>CP125977.1:500983140-505983140 GCA_030063025.1 Avena longiglumis
GCGGCGGTCGGGAAAAAGCATAGTGAGGAGGCATGCGGGTTTCGCCCGCAGCGGCCCCACGGGCCCAGGCAAGAGCAAGTGGCCTGGGCTCAAACTAACGCGCTAAGTCCTCAACCACCCTCAGTCGCGCCTAGAACAACCAAGTACCACGCTCGGGGACTCGGCCACCGACCTCGTTCGCAAGGAAAGCGGCAAAGCAGAGCGCTCAAGGAGTCGCTTAGCGACTGGCTTTCGAGCCGAGTCGACCACAATGAAAAACACATAAAACAACAAACATATCACATACAAGGTAAACCCCACAAAAGGGCGGACGCGCTCGGGGACTCGTTCAAACATCAATCACAAACACATGACAAAAACCAAAATAGACACGATGTCTCAGCCGATTGCATTGTCTCATATTACAAAATATGCCGCATGGCGAACCTGCCGCTAACGCCACAAGGCAAACTACCTATTCTGCAGCTTAGGCGACGACCGCTGTGCCCGGCGATTGCGGATGAACGGCGTGCGAGTTCGGCGGATATGTCGTCGCTTCACCCGCCATCGCCGCTGGGAAGGGCTGCCGACCTTGAAATCACGATGCGGCTCGGGATCGTTCGGCGACGACCGTCTCTGATGCGGAAGGAGGTCGCCCGCCCATACACGCTCGAGTGCGTGGCGGCGCGATCTTGCAACGAGGACCTCGGAAGCTCCACCGCCCGATTGGCGATGGGTAGCCACTCGTCACATCATCGATGTCGAAGTCCTCGGGGAAGTGGGCAAGTCCAAGACTAAGTGCCGTCGCCGCTCCGCGCCGAAACACCGATCGCGTCATGAACTCAACGACCTCGGGCGCCTTCTCCAAATACCTCCACACCTCAACGAGGTCGTTGGGAATCACTTCCATGGGCGATATCTCTTGGAGATAGGGACGGATGCACGTCGCCGACAACGTTGCCGAGTCGACAAGCATGCTTACACACTGCCGCGCGTCGAACGAGCTCGCCTCTTCCGCGCTATCGATGATGCGACCTGCGATTAGAAGACAATAATGAATACGACGGACACCACAAAAGGCACAACTACTGGAAGAGGCAGACGCACTTACCAATCAACGGGCGGGCGAGATCCGTGATGAAGCTTTGAAGCGACGTATGGTCGTCCTGAAGCCCAGCAACAAGGGCATCCGACACTTTGCGATCCTCTTCGGCGGCTGCAATGGCGGCCTTGGCTCGCCCGTCAGCCGAGCTCGCTTCTTCCTTTGCCTCCCGCAGCTCGCGCTCGAGGTCGGCGATCCGCTGTTCAGCCACACTTAAAGCTGATTGCGCCGCCGCCAATTCACCAGCGGGGACAAGCCCCTGGCGAGCTTCCTCTGCCTTCGCGGCAACAGCCTGAAGCCCTTTGTTCGCCTCCTGGACGATGGCCAGTTCCTTCTCCATGCGCTGCTTTGCTGCCAATCGGTCAGCCGATTCAAGCTGCAGACCCTGCATATCACCAAAAAGGTTAGTCAAAGCAAAATTCCTAAGTGCCTACCCGCTGAAATTTAGCGAGTACGCACTCGAGGACTGGCAATCAAAAAATTCTCAAGTGCCCACCCGCTGAAATTCAGCGAGTGCACACTCGGGGACTGGCAATCAAGAAAATTCCTAAGTGCCTACCCACTGAAATTCAGCGAGTACGCACTCGGGGACTGGCAATCAATAAATTCTCAAGTGCCCACCCACTGAAATTCAGCGAGTGCGCACTCGGGGACTGGCAATCAAGAAAATTCCTAAGTGCTCACCCGCTGAAATTCAGCGATCACTTTCGAGGCAACAATCAAAATTCCTAAGTGTGCCCAGCTGAGATTCAGCGAGTGCGCTTTTCGGGACCGGTACTCAAATAAATTCCTAAGTGCCCACCGCTGAAATTCAGCGCGTGCTTTTCGGGACTGGATGCAAAAATAAAGATAAAACATTAAAGAATCAGGCATTTGCAAGCACCGGCTGATCCTCGGGACTAGAGGTACTGGATGGCTCGCCAAGCATTACGTGAGTTGTATCGCGTCCACGGACGCGCGAGGCGGCGTGTGCCCACGGCGTTGGTCGACTTCAGCATCAGCGGTCGGAGGCGTGGCTCGGCGAAAGTTCCACCTTGGCGCGGCCTTTAGTCATGAAGCGGGAAGGTGGCGATAGAGGCACCGCCCCAAAGGAGGTCGGCTCGGCCGTTCGAGCAAGGCGCCCTCGCCGTGAAGCGGCTGCCTCCGTTCACGGGTCGGTGGCGCGACCGCCCGTGTCATCGAAGGTATGGCGGCGTCGTCAACCTTGGCCTTCTTGCTGCCATCCGCAGAGACGACAACCTCGTCCGCCTTCCTCTTGCGGGAAGGATCCTCCTCTCTAACGACGGGTGGCACCTTAGCCACGGTTGGGTGGCCCATCCTCTTCACCCCGGTCTTGTTCAACAATCATGTAAGTAATATAATTCGAGCCGCTATGGAAGACAAAGGAGGGAGAGTGTACCCACTTGGCGACTGGAATGAAGTGCAGTCCCGTACAGAGGCCGGCTGGCTTCTCTAGTTCGGGGCCCAGTCGGCGGCTGAGCCCCATTTCCAGAACGTCGCGTGCCCAAGACACGGACGGTTTCTTCGTTGTTAAGGCCGCAACCGGAGCCTCCGGAACGTCTTCAACGGGAGCTTCTTTGTGAGGCGAAGCCGCTGCGACCGAGGCGTCCCCCAGCCCAGAGACTGGGGCTAATGGCGGAGGCATCGACGCTAGGGGCACCTCGATGGTGGCCGTGTCCAACACGGCTGTCGTTGGTGGCGCCTCGTCCTTGGCCGGGCTGGGGGCGTCAGAACTGCTCGCTGAATGTGGCGGTGAGGCCGGCCTTGTCGGTTTGGCCTTCGTCTTCCTCGGAGGCGCCTTCACCTCCTTTTCCTTCTTCTTCTTCTTCTTTGATGGAGTCGCCTGGCGGCGCGAGGTGGTTTCTGGAAGCTCGTCGTCTTCATCGTGACGCTCGAGGCTTTTACTTGCTTCAAACTCTCGTTGACGCTGCCCACGGGTCTTGCGGAGCAGTGGGGCGACTTCCTCTTCGGATTCGTCGTCGATGTCGCCCTCGTCGCTCCCGGCGTTGCCCTTGGCGGGCGGCTTCGCCCCGTCTGGGCGGGCCAGCTCGAGTTCTCATCGTCCGAAGGTGGGAGCCATCCTTCCACCACTTGGAATAGCTGCAATGAATACAAGATGAAATTAGAATTACCGCGACTGCATAAACTGCGACTGCGGCGGTAAGCGATTACCGTTAGGCTGGGCGCTTTGCGGTATAGGCGACCCAGCCTGTGCGTCCGGTACACCGCTGGGTGATTTTCTTGATCTTTGGGATGTAGTCCTCCAGCTTCCACTCGTCGAGGCAGGCCTTAAATCGAGTCTTCCCGTGTCTTGGTACATGTAGTGCTCGCGTCGAAGCGGGGAGCCGCCGCCCGAGCCAGCAGTTGTACAGGTTTATCGTCTGGAGGCCCTTCTTCTTCAGACCGCGTATGGTCTGGAGCATCTCGTCGACGACCATCCGCTGGTCGTTGGGGAGCTTGCCGACTTGTAGATGGCGCGGCTCGGACCGATTGGCGGAGTACCGCGGGATCGCCGCCTCGCCCTCCGGGGTCGCCTCGGCTACGTAAAACCACAATTTCTTCCAGTCGCTCGCTGCCTTGGCGGGCAGCATCAGGTCGAAGAATGAAGCCTTCGACTTGAGCTGGAAGATTAGGCCGCCCGCGGCTAGCATTGGGCCGCCCGCTTCCTCGCGGATGATCCGTCCATGGAACCGATCTTGCCATAGGGGGAAGTAGGGCCGGCAGCCCAAGTAGCATTCACAGAACGCCACAAAGATGGCGAGCTGCTCGATGCTGTGGGGACCCAGATCCGAAGGCTAGATCCCGTAGTAGGCGCAGAAGCGCCGGAAGAATAGGGACGTGGGGAACCCTAGCCCCCGTTCAAGATGGCTGGTGAAGCAGATGAATTCCCTCTCTCGCGGATTCGGGGTCTTCTCTCCGGCTGCGGGAATGCGCCAACAGCCGGCTCGCAAGATCCCGGCCTCCTCGAAGGAAGCCATTTGCGCCCTCGTGCACTTAGATCTACCCCACGGCTCGGTGGAAAGGGCCATGGCAGAGAGATTTTCTGGGGGTCGGGGGATTTTAGGTCGGCTGGATCGCGATGCGAAGGGAGGCGAAAGGTGCGCGCAGTCGGAGGAAATGGTGAGAAGGTGGTTCTCTAATCGCCTGCCATTCCTCTTATATAGCAGTTGCTACCCACCAAATCAGGGAGCCGTTACTACGCGGTGATTACGCCAAAAGTTACCGTTGGATTACCCCAACGGCTAGTTTGACCACGGTTAACGGTCCAACTTCGTCCACTCGAATCGCCGACCCTCTCACTATGACAGTGTTTTGCCGATTCGACACGCCAAAGCTGCGACCTGGATGGTTGGTTTTTCCTCTATCTGAGGCCCGACCGCGATCATTGGATGTCCACTCGAAGCCGTATTTCGGCGCGGCAGCCACCTCGCCTAATCAGCGGTGGCCTCGGGGACTCTTGATGGGGATATGCCTGCAGGTATACCCATCGGGACATTCCAGCCAGCCCAGAAGCTGGCGAGTGGGCCTGCAAGGCGACTAGATTGAAGCCGAGAGGAACCAAGCGACTAAGTTGAAGGCCCAGGCGGTAGATAGGCCCGGTCGGATTAGGTTAAGCAGTAAGAAGCTTTAACTGAATCGGTTGAGATATGTAGACCCTAGGGAGGTGAGCCTATATAAACCTCCTATAGGCAGTAGAGACGTTCCATCATACACCCAAGCGACTCGCCGCCTAGCCGCCGACCTCGCCCATTGTACCACCTCCATAATACAATCTAGCAGGAGTAGGTCTTTACCCTCCGGGGGGCCGAACCTGGGTAAAACCCTGTGTCTTTGCCCTCATCTCGCACCGCAGATGGCTGGCCGCCCTTGCCCCTCGTTCTACTACTCGCTGCCGATTGCAGCATCTGCAGTGACCATCCCCACGACATTATTCATCGTCGAGGCTGCAACGGGAGCTTATGGGACATCTTCAGCAGGAGCTTCCCTGCGAGGTGAAGCCGCCGCGGCCGGAGCGGCCCCTAGCCCAGAGACTGGGGCGAATGGCGGAGGCATCGAGGCCAGTGGCACCTCGACAGTGGCCGTGTCCAGCGCGGCTGCTGTCGGCGGCGCCTCGTCCTTGGCCGGGCTGGGGGCGTCGGAGCTTCGCCGAGTGCGGTGGCGAGGCCGGCTTCATCGGCTTCGTCTTCTTCTTCGGAGGGGCCTTCGCCTCCTTCTCCTTCTTCTTCTTCTTCTTCTTCTTCTTCTTCGACGGAGTAGCCTGGCGGCGCGAGGTGGTCTCCGGAAGTTCGTCATCGTCATCATGACGCTCGAGTCTTTTACTCTCCTCAAGCTCACGCTGACGCTGCCCGCGGGTATTGCGGACCAGCGGGGCGATCTCCTCCTCGGATTCGTCGTCGCCGTTTCTCTCGTCGCTCTCGGTGTCGCCCTTGGCGGGAGGCGACTCGCCCATGTCCTGGACGGACGAGCTTGAGTTCTCGTCATCTGAAGGCGGGATCCATCCTTCTACCACTTGGAATAGCTGCAATGAACACAAAATGAAATTAGAATGACCGCGACTGCAAAAACTGCGACTGCGAATGATGCGAGGTGATTTACCGTTGGGGCTGGATGCTTTGCGGTGCAGGGGGCGACCCCAGCCTTTGCGTCCAGGTACACCGCCTGGGTGATCTTCTTCAGTGCTGGGGTATAGTCCTCGAGCTTCCACTCGGCGAGGCAGGACTTCGTCGAGTCCTCCCGGCCCGTGTATTGATACATGTAGTGGTTGCGCCGAGCCAGAGGGACGAGCCGCCGCCCGAACCAGCAGTTGTATAAGTTGATTGTCTGGAGGCCTTTCTTCTTCACACTGCGGATGGTTTGGAGCATTTCGTCCACGACCATCCGCTGGTCGGTGGGGAGCTTGCCGACTTGGAGATGGCGCGGTTCGGACCGGTTGGCGGAGTATCGTGGGATCGCCGCCTCGCCCTCCGGGGTCGCCTCGGCAACGTAGAACCAAGACTTCTTCCAATCGCTCGCCGCCTTGGCAGGCAGCATCAAGTCAAAGAATGAAGCCTTCGACTTCAGCTGGTATGTCAGGCCGCCCGCGGCAAGCATCGGGCCGCCCGCTTCCTCGCGGCTGATCCGTCCGTGGAACAGATCTTGCCATAGAGGGAAGTAGGGCGGCGGCAGTAAGTAACATGACGCCACGAAGATGGCGAGCTGCTCGATGCTGTGTGGACCCAGGTCTGACGGTTGGATCCCATAGTAGGCGCAGAAGCGCCGAAAGAACATGGACGTGGGGAATCCTAGCCCCCGTTCTAGGTGGCTGGTGAAGCAGATGAATTCTCCCTCGCGCGGGTTCGGGGTCACTTCTCCGGCCGCGGGGATGCGCCTTGACGGCGTGGCCTTGAGATCGGCCTCCTCGAAGGACGCCAGTTGCGCTCCCGTACACTTAGATCTACCCCAAGGTTCGGTGGAGAGGGCCATGGCGGAAGGATTTGTGGAGGGTCGGAGGATTTTGGGTTGGCTGGATCGTGATGCGAAGGAAGGCGAAAGTGCGTGCAATCGGAGGAAATGGTGATAAGATGGTTCTCTGATCGCCTGCCATTCCCCTTATATAGTGGTTGTTACCCGCCAAATCAGGGAGCCGTTACTACGCGGTGATTACGCCGAAAGTTACCGTTGGATTACCCAACGGCTAGTTTGACCACGTTGACGGTCCAACTTCAGCCACTCGGCTCGCCGACCCGATCACTACGACTCGACTTGCCAAAGCTGCGATCAAGATGACTAGTGGTTTCCTTCATGAAGGAGCCCACCGACGATTCGACTGGATGCTTGCTTTGAAGCCATATACTCCGACTGCCAGCAACCACCTGCGCCCAATCAACGACGGCCTCGCGGACTACTGATGGGGATATGCCCACCGGGGTATACCAGCAGGGCGTTCCGATCAGCCTAAGGCTGGCGAGTGGGCCTGCAAGACGGCGACTGGATCAAGGCCCGGCGTGGATCCAAGCGACTGGAAGCTGAAGGCCTAGGCGAGTAGATAGGCCCAGTCGGATTAGGTTAAACAAGTACCGAAGCCTTAACTGATTTGGTTGAGATATGTAAACCCTAGGGGAGGTGAGCCTATATAAACCTCCCTGCGGGGCGTGTAGAGATACGTTCCATCATACACCCAAGCGACTCGCCGCCTAGCCGCCGAGCTCGCCCATTGTACCACCTTCATAATACAATCTAGCAGGAGTAGGTCTTTACCCTTCGGGGGGCCGAACCTGGGTAAAACCTTGTGTCTCCGCCCTCATCTCGCACCGCAGATGGCTGGCCGCCCTTTGTTGGAATTATGCCCTAGAGGCAATAATAAAGCTGTTATTATTATAATTCTTGTTCATGATAATGTTTATATTCCATGCTAGAATTGTATTAAGCGGAAACTTTAATACTTGTGTGGTTTGTGAACAACACCGTGTCCCTAGTACGCCTCTATGGACTAGCTCATTGATTAATTATGGTTAAGGTTTCCTAACCATGGACATGAGTTGTCGATTAATAATGAGATCATATCATTGGGAGAATTATATGGTGGACAGACCCAAACTAAGCGAAGCAATTAGATCGTGTCATCGTGTTCGTCTTTGCGAAGCTTTTCTTATGTCAAATATTGTATTCCTTAGACCATGAGATAATACAACTCCCTGGTGTCGGAAGAAAGCTTTGAGGTCATCAAACATCATCTTATGAGAGGGTGATCATAAAGGTGTCTCTCAGGTGATCGGAAAGTATCTGTTGGGTTGTATGTATCGAGATGGGATTTGTCCCTCCCAAGTTGGAGAGATATACTTTGGGCCCACTCGGTAGTCGATATCAACACCGCTTGCAAGCATGTGGTTAAGGATTTAATCACAAAGTGATATCGGATTATGGAACGAGTAAAGTACTTGCTGTGAACGAGATTGAACTAGGTATGACGGCACCGACGATCGAATCTCGGGCAAGTAAAATATCGCGAGACGAAGGGAATATATATATATATATATATATATATATATATGGGATTGATTGAATCCTGGCATCGTGGTTCATCCGATATGATCATCGATGAATGTGTGGGAGTCAATATGGGTTACCAAACATTTGTTGATTATTGATAGAAGATCATATGCATATTCTCGAACCCGCGGTCACACATAACGTGTCTCGGCTAGGATAGATTGGATAATTGGTTTATGAGTTTTCGTTGGTCTCGGATGGGATCCGGGACATCACGAGAGGTTCGTAGTGGTCCAGAATAAGATTCATATAAGGCGGTGCAGTTTTGGAGTTGAATTGTTCGGGTTAATCGGTATTGTGCGAAGCTTCTAGAACCTTCGGAAGAGGACCAACGTGGCCCCACCTTCCGGGAGGGCATGGGACTATGAGGAGTGCCCTGGCCGCATTGGGCCAGGGCACAAGGCCCATAGGGCCCAGCCGCCAAGAGAGGTTTAAACTCGAGATAGACCTTCTAGAAGGGGTTTCCTTGCCCCCACTCCTTATCCTTTGGGGCCGGTTTGGGCTTGGGGGAGGGCTGGGCGCCCCCCTATATAAAGAGGGGTGGGCGCGCAATCCCACACACCTTCCTCCAACCCTAGCCGCCTGCTGCCCTCCTCTCTCCCTCCCATTTGTGTAAGCCGGCTCTTGCAGAAATTCTCCACCATATACCTGCCCGTCGTGTTGTAGATCAATCCGTCTCTCCACCATACTTTCTAGTCCGAGTAAGGGGAGGCGTCGAGGTGCTGCGTGTGTATCTCACGGAGGCGCCACTTGTGGTGCTAGATCGGATCGGATCGCGAGGAGGAGAAGCGAGTGCGACTACATCACCCGTTCGACGAGCGTTCGCTGTCTTGAATCTTCAAGGGTATGAAGATCTAATCCAATCTCTCTCGTTGTTTGCATCTCCTAGATTAGATCTTGGCTTTCCCTCTGTTCGCATCCATAGAAAATTTTGATTTACTATGCCGCGAAACCCTTCAGTGGTATCAGAGCTAGATCTATGCGTAGATGTGTTTCTCGAGTAGAAAGCAACATGGTTGTTGCGGGCGTTGATGTTTTCTGTTGCAAGCCTCTTGTTTGTGTTCTTCTTATGACGCGGGATAGTGAGATTGAAGCGGTCCAGGCCAACCTTACGCGATGTCGTTTGCGAGACCGGCTCCGCACTTGACGTGTGGCTTGTTCCACACATGCGGCTGGTGGATGTCAGTTTCTCTCACTATAGTTGTCATGGGATTAACACCGGAGTTTGGCAAACATAATATCACCGTTGTGGCTTTCCGTAGGTAAGAATCGTTCTTAGCATCTACTCCCATAAGCCACGTAAAACATGCAACAACAAAGTAGAGGTGTCTAACTTGTTTTTGCAGGGAGTGTTTTCTGTGATATGGTATGGCCCAAGATGTGATGTGTATAATATATGCGATGATCATGTTTTGTAATGTTTCACGACTTGCATGTCGATGAGTACACAACCGGCAGGAGCCATATGGTTGTCTTTAATAATTGTGTATGACCTGTGTGTCAACTTCTTATACGCCATGTAATAGTTTCACTTGATCGCTAAGTAGTTAGCAATAGTTGTAGTTGCTATTCGTGGTGGAGGCAATCATGGTGGAGTGATGGAGATCATGCCGGCACGCACAATATGGAGATCATTGCGCGAAGATTGGCTATACCATGTCACATAAAGTTATATTCATGTGATGTTTATCCCTTTTATGTATCTTATTATGCTTAGATCGCGACGGTAGCACTATAATATGATTCCTCACTTAAAGATCAAGATGAAAACTGTGTTCTCCCCAAGTATGCACCATTGCGAAAGTTCGTCGTGTCCAAGCATCACGTGATGATCGGGTGCTATAGACTCTACGCTCACATACAACGGGTGCAAGCCAGTTTTGCACATGCGGAAATACTTGGGTCTAACTTGGCGAACCTAGCATGTAAAGACATGGCCTCGGAACACATGAACCGAAAGGTTAAGCATGAGTCATATGAATGATATGATCGACACTTTTTTGTCCACCATTGAAGCCACATCTCTTCTCGTGATGATCGGATTAGGTGTGGTGAATTTGGATCATGTTCACTAAACAACTTGAGGGATGTTGAATTTAGTGGGAGTTCATCTAGTAATTTGATTAAGTTGAACTATTTATCATGAACATAGTCTAAGTTGTACTTGCAAATACTGTAGATCACATGGCTAAGTCCAACTTCAACTTCAACGTTTTCGCTGAGAAGGAAAAGCTTAGAAACAATGGGTCTAACTTCACCAATTGGTTCGGCAATCTAAGAATCATTCTCTCTAGCAGTCAAAAGGACTATGTCCTTGGGAAAGCGTTAGGTGACCCCCCTGCTGCAACTGCGCTGGCTGATGAGAAAGCTGTCTATCAGTCGTGCAAAGATGATTATGGTGTGATTAAGAGCACCATGTTGTTTGCTATGGAACCTGAACTTCAAAATCGTTTTGAAGACTATCCCGGGCCCTTTGAGATTCTCGAAGAGCTGAAAACCATGTTTGGACTCGGGCCCGTTACGAGATATGAGATCTCTGAGAAGTTCTTTAACTGCAAGATGGAGGAAGGGAGTTCCATTAGTGAGCACGCCATTAAGATGACGGGCTACACTCAACGCCTTGAGCAACTGGAATGCACGATTCCAGAGGAGCTCAAGATTGACAGGGTTCTGCAATCACTCCCTCCCAGCTACAAAAGTTTTCTAGTGACTCATAATCAGATTGGTTCCACTCATACGATCACCGAATTCTTCGCAAAGCTGAAGGCTGCGGAGGTGGACATCAAGAAGGATAATCATGTGTTGATGGTCAACAAGCCCTCCTTTAAGAAAGGTAAGGGAGCAAAGAAGCCCTTCAAGAAGGGCGGCAAGCAACTTTGCCCTGGCGAGAATAAGCTCAAGTGGTCCTAAGCGAACCTTGAGTGCTTCTATTGCAAGGACAAGGGTCACTTTGGGCGCAATGTCAAGTACTTAGCGGAGAAGAAGGCTGGCATCATCAAAGGTATATTTGATATACATGTTATTGATGTTTTCCTTACTAGCCCTCGTTGTAGTGCGGGGTATTTGATCTTGGTTCGGTTGCTAATATTTGTAACTTCGAAGCAGAGCTACGGAATAGGCGGCTTGCGAGGATGAGGTGACGATGCGTTGGCAATGGATCAAGAGTTGATGTGATGGCGTCGACGCTCTCCTTAGTTTTACCTTCGGGATTAGTTTTAAACCTTAATAAATGTTATTATGTACTGCGTTGAGCATGAACATTATTTCGGATCGTGTTTATTGCAAGGCGGTTACGGTTATTCATTTAAATCGGAGAATAATGGTTGTTCTATTTATATGAGTAACATCTTTTATGGTCATGCACCTCTTGTGAATGGTTTATTTCTTCTAAATCTCGAAAGGGATGAAACACACATCCATAACATTGAGGCTAAGAGATGCATAGTAGATAGTGATAATACTACTTATTTGTGGCACTATCGTCTAGGTCATATTGGTGTAAAGCGCATGAAGAAACTCCATTCTGATGGACTTTTGGAGTCTCTTGATTTTGAATCATTTGACACATGCGAACCATGCCTCATGGGCAAGATGATCAAAACCCCGTTCTCCGGTATGATGGAGCGAGCAACGGACTTGTTGGAAATCATACATACCGATGTATGCGGACCGATGAGTGTTTCGACGCGCGGTGGATATCGCTATCTTCTCACTTTTACCGATGACTTAAGTAGATATGGGTATATCTATTTAATGAAACATAAATCTGAAACGTTTGAAAAGTTCAAAGAATTTCAGAATGAAGTGGAGAACCATCATAACAGAAAGATTAAGTTTCTATGATCCGATCGTGGGGGCGAATATTTGAGTTATGTTTTTCTCACGCGTCTTAAAGCAAGCGGAATTGTTTCACAACTCACGCCACCCGGAACACCACAGCGCAATTGTGGCATCCCGCAAAACCACTACTAGAAAATCGCGTTGAATTTGTGCATTGCATCGTCATCATCATGCATTGTTTGCCAAAACTATGTTTGCAAAACCCGTCTTTGTTTTCTAAACGCCCATCTTATTCAAACACCGGAAGCTTTTGCGGACTATTTTTGTTTTGTTGCTATCGGGTTGCAAGCGGCCCGTTAAAATAAATAAAAAATTTAAATTATTTTAATGGGGGCGGTCAGGCAGACGCATACCCGATCGACCACCCAGAAAACTAAATCGGTCCAACCTCACTGCCCTCTAATTCCTAAACCTACCCTTTTTCCTACCCAAACCCGCCACATCACTCCCACCAATCCGGTGCCACCTCACCTCTCCTCTCCCCCTCAATCCCTAAGCGCCACATCACCTAACCTCCTCCACTCAACTTTGCTTCCACTAAACCCACCCCGGACGGCCCGGCACACAGCCCGCTACACACGCACACCCAAGCCACACCTGCCCACCCTCCACAGCGCGTGGACCCGCCGCGCCAGCCCTCCCGAGAACAGTCCACCCAGCCCACGCGGGACCCGCCCTGGCTTGTCCCCGCCCCGCGTCGCCTCACGCCGCTGTTCCTCGTCATCGGCTCGCCTCCTTCCTCTGCCTAGCGCGCCCCGCCCTCTGCTCCTCACCCAGCACCCCGACGCTCACCTCTCCCCCTCCCGCTCAGCGCCCCGCGCCGTCCCGGCGGCTCCTCCCTCCGCCCGTGCCCCCTGGCCGCGCCGCCCGCGCTTCAGCCTCGCGGTGCTCCTCTCCGCCACGCCCAGCTCCGCCCGAGCCGCCCCTGTCCCCGTGCTCGCCGCCCTGCCTACGCCTCCGCCACCGGCCCGCTTCTCCCAGGTCCCGCCGCCATCCTCCGCCTCTCCCGAGCACGCTTTCGGCGCCTTTGCACCGATCCGCCCCAGCGCCCGCCCGCGCGCGCCGCCTCCTGCGCCCGTCCCTCGGCAGCCGCCTACCCGCCCGCAAGCAGCCCGGCCGTCGCGTGAACTGCGCCCGCGCCAACCTCACCTCTGCCGCCCGGCTTCGGCCTCTCGCGTCGCCGCCCGCAACCCACCTCCGCCCTTTGGCTGCTCCACTTTGCCGCCTTTGCCGCGCCCGCCCGCCTCGCCCTGCCGCGCCTTCCCAGCGCCTCCGCCGCCCTCCAGCGCCTCGAGCTCGCCGCCGTCGTCCACCGTGCCCGCCCGAGCCAGCGTCCGGCCCGTCTGCGTCGCTCGCGCCGTCCG
The DNA here is from genome assembly GCA_030063025.1 of Avena longiglumis. Taxonomy (NCBI): domain Eukaryota; kingdom Viridiplantae; phylum Streptophyta; class Magnoliopsida; order Poales; family Poaceae; genus Avena; species Avena longiglumis. Next base: position 500,996,455 of record CP125977.1, read on the forward strand.
CGCCGCGGCCTCGCCTCGCTCTCCGCCCGGCGGCGCAGCCAAGTTATCGCCAGCGCGACCCGGCCACGGGTCCTCTCCGATCTCCTCGTCGCCTCAAGCTCGCAAGGCTCTCGCCGCCCGTTCTGCAGCGCCGCCGTAAAGGTCGCCTCATGGTCCCCCTCATCCCCGTCGCCCCGTCTGTGGCCGTCCGCCGTCCGCCGTCCGCCCTCCAGCGCGAGTGGGCCAAGTGGAGGAGCAGTACATCCACGACTACGCGTGTATGTGTTGGTGCTTACGTGTGGTCCCAATGGATGTCTGAATACCTGGTTGCGGCACATGCCGTGTCTCGAGCTCGTCAGCCATCTACACCGGCTGCGCATCAGAACACCTAGGGTGACAACCCAAGTCCGACTTCGACGGCGAAGCGTCGAGACCGAAAGATGCCCTGAGCCACAAGACCGTCCTCGAAGCCCGACCCGACCCGAGTCCGAAGATCAAGCGAACCCGTCAAGACAGCGACAAGATCTTCTGCGGAACCCGATCGCCTTCGGGCAACAAGTACTTTGCGGGACCCCAAGACCGCCGGCGAGAGACGACCCGTAACAAGTTCTCCATTTTTCGCCAAGATCTCCTCACGGACAAGACCAACCCGATGCCCACGGATGATCGAGGTGACACACGAGATCTTGACGAGGGAGCGACAAGACCCTTTCCGCACCGATGCGACGGCGTCGCCGCCAGTACTCCCTCGAAGGCAAGGTGCTTCACCCGGACACGAGACCCGACGCGACAAGTGCTTCGTCCCGACGCCATGACCGACAACATGACCGAAGACCGGATGCGCCAAGACCTACCCTGAGTCGAGCGACCTCGAACCACGGACCCTAAGACCGACCCGAACCGGAACACCAAGACCGTCGAGACCCTAATGTGTGAACCCTTCCAAGCCCTATTTTATAATATAATACAACTTCGCATAATAATTGTCTTGCATGCATACATTCATGTGGTTTGGGGGCCTTATGCCGATTCACCTAATAATTAAATATGGGGCCCATATGCGGGCAAATCTAGCCTTATATTGGCCTCATTTAAACTTATGTAGCGAACCCGGTACTATCTCTTGCCATGTTAAAACAACATTTAAATTGCGGGGTAGCTAAACAACCTGAACCATCTAATTAATTGTCGGGACCCGGTTAAGCTTAACGACCTAATTACGCATCGCTTTGCCATGTCATACATCATGCATGCATCATGTCGTTCTTGCGTTGTATTAAATATTGCATCCGGTGTTTCTTCTAGTGTTTTGGTTCTTCGCGGATAAGGCCGTTGAGTTGATGTGAGTTTAGCCCGATCTTGGGAAAACCTTCGACAATGTTTTCGAGCATCTCTCCCTTTCTACCTATCTTACTTTTATAGTCTTTATTCCCTCCTGTTGATCTATTGCTATACGTGTTGCGATGCCTTAGTTTCGTGCACGAGATATACCTGCAGCCCTATATTGCCTTGGACACATCCTATTGCTGTTGTTTGGTAGATAGCTGGTCTTAGCGTCATGATCGCTTGCTATATTCTTTGTTGTGTGTCGTCATGCCACGATTCTTTGATGTATTGCATGTTGATGTTGGAGATGATCCTAGTTTTACTTTTCGTCACTTTAATTTCGACTAACAACTAAAATTGAAATAAGCGAGAGGCATCGGTGGGTGATAGAAAATATTTGGTTTCGAGCATACTTGTGTCGTAAGACCCAGTACTTGATTCCTGTTCCTTGTTTTCGCGCTATCCACATCCGGGAGGTATATGGGACCCCCGAGCGAGCTTGATTCAGTCTTATTTCTTGGGGCCACAACTAGTTTGCGGTTTTATTACGATCTGTACTTATGCCATGCTACTTTACGTATTTAAAGCATGCGAGGAGCACTTTGTCTTTTAGGTATGCGGAGTGATTCTGGCGTATCGACAAGCCCAGCCACACTTTCGGGTTCCCGATCGCTTGACCATTGGCGCAACCTTGAGGCCGCCTCGGAGCTTGCTTACTCCGTTGCGGATCTACTCAAAGGGTACTGAAATATTTCTGAATCTGTGATTGTTCGATCGTGAAAGCCTCGTTGGGTTTTGATTTGGTTTTCGAGGTTGATCGGCGTGTGTTGCTATTGGTGCACCGGCGGTAAAACTTTCTGGCCGTGTCGCGGATATGGACGACTTGGAGCCAGATTTCTTGATCATAGACAAGCATAACTAAAGTTTCTGCTATAAATTTGACTTATAATGACTAGTAATCAGCTTCACTATAATGGAATGGCTAATTAATACTGCCCACAATTGCTTGTTTGGTTGTCTTGCGACAATTGTATCGACTAGTAAGTATTGCAACTTCTAGCGAAATGGCTGAATAAAAGTACCAACAACTGCTTTGGGTTTTGGGTTTATCTCATGCTATGTGTCGATTAGTAATCGCCACTGCGGAATGGTTAACTAAAAGTGCCCACTGTTTACTTTATCGGGCGATTATCTATACGACTAGTAATTCTGCGATAGCCCGAATAAGTAAAGCGCCAAGCGTGAGTTCCTCGGTTGACTTCCTCGGCGGTCTCGAGAAAGCGCCGGGATGGGTTTGTTTGATGATAGTATCGGTTGGATCGAATAGGTCTTCTCACCCTCTCGATATCCGCCCGGTTGTATCGAGTCTCTATAGGTTGTTTAGTGCATCTTTGCCGCTGCCGCTTGATCCACCATACCTATGTGGCGAGGACTTGAATTCTAGCCTCGCCGTGTCTTGGCCTCGATCTTGGCGCTCCTTCTTTTTCCTTTGCCCTTTGTCGGCACCTTTTGTTTAAGCAGGTTTTGAGATCGGCGCCGTTAGCAGGGTTACCCTTCCGGCTTGGCACAGGCGGGTTATGGGCGCCATTGGTTATTCTTGGGGCTCTTAGCCCCATTTGCATCTTGTCGTGGTGGACTCCCTCTTTCAAGGTGATTTGGATCTTTGTATATTATATCTGCTCTTGACTCTTTGAGTGTTGTTATATATATATACATTACTGTGGGTCCCATCGAGGACTGTTGTGTAATGTTATTACGTTTTCCACCATACGAAAGTGCTGGTGAGCACCTTTGAATCGTTCTATGCGGGTTTGGTGAATTTTGCCCAAACTTGCATAGGTCCGATTCTGAGGGTGTCTGAGTGGTATCGAGCTCGGCGGTTGTGATACCCACAAGTCCAGCCTGTAGGATAACCTAGCTAACGGCCGAAGTAGAGTGTCAAAACTATTTTTGAAAAACTCGGTTGGATAGTTCTGGTTAGGTCCGATTTTACTCCTTACCCCTCTGCTATTCTCCTCTTATCTCGACGTGTTTTGAATCTGCTCTCTTATCTTTTCTTCGAGTCCAGGATTTCTCGTGGTTGGGTTCCGTCGTACCTTCAGGGTTTCGCTTCCTTCTTTGATAACGGTATTCTACCGTCCGGTGTTCAAGCCGCCTGATGAATCCGTCTACGGGGTTACCCTTCTTTGTTCCTTGTTTGTGCTTTCCGGTGTTTCCGACGCGACGACATCATCTCCCGGATCCGATCTGATGCGCATCACCCTTTGTTTCGAACCTCGCTTGTCGAGATCTTGATCTAATTCGAGTTGGTTGCATAATCCGCCTATTTGTGTGGAGTAATGGTTGAGTGCGGGATGGAGTAGCTACCATACCACTACTCTTATCATTCGCTCTTGTACATCGAATCAGTGGATCCAGCAGTTTTACTCCGTCCACGGAAGTTAGGGGTGGCTTTATTTGTTGATACCTCTACCTTCGACCTGTTGTTCCCGGAGTGTTCTCCCGACGATCACGGACAACGACCTCTTGTTAGTGGTGTCGCGAAGATCTACACGAAGCGCGAAGGACCAGATCGCCGACCTTCCTTCCGGTACCATGAGGCGGATCTCGGCGAGATCCTTGTTAGTGGTGTCGGTGTGGCATCCCGAAAACCACTACTAGAAAATCGCGTTGAATTTGTGCATTGCATCGTCATCATCATGCATTGTTTGCCAAAACTATGTTTGCAAAACCCGTCTTTGTTTTCTAGCCCATCTTATTCAAACACGGGCTTGGTGGCCGGACTATTTTGTTTTGTTGCTATCGGGTTGCAAACGGCCCGTTAAAATAAATAAAAAAATTTAAATTATTTTAATGGGGGCAGTCGAACGGGCCGCATGACCCGATCGACCACCCCAGAAAACTAAAATCGGTCCAACCTCACCTGCCCCTCTAATTCCTAAACCTACCCTTTCCTACCCAAACCCACACATCACTCCCACCAATCCGGACCCACCTCACCCTCTCCCTCTCCCTCCAATCCTAAACTGCCCATCACCTAACCCCTCCCTCCACTCAACCTGCTTCCACTAAACCCACCCCACCGGCCGGCCACACACAGCGATTACACACGCACACACCCACACACACACCCTGCCACCCCCACTGGCGCGTGGACCCCGCACGCCAGCCCTCCCCAGGAACCGGTCCACCCCTGACCCACGCGGGACCCGCCCCCTGGCCGCTTGTCCCCCCTGGCCCACCGCGTCTGCCTCCCCCAGCGCACTGTTCCTCGTCATCGGCTCGCCTCCTTCCTCTGCCTAGCGCGCCCCGCCCTCTGCTCCTCACCCAGCACCCCGACGCTCACCTCTCCCCCTCCCGCTCAAGCGCCACCGCCGCCGTCCCCGAGCGGCTCCTCCCTCCGCCGTGCCCCCACCTGCGCCGCCCTTCGCCGCTTCCGCAGCCTCCGCCGCCGGTGCTCCTCTCCGCCACGCCCAGCTCCGCCCGAGCCGCCCCTGTCCCCGTGCTCGCCGCCCGCCCGGCCACGCCTCCACGCCCGCCCGCTTCTCCCAGTCGCGCCATCGCCATCCCTCTCTCTCCGAGCACGCTCGGCGCCTGCACCCCAGTCCGCCCCACACCGGCGCCCGGCGCCCGCCTCTCGCCCGGCCCGTCCCTCGACAGCCCGCCCTCGCCCCCAAGCGGCCCGGCCGTCGCGTCGGGCTGCGCCCGCGCCAACCTCACCTCTGCCGCGCCCGGCCTCGGCCTCTCCAGCGTCGCCGCCGTGCGCCTGACCCACCTCCGACCCGCTGGCTGCTCGCCCCGCTCACCGCCCGCGCGCCTCCGCCCTGCCTGGCGCCCGCGCCCGCCGAACCGTCCGCCCGCCCTCCGCGCCTCGAGCTCGCCGTCGTCCACCGTGCCCGCCAGCCGCGTCCGGCCCGTCTGCGTCGCTCGCGCCGTCCGCCCTGACCTCCGCCTCGCTCTCCGCCGGCGGCCAGCTTACCGTTACGCCGGCGACCGCCACGGGTCCTCTCCGGTCTCCTCGTCGCCCCTCAAGCTGTGCCGCCGCTCTCGCCGCCCGTTACGCGGCTCGCCGCCAGGTCGCCTCATGGTCCCCTCATCCCGTCGCCCGTCTATGGCCGTCGCCGTCCGCCCTCCGGCGAGTGGGCCAAGTGGAGGCGATACATCACGACTACTGGCGTGTATGTGTTGGTGCTACGTGTGGTCCCAATGGATGTCACGAATAAGTCGGCCTTTGTCTGCGTGTCTCGAGCTCGTCAGCGCCATCTACACCGAGGCTGCGCATCCGAACACCTAGGTGACAACCCAAGTCCGACTTGACGCCGTCGAGACCGAACCGTGCCACGAGCCACAAGACCGTCCTCGAAGCCCCGACCCCGAACCCGGATACCGAAGATCAAGCCCGAACCCCGTCAAGACGCGACGACAAGATCTTCTGCCCGGAACCCGCATGATCGCCTTCTCGGAGCAACAAGTACTTTGCCGCGGGACCCCAAGACCGCCGACGAGACCGACCCGTAACAAGTTCTCCATTTTCGTCGCCAAGATCTCCTCACGGACAAGACCAACCCGATGCCGGCCACAGATGATCGAGGTGACACACCGAGATCTTCGACAGGGAACGACAAGACCCTTTCCGACCCGATGCACGGCCGTCGCGCCAAGTACTCCCTCGAGAACGCAAGTGCTTCACCCGGACACCGAGACCCGGCGCGACAAGTGCTTCGTCCCGACGCCATGACCGACAACATGACCGAAGACCGGATGCGCCAAGACCTACCCCGGAGTCCGAGAACGACCTCGCCGAACCCTGGACCCTAAGACCGACCCCGAACCCCGGAACACCAAGACCGTCGAGACCCTAATGTGTGAACCCCTTCCCGAAGCCCTATTTTATAATATAATACAACTTGTCGCATAATAATTGTCTTGCATGCATACATTCATGTGGTTTGGGGGCCTTATGCCGATTCACCTAATAATTAAATATGGGGCCCATATGCGGGCAAATCTAGCCTTATATTGGCCTCATTTAAACTTGTGTAGCGAACCGGTGCTATCTCTTGCCATGTCAAGACAACATTTAATTTGCGGGGTAGATAAATAACTTGAACCGTTTAATTAATTGTCGGGACCCCGGTTCCGCTTAACCTGACCTAATTGCATCGCACCTTTGCCATGTCATACATCATGCATGCATCATGTCGTTCTTCTGCCGTTGTATTAAATATTGCATCCGGTGTTTCTTCTAGTGTTTTGGTTCTTCGCGGATAAGGCCGTTGAGTTGATGTGAGTTTCGCCCCGATCTTCGGGGAAAACCTTCGACAATGTTTTCAGGCGAGCATCTCTCCCCTTTCTACCTATCTTACTTTTATAGTCTTTATTCCCTCCTGTTGATCTATTGCTATCTGTGTTGCGATGCCTTAGTTTCGTACACGAGATATACCTGCAGCCCTATATTGCCTTGGACACATCCTATTGCTGTTGTTTGGTAGATAGCTGGTCTTGCGTCGCGATCGCTTGCTATATTGCTTGTGTGTCGTCATATGCCACGATTCTTTGATGTATTGCCGCATGTTGATGTTGGAGATGATCCTAGTTTTACTTTTCGTCACTTTAATTTCTGACTAACAACTAAAATTGAAATAAGCGAGAGGCATCGGTGGGTGATAGAAAATATTTGGTTTCGAGCGCCCACTTGTGTCCGTAAGACCCGTACTTGATTCCTGTTCCTTGTTTTTTGCGCTATCCACATCCGGAGGTATATGGGACCCCACGAGCGAGCTTGATTCAGTCTTATTTCTTGGGGCCACAACTAGTTTGCGGTTTTATTACGATCTGTACTTATGCCATGCTACTTTCTGTATTTAAATTGTGCGAGGAGCACCTTTGTCTTTAGGTATGCGGAGTGATTACGCGGTATCGACAAGCCCAGCCACACTTTGGGTTCCCGATCGCTTCTGACCATTGGCGCCTTGAGGCCGCCTGCTTGCTTACTCCGTTGCGGGATCTACTCAAAGGGTGGCCTTTGAAATATTTACGAATCTGTGATTGTTCGATCGTGAAAGCCTCGTTGGGTTTTGATTTGGTTTTCGAGGTTGATCGGCGTGTGTTGCTATTGGTGCACCCGGCGGGTAAAACTTTACGAAGCCGTGTCCGGATATGGATATGGGCGACTTGGAGCACAGTTTCTTGATCATAGACAAGCATAACTAAAGTTTACTGCTATAAATTTGACTTATAATGACTAGTAATCAGCTTCACTATAATGGAATGGCTAATTAATACTGCCCACAATTGCTTGTTTGGTTGTCGCTTGCGACAATTGTATCTGACTAGTAAGTATTGCAACTACAACGAAATGGCTGAATAAAAGTACCAACAACTGCTGGGTTTTGGGTTTATCTCATGCTATCATGTCGATTAGTAAATCTTGCCACTATAACGGAATGGTTAACTAAAAGTGCCCATTGTTTACTTTATCGGGACGATTATCTATACGACTAGTAATTGCTAGCGATAATGAATAAGTAAGCGCCAATGCGTGAGTTCCTCGGTTGACTTCCTCGACGGTCTCGAGAAACGCGGGATGGGTTTGTTTGATGATAGTATCGAGTTGGATCCGAATAGGTCTTCTCACCCCTCTCGATATCCTTGATTGTATCGAGTCTCTATAGGTTGTTTAGTGCATCTTTTGCCGCTTGATCCACCATACCTATGTAGGCGAGGACCGAATTCTAGCCTCGTAGTGTCTTGGCCTCGATCTTGGCGCTCCTTCTTTTCCTTTGCCCTTTGTCGGCACCCTTTTGTTTAAGCGGGTTTGAGATCGGCGCCGTTAGCGAGGTTACCCTTCCGGCTTGGCACAGGCAGGGTTATGGGCCATTGGTTATTCTTGGGCTCTTAGCCCCATTTGCATCTTGTCCGTAGTCGGACGCTCCCTCTTTCAAGGTGATTTGGATCTTTGTATATTATGTCATACTCTTGACTCTTTGAGTATTTGTTATATATATATACGTGGGTCCCATCGAGGACTGTTGTGTAATGTTATTGCCGTTTTCCACCCACGAAAGTGCTGGTGGGCACCTTTGAATCGTTTCTGCGGGTTTGGTGAATTTTGCCCAAACTTGCATAGGTGCGATCTGAGGGTGTTCTGAGTGGTATCGAGCTCGTGGTTGTGATACCCCAAGTCGAGCCTGTGGGATAACCTAGCTAACGGCCAAGTAGAGTGTCAAAACTATTTTGCACAATCGGTTGGATAGTTACGATTAGGTCTGATTTTACTCCTTACCCTCTGCTATTCTCCTCTTATCTCGGCGTGTTTGAATCGCTCTCTTATCTTTTCTTGAGTCCGAGATTTCGTGGTTGGGTTCCGTCGTACCTTGAGGTTTCGCTTCCTTCTTTGATAACGGTATTCTCCGTCGTTATTCAACTTTGATGAATCCGTCTCTGGGGTTACCCTTCTTTGTTCCTTGTTTGTGCTTTCCGGTGTTTCCGACGACGACATCATCGCCAGATCCGATCTGATGCATCACCCCTTTGTTTCCGAACCTCGCTTGTCGAGATCTTCAGTCTAATTCCGAGAGTTGGTTGCATAATCCGCCTATTTGTGTGCAGAGTAATGGTTCGAGTGCGGGATGGAGTAGCTACCATACCACTACTCTTATCATTCGCTCTTGTACATCGAATCAGTGGATCCAGCAGTTTTACTCCGTCCACGGAAGTTAGGGGTGGCTTTATTTGTTGATACCTCTACCTTCGACCTGTTGTTCCCGGAGTGTTCTCCCGACGATCACGGACAACGACCTCTTGTTAGTGGTGTCGCGAAGATCTACACGAAGCGCGAAGGACCAGATCGCCGACCTTCCTTCCGGTACCATGAGGCGGATCTCGAGGGCGAGATCCCTTGTTAGTGGTGTCGAATTGTGGCATCCCGCAAAACCACTACTAGAAAATCGCGTTGAATTTGTGCATTGCATCGTCATCATCATGCATTGTTTGCCAAAACTATGTTTGCAAAACCCGTCTTTGTTTTCTAAACGCCCATCTTATTCAAACACCGGAAGCCGGGTCGCCGGACTATTTTTGTTTTGTTGCTATCGGGTTGCAAACGGCCCGTTAAAATAAATAAAAAAATTTAAATTATTTTAATGGGGGCAGTCGAACGGGCCGCATGACCCGATCGACCACCCCAGAAAACTAAAATCGGTCCAACCTCACCTGCCCCTCTAATTCCTAAACCTACCCTTTTTCCTACCCAAACCCCTGGCCACATCACTCCCACCAATCCAGACCCGCCACCTCACCCTCTCCCTCTCCCCCCTCCAATCCTAAACTGCCACATCACCTAACCCCCTCCCTCCACTCCTTTGCTTCCCACTAAACCCACCCCACAGACCGGCCAAGCACACACACACGCACACACCCAAGCCACACAACCACTGCCACCCCACTCCCTGGCGCGTGGACCCCACGCCGACCCTCCCAGAACAGTCCACCTGACCCCACGGGACCCGCCCCCTGGCCGCTTGTCCCCACAGCCCACTGTCTGCCTCCCCAGCGCCTTGTTCCTCGTCATCGCCTCCTTCCTCGCCTAAGCGCGCCCGCCCTCTGCTCCTCACCCAGCACCCGGCGCTCCTCTCCCCTCCCGCTCAGCGCCACGCCGCGTCCCAGCGGCTCCTCCCTCGCCGTGCCCCCACTGCGCGCCCGCCGCCCGCTTCCGCAGCCTCCGCCGCCTCTCTCCGCCCAGCTCCGCCCAGCGCCCCTGTCCCGTGCTCGCCCGCCCGCCTACCACGCCTCCACGCGCCCGCTTCTCCCCGTCCCGCGCCGCCATCCTCCGCCTCTCCCGAGCACGCTCGGCCGCTGCACCCCAGTCCCGCCCCACCACAGCCGGCGCCAGCTGCCGCCTCTGCGCCCGGCCGTCCCTCACGGCCGCCGCCTCGCCCCGCAAGCCCCGGCCGTCGCGTCGGGCCTGCGCGCCAACCTCACCTTCTGCCGCGCCTCGGCCTCTCCAGCGTCGCCGCCGTGCGCCTGCAACCCACCTCCGACCCGCTGGCCTGCTCGCCCCGCGCGCCGCGCCGCCTCCGCGCCCTCTGCGCGCGCCCGCATCCGCCCGGCAAATCCGCCGCCTCGCGCGCCTCGAGCTTCGCCCCGTCGTCCACCGTGCCCGCCCGAGCCAGCGTCCGGCCCGTCTGCGTCGCTCGCGCGTCCGCGCCCTGCGGCCTCCGCCTCGCTCTCCGCGGCAGCGGCGCAAGCCGTTACGCAGGCGACCCGGCCACGGGTCCTCTCCGGTCTCCTCGTCGCCCCCTCAAGCTCGCAAGCCGCTCTCGCCGCCCGTTCTGCCGCGCGCGCCGCCACCAAGGTCGCCTCCGCGGGTCCCCCTCATCCCCGTCGCCCCGTCTGTGGCCGTCCGCCGTCCGCCCTCCAGCGCGAGTGGGCCAAGTGGAGGAGCAGTACAGCCACGACTACGCGTGTATGTGTTGGTGCTTACGTGTGGTACCAATCGATGTCTGTATACCTGGTTGCAGCACCTGTACCGTGTCTCGAGCTCGTCAACGCCATCTGCACCGAGACTGTGCGCATCCGAACACCTAGGTGACAACCCAAGTCCGACCGCCGACGTCGAGACCCGAAGACCGTGCCCTGAGCCACAAGACCGTCCTCGAAGCCCCGACCCCGACCCCGGAGTCCGAAGATCAAGCCCGAACCCCGTCAAGACGCGACGACAAGATCTTCTGCCCGGAACCCGCATGATCGCCTTCTCGGAGCAACAAGTACTTTGCCGCGGGACCCCAAGACCGCCGAGACCGACCGTAACAAGTTCTCCGTTTTCGTCGCCAAGATCTCCTCACGGACAAGACCAACCCGATGCGGCCAGATGATCGAGGTGACACACGAGATCTTCGACGAACGACAAGACCCTTTCCGATGCGTCTGAACGGCGTCGCCAAGTACTCCCTCGAGAACGCCGAGTGCTTCACCGGACACGAGACCCGACGCGACAAGTGCTCGTCCGAACGCCATGACCGACAACATGACCCGAAGACCCCGGATGCGCCAAGACCTACCCCGGAGTCCGAGAACGACCTCGCCGAACCCTGGACCCTAAGACCGACCCCGAACCCCGGAACACCAAGACCGTCGAGACCCTAATGTGTGAACCCCTTCCCGAAGCCCTATTTTATAATATAATACAACTTGTCGCATAATAATTGTCTTGCATGCATACATTCATGTGGTTTGGGGGCCTTATGCCGATTCACCTAATAATTAAATATGGGGCCCATATGCGGGCAAATCTAGCCTTATATTGGCCTCATTTAAACTTGTGTAGCGAACCGGTGCTATCTCTTGCCATGTCAAGACAAAATTTAATTTGCGGGGTAGATAAATAACTTGAACCGTTTAATTAATTGTCGGGACCCCGGTTCCGCTTAACCTGACCTAATTGCATACGCCGCTTTCTTTGCCATGTCATACATCATGCATGCATCATGTCGTTCTTCTGCCGTTGTATTAAATATTGCATCCGGTGTTTCTTCTAGTGTTTTGGTTCTTCGCGGATAAGGCCGTTGAGTTGATGTGAGCTTCGCCCCGATCTTCGGGGAAAACCTTCGACAATGTTTTCAGGCGAGCATCTCTCCCCTTTCTACCTATCTTACTTTTATAGTCTTTATTCCCTCCTGTTGATCTATTGCTATCTGTGTTGCGATGCCTTAGTTTCCGTACCTGAGATATACCCTGCAGCCCTATATTGCCTTGGACACATCCTATTGCCTGTTGTTTGGTAGATAGCTGGTCTTGCGCGTCGCAGTCGCTTGCTATATTGCTGTTGTGTGTCGTCATATGCCACAGTTGCTGATGTATTGCCGCATGTTGATGTTGGAGATGATCCTAGTTTTACTTTTCGTCACTTTAATTTCTGACTAACAACTAAAATTGAAATAAGCAGAGGCATCGGTGGGTGATAGAAAATATTTGGTTTCCGAACGCCCACTTGTGTCCCGTAAGACCCCGAGTACTTGATTCCTGTTCCTTGTTTTTGCGCGCTATCCACATCCGGGAGGTATATGGGACCCCCCTGAGCCAGAGCTTGATTCAGTCTTATTTCTTGGGGCCACAACTAGTTTGCGGTTTTATTATGATCTGTACTTATGCCATGCTACTTTACGTATTTAAATTGTGCGAGGAGCACCTTTGTCTTGTTAGGTATGCGGAGTGATTACGCGGTATCGACAAGCCCAGCCACACTTTCGGGTTCCCGATCGCTTCAGCCATTAGGCGCAACCTTGAGGCCGCCTCGCTTGCTTACTCGTTGCGGGATCTACTCAAAGGGTGGCCCTGAAATATTTCTGAATCTGTGATTGTTCGATCGTGAAAGCCTCGTTGGGTTTTGATTTGGTTTTCGAGGTTGATCGGCGTGTGTTGCTATTGGTGCACCCGGCCGGGTAAAACTTTCTGAAAGCCGTGTCGCGGATATGGGCGACTTGGAGCAGTTTCTTGATCATAGACAAGCATAACTAAAGTTTACTGCTATAAATTTGACTTATAATGACTAGTAATCAGCTTCACTATAATGGAATGGCTAATTAATACTGCCCACAATTGCTTGTTTGGTTGTAAACTTGCGACAATTGTATCGACTAGTAAGTATTGCAACTTCTAGCGAAATGGCTGAATAAAAGTACCAACAAGCTCTTTGGGTTTTGGGTTTATCTCATGCTATCATGTCGATTAGTAAATCGCCACTATAACGGAATGGTTAACTAAAAGTGCCCACTGTTTACTTTATCAGGACGATTATCTATACCTGACTAGTAATTGCTGCAACGATAACTGAATAAGTAAAACTGCCAACTGCGTGAGTTCCTCGGTTGACTTCCTCGACGGTCTCGAGGGGGAAACGCCAGGATGGGTTTGTTTGATGATAGTATCAGGTTGGATCCGAATAGGTCTTCTCACCCCTCTCTGATATCCGCCAGTTGTATCGAGTCTCTATAGGTTGTTTAGTGCATGCTGCCGCTGCCGCTTCAGTCCACCATACCTATGTAGGCGAGGACCGCCGAATTCTAGCCTCGCCGTGTCTTGGCCTCGATCTTGGCTCCTTCTTTTCCTTTGCCCTTTGTCGGCACCCTTTTGTTTAAGCGGGTTTGAGATCGGCGCCGTTAGCGGTTACCCTTCCGGCTTGGCCTGGGCGGGGTTATGGGCGCCATTGGTTATTCTTGAGGCTCTTAGCCCCATTTGCATCTTGTCGTGTAGTCGGACGCTCTCTTTCAAGGTGATTTGGATCTTTGTATATTATATCGTACTCTTGACTCTTTGAGTCATTTGTTATATATATACATTACGTGGGTCCCATCGAGGACTGTTGTGTAATGTTATTACTTCGTTTCCACCCGCGAAAGTGCTGGTGCACCTTTGAATCGTTTCTATCGGGTTTGGTGAATTTTGCCCAAACTTGCATAGGTCGATCTCGAGGGTGTTCTGATGGTATCGAGCTTCGGTTGTGATACCCCACAAGTCCGCTCAGAGGATAACCTAGCTAACGGCGGTAGAGTGTCAAAACTATTTTGCACAATCGGTTGGATAGTTACGATTAGGTGATTTTACTCCTTACCCTCGCTATTCTCCTCTTATCTCGGCGTGTTTTGAATCTGCTCTCTTATCTTTTCTTGAGTCCGATTTCTCGTGGTTGGGTTCGTCGTACCTTGAGGTTCGCTTCCTTCTTTGATAACGGTATTCTACCGTCCGGTGTTCAACCGCTTTGATGAATCCGTCTACGGGTTACCCTTCTTTGTTCCTTGTTTGTGCTTTCCGGTGTTTCCGGCGACATCATCGCCGGATCCGATGCGATGCATCACCCTTTGTTCGAACCTCGCTTGTCGAGATCTTGATCTAATTCGAGAGTTGGTTGCATAATCCGCCTATTTGTGTGCGAGTAATGGTTCGAGTGCGGGATGGAGTAGCTACCATACCACTACTCTTATCATTCGCTCTTGTACATCGAATCGATGGATCCAGCGGTTTACTCCGTCCACGGAAGTTAGGGTGGCTTTATTTGTTGATACCTCTACCTTCGACTGTTGTTCCGGAGTGTTCTCCCGGCGATCACGGACAACGACCTCTTGTTAGTGGTGTCGCGAAGATCTACGAAGCGAAGGACCAGATCGCCGACCTTCCTTCCGGTACCATGAGGCGGATCTCGAGGCGAGATCCCTTGTTAGTGGTGTCGAATTGTGGCATCCGCAAAACCACTACTAGAAAATCGCGTTGAATTTGTGCATTGCATCGTCATCATCATGCATTGTTTGCCAAAACTATGTTTGCAAAACCCGTCTTTGTTTTCTAGCGCCCATCTTATTCAAACACGGAAGCGGGTGGCGGACTATTTTGTTTTGTTGCTATCGGGTTGCAAGCGGCCCGTTAAAATAAATAAAAAATTTAAATTATTTTAATGGGGCAGTCGGGCGCATGACCCGATCGACCACCCAGAAACTAAAATCGGTCCAACCTCACCCCTCTAATTCCTAAACCTACCCTTTTCCTACCCAAACCCTGGCCACATCACTCCCACCAATCGGACCGCCACCTCACCCTCTCCCTCTCCCCCTCCAATCCTAAACTGCCACATCACCTAACCCCCTCCCTCCACTCAACCTGCTTCCACTAAACCCACCCCACCAGACCGGCCAGCACACACCAGCAGTTACACACACGCACACACCCAAGCCACACACCCACTGCCACCCACTCCCTGGCGCGTGGACCCCGCACGCCAGCCCTCCCCAGGAACCGGTCCACCCCTGACCCACGCGGGACCCGCCCCCTGGCCGCTTGTCCCCCCTGGCCCACCGCGTCTGCCTCCCCCAGCGCACTGTTCCTCGTCATCGGCTCGCCTCCTTCCTCTGCCTAGCGCGCCCCGCCCTCTGCTCCTCACCCAGCACCCCGACGCTCACCTCTCCCCCTCCCGCTCAAGCGCCACCGCCGTCCCAGCGCTCCTCCTCGCCGTGCCCCACTGCGCCGCCCGCCGCTTCGCAGCCTCCGCCACGGTGCTCCTCTCCGCCACGCCCAGCTCCGCCCGCCTGTCCCGTGCTCGCCGCCCCGCCTACCCACGCCTCCACCGCCGCCCGCTTCTCCCCAGGTCGCGCCGCCATCCTCCGCCTCTCCCCACGCTCGGCCTTGCACCCCGATCCGCCCACCGCGCCTTGGCGCGCGCCACTCTGGCCCGTCCCTCTGACACAGCCCGCCTCGCCCCCGCAAGCAGCCCGGCCGTCCGCGTCGGGCCTGCGCCGCGCCAACCTCACCTCTGCCGCCGCCGGCCTCGGCCCCTCCCGCGGCGCCGCCGTGCGCCTGCAACCCACCCCCGACCCGCTTTGCTCCGCCCCACTTTGCGCCGCCGCCGCCTCCGCCCCTCTGCGCGCGCCCGCGCTCCGCCAGGCCGTCCGCCGCCCTCCGCGCGCCTCGAGCTCGCCGCCGTCGTCCACCCGTGCCCCGCCCCGAGCCCGCGTCCGGCCCTTCTGCGTCGCTCGCGCCGTCCGCGCCTGCGGCCTCCTTCGCTCCGCCCGGCGGCAAGCAGCCGTTCTGCGGCAGCGCCCGGTCCTCTCCGGTCTCCTCGTCGCCCCCTCAAGCTCGCAAGCCGCTCTCGCCGCCCGTTCTGCCGCGCGCGCCGCCGCCAAGGTCGCCTCCGCGGGTCCCCCTCATCCCCGTCGCCCCGTCTGTGGCCGTCCGCCGTCCGCCGTCCGCCCTCCAGCGCGAGTGGGCCAAGTGGAGGAGCAGTACATCCACGACTACGCGTGTATGTGTTGGTGCTTACGTGTGGTCCCAATGGATGTCTGAATACCTGGTTGCAGCACCTGTACCGTGTCTCGAGCTCGTCAACGCCATCTACACCGAGGCTGTGCGCATCCGAACACCTAGGTGACAACCCAAGTCCGACTTCGACCGCCGACGTCGAGACCCGAAGACCGTGCCCTGAGCCACAAGACCGTCCTCGAAGCCCCGACCCCGACCCCGGAGTCCGAAGATCAAGCCCGAACCCCGTCAAGACGCGACGACAAGATCTTCTGCCCGGAACCCGCATGATCGCCTTCTCGGAGCAACAAGTACTTTGCCGCGGGACCCCAAGACCGCCGACGAGACCGACCCGTAACAAGTTCTCCGTTTTCGTCGCCAAGATCTCCTCACGGACAAGACCAACCCGATGCCGGCCACAGATGATCGAGGTGACACACCGAGATCTTCGACAGGGAACGACAAGACCCTTTCCCGCACCGATGCAGACGACGTCGCCGCCAAGTACTCCCTCGAGAACGCCGAGTGCTTCACCCCGGACACCGAGACCCCGACGCGACAAGTGCTTCGTCCCGAACGCCATGACCGACAACATGACCCGAAGACCCCGGATGCGCCAAGACCTACCCCGGAGTCCGAGAACGACCTCGCCGAACCCTGGACCCTAAGACCGACCCCGAACCCCGGAACACCAAGACCGTCGAGACCCTAATGTGTGAACCCCTTCCCGAAGCCCTATTTTATAATATAATACAACTTGTCGCATAATAATTGTCTTGCATGCATACATTCATGTGGTTTGGGGGCCTTATGCCGATTCACCTAATAATTAAATATGGGGCCCATATGCGGGCAAATCTAGCCTTATATTGGCCTCATTTAAACTTGTGTAGCGAACCGGTGCTATCTCTTGCCATGTCAAGACAAAATTTAATTTGCGGGGTAGATAAATAACTTGAACCGTTTAATTAATTGTCGGGACCCCGGTTCCGCTTAACCTGACCTAATTGCATCGCACCTTTGCCATGTCATACATCATGCATGCATCATGTCGTTCTTCTGCCGTTGTATTAAATATTGCATCCGGTGTTTCTTCTAGTGTTTTGGTTCTTCGCGGATAAGGCCGTTGAGTTGATGTGAGCTTCGCCCCGATCTTCGGGGAAAACCTTCGACAATGTTTTCAGGCGAGCATCTCTCCCCTTTCTACCTATCTTACTTTTATAGTCTTTATTCCCTCCTGTTGATCTATTGCTATCTGTGTTGCGATGCCTTAGTTTCCGTACCTGAGATATACCCTGCAGCCCTATATTGCCTTGGACACATCCTATTGCCTGTTGTTTGGTAGATAGCTGGTCTTGCGCGTCGCAGTCGCTTGCTATATTGCTGTTGTGTGTCGTCATATGCCACAGTTGCTGATGTATTGCCGCATGTTGATGTTGGAGATGATCCTAGTTTTACTTTTCGTCACTTTAATTTCTGACTAACAACTAAAATTGAAATAAGCAGAGGCATCGGTGGGTGATAGAAAATATTTGGTTTCCGAACGCCCACTTGTGTCCCGTAAGACCCCGAGTACTTGATTCCTGTTCCTTGTTTTTGCGCGCTATCCACATCCGGGAGGTATATGGGACCCCCCTGAGCCAGAGCTTGATTCAGTCTTATTTCTTGGGGCCACAACTAGTTTGCGGTTTTATTACGATCCTGTACTTATGCCATGCTACTTTCTGTATTTAAATTGTGCGAGGAGCACACTGTACTGTTTAGGTATGCGGAGTGATTACGCGGTATCGACAAGCCCAGCCACACTTTCGGGTTCCCGATTCTTGACCATTGGCGCAACCTTGAGGCCGCCTCGGAGCTTGCTTACTCCGTTATGGGATCTACTCAAAGGGTGGCCACTGAAATATTTGAATCTGTGATTGTTCGGTCGTGAAAGCCTCGTTGGGTTTTGATTTGGTTTTCGAGGTTGATCGGCGTGTGTTGCTATTGGTGCACCCGGCGGGTAAAACTTTCTCAAAGCCGTGTCCGGATATGGACGACTTGGAGCAGTTTCTTGATCATAGACAAGCATAACTAAAGTTTATCGCTATAAATTTGACTTATAATGACTAGTAATCAGCTTCACTATAATGGAATGGCTAATTAATACTGCCCACAATTGCTTGTTTGGTTGTCGCTTGCGACAATTGTATCGACTAGTAAGTATTGCAACTACTAGCGAAATGGCTGAATAAAAGTACCAACAAGCTGCTGGGTTTTGGGTTTATCTCATGCTATCTGTATCGATTAGTAATCGCCACTATAACGGAATGGTTAACTAAAAGTGCCCATTGTTTACTTTATCGGGCGATTATCTATACGACTAGTAATTGCAGCGATAAGCGAATAAGTAAAAGCCAATGCGTGAGTTCCTCGGTTGACTTCTCGACGGTCTCGAGGGAAACGCCAGGATGGGTTTGTTTGATGATAGTATCGAGGTTGGATCCGAATAGGTCTTCTCACCCTCGATATCCGCCGGTTGTATCGAGTCTCTATAGGTTGTTTAGTGCATCTTGCCTGCCGCTTGATCCACCATACCTATGTGGCGAGGACCGCCAATTCTAGCCTCGCCGTGTCTTGGCCTCGATCACGCTCCTTCTTTTCCTTTGCCCTTTGTCGGCACCTTTTGTTTAAGCGGGTTTTGAGATCGGCGCGTTAGCGGGTTACCCTTCCGGCTTTGGGCAGTTATGGGCGCCATTGGTTATTCTTGGGCTCTTAGCCCCATTTGCATCTTGTCCGTAGTCGGACGCTCCCTCTTTCAAGGTGATTTGGATCTTTGTATATTATATCTATACTCTTGACTCTTTGGTGTTATATATATATCTCATTACATGGGTCCCATCGAGGACTGTTGTGTAATGTTATTACTTCGTTTTCCACCCGCACGAAAGTGCCTGGTGGGCACCTTTGAATCATTTCTATGCGGGTTTGGTGAATTTTGCCCAAACTTGCATAGGTCCGATTCTGAGGGTGTTACAGCAATGGTGTGTCTAAACGCCGGAATTGAACCTTATTAGATATGGTCCGATCAATGATGTCTCTTACTGATTTGCCGTTATCATTTTGGGGTTATGCATTAGAAACTGCTGCATTCACTTTAAATAGGGCTCCATCTAAATCCGTTGAGACGACCCCGTATGAACTATGGTTTGGTGCTAAACCTAAGTTGTCGTTTCTTAAAGTTTGGGTATGCTAAGCTTACGTCAAGAAGTTGATGCCGGACAAGCTCGAACCCAAAGCGGAGAAATGCGTCTTCATAGGATACCTTAAGGAAACTGGTGGGTATACCTTCTATCACAGAACCGAAGGCAAAGTGTTTGTCGCAAAGAACGGTTCCTTTCTTGAGAAGGAGTTTCTCTCGAAAGAAGTGAGTGGGCGGAAAGTAGAGATAGACGAGGTTATTGAACCTTCTCTTGAATTGGAGAGTAGCGCAGCACGTGAAATTGTTCCAGTGCCGCCTGCACCAACAATAGAGGAAGCTAATGACAAGGATCATGAAGCTTCGGACGATGCTACTCTTGAGCGTCGCGGTCGACAAGGTCGCGTGCCCCTCGAGTGAATGCGGCAACCTGTCTTATTTGTCTTGTTGGTAGAAGACAGTGAACCTACGAACTATGAGGAAGCGATGATGAGCCCAGACTCTGAGAAATGGCTAGAAGCCATGAAATCCGAATTGGGATCCATGAGCGAAAACCAAGTATGGAATTTGGTGGACCCTCCAAGCGACCGAAAGGCCATTGAGTGCAAATGGATTTTCAAGAAGAAAACGGACGCGGATGGTAATGTTACCGTCTATAAAGCATGGCTTGTCGCGAAAGGTTTTCGACAAGTTCAAGGTGTTGACTACGATGAGACTTTCTCTCCCGTAGCGATGTTTAAGTCCATTCGGATTTTATTAGCAATTGCTGCGTTTCATGATTATGAAATATGGCAGATGGATGTCAAGACTGCGTTCCTCAATGGCAACATTGATGAAGAGTTGTATATGATGCAACCCGAAGGTTTTATCGATCCTAAGGATGCTGATAAAGTATGCAAACTTCAGCGTTCCATTTATGGACAGAAGCAAGCATCTCGGAGTTGGAACCTTCGTTTTGATCAAGTGATCAAGAGCTTTGGATTTATTCCAAATTGCTACAAAGCTTGCATCTACAAGAAAGTGAGTGGGAGCTCGGTGACATTTCTGGTACTATATGTGGATGACATATTGATTATTGGAAATGACATCAACATGCTTAACGATGTGAAGAGTTATTTGAACAAGTGTTTTTCAATGAAAGACGTAGGTGAAGCTGCTTATATATTGGGCATAAAAATCTATAGAGATAGACAAAGACGCCTGATAGCTTTAAGCGGTACATACCTAGACAAAGTTACGAAAGGTTCAGAATTGATAAGGCAAAGAAAGGTTGGTGCCTATGTTGTCGGTAAGATATTGAGCAAGGCTCGTGTCAAGCTACGGTAAATGATAGGAAGCTATGAGCAAAGTGCCTTATGCCTCGGCCATAGGTTCTATCATGTATGCCATCTGTGTACTAGACGGATGTGTCCAATGCTCTTAGTTTGACGATCGGATATCAAAGTGATCCAGTGGAACATTTGGACAGCCGTGAAGAACATCCTAAAGTACTGAATAGGACTAAAGAAATGTTCTTAGTCTATGGGGGTGATGAGCGGCTGTCGTAAAAGGTTACGTCGGCGCTAGTTTCGACACCGACAAGGATGATTCTAAATCTCGACGGGATACGTTTATATTTTGAATGGAGGAGCTGTGGCGGGAGAAGCTGCAAGCAAAGCGTGATCGCGGGATCTGATGAGAAGCGGAATACATGGTCTGCGAGCGTCAAGTGAAGGAGTTTGGATCAGAACTTCATCATTGAGCTTGGCGTGGTTCAAGTGCATTGGACCTTTGGAGATATTGTGTGACAACACTGGCGCCATAGCACTCGCTAAGGAACCAAGATATCATCCAAAGACCAAGCATATCAACAAGTTTCATATAATCCGAGATTGTATAGCGGATGGAGATCGAAGATTAGCAAAGTACATACAGATCTGAATGTCGCAGATCCATTGACTAAACCTCTTCCACGTGTAAAACATGATCAGCACCTCAGTGCCATGGGTGTGAGATTGTTGCCAGATGTAAACTAGATTATTGACTCTAGTGCAAGTGGGAGACTGTTGGAATTATGCCCTAGAGGCAATAATAAAGCTTTTATTATTATAATTCTTGTTCATGATAATGTTTATATTCCATGCTAGAATTGTATTAAGCGGAAACTTTAATACTTGTGTGGTTTGTGAACAACACCGTGTCCCTAGTACGCCTCTATGGACTAGCTCATTGATTAATGATGGTTAAGGTTTCCTAACCATGGACATGAGTTGTCGATTAATAATGAGATCATATCATTGGGAGAATGATATGGTGGACAGACCCAAACTAAGCGAAGCAATTAGATCATGTCATCGTGTTCGTCTTTGCGAAGCTTTTCTTATGTCAAATATTGTATTCCTTAGACCATGAGATAATACAACTCCCTGGTGTCGGAAGAAAGCTTTGAGGTCATCAAACGTCATCCTATGAGAGGGTGATCATAAAACCCTTCACCCTTGTCCCTCGTTCTACTACTCGCTGCCGATTGCAGCATCTGCCGTGACCATTTCCACGACAATATGGACCCACACGACAGAGACGAAGAAAAGGAAGAGTTGATCCAAGGTGTGATCCGCGGGGAAGAAAATTTAAATGTATCGACGTTTCTAAACAACTCCGGTGAGGGTGATCCTCTTTTTGCCGGAATAGATGACTTATTTCAGGTTGAAGGTGATGCCTTCCGCGAGGGAGAAGGCGATGCCTTGTGTAATCGAGAAGACGACCGCTCTGGCGAGGTGCATGTAATCTAATTAATTCATTAATTAATGATCTACTATCTATATAGAAATAGTAACGACGATCTTTCTTCTTTTATCCCTTCGGATCGAACAAATCTACTGAAAAGAGCGGACGAGGCCCAACCAAAAAGTTGGAAGACCATGAGAGGTTCAGGATCGAAGATATCGCTAAAGACGGCAAACCGACGGCTCCCGAAGTTGTAGCAATCAAATTTGTTGCACAATGCGGAGTAATCGTTAGGGACTTAATCCCGATCACCATTCAAAATTGGAATAGGCCTGCTGATGCGGAAGAAGAGGGAACATGTTTGTTTGTCCCTAACAAGGCCAAAGATTTACTGTGGAAGAGGCTCATGCTTAATTTCAAACTACCGAAGATAGAGCTGGATCCAAATGCGGAGGATCCAGCTGAGGACGCCTTAGAACATGGGAGAGCCATGGAGGCTAAGGTCAGGGAGTGGGCTTTGAAGAAGATGGCCTAGTGTTTCACCAACTGGAAGAAAAGATTGCACCTTGACTATGTCGTGAAAGAGAAGACTCCGGATTTCAAGAATATTCAGTTTGAGAAGATAAAACCATTCTGGGCTGAGTTTGTGAAATACAAGACATCAGAAAAAGCTAAGAAAATGTCTGCAACGAATAAGCTGAATGCTACTAACAAGAAGTATCACCATACTATGGGGCAAGGTGGCTACAGGGCTGGCATTACTAAGTGGGAGAAACTTGAGAATGAACTGCGTGCTAAAAAGATCACCCCAGAGACAGATGATTGGGTAGAACGTGCAAGGAATTGGTTTTACGGGCATGGGGGCACGTTGGACTCGGAAGGGATGTATATATATAACATACGACATAAAGAAGACCCCTTGTCAATCGAGAAGATGAGAAAAGCAGTAAAGGCTGTTAAAGATGGGGTCTTCATTCCCGATAGAGAGAATGATGAGGTCACACTCGCCCTTGGAAATAAGGAACATGATGGACGAACACGAGGCACAAGTGGCTCCAAACCATGGAGGACTGGGTTTCCCGAAGAGAGGAAGAAATATCCTGATAGAATCCGTCAGAGGAGAAAGGACAAGGTGGAAGTTGAAGCAGATATTCAGAAAGAGCGAATGCGTATAATTGAAGAATGAATAAAGCAACAACAAGATGAAATTAACGCACTAAAAGAGCAAAGTACTACCGGCCCATCTCAGCAGCACACTACATTCGATGCTACTGGCCTATCGAATAATCAAAAAAGCAGTGTGGCTTCCACCGAGGTCCCGGGTGATGACAATGACGATGATGATGGTGCATCGACGATGGCTCCTGTTGGCTACCCAGTGGATGATATCACAGAGATGACACACTGCGAGCTACATGTCAAAGTTGTGAACATATCAATGAAGGTGGCGGTCGGCTCTGCCTTACCAATTGGACCCACACCAACTTACCACTGTCGTCCGGTTCCAGAGGGCTACGTTGTTATCGGGGTGGATGAAATCATGCCCACCTTTGAAGTTTTGGATCTTGACTACCCTGCAGGTGAAGGGGACGTGACTGTACTGGGAGACGCAACAAACGTCACCATTCTATGGACAAAGAAATATATCGTGCTTAGAAATCACATGCCAAGGCCATCTTCGCCGCCGCCTCACCCGTCTCCAGCGAGGTTGTCGCCGCCACGGCAGCCGTCTTCGTTGCCTCACCCGACTCTGTCGCCTCACCAATATCCGGCGCAGCCATCGCCGCGGGAGCCATTGCCGGCGCCTCAGGATAAAAAGCGTAAGCGTACCGCTACTCCGCGTCGTGGTAAGCGATCGCCGAAACGTAAACAAGAGCCTCTTCCAAAAGTACCAAAGGTTCCTCCCAAGAGAGCTTATGACTGTACTTAAGAGGAGACTACGGCGATCGTTGATGAGTAAACGAAATGCGTTTTTCGCTAAGCTGAGGCGGCCGAAAGAGCTAGAGTTCCCCAGCACCAAAGAAGAAAAAGCCAGAGTGCTGAAAATGCTAAAGACTCTTCATCAACTCGAGCCAAAGCTGTCATCAGACTATGAGCGTTCTATTCTCAAGTCACATGCAACACAACAAGCCTCGAAGAGCAGTACTGATGCAAGCGAGAAATCTGTTGCCCAGCTCGGAGAACAAGCAAAACAGTCTTGCGCCCCTCTCAAGGTGATTTCCCATACCAATGTGGGGTCGAGCAAATATGGGGTCGAAGAGCAGTATGATCCAGAGGTAGTTGCATAATACGGAGAAGCTGCCGCTGCTCAAGGTATGAGTATTGCCCAGTACCTATCCCAGTTAGAGTACTTCCACGTGAGTGAAGTAGCATACAAATACTAGTACGGCAAACCTCTCGTCAAACCTGAGGAGGTACATAACCTTCCAACAAAAATGCGAAGATTGCATAACTGGTACATGCATGCCACAAAGGCCGGGGCTAACTGGATAGTGCTGAAGGTTACAAAAAAGCATTATGGGAAAGAAATAGATGACATGATATCCATTGAATTTTATAAACTATTTCAATTATTCAATCAAGACGCCTTGGACAAATCGATCATCAGTGCCTATTGTCTGTAAGTACTAATTCTGTAATTAATTTAGTCTCCAGCTATCTCACCTTGTTTATTGCATGTATATAATCATACTGTAATATGCAGAATGAAGATTCTCGAATGCAGCAGAGGAGAAATCTATGACATTGGCTTCATTGACCCATATTGGGTTCATCAAGCTAATCTCAAAACAAGCCCCCAGGATACAGAGGATAATATAGTACACGCGTTAAGGTTTCAACAAACCATAAGGGAAATACTTTTTCCTTACAACTTCGAGTGAGTGTTATTGTCTTGTATACACTTTCTATTTCGCTTACTCGATGTTTAGTATATAATTGATTAGTTATGCATTCGCAGCTTCTACTATATTCTGTTAATCATTCAACTTGATAAAGGGCGTGTACTAGTCATGTATTCGAAACATAAACCCCTTGAGCAGTGGAAGGACATGCAGATGCTTCTCCAGTGGTAATTCTAATCATTACGACACTATATCGGCAATGTTCGTAAATTTTATGATATCAAGTAATTAGTAACTTATTTTATTCGTTTTCTTTGCCGGGCAGCGCTTGAAAACGGTTCACCAACAAGGCTAGGGGTGTTTGGAAAGCGGAGCTTACATTTGAAGCACTAGATGTAAGCATCACTAGCTATATCCGCGCATCTCTTTGATTCTAGTTTTGATACAGTTATTATCATGCTTGATTATTATTTTGATTGAACTATGTTCTCGTAAAGTGCCTGACGCAGGGACCAGGTAACAATCTATGTGGATACTATGTTTGCGAGTTCATCCGACAGACGTGCGATGAGAAGGGCAGAAATTTAGAGCAACTCCACGTACGTAAACAATTTCTATAGTTTTTAATTACAATCAAATTATGTTTAGTTTCATTCATATAGGCTGACTCCTTTTTTAAATCAGATCGAACGTCTACGGAATGGTCTTCTGCCAAAGGATCGCGTACGAGCAATTCAGGAGGAATTGGCAGGATTCTTGGATGCAGAAGTTCTAAACCCAAAAGGGGAATACTATTCGGTTGTGTATAAACAATAGGGATTGTACAAAGAGCAACTTTTGTATATAGTGCATGAACTCGATCCGTGTATCGAATGTAATATTGTCATGATGATCTTGTGTAATATAATGGTTCCTTCATTGATGAGTGTAAAACACTAAATAAACAATAAAACAACATAAATGAATTCTCTGCCGCAGCACAAAAAGTGGCCAAAATGCTGCCGCGGCAACAAAAGTTGCCAGAACGAATTCTCTGCCGCAGCAGAGAAATGTGTCAAATCTCTGTCGCGGCAGAAGGTTATTTGTCTCGGTTCGTGTTACGAACCGGGACGGTTGCTCCTCCCCCCTCACACGGAGCAGCGGCCACGTGTACGCTCTTTTGTCCCGGTTGGTGGGGCAACCGGGACTAAAGGTTGGGGCTTTAGTCCCGATTGCCCCGTCCCGGTTGGGGAACCGGGACTAAAGGACCTTACCAACCGGGACATATGGGTCGTTCTGCACTAGTGCTTGCTAGTATACCTGCATCCGAGCTTAGGTCTCGTAACCTATCCTTGTAGAACTTAACGTGTCGAGAACAAAAACGAAGTCGCCGATTATAAACTACAAATGGGTAACTTTGCCAGTTAAAAAGGAAACACCAAATAGAATGGAATTTATGTATTTCGCACTAAGAAAAAGGTCAATTGTAAACTATGATCCTTGATTTCGTCAATCTCGCCGGCGCATGGCACTCTCCTCCTGACGCTCCATGAGGCGGTCATTGGCGGCACTCAATTCTAGGACCGCCAGGAGGAGGATTTCCCCGAGAACCTTCCACACCCTCCCTCCCCCCTCCTCCCACCCCAATGCCGCTTTTCCATCGCTCGGGGAGAGAGCGTCATGGTTGCAAGCCTAGACGGAGCGCTAATGCTACCCGCCTCCGCAAGCGCCAACCTATGCCATGTGGGACCGTGTGGGACCACGCGGGCACGCTGGAGATTGCCCCACGGCCTCCAATCGTCTCGGAGAAGCCCCCCGGCAGGCATGGATTGCTCGCCGAAGGTTTAAGGGTGGTGCGGTGTAGGCGAGAGATTACATCGTGGAGCTTGCTGATTGGACCTGGATATCCCCCTTTGACCACTATATAATAGGGACGGTGCGATCCGATATCGGGCGGCCTATCCATATCCAAGCCGGACCGTTTTCCAGCATATGTTTGGTGCCCAGACTGAAAAACGAAACCCAGGCTGAAAAACGACCGGAATTTACCGGTCTTGGGCAGGTATGTTGTATCTGACTAGAGATGCTCCTCAGACTTAATATTCCTTACAGTTCCTTTGTCGGTCTTGTGGAAAATATTGAATCCCTAATATTTCGGTGTTGTATTGATATGACCCTTTGGGGTTTATATAGAGTTACACGGGGGTAGGAGGAGACTTGGAGTATAAGTTGTAAAGTCCTAGTCTATCTCTAGCCTATATGTATACGTACTCTAACATCCCCCCTCAGTCGGAGCAGGTGTGAAGCGGACGCTTGCGACTGGATTTGAAGTCTTGTGCTTCTGTCGTCTTCACCTCCTTGTCATCATCACCTGCGTGGACATGATCATGGATGGACGCGGACGCTGTTGACTGGAGTTCTTAAGTTGTTGTAGACGTTGTTCTTGATGTCGATGTCGAGGTAGCCGATCGTTATGTAGCCGTGGTTGAGGTGGGTGTGGTCGATGTCGTAGTCGTCGTATGTTGTGTGACCGCCATTGCCGAAGGCGCAAAAAATTGCACGTTTTTGTTGTTGTTGTTGACGAAGCTGCATTTGTGGACGTTTTGCACCTTATAGAGGTACCGTTGGGGGCGTCTCTTGGACGCGGTCATAAGTGAGACCACAGGTTTTGCCAGGACCGCAGGAACCAACCAAGCACACACGGTTTTGCCAGAAACATATGCGCGGTCATAGGGGCGTCACAATTGTGATGCCGGTTTGTTGTTGCAGTCGTCGGGGTCGTGGACGCGGCGATGCCGTCGTCGTGCCTTGAAGTACGTGTACTGTCAGAGGGCGTCGTAGTCGTATGTCCATTATATGGACGGGTATAGCAGGGGCGGCGATGTGTCGACGGAGACGTTGATGAAGAGCACGTAGATGTAGACCTTGGCGATGATGTATCGGCAATGAAAGAGTAGGCATGTCGGCGATGATCGTCGCTTGAAGGCGTCCCTTGTGACGGCGATGATGTCAAAACCTTGATGTCGGAGAAGTCAGCAATAGTGTTCCACACCGGCCTAGCATGCGGATGTTGTTGATGTCGCTTCTCCGTGGGTATACTCGACGAAGATCTTGTATTTTATAGTCTGGCGATGAAGTCGTACAGCTGATTCAGCGCGGTGTTGTTCAGGTTGATGAAGTGCAGATCGGTGCAGTCGCGCTGGAGGTCGATGATCCAAAGGTTGTGATGTCGTCCTCATGTGCTAGCTACCGTCCTCATGTGCTAGCTACCGTAGACCGTAGTCGCGTCCATGATCCAACCACAACGTAGTCAATGGCCACGGGAGGAGCTTTTTTTTCTTTGCTTGGTGACGTGATTGCCTTGGAGTTTTCTGGATGGATCGTGTGCGTGTGGCAGGGTTGGCTTTTGCTCGTGCGCCATCTGGATTCGACTGCCCTTCTGTGGCCCGTGATTTTTCCGGGTCGTCTCCCAGCTTATGGATCGACGGTGTCGATCTAGCATGTTCCGGTGGCGTGTCCCCATGGATGGGTCACTTGGAATCCGCGCACCACTGCCTGCAGATGGTGTCGTCCCTGACGTTGCTGCAGTCCAGGGTGTAAATTTGATTGACTTGCATAGTAATATTGCTTGAGGGGTATAGAGTATATATAGGGTTACAAAATTTGTCGGCCAAGATTACTTAAACCGACTCTAAAACAAACTCTTAACAGATCAAAACCGACTCAACATTGTCTAGTCTAACATCCCCTGCAGTCTCATCGGCGAGCACAACGACGTTGAGACTAGATCGTATGTCAATGAATGGTGTAGTAGCAAGCCCCATGGTGAAGGTGTCAGCAAATTGCGCCATGGTTGGAACATGAACACGAACTTGTCCAAGAGCAACCTTCTCGCGAACAAAATGTATGTCGATTTCAATATGTTTTGTCCTCCGATGCTGAACTGGGTTGCCCGCCATATAAACTGCAGAGATATTATCACAATACACAATGGTAGCCTGCTGAATTGGGCGATGAAGCTCGGCCAGAAGTTGACGCAACCATACCGTTTCTGGAACTGCATGTGCAACTGCGCGGTACTCAGCCGAGAAACCGTTAGCTGACGCTTAGAAGACCAAGAAATCAAATTATTGCCAAGAAAAACACCGTAACCAGATGTGGACCGACGAGTCTCAGGACATCCAGCCCAATCTGCATCGGAATATGCTGTCAAAGTTGTAGGGGAAGAAGAATTAATATGAAGGCAATGGTCAAGAGTTCCTTTGAGATATCGAAGAATTCTTTTGACTAGATTATAATGAGGAAGGCATGGATCATGCATAAAAAGGCATGCTTGTTGAACAGCATAGGAAATTTCAGGATGTGTAAGAGTGAGATATTGAAGTGCTCCTGCGAGACTTCGGTATAGAGTGGGATCGGAGAAGGATTCGCCGGTAGAAGAAAATTTAGAAGTGGTGTCGATGGGGGTGCGGGATGGTTGGCAGTCCGACATGCCAGCACGAGAGAGAAGATCGAGAGTGTATTGCCGTTGAGAAAGAAAAAGTCCAGAAGAATCACGAGTGACAGCAATGCCCAAAAAATGATGAAGCATACCTAGATCAGTCATAGAGAATTCGTGTTGAAGACTAGAGATGATAGAGTTGAGAAAAGTTCGGGTGGAGGTCGTGAGAATAATGTCATCAACGTAAAGGAGGAGATAGGCAATGTTATTATTTGATTGATAGACAAAGAGAGATGTGTCGGAGAGAGAGAGGGAATAAATCCTATAGTTTGGATGAATGTAGAAAAGCGCTGAAACCACGCACGAGGTGCTTGCTTCAGGCTGTAGAGAGACTTTTTGAGAAGACATACATGATTGGGTGAACTAGGATCTTCGAAACCTAAAGGTTGTTGACAGTAGACAGTTTCTTGAAGAGAACCATGAAGAAAGGCATTTTTGACATCGAGTTGATGAATAGGCCAAGAAGAGGAAACTGCAATGCTAAGGACGGTGTGAATTGTGCTTGGTTTGACAACAGGAGAAAAGGTTTCATCATAGCCAATTCCTTGTTGTTGAGAATAGCCACGACATACCCAGCGGGCTTTGTAGCGAGAGAGAGTACCATCTGAGTGAATTTTTTTTACGAAAGACCCATTTACCAGAAACAATGTTTGAATTAGAAGGACGAGGAACTAGCTGCCAAAAGTATCATTAGTGACCAAAGCATGGTATTCTTCTTTCATAGCAGCGGACCAGTTGGGATCGAGAAGAGCGGATTTGTAGGATTTTGGGATGGGAGAAAGGTTGGGTTGAGCTAAGAAATTAAGACGTTTGGAGGGTAGACGAAAACCAGATTTGCCATGGGTACGCATAGTATGATCATTGGTGGGTGCTGGAATAGGAATAGCATAGGAGGGTAATTGTGGGGAAGGAGACGGATCATGCTCGAAGTGGGTGCCGAAGAGGGAGGCGTGACAGTGGAGTTGGGAGATGCATCAGATGAGGTTTGCGACGCGGCAGGAGAGTGTGTTGTGGGTGGAGAGGGTGGTGCGACGATAGGATGCACGGCAGGCTGCCATGAGGGCTCGGTAGAGCGCGCGATAGGAGAAGTGAGTGAAATGCCCGACGCAACGGATGTAGGTTCGTGCGTAGGGGGTTCTGTATGGAATATTGGGTTGTGTAGGGGATTAGGTGGTGTAGCTGAACGAGTCTAGGGAGAGGGATCAGTGGAGACGGAATCATGGGGAGATGTATGGGTGGCAAAAGAAAAAGAGTGTTCAATGAAAGTAGCATGACGAGAGATATCAATACGACCATAAACTGGGTCAAAACATCTATAACCTTTGTGCTCATCAGAATAACCTAGAAAAACACAGGGTAGAGATCTAGGAGCTAGTTTATGAGGTGAAGTGACATAGGTATTGGGAAAATAGAGACAACCAAATACTCGAAGTTCAGGATAATTAGGATGACATAGAAAGAGAGAGTAATATGGTGTGGTTTGTGGATTAAGTTGGGAGGGACGAATATTGAGGAGATATGTGGCTGTGCGGAGAGCTTCAGCCCAAAAACGTGGAGGCATAGAAGCTTGGATAAGAAGGGTTCTAATCATGTCGTTGATAGTGCGGAGAGATCTCTCAGCTTTGCCGTTTTGAGGGGAAGTGTAGGGACAGGAAAAACGGAGGAGAATGCCATGGTGGAGAAAGAAATTACGATTTTGGTTATTGTCAAATTTTTTGCCATTATCACATTGGATGAACCGAATAGGGAGAAAGAAGTGAGTTGCAACATAGCGTTGAAAATTGAGAAGGATTGTGTGTACATCAGATTTTTTGCGTAAAGGAAAAGTCCATGCATAATGAGTGAAATCATCCAAGATCACAAGATAGTACTTAAAACCAGAAATACTCTCAATAGGTGATGTCCATAAATCACAATGTAATAATTCGAAGGGAAAAGTACTAGAAGAAGTAGAAGAATTGAACGAAAGACGCACATGTTTTCCTTGTTGACAAGATTCACAAACTAGATGATTATGAGTATCACGATTACAAGGAATAGAGAAATTACTAAGGAGAGAATCTAAGACGATTTTATTGGGATGGCCTAGATGTTGATGCCAAAGCTCGACTGAAGCAACCATAGATGAGGGTTGGGTGGCCGTGGTAACACCATGGAGGGAGTAGAGATCTCCATCATTATTGAAGCGAGCGATCTCCGCCTTGGTTAGAAAATCCTTCACAGAAACGCCAAAGGAGTCAAATTCGAGAGAAACATGATTGTCATGAGTGAATTGTCGAACGGAGATTAAATTTTTAATGCGATCAGGTGGAACAAGAATATTGCGAAGGAGGAGAGGTTTTGTGTGTGAGAGAAGTTGTGCATTACCAACACAGGAGATAGGGATAGTAGAACCATTCCCAAGAGTTATAGAGGAAAAAGGTGAGGAGGAAGAATTTGACAGCATATTATTCGAAGAAGACATGTGACTAGAACCACCAGAATCGAAAATCCAGTTGGTACCTGAGTTTCCTTGAGCAGCAAAGTGGTTCATGGCCTGGATAAACGCTGCTTGGTCCCAGCTCGGTGATGAGGAAGAGGACGGCGATGGTGCAGGCAGCAGAGCAGGTGGTGAAGACGCGTAGGCACCAGAAGACGTCGGAGGAGGGGCTGGAGCGTTGTACTGCTGGTAAGTCGGACCAGGCATGTAGGTCGGTGCAGTCATGTAGGCTTGGTGCGGAGGGAGGGTGCCGAGGAGGCCCGGAGAGCCGGCGTGGGGGCGCATGCCCGGCGTCCAGGCTCCGGAGTAAGCCGGGGGAGCACCAATCTGAGAGGGCGCGATCCAGGGCATGGGCCAGGCCTGGACAAGCCCTGTCCATGGGTCGTGCATCGGGCGCCAGCTAGGAGACGCAGGAGGTGCTGGGGCTAGAGGCGTCGGGTCGCTGGGAGGAGCCGTGGGTGGTTGAGGCGGCCGGAAGGTAGGGTTTTTGCCCCTGTAGTTCGGACTAGGGCGCCACCCCGGAGGTGGCTGCACCGGTGACGGAGGAGGCGGCGCAGGAGCAGCAGGAGGTCGCTGGATCGCGGCGAAAGCTTGATGGCGAGCCTCTTTATTTACGAGGGAACGGTCGGCCCACTGAAGCATAGATCGTACCTCGGTGAAGGTAGGACGGGGCCGCATCATGGGAATAAAGGAGGCCTGCTTTTCGAAGCGGTCACCGAGCCCGACGAGGAGGATGTTAATCAGTTGACGGTCGTCGACGGGGTCGCCGAGATCTTGGAGTTCATCGACGATCGTCTTGAGCTTTTGACAGTAGACGCCGACGGGAGAGTCACCTTGGACGGTGTTGTGGAGCTCGGTGTGGAGGGTGTTGACGCGGGAGTCGATGTTGTCTTGGAAGAGCTGTCGGAGGGCCGCCCAGAGGGTGGCTGCGCTGGTGGCGTCGCGAAACACGAGATTGAAGATCTCAGTGGACACCCGCTGGTAGATCCATTGGATGATGGCGAGGTCGTCCTTGGCCCAGCGAGGATCGGTAAGCCGGGGAACGGCATGGTCGGCGACGTGGTCGAGAAGATTGCACCGACCGAGATGAACCTCGAAGAGATGACGCCAATGGTAGTAGTTATGCTTTGGTAGATCTGAGATTGTATCGGCATAGTGGATAGTTGGGAGGGTAGGTGAGGGTAGAGCAAGGGAGGTGTTGGAGGTTTGGCCGGCGTCACCCAGGGAAGCAGCGGCCGCCTCGGCCTTTTTGGTGAAGTAGTCGGGAGAGGGAGGAGGGGGCGGCGTCGATGGCGGCGCCATGCCCTAGGATCTAATTGTCTGATACCATGTAAATTTGATTGACTTGCATAATAATATTGCTTGAGGGGTACAGAGTATATATAGGCTTATAAAACTTGTCGGTCAAGATTACTTAAACCGACTCTAAAACAAACTCTTAACAGATCAAAACCGACTCAACATTGTCTAGTCTAACACGGGGCATCGTGTCCCCGAAAACGCCGTGTCCCCGGGAAGATTGGGACTCCGTTGCGCATGCATGTCCTAGAAGAAGCGCCGCCGTGAGCAAGATTTTGCACTGATTTTCACCAGGATTTTGGGTTGTAGATAATTAGGGTTTATTTTGTGGCTAATTGGATCTAATCTAGAAAATTGGAAATTAAAATTGGATCTAATCTAGTCTAAAGAACCGATCCGATCTTTGATCGAAACCGGGTGCCGCGCCCCCGAGGAATAATCTCTCCGGAAGTGGTGGAAGAACCTAGGATCGGCGCCGTGAGGCTAACCGCTCTGATACCATGTGGAAAATATTGAATTCCTAATATTTCGGTGTTGTATTGATCTGACCCTTTGGGGTTTATATAGAGTTATACGGGGATAAGAGGAGACTTGGAGTACTAGTTGTAAAGTCCTAGTCCATTTCTAGCATATACGTATACTTACTCTAACAGGTGTTACACAGGTTACTCTCAGCTTTATTATCGAATCAATGGCACGGTCCTAGGCATAATAAGGGATATTTATGAGCCATGAACCATCCTATGAGAACGTTTCTCTTTTGGTGTGTTGGTTATCTAAAGTGGCAACACTAGGAAACGAAAGCCGAATTGGGCTTTCCATCGGACCACTGCTCGTCTATCCGATCAGAAGTTGCTGGACCGTATGATTCTAATATCAAGAATTTGTGGACGATTGAATGCTTCATGTCTTAAATGTTCCAATTGGATGTTTCCTATTAATAATTTACTATTTTCATAGTGCATGTGCGCTGATTGTGCTCTCCTCTTCATTCTGGTGTCCCCCCCCTAGAATTTATATGCTTACGGTAGCCTCCATTATTGGTTAGTTTTAGGAAACGAATTCTCAGTATTAAGTAAGTAGATTTATAGGAATTTATTTTTTTATAATCTCACCTTCATACTAATCGAATTTGTTTTCAACACATTTTTTATTCATTTGCTTCTGGTATATCTTAGTTTTGCTTCCGTGTTAAAAAATGTTCGGGAGTACTTGTTTATTGAAACACGACAAAATTATGTTTCCATCTCCTGGATAATTCGTTTCCATGCTGAATAAACTTTATTTTTATCTAACAAAAGTATTTGTCCTATGAATCAAGGTATGAGTTTTTTATTTCAAACAGAATAAACATGACAATACTATTTCCTTAATGGCTACTGGTGTGTAGACATTTTTTTTACGAGTGAGCAAATAGGGATTTTTTTTAAGGAAGCAAATAGGGATTTTGTGCAAATGATTCAAGAGAATTGAGGACTGTTTCAACACAAATTAGATTTGCTCATATCTAATCGAGAGTTTTCCTCCATAAACATGATTTTCATCTGATAACCACATGTGTTCCCATAGTTTCGGCTAGTTGCTTCATACACAGGAGATTAGAGCTTCCGGTTCCTGTATATATGCAACCACCAATCAGCTATGCTTCCAACAATATTTTCATTGTATATATGCAGCCACCAATCAACTATGCTTCCAACAACATTATACATGCTTCATTTCAATTGGAAGAATACTTCATATTAGCAGTATTTGAATTCAATCCATAATTTTCTATGTTTCCATGATTTCTCCTACTTGCTTCCTACATACCTAAGAAGTGTCATGTTAGATTCCCGAATAAAAATATGTTCCCAACTTGCATTACATGGTTTCTACAAGGATAGTTTTTGCAAGAGAACAATGCGAGCAACTGACATGGATTTACTGACCGAGAAATTCAAAAAATATGCACCCATTTGGAACAAGTTCAGTTGATGTTATCTTCTTCCCCAATCTTGTCGTCGTCAAAGGGATCGAGATCGGTGGAAGCGGCTACTGAGGACACTGCTTTCGCTGGAACGAAGACTTCATGGTCCAGTTAACAGGAGGTTCTGCCTCAGCGAGGTCTTTCCGCAGCAGAGCGTCATGCCTGCCGGTATGACCTTGATGCGGGAGAGCAGTTGACTTGGTGCAGCGGGGAAGCACAGCGAGGGAAGGCGCTTGATGGGAGGGGATCAGTGCGGTGAGGGGCTCGGGGAGGTGGATGAAGCACATGACGGGGGATGTAAGGGAAGCGTTGTAGGGGAGAGGTGGCGAAGGAAGAAGAGCACAGTAATTCAGGGGAGGGGAGCATGGTTAGAGGAGGAGTTATGGAGGGGGAGTAATTAACGTAGGAAATTAATGATTTGGGAGGGCGACTGGTGCTCGTTCGATTGAAAATCAGATCGATGGTGTGCAAAAGTTCCAACAATTCTCTTCCAATCAGACCCGGATAGCTAGTGTTTACCTTATCTAAAAGCGTCTGTGGCTAGTTTTAGTACTTTCGTCACAACTATGGCACTGGCGGCATATATGGGCCTTTGCTCAACTAGACTATCAGAGCTCGATCATGGCAAACGAAGGAACTCAGACCTGATCTCTAGACAACTTGAGAGGAGCAAGTTAGAACTACTAGATTAGAATCCATGGAAAACAAGAGCGCTAGCAAACAAGGACCCCAGAAAACACGAATTGGATGTTGGCCCAGACCCACTACGCCGTCGAGTACGGTCCGACGACGATCGATGACGAAGACTTTCCGGCGAGACGACGACCTGCACACACATAGCAAACAAGCCAAAGCTATTTTGCAATAAGCAGCAGCCTAAGTACATGCACAATCAGCTAGCACCAACTCCACGGCTCACGTACTAGGAAAAACAATGTTGATGGCTACAGGGCCCTCTCGGTCTTGTTGTTTGTATTGAATCTCACGGTTGTCTTACAAGGCTACTATATGGGTGTATATATACCCGGCAAGACGCAACGTCAATACGAATAGGTGTTGGACCACTAGTCCTATTCGGAACACACACGCACACGACACCGTTCCGTGTCCTATCGGGATTACTATTCCTAACAATCACCCCCCTAAGCACGATGTGCCCATCTTCACAGCTTGGACGCCGATCCTTCCTCGCATCTCCGCAAACTTCACTCGTCCCAAAGATTTAGTTAGGATATCCGCAAGCTGATCATTGGTGCAAACATAGTTGACTTCAATCTTGCTCTCCTCTACACACTGCCGTATGTAGTGATACTTCGTATCAATGTGCTTACTCCTGTCATGATGCACCGGATTCTTGCACAATGAAATTGTAGACTTGTTGTCAATATTGAGCACCACTTGTTCCGCCTCTCGGTTGGTGATATCACCGAGTAGACTCCTTAGCCACACACCTTGACACGCCGCAGTTGCAGCCGCAATATACTCAGCTTCACAGGATGACTGTGCCACCACTTTTTTCTTTTGTGATAGCCAACTTACTATGCTTCTTCCCAAGAAATATGCCACGCCCGAGGTACTCTTACGGTCGTCAATATCTCCTGCCATGTCGCTATCACTGTAGCCAAGTAGCTTCACCTTCTCCTTCTCTTTCGAGTAGACAATACCAAAGTTTGTAGTACCTTTGATATACCTGAGTATATGTTTCACGGCTGTCCAATGCTCCATTGTGGGTGCTTCCATGAAGCGACTCACATAGCCAACGGAATAAGCCAAGTCGGGTCTTGTGTTAATGAGATACCTCAAACTTCCGACAACGCTCCTATACTCCGTTGCATCAACCGCAGGTGCTTCACTCCTTTTGCTCAGTTTAAGACGAGGTTCCATCGGAACATGAGTTTGATTGCATTCTTCCATGCCACACTTCTCGAGTATCTTCTTTGCATATGCCTCTTGGCATAGCGTGATATCACCCAGCTTTTGATGTACCTCGATCCCAAGGTAGTAGCTCAACAAGCCTAGATCACTCATCTTGAATAACTCCTTCATCTGTAGCTTGAACTTTGCAATCTCCTTCTCATCCGCTCCTGTTATCAATAGATCATCAACATAGATGCCAACTAGTAGATGATCCCTTCCTTTACCTCGCTTATACATCGCATGCTCCGGTGGGCTCTTCTCGAATCCGAGGGAGATCAATGTACGATCAAGCTTGATGTTCCACGCCCGAGGGGCTTGCCGAGTCTGCATAACGCCTTGTAGCTTCAAAACCTTGTGTTCTTCTCCCTCTTTGATGTATCCCGGTGGTTGCTTCACATAAACTTCTTCTTCTAACTCCCCATTCAAAAACGCGGATTTCACATCCATGTGATGCAATTTCCAAGATTCTTGAGCTGCGAGAGCGATAAGTAATCTCACCGATTCCATCCTTGCAACGGGAGCAAACACTTTTTCTAAATCCACACCTTGCTCTTGCACGTATCCCTTGGCCACTAGCCGAGCTTTGTGTTTCACCAACTTCCCTTCGGCATCCTTCTTGATCTTGTACACCCACTTGAGTCCTATGGCCTTGTGATTGTTGGGTAGATCGACAAGCTCCCATGTATCGTTGTCGCGGATCGACCCCAACTCCTCATCCATAGCCCGACGCCAACACTCCTCCGTATTAGCATCCTCAAATTTCGTCGGCTCCTCGGTGAGTAAACACCGACCTTGTCCTCTCCCTCGCGCCGCTTCTCTGAAGGGTCTCCGGATACAACTCAAAGACACTTGAATTTTTCTGGAGTAGGTGGTCGCCTTTCTTCCTGCACTTGGAGGAGACGTGGAAGGCGACGTAGTACTTGTTTCAGCGTCTACTGAATTTCCTGCAGTTTCGCCGGTGTCGCATGTTGGCGACATGACATCGCCGCCTGGCCCACTTCGATCGCCGCTAGTCCCTCCCGGACGGGAGTGCAGCTGATGGGCCACTTGTGCCAGGCTCTCGTCCGCTGCGGATCGGATGGCGACGCCGAGCCTCCAGTGCGCCAGAGCTGCTCGTGCCGGGACTCCCACGCGGAGATACCTCTCCAGACGTAGCGCTGCTGCTGCTCACTTCTAGACTTCCATCCTCTGAATCAGCACCTAAATCCGTAACGCCACGGACGCCGTTTCTTGATCATCTGCATGCGAATCACTGTAGACTACAGTAAATATTTCATCAGAAATTGATTGTACCGGTTCCGCAGAGCCCCAATTCCATGATTTCTCCTCCTCGAAGACGACGTCACGTGTCACCACCAACTTTTTGTTCCTTTGGATTGTACGCGATACGCCTTGAACCGTATTCATAGCCGATCATGACCATTGGAGTACTTGATCCGCCAACTTGCTAGTATGCCCGGTCACCGTCTTCATGCGCCACGCACCCGAAAGTGCGAAGATGATCAACCGAGGGCTTGCGCCTGCACCATGCTTCAGACGTCATACCAACTACACTTAGTTGGCGCCTGTCAAAGAAATAGACAATTGTACTAATCGCCACCCCAAAACCTGCACGGCATGCCTTTGCTTTTCATCATTCTGTGTGCCATGGCCACCACGGTTTGGTTCCTTCTTTCCACAACACCGTTTTTCTGCGGTGAATATGGTGCGGTGAGATACCGCCGGATCCCATGAGCTTCACAAAACACCTTGAATTCATTGGATTTGAACTCCCCTTTGATCGGTGCGGAGGGCCTTCAACTTTGCCTCGGACTCCACCTCGGCTGCCATCTTCACAATCTTGAACTTGCAAAGCTTGATCCTTACTCTTCACAACACAACCCACATGTATCTACTGAAGTCGACGATGAGCAAAAGTACTTGTTCCGGGGGTCGCGTGATTGGTCCGCATAAGTCTCCATGCACCAACTCAAGAACCTTACTTGCTCGATATTGTCCCTCCTTGGAAACGGGCTCGCTTTGCTTCCCAATGAGACAACCGTCGCACACCTGCTCAACATGATCAACACGGTAAGCCACGTACCATCTCCTTCATCCAAGTTGTCGAGAGCTTGGAAATTTAGATGTCCGTGCGTGCATGCCACTTCCACGCCGAGTCTTCCATGCTTGTCATCAAACATCTGGATCCGCCCGATTGAGATTGAGGATGTAGAGTCTATTCTTCGACCTCCCCCTTCATGATGAGCTGCCTTTGGCGGTCATATCCCCACAGAACTCGTCCTCCAACACGATCTTGCATCCACGCTCCATGAGCTGACCAAGACCGATAATGTTGGTTTTAAGCTTGGGAATATAGTACACGTCGGTGAGTACCTTGTGACCTCCATCCTTCAACTCAAACAGATGATTGCCTCGTCCCGCAATCTCCTTCGACCCATCGCGAATCGGACGGAGCCTCCAACCGTGAGGTTCAACTCGAAAACCGAGCCTTGTCGCGGTCATGTGGTTGCTAGCGCTGTGTCGAGGTACCAAACGTCGTGAGCCGTGCATCCTCCGCGGGAAGACCTTCTCTTCCACGAGCGCGTGATCTCCGTGGCGGACTCGAGGAGTTGATTCCTTGGTGGTCATTAACTCGCAAGCTTGAGCATGAGCATCATCGGTCCATCATCTCCTTCCTTCGCCATGAGAGCCTTCTCCTTTGAACGGTTAGGACACTCCGATTTGAAGTGCCCGAGCTGATTGCACTTATGGCGGCGAAGATTCTTCTTGTCGAATTTCTTCTTTGGCTTCTTGACTGTCATCCGACTTCTTCGCGGGACCGAACCATCGCCTTTGCCGGATGCCTTATCGCTCCTCTCCTTGGCGACCATTGCACCATCGTCACGTGTAAGCATGAGGTGCTCATCTTGATTCGTCGCCGTAGGTGATCTTCCTCCGCTTCATGCGCCTTGAACCGTCCAACCAGGTCATCCATCGTGAGGGTGGTGAGATCAACGCATTGCTCGATTGCCGACACCACGAGATATGTACCGGCGGCGCGCGGAAGAAAACGACACGACCGAGATATCTTCCGACTTCTCACCTTGCGCGAATCCGTTGACAATTGTGGCTACCCTCGAGGCAAAAGCGTCCAGCGTCTCATCTCCTTCCATCTCCGGGTTCTCGTACTTCTTACGCAAGTTTTGTAGGGTCGCCTGTGACGCGCTTGCCCAAGATTCAACGTCTTGAGTGTCTCCCACGCCGCCTTTGCGTAATCCTTCGAGATCGTGTGCATCACGTCGCCCGGCACCACGAGCCGATGGCCGTGAGTGCTGTCGATCCTGCGGTGCCGGCGCCCTTCTTGAACTTCGTCGCGCCGGGATCGACCTCCCGGATGTCGTTGCCCTCCATGGCCCACTCCATCCGTTTCGCCCGTCGTGTAGTTGCGCGATCATACTGCGGTCCGTGGCGACACCGATGCACTCAGACCGCACCGAGTACTCGCCTAGCTCCTTGTCCGCCATGACCTCCGTTACTAGGAGATCCTCCGCGAGGCTCGATACCAATTGTTGGCCCAGCCCGCTCGCCGTCGAGTACGGTCCGACGATCGATGACGAAGACTTTCCGAGACGGCGACCTGCACACGTAGCAAACAAGCCAAAGCTATTTTGCAATAAGCGGCAGCCTACACGTGCATGCACAATCGGCTAGCACCAACTCCACGGCTCACGCGTCTAGGAAAAACAATGTTGATGCCTCTGGCCTCGGTCATTGTTGTATTTGAATCTCACGGTTGTCTTACAAGGCTACTATATGGGTGTATATATACGTGAGACGCAACGTCAATCTGAATAGGTGTTGAATGGCTAGTCCTATTCGGAACACACACG
Source organism: Avena longiglumis (assembly GCA_030063025.1). Classification (NCBI taxonomy): domain Eukaryota; kingdom Viridiplantae; phylum Streptophyta; class Magnoliopsida; order Poales; family Poaceae; genus Avena; species Avena longiglumis. The sequence goes on from CP125977.1 coordinate 501,037,284, forward strand.
CACACGACACCGTTCCGTGTCCTATCGGGATTACTATTCCTAACATTGGAGTGTAACTCTGCGTAACTGTCTCTGGGATTTACCCCGAAACCTTAAAGCTAGGATAGGAAGATCTTAGTAACTTTTACTAGCTGAACCAGAAGAAGCCAGAACTGACAAAATTAAAATGATTAAGGTCATCCATATTCACATTTCAGGCCTATAAGAACCACGGCACCCACCGCAAGCTCCACGCCACCCAGACCCCTCCTCCCAGATTCAGAAGCTAACGATGGCCAAGCCTCACACGAGTGACCACCTAGCAGTAGTGCAGCTCCTGCTGCTGTGTTGCACGCTCCTCGTGGCCTTGGCTGCTCCCGCTAGCGCCGCCGCAGCCTCTGCTCCTGCTCCGGGTCCGGGTCCGGCGAAGAACATGACGTGGGACGTGGAGTACATCCTGTGGGCGCCGGACTGCCAGCAGCGGGTGATGGTCGGGATCAACGGCCGGTTCCCCGGCCCGACCATCACCGCCCGCGCCGGCGAGGTGGTGAGAGTCACCGTCAACAACAAGCTGCAGACGGAGGGGCTGGTGGTCCACTGGCACGGGATGCGGCAGGTTGGCACGCCGTGGGCGGACGGGACGGCGTCCATCTCCCAGTGCGCCATCAGCCCGGGGACCTCCTTCACCTACGAGTTCGTCGCCGACAAGGTACGTGACGTAGCAACAGTCCAACACAAGAAGCCGATCGACCTGGCTGGCCGGGCACGCGTGAAGAACTAAATGCCGCGCGCGCGCGTACGTACATAACTTGTCTGTTTGTGCGTGTGCGCAGCCGGGGACGTTCTTCTACCACGGGCACTTCGGGATGCAGAGGGCGGCGGGGCTGTACGGGTCGCTGATCGTGGAGGCCACGCCGGAGCAGGACGAGCCGTACCGGAAAGACTACGACGGCGGCGAGCTAACCGTGCTGCTCAGCGACTGGTACCACGAGAACGTGTACGCGCAGGCGGCCGGGCTGGAGCGCAAGGACAAGCACTTTGAGTGGATCGGCGAGCCGCAGGTACGTCCGCAAACACGTGTACTTGCAGCTTTGTCTTAAGTCAAATCTTTTTATGTCATAATAAGAGTATATCAATTTGATGTCATATATGTTGCTACTATATATAATAAAGTTGGTCAAATTTTAAAATCTATGAATTAAGACAATCCTAGAATTACATTTTTTTTACGGACAGAGGGAGTATTAATTCTCCAAGTGCCGACCGACCAAGATTTGCATAATTGACAAATTACATGCATGCGTGGATGCTGATTTTTACAGACGATCCTGATCAACGGGAGAGGGCAGTACGACTGCATGCTGGGCAAGGTGACGAACTACCACAGGGGCATCGACAGGTACGCCAAGACGTGCGTTAGGGGCAAGGAGGCGAAGCTGTGCAGGGACGAGGAGCGGTGCCTGAGGCGGAGCGAGTGCGGGCCCTACTGCCCCAAGAGCCAGTGCGCGCCCGTGGTGTTCGACGTGGAGCCGGGCAAGACGTACCGGCTCAGGATCGCCAGCACCACCACACTCTCCGCTCTCAATCTGCAAGTCGAAGGGGTAAGAACGAAATTACTCTACCGTACTTGTCAGTCATCGTCAGTAGTAAAAAAAAAGTCTGTTTACACGGTGGTGATTCTGCAGCACTCGCTGACGGTGGTGGAGGCGGACGGCAACCCCGTGGAGCCATTCACGGTGACGGACATCGACATCTACTCCGGCGAGAGCTACTCCGTCCTCCTCACCACCAACCACACGCCGACCTTCTACAGGCCGGGGGCCTTCTGGATCTCCGTGGGCGTGAGGGGGCGGCACCCCAAGACGCTGCCGGCCACCGCCGTCCTGAGGTACACCAACAGCAGGTTCCAGTGGCCGGGCAGCGTGCCTCCGGCGACTCCGGCCTGGGACGACATACAACGCAGCAAGAGCTTCACCTACAGGATCAAAGCCCTGAAGAATAACGCCGCCGCGACGCGGCCCCCGAAGTCGGCGGCGCTGAACCGGACGATCGTGATGCTCAACACGCAGACCATGGTGGGCGGGCACGTGAGGTGGGCGATCAACAACGTGTCCCTGACGCTCCCCGCCACCCCGTACCTGGGCGCCTACTTCTACAGCCTCCAGGGCAGCGCCTTCGACGCCAAGGGCGAGGCGCCCAACGGGTTCCCCGACGGGTACAACGTCAGCATGCCGCCGGGGAAGAACGGCTACAAGGCGAGGCTGAGCGACCGGGTGTACGAGCTTCCGCACGGCGCGCTCGTGGACGTGGTGCTCCAGAACGCCGACATGATGAGGGAGAACACGAGCGAGTCGCACCCATGGCACCTGCACGGCCACGACTTCTGGGTGCTGGGCTACGGCGATGGTCAGTACGACGCCGGCAAGGACTTTGGAAAGCTCAACACGGACGACCCGCCGCTGCGGAACACCGTGGTGGTGTTCCCGCACGGGTGGACGGTGCTGCGGTTCATGGCGGACAACACGGGGGCATGGGCATTCCACTGCCACATCGAGCCGCACCTCCACATGGGCATGGGCGCCGTCTTCATCGAGGGGGTCGAAAAGATACGCGAGCTCGACGTGCCCAGGGAGGCCATGATGTGCGGGGTGATCAGGACGGCCGCCGCTGTCCTAACTCCCGCTACGCCGCGCTCACCGGCGCCCGCGCCAGCGCCCTGACGTCAGAGTCATGGATAAGCTCCTCCGGTCCTCCTCGCATGCCCGTTCCAGCAGATCTCTTGTCATTTGTGAGTGTCAAGTGCGACACTCGAACTAGAGAAATGTTAGTTGTCAAATGTAAAATGTTTGACTGTATGCACCGCTGAATAAGGAAATAAGTTTTGCTTTCTGATGAACTATAAACTACAGGCCGGCTTATAACGAAATCAATAAAGGACGTTGCTATAGAGCGGCGGCAGCATTCCTAGGCAACAGCGTGTCAGTACCCAGGTTTGCCACTGCAAATTCTTCACCTGAAGTACTTAGTATGTAGATTCACTCGGGTTTAGAGTGAATCTAGACACTAAAAGAAGTCTAGATACATTTTCTTCACAAACATAAAACATCTTATATTTTGAAACGGAGGGAGTAGAAATTAGAAAACATGTCGAAAAATTCTGAAACTTTTTGGAGTCAAAGATAATCATGTATTGTAGTTGCATAAAAAAACATTGACCAAAAAATGACTCATATACAAAACCATGCAAAAAAGTAAAATTTCTGAGTGTGTAATATTAATATAGTGTTGTTTTTAATAAATCCTTCACCCAGGTTAGAATAAAGATCATTTGTTGGCAAAATATTTTATACGGGTACAATACTTAAAACCGAAAACCCGACTGAAAGTTTTGAAATTTTTTGACCTTTTTCAAATTACTAACTTTTTTGCAATATAGGATGTGCGTGCACCCGGGTTCACCGCTGTAATTTTGCCACCTCCAATCCAAAATAAATGTCGTTGATTTAGTGCAAATCGGAGGAAGTAATTTTTTTCATCATACCTAAATGTCTGATTTTAATACATGACAGATCAGCACAAATGCAAACGAATAGCGACTAGTTCCCAATCTCTTTCACAAAAAGAAAGAAAGAAATTTGGAAGTACACGTATGCCATGTCTTAATTCAAGTTCATAGGACGTTGAACTGCTAGAAAGGCTTACTTTTTTTTTTGAAATGGGGGTGTGCCCCAGCCTCTGCATCAAAATGATGCATATGGCTGCTTTATTACCTTATTATCATCCAAAGTATTACAATTATTACAACTTAAGGATCAGCTAGAGTTGATACAAAGATCAACCAGCGAAAAAAGGAAAAAGATAAAAAATGAAGGCATCATCAGATAGTGATCCTATGATCAATCCGCCAGCCGCACCGGCTGAAGAAATCCCGTGCAACCGTTTTCAATCGGTTGCAGCCAAACTCCATGGCATCCTGCTGCTCCTCGCACTAGAGAAGCCTGGGCGAGGCGTCCTCGGGCGAAGGTGTCCTCTTTCTTTGCACTGCGAGGGCCTGCTCGACATTGGAACAATGAACACAAAACTCCAGTACACCAAAGCACCTCACAATAATGTCTTTTCATTAATTATCCAGGAAAATGAAAAAATGGTGGGTTGATTTATCCAAGAAATACCGCAATTAGCATTGACGCAGAATCTGTAAACCATCTAATATGACAAAATGCATAGATTGCATCCTCTCACCTGAAATGGACTTCCACTGAATGAATGCCTAAACTGATGAGAAACGTAGACTTGAAAGTTTTCCTGGGAACAACTCCACTGGCATGAGAAAAAGAAACCATCAGCTGCAAATACTCATAAAACTTGATTGATATATATAGAAAGAAACATGACAAAAAAAATTCTTGCCTCGGTGTGGAGTAAGTATTGGCTATCTAAAGTCTGAAGCAAATAATAACCTGTGCATACAAAAGGGAAAAATATATAGGTCACATAGTCTGAATTGGAAAACCACATATGGTTCTACATTTAAAAGTAAAGGTGCTACCACTTCAAAATCACATAATCAAGATCTTATAGCAATCTGAATAAAATAACTGGTTATGAACTCAGCCATTAGCGACCATTCAAAAACAACACGAGGCTTCCATCAACCTGCAAAAAACCTGTACCAAAAAATCAAGTAGTCACACAGAGGAAGAATGAAATGAGGAAAACATGGAACCACGTCTGGTCACAGGACACCAAAGAATGTTCTATTGGTTGATAAAATAAAACAAAAAGGGACACCTGCCGTCTCCAAGAGATCAGCCCAAAAACCCTACCTCTGCTTTCTTCCTCCAGCCGCCTGAAGAAAACTCCATTGCTCTCTTTCTTGCACCAAAAACTGCATGGAATTAAACCTGAAGAAACAAAGCAGATCAGAATGCTCCCAATCCTGAAGAGCACATAAGAGCAGAGCTAGAAGAACCTAAAGAAAAAAGGTACTCTTTCTATGTATAAAGTATATCCAGATCTACAAAATTCTATTCAATCATACCCCTAGTAGTCCATGTTAGATATAGAAAATGGTTGGTTTGGTTCGGGAAGCATCAGGGTTACCCCTAACACCCCCAAAAGTAACAAATCCCACCCAGGACATAAGCTTCTACATCTGCTTTGATGAATAAAAATCCACTTTGATGAATAAAAATCCCATGAGAAAGGAAACAACAGTGAAATTTGCATGTACTTCCTGGGAGTTAGAGTTGGTCGATCGCAAAACATCCCTGATGCCATGCATGTAACAAAATCCTAAAAAAACACGTGTGGAAATCCCGTAGCATAGATATGGAATCAAGATATAATAAGAGCATATCACAACCAGAAAATAGCATAAATGCATAACCATGCTTGTAGAAAAATATCAGGAAGGCAACACCAATGAAGCTTGCATGTACTTGGGATTTAGAGCTATTGATGTCAAAACAACACTATAGTAATGCATGCAATAAATCCCAGGAAAATTACACAAATCACCATGAAGAATTTCACTGTCTTGTGAATAGAGTAGTTAAAAAAGCATGAATAGCAGTAGTCAAATAGGCAACCTAATGCACACGTTGTTCCATCCCCCATTAGCGACTTGTTGAAACGCTAAATGTAACCTTCAACAAAGCCAATATTACAGAAAAAGATGGGAGATTCTCTTCTAATAGAGTCGCCACAAAAAGAAATCCTTTCGACAAAGCCAATATTACTATTATTACATCCTGATACTAATTATTTACTAAAAGTACATCGAATACTAATAACTTATGGGTTTGTTACATCCATAAAGCACATGAAAACCTGCTTTACAACCTTATGAAAAACTTTGGAGTATAAAAATATATCCAATGTGCAAAAACACAACAACCATTTGAACATGATGATTTATTGTCCAAAATTTACATCTTATGATTATTCAGTAACTCCTCCAAACTATAAATATGATAAAAAAAATCATGTGTAAGAGAATCTCAAAAGCACAAATACAATGGAAAACCATTCCTATGTGTAGAATAGTACATCTAATACTAATGATTTTATAGGTTTCATTATGGAAATACGGCCTATAGTATTACATTATAGAAATACATCATGTGTAGGAAAACACTACTACCATGTTAGCATCGTGTATTTATTATACAAAATTTACATCCTCTAGTAAAAAAGTAGTTGTTCGGTACCTGATTATTATTTTTAGATGTTCCTTGCATAGTGAGATGGCCATCTACATGTGGAACTTCTTTTGGCTGAAGTGGCTCTGTTGCAAGAGGCTTAACATCATCTAGCGGCGTCTCTTGTTAATCGTCTTCTTCAGTTACCTTGACTTTGTTTTGCAACCTCTGCTTCATTCTGTTTAATTTCAATTGTACAGTCTTGAGGACACTCTTTTGTGCGTGGGAACATTTCTGCAGCAAAAGAATTAATCTCAAACATCATATGTATATGGGAACAATTGGTCGTACCATAGGTACCACCAGAATCATTTATATGATAGAAATTGATGGGATATTTGCTTCAGATAGAGATGCAATTAAGGGGAAAAGAATGTCAAGTTATTCTATCGACAATAAACCAAAACTACTAAATCCTAATACCTATGGTATTTGAAAATATTTAAAATCCGTATAGGAAAAGACTTCATGGATGTACAAATCTGCAAAAAAGTACATCTGCAAATACTAATTATCTAAAAAATTACATATGGATATACTAATTACCTTCAAAAATGACATTTGCACATACTAGTTATGTACAAAAAGTACATCTGCACATCCGCAATTACTAAATATCTACACTTGCAGATTATGGATGTAAGAAAATGCATATCATGCACTTACAGATTATACAAAGAAAGTACATCCCTATGAGAAATATTTACATCTACAAAGGCAGTTAGATATAAAGTTGTAAAAACTGGGCATGGAGAAACTATATTCATGTGATGCAGGGGGTAATCTAGTGTCTACAAAACCACCGCTGCATATCAAACCTAGTGTCTAATCTGGACAGGGGGTAATCTAGATCAACGATCTACAAAACCACCGCTGCATATTGCAATGTATTGATGCACCACCTATCAGATGCCAAAACGAAGCAACAGAGTACTACTACATCCCCGTACAGTCCCTAGCATTCACCACCAACCCAGTGTTCTGATGGGTGTGTGTGTGTGTGGAGGCTGGGGGATCAGAACCACGACAAGAAAAACGTCAGCGCCACGATGACCACACTAGAAAAAAAAGCGACGGGAGAACAAGGGTACGGTTCCTGCAGCAGTCACCAAAATCGAATTAAGTTAGGCGCAGTACCGCGCCGCCGTACACTCTAAAGAAGAGCCCGTCGATTCGTGGGTCCGCGCCGCCGATGCTCCTGCCGCCGAGCCCTCTCAGCACTGCCACCGAGATCGGTCGGACGCGTCGATCCGCGCGTCCGCGCCGTCGACGCTCCTCCACCACTTCTCCAACAAATTAGAACAACCAGTCCCGTAGCTTGATGCACCTCCCTGCCGGACCGCTCGCCGCCGATGAGGCAAATTTTGCGCTGGATATTGAGGACGAGAACGATGCAGGGGAGAGAGGCAAGGGAAATGGGGACGAGGCGACGAAGCAGTCGAACACCGGGCGACGGCAAAGCTGTCTGCTTTTGGACGCTGGCGCCGATTCGGTCAAGCCGCACGATCGCGATCCAACGCGCGCAATACGTGAGCACTTTGTAAGACTAGATGGTGCCCGCAACGATTAGATTAAGAGCATCTCCACTGCCTACTCCGGACGCCGAAATTCAGTCCGAACGCCGAAAATCGGTCCAGTCATCTGGCGGGGATCTGTTTTTGTCGGATTGGCGTGTTTGTCGGCTATCAGGCGAACGAGTTCAAGATGCATACAGGGGCCCGGACGCCACAAAAAGGCGTGGGCGGCTCTCGGCGAGACGGTCCATTTCCACCCATTCCACTCGCTTCGCTGCGAAGAGCTCTGTCGCCATGACTTCGCCGGCGGAGCTCCCCCGCGCCGAGACATGCCCACGCCTCTAGCTACGCTCGCCGTCGTTGCCTCCCAGCTCCACGCCTTCTCCGCCGCCGCTTTCGCCGACCTATCCTTGTCGTAGCTATGCTTCGGCTCCGTGTGCCCACCCCCACGCCCGCTAGGTGTTCGACAATTGGCCGGATTCGGCCATGGACCCCAGCGGCAATCGACTTCGAGGCGAGATACCGCCATGGATTCCAACGAGTTGCTCATAGAACTCCTAGAGGAGAGCCGAGGAAAGTCGCCTAAAGTGAAGAGCACTTGCATATTCTCGCATCGCCGGTTGTACATGCACGGATGGCGAAGCCGGTGATGGTTCGGCGCCAGTCGCATGAAGTGCAAGGCGAGAGCGAGGAGATGGGCTATTGCATGTTGTCTGACTACTTGCCAGCCGACCACTCCATGGAAGGGCGTGTTTCTCCGCCGTTCGGGATGAGGAGCTCTTCCTCAAGATCGTGCATGCCATCCGGAGTTCGACCCATATTTCCTTTGCAAGAAGAATTGCCGGTTTGGTTGGGTTTTCCTCGTTTGAAGTGCCGTGGCGGCGAGGTTGCTTGCATATGGGCGTCGGTATCTGCCGATGACTATCTCCGCATCGCCGAGTCCACCGCCCTTGATTGCTGTCACAGGTTCTTGAGCGATGATTGCGATGTTCGAGGCGATGCTTGAGATCACCACTTAAGAAGACCTTTCGGATTCTCACAGTCAATGAAAGTAGAGGATTTCCTGGTATGCTTGGAAGCATAGATTGCATGCATTGGGAGTGGAAGAACTGTCTATTTGAATGGCAAGGAATGTACAAAGACCACAAAGGAGGATGCACTGTGATACTTGAGGCAGTTGCTACACATGATCTTTGGATCTGACACTCCTTCTTTGGCATGGCAGGATCAAACAACGACATCAACGTCCTCAACTCCTCAACTGTCTTTTCCAAGCTTGTTGAGGGTCATGCTTGTTGGAGATATGCCCTAGAGGCAATAATAAATGTAGTTATTATTATATCTTTGTGTTTATGATAAATGTTTGCATTCATGCTATAATAGTATTAACAAGGAAACATTGATACTTGTGTGATTTGTAAACTTAATTTGAAGTCCCTAGTATAGCCTCTATACTTCACTAGCTTGTTGGTTGATTAATGATTGTGGTTTCCCTATCATGAACATTGAGATGTTATCAACAACAAGATCATATCGTTAGGAGAATGATATGGTGGACATGCTCCTATAGATAAGCGTAGCATAAAGATCAAGTCATTTCATTAGTTCAATTGCTATATGCTTTACGATACATAGTAACCTAATTCCTTGACCATGAGATCATGCATATCACCTTTACGGATGGATGCTTTGATGACATCAAACACCACCGTGGCGGGTGGTTATAAAAGTGGCATTGAGTGTTGGAAGGTATTGGTTGAGACACATGGATCAAGAGTGGGATTTGTCCATCCACATGACGGATAGATATACTCTGGGCCCTCTCGGTGGAATGTCATCCAATTAGCTTGCAAGCATGTGACTTGGTCACAAGGGATCACATATCACGGAGCGAGAAAAGAGTACTTATCGATGTGAGGTTGAACTAGGTATGCGGAGATCTGAGCGATCATAACCTCGGATAAGTAACATATCGTGAGACAAAGGGAAATTGGTATCGTATGTAAGTGGTTCATTCGATCGCAAAGTAATCGTAGAAATATGTAGAACCATATGAATTTCAGATTCCTCTATTGGTTATTGTTAGGAAGTGTCTCGATCATATACGCATAATTCACGAACCGTAGGAGACACATAAGGATTCGACGTTGTTTGAGTAGTTATGGTATTATGAGAAAGAGACCGAATGTTGTTGGTCTCGGATGGGATCCGGGATATCACGAGGTGATCCGGAATGGTCAGGAGAATAAGATTCATATAAGGAAAGTCCGTTTGAGTTCGGGAATGATTAGGTGTTTTCATCGGGAATGTTCTAGAAGGTTCGGATTGTCGGCACTCGGGGAGGGTACATGAATGTGTCATTGCTCATTGAATGATTGCATCATGTACTATGTGTTATTGCTGTCCCAAATAAAGGATTAAATTGAATCCTAAAACAGGAAAGTCAAATGTCGGTTTGAAAGTCAAGCGCCAAAACAAGAAACGTGGGAAACAAGCAAGAGGAGTTGGAACCAACTTTGGAGGAGGAGTTGGACTCCTCCAGGGCGCCAGCCTAGGCGAGTTGGGAGGACTCCTCCCTCCTCAGCGCCTAGGAACCCCTCCCATAAAAGGAGGCGGGGCTCCTCCATAGACAATACTTTCTACTCTAGATCTCCGGTTTAGAGCTGTTTGGTTTAGAGCTTCTAATTGCTTTAGCCAACAGTTTAGAGCCTTCTAATTGGTTTAGAGCCCTCTAATTGGTGTGTCTAATTACTAGGCCACTAATCCTCTCTCTCATAAGCTCCACCATACTACTTGCAGGCGAAGCCTGCGGGATCTCCCTCTACTTAGGTACCACTGGTTGTCTTCTTAGGAATCGCGAGGAGAGTGCTACAACCTCCATTTTCTTTGGAACAAGGGAGAGGAAGGTCTTCGTCGAGTACCGAGCGTGTGACCGATTGCAGGCGCTAACAGGAGCGTGGAAGGATCGTCTACACGATCTTGAGATCGGGAAGAATGCGACTACATCACCCGAGAATCCGCTCGTTAACCACTTTGGAATCTTCGAGGGTGAGTTCCTCTATCGACTCGTTGCTACAATCTAGTAGATAGATCTTGGCTTGTTTGTTTGTATGCGATAGAAAATTTTTGTTTTCCATGCTACGAACCCCTCTGATGGTATCGAGCCGTGTCTATATGTAGATCTGTTGCGAGTAGAACACAATGGTCATTGTGGGCGTTGATGCTTTATTGTAGATTGCTTTTGTGTACTTTGCATCTTGCGGTATGTTGGGATGAAGCGGCCGGGCTAACCTTACATGACATCGTTCATGAGACTTGCTCCACGCTTGACATGTAACTTGTATTGCATAAGTGGCTTTATGGTGCATGTTTCTCCTAGCATAGTTAAGATCCAATTTACAACGGGTGATCAACAATGCTAGTATCAATGTTGTGGTTCTTGTTCGTAAGTTAGAGCGACACTTATTGAAAGCCCCAAACCACGTAAAATATGCAAAGAAAGTAGAAGCGTCTAACTTTGTTTTGCGGTGTGCTGATGATGTGATATGGCCATGATTGTGATTATATTCGATGTATGCAATGTTCCTTATTGTAAGTCGACAATGGCGGGAGCCATATGGTTGTCTTTAATTTATGTTAAGACTGCGTGTCTATTCAAAGTAGTTGTAATAGTTGAAGCGGTGGGCGACAACCATGGAGAAGCGTCATTGACCTTGATGCAATGCGGTGATGATGGAGATCATGTTCGTGCTTGAAGATGGAGATCGAAGGCACGAAGAAGAAAACCATATCATATCACATATATATTGAATTGCATGTGATGTTAATCCTTTATGCATCTTGTATTGCTTAGTAGGCAGCGGTAGCATTATAAGATGATCCCTCATGCACATCAATTTCAAATCATAAAGTGTTCACCCTTAGTTAGCACCGTTGCTAAAGCTTGTTGTTTGAAGCACCACGTGATGATCGGGTGTTCTAGATTACGCAAGTGTATACAACGTGTGAGCAAGCCAGTTGCTCATGCGAAACTAAGGTTTGATCTTGTGAGCCTAGCATGTCAGGACATGGTCTCGGAACACGGATTCCGAAAGGTAAAGCATGAATCGTATAGTAGATATGATGAACATGATGATTGTTCGCCATTGAAACTATATCAACTCTCGTGATGATCGGTGTTGATGTAGTGGATTTGGTTCGTGTTATCACTAAAACAATGTGAGGGATGTTGTTTTTGGGGAGTTCACCTAGTTTAATTTCATTAATTAATTTGAACTCAATTTGTCATAAACTTAGTCTAAACTATTGCAAATATGTTGTAGATCAATGGCAGCCCTACCATCAATTTTAATGCGTTCCTAGAAAGAAAAGTTGAAAAACAATGGAAGCAACCCATGATTGGTTCCGCAATTTGAGGATTGTCCTCACTTGGTAATTTGACCTATGTCTTTGGATGCATTTGGGTGACCCACTGCGTACTTGCTTCCGATGAAGTAAAGAATGTTTACCTCGCTCGGAAGAATCGGTACTCCATAGTTCAGTGTGCGATCTTGTATGGTTTAGAATCGGAGCTTCAGAAAAGGTTTGAAGAGTGAGACCCACATGATATTGTCGAGGATCTCAAATTAATTGTTGAGACTCATGCGGCAATTGAAAGCTATGAGGCTTGAAAAGTTCTTTAAGCGCAAGATGGAAGAGGGCAGCTCGTCGGTGAGCATGTGCTTAAGATGTGGGCATGCAAACAAACTTCAAAGCTTGGGTATTGTGATTCCTAATGCTTTGAGGGATTTACCGTGTCCTCCAATCACTACCACCAAGTTACAAGAACTTTGTGATGAACTACAACATGCGAGAACATGAACAAGGCGTTGCGAACTCTTTGCCATGTTGAAATCTGCGAAGTGGAGATCAAGAAAGAGCACCAAGTGTTGTTGGTCAATAAGACCACCAAATTCAAGAAAGGCAAGTCTAAGCAAAGGGACACTTCAAGAAGGGTGGTAAGAAAGCTACCACGCCGACGAAGAAGACCAAGGCTGGACCTAAGCACAGCGAGTGCTTTTCTTGCAAGGGAGAAGGTCCTTTGAAGCGGAATTGCCCAAAGTACTTGGCGGATCGAAGAGCGGCAACATCAAGAAGAAAGGTATATCGATATACATGTTATTGATGTGTATCTCACTAGTACTCGTAGTAGTGCACGGGTATTTGATCTTGGTTCGGTTGCTCATATTTGTAACTCGAAGCGGTCTTTGCAGAATAAGCGGAAGCTAGCGAAGAGCGAGGTGACGATGGCGTGGGAAGCGGATCAAAGGTTGATGTGATCGCGGTCGCACGCTACCCTTCATCTACCATCGGGATTAGTTTTATACTTAAATAATTGTTATTTAGTGCTGCGTTGAGCATGAACATTATCTCGGGATCTTGTTTATTGCGAGGCGGTTACTTATTTAAGTCGAGAATAATGGTTGTTCGATTTATATGAGTAATATGTTTTACGCACATGCACCTTTGATAGATGGTCTATTCTTATTGAATCTCGATAGTGGAAATACACATATCAACAACATTGAGGCTAAGCGTTTGAAATCAGCGATAATTCGACCTATATGTGGCCTTTGTCGTCTTGGTCACATCGGGTGAAACGTGTGAAGAAACTCCATTCCGATGGACTTCTTGAATCACTTGATTTTGAATCACTTGAAAGATCTGAAGCATGTCGATGGGTAAAATGACTAAGACTCCATTTTACGGTATGATGGAGCGAGCTACGGACTTATTGGAAATCATACATACCGATGTGTGGTCCAATGAGTGTAGCATCATGTGATGGTTATCGTTATGTTCTTACCTTCACGGATGACTTGAGTAGATATGGGTATATCTATTTCATGAAACATAAGTCCAAAACTTTCGAGAAGTTTAAGGAGTTTCAAAGTGAGGTAGAGAATCAACGTAACAAGAAGATTAAATTTCTACGTTACGATCGTGGAGGTGAATATCTAAGTTACGAGTTTGGCGAGCATTTAAAGAAGTGCGGAATACTTTCACAATTGACACCGGGAACACCACAGCGTAATGGTGTGTCCGACGTCGTAATCGAACTCTCTTAGATATGGTTCGTTCTATGATGTCACTTACAGTTTACCGCTATCATTTTGGGGTTATGCATTAGAAAGCAGCCGCATTCACTTTAAATAGGGCACCGTCTAAATCCGTTGAAACGACACCGTATGAATTATGGTTTGGGAAGAAACCTAAATTGTCGTTCCTTAAAGTTTGGGGATCTGAAGCCTATGTAAAGAAGTTCTGACGGACAAGCTTGAACCCAAAGCGGAAAAATCGTCTTCATAGGATACAGAAGGAAACTATTGGGTATACCTTCTATCATAGATCCGAAGGCAAAACATTCGTTGCTAAGAATGGATCCTTTCTAGAGAAGAATTTCTCTCGAAAGAAGTATTGGAAGGAAAGTAGAACTCGGCGAGGTTGTTGAACCTTCTCTCGAATTGCGAGTAGCGCAGCACGGAAGAAGTTCTGTGGTGCTGCACCAATAAGGGAGGAAGCTAATGATGATGATCATGAAACTTGGTTGAAGTTGCTCTGAGCCTCGGAGGTCAACGAGAACTCGTACCACTCCAGTTGGTATGATTCCGTTATGAATGTCATGGTGGTGGACAACACCGATGACCCCGAGACATATGAAGCGATGATGAGCCCAGATTCCAATAAATGGCAAGAAGCCATGAAATCCGAGATTGGATCCATGTACGAAAACCAAGTATGGACTTTGGTGGACTTACCGGATGGTAGGAAGAACGTCGAGAACAAATGGATTTTCAAGAAGAAAGCAGATCTTGATGGTAATGTTATCTATAAAGCTCGACTTGTCGCAAAGGGTTTCGACAAATTCAAGGAGTTGACTACGATGAGACTTTCTCACGATGGCGAAGCTAAAGTCTGTGAGGATTATGTTAGCAATCGCTGCATATTATGATTATGAGATATGGCGGATGGATGTCAAAGCAGCGTTTCTCAATGGAGACATTGATGAAGAGTTGTATATGATGCAACCCAAAGGTTTTGTCGATCCTAAAGATGCTAACAAGGTATGCAAACTTTAACGGTCCATCTATGGATTGAAGCAAGCATCCGAAGTTGGAATCAACGTTTTGATAAGGTAATCAAAAGCTTTGGTTTTATACAAACTTATGGAGAAGCTTGTATTTACAAGAAAGTGAGTGGGAGCTCTGTAGCATATGTGGATGACATATTGTTGATTGGGAATGATGTAGACCTTCTTAATAGTGTCAAGGAATATTTGAATAATAGTTTTTCAATGAAGGATCTTGGCGAAGCGCTTACATATTAGGCATAAAGATTTATAGAGATAGATCGAAGCCAAATATCATTGTCACAAAGTACATATTTGGACAAAGTTCTAAAGAGATTTGGAATGGAAGAAAGCAAGAAAGGGTTCTTGCCCATGTTGCTATCGACCTTGAGTAAAACTCAAAGTCCGACATCGGCGAGAAGATAGAGAAAGGATGAGTAAGACTCCCTATGCCTCGACCATAGGATCTCTAATGTATGCCATGCTATGTACTAGACCCGACATTGCATATCTTGTTAGTTTAACTAGCAGATATCAAAGTGATCCAGAGTGGATCATTGGACAATGATCAAAAACATCCTTAAGTACTTGAGAAGAACTAAGGATATGGTTCTTTCTTATGGAGGTGATGAACATTTCGTTGTTAATGGTTACACCGATGCTAGTTGGAACACCGATCCGGATGATTCTAAATCACAATCCGGATCGTATTTATTTTGAATGGTGCGGCGATTAGGAGGAGTGCAAAGCAAAGCGTTGTGGCGAGATCTTCAAGCGAATCGGAATACATGGCTGCTTGAGGCTTCACAAGAAGCGATATGGATGAAGGAGTTCATTACAGCTGGGTGTGGTTCCAAGTCGCTGGACCCAATGTCTATCTCTTGTGATAACATGGGCGCCATAGCCAATGCCAAGAACCAAGGTCACACAAGAAGTGAAGCATATCAAGCTGCGTTTTCACGCTATTCGAGAACATATCCGGGATGGGGATATAAAGATTTGCAAAGTACACACAGTCTGAATGTGGCGGATCCGTTGACTAAACCTCTCCAGGGCAAAACATGACCAACACCAAACTGCCATGGGTGTTGGTATATTACCATGTAATCTAGATTAGATGACTCTAGTGCAAGTGGGAGACTGTTGGAGATATGCCCTAGAGGCAATAATAAATGTAGTTATTATTATATCTTTGTGTTTATGATAAATGTTTGCATTCATGCTATAATAGTATTAACAAGGAAACATTGATACTTGTGTGATTTGTAAACTTAATTTGAAGTCCCTAGTATAGCCTCTATACTTCACTAGCTTGTTGGTTGATTAATGATTGTGGTTTCCCTATCATGAACATTGAGATGTTATCAACAACAAGATCATATCGTTAGGAGAATGATATGGTGGACATGCTCCTATAGATAAGCGTAGCATAAAGATCAAGTCATTTCATTAGTTCAATTGCTATATGCTTTCTGATACATAGTAACCTAATTCCTTCGACCATGAGATCATGCATATCACCTTTACTGGATGGATGCTTTGATGACATCAAACACCACACCGTGGCGGGTGGTTATAAAAGTGGCATTGAGTGTTGGAAGGTATTGGTTGAGACACATGGATCAAGAGTGGGATTTGTCCATCCACATGACGGATAGATATACTCTGGGCCTCTCGGTGGAATGTCATCCAATTAGCTTGCAAGCATGTGACTTGGTCACAAGGGATCACATATCACGGGAGCGAGAAAGAGTACTTATCGATGCGAGGTTGAACTAGGTATGCAGAGAGATCTGCGATCATAACCTCGGATAAGTAACATATCGTGAGACAAAGGGAAATTGGTATCGTATGTAAGTGGTTCATTCGATCGCAAAGTAATCGTAGAAATATGTGGGAGCCATATGAATTTCAGATTCCTCTATTGGTTATTGTTGGAGAAGTGTCTCGATCATGTACGCATAATTCACGAACCGTAGGAGACACACTTAAGGATTGACGTTGTTTGAGTAGTTATGGTATTATGAGAAAGAGACCGAATGTTGTTGAGTCTCGGATGGGATCCGGATATCACGAGGTGATCCGAATGGTCCGAGAATAAGATTCATATAAGGAAAGTCCGTTTGAGTTCGGGAATGATTAGGTGTTTTCATCGTGAATGTTCTAGAAGGTTCCGGATTGTCCGGCACTCCGGGGGGGGGAGGGTACATGAATGTGTCATTGCTCATTGAATGATTGCATCATGTACTATGTGTTATTGCTGTCCCAAATAAAGGATTAAATTGAATCCTAAAACAGGAAAGTCAAATGTCCAGTTTGAAAGTCAAGCGCCAAAACAAGAAACTGGAAACAAGCAAGAGGAGTTGGAACCAACACGGAGGAGGAGTTGGACTCCTCCCGGGCGCCAACCCTAGGCCGAGTTGGGGAGGACTCCTCCCTCCTGGCCAGCGCCTAGGAACCCTCCCATAAAAGGAGGCGGGGCTCCTCCATAGACAATACTTTCTACTCTAGATCTCCGGTTTAGAGCTGTTTTGGTTTAGAGCTTCTAATTGCTTTAGCCAAGTTTAGAGCCTTCTAATTGGTTTAGAGCCCTCTAATTGGTGTGTCTAATTACTAGGCCACTAATCCTCTCTCTCATAAGCTCCACCATACTATACGGCTTAAGGCGAAGCCTGCGGGATCTCCCTCTACTTAGGTACCACGCCGTTGTCTTCTAGGAATCGCGAGAGTGCTACAACCTCCGCCTTTCTTTGGAACAAGGGAGAGGAAGGTCTTCGTCAATCGAGCGTGTGACCGATTGCGGGGAGCTGCCTAGGAGCGATGCGCTTTGGAAGGATCGTCTACGATCTTGAGATCGGGAGAAATCGACTACATCACCCACGAGAATCCGCTCTCGTTAACCACTTTGGAATCTTCGAGGGTGAGTTCCTCTATCGACTCGTTGCTACAATCTAGTAGATAGATCTTGGCTTGTTTGTTTGTATGCGATAGAAAATTTTTGTTTTCCATGCTACGAACCCCTACAATGCTTCCCCTGTGTAATTTGAGATCAATGGACATCACTACAACAAGGGATACCATCTCAGGCCCAATGCTCCCCAAGCATTCTCACTTTGCCAAGGAACAGGAAGCTTGCAGGAAGGACGTGGAGCGGGCATTTGGTGTGCTCCAGCAGAGGTTTGCAGTTGTCTGGTTCCCTGTTATGACCTGGTCGAAAGATCAGATGTGGGAAGTGATGAACTGTTGTGTGACCTTTCACAACATGATCATTGAGGATGAGAAGAAGGATCCAATGAGTTTGCTCGAGGAGGACGAGTCATACCATCTACAGGGTCCTCTTGCCGAGCCTGATCATCAGGTGCCTCCAACATGGGCTGCATTCATCGCAATGCGTCAGGAGATCCGAGATCCGGCGATGCATCAACAGCTACAGGATGATCTTATCGAGCACCTATGGATACGCAGGGGCAACACGACGTAGATGCTGAGCATGAACTGGCTGAACTTGGCTGAAATATGTTGTAATTTTATTGCAGGCCGAACTATGTTTACAGTACGCCGAACTCCGTTTAAAATTTCGCCGAACTTTGGTCTTAACATGTTCTGTATTCATCGTATAACGAACTATGCCGAAATTTGGACGAACTTTAGCCGAATTTGAGCCGAATTCTAGCGGAAACGAGCGATCCGGGACTCGGTCTGGGTACGCGAGAGGGAAACTGAGCGTACCCAGGCCAAAAACTTGCGCCGTCCAGGCGAAGTGTGGTCCGAATTTCGGCCTGAGTTCGGCCAACGAGTGAAGATGCTCTAAGCTTTATACTTTTAGATTAATTATTTGATGTTGTTTTCCTAGTAGCTATTGTGGCCTTCTATATATATAGATTAATTATTTGATGTTGTTTTCCTAGTAGCTATTGTGGCCTTATATATATAGATTAATTATTTGATGTTGTTTTCCTAGTAGCTATTGTGGCCTTATATATAAACGTGTAATACAACGGGTAGACGACAAAGCGCCGGGAGGGATTTGGAGTCTACGGGGTTCCCATGAACGAATGGTGCTAGTTTATCTCGGTAGGAGAAAGGACAAATCGATATGCCCGTGTTTTGTAAACAAGATGCCGCGTGTTGCTTTCGAAGCGATTGTTCTCAAGATAACTGTTCGATAGATACGTATCCTTGACCAGCCAAGTAATATGGAAGACAGAGGCAATTCGATCGAGGTAAATACACCTTCTGTTGAGAAATATAAAATATTTTAGGTTTATAAAAAAATATTTAGACACTTTTTAGTGTTTAGATTTATTTAAATCTATACACTAAAAAAATGTTCAGATACATTAACTTTATCAACCTAAAACATCTTATATTTCTAAACGGAGGGAGTAGTGTCGATGTGCATTTCGTGTTAGTGGCTAATACCGATTCACTGAATCTAATTACTCCTTCCGCTTCTTATTAACAGACTCAATTTTGTTTAGATCCAAATTAAAATAATATTAACTGAAGAAGTACGTAAATCGTCACAGGGCAGTGTTTTTTACAATCAATATCATACATACATACATATATATATATATATATATATATATATATATATATATATATATATATATATATATATATTCATAATAACAACTAGTACATGATAAAGATACTAATTATCTGATGTTGTTTTCCTAATAATTATTATGGCCTTATATATATAAATCGTGTAATACAACGGGTAGACAACAAAGAGGGGGGCATTTGGAGTCTATGGGGTTCCCACGAACGAATGGTGCTCGTTTATCTCGCTAGGAAAAAGGACAAATCGATAGGCCCGTGTTTTATGAACAAGATGCCGCATGTTGCTTTCGAAGCGAGATAACTGTTCGATAGATACGTATCCTTGACCAGCCAAGTAATATGGAAGACAGAGGCAATTCAATCAAGGTAAAAACGCCCTCCGTTTAGAAATACGTTTAGAAATATAAGATGTTTTAGGTTTATAAAAAAAATATTTAGACACTTTAAGTGTTTAGATTTATTTAAACCTACACACTAAAAGATGTCTAGATACATTAGCTTCATCAATCTAAAACATCTTATATTTCCAAACTGAGGGAGTAGTCCTTATTATGTACCGATGTGCACTTCGTGTTAGTGGCTAATACCGATTCACTGAATCTAATTACTTCTTCCGGTTCTTATTAACAGACTCAATTTTGTTTAGATCCAAATTAAAATAATATTAACCGGAGGAGTACGAAAATCGTCACAGGGAAGTGTTTTTTACAATCACTACCATATATATTCATAATAACAACTAGTACATGGTAAAGATACATAAAATGTGTTCAACGACTACAAAATAAAGTATAAGAGAAAACAAGAAAATCTCGAAGTTCTTCAAAGCACATGTCTAAAGACAGCCTAATAAATATGATATAAATATCAAACCATAGACCTGTAAATATTAACCACTGACAGGCGAGGAGCGATCATTCCCTACATTTCCTCTGACCTCGTGTGTCTCCCAGTCTTCCATTCCTCCGTAGCGACCAGAGTGATCCCACGATCCTAGATCCTCCGCTTCATGGCGCCCCCAACAGATCTGTGGGGGCGATCCAAGTGCACGAAAGTGCTACTGAAATCCTTTGAAGACGCGGGTATTCTTTGCGCCAGTAGATGGCGGATCCCCGTGGCCAAAGAGATGGTGCCCGATCCGCGCGCCGAGGAATTCATCTGCTTCACCAGTCACCTGGAAAGGGGGCTTGGCTTCCCCACTTCAATCTTCTTCCGCCTCTTCTGCCCGTACTACGACATCCGGCCATCGGATCTAGGGCCGCATAGCATCGAGCAACTCGCCATTTTTGTGGCGTTTTGTGAGTGCTATCTAGGCTGCCGCCCGTACTTCCCCCTATGGCAGGAGCTATTCCACGGGCGGGTCGAACGCGAAGGGGCAGGCGGCCCGATGCTGGCAGCGGGCGGCCTCACCTTCCAGCTGAAGTCCAAGGCTTCCTTCCTCGACCTCATGTTGCCGAAGAAGGCGGCGAACGAGTGGAAGAAGCACTGGTTCTACGTCAGTGAATCGACCCCGGCCGGCGAGGTGGTGCTGCCGATGTACTCCGTCGACCGGCCCGAGCCACGTCGGCTTCAAGTCGCCAAACTTCCGCTCGACCAATGGATGGTGGTCGACGAAATGCTGACAAAGATTCGTCAACTAAAGAAGGACGGTCTCCAGACCATCAACCTATACAACTGCTGGCTCGGGCGGCGGTTGGTGCCTCTGGCCAGCCGCGCCCATTGGATGTACGAGTACACGGGCAAGGACGACGCGACCAAGTCCTGCACCGCCGAATGGAAGGCTGACGACTACGCCCTCGCTCTGAAGAAAATCAACGACGCGGAATATCTTGACGCGAAGGCCGGGATTCCCCCGTACACCATGAAGCGCAAGGCTCCGACAGTAAGTCTTTCCTTCCTTGTTTATTTCACAGTCGCAGATATGCAGCCGCGGCTTTGCTGATTGTGTTTTATCTATGCAGCTGTTCCAAGTGGTGGAAGGTTGGCTTCCACCCGCCGACGATGAGAGCTCGAATGAGTCCGTTGAGGACAAGAGCAAATCTTCCTCCGACAAGGACAATGTCGGAGGCGACGACGACGATGACGAGACCGTAGAGGTCGCCGCACCCGCAGTTCGGAAGGCCCGCGGGAAACGGCAGCGCGAGCTCGAGGCCAGCAAGAGCCTCGAGGCTCACGACGGGGGCGAAGACGAGGCCCTCGAACAAACTTCTCGACGCGTGGCCACGCCATCGAAGAAGAAGTCGCCAAAGAAGAAGGGGTTGGCCAAAGCGGTGTCACCGCCTCGATCTGCGAGTAGCTCCGAAGTGACCAGCACGTCTGACGAGGCTAGGGCCAGCGTATTGGCGCGGGATACTACGGCAGCTGATGCAGCCGTGGTAGAAGACGAAGTGCCGTTAGAGTCGCTGCCACCACTCTTCACCACAGTCACCGGGCTCGGGGCTGCTCTACCTACGGGGACGTCGCCACCGAGGGAAGCACCCGCGTCGGTCGCCGGGATCTTCCTGTCGTGGCTTCATCCTCGAAGAAGCCCTCCATCTCTTGGGCTCCGAGTTTGCTCGAGACGGGCCTCAGTCGGAAGCTAGGGCCGGAGTTGGAGAAGCCGGCGCATATTCACACCGGCCTACGCTTCATTCCAGTCGCCAAGTAAGTACCTTTGGTGTATTCCTTTGAGCGACTGACTTGTACTTGTCTGGTGAACTTGCTGACGATGTCGTGTTGCAGGACTGGTGTGAAGAAAATAGGTCACCCCTCGGTGGCTAAGGTTCCATTGGGTACCGCAGGGGCGCAAGTCGATCCCACGAAGAAGAGGAAGAGCGACGAGGTCGAGGCGCCTGCTGAGGGTGCGAAGAAGGCGAAGGGCGACGAGGTCATCATGATCTCGGACGAGCCAGTCGACACCGCAAGTGAGGCTCCGACTGGATCGGGTGCAGCCGCGAAGGCCGTAGTGGACGCGGAGTCACAACGGATGGAACCCGTGACGCCGGTTGGGGCAACGGGCCTGTCGGCGAGTGTCGCGGGAGCGACGGTGGCGACCTTCCCTCACTTTGTGGCAAGGGCCTCCGCGGCGAGTGCTTCAGCGCAATCGGCCCAGGT
Organism: Avena longiglumis; assembly: GCA_030063025.1. NCBI lineage: Eukaryota > Viridiplantae > Streptophyta > Magnoliopsida > Poales > Poaceae > Avena > Avena longiglumis. The sequence continues at coordinate 501,059,750 of CP125977.1, forward strand.
ACCCGTAATTTTGCGCTCGGAGGTCGAGCAGCATCGCGGGCACACACCGCTTGTGCTCCCATCGGTGGACGCAGTCGAACTGCATAGTATGTTGGGTGCAGCTATCCAGGTATGCCCAGTCCCCGAGGATCTGGTCGCTGAATTTCAGTGAGTAGATTCTTACTATCTTTTACTGTCTAGTCCCCGAGTGGCTAATCGTTGAATTTCAGCGGCTAGGTACTCAAGAACTTTTGCAACTTTTTCCTGATGATTTGCCATGTCTTTGTAGGGCCTTCAACGTGAATCGGCGAAGCGACTGGCCACCAAGGAGCATCTGGAGAAGGAACTCTGCTCCATGCAGGAGGTGAACAAACAACTTCAAGCGGCTCCTGGTAAATGCTTGAGATGCCCATCTCCATAGATATATTTTTATGGCGCCATACTCATTTTCATTTTCATGCAGAGGGTCATGCAGCCGCGGTGGACAAGGCTCGTGAGGGTTTGGTCCTTGCGAGCGACCTGATTGCTGCCCAGTCGTCTTTGAGCGCCACGGAGAAGCGGGTGGCCGAGCTAGAGAGAGAGCTTAAAGCCGCGAAGGCGGAGGCGACCTTGGCGGATGAGAGAGCTAAAGCGGCCGTCGTTGTTGCTGCCGAGGAGCAGAAGGTGTCGGATGCACTCGTCTCCGGGCTGCAGACTGACTTCTCGAGTCTGTAGGACTTCATTATGGGGCTCTGCCGTCCCTTGATTGGTAAGATCCCTTAACTTTCGTGTGGTTGGTCCGGCGAGTCCCCGAGCGCACGAGTCGTGTTTGTGTTTTTGTGCCCTCCTGATTGTAAACTTGTTGTACTTTGCAGGGAAGATTATGGACGAAGAGGCCGAGGCGCAGTCGTACGATGCGCGGCAGTGTGTCACCACGTTGGTGGACTCTGCCGCTCTGTCGGCAACTTGCATTCGCGCGTATCTTCAGGAGATTTCGCCGACCTAGGTGATCCCCAGTGAGCTCACTAAGCTCTGGCACTACCTAGAGAAGGCTCCGGCGATTTTGTAGTTCATGTCGCGGTCGGCTTTCTGCCGTGGGGCTGCGACTACGCTAAGCCTTGGGCTCGCGCACTTCTCCGACGATTTCGACCTCGACGACGTCACCAGCGGGTACCCTTCGTCGACGAGCGCGGTCGAGATCTCTGACGTACTGGAGCTGACCGACCGGGCCGTGGTCTACTCCGATTGGGTGTTGGCGATGGGTGATCTTCTTCCGTATTAGGAGATGATCGTTACCCCGAACGACTCCGAGCCGGCGAACCGCGACTTCAAGGTGGAGCAGCCATTCCGAGCGGTGATGGCGGGCGCTTTGACGACGTACCCATCGAACCCGTGGGTTCCTTTCATCTGTGTTCGTGGTGGCTGTGGCGCGTCGTCGTCGAAACCTGCGGAGTAGACCACTGTGCCGATCGGCGTTAGTTGTAAATATTGCGTGCCTGCCCTTGTAAGCAAATTGAATTTGTTGCCATAAGGAATGCATGGATGCTTTTGTAAGCTTTGTTTTGACTTTGAATTGTTGGGTTGTGCGAGTCCCCGAGCGCGTCCGCCCTTTTGTGGGGTTTACCTCGTTTCTTTGTGTGTATGCTTGTTGTTATGCTGTTAGTAAGTTTAGGTCGACTCGTCCTGGCTTGGAAAGCCAGTCGCATGGCGACTCCAAGGGGTGCTATATACTTAGCCGTTTTCCCGGACGTGAATGGGGTCGGTTGGACGAGTCCCTGAGCGTGGTACTTAGCCGTTCCAGTCGCATGCCCAAGGTAGGTGAGGACGAAGCGCGTTGTACTTGGCGCGTCGCTCCACCTGAACTCGGAGAATCAGTCGTGTGGCGAGTCCAGGACGTGCTCTCATACTTGGTGTTTTCCCTAGCCGCATGGGTTTTGACTGGCGCCAGTCCCCGAGCATGGTACTTGACCGTTCGAGTCGCTGCACCAAGGATGTGGAGGACTGGGTCGCTGTAGGAAGCGAATGCGGTCATCTTGGCTCTGAAAGCCAGTCGAGCGAGGTGACTCCGATGGGGCTCTAGGTTGGCGTTTTCGTGGACGATACAAGGCCCGAAATTTATCGGTGTCCTTCTGTCGCACTACTTAGCCGTGCCGATCGCGTACCAAGGGTTGACTTCCGCGGTTAGCGCAACGCTGTTTTTACGAGTGCGAGTGGCACAAGATATGAAGAGTGGTTTGTGCAAGTCGATCTTCTTTATTTCATTGCGGGGGAGTACATGTTGGAGTTCTAGGTGTAGAACTTCCTTAGGAGGTTTACATTCCATGGCCGCTTGATGTCGAGTTGTCCGTCGCCTTGGACGTCGGCGAGGTAGCAGGCGTCGTTGCCCAGGACTCTCCCTATGGCGAATGGTCCCTCTCACGGGGGAGAGAGCTTGTGCATGCCCTTCTTGTCCTAGATCAGCCGTAGGACCAGGTCGCCTTCCTGGAAGGTGCGAGTCCGGACTCAGCGGCTATGGTAGCGGCGGAGTCCTTGCTAGTAGATGGCAGTGCGGGAGCGAGCTAGGTCACGTGCTTCGTCGAGCTAGTCGACTCCGTCTTGGAGAGCGAGCTCGTTGTCGTCCTTCACGTAGTTGACAAACTGAGGCGAGCGTGCTCGAGGTCGGTCGGCATGACAACTTCAGCGTCGTACACCATGAAGAAGGGGGTGAACCCGGTCGACCTATTGATGGAGGTGCAGATGCCCCAGATGACGGAGGGGAGCTCTTCGACCCAGCACCCCGGAGTTCGCTCGAGGGGAACTTGCAGTCGTGGCTTCAGGCCATGGAGGATGCTCTGGTAAGCGTGCTCCGCCTGGCCGTTGGACTCTGGGTGGGCGACTAAGGAAAGGTCGAGCCGTATGTTGTGCTCCTCGCAGAATTTGGATATGGCCCCCTTGGCGAAGTTGGTGTCGTTGTCCGTGATGATGCTGTGCAGGAACCCATAGCGATAGATGAGCTCGCATAGGAACTTGGTGGCGGTCTTCCCGTCGCACTTGCGGACTGGCTTGGCCTCCACCCACTTTGTGAATTTGTCGACTGCGACTAGGAGGTGGGTGTAGCCGGAGGGGGCTTTCTTGAAGGGGCCTACCATGTCCATGCCCCACACGACGAATGGCCAGGTGATGGGGATGGTATTGAGCGCCGAGCTTGGTACATGGGTCTGATTGGCGTACTTCTGACACCCGACGCAACGTTGGATGATGTCGACCGCGTCAGCGTGTGCGGTGAGCCAGTAGAAGCCATGTCGCATGGCCTTAGCGACCAGAGACCGGGCACCAGCGTGGTGGCCACAGTCGCCGGCGTGAATGTATTGGAGGATCTTGCGACCTTCCGCGGGTTGTACGCAGCGTTGGAACACGTCGGTCACGCTGCATTTGTGGAGCTCGCCGTTGATGATGACAAAGGACTTGCAGTGGCGTACTATCATGCGGGTCTCTGTCTCGTCTACGGGTAGGGTCCCTCCCTCCAGGTAGGCGTCGTATGGCGCGGTCCAGTCGCTTGTCTCCGCGATCAAGGCGACCAGGGATGGTTCTGGTTGCAGCGGTATTCTGATGTCGATCTCCCTCGGGGGAAAGACGGATGGCTTGGAGATGGTGTCGAGGAAGACGCCGGCGGGTGGCGTGTGGCGAGCCGACCCGATGCGAGAGAGGGCGTCAGCCTCTTCATTCTTGCATCGGTCGATCCACTCGACAGAGTAGCCGGCGAAGTGCCCCCAGCTGGTCCACTGCTTGGCTGTAAGCCTCCATGGTGGGGGAGACGGCGTTGCAGGTGCCGGCGACTTGTGTGGCGACAAGGTCGGAGTCGTCGTAGCAGCGCAGACGATTGATGTTCATCTCCTTGGCTGCTCGCATGCCGTGAAGGAGGGCCTCGTACTCGGCCATGTTGTTGGTGCACGGGGTGAAGTCTAGGTACGGTACGTAGAGCAGTTTGTCACCCTTGGGGGACGTGAGGACGATCCCTGCCCCTGCGCCGTTTGCATTCTTGGACCCATCAAAGTGCAGCGACCAGTAATGGAGGTATGGCAGTTTCTCCGGCTGCTGCGCCTCCTCTCAGACGGCGAGGAAGTCCGCTAGGGCCTGCGACTTGATTGCCTTGTGTGGCTCGTACTTGATGTTGTGGACTCCGATCTCGACGGCCCACTTGGCGACTCGTCCAGTCGCTTCACGGTTGCGGATGATGTCCTGCAACAGTGCCGAGGAGACGACCATGATTGGATGCTCCTATAAGTAGTACGGCAGTCGCCACTGGGCTCCGAAGACCGCATATACCAGCTTCTAGTACTGCGGGTAGCGCTGTCGCGGCCCGGTGAGGACTTCGCTATGTAGGGTATGGGTCGTTGCACCGGGCTGGTCGTTCGATGACCATGACGGCGCTGACGACTCGTTCGGATGTCGCGATGTAGACGAGTATGGGCTCCTTGTCGGCGGGGGCGGCGAGTAGTGGGGCCGCGAGTAGCACTTCCTTGAGCGCATGGAGCGCATCGTCTGCCTCCTTGTCCCACTGGAACGTGGGGTTCTTGCGCATTAGGTGGTAGAGAGGCATTGCCTTCTCGCCTATCCGGGGATGAAGCGACTGAGAGTCGCGACTCGCCCGAACAACTTCTCGACGTCGCACAGGCACACGGGTTTGCCGAGCCGGGCGATCGTGTTGATCTTGGTGGGGTTCGCCTTGATGCCTCGTTTGGAGACTACGTACCCCAACAGTTGTCCAGTAGGTACACCGAAGGTGCACTTTCCTGGGTTGAGTTTGATCTTGTACCTCCGCAGATTTGTGAAGGTTTCGGCCAGGTCGGCGAGTAGATCGCCCTGGCGAGTGGACTTTACCACCACATCGTCGATGTAAACATGGATGTTGCGGCCAATTTGGCTCGCAAGGCATTCCTGCATGCACCTCTGGTAGGTCGCTCCGACGTTCTTGAGGCCGAATGTCATGGCGGTGTAGCAGAATGCTCCAAATGGCGTGATGAACGCCGTCTTCTCCTCGTCCTCGACTGCCATTTTGATATTGTTATAACCAAAGTAGGCGTCAAGAAAACACAACGACTATGAGCCCGCGGTCGATTCGATGATTTGATCAATCCGTGGGAGGACGAACTGCTCCTTTTGGCAGGCGCTGTTGAGGTTTGTGTAATCGATACACATTCTCCAGGTCCCATTCTTCTTTTCGACCAGGACTGGGTTTGCCAGCCACTTGGAGTATTTGATTGGCCATATGAAGCCTGCAGCGAGTAGACGCTGCACCTCCTCGGCGATTGCTCGACGGCGCTCTTCATTAAATGGCCGCATCAACTGCTTGATGGGTCACTCTTTGGGGTCGGTGTTGAGTTTTTCTCAGCGAGTTCCCTCAGGACACCAGGCATGTCTGAGGACTTCCATGCGAAGATGTCGCGATTCTCACCTAGGAACTCGATGAGCGCGCCTTCCTATGCTGGGCTCATGCCCGTCCCGATCATCACCGTCTGGCTGGAGTCGCCTGGGACCAGCTCGACGAAGCGCGTGTGCGTGGTTGCCTCGAACACAGTCGAGCTGCCGTTCTCTGAGTTGGGCTTCTTAAGTATTGTGGGGTCGTTATTGTTGACCCCACTCGTGTACTTGGCGAGCTCCTCCGCATGGTTGGCTTCTGCGGTGATGATGGTGTCGACGAGCTCAGCGCCCTTGGACTCTCACTCCGCGACCATGTCAGGGTCGCCGTGGACGGTGATGATGCCGCACGGCCCTGGGAGCTTCATCGCGTTGTACACGTAATGTGGCGCTGCCATGAACTTGGCGAACGCTTGCCGCCCCAAGACACAATGGTAGGGGTTGTTGAAGGGCACCAGCTCGAAGACGATCCGCTCGGTGCGGAGTTTGATGGTGTGCCAAAGGTGACTGGCAGCGTCACCTTGACGATCGGGTATGCCTTCGGACCAGGGACGATGCCGTGGAAGGTGGTGTAGGTCATCTCGATCATCGACTGCAGGAGCCGCAGTCGCCTGAACGTGTCTAGGTAGAGTATGTTGATGGAGCTCTCGCCGTCCATCAGCGTCTTAGGGAGCCAATAGTCGCCCACTTTGGGCTTGACCACCAAGGCGACTCTCCCCGGATATTCGATCAGTGGCGAGTGGTCCTCGTGGCTCCAGGTGATCCACTGCTCGGACCAGTTGAGGAAGCGGGGGACGTCGACTTGGGATACCGCGTTGACGGCGACAGCGCGGGCGACGACCTTCTTCTCGTGCTTGGTGCTGAACCCAGTGAAGTTGTGGAGTGATCCGATGTCGTTGCCGAATGCCCCGCCGTTTGGCGGGTGGTTGTTGGGGTCATCCCGTGCGTGTCGTGCCTTCTCGATCTCCATCAGGGAGTGGCAGTCGGTGGTCGTGTGCGTGGCGGGATTCCCCTCCCTGCTGTGGAACACACAAGGCTGGTTAAGGGGAGCCGCGGGGTCGAATTTCGGCCTTGCCTTGTAGTTTCCGCTGTCGCGGCGTTGGCCTCCATCGCGGCGGAAGCTCTTGGGCTCGCGTGGCGCGTAGCCAACGTTGGCGATTAAGTCGACTCGCCCAACACCGCGGTGCTTGCCGGTGAGGCGAGTGTTGCTATAGTGTAGCTCGGGTCGCCTCCCATTGTCGTGGCCGCTTGGGCGGTGGTTTCCACCCAACTCGTCGTCGGTTTCTTGGTTCAGGTCCTCCTCCGCGTACCGCTTGGAGATCTCGAGGAGGTCCGGTATGTTATCGAGTGTCTTGTACACCCGCTTGAGCTTGGCGACCAAGGGCTCGTAGCGGCACGAGGTCTTGAAGTAGTGTATCGCCGTGTCCGGATGTATGCCGGCCGCGTTGAACCACAGATCCTGCCATTGCTGAACCCAGCTGCGGGTCAACTCGCGGGGTCCCTGGATGCATCGCTCCAGATCCTCGATGGTGGTGACGCGGGTGTAGGAACCCTCGAAGTGCCTGACAAAAGCGTCGCGCATATCCTCCCAGGAGTCGATGATGTCCGCGGGGAGGGTGTTGATCCATTGCCGGCTCACTCCCTCCATCATCAGGGGAAGGTAGCGAGCGACGAGTAGGTCGGTGTGGACGGCAATTCCCATCGCCATGAGGTACGTGTCCAGCCACACAGACGGGTCGTACGAGGGATCGTACTTCTCGATCTCCTTTGGAGCTTTGAAGTTTGCTGGATATTTTTCGCCTTGGATCATTGGTCCGAAGCACTAGGGGCGACTCGGCTAAGCGAGCCCCTTGGCTCGCCGTCGTGGCGGTTCGTGAGGGTGTGTCTCAGGTCGTCGAGCTAGCGTGCGCGCCAGCTTTGGTTGTTGATGATGTGGGTCCACGCGTCGACTGGCTGCCCATTGGCAGCGACCATGTTGTTCATCGGTTGCGGGTCGTTGGTGGATAGTGCCGCGTGCGCGGGTCTAGTTGGAGCTGCAAGGGCTCAGATGGTGGGCAGTTGAGAGTGTTTGCCATCGTTGGGTGGCCGCTCGAGGCCGTCCTGCTTCGTGACGAGCGGGAGTACATGTGCCCCCGCGAGTCGGCGCCTGCGGTTTGCTGCTCGACGGCATTGGCGTATTGGATCTACAGCGTGCCTTCCCCGATCACGTTAATGTTGGCGACCGTGGCTCGACTCGCAATGACGTTGTCCATCAGAGTGGAGAACAGCGGGAGGCCGTTCGCGTCGCTCTCTTGCAGGGAGATCATGATCCTTGGCTGGTCTAGAGGGGGCGTGCGACCAGGCGGTGGGGGGAGCACCGTTCGCCGTTGCGCCTGGTGGTGGCCGGGCACTTCCTACCGGTGGCGCGTTCTCGCAGACCACGCGGTCGGCCATGCAGGCCAGGTCGTTCTTGTCATCAAAGTTTAGGGCGTGGCCCTGAACAGTGGGGTTCAGGCATGACCTGATGCGGCGCTGGTGGTAGAGCGGGAACTCTTGCGCCGTTGCCTGCTCGAGGCGAAATTTTTCACGCTCTGCTTGCTCCTTGCGGACCACCTCCTCCAGTCGCACGCAGAGTTCCTCGAGCTCTGTCGCCGTCTCGGTCGGCGGGATCGGCGTGGAGAAGGGTTCTGGCGGGGCGCAGTTGCAGCTCGCCATGTAGGTCGTGACGAAGCGACCATATCCGACATGGAGGTCGCCGGAGTTCTCCGATCCGGAGTCGGAGTCGAAGATCCCGAGGATGGAAGGGTCCTCGAAGTCCCCCACGTCGGAGACTTGGGTGATGGAGCCCACGGATGACGCGGCAACAATGGATCCGGCGATTGATGCCGGGTTCGCCGAGTCGGCGTCGCCGTTGTGGGCCGCATCGTCCGCGGCCATGTTGGTTTCGGCTACATTGTTGTTGGCCGAGTCGTACTCAGAGGCGAGGCGGTGGATGGTGCAGTCCTGACTCTCAGAGAGCCGATCATGCGGTGGCGACTCGCAGATGCGAGCCGAGTCCTGCGAGACGATGACGTCGGTGAAGCCGACGAAGAGACTGATTGTGCGACTGGCATGATCACGCTATGCGTGACGGGGCGTGCCACCGGGACGTAGCTGCTCGGCAAGATCTGGAGGATCTCATCAATTGCAATCATGCGGCCGGTGGCGATTGTCTGGTTGATCGGCAGATTGGATCTCGCCACAGAACACTGGCCTGACCGGCCAGGCCCACGGTGGGTGCCACTGTCGTCGGAATGGCCACGACAGATGCTACAATCGGCAGCGAGTAGTAGAACAAGGGGCAATTGCGGCTAGCCATCTGCGGTGCGAGATGAGGGCTAAGACACAGGGTTTTACCCAGGTTCGGCCCCCGGAGGGTAAATACCTACTCCTGCTAGATTGTATTAATGAGAGAGTACAAGTGCGAGCTCGGCAGCTAGGCGGCGAGTCGCAGGGGGTGTATGATGGAACGTAAGTTCTATGTGTACCCTAGGGAGGTTTATATAGAGTCACCTCGCTAGGGTTTACAGATCTACAACCGAGTTGGATAAGGAATCAGAGGGTGTTTGACCTAATCCGACTGGACCTAGTTACGCTTCTGGGCGTCCAGCTTCCAATCGCCAGGCTCCTTCTTGGGTCGTGATCCATTCTCCGTCCTGCAGGCCCACTCGCTGGCAGCATGGGACAATAGGAAATGTCCTGCTAGGTATACCCCACTCGGCATATCCGCATCACAACTATAGATATATCCTGAAACATTTAACAGGTAATTAAACATATCCAAGTGTTGTCAACAAACATCAAAATATGTGTGCAGGGCATAAATGCCCTTTCAACCCTTGTGCTTCTAGGCTGGATATCATGTTAAGTGTTGGAATGTGTGCTCGTTTTCAATCCGCTCCCAAGGAGTGCCACTTGATGGCGGTCAAACGGATTTTTAGGTACCTTGTTCTCACTCCAACTCTCGGGCTTTGGTATCCAAAGGGGTCAACCTTTGAGCTTGTTGGCTATTCGGATGCTGATTGGGCAGGTGATAAGGTTGACCGAAAATCAACCTCCGGGTCTTGCTAATTCATTGGCCGATCATTGGTGAGTTGGTCTTCCAAGAAACAATACTCCACAGCCCTATCCACCGTTGAAGCCGAATACATATCCACGTCATCTTGTTGTGCTCAGATGTTATGTATGAGGCAAACCTTGAAATACTATGGTGTGTATCTTGGTATGGTGCCTCTTCTATGTGACAATGAAAGCGCAATAAATATCGCCAATAACCCCGTCCAACATTGTCGCACCAAACATATTGACATTCGCCACCACTTCCTATGTAACCATGTCGCAAATGGTGACATCAACCTCACTCATGTGGGTACGATGTTCCAATTGGCCGATATCTTCATGCAACCTTTGGATGAAGCCCGGTTTGTCATGTTGAGGCGAGAACTCGGTATCCTAGATCCTCAAAACTTGGATTGATTTACTTCTTGCACTATATTCTTGCTCTTAATGTGCTATGTAGCCTAGTCGCGTAGCACATGTAGGGATAGTCATCCTACCATGTCTTGGTTTGATGCATACCATGTGTGTAACATTAATTGATATCGTGTCATGATATGGGTCCAAGCAGCTATCTTTGAGGCGCCATGACATGTGTGCTTACACATAGGGGGAGAAATCCCCCGTCAAATGTTTGGTTTTTGTGTATTGGGTACTTTGATGTTTGATGCTATATACTATGTCCATTGTTGATATTCGTAATTCTTTGTGTTTATTCCAATGGACATGGGTTACCTCTAGATTTAATTTGGACCTGGTGTATATGCTCATATGGTCTCTCACACTTTTCATGTCTTTTTCCATATCTAGCTGTCTCTTCCTGTAACTTTTCGGCAATTTTCTCGGTTTGCCGGTTTGGTAGCCGGAATTTCCGGCGACAACCAGAATTTCTGGTGGCCGACCAAACTGCCATATAGAGCTCAGTTTCGGTCAGTCGCTGAAAAATTTGGTCATCACTGGAATGTTTGGCGACGGGCTCGGTTTGCTGATCCTCTCGCCGTAATTTCCGGCGGGCGCACCTATCCGACGAGACTTATTGCCGGTTTGTTTTCTCTGGGTGTATTTAAGGCCCGCGCGTGGGGCAGTTCCAGATTTCTTCTTCTTTCTCCCCCACACTCTACCCTCCTCCATGTCCGCTGCCCCAAGCTTCTCCACTCCCCCTAGGCCCTTTACTCCACCAAAATCTCTCCCAACTCTACCAATTTGTAGACCGGGCCTCTACAAGTCTTCTCACCGAAGGTTTTGCTCCCTCCTTGCTCGCGTTGGGAGATCAGGGAGTTTCTCTCCTTCTCCTCGTGTGGGCGTTTTCTTCTTTGCCCATCTTTGGCAAGGGAGGGCATGACTTCTTCGTACTCCTAGGGTAATGTGCTCCACCATCTCTTGCTTTCTCTCATTCTAGTCTTTCCCAATCCCTTGGTAGCGAAACCCTAGTTTTTGTGACCAAGCCCGTGCTCCCATGGTTCTCTATCCCACCATCTTTTCACCTTGTTTTCCCTTTAGTTTTAATTTTGTGCAAGTACTAAGTCATGTATAGTCACTTACTGAGATTTCATTGTGATTTCGGTCGCAGCCCCGGTTTAGCCGACGCAGTCGCCGAAATTTCTAGTCGCATTTTCGATCGACCGGAACTATCATCGGAATTTCTAGTCGAGCACCCGATCTGCCAGAACCGTTGCCGTTTTTTCCGGCGCCTGAGCTGGCGCCGCTGGACCTGGCGCCAAAACTCCTGTCCACTAAGTTTTTTGTCCCTACGCTTGCCCAAACATATTTCTGAGTTTCTTGTGAGATCTTCTATGGCATATACACTCATTTGCTTGTCTTTGCTCTTCGTTTTTGTGTGCTCTTTGTGCAGCGTCCGACCACAACGACTTCTAGACACACACTAGAAAAAATAGAAAGCTTACTGTCCATCGGGATCCTCCTCAACCTGCTCCTCGTCTTACCAAGCTCCAAGAAACAACATCCACAGGTGGTTCAGGTTCAGCTAGTGGTCAGAAGGGTTCAAAGAAGAAAGCCTCTGCTGGACGGTCTGCAGTCAAGGGCAAGTCCAATCTTGGCCCTACCGAAGAATAAGTTCCCCCAACTACAATACAGCTAAGGACATCTCCGTGAATGAATGGAGGGATCTAAGAAGGCAGAATCCATATCGCTTCCATGACCGCACTTATCAAGCTGCTGACAAGCTCTTCTAGACTGACACTCAAAAATATTTTTGGGAGGATTTACATAATGAGCCCTCTCTCATGAGGAGGGGTTTATTTGTTCCTCCTAGGTATCTCAATGAGGATCACTATGCGCACTACCTCTCTGCAGATTTTTAGCATATTGATGTAGCTATGAAGCAAATGGATGTCTATGACCTCACCACTATCAACATTAAGCTCATGCATAATATCATCCGTCAGTTCTTCTGCACAACTTACTTCCACGCCAATGAAGCTCGCACCGTTACTTGGATGACCGACATAAAGCCATACTCGGCCTCCTTTGCTGGTTTCTACAATGCCTTGGGTTACCCTCCTAAGCGAGTCAATGGTTTTTGTATTCACTCCGAGAAGGCATTCATCGATAACCATATTCTCCAGTTCTACTTTAGTGAGCCTAGCCATGCTCCTCCAAGTCTGTCTAGCATGTACTACTATTACATGGTCCTTGACAGGTTCTTTCGCTACAATCTTGTGAGCAAGGCTGGTGATCATGTTGATGTTCATGGTCACCATAAGAATCTGTTGTACTACTATGACCCTCGTCGTCTACGTAATATCAATGGGTGTGACTATCTTCTGTGAGATCCAACGGTCCGTCGAGAAGCGCATGACTCCCAAATACTGTTAATATGTTCAGCGGTTGATTGAGGCCACCATCGCTTCTACAGCTCTCCCTAGAGGTCCGCGTGAGGAGATGGAGCCTTTCACATTACCTCTTCGGGGCACTCTTGTGGATCTCCCTCAGATGAGGCCGAATGAGCGACGTACCAAGCTTGCCCATGATCCACTTCTTGTTGGTTATAGATCCCGTCGTACTCTCCACCGTGCTCTTCCCCGCAAGAAAGGGCTTGCCAGGTTCTTCAATAGACTCTGGGATATGTGTCGCTCTTGATATGATGTTTCCCATCGTATCCTTGAGCTCAGTCAAGAGAATAGGAGGCAACACAATGCATTCTTGGCAGAGCATGGTCGCCCAGTGCCAGACTTGGGAAATGCTTTGACTCTTGTCCCCTATGTGAACTTTGAGAAGCCGCCGCTGGATGAGGACATGTTTCGGGTCTTTGATCCTTCTATGCTGCCCGGGTTTGCCACTTCCAGTTCCTCTCAGCGTCGGGATGCCCCTCCAGGGAATGGTGATGAGGACGAGGAAGAAGGCGAACACGAGGATGAGGATGAGGACGAGGATGATGAGGAATAGGAAGAAGCCGATGATGACAACAACGATGATTCCTTTGGCGGCTAGATCATTTCCTCTACTCCATCTTTCCTTTTTAGTCTCAATGCCAAAGGGGGAGAGAGAGTAGATTCGCTTCTATTATATTTGCCTCTTTGCACAAGCCTTCCTTTCTTCGTTTGCCTCTTATGGGCTTGTGCTATTATTTGATTTGTCAAACTATTTGTGTGTGTGTCTGGACAAGTTTGTAGTACTTTTAGTGTGCTTGGATTTCCCATGCTTATATGCTTGCTATCTCTTCTATTATGTGCTAGTTATCCATGTACCTAAGCTTATCATAATATCTTTGTATGAATCTAGATCGGTTTGTCATCGTTAACCAAAAAGGGGAAGATTGAAAGGGTAAATAGCCCTTATCCAGTATTTTGGTTAATTATGACATCAGAGCTAGAGAGCGGACTAATGTTTATACTAGTTTCTCTACATGTGATAGTCTGCACTTGGTGATGAAAGGCGGTGTGTGACCCCCCATTCGTTTCTATATGAAGATCTGGTGTTTTCATTCCTTGTTCTCTTTTTTTAATTTTTGAGTCTAGTAGGAAACACCACACTATTAAGAGGGGTCATCTCGATGCACTCTTTGGGGATGTTCTACAACAAATACACATCATATTATCCTCAGCCACACACCCATTCGAGGATAGATATAAAATCGCCATGGAAAAATGAGCTTAAGGAGGTCACTGCGAAATCGGCAGGGATTCTAGCGCCGCTGGTGTGGCCGTCGGAATTTTCGGTCACCGCCGGAATTCTCGGTGAGCACCGAAACATGTTACTGCAAGACGTTTTGGTTGCTCTCTGAAATTCTCGGTCGTCACTAGAATTTCTGGCGTGGCGTCCGGTTCGCTGGAGCTATCGCCGTAATTTCCAGCGTGAGAGCCGGCGCCGCCGGACTTATTGCCGGTTCTATGGCAGGAACCCCCAAACAGCTTTTTTCACCCCTTCCTATATATACCCCTTTCTTCTCCACTAAGAGGTTATGAATTTCAGCTAATATTCATTCTTGAAATTCTCTCTCTCTCTCGCTCCATTGTTGAAACACATTTCCTTGAGGATCTCCCATTCTACCCAACCAATTCCAAATCCCTTTGGTACAAAGCAAGAGGAAGTCACGATCTACGTTTCTACCAAGACAAAGTTCATTCCCCCTTGAGTTCATCGAGTTAGCTTGTTACTCTTGGGTTTGTGGGAAACCCTAGGCGTCTAGGGTCGCCCGGAGGCATTTGGGTTGTGATTTGCTCTGTGGAAATTTTGTGAGGGTTTGGAGACTACCTTAAATTCTACCACGAGTAAGTCAGATATTCCTTTGTGGGATAGGCTCGGAGAAGAAAGCGAGCCTTTGTGGCGTTGATGAATCCTTCTTGGAACCTCAAACCTCTCCAACGTGATGTAGCCCCCTTCCTAAAGGTGGTGAACACGGGAATACATCTTCGTCTCCTCGTGCTTCGGTTATTAGTTAACCAATCTCTTACTTGTGTTGTTTACCTTGTGATAGCCTTCGATCTTGAAGTTTCTTGTATCATCATCTAGGTTGCCTCACCTAGTTTACATCTAGGCACACTTATATTCCGCAAAGCCTAAAACTTGCAAAAGATTACAAAGAATTTTATAGAAACCTATTCACCCCCTCTAGTTAACCATCTTACACTTTCACATAGCATGCATCCTAATTCATACATCTAATATGATAATCATGGAAATCACTTAAAATATCATAATGTCTCAAAACTCATTGGATACGACTCTTCCCTTTAACCAAAGAAGTTGATCATGCAACTAATGCAAACTTTGAAATTAAAAACCTATCATGCGTCCAAGAAGGTAAACATGCTAAAACTAGAAGATAGATTACAAAGTGTTAAAGATCTCCCCAAGCTTGGAATCAAGCCAGGTGGTATCCAATAATCCTTCATGATTATTCGATATCGTGGTGTCCTTGATACGTCATAAAAGAATCTATAATTTTTTATGTTCCATGCTTGTTTAGTATCTACTTTGCTTTTCTTTGTCTTCTCTTTGAGGTATTTTTATATATTTTCTAGAACTAACCTATTAACAAGATGTCACAGTGTCAGTTGCCTGTTTTCTGTTGTTTTTGGTTCCAGAAAAGTCAGAAAATGAATATTCTCGGAATTGTACGGGACAAAAGCCAAAGTCAATATTTTACCGTGGGGAACACGGAGCCAGAAGACGAGACGGAGGAGGGCCTCATGGCGGCCACACCCCCTGGCCACGCGGCTTGGCCTGGCCCACAACTAGGAGGGTGCGGCTGCCTCGGGCACCCCCTCGGCCTCTCTCTTCGCCTATAAGAAGCCCCCGATACCTAAACCCTAAGTACCCTATCAATCTTCCACAAAATAGTCTGTAGCTGCCACCACCATCGTCCCTAGATCAGGGGGATCTGAAGCTCTTCCTGGCACCCTTCCGGAGGGGAGAGATCATCCCGGAGGCCTTCTTCATCACCATGCCAGCCTCCGGTATGAAGCGTGAGTAGTTCCACCTTGGACTATGGGTCCATGTAGTAGCTAGATGGTGGTTTCTCCTCCTTTGTGCTACCATGTTTAGATCTTGTGAGCTCCGTTCATTATCAAGATCATCTATTTGTAATCATGCATGTTATGTTTGTGGGGATCCGATGGATATTGAGATTATTATGTCAGATTGGTTAATGATTCTATCTTATTGATTCTATCATGTCTGTGTTATTTGTGATCTTGCGTGCTCTCCGTTTCTAGTAGCTATCTTTGTCAAGTAGATGCTAGTGACTCCAAGAGGGAGTATTTATGCTCGATAGTGGGTTCATGCCTCTATTTAATCTGGGGAAGTGACATAAATCTCTAAGGTTATAGATGTGTTGTTACTACTAGGGAGAAAACAACGATCTCTTGTTCATGGAACAAGTGTATTGTTTACATTACACACTTTGCTTAAAGCAGTTATCCGTTGCTTGCAACTTAATACTAGAGGGGGTTCGGATGATAACCTGAAGGTGGATTACTAGTCATAGATGCAGTTGGATGGCGGTCTATGTATATTGTTGTAATGCCCAATCAAATCTCATAGGATCATGAATGTCTAGTATTGCATTATTATGCCTTGCTCTGTCCTATCAATTGCCTCGTTGTAATTTGTTTACCCAACATGTTATGTTGTTTATCTTATGGAGAACACCTCTAGTGAACTATGGACCCCGTTCCAATCTTTACCATTGATACATCTTCCACTGTTAGTATTTACTTTCTGCAAGCCACCATTACCTTCCACACCATACAGTTAATCCTTTATTTTCAGCAAACCGGTGATATTGACAACCTCACTGTTCGTTGGGTCAAAGTCTTGAGTTTGTGTAGTGCAGGTTTCCAGTTGCTTGCAACACCTTTGAGTCATTTCCTTACTCCTACTGGTTCGATAACCTTGGTTTCTTACTGAGGGAAAAACTTGTTGATGTACTCATCATACCTTCCTCTTGGGGTTTCCCAACGAAGCTCTATAGTGATCTGAGCTACACATCATCATGCTTTTTCTGGCGCCGTTGCCGGGGAGGCTAAGGACGGCTTCACAAGGGGAGTCCTTCACAACCTTTCTCTTTACTTTGTTTTTGTTTTGCTTAGTTTCTTTTGCCTTGTTTTTCTTAGTTTCTTTTTCCTTGTTTTGTTTGCCTCTTTTTTTATCAAAAATCACAAAAAAAAATAGTTTCGTTTGGTTTGTTTTTTCTTATAAAAAACACAAAAAGTTAGTTCCTACTCTAGTTGCTGCTGTTGTTGGTTTGCTCCACTTTTGAAAAATTAACTCTGCTGAGAACACCAAGTTGTGTGACTTCACTAGCACAAACAACAATGATTTCCTAAGTACACCTATTGCTCCACCTGCTCCCGATGCAACCTTTTATGAAATTAAGCCTGCTTTGTTGAATCTTGTGATGAAAGAGCAATTTTCTGGTGCTAGTTCTAATGATGATGATGCCCACCTCAATAACTTTGTTGAACTTTGTAAGATGCAAAAATATAAGGATGTAGATGGAGATATTATTAAGCTCAAATTGTTTCCTTTATCCTTGAGAGGAAAAGCTAAAGAATGGTTGCTATCCTTGCCTAGAAATAGTATTGATTCTTGGATTAAGTGCAAAGATGATTTCATTGGAAAATACTATCCTCCTGCTAAGATTATATCTATGAGAAGTGAAATAATGAAATTTAAACAAATTTATAATGAACATGTTGCTCAAGCTTGGGAAAGAACGAAATATTTGGGAAAGAATTGTCCCACTCATGGACTGACTGCTTGGATGATTATCCAGATTTTTATGCATGTTTAAACTTCTCTTCAAGAAATCTGTTGGATTTAGCTGCTGGAGGTACCTTTATGACCATTACCTTGGGTGCTGCAACAAAGCTCCTTGATAATATGATGGTCAACTATTCTGAATGACACACTAAGAGAGCTCCACATGGTAAGAAGGTAAATTCTGTTGAAGAAACCCCCTCTTTGAGTGATAAGATTGATGTTATCATGGCCATGCTTGTTAATGGAAAAGCTCATATAGATCCAAATAATGTTCTCTTAGCCTCTTTGGTTGCTCAACAAGAGAAAGTTGATGTGAACTTTATTAGAAAAAACAATTTCAACAACAATGCCTATAGGAATAATTTTGGTAGTAACATTAATTATAGGCCTTATCCTCCTAATAATGGCAATACTTATGGAAACTCCTACAACAATATTAGAAGTGCCCCCTCTGAACTTGAAGTCATGCTCAAAGACTTTATTAGTAAACAAACTACTTTCAACAAAACTGTGGAGGAAAAGCTTTTGAATGTTGAGAAAAATATTTCCTCTTTGTCTGAAGCACAGTCCTCTTTGATTAATAAAATGGCTGCTAAACCTAAAACTTTGGAAAGTACCTTTGCTGCTACTCATGCCATACAAGTTACTATTGATGAAAATGTTAGACTGTTAGCTCAACTACATGCTAAATGGGAAAGAGAAGCTAAAATTGCTAGAACCAATAGTGTTTGCACTATTACCACCACCAATATGGATGCCACCAAACCACAAGAAGTCCCTATTCCTCCTACCACAATGCCTAAACCCAATGAGTCTACTACCAGTGATGCTAAGTTTGATTTTGATCTTGATGGTTGCAATATTTCTGAAGTTATTATGTTCCTACAAAAGCTTGCTAGAAGTCCAGATGATAGTGATATAAATGTGGCTTTCACCATACACATTACATATGCTCTCATTAAAATTAAGGAAGAAAAATTGAAACACAAAGCCTCTATTCCTAGAAAAGTAGAAGATAGTTGGGAACCCATCATTAATATGCAAGTGAATGACTTTGATCTCAAAGCTTCATGTGACCTTAGTTCTAGTGTCTCTATTATGCCTAGAAAGGTTTATGAAATGCTTGATTTGCCAACTTTGGAAGACTGTTATTTGGATGTCCCACTTAATGACAATGCTAAAAAGAAACTCATGGGGAGTGTAAATGATGTTCTTATTATGGTTAACAATGCTTATGTACCTGTTGATTTTTATGTTTTGGATGTTGAATACAATGATTCTTGTCCTATTACTTTGGGAAGACCTTTTCTTAGAACTGTTGGTGCCATCATTGATATGAAAGTAGGCACCATTAAATATCAATTTCCATTCAAGAAAGGTATTGAACACTTCCCTATGAGGAGAGAGAAGTTGTCTTTTGCTCCTCCTTTGAAAGCAAGGTTTGATCTTAATGCTTCTTTATTTGAAAATACTTGATTCTTGCTTCTTGTGCCTAACTTAAAGACGTTAAAGAAAAGTACTTCTTGGGAGATAACCCAATAGTTTTCTTGAGTCTTGGAATTTATTACCTTTTTAATAACCTCTCCTTATCCTTTTTATTTGATTTTTGTGCCAAGAATAACCTCTAATGAGAGGGAAGTAAGATTTGGGGACTTGCTGCCCCGAAACAGATTTTTTTGCTCCACTATAAAAATTCGTGTAAAATCTCTGTAAGTCAGATTGAGTTGTAGTTTTATGAATAAATCCCCCAGGCTGTTAGATAACTTTCGTTAGTTCAACACTTTTTTATTTGAGCAACATAAGGTCTTCGAAAAAATAGGTTTCTATCTGCTGGTCTATTTTGACAGATTTCTGCCATTATTTGCATTTGCTTCTTATTGATTCCTTTTTGGGTTCTTTTGGGGAAATTGAGCATTTTGAGGGAATTGCTACAGTAGATTGTGTCTTTAGTGAAAGTTTTGCTATTTTAAACCTAAACCCCAAAGGTCTATTATCTTTTGAATGCATTAATGTTGCTAATGAAGATTGTGTGAAGTTTTGTATGAAGGAAAAATTTCAGGCATAGAGAAAGAATGATGTAATGAGATGAAGAATGGACAAAAGCTCAAGCTTGGGGATGCCACCCCGTGTCACCCCAAGAAATATTCAAGAGGTACAAGCATCAAATCTTGGGGATGCCCAAGGCATCCCCTTCTTCATCAATAAAAACCTCAGGTCTTTCTAGACACTTCATTTTTATTGTTTCATGCATAGTTGTGTTGTTCTTGGAGCATCTTAGTTTTTGTTTTTGGTTTTTGTTTGCTTGAAGAAAGTAGTTGGACCCCGTTTTCGCCGTGTTGTTTCAAATAAGTTTATTGGTGTTGGAAAAGGAGTAGGAAGTTTTTGCTTTAGTAGTACAAGAGGAGCTTTCTTTGACTGTGACTTAGACTTTATCATGTCATGCTAGATGTTGTTTT
This sequence comes from Avena longiglumis, assembly GCA_030063025.1. Taxonomy (NCBI): domain Eukaryota; kingdom Viridiplantae; phylum Streptophyta; class Magnoliopsida; order Poales; family Poaceae; genus Avena; species Avena longiglumis. The sequence goes on from CP125977.1 coordinate 501,079,360, forward strand.
AACCTTATGCTTAGTGATTATTGCCGTAGCATGACTTGCTACAAACAATTAGGATTGCTTAATGTGCCTTGAAAGAATCATGCGTTGTTTTAGCATACAAAAGCATAGTATTGTGGTATTCTCCTTTGATGCTTTGTTTGGGTTGACTTGGCACATGCTCACACCATGTTATGACTATGAACCAGTCACCCTAACCTCTATGATCATTTAGTTTTTGACTTATAGTACCACTTTATGCTTTGATTAGTAATGTTTTGTCGCTCTGCATGAATGTCCATTATTGCTCTCTTAGTTGGTCGCTCCCAGTCTTTTGCTAGCCTCCACTTGTATGAGTAAGCTCTACTCATGCATCCAACTCCAAAAAAACAAGTTATTACAAAGTGTCCACTATAAATTCCTATGCATGGTGTGTTACACCATTCTAAGTATATTCTTATTTTATCTATCTTCCAAATTAAACTTGTTATGTGAAACTTAGTGATTAAAGCTCTCACAAACTTGATGGCACACTTTATTTTTCTTGCCCTAATAAACTTGAACCATTGTGTCATCTATGTTGTATATGCTTGCACTTATACATTGTAATTAGCAGAACCATACTGTCATGGGGAACACTTTCAACATTGCACTTGTACATTGTACCCAGTTGGAATTAGCTTGTAAGTCCATGGAGTTATGTATATGAGTTAGAGAAACGCCTGGGCCGCTAGCCTAAGTCATGCCTAATCATGGTGGAAACTAGCAGCATCACCATAGTGAGAAATCTATGAAGCATTCTTCTTATAAAAAAAGAGACAGAGATTGAGAAAAAGAAAAAAAAAGATGAGAAAAGAGGGAAGAGATAAAAAAGAACCATTTTCCCATTGTAAATAAGAAGATTGCTGAGATGCTTATTGTCTGCTTGCCTTGTCATTTTGATATGGGATATCTCCTGTATCATGTGCAAGGGGTACCCCATTGGCAGTTTTCTATGATACACATCTACTTACTATGACAAGAACTTACCGGTGACTAAAGTTGAGTAGCATGAGGAGGGGCACTCGTACTCAAGGGACATGAGATTTCAAAATTATACTCTGTCAAGCATATACTCCATAGTTTGTTCACTTTAACCTTAATCACTTCAAGATGCTTATGATAGGGGCAATGAGACAAAAAAGCTAACAAGTACCATAATTTTTGGAAGCTCTTTATGAGACTTGAAATACCTCCTTCCCCTTTACGAAGGGACTTTCTTCCACTATTATATTGAGTCTCCACCTTCTATCCTTAGGCACCAATTAAGAGAGCATAATTGCCATTCTTAGTTCTAAGTGCATTGTCCCAAAAATTATTGATTGATTCATATTGTTGATATTGATTGTTATTAAACTATTTGTATCTAGTAACTCTTATGAACTTTGAAGGTGTCATATGCATTTATTTGCTACTCCATGAGGGACAAGATGAATGCCACTATGCTATGTTTTCTATATGTGAAACAAACAAACGTCTTTGAATGCATTGTTATTCATGATCTTTGTTTGTAACCTTTCATGTTGCATGCATAGTTACTTTGTCTTACTGTTAGAACTTCTTCTTTCATGCTCGTGTTTAGAGTACTTTGATCCTAACTTTCAATGCTTGCAAATAGTTTGATCTTGATTTTGATGGTGCATGTCACCTAAAAATTATTCTTTTTATCACTTTCCTACTCGAGGACGAGCAGGACTTAAGCTTGGGGATGTTTGATACGTCATAAACGTATCTATAATTTTTGATGTTCCATGCTTGTTTAGTATCTACTTTGGTTTGTTTCGTCTTCTGTTTGAGGTATTTTTATATGTTTTCTGGGACTAACCTATTAACAAGATGCCACAGTACCAGTTGCCTGTTGTCTGTTGTTTTTGGTTCCAGAAAAGTCAGAAAATGAATATTCTCAGAATTGGACGGGACAAAAGCCAAAGTCAATATTTTACCATGGGGAACACGGATCTAGAAGACGAGAAGGAGGAGGCATCATGGGGGCCACATCCCTAGCCATGCAGCCTGGCCTGGACCGCTCCTAGGGTGTGAGGCCGCCTCGGGCACCCCTCGGCCTCCCTCTTCGCCTATAAGAAGCCCCTGATACCTAAACCCTAAGTACCAGATCAATCTTCCACGAAACACCATAGCCGCCGCCACCATCGTCCCTAGATCGAGGGGGGATCTGAAGCTCTTACCGGCACCCTGCCAGAGGGGAGAGATCATCCCAGAGGCCTTCTTCATCACCATGTCAGCCTCCGGTATGAAGAGTGAGTAGTTCCATCTTGGACTACAGGTCCATGTAGTAGCTAGATGGTGGTTTGTCCTCCTTTGTGCTACCATGTTTAGATCTTGTGAGCTCCGTTCATGATCAAGATCGTCTATTTGTAGTTTGCAGGGATCCAATGGATATTGAAATTACTATGTCAGATTGGTTAATGATTCTATCTTATTGATTCTAGCATGTCTGTGTTGTGTGTGATCTTGCCTGATCTCCGTTTCTAGTAGCTATCTTGACCAAGTAGATGCTAGTGACTCCAAGAGGGAGCATTGATGCTCGATAGTGACTTCATGCCTCTATTTAATCTAGGTAAGTGACAAAAATCTCTAAGGTTGTAGATGTGTTGTTGCTACTAGGGAGAAAATAACGATCTCTTGTTCATGGAACAAGTGTATTGTTTACTTTACACACTTTGCTTAAAGCGGTTATCCATTGCTTGCATCTTAATACTGGAGGTGGTTCGGATGATAACCTGAAGGTGGATTACTACTCATAGATGCAGTTGGATGGCGGTCTATGTATATTGTTGTAATGCCCAATCAAATCTCATAGGATCATGAATGTCTAGTATTGCATTATTATGCATTGCTCTGTCCTGTCAATTGCCCTGCTGTAATTTTTTTACCCAACATGTTATGTTGTTTATCTTAAGGAGAACACCTCTAGTGAACTATGGACCCCGGTCCAATCTTTACCATTGATACATCTTCCACTGTTACTATTTACTTTCTGCAAGCCACCATTACCTTCCACACCATACAGTTAAACCTTTGTTTTCAGCAAACCGGTGGGGCAAAGTCTTGAGTTTGTGTTGTGCAGGTTTCCAGTTGCTTGCAACACCTTTGAGTCGTTTCTTCCTCCTACTGGTTCGATAACCTTTGTTTCTTACTGAGGGAAAAACTTGCTGCTGTACTCATCATACCTTCCTCTTGGGTTTCCCAACGAAGCTCTATAGTGATCTGAGCTACACATCATCAGTCCTCTAGGGTGGATGCATGTTAAAGGGCACATATGTCGCCTAGAGGGGGTGAATAGGCGATTTAAAACAATTACGAGATGGGCTTAATAAAGGCGGAATAAAACTAGCGTTTACTTTTCCAAGCACAAAACCTATATAAACTACGGTTCTCCTATGTGCACCAACAACTTATGCTAATCAATACAAGCAACTATGTGATAGCAATATATATTACTTCAAGCACGAAGGCTATCACAAGGTAAAGTGCATAAGTAAATGTCTCGGGTAGAGATAACTAAGGTATAGTGAGACAACAATGTATTACCGAGTTCCTCCTATCAAGGGAGTGTGTCTCGTTGGAGGGGTGGGTGGTACTAATACCACCAAGCCACAAAAGGCCTCACCCTATTCTCCTATGAACCATGCCACAAGAGGCCTGATTCACTTCTCCACTATCCGTGCATTTGTCGGTGGAAATCCGTAACCTCTCACAAAGCTTGGGGCACTTCTCCACAACTCAATTGGATGCTCCCAACAAACAAACTTGGGGAAAGCTCCACAACTTAATTGGAGGCCCCAAGTAATCCATAAAACCGCAAAACAACTAAACCGTCTAGGGTTCCAAGAACCCAAGAGTAAAAAGCTTCTCGCCTTTCATCCATTTGAATCCTCACCAAGAACTCAAATCGATGTGTCGGATACCTGGTATAGGGGGTACCTCGATCCGTCTGTGACCGGGTCGCAACCAGCGGTTGGATAGGCCTTGCGAGGGAGGCGAGGGGCCACCCTCTCAAGGGTCATAATCCAAGAGCGTTCCTCTGGAGGGCCTGGAAGGAAAAGCCCCTCTAGAGAACTGCAAGCATTCCAACAGGAGAGTACGACAAGACCGGCGGTGGCATCAAATACCACGACAAGACAGACCTAAAGGAGTGACCAGGTCAAAGGCATAGCTGGTGAGGCCCCACCGGGAGGATGGGCCACTTCCTGCTTTAGCACATCCAAACAAAGGGAGGTACACCGGGGCGTCAGGGGTAACAGGAGTGGCAGTGGTAAAGACGCCCATGGGGCAGTATGGGCTCAGTCCACGTAAAGTAGACTCCTAGACCAGGTTCTCAGGGGGGCAACACTGTGGATGCCCTTCCTGCCCCAAAGGCCGGGGAAGAGGCCCGACGTCGCCCTATATAAAGGCTCCTCCTCCTACCTTAGAAAAATCGATCCTCAGTGATATAAACCCTAGACATTCTACATCCACTGTACCCTCGTGAAGCCAAGTGAGCAATACAACAAAGACGGAGTAGGGGATTTACCTCCTCATGAGGGTCCTGAACCTGGGTAAAAACATCGTGTCACCTCTCTGCCGTGATTCTTACTTCACCGTCTCCATTCGTCTCCGAGGCTCCTTGAGAACGCGTGTTCAGCCCCCTCATGAACCTAGGGATCGTATGACCCTAGTTCCTTCACACGACAAATCTCTGACATTTGGTGCGCCGGGTAGGGGGTTGAGGCGCGCTTTCAAAGACCCACCGCACGGTCGGAGCCATGGCAACAAGTACATGCACTGAGACCATATGGGCCTGGGCTCCATGCCGAGGCTGGTCTAGGATGGTCGTCGTCCTCCTGGGTGGCTCCCAGGATCCCCCCTTTGGGCACTGCATCATGCGGTTCTCCCATAGATTGGTGGCCACGAGGCTCGGTGCCGCCGTTGCCCCACTCAAGTGGTCGTAGCAGCCGCTCACCTTCGGTGCGGCAGACCATCTAGGCTCCACTCGCCTTGTGGGATCTGTGCCCATGGTCTGCACCCCCACCATAGGGGGAGTCACTTACAAAGACGCTCGTTGATGGTGGGGCCGGCCTGAGCGTGCTCTCAGAAAAGGCGTTTAGGCAGCTAGGGGTGCCCGTGACACGTCTCCTCCCCGCGCTGCCGTTGCTCGGAGCGATGCAGGGTGCTACCATTCACATCGGGCGGGTGCGGATCCCCGTCACTTTAGGGACGAGCAACAACTACCACACAAAGTTCATCAACTTTGACGTCACCTCGATGCTCTACCCTATAACACCATCCTGGGCTACCCAGCATTGGCCAAGTTCACGGCAGTCACCCACAATGCCTACAACTTGGTCAAGATGTCGGGGAGCGCCGGGACCCCTATCACGGTACGCAATGATGAGGTCGAATCCATGCGCTCCCTCGGAAAGGCCTTCAAGGAGGTAGTGATTGCGACCCTATAGGTTGAGGACACGCCCCCTGTGGCAGCCCGCTGCATGCTGGGGAGGCCCCGGGGGCTGGCGGCCAGGCGCCGACTGCACTCCCTCGCGAGGATGTCGCATGTAGCCCTAGCCTTGCAGGGAGAAAGAAACCCAGTTTCTCGCAGAAGTGGGTGGAAATCAAGAAGATCCCTCTTGATTCGGCGAGCCCGGGGGCTACCATCACCATTGGTGCCCACCTATCCCCCAAGAGAGAGGAGACACTCATCACCTTCCTTTGGGATAACGCGAACATGTTCGCTTGGACCCTGTTGGACATGATGGGGGTGCCTCAGGAGGTAATCGAGCATTACCTGGTGGTGTGCCCCACGACACGCCCAGTGAAACAAAAGGCCAGGAAGAAGTCCCGTGGAAATGCAGCAGTTCATCGTTGCTGAGATGGAGAAGTTGGTCAAGGCGGAGCTCATCAAGGAGGTCTTGCACACCGAGTGGTCGGCTAACCCGGTCGTGGTCCCTAAGGCCACCGGCGGCGGTCGGCTCTGCATCGATTCACCGACCTCAACATATCCTTCCCCAAGGAACCCTTTCCGCTCCCGCGGATAGATCAGATCGTGGACTCCACGGTGGGCTGCGACCTCCTGTGTTTTTTGGATGCCTTCTCTAGATACCACTAGATCAAGATGGCAAAAGAGAACAAGGATAAGACGGATTTCAGCACCCCGTGCGGTGTATACTGATACACGTGCATGTCATTCGGCCTCAAGAACGTCCCCAACCGGTGACAAGCTCCACTACGCAGTTCAGCTACGCTTCAGGGATGAAACCAAGTGCTCCAACAACATCGCCGAGTACGAGGGGATAATTGCCGGCCTCAAGGCAGCTATCGCCCTTGGCATCAAGCACATTATGATACAGGGAGACTCCTTGATCCTGGTTAATTTTTCCAACAAAAGCTACCGTCCCAAAGACGAGCATATGGCGGCATACCTCGGGGAGGTGCGAAGGCTCTATAAGAACTTCATGGGCATGGACTTGCTCCACATCCCTAGGGGGATAATCACGAGGCCGATGAGATTGCCAAGCGGGTGTCTCGCCAGGAGCTGCAGCGACCTGGGGTCTTCGAGGAAAGGCTATTCGAGCCTTTGGCCTCACCACCGCTGAAGGAAATGACCCGGCCTGAGGAGCTTCCTCCCTACCCTTGTCAGGCGTCCCGGACTGCGGTCCAGCCTTTGGCGACAGGTTGGTCCTAGCGGTAACCTTCTAGGAGTCGGATTGGATCATCGAGCTCAAGAGCTACCTCCACCATGGCACCCTCCCTAACAACGATGACATGGCTGAAAGTCTCATTCGCCATGTAAAGAAGTACTGCATGGTCGACGGAGACCTCTATTGTCATTGCCCTAATGGCGTGGCTCTGTGGTGTATCTCCGACGATGAAGGATGCGAGATCCTGGTGGACATCCATGCTAGAGAGTGCATCCACCATGCCTTGGCACGCACCCTCACTGGGAAGGCCTTATGAAGTGGCTTTTACTAGCTCACGACACTCACAGATGCCATGGAGCTGGTAAATTCATGCAAGGCCTGCCAGTTCCATGCCAAGCAGATACACCAGTCGGCGCAGCAGCTCCAGACCATCCCGTTCTCGTGGCCCTTTGCAGTTTAGGGGCTGGACATCCTGGGGACTTTCCCACGGGCACCCGGGGGCTACCGGTACCTCTATGTCACAATCGACAAGTTCACCAAATGGGAAGAGGTGGAACTGATCAGATTTATCCCGGTGCGGTCGGCGTTAAAGTTCATCCAAGGCTTGGTGTGCTATTTCGGTGTGCGCAACCGCATCATCACCGACAATGGCAGCCAATTCACGAGCGGATAGTTCAAGAACTACTGCGAGTGCATCCACACCAAGATTTGGTACGCACCAGTTGCCCATCCTCGCAGCAACAGAAGTCTTAAGGGGACTCAAGACCAAAAGTTTCCACCCGTAAGCTCAAGGAATGCGGGCACGGTTGGATTGAGGCCCTCCCTGGCGTACTGTGGTCGATCCGCACCACTGCAACCAAGCCCACTGGGGAGACCCCATTCTTCCTCGTCTATGGCGTGGAAGCGGTCATCCTCGCAGAGCTCAAACATGGCTCCCCGCGGGTGCTCGCCTTCAATGAGGCAGCCGAGGAAGAGCTACACTACGAGGACGTACTCTTCATCGAAGAATCCAGGCATGAGGTCAACGTGTGGGTACCCAGGTGCCAGCAGGCGTTACGACGGTACCACTATTGCAACACCCGGGCATGCACCCTAGAGGTCGGGGACCTCGTCCTTCGCCACGTTCTCTCTCGCGAGGGCCTCCACAAGCTATCCCCAATGTGGGATGGCCCCTTTCGAGTGGTGCACGTAGAAAGGCCAGGGGCAGTCTGGCTGGAGACGGAAGAAGGGGTCATGATCCCCAATGCCTGGAACATCCAGCATCTTCGCAAGTTCTATCCGTGAGCTCCGCTCACGGCGGCAACGGTAACAAACAACTCCTTCCTTAGGACATTGTGGAGACTCAAGAATGATTTCCTCGTTTTTTCTTTGCTTCCCGATGATTTCCCTGTTTGCATCTTCGGTTTTTCTATGTTTCCCTTCCTCCTCGTGCACCGCGTGAGCGGGGGATAAGCATGGTGTCTATCACTGGTGTTACCCTCAGTCAACACCGGGGCCTAAAAGGTGTCGAGCTCTGAACTTGCACTCCAGCGATAAGTCACCTCACCCACGATTCCCGGTTCTTGATGATCCTCACACGACACACGAGAGAAGAGCAACCACCATGCAGAACCTACAGTTACCTTTACGAGGGACTATACATGGAAGTACACGTCCTGTGGTCACCTCTACGAGGGGCTTCTAGGACGGATTTGAACGTACAAAGCCTACGGTCTCCTCATCAAGGGGCTTACGGGACAATTACAAGCCTAAGCGACCTTCTACTCGAGAAGCTAGCTAGGATACCCTTGAGACTACCCCTCAAGCAGCGTGCGGAACCTACGGTTACCTCTCTAAGGGACTATACAAGGAAATTACGCGTCCCGCGGTCACCTCTACGAGGGGCTTTTAGGACGGATTTGAACGTATAGGGCCTATGGTCACCTCCTCGAGGGGCTTATGGGACAAGTACAAGCCTAAGCGACCTTCTCCCTGAGAAGCTAGCTTGGCGACCCTTGAGACTACCCCTCAAGCAACGTGTGGAACCCGTTGTTATCCCCTTTCGAGGAGGAACACAGAGGAATCACGCGCCCTATGTTCACCTCTCTAGGGGACTTACGGGGTGGATTTAAGCGCAGGTACAACAGATCATTCCCCGAGAGGACCATGAAACAATGCCAAGAATAGGCGGTCGAGGTCCACCACAGGGAAAATACCCTTACAAAGTCTCTGCAAGAATAAAAGCAACAAGTCTTACAGTGCCTCATGGGCATTACATGGGCAGGGGCTCAAGTCGCTCCAGCCACGTCTCCCGAGTTCACCTCCTCGAGATATTCCTCCTCGGCGGTGATACTACCAGACCCAGCAGGCGGAGACTCTTCCTCGTCGGACACCTCGCGAGGGAATGTCTTGACCAGAAGATCTACAAGCGGGGTGACACGCACTTTGAGGGCCAGCGTGACCTTCACTGTCATATCGCCTGAGAGTAGAAAGCTGCAAGAGGTTGGTAAAGAGAGACCGCCCGACAACAGTCATCTTGTCCTGGCACTTCGAGGAGATGAACTCATCCAGGACTTGAGCGGCCACGCTCACTGGGCCAGAACACTCCGTGCGAGCTTCGGGAATGACTCGACCTCACAAACGGCGCGAAGCCCTGGCGTAACAAAGTCCTTCACCCCCAGCAGCGGGAGGTCAGGGGCAGCTTGTTCGGCAATCATAGAGAAGGACTTACAATGGGCCTCCAGCTCCTTGCCGGCCAGGTGCCCCTGCACCTCGCTCGCTTGAGCCGCTCGCTGAGCATCCGTCCGGAGGGTGTCGACCTCGTCTCGAAGGTCCTTAGCCTCCTGGGCAGAGTCCTCTCGAGCTCGCTCTGTGGATTGCAGAGCATCGTGAAGCCTTCAACTCTCCTCTTGATCCTTGGCGAGGGACTCCCAGGCCTCTGACAACTTGGCACTATACTCTCGGGCTTGGGCCTCGAACTCCTCTTGGCGACGGTCCAAGGCCGCCTCTTGAGCGAATGCATCACCCTCCCGAGCGGTTAGCGCCTCCTGACGTTTGGATGCCTGGGCCTCCGCCTCAACGATAATCTTTGCTGCATGCACGGAGGCGTCATGGAGTTTGCTCTCCGCGCGAAGTCGAGCCTTCTCGTCCACCCGACGATCTTCCTCAACGACAGCCGCCATGAAGCGGTCCAGCCTAGCATGGACCTCTGAGGCAAGCTGGCCCATGAGCAAGATCTGAGAGGAGTACCCCGGCTCCACTGCTACTAGCTCTCTATCCTCGACAACCCTCCCAAGGCCCGCCGCTTGGCTCAGAAAGGCCAAGGGGACCATCTCGGAAGGCCCATGTCCTGGAGGGTAGGAATCCTCGATCATCCCAGGGCCGCCCAAGCAAAGGCTGGCGTCACCCCCTAGGCCTCTTGTCATGGTGCTCTCCAAAGGCCTGGGGGCTGCGGGTGGGCTTACCATCACGGCCACCTCAACCACGCCCTCGACGGAAGGAGCATCCTCTTGAGGACCGTTCCAAGGCGCGACATCCCCTGCTGTGGACTCTCCGCCACCCGGTATCGCCGGAGGAGGGGCAACAACGAGTGCACGCGTCAGCGAGCCTTCAACCCCCGCCTCAAGCATGGCGGCGGAAGCCGAAGTCCCCTCAGGCGGGCTTAAGGGGCGTATCACCGGCTAGGCCTTTTGAACATACATCCACTTCACCTGCCATAGCTTCTTCGGGAGCTCCTCACTGCCGGGAAGCAATCGATGAGTCGGGGCCAAAGGCAGGGAGGAGTAATGCGTGTGAGGTAACAACTTACCTAGTGGCACCCCCGACCTGACCTTCACACCCTAGTCGCTCTGATGCGCACCTGGAGGGACAAAGGGCTTAATGTCACGAGACTCTCCATGCGCCGCTGTGGAACCCTCCGGAGGGGATCCGTCCTCTCGAGCGTGTTTCCCTCGTGATGCTTCGGGAGGGTTCACCTCGCGCAGAAGGGATGTGGGACGGAGGGCCCCCCACCGCAGCGGACCCCGCGAGGCCGGCGGGCAGGGATGACACCTGAGGCTCCGCACCCAAGGGATTCAAGCGCGGACTTGAGTGCCCCGGGGGAAGGAGTCCCCACTCATCGAACTGGGGGAGCGAGGCAGGGATATTCGCCTTGCAAGGATCTAGGTGGAGGGGCCGAACCTTATCGGGGAGCTCGGCGATGGCATAGGTGTGCAGAAGTTCATCAAGGAAGTCCGTGACCATGGTGTCATCGGTAATACAGTCACCCAGGGTCAGGTCATCGGGCACGGCGAAATCCTACAGATCTTTGCCATGCTTCTACAGCGGAGTGATCCTAAGGCGCGGGTACTCCATGGCCACCAAAGGGCCTTTTAGACCAAAAGTGCTGATCTCCTCGATGCGTGAGATTAGAGCAGCAACCTTGTCTCCCTCTAGGCTCGCTATGGACTAGCAGTCGCTAGCCTTCTCGGCCAGGGCTGTTGGGGATAGGAGATGGGGGCTAGCGCTTTGCACGTCCATTAGGAGCCAACGCTTCCATAAGTCTTCCACGCATTTCGACCATCCCATCGGGAGGCCGAATGACCCCTCCTTCACGAAGGAGGCGCAACCGACCACCTGGGAAGTGGAGGTCACGTGGAGGGTATACATCTAAAGAAGATATTTCTACCCCCTTCGGAGAATATAGAGGCCACATGCCTTCTCTGCCATCGGATTGGGGTTTCAAACAAATCCTGGCCATCCGTTTGCCCACACGTGGTCTGAACCGTTGGATTTAACGAATCCTGGCCATCCATCTTAGTGTCTGTGAGGGACAGCGATTCCTGCTCGCACTCACCCAGCGCTAGCTACCGCCCCTGACGGTGGGGGCCTGCATTTCGCAGGTCCCGCTGGTCAGCGACTGCTGGTACGTGGCGGTCTGCGCAGACTCGCTTCGTGTCCACTACGCGGTGGTTCCGCCCGTGAATGTGTGCTACGAATAGGGGCAGAAGTGTCATTCCCAAGAGTGACGACATGGGCGCTCGGCAGCTCGCTTTTCTCTATCTTGCTTCCTCGCTCTCTCTTGCCGCTCCCGCATCCCCTCCTCAAACCCTAGCCGCCGCCAGTCCATCTCCTCCCGCATCTCTCCCTCGTCGTTGGCCTATTGGAGGAGCACGCGATGGGCACCGCATGCATCCTAGCGGCGACGACCTCTCTCCCAACCACGAGACCGAACACGGCGACGTGCGGAGCGTCCAGGAGGGCCTCATGGTGTCCGGGCAAGTCTGCCTCGTGGGCGGTGGCCTGGACCATGCGAGGCCATGCAGAGTGGGTCTAGCCGGGGTCCAAGCGTGGTGGCGTCGACCAAGGCAGGCCGACATCGGGAGGAGGCGGCATCGGCTTGTGGCCATGGGTCCGTCTCGGGCAGCAGCAGGCAAGGATCTAAACCGGAGGAGCGGGCCCTGCCGCCGCGTCGTCACGTTACCCTCGCCCTTTGCCTCCTTGCAGCGGGCATACAGAAAGGTCTCTCTCCCTCTCCTTATCTCATCTCTCTCTCCATATCTCTCTGGTTTTGATATTCTTCATCCGCTCTCCTCCGGCTTCGGGAACAGGTGCCGACCTCGACCATCAACCCAGGCATGGGTCGTTGCTGTGTCGGGCTTGCAGGCAGGCGAGTGGAGCTCGCGGGGCAGGCGCCGACATCTACTACGACCCAGACAGACCAGCAGGCTGCCGGGCCTGCGGGGAGGTGCTCCTCCCGACCACGAGCCCCCAACCATGGTGGCTGATTGAGGTACTCAATTGAGCTGTGCATTTTCCACTTGCCCCGTGTGCTGTGCTAGTGTTTATATCATTCGTTGTTGCTTAGTCATTCAGATCTATGAATCCCTATTTGTTCCTTGACCAAAACTGAGTGTTGATGTTCACGGCCACTGATGGTAAGGGTGTCACTGGTGTGGTGATTTGCAACAGCCTGGGCAAAAACAATCGTCAAAGCGGGTTCGATTTTGGAAAAATGCAACAACCTAGAAGAAGCTGAAGCCATGGCCCTCCTTCATGGTGCTCAATTATCAAAATAACTGACAACGGCACTGATTATCTTTGAATCAAATTGTACGTATGTTGTTCAGATATCCCAGAATGCTGACGACTCACTCTCGCATCTGAGAGGATTTTTTCATAGATTCAGTATTTGTGCTTCTTCTTTAATTACCTGGAAGTGTTTTTTTGCTAGAAGAGATCAAAACAAGCTGCTCATGCTTGTGCTGCTTGCGTGTGGCTGATAGGTGTAGGACAAGTCTGGATCGATGAGTTCCCAGAACAATTAAATAGAGCGATTGCCTCTGATTGTATTGACCTGCACGTATCTGAATGAAATCTCCTTTTTAGCCTAAAAAAATTGAGTCGTGTTGCACTTCAGATTGAGCGTGTAATAGATTATTATGCTAAAACTATCGTAGTTGTCTTGTATTCGCTGTTCATATTGCTTATTTCTATCATTTATACATAATTTTTTCATAAATCAGTAGTGCTTGTTTATCTTGGAACATTTGTTAGTACTGACTGTATTTAGGAGTATCAATCTTTCTGTCTAAGCCTTAGTAAAAATGTATGTTGCTTATTGTTCTATTATTTCACTATATAAATATTGATGTTAGTTGTTTAGGTGAACCTGCTGAGCCCGGGTGCTTGAGTCTATGAATTTAGATTAATTTTCCTCTCGAAAAAGCATTATGTGTTGATATTTCTCTATGTCTATTTTTTGGTACAGTGTTTACGATGTTAACAAGTTACAGTGTTTTTTTTAAAGAATATTCAGATATTATTATATGCTTCCTTCTTTTCTTGGGTTCCAAAATAAACTGGAATTCTTTGTTCTGATCGTTCTTCTTTCATTATGTAGGACCACGGTTCAATTCTTGTTTCAATGCAACGGAATACAATGTTATTGGAGTGCATTTCAATCTTAGCTCTATGCAAGGGTCATTGCAACCAGTGTGTACGTGTCCGGGCATCTCGGCTATGGCATTACCGTGATGGCCTTGAGACTCGTGGCAGCCTTGAGACCGGTGAAGTGAAAGACATACACATGCTTATCATAGATGAACCTGTCAAAAAATGGTATCTTTTCCTTGAATCTATTAATATTTAAGTAGATGGGAAAAACATATGTCATTTTTGTTATTGGCATGTCCATGCATGGCTATATACGGTTCCTTCCGTCGTAGCATAGTTGATGTTTTCTTGTTTTGCTGTAGAGAGTAATCAGGGACCACTAGAAGCGCGAGTGAATAGGTTAAGATAGCTCAGATCATATGAATTCTGTAACATTCTTTATTTACGGCTTCTCTGAAGAGTCAGCATTATCTGCTAGGTAATGTCACGGCAATGCATGGATATACAGAATTATGTTCTGCTTTTGGTTGCGAGCCTTCTCTTATATGTGGTTTGGTATGAAATTTCTTCTATGATATAGAGGTACTCACAGGTGTCATTGGGAGCATCGATATTATTTCGTCTATGTCATTTCTTCTATGATATACTGATCTATCTGTTTTCAGTTTGTACCACATATATTGCACAATATATAAGTTACGATGAAATTTGATAGGTCTAGACTTGCCGCTTTCGTAGTCATATAGGTATGATGCATCATTTTTGTCACTGATTTTCCTGAAATTTTCCTTACACATTTCCTAAAATTTTCTCTGTACTTTCCCCCACTGAATGTCATGCATATACTGTTTTAGAGCTTGAATTAATGTCCATGGGGAAGGTAAAACGAGCAGCAACTGCTCCTGTATTTGGGGCTTAACGTGTTCTCCCATGCATGATCTGCTTTGCCGCTACAAAGGGATGTCACCACTTCCTCATAGAGCTCATGTATGCACATTCTCTAGATTGGATTTTTTAGATCACTAGGTGTTCGATGAATTGTCTAGGTATCCAACTAAACAATCTAAAAAAGATATTTGTACCCTCCAATGGAGAATATAGAGGCCATGTGTCCTGTGAGCCAAATTCTATGAGCGTCTTGCCAAATTTCTTTCTTGCTTCTAATTATAAGATGTACATGGTTACTAAGCTTTTTATTCTTGTTTAGCACATAGCATTAGGTATTTGTGCACTAAAAAATAGTAAGCTCCTTGCTGCATATACTGGGTGATTTCCAGGTATAACCATGGATCTCTTCATCCATATAGTAGTGAGACATTTGTATCTACGGATTGTTGTACTTCTAAACCGAAAAGAACAATCCGGCTATAGATGCTTCTTCTTATAGTTTTTAGTACAGATTTTTGCATCACATAAACATTTAGTTTGTGCTCTGAGTGTTTGTCTCCAACTTATGCTTGTATTTAAGTTGTAGGCTGGGAAAATCTTCTTCCTATCATGTAAAGTGTATCGATTGTCTCAGGAGAACACTATAATCCAGATGAATGCATCTATTGAAAACAAGAGTGGCAAATAAGCTTTTAATATGGTCTTAGTTGACAACAAGGTAGATATATGTACATTCTAAATCAAGTTACTTATGTTTGACTAAACTGTTAAATTATTTACTTGGTCCTTCTGGTGCTGCAACTGAATTAGTGAATCCTTCTGTTGTTTCTTTGTTCATGGCTCTATGATCTCTTAACTAAAGTGGAAAAGTTTCCAGCTCTCCACAAGGTCATTTCAGCTCCTACATAAAATGAAGTGACCTCCTCCTCTGCGGTGGTCGGCACGGGCACGACCTCACTGTGTTACGACGTCGGGCCAAGATGCTGCTGTACAGTCACCAGTCCTTCCACGATGGTAAGCCTTCGACTGGTTATTCGTCAATGTCTATGCCAGTTGATTTGGTCATCTCCTTTGTCTTTTCAATTTGTCTTTATGATAGTTTTGAAGTCGAGAAAGGACATGCCTTTGGCAACTATTTGATGTGTGCGTTGGGTATTTTTTTCCTCTAGGTCATGTTTCTGTCCATCCGTGTTAAATAAATTTAGCGCATTATTTTACTTCAGCTAGATATTTTCTGTATGCAGGGATTGTGCATGGATGTGATTTTTTTTATTATGTTCATGTTTTTCCTCAGTTTAAAGCTACTCCCTCTGACCCATATTACTTGACTCAAATTTGTCTAGATTTAAATGTATCTAACACTAAAATATGTCTAGATACATCCGAATCTAGATAAATCCAAGTCCACTTCATGCGTTGTAGGCCATGACGTTACCGAATAATTTTGGGTTTTCTATTTATTTTTGAATCGCTTCAGCGTCTGGATAAACGCCTAACGTTGTACATGCTCTTATAGGACACTGTCTCACCTGTTTTGCGTGTGTCCCCGCGGTGATTGCTGCTATTGTTACACAACAAATTTTGGGCATATTAAGTTTTATTGCAGGCTTCTTGCAACGATGGGCATGCACTCAGAGACCCACCATATGTTTGTTCAAATTCTAATTTGTGTTTCAGCTGCTCATAATCATTCTCTGATGTAGTACACGTCTACAAGCATCGGTCTTTGTCTGTGGGAGCAAAAGCTAGAGCAGAAGATTTTAGCTTATTTCAATTCAATGATGGCCAATAGGAGTCAACTACTCAACTTCACTCAGAGAGCACAACAGGTAATATGCCATCCTACACTGTGTCACTCAAGATGTCAAATGTAGGTTTGAAATTTTTGATAGTGAATCAAGTAGACGAATCTATATGTAGCCAAATCTACATTAATTATTTGTTCTACCAAGTTTGAAATTTTCGACCGTGATATCAAGAGTTTTTCTTTTACATGAACAACTAATTGTAAACTCCTAAAGTAAAATAATCTTGACTAGAATAGAATTTCCTATGTGCATATTATAAGAGTACAAAGATAACAGGTAAATTTTACTTGCCAACCTTAGAGTAATTTTATTTGTATGCTTTTATTGGTTATTCAAATCTTCTTCCCGTCGTATAGGTGATTTTACTTCATGCTAGCGACTCAATGATGACCATCTAGATCCCAGCTAATATCACTCTAGATGCCATGTGAGATTAGAATTTCAGTACCATACATATCGCATTTACCTTTGTGCTTCTCCTTGCTCATCAATGTAAAGTGTGATCTCCTATGTTATTAGATATAACATGTGTACTTCTCCTTAATTTTTTCAAAATGTTTGTTCAGATATTGCTTGCCCGCCGCACTTCCTTATCAACTTCCCCAAGGCAACAAAGGAAGAATTCACGTCAAAAAAATTCAGGCATAAAACGATTTGAGTTAAACAAAAAGACCGATGGCCTAGCCTACACCATGGCTGATCTAAATTTTGATTGTTAGGTCTTCAAATTCAAAGAATTAGAAAACCATTTTTTCTGTTAACATGGTTGTGAGTATAAGGTAAAAAGGACTTGTATACAAATTACAGGTATATGAAATTAACACACGAATTTCATAGGCTATGTTTATGTTATATCAAACTGTGTATTTTTATTGGGTTTTTTACATCTGCTTTGGCCGCCGTAGGCGGACAAACAAGTCTTACCTTCATTGTTTTCCAAAGAGATTGTTTATACCGGTTGCCCGCGAAGCGGGCTAGCGAGCGGCAAGCCGCGTTTCCTACCTAGTGTGCTGCAATAGCGCCACCAAAGGATTCACCCCCACGAACATCTCGCACCAGCACACGTAGATGGAAAGGGTGATGACTGAGTTGGGCTACATATGAAGGGCGCAAATCTGGTAGTGCTCCAGCACTGCCATGAAAAAGGGGGAGAACGGCGGAACTAGCCCTGCTATGATGATGTGTTAGAAGAAGGGGCACATGGACCTGGAGAGGCTGGAGGGATCTTCCGATCCCGGCCATGCCCGGGTCGTGTCCCACTCGTTCCAATCTGAGGCGAGTTGCAAGTGACACTTGTCAAGCCCGGTGTCGGTCTTGATGGTGGAAGGCATCAACACCTTTCCCAGCTCCTCTTCCTCCTTGTCCACCTGGGAGGAGCCGGTGGAAGGTTACTTCCCCTTCGAGAAGTCCAAGGCTCCCCGGCGAGACATCACGCGTGGTAGGAAGGAGCGGCTGAACGGAATGAGAGCAGGAAATTTCAGCAAGGTGAAGGGGGAAACGAATCTCGTCCTGCGAGGGGAAAAGACTCCTCATATAGCCCGAGATCCAACCCACGAAGCAGCGCGTTCCCTTCGATGGGACACCTAGGGTCCAGAAGTGACACATGTATGGTGCGGTGCAGGTCGCCAATGTGGCCGTTAAACCCTTCGTCATCGGGCACGAGACACACCGGTCCAACGGCCGGGGGCTACTGTCGGATACCTAGTACATGGGGTACCTCGTTTGTGACCGGGCCGCAACCAGCTGTCAGATAGGCCTCGCGAGGGAGGCGGGGGGCCAAACTCTCAAGGGTTATCATCCAAGAGCGTTCCTATGGAGGGCCTAGAAGGAAAATCCCCTCCAGAGGACCGTAAGCATTCCAACGGGAGAGTAGAACAAGACCGGCGGTGGCATAGGATACCACGACAAGGAGGACCTAAAGGAGTGACCAGGTCAAATGAGTAGCTGGCGAGGCCCCATCTGGAGGATGGCGCCACTTCCCGCTTTAGCACATCCGGACAAAGGGAGTTAAACCGGGGCATCAGGGGTAAAAGTAGTGGCAGCTGTAAAGACGCCCATGGGGCGGTATGGGATCAGTCCACGTAAAGTAGACTCCTAGAGCAGGTTCTCAGGGGCGGCACTGTGGACGCCCTTCCTGCCCCAAAGGCCGGGGAAGAGGCCCGATGCCGACCTATATAAAGATTACTCCTACCTTAGAAAGGATCAATCCTCAGTGTGCTAAACACTAGACATTCTACATCCATTGTACCCTCGTGAAACCAAGCGAGCAATACAACAAAGAAGGAGAACCGGCTTTACCTCCTCATGAGGGTCCCGAACCTGGGTAAAAAACACCGTGTCACCTATCTGCCGTGATTCTTACTACGCCATCGCCATCGTCACCAAGTCTCTTTGAGAACGCGTGTTCAGCCCCCTCACGAACCTAGGGATCATTGGACCCTAGTTACTTCACGGGACAAATCTCCGACACGATGCACCAAATGCAATGACAAGAACACAAGAAGTTCTCAAGTCCTTCTCTCCCAAATTCCACCAAAGCTACAAAAGCTATTGGGGAATAAGAGAGGAAGAACACAAGAGGAAATCCACAAAAGAAACCCCAAGATCTAGATCCCAAGATGTTCCCCTCACATAGAGGAGAGATGGATTGGTGGAGTTGTAGATCTAGATCTCCCCTTTCAAATCCCCCAAAAAGATTCAAGAAATATGGGAGGGATTAAGAGTATTTGCAAGATCTTGAAGGTAAAAACAATGAAGGAGAGAGAGAATGCAACCAAGCGGCCTAAAGAGGAAGAAGGTGTCTATTATACCCCTCCCCAACGAAATATGACCGTTTGGGACCTCCCAGGCCGGATAATCCGCCCTCCCCCGGATATTCCACGTTCCCCGGGACAAAATATGGCTAAGGAATTTGCGGCGCGTCCCTCTATATAGGGGGAAGATATTTGGCCGGATAATCCTCCCCTCCAAAAACTGGCAGAAACAACAAAACTGAAACCATCATAACTTTTGCATTTGGAATCCTATTTTGATGATCTTGGGATCGTTCCAAAGATAGTAACGAGCTCTACAATATCATTCAGGGAACCATCATAGTCCAGCAAGGTAGAATAGAACCAAATGATGAAAGTTTTAACCTATCTATAAAAGACAAACCGGTAAAACCTCCAATGTCGAAAACACAATAGAGAATGCATATAAAATCCCTTTTTGATGAACTTGAGCTTGTCATGGATATTGACGCAAGTTCTAAATACTCTTATGGATAAGAACCAAATAATAACCAAGAAAGATGATGCCAATTATGCAAAGGTTTGAGCTCTCACCGAGGGATATGATCAAGTTACTCACTCGAGAGACCCTCTTGATAGTACAGTTATATATCCTATAAGATGGTCTCCCCAACTAACACCTTGAGGCCGGTAAGAAAGAAACCCTACCAAGACCATACCTTTACCTTGCACACATTCCACATGATCTTGATGATGATGATCTTCTACATCTCAAAATGGAGCACCTTTCTTGATTGCGCTAGCTTTGTGAAGACTTGGAATTTTCTCCCCATACTCCACTATGGAAGAGCCTATATTTTAGGCATATATTCACATATCCATGATCACCATAAGGATGGAAAGCTTCAAGCATATGATCTCTTCGAGATGGCTCATCTTTAACTTGCACTTCATTTATTCTTTCTTTATTATGTTGGTGTCTTGAAGGTACACAAGAGGTATCACTCCATATTATTCTTCAAGACACGCTTGCTATAGTCCCAACTCTCACTTTACCAATATTCGGGTCACTCTTGAAACCTTGGTCAACACTTGATCACTTTCTTCTTATTTCAACCTTGAAGCCAGCATATGGTTCAAGCATTGTGATGTGGACATCCCTACTATTGATAACACCGTTGTACCTACAGCAACACACATACAAGGACCCATCACAAGATCTCGTGCCAAACAACTTAACCATCAGGTACTTTCGTTTCTTGGAACTATTCCTCATATACATGAGAATATGATGCTGCCTAAATCAGATATATTTCTTACTCTTAGGAATGATGGACCAAGCATGGATGAGAGGGACAAGCATTGGAGCATGGCCATGCATGGAGATGGCAGCAAGCATGTGATGATCCAAGAGAAGGCCATGGATGAAGATTTCAGAACTTTGAGGCCACCATAATGAAGAAAGAAGGCTTGGACGAAATATTCAAGATCAATACTTTACGAATTCGTCCATAGCTTAATATGGTCTTTGACACCTTTTGTTTTGGGCCAGGCCCATGTAATTTTCGTAGGATTTTAATTAGCCACTTTTTAGAGTCCGTATTTGAGGGGAAAAGGACTTTTAGGGTTGGATTCGGCCACCACTTCCATGGTTGGCCGAAACCCCACCTTTTCGCCTTAAATACTCCCCATAGCCGACCCCTAGACTCGGATTTTGTTTAGACATTAAGTTAGCCATAGTCGCAACTTCGCCAAGGCTCGGCGTCATGAGGCCTCTTGTACTGCACCTATTCAGGATCCCACCTCTTCAATAAAGCTTTCCTCTTAATCCGCAAAATCTTGATTGCAATATTGGTTCTTACTTGTTCTCGATTTGGTAGGAATTAAGACCCTCTGGTCGGTGATCATGTTCACGCAGGATCGGTAACCTCCGTGAGATTGGCCTAGCGATTGCATTGGCGCTCGTGCTGCACGTGTAGTCGGATCGTCAGCCCGAACTCCACCAAATCGATTATTGCTATCTCATCGAAAGATCGGACACCTTTGCCCTATCAAGTGGTATCGAGTTCAATTTGCTCGGTGAGATTTTCTTGTTTTCGTAGATTAGATCTGTTTTACCTATAACCCACGAAAAGCCAAAAACAGTTAGAGTTTAGATCCATCCTATAACCAATCTCGCCTCGCATTATCTTTTCAGTTTTGCATTGTTGAATTTGTGTCTACATCGTCGTCGAGTTCTTTGGTCTTAGTGTCTCGTCCTTAGAGTTTCGAGTTCTAATCATACTAGTCACCGCCACACTGCGATCACCGCCACCATATTCCGCCGCCATATACCCACCATAAACCCTAATACTCATACCGCCTTCCTACTGCGACACAGATCCGATCAGTTTTCCTGCCGCGGTACGAGTCCGAGTAGAGTTACTGTTTCCTAGTTATTTCTTTTGACTTTCCTTCTTTGTTGTGTCCGTGTTCAGCTAAAGTCCGTGTCGCGCTAAGAGTCCGGTCGTAAGTCCAGAAGGAGAGCAAAAAAAAAAGTCTGGAACCGCCTCCGAAAATTATTTCTGACTATACTAGTTTTCGGCTTTGGGGATCACTTTTCTCCATCGGCCGTTATAGCGATATTTTTTTGGCGCCTGCTCGCTTTCCGGAGCAAAATAAAATATTTTTTTTGGGGCTAACCTCTTTTTAGACCCCGTAGATCAGTTCTAGACACTCGCCATCATAGTGATTTTCTGCATCTCGGTTCGCTTTTCAGGGTGCCATATCATCATACAGTGCTTGTTGTGTCGCGTCGTGACATCGTTGGTGATCTAGGCTCGCGTCTCTAGTACGGTCTAGCCTAGGACCAGCACAGTACCGTCGTTGAGCATTCTTTCAACTTTTGCATTGCTGTTTTGATAATTGCTAACCCCCCTTGCTAAGCCTTCCCAGAGATCCACAGATATTCTTCACGTGCGGTGTCTCGACTCCTGGTAATTGCTTGGTTCAATCTCTGGACCCACTGATCCTCGCAGTTGCACATCGCCTTTTCCTGCTGTTTGGTAAGAACTTGTAAGATCTTCGTATATTGCTTGACGGATTACGCGTGACTTCCACCATATTCCTATAGTATATACCTGTGCTTTTTAAGGACTAACCATGACAGATACTTCGCGAAACCCTGCCACCATGACGAACGAAGAACTACATGCCCACTTCTCCGTGCTCTTGGTCAGTCGCGCTGAAGACGTGGATACACGCCTAGGGGAGTTTGACACCAAGCTCACCAACGCCGTGGACAAGATCGATGGACTCGAGAAATCCTTCAACGCCAAGCTTGACGTTCGGTTCAAGGAGCTTTTGAACCGATTGCCCGCACCCGCACCCGCACCGGCACCCACACATGGCGCACGACGCATTCCGATCACGGGTCGGACTGCTGGTTCGGCTGCCGCCGCACCCTATGCGCTGCGGTGATGCTCCTCGACTTCCGCCGCGGCTGCTGCGACATTGGGGACAGACAGTAGGTACTACTACGACCCCGACGACGATCATTTGACGAGGAGGTTGAACAACCTCCACGGTACCTGCTGGCGTCCCGACATTACTACCGCAACGCCCACCGATGCGTGATGATGATCATGTTGCAAAGCTTAAATTAAATATTCCATCTTTTGAGGGTAAATATAATCCTGATGCATATCTTACATGGGAGATGGAAGTAGAACAATGATTTGCATGCTTAAAATATCCTGAGAATATGCGTGTTAGTGCTGCTACATGTGAATTTACTAAATTTGCTTCCCTTTGGTGGTCTGAGTATTGTCGTTTAAATCCTACTACTATTCCTAGTACTTGGACTGCTTTAAAAACTGCTATGCGTGTTCGTTTTGTACCTCCCACTTATCAACGTGATTTACTAAAAAATCTGACACGTTTAGAGCAAGGGAAAAATTCTGTAGAAGAGTATTATCAGGAATTACAAACGGGGATGGTTAGGTGTGGTCTTGTTGAATCTAATGAACAAATGCTTGCACGTTTCTTTGGTGGATTAAACAAGGACATTCAGCACATATTAGATTATAAGGAATATAATTCTATCACTCGTTTGTTTCATCTTGCTTGCAAAGCTGAACGTGAAGTGCAGGATCGCCAAACACCATGGAGGAGGAATAATAATTCTGCAGGTCGCACATCCTCTTGGACATCCCGACAATCAGCGCCTCCTCGTGATTCGGCACCAGCTACTACCACATCCAAGGCCACCACAAGATTTCCAGCTGCTCCTCCACCATCATCCAATGCTCCTGCTCGTAGTGCATCTTCTATGGCTTCCACGGGTAAGACAAAGGATATACAATGCCGCAAGTGCTGGGGTTTTGGTCATATTGAGAGACAGTGCACAACACAACGTGTGACGATGGTGCGAGAAGATGGTCAATACGATTCAGCGAGTGACTTCGATGAAGATACACTAGCCCTTATTTATGCTCGAGATGGAGACAATTATGATGCTGATGAAGAGCCAGAGGTAATGGGAGCTGAAGCTGCTGATCAATACAAGAGCTTAATTACACAACGTGTGTTGAGTGTGCAATTGAGCAAATCCGAGCAAGATCAACGCCACAACCTGTTCCAAACACGTGGTGTTGTCAAGGAAAGAGCTATACGGATCATCATTGATGGAGGGAGTTGTAATAATCTGGCCGGTGTTGACATGGTAGAGAAGCTTGCGCTTCCAACAAGACAACGCCCACATTCATATTACATCCAATGGTTTGAGAGTTCTCGCAAGATCAAGGTAACAAGAGCGAGTGCGTGCATTTTACTATTGGTACATATTCTGATTTTGTTGATTGTGATGTTGTACCTATGCAAGCTTGTTCTTTGTTACTTGGTAGACCATGGCAATTTGATAGAGAATCATTCATAATGGCAAAACTAATCACTATTCTCTTATGCATGATGGAAAAAAATTGGTCTAAAACCTATGACTCGAACAGATTTTAAAAGATGATCTTGCTAGAGCTAGTAGAGCTAAAGCGAGGAGAAAAATAAAAGTGAGAATCAGTTGTTCTTGCAGATTTTATACCACCAAAGAACACTAAATGATTCTACACATGCTACTGAAATTCGTTTGAAGAGTCCATGTATGCTTGCAAATAAAATTTATATTGCTGAACTAGATGTAAACAATACTCAATGTTATGCAATTATGCAAAGAGGTTTTGTTTTCATTTGAGGATATGCCTCCTTCTTTGCCACCCATTGCTAACCTTTTGCGGAATATGAGGACGTCTTTCCATTGAGTTGCCACGGGACTACCTCCTATTAGAGGAATTGAGCATCAAATTGATCTAATTCCTGGTGCCACGTTGCCCAACCGCAGCGCCATGTAGAACCAATCCGGAGGAGACAAAGGAGATACAACGCCAAATTCAGAACTACTCGACAGAGATCATATTCATGAGTCCCTTAGCCCCTGTGCTGTTCCTATTATTTTGGTACCTAAGAAAGATGGTTCTTCGCGCATGTGTACTGATTGTAGAGCTATCAATAATATTACTATTCGATATCGTCATCCTATTCCACATTTAGATGACATGCTTGATGAATTGAGTGGCTCTACCATGTTTTCTAAAGTTGATTTACGTAGTGGTTACCACCAGATTCGTATGAAATTAGGAGATGAATGGAAAACAGCATTTAAAACTAAGTTCGGTTTATATGAGTGGTTAGTCATGCCATTTGGTTTAACTAATGCACCTAGCACTTTCATGAGATTAATGAACGAAGTTTTACGTGCTTTCATTGGACGTTTTGTGGTAGTCTACTTTGATGATATTCTGATTTATAGCAAATCTTTAGAGGATCATTTGGACCATTTACATGCTGTTTTCAATGCTTTACGTGATGCACGTTTGTTTGGTAACCTTGAGAAGTGCACCTTTTGCACCAATCGAGTTGCGTTTCTTGGCTATGTTGTTACATCACAGGGTATTGAAGTGGATCCAGCCAAGATTGAAGCTATTGATAATTGGCATGACCAAGACAGTCATACAAGTGAGGAGTTTTCTTGGCCTCGCTGGTTTTATAGGCGCTTTGTCAAAGACTTTGGATCAATTGCCCGGCGCTGAATGAGCTTACCAAGAAGGATGTGCCCTTTGTTTGGGCGATGCACAACAACAGGCCTTCATCATATTGAAAGATAAGCTAACACATGCTCCCTTACTCCAACTTCCGATTTTACTAAGACTTTTGAGCTTGAATGTGATGCTAGTGGAATTGGTGTGGGAGGGTGTTATTACAAGAGGAAAACCTGTTGCATATTTTAGTGAGAAATTGAGTGGGGCTTTGAACTATTCTACTTATGATAAAGAATTATATGCGTTGGTTCGGACATTAGAAACTTGCCAACATTATCTATGGCCTAAGGAATTTGTTATTCATTCTGATCATGAATCTTTGAAGCATATTCGTAGTCAAGCTAAGTTGAATCGTCATCATGCAAAGTGGGTTGAATTTATTGAGTCTTTTCCTTATGTTATCAAACACAAAAAGGGTAAAGATAATGTTATTGCTGATGCTTTGTCACGCCGTTATGCTTTGTTATCTCAACTTGACTTAAAAATATTTGGATTGGAAACTATTAAGGAACAATATGTGCATGATGCTGAATTTAAAGATGTGTTGCAGAATTGTAGAGATGGTAGAACTTGGAACAAGTTCGTCTTCAATGATGGATTTGTGTTCCGTGCTAACAAACTATGCATTCCAGATAGCTCTGTTCGTCTTTTGTTGTTACAAGAGGCGCATGGAGGAGGATTGATGGGACACTTTGGTGTCAAGAAGACGGAGGATGTTCTTGCTGCACACTTCTTTTTGCCACGTATGCGTCGAGATGTTGAGAGATTTGTGGCACGCTGCACTACTTGTCAAAAAGCTAAGTCTCGCCTTAATCCACATGGTTTATATATGCCTCTTCCTGTTCCTAGTGTTCCTTGGGAGGATATTTCTATGGACTTTGTTTTGGGATTGCCACGAACACAGAAGGGGGGGGGATAGTATTTTTGTTGTTGTGGATCGGTTTTCTAAGATGGCACACTTTATTCCTTGTCATAAAACGGATGATGCTGCGCATATTGCTGACTTGTTCTTTCGTGAAATTGTTCGTTTGCATGGTGTGCCAAATACTATTGTCTCTGATCGTGATACTAAATTTCTTAGCCACTTTTGGAGATGTTTATGGGCTAAGTTGGGGACTAAATTGCTCTTTAGTACTACATGTCATCCCCAAACTGATGGTCAAACTGAAGTAGTAAATAGAACTTTGTCTACTATGTTACGGGCTGTTTTAAAGAAGAACTTAAAATTGTGGGAAGAGTGTTTACCTCATATAGAATTTGCTTATAATCATTCGTTGCATTCTACCACAAAGATGTGCCCATTTGAGATTGTGTATGGTTTTGTTCCTCGTGCACCTATTGATTTATTGCCTTTACCTTCTTCGGTGCAACATAATTTGGATGCTACACAACGCACTGAAATGATATTAAACTTGCATAAGACTACTAAAGATAACATTGAACACATGAATGCTAAGTATAAACTTGCTGGGGATAAAGGGAGAAAGCATGTTGTGTTTGATGTTGGCGATCTTGTTTGGTTACATTTGCGTAAAGATCGTTTTCCTGATTTACGCAAGTCTAAGTTAATGCCACGTGTTGCTGGTCCCTTTAAGGTGTTAGAGAAAATAAATGATAATGCATATAAACTTGAGTTGCCTGCAGAGTTTGGTACGGTTAGTCCTACATTTAACATTGCAGATTTGAAGCCTTACTTTGGTGAGGAAGATGAGATTGCGTCGAGGACGACTTCAATTCAAGAAGGGAGCATGATGTGGACATCCCTACTATTGATACAACCGTTGTACCTACAGCAACACACATACAAGGACCCATCACAAGATCTCGTGCCAAACAACTTAACTATCAGGTACTTTCGTTTCTTGGAACTATTCCTCATATACATGAGAATATGATGCTGCCTAAATCAGATATATTTCTTACTCTTAGGAATGATGGACCAAGCATGGATGAGAGGGACAAGCATTGGAGCATGGCCATGCATGGAGATGGCAGCAAGCATGTGATGATCCAAGAGAAGGCCATGGATGAAGATTTCAGAACTTTGAGGCCACCATAATGAAGAAAGAAGGCTTGGACGAAATATTCAAGATCAATACTTTACGAATTCGTCCATAGCTTAATATGGTGCTGCGACACCTTTTGTTTTGGGCCAGGCCCATGTAATTTTCGCAGGATTTTAATTAGCCACTTTTTAGAGTCCGTATTTGAGGGGAAAAGGACTTTTAGGGTTGGATTCGGCCACCACTTCCATGGTTGGCCGAAACCCCACCTTTTCGCCCTTAAATACTCCCCATAGCCGACCCCCTAGACTCGGATTTTGTTTAGACATTAAGTTAGCCATAGTCGCAACTTCGCCAAGGCTCGAGCGTCGCAGAGGCCTCTTGTACTTCGCACCTATTCAGGATCCCACCTCTTCAATAAAGCTTTCCTCTTAATCCGCAAAATCTTGATTGCAATATTGGTTCTTACTTGTTCTCGATTTCAGGTAGGAATTAAGACCCTCGCTGGTCAGGATGATCGTGTTCACGCAGGATCGGTAACCTCCAGGAGATTGTCCTAGCGATTGCATTGGTGCTCGTGCTCGCACGTGTAGTCGGATCGTCAAGCCCGAACTCCACCAAATCGATTATCGCCATCTCATCGAAAGATCGGACAGCTTTGCCCTATCACATTGCCTATGCACAAATCCTACAAGTAATACTCAACAAAAACATAAGTCCATAAAGATTGTCATTAATTACAAAAACCACACATGGGGGCACACATGCTATTTCAATCTCCCCCATTTTGGTAATTGATGACAATACATTTGAGAGGGTTTATATAATGAATTTAACTAACAAAAATGGTTATGCCAACACCAAATACTACATAAGTATGTGATGTTGGTACACCCAAAATATATAGAGAAAGTTCCCCACAATATATGCGTGTGTGATGAACTTGAATTTCATTGCATATGTTGCCAACCATTACCGTTGGAGGAATTTACTCTATATATTCAACATGTAAAGCAAAAACAAAGATGCAAGAGCATGAAAATAAAATCCTTAAGAACAAACTCAAAGAATAAAACCAACTTCCCTTAAATCAAATGCTAAGAACAAACTCAAATCATAAAACAAACTTCCCTTAAACCCTCCAAAACTTCTCCCCCATTGGGATCGATTGCCAAAATGGGTGAATAGTTCTGTATGGACAATTTAGTGAGAATTCCTCCAGAGGTGTGCATTTGAAACAAATTTCTTATGACTGTAATCATTTGCACATATCCAATGATGAATACTTAGGAGGAGGTCAAACTATATTGAGGATCAACAGATTGCAAAAAAACAACAAGGTGAAGAAGCATCAACAAATGATGCAAGCAATCAAAAGAGATCCAAAGAACCACTTCACAAATGGAACATACCAAATGAAAGATAGATATTATGATAATATCGAAAGAGAGTGCTCTACATAGTATGAGGAGGCTCCCCAAGGTTTGTGCAATTTTTTTTGCATTTGAATACAATATGGACAAACATGGCATCCTCACTCTCTCGATATTATTTAAAACAAAATTGTGTACAAAAGATCATATACAAAGGCATAAAACTTGCAATAAAAAATGGTTGGGAAACAAGATACAACATACTACCAGGCTCAACCACAAGGATGTGTAAGATGCATGACAAAGCATATTATAAGACTAATTCAAGGGTGAGCATTGAGCATCAACATAGTCTTCAATGAATGGTATTGCTTAGTATTACCATACAACACACTGAAACAAAAGAGATATAAAAATAGAGAAGTAACATTTCATCTGTATAAGTTTCTAAGTGGACAATCTCACGAAGATATTTATCAACAAAGAAACATGTACACACAAAATAGATACTAAAATAAATAGAGCAAGATATTCAAAACATAGTCATACAATATAGCAATACGATCTTTTGCATGATAGCATGGCCAAAAGGCTCAAATTTATCTTATTGTATATTAATGAACTTTAACCACAAACATATCAAATACATCACAACTATTACTAAGGTAAAAAAAGATAGTTGGAGTGTATTGACAAAGGAAACAAGTATCACAAAGAGAAATAAACTATGCAAATTCATCACTATTGCACATGAGATAACTTGAGGAAAAGATAGGCAATATAATTTCTAGATCGACATATTTGGGATTGTTGAATCATGAGCATTATGTTGTATAATCCCCATTATGTGTACTCATCTAAACTTACTCACATATGCAATAGATAGCATTCTTTAAGGAAAAAGCAAGAACCACAACAATTGAAAAAATACAAAAATTCATGCCAAGATGCAACCTATAAGAGGTTGGAAGAAAATATGTATGCATGAGTAAGAGATACTTGTTACCGAGATATCATTGGTGTTATGAAGTATATAGGAATTCGTTGACCATCCAATCTTATCTCTAATTTTCATTGATTCGTCACTTCTTCCTTATGAAAGATACAAGAATCCAATGCATCTCCAATGTACCTAATACAAAATTCAAGTACAACATGGTCCCCAAACTTATTGGGTCCAAAGTAGTTAGAATACTACAATACATAGGAGAGACTCCACATAAATATGTGCATATTGATATGAAAATGAATTCCATGCACATCTTAGCCAATTATGATTTGCTGGAGTTTCCCCTACATATTGGATCAAGGAAAGCAAGCATGCCATAATATATACATTTAGTAAATATGCATGCACACGACTTTCAAGAACCAAATGAGATACAATTTGAACAAAACACCAGGTAAACCAAGAAGACACACTTATTGTGACACGACAAACGGTTGTCCAAATTATATCAAATACCAAATAAACACATGAAAGATCACAAGTTCAAAAAATTAACTAGGCAAAATCCAAATAGCAATAGATAGACAAAAACACAAACACCAATGTAAATATGATCAACCAATTCTACCATTTATAGAGTACCAATTTTCCAATGACAAGAAGTAAAGAGATAAATTTCCCGATGTAGTTTGCATAGAAGTCCAGGATCATATTCGCAACAAGAAGCATATGGCAAAATATATGAATTAAGCATGGTGCTTAGATGGAGATTCTTGATAGCTTCAAATAGTCAAACAATCATTTATGCTTATATTAACTTGAATAAAATGGTTTCCATGGAGGATATAGAGATCCAAATATGAGTAAACACATACCAAGAAAACAATCACAAACAAGATCCAAAATAAGATCAATAAAAGCATTAAACACAAATAGGAACTTGTTTGAGCTCACATTCCACATAGGAGATAGATTACAATATCAATTATATGTGACACAACCTCAAATATACACATTTCCATGGCTTGTAATATACACAAAGCATATTACCCCCCATAATGTGATAAACCATTTCTTATCACAAGAGGAAAATAAGATACAACTAGAGAAAATTAATGGACATTGTAGAATTTGAATTTCTCATGATCATGGCATACCACATAGAAACTATATAATCTTGCAATATCAATAATAAGTGATGTTAATCATGTACACACATTTTTAGGATTATGGAATTCTCAAAGAATACCACTCCCCCAAAATGGGATAGTCCATTAATTTCTCACAAGATCCAACTAAGATGTAAAAAAGATACAATAAGCTCAAACACAAAACACACATACATGGTGTGCAAGCCAACATACACAAAAAATGGTAACTCAAGATAAGTAAGTGGTAAGCACAACATATATAAACACATGCAAGGTACAAAACCAACACATGCATAAGGGGTGAGTAACTTTCAATGTAAACGAGTTTAGTACATGTTAACTCAAGGAGGAGAAATAGATATATGATAATATAAATGACTTGGCTTGAGAAAATATAATTGAAGAAGTTTCCTTAATGCTTCATGATGTAGCCAAGTCTCCAATGCCGTCCACTAAAACCTATTGATCAAGTTTTAGCTTGTTGGTCCCCAAAAAGTTGGGTCCTAAGAAGTTAGTCGCAATAGGTTTAGAAACCCAAATGGTTTTTTTCTTGGAACCACATTAGGCACTAACATATTTGTCAAACACATTTCCAACCTCATCTATACTAAGAGAATAAGCATCATCAATCAATATAGGGTTGGATGAGGAGATACCAATGGTGCATGAGGAAGAGAGGTGACCCTTCTCACGACATATGTAGCAAGTTCTTATCTTCCCTTACTTCTCACTTGATTTCTCCATCATGGGAGTATTAGCTTGATTCTTCTTGGGAAGTTTCCTTTCTTCAACTTGAGTTATACCATGCATGATCTTGAACTTTATGCAGCTTCCCTTTTTGCTTCTCACCAAGATACTTCATCTTCAAAGGGCAAGATCTAACATGGTGCCCTTGAATTTTGCACTTGAAGCAAACAATGTTGGCCAAATTATTGACATGTTCTTGGCCCTTCTTCTTGTTACTCTTGAATTATTATTGTTAGTGGACTTGTTCTTAACATTGGATTTGAATCCAAGTCTACTCTTGTCATTGGGGGATTTTTGTATACTCAACATTTTTAAAGTTTGGACTTCCCTTCATGGCTCTTTACCAATTCCTTATTCAAGGAAGTGACTTGGGCCTCTAGCTCTTTGATTTCCTCTACATGGGTAGTAACAACACAAGTACTAGAGGAAGTAGAAGCTTTATTGTTAGAGAAACAAGGAAAAGAATGTAATTTATCACAAGAGAAACAAGTATGAGTGAATGAATTATTAGGACTAGCACATGGCAAATAATGACATTTGTAGTGGATATAGTACTAATTTCCACATGAGGCTCATTATATGTTACCTTTGACATAATAGACTCGTGAGCTAATTTAAGCCTACCATGGGAGACTAGAAGATCCTCATGCATGCTTGTGATCTTAACATGACTTTCTTCTGAAGGGAATATGCCCGAGAGGCAATAATAAAGTGGTTATTATCATATTCCTTATTTATGATAAATGTTTATTTTGCATGCTATAATTGTATTAATACGGAAACATTAATAGATGTGTGTTTAATAAACAAAAAGGAAGTTCCTAGTTATGCCTCTCTTATAAACTAGCTCGTTGATTAACAAGATGATCAAAGTTTCCTGATCATGGACATTGGATGTTGTTAATAACGAGGTCACAACATTAGTGTAATGATGTGATGAACATTCATCCAAAGTATAGCATTAAGATCAAAGTCATTGAGTTTATATTGCTATAACAACTTACGAAGTGATCCTAATCCTTAGACCATGAGATCATGTCAATCACTGACACCGGAAGAGTTTCTCGATGACCTCAAACGTCACACCGTAATTGGGTGATTATAAATATGGCTTCAGAACTACTAAAGTGTTATGTTGAGACCATGGATCGAGAGTGGAATTTGTTCATCCCTATGACGGATAGATATGCTCTGGGCCCTCTCGGTGATATCACATTGATTAGCTTGCAAGCAAGTGATTTGATCACTAGAATGTTATATCACGGGAACGAGAAAAGAGTGCATGTCGGTAGCGAGATCAAACTAGGTATGGAGATACCGATGATCGAATATCGGACATGTAATATATCGTGAAACAAAGGGATTAAAATACTAGAGTAAGAGGTTCACACGATCATAGAAGTCACCGTTGAATGTGTGGGAGTCAGTATGGATCTCCAGGCCCCGCTACTGATTATTGATCGGAGAAGGGTCTCGATCATGTACGCATTATTCGCGAACCTTAGGGTAACACACTTAAGGGATGCCGACACCATTCGGAGCAAATGATATGTCAGAAAAAGAAAAGGAAAGCGCAGGAATTTATTTCACTAGACACCGGAACTGTTTCGGTTGAAATTGCTGAAACTGGTTCTACATGTGAAATGGAATACTAGCAAGGGGTTTTATGTGAATGTTTGTTAATTAAAGTAATTAACAAAATTCTGAATAAATAAATAAAAGAGTTTTATTTAAATGAGAGCTTGCATTAATTTTGGTGGAAAATTAATGCATGTGAGTGGAATTGTGAGTGGAGAGGTTTTTATGTGAGTGGAGCTTCCACCACATGAATGAGGGAGAGGTGGGGGCACCCTCCATGGCCGGCGGCCATGCCCCCTTGGGCTGCCCCCCTCCCCTATAAAAGGACCCCCTCCTCTCACTTGTCTCTCACACCTCCTCGCGAAGGATCTCTCTCCCCCCTTTAGAATTTCCCCATGGTCTCGGATCAGCGAGATACATGTTCCCGGTGGCTTTTTCTGGAAGGATTTGTTGCTTCCGCTGCTTCGCTGGAGCGAGGGCGCGGAGGTTTTCGGGGTACCCGTACGTGTGTGCGATCACGGATGCACCACTGCTTTGAGGTGCTGGACTTGATCATCTTTGGACCGTTTGGACGGATGGACTTCATCACGATCTTGAGATCGGCAAGCGTTCGTCTACATCATCCACGAGTACAACCTCGTTAACACTATTCGGTCTTCG
This sequence comes from Avena longiglumis, assembly GCA_030063025.1. NCBI lineage: Eukaryota > Viridiplantae > Streptophyta > Magnoliopsida > Poales > Poaceae > Avena > Avena longiglumis. The sequence continues at coordinate 501,112,882 of CP125977.1, forward strand.
AGGGTATGTATTCTATGGATGTATATCCACCCGTTGCTTGTATCTAGTAGATAGATCTTGGTACATATCTGTTCCCATCGTAGGAATTTTTTTGTTTTCTATGCTGCGAACCCTACAGTGGTATCAGAGCCGGATCTATGCGTAGATGCTTTGCACGGGTAGTACACATATGAGTATGTGGGCGATGATGATCATTTTATTGCTTCTTAGTTGTACTTTGGATATTGGTGGCATAGTGGGATGAAGCGGCCCGGACAAATTTTACATGTCCTCGCACATGACACCTGTTCCACGCTTGACATGCAACTAGTTTGCATAAGTGGCTAGCGGGTGTCTGTCTCTCCTACTATAGTCAATATCTAATTTGCAATGAGTTTTAAACAATTTGGTTATCCTCGTTGTGGTTCATGTTCGTAGGTAAGAACAGTTCTATCTTCGAAATCCCTAAGCCACGTAAAACTTGCAATGGACCAATTAGAGGCGTCTAGTTTAGATTGTTGCTGGGCTAGTGTTATGATATGGTGATGTTGTAAGTAGAAGTATGAGATGATACTCTTACAACACACATAGCGTGTAAGTTCCATAGACCTTGGCCTTACACATAAAGGTATGATAGAGATCATACCACGGTGCACATGATGGAGATCATATGCGGGAACCATATCATTTCACTTATTAACATGAGATGTTTGATTTCATCTTATATTGCTATTTTAGCGTTTTATTAGCATAATAATATGATCCCTCATTTAAATATCAAGATAAGAATGTGTTATTCCTTTAGTATGCACCGATTATGTTTTCGTCGCTCCAAGACATCACGTGATGATCGGGTGTTCTTGGATCCACGACCATATTTCGGGTGTAAGACAGTTACACACGCGAATACTAAGGTTCTAACTTGGCGAGACTAGCATGTACAGACATGGCCTCGGAACACAGATCAAAAGGCTAAGCATGAGTCATATAGTAGATATGATGCCCATTTGATGCTCGCCTTTGAAGCTACACCAACTCACGTGATGATCGGACTTGGTGTAGTGGATTTGGTTCATGTAATCACCAAAAAGGCACGAGGGATGTCGTTTTTGAGTGGGAGTTCATTTCTAATTTGGATTAATAGAACTCAATTTATCATAAATTAAATTAAAGTGAATTTGCATAATTTGTTGTAGTCATTGGCATTCGTTCACCACCTTATGCATAGTTGTAATTGAGATAATAGAACTATAGAATTCTGGATATATACTTTACGAACTGGTATCGTATTGTGTTGAGTGTCAATCTAAAGTTTAAAATTCATATTGCAAACTTTCAGCAAACTCTGTTTACTCCGTGAAATTTAATAATTGGTATTAAATCGAGAGTAACAATTCCAGTGTTAGTATCTTAAGTATCATGTTTGCCTCTATTGATTCTTGATTGTTTTAATATCAAGTTTATCTAGGAGCTGAAAGAATTGTTTCAGAAACCATCATGTGTGGCAGATATAACGATATCTGAAACAATGTTTTGGTTGCAATATGATAGAGTATAATATATGTTCTCATATTGGATGAGAATTTACAAAGGTTGGAGATGCTAGACATCCTAATCATCCAAAAGGGTTTTGGAAAGTAATGTTATACTCACGATTCACCTTTATAAGCTACAGTAGCTTGATCATGAAAGTCATCATGATAAGGATGCATAGAAGATATATGTAAAGTGTTTACTATACTAAAAGATTACTAAAGAATGGATTTTGAAAGAACGTCGATCTTTTGATGATGGTGATCTACTTCAAAGTGCAAGTCCAAAGGTATTATTACTTGAATATACACGCTTTGGACTATGTGTAATGTATATGGCGCCACTTTTGATTTTCATAGATTCTTTTAAAAAGTAAAAGGAAATGCTGAAAGAGAATCTATAAAAAATATATTTGGCAGAAAAGAAAAGATTGGAAATACCCAATTTAGGTATATATATGATATACATGTTATTGTTGTATTATTTGCTTGTTAAACAATGTGGTTCTTGGGGTATTGGATACCGAATTGGTTGGTATGAAATTTCATACGGAACGACGCAATTCATAAACCACAATAGCCTAAATAACCAGCAAGAGAATATGTGATGATGTTCATCGAAAACAAACAAACCGTTGTTTGTATTTCTCGTTGACATCAAAGCTTGACTTCAAGATTTGTTTTAATAATTGTTATTTGAATCAGGTATTATGAGAACAAAGGTTGTTCAAATAATTACCGTATTCCATATAATATGGATGATTTACAAATCTAGTTGAAGAAATCACATCCATAAAGCCTAATGCTAAAATGTCGCAAGACAAATGATTGGGACATCACTTACGAAGTGACATCGCCATTTAAATTATATTGGAAATAAAACATGAAGTAACTCCATTTTCATGGATTTTTGGAGTCTTTGATTTGATCAAGTGACGCTTGTGAGACTTTCCTCAGGATAATTAAAACTTCGTTCAAAGGCCAAAGAAGAACGAACGGCTAAATTATTTGAATTTATACATATCGATGTATGTAGTCCATTAAGTATAGTCGTAAGTGATGGATTTCAACTTCGTATGCTTTCTCCGGAAATTTGAGTGAATGTTCACTTAATGAGAAAGAAGTATGAAATATTTGAAAACGTTCAAAGAATTTCAAGATGAAGTGAAAATCATCGTGACAAGAAAATAAATGGTTTATGATTTTATCGTAAGGGATTTATTTGAGTTACAAGTGTAACAAGAAAAATAAATGAATTCTGATTTATCATAAAGGGATTTTTTTGAGTTGCAAGTTTAGCAAAACACCTAGATTTACATTTCCTGAAACACCATAGGAGTATGGAGCGTTTGAGATTTGTAATGAAACCTTGTTTGACATGGTTGGATCAAAGGTGTTATTTATAAAACTGCCATTATGTTTTAAAAGATTAAAGCTTTAGAGACTACCGCTTTTACACTGAAAAGAGCTCCATCTTGATCCGTTGAAATGACACCATATGAGTTATGTTTTGGGGTAAAACCCAAGTTGTCATTTCTTAAAATTTGGTATGCTAAACATAAGTAAGATGTTTACAACCGAAGTCGGATAAGCATGTCTTTGTAAGTTATTTCGAATAACAATTGGGTATTCCTCCATAACACCAAGGACAAAAGGGTTTGTCTCTTGAAATGTGGGTGATTATAAATATGGCTTCAGAACTACTAAAGTGTTATGTTGAGACCATGGATCAAGAGTGGAATTTGTTCATCCCGATGACGGATAGATATGCTCTGGGCCCTCTCGGTGATATCACATTGATTAGCTTGCAAGCAAGTGATTTGATCACTAGAATGTTATATCACGGGAATGAGAAAAGAGTGCATGTCGGTAGCGAGATCAAACTAGGTATGGAGATACCGATGATCGAATCTCGGACATGTAATATATCGTGAAACAAAGGGATTAAAATACTAGTGTAAAAGGTTCACACGATCACAGAAGTCACCGTTGAATGTGTGGGAGTCAGTATGGATCTCCAGGCCCCGCTACTGATTATTGATCGGAGAAGGGTCTCGATCATGTCCGCATTATTCGCGAACCTTAGGGTGACACACTTAAGGGATGCCGACACCATTCGGAGCAAATGATATGTCAGAAAAAGAAAAGGAAAGCGCAGGAATTTATTTCACTAGACACCGGAACTGTTTCGGTTGAAATTGCTGAAACTGGTTCTACATGTGAAATGGAATACTAGCAAGGGGTTTTATGTGAATGTTTGTTAATTAAAGTAATTAACAAAATTCTGAATAAATAAATAAATAAAAGAATTTTATTTAAATGAGAGCTTGCATTAATTTTGGTGGAAAATTAATGCATGTGAGTGGAATTGTGAGTGGAGAGGTTTTTATGTGAGTGGAGCTTCCACCACATGAATGAGGGAGAGGTGGGGGCACCCTCCATGGCCGGCGGCCATGCCCCCTTGGGCTGCCCCCCTCCCCTATAAAAGGACCCCCTCCTCTCACTTGTCTCTCACACCTCCTCGCGAAGGATCTCTCTCCCCCCTTTAGAATTTCCCCATGGTCTCGAATCAGCGAGATACATGTTCCCGGTGGCTTTTTCTAGAAGGATTTGTTGCTTATGCTGCTTCGCTGGAGCGAGGGCGCGGAGGTTTTCGGGGTACCCGTACGTGTGTGCGATCACGGATGCACCACTGCTTTGAGGTGCTGGACTTGATCATGCTGGACCGGCTGGACCAGATGGACTTCATCACGATCTTGAGATCGGCAAGCGTTCGTCTACATCATCCACGAGTACAACCTTGTTAACACTATTCGGTCTTCGAGGTTATGTATTCTATGGATGTATATCCACCCGTTGCTTGTATCTACTAGATAGATCTTGGTACATAGATGTTCCCATCGTTGGAAATTTTTTGTTTTCTATGCTGCAAACCCTACATCTTCCAATTCCCCATAATTGCTAGTTAGAAAAGAAAGTTGATCCTATAGCTCAACATTCTGCTTCAAAATAGATGCTTCGCAAGAAATAGAGTTAGTAGCACAAGCATTATTGTTAATTGTAAGAAGTGAGGGCAACTTGGAAATATCTTTTGAGTTTGAAGCTTTAAGTTGCTCATGTGACTCGGTGAGTTTGAAGATCTCACCCTTGATGACGCTAGAGCCATTTTCGAGGTCCTCAAAATCCTCAAGGAGTTTAGCATAAGCAACTTGAAGCTCACCATTTTTATTTTTTAAATCATTTGCCACCTTAATATCTCTATCATGATATTCCTTCACTCTAGATAGCTCTAGATAAAAAGTCTCCTCAAGAGATTCTTTGGTGGTTCGTTCCTCTTCAAGAGCTTCATTTAGGTTTGTAATATCATTATCATACTCACGCTCAAGGCTCCTAATTTTGTAAATTGTGTCCTCATGCTAATCAATATATTTTTGGCTCTCAATAGCAATAAACAATATGTAAACAAAGTTAGAGCAAGAAATTTCATTCTTACGATGAACACAGTAAACAATCTCACCCTTTTATGTAACGAGGCAACATCAACCATTTCTTACACATTATCCTCATTATCATCATCACTAGAGGTGTTGGGTTATAAAGTAGGAGTTACCTTTGAAGCCCTAGCCATAAGGAATAGATGGGAATCATGAGATGATGATGACGATGATGATGAAGAGTTCCTTGAGGCTCCATTCAAGCTCTTGTCTTGACCGATAGAATCTTTGGTTTCCTCTACATTGTTATAGAGACACAACAACTAGAGTAAATAGAAGCATTTATATCATGGCAACAAGGCATATCAAGAATATCATCATGATATTTATTCAAACAACTTACACATGATATGCAAGGAATATCAAAATGAGCATGTAAATCATATATAGTGCTAGAAGTGTTTAAGTCCAATGATGAAGCATTGCAATGAGATAGAGATGTTGGATCATCAAGAGTAAGCTTACTATCTACATTGCAATGTTCATCACCACTCACCATATCATTACCTTGTGTCTTTCCATACTTTGGTGAAGTGGAAGAAGATGAGAACACATCACGGTCGGAAGTGGAAGCAATACAATCATCCTCAATAATATTGGACCCATCATATTTATCTTGAAGTTTTTTCCATAACTCATGAGCGCTCCGATAAGGCATGATTGAAGAAATAACTACATTGCTCACAACATTAACAAGAACATTAGTAGCTAGAGCTTCTAGATCATATTTTAACTTCTCCTCTAAAGATAGATTTTGGGGATCCATAGGAGGAGAAAAAACCATATATAGAATTTTCTCTAAATTTGGATGTATACTCCGGAAATGATCAATTAAGTGAAATTTACAAACATAATAATTTGTGCCAGCGTATATGAAAATGTCATCATGCACTAATCCCCTAGCCGACATCTTTACTCTCAAGGCGGTGAAGCCTAAAATGAGAGACTAGTCTCTGATACCAATTGAAAGGGCACATATGTCGCTTATAGGGGGGTGAATAGGAAGTTTAAAACTTTTACGAGATGGGCTTAACAAAGGTGGAATAAAATTAGTGTTTATTTTGACAAGCACAAAATCTATATAAACTATGGTTCTCCTATGTGCACCAACAACTTATGCTAAGCAATAGAAGTAACTATGTGATAGCAATATATATGACTTCAAGCACGAAGGTTATCACATGGTAAAGTGCATAAGTAAATGGCTTGGGTATAGAGATTGTTGGGAATATGACCTAGAGGCAATCATGTATGATGATATTTCCCATTGTATTCATAAAGTTATTAAGTTTTCCTTGTATAAACATCTGATGTGTACATTGAATATGTGATTCGGTTGTGGAACTATGGATTCATGTTGTTTGTACTAAATGTCCTTGGTCATCGAGGTTGTGCTGGACACACAACTTAGACCAATGTGAAAGTCGGCTTGATGACTCGGTTCCACTTGTCATGGGCATGGAGATGCTATTCCGACTTACACAGATTCGGCTAAAGAGTTTAGCGAGTCGGATTGACCCATATTGACGTACAACGAACAAGTTGTCATTTGTATATCTCAATTAATGTAATCCTTAGACATGAGGTTGTTGCATAGTCCGAGTTGAGGATCACCGACTTAGGTTCTGTCAAACATTGATCCATAACTGGGCAGTCATAAAGGCAGAGTTTGGGTCGACTGAGAATCAAGCTGCGTGATGTGAATAACCAAGATGGGATTTTGCCCCTCCACTCGGAGAGATATTCTCTAGGCCCTCTCAGATGATATGATTTGGAAAGCATGGCCATGCACGGCTCGGTTAAGTGTTAACCGAGGTGATCGACTAAGAGTTAGTCGGGTGAATCACTTATCTCGGATCGAGAAGAGAGTCGGACTATTTAAGGGATGAAAATTATTCGCCTATAGTCTGACAAGGCATATCGTGAGGCAAAAGGGACTAGGACACAAGTCACATTGGAAAGGCAAGTCGTCATGACTCTTTGGTACTTGGGAGTCGGCAAGTTCTGCTAGGAGCCGCTGCCGACTGATCGATTGTGAGTCAGACTCCAATCGTGTCCGAGTAGCCATGAGCCCGCCGGGTCACACACTTAAGAGCGGGAGCGAGTTCGGATTGGATCTGAACCGGAAATCTGGTTGGGTCGGACCCAAGCCGGATCAGGACTAAGTCAGTGAGTCGGACTCACGGTGACTAGTGTTATATGGGCTTTAGTGAATGGGCCACGAGAGTGGAGCCCACGCTCACTCCCTATATATAGTGGAGAACCGTAACCCAGAAAGGTTAATTGTTGATCGGTTAGGTCATTACATGTGTTGGAAACCCTAGCTCCACAGCAGTCCTGCCGTCATAACGAACCTAGCAGTTCGCCGCCGGTGATCCTCCTTGTACGTGTGGATACCAGCAGAGGTGTTGTACGATCAGCACCAGGACGATCGGATCGCAAAGGACTGCACTGCATCAACTGACGCGCTTCATCAGTAATCCGCAACTGCGTGTCCAGTGGTAAACCTCGTGGCCTTCTACCTCGGCTAGATCTTGGGATCACCACGTTAGAGGAAAAAGTTTTGTTTTATCTCTACGTGGCCCAATAGTGGTATCAGAGCGATAGCTTCTGGTTTTAGGCTCGAGATCTCGCATTTGTGATATGTGGTTGGTTGTAGATGAGATCTATGTGCTGTTTTGATGGTCAATCTATGAGATAGGTCGGTTTTGTACGAGGTTGATTGGATCAACTATACTCGGGGAAAGGTATATCTGATTTCCATGATCATACTGTTGAGGTTGTGGAACGACATACCCCTACCGGTCGGCTTCCGCCATTCGGGTAGACTGTGACACGTAAATCTAGAGGCGGTGATCGAAGATCAAAAAGTTTGATCGAATCGGAACAATGGTCGGAATCCATGTCCGGAACGTAGATGGGATCTACGTTTTCGGATCTGTTGGGACCGCCGGCTTCGCCCTGTCGTAGCGCGTTAGACGTTGTTGCGAGTTTCACAACGCCGGTAGATATCGTATCTATGCATAACTTGTTTTGCAGTAAGTTGTGAATGGTATGGTTCATATGCATGTTATGTATGTGTGTAATCCATACGTGATCTTCGAATCACGGTTTTTGTCAGCCAGCTAGAGCCTAGGTGCTGTCATTTTGTTGTATAATGACCTGCGTGTCGGATTCTCCTTGCAATTTACTTTACTAAGCTAGTGTAGCTGTTTGGAGAACCCGGATGGCATGCAAGGCGTTGTACATGTCGGCGACATGGAGTAAGACGGCAAGTGACAAGAGTTGGCACGAGTCGGATTACAGGCTTTGTGGAGATGGAGATCGCCATGAAGAGAGCCATACCATTTCACATTATAATTGCTTTATTTTGTGTTATTGATATGTCTTTGTTTTACCTCTATTAGATAGTCGGTAAAATTTAATCCCTCAAAAGAAGGTCTAGTCGGTTTTCCCGCCAGTGTTTGCACCATCACAAGTCGAACATTTTTGGTAGTGGGCTCATAAAATTGAGGTGCTGCCAATTCTTTCCGACTAGGTGGGTTCGATTCGGACTCTTACTGCGGAAACACTCGGTAAGCTAGACGGGTCTATCACAACGGTTGTGGGGCTCGGGGAAAGGTCGGATGGGAGCCGGGGCATGTGATGCCAGCCGTCCAACGGGAGTCGTATGAGATGCGATTGATAATGAGTTGTCTACCTAAATCACTTGGCGGCTAGCGGTGATGCTAAAGCTCACTAGCCGACTTGCTTATTTAGGATCCTGAATCACTAAGTAACCATCGGAGGGGTGTTGGTTCTAGTGGGAGCATAAAATATGAAAGTGTTTAATATGCTTGCTCTTTTATGAATACATGTCTTAAGTGTTTTGCATTTTTCTGTTGTACATCATGGCACCAAGCAGCAGTCACTCTTAGATATCCGGTTTTGTGTTGAGAACCATTCTTGAGAAAGATAAACTGAACGACACTAATTTTATTGTAGATCATGGCACCAAGCAGCAGTCACTCTTAGATATCCGGTTTTGTGTTGAGAACCATTCTTGAGAAAGATAAACTGAACGACACTAATTTTACCAACTGGTATCGAAATCTGAGAATATTATTCTCAAACAAGAAAATAAGGACCATGTCCTAGACAACCCACTTCCAGATGAGCCGAATGAGAATGCGACTATCGCTGCTACCAATGCCTAACATCGGGCTAAGGATGAGTCCACGGATATTAGCTGTCTTATGCTTGCTCACATGGAACCGGACTTGCAAAAGCAGTTCGAGAATGTTGAGGCCTACGATATGATCGAAAGACTCAAAAGTATGTTCCGGGCTCAGGCGAAGACTGAGAGGTATCAAGTCTCTCAGGCTTTGCTGAGTTGCAAGCTTAAGGATGGTGATCCACTGAGTCCGCATGTGATCAAAATGGTTGGTTATGTGCAGTCTTTGGAGAGGCTTGGCTACCCCATTAGCGAAGAGTTCACTACGGATATAATTATGAACTCTCTTCCTAGTGCATATGGGCAGTTCATTTCGAACTACCACATGCATGGTATGGATAAGAAGCTCACTGAATTGCATGGGCTGCTCAAGCAGGCAGAGAAGGATCTCAAGAAGGGCGCCAGTCAAGTGTTGATGGTGCAGAATAAGGCTAAGTTCAAGAAGAGTTCTTGGACTAAGAAGAAGGCTAAGTCAGGAGGAAAGCAGGCTCAGGACCCGGACCCAAGCGCTCCCTCAGGGACTAAGCCATCTCCTTCAGCCGGATCCACTTGCTTCTATTGCAAGGTGGATGACCATTGGAAGAGGAACTACAGCAAGTATTTGGCCAACAAAGCCAAGAGTGGAGTTATGACTTCCGACTCAGGTACACTTGTTTGCAATGTTATAAACATATATCTTGCTGATGCACCTAATAGTTCTTGGGTATATGATACCGGATCAGTTATTCACATCTGCAACTCGTTGCAGGGACTGGTAAGAACTAGGAGCGTAGCAAGAGGCGAGGTTGATATTCGAGTAGGCAACAAAGCAAGAGTTGCTGCGTTGGAAGTCGGCACGATGCAATTTCATTTACCTTCCGGATTCATTATAGAACTGAATAATTGTTATTATGTTCCAGTGCTCAGTCGAAACATTATTTCTGCTTCATGTTTGATGAGGCAAGGCTATGAGTCGCATATCAAGAATAATGGTTGTTCTTGTATTTGAATGATATGTTTCATGGCTTTGCACCCGTCCAGGACGGGTTATTTATTTTTAATCTTGATGGTGAGTCGGTTTATAACATAAATGTTAAAAGGTTGAAACCAAATGATCTGAATATGACTTACTTTTGGCACTATCGGATTGGTCATATAAGTTGGAAACGCATGAAGAAGCTCCATGATGATGGACTCCTAACTTTGATCGACTTGGAGTCGTTCGAGACATGTGAATCTTGCCTACTTGGAAAAATGACCAAGACACCTTTTGCAAAGAGTTGCGAAAGGGCGTCCGACTTGTTGGGACTAGTACATAGTGATGTATGTGGACCAATGAGCACGACAGCCAGAGGTGGTTACGAGTACTTCATTACCTTCACTGATGATTTGAGTAGGTGTGGATATATCTACTTGATGAAACATAAGTCGAAAGCCTTTGAAAAGTTCAAAGAATTCTAGTATGAAGCACAGAATCAACTCGGCAAGAAAATAAAGTTTCTTCGGTCGGACCGAGGAGGCGAATACATCAGCCATGAGTTTGATGACCATCTGAAAAGTTGTGGAATAGTTCCCCAACTTACTCCACCAGGAACGCCACAAAGGAACGGTGTTTCGGAAATGCGGAATCGGACCTTGTTGGACATGATACGATCAACGATGAGTTGGACAGACCTGCCTTTGTCATTTTGTGGTTATTGTCTAGAAACTGTAGCGTTCACACTAAATAGAGTACCATCAAAGTCGGTACAGAAGATACCGCATGAGATGTGGATAGGCAAAAATCCGAGTTTGTCTTTTCTTAAGATTTGGGGTTGTGAAGCATTTGTCAAGCGACTTCAGTCGGACAAGCTCACGGCCAAGTCGGATAAGTGTATTTTCGTGGGGTATCCGAGGGAAACCTTGGGTTACTACTTCTACAACCGAGAAGAGGGCAAAGTGTTTGTCGGTCGGAACGGTGTCTTCCTTGAGAAAGAGTTTCTCAGTCGGGGAGTAAGTGGGAGCACGGTGCAGCTTGAAGAAATTCGAGAGGAACCGGCTAGTAGCAAGCCGGAAAAAACCTTGGAGGTTGAGCCGGTCATGGTAGCTGAGCCGGCAGAAGCACCTGTACTACGAAGATCGGCAAGATTACGAAGTGTTCATGATGTATTACTGTTAGACAGTGATGAGCCGGCAAATTTTTCGGAAGCGATGGTGGGATCTGATTCTGAGTCATGGCTTGGAGCCATGAGATCCGAGTTAAAGTCCATGGATGAAAATCAAGTTTGGAACTTGGTTGATCTGCCAGACGGTGAAGACCCGTCAAGTGCAAATGGGTCTTTAAGAAGAAAACTAATATGGATGGAAATGTTTCCGTCTATAAAGCACGTCTTGTCACGAAGGGGTTCCGACAAGTTCAAGGAGTTGATTACGACGAGACTTTCTCGCCCGTAGCGATGCTTAAATCAGTTCGTATCATGTTAGCTATAGCAGCCTATTTCGACTATGAGATATGGCAGATGGATGTCAAAACGGCTTTCCTTAACGGAAATTTAACCGAGGACGAGTATATGATACAGCCTGAGGGTTTTGTCGATACGTCTAATGCTGGCAAGGTGTGCAAACTTCAGAAATCCAATTATGGGTTAAAGCAAGCATCTCGGAGTTGGAATATTCGCTTTGATGAGGTAGTCAAATCGTTTGGCTTCATCAAGAGTGATCATGATTCTTGTTTGTACAAGAAGTTTAGTGGGAAAAAGTAAACTTTCTAATCTTATATGTGGATGACATATTATTGATTGGAAATAATGTCCAGATGTTGCAAGAAACCAAGGAATCATTGGAAAGGAGTTTCTCAATGAAAGACTTGGGTGAGGCAACATACATCCTCGGAATCCATATCTATAGAGATAGATCAAGGAGGCTCATTGGATTGAGTCAGAGTACTTATTTGGACAAAGTGTTGAAGAAGTTCAACATGGAATCGTCTAACAAGGGGTTCTTAACAATGTCCCATGGTGTAAAACTTAGCAAGACTTAGTGTCCTTCGACAACTGATGAGCGAAGTCGGATGAGTGCGATTTTGTATGCTTCTGCAGTCGGATCCATCATGTATGCCATGATTTGTACTAGGCCGGATGTTTCATATGCTCTAAGTGTTGTGAGCAGATACCAGGCTGATCCTGGAGAAATCCACTGGAACGGCTAAAAATATCCTAAAGTACTTAAGAAGGACTAAGGATATGTTTTTGGTTTATGGTGGTGAAGATGAACTTAGTGTAAAGGGTTACACGGATGCGAGTTATCTTACCAACTCTGATTATAAACGGAGGTCTTGTGAGCTGGAAGAGTTCCAACCAAGAGACCGTGCCTGCATCTACAAAAGAGGATGAGTATATTGCCGCCTCGGAGGCAGCAAAGGAAGCTGTTTGGATGAGGAATTTCCTCATGGATCTTGGTATGGTTCAGGGCTCGTCCAATCCGTTAAACGTGTATTGTGACAACAATGGTGCTATTGCACAAGCCAAGGAACCTATACAACACCAGAAGAACAAGTACATACTCATGCGGTACCACCTGATTCGCCAGTTCGTGGATCAGGGTGATATCAAGTTATGCAAGGTACACACGGATGCAAATATTGCGGGTCCGTTCACAAATCCATTACCACATCCAAAGCATGAGGCGCACCTGAGAGCAATGGGCATCAGATGCCTAGACATGTGATGTCGAAAGATTGACTCTAGTGAAAGTGGGAGACTGTTGGGAATATGCCCTAGAGGCAATCATGTATGATGATATTTCCCATTGTATTCATAAAGTTATTAGGTTGTCCTTGTATAAACATCTGATGTGTATCATTGAATATGTGATTCGGTTGTGGAACTATGCATTCATGTTGTTTGTTCTAAATGTCCTTGGTCATCGAGGTTGTGCTGGACACACAACTTAGACCAATGTGAAAGTCGGCTTGATGACTCGGTTCCACTTGTCATGGGAATGGAGATGCTATTTCGACTTACACAGATTCGGCTAAAGAGTTTAGCGAGTCGTATTGACCCATATTGAGGTACAACGAACAAGTTGTCATTTGTATATCTCAATCAATGTAATCCTTAGACCTGATGTAGTTGCATAGTCCGAGTTGAGGATCAACGACTTAGGTTCTGTCAGACGCTGATCCATAACTGGGCAATCATAAAGGCAGAGTTCGGGTCGACTGAGAATCAAGCTGCGTGATGTGAATAACCAAGATGGGATTTTGCCCCTCCGCTCGGAGAGATATTCTCTGGGCCCTCTCGGATGATATGATTCAGAAAGCATGGCCATGCACGACTCGGTTAAGTGTTAACCGAGGCGATCGACTAAGAGTTAGTCGGGTGAATCACTTATCTCGGATCGAGAAGAGAGTCGGACTATTTAAGGGATGACAATTATTCTCCTATAGTCTGACAAGGCATATCGTGAGGCAAAAGGGACTTGGACGCAAGTCGCATTGGAAAGGCAAGTTGTCATGACTCTTTGGTACTTGGGAGTCGGCACGTTCTGCTAGGAGCCGCTGTCGACTGATCGATTGTGAGTCAAACTCCAATCGTGTCCGAGTAGCCATGAGACTGCCGGGTCACACACTTAAGAGCAGGAGCAAGTTCGGATTGGAACTGAACCGGAAATCTGGTTGGGTCAGACCCAAGACGGATCAGGACTGATTCAGTGAGTCGGACTCACGGTGACTAGTGTTATATGGGCTTTAGTGAATGGGCCACGAGAGTGGAGCCCACGTTCACTCCCTATATATAGTGGAGCACCGTAACCCAGAAAGGTTAATTGTTGATCGGTTAGGTCATTCCATGTGTTGGAAACCCTAGCTCCACAGCAGTCCTGTCGTCATAACGAACCTAGCAGTTCGTCGCCGGTGCTCCTCCTTGTACGTGTGGATACCAGCAGAGGTGCTGTACGATCAGCACCAGGACGATCGGATCGCAAAGGACTTCACTGCATCAACTGACGTGCTTCATCAGTAATCCGCAACTTCGCATCTAGTGGTAAACCTCGTGGCCTTCTATCTCGGCTAGATCTTGGAATCACCATGTTAGACGAATTTTTTTTGCTTTATCTCTACGTGGCCCAATAGAGATAACCGAGGCACGCAGAGACAACGATGTATTACCGAGTTCCTCCCATAAAGGGAGTACGTATCGTTAGAGGGGTGGGTGGTACTAAGACCACCAAGCCACAAAAGGCCTCGCCCTATTCTCCTATGAACCTCGCCACAAGAGGCCTGAGTCACTTCTCCACTATTGATGCACTTGTCGGTGGAAATCTGTAACCTCTCGCAAAGCTTGGGGCACTTCTCCACAACTCAGTTGGAGGCTCCCAAAAAAATCGTGGGGAAAGCTCCACAACTTAATCGGAGGCCCCAAGTAATCTACAAACCTGCAAAACAACTAAACTGTCTAGGGTTCCAAGAACCCAAGAGTAAAAAGCTTCTCACCTTTGACCCAATTGAATCCTCACCGAGAACTCAAACTGATGCACCAAATGCAATGACAAGAACACAAGAAGTGCTCAGTACTTATCTCCCAAATTCCACCAAAGCTACAAAATCTATCGGGGAATAAGATAGGAAGAACACAAGAGGAAATCCACAAAAGAAACCCCAAGATCTAGATCCCAAGATGTTCTCCTCACATGGAGGAGAGATGAATTGGTGGAGTTGTAGATCTAGATCTCCCCTTTCAAATCCCCCCCAAAAGATTCAAGAAATATGGGAGGTATTAAGAGTAATTGAAATCTCTTGAAGGTCAAAACAATGGAGGAGAGAGAGAATGCAACCAACCGGCCTAAGGAGGAAGAAGGGGTCTATTTATACGCCTCCCCAACGAAATATGACCGTTTGGGACCTCCCAGGCTAGATAATACGCCCTTCCCCTAGATATTCTAGGTACCCCAGGCCCAAATATGGCTAAGGAATTTGTGGCGCGTCCCATTGTATAGGGGCGATTATTTGGGCCGGATATTTGGCCGGATAATCCGCCCCTCCAAAAACAGGCAGAAACAGCAAAACTGAAACCATCATAACTTTTGCATACGGAATCCGGTTTTGATGATATTGGGCTCGTTTAGAAGATAGTAACGAGCTCTACAATATCATGAAGGGAACCATGATAGTCCAGCAAGGTAGGATAGAACCAAATGATGAAAGGTTTCACCTATCTATAAATACAAACTGGTAAAACCTCCAATATCGAAAACATAATAGACTGCATATGAAATCCATTTTAGATGAATTTGATCTTGTCATGGATATTGACACAAGTTCTAAATCCTCTCATGGATAAGAGCCAAAAAATAACCAAGAAAAATGATGCCAATTATGCAAAGGTTTGAGCTCTCATCGAGGGATATGATCAAGTTACTCACTCGAGAGCCCCTATTGATAGTACGGTTATGTATCCTATAAATCGATCTCCCCAACTAACACCACGAGACCGGTAAGAAAGAAACCCTATCAATATCATACCTTTACCTTGCGCACATTCTACATGATATTGATGATGATGATCTTCTACACCTCAAGATGGAGCACCTTTCTTGATTGCGCTAGCTTGGTGAAGACTTGGAATTTGCTCCCCCATACTCCACTCTGGAAGAGCCTCTATTTTAGGCAAATCTTCACATATCCATGATCACCATAAGGATGGAAAGCTTCAATCATATGATCTCTTCGAGATGGCTGATCTTGAACTTACACTTCATTTCTTCTTTCTTTGTTATGTTGGTGTCTTGAAGGTACATAAGAGGTATCACTCCATATTATACTTCAAGACACACTTGCTATAGGACCAACTCTCACTTGACCAATATCCGGTCACTCTTGAAACCTTGGTCAACACTTGATCTTCTTCACTTTCTTCTTCTTTCAACCTGGAAGCCAACATATGGTTCAAGCATTGCCTATGCACAAATTCTATAAGTAAGTCTCAACACAAACATAAGTCCATAAAGATTTTCATTAATCACCAAAACCACACATGGGGAACACATTCTTTTTCATCATGACATTGGAGATGTCCTTCGGAGTAGTCTCCTCCAAAGCTGATATACGACAAAGGAACTTCTATAGGTTAGAGTACATGGAGTTCATTGCAGCCGCGACCTTACCAAGCATCTCATTAAGTTTTTTCTTTCCCTCCAAATCCAGGAGGGTGTTTGTGCATGATTTCCAGATGGATGAGCTCTTCCTTATAGTACTTTTATATCTTGTTGAGGTGTTGCTCGGTCTTCGAGAGTGGCTGGCCAACTGGTTGTGGCTTCACATTCATGCGGGCATTCACGGTGACCTTCTTTGTTGTGGACGTGAGAGTTGTGGTTTCCTGATAAGTTCCTGCATCAACCTGATTAGATTTATTATGCTTGGGAGAAGAGTAGTTGGTGGCAATGAACTTGAGCGACTCCATGCATCCCTTTTTGTGTGACTTCTTTGCTTCCTCCTCATATTTATGTAGGGGTTCGTAGCATGGAAAACAAAATTTTTCTATCGCATACAAACAAACAAGCCAAGATCTATCTACTAGATTGTAGCAACGAGTCGATGGAATAACTTACCCTCGAAGATTCCAAAGCGGTTAACGAGAGCAGATTCTCGTGGGTGATGTAGTCGTACACTTCCGATCTCAAGATCGCGTAGACGATCCTTCCGGCATTGCTCCGTAAGCGCTTCCATGATCGGTCACACGTTCGGTACTGACGAAGACCTTCCTCTCCCTTGTTCCAAAGAAATGGAGGTTGTAGCACTCTCTCGCGATTCCAAAGACAACGGCGTGGTACCGGAAGTAGAGGGGAGATCCCGCAGGGCTTCGCCTTAAGCCAGAGCGAGTATGGTGGAGTACGAGAGAGAGCTATTAGTGGTCTAGGGATTAGACACACCAATTAGAAGGCTCTAAACCGAAGGCTAGGGCAATTAGAAGCTCTAAACCAAAACGGCTCTAAACCGGAGATTAGAGGATAGGAACTTGTGTGTCTAGAGGAGGGGGCCCTGCCCCTCCTTTTATAGGTGGGAGGTGCGGCCAAGGGGAGGGGAGTCCCTCCCCAAGTCGGCCTTGGTTGGCGGGCCGGCTTAGAGAGGAAGAACTCCTCCCGAAGTCGGTTTCAACCTCCTCGTGCTTGTTTCCCACAGTTTCCTGTTTCCCACAGTTTCCTGTTTTAGCCGTTTGACTTTCAAACTGGCAGTTTGACTTTTCAGTTTGGAACAGCAAGAACACTTAGTACATGATGCAATCATTCCAATATGCAATGACACATTCATGTACCCCTTCCCCTCCGGAGTGCCGGACATTCCGGAACCTTCTAGAACATTCCCGATGAAAACACCGGAATCATTCCCGAACTCAAACGGACTTTCCTTATATGAATCTTATTCTCCGGACCATTCCGGATCTCCTCGTGATATCCGGATCCCATCCGAGACTCGAACAACATTCGGTCTCTTTCATAATACCATAACTACTCAAAACAACGTCGAATCCTTAAGTGTGTCTCCCTACGGTTCGTGAATTATGCGTACATGATCGAGACACTTCTCCGAACAATAACCAATAGAGGAATCTGGAAATTCATATGGCTCCACATATTTCTACGATTACTTTGATCGAATGAACCACTTACATACGATACCAATTTCCCTTTGTGTCACGATAGTTTACTTATCCGAGGTTATGATCATCGGTATCTCGCATACCTAGTTCAACCTCACATCGATAAGTACTCTTTTCTCGCTTCGTGATATGTGATCCCTTGTGAGCCACCACATGCTTGCAAGCTAATTGGATGACATTTCACCGAGAGGGCCCAGAGTATATCTATCCGTCATATGGATGGACAAATCCCACTCTTGATCCATGTGTTTCAACCAATACTTTACGAACACTCAATGCCACCTTTATAGCCACCACTGTTACGGTGGTGTTTGATGACATCAAAGCATCCATCCTAAAAGAAAGGTGATATGCATGATCTCATGGTCGAAGGAATTAGGTTACTATGTATCAGAAAGCATATATGGCAATTGAACTATTGAAATGACTTGATCTTTATGCTACGCTTATCTATAGGAGTATGTCCATCACATCATTCTCCTAATGACATGATCACATTGTTAATAACATCTCTATGTTCATGATCAGAAACCATGATCATATATTAACCAACAAGCTAGTTTAACAAGAGGCTTTACTAGGGACTCTTATTTTAGTTTACAAATCACACAAGTATTAATGTTTCCGGTTAATACAATTATAGCATGGTATGTAAACATTTATCATAAGTGTGAAGATATGATAATAACCACTTTATTATTGCCTCTTGGGCATATCTCCAACAGTCTCCCACTTGCACTAGAGTCAATAATCTAGTTTCAAACCTTGTGTATTCAACACCTATTGCTTTCCGGTGTTGTATGTACACGATTTCTAGTGGTCAATCGATCTCCGGATCCGACACTTCCGTGTCCGTGTAATTGCATGTCTTTGCGTCTCTACGCATCACTCATTCTCTAATGAGATGGCTTTGTATAAATTTGGTCTTTCGGTGTGACCTTTAGTTCTTTGGGGTTAAAACATGTTGATAATATTGTCGCACAATATATCTTCATAGTATTATCCTCTGTGAACTACACCTAGTTTGATAACAAACTACTTGACACAAATGCCTCTTTTGCGCTATAATAGCAGTCATATACTTAGCCTTTTGTTGTAGTATCTGTCACAATGTCTTAACTTTGGAACTCATCCAAATCCATTATGGAACTCACTTTCCATTATATTGTGCCACCCTTAGTTTAGATTGAGATAAACTTAATTTGTACTTTGCGACAAAGCTAGTATCAATGTGGTACTTTTACAATGAACTAACCATCTATTTGTCACTTCTACAAATAATATACTCTTAGTTCTTCCAAAAGATCATAAGAATATCCTTACTATTGTCCAATGATCATCTTACAAATCATTCTGGTGTATGCTCACAACATTTAGAGCATAGGACATATCTGGATTTGTACATAACACAGTATGATTGATATAAATACTCTTTGTGATTTCATACATCAAGTATCAATCTATACTTGATTATTTGTTTCACTTTACCAAATGTCAATACACTTGAATATATCATCAACATTGAACTCTTTCAATCCTTTCTGTGCGACAAGAACCTTTTCTTGTAGTTTCTATATAGAACTCATTCAATATCTCGTCTATGTACTTCTGGCACAACCATATTAGCGTCTATTGATGCCAAATATTTGGGTTTTGCCTAAGTCTTTCATCGGGATGAAATTCTTAATATGTGTTAATAAAAGATACATTATTTCTAATCAACAATATGTCTTCAACATAATGTATTAGAAACATGTCTTAGCGCTCCCACTTAATTTCTTGCAAATGCAAGCATCTTCATTGTCTCTAATGAACTTTTAAACTTCTTTAACAGTTTCATCATAGTGAAGATTCCAACTCCGCGATGCTCACTTCAACCATTAAAGTTTGCATATGCCTTTAGCATCCTATGAATTAACAAAACCCTATGGACCGTGTTATGCACATGTCCTAGGTAACGATTCTATTAGAAGAACTTGTTTTGTTTATTCAACTACCATATAACAAAATTATATGTAGTGGTTGCTACATTAATCCGTCTAGACTAAATATCACTATGAAAGATCAAATCTTGGCATAGTCAACCTTTGAACATTGTTGTGAACTCTTTCCAAACATGTCGACTATTTCATAGATGTGCAACATCCATGTCTATTTCTTTTATAGATCCAAACACAACTGTAAGGTATCACACCTTTCTCGAGGGTCCTTCAAGTTCAAAACTTGATTTCTCGTGTATGGAACTATCACGGATTTTATGGCTTCAAGCCATTTGACGGAGTCAGGGCTCATCATCGCTTCTTTGCATGTAGTCGGATCATTATTGTCAAATAATGATTTAACTCTCAAATCTTGGTATTCGATTGTTCATCCGACCTACTTGTTTCAATAGGAACTTGGATCTCAGTGACCACAACCTTTGAGGTACGTGAGCCATGAGCATTGTTGCTACCTCCGGAACACTTTTCGGCGCTGCGCAACTTTGCACATATAGCTAAGGTTCTTTTAACCTTATCAAAGTTCTATTGTCCTCCCACTTAACTTTTCACGAAAAATTCCTTCTCAAAGAAACTTGACGTTCTAAGCGACAAACACTGTTGTCTCCGGTGTTTTATGGAGGAATACTTAACATTTATACAAAGACAGGTTCATCCGACTTTTGGTTGCACACATCTTTCTTATGCATAGCATACCAATGTTTTAAGAAAGGAGTACTTGGGTTTTATCCCAAACCATAACCTTATATGGTGTCATTTCAACGGATTATGATGAAGCTCTTTTCAGTGGAAAAACGGTAATCTCTAAAGCTTTTAATCTTTAAAATATAATGGCAGTTTTATGAATTATACCTTTGATCTTACCATGTCAAACAAGGTTTAATTACATATCTCGAACGCTCCATACTCTTATGGTGTTTCGGGAAATGCAAATCCACGGAACGATTCCTTAAATCTTAGGTATTATGCTAAACTTGTAACTCAAATATCTTCCTTTATGATCTTATCATAAACTATTTATATTCTTGTTACAATGATTTTGCACTTCATCTTGAAAATCTTTGAACTTTTCAAATATTTCACACTTCATCCTTATTAAGTAAATATTCATATATTCACTCAAATTTTCGGAGAAAGCATATGAAGTTGAAATCCATCGCTCTTGACTACACATAATGGACTTCGTACAACAATATGTACAATTTCCAATAAGCTAGTCTTCCGTTCCCTTTTGGCCTATGAACGAAGTTTCAATTATCTCTAGGAAAGTTTCACAAGTGTCATTTGATCAAAATCAAAGACTCCAAAATTCCATCCATATGGAGTTTCTTCATGTTTTCTTTCCAATATAATTTAAACTGCGATGTCACTTCCTAAGTGATCTTTCAATCAATTTGTCTTTCGACATTTTTAGCACTAGTTTTATGGATGTGATTTCTCCAACGAGATTTGTGAATCATCCATCTTTTATGGATTACGGCAATTATTTGAAAACCCCTTTTGTTCTCATAATACCTGATAAAACAAATCTTGAAGGCAAGCTTTGATGTTTTAACGAGCAACACAATAACCCTTTATTTGTTCTCGATGAGCATCATCACATATTCTTTTGCTATTTACTTAGGCCATTGTAGTTCATGAATTGTGTTGTTTCGTATGACGATTCACACCAACAAATTCAGTATCAAATACTTAAGAACCATAGTGTTTAATAAGCAAAGAATATAGCCATAACATGTATATCATCTATATACTTAAACTGAACAATTCTAGTCTTTTATTTTCTGCCATATATTTATGAGATTCTCTTTCAGTATTTCCTTTTCTGTTTGAAAGAATCTATCAACATCAATAGTGGAGTCATACATATGACACATAGTCCAAAGCGTGTATAGTTAAATACCAATGTCTTTGGACTTGCACTTTGAAGTAGATCACCATCATCAAATGTTTGGTGTTCTTTCAAATTCCTTTCTTTAGTAATCTCTTGGTGTAGTAAACATTTTACCTACATCAAATATTCACCCTTATCATGGAATCGTCCATGATCAAGCTACTTTTAGCTTATAACGATGAATTATGAGTATAATGTTGCTATCCAAAACCTTTTGGTGAATTAGGACAACAAGTGTCTCCAACCTTTTGCAAATTCTCATCAAAATATGAGAACATGAACTTTGCCATATTATACTCTATCATGTTGTAACCAAAACTTCGTTTCAGATATCACAATATCTTCCACACATCATGGTTTCTGAAACAATTCTTTCAGATCCTAGATAACCTTGATATTAAGAGAATACTTTGAATATCAAGAATCATGGAGACAAACATGATACTTATATACTAACACTTGGAATTGTTACTCTTGATTTAATACTAATTATTAAACTTCATGGAGTAAGGAACTTCTTGAAAGTTTGCAATAGGATTTTTAAACTTTAGATTAACACTTCAAAACAATACGATACCAGTTCGTAAAGTAACTAACCATAATTCTATAGTTCTATCATCTCAATTATAACTAAGCGTAAGGTGGTAAACGGATGCCAATGACTACAACAACTATGCAAATTCACTTTGATTTAGTTTATGATAAATTGAGTTCTAATTAATAATTAAATTAATCTAGGTGAACTCCCACTCAAAACAATATCCCTCACATTGTTTTAGTGATCACACGAACCAAATCCACCACATCAAAACCGATCATCACGAGAGTTGATATAGCTTCAATGGCGAATAATCAACATGTTCATCATATCTACTATACGACTCATGCTCTACCTTTCGGTAATCCATGTTCCTGAGGCCATGTCTGTACATGCTAGGCTCGTCAAGATCAAACCTTAGTTTCCGCATGAGCAAATCTGGCTTGCTCACGTTGTATACACTTGTAGAATCTAACACACCCGATCATCACGTGGTGCTTCGAAACAACAAGCTTTAGCAACGGTGCTAACTAAGGGTGAACACTTTATGACTTGAAATTCATGTGCATGAGGGATCATCTTATAATGCTACCGTCGTCTACTAAGCAATACAAGATGCATAAAGGATTAACATCACATGCAATTCATAATATGTGATATGATATGGCCTTTCTTCTTTGTGCTTCCGATCTCCATCTTCTAGCACGAACATGATCTCCATCATCACCGACATTGCATCAAGGTCAATGATGCTTCTCCATGGTTGTCGTCCACCGGCTTCAACTATTACAACTACTTTGAATAGACACGCGGGTCTTAACAGAAATTAAAGACAACCATATGGCTCCTGCCGGTTGCCGACTTACAATAAGGAACATTGCATACATCATATATAATCACAATCATGGCCATATCACATCACTTCACACCCCTGCAAAACAAAGTTAGACGCCTCTACTTTCTTTGCATATTTTACGTGGTTTGGGGCTTTCGATAAGTGTCGTTCTAACTTACGAACAAGAACCACAACATTGATACTAGTATTGTTAATCACCCGTTGTAAATTGGATCTTAACTATGCTAGGAGAAACAGGCACCCGCAAAGCCACTTATGCAATACAAGTTCCATGTCAAGCGTGGAGCAAGTCTCATGAACGATGTCATGTAAGGTTAGCCCGGGCCGCTTCATCCCAACATACCGCAAGATGCAAAGTACACAAGAAGCAATCGACAATAAAAGCATCAATGCCCACAATGACCATTGTGTTCTACTCGTGCAACAGATCTACATATAGACACGGCTCTGATACCACTGTAGGGGTTCGTAGCATGGAAAACAAAATTTTCTATCGCATACAAACAAACAAGCCAAGATCTATCTACTAGATTGTAGCAACGAGTCGATGGAATAACTTACCCTCGAAGATTCCAAAGCGGTTAACGAGCGATTCTCGTGGGTGATGTAGTCGTACACTTCCGATCTCAAGATCGCAGAGACGATCATTCCGCTACGTTCGTGAGCGCTTCATGATCGGTCACATGTTCGGTACTCGACGAAGACCTTCCTCTCCCTTGTTCCAGCAGGCAGCGGAGGTTGTAGCACTCTCCTCGCGATTCCGGCAGCACAACGGCGTGATACCGGAAGTAGAGGGGAGATCCCGCAGGGCTTCGCCTTAAGCCGGAGCGAGTATGGTGGAGTATGAGAGAGAGAGCTATTAGTGGTCTAGGGATTAGACACACCAATTAGAAGGCTCTAAACCGAAGGCTAGGGCAATTAGAAGCTCTAAACCAAAACGGCTCTAAACCGGAGATTAGAGGATAGGAACTTGTGTGTCTAGAGGAGGGGGCCCTGCCCCTCCTTTTATAGGTGGGAGGTGCGGACAAGGGGAGGGGAGTCCCTCCCCAAGTCGGCCTTGGTTGGCGCGCCGCTCCTCCCCAAGTCGGTTTCAACCTCCTCTTGCTTGTTTCCCACAGTTTCCTGTTTTAGCCGTTTGACTTTCAAACTGGCAGTTTGACTTTTCAGTTTGGAACAGCAAGAACACTTAGTACATGATGCAATCATTCCAATATGCAATGACACATTCATGTACCCCTTCCCCTCCGGAGTGCCGGAAATTCCGGAACCTTCTAGAACATTCCCGATGAAAACACCGGAATCATTCCCGAACTCCGAAACGGGACTTTCCTTATATGAATCTTATTCTCCGGACCATTCCGGATCTCCTCGTGATATCCCGGATCCCATCCGAGACTCCGAACAACATTCGGTCTCTTTCTCATAATACCATAACTACTCAAAACAACGTCGAATCCTTAAGTGTGTCTCCCTAGGGTTCGTGAATTATGCGGACATGATCGAGACACTTCTCCGAACAATAACCAATAGAGGAATCTGGAAATTCATATGGCTCCCACATATTTCTACGATTACTTTGCGATCGAATGAACCACTTACATACGATACCAATTTCCCTTTGTCTCACGATAGTTTACTTATCCGAGGTTATGATCGTGGTATCTCGCATACCTAGTTCAACCTCGTTCTTGATAAGTACTCTTTTCTCGTTCCGTGATATGTGATCCCTTGAGCGGTCACATGCTTGCAAGCTAATTGGATGACATTTCACCGAGAGGGCCCAGAGTATATCTATCCGTCATATGGATGGACAAATCCCACTCTTGATCCATGTGTTTCAACCAATACTTTCTGAACACTCAATGCCACCTTTATAGCCACCCTGTTACGGTGTGGTGTTTGATGACATCAAAGCATCCATCCGGAAAAGGTGATATGCATGATCTCATGGTCGAAGGAATTAGGTTACTATGTATCAGAAAGCATATATGGCAATTGAACTATTGAAATGACTTGATCTTTATGCTACGCTTATCTATAGGAGTATGTCCATCACATCATTCTCCTAATGACATGATCCTGTTGTTAATAACATCTCTATGTTCATGATCAGGAAACCATGATCATATATTAACCAACAAGCTAGTTTAACAAGAGGCTTTACTAGGGACTCTTATTTTAGTTTACAAATCACACAAGTATTAATGTTTCCGGTTAATACAATTATAGCATGGTATGTAAACATTTATCATAAGTGTGAAGATATGATAATAACCACTTTATTATTGCCTCTTGGGCATATCTCCAACAATTTAGGCCTCACCGTTGCAAGGTAGGCAGGTTGCTTCCAACCTCCAGCCGCTTGATCCATGAAGGTCTCAAATTCTTCATCATTAGAGTCGAAGGAGACTCCTTTGTTCTTTGGGCTAAGGCCTTGTGCTTCACGGTCATTGTCGTTAATGGAGGAAGTCTGGAAACTATCCCATGAAGGAACCATGATACCTAAATGTTTGCCTTTGCCTGGAGCTGGGTAGCTCATCGATGAGATTGGATCTGTTGATATAAGTGTAAGAAAGACCTTTGGGAAGTCTTATGAAGGGTTAATAGCAGGGAAAAACTCATGGTGAATGTAAAAGGGTTAACAAAAAAACATCCAAACAAAATAGGAAAGAAAAGGAGAAAAAGGGAAGAAATCGAGTCAGTAACGACCAAACGTATGGGGGCCGCTCATATGGCACACCCGTACCTAAAGTCCTTCCAAAATTCTGAGTGCTCAAAGTCGGTAAACTTTCTCTAAATATTTGGTACATGTGGGTTTGGACCGTACAACCATAGCACATACTGGATACTTACCTACTTTTCTAAGGAGGTAAATTTTTTTGATCAAAATAACAAAAATGAGGCAGAAACGAGACGAAAAAAACAGAGGGAATAACGACCTTGCATATGGGGGAGCCTCCCATATGGTCTGGTGATGGCTGCAAGTGCACAAATCGTTTGTAGCTAGTTTTGAAGTTGAGATGTCGATCCCATAGGGAGCCCAAAGGTAAGTGTTTATTGGTGAAGTCTCTATCACACCCGAAGTTGTCACAGGTTTTCGAGTGAATTGACTGCAAGTGTTGAAAATAAGAATAGAATTTGGATTAAATGAAAGTATTAAATAAAACTAAAATGTAAACTTTAGAAATAAAAAGCATAAAAGTAAAGAAGAGATTTGTTTGTTGTTTTCTACAGATGACAAAGTAGGCGCGAGGAGATTCAGTTCATGGTGATAGTGAATGTGCCACGTGGATGAGTGATAAGTGTAACACTCATAATCTTATAAGTATGTGTGTAGTAGAGCAACCCATAATTAGCCGAAACTCCTCTTGGTAGATTTCATCCCAACTTCAATAATCCTACTAGTCTGTTTACAACAACCATGGTCATTCACTAGATGATTAAGATCCTTCAGGTTGCTTATCAATTAATCTCCTTGAATTGGACTAGTACAATAAGCTCGGTGGTTCCTCGTTATCCTCGAGTCAAACTAGTTTCCCATTGATATCCCCGTGTCACTTGAGGGTCGTCGATCTGCTAGCAAAAAAGATTCTATCTATGTATGTCACATCCCAAATTTTTCCAAAATTTGAAATGTGAAAAATAAACAAACAAAAGAAACAAATGTTGAAATTTAGGGTGAAAAGAAACTTTTTGCTTCTAAATGGAAACATCAAAACCCTACTTGAACAAAATTTGAATTAAAAGGCAAGAAACAAATTTTAAAACAAGTCAAATTCATCCTTGCATGGAAAGTATCTTGAATTTAAAGCACATGGAAAAGTTGAACCAAAAGTCTAAATCCTAATGAGAAATCACTCTAAGATCACTCTAAGACTATGGCCTTATTTCATATAAAAATTTGGCAACAACCTTTCTAAATGATCAGTAAATGGTAAACAAAGATATTATAAAACCATGGGAATTAATTTCATTCAATTTGGAGCCATGGATAAAAACTTATAATTTTAATAAGATAAAAGAAAGTATTTCCAAGACTAATAAGCTCCTAGCAAAAATCCATACCAAATTATGAGCAAATTAATCCTAAAAGGATAAATAAATATTAAATAAAATTTTACAAAGTGGAATCACTAATTTTGTAGCTATAAATAAAAAGATATGAATTTTATAAAATAAAGAAAGAATTAAATAAAAAGAAATATTTAAAAGACAATTTAAATCTTGGCCAAATCCATAAGCAAATGGAATAAAAATAATTCAAATAAAATAAAAGAATAAAAGATTATTTAAATAAAATTATATGGGTTTATGAACCATATTCAATTTTATTTAAATAAAGACAAAATGCCTAATTTAAATGAATAGTAAAGCATAAGAAATTATTTGGATTACTCCAAGTTGGACTAAATAACACAACTAGTAAATGGTTTAAACCTACTGAAAAGATTTGAATTCAAATTGTTGTTTGAAACAATTGATTCAAATAAAAACAGAAAATAGAAACAAAAAATAGAAACAGAAAAAGGAAAAAGAATAAGAAAAAAATAGAAAACAGAACCAACCCAGCACCCCAGCCCAACTAAGCCCAGCAACCAGCCCATCTATCCTACACAGCAACTCCTCTCTCCCCCGCAGACCTTTTCTCACAGCGCGCTCACCCCACCCCCTCACTGACTCCCCGGATCCACCTCCACATCATCATCGTCGTCCCCACGCGCAGACTAGTTACTCCCCCTCCCTAACCATTTCTTAGCAAATTTTCCCTACATAAATTCGCTTGCTGGCTGGAGTCGATCTCTCCCGTGACCACGCCATCTTAAACCCCTCTGTCCCTTCCCATTTCCCCTCAATCACCCGCACCCGAGCGCCCCCAGGCTGCACTAAATCGGACTCGCACCACCGCGGCCACCGACGCACTCCGGCGCCGATTTCGATGAGCTCCGACCCCCTCCTTGCCTCTGGCTCAAGACATCTTGCTCCTCATACTCTTGAACATACGCTAACATTCCCCGTTCACTTTCTCATACACCAAGAACCTCGCCCCCATCATCGCCTGCACACAGCCGACGGAGAGCGCAACTCCGACGAGTTTCCCGGAGAGCCCCGTGCGCGCCTTGTCCTCTAGCTCTTGCTATCTTGTTCGCCATCATCTTGTGTGTCCCCTGATGCTTTCTACTCACTCACTCGTGACTTTCAGGTTTGCCTCAGACGATGACAGCATGCACCCGACGCCGACGCGGCTCCGGCGAGGAATCCACGATGATCCTATGCACCCGCGCCTCCACTTTGTTGACCATCGACACCACCTCGTCTCCGTGCTTAGGTAACGTCCTGTACCTCCCCATCTCACCACCTAGTGCTGCTAGTATGTCGCCGGCCGAGCCGTCGCCGCTGCAGCTCGCCACCAGTCGTTAGTCGTTTCATCTAGGTCCGTTAGATCTAGATCTAACGTTGTAGATTAGATGACTTATCAAAGGGGTATCAACCAATCTGATCCATGCGATGCTATTTAAATCCAATGGCCCGCGTAGCTGATCCGCATGAAACGGTATCGGCCAGTATAAACAAGACACGTGGCGAGACCCTTCTGTTCAAAATTCCAGAAAATGTTTTTGGATGTTTAAACTTGCAAAAATCATAACTTTTGATATGTATGTCCAAAAATTGCAAATTTGGTGTCTATGGATTCAGAAAAATGAATACTTTGCAACTGTGGCACTATTTTAGTCATTTGCTTCTGAAAATTTAGGTGTTGATGCAGAAAAATTAATAATACTATTTTGAGTATAAAAATTGTTCTAAAAAATATTTTTTAGTGAAACCTTTTGCAAATGGATTTGTTCTGAACCCTTTGACCATAAACACTAACACTTGATTTTAAAAATATATTTGGTTAACACTAGAAATTATTCGTTTGAATAAAAGAATTTCTAGTAAAACAAAAATGATTAAAAAGGCCTATTTTCACTAACTTGGTTTCAAATGAAATTCCCACTTTTATAAAACACCAGTAGGTGTTTTGAAATGTTTAGAACCTTGTTATAAACTAGTTTTTCAATAAAACAATCTTTTGCATGCTTGTATGCATTTCTTTGTTTTTATTGTTATTTGTTTGTGTGCTAGTTTTGAATGAGTGCTTTGCTTGATTGTGATGTAGTGAACATTGAGGAGTGTGACAATTGCAAGATCAAGGAGAGTAACTAGATTCTCTACCAAAAAAACAAGTGATACTTTGGTCATCAAAAGTCCTATCTTTTCAATATTGCATTAGTGATATTTTGGTAGTATGCATGATAGGACTAATTATATATATTGCTATGCTATAGAATATCCTATAGAATATATTTTGCTAGGAATCTTCATAAGTTAAGAGACATGTTATGCTAGTATGCTTAGCCTAACTATTAGAATTCAAGGGTGGAATATTCATACAACGATATTGTGCAAGGTATGTGACTATGTTTTTGATTAATAAAACAACTATGTGAATGAATCACCTGGGTGGAATGGGAAGATTGGTTTGTGTTGAGTGGTTACACAAGGCCCATGTCTATAGTTTACCTTATGTATCACACTTGTGGATGGCCACCCAGGAACAAAGAGATTTGAGATATTTTGTGTTGAGAAGCTTCCAATGCAGCCACATGGCATATGAGCTCTTCCTTGACCAACTAGGTTGCAAGAACGCAGACAGACAGATAGTTGGTGGTAGTGATGATAGGATGGAACGCATCTGTGCTGATCTGAGGGATTTTTCTAAAAAGTCTCGTATCGATGCATGTCGAGTCTTGTGGGAAAAGTGCACCACCTCTCAAGAGGGTAAAACCTAAGTACTTAGTCGTGTCCCCGGTAATGGACATTTTGAGCATCAAAGACATTGAAATGATCAAGGATCTCCTCATCCCAATTTCTCTAAGATAAAACTTGTTGGGTGAACAAGGGAAGCACCTGGTGTGATTCCAGTATGCCATGTGTGATGAAATATTTTGAAAAATAGAAAACTATTTTACAAAGGATAGGGAAAACTTATTTTGTGCAAAGGCCAGCCAAAACTCCACTTAGCCATATATTCATGTAGATGTTAGATTCTCCATATCAATATAATATCACTTGCCAATACAATTCAAATGTATTGACCCTTGTGGCTGTAAGTTTTTATGTTACGGGTTTGTTTGATGTTAGTGAAGTTTGTTGAGTAGGGATTACAAGTCTACAACCAACATGATTGCCTGTGGCATATGAAGATGAAGGACTCCATGTTATATAGTTATATTTGTTGCTTTGTAATAAAATATCCATATGAGCTATGTAAGTTGTAAAGAATTATTTTATTCCTGGTTATAAGATGTAATATGACCTTTTTTTCTTGATATTACATCTTAAACTGTGGGTGCTAGCTATTTGATCCAGAGGCTAGCACTGTAAAAAACAGGGATCTCTACCTTATCAGGTTGGGACCTCTATAGATGGTATTAGAGCACTATGTTGCCTGTAGGATTGTAACCCTAGGATTGGACAAAACCCCTTAGAAAAATAAGAGTTGTATTTGTTCAAACTTATTTACGAACAATCTTGTAAACTCTTTCCTCAGCATTTTGATTTGATTCTACATCTCTCCCTTTACTACTTGATGGACAAAAACTTCAACATGAGCAAGGACTTCACGTTCACCAATGACTCCGACTTCAGTTTCACCAAGGACTTCAACTTGGAAATCACTAAGGACTTCAAGTGAGATAAGAACAATACTCAAGACTTGGAGATAAGGAAATACAAATTAGGAGGAACCATCAACACCTTTGAACTTTGTGACCAAGATAAAAGAATTTCTTCTAAGGATACCGTGATCTTGTTCATGATGTAACAACTAAGAAGAATGGAATGATCTCAAGTGATACCCATAGTTGGACCACCACACTATTGTGTAGTTTAAATCGATTTATTGATCACACCAACTTATGTGGTGTAGCAAAAATATTTTGTTACCTAAAATATGCTTGAATCTTGTTGTTTGAGTGGAATGAATGATTGTGATTTATTGCACATTGCATTGTGTGATTTGTTGCGTGTGAGTAGAATTCTTCCTCTAGAAATCTTATGCCTAATCTAATCACAATCCAACCCAAACAGATGACTTCTCTAAGAGACCACAACTCCAACATCAAGAATGGTAATAACAACCTAGAGATGCACATGACAGAACAACTGCTAGCAACCCAAGCCCAGTTGAATCAAGTGACAAGCCAGTTTTTAGGCAACAACATTGAGTTAGACCCAACCATGTTAAAGTTCTTGGAATCCCAATCTCAATTGTTGCAAAGTATGACCAATCAGATGATCAACATGAGAAGCAACCCTTCCCAAAGAGATTGTGACAACAATGTTATCAAGAAGGATATTATAGAAGGAACTCAAGCTTGCAAAATATATGGAGACATAGGACACACTTATAAAGAGCATATGGACCAATGCCCTAATTGTGAAGAGAAACATCTAGCTAGACAATGCCCCACATCTCAAGTTTCTTGTTTCCTATGTGAAGGAAATGATCATGTCCCTGTTCAATGCCACATCTATCCTATAGTTCAATAGATGAAACATCAAGCTAAGGATGGAAAACATCAAGTCTTTGGAAACATTCATGAAGGTACAACTTCTACCAAGAAGGATGAAGACAAAGTCAAATATCAGTATGCACCTCCATACATTGTAACCCACTATGGTGGACAAAAGAGGAAACATGGACGTTATCCTAGGAACCATTCTAAGAACCGAGGAAGTTTTCCCACATTTGTGGTGAAATATGAAGAACATGAACTAAGAGATCTCCTAGCTTTGGAGAGACCCAAAAAGAAGAAGAGCCAAGGAAACAAACAAGAGATAGTGATACCAAAGATAAACAGGGATCTTAGCTAGGTGATGTGCCACAAATGCAAAGAGCTAGGCCATTATGCATCAAACTGTCTAGAAAACGTGAAGAACAAGACAAGCAAACCTGTGAAGGATCTCAACCTTGTCACATGTTTCAAATGTGAAAATAAGGGACACTATGCAAACAACTGTCCAGAGAAGTTACATCAGGACACCAAGTAAGCCAAGATGTAATCTAGTTAAAAATATTTTAAGGATGGTAGTACCCTAGTTGTCTTGAAACCAACTTGTTGAATCTACCCTTCCTGAATCTCGGGACGAGATTCCTTTTAAGGGTGGTAGTCTGTCACATCCCAAAATTTTCCAAATTTTGAAATGTGAAAAATAAACAAACAAAAGAAACAAATGTTGAAATTTAGGGTGAAAAAAACTTTTTGCTTCTAAATGGAAACATCAAAACCCTACTTGAACAAAATTTGAATGAAAAGGCAACAAACAAATTTTCAAACAAGTCAAATGCATCCCTGCATGTAATGTATCTTGAATTTAAAGCACTTGGAAAAGTTGAACCAAAACTCTAAATCCTAATGAAAGAAATCATCTCCAAGATCACTCTAAGACTATGGCCTTGTTCCATATAAAAATTTGGCAACAACCTTTCTAAATGATCAGTAAATGGTAAACAAAAATATTATAAAACCATGGGAATCGATTTCATTCAATTTGGACCACGGATAAAAACTTATGATTTTAATAAGATAAAAGAAAGTATTTCCAGGACTAATAAGCTCCTAGCTAAAATCCATACCAAATAATGAGAAAAGTAATCCTAAAAGGATTTAAAAGGATAAATAAATATTAAATAAAATTTTACAAAGTGGAATCACTAATTTTGGAGCTATAAATAAAAAGATATGAATTTTATAAAATAAAGAAAGAACTAAATAAAAAGAAATGTTTAAAAGACAATTTAAATCTTGGCCAAATCCATAAGCAAATGGAATAAAAATAATTCAAATAAAATAAAATAATAAAAGATTATTTAAATAAAATTATATGGGTTTATGAACCATATTCAATTTTATTTACATAAAGACAAAATGCCTAATTTAAATGAATAGTAAATCATAAGAAATTATTTGGATTACTCCAAGTTGGACTAAGTAACACAACTAATAAATGGTATAAACCTACTAAAAAGATTTGGAAAAGATTTGAATTCAAATTGTTGTTTAAAACAATTGATTCAAATAAAAACAGAAAATAGAAACAGAATAAGAAAAAAAATAGAAAACAGAACCAACCCAGCACCCCCAGCCCAACTAAGCCCAGCAACCAGCCCATCTAGCCCACACGGCAACTCCTCTCTCCCTCGTAGACTTTTTCTCACCGTGCGCTCACCCCACCCCCTCACTGACTCCCTGGACCCACCTCCACATCATCATCGTTGTCCCCGCGCGCAGACTAGTTCCTCCCCCTCCCTGAACGTTTCTTGCCAAATTTTCTCTGCATAAATTCGCTTGATGGCTGGAGTTAATCTCTCCCCTGACCATGCCATATTAAACCCCTCTGCCCCCTCCCCATTTCCCCTCAATCTCCCGCACCGAGCTCCCCCAGGTTGCACTGAATAGGACTCGCACTGCCACGGACACCGACGCACTCCGGTGCCGATTCCGGTGAGCTTTGACCCCCTCCTTGCCTCTGGCTCAAGCCATCTTGCTCCTCATCCTCTTGCGCATCCGCTAACGTTCCCCGTTCGCTTTCTCGTACACCAAGAACCTCGCCCCCGTCATCGCCTGCACACAGTCGATAGAGCGTGCAACTCCGGCAAGTTTTCCCGGTGAGCCCCGTGCGCGCCTTGTACTCTAGCTCTTTCTATCTTGTTCGCCATCGTCTTGCGCGTCCCCTGATGCTCGCCACTCACTCGATCGTGACTTGCAGGATCTCCTCCGACGACGACAGCACGCAACCGATGCCAACACGACTCCGGCGAGGGATCCATGACGATACCGTGCACCCGCGCCTCCACTTCATTGACCGTCGACACCACCTCGTATCCGCGCTTCAGTAATGGCCCGTACCTCCCCATCTCACGTCCTAGCGCTGCCAGTACATCACCGGCCGAGTCGTCGCCGCTTCAGCTAGCCAGCAGCACCGCCCGTCGTTGGTCGTTTCATCTAGGTCTGTTAGATCAAGATCTAACATTGTAGATTAGATGACTTATCGAAGGGGTATCAACCAATATGATACATGTGATGCTATTTAAATCCAACAGCCCGTGTAGCTGATCCACACGAAGAGGTATCGGCTAGTAGAAACAAGACACGTGGCCAGACCCTTCTGTTCAGAATTCCAGAAAATGTTTTTGGATGTTTAAAATTGCAAAAATCATAACTTTTGATCTGTATATCCAAAAATTGCAAATTTGGTGTCTATTGATTCAAAAAAATGAATAATTTGCAACTATGGCCCTAGTTTACTCATTTTCTTCTTAAAATTTAGGTTTTTATGCATAAACATTAATAAGACTATTTTGAGTATAAAATTGTTCTAAAAGTTATTTTGAGTGAAATCTTTTGAAAATGGATTTGTTTTGAACCCTCTGACCATAAACACTAACATTTGAGTTTAAAAATATATTTGGTTAACACTAGAAATTATTCCTTTGAATAAAAGAATTTCTAGTAAAACAAAAATGATTTAAAAGGCCTATTTTCACTAACTTGGTTTCAAATGAAATTCCCACTTTTATAAAAGACCAGTAGGTGTTTTGAAATGTTTAGAAACTTGTTAGAAACCAATTTTCAATAAAACAATCTTTTGCATGCTTGCATGCATTTCTTTGTTTTTATTGTTTTGTTTTGTTATTTGTTTGTGTGCTAGATTTGAATGAGTGCTTTATTTGATTGTGATGTAGTGAACTTTGAGGAGTGTGAAAATTGCAAGATCAAGGAGAGTACCTAGATTCTCTACTAAAAAGGCAAGTGATACTTTGGTCATCAAATGTCCTATCTTTTCAATATTGCATTAGTGATATTTTTGTAGTATGCATGATAGGACTAATTTTATATATTTCTATGCTATAGAAGATCCTATAGAATATATTTTGGTAGGAATATTCCTAAGTTAAGAGACATGTTATGTTAGTATGCTTAGCCTAGCTATTAGAATTCAAGGGTGGAATATTCATACTATGGTATTGTGCAAAGTCTATGACTATGTTTTTGATTAATAAAACAACTATGTGAATGAATCACCTTGGTGGAATGGGAAGATTGGTTTGTGTTGAGTGGTTACACAAGGCCCATGTATATGGTTTACCTTGTGTATCACACTTGTGGATGGCCACCCAGGAACAAATAGATTTGAGATGTTTTGTGTTGAGAAGCTTCCAGTGCAACCACATGGCATATGGGCTCTGTCTTGACTAACTAGGTTGCAAGAACTCGGACAGACAGACAGTTGGTGGTAGTGATGGTAGCATGGAACGCGTATGTGCTGATCCAAGGGATTGTTTCTGAAAAGTCTCGTCTTGATGCATGTCAAGTATTGTGGGAAAAGTGCACCACCTCTCGAGTGGGTAAAACCTAAGTACTTAGCCGTGTCCCCGATAATGGACATTTTGATCATCAAAGACATTGAAATGATCAAGGATCTCCTCATCCCAATTTCTCTAAGATAAAACTTGTTGGGTGAACAAGGGAAGCACCTGGTGTGATTCCAGTGTGCCATGTGTGATGAAATGTTTTGAAAAAGAGAAAACTATTTTACAAAGGATAGGGAAAACTTATTTTGTGCAAAGGCCAGCCAAAACTCCACTTAGCAATATATTCATATAGATGTTAGATTCTCCATATCAATATGATATTACTTGCCAATACAATTCAAATGTATTGACCCTTGTGGCTGTAACTTTTTATGTTGCAAGTTTGTTTGATGTTAGTGAAGTTTGTTGAGTAGGGATTACAAGTCTACAACCAACATGATTGCCTGTGGCATATGAAGATGAAGGACTCCATGATATATAGTTATATATGTTACTTTGTAATAAGATAGCTATATGAGCTATGTAAGTTGTAAAGAATTATTTTATTCCTGGTTATAAGATGTAATATGAACTTTGTTTCTTGATATTATATCTTAAACTGTGGGTGCTAGCTATTCGATCCAGAGGCTAGCACTGTAAACACAGGGATCTATAACTTATCAGGTTGGGACCTCTACAATGTAGAACAAAGCATCATGTTGGCTGGGACCTTAATTGGACAACATGCATTAAGCATCCCATAGATAGTCAAGCACACATAATATAGTAATTGAGATCAACCACAAACTTCATGGAAATTATATAGGCACATCACATCTCACCAATCCCCTACATCTCCCACGCCCAAAGTA
Source organism: Avena longiglumis (assembly GCA_030063025.1). Taxonomy (NCBI): domain Eukaryota; kingdom Viridiplantae; phylum Streptophyta; class Magnoliopsida; order Poales; family Poaceae; genus Avena; species Avena longiglumis. Next base: position 501,149,269 of record CP125977.1, read on the forward strand.
ACTTACTCACACATGAGAGAAGAAAGCGTCATCGATATAATTAAATAAAGGAAGTTCTTCTTGATATTACCGTGGAGATCCACAATAAGAAATAGAAATAAATCCAATACAATTCAAGATAGGAAAAACAATCTCAAACCCTAATCTTGCAAGGTGGAGATCTCTATCTCTCTCTCTCGTACAAGTAATGGCTATGGAGGTGTGGTGGCTGGGAGATTGAAGATCGTGGGTCGAGATGAAGAACGTCTTCTCCTTCGCCGGATCTCTTCTTTCTCTCTTCTGGATGGGATGACGGCTCATCTATTCTGTTTTCGTCCTCGGCCTCTTCATAAAAGTTGTCCCCTTTAATAAGACAAAGGAGATGGAAGCTATACGGAGGGAACTATATGGCCGAAGAAATATTCCCGCCGTATAGTTGCTCGTTAAATATTTTATGTCCTCCCCTCGATTGCTTCCAAAAAGGGACTTGCTTGTTTTCGTCTGAATATTGTGTTTTTGCTGTTAAATCCCTTTGTTGATGTTCAGAACCTGAAACACACATTAAAAACCAAGTTTTCTTTGCTACTAAAGTATTAGTGTTAGGTAAAGCTACAAAACCATTAAATCCAAACAAAAACTATCAATAGAAACCATCTCTCGAGTACAAGTAATGGCTATGGAGGTGTGGTGGCTGGGAGATTGAAGATCGTGGATCGAGATGAAGAATGTCTTCTTCTTCTCCAGATCTCTTCTTTCTCTCTTCTGGATGGGATGACGGCTCGTCTGTTCTGTTTTTGTCCTCGGCCTCTTCATGAAAGTTGTCCCCTTTAATAAGACGAAGGAGATGGCAGCTATACGGCGGGAACTATATGGCCGAAGAAATATTCCAGCCGTATAGTTGCTCGTTAAAGATTTTATGTCCTCCCCTCGATTGCTTCCAAAAAGGGACTTACTTGTTTTCGTCTGAATATTGTGTTTTTCCTGTTAAATCCCTTTGCTGATGTTCAGAACCTAAAACACACATTAAAAACCAAGTTTTCTTTTCTACTAAAGTATTAGTGTTAGGTAAAGCTAGAAAACCATTAAATCCAAACGAAAACCATCGATAGACACCATCAAAAATGTGTTGAAACTCACATCTATCATCCGGGCGTACCGATCCACGAAAATAAACACAAAACAACACAAGGTGATGCAATCTTAACGACCTTCGGTACGGGCGGATGTGGCCTTACCGTCCGTCCGTACTAGTGTCTAAAAATGTCTTACTACTCAGAAAAAACAAGGATCTCAAAAAAGAAAGCGAAAACCACAAAACAACGACTAAAATCACAGAAAATCAAGGTTGGGATTACCTTGGTTACTTTGCGGTCGCAAAGTTTTCTTTGGGGGCTTACCTCCCTTCACCTTTTGCATTATTTTCTTCTCCCCTTTGTATATGGTCAGTCGCAAGAAATTGCTAAAGCTATTGCAAAGATAAATAGAAAATTTTCTATTGGGATGAATAGTGTCTGGGGGTATGCATATTGATGACACTCATTCTTGTGGTCTCATTTCTTCAATCATTATTGATGTGTCAGCCTGTTCCTCTTTTCTTTGCAAGATCTATATGTCAAACTCTTGCAAAAGTATAGTCCAATAGATCATCCTTGGCTTAACGTCAGTTCTTTCAAGAATTTCCTTTAAGCTATTACAATTAGTATGCACTCTAACTTTCAAGTCAATTATATAAGATCTAAATTTATCACAAGAGAAGGCAACATCGAAGAGTTCCTTCTGCCATTGGGTAGTTCTTTTGAGAATCGTTTAAGGTGTGACTAGCATGATGAATGATATTAAGTTCATCTACATCACACTGACAAAGAACGTATTCCACGGCTTCATGATTTTTCTCACAAAACAAGTCAAAAGGCTTTTACCAGTTTGATAGTTTAATAATAGGAGCATTAAGGAGGGCTTGTTTTAATATGGTGAAAGATATAAGATTGTTTTCATCAAAATTAAAAGTAGCATTCTTATGTAAAAGATTAGTTAGTAGTCTTACAACCTTAAAGAAGTTCTTAATAAACCTTCTATAATACCCTTCATGACCTTATAAACTTCTGATACCTTTTACATCTAGAGGTGGTGGTAGCCTCTTATTGCCTCTATTTTTACTTTATCGACTTCTATGCCCTTACCTGAGATCTTGTGACTAAGTACTATACCTTCCTGAACCAAGAAGTGGCACTTATCCCAATTCAAAACTAGGTTAGTGTCTTCACATCTATACAAAACCTAATAGAGATTATGGAGGCAATGGTTAAACTAAGTCCCATAGGCCGAGAAGTCGTCCATGAATACTTTCATAATATTTTCAACATAATACTAAAATATAGCAGTCATACATCTTTGAAAGGTAGCAGGTGCATTAAAAAGACCAAAAGGTATACGACGATAGGCATATGAATCGAAAGGACATGTGAACTTTGTTTTTAATTGGTCATCTCGATGAACAGCTAGAAAAACTAGAGTATCCATCTAAGTAACAAAAATAAGAGTGCATAGCAAGTTTCTCTAAAGTTTGATCTATAAGGCAAAGGGTAGTGATCCTTTCGTGTTTCCTTATTAAGTTTTCTAAAATCAATGCATACCTTATGACCAATGATAGTTCGAGTAGGGACTAACTCATTATGTTCATTCGGAACTACAGTGAAGCTACCTTTCTTTGCAACACAATGAACAAGACTTAACCAGTCATCTTCCTCCACATTAAAAATTATTCCTGCATCTAAGAGGTGGATTACCTCCTTTCTTACCTCATCTTTCATTTAGTTTTAATTCTTCTTTGGAAATCTGCAACCGGTTGGGCTCCGTCTTTCATAAATATTATATGAGTGGCTATCAAGGACTAATCCATTCCAAGTCATTCATAGAATATCCAAGATCCTTACGGTGCATCCTTAGAACTATCATTAAATTCTCCTCTTATTTTTCTATAAGATTAGAACTTATAATAATAGGATATTTGTTAGTATATCAAAAAACCTATATTTTAATTCTTCAGGAAGAGGTTTGAGTATAGGAGGGGAAGATCCTCATTTCCTTTTCTCTCAGGTGTCTCATATACTTGATTCATTTCAGGATCAATTATAGGGACTGAGTTAAGATACTCATCAATTTCCATTTTCTCTAAATCTTCGGGAAGATTGTCATTTTCAACAAATCTTCTATCTAGCTTGTCATTAGGAGTTTCATAAAACACAGCGGAAAGGCTACCTTCCTATTCTTGCTCTTGTTCATATTCTTCAAGTTCCTCATAAATTGACTTATGTGGGAATTTAGAAAAATAGAAATTCATTTTATCTTTGCCAATGTTTAGAGACACCGTCTCCCTTTTGTAGTCAATGTTTGCTCTTGCGATATTCAGAAAATTCTTTCAAAAATAACTGGACAATAAATATCAGTGGGCATATCAACAAGTACAAAATCAATAGGGTACTTTAAGGTCCAAAACAAACCGGAACATCTCTAATTATCCCCATAGGAATTCTGAGTGTTTTATTCGCTAGCATAATTTTCATATCATTACCCTCTAATTTAGTTGATTTGAGTTCATTGTGAATGCCAAAGTAAAAGTTATAAGGGATGACATTAACATCTGTTCCAATATCACAAAGGCCATAATAAAAAGATTCACCAAAGGTGCAAGGAAGGATAGGTTTACCAACATTTTTAGCTTTTACCTTACCTTCAACAAATTGAGAGGCTTAGGTGTCTAGTTCAACAATATCGCAATGTGCATACATAGTAAATATCGCTCTGGGCATGGTCGGGTTGGACCGTAGGAAGTGCGTATGGCACCGACTTGGAGGTTCTCGGCATGGAGGAGGTCGTGGGTGAGAAGGAGGTACTGGGGATGTAGCCTGCTAGCTGCAGGAGGTCTGGGCACTTTGCTCCTCCTCCTTCATCTCGGTGTGCCCTAGGAGCGAGGAAGCCGGGGCGGTAGCCCCGGAATGGATGCTGCGATGCAGGCAGCTGACATGGCAATCGTTGTGGCGTGAGGTGCCGATGCGGATGCAACATGTGGAGGGGCTTGGTGGTCGACGATGTTGTCAGCTGACCAGCTCGCTGCTCCCTGAGCTTTGCAGTTGGGTTGAGCTCTGGGTGAAAGCCTTTCTTTTAATGTGGTCCGTGCTGACGACGGTGGCGCCTTAGGCGTCATTCTCCTTCTTGTTGGCGTCGTTGTGGATTTTTGATCCCGACCGACAAAAGTGCTGCCAAATTCTCTGGGTGAAAACCTAAGCTCCTTCGGAGCGGGCGATGGTGACGGACGCATCACTTCCTTGTTGGAGGCGTCTCCTTGTAGTGTTTTGGTCTCATGGTGCGATGGCTTCGCGGTGGATGAGAGGGTTTACTATGTTGTCTAGGGAGACAGATTATGGGGCGGCAGCCCTAGACTGTTGTTGGTTATCGAGTCGGCGGCCTCGAACCTCTATGCAGCAATGGTCTTACGGGTTTTGGCTGTGGCCTTGCATGGAGCTTGGGTGGCGGCTTGGAGATCTGTGTGGGCAGCGATTTTGTCGACCCGACTGCTTTTCTTCGCGCAATGCGAAGGTCGATCTGGTTTCTACATTGGGGCGGTGGCCCCGAGTTTGGCGCGACGTTCGAGGTCTGTGGGTGGTCAGTTCGGTAGCTAGAGATACGAGGCGACTAGGGTCACGCGACGTTGTGGCTCGAGTGTATCTTTGGTGCCGAGTGGGGTGTGTATTTGCTGCATTTGGTGGACTTGCGTTGTGTGTATGATGGATCCCCTTGCTTGTGCAACTTTCGTCTTGGTTTCCCTTATAAACCGGCAATGTATAGTTTGTATGGTTTTTTACCTGATTTTGTTTATAAACTGGGTCAATTCTATTGTATCTAATCGAGCGGCGGATATCGTCTGCCTTCAGCTCAAAAAAGTAAAATTATCTTCTAATTTTATTCAAAGCTTCAACACCGTCCTTCATTTGCAAGTACTCAAGTGATGCACGTTGAGGGAAACCCAGCACGGATCCATTTGGTGCATTAATTTATACTCAAAATGCACTAGTCATCATAATAGGAAAATTTACATTGTGTGGTTCATGTTTCACAAAGATGGCAAGTTTGTTTTGGGGTTGTCTGCGTTATAGGACTATATACGCCGTAAAATTGATTTTTATTGGGAGCGGCCGTCAGAAATTCGCGCTCCAGCGAGCGCGTTGTGTGATAAAAAATTGGGTGCACGGGACATTTGGTGCACGCGGGATAGCCGCGCTATAAAAACTCCTGGGTGCGAGTGAACACCAACGACCGGTCTGAAGCCTCCGCAAACCATTCCACCGCCACCGATTCATCCGCCATTCTTCTCCTCCAGCATCGTCGCCGCGCTTATTCCCCGAAATGGATGCCGGAACCCAATGCGGCACCACTTCCTGTTTGGTGTTGTGCATTGAACCGGCTAAATCGGTTGCCCGATGGCGCGAATCGGCCGCACCGTCGCCGGTCTGCCGCACCGTCCACATGCCACGCCGTCAACGCCGGACTTGGCGCCTCTTCTTCGCCGTTTCTTCTTCACCCACGCCCACTACACAACACTCGCTTCGACGAGTCGTCATCTGCGCCCGCAAAGTGCTCGACTGTATGCCGCGCCCCGGCCTAGAAATTTTTATTGTTTTAAAGTTCGTTTGTCCAATGTAGTATCAAAATTGTGTAGATGAGTTCGTCATATGATTCATCCGATGAGGCATGGGATATTGAAGAAGAAGAAGAAGAAGATATGCCATTCTATGGGCAATGCACATCAAAAAAAGGTTGAAGCATGGTGGTTCCATTGTCGATCGACAAAAAATGAGGCGGGAGAGGATAGAAGCCCATGAGAAGCAGATGCGTAGCTATTTTGCGGAGAATTCAACCTACCCAGGGAGCTATTTTCACCGCATTTTTGGATGAGCATCTGATTGTTCAAGCGTATCTCCGAGGAGGTGAATAAATATGACAAAAAAATTAGCGACAGAGAAATGCTGCTGGAGAACTTGGGCATAGGACTGAGCAAAAGGTCACCGCTGCTTTGCGTATGCTGGCATATGAGATTCTAGCGGATCTTGTTGATGATAATTTGGCGCTGGCTGAGATCCATGCTATCAAGTGTGTGAAGCGTTTTGCGGTGGCCATTGTCTATGTGTTTGGCAAGGTGTACTTGAGAGCCCCCGATGAGCAAGATACAGCTAGGCTTCTGGAGTTCAACGCAAATTGTGGATTTCCAAGTATGATTGGTTCTATTGATTGTATGCATTGGAGTTGAAAGAACTGTCCAACGGCATGGCATGGACAGTTCAAAGGCCACAAAAAGGATTCCACTATAATCGTTAAAGTTGTGGCTGATTATGAGAGTTGTATTTGGCATGATTTATTCAGGTTCCCCGATACGTTGATTGACATCAACGTTCTCCAACAGTCACCACTAATGAACAGAATTATATTGGGTGACACTCTACCTGTTGAGTTTGTAGCCAATGGACGCACCTAAAACTATGGGTACTTCCTAGCCCATGGCATCTATCCAAAGTGGAAAACATTTTTGAAGCCAGTTGTGAAACCATCTCGTAAGAAACAGCTTCAATTCCATATTGCATAAGCGGCGGCTAGGAAATATGGAGAGAGCATTTATAATTTTGCAAGCCTAATTTGCTATTGTAAAGGGGCTGGCGAGGTTTTAAGATCAAGACATCCTTTGGTATATCATGACAGCTTGTGTGATCATGCATAAGATGATCATCGAGTATGAGCATGGTCAAGAGAATGACTACCCGCACTATGAGTTTATGGGATGCCCTGTGCGGATCCATAGGAGAGAAGGGATAGTAGCCCAGTTTATTGCCTCGTACAAAGCTATTTGAAGGGAAGATGTGCATCTTTAGCTTCAAGAAGATATCATCGAGGAGTGGTGGACATGGAATGGGAAACAATAGTTTTATCAAAAACTATTTGTTCTATGTTGGTGCTCTATTTGTTGGAATGTTGATGATGATCTATATGTTGTATTATTGATGCACAATTTTTTGTTTGCATTGTAACAATATTAAAACTATTTATGTATGTTTTTTTGGTTTGCGTTTGATCTTAATTGTTCTATATTTATTGTTGTTTGATGTTTCTGAAAGCGCCACCTCGCTGCGTTTTACTGCGCCTAGTGAAGCGATGTATACGCGTGTTTTTTTGGGCGCCTGGAAAAGCAAATCAGCCTCGCACGCACAAAACTGTGAAATATGACGATGTATGCGTGTTTTAGCGTGTCGCAATATTCAGCGCCTATTAGAGTTGCTCTAACAACAAGAGCAAACAAAGACCCCAAAAATGTGAATTGGAGTGTGACTCTACATAGGGGCTTGTTGGTTTGCGACCCCAAAGTTGTCGGGCGAGTGCATAGCGGGCCGAGTTGCCTGTAATTGTCGTGTTTCGCAAAGTTGGGCTGCCAACTACCAAGAGGGACCATTTCGAAGCAAACTCATCTAACCCCTACCAAATTCAAACATTCCGTCAAAATGCCCCATGAAGTAGACGGTCGAGACCCTCATGTCAGTATTCTGTCCGTGTTGCGAGCGCCAACGCGGCAACCACGTAGGCAAAATGATGAACTAAGGGCCTTGGTGCGTTGACCAAATTCACAAATCTACTCCCACATTTTGCATGAACCCTAGCACCGGTGGCGTCGAAATCCACCCTCCAACCAGAATGATCCCTTCGAACATTTGACTTCCGGCGGCAGGTTGATGCACCCGCTTGATGATCCCAAGCTCCAATGCCGCATATTGTGCCTACTACTGCGAGGCTCTAGACCGCCTCCGCCGCCGCCGAGTTGAGCAGCACAGAGGATGGCAGATCCTACTACCAAGGAAGAAGAAGTTCACGCTACATGCGGGCGAGCTACTCTTCTCTTTGTTATTTGCAATAACTATAACTGCTAGCTTGTTATTGAACCTAGAACTGTTTGCTAGCCCAACGCTGACAAACAATTTTCGTCCCGAATTTTCTGTCAAGTGGGATCTCCGCGGACCACCCTTACATGGTAACAGCAGCCCTCTTCATCTACAATTATAAATTAGCAAATGGGAATAGAAAGTGGTATGGACACCATTGTTCCACGATGGAAGAAGCGTCTGCGTTGATCTGCACTATCCCTGGTATGGTTGCTGCTCTGCATAAACATGCTAAAATACGGCCGAAGAAGACTGCAAAGTTCAACTTCATGGATGAACGAGGCATCATGGTTCCTCTGACATGTGACAGACACCTAATTGGGTTGATGAAAAGGTCTGCTTCAGTTTGCATGTTTACGCTGAATTGTAGATGTGCTGGATGTGGAAGCTGCTGCCCCTGCTACTGGGATTCGCCCTACTATTCTTGGACAGGGTGGTCACTTGAACCCTTGCTCCTGCTAAGCAATAGTCTCTTGGGGTTCGCATGTTTGTGCTGAATTGTAATTTTTTTTTACTCTGCAGATATTAGGTAGTTAGACGTGTCCTCTTTCTTTGGCAGGAGGCGCCGCAAGGTTAGAAACATGACTTCTGAGTCAGTCATTTTGCTGCCTAAAGAAAATCAAAATGAGTGGAGTGATGATGATGGACACGATTCTAGTGCTGACTATTCAGGCAATGCAGAGTACGTGAAGGTAAAAAAAATGGCACCTAGGAAGAGGAAGAAGGAAGGAACTAAAGAAGCTAGTGGACATGAAGGCTTACCTAGGCAGGGGAAGAAGGCTGGCAATGAAGATGCATATAATGTGTTGAACTTCAACCTATATATGTAATTCGGTTAAATTCTAGATCCGTGTGTGTGGAACTTGTCGGGCGAAACAATCTACCCGCATTCTCCGAGTAAAATATACCCCGACTAGAGGTTTGGAAATGGCCGGGTCACTAGTTGAATTCGAAATTGTGATTGTGCCACTACTATCTGAAAACTCGCATCACCGAGACCGCGGTTGCAGAGGGGGAGGGGGTCTCCAAATTCGATGAAATGTTAGTGGCACATAAATTAATTATTTAAGCTGCTACACTCCATGAAGCAGCAACTTATTTCAGCTGCTGGACAACGACATGGCAACATAAACAGCAATGGTAACCAATAATCCCTAGATAATGAGGAAATTTTCACCACATTATGGACTCCCTGCATCTGGCGAAGCCTGTCTATCCCACCACCTGTCTATCCCACTACCTCCCTGCTCTTGCCTCCCCTGCATCTGGCGAAGCTCCTGGATCTCGAGTAACAGGGTGTACGTCCTTCCACTTTATAAATTGTTTCTATGCCATTTTCATGCGGCAGAATCCACGTAGATTACGTTTAAGAAAACCACCAAAGTTAGATTACCATCATCATACAAAAGGAAGTAATGAAGGGCTAAGACAGAATAATAGACGGCCAATATTTTTCACCACTAGTTCTGGCCACTTGGTCAACAATTACTATTATTACAATTAAAAAACTATGGAGCTCTAGCTAAAGTCAGTTCTTGCTCTGTTTTACCAAGGGTAAAACAGAGCAAGAACTGACTTCATTTGTGACGTGGTAGAAGCCCCGTCACAAATGAATCCACCATGATTTTTTTTGACCGTGGCGGATCGCACCCTTTAGCCACAAAAACTTCTTCTGTCGTAGATCTATTTGCCAGCCGCGTTGACTGCTGACGTCATGCAAACTGCCACGTGGAAAACGTTGTTAACGGCTAGTTACCAACGTTAACTGTCATGGAAACCATGGTAGAAAGCCAAGCCCATCATAGGCCTAACAATTATTAAGTGGGTTGGCCCATTATGAGATCCCAACAGTAATTCGGCCCGTTACTGTCTCGCCTAGCACTGTTTGAAATGGGCCCATAAGTTAGGACATTATATATTCAGGCCCTGTACTATTTTGGCCCGCTATTATTCTGGCCTTCTACTGTTCTGGCCTGATCTGCATCTGGCCTTCTACTGTTCCGGCCTGTTGAATATTCGGCCTTCTAATGTTCCGGCCTGCTACGAATCTGGCCGTTTACTGTTACCGGTCTGCTGTAAATCTGGCCATTTACTGTTTTGGCCTGCTGACAATCTAGCCATTTACTGTTCCGGCCTACTGCGAATCTGGTCTTTCACAGTTCTGGCAAGCTGTATATCTATCCATTTACTTTTCCAGCCTATTGACAATCTAGATATTTACTTTTCCATAACAATCTAGCATTTTACTGTTCTGGCTTGTTATTAATATGGTTTGTTACTGTTCTGACCTGCTATAAATTTGACCATTTACTGTTCCGGCCTGCTATAAATCTGGTGGTTTACTGTTCTAGCCAGCTAACAATCTAGCCTCCTCTAGCTTGATGTGATTCTTGCCTTTTACTATTACAACATGCTGACTATCTAACCTTTTACTGTTCCGGTCTGCTACCTATCTAGCCTTTTACTGTTCTGTCCTGCTAACTATCTAGCCTTTTACTATTTGGGTCTATTAGTATTCAGGCATGTTACTGTTCCATCCCATCAGGGTTTTGGTCCCATACTGACCGGGCCTATCACTGCTCCGACCTTTAAATGTTATGGTCATTACTGTTCACGTTCACATCCATGCGTCGTTTCATTCACCGTTCTGCTCCAGCCTGTTACTGTTTTGGCCTTTTTTTGGAACCCTTGACTTATTTTGCAGAAAAACACACAAATGCCAAGACGCCAATTAATACACATACGAAAACATAAACTACTTATTACAAAAATTAAAGTTTATTACAACACATCATTAAACAAGATCTACATTCTAAAAATTATAAAGTGTTGGTATACTCAATAAGAGATCGGCACATGACAATTCGCTTCAATGTATCATCTGTCCACTTCCTCAACATTTCAGCTACAGATCTAAGAGCAGTTGCACCCTTTCTTTCTACAAGCAACACAACATTCGTATATATATCACCTGCAGGAGTTGTTCTAGGTGGACCGGTAAGTAAGTTGTTTGCTTCAGAAATATAATGGGAGGATAAATGAGAATAGGGATCACAACTTTCAGTCCCGCCTTCCGAGGACTCCTGCTTCGTTTTAACTGCATCCTGTATAATAAGGTGAAACGGGTTAAACCAAAGAACAAGGGGGAAATTAGTATTATATAAATTAGAGATCATTTAGGAGCAAGCATACTAGACGTGGCTAAGGAATTTACTAGGCTCGCTTCTAAGAACATAAAATCTTCTCAACTGTTTACACCAGATAAGGGACCCACTCATCCGTGTTGAAAGAAACAATAAAGGCATGGGTCTTGTCCTAGACCCAGGGTCCACAAAAACTTGCTGGACTCACCCTCTACAGTGAAAAAGACTCCCTAGACACCACAAATCTCCAACACTGCACATGTTGGACATCCACTATGTATGAATAAACCACACCATAAGCCAAAAAGTGCAACTTAAGAGTTATCTATATACATAGTGGACCTTTTCCACGAGCCAAAAAGCTTTAGGATGACGCGTATGCTTTAAGTAAGTATGAACTTACAGTAGCTCGTTCAGGCTGACAGTTTCTCCTTCTCAAGCAGGTGCGACTCCTGGTCAATCTACCAATAGTATCTGAGTCGAGCAGTTGGAACTCTGGTCCTTGTACTCTATTGTCCTTTCTCTACATTAAGTCATAACATTTAAAACTGAGTTAACTGGTTTGGAAGGATGAAAGCACTTGAAAAACACCAAAAAGATAGCATAAAATGACCAGATGTATGATTCAAACTAGCTAGTTGGTTTTGAAGGATGAAATCATTTGAAAACACCAAAAAGATAGCATTAAAAATTACTAGATGTACATTTTATGAATTAAGCATTCACAAATATAAACACAACAAAACATGAATAGAAATGTCATGGCAGGATTTCAAGTAGTATGACTTATTAAGATAATATGCACACGGGCTATATAACTTATTAACATGACAAAAAACTGGCCTAAGTAACACACAAAAACCTCGCACTTCAGCCTTGCTTGGCGTCAGTTGTTAGTGTTGGATCCTTTATGAGTTGTTCCCATGACCCATTTAAGCGCTCAGAAAGAATAGCATCTACGAGTAAGTGTTGCAGGAATACACCGATTGTGTGAGAATGTAAGAAAGGAAATAATAGAAATAAGCTTATGTTGTGGATAAGAACTACCATATGTGGGTGCAAAGAAAATGGCAATAGCATCAAAGATATTGAGCAACATTCTAACGCTTTTGTAGCTTACGAGTACCAAAGAATAGCAAACGGGCAAGATAAATTACCACTGTGCAGCAAGGGAGGGTGGGACGCGCAAGAGGGCAGCGGGGGCGTCGGCTGGGAATTTCGAGGTGGATCTGGTGCGTTGGGTGGTGAAGATGTTCCCGAGTGGAAGAGAGCGCTGGCGGGGAAAGAGCTCCGGTGTGGAAGGGAGCATCAGCGGTGAAGATGCTCCTGTGTAGAAGAGAGCGTCGGCGGTGAAGGAGCTCCGGTGTGGAAGAAAGGGCTGGTGGTGAAGCGGCTAGAGGAAGGTGGAGGTCGAAGGGGGTGGGCGGCAAAGAGGCAATGGGGAGATATAGGTGGGATGACATAAATTTACCACCTATACCCCTCTATTATTGCAGTACTACTCTGGTCCTTGTTTCCAGGCCAGGGGTAGAAGAGGAATTTTTCATTGCAAAAAACGGGAGGGGATTTTTGAATAGATGCGCGGGATGTTTCGGTGCTATGTGGAAATTTTGAGGTTGAAGCTTCCGACATACGCTACTCCGACACATCCGCTCCTCACGTGATGGCCCTGTCTGGACCCACACGATAGTGACAACATGCTTACTAGCATTTAAATGAGTTTAAACACATTTGCCGAAATTGATAAGCATTATATTTTGAAAGCTTTCAAACAAGATGACCAAGTTCATGGCCATATATTTGCCATAGTTTATGATAATGTGTCTATATTTGGTAGATCGGTGCATCTTGTCATTTCAAGCAATGTTTACAAAAAAGGAGATTCTTGATTTTATTGATATATAATGCCCTGCTTGTTCAGAGTCATTTAGGGTTTTAGGGGTTTAGGGTATTTCCAATAATGTTTGAGCTTTATGCTTATATTTGTAGAATAGAATAGCGTTACCGCACTTTAATGTAAGTATCTCAAATTTGATCTATAAGTGCATGATACGTGCTTGGTTATAGGGTTTATGGGTCGAGGGTTTAGGGTTTTAGTATTGAGGGGTTTAGGGTTTTGGTTTTAGGGGTACTTTAGGGTTTATGGTTTAGGAAATTTTCAACAATGTTTGAGTTGTATGCTTATATTGCTCGAATAGGATGGTGTTACCCAATTTAAATGGAAGAATCTCAAATTTTGATCTATATGTGCATGATAACTCCTTGGTCAGTGTTTAGGGGTGGTTGAGGGTTTAGGTTTTAGGTTTTAGGGAACTGTCAATAATGTTCATGGAAATGACTTAGTAGTAATTTTATGAAAGTATCTCAAAATTTTGATCTATAACAACATGGTCAGGGTCGTTTAGGGGTTTAGGGTTTAGGGGTTTAGGGAATTTTCAATAATGTTCAAGCTTTATGCTTATGATGATACCCCTGCCTGGTCAGGGTTGTTTAGAGTTTAGGGGTTTAGTGTTTCGGGTTTTAGGGTTTAGTTTTTAGGTATTTGGGGGTTTAGGATTTAGGGCTTCAAGAATTTTGAAATACAGTTCGAGCTTTATGCATATATTCATGGAATAGTATGACTTAACAACAATTTAGTAATGAAAGTATCTAAAATTTTGATCTATAAGTGCATGATACATGGTTGGTTAGGGTTTATGGGTTGATAGCTTAGGGTTTTAGAATTTAGGGTTTAGGGTTTTTGTTTTTTAGGGGTAGTATAGTGTTTAGGGTTATGTTTGATCTTAGGGTTAGGGGTTAGGGGTTAGGGTTTTTAGGGGTATAGGACTTAGGGTTTAGGGAATTTTCAATATTGTTTAACCTATCGTGAATTAGAATGGCGTTAGCGCATTTTAATGACATTAGCTCAAATTTTGATTTTTAAGCACATGATACCTCTTGGTCAGGGTTTAGGGTTTACAGGGTTTAAGGTTTGGGTTTTAGGGCATTTCAATAATAATGTTCAAGCTTTAAGCTTAGATTCGTGGAATGGAATGGTGTTAGCGTAATTTAATGAAAGTATATCTCAAATGTTGATCCATAAGTGGATTAAATACATCCTTAACTAGTCAGGATCATTTAAATAGGGGTTTAGGGTTTAGGGAATTTTCAATAATGTTCAAGATTTATGCTTATATTTGTGGAGCAGAATGGTTTTACCGCAATTTAATGAAAGTATCTCGAATTTGGATCTATAAGTGCATGATACCTACTTGGTTAGTGTTTAATTATGGGTTGAGGGGTTTGGGGTTTTAGTATATAGGGGTCGACGGTTTAGGTTTTAGGGGTTGTTTGGGGTTTAGGGAATTTAGGGGTTGAGGGTTTAGGTTTTCAGGGTTGTTTAGGGTTTCGGGAATTTTCAATAAAGTTCGAGCTTTATGCTTATATTTGTGGAATAGAATGACTTAGCAACAATTTAATAATGAAAGTATCTCAAATGTTGATCTATAAGTGCATGATACCTGCTTGGTCAGGGTTAGGGGTTAAGGGTTTAGGGTTTTTAGTGTTAAGACGTATAGGGCTTATGGTTTAGGTTTTAGGGGGTTAGGGTTTAGTGAATTTTCAATAATGTTTGAGCTACATGCCGATATTCGTGAAATAAACAGGTGTTAGCACAATTTAATGAAAGTATCTCAAGTTTTGATCTATAAGTGTGTGATACCTAGCCTGCTTTGTCAGGGTTTAGGCGTTTAAGGTTTAGGTTTTATGGCATTTTCAATAATGTTCATGATTTATGCTTATATTCTTGGAAAGGAATAGCTTTAGCATAATTTAATAAAAGTATATCTCAAATGTTGATCTATAAGTGGATGATATATACCAGCTTGGTCAGGGTCATTTAGGGGTTTAGGGTTTAGGGTTATAGGGTTTAATGTTTAGGTTATAGGGCATTTTCAATAATGTTTAAGCTTTATGCTTACATTCGTGGAATGGAATGGCGTTAGCATAATTTAATGAAAGTATATCTCTAATGTTGATCTATAAATGGATGATATACCTGCTTGGTTAGGGTGGTTTAAGGGTTTAGGGTTTAGGGAATTTTCACTAATGTTCAAGATTTATGTTTATATTTGTGGAACAAAATGGCATTACTGCAAATTAATGAAAGTATCTCCAATTTTGATCTATAAGTGCATGATTCCTACTTGGTTAGGGTTTAATTATGGGTTGAGGGGTTTAGGGTTTAGGGTTTAGGGTTTTAGTATTTTGGGGTTGAGGGTTTAGGTTTTAGGGGGTGTTTGGGGTTTACAGAATTTAGGGGTTGAGGGTTTAGATTTTCGGGGTTGTTTAGGGTTTGGGGAATTTTCAATAAAGTTCTAGATTTATGCTTATATTCGTGGAATAAAATTACTTAGCAACAATTTAATAATGGAAGTGTCTCAAATTCTGATCTATAAGTGCATGATACGTGCTTGGTTAGGGTTAGGGTTAGGGGTTGAGGGTTTAGGTTTTTAGGGTTTAGGGGTATATGGCTCAGGGTTTAGGTTTTAGGGTTTAGGGGTTTAGGGTTTTGGGAATTTTCAATAATTTTGAAGCTTTATGCTTATATTTGTGGAACAAAATGGCGTTACCGCAATTTAATGAAAGTATCTCCAATTTTGATCTATAAGTGCATGATACCTACTTGGTTAGGGTTTAATTATGGGTTTAGGGGTTTAGGGTTTAGAGTTTTAGTATTTGGGGGTTGAGGGTTTAGGTTTTAGGGGTTGTTTAGGGTTTAGGGAATTTTCAATAATGTTCAAGCTTTATGCATATATTCATCGAATAGAATGGCGTTGCCCAATTTAATAAAAATATCTCAAATTTAATCTACAAGTGTATGATACCTGCTTGGTCAGGGTTTAGGGGTGTATTAGTGTTTAGAATTCAGGGGCTTAGTGTTTCGAGAATTTTCAATAATGTTCAAATTTTACAGTTATATTCGTGGAATACAATGGCGTAACCAATTTTATCACCACACCAATTTTATGGTTCAAAGACTATATATGTTTCAAAGTCTCAACGCACCAATTTTATCACAAAGTATGAATTATTTTACGAATAATTAACAAGTTTCGTAAAAAAAATTAAATTTCTGAGCCAGTTTCGTCGGGTTTATTAAGTTTATCTCAGTTTAGCAAAAAATGTTTGAATTTTGAACCGGAAATGATGTGAATCTCTACTTCCCCTAATTCTGGGTCACTGACAGCAAAAATGTTCGAATTTTGAACTGGAAATGATGTGAATCTCTACTTCCCTAATTCTGGGTCACTGACATGCGCGTCACTTGCGTTGTGGGTCTACAAAGTCGATGTAAGGCCGTACGGGCCGGGCAGGTAAATACTTATTGAAGAAGGGCAGAGAACCACGTAGATGGGGTGATGCACGTGGGAGAACGCAAAATTACCACCTATATCCCTCTATTATTGCATTGATTCTCGGGTTTTTGTTTTTGGAGCAGGGATAGAAGAGGAATTTTGCATTCTTAAAAAATGTGAAGTATGTTTGGGCTAGATGTTTGAATGAATGGGCGGGATATTTCGTTGCTCTCTCGAAATTTTGAAGCTGAATCTTCTAAGGTACGCTACTCGATCCCACTCCCACTTGGGGATGCTATCCCCATCACATAGACCCAGACGCCTATATGTCTATACGCTTTCGAGCATTTAATGAGTTGATAGACATCTGCTGTCTTTCAAACAAGATGACCAAGGTCATAACCATATTTGCCTTTTTTACTTGCAGAACCATAGTTGTTGATACCGTGTCCATGTTTTATACTCCATACATTGGATGCATCTTGGCCAATCAAGCTTTGCTTACAAAGGGAAAATCCAAATTTTATTATTTTATTATTTTTCTAAGTGACAACATTGTTTTTGGTTGTGAAGCAACTTCAAAGATTATGGATCAATATGACATTGTGCCAATGGTCACACAAAATAACTTGTTTAATGGATAAACCCTATCAATCTTACTCGCTAAATTCTTGCAATAAATTGACAATATGGCAATTTACTAAAAACATGTCAATTTTGGTAACATGGTCTAGAGAAATGATAGAGAAGACTCTAGAACGATAGAGAAGTGTGTTTCGAGGTTTGTGCATAGCGTTTATTGTGCTAAAGACTATATCAATAGTATCTTCTAGCATCAGATGTTAATTGAATGGAAAAGATGATCTGACGGCTATCAATGTTAGGATTTGCGAGTCTTGATCCAACGGTTAATATTTAAAGTTATTCATACACTATATAGTGGTAAGATAAGATAAGATAGGGATTATGGTTTAATTTTAGGGGTTTAGGGTTTAGAGAATTTTCAATAATGTTCAAGCTTTATGCTTATATTCGTGGAATAGAATAGCGCTATCGCAATTTAATGAAAGTATCTCAAATTTGGATATATAAGTGCATGATACCTGCTTGGTTAGGGTGTATGTGGGTTGAGGGTTTAAGTTTTAGGGGTTGTTTAGGGTTGAGGGTTTAGGGTTTAGGGAATTTTCAACAATGTTCAAGTTTTATGCCTATGTTCGTCGAATAGAATGACGTTACCCAAATTAATAAAAGTATCTAAAAAATTGATCTATAAGTGTGCATAAATAGCTGCTTGATCAGGGTTTAGGGGTTTAGTGTTTATGGTTTAGGGGGGTTGTGTTTCAGTTTTTAGGGTTTAGCTAAGTTTTAGGGATTTAGGGGTTTAGCGTTTAGGGTTTCAGGAATTTTCAATCAAGTTCGAGCTTTATGCTTAATATTCGTGGAATAGAGGGACTTAGCAACAATCTAAAAATGAAAGCATCTCAAATTTTGATCTATAAGTGCATGATACCTACTTGGTCAGGGTTAGGGGCTGAGTGTTTAGGGTTTAGGGGGATAGGGCTTAAGTTTTAGGTTTTAGGGGGTTAGGGTTTAGTGAATTTTCAATAATGTTTGAGCTATATGCCTATATTCGTGAAATAAGAAGGCGTTACCGCAAGTATCTCAAATTTTGATCTATAAGTTCATAATACCTCTTTGGTCAGGGTTTAGGGTCAAAGGTTTTAGGATTTGGGGGTTTAAGGTTTAGGTTTTAAGGCATTTTCAATAATGTTCAAACATTATGGTTAATTTAGTCAAATTATATCTCAAATGTTGATCTATAAGTGGATGATGATATACCTGCTTGGTCAGGGTCATTTAGGCGTTTAGGGAATTTTCAACAATGTTCAAGCTTTATGCTTATATTTGTGAAATAGGATGATAAGACTTTTCGCTGTTGTCAGCGGCGTGGTGCGCGTAAATGCCAGCATGGACAGGTGTATCCCGCTCTCCTCCGCGTGGGTTGCTTGCGCGAAGGCTAGGCATGGTTGGTTTCGAGGTCTCGACCCCTTTTCGGTTGGGGTGGTGCGTCGCTCCTCCACATCCTTAGTCTCTGTTTATAGTAGAGCAGCCGCTCCAGCAAGAAAGCTCACGCGAAGCGGCGGGAAGTCGCTGGAAGGGTGGCGGCTAGAACAGGCGCGAAACGGCGCTAGAACCAGCGGTAAACGGTGGCGACGACGCCATTTACTCCTTCGTTGGGAGTCGAGCCATCATGGGCAAAATCTTGTGTGACTCACAAAGCAGGGGCAGACCCACCTCAAGTCAATGGTATTCAGTTGAATACCCAAAATAATTTGGCAAATGTTGCTATGTGAATTTTATGTGATAAATATACAAAAAATGACTACCTTATAATGAACCAAAATATGAAGTAGCTCAATTGGTCGCCTACAATATGTTTTGGTTTGGGGTTCAAACACCCATGGTTGAATTATTTTTGTTATTTTCTATAAAAATAATTATACACTATTTATATATATATATATATATATTTATATATTTTGAATACCCATTCTTAAAATTCTAGGTTCGTTCCTGTTGGCAAGGGGTACAACATATCTAGTCCAGCGTGGCAACGTTGCTGGCAAAACCCAGTCCAATCCAGTAAGGGATATCAGATAGTTCGACCTAAAACTCTAGCGTGCACTGGATTTAGTGTGTATGGGAGAGATGTCTATCAGCCCCATTTGCTTTGAGATTTGTATAAAAAAGAAATCTTTACATGCACATAGTACAAGAGCCGACTAATCCATGACACTCTTTTCCACTTATTTAACTCTCAATCCAAGATTTAAAACAGTCATATAATTTGAAATAATTATTAAATAAAAAATCTTTTTAAACCTGTGTATTTATGTCAATTAAATCTTTTAAACAAGCCTAAAATTAATAAAATTAAAAACTAAAATTTCAAAACACAATAAAGTGTCATGATTCCCAATGAAACAGACTGTGTTATTGTTTTTTTCCCTTAATATATATTTTTTGTTTGAACTTGAGGAATTTGGCAATTATTTTCTAACTATGATGGACGAACTTTGAAACACACTGTTTTAACAATAAAAAAACCACCATGTTTCATATAATTTTCCATTGTTTCATCAAGTTTTAAAATTCGATTTACAAATATTATTAGAATATATTTAATATTAGTCTTGTTTTGAAGCTCTCTTTATTAGAAACTCAGAAGTATAAACGGTTTTTAAATTAGACTATGGTTCAAATCTATAAAACAGAGGAGAAAGAGGGTGGGCCGTACACGTTATATCCGCACGCTAGAATCGCCGTTCTGCGGTGGAGAGGCTCTTATTCGACACAACTCGCATTTCAATAAGCCTATAAAAACCACAGCAACCCACCGCAAACTTCCACACCACCCAGCCCCCTTCCAAAAGCCACGATGGCCAAGGCTCACAGGAGTGACCACCTAGCAGTAGTGCAGCAGCTGCTGCTGTGTTGCACGCTCGTCGTGGCCTTGGCAGCTCCCGCTACCTCCGCAGCCTCTGCTCCTGCTCCGGGTCCGGCGGAGGCGAAGAAGGTGACGTGGGACGTGGAGTACATCATGTGGGCGCCGGACTGCCAGCAGCGGGCGATGATCGGGATCAACGGGACATTCCCCGGCCCGACCATCACCGCCCGCGCCGGCGACCTCGTGAGCGTCACCGTGAACAACAAGCTGCACACGGAGGGGGTCGTCATCCACTGGCACGGGATGCGGCAGGTGGGCACGCCGTGGGCGGACGGGACGGCGTCCATCTCCCAGTGCGCCATCAACCCGGGGGAGTCGTTCACCTACGAGTTCGTCGCCGACAAGGTACGCAACGACAATCCAACAAAGTTTTCGCAACGAATCGATCGATGCGTACGTCGCGCGCCTCCGGCCTACTTACACGTTGGTTCGTTGGTTTGTTTGTTCCTGTGTGTGTGCAGCCTGGGACGTTCTTCTACCACGGTCACTTCGGGATGCAGAGGGCGGCGGGGCTGTACGGGTCGCTCATCGTGGAGGCCACGGCGGAGCAGGACGAGCCGTACCGGAAAGACTACGACGGCGGCGAGCTCAACATGCTGCTGAGCGACTGGTACCACGAGAACGTGTACGCGCAGGCGGCCGGGCTGGAGCGCAAGGACAAGCACTTCCAATGGATCGGCGAGCCTCAGGTACTATACCAACCAGGCTACTACTCCAAGTGCCCACCGACCAAAATTTGCATATATAATTGACAATGTTTCGATGTGAATTTGGCAGACGATCCTGATCAACGGGAGAGGGCAGTACGAGTGCATGCTGGGGAAGGTGACGAACTACCATAGAGGCATCGACAGGTACGCCAAGACCTGCGTGAGGGGCAAGGAGGCGAAGCTGTGCAGGGACAAGGACCGGTGCCTGATGCGGAGCGAGTGCGGGCCCTACTGCCCCAAGAGCCAGTGCGCGCCCGTGGTGTTCGACGTGGAGCCGGGCAAGACGTACCGGCTCAGGATCGCCAGCACCACCACACTCTCCGCTCTCAATCTGCAAGTCGAAGGGGTAAGCTAGCTGGCTAGAAATTACTCTAGCTACTTGTTGTTGTTGTTAGTCTTCATCAGTTGAAGTACTAGTACGTAGTAGTAAGGTAGTATAAAACAACAATGTCTGTTGACATGCATGGTGGGTGGGGTGACTCCGCAGCACTCGCTGACGGTGGTGGAGGCGGACGGCAACCCCGTGGAGCCATTCACGGTGAAGGACATCGACATCTACTCCGGCGAGAGCTACTCCGTCCTCCTCACCACCAGCCAGATGCCGACCTTCTACAGGCCGGGGGCCTTCTGGATCTCCGTGGGCGTGATAGGGCGGCGCCCCAAGACGCTGCCGGCCACCGCCGTCTTAAGGTACACCAACAGCAAGCTCCAGTGGCCGAGCAGCGTGCCTCCGAAGACTCCGGCCTGGGATGACATAGAACGCAGCAAGAGATTCACCTACAGTATCAAAGCCCTGAAGAATAACGACGCCGCCACGCCGGCGCCGCCGGCGCCAAAGAGGGCGACGCGGACGATCGTGATGCTCAACAGGCAGATTCTGGTGGGCGAGCACGTGAAGTGGGCGATCAACAACGTCTCCCTGACGCTTCCCGCCACCCCGTACCTGGGCGCCTACTTCTACGGCCTCCAGGGCAGCGCCTTCGACGCCACGGACGAGGCGCCCAGCGGGTTCCCCGACGATTACAACATCAGAGCGCCCCCCAAGGCCAAGGAGAACGACTACAAGGCGAGGCTGAGCGACCGGGTGTACGAGCTGCCGGACGGCGCGCTCGTGGACGTGGTGCTCCAGAACGCCGACATGCTGACGGAGACCGTGAGCGAGACGCACCCGTGGCACCTGCACGGCCACGACTTTTGGGTGATGGGGTACGGCGACGGGCGGTACGACGCCAAGAAGGACTTCCCGAAGCTCAACACGGACAACCCGCCGCTGCGGAACACCGTGGTGGTGTTCCCGCACGGGTGGACCGCGCTGCGGTTCGTGGCGGACAACCCGGGGGCCTGGGCGTTCCACTGCCACATCGAGCCGCACCTCCACATGGGCATGGGCGCCGTCTTCATCGAAGGGGTCGACAAGATGCACGACCTCAAAGTGCCCGGGGAGGCCATGATGTGCGGGGTCATCAGGACGGCGGCCGCGGTCCACCTGACTCCCGCCAGGCGCCCGCGCTCGACGGCGCTCGCGCCGGCACAGGCGCCCGCGCCCGCGCCCGCGCCGTGATGTCAGAATCATGGATAAAGCTCCTCCTCACGTGCCCGTTCCAGCATATCTGTGGTCTTCTCTCACTGCAACTCCTCAAACGGTTAATTGTCAAATGTAAAATGTTTGACTATATGCGCGCTGAATAATAAAGAAATATGTTTGCTTTGTGATGAACTATAAGTAAAAAAATGGGAGTGTCTACGTCTCGGACGTCTGAGTTATTTCGGCCCGACGCATTGTCAATTATAAAGTTCAGGCGTCGATATTTCTCGATCGACGTCGTTGTCGATTATAAGCAGTTGCAACTGGACCCATCGAGCTCGATAAGTAAGTTGCAATCGCACCCTCCACACCGATGGGTGCTTTCGATTACAAGGAAGTTGCACTTGGCAGAGCTTCGATTCTGCAAGTTACTGGCCTCCAGGGCCCGATAAAGCAAGTTGCAACTTGCCCGCCGATGAAAATCAAATCCGCTCCCCCCCTAAGTTACAAGGGTTTAGGGGTTAGTCACAACATACTTGCGACTAGCTCGGTATATTCCTGATTACAAAGCAAATTACAAAATGATTCAAATCCAAATATATTTAGTCGCGACACAGTTGCAACTAGGGTTTTAGTCACACCATGCTTGCGACTGGCTCAATACATTCCCGGTTACAAAACAAGTTACAAATGACTCAAAATCTAAAAAAACAGTATCAACATGATTGCAACTAGGGTTATGGTTCAGTTGCAAACATACGTGCGACCGGCTCGGCGCGTCCTCGCTTACAAGCAAGATGCAAATGACTCAAATCCAAAAATTCTAGTCACAACATACTTATGACTGGCTCGAGGCGTTCTGGTTACAAACAAAATTGCAAAATGACTCAAATCCAAAAATCTTAGTCGCTACATAATTGCAACTGACTCGGGGCGTTCTTGTTACAAGCAAAACATAAAATTTCAAAAACATAAAAATAGATTTTCGGAAAAAACAACAGACCAATAAAAAACCAAAAAAAAAGCAGAGAAAAACCGAACATGAGAAAAAAATAGCAGAAAACTAATTACAAAAAATTTCATTCATGACCAAAATAGAAGAGAAAAAATTTGAAGGCGGTTTGAAATAGTTCATTCACGTCATAAAACAAAAACATACCAAAAAAGTGAACAAAAACCTTAAAAAAGGAAAATTGAATTTTAAAAAAATCATAAACATCAAAAAAAAACATTCAGAAAAAGAAAATGCACTCCTAGTTACAACAGAAACAAAATAACAGAAATAAAACAGCAAAGTAAAAAAACAGACGGGTCGCCGGTACATAGACAGACAACCCCATCCAGCACGAGCGGCACATAGTGGATTCTTGGGGTTTTCTATGCACAGCTAGCGACGGCGCATAGTAAATTCATATAGGCCCACTTCAGCTTCCCCTTAAAAAAAAAGGTAAAAGATACAGTCCACATACCACAGAGTACCATAAAAACAGACCGAATCGCGAAGCAAATCGTATGGCGGGACGCGCGACTGAGAAATAGCAATTCCGTAAAAAAATATAAGAACATCTCCACGCACCATCAAGGAAAACCAGGATAACCATCCATCACGGACACTCCATGGAGCTTCCTCGTCGGATCAGTTGTTGTACAAAAATCGTGTTGGCAAACATCGTCCGTGTAGTAGTTTTGCCCAAAAAAAGAAGCACTTCACGCCCCAAAAATACTCTTTTTTTAACGCGTGAGGGCGCGAAAACCGGCAAACACTGTAAAAAGCAGCACATGCATGGTATATTTTGTGCGCGGCTCTAGAGCGTGCACATCAACCATCCATTTGAACTTTCCTCTCCTTCCCCACCGCCACTGTCCAGCGTGTCGCCACCGCCGACGAAATGCCTTCGCGCCCTGCCGCAGCCCCTTGAGTTCCTCCGACTTCCGTGTCGTGTGCATGTGGCCGGCGGACAACTTCTATGTCGAGATCAGAACCGCCGGCTACTATCTCTCGCTAGACACCGCGCATGAGGCCACGCGTGCTTATGATGCGGTGGCGTGGAGGCTCGGTTGGACGCGCCATGAATAGCCGCGAGGAAGCGGAGATGGTTATTCCTTGCACTACAAATCTTGCAAATGGACATACATAGTTTGCTGTCAATGCATTAATTGCAAATGCAGATCTTGCCGGACTTGCTACTACTGACCCCTTCACAAATTCACGGCGCTTCCACTAGATGTACCAGCAGCCCACCCCTAATGCTTCTTGTATTTTCAACTGCCCAAGGATCGGTACCATTGGTTATTCCTTGCACAACAAATCTTCTAGAACCATTGATCCCGATCGATCTACACACAGTGATTTAGAAATGGTTAATTGTCAGATGTAAAATGTTTGAATATGTACGCCCTGAATAATAAAGAAATAAGTTTGCTTTCTGATAAACTATAAATAAAGAAATATAAGAGCATCTCCACGCACCATCAAGGAAAACCAGGATAACCATCCATCACGGACTCTGCATGGAGCTGCCTCGTTGGCTCAGCTGTTGTACGAAAATCGTGTTGGCAAATATCGTCCGTGCAGTAGATTTTCCTAAAAAAAGCCACTTCACGTCCCAAAAATACCGTTTTTTAACACGTGGGGCCGCGAAAACCGGCAAACATGGTAAAAAGCGGACGTGTGCATGGTATATTTTGTGCGCCCGCTCTAGAGCGTGCACGCCAACCATCCATCTGAACTTTCCTCCCTTTTCCCACCCTATTGTCCTCCTTAGTCGCATTCCCACAGCGTTTGTGTGTCGCCACCGACGACGAAATGCCTTCGCGCCCGTCGTAGCCCCTTGAGCTCCTCCGACTTCCGTGTCTTGTGCGTGTGGCCGGCGGGCAACTTCTACGTCGAGATCAGGACCGCCGGCTACCATCTCTCACTCGACAGCGTGCACGAGATGATATGGTGGCGTGGAGGCTCGGTTGGACGTGCCGTGAATAGCCGCGAGGAAGCGGAGATGGTGGCGCCATCACCGTGCCTCGTGACATGCGAAGAGCAGTTGCACCACCGCCAAAGGCAGCGACGCCTCATCATCGTCGAGGATGACGAGCGTGCCAGCGAGGCATGGCGGAGCCACTTCCCGGAGGACGTGCAGGCCAAGGTATTCCGCTAGCGAGGCAAGGAGGTGACAAGGCGGCGATAAGAGGAGGGTATTCATCATCGCCCAGGTAGGGATGCAGGCGAACGTCTCGAAACTATGCAACCATGTCCGTCTAATCTAATTCCTTTCTTTTTTTTGAAATATAATATATTAGGTCTGCAAGTCACCTCATTAAAACCTTCCAGTCTCCTTAGGTATCCTGGTAAGAAAAAGAGTACGTAAGAAACTTGCAGGCTCAAAAACATCCGAAGTTACACCGCTAGAACTGTTACATCATCTATTATAAAGGGTAAGATAAAAGCAAGGGGATTTCCGTCCTAAATCCGGGTCTCTTTTGAACCAAAAGAAAAATTTTCCAATTGATGAGCCACTACATTCGCCTCCCTTGGACAGAATTGAAAAGAGATCCTCTCAAAATTGCTAGCCTTAGTGAAGCAATCTGCCAAAATTGTTGAAAAAGGGCTCCATACTTCAGTTGTACCATTACATGCTTGGATCAGCTCCAAAGAATCAGATTCAATAATCACCTTCAAGCATCTGACCATTTTTAACAGTTCCATACCTCTCAAGAGGGCGACAGACTCGACAGTTGCTGCAGAGAGCATATGATCAAGGGGGCAGAAACTTCCCGCCGCCACTTCTCCCTTTGAATTTCGTACTACTGCCCCAGCTGCACCTGAACCATTATTATGGTATGAAGCATCTGTATTCAGCTTGTATATTCTGTCTACATGTTTCTCCCAGACTACATCCTTCTTAATACCTCCAGAATTTGCAGCTACATAGTTTGTTGTCAATGCATTAATTGCAAATGCAGATCTTGCCGGACTTGATACTACTGACCCCTTCACAAATTCACGGCGCTGCCACTAGATGTACCAGTGGCCCACCGCTAAATCTTCTTGTATTCCCAACTGCCCAAGGATCGGTACCATTGGTTGTTCCTTGCACAACAAATCTTCTAGGACCATTGATCTCAATCGATCTACACACAGTGATTTAGAAACAGCCTCCATTAAGCCAAGTTCTGACCAAACTTCTCTTGCACGAGCATAAGTGAAGAGTATATGATGCACATCCTCTGGTACTAACTGACAAACAGGACAAGTGGGCGAAACTTTAATATGTCTGTCAGCTAGAATTGATCTTCCCGGTAGAGTTCCATGTGGGGCTTTCCAAAGAAAGATTTTAATTTTGCTCGGTATTGCCATACTCCATAATTTATCCCATATAGGGCTAGTTCTTGCTGAACCTTGTCCATCCACTCTACGAACTCGGGCGCCAAACAGGTGGTTCCACTCCACGTAATAAGCTGAACGAACAGAGGAAGTAAACGTTTTTGTGTAATGCCAAGCCACAAAATCATCCGACAACTGAGAACTTAATGGAACCTTCAGTATCTGCTCAACATCAAAAGGTATAAAATTCTCCCGGATCAACTCCTCATCCCACCACCCTGTATAAGGGTTGATGATCTCATCCACGTGCTGCAAAATGCATTGCCCACGGCCCGACATGACCATCCTTGTCGGACTACTAGGAATCCAATGATCATTCCAGATATTAACCTTATTCCCTGACCCAATTCTCCATATATGCCCCCTTCTAAAAGTTTGAAGGCCTACAATAATACTTTGCCACGTGAATGATGATCCCTTCTTTGGTCCAGCTTTTAAGAGATTGCCATCTGGATAATATTTAGCACGCAATACGCGTGCACACAAAGATTCAAGATGTGAGAGTTACCTCCAACTTTGTTTTGCAAACATCGCAAGATTAAAATCATGCAAGTCCTTAAACCCCATCCCACCAATTTTCTTGGGTATACACAATCGCCACCAAGCAAACCAGTGCATCCTCTTCTGCTCCTCAATATCTCCCCACCAAAATTCTGCCATTGCATCATTAATTTGTTTGCATAGATTTATTGGAATCTTGAAGACTCCCATTGCATAAAGTAGAATTGTTTGGATAATTGCCTTAAGCAAAATCTCTTTCCCTCCCATTGATAGAAACTTCTCCTTCCAACCTTTGAGACATTCAATAACTCTTTCCAATAAATATAAAAAGCTTTCAGTACGGTCAAGACCTACCCTAGCTTCAGTCATTATATTCAACTCAGTGCAAATCACAACTTTAGTATCTACATCCATATATGGACTGAAATAAATGTTGCATTTTGATTCACTCACCAATTTCCCCGAACTTGTACAGTATTGATCCAATACTTGTCTCAATGAGGTTGCATTAATCATATTTGCCTTTACAAGTATAAGGGAATCATCAGCGAAAAGTAAATGAGATACTGATGGTGCATTCATGCACAACTGAACACCTTCAATGCCAAGAACCTCCTCTTTATGAGCCAAAGCACTAGATAAACCCTCTACACAAATCAGAAATAAATATGGTGATAAGGGGTCCCCTTGGCAGAGTCCCCTCGAAGGAGTAAAACCATTTGTCTCTTGATCACTAAAACGGACCTTGTATTTCACCGACCGAACACATGTCATCCAGAGATCAATAAACTCCATTTGAAAACCAAGCCGTGCTAACATCCTCTCCAAAAAGACCCACTCAACACGGTCATATGCTTTATGCATATCTAACTTCATAGCACAGTAGCCTTCTTTCCCCTTCTTTTTATTCTTAATCGTATGCATATCTTATAGGCTAAGAGAATATTATCTGTGATTAATCTCCCGGGAACAAAAGCACTTTATACTTGAGAAATTACCTCATCAAGAATTACTTTTAGTCTGGCAGCAATCATTTTTGAAATTATCTTATAAAGAACATTACACAAGCTTATCGGCCTAAATTGTGTAATCTTTTCCGGGGACTCAACCTTAGGTATAAGTATAATTACCGTATCATTTATCCATCCGGGATCACCTTATTATTTATTGCTGCAAGAACTTCAGTTGTCAGAGCTCCTCCAAAAAATATTCCAACATTTTTTTAAAGAGAGGATGAAGCCCATCCGAACCAGGTGCCTTCATGTCCCCAATTGAAAATAGCCCATGCTTCACATCTTCGGCTGTATAAGGCCGCAACAGCACCCTATTCATATCTCCTGTCACATGTGGTGATACTTTATCTAGCAAGTTAGGGTCAGGCTCACCAATTCAGTGGTAAAAATCCCAACAAAGTATTTCAAAAATGTCGTATCATCTTACCAGACACCATGGTCATACTGTAATCATTTTATTCTGTTTCATTGTCTTCTAGCCGACGCAAGCTTATGGAAAAAAAGTTGTGTTTTATCCCCATATTGTAGCCAATTGACTCGACTACGCTGAGACCGGTGCATCTCCTCCTGTTCGACCAGCTTTTCAATTTCACGGACCAACTCCTTTTCTTTGGAAATATTCTCAGTCGTTAACTTGCTACGAGTAATCAACTCAAAATCTCAATGATGATTGCGCTGGGGACCTTTTAATACCGTACGATCCCAATGATGAAGTCTGCCATGAACATCTCTAATCTATCTGCCAAATCTTTTATATGACTTTGGCGATCCGAAGCTTCCCACGCCCCTTCTACAATCTCACTGAAATTTGCTTCCTTTAACCAACAAGCTTCAAAGAGAAGAACAATCGGGCCTTTATTCCCCTCACATGGTTCTTCCCCAAAACTCATCATAATGGACCGATGGTCCGGCCTAATGTAGTCCAGATTTTGCAGCAGTGCATTTCCAAATTTAACTTGCCAAGCGTCATTCACTACCCCCGATCAAGTCTTTCTCTCATCCCCGTTCTACGCCAAGTGAACTTGTCACCAAAATATCCAAAGTCAGACAGCCCACAGTCGCTTAGAGTATCTCAGAAAGCTTGCATAAACTATGGTGGACGATCTCTACCACCCTCCTTCTCAAACGGGTACATAATCTCATTTAGATCGCCCATTATTAACCAAGGCAGATCACGTACTTGGTGTAACTCTCTCATACGAGCCCACGAGAGGTCTTTATCTTTCCATCTTGGCTCGCCATAAAATCATGTAAATCTCTGCATGTTCTATTGTCCACTCCCCACAAAAGAATCAATATAATTATCCATTTTATACCTCACCGATATAACAATTTCCTTCTTCCATAACAAAAGAAGGCCACCCTTCCTTCCATCGCTTCTGACCACTTCTTGTGATCAAATCCCAAAGTCCTACGCAAACATTCCGCCGGCCATTCATTCAAATGAGTCTCCATCAGAAATAACATATCAGGGTTATATCGCCTTTGGACCTCCGCAAGCGCCCTAACCGATGTGGCTTTCTGAAGACCATAGTTGTTCAAGCTTAGGGTATTCATTGCGTCCGATCAACCCCTTATTGGAGGTTGCCGATATCTCAAAGTTATTGTCATTTCCTACCGTCCTAGTTCTCTTTGGTGGTTGCTTCTTGCCTGGTGTACCCATAGGTACTGGTTGTTTATTCGATTCCCCATTATCAAACAATGTCACAATGCCTTCCACAGATGCAGTCATATTATTTCCAGAACTCTGCATTAGTTCCGTTGCATCCGTCTCAAAAATCTGTCTCTTTCTACTTAGCTCATTTTGTTCATCCATCTCAACATCATCAGAAGTATCATGCCTAAATAGAGGGTTTCCAAACTGGCTGGACATGTTCCCTTCGTTAGCAAAATTATCAAAGAACCCAGGAACACCACGACCTCTGCCCCTCCCCATTGGTGGAAATATTCCTCCATTCGAACCCCTGCATGTACCTCCACGTCCACGTCCACGTCCACGTCCTCGACCTCCATCAGCAAGGATGAAGTCACCCCATTCTAGTTTAGCCTCGTCGTGATCCCCAGAACCACACTCCTCATAAAAATGACCGAGAAGCCCACAGACACCACAAAAAATAGGGAGCTTTTCATATTTTAGCTGGTATCAATCCTTCTTCTTGTCCTTCGTAATAGAGACAAAGCGGGACAACCTTTTGTTGACATCAATATTGACTCCGGTGCGAGCAAATTCACCCGCAAATCCAGCCGGTAATTTAACTTGAACCTCCTTGACCTCACCCACCGGCCTACACATCCCTTTGATCATTGGTTCCTTCATATAGTTATCTGGTAGATGCATAACACGATCCCACACCTCCATCTTATCCAGCACAATTGATCTAAGGTTTTGGAATCCGTCATACTCCTCCAGCAATAAAGTGTAATTATTCCTGAATAACCAAGGCCCCATAAACATGGCCTTACTCCAGTCGCCAAGACACCCAAACTGGGTTGTAAATAGGTTGTGTTCAATCTTCCTCCATGCCACCTCCTTAGCCGGGTTCCATGCCGAACACATGTCAGCATACAAAGCACTCGGGCTAAATCCCCTCGAAGTGCTAACTTTCGCAATCGCCAGCCACTTGGATTTCTCTTTCGGATCCGGAGCCTCATCCTCCCAAACAAAACCATCCTCTTTTTCCTTCTGTAGATTCAATCTACCAAGGAGATATTCTACCCCCTCCCTCTTCGCACCACTGCTAGACATCCCATGATCACTCATGCCGTCGGAGGAGAGGATCAAAGAGACTCAGAAAGACTCTCAACGGGAAGGAACCATCAGAGGACAAAAACCCTAGGGTTAGGCCGCCAGGGGACGTTTTTTAGGTAATTGCACCCTTTGTTAATCTAATTCCTCTATAATCATGTACTCATTAATACACACCCTATTTGTTTCCTAAACGTTGCATGGAATCCGGCGGATTGTCCGCCACGGCCGCAAGACCGTTCGCTTGCATGCCTACGCACAGGTCGCCGGTATGTCGACAATCCTCGAGCGAAGTTGAGAGTTCAAAAGTTGAGGACGATGAGTGGTAGCTAGGTTTAATTTTTAGTATTATCGATGTGTAATGTTCATCGCCTAGTACTACTATCGCCAAGTTCAGTTTTCAGTATTTGTTTGTGTTTGTTTGATCTTGTTTCATACAAATCCGTGAAAAAACGTGTTTGCGGCGCTATATTTTAGCGCACTTGGTGTAGGGATGGCACCCGTCGGGTTCGGGACCGAGTCAAGGCCCCCCATACCCGCACCCACCCCATTTTCCCCGCCCGTGACCCCCCCTGATTACGCCACTGGGTCTGGAAATCCACTAGACCCGCGACCCGGCCAGGTATAGGGACCCGATGGGTACCCACGATGACCGACAACGATGGTGGCGCTGGGCGGTGGTTCTGGCACTGGGAGCTACGACCAACAGCGACAGCGGAACTGGGGCATGCACAAGCACGAGCGGCGGCGACACCTGGCATGCTCAACTAGAGCGGTGGCGCTAGGGCATGCTCGACCATGAGCGGCAGCGACGGTTGATGCTCGGCGGGACGGCGGCGGTGGATGCTCGGCGGGACGACGGCCGCAGGAGAGGTGGCGGTGGATGCTCGATGGGATGACGGCGGGCCGGTTGCGGCAGGAGAAACACAAGAGGGAGAGAAGCAGATAGCGACTGTGGGTAGGGCTGGAATTCGAGCCGAGCCGAGCCAACTTGGCTCGACTCGCTAAAGCTCGTTCAACTAACGAGTTAGCTCGACTCGGCTTGTTTACAGAACGAGCTCATATTTGAAACTCGGCTCGACTCGGTAAACTCACGAGTAGCTCGCGAGCAGCTCGTTTAGATTGTTATAAGTTATGAATATGAGCACATATAGGAAAAACTAGTAATTATTCTACTAATTTGAAACTAGAATAACAATAGTACTTTTATAATAACATGAAGGAAGATCAATAAAAAATATAGTAGCTCTACACCATTACAAGTTTAAGAAACATTCATAGTATGACACTTATCTATAAAAAATTCAAACTCTATATTGAACGAGCTTAACGAGCTAAATGAGTAGCTCGCGAGTAGCTCATTTAGCTTGGGTGAACAAACAAGCTCAAATCAATGGCTCGACTTGTTAGACACCGAGTTCGAGCCGAGTCGAGCTGTGTCACGAGTTACTCATTTAGCTCGCGAGTTTTGAGTTATAATTCGAGTTTCGAGTCGAGCTATGTCACGAGTTACTCATTTAGCTCACGAGTTTCGAGTTATAGGATCTAGTGTGGGATCGTCATTCGCGTTGCCTGTGTGGAACTAGGGATCGGGGCCGGGGGGAATTGTGTATGGGCTTTTAGGATATAGGGTGGGGTTGTGGGCCATGGTGGGATATTAGGGTTTGTTGACCTCATGTTTTTAGCGGGTCGTGGGTCTGCGGGTATGGGTTTGGCACCCCCATACCTGCCCCCGCCAGACCCGACAGGTCTAGTTTTTTGCCACTAAGCATCCCCACGGGGTTTTTTCTAACCAGACCCACCCCATTTAAGCCGGGTACCTATCGGGTTTGCGGATTTTGAGGACTCATTGTCATCCCTAACTTGGTGAAGCTTTGCTTGTCACGCGTAGGGGTGGGCAGAAAAACCGATAACCGAAAATCAAACCCGAATAAACCGAGACCGAAACTGAATAGACCAAGACTGAAAGGACCGATCAAAAAATTGGGTAGCAAATTTTGTAGACCAAATTTAGTTCGATGAATTCGGTCATTAGTTCTTGGTAACCGAATGGACCGAACTGACGAACTTTAGGTGAGAGTGGCCTAGTTTCAAAGCCCTATTTGTCCATAACAATAGATTTATCTTCCTTGGCTAAGCCAAATTTAGTATTAGTGAATGTTAGCTTTCGCCAATTAATATGATTATATAAAGTGTATTTTATATTCAAATTACAACTAAAATGGTATCAAATGGTTTACCAAATATTATCCAATTTTTGTATTTGATAATATCCACCACACAATTCAGTCATGACCAAAATCGAACCTAAATTATCGAGTAACCAAATTTGTCGGTTAGTAAAAATAACAAGTAAATTTTGGTCTTTATTTTTTGAAAACCTATTTTAAAATAGACCGATATGTAAAGGCTGAATTTTTGGTTATGACTGAACGCCCACCCCTAGTCGCGCCACGCGCGCTGCAATTTACAGAGCGTGCAAAAACAGCAGGGCAAACGCCCAAAACAAATTTTAGCTTGTAAGACGAATTTTGGATGCCTGTTGGAGATGATCTAATGGAATTTGAGAATCTCTATTCACCGAGTTGATCAAAATAGACGTCTTAAAACTGTTTACAGAAAAGTTATATAAGCATGTCAGATGCAAATCTAGTACGCACCTACTCAGAATCTCCTAAATATTCTTTAAAAAAAATCTGGCATACCTACATATTCTATTTTTAGTACATGAACAGATCAACACAAATGCAAACGAACGGCGACTAGTTTCCAATATCTTTCACGAAAGGAACAGTACACGTATGCCACGTCCTAATTCAAGTTAATAGGACGTTAGAAGCTAGATTATTCAAAGAATCTACGCACTTACCATGTGAGACACATGTAAGCTAACTGCTCTCAGAGAGTAACAAAGTAAAGCCAGCAGTATCAGGGTATACTGAAACCCTGCATACATAAGTTTGCAGCAGCCTAACAGACGAAATCATTCCAGCAACGAGAAAGTACGCTGCAAGAAATAGTATAATTGAACAGGTACAGTCAATTAAGATCCGAAACAGTACAAGAGCACTCCGTATCTTTAGAATTACATAAGCCATGCTAAAAGCTGCAACGAGTATCAAATTCTCTCTTGAACATCCATGAACATCCGATAATTCTTACTCCTACCAGGCTACACATTCTACCAAAACCATGGAATCCCATCTCAAATCCAAGTTTCCTTTATATGTATCACAACTGAGCAGCACCATGTATGAGATTGCAATAAATCTTGTCCGGGAGATGCTCTAGAAGCAGAGAGGAAGCTTATCTTGACAGTTGTTACATCAGTCGATCTTCACAGAAGCATATATCTTCCTCACAAACCAGAAGCAGGCATAGAAGCCAATAGTGCCAGTCAGCACAAAGAACGCATAAGAAATGATCAGCATGTAACCAAAGTACAGAATGCCCGACACAAGCTTTGTGATCTCCAGCTTGTTGAAGAAGTAGAAGATAGCATAAGCAAACAGATATAGAGCTGAAGAGCCTGCGGTCAGGTATGCCCTCCACCACCAGTGGTAGTCCTCGCTGCATAGCTGGAAGTAGCAGAGCACAATTGTGATCTCAGCACAAGTTACCAGGAGAATGACAAAGACTATGAAGAGGAAGCCAAAGATGTAGTAGAACTGGTTCAGCCAGATGGATGTGAGGATGAAGAATAGCTCAATGAAGACAGCACCAAATGGCAATATGCCACCAGCAAGTATTGAGAAAGCTGGCTGCAGGTACCATGCTTGCTCAGGAATTTGCCTGGGGATCTTGTTTGTTTTAACTGGATCCTCAATAGCTGGTTGCTTGAATCCCAAGAAACTTCCAACAAAGACCAGTGGCACAGAGATGCCAAACCAGAGGAGGAACAGAGCAAACATTGTCCCGAAAGGAACCGCACCAGATGATTTCTCACCCCAGATAAGGGCATTCAGGACGAAAAAGACCCCAAAGATTATACCAGGAAACATGAAGGCAGTTTTGAGGGTTATCTTCTTCCACTCATTGCCCTTGAACATCTTGTAAAGGCGGGATGATGTGTAACCCGCCAATACACCCATGAAAACCCACAAAAGGACCATAGCAGTCATGAGTCCTCCACGGTTTGCAGGCGATAAGAATCCAAGTAGCGCAAACATCATGGTAACCACTGTCATACCAAAGAACTGCACGCCAGTTCCAACATAAACACAAAGAAGGCCTGAATGAACAGGAGGCCTGAAGGCGTCACCATGCACTAACTTCCAACCAGTTTCTTCTTGGGCCTCCTCCTGATTGTCAAGCTGATTATAGTTTGCTATGTCCTTGTAAAGGGTTCTCATCATAATCATGGCTATCATGCCGGAGAGGAAAAGGACAATCATCAACGAATTAATGATTGAGAACCAGTGGATTTGGCTGTCACTAGAAAGAAGGTAGACATCCCAGCGAGATGCCCATATGATATCACTAGCCTGCAGCAGCCCGATTGCAAATTAATCAACATTACAGGAACAAGAATATCAGCAAGAGAGGATACCGAGAAAGGAAATATACCTCAAAGGTAACATCGTAAGAGAATACAACATATGCATCCGGAGCCACCTCTTGAGGTGTGTGACTACCAGGAGTTATCTTAGTGTTAGCGTTGCAAGTTTGCACTGAAGGATTCTTGTCATCCCAGGCACCATATTCATGCTTAATGCTGTATACAGGTGGAGAGTGAATTAGACAAGTTATCATGAACACATGTACATTTAGAGAAAATATAAATCCATAAAGGCCAAGCTAAAATTTCTTGTGTGGAAATTTAATATATCCTATCAATCCATTTGAAATCAATGAAATGGTCAAAACACTCGATGAACATAAAATTAAATTGGTTTCACACTGGTTAGCTATGCATACAAAACCATAATAAAACAAGATCAATTACACCATGAGGCATGCTAAGTTAGACATGACCAAGTATCCATACCTGCTAGGAATCACATGAAAGCCAACAATACGAGCATCTGGGGAGTTTAAGTCTTCATGAAACAAGACTTTAAAGCTCAGGTGATTGTTAATATAGTACTTGTCATCCTTGAGCTGCCAATATTGTGCCCAAATTAACTAAGTTCCTTGATAAATATTTCAAGCTTCAACGAGTATCAATTGACTAGAGGAGGTGCTCACCTTATAGCCAACTCGGTAACCATGCTCAAAGCCTGGTGCTTGGCTTCCTTCCCGTGTCTGCCTAGGGACCACAACTGGAAGATTATCTAAAATCCTGATAGAAAAAGGCAAGGGAAACACATTGTTAGGCATTGTACGATATGCAGCATATGCTGAACATATACCACGACTTGAACCAGTATCATATTTAAGGTGGCTATATGGCCATGTTAATCAATTGGCAATAGCAAAATATTCAAATTCATAACATACATGTTCACTCGATATTCATCATCGATCTTTTCTTTGAAATTCTTTGCAGCTTCTGCAGAAAGCTTTGATCGACAAACAACTTTGCAACTCTCGTCCCTCCTCATCTTGAACTGTAAGCATTCAAAAATTAAACTGAAGTTAAACAGCATAGAACTTCTCATATTATGTTGTCCTGCTGCCTCGACCCTTAGAACTAACGGGCAACATCATCTCTAGAGTAATTAATACAAAATACACAGGTAGTATACTTACATTATAGACAGAATTTTCAATGCGGTCCCCACGAAGGACTTCCCCTAAGTTTTCAGCACTGTTCTTAATCGCCTCAGGTTTGCAGTAGTCCAGGAAATAATAGTCATATGGAAGTTGTGTCTTTATAGATGACAGCTTGTTGACCTTCACCTGAAGATCGTCATCCTGCAACAATACGAACGGTTAGTCAACCTATGGAAATAATTGAGCAAAGGAAGAAAATATATACAGGAAAATGGATGAAACTGCCAATCAATTAACACTAGAAGTTTTTTTGTTCAACTATAACTGCAATTATAATTATGCGGTAAGTTGGTAACCTTTTCTCAGAAGAAATGGCAGCCACTAATGGAACAGGAAGGCCCGTTAACAAGAGGATTCTATCAACTTGTAAATGATGAACTCAATGAACGCCTCAATTTAATGGCATTGAGAAGAATACGCAAGTAAGCAATACAAAATGACAAAATATAGTAACTGAGATACTAACTGGATCAGGAGACAACAAGGGAAAATAACCATGCAGATGTCTACAAGTGGGGCCTCTTCAAGTAGATCGTCAAGCACATGCAACAGCTTAAGGCCTTAACATAAAGTTTACAGTTGTAGATTATACTTGTAGACATTTGATACTCGTCAGAATAGCATTCAACCAAGATAACCATATGAGCTTTAAAATGGGTAAAGAGCAGGCCCTATTTGTCTATGCCAAACAAATTATATTGTGATAGTAACAGAACTCGGGATATGCATGCCATTTTTAGATAATTTGGGCATTCTAAAATAACAACTCTATACATCTACAAGACTAAGGGAAAATATATGTTTGCTCTAGTTTCCTGCCATCATATGAAAACACATAGGCCCTAGCAAGTTAGGCAAACAAAACGCTCCAGTTCATGTCCCTTTCCCAAGGTTTGGGATTGCAT
This sequence comes from Avena longiglumis, assembly GCA_030063025.1. Classification (NCBI taxonomy): domain Eukaryota; kingdom Viridiplantae; phylum Streptophyta; class Magnoliopsida; order Poales; family Poaceae; genus Avena; species Avena longiglumis. The sequence continues at coordinate 501,186,707 of CP125977.1, forward strand.
TTGCTTGCAATCTCCATGAAACCCACCAACATAAACAACAACAGGTACCTGCTGACTTTTCTACCTACAACGCCAGAATAGTTTACCACACACGTAAATACATGTCCTGCAACAGTACAAAGGCCCTGAGTAAATCAAACAGCAACCAAACCAAGCCACCAAGTGATAATGTGGCTACACCTCTTGGTGAACTCAAACAAGCAGACCCGCACCACAGTTAACCATATCACGAACTTCCCTATACTGTGCAATACCATTGCCAGTCATGCTAAGGAGAACCAAGACAGCATCAGAATTCGGCCACGGGAACTAACAAAATGCACCGTGGTGAACAAAACTAATCAGAAACTGTCAAAGGCTAAGCGGGCATTAACCCGTGCAGCTTGCCAACTACCTTCACGTACGCCCAAAACGCACACGCAAGCTAAGATAATCCAGACATTTCGCTCGGCACTTCCCATTGGCCAGATCACTAAACCCTGAACCTAATAGTCGTCCAAATGCGGGGAAACCTTCCAAAGCATGGTGGTAACAGAGTCTGGGGAGTCAGATCTGAGGCCGCGCCTGCCGGTACGCCTAGATCCACCGGCACGGACGACCTGGAAGTCACCTAGAGCTAGATCCGAGGAGGAGAAGGGCGAGCGGGGGGTGGACTGGTCACCTTCTGGAAGTCGCGGGGTGCGACGCCGGGGAGGTAGAAGGCGCGGGCGGGGGAGGAGGCGAAGATGACGGCGGCGAAGAGGAGGAAGGGGATGACGAGGAGGCGGCCGCGCGGGCCGCCGGTGATCTCCATGGGTTGGGGGAGGCGAGGCGGGGGAGAGGAGGGGGTCTGTGCTAGAGACGAGAAATGGGGAGGTGACGGGCAAGTGCGAGCTACGGCAAGGGTGCAATAAACGGCGCTGATCCCTCGAAATAAATAAAATACAATTATTTTTAACGTGAAGTATCGTGTAGAACAAGAACTCGTGATAAAACCCCGTACCGACACGGAAAGAGTAGTCTCATTCAAAACTACTACGCCACCAGATCACCTTCATCATTTTGGAGTCATCAGAAAGGAACTGCCTAACGCCTTTGCGTCTTTGTGCAGTTTTAGATAGTAGCAGTACATTAATTGGATGGATGACACTTGGCCATCTAAGCTGAAGCTCGTCAAAGACTTTCTTTGTGTCTTACTATTAGGAAAATGATCCTGTTCCCCCGGGGGATCGAACGGAACGATCCCCCGGGTCCTCGTTCGCTCACGTTACCGACCCAGGACGTGAGACTTCGCTCTCGCACGTCTCCGCGTGTTTGACACGTGGCCACGAGCCCCACCTAATCTCCCGTCTCTTACCTTATCTTTTCTTCTTCCACCCGGAGCGAGAAACAAGGCTCCCGTCGAAACACCGCGCCTCCATCGCTTCCACCATCTAGGCAAAATCCACGACCGCCATGCTTCCCATCTCGCTGACGCCTCGCCTCCTATCTCGCCTAACGCCCCTCGCTTCCCCATCTCGCCATCGCCGCGTTCCGATCTCCCGGCGTTCTCCATCTCGAGGTGAGGCAGCCATGCCCGACCATGGAGTTTCGTGGCGCTATAGGAGGTCCCAGTGCAGATCTGGTGGCAACAAAGGCCGCCACCGACCGCCGGTTCGCCCTCCGCCCAAAATCAAGGCGCACCATGGTCGTGGCCGAGCTCACAAGGCGGGCCTCCTCTTCAAGAGGTGGCCCGCTACAAGGGCCGTGAGAGGCCTCGGCAAAGACACTGCGAGAACGACGCCCGCTCACGGGCACTGTGGTTATTCCATGGCGCTATGCTACCCACGGTGTCCGAGTTGCTTCCCGGCGACCTCCATTGCTACCCGTGGAGGCTCGTGTTGCTCCCGTGGCGCTTGACTACAGTTTTGCTACCTATGAGGTCTAGAGTTGCTACATATGGTGACCGCGTCGCTACACGCGGTGGTTGTGGTTGCTACACGGACATGCGGATGGTCGCTACACAAGGCGCGGCCTCTCGCTACACACGGCGACGGGCGTCGCTACACGCGGTGGTTGTGGCTGCTACACGCGATCGCCGCTACATCGCGTGGTTGTGGCTGCTACACGCGGGCGGCGCTCGCTACACGGACGGTGGCGCTGCACGCGGCGGCCGACGCTCACATAACAGCTGGCGCTACATCAACACAATCGTCTTGCTACATAGGCACACCAGCCTTGCTACTATCTCGTATTGGTTTAGCACACCATGGGCGGTGGCTTTTGCTACCGATGGCGGCGCGCTCGCTACTGTGGCAGCGGCAATCTTCTACAAAGGTGGTGGGCCGGCTACGGCCGTCGCTACACGCAGGCGGTGGCGCTACGCCCGGCAATGACGCTCACATAATTGGGCGCTTGCTACATCAACACAACCGTCTTGCTACATAGGCACACCAACCTTGCTACGGATGCACGACGCCGAGTTCTCCAAGAACACATCTTCTCCGCGACGGTGTGCTCTCCAGAACGACGCCTTTTGATACAAGCGGAGGAAGGAACTGCTACAAGGAGATCAACGCGCAGTCTCCTCCGTCGTCTCACGGGCGCCGCACGCGACTCCCGGTTGTCTCTGTTTGCTACTCAGAGCGGATTCTGCGACGTAGCAAAAGCGGGCGGGTGTTTCACTTGACGTTCGATCGGACGGTTTAAAAATTTTGATCGGACGGCTCCGGACCCGGGGGATCGGGGGCAAATATCCCCCGGGGGACGCGTAGCGCTGCCCTTACTATTAGGTGACATTTCACCTTCTTGAACAATACTTTTGAAAATATAAAGTATAAAACAACTAAAATAGTCAGGAGAGTAGTTGTATCCTATATCATGTTTGGTGTCACGTGTCTCGTTAAAACGAAAAAATCTTCAAGACATATCGATGGCGAGACGTTTACGATAACTTTGTGAATTTTGATGACACTTCGCCTTCTAAGTTGGAACTCATCAAAGACTTCCTTTGCTGCTTATTAGGTGACATCTCACTTTTGAGAGAACGAGAGTACAAAGTAAAAAACAACTAGACGGTTAGAGAACAATCCTCATGTTTCATATCATGTGTGTCTTGCTAAAACAAAACAAGTCTTCGAGACAAATAGATGACGAGATACTTGTGGTAACTTTGTGAATTTGAAGTTTTTGTGGCTATGCTCTTTATTAAGGGACGTTATGTGGCTTTGTGTGCTTGTGTGTGCCCGTGCTTGTACGGACGCTATCCTTTTTGTTCCACCGTGTCCATGATCGACCTTGCGGATTATTGCCCCGATCGCCTCTCAAATCATATTGTTATTTTTTAAATCCTTAATTTATTTTATTTTATATTTGGTTTCTTCAAAGTGTCTAAGATCCTGTCATCTAACTAAAAGTTTCATAATTTAACTTTGCTCTTTATTATTATTATTATTATTATTATTATTATTATTATTATTATTATTATTAAGTCCTCAGGATATGCCTTTTAGCACTCATAAGGGTGTACAAAAAGATTTTAGTAGTGTAGGATAATTGATGACATTTTAGTAGTTTAGGATAATTGATGAATCCGAGAAGAGAGAAACGATATTTGACTTATCTTAGCTAGAGATGACTTTTTACCAAGAAAAATATGACATTTTATTCATTGCAGTAGATCTTTTATTTTAGCTTCATGTTCTATAGTATAATTTTAAGCACTCCATCAAATTAGGATAAGGCAATCATTAAGTGTAAGATATAATTCATCATATAATTTGTTTATCTACTAGATGACATGTAAAAATCTTTAATATCAAATTGAGTTGGTGGCGGCCGCTAATCCCACCTACCTATCATCCCATCTCCCCACAGAGAGGAAGGCAAGAAAAAAAGATCGATTGCAAGAAAAAAATGTGATTCGTTTTTTGTTTAGAAAGGAAAGCTCAATCAAGAAAACTAAAAATATGGATAAAAAAGTAGGTATTTTTCCATCACACTGCTATTTAGCTAGTATATACGAACAGACAACAATGTCAACCAGTGTGCATACCCTAAGTGACTTGGTGTGCCCCCATTTCCTTTGTCCTTTTAAATGTAATTGTTAGTCTAATATATCTATTATAGAGCTATGAAAGCAAATGTTCATTATTGAGTATTACATCTTCCAAGTAACTAACTAATTTCGAGTACCGTGTTGTCTTCCGAGACCACTAGAGCCCAAAATTTTGAAAGAAACAACGAAAATGATAGTTATAAGTTTCAAAACATTGTGGTATATTCCTGTGGGTACATAAACATGTGTTTTTACATCTCTGTAATGTTTTTAAAATAATACGCTGCGTAAGATATAAAAAATTATGGCTCTAAAAAGACAAAAAAATGAGTATATGTGCACCTTTATTATTTTTTGATTTTCTAAAATGAGAATTTGATTATTAATTTAAAAATAGGGCTTCATGGAGACTGGGTGCCACTTTGATAAGTTCCAACAAACGTTGAAAAGCACTTTTTGATTTCCAAATCAAATAATATGATCAACTTTACTGACGAAAGAAAAGAAAAATGCGAGGCACACAAAACGTTTACACTTTCCTTGAGGTTAGTTGTCGCTCCTGGTAAAATAGTCTCTACTACCACTATCCACTGCCACGCTATTTTCTTGTGCATACAGCAACTAAGTTATGCGAGCTTCAAGAAGATAAGAAGTACTAGATCAACCAACTCATGGACTGGAGAGATAAAAGTCATAGGGTAAAGTTTACTTGACCTTTATAGTTGACAATGCATAACATAATGTCTAGTTCATCACGATTTATTTTCCATATTTATTAATGACAAGATATGTAAAAATACAAAAAAAAATGGAAAATACAAAAATTCAAACTATATTAACCCGGTTGAAAAAGGGCTAGACGTAAATAAGGCGGATGGTATTCGCCTAGTGCCTAGGCGGCGCTTAAGCGCCCTAGGTGTGGCCTAGGTGAGCATATAGTTTTTACCATCATCGTGTGTGCATGAGTTAGGCGGGCATATAGTTTTTACCATCAACGATGTACATGACTTATTATGTGTAAATACATATTAATTAGAACATGTAAATTAGTAAAACACCAACAAATACCATTAAAATATGAATCATTTGTCTCATCATTACAATATATCATGATTTCTTTCCGGTAAGACAATTTCTTGCGCGTTTGCCCATCGCATAGTTCCTAAACATTCTTAAGCGTCTACTTTTTCAACATTGATTAAACCCGATTTATTAACCGTATTTATAATCAGTATTGTCTCAACAGTAGCTTCAAATCTAGATAACATGGGTAATATATCGAGTTTAAAATCTAGTACCAGTACACCTATGTTATCATAATGTTCTTACAATTATCCAAATAAAAAATTACAAGTACAAATAATCACAGCTCTCAAATTACACAAGAAATAAAATTTAACTTTATTAAGCAAGATACAATAATACATTGCCTTTCCAAAGTCCAAGAATGAACTATTACAAAAGAATAAAAGAAATCCTAATTAATTTCTAAGCTATTTCTTTATCTTGTATCTTCATTCTTCACTTTGATCCCTGCAAAAAATAAAACAAAAAGATAAATAGACAAACAAATAATAAAGGAAAGTATCGGTTAGAATTTTAGTGCTCTGAAAATTAACAGTGAGATGCAAAGTTGTTTTCCATCATTGAGATTTAAGAAAAAAGGGGCAAGTTTCACCAAATGAGTAGTATTTGTTCTTATCAAGTTTTTTTCAGTCCAGCATCATTGACAATAAATTAGGACAAGTTTCACCAGGGAAAAGTAGAAAAGAAGAGAGTAAGTCACTATAGTTGCTTAAGATGATCTATAGCTGAAGGGAAGCAAGCATACAAGCAGCTCACACACTTGCATGTGTGTGTGCTACCAAGCCAGCAATAGAGATGATCAGGGTAGATAAGGACACCACAAGCGTGTCTCACAATATTTCCTTATGTATCCGCACTACACCACATCCACAGCTAGACATCACTTTTATATTATCCCACGCAATATTTTATCTACTCACACAACCAATTCTTCCTGGTGAACAAGAACATCGAGAACATTCCTAGTTCCTTGTAGTCCATTTCCCAACAAGAACACCAACCATATATGGTGTGGATCTAGGAAATATATCAAGTGTTCTTGTCATATTGATAGAAAAGGCAAGATCTTCATGCTATGCACATACTTCTAATCACTTTCCTAGATCAAGTATCTAGGAATCATTTCTAGAAATTATTCACTGTCACAACTAACAGAGATTCAGTACAACATATATTATTGAGTATCAGATCATTTTCCACAGCTATTATGCTAGGAATCATTTCTTTAGTACTATATATGAACACAACACTAAACCACATGGTTCAATTAAGCATATGGGAGTACTGATGGTACTATCTATAGCAGGTACCTTCTCTAGGCGAGCCACAATTAAGCTCATGTACTTGGATGTTCTGTTAAGCTCATAGGATCAAGGCTACATACTGCCAATTTCCCTCCAACAGCTAATAGATAATATAAGTATAACATTTGACTAGGAAACCATTAGATTTTGCACAACACCATGGAAACGCCGGGTAGAAGACACACCACAATCTTGAGCTCACAACCAGAAGGTCACCATCCCCATTATTCTACACCCAATGCATTACATCGGCTCGAAGGCTGGTCACACATGGCTTACCTGAGTTAGAGTAGAAGAAGAGACAGTAGGAGCATAACCTCCATAATAAATAGAAGGTTCAGTGCCGGGGTTGCACAGCTGCAGCGCCATCACACCAATTCTAGAGTTTAGGCAGCCACCACCAGCGCACCATCAGCACAGCAAGGTCTAGAGTCAAAGGACACCGGGTTGCAACCATGGTCACCGTCCCATCAGCATCAACATGAGGAGGGCATGATGGGAATATTCCCGAGAGGCAATAAAAAAGTAGTTATTATCTTATTCCTTGTTTATGATAAATGTTTATTTTGCATGCTATAATTGTGTTAATACGGAAATGTCAATACATGTGTGTTTAATAAACAAATAGAAAGTTCCTAGTTATGCCTCTCTTATAAACTAGCTCGTTGATTAACAAGATGATCAAAGGTTGCCTGATCATGGACACTGGATGTTGTTAATAATGAGGTCACAACATTGTTGAAATGATGTGATGAACATTTATCCAAAGTATAGCATTACAATCAAAGTCATTTTGTTTATATTTCTATAACATCATACGAAATAATTCTAGTCCTTAGACCATGAGATCATGCCAATCACTAACACTGGAAGAGTATCTTGATAACATCAAATGTCGCACCGTAACATGGTGACTATAAAGGTGGGTTCAGTGCTACGAAGGTGTTATGTAGAGGCTCATGGATCAAGAGTGGAATTTGTCCATCCCGATGACAAATAGATATACTTTGGCCCTCTCGGTGATATCACATTAATTATCTTGCAAGCAAGTGATATGATCACTAGAATGTTATATCACGGGATCAAGAAAAGAGTACATGTCGGTAACTGACGAGGTTTAATCTCGTCAATACCCATTATTATGAGCGTGGGTTTTGGAGAAGATGGGGATGCTGGAGATCGCGGAACGGTTAGCAAACAAGCAACACGGGGACACGAGGTTTACCCAGGTTCAGGCCCCCATAGGGAAAACCCTACTCCTGCTTGTCTGCTCTTGGTTACGGCGAAATCGAAGGTTACAGAGGTGTGCAGATGCAATCTGGCGTGGAGGTGTGTATGCGGTGGTATGCGAGAGAGCCTCCTCGTCGTGCCCTCCTGGCCTTTATATAGAGACAGGCAGGTCTCGGGCACAAATCGAGTCAGTTACAGGTTCTAGGGTTTACCCTTTTGAATATTCTATCTACTCTTGTCTTGTTCTCCAAGGATCCGAAGGTGTCATGGGCCCTGGCCACCCGAAAGTCTTCATGGGTTGGCGCATGTTCTCGTGGGCCTTCCTTGGGCTGGACTAGGTATGCTAAAATCGTGTACTCGTAGGGTATAACCATGTCAGTAGCCCCCGAGTGTTCAGTCGAATCGTAGATTCGGTTGAGGATTCTTCAATCCTTTCAGGTGCAACTATCTCTGTTTGTCTAGAGAATAACTTGAGTGTGTAGGGATTGTTGATACGTGTGCCTGACTCTCCTGATAGATCAGGGTCAGTTAACTGTCTTAGGACAAAACAACACGATCTTCTTCAGATTCGAGTCCCTCGACTCGAATCCGGAACATATGCTGGCGTTATTCGACTCAGGCCGCGGAGGACTTACAGGAGTGGAATTCCAGTGATTTTTAAACGATGTACCCAATGCGTCCATCGAGATTTTTCATCCTGCCTGCTGGCACAGATTCTCACTAGCAGAGCGCAGTCGTGTGCGTTGCCAGGCCATCAGATAATATCTGTAGGTCTTATCTTTGTGTCGCAGACACAACATCTGAATGTTTATTACCACGGAGGTGTTTCAGGTGGCCAAGGAGGACATCGATCACTCGGTGTTTATTGGGGCAGAGTTGCCAAAAATAGTTTTTTATACCAATCCGCAGGATGGCAGTCAAAGATTCATAGGGTGCGCGGTCAGCGCTCCCTATGGGAGTAGCCCCCGAGTGTCTGTTCGAGTCGCAGACTCGAGCATAGACTTTAATTCAGTCTTTGTCGACTATAAGGTCCGTAGGACACAAATTTTTCGGATGCTTGAATCCATCCTCCCTATGGGAGTAGCCCCCAAGTCCGTAGTGGAGTCGTAGACTCGGCGTAGGACTCGAAGTGTAGTGTTTTAGTTGTTGTTCGGGTGCGCGGCCAGTGCTACTGATAGGAGTAGTCCCTGAGTAGTTAGTCGAATCGTAGATTCGAGTGAGTACTTTTAGCCGTGTAGCCAAAGAATTGTAACCGTTGCTAGTATAGCTTTGATGACACCAGTGCTGACGATCGGTGACCTCAAGCGTCTGCGGCGCCAGAGATGACGTGACTAGATGAACATGGGTCCTACCTTCTAACTTTGAGTTGACTGGTCACGCGCGGCGTGGAGATAATTACGGCGTCGCCTCGATTTCCGTGCGTAGTGGACGGCGTGTGAGCGATGGTTCGTTGATGTGCTGACACGTGGACGATTAGATCTTGATGTTGGCTCTAGGTCTTCCCGATGGACGGCCGTTGTGCATCGTCCTCGTCCTTATAATCATTAGGGAAAAGTTAGTTTGTTTTCACCGCAACCATTCCTGTTTCGCTGCTCCCATCTTCTTGAGTTTTCCTTGCTGCGCACTAGAATTTCTTCGAACTTTTCCATCTTTGATTCTGCGTGCTCATCGTCGTCGCCGCCACACTGCGATGGGGAAGCCCAAGAAGTCCTCCGCTGCAGTTGGAACCAGTGCTGCCGCCGGCGGCAAAAAGGGTTCCGCCGCCACTCGCGTCACCGATGGTGGCTGGCGGCGATTGGAGACGCGTGAGGGCGACCTACGCAAGCTCCGAGAGCGGGGTCTTATATCGTAGGATAGAGATGTCGTCAAAGTTCCCAGCGACGAGGTAATCCCCCGTCCTCCCGCTGGGTTTTGGGTTATGTTCATCGCCTTTGTTCTTCGGGGCCTTTCCTTCCCAATCCACGATTTTCTCCGTGGATTGCTTTTTCTTTATGGCATCCAGCTTCATCATGTTTCACCAAACTCTCTTCTTCATGTCGCCTGTTTCATCACATTTTGGGAGTGCTGGCTCGGTATCGAGCCGCACTTTGGCCTCTTTCAGAAGCTCTATTCCGTGAAGAGGCAATCCGGCTCTAACGATGTTTATCCCATTGGTGGCTGCATCATTTCCCTTAGATCCAACTTTCTCTTCTTCTCATTTTCCATGTCCGAATCTGTCCAGTACTGGCGGAGGCGATGGTTTTACATCCGCGACTCCACAGTGGCCGTACAGAACTTTGGGCTTGCTCCCTTTGACCCCTCCCAGAAAATCGAGCCGAAAAGGTCGTGGAAGAACCACATCTTGGATGGTGAGGTGGCAGATATAGAGGGGATCTATCGTCGGGTGAAGGATCTTCAGTTGATTCTGGATAAGGAAGTGAACGGTGTGGATATCATCCGCACCTTCATCAAACGTCGGGTGCATCCGCTCCAGGCTAGGGCGCACCCGATGTTCCTTTATTCTGGTCGCCACGATCCGACTAGGGTTTCGGCTGAAGAGTTCTCCAGGGGGGATCTTGACAGGATTCTTTGGCCACTGCTGAAGTTCAAGGCTGGAGAGGATCTCCTAGGGAAGTCGCTGACTCCTCCATTCGCCGCCTCTCGTCTGGTTCCACAGGTGTAGATCTAGGGCGTGCGCGTAGTGCTTTTTTCGATTATATTTTTCTTGCACTTGGTTGTGTGCTGAAAGTTTGTTTCTGTTGCGCAGGAGTTCAAGGTACCGGGCATGTCGCCTCCACTACCCGAACTGTTTCCGGATGCGCCGGACAATGAGGTAGTGGATTCCATGTCTGAACTTCCCTCGGCGCGATTGCCAGTGGAAGAAACTTTTTAGTCTAGCGAGGAGCAGACTCGAAAGCGGACGCGGAGCTCAAGCGAGTTGTCGGATGCTTTGACTCCACCGACCCCTAGGAACCCGCTATGCCTTGAGCATCACAGTGGGGGTCATGGTGGCTCTTCTTCTCCAATTCCAGTCGTGCCCATGCAGGCTGTAGTGCCGCAGCCGCCGGCAAAGCGGAAGAAGGAAGAGAAGAAAGAAGAGAAGAAGGAAGAGAAGAAGGGCAGGAGGGCCCCTCTTGTCTTCGACTTGAGTGATTTTGACTCGTAAGTATCTGTCATTGCTTTGTCTCCTTTTTTGTCGTTGTGCTTGTCTGATTTTTTTTATTTTTGTAGCCACTCTTTCGATGGCTCCTTCAGCGATGTCGCTCAGGAGATGATGGGGGAGTCGAAGGTTGCTCCTCCTCCTCCTCATACGGTGGCCACCTTTGAGGGTGCTGCTCCGAACCCTTCTCTGCAGGAGGCTCGGGTGGTTGTCTCTCAGAAGACTGCAGGCGAACCTTCGGAGTCGCCGTCTAACCACGTAAGTGTTTTCGTTTTTTACCACGGGGGGAGCCCCCGAGCACTTTCGGATGATATGTTTGTTATTTTTGTTTCTTGTCTCGGGGGGAGCCCCCGAGCATCTTTCGGGTGATCTGCTGATCATGCCTTTCTTCCTCTTCTTTTTTTTGTGTACGTGCCTCGGGGGGAGCCCCCAAGCGTTCTCTTCATGTGTGTACTTTGCCTTGCTTGTTCCTGGGGCGTAGCCCCCGAGCCTTTCTTTTGACAAGTTGTGTTTGGTGCAGCCTTTTATGCAAGGTGCCAATCAGCTGGTGCAGCAGCACCTGGCGTTGGAGGCCAGCTTCAAATAGCTTCAGGGTACGTTTATGGGTTGGTATTTTTGCGTCTTCTTCTATTTCCTTTTCTTTGATCTGATAAGTGTTCTGCTGTTTGCAGAGGACAACAATACCACCCTCCGCGAGCTTGATGCTCTCAAAAAAATCCTTGGGCGAGCGGAGAAGAAAGCCGAGGACGTCGTTGGTGCAAAGGAGCGCCTCGAGTAAGAGCTAGCCAACACAGCTGTGGCCAAGGAGCACCTGTAGCAGGAGGCTACGGACTGCGAGGAGCAACTCGCCACTACTGCGGCCTCGCGAGAGAAGGAGGTAGCCGGCAAGCTGATGGCGGCTGCCAAGGCTATTTCGGGTGAGTGGTTTCGTCTTTTCCTTTTCGGCTTCCTTATTCTTTCTTGTTTTGCTTTTTATTCACGTTGCCTCTTCCGTTTGTTTAGATGCCACATGCATCGAGTTTGACCGCGGTGCTCTGGAGCACGAAAGTGCTCTGAATGATGCCGCTACGGCGGTCGAAGACCGTTGTAGTACCATGGTCGGCTCGCTCGCCAAGGCCAAGGAGGCTCTTGGGCGCTTCTATAAGGAGCTCGTCCCCAAGGGAGTTGCCCTCGAGGATGTCGACTCGTTGGTGGATCTTGTTGTCGGAGCGCTGCGGTAAGCGCAAGCAAAAGGCATCGGTGCATCCACAGGTGACGATGGCCTGGCGTCACAGTCGAGCTGGATCTTCATCAGGTCACCTCCTAGATGCCAATGGCTGCTGATGGATCCGAGGTAGCTTTTGCCCTCTATGCTTCCCGTTGTAAACGTTATGGGCCGAAGTTGATTGACTTGCTGGCGGAGTACGCGAAGAGGCAGCAGGGGGAGGCTAAGAGCATGCAGTCTGGCTCCGAGGCTACTCAGGATGCAGCTTCTTAGGTCTTGTAGTTGTAGGATAGCTTTTGTTTCTTTTGGTCTGATGTAGCTATGAACACTCCTTGTGCCACGCAGTGGCTTTTGCTATATATAATGAGTCTCCAATCTGTTTTTGTGTTTGTGCCTTTATTTATATTCTTGCCCTCCTTTCCTCTAGGAACCTTTGGGTGATGATCCCGTTAGCACTTCGCCTGCGCCGCAGCTGCGGCCATCCTTGGATGGTGCGTCACAGCTTTTGTTTCTTCATGACCGCATCCGTAGTCTTGAGAAAGAATTGCTTGGAGTGCGTGGCCACGCCGACGTTTGGAAGTCGAAGGCGGATCGGGGTGCTGCCAGAGAGGAGTATTTGATGGGGGAGTTGCGTCGCCTGGCCGAACAGCTTCAATGTAAGTTTTTCGAGCTGCTGCTCCTTGTTTCGGATGCGGCTGTTGGCCGGTCATCTTACTTTGCCATTGTTGCAGGTGCCAACCTTGTTCCTAAGGAGGAAAAGGAGCGTGTTGTTGTTCGGATCAACTGCCTGACCCAGCAGGACATGGAGGCCGGCGGTTTTTTCTGGATGGACCACGATCGTGCCATGGTCCTTGCGACTGTGCAGGATCGTGTTCACCAGATGTCGCGGGTGCTGCGCCAGGCGAAGGCTTCGTTGGCGTCGGTTCTTCACGTGATGTTTCCCCTGGATGAGGCACCATCGACTCTATGGGGCCTGCTGGCGAAATTTCGGGATGTGCATCATGGTAAGGAGCTGGTACGGCATCAGCTAGTTGCAGGGGTAAAGGCTGCGCTTTCCCTCGTGCGGCTACATCGTCCTGATGTGGACCTTGCTGTTGTGGCAGCTGGTCCGCCTCTTCGGTCGGATGGCGGTGTGTGGGATATGCGTCCACATTATGCGGCTATAAGGCAGTATGCCGAACAAATTGTAGATCTCCTCGAGCAGCGTGTGCAGGTGATTCTTCAAAATAGGTAGGACCTGAAAAAAGATAGATGTAAAATTTGTATTTATTCTACTGGGCGTGTTATGCCCTTGTAAAGGTTTGTTGTTGTTAGCACGTGGTGCTTTGTTTGTATGCGTGTCCTTTTCGTTTGCCTGACGTGGTCAGCTACTCAGGTGTACACGCGTTATCCTTAGTCGACGAAGTCGTGAGGTGAGGGAAGCCCCCAAGTGTGTTGTATCATGAAGAAGAATGCGAATAATAAACAAGAATTTTGGGGAAAGACACTTAGCTTTATTCATATCGTAAGGAGGAGGTACATTTTTCGGCTGAGTAGCCTTGGCTGAATAGCCTTATTGCAAGTAAAAAAGGGGGTAGCTAGGGGTAGAAGCGTCGCAATTGTGCGACGTTCCATGGGTTGGAGTATGCTACCCCAGACTCCACGTGTTTGAGACGATAGGCGCCACCTGGGATGACTTCAGTGATGATGTAGGGTCCTTCCCAAGGCGACTCGAGCTTCTTCGGTCGCTCTTGCTTGAGTCGCAAGACTAGGTCTCCTTCGACGAAGGACCTTGGGCGCAGCCGACGACTGTGGTAGTTGCGGAGGCTCTGTTGATAGACTGCTGATCGGGTTGCGGTTATGTCGCGTGCCTCGTCGAGTGTGTCGACAGCGTCTTCGAGTGCGGCCGTCGATTCGGCTTCGCTGTAGGCGACGACCCGTGGGGCCTTGTGGCGTACCTCCGCGAAGACGCGGCTCCGTGCACCATGAAGAAGGGTGTGTAGCCAGTTGAGCTGTTTGGCGTCGTGCGCAAGCTCCAGAGTACGGAGGGCAGCTCTTGCGTCGAGCTCTGCGAGGCGCTGGGTCGATGGCGCTTCTTGATGCCACCGCCGACGAGGCCGTTGGCCTTTTCGACCTGCCCGTTTGTTTGCGGGTGCGCCACGGAGGCGTATGTGATGTTAATTCCGAGGTCTTCGCAGAAGTCCTGGAATTCTTTGGAGATGAAGTTCGACTCATTATCGGTGATGATGTTGTGCGGCACGCCGAACCTGTAAACAATGGATTCGAAGAACTTGACGGTTGTTTTGCCCTTTTGGTTAGTAACGGGCATGGCCTCGATCCACTTGGTGAATTTGTCGACTGCGACCAGGAGGTAGACGTGTCCTCCTTTCGAGGACTTGGGCAGTTTACCAATCATATAGAGGCCCCATTGGGCGAAGGGCCGGGCCAGGGGTATGGGCCTGAGCTTCGATCCTGGTGCGTGTGGTTTATCTGCAAACCTCTGGCACCCGTTGCACCTGCGGACGATGTCCTTGGCGTCGTTCATGGCAGTTGGCTAGTAGAACCCATCTCATAGAGCTTTGGCGACAAGGGCACGGCTGCCCGCATGATGGCCGCAGATGCCCTCGTGGATGTCTTGGAGGATGGTTTTGCCGTCGCCGATGGTGACACATCTTTGGAGTACACCCGAAATGTTGCGCTTGTACAACTCGCCATTGATGATGATGAAGGCCTTGGACCGGCGAGATATGCGTCGGGCATCTGTCAGGCTGTCAGGCAGCTCTCCATCTATTAGGTACCTGAGGTACGGCCGTGTCCACGTTTCTTCGACTGCCATGACCTGCATCAGGTTGACCACTGCGACCTCTGTGTCGAGTTTTTCGGGTCCTTCCTGACCGTCGGGTAGCGCAGCCCCCGAGTGTTCTGCTTTTTCGGGTGATCCCTTTGGGAATTTCCGTTTGATGGATGGCACGCATATCTGTTCGAGGAACACACCTAGTGGCACCCGTGCGCAGGTGGAGCCGATGTTGGCGAGTCTGTCGGCCTCTTCATTGCTTTCTCTCCCAACATGCCGAAGCTCGCAGCCATCAAAGTCTCCTTCGAGTGCGTTGTAGAGTGTGTGGTACGCAATCATGTTGGCGGCGTGTGCGTCGCACTCGTTCATTGTCTGCTGGACGACGAGGTTCGAGTATCCATAGATGACCAGGCGCGTCGCGCCGCAGATCTTGGCCATCTTCATGCCGTGGATGAGAGCTTCGTATTCGGCCTCGTTGTTGGAAGCTCAAAATTTCATCCGGAGGACGTACTTCATCTTGTCGCGCTGCGGGGAGGTCAGTATGACCCTGGCTCCTGCTCCGTCCTCGCGCTTGGAGCCGTCGAAGTGCATCGTCCATGACTGTGTCATGTCCGGCGTGTCTGGCAGCTGCAGTTCCATCCAGTGGACGAGGAAGTCCGGAAGGACCTGAGACTTGATCGCGTGGCGCTTCTCATAGACTATGTCTAGAGGTGACAGCTCGATGCCCCACAGGGCCACACGTCCTATGGCCTCCGGGTTGTTCAGGATGCTGTTCAGAGGTGTTTCATTGACGATCATCACCTGATGCTCCTGGAAGTAGTGGCTCAGCCGCCATCATGAATACACCATAGGCGAGTTTCTGGTAATGAGGGTACCTCTGCTTTGTTGGCGTCAATACCTCGCTGAGGTAGTAGATCGGGCGTTGTACCCCGTGGGTCTTGCCATATTCGGGTCTTTCGACCACAAGAACGATGCTTACCACCTGGTGTGTGGCTGCTATGTACAGTAGCAAAGGCTCGCTCTCCTTTGGCGTGACCAAGACGGGTGAGGTAGAGAGCAGCCGCTTTAGATCTTCGAATGCGTCGTTCGCCTCGGGCGTCCACTCGAATTTGTCTGCCTTATGTAGCAGCTGATAGAACGACAGAGCTTTTTCACCCATGCGGCTGATGAACCTGCTCAATGCCGCGATTCACCCGGCAAGTTGTTGTACGCCCTTGAGGTTCTTCGGCTTCTCCATGGCCATTATGGCCCGGATTTTCTTTGGGTTCGCTTTGATTCCTCGCTGGGAGATGAAGTAGCCTAGCAGCTGACCAGATGGGACGCCGAAGCCGCACTTTTCTGGGTTTAGCTTGATCTTGTATCGATCAAGGTTGTCGAACGTCTCACGGAGATCGTTGATGAGCATCTTCGCCTCCCTTGTTTTGATGACTATGTTGTCGACATAGACTTGGATGTTGCGGCCGATCTGGTCCTTCAGGCATGCCTGCATGCACCGTTGATACGTGGCTCCTGTGTTCTTCAGACCAAAGGGAATTGTGTTGTAGCAGAATACTCCGAACGGCGTGATGAACGCCGTTTTCTCCTGATCTTCGACCTTTAGTCGAATCTAGTTGTAGCCTGAGTAGGCGTCGAGGAAGGAGAGCTTCTCGCATCCTGCAGTCGAATGGATGATCTGATCGATCAGAGGGAGAGGGAAGTGATCCTTCGGGCAGTGCTTGTTCAGCAATGTGAAGTCCACGCACATCCGCAGGATGTCCGTGTTCTTTTTGGGGACCATCACGGTGTTGGCAAGCCATTCACTCTCCTTGATCTCCCTGATGAAGTTGGCGTCGAGTAGTCTGTTGACTTCGACTCCAATAGCTTCGTCCCCCGGCTCGGACAGTCGTCGGATGGACTATTTAACGGGCTTGGAGTCTGGAAAGATGTTAAGGGCGTGCTCGGCGAATTCCCTGGGAACTCCTGGCATGTACGCAGGACACCAGGCGAAGATTTCCCAGCGCTCACGTAGGAATTCAACAAGCGCGCTTTACTATGCGGAGCTGAGGTCATTGGCAATCAGCGCCGTCTTGGAGGCATCCGTCGGGTGGATCTGCACCTTCTTTGTGTTACGGTGGAGTCGGAAGACATATCTGGTGCATTCTGTCTTGCAACTGGGGGTGCCCCGTTGTCTGTCACCTCTCGGAGCCTTATGAGCTCTTCCTGCATCCCGAATGACTGGGAGATTCTATTGAAGTCCCTGTCACAGTGGTCCGATCAGGTGAAGCTCCCGTGGACCGTGATGACGCCCCTTGGTCCTGGCATCTTGAGTAGCAGGTACGCGTAGTGCGGTACTACCAGGAATCGTGCAAATGCTACACGCCCGAGGATGGCGTGGTATTGCGATGGCCAGTCCACCACTTCGAACTCGAGTCGCTCGCACCGAAAGTTATCGGGCTTGCCGAAGATGACGTCGAGCCATATCTTTCCCAGGGGAAATATGCCCTTCCCTGGGACGATGTTGTGGAACGTTGTGTCGGATTGTTCCAGGCTGCACAGCAGGATCCGCATTGCTGCTAAGGTGCTGGCGAATATCAGGTTGATGCCGCTGCCACCATCCATGAAGACGCGGCTCATGTCGAACCCTTCGATCTGCGCCTCGAGCACTAGGGCAGCATGACCTGGGCGAGGGACCTAGCAAGGGTGATCCGAACGGCTGAATATGATGAAGGACTCTGATCTGCTGAGGTACTCAGGGATGGCGGGTGGAGCGGTCACAACCAGATTGATCTGGCAGGTGATTTTCTTCTGCACCCTGTTCGTTGGCGCCCTTTTTGGATCATCAGTGACACTTTCGGCGCTCGTTCCCGTGCCCACCGTTATTCTGCGCGGGTGCGATTGGATGATTTGAAGGTCCCACAGGTGGTGGGGGGAGCTCTGTGTGCGATCTCACCTGGTGCGGGTGCGTTCCCGTACCCAGGGTTCGGGGCTTGTTGCCTCATCTGGGCCATGCTTTTGCTGAGCTTTTGGAACTCGCGGCAGTCCTTGAGCATGTGGCTTGCCTTCTTCTTACCATCCTGCTTGTCGATGTAGAAGTGGATGGTGCATGGACCCGACAGTTTGTCGTATGCTGAGGGTCCGTCGTCATGGCCGCGACGCTGCCATGTCTGCGTTGGGCGTCCTCCTTCGTGGAAGTTGCTTCCGTGGTATCCATCGCTATTGCGGTTGCCGTCATTGCGGCGGTCGGCGTAGCCAGCCGTGACCATGTCGGGTCCATCGCGATCGTCGTAGACGCGCGATATTCTCTTGCTACGGCGCTCACGTCGCCGACCGTAATCATCTTCCTCCTCCGAGTGTGCTCGGTGGACGGAGTCTTTGCCATCGGCCCACCTGTTGGCGATGTCCATGAGGTAGTCGAGTGTCTTGGGCTTGACGCGCCCAAGTTCTTCCTTGAAGTCCTGGCGTTTGACGCCGTCCTTGAAGGCGTCGATAGCTCTCTCCTCAAAGATGTGCGCCGCAGAGTTCTTGGTGTTGGACCAACGCAGTATGTACGAGCGAATGGATTCGCCCATTCTTTGGGTGCAGGCCCGCAGCTCCTCGATCGAGGCTGGCCTCTTGCTGGTGCCCTTAAAGTTTCTGACGAAACTGTACGCTAGTTCCTCCCAGCTTCGGATGGATCTTGAGGATAGGTTGCTGAGCCAATCCGGGTTGCGCCTGTCAGCTGCAGCTGAAGGCATTGCATGGCGGTTTCCTTGTTTCCGCCGTGTAACTTGACGGACGATAGGTGGTCGCTGAGCCACGCCTTGGGGTCCTGTGTGCCGTCGAAATTCAGAGTGTCCGAAGGAAGCTTGAAGTTCCGCGGCATCCGTGTCCGCCGAACGGATCTGCTGAAGCATAGGGCTCCGCAGAGTTCTCCTTCGTCGTCATCCTCCTCGGATTCAGACGAGCATACGCGCTTGGCGCGTGCTTTGTCGATCTTGCGTTGGGTTAGCTCGCTTTGAGCGTCGTAATCACGGCTGCGACGGCGCGAGCTCTTGTGCCTTCGAGGAAGGTCATACTCTTCATCCTCAGATGAGGGCGTGGGGCTACGGTTGAACCTAACCGCAACCTTCTTCTTTGGATCCGCAGGAGCTTCTCCGTGGAGCGCAGCTCTGACGAGTCCGAGTCCGGTAAGCGCGGGCTTGTGCATGGCCCTTTTCGGGTCCCCCTCCGGAGGTGGATGGGACGCAAGGTATGCGGTGGCCGCCATGATCGCAGCTTGCGGTGTCTTCGGGATGACGTTGCCGTCGGCATCCATATCCATGAAGGACGCGTTGAGGGCCCGAGTCACCTCGCGACGTGCCTTGGGATCCATGTTCTCTGTGCAAGAACGGTGCTTGTTTCTATGGTTGCCGTGCGAGCTGGAGCCGATTCCCATGGCGGAGAGCGCAGCTCGCCGCGCACTAGACTCCGAGGCTGCTTGCTTGCGTTTGTCAAGCACCTCTTGCATCTTCACCTGCTTCTTGTGCTCCTCAATTAGGAGCATGTGGTATGCCATCAGCAGGTCTCGTGAGGTATCTGCGGGCAGGATCTTGTTGCCTGCTACGGCTTCGCGTGCTTGAGCCCATCCTTCCTCGCAGAGGTGGATGACCCGATTGGTGTTGTTCCCGTTGGGTGGGGGGGACTAGCTTCTTCTGTTCCTGCCATTTCTACCCCGCGGGTTGTGCTCCTGATCCACGTCACTCTGGATGACTGCAGCGCACTGGTAGCACTCGTAGATCGGATTGATGCTACAACAGCTTTTTGATCCGGAACCGTAGGTCCCTTCATCCGATGGTGGATCGCACAGATCTGAGTTGTAGCTGCTACTGTCATAGGACTCATCTGTCGATGGTGATGTGCGTAGAACGGGGTGTGGAGCCCATGAAGCGGGCCTGATCGACGGCAGGGGCACCCGCTCTGGGAGGTGGAGAGTGCCGGTCTGTCCCACCTGGAAGCAGAAGCTCCCGAACAGGATCTCGAGTCCATCACCAACGGGCTCGAAGTCCTTCAAGGTGGCTGGCGAGTGGGCGGTGAAGTCGAAGGCGCCGAAGAGGAGATGACTCTTCGTCGCCGCGGAGTTGTAGATCGCTTTGGTTGGGACCGTCATGATCGCACAATCAGCGTCCCCAGTTCCCACAGACAGTGCCAATTGACGAGGTTTAATCTCGTCAATGCCCATTGTTATGAGCTTGGGTTTTGGAGAAGATGGGGATGCTGGAGATCGCGGAACGGTTAGCAAACAAGCAACACGGGGACACGAGGTTTATCCAGGTTCAGGCCCCCGGAGGGAAAACCCTACTCCTGCTTGTCTGCTCTTGATAACGGCGAAACCGAAGGTTACAGAGGTGCGCAGATGCAATCTGGCGTGGAGGTGTGTATGCGGTGGTATGCGAGAGAGCCTCCTCGTCGTGCCCTCCTGGCCTTTATATAGAGAAAGGCAGGTCTCGGGCACAAATCAAGTCGGTTACAGGTTCTAGGGTTTACCCTTTTGAATATTCTATCTACTCTAGTCTTGTTCTCCAAGGATCCGAAGGTGTCATGGGCCCTGGCCACCCGAAAGTCTTCATGGGCTGGCGCAAGTTCTCGTGGGCCTTCCTTGGGCTGGACTAGGTATGCTAAGATCGTGTACTCGTAGGGTATAACCATGTCAGTAAAGAGATCAAACAAGGTATGGAGATACCGATGATCGAATCTCGGACATGTAAATATATCGCGAGACACAGGGATTGAGTTACATGCATAAAAGGTTCACACGATCACAGAAGTCATCGTTGAATGTGTGGGAGTCAGTACGGATCTCCCGGTCCCGCTACTGATTATTGATCAGAGAGGGGTCTCGATCATGTCTACATTATTCGCGAACCTTAGGCTGACATACTTAAGGGATACCGACACCATTTGGAGCAAATAAGATGCCAGAGAAAGAATATCAAAGCGCTAGAATTATTTTAATGGAAACCGGAATTGTTTTGGGTGAAATTGCTAAAACTGGTTCTGCATGTGATATTGAAATGTTTCAAGGGGTTTTATGTGAATGTTTGTTAATTAATGTAATTAACAAAATTCTGAATAAAATAAATAAAAAAGTTTTATTTAATGAGAGCTTGCATTAATTTTGGTGAAAATTAATGCATGTGAGTGGACATGTAAGTGGAGGTGTGTTTATGTGAAGTGGAGCTTCCACCCACATGAATGATGGAGAGGAGGAAGCACCCTCTATGGCCGGCGGCCTAGCCCCTTGGGCTGCCCCCTCCCCTATATAAGGAGCACCTCCTCCTCCACTCTCACACCTCCTCATGAAGGATCTCTCTCCCCCTTTAGAATTTCCCCATGGTCTCGGATCAGCGAGATACATGTTGCCGGTGGATTTTCTGGAAGGATTTGTTGCTTCTGATGCTTCGCTAGAGCGAGGGCACGAAGGTTGTCAGGATACCCGAACCTGTGTGCGATCACGAATTCACCACTTCTTTGCGGTGCTGGACTTGATGGTGTTGGACCTGCTGGACCAGATGGACTTCATCACTATCTTGAGATCAGCAAGAGATCAACTACATCACCAACAAGTTCATACTCGAAAAGCTTTTCGGTCTTTGAGGGTATGTATTATGTGGATGTATATCCACCTGTTTCTTGTATCTAGATAGATGGATCTTTGTGCACATAGTTCCCATCGTAGGAAAATTTTGTTTTCTATGCTGCGAACCCAACAGTGGTATCAGAGCCGGATCTATGCGTAGATGCTTTGCACGGGTAGTACACATATGAGTATGTGGGCAATGATGATCATGTTATTGCTTCTTTCTTGTACTTTGGATATTGGTGGCATAGTGGGATGAAGTGACCCGGACAAACTTTATATGTCCTCGCACATGAGACCTGTTCCACGCTTGACATGCAACTAGTTTTGCATAAGTGGCTCGCGGGTCTCTGTCTCTCCTACTATAGTCAATATCTAATTTACAACGAGTTGCTAATAATTTGGTTATCATCGTTGTGGTTCCATATTCGTAGGTAAGAATGGTTCTATCTCCGAAAGCCCTCAGCCACGTAAAACATGCAAAAGATAAATTAGAGGCGTCTAGTTTTTGGTTTTGCCGGGCAAGTACTATGATATGGTAGTGTTATAATTTGTAGTATGGATTGATAATATTGAAAATTATAATATGAAAAATTGTAATTTCCATAGACCTTAGCCTTACACATATAGGAATGATAAAGATCATTCCACGATGCACAAGATAGTGATCAAGTGCAAGAACCATATCATATCATTGTAGCATATGATATTTGTTTGCATCTTATATTACTTGTTTGGCGCTTTAGTAGCATTATAATATGATCTCTCATTTAGATATCAAGATAAAAATGTGTTCTCCCTTAAGTATGCTCCGATTATGTTTCGCCGCTTCAATACATCAGATGATGATCGGGTGTACTTGAATCCACGATCATATTTTGGGTGTAAGACAGTTTTACACACGCGAGTACTAAGGTTCTTAATTGGCGAGCCTAGCATGTACATACATGGCCTCGAAACACGTACCGAAAGGTTAAGCATGCGCCATATAGTTGATATGATGCCCATTTAGATGCTCGCCTTTGAAGCTACACCGACTCACGTGATGAGCGGACTCGGTGTAGTGGATTTGGTTCATGTAATCACCAAAAATACACGAGGGATGTAGTTTTTGAGTGGGAGTTCATTTCTAATTTGGATTAGTCGAACTCAATTTATCATAAATTAAATCAAAGTGAATTTGCATAACTTGTTGTAGTCATTGGCATTCGTTCACCACCTTATGCTTAGTTGTAATTGGGATAATAGAACTTTAGAATTCTGGATATTTACTTTACGAACTGGTATCGTATTGTTTTAAGTATCAATCTAAAGTTTAAATTCATATTGCAAACTTTCAGCAAACTCCATGAAATTTAATAATTAGTATTAAATAAAGAGTTACAATTCCAGTGTTAATATCTAAAGTATCATGTTTGCCTCCATGATTCTTGATATTCAAAAGTTGTTTTAAATATCGAGGTTATCTAGGAGCTGAAAGAATTGTTTCAGAAACCATCATATGTGATAGATATTACGATATCTGAAACAATGTTTTGGTTACAATATGATAGAGTATAATATATGTTCTCATATTGGACGAGGATTTGCGAAGGTTGGAGATGCTAGACATCCTAATCCTCCAAAAAGGTTTTGGAAAGTAAAATTATACTCACGGTTCGCCTTTATAAGCTACATTAGCTTGATCATGAAAGTTGTCATGATAAGGATGAATAGAAGTTGTAAGTAAAATGTTTACTTCACTGAAATATTACTAAAGAATGGATTTTTGAAAGAACGCCAAACATTTGATGATGGTGATCTACTTCAAAGTGCAAGTCAAAAGGTATTAGTATTTTACTATACACGCTTTGGACTATGTGTCATATGTATGGCGCCACTGTTAATGTTGATATATTCTTTTAAAAGGAAAAGGAAATGTTGAAAGATAATCTATAAAATATTCGGCAGAAAAGAAAAGACTAGAAATGTCCAGCTAAGGTATACAGATGATATACATGTTATGGTTGTATTCTTTGCTTGTTAAACAATGTGGTTCTTGGGTATTGGATACTGAATTGGTTGGTATGATATGTCATAAATAACAACGCAATTCATGAACTACAATGGCCTAAGTAACTAGCAAGAGAATATGTGATGATGTTCATCAAAAACAAACAAACTGTTGTTTGTATTTCTTGTTGATATCAAAGCTTGCCTTCAAGATTTGTTTTAATAATTATTATTTAAATCAGGTATTATGAGAACAAATATTGTTCAAATAATTGCCATATCCCATATAAGATGGATGATTTACAAATATAGTTGGAGAAATCACGCCCATAAAACCTAATGTTAAAATGTCGCAACACTAATGATTGAAAGATCACTTACAAAGTGACATCACCATTTAAATTATATTGGAAAGAAAAACATGAAGAAAGTCCATGTTGATGGAATTTTTGGAGTCTTTGATTTTGATCAAATGACGCTTGTGGGTCTTTCCTCGGGATAATTAAAACTCCATTCATAGGCCAAATAGGAATGGACGGCTAACTTATTGGACATTGTGCATATTGATGTATATAGTCCATTATGTGTAGCCATGTGTGGTGGATCTTTCAACTTTATATGATTTCTCCAGAAATTTGAGTGAATATATCTGTATATTTACTTAATAAGGAAGAAGTATGAAACATTTGAAAATTGTTTAGAGACTTTCAAGATGAAGTGCAAAATAATTATAACAAGAAAATAAAGAATTTGTGATTTGATCATAAAGGAAGATATTTGGGTTAAAAGTTTAGCAAAACACCTAAAATTTAAGGACTTGTTCCATGGATTTGCATTTACCGATAAACCATAGGTGTATGGTATGTTCGAGAGATCAAATCAAATCTTGTTTGACATGGTAAGATCAAAGGTGTCATTTATAAAACTGCCATTATTTTAAAAGATTAAAGCTTTAGTGGCTACCGCTTTTTCACTGAAAAGAGCTCCATCTTGATCCATTGAAATTACACCATATAAGTTATGGTTTGGGATAAAACCCGAGTTGTCTTTTCATTAATTTTGGTATGCTATGCATAAGTAAAATGTTTACAACCAAAGTCGTATAAGCACGTCTTTGTAGGTTATCCCAAATAATTTGTTGGGTATTCCTCCATAACACCGAGGACAAAAAGAGTTTGTCGCTTGAAACGTGAAGTCTCTTGAAAAAGGAATTTTTCACAAAAGTTAAGTGGGAGGACAATATAATTTTGATAAGGTTAATGAACCTTAGCTATATGTGCTGAGTTGCGCAACACCGGAAAATGTTTCGGAGGCACGCACAATGCTCATGGCTCACGTGCCTCAAAGGTTGTGGTCACGGAGGTGTAAGTTCCTATTGAACCAAGTAGGTCGGATAAACAATCAAATACTAAGATTTGAGAGTAAATCATTATTGTTTGACAATGATGAACCAACTACATGCAAAGAAGAAATGATGGGCCCTGACTCCGTCAAATGGCTTGAAGACATAAAATTCGTGATAGTTCCTGACGGACTCAGATCACTGTAGATCATCGTTGGGAGACCCCAAGAGGAAGGTGTGATGAGCACAGCAGCAAGTTTTCCCTCAGTTATGAAACCAAGGTTATCGAACCAGTAGGAGCAAGGAAACAACTCCAAGGTGTTGCTAACAACTTGGAATCCTGCACAACACAAACTCAAGACTTTGCCCCAACTTACAGTGAGGTTGTCAATCTCATTGGTTTTCTGAAAACAAAGGATTAAACATATAGTGTGGAAGGTAATGGTTTCTTGCAGAAAGTAACGGCAATAGTAGATGGAATATCAATGATAAAGATTGGACCAGGGTCCACAGTTCACTGGAGGTGTTCTCCTTAAGATAGATAACATGCTGGGTGAACAAATTACAACGGGGCCATTGACAGATTGAGGAAGCATAACAATGCATATACTAGACATTCATGATCCCTATGAGATTTGATTGAGCATTACAACAATATACATAGACCGCCATCCAACTGCATCTATGACTAATAATCCACCTTCAGGTTATCATCAGAAACCCCTCCAGTATTAAGTTGCAAGCAATGGATAATTGCATTAAGCAATGTGTGTAAAGTAAACAATACAATTGTTCCATGAACAAAAGATTGTTGTTTTATCCCTAGTAGCAACAACACATCTATAACCTTAGAGATTCCTGTCACTTCCCCAAATTCAATAGAGGCATGAAACCACTATCGAGCATAAATACTCCCTCTTGGAGTCACTAGCATCTACTTGGCCAAGATAGCTACTAGAAACGGAGAGCATGCAAGATCACAAACAACACATACATGATAGAATCAATAATCAATAAGACATGATAGAATCAATAATCAATCTGACATAGTATCTCAATATCCATCGGATCCCCACAAACACAACATGTATGATTACAAATAGATGATCTTGATCATGAACGGATCTCACAAGATCTAAACATGATAGCACAAAGGAGGAGAAACAACCATCTAGCTACTGTATGGACCCATAGTCCAAGGGTGAACTACTCACGCATCATACCAGAGGCTGGCATGGTCATTAAGAAGGCCTCCGGGATGATCTCTCCCCCCGGCAGGGTGCCGAGAAGAGCTTCAGATCCCCCCGATCTAGGGACGATGGTGGTGGAGGCTACATACTGTTTCATGGAGATCCTATCGGGTGTTTAGGGTTTTGGCATCGGGGGGCTTTTATAGGTGAAGATGCAAGGCATGATGACAGACAGGGGGGCCACACCTTGCCCTGATGCGGCCTAGGGTGGACCCGTGCCTGGGGGGTGCGGCCGCCCTGTGGAGCCCCTCTGTCTCTCCTCTGAACTCCGTGTTCTCCTCGGTGAAATATTGACTTTGGCTTTTGTCCCGTCCAATTCCAAGAATATTTCCTTACTAGCTTTTCTGAAACCAAAAACAGGCAACTGACACTACGACATCATGTTAATAGGTTAGTCCCAGAAAATGTATAAAAATACCTCAAAGTGTAGACAAAGCATAACGATGTTGATACTAAACAAGCATGGAACATCAAAAATTATAGATACGTTTATGACGTATCAGTTCCATACATGAGAAATCAAGTTTTTTAAACTTGGAAGAACCTCCGGAAAGGTGTAAAAACCTATCGATCATATTTGGATCTATAAATAAATAGACATGCATGTTTCACATCTATGAAATAGTCGACATGCCATAAAAGATTTTACGAAAATGTTCAAGGAGTTGACTATGACAAGATTTGATCTTTCATAGCGATATTTAGTCTGGACGGATTAATGTAGCAACCACTACATATAATTTTGGTATATGGTAGTTGAACAAACAAAACAAAGTTCTTCTAATAGAATGGTTTCCTAGGACGTGTACATGACACGATCCAAAGGGTTTTGTTAAATTCAAAGGATGCTAAAAAAGCATGCAAACTTCAATGGTTGAAGTAAGCATCGCGGAGTTGGAATCTTCACCATGATGAAACTGTTAAAGGAGTTTAATTTCATCGAAGACGATGAAGATGCTTGCATTTGCAAGAAATTAAGTGGGAGCACTGAGATACATTTCTAATACATTATGTGGAGTACATATTGTTGATTGTAAATGGTGTATCTTTTATTGATAAAAGGTTAAGAATTTCATTTCGATGAAAAACTTAGGCAAAACCCGAATATTACGCATCAATGTCTATATGGATAGATTGAGAAATTAATATGGTTGTGCTAGACGTACATATATGAGATATTGAATGAGTTCAATATGGAAATGACAAGAAAAGTTCTTGTCGCATGAATAAGAATTGAATCAAGATTCAAGTGTATTGTCACTTGATAAGTCAAACAAGATTCAAGTGCTTTGACACTTGGTGAGTGAAATCACACGAATGTACACATCCAAATATGTCCTATGCTCTAAATGTTATGAGCATATACATAAATGAATAATAAGATGATCATTGGACGATAATAAGGATATTCTTATAATCTTTTGGAAGAATTAAGAATATATTATATTTGTAGAAGAGACAAATAGTCCATTGTAAAATGACACTAGTTTTGTCACAAGATACAAATTAAGTTTATATTAATTTAAACTATGGGTGGCACAATGTAATGGAAAGGAGATTCCATGATGGATTTGTATGAATTCCAAAGTTAAGACATTGTGACGGATACTACAAAAAAAGGCTAAAGTATGATTGTCATAGTAGCAGCAAAGGAGGGAATTTGTGTCAAGTAGTTTGTTATCAAACTAAGGTGTGGTTCACAATGGGCTAACACTATAAATATATATTGCACGACAATAGTATCAACATGATTTAACCCCAAGGAACTAAAAGTCTCACCAAAAGACCAAATTCATACAATGTCATCTCATTATAGAATGAGTGATCCGTTGTAAGATCCCTCCCTTTATAAAGGTAAGGATCCCTGTGATTGCAATGCTAGTCCCTGGATCAATGCTAGCATCCACAGTTTAAGATGAAGTACACGGAAACAAAGGTCATTATTACATATCATTCCAGAGACAAACATAGTCTTTTACAAACTCCATGGCCACATGCCTAATACAAGAGTTCAAATATATAATAAGATAAGTAAGTGTTCATCTTCATGTGCCATAGGCAAGCATGTTGAGTGTAGACTCGTAACCCCTAATCATCATCAGAATAACCTGCAACATCACAAGTTACAGCCACAGTGGGTCAATACATTGGAATAGTATTGGCAAGTGATACCTTAGTAGAATATTGGTAGACTAAATACTATATGCATTTTTGGCTAAGTGTAGATTAGGATTGCTTTGCTCAAAATAGGTTTACCTATTAGTTGAAAACACTAAGTTTTTCTTTGTCAAAATCTTTCCCAAGGAACCACCAATAGACATTGGGGAACCTTCACCCTTGTTCAACCACAAGTTTTTACTTAGAAATTGGGATGAGGATATTCTTGATAGATTCCATGTCTTGATGCTCAAATTGTCCAATACCATGGACATGGCTAAGTACTTAGATTCTTCCATCTGCAGAGGTTGTGCACTTTCCCCACAAGACTAGATTTTCACCAAGACAGGACCTTTCAGAAGCCTTCCCTTAAACCAAATGGACGCGTTCCAACCTATCATCCCACTACCACCAACTGTCCAAATGGCTAAGTTATTGCAACCTATGTGATCCAGGCAGAGCCCATATTGCCAAGTGGCTGCACTAGAAGCTTCTTAACATATGACATCTCAAATCCCTTTGTTCCTGGGTGGCTTTCCACAAGTGAGATACACAAGGTAAACCATAGAAATGGGCCTTGTGTAACCACTCAACATAAACCATTCCTTCCATTCCACCCAGGTGTTTCATTCACTTAGTTGTTTTATTAAGCAAAACACAAGTCCAAAGACTTAGAAATATTTTATCATAGCATGAATATATAACCACCCTTGTTTGCTACTAGCTAGGCTAAGCATGGCATAGATAAGCATCTTAACTTAGAAATTTCTTGCAATTCTACAACTACTAGGATTTCCCAAGCATAGCATATAGACCAAAATATTCATGCAAGTCTAGCAAAATATTTCTAGTGCATAGTTGAAAAACTTAGAAATAAAATCATGAAGCACCACTTGCCTTGGTAGTTTGGAAAGTATCTACAATCCTCACAATCACAATCACTATTTGCACCAAAATCTACACATAAAATAATAGCACCAAAATCACATACAAAATATATACAAGCAAAAATATATGGATGCATGCATAATGCCATGTGATGATTTTCTACACCAAACAAGACAAGTGCATAGCACTGAATCATAAACAAGTACAAAACAAGCCAAATAAACTTTATTTGAATAGCAAAGCATTTTCCAAATAATTACTATACTCAAATTATGCCTACAAATGTTTCTACAAAAACAACTATTTTAATAGAGGCAAAATATTAAACACATTGCATAAATGGAAAGGATTTTCTCTCCTGATTCCATTGATATAAAATTTGTCAAATTTGGACGTGGGAATCAAAAGTTATGAATTAAACAAGTTTAAAAATCTATTAGATTTAATTCAAAATTTTAAAACGAAACACATGCCACGCGGCGCTTCCTGATTGGAGGGTACCGCTTCACGCTGGATCGTGCTCGCGCACCGTCAGATCTACTTAACATCTGCGGCTCAGATCTACCCATACCTCTTCGACTATGTTCTATCGCGTTCGTCCGATCTACATCGCACGGCTCACAGCGATTGACCATCGAGTGGCGGCGCTGGCGGCGGCGACAGGCGGCGGCGCGCTCTGGCTGCAAGATTGCCGGCGAACTAGGTCGCGCGGGGAGGTGTGAGGATGCTCACCAGAATATCCGTGGCGAGGGGATGCTCGACGTGTGCTCGGTTGGCGAAGGGGCGTACATAGTCGATGTCGATTGCTCGTCGGAGATCGAGATGGCGTCGGTTGCTCTCGGTTGGCGATGGAGACGACGTTCTGGGCCACGCTAAGACGAGAAAAGGGTGCCGTTAGGTGCGTAGGATGTTGGGGATCACACGCGTATCAAACAGAGGGAGAGGGGAAGCTGGGGCTTACGGGAACGGTCGCCGGAGTTTGAGCAGACGGTGGCGGAGCTCAGTCGATGACGTTGCCGAGGCTACAGAGCATGCGCGGGCAAGCGGAGGGTGTCAGTAGGTGCGTACGAGGATGCAAAAGCAGCTAGACTAAACCATAGGCAGAGGGGAATGCGGTTCTTAACGGAATTCGATGACGAGCTCGTCGGAGCAGAGGGGCGTCTCGAGATGATTCCGAGCAGCCTGGGGGCTCTTTGTGGGTGTGGCGTGAGGGGAAAAGAGCGGAAGGAGGAGGGGATTAAGTAGGCGTGGACGTGGGCGTGAATTACTCGAGCATTCAATGGGAATTGAATCCGCGAATCAAGTAGGAAACGGCCGGAGTGATTTGGGGGAGGAACTCGTCGCTGGGTGGAGACGATGACGATCTCGTGGGCCATTGTTGTCAGAGAGAGAAAAAGAGAGGAGGTGGGTCCAGGCAGTCAGTGACTGAGGGGTAGGTTTCTGAGTGCGAATAGTTTTCTTCGCGGGAGAGGGTTGCTGGGCTAGATGGGCCGAGTGGTTGGGTTGGGCCGAAAGGCTGGTGCCAGGTTTATTTTTTTCCTTTTTGCTTTTCTTTTTCTGTTTGATTTTTAGAAATGATTTTCAAACCCTAATTCAAATAAGTTTGAATCCAAATCTTCTCTAGATTTTTATATAGTGAAATTTGTACTCAAATGTGTGTCAAACACTTCTGTTTACTCAAAAACACTTTGATCATTTGAAAAATAAAATAAAACCATGCCTTTATGAGATATAAATAATAGGCATAAAATTGGTTTTATATTCATACTTTGTTTTTGAAAACTTTGCCCAAGCTTTGGAAAACTCTTAAGTTTGAACTCAAAACATTACTGAATAAAATAAGTATCTTTCTCATTAGAAAGTAGCACTAAGGCTAGAGCATACTTACATAAAATAATGAGAAACATATGCTCCTGTTTTTGAAATGGTTTTGAAAAAGAACCCTAAATGATCATGAATGCATAGATGATGTGCATGAGTTTTGAAACATGATTTTAGGGATGTTACATCCATAAAGACGCAAAGACATGCAAATACAAACGGACCTGAAAGTGTCAGATCCGGAGATTATGTTAACCACTAGAAATCGTGTATATGCAACACAAGAAAGCCATAGGTGTTCAATACGCAAAGTTTTCAAACTAGATTATTGACTCTAGTGCAAGTGGGACACTAAAGGGAATATGCCCGAGAGGCAATAATAAAGTGATTATTATCTTATTCCTTGTTTATGATAAATGTTTATTTTGCATGCTATAATTGTATTAATATGGAAACGTTAATACATGTGTGTTTAATAAACAAATAGAAAGTTCCTAGTTATGCCTCTCTTATAAACTAGCTCGTTGATTAACAAGATGATCAGAGGTTTCCTAATCATGGACATTGGATGTTGTTAATAATGAGGTCACAACATTGTTGAAATGATGTGATGAACATTCATCCAAAGTATAGCATTACGATCAAAGTCATTGTGTTTATATTTCTATAACATCGTACGAACTAATCCTAGTCCTTAGACCATGAGATCATGTCAATCACTAACACTGGATGAGTATCTTGATAACATCAAACATCACACTGTAACAGGATGACTATAAAGGTGGGTTCAGTGCTATGAAGGTGTTATGTAGAGGCTCATGGATCAAGAGTGGAATTTTTCCATCCCGATGACGGATAGATATACTCTAGGCCCTCCCGGTGATATCACATTAATTAGCTTGCAAGCAAGTGATATGATCACTAGAATGTTATATCACGGAACAAGAAAAGAGTATATGTTGGTAACGAGATAAAACTAGGTATGGAGATATTGATGATCGAATCTCGAACATGTAAATATATCATGAGACAAAGGGATTGAGTTACACGCATAAAAGGTTCACACGATCACAAAAGTCACTGTTGAATGTGTGGGAGTCAGTACGGATCTCCAGGTCCCGCTGCTGATTAATGATCGGAGAGGGGTCTCGATCATGTTTTCATTATTCGTGAACCGTAGGGTGACATACTTAAGGGATACCGACACCATTTGGAGCAAATAAGATGCCAGAGAAAGAATATCAAAGCACTAGAATTATTTCAATGGAAACCGGAATTGTTTCGGGTGAAATTGCTGAAACTGGTTCTACATGTGATATTGAAATGTTGCAAGAGGTTATATGTGAATGTTTTTTAATTAATATAATTAGCCAAATTCTGAATAGAATAAATAAAATAGTTTTATTTAATGATATCTTGCATTAATTTTGGTGGAACATTAATGCATATGAGTGGACATGTAAGTGGAGGTGTGTTTATGTGAAGTGGAGCTTCCACCCACATGAATGAGGGAGAGGAGGGGGCACCCTCTATGGCCGGTGGCCTAGCCCCTTGGGCTGCCCCTCCCCTATATAAGGAGAACCTCCTCATCCTCCACTCTCACACGTCCTCACAAAGGATCTCTCTCCCCCCTTCAGAATTTCCCCATGGCCTCGGATCAGCGATATACATGTTCCCGATGGCTTTTTCTAGAAGGATTTGTTGCTTCCGCTGCTTCGCTGGAGAGAGGGCACGAAGGTTGTCGAGATACCCGAACGTGTGTGCGATCACGAATGCACCATTGTTTTGTGGTGCTGGACTTGATGGTGCTGGACTTGCTGGACCAGATGGACTTCATCACGATCTTGAGATCGACAAGAGATCGACTACATCACCAACGAGTTCATACTCGAAAAGCTTTTCGGTTTTCGAGGGTATGTATTCTACGGATGTATATCCACCCGTTGCTTGTATCTAGATAAATGGATCTTGGTGCACATAGTTCCCATCGTAGGAATTTTTTGTTTTCTATGCTGTGAACCCTAGGGTCCAGTGTCAGGCCGAGGAGAGGTGTGGCGGGGCGGAATGGCACAACAGTGACAACCACCACCCGGGAAGGAGGCGAGGTTGAGGAAGAGCAGTAGCAGCAAGCGGTCACCATAGTACCACCTCTAGCATCACCTCGCCCATAAGGCACCATAGGATCCCCAGCGCATGACGATGCCAAGGAGGAGAAACCCTAGTCAAAGAAGGGTTGGGGCGAGCTAGATGGAGCCCCATGGGAAAATCGTGTTGGTGGGCCAGGTCGGCCAGGAAGTGGCAGAACTATGACGACGTCAGCGGTGGCCACAATAGTTTGAACCGCCAAAATCAGACAGGCGATGGTGGAGATCGGATCTAGGGGAGGAGCGTGTGTGTGAGAGAGTTCGGTGTGTGCATGCATGTCGTGAGAGAGGAGAGGGGGTGTGTCGGGGTGAGGTGCCCCAATTCTGGCCTAGCAGGGCCGGTCCATCCGAGGTAGCCATCCAAACGGACTTAGTTGAACCACTTGGGCCCAGTTTAAAAGAGTTGATACAAAATAAATCAATAACTCAAATATGAATTTACCACAATACCCCTATGAAGACTTTAAGCTCTAGAAAATAAGAAAAAAAATCATAAAATACATATGATATACCAAACTGATCACAAAAATAAACTCTACCTAGGAAAATATAACATTAGTTGTTTGAGTTGAATAAAATACAACTAATAATCAAAGTAACTAAATCCCTCAATTAAATATAACAAAATAAAGAAAAATCCTAAAAACCAATAAAAAACAATTTTATGTATAAAATAAATCTATTATTTTATGAAAAATCTAATTATAAAATTCCAACTCACTTTAGAATTTATAAACAAATAAGTGTTATGATTGACTTTATAATCCTTTTCTTCTACTAAAATAAAAAGGATATACTCTCTTCTATCATTTACAAATCAACATAAGGCCTTGATAACTTTAACTGACTACTTAGGATTTACTAAAAAAATATAATGCATTTTCTTTTATCACCTATAAACTTAAATAAATTCCTTTTAACTTTATTTCGAGTCTTTAGAATTTATTGCCGTGAATAAATGATATTATTTCCTTTGTAATTGTAAAGAAGATATTTATAATGTTTTAAAAATACTTTTGTCTTTATAACTTGGGTAAAACATACAAAGAAGATTAAAGTATTCATTCTATGATAGCTAAAGTCATAGTAAGAATTATTATGTTTAACAGTCACTTTTAGATATTTGTCAATAATCCAAGTTAAAATATGTTATTTCGAAGAATCATATTAACTTCTTTACCAATAAAAAATCCAACGACATACAATTGAGTCCATAGTGATATCAACTTAGTATTTAGGTTATTGAACTTGCTTATATAATAGTTCCAACACTTACACATAAATGTAAGGTATTCACTTAAAATATAAACCATATCATACACTTACATTAAGGTAAATGATCTTATATCTTTGATTATGCTTAAAAAACTCTAAAACTTGGTAATACCATAAACATCATGTCTTAAGATTCATATTAGTTTTATAGTTAACTTTGGTCTAATATACAATAGAAGTATAATAACTCAAGATCATTTGTACTTTATCAAAAACCATAGTTTTAATCCTAATAATCTTGAAGGTTGATTAACTTAACATAAACAATATTTTCTTTAAATGTTATTCTTTTTACGAGTTCAAACAAACACACTATGTTATTTTTTAACTCTTAGCAACTTAAAACATGGACTTTCATAATAGTTACATGAAATCATTTAACCTTAATCATATTTTATTATTGTACTTTACTTTTATATTTTGTATGTTAGTCTTAAGCTTCTTATAAATATATTTGCTTATGAAGCAAACTTAAAGATAAACCAAATCTTAAAGAAACCACCTTAGTTCAACTCACTTGTAATATTGGGGATTCACTTCAGGAGTTTTATAAAATGCATAGCATTAGTTATGCATAATAGCATATTGCTTCTTTAAACATTAGTCCTTACTGGACCAATGATGGTGTTTTTAGATATTGGAATTTACATCATTTTGAAGACCGTGATTACATAATCTTGTAATTACAAAGGCAAGTTCACACTTGCTCATGTCCTTTGGTTATTTTTCTATCAAGTATTTGCAATCTACTATTGTTATCACCTGCATTTCAAAAAAAGATGGCAGAAAACAATATTTTCATAATTGATTTTAACTAATGGTTACTAACCTAGGATGGTCAGATAATCTATTATCACTGGCAATGGAATCATCATGGCATGGGAAAGTATCACCTAGGATTTAACAAACCATGTCGCCAGTGATTCTTGCGCCGTATAATACGCGTTAACCATAAGATGTGTTATGGGACAGAGAAGTCAATTGGATCTTCTTCCTTTCGCATGTAAACAAATGATTGGGTCGTGGCTGTAATTCTCGGAGAGGATTGTCAGCATATGGGTGGGATCCCTCAACGTCCCACAACATTTGGTATCTACGAGGGTTGTGCATTTCAGGATGTAATTGGAAAGAAGTTTTTGAAGGGAATATGCCCGAGAGGCAATAATAAAGTTATCATTATCTTATTCCAAGTATATTATAGATGTTTATTTTGCACACTATAATTGGAAATGTTAATACATGTGTGTTTAATTAATAAACTAGCTCCTCAATTAACAAGATGATCAAGGTTTCCTGATCATGGACATTGGATGTTGTTAATAACGAGGTCACAACATTGGTGGAATGATGTGATGAACATTCATCCGAAGTATAGTAATATGATCAAATTCATCATGTTTAAATTACTATAACATCATACAAAGTAACTTTAGTCCTTATACCATGAGATCATTCAATCACTAACACCCAAAGTGTAACTTGATAACATCAAACGTAACACCGTAACAGGGTGACAATAAAGGTGGGTTCAGATACTCCGATAGTGTTATGCAGAGGATCATGGATCAAGAGTGGTATTTTTCCATTCCAATGACGAATATATATACTCTAGGACCTCTCGGTGATCTCACATTAACATAGCTTGCAAGCAAGTGATAAGATCACGAGAATTTTATATCACGAGAACAAGAAAAGAGTACTTGTCGGTAACGATATGAAACTAGGTATGGGGATACCGATGATCGAATCTTGGACATGTAATATATCACGAGACAAATGGATTTAGTTACAACGTTAAAGGTTCACATGATCACTTGAGTCATCATTGAATGTGTGGGAATCAGTACAGATCTCCAGGTCCCACTGCTGATTATTGATCTAAGAGGGGTCTTGATCATGTCTGCATTATTCACGAACCGTAGGGTGACACACTTAAGGGATACCGACACCATTTGGAGAAAATAATATGCCAGAGAAAGAATATGAAAGCGCTAGAATTATTTCAATGGACACCGGAATTGTTTCGGGTGAAATTGGTTCATCATGTGATATTGAATGTTGCAAGGGGTTTTATGTGAATGTTTTTTTAATTAAAGTAATTAACAAAATTCTGAATAAAATAAATAAAACATTTTTCTTAATTGAGAGATACATTAATTTTGGTAGTAAATTAATGCATGTGAGTGGACATTTGAGTGGAGGGGTGTTTATGTGAGTGAGAGCTGCACCCACATGAATGAGGGGAGAGGTGGGGGAACCACCTTGGCCACAGGCCATGGGAGGGGCTGCGCCCCTCCTCCCTATAAAAGGCACCATCCTCCTCCTCCATTCTTACACCTCCTTGTGAAGGTTCTCTCTCCCCCTCTAGAATATCCCCCATGCCTTCGGACTAGCGAGGTACATGTTCCCGGTGGTTTTTTCTGGAAGGATTTGTTGCTTCCTCTACTTTGCTAGAGCGAGGACTCGGAGGTGGTCCGGTACTGGACGTGTGTGCAATCACATATGCACCACTGCTTTGCGGTGCTAGGACTTCATCACGATCTTGAGATCGGCAATGAATGACTACATCGTCCACGAGATCAAATCTCGTAACGCTTTGTCTCTCTTCGAGGGTAATTTATCTATGTATGTATAATCCCTCACAATTATTTGATACCGTGATTATTGTAGGTCACTGTGGAGCCATGGCACGTGGTATGTTCTCTTCACGGGCCAGCCTAAGACGGTGGGATTGATTGATAGCCTCCAGTTCAGTAGAAGAGATTATTCCTCTCTAGCACTTTCACTTGTTCTTTAATGAGCTCATTGTTAGTTTGGAGGGTTTGTATCGACATAAGACTCATAGAAAAACCTGATTCGGTTGCTCTATATGGTGTGTCCTCTCATATGAACAAGAGGTAGATTGATTCCTGGTGATTATGATTAGAGAGAAAAACAATGGCAGTCTATAAGAGAGGTCAGAGGTCGGTAAACTCGCGAGAAACACCAAATTCACGCCCAAGAAAATAATCTTAACAGAACAGTGAAAGAAATCACGGATTTGGAGAAGTCCTGCCGCGTAACGACCAACTATACGGGCGTGACTCGTATAACTCTGTCCGTATAGTTGGTTCCGGGCAAAAATTTCCAAATATCTCGAGTCCAGGTCGATTAGTTTACCGACTTGGAACTGACAAAACAACTTTTTTAGATGAATACAAACCGGAAAAGGGACTGACCATCCAGAAGTTTCAATGACCAACTATACGGCGAGAGATTTTTCTCCGGCCGTATAGTTTGGTCGTATAGTTTCCAGACGCCGAGAATTATTTCGCGAAGAATATACAGAAGGTTTAACGACCAAGTATACGACGGGAGATTTTTCTCCAGCCGTATAGTTGCGACCGTATAGTTAGTAAAAACCTTCAAAAACTTCATAAAAACATGAGGAATTCAAAGGCAAAAATTTCAAAAGTAGAAATTGTGAAAACAAATCACTTATTAGATAAAGCAAATTTATCTTGCACTTACCGTTTATTAATTCGGGGATGACACGCTCCTCCAATAACAAGGACTTCTTCTCTTTTAGAGGAATTGACCTTAGTTCATCTAATAATTCTCGTAAACGAAAATCACCAGGACTAAAGTTCCTCTCAATGAGATTGGTGTCTTGCTAGGAAAATATGGACACTGCATCCAAAATCTTTATTTCTTGCCTCTGCATAATCTACAACTCAAATTCTTAAAGTAAAAGGATCCAACGGATCAGTCTTGGCTTATGATTTTTCCTCTCAAGTAGTTCTTTTAAACCATCACGATCTGTATGAACTCTTACTTTTGCATCAACTATATAAGAACGAAATTTATTGCAAGAGAAAAATACAGCAAAAAGTTCTCTTTCTTCCTTAGGATCATTCTTTTGAGCACTATTAAAAGTTCTACTAGCATGATGTATAATATTAAATCTGCGACCTATAAGTTGTCCTAGAGTTACTCCTACAGCATCATCACTAGCTTCACATATTAAATAAAAAGTCAAATCCCAGATAGTAGGTTTGATGATAGGAGCATGGGATAAAGCATATTTAAGTTTATCAAAGGCAATAAGGCATTTATCATCAAAATTAAATCTCACTCCCTTTTGAAATAGGTTAGTTAACGGTTTAGAAATTCCTAATTAACCTTCTATAGAAACTCACATGACCAAGAAAACTTCTTACACCTTTTATATCCCTTGGTTGTGGCATTCTCTCTATTGTTTCAACTTTAGATCTGTCTACTTCAATACCCTTACCTGATACCTTATGTCCAAGGATTATACCTTCTTTGACCATAAAATGGCACTTCTCCCAGTTTATAACAAGATTGGTTTCTTCGCAATGCTGCAAAACTCTTTTGAGATTATCTAAGCAACTAGTAAACGAAGTTCCATAGACAGAAAATCCATCCATAAATACTTCCATTATCAGTTCTATAAAATTTGCAAAAATAGCAGTCATGCATCTTTGAAAAGTAGCTGGAGCATTACATAAACCAAAATGCATGCGTCGGTAAGCATGTAAACCATAAGGACTAATGAAAGTTGTTTTAAGTTGGTCATCAGGATGAACAACTATTTGGAAAAAACAGAGTATCCGTCCAAGTAGAAAAAATGAGTGTGGTTTTATAACCTATCTAGAGTTTGATTTATGAACGGCAAAGGATAGTGATCTTTCCTAGTTTCTTTATTTAATTTCCTGAAATCTATACACATCCTATGTCCAACAATAGTTCTAGTAGGTATCAATTCATTGTTTTCATTAGGAACAATACTAAAACCGCCCTTCTTAGGAACACAATGAACACGACTTACCCATTCATTTTATTTTAAAGGATAGATTGTACCTGCATCTAATAGGTGCACTATTTCTTTTCTTACCACTTCCTTCATTTCGGGCTTCAGCCGTCTATTAAATTCTACAACTCCTTTAGCACCTTCCTCCATGAATATTCGATGGACGGTTATCATGGGATTAATGCGATTCAAATCATCCATTGAGTACCCAAAGGCCTTGCAATGCTCCTTAAGTACTTTCATGAGTTGTTCTTCTTCATCCCTTGAAAGTTTAGCACTAATAATAATAGGAAATTAATTTGTATTGTCGAAAAATATATATTTAGGATTATCTAGTAAAGTCTTCAACACTGGGGGTGGTAATTCCTCGTCCCCTCTCTTTTCTGGCTCTTCAAAAGCCTCATCAGTTGGAGGCCATAAAATGTGAAGTGAATCAAATTCACTTTCTAGTTCTTCTAGGGACCTATCCTCCATTATTATTTCTTCATAATTTTATTCTTCATTTATTTCTTCCACTTCATTACTAAAGAAAAGACCTGCCATCTCCTCAATAGTTTTTTCTTTCTCTTCTTCTTGTATTTGTAGAGGTCTGTCTTTAAATTTGGAAAAGTGAAATTCTTTTTCCGCTTCCCCAAGCTTAAGAGACGCAATATCCTTTTTGAAATCAACTTTGGCACCTAAATTATTCAAAAATTCTTCTAAATATAATTGGGCAAAGAGTGTCAGCTGGCATATCAACAACTACAAAATCGATAGGAAAATTTTTATTGCCAATTGTGACAATTGCATTTTCAACTACTCCCATTGGAATTCTACGAGTTTTATTGGCTAACATGATCATCATATCAGTATTTTCTATTGTAGCCGGTACTATCTCTTCTATTATTTATAAATAAAAATCATAAGATATAACATTAACTTTGGTGC
Organism: Avena longiglumis; assembly: GCA_030063025.1. NCBI lineage: Eukaryota > Viridiplantae > Streptophyta > Magnoliopsida > Poales > Poaceae > Avena > Avena longiglumis. The sequence goes on from CP125977.1 coordinate 501,226,641, forward strand.
AAAGATCACATAAACCATAATGTGAGGTTTCTTTAAATATGCAGGAAAGAATAGGCTTACCCACATATTTTACCTTAGTTTTACCTTCAACCAATACAAAAGTTTATTTATCAAGTTCAACTATGTTGCAATGTGCATACATAGCCATAATTGCTTCCTTGGTTACCACTTCATCTTTGGTTTCATCCAGATGTTCTTCAACTTCTGGCACACTTTCCTATTCCTTCTTCTCCTGTACTGCTTTGACCTTTTCATATTCCAAAATATGCTTCTGCGCAGTGTTAGGGAAAGGTATCGCATACATTGGTTCTAGGGAGACCAGTGTTGCGTTAACTTCTCTTTTCATCTTAGGTTCGGGTGGTGGATCATACCTAACCAAACCCTCTTTTGGAGCTTTGATGTGTTATGTAAACGCTTTAACAACATGCAACACAAGATCAAAATCCAAGTAAAGTTCTTTAGATAATTCATTAACATGGCCCTTTTTATTATAGTCATGAATACAATCATAATATATTATATGCCTCCTTCACTTCCTAGACCAAAATTCCATGAAACTCTATGATCGCGAATTCTATTAAGTAAAGCCCAAGCTTTAGTTATGGGAAGATTCATAAAAGCTCCTCTCGTGCAAGAGTCTAGTTCAATTTTATTAGGTTCAATTAAACCACCATAAAAGATAGGCAATAAATACCATTCATGCAAATCATGATGAGGACATTGATTAAGTAAATCTTTAAATTTTATATAAGATATTACTAGTCCTTCATTAGGACGATTCCTCCAAGTCATTATAAGACGCCTGATTTCAAAAGATTTTGATAATAGATAATATTTTGCTAGAAACTCACAAGCTAAATTATCCCAAGTAGTAGTGGCTTCTGGGGGTAAAGATCTATACCATGAGAGAGCCGTGCTAGTCAAAGTCTGACTAAAAAATTTAACCCTTACCTCATTAGCAGTATACCCCGGTAATTGGATAGTGCCACATATATCTTTGAATCATGCAATATGCTCAAATGGATCAGGATCTTCTTCATCTCTAGTAAATTGCTTCTTGTGTAGAATACCAAGTAGTAGAGGATTTATTTTGAACCCCCCTGTATTCTCGTTGGAGTTTTATCTTTTATTAATATCATAGGGCTTCCCAAAGTGGCTGAGTGGGTTAGCACTAGTCAAATGCTCAAACTCCATCATGTTGGTGGAAACCTGTAAGTCAAAACAAAACTTAGCAAGACTAAAATAAATAAGCAAAAACTAAAAGACCTACAATGCTTAGTGTGATAGAAGAAGATCAGCAAACCGAAGTAGCTCTGCCAAAGCTACGGGACATCGGGAAAGGACTAGCCGATAACACCGAGGATCCTCCGACAAGGGCCATGCCTCGTATGGTTATCCCCATGCAGTAGCCATAGGAACTGGACACCGAGCCCAGCAACGCCAACCTCGCAAATCGGCCGCCACCGCCAACTATGTCTACGGCCGCCCAAATCACTCTAGCAGATAGAGTGATGTACGAAAATTTGCTCGTTGAACCTATGACCGTGGCCCTTATTCGGGATGTTGTCCAGCTTGATGAGAAACACCAGCAGCTTCTGGAGGAGGCATAGAACATCGCAGTGCAAGGCTCAAAGCTATATCGAGATCTGGCTAGGGCGCAGAAATAAATCGAAACGGCTAAGGCCATGAAGACAAAGTACAAGAATCTTCTCAAGCAATAGAACAATAAGAAAGCTCTGGCTCATGTCGTCAACGATCTCAGCATATGGCGTAACTTTGGGTGGGCTCCTTTGAAGCCGGCACAAGCCAAGCCATACATTGACAAAGAGGGAAAGCAAGTCATGCCAACGCCCGCCCTTAATATGGTCATCGCCAAGATTCTACTAGAGCACGATAGATCACCCAAGGCTCTGGATCGGGTCTATGACCTCGTCGCCAAGGCCGTCGAACAGCAAGAGAAGGCCACCTCTCAGAGGCTGGAGTCTGGCCCAACATATTGTCAGTCTAGCGCACCCAGGCAGCACAGGGCAAGATCTCCTCATGATGTTGGATCTCACACGGGTTCATCAGAACAAAGATGGAGGGAGGCACGCAACAGTACTGACGCTATCCTCATATCCTCCGACCATGGAGGTATGGCCCATCCCCATCGTTTACCCCCACCTCCCCAACATTCACGGCATCACAAATACCCAAAGGCTCACCATCGCACGAGCATGAATCCACCTAGGCAACCCCAGGGCGGCATCGTCATCCGCGATAATGTGGAGCAGCCTCGACATGACGGAGAGCGTAGTGGCAACCATGGGCAGAGGAGCATGTAACATCATGACCCTCCGCGTCTGACAAGCAAGCGCGACAGGCGTGAGGGGTCACAGGAGGGTAAAAGCAAGAAGGCTAACCCACCTCCACCTCCACATCATCGCCACCCAGTAGCCACCATGGCGGAGGAGGGCCGCATCGCTCATGCAGCCCTCCCATGGCGGCGATAAGCACAAAGGAAACCCAGAGCCGTATGATGCACGTTCACGCTTGGACACGATCTATGAGGCCCGGGAAGGACAATACTTGGGACCATGTTGCTTTGGCCTAGTGATACGGGCCACAACGTACCCCAAAGTTTTCTACGTCGATAAGATGATCAAGCCCTATGGCGGAACTGCCAGGCCAGCTACGTGTTTGCAGGATTATAGTAAAGCGGTGGAGATTGCTGGGGAAACCCCAACTAAGCCATGAAGTACCTCCCAGTAATGTTGACGGGCACTGCCCACGAATTGATCGACGACTTGCCGGAGCAGTCCATATGCAATTGGTTGTACATGCACGAAGCATTCACCAAGAACTTCGAGGGTACGTATAAACGTCCCTACACTATCGGTGACCTACAATGGTGCATCCAAGAAAAGGACGAGTCATCTTGGGCCTACCTCTCTCGTTGGCTGGATATGAAAAATTCCTGCACGGGGGTGCATGATCAAACCGCTATGGCCGCCTTCATCGATGGCTTGGAGAAGGGGACTTTGCTTCGACATACATTGAAGCGCCTGCAGGACAATCACAAGCTGGATCTCAATTAGATGATCTCCTTGGCCAGTGAGTTCGTGGCGCCGATGACGATGCTCACGGCTCTTTGTCGGCAATAGCCATACCAATCCAAGCCAACAGGAACAACAACAATAAGCAAAATAGTCCGCCAGAAGAAAATCCAGCTTCTGACATGGTCACCATGACGTTCGTGGGCAGAGGCGAAGGCAGACAACATGGCCGAGGCCGGGGGCTGGTCATGGGAAACAACGCAGTAGTGAAACTACCCCGGCAGCACCCCGCATTCCCTAGACATATGAGGAGTACCGCGATATGTTGTGCTTCGTACACCTCGATGCTAATAGTAAAGCCACTCACATCAACCGCCAATGCAAGTTTGTCAATGACCTTAAGGAGGACCCGGAGTCCGGCTACAACCGAAGCTGGAAGAACCGACCACGAGGCAAGGGCAAAGGGAAGAAGAAGGAAGAGGAGTACAAGGATTCAAGTGACATGGATGAGTACATAGAGCCCAAGCATGCCGTTAAGGGCGATGGCAAAGGAAATAACCCCTTCAAGAAGAAGGCCCCCGTCTACCACACTTTGCTTGGTACCCCAACTGTCCGGTCAAAGAAGACCTCAAATAGGATACTGATGGCCACCCTACCCCCAGTTCCCCAGTACCTGCGCTGGTCGGAAGTTCCAATCACTTGGGACAGGGCGGATCACCCTGACCTTGTTCCAACAGAGAACCAGTATGCCATGGTCATCAACCCTCTGATTGATGGCAGCGAGTTCACCAATGCCTTATGGATAGTGGAAGCAGCACCAACATCATGTACTTGGATACACTGCACAATATGAACTTGACGGAGACCAACCTAAGGCAGACCAGCATCGTGTTTCATGGCGTCGTTCCTGGCCGGGAAGCTCGGTCCCTTGGTTGCATTACCCTTTCTGTCGCCTTTGGTGATGTTAACAATTACCGCCAAGAGCGCATGACCTTTGAAGTGGCCCCCTTCAAGAGTGTGTACCACGTCATATTCATACACGATATATTCCACTCCTTCATGGACAAACCATGATTTGTCTATAATAAGCTCAAGATACCCAAACCAAATGGTGTCGTCACCGTTGCTGGAAGTTTCACAAAGGCAAGAGACTGCGAGATAGGTGAACCAGCCTTCGCCAAAGCCGTCCTCTACAACAAAGAATTCAAGGAGATCCAGTGCCAGGTCGACGACTTGGAGATGCCGACATCGAAGAAGCAGATTTATGACTCTGATCCTACATTCAAGGCCGCCATCAAGACCAAGCCGGTGGAACTTGTGGTAGGCGATTCGCGCTCGTCGAGTTCCTCTGTGAGAATAGGGACATCTTTTCTTGGTGATACATCATAAACATATCAATAATTTTTGATGCTCCATGCTTGTTTTGTATCAACTATCTTATGTTCTGTCTACACTTTGAGGCATTTTTATACATTTTATGGAACTAACCTATTGACATGATGCCGCAGTGCCAGTTGCCTTTTCTGCTATTTTTGGTTTCAGAAAAGTTAGTAAAGAAATATTCTCGGAATTGGATGGAACAAAAGCCGAAGTCAATATTTTATCGGAGCAAAGACGGAGTCCAGAGGGGGGATTAAGAGGCGCCACTGGGCGGCCACACCACCCCCTGACGCAGGTCCACCCTAGGCCATGTCAGGGCATAGTGTGGGCCCCCTGGCCCTCAACCTACATTGCCCCTTCGCCTATATATACATCCCAATGCAGAAACCCTAAGTACCCGATCAGAAATACATGAAAGAGTCTGTAGCCGCCGCCACCATCGTCCCTAGATCGGGGGATCTGAAGCTCTTCCCGGCACCCTGCCGGAGGGGAGAGATCATCCAGGAGGCCTTATTCATCACCATTCTAGCCTCCGGAGTGATGTGTGAGTAGTTCACCCTTGGACTACGGTTCCATACAGTAGCTAGATGGTTGTTTCTCCTACTTTGTGTTATCATGTTTAGATCTTGTGAGCTCCTTTCATGATCAAGATCATCTATTTGTAATGCTACATGTTGTGTTTGCGGGGATCCGATGGATATTGAGTACTATGTCAGATTGATTATTGATTCTATCATGTCTATGTTATTTGTGATCTTTCATGCTCTCCGTTGCTAGTAAATACTTTGGCGAAGTAGATGCTTGTAACTCCAAGAGGGATTATTTATGCTCGATAGTAGGTTCATGCCTCTAGTAATCTTGGGAAGTGACAAAAATCTCTAAGCTTGTAAATGTGCTGTTGCTACTAGGGAGAAAACAACAATCCTTTGTCCAAGGGCAATTGTATTGTTTACTTTACACACTTTATTTAATGCAATTATCTGTTGCTTGCAACTTAATACTGGAAGGGGTTCGGATGATAACCTGAAGGGGGATTATTAGTCATAGATGTAGTTGGATTATGGTCTATGTATCATATTGTAATGCCCAAACAAACCTCGTAGAGATCAAGATGTTTAGTATATGCATTGTTATGCATTCTCAATCTGTCAATTGCATCGCTGTAATTTGTTCACCCAGCATGTTATTTATCTTATGTAGAACACCTCTAGTGAACTGTGGACCTCGGTCCATTCCTTACCATTGATATACCATCTACTGTTTACCGTTTACTATTTACTTTCTACAATTACTACAAGCAATTACTATCTTCCACAATATAAGTTTAATCCTTTGTTTTCAGCAAACCGGTGATATTGACAACCTCACTGTAAGTTGGGGCAAAGTATTGTGGTTGTGTTGTGCAGTTTCCAAGTTGCTAGCAACACCTTGGAGTTGTTTCCTTACTCCTACATGTTTGATAACCTTGGTTTCATAACTGAGGGAAACTTGTTGTTGTGCTCATCATACCTTCCTCTTGGAGTCCCAACGAGATCTACATATCTAAGCCATCAAGCACTTTTTTGGCGCTGTTGCCGGGGAGGTAAGGACATCTTCAATATCTTCCTCCCCGTCAATCACTTTTCTAGGAGAAATAAGATTCTTGCAAGGGGAGTCTCTCACAACCAATCTCTTTACTTTGTTTTTGTTTCGCTTTGTTTCTTTAGTTTTCTATTGGTTTACTTATTTTTATCAAAAACACACAAAAATTAGTTCCTACTTCAAGTTGTTTTTATGTCTAGTTCTGCTCCAATCACTATTTCATTATGGATAACCCACTTGGTTTCCTATTTGGGAAAACTACTATCAGTGCTAAGGTAGTAGATGAACCACCGCCTGCTAGAACCTCTATGGAATATTTTATAAAGTATAGAGAATCATATAAGGGTAAAGTCATGAGAGCCGTGTTAAATAGGTTGGATCTAATTGCTAAAATTTTGCTTAAACGCCATGATATAAATTGTTGCTCTGAACAGGATACTAAACATCTTAAATTCCAATGTGGCTTTGGTAAAGAAGTTTTAATTGTGAACTATCATTGGAATAACTATATTCATCTCGGATTTGAAGAAGTAGAATAATTTGTTTTGTTTATGGGAGCTTCTGAAATAGAATACTTCATGTCTAAAAATTATGAAACATGTGTTGCTTGTAAAGTCCTTAAAGATATGGTCTCTTCTATCCTTGATTATTGCATAGAAAAGTTCAGCAACAATTGTTATATCATTGATTGTAAAGAGGGACTCAGTCATGCACAAGAATGTGTCCACAATTTGCAGGAACCCGTGGAAGAAGAAATTGCTGAACCTGAAAGCTCATTAGATGAAAAAGAGGAGGAGAGTGATGAACAAAAGGAGGAAGAATGGATTATCTACCCATGCCTACCTTCTAATGAGAGTAACTCTTTATCCCTTACATTATTTGATTGTCCCCCATGCTTACCAAAGGTGGATGCATGTTATGTTCCTGTAGATTCTTTTGAAATATCTACTATGGGTAAAACTTGTGATAATAATTATGCTCCTGTTATCTATGATAATCCATGCTATTTTTATAAATCTTATGATAATCCTTTATTTGGGCCTAACTTCGAAATTCATGGTACTAAAGTGTTTTGCGTAGAAAATGTTTATGATAAAGCTCTAGATGATGGTCCTATATTGGTTGATAATATTAATCGTACTACTATTGAAAATGAGATTGGAGGGGTCTTGACTTTATCTTGGAACCCCATACCTCTTGAGAATGGTCAGTCATCTTGTTATAAAATTATTAAAAGTGGGTTTGAAGGTTTTAATCCCACTATTTTTGAGGTTGATAAAAATTATATGTTTATATGCTTTATGTGATAGTTATATTGTTGAGTTTATTTATGAGGCTACTGCAAATTATTACGAGAGAGTAAAATATGGTTGTATAAGTTTCCATGGTACTGAACCACCTCTCTATGTGCTGAAAGTTTTGAAGTTACTCTTGTTTTATCTTCCTATGCCTGTCACTTTGTTCTTTGTGAATTTATTTGCGTAAAAGATTCCTATGCATAGGAAGTGGTTTCGACTTAAATGTGTTTTGAATTTTCTTATTTATTCTCTCTTTTACTTCAATTCATATTTCTTATGTGAGCATCATCGAAATTATCATGCCTATCTTAATGGCTATAAAGAAAGCACTCTTGGGAGATAACCCAATTTTTATTTTTCAGTAAGTTTTTATCTTGTTGAGTCTTGGAAGTTATTTCCTCTGTAATAACCTCTCCTTATCCTTTTTGTGTGGTTTTTGTGCCAAGAATAACCTCAAATGAGAGAGAAGTAAGATTTGGGGAAGTTGCTGTCCCGAAACAGATTTTTGTGCTTCACTGTAAAAATTCGTGAAAACTCCATGTACGTCGGATTGAGTTCTAATTTTCTGAGCTTATGCCCCAGGTTATTATTTAACTTTCTTTAGTTCAACACTTTTCTATTTGATCAATAGAAGGTCTTTAAAAAAATCTGTTTTTACATGCTGGTCTGTTTTGACAGATTTCTGCCATTATTTGCATTTGCCTCTTATCGGTTTCTTTTTGAGTTCTCTTTGATCAACTGAGCTTTTAAAAGGAATTTCTATAGTATATTGTGTTTTAATGAAATTTTTACTTGTGTTGAAACTAAACCCAAAGGCTTATTATCTTGAATATACTAATGTTGCTAATAAAGATTGTGTGAAGTTTTGTATGAAGGAAATTTTCAAGTGTAGGGAAAGAACGATGTGATGAGATGAAGAATGGACAAAAGATAAAGCTTGGGGATGCCACCCCGTGTCACCCCAAAAAATATTCAAGAGGTACAAGCGTCAAAGCTTGGGGATGCCGAAGGCATCCCCTTCTTCGTCAATAAAAATCTCAGGTCTCTTTCTAGACACTTCATTTTTATTGTTTCATACACTATGGTGTTGTTCTTGGAGCATCTTATTTTTAGTTTTTGGTTTTCTTTTGTTTGGTTTGCTGAATAAATTAGTTGGATCCCCGCATTCACATTTTGTTTCAAATAAGTTGATTGGTGTTGGAAAAGAGTACGGAAGTTTCATGCTTAAGTGGTACAAAAGGGAGCTTGTTTTGACTATGGCTTAGACTTTATCATGTCATGCTAGATCTTTCTTTGATCTTATGCTCAGTGATTATTGCTGTAGCATGACTTGTTCCAAACAACTGAGATTGCTTAATGTACCTTGAAAGAATCATGCGTTGTTTTAGCATACGAAAGCATAATATTGTGATATTCTTCTTTGATGCTTTGTTTGGGTTGACTTGGCACATTCTTACACCATGTTAAGACTATGAACCGGTCACCTTATCCTTTATGATCATTTATTTTTTGACTTGTGATAATGTTTTGTCGCTTTGCATGATTATGGACATTATTGCTCTCTTAGTTGGTCGCTCCCAGTCTTTTGCTAGCCTCCACTCATACCGAGTAAGCTCTACTCATGCATCCAACTCCCAAGAAACCAAGTTATTCCAAAGAGTCCACCATAAATTCCTATGCATGGTGTGTTACACCATTCCAAGTATATTCATGTTTTTATCTATCCTCTAAATTAAACTTGTTATGTGAAAATTAGTGATTAAAGCTCTCACAAACTTGATGGCACACTTTATTTCTTGCACCTAATAAACTTGAACCATTGTGTCATCTATGTTTTATACGCTTGCACTTATAAGTTGGGAATTAGCAGAACCATGTTGTCATGGGGAACGCTTTCAACACCTGTACATATTACCCAATTGATATCATGATCTTTTGCTTATGGATGTCGGCGGTGTGAAATAAAAGGGGAGCTTGTAAGTTCATGGAGTATTATATATATGTTAGAGAAACTCCTGGGAGGCTAGCCTAAGCCATGCCTAATCATGGTGGAAACTTGCAGCATCACCATAGTGAGAATCCATGAAGCATCTTTAGGAAAAAAATATAGAAAAAAGAGAAAAGAATATAGCACCATACCCATGGTAAATAAGAAGATTGCTGAGATGCTCACTGTCTGTTGCCTTGTTATTTTGATATGGATAGCTCCTGTGTCATGGGACAAGGGGTACCCCATTGGCGGTTCTCTATGATGCACATATACTTACAATGATAAGAACTTGCTTATGACTAGAGTTGAGTAGCATGAGGAACGACCCTCGTACTCAAGGGACATGAGATTGCCAACTTATGTTTTTTTCAAGCATATACTCCATATTTGTTTCACTTTAACCTTAATCACTTCAAGATGCTTATGATAGGGGCAATGAGAGCTAAAATCTAATAAGTACCATAATTTTGGGAAGCTCTTTATGGAATTTGAAATCCATGCTTCCCTCTGTGAAGGGCCTTTCTTCTTTACTTTTATGTTGAGTCTCCACCTTCTATCTTTATGCACCAATTAAGAGAGCACATTTGTCATTCTTAGTTTTATGAGCATTGTCCCAAAACTTATTGATTGATTCATAATGTTGATATTGCTTGTTCTTGAACTATTTGTATCTAGTCACCCTTATGAACTTTGAAGATGTCATATGCATTTATGTTTTGCTACACAATGAAGGACAAGCTGAATACCACTCTTACTATGTTTTATATATGTGAACCAAACAAACGTCTTTCAATGCATTGTTGTTCATGATCTTTGTTTGTACCTTTTCATGTTACAACATAGTTGCTATGTCTTATTGTTAGAACTACATCTTTCATGCTCATGTTTAGAGTACTTTGATCCCAGTTATCAATGCTTTACAAATATTTTGATCAAGATTGTGTTGGTGCATGTCACCTAAAAAATTATTCTTTTTATCACTTACCTACTCGAGGACGAGCAGGAGTTAAGCTTGGGGATGCTTGATACGTCGTAAACGTATCTATAATTTTTGATGTTCCATGCTTGTTTAGTATCAACTTTGTTATGTTTTGTCTACACATTGAGGTACTTTTATAATTTTTTTGGAACTAACATATTGACAAGATGTCATAGTGCCGGTTGCATGTTTTCTGTTGTTTTTGGTTTCACAAAAGCTAGTAAGGAAATATTCTTGGAATTGGACGGAACAAAAGCCAAAATCAATATTTTACCGGAGCGAAGACGGTGTCAAAAGGGCAGCCGAAGTGGGCCCACAAGGTGGCCACACCTAGGGCTAGAGCGGCCAGCCCCTAGGGCGGGCCGCCACCAGGTGTGGGCCCCTCAGGTGCCCACCGACCTTAACCCTTTTCCTATAAAAGCACCCCGATGCAGAAACCCTAAGTACCCGATCAAATCTCCACGAAACAGTCTGTAGCCGCCGCCACCATCGTCCCTAGATCGGGGGGATCTAAAGCTCTTCCCGTCACCCTGCCGAAGGGGAGAGATCATCCTGGAGGCCTTCCTCATCACCATGCCAGCCTCCGGTATGATGCGTGAGTAGTTCCACCTTGGACCATGGGTCCATACAATAACTAGATGGTTTTTTCTCCTCCTTTGTGCTATCATGTTTAGATATTGTGAGCTCCATTCATGATCAGGATCATCTATTTGTAATCATATATGTTGTGTTTGCGGGGATTCGATGGATATTGAGATACTATGTAAGATTGATTATTGATTCTATCATGTCTATGTTATTTGTGATCTTGCATGCTCTCCGTTGTTAGTAGCTATCTTGGCAGAGTAGATGCTTGCAACTCCAAGAGGGAGTATTTATGCTCGATAGTAGGTTCATGCCAATAGTAATTTGGGGAAGTGACAGAAATCTCTAAGATTGTAGATGTGTTGTTGCTACTAGGGAGAAAACAACAATCCTTTGTTCATGGAGCAATTGTATTGTTTACTTTACACACATTGCTTAATACAATTATCTGTTGCTTGCAACTTAATACTGGAAGGGGTTCGGATGATAACCTAAAAGTGGATTATTAGTTATAGATGCAGTTGGATTACGGTCTATGTATTATGTTGTAATGCCCAATCAAATCTCATAGGATTCAAGATGTCTAGTATATGCATTGTTATGCTTTCTCAATCCGTCAATTGCCCCGCTATAATTTGTTCACCCAACATTCTATCTATCTTAAGGAGAACACCTCTAGTGAACTGTGGACCCCGGTCCATTCCTTTATCATTGATACATCATCTACTATTACCGTTTACTTTCTACAAGCAACTACTATCTTCCACACTATACGTTTAATCCCTTTTTTAGCAAACCGGTGAGATTGACAACCTCACTATAAGTTGGGGCAAAGTTTTGAGTTTGTGTTGTGTAGGTTCCAAGTTGTTAGCAACACCTTGGAGTTGTTTCCTTACTCCTACTAGTTTGATAACCTTGGTTTCATAACTGAGGGAAAACTTGATGCTGTGCTCATCACACCTTGCTTTGGGGTCTCCCAACAGGCTCTACGTCAACCGAGCCACGTCAATATGGGATAGCTCCTGTTTCATGGGGCAATGGGTACCCCGTTGGCGGTTCTCTATGATACACATATACTTACAATGACAAGAACTTGCTTGTGACTAAAGTTGAGTAGCATGAGGAACGACCCTCGTACTCAAGGGACATGAGATTTTCAACTTATGATACGTCAAGCATATACTTCATATTTTTCTCAATTTAACCTTAATCACTTCAAGATGCTTATGATAGGGTCAATGAGAGCTCAAATATAATAAGTACCATAATTTTTGGAAGCTCTTTATGAAACTTGAAATCCCTGCTTCCCTTTGTGAAGGGCCTTTCTTTTTTACTTTTATGTTGAGTCTCCATCTTCTATCTTTATGCACCAATTAAGAGAGCATAGTTGTCATTCTTAGTTCAATGTGCATTTTCCCAAAACTTATTGATTGATTCATAATCATGATATTGGTTGTTCTTAAATTATTTGTATCTAGTCACCCTTATGAACTTTGAAGGCGTCCTATGCATTTATGTTTTGCTATTCCATGAAGTACAAGCTGAATACCACTCATGCTATATTTTCTATATGTGAAACAAACAAATGTCTTTCAATGCATTGTTATTCATGATCTTTTGTTTGTACCTTTTTCATGTTACAACTTAGTTGCTATGTCTTATTGTTAGAACTACATCTTTCATGCTCATGTTTAGAGTACTATGATCCCAACTATCAATGCTTTACAATATTTTGATCAAGATTGTGATGGTGCATGTCACCTCCAAAATTATTCTTTTTATCACTTACCTACTCAAGGACGAGCTGGAGTTAAGCTTGGGATGCTTGATACGTCGTAAACGTATCTATAATTTTTGATGCACCATGCTTGTTTTGTATCAACTATCTTATGTTTTGTCTACACTTTGAGGAATTTTTATACATTTTCTGGAACTAACCTATTGACAAGATGCCGCAGTGTCAGTTGCCTGTTTTCTGGTATTTTTGGTTTCAGAAAAGTTAGTAAAGAAATATTCTCGGAATTGGACGAAACAAAATCCGAAGTCAATATTTTACCGGAGAGAATACGAAGTCTAGAGGGGGGACGAAGAGGCACCACAGGGTGGCCACACCACCCCCTGGAGCGGGCCCATCCTAGGCCACGCTAGGGAATGGTGTGGGCCCCCTGACCCTCAACCGACCTTGCCCCTTCGCCTATATAAGCACCCAAAGCAGAAACCCTAAGTACCCGATCAGAAATCCATGAAAGAGTCTGTAGCCTCCGCCATCATCATCCCTAGATCGAGGGGATCTGAAGCTCTTCCCGGTACCCTGCCGAAGGGGAGAGATCATCCCGGAGGCCTTCTTCATCACCATGCCAGCCTCTGGAGTGATGCGTGAGTAGCTCACCCATGGACTGCGGGTCCATACAGTAGCTAGATGGTTGTTTCTCCTCCTTTGTGCTATCATGTTTAGATCTTGTGAGCTCCGTTCATGATCAAGATCAGCTATTTGTAATGCTACATGTTGTGTTTGCAGGGATCCGATGGATATTGAGTACTATGTCATATTGATTATTGATTATATCATGTCTATGTTATTTGTGATCTTTCATGCTCTCCGTTCCTAGTAGATACTTTGGCCAAGTAGATGCTTGTAAATCCAAGAGGGAGTATTTATGCTTGATAGTAGGTTCATGTGTAACACCCTCAGAATCGGACCTATGCAAGTTTTAGCAAAACTCGCCAAACCCGCATAGAAACGATTCAAAGGTGCCCACCAGGCACTTTCGTGCGGGTGGAAAACGAAGTAATAACATTACACAGCAGTCCTCGATGGGACCCACAGAACAGATATATACAACAGCGACTCAAAGAGTCAAGAATACAGATATAATATACAAAGATCCAAATCACCTTGAAAGCGATAGAACGTCCAGCTACGGACAAGATGCAAATGGGGCTAAGAGCCCTGAAGAATAACCAATGGCGTCCATAACCCTGCGCCCAAGCCGGAAGGTAAACCTCGCTAACGACGCCGATCTCAAAACCTGCTTAAAACAAAAGGGTGCCGACAAAGGGCAAAGGAAAGAGAAGGCCAAGATCGAGGCCAAGACAGCGAGGCTAGATCGCGGTCCTCGCCTACATAGGTATGGTGGATCGACGGCAAGGCAAAGATGCGCTATACAACCTATAGAGACTCGATACAACAAGGCGTCAAATGAGAGGGGTAAGAAAGACCTATCCGGATCCAACGAAGCTAACACCAAACAAACCCACTGGTGTTTCCTCGAGACCAAACGAGGAAGTCAACCGAGGAACTCACACAGTTGGCGCTTTATTTATTCATTATCGCTGGTAATTACTAGTCGGTATAGATGATCATCCCGATAAAATAAGCAATGGGCACTTTTAGTTAACCATTCCGTAATAGTTGCAACAATTACTAATCAGTATGAGATAGCATGAGATAAACCCAAAACCCAGCAGTTGTTGGTACTTTTAATCACCATTCCGCTGAAGTTGCAAGACTTACTAGTCGTACAATGGTCGAAGCGACAACCAAACAAGCAATTGTGGGCAGTATTAATTAGCCATTCCGTTATAGTGAAGCTGATTACTAGTCATTATAAGTCAAATTTATAGCGATAAACTTTAGTTATGCTTGTCTATGATCGAGATATCGGCTCCAAGTCGTCCATATCCGGACACGGCTTTGAAAGTTTTACCCGCCGGGTGCACCAATAGCAACACACACTCGATCAACCTCGGAAAAACCAAATCAAAACCCAACGAGGCTTTCACATGAACAATCACAGATTGAAATATTTGGGGGCCACCTTTGAGTAGATCCCGAACGGAGTAAGCAAGCTCGAGACGGCCTCAAGGTTGCGACAATGGTCAGATGGCGGAACCCGAAAGTGGCTGGGCTTGTCGATACCGCGTAAACATTCCGATCCTAACAAGATGCAAAGCGTTACCTCGCACAATTTAAATACGTAAAGTAGCATGGCATAAGTACAGGATAGTAAAACACCTCAAACTAGTTTGTGGCCCCTAGAAATAAGACCGAATCAAGCTCGCTCGGGGGTCCCATATACCTCCCGGATGTGGATAGCGCGATAAATCAAGGAACAGGTATCAAGTACTCGGGGTCTTACGGGACACAAGTGGGCGTTCGGAAACCAAATATTTTCTATCACCCACCGATGCCTCTGCTTATTTCAGTTTTAGTTGTTAAACAGAAATTAAAGTGATGATAAGTAAAACTAAAATCATCTCCAACAGCAACATACGGCAATACATCAACAACTGTGGCACTTGACAACACGCAACAGCACTTGAGCAAGCAACTACGACGCGCAAGTCCAACTATCTACCATACAACAGGTATTAGGGTGTGTCCAAGGCAATATAGGGCTGCACGGTATATCACAGGTACGGAAACTAAAGCATCGCAACACAGATAGCAATAGATCAACAGGAGGGGAATAAAGACTATGAAAGTAAGATAGGTAGAAAGGGGAAGATGCTCGCCTGAAAACATTGTCGAAGGTTCAACCGAAGATCGGGGCGAAGCTCACATCAACTCAACGGCCTTATCCGCGAAGAACCAAAACACTAGAAGAAACACCGGATGCAATATTTAATACAACGGCAGAAGATCGGCATGATGCATGTATGATGTATGGCATGGCAAAGAAGATGCAATTAGGTCATATTAAGTGGAACCGGGGTCCCGACAATTAATTAGGTGGTTCGAGTTATTTAGATACCCCGCATTTTAAATGTTGCATTAGCAAGACAATAGATGGCACCGGTTCGCTACACAAGTTTAAATGAGGCCAATATAAGGCTAGATTTGCCCGCATATGGGCCCCATATTTAATTATGAGGTGAATCGGCGTAAGGCCCCCAACCACAGATATGCATGCGAGTATGACATTTCAATATGCAACAAGTTGTTATTATGTTATAAAAAATAGGGTTTCGGAAAGGGGTTCACACATTTAGGGTTCGGCAGATCTTGGGTTTCCGGGGTTCGGGGTCGGTCTCAGGGTCCAGGGTTCGACGGACTTGGGGTTCCGGGGTTCGACGGGATCGTTCTTGGACTCAGGGGTAGGTCTTGGCGCCTCCGGGGTCTTTGGGTCATGGCGACGGTCCTGGCGTCCTTGATGGCGAACTCAGGGTTCCGGGTTCGCGGTTTCTTGTCGACGGTCTCGTGGGGCCATCTTAGTTGCGGTGTCGAGCTCGGGTGCCGTTGATGGTCTTGGGGTTTCAGCGGAACGGTCTTCGGGGTACTTGGCGTTCTATGAAGCAGAGCTCCGGACCTTCTGCTCCGGGGGAAGTTCTCGGCGTTCTCGATGAAGACCTTGGCGAGGTGATCTTGGGGGTGGTTCTTGGCGTGTCGAGGGTTCGGTCCTCGATTCCGGGGTCGTCGGTTCCCTCTCGATGATCTTGAGGTTAGTGGCGGAGATCTTGGAGTTCCGGCTTCAGTTGTCCGTGACGGCGAACTTGGCGTCCTAGCCGAAGGTCTCCGGTGTCCATGTCCAAGTGCTCGAAACCCGTGGCGGAGGTCTTGGCGTGTCAAGAGGAAGATCTTGGGCTCCGCCATACATCTGTTCCATGTCAGATCGAGGTACCACCAGGCTTGGTTGACCCAGCAACTGTTGGTACTGCAAGGAGGCAGCGAGGCCGTGGATAGGCTAGCGACGAGCGGGGCACGCGGGGAGGCACAGGCGACGGAAAGCGGACAGCAGAAGCGGTGAGGTCCGTGGCGGCGTCCCTGGGCGGGCAGCAGCGGCTCGCCGGGCGGCAGCGGGTACGGCGGGCCTGGCGAGTGGGGCTCTGGCGGCGTCTGGGCGAGGCGGGGCTCGCGCTGGGAGCGAGGAGACGGCCTGCTGGGGGCAGCGCCAGGAAGGGCGGCGACGGTTGGCGGAGCGTGGGTGGCGGCGGTGGTCGACGAAAGCACGGAGCTGCCGGGCGAGAGGTGCGTGAGCCGAGGCGGGTCGGTGGCGCGGCAGGCTCGGAGGAGGCGGGGCGGGAGGAGCACGGGCGCTGGAGGCGGGGCGCCTGGTCGTCGGGTGAGCCGGAGGAGAGGAGGTTGGCGGCCGGAGGTGAGGAGGTTCTGGGGCGGTGGCGCTAGGGAGGAGGCGCGGCGCGAGCGCGAGGCCATGGGAGGGAGAGAAGGGCGGCATGGAGGCGGGGTGTCTGCGGGCGGCGGAGGAGGAAGGCATGGCGCTGCGTGGGGTGAGGCCGACGCGTGGGGAAGGCGGAGGTGGGCAGTGGCGTGGGGGTGTGGTGCGCGGATTGGGTGGGGGTGGTCGGCCGAGGCAAAGGGGTTTCGCCAGGCTGCGTGGCGTGAGTGTGCGGTGGGCGTGGGGCCTGCTGGCGGTGGGCGTGGGTGGTGTGTGGCGTGAAGTGGGCGCCAGCGGGGCCCAGGGGCATAGAGAGAGGGTAGAGAGGGTCAGGGTGAGAAAAAGAGAGAGAGGGAGCTGGATGGATGAGGTGGCAGGTGGGTATAGTTTGGGTGAGAGGGTGAGGTGGCGGTCTGCTGTTGGTGGGTAGGGATAGATTGGGTGAGACTAGGATTTAGGGGGGCTGTTTGGACCGTTTATTATTTCCTGGGGTGGTCGATCGGGTCAATCGGCCCGTTCGACTGCCCCTATTAAAATAATTTAAATTTTTATTTATTCTAATTGGGCCGTTGGCAACCCGATAGCAACAAACAAATTAACTCCGGAGACCCGGGTTTTTGCGTTTGAATAAAGATGGGGCGTTTGGAAATTCAAAACGGGTTTTACGAAATTAGTTTTAATGCAAACCATGCATGATGTTGACGATGCAATGCACAAATTCAACACGATTTTCTAGTAGTGGTTTTGCGGGATGCCACAATTAGACACCACTAACAATGGATCTCGCCCTCGAGATCCGCCTCGTGGTACCGGAAGGAAGGTCGGCGATCTGCTACTTCGCGCTTCGTGTAGATCCTCGCGACACCACTAACAAGAGTTCCTTCTTCATCCGGGAAAACGGCAACACCACCAACAAAGGTCCGTTGTTCCTGATCGTCGAGAGAACACTCCGGAGACAAAAGGTCGAAGGTAGAGGTATCAACAATTAAAGCCACCTCTAACTTCCATGGACGGAGTAAAATCGCGGGACCCACCGATTCGATGTACAAGAGCGAATGATAAGAGTAGTCGGATGGTGATCAGTCCATCACGCACCCAAACCATTACTCCGCACAAGAATAAGCGGATTATGCAACCAACTCTCGGAATCAGACTGAAGATCTCGACAAGCGAGGTTCGGAAACAACGGAGTGATGCAGACTCGGCATCGGATGCGCGAGAGGATGTCGTCGCGTCGGAAAACACGGAAAGCACAAACAAGGAACAAAGGGTGGTATCATCAGACGGATTCATCAGCTTGAACACGGATGGCGTAACACCGCTATCGGAGAAGGCGAAACCTCAAGGTACGACGGAAAACCCAACCGCGAAATCCCGGACTCAAAGAAAAGGTAAGAGAGCAGATTCAAAACACGCCGAGATAAGAGGGAATAGCAGAGGGTAAGGAGTAAAAGCAGACCTAACCAGATCTATCCAACCGATTTTGCAAAATAGTTTTGACACTGCTACTACCGTTAGCTAGGTTATCCTACAGTCGGACTTGTGGGGTATCATAGCCGAGCTCGATACCACTCAGTAACACCTCGAGAATCGGACCTATGCAAGTTTTAGCAAAACTCGCCAAACCCGCATAGAAACGATTCAAAGGTGCCCACCACTTTCGTGGTGGAAACGAACGGTAATAACATTACACAGTCCTCGATGGGACCCATGAGCAGATATATACAACGACTCAAAGAGTCAAGAATACGTATATAATATACAAAGATCCAAATCACCTTGAAAGCGATAGAACGTCCGACTACGGACAAGATGCAAATGGGGCTAAGAGCCACGAAGAATAACCAATGGCGCCCATAACCTGCCGTGCCAAGCGGAAGGGTAACCTCGCTAACGACGCCGATCTCAAAACCGCTTAAAACAAAAGGGTGCCGACAAAGGGCAAAGGAAAAAGAAGGAGCCAAGATCGAGGCCACAGCGAGGCTAGAATTCGGTCCTCGCCACATAGGTATGGTGGATCGAAGCGGCATGCGCTATACAACCTATAGAGACTCGATACAACCAAGGCCAAACAGAGAGGTAAGAAAGACCTATCCGGATCCAACTCAAGCTAACACCAAACAAACTCACTGGTGTTTCTCGAGACCAAACGAGGAAGTCAACCGAGGAACTCACAGTTGGCGTTTTATTTATTCATTATCGCTATGCAGAATTACTAGTCGTATAGATGATCATCCCGATAAAATAAGCAAGGGCACTTTTAGTTAACCATTCCGTAATAGTTGCAACAATTACTAATCGTGCATGATAGCATGAGATAAACCCAAAACCCAAAGTAGCTTGTTGGTACTTTTAATCACCATTCCGCTAGAAGTTGCAGATTACTAGTCAGTACAATGGTCGCAAGCGACAACCAAACAAGCAATTGTGGGCAGTATTAATTAGCCATTCCGTTATAGTGAAGCTGATTACTAGTCATTATAAGTCAAATTTATAGCAAGAAACTTTAGTTATGCTTGTCTATGATCGAGATATTGTGCTCCAAGTCGTCCATATCCGCGACACGGCTTTCGGAAAGTTTTACCCCGGGTGCACCAATAGCAACACACACTCGATCAACCTCGAAAACCAAATCAAAACCCAACGAGGCTTTCACGATCGAACAATCACAGGATTCAGAAATATTTCAGGGGGCCACCCTTTGAGTAGATCCCAACGGAGTAAGCAAGCTCGAGACGGCCTCAAGGTTGCGATAATGGTCATGTTAATCGGGAACCCAAAGTGTGGCTGGGCTTGTCGATACCGCTGTAAACATTCCGATCCTAACAAGTGCAGCAAGACTGCACAATTTAAATACGTAAAGTAGCATGGCATAAGTACAGATAGTAAAAACACCTCAAACTAGTTTGTGGCCCCTAGAAATAAGATGAATCAAGCTCGCTCGGGGGTCCCATATACCTTGATGTGGATAGCGATAAATCAAGGAACAGGTATCAAGTACTCGGGGTCTTACGGGACACAAGTGGGCGTTCGGAAACCAAATATTTTCTATCACCCACCGATGCCTCTGCTTATTTCAGTTTTAGTTGTTAAACAGAAATTAAAGTGATGATAAGTAAAACTAAAATCATCTCCAACAGCAACATACGGCAATACATCAACAACTGTGGCACTTGACAACACGCAACAGCACTTGAGCAAGCAACTACGACGCGCAAGTCCAACTATCTACCATACAACAGGTATTAGGGTGTGTCCAAGGCAATATAGGGCTGCACGGTATATCACAGGTACGGAAACTAAAGCATCGCAACACAGATAGCAATAGATCAACAGGAGGGGAATAAAGACTATGAAAGTAAGATAGGTAGAAAGGGGAAGATGCTCGCCTGAAAACATTGTCGAAGGTTCAACCGAAGATCGGGGCGAAGCTCACATCAACTCAACGGCCTTATCCGCGAAGAACCAAAACACTAGAAGAAACACCGGATGCAATATTTAATACAACGGCAGAAGATCGGCATGATGCATGTATGATGTATGGCATGGCAAAGGTGCGATGCAATTAGGTCATATTAAGTGGAACCGGGGTCCCGACAATTAATTAGGTGGTTCGAGTTATTTAGATACCCCGCATTTTAAATGTTGCATTAGCAAGACAATAGATGGCACCGGTTCGCTACACAAGTTTAAATGAGGCCAATATAAGGCTAGATTTGCCCGCATATGGGCCCCATATTTAATTATGAGGTGAATCGGCGTAAGGCCCCCAACCACAGATATGCATGCGAGTATGACATTTCAATATGCAACAAGTTGTTATTATGTTATAAAAATAGGGTTTCGGGAAGGGGTTCACACATTTAGGGTTCAGCAGATCTTGGGTTTCCGGGGTTCGAGGTCGGTCTCAGGGTCCAGGGTTCGACGGACTTGGGGTTCCGGGGTTCGACGGGATCGTTCTTGGACTCAGGGGTAGGTCTTGGCGCCTCCGGGGTCTTTGGGTCATGGCGACGGTCCTGGCGTCCTTGATGGCGAACTCAGGGTTCCGGGGTTCGGTTTTGTCGACGGTCTCGTGGGGCCATCTTAGTTGCCGGTCGAGCTCGGTGCCGTTGATGGTCTTGGGGTTTCAGCGAACGGTCTTCGGGTACTTGGCGTTCTATGAGCGTAGCTCCGGACCTTCCGCCCGGGGAAGTTCTCGGCGTTCGATGAAGACCTTGGCGAGGTGATCTTGGGGTGGTTCTTGGCGTGTCGAGGGTTGGTCCTCGATTCGGTCGTTCCTCTCGATGATCTTGAGGTTAGTGGCGGAGATCTTGGAGTTCCGCTTCAGTTGTCCGGTGACGGCGAACTTGGCCCCTAGCCGAAGGTCTCCGTGTCCATGTCAAGTGCTCCGAAACCCGTGGCGGAGGTCTTGGCGTGTCAAGAGGAAGATCTTGGGCTCCGCCATACATCTGTCCATGTCAGATTTGGAGGTACCACTGTGCTTGGTTGACCCAAGAATCGCTGGTACTGCAAGGAGGCGGCGAGCCGTGGAGAGGCCAGACGAGCGGGCACGCGGGAGGCAGCGACGGAAAGCGGACAGCGAAGCGGTGAGGGTCCGTCGGCGGCCTGGGCGGGCAAGAGCGGCCGGAGGCGAACGGCGGGTACGGCGGGCTCGGCGAGGTGGCTCATGGCGGCCCTGGGCGAGAGGGTCGGCTGGGAGCGAGGAGGCGTGGCGCTGCGGCGCTGGAAGGGCGCGACGGTTGGCCGGAGCGTGGGTGGCGCGGGTGGTCGACGAGCACGCGCGGCGGGCGGAGAGGTGCGGTGAGCCGAGGAGGCGGGTCGGGCGCCGGCTCGAGGAGCGGGAGGCTGGCGGAGGAGCACGGCGCCATGAGGCGGGCCGGCCTGGTCGTAAGGGTGAGCCGGAGAGGAGGTTGGCGCGGAGGTGAGGAGGCTGGGGGCGCGGTGGCACTAGGGAGGAGGCGGGCGGCGATGAGCGCTATGGGAGGGGGAGAAGGGCGGGCGAGGCGGGGTGTTCATGGGCGGCGAGGAGGAGGAAGCATGGCGTGCGGGGTGAGGCCGACGCGTGGGGAAGACGGAGGTGGGCCCAGCGTGGGGACGCGGTGGGGGTGGTGCGGGATTGGGTGGGGTGGTCGGCTGAGGCGGGGGTTTGGGTCTTGCCAGCGTGGCGTGGAGGTGCGTGGGCGGCTGGCGCGTGGGCCCACAGGTGGGGCGGGTGGTGGCAGGCGTGGGCGCCATGGGGGCCCAGGGGCATAGAGAGAGGGTAGAGAGGGTCAGGGTGAGAAAAAGAGAGAGAGAGGGAGCTGGATGGATGAGGTGGCAGGTGGGTATAGTTTGGGTGAGAGGGTGAGGTGGCGGTCTGCTGTTGGTGGGTAGGGATAGATTGGGTGAGACTAGGATTTAGGGGGGCTGTTTGGACCGTTTATTATTTCTGGGTGGTCGATCGTCAATCGCCCGTTCGACTGCCCCTATTAAAATAATTTAAATTTTTATTTATTCTAATTGGGCCGTTGGCAACCCGATAGCAACAAACAAATTAACTCCGGAGACCCGGGTTTTTGCGTTTGAATAAAGATGGGGCGTTTGGAAATTCAAAACGGGTTTTACGAAATTAGTTTTAATGCAAACCATGCATGATGTGACGATGCAATGCACAAATTCAACGCGATTTTCTAGTAGTGGTTTTGCGGGATGCCACATCATGCCTCTAGTAATCTGGGGAAGTGACCGAAATCTCTAAGGTTGTAGATGTGTTGTTGCTACTAGGGAGAAAATAACAATCCTTTGTCCAAGGGAAATTGTATTATTTACTTTATACATTTTGTTTACAGGGCCTATCACAAAAATATTTTTTTTATTGGGACGATAACTCTGAAAAGATAGATTTCCTATCTTCGTGTCATGAGATGTTTGGTCAAGTCCTATAACGAGCTAAACCCTCATTTTGTGTCGCTGAGACCGAAACTGTCCACATCGCTGAACCCCGAGTTCAGCGAAGTGTTCAGTAATCCAGGTTCGGCTTGCGCCCACGACAAGATGTTGTTTCACTCACTGGATTCAGCTGATCCAGCGTGTTTCCCACTTCCTAAGATTTAATGCAATTATCTGTTGCTTGCAACTTAATACTGGAAGGGGTTCGGATGATAACCTGAAGGTGGATTATTAGTTATAGATGCAGTTGGATTACGGTCTATGTATCATGTTGTAATGCCCAAACAAATCTCGTAGAGATCAAGATGTCTAGTATATGCATTGTTAAGCATTATCAATCTGTCAATTGCCCCGCTGTAATTTGTTCACCCAGTGATGAACCACAAGTATAGGGGATCGCAACAGTCTTCGTGGGTAGTATTACCCAATTTATTGATTCGACACAAGGGGAGCCAAAGAATACTTGCAAGCCTTAACAAGTGAGTTGTCAGTTCAGCTGCACCTAGAAATAGTTCTTGCTCACAGAAGTTTATCAGTAGTAACAGTTTGTAGTGGCAACAACAACAACAACAGCAACAACAACAACAACAACAATAGTGAAACAGGAGCAATAGTACTAGTAACGGTAACAGTAGGATTCGAGTGCGGTAGGCATAGGGATGGATGGACGGGCGTTGCATGGACGAGTCTAAACATGTAACTTCAAAGAACGAGGGCTTTGCAGATAAATAATAACAAGCATCCAAGTACTAAACAATCCTAGGCATGTGCTCCAAATATAGTCATACGTGCTCGCAATGAGAACTTGCATAACATCTTCTGTCTAGCCAGCCCGTGGCAGCGGGGCCTCTAGGGAACTACTGGCAATTAAGGTGCTCCTTTTAATAGAGCATCGGATCAAAGGATTAACACTCCGTGAACACATGTGATCCTCACACCACAACCATCCCCTCCGGTTGTCCCAATTATTGTCACTTTGGGGCCTTTGGATCCAGACAATGATATGTGTACACAACTTGTAGATAAGATCACAAACAATACTATCATAATGATTCAATAATAAGTTTAGATCTGAGATCATGGCACTCGGGACCTAGTGACAAGCATTAAGCACAACAAGTTGCAACAAAGTCAAATAGCACTAATAGAGATACTAGGCACTATGCCCTAACATATCTTATTCGATTACATGATAGAACTCATCCAATCTGTTGGGGAGGTGACCTCGGATAGGGTAAGGACGGGGAAAGACAAAAGGATGTCCTCCATCCAGTCTCTGAGTTAGAGTCTGAGTCGGTCGAATCCTGTAGAGGTCGGTCGATATAGGAAAGGGCAGGACCCTTATGGTAATGACAAGGTATTACCCGGCCGAGGTACTGCGTATGTCGGCCGGGTTAGCCCGAATAATCTTAATGCAGGTGAAGGACGAGCCGAGTTACGCGAGGCGGAGCCGAATGATGCGAAGCTTGCAGGAGAAGGAGAAGCCTAAAGTCAAACTCTAGCCGCAGGCTAGGGAGAATCTGAGCGGAGCCAAGCGCAAGAGACAAATGTGCAGAGTGACAGAGGGGCAGAAGGAGGTCACGGAGGTGACAGTCCTGAAGCCCGAGGCACGCAGGAGGGGCCCTCTGGAACCTTGCCGTCGTTAGAAGGGCGACAGGGAAAGGAGGCCACCGAACTACTATTCTGGGACAAGCATATTCCTCGAATATGCTTGCCACGTCAGCCCTAAAGGAACCCAAGGCTCTCCTTTATAAGGGGAGGCTTGGAACGTGAAGAGGGGATCGGCTCATTTTAGTACCGTTAGGCTGGTAAAGTTCTACCTTTCTCCTTGTACACAGCTCAAGGAGCACTTGTAGCCCAAGGAAGGAGAAATAAAGATCTTTACCTTAGTCTTTTGTGTGTATAATCAACTGCATCTTCCCTCCCCAGATCCCACTAGCATCCATTGGCCCCTTACTTTAGCCTACCCATGGCATCTGCCGTGCCACCACCACGACAGTTGGCGCCCACCGTGGGGCCAGCAGCGGTGCTAGCTGGAGTCATGATCCGGATGGGAAACTTCATCAACACTGGCGAGCGCATTGTCTCTGGCTTGGTCCGGACACTTGATCTCTGTGACTACGTCAGCGACAACGCAGGTATCTTCAAAGGAAAAACTCCTCCGCGCAACGGCGTCTTCATCAACTTGGGCACGCATCAGATTTACGTCGGCGTCGACTTCTCCGGCGTTTATCCTCACCAGGTTGTGGTTGCAGGAGAACCCCCCTCCCTTAGCGCCGCGAGCGATCCGGCAGAAGGCCACGGCCAGCCGAGGTGATGGTCGCGCCGGGTGCAGGTGGAGTAGCAAAGCAGGATGAAGCAGAGATCCGGTGGCGGGTGTGTAGGTCACGCCCAGGCAGACAGCTCCACCACCCACCGAGGTAATCCCTTCAGTGGCCAACTAGGCCGAGGTGCAGGAGACAACCCCAAAGGCACCAAGGGTAAGAGGGCCACCTCTGGAAAGACCAGAAAACATTCTTCAGGCAACCATAGATAACCTGACTACACCTGTAGCGCCAATACTTGATCCGGCAAATGCTCAGGCAGAGTTGGAAGAAACCAGGCAAAAGGTGCTGGTAGAAGCAAAAGGTGTACCTTATGGGAGTCCTTAAACAGACCTGCAAGAGTATGCCAAAGCAAACAAGCAGACGTCGCCCCCGAACGGGTTGACGAGTTGAGATTAAGAGGAAAGAACCTCATGGATGATATCAACAAGGAGCATGATGCTCATAAGGCAGAATCAGTTGATTTAGGCTTGCCGAGGTACAAGACAAGAAAGAACCTGAGAGCGGCAAATGCCGCGGCATTAGAGTTAGAGGGATTGATCGGCGAAGCCCGGCAGAAACAGTAAGAAAGAGTAAATGAGCTGGTGCGCATTGCAAACCAGCAGAATGAAGAAATGCTCAGAGCAGACCCGGCGAGGCCAGGGGACTCGCGAATGGTTCACTCATTTGGCAAAGACCGCCTTATCTGGCAGCAAAGATCCTCACCCGGAAACAATGCACGAAAAGACAGAGCGGTAACTTCAGGAAAGAGAAACAAGCAAATCGTTCCATATGATCCGGCGATAGCCGGGAAAGCAAACGAGAACAGAGGCAATGGAAGCCGAGGTAACAGTGGCGAGAGGAATCCCGGCCGTGCTGAAAAAGGCGGCGGAAGCCGAGGCAATGGAGATCTCGGCAGAGGAGAACTCGGAAGAGGCAATCACGAGAACAATATCCCGGTTGAAGTAAGGAGAGAACCGCCGCTCAACCCGCAGCCGAGACATGAACCTCGGCAAGAAAGAGAAGCGAGGCCAGCTCGCCATAATCAGGTGAATGAAAGGTACAATGATGGTTATTCCGAGATGGAATACGCGATCCATGGTGGGAATAACCACTATGGAATGCAGGAGAGAGTCCTGTACAGAGATTTGCCGTCAAATGATGCCAGAGTAAAGCTAGACCGGCTATACAGATCCGAGTTGCTGGAAGAACAGGGTCCACCGGGTCCAACATGCTTCGGACCACGAATCATGGGCGAACCACCTGTGTCGAACTTTCAGCTGGCGAGAGGCACAAAAACATATAATGGGAGCACCAAACCACAGGATTGGTTGATCGATTATGCCACCGCTGTAAAAATAGCAGGCAGAAACTTACGATGGGCAATGCGATATGTCCCTCAAATGTTGGAAGGACCAGCTAGAGTATGGCTGAATAATCTGCCAGCAGGCAGCATCAACTGTTGGTTAGACTTTGAAGAAATGTTCGTTAGCAACTTTACCAGTACTTACAAGAGGCCAAACAGGCCACAACAGCTAGCCATGTGCAAGCAAAGGCCGAATGAGACGGACAGAGAGTTTTTAACTCGGTGGTGTAACCTGAGAAATTCATGTGAAGGAGTTATAGAATCACAAGCAATAGCTTGGTTCGCTCAAGGATGCCGCTATGCCAGTGTGTTATGGCAGCGACTGCAAAGAGATATGTCAACCACATTGGCAGAAACCATCAGAATAGCGGATTCCTATGCATTGGGGGATCCGACGCAACCAGAATTAATGTCGGAGCACCATCGAGCATCAAGATCAATATGCAAGACATGTGGCCGGGTCATCCAGCGCAATGACTTCAGAGGAAGAAGAAGAGAAGAAAGACCAGATTATAGATATGGTTCGACTCAGGTGGCAATAGTGCAAGAACAGTCGAGTCACGGAAATACTCAGCGGCAAAAGAATGGTCCTCAGCAATGGACACCAAGGAATGAAGGAAAACGGACACCGGATAAAAAGAGGCAAGGGAGAGGCAAGTACACATTTGAATCTATGTTAGATCAGCCGTGTAAATTTCTCACGTCAAACCCGGCCAGGCCGGCCAACCATACAACCCGCCAATGTGCATGGATGAAAAATGCAATGGGTAACCCCGCAGGCATACAGGCAGCGCCTCTCCAGGCACATCTACAACATCAACCATAGTTGACTGGAGCAAATGCACAGCAACTGATGTTACCACCTCCTCCCCCGAGGTATGAAAACTTGGACCGGAGAGATGCAGTGCATCAAGTGATAAACCAAGGTCCGGATGGAAGGACCAATCCAGGAAAAAATGGACGCAATGATTACAGAGAACATCATTAGTCGTATTGCGTGTTCACAATGAAGACAAGCGAGTGTACTGGCCGCAGATATATGGAAGTAATGCAGTTATGCAAGTACCAAGATACGTGCCTTGGTCGGATCAAGAAGTAACTTGGAGCATAAAGGATGACCCCAAGATAATGCCGAGTCCGGGGTCATATGCACTCGTGTTAGATCCGACATTTGTCGGACCGAGCATTAATGTGAAATTTTCAAAGGTACTTATTGACAATGGGAGCAGTATCAATATCATGCACAAAGATACAATGCATAAGCTCGGAATATCGCAGAACATGCTGCAGTCCACAAGGACCACATTCCATGGGATAGTTCCAGGACTTTCATGCGAACCCATTGGAAAGGTTCGAGTGGATGTGTTATTCGGCACAAGAGATAACTGCATAGTAGAAAATTTGGAGTTTGAAGTGGTGGATCTAGAGAGTTGCTATCATGCTCTACTCGGACGGCCAGCGTTAGCCAAATTCATGAGCAGCTGCCACGTAACTTACCTGAAAATGAAATTACCCGGACCACAAGGGGTGATAACGGTAACAGGGGATTACAGGAAGTCAATGGAATGTGCTTCAGCCGGGTCAAATCTGGCCGAATCATTGGTAATAGCAAGAGAAAAAGAAGGATTCGGGAGGTAGCAGCCCTCGCTTAGTCGACACAGCTGAATATGCCGGCGTTAGCCAACCCACATGGAAGCGTCTCCTTTCAGCCGACTAAAGAAACAAAAAAGTTCCAGATAGATGAGCAATTCCCAGAGCGCACCGTCACTATTGGTGCCGACCTAGATGCCAAATAGGAAAGCGAGCTCACCAACTTCCTCCGTGAGAATCGGGATATCTTTGCATGGTCAACTCAGGATCTGCAAGGTGTGCCGAGGGAGTTGGCTGAGCACTCTCTGAATGTAAGGCCAGGAGCAAGGCCGGTGAAGCAACCTCTCCGCCGCTTCGCCGAGGACAGGATAAAAATAATAGGAGATGAAATAGCTCGGCTCCTTGCGGCCGGGTTCATCATGGAGGTATTGTATCCGGATTGGCTATCAAACCCGGTGCTAGTAGAAAAGAAGAAGGATGATCCAAATGTAGCCATTGTATGGCGAATGTGTATCGATTACACGAACCTGAACAAGGCATGTCCAAAAGATCCTTTTCCTTTACCTAGAATAGACCAAGTCATTGATTCGACCGCTGGTTGTGAACTGTTATCATTTGTAGACGCGTATTCTGGTTTTCACCAGATACCGTTAAATCCGGCCGATCAAATAAAGATCGTTTATTACCCCAGACGGGCTTATTGCTATCGCACCATGCCATTCGTCCTGCGCAACGCAGGGGCAACGTATCAAAGATGCATGCAAAAATGTCTACATGACCAGATAGGGAAAAATGTACAAGTATATGTGGATGATGTGGTTATCAAAACAAAAGAAAGCAAAACGCTACTGGATGATATCCGGCAGACTTTCGCGAACTTGAGAAGGTTCCGAATGAAGCTTAACCCGGAAAAATGCACATTTGGTGTACCAGCCGGAAAATTGCTCGGTTTTCTCGTATCTAGCCGAGGTATAGAGGCCAACCCAACTAAGATAAAAGCAGTGGAAAGGATGGAATTGCCAAAGTGTCTGAATGACGTACAAAAGTTCACAGGTTGTTTAGCCTCGCTCAGCCGATTTGTATGTCGGCTAGGAGAAAAAGCATTACCACTTTATCAACTGATGAAAAAATCGGATAAGTTCATTTGGACTCCACAAGCAGACAATGCATTTCATGAATTGAAAAAGATGTTGGTCACAGCGCCAATCTTGGCTTCTCCATTATCGAAAGAGCCTATGTTACTTTACATAGCGGCCACCAACCGAGTAGTGAGCGCTGTGATAGTGGTGGAACAAATTGAAAATGATAAATCAGTACAAAGGCCGGTGTATTACCTAAGCGAGGTACTATCAGCCTCAAAACAAAATTACCCACATTATCAGAAGATGGCATATGGGGTGTACATGTCAGCAAAGAAACTTAAACATTACTTCGAAGAGCACCCCATCAAGGTGATTTGTGAAGCACCCATAGCCGACATATTGAGCAACAAAGATGCAAGTGGCCGAATAGCAAAATGGGCAATTGAATTGTCACCTTATGCTCCGCAATTCGATAGGCGAGATGCAATCAAATATCAAGCTGTGGCCGACTTCTTCGTAGATTGGGCCGAGGTACAATATGAGACACCATTACTAGATCCGAATTATTGGACGATGCACTTTGACGGTTCTAAACTAAGAAATGGTTTGGGGGCAGGAATAGTGTTAACCTCGCCAAAAAAGAGACCAGCTGAGATATGTGCTGCAAATACATTTTGCCGCGTCAAACAATGTAGCCGAATATGAAGCACTGGTCCATGGATTGAAGGTGGCGAAAGAGATTGGCATATGCCGAATCTTGTGCTATGGAGATTCAGATCTAGTAGTACATAAAGTCTCAGGCAATTGGGATGCATTAGATGATAATATGGCCTTGTATAGATTTCATGTGCAGAAACTCAGTGGGTACTTCGATGGATGTGAGTTTCATCATATACCTCGGGCAGAAAACGACGCCGCAGATACATTGTCGAAACTTGGATCAACCAGACAGTCAATTCCCCCAGGTATCACCCTAGAGCACCTGAGGAAGCCATCAATAACACCATCTCCAGAGTCCGAATCCATTTTTATTTCGGCAAAATCGAGAGAGGGTAATGCGCCGATGGAAATTGACAAGCAATGCGACCCGGAATTTCCAAGGATAAATCCAGCCGATGCAAAGATGAGTACGGAGACATCCGAGGTAGTCATGTCGGCAGAAAATATGGAAATAGATAGTGAGACTCCACTAGAGAAAATTACACCTACATGGGCGCAACCCATATTCTCTTTCCTTAGAGATGCGGTTTTGCCGAATAACAAGATATTGGCAAGGCAAACAGTGAGAAGAGCTAAAGCCTATACAATCATAAACAATGAGCTGTACAAAAGGAGTGTCACAAGTGTGTTACAAAGATGCGTGAGCTCGGCAGAAGGCCAGGAGATCCTCCTAGATATACATCAAGGAGAATGCGGACATCACGCCTCATCCCGAGCTTTAGTGGCCAAAGCATTCAGGCATGGGTTTTATTGTCCAACAGCGTTGAAATAAGCCAAAGAACTGGTCGAAAAATGTAATGGTTGCCAAAGATATGCCAGCAAAATACATATGCCTTCGTCCGAGTTAAAAACAATACCAATTACTTGGCCATTTTCTGTATGGTGCTTAGATATGGTGGGACCATTTAAGCCGGCCCGAGGCGGGATGACCCACATATTAGTCATGGTGGACAAGTTCACAAAATGGATTGAAGTGAAACCCATAAAGAAATGTGATGGGCCCACAGCAGTGAAATTCCTCAAAGATATTATCTTAAGATATGGGTACCCGCGGTGTTATTAGCATAACGGTACAAACTTTGCAGAAGGAGCTTTCGCTAGATTCTGTCAAGGAAAGCACATAAGACTAGATGTCGCCTCTGTGGCTCACCCAGCGTCCAATGGGCAAGTAGAAAGATCCAATGGACTAGTACTGTCCGGGATAAAACCATGACTCGTCGAACCCCTGCAAAGGTCGGCGGGATGTTGGATTGAGGAACTTCCAGCAGTACTATGGAGCCTTAGGACCACCCCGAACAGATCAACATGTTATACACCATTCTTTTTAGTCTATGGGGCAGAAGCTGTGCTTCTAGCCGACATAATACATGACTCGCCAAGGGTTACCCAGTATATAACCTCAGAGGTGAATGAAGTAGCTCGGCAAGATACTGTCGATCTGCTAGAAGAAGCCAGAGAGCTGGCGCTATCAAGATCAACTATCTATCAGCAGAACTTGCGACGATATCACAGCAAGAAGGTGAATCCAAGAGTGTTCAAAGAAGGAGATTTGGTTCTCCGGCTGGTGCAACGTACGGCCGGCATGCACAAGCTGTCGCCTCCATGGGAAGGACCATTCATCGTGAGCAAAGCATTGCACAATGATGCGTATTACCTAATCGATGCTCAATCACCAGGAAAGAACAGGGCAGACAAAGCCGGCGAAGAATCGAAAAGACCATGGAACGTGGCTTTGCTTCGTCCATTTTACTCATAGCAGTCATCTATGACACATTGTAAAGTAATGTCTCAGGATGGAGCACCAACTATGTATTGAACCTCGGCGTCCAGAGCAGTGACTCGGGGACTGTCATATGTTGTTTTAAATTTCATGTTATGTATTAAACCTCGGCACCTCGAGCAGTGGCTCGGGGACTGCACTATTTTGTTTTTACGATTGGTTTATGTATTAAACCCCAGCACCCTGAGCAGTGGCTCGAGGACTACCCCATATTGTTTCTAAGCTTGATTCATGTATTAAACTTCGGCGCTTGAGCAGTGGCTCGGGGACTGACATATATCGTTTTTGATTTTTTGTTGCATACTAAACCTCGGCACCTTGAGTAGTGACTCGGGGACTGTCTCATATTATTTCTAGATTTGAGTTGTATATCAAACCTCGGCACCTTGAGCAGTGACTCGGTGACTGTCTTATATTTTTTCTAAATTTGATTTATATATTAAACCTCGGCACCATAGGCAGTGACTCGGGGACTATCCTATATTGTTTCTAAGTAGGGGTAATCCTTTG
This sequence comes from Avena longiglumis, assembly GCA_030063025.1. NCBI lineage: Eukaryota > Viridiplantae > Streptophyta > Magnoliopsida > Poales > Poaceae > Avena > Avena longiglumis. The sequence continues at coordinate 501,258,884 of CP125977.1, forward strand.
TTACAAGAGCGGATATCAAACTTCGACACCCAGAGTAAGAGTATTTCGCTCTCGTATGATCTTCGAGATCTACAACCAGATTAACAGTCCAAACCACAGTGGTCAAATGGCAAAGTTTATCAAAGTTAGGAGATATGGCACGCCGAACTACGGGAGCACAAAGGCAAATGTATACCCCAAACTCAAGAAGTTGCAGGCCGCCAAAGCAAGGATTCGGACAAACAAGACCAGTTAAACAAAGTAATAATGATTACAACCATATATGTCTCAGCGGCACACGGCAAAAGAAATTCATACCGTACAAAAGACGGACAAATATTCCACGTACATCATACGCCCGACATACCAGGGGTAAGAAATGACTTAGAGGTTTTTAGCTGGAGAGGCAATAACTTGGTCAGGGGCTGGGCACTCCGAGGTAGGTGGAACTTCGGTCGGGGTTGCCTCGCCCTCCACAGACCCAGGAGCGACTTCAGAGGAAGCCCGAGGCTGCTGAGGAGCGTCAGCTTGCGCAGTAGAATGCCTAGTACCTTTGGAGGAGGATCGCGCGTCGCCGTTACCATTTGAGCTCGAACTGGAATCACGAGAAGTAGCCGAGTCACCCTCATCTTCTCCTTGTTCAGCTGAGTTGTTATCCGAGGCATCCTCAACTACGACCTCGTCCTCTGGGTTAGGAAGTAAACTCGGACCTTCTTTCCAGGTATGCACGTCGGCATACTCAACGAGCTGGAAGGCACGAGCTTGCCGAAGAGCAACAAAGTCTGGGTCCTCAACCCAACGGGAACCAGTGCGCAAATTTCTCAAAATATCAAGAGAAATATCTTCATACCATGACATGATGACAGTGAGAGCCATATCAGCACCAACTCGTCCGGCCGACTCCCTCCAAAGACTTAGCTGCCTCTCAGATGCCATTAATCTTTCCACCAGCAATTTGACCTCATCAATATTAGGAGTCCCAGAAGTATTCGGCCAGAGAACATGGTAGGCTCGGATAGCTGCCTGCACCAAATCCCTGCCCATAATCCCTACCATCCCCAATCCTACAGCGGGGGATTACTCACTCATGGATGAGGGAAACATCGGTGGTCGATGGAGATGCATTGGTGATGACGATGGCGATGATCCTCTCCAAATTCCCCGTCCCGGCAGGGTGCCAGAACGGATTTTCTCTATTCGAATCTTGGTTTCTGGTGGCGACGGCGGAGCGGAACTCTTTCTGTAAAACTATCGAACCCCCCTAAGTTTTATGTCAGAAGGCAACTTATAGGCGCAGAGGGAAGACGAGGAGCTGCCTGGGGTGGCCAAACCTCCCCCAGGCACGTGGTCAGTGGGCCCGCACCTAGGGTGGGTCTGTGCCCCCTAGGCCTCCTCTCTGTCTCCCCTTATGGCTCCGTGGATCTTCTGGTGAGAAATAGTTTTTGGCATATTTTCCGGGATTTTTCCTGATAGTTCATTTTCTGCACAAAAACAAGACACCAAGGTAATTCTGCTGAAAACAGCGTCAGTCCGTGTTAGTTGTATCCAAATCACACAAGTTTAGAGAAGAAACAATAGCAAAGTGTTCGAGAAAGTAGATACGTTTTGGACGTATCAACTCCCCCCAAGCTTAGCTTATTGCTTGTCCTCAAGCAATTCAGTTGAAAACTGAGTGCGATAAAAGAACTTTCACGAACACATTGCTTCATATGATGTAAATATTCTCAGCACAGGAGTAGATGCTTAGACAATTCATAATAATGAGTATGCAACTAAGTCTACTCAATTGCAAGCTATGAAGAGAAACCAACTCAATAATAATAAGTAGCATGAAACATAAACATAAGCAACATTGCAATGCTCATAATAAGGTATGATAGAGTGGTATCTCGCTTGCCTTTGTTTGAAGAGCACAATATAAATGCTAAGGCACCTCTTAAGTTCACATGAAGACTAGAAGTAAAGATATCAGAGATACAAGCATCAAAGTCATGACATAATTAACCAAATTTTGGAATAAACACAAGAATGACAACTATGCTCTCAAGAAGGTGCTCATAGAATAAGTGGTCACTCAACAAAGTTGTGAAAACAGTTTTGTGAAGGTTTCAAAGGCTTCCAAATGCTGAAAGGAAGGTACTCATTAGCTTTGATCTCTCATTTCCCCTATCATAAGCATCTTTATGTGGTTAAGGTGAAAGTGAGGTCCACTATGAATCATATGCTTGACAGACCATAAACTGGAAATCCCGAGTCCCTTGAGTGTGAGGGCCACTCCGCATACTACTCAACTTTGGGTCCAGGCAAGTTCTTCTCATTGTAAGTATTTGCATATCATTGAGAACCGCCAACGGGGTACCCCTTGCATATGGTACAGGAGCTTTCCCATAACCAAAATGACAAGGCAAGCAGACAATGAGCATCTCAGCAATCTTTTTATTTACTATATGCATAGTTTTTTATTGAGGATTCTTCATAGATGACTCATTATGGTGATGCTGCAAGTTTCCACCATGATTAGGCATGGCTTAGGCTAGCTTCCCAGGCGTTTCTCTAACACAGAATACAAACTCCATGGACTCACAAGTCCCCCTTTCATTTCACATCCTAGACATCCGCAAACAAAAGAGAAAGGTATCAACTAGATATAAATATATCTAAAAGGTGTTGAAAGCGTTCCCCGTGACAGCACGGTTCTGCTGACTCCCAGCATATAATTTGCAAGCATATAACTTTCATGGACAAGTCATAATGGTTCAGGATTATTAAGTGCACAGAATAAAGTGTGCCATCAAGTTCGTGAGAGCTTTACTAACTAACTTTCTCAACACAGACAAACATTTTATTTTGGAATAAAACACGGCATATGGAATATGCAATGAAATAGCAAATGATGCTAATAGGTAGGTATGGTGGAAAAAGCTGGCAATATTGGTTTTGGGGAGTTGGAAGCACAGGTAGAGCACATACTCAGTGCAAGTGAAGGATAGCAATAGAGAGGGAGCGACAAACGAGAGAGCAATAGCTGTCATAATCATGCTTGCAACAAAACATGACTAATTATGGCATGAAAGTGATACAAGAACTCTGAGGCAAAATAAATCATCTAGGCTTACTGTCTATTGATTAGTCATATGCATGCGTGAGCATGTGCCAAGTCGATTCACATGAACAGTCAGAGGAGGATACCACAATATCATACCAAAGTATGAATAAAACAATGCAAGCAAACATTCATAAGACATGCTACAAACTATTAGCAAGCTGGAGCTAATCATAGACAAGCAAGAACTACTAAGCATCCATAATGAAATACACCTTACACAAACAAGCTAAGCATGCTCACAATGATGTATGTGTACAAAAATGAAACAAATAGTGTTCATTACCAGCCTCTTACCACACCTCTAGTTGTCTTAATCTTCATTATTGCCATTCACTTGTGTGACTTGAATAATTAACATGAAACCAAAATCCACTGAGGACGGCTGAACCCTGCGAAGAACTCACAAAACCAAAGAAGAACAACAAATATTTTTGGTGTTTTTGATTTTTTAGAAACAAGCAAACAAATAAAAACCAAACAAAAGCAAAGCAAACCAAACAAAGCAAAAATATTTTTGGATTTTTCTTTTAGGGCAAACCAAAGCAAAGAAACAAAGAAACAAACCAAAAGAAACAACGAAAATATTTTTGGTATTTTTGGGTTTTTGAGGAAGCAGCAACAAGAACCAAAAAGAAAGTGAAAACAATGGATGTACAAAGAACCGACCGAACATAATATATAAATGAGTGTGATGTCGGTGTACCTCCCCCCCCAAGCTTAGGCTTTTGGCCTAAGTGGGGCTCAATCCCATGGTGTCCAAGCAGATGCGTCTTCGTAGTGTGTCGAGGAAGCTCCCTAGTCCTGGTACAAGCTCGAGGCCTCCCCTGTGTAATATGCAGGGTCATATGAGGGCGCTTCCCCCTAATAGTGCCCGTGGAAGTTGAGAGAATGTAGGTTGTCATCCATCTCTGCTTTCGAGCGTGACCAAGGTCCCTGAGAAATACTAAACAAAGTGGTTTGGGGTAGAGGGATCTCTCTCTTCCCCGTCAGTAAACAACATTCTATAAACCAAGTTCTTAAGAGTAGATCTAGAGGTGACAAAGTGGTGCGCCTTCATGGCAGCAAGATCAAGCCTCAGAGGAGCCAAAACCGTATCATGTGGATCAACAGCAATGTCCAAGGTAGCAGAAATACGAGTAGCAATAATTCCCCCATAAATGGGCCCCTTAGCATCTAAACGACGAGCAATGAGGGAACCAAGATTATACTTATCCTCACCATAGAGCGCAACAGCTAAGAAGGCCAATTGATAGTTGGATATATTACTAGTTTTCTCCCTACCAAGAACACTGGTGGTAAGATAGTAGGTGAAGTACCTGATGGCTGGAAGTTGAATGTTCTTTATCTTCCCTCGTTGAGCCCTGTGATCATCATCATTGGTTATTCCTCGGTAAAGCTCTAACAGATCAGCAGGTGGAGCTGTAATATTCTTTGATGATCCATTTGTACCCAGTCCCAAGGCTTTGCAAAATTGCTTCAAAGTCATAGAATGAGCCCTGCCATAGATTTTAAAAGACACAATAGGCTTGAACAAACTATTAGTAAAAGAGAAATTCTCCACAAATGTTTTAGTAAGCAACGCATATTGTGCACTCTCATCCTGCATGAAACTTGTTAGACCAGCCCTCTCAATCAAAGCCATGAAATCATTAAGAATCCCAGCAGCTTGCAAGAAAGTTTGACAAGGAAAGGTGGAGGGGTGCGCATCCCCTTCATCTCCCTCATCACCAAACCGCGGAGTGATGAGATCCTCATTGTATGAGGGCCTAGAACTGGTAGATGACCTTGGAAGCCTTGCCCTTCTAGGTGCATCACTCTCAAATATGTCACCAAAGGTGTGGTGGTCCATGACTTCCCTATTCAAGGAACAATCCCTCCAAAAATCGGCACTTGATATGGGCTGAACAGGGAGATCGAAAATCGCGAGCAAGAACAACAAGAACTCGAGCTTGAGTAAGTTTTCCGGTGTTTTTAGGGAGAGAGAAAGAAGGTAGCTTTGAGGAGGCAGCCTGGAGTGGCCCAGGTGGGCTAGACCCCCCGCTAGGCGCCACCACTAGGTAGGTCGCGCCTACCATGGGTGTGCGTCCTAGGGGTGGCCCCCTGGGTCATCTCAGGTGCCACTCTGCCCCTTTTTTCGAGGAAAAATTTCTTTTTAATTTTCTGGGATTTTTCGGGAAACTTTATTTTGGCCAATTTTCAGGGTATAAAAATTGATTTTCTCGCAGAAACAGTTTTTCAGAATAAGCAAAAGCAAACCAAAAGCCAAACTACAGGATCTCTAAGAAACTCAAACAAGCAAACAACTAGCAAAAATAAAGCTAAAGCAAAGACTAGGAAGGAGAAAGGAAAAATAAAGCAAGTATAATCATAGTGGAAACATTATTTTGTTCATTGAAATCCTTTTGTTAACAAGGTTGATCAAGTATTGTTACCAAAACAATCTCATATGAAACAAAACTTTGCATTCCACAAGGTGATTATGTTACCTCATACTTGATAGCAATGGTCCCAATCATAATAGTTTCAAAATTTTCTTGTGGAATGGGACAATATATTTCTGCAACCTTGATGCCCTCAATATTTTCAATGGAATTCAGGCAATAGCTCTTAACAACCTTCTTGGGGAAATAGACAGTGTGATCTTTGTCATTAATATTGAATGTTACTTTTCCTTAATTGCAATTGATAACAGCACCTGCAGTATTAAGAAAAGGTCTCCCAAGAATAATAGACATATTATCATCTTCAGGCATTTCAAGAACAACAAAATCAGTTAAAACCATGCAATTATGAGCAACTTGAACAGGAACATCCTCACATATACCAACAGGAATAGTAGTTGACTTATCAGCCATTTGCAAATAAATATCAGTTGGTATCAAATTTTCTAGCTGGAGTCTCTTGTAGAGAGAAAAAAGGCATAACACTAACTCCAGCTCCCAAATCACATAAAGTAGTTCTAACATAATTATTCTTAATGGAGCAAGTAATAGTTGGTATACCTGGATCACCAAGTTTATGTGGAACCTTCCATTGAAGGAGTAATTAGCAAGCAAAGTAGAAATCTCCTCATTAGAAATGTTCCTTTTATTAGAGACAATATCCTTCATATACTTTGAATAAGGAGGCAACTTAATAGCATCAGTTAAAGGAATTTGCAAGAATAAATGTTCCATCCACTCACAAAACTTGTTGTAGTGTTCTTCCTCCTTTGACTTGTGTTTCTTACCTGGAAAAGGCATAGGTTTCTGCACCCAATGTTCTCTCTCTTTACCATGTTTATTAGCAATAAAATCTTCCTTTGTGTACCTAGTGTTCTTAGTGTGTTTCTCGGGTTCTTCCTCAACTTCCTTCTTATCAGGAGACTCATCTTTATCATTACCACTCTCAGTTTCAGCATCAGAGACAGATATACTATTAGGATCTACAGCAGGTTCAAGTGGTTCCTCAACTTTCTTATGTTTCTTTTTCTTCCTCTTACGAGGACTACCACTATCCTCACCTTGTTGAGAATCCTGCTCTATTCTTTTATGGTGTCCTTCAGGATATAAGGGATCTTGGGTAGCTGCACCACTCCTAGTTCTAATTCCATAAGCATGTTTATTTCCTGAAGCATTAACTAGCATATCCTTTTGTACTTTAGCAAGTTGATCAAGTTGAGTTTGAACCATTTGAAAGTGTTTACAAAGCATTTTAATATCATTGGAAGTTCTTTCCACAATATCTTTCAACTCATGGATAGCTCTAGAGTTTTCCAATAAATGATTCTGAACTTGTTTATTAAAATTACCTTGTTTAACAATAAATGTGTCAAGTTCCTCTAAGCATTGATCAGGAGGCTTACCATAAGGAATATCACCTTCATTAAATTGGAGAGATTGTACCTCGATAGTAGATGAGTGGGGAATTGGCTTACATAATTCTTCTATAGGAGGTAGATTATTTACATCTTCAGCTCTAATACCTTTCTCCTTTAGACACTTTTTAGCTTCCTTCATCACTTCATCATTTAATGCAATAACTCTCCCCTTCTTTGCTGTTGGTGTTGGAACTGGTTCAGGAACAACTGGTTCAGGAGTAATAGGCTCAGGTGTATTCAGCTCAGTTCAAGTCCAATCATCATAATTCTTGCTTATCTTGTTCATTAATTCTTCAGCATATGTAGGAGTCCTTTTCCTAAAAACACAATCAATAAAGCTATTTAGGCAGGTCCTAGAATCATCAGTTAGTCCATTATAATAAATATCAAGAAACTCATTCTGAGGTAATGGACATCCAGGATATGCATGAATCAAGGAATAGAATCTTTTCCAAGACTTAGGCAATTTCTCTTCTTCTCCCTGTTTAAAATCAAAAAGTCTCTGCAAAGCAGCATGTCTAGCACTAGGAGGAAAATATTTATGGAAGAAAGAAGCAATCAAGCAATCAGGGCTATCAATGGAACCAGGAGGTAATCTATTAAACCAAGCCCTAGCTTCTCCTTTTAGTGAAAAATGGAAGATCTTAGCAACAAAGTACTTACGCATCTTAAAATCATCAGAGAACAAAGCACTCATAGTAGAAAGCTCATTCATATGAGCCACAACACTCTCATTTTCAGTAACACAAAAAGGTTCTTTCTCAACAATATCTAAATAAGATAAATCAAGAGAGAAATCATAATCTTTATCTTTGATATCTATGGGAGAGGTGGCAAACTTAGGATCATTGGACTTCTTAGGCATAATAGTACGTCTAGCAAGGAGACTCTTAATTGCACAAGCACCATGTGTGTTTCAGCACTCTTCAACAAATTCATCAGTGAGCTCTATGTAACCATCATTAATATCAAAACTCTCACTAGACTCAGGTGAGCTAACAGGTGTAACAGTGTATTCACTAGGAGTTTTGGTATTTCCTAGACTAGCCATAGTAGCATCTAGAAAAGGACATTATGAACCACTCGCATCAAGCACGGTAGAAGTAACATCATGAGTATCAAAAGAAGTTTCAGATTCAGCAGTAGTAGCAGTATGTGTAGCATGAGCATGTGTTGGTGGTGTGACAAGCTTACTTATAACAGATGGTGAATCAAGAGCAGCAGAGGTGTTTAGGACTGTACCTCTTCTTGTAGTGGATGGTAAAATAGGGAACTTTCCATCACGATACTTCCCCATGATGAAAGGAATAGAAGCAAACAATAATAGATCCAAGTGAACTTACAAATAAAGCTATGCTCCCTGACAATGGCGCCATAAAATAGTCTTGATGACCCATAAGTATAGGGGATCACAACAGTCTTCGTGGGTAGTATTACCCAATTTATTGATTCGACACAAGGGAAGCCAAAGAATACTTGCAAGCCTTAACAACTGAGTTGTCAGTTCAGCTGCACCTGGAAATAGTTCTTGCTCACAGAAGTTTATCAGTAGTAACAGTTTGTAGTGGCAATAGCAAAACAACAGCAACAGTGGAACAGGAGCAATAGTAACAGTAATGGTAACAGTAGGATTCGAGTGCGGTAGGCATAGGGATGGATGGACGAGCGTTGCATGGATGAGTCTAATCATGTAACTTCAAAGAACTAGGGCATTGCAGATAAATAATAACAAGCATCCAAGTACTAAACAATCCTAGGCATGTGCTCCAAATATAGTCATACGTGCTCGCAATGAGAACTTGCACAACATCTTCTGTCCAGCCAGCTCGTGGCAGCGGGGCCTCTAGGGAACTACTGGCAATTAAGGTGCTCCTTTTAATAGAGCACCGGAGCAAAGCATTAACACTCCATGAACACATGTGATCCTCACACCACAGCCATCCCCTCCGGTTGTCCCAATTTTTATCACTTTGGGGCCTTTGGATCCGGACAATGATATGCGTACACAATTTGCAAATAAGATCACAAACAATACTATCATAATGATTCAATAATAAGTTCAGATATGAGATCATGGCACTCGGGCCCTAGTGACAAGCATTAAGCACAACAAGTTGCAACAAAGTCAAATAGCACTAATAGAGATACTAGGCACTATGCCCTAACAGATCTTATTCGATTACATGATAGAACTCATCCAATCCCTACCATCCCCAAGCCTACAGCGGGGGATTACTCACTCATGGATGAGGGAAACATCGGTGGTTGATGGAGATGCATTGGTGATGACGATGATCCTCTCCAAATTCCCTGTCCCGACAGGGTGCCAGAACGGATTTTTTGGATCCGAATCTTGGTTTCTCGTGGCGGCGGCGGAGCGGAACTCTTTCTGGAAAACTATTGACCCCCCCTAAGTTTTTATGTCAGAAGGCAACTTATAGGCGCAGAGGGAAGCCGAGGAGCTGCCTGGGGTGGCCAGACCTCCCCCAGGCGCGGGGTCTATGGGCCCGTGCCTAGGGTGGGTCTGGGCCCCCAGACCTCCTCTCTGTCTCCCCTTCTGGCTCCGTGGATCTTCTAGTGAGAAATAGTTTTTGGCATATTTTCCGGGATTTTTCCTGATAGTTCATTTTCTGCATAAAAACAAGACACCAAGGTAATTCTGCTGAAAACAGCGTCAGTCCGTGTTAGTTGTATCCAAATCACACAATTTTAGAGAAGAAACAATAACAAAGTGTTCGAGGAAGTAGATACATTTTGGACATATCACCCAGCATGTTATTTATCTTATGGAGAACACCTCTAGTGAACTGTGGACCCTGGTCCATTCCTTATCATTGATATACCATCTATTGTTTACCGTTTACTATTTACTTCCTGCAATTACTACAAGAAATTACTATCTTTCACACTATATGTTTAATCCTTTGTTTTCAGCAAATCGGTGAGATTGACAACCTCACTATAAGTTGGGGAAAAGTATTGTGTTTGTGTTGTGCAGGTTCCAAGTTGCTAGAAACACCTTGGAGTTGTTTCCTTGCTCCTACCGGTTCGATAACCTTGGTTTCATAACTAAGGGAAACTTGTTGTTGTGCTCATCATACCTTCCTCTTGGGGTTCCCAACGAGCTCTACATATCCGAGCCATCACTTGGTAACCTATCGACATGAAAGGTGTACCTAGGGAACTTGCCGAGCACAACTTAAACATAGATCCTAAATGCAAACCGGTGAAACAACCTCTACGACACTTTGTGGACAAGAAGAGACGCGCCATAGGAAAAGAGATAGCTAGGTTACTTAAGGCTAGTTATATCCAAGAAGTCCTTCACACTCGATGGGTGGCCAATCATGTACTTGTGCCCAAAAAGGGAACCAAAGAATTAAGAATGTGCGTTGATTACACCAGCTTGAACAAAGCATGTCTGAAGGATTCATTTGCTTTGCCTCACATTGGCCAAGTCATTGACTCAACGGCTGGCTCGAAACTTCTGTATTTTCTAGATGCATACTCAGGATAGCACCAGATCAAGATGCGAAAGTTGGACCAATTGTCCACTTTGTTCATCACAACCTATGGCACTTATTTCTATGTCACGATGCCCTTTGGGCTGAAAAACGCAGGTGTTACATAACAACGGACAATGCAACATTTCCTCCATGAACAAATTGGTCGGAATGTTCATGCTTATGTGGATGACATTGCGGTGATGTCAAAGAAATCAAATGACCTCATCGCCGACTTAAATGAAACTTTTGATAACCTCCAAAAGTTTACCATGATGATTAACCCTAATAAGTGCATCTTTAGGGTTCCTGCCGACAAATTGTTAGGCTTCATCATTTCCCATCATGGAATCGAGGTCAACCCCGAGAAAATCAAGGCCATCCTCAACACCAAGCGTCCAACATGCCTAAAGTACATTCAATGGCTCACATGTTGTGTTGCGGAAGTAAGCCAGTTCGTCAACCGACTAGGAGAGAAGGCCATGCCGCTATACAATTTGCTGAAGAAGGCAAACAAATTCGTATGGACGGACGAAGCAGATGCAACACTACAGGAGCGGAAGAGAATACTTTCCTCTGCACCCATACTCGTAGCACCGAATTCAATGGAGCCTATGTTAATTTACATGGCGACCACCAACCGGGTTATAAGCATTGTCGTCATGGTGGAGCAGCAAGAACCAACACATGAGTATGGAGTACAACGACCAATTTACTATGTAAGCGAGGTCTTGAAGGAGTCCAAGCAGCATTACCCGCACTACTAGAAGCTAGCTTACAGAGTCTTCCTTGCTTCTCGGAAGCTAAGGCACTATCCCAATCACAATAGTGAGAAAGGCTCCACTGTCCGACATCATCAACAAGATAGACGCTAAATGAAGAGTGGAAAAGTGGGGCATCGAGCTTGCCGCCTTAAAAATCGCTTACAAAATACACGATGCTATCAAATCACAAGCATTGGCGGATTTTGTTACATAATGGACATAACTACCAGAAGATACTCTTGTCCTAGATCCAGAGTTTTGGGTAATGTACTTTAATGGATCAAAGCTACTCAATGGCTCAGGGGCTGGTGTATTATTGCAATCACCAACAGGAGAGAAACTACAGTATGTCCTGCAAATCCACTTTGAGGCTACAAACAACATGGATGATTATGAAGCACTCATTCATGGACTTCCTGTAGCCAAGGATATTGGCATCAAGTGCATAGTTTGCTGTGGAGATTCCGACTTGGTTGCCCAGCAGGTGGCTGGCACCTGGAACACGTGGAACCCTATGATGTCGGCATATCGAGACGAAGTATACGAGATAGCCAAGTGCTTCAAAGGATACGAAGTCAAGTATGTCAGGAAAATGAGGTGGAAGATCTCCCGTCAAATCTTCGAACCGCTCGCAAACCAAATCCACCAGGCGTTTTTCTGGAGCATATATGGACCCCATCTGTGAAGTGAATGGACCCCGAGAATCCGGATAGAGTTGACTCATTTGTTAATGCAGTAACGATAGTCCCTCCGGCCTGGACGAAACTGTTCATGTACTACCTCAAAGACGGAACTTTGCCTGCTAACAAAGTTAAAAGCCGGCAAATAGTACGTCGAGCAAAGGGCTATACCATAATAAATGGGCATCTCTACAAAAGAAGCACCATAGGAGTATTCCTAAAGTGCGTTCCCAACAACAAGGTATGGATATCCTTTGTGAGATTCATCTCGGAGATTGTGGGCATCACGCCGCTCCGTGATCTTTGGTGTCCAAAGCCTTCCTGCAAGGATTCTACTGGCCGACCACGAAGGCAGACGCCAACAAGCTAGTTGAAACATGCATTGGGTGTCAATATTATGCACAACAACCACATGTTCCAGCTGAAGAATTGCGGACTATACCAATAAGTTGGTCATTTGCAGTCTGGGGGCATGACATGGTTGGGCCGTTGCAGACGACACCTTGTGGGTTTATGCATATGCTCGTAGCAGTTGATAAATTCACTAAATGGATAAAAGCTAAACCCATTAGAAAGCTCGATGCGACAGCATCCCTTAAGTTTGTCTGGGATCTAGTGGTGAGATTTGGTCTCCCAAATAGCATCATCACCAACAATGGCAACAACTTGTCACTCGAAGAAGTCGAGGCTTACTGTCAAGAGAAAGGCATCCGCCTTGACCTAGCATCGGTGGCACATCCACAATCTAATGTTCAAGTTGAACGGGCCAATAGACTGATTTTGCAGGGAATAAAGCCATGTCTAGAAGCACCGCTGCATAGAGAAGCTGGAGACTAGGCGGAGGAATTGCCATCTATTTTGTGGAGCTTATGAACTACTCCCAATAGATCCACCGGCTATACCCCCTTCTTCATGGTATATGGAGCAGAAGAAGTCCTACCCTCCGACATCCTCCATGATGCACCAAGAGTCGCCGCCTACGTTGAGGATGACGCTGAAGAATCTAGACGATTAGATGTGGAGCTACTCGAGGAGGAACGCGTTCTAGGATGCCAAAGGTCTGCCATCTACCAGCAGAAGCTATGCAGCTACCATAGTCGTCGCATTAGGCATTTCCCATGTAAAGAGGGGGATCTAGTGCTCCGACTTAAGCAGAAAAAGTCACACAAACTATGCCTGTCATGGGAAGGACCATTCATGTCACATCCCAAGATTTTCCAAATCTTGTAATATGAAAAATAAATGAATAAAATAAAACTTTGTTGATTTTCAGGATGAGAAGAAACTTTTGAATCCAATTGGAAACCTTCAAACCAATTTGGATCAAAAGTATCCTAAAGGGATTTAAAAAGATAAACATTTAATAAAGGAAAATAAAATATTTGGATTTACTATTTGAATCTTTTAATAAAAAGATTTGTTTTAAAATGAAAAGGAAGAAATTCAAATAAGGATTATTTTAAAGAGCCAAATTAAAAACTTGGCCAAGCCTTTAAAATTAAAATGTTTTGTTTTGATAAAAATAGTAAAGGTTTATTTAAATAAAATAATAAGGATTTAATATCCAAGTTTATTAAAAATAAAAGGTTTTACTATTTTAAAATAAAACCTCAAAACTTATTTATTTATTTCAAATAAGTTTTCCAAGTATTTTATATTTTCAACTAAAACCTACTGATTAGGTTTTGAAAATATTTAGTTTCAAATGGAGCTTTTAATTAAAATAAAACCCATTTTGATTTATTAACTAATGTCCATTTTATTTAATTAATAATGGACCCTAAAATAAAAACATTATTTTATTTTGGGGAATTGGTTTATGTTGTTAAACAGAACCAAATTCAATTGCATTGTTTGGTGAATGTTTGAATTGATTTGAATGTTGATTTGTTGTTTGAATTTCAAAACAGAAAATAGGAACAGAAAAGGAAAAACAATTTGAAAGAAACAAAATAAGAATCAGACACAACCCAACTGGCCAAGCCCAACAGCCCAGTACCAGCCCACTCTCTCCCTCCCGAAGAAAACGATTCACACTCAGCTTTTAACCCGCACAGACGCTGACTGGTGGACCTCCTTTCCCTCTCATTTTCTCGCTGACAGCAAGGTCCCACACTCCTATTCATCGTCTTCAACGACGCTGATTCCTCCTCGCCGTTTCCTGTCTTCACTCCGGCGATCAATACGCGTTGATTCCGCATCACATTTCGCCGTGATCGCACATTTAACCGCCTGTGTCCCTCTCCATTTCCCTCACGCGCCTCCTCTCTCGCCCCTAGGCTGCCACAATTCGAGCTCAGTACCACCAGTCTCCGACGAGCCTTTGCTCAAATTCCAGCCACCGCCTTGCCTCCCGACCAAGCGCACACTCCCACTCCTGACGCTTCTCCTCAGACCTCCCATTCAACCGGGCGCCTGTAACATCGACGACAACCTCTCACCGCCACGGCCTCGCCTCTCCGAAGTCCCTAGTAAGCCTGCATCGCCCCACGCCTTCTCGTTCACGCTCCCACACTCGCCACATCCTCCAACATCTAACCACGTCCTCTTTTTTCTTCGGGGTGAACCACAGCACCGCCCTCGACAAACAACCAGGACCACCCGACGTTGTTCCCCACTCCGGCGAGGAATTGCTGCCATCCCTGAGCACCCCTTGCCACGCCGACCACACGACGAGCACCACCTCGACCTCGCGAACACGGTGAGCACCTCCCCTTCCCTCCCTGCTTCCTAGAACCGTCGTAGCGCCACCGCCTGGACGTCGCCGCCGTCTGCCGCCGCGCAGCGCCGCCGGTTCTTTGTTGAGTTGCTGCGGATCGTAGGATCTAGATCGGACGCACACGATAGAAGCTAGGCGAAGCGGTAAGTAGCATCCTGCGCCGTGCGATCTGTTCAGATCCAACGCCCCGCAGAGGCCGATCCACCCGAACCGGTGTCGACCAGTAGGAACGCAACGCGTGGCTAGATTCGATTTAAAAACAGATTGAAAACAGATTTGATTTGCAAATTGAAACCCCTGTAACTTTTGATCCAGACGTCCAAAAATTACAAAATTTATATCGTTGGAATCAGTGGAACGAGCCCTAGCCAACCATGCAATTTGTTTAGTAAATAGTATCTGTTAGATTGTTTGTTTTTGCAGAAACATTTGTATGCTTGTTTAGATTAGAAAAATTGTTCAAAAATGTTTTTGAGGTTGAAATCTTGGAAAATTAGTTTGTGGTGAACTTACTGACCCTAGGAACCAACCCATGGATTTAAAAATGTATTTTTTGAAGTTTAGGAATAAAAACTTGAAATAGCCATTTCTAGCCAATTAAAAATGTTAGTTTTGTTATGAAAATGTTTTTAGAGTAAAAACTTTGGGAAAATGATTTGGACCAAACCTACTGACCCTAAACACCAAGTTTTGAGAAACAACAACTTATTTGGTGAACAACTTAAAGTTGTTGCTTTGATAAAAATATTTTCCACCACATAAAATAATGATTGGATTAAAAAAATGGTTTATGGACAAAACCCTTTTGCAGATGACTTTGCCACTTTGGAAAATGACCACTTTGAACCTTACAAAGTTTAGAAGCCTAGTGGAGACCACCTTTGCAAATAAAACTATCTCTTGCATGCTTACATGCATGACTTAGATCCCATTGTTTTATGTGTATGAAATGTTTGATTGATTATTGGTTTGGAATGCTTGTTGATATTGCGTTTGCTTGATTAATTGTAGTGAAGTTAGTAAAGTGTGAGACTATCAAGATCAAGGAGTGAACCAACATTCCCTACCAAAAGAAAGGCAAGTGACACTATCATCTAAAGTCCTACTACTTTCATTATACTTAGTGGATTTTGAAACATGCATGAAAAGAATTTCTATACTTATGCTATGCTAAATCCTAATAGGATACCCTATACATTCCTTAGTGAAAACAATGTAGCTGTTACATGCTTAGCCACGCTATATTTTGAAAAGAGATACATGTTGAGATTTTATGAAGTTGAGAAAAGGACTTGTGTTTTTATATAATAAAACAAGGACTCAATGAACCACCTGGGTGGACAAGGATACTTTGAGTTTTGGAGAAGGTGGCAACAAAAGGAACCATGTCTATGGCAATCTCTTTGTGTTGTGCTCCAAAGGAAACCACCCAGGAAACTTAGAGATTGAACATGTTTCTCCAATTGTGGCTTTCGTGTGCAACCACATGCTATTTATGGCTCTGGCTTAGTCAACTACATTGGGAAGACCCATGCATTGTCTTCAGGTTACTGGACATGAGGACCTGGAATCCTACATGGGTACTGAAGACAAGCTAGCAATGGTGTATGGGAGGACCCTCTGGAAAGACTTCGTCACATTCTCAATCTGCCGGTACTCCATCTTGGTGAGCACCAATCCAGTGGCCACTAGTGGCAACAAGATGGGATTGTGACATGTGGGTAAAGTGTACTACTTCTGCAGAAGATAATAAATATCTAAGTACTTAGCCGTGTCCCCGGTTATGGACAATACTGAGCAACTAAAGTTTGAAGCTATGGGAGATCTCGACATTCCAATTTCTAAAAGAAAACTTTCTAAGTGATAACAAAAGACTTGATGCACTTGGGGGTACCAAGGAGCTCAAGAGATTTTGATGAAAACTTGATGCACTTGGGGTTACCAAGGAGCTCAAGAGGTTTTGATAAAACTTGATGTACTTGGGGCTACCAAGGAACTCAAGAGATTTTGACAAAGACACTTGGTGGATTCCAAGGAGTTCAAAAAGATTTGACAAAGGAAACAAAACATTTTGAAAAGATAGGATAAATTATTGCTTTCTGCAAATGAGCCTAAAACCCTACTTAGCCAAATATGCATGTAAGGATAGGATCCACTTATATTCTTCATAGTAGTGAAACTTGCCAATACTATTCCAAAGTATTGACCCTTGTGGCTGTAACTTGTAATGTTGCAGGTTTGATTGATTATAGTGAATATTGATTGATTAGGATTACAAAGTCTACAACCAACATGTCTGCCTGTGGCACTTTGAAGATGAAGGACCCCATGACTATAGTTATTCCGTTGCAATGTAATGTAATAGCCAAATGAGCTATGTAAGATGTAATAAAATTATGTTATTCCTAGTTATAAAGTTATATTACTACCTTTGTTTCTTGATATTACATCTTAACTGTGGATGCTAGTTATTGATCCAGGGACTAGCATTGTAAACACAGGGGACTCTACCTTATTTAAAGGTTGGGACCCTTACAATTCATCATAAGCAAGGCGCTACTAAATGGTTCCTATTACCTCATCGATAATCATGAGTGAAAAGATAGGCCAAGCGAGGATCATAAGCGCAAGCGACGTGACCTGAATGATGACTACCCGAAGCTTGATCGACCATGGAACATAGCACAACTACGTCCCTTTTACACTAAGATTATTTTGTTATATACTATGTACATTTATATGATTAATGAAATAAAGCTTTTGGTTCACTCATATGCCTGAGTCTTTTACCTACTTTAGTGTTCATTTTTTGATCATGTAAAACCCTTTATGCACAAGCTTTGCATTTGCACTTGTGAAAATTCCGCCTATGGGCATTAGCTTAAGTTTTCTGGTCTACACGTTTTCTGTTGTTTTTATGTGTATTCTTGAGTAGTGACTTTCAACACTCTACATCAGAGATTTTGTGCCTAGGTTCTTGACGGTGCCATTAGGCATCATCGCCTGAGCACATAGTTCTAGCTAAGGGTCTTCCGACTCATGAAAGGTCAAGCGTAAAATCCAGGATAATGGATAAGGCAGCACTTGCTTAAAAATATACAACTATACATGTTGGAACTAGATAATAAGTAGTTGGAAGCTTGACGCCAAGTTTTTCTTCTTACGTCATCATTGTTTTCCGCATATTACATACCTAGAAGACAAATATTACACAAAGTGTTTTCACTCTTCGGGTGCAGGAGACCTCGAAGCTGCATCGTTGGAGATAGGAGAGGCATCTTGTTCATAAACAAAGTCGGTGGTTTTAGTGACTCGGAGGTTGCTTGGTCATTGTCGATGATCTCCAAAGGCATGAAGACATCCGCCTTGACCAATTTTGCAACCTTGGTATCATAGCCGGTGAGTGAGGACCATATTGCTTCGTTATCGATTTTGCGTCCCTCCTCGCCCACGTTGGGTACACCAGCGGTCACCATATCAATGTCGGCATCGTCATAGTGTGCCTTGACCAGCGCCAATGCCACCCTAGCGCCAGCCCGGGTACAAGAAGATTTCCATCTTACAATACACTCGGGGGGCTCGGAGGATCTCCGAGTACTTCATCACTGAGTCCACCGCCTTGATGTTGATGTCCAAGTTCTTGGCAATCTCTTTGGCCTATGCGATGGGCAGTATTGATGAAGTTCCCTGCAAGCACCATGCACTCCTTTGCTGGCGGAGCATTCTCACCCAAGTTGGCCAGGCCAATGGGGGCTGCATTTCCGGCAAAGCCATAGGAGTCAAGAGTTCAACAAACCTGTTCAAAGTACCTGGCTTGCAGAAAATGAAGACGGAGAAGATTACCGAAGATGCTGCTCTCGGCTTGTTGACAAATCTCTGCCATAGAGTCCCGTTCTTGTCAGAGAATCTTGTACGCCTCAAGGTTGCGAGCATTTTTTTTGGTCGGCAACCTTCTTCTACTCCTTGAGGGTCTCGATTTCTTCCTTCAGGTAGTTCATCTCCGTGTTGGAAAATTCCTGCACAGCCTCCAATGCCTCTTCATGCATCTTCAGCATATCAGCCCTCTCCTACTTCAAGATTTTATTCTCACTGTCGAGCTCCTGGATATGCTTGTATTGCTCGACAATGTCCTTGGCTTTGGCAACATATTCTGCAAGTCGGAGAAATAAAAAGAATAATGAGTACTCAAAGACTAAAGGCACAATACCAAGTTGAGAAAGAAACTAAAAAGAAAACAGACTCTTATTTTTTGTGATATGTTCCTTCAAGAAGGCAGTTTTACCCTTTTTAGCTTCCAGCTCCTTGCGAATCTTGGCGAACTTCTCATTGGCGGAGACCTTCTGAGCATTCTCATTCTACAAAAATAAAAATACTTAGTCTACTTGGAGCATCTATCCAGAACTATTTAGTTCTACCTAGAGGCTTGGGGGCTACAATATGAGTTTTTAACTTAAAGCTATGCTTACTCCTTTTTAAAGCATCTAGTCGAAACTATTTCTATTTCAACTAGAGACTTGGGGGCTATAGTATCAAAATTTACAAACACTATATAAGCTACTCTGAAAGGATCTAGTCGGAATTATTCATTCAAACTAAATACTTGGGGGCTATAGTACCAAGTTTCATACTTAGTCACTCTTAGAGCACTCAGACCGAAAGACTTATGGTTTTCCTTCTAATTCCTCGGGGGTTACAGTGGGATATTATACGTGAAATGCAAAGGTATAAAATACTTACAAAGTCAATGATCATGAGGTTATTGGCAGCCTTCGAGTACAATTTGCCAAAGGCAACTGTGTTTAGCCGGAGGATCTCCGCCTGCTTGAGCAGCTTCTCAAGACCATATGCAAGATAAGTCGATGCCGCACCAGGAGCCGAGGCAGTTTGCCTTGGAACAATTGTTGGGCTTATAGGCTTGGAGGCCTCCGCCTGGCTCATGGTCGCCACAGATCCACTTCCCGCCACCAGCTCCTTCCCTTTTTCGGTGTCATCCTTAGCCGGAGGTTCAGCCACATGGTAGGAGGTTGCTCTCCATGACGGAGTGTTGTCCACCTCCATGACGGGGGGTTTAGATGACCATCTTGGCAACATCTGGGACCTCCTACGAGGGAGTGTTGTCCACATCCATGATGGAGGGTTCAGATATGCTGCCGCAGTCGGAGATCCGGCAGGAGAGGCAGAGGGTTGGACGGTAGGATTAGGGAGAGCAATGGTGGGAGAAGCTTGGGTAAGCAGGTCACGGATATTCTTAGAAGCTCCAATAGTCTTGGAGGTCTTCTTCAAACTCAAGTTAGTCTTTTTCCTGAAATGTACAAAATGACAAGTATAAGTACATGAAGAAGCGATGCAAGCGACAAAGTCAGAGGAAAATAGACTTACACAATAGTTGGCGCCCTGGTTAAAGGGATGCCAACCGTCTTCCTTTTCTCCGCCTCCAGGGAGGCGCTGGATTTCTTGGATACTCCACTCTTTGTATTCTTCTTCTTTCCTCCAGAAGCAGCATCACAGGTGGAGCTCTTCCGCTTTCGTGCTACCTGGGCATCGTCGTCGGACACGATAGTGACATCCTTCATCTTGGGGTCATAAACTTGGGGAGCCATGTCGGTCTCCTCCAAGTCCCCTAGCTGTTAAGTGATCATTCTGTTATACGGTATGATGCATTAAAGGCGGAATAACTGGAGTATATGTCAAATATTGAAAGAATCAGAAATTACCTTTGGGCACTTGCTGTCCTCGAACATGTCATAGGTGATGGTGAAGCCACGCTTCCGGTCCTTCACCTTGACGATGTCCTTGAGGCAGATCTTGATGGAGTCACTGGATAAGTTATCCTCGGAGATCCTGAGGGTATCCTTCTTGTCCTTGGTGTACTGGCACATCATCTTCTCGCTGTGCTGCAGGGGTTGGATCCGCCTTATGAACCAGCACATGGCTAGGTCCAAGCCGGTCAAGACCATATCAATGATCCACTCTATCCGCCTTACGGCACGAGATGATTCATCATCGGAGGGCAGGAGGGCTTGGGACCTTCACGTGGTGGATTCGGCAGCAGCCCCATTGGTGAAGTCCGGGTACGAGTATTCTCGGCAAGCCAGAGGGATATTTGGGCCGTAGAAGTAGCTGTGTTGCCAGTTCTTGTAAGACTCGTGTCCTACGATGTCGAGGAACCGCCAGCCAGGCCGGATCTTAAAACTAATCGTTCTTCACTTCCTAAGTTCATCCTTGATGTCTTCGGCTTCCCTCTTGACAATAAAAAGGTAGATAAACAGATCTAACCTAGGCCTAATCCCTAGGTATCCCTCGCAAAAAGCTACGAAATTGCTAAGTGCTAAGATGCTATTGGGAGAGAGCTTGTGAGGAATAACCCGGAAGTGCTGGAGAACTTGGATGCAGAAGTCGGAGATCGGGAGGGTGATGTCGTGCACCATCTGAGCTTTGAGTTACACCTTATCTCCGGATTAGGGAGAAGGAACTACCTCGCCGGCCGGCGCCGGCCACCAGACCAAATCCTTTGTCGCCGGGAGGTACCCCTCGGTGACCATCTCTTTGATGTCAACAGCGAAGATGTCCGGGCCCCTCCAAACTCCCTTGTAGGAGTCTGTTTCCTCTTCTAGTGTCTCAAACGCCACCGAATTATGGTCACCGCCGGTGGTTTCCACCACCATGGAGACAGGAACCACTACCCCCTTCGGCGGGATCTGCACCATGGTCTATGGATTCACCGAAACCTCGTTGGTCGCCGCCATAGGAGTGGGAGTGCTGTTGTTGGCCATTAGTGGGGGAGGAAGCCAGGAGATGAAGAGGTGGCTAGGGTTTTCCTGTGCGAGGAGCTCGGGGAGGTTCTTGGTGAGAGGAAGAAGATGATGCGGGGAAGCAAATGCAGGTAAAATAAAATGACCTATGAAGTGAAAAATATATATCCCAGCATCAAGTTCCATGCAGAATGATTGAACGGTCAATGGGTGGATGATGTGTGAGCGGACGTGCGTAGAGATTTCGCCATGTCCCCCCCGTTGCCGCTTGATGTTTCGGATTTCACGCGCAGGGAAATCGCTATGATTATGTCCACTGCCATATGTGACTTTCGAGGTAATGTAGGCTACAACCTACGTCATCTCACTGATAGTAGCAGACAAATGGTCCCATCTAAAGAATCCGATATGGACGGATCCTGTCCGGCTATGAGAAGAGTAAGGTGGAAGACTCAGTGATTCTCTGACTTACGTATAGAACATGGAGAATATTTTAGGGTTCTTGGGAGTACTACAAGATATTGCTTGACGAATTGCCGACATCATCTAGACAGAGCATTTAAACTGAAAGGCAAGACAACGCAAGATCTCAGAGTTCTTCGGGGGCTACTGTTGGGGATATGCTAAATGGGTATCACCATTGCATGTCTCTAAGCTAATAAACCCGGGTGACCCACAGTTGGTAGCAAGGACCATGGCCTGCCGGGCGGCCTAGTTAGACGAATCCAGAAGGGAGGTCCATGCCGGATAAAGGAAGGCTACGGTGTAGTCACAGACCAACTCGGATCCTTGGAGTGCAAGACACGTAAAACTAGTTTGTATTAGTGTAGAACACTGTAACCTGTTCGGCTAGGACTTTTCCCTGTAACCCTAGGTTCTAGCGCCTTTCTAAGCCGGACCTCTGGGAGCCTTTAGGGCATCTATTTACACACCTCGCACGGTGAACCAATCCCTATAACTCGGCGTATTGCCATTATAGTGATTTATAGCAGGAGTAGGATTCTGCCACCGTTATGGGATCTGAACCTAGGTATGATGTGTTACCTCATACCCGCCAACTCGCCGCCTTCCCCCACCTCTCTAAACACGCTCTATTAGGACCCCCTCCATGGCCTACTCGTCGACAATACCATGATAGTATACCTTCTATCACAGATCCAAGGGAAAAGTTTTTGTTGCCAAGAATGGATCCTTTCTAGAGAAGGAGTTTCTCGCGAAAGGTGTGAGTAGTAGGAAGGTAGAACTCGAAGAGGTTATTGAACCTTCTCTTCATGAAACAACGAGTTACGCAGCACCAAAATTTACTCCGGAGTTGACTTTACCGGATGAAGAGGGAAATAATGATAAAGAACATGAAACTCCAAAAGAGGACACTACCGAACCTCGCAGGTCAAGCATGACACATGCAGCTCCTGAATTGTACAGAAATCCTATCATGAATTTCATGGTAGATGGAAATGATGACCTTTCGATGTATGAAGAAGCAATGATGAACCTAGATTCGACAAATGGATAGAATCCATGTACGAAATTTGGACCTTGGTGGACCAACCTCATGACCGAAAGGTCGTTGAAAACAAATGGATTTTCAAGAAGAAAACTAATGCTGATAGTAATGTGACCATCTATAAAGCTCGACTTGTTGCAAAGGGGTTTCAACAAATTCAAGTAGTTGACTATAATGAGACTTTCTCTCCCGTAGCGATGCTAAAGTTGGTTAGGATTATGTTAGCAATTGCTGCATTTTTTGATTATGAAATTTGGCAGATGGATGTCAAAACCGCGTTCCTCCATTATAATATTGAAGAAGAGTTGTATATGGTACAATCAAAAGGTTTTTCAATCCTAAGGATGATGGCAAGGTATGCAAGCTTCAGAGATCCATCTATGGACTAAAGCAAGCATCCTGGAGTTGGAATCTCCACTTTGATGAGGTGATCAAAGGGTTTGGATTGATCCAAACTTACGAAGAAGCTTGTATTTACAAGAAAGTGAGTGGGAGCTCTATGGAATTTCTAATACTATATGTGGATGACATATTATTGATTGGAAATCATATATATCTTTTAAATGATGTTAAAAGTTATCTAAACAACAAATTTTTAGCGAAGGACCTTGGTGAAGCATCATACATACTAGGCATCAAGATCTATGGAGATAGATTAAGACGTCTAATTGGGCTATCACAAAGTACATACATTGATAAGATTTTAAAGAAGTTTAAAATGGACAAAAGTAGGATAGGTTTCTTACCTATGTTGCAAGGCAAGACATTGAGTAAGACTCAAAGTCCGATTATGACCCACAAGTATAGGGGTGTATCGTAGTACTTTTGATTAATAGGAGTGTCGATCCCAATGAGGATCAGAAGGTGTTGACTAGTGGTATGGAGCAGGAACTCTCTTTAAATACTTAGCAAATGGATTTTTAGAGATTTTATGATAAAGCAACAAAAAAAAGTGCAAGTAACAAAGAACAAACGCAGCAAGTGTCCCAATCCTTTCTTAGCAAAGGACAAGCCGGTGGAAATACTTATAAGGACCAAACTTTCTCGAGGACACATGGGAATTCTGTCAAGTGCTTTTGCTTCATATAGCTGAGTACTCTTCTTTGGTGTTGTAAGTGTTGTGTGGGTGAACATGTGCTAATGTACCAACCTTACTTGGACTAATACATACTTGTGATTAAACCCCCTGCAAACATCTGTAACTACAGGAAAGTAATTAATATATAAATCTAACCACAGCCTTAAACTCTGAGATCCCACAATCCCTTGTGCAAAGGTGTCCTAACGGGGGTTCAGGTTTCTGTCACTCCGGCAACCCCACAATTAGTATCCAAATACACAATGCAATCCCCTAGGCCCATAAATGGTGAAGTATCATGTAGTCGACGTTCACATGACACCACTAGAAGAATAGCACCACAACTTAAATACTAAACCATTGAATAATAACTCAACACAAATTGACTAATAACAACATGAATTCTCCCATGTCCTAAAGAACTAAAAGAACTACTCATGAGACATCATATGGATCAAAATCAAAGATGATATGATAATGGATAACAATCTGAACATAAAAAATAATCCAATGGTTCCACTCACAAGCATCAACTACAATAGTAATTAACACCGGGAAAGTTTCCCCTAAGAACTAAAGCAATACCCAACACAATTGTTATAGTGGGACGGAGTGGTGATCATGGTGCTGGTGGAAATGATGGTGTGGATGATGATGATGATGATACCGATGAAGCCTAGCTTGACGATGGTGTTGATGGCGATGATCTCCCCTCTCCGGGAAGAAATTCCCCCAGCAGAAATCTCTCTGCCAGAGAGATCTTTCTCTCTCGGTGTTTTCCGCCCCGCAGAGGCGGCGAAAATCTATCTATGGTTGCTCCCCTAGACTTAGGGTTCCGTAGGGAAGATATAGGCGAAGGGGCGGAGTCGGGAGTCGGGCAGGTGGGCCACACCTGCCCTAGGCGCGGCCCAGGGTGGGCCCACACCTAGGGTGTGTGGGCCCCCTGCGGCCCTTCTTCATCCCTCCTTATGGCTTCCTCTGTCTTCTGGAAAAATATAATTTTCCCATATTTTTCTGGTATTTTTCTGATCTTCGCGAAATTGCATCAAAACGCCTTCTTTTCCATCAGAATCTAGACTCCGGCAGTCCATCCTCCAAGAATCATTGAACATGCATAAACAGATGAAAAGCCATAAGTAATACCTCATAATAAGACAAATATCAATGAATAGAGGTATATTATGATATAGAATGGTGATGCAAATTGGGCGTATCAACTCCCCCAAGCTTAGACCTTGGCTTGTCCCCAAGCTTAGACCTTGGCTTGTCCCCAAGCAAAATCTGTGCTCAGTAAACATGTCCACAGGTTTATGGAGTGAAGTGTCCATAAAAGAATACGAACAAGAAGCATCACACTTACCATTACACAAATCATAGAAGAAAGCAACTCACCATTATATAACTTAGCTTGCAACCAAGTACAACAGTCACAATAGAGATGCATAAAGATAAATCATAATTGGAATTGGCAAACTTGTTCTTGGTCAGAGAACACCTGGAAAACAGTTTCACAAAAAGCTTTTTGTAGAAGTTTTTCAACCGGAGCACTCTTTGCTCAAAAAGGTTTTTCAATGAAGGCTTTCAAAGTAATACTCAATAGATAAAAGTTTTGTGCAAACAAGGAAGATAAAGAACATGATTGAGTAAATCACCATATGAATGCTTGCAACACAACAACTCAAATGCTTGCTAGAGATAGAGAGGAAGTAGGTCTACTGACTCAACTTGGAAATAGGATAAAGGTCCCTTCATAGAGGGAAGAAGGGATTACAAGTCATAAAGAGCTTCCAAAAGATTATGGTACTTACTAGCTTTGAGCCCTCATTGCCCCTATCATAGGCATCTTGAGATGATTAAGGTTAAAGTGCACAAAGATGGAGTATATGCTTGAAGAAATATAAGTTGGCAATCTCATGTCCCTTGAATATGAGGGACACTCCTCATGCTACTCAACTTTGGTCACCGGTAAGTTCTTGTCATTGTAAGTACATGCGTATCATAGAGAACCGCCAATGGGGTACCCCTTGCACATGGTACAAGAGCTATCCCATAACCAAAATGACAATGCAAGCAGCCAATGAGCATCTCAGCGATCTTTTTATTTACTATATACATAGATTTTTATCGAGGATGATTCATAGATATCTCACTATGGTGATGCTGCAAGTTTCCACCATGATTAGGCATGGCTTAGGTTAGCGGCCTAGGCGTTTCTCTAACACAGGATACAAAGTCCATGGACTTACAAGTTCCCTCTTTATTTCACACTGTTGACATCCATAGACAAAAGAGCACGTTATCAACTGTGTATAAAGTACAGGTGCAATGTTGAAAACTTTCCCCGTGACAGCACGGTTCTGCTAATTCCAACGTATATATGCAAGCATATACAACTTCGATGTTCAGAATGGTTCAAGTCTATTAGAGGCAAAGAAATAAGGTGTGCCATCAAGTTCGTGAGAGCTTTACTAACTAGTTTTCACATAACAAAATACTTTTTAATTCAAAAGGTAGATGAAGCTTGAGAATTTGCTTGGAATAGAAAAAGCTACTAGGTAGATATGGTGGACACAAGTGGCAAAGGTTTTGGTTCAAAGGGATTGGAAGCATGAGAAGTATACCTTCTCAAAACAGGTTTTTGGCTAGCAAGGCTGGGTAGAAAGCAAGAGAGTTGAAAGAAACAAGCAAACATACAAGTAATAAAGCCAAACATGCAATCTTCCTTGGAGACACAAAAGATCTTAAATAAAGAATACTAAGATTATGAGCCAACAAGAAAGAAAACAAATGATACAAAATACCTGCAAGCTTTTTTTTCTCTTTTTCTTTCAAACCTCAAAAAGTATTGCTACTAACCAGAACTCGGTTTGCCAAAACCAATTTAGATCCACTTGATGATCCCAAAGTGATGCCAATACTGATCAACAAGATCCATCATATAATAGAGATTGCAAACTAAAATAATAAGTGCAAAAAGTAAAAGATGAGACTTCTCCTTAATATTCCAATAAAGGCACTCATACCAAGGGATGCATTGATAATCAACTAAAGGAGAGAAACTTCCACATGCAAACCAAACTATGAGATAACCTCTCTACCAAAGATATGAATCCACTAAAAAGGTAAAATATAAAAGATAATGGTGGTGATACCGCGGCGCTCCCCCAAGCTTGGAACAAGCCAAGGGGATGCCAAACCTGATGACGAATTACTCCTTCGGTGGTGGTGGTGTTCTCTTGTATAGGGTAAGGAGATCCTCCAGCATCTTACGAAGCCTGTCATTCTCTTCTTGAAGTATATCCACCTTCATCTTCAAAGCACGATACTTATCACAAAACTCGTCAGTGGTTCGAAGGGCTTCCGCTGCCTCTGGGCAGTATCTGAAATCTGGACCGAAGGCTATGATTCCCTACAGATTACAAGAAAAAGCATCCCCAGTGTTAATTGCTCATACCAAAGTACGTTTCCTTGCCCTTGCAGAGGTTTGTTCTTCCAACTTTATCTCCTCCACGGGCTTCTTGCCTTTGTCGTTGGCGGAGACCATGGTGCTCTAAACTTGAGAAGATTTCCTGACAGAAACAGATCAAAACAAAAACACGATGAGAACACGATGCACGAACCTCGGGGGATCCGGGGGGTTATATATTACGAACTTTCAATGCATAAGGAAGGTTTTTACACGAAAACGAGGCGGAGTCGGAGATCGGGTGTGGCACACCCCCTCCAGGCGAGGCCAGGCAGGGGCCCGCGTCTGGGGTGGGTTTGTCCACCCCGGAGTCCGTTTCCTCTTCTGTTTCGTCTCGTAACTTCCCTTATGTATTAAAAACATCAAAAATATAAAAAGATTGGGGTTTCACGAACCTTCCTTTTTCACCACTTTTACCTATTTAAAGGCGAACTCTGCAGACTCCTTTTCTCCTTCTCCTAGAATTTTACTTTCCTCACAAGGCAATACACAAACTTAAATGGCAACATTAGTGTAAGCAAAACAACGGACCTTTAGGTTCACACTTCAACTGAAATCTATCAAAACAAAGGCTTCTAAAAGAGGCAAATGCAAATGATAGCAGAAATCTGTCAAAACATACCAACAGGTAAAGATTGATTTTTTCGAAAACTTTCTGTTTCTCAAATAAAAAAGTGCAGAACTAATGAAAGTTGGGTAACACCCTGGAGAACAAGCTCAGCAAAATACATCCCCATCCGACATACTGATATCCCTCACTAATTTTTTCAATACAACACAAAAATCTGTCCCAGGACAGCCACTTTTCACAACTCCTCTACTTCACAAAAGTAGTTGAACTTGACACAAAAACCAAAACAAAAAAGGATAAGGAGCGGTTATTATAGAGGCAATAACTTACAAGACTCAACCAAACTCTTGGATTATCTCCCAACAAGTACTTTTCTTTTATGCCTTTAAGTTAGGCTTGAAACTTTCAAAGATGCTCACAAAGGAGATAAATATTTGAAGTGAAAGAGAGCATCTAGAAGCAAATAACCAACACATTTGAGTCTAACCCACTTCCTCTGCATGGGGGTATTATGAAAAAATGAATTGTTGAAACAAAAAGCCACTAGAATAGGAAGACAAAACAAATGCAACTTCAAAGCTTTCAACATAAAACAGGGAAACTTAACATTATTGAGAAGCATAAAACCATGTTTCCCTCTCTGATAATAACTTTTAGTAGCACTTTGAACAAAGTTGACAATATAACTGTCACAGGAAACAACTCTACCATCAAAATGAGCATACTTACAGTCACCAAAGAGAGGTCCAAGGTCATAAACCTGATCAATAGAAGCAAGTTGTTCCATCCTGAAATCTTTATTAGGCAGGCTATTTTCACAAGGAGCTTTAGCAAATTTGGAAACGTTAAACTCATAATAATTTCCATCAAACTTAGTTAAAACTTTCTCCTTCTTATAATCTATAATAGCTCCACAAGTGTTCAAGAAAGGTCTACCAAAAATGATAGGACAAGTTTTGCTAGCTGCTGAATTAAACACTAGAAAATCAGCAGGATACTTAATCTTACCGCAAAGAACCTCCACATCTCTTACAATACCAATATGGCATATGGTTTCCTTATTTGCAAGGTGAATAACCAAATCAATGTCCTCAAGCTCACAAGGGCCAATTTCATGCATAATTTCCCTGTACAGCTCATAAGGAATAGCACTAGAACTAGCACCAATATCACATAAACCATAATAGCTATGATTACCAATTCTAACAGAAGCACGGGTACACTAGCTTTTCTAGCCTTTTTATGATGAGAAACAATATTAGTATCGTCTTCACGGAAGACAATATGCTCATCCTCTATAATTCTAGTGACAATATCTTTCACAATAGCTACCACAAGCTCAATATCAATGAGCTCATCAGGCTCCACAGTTTTCTTTTCACTTTTGCTAACCACATTAGCTATAATGGAATGTTCCCTTACCTTAGCAGGAAAAGGGATTTTCTCCACATAAGGTTCAGGCAAAATAGGATCAGCAGTACAAACCTCTATGCT
The DNA here is from genome assembly GCA_030063025.1 of Avena longiglumis. Lineage (NCBI taxonomy): Eukaryota > Viridiplantae > Streptophyta > Magnoliopsida > Poales > Poaceae > Avena > Avena longiglumis. Next base: position 501,288,362 of record CP125977.1, read on the forward strand.
AGCAGGAACATGGGTGACAATGTATTTATAAGGAGCATTGTACCTGTCCCACTCTTTCTTGGGAATTTCAATATAAGAGGCAAAGGAATTAAAACATTTTACAAGGACTTGAAGATCAAGACCAAACTCATTGCTAATATCACGGAAGTCATCAGTTCCCATAAAAAAATTAATGCATTCATAATCATAGTTTATACCTGACTTTCTTCCTTTGTCATTCTCCCAAGATTCAGTGTTCTCTTGAATACGGTGTAAGAGATCCCATTTAGCTTCTTCCTTCATACGTGTGAATGATCCAGCACAAGAAGCATCTAGTAAATCTTTATCATGAAGAGAAAGCCTAGCATAAAAGTTATTGATAATAATATTGTTAGGGAGTTCATGAATAGGACATTTAAGCATTAGTAACTTCAATCTCCCCCAAGCTTGAGCTATACTCTCTCCATCACGAGGCCAAAAGTTATATATCAGATTTCTATCCTTATGAATCTCATTGGGAGGATAAAATTTAGAATAAAAGAGAGACGCCATTTCATTCCATTCCATGGATTGTCCATTCTTCAAAAACTTATACCATTCTTCAGCTCTCCCTTTCAAGGATATGGAGAGTAACTTCTTCTTCACTTGTTCAGTTGTGATACCTGCACACTTAAACAACCTGCATAATTCATGGATAAAAAGCAAGTGATCACTAGGATGGACAGTTCCATCCCCTAAATAATAATTATCCATAACACGATCAACAAAACTTGTAGGTATCTTAAAAGGATCTATCTCAACAGGTGGTGGTACATCTACTACCCTAGCAGTGGTAGTAGTTTTCCCAAATAGAAAACCAAGTGGGTCATCCATATTGGAAACAAAGTAACAAGCAGTAACAAAAGAAATACTCACAGTAGAAGTTTCCTTTGCCAGTTCCACTCTTCAATAGCGCTTCACTCCCCGGCAACGGCGCCAGAAAATAGTCTTGATGACCCACAAGTGTAGGGGGTATATTGTACTACTTTCGATAAATAGGAGTGTCGATCCCAACGAGGAGCAGAAGGTGTTGACTAGTGGTATGGAGCAGGAACTCTCTGCAAATACTTAGCAAGCGGATTTTTAGTGGTTTTCTGATAAAGCAACAAAACAAAGTGCAAGTAACAAAGAACAAACGCAGAAAGTGGCCCAATCCTTTCTTAGCAAAGGACAAGCTGGTGGAAATACTTATAAGTACCAAACTTTCTCGAGGACACATGGGAATTCTGTCAAGTGCTTTTGCTTCATATAGCTGAGTACTCTTCTTTGGTGTTGTAAGTGTTGTGTGGGTGAACCTGTACTAATGTACCAACCTTACTTGGACTAATACATACTTGTGATTAAACCCCCTGCAAACATCTGTAACTACAGGAAAGTAATTAAGATATAAATCTAACCACAACCTTAAACTCTGAGATCCCACGCTCCCTTGTGCAAAGGTGTCCTAACGGGGGTTCAGGTTTCTGTCACTCCGGCAACCCCACAATTACTAGCCAAATACACAATGCAATCCCCTAGGCCCATAAATGGTGAATTATCATGTAGTCGACGTTCACATGACACCACTAGAAGAATAGCACCACAACTTAAATACTAAACCATAGAATAATAACTCAACACAAATCCACTAATAATAACATGACTTCTCCCATGTCCTCAAGAACTAAACGAACTACTCAGGAGACATCATATGGATCAAGATCAAAGATGATATGATAATGGTTCCACTCACAAGCATCAACTACAATAGTAATTAACACCAGGAAAGTTTCCCCTAAGAACTAAAGCAATATCCAACACAATTGTTACAGTGGGACGGAGTGGTGATGATGGTTCTGGTGGAGATGATGGTGTGGATGATGATGATGATGATCCCGATGAAGCCTAGCTTGACGATGGTGTTGATGGCGATGATCTGCCCTCTTCGGGAAGGAATTCCCCCGGTAGAAATTACGTCTGTCGGAGAGATCTTTCTCTCTCGGTATTTTCCGCCTCGCAGAGGCGGCGAAAATCTATCTATGGTCGCTCCCCTAGCCTTAGGGTTCCGTAGGGAAGATATAGGCGAAGGGGCAAAGTCGGGAACCGGGCAGGTGGGCCACACCTACCCTAGGCGCGGCCTAGGGTGGGCCCGCGGGCCCCCTGCAGCCCTTCTTCGTCCCTCCTTCTGGATTCATCCGTCTTCTGGAAAAATATAATTTTCCCATATTTTTCTTGTATTTTTCTGATCTTCGTGAAATTGCATCAAAACGCCTTCTTTTCCATCAGAATCCAGACTCCGGCAGTCCATCCTCCAAGAATCATCCAACATGCATAAATAGATGAAAAGCCATAAGTAATACCTCATAATAAGACAAATATCAATGGATAGAGGTAGATTATGATATAGAATGGTGATGCAAATTGGGCGTATCATCCGGCTACGACAGAAGATATATATATATATATATAGATATATATATATAATGGATAAGATCCCCTATGCCTCAACCATAAGCTCTATTATGTATGCCATGCTATGTACAAGACCGGATGTGGTACATGATATCAGTTTGACTAGCAGGTACCAATATGATCCAGATCCGGAACACTTCAGTCAAGAATATCCTTAAGTACTTAAGAAGGACTAGAGACATGTTTCTGGTGTACGGAGGTGAAGAAGAGCTCGTCGCTAAGTGTTATGTCGACGCTAACTTTGACATTGATCCGGATGACTCTAAGCCTCAATCCGGGTACATGTTTCTCATGAATGAAGCAGTAGTTAGTTGGAGGAGCTCCAAACAACCCGTGGTGGCAGGATCAACAACAAAGGCAGAATATGGTGTTGCTTCAGAAGCAGCGCATGAAGCAGTTTGGATGAAAGAGTTCATAATATAACTGTGGTTCCTAGTGCGTTGGACCCAATGATGATCTATTGTGACAATAATGGAGCCATAGATAACGCCAAAGAACCAAGGTCTCACAAGAATTCCAAGCATATCAAGTGTTGGGTTCACTCCATCCGCGAGCATCTCAAGGATGGAGATATAAATATTTGTAAAGTACATAGGGATCTGAATGTGGAAGATCCATTGACTAAAACTCTCCCTAGGACAAAACATGATAAACACCACAATTCCATGGGTGTTAGATTCATCATTATGTAATCCAGATTATTGTCTCTAGGGAAAGTGGGATACTGAAGGGAATATGCCCAAGAGGCAATAATAAAGTTTTTATTATCCTATTCCAAGTATATGATAGATGTTTATTTTGCATGCTATAATTGTGTTAATTGGAAACGTTAATACATGTGTGTTTAATTAATAAACAAATATAGAGTTCCTAGTTATGACTCTCATATAAACTAGGTCATTTATTAACAAGATGATCAAGGTTTCGTGATCATGCACATTGGATGTTGTTAATAACAAGGTCACAACATTGGTGGAATGATGTTAAGAACATTCATCTGAAGTATAGTAATACGATCAAAGTCATTATGTTTAAATTATTCTAACATCATACAAAGTAACTTTAGTACTTAGACCATGAGATCATGTCAATCACTAACACCGGAAGTGTAACTTGATAACATCAAATGTCACACCAAAACAAGGTGACAATAATGGTGGATTCAGATACTCCGATAGTGTTATGTAGAGGCTCATGGATCAAGAGTGGTATTTGTCCATCCCGATGATGAAGATATATACTCTGGGTCCTCTCGATGATATCACATTGACATAGATTGCAAGCAAGTGATAAGATCACTAGAATGTTATATCACGGGAACAAGAAAAGTGTACTTATCAGTAAAGAGATCAAACTAGGTGTAGGGATACCGATGATTGAATCTCGGGCATTTAATATATCGCGAGACAATGGGATTTAGTTATGATGTTAAAGGTTCACACGATCACTGGAGTCATTGTTGAATGTGTGGGAATCAGTACAGATATCCAGGTCCCGCTACTAATTACTGATCAAAGAGGGGTCTTGATCATGTCTGCATTATTCACGAACAATAGGGTGACACACTTAAGGCATACCGACACCATTTGGAGCAAATAAGACGCCAGAGAAAAATATGAAAGTGCTGGAATTATTTCAATGGACACCGAAAATGTCTCTGGTGAAATTGCTGAAATTGGTTCTGCATGTGATATTGAAATGTTGCAAGGGGTTTTATGTGAATGTTTGCTAATTAAATTAATTAACAAAATTCTGAATAAAATAATTTTATTAATTTATAGATACATTAATTTTGGTAGAAAATTAATACATGTGAGTGGAGGGGTGTTTAGTTAGTGGGAGCTCCACCCACATGAATGAGGGGAGAGGTGGGGGCACCACCTTGGCCGCCAGCCATGGGAGGGGATGCTCCTCCTCCCTATAAAAGGCACCCTCCTTCTACTCCATTCTTGCACCTCCTCATGAAGGATCTCTATCCTCCTCTAGAATATTCCCTATGGCATCAGACTAGCGAGGTACGTGTTTCCGGTGGCTTTTTCTGAAAGGATTTGTTTCTTCCGCTGCTTCACTAGAGCGAGGAATCGGAGGTGGTCACGTACCTGGCGTGTTGAAAGATCACGGATGGTGACTAGAGGGGGTGAATAGGCGGTTAAAAACTTTTACGAGATGGACTTAGCAAAGGCAGAATGAAACTAAATTTTTATTTTGTGAAGCAAAAGCCTATATATACTAAGGTTCACCTATGTGCACCATCAACTTATGTTAATCAAGACAAGCAACAAAGTGATAGCAAGATACATTACTTCAAGCACGAAGGCTATCACAATGTGAAGTGCATAATTAAAGAGCTCGGATATAGAGATAATCGAGGCACGCGGGGACGACGATATTTTACCAAGTTCCTCCCTACAAGGGAGTACGTCTCGTTGGAGGGATGAGCGGTACTAAGACCACCAACACCACAAGAGGCCTCATCCTATTCTCCCAAGAACCTGCCGCATGGCAAGCACCCAATCAACTATGGGACACTTGAGGGCGGTCACCAAACCCTTACAAGATTGGGGCAATCTCCACAACTTAATTGGAGGATCCCAATAGTCACCACCAAGGACAAAAACTTATGGATAACTCCACAACTTAATTGGAGGCCCCAAGAACACACCACAAAGACCACGAAACCGTCTAGGGTTCCAAGAACCCAAGAGGAACAAACTTTTTGATTTCACCAACCAAATCCTCCAAGGATGAACTCAAACCGATGCACCTAATGCAAATGGCAAGAACACCACAAATATGCTCCAATCCTTCACTCTCAAGTTCCAACAAAGCTACTAAAGCTATTGGGGGAACAAGAGAGGAAGAACAAAGGATAACACCAAATGTAAATCTAGATATGCTTAAGCTTTCTCACATGGATAAGATCTAGATTACCACAAGCTCCAGAACCTCACATGGATAAGATCCAAATAACAACCAAAAAGGATGATGCTAAGTATGCAAAGGTTTGTGCTTTCTCTAAAAGATATGATCGAGTTACTCACTCGAGAGCCCCTCTCGACAGTACGACTATCTATCCTAAAATCGGTCTCTCAACTACCAACATGAGACCGGCAAAAGGGAAAACTTATCAAGAGTATACCTTTGCCTTGAGCAATCCACTTGAGCTCGATGTAGATGATCTTGCCCTTCTCAAGATGGAACACCTTTCTTGATTACTCTTGCACACACTTGCTTGATGAATACTTGCAACTTGCTCCCCCATACACCATGGGAAAACCTCTACGTTGACCTTGTCTTCATTGATCCATGACCACCGAGGGTGGCAAGCATAACACATGAGATCTTCTAGAGATGGCGCATTTTGAGTCTGCACAACATTTCTTCTAACTCCATTTGGATGATATATTGAAGAAATGGATGAGGAACTCCATTTTCTTCTTCAAGACACACTTGATCTTCTTTTCTTTAGTCTTCTTCTTCATTTTTTCTACCTTGAAGCTAACACATGCTCCAAGCGATGTCAATGGACAATTCCTATAAGTGCACCTTAATGCAAACATTAGTCCATAGAAATTGTTATTAATTACCAAAACCACACATGGGGCCCACATGCTCTTTCACATGTGTGTCATCACAGATGCACCATTGCTTTGTGGTGCTAGGACTTCATCACAATCTTGAGATCGGCAAGTGAACGCCTACATCATCCACGAGATAAAATCTCGTAACGCTTTGTCACTCTTGAAGGATAAGTTCTCTATGGATGTATATCCACCCGTTGATTGTATCTAGGTAGATAGATCTTGGTGCTTAGTTGTTCACATCATAGGAATTTTTTTTGTTTTCTATGCTGCGAGCCCAACAGTATTATCCTAGGTCTGGTGTGTAATCCGATGGCATGCAGGGTTGCGAAGAAGGACAGTGATCGGCTTAGATCTTAGACTAGGCCTTAAACCATGGAAGTTTGAACAAGGACATACTCCCGGTTGAGCAACAAGGCTTAAGATCTCTTATGAGAAAAGTGACGCACCTCTGCAGAGTGTATAAACATGTGACATATTATCCCTGTTTTAGAAAGAAGGTACGAACACGACAGGAAATGAACTCCACGAAGTTCTAGTAAACCTGTGAAGACCGACAGACATTGCTTTTCAGAATAAAAAAACCCTTTGAAGAACTATTTACAAAAACCTACATAGCCTACGACCTTTGGTCTCTGGTTGTAGATAGTCCATCAAACACTCCTTTTAGTGAACTTGCTGAGTACGCTCATACTCAACCATACTTTATTAACCCTTCCTAGATTTATAAGCTGATGAAGACGATGTTAACACTGAATGATGCTCAAAAGGATCATTACAAAGAGCTAAAGTTCTTTAATAAAGTCTACATACATCAACTAAAGTGAAGACGGAGTTCCTGATTAGATAGAAGTTTACTCTCTAGCCATAAAACCTACTTCTGTAGAGTATTTCTATAGCTGCAATCGCAAGTCTTAGATATATAATAATAGTAGTACTATTCCTAGATAGGGCTTCGAGTTATTATTGCTAGTTTTCTCCTGTGTAATGTTTTTCTCACTGTTTTGAGGAATGTTTTCTGAATCTTTTGTAAAGAGTTGAGTAGTAATCTATAGTCATATCTTGGACCTGCGATGTTTCTGTTGTACCACTATGAGGGATGTAATACTAGTGAAATGATGTTTCATTGGTGTTATGTCAACTACTATAATGTACTACATCATGCAGTGGCATATGCTGGGTTACCGCAAAATCCCTCAAATTTATAGATCCTTGATCTTCAATTCATTTGCTATTAAATTAAGAATCCAAATTTTAAGCTGTGCATATATCCAAAATTCTTGAAATTTTTCAGGAAAGCTCCTCACATGTACCAGAGCATCTGGTAACTTTTTCAGAAATTTTTTAAGGCATTCACAAGCCATGCTATGAAATGATCATGATGCACATTACCAAGCGGGGAATGTTACAGGTCATAACACTATGGATATGGCTTGAGTATTAGTTTCAGCAAAGACACCACGAGGGACACGAGAAGGAAACAAATCAAGGCAGACACATGAACTGAAAACATACGAATTCAACTAAAAAGGGCAACAGCACATAAACATGCCTCACTTGTACGGCCATATTTTTCAGAAGCATGTTCAGGGAAGTTTCAACTTAACAACGGGTCAGCAAAAGTGTACATTCACTCCTGGATAGGCGGCATACGGTAGAAATACGGAACCCGACAAGGTTCCCCATCCGTATCCTGGAGGATACCTGATTTCTCATAGGACTCCATGCTATCTGCGAGTGTCTCCTCTAGAGTCCTCGCTTTCCAGCCTAGATTCTTAAGTTTATCTGAACTCATTGCAAGCTTATAATCCACATCAACCAGCCTGCCAAAACATATTTTTGGTGAAAACATGTACATATGAGACCTTAAGCATGAAAGTGTGCTAGTAGTATATAAGGCTTACTTGTCTGCATAACAGTGATCAGGGTACATGCTCTTCATCAATTCTATCAAATCTTTTATATCGACTAGGTGTTCAGAGCATATATATCTCTGAGATGATTCCGCCTTGTGGTATAATAGGAGTAGCGCATCAGCGACATCCCGGACATCTACTATAGGCCAGAATTTGTTGTTTATTGTGTCAGGACCTCCTGCAATTTGATCCAACTAATGGAGTACAGTAGGATAAACAACAAGCAAAAAGAGAAAAGAACATATCCATTTGATGAACTCTTTGTTAACTGTTGTAGTACTAGTTAATGTACCCCTTGGGATAAATGAGATGAGATCATAGAAAACAGGATGCAAAGATCAGGAGTGAACCTTTTATGACATAACGGAGGAATTTGGTGGTGATATTGAGCACGTCAGACTGCAACAGAGGGCCAAAGACCGCACCGGGGCAAAATGTGATGATGTGCAATCCGCTTTTCTCTGAATATTCCAAGGCTGTTTCTTCAGCTTGCGACTTGGCAAGAGCATACCACATCTGCAAACACAAAGAAGTACTACTAATTAAGTTAGTCCTCCCTAACCTCTCATCGATCATACCCACATATATGTAAATATCTAATCATGGAAACTAATTAAGTTGTGCTATTTCAATTTCTATTGAGAGTCGTGCATGAACGTAATATCTAAACAGCAGCACTGACCTCATTTTCCTTGCAGAACTCTTTGTCTGACCAACAACTCTCATCTTTCAGTTTATCCTCAGGCCAGTTCGGGTTCAAAGTAACAGCAGCACCGGATGAGACCACAATGAGTTTCTGAACACTCATAGCAGAGCAAGCCTTGAGTACATTCATGGTGCCATCGACAGTAGGGGCCATCATTTCTCTCTGCATAGTTGGAGTTTAGGACCTTAATGAAGAATTGCTTGCCTTTCCTAAGAAATAGTGAGTTTGTACCTCGTACCTATAATGTAAATTTGAGTTCATGCAAAGCATACTTATGTCCTAATAAAATGTTGTTACCTTTTGATCTAATGTTGTTGCAGGTATAAGTAGTGAATTCTAGCTGGTAAATTTATGCATTCTTTCAAAGTAATTTACGCATGCAAAAAAACTGCCATGCCTAACAAGTGTTGCGCCTGGCTTGGATGTCAGAACACAAATTTGAACGAGTTCTTCCCAAACTTGGAAAATGTTATAACTCGTTCACTTTACTTAAAATCGAGCGGTTTCATCCTGAACAAGGGTATATTTACACTTTGTATTACATATGCTGCAATAAAAATTGTATTCCGTATTTTTCATTCTGAATTAACTTTTTTTATGTTTATTTATATATTTTAAAGACATTTAATTTAACTCCAAATTTAAACCACTCTTCTTCAAAAACCTAAGTTAATAAATGATGTATGAAAAAAAAGTGTTTTCGCCATTTAGATTGATATTCTTCATTTGCATATTAAATTTTGTTTGTCTCTTGAAACTAAAGTCAACAATTTAACGACATCCATCATTTTTCACGAAAGACAAAGCATTGAACTAAAATTAGGTACTGCATTTGCAAGACTGAAGATTAACCACCAGCCTCGAACGAATATGTACTTGCCTCTTTATCGACCATCTTGTCTATAGGCACTGGAGAGGCAACATGAAAGACGCCCTCGCACCCGGTAAACGCAGCTCTCACTGCGTCGTAGTCCAGCATGTCTGCCTTCAATAGATTCAGATTCTCTGGGGCCTTGTCCAGCTGTTTCAGACATGCATTCTTTGGATCACCTGAAATGGAGTGTTGACAAGATATCAACCTAATCACACCTTGAAGATGTTTTTCTTAGCCACACCTAGTTTATCGTGGTGCTCGATTGTGAACTCTTAATATGTGAGAAAAGTCTCTTGGGCGTAAAATGCACGGGTGTGTGTCTCTTAGATTAATTCAAAATATGACGGATATCAAACAAAACTGAAGGGCCTATCCTGGACGAATTCTGTTTTTTGTTCTAATAAAAAATAGCACACACGTCAGATGTGACTAGATAAACCATATTGTAAAAGAAACACACCTATCTACACACCAGATCCACTGGAATTTAGGTGCCTATTTTTCTAAGAGGAAGAGAAGCGTCTCTTGGTCTATGTCTTCGAAGATACACATACCCTAATACTAATGACAAAATCTAAAGTCTCATGACTAATACAATAACACAACAGTCTATCGCCAAAGGTAACGAAATTCCAAAAAAGCAAATACTAATAAGTGGCGCTAACACCAGCAAAGAAAATATGCAAGGGAAGCAGATGATTCGGACAGATTGAAGGTGATTCGGACGACGAGCTAGTAAGGCCAAATTTGACCACCATGGTGCAAAACTCAGTGTCTATGCTTTCACTTAACACCAGGTTTTGCAATCCAGGCTAGCAAGTTCACACTCAGGCTGCTCGGATGCCGCATCATCATCCACTTGAATGGTGTCAGATAGTACTAGGAAATTACGACGAGCAAAGATACCAGGAAGACCAAAATTAAGGCAGCAAGAGATCAGTAGGTACATGGGTCGCGAACTGTGGCGTGCACGGTGTAGCCGCTGGAGAGGAGCAGCTTCACTAGCCACGAGGCGATGTACCCGCCGGCTCCGGTAACGCACACTCGCGGCTGCGACGACGACGAAGCCATCTCTCTGGCTCTGGCCTAGACGGCTGGAGAGGATGTCTTGTTGACTTGCCTCCCGCCCAGTAGATGTATGTATTGCAAGCCTACATGGAGCAGAATATTCCGAAGATAGTAAAAAGACATACTAGTAGTACGTCCCACATGCAACAACCCAAGCAGTCTCACTGGACCAGCAAACCACGATCTTTTCTACTTCTTTTCTTCTTAGCCTTAGAGCATCTCCAACTCGTTGGACGAACCCATGCCAAAATTCGGACCTTTTTTTATCGGACGAAACGCATACGCAGGCCGAGTTTTCCACTCGTGTACCCAGGCAAGTTCCCCCGTTTGACTAAAATTTAACAAATTTCGGCAAACTTTGGACGAACTTTGGGCGAATATAAGCGGTTCTGGGCGAACTTTGGACGAATATGGTTGATATGGACGAACTTTGGGCGAATATGGGCGATATGGACGAACTATGGGAGAACATGAGCGATACAGACGAACTTTGGCGAATATGCCTGAATTTTGGGCGAACTTTGGGCGAATATGGTCTATATGGACGAAATTTGGGCGATACGGACGAACTTTGGCAAATATGTCCGAATTTTGGGCAAACTTTGGCCAAATATGGTCTATATGAATTAACTTTAGGCGAAATATGGGCGATACGGACGAACTTTAGGCGAACATTGGAGAATATGGTCTATATGGACGAATTTTGGACAAATATGGTCTATATGAACGAAATTTGGACGAATATGGGCGAACTTTGGATGAATATGGACGAATATATGCTGACTGGGCAGGTCAACTCGCCGAATCCGCTTCGTCCGGCGTTCCCAGGGCGTACCCAGGATCTTTGGTATGTCCTGGGTAGTCCGGACCAAAGTTGGCTCAAATCTAGACGAAAACAGGTTCTTCATACGCAATTGGACGAAATTTTGGCGTACGGACCTATTTTTGTCGTCCGGATCGGCGTCCTGGCTAACCAAGTGGAGATGCTCTTAGCACAGCTCGTGACCCAGCAGGAGTAGGAAATGTTGAAACTATTGCGCATTTATTTATTTGACATCCATTTGCATAATTTTTTTTGGCGTATTGTTTATTTCACTTTCAACATTTCACCACCAACCAATATTGTCAATGGAGTAGACCACTACAATATACCACACATCCCTACACGCAACAACAACCGATGCAAACCACTACCTTTTCTTGTTGTTTTCTTCATGGCATTATAAGAGGACTGTCGTGGTATTTTTTTTTACTTGGCACAGCTCATGACGACATCCCTGCTAGAAGAGAATAACCGTTCAGGTCAACTTTCGTGAGGTCTCAAATCTACTGCACTGTTGGCCTGTGACCTCATTCTGATTCGGCCTCGTTTCTCAAGTCTGAAGAACCATACTCTCAGGTCCCGTGTAGAGCATCTCTGATTCTCAAAAAAAAATAAAAAAATAAGTATGTATAAAAAATACTCCCTCCATCTAGAAATAAGTGACTTCATTTTGTCTAAATGTGTATGTATCTAGACATGATAATAACGTTGCAAGCCCTCCAGATAACCCCTCCCGCGTCGCTCCCACGAGCGATCGAGGGATCGCTTGCGCCGCCGGGCCACTCGCCTTCCGCCTCCCTCGCCCGACGCTACGGCGCAAAAGCCGCCGCGTCGGCGACGGGGCCCTCTTCTCCTCGGTTCTCGGATCTAGGCGTCGGCCAAGATCGGCGATCGGGCGCGCGCAGGCGCAGCGCGCGACGGCGGCTGCTTGGCGCGGCGCGATGGCGACACCTTGCTATGGCGTAGAGGGTTGCGTGGAGCGGTGGTTTCGTGCTCAGGACCGGCGGCTGCTGGACTGGGGCGGCGAGGGTCGTGGGCGGCGTTCGCCGGGATCTGGGGGTAGCGGCGGACGTGGTGCTGCAGGATGGAGGCGAAGGCGCGCCCTTAGCGGTGGTGCTAAGCCTACGTGCTCATCGGCACCGTTGGTCGGCCTGCTCGATCCGTTCTTTGGAAACTGGCCGGCGATGTGGGGATCGCTGTGTCGGATCTAATAAAGGAGGTGGTCCTTTGGTTTTCTTCGCACGAAGACGAAGATCTGCTTGATGTCTGCCCTCGTTGATCTAGACTAGAGAGGCGGGTTTCAGAAGACTCCGCCGGCGAACTTCCATGGGCGTATCATGCCTGGAGATTGCTGGGTCGGAAGGTATTCGGTCGTGCGCACCTTGTTTTTCTGGCCGTTTGGTTTCAGCGGGAGCGTTGCGAAGCTCTATTGTTTGTTCCCACCAAGTGTTATTCTTAGTGTCATGGTGAAGTCAGATGCGGAGAATGTCAGGAAAGCGGAAATATGAGGGTAGCGATAATGATTTTAGTTCTTGTGGTGACGGAGATCTTGCTACTTGATATGTGACTCGTTGCAGCGACTGTTGGTACGGGAAGACAACATAGGGGGAGTTCTTGCAGGGTAAAAATCCAAGGTTTGGTCTTAACTGGTTGTGCCTGGCAATGACCTTGTTAAATGCATTGTTTTGTGAGCGAGGACTTTCTTTAGGGTGAAAATCTATGATCTTTGATCGGAAAACGACGACGCTTGAACACTGTTTCCTTCTTGAAGACGTTGTTATTGGAGTAGAGGACTACTGATGTTGTTCTGATGGTATCAGTATCGTTGTTTTGAGATTAGATCTTTATAGCGGGACTTTTCTTTTTTGTAATTCTTCTTCCTTTTTTTCTGGACTGTGTGCATCCGTAGGGCTGCTAGGGCATGCGTTGTTGCATAGGCTAGGTATAATTGGTATCCCTGTGATATTAATATATACTCTTTTCCAAAAAAAAATCTAGACATATTTTAGTATATAGATACATTCGAATTTAGAAGAAGTTAAATCAGTTATTTTTAGTATATAGATACATCCAGAAATCAGTTTTTTCTAAATGTTTGGTCAAACTTTGCAATGTTTACTTTTGACTAAATTTATAGGCCTTATTCTAAGGACCGGAGGGAGCATGATTATGCAAGATAAGTCCATTCGTTTTCATTCCACTGATGCACAACAATTCCCCATTCTCTCTCCTCATGTGGCTTGACTTCGGAGGGAAACCTCAGATCCTAGATCGGGCGATGGAGGCGCTACTGTGTTTCTTTCCTTTTGGGAGGCATCGTTTCGGAGTCGCCTACATCCTGGGATTGAGGGAAGATTGTTATTGCCGGGCAGCTGTGCTAGGTCCAACGGTGCAGTTTGGCAAAGATGATACGTCGAGCTGAAGATGGGACGCGGCTAGGCTTCGGTAGTCGGTTATTCCCGGCGTGTCCGATGGGTACTTCTGCTTCGCTGTGTTGTTGTCGAGTCGGAGCTACGGTGGAAGGTGTCCACTGTCCAGGCGGTGATGATGACGGGCCACCGATGGTCTCTGCAAAGTTCTCGGTCAGCGCAAGACCAGCATAATTCCCTTATGAAGCTCGTCACCAGTTGAAGCTGTCTGTCCTTGGCGTGTGCGGCCAATTGATGGCATAGGCCAACATGGGTTCCGCCGTCTGTGAGGCTCTGTTTGGGAAGTCGCTGGCTCGTGGAGGAATGATGACGATGACGCTTCGTGGCAACCTCGACGCAGTTCTCCTAGTGCGTTTGCGTTTCGTGTGGGTATCCAGGTTGGCTATGATGGTGTGCCCAATGTGGTCGTGTTCCATGACGACATTGGTGCATTGTACGGGTTTTCGGCCGGTTCTCCTGCAAATAAACCGGTCAATTCTCTTCGACTTTTCTAAATAAAATAAGACAAAATTGCTCGTTTTGTTCAAAAAAAATCCCATTCTTCCTACTACGCTACCATTACAAGCTTAGGTCATACTGCTATTCTTTTGTTAACTTCTTTATTTTGTTGTTGTCTTGTGAATCTTTTTAACTTAATTACCTAAGGATAAAGTCACAGTAACCAATGCAAACCGAGTTCTACAAAGCTGTTAAAAACAAGTTGCAACAACCATTTGATCTTCAAGTTACAAGGATCCACGATACTCACCAGAGAAAAGGAGGAAAACCAAAATGATTACAATTTAAGCAGGTACCGAGGTAGAAATACAGCAACCAACTCAGCGTAGAAATACAGCAACCAACTCAGCGGTAGGACAGACAACAGATAAGTGTCTAGACTTTACAGAAGCTGTATAGTTTTTTATTATTTTAGATTAGAAACCGTCTTTTCTCTAGTTTCTATTTGGGTTTCATATCTGCCTACCCCAACTTGATTAGGACAAAAGGCTTGGTTGTTGTTGTTGTTGTTGTTGAGATTAGAAGCCATATAGTAGTTGACAATGTACATCCACATGTCTAGATCTCAACAGTTTATTGCCCCATTTTTATTAATACACAAAAGTAGATACAACCAGCGTGCTCGAGCATCTTGGCCTAGAATGCTCTTGTAACAGTTCTGGGAAGTGAAACCAAAAAGAGCTCAAGTGTGTTTGGTTCAACAATTCAGGAGATAATATTACAGAGGTCGCCCGTGACCAAGAAATCTACAAATAAATTATGCTCACTGACTCGAAAGAATGGGATCTGACTATATATAACTACAGCAAAAAAGGCCAGAAGTTCACTGTTCAATTTATTCAAGCTGCACTTGAGGAAAAACACTGGAATTTCTTAACAAAGACGAGATCAGTGGGTAGCGTCTCTGCTGTAGAACTGATCCAAGGTCTTGGCGGGGATACGGTGGAGAAGCTCGCGGGGGAATATGCGAAGCAATGTCCATGCTAGATCAAGTGACTGGAAGATGTTCCGAGTATCGTATGCTCCTTGTGCCACAAATTTCCTCTCAAATTTGTCGAGGAATTCTAGATAAAGCTGCACAAGAGACAAAGAACAACACGTTAGATTTTCTTTTACTTCTGAAAAGACCACCACCAATGTCTTAATTCGATAGTGACTAGTAACATACCAGATCTTCAGAAGAGAGCGCCTCCTCTCCGACAACTGCTTTCATGGCCTGGACATCCTTTCCAATAGCATAGTTGGCATAGAGCTAAACAGAAAACAGTAGGTGTGATTACACTGTAGGGTTTATCCTTAGAGGTTGAAGGAAACCAAATATACAGAGTTCAAATAATTACCTGGTTAGACACATCAGAATGGTCTCGACGGGTCATACCCTCACCAATAGCACTCTGCGAGAATTATTCACAGTACTTAGAACTAACATGTGGAATGAACCCTGATAGCACCTTACAGTTACGGACCCAATTTTGACATTTTGTAAAGCAAAATGATATGCAATCTCACCTTCATCAACCGAGAGAGTGATGGAAGGACATTTATGGGTGGGTATATCTGAAAGAAATACCATGACATCTCATCAACATTGAGAAAAACATTAAGGTAAGAGAAGCGAAGGAAAATGTAGTAACCACAGGATATTGTTCCTGGGTCATCACTTCAATATGGAAACTAATACAAGTCCTAAATGATAGTAATAACTTATTGTATGAAGCTATCATCTTTGCTAATATAAATAATAAGAGAACAAGCAAACACACCTGTCTGTTATGGAGCTGTCTGTCAATGTATATCTGTCCTTCAGTGATGTACCCCGTGAGATCAGGAGTTGGATGTGTGATATCTGTTTAGGAGGAAACAGAATACAACATATTCACTGAATTTTCACATAAAATGAAATGCACGGTATAAACGCTTCTAAATGCAATCAGATCTTTGGCTAATATTGGCTGACCAGCTGCCTAGGTGGACAAAACAAACTAGCTCAGTCGTTGATATACAGACAATAAGATCTTAAGATACTCATGCTGGACAAGCAATTCATTACTGGTACAAACAAACTAGCCCTAGTTCTGCTAATTTAATCTATTGCGCAGCAAGTTAATCGAATCTTCAGAAGATAGTTATAAATTATAATGGTAATAGAATTGTAACAAATACCGAACAAGCAATTCATTACTTACCATCATTAGGCATTGTTAGAATGGGTATTTGGGTAATCGAGCCTGTTCTTCCTTCAATACGCCCAGCACGCTCATATATGGTTGCCAGATCAGTATACATGTATCCAGGATAACCACGCCTACCTGGGACCTCCTCTCGGGCTGCTGATACCTGCACATAAGTACAATAGACACATGGAGTTATTGTAGATGAAAAAAAGACATGGCAGCAATTGCCTATCAGGGATGAACATAGAAGTAACAAAAGAAAATGATAAAAGTAATACTACCATGTTAGAAACCTTTCAACTTGCTATACACAGAAAAGTACTCCCTCCGTCCCAAAAATAACTCATGCAGCTTTGTCTAGATACGCATGTATCTAGGCACATTTTACTGTTTAGGTATATGCTTATCTAGACAAAGTTGTGTCGCTTATTTTGGGACGGAGGGAGTGCAGAAGACTGTTAGAAGCTAATGAAAATGACAAGGTTTGATAAATTTTAGTGTGCCATAAGGATATAAGATTCATGATCATTAATTAATCACTTGGAAAATATTAGGACAGGAAGCAATGCAAAGGAAGAGCTAACTGATTGAAAGGTGCACTTATATGGAATTAAGTTCTCAGAGTGCTTGATAAAACAAAAATCAAGTGCAATACCTCACGAAGTGCATCTGCATATGAACTCATATCTGTCAAGATGACAAGAACGTGCTTCCCACATTCATATGCCAAATATTCTGCTGTTGTTAGCGCAATTCGAGGGGTGATGATACGTTCAATCGTGGGATCATTTGCCTAAAAGACAACAGGAGTGGAGTGTCAGCATATACTTTGCTCGGTCAAAATTTTGTTTAGGTAACACATGAACATTATGGCATCAATTCTAGCAATATATGCAATAACAGTCGTCTTGCAATAGAAAAACTGGTTAACAAGTTCAATGCAAATACCAAGTTCAGAAAAAGGGTAACCCTCTCCATTGAACCGTTCTCTTCAAAATCACGTTTGAAGAATTGGGCTGTTTCCATGTTCACTCCCATAGCAGCAAACACAATAGCAAAATTGTCATCTTCACCACCTCCCTGGTACGTTAAGGAAATAAGATCAATCAACGAGCAATGTTTCAACCTACATTAGAAGATGGTATCCGTTGGCAAATTCAATCAAATCATTACCTCTGCATGCTTGCCTTTCTCCAACCTCTTGACAAGACCAGCCTGGCGACAAATCTGAGCAGCAATTTCGTTGTGAGGAAGCCCAGCAGCAGAAAACAGAGGAATTTTCTGTCCTCGAGCAATGGAGTTCATGACATCAATGGTGGATATCCCTGTTTGAATCATCTCCTCTGGGTAGGTTCTCTCACTTGGGTTAATAGAACTTCCTGTTTAAACAAGACAGTACATAATTATCAGAAGTGCAAACAAGGACAATTTATCTAATGCTTGATATGTCCTATCATGAATAATGAATTTAATTAACCATGAAGTTCTTACACAAGTGTGCCTGAACTGAGAAAGCCCTTACCAGAGATATCCAAGTAGGCCTCAGGCAATATCGGGGGACCATTATCAATAGGTTTTCCAGAACCGTTAAAAATACGCCCAAGCATATCAAGCGAGACAGGAGTTTTCAAAACCTGTCAGCAAAGCAACATACCATACATAAGCAACAAAAGGTGGCAGCATCTCAATATTTATATACAAAAAAAAGAAGAAATCGAGCAATATTATTTTAAATTTCTTTGGAAGTTCAACCAGACCTTATCCACTTTATTGCATTAATCAACATACATAAAAATTTCATAAAAGATTACACTGTCCTTATCATCAGTTCGTCATATTAATACTGGCCAGTTGAAAGTGTTTTTGACTATTAGAGAACACTTTAAACAGTATGCAACCAGCCACCAGGAAATAAACGTCAACAGACATGTGGATAATGCGCAAGTACCTCGCCTGTGAACTGAACAGTAGTGTATTTGTTGTCTATTCCTGAAGTGCCTTCAAAGACCTGGATAATCAAGCAGTTCAGATAAACAGATATCAGCATAAAAATTATTCGATCTCAAAAATAAAAGCATAAAAATCATTCAGAAATGAGCTAAACTAACCACATTCCTAAGTATATATCAGATCGCAAAATAATATAACTTTAAAACGCGTGCATACTGAACTTTTTTTTGGTCACGACACAGAAAAGAAAAAATTAAGTAACCTGCACAACAGCTTTTTCACCATCAACTTCCAGAACTTGACCACGCCGAGTGGTACCATCTCCCAATCTGATGTTTACAATTTCCTGATATTTGGGGCCCTATAGATCATAAAGAGAAGAATGACAAAGTGAGAAAAATGTGCTACTAGAACAATCTGGTTAAAGGTGGAATATGTTCACAGCTGCAAAACTTAGAAAAACATACACACCTTCACTTTATCCAAGATAACCAGAGGTCCTGCCACACCAGAAACAGTCCTGTACTCTGCAGAAGTAAATATATTTAGCAAACACCATCATTGTTATGTTGACTGAAAACAATGTTTTTGTAATGAACATAATGGTGCTGTGTAGTTTAAAAGAACTGCGAAGCTACATAAGGAAAACTTCATCTGGAATGGATTAGGGTACCTCTGTATTGACACACTGTATTTTTTTAGTAAAAAAGCTATGTGAATGTACTATGGGTCATTAACATCTGATGATATATCATGTAGCCTAAGCTCATCTACACACAAGGTACTCAGCATCTCAGGGCCTCAACCTAGTTCGTTTTCAATACGACAAGCAAGCAAGCCCTCTCAACATAAGCTGGTACGGCAATGCAAGTGCTGGCAAGGCCGTAGCGCATACCCTGTACCCAGTGACAATAGTGAATGGCCCAACGTGACTACTGTTGGATACACAAAACAACGGTATAACGAGGCACACTAGACGAGATTTGTTGGATGACTCACCCATGCCGATCTCCAAGGTTCCTTCCTCCATGTCGGCGCCTTCCTTCACCAGACCCATGCTGAACTCACCTGAGGACAACCTGCAGAGGACAACATCAACCGCACCATCAGAACCACGAGACAAACCGATCCGCGATTCTCCATACAACGCGCGTCATTCCGACCCTGCGCTCTCCACCGACGAAAAGAACACGGGAAGCTCCAGCTGCCAATCGCTCCAACAGGAAGCTCGCTGCCAATCGCTCCGGCTGCTCCCAATTCAAGCGAAACAATCGGAACGCGCGCCACACGGACCCAGATCTAGCAAATGGGAGCAGATCTCGATCCCGATCTCGGATTCGACACCCGTAACAGCGTGGCGGGACAAACCTAATCTCCCCCCGCGCGCGGAGCGGGGAGCAATTGGCCGGGCGCGGCGGGAGCGAGCTTCCCGGGAGTGGACGCGGGGATTCGGGGGCGAGACAGAGGAGGGGCGACGCGTACCTCGGGTCGGGATCGGTGGGAGACGGCGAGGAGCGGGAAGAGGAGGTGGTGCTGGTGGATCGTGTGGGCAACGACGAAGCTGGGGGAAGGAAGAGGAGGAGGGCAGACGAGAAATTAATGCTGGAAAAAATACAATCGTTCAGCGACAGGAGACCGTTTTTGCGAACCTGGCCTGGAGGAATAACGATTTGCCAAGTACGTCCACATTGACATGATCGGACCCGAATCGGCCAACGTCAAAATTTATATTCTTGTGTGGTCGTCTTTTCGCTGCCGACATGGCTGCAAAATGAGAGGGAAAAGAGGAATGCTATTTTTAGAATGTATACATCCAACGAGCTCAACGCCTGTCCTGGTAACCAACCAACCAACCAATTGACATGTTTTGTTATCCAAATGCTCAACATGTGCCACTTTGAGAAAATTGCAGAACAAAATTTTGGAATTTCCAATCATGTGATGGATAAACCATGTGAAATAGACCGGATCAAATTGATTCACATGCTATTGCCACGATTCACTTGGTTCATCTTGTTGGAATTTTGGCCCAAATAGCCTAACCCATTTTCCATTTCAATAATTCCTGAAAATTCTAGAGGCCCATGTGGCCATTCATGCATGGCAAGAGGTGGGACAAATGTTTAGTCCCACATTGCTAGTTGAAGGAGGTTTGCATCAGCTTATAAGAGAGGCTCTCCACCACTTGGTAAAAGGATGAGAGGGAGAAGGAGAGAGTCCCAACATGCGCACCGCGGGTTGCGGGAATCTCGCCACGCATGACTGGTATACAAACGGGTGTGTTCCTCAGGCATCTATCAGAACCATCGCCTCCAAGTTCCAGAGCACTGAGCTGCCAACAGTTTTTCGCCATCCCGTCTTGTGGCGTGCACCGCGAGCCGGGACAGTAGGCCTCCAGAATCCCGTCTCTTCGAGTCATGTACGGGAAAAGGGCGATAAGGTTTTTAGGGAGCGCTATATCGGCGCAACTACTGGCTTCATCACGGACTTCTCCACCGACACCGACGACATCTTCCCCAACGACGACTTCTTTCCTGCCATCGAGAACCTCTTCCTCGACGACATGGGTGACAACTCCAACTCCGGCGCACTGCTATATGTTTTATTTCTTCATCTTTTTCAGCTTATTTTGATCTATCTGCAACTCTCTGCACACTTTCTGTCAAATGACTTGGCTAGTTTATTTTCGATCATTCTAGTCATGTTTTACCTACTGTTTATCTCGCATAAATCACTTGGTAAATTGCTCATATTTCCAACAATCCAAAAACCTTATTATAGGCAATTTACTCCAAGTGGTTTCGTGGCATCTGTGAAGCCACCTGTGTTTGAGGGTACGCACTATAAGAGATGGCGCGTGAGAGCAGTTCTCTGGTTTGAGAACATGAACTGCTATGACGCCACTCTTGGCAAGCTCGAGGGAGCTCCACGCCTAGGAGCAAGTTTTCCGAAATCGACAAAATCATTCGGGATCTTTCATTATGCGTGCAGGAGAACATTGTTGAACCCTATATATCATTTGATAATGGCAAGGATATGTGGGCTGCTCTCGAGGCCAAGTTTGGGGTCTCGGACGCTGGCAGTGAACTGTATATCATGGAGCAATTCTATGACTTCAAGATATCTGATGACCGCTCCGTCGTTGAGCAGGCTCATGAGATATAGGCACTGGCCAAGGAGCTTGAGTACTTCTCATGTGTATTACCGGACAAGTTCGTTGCCGGGGGCATTATTGCCAAGCTTCCTCATTCATGGAGGAACTTTGCTACTTCTCTAAAGCACAAGAGACAGGAATTTTCCGTTTTGGATCTCATTGGGACTCTTGATGTGGAAGAGAAGGCGGGAGCAAAATACACACATGCTCGAGTTGTTGAGGGAGGTTCAAGTGCCAACTTGGTACAGAAAAAGAACTTTCAGTCCCACAAGTTTAAGAACAAGAGCAAGTTTGATGGAAAGGGCAAGTTTAATGGGAAGAACAAGCCCTCGAAGTCTACCAATTTCAAGAAGATTGATAAGAAGAAAGGTTCCTGTCATGTGTGCGGTGATCCTGATCACTAGGCTCCTAGCTGCCCCAACCGCTATGACAGGCGCCAGCATGGGAAGAGCGGCAAGACCGCTAATATTGTCATGGGCGACGTTGAGATGAAGGATGTTGGGTATTGGTATATCACCTACTGTTCTTTCATTATGTCATTCTCCTGGTTGGTGGATTGACACGGGCGCTAATGTACATGTTTGTTCTGATATTTCCATGTTTTCTTCATATCAGGTCAGAGGGACTCAGTCCGTGCTGATGGGGAATGGCTCGCATGCTTCTGTTCATGGTATTGGTATGGTCGATCTAAAGTTCACTTTGAAAAAGAATGTGCATCATGTTCCCTCAATAAATAAGAATATTGTTAGCGGATCTCTTCTATGTCGCGATGGCTACAAGATTGTTTTCGAGTCCAATAAGTTTGTATTTTCTAAGTCTGGTACTTTTATTAGTAAAGGATATGAGTGCGGGGGTCTATTCCGCCTATCATTATCAGATGTTTGCAATAAAGTTGTGAATCATGTTTCATCTGATCTTATATCAAATGTTTGGCATTCACGTCTTTGTCATGTTAATTTTGGTTGCATGACGCAGTTATCTAAAATGAATTTAATCCCAAATTTCACTACTGTCAAAGGATCTAAGTGCCTAGCCTGTGTGCAAGCAAAACAACCTCGCAAGTCACATACGACTGCAGAGGTGAGAAATTTGGCTCCACTAGAACTCATACATTCTGATCTTTGTGAGATGAATGGTGTGTTGACAAAAGGTGGAAAGAAATATTTTATGATGTTGATCAATGACTCTACGAGATACTGTCATGTGTATTTTCTAAAAACAAAAGATAAGGCTTTGAGTTTCTTCAAAGTCTATAAAGCTGAAGCAGAAAACCAACTTGATCGAAAGATTAAGAGGCTTAGGTCTGATCTTGGTGGAGAGTATTTTTCCAACGAGTTTGAATCCTTTTGCGCGGAACATGGTATAATCCATGAGAGGACGTCTCCCTACTCACCCCAGTCAAACGGGGTAGCCAAAAGATAGAACCGCACTCTAACAGATTTGGTTAACGCCATGTTAGACACATCGGGTCTCTCCGAGGAATGGTGGGGGGAGGCATTACTGACCGCATGTCATTTCCTAAACCGAGTTCCCACAAAGAACAAAGAAATTACTCCATTTGAAGAATGGGAGAAGAAAAGGTTAAATATTTCTTATCTATGAACTTGGGGCTGTTTGGCAAAATTTCATGTGCCAGTTCCCAAGAAGCGCAAGCTTGGACCAAAAACGGTGGACTGTGTATTTCTGGGTTATGCTTTTCATAGCATTGGCTATCGATTCTTGGTAGTAAAATCCAGAGTACCAGACATGCATGTTGGTAAAATTATGGAGTCGAATGATGCAACTTTCTTTGAGGATATCTTTCCCATGAAGGATATGCCTAACTCATCAAGTCAGGAATTAGATACAATTTCTGAACCAATCATTCCAGTAGAACACCTAGAAAATCCTGAGGAGGAGGATAACGAAATTCCTAAAAGAAGCAAGAGACAGAGGACTGCAAAGTCTTTTGGTGATGATTTCGTTATATACCTCGTTGATGATACTCTCACTTCTATTTCAGAAGCCTATGCATCTCCTGATGCTGACTACTGGAAGGAAGCCGTCCATAGTGAGATGGACTCCATTTTAGCTAATGAAACATGGGAGATCACTGATCATCCTTATGGGTGCAAACCTGTAGGATGTAAATGGGTGTTTAAGAAGAAACTAAGGCCTGATGGTACTATTCAGAAGTACAAGGCAAGGCTTGTGGCCAAGGGTTATACCCAAAAGGAAGGTGAAGACTTCTTTGACACTTACTCACATGTGGCAAGGTTGACCACCATTCGAGTACTACTTTCTCTGGCTGCCTCACACGGTCTTCTCGTTCATCAAATGGATGTTAAGACGACTTTCCTAAATGGAGAGTTGGATGAGGAAATTTATATGGATCAACCAGATGGTTTTGTAGTAAATGGTCAAGAAAGAAAAGTGTGCAAGATGTTGAAGTCTTTATATGGTCTTAAACAAGCACCTAAGTAGTGGCACGCAAAGTTTGATAAAACCTTAACCGCTGCAGGCTTTGTTGTAAACAAAGCTGACAAGTGTGTATACTATCGCCATGGTGGGGGCGAAGGAGTTATTCTATGTTTGTATGTTGATGACATACTGATCTTTGGGACCAACCTTATTGTAATTGAGGAGGTCAAGGATTTCTTATCTCAGTCTTTTGAGATGAAGGATCTAGGAGTAGCTGATGTTATCTTGAACATCAAACTATTGAGAGATGATGATAGTGGGATCACCTTTGCTTGATCTCACTATGTGGACAAGATTTTGAGTCGCTTTGGGTATAGCGGCTGCAAGTCTTCTCCAACACCGTATGATCCTAGTGTGCTACTTCGAAAGAATCGAGGCACCGTTAGAGATCAATTGACATACTCTCAAATAATTGGCTCGCTTATGTACTTGGCTAGTGTTGGAGATATGCCCTAGAGGCAATAATAAATGTAGTTATTATTATATCTTTGTGTTTATGATAAATGTTTACATTCATGCTATAATAGTATTAACAAGGAAACATTGATACTTGTGTGATTTGTAAACTTAATTTGAAGTCCCTAGTATAGCCTCTATACATCACTAGCTTGTTGGTTGACAAATGATTGTGGTTTCCCTATCATGAACATTGAGATGTTATCAACAACAAGATCATATCGTTAGGAGAATGATATGGTGGACATACTCCTATAGATAAGCGTAGCATAAAGATCAAGTCATTTCAATAGTTCAATTGCTATATGCTTTCTGATACATAGTAACCTAATTCCTTCGACCATGAGATCATGCATATCACCTTTTAGGATGGATGCTTTGATGACATCAAACACCACACCGAATCGGGTGGCTATAAAGGTGGCATTGAGTGTTGGAAAGTATTGGGTGAGACACATGGATCAAGAGTGGGATTTGTCCATCCATATGACGGATAGATATACTGGGCCCTCTCGGTGGAATGTCATCTAATTGGCTTGCAAGCATGTGGTGGCTCACAAGGGATCACATATCACGGGAGCGAGAAAAGAGTACTTATTGATAACGAGGTTGAACTAGGTATGAAGAGATAAAGCGATCATAACCTCGGATAAGTAAACTATCGTGAGACAAAGGGAAATTGGTATCGTATGTAAGTGGTTCATTCGATCGCAAAGTAATCGTAGAAATATGTGGGAGCCATATGAATTTCAGTTCCTCTATTGGTTATTGTTAGGGAGAAGTGTCTCGATCATGTCCGCATAATTCACGAACCGTAGGAGACACACTTAAGGATTGACGTTGTTTGAGTAGTTATGGTATTATGATAAAGAGACCGAATGTTGTTCGAGTCTCGGATGGGATCCGGATATCACGAGGTGATCCGGAATGGTGGAGAATAAGATTCATATAAGGAAAGTCCGTTTGAGTTCGGGAATGATTCCTGTTTTCATCAGAATGTTCTAGAAGGTTAGGAATGTCCGGCACTCCGGAGGGGAAGGGGTACATGAATGTGTCATTGCATATTGGAATGATTGCATCATGTACTAAGTGTTCTCGCTATTCCAAATAAAGGATTAAATTGAATCCTAAATTGAAAAGTCAAATAGCAAGTTTGAAAAGTCAAACGGCTAAAATTGGAAAGAGGGGAAGAGGAAGGAGAGGGAAAGCAGTTGGGAGGAATCCCTCCTCCAACCGTGGCGCCCTCCAATCCGAGTTGGGAGGACTCCTCCCCCTTGGCCGGCCCCTCCACCTATATAAGGAGGCGGGCTCCTCCTCTAGACACACAAGTCCTCACCTCAAACCCTAGAAAGCTGCAGCCTCCATAGCCGCCACCACCTAGGGTTTTCCCTAGCCACGACTTGGGGTCCCGAACCCTAGCCATGGCTCTAGCTCCTTCTCCTTGGTGTGTCTAAACCCTAGATCGCCGAGGATCTCTCTCATACTCCACCATACTCGCTCGGCCAAAGCGAAGCCTGCGATTTCCTCTACTTGGGTACCACGCCGTTGTCTTAGGAATCACGAGAGTGCTATAACCTCCATTTTCTTGGAACAAGGAGAGGAAGGTCTTCGTCAATCTAACGACGTGTGACCGATCAGGAGCGCTAGGAGCACCTTGGGAAGGATCGTCTACACGATCTTGAGATCGGGAAGAGTACGACTACATCACCCACGAGAATCCGCTCTCGTTAAACACTTTGGAATCTTCGAGGGTAAGTTATTCCATCGACTCGTTGCTACAATATAGTAGATAGATCTTGGCTTGTTTGTTTGTATGCGATAGAAATTTTTTGTTTTCCATGCTATGAATCCCTAAAGTGGTATCAGAGCCGTGTCTCTATGTAGATCTGTTGCACGAGTAGAACACAATGGTCATTATGGGCGTTGATGCTTTTATTGTCGATTACTTCTTGTGTACTTTGCATCTTGCGGTATGTTGGGATGAAGCGGCCCGGGCTAACCTTACATGACATCGTTCATGAGACTTGCTCCACGCTTGACATGCAACTTGTATTGCATAAGTGGCTTTATGGTGCTGTTTCTCCTAGCATAGTTAAGATCCAATTTACAACGGGTGATTAACAATACTAGTATCAATGTTGTGGTTCTTGTTAAGTTAGAGCGACACTTATTGAAAGCCCCAAACCACGTAAAATATGCAAAGAAAGTAGAGGCGTCTAACTTTGTTTTGCGGTGTCTTGTGATGTGATATGGCCATGATTGTGATTATATTTGATGTATGCAATGTTCCTTATTGTAAGTTGGCAACCGATGTGAGCCATATGGTTGCCTTTAATTTATGTTAAGACCCGTGTCTATTCAAAGTAGTTGTAATAGTTGAAGCCGTGGGCGACAACCATGGAGAAGCGTCATTGACCTTGATGCAATGCCGGTGATGATGGAGATCATGTTCGTGCTTGAAGATGGAGATCGGAAGCACAAAGAAGAAAGGCCATATCATATCACATATTATTGAATTGCATGTGATGTTAATCCTTTATGCATCTTGTATTGCTTAGTAGACGACGGTAGCATTATAAGATGATCCCTCATGCACATGAATTTCAAGTCATAAAGTGTTCACCCTTAGTTAGCACCGTTTCTAAAGCTTGTTGTTTCGAAGCACCACGTGATGATCGGGTGTGTTAGATTCCGCAAGTGTATACAATGTGAGCAAGCCAGATTTGCTCATGCGAAAACTAATGTTTAATCTTGACGAGCCTAGCATGTACAGACATGGTCTCGGTGTTGGAGATATGCCCAAGAGGCAATAATAAAGTGGTTATTATCATATCTTCACACTTATGATAAATGTTTACATACCATGCTAAAATTGTATTAACCGGAAACATTAATACTTGTGTGATTTGTAAACTAAAATAAGAGTCCCTAGTAAAGCCTCTTGTTAAACTAGCTTGTTGGTTAATATATGATCATGGTTTCCTGATCATGAACATAGAGATGTTATTAACAACAGGATCATATCATTAGGAGAATGATATGGTGGACATACTCCTATAGATAAGCGTAGCATAAAGATCAAGTCATTTCAATAGTTCAATTGCTATATGCTTTCTGATACATAGTAACCTAATTCCTTCGACCATGAGATCATGCATATCACCTTTACCGGATGGATGCTTTGATGACATCAAACACCACACCGAATGGGTGGCTATAAAGGTGGCATTAAGTGTTCGGAAAGTATTGGTTGAAACACATGGATCAAGAGTGGGATTTGTCCATCCACATGACGGATAGATATATTCTGGGCCCTCTCGGTGGAATGTCATCAAATTGGCTTGCAAGCATGTGACTTGGTCACAAGGGATCACATATCACGGAGCGAGAAAAGAGTACTTATCGATTAACGAGGTTGAACTAGGTATGCGGAGATTGAAGCGATCATAACCTCGGATAAGTAACATATCGTGAGACAAAGGGAAATTGGTATCGTATGTAAGTGGTTCATTCGATCAAAGTAATCGTAGAAATATGTGGGAGCCATATGAATTTCCAGATTCCTCTATTGGTTATTGTTGGAGAAGTGTCTCGATCATGTTAGCATAATTCACGAACCGTAGGGAGACACACTTAAGGATTGACGTTGTTTGAGTAGTTATGGTATTATGAGAAAGAGACCGAATGTTGTTCGAGTCTCGGATGGGATCCGGATATCACGAGGTGATACGGAATGGTCCGGAGAATAAGATTCATATAAGGAAAGTCCCGTTTGAGTTCGGGAATGATTAGTGTTTTCATCGAATGTTCTAGAAGGTTCGGATTGTCGGCACTCCGGGGAGGGTACATGAATGTGTCATTACTTATTGGAATGATTGCATCATGTACTAAGTGTTCTTGCTGTCCCAAATAAAGGATTAAATTGAATCCTAAACAGAAAAGTCAAATGTCCAGTTTGAAAGTCAAACGCCAAAACAAGAAACTGGGAAACAAGCAAGAGGAGTTGGAACCAACCTGGAGGAGGAGTTGGACTCCTCGGGCGGCGCCTAGGCGAGTTGGGAGGACTCCTCCCTCCCTGGCCAAGACCCCTCCCATAAAAGGAGGCAGGGCTCCTCCTAGAGACACAAGTTCCTATCTTCTACCTCCGGTTTAGAGCCGTTTTGGTTTAGAGCTTCTAATTGCTTTAGCCAGTTTAGAGCCTTCTAATTGGTTTAGAGCCTTCTAATTGGTGTGTCTAATTACTAGACCACTAATAGCCTCTCTCATAAGCTCCACCATACCGCAGCTTAAGCGAAGCCTGGAATTCCCTCTACTTAGGTACCACGGTTGTCTTTAGGAATTGAGGAGTGCTACAACCTCCGGCCTCTTTGGAACAAGGAGAGGAAGGTCTTCGTCGAGTCGAGCGTGTGTGATTGAGGAGCGCTTAACGGGCGCCGGAAGGATCGTCTCTGCGATCTTGAGATCGGAAGTGTCGACTACATCACCCACGAATCTGCTCGTTAACGCTTTGGAATCTTCGAGGTAAGTTATTCCAAGCGACTCGTTGCTACAATCTAGTAGATAGATCTTGGCTTGTTTGTTTGTATGCTATAGAAAATTTTTGTTTTCCATGCTACGAACCCCTACAAGGGTATCGAGCCGTGTCTATATGTAGATCTGTTGCCTGAGTAGAACACAATGGTCATTGTGGGCGTTGATGCTTTTATTGTCGATTGCTTCTTGTGTACTTTGCATCTTGCGGTATGTTGGGATGAAGCGGCCGGGCTAACCTTACATGACATCGTTCATGAGACTTGCTCCACGCTTGACATGCAACTTGTATTGCATAAGTGGCTTTATGGTGCTGTTTCTCCTAGCATAGTTAAGATCCAATTTACAACGGGTGATTAACAATACTAGTATCAATGTTGTGGTTCTTGTTCGTAAGTTAGACGACACTTATTGAAAGCCCCAAACCACGTAAAATATGCAAAGAAAGTAGAGGCGTCTAACTTTGTTTTGCGGGGGTGTCTTGTGATGTGATATGGCCATGATTGTGATTATATATGATGTATGCAATGTTCCTTATTGTAAGTTGGCAACGGCAGAGCCATATGGTTGTCTTTAATTTATGTTAAGACCGCGTGTCTATTCAAAGTAGTTGTAATAGTTGAAGCCGTGGGCGACAACCATGGAGAGGCGTCATTGACCTTGATGCAATGGGTGATGATGGAGATCATGTTCGTCTTTGGAAGATGGAGATCGGAAGCACAAAGAAGAAACCATATCATATCACATATTATGAATTGCATGTGATGTTAATCCTTTATGCATCTTGTATTGCTTAGTAGGCGACGGTAGCATTATAAGATGATCCCTCATGCACATGAATTTCAAGTCTTAAAGTGTTCACCCTTAGTTAGCACCGTTGCTAAAGCTTGTTGTTTGAAGCACCACGTGATGATCGTGTGTTAGATTACGCAAGTGTATACAACGTGAGCAAGCCAGATTTGCTCATGCGAAGCGAGGTTTGATCTTGTGAGCCTAGCATGTACAGACATGGCCTCAGGAACACGGATTACCGAAAGGTAGAGCATGAGTCATATAGTAGATATGATGAACATGTTGATTGTTCGCCATTGAAGCTACATCAACTCTCGTGATGATCGGTTTTGATGTGGTGGATTTGGTTCGTGTGATCACTAAAACAATGTGAGGGATATTGTTTTGAGTGGGAGTTCACCTAGATTAATTTAATTATTAATTAGAACTCAATTTATCATAAACTAAATCAAAGTGAAATTGCATAGTTGTTGTAGTCATTGGCATCTGTTTACCACCTTACGCTTAGTTATAATTGAGATAATAGAACTATAGAATTCTGGTTAGTTACTTTACGAACTGGTATCGTATTGTTTTGAAGTGTTAATCTAAAGTTTAAAAGTCCTATTGCAAACTTTCGAAGTTCGATTACTCCATGAAGTTTAATAATTAGTATTAAATCAAGAGTAACAATTCCAAGTGTTAGTATATAAGTATCATGTTTGTCTCCATGATTCTTGATATTCAAAGGATTCTCTTAATATCAAGGTTATCTAGGATCTGAAAGAGTTGTTTCAGAAACCATGATGTGTGGAAGATATTGTGATATCTGAAACGAAGTTTTGGTTGCAACATGATAGAGTATAATATGGCAAAAGTCATGTTCTCATATTTGATGAGAATTTGCAAAAGGTTGGAGACACTTGTTGTCCTAATCCACCAAAAGGATTTGGAGAGAAACATTATACTCATGATTCACCGTTATAAGCTAAAAGTAGCTTGATCATGGATAAATCCATGATGAGGGTGAATATTTGATGTAGGTAAAATGTTTACTGCACCAAGAGATTACTAAAGAAAGGAATTTGAAAGAACACCAAACATTTGATAATGGTGATCTACTTCAAAGTGCAAATCCAAAGACATTGGTATTTAACTATACATGCTTTGGACTATGTGTCATATGTATGACTCCACTATTGATGTTGATAGATTCTTTCAAATAGAAAAGGAAATACTGAAAGAGAATCTCATAAATATATGGCAGAAAAGAAAAGACTAGAATTGTTCAGTTTAAATATATAGATGATATACATGTTATGGCTATATTCTTTGCTTATTAAACAATGTGGTTCTTAAGTATTTGATACTGAATTTGTTGGTGTGAATCGTCATACGAAACAACACAATTCATGAACTATAATGGCCTAAGTAACTAGCAAAAGAATATGTGATGATGTTCATCGAGAACAAATAAAGGGTTATTGTGTTGCTCGTTAAACATCAAAGCTTGCCTTCAAGATTTGTTTTATCAGGTATTATGAGAACAAAAGGGTTGTTCAAATAATTGCCGTGATCTATAAAAGATGGATGATTCACAAATCTCGTTGGAGAAATCACATCCATAAAACTAGTGCTAAAAATGTCGAAAGACAAATTGATTGAAAGATCACTTAGGAAGTGACATCGCCGTTTGAATTATAATGGAAAGAAAACATGAAGAAACTCCATGTTGATGGAATTTTGGAGTCTTCTGATTTTTGATCAAATGACGCTTGTGAAACTTTCCTAGAGATAATTAAAACTTCGTTCATAGGCCAAAAGGGAACGAATGACTAGATTATTGGAACTTGTACATATTGTTGTATGAAATCCATTATGTGTAGTCAAAAGCGATGGATTTCAACTTCATATGCTTTCTCCAAAAATTTGAGTGAATATATGAATATTTACTTAATAAGGATAAAGTATGAAACACTTGAAAAGTTCAAAGACTTTCAAGATGAAGTGCAAAATCATTGTAACAAGAATATGAATAGTTTATGATAAGATCATAAAGTAAAATATTTAAGTTACAAGTTTAGCATAATACCTAAGATTTAAGGAATCGTTCCGTGGATTTGCATTTTCCCGAAACACCATAAGTGTATGGAGCATTCGAGATATGTAATTAAACCTTGTTTGACATGGTAAGATCAAAGGTATAATTTATAAAACTGCCATTATATTTTAAAGATTAAAAGCTTTAGAGATTACCGTTTTTCCACTGAAAAGAGCTCCATCATAATCCGTTGAAATGACACCATATAAAGTTATGGTTTGGGATAAAACCCAAGTTGTCCTTTCTTAAACATTGGTATGCTATGCATAAGAAAGATGTTTGCAACCAAAGTCGGATGAACCTGTCTTTGTATGTTATTTCGAATAACTGTTAAGTACTCCTCCATAACATCGGAGACAAAAGTGCTTGTCACTTAAAACGTCAAGTTTCTTTGAGAAGGAATTTTTCGTGAAAAGTTAAGTGGGAGGACAATAGAACTTTGATAAGGTTAAAAGAACCTTAGTCATATGTGTGCAGAGTTCTTGGCGCGAAAAGTGTTAGGAGGCTGAATAATGCTCATGGCTCACGTGCCTCAAAGGTTGTGGTCACGGAGATCTAAGTTCCTATTGAAACAAGTAGATCGGGTAAACAATCAAATACCAAGATTTGAGGGTTGAATCATTATTTGAGAATAATGAACCGACTACATGCAAAGAAGCGATGATGGGCCCTGACTCCGTCAAATGGCTTGAAGCCATAAAATCCGTGATAGTTCCATACACGAGAAATAAAGTTTTGAACTTGAAAGGACCCTCGAGAAAGGTGTAAGATCTTACAGTTGTGTCTGGATCTATAAAGAAATAGACATGGATGTTTTACATCTATGAAATAGTCGACATGTTGAGAAAGAGTTCACAACAATGTTCAAAGGTTGACTATGACAAGATTTGATCTGTCATAGTGATATTTAGTCTAGACGGATTAATGTAGCAACCACTACATATAATTTTGTTATATGGTAGTTGAATAAACAAAACAAGTTCTTCTAATAGAATCGTTACCTAGGACATGTGCATAACACGGTCCATAGGGTTTTGTTAATTCAAAGGATGCTAAAAGCATATGCAAACTTCAATGGTTAAAGTGAGCATCGCGGAGTTGGAATCTTCACAATGATGAAACTGTTAAAGGAGTTTAAAAGTTCATTAGAGACAATGAAGATGCTTGCATTTGCAAGAAATTAAGTGGGAGCGCTAAGACATGTTTCTAATACATTATGTGGAAGACATATTGTTGATTGTAAATAATGTATCTTTTATTAACACATATTAAGAATTTCATCCCGATGAAAGACTTAGGCAAAACCTAAATATTTGGCATCAATAGACGCTAATATGGTTGTGCCAGAAGTACATAGACAAGATATTGAATGAGTTCAATATAGAAACTACAAGAGAGGTTCTTGTCACACAGAAAGGATTGAATAAATTCAATGTTGATGATATATTCAAGTGTATTGACATTTGGTAAAGTGAAACAAATAATCAAGTATAGATTGATACTTGATGTATAAAATCACAAAGAATATTTATATCATACTGTGATATGTACAAATCCAGATATGTCCTATGCTCTAAATGTTGTGAGCATATACCAGAATGATTCGTAAGATGATCATTGGACAATAGTAAGGATATTCTTATGATCTTTTGGAAGAACTAAGAGTATAATATTTGTAGAAGTGACAAATAGATGGTTAGTTCATTGTAAAAGTACTACATTGATACTAGTTTTGTCACAAAGTACAAATTAAGTTTATCTCAATCTAAACTAAGGGTGGCACAATATAATGGAAGGTGAGTTCCATAATGGATTTTGATGAGTTCCAAAGTTAAGACATTGTGACAGATACTACAACAAAAGGCCAAGTATATATGCTATTTTAGCGACAAAGAGGGCATTTGTGTCAAGTAGTTTGTTATCAAACTAGGTGTAGTTCATTGGGATAATACTATGAAGATATATTGTGCGACAATATTATCAACATGTTTTAACCCCAAAGAGCTAAAGGTCACACCGAAAGACCAAATTTATACAAAGCCATCTCATTAGAGAATGAGTGATGCGTGAGACGCAAAGACATGCAATTACACACGGACTGGAAGTGTCGGATCCGAGATCGATTGATCACTAGCAATCGTGTACATACAACACGGAAAGCCATAGGTGTTATATACACAAAGGTTTGAAACTAGATTATTGACTCTAGTGCAAGTGGGAGACTTGGAGATATGCCCAAGAGGCAATAATAAAGTGGTTATTATCATATCTTCACACTTATGATAAATGTTTACATACCATGCTAAAATTGTATTAGGAAACATTAATACTTGTGTGATTTGTAAACTAAAATAAGAGTCCCTAGTAAAGCCTCTTGTTAAACTAGCTTGTTGGTTAATATATGATCATGGTTTCTGATCATGAACATAGAGATGTTATTAACAACAGGATCATATCGTTAGGAGAATGATATGGTGGACATACTCCTATAGATAAGCGTAGCATAAAGATCAAGTCATTTCAATAGTTCAATTGCTATATGCTTTACGATACATAGTAACCTAATTCCTTGACCATGAGATCATGCATATCACCTTTACGGATGGATGCTTTGATGACATCAAACACCACACCGTGCGGGTGGCTATAAAGGTGGCATTAAGTGTTGGAAAGTATTGGTTGAAACACATGGATCAAGTGGGATTTGTCCATCCACATGACGGATAGATATATACTCTGGGCCCTCTCGGTGGAATGTCATCCAATTGGCTTGCAAGCATGTGACTTGGTCACAAGGGATCACATATCACGGGAACGATGAAAGAGTACTTATCAGTTAACGAGGTTGAACTAGGTATGCGAGATCTGACGATCATAACCTCGGATAAGTAACATATCGTGAGACAAAGGGAAATTGGTATCGTATGTAAGTGGTTCATTCGATCGCAAAGTAATCGTAGAAATATGTAGAGCCATATGAATTTCAGATTCCTCTATTGGTTATTGTTAAGAAGTGTCTCGATCATGTTCGCATAATTCACGAACCGTAGGAGACACATAAGGATTGACGTTGTTTGAGTAGTTATGGTATTATGAGAAAGAGACCGAATGTTGTTGAGTCTCGGATGGGATCCGGGATATCACGAGGTGATCCGGAATGGTCAGGA
The DNA here is from genome assembly GCA_030063025.1 of Avena longiglumis. NCBI lineage: Eukaryota > Viridiplantae > Streptophyta > Magnoliopsida > Poales > Poaceae > Avena > Avena longiglumis. Next base: position 501,323,489 of record CP125977.1, read on the forward strand.
GAATAAGATTCATATAAGGAAAGTCCGTTTGGAGTTGGAATGATTAGGTGTTTTCATCGGGAATGTTCTAGAAGGTTCGGATTGTCCGGCACTCCGGGGAGGGTACATGAATGTGTCATTACTTATTGTAATGATTGCATCATGTACTAAGTGTTCTTCTGTCCCAAATAAAGGATTAAATTGAATCCTAAAACAGAAAAGTCAAATGTCCGTTTGAAAGTCAAACCGCCAAAACAAGAAACTGGGAAACAAGCAAGAGGTTGGAACCAACACGGAGGAGGAGTTGGACTCCTCCAGGTGGCGCCAGCTAGGCCGAGTTGGGGAGGACTCCTCCCTCCTGGCCAAGACCCCCTCCCATAAAAGGAGGCGGGGCTCCTCCTAGAGACACACAAGTTCCTATCTTACCTCCGGTTTAGAGCCGTTTTGGTTTAGAGCTTCTAATTGCTTTAGCTTGGTTTAGAGCCTTCTAATTGGTTTAGAGCCTTCTAATTGGTGTGTCTAATTACTAGACCACTAATAGCCTCTCTCATAATCTCCACCATACTACTTGGCTTAAGGCGAAGCCTATGAATTCCCTCTACTTAGGTACCACGCCAGTTGTCTTTGGAATGCGAGGAGAGTGCTACAACCTCCATTTTCTTTGGAACAAGGAGAGGAAGGTCTTCATCGAGTCGAACGTGTGACCGATTGCGGGAGCGCTTCTAGAACGTGGCTGGGAAGGATCGTCTCACGCGATCTTGAGATCGGAAGTGTACGACTACATCACCCACGAGAATCTGCTCTCGTTAACCGCTTTGGAATCTTCGAGGGTAAGTTATTCCAAACGACTCGTTGCTACAATCTAGTAGATAGATCTTGGCTTGTTTGTTTGTATGCGATAGAAATTTTTTTGTTTTCCATGCTACGAACCCCTACACTCGGAACACGGATCACCGAAAGGTAAAGCATGAATCATATAGTAGATATGATGAACATGACGATTGTTCGCCATTGAAACTATATCAACTCTCGTGATGATCGGTGTTGATGTGGTGGATATGGTTCGTGTGATCACTAAAACAATGTGAGGGATATTGTTTTGAGTGGGAGTTCACCTAGTTTAATTTCATTATTAATTTGAACTCAATTTGTCATAAACTTAGTCTAAACTATTGCAAATATGTTGTAGATCAATGGCAGCCCCTACCATCAATTTTAATGCGTTCCTAGAGAAAGAAAAGTTGAAAAACAATGGAAGCAACCGGCGGATTGGTTCCATAATTTGAGGATTGTCCTCACAGCTGGTAATTTGACCTATCTGTTGGTGACCCACTGCGGTGATGCTTAGATGAAGTAAAGAATGTTTACCTCGCTCGAAGAATCGATTACTCCATAGTTCATGTGCTATCTTGTATGGTTTGGAATGGAGCTTGAGAAAAGGTTTGAGAATTGACCCATATGATATTGTCGAGGATCTCAAATTGATCTTTGAGACTCATGGCAATTGAAAGCTATGAGGCTTGAAAAGTTCTTTAAGCGCAAGATGGAAGAGGGCACTCTCGGTGAGCATGTGCTTAAGATGTGCGGGCACGCATAAACAAACTTCAAAGCTTGGGTATAGTGATTCCTAATGCTTTGGGGATTTACCGTGTCCTCCAATCACTACCACCAAGTTACAAGAACTTTGTGATGAACTACAACATGAGAACATGAACAAGGAGTTACAGGCTGTTTGCTATGTTAAAGTGCGAAGTGGAGATCAAGAAAGATCACCAAGTGTTGTTGGTCAATAAGACCACCAAATTCAAGAAAGGCAAGTCTAAGCAGAAGGGACACTTGAAGAAGGGTGGTAAGAAAGTTACCACGTCGGCGAAGAAGACCAAGGCTGGACCCAAGCACGATCTTGAGTGCTTTTCTGCAAGGAGAAGGTCCTCGGGCGGAATTACCCAAAGTACTTGGCGGATCGAAGAACGGAAACATCAAGAAGAAAGGTATATCGATATACATGTTATTGATGTGTATCTCACTAGTACTCGTAGTAGTGCACGGGTATTTGATCTTGGTTCGGTTGCTCATATTTGTAACTCGAACAGTCTTTGCGAATAAGCGGAAGCTAGCGAAGAACGAGGTGACGATGCGTGGAAGCGGATCAAAGGTTGATGTGATCGCGATGACACGCTACCCCTTCATCTACCATCGGGATTAGTTTTATACTTAAATAATTGTTATTTGGTGCTGCGTTGAGCATGAACATTATATCGGGATCTTGTTTATTGAGGCGGTTACTTGTTTAAGTCCGAGAATAATGGTTGTTCGATTTATATGAGTAATATGTTTTATGCACATGCCTTTGATAGATGGTCTATTCTTATTGAATCTCGATAGTGGAAATACACATATCAACAACATTGAGGCTAAACTTTTGAAATCAGCGATAATTCGACCTATATGTGGCAATCGTCTTGGTCACATTGAGTGAAGCGTATGAAGAAACTCCATTCCGATGGACTTCTTGAATCACTTGATTTTGAATCACTTGAAAGATGCGAAGCATGTCTGATGGGAAAAATGACTAAGACTCCATTTTCTGGTATGATGGAGCGAGCTACGGACTTGTTGGAAATCATACATACCGATGTGTGTGGCCCAATGAGTGTAGCATCGCGCGGTGGTTATCGTTATGTTCTTACCTTCACGGATGACTTGAGTAGATATGGGTATATCTATTTCATGAAACATAAGTCCGAAACTTTCGAGAAGTTTAAGGAGTTTCAAAGTGAAGTGGAGAATCAACGTAACAAGAAGATTAAATTTCTATGTTCTGATCGTGGAGGTGAATATCTAAGTTACGAGTTTGGCGAGCATTTGAAGAAATGCGGAATACTTTCACAGGTGACACCGCTGGGAACACCACAGCGTAATGGTGTGTCCGAACGTCGTAATCGAACTCTCTTAGATATGGTTCGTTCTATGATGTCACTTACAGATTTACCGCTATCATTTTGGGGTTATGCATTAGAAACAGCCGCATTCACTTTAAATAGGGCACCTTCTAAATCCGTTGAAACGACACCGTATGAATTATGGTTTGGGAAGAAACCTAGATTGTCGTTCCTTAAAGTTTGGGTATGCGAAGCCTATGTAAAGAAGTTACAGCCGGACAAGCTTGAACCCAAAGCGGAAAAATGCGTCTTCATAGGATACCCAAAGGAAACTATTGGGTATACCTTCTATCATAGATCCGAAGGCAAAATATTCGTTGCCAAGAATGGATCCTTTCTAGAGAAGGAATTTCTCTCGAAAGAAGTGACTGGAAGGAAAGTAGAACTCGACGAGGTTGTCGAACCTTCTCGAATTGCGAGTAGCGCAAGACCGGAAGAAGTTCTGTGGTGCTGCACCAATAAGAGAGGAAGCTAATGATGGTGATCATGAAACTTGGTTGAAGTTGCTCTGAGCCTCGGAGGTCAATGAGAACTCGTACCACTCCAGTTGGTATGATCCGTTATGAGTGTCATGTTGGTGGACAACACCGATGACCGAGACATATGAGGAAGCGATGATGAGCCAGATTCCAATAAATGGCAAGAAGCCATGAAATCGAGATTGGATCCATGTACGAAAACCAAGTATGGACTTTGGTGGACTTACCGGATGGCGGAAGGCTGTCGAGAACAAATGGATTTTCAAGAAGAAAGCAGATCTTGATGGTAATGTTATCTATAAAGCTCGACTTGTCGCAAAAGGGTTTCGACAAATTCAAGGAGTTGACTACGATGAGACTTTCTCACCGGTAGCGAAGCTAAAGTCTGTGAGGATTATGTTAATCGCTGCATATTATGATTATGAGATATGGCGATGGATGTCAAACAGCATTCCTCAATGGAGATATTGATGAAGAGTTGTATATGATGCAACCCAAAGGTTTTGTCGATCCTAAAGATGCTAACAAGGTATGCAAACTTCAACGGTCCATCTATGGATTGAAGCAAGCATCCCGAAGTTGGAATCAACGTTTTGATAAGGTGATCAAAAGTTTTGGTTTTATACAAACTTATGGAGAAGCTTGTATTTACAAGAAAGTGAGTGGGAGCTCTGTAGCATTCTTAATACTATATGTAGATGACATATTGTTGATTGGGAATGATGTAGACCTTCTTAATAGTGTCAAGGAATATTTGAATAATAGTTTTTCAATGAAGGATCTTGGCGAAGCAGCTTACATATTAGGCATAAAGATTTACAGAGATAGATCGAAACTCCAAATATCATTGTCACAGAGTACATATTTGGACAAAGTTCTAAAGAGGTTTGGAATGGAAGAAAGCAAGAAAGGGTTTTTGCCCATGTTGCCCAATACGACCTTGAGTAAAACTCAAAGTCCGACATCGGCAGAAGATAGAGAAAGGATGAGTAAGACTCCCTATGCCTCAGCCATAGGATCTATAATGTATGCCATGCTATGTACTAGACTCGACATTGCATATGCTGTTAGTTTAACTAGCAGATATCAAAGTGATCCAGGAGTGGATCATTGGACAACATTCAAAAACATCCTTAAGTACTTGAGAAGTGTTGGGGTTCGTAGCATGGAAAACAAAAATTTTCTATCGCATACAAACAAACAAGCCAAGATCTATCTACTAGATTGTAGCAACGAGTCGATGGTATAACTTACCCTCGAAGATTCCAAAGCGTTTAACGAGAGCGGATTCTCGTGGGTGATGTAGATACTCTTTCCGATCTCAAGATCGTGTGAGCGATCCTTCCGCGCCACGTTAAGCGCTCATGATCGGTCACACGTTCGGTACTCGGCGAAGACCTTCCTCTCCTTGTTCCAAGGTGACGGAGGTTGTAGCACTCTCCTCGCGATTCCGGCACAATGGCGTGGTACCTAAGTAGAGGGAAATCATGAGGCTTCGCTTAAGCCGGTGCGAGTATGGTGGAGCTTATGAGAGAGGCTATTAGTGGTCTAGTAATTAGACACACCAATTAGAAGGCTCTAAACCAATTAGAAGGCTCTAAACCTGGCTAAAGCAATTAGAAGCTCTAAACCAAGCGGCTCTAAACAGGAGATTTAGAGGTAGAAAGTTGTGTGTCTCAAGGAGGCCCTGCCTCCTTTTATAGGTGGAGGGCTAGGCGCTGGGAGGAGGAGTCCCTCCCAACTCGGCCTAGGGTGGGCGGCCAAGGAGGAGGAACTCCTCCTCCAAGTTGGATTCAACCTCCTCTTGCTTGTTTCCCACAGTTTCTGTTTCCCAGCTGTTTTCCACAGTTTCTGTTTTAGCGTTTGACTTTCAAATGGCAATTTGACTTTCATGTTTTTTTGGAACAGAAGAACACTTAGTACATGATGCAATCATCCAATGACACATTCATGTACCCTCCCCGGTCTTGGGACAATCCGGAACCTTCTAGAACATTCCGATGAAAACAGGAATCATTCCCGAACTCCGAAACGGGACTTTCCTTATATGAATCTTATTCTCCGGACCATTCCGGATCACCTCGTGATATCCCGGATCCCATCCGAGACTCCGAACAACATTCGGTCTCTTTCTCATAATACCATAACTACTCAAACAACGTCGAATCCTTAAGTGTGTCTCCCTACGGTTCGTGAATTATGCGTACATGATCGAGACAATTCTCCGATCAATAACCAATAGAGGAATCTGGAAATTCATATGGCTCCCACATATTTCTACGATTACTTTGCGATCGAATGAACCACTTACATACGATACCAATTTCCCTTTGTCTCACGATAGTTTACTTATCCGAGGTTATGATCGTCGGTATCTCTGCATACCTAGTTCAACCTCGTTACCGATAAGTACTCTTTTCTTGTTCCCGTGATATGTGATCCCTTGCGAGCCAGTCACATGCTTGCAAGCTAATTGGATGACATTCCACCGAGAGGGCCCAGAGTATATCTATCCGTCATATGGATGGACAAATCCCACTCTTGATCCATGTGTTTCAACCAATACTTTCCGAACACTCAATGCCACCTTTATGGCCACCCAGTTATGGTGTGGTGTTTGATGTCATCAAAGCATCCATCCGGTAAAGGTGATATGCATGATCTCATGGTCGAAGGAATTAGGTTACTATGTATCAGAAAGCATATAGCAATTGAACTATTGAAATGACTTGATCTTTATGCTATGCTTGTCTATAGGAGTATGTCCATCACATCATTCTCCTAATGATATGATCCTGTTGTTAATAACATCTCTATGTTCATGATCAGGAAACCATGATCATATATTAACCAACAAGCTAGTTTAACAAGAGGCTTTACTAGGGACTCTTATTTTAGTTTACAAATCACACAAGTATTAATGTTTCCGGTTAATACAATTATAGCATGGTATGTAAACATTTATCATAAGTGTGAAGATATGATAATAACCACTTTATTATTGCCTCTTGGGCATATCTCCAACAGTCTCCCACTTGCACTAGAGTCAATAATCTAGTTTCAAACCTTTGTGTATTCAACACCTATGGCTTTCCGGTGTTGTATGTACACGATTGCTAGTGGTCATCTGATCTCCGGATCTGACACTTCCAGGTCCGTGTGTAATTGCATGTCTTTGCGTCTCTACGCATCACTCATTCTCTAATGAGATGGCTTTGTATAAATTTGGTCTTTCAGTGTGACCTTTAGTTCTTTGGGATTAAAACATGTTGATAATATTGTCGCACAATATATCTTCATAGTATTATCCCTCTGTGAACTACACCTAGTTTGATAACAAACTACTTGACACAAATGCCCTCTTTTGCTGCTATAATAGCAGTCATATACTTAGCCTTTTGTTGTAGTATCTGTCACAATGTCTTAACTTTGGAACTCATCCAAATCCATTATGGAACTCACTTTCCATTATATTGTGCCACCCTTAGTTTAGATTGAGATAAACTTAATTTGTACTTTGTGACAAAGCTAGTATCAATGTAGTACTTTTACAATGAACTAACCATCTATTTGTCACTTCTACAAATAATATACTCTTAGTTCTTCCAAAAGATCATAAGAATATCCTTACTATTGTCCAATGATTATCTTACGAATCATTCTGGTATATGCTCACAACATTCAGAGCATAGGACATATCTGGATTTGTACATATCACAGTATGATTGATATAAATACTCTTTGTGATTTCATACATCAAGTATCAATCTATACTTGATTATTTGTTTCACTTTACCAAATGTCAATACACTTGAATATATCATCAACATTGAACTATTTCAATCCTTTCTGTGCGACAAGAACCTTTTCTTGCAGTTTCTATATTGAACTCATTCAATATCTCGTCTATGTACTTCTTGCACAACCATATTAGCGTCTATTGATGCCAAATATTTGGGTTTTGCCTAAGTCTTTCATCGGGATGAAATTCTTAATATGTGTTAATAAAAGATACATTATTTCCAATCAAAAATATGTCTTCCACATAATGTATTAGAAACATGTCTTAGCGCTCCCACTTAATTTCTTGCAAATGCAAGCATCTTCATTGTCTCTGATGAACTTTTAAACTCCTTTAACAGTTTCATCACAGTGAAGATTCCAACTTCGCGATGCTCACTTTAACCATTGAAGTTTGCATATGCTTTTAGCATCCTTTTGAATTAACAAAACCCTATGGACCGTGTTATGCACATGTCCTAGGTAACGATTCTATTAGAAGAACTTGTTTTGTTTATTCAACTACCATATAACAAATTATATGTAGTGGTTGCTACATTAATCCGTCTAGACTAAATATCACTATGAAAGATCAAATCTTGTCATAGTCAACCTTTGAACATTTTGTGAACTCTTTCCCAACATGTCGACTATTTCATAGATGTGCAACATCCATGTCTATTTATTTATAGATCCAAACACAACTGTAAGGTCTTACACCTTTCTCGAGGGTCCTTCAAGTTCAAAACTTTATTTCTCGTGTATGGAACTATCACGGATTTTATGGCTTCAAGCCATTTGACGAAGTCAGGGCCCATCATCGCTTCTTTGCATGTAGTCGGTTCATTATTCTCAAATAATGATTCAACCCTCAAATCTTGGTATTTGATTGTTTACCCGATCTACTTGTTTCAATAGTAACTTAGATCTCCGTGACCACAACCTTTGAGGTACGTGAGCCATGAGCTTTGTTGCTGACTCCGGAACACTTTTCGGCGCTGCGCAACTCTTCACATACATCTAAGGTTCTTTTAACCTTATCAAAGTTCTATTGTCCTCCCACTTAACTTTTCACGAAAAAATTCCTTCTCAAAGAAACTTGACGTTCTAAGCGACAAACACTTTTGTCTCTGGTGTTATGGAGGAATACTTAACAGTTATTCAAAATAACATACAAAGACAGGTTCATCCGACTTTGGTTGCAAACATCTTTCTTATGCAAAGCATACCAATGTTTAAGAAAGTACAACTTGGGTTTTATCCCAAACCATAACTTTATATGGTGTCATTTCAACGGATTATGATGGAGCTCTTTTCAGTGGAAAAACGGTAATCTCTAAAGCTTTTAATCTTTAAAATATAATGGCAGTTTTATGAATTATACCTTTGATCTTACCATGTCAAACAAGGTTTAATTACATATCTCGAATGCTCCATACCCTTATGGTGTTTCGGGAAATGCAAATCCACGGAACGATTCCTTAAATCTTAGGTATTATGCTAAATTCTGTAACTCAAATATCTTCCTTTATGATCTTTATCATAAACTGTTTATATTCTTGTTACAATGATTTTGCACTTCATCTTGAAAAACCTTGAACTTTTCAAATATTTCACACTTCATCCTTATTAAGTAAATATTCATATATTCACTCAAATTTTCGGAGAAAGCATATAAAGTTGAAATCCATCGCTTTTGACTACACATAATGGATTTCGTACTACAATATGTACAAGTTCCAATAAGCTAGTCTATCGTTCCCTTTTGGCCTATGAACGAAGTTTTAATTATCTCTAGGAAAGTTTCACAAGCGTCATTTGATCAAAATCAAATAGACTCCAAAATTCCATCCATATGGAGTTTCTTCATGTTTTCTTTCCAATATAATTTAAACGGCGATGTCACTTCCTAAGTGATCTTTCAATTAATTTGTCTTTCGACATTTTTTTAGCACCAGTTTTATGGATGTGATTTCTCCAACGAGATTTGCAAATCATCCATCTTTTATAGATTACGGCAATTATTTGAACAACCCTTTTGTTCTCATAATACCTGATAAAACAAATCTTGAAGGCAAGCTTTGATGTTTAGCGAGCAACACAATAACCCTTTATTTTGTTCTCGATGAACATCATCACATATTCTTTTGCTAGTCATTTAGGCCATTATAGTTCATGAATTGTGTTGTTCCGTATGACGATTCACACCAACAAATTCAGTATCAAATACTTAAGAACCACATTGTTTAATAAGCAAAGAATATAGCCATAACATGTATATCATCTGTATACTTAAACTGAACAATTCTAATCTTTTCTTTTCTGCCATATACTTATGAGATTCTCTTTCAGTATTTCCTTTTCTGGTTGAAAGAATCTATCAACATCAATTAGTGGAGTCATTCATATGACACATAGTCCAAAGCGTGTATAGTTAAATACCAATGTCTTTGGACTTGCACTTTGAAGTAGATCACCATCATCAAATGTTTGGTGTTCTTTCAAATTCCTTTCTTTAGTAATCTCTTGGTGTAGTAAACATTTTACCTACATCAAATATTCACCCTTATCATGGAATCGTCCATGATCAAGCTCTTAGCTTATAACGATGAATTATGAGTATAATGTTGCTATCCAAAACCTTTTGGAGGATTAGGACAACAAGTGTCTCCAACCTTTGCAAATCCTCATCAAAATATGAGAACATGAACTTTGCCATATTATACTCTATCATGTTGTAACTAAACTTCGCTTCAGATATCACAATATCTTCCACACATCATGGTTTCTGAAATAACTCTTTCAGATCCTAGATAACCTTGATATTAAGAGAATCCTTTGAATATCAAGAATCATGGAGACAAACATGATACTTATATACTAACACTTGGAATTGTTACTCTTGATATAATACTAATTATTAAACTTCATGGAGTAAGGAACTTCTTGAAAGTTTGCAATAGGACTTTTAAACTTTAGATTAACACTTCAAAACAATACGATACCAGTAAAAGTAACTAACCAGAATTCTATAGTTCTATCAGCTCAATTATAACGAAGCTCAAGGTGGTAAACGGATGCCAATGACTACAACAACTATGCAAATTTACTTTGATTTAGTTTATGATAAATTGAGTTCTAATTAATAATTAAATTAATCTAGGTGAACTCCCACTCAAAACAATATCCCTCACATTGTTTTAGTGATCACCTAACCAAATCCACCACATCAAAACCGATCATCACGAGAGTTGATATAGCTTCAATGGCGAACAATCAACATGTTCATCATATCTACTATATGACTCATGCTCTACCTTTCGGTAATCCGTGTTCCTTAGGCCATGTCTGTAGATGCTAGGCTTGTCAAGATCAAACCTTAGTTTCGCATGAGCAACTGGCTTGCTCACGTTGTATACACTTGTAGAATCTAACACACCCGATCATCACGTGGTGCTCAAACAACAAGCTTTAGCAACGGTGCTAACTAAGGGTGAACACTTTATGACTTGAAATTCATGTGCATGAGGGATCATCTTATAATGCTACCGCTGTCTACTAAGGAATACAAGATGCATAAAGGATTAACATCACATGCAATTCATAATATGTGATATGATATGGCCTTTCTTCTTTGTGCTTCCGATCCCCATCTTCTAGTACGAACATGATCTCCATCATCACCGACATTGCATCAAGGTCAATGATGCTTCTCCATGGTTGTCGCCCACCGCTTCAACTATTACAACTACTTTGAATAGACACGCTGGTCTTAACAAATTTTAAAGACAACCATATATTCTCCGCGGTTGACAACTTACAATAAGGAACATTGCATACATCATATATAATCACAATCATGGCCATATCACATCACATCACACCCGCAAAACAAAGTTAGACGCCTCTAATTTTCTTTGCATGTTTTACGTGGTTTGGGGCTTTCAATAAGTGTCGTTCTAACTTACGAACAAGAACCACAACATTGATACTAGCATTGTTGATCACCCGTGTAAATTGGATCTTAACTATGCTAGGAGAAACAGCACCATAAAGCCACTTATGCAATACAAGTTGCATGTCAAGCGTGGAGCAAGTCTCATGAACGATGTCATGTAAGGTTAGCCCGGCCGCTTCATCCCAACATACCGCAAGATGCAAAGTACACAAGAAGCAATCGACAATAAAGCATCAACGCCCACAATGACCATTGTGTTCTACTCAGGCAACAGATCTACATATAGACACGGCTCGATACCCTTGTTGGGGTTCGTAGCATGGAAAACAAAATTTTCTATCGCATACAAACAAACAAGCCAAGATCTATCTACTAGATTGTAGCAACGAGTCGATGGTATAACTTACCCTCGAAGATTCCAAAGCGTTAACGAGAGCGATTCTTGTGGGTGATGTAGTCGTTTTTCCGATCTCAAGATCGTAGACGATCCTTCCGCCATACGCTCCTATAGCTCCCGCAATCGGTCACACGTTCGGACTCGACGAAGACCTTCCTCTCCTTGTTCCAAAGAGGCGGAGGTTGTAGCACTCTCCTCGCGATTCCAAGAAAGACAACGGCGTGGTACCTAAGTAGAGGGAAATCCCGCAGGCTTCGCCTTAAGCAAGTGCAGTATGGTGGAGCTTATGAGAGAGGCTATTAGTGGTCTAGTAATTAGACACACCAATTAGAAGGCTCTAAACCAATTAGAAGGCTCTAAACCGCTGCTAAAGCAATTAGAAGCTCTAAACCAAAACGGCTCTAAACCGGAGATTTAGAGGTAGAAAGTTGTGTGTCTCAGGAGGAGCCCCGCCTCCTTTTATAGGTGGAGGGGCTAGGCGCCAGGAGGGAGGAGTCCTCCCCAACTCGCCTAGGGCTGGCGCCGCCAAGGAGGAGAGGAACTCTCCTCCAAGTTGGATTCAACCTCCTCTTGCTTGTTTCCACAGCCTGCTTCCCACTGTTTCTTCCTGCTTTCCACAGTTTCTGTTTTAGCCGTTTGACTTTCAAACCGCAATTTGACTTTCATGTTTTTTTGGAACAGAAGAACACTTAGTACATGATGCAATCATCCAATGACACATTCATGTACCTCCCGAGTCTGACAATCCGAACCTTCTAGAACATTCGATGAAAACACGGAATCATTCCCGAACTCAAACGGACTTTCCTTATATGAATCTTATTCTCGGACCATTCCGGATCACCTCGTGATATCCGGATCCCATCCGAGACTCAACAACATTCGGTCTCTTTCTCATAATACCATAACTACTCAAACAACGTCGAATCCTTAAGTGTGTCTCCCTACGGTTCGTGAATTATGCGACATGATCGAGACACTTCTCGATCAATAACCAATAGAGGAATCTGAAATTCATATGGCTCCACATATTTCTACGATTACTTTGATCGAATGAACCACTTACATACGATACCAATTTCCCTTTGTCTCACGATAGTTTACTTATCCGAGGTTATGATCGTCAGATCTCCGCATACCTAGTTCAACCTCGTACCGATAAGTACTCTTTTCTCGTTCCTGATATGTGATCCCTTGTGAGCGGTCACATGCTTGCAAGCTAATTGGATGACATTCCACCGAGAGGCCTGAGTATATCTATCCGTCATATGGATGGACAAATCCCACTCTTGATCCATGTGTTTCAACCAATACTTTCCAACACTCAATGCCACCTTTATGGCCACCCGATTCACGTGTGGTGTTTGATGTCATCAAAGCATCCATCCTAAAGGTGATATGCATGATCTCATGGTCGAAGGAATTAGGTTACTATGTATCAGAAAGCATATAGCAATTGAACTATTGAAATGACTTGATCTTTATGCTACGCTTGTCTATAGGAGTATGTCCATCACATCATTCTCCTAATGATATGATCCTGTTGTTAATAACATCTCTATGTTCATGATCAGGAAACCATGATCATATATTAACCAACAAGCTAGTTTAACAAGAGGCTTTACTAGGGACTCTTATTTTAGTTTACAAATCACACAAGTATTAATGTTTCCGGTTAATACAATTATAGCATGGTATGTAAACATTTATCATAAGTGTGAAGATATGATAATAACCACTTTATTATTGCCTCTTGGGCATATCTCCAACAAGAAGAACTAAGGATATGGTTCTTTCTTATGGAGGTTATGAACAGCTCGTTGTTAATGGTTACACCAATGCTAGTTGGAATACCGATCCGGATGATTCTAAATCACAATCTGGATACGTATATATTTTGAATGGTGCAGCAGTTAGCTGGAGGAGTGCAAAGCAAAGCGTTGTGGCAAGATCTTCAACTGAATCGGAATACATGGCTGCTTCGGAGGCTTCACAAGAAGCGATATGGATGAAAGAGTTCATTACAGAGTTGGGTGTGGTTCCTAGTGCGCTGGACCCAATGTCTATCTACTGTGATAACATGGGCGCCATAGCCAATGCGCAAGAACCAAGGTCACACAAGAAGCTGAAGCACATCAAGCTGCGTTTTCACGCTATTCGAGAACATATCCAGGATGGGGATATAAAGATTTGCAAAGTACACACAGATCTGAATGTGGCGGATCCGTTGACTAAACCTCTCCCGAGGGCAAAACATGACCAACACCAAACTGCCATGGGTGTTCGGTATATTACCATGTAATCTAGATTAGATGACTCTAGTGCAAGTGGGAGATCGTTGGAGATATGCCCTAGAGGCAATAATAAATGTAGTTATTATTATATCTTTGTGTTTATGATAAATGTTTACATTCATGCTATAATAGTATTAACAAGGAAACATTGATACTTGTGTGATTTGTAAACTTAATTTGAAGTCCCTAGTATAGCGCCTATACATCACTAGCTTGTTGGTTGATAAATGATTATGGTTTCCTATCATGAACATTGAGATGTTATCAACAACAAGATCATATCGTTAGGAGAATGATATGGTGGACATACTCCTATAGATAAGCGTAGCATAAAGATCAAGTCATTTCAATAGTTCAATTGCTATATGCTTTCTGATACATAGTAACCTAATTCCTTCGACCATGAGATCATGCATATCACCTTTACCGGATGGATGCTTTGATGACATCAAACACCACACCATAACTGGGTGGCTATAAAGGTGGCATTGAGTGTTCGGAAAGTATTGGTTGAGACACATGGATCAAGAGTGGGATTTGTCCATCCATATGACGGATAGATATACTCTGGGCCCTCTCGGTGGAATGTCATCCAATTGGCTTGCAAGCATGTGACTGGCTCACAAGGGATCACATATCACGGGAACGAGAAAAGAGTACTTATCGATAACGAGGTTGAACTAGGTATGAAGAGATACCGACGATCATAACCTCGGATAAGTAAACTATCGTGAGACAAAGGGAAATTGGTATCGTATGTAAGTGGTTCATTCGATCGCAAAGTAATCGTAGAAATATGTGGGAGCCATATGAATTTCCAGATTCCTCTATTGGTTATTGTTCGGAGAAGTGTCTCGATCATGTCCGCATAATTCACGAACCGTAGGGAGACACACTTAAGGATTCAACGTTGTTTGAGTAGTTATGGTATTATGAGCAAGAGACCGAATGTTGTTCGAGTCTCGATGGGATCCGGATATCACGAGGTGATCCGTAATGGTCCGTAGAATAAGATTCATATAAGGAAAGTCCCGCCTGAGTTCGGGAATGATTCCTGTTTTCATCAGAATGTTCTAGAAGGTTCTAATGTCCCAAGACTCGGAGGAAGGGGTACATGAATGTGTCATTGCATATTGGAATGATTGCATCATGTACTAAGTGTTCTCGCTGTTCCAAATAAAGGATTAAATTGAATCCTACATTGAAAAGTCAAATAGCTAGTTTGAAAAGTCAAACGTCTAAGATTGGAAAGAGGAAAAGAGGAAGGAGAGGGAAACCGAGTTGAGGGAATCCTCCTCCAACCGGCGCCTCCAAGCCGAGTTGCGGAGGGACTCCTCCTCCCTTGGTCGCCGCCTCCACCTATATAAGGAGGCAGGGCTCCTCCTCTAGACACACAAGTCCCTCACCTCAAACCCTAGAAAGTCGCAGCCTCCATAGCCGCCACCACCTAGGGTTTTGACCTAGCCGACTTGGGGTCCCCAACCCCAACCGCCGGCTCTAGCTCCTTCTCCTTGGTGTGTCTAAACCCTAGATCGCCGAGGAGCTCTCTCATCCACCATACTCGCCCGGCTTAAGGCGAAGCCCTGATTTCCTCTACTTAGGTACTGCCACAGTCGCCAGGAATCACGAGGAGAGTGCTACAACCTCCGCTGCTGCTGGAACAAGGAGAGGAAGGTCTTCGCCGAGCAATCGAACGTGTGATCGATCAAGGGAGCGCTGCCGAACGCAATGTGGGAAGGATCGTCTACACGATCTTGAGATCGGGAAGAGTACGACTACATCACCCACGAGAATCCGCTCTCGTTAAACACTTTGGAATCTTCGAGGGTAAGTTATTCCATCGACTCGTTGCTACAATCTAGTAGATAGATCTTGGCTTGTTTGTTTGTATGCGATAGAAATTTTTTGTTTTCCATGCTACAAATCCCTACAGCTAGCGCGACAAGGCCTGACATTGCGTTTGCTGTTAGCAAACTCAGTCGATTTGTTTCAAATCCTGTAGATGATCATTGGCAAGCTCTTGAAAGAATCATGTGCTATCTAAAAGGCACTGCAAGCTATGGCATTCACTATACCGGTATCCGAGGGTACTGGAGGGTTATAGTGATTCAAATTGGATATCTGATTCTGATGAGATAAAGGCCATGAGTGGATATGTGTTTACACTTGGTGGTGGCGCTGTTTCTTGGAAGTCTTGCAAGCAGACCATCTTAACGAGGTCAACTATGGAAGCAGAACTCACAGTACTAGACACGACCACTGTTGAAGCAGAGTGGCTTCGTGAACTCTTGATGGACTAACCTGTGGTTGAAAAACCTATACCCGTAATTCCAATGAACTGTGATAATCAAACTGTGATTATTAAGGTGAAAAGTTCTAAGGATAATATGAAGTCCTCAAGACATGTGAAGAGGAGACTAAAATCTGTCAGGAAAATGAGAAACTCCGGAGTTATTGCATTGGATTATATCCAAACACCTAAGAACCTGGCAGACCCCTTCACAAAGGGACTATCACGTAATGTGATAGAAAATGCATTGAAGGAGATGGGTATGAGACCCACACTATGAGTTCTCCATAGTGGCAAACCAATCTATGTGATCGGAGATCCCGTGAATTAGAATCGGGAGACAAGATGTTGGTAGACTGAGAGGAAAGTATCCCTACTTTAATGAACACCACTCCGTGAAGATGCAATACGTTTCTATTCTGCACGGCAGGTTGATTTTTATCTTAATGTGTTCTAAATGGCTTAATCTTAAGTAGAGATGTTGTCCTGCAGAACATCTATTAAAGAACACACCTATATGAGTCTGACTGTCAAACGTTGCAGTCTATGAGAGTTGGATGCTCTATAATAAACTCATGAAAGGCCATGGAGTATGACGCATAAGCTCTACCCGCGGGAAAGTCCCACGGTAGCCCAGTATCGGTCAAGGCTTCGTGTGAAGCTAGGTTGCAGCAAACTTGCAGTTCAAGGCATAGTCCACTGTACAAGTCGCAGCCTAGTGTAGCATAGAATTCTAGGTGGAAGTTCAACTTAACAGTCTCCACTGCAGTACCGGTATATAAACGGTGTTTTGGAACCAAAGGCAAATTACATGTGCCTCTGGGATCTGGTGGGGGATTGTTGGAATTTTGGCCCAAATAGCCTAGCCCATTTTCCATTCCAATAATTCCTGAAAATCCTAGAGGCCCATGTGGCCCACTCATGCATGGCAAGAGGTGGAACAAATGTTTAGTCCCACATTGCTAGTTGAAGGAGGTTTGCACTGGCTTATAAGGGAGGCTCTCCTACCACTTGGTAAAAGGATGAGAAGGAGAAGGAGAAGGAGAGAGTCCCACACGCGCGCTCCTCCTCCTCTGTCGCCCGCCTCGCCTCATCACGCCACGCCTCGTCATGACGCGCGCGTGCCGCGGGTTGCGGAAATCTCACCGAGCCGAGTTCTTTTTTGCCACGCATGACTGGTATATAAACGGGTGTGCGGAATTTGAACAGTCTTGAAAGGGTAATTGCCCCTATGTGTGGTTTTGGTGATTAATGACAATCCCTATGGACTAATGTTTTCACTGAGTTTTATATGAAGGTTTATTCCATAGGTCATGCTTGTAGTCCATGTGTTGGATTCAAGTATGGATGCCATGAAGATAAAGATATACCTTGAGTATTGGCATCAAAATCATCGAGTTGAAAAGAAGAATATGATATGATCAAGATCTTGAGAGTGTGATCTCAATAGAAGAATTCAAGATATGGCTCTAAGTCGGTGTCATGATAGCCTCATTAGTTGAGCTATGGTTGACTAAGATTTAGAGCATGTAATCAAATGAAGAGTTCCTTATATACCTCAAGATATTAAGATGGAGCACGAGAAGATACTTGGTTGACCAATACAAAGAGTGAAGAGTGATTTCAAGTTGGTCAACACATGAAGCATAAAGAATGTACCACATGGTATTGTGGTATGGTAAGCCTTGTCAATTATGCATCATGAACTAATCCATTATATATTTGCCTTTATGCTTTTCTATATGGACAGTATCTTTCCATGGGCATGCTTCAAAAATGAAGATATTATATAGCCCATGAGAGGATGAAATCAAGTGGTGATCGTCATCAAGGTTGAGAAGGGCAAGTTCAAGATAAGCATCTCGAGAATATCATTTGCTTGAAGCTTGCCGTCCATATTGGTGATAATGGACATGTGAATACATGTATTAATGAAGCTATCCCATAGTGGTGTATGTGGAGCAAATTAGAGTCTTCACGAAGCAACAATGATCAAGTGTTGCATTCCGCTTGGGTGGAGCTAGCGTTGTCATCAAGATCAAGCGGTTTGCAAGGCAAAGGTATGGCCTTGCTAGGTTTTCCTTTACCGGTCTCGGTGGTTGTTGGGAGACCGGTTATAGGATAGATAGTCGCACTATCAAGAGGGGCTTTCGGTTGTGTAACTTGATAACATCGTCATAGGGAGCTCAATCCTTTGCATACTTTGCATCTTCCTATTTTGTTGCTTCTTGGTGTTTCTACATGTGAGGTTCTTGAGCTTGTTGCTCGCTATTCAACAAGCCCAAGTTCATCGAAACGGAATTGCATCGCATCTTCTATGGCGTTTTCGAGTTTGAAGGTTTTATCGGTTCTTATTTAGGGAGGCTTCTTACCTTTCTTCATTTGGTTCTATCCTCCTTTGTTGGGCTATGATTTTTCTCTGCACAATCTTGTAAAGCTTTTTGTCCTCGTCAAAACAAGTCCAAGATCATCGAAATCGGAGTCCGGATGCAAAAGTTATTGCGTTTTCCGTGAAGTCAGTTTCATCCCGGTTGTGGATCCGGTTCAACCGGCTCCCAGACTGGGTGGTCCGGTGCCAGCACCGAAAAAACGAGATTCAACCGGGTTTCAACCGAGATTCAACCGGGATTTTTGTTTTTTATATACCGAGTCTATCCGAGACTGTGTACTGACCCGAATTCCGGTTTTAAGTTCGGTTTTCCGGTGCAGGAACCGGACCATCCGGTTCTAGAGCCGGTCCAACCGAGTTCGCACAGATTTCTTCCAACGGCCATATTTGCTTTCCACTATAAAGGGGGTTCTTCCCCCAACGTTTTAAGGTGTTCTTGACCACGAAATTGACCTCCATTGTTGAACCTCTTGAGCTTGCTTCCTCCCCCTTCCCTCCTATGATTCTTGCATCTTTTTGAGGGCTTTGGAAGAGGAGATCTAGATCTACAATCCCCACCAATCAATTCCTCCTCTAAGTGAGGGGAACCCATTGGATCTAGATCTTGGAGTCATTGGTTGACTTCCACCATTGTTCTTCCTCTCTAATTCCTCCCTAGCACTTGTTGCTTTGGTGGGATTTGAGAGTGAAGGATTTGAGCACCCTTGGTGGTCTTGCTTTGCATTCTTGCATAAGTGTTGAGCTCTCCATTACGATTTGTTCGGTGAGACCGTGAGCTTGTTACTCTTGGAGGGTGACCTCCTAGTTGGCTTGGTGCTTGCGGTGTTCTCTTCGTGGAAGATTGTGAAGAGACCCGGGATTCTCCTTCGTGGAGCTTGTGAAGTGGTTGTGGAGCTTGCCATCTCCGGAGTGGAGGAAAAGCTAGCCATAAGGAAAGGGCATATTCCTTCGTGGGATATACTCGGAGAAGAAGGTGAGCCTTTGTGGCGCGTGAGGAATCCTTCGTGGAACCTCACACCTCTCCAACATGACGTAGCCCCCTTTCCAAAGGTGGTGAACACGGGAATACATCTTCGTCTCCGCGTGCCTCAGTTATCTCTATATCCAAGCTTACTTTCCTTATGATAGCCATCGAGCTTGAAGTACTTATATCTTGCTTATCACTTGTGGTATATTTATCTTGTGCTATCTTGCTTAGCTTAATTTTTTGTTGGTGCACTTAGTTGAGCCTAGTGTATTTAGGTTTTGTGCTTGTAAAATAAACGTTAGTTTAATTCCGCATTCTATCAAGCCAAAACCGTAATAGTTTTGAAATTGCCTATTCACCCCCCTCTAGGCGACATCTCTATCCTTTCAGTTCTGCTAATGGGTTTTAAATATGACTCAGTGGAGGTTTAATTCGAACTTAGTGGAGGTTGTTTGGCTTCGGTCGCTGCCTGTTCGTTTCCTCTTCCGACGTCGCCTGTTCGCCTGTCTACTCGTGCCTATAAGAGCGAAAGGTCGCTCCTTTCCTCAGGCATCTATCAGAACCATCGCCTCCAAGTTTCAGAGCACTGAGCTGCCAACAGTTCTTCCCCATCCTGTCTTGTGGCGTGCACCGAGTCGACAAGAGGGCCTCGGAACCCCGCCTCTTGAGTCTGCACGGGAGAAGGGCGATAAGGTTTTGGGGCGCTATATCGAAGAACCATCGCTTCATCACGGACTCCTCCACCGACACCGACGACATCTTTCCCAACGACGACTTCTTCCCTGCCATCGAGAACCTCTTCCTCGACGACATGGGTGACAACTCCAACTCCGGCACACTGCTGTATGTTTTCTTTCTTCATCTTTTTCAGCTTATTTCGATCTATCTGCAACTATCTGCATACTTTCTGTCAAATGACTTGGCTAGTTTATTTTCGATCATTCTAGTCATGTTTTACCTACTGTTTATCTTAGATAAGTCACTTGATAAATTGCTTATTTTTCCAACATCTGTCATCTAAACAGAACGATATCGTCTTCTCCCGTATACGGCTAAGCCGGCTAGCGAAGCCCTACATTTATTTTCTTATTTTTAAAAAGTGGATCTTTTACCACCTAGTTGTGTGTTGTGACGCCAATTACCATATCTAGTGAAAATTCATCGTATTACCCATTGAAGAAACTTTGGACCATCATCCTCTCATGCGTGTTTGTTGGAAAAGTTCAGAGGTGATGGTCTGGGTTAGAGAATATCAGGGGGCGTCGAGGAATGAAACGGATGGAGAACAGAAGATTGGACATGATTGTAGATGACGTCGCCCGAGCTTTACGCATTGTTCGTGCCACGTCGGCCTAGTTTCCTGTCATATCTAATAGAATGAGTGAAATGCTAAGATGGGGTAAAACCAGTTCTAAATATTTTATTGTGTAGAGTATTCCGCTAGAATATTCACTAGATGAGGTAATATGTGTCACAGATGCATAAGAAGTTAAAATTTGGAATTCACTCTATTCAAAATTATGTGAGTGGTTCTTCCATAAATCTTAATGACAACTTAAAGCTCTTAGGTAAACACCTCGCTATTCTTGTCTTCGAGCACTACATACATAATCTAGAGCTAACAAATACGCTAACATTTTACTAAAGTTAAGCACCCTAAACAAATGTAATTTAGGTGTTTTTGGGCTCGTGGCTTTCAAAAAATACTCATCGAATAATTAGAAAAATATTGAATTGATGTGCCAAAACTGCAACAAAGTTAATGGAGAAGAGCAAGAAAAGGTTAAAAAAAGGATAAAGCCAACCATCCATAAAGTAGGAGCCGAAGACGCCTACACACAATGTTTACGTGAAATAAGATAGAGTAGTAAAATATCATGTTTTTGAGATTCAGAGACCCGCAAACTAAAACAATGTTTAGTATCAGTTGGATCTATATATTTTTCGAAATAAAAGATTTAATCTGCTGGTGGACCGCAGGATGATATGATCATGTTCTGGGACCAGTGCTCCCTGGCTTATCCATTCTCCAAAGGCCACGACTTCAGGTATATCATATGCAGCCGTGTGAGGGCCAATATGATTAAGTTTGATATGGTTTAGTTGCAGGTTCTTTTTGTAAACGTACCCTAGCTAGTCCAAGCAGAACATATGGTGGCATGTGACCCTACATGCTTCACCTTGGGTCAAGGAAACATTTAGAATCCATTTTTTTTGTTTATCTAATCTTCAGCAAGTTAAAGATCTCCTGGTTACAGAGCGTATACTGACAAAACAATACCGGTACCAATTCTTTTTTTCACCAAAAAATGGCATTGATACCAGTAGTAATGATTTATGATTATGTTTACGATGATATCGAGTACAAAATGGTAAGTGTATTTGATTCACAAATCAAGAAACTAAGAGAATTGACACTCACAATAATTCTTAATTCTTTTTTTCTAGAACCTGTACAAGATCTGTGCGCCATTGTATTAAGCTAGAAAAAAAGAGTTTGTTAGAGCATCAGTTATGGGGGAAGTCGTATGCCGCTGCCCCATGAACTCCACGTAGGAAAAAGACAGTGAGGCAGCAACTTAGAGAAAAAAACTTCCAACGCACTGATTTAAGGCCACTATTTACTTGGATCCACCACTTTCTTTACCGTCTGTTCTTTATCCTGTCCTGTTCGTCTTCTTCTCGCAACTGTCTTCTTTTTCTCCTCTCTCTCCTCCCCTTTTTCTCTTTCTCCAACCTTTCTCTGTGGAGGAACCCGCCTCATCTGCAAGCGACACTAACAAACTGCAGGGCAACCGTCCTGACAATCCGAGCCTAGCTGGCCTGTGGGGCAGCGGGCTAAGGCGACGCGTTGGCCGTGCCCTTACATCACCTCTGGAGGCTACATGGAGACACCACTGACGACATTGGACCAGCGGCTAGCCAGGCCAAAAGCCAAACAACCATGCAACCATATTCTACTTTTCTCATGAGCCCATGTCAACACCCGAACCACTAGTTTCACTCCTGCATGATCCCGTCCAAAACCCGCTGACTCTGGCATGGACGACACATTGAAAACTCGAGTGTGTTGCGTTCAAGCCAAAGTGAACGGAGTGTGAACGTGATCAGGGAGTTTATCGTCTTGCTATCCGAGGCCGGTAGTTGCACCACCGTTCCTGGTAAATGAATGTGCTTGACAACATAATAAACTTTGGACTACATAGACAATATAAATGAACGAACATATCATATATATCAAATGGCTGTGAATATGTGATGATGTGTATAGCCTGTATATGCTAATAGACTATCATAATTGACTCTTAGTGGGGATCTACTTTATAAGAAGATATACATCAAGGAGGCCCTAAGCTAGGGACTAAAACATAAATATCGCCTTGGGGTGAGCTTAGTTGGCAGTGAACACACTTATTATAATTCAGTGAATATTGTTGCCGAACAAATGAACATTTCCCTGAACTATGAAACATTTGACAAAAAACATTAACTTGGAAAAACAGGTTTTAGTTGGATGAGCCCCAGAAGCCATGTCGCCTTTTCGGTTGGATGTTACATGATGTGGACCTGTTTTGGGCAGTGAATATTGTTGCCGAACAACTGAGAGAAACAGTTGGATGTGTCGTCTTTCTCTGATCGGCTAAAAGAAACACGTGCTTTGCAACCGATTCAGAAAATATGAGTATATCGCCTTGTGTTAGCTCAGGTCCACATATTTAACACGCCGTTGGGGCTCATCCGAGCAACTTAGGCAAGTACTACTCTGTTCTATGTTTTTATAGTATTTTAAATTAAACTACTCCCTTCCATTCATATTAGTTGACTCAAATTTGTTTAGATTTGGATAAATCTAGATACTATTTCTATATAAGTTCATCCAAATTTTGCCAAATCCAAGTCAAGTAATATGGGTCGGAGGGAGCACCAAAAAGCTTATACATCGGAATAGAGGTTATTAGTTTTCACGGTAGTGTTCTAGTTTGGTGTACAAAGTTACTCCCTTCGTCCACAAACAAGTGTACTTCTAGTTTTTTCTCTAAGTCATTTTTTTAAAAAATTGACCAACTTTTAGATAAATGTAGCATCAAATATAATATCAAATCGGTATATTGTGAAACTACATTTCAAAACAAATCTAGTATTACTAATTTAATACCATAAATGCTACTTCCTCCGTCTAAGAATAGATGTCTTAGGTTTTTTAAATTTTGGATGAATCTATATATTAAATAGTGTCCAAATTTTGATAATTTAAGACATCTATTTTGGAACGGAGGGAGTACTATGTTTTTCTAAAAAAATGGTCAAAATTTACTAAATTTTACTTAAATAAATTCTAAAAGTAAATTTATTTGTAAACGGAGGGATAGAGTTGGAATTATAATTCGAAACACGCACGAGTAACTCGTGACTTGGCTAGACTCGACTTAAACTCGATGATAAGAGCATATCTCGTGGGCCCCTTAAATCATGGCCTTTAAAGCGTAATA
Organism: Avena longiglumis; assembly: GCA_030063025.1. Lineage (NCBI taxonomy): Eukaryota > Viridiplantae > Streptophyta > Magnoliopsida > Poales > Poaceae > Avena > Avena longiglumis. The sequence continues at coordinate 501,347,454 of CP125977.1, forward strand.
TAAAGGCAGCAAAAAAAACTGTTTTTATAGTGTCGTTTGGGTTGTACAGAACATAAAAAGAATATTCGCAGCATATTTTTAAATCATTTTGTTCCTTGATTTCATCTTTCTCCCTGGCCGCTCGCTCGCCCGCCCGCGCGCTGCTGCCGCTTGCCCCTGCGGGCTGTTGCTTGGCTGCTAGCTTGCGTACGCTGCTGCCGCTGCCGCTTGTCTGCCCCGTAGCGGCTTGCACGCCACCGCTGCAGCTCGCCCGCGCGTGGCCTTGGCCGCCAGCCTCCCGCCCGCCGACTGCAGCCCGTCCGCGGTGACCGGCTGTCTAAAATTCGATTAGCATCGGTGAATTTTGCCCGGACTTGGCGGAGAACACTGTTCTAAGCTGAAAGCATCTTCACTCGGTGGCCGAACCTAGGCCGAAAACCGGACCAATTTTCGGTCGGACGAATCGCGTTTTCGGTCTGGATACGTTCAGTTTTTCACTCGGCGTATCCAGTCCAAGTTCCCATGTTTGTCTAATTTCAGTTAAACTCGGCGAAATATGGGCGAATATAGACGGAATTTCATTAAAGTAGGCAAGGGAGCACATAGTACATCGGATTTTATAACTAGAAAAGGCCGTCGCCGTGGTCGATGCCGGACACCGCAACTACAGGCCGATGCGGGGGTTGTTGTCGGCCTCGATGTGCGCCATTACTCCGGCGAGAGTCCGTCCTGGAACGCTCCACCAACGGCGGCGGTAAGCCGCATTATTACGCGGCGGCGGCAGAGAGCCCGGCGAGGTCCTCTCCGTTCGGCACTGGTGGAGCGGGGATCCCGTCGGCGTTGAGTTTCAGCCTACGGGGAGACGAGTGTTCGACGGCGCCGTACAGCGCGGCTCGCGGAGCAGCCGGGCTTCCCAAGGCGACAGCGTGCGTCGGCCCTCGGCCTTAGTTCGCCGGAGTTGAGGAGGAAGAAAGGTGCGAACGTCCGAAGTTCGCCGGAGTTGTGGTGGTGTGAGGGACTGTGAAGAGAGACGGCGAGATGTACGGCTTTTATAGGCCGGAAGAATGGCGGGAGGGTGTAGCGGCGAGGGCGGGAAAAGGAAAACGACGGGAAGGATGGCGGCGAGTCGGCTTCTGTCGCTGACAGGCTGGTCCACTCGCCGAATTCTCTTCGTCCGGCGTCCCTAGGGCGTACCCGTGGATTCTGGGTTCGGCCTGGATAGTCCGAACCAAAGTTGGCCCAAAAACAGGTCCCTAGGTACGCAACTGAGCTGATTTTCGGTGTTCGGACGTAATTTCGGCGTCCGGATCGGCGTCCTGAGTAGGTGAGTGGAGATGCTCTTACACCAAGCAAATCATGCGATAATGGGCGGATAAGGGGCATCCTCAGTTCGGCCACAAAAACCTTGAATATACAGGTTAGGGCGATGATTTTAATGATACGCTTCAAAAAAAATAGGAAAACGATACAATCCCCCTGGGGGATCGCTCGTCTCCTATCCTTCTCCTTCTTAGCCTGACGCGTGGCGTTTCCGTGTGTGAGAAAAAAGTCCGCCAGGGTCCACCCACGACCTGGTCGTTCTTATCTGTTTCTCCTTCCCGAGAGTCATCCTCTTTCCCACGACGCGAACGCCGCGATTCCTCGCCTCTCATGGCCCGCCGCCGGAGCTCGCTGCTGCTCTTCTCTTGATCTCCGCCCAACCGCGCGTCGTTGTGCCCTGCTTCTCGTGCCACTGCCGCTCGATTGCGTCGGCTACCATGTCGCCAAGCGCCGCTGCCGTCCTGCGCCGCGCATCTCCGCCTGCCACACAAGTTGCCCTAGGGGTTCGGCTTGTGGCCGGCGGCGATGCTACAAACATCCCATCTTGGCTCCGATGCTATAGTCGCGACCGACGCTCGCTACGGCGGCAGGGCGCTCTGCTACAACTGCGCTCTGGTACAAGCCGGTCACCAAGCTCGTTGTCTTTGCTACGAGCGTTTTGCTACCTTAGCATTTTTTTGCTATATATATATATATATATATATATATATATATATATTGCTACTTTCGTACTATTATTTTGCTACAACCGATTTTTACGGTTTTGCTACGAGGTCTCCGGCGATGTATTTTTTGCTATATTAGAAAAAATATTTTGCTATAACCGTTTTGTGATTTTGCTACAATAGTGTAAATATTTTGCTACGAGGTCTCCGACGATATTTTTCCCGGCGAGTGTCTCCGGCTAAGTCAGTTTTGCTACATTAGAATATTTATTTTGCTACAAAGTTGCCGGTGAGATCTCCGACGAACTCTCCGGCGATGTCCAGTATATTTGTTCTTTTCTAAAACAAACCGTTTTCGGCTACATGTAGCAAAAGCGGGACTTTTTATAGCAAAAGCGGCTATGTTTATAGCAAAAGCGGGATCTAGAGCATTTTAGAGGACACGTGTCAGCAGGAGGACCCGGGAGATTATAGGGAAATATCCCCGCGGAACGCGTAGTACGACCCAAAAAAATAAGGATTACACGGTTTTAAGGTGTCCGGTCTGTTTACTTTTTTCAATCGTAGCCGTAAAATAACGGTTATGTTCGGTTCTGAAATTTAGAAGAACGGAATGAGTTTCGTATCCGTATTCGGTTGGACAGACTGGATGAAATCAACTAGTTCTTTGAAATGGAATATTCTCCTTGGATACGGAATCACCTCGTCTAACCAAATCCGCCAGACCTGGCAGAACGGCTCGCTAACGCAAAAACTAACTAGCCCCTCTCTCTTGCTAACCACGCACGCGTGTGACCCACTCACGGACGTGGCAGCGCTGCAAAGCAGGCCTGGCGGCGGCGGCCAAGCACGCACGGGTAGCGGGCGGCGGACGGCGGGCAGGCGGCCAAGCACACGCAGCACGCAGGCGGGGGGCGGCGGCGGTGGCAGCAAAGCACGCGCGAGCGACTGCCATGCATGAAGCAAGGCCAGCGACGCAAGCACCCGGTGGTGACGGCATCCAAGCAAGGCACGCGTGGCCAGCGGCTTTCGATTTTGGCTCTGATTGTGGCTCCCATTTTTGGCACGAGGCAAGGCAGCAGCAATGATTTTGCCTCTAATTTTGATCTCTTGGCTCCGATTATGTCTTAGATTTTTACCTCTAATTTTTGGCTCCGATTATGCCTTAGATTTTGACCTCTATTCATTTTAATTGACTCTTTGTCACTATTAATTATGATTTGAAGAGAGGATTATGTTTAGATTCAAATCAATAAAATATTTAGCAGTGTTTTGGTTCTACATTCTGTTCTTCGATTCCACCAACCGAACAAAAAACGAAACCATTTTGTACCTCGATTTTTTCTGAACCGAACATGGGGTCGGAACCATCTTGTGACATCGGAATATAACCATTCCGTTTCGTCCCCTACGGTTCTAGAACCGAACACATCCTTAAGGATCCAGGGTTTTGAAGGGGTCTACTAGAGATGCTCTAACAAGTTGAGCCAAGTTTTAGATTTGATCTTGTTTGTTTATCCGAGCAAAATGAGCTACTCGTTCTTGTTAAACTCTTTCACATGCAGAATTTAACTTTTTTCGCAAATGAATGTCAATTTGTTAATTTTTTTGCACCTATAATAGTGTAGAGATACTATATTTCTCATTAATCTTGCCTTTTAAAATTATGAAAGTGCTATCTTCGTTCTAATTTTGAATTAGTAGGTAAATTGCTTGTTTTCCTAATATATGTGTGTGTTTACAACTTACAATAAGATAAGCGAGCTACTCGCAAGTTTACCCAGTTGAGCCGAGTTACAATCTAAACTCGTTGTGTAAACGAGTCGAGCGAATTCCAGCCCTACGAAGGGAGTAGGTTGCTAAGTCAATTGATTGGAGACCGTTCATTATGTTGTAGTGCTACACTTAGTCAAAACTCCACTCGTCCCAAAATGTAAGACTTACTTCGATAATGATTTTCACTTAAATATATCTATAAAATTAGTACAAAATAATTCACATGAGAAATATAGTGATACCGTTTATGTATTTTTTTGCCAAACACGCTTACAAATATATACATATACTTATCCCTATGAACACACGCACATATATTCTAACCCTCTGAGCACCTTCGAAAGACCGAGAGACAGATCTGACAGATCTTGAGATTGATAAAAGTTATCACAAACACCTCGCTATCGACAAAAATGCCATCTCCCATTGAATAAGATTATGAATTTTATGAGACACCAAAAAATCACACCAGATGTTTAAACTCGGGTGGATTGGGGATACAGGTTAGTTCTCGCGGTTTATGCGCATTTGGTCCACATATTTTGGTATGTGTTAGTGTCAAACTTGTGCATTAAACCATACAAGGACAAGTACGCCTTATACTTTGGAATGGATAAGAGTATATGTAATACCTAAAAAATATGCAGTATTCCGTGTTTCACCACACTTCCACTCCGTCAGTCTTTTTCATACTCCTCTCCACCCACATGTTTTCCTGGTTCTTTGTTCCTTTTTTCCAACGCCAACAAAGGCACCAAGGCTCAAGCTCTTTCCTCTCTACCTCCCCCGTCTGCTCCCTCTCGACATCGTCGTCACCGCCAATACTCTCACACGCCTATTCAATTTTAACTACCTCCCATACCACCACATTACACCCCGACCACTACCACCACCATCAGCTAGCGAGGAGATCGGGAAGCGAGGTCCCGGTCGATTCGAGCTCGCTAGACTTTCCTCGGTGGATATTCAAACTAGCACCGCCATCGGTGAGCGAGTGAGGAGATCAACAAGCATGATCCCGGTTGATCCGAGCTCGCTAGACCTTCCCTGGTGGAGTATAAGGCATGGGGTTATGCTAGTATGTCGTTAGAAAAAAAATTGATGAATAAAACTATTTTGAAAGTAGGAAAAACTATATTTCTTTCTGTAAATGAGCCTAAACTCTATCGTCCAAATAAGAATGTAATTGGTAGGTCCATTTTATATATCATGCTAGTGACATCTTGCCAATACATTTAATGTATTGACCATTCATGGTTGCAACATTTCGTGTTGCAGGATATTTCGGCGATGAGTGAGGTACCTAGGTCACAAGTCTCCACTCAATTATCGCATGTGGAATGATGGATCTCTTTACTTTTATTTGGACTTCCACATTTGAACTCTGTTTATTTGAACTAGCCATGAGCTATGCAAGTTGTAATAATTATAAAGTTTGGATCATGTGTTCTAATAAAAATGATGCATTGATATTATGTTTACTCATTGAACTATGTGTGCTAGCGATTCGATCTAGGGACTAGCATTGTAAAGACAAATACTCAACCTTATGAGGGCGTGCCGCTTCAGAAGTATTCTCGGAATCAAAAAAACATTTATTAATCCATGCTAGTTTCTTTTTGACAGGTTATCTTTTGTAAGTAACACGTTTATGTTGAGAAACCACATAGAAACTTTTATCTTGAAAGGTACTTTCAACTTCCACAAGTACTTTTGTAGAAACCTAGTATGACCGTCCATAAGGTCTCCACACATCGACTTCATAGAGAAATATCTTGTGGATCTGAGTTTCCAAACAAATTATCTGGTTCATCAGAAAGATGGATAGTCACCTCATGGGTGATGATGTGGGATTTTAGTTGGTTTTAACACATCAACTCTCTTTGTTAAAAGTTTAATATAGGGGATTATTGTTGGAAATATGCCCTAAAGGCAATAATAAAATTGTTATTATTCATATTTCTTTAGTCATGATAAATGTTTATTCTCTATGTTACAATTGTATTAACCAGAATCGCAATACATGTGTAGAGTTATAAACAACACCGTGTCCCGAGTAGCCTTTACTCAACTAACTCATTGGTTAAATGATGGTTAAGGATTCCTAACCATGAACATATGATGTTGATTAATAATGAGATCATATCACTAGGGGACTGATATGATGGATAGACCCAAATAATAATCACAGCTTCTGATCGCGTAGTCTAGTTTGATTACTATTTCTTTTTTGTATATGTCAAGTATAGCTTCCTTAGACCAGGAGATCATGTTACTCCCGGGCATACTTTGTGGATATCAAACGTCACTCCATAATTGGATGATTATAAAGGTGGGTTTCAGGTATCTCTGATGATGTCTGTTGGGTTGCGTGAATCAAGACTATGATTTATTCCTTCGTATGATGAAGTGTAAGATATCTCTGGGCCCTATCTCTAGTATAACATCCTAAGAGATTGCAAGCATGTGACTAATATGTTTAGTCAGAGGGATCCTATGCCACAATACGAGTAAAGAGATTGATAACAAGATTGAACTAGGTACAATGATATCGACAATCCAATCTCGGGCAAGTAATATATCGCGATACAAAAGGAATCCTATATCGGATTGATTGAATCTTGGACATTGTGGTTCAACCGAAAAGAACTTCGTTGAATGTGTAGGAACCACTATGGGAATCCTGGTCCCGCTAGTGGTTCTTGATATAGAGATGTCTCGATCATGTCTACATATTCTCAAACCTGTCGGGTCACACATCTAACGCTTCAGTGTCGCTAGTTTTTGTTGAGAATACGCATGTTGTAATCAATTATTGTATCGTAGTCTCGGATGGGATCCTAGACACCACGAGGAGCTGTAGGATGGTCTGGAGATTAAGATTCATGTATGGGAAACTAAATTCTGAGGATGCAGAAAAATTCGGTATTTTCTGGTATTGTACCGAAAACTTCTAGAAGGGTTTCGGGAGGCACCAGTGGGCCTCACATTATCGTAGGGTCCACATGGGCACAATAGGGGGCACCCTAGCACTAATGGGCCAACCCCTTGAGGCTCATGCGGCTAGGGCAAAGGGGAAGGGGAAACCCTAACATGGAGGAGGGTTTTTCCCTCCCATGGTCGTCGCCTCCCCCTTCTTGGAGGAGGGGCAAGGGGCCAACACCCCACACCCTATATAAGGAGGGCCAGGGGTCGGGGCACCCCTTGCTCCATGGCTCCTCCCCTCTCCCTCTATCCCATACACGTCCACTCCCTTCTGTTCCGGCTTAGGCGAAGCACTGCAAAATTCTCTCCTCTACCGTAGTAGTGATGCTGTCACTAGTAGGAAAAGGCCTAGTGACGGTGTTCGGAAAAGGAGATTCGTGGAGTTGAACGCGCACGCCACTAATCTCACACCACTAGTAGAAGTTAGTGGTGGCATCTGAAGCGAACGCTACTAGTAGAAACCATAGAAGTGGCGTTTACGGGCAACACCATGAGTGCAAAACTACCAGTGGCATTCTGTCTCTGCCATCGGCGTTCAGACGGCATGCTATTTGTATTGGCATAATGGTGGCATTCGGGCTGAGTGCCACCAGTGCTGTAATTTATAGCGGTGTTTCATTTTTATCAAATGTCGTGACTTATTATTTTAGGGAAAAAATTAAATTTGTTGTCGTTGGCGTATCCAATATTTCAAGGTCACAATCGAAATACTTAGTTACAACATCTCAGTCAATAGAGCTAGTTAGTTCATCTACATAGAAGATGGTTTCAACTACTTATAAGATGAACAAGTACACAATAAAGATAGATTGGACAAGAATTATGTAGTTCTTGAAGCTAGTAGACTCGGCCACTTGCTTTTCAACTTCATAGTTGCTTCTCGTTTTCTCGGGCTTAAGGGAGCTGAAGTAATCCTCCTCCACCATCTCTTTTGTCAGAAACCCATTGAATGAGTTGTTCGAATATCCTATATCTTGTTTACTACATTCATTCCATGAATTGTAGACTCCCGGAACCTTTCCTCGACATACCGCATACCATTTATCCTAGCAACACATATAATATGGTACACATCATTAACAACAACATGTAAATAAGATCAAAATCATATAAGAAAATAATCACAAGTTGTCTAGCCTACCGAATGTGTGGACGTCGAAGATGAAGGGGTGATGGATTTTTTCTTCGCCTTCTTCGATCTGAATATGAAGTTGCATAGACAATTTTTGTAAGAACAAAGCAAACACATGCAAAAAAACTAGCGGCGCTGCCACTTTTTGGTCACCGGAATCCTGCCGACGTCGGGTGGAGAGGAGGAAAAATCACCAACACGGGCATCATGGAGGTGGAGGCATTGACGGGGAGGCTGTGGAGGCGTCGGCGGGGAGGCCGCGAAGGCGTCGGAGAGGTGGTGCCGTGATGCGCTCGGATCAATGTAGAGCTTCGTTGGGAGACCCCAAGAGGAAGGTATGATGAGCACAGCAACAAGTCTTCCCTCAAAAAGAAACCAAGGTTATCGAATCAGTAGGAGGAAGGAAACGACTCAAAGGTGTTGCTAGCAACTGGAAACCTGCACAACACAAACTCAAGACTTTACCCCAACGAATAGTGAGGTTGTCAATCTCACCGGTTTGCTGAAAACAAGGGATTAACTGTATGGTGTGGAAGGTAATGGTGGTTTGCAGAAAGTAAACAGTAATAGTAGAATATGTATCAATGGTAAAGATTGGATCAGGGTCCATAGTTCACTAGAGGTGCTCTCCTTAAGATAAACAACATGGCATGCTGGGTAAACAAATTACAGCAGGGCAATTGACAGGACAGATCAAGGCATAACAATGCAATACTAGACATTCATGATCCTATGAGATTTGATTGGGCAATACAACAAGATATTGAAAGGATAGAGATGTCGCCTAGAGGGGGATGAATAGGCAATTTCAAAACTATTACGATTTTGGCTTGATAGAATGCGGAATTAAACTAATGTTTATTTTACAAGCACAAAACCTAAATACACTAGGCTCAACTAAGTGCACCAACAACAAATTAAGCTAAGCAAGATAACACAAGATAAATATACCACAAGTGATAAGTAAGATATAAGTACTTCAAGCTCGATGGCTATCACAAGGAAAGTAAGCTTGAATATAGAGATAACCGAGGCACGCGGAGACGAAGATGTATTCCCGTGTTCACCACCTTTGGGAAGGGGGCTACGTCACGTTGGAGAGGTGTGAGGTTCCACGAAGGATTCCTCACACTCCACAAAGGCTCACCTTCTTCTCCGAGTCTATCCCACGAAGGAATAGGCCCTTTCCTTATGGCTAGCTTTTCCTCCACTTCGGAGATGGCAAGCTCCACAACCACTTCACAAGCTCCACGAAGGAGAAGCCCGGGTTTCTTCACAATCTTCCATGAAGAGAACACCACGGCACCAACCGCCAAGCCAACTAGGAGGTCACCCTCCAAGAGTAACAAGCTCACGGTCTCTCACTCGAACAAATCATAATGGAGAGCTCAACACTCATGCAAGAATGCAAAGCAAGAACACCAAGGGTGCTCAAATCCTTCACTCTCAAATCCCACCAAAGCAACAAGTTCTAGGGAGGAATTAGAGAGGAAGAACAATGGTGGAAACCAACAAATGACTCCAAGATCTAGATCCAATGGGTTCCCCTCACTTAAAGGAGGATTTGATTGGTGGGGATTGTAGATCTAGATCTCCTCTTCTAAAGCCCTCAAAAATATGCAAGAATCATAGGAGGGAAGGGAGAGGAAGAAAGCTCAAAAGGGTCAACAATGGAGGTCAAAAACGTGCTCAAGAGACTTATAACTTTGGGGAAGAACCCCCCCTTTTATACCCATTCAAGGGGGATGACCGTTGGAGGCAAAACATGCTGCACGGACACGTTCCGGCGGCAAAACCGACGCCGTCGAATCAGCCGCCGGAATTTCCGGTCAAAATCGGAACTTTCCGGCAAAAACCAAAGCAGCATACTGGACCGTTTTTTGGCGATTTGCCGGAAATTTCAGCGATCGCTGAAATTCCACAGCCCGGTCCCACGGAACAAAACAGGGCACACGAAAACGGCGATAACTTTGCGTCCGAACTTCGATTTCGATGATCTTGGAATTGTTTTGACGAGGACAACAATACCAACAATATGGTGCAGAGAAACATCATAGTCCAGCAAATAAGGATAGAACCAAATAAAGAAAGGTAAAAAGCCTCCCTACACGAAGAACCGATAAAACCTTCAAACTCGAAAACATCATAGAAGATGCATACGAATTCCGTTTTCGATGAACTTGGGCTTGTTGAAGAGCTAGAAACAATCTCAAGAACATCACATTGAGAAACACCAAGAAGCAACAAAATAGGAAAATGCAAAGTATGCAAAGGATTGAGCTCCCTATGACGATGTGATCAAGTTACCCAACCGAAAGCCCCTCTTAATAGTGCGGCCATGTATCCTATAACCCGGTCTCCCAACAACCACCTTGAGACCGGTAAAAGGAAAACCTAGCAAGGCCATACCTTTGCCTTGCGCATACTGCTTGATCTTGATGACAACACTTCAATCTTCATCCAAGCCGGAATGCATCACTTGATTATTGTTGCTTTGTGAAGGCTCTTAATTTGCTCTCCCATACACCATTATTGGATAGCTTCATTAATACATGTCTTCACATGTCCATTATCACCAATATGGACGGCAAGATTCAAGCAAATGATCTTATCGAGATGCTTATCTTGAACTTTCCCTTCTCAACCTTGATGACGATCACCACTTGATGTCATCCTCTCATGGGCTATATAATATCTTCATTTTTGAAGCATGCCCATGGAAAGATACCTGTCCATATAGAAAACGCAAAGGCAAATATATAATGGATTAGTTCATGATGCATAATTGACAAGGCTTACCATACCACAAGATCCACGTGGTACATTCTTTATGCTTCATGTGTTGACCAACTTGAAATCACTCTTCACTCTTTGTATAGGTCAACCATGTATCTTCTCATGCTCCATCTTAATATCTTGAGGTACATAAAGAAACCTTAATTTGATTACATGCTCTAAATCTTAGTCAATCATAGCTCAACTAATAAGGCTATCATGACACCGTCTTAGAGCCATATCTCGAATTCTTCTATTGAGATCACACTCTCAAGATATTGATCATATCATATTCTTCTCTTCAACTCGATGATCTTGATGCCAATACTCAAGGTATATCTTTATCTTCATGGCATCCATATTTGAATCCAACACATAGACTACAAGCATGACCTATGAAATATTCCTTCATATAAAACTCAGTGAAAACATTAGTCCATAGGGATTGTCATTAATCACCAAAACCACACATAGGGGAAATTACTCTTTCAATATCCCCCATTTTGGTAATTGATGACAATCACAACAAGAGGGTTTATATATTGAATATTAGAAATAAAGTACGCAGCTGTAAGAGGTCCCAACCTTTAATAAGGTAGAGATCCCTGTACAATGCTAGTCCTTGGATCAATAGCTAGCATCCACAGTTAAGATGTAATATCAAGAAACAAAGGTCATAATACAACTTTATAACCAGGAATAAAATAATTCATTACATCTTACGTAGCTCATTTGGCTATCTCATTACAATGCAGCAGAAATAACTATAGCATGGGGTCCTTCATATTCCAAAGTGCCACAGGCAATCATGTTGGTTGTAGACTTGTAATCTAATCAACATACTTCTCTAACAACAAACAAACCTGCAACAAAATAAGTTACAACCACAAGGGTCAATACATTTGAATTGTATTGGCAAGTGATACTATGGTAGTATAGTAGGGACTATCATCTATATGCATTTGGCTAGGTGGAGCTTAGGCTTGATTTGCTCAAAATAGATTCTCCTTATCATTTTGAAAACACTAAGTTTTTGCTTGTCAAAAAATCACCCAAGGCACCCCCAATAGAAATTGGTGATCCTTCAACCCTTGTTCAACCACAAGTTTTTAACTTAGAAATTGGGATGAGGATATTCTTGATAGCTTCCATGTCTTGATGCTCAAATTGTCCTTTGCTAGGGACATGGCTAAGTACTTAGATTTTACACTCTACAAAGGTGGTGCACTTTCCCCACATGACTTGGTTTCACCAAGACAAGATCTTTCAGAAGCCTTCCCTTAGACCAGAATGGGCGCGCTCCAACATATCAAACCCCTACCACCAACTATCCATTTGGCTAAGTTATTGCAACCTATATGATCCAGGCAGAGCCCATAATGCCAAGTGGCTGCACTTGAAGCTTCTCAACATTTGACATCTCAAATCTCTTTGTTCCTAGGTGGAAATCCACAAGTGAGATACACAAGGTAAACCATAGAAATGGGCCTTGTGTAACCACTCAACACAAACCATTCTTTCCAGTCCACCCAGGTGTTTCATTCACTTAGTTGTTTTATTAAACAAAACACAAGTCCTTGACTTAGAAATATTCCATAGCATGAATAAAATCCACCCTTGTTTTATACTAGCTAAGCTAAGCATGATAGTAGTAGGAATCTTAACTTAGGAAAATTATACTAAGGTTTCATCTACTAGGATTTCCCATGGCATAGTTTATACTTAGCAAAAATTCCATGCAACTCCTACTTAGAAATATCACTAATGCATAGTTAAAATAACGGGACAAAAGTATGTAGCACCACTTGCCTTTTTGGTAGAGAATATAATTTCACTCCTTGATCTTGCAATAGTCACACTCTTCAAATTCCACGACAATTCAATCAAGCAAGCAAATGTTCAATATACCATTCAAGCAATCATCACATAAAATAATACAAACAAGGCAATGCATGCAAACATGCCAAAGATTGTTTTATTTAGAAAAGTGGTTTCTAATAGGTTATAAACATTTTGAAACACTTATTTGTCATTTATAAAGTGTAAAGGTCATTTATAAATGTGGTAAAACCATTTGATATCAAGTTAGTGAAAATGGCTATTTTAAGTCATTTTTGTTTTGTTAGATTTGATTTAAATCAAAGTAAGATTTTATAGTGTTTGCCAAATATATCTTTAACACAAATGTTAGTATTTTATGGTCAAGTGCTAAATATTGAAATCATTTGCAAAATATTTTACCTATAAACCATTTTTATACCAAAACCATATTTTATGTTGTTGGAAATGTCTTTAGCAAAGTAATAATTTTTATAGGGTTCACCCAATATATTTTTAAATCATAAAACTTTGTGTTTAGGGTTAGGGAGTTTAATCCAAATCATTTGCCAAAGGTTTTTCTCCAAAAAGTATTTTTAACATATAAACAACATTTTTATTTGACTAGAAATGTTCTAAATCAAAGATTCATCTTTTAACTTCACAAAATACACTTTTAATTCCACAAGTTGGTTTATATGGTCAGTAGGTTCAAAACAATCCAATTGCCAAAGATTTTACCATAAAAATATTTCTAGAATAAATTTTATATCCAAATTATGCCTACACATGTTTCTGTAAAAACAAACAATTTAACAGAAGCAATTTAATAAACAAAGCACATGGTTGGAAAGTACTTGTTCTGCTGATTCCATTGATATAAATTTTTCAAAATTTGGACGTGTGGATCAAAAGTTATGAATTTTACAAATTTGAACATCTAATAGATCAATTCTGGTTTTTATAAAACAGACTAGGCCACGTGTCTTGTTCTGATAGGCTGGTACCGGTTCGTCTGGATCAAGAAACGTGTTTCGTTGGATCTAATGCAATTAGCACGGCACATAATGCAACGTACCCCTTCGTTTAAGTTATCTATCCTGGCCTTGCGATCTAAATCCGACGGACAGAAATGCTTTGACCACGATCTGGTGGCGCTGGCGGCGACGAGTGGCGGCGGCGCGGTCGTACTGCGGCGGAGCCAGTGATTTAGGAAGCAAAGGAGATCGAGGAGTAGCTCACAAGAATCGCCGTAGCAAGTAGATGCTCAAGGTGGTCTTCACCGTCGAAGGGGCGCTCGGGGTGGACGACAATTGCTCGCCGGAGAAGCTCCTGGCGACCGATTCTCACTGTTGAAGACGGAGGCGACGCTACGGTGCGATCTAGGACACGAAAATGGCGGCGTTAGTTGCGGACGAGGTCACTGGCCACACGCGAATCAACGGAAGGAAGAGGGGCGGTCAGAATGTTACCGGGGGCGTCGCTGGAGTTGAAGCAGACGACGACGGTGTTCGGGTGTGGTTGTTGTCGATGTTTCAGAGCGCGCACGATCTAGCTAGAGCTACTGGAGGATGCAGGAGACGATGGGGGTCACACTCGAGAGCTCTGGGGGCAGTGGGGCTGGCGGTGGTGGCCGGAATTGCTTGCGAAGCTCGCCGGAGTCCGCGGCGGTGTGAGGTAAAATCGAGGCAGCCCGGGGGCTCTCTGGCAGAGAAGTTTGAGGGGAAAGAGGTAGGGGGAGGAGGGGATTATGATAGCGTGGTCGGGGGGCGGGGGGGGGGCGGAATCACTGAGGCATTGATGCGAATTAAACGCGCAAATCAATCGACAAAAACGGGAGAGAGAGGGAGGAAGAAGGGGCCCGCAGGTGAGGAAGAAGAACTGACGGGTGGGGTCTGGTTGACAGTGAGATTGAGAGAGGAAGAGTGGGTCCAGGCAGTCAGTGTCTGTGGGGGTGAGTTTCTGAGTGGAAAATGGTTCGGGGGAGGGAAAGAAGATAGGTCATTGGGCTTCAGGTTGGGCCTCTTGGTTTGTCTTCGCTTTTTTTTTATACAGAATGTTTTTCCTTTTTCTATTTTGAATTTCTGTTTTGATTTTCATTCAAATAATTCAAACTCTATTTCAATTCAAACCTTTGCCAAACCTTGGGTATATTTTAATTCTGTTTATTAAGATATTCTAAAGTCCAAAATAGAATAATTCTTTTATTCTTTTAGGGTCTATTGTTAAATTTAAAAATACATATTTGTCTCTATTTCAAATAGGATTTAATTATGTTTTAAAACTCTAATTGAAATATAAATTATACCAAATATTTTCACTAGGTTTTATTTAAAAATAAAACACTTTGAGTTATTATTTAAAATACTTTATTTTGTTTTAATGTTCATTTAAAATGGAAAATGTCTTTGCTTAAATGAATTTGGGTAATAATAAATCCTCATGATTTTATTTAAATTATCCTTTACTCTTTTTATTAAACAAAAATCTTTTATTTTATTTGCTTGGCCAAGATTTATTTTGGTCTTTTAAAATAGTCCTTATTTATTTATTTATTTATTTCCTCCTTTGCTTATGAAAACCATATCTTTTTATTTATGGATCCAAAAATGGTGATTCCAACTTGTAAAATTTTATTTAATATTTGTTTATCCTTTTATATCTCTTTAGGATTATTTGTTCACCATTTGGTATGGATTTTAGATAGGAGCATTATTAGCTTTGGAAATTTAATTTCCTTATCTTACTAAATTCATAAGATTTTACCTATGGTTCCAAATTGAATGAAATCAATTTCTATGGTTTGATAATATTTTCATTTGTCATTCTTGATCATTTATAAATGTTTATTGACAAATTTTATATGGATCAAATCCATAGTCTTAGAGATATCTTGGAAATCTCCCATTAGGGTTTTTGGGTTTTGGTTTATTTTCCAAGTGTTTAAATTTCAGATGCATTTAATGAAGAAAGCATTTCACTTGATTTTGAATTTAGTTGGATTCAAATTTTATTCAAAGTTTGATCAAGATGGGTTTTGATGAATTCATTTCAAAACAAAAGTTTCTTTTCACCTTAAATTTCAACAATTATTTATTTTGTTTATTTATTTTTCCATTACAAAATTTGGAAAATTTTGGGATGTGACAGGCTACCACCCTTAAAGAAATCTCGTCCCGAGATTTGGGAAAGATAGGGGTTACAGTTTGGCTCAAAGCAACTAGGGTACTACCACCCTTAAAAATTTCCAACTAGATTACATCTTTGCTTGCTTGGGGTCTTGATGAAACTTCTCTGGGCAAACATCTGCATAGTGTCCTTTGTTTCCACACTTGAAACAGGTGACAAGGCTGAGATCCTTCATAGGCTTGTTTACCTTGTGCTTCATCTTTTCTGGACAATTGCTTGCATAATGTCCTTGGTCACCACAATTGTAACATGTGACAAGGTTGAGTTCTTCACATATTTTATATGGACAAGTTGATACATAATGGCCTAGCTCTTTGAGTTGTTGCACCACACTTGGATAATTTCCTTATACTTCTTCTTCTTCTCTGGACACTCATTGGCATAGTGTCCCATCTCTTTGCAATGGCAGCACTGCACTTGGATTTTGTCCTTCTTCTTCTTCTTGGGTTTCTCCAAAGCCAGGAGTTCTTCTAGTTCATGCTCTTCATATCTCACCTCAAAGGTGGGAAAGTCTCCTGGTCTCCTTAATATTTTTCTTGGATAATACATATGTTTCCTCTTTTGTCCATCAAGTTGAGTCATATTGCATGGAGGTGCAAGCTGAGATTTTCCTTTGTATTCATCCTTCTTGGTAGAAGTTGTTCCCTCATGGGGGTTTACTGACTGTTGATGCACTCCACCTTGTTTCCTTTGTTGAACTATGGAATAGATGGGGCATTGGATAGGGACATGATTATTTCCTTCACATAGGAAACAAGTAGCTTGAGATGTGGGGCATTGACTAGTTGGATGTTTCTCTTCACAATTAGGGTATTGACCTTCATGCTCTTTGGAAGTGTGGTCCATGTCTCCACAAATATTGCAAGCTTGAGTTCCTTCTGTAATATCATCCTTGACATCATGGTTGTCACCATCTCCTTGGGAAAGGTTGTCTCCCATGTTGATCATTTGATTTGTCATCCTTTGCATCAATAGGGTTTGGGTTTCCAAAAACTTTTGCATGGTTGGGTCTAACTCATTGTTGTTGGACCAGAATTGACTTGTCACTTGGTTCAACTGGGTTTGGGTTACTATGAGTTCTCTCATGTGCATTTCTTGGCTGTTGTTGTTGTTGTCACCATTCTTGATGTTGGAGTTTCTTGGAGTAGTCATCTGTTTGGGTTGGATTGGGATTAGAATAGGCAAAAGATTTCTAAGGAAATAATTCTAATCACACACATCACAATTCACACAAGCAATGTGCAAATAATCACAAACAAACATTCCACTCAAACAACAAAGTTTCAAGCACATTTTTAGGCAACAAAATATTTTTGTTACACCACAAAAGTTGGTGTGTTTGATCTAAACTAAATATGGTGGTCCAACTATATGGTTCACTTGAGATCATTCCATCCTTCCTTGTTGTTTCTTCTTGAATGAGATCATGGTTTCCTTGGGAAAATTCTTGTGTCTTGGTTACAAATCTTCAAAGGTGATGATGGTTCCTTCTAAGTTGTGTTTCCTTAGTCTTCAAGTCTTGAGTAATATTTCTTATCTCACTTGTAGTCCTTAGTGATATCCAAGTTAAGTCCTTGGAGAAAATAAATTTGAGATCTTTGATGATGTTGAAGTTGAAGTCATTTGAGTTGGTGAAGTCCTTCGCTCATGGTTGAGGTCTTTGCTCATGGTTGAGGTCTTTGCTCATCAAGTTGAAATAGAAGAGATGTAGAATCAAAACCAAAAGGTTGAGGAAAGAGTATACATGATTGTTTGTAAATAAGTTTGGAACAAATACAACTCCTATTTTCCTAAGGGGTTTTGTCCAATCCTAGGGTTACAATCCTACAGGCAACACAATGCTCTGATACCATCTATAAGAGGTCCCAACCTTTAATAAGGTAGAGATCCCTGTGTTTACAATGCTAGTCCCTGGATCAATAGCTAGCATCCACAGTTAAGATTTAATATCAAGAAACAAAGGTCATAATACAACTTTATAACCAGGAATAAAATAATTCATTACATCTTACATAGCTCATTTGGCTATCTCATTACAATGCAGCAAAAATAACTATAGCATGGGGTCCTTCATCTTCCAAAGTGCCACGGGCAATCATGTTGGTTGTATACTTGTAATCCTAATCAACATACTTCTCTAACAACAAACAAACCTGCAACATAATAAGTTACACCCACAAGGGTCAATACATTTGAATTGTATTGGCAAGTGATACTATGGTAGATAGTAGAGACTATCATCTATATGAATTTGTCTAGGTGGAGCTTAGGCTTGCTTTGCTCAAAATATATTTTCCTTATCATTTTGAAAACACTAAGTTTTTGCTTGTCAAAAAATCACCCAAGGCATCCCCCAATAGAAATTGGTGATCCTTCAACCCTTGTTCAACCGCAAGTTTTTGACTTAGAAATTGGGATGAGGAAGATTCTTGATAGCTTCCATGTCTTGATGCTCAAATTGTCCTTTGCTAGGGACATGGCTAAGTACTTAGATTTTACACTCTACAGAGGTGGTGCACTTTCCCCACAAGACTTGGTTTCACCAAGACAAGATCTTTCAGAAGCTTCCCTTAGACCAAAATGGACGCGCTCCAACCTAACAAACCCCTACCACCAACTGTCCATTTGGCTAAGTTATCGCAACCTATATGATCCAGGCAGAGCCCATAATGCCAAGTGGCTGCACTTGAAGCTTGTCAACATTTGACATCTCAAATCTCTTTGTTCCTGGGTGGCAATCCACAAGTGAGATACACAAGGTAAACCATAGAAATGGGCCTTGGTTAACCGCTCAACACAAACCATTCTTTCCATTCCACCCAGGTGTTTCATTCACTTAGTTGTTTTATTAAACAAAACACAAGTCCTTGATTTCGAAATATTCCATAGCATGAATAAAATCCACCCTTGTTTTCTACTAGCTAAGCTAAGCATGATAGTAGTAGGAATCTTAACTTAGGAAAATTCTACTAAGGTTTCATCTACTAGGATTTCCCATGGCATAGTTTATACTTAGCAAAAATTCCATGCAAGTCCTACTTAGAAATATCACTAATGCATAGTCAAAATAATGGGACAAAAGTATGTAGCACCACTTTCCTTTTTGGTAGAGAATATAATTTCACTCCTTTATCTTGCAATATTCACACTCTTCAAATTCCACTACAATTCAATCAAGCAAGCAAATGTTCAATCTACCATTCAAGCAATCATCACATAAAATAATACAAACAAGGCAATGCATGCAAACATGCCAAAGATTGTTTTATTTGGAAAAGTGGTTTCTAATAGGTTATAAACATTTTGAAACATTTATTTGTCATTTATAAAGTGGCAAGGTCATTTATAAATGTGGTAAAACCATTTGATATCAAGTTAGTGAAAATGGCTATTTTAAGTCATTTTTGTTTTGTTAGATTTGATTTAAATCAAAGTAAGATTTTCTAGTGTTTGCCAATATAGCTTTAACACAAATGTTAGTATTTTATGGTCAAGTGCTCAATATTGAAATCATTTGCAAAAGGTTTTACCTATAAACCATTTTTATACCAAAACCATATTTTATGTTGTTGGAAATGTCTTTAGCAAAGTAATAATTTTTATAGGGTTCACCCAATATATTTTTAAATCATAAAACTTTGTGTTTAGGGTCAGGGAGTTTAATCCAAATCATTTGCCAAAGGTTTTTCTCCAAAAAGTATTTTTAACATATAAAAACAACATTTTTATTTGACTAGAAATGTTCTAAATCAAAGATTCATCTTTTAAATTCACGAAATACACTTTTAATTCCACAAGTTGGTTTATATGGTTAGTAGGTTCAAAACAATCCAATTGCCAAAGATTTTACCATAAAAATATTTCTAGAATAAATTTTATATCCAAATTATGCCTACACATGTTTCTGTAAAAACAAACAATTTAACAGAAGCAATTTAATAAACAAAACACATGGTTGGAAAGTACTTGTTCTGCTGATTCCATTGATATAAATTTTGCAAAATTTGGACGTGTGGATCAAAAGTTATGAATTTTACAAATTTGAACATCTAATAGATCAATTCTGGTTTTTATAAAACAGACTGGACCACGTGTCTTGTTCTGATAGGCTGGTACCGGTTCGTCTGGATCAAGCAACATGGTTCGTTGGATCTAATGCAAATCGCACGACACAGAATGCAACGTACCCCTTCGTTTAAGTAATCTATCCTGGCCTTGCGATCTAAATCCGACGGACAGAAACGCTTTGACCACGATCTGGTGGCGCTGGCGGCGGCGCGGTCAGACTGCGGCGGAGCCAGTGATTTAGGAAGCAAAGGATATCGAGGAGTAGCTCACCAGAATCACCAAAGAGACTAGATGCTCAAGGTGGTCTTCACCGTCGAAGGGGCGCTCGGGGTGGACGACAATTGCTCGCCGGAGAAGCTCCTGGCGATGGATGCTCACTGTCGAAGACGGAGGCGACGCTACGGTGTGATCTAAGACACGAAAATGGCGGCATTAGTTGCGGACGAGGTCACTGGCCACACGCGAATCAACGGAAGTAAGAGGGGCGGTCAGAATGTTACCGGGGGCGTCGCCGGAGTTGAAGCAGACGACGGCGATGTTTGGGTGTGGTCGTTGTCGATGTTTCAGAGCGCGCGCGATCTAGCTAGAGCTACTAGAGGATGCAGTAGTGTAAGATTCCTCCTTTGTAAAGGAAAGGATCCCTGTGATTGCAATGCTAGTCCCTGGATCAATGCTAGCATCCACAGTTTAAGATGAAGTACACAGATACAAAGGTCGTTTATTACATTCATTCCAGAGATAGAACATAGTCTTTTACAACTCAGGGCCAAAGTCCTAATACAAGAGTTTATGGAATAAGTAAATAAACATAAGTCCTCATCTTCATGTGCCACAGGCAAGCATGTTGAGTGTAGACTCATGACTCCTACTCATCATCGGAGTAACCTGCAACATCACAAGTTCTGACCCACGGTGGGTCAATACTTTGGAATAGTATTGGCAAGTGATACCTTAGTAAATTTTAAGTGGACTATATTACTATATGCATTTTGGCTAAGTGTAGCTTGGCTTGCTTTGCTTGAAAATAGGTTTTCCCTATTAGTTGAAATCACTAAGTTTTTCATTATCAAAAACTTCCCAAGAAACCACCAATAGACATTGGGGTCCTTCACCCTTGTTCACCCACAAGTTTTACTTAGAAGTTGGAGTGATGAGATTCTTGTAGCTTCCATGTCTTGATGCTCAAGTTGTCCATTGCCATGGACTTGGCTAAGTACTTAGATTTTCCATCTGCAGAGGTTGTGCACTTTCCCCACCAGACTTGGTTTTCCAAGACAGGACCTTTCAGAAGCCTTTCCTTAGTCAAATGGACGCGCTCCAACCTATCATTCCCACTACCACCAACTGTCCAAGTGAATAAGTTCTATCAACCTATATGATCAAGGCAGAGCCCATATTGCCAAGTGGTTGCACTGTAAGCTTTCTCAACACTTGGTCTCCAAATCCCTTTGTGCCTGGGTGGCATACCACAAGTGAGATACACAAGCCAAATCCATGGCCTTGTGTAACCACTCAACCAAAAACCACCATTCAAGTCCCATTCCACCCAGGAAGTTCATTGACTTAGTTGTTTTATTAAGAAAAGCATGAGTCCAAAGGACTTAGAATTATTTCATCATAGCATGTACATACTTTACCAACCCTTGTTTTCTACTAGCTAGGCTAAGCATGGCATAGTAACTTAACTTAGGAAAATCCCTAGCAATTCTACAATTCTACAACTACATAGGATTTCCCAACATAGCATTTGGCAAAAGTAGCATGCAAGACTTAGCAAAAATAATTCTAATGCTTATTCAAAATAAAGGGAATGGAATTATCATGAAGTATCACTTGCCTTGGTAATGGGGAGAGTTGCACTCTTCACAATCACAGTCACTAGCAAAATCTACACATAAAATTTGTAGCACACAATTACACACAATTTGTATACAAACAAAATTATGTATGCATGCATGCAAGAAAGTTCTAAATGATGATTTTGAAAACTCTACCAAGCAAGTGCATGATGCAGAAACATAACAAGTCACAAAGTTTGCTAACTAAACTTATTTAGCACTAATACAAGTTACTAAACTAAATCTATGCTCAAAATAGACATAAATATGTTTCTGCATACAAAGTCATTTTAACAGATACTATTTGTTAAACACATTGCAGATTCAGAAAGGCCTTGATTCACTGATTCCAACGGCATGAAATTTGCAAAAATCTAACGTGGGAATCTCAAGTTATAGCCATTTGAAATCTGGATCTAAATCTGTTTTTGAATTCTGTTTTTGAACTAACCCTAGACACGTGTCGCAAAATTACTGGCGCATACCGATTCGTTTGGATCGACAGACGCAGACCGTAGGATCTAACTTAGATCTAGCGGCGCAGAGGCATGCGATACCCCTTCGATTATAATCTATCCTAGCCCTACGATATAGATCCAACGGACACAGACAGCAAGCCATTAACTGGCGGCGCTTAACGGCTGCGCATGGCGGCGACGGCCAGATGGTGGTGGCGCCGGCGATACAGGAAGCTAGATGGGTAGGGAAGATACTCATCGTGATCGCAAGGACGAGGTGATGCTCAACATATGAACGACTCGGCAAGGGGCGCTCAGGTTTGCGGTGGATTGCTCGCCGGAGTAGGGTCTGGCGACAGGTGGCTCTGTTCGAAGTCGAAGGCGACGCTGTCAATCACGAGGAGGCAAACAGAAGGTGTGGTCATATGCAGGGGATCACGGAGAAGACGCGTGCGTGAAGGAGAAGTCTTGGGGCGATCTGGACTTACCGGAGGAGCTCGACGGAGTTGAAGCCGAAGACGGTGGCGCTCAGTCGCTTGTGTTATCGACGTCCTGGGTCACGCGCGGGCGAGCTAGTGGTACTGGGAGGTGCGCAAGGTCAAATGGGGTCTGTTCGTGTGAACCAGAAGCAGAGGGGTGGTCGGAGTTGGCCAGAATCGTGGCTGCAGCTCGTCGGAGACAGCGGGGTTGCGGTGAACAATTCCTGCAGCCTGGGGGCGCTCTGGGCTTGGGGTTTGGGGGAGAATGGAGAGGGGACAGAGGGGGTTTAAGTAGCCAGGATACGAGCGAGATTTACTCGTGCATTTATGCGAATTGAAGCTGCGCAAATCAACAGGAAACGACCGACGTCAATTTGGGGATGAACCAGTCGTGGGGGTGGAGACGACGGTACTCGTGTGGGCCGTGGTTGTCAGCGAGAGAGGAGGAGAGGGAGTGGGTCCTTCCTGTCAGCGAGTTAGTGGGTGCGGGGGCGGGTGAAAGAAAAAATTTCGCGGGGTGGAGGGCTGCTGGACTAGGCTCAATGCAGTGTTGGGCTGATTGGTTGCCTATTTTTCTTCTTTACTCCTTTTCTTTTTCTGATTGATTTTCTAGAAATGGTTTTCAAACTCTATTTCAAATAAGTTTGAATTCAAACCTATTCTAGCTTTTTGTACAGTGTTCCTTGTACCCAAATAAGTGTCAAACACCTCTTTTCACTCAGACCTACTTCGGTTATTTGAAAATAATACAATAAAACCAAGCCTTTTTGGAGATAATAAAATAGGCATAACTATGGTTTTATTCCATATTTTGTTTTGAAACTTTGCCCAAGATTTTGAAATCACTTAAGTTTGAATTCAAAACATCCTAAATGAATAATATCACCTTTCTCAATAGCATGTAGCACAAAGGCTAGGGTTTTCATGCATCAAATAATGAGCAACATTTGCTCCTGTTTTTGAAATGATTTTGAGATAAAACCCTAAATGATGATGGATGCATGGATGATATACATGAGTTTTGAATCATGATTTTTGGGATGTTACAAGGAGACGATGGGGGTCACGCTCGAGAGCTCTGGGGGCAGTGGGGCTGGCGGTGGTGGCCGGAATTGCTTGCGAAGCTCGCCGAAGTCCACGGCGGTGTGAGTTAAAATCGAGGCAGCCCCGGGGCTCTCTGGCAGAGAAGTTTGAGGGGAAAGAGGTAGGGGGAGGAGGGGATTATGATAGCGTGGTCGGGGGCGGAATCACTGAGGCATTGATACGAATTAAACGCGCAAATCAATCGGCAGAAACGAGAGAGAGAGGGAGGAAGAAGGGGTCCGCGGGTGAGGAAGAAGAACTGACGGGTGGGGTCTGGTTGACAGTGAGAGAGAGAGGAAGAGTGGGTCCAGGCAGTCAGTGTTTGAGGGAGTGATTTTTTGAGTGGAAAACGGTTCGGGGGAGGGAAAGAAGATGGGTCACTATTGGCTGGGTTGGAGCCCTCTTGGTCATCTTCGCTTTCTTTTTATCTGATGTTTTTCCTTTTTCTATTTTGAATTTCTGTTTTGATTTTCATTCAAATTATTCAAACTCTATTTCAATTCAAACCTTTGCCAAACCTTGGGTATATTTAAATTCTGTTTATTAAGATATTCTAAAGTCCAAAATAGAATAATTCTTTTATTCTTTTAGGGTCTATTGTTAAATTTAAAAATAGATATTTGTCTCTATTTCAAATAGGATTTAATTATGTTTTAAAACTCTAATTGAAATCTAAATTATACCAAATCTTTTCAGTAGGTTTTAATTAAAAATAAAACACTTTGAGTTATTATTTAAAATACTTTATTTTGTTTTAATGTTCATTTAAAATGGAAAATATGTTTGCTTAAATGAATTTGGATAATAATAAATCCTCATGATTTTATTTAAATTATCCTTTACTCTTTTTATTAAACAAAAATCTTTTATTTTATTTGCTTGGCCAAGATTTATTTTGGTCTTTTAAAATAGTCCTTATTTATTTATTTCCTCCTTTGCTTATGAAAACCATATCTTTTTATCTAAGGATCTAAAAATGGTGATTCCAACTTGTAAAATTTTATTTAATATTTGTTTATCCTTTTATATCTCTTTAGGATTATTTGTTCACCATTTGGTATGGATTTTAGATAGGAGCTGTAACATCCCAGATTTTGTATTAGGATGTTATTAGGGTCATGCATCATCCTTGCATCATTGCATCCTACAATTGAAAATTTGCAATAAAAATCCTAACACATAAACCTATTAAAAACCCTATTAAATATTTCCATAAGTGAGCACTTTTGTTGTAGAAGTTTGACCCTTCTAAAAACCTTGTAAAACATTAAACTATGGCCCTATGTTGACCACCTTAATTTTATAAAAAATTAGAAACAATTTTCATCAAGTTTGGGCTTGGTAGGCAAAAGTTATTTAGGTTTTATTAAACCAGAAAAAGGAAAATATTAAAAGGAAAAAAATAAATGGGCAACCTACCTAATCGGGCATAACGCCACTTACCACATGGCTGCCGACTTGCAGGCCTTGACCTCCATGACACCGCCCAGCCCGTCGCCACTGCCGCTCAGCGACGGACTGCCCACACGTCGCCTCGCCAGACTCGTCGAAAACGACCACCGTCACAAGAACCGACTAGGGAAAATCGGCCGAATTTGGATCAAATCCCTGCCCCCCCGCCAAGTAAAGAGGCCTATAAGATCCCCCGTCCCTCGCCATCCAGAACCCTAGTTTGATTCGAGAAATCGCGGCAGGGTTGTCGATAGGTTGATCTCGCCGGAGTGCCGCCGCTGAAGCTTCGGACGGTGAGCGCGCCGCCCAGAACTGAGGAGCCCCACCCTCCCGTCTCTGCTCCTTGCCTTCCTCCTTTAACACCCGCGCCGCCTGCGCCTTTTTCCCCTTGTTCAGGAGCCTGCGCCGCCCGCGATTTGTCGTCGGAGTCTCGCCGGAGGCCGAGACGATCGACCGCCTGACGTGGCTTGAGGACGATATAGGCGACGCCGAGGACGCGAGCGTGACCGCGAAGGCCAGCTGCACCCTGTCGACCACGTCACCACCGCGGGGATCCACCGGAGCGCCGCCAGCCATCATCGCCGACGCCACAGCCGCCCCACGCCGCCGTCACACCTGGTAAGTCGCCGCCACCTCTCCTGACCGTCGGATCGAGGTTGAACGCGTAAGATTAGAAGTATGCCGAAGGGGTATCGGCGAATAGCGGAGTGCCACGTGGCCGCTGCCAAGACGCACGCCAAGATCGTCACCTAGCTGGAGCCAATCAGACGCTGACACTTGGCAAGGTTTAAGTGTAGTTCAGATCTGTTTGCAGATTTAGATTCAGTCTTGCGAAAATCATATAAAATCGAATAATTGTCCAAATTTAGCTTGTAATATACTGTTGGATTCCTAATTTTATGTAGAATCCAAATCTGTAATAATATCCCAGGTTTACAGTAATGTTTTAGGTGTAGATTTTAATCACTAGATTGGAGTGTTTATTCTATAGAAAAATAATTAAAATTCTGTTTTAATTGATTCTTGTTGCAATAACCTTGTTTCCGTAATGCCTACTAGACAAAATTATACAACCTTGCTTAGGATCATTAGATCTAGCTTGGGGCTAATTAGATGGTTTGATCTCCTTATAATCCTAGGATTGTTTTAGTGACTCTATTAGATCTAAACCCTTGGGAAAATCAATCCTAGTGACACCCTTACACTATCAGAACACAAACTTGCTACATTGATCAATTTAAGAAGAACCAACCTTGCATAAAATACCATGTTGCATGCATGCATGATTTTCTTTGTGATATGCTTTGAGCAAGTTGTGATCAGATCTATGTTTGTGATTCGTTAGATTGCTCGGAGTGCGCTAAGGAGTGCTATTGTGTAGAGTGATGCTCGGATCAAGGCAAGTTACACCACTTGTTCATAATTTTGTCCCAGTTTTGATTCTATGCATGTGATCTTCAAAATTCTGTAGTATGCATGTGTAGGATGTTCTAGTAGAATTTTTCTTAGTATTATTTTGCAAGTGCGATAATTTTGTAGTATGCCATGAGTAGCTCTATACTTAGGATTTTCCATCCTAATAGGTTACCCCTGTTTTTGCTAAGTATTGCTTGCTATGCTATATATACAAAGTACCGTTGGAGGGTTCGAAAGACAAAGAATTTTTCTAAGTATAAAGGCTCTCTAGAGCAAACTTTTCCTCTCAACCACTTCAAAATAAAACTAAGTTTTCTTCTGGGCGGAATGGTTGTCGGGTCAACGAGTGAGATTTTGGTGGAGGACGGCCGCCCAGGAATCAAAGAAGTCTGCCATGTTTCAGAATTCAGAAGCTTCCAGTGCAACCACAATACATTATGGGCTCTGTCTTGGCCTAGTACTTAGTGGGAAACCTCACCTGGGTACCAACATTTGGAGGTTCTTGGCACGGTTGGATCCAGAATGTAGAGGGGCTACTAAGGGAAAGCCTCGCCATGGTCTGGTCTGTAAAAGGGCTTGATCGTGGATTGTGGGTAAAGTGCACAAACTCTCGAGAGTATTGCAATCTGATCGATCAGCCGTGTTCACGCTAACAGAACAACAATGAGCGTCTGAAGGATGGAGCCTCTGAAGGATCTTCCTCTCTATTTTCTAAAAACAAAGTTTTGAAACCCCATGGAGTGCGTAATATCGCTAATGGGTGGGAATTTGGGAACTTGGTGTGTAATATCCAAGTGACGCTTGGTGCGTAATATCCAAGTGTTTGGTTGTTTGGACACTTGGTGCGTAATATCCTCGTGTGCCACTCGACCTTATTTTATCAAAGCAAATGTTTACAAAGTAGGACAATCCTCTCTTCTTCTCTCTACTTAAGAAAATTAGCTTTGAAGAAATAAACTCTACAGCCTATACCAGCCTTGCATGTAGAGATAGTCTTTTCTCTCCTTGGTGTAATTTGCCAATACATTCAAAGTATTGACCCAACTTGTTGGCTGCACGTCTTATGTGCAGAATACGAATATTGAAAGGTGCGTAGGGATCGCGGGTCTACACTCGACAAGCCTGGGGCGTTGATGGACTCATGCTGCTTTTATGTTTCCGCTGTTATTTGAGCTAGCATAATGCTAAGCAATTTTTGTAATAAATTCGTACTCTGGATTCTCCGTGTAATAAAGACTTTGTGTTTTACATGATATTTCATCGACTGTGAGTGCTAGCTATTGATCCAGGGACTAGCATGTTAATCACAGGGACTTAGGATCCTTACCGATCCGAGGTCATTACAGGAGCATTATTAGCTTTGGAAATTTAATTTCCTTATCTTACTAAATTCATAAGATTTTACCTATGGTTCCAAATTGAATGAAATCAATTTCTATGGTTTGATAATATTTTCATTTGTCATTCTTGATCATTTATAAATGTTTATTGACAAATTTTATATGGATCAAATCCATAGTCTTAGAGATATCTTGGAAATCTCCCATTAGGGTTTTTGGGTTTTGGTTTATTTTCCAAGTGTTTAAATTTCAAGATGCATTTATGAAGAAAGCATTTCACTTGATTTTGAATTTAGTTGGATTCAAATTTTAATCAAAGTTTGATCAAGATTGGTTTTGATGAATTCATTTCAAAACAAAAGTTTCTTTTCACCCTAAATTTCAACAATTATTTATTTTGTTTATTTATTTTTCACATTACAAAATTTGGAAAATTTTGGATGTGACAGGCTACCGCCCTTAAAAGAAATCTCGTCCCGAGATTTGGGAAAGATATGGGTTACAGGTTGCCTCAAAGCAACTAGGGTACTACCACCCTTAAAAATTTCCAACTAGATTACATCTTGGCTTGCTTGGGGTCTTGATGAAACTTCTCTGGGCAAACATCTGCATAGTGTCCTTTGTTTCCACACTTGAAACAGGTGACAAGGCTGAGATCCTTCATAGGCTTGTTTACCTTGTGCTTCATCTTTTCTGGACAATTTCTTGCATAATATCCTTGGTCACCACAATTGTAACATGTGACAAGGTTGAGTTCTTCACGTATTTTCTGTGGACAAGTTGATACATAATGGCCTAGCTCTTTGCAGTTGTTGCACCACACTCGGATAATTTCCTTATACTTCTTCTTCTTCTCTGGACACTCATTGGCATAGTGTCACATCTCTTTGCAATGGCAACACTGCACTTGGCTTTTGTCCTTCTTATTCTTGGGTTTCTCCAAAGCTAGGAGTTCTTCTATTTCATGCTCTTCATATCTCACCTCAAAGGTGGGAAAGTCTCCTGGTATCCATAATCTTTTTCTTGGATAATACATATGTTTCCTCTTTTGTCCATCAAGTTGAGTCATATTGCATGGAGGTGCAAGCTGAGATTTTCCTTTATCTTCATCCTTCTTGGTAGAAGTTGTTCCCTCATGGGGTTCTTGTTGATGCACTCCACCTTGTTTCCTTTGTTGAACTATGGAATAGATGGGGCATTGGATAGGGGCATGATTATTTCCTTCACATAGGAAACAAGTAGCTTGAGATGTGGGGCATTGACTAGTTGGATGTTTCTCTTCACAATTAGGGCATTGACCTTCATGCTCTTTGGAAGTGTGATCCATGTCTCCACAAATATTGCAAGCTTGAGTTCCTTCTATAATATCATCCTTGACATCATGGTTGTCACCATATCCTTGGGAAAGATTGTCTCCCATGTTGATCATTTGATTTGTCATCCTTTGCATCAACAGGGTTTGGGTTTCCAAAAACTTTTGCATGGTTGGGTCTAACTCATTATTGTTGGCCCAGAATTGACTTGTCACTTGGTTCAACTGGGTTTGTGTAACATCCCAAAAATCATAAGTTTCAAAACTCATTCATATCATCTTTTGCATTTAGGGTTTTCTCAAAATTATTTGGAAATAGATGTATGAGCTATGATTTCATGTGAACAATTTATCTCAAATGGCTATCACCCTTTGAAATTTGAATGTTTAGGTACTGGTTTACTTGCCTCCATTGTTGGATAGAGTAGGTGAAACTTTTAACCCAAGTTTTCAAATTTGGAAATGGTTTCAAAATCCTTTTTCAAATATTTGCAAACTAGAGCAAGCCTCTGATTACTTTAAAAACCAAGTTTGACCAAGCCTTGCAAAGTAACCACTTGGTTAATATGACTGTTTATAAATCCACAAAACCCTGCAAAAATCTCCAAAGCAGTTCTGATTCAAAAAGATTTGAATCCATATCAAATTCATATCAGAAAATGAATTTAGGAAAAGAAAAGGCTTAAACAATAGAAAAGGGCCGCGCGGCCAGAATCTGGCCCAGCAGCGGATCAAGCCCAGCAAGCCCACCCGGGGATCTCCTTTTCTTCTCACACGCACGAGCACACGCAAACAGATGCTGACAGCCCGACCCCACCAACACTTTGCGCGTTTCGCTGACGAGCGGGTCCAGACCACGTCATCCTCGTCTTCCCCAGACCGCGCCTGCGACCACGTCGCTGCAGCAGTGATGGCCGGTAATGGCGCGGTGTAAATGGGCATTTATCCTCGAGCGTTTCTTGTCGATTCCCCGGCTATAAGACCCTCTCTGCCCCGCGATCTTTTTCCCCCAAACACCTCACTCACTCTGCCACCAGGCTGCCCTCAATCCTCCGCGCACCGCCGCTGACAGAGCCTCTCCGGCGAGCGATTCAGGTGAACCTCGAGTTCCCCTATGCCTATCGTTCTTGCTATCTGACTCAGTGTACCTTTGCGCATCTCCTGACCTCACTAGTCCGTCTTGTACTGCCCCAGGTCGCCGGTTCCACTTGACACCGCAAGCACCGATGGCGACATCAACTCCGACGAGTTTTTCCGGTAGGTACAGACCGCCCCTCGCCTCCCCGTTCATGCACACAACTTTCCCTTGACCCTGTGAACCTAACCGTATCGCTATCTTGCCTTGGGGTGATGCACAGCGACGTCCACGACGACCACCTGACGCACCCGACGCCGCCACGAACTCCGGTGAGCAATCGCAGCCGTGCCCGAGCGCCCCTTCACCAACTGCGAGTACGACGAGCTTCGCCAAGATCTCCTGAGCATGGTGAGCTACCCCCTGTCCTCCCTTACCCCCTGTAGCGCCGCCGCCATCGTCGACTGACAGTTCCGCCGCCGGTAGCCGCCGCTCCGCCGCCAGATCTTGGTCAGTACAATAGCAGCCGTCAGATCCTTATCGTAGCGCTAGGATAGAATCACTTAAGCCGAAGCGGTACACGATCTGAGCCGCCAGATTTCATTTAAATCCTACGGCTGTGGAGCTCGATCCAGTGCGAAACGGTACGGGCGAATGAAAACACGACGCGTGGCTAGGTTAGATCTGAAAACAGATTTAAAAACCAGAATTTTGATCCAAATTCAAATGCTCATAACTTTCAAATGCCACGTTAGATTTTTGCAAACTTTATACTGTTGGATTCAGTGAAACAAGGCCTTTCTGAATATCCAATTTGTTTAGCATATAGTAACAGTTAAAATGATTTTATTTGTGGAACAAGTTTAGGGCTATTTTAGATATAGATTTATTTTTGTAAATTATATTTGGGCCAAATAAGTTTAGTTAGCAATCTTGTGACATGTTAAGTTTCTGTGGGCATGAACCTACTTGGTAGAATTTTCAAAAATCACCACTTAGTAAATTCTTGCATGCATGCATTCATATTATTTTTGGTTGTATATAATTTGTGTGTATTTATGCTTAAATTTCTTGTGTAGATTTTGCTAGTGATTGTGATTGTGAAGAGTGCTACTCTCCCCACTACCAAGGCAAGTGATATTTTCATGAATATTCCTATCCTAAGTTTTGTACTAGCATTAGATATTTTTGCTAATATTGCATGATATTTTGCTTAGTGCTAAGATGGGAAATCCTAAGTAGAGTGAAATTGTAGAGTTGCTAGGAAATTTTCCTAAGTTAAGTTACCATATTCTTCTTAGCCTATCTACTTAGAAAACAAGGGTGGTGAACAACTATATGGTTTATGATAAAAATATTCTAAGTCAAAAGACTTATATTTTCTTAATAAAACAACTAAGTCAAATGAACCTCCTGGGTGGAATGGAAAGTATGGGTTATGTTGAGTGGTTACACAAGGCCATGGACTTGGGTTGTGTATCTCACTTGTGGTAAGCCACCCAGGCACAAAGGGATTTGGAGGCCAATTGTTGAGAAAGCTTACAGTGCAACCACTTGGCAATATGGGCTCTGCCATGATCATATAGGTTGCTAGAACTTAGTCATTTGGACAGTTGGTGGTAGATGGGATGATAGGATGGAACGCGTCCATTTGACTAAGGAAAGGCTTCTGAAAGGTCTTGTCTTGGGAAACCAAGTCTGGTGGGAAAAGTGCACAACCTCTGCAGATGGAAAACCTAAGTACTTAGCCTTGTCCAAGGCAATGGACACTTTTGAGCATCAAGACATGGAAGCTACAAGAATCTCATCACTCCAACTTCTAAATAAAATTTGTGGGTGAACAAGGGTGAAGAACCTCAATGTCTATTGGTGGTTCCTTGGGAATGTTTTTGACAAAGAAAACTTAGTAAATTTCAACTAATAGGAAAAACTTATTTGCAAGCAAAGCAAGCCAAACTACACTTAGCCAAAATGCATATAGTATTATAGTCCACTTAAAATATACCAAGGTATCACTTGCCAATACTATTCCAAAGTATTGACCCTCTGTGGCTGTAACTTGTGATGTTGCAGGTTACTCCGATGATGAATAGGAGTCATGAGTCTACACTCAACATGCTTGCCTGTGGCACATGAAGATGAAGACTTGTGTTTATTTACTTATTCCATAAACTCTTGTATTAGGCCTATGGCCCTGAGTTGTAAAAGACTATGTTTTTATCTCTGGAATGAATGTAATAAACGACCTTTGTATCTGTGTACTTCATCTTAAACTGTGGATGCTAGCATTGATCCAGGGACTAGCATTGCAATCACAGGGATCCTTTCCTTTATAAAGGATGGATCTAACATATGGTATCAGAGCACTGTGTTGCCTGTAGGATTATGACCCTAGGATTGGAAAACCACTAAGGAAAAAGTTTTTCAACTACTTCTACACTTGTCTATTCTTCTCGTAAAACTCTTCTAATCTCTTTCAAACTTCCTTTGTAGATGAACTCCATCAACGAAGCCGTGAAGAAGGGACCACTCATGACCATGACCTTGGAATGTGAAACTGAGTTTCCAAGTATTCTCAAAGACCTCATGGAAGCAATGGATGCACATGGTGAAGCCGTGTACAAGGGCTTTCCAGTGATGGATGAAGGAGTGGAATATTGGTGGGTGCAACTTCACTTGTACAAAAACAAGGAAGACAACCACAAAGAAAAGGGATTCTGCACGTACACCAACACTACAATGCACACCACATTCTTTGAGTCAGCCAGGGATGCAGCTTGGAGGACTATCAAAGAATTAAGTGCTAGAGTCAAGTGCAGAATGCTCAACCTCCAAAAGGACTTAGAGAAAGAGAAGGAGTTTACTCAAGAGTTGGAAGACACCAACCAAGAGATAAGGGGAGATGTTATAGACTTAGTGATAGAGTCAAGAGAGCAAGATTGGTGGATTGCCTCTAGGAACATTGTGTTTAATAATAGATCCCGTGAGATTGGATTGTAAGGACACTTCGTTAGTTGGACCACCACTTATCACCTTGTTTTCAAAAGATGTTTTAAATAAATTTGGACCTTGAA
The DNA here is from genome assembly GCA_030063025.1 of Avena longiglumis. NCBI lineage: Eukaryota > Viridiplantae > Streptophyta > Magnoliopsida > Poales > Poaceae > Avena > Avena longiglumis. The sequence goes on from CP125977.1 coordinate 501,380,688, forward strand.
TGATGTAATGAACTTATTTATACATGACCTGTGTGACAATTATGTTTCATGGATGTGTATGAGTGATTAAGTCTTGATTTACTTTGGATTGCGTTGTTCTAACTTTTTCAATCTTATAAATAGATGCCTGTTGCCATCAGCACCGTTGAGGAGTTACGGGTTACTCGTTTTGGTTCCCGTATCATTGAGCTTACCACTCTGCTTGATCTCCCTCTTCCTACCATCACGGTGTACCCACTCACCAAGTTCGAGAGGAAGGACCTCTGGGGCTTCAAGGTGACCCAGCCAGGACGCCAGACTGAGCCTACTACAGAGGCCATCGTCTTCAAGCTAATGCACGATGATAGGGAGAGAGGCATGGAGGTATTCATGCAGGACCTGATAGGACGACTGTTAGGCCGTCACTCCCGACAGGTTAGGGGTACTCACTTTCACGTCTTCGAAAGACGTGATGTTGATGGAGAGTCCATCGATTTTGAGGACGACTCGAGGAGCACTGCGGAGCCGATACGTCTTTATCTTCAGGACTTAGAGACTCTTCTCAGGCACGTAGATACGGACAGGACGAACGTCATGCTAGGTAATGACGAGCTTCAGGTGCAGCTTCGCGAGAAGGACAAGCTTTTCGCGCAGCAGGATGAGATGATCAAGGAAATGGAGACAAAGTTTGAGGCCCAGGACCGCAAGTTCAAGAGTCAAGAGAAACGCGTCCAGGATAGGAACAAGAAAATCCGGGACATGACCGAGGAACTGAAGTCCAAGGACTTCGAGCTTGAGCAGCAGCAGATGGTTATTGAGAGGCTTCGCCCGAAGAGGGCTCTCAAGACCAAGGTTGATTCTTTGACCACTACGATTGAGGAGAACAAGACCGCGATGGAGAACGCAGGTCTTACCTTTGTCGAGGAGGAGATAGATGCTGATGAGTAGACTTGACTACTCGTTTACCTTTAATATTCATACTTGTTATTGCGAACTTATTATTGGACCATCCGACATGTGGATGGCTTGCCACTTGAGTGTATTACTTCATGAGTTCGTTATGTGGTTGTTGAACTTTTATTCTTATGTTGCTTGTTATGTGTTTGTTTGTGATGTATTGTGCATGAAACATCTATGGGTATCTCATTCGTATCTATTTGAACAAACCACAGATGCCTCCCCGTCGCGCAAACCCCAACCCCAACAACATCACCCCGTAAATGCAACAAATGATGAATGCGCAAACACAACTTATGCAAATGATGACAACATTCATCCAGAACCAGAACAACAACAACAACAACCCCAACAACAACAACAATAACAACAACAACAACAACCCTCCGGGTTTTGACATGCTCACCAGATTTCTGCGTTTGAGGCCAGCAAAATTTTCGGGAACAACTGATCCCATGGCAGCCAATGACTGGCTATGTTCTGTGAACAAAGACTTGGTGACAGTAGGCTGCACTGATGCTGAAAAGGTCAGGTTCGCAGCACATCTGTTGGAAGGACCAGCCGCCACCTGGTGGGATAACTTCCAAATCACCACTCCCATTGATGAAGTGACTTGGGACATCTTTGAAGATGGTTTTCGCACGGCTGATATCTCATCAGGGATAATGAGTCTGAAAAAGAAAGAGTTTCACAACTGAAACCACCGCATGTGGCGTAATACATAGAAGAGTTCAACAATGCGGCGTGCTATGCACGGATGAGGTTGATCTGATGCCAAGAGAAAGGAAAAGTTCTTGGAAGGCTTGAATGATGAGCTGAACCTACATGTCTCATGGCATATGTTCCAACTTATCGATCTTTGTGTGACAAGGCTGCTATTTTGGAAAGTAAAATGAAGCAAGTCGAGAGTAGGAAGAGGAAACACTCCGACAAACAGCTCGGGATCGTCACAAACGATCTCATTATGATGACGATGGCTCAGGATCCCATAAACATGGGAAATTCAACAAGCACCACAACCACAACCGTCATGACAACAAGCATCACCGTAGTCATGACAATGATAAGTACAAAAACCACAAGAGTGGACATAAGAGCCACCATAGTGGAAATGGTAGTGGAAGTGGGAGTCAGCATGCTAAAAAGGACCTCAGTCAGGTTGAGTGTTTCAAATGCAAAAAGCTGGGGCATTATGCTAATGAGTGCCCTGAGAAGAAAGTTGAAGGACCTAACAAGCCCAATCCTTTCCAGAAAGGACAGGTTAACCACATCAATGTGGAGGAGGTCTATGAGGAGCCTGATGCCGTTGCTGGTAAGTTCAGACTCAATTCAATTTCAGCATTTGTACTCTTTGATACCGGTGCATCTCATTCATTCATATCAAAAGAATTCGTTGAAAGAAATGAACTACCGGTAGAAACCATTGGGTGTCCTATAAGAGTAAGTTCTCCAGGTGGAGAAATGATAGTAAACTCAGGATGTCATGACTTAGTCATAGAGTTTGGAAAACATAAGTTTCCGGTGAACCTGATAATCCTGAATTCCCAAGGATTGGATGTGATTTTGGGAATGGATTGGATGGCAAAGTATGAAGGAGTATTAGATTGTGCTAATCGTACTGTTGCACTCACAACCCCAGAAGGAAAAAGAATAAAATTTAAGTCAAACTTTGAATCCAAGGGAAGTAAACTAAATTCTCTTAAGGGGGTTAGCATGGACAGTGTACCAATTGTGTGTGAGTATCCGGATGTATTTCTGGAGGAATTACCAGGAATGCCACCAGATAGAGATGTGGAGTTTTTGATAGATTTGGTACCAGGTTCTGGACCAATAGCTAAGAGACCGTACAAAATGTCGGTTGATGAACTGAAAGAACTCAAGAAGCAGCTAGGAGAACAGTTGCAGAAAGGGTTTATTCAACCAAGTTCCTCATCTTGGGGAGCCCCAGTGTTGTTTGTGGAGAAAAAGGATAGAACACAAAGATTATGTATTGACTACCGTTCTCTCAACGAGGTTACTATCAAAAACAAATATCCTTTGCCAAGAATCAACGACTTGTTTGATCAGTTAGAAGGAGCAGGTGTGTTCTCGAAGATTGATCTTCGGTCAGGCTATTTTCAACTCAAGATAAGAGAGCAAGACATACCTAAGACAGCATTCACCACGAGGTATGGATTGTATGAATACACTGTGATGGCTTTTGGATTAACCAACGCTCCAGCATATTTCATGAACATGATGAATAAGGTATTCATGGAATTCCTTGACAAGTTTGTGGTCGTTTTCATCGACGATATCCTAGTCTATTCCAAGAGCAAGGAAGAACATGAAAGACAGTTGCGCTTGATACTAGAAAAGTTAAGAGAGCATAAACTTTATGCCAAATTTAGCAAGTGTGAGTTCTGGTTAGAGAAAGTTGGATTTCTTGGTCATGTTATGACAAAGGATGGTGTGGCAGTTGATCCTGCTAAAGTTTCAGCTGTGACAGATTGGGAATCACCCAAGAATGTGAAGGAAGTTCGTAGTTTCCTTGGCTTAGTAGGTTACTACAGAAGGTTCATTGAAAATTTCTCGAAGGTTGCTAAGCCAATGACAGAATTGTTAAAGAAGGACAAGAAATTTGCTTGGACTGAAGGTTGCGAAGTCAGCTTCCAAGAGTTGAAGAAGAGACTTGTAACAGCACCAGTTTTATGTCTGCCAGATTTGGAAAAGGATTTCCAAGTATATTGTGATGCGTCTCATCAAGGTTTGGGTGCCGTACTCATGCAAGATGGTAAAGTCGTAGCTTATGCTTCGAGACAACTCAAAACTCATGAAGTAAACTATCCTACTCATGATTTGGAGTTAGCCTCTGTCGTCCATGCACTCAAAACATGTAGACATTACCTATTGGGTAAGCGGTGTGAAGTGTTCACCGATCATAAGAGCTTGAAGTATATCTTCACCCAGAAGGAGATCAACATGAGACAAAGAAGATGGCTAGAACTTATCAAGGATTATGACTTAAGTTTGCAATACCACCCCGGTAAAGCAAATGTGGTAGCCGATGCTTTAAGTCGTAAGACGTTTGTAAATGGTCTTACCAAAGGGGAATTGCCAGATGATCTGTGTAAGCAATTCAAGGAACTCAGGTTGGAGATTGTACCAGAAGGACATCTCATGTCATTAGATGTTCAACCCACTCTTTTGGACAAGATCCAAGAAGCTCAGAATACCGATAAGGAAATTGAAAAGATCAAGGAAAATATTAGTCTAGGGAAGGCTAAGAGTTTCCATATTGATGAACAAGGAACCTTATGGCACGGGAAACGTATATCTCTTCCACAAGACCCGGAGTTGCGGAAACTGATCTTACAAGAAGGTCACAACACTCCGTATTCCATTCACCCAGGAAACACCAAGATGTACATGGATATGAAAGAAAGATTTTGGTGGAACAATCTCAAAAGGGACATCGCCGAACATATTGGTTTGTGTGATGTGTGTAGCAGAGTCAAAGCAGAACACCAAAAACCAGCAGGTTTGCTTCAACCACGCCTATTCCTGAATGGAAGTGGGAAAATATTGGTATGGATTTCATTACCGGGTTACCACGGACCAGGTCAGGGTATGATTCCATATGGATAGTAGTGGACCGCCTAACTAAAGTGGCTCATTTTATACCTGTAAAGACAACTTATACAAGTGCCAAGTTAGCAAAAATATACATGAGCAGAATCGTATGCCTTCACGGTGTGCCTAAGAGTATTGTGTCAGATAGAGGAACTCAGTTCACATCTCACTTTTGGAGACAGCTTCATGAATCCTTAGGAACGAGGTTGGAATTCAGTACTGCCTTTCATCCTCAAACAGATGGTCAAACAGAGAGGACCAACCAAATTCTTGAAGACATGTTGAGGGCATGTGCTTTAGATTATGGAGCAAGCTGGGATGAAAGTTTGCCCTATGCAGAGTTCTCTTACAACAATAGTCATCAGGTTAGTATTGGAATGGCACCATTTGAACTACTCTACGGAAGGAAGTGTACCACCCCATTGTTATGGAATGGTGTGGGAGAAAGAAGCCTATTTGGACCTGATCTTATCAAAGACGCCGAAGAGAAAGTCAAATTGGTTAAGGACAGATTGAAAATAGCACAGTCTCGACAGAAAAGCTACGCGGATTCTAAGCGTAGAGAAGTCACCTACGAAGTTGGGGATAGAGCTTATCTCAGAGTATCACCACTCCGTGGGGTGAAAAGATTTGGAGTCAAAGGAAAGTTGGCACCAAGATATGTTGGGCCATTCAAGATTCTAAGTCGCAAAGGAGAAGTTGCATACGAAATTGAATTGCCAGAATCTCTATCAGCAGTCCATAACGTATTTCATGTGAGTCAACTTAAGAAATGCCACCCACAAATGGAAGAGTATTCTTTGAAGGATACCATACCTTTGGAAGAAGTTCAGTTAGAAAGTGATCTCACTTATGAGGAAAAGCCTGTCAAGATTCTAGAGACCGCAGAAAGAGTTACCAGGACCAAGACTATCAAGTTTTGTAAAGTGCAATGGAACCATCACTCCGAAGAGGAAGCAACATGGGAAAGAGAAGATGATCTTCGGAAAGACCACCCTCACCTATTTGCTAGCCAACCCGAATCTCGAGGGCGAGATTCATCTTAAGGGGGTTAGATTTGTAACATCCCAAAAATCATAAGTTTCAAAACTCATTCATATCATCTTTTGCATTTAGGGTTTTCTCAAAATTATTTGGAAACAGATGTATGAGCTATGATTTCATGTGAACAATTTATCTCAAATGGCTATCACCCTTTGAAATTTGAATGTTTAGGTACTGGTTTACTTGCCTCCATTGTTGGATAGAGTAGGTGAAACTTTTAACCCAAGTTTTCAAATTTGGAAATGGTTTCAAAATCCTTTTTCAAATATTTGCAAACTAGAGCAAGCCTCTGATTACTTTAAAAACCAAGTTTGACCAAGCCTTGCAAAGTAACCACTTGGTTAATATGACTGTTTATAAATCCACAAAACCCTGCAAAAATCTCCAAAGCAGTTCTGATTCAAAAAGATTTGAATTCATATCAAATTCATATCAGAAAATGAATTTAGGAAAAGAAAAGGCTTAAACAATAGAAAAGGGCCGCGCGGCCAGAATCTGGCCCAGCAGCGGATCAAGCCCAGCAAGCCCACCCGGGGATCTCCTTTTCTTCTCACACGCACGAGCACACGCAAACAGACGCTGACCCCACCAACACTTTGCGCGTTTCGCTGACGAGCGGGTCCAGACCACGTCATCCTCGTCTTCCCCAGACCGCGCCTGCGACCACGTCGCTGCAGCAGTGATGGCCAGTAATGGCGCGGTGTAAATGGGCATTTATCCTCGAGCGTTTCTTGTCGATTCCCCGGCTATAAGACCCTCTCTGCCCCGCGATCTTTTTCCCCCAAACACCTCACTCACTCTGCCACCAGGCTGCCCTCAATCCTCCGCGCACCGCCGCTGACAGAGCCTCTCCGGCGAGCGATTCAGGTGAACCTCGAGTTCCTATCTGCCTATCGTTCTTGCTATCTGACTCAGTGTACCTTTGCGCATCTCCTGACCTCACTAGTCCGTCTTGTACTGCCCCAGGTCGCCGGTTCCACTTGACACCGCAAGCACCGACGGCGACATCAACTCCGACGAGTTTTTCCGGTAGGTACAGACCGCCCCTCGCCTCCCCGTTCATGCACACAACTTTCCCTTGACCCTGTGAACCTAACCGTGTCGCTATCTTGCCTTGGGGTGATGCACATCGATGTCCACGACGACCACCTGACGCACCCGACGCCGCCACGAACTCCGGTGAGCAATCGCAGCCCTGCCCGAGCGCCCCTTGACCAACTGCGAGTACGACGAGCTTCGCCAAGATCTCCTGAGCACGGTGAGATACCCCCTGTCCTCCCTTACCCCCTGTAGCGCCGCCGCCATCGTCGACTGACAGTTCCGCCGGTGGCCGCCGCCAGATCTTGGTCGACAATAGCGTCGGATCCTTATCGTGGCTAGGATAGAATCACTTAAGCGAGGTACACGATCCGAGCCAGATTTCATTTAAATCCTACTGTGGAGCTCGATCCGGTCTTGGCTTGATGGCGAATGAAAACACGACGTGGCTAGGTTAGATCTGAAAACAGATTTAAAACCGATTTTGATCCAAATTCAAATGCTCATAACTTTCAAATGCCACGTTAGATTTTTGCAAACTTTATACCGTTGGATTCAGTGAAACAAGGCCTTTCTGAATATCCAATTTGTTTAGCATATAGTAACAGTTAAAATGATTTTATTTGTGGAACAAGTTTAGGGCTATTTTAGATATAGATTTATTTTTGTAAATTATATTTGGGCCAAATAAGTTTAGTTAGCAATATTGTGACATGTTAAGTTTCCGTGGGCATGAACCTACTTGGTAGAATTTTCAAAAATCACCACTTAGTAAATTCTTGCATGCATGCATTCATATTATTTTTGGTTGTATATAATTTGTGTGTATTTATGCTTAAATTTCTTGTGTAGATTTTGCTAGTGATTGTGATTGTGAAGAGTGCTACTCTCCCCACTACCAAGGCAAGTGATATTTTCATGAATATTCCTATCCTAAGTTTTGTACTAGCATTAGATATTTTTGCTAATATTGCATGATATTTTGCTTAGTGCTAAGATGGGAAATCCTAAGTAGAGTGAAATTGTAGAGTTGCTAGGAAATTTTCCTAAGTTAAGTTACCATATTCTGCTTAGCCTAGCTACTTAGAAAAAAAGGGTGGTGAACAACTATATGGTTTATGATAAAAACGTTCTAAGTCAAAAGACTTATATTTTCTTAATAAAACAACTAAGTCAAATGAACCTCCTGGGTGGAATGGAAAGTATGGGTTATGTTGAGTGGTTACACAAGGCCATGGACTTGGGTTGTGTATCTCACTTGTGGTAAGCCACCCAGGCACAAAGGGATTTGGAGGCCAATTGTTGAGAAAGCTTACAGTGCAACCACTTGGCAATATGGGCTCTGCCATGATCATATAGGTTGCTAGAACTTAGTCATTTGGACAGTTGGTGGTAGATGGGATGATAGGATGGAACGCGTCCATTTGACTAAGGAAAGGCTTCTGAAAGGTCTTGTCTTGGGAAACCAAGTCTGGTGGGGAAAGTGCACAACCTCTGCAGATGGAAAACCTAAGTACTTAGCCTTGTCCAAGGCAATGGACACTTTTGAGCATCAAGACATGGAAGCTACAAGAATATCATCACTCCAACTTCTAAATAAAATTTGTGGGTGAACAAGGGTGAAGAACCTCAATGTCTATTGGTGGTTCCTTGGGAATGTTTTTAACAAAGAAAACTTAGTAAATTTCAACTAATAGGAAAAACTTATTTGCAAGCAAAGCAAGCCAAACTACACTTAGCCAAAATGCATATAGTATTATAGTCCACTTAAAATATACCAAGGTATCACTTTCCAATACTATTCCAAAGTATTGACCATCTGTGGCTGTAACTTGTGATGTTGCAGGTTACTCCGATGATGAATAGGAGTCATGAGTCTACACTCAACATGCTTGACTGTGGCACATTAAGATGAAGACTTGTGTTTATTTACTTATTCCATAAACTCTTGTATTAGGCCTATGGCCCTGAGTTGTAAAAGACTATGTTTTTATCTCTGGAATGAATGTAATAAACGACCTTTGTATCTGTGTACTTCATCTTAAACTGTGGATGCTAGCATTGATCCAGGGACTAGCATTGCAATCACAGGGATCCTTTCCTTTATAAAGGATGGGTCTAACAGTTTGGGTTACTATGAGTTCTCTCATGTGCATCTCTTGGTTGTTGTTGTCACCATTCTTGATGTTGGAGTTTCTTGGAGTAGTCATGTGTTTGGGTTGTATTGGGATTAGAATAGGCAAAATATTTCTAAGGAAATAATTCTAATCACACACATCACAATTCACACAAGCAATGTGCAAACAATCACAAACAAACAAACATTCCACTCAAACAACAAAGTTTCAAGAACATTTTTAGGCAACAAAATATTTTTGTTACACCACAAAAGTTGGTGTGTTTGATCTAAACTAAATATGGTGGTCCAACTATATGGTTCACTTGAGATCATTCCATCCTTCCTTGTTGTTTCTTCTTGAATGAGATCATGGTTTCCTTGGGAAAATTCTTGTGTCTTGGTAACAAATCTTCAAAGGTGATGATGGTTCCTTCTAAGTTGTGTTTCCTTAGTCTTCAAGTCTTGAGTAATATTTCTTGTCTCACTTGTAGTCCTTAGTGATATCCAAGTTGAAGTCCTTGGTGAAAATAAAGTTGAGGTCTTTGATGATGTTGAAGTTGAAGTCATTTGAGTTGGTGAAGTCCTTCGCTCATGGTTGAGGTCTTTGCTCATGGTTGAGGTCTTTGCTCATCAAGTTGAAACAGAAGAGATGTAGAATCAAAACCAAAAGGTTGATCAAAGAGTATACATGATTATTTGTAAATAAGTTTGGAACAAATACAACTCCTATTTTCCTAAGGGGTTTTGTCCAATCCTAGGGTTACAATCCTACAGACAAAGGTGCTCGATACCATCTATAAGAGGTCCCAACCTTTAATAAGGTAGAGATCCCTGTGTTTACAATGCTAGTCCCCGGATCAATAGATAGCATCCATAGTTAAGATGTAATATCAAGAAACAAAGGTCATAATACAACTTTATAACCAGGAATAAAATAATTCATTACATCTTACATAGCTCATTTGGCTATCTCATTACAATGCAGCAGAAATAACTATAGCATGGGGTCCTTCATCTTCCAAAGTGCCACAGGAAATCATGTTGGTTGTAGACTTGTAATCCTAATCAACATACTGCTCTAACAACAAACAAACCTGCAACATAATAAGTTACAGCCACAAGGGTCAATACATTTTAATTGTATTGGCAAGTGATACTATGGTAGTATAGTAGAGACTATCATCTATATGCATTTGGCTAGGTGGAGCTTAGGCTTGCTTTGCTCAAAATAGATTTTCCTTATCATTTTGAAAACACTAAGTTTTTGCTTGTCAAAAAATCACCCAAGGCATCCCCCAATAGAAATTGGTGATCCTTCAACCCTTGTTCTACCACAAGTTTTTAACTTAGAAATTGGGATGAGGAGATTCTTGATAGCTTCCATGTCTTGATGCTCAAATTGTCCTTTTCTAGGGACATGGATAAGTACTTAGATTTTACACTCTGCAGAGGTGGTGCACTTTCCCCACAAGACTTGGTTTCACCAAGACAAGATATTTCAGAAGCCTTCCCTTAGACCAAAATGGACGCGCTCCAACCTATCAAACCCCTACCACCAACTGTCCATTTGGCTAAGTTATTGCAACCTATATGATCCAGGCAGAGCCCATAATGCCAAGTGGCTGCACTTGAAGCTTCTCAACATTTGACATCTCAAATATCTTTGTTCCTGGGTGGCAATCCACAAGTGAGATACACAAGGTAAACCATAGAAATGGGCCTTGGGTAACCGCTCAACACAAACCATTCTTTCCATTCCACCCAGGTGTTTCATTCACTTAGTTTTTTTATTAAACAAAACACAAGTCCTTGACTTAGAAATATTCCATAGCATGAATAAAATCCACCCTTGTTTTCTACTAGATAAGATAAGCATGATAATAGTAGGAATCTTAACTTAGGAAAATTCTACTAAGGTTTCATCTACTAGGATTTCCCATGGCATAGTTCATACTTAGCAAAAATTCCATGCAAGTCCTACTTAGAAATATCACTAATGCATAGTGAAAATAATGGGACAAAAGTATGTAACACCACTTGCCTTTTTGGTAGAGAATATAATTTCACTCCTTGATCTTGCAATAGTCACACTCTTCAAATTCCACTACAATTCAATCAAGCAAGCAAATGTTCAATCTACCATTCAAGCAATCATCACATAAAATAATACAAACAAGGCAATGCATGCAAACATGACAAAGATTGTTTTATTTAGAAAAGTGGTTTCTAATAGGTTATAAACATTTTGAAACACTTATTTGTCATTTTCCAAAGGTTTAGAGGCACCCAATATATTTTTAAATCATAAAACTTTGTGTTTAGGGTCAGGGAGTTTAATCCAAATCATTTGCCAAAGGTTTTTCTCCAAAAAGTATTTTTAACATATAAACAACATTTTTATTTGACTAAAAATGTTCTAAATCAAAGATTCATCTTTTAACTTCACAAAATACACTTTTAATTCCACAAGTTGGTTTATATGGTCAGTAGGTTCAAAACAATCCAATTGCCAAATATTTTACCATAAAAATATTTCTAGAATAAATTTTATATCCAAATTATACCTACATATGTTTCTGTAAAAACAAACAATTTATCAGAAGTAATTTAATAAACAAAGCACATGGTTGGAAAGTACTTGTTCTGCTGATTCCATTGATATAAATTTTGCAAAATTTGGACGTGTGGATCAAAAGTTATGAATTTTACAAATTTGAACATCTAATAGATCAATTCTGGTTTTTATAAAACAGACTAGGCCACGTGTCTTGTTCTGATAGGCTGGTACCGGTTCGTATGGATCAAGAAACGTGTTTCGTTGAATCTAGTGCAAATCGCACGGCACAGAATGCAACGTACCCCTTCGTTTAAGTTATCTATCCTGGCCTTGCGATCTAAATCCGATGGACAAAAACACTTTGACCATGATCTGGTGGCGCTGGCGGCGGCGAGTGGCGGCGGCGCGGTCAGACTGCGGCGGAGCCAGTGATTTAGGAAGCAAAGGAGATCGAGGAGTAGGTCACCAGAATCGCCGTAGCGAGTAGATGCTCAAGGTGGTCTTCACCGTCGAAGGGGCGCTCGGGGTGGATGGCAATTGCTCGCCGGAGAAGCTCCTGGCGACGGATGTTCACTGTCGAAGACGGAGGCGACGCTACGGTGCGATCTAGGACACGAAAATGGCGGCATTAGTTGCGGACGAGGTCACTGGCCACACGCGAATCAACGGAAGGAAGAGGGGCGATCAGAATGTTACCAGGGCGTCGCCGGAGTTGAAGCAGACGGCGGCGGTGTTCGAGTGTGGTCGTTGCCGATGTTTTAGAGCGCGCGCGATCTAGCTAGAGCTACTGGAGGATGCAGGAGACGATGGGGGTCAGGCTCGAGAGCTCTGGGGGCAGTGGGGCTGGCGGTGGTGGCCGGAATTGCTTGCGAAGCTCGCCGGAGTCTGCGGCGGTGTGAGTTAAAATCGAGGCATCCCGGGGGCTCTCTGGCAGAGAAGTTTGAGGGGAAAGAGGTAGGGGTAGGAGGTGTTGGAGATATGCCCAAGAGGCAATAATAAAGTAGTTATTATCATATCTTCACACTTATGATAAATGTTTACATACCATGCTATAATTGTATTAACCGGAAACATTAATACTTGTGTGATTTGTAAACTAAAATAAGAGTCCCTAGTAAAGCCTCTTGTTAAACTAGCTTGTTGGTTAATATATGATCATGGTTTCCTGATCATGAACATAGAGATGTTATTAACAACATGATCATATCATTAGGAGAATGATGTGATGGACATACTCCTATAGATAAGCGTAGCATAAAGATCAAGTCATTTCAATAGTTCAATTGCTATATGCTTTCTGATACATAGTAACCTAATTCCTTCGACCATGAGATCATGCATATCACCTTTTCCGGATGGATACTTTGATGTCATCAAACACCACACCGTAACAGGGTGGCTATAAAAGTGTCATTGAGTGTTCAGAAAGTATTGGTTGAAACTCATGGATCAAGAGTGGGATTTGTCCATCCATATGACGGATAGATATACTCTGGGCCCTCTCGGTGGAATGTCATCCAATTAGCTGGCAAGCATGTGACTGGCTCACAAGGGATCACATATCATGGGAACGAGAAAAGAGTACTTATCGGTAACGAGGTTGAACTAGGTATGCAGAGATACCGACGATCATAACCTCGGATAAGTAAACTATCGTGAGACAAAGGGAAATTGGTATCGTATGTAAGTGGTTCATTCGATCGCAAAGTAATCGTAGAAATATGTGGGAGCCATATGAATTTCCAGATTCCTCTATTGGTTATTGATCGGAGAAGTGTCTCGATCATGTCCGCATAATTCACGAACCGTAGGGAGACACACTTAAGGATTCGACATTGTTTGAGTAGTTATGGTATTATGAGAAAGAGACCGAATGTTGTTCGGAGTCTCGGATGGGATCCGGGATATCACGAGGTGATCCGGAATGGTCCGGAGAATAAGATTCATATAAGGAAGGTCCCGTTTCGGAGTTCGGGAATGATTTCGGTGTTTTCATTGGGAATGTTCTAGAAGGTTCCGGATTGTCCGGCACTCCGGGGGGGGGGGGGGGGGAAGGTACATGAATGTGTCATTGAATGATTGCATCATGTACTAAGTGTTCTTGCTGTTCCAAAAACATGAAAGTCAAATTGCCAGTTTGAAAGTCAAACGGCTAAAACAGGAAACTGTGGAAAACAGGAAACTGTGGGAAACAAGCAAGAGGAGGTTGAAACCAACTTGGAGGAGGAGTCCCTCTCCTCTCCAAGCCAGCGCCCAGCCCTAGGCTGAGTTGGGGAGGGACTCCCTCCCTCCCTGGCGCGCCTAGCCCCTCCACCCATAAAAGGAGGGGCAGGGCTCCTCCTTTAGACACACAAGTTCCTACCTCTAATCTCAGGTTTAGAGCCGTTTGGTTTAGAGCTTCTAATTGCTTTAGCCTGCGGTTTAGAGCCTTCTAATTGGTGTGTCTAATCCCTAGACCACTAATAGCTCTCTCTCATACTCCACCATACTCGCTCCGGCTTAAGCATGAGCCTGGGATCTCCCTCTACTTAGGTACCACGCCGTTGTCTAGGAATCGCGAGGAGTGCTACAACCTCCGCTGCTTGGAAAAAGGGAGAGGAAGGTCTTCGCCGAGTACCGAACATGTGACCGATCGGAAGCGCTGCCGAACGCAGCCTTGCGGAAGGATCGTCTACACGATCTTGAGATCGGAAAGAGTACGACTACATCACCCACGAATCTGCTCTCGTAACCGCTTTGGAATCTTGAGGTTGAGTTATTCCATCGACTCGTTGCTACAATCTAGTAGATAGATCTTGGCTTGTTTGTTTGTATGCGATAGAAAATTTTGTTTTCCATGCTACGAACCCCTACAAAGGGTATCGAGCCGTGTCTATATGTAGATCATGCACAGTAGAACACAATGGTCATTGTGGGCGTTGATGCTTTTATTGTCGATTGCTTCTTGTGTACTTTGCATCTTGCGGTATGTTGGGATGAAGCGCCCGGCTAACCTTACATGACATCGTTCATGAGACTTGCTCCACGCTTGACATGCAACTTGTATTGCATAAGTGGCTTTATGGTGCCTGCTTTCTCCTAGCATAGTTAAGATCCAATTTACAACGGGTGATTGACAATACTAGTATCAATGTTGTGGTTCTTGTTCGTAAGTTAGAACGACACTTATTGAAAGCCCCAAACCACGTAAAACATGCAAAGAAAATTAGAGGCGTCTAACTTTGTTTTGCGGGTGTCTTGTGATGTGATATGGCCATGATTGTGATTATATATGATGTATGCAATGTTCCTTATTGTAAGTTGGCAACCGCAGGAGCCATATGGTTGTCTTTAAATTGCTCGGACAGCGTGTCTATTCAAAGTAGTTGTAATAGTTGAAGCCGGTGGATGACAACCATGGAGAAGCATCATTGACCTTGATGCAATGTCGGTGATGATGGAGATCATGTTCGTGCTAGAAGATGGAGATCGGAAGCACAAAGAAGAAAGGCCATATCATATCACATATTATGAATTGCATGTGATGTTAATCCTTTATGCATCTTGTATTGCTTAGTAGACGGTAGCATTATAAGATGATCCCTCATGCACATGAATTTCAAGTCATAAAGTGTTCACCCTTAGTTAGCACCGTTGCTAAAGCTTGTTGTTTCGAAGCACCACGTGATGATCGGGTGTGTTAGATTCTACAAGTGTATACAACGTGAGCAAGCCAGATTTGCTCATGCGGAAACTAAGGTTTGATCTTGACGAGCCTAGCATGTACAAACATGGCCTCAGGAACACGGATTACCGAAAGGTAGAGCATGAGTCATATAGTAGATATGATGAACATGTTGATTGTTCGCCATTGAAGCTATATCAACTCTCGTGATGATAGGTTTTGATGTGGTGGATTTGGTTCGTGTGATCACTAAAACAATGTGAGGGATATTGTTTTGAGTGGGAGTTCACCTAGATTAATTTAATTATTAATTAGAACTCAATTTATCATAAACTAAATCAAAGTGAATTTGCATAGTTGTTGTAGTCATTGGCATCCGTTTACCACCTTGGCGCTTAGTTATAATTGAGATGATAGAACTATAGAATTCTGGTTAGTTACTTTCTGAACTGGTATCGTATTGTTTTGAAGTGTTAATCTAAAGTTTAAAAGTCCTATTGCAAACTTTCAAAGTTCAGTTACTCCATGAAGTTTAATAATTAGTATTAAATCAAGAGTAACAATTCCAAGTGTTAGTATATAAGTATCATGTTTGTCTCCATGATTCTTGATATTCAAAGGATTCTCCTAATATCAAGGTTATCTAAGGATCCGAAAGAGTTGTTTGAAACCATGATTTGTGGAAGATATTGTGATATCTGAAACGAAGTTTTAGTTGCAACATGATAGAGTATAATATGGCTAAAGTCATGTTCTCATATTTGATGAGAATTTGCAAAAGGTTGGAGACACTAGTTGTCCTAAACCTCCAAAAGTTTTTGGAGAGCAACATTATACTCACGATTCACCGTTACAAGCTAATAGTAGCTTGATCATGGATAATTCCATGATAAGGGTGAATATTTGATGTAGGTAAAATATTTACTACACCAAGAGATTACTAAAGAAAGGAATTTGAAAGAACACCAAACATTTGATGATGGTGATCTACTTCAAAGTGCAAGTCCAAAGACATTGGTATTTAACTATACACGCTTTGGACTATGTGTCATATGAATGACTCCACTAACTGATGTTGATAGATTCTTTCAAACAGAAAAGGAAATACTGAAAGAGAATCTCATAAGTATATGGCAGAAAGGAAAAGACTAGAATTGTTCAGTTTAAGTATATAGATGATATACATGTTATGGCTATATTATTTGCTTATTAAACAATGTGGTTCTTAAGTATTTAATACTGAATTTGTTGGTATGAATCGTCATACGAAACAACAGAATTCATGAACTACAGTGGCCTAAGTAATTAGCAAAAGAATATGTGATGATGTTCATCGAGAACAAATAAAGGGTTATTGTGTTGCTCGTTAAACATCAAAGCTTGCCTTCAAGATTTGTTTTATCAGGTATTATGAGAACAAAAGGGTTGTTCGAATAATTGCCGTAATCCATAAAAGATGGATGATTCACAAATCTCGTTGGAGAAATCACATCCATAAAACTAGTGCTAAAAATGTCGAAAGACAAATTGATTGAAAGATCACTTAGGAAGTGACATCGCCGTTTAAATTATAATGGAAAGAAAACATGAAGAAACTCCATGTGGATGGAATTTTGGAGTCTTTTGATTTTTGATCAAATGACACTTGTGAAACTTTCCTAGAGATAATTGAAACTTCGTTCATAGGCCAAAAGGGAACGAATGACTAGCTTATTGGAACTTATACATATTGTTGTACGAAATCCATTATGTGTAGTCAAAAGCGATGGATTTCAACTTCATATGCTTTCTCCGAAAATTTGAGTGAATATATGAATATTTACTTAATATGGATGAAGTATGAAACATTTGAAAAGTTCAAAGACTTTCAAGATGAAGTGCAAAATCATTGTAACAAGAATATAAACAGTTTATGATAAAGATCATAAAGGAAGATATTTGAGTTACAAAGTTTAGCATAATACCTAAGATTTATGGAATCGTTCCGTGGATTTGCATTTCCGAAACACCATAAGAGTATGGAACGTTCGAGATATGTAATTAAACCTTGTTTGACATGGTAAGATCAAAGGTATAATTCATAAAACTGCCATTATATTTTAAAGATTAAAAGCTTTAGAGATTACCGTTTTTCCACTGAAAAGAGCTCCATCATAATCCGTTGAAATGACACCATATAAAGTTATGGTTTGGGATAAAACCCAAGTTGTCCTTTCTTAAACATTGGTATGCTATGCATAAGAAAGATGTGTGCAACCAAAGTCGGATGAACCTGTCTTTGTATAAATGTTAAAGTGTTCCTCCATAAACACCGGAGACAAAAGTGTTTGTCGCTTAGAACGTCAAGTTTCTTTGAGAAGGAATTTTTCGTGAAAAGTTAAGTGGGAGGACAATAGAACTTTGATAAGGTTATTGCGCAGCGCCGAAAAGTGTTCCGGAAGTAGCAACAATGCTCATGGCTCACGAACCTCAAAGGTTGTGGTCACGGAGATCTAAGTTCCTATTGAAACAAAGTAGATCGGGTAAACAATCAAATACCAACATTTGAGGGTTGAATCATTATTTGATTATAATGAACCGACTACATGCAAAGAAGCGATGATGGGCCCTGACTCCGTCAAATGGCTTGAAGCCATAAAATCCGTGATAGTTCCATACACGAGAAATCAAGTTTTGAACTTGAAGGACCCTCGAGAAAGGTGTGAGACCTTACAGTTGTGTTTGGATCTATAAATAAATAGACATGGATGTTGCACATCTATGAAATAATCGACATGTTGGGAAAGAGTTCACAACAATGTTCAAAGGTTGACTATGATAAGATCTGATCTTTCATAGCGATATTTAGTCTAGACGGATTAATGTAGCAACCACTGCATATAATTTGTTATATGGTAGTTGAATAAACACAGACAATTTCTTCTAATAGAATTGTTACCTAGGATGTGTGCATGACACGGTCCATAGGGTTTTGTTAATTCAAAGGATGCTAAAAGCACATGCAAACTTCAATGGTTGAAGTGAGCATCGCGGAGTTGGAATCTTCACTATGATGAAACTGTTAAAAGAGTTTAATTTCATCAGAGACAATGAAGATGCTTGCGTTTGCAAGAAATTAAGTGGGAGCGCTAAGACATATTTCTAATACATTATGTGGAGGACATATTGTTGATTAGAAAATATGTATCTTTTATTAACACATATTAAGAATTTCATCCCGATGAAAGACTTAGGCAAAACCCAAATATTTGGCATCAATAGACGCTAATATGGTTATGCCAGAAGTACATAGACGAGATATTGAATGAGTTCAATATAGAAACTACAAGAAAGGTTCTTGTTGCACAGAAAGGATTGAATGAGTTCAATGTTGATGATATATTCAAGTGTATTGACATTTGGTAAAGTGAAACAAATAATCAAGTATAGTTTGATACTTGATGTATGAAATCACAAAGAGTATTTATATCAATCATACTGTGATATGTACAAATCCAGATATGTCCTATGCTCTAAATGTTGTGAGCATATACCAGAATGATTCGTAAGATGATCATATTCTTATGATCTTTTGGAAGAACTAAGAGTATAATATTTGTAGAAGTGACAAATAGATGGTTAGTTCATTGTAAAAGTACTACGTTGATACTAGCTTTGTCACAAAGTACAAATTAAGTTTATCTCAATCTAAACTAAGGGTGGCACAATATAATGGAAAGTGAGTTCCATAATGAATTTGGATGAGTTCCAAAGTTAAGACATTGTGACAGATACTACAACAAAAGGCTAAGTATATGACTGCTATTATAGCAGTAAAAGAGGGCATTTGTGTCAAGTAGTTTGTAAACTAGGTGTAGTTCACAGAGGGATAATACTATGAAGATATATTGTGCGACAATATTATCAACATGTTTTAACCCCAAAGAACTAAAGGTCACACCGAAAGACCAAATATATACAAAGCCATCTCATTAGAGAATGAGTGATGCGTAGAGATGCAAAGACATGCAATTACACACGGACCTGGAAGTGTCAGATCCGGAGATCAGTTGACCACTAGCAATCGTGTACATACAACATCGTAAAGCCATAGGTGTTGAATACACAAAGGTTTGAAACTAGATTATTGACTCTAGTGCAAGTGGGAGACTGTTGGAGATATGCCCAAGAGGCAATAATAAAGTAGTTATTATCATATCTTCACACTTATGATAAATGTTTACATACCATGCTATAATTGTATTAACCGGAAACATTAATACTTGTGTGATTTGTAAACTAAAATAAGAGTCCCTAGTAAAGCCTCTTATTAAACTAGCTTGTTGGTTAATATATGATCAAGGTTTCCTGATCATGAACATAGAGATGTTATTAACAACATGATCATATCATTAGGAGAATGATGTGATGGACATACTCCTATAGATAAGCGTAGCATAAAGATCAAGTCATTTCAATAGTTCAATTGCTATATGCTTTCTGATACATAGTAACCTAATTCCTTCGACCATGAGATCATGCATATCACCTTTTCCGGATGGATACTTTGATGTCATCAAACACCACACCGTAACAGGGTGGCTATAAAAGTGGCATTGAGTGTTCAGAAAGTATTGGTTGAAACACATGGATCAAGAGTGGGATTTGTCCATCCA
Source organism: Avena longiglumis (assembly GCA_030063025.1). Lineage (NCBI taxonomy): Eukaryota > Viridiplantae > Streptophyta > Magnoliopsida > Poales > Poaceae > Avena > Avena longiglumis. The sequence continues at coordinate 501,400,313 of CP125977.1, forward strand.
TATGACGGATAGATATACTCTGGGCCCTCTCGGTGGAATGTCATCCAATTAGCTTGCAAGCATGTGACTGGATCACAAGGGATCACATATCACGAGCGAGAAAAGAGTACTTATCGGTAACGAGGTTGAACTAGGTATGCGAGATACAAGCGATCATAACCTCGGATAAGTAAACTATCGTGAGACAAAGGGAAATTGGTATCGTATGTAAGTGGTTCATTCGATCATAAGTAATCGTAGAAATATGTGGGAGCCATATGAATTTCTAGATTCCTCTATTGGTTATTGATCGGAGAAGTGTCTCGATCATGTCCGCATAATTCACGAACCGTAGGGAGACACACTTAAGGATTCGACGTTGTTTGAGTAGTTATGGTATTATGAGAAAGAGACCGAATGTTGTTCGGAGTCTCAGATGGGATCCGAGATATCACGAGGTGATCCGGAATGGTCCGGAGAATAAGATTCATATAAGGAAAGTCCCGTTTGAGTTCGGAAATGATTAGGTGTTTTCATCGAGAATGTTCTAGAAGGTTCGGATTGTCCGGCACTCGGGGAAGGTACATGAATGTGTCATTGAATGATTGCATCATGTACTAAGTTTTCTTGCTGTTCCAAAAACATGAAAGTCAAATTGCCAGTTTGAAAGTCAAACGGCTAAAACAGACTGTGGAAATGGAAAACTGTGTGGAACAGAAACTGGGAAACAAGCAAGAGGAGGTGGAAACCAACTTGGAGGAGGAGTCCCCTCTCCAAGCGGCGCCCAGCCCTAGGCCGAGTTGGGAGGACTCCTCCCTCCGCGCCTAGCCCCTCCACCCATAAAAGGAGGCAGGGCTCCTTGAGACACACAAGTTCCTACCTCTAATCTCAGGTTTAGAGCCATTTGGTTTAGAGCTTCTAATTGCTTTAGCCTGCGGTTTAGAGCCTTCTAATTGGTGTGTCTAATCCCTAGACCACTAATAGCTCTCTCTCATACTCCACCATACTCGCTCGGCTTAAGCGAAGCCTGCGGGATCTCCCTCTACTTAGGTACCACGTTGTCTTTTAGGAATCGAGGAGAGTGCTACAACCTCCGGCCTTTCTTTGGAACAAGGGAGAGGAAGGTCTTCGTCAGTACGAGCGATGTGACCGACTGCGGAAGCTGCCGGAGCGCTTGGAAGGATCGTCTACACGATCTTGAGATCGGAAAGAGTACGACTACATCACCCACGAGAATCTGCTCTCATTAACCGCTTTGGAATCTTCGAGGGTGAGTTATTCCATCGACTCGTTGCTACAATCTAGTAGATAGATCTTGGCTTGTTTGTTTGTATGCGATAGAAAATTTTTGTTTTCCATGCTACGAACCCCTACAGGAGGGTATTATGATAGCATGGTCGGGGGAGGGCAGAATCACTAAGGCATTGATGCGAATTAAACGCGCAAATCAATCGGCAGAAACGGGAGAGAGAGGGAGGAAGAAGGGGTCCGCGGGTGAGGAAGAAGAACTGACAGGTGGGGTCTGGTTGACAGCGAGAGAGAGAGGAAGAGTGGGTCCAGGCAGTCAGCGTCTGAGGGGGTGAGTTTCTGAGTGGAAAACGGTTCAGGGGAGGGAAAGAAGATGGGCTGCGCTGCTGGGCTGGGTTGGGCCTGCTGGCTGGGCTGTCTTCGTTTCTTTTTTTATACAGAATGTTTTTCCTTTTTCTATTTTGAATTTCTGTTTTGATTTTCATTCAAATTATTCAAACTCTATTTCAATTCAAACCTTTGCCAAACCTTGGGTATATTTTAATTCTGTTTATTAAGATATTCTAAAGTCCAAAATAGAATAATTCTTTTATTCTTTTAGGGTCTATTGTTAAATTTAAGAATAGATATTTGTCTCTATTTCAAATAGGATTTAATTATGTTTTAAAACTCTAATTGAAATCTAAATTATACCAAATCTTTTCAGTAGGTTTTATTTTAAAATAAAACACTTTGAGTTATTATTTAAAATACTTTATTTTGTTTTAATTTTCATTTAAAATGGAAAATGTCTTTGCTTAAATGAATTTGGATAATAATAAATCCTCATGATTTTATTTAAATTATCCTTTACTCTTTTTATTAAACAAAAATATTTTATTTTATTTGCTTGGCCAAGATTTATTTTGGTCTTTTAAAATAGTCCTTATTTATCTATTTATTTATTTCCTCCTTTGCTTATGAAAACCATATCTTTTTATTTAAGGATCCAAAAATGGTGATTCCAACTTGTAAAATTTTATTTAATATTTGTTTATCCTTCTATATCTCTTTAGGATTATTTGTTCACCATTTGGTATGGATTTTAGATAGGAGCATTATTAGCTTTGGAAATTTAATTTCCTTATCTTACTAAATTCATAAGATTTTACCTATGGTTCCAAATTGAATGAAATCAATTTCTATGGTTTGATAATATTTTCATTTTTCATTCTTGATCATTTATAAATGTTTGTTGACAAATTTTATATGGATCGAATCCATAGTCTTAGAGATATCTTGCAAATCTCCCATTAGGGTTTTTGGGTTTTGGTTTATTTTCCAAGTGTTTAAATTTCAAGATGCATTTATGAAGAAAGCATTTCACTTGATTTTGAATTTAGTTGGATTCAAATTTTAATCAAAGTTTGATCAAGATGGGTTTTGATGAATTCATTTCAAAACAAAAGTTTCTTTTCACCCTAAATTTCAACAATTATTTATTTTGTTTATTTATTTTTCACATTACAAAATTTGGAAAATTTTGGATGTGACAGGCTACCGCCCTTAAAAGAAATCTCGTCCCGAGATTTGGGAAAGATATGGGTTACAGGTTGGCTCAAAGCAACTAGGGTACTACCAACCTTAAAAATTTCCAACTAGATTACATCTTGGCTTGCTTGGGGTCTTGATGAAACTTCTCTGGGCAAACATCTGCATAGTGTCCTTTGTTTCCACACTTGAAACAGGTGACAAGGCTGAGATCCTTCATAGGCTTGTTTACCTTGTGCTTCATCTTTTCTGGACAATTTCTTGCATAATGTCCTTGGTCACCACAATTGTAACATGTGACAAGGTTGAGTTCTTCACGTATTTTCTGTGGACAAGTTGATACATAATGGCCTAGCTCTTTGCAGTTGTTGCACCACACTCGGATAATTTCCTTATACTTCTTCTTCTTCTCTGGACACTCATTGGCATAGTGTCCCATCTCTTTGCAATGGCAACACTGCACTTGGCTTTTGTCCTTCTTATTCTTGGGTTTCTCCAAAGCTAGGAGTTCTTCTATTTCATGCTCTTCATATCTCACCTCAAAGGTGGGAAAGTCTCCTGGTATCCATAATCTTTTTCTTGGATAATACATATGTTTCCTCTTTTGTCCATCAAGTTGAGTCATATTGCATGGAGGTGCAAGCTGAGATTTTCCTTTATCTTCATCCTTCTTGGTAGAAGTTGTTCCCTCATGGGGGTTTACTGACTGTTGATGCACTCCACCTTGTTTCCTTTGTTGAACTATGGAATATATGGGGCATTGGATAGGGACATGATTATTTCCTTCACATAGGAAACAAGTAGCTTGAGATGTGGGGCATTGACTAGTTGGATGTTTCTCTTCACAATTAGGGCATTGACCTTCATGCTCTTTGGAAGTGTGATCCATGTCTCCACAAATATTGCAAGCTTGAGTTCCTTCTATAATATCATCCTTGACATCATGGTTGTCACCATATCCTTGGGAAAGATTGTCTCCCATGTTGATCATTTGATTTGTCATCCTTTGCATCAACAGGGTTTGGGTTTCCAAAAACTTTTGCATGGTTGGGTCTAAATCATTATTGTTGGACCAGAATTGACTTGTCACTTGGTTCAACTGGGTTTGGGTTACTATGAGTTCTCTCATGTGCATCTCTTGGTTGTTGTTGTCACCATTCTTGATGTTGGAGTTTCTTGGAGTAGTCATCTGTTTGGGTTGTATTGGGATTAGAATAGGCAAATGATTTCTAAGGAAATAATTCTAATCACACACATCACAATTCACACAAGCAATGTGCAAACAATCACAAACAAACAAACATTCCACTCAAACAACAAAGTTTCAAGCACATTTTTAGGCAACAAAATATTTTTGTTACACCACAAAAGTTGGTGTGTTTGATCTAAACTAAATATGGTGGTCCAACTATATGGTTCACTTGAGATCATTCCATCCTTCCTTGTTGTTTCTTCTTGAATGAGATCATGGTTTCCTTGGGAATATTCTTGTGTCTTGGTAACAAATCTTCAAAGGTGATGATGGTTCCTTCTAAGTTGTGTTTCCTTAGTCTTCAAGTCTTGAGTAATATTTATTGTCTCACTTGTAGTCCTTAGTGATATCCAAGTTGAAGTCCTTGGTGAAAATAAAGTTGAGGTCTTTGATGATGTTGAAGTTTAAGTCATTTGAGTTGGTGAAGTCCTTCGCTCATGGTTGAGGTCTTTGCTCATGGTTGAGGTCTTTGCTCATCAAGTTGAAATATAAGAGATGTAGAATCAAAACCAAAAGGTTGATCAAAGAGTATACATGATTATTTGTAAATAAGTTTGGAACAAATACAACTCCTATTTTCCTAAGGGGTTTTGTCCAATCCTAGGGTTACAATCCTACAGGCAGCACAGTGCTCTGATACCATCTATAAGAGGTCCCAACCTTTAATAAGGTAGAGATCCCTGTGTTTACAATGCTAGTCCCTGGATCAATGGCTAGCATCCATAGTTAAGATGTAATATCAAGAAACAAAGGTCATAATACAACTTTATAACCAGGAATAAAATAATTCATTACATCTTACATAGCTCATTTGGCTATCTCATTACAATGCAGCAGAAATAACTATAGCATGGGGTCCTTCATCTTCCAAAGTGCCACAGGCAATCATGTTGGTTGTAGACTTGTAATCCTAATCAACATACTTCTCTAACAACAAACAAACCTGCAACATAATAAGTTACAGCCACAAGGGTCAATACATTTGAATTGTATTGGCAAGTGATACTATGGTAGTATAGTAGAGACTATCATCTATATGCATTTGGCTAGGTGGAGCTTAGGCTTGCTTTGCTCAAAATAGATTTTCCTTATCATTTTGAAAACACTAAGTTTTTGCTTGTCAAAAAATCACCCAAGGCATCCCCCAATAGAAATTGGTGATCCTTCAACCCTTGTTCTACCACAAGTTTTTAACTTAGAAATTGGGATGAGGAGATTCTTGATAGCTTCCATGTATTGATGCTCAAATTGTCCTTTTCCAGGGACATGGCTAAGTACTTAGATTTTACTCTGCAGAGGTGGTGCACTTTCCCCACAAGACTTGGTTTCACCAAGACAAGATATTTCAGAAGCCTTCCCTTATACCAAAATGGACGCGCTCCAACCTATCAAACCCCTACCACCAACTGTCCATTTGGATAAGTTATTGCAACCTATATTATCCAGGCATAGCCCATAATGCCAAGTGGCTGCACTTGAAGCTTCTCAACATTTGACATCTCAAATCTCTTTGTTCCTGGGTGGCAATCCACAAGTGAGATACACAAGGTAAACCATAGAAATGGGCCTTGGGTAACCGCTCAACACAAACCATTCTTTCCATTCCACCTAGGTGTTTCATTCACTTAATTTTTTTATTAAACAAAACACAAGTCCTTGACTTAGAAATATTCCATAGCATGAATAAAATCCACCCTTGTTTTCTACTAGCTAAGCTAAGCATGATAGTAGTAGGAATCTTAACTTAGGAAAATTCTACTAAGGTTTCATCTACTAGGATTTCCCATGGCATAGTTTATACTTAGCAAAAATTCCATGCAAGTCCTACTTAGAAATATCACTAATGCATAGTGAAAATAATGGGACAAAAGTATGTAGCACCACTTGCCTTTTTGGTAGAGAATATAATTTCACTCCTTGATCTTGCAATAGTCACACTCTTAAAATTCCACTACAATTCAATCAAGCAAGCAAATGTTCAATCTACCATTCAAGCAATCATCACATAAAATAATACAAACAAGGCAATGCATGCAAACATGACAAAGATTGTTTTATTTAGAAAAGTGGTTTCTAATAGGTTATAAACATTTTGAAACACTTATTTGTCATTTGCCAAAGGTTTAGAGTCACCCAATATATTTTTAAATCATAAAACTTTGTGTTTAGGGTCAGGGAGTTTAATCCAAATCATTTGCCAAAGGTTTTTCTCCAAAAAGTATTTTTAACATATAAACAACATTTTTATTTGACTAAAAATGTTCTAAATCAAAGATTTATCTTTTAACTTCACAAAATACACTTTTAATTCCACAAGTTGGTTTATATGGTCAGTAGGTTCAAAACAATCCAATTGCCAAATATTTTACCATAAAAATATTTCTAGAATAAATTTTATATTCAAATTATACCTACACATGTTTCTGTAAAAACAAACAATTTAACATAAGCAATTTAATAAACAAATCACATGGTTGGAAAGTACTTGTTCTGCTGATTCCATTGATATAAATTTTGCAAAATTTGGACGTGTGGATCAAAAGTTATGAATTTTAAAAATTTGAACATCTAATAGATCAATTCTGGTTTTTATAAAACAGACTAGGCCACGTGTCTTGTTCTGATAGGCTGGTACCGGTTCGTCTGGATCAAGAAACGTGGTTCGTTGGATCTAATGCAAATCGCACGACACAGAATGCAACGTACCCCTTCGTTTAAGTTATCTATCCTGGCCTTGCGATCTAAATCCGACGGACAAAAACACTTTGACCATGATCTGGTGGCGTTTGGCGTAGTGGCGGCAGCGGTGGCGGAGCCAGTGATTTAGGAAGCAAAGGAGATCGAGGAGTAGGTCACCAGAATCGCCGTAGCGAGTAGATGCTCAAGGTGGTCTTCACCGTCGAAGGGGCGCTCGGGGTGGATGGCAATTGCTCGCCGGAGAAGCTCCTGGCGACGGATGTTCACTGTCAAAGACGGAGGCGACGCTACGGTGCGATCTAGGACACGAAAATGGCGGCATTAGTTGCAGACGAGGTAACTGTCCACATGCGAATCAACGGAAGGAAGAGGGGCGATCAGAATGTTACCAGGGCGTCGCCGGAGTTGAAGCAGACGGCGGAGGTGTTCGAGTGTGGTCGTTGCCGACGGTTTAGAGCGCGCGCGATCTAGCTAGAGCTACTGGAGGATGCAGGAGACGATGGGGGTCAGGCTCGAGAGCTCTAGGGGCAGTGGGGCTGGCGGTGGTGGCCGGAATTGCTTGCGAAGCTCGCCGGAGTCCGTGGCGGTGTGAGTTAAAATCGAGGCAGCCCGGGGGCTCTCTGGCAGAGAAGTTTGAGGGGAAAGAGGTAGGGGTAGGAGGGTATTTTGATAGCATGGTCGGGGGAGGGCGGAATCACTAAGGCATTGATGCGAATTAAACGCGCAAATCAATCGGCAGAAACGGGAGAGAGAGGGAGGAAGAAGGGGTCCGCGGGTGAGGAAGAAGAACTGACAGGTGGGGTCTGGTTGACAGCGAGAGAGAGAGGAAGAGTGGGTCCAGGAAGTCAGGGTCTGAGGGGGTGAGTTTCTGAGTGGAAAACGGTTCGGGGGAGGGAAAGAAGATGGGCTGCGCTGCTGGGCTGGGTTGGGCCTGCTGCCTGGGCTGTCTTCGTATCTTTTTTTATAGAGAACGTTTTTCCTTTTTCTATTTTGAATTTCTGTTTTGATTTTCAGTCAAATAATTCAAACCCTATTTCAATTCAAACCTTTGCCAAACCTTGGGTATATTTTAATTCTGTTTATTAACATATTCTAATGTCCAAAATAGAATAATTATTTTATTCTTTTAGGGTCTATTGTTAAATTTAAAAATAGATATTTGTCTCTATTTCAAATAGGATTTAATTATGTTTTAAAACTCTAATTGAAATCTAAATTATACCAAATCTTTTCAGTAGGTTTTATTTTAAAATAAAACACTTTGAGTTATTATTTAAAATACTTTATTTTGTTTTAATTTTCATTTAAAATGGAAAATGTCTTTGCTTAAATGAATTTGGATAATAATAAATCCTCATGATTTTATTTAAATTATCCTTTACTCTTTTTATTAAACAAAAATATTTTATTTTATTTGCTTGGCCAAGATTTATTTTGGTCTTTTAAAATAGTCCTTATTTATTTCCTCCTTTGCTTATGAAAACCATATCTTTTTATTTAAGGATCCAAAAATGGTGATTCCAACTTGTAAAATTTTATTTAATATTTGTTTATCCTTCTATATCTCTTTAGGATTATTTGTTCACCATTTGGTATGGATTTTAGATAGGAGCATTATTAGCTTTGGAAATTTAATTTCCTTATCTTACTAAATTCATAAGATTTTACCTATGGTTTCAAATTGAATGAAATCAATTTCTATGGTTTGATAATATTTTCATTTTTCATTCTTGATCATTTATAAATGTTTGTTGACAAATTTTATATGGATCAAATCCATAGTCTTAGAGATATCTTGCAAATCTCCCATTAGGGTTTTTGGGTTTTGGTTTATTTTCCAAGTGTTTAAATTTCAAGATGCATTTATGAAGAAAGCATTTCACTTGATTTTGAATTTAGTTGGATTAAAATTTTAATCAAAGTTTGAAAAAGATGGGTTTTGATGAATTCATTTCAAAACAAAAGTTTCTTTTCCGCCTAAATTTCAACATTTATTTATTTTGTTTATTTATTTTTCACATTACAAATTTTGGAAAATTTTGGGATGTGACAGCAGCTTATCCGAGAATAAGTTGTGTACAAGAGGTTGCATTTGATATGGTCAAGTAACACAAATCTACTAGCACATATGAAAACCAATTCTACTTACACAAACTACAACTAATGTAAGTGATGTGAGTAAAACCAACATATATAGAGCAAACTCCCCCACAATATATGCATGTGTGATGAAATTGAATTTCATTGCATACATTGTCAAGAATAAACTTTGGGAGAGTTTACACTATATATACAACCATGCAAAACATAATAAAGATGAAATGCATAAAGGGCAAACACTTAAGAACAAACCAATCTTAAGTATAAAACCATTTCCTTAAACCCTCTAAACTTCTCCCCCACTGACAACAAGTGCCAAAATGGATGACAAAGATAGAAGGCCAATATAGTATGAGTTCCTCCCCAAGGTGTGCATTTCTAAAATTTTGAGTGAAATCAAATGCACATATCCAATGGCAAATATTTGGAGGAAATCAAGCTATATTGAGGATCAAAATTGCTACAATGATAAAATGGTGAAGAAACTTCAGCGGATGAAGCAAGCAATCCAATGGTCCAAAAAATCAAATGGACAAATAGTGCTCTAAATGAAATAAGGAAGCTCCCCAAGGTTCGTGCATAAATTTTAATTATTGTATTTGAATACAATATCCACAAACATGGAATCCTCACTCTGTTGGGGATGTGCTATATGGGTATCCTCATAGCATGTCTCTTATCCGACTAACCCGGGTGGCCCATAGTCGGTAGCATGCCTATGGCCTGCTGGGCGGCCCAGTTAGGTGGATCCAGAAGGGAGGCCCATGCCGGATAAAGGAAGGCTACGGTGGAGTCACCAGCGTACCCGGAGCCTTGGAGTGCAAGATACACAAGACTAGTAATAGACATTGTAGAACTCTGTAACCTGTCCGACTAGGACTTTTCCCTATAACCCTAGGATCTGACGACTATATAAGTCGGGCCTATTGGAGCCTTTAGGGCAACGATAACTTAGACTTTCTGGTCACCTCGCACAGCGAACCTAATCTCTTTAACTCGGTGTATTGCCATTATAGTGATTTATAGCAGGAGTAGGATTCCGCCACCATTGTGGGATCTGAACCTGGGTAAGCTGTGTTACCGCATACCCGTCAACCGTCCTACTTACCCCATGTCTCTAAACACGCACTGTGAGGACCCCTCCATGGCGTACTCGTCGGCAATACCACGACAGTTGGCGCCCACCGTGGGGCAAGAGGCGCTTCAGGCTCTCCAGCGGGCGAGGACCAAGATCTTCGCGGGAATCGGCGAAACCATAGCCATCGGTCGCGTTCTCTTCTCTGGCAACATTCCGATCGTCCCTCCCGACGAGTTCTGGATCCCGGCGAAGACGAACCCTACGTGGTGTTCGATCGTTCCTATCGGAGACATCCACCTCTTCATTGGCGAAACCGACTCGGGCACTAGTTCCCTGGGAGTCGGAGGAGCATCAAGACCCGCGTGGACCGCCTACGGGCAGGATACGTTCGCGGAAGGATCGATGTCGGATCTCTCCTCGGAGTTTGCCGGCAAAGATCGGAAAAATTCAAGACCCACCCAAACCACCCCTGTGCAGGATATAAAGGTGGAAGATCACTGCAAATCCGCCGGCTTTGTCCGTGCGTCTGGACAGCAGAGATCCAAGTTCGTCAGCGTGGTTACCATCTTCGATCTGGCGCGCTGCATTCAGAGAGAGGGCAAAACCCCCCGCGATTACCTGGCCAGGTGGCTCCGTATATGAGCCGATCTGGCCCACTACCCCAATGATGATGCCATCTATCACTTTGTGGAAGGACTATACCATGGCACGCTTCTCCGACACTCTCTAAGACGGCAACAGGCGTCAGGACACCTCACCTTCGAAGGCATGGTGAACACCGTCAACAACTACGCGGAGGCTGAAGCGGCAGCTCAGACAGCGCTTGCGCTCATTGACGGAGCACCTCCGATTCAGCCACTACCAACGCCTCCGGCCGCCATCGTCGCAGCAGCGCCACTGCCTCCAGTCATCATCGAGGCCGTTGCACCCCCACCACCCGTCATCGAGGAAGTCCTAGCACCCTCTGACTCCGTCATTGACGCGCTTTATGCTGATTTCAGTGCATATTCAAAGGAAATAGACTTCAGCCCAGAAGAGCTAGACTCCGCCATGCAGGAGATGGAGGAGGAGTACTCGCGCGACGAGCAAGCTAATAACACCGTCATGTCTCGAGGGGTGTTCGTCACCATTGGGACATCTATGGACGAAGACCAGCCCGGGCAAGCTCCGCCGATGGCACTGGATAAGGGGAAGGGGCCACTAATTGCTGACGACATTGATCGCGCAAAGGTCATGCCGCCTCCACCTAAACCAGTACAGCAGCCGTAGGAACTCGGCACCGGTCCGAGCAACAACAACAATGCAGACTTGCCGCTTCCAGCATCCATGTCGGCAGCAACCCACGTTACTCCAGCTGATAGAGTGATGTATGGCAATCTCCTCGTTGAGCCACTAACTGTTGATCATATCCGGAACGTGAGTCATCTTGACGAGAAGCGCCAGCAGCTGCTGGAGGAGGCGCAAGCCATCGCGGAGCAAGGCTCTAAACTAGATCGAGATCTGGTCAATGCGCAGAAGTCCATAGAAAAATCAAGAGCAATGGAGGTCGAGTACAAGACTCTGCTGCAGCAGCAGAAGGTTAAGAAAGCTCCGGCTCGCGTCATCAACGATCCTGGTGTACGGCGCAACCTAGGATGGGCTCCCTCGAAGCCGGCACAGGCCAAGCCATACATTGACAGTGAAGGCAAGCATGTGATGCCCACCCCACTCCTTAAGCTCGCCGTCGCCAAGACCCTTTTGGAGCAGGATAGATTACCTGAGGCAGTCGAGCAGGTCTATGACCTAGTGGCCAAGGCGGTAAAGAAGCAGGAAAATGCCACCTCTCAGAGGCTTGAGTCTGACCCAGCGCTCTGCCGATCTAGCCAGTACAAACCGCCAAGGGACAGATCTCCTCAGGATGTCGGATCGTAGACGGGTTCATCAGAACGAAGACAGAGGGATGCGCACAACAGGAAGGATGCTATACCCATATCCTCTGACCACGGAGAAAGAGCCCAACCTCGCCGCCCATCGCCACCGCCCCGATCCCCCCGACGCAGGAAGATTACAAGACTCACCATCGTACGGATATGCCCCCTCCAAAGCAGTGCGGCATCGTCATCCGCGACAACGCGGCACAGACCCGTCATGATGGAGAGCGCCACCAAGGACATAAGAGCAGGTCACACCATGACCCTCCGCGTCCGGCAAGAAACCGTGACAGGCGTGGGGCGTCGCAGGAGGGTAACAACAAGAAGGCTAACCCACCGCCACCTCCGCCTCCGTCACCGCCAAGCAGTCACCATGACTGAAGAGGCCCGTGTCATTCACGCAGCCCATCTCCTGTTGACAACAAGAAGAAGAACCCAGAGCCATACGATGCACGTTCACGGATCGATAAGATCCACGAGGCCCGGGAAGGACCATACCTGGGACCACGTTGCTTTGGACCTGCAATACGGTCTGCAACTTACCCCAAAGGCTTCCGGATTGACAAGACCATCAAGCCCTATGACGGCACCGCCAAGCCTGCCACATGGTTGCAGGACTACGGCAACACGGTGGAGATTGCCGGAGGCAACCCCAACGTCGCCGTTAAGTACCTCCCGTTAATGTTGGCGGGACGGCCCGTCAATGGATCGACGACTTGCCGGAGAAATCTATCTACAACTGGCTGGACATGCAAGAAGCGTTCACCAAGAACTTTGAGGGTACATACAAGCGTCCCTGCACTGTGGGCGATCTACAGCGGTGCGCACAAGAGAAAGACGAGACATCTCGCGCCTACCTCTCTCGCTGGCTGGACATGAAGAATTCTTGCGCAGGAGTACATGCTCAGACCGCTATGGCCGCCTTCATCGATGGATTGGAAAGGGGCACGTTGCTCCGACATAAGCTGAAGCGCTTGCAGGACAATCATCAGCTTGACTTGAATCAGATGATTCAGTTAGCTAGTGAGTTCGCAGCTGCCGACGACGATGCTCGTGGCTCTTTGCCGACAACGGCCGTTCCAACCCAAGCTCGGAGGAACAGCAGTACAAAGCGGAAAACCGCTCCAGAAGAAAAGCAATCTACCGACATGGTCGCCATGACTTTTGCAGGACGAGGAGAAGGCGGACAACGTGGCCGAGGAAGGGGAGCAGGCCGTGGGCAGCACCTTTGGAAGTGAAACCAATTCGGCACCGCGCCGTATCCCCCAAACGTACGAAGAGTACCGTGATATGTCGTGCCTCGTACACCTCGATGTCAACGGCAAGGCCACCCATACCAATCGACACTGCAAGTTCGTCAACGACCTCAAGGAAGACCCGGAGTCCGGCTACAAGCAAAGTCAGAATGCATCATGAGGCAAGGGCAAGGGGAAGAAGAAGGAGGAGGAGTCCAAGGATTCAAGTGACATGGACGAGGACGTTGACCCCAAGCACGCCGCCAAGAGCGACGACAAGGGCAAGAACCCCTTCGCAAAGAAGGCCCCAGTCTACCACACTTTCCTTGGCACCCCCACCGTCTGACAATAGAAGAACTCTTTAAGGATCCTGATGGCCACTCTCCCCCAGTCCCCCAATACCTGCGCTGGTTGGAGGTTCCAATCACTTGGGACAGGATGGACCACCCAGACCTTGTGCCCATGGAGAACCAATACGCCATGGTCATTAACCCATTGATTGACGGCGTGGAGTTCACCAAGCGCATGGTAGATAGTGGAAGCAGCATCAACATCATGTACCTGGATACACTGCAGAAGATGAACTTGATGGAGGCAAACCTAAGGCGGACCAACACCGTGTTCCATGGCGTAGTTCCTGGACGGGAGGCTCGGTCCCTTGGGTGCATTACACTTCAGGTAGCCTTTGGCGACATTAATAATTACCGCCAAGAGCGCATGACCTTTGAGGTGGTCCCCTTCAAGAGAATGTACCACATCATATTCAGCCGCGACATATTCCACACGTTCATGGCCAAGCCATGCTTCGTCTATAACAAGCTCAAGATACCCGGACCAAACGGTGTCATCACCGTCTCCGGAAGCTTTACCAAGGCAAGGGACTACAAGATCAATGAAGCAGCCGTTGCAGAAGCTGTCCTCTACAAAGAAGAATTCAAGGAGATCCAGAGCAAGGTCAATGACTCAGAGATGCCCGCGTCGAAGAAGCATATCTCCGACTCCGCTCCTGCGTTCAAGGCTGCCATCGAGACCAAGCCGGTGGAACTTGTGGTAGGCGATGCCTCCAAGACCGTCGCCATTGGGACGAACCTGGATCCCAAATAGGAAAGCGCGCTCGTCGAGTTCCTCCGTGAGAATAGGGACATCTTTGCCTGGCAACCTGCCGACATGAAAGGTGTACCTAGGGAACTTGCCGAGCACAGCTTAAACATAGATCCAAAATGTAAACCAGTGAAACAACCTCTACAACGCTTCAAAGATGAGAAGAGACGCGCCATTGGCAAAGAGATAGCTAGGTTACTTAAGGCTGAGTTTATCCGAGAAGTCCTTCACACCCGATGGGTGGCCAATCCTGTACTTGTCCCGAAAAAGGGAACCAATGAATTAAGAATGTGCGTTGATTACACCGACTTGAACAAAGCATGTCCCAAAGATCCGTTTGCTTTGCCTCGTATTGACCAAGTCATTGAATCGACGGCTGGCTCGGAACTTTTGTGTTTTCTCGATGCATACTCGGGATACCACCAGATCAAGATGAGGAAGTAGGACCAATTGGCCACTTCGTTCACTACCCCATACGACACTTTTTGCTATGTCACGATGCCCTTTGGGTTGAAAAACGCAGGTGCTACCTACCAGCGGACAATGCAACGTTGCCTTCATGACCAAATTGGTTGGAACGTTCACACCTATGTGGACGATATCGCGGTGATGTCTAAAAAGTCAAATCACTTAACCTACGACTTAAAAGAAACCTTTGATAATCTCCGGAAATACAACATGATGCTCAATCCTAAGAAGCGCGTCTTCGGGGTTCCAGCCGGCAAACTGTTGGGCTTCATCGTTTCCCAGCGCGGAATCGAGGTCAACCCGGAGAAAATCAAGGCCATCTTAAACATAAACCGTCCGACATGCCTAAAGGACATCCAACGACTAATAGGTTGTGTTGCAGCAGTTAGTCAGTTCATCAGCCGACTTGGAGAAAAGGCTCTGCCGCTGTACAAGTTGCTGAAGAAGGCGGAAAAATTCACGTGGACGGACGAGGCAGATGCAGCATTGAAGCAGCTCAAGGAGATTCTTTCCTCAACGCCCATCCTTGCAGCACCCGAGCCTGGTGAGCCCCTGTTAATTTACATGGCGGCAACCAACCGGGTTATCAACATCGTCGTCGTGGTAGAGCGGAAGGAACCAGGCTATGAGCACGGAGTTCAACGACCAGTTTACTATGTAAGCGAGGTCTTGACGGAGTCCAAGCAGCGTTACCCGCACTATCAAAAGATAGCCTATGGAGTATTCCTTGCTTCTCGGAAGTTGAGGCATTACTTTCAGGAGAACCCAATCACAGTAGTGAGCAAGACTCCACTGTCCGACATTATCAACAACAGTGACGCTACAGGAAGGGTCGTGAAGTGGGGCATTGAACTTGCCGCCTTCGAGATCACCTACAAAATGCGCGACGCTATCAAGTCACAAGCCTTAGCGGATTTTATTGCAGGTTGGACGGAGATGCCGGATGCTACTCCGTTGCCGGAACTAGAGTACTGGGTGATGCACTTTGACGGATCAAAGCTGCTCAACGGCTCGGGGGCTGGTGTATTGCTACAGTCACCAAAAGGAGACAAGCTACACTACGTTCTGTAGATCCACTTCAAGGCTACAAACAACATGGCGGAGTATGAAGCACTCATTCATGGATTGCGTGTAGCCAAGGATATTGGCATCAAGCGCATAGTTTGCTGTGGAGATTCCGACTTGGTTGCCCAACAGGTGGCTGGCACCTGGAATGCGCGGAACCCTATGATGGAGGCATATCGCGACGAAGTGGACGAGATAGCCAAGAGCTTCTTGGGCTACGAAGTCAAGTATGTGCCTAGGGAGCAAAACGAGGCGGCTGATCTATTGTCTAAACTTGGATCAGGGCGCAAGAAAATTCCGCCAGGAGTTTTCCTAGAGCATCTACGCACACCATCCGTGAAGGGCGCCGACATCGACAACCCGGATAGAGCTGATTCTTTCGTCAACATGGTGACAAATATCCCTCCGGCTTGGACAAAACCGTTCATGGAATATCTCGAACACGGAACTTTGCCCGACGACGAGGTCGAAAGACGGCAGATAGTACAACGAGCAAAGGGTTATACCATAATCAATGGGCAACTCTACAAAAGGAGCACTACTGGTGTATACCTAAAGTGTGTTTCCCAGCTAGAAGGTATGGAAATCCTACGCGAAATCCATCTCGGAGATTGCGGGCATCACGCCGCTGCTCGATCATTGGTCGCGAAAGCCTTCCGGCTGTGTTGGTTGAAACATGCACAGATGCCGATATGCCCGCCAACCACATGTCCTCGTCAAGAATTGCGAACAATACCTATAACTTGGCCGTTTGCGATGCGGGGCTAGACATGGTGGGACCGTTACAAACGGCACCGTGTGGATTTACGCATCTGCTTGTAGCAGTTGACAAATTCACCAAATGGATAGAAGCTAAACCCATTAGAAAGCTTGATGGGGCAACTGCCCTCAGGTTTGTCCGGGATCTAGTGGTGAGATTTGGTCTCCCACATAGCATCATCACGGACAATGGAAGCAACTTGTCACTCGGAGAAGTGGAGGCCTATTGTTGGGACAAAGGCATCCGACTTGACCTTGCGTCTGTGGCACACCCACAATCTAATGGTCAATTTGAGCGGGCCAATGGATTCATTCTGCAGGGAATCAAGCCACGTCTTGAGGCACCGCTACATAGAGCAGCTGGAGCCTGGGCGGAAGAATTGCCATCTGTGCTGTGGAGTTTACGAACTACACCTAACAGATCCACCGGCTACACCCCTTACTTCATGGTATATGGAGCAGAAGCCATCCTACCCTCCGACATCCTCCACGATGCACCAAGAGTTGCCGCGTACGACGAAGATGACACTAAAGAATCCAGACGCCTTGATGTGGACCTTCTCGAGGAGGAGCGCGTTTTGGCATGCCAAAGATCCGCCATCTACCAGCAGAAGCTACGCAGCTACCATAGTCGCCGCGTTCGGCATCACTCGTTTAAAGAGGGCGATTTGGTGCTCCGACTTAAGCAGAAGAAGTCACACAAATTATCCCCGCCATGGGAAGGACCGTTCATCATAAGCAAGGCGCTGCTCAATGGGTCTTACTACCTTGTCGACAATCGTGAGCTCAAGGATAGACCTAACAAGGATCATAAGCGTAAGCGACGTGACCCGGATGATGACTACCCGGAGCTTGATCGGCCATGGAACATAGCACAGCTACGTCCTTTCTACACTTAGCATTTTTTATCTAATCGTGTACCTCTTATATGATCAAATGAAATAAAGCTCTCTGGTTCACTCATATTGCTGAGTCTTTTACCTCCTTTAGTATTCATTTTTTGGATCATATAAACCTTTATGCACAAGCTTTGCGTTTGCACTTGTGAAAATTCTGCCTACGGGCGTTAGCTTAAGTTTTCTGGTCTACACGTTCTTTGTTGTTTTTATGTGGATTCTGGAGTAGTGACTTTCGGCACTTATTGTCGGCGATTTTGTGCTCAGGTTATTGACGGTGCCATTGGGCATCATCACCTAAGCGCATGGTTCCGACAACGAGTCTTTCGACTCACGAAAAGTCAAGCATAAAAACCAAAGTAATGGATAAGCCAGCACTTGCTTAAAAAATATATACATAATGGGCATTAATTCTTAAGTAGCGGGGACGACAACCACTATTTTCCGCCTTAAGATTACATCACCAAGTTTTTTCAATGCACACTCTAGAGGTGAAACAAGAATTATAAAGTGTTTTTCACTCCTTGGGTGCACGGGACTTGGAGGCCGCATCATCACCAGCCGGAGATTCACCCTCAACGTCGTCACTGTGAGGAGACTCGGAGGATTCAGGGTTGGCATTGTCAAGAAAGTTCCTGGGCACGAAGACGTCGACGTCCACCAACTCGGCAACCCTGGTGTCATAACCCGCGAGTGATGACAGGATGGCTTCGTGATCGATCTCTTTGCCGTCATCATCTACGTCGGGGATACCAGATGACACCGTGTCGATGTCGGCACCTTCATAGTGCGCCTTCACCATGGACAACGCCATCCTTGCGCCAGCCCGTGCACATGAAGCTTTCTAGCTTGCGACGCGCTCGGGGGCTCGGCGCAGAATCTCCGAGTACTTCACCACGGAGTCGGAGGCCTTGATATAAATTTGGAGGGGCTTGGAAATCTCCTTGGCTTGGGTGATGGCGGTATTGATGAAGTTGCCGGCAAGAATCATGCATTCCTTGTCCGAAGGAGGCGAGCGGGTTAAGCCCATAGGCGCTGAAAATTCCGACAAGAATTGCATGAGTCCAATAAATTCTAAGTATCCAGACTACAGAGCTACAAGGAGGAGGATACTTACTGAAGATGCTGGCCTTAGCCTGCCAGACGACGTCCGCCAAGGATTCCTTCTCTTTTTGGAGGAGCTTAAACGCCTCGCTATGGCGAAGGTTTTGCTCATCGGCAGCTTGCTTCTGATCCTTTAGGATCGCAAGCTCCTCCTTCAAGCGATTGATCTCAGCGGAGGCGGAGTCCTGCAGGGCTTTCATGGAATCCTCGTGCATCTTCAGCATTTCTTCCCTCTCCTTCTTAAGGATCTTGTTCTCGCTGTCCAGCTGCTGAATGTGCTTGGACTGCTCGACAATATCCTTGGCCTTGGCGACATGCTCTGCAAGTCGGAGAAAACAAAGTACACAGTGAGTACTCGAAGAAGGAAGGCACAAAAATAAGACGGAAATGCGCAAAAAGAAAACAGACTCTTGTTTTTGATGATCTGTTCCTTCAAGATGGCGGTTTTACCCTTTTCAGCTTCAAGGTCCGCACGCATCTTCTGATACTTATCGTTGGCCATGCCCCTCCGAGCATTCTCGTTCTGTGGAAACAAACACAAAGTCAAGTCGTTGTTTAGTCCCCTTAGAGCCTCTAGTCGGAAATTTTCCACTTAGATGCTCGGGGGCTACAATGAGAGATTTTAACTTGGCAATATGCTTAGCTTTTCTTTAAGCATCTAGTCGGATCTAATTCAGTTCTCAACTAGAAGCTTGGGGGCTACAGTATAAAGTTTTAACTCGGAAAATTCTTAGCTTTTCTTTAAGTATCTAGTCGGAACTAATTCAGTTACATCTAGAGGCTTGGGGGCTACAACACTTAAAATTATGAACACTGCGTATGCTACTCTTAAAGCATCTAGTCGGAATAATTCATTCCATCTAAATGCTTGGGGACTACAGTGAGAGTTTTTTCTAACTTAGTCACTCTTAGAGCATATAGATGTAAAACCAATGGTTTTCCGTCTACATCCTCGGTGGCTACAGTGGGATACTCATATGAAATGCAAAAGGTAAAGTAAAACTTACAAGTGCGATGATCTTGAGGTTTGTAGCACTCTTGGCCAGCAGCTTGCCAAAGGAAACGCTGTTACTTCGCAAGATATCTGCTTGACGGAGTAGCTCCTCAAGACCGCATGTCGGAGATGACGGCACTCCTCTAGGAACCATAGTTGTGCTACCCGGCGTAAGCACCGGGTAAAAAATCTTCGGCATTTCAAGGGTTTCTGGGGAGTAGAGGCGCCGCCTTCGGCAGAGGTACCAGCACCCACCACCGCCTTGCCGCTACCGATGGCATCCTTAGCCGGAGCTTCAGCCATTTGAAAAGCAGCGCTCTCCTGTGTCGCCTGCTCGCCAACAATTGCGAGTTCGGTAGAAGCGCCAGAATCCACTTCCATGGCGGAAGGGCCTAGTGCCTCCTGGGCTTGGGAGCTTGTCGGAGCGGAGGAGGGCTTGACGACATGAGTAGCAGGGGCAATGGCGGGGGAAGAGTCGCGATGCAGCATACCTTTGATATTTCTAGAAGCCCCAAGAGTCTTGGAGGACTTCTTGAGGCTGGTTGTGGCTTTCTTCCTGAAACGTGCAAAATGCATAAGTACAGGAATAAGACAGATAAATAAGACAATGTTGGAGAATAAGAAGCTTACACTAGGGGGGGGGGGTGCTTTGGCAAACATCCCGATGGCTTTCTTCTTTTCCGCCTCCAGGGCGGCAGTACTCTTTTTGGAGGCTCCACCCTCCGTCTTCTTCTTCTTGCCTCCGTCGGCAGCGTCAGAGGTGGAGCTCTTCCGCTTCCAACGGCATAATCGCTTGACACCGTGACTTCCTTCATCTTGGGATCGTAGATTTGGGCGGCCAGGTTGCCCTCCTCTAGATCGCTAAGCTGTTAAGTGAGAAATCATCGTGTTAGACAAGATGATATTGGCAAGATAGAGAAACTGGAGCAATGTCATACACGGAAAATAAATACCTACCTTTGGGAACTTTCCGTCTACGAACATGTCGTAGGTGAGGGTGAAGCCACGCTTCTTGTCCTTCACCTTGACGATGTCCTTAAGGCGGAACTTGACGGAGTCGCTCGAGAAGTTGTCCTCGGAGATCCGAAGGGTATCCCTTCGGTCACCGGTGTACTCGTGCATAAGCTTCATACGGTGCTGCAGAGGTTGGATCCGCCTAATGAACCAGCACATGGATAGGTCCAAGACGGTTAGACCCGTCTCTACAAACCACTCTATCCGCCTTATTGTGCGAGAAGCGTTGAGGTCGGAGGGAAGGGAGGCATGGGACCGCCATGTGGGGACTTCGGCGGCGGCTCTCCCACAAAGTCCGCACGTTATTTCTCGCCCGCCAAAGGAATGTCGGGCCAGACGACGTCACGACAATTTTTGCATGACTCGTGGCCGACGATGTCGGGGAACCGCCGGCCAGGACGAATCTTGAAGCTTATGGTGCCGTAGTTTCTAAGCTCCTCCCTACTGTGTCCGGCTTCACGTTTGACGGTGAAGTAGTACACAAACAAATCTAACCTAGGCCTAATCCCCAGGTAACCCTCACAAAGTTCCGCGAAGTTGCTAAGCACTAAGATACTATTGGGGGAGAGGTTGTGGGGTTGGACCTTGAAGTGATTCAAGACAGACATGAAGAAGTGGGAGATGGGCAGAGAAACACTGCTTACCAATTGCGCCTTAAGGTACACTTTCTCTCCGGCTTGGGGAGAAGGGATCACCTCGCCGGCCGGCGCCGCCCGCCAGGCGAGCCCCTCCGTCGCAGGGAGATAACCTTCAGCGACCATCTCTTGGATGTCGCGGCTAGTGATGTCCGAGCCGCACCAGTCGCCTTTGTGCGAGTCTGGCTCCTCTTCCAGGGGCTCCAGCACCGCCAGGTTATGGTCGCCGCTGGTGGTTTCTATCACTGCTGATGCGGGGATAACTAGGCCCTCTGGGGGCACGATGACGGAGCTCGCCGGCTTCGCCGCGGCTTCGCTCGACGCCGCCATTGATGGGGATGAGCTGCTGCTAGCCATGGAGGAGGGAGAGGACGCGACTGGTGCAGAGAGAGAGAGGCTAGGGTTTCTCGAGGTTTTCACGGAGAGCTCGAGGAGGCCCGCGGCTGGAGGAAGAAGACGATGACGCAGGAGAATGGGGTGAAAAGGTGGCAAGTGTCCCATGGTCGCTATTTATCTTACTCTACGTCAAGATTCGTGCAGCTAATAGGACGGTTGCCGCGTAGACGACGTGTTCGTGAACGTGCGCGGTAATTTCGCCACGTCTCCAACCGCCGCCGCCAACGGTTCGTATCGCTCGCGCGGGAAAAGCGGATATGATTACGTTCTCTGCATGCGTGAGTTACGAGGCGTCGCTGACCTACAGCCTACATCGTCATAACTGACATGGTAGATGAGCCGTCCCATCGAAGATTCCGACATGGACGGATTTAATCCGACAACATGAGTGTACGATGGAAGGTTCAACATTTCTCCGACTTACTCATAGAAGACGGAGAAAACCTTTGCAGGGTTCTTTGGGAGGACTACAAGATGTTGCTTGACGATTTGCCGACATCCATTTAGACAGAGCATTCCACGGGAAGAGGCAAGACGGCGCAAGATCTCAGAGTTCTCCGGGGCTACTGTTGGGGATATGCTATATGGGTATCCTCATAGCATGTCTCTTATCCGACTAAACCGGGTGGCCCATAGTCGGTAGCATGGCCTATGGCCTGCTGGGCGGCCCAGTTAGGTGGATCCAGAAGGGAGGCCCATGCCGGATAAAGGAAGGCTACGGTGGAGTCACCAGCACTTGAGCCTTGAAGTGCAAGATACACAAGACTAGTAATAGACGGTGTAGAACTCAGAGCCTGTCCGCTAGGACTTTTCCCTCAGAACCCTAGGATCGGCGACGACTATATAAGTAGGGCCTATGGGAGCCTTTAGGGCAACGATAACTTAGACTTTCTGGTCACCTCGCACAGCGAACCTAATCTCTGTAACTCGGCGTATTGCCATTATAGTGATTTATAGCAGGAGTAGGATTCCGCCACTTGTGGGATCCGAACACAGGTAAGCTGTTACCTCGCACTGCCAACCGTCCGCCTTACCCCACGTCTCTAAACACGCACTGTGAGGACCCCTCCATGGCGTACTCGTCGGCAATACCACGACGCACTCCCTCTATATTATTTAGAACACAAACAAGATACAAGGAGTAGATATAAATAAATACACTTATTAAGACAAGCTTACGTGCATATATAACCCATGGCTCTATTTTCTCTTATGGTATATCAATGAACTTCACCAAAGAAAAAATAAAAACCTCAAAAACATCACAACTAACACTAGGGGAACAAATGCTAGTTGGGATACTTTGAGAAAGGCAACAAGTAGCAAAAGGAAGGATTCAAAGCAATTTCAACAATATTGCACATGAGAGTACCTTGAGGAATTGATATGCAATAAATTTCTAGAATGCATATTTGGAATTGGTGAATCATGAACATGATTTTATATACTCTCCATTATATGCATCATCTCAAATTACTCACATAAGCAATAAGGATAAAGAAGTCTTTCAAAGATCCTTGCAAGAACCGCAACATTTACAAACAGATAAATTCATGCCAAGATGCAACCTACAAGAGATTGGATGAAAGAATAGTATGCATGAATAAGATTGTTACCGAGATAGCAATGGTATGATGTAGTAGATAAGAATTTTTTGATCATCCTAGCTTGGCTCCAATTATCATGTGGTGATAACACTTTCCTTATAGACGAGACAAGCATCCATTGAATCTCCAATGTACCTAAAACAACATTAAAGTAAATCTTGGTCCCCAAACTTATTGGGTCCAAAGTGGTTAGACTAACCACAACACATAGGACACACTCCATAAAAATATGTGCATATTTAAAGATGAAATTTGAATTTCATGCACATCTTAGTTGTTTAAGGATTTGATGGAGTATGCCCTATATATTGGATCAAAGAAAGTAAAAATGATATGAGATATACATTTAGTAAGCATGCATGCGTGAGACTTTCAAGATCCAACGAAGATATAATTTGGACAAATCACCCAAATATTCAATAAGGCATACAAGGTGTGACCAAACACATTTGTTGCCCAAACTATATCAAAGAATCAAATCAACACACGATTTGTTCAACGAAGTTCAACAAATGAACTAAGCAAAAACTATTGAGCAAAAAGATGAAATAAAAACACAAATACTCAAAGATTTATCTCATTCAAGCAAATAAAATAGAGAAGAAAGAATGAGATAACAAACTCCCAAAAGAGCAAGGTTTCAACAAATAAACCAAACCCTTAACACTTTTCACAATCGCACAAGGTTCCGAGAAGAAGAGGTTTGTCTTCCACTAAAACACATTTGATAATAATCAAAAACATCATCAAAGAGATGTTCAAAAGCCAAGGAAGACAATGGGAGCCACACCAAAATTTTGGAAAAGAAAATAAGTCAATAATAGGTGAAATCCAAGGTGAAGATGATCCATAAATGCTACCACACACAAGTATCTCAATTGTCGAAGACAATGAGTGTATTGCAATTGATTTCCGATGGTATATTGTGTAGCATCCCAGTTGTCTAACACCTGTAATGCTACTTGTTCTAGTAATAAAAGGACCACTTCCTACATATAAATTGTTGCATCATCAACATATCATGCTCATGTCACCATGCCACCTTGCATTAGAGCATCATATAAAACCCCTTCTTGTTTGGTTCTTATCTCATGTGCATTATTAATTGTAGTTGCCTCTTGATATTGTTTTTGGTTCTTGATATATTGTAAAATGCCCAAGTTGATTTGGGGGCATATCTCTTATTAACTCCACCACCTTTTCTTCACCACCTTATAATTCCACCATCCAATTAATATGAGCTTGGCATTTTATCTGAGTTTACCTCTAGCTCATGTTGGTTGGTTGGATTCCACCATAATCTTTAGCTTGGACTTTATTCCAATTTTGGAGATGCAAAATAATAATGCCATGTAATCACATTGTTTTCACAAGAATCATCAGGGCATTAAATATTCTGCATGGGCCATGCAAGTACCATCTTGTGCTTGTCATTGGATTTTATTTGGTTTTTGAGTTGATCATCTCCATCTCTTTTTCTCTCTCTTGGCTTGATATATCTTGATCTTGCCAAAACCCTACCACCTTTTCCCTCTCTTTTTCTTGTCTTGTTCTTGTGAGCTTGAGTGGATCATACTTGATCAACTCAAGACCATACACCTCTCTCTTCTCTTCTTGATCTTGCTCGAACCAATTGGAGCATGCATGATTCAAAGAAAACCTAATCCACATCTCTCTCTCTCTCTCTCCCTCTCTCTCTCTTTTTCTTGTCTTGATCTTGTTTGAACTTGTCTAGAGAATGCATGATCAAGTCAAGTACCGTTCCATCTTATCCTTCCTCTCTCTCTAATCCTATCACCATCTCTCTCTCTCTCTCTCTAAAACCCTAATATACCATACCCCATCCTAGCTAAACCCTAAACCTACCCCACCCCCTCCTTTCCATCCATGCCGAGACTCTACCAGCTGGCCCCACTTGGCCCCTCTCTCCCTGGCCCACCTAGCTGCTACCCCACCCCAAACCCTAGCTGTACCCGAGCCAAACCTAACCCTAACCCAACCCTAGCACTAGCCGAGCCACCCCCTCTCTCTCAGCTCTCTCTCTCTCTGCATGGGGGTCCCTCCACCGAGCCTACCACCTCCCTGACCTCCCCTACCCCACCTGGAAGCCTCCCCTACCTGCCCCTGCCCTGCCCTGGCCGACCATGCACGTGAGGAGAGAAAAGGTGGCACCGAAGCCACCTTCCCCTCTCCCACGCAAGCCCCACCTGCCCCGTTCTTATCTACACCCCCAGCCCCCCTCTGCTCTCCCCAGATCTGCTCAGGGCTTCGCCCTCTTCCCCACGCCTTCTACCTATCGCCGGCCGCCCAAGATCGCTTCGCTCGCCGCTCCGCCAAGCTCGACGTGGAGGTGGTCGGGGAGGACGAGGCGGTTCCCTGCAACGTCCTCGTACGCGCCAGCAAGGAGGAGGTGGGCCTCAAGCTCGCCAGGATCGGCGCCGCCCCGACAAAACCCTAGCTCCGGTCCGCCAGCGCCGCCGTCGATCCACCGCGTCCCAGCCCGCACCGTCTGCGCCAGCCTCTCCGCGGTGAGCGTCCTCCCTCAGACATCCTCTCCAGAAGTCGTGTCCTGGCCGTCGATCGCCGTTCAACGCCCTCGCCCCGGCGTCGCGATGCTTTACCAGGCCGTGGCGTCGCAGAGACTTAGCTAGCCACGCCCCCCTATCTAACAGCAACACGCAGCCGCCGCAGCGGTAGCCGCCCCCGCTAGCGCGCTAGAGGGCGCGGGTTCGATCCCCCACCGCGGCACTCTGTCGCTCGAGGAGATTAGGAAGAAAAACAGTGTACCGAGCCCACTTTGCACATACCCCCCCCCCAAACTTTTTTAATCAACCCGCGGTCCAGCCAGGCCCACTAGCAGCGTCGGTGGTAGTTTTCTAAAAGGCTCCACAACTTTTCCCAAATCCACCCGCGGTCCTCCTTTCCTCCCAGCCACTGGCGTGTGGGACTGCGAGTCCCTGGCCCACCTGTAGGCGTCTGTGAGTATATCAGGCTGGGTATAAAAAGTTTTCCAGAGTCTGTTTAAATTCAAATCTTTTCTAATTATTTCAAATTCAAATATAATTCTGTTTTTAAATAACTTTTCAAATATTAATCCAAATAATACAAATGATATATGTTTCTAAACCAGAAAAATGAGAGGATTTGAAATATGCCATTCAAATTGCCTTTTGCACATTTAAAATTCCAAGTTGATGTAAATTACCACAAATGCCACTAGAACTTAAATGATTAATAACTATTGTTTTATAATTCCAAATTTAGCAAATGATATGTCTAAAATGATCAGCTCGACGAGACCTTTCTGTTTATGATATCCATGACTTCAATTGCAGCATGCATCATATAAAAATATAGTGTACATCAACTATTATGGCAACAAATGTGATCCAAAACCCCATTAAAATGTTATTTCTTGTCTTCCACACCTCACCCATGCCATGCTACTTTAATGCCATGCAAATTGTGCATCATTCATCATGGCATGATTGTTTGCTTGACGCATCTTATTCACATGCTTGTGCTCTATATTCATGTTGGCCTTGTTTGTTTGGTTTTTCTCGGATAGACACTGAGCAGGGGATATATCAAGAGAACCAGGAGCACTACCCAGATCCGTCTCTCGCTTCAACTGAGTTGCCAGGCAAGCACTACCACATGCTTGCATACATACAGTACCTATTGCCTCTATCTTATTCTTGCATCATTGAGTCGCGATTGCATTAAATTGAATCCCAAGTATGCATATCCTTTACTTTCAAACCCCACCAAGCTTGTTCTTCCATCCCATGAGCCATTACTACAGGAGTTGTTTGAGCCATGCGAGTCGTAGAACAGCATGTGTAGGGTATGTGAGTGTCTGATGGATAACGAGGTACCTAAACAACTTAACCTGAGTAGTAATGGGATAACTAATGAAAGTGGCACCGGTGAGAAACATCTGCTATTTGGTTTTTCCTGCTCACTTGTGTCCCGTAGGACCCCGAGTACTTGATACCTGTTCCTTGATTTATCGCGCTATCCACATCCGGGAGGTATATGGGACCCCCCCCTGGGCCAGAGCTTGATTCCGTCTTATTTCTTGGGGCCACAAACTAGTTTGAGGTTTTATTTACTATCCGGTACTTATGCCATGCTACTTCTGTATTTACGATTGTGCGAGGAGCACACTGTACTGTTTAGGTAAGCGGAGTGATTACGCGGTATCGACACCGAGTTTCGGTTCCAGTCGCTTCATGACCATTGTCGCAAACCTTGAGTCCGTCGAGCTTGCTTACTGCTATGGTCTACTCAATGGGGTGGCCCCTGAAATATTTCTGAATCTGTGATTGCTTAGTCGTGAAAGCCTCGTTGGGTTTTGATTCGGTTTTCCGAGGTTGATCGGCGTGTGTTGCTATTGGTGCACCCCGGCCGGGTAAAACTTTCTGAAAGCCGTGTCCGCGGTTATGGACGACTTGGATCACAGTTTCTCGATCATAGACAAGCATAACTAAAGTACCGCTTCAATCTGACTAAGTAATTTGATTAGTAAATAGTGCAACACTCATGGAATGGTTAATAAAATTGCCAACGGATGGGGGTTGTTAAAGCTTCCTCGTTGGTAAGCGAGGAGGAGGATGGATCTGATGAAATTACTATTATAACTGTTGTCCTTATTTCACGGACATTCGTCTATCATTGGTTAGGCGGATGGTTAGCGAGCATCTGTAGAACTGCTAGGGTTTATCTTTCGCTGCAATTGCGTCACCCCAGGTTGTGTCCCCTTTAGAGGCATTAAGACTTGCTGAGTACCCTTAGGGTCTCACACGATAAATTATTGGTTCAGATGAACAGGTACCCTCGCAGGACGGATACTGGGTGGAAGAGGCTGATGATGCGGGCAACGACCGTTCAGTGTAGAGATTCCGGGAACGGGGATCCGTGAGATCTGTGGGCGGGATGTGCTTAGTTCTATGGCATCTTATGCCGATTTGCTTCTTATCCGTACTTGGACTTGTTTTGCCGCTTTCGCTTGATACTCTGATGTGTGTTGTATGAGGAATTATCCTAAAATACTAGATTTATCTAGGCCATTTGAATCTTGTCGTATGGCGTTGCTATATTTCCTTTCTTTCTAGATGGTATGGCTCTGATGTACTCTTGTATGGTGGCTTGCATACATACCCACTCGTGTATGTAGTTGATCCCTTCGCCGCCGACACGCCGCCAGACAGTCCCGTTGAGATGGTAGTGGTTGGGACGGCCGAAAGGTCTACCCGTGAGTGGCTTTTGGGGCCCCACCGTACTATTTCAACCACTACCGCTCATCCAGGCTTGTAGCTAGGAGAGTAATTCACCGAGGTAGTTACAATTGGTATCAGAGCCATCCCGACCTTCAGGGTTTCAGCCAAACGGTCGTTGTCAGTCTAGCAAATATTTTGGTAGTTATGTATAATAGGGAAAAACAAAACGTGAGAGTAGGACTGCTTCCACTTTTCTTCTTACCCACCCACCCACCCTTTTCTGGTAAGGAAGTGCAACGTTTTCAATCCTCTTCTCAAAATTCAAACTAGGATTCACGTGTTCTGGGTTTCCGTAGTACCATAGGTTGTGTGTGTGTGTGTGTGTGTTTAATCCTTTGTCTATCTGTTGCATCCAAGTTGTTATCTTATCTGCCTTTGGTTATCAACTGTTGGTACATTCCATACCGACAGGCTTTTGTAAACCGACGCAATCTATCTTCCTCTTTGTATCCGACGCTATCTTGTTTGGGGTGTTCGTTTCCGTAGTTACCAAACTTTAGGTTCAACGTGAGAAGAAGGGGTTGGGATATGTGTTCCACTTGTTCATGTGCGGGGTAATGATTTGAGTGCGGGATGGAGTCGCGACCATACCACTACTCTTATCATTCGCTTTTGTATATTGAATCGGTAGAGTCACTAATCTTGATTCTTTAAGTAATTTTGCGCATCTATTGGTATTTTAATGCCGAAATTTGTGGAAATTTTTTCTTTGATATATTTGTGTACCACACTCCTTTTCAGTCGTGTGCGATATGCTTAATATCTTTTAGGTGCTTTGAACTTTGTTGATATTTTAATATCATCTCAGTAAATTGTATCCTTTAATCTTGAGTAATTCCATCTTGGTACTATTTTGGATTATTATCATTCTCCATTATAGTACTGACTTGTGTCTTATATCAATCTCAGGATGGCTCCACCACGCGTTCAGATGAGGACATACCACCAGAGCTTGGGGCCGCGTTGTCAAACATAGCCAATGCCTTGGCAGCAATGCAGCAGAACCAGCAGCGTCTGGAAGAAAGCGTCAGGAGGAACGAGTTTGCTCCACTCCCTCCACCTCCCAGGCGAGGAGACATCAAGAGCTTCCTGAAATTCAACCCTCGTCAGTTTGATGTTTCTGACCGACCTCTGGACGCGGATGATTGGCTGCGTGAGATGTCAAGGTTGCTCGAGACTGCTGATGTTCCGGAGCAGGAGTGGGTCAAGTGTGCTACTCACCTTCTGAAGGGAGATGCAGCTCTCTGGTGGGAGAATTACTTGAAGGCAAGCTGCACTGGGTTTCAGCCTACTTGGGAAAGGTTCACTGCAGCTTTCAAGGAGCAGTTTCTATCAGAGATTGTAATGGAAAGGATGAAGGAGGCTTTTCTCAACCTGAAGCAAGGAAATGATAACGTCAACACCTACATCAGGAACTTCATGAATCTCTCTCGTTATGGTGGTGATGAGGTATCTGATGACAAGAAGAAGCAGAAGAGGTTCAGGCAAGGGCTCAATGCGTCGATCAAGTATGCGATCACACATGCAAGGCCGACAACTTTCCTGGAACTACAGCACACAGCACTGCAAGAGGAGGCAAGCAGGCAAGTGTTTGAGGAGTCCAAGAAACACAACAGGGATGCATCAAGCTCTTCAGTTATGGCAGATCCTTCTAAGCGGCGTGTCTGGGTTCCTAACACCCCACCGTCGCTCCCGGCTCCACCAAGACCTCGTGTTACGTCAAGGCCACTAAACTCCATCACTGCGGCTCCCAGGGGCTACAACCACCACTACCCTGGAGCGCCTGGCGGAGTCCCTGGCTACGTTGCTCCACGTCCACCTGGTGCCTGCTTCACGCGTGGAGATCCTGGACATCTGAGCTGGAACTGTCCGATGAAGAACAAAGCTCTTCCTCCACCCCCGCCAAGATCTGCAACAAGCTCTCCTTTGGTTCGTGCACCACCACCTCGGGCTCTCAACATCAACACCAAGCCCGGGTCTGCGGTTGTTCGTGCCAACTGCGTCAACGCCACTCAAGCTGAGCATGCACCTGGAGTTGTGATGGGTATGCTTTCCGTTAACTCAGTCCCTGCACGAGTTTTGTTCGATTCTGGTGCATCGCATTCTTTTGTTTCTATAAAGTTTGCAAGTGAGAATGGGTTAGCGTCAGATCCTCTTCCCAAGCGGTTAATGGTTCTTTCTCCTGGAGCAACAATGGCAGCTTCTAAAATCAGTCATGGCAATCAAGTTGAGATTGGTGGCTCTTCATTCTCGGCTTCTTTAATTGTTCTGGGCAATTCTGACATTGATGTCATCTTGGGCATGGATTGGTTAACGGCAAATGCAGCTGTGATTGATTGTGCTGAACGCTCAGTTTCTCTGAAGATTCCTGAAGGCCATATAGTCTTTTCTCCAAGTCTGACTCCTGCTGTCCAGCTCTTCTCTTTGGCGGCTCTGAATGATGATGCTATGGAAGCTATTCAGAGCGTACCGGTGGTCTGTGAGTTCCCAGATGTTTTTCCTGAAGAGCTGCCGGGTATGCCTCCGGATCGTGAGGTTGAGTTTGTGATTGAGCTTGAACCTGGAACGGCTCCTATCTCCAAGCGGCCTTATAAAATGGGTCCTTCTGAGTTGGCTGAACTCAAACGACAACTTGATGAACAAGAGAAGTTGGGTTTCATTCAACACAGTACTTCTTCTTGGGGTAGTCCAACAATCTTTGTGAAGAAGCGTGACAGAACCGATAGACTCTGTGTTGACTACCGGGCTCTCAATGCTAAAACCATCAAGAACAAATATCCCCTCCCGCGGATTAATGATCTATTCGATCAGCTAGCTGGAGCTGTGGTGTTCTCTAAGCTGGACTTGAGAAGTGGTTATCACCAAATCAAGATTCGCAAGGAAGATGTGCCCAAAACAGCTTTCACCACCCGCTATGGCCTGTATGAGTACACGGTCATGTCTTTCGGTCTCACCAACGCACCTGCTACCTTCTCGAGGCTTATGAACTCTGTTTTCATGGAGTACCTTGATAAGTTCGTTGTGGTCTATCTGGATGACATCCTGGTCTATTCCAAGTCTAAGGAGGAGCATGAAGAACACCTGCGGTGTGTCCTAAACAAGCTTCGCGAGAACCGCTTGTATGCAAAGTTCTCAAAGTGTGAGTTTTGGGCTCAAGTAACCTATCTTGGTCATGTTATCTCGCCAAGGGCATTGCATCAACCCGAAACCGTGAAGACAATTGTTGAATGGCTTCCTCTGTGAATGTCAAAGAAGTGCGGAGTTTTCTTGGTTTGGCTAGTTATTGCCGATCTGCTCGTTGAATTTCTCAAGATAGCGAAGCCTCTTACCGATCTCCTCAAGAAAGGCAAGAAATACACTGTGGACTCCTGCTTGTCAAGCAAGTTTTGAGACACTCAAAGAGAAGCTCACTTCCACACCAGTCTTGGTTCCTCCGGATACATCTAAGCCTTTCCAGATATTCTCGACGCCTCTTTGCAAGGATTGTGCGGTCCTTATGCAAGAGAAACAGTGGTTGCTTATGCCTCTCGTCGATTGAAGACGCATGAGATCAACTATCCCACACATGACCTCAAGCTAGCAGCGATTGTCTTTGCTTTGAAGCTATGGAGGCACTACTTGCTTGGTAACCGTTGTGAGATCTTCTCGACCACAAGAGTTTGAAGTATATCTTCACTCACCGATCTAAACCTTCGCAGAGGAGATGGATTGAAGCAATCAATGACTTTGATGTGACCATCAACTACACTCCGGCAAAGCCAATGTGATGGCAGATGCGCTTAGTAAAAGCTTATGTCAACAACCTCATGATGGAAGAGCGAACCTCTCTTGTGCGAGGAATTCCGTCGACTCAACTCGAAATTGTGGAAAAAGGGCATCTCCGAACCTTCCGGCTACTCCTCTTGGAAGAAAAGATTCGTTCTCGTCAGCTTGGTGATCCGCACACCAAAAATCTCATCTCTAAACTTGAGCTTCCGAAGTATGAGTCCTTCCACGTGGATGATCAAGGCACGCTTTTCTTTGAACACCGGATGTTTGTTCCAAACTACCCGGGTCTGAGAGAGCAAGTTCTCAAGGAGGCGCATGATTCGGTTCTTTCTATCCATCCTGGCAGCACAAAGATGTACATGGACTTGAAAACACAATATTGGTGGCCTGGGCTGAAACGGTATTGTGCCAAGTATGTCTCGGAATGTGATGTCTGCCGCAGAGTGAAAGCTGTCCATCAGAAACCTTTCGGTCTTCTTCAGCCGTTGAAACCTCTGGAATGGAAATGGGAGAAAGTAGAGATGGACTTCATCACTGGCTTTCCAAGGTCGCAGAAGGGCAACAATGCAATTTTTGTTGTCATCGACAGGCTTTCTAAAGTGGCTCATTTCTTCCCAGTCAAAGAAACAATTTCTGGAATTCAGTTGGCTGAGCTCTATATCAACAGAATTGTCTCTTTGTATGGGGTCCCGCTTGAGATCAGTTCAGACCGTGGAAGCATCTTCACTTCAAAGTTCTGGGAAAGTTTCCAAAATGCTTTGGGAACAAAGTTGAACTTCAGCACTGCTTACCACCCTCAGTCGCAAGGACAAGTGGAAAGGATCAATCGATTCTAGAGGATATGCTTGGCTTGCGTCATCTCTTTTGGCATGAAGTGGGAGGAATGCCTTCCATATGCTGAATTCTCCTACAACAACGACTTCCGGAAGAGTCGAATATGGCACCATTTGAGGCTCTCTATGGTCGCAAGTGCGTAACTCCGATTGGTTGGTCAGTGTGGAGAAAGAATCTGGTTTGGCCTCGACATTGTAACCCAAGCGAGGAGAAGGTGCATATCATTCGAGAACTCAAGATTGCTCAAAGTCGTCAGAAGAGCAACTATGACAGGAAGCACACGGACATGGTGTATGTCCCTGGTGATCTCGTCTACCTTCGTGTCACCCCCATGAGAGGAACACACCGCTTCGGTATCAAAGGAAAGTTGGCTCCTAGATACATCGGTCCTTTCAAGATTCGTGGTAGAAGAGGAGAAGTTGCTTATGCACTTGAGCTTCCGGAAAAACTCAAAGTCCATGATGTTTTCCACATCTCTCAGCTCAAGAAGTGCTTCAAAGATCCCGGCAGGACCGTGGATCATGAGCTAATCGATCTCCAAGAAGACCTGTCTTATCAAGAACACCCCACCAAAATCCTTGAGACCGCAGAAAGAAGGACTCGCAACAAGTCCATCAAGTTCTGCAAGGTGCAGTGGTCACACCATTCTGTTGATGAAGCCATTGGGAGCGTGAAGATGAACTCCGTGTCAACTATCCTACCCTCTTTGTGTCTTCTTCTTCTTCCTAGAATCTCGGGGCGAGATTCCTGTTTAGTGGGGGAGAGTTGTAGCATCCCAGTTGTCTAACACATGTAATGCTACTTGTTCTAGTAATAAAAGGACCAGTTCCTACATATAAATTGTTGCATCATCAACATATCATGCTCATGTCACCATGCCACCTTGCATTAGAGCATCATATAAAACCCCTTCTTGTTTGGTTCTTATCTCATGTGCATTATTAATTGTAGTTGCCTCTTGATATTGTTTTTGGTTCTTGATATATTGTAAAATGCCCAAGTTGATTTGGGGGCATATCTCTTATTAACTCCACCACCTTTTCTTCACCACCTTATAATTCCACCATCCAATTAATATGAGCTTGGCATTTTATCTGAGTTTACCTCTAGCTCTTGTTGGTTGGTTGGATTCCACCATAATCTTTAGCTTGGCCTTTATTCCAATTTTGGAGATGCAAAATAATAATGCCATGTAATCACATTGTTTTCACAAGAATCATCAGGGCATTAAATATTCTGCATGGGCCATGCAAGTACCATCTTGTGCTTGTCATTGGATTTTATTTGGTTTTTGAGTTGATCATCTCCATCTCTTTTTCTCTCTCTTGGATTGATATATCTTGATCTTGCCAAAACCCTACCACCTTTTCCCTCTCTTTTTCTTGTCTTGTTATTGTGAGCTTGAGTGGATCATACTTGATCAACTCAAGACCATAAACCTCTCTCTTCTCTTCTTGATCTTGCTTGAACCAATTGGAGCATGCATGATTCAAAGAAAACCTAATCCACATCTCTCTCTCTCCCTCTCTCTCTCTTTTTCTTGTCTTGATCTTGTTTGAACTTGTCTAGAGAATGCATGATCAAGTCAAGTACCGTTCCATCTTATCCTTCCTCTCTCTCTAATCCTATCACCATCTCTCTCTCTCTCTCTAAAACCCTAATATACCATACCCCATCCTAGCTAAACCCTAAACCTACACCACCCCCTCCTTTCCATCCATGCCGAGACTCTACCAGCTGGCCCCACTTGGCCCCTCTCTCCCTGGCCCACCTAGCTGCTACCCCACCCCAAACCCTAGCTGTACCCGAGCCAAACCTAACCCTAACCCGACCCTAGCACTAGCCGAGCCACCCCCTCTCTCTCAGCTCTCTCTCTCTGCATGGGGGTCCCTCCACCGAGCCTACCACCTCCCTGACCTCCCCTACCCCACCTGGAAGCCTCCCCTACCTGCCCCTGCCCTGCCCTGGCCGACCATGCACGTGAGGAGAGAAAAGGTGGCACCGAAGCCACCTTCCCCTCCCCCACGCAAGCCCCACCTGCCCCGTTCTTATCTACACCCCCAGCCCCCTCTGCTCTCCCCAGATCTGCTCAGGGCTTCGCCCTTCCTCCCTCTCTTCCCCACGCCGCCTTCTACCCTATCGTCGGCTGCCGCCAGCATCGCTTCGTTCTCGTCGCTCCGGCCGCCAAGCTCGACGTGGAGGTGGTCGGGGAGGACGAGGCGGTTCCCTGCAACGTCCTCGTACGCGCCAGCAAGGAGGAGGTGGGCCTCAAGCTCGCCAGGATTGGCGCCGCCCCGACAAAACCCTAGCTCCGGTCCGCCAGCGCCGCCGTCGATCCACCGCGTCCCAGCCCGCACCGTCTGCGCCAGCCTCTCCGCGGTGAGCGTCCGACCCTCCCAGACATCCTCTCCGGCGTAGTCGTGTCCTGGCCGCGTCAGTCGCGCCGTCGAACGCCCTCCGCGCTCCGGCGTTCGCAGTCGTTTTACCAGGCCGTGGCGTCGCAGAGACTTAGCTAGCCACGCCCCCCTATCTAACAGCAACACGCAGCCGCCGCAGCGGTAGCCGCCCCCGCTAGCGCGCCAGAGGGCGCGGGTTCGATCCCCCATCGCGGCACTCTGTCGCTCGAGGAGATTAGGAAGAAAAACAGTGTACCGAGCCCACTTTGCACATACCCCCCCCCAAACTTTTTTAATCAACCCAGCCCGCAGCCCACTAGCAGCGTGGTGGTAGTTTTCTAAAAAGGCTCCACAACTTTTCCCAAATCCACCCGCGGTCCTCCTTTCCTCCCAGCCACTAGCGTGTGGGACTGCGAGTCCCTGGCCCACCTGTAGGCGTCTGTGAGTATATCAGGCTGGGTATAAAAAGTTTTCCAGAGTCTGTTTAAATTCAAATCTTTTCTAATTATTTCAAATTCAAATATAATTCTGTTTTTAAATAACTTTTCAAATATTAATCCAAATAATACAAATGATATATGTTTCTAAACCAGAAAAATGAGAGGATTTCAAATATGCCATTCAAATTGCCTTTTGCACATTTAAAATTCCAAGTTGATGTAAATTACCACAAATGCCACTAGAACTTAAATAATTAATAACTATTGTTTTATAATTCCAAATTTAGCAAATGATATGTCTAAAATGATCAGCTCGACGAGACCTTTCTGTTTATGCTATCCATGACTTCAATTGCAGCATGCATCATATAAAAATATAGTGTACAGCAACTATTATGGCAACAAATGTGATCCAAAACCCCATTAAAATGTTATTTCTTGTCTTCCACACCTCACCCATGCCATGCTACTTTAATGCCATGCAAATTGTGCATCATTCATCATGGCATGATTGTTTGCTTGACGCATCTTATCCACATGCTTGTGCTCTATATTCATGTTGGCCTTGTTTGTTTGGTTTTTCTCGGATAGACACTGAGCAGGGGATATATCAAGAGAACCAGGAGCACTACCCAGATCCGTCTCTCGCTTCAACTGAGTTGCCAGGCAAGCACTACCACATGCTTGCATACATACAGTACCTATTGCCTCTATCTTATTCTTGCATCATTGAGTCGCGATTGCATTAAATTGAATCCCAAGTATGCATAGCCTTTACTTTCAAACCCCACCAAGCTTGTTCCTCCATCCCATGAGCCATTACTACAGGAGTTGTTTGAGCCATGCGAGTCGTAGAACAACATGTGTAGGGTATGTGAGTGTCTGATGGATAACGAGGTACCTAAACAACTTAACCTGAGTAGTAATGGGATAACTAATGAAAGTGGCACCGGTGAGCAACATCTGCTATTTGGTTTTTCCTGCTCACTTGTGTCCCGTAGGACCCCGAGTACTTGATACCTGTTCCTTGATTTATCGCGCTATCCACATCCGGGAGGTATATGGGACCCCCCTGGGCCAGAGCTTGATTCCGTCTTATTTCTTGGGGCCACAAACTAGTTTGAGGTTTTATTTACTATCCGGTACTTATGCCATGCTACTTCTGTATTTACGATTGTGCGAGGAGCACACTGGACTGTTTAGGTAAGCGGAGTGATTACGCGGTATCGACACCCCGAGTTTTCGGGTTCCCAGTCGCTTACAGCCATTGTCGCAAACCTTGAGTCCGTCTCGGAGCTTGCTTACTTCGTTGCGGGTCTACTCAATGGGGTGGCCCCCTGAAATATTTCTGAATCCTGTGATTGCTTAGTCGTGAAAGCCTCGTTGGGTTTTGATTCGGTTTTTCCGAGGTTGATCGAGCGTGTGTTGCTATTGGTGCACCCCGGCCGGGTAAAACTTTCTGAAAGCCGTGTCCGCGGTTATGGACGACTTGGAGCACAGTTTATTGATCATAGACAAGCATAACTAAAGTACCGCTTCAATCTGACTAAGTAATTTGACTAGTAAATAGTGCAACACTCATGGAATGGTTAATAAAATTGCCAACGGATGGGGGGTTGTTCGTCCGCTTCCTCGTTGGTAAGCGAGGAGGAGGATGGATCTGATGAAATTACTATTATAACTGTTGTCCTTAATTCACGGACATCCGTCTATCATTGGTTAGGCGGATGGTTAGCGAGCATTTGTAGAACTGCTAGGGTTTATCTTTCGCTGCAATTGCGTCACCCCAGGTTGTGTCCCCTTTAGAGGCATTAAGACTTGCTGAGTACCCTTAGGGTCTCACACGATAAATTATTGGTTCGATGAAGTACCCTCGCAGACGGATCTTTGGGTGGAAGAGGCGATGATGCGCAACGACTGCTCGTGTAGAGATTCCGGGAACGGGGATCCGTGAGATCTGTGGGCGGGATGTGCTTAGTTCTATGGCATCTTATGCCGATTTGCTTCTTATCCGTACTCGGACTTGTTTTGCCGCTTCCGCTTGATACTCTGATGTGTGTTGTATGAGGAATTATCCTAAAATACTAGATTTATCTAGGCCATTTGAATCTTGCCGTATGGCGTTGCTATATTTCCTTTCTTTCTAGATGGTATGGCTCTGATGTACTCTTGTATGGTGGCTTGCATACATACCCACTTGTGTATGTAGTTGATCCCTTCGCCTGCCGATTACGCCGCCCGTACAGGTCCCGTTGAGATGGTAGTGGTTGGGACGGCCGAAAGGT
Organism: Avena longiglumis; assembly: GCA_030063025.1. Taxonomy (NCBI): domain Eukaryota; kingdom Viridiplantae; phylum Streptophyta; class Magnoliopsida; order Poales; family Poaceae; genus Avena; species Avena longiglumis. Next base: position 501,438,386 of record CP125977.1, read on the forward strand.
CTACCCGTGAGTGGCTTTTGGGGCCCCACCGTACTATTTCAACCACTACCGCTCATCCAGGCTTGTAGCTAGGAGCGTAATTCACCGAGGTAGTTACATATTGCACGGGTATTAAAGATAAATATTCATAATAAAAAGCATAGGATAGGAATAAAAAGATTAAGCACTATGCAAAGATAGAGATTCTTGATAGCTTCAACTAGTCACACAATCATGCAATGCAACAATTAGAATAACTTGAAGCAAATGGTCTCCCAAACAAGATATAGAGATATGTATTTGAGGAAGACCGCACCAAGAATTTATTACTCAAACTAGGACCAAAAATACGAGCAATAAAAGCTTCTAACAATAATAGGACCTTGTTTGAGTCGACATGCCACCTAGAAACAAGATAATCAACAATATCAACTCTAAGTGGCATTACCTCATATGTTCACATTTCCTAGGATTGTGATATGCAAAAGAAGCATATTACTCCCCCATAATGTGATATTCAATTTTTCTTAATAAGAGGCAAAGCAACCTCAACTAGAGAGAATTAATGGACATTTAGAATTTGAATTTCTCATGAGTATGACACACCACATAGTGACTAGATAAGCTTGCAATATCAATACTAAGTGGTAGTACTCACATACACACATTTTAAGGTTTGAGAGATGCGCAAGGCATATTACTCCCCCAAAATGGGATGTTCCATTAACCACTCAAAAAGAGCCAAATAAGATATCATCAAGGTGCATTAGAGGCTCAAAAAGAGACAAACGGGTAAATGATGTGCCGAACACCTAGACATACTTGAATACACAAAATAATCAAGCATGAGGAACACCAAATACAAGAACATACTTGGTACAAAACCAAAACATGTAAAGGGTCAAGTAACTTACAATATAAATGATTTAATTACAAGTTACCGCGAAGAGGCCATTGGATATAAGATACGGATAAGATAATCCTAATGACTTGGCTTGATCAAATATAATATATGAAGATCCCTTAATTCTTCATGAGTTAGCCAAGTCTCCAATGCCCTCCATAAACACCTATTGATCAAGTTTGAGCTTGTTGGTCCCCAACCAAGTTGGCTCCTAAGAGGTTAGTCACAATAGGCTTGGCAACCCAAATGGTTCTTTTCTTGACACCACTTTGAGTTCCAACAAACTTGGAAAACACATTGCCATCCTTATCCTTCCTAAGAGAATAATAATCATCAATGATGATAGGGTTAGATAAGGTATCGTTTGAACATGAAGAGGCAACGTGCCCCTTCACACGACATATGTAGCAACAAGTGCTCCCCTTTCTCTTCTTCCTTGATTTCTTGGCTTGGGGAGCATTATCTTGATTCTTCTTCGGAAGTGGCCTAACTTCAACTTGGACTTGAACTTGTACTTGTGTCCGCTTCCCTTTTTGCTTCTCACTCAAGTGCTTTTTCTTCAATGGACAAGATCTTACATGATGTCCTTCAACCTTGCACTTGAAGCAAATAATCTTGGCCGAATTCTTGACTTGGTTTTGGCCCTTCTTATTGTTTCTCTTGGAATTGTTCTTGTTATTGGATTTGAATCCAAGTCCACATTTATCATTAGGGGATTTTTGCACACTCAAAATATTATCGAGTGTGGATTTCCCTTCATGACTCTTTTCCAAGTCATTCCTCAAGGAAGTGACTTGGGCCTTGAGCTCTTTGATTTCCTATACATGGTTAGTAGAAATACAAGTACTAGAGGAAGTAGAAGTTTGTTAGAGAAACAAGGCAAAGCAAGTAATCCAACACAAGGTTTATCAATAGTATGGCTAGATGGATTACTAGGACTAGCACATGGCAAAATAGCATTTTGAGTAGAATTTGTGCTAATGTCCAAAAGAGGCTCACAAGATGTTACCTTGGTAATACTTGCCTCACGAGCTAACATTAGACCATCATGGGAGATTAGAAGATCATTATGAGAGCCTGAGAGCTTTTCATGACTTTCTTCCAATTTCATATACTTGCTAGTTAGAAACTCAAGTTGAGCCCTCAGCTCAACGTTCTCCTTTAGGGTAGATGCTTCACAAGAAGTAGAGTTAGTAGCACAAGCATCGTTAATGGAATTTTTCTTTTCAAGCTCATAAGATTCAATTTTTTGTGTGAGGAGACAATTAGTGTGCTTCTCATCGTCAAGCTCTTGCTTAAGGAGATTAAATCTCCGACTCCCATCATCAAGTTGGAAATCCAACTCCTCTATGGTTCCCATTTGTTTAGTTATGGTGTCCATAATGTGTTTGAGACAATTAACAACCTTATTATTACCATGAAGAGAGGTACACAAAAAAGTCAACTCAAGAAGGAGAGCACTAGTATCCTCATCAATGTCATCATCACTATCATAATTATCATTGCTATTATATTTAGAAGATATATTGGGATCCAAAGTAGGAGATACCTTTGATCCTCTTGCCATAAGGCACATGTGAGCACGGGAGGATGAATATGAGGATATTATTGAATCTTCATTCATGATCATGTCTTGCTCCATAGAATGTCTGATTTACTCTACATTGTTAGATAAACAACTAGAGGAAATAGAAGCATTTTGTTCATGGGAACAAGGCAAATCAAGCATATCATCTACACTAGTACTCAAATAATTTCTAGATGATATACAAGGACTAGCAAAAAATGGGATATAGCATTATTGTTGCAAGAAGTGCTTAAGTCCAAAGAAGAAACATTGCAATGGGATAGAGACTGTAGGGGTCCCAACCTAATAAGGTAGAGTCCTCCTGTGTTTTACAATGCTAGTCCCTGGATCAATAGCTAGCATCCACAGTTAAGATGTAATATCAAGAAACAAAGGTCATAATATAACTTTATAACCAGGAATAACATAAGTTTATTACATCAATCATAGCTCATTTGGCTATTACATTACATTGTAGCGGAATAATTATAATCATGGGGTCCTTCATCTTCAAAGTTCCACAGGCAGATGTTGGTTGTAGACTTTGTAATCCTAATCAAACAATCTTCACTAAAATCAATCAAACCTGCAACATTACAAGTTACAGCCACAAGGGTGAATACATTTGAATTGTATTGGCAAGTGATACTATGGTATTATGGTGGAGTCTATCATCTATATGCATTTGGCTAAGTGGAGTTGAGGCTTGCATTGCTCAAAATAGAATTTTCTTATCATTTTGAAAATACTAAGTTTTTGCTTGACAAAATCATTTCCCTCAATCAAAGATTTCAAGATCCTTGTACCAAGCCATCTCTCCATCAATGATTGAAGAATTCAAACAACCCTTGTTCAAACCACAAGATTTTAACTTAGAAATTTGAATGATGAGATTCTTGATTGCTTACATGTCTTGATGCTCAAATTGTACTTTACCAGGGACATGGCTAAGTACTTAGATTCTACACTCTGCAGAGGTGGTGCACTTTACCCACAAGACTTGGTTTCCCAAGACAAAATCTTTCAGAAGCCTTCCCTTAGACCAAAATGGACGCGTTCCAACCTATCAAACACTACCACCCACTGTCCATTTGGCTAAGTTCTTGCAACCTATATGATCATGGCAGAGCCCATATTGCCAAGTGGTTGCACTTGAAGCTTCTCAACATTTGACATCTCAAATCTCTTTGTTCCTGGGTGGCATACCACAAGTGAGATACACAATCCAAGTCCATGGCATTGTGAACCACTCAACCAATATCCACCAAGCAAGCCCATTCCACCCAGGGGATTCATTAACTTAGTTGTTTTATTAAACAAAATCACAAGTCCTCAGACTTAGAATATTTTTCCATAGCGTGAATATGTTTTCCACCCATGTTTTCTATTAGCTAGGCTAAGCTTGGTAGTATTAGGAAACTTAACTTAGGAAATCCTACTAAGGATTCATCTACTAGGTTTTCCTATAGCAAGATCTATACTTAGCAAAATCCATGCAAGTTTATTTAGCAAAATCACTAATGCATAGAAAAAGTAATGGGATAGAAAGTATGAAGCATCACTTGCCTTTTGGTAGAGAATTATAAGTTCACTCCTTGATCTTGCTAGTCTCACACTTCACTACAAGTCAAACAAGCAAACACTAATTCAATTTACATTCCAAACTAATAATCACTCAAACAAGTTCACACACACAAGACAATGGAAACCAATTCATGCATGGGAGCATGCACAAGATAGTTTTATTTTGCAAAGTGGTCTCCATGGGGTTTCTAAACTTTGTAAGATCCAAATTGGTCATTTACCAAAGTGGCAATGTCATTAGCAAGAGGGATTTGCCCAAAAACTATTTTTAATTCCTTTCATCATTTCATGTGGTGAAAAAATGTTTTATCAAAACCAATCTTTTAAGTTTTTCACCAAATGAGTTGCTATTGCAAAACTTGGTGTTTTTGGGTCAGTAGGTTTGGTCCAAACCATTTTCTCAAAGTTTTCTTTCCATAAACATTTTTATAATAAAATTAACAATTTTATTTGGCTAGAAATGGACTAAACTAATTAATCCATTCCAAACTTTTCCAAATTTATTTTTCAAACCATGGGTTGGTTCCTAGGGTCAGTAAGGTCACAACAAACCATTTTGCAAAAGTTTTAACCCTAAATTCCATTTTAAACAATTTTTCTAATCTAAACAAGCACACAAAAGTTTCTGCAAATTCAAACAAGATAAAATATACTATTTGCTAAACTAAGGGCATGGTTGGCTAGGGCTTGTTCTCCTGAATCCATTGATATAAAATTTGCAAAATTTGGACGTGTGGTTTGAAAGTTACAAAGGTTTGAAGTTTGCAAATAATTCTGTTTTCAAATTTGTTTTTAAACTGATTAGGTGACACGCGGCAGTATCTTACTGGACGATACCGGTTCGGCTGGATCACGCGACGACAGCCGTTGGATTTCAGTTAAATCGTGCGGCACAGGATCACTACTTACCCCTTCGCTAACGATCTATCGATCCGCCGATTGATCCTGCGGTTACCGCTTAGCCAAAACGGGCGGCTCTAACGGTGGCAAGACGGCTCAGATGATGGCGGTGCCGGCGATGCGGGAAGCTAGAGGAACAGAGGGGTGGTTTACCATATTCACCGAAGCTCGCTGATGCTCAACGTGGTACTGGTGGGTGAAGGGGCGCTCGGGACTGTCCTTGATTGCTCGCCGGAGTGGAGTTGCGCCTCGGGCGGTTCAGGCAATCGTCGAGGGCGAGGATAGAAGGCAATCGTCCAGTTGGTGGTACAGTAAAATGGACGCGCTCCATCCTATCATCCCATCTACCACCAACTGTCCAAATGACTAAGTTCTAGCAACCTATATGATCAAGGCAGAGCCCATATTGCCAAGTGGTTGCACTGTAAGCTTTCTCAACACTTGGCCTCCAAATCCCTTTGTGCCTGGGTGGCTTACCACAAGTGAGATACACAACCCAAGTCCATGGCCTTGTGTAACCACTCAACATAACCCATACTTTCCATTCCACCCAGGAGGTTCATTTGACTTAGTGGTTTTATTAGTAAAGTATAAGTCTCATGACTTAGAAATATCTTCTTCATAGTAAGTGTAGTTTTCACCAACCCTTGTTTTGCTATAATCTAGGCTAAGCAAAGTATGGCAACTTATCTTAGGAGTAATTCCTTAGCAATTCTACTAGACTACATAGGATTTCCCATCTTTTGCATTAGACAAAATAACATGTAATACTATAACAAAATATCTAATGCCAATTCAAAACATGGGACAAATATATTCATGTAAATATCACTTGCCTTGGTAGTGGGGAGAGTAGCACTCTTCACAATCACAATCACTAGCAAAATCTACACAAGAAATTATAGCATACAATTACACACAATTATATACAAACAAAAATAATATGTATGCATGCATGCAAGAATTTACTAAGTGTGATATTTGAAACATTCTACCAAGTATGCTCATGTCTACAGAAACTTAACCTGTCACAAGTTTGCCAACTAAACTTATTTGGCCCCAATATGATTTACCAAAATAAATCTATATCTAAAAATAGCCATAAACTTGTTCTACAAATAAAAGCATTTTAACTGTTACTATATGCTAAATAAATTGGATATTCAGAAAGGTCTTGTTTCACTGAATCCAACGGTATAAAGTTTGCAAAAATCCAACGTGGCAGTCGAAAGTTATGAGCATTTGAATTTGGATCAAATTTCTGGTTTTAAATCTATTTTCAGATCTAACCTAGCCACGCGTCATGATCTTATTCGCCCATACACTGGATCGAGCTCCACAGCCGTAGGATCTAAATGAAATCTGGCGGCTCAGATCGCGTACCACTTCGGGGTTAAGTGGATCTATCCTAGCGCTACGATACAGATCTAACGACTGCTATTGTCCTAGCCAAGAACTGGCGGCGGAGCGGTGGCTACCGGCGGCGGAACTGTCGGTCGACGACGGAGGCGGCACTACAGGGGGTAAGTGAGAACGAGGAGTAGCTCACCGTGCTCAGGAGGTCTTGGCGAAGCTCGTCGTACTCGCGGTTGGTCAAGGGGCGCTCGGGCACGGTTGCGATTGCTCGCCGGAGTGGAGGACGGCGTCGGTGTGTCGGGTGGTCGTCGTGGACGTCGCTGTGAACCACCTCAAGGCAAGACGAGGACACGGTTAGATTCACAGAGTCAAGGCAGAGTCGTGTGCTTGAACTAGAAGACGCGGGGCGGTCGGGGCTTACCACTAGAGCTCGCCGGAGTTCGTACTGAAGACGGTGGCGGCCAGTTGACGATGCTGCCGGAGCTACGGTTCATGCGAGGGTAAACGAAATGTGTCAAAAGAAGCGCAGAGGCTCACTGATCTAGTTTGCAAGAACGAGAGGCAGAGGGAAGCTCAGAACTCACCGGAATTTGCCGGCGCAGTCGCCGGAGACGGCGGGGTTACAGAGGGTAATGCTCGCAGCCTGGTGGCGCTCTGGGTTCGGGGTTTGAGGGAGAAGAGAGAGGGAACAGAGGGGGTTCTTATAGCCTGGTCACGAGCGAGAATCACTCGGCCAATAAATCGAATTGACGCCGCGAATTAAACACAGAAACGCCCGCGTTGATTTGGGGATGAACGGGTCGTGCGGGTGGAGACGACGCTGACATGGAGAAGGCCCGCTCGTCAGCGAGGTGCGCGGAATATAGGTGGGGTCTGCCTGTCAGCGGCTCAGGGTGTGCGCTTGCGCGTGAGAGAAGAATAAGAAGACCCCGGGTGGGCTTGCTGGGCTCGATTTGCTGCTGGGCCAGATTCTGGCCGCGCGGCCTTTTTCTATTGAGGAGTCCTTTTATTTTTCTAAATTCATTTTCTGGTATGAATTTAATATGAATTCAAATCCTTTTGAAACCAAACTGCTTTGGGAATTTTTGCAGTGTTTTATGGATTCAAAAACAGACACTTTAACCAAGTGGTTACTTTGCAAGGCTTGGTCAAACTTGGGTTTTAAAGTAAACAGAGACTTGGTCTAGTTTGCAAATATTTGAAAAAAAAGATTTTGAAACCATTTCTAAATTTGAAATCTTGGTTAAAAGTTCACCTAATCTTTCCATCAATAGAGGCAAGCAAACAAGTACCTAAACAATCAAATTTTCAAAGGGTGATGGCCATTTGAGATAATTTGTTCACATGAAATCATAGCTCAGACTTCTGTCTCTAAATGATTTTTGAGAAAAACCCTAAATGCAAAGATGATATGAATGAGTTTTGAAACTATGATTTTTGGGATGTTACATGACCGTGACTCTGACAGGCCGCTGGATATCATGCACTTCATCTAAACTGAGATCTGGCAATTCATCATTGACAAGCTCTCCTGCCCCTATGCTCCGTACATTCAGACTCTCATCAATGCCAAGTGGCTTGAGGTGACTGGCACACGCTTCTCTTAGGACACCATCACCATTCATGAGGAGAAGAAGTTGTGTGTGAGCAAACACAAGAAGCCTCGGTCCCAAGAACAAAAGGAAGAAGCTCTCCGGAAGGCTCGTGCTGATGCTGGTGGTCCCTCTTCTACTCATGGTGGCTCTAGTGATGGTAGTCCTTCTCTTCAGAGGCAGCCGTCTTGGGCCAAGAAGCTGCTAGGAAGGGTGAAGAAGACTTTTTGCTTTCTGCAGAATCGAGAATATCGGTCTTATGTTGATCAGGGGCACAGTGTTCAGCGTCAGAAGGCTATCATGTCAGCTCTCAACATTCCTTGCTCTCCTATCACTAGCTCCGTCACTGCTCCCAGAGATGAGTTGATTCGCGACAACTGCCAGTGGTCTGAGGATGAGTTTGAGGAGGAAGTCACTGGTCCCCCGCCTGCATGGAAAAATGCCTCTTGGGACCCCTAGCCTTCTCCTCCTCCTATTCATGGTTGGGGTGATTATAATGATCTTCTCTTCCTTTTTGGTGTCTCGATGCCAAAGGGGGAGAAAGATGTCTATTAGGGTGCTCACAGGATTTGCATGGGCTGAGTCGCGAGTTCATTCTTGTCTTTGATCTTTTCTCGCTCGTGAACTCTCTAGTTTATTTGTGCTTGTGGACCTATTTTGTGCTTGTGGATCATGTTATTTGTATGAGACTATGTGGTATGTTATGCTATATTATGCCTAGTGTTTGGTATTATTGTTGTTGGCTTATGGGCATGTGTGTAAGATCCCTCCCTTTATAAAGGTAAGGATCCCTATGATTGCAATGCTAGTACCTGGATCAATGCTAGCATCCACAGTTTAAGATGAAGTACACAGAAACAAAGGTCATTATTACATATCATTCCAGAGACAAACACTCTTTTACAAACTCCATGGCCATAGGCCTAATACAAGAGTTCAATATAGAATAAGATAAACAAGTCTTCATCTTCATGTGCCACAGGCAAGCATGTTGAGTGTAGACTCATAACCCCTAATCATCATCAGAATAACCTGCAACATCACAAGTTACAGCCACAGTGGGTCAATACATTGGAATAGTATTGGCAAGTGATACCTTAGTAAATTATTAGCATCTAGTTACTACATGAATTTGGCTAAGTTTATCTTAGGCTTGCTTTGCTCAAAATAGGTTTTACCTATTAGTTGAAATCACTAAGTTTTTCTTTGACAAAACTTTCCACAAGGAATCACCAATAGACATTGGAGGTCCTTCACCCTTGTTCAACCACAAGTTTTAACTTAGAAAATTGGGATGAGGAGATTCTTGATAGCTTCCATGTCTTGATGCTCAAGTTGTCCAATACCATGGACTTGGCTAAGTACTTAGTTTCTTCCATCTGCAGAGGTTGTGCACTTTCCCCACAAGACTTGATGTTCACCAAGACAGGACCTTTCAGAAGCCTTCCCTTAGACCAAATGGACGCGCTCCAAACCTATCATCCCACTACCACCAACTGTCCAAATGGCTAAGTTATTGCAACCTATATGATCCAGGCAAAGCCCATAATGCCATGTGGCTGCACTACAAGCTTCTTAACATTTGGCATCTCAAATCCCTTTGTTCCTGGGTGGCTTTCCACAAGTGAGATACACAAGGTAAACCATAGAAATGGGCCTTGTGTAACCACTCAACACAAACCATTATTTCCATTCCACCCAGGTGTTTCATTCACTTAGTTGTTTTATTAAGCAAAAACACAAGTCAACAGACTTAGAAATATTTCATATAGCATGAATATATAACCACCCTTGGTTGCTACTAGCTAGTCTAAGCATGGCAATGGTAAGCATCTTAACTTAGAGAAATTTCTAACAATTCTACAAGTACTAGGATTTCCCAAGCATAGCATATAGATACTTATCAAAATATTCATGCAAGTCCTATACAAAATATTTCTAGTGCATAGTTAAAAAATATAGGAATAAAATCATGAAGCACCACTTGCCTTGGTAGTTTGGGGAGTTGCAACAGTCTTCACAACCACAATCACTATTAGCACCAAAATCTACACACAAAATAATGGCACCAAAATCACATAATAAATTATATAAACAAAAATATATGAATGCATGCAAAATGCCATGTGATGATTTTGTACACCAAACAAGACTAGTAAACAGTACTGAATCATGAACAAGTCCAAAACAAACCAAATAAACTTTATTTGATCTTTAAATCATTTCTATAACCAAAATAAGCCTACACAAGTTTCTGCAAAAACAACCATTTTTACAGAGGTAAAACATTAAACACATTGCATAAACAGATAGGATTTTCTCTCCTGATTCCAATGATATAAAGTTTGCAAAATTTGAACGTGGGAATCAAAAGTTATGAATTTTACAAGTTTGGTTAACTAATAGATCAAATTTCTGTTTTAAATTTAAACTCAGGCCACACGGCGCTCTCTGATTCGTCGGTACCGCTTCGCACGGATCGACCAGTGTGGACCGCATGATCTAAATGAAATCGCACGGCCAGATCTGACTTGTACCCTTTCGTTAAGTGATTCTATCTCACGCGTTAGATCTAGATGTAACGGTTGTGGACCAAGCGACCAAAGCCTGGCAGCGCCAGCGGCGGCGAGTGGCGGCGGCGGCTCTGTCAGATACGTTGCCGGCGATTTAGGTCGCTAGGGAGAGGGAGAGATAGCTCACCGAGTTCGCTGTGCGTTGCTGATGCTCAAGGTGTGCTTGGCTGGCGAAGGGGCGCTCGAGGTTGACGGGTATTGCTCGCCGGAGTCGCTTCTGTCGTCGGGTGTGTGCTGCTGAAGACAGTGGCGACGCTACGGGTCACGCTAAGGCACGAGAAAGGTTGCGTTAGATGCGTGCAGACGAGGCGAGTGTGTGGGTATGAACAAGAGGGGGAGGTGCGGTCAGTACAAACCAGAAGAGGCCGCCGGAGTTGCGTTGAGCTTCGGTTGCTTCCAGAGGTGGACGATGACGACGCTCTAGGACGATACAGAGCAAAAGAAAGGCATAAGAAGATGCGCAAGGACACACTGATAACGCTTGTATGAATCAGAGACAGGGGGCAGATGATGTTTACCGGAATCGCATGCCGGAGTGGCTCAGTACTGCGGCGGCGCAAGTGAGAGTGTGGGCATCCTGGTGGCGGAGTGGGGGCGCTGGGTGAGGGAAAATGGTCGCAGAGGGGTGGGGGTTAAATAACCGGAGCAGGGGCAAGAATTACGCACGATATCAATGGAATTTAAGTGCATTTGCGTCGGGGAGGAAACGGCCGCGGCGGCGCTGGTCACAGGCGTGATTTGGGGACGACGAGGTGACGTGGCTTTGGTGTTGGAGATATGCCCTAGAGGCAATAATAATTGTAGTTATTATTATATCTTTGTGTTTATGATAAATGTTTACATTCATGCTTTGATAGTATTAACAAGGAAACATTAATACTTGTGTGATTTGTAAACTTAATTTGAAGTCCCTAGTAAAGCCTCAATATAATACTGGCTTGTTGGTTAATAGATGATTGTGGTTTCCCTATCATGAACATTGAGATGTTATTAACAACAAGATCATATCATTAGGAGAATGATATGGTGGACATACTCCTATAGATAAGCGTAGCATAAAGATCAAGTCATTTTAATAGTTCAATTGCTATATGCTTTCTGATACATAGTAATCTAATTCCTTCGACCATGAGATCATGCATATCACCTTTACCGGATGGATGCTTTGATGACATCAAACACCACACCGTAACTGGGTGGCTATAAAGGTGGCATTGAGTGTTCGCAAAGTATTGGTTGAAACACATGGATCAAGAGTGGGATTTGTCCATCCATATGACGGATAGATATACTCTGGGCCCTCTCGGTGAAATGTCATCCAATTAGCTTGCAAGCATGTGAATGGCGCACAAGGGATCACATGTCACGGGCACGAGAAAAGAGTACTTATCGGTAACGAGGTTGAACTAGGTATGCAGAGATACCGACGATCATAAACCTCGGATAAGTAAACTATCGTGAGACAAAGGGAAATTGATATCGTATGTAAGTGGTTCATTCGATCGCAAAGTAATCGTAGAAATATGTGGGATCCATATGAATTTCCAGATTCCTCTATTGGTTATTGATCGGAGAAGTGTCTCGATCATGTCCGCATAATTCACGAACCGTAGGGAGACACACTTAAGGATTCGACGTTGTTTGAGTAGTTATGGAATGATGATAAAGAGTCCGAATGTTGTTCGGAGTCTCGAATGGGATTCGGGATATCACGAGGAGATCCGGAATGGTCCGGAGAATAAGATTCATATAAGGAAAGTCCCGTTTCGGAGTTGGAGAATGGTTCCGGTATTTTCATCAGGAATGTTCTAGAAGGTTCGAATGTCCTAAGACTCGGAGGAAGGGTACATGAATGTGTTATATCAAGTTGGTATGATTGCATCATGTACTAAGTGTCATCGCTGAAAAAAATATAGGATTAATTCAAATCCTAGTTTGAAAAGTCAAACGGCTAGTTTGAAAGTCAAACGGCTAATTTTGGAAAGAGGAAAAGGAGGAGGAAACCGAGTTGGGGAGGAGTCCCTCCTCCCCACCGCCGGTGCACCACCAAGCCGAGTTGGGGAGGGACTCCCCTCCCTCCCCTTGGCCGGCCGGCCCCTCCACCTATATAAGGAGGGGCAGGCCTCCCTCCTAGAGAGACAGAAGATCCTCTTCTCCAAACCCTAGTACCAAGCCGCCGCCTCCATAGCCGCCCTAGGGCACTCGCCGCCGCCGCCTAGGTGAAACCCTAGCCGCCGGCCTAGCCCCCTCCTCGGCGTGTCTAAACCCTAGATCGTCGAGGGACTCTCTCATACTCCACCATACTCGCTCCGGCTTAAGGCGAAGCCCTGCGAGATCTCCCCTCTACTTCCGGTACCACGCCACAGGGAATCGCGAGGAGAGTGCTACAACCTCCTGCCTGCTAGAACAAGGGAGAGGAAGGTATTCACGAAAACCGAACGCATGTGACCGATCAGGGAGCGCCAGGAACGCAATGGGAAGGATCGTCTACGCGATCTTGAGATCGGGAAGAGTACGACTACATCACCCACGAGAATCTGCTCCATTAAACACTTTGGAATCTTCGAGGGTGAGTTATTATATCGACTCGTTGCTACAATCTAGTAGATAGATCTTGGCTTGTTTGTTTTTATGCGGTAGAAAATTTTGTTTTCCATGCTACGAAACCCTACAAAGGTATCGAGCCGTCTATATGTAGATCTGCGACGGTAGAACACAATGGTCATTGTGGGCGTTGATGCTTTTATTGTCGATTGCTTCTTGTGTACTTTGCATCTTGCGGTATGTTGGGATGAAGCGGCCTGGGCTAACCTTACATGACATCGTTCATGAGACTTGCTCCACGCTTGACATGCAACTTGTATTGCATAAGTGGATTTGCGGGTGCCTGTTTCTCCTAGCATAGTTAAGATCCAATTTACAAAGGGTTATTAACAATACTAGTATCAATGTTGTGGTTCATGTTCGTAAGTTAGAACGACACTTATTGAAAGCCCCAAACCACGTAAAACATGCAAAGAAAGTAGAGGCGTCTAACTTTGTTTTGCAGCGGTGTGCAGTGATGTGATATGGCCATGATTGTGATTATATTTGATGTATGCAATGTTCCTTATTGTAAGTTGGCAACGGGCAGGAGCCATATGGTTTTCTTTAATTTATGTTAAGACCCGCATGTCTATTTAAAGTAGTTCTAATAGTTGAAGCCGGTGGACGACAACCATGGAGAAGCGTCATTGACCTTGATGCAATGCCGGTGATGATGGAGATCATGTTCGTACTAGAAGATGGAGATCGGAAGAACAAAGAAAGGCCATATCATATCACATATTATGAATTGCATGTGATGTTAATCCTTTATGCATCTTGTATTGCTTAGTAGACGACGGTAGCATTATAAGATGATCCCTCATGCACATGAATTTCAAGTCATAAAGTGTTCACCCTTAGTTAGCACCGTTGCTAAAGCTTGTTGTTTCGAAGCACCACGTGATGATCGGGTGTGTTAGATTCCGCAAGTGTATACAACATGAGCAAGCCAGATTTGCTCATGCGGAAACTAAGGTTTGATCTTGACGAGCCTAGCATGTACAGACATGGTCTCGGAACACGGATCACCGAAAGGTAAAGCATGAATCATATAGTAGATATGATGAACAAGTCGATTGTTCGCCATTGAAACTATATCAACTCTCGTGATGATCGGTGTTGATGTGGTGGATTTGGTTCGTGTGATCACTAAAACAATGTGAGGGATATTGTTTTGAGTGGGAGTTCACGTAGATTAATTTTATTATTAATTTGAACTCAATTTTTCATAAACTTAGTCTAAACTATTGCAAATATGTTGTAGATCAATGGCAGCCCCTACCATCAATTTTAATGCGTTCCTAGAGAAAGAAAAGTTGAAAAACAATGGAAGCAACTTCGCGGCTTGGTTCCGCAATTTGAGGATTGTCCTCACAACTGGTAATTTGACCTATGTGCTGGATGCACATTGGTGACCCAATTGCAATGATCTGCCGATGAAGTAAAGAATGTTTACCTCACTCGGAAGACTCAAGACTCCCGATTCAAAGGTGCTATCTTGTATGGTTTAGAATCGGAGCTTCAGAAAAGGTTTGAGAATTCAGACCCATATGATATTGTCGAGGATCTCAAATTGATCTTTGAGACTCATGCAGCAATTGAAAGCTATGAGGCTTCTGAAAAGTTCTTTAACTGCAAGATGGAAGATGGTAGCTCAGTCAGTGAGCATGTGCTTAAGATGTCTGGGCACGCAAACAAAGTTCAAAGCTTGGGTATTGTGATCCCTAATGCTTTGGGGATTTACCGTGTCCTCCAATCACTACCACCAAGTTACAAGAACTTTGTGATGAACTACAACATGCAAAACATGAACAAGACGTTGCCAGAACTCTTTGCCATGTTAAAATCTGCAGAAGTGGAGATCAAGAAAGAGCACCAAGTGTTGTTGGTCAATAAGACCACCAAATTCAAGAAAGGCAAGTCTAAGCAGAAGGGACACTTCAATAAGGGTGGTAAGAAAGTTACCACGCCGACGAAGAAGACCAAGGCTGGACCTAAGCCTGATACTGAGTACTTTTACTGCAAGGGAGAAGGTCACTGGAAGCGGAATTGCCCAAAGTACTTGGCGGATTTGAAGAACGGCAACAACAAGAAGAAAGGTATATATGATATACATGTTATTGATGTGTATCTCACTAGTACTCGTAGTAGTGCCTGGGTATTTGATACTGGCTCGGTTGCTCATATTTGTAACTCGAAACAGGTGCTGCAGAATAAACGGAAGCTAGCGAAGAACGAGGTGACGATGCGCGTGGGAAACGGATCAAAGGTTGATGTGATCGCGGTCGGCACGCTACCCCTTCATCTACCATCGGGATTAGTTTTATACTTAAATAATTGTTATTTGGTGCCTGCGTTAAGCATGAACATTATATCGGGATCTTGTTTATTGCGAGACGGTTACTTGTTTAAGTCCGAGAATAATGGTTGTTCGATTTATATGAGTAATATGTTTTATGCACATGCACCTTTGATAGATGGTCTATTCTTATTGAATCTCGATAGTGGAAATACACATGTTAATAACATTGAGGCTAAACGTTTGAAATCGAGCGATAACTCGACCTATATGTGGCACTGTCGTCTTGGTCACATTGGAGTGAAGCGTATGAAGAAACTCCATTTCGATGGACTTCTTGAATCACTTGATTTCGAATCACTTGAAAGATGCGAAGCATGTCTGATGGGTAAAATGACTAAGACTCCATTTTCTGGTATGATGGAGCGAGCTACGGACTTATTGGAAATCATACATACCGATGTGTGTGGTCCAATGAGTGTAGCATCGCGCGGTGGTTATCGTTGTGTTCTTACCTTCACGGATGACTTGAGTAGATATGGGTATATCTATTTCATGAAACATAAGTCCGAAACTTTCGAGAAGTTTAAGGAATTTGAAAGTGAGGTAGAGAATCAACGTAACAAGAAGATTAAATTTCTGATCGTGGAGGTGAATATCTAAGTTACGAGTTTGGCGAGCATTTGAAGAAATGCGGAATACTTTCACAATTGACACCGCCGGGAACACCACAGCGTAATGGTGTGTCCGAATGTCGTAATCGAACTCTCTTAGATATGGTTCGTTCTATGATGTCACTTACAGATTTACCGCTATCATTTTGGGGTTATGCATTAGAAACAGCCGCATTCACTTTAAATAGGGCACCATCTAAATCCGTTGAAACGACACCGTATGAATTATGGTTTGGGAAGAAACCTAGATTGTCGTTCCTTAAAGTTTGGGGATGCGAAGCCTATGTAAAGAAGTTACAGCCGGACAAGCTTGAACCCAAAGCGAAAAAATGCGTCTTCATAGGATACCCGAAGGAAACTATTGGGTATACCTTCTATCATAGATCCGAAGGCAAAATCTTCGTTGCCAAGAATGGATCCTTTCTAGAGAAGGAATTTCTCTTGAAAGAAGTGACTGGAAGGAAAGTAGAACTCGACGAGGTTGTCGAACCTTCTCTCGAAATTGCGAGTAGCGCAGCACCAGAAGAAGTTCATGTGGTGTCTGCACCAGTTAGAGAGGAAGCTAATGATGATGATCATGAAACTTCGGTTGAGGTTGCTACAGAGCCTCGCAGGTCAACGAGAACTCGTACCACTCCAGATTGGTATGATCCCGTTATGAGTGTCATGTTGGTGGACAACACCGATGACCCTGAGACATATGAGGAAGCGATGATGAGTGGCAAGAAGCCATGAAATCCGAGATTGGATCCATGTACGAAAACCAAGTTTGGACTTTGGTGGACTTCTGGATGGCGGAAGGTCATCGAGAACAAATGGATCTTCAAGAAGAAAACAAATTGATGGTATGTTACTCTATAAAGCTCGACTTGTCGCAAAAAGGGTTTCAAAAATTCAAGGAGTTGACTACGATGAGACTTTCTCACCAAGGCGAAGCTAAAGTCTGTGAGGATTATGTTAGCAATCGCTGCATATTATGATTATGAGATATGGCAGATGGATGTCAAAACAGCATTCCTCAATGGAGACATTGATGAAGAGTTGTATATGATGCAACCCAAAGGTTTTGTCGATCATAAAGATGCTAACAAGGTATGCAAACTTCAACGGTCCATCTATGGATTGAAGCAAGCATCCCGAAGTTGGAATCAACGTTTTGATAAGGCGATCAAAAGTTTTGGTTTTATACAAACTTATGGAGAAGCTTGTATTTACAAGAAAGTGAGTGGGAGCTCTGTAGCATTCTTAATACTATATGTAGATGACATATTGTTGATTGGGAATGATGTAGACCTTCTTAATAGTGTCAAGGAATATTTGAATAATAGTTTTTCAATGAAGGATCTTGGCAAGCGACTTACATATTAGGCATAAAGATTTATAGAGATAGATCGAAACGCCAAATATCATTGTCACAAAGTACATATTTGGACAAAGTTCTAAAGAGGTTTGGAATGGAAGATAGCAAGAAAGGGTTCTTGCCCATGTTGCCCAATATGACCTTGAGTAAAACTCAAAGTCCGACATCAGCAGAAGATAGAGAAAGGATGAGTAAGACTCCCTATGCCTCAGCCATAGGATCTCTAATGTATGCCATGCTATGTACTAGACCCGACATTGCATATGCTGTTAGTTTAACTAGCAGATATCAAAGTGATCCAGGAGTGGATCATTGGACAGCGGTCAAAAACATCCTTAAGTACTTGAGAAGAACTAAGGATATGGTTCTTTCTTATGGAGGTGATGAACAGCTTGTTGTTAATGGTTACACCGATGCTAGTTGGAACACCGATCCGGATGATTCTAAATCACAATCTGGATACGTATTTATTTTGAATGGTGCAGCAGTTAGCTGGAGGAGTGCAAAGCAAAGCGTTGTGACGAGATCTTCAACTGAATCGGAATACATGGCTACTTCGGAGGCTTCACAAGAAGCGATATGTATGAAAGAGTTCATTACAGAGCTGGGTGTGGTTCCTAGTGCGCTGGACCCAATGTCTATCTACTGTGATAACATGGGCGCCATAGCCAATGCACAAGAACCAAGGTCACACAAGAAGCTGAAGCACATCAAGCTACGTTTTCACGCTATTCGAGAACATATCCAAGATGGGGATATAAAGATTTGCAAAGTACACACAGATCTGAATGTGGCAGATCCGTTGACTAAACCTCTCCCGAGGGCAAAACATGACCAGCACCAAACTGCCATGGGTGTTCGGTATATTACCATGTAATCTAGATTAGATGACTCTAGTGCAAGTGGGAGACTGTTGGAGATATGCCCTAGAGGCAATAATAATTGTAGTTATTATTATATCTTTGTGTTTATGATAAATGTTTACATTCATGCTTTGATAGTATTAACAAGGAAACATTAATACTTGTGTGATTTGTAAACTTAATTTGAAGTCCCTAGTAAAGCCTCTATATAATACTGGCTTGTTGGTTAATAGATGATTGTGGTTTCCCTATCATGAACATTGAGATGTTATTAACAACAAGATCATATCGTTAGGAGAATGATATGGTGGACATACTCCTATAGATAAGCGTAGCATAAAGATCAAGTCATTTTAATAGTTCAATTGCTATATGCTTTCTGATACATAGTAATCTAATTCCTTCGACCATGAGATCATGCATATCATCTTTACCGGATGGATGCTTTGATGACATCAAACACCACACCGTAACTGGGTGGCTATAAAGGTGGCATTGAGTGTTCGGAAAGTATTGGTTGAAACACATGGATCAAGAGTGGGATTTATCCATCCATATGACGGATAGATATACTCTGGGCCCTCTCGGTGAAATGTCATCCAATTAGCTTGCAAGCATGTGACTGGCGCACAAGGGATCACATGTCATGGGCACGAGAAAAGAGTACTTATCGGTAACGAGGTTGAACTAGGTATGCAGAGATACCGACGATCATAAACCTCGGATAAGTAAACTATCATGAGACAAAGGGAAATTGTTATCGTATGTAAGTGGTTCATTCGATCTCATAATCATAGAAATATGTGGGAGCCATATGAATTTCCAGATTCCTCTATTGGTTATTGATCGGAGAAGTGTCTCGATCATGTCCGCATAATTCACGAACCGTAGGGAGACACACTTAAGGATTCGACGTTGTTTGAGTAGTTATGGAATGATGAGAAAGAGTCCGAATGTTGTTCGGAGTCTCGAATGGGATTCGGGATATCACGAGGAGATCCGGAATGGTCCGGAGAATAAGATTCATATAAGGAAAGTCCCATTTCGGAGTTGGAGAATGGTTCCGGTATTTTCATCGGGAATGTTCTAGAAGGTTCCGGAATGTCCGGCACTCCGGAGGGGAAGGGTACATGAATGTGTCATATCAAGTTGGTATGATTGCATCATGTACTAAGTGTCATCGCTGAACAAAATATAGGATTAATTCAAATCCTAGTTTGAAAAGTCAAACGGCTAGTTTGAAAGTCAAACGGCTAATTTTGGAAAGAGGAAAAGGAGGAGGAAACCGAGTTGGGAAGGAGTCCCTCCTTCCCACCGCCGGCGCACCACCCAAGCCGAGTTGGGGAGGGACTCCTCTCCCTCCCCTTGGCCGGCCGGCCCCTCCACCTATATAAGGAGGGGCAGGGCTCCCTCCTAGAGACACACAAGATCCTATCCTCCAAACCCTAGTACCAAGCCGCCGTCGGCCCTAGGGCACTCGCCGCCGCCTAGGTGAAACCCTAGCCGCCGGCCTAGCCCCCTCCTCGGCGTGTCTAAACCCTAGACCGTCGAGGGACTCTCTCATACTCCACCATACTCGCTCCAGCTTAAGGCGAAGCCCTGCGAGATCTCCCCTCTACTTCCGGTACCACGCCGTTGTGCTGCCGGAATCGCGAGGAGAGTGCTACAACCTCTGCTGCCTGCTGGAACAAGGGAGAGGAAGGTCTTCGTCGAGTACCGAACGTGTGACCGACTGCGGGAGCGCTGCCGGAACGCAGCGCCGGAAGGATCGTCTACGCGATCTTGAGATCGGAAAGAGTACGACTACATCACCCACGAGAATCCGCTCTCGTTAAACACTTTGGAATCTTCGAGGGTGAGTTATTCTATTGACTCGTTGCTACAATCTAGTAGATAGATCTTGGCTTGTTTGTTTGTATGCGGTAGAAATTTTTTGTTTTCCATGCTACGAAACCCTACATTCGGGGCCCAGTGGTCAGCAAGGGGTAGGTTCTGCGCGGGTGGGGAAATGCAGAGAGAGGAGTGGCCCGGGTGGGCTGCTTTGGCTGATGGGCTGAAAAGCTGGCGCTAGGCCCACTTCTGTTTTCTATTCTCTTTTCTTTTTCTAAATCGATTTCCAGGAATCCTTTCAAATGAATTTAAAAGCATTTGAATTCCAAACTTTTCTAGACTTTTGTAAAATGCAACCTTCACATTTTTGGGCATAAAACCATGCTGCCTTGCTGGACTAGTTTGGTTCCTTTTGAAAATTCAAAATAAATAGTGCCTCAGCACAAGATTTGATAAAGTTTTGAAAATGGTTTTAATACCAAAATTTGTTTTGGAAAATTTTGTCCAAGTTTGGAACTCATCAAACAAACCTTTGAACACACAACAATGGTTTTTAAAACAAATATTCTCTCACTAGAGAGTAACATTGGATCAAAGCTTGTTCACATGAAATAATAGCACCCAGAGTTTCTGTTTATTTCAAAGGAGTTTGAAATTGAACCCTAAATGAATATGCATGCATGAATGATATGCAAATCTTTGAAAACATGATTTTAGGGTGCAATGTTGGAAACGTTGCCCATGAAAGCATGGGTCTGCTAATTCCAACATTTATTGCAAGCATATACAACATAGAATACACAATGGTTCAATTTTATTAGGGGCAAGGAATATAAAGTGTGCCATCAAGTTTGTGAGGGATTTAATCACTAAGTTTTCACATAACAAAATAATTTTTAATTGGAACATAACTGAAAACAAGAATGTACTTGGAATGGTGTAACACACCATGCATAGGAATTTATAGTGGACACTTTGGAATAACTTGGTTTGTTGGGAGTTGGAAACATGAGTAGAGCTTACTCATACAAGTGGAGGCTAGCAAAAGACTGAGAGCAACCAACTAAGAGAGCAATAATGGACATAATCATGCAGAGTGACAAAACATTACTAATAAAAGCATAGAGTGGTACTACAAGTCAAGGACTAAATGATCATAGAGGCTATGGTGACTTGTTCATAGTCATAACATGGTGTGTGCGTGTGCCAAGTCAACCGAAACAAAGCATCAAAGGAGAATACCACAATACTATGCCTTTGTATGCTAAAACAACGCATAATTCTTTCAAGGCACATTAAGCAATCCCAATGGTTTGGAACAAGTCATGCTACAACAGTAATCACTAAGCATAAGGCCAAAACAACACCTAGCATGTCATGCTAAAGTCTAAGTCACAGTAAATGCAAGCTCCTCTTGCACTTTCAAGCAAGAACTTTCTACTTCTTTCCAACACCAATCGACTTATTTGAAACAACACAGCGAGAACGGGGGTCCAAACTACTTTATTCAAGCAAACTAAACAAAATAAGCAAAGAAACGAAAACTAAGACACTCCAAGAACAACACAACAGTGCATGAAACAATAAAAACGAAGTGTTTAGAAAGACCTAAGCTTTTTATTGATGAAGAAGGGGATGCATTGGGCATTCCCAAGCTTTGACGCCTGCACTTCTTGGATATTTCTTGGGGTGACACCGGGGTGGATACCCCAATCTTGAGCTTTTGTCCATTCTTCATCTCATTACATCATTCTCTCTCTACACCTGAAATTTTTCCTTCATACAAAACTTCACACAATCTTCATTAGCAACATTAGTGTATTCAAAAGATAATAGACCTTAAGGTTTAACTTTAGAACAGCAAAACTTTCCACTAAAAACACAATCTACTGTAGCAACTCCTTCAAAAAGCTCAATTTCCCTAAAAAGAACCCAAAAAGGAATCAATAAGAAGCAAATGCAAATAATGACAGAAATCTGTCAAAACAGACCAGTAGGTAGAAACCGATTTTTAGAAAATCTTCTGTTGCTCAAATCAAAAAGTGTTTAACTCACGAAAGTTATATAACATACTGGTAGATTTATTCGTTAATTTTCAGCTCAATAAGATTTACAGAGACTCCTCACAAATGTTTATGGTGGAGGACATAAATCTGTTTCGGGACAGCAACTCCCCAAATCTTACTTCCCTCTCATTAGAGGTCATTCTTGGCACAAAAAGCAAACAAAAAGGATAAGGAGAGGTCATTACTGAAGTAATAACTTCCAAGACTCAAGAAAACTCTTGGGTTATCTCCCAACAAGTACTTTTCTTTAAAGCCTTTAAGTTAGGCACAATAAGCAAGAAATCAAGTATTTTCAAATGAGGAAGCATTAACATCAAACCTTGATTTCAAAGGAGGAGCAAAAAGCAAATTGTCTCTCCTCATAGGGAAGTGTTCAATACCTTTCTTGAATGGAAATTGCTATTTAATGGTGCCTTCTTTCATATCAATGATGGCACCAACAGTTCTAAGAAAATGTCTTCCCAAAGTAATAGGTCAAGAAGCATTGTATTCAACATCCAAAACATAGAAATCAACAGGGACATAATCATTGTTAACCATAATGAGAACATCATTAATACTCTCCATGAGTTTCTTCTTAGCATTATCATTAAGTGGGACATCCAAATAACAATCTTATAAAGGTGGCAAATTAAGCATTTCATAAATCTTCCTAGGCATAATAGAGATACTAGAACCAAGATCACATGAAGCTTTGAGATCAAAGTCATTCACTTGCATATTAATAATGGGTTCCCAACTATCTTCTACTTTCCTAGGAATAGAAGCTTTGTGTTTTAACTTTTCTTCCTTAATCTTAACAAGAGCATCTGTAATGTGTTTGGTGAAAGCAACATGCATATCACTAGCATCAGGACTTCTAGCAAGCTTTTGCAGGAACAAAATCACTTCAGAAATATTGCAACCATCTATATTAAAATCAAACTTAGCATCACTAGTAGTAGACTCACTAGGCTTAGGCATTGTAGGAGGAATAGGGACTTCTTGTGGTTTAGTGGTGATGGTGCACACACTATTGTTTCTATAAATTTCAGCTTCCCTTTCCCACTTAGCATGAAGTTGGGCTAACAATCTAACATTTTCATAAATAGTAACTTGTATGGCATGAGTAGCAGTAAAGGTACTTTCCATGGTTTCAAGTTTAGCAGCCATTTTATTAATCAAGGAGGACTGTGCTTCAGACAAAGAGGCAATGTTTTTCTCAACATTTAAAAGCTTTTCCTCCACAGTCTTATTGAAAGTGGTTTGTTTACTAATAAAGTCTTTGAGCATAACTTCAAGTTCAGAGGGGGCACTTCTAGCATTGTTGTAGGAGTTTCCATAGGAATTGCCATTATTAGGAGAATAAGGCCTATAATTGTTGTTGCTACCAAAATTATTCCTATAGGCATTGTTGTTGAAATTATTGTTTCTAATGAAGTTCACATCAACTTGCTCTTCTTGAGCAACCAAAGAGGCTAAGGGAACATTATTTGGATCTAAAGGAGCTTTCCCATTAACAAGCATAGCCATAATAACATCAATCTTATCACTCAAAGAGGAGGTTTCTTCAATAGAATTTACCTTCTTACCATGTGGAGCTCTCTCAGTGTGCCATTCACAGTAATTAACCATCATATTATCAAGGAGTTTTGTTGCAGCACCCAAAGTGATGCCCATAAAGGTACCTCCAGCAGCTGAATCCAACAAGTTTTTTGAAGATAAGTTCAAACCTACATAAAAAGTCTGGATAATCATCCAAGCAGTAAGTCCATGAGTGGGACAATTCTTAACCAAATATTTCATTCTTTCCCAAGCTTGAGTAACATGTTCATTATCAAGTTGTTTAAATTTCATAATATCACCTCTCATAGATATAATATTAGCAGGAGGGTAGTACTTTCCAATAAAAGCATCCTTGCACTTAATCCAAGAATTAATACTATTTCTAGGCAAGGATAACAACCATTCTTTAGCTTTTCCTGTCAAGGAGAAAGGAAACAACTTGAGCTTAATAATATCTCTTTCTACATCCTTATACTTTTGCATCTCACAAAGTTCAACAAAGCTATTGATATGGGCAGCAACATCATCAGAACTAGCACCAGAAAATTGCTCTCTCATCACAAGATTCAACAAAGCAGGCTTAATTTCATAAAAGGTAGCATCAGGAGCAGGTGGAGCAATAGGAGTGCTAAGGAAAGCATTGTTGTTTGTGATAGTGAAGTCACACAGCTTGGTGTTCTCAGCAGAGATCATTTTGGCAAAAGTGGAGCAAGCCAAAACAACAGCAACAACTAGAGCATGGACTAATTTTTTTTTGTGTTTTTGATAAGAGAAAGCAGCCAAACTAGACTATTTTTTGAGTTTTTGACAAAAAGAGGCAAACAAAACCAAGCAAACTAATAACAAAGTAAAGTGAGAGGTTGAGGAGGACTCCCCTTGTGAAGACGTCCTTAGCCTCCCCGGCAACGGCGCCAGAAAGTCTTGATGCGTGTTGACGCCCCGTTGGGAAACCCCAAGAGCAAGGTATGATGCAACACAACAACAAGTTTTCCCTCAGTAAGAAACCGAGGCTATCGAACCAGTAGGAGGAAGGAAACGCCTCAAAGGTGTTGCAAGCAACGTGGAAACCTGCACAACACAAACTCAAGACTTTGCCCCAACTAACAGTGAGGTTGCCAATCTCACCGGTTGCTGTAACAAAGGATTAACTATATGGTGTGGAAGGTGATGATGGTTTGCAGCAAGTAAACAGTAACAGTGGAAGATGTATCAATAGTAAAGATGGGACCGGGGTCCATAGTTCACTACAGGTGTTCTCCTTAGATAAACAAACACGGCATGCTAGGTAAACAAATTACAGCAGGGCAATTGACAGGACTGAGCAAGGCATAACAATGCAATACTATACAAAAATATCCTATGAGATTCAATTGGTCAATACAACAATATACATAGACCGCCATCCAACTACATCTATGACTAGAATTCCACCTTTGGGTTATCATCCGAACCCCTCCAGTATTAAGTTGCAAGCAACAGACAACTGCTTTAAGCAAAGTGTGTAAGGTAAACAATCCACTTGTTCCATGAACAAGACCCCGTTGTTTTCTCCCGAGTGGCAACAACACATCTACAACCGTAGAGATTTTTGTCACTTCCCTTGATTGAGTAGAGGCATGAACCCACTATTGAGCATAAATACCCCCTCTTGGAGTCACTAGCACCTACTTGGCCAAGATAGCTACTAACAACGGAGAGAATGCAATATCACAAACAACACAGACATGATAGAATCAATAAGACAAAACCATTAATCAATCTGACATAGTAATCTCAATATCCATCAGATCCCCGCAAACACAACATGCATGATTACAAATATATTAGATCTTGATAATGAACTGAGCTCACAAGATCTAGACATGAAAGCACAAGGAGGAGACACAACCATCTAGCTACTACATGGACCCATAGTCCAAGGTGGAACTACTCACGCTTCATACCGGAGGCTGGAATGATGAAGAAGAAAGCCTCCGGGATGTTCTCTCCTCCGACAGGGTGCCAGGAAGAGCTTCAGATCCCCCGATCTAGGGACGATGGTGGCGGCGGCTACAGGCGATTTGGTGGAATTTTGATCGGGTCCTAGGGTTTCTGCATCGGGGGCTTCTTATAGGCGAAGAGGCGAGGCAGGGGGCCACCAGGGTGGCTTCACCCCCCCCCCTCAGGCCCGGGGTAGGCCCACCCACGCGGCCAGGGGGTGTGGCCCCTGGTGGGTCCCCTCCGTCTTGTACTCCGGCTTCGTGTTGCCCACGATAAAATATTTACTTTGGCGTTTGTCCCGTCCAATTCCGAGAATATTGATTTTCTGCCTTTCTGGAACCACAAACAAAAGAAAATAGGCAACTGGCACTGTGGCAACTTGTTAATAGGTTAGTACCAGAAAACATATAAAAAGACCTCAAAGTGTGGACTAGGAAAGGCAAAGTAGATCGTAAACAAGCATGGAACATCAAAAATTATAGATACGTTTCCGACGTATCATAGTCCAAGGTCTAACTACTCATGCTTCATACCGGAGGCTGGTATAGAGATGAAGAAGGCCTCTGGGATGATATCCCCTCCGGCAGGGTGCTAGGAAGAGCTTTAGATCCCCCCGATCTAGGGCCGATGGTGGCGGCGGCTATAGGCGGTTTGGTGGAATTTTGATCGGGTCCTAGGGTTTCTACATCGGGGGATTCTTATAGGCGACGAGGCCAGGCAGGGGAGACACCATGGCGGCTTCACCCCCTCAGGCCCGGGGTAGGCCCACCCGTGCGGCCAGGAGGTGTGGCCCCCTGGTGGGTCCCCTCCTTCTCGTACTACGGCTTCGTGTTCCCCACGATAAAATATTGACTTTGGCTTTTGTCCCGTCCAATTCCGAGAATATTGATTTTCTGCCTGTCTAGAACCAAAAACAGAAGAAAACAGGCAACTGGCACTGTGGCAACTTGTTAATAGGTTAGTACCAGAAAACATATAAAAAGACCTCAAAGTGTGGACTAGGCAAAGCAAAGTATATAGTAAACAAGCATGGAACATCAAAAATTATAGATACGTTTCCACGTATCATAGTCCAAGGTGGAACTACTCACGCTTCATACCGGAGGCTGGCATGGTGATGAAGAAGGCCTCTGGGATGATCTCCCCTCCGGCAGGGTGCCGGGAAGAACTTCAGATCCCCCCGATCTAGGGACGATGGTGGCGGAGGCTACGGAATATTTTGTGGAAAATTGATCGGGTACTTAGGGTTTTGGTATCGGGTGCTTCTTATAGGCGAAGAGGCGAGGCAGAGGGGGTACCCAGGGTGGCCGCACCCCCAGGCGTGGGCTAGGCCAGGCCGTGCGGCCAGGGGGTGTGGCCCCTTGGTGGCTCTTCTCTGTATCGTCTTATGTCTCCGTGTTCCCCACGATAAAATATTGACTTTGGCTTTTGTCCCATCCAATTCCAAGAATATTGATTTTCTGCCTTTTCTGGAACCAAAAACAGAAGAAAATAGGTAACTAGCACTGTGGAATCTTGTTAATAGGTTAGTCCCAGAAAGTGTATAAAAATACCTCAAAGAGATAAAGCAAAGCAAAGTATATACTAAATAAGCATGGGACATAAAAATTATAGATACATTTACGACGTATCAAGCATCCCTAAGATGAACTCCTGCTCGTCCTCGAGTAGGTAAGTGATAAAAATAATAATTTTTAGGTGACATGCACCATCAAAATCAAGATCAAACCATTTGCAAGCATTGAAAGATGGGATCAAAGAACTCTAAACATGAGCATGAAATAAGAAGTTCTAACAACAAGACAAAGTAACTATGCATGCAACATGAAATGTTACAAACAAAGATCATGAATAATAATACATTGAAAGACGTTTGTTTGTTTTACATATAGAAAACATAGCATAGTGGCATTCAGCTTGTTCCTCATGGAGTAGCAAATAAATGCATATGACACCTTCAAAGTTCATAGGAGTGACTAGATACAAATAGTTCATGAGCAAGCAATATCAACAATATGAATCAATCAATAAGTTTTGGGACAATGCACATAGAACTAAGAATGGCAACTATGCTCTCTCAATTGGTGCCTAAGGATAGAAGGTGGAGACTCAATATAATGGTGGAAGAAAGGCCCTTCATAAAAGGGAAGCAGGGATTTCAAGTCTCATAAAGAGCTTCCAAAAATTATGGTAATTGTTAGCTTTCATCTCTCATTTCCCCTATCATAAGCATCTTGAAGTGATTAAGGTTAAAGTGTAGAAAGATGGAGTATATGCTTGAAAAAGTATAAGTTGGCAATATCATGTCCCCTGAATACGAGGGCCGCTCCTCATGTTACTCAAGTTTAGTTACCTGTAAGTTCTTGTCATAGTAAGTACATGTGTATCATAGAGAACCGCCAACGGGGTACCCCTTGCACACATAGTTTTAAAAACTAGACTGGTTCACTGATTAAACCAGAAAAACCCGGAACCAGAGGCCTCATCGGTTTTTAAGCACACTAGACCGTATAGCTAATGAACCAGGAAAAACCAGAAAAAAAAGGTTGAACCAGCGATTTAGTGGAAAACCGTCCATGGGAAAAAATATGGTGCTAAGATCGGGATTCGATCCCGAGACCTCCCAGCTTGAGCCAATAGAGACTTCGATGGGCTACCCAACTGGGTGAACCAGTGTTTGTGTCAAAGTTCTTCATGTATGCTCTAAATATGTTCCTATTTTCTAACAGATTAGTATTTTATCATCCATATTTTTTTCTTAATAAACCAGCATCGAACCGGTTTGAACCAGCGGTCCAACCCGTGAACCGTGAACCGAGGACCTCACCGGTTCGATCGACGGTCTGGTTTTTTAAACTATGCTTGCACATGATAAAGGAGCTATCCCATAATCAAAATGACAAGGCAAACAAACAATGAGCATCTCTGCAATCTTCTTATTTACCATGGGAAAATGGTGTTTTTTCTCTCTTTCCCCTTTTTAATATGTCTTTTTTCTTCTTTTTATCAATCTCTATATCTTTTTTTATAAGAAGAATGCTTCATAGATTGCTCATTATGGTGATGCTGCAAGTTTCCACCATGATTAGTCATGGCTTAGGCTAGCGGCCCAGGCATTTCTCTAACACACATGCATAACTCCATGGACTTACAAGCTCCCCTTTCATTTCACACGGACGACATCCAGAAACAAAATAGCATGATATCAACTGGGTATAATTTACAAGTGCAATGTGGAAGGCGTTCCCCATGACATCATGGTTTTGCTAATTCCAACGTATAAGTGCAAGCATATACAACATAGATGACACGATGGTTCAAGTTTATTAGAGGCAAGAAAAATAAAGTGTGCCATCAAGTTTGTGAGAGCTTTAATCACTAAGTTTTCACATAACAAAATGACTTTTTAATTGGAAGGTAGATGAAAACAAGAATATACTTGGAATTGTGTAACACACCATGCGTAGGAATTTATAGTGGACACTTTGGAATAACTTGGTTTCTTGGGAGTTGGATGCATGAGTAGAGCTTACCCATACAAGTGGAGGCTAGCAAAAGACTGGGAGTGACTAACTAAGAGAAATAATGGCCATAATCATGTAGAGCGAGAAAACATTACTAATCAAATCATAAAGTGGTACCACAAGTCAAAAACTAAATGATCTTAGAGTTTAAAGTGACTTTTTCATAGTCATAACATGGTGTGAGCATGCGCCAAGTCATCCCAAACAAAAGCATCAAAGGAGAATACCACAATAATATGCTTTTGTATGCTAAAACAACGCATGATTCCTTCAAGGCACATTCAGCAATCCTAAGGCCCTGTTTGGAATGTAGGAATGCAAAATATAGGAATAGGAAAAATGCAGGAATTGAGATGTCATGTATGCTCAATCCCTACAGGAATCAAAACCATAGGAAAATTTCGGGGCTGTCGTTTGGATGTCACACAGGAAAACTTCAGGAATTGTATACACAAGGAGATGAAAACATGAAGTTAGACCTCATGTTAGTTTTCCTACAAAATTCCTATAAAATAGCATATACCAAAGGAATTTCAAAGGAATCTTAGATTCCTATTCCTTGGTTCCAAACGACACCATAGGATTTTTTCCTATAGGAATTCTATCCTCCAAAAATCCTATGATTTTCCTTTGTTCCAAACAGGGCCTAATTGTTTGGAACAAGTCATGCTACCACAATAATCACTAAGCATAAGGTCAAAACAACATCTAGCATGACATGCTAAATTCTAAGTCACAGTCAAAGCAAGCTCCTCTTGTACTACTCAAGCAAGAACTTTCTACTCTCCTCCAACACCAATCATCTTATTTGAAACAACACAGCGAGAACGGGGGTCCAAAATACTTTATTAAAGCAAACTAAACAAAAATCAAAAACTAAAACTAAGACTCTCCAAGAACAACACAACAGTGCATGAAACAATAAAAACGAAGTGTCTAGAAAGACCTGAGATTTTTATTGATGAAGAAGGGGATGCCTTGGGCATCCCCAAGCTTTGACACTTGTACCTCTTGAATATTTATTGGGGTGAGGGGTGGCATGCCCAAGCTTGAGCTTTTGTCCATTCTTCATCTCATTACGTCACTCTTCCTCTACACCTAAAAAATTTCCTTCATACAAAACTTCACACAATCTTCATTAGCAACATTAGTGTATCCAAAAGATAATAGATCTTTGGGTTTTATTTTTAAAATAGAAAATTTTTCACTAAATACACAAGATATTGTAGCAATTCCCTCAAAAAGATCAATTTCCCAAAAAGAACACAAAAAGGAATCAATAAGAAGCAAATGCAAATAATGGCAGAAATCTGTCAAAACAGACCAGCAGGTAGAAACCGATTTTTTCGAAGACCTTATGTTGCTCAAATCAAACAGTGTTGAACTAACAAAAGTTTTCTAACAACCTGGGGTATTTATTCAGAAAATTACAGCTCAATCCTACTTATAGAGATTTTACATGATTTTTTATAGTGTAGCACAAAAATCTGTTTCGGGACAGCAACTCTCCAAATCTTACTTCCCTCTCATTAGAGGTTATTCTTGGCACAAAAATCAAATAAAAGTATAAGGAGAGGTCATTAAAGAACTAATAACTAGCAAGACTCAATAAAACTATTGGGTTATCTCCCAAAAAGTACTTTTCTTTAATGCCTTTAAATTAGGCACAATAGTTTGAGAATATGCTCACATAAGAAATATGAATTGAAGTAAAAGAGAGCATCAAGAAGAAAATTCAAACCACATTTAAGTCTAACCCACTTCCTATGCATAGTAATCTTGTATGCAAATAAATTCACAAAGAAAGTGACAGACATAGGAAGATAAAACAAGAGTAACTTCAAAACTTTCAACACATAGAGAGGTGTTTCAATACCATCAAAACTTCTACAACCATGTTTTCCTCATCTCATAATAATTTTCAGTATCCTCATGAATAAACTCAACAATATAACTATCACATAAAGCATGCTTTTCATGATCTACAAACACATAATTTCTATCAATCTCAAAAATAGTGGGATTAAAACCTTCAAACCCACTTTTAACAACTTTATAATAAGGTGACTGATCATTCAATATAGGACCATCATCTATATCTTTATCATAAACATTTTCTAAGCAATACTCTTTAGTACCATGCATTTCTAAGTTAGGCACAAATATAGGATTATCATAGATAACAGGATCATAATTATTATCACAAGTTTTACCCATAGTAGATATCTCAAAAGAATCCACATGAACATAACATTCATACTCCTTTGGTAAGCATGGAGACAATCAAATAATGTAAGGGATAAAGAGTTACTCTCATTAGAAGGTAGGCATGTCTAGCTAATCCATTCTTCCTCCTTTTGTTCATCACTCTCCTCTTTTTATCTAATGAGCTTTCAGGTTCAACAATTTATTCTTCCATAGACTCCTGCAATTTGTGGACACATTCTTGTGCATGACTAAGTCTCTCTTTATAATCAATGATATAACAATTATTGATGAAATTTTCTATGCAATGATCAAGGATAGAAGAGACCATATCTTTAAGGTCTTTACAAGCAACACAGGTTTCGTAGTTTTTAGACATGAAGGATTCTATTTCAGAAGATCCCATAAACAAAAAAAATTGTTCCACTTCTTCAAATCCAAGATGAATATAGTTATTCCAATGATAGTTCATAATTACAAATTCTTTACTAAAGCAACATTGGAATTTAATATGTTTAGTATCCTGTTCAGAGCAACAATTTATATCATGACGTTTAAGCAAAATTTTAGCAATTAGATCCAACCTTTTTAACATGGCTCTCATGACTTTACGGAAGGGAATATGACCGAGAGGCAATAATAAAGTGGTTATTATCGTATTCCTTATTTATGAAAAATGTTTATTTTGCATGTTATAATTGTATTAATATGGAAACATTAATACATGTGTGTTCAATAAACAAAAAGAAAGTTCCTAGTTATGCCTCTCTTATAAACTAGCTCGTTGTTTAACAAGATGATCAAAGGTTTCCTAATCATGGACATTGGATGTTGTTAATAACGAGGTCACAACATTTTTGGAATGATGTGATGAACATTCATCCGAAGTATAGAATTACGATCAAGGTCATTGTGATTATATTGCTATAACATCATACGAAGTAATCTTAGTCCATAGACCATGATATCATGTCAATCACTAACATCGGAAGAGTATCTTGAATACATCAAACATCGCACCATAACAGGGTGGTTATAAAGATGGGTTCAGTGCTACGAAGGTGTTATGTTGAGGCTCATGGATCAAGAGTGGAATTTGTCCATCCTGATGATGGGGAGATATAATCTGGGCCCTCTCGGTGATATCACATTAGTTAGCTTGCAAGCAAGTGATTTGATAACTAGAATGTTATATCACAGGAAGAAGAAAAGAGTACATGTCGTTAACAAGATCAAACTAGGTATGGAGATACTGATGATCGAATCTTGGACATGTAATATATCGTGAGACAAAGGGATTGATTTACATGCGTATAAGGTTCACACGATCACAAAAGTCATCATTGAATGTGTGGGAGTCAGTACAGATCTCCAGGTCCTGCTGCTGATTATTGATTGGAGAGGGGTCTTGATCATGTATGCATTATTCGCAAACCATAGGGTGACACGCTTAAGGGACACCGGCACCATTTGGAGCAAATAATATGCTAGAGAAAGAAAAAGAAAGCGCGGGAATTTATTTCACTAGACACCAAAATTGTTTCGGTTGAAATTGCTGAAACTGGTTCTGCATGTGAAATTGAAATGTTGTAAGGGGTTTTATGTGAATGTTTGTTAATTAGAGCAATTAAAAAAATTCTGAATAAATAAATAAAAGAGTTTTATTTAATGAGAGATTGCATTAAATTTGGTGGAAATTTAATGGAGGTGAGTGGAATTTTGAGTGGTTGGCTATTTATGTGAGTGGGAGCTCCACCCACATGAATGTGGAAGAGGTGGGGGCACCTCCATGGCTGCCACTCCATGGGAGGGGTCTGCCCCTCTCCCTATAGAAGGCACCTCACTCCCTCCTCTCATATTACACCTCCACGTGAAGGATCTCTCTCCCCCTTTAGAATTTCCCCATGGTCTCAGATCAGCGAGATACATGTTCTCGGTGGCTTTTTCTGGAAGGATTTGTTGCTTCCGCTGCCTTGCTAGAACGAGGGCACGGAGGTTGTCGGGGTACCCGGACGTGTGTGCGATCACGGATGCATAACTTCTTTGCGGTGCTAGACTTGATGGTGCTGGACCGGCTAGACCAGATGGACTTCATCACGATCTTGAGATTGGCAAGCGTTCGACTACATCATCCACGAGTACAACTGTAAGATCCCTCCTTTGTAAAGGAAAGGATCCCTGTGATTGCAATGCTAGTCCCTGGATCAATGCTAGCATCCACAGTTTAAGATGAAGTACACAGAAACAAAGGTCATTATTACAAGTCATTCCAGAGACAAACATAGTCTTTTACAACTCCATGGCCATAGGCCTAGTACAAGAGTTTAAATATGTAATAAGATAAATAAGTCTTCATCTTCATGTGCCACAGGCAAAGCATGTTGAGTGTAGACTCATAACCCCTAATCACCATCAGAATAACCTGCAACATCACAAGTTATTGCCACAGTGGGTCAATACATTGGAATAGTATTGGCAAGTGATACCTTAGTAGAATATTGGTAAACTAAATACTATATGCATTTTGGCTAAGTGTAGCTTAGGCTTGCTTTGCTCAAAATAGGTTTTACCTATTAGTTGAAAACACTAAGTTTTTCTTTGTCAAAATCTTTCCCACGGAACCACCAATAGACATTGGGGACCTTCACCCTTGTTCAACCACAAGTTTTTACTTATAAATTGGGATGAGGAGATTCTTGATAGCTTCCATGTCATGATGCTCAAGTTGTCCAATACCAGGGACATGGCTAAGTACTTAGATTCTTCCATCTGCAGAGGTTGTGCACTTCCCCACAAGACTTGATTTTCACCAAGACAAGACCTTTCAGAAGCCTTACCTTAGACCAAATGGACGCTCTCCAACCTATCATCCCACTACCACCAACTGTCCAAATGGCTAAGTTATTGCAACCTATATGATCCAGGCAGAGCCCATATTGCCAAGTGGCTGCACTAGAAGCTTCTTAACATATGGCATCTCAAATCCCTTTGTTCCTGGGTGGCTTTCCACAAGTGAGATACACAAGGTAAACCATAGAAAATGGGCCTTGTGTAACCACTCAACATAAACCATTCCTTCCATTCCACCCAGGTGTTTCATTCACTTAGTTATTTTATTAAACAAAACTTAAGTCCAAAGACTTAGAAATATTTTCTCATAGTATGAATATATAACCACCCTTGGTTTCTACTAGCTAGGCTAAGCATGGCATTGATAAGACTTAGAAATATTTCTAGCAATTCTACAACTACTAGGATTTCCCAAGCATAGCATATAGATCAAAATATCCATGCAAGTCTAGCAAAATATTTCTAATGCATAGTTGAAAAACATAGGAATAAATCATGAAGAACCACTTGCCTTGGTAGTTTGGAGAGTAGCTACAATCCTCACAATCACAATCACTATTTGCACCAAAATCTACACATATAATAATAGCACCAAAATCACATACACAATTAATACAAGCAAAAATACATGAATGCATGCAATATGCCATGTGATGATTTTATACACCAAACAAGACAAGTGCACTATACTGAATCATAAACAATTACAAAACAAGCTAAATAAACTTTATTTGAACAACAAAACATTTTCCAAATAATTACTATACTTAATTTATGCCTACAAATGTTTCTGCAAAAACAACCTTTTTAACAGAGGCAAAACTTTAAACACATTGCATAAACAGAAAGGTCTTTCTCTCCTGATTCCGTTGATATAAAATTTGTCAAATTTGGACGTGGGAATCAAAAGTTATGAATTATTCAAGTTTAAACATCTAATAGATCTAATTTCTGAATTTAAATCTAACTCACGGACACGCGGCGGCGTCTGATTGGACGATACCGATTCGCACGGATCGGCTAACGTGGACCTCTAGATCTAACTAAAATGCATGGCCAGATCTGATCCATACCCTTTCGTTAAGTGATCTATCCTACACGTTAGATCTAGATCCAACGGTGATCGATCAACCTACCAAAGTCTGGAGGCGCGCGACGACGGTGAGCGGCGGCGTGCTCTGTCTACGGCGGAGCGGTGGCTACAGTGGGGGTTGGGGTCGTCGGAGAGGCTCACCAGACTCACGGAGGTGTGCTGGAGCTCAACGTGGCAGTGGCTTGTCAAGGGGCGCGCGGACACGGTGAGGATTCCTCGTCGGAGTAGAGGCAGACGTCGGGCAAGCTTTGGCGTCGTCGGGGGCGAGGTTCTGGTGCGCGCTAAGACAAACCAGCGGTGCTGTTAGACGCGCACAAGCCTGGCGAACAAGTGAGTATTGAACAGGGAGGAAGGGGTGGTCGGGAACTACCAGGAGGGATCGCTGGAGTTGCGCCGAGCTTCGGTTGCTGTAACATCCCTAAAATCATGATTTCAAAGTTTGCATAGCATTCATGCATGCATATAGATTTGAGATCAAGTTTCAAACTCATTTCAGAAAAATAGAAGCACATTGTGCTATGATTTTATGTGGGCAGATTTAAACCTAATGGTTATCCCCATTTGAAAGTTTGTTTGTTTTTAAACCAAGTTTTTGCCTTCTATAAGGATAGGCTTGAGTGTAGAATTTAAACCAAGTTATTCAAATTGGAAATGGTTTCAAAAACCATTTTTTCAAATTTTGCAAACCAAATGCCTAGTCTCTGTTATTTTGGATCTCCAAGCTTGACCAAGCCTTTGTAAAGCAACCACTTGCTTTTATGCCTATATTGGAGACTACTGTACCCTGCAAAAACCCCAGAAGGATTTGAATTCAAAAAGAGTTTGAATTCAATTCAAAACCATTCCTGAAAATCAAAATAGAAAAAGAAAAGAAGCAAACAAAAGAAAAGGGCCAGGCGCCAGGAATCCAGCCCAGCATCGGAACAGGCCCAACTAGCCCACCCGGGGCATTTCTTTTTCTTCTGCACACGCGAGCACACCCACTCAGCCGCTGACAGCCAGACCCCACACCCCCTCTACTTATTTCACTGCCAAGTGGGCCCGTCCCATGTCACCGTCCTCCTCCCGATTCCGCAAGACGACCTCCCATTGCCCGTTGCTGCACTGATTTCGCGAGCTTAATTGGCATTGATGCAGCAAGCGTTTCTTGTCGAGCCTCGGGCTATAAGATCCCCGCATCCTCGCGACCATTTCCCCTCAAACAATTTCGCCTCCACGCCACCAGGCTGCCCACAACTCGCACGACGCCGCCGCTGTTCCGACGACTGCGCCGGCGAATTCCGGTGAGTTCCGTGCTCCCCTCTGTCTCTCGTTCATGCTATCAAGATCAGCGAGTCTTTGCGCATCTACTGATACTTCTCATTCGCCCTCGCATGACCCGTAGCTCCAGCAACGTCGACGACTGGCCGCCACCGTCCTCTGCACGAACTCCGGCGACTTCCCTCTGTAAGTAGCCACCGCCCCTTGCCCTCTGACTAGTACGCCTAGAACCTCCATCGTTGTGCGCATCTAACGGTACCCTTATTTTGGCTTAGCGCGACGAGGAACCTCGCCAACCTCGACGACTGACCGTGCCCGACGTCTGCCTCTACTCCGACGAGCAATCCTCGCCGTGTCCGCGCGCCCCTCGACGAACCAAAGCCACCTCGAGCATCAGCACGCCACTGCGGTCCTGGTAAGCGCCTCCTTGCTTCCCCGGGCGACCTAGAGCGCTAGCACCGTGATCGACGCCGCCACCGCTCGCCTCCGCTTAGCGCCCGCTTTACGGTTAGGAGATTTTTAGCCGTCAGATCTGAATCCTACGCGTAGAAATAGTTCACTTAACGAAGGGGTATGGACAGATCTGAGCCGTGCAGCGTTAGTTAGATCCAACGACACAGAAGGGTGATCCGGTGCGAACCGGTACGCGCCAGTAATATCGCGACACGTGGCTAGGGTTAGATTTAAAAACAGAATTCAAACCAGATTTTGATCCAAATTTCAAATGGTTATAACTTTTGATTCCCACGTTAGATTTTTGCAAATTTCATACCGTTGGAATCAGTGAATCAAGGCCTTTCTGATTCTGCAATGTGTTTAACAAATAGTAACTGTTAAAATGACTTTGTATGCAGAAACATATTTAGGTCTATTTTGAGCATAGATTTAGTTTAGTAACTTGTATTAGTGCTAAATAAGTTTAGTTAGCAAACTTTCTGACTTGTTATGTTTCTTCATCATGCACTTGCTTGGTAGAGTTTTCAAATCATCATTTAGCACTTTCTTGCATAAATGCATACATAATTTTGTTTGTATATAAATTGTGTGTAATTGTGTGCTACAAATTTTATGTGTAGATTTTGCTAGTGACTGTGATTGTGAAGAGTGCAACTCTCCCCATTACCAAGGCAAGTGATACTTCATGATTTTTCCACCCTTTGTTTTGAATAAGCATTAGAATTATTTTTGCTAAGTCTTGCATGCTACTTTTGCCAAATACTATGTTGGGAAATCCTATGTAGTGTAGAATTGTAGAATTGCTAGGGAATTTTTTTTCCTATGTTAAGTTACTATGCCATGCTTAGCCTAGCTAGTAGAAAACAAGGGTTGGTAAAGTATGTACATGCTTTGGTGAAATAAATTCTAAGTCCTTTGGGACTCATGCTTTTCTTAATAAAACAACTAAGTCAATGAACTTCCTGGGTGGAATGGGACTTGAATGGTGGTTTTTGGTTGAGTGGTTACACAAGGCCATGGATTTGTCTTGTGTATCCCACTTGTGGTATGCCACCCGGGCAAAAAGGGATTTGGAGGCCAAGTGTTGAGAAAGCTTACAGTGCAACCACTTGGCAATATGGGTTCTGCCATGATCATATAGGTTGCTAGAACTTAGTCACTTGGAAAGTTGGTGGGAGTGGGAATGATAGGTTGGAACGCGTCCATTTGACTAAGGAAAGGCTTCTGAAAGGTCCTGTCTTGGGAAACCAAGTCTGGTGGGGAAAGTGCACAACCTCTGCAGATGGAAAAATCTAAGTACTTAGCCAAGTCCATGGCAATGGACAACTTGAGCATCAAGACATGGAAGCTACAAGAATCTCATCACTCGAACTTCTAAGTAAAACTTGTGGGTGAACAAGGGTGAAGGACCCCAATGTCTATTGGTGGTTTCTTGGGAAAGTTTTTGACAAAGAAATACTTAGTGATTTCAACTAATAGGAAAAACCTATTTTGAGCAAAGCAAGCCAAGCTACACTTAGCTAAAAAAATGCATATAGTAATATAGTCCACTTAAAATTTACTAAGGTATCACTTGCCAATACTATTCCAAAGTATTGACACCTTGGGCTGTAACTTGTGATGTTGTGTTACTCCGATGATGAGTAGGAGTCATGAGTCTACACTCAACATGCTTGCTGTGGCACATGAAGATGAGGACTGCGCTTATTTACTTATGCCATAAACTCTTGTATTAGGCCTTTGCCTGAGTTGTAAAAGACTATGTTTTATCTCCGGAATGAATGTAATAAACGACCTTTGTATTTGTGTACTTCATCTTAAATGTGGATGCTAGCATTGATCCGTGGACTAGCATTGCAATCATAGGGATCCTTTCCTTTACAAAGGAGGATCTTACAGATGGTATCGAAATCGTGTTGCTCAGAGATTATGACCCTAGGATTGGAAACCACTGAGGAAAATTTTTCAACTACTTCTACACTTGTATATTCTTCTCGTAAACTTTTCCTAGTCTTCTCATTCTCAACTCTATTTGTAGATGAACTCCATCAACGAAGCCGTGAAGAAGGGGCCACTCATGACCATGACCTTGGAGTGTGAAACTGAGTTTCCCAAGATTCTCAAGGACCTCATGTGGCAATGGAAGCACATGGTGCAGCTGTTTACAAAGGCTTTCTAGTGATGGATGAAGGAGTGGAGTATTGGTGGGTGCAACTTCACTTGTACAAAAACAAGGAAGACACCCACAAAGAAAGAGGTTTCTGCATGTACACCAACACTGTGATGCACAACACATTCTTTGAGTCAGCAAGAGAAGCAGCTTGGAGGACTATCAAAGAACTTAGTGCTAGAGTCAAGTGCAGGATGCTCAACCTCCAAAAAGACTTATAGAAAGAGAAGGAGCTTACCCAAGAGTTGGAAGCCACCAACCAAACCTTAAGGGGAGATATTATAGACTTAGTGATGGAATCATGCGAACAAGATAGGTGGATTGCCTCTAGGAACATTGTGTTAGCCAACAGATCCAGTGAGATAGGATTGTGAACACACTTCGTTAGTTGGACCACCACCTATCACCTTATTTTTCAAAATGATACCTTAAATAAGTTTGGACCTGGATTGATGTAATGGAATCATGTATGCATGACTCGTGTGATTTTGTGTTCCATGGATAAGTATGAAATGTTTGTCTTGTTTTATCTTAAATTGTGTTGTCCTAACTTTTCTATCTTATAAATAGATGCCTATTACTATCAGCACTGTTGAGGAGTTCCAGGTTACCCGTTTTGGTCCTCGTATCATTGAGCTTACCACCTTGCTCGATCTCCCTCTTCCCACCATCATGGTGCATCCACTCACCAAGTTCGAGAGGAAGGACCTCTGGGGCTTCAAGGTGAACCAGCCCGGACGCCAGACTAAGCCTACTACGGAGGCCATTGTCTTCAAGCTTATGCATGATGACAGGGAGAGAGGCATGGAGGTCGTCATGCAGGACCTGATAGGACGTCTGTTAGGCCGTCACTCCCGACAGGTTAGGGGCACTCACTTCCATGTCTTCGGAAGACGTGATGATGATGGAGAGTCCATCGACTTTGAGGACGACTCGAGGGACGCAGCAGAGCCGATACGTCTCTATCTCCAGGACTTAGAGTCT
The DNA here is from genome assembly GCA_030063025.1 of Avena longiglumis. Taxonomy (NCBI): domain Eukaryota; kingdom Viridiplantae; phylum Streptophyta; class Magnoliopsida; order Poales; family Poaceae; genus Avena; species Avena longiglumis. The sequence continues at coordinate 501,478,586 of CP125977.1, forward strand.
CTCATCAGGAACGTGGATACGGACATGACCAATGTTATGCTCAACAATGACGAGATCCAGGTGCAGCTTCGCGAGAAGGACAAGCTTTTCGCACAGCAGGACGAGATAGTCAAGGAAATGGAGGCGAAGTTCGAGACCTAGGACCGTAAGTTCAAGAGCCAGGAGAAACGCGTCCAGGATAGGAACAAGAAGATCCGGGACATGACTGAAGAACTGAAGTCCAAGGATTTCGAGCTAGAGCAGCAGCAGATGGTGATTGAGAGGCTTCGCTCCCAGAAGAGGGCTCTCAAGGCCAAGATCGATTCCTTGACCACTACTATTGAGGAGAACAAGACCGCGATGGAGAACGCAGGTCTTACCTTCGTCGAGGAGGAGATTGATGCTGATGAGTAGACTTGAATACTCGTTTATCTTTTATTATCATACTTGTTATTTGTGAACTTGTTATTGGACCATCCGACATGTGGATGGCTTGCCACTTGTGTGTTTTACTTCATGAACTTGTTATATGGTTATTGAACTTTTATCCTTGTGTTGCATGCTATGTGTTTGCTTGTGATGTATTGTGCATAAATCATCTAAGGGTATCTCATTCTTATCTCTATTTGAACAAACCACAGATGACTCCCCGTCGCGCAAACCCCAACCCCAACAACATCACCCCGGAAATGCAGCAAAAGATGAATGCGCAAACACAGCTTATGCAAATGATGACAACATTCATCCAAAACCAGAATAACAACAACAACCCCAATAACAACAACAACAACAACAACAACAACCCTCCGGGCTTTGATATGCTCACCAGATTTCTGCGTTTGAGGTCAGCTAAGCTCTCGGGGACGACTGACCCCATGGTGGCCAATGATTGGCTACGTTCTGTGAACAAGGACTTAGTGACCGTGGGCTGCACGGATGCTGAAAAGGTCAGGTTCGCAGCGCATCTGTTGGAAGGGCCAGCCGCCACATGGTGGGACAACTTCCAAATCACCACTCCTATAGATGAGGTGACTTGGGCTATCTTTGAAGATGGCTTTCGCACTGCTCATATCTCATCAGGAATGATGAGCCTGAAAAAGAAGGAGTTTCACAACTTGAAGCAGCGCCACCGCAGCGTGGCTGAATATATAGAAGAGTTCAACAATCTAGCGCGTTATGCACCGGATGAGGTTGACACAGATGCCAAAAGAAAGGAGAAGTTTCTAGAAGGCTTGAACGATGAGCTAAACTTGCAGTTGGTTGTGGCATATGTTCCCACTTATCAGTCGCTCTGTGACAAGGCTGCTATATTGGAGAACAAAATGAAGCAAGTTGAGAGTAGGAAGAGGAAACACTCCGACAAACACAGCTCGGGGTCGTCTCACAAACGATCTCACTATGAGGACAATGGAAGCTCAGGATCCCATAAGCATGGGAAATTCAACAAGCACCACAACCACAACCTTCATGACAACAAGCATCACCGCAGTCATGACAATGACAAATACAAGAACCACAAGAGTGGACATAAGAGCCACCACAGTGGAAATGGTAGTGGTAGTGGAAGTGGAAGTCAGCCTGCTAAGAGAGACATCAGTCAGGTTGAGTGCTTCAAATGCAAGAAGCTGGGGCATTATGCTAATGAGTGCCCTGAGAAGAAAGTTGAAGGACCTAACAAGCCCAATCCTTTTCAGAAAGGACAAGTTAACCACATCAATGTGGAGGAGGTCTATGAAGAGCCTGATGCTGTTGCTGGTAAGTTCATACTCAATTCCATTCCAGCATTTGTACTCTTTGATACTGGTGCATCTCATTCATTCATATCAAGAGCATTTGTTGAAAGAAATGAACTACCGGTAGAAACTATTGGGTGTCCTATAAGAGTAAGTTCTCCTGGTGGAGAAATGATAGTGAATTCAGGATGCCATGACCTAGTCATAGAATTTGGGAAGTATAAGTTTCCCGTTAACTTGATAATATTAAACTCCCAAGGTCTGGATGTCATTCTGGGAATGGACTGGATGACTAAGTACAAAGGAGTGATAGATTGTGCCAGCCATACTGTCTCACTCACAACTCCGGAAAATAAAAGGATCAGATTCAAGACTAGCTTTGGAGCAAAGAGGAGTATGCTAAATTCTATTAAGGGGGTTAGCATGGATAGTGTGCCAATTGTGTGTGAGTATCCGGATGTATTTCCTGAAGAGTTGCCAGGAATGCCACCAGATAGAGATGTGGAGTTTCTGATAGATTTGCTACCAGGTTCTGGACCAATAGCAAAGAGACCATACAAAATGTCAGTTGATGAACTGAAAGAGCTCAAGAAGCAACTAGGAGAACAATTGCAGAAAGGGTTTATTCAACCAAGTTCTTCATCTTGGGGAGCCCTAGTATTGTTCGTGGAGAAGAAAGATAGAACTCAAAGGTTATCCATAGATTACCGTTCACTCAACGAGGTAACTATCAAGAACAAATATCCTTTGCCAAGAATCAATGATTTGTTTGACCAACTAGAGGGAGCATGTGTGTTCTCGAAGATTGATCTTTGGTCAGGATATTTTCAACTCAAGATAAGAGAGCAAGACATACCCAAAACAGCATTCACAACAAGGTATGGCTTGTATGAATATACCGTGATGCCTTTTGGCTTAACCAATGCTCCAGCCTACTTCATGAATATGATGAACAAAGTGTTCATGGAGTTCCTCGACAAGTTTGTTGTCATTTTCATTGATGACATCTTAGTCTACTCCAAGAGTAAAGAAGAACATGAAGGACACTTACGCTTGATACTTGAGAAGTTAAGAGAGCATAAACTTTATGCCAAGTTCAGCAAGTGTGAGTTCTGGTTAGAAGAAGTTGGTTTTCTTGGTCATGTTATGACAAAGGATGGTGTGATTGATCTGCTAAAGTTTCATTTGTGATGAGAATGGGAATCTCCAAAGAATGTGAAAGAAGTTCGTAGTTTCCTTGGCTTAGCGGTGTTACTACGAAGGTTCATTAAAAATTTCTCAAAGGTTGCTAAGCCCATGATGAATTATTAAAGAAAGACAAGAAGTTTGCTTGGTCCGAAGGTTGTGAAGTCACTTTCAAGAATTAAAGAAGAGACTTGTGCATCAAGGTTTGGGTGTCGTACTTATGCAAGACGGTAAAGTTGTGGCCTATGCCTCGAGACAACTCAAAACTCATGAAGTAAACTACCCTACTCATGATTTAGAGTTAGCCTCTGTCGTCCATGCACTCAAAACATGGAGACATTACCTTTTGGGAAAACGTTGTGAAGTGTTCACGGACCACAAAAGTTTAAAGTATATCTTCACCCAAAAGGAAATCAATATGAGACAAAGAAGATGGTTAGAGCTTATCAAGGATTATGACTTGAGTTTGCAATACCACCCCGGTAAAGCAAATGTTGTAGCTGATGCTCTAAGTCGTAAGGTATTTGTGAATGGCCTTACCAAAGGAGAATTGCCAGATGATTTGTGTTCTCAATTCAAAGAACTCAGATTGGAGATTGTGCCTGAAGGACATCTCATGTCTTTGGATGTTCAACCCACTTTTTTGGACAAGATCCGAGAAGCTCATAAGACCGATAAGGAAATTGAAGATATTAAGAAAAATATTGGCCTAGGGAAAGCTAAGAAATTCCATGAAGACGAACAAGGTACTTTATGGCATGGGAAACGTATCTGTGTTCCACAAGATCCGGAGTTACGGAAACTGATTCTGCAAGAAGCACACAACGCTCCGTATTCTATTCATCCGGGTAACACCAAAATGTACATGGACATGAAAGAAAGATTTTGGTGGAACAATCTCAAGAGGGACATCGCCGAGCATATTGCTTTGTGTGATGTGTGTAGTAGAGTAAAAACGGAGCATCAGAAACCAGCAGGTTTTCTTCAACCACTACCAATTCCTGATTAGAAATGGGACAAGATTGGTATGGATTTCATTACCGGATTACCAAGGACCAGATCAGGATATGATTCCATATGGGTAGTAGTGGATCGCCTAACTAAAGTTGCTCATATCATACCCGTGAAGACAACTTATACTAGTGCCAAGTTAGCCAAAATCTACATGAGTAGAATTGTATGCCTTCACGGTGTGCCTAAGAGTATTGTGTCCGATAGGGGAACCCAATTCACTTCCCATTTTTGGCGACAGCTGCATGAGTCATTGGGAACAAGGTTAGAATTCAGTACTGCTTTTCATCCTTAAACCGATGGACAAACATAAAGGACTAATCAAATTCTGGAAGACATGTTGAGGGCATGTGCCCTAGATTATGGAGCAAGTTGGGATGAAAGTCTGCCTTACGCAGAATTTTCTTATAATAACAGCTATCAAGCCAGCATTGAGATGGCACCGTTTGAGTTTCTCTATGGAAGAAAATGTACCACCCCATTACTATGGAATGGTGTGGGAGAAAGAAGTTTATTCGGGCCAGATCTTATCAAAGAAGCCGAAGAAAAAGTCAAATTGGTTAAGGACAGGTTGAAGATAGCACAGTCCCGACAGAAAAGCTACACAGATGCTAAGCGTAGAGAAGTCACCTACGAAGTTGGTGATAGAGCCTATCTTAGAGTATCACCACTCCGTGGAGTGAAAAGATTCGGAGTCAAAGGAAAGTTGGCACCAAGATATGTTGGGCCATTCAAGATTCTGAGTCGCAAAGGAGAAGTGGCTTATGAGATTGAACTGTCAGCATCTCTATCAGCAGTCCATAATGTATTTCATGTGAGTCAGCTTAAGAAATGTCACCCGGAAATGGAAGAATCTTCTTTGAAAGATACCATACCTTTGGAAGAAGTTCAACTAGAAAATGATCTCACTTATGAAGAAAAACCTATCAAAATTCTTGAGACTGCAGAAAGAGTCACGAGAACAAAGACTATAAAATTTTGCAAAGTGCAATGGAACCATCATACCGAAGAGGAAGCAACATGGGAAAGAGAAGATGATCGTCGGAAAGACCACCCTCACCTATTTGCTAGCCAATCCGAATCTCGAGGGAGAGATTCATCTTAAGGGGGTTAGATTTGTAACATCCCTAAAATCATGATTTCAAAGTTTGCATATCATTCATGCATGCATATAGATTTGAGATCAAGTTTCAAACTCATTTCAGAAAAACAGAAGCACATTGTGCTATGATTTTATGTGGGCAGATTTAAACCTAATGGCTATCCCCATTTGAAAGTTTGTTTGTTTTTAAACCAAGTTTGTTGCCTTCTATGAGGATAGGCTTGAGTGTAGAATTTAAACCAAGTTATTCAAATTGGAAATGGTTTCAAAAACCATTTTTTTCAAAATTTTCAAACCAAATGCCTAGTCTCTGTTATTTTGGATCTCCAAGCTTGACCAAGCCTTTGTAAAGCAACCACTTGCTTTTATGCCTATATTGGAGACTACTGTACCCTGCAAAAACCCCAGAAGGATTTGAATTCAAAAATAGTTTGAATTCAATTCAAAACCATTCCTAAAAATCAAAATATAAAAAGAAAAGAAGCAAACAAAAGAAAAGGGCCAGGCGCCAGGAATCCAGCCCAGCATCAGAACAGGCCCAACTAGCCCACCCGGGGCATTTCTTTCTCTTCCGCACAAGCAAGCACACCCACTCAGCCGCTGACAGCCAGATCCCACACCCCCTCTGCTTATTTCACTGCCAAGAGGGCCCCGTCCACGTCAGCTTCGTCTTCCCCTGATTCCGCAAGACGACCTCGCTGCTGCCGACCACTGATTTCGCGAGCTTAATTGGCATTGATGCAGCAAGCGTTTCTTGTCGAGCCTCGGGCTATAAGATCCCCCCATCCTCGTGACCATTTCCCCTCAAACAATTTCGCCTCCACGCCACCAGGCTGCCCACAACTCGCACGACGCCGCCGCTGTTCCGACGACTGCGCCGGCGAATTCCGGTGAGTTCCGTGATCCCCTCTGTCTCTCGTTCATGCTATCAAGATCAGCGAGTCTTTGCGCATCTACTGATACTTCTCATTCACCCTCGCATGACCCGTAGCTCCAGCAACGTCGATGACAGGACGCCACCGTCCTCTGCACGAACTCCGACGACTTCCCTCTGTAAGTAGCCACCGCCCCTTGCCCTCTGACTAGTACGCCTAGAACCTCCATCGTTGTGCGCATCTAACGGTACCCTTATTTTGGCTTAGCGCGACGAGGAACCTCGCCAACGTCGACGACTGACCGTGCCCGACGTCTGCCTCTACTCCGACGAGCAATCCTCGCCGTGTCCGCGCGCCCCTCGACGAACCAAAGCCACCTCGAGCATCAAGACGCCATCGGTCGGTAAGCGCCTCCTTGCTTCCCAGGCGACCTAGCGCTAGCACCGCCATGATAGACGCGCCATTCGCGCCGCTTAGCGCCGCTGCTTCGGTTAGAGATTTTAGCCGTCAGATCTTAATCCTACGCGTAGAAATAGTTCACTTAACGAAGGGGTATGGACATATCTCGTGCAGCGTTAGTTAGATCCAACGACGAAGGGTGATCCGTGCTTAACCGCACGCGCCAGTAATATCGCGACGCGTGGCTAGGGTTAGATTTAAAAACAGAATTCAAACCAGATTTTGATCCAAATTTCAAATGGTTATAACTTTTGATTCTCACGTTAGATTTTTGCAAATTTCATACCATTGGAATCAGTGAATCAAGTCCTTTCTGATTCTGCAATGTGTTTAACAAATAGTAACTGTTAAAATGACTTTGTATGCAGAAACATATTTAGGTCTATTTTGAGCATAGATTTAGTTTAGTAACTTGTATTAGTGCTAAATAAGTTTATTTAGCAAACTTTGTGACTTGTTATGTTTCTGCATCATGCACTTGCTTGGTAGAGTTTTCAAATCATCATTTAGCACTTTCTTGCATGCATGCATACATAATTTTGTTTGTATATAAATTGTGTGCTACAAATTTTATGTGTAGATTTTGCTAGTGACTGTGATTGTGAAGAGTGCAACTCTCCCCATTACCAAGGCAAGTGATACTTCATGATTGTTCCACCCTTTGTTTTGAATAAGCATTAGAATTATTTTTGCTAAGTCTTGCATGCTAATTTTGCCAAATACTATGTTGGGAAATCCTATGTAGTGTAGAATTGTAGAATTGCTAGGGAATTTTTTTCCTATGTTAAGTTACTATGCCATGCTTAGCCTAGCTAGTAGAAAACAAGGGTTGGTAAAGTATGTACATGCTTTGGTGGAATAAATTCTAAGTCCTTTGGGACTCATGCTTTTCTTAATAAAACAACTAAGTCAATGAACTTCCTGGGTGGAATGGGACTTGAATGGTGGTTTTTGATTGAGTCGTTACACAAGGCCATGGATTTGGCTTGTGTATCCCACTTGTGGTATGCCACCCAGGCACAAAGGGATTTGGAGGCCAAGTGTTGAGAAAGCTTACAGTGCAACCACTTGGCAATATGGGCTCTGCCATGATCATATAGGTTGCTAGAACTTAGTCACTTGGACAGTTGGTGGTAGTGGGAATGATAGGTTGGAACGCGTCCATTTGACTAAGGAAAGGCTTCTGAAAGGTCCTGTCTTGGGAAACCAAGTCTGGTGGGGAAAGTGCACAACCTCTGCAGATGGAAAAATCTAAGTACTTAGCCAAGTCCATGGCAATGGACAACTTGAGCATCAAGACATGGAAGCTACAAGAATCTCATCACTCCAACTTCTAAGTAAAACTTGTGGGTGAACAAGGGTGAAGGACCCCAATGTCTATTGGTGGTTTCTTGGGAAAGTTTTTGACAAAGAAATACTTAGTGATTTCAACTAATAGGAAAAACCTATTTTGAGCAAAGCAAGCCAAGCTACACTTAGCTAAAAAAATGCATATAGTAATATAGTCCACTTAAAATTTACTAAGGTATCACTTGCCAATACTATTCCAAAGTATTGACCTACTGTGGCTGTAACTTGTGATGTTGCAGGTTACTCCGATGATGAGTAGGAGTCATGAGTCTACACTCAACATGCTTGCCTGTGGCACATGAAGATGAGGACTTGCGTTTATTTACTTATGCCATAAACTCTTGTATTAGGCCTTTGGCCCTGAGTTGTAAAAGACTATGTTTTATCTCTGGAATGAATGTAATAAACGACCTTTGTATTTGTGTACTTCATCTTAAACTGTGGATGCTAGCATTGATCCAGGGACTAGCAGTGCAATCATAGGGATCCTTTCCTTTACAAAGGAGGGATCTTACAGTTGCTCCCAGTGGTGGATGGTGACGATGTTCTGGGATGGTACAGAGGAAAAGGAAGGCATGAGAAGATGTGCAAGGACATGTAGAACATGCTCGCATGAAGCAGAGACAAAGGGGTGGACGATGCTCACCGGAATTGGTCGCCGGAGGTCGTCGGTGCTGCGGTGGTGTGGGCAAGATTACGGGCAGCCTGGTGGCGTGGTGTCTGTGCTGAGTGAGGGGAAATGAGCAGCGAGGGGAGGGGGTCTTATAGCTGGAGTAGGGGCAAGAATCTCGCGAGGAAACGCCGGCAATCAAGCCCGCATCAATCGCGGCAGTGATGAGGTAACGGCGGCGTCGACGGGGTCGTGGGGGTGCGTGGCTGGAGACGATGCTTGCGTGGTGCTTGGGTCCACCAGTCAGCGAGCGCGGGGTAAGTCTGCGCCGCGTGAGAGAGAGAGGGGAAACCCCCGGTGGGTTTGTGGGCTGCGTTTGCTGATGGGCCAAAAGTCTGGCGCCGGCCTTTTCTTATTTCTTTATTCTTTTTCTTTTTCTGTTTGAATTTCCAGGAAACATTTTCAAATGATTTCAAAAGCCATTTGAATTCAAATCTTTTCTGGATTTTTGGGCATAAAAACATGTGCTCTCTCTGTACTAACTTGGCCCCTTTGATTAAACAAAGTAAACAGTGTCATAGCACTTGATTTGAATAAGTTTTGAAAATGGTTTTAAACCATATTTGTTTGTAAATTTTTGGTTTAAGCACTAGCATTCAAGCAAAACAATCTGAGAGCAACAAGTCTTGGTTTTAAAACAATTATACTCTCATTTGAGAGTGACACTTGATTAGTGTTTGCTCACATAAAATCATAGCTCTCAAGTTTCTGTTTCTTCCAAATGAGTTTGAATTTGATCCCTAAATGATGTGCATGCATGCATGATATGAAATATTTGAAAACATGATTTTAGGGATGTTACAAATCTAACCCCCTTAAGGTGAATCTCGCCCTCGAGATTCGGGTTGGCTAGCAAATAGGTGAGGGTGGTCTTTCCGAAGATCATCTTCTGTTTCCCATGTTGCTTCTTCTTCGGAATGATGGTTCCATTGAACTTTGCAGAATTTGATAGTCTTAGTCCGAGTAACTCTTTCTGCAGTCTCAAGAATATTGATAGGTTTCTCCTCATAAGTGAGATCACTTTCCAATTGAACCTCCTCCAAAGGTATAGTATCCTTCAAAGAAGTCTCCTCCATTTCTGGATGGCATTTCTTAAGCTGACTCACATGAAACACATTATGAACAGCAGATAAAGCCTCTGGCAATTCAATATCATAAGCTACTTCTCCTTTACGACTCAGAATCTTGAATGGTCCAACATATCTTGGGGCCAATTTACCTTTGACACCAAACGTCTTCACTCCATGAAGTGGTGACACTCTAAGATAAGCTCTATCACCTACTTCATAGGTGACTTCTCTACGCTTAGGATCTGCGTAGCTCTTTTGTCGGGATTGTGCTATCTTTAGTCTATCCTTAACTAGCTTGACTTTCTCTTCAGCCTCTTTGATTAGTTCTGGTCCGAACAAATTTCTTTCTCCCACACCATTCCATAGCAATGGGGTGGTACACTTTCTCCCATAGAGAAACTCAAATGGTGCCATCTCAATACTGGCTTGATAGCTGTTATTGTAAGAGAATTCTGCGTAAGGTAGACTTTCATCCCAACTGGCTCCATAGTCTAGAGCACATGCCCTCAACATATCTTCAAGAATATGATTGGTCCTTTCTGTCTGTCCATCAGTCTGAGGATGAAATGCAGTGCTGAATTCCAACCTCGTTCCCAATGACTCATGTAATTGCCTCCAAAAATGAGAAGTTAATTGAGTTCCCCTATCAGACACAATACTCTTGGGTACTCCATGTAGACATACAATTCTACTCATATAGATCTTGGCTAACTTGGCACTTGTATAAGTTGTCTTCACGGGTATAAAATGAGCCACTTTAGTCAAGCGATCCACTACTACCCAAATAGAATCATATCCTGACCTGGTCCTTGGCAATCCGGATCCATGCCAATCTTGTCCCACTTCCAATCAGGAATAGGTAGTGGTTGTAACAATCCTGCTGGCTTCTGATGTTCCGCTTTCACTCTACTACATACATCACACAAAGCAATATGTTCGGCGATGTCCTTCTTGAGATTATTCTACCAAAATCTTTATTTCATATCCATGTACATTTTGGTGTTACCCGGATGAATGGAATATGGTGAGTTAGGTGCTTCTTGTAATATTAGTTTCCGAAGCTCCAGATCTTGTGGAACACAGATACGTTTTCCATACCATAAAGTACCTTGTTCATCTTCATGGAATCCTTTGGCTTTTCCCTTGCCAATCTTTTCCTTAATCTCTTCAATTTCCATATCTGTCTTTTGGGCTTATTTGATCTTGTACAACAAAGTGGGTTGAACATCCAAAGACATGAGATGTCCCTCAGGCACAATCTCCAATCTGAGATCTCAAAATTGGGCACACAGATCATCTGGCAATTCTCCTTTAGTAAGGCCATTCACAAAAACCTTACGGCTTAGAGCATCCGCTACAACATTTGCTTTACCGGGGTGGTATTGCAAACTCAAGTCATAGTCCCTGATGAGTTCTAGCCATCTTCTTTGTCTCATGTTAATTTCTTTCTAGGTGAAGATATACTTCAAACTCTTGTGATCTGTGAACACTTCACATCGCTTTCCCAAAAGATAATGTCTCCATGTTTTGAGTGCATGGACAACAGAGGCTAACTCTAAATCATGAGTAAGGTAGTTTGCCTCATGAGTTTTGAGTTGTCTCGAGGCATAAGCCACAACTTTCCCTTCTTGCATAAGTACTGCACCTAATCCATGATGAGATGCATCACAATATACTTGGAAATCTTTCTCCAAATCTGGAAAACATAAGACTGGTGCTGTCACTAGTCTCTTATTAAATTCTTGAAAGCTGAGTTCACAACCTTCAGACCAAGCAAATTTCTTGTCTTTCTTTAGAAATTCTGTCATAGGCTTAGCTACCTTGGAGAAATTCTCAATGAACCTTCTGTATTAACCTGCTAAGCCAAGGAAACTACGAACCTCTTTCACTGACTTGGGAGATTCCCATTCAGTTATAGCTGAAACTTTAGCAGGATCAACTGCTACACCATCTCCTGACACAACGTGTCCAAGAAAACCAACTTCATATAACCAAAATTCACACTTGCTGAATTTGGCATACAGCTTATGCTCTCTAAGCTTCTCAAGTATCAAACATAAATGTCCTTCATGCTCTTATTTGCTCTTGGAGTAGATCAAAATGTCATCGATGAAAACGACAACAAACTTGTCAAGGAACTCCATGAACACCTTGTTCATAATATTCATGAAGTATGCTGGTGCATTGGTCAAACCAAATGGCATCACGGTATACTCATACAATCCATACCTAGTGGTGAAAGTTGTCTTAGGTATGTCTTGTTCCCTTATCTTGAGCTGGAAATAACCTGATCAGAGATCAATCTTTGAGAACACACAAGCTCCTTCTAACTGATCAAATAAGTCATTGATTCTAGGCAAAGGGTATTTGTTCTTGATAGTCACCTCACTGAGTGAACGGTAATCAATGCATAACCTTTGACTTCTATCTTTCTTTTCCACAAAAAAAACTGGTGCTCCCCAAGATGAAGATCTTGGTTGGATAAAACCTTTCTGCAACTGTTCTCCAAGATGCTTCTTGAGTTCTTTCAACTCATCCACTGACATCTTGTACGGTATCTTTGCTATTGGTCCAGATCCTGGTAGCAAATCAATAAGAAATTCCGCATCTCTATCTGGTGTCATTCCTGGCAATTATTCCGGAAAGACATCCGGATATTCGCTCACAATTGGCACACTATCTATGCTAACCCCCTTAAGAGAATTTAGCTTACTCCCTTTTGATTCAAGGTTAGACTTGAATCTAATCCGTTTCTTTTCCGGGGTTGTGAATGCAACAGTACGATTGGCACAATCTAGTACTCCTTCATACTTGGTCATCCAATCCATTCCAAAAATTACATCCAGTCCTTGGGAATCTAGGATTATCAGACTCACTGGAAACTTATGTTTTCCAAACTCTATCACTAGATCCCGGCATCCAAGACTTAATATCATATCTCCACCTGGAGAACTTACTTTTATTGGACACCCAATGTTTTCAGTTGGAAACCCATTTCTATCAACAAATGCTTTTGATATGAATGAATGTGATGCACCAGTTTCAAAAAGAACAAGTGCTGGAATAGAATTGAGTTTGAACTTACCAGCCACAGCATCAGATTCCTCATAGATCTCCTCCACATTAATGTGGTTCACTTGTCCCTTTTGAAAAGGGTTGGGCTTATTGGGTCCTTCAACTTTCTTTTCTGGGCATTCATTTGCATAATGCCCCATCTTCTTGCACTTGAAACATTCAACCTGACTAAGATCCTTCTTGAAAAGCTGGCTTCCACTGCCACTTCCAAACTTCCATTGTGGTGGCTCTTATATCCACCCTTGTGATTCTTGTACTTATCATTGTCATGACTACGGTGGTGCTTGTTGTCTTGATAACGGTTGTGGTTGTGGTGCTTGTTGAACTTCCCATGCTTGTGGGATCCAGAACTCCCACTGTCATCATAATGGGAACGCTTGTGAGACTATCCCGAGCTGTGCTTGTCAGAGTGATTTCTCTTCCTGCTTTCCACTTGTTTCATCTTGCTCTCCAAAATAGCAGCCTTGTCACAAAGAGACTGGTATGTGGGAACATAGGCCACAGCTAACTGCAGGTTCAATTCATCATTCAACCCTTCAAGGAACTTTTCCTTCCTCTTAGCATCAGTTTCAACTTCATCCAGTGCATATCGCGCTAGATTGTTGAACTCCTCAATATATTCAGCCACGCTGCGGTGGCGCTGCTTCAAGTTATGGAACTCTTTATTCTTCAAACTCATCACTCCGTATGAGATGTGAGCAGTACAGAAACCATCTTCAAAGATAGTCCATGTCACATTCTCAATGGGAGTGGTGATCTGGAAGTTATCCCACCAAGCGACAGCTGGTCCTTCCAACAAGTGTGCTGCAAATCTGACCTTCTCTTCATCAGTACAGCCCACGGTTACCAAGTCATTGTTCATAGAGCGTAGCCAATCATTGGCCACCATAGGATCAATAGTTCCTAAAAACTTTGCTGGCCTCAGTCTTAAGAACCTGGTAAGCATGTCAAAACCCGATGGGTTATTCTGATTGTTGTTGTTATTATTATTGTTGTTGTTGTTGTTCTGATTCTGGATGAACGTGGTCATCATTTGCATCAACTGAGTCTGAGCTGTCATCATCTGCTGCATCTCAGGGGTGATGTTGTTGTTGGGGTTGGGATTGGCACGTCGGGGAGGCATCTGTGGTTTTCAATAAGGATAAGAATGAGATACCCATAGATGCTAACATGCACAATACATCACATAAACAATCACCAAACATGCATCATAATAATAAAAGTTCAACAACAAGTTCTGAAAAGTAAACACACCAATAGCAAGCCATCCACATGTTGGATGGTCATTGCGACTTAATAATGAAAGGCATGATAAATAAAGGTAAATGAGTATTCATCACTACTCCTCTGCATCAACCTCCTCATCAACAAGTGTAAGACCTGCATTCTCCATAGCGGTCTTGTATTCCTCTACATTGGTGGTCAAGGTCTCTACTTTGTCTTTGAGAGCCCTCTTCTGTGCACGAAGCCTCTCAATCACACCTTGCTGATGCTCGAGCTCGAAGTCCTTGGCCTCTAGTTCTGCAGTCATGTCTCGAATCCTCTTGTTCCTATCTTGGACTTGCTTCTCTTGACTCTTGAACTTTTTATCCTGACTCTCAAACTTGGCCTCCATCTCCTTGACTATCTCATCTTTCTCCGCGAAGAGCTTGTCCTTCTCACGAAGATGCACCTGGAGTTCGTCATTGCTGAGCATGACGTTGGTCCTATCAGTGTCTAGGTGCCTAGGAAGAACCTCTAAGTCCTCGAGGTATAGACGAATCGGCTCTGCCGTCTCTCTCGAAGTATCCTCGAAGTAAATGGCCTCACCATCCTTATCACGTCTACCAAAGGTGTGGAAGTGAGTACCTCTAACCTCTCGAGAGTGTCTCCCTAGAAAACGTCCAAGCAAATCCTGCATGACTACCTCTAGGCCTCTCTCCTTGTCATCATGCATGAGCTTGAAGATGATTGCCTCCATGGTAGGCTCAGTCTGGCGTCCTGGCTGATTAACCTTGAAGCCCCAAAGGTCTTTCCTCTCAAACTTGGTGAGGGGAAGCATCATGATAGTAGGAAGAGGGAGATTGAGCAGACTAGTGAGCTCAATAATACGAGTGCCAAAACGAGTTCCCTTGACCTCTTCAGCCGTGCTGATAGTAACATTAGGCATCTATTTAATAAGATAGAAAAAGTTAGAATCAACACAATTTAAGACAAATCACAAGACAAGGCATCACATGCATAACTTTGGAAATCAAAACACACGTCATGGCATACATGGATTCATTACAAACAACCAAGGTTCAACTTATTTTAAACAACATTTGGGAAATAAAATGATAAGTGTGGTGGTCCAACTAACGAAGTACGTTACAATCCCATCTCACTTGCCAAGTTGGCTAACAGGGCATCCCTAGAGGCAATCTGTTTATCTAGATCACATGACTCCATTGCTAAGTTTATGATGTCCTTCCTTAAACTTTGGTTGGTATCCTCTAACTCTTGGGTATGCTTCTTTTCTTCCCTAAGGTCATTCTAGGTGTTAAGAATTCTGCACTTGATTCTATCACCAAGTTCTTTGATGGCCTTCCAAGCTGCATCCCTTGCAGAATCGAAGAATTTGGTGTGCATCACTGAGTTGGTGACCATGCAGAATCCTGAGTCTTTGTGGTTGTCTTCCTTGTTTTTGTACAAGTGAAGTAGCACCCACCGGTACTCAACTCCTTCATCCATCATAGGATAACCTTTGTACACAGCTGCACCATGTATTCCCATGGCAACCATGAGGTCCTTGAGAGCCTTGGGGAATTCTGTCTCACATTCCAAAGTCATAGTCATGAGTGGTCCCTTCTTCACGGCTTCGTTGATGGAGTTCATCTACAAATAGAGATGAGAAAGAAGATTAGAAAAGTTTACGAGAAGAAAAGACAAGTGTCGAAGTTGTTGATTTTTTTTTCCTTAGTGGTTTCCAATCCTAGGGTCATAATCCTACAGGCAACACAGTGCTCTGATACCATCTGTAAGATCCCTCCTTTGTAAAGGAAAGGATACCTATGATTGCAATGCTAGTCCCTAGATCAATGCTAGCATCCACAGTTTAAGATGAAGTACACAAAAACAAAGGTCATTATTACAAGTCATTCCAGAGACAAACATAGTCTTTTACAACTCCATGGCCACATGCCTAGTACAAGAGTTTAAATATGTAATAAGATAAAATAAGTCTTCATCTTCATGTGCCACAGTCAAGCATGTTGAGTGTAGACTCATAACCCCTAATCACCATCAGAATAACCTGCAACATCACAAGTTACAGCCACAGCGGGTCAATACATTAGAATAGTATTGGCAAGTGATACCTTAGTAGAATATTGGTAGACTAAATACTATATGCATTTTGGCTAAGTGTAGCTTAGGATTGCTTTGCTCAAAATAGGTTTTACCTATTAGTTGAAAACACTAAGTTTTTCTTTGTCAAAATCTTTCCCGAGGAACCACCAATAGACATTGGGGACCTTCACCCTTGTTCAACCACAATTTTTTACTTAGAAATTGGGATGAGGAGATTCTTGATAGCTTCCATGTCATGATGCTCAAGTTTTCCAATACCAGGGACATGGCTAAGTACTTAGATTCTTCCATCTGCAGAGGTTGTGCACTTTCCCCACAAGACTTGATTTTCACCAAGACAGGACCTTTCAGAAGCCTTCCTTTAGACCAAATGGACGTGCTCCAACCTATCATCCCACTACCACCAACTGTCCAAATGGCTAAGTTATTGCAACCTATATGATCCAGGCAGAGCCCATATTGCCAAGTGGCTGCACTAGAAGCGTCTTAACATATGGCATCTCAAATCCATTTGTTCCTCGGTGGCTTTCCATAAGTGAGATACACAAGGTAAACCATAGAAAATGGGCCTTGTGTAACCACTCAACATAAACCATTCCTTCCATTCCACCTAGGTGTTTCATTAACTTAGTTGTTTTATTAAACAAAACTTAAGTCCAAAGACTTAGAAATATTTTCTCATAGTATGAATATATAACCACCCTTGGTTTCTACTAGCTAGGCTAAGCATGGCATTGATAAGACTTAGAAATATTTTTAGCAATTCTACAACTACTAGGATTTCCCAAGCATAGCATATAGATCAAAATATCCATGCAAGTCTAGCAAAATATTTCTAATGCATAGTTGAAAAACATAGGAATAAATCATGAAGCACCACTTGCCTTGGTAGTTTGGAGAGTAGCTACAATCCTCACAATCACAATCACTATTTGCACCAAAATCTACACATAAAATAATAGCACCAAAATCACATACACAATTAATACAAGCAAAAATACATGAATGCATGTAATATGCCATGTGATTATTTTCTACACCAAACAAGACAAGTGCAATGTACTGAATCATAAACAAGTACAAAACAAGCTAAATAAACTTTATTTGAACAACAAAACATTTTCCAAATAATTACTATACTCAATTTATGCCTACAAATGTTTCTGCAAAAACAACCTTTTTAACAGAGGCAAAACTTTAAACACATTGCATAAACAGAAAGGTCTTTCTCTCCGGATTCCATTGATATAAAATTTGTCAAATTTGGACGTGGGAATCAAAAGTTATGAATTATTCAAGTTTAAACATCTAATAGATCAAATTTCTGAATTTAAATCTAACTCACAGACACGCGGCGACGTCTGATTGGACAATACCGATTCGCACGGATCGGCTAACGTGGACCGCCAGATCTAACTAAAATGCACGGCCAGATCTGATCCATACCCTTTCGTTAAGTGGTCTATCCTACACGTTAGATCTAGATCCAACGGTGATCGATCAACCTACCAAAGTCTGGCGGCGCGCGGCGACGGTGAGCGGCGGCGCGCTCTGTCTACGGCGGCGTGGTGGCTATAGAGGGGGTTGGGGTCGTCGGAGAGGCTCACCAGACTCGCGGAGGTGTGCTGGAGCTCAACGTGGCAGTGGCTTTTCAAGGGGCGTGCGGGCACGGTGAGGATTCCTCGTCGGAGTAGAGGCAGACGTCGGGCAAGCTTTGGCGTCGTCGGGGGCGAGGTTCTGGTGCGCGCTAAGACAAACCAGCGGTGCTGTTAGATGCGCACAAGCCTGGCGAACAAGTGAGTATTGAAAAGGGAGGAAGGGTGGTCAGGAACTACCAGGAGGGATCGCCGGAGTTGCGCCGAGCTTCGGTTGCTCCCAGTGGTGGATGGTGATGATGTTCTGGGATGGTACAGAGGAAAAGGAAGGCATGAGAAGATGCACAAGGACATGTAAAACATGCTCGCATGAAGCAGAGACAAAGGGGTGGACGATGCTCACCGGAATTGGTCGCCGGAGGTCGTCGGTGCTGCGGCGGTGTGGGCAAGATTATGGGCAGCCTGGTGGCGTGGTGTCTGTGCTGAGTGAGGGGAAATGAGCAGCGAGGGGAGGGGGACTTATAGCTGGAGCAGGGGCAAGAATCTCGCGAGGAAACGCCGGCAATCAAGCCCGCGTCAATCGCGACAGTGGTGAGGTAACGGCGGCGTCGACGGGGTCGTGGGGGTGCGTGGCTGGAGACGATGCTTGCGTGGCGCTTGGGTCCACCAGTCAGCGAGCGCGGGGTAAGTCTGCGCCGCGTGAGAGAGAGAGGGGAAAACCCCGGGTGGGTATGTGGGCTGCGTTTGCTGATGGGACAAAAGTCTGGCGCCGGCCTTTTCTTATTTCTTTATTCTTTTTCTTTTTCCGTTTGAATTTCTAGGAAACATTTTCAAATGATTTCAAAAGCCATTTGAATTCAAATCTTTTCTGGATTTTTGTAGAGTGTAACACTCATATTTTTGGGCATAAAAACATGTGGTCTCTCTATACTAACTTGGTCCCTTTGATTAAACAAAGTAAACAGTGTCATAGCACTTGATTTGAATAAGTTTTGAAAATGGTTTTAAACCATATTTGTTTTGTAAATTTTTGGTTTAAGCACTAGCATTCAAGCAAAACAATCTGAGATAAAAAAGTCTTGGTTTTAAAACAATTATACTCTCATTTGAGAGTGACATTTGATTAGTGTTTGCTCACATAAAATCATAGCTCTCAAGTTTCTGTTTCTTCCAAATGAGTTTGAATTTGATCCCTAAATGATGTGCATGCATGCATGATATGAAATCTTTGAAAACATGATTTTAGGGATGTTACAACAACCTCGTTAAAGCTATTCGGTCTTTGAGGGTATGTATTCTATGGATGTATATCCACCCGTTGCTTTTATCTAGTAGATAGATCTTGGTACTTTGTTGTTCCAATCGTAGGAAATTTTTTGTTTTCTATGCTACGAACCCTTCATTTACACTTATAAGATTCTCTATACCTTATAAAATCTTCCATGGAGGTTCTAGCAGACGGTGGTTCATCTACTACCTTAGCAGTGATAGCAGTTTTCCCAAATAGGAAACCGAGTGGGTTATCCATAATGAAATAGTGATTGGAGCAGAAGTAGACATAAAAACAACTTGAAGTAGGAACTAATTTTTTTGTGTTTTTGATAAGAAAAATCAAACCAAACGAAACTAATTATTTTGGAGTTTTTGATAAAAAGAGGAAAACAAAACAAGTCAAAAGAATCTAAGCAAAACAAAAACAAAGTAAAGAGAAAGGTTGTGAAGGACTCCCCTTGTGAAGCCGTCCTTAGCCTCCTCGGCAACGGCGCCAGAAAATAGCTTGATGCGCTCAGATCAATGTAGAGCTTCGTTGGGAGACCCCAAGAGGAAGGTATGACGAGCACAGCATCAAGTCTTCCCTCAGGAGGAGGAAGGAAATGACTAAAAGTTGTCGCAAGCAACTGGAAACATGCACAACACAAACTCAAGACTTTTCCCCAACGAACAGTGAGGTTGTCAATCTCACCGGTTTGCTGAAAACAAAGGATTAACTGTATGGGTGTGGAAGGTAATGGTGGTTTGCAGAAAGTAAAAAGTAACAGTGGAAGATGTATCAATGGTAAAGATTGGACCGAGGTCCATAGTTCACTAGAGGTGCTCTCCTTAAGATAAACAACATGGCATGCTGGGTAAACAAATTACAGTAGGGCAATTGATAGGACAGAGCAAGGCATAACAATGAAATACTAGATATTCATGATCCTATGAGATTTGATTGGGCAATACAACAAGATACATAGACTGCCATCCAACTGCATCTATGACTAGTAATCTGATGACCCAAAAGTATAGGGGATCACAACATTCTTCGCGGGTAGTATTACCCAATTTATTGATTCGACACAAGGGGAGCCAAAGAGTACTTGCAAGCCTTAACAACTGAGTTGTCAATTCAGCTGCACCTAGAAATAGTTCTTGCTCACAGAAGTTTATCAGTAGCAACAGTTTGGTAGTAGCAACAACATCAGTAAAACAGGAGGAATAGTAATAGTAGCAACAAATAGTAGGATGTGAGTGCGGTAGGCATAGGATGGATGGACGGGCATTGCATGGTCGAGTCTAAACATGTACCTTCAAGATCTAGGGCAATTGCAGATAAATAAGAATAAGCATCCATGTACTAAACAATCATAGGCATGTGCTCCATATATAGTCATGCGTACTCACAATGAGAACTTGCATAACATCTTTTCTCCTGCCAGCCTGTGGCAGCGGGGCCTCAAGGGAACTACTGGCAATTAAGGTGCTCCTTTTAATAGAGCACCGGAGCAAAGCATTAACACTTCGTGAACACATGTGATCCTCACATCACAGCCATCCCCTCTGGTTGTCCCAATTTCTGTCACTTCGGGGCCTTTTGGATCCGGATAATGATATGTGTACACAACTTTCAGATAAGATCACAAACAATACTATCATAATGATTCAATAATAAGTTTAGATCTGATATCATGGCACTCGGGCCCTAGTGACAAGCATTAAGCACAACAAGTTGTAACAAAGTCAAATAGCACTAATAGAGATACTAGGCATCATGCCCTAACGATCTTATTCGATTACATGATATGACTCATCCAATCCCTACCATCCCCATAGCATACAACAGAGGATTACTCACTCATGGATGAGGGAAACATTGATGGCTGATGGAGAGGTGTTGGTGATGATGATGGCAATGATCCATTCCAAATTCCCCGTCCCGGCAGGGTGCCAGAACGGAGTTTCTGGATCCGAATCATGGTTTATGGTGGTGGTGGCGCAGCAGAACTCTTTCTGGAAAAACATCGACCGAGGGGCTGGCCACACCTCCCAGCGTGCAGGCCCATGCATGGCAGGGGTGTGGGCCACCTGTGGCTCCGTCCCTGCATACTGCCCGTGGTTCTTTTGGTGAAATAGGATTTTTGACATATTTTTCGGGATTTTTTCTGATAGTTGATTTTCTGCACAAAAACTAGACACCAAGGTAATTCTGCTGAAAATAGCATTAGTCCGTGTTAGTTGTATCCAAATCACACAAGTTTAGAGGAGAAATGTCACATCCCAAGATTTTCCAAATCTTGTAATGTGAAAATAAATGAATAAAATAAAACTTTGTTTGATTTTCAGAGCCAGAAGAAACTTTTGAATCCAATTGGAAACCTTCAAACCAATTTGAGTCAAATAAAACCTAAAGGGATTTAAAAAAAATAAACATTTATTAAAGGAAATTAAAATGTTTTTGAATTACTATTTTGGATCTTTTAAATAAAAGGTTTTGGCTTTCAAAAGAAAAACTGGATTTATAAATAAAGATTATTTTACAGAGCCAAATTAAAATAACAAGGAATTAAACCTTGGCCAAGTAATTAAAATAAAATGTTTTGTTTAAAAAATAGTAAAGGTTTATTTGTATAAAATAACAAAGAATTAATATCCAAATTTTATTTAAATATAAGGTTTTACCATTTTAATTAAAACCTCAAAACTTATTAAATTATTTTAAATAGATTTTCCAAGTAATTTATATTCTCTAATAAAACCTATTGAAGTGTTTTGGCTTTATTTTAGATTTCAAAATAAATATCTCAATAAAACAAATCCTATTTGATTTAATAATGAAAAGCCTATTATATTTAATTAATAATGGATCCTAAAATAAAAGGTTATTTTGTTTTAAACAAGTTTTCCAAATATTCTTTATTTCCAAATAAAATCTACTGATTGGTTTTGAAAGTATTTGGAGTTCAAATGAAGATTTTATTAAATAAACCAAACCCTATTTTATTAATAAACCATGGTCCATTTTATTTAATTAATAAATGGAACCTAAAAAGATTTAAAATATTATTTTATTTTGGAAGTTGGTTTATGCTACTAAAGAGAACCAAAAACTCATTACAAGTTTGTTTTGTTTGAATGGTTTGCATTGTTGATTGAATCATTTGTTTGAATATCAAATCAGAAAATAGAAATAGAAAAGAATAAAACAAACAGGCAGAAAAAAATATGGAAAAGGACAGACCCAACTGAGCCAGCCCAACAGCCCACTTAGCCCAGTCCTCTCCTCCCCGCAGAAAACGATTCGAACCAACTATCTGACCCGCCAGACGATGACATGTGGACCCCTCTCCTTCTCCCTTTCTCACTGACCAGAGGACCCCACCGCCACGTCCCCTTCTTCCCCACCCCATGACCTGTTCCTCCTCTCTCATCGTCGTTGCAGACTTGATTTCGTGGCTTAATTACGCCTTAACGCGACCAGATTTACTTGCAGTGATCATGCACCTTTAAACGCATGATCCTCCTCTCCGCTTTCCTCTGCTTCTCCTCAAGCACGCCTCCAGGAAGCCACAATTTCTCCTCGATTGCCCCTGTCTCCGACGACGCTCCGACGCCGATTCCGGCAGCCCCACGCCACCCCTTGCCTCCCCGACCATGCTCCCGTGATCCCCACCTTCTGGCGATCATCCCCGTAGCGCCAGCTCGCCCCAGAGCGCTCCAGAACATCGGCAACATCTCCACCTGTACGCCACCGACGACCCCGCAACTCCGGTGAGCTCTGGCACTTAACTCCGTGCGCGCCTTGATCAGTGAGTCCTGCCATTTGATTAGTCTGTATCCTCTGCATCTCCAGGTACTCGCCAAACACTTGCGCGTGGCCTGCAACCTCGTCCCCGTCGACGAGCAGAAGCTCCTGGCGCTAGTACAAACTCCGGCGAGCAATCCACCTCGCTCCCGTGCGCCCCTCGACGAGATACTGACACGTTGAGCTTCCCCAGGCGTCTACGAGCACGGTGAGCCACCCCACTACTCCCCTAGCTCCCTGTATCATCGGAACCATCGCGAGCCACGGCCGCCGCCAGTCGCCGCGATTCTCGGTCAAGCGGCTGTGTGTCGTTGGATTGTCATCCAGTGGCTGAGATTAGATTAGGTCGAAGAGGTATGCGTTGATCAGAGCCGCACATATCCCTTTTAATCCAAAGGTTTGCAGCTGTGCGATCCGCACGAAGCGGTACCGGCCAATCACAGCTCGACGTGTGGCCTGTATTAGATCTAAAAACCAGTTTTGAATCAGATTTATTTGCAAATTTCAAACCCTTATAACTTTCAAACCACACGTCCAAAAATTACAAATTTGGTATCAATGGATTCAGGAGAACAAGCCCTAGCCAACTGTGGAATTAGTTTAGCAAATAGTATATGTTAGTTTGCCTGATTTTGCAGATTCATTTGTGAGCTTGTTTAGAGTAGAAAAAAAATTTTAAAATTGAAATTAGGGTTAAAACTTTTGCAAAATGGTTTGTTGTGACCTTACTGACCCTAGGAACCAACCCTTGGTGTTAAAAATGATTTTGGTAAAATTTAAGTTGGATTACTTGACTTAGCCATTTTCTAGCCAAATAAAAAGAATGGTTTTTGTTATAAAAATGTTTATGGAAAGAAAACTTTAAGAAAATGGTTTGATCAAACCCACTGACCCAAAACACCAAGTTTTGCAAATTAGCAACTCATTTTGTGAACAACTTAAGAGTTTTGCCTTAATAAAAACATTTTTCACCACATGAAATGATGAATGGATTTAAAAATAGTTTTGGGACAAAACCCTCTTGCTAATGACTTTGCCACTTTAGTAAATGACCAATTTGGACCCTAAAAAGTTTAGAAACCTAGTAGAGACCATCTTTACAAGTAGAACCATCCTTTACATGCTTACATGGATGACTTAGATCCCATTGTTTTGTGTGTGTGTTAAATTTTTTGATTGATTTATTGGTTTGGAATGCTAATTGATTTGTGTCTACTTGATTGACTTGTAGTGAAGTTAGAAAGTGTGAGACTAGCAAGATCAAGGAGTGAACCACCATTCTCTACCAAAAAGGCAAGTGATGCTTCATACTTTTTGTCCCATTACTTTCACTATGCATTAGTGATTTTTCTCTAAGTAAAACTTGCATGGATTTTGCTAAGTATAGACCTTGCTATAGTAAAACCTAGTAGATGAATCCTTAGTAGGATTTTCCTAAGTTAAGATTCCTACTACTACCAAGCTTAGCCTAGCTAATAGAAAACATGGGTGGAATATATATTCACACTATGGAAAAATATTCTAAGTCTGAGGACTTGTGATTTTGTCTAATAAAACAACTAAGTTAATGAATCACCTGGGTGGAATGGGATAGCTTGGTGGTGATTGGTTGAGTGGTTCACAAGGCCATGGACTTGGATTGTGTATCTCACTTGTGGTATGCCACCCAGGAACAAAGAGATTTGAGATGTCAAATGTTGAGAAGCTTCAAGTGCAACCACTTGGCAATATGGGCTCTGCCATGATCATATAGGTTGCAAGAACTTAGCCATATGGACAGAGGGTGGTAGTGTTTGATAGGTTGGAACGCGTCCATTTTGGTCTAAGGGAAAGCTTCTAAAAGATCTTGTCTTGGGAAACCAAGTCTTGTGGGGAAAGTGCACCACCTCTGCAGAGTGTAAAATCTAAGTACTTAGCCATGTCCCTGGTAAAGGACAATCTGAGCATCAAGACATGGAAACAATCAAGAATCTCATCATTCAAATTTCTAAGTTAAAACTTGTGGATTGAACAAGGGTTGCTTGAAATCTTAAATCTTTGGTTAGTAGATGCCTTGGAAAGGATCTTCAATCTTTGATTGAGAAAAATGATTTTGACAAGCAAAAACTTAGTATTTTCAAAATGTTAAGGAAAATCTATTTTGAGCAATGCAAGCCTCAACTCCACTTAGCCAAATGCATATAGATGATAGATTCCACTATACTACCATAGTATCACTTGCCAATACAATTCAAATGTATTGACCCTTTGTGGCTGTAACTTGTATGTCGCAGGTTTGATTGTTTTTAGTGAAGATTGATTGATTAGGATTACAAAGTCTTCAACCAACATCTGCCTGTGGCACTTTGAAGATGAAGGACCCCATGATTATAATTATTCCGCTGCAATGTAATGTAATAGCCAAATGAGCTATGTATTGATGTAATAAAATTATGTTATTCCTGGTTATAAAGTTATATTATGACCTTTGTTTCTTGATATTACATCTAAACTGTGGATGCTAGCTATTGATCCAGGGACTAGCATTGTAAAACACAGGAGGAATCTACCTTATTAGGTTGAGACCTCTACAGATGGTATCAGAGCATTGTGTCGCCTGTAGGATTTGTAAACCCTAGGATTGGACAAAAACCCTTAGAAAAATAGGAGTTATATTTTGATCCAAAACTTATTTACAAAAATACTTGTAAACTCTTTCCTTAAACCATTTTGGTTTCAATTCTACACCTTTTCTATTTCAACTTGATGGATAAAAGCCTACCTCATGACCAAAGACTACACCATGAGTAAAGGACTTCTTCAACTTCTTCAACTCTAATGACTTCAACATCTTCAGCATATTCACCAAGGACCTCCAACTTGGATGACACTAAGGGCTACAAGTGAGACAAGGAAAACTTGCTCAAGATTTGGAGACTGAGGGAATGCAAAAGTTAGAAGGAGCCTTCATCATTTGAAGTATTGAGACCAAAAGTTTTTCCAAGGAAACCAAGATCTCATGCAAGAGGAATCAACCAAGAAGGAAGGAAAGATCACAAGTGAACCATGTAGATGGACCACCATATTTTAGCTAAGACAAAACCACCAACTTGTGTGGTGTAACAAAAGTATTTTGTTGCCTAAGTATGTGCTTGAACATTGTTTGAGTGAAATGTTTGGTTTGTGATTGCATGCACATTGTTTGTGTGAATTGTGATGTGTGTGATTAGAAATATTTCCTTAGAAATATCTTGCCTATTCTAATCTCCCTTCAACCCAAACAGATGACTACTCCAAAGGACTCCAACATCAAAGTGGATGACACCAATACCAACCAAGCTGACAGCATGAAAGAGCTCATAGCAACCCAACACCAGTTGAACCAACTGACAGCTCAGTTCATAGCCAACAATAGTGATAAAGATCCAGCACTGCAAAAGTTTTTGGAGGAACAATCCCAACTGATGCTTAAGGTGACTAATCAAATGATTAGCATGGAAGAAAGCTATCCCAAAGGAGTTTATGATAACAAAGATGACAAGAATGTTGTTCTAGATGGATCCCCAGCTTGCATTATTTGTGGAGACAAGGATCACACTTCTAAAGAGCATGAAGGTCAATGCCCTAACTGTGAAGGGAATCATCCTGTTGGACAATGTCCTACCTCTCAAGCCACTTGCTACCTATGTGAAGGAAATGACCATGTTCCTATCCAATGCCCTATCTACTCCATAGTGGAACAAAGGAAACAATAAGGATCCAAGTCTACCAAAGAAAAAGGACCACTTATACCTCCAAACAAGACGACCCACTTCAAAGGATCAAAGAAACCCAAGAAACCAAGACAGGACATGCACCTTGTGCAATGCCGTAAATGTAAGGAAATGGGACACTACTCCAGTGAGTGCCCAGAGAACAAGAAAAATAAGGGAATTGACCAAGTGGTGTGTAACAACTGCAAAGAACCAGGCCATTATGTAGCAACATGTCCACAAGAGCAACGTAAGGAACTCCAAGATATCCACTGTTTCAATTGTAAGAAACTAGGGCACTATGCAAGCAATTGTCCAGAGAAGATGAAGAACAAGTTAAACAAGCCTATGGAGAAGCTCAACCTTGGCCCATGAGTCAAGTATGGAAATAAGGGACACTATGCAAAAGTTTGCTTAGAGAAGTTTTCCTAGGATCCCAAGAAGGACAATATGTAAATTTTGTTTGAAAATTCTTAAGGTTGGTAGTACCCTAGTTGTTTTGAACCTACTTGTAACCCTAGCCTCCCCAAATCTCGGGACGAGATTTATTTTAAGGGTGGTAGCCTGTCACATCCCAAGATTTTCCAAATCTTGTAATGTGAAAATAAATGAATAAAATAAAACTTTGTTTGATTTTCAGAGCCAGAAGAAACTTTTGAATCCAATTGGAAACCTTCAAACCAATTTGAGTCAAATAAAACCTAAAGGGATTTAAAAAAATAAACATTTATTAAAGGAAATTAAAATGTTTTTGAATTACTATTTTGGATATTTTAAATAAAAGGTTTTGGGTTTCAAAAGAAAAACTGGATTTATAAATAAAGATTATTTTACAGAGCCAAATTAAAATAACAAGGAATTAAACCTTGGCCAAGTAATTAAAATAAAATGTTTTGTTTCAAAAATAGTAAAGGTTTATTTGTATAAAATAATAAAGAATTAATATCCAAATTTTATTTAAATATAAGGTTTTACCATTTTAATTAAAACCTCAAAACTTATTAAATTATTTTAAATAGATTTTCCAAGTAATTTATATTCTCTAATAAAACCTATTAAAGTGTTTTGGCTTTATTTTATATTTCAAAATAAATATCTCAATAAAACAAATCCTATTTGATTTAATAATGAAAAGCCTATTATATTTAATTAATAATGGATCCTAAAATAAAAGGTTATTTTGTTTTAAACAAGTTTTCCAAATATTCTTTATTTCCAAATAAAATCTACTGATTGGTTTTGAAAGTATTTGGAGTTCAAATGAAGATTTTATTAAATAAACCAAACCCTATTTTATTAATAAACCATGCTCCATTTTATTTAATTAATAAATGGAACCTAAAAAGATTTAAAATATTATTTTATTTTGGAAGTTGGTTTATGCTACTAAACAGAACCAAAAACTCATTACAAGTTTGAATTGTTTGAATGGTTTGCATTGTTGATTGAATCATTTGTTTGAATATCAAATCAGAAAATAGAAATAGAAAAGAATAAAACAAACAGGCAGAAAAAAATATGGAAAAGGACAGACCCAACTGAGCCAGCCCACTTAGCCCAGTTCCCTCCTCCCCACAGAAAACGATTCGAACCAACTATCTGACCCGCACAGACGATGACATGTGGACCCCTCTCCTTCTCCCTTTCTCACTGACCAGAGGACCCCACCGCCACGTCCCCTTCTTCCCCACCCCATGACCTGTTCCTCCTCTCTCATCGCCGTTCAGAGACTTGATTTCGGCTTGATTACGCTGAACGCGACCAGCTTTACTCGCAGTGATCATGCACCTTTAAACGCCTGATCCTCTCTCCGTTTCCTCTGCTTCTCCCAAGCACGCCTCCAGGAAGCCACAATTTCTCCTTGAATGCCCCTGTCTCCGACGACGCTCCGACGCCGATTCCGGCAGCCCCTCGCCACCCCTTGCCTCCCCGACCATGCTCCCGTGATCCCCACCTTCTGGCGATCATCCCCGTAACGCCAGCTCGCCCCAGAGCGCTCCAGAACGTCGGCAACATCTCCACTTGTACGCCACCGACGACCCCGCAACTCCGGTGAGCTCTGGCACTTAACTCCGTGCGCGCCTTGATCAGTGAGTCATGCCATTTGATTAGTCTGTATCCTCTGCATCTCCAGGTACTCGCCAAACACTTGCGCGTGGCCTGCAACCTCGTCCCCGTCGACGAGCAGAAGCTCCTGGCGCTAGTAGAAACTCCGGCGAGAAATCCACCTCGCTCCCGTGCGCCCCTCGACGAGATACTGACACGTTGAGCTTCCCCAGGCGTCTACGAGCATGGTGAGCCACCCCACTACTCCCCTAGCTCCCTGTATCACCGGAACCATCGCGAGCAGAGCCGCTTGATCGCCGCCAGCAGCCGCTGAACTGGTCAAGCGGCTGTGTGTCGTTGGATTGTCATCCAGTGGCTAAGATTAGATTAGGTCGAAGAGGTATGCGTTGATCAGAGCCGCACAGATCCCTTTTAATCCAACGGTTTGCAGCTGTGCGATCCGCGAAGCAATGCCAATCACAGCGTGGCTCAGTATTAGATCTAAAAACCAGTTTTGAATCAGATTTATTTGCAAATTTCAAACCCTTATAACTTTCAAACCACACGTCCAAAAATTACAAATTTGGTATCAATGGATTCAGGAGAACAAGCCCTAGCCAACTGCGGAATTAGTTTAGCAAATAGTATATGTTAGTTTGCCTGATTTTGCAGATTCATTTGTGAGCTTGTTTAGAGTAGAAAAGTTCTTTAAAATTTAAATTAGGGTTAAAACCTTTGCAAAATGGTTTGTTGTGACCTTACTGACCCTAGGAACCAACCCTTGGTGTTAAAAATGATTTTGGTAAAATTTAAGTTGGATTACTTGACTTAGCCATTTTCTAGCCAAATAAAAAGAATGGTTTTTGTTATAAAAATGTTTATGGAAAGAAAACTTTAAGAAAATGGTTTGATCAAACCCACTGACCCAAAACACCAAGTTTGGCAAATTAGCAACTCATTTGGTGAACAACTTAAGAGTTTTGCCTTAATAAAAACATTTTTCACCACATGAAATGATGAATGGATTTAAAAATAGTTTTGGGACAAAACCCTCTTGCTAATGACTTTCCCACTTTGGTAAATGACCAATTTCGACCCTACAAAGTTTAGAAACCTAGTAGAGACCATCTTTACAAGTAGAACCATCCTTTACATGCTTACATGCATGACTTAGATCCCATTGTTTTGTGTGTGTGTTAAATTGTTTGATTGATTTATTGGTTTGGAATGCTAATTGATTTGTGTCTACTTGATTGACTTGTAGTGAAGTTAGAAAGTGTGAGACTAGCAAGATCAAGGAGTGAACCACCATTCTCTACCAAAAAGGCAAGTGATGCTTCATACTTTTTGTCCCATTACTTTCACTATGCATTAGTGATTTTTCTCTAAGTAAAACTTGCATGGATTTTGCTAAGTATAGACCTTGCTATAGTAAAACCTAGTAGATGAATCCTTAGTAGGATTTTCCTAAGTTAAGATTCCTACTACTACCAAGCTTAGCCTAGCTAATAGAAAACATGGGTGGAATATATATTCACACTATGGAAAAATATTCTAAGTCTGAGGACTTGTGATTTTGTCTAATAAAACAACTAAGTTAATGAATCACCTGGGTGGAATGGGATAGATTGGTGGTGATTGATTGAGTGGTTCACAAGGCCATGGACTTGGATTGTGTATCTCACTTGTGGTATGCCACCCAGGAACAAAGAGATTTGAGATGTCAAATGTTGAGAAGCTTCAAGTGCAACCACTTGGCAATATGGGCTCTGCCATGATAATATAGGTTGCAAGAACTTAGCCATATGGACAGAGGGTGGTAGTGTTTGATAGGTTGGAACGCGTCCATTTTGGTCTAAGGGAAAGCTTCTGAAAGATCTTGTCTTGGGAAACCAAGTCTTGTGGGGAAAGTGCACCACCTCAGCAGAGTGTAAAATCTAAGTACTTAGCCATGTCCCTGGTAAAGGACAATCTGAGCATCAAGACATGGAAACAATCAAGAATATCATCATTCAAATTTCTAAGTTAAAACTTGTGGATTGAACAAGGGTTGTTTGAAATCTTAAATCTTTGGTTGGTAGATGCCTTGGAAAGGATCTTCAATCTTTGATTGAGAAAAATGATTTTGACAAGCAAAAACTTAGTATTTTCAAAATGTTAAGGAAAATCTATTTTGAGCAATGCAAGCCTCAACTCCACTTAGCCAAATGCATATAGATGATAGATTCCACTATACTACCATAGTATCACTTGCCAATACAATTCAAATGTATTGACCCTTTGTGGCTGTAACTTGTATGTTGCAGATTTGATTGTTTTTAGTGAAGATTGATTGATTAGGATTACAAAGTCTTCAACCAACATCTGCCTGTGGCACTTTGAAGATGAAGGACCCCATGATTATAATTATTCCGCTGCAATGTCATGTAATAGCCAAATGAGCTATGTATTGATGTAATAAAATTATGTTATTCCTGGTTATAAAGTTATATTATGACCTTTGTTTCTTGATATTACATCTAAACTGTGGATGCTAGCTATTGATCCAGGGACTAGCATTGTAAAACACAGGAGGAATCTATCTTATTAGGTTGAGACCTCTACAAGAAACAATAGAAAAAGTGTTCGGGAAAGTAGATACGTTTTGGATGTATCAACTCCCCCAAGCTTATCTTATTGCTTGTCCTCAAGCAATTCAGTTGAAAACTGAGTGCGATAAAAGAACTTTCACGAACACATTTGCTTCATATGATGTATATATTCTCAGCACAGGAGTAGATACTTAAACCATTCATAATAAGAAGTATGCAACTAAGTCTACTCAATGGTCATTGCAAGCTATGAAGAGAAACCAACTCAATAATAATAAGTAGCATGAGACATAAACATAAGCAACATTGCAATGCTCATAAGAAGGTATGATAGAGTGGTATCTCGCTTGCCTTTGTTTGTAGAGCACAATGTAAATTCCAAGGCACCTCTGAAGTTCAAGTGAAGACTAGAAGTAAATATATCAGAGATATAAGCATCAAAGTCATGACATAATTAACCAAGTTTTGAGACAAACACAAGAATGACAACTATGCTCTCAAGAAGGTGCTCATAGAATAAGTGGTGACTCAACAAGGAAGTGAAAAGGTTTTGAAAATTTTGAAAGGCTTCCAAATGCTGAAAGTAAGGTACTCATTAGCTTTGAGCTCTCATTGCCCCTATCATAGGCATCTTTATATGGTTAATGGTGAAAGTGAGGTCCAATGTGAGTTATATGCTTGACATACCATAAACTAGAAATCCCAAGTTCCTTGAGTATGAGGGCCTCTCCTCATGCTACTCAACTTTAGTTACCTGTAAGTTCTTGTCGTTATAAATACATGCATATCATAGAGAACCGCCAATGGGGTACCCCTTGCACATGATATAGGAGCTATCCCATAATCAACATGACAAGGCAAGCAGACAATGAGCATCTCAGCGATCTTTTTATTTTCTATTTGCATAGGTTTTTATTGAGGATGCCTCACAGATGCTCATTATGGTAATGCTGCAAGTTTCGACCATGATTAGGCATGGATTAGTCTAGCGGCCCAGGCGTTTATCTAACATATATATATATATAACTCCATGAACTCACAAGCTCCCCTTTTATTTCACACTGACGACATCCGCAAACAAAAGAGCATGGTATCAACTGGATATGTATCCATAAGTGTTGAAAGCGTTCCCCATGACAACACGGTTCTGCTAACTCCCAGCCTATAATTTGCAAGCATATAACTTTCATGGACAGTCACAATGGTTTAAGTTTATTAAGTGCAAGGAATAAAGTGTGCCATCAAGTTCGTCAGAGCTTTACTAACTAACTTTCTCAAAACAGTCAAACATTTTTAGGAAGAAAACAAGGCATAATGAATATGCACTGAAATAACAAATGATGCTAATAGGCAGGTATGGCGGACACTGTTGTCAATATTGGTTTTGGGGAGTTGGATGCACAAGTAGAGCTCATACTCAGTGCAAGTGAAGGCTAGCAATAGAGAGGGAGTGACAAACGAGGGAGCAATAACTGTCATAATCATGCTTGCAACAAAATAGGACTAATTATGGCATGAAAGTGATACAAGAACTCTGAGGCAAAATAAATCATCGAGGCTTACTGACTATTGTTTAGTCATATGCATGCGTGAGCATGTGCCAAGTCGATTCACATGAAACATTTAGAGTATGATACCACAATATCATACCAAGTTATGAATAAAACAATGCAAGCAAACATTCATATGACATGCTACAAACTATTAGAAAGCTGGATCTAATCACAAGAAAGCAAGAAATACTAAGCATCCATCAATAACATACACGTTACATGAACAAACTAAACATGCTCACAATGATGACTATATGTACAAAAATGAAAACAAATAGAGTTCGTTACCAGCATCTTACCACACCTCGAGTTGTCTTAATCTTCATTATTGCCCTTCACTTGTGTGACTTGAATAATAACATGAAACCAAACTCCACTGAGGACGGCTGAACCCTGCAAAGAACTCACAAAGCCAAAGAATAAAAACAAATATTCTTGGTGTTTTCGATTTTTTTAAATAAAGCAAAACAAAGCAAAAACAAACAAAGAAAAATATTTTTGGATTTTTCTTTAAGGAAAACCAAAGCTAAAAATCAAAGAAACAAGCCAAGAGAAACAATGAAAATATTTTTGGTATTTTTGTGTTTTGAGAAAGCAGAAACAAAAACCAAAAAGAAAGCAAAACAATGGATATACAAAGAACCGACGAACATGATATATAGATGAGTGTGATGTCGGTATACCTCCCCCCAAGCTTAGGTTTTTGGCCTAAGTAGGGCTCAATAGCGTGGGTAGTAACCTCAAGCTGGTGGGTCATCATAGGAATGATCATAGTCAGGCGCTTGCGATGAATAAGAAGACGCTCCCTAGTCATAGGAGGGCTGCTGGTATGAAGACTCTCCCAAGTTGGAGGGCTGAACCAAATCATCTTCGGCATCCAATCCAACATTCTCCTCTTGCTGGGAGAGCTCTGCCATGTATGTGTCAAACTCCTCCGTGAGTGACCATCCTTGCCCGTTATCAAAATTAAACAAAGCAGGTGCAGGAAAATAAACTACTTTCTCAGTCCTACCCCCTATCCAACCACGCTTGACAAAGGATAATTCATATGGTAAACTTATCACAGTAGCCCCTAGAGAAATAAAGTTATGCTGAACCATGGAATCAAGATCAAGCCTCTCTATGGGGAACCGGTAATATGAATGGTGAGGCTCCAAACCATGGAAAGCTAGCAACCTAGAGGCGATAAGACCTCCACAAATTCCACCCTTCTCATGGTTAGTGGTAAGACGGTAAGCTATCAAAGCACCCAGGTTATAAGATCTATCCCTGTTCAAAGCAGCTGAGATAAAACCTAGATCAAAAGAAGATAACTTTCTTGCAATCTTTCTAGCAAGAACACACTTGGTAATGAAATAGGAAAAATATCTAATGGATGGGAACTGAATGTTCCAAATTTTACCACTTTCCTTTGAGTAGTCGAAACCTTGGCAAATTTCAGCATATAAATCCATAAGTGACTTAGGCCTCTCCTTGATCTTATCACAAGATTCTCGATGAGGTACTCTAATTGCTGCACAGAAATCAGCAAAAGGCAGGTCGACAGCTAGATTGTATATTTTATAATGGACCATGGGATTAGATGAATGCCAAGTAAACCGGAAGTCCTACACCACAGACATGGTTAGCTTAACATATTGAAAAGGTTCCCCTTCAACAAAGTAATCCAACCCTGCATTGGTAATCATAGTCTGGAAATCTTGGAAGATCCCCGCGGCTCTCATAAATTCAGGGCATGGATAAATGGAAGGTAAGACTCCTTCTTCATGATGGACTTTCATTGTCTTAGTGCGGTGACCCAACATACCACTGCATGATGTAGTACACTATAGTCGTTGACATAACACCAATGAAACACCGTTCACTAGTATTACATCCCTCGGAGTGGTACAACAGAAACACAACAGGTCCAAGACATGACTATAAGTTACAACTCGACTCTTTACATAAGATCTAGAGAACACCCTAGGTTAAAGAGAGAGAAATAAACTTCTTACAAAGAAGAATCAGAAATAATCAACTCATAATCAACAAACTAATAGACTAGGATCTGAACTATTGGGGCTTGCATTGCTGCTATTGCAATACTCTACAGAAGTAGGTTCTAGGGATAGAGATTATATTCCTATCTAATCAACAACTTCGTCTTCATTTAGTTGATCTATATGTTGACTTCCTGGACTTTATTGAAGAGCTTGAGCTGTTGATGAAGATTCTCTTGAGCAAGAGTTGATGTAGACGTCGGCTTAATGGCTTCAGAATCTAGCAAGGGTTAAGAAGATACGTTGAGTATGAGCGTACTCAGCAAGTTCACTAGAAAAGAGTGTTTGATGCACTATATCTACAGCCACAGACCATAGGTCGTAGGCAATGCAGGTTTTCATAAACATTTGTTCAAAAGTTGCTTTTATTCTGAAAAGCTATGTCCGTTATCCTTCACAGGTTTACCAGAACTTTCATGGAGTTCCTTTCCCGCCGTTTTCGTAGCTCCTTCCCAGAACAGGGAGTAACAAGTTACATTTCTTACACTCTGTAGAGGTGCGTTACTTTACCCATGAGAGATCAACTCCTTGTTGCACAACCGGTCAGCTTATTCCCGTCCACAATTCCGTGATGTGGGTCCCAGTAGATGATCCAAGCCAATCACTTCCCTCTCCGCGATCCCATATGTCTGCACGATCCTTCAGGGCTGGCTCACCTCCGTTAAGCCCCCTTTTGGGCAGGCTAAAACCCTGATGAGCTTCCGGAGACTCCATGACCTGGTGATGCCCTGGTAAGTGCCATATTAAATGGACTATACCACTAAAAACCATTCATAGATAATCTAGACACCAAAAGTGTGGGGCATAATGGTGCCCACCCATATGGTGGATCCGCACAAGGAATCACAACGTCATGTTAAGGTCGTCTTGCCTCCATACGAGAGGAAAAGGATACAACTGACTTCTCCGTCCCATTCCAAATCTCATGGTTAATGCATGATATACGGTGCAAGAATCACTAGCGACATTGGTTGTTAAGTCCTAGATAGTATGTTCCTTTACCACCGGAACGTTCATAGTAGGTTATTACCTCATGGTAAATAACCTATAATCACATTACTATAAAAATAGTATTTTCTGACCTTTTTCAAATGCAGGTGATGACAACATTGGATTTGCAAAATACTTTACAGAAAATAACCAAAGGACATGAGCAAGTGTGAACTTGCCTTTTGTGATTGCAAGATTATGCACTCACTGTCTTCAAGACAATATAAGATCCAATATCTGAAATCAGCATCATTGGTCCGGTAAGGACTAATGTTTAAAGAAGCAATATGCTATTATGCATAAGTAATGTAATGCACTTTATAAACGTGAATCCCGGGGATAACGTTGATCTAGAGTTTGGAAACTATAAATGGTTACTGTTAGAATGTGTTGTCCTTTTAGATAAGTTTCATATTTGTGCTTCTTATTAAGGCTTGTGATTGTGTGTGAAACAACATGTAATTATAATATCATAAAACAATGAGATACACACAAATGTGAAATGCTACTCAAGATTGCTTATACTATAATTGTTTATCTTCAAATTTTTACTTTCGAAGTAATGTCACTTATAAAGAACTTAAGTGTTATCAATCCTAAGTATATAAGTAAAGTGTACAGTAGTGTGATTATGATTAATTGTCATATGTTGACTGAAGTGGCAAAACGAATAACTTTTGAAGAAAAGATTTATTTCATAAGGTTTAAACAATTCTAATAGTTTTTAGAATATGGTTGATAGAATGTGATTGATATTGTTTATGCTTGCTTGAATAGTCTAGACTTGAGATGCTTTATAACTTAATTATAACATACCAAAGTTAATATAAAACACATAAAAAAGTCTTTAGTATAATATTTAAAGTATTGTAGACTAAAGTTAACTTTAAAGACATAGATAGACTTAAGGTATATTGCTTATGTTATTTGTACCTTGTGTACTTAATAATGTTTCCCTAAGGATACTTTAAGAGTGGTAACACTTCTATTTGAATAGTGGTTTCCTAACCTTATAAATGTATAAAAGGATTTATCTCCTTATAAGGGTATGGTTATGGCTTGTGAATAAGTAAACAATATTATTTACTACTTATGAATTATCTTTGGATTTAGTCCATTATAAAGTTGTGAGTGAAACAATGGTAAAAGATTTTATTTGGTTAAAATATCATTCTTGGAGATTTTATAATTGTTAAAGATCTTTTTAGAAAATAAACTACACATATGGTTGGAGGATAATTCAATAAAATTGTATTTAAAATGTGTTGAACCAATTTGACTTTATATTATAAATATTTAAGACTATTATTACTTATTAGACCTAAATTTTCAATTTTATAAATATTAACAAATTTTATTTACCCTTATATGAATGAACAACTCAGGAAATAGGTTTAAATTCAAGTTATTAAAGTATTATTTTTTTATTTAACTCAAAAGTGGAATATTATATTTTTAACATGTAGGTATTACTTTTGTGATCATTTTGGTATATTACATTTATTTTTGTGATTTATAAATAATAAGATATAATTTTTATAAGATTTATTACTTTATAAATACTTAATAAATAATAAATATTTAATTAAGTGAAATAATAATGCATGATTATAGTTTTAAATTATAGTTCTCATTTTTCTAAAAAAATTGGTATTTTATTTATATTTTTAAAATGTACCATTATTAAAATATGAATTATCAAAGTTTTATTACTTATAAAATCTTTATTAAATAATAATTATTTAAATTATTAACATAACTGAAAGGATCGTATGGGCACCTAGAGGGGGCGTGAATAGGTGCTACTTCAAATTTTCTTTTTTTTCAAATTAAGGTTTGACAAGAAAGGTAAATTCTCTAGATAATGCAACTAAGGTGAATTTACCTATATGACAAACACGCACAAGCTAACACAACACTAAGCAAGAACAAGTAAGTAAAGTGCGGTAAAGGATAGAAGTAACCAAAGTGGTGGACGCGGAGACACAAGGATTTGTTTCCCGTAGTTCCTTCCTTTTGAGGGGAAGTACGTCTACGTTTGGAGAGGGGGTGGTTTCAAACCACCAACGCCACGAGAGGCCTCCCTTGTTCTCCGATGAATCTCACCCCAACGGGATCGATCCACCTTCCACTATATCGGCAACTTTCGAGGTGGAAGTCGGCACCTTTACAAAAAGTTCAGGGCACACATCCACAACTTAATTGGAGGCTCCCAAATACAAGCAAGTTGTCAAAACAATCAAAGACAAGCATGTAAGAACCAAATCTAGAACTAGGGTTTCCAAAGAAAACACTAGAGCAATGGGGCCCTCAAATGAATGAGGGGTAAATGAAGATCTCTTTTGGTGAAGTAGTAGATCAAGGCCTCCTCCTTCAATTCTCCAAAGATCAAAGACTTTGGATGGTTGAGTGAAGAGATCTTGGCGATTTGGTGGCTCAAATGGAGGTGGTAGTCTTCAATGCAACGAGCACTTTGTCCCAAGGTAGGTGGAGGGGTATTTATAGCCTTCGGAGCAGATTTGACCATTGTGCATTTATTGCAACGGTAGTACCGGATCTTCAAGCGGTAGTACCGGAAAATACCGGTACTATCGGGCCTGGTACTGGAAATGTGTTATCAAGGCACGCAGGCCCCAGCCTCCAACGGTACCAAGTTGTGGTGCTACCGCACAGCGGTAGTATCGCCCTTGGGGCACGGTACTTCCATACAAGTGCGGTAGTGCCGCATATTGGTACCGGGGGCAGTGGCATTTTCCAACTTGCCAAAAACCCTCTGCCATGCTAGGTACCATTTTGGTACCTAGGCGGGCAGTAGCTTTTGGCAACTTGCCAAAACCTTCTTCCGCGCTAGGTACTAAAATGCAGTACTACCGCTTTTTGGTACCTAGGAGGGCAGAGGCTTTTGGCAACTTGCCAAAACCTTCTGCCGCACTACTGAGTAAAATGTGGTATTGCCGCTTTTTGGTACCTAGCCGGCAGAAGGTTTTGGGCAGTTTGGCCAAACTCTCCGCCATGCCTAGTAGCAAACCACTTTTGGGGAGGAATGGGCCAAGGATTTCTTGTTACAACCTGTGGTACACTTGGCAAATAATTAGTCTGATATGTGTGTTGTTATAAACATCAAAATCACTTGGGATAGGAAATGCTCTTTTAATCTCCCCCTTTTTGGTGTTTGATGACAACACACATTTTGCATGATAATATTGTGATGACAAACAAGGTTTTGAAAAATGGAGATGGGCCTCCCCTAGATAAGTAGAATCAAGCCCCCATCTATTTTACAAGCTACCTGGGAGGGTGAAGTCGTACTTAGAGCACATACCTTTGCATAATAAAGTGTGATGAGAAATATTGATAAAGAATAGATAATGTCATCACACACACCACATAAGATGGATCCATATAAGAATACCCATACCACACAAATGATGGATCCATAATATAACCACATAGTCTCAACATACATATCACAAATAGTTAGTTCACAAGATTCAAAGATAATAAGAGACAAGCAAATAAAGTTCACAAGCAAGTAAAAATCAATGGCAAGAACGAGGTTGTGACTTTTTCCCACGCAAATCCCGCATGCCTAATGTGCAACTTCTCCCTCTTTGGCATCAAGACACTAAAAATGGGCAAGCGCAACACTAACGTCCCGGATATCACTTGTCATCATCATCCCAGGCATCCTAGGCATCATCATGAGTCGGCGGGGCACCGGAAAGAGGAGGTGGAATCATCATCCCAGTGACTGTGCTCGGAGATCCATTGGTCTTCAGGGGTGATGTTGTTCTTGGAGCCCTTGGAGACGGTCAATCCTTGAGCCTCCATCAATTCCTTCTGACGAGCACATGATTTCTTGGCATAGACATGAGCCTCATACATGCGTTTCTGATTGTCAACTTGTAAACAAAATACTTTCTTGGGCTTAGTCTCAATCCTCTTGGCCCAAGATGGTTGGGCATGCTTGCGGCGTGATATCACAAACTCAACATCCTAGGCATCATCTTCATCACCGGACCCCTCCTCAAGTGGGTTCCAATCCTCATCAACAAGTTGACCATCCGCATTGTGAGGTTTAGGGTGGGTCTTGATCAACAGATTCTTGTGCCGGTGTGTAAAAAGGCGTTGCGAATTAATGTCACGGGCAATCGATTGGCACTTGCTAAGAATAAGAGCCATGATGTAGGGAGCAAAAGGAGGCACCCTCCGAGTGTAGGTGGCACAGACCATCTCATTCCAAATAACATCCATCACATCCATTGGTTGGCAGGAATCACAGTGGTGAAAGGTGGTGATCATGAGATCCACCATGAATCCATGCATCTCATCAACATTTCCAGCACGGGGGGCAACAGTCTCATGGAATATACGGTGCAAGATGTCATATGTGGAGAGAAGCCCCTTGATCTTCCCAGCAATACCGCGCCCCTGGATGTACAGTGGAGCAAGAACATCCTTCTTCATGGGGCGATCATTGTTGTGACAACGAAAGCCAACAAGAGTGTTCTTGCCACGGTCCTCGTACCCAAGGATTGCCGCAAACTCGGCCAAGGTTGCTTGCTTAACAATGTCCTCGGTCATCCAGGTGATAGTCCGAGACTGATTCTTGGAAAAGTGAACGGTGGCATAAAACTGAGTAATGAGCATTGGGTCATAGTTGCACCGGAACTGCATAATGGGAAGCAAGCCAATGCTTGTGCAAATCTCAAGGACTTCATTGAAGTACTTCAGGTTCTTCTTCACATGATTCATCTCAATCCACTTCTGAGGGACCACAAGCTTGTCATCCTTCATGAGTATCTCATGGTATACACGCTCTTGGAAATCCGTATAAAAGAGGATATTTTCCCGAGCATGAGAGCGAGCAGCACCATATGGATTGACAGACCTCAAGGCATGAAACTCAACCTCAAACAAATCAGTCAATAACTTTGGCCCAGATGGCCTAGAACTTTGACTCTTGCGATGACTCGAGGGAGGAGGAGGAGCCCTAACACGGTCAGCACTTTGCTTAACTCCTCCTACACGTCGTCCACGAGTGGTTTTCAGCTTCAGACGGGTGCTAGGTTGAGGCATGATCTCTTCTTCTGTCTCTGTCTCAGGCTCGGACTCTAACTCTGACCCATAGTCCTCGATCTCATGATGAGCTTTGGAGCGTTTGCGTGAACCCCGGGAACCCCCTGCACCGGTGTCCATGGCGGTGGAGTATGAGGAGGAGCCCGCGAGGATGCCGGATCCGGTGCGGATCCGAGGAAAGGAGGGGGTGGGGCTCCGGCGGCGATCTCTGCTCCGGCGGCGGCGGTGGTTAGGAGTGGAGATGGGGGAACAATGAGGCACTGAGAGGTGCCTCTCCCTGCGTCTCTACCCTTAACCAAGACGCCGAGCGGTAGTACCGTGGAAAATGACCGGTAGTACCGCACCTAGGAAGTTTCCAGAAAACAACCTGGAAACTGACCCCTGAGCAGTAGTGCCGCTTGTTTTTCACGGTAGTAACGTGTAATTGGACCGGTAGTACCGTACTTGGGACGCATCCAGGGGTCGACCTGGAGACAGACCAGGGCCGGTAGTACCGTATCCACCAGAACAGAGAGCCAGGTATAAGGTGGAAGGTTCTTGTGCAGAGTAAATGAGTTTTGTTGAAGGATAAGAAAGGATTGGGTTAAGAGAGTCACACTGATATGGACATAAGCACTCTAACAATGGAGAAAAACATATGAAGAGCCAAACGAGAGTGCATGACCGTAAGAACAAACCTAACGCGAGAATGACAAACATGAGTAAGCACCAACCTCTTTAATGAGAGAGGGCGGTGGCCTAGTGTGGCATCCCGCAAAACCACTACTAGAAAGTCGCGTTGTTTTGTGCATTGCATCATCATGACCGCATGCTCATGTCATCATGCCACATTGCATTTGAGCATCGTCATCATCTTGCATTGTGCTTGCATAAAAATATTTGCGGAAAAACCTGTTCTTGTTTTCTAAACGCCCCGTCTTTGTTCAAACGCAAAACCCGGGTCTCCGGATTATTTTGCTTTGTCTGCTATCGGTTTGCAAAAGCCCTGTTTGAAACAAATAAAATATTTAATTATTTTTGTGGGGGCAGTCGAACGGGCCAATTCGACCCAGTCGACCACCCCCAGTACAAAAACGGTCCACCTCTAAACCAGCCCACCTGAATTCCTAAATTTACCCGATCCTAATCTACCCACCTATCCCAGCTCGCCACCTCACCCCTCTCCCCCAATCCCTACCCACCTTGCCACCTCATCAATCCCAGATTTTTCCCCCTCTCTTCCCCCTCTTTCTCTCACCACATCCCACCCACCTCTCTCTCCCCACCGACAACCTGGCCCCACCGCCCACCACCTTTCACCCCAACCGCCCTTTGCCCACCTCTCACTTACGCCCGACCCCACCGCCCACACCGACCGTCCCCCACCTCCCGCTCCTCCTCTCCCCATGCTCCCGCATCCTCCCTGTGACCCGAGCCCTCCTTCTTCCGCCACCCAGTGCCGCCGTCCGCCCTCCCCTGGCCCGCCTGCCAGTCCTCCCCGCCCCGGCGCTGCTCCTCCTCTCCGGCCCAGCGTTCGAGCTCCGTCGGCTTCTCCCGTCCATGGGCGCCCTCCGCCCGCTTCTCCGCCTCCTCCTCCCGACGCCATGACCCTCCACGCCCGGCCGTGCCTCTCCCGGCCGCCTCCTCCCGGCTCCGGCCACCGCCCGTCGGCTCCTTCTCTCCGGCGCTCCTCGCCCTCCGGCGCTGCGCCTCCTTGGCCCTCCTCCCGCGCCCGTCGGCCCTCTCGCCGCCTCGCCCGCTCGGCCGAGCAGCCTTCCGCCTCACCTCCGGCCCGACCCCCACGCGTCGGCCTCCTCCACGATCTCCGGCCTCCGCCGCCCGAGCCGCCCGTCGTCCGCCCGCCGCCGCCCCACCTCGGGCTCGTCCTCGCCGGCCACCTGCCTCCGCCGCGACGCCCCCGCCTCCGTCACCATGTGGGCCCTCTGCCTCCCGTGTGTGCGTCTGTGTGTGCTCGTGTATGTGTGCCATGGGGACCTGTTTGTGCTCCCTACGGTCCGTTTTGATGCACCCCAAGATCGCCAACAACCCTCGGCGAACCCCCGGAACCCCAAGATCTATCTCCATCGGACAAGCTCGCCGCGGACCCTTGAAGCATGGATCCGATGGCCGAAGGTCTTCTACTTGGACGCCAAGATCGTCTCGATAACGATGTTTTGAAGAATGAACCTGGCGTACCCCGAGGACCCTGACGCCGTTTCCAAGTTCGCCACCGATGAATAAGGAGGAAACCTCAAGGACTTCGACACGGAACGTCAAGATCGCCTCACGGAATCCGAAGCGTGGGCCCGACAAGATCGACACCGACCCGGAAGAACCCGATGCGCCCCCGACACCGAACCAAGTTCTCCTTCCCGGAACACCGAGTGCACCGACATGGATCCGAAGGACGAG
This sequence comes from Avena longiglumis, assembly GCA_030063025.1. NCBI lineage: Eukaryota > Viridiplantae > Streptophyta > Magnoliopsida > Poales > Poaceae > Avena > Avena longiglumis. The sequence continues at coordinate 501,521,505 of CP125977.1, forward strand.
CCCTTGACACGCCAAGGTCTTCTCCCCGGAACGCCGAGTTCTCTATCGTGGACGCCGAGCACGTCGCCATGAAACCGAAGGACGCCGAACGCCAAGCTCTTCATCTCGGACCCAGTAGCCCTGCTCCGCACCCGATTCCGTCGAACCCTGAGCCCCTGTCGAACCCCGAACCCCGGAACCCCAAGTTCGCCGAGACCCTCTAAAGTGTGAACCCCTTTCCGAAACCCTATGTTATAATATAATACAACTTGTTGCATATTAAATTGCCATGCTGCATACATATTCATGTGGTTTGGGGGCCTTACGCCGATTCACCATATAATTAAATATGGGGCCCATATGCGGGCAAATCTAGTCTAATATTGGCCTCATTTAAATCTGTGTAGCGAACCGGTAACTTGTTTTGCCTTGCTAATCCAACATAAAATTTGCGGGGTAGATAAATAACATGAACCGTATAATTAATTGTCGGTACCCTGGTTCCGCTTAATGTGGCCTAGTTGCACCGCATCTTTGCCATGCCATACATCATACATGCATCATGCCCGATCTTCTGCCGTTGTATTAAATAGTGCATCCGGTGTTTATTCTAGTGTTTCGCTTCTTCGCGGATAAGGCCGTTGAGTTGATGTGAGCTTCGGCCCGATCTTCGGTCGAACCTTCGGCATTGTTTTCAGGCGAGCACCTTCCCCTTTCTACCTATCTTACTTTTATAGTATTTATTCCCTCCTGTTGATCTATTGCTATCTGTGTTGCGATGCTCTAGTTTCCGCACCCGTGATATCCCTTGCAGCCATATATTGCCTTGGACACATCCTATTACCTGTTGTTTGGTAGATAGTTGGACTTGCGCGTCGTAGTCGCTTGCTCAAGTGCTGTTGCGTGTCGTCAAGTACCACAGTTGTTGGAGTATTGCCGCATGTTTGATGATGGAGATGATCATGGCTATACTTATCGTTCACTTTAATTCCTGTTTAACAACTAAAATTGAAGTAGGTAAGCAGTGGCACAGGTGGGCAATAGATGTTATTTGGTTGTTAACCGTCCACTTGTGTCCCGTAGGACCCCGAGTACTTGATACCTGTTCCTTGATTATTCGCGCTATCCACATCCGGGAGGATTATGGGACCCCCCTGAGCCAGAGCTTGATTCAGTCTTATTTCTTGGGGCCACAAACTAGTTTGAGGTTTTATTTACTATCCTGTACTTATGCCATGCTTTACTGCTTTATTTACGATTGTGCGAGGAGCACACTGTACTGTTTTGGAAGCGGAGTGTTTTCGCGGTATCGACAATCCCAGTTTTGGGTTCCCACTCGTTTACAGCCACTGACGCAGACCTTGAGTCCGTCTCGGAGTCAGCTAGCTTCGTTGCGGATCTACTCAATGGGGTGGCCCCCTGAAATATTTCTGAATCGTGTGATTGCTTTGTCGTGAAGGCCTCGTTGGGTTTCGATTTGGTTTTTCCGAGGTTGATCGAGTGTGTGTTGCTATTTGTGCACCCCGGCCGGGTTAAAACTTTCTGAAAGCCGTGTCCGCGGTTATGGATGACTTGGAGCACAGTATCTCGATCATAGACAACCATAACTAAAGTAGTGCTATAAATTTGACTTTATAATGACTAGTAATCAGCTTCACTATAATGGAATGGCTAATTAATACTGCCAACAATTGCTTGTTTGAGTTGTCGCTTGCGACCATTGTACCTGACTAGTAAGTATTGCAACTACAACGGAATGGCTAAATAAAAGTACCAACAACTGCTGGGTTTTGGGTTATCTCCTGCTAATTGTATCTGACTAGTAAGTGTTGCAACTACAACGGAATGGTTAACTAAATTGGCCCACTGTTTATTTTATCAGGATGATTATCTATACCTGACTAGTAATTGCTGTAACGATAAGTGAATAAATAAAACTGCCAACGGTGTGAGTTCCTCGGTTGACTTCCTCGATTGGTCTCGAGGGGGAAATACCAGGATGGGTTTGTTTGATGGTAGCATCAGGTTGGTTCCGAATAGGTCTTTCTTACCCCTCTCTGATAGCCGCCAGTTGTATCGAGACAACTATAACTAAAGTAGTGCTATAAATTTGACTTTATAATGACTAGTAATCAGCTTCACTATAATGGAATGGCTAATTAAAACTGCCAACAATTGCTTGTTTGAGTTGTCGCTTGCGACCATTGTACCTGACTAGTAAGTATTGCAACTACAACGGAATGGCTAAATAAAAGTACCAACAACTGCTGGGTTTTGGGTTATCTCCTGCTAATTGTATCTGACTAGTAAGTGTTGCAACTACAATGGAATGGTTAACTAAATTGGCCCACTGTTTATTTTATCAGGATGATTATCTATACCTAACTAGTAATTGCTGCAACGATAACTGAATAAATAAAACTGCCAACGGTGTGAGTTCCTCGGTTGACTTCCTCGATTGGTCTCGAGGGGGAAATACCAGGATGGGTTTGTTTGATGGTAGCATCAGGTTGGTTCCGAATAGGTCTTTCTTACCCCTCTCTGATAGCCGCCAGTTGTATCGAGTCTCTATAGGTTGTTTAGTGCATGCTGCGCTGCCGCCAGTCCACCATACCTATGTAGGCGAGGACCGCCGAATTCTAGCCTCGCCGTGTACTGGCCTCAGTACTGACCGCTCTCTCTTTTTCCTTTGCCCTTGGTCGGCACCCCGTTTTGTTTAAGCAGGTTTTGAGACCGACGTCGTTAGCAGGGTTACCCTTCCGGCTTGGCCTGGGCAGGGTTATGGACGCCATTGGTTATTCTTCAGGGCTCTTAGCCCCATTTGCATCTTGTCCGTAGTCGGACGCTCTATCATTTTCAAGGTGATTTGGATCTTTGTTACGTATATTCGTATTCTTGACTCATGGAGTCGTGTTGTATATATATCTGTACATGGGTCCCATCGAGGACTGTTGTGTAATGTTATTACTTCTTTTCCACCATACGAAGTGCTGGTGGGCACCTTTGAATCGTTTCTATGCAGGTTTGGCGGGTTTCGCTAAAACTTGCATAGGGCGATTCTGAGGTGTCTGAGTGGTATCAGAGCTCAGCAGTTGCGATACCCCACAAGTCCAGCCTGTAGGATAACCTAGATAACGGCCGAAGTAGAGTGTCAAAACTATTTTTGCAAAATCGGTTGGATAGTTCTGATTAGGTCTGATTTTACTCCTTAACCCTCTTCTATTCTCTTCTTACCTCTGCGTGTTTTGAATCTACTCTCTTATCTTTCTTCGAGTCCAGGATTTCTCGTGGATTGGGTTCCGTCGTACCTTCAGGGTTTCGCTTCCCCCTCTGATAACGGTGATGCTACATCTGGTCTTCATGCTATCCGAGGAATCCTTCGTCTGGTGGACTTCTCTTTGTTCCTTCTAGTGCCTTCCGGTGTTTTCCGATGCGACGACATCATCTCGCGGATCCGATCGAGTGCGCATCACTCCTTTGTTCCGAACCTCGTTTGTCGAGATCTTTAGTCTGATTCCGAGAATGGTTGCACGCTTTTCTACTGATTGTGTAGAGTAATAGTTTGGGTGCGTGATGGATTGGCCCCCATGCCGACTACCCCTTCTATTCGCTTTTGTACATTGAAGTGGATGAGAATGCATCGGTTCCCTCTTTCCATCGAAGCTAGAGGTGGCTTTATTTGTGGATACCTCTACCTTCGACCTTTTGTTCCCGGAGTGTTCTCTCGACGATCACGGACAGCGACCTCTTGTTAGTGGTGTCGCGAGGATCTACACGAAGCGAGAAGTTTCAGAACGCCGCCCTTCTTCCCGGTACCATGAGGCGGATCTCGAGGGCGAGATCCATTGTTAGTGGTGTCGAATTGTGGCATCCCGCAAAACCACTACTAGAAAATCGCGTTGTTTTGTGCATTGCATCATCATGACCGCATGCTCATGTCATCATGTCACATTGCATTTGAGCATCGTCATCATCTTGCATTGTGCTTGCATAAAACTATTTGCGGAAAAACCTGTTCTTGTTTTCTAAACGCCCCGTCTTTGTTCAAACGCAAATCCCGGGTCTCCGGATTATTTTGCTTTGTCTTCTATCGGTTTGAAAAAGCCCTGTTTGAAACAAATAAAATATTTAATTATTTTTGTGGGGGCAGTCGAACGGGCCGATTCGACCCAGTCGACCACCCCCAGTACAAAAACGGTCCACCTCTAAACCAGCCCACCCGAATTCCTAAATTTACCCGATCCTAATCTACCCACCTATCCCAGCTCGCCACCTCACCCCTCTCCCCCAATCCCTACCCACCTTGCCACCTCATCAATCCCAGATTTTTTCCCCTCTCTTCCCCCTCTTTCTCTCACCACAGCCCCATCTACCCACCCTCTCTCTCTCCCCACCGACAGCCTGGCCCCACCGCCCTAGCCACCCCTTTCACCCCAACCGACCCGCCTGCCCACCTCTCACTTACGCCCCGACCCCACCGCGGCCCCACCCCACACCGACCCGTCCCCCACCTCCCGCACCGCCCGCTCCCTCCTCTCCCCATGCTCCCGCATCCTCCCGCGCGGCCCCGAGCCCTCCCTTCTTCCGCCACCCAGCGCTGCCGTCCGCCGCCTCCCCTCTGGCGCCCGCCGCCTGTCCTCCCTCGCTTGGCGCTGCTCCTCCTCTCCGGCCAGCGTTCATGAGCTCCGCCACCGTCGGCTTCTCCCGTCCATGGGCGCCCTCCGCCGCTGCTTCTCCGCCTCCTCCTCCATGGCCCGCGACCCCTCCCCGGCCGGCCGTGCCTCTCCCGGCCGCCCTCCTCCGGCTCCGGCCACAGCGCCGGCTCCTTCCTCTCCGGCGCTCCCTCCCGCCCTCCGGCCAGCGCGCCTCCTCGGCCCTCCTCCAGCGCCGCCCGTCCTCTCGCCCGCCCTCGCGCCCGCCGAGCAGCCTTCCGCCTCACCTCCGGCCCGACCCCTCCCCACCGCATCGGCCTCCTCCACCAGCTCCGGCCTCCGCCGGCTGCCCGGCCGTCCGCCGCCCGCTGCGCCCGCTCGTCTCGCCCGGCCACCTGCCTCCGCCGCGACGCCCCCGCCTCCGTCACCCTGTGGGCCCTCTGCCTCCCGTGTGTGCGTCTGTGTGTGCTCGTGTATGTGTGCCATGGGGACCTGTTTGTGCTCCCTACGGTCCGTTTTGATGCACCCCAAGATCGCCAACAACCCTCGGCGAACCCCCGGAACCCCAAGATCTATCGCCATCGGACAAGCTCACCGCGGACCCTTGAAGCATGGATCCGATGGCCGAAGGTCTTCTACTTGGACGCCAAGATCGTCTCGATAACGAAGTTTTGAAGAATGAACCTGGCGTACCCCGAGAACCCTGACGCCGTTTCCAAGTTCGCCACCGATGAATAAGGAGGGAACCTCAAGGACTTCGACATGGAGCGTCAAGATCGCCTCACGGAATCCGAAGGACGGGCCCGACAAGATCGGCACCGACCCGGAAGAACCCGATGCGCCCCCGACACCGAACCAAGTTCTCCTTCCCGGAACACCGAGTGCACCGACATGGATCCGAAGGCCGAGCCCTTGACACGCCAAGGTCTTCTCCCCGGAACACCGAGTTCTCTATCGTGGACGCCGAGCACGTCGCCATGAAACCGAAGGACGCCGAACGCCAAGCTCTTCATCTCGGACCCAGTGGCCCTGCTCCGCACCCGATTCCGTCGAACCCTGAGCCCCTGTCGAACCCCGAACCCCGGAACCCCAAGTTCGCCGAGACCCTCTAAAGTGTGAACCCCTTTCCGAAACCCTATGTTATAATATAATACAACTTGTTGCATATTAAATTGCCATGCTGCATACATATTCATGTGGTTTGGGGGCCTTACGCCGATTCACCATATAATTAAATATGGGGCCCATATGCGGGCAAATCTAGTCTAATATTGGCCTCATTTAAATCTGTGTAGCGAACCGGTAACTTGTTTTGCCTTGCTAATCCAACATAAAATTTGCGGGGTAGATAAATAACATGAACCGTATAATTAATTGTCGGGACCCTGGTTCCGCTTAATGTGGCCTAGTTGCACCGCATCTTTGCCATGCCATACATCATACATGCATCATGCCCGATCTTCTGCCGTTGTATTAAATAGTGCAGCCGGTGTTTATTCTAGTGTTTCGCTTCTTCGCGGATAAGGCTGTTGAGTTGATGTGAGCTTCGGCCCGATCTTCGGTCGAACCTTCGGCATTGTTTTCAGGCGAGCACCTTCCCCTTTCTACCTATCATACTTTTATAGTATTTATTCCCTCCTGTTGATCTATTGCTATCTGTGTTGCGATGCTCTAGTTTCCGCACCCGTGATATCCCTTGCAGCCATATATTGCCTTATACACATCCTATTACCTGTTGTTTGGTAGATAGTTGGACTTGCGCGTCGTAGTCGCTTGCTCAATGTAACACCCTCAGAATCGGACCTATGCAAGTTTTAGCAAAACCCGCCAAACCCGCATAGAAACGATTCAAAGGTGCCCACCAGGCACTTTCGTGCGGGTGGAAAACGAAGTAATAACATTACACAACAGTCCTTGATGGGACCCACAGAACAGATATATATAACAGCGACTCAATGAGTCAAGAATACAAATATAATATACAAAGATCCAAATCACCTTGACAATGATAGAGCGTCCGACTACGGACAAGATGCAAATGGGGCTAAGAGCCCTGAAGAATAACCAATGGTGTCCATAACCCTGCCCAGGCCAAGCCGGAAGGGTAAACCTGCTAACGACGTCGATCTCAAAACCTGCTTAAACAAAAGGGGTGCCGACAAAGGGCAAAGGAAAAAGAGAGAGCGGTCAGTACTGAGGCTAGTACAAGGCGACGCTAGAATTCGGCGGTCCTCGCCTACATAGGTATGGTGGATTGAAGCGGCGGCATGCACTGAACAACCTATAGAGACTCGATACAACTGGCGGCTATCAGAGAGGGGTAAGAACGACCTATTCGGAACCAATCTGAGGCTACCACCAAACATACCCATCCTGGTGTTTCCCCCTCGAGACCAAACGAGGAAGTCAACCGAGGAACTCACACAGTTGGCAGTTTTATTTATTCAGTTATAGTCAAGTATAGATAATCGTCCTGATAAAATAAGCAGTGGGCCGTTTAGTTAACCATTCCGTTATAGTTGCAACACTTACTAATCAGATACAGATAGCATGAGATAAACCCAAAACCCAGCAGTTGTTGGTACTTTTATTTAGCCATTCCGTTGTAGTTGCAATACTTACTAGTCAGGTACAATGGTCGCAAGCGACACCCAAACAAGCGATTGTTGGCAGTTTTATTTAGCCATTCCATTATAGTGGAGCTGATTACTAGTCATTATAAAGTCAAATTTATAGCACTACTTTAGTTATAATTGTCTATGATCGAGATACTGTGCTCCAAGTCGTCCATAACCGCGGACACGGATTTCAGAAAGTTTTAACCCGGCCTTCACGACAAAGCAATCCAGGATTCAGAAATATTTCCGGGGGCCACCCCATTAAGTACACCCGCAACGAAGTTAGATTGACTCCGAGACGGACTCAAGGTTTGTGGGGCCGGCTGTAAACGACTGGGAACCCAAAACTGGGCTTGTCGATACCGCGAAAACGGGTCACGATCCTAAACAGTACAGGTGCGATACCTCGCACGATCGTAAATAAAGCAGTAAAGCATGGCATAAGTACAGGATAGTAAATAAAACCTCAAACTAGTTTGTGGCCCTAGGAAATAAGAATGAATCAAGCTCTGGCTCAGGAGGGTCCCATAATCCTCCCGGATGTGGATAGCGCGATAAATCAAGGAACAGGTATCAAGCACTCGGGGTCCTACGGGACACAAGTGGACGGTTAACAACCAAATAACATCTATTGCCCACCTGTGCCTCTACTTAATTAATTCAATTTTAGTTGTTAAACAGGAATTAAAGTGAACGATCAATAAAGCCATGATCATCTCCAACATCAACAAGCGGCAGTACACCAACAACTGTGGTACTTGGCGACACGCAACAGCACTTGAGCAAGCGACTACGACGCGCAAGTCCAACTATCTACCAAACAACAGGTAATAGGAGATGTCCAAGGCAATATAAGGCTGCGAGGGATATCACGGGTACGAAAACTAGAGCATCGCAACACAGATAGCAATAGATCAACAGGAGGGAATAAATACTGTAAAAGTAAGATAGGTAGAAATGGGGAGATGCTCGCCTGAAAACGTTGTCGAAGGGTTCAACCGAAGATCGGGGCGAAGCTCATGTCAACTCAACGGCCTTATCCGCGAAGAAGCAAAACACTAGAAGAAACACCGGATGCACTATTTAATACTACGGCAAAAGATCGGGCATGATGCATGTAAGATGTATGACATGGCAAAGATGCGATGCAATTGGGCAATATTAAGTGGAACCGGGGTCCCGACATTTAAATATATGGTTCCAGTTGTTTAGATACCCCGCAATTTAAATGTTGTATTAGCAAGGCAAAACAAGTTACCGGTTCGCTACACAAATTTAAATGAGGCCAATATAAGACTAGATTTGCCCACATATGGGCCCCATATTTAATTATATGGTGAATCGGCATAAGGCCCCCAAACCACACAAATATGCATGCGAGTATGACAATTTAATATGCAACAATTTGTATTATATTATAAAATAGGGTTCGGGAAAAGGCTCACACATTAGGGTTCGGCGATCTTGGTCCGGGGGTTCGGGGTTCGGGGTCGGTCTCAGGGTTCGGATCTGGGGTTCAGTCTCGGCGGGAGCGTTCTCGGATTACTGGGGTAGATCTTGTCGCATCCGGGAAGCAGGACTTGTCGTCCAGGGTCTCGGTGTCCGGGGTGAAGTACTCGACGTCCTCGAGGAAGTACTCCACGCATCCATGGATCGGTCCTCGGGGTCGAAGAACTTGGCGCGCCAGGGTTCAGTGTTCGGCAGGGTCGGTCTTCGAACTCCGGGATCGGTCTTCGGTCCATGTGGTAGATCTTGTAGTATCGTCCTCGGGTCCGTGATGTAGATCTTGTCGTCCATGATGAAGGAATTGGTTTTCTTTTCCCGTGTTGATGACCATCAAGTTTCCTGTCGAAGTACTCGTTGCTCGTCCTTTGTCGATGTAAAACATTGGGGCGAACATAGCCAATGTCATACCAACGTGGTCTATCGGTCGATCTTGTCAGATAGGAGATCTCGCTACCAATCCAGACTACAGTTCACGCAGACAAACTAAGCTAAAAACTGAATAGAGCCACACGACAGGATCAACAGAACCACACAACAAAGGAAAACAGGTTCCCAATGGGAACGATTACTGCAGGCTCCCGGCCGATCCTGGCGGCACAGACGAGCAGGCGTCCGACGCTGCAGGGGAAGCAGAGGCGGCATGCACGGGGCTCGAGGAAGAACGGCGGTTGACGGGGACGGTGAACGCGGTTGCAGGAGCCGGCGCTCGCGAGAGGAAGGAAGCGGCGTGGCGCGACTCGAGGAGGAGACGCCGGAGGGCTGACGGTGGTGCCGGCGAGGCCGGCCACGAGGGTAGGCGACGGCAGGCGCGGTAGGTGCACGCGGCCGAGCAGCGGTGCAAGCGGCCAGAGGCAGCGGGCGGGGCGGAGGAGCTTGGGCGAGGGAGGCCGAGGCGCCGGTGGGGCGGGACGAGCGGCGGGCAGGCGGCGGAGGAGGCAGCGGAAGCTGTGATGGCGAAGGCCTGGCGGAGCTGCAAGCCCGCAGTGGCAGCGGGAGCGAGGAGGCGGCAGCGGAGGTGGCGCGGAGGCAGTGTCGGGTGGCGGCGGTCCCAGGCGGAGGAGGCGGTCCGGCGAGAAGCGAGGAGGAGCTCGCCGGGGCGGTGGTGGGGCGTCGCCCGGCGGCGGCAGACGGAGGAGAGAGAGGCGGCGAGGTGAGAGGCGGGGAGGGAGGCGAGCGGCGGCGGCAGCGGGCTCGCCAGCGGTGACGTCTTGTGGAGGAGGCGGAGGCGGCGAGGCGGGGTGGAGGAGGAGGCAGGGAGAGGCGTGCGGGCAGGAGGTGGGGGTCGGTGGAAGCGGGGCGCGGTTGGTGGGGTGGGGTTTGCGGGCCCGCGGGAGGGGGCTGGTGGTGGTTCGGTCAGGGGGAGGGCTGACCAGGTGGGACCCGCGGGGTGGGGCCCGGGGAAAAGGGAGAGAGGGTGAAGGAGTTGGCTGTGTGCGTGTGTGTGAGTGTGGTGTGTGGGGTGGAGAGAGAGAGGGAGAGAGAGAGGATGTGGGCCAGGAGGGTGGGGTCAGGTTGTAAGTGAGAGGGGTAAGGTGTAACTGTGTGAGAAAGAGGGAGAGGGAAAAGTGGTGGATTGATGATGTGGCGGGGTGGGTAGGAAGTTGGGGGAGGGGTGAGGTGGCGAGCTGTGAGAGGTGGGTAGGATAGATTTGGGTGGGAATAGGATTTAGAGTGTAGGCTGATTAGAATGTGTGTTTGTTTAGTTTTGTTTATTTTAAAACAAGGCTACTTGCAAATAGTTTTTAGGTAAATAAAATATCCGATACGATCGGGGTTTTGCATTTGAAACAAAGGGGGTATTTGTACAAAGCATAACTAGGCTTTTCGAAATAGTTCAGACAAATAATGCATGATGATGACGATGCAATGCACAAAAACAACGCGATTTTCTAGTAGTGGTTTTGCGGGATGCCACAATTCGACACCACTAACAATGGATCTCGCCCTCGAGATCCGCCTCATGGTACCGGGAAGAAGGGCGGCGGTCTGAATCTTCTCGCATCGTGTAGATCCTCGCGACACCACTAACAAGAGGTCGTTGTCCGTGATCGTCGAGAGAAAACTCCGGAAACAAAAGGTCGAAGGTAGAGGTATCAACAAATAAAGCCACCTCTAGCTTCCGTGGACGGAGTAAAATTGCTGGATCCACTGATTCGATGTACAAGAGCGAATGATAAGAGTAGTCGGATGGTGATCAGTCCATCGCGCACCCAAATCATTACTCGGCACCCGAATAGGCGGATTATGCAACCAACTCTCGGAATTAGACTGAAGATCTCGACACTCGAGGTTCGGAAACAAAGGAGTGATGCAGACTCTGCATCGGATCTGGCATAGATGATGTCGTCGCGTCGGAAAAACACCGGAAGGCATAGACAAGGAACAAAGGATGGTACCACAGATAAAGGACCACTCAGATAGCAGGAGGACCGGATGTAGAAACACCGTTACCAAAGGAGGAAGCGAAACCCTGAAGGTACGATGGAACCCAACCACGAGAATTCCTGGACTCGAAGCAAGATAAGAGAGTAGATTCAAAACACGCAGAGGTAAGAAGAGAACAGCAGAGGGGTAAGGAGTAAAAGCAGACCTAATCAGAACTATCCAACCGATTTTGCAAAAATAGTTTTGACACTCTACTGCGGCCGTTAGCTAGGTTATCCTATAGGCTGGACTTATGGGGTATAGCAACTGCTGGGCTCTGATACCACTCTGTAACACCCTCAGAATCGGACCTATGCAAGTTTTAGCGAAACCCGCCAAAACCGCATAGAAACGATTCAAAGGTGCCCACCAGGCACTTTCGTGCGGGTGGAAAACGAAGTAATAACATTACACAACAGTCCTCGATGGGACCCACGGAACAGATATATATAACAGCGACTCAATGAGTCAAGAATACAAATATAATATACAAAGATCCAAATCACCTTGACAATGATAGAGCGTCCGACTACGGACAAGATGCAAATGGGGCTAAGAGCCCTGAAGAATAACCAATGGCGTCCATAACCCTTCCCAGGCCAAGCCGGAAGGGTAACCCTGCTAACGACGTCGATCTCAAAACCTGCTTAAATAAAAGGGGTGCCGACAAAGGGCAAAGGAAAAAGAGAGAGCGGTCAGTACTGAGGCCAGTACACGGCGAGGCTAGAATTCGGTGGTCCTCGCCTACATAGGTATGGTGGACTGAAGCGGCAGCGGCAGCATGCACTGAACAACCTATAGAGACTCGATACAACTGGCGGCTATCAGAGAGGGGTAAGAACTACCTATTCGGAACCAATCTGAGGCTACCACCAAACATACCCATCCTGGTGTTTCCCTCTCGAGACCAAACGAGGAAGTCAACCGAGGAACTCACATAGTTGGCAGTTTTATTTATTCAGTTATAGTTGCAACAATTACTAGTCAAGTATAGATAATCGTCCTGATAAAATAAGCAGTGGGCCTTTTAGTTAACCATTCCGTTATAGTTGCAACACTTACTAATCAGATACAAATAGCATGAGATAAACCCAAAACCCAGCAGTTGTTGGTACTTTTATTTAGCCATTCCGTTGTAGTTGCAATACTTACTAGTCAGGTACAATGGTCGCAAGCGACACCCAAACAAGCGATTGTTGGCAGTTTTATTTAGCCATTCCATTATAGTGGAGCTGATTACTAGTCATTATAAAGTCAAATTTATAGCAGTAAACTTTAGTTATGCTTGTCTATGATCGAGATACTGTGCTCCAAGTCGTCCATATCCGCGGACACGGCTTTCAGAAAGTTTTACCCGGCCGGGGTGCACCAATAGCAACACACGCTCGATCAACCTCGGAAAAACCAAATCAAAACCCAACGAGGCTTTCACGACTGAAAAATCACAAGATTCAGAAATATTTCAGGGGGCCACCCCTTAAGTAGATCCATAGCGAAGCGGTACCGACTCAGACGGGCTCAAGGTTTGGGTGGGCCTGTGAGCACTCGGGAACCGAAAGTGTGGCTGGGCTTGTCGACACCGGAATCGTGTCCCGATCCTAAAAGATGCAGTGTGCTCCTCGCACAATTTAAATCTGAAAGTAGCATGGCATAAGTACAGATTGTAAATAAAACCTCAAACTAGTTGTGGCCCCAAGAAATAAGTGAATCAAGCTCGCTCGGGGATCCCATACTCCCGAATGTGGATAGCGCGATAAAACAAGGAACAGGTATCAAGTACTCGGGGTCTTACGGGACACAAGTGGGCGTTTGGAAACCAAATATTATCTATCACCCACCGATGCCTCTGCTTATTTCAATTTTAGTTGTTAAACAGAAATTAAAGTGACGATAAGTAAAACTAGAATCATCTCCAACATCAACATGCGGCAATACATCAGCAACTGTGGCATATGACGCCACACATCAGCACTTGAGCAAGCAACTGCGACGCGCAAGTCCAACTATCTACCAAACAACAGGTAATAGGGTGTGTCCAAGGCAATATAGGGCTGCACGGTATATCACAGGTACGGAAACTAAAGCATCGCAACACCGATAGCAATAGATCAACAGGAGGGAATAAAGACTATAAAAGTAAGATAGGTAGAAAGGGGGAGATGCTCGCCTGAAAACATTGTCGAAGGGTTCAACCGAAGATCGGGTCGACACTCGCATCAACTCATCAGCCTAGTCCGCGAAGAACCAACACACTAGGAGAAACACCGGGTGCAATATTTAATACAACGGCAGAAGATCGGCATGATGCATGCATGATGGATGACATGGCAAAGGTGCGATGCGATTAGGTCATATTAAGCGGAACCGGGGTCCCGACAACTTAGTTAGGTGATTCATGTTATTTAGCTACCCCGCATATTAAATGTGGTTTAGCAATGCAACAGATGGAAACGGTTCGCTACACATGTTTAAATGAGGCCAATATGAAACTAGATTTGCCCGCATATGGGCCCCATATTTAATTATTAGGTGAATCGGCATAAGGCCCCCAAACCACAGATATGCATGCGAGATGACAATTAGATATGCAACAAGTTGTTATGTTATAAAATAGGGTTCGAGGAAAAAGGGCCACACATTAGGGTCTCGACGGTCTTGGGGTTCCGGGGTTCGGGGTTCGGGGTCGAGGTCCAGGGTTCGACGGTTCGGGCTCGGCGGGATCGTTCTCTCGCTCTCGGTAACGGGGCAGATCTTGCGTTCCGGGAAGAAGTACTAGGCGTTCTGCGTCGGTGTCGTTCTTGTCGCATTCGCGGTCTTCGGGTCATGTCGACGATCGTGGCGTCCTGAGAGAAGTACTCGGCGTATCGTGTTGATCTTGTTGATTCCGTGGCGGAGGCCTTGGCGCTTCGGATCGGCCTTTGGATCGGGGCTTCGGGGTCTTGGGGTTCCACCTGGATTATAAGGAACGAACTTGGGCTCGACGCCGGGGTCTCCAGGGTTCCTGTCGGAGTGCTAGACGTTCCGTGATGGAGAACTTGTCATGCGTCTTGATGATCCTTGGCGTACTCGGTTTTGGCGTTGCGATGGTCTCGTCGATCTTGGCGTCCGGGGAATTCCCGATGTGCCGTGGAGAAGATCTTGGCGCTCTCGAGGTAGTCTCCGGCGTACCGTTGAAGAACTTGGCGTCTTGGATCGGGTTCCTATCTTGTCGTCAACGGCGAACTTGAAGCTAGGGTTGACGGCAGATCTTGACACGGGGAACGGTTCTTGTTGGTGGTCCTCCAATTTCAGCATCGTCGCCTTCTGGTGCGTTGTCGTTCTTCGTGTGGCCCTCTACCATGTCCTCACTGTTGCCACTATACCCAACAGAGATCCTTGACGTCAACGGGATCGGGTCATGGACAGCACGAGGCAGCGGCGGGCCTAGGCGGCGGCGAGGCCATGGCGGCGGGCTCGCGCTGAGGCGGGCGCTGAAGCGATAGCCTGGCGGCGGCTCTGCGAGGAGGCGGTGGGCGGGGGAGGCGGGCGAGGCTACTCGTGGGCAGGGGAGGTTACAGGCGGCGGGCGGCGTCGAGCCACACCGGCGGTGGGGCCTGCGGCACGGACGCCTTGAGAAAGCGGCCTTGGCGGAGCCAGGCGCAGCGCGGCGCCTAGGCTTCCGGTGGCGTGCAGGCGAGTGGAGCTTCGGGCGGCAGTTGAGGGAACTTCAGCGGCTCGCGGAGTGCGGCGAGGGAGGCTTGGGGGCCGGAAGAGGAGGCGGTAGGCGAGGAGGAGATGCGAGGGAGGGCTGCGCAAGGCGGCGCGTCGAGCAGGCTGCCGCGATGAGGTGAGGGCATGGGACGCCGTCGGTAGGTGGGGAAGCGGGCGAGAGGAGGGTGAGACGCGTGGGGCGAGGCGGGAGGTAGGAGAAGGACCAGGCGGGGTGGCCAGGGATCGTGGTGGGGCCACAGGGCCAGTGTGAGGGGTTGGGGGTGGCAGGGTGGACGGTGGCGTGGGGTGTGGGGGCGTGGGGCGCGCCAGGTGGTCCAGGCGGACGGGTCAGGGGAGCGGGGCTGGCGGTTGGGGCCAGAGAGAAGGCTTGGGGCGTGTCTTGGGCGTGCCAGCGTGCTCAGCGTGTGGACAGTGGTGGGGGCGCGTGTGGCGCATGGGCGCGTGGCGCGGCCCATGCCGAGGAAAAGGGGATAGAAGGATATGGGTGAGAAAAGAAAGAAGGGGCCAGGGGGCTGGGTGGGCCACGCTGGCCGAGGTGAGGCTGGCGGTGGGACCTGAGGAGAGAGGAGAGATGAGAGAGTGGGTCGGTTTGGGGAGGGAGTGGGGACTGTGGGGTGGGGTCCAGGTGCAGAGAGAGGGTGAGGGGGTGTGGGTAGGTTTTTAGGTAGCTAAAGGCTTAAGAGGGGCAGACTAGTTGGACCGATTTTTAAACAGGGGTGGTCGTTCGGGTCTACTCGGCCCGTTCGACTGCCCCACTAAAACAATTAATTAAATATTTATTTTCAAACAGCGCTTTTGCAATCCGACAGCGGACAAAACAAAATATTCCGTGGACCCGGTTTTCGGTGTTTGAATAAGATGGGGCGTTTTAGAAAAACAAAACGGGCTTTGCGAAAATAGTTTTGACAAAAAATGCATGATGATGACGATGCAATGCACAAATTCAACGCGATTTTCTAGTAGTGGTTTTGCGGGATGCCACATCTCTCTTTTTCCTTTGCCCTTGGTCGGCACCCCTTTTTGTTTAAGCAGGTTTTGAGACCGACGTCGTTAGCAGGGTTACCCTTCCGGCTTGGCCTGGGCAGGGTTATGGACGCCATTGGTTATTCTTCAGGGCTCTTAGCCCCATTTGCATCTTGTCCGTAGTCGGACGCTCTATCATTTTCAAGGTGATTTGGATCTTTGTTCTGTATATCTGTATTCTTGACTCATGGAGTCGTGTTGTATATATCTGTTCTGTGGGTCCCATCGAGGACTGTTGTGTAATGTTATTACTTCGTTTTCCATCCGCACGAAAGTGCCTGGTGGGCACCTTTGACTCGTTTCTATGCAGGTTTGGCGGGTTTCTCTAAAACTTGCATAGGGCCGATTCTGAGGGTGTTACACCTAGGCCACCATATTTTAGTATACTCGGCTTGGCATCACGAAGATATATCTTGGGTCCATTACCGAGACTCATCATTTAAGCTCACATGTCACAAAATGATATTAAGAGGAATGATTTTGAATGCTTTGGGCATAATGGGGGGAGGGTTAGTCTAATCAATTAGGACCGCACTCCCCCTATATCCATGCCTACAACTAAACCAAATAAGAGTCAAGACATAGGTGAGAATGCAAGGTGATCAAGTCAAGCTCCTTGATTCTATGATATTTAGTTCATTCCTCAAATAGCAAAACCTTGCTTCATCAAGTGGATTCGTGAAAATGTCGGCAAGTTGATCTTTGGTTGACACATATAATAGATCAATATCACCTCGAGCAACATGATCCCTAATGAAGTGATGATGAATCTCAATATGCTTTGTCCTTGTGTGATCCACCGGATTGTATGTAATCTTGATGGCACTTTCATTGTCACATAGAAGAGGCACTTTGTCACAAAGGACACCGTATTCCTTTAAAGTTTGCCTCATCCATAGAAATTGGGTGCAAGCACTAGCAGCTGCCACATACTCGACTTCGGCGGTGGAGAGAGATATACAATTTTGCTTCTTAGAAGACCAACATACCAAAGACCTACCAAGGAATTGGCAAGCCCCGGATATTGATTTTCTATCATCCTTATCACCAGCCCAATCCAAATTCGTGTATCCACAAAGAGCAAATGTTGACCCTCGAGGATACCAAAGACCATAATATGGGGTATGAACTAAATATCGAAAGATTCTCTTGACCGCCATTAAATGTCTTTCTTTAGGAGCCTCTTGATATCTTGCACACACACCTACACTCAACACAATATCGGGTCTAGATGCACAAAGGTAAAGCAAAGAACCAATCATAGACCGGTATACCTTTTGATCCACATCTTTACCATTTGGATTTTGTTCTAGATGAGTCTTTGTAGCCATGGGAGTAAGAGCTCCATTTAAATCTTGCATATTGAATCTCTTGAGCATATCTTGAGTATCCTTGGCTTGGTTGAAGAATGTGCCTCCTCTAACTTGCTTGATCTAAAAACCAAGAAATACTCTCAACTCCCCCATCATAGACATCTGGAACCTACTAGTCATAACCTTTGAGAATTCATCATTAAAAGCTTTGTTAGATGAGCCAAAGATAATATCATCAACAATTATTTGGCATACAAAAAGTTCCCCATTGACCTTCTTAGTAAAAAGAGTGGGATCGATTTTCCCAACCTCAAATCCACGATCAAACAACAACTCTCTAAGGTGCTCATACCACGTGCGTGGGGCTTGCTTGTCACATCCCAAAATTCTCCTAATTTTGGAATGTGAAACAAATAAATAAGTTTGATTGATTGTTTGACTACGTTGAAAATTATCAAAGAGAAGAAACTTTTTGAATAGAAAATCCTCTCAACCTTGAATTCAAAATCTTATATTCTTTTGTTATGACCTAAGTAGCCATATAGGCAAAAGGGCATAGATTGATTATGGATTGTAGAATTGGTGTGCAAGATTTCAAAATGAAAATCATGAAGCATTCATAAGCATTTCATTACATCCATGCAAAGTTCTCACAAACTGAATCCAAATCCTGGTATCTAAATCCTGTAGTTGATTCGCCCAAATGTTCCTAAGGGTAATTAAATTGACTTTATAAAACCCACTGTTGCTAAGGCATAAATTATTGATAATTATAGCCTAAAGATATCCAATTAATACTACAAAATTTTAGAAACAAATTGAGCTCATTTGGAGCTAGTATGAAAAAGTTATGGAATAAATACAAACAAATAAAGATATAAATAAAATGTAATATACAAGGATTTATAAATCCACTACTTCCAAACTAGTAAAAAGATTACAAATTTGATCCTATAATGATCTATTCGATTTTAGAAAAATTTAGAAACAAGAATCATGTCATTTGGAGTTCGTATGCAAAAGATATGAGGGAAACAAGTAAATAGAAAAAGAAAAAGAAAAAAAATTCTAACGGGCCGGCCCACCCGGACCGGACCGAGCCAGGAGGGATCAATCCCACTGCTTTAAAAAGCGTGCAAAAATTGATTTTCTATACCTATCTCTATTCAAACACTTATAACTTTTTATCTACAACTCTAAATCGACTTCCGTTTGTTTCTACTTGTTCCCTACTCCAATACCTATCTCTACAACATCCTAAATCTCCATATAAACTCGTGGAGCCACAGCTGTATGAGTTTCTCTCCTCGAAATCCCGAATCTACACATGCCCGAATATTATTTCGCTTTTTAACCCATCTAGACTTCGTTGTTTGCCTTCGGCCAAAAAAACGAAAGTTGTAAGAATCTTAGAAATCTTTCAATCCCGACAAACCTCACCTCTTTTCATGCACCACAGCCGGAGAATTTCGTATCGCAATATTTCAGATCTTACGGTGTAAATCCAAGATGTACTCGCGCTCGTTTCTTCAAATCCAAATTCCTTAGGTGAGAAGGTAGGAATAATGATTCCCCACAACTTTTGTGTTCTAAGTTTTTCAATTTGACCTACGAATTTGTCTCTCTAACACAAATATGTTTCTTGTCTATTCTGAGCCAAAATCGGGTCAATCTCTTCTTCTAGCCACCGAATCCTATCCAGACGGTCGAGATGCAATCAAACCGGTGCGTGCCATGTCGTCAACCCGGTCAGCTTCCTCATCAACGCCACGTCAAAGTCAGGTCAACATCTAGTCCCAGTCAGCATGCAAAGTCAACATGTCCAGTCAGCGGAATATTCCCTGGAATATTTCGTTCGAATTTAAAATTGCACATTATAGATCTAACTTGTAAAATTCATTAGAAATTCATACCACGTCCAAAAATTGCGTATAATATATCAAATTGAAGATAATTTTAAGTAGAATCATCTTATCAGAATAAATCCAACTTTTACTGTACGTGGTTACTGCAGTAATTTAATTAGTTTTAATGGTCTTTTAGGTTAAAAAATTCATAGAATATTATCTGTAACTCCGAAAAATATGAACAATATATCAAATTGAACCTACTGTAATGTATATTAATAATATCTGGTTGTATCCATATTTTGCGGACTATTTACCCTATAGCAATTTAATTAGTTTTAATGGCTTTATAAATTATTAAATTCATAGTAAATTAATTGCTTGTCACAAAAATACAAATGATATACCGATGGAAAGATGGTTCCATGTAGATCATTAATATGCAATTAGTTCAGCCTTTGACTGTAAGGTTTTGCCGTGAAGTTTTAAATGGTTTAATGGCTTATTTAGAGTAATAAATTCATAAGAAAATAAATACTATTCAGAAAATTACAAATAATATGTCCCTGAAATCACAATTCCGTGAAGATTACAGATATAATTTTAGTTTTATTTTTAGACGACAGAAACTATATGAATCATTTAAAACACATTAAACACTATTTAAATCATACAAAAAGATCCATAACTCCGATTAGGGTGAATCCAACGCCTACTGGTTCGTATTAATGTCCTCTATCTAGTAAACCCAAGAAACAAATTTAATCCGACAGTTAGAACAGGCATTACAACAGAACTATTAAAAACCCTATATTGGCAAGTAATTATTAATAACAAGTACTCCATTGCATTAGTTGGTCTCTTGCATGCATCATATACTTCAATATTGTTTAGAGAACTAAAGTAACAACCATTGTGACTTATTAAATTGTCATGCATGCATTTGTTGCATTTGTTTGATCTTTATGTGTTATTGTTTATGTTGTATGCAATTGTTTGATCGATAGATTGCGAGGAGTGCAACGTGTGTGATTGCAACTACTATGATTGCAAGCATTATGGTTATGACGAGAGCGACCATTATATCTATGAGAATTGTGAGGATTATCTAATCGACTACATCTACAATAAAGGCAAGTGGTGCTATCTTGGTCATAAACGTCCTACTGTTTTCCTATGCATTGTAGATGTTTTTGTAGAATTGCATATGTAGGAATTGATGTGTATATGCTATGCTATGTCCCATATTATTCCCTAACATTCCTTGTTTATGAGCCACCGTTGGCAGATGTGCTTAGCCATGCTATGATGAACGAGGGCTGGGTTACATCACTGATGTTGATTCTAAATGTATTGGTTTGCGAAAACTAAAACAACTTAATCAATGAATCTCCTAGGTGTGCTGGGATTGATAATTTTTGGTGGTATCATTGCGGAAAGGCACCCAGGACACTGAGAAAGGATTGGTTTCTTTGTTTGGAAGCTTTCGTGTGCAACCATGTGCCAATAATGAAATGGGCGGTTGGTTGAACTTAGTAGGTTGTGGTAAATCGAACCCGCATATCCAGATATGTAGATGGTGTAGGTTGGACCGGTGCGCGTCGGGATTGGGGAGCTACTTCCCGAACGGTTCCTTCTTGGACTTCTCCCTATCATCACCCAATATGAGAGTGGTACGAGTGGCTGGCCAAGTCACATGGGTAAGTGTACTAACCCTGCAGGTGTATAAACTAATCGATTAGCCGTGTCCCCGGTTATGGACAATTTGAGCGACCTGATACTGATGCTATGATATTTCTCACTCATCCTTATTTCTTAATTACTTAAAACTTGTTGGGTGAACATAATTGGGTAGGAGCACCTGGGATTGAACAAGAGTGTCATATTTATCGTATTGGAAAACTACTTTATTACAAATGTTAGGATAAAACTGTTGCTTTATGCAAATGAGCCTGGACTCCACTTGGCCAAATAAGCATGTAGTTGATAGATCTGTTGTTAACCACTTTAGCCTACTTGCCATACATCCAATGTATTGACCATTCGTGGCTGTAATGTTTCATGTTGCAGGTTATATCGTATCTGAGTGATCGTTCATAGGTCGCGAGACTCCACTCAACAATTGTTCGCCTGTGGCACATTTGAAGGATGGAGATCTACCTTGTATTCGTCTTCCGTTGTGTACTTGAATAAATAATGTAAATTCTGGATCATATTCATTGTATTTATGATGCACAGTTATATTTGGTATTCATTTTGTGTGTGTGCCAGTGAACCGATCCAGGGATTGGCACTATACACATGAACTCAGCCTTATCAGGCGAGGGTGTTACATTGCTTGATCCCATAGAGCGCCTTATCAAGTTTTTAGACATGGTTTGGGAAGTTGGGTTCCTCAAATACCGGGGTTGCT
The DNA here is from genome assembly GCA_030063025.1 of Avena longiglumis. NCBI lineage: Eukaryota > Viridiplantae > Streptophyta > Magnoliopsida > Poales > Poaceae > Avena > Avena longiglumis. Next base: position 501,542,991 of record CP125977.1, read on the forward strand.
TTACATATACCAACTCATTTAATGGACCATTAAGAAAGGCACTTTCTACATCCATTTTTTGCAACTTAAAGTTATGATGTGGCGCATAGGTAAGAAGGATACGGATGGACTCAAGGCGAGCCACGGGTGCATATGTCTCTCCATAATCAATGCCTTCAATTTGAGAGAACCCTTGTGCAACCAATCTTGCCTTGTTCCTTACTATAATTCCATGCTCATATTGCTTGTTCTTGAATATCCACTTGGTGCCTATAACATTGCGACAATCCTTTGGTTCTCAACTAACTTACATACTTTGTTTCTCTCAAAGTTGTTGAGCTCTTTGTGAATTGCTTCCAACCAATTCGAATATTCAAGAGCTTCCCACACTTTCTTTGGTTCAATCATGGAGATTTGTGCTTGGTGCTCACTGAACCTCTTCAATTGTGCCCTTGTGGAAATGCCTTCCTTAGGTCACCAACCACATTTTGTAGAGAGTGGTCTCTTAATTCCAACATCCTCTCCTTTCTAGCTTCATGACGAGTGTGGATCTCCTCATTGTTTCTTGGGGGGTCCTCTTCATCATTTCGGTCCTCGTCTTGACCATCAAATTGACATTGATCATCATCAGAATAGTTATCTTCATTAAGAGGCACGGATTGACCTTGGTCTTGATCATACATTCTTCTAGCATCGATTTGAGCTTGTCTCAAGGCAGTTTGTATGGATATTCCTTGAATAATTGACTTGGCACCAATTGACACCCTAGAGAATGAATCAAGATCCTTTTCACTAGATTTGTCACCATGATCAACATGTTGAGGGTCCACGGCTTGTCTTTGGCTTGGTTCATTGTCCTCCTCGGTGGATGGAGCTTGTTGATGTTGTGAAGATAAGGGCTCCACTTGAGTAGAGCATATTTCTTCTCGACCTGCCATAAGGGGTTCCTCAACGGGGAGGATATATCCCACACCCATTCTTCCTATGGCATCCTAAGGAATTTCATCATCTACATCACAAACATCAACACGCCCCCTTGGGGACCATCATATTCTTCGAAGGTCACACTACAAGATTCTATGATGGCTCCGGAGAGCTTATCATAGATTCTATAAGTGTGAGATTCGAGACCATAGCCAACAAAAATAACCTCTAATGCTTTAGAATCGAATTTGGACAAACGAACACCTTTTATGAGATAGAAACACTTACAACCGAACACCCGGAAGTAAGATATGTTGGGCTTGTTACCGGTAAGTATTTCATATGGAGTCTTGTTGATTTCTTTGCGGAGGTAGAGACGGTTTGATGCATGGCAAGCGGTGGACATGGCTTCGGCCCAAAATTTGTATGGAGATTTAAACTCCGCCAACATGGTCCTAGCCATCTCAATAAGAGTCCGGTTCTTCCTCTCGGCCACAACATTTTGTTGAGGGGTATATGCAGCGGAATATTGGTGTTTTATCCCCTCATCACTAAGGAAATCATTCAAGGTGTAATTATTGAACTCGGTGTCATTGTCACTTATTATAATCAACACGGGAAGGTTGTATTGACGTTGAACCATGTTGATGAAGTCGATGAAGGTCTTTTGGGTCTCACTCTTTAACTTGAAGAAATATACCCATGAGTATCTTGAAATGTCATCAACAATCACCAAACAATATTTCTTCCCACCAAGACTTGCATGAGATGGAGGACCAAAGAGATCCACATGGAGGAGCTCCAAGATCTTGGTTAACTTGATGCGGTTCTTTGGCTTGTGGGGAGCATCATGCATCTTTCCTAGAACACAAGCCCTGCAAACACGATCTTTGGCAAAGTAAACATTTTATTTTAGTCCAACAATACGACCCTCCTTGTGGAGACTTTGCAAAGTTCTCATATTGACATGGGCTAGTCGGCGATGCCATAACCAACACACATAGGCCTTTCCAAATAAGCACATCTCACTTGTAGTGATTTGTCCTGAAAATTCCACCACATACAAGTCATGTTCGACGTACCCAACTAAAGCGACCTTGAGAGACTTGCTCCACATGAGGACCACAATATCATCATCAACAAAGACGACAAATCCCATCTTTCCAAGAGCACGGACTGAAAGTAAATTGTATCCAAGGGTCTCAACAAGCATGAAGTTCACGAGTGTAATATTGTGAGCAACCACTACCTTGCCGAAACCCATTACCTTAGACTTTGACGTGTCGGCATATGTCACGGCTATTTGATCATCATTTGGCTTTAAGTCCTTGACAATGGATGAGCTTCCGGTCATATGACTTGTGTAACCACTATCAAGCACCCACTTTGACCCTCCGTAAGCATATGTCTACAAAAGATCAAGCTAATTTTTAGGTACCCATTTTTCAATGGGTCCTCTTGTTGGAATTATACCCTAGAGGCAATAATAAAGATGTTATTATTATAATTCTTGTTCATGATAATGTTTATATTCCATGCTAGAATTGTATTAAGCGGAAACTTTAATACTTGTGTGGTTTGTGAACAACACCGTGTCCCTAGTACGCCTCTATGGACTAGCTCATTGATCAATGATGGTTAAGGTTTCCTAACCATAGACATGAGTTGTTAATTGATAATGAGATCATATCATTGGGAGAATGATATGATGGACAGACCCAAACTAAGCGAAGCAATTAGATCGTGTCATCGTGTTCGTCTTTGCGAAGCTTTTCTTATGTCAAATATTGTATTCCTTAGACCATGAGATAATACAACTCCCTGGTATCGGAAGAAATCTTTGAGGTCATCAAACGTCATCCTATGAGAGGGTGATCATAAAGGTGTCTCTCAGGTGATCGGAAAGTATCTGTTGGGTTGTATGTATCGAGATGGGATTTGTCCCTCCCAAGTCGGAGAGATATACTTTGGGCCCACTCGGTAATCTATATCAACACCGCTTGCAAGCATGTGGTTAAGGAGTTAATCACAAAGTGATATCGGATTACGGAACGAGTAAAGTACTTTCTGTGAACGAGATTGAACTAGGTATGACGGTACCGACGATCGAATCTCGGGCAAGTAAAATATCGCGAGCGAAGGAATATATATATGGGATTGATTGAATCACGGCATCGTGGTTCATCCGATATGATCATCGATGAATGTGGGAGTCAATATGGGTTTCGGACCACTGTTGATTATTGGTAGAAGATCATGCGCATATTCTCGAACCCAGGGTCACACACTTAACGTGTCTCGATGCTAGGATAGATTGTATAATTGGTTTATGAGTTTTTGTTGGTCTCGGATGGGATCCGGGACATCACGAGAGGTTCCGGAGTGGTCCGAGAATAAGATTCATATAAGCGGTGCAATTTTGGAGTTCGGAATTGTTAGGGTTAATCGGTATTGTGCGGAAGCTTCTAGAACCTTCGGAAGGGGACCAACGTGGCCCCACCTTCCGGGAGGGGGCACGGGCCTATGAGGGAGTGCCCTGGCCGTATTGGGCTAGGGGCACAAGGCCCCATAGGGCCCAGCCGGCCAAGAGAGGTTTAAACTCTAGATAGAGCTTCTAGAAGGGGGGTTTCCTTGCCCCCCACTCTTCCTCCTTGGGGCCGCCGGCCTTGGCTTGGGGGAGGGGCTAGGGCTGCGCCCACCCCTCTATATATAGAGGGCTGGGGGCGCACTAACCCCCTACACCTTCCCCTCCAACCCTAGCCGCCCTGCTGCCCTCCTCTCTCCCTCCCGACTGCTTGTAGGCGAAGCCCGACTGCTTGTAGGCGAAGCCCTACTGCAGAAATTCTACACCAATTGCACCGCGCCGTCGCGTTGTAGATCCAACCCATCTCTCCACCATACTTGCTGGACCAAGGAAGGAGGAGACGTCGAGGTGCCGCACGTGTGCATCTCACGGAAGCACCGCCACTTGTGGTGCTAGATCGGATCGGATCGCGAGGAGGAGAAGCGAGTACGACTACATCACCCACGTTCAAATGAACGTTCTGTCTTGAATCTTCAAGGGTATGAAGATCCAATCCAATCTCTCTCGTTGTTTGCATCTCCTAGATTAGATCTTGGCTTTCCCTCTGTTCGCATCCGTAGAAAATTTTGATTTACTATGCCGCGAAACCCTTCACCTCTTTTGTTAGCAACAAGGGTCTTGGGGACCCAAATAGACCAAGCAATATAACCATCATATGGTCCAACATATTGTGCATACACATCACCATAATAATCATGCATTATAACATAGTGAGGGTTAGCACTTCCCACAAAGTCATCATGAGACATAGTTTTACCACATGTGGTCTTACTATCCACAATGGTCTTGTTTTTCTCTTGTGCGGGCTTGGCCTTCTTATTGTTGTTCTTCTTCTTGGCTTTGGAGACAAAACCAATGCCCCCTTTCTCACCACTAGGTCTTTGCTTACTCAAAAGGTCATCAATGGACTTTTTACCTTGTGGAAATGTGGCCTTGGCTAGGTCCCCCTTCAACCTAGCATTTTATTCAAGAATAGTTGTACTACTAGAAGGAATGAAACTACTAGGTGAAGGAATATTGGTCAATTGAGTTTGAAGCATTTCATAGGACTTTGTGAGTGACAAGAGTTCACTTTCCAATACCTTGTGAGCCTTGTTAAGTGAACTAAAGTCCTCGGCAAGTTTTTTATGAACCACACCAAACTCAATCTTGTCCTTTTTAGCCTTTTTATATTTAGCAATAGCATGATCACGTTCCTTCATGAGTCTATTAAAAATTACATCATTGGCCTCATCAAGCCCTTCAAGTTTTAGTTCAAGAGACATTCTAGTCTCTTGTTCTTCTTCTAGAGCATTATTTAGGGCTTCTAGCTCAATCATGTGTTCATGCCCAAGTTTACATCTTTGTTGCCTGTCAAAACCCACCGGCGAGCAGCGACGAGCAACACGAAGAGCCGGGAGGCTCCCAGAACTGCTGGTGGGCCCTGGTCCCTCGGGCAACGGCCCGCAAAACTCCGGCACACGTCCTGGCTTGGTTCAAGGGCGTGCCACCTGACCTATACCTGGTCAGGAAGGTGATGGATTGCTTCGATCACTTTCCTGCATGGTAAACAAGTATACGTAAAATTCGAGCCATAACCGGCTCCCAGGTTTCCCTGTGAATCGGCTCCTGGAGCCGATTGTCCCATGGTTCTGCATTAGATCTATGATAACATGGGGTTTTGCTTCATCAATACAAGTTAAATCGATCTACGACAGTTTAACGTTTTCACCACGTAATTGGAACGTCCTACACGTAATTGAGCATGGTAGATACAAAAGATGATAGAAAACTAACCCTAGAGAAGGCCTAACAACCGACGTAAAGTCAATTCCCGGAACAACTCCCCTCGAATTAGCAAACCATATCCTCACGTACTACTGGATCGTTCAACCCGTTTGCAAGGCCTGACTACGTGGATATCAAACTAAACCTTGGAAAACAAGGCAAAACTATAACAGATCAAATCGACTGAATAAAGATCAAGCAAGAGGCTTCGCACTGAAAGGTGCAAAGGCGCGAGATAACTAGAGGTAGCATAACTAAACAATCATAGTAAAAGGTACCAATGCTAGCCTCAACAAATCTATGATAATAGTATTACTGCCATCAACAAGGCTTGATGCGAGTAACACCAAATAACGCATAAGTAGATACTGCCTAGATCGCAAGATGCGATCTAGGCAGCAAGACACTTACCCGAAAGAAACCCTAGAAACAAGGGGTGGCGATGTGCCGAGATTGTGTTTGTTGTGAACGTGATTGTCCTCCTTTTCTCAATAACCTTAGGTACATATTTATAGTCCGGATACTTTCTATCTTTGGAATAACTCTAACAACTCTATCTCTTACCTAAACCGAAACGTAACCTACTACAATATACAGATACACGGGCAATTTAGCCCAAATCCACGTACAAGGCCGATTCAGCAACACGTTGCATATATGTATCCTCCAAGCCCATCTTGATTACGGCCCATCTCCTCCTTTGGCCAAAATATGGCGATAACACATGCCCCCCTGGTTTTGGCAATAATAATTCCAAAACCACTCTGTTGATGTTTTTATATCGGGTTACGCGTTGCAGAGCAGAATCGTCACGCCACCCCCTCATCATGATGCCCTGTCTTCTCAACTTCTCCGCAGTGCATGATTTGACAATTTTGGCACCGCATTCTGGGAAACCGCTATGGCATTGAACCACCTCCCACTATTCCCCTTATTTAAATTCATCTGAGCAGTTTGCAGCCCCATCTTCCTCCAGTAGCCAAAAAACCCTCTTCCTCCGCCGAAAAAACCCTCTTCCTCCGCCATGGCCTCCTCTTCTTCCGCCCTTTCCTCCCAATCTTCCAACACGATTAGGACCGGGAGCCGACGCCGGAGCACCGCCAACGGCGTCTGATGAGACTCTCGCCCCACAATGGTGGGACGAGAGGGATTGGAACTTCGCCGCCTGGTCGGAGGACGACGAGTCCCTGACCGACGGCGAGGAGGGACTGCAGTTCCTTGTCGACGGGGAACTGGAGGCGGAGAGCACCGATGACGCCTAGTCCTGGGACGGCGTAGAATCCTCCGACGAGGAGGAGGAAGCGGAGGAGGACACCTCCTCCGACGAGTACCCGCCGGTGAAGCGCTTCCGCGCCGGGTCCAGCGAGGACACCGAAGACGACGACGAGGACGAGGAGGCCCCCGCTGGCATCTTCGGCGGAAGGCGACGGCCGGCGGCGGCGATGACAGCGAACAAGACGGCAGCGAACAGCGGCGACACCGGCCTCTAGATTAGGAACTAGTAGTAGTAGTACTAGTAGTAGATTTCCTTTTGTAAGCAATCAGCTCCATTGTAAACAATCGTCTTTTGAATGAACAAAGATTGCTTTTTTCAACTCGAAGATTGCTTTTCCAACTCAATTTTGCCGATAGTCAAAATAGGTCGATGTTCCAGAAGCCGACAGTAATGTATCGGCTTTCACCATGCTACGCTCATACAGTCAACCAAGTCAAAGCCCAAAGAGCCGATGGTAAAACATCGGCTTTTCCCAAAAACGTTGACAAGGTCAAATTTGGTCGCATACTTAGACAAATCTGAGCGGCCACTTTCTAGTTTCAAACGGTAGCCTGCGACCCTCTTCAAAAAAGGGTGACCCAGATCTCCAATTGCCTCACTGACTAGATCGAGCTCACAGCGACAAGAACCCTCGATCCCCAATTGCATAGATCCATCTCCGCCGGCAAACTAGACGGCGAAATCGTCCAACACCAACACAGCAGTCTCTGGTCTGAAGGTACGCCTACTCCTCGTGGTCTGAACACGATGCTAGAATTAATGGCAAACACCTGAATTAATGCTTTATTCCACCATTAAATTTTTTAGGTTTCAGACATTCTGCTGCCGCATCCTTCTCTCCCAAATTCTCTCTGTCTTGGCCCCCGTACAGAATCTAGTCCTGCCCATCTGATCTCTTGCGAAGCAAACAGAATCCCCTTCGTAAGCCAAGACCTAGATTTGAATTCTTGGGCCGACTGCTTGCGAGCCTGGCCTAATCCTCCTGAACATTGGGTCTCTTGGTTCAGCAGGGTAGCTAGAACTTACCAATCCCAATGGGAAACCACGGGAATAGCCGATGCCTTGCATTTGTCATTGTCTCCCCTTGAGAAACATGAAAATCTTCTAAAAACCATCGGCTATTTCAGTGCGATGCTCTGTTGCTTTATGTTCGGTCATGGCCCCATGACACCAACTCATTAGGCGTGGTGATGATTCTTGATGCGGATGTTACATCCCCAGCCCCTCTGCTTTTAAGTGACCAAGGTCCCCTACAAGTTGTCTTCCAAAGCAATCTGCACTGGGGTGCCTACCTCCAACGCCATATGAAAACTAAAGGCCACATCACGGAGAAAGAACACAGCCTTTCTCAACTTCTGGCTGGAACATTTCATATTCTGTGGCCCTTCCCTTGCTCCAACCAAGAATTATCTCTCCTTAGCCTACGAGCTCGCCAAAGGCACTCAACTTGGCATCGACAAACTGTTCCTTGGAGAGGTCTATCGATATCTCCAGTTGATGTCTGTCAAACTATTCTCTGGCATAGCAGTCAAAACAGGAGGTCCTTGGTGGTTCATTCAACTATGGGCTCAGCTATACTTTCAAAACCATGTCCCAAACTTCCCCCTTTTGGCGAGTTGCACCTTTCCAGATGTCAAAGGGAAGCAGATCCGATGCACCAGCTACGGCCAAGCTTTGTATAGACTGCCAGGTAGTAAACTAATCCCTCAAGAGGCATCCAAGTGGTTCAGCATTTTTTTCCAAGGCCTGGCCAATCCTATCTTTTTTCCTTACACGGAGGAATCGGAACATTTTGAAAATCCAATCTCCTTCAGGCTAGACAACTTTGCCGATGACACCAGCACTCGGCAGCTGTTTTCCATTGTGATCCATCCCTGCTTCCTTCTAGTTGGCATGAGCACGTCCAACAGAATAATCAAGCCTGGATACGAATTCTACCAGCCGGTCGTAGTAGCTCGTCAATTTGGCCTTGGACAAGTACCTCCCCATTTCTTTCTCCACCATCTTACAGAGAGCTGAGCTGACCTGCCCGATCCTCTCACCAGTCAAAGGTGTTATTCCTTCTTCGATGCTCTGATCATCCCAATTCCTAACAACCTCACCTTCGCTTCATCAACCGATGGCTTTGAAAACTGGTGGTCGATGTGGAAGACTCATGCCTTCAGGAGAGCTCTGGGACCGTTGCTGAAACAGCTCGATGCGGAATATGATATCCCCGTAGAACAGGTACCACTACTTGTAAACTTTCTTGAGGCATCTCCCAAATGATTCTTCTAATAACCCGCTCTGTCTTCTTGCAGCAACAAGATGGTCCTGAACCTACACACGGTGATGGCTCCCCCTTCGAATTCTTCCCACCAGCTCTAGTGGTCCTTTTCTGCAAAAACTCGCCACCTTTGAAAAAGGTCGTGATGCAGAACCAGCCGATATCACCACAATCGGCTTCTAAGAACCAAGTAACTTCAAGGTCAGCTGCCCCTCGAGTTCCAACTAAAACAAGAACGGTGGTGAAGAAGGTAGCTGCCAGGAAGACTTTGAGGCGCCGGAGCCCTTCTCCAGAAAGTTCGCATGTACGCTGATCCATGCCTTGGTTGATCTCTCTCATTCTTTCATTCTTGCAGACATGCTCGTGCTTACTAGCTCTCCTTCTCTTGCAGGCTTCCGTCGAAGACACCTCCAACGAGGACACACAACCCAATCGAGGAGAATCGAGCCCAATAGACTCTGAGAGGACCACCACACCAAACCAGCCAGATTTGTCACCATCGGCTCCCAGGAAAAGGCCAGTTCCTGAACCTACTACCCCCCGAGCATCAGTCGAGGCGGGGCCACCTGTGAGCCCCAAGAGGGCTCGCAAGGGACTGCAAACTTCTTCGTCGAGCCAAGAGGTTTCGAAAGTCATCACCCTCCATGCTCTTACCACTTGTTTCTTCATCTGCCGATTCATCACCATTTGCATCGGCTAAGCACCTTTCATGCAGACGACCGACGCTTCTAGTGGGAAGGCCGGGGCCGTGCCGATGCCTTTAGCCAAGCCGGATCTAGCAATCCCCCAAGGTGCAGATGAAACGGCTACCACTTTGGCCAAGCCCCCAGCAACCATACACAAGCCGATTGTCTCCTCATCTGCTATCCCCTCGATCTTAGGAGAGGTACGTTAGCTTCTTTCGGCTCATCCTTACGTGTTGGACGCATACTGACGCCATTTTGGCCTGCCAGGGTTGTGATATTTCAGGCCTGCTGACATTCGACCCTGAATCTATCGAACCAACTCCCTCTGTTGCCAACGATGAACCACGAACCAGGGCTGTTCTACCTCAATTCCAGCGTCTTAAAGCCTTGCTGTCCTCCCCGATCGAGGAGTTGATCGAGGGTTCTGAAGAGGTGAAGAGCGTTCTTGCCGAAATCAAGGACCAACTCCCAGTAGCATTGCAGGTGAAGCTTTGGCCAGTTGTAACTCTGTCTTTCTATGGGTCAAGGGTGAAGTTGGCTCGTGAAAGGATCAATCTGCGCCGCGCCCAACTCCCGCTGAAGGCCAATATTGCAGACAGATGTCAGCAGCTCAACGAGAAAAAGGCGTCTCTGGATGCCAAAACTGACACCTCTGTCAGTACCGCCGAGCTTGCATCCTTGAAAAAGGAGTTGGAAGATCTTGAAGAGAAGGTCCGGGCGACTAAACAGCTCATTCGCTACAAGGAAGCATCCATCGCCCGCTCCCAAGACGAAGCAGAAGGCCTCAAAGCTCAACTGAAGACTGATCTGGCGGAAATACGTGCCCTGAACAAGCAGCTAGTGACGGGCAAGGACGAAGATGACGAAGCCGAGATCGCCGAGGTGGATCGTGTCCGTGCTGACGCCCTCCACGCCTTCGAGGCATTCCTTGATGGCTTCGTTCATGTAAACCGGCACCGCTTGTCAGTTTGAACCTCTAGAGTCGATGGCTGTGCATCGGCTATACATTTTGTTTTTTATTTGGCCGATTTCATGTATCGGCCCCCACCTTTCACTATCCATCATCCCACCTGCTTGGGAAATATTTCTTGAGATGTTGACCGTTGGCGTACTTTGGGAATTTCACGTCCGGCTCCTCAAGCATGTCGCGTTCCTCTTAAAACTTGATCGACCTGTATGGCCCGTGCCAATTTGGAGACCATTTACCATATCTTGCATCCTTAGTCCCCAACGGCAATGACTTCCCATACCAGATCGCCAACGTGGAACTCCTTTGGTCTCACCTTCTTATTATATGCACGAGCTACCTTGGCCTTGTTCTCTTTGATTTTCTCAAGCGACCACAGCCTAAGCTCAGTTAAATCCTCAACACTGTCACTCATCAAGGCCGCGTATTCTTCAGTCGTTAGATCGTTCTGAAAAGTGACACGTCTCGATCCAGCCGTAATCTCCCAGGGCAATACGGCTTCTTGTCCATAGACTAGATGGTATGGCGAGGTTTTTATCGCTCCATGACATGACATGCGATAAGCCCATAAAGCCTCCGACAAAACCTCGTGCCAACGCCTAGGGTGCTCATCGATCTTCCTCTTGATCAGCTTGATAAGGCTCTGGTTAGACGCTTCAGCTTGTCCATTTGCTTGAGCATAGTATGGAGATGATCGGATCATCTTAATTCCCGTGTCCTCACAGAATTTTCTAAACTCATGAGAAATGAAGACCGAACCTCCATCGGTCGTGATAGTTTGGGGAATCCCGAATCTATGAATGACATGTTCTTTCACAAAATTGATAACATCCTTCGAGATCACTGCCTTCATAGGGACGGCTTCCACCCATTTAGTGAAATAATCCGTAATGGCCAAAATCCACATGTGGCCTTTGCTTGATGGAGGATTGATCTTGCCAATCATATCCATGCCCCAACCTCGGAATGGCCAAGGCTTGATGATGGGGTTCATTGCTGACACGGGTACCATCTGAATTTTCCCAAATTTCTGACATGCTTGGCACCCTCTGTAGTACTTGAAACAGTCCTCAAGCATGGTGGGCCAATAAAACCCTGATTGCCTGATCAACCATTTCATCTTGTGAGCCGATTGGTGAGTTCCACAGGCGCCTTCGTGTACCTCGTGTAGGAGCCGATTGGCCTCGGTTGGCCCCAGACATTTGAGCAGTAACCCCTCCAGAGTCCTGTAAAACATGTCGTCCCCAATAAGCACATACTTCATGGCCTTGTACCTTATCCGTTTAGGTGACCCCCGAGCCGAATCCTTCAAGTAATTGAAGATATCGGCTCTCCAGTCGTTGGCCTCCAGGAACTGTACCTGAACATCAGCTCCCTCTACTACGTCCTTGTAGCCTGAAGCCATTTGTGCAAGATCATTCGCCTCGGTATTCTGCGATCGCGGGATCCAGGTGAAGTTTATGTACCGGAACTGTGCCATCAGCTCACGGCATTGCAGCCATAATGGGAAGAGCGACTCGCTCTCACACTTGTATTCCTCCGTGAGTTGGGAAATCACCAATTTGGAGTCTCCAAAAATTTCCACTGCTTCTGCTCCAGCTTCGATGAGCAACTCCATTCCCTTGCGTAACGCCTCATACTCAGCGACGTTGTTGGTGCGAGGGGTAGATAACCTGATGGAGAAGGAATATGTTGCCCCCCGGGGCGACACGAGTAGAATGTCGATGCCGCAACCATCACCACAAACCGATCCATCGAAAAACATAGCCCACGCTCGTATAGACAGCGCTGCTATATCGGTGCTGATTCTTTCAGCAATAAGGTCGGCCAACGCCTGACCCTTAACCGCTTTCGCGAGTTGATACCGGATGTCAAATTCCGATAATGCAAACATCCATTTGCCGAGTCGGCCTTTCAACATAGGATCCGACAGCATATGTTTTATGACATCTGACTTGCATATAATGATAATCTCCGCTGAGAGCAAGATGTGGCGTAGCTTGGTGCAGGTGAAAAACAGGCAGAGGCACAACTTATCGATATCAGGATACCTTGTTTCTGCATCCAGCATCCTTCTGCTGATGTAAAACACAACTCGCTCCAGACCATCATAAACTTGCACCACCACTGAGGCGATGGACGTGTCAGCTACTGACAAGTAAATGTAGAACGGCCTATCCGGCTGGGGCGGCACTAACACTGGCGGCTTCGTTAGATATTCTTTGATCTCGTCGAAGGCTCGTTGTTGTTCCGTCCCCCAGCGGAACTCCTCATCAGATTTAATTTTCACCAGTCCCATGAACGGCTCTATTCTTCCTGACAGATTGGAGATGAACCTTCTAACGAAGTTGATCTTGCCGATGAGAGACTGCAGTTCTTTCTTCGTGGTAGGTGGCTTCATTGTTCGTACTGCCTCCTGACTTTTCAGGCCGATCTCAATTCCGCGTTCATGGACCAAGAAACCCAAGAACTGACCGGCCGTCACACCGAAGGCACACTTCTTTGGATTCATCCGTAGCCCGAATTTTCTTGTTCGGTCCAGGACGCGTTGCAGATCGCCCAAGTGTCCTTGTACTGAAGCAGACTTGACCACCACGTCATCGATATAAATTTCAACCAGCTTGCCGATCAGATCATGGAAAATATAATTCATGGCTCTTTGGTATGTGGCGCTGGCATTCTTCAGTCCAAACGTCATGACTACATATTCAAACAACCCCACCGAACCTGGGACTCTGAATGCAGTCTTGTGTATATCTTCCGGAGCCATAAAAATTTGGTTGTAACCGGCGTTGCCATCCATGAAGCTCAAGATCTTATGACCAGCCGCTGCGTTGATTAACGTCTCTGCTACCGGCATCGGATACTCGTCCTTTGGAGTAGCTCTATTGAGATCCCGAAAATCTATGGCAACACGCCAGCGGCCATCCTTTTTCTCTACAGGTACGATACTAGAAATCCACTCAGCATACCTGCATGGCCTGATTAACTTGGCTGTCAACATTTTCTCGATCTCTTTCTTGACTTCTTCCAAAATTTCGGCCTTCATCTGTCGTGCTCGCTGCTGGAATGGCCGAAACCCTTTTTTAAGCGGGAGTCGATGCTCAATGATGCTCCTGTCTAACCCGGGCATCTCTGTATAGTCCCAGGCGAAGCAGTCTGGATATTCTTTCAACAGAGCTATCATCGGACCCTTGATTCGGATCTAACTTCTGGCGATAAATGTTGGTGGATTATCCCGGGACCGATGTCAATCTCCTCTAGCTCATCGGCGGATGTAAACCCATACCCTAGATTTCCGTCACCGCTAAATCGATCTTTGAACACGGGCAAACAGTTGGTGAGGATAACAAAGATAATTTGGGCGATTGCTGAATCGCCCTTTTGATTGCATTATTCAAGGACGGTTTACACCTTATTTGTGCTCTACAATGGCGGGAATCTCCCTACTACATTTGCATGACCTGCTTGTCGTAAGATTATCGCTTTTATTTTTGTGGCGATCGCAGGATCGGCCATACCACATCTGATCGTGGACTTTGCTACTCTGTCGGGCCGTGGATAAGACCAGCCTCACCCGTTTTTGTAGCTTCAATGCGCTCACAGCCGTCTAGATCGATTCCGAGATCGGCTCTTGGTCTTCGCTTCCCGGATGTCCATGCCGCTATGGAGATCTCGATCGAATCATCTACATGAATGACCTCCACTTCATCTCCATCCCATTTGTATAGGCCTTTGGTGCATCGTGGATGGAATGCAGCGATTAGCGTGAATCCAATCTCTCCCTAGCAAGACAGCGTAGGTGCTTTTGCATGTCCACGACGAAGAATGACGTGGGGATGGTTTTTCTGCCACGGTCGGATCCACGTTCAATCGCCTTGCGTTTCAAGTTTGGCCGTTGAAGTCTCTTAACGTGGCGTTGGTTTTGATCGGATCTGCGTGGAGCGTCCCAAACGCCGTAGCATGGAGTATGGCATTATATTGATGCCGCTCGGTGTCAACCAACATTTCTTGACAGGCTGCCCATTGATGTATCCTCGCAGTGCAGGCTTTCGGATGTTTGTAGCCCTTCTCACGTGGCTTTTCAAAGATAACGGCCGTGGGCGATCAAGCCAATGCCCTTTGGTAGCTCGTTGGTCCTTGGAGCGCGAAACTCTGGCGGAAGTATGAACACCATGTTTGTGCCAGCCGATGTCTTCGCATCGGCTTTTACCTGTTTGGGGCGCCACTCTTTCCTTTTTGGACGATCCTCCGTTTCCAAGGTCTACCGGATTTTCACGGCCAGATCGGGCCGTGCTTTCCTTAAAGCGTGGAGGTACTGCGCTTCGGCTTCCTCCAGGTTACGCAGTCGCTGAACTCTACGCTTTTGGGTGTGTCTAAGTCCATCGGGACACCACCTTGGACGGTGATATCTGTCTTCTTCTTCTTCATCCATTGGCTCCTCGATATCTTTTGCTCGAGCTGACTCCCTGTGTCGGCTCTGAGGTGGGAGAGGCCCTAGACGCTTGAACACTGAAACTGGACCTGTGTCATCCTTCTGCTGTCCACATTCCGGGCAGTTGTCGACTGTAGGCAATCGGCTCATTCCGGCATCCTAGCAGTACTTGAAGAAGGGACAATCCCAATGTTTATCCACGCCTTCCTTTTCCTTTGACTTTCCCCTAGCAAGGTGCTCATATCCTTCATCATCTCTATCGCGCCGGTGACGTGGGTCATACTGACGCTCATACTTGTTAAGGAGATGCATGGAGTGTGGCTTCTGATATCGCACGCTTCTCACCTGCTCCTCAGTTAAATACCGCCTGTCATCGTAACGGGGCCGGTCACGTGGACCGGCCTCCTCTCTTTCTTTGCCTCGAGAGCGACCGCCTTCCTCCTTATATGTGCCATGGTGGTACACAGGCCCTGCCATGTTGACATCGAACGAGAAATCTAACTGACGCCTCGTGGAGTGGCTGTGTTCTACCATGTTGACGCCGGGAAACGGGTTTGTGTCTACTTTCATAGCGAATTGCCCAAGGATCAGACGGCCCTGTTCTATCGCCGTTTGGATCTGGCGACGTAGCTCTTTGCAGTCATTGGTGGTGTGGGTGAACGAGTGATGCCACTTGCAGTATGGTCTCCCGTTCATCTCTTGAGCGTAGGGATTTTATGGCCTTGGGTAACTTCACCGCTTTTCTTTCAGAAGAATCGAATATCTGCTCAGCTTTGCTCACATCAAGTCGAACCCTTTTGCAGGCCCTTGCGCTTCACCCATTTGCAGGACAGGATCGCCCCGAGCCCATTCAGCCACGGCCACCTCCCGGTCTTGTGTCGGATCCTCTTCTTCAGACGACCAGGCCTATCGGACGTTTGAACTTGTCTTGGTACAACTCAGGGTGGCGTTGTTCATACATCGTCAGTTTCAGGGCCATGTGCGCCAATGAATTGTACTCTACTTGGAAAGCTAGATCCTTGATAGGTGCTGAGAGGCCCAACACTGCCACTTCATCGCTTCTTTCTCTTAAACGAGCGAATAACATCGGTTCTTGACAGTCTGAACGCTGAATGTACTCGGTTACCGTTTCTCCCGCTTTTGCGCTTTGCGCCAGATCCGCAATGCCAGCCTCGGTAGCTTCGAATGATCTTGAATGTGGAACGCTCTTCCGATTGCTTCAGTGCGGATCGAATCGGTGGTAACGAGGTGTACCACCCAAAAGCTGGCCTGTCGAGATTGCGCAAAGAACCTTACGCAGAATCGATCGATCTGAGATCATGCCAAGCATGCGGTATCGGCTCACATGCTCTATCGAGCTCGACCCTTCTGATCTGCTAAACCTTGAGAACTCAGGGAGCCGATACTTGGGTGGCAGCGGAATCAGATCAAACTCGTTAGGGTATGGCTTGGAATAGCCGATTGTCCTTCTCTTCGGCACGAAGCCGAACTGGTCTCTCAAGATGGTACGGATTTGCTCCACCGTTTGAGCTGTAGGGGCTGAATTCTCATGACTCGTTCCGGTGGCGTACTTGGCCAGCCACGCCTGTTTATCAGCGTCCATCCCAGACATCCCTGCTCCAGGAATACCTGCTCCTGAAGCCCCTGCTCCAGAAACTCCTGCCCCAGAAATCCCTGCGGTTGCAATCTGGTTCGTGCGTCATTGTGCGGCAAGACGTAGGGTGCACACATATCCATGTGGGATTTCTTTAGGTGGTTCAAACAGAGGCGCAATCGCTGGGTCCCTCCGACCTTGTAGACGACGACGCCGCTGCCTGGTGGCTCCGGAGCTGCAAGTGTGAATGGCGGTGGTCAGTGCAGGCGGTCTTTCTCCCTGGTGAGTCCCTAGGGTAGGCCCCGACGGAGAGTACTGATGTTTCATGATCTCCTGAACCACGCGAACCGCGATCCGCTCGAAAGCGTTCACTAGGCTCTCAGAATGGCGGTGAAGAGAATGAGCCACCATGTAGTTGACTTCCTGTCGCAGAGCTCTGGTGCGCTCCTCTGAAGGAACAGACAGATCCAGCTCATCAAGAGGACCTTCGGGTGAGAAACATTTCCACCTGATGCCATGCTTACGGGTCCTCTCGAAAGAGCCGATGAGATCGGCTTCAAAGAGAGCTTTGATATCATCATACTTCGCCTTGTGCTCCTCAGGCAGATCGTCGTACGTGACCGGTCTGTCCCCCATCTCAGCGTCGGAGGTTGATGCGATCTTGAATGTCCCACCGGCGTGCGAAATGTGTTGCTGTCAAAACCCACGGCGAGCAGCGACGAGCAACACGAAGAGCGGAGGCTCCAGGAACTGCTGGTGGGCCTGGTCCCTCGCAACGGCCCGCAAAACTCCGACACGTCCCGGCTTGGTTCAAGGCGTGACACGACCTATACCTGGTCGGGAAGGTGATGGATTGCTTCGATCAGTTTCCGCATGGTAAACAAGTATCGTAAAATTCGAGCCGAATCGGCTCCCGGTTTCCGTGAATCGGCTCCTGGAGCCGATTGTCCCATGGTTCTGCATTAGATCTATGATAACATGGGGTTTTGCTTCATCAATACAAGTTAAATCGATCTACGACAGTTTAACGTTTTCACCACGTAATTGGAACATCCTGCACGTAATTGAGCCTGGTAGATACAAAAGATGATAGAAAACTAACCCTAGAGAAGGCCTAACAACCGACGTAAAGTCAATTCCCGGAACAACTCCCCTCGAATTAGCAAACCATATCCTCACGTACTACTGGATCGTTCAACCCGTTTGCAAGGCCTGACTACGTGGATATCAAACTAAACCTTGGAAAACAAGGCAAAACTATAACAGATCAAATCGACTGAATAAAGATCAAGCAAGAGGCTGCCCCTGCACCTGAAAGGTGCAAAGGCAGCGAGATAACTAGAGGTAGCATAACTAAACAATCATAGTAAAAAGGTACCAATGCTAGCCTCAACAAATCTATGATAATAGTATTACTCGCCATCAACAAGGCTTCAGTACGAGTAACACCAAATAACGCATAAGTAGATACTGCCTAGATCGCAAGATGCGATCTAGGCAGCAAGACACTTACCCGAAAGAAACCCTAGAAACAAGGGGTGGCGATGTGCCGAGATTGTGTTTGTTGTGAACGTGATTGTCCTCCTTTTCTCAATAACCTTAGGTACATATTTATAGTCCGGAGACTTTCTATCTTTGGAATAACTCTAACAACTCTATCTCTTACCTAAACCGAAACGTAACCTACTACAATATACAGATACACGGGCAATTTAGCCCAAATCCACGTACAAGGCCGATTCAGCAACACGTCGCATATATGTATCCTCCAAGCCCATCTTGATTACGGCCCATCTCCTCCTTTGGCCAAAATATGGCGATAACAATCTTACATCTAGAAGCTCTTGTGTGTGGGAAAGTTGATCTAAGATGTTCCCAAAATGTGTCTTGGCCTCCCCTTGTAAGTTAGTCACAAACTCATCAAAAGCAATTAATTCCCTTTTTACGTCAAGAGACATCTCATCATCAATTTCATCATTAGCTAAGGGAGTGGAGTGAGATGATGAGGATACCTCCGTTCCTCTGGCCATAAGGCAAGTGACGTTCTTGTTGGGAGTATTCTCATTTGGAGAATCGAAGAGTGAGAATGTTGGAGTAGAAGTAGTGGCGAGAGGAGCCACACCTCCTTATGTTCCTCTTCCTCATCTTCATTGTCAGAGTAGAATTCTTCATGAGTGACCAATACAATTTCGCCCGTTTTCTTGTTGATGGGATTCTTCTTGATGAAGGGTTTCTTGTAAGGAGCTTTGGAAGTTTTCTTTGGAACGAGGTTGCCACCATGATCTTGTCTCTTCTCATATGGGCAACTCGCCACAAAGTTATAGCGGTCACCACAATTGAAACAAGTTCTCAATCTAGTGGTATTTTCTCTTTTCCCATTTGGTTTTTTTTCTTTGCATTTCCATCTTGGCCTTGGCGGGGTTCTTCCAAAATTTCTTTGCATAGAAGGCCATGTATTGAACATGAGCAATCTTGACATCATCGGGGTGGTCCATGGAGAGGCCTTCATCACTATCATCTTCATGTTCCACAACTTTGTCCTTCAATTCAAGGTTTACAACATTGCTCATACCAAGGGCTCGAGCATAGGCATCTTTGGAATTCTTGGTGGCAAACTTGAAAGAGGCCATCTCTTGCATAACTTCATTGGAGGTCATGAGATGGTAGTTGTGTCTTCCTTGTAGGATCTTCAAGTTGGTGGGCTCAAAGGGCATGAGTGCACTCACATATTTCCTTTTTATCCAAGCATCATCCACATGTGAGGCACCCACATTTCTAAAAACGGTGGCGGTGGTCTTGAGCCTACGGTACATGTCTTCATAACTCTCACCTTCCTTCATGTATAAGCCTCCGGCTTCATTGCTTAGTGCATCATATCGGTTCCTCCTCATGCTGTCATTCCCAACAAACAACACCATGAGAGCATCCCAAGCTTCCTTGGAAATGCTGAGGTGCTCAATGTGTGGGTAATCCTTTGTACCCAATCCTTATTGAATCATGTGCAAGGCGGTGACATTGAGTTGACTATTGACAACTTCTCTTCTTGTCAAGTTGTTTGGATCCCCAATAAAGAGTCCTTGTTCAATGATGTTCCATAGTTCAATGCAAGAGCTGTGCACATGAGTTTTCATTACAGATTGCCATTGAGAAAAAGTAGTAGATGATTCAAGATTAGGTGGGTCACCTCTATTGTTTACATGAGGGTGAGGAATTGGAGGGTCGGGAGAGAACCATGCATGAGAGTCATGATGCTCTCCCTTCTCATCAACCCTTTTTGTGGAGGAGTTAATGTTGCCTTGATTATCCCCCACCACCTTATCCGTGGGAGATGCTGGGGCATTCTCTTTGGATGAAGGCGGTAGTTCCTCTTGAGGATAAGGGTATGATGATCCTACCTTATATTTAACAAGTTGCTCAATTAACTTTTGCAATTTTTTGATCTCGTTGGCCATGGCGGAGCTCAATCTTGTTTCAAAGTTATTGAGATCATCCATGGTCACCGTGGTATGCTCACCACCACCTTCCCCATCATTGCTACCCATATACTCTTAGGCGGTAAAGCCCGAATAAAGAGCCGAGGCTCTGATACCAATTGAAAGGATCGTATGGGCACCTAGAGGGGGGGTGAATAGGTGCTACTTCAAATTTTCTTCTTTTTAAAATTAAGGTTTGACAATAAAGGTAAATTCTCTAGATAATGCAACTAAGGTGAATTTACCTATATGACAAACACGCACAAGCTAACACAACACTAAGAAAGAACAAGTAAGTAAAGTGCGGTAAAGGATAGAAGTAACCAAAGTGGTGGACGCAGAGAAACAAGGATTTGTTTCCCGTAGTTCCTTCCTTTTGAGGGGAAGTACGTCTACGTTTGGAGAGGGGGTGGTTTCAAACCACCAATGCCACAAGAGGCCTCCCTTGTTCTCCGATGAATCTCACCCCAACGGGGTCGATCCACCTTCCACTATATCCGCAACCTTCGAGGTGGAAGTCGGCACCTTTACAACAAGTTCAGGGCACACATCCACAACTTAATTGGAGGCTCCCAAATCAAGCAAGCTGTCAAAAAAATCAAAGACAAGCTTGTAAGAACCAAATCTAGAACTAGGGTTTCCAAAGAAAACACTAGAGCAATGGGGCCCTCAAATGAATGAGGGGGAAATGAAGATCTCCTTTGGTGAAGTAGTAGATCAAGGCCTCCTCCTTCGATTCTCCAAAGATCAAAGACTTTGGATGGTTGAGTGAAGAGATCTTGGAGATTTGGTGGCTCAAATGGAGGTGGTAGTCTTCAATGCAACCAACACTTTGTCCTAAGGTAGGTGCAGGGGTATTTATAGCCTTCAGAGCAGATATGACCGTTGTGCATTTATTGCAGCGGTAGTACCGGATCTTCAAGCGGTAGTACCGCAAAACACCGGTACTACCAGGCCTGGTACCGGAAATGTGTTACCAAGGCACGTAGGCCCCAGCCTCCAAAGGTACCAAGGTCTGGTGCTACCGCACAGCGGTAGTACCGCCCCTGGGGCACGGTACAACCGGACACGTGTGGTAGTGCCGCATATTGGTACCGGGGGGCAGTGGCATTTTCCAACTTGCCAAAAACCCTTTGCCGTGCTAGGTACTAAAGTGCGGTACTACCGTATTTTGGTACCTAGGCGGGCAGTATCTTTTGGCAACTTGCCAAAACCTTCTGCCGCGCTAGGTACTAAAATGTTGTACTACCGCTTTTTGGTACCTAGGAGGGCAGAGGCTTTTGGAAACTTGCCAAAACCTTCTGCCACGCTAGGTAGTAAAATGCGGTACTACTGCTTTTTGGTAACTAGCCTGGCAGAAGGTTTTGGGCAGTTTGCCCAAACTCTCTGCCATGCCTAGTAGCAAATTCCGGTATAGCCGGTACTCTGCAAACCCCTTTTGGGGAGGAATGAGCCAAGGATTTCTTGATATAACTTGTGGTACACTTGGCAAATAATTAGTTTGATATGTGTGTTGTTATACACACCAAAATCACTTGGGATAGGAAATTCTCTTTCAATAATAATGTTTGATAATAGTTTAATGTTATAGATTTTATTTTTCTGAAAATTTTCATATATTATACATATTTTTCTGAATTAAAAAACTAAAGTTATTGAATTTATAGGGTTTCATCATTTTCTAAATTATTTTCTAAATAACCATTTAATTTTTATACCCAGTCTAACTCTACCCTAGTCACTGACCCGTGGGGTCAAGAACACGTCAGATGCCACGCGAGCAGTGGACCAAGTCAAGGGGTTGGACTGGTCAAAGATGACACAGGCGTGACGTCACGATGACGGTAGAGCGGCTTCCACCGCCGGGAAATGTTCGTCAGCGGCGATCTACGGCGCCCCATCACCTGATGTTGAGTGTGCTAGAAAGTAGACAACGAGGAGAATCAAACAAGTCTACTAACGCTAGCTATTGGTCACCGGAATAGTGGCTAGGACGAGCAACCGCAGCGGCGCTCCCCGGCGACACGACGAACACCGGCTACAAAACATACACACGCGATTTAGGGGCATGGTAAGATGCGTAAGATCACCGTGATGCTTCCACGGTGGTCCATGAGAACAGACGCGGTCGATAGTAAGCGCGCGATGAGGATTTCCGACGAGCACCGATGAAAGAGAACAACAAAATTCGTTCATCTCCAAGCTCCCCTTAGCACTACGTTCTTCTCAGATGATCTACGCGCGATGACGCTTCTCCTCATCCACTCCACGGACTCTGGGATGGTCTCTACCAGCGACGAGACGTGGCTACGGTGAGCTAGGGTTTCGGCTATAAAGGAAATTCGAGAGAGAGGAGAAGATGTGGCGTGTGGGGCTTCTCCATAGCAGCGAGGCCACATATTATAGGCCCCGAAGAGCGGGGCACGAATATGGACAGAGGCGTTCGTCATGCTGTTGCGGCGGACGGTGGTGATGCCGACAGGCAGCTGCTTGTGACGTTGCGAGGAAGACGACGGTTGGCGATTTTGTGGAAACCCCCTGACATGATTTCAAACTCAACCCGCAGTCCTTCATCTGGTCCTACTCGTTAGTCCAAAGAGATGCCTTGAGATGTATTGTTGGGCCGATACTGAGCTGATATTGACTGCACCTGGCATTAGACAGGAGAGGAGAAAATGGGCTACAAGCCAGAAACTGATTCCTCTATTTTTTTTCTTTCAGCTAGTTTTCTATTTTCTGTTTAACTTTTCATATTTCAATTTTTCATTTGTTTAGGAATCTTTCTTCACAGAATTTATTTGCTAAATAATTGTAGAAATGTTGAAATGTATTTAGTATAATTTTGTGAACTTTTATTGTATAATGTTATTATTTCTTTATTTTCTTTATATATATACCTTCCCTTTTAGTATTAGTAAGAGCTTTTGATATGAGTTTTAATTTTTTTAATATCCATAAAATTATTAAAGAATGCATTACAATTAACTCATGAGATTTGATTCTCTTTAACTTTTAATATTAAAGAAACTTTTATATATAGTGATCCTTCATTAATATTTAATACATAAAGTTCTAGGAAATTAATATGGTTAATATTATTCCCATGAATCTAGGAAATAGCAATGTATATATCTTATTATAACCAACAAAGTAATTAGGGTTTGAAATTATAAATGCTTACCCTAGAGTTTAGGGTACTTGATATATTTACATTCTTTTGTTGATGTGAATAAAGATTAATGGCTAAACATATTGTCTTTATGTTTGTGATCTTTAATAATATCACTTTTTAGAATAGAAAGTTATTATCTAGAATGTATTATGAAAAGGATTTGATAAAGATAACTCCTAATCACATTTAATTATGATAGTTAGGAGTGACAAAGATGTGCTTAAGTGATTTTCTATAAGAAATATTCCTATAAACCATTGTGGAAACAAGATGATAGATCAATCAGATGAAATGGATATTATGTTTGGTTAAAGATTTAGGGTTTAGTGTTTACCAAGAATTCCTATCTTCCATAATTCACAATCCTGGACTTCTAATTAAGGAATTCCTTTCCTAGATATACTACTTCTTCCTATTCATCATCATGTGTTAACATGATGAGCTTTACTTCACAAGAATATTCTTATCCACCTATTATTCTTCTTCTAAATCCATTTATAAATCCAATGAGCTTGACACTCAAGCTTTTCATAATCTTCTCATAACCTTGCTTGGTTATATCAAATTAATAATGGTAACCTTCAATCCAACAAGTGGTTACTATTAACTCCATTCACACCTCCCTTATCATCCATCACTAATATTACTCCAATAGATGTATATATCAAATCCTACTTCACCTCAAGATCTTACTATCCTTTAAGAGGAATAATACTACTTCACTAACTCCATGCTACTCTAGCTTCAGCTTAATTATATTGTCTTATATCTACATAACTCCAGTATCTTATATTCAAACTTCACATCATATCATGGTGAATTATCATGGCTAACCTAGGATAACATATCTATACTAGGGTTCAATCATGTTCTATCCACCAATGTCACTTATACATGATATAAGCATTCAATCTTGGTGACTAAATCATGATCATTATAATCCTTTGATCATTTATGGCTTAGGTTTCCAGTTGGCTAATCAAGGCCTCAGCAATACAACACTACAGTTGTATTATAATTATCTTCTCAGTGTATCTGTCTAACTAAGAGAGATTATTCATTTACTATCCCTACTTTATTCAATAGGATTACTCCTGGTAACTTATCTTTAGAATTCATCCTTGTAATCCTCTTTGTTACCACGTATAATTATATCTTCCAGATTACTCTTCTATCCATTCAGGAGTGAGTTAACTCCAGCAATTATCACATTGATCCTATTCTCTTCCAACACCCCCATCTTATAGATGATACCTAAAACTAGCATTACCACTTACTTCTTCTTACCTCCTTCTCTAAAGGATTTTAAAGTGAATTTTATGATATGGACAAGAGTTGATAGATCAATAATTGATAGGTTAATAATTGGTGAATCAATAGTTGATTACTCAACATTGATGAACAACAGATATTAAGATAAGATTCATTATATATGATAAGAATTGATATGGAAAGAAAGACATACGGTGAATGATCTTGACTTGATTTCATTCCTACTCAATCTCACTAAAGAGTTAAGGTTAGGTATTACCATGATACTCATGATATAAGTATATAAGATTAAGATTTAGTTGTTACATTCTCATTGTTTGGGTTATATTCTTAACTTGGTATTCATGAGTTGTGTAATGAATACTAGGATATGATTACTTAAGGATCAAATATAAATCATTAAGTAATGTACTGGGGTTAAACTTCTACTATACCCTTAGATCAAATATCTTTTACCCAAAATAAGGTTTTAGCAAAGGTCATATTGAAACTTATCGCATTCAACCTTGATGATCTACTTCAATTCCATCAAGTTGAGAGAAGCTTCAATCACTTTGACAAGTTTTGTTCAAAAGCTTGAAAATTATTCGGATTTTCTATGCATGAATGCAATGCACCCATCTTTGTTCAGCTTATTTCTTAGCTCTAATGCTGGGATGTTACAGACTCTCCCCCTTAAAATAAACTTCATCCCCGAAGTTCATAAACTCTCACGTTTCGGAGTAAGGAATTGACTTGTGTTGGTTACAATATTTCTCAATTCCATGGTAATCTTAAATGGGAAAAATTGTAGTATTCCACATCCAGATAGTTTCCTTGAATTCTTACCATTCTTGGAAATCTCCAACTTGTCTTCAATACTTCAAAGTTCCTTTTACTATCCCCCTCTAGGGATATGTCCTTATTATAAACTCATTAACTTGGGGTCTCTTCGTTAGTTCCTTATCCTAATAAGGTATCCTAATCCAACTCCTTTACTTGATCATCGATCTTCCTTATTATATTATATAAGGTCTAGGTAGTCTCACTAAAACAGGATTTTTAAATTCTATTAGACAATAGTTGAGGCTAAAAGACTAAATTTGGTTTGTCTTGGTATGGTTTATACTGATAATCCTTTCGAAGATTGGTTTTCAACACATTTAGTCCATACCATCGGAATTTATTATTTCTCTATGCATGTCCAATTGGATATGTTTTATTCCCTCTTAAGGCTCACTTAAGAGTTGTTTCTTCTAGAATTAGTCTGTTAGGATTAATCTATTTTATCACGTTCAAAATTTTATCTTATCAAGATTTTAGAATTATCTTATTATCACCTTAAGTACCTTTTCCACTCCTTTTATTAATTAACTTAAGGTTTGAGTACCACTACTTTGAAATAACTTCGATATTATCTAGACATACTTCTGATAGTACTTCTATAATGATGACTTCTTTTAACCTTATGAAAATAAGGCTTAATGTTGTCATTATTTAATACCTCTTCTTCAACATTTACTCGGAAAATTAGATAGCAATTCTTTCATTGGGGTTTACTAATGGTCTTTAAACTGTCTATATAGTAACCATTGGCTTTATAAATAAAGGTCTCTATTCAGCTTACGGTATTCCCACACAATTATGGATCTCCGTATTAAATCTTGCAACGTTATTTGTCTTACTTTCTGCTTGTACTTTCTGTCTCTGATAGACCTGCTTTCGCGAGGTGTCTTGAAAGAGGGTCGCCTTAATGTTTCTACTCCTTTATGTCTTCTCTAACTTAGGCCAAGTTTTATGCTCTTTATGTAATACTAAGATGATCTGGTTAACTAAGTCAACCAAATACCAGCCATAGACAAATACCAGCTGCGGAACATCCTAGGGTGTATGAGTTACCCTACGGTTTCCGACACACTTCTGGCATTCTCTCTGAATTGTCAGAGCTTGATTACCATTTTGGTTCCAAAGCTTCTTCTTTGTACTAATTCATGATACTTCCATGAAATTGGCACTACTACTTCATTAACTTCTTAGCAACATCAACTAATTTTGGATGAACTTTAAGTTTATTACTTCTTTTTTGATCCATGCATTTTCTACACCAGACTTCTTTCTTATATCTGGCTAAGAATAACCTGAGCTTGATCTATCCTTCAAACTGCGTTGATACTCCTTATACTTGCGTCATTCTTCATGTAAGTTTTTATGTTGGTCTTCGGAACTCGTCACTCCCTTACACAAATTCCCTTTTCTATCTAGGTCTATATCATCAAGTAATAACTGGATTTTGCAACATGCATTTGTGCACCAAGTCAGACTTCATGTACAGATCTAGTCAATCAAGAAGATCCAAGAAAAACCAATAAATCCAAATGTGGTACATATAACACACAATATTCTAAGCCCGGAATATAGTAGTTGAGTATAGCATCTTTAGAATTCAGGCTTAGTTGTGTAGTATATGCCACCCCCTCATATAGGTTTACATTGTGATACTTAGCACATAGGGTCAAACTATTCTTTATCTCAATATTTACCCAAATTGCTCAAGTGCAACAGGATAATCTTAAGCAAAGTAGTCTTAATTTAGTTTTGACTAACCTTTTGGCTCACTTTTGGAATGAATATCTATAACCAACCTTTATTTATTAGTAAGTTAACCTCACATGATATCTCCAAATGACTAACTAGATTTTATTACTATCTTAAACCAAAGACTATTGGAAATTTCTAGCATCTATGACTTCTATCCTAGTTCTACAATGTTATTTATTACTTATACTTCAAGGTAATGTACTAAGTATTTACCATATTTACATTTATACCATGGTTTTGGAGCTAATCCCACCATGATCTTGTTATGTTTTACCTCTTCATCATGATTTAAGAATTAATCTAACCATGATAACTTTGTTTCTCACTACACTATTATTAAGTCTTAACGTAATTTCACTTCATCACATAGAACCCTCAATTGAATCCCACATGATTACTACTCATTACATCAACATTTATCCTAATGATATTCATCATGTTGTCTTTGGTTATGAACTAACAATAAGATTCCACTATGCTACTTGAATTCTAAGGTTAAGCTCCACCATTTAAACTACTTCAATTTATGTCTTAAACTTGATCCTAATTTACTGTGGCCAATTGACTTTCCTAGAGTATATTAGTGGTTTGTATATCCTTCGGAAGACACTAAATAACACTTAGCTGAGAGAAGATGGACAACTATTTCTAAGAAAGATGATTTATACATCTCGTGACAAAGTTATCCTCAAGTGGATACTCATCACAAGTCATAAGAATATTTGGTTTAGATAATATGGCTTTCTATAGTCACTATCCAACCTACATATCTTCCTAAAAGAGTTTTAATCCTAAGGTCAAAGCATATGCTCTGATACCAGCTACGGTGACCCAGCATACCACTGCATGATGTAGTACACTATATTCGTTGACATAACATCAATCAAACACTGTTCACTAGTATTACAACCCTCAGAGTGGTACAACAGAAACACAGTAGGTCCAAGACATGACTGTAGGTTACAACTCGACTCTTTACATAAGATCCAGATAACACCCTAGGTTAAAGAGAGAGAAAGAAACTTCTTATAAAGAAGAATCATAAATAATCAACTCATAATCAACAAACTAATAGACTAGCATCTGAACTATTGGGGCTTGCTTTGCTGCTATTGAAATACTCTACAGAAGTAGGTTGTAGGGCTATAGATTATATTCCTATCTAATAAGCAACTTCATCTTCGTTTTAGTTGATGTATATGTTGACTTCCTGGACTTCATTGAAGATCTTAAGCTGTTGATGAAGATTCTCTTGAGCAAGAGTTGATGTAGACGTCGGCTTAATGGCTTTAGAATCTAGCAAGGGTTAAGAAGATACGTTGAGTACGAGCGTACTCAGCAAGTTCACTACAAAAGAGTGTTTGATGCACTATATCTATAACCACAAACCATAGGTCGTAGGCAATGCAGGTTTTCGTAAACATTTCTTCAAAAGTTGGTTTTATTCTGAAAAGCTATGTCCGTCAGCCTTCACGGGTTTACCAGAACTTTCATGGAGTTCCTTTCCCGCCACATTTCATAGCTCCTTCCCGAAACAGGGAGTAACAAGTTACAGTTCTTACACTCTACAGAGGTGTGTTACTTTACCCATGAGAGGTCAACTCCTTATTGCACAACCGGGCAGCTTATTCCCGTCCACAATTTCGTGATGTGGGGCCTAGTAGATGATCCAAGACAATAACTGCCCTCTCCGCGACCCCATATGTCTACACGATCCTTCGGGGCTGGCTCACCTTCGTTAAGCCCCCTTTCGGGTAGGATAAAATCCTGATGAGTTCCCAAAGACTCTATGACCTGGTGATGCCCTGGTAAGTGCCATATTAAATGGACTATACCACTAAAAACCATTCATAGATAATCTAGACACCAAAAGTGTGGGGCATAAGGGTGCCCACCCATATGTTGGATCCGCACAAGGAATCACAACGTCACGTTAAGGTCGTCTTTCCTCCATACGAGAGGAAAAGGATATAGATGACTTCTCCGTCCCATTCTAAATCTCATGGTTAACGTATGATATACGACGCAAGAATCACTGGCGACATTGGTTGTTAAGTCCTAGATAGTATGTTCCTTTACCACCGGAACATTCATAGTAGGTTATTACCTCATAGTAAATAACTTATAATCACATTATTATAAAAATAGTATTTTCTGACCTTTTTCAAATGCAGGTGAGTACAACACTGGATTTGCAAAATACTTTACAGAAAATAACCAAAGGACATGAGCAAGTGTGAACTTGCCTTTTGTGATTGCAAGATTATGCACTCACTGTCTTCAAGACAATATAAGATCCAATATCTGAAATCAGCATCATTGGTCCAGTAAGGACTAATGTTTAAATAAGCAAGATGCTATTATGCATAAGTAATGTAATGCACTTGATAAACACGAATCCCGGAGGATAACGTTGATCTAGGGTTTGGAAACTAGAAATGGTTACTATTAGAATGTGTTGTCCTTTTAGATAAGTTTCATATTTGTGCTTCTTATTAAGGCTTGTGATTATGTGTGAAACAACATGTAATTATAATATCATAAAACAGTGATATACACACAAATGTGAAATGCTACTCAAGATTGCTTATACTATAATTGTTTATCTTCAAATTTTTACTTTCCAAGTAATGTCACTTATAAAGAACTTAAGTGTTACAATCCTAAGTATATAAGTAAAGTGTACAGTAATGTGATTATGATTAATTTTCATATGTTGACTGAAGTGGCAAAACGAATAACTTTTGAAGAAAAGATTTCTTTCTTAAGGTTTAAACAATTCTGATAGTTTTTAGAATATGGTTGATAGAATGTGATTGATATTGTTTATGCTTGCTTGAATAGTCTGGACTTGAGATGCTTTATAACTTAATTATAACATACCAAAGTTAACTACAAAACACATAAAAATTCTTTAGTATAATATTTAAAGTATTGTAGACTAAAGTTAACTTTAAAGACATAGATGGACTTAAGGTATATTGCTTATGTTATTTGTACCTTGTGTACTTCATAATGTTTCCCTAAGGATACTTTAAGAGTGGTAACACTTCTATTTGAATAGTGGTTTCCTAACCTTATAAATGTATAAAAGGATTTATCTCCTTATAAGGGTATGGTTATGGATTGTGAATAAGTAAACGATATTATTTACTACTTATGAATTATCTTTGGATTTAGTCCATTATAAAGTTGTGAGTGAAACAATGGTAAAAGATTTTATTTGGTTAAAATATCATTCTTGAATATTTTATAATTGTTAAAGATCTTTTTAGAAAATAAACTACACATATGGTTGAAGGATAATTCAATAAAGTTGTATTTAAAATGTGTTGGACCAATTTGACTTTATATTATAAATATTTAAGACTAGTATTACTTATTAGACCTAAATTGGCAATTTTAGAAATATTAAAAAAAGTATTTACCCTTATATGAATTAACAACTCAGGAAATAGGTTTAAATTCAAGTTATTAAAGTATTAAATTATTTTATTTAACTCAAAAGTGGAATATTATATTTTTAACATGTAGGTATTACTTTTTTATCATTTTGGTATATTACATTTATTTTTGTGATTTATAAATAATAAGATATGATTTTTATAAGATTTATTACTTTATAAATACTTAATAAATTATAAATATTTAATTAAGTGAAATAATAATGCATGATTATAGTTTTAAATTATAGTTCTTAATTTTCTAAAAAAATTGGTATTTTATTTATATTTTTAACATTTACCATTATTAAAATATGAATTATCAAAGTTTTATTACTTATAATTTTTTTATTAAATAATAATTATTTAAATTATTAACATAATAATGTTTGATAATAGTTTAATGTTATATATTTTATTTTTCTGAAAATTTTCATATATTATACATATTTTTCTGAATTACAAAACAAAAGTTATTAAATTTGTAGGATTTAATCA
The DNA here is from genome assembly GCA_030063025.1 of Avena longiglumis. Taxonomy (NCBI): domain Eukaryota; kingdom Viridiplantae; phylum Streptophyta; class Magnoliopsida; order Poales; family Poaceae; genus Avena; species Avena longiglumis. Next base: position 501,573,904 of record CP125977.1, read on the forward strand.
TGTTCTAAATTATTTTCTAAATAACCATTTTACTTTTTATACCCAGTCTAACTCTACCCTGGTCACTGACCTGTGGGGTCAGGACCACGTCAGATGCGACGCGATCAGTGGACCAAGTCAAGGGGTTGAACTGGTCAAAGATGACACAGACGTGACGTCACGATGACGGTAGAGCGGCTTCCACCACCGGGAAATGGTCGTCGACAGCGATCTACGGCGCCCCAGCACCTGATGTTGAGTGTGCTGGAAAGAAGACGACGAGGCGAATCGAACAAGTCTACTAACGCTAGCTATTGGTCACCGGAACAGTGGCTAGGATGAGCAACCGCGGCGGCGCTCCCCGGGGACACGCCGAACACCGGCTATAGAACACACACACACACACATGCGCGTGATTTAGGGGCATGGGAAGATGCGTAAGCTCACCGTGATGCTTCCACGGTGGTCCTTGAGAACAGACGCGGTCGATGGTGAGCGCGTGATGAGGATTTCCGACAATCACCGACAAAAGGGAACAACAAAATTCGTTCATCTCCGAGCTCCCCTTGGCACTACATTCTTCTCAGATGATCTACGCGTGATGGCGCTTCTCCTCGTCTACTCCATGGACTCTGGGATGGTCTCTACCAACGACGAGACGTGGCTCCGGTGAGCTAGGGTTTCAGCTATAAAGGAAATTCAAGAGAGAGGAGAAGATGTGGCATGTGGGGCTTCTCCACAGCAGTGAGGCCACATATTATAGGCCCCGAAGAGCGGCGGCACGAATCTGGATGGAGGCGGTCATCACGATGCGGCGGCGGACAACGGTAATGCCTACAGGTAGCTGCTTGTCACGTTGAGAGGAAGACGACAGTTGGCGATTTTGCGGGAAACCCCCTGACATGATTTCAAACTCAACCCGCAGTCCTTCATCTGGTCCCACTCGTCAGTCTAGAGAGATGCCTTGAGATGTCCTTGTTGGGCCGATACTGGGCTGATATTGAGTGCACCTGGCGGTAGACAGGAAAGGAGAAAATGGGCTACAAGCCAGAAACTAATTCCTCTATTTTTTTCTTTTTGTTAGTTTTCTATTTACTGTTTCATTTTTTCATATTTGAATTTTTCATTTGTTTAGGAATCTTTCTTCAGAGAATTTATTTGCTAAATAATTTTAGAAATGTTGAAATGTATTTAGTATCATTTTGTAAACTTTTATTATATAATGTTATTATTTCTTTATTTTCTTTATATATATACCTTTCCTTTTAGTATTAGTAGAGCTTTTGATATGAGTTTTAATTTTTTTAATATCCATAAAATTATTAAAGAGTGCATTACTATTAACTCAAGAGATTCGATTCTCTTTAACTTTTAATATTAAAGAAACTTTTATATATAGTGATCCTTCATTAATATTTAATGCATAAAGTTCTAGGGAATTAATATGGTTAATATTATTCCCATGAATCTAGGGAATAGCAATGTATATATATTATTATAACCAACAAAGTAATTAGGGTTTGAAATTATAAATGCTTACCCTAGAGTTTAGGATACTTGATATATTTACATTCTTTTGTTGATGTGAATAAAGATTAATGGCTAAACATATTGTCTTTATGTTTGTGATCTTTAATGATATCACCTTTTAGAATAGAAAGTTATTATCTGGAATGTCTTATGAAAAGGATTTGATAAAGATAACTCCTAAGCACATTTAATTATGATAGTTAGGAATGACAAAGATGTGCTTAAGTGATTTGCTATAGGAAATATTCCTATAAACGATTGTGGAAACAAGATGATAGATCAATCAGATGAAATGGATATTATGTTTGCTTAAAGATTTAGGGTTTAGTGTTTACCAAGAATTCTGATCTTCCATAATTCACAATCATGGACTTCTAATTAAGGAATTCCTTTCCTAGATATACTACCTCTTCCTATTCATCATCATGTGTTAACATGATGAGCTTTACTTCACAAGAATATTCTTATCCACCTATTATTCTTCTTCTAAATCCATTTATAAATCCAATGAGCTTGACACTAAAGCTTTTCATAATCTTCTCATAACCTTGCTTGGTTATATCAAATTAATAATGGTAACCTTCAATCCAACAAGTGGTTACTGTTAACTCCATTCAAACCTCCCTTATCATCCATCACTAATATTACTCCAATAGATGTATATATCAAATCCTACTTCACCTCAAGATCTTACTATCCTTTTAAGAGGAATAATACTACTTCACTAAATCCATGCTACTCTAGCTCTAGCTTAATTATACTATCTTATATCTACATAACTCCAATATCTTATATTCAAACTTCACATCATATCATGGTGACTTATCATGGCTAACCTAGGATAACATATCTATACTAGGGTTCAATCATGGTCTATCCACCAATGTCACTTATACATGATATAAGCATTCAATCTTGGTGACTAAAGCATGATCATTATAATCCTTTGATCATTTATGGCTTAGGTTTCTAGTTGGCTAATCAAGGTCTCAGCAATACAACACTACAGTCGTATTATAATTATCTTCTCAGTGTATCTATCTGACTAAGAGAGATTATTTATTTACTATCCGTACTTTATTCAATAGGATTACTCCTGGTAACTTATCTTCATAATTCATCCTTGTAATCCTCTTTGTTACCACATATAATTATATCTTCCAGATTACTCTTCTATCCATTCAGGAGTGAGTTAACTCCAGCAATTATCACATTGATCCTATTCTCTTTCAACACCCCCATCTTATAGATGATACCTAAAACTAACATTACCACTTACTTCTTCTTACATCCTTCTCTAAAGGATTTTAAAGTGAATGTTATGATATGGAAAAGAGTTGATAGATCAAGAATTGATAGGTTAATAATTGGTGAATCAATAGTTGATTACTCAACATTGATGAACAACAGATATTAAGATAAGATTCATTAGAGATGATAAGAATTGATATGTAAAGAAATATATACGGTGAATGATCTTGACTTGGTTTCATTCCTACTCAATCTCACTAAAGAGTGAAGGTTAGGTATTGACATGATACTCACGATATAAGTATATAAGATTAAGATTTAGTTGTTACATTCTCATTGTTTGGGTTATATTCTTAACTTGGTATTCATGAGTTGTGTATTGAATACTAGGATATGATTACTTAAGGATCAAATATAAATCATTAAGTAATGTACTAGGGTTAAAATTCTACTACATTTGATCTACCCTTATATCAAATCTCCTTTACCCAAAATAAGGTTTTAGCAAAGGTCCTATTGAAACTTATCGCAGTCAACTTGATGATCTACTTCAATTCCATCAAGTTGAGAGAAGCTTCAATCACTTTGACAAGTTTTGTTCAAAAGCGCGAAAATTATTCAGATTTTCTATGCATGAATGCAATGCACACATCTGTGTTCTTCTTATTTCTAAGCTCTAATGCTGGGATGTTACACTCAGGTACCATCAAATCATATTGATTGAGTGGGTATGAACTCATCTTCCTTTCTAAAAATTTTAGACAAAAATCAAACCAAGTGATTTCCAAGTTGATAAATGATGAGAAACTACTATAGGAACTTGCTAGAGTGCTACACATGCATCAAAATGAAATATCTAAGCATAGAACAAGAATGCAAGCTCACACAACATGTCACCTATAGCAGCAAAATACTCAAGATATAATCTACCAATCACAAATCTAATTGGACAAGCGGAGGAGGCACATACCAAGGATCAATCCCTCCAAAAATCAACAGCAAAGATGGGCTGAGCAAGGAGATCGAAAATCGGGAGCAAGAACAGCAGGAACTCGAGCTTGAGAAAGCTTTCTGGTGTTTTTCGGGAGAGAGAAATAAGATGGCTCGGAGGAGGCATCTTGGAGGGCCACAGGTGGGCCACACCCATGCCAGGTGCCACCTGGGGGCTGGCCGCGCCACCTGGTGTCCCTCTGCCCCTTTTTTCTAGGAAAAAATTATTTTGAATTTTTTGGAATTTTTTGGCAAACTTTATTTTTGGCTAATTTCCACGGTATGAAAATTGATTTTCTCGCAGAAAAGATTTTTTAGAAGAAGCAAAAGAAAACAAAAACCAAAACTACGGAAGTTCTAAGACACTCTAATAAGCAAACAACTAGAAAAACCAAAGCTAACAAGAGAAAGGGCAAAGACTAGGAAGGAGAAAAGTAAAAGAAAACAAGATTAACCATAGTGAAAGCATTGTTTTATTCATTAAAATCCTTTTGTTAACAAGGTCGATCAATTCTTGTTACCAAAACAATCTTACATGAAAAAAAACTTTGCATTCCACAAAGTGATTATGTTACCTCAAACCTTATAACAATGGTCCCAATCATAATAGTTTCAAAATTTTCTTTTGGAATGGGACAATATATTTCTCCAACCTTGATGTTCTCAATATTTTCAATGGAATTCAGGCAATAGCTCTTAGCAACCTTCTTGGGGAAATAAACAGTATGCTCTTTGTCATTAATATTAAAAGTTACTTTTCCTTTATTACAATTGATGACAGCACCTGCAGTATTAAGAAAATGTCTCCCAAGAATAATAGACATATTATCATCTTCAGGCATTTCAAGCACAACAAAATCAGTCAAAACCAAGCAATTATGAGCCACTTGAATATGATTATCCTCACATATACCAACACAAATAGTAGTTGACTTATCAGCCATTTGCAAAGATATATCAGTTGGTATCAACTTTTCTAGCTGGAGTCTCTTGTAGAGAGAAAAAGGCATAACACTAACTCCAGTTCCCAAATCACATAAAGCAGTTCTAACATAATTATTCTTAATAGAGCAAGGAATAGTTGGTATACCTGGATCACCAAGTTTCTTTGGAACCTTACCGTTGAAGGAATAATTAGCAAGCAGAGTAGAAATTTCCTCATTAGGAATCTTCCTTTTATTAGAGACAATATCCTTCATATACTTTGAATAAGGAGGCAACTTAATAGCATCAGTCAAAGGAATTTGCAAAAATAAAGGTTTCATCCACTCACAAAACTTGTTGTAGTGTTCTTCCTCCTTTGACTTGTGTTTCTTATTTAGAAAAGGCATAGGTTTCTACACCCAAGGTTCTCTCTATTTACCATGTTTATTAGCAATAAAATCTTCCTTAGTGTACCTAGTGTTCTTAGTGTGCTCCTCAGGTTCTTCCTCAACTTCCTCCTTATCAGGAGCATCATTTTTATCATTACCACTCTTAGTTTCAGCATCAGAGACAAATATACTATTAGGATCTACAGCAGGTTCAAGTAGTTCCTCAATTACCTTATGTTTATTTTTCTTTCTCTTACGAGGACTACCACTACTCTCACCTTGTTGAGAATCCTGCTCAATTCTTTTAGGGTTTCCTTCAGGATATAAAGGATCTTGAGTGGATATACCACTCCTAGTTCTAATTCCATAAGCATGTTTATCTCTTGAGGCATTAACTAGCATATCTTTTTGTACCTTAGCAAGTTGATCAATTTGGGTTTGAACCATTTTAAAGTGTTTACAAAGCATTTTAATATCATTAGCAGTTCTTTCCACAATATCTTTCAACTCATTGATAGCTCTAGAGTTTTCCAATAAATGATTCTGAACTTGTTTATTAAAATTACCTTGTTTAACAATAAATGTGTCAAGTTCCACTAATCATTGATCAGGAGGCTTACCATAGGGAATATCACCTTCATCAAAGTGGATAGAGTGTACCTCAATAGTAGATGAGTGGGGAATTGGCTTACATAATTCTTCTATAGGAGGTAGATTCTTCACATCTTCAGCTCTAATACGTTTCTCCTTTAGACATTTCTTAACTTCCTTCATCACTTCATCATTTAATGCAATAACTCCCCTCTTCTTTGGTGTTGGTATTGGAACTGGTTCAGGCACAACTGGTTCAGGAGTAATAGGCTCAGGTGTATTTAGCTCAGTTGAAGTCCAATCATCATAATTCTTGCTTATTTTAGCCATTAATTATTCAGCATCTGTAGGAGTTCTTTTCCTGAAAACACAATCAGCAAAGCCATCTAGGTATGTCCTAGAATCATCAGTTAGTCCATTATAATAAATATCAAGAAGCTCATTTTAGGTAATGGACATCCAGGATGTGCATGAATCAAGGCACAGAACCTTGTCCATGACTCAGGCAATTTCTCTTCTTCTCCCTATTTAAAATCAAAAAGTCTCTCCAAAGCAGCATGTCTAGCACTGGGAGGAAAATATTTTTGGAAGAAAGAAGTAATCAAGCAATCAGGGCTATCAATAGAACCAAGAGGTAATCTATTAAACCAAGCCTTAGCTTCTCCTTTTAGTGAAAAGGGGAAGATCTTAGTAACAAAGTACTTGCGCATCTTAAAATCATCAGAGAATAAAGCACTCATAGTGGAAATCCCATTCATATGAGCTACAACACTCTCATTTTCAGTCCCACAAAAAGGTTCTTTCTCAACAATGTTTATATAGGATAAATCAAGAGAGAAATCATAATATTTATCTTTAATATCTATGGGAGAGGTGGCAAACTTAGGATCAGAGGACAGTCTAGGAATAATGGTACGTCTCTCAAGGAGACTCTTAATAGCACTAGCACCATGTGTGTTTCGGCAGTCCTCAAAAAATTCAACTGTAAACTCAATGTAACCATCATTAATATCATATCTCTGTCTAGACTCAGGTGAGCTAACAGATATAACAGTGTCTTCACTAGGAGTTTCAGTATTTCCTAGACTAGCCATAATAGCATCTAGGAAAGGACCTAATGAACCACTCGCATCAAGCACAGTAGAAGTAACATCATGAGTATCAAAAGCAGTTTCAGATTTAGCAGTAGTAGCAGTGTGCGTAGCATGAGTATGTGGTGGTGGTGTAACAAGCTTACTTATAACAGACGGTGAATCAAGAGCAGCAGCGGTGTTTAGGACTGTACCTCTTCTTGTAGTGGATGGTAAAATAGGAAACTTTCCATCACGATACTTCCCCATGATGAAAGGAGTATCAGTGAACAATAGTAGATCCAAGTGAACTGACAAATAAAGCTATGCTCCCTGACAACGACGCCAAAAAATAGTCTTGATGACCCACAAGTATAGGGGATCACAACAGTCTTCGCGGGTAGTATTACCCAATTTATTGATTCGACACAAGGGGAGCCAAAGAATACTTGCAAGCCTTAACAATTGAGTTGTCAATTCAGCTGCACCTTGAAATAGTTCTTGCTCACAGAAGTTTATCAGTAGCAACAGTTTGTACGGTTACCCAGCATACCACTGCATGTGTAGTACACTATAGTCATTGACATGACATCCACAGAACACCGTTCCGTAAATATCACATCCCTTAGAGTGGTACAACAGAAACATTGCGGGTCCATATTACAAACATACACACATTTTTATTATTACAATACCAGAAGTTCAAGACTTCAAAAGATTCAACTTACAAACCAAAATATAAAGTGTTTCAGAGGAAGTTGAAAGTAACAACTCCATCCCAGAGTTGAGCTCAACAGCTTATTATATAAGGTTCATGCTGCTCAGCTCAATTGATTACTAATAACTAAGGCAACTAATCTGACTCGTTGCCGTTCAGTCCATATCGTATCTCGTAGTCCACCCCTTCAACACCTCCTGACAAGTCAGGCTCCTCATAGAAGACATCATCTCGACATTCTGCTGCATACATTGGGGCATCTTCTGGATCCTTAGAGTCTAAGGAGGGGATCAAAGGAAAGGGTGAGTAACAACGTTACCTAGAAAGTTTATTATATGCAAGGTAGGAAGTTTGATGCTCTATCTACCACCTCGGACTATAAGTCCTTGGCACTACTCAGTTTTCATAAATCTTTCTTAAAATATTGATTTTATTGTGAAAATCTATGACCATCAGCCTTCACAGGTTTAACAGAACTTTCATGGAGTTCCTTTCCTGCCGCGTTCGTAGCTCCTTCCCGGAACAGGGAGTAACAAGTTAAAATTCTTACACTCTGCAGAGGTGCATTACTTTACCCATGAGTCAACTCCTTGTTGCACAATTGGGCATACTTTCCGATCCATAATTCCTTCATGTGGGGCCCAGTAGGTGATCCAAGCCAATCACTGCCCCCTTCGTGACCCCGCATGCCTCCTTGGTGTACACCATGCCCACCCATTTAATTACGACAATGGTTTGTATAGACCGTTAGATGCCAGAACTATCGTGGGACGATGAGGGTTCCCACCCATATGCTGCATATCCTCTACGAATTACCAATTAAATGCATGTTACGACGATAACAGTCATGACCTGCACATCCGACTAGATGCGAGAGGAAGAAGATACAACTGACTTCTCTGTCCCATTCCAAATCTCATGGTTAACGCGCAATATAAGGCGCTAGAATCACTAATGTCAAGGGTTGTTAAATTCCTATATGATTATCACTGTTGCAAATAGAACCCTAAGTTCTATTGCTTCTCTATATCATCACTTAGGATGATATCATCATTTTATTTGTTTGAGAAAATACTATTTTCTTTACTTGAACATAGATGATAACACACAATTTGTAAATACTTTGGTAATGACTCTTCAAAAGGACATGAGAAAGTGATGAACTTGCCTTGTGATTGCAAGGTAGTGAAGTCGGATGCTTGAACTGTACCTTGAGCTTTTATGTCTACAAAACATCATTATTGCCCGATAAGGACAATATTTAAAGAAGAAAAATGAATATGCATAGTAATGTAATGCATTATTTCTTATTTATCTTCTTTGTGTGTTTTACCCAATATTTTAGTTTCAGGAATTTCTTTAAGTAATAAAGAAAATTATTTTAAAGAATAACCTTTTAATATTTTATAAATATTACATTCACTATTTTTATAATGTAATAAATTATTAATAGAGTTAAAACTAAAATTTCCTTGTTAAACATAAACTATTATATTTATTTGTTTAATAATTCCTTTTAAGCTTTAGTATTTAAATAAAAGGCAATTTCTTTTGGGAACTCTAAATATTTATTTAGTATTTTTCTAAAATACTAGAATAACAAAATATAATAAAAGTGAATTTATTTATTTTTATCCTATTTGTTTAATTTTATAAAATTCCATAAGGACTATATATACTTATCATAAAATTCTTGACCAAAAATTATATACATAAAAATTATTTATTAATTTAATTACGTAGGTTGGATTATTATGAATCTAAAAATATATTATTTGCAATTTTTAGACTTCTATTTTATTTTTTTGAATTTTATTTAGTTCTATGGTATTTTGGTCTTTTATAAATTATTAAAAGTTCCTTTTAAGTTTTTGGGCTAACCTTTTGGGCTTATTGGGCCAAACTGGCCCAAATGACTTGGCCAAAAGAACTCCCCGAAGGGCTCTGGCCCTATCGGCCCATTCTCTCTGTCTTTCCCTCTCTCGACCTTACCTCTTCTCCTCCTCGACCCCGTGTTCTCTAGCGCTGCAGCCGTGCGCTGCCCGCCGTTGTGACCTTCCCTGACCGCTGTCGTGGTGTATGGCGAAGTTGTCGGTCATGCTCCTTCATCGGCTCCGACTCGATTTGGTTCTGGGGCCCTCCTGTGGCCAGGCTAGCTCCGTCCCAAACCCTAGGTTTGGGGTGGTGTTGTTAATGTTGCCGCCAATGCTCTTGTGGTGACGTGTGGTGCTTGTGCGCCCTCGTGTGCTGCTGTGGCCGTCATCGTGGCTGGGTGCGGGTTGAAGCGCCCTTTAGGGTGCTCCCCGTGCCGCCATGAGATCTTCGGCCCCTCTGCTTCCTCTTCAATTCTCCAGCGAGGACCATAGGTGAGTTGGTTCTCTGTTATCTCCCGTGCCTCTGTCTACTTCGATTATCTCTGTGTGTAACTAGTGGTTATCCTTCATTCGGGTTTTGTATTGGTTCTAGGGTTCATCCCCGGTTCTAGGGTTCATCCCTCTGTGTGCTTGTATGATAATGATTTGATCAAGTAGTGATGCCTAGTATGAATTATGCTCACTGTAATTTAAGGCTTACTGTCATGATTTGATTGTCTGATGCCACTATGAATCTGATGCTGGTGGTTAGATGATGTTGCCTCTGATTGGTGATTAAGCTGGTTAACCTAATGGCATAATTTTGAAATCTGTTGGGTGAGATTGATGCTTAGTGTGTTCACTTGCTGTCATTACTTTGATACTGATGGTAACACTGTTAGTGGTTGTTCACTGCATCAATGGGTGTTGTCTTGTATGTTTATCAATAAACTGAACTTAATCATTAGAGTCTAATGAAACTTTGAAGATAGATGGATATATTAGATGATCTCTGAGTGTAATCTCAGGGAAATGATAATTATTGGCTTACTGGTTTATTCATGAAAGCTAAAATATTTGTTTGGCTTGGTGGTAGGATTTGTTCTTGTGATACCATCTTAGAATGGCACACAAGTTGATTCTACTTACTAGCTTTACTATGGTCGGTACTTGAGATTGGATAGATGCCTAAAAATAAGTTGAAAGCTTGTATTGATATCTATGCCTATGATGTTGGTCTGAGGCTATAGGAACTAGATTCCTATCTTGCCGTCCTTTTCAAATATGCTAAAGTATCATAGTTGCTCACTAGATCTTGGATCCTAGTTGGTTAAGTTAATTGGTTTGTTTGTAGCTTATGAAATCTGAGGTGCTACTCTTTCTTGGAGATGTGCCCAGAGTTTATAAGAACAAATGATGAAATATATAAGTTGTTTTAGGTATCACCAGATCTATGATGCTGGTCTAATATTTTGGTGTGTTTAGTAAATTTTTATTCTGGCCTTTATATTTCAAATCCTCTAGGATAGGTTCACCCCACTTGGGTGATAACTAAGAGGTTAATCCTAAAATAGAACATGCTTTTCTGTTTGGATAAGATGAACAGAATCTATGGATGTTTTATGATGCTCACCACACAGTTGATGATTTGTGATGGTTGTTGGTTGATGTGTGGCTTGATCTTGCTAATTATGTTGCTGTCTTGATCTTTCCCTTCACCTCCTGGTGCTACTCTTGCTACTTCGGGTTCCTGTGCTTGGCCTTGATCATCCCTGCACCTCCTAGCTCCTGTGAGCTTGACCTTGCTGTCCACCTGATTCTACCCCTCCTTATGTCACCATCTGGTGATGCTTGGATGGTTTGGTATGAGGTTTTTGGCTGGTGGTTTGCTTAGCCTTGGTAAGCTGAGTGTTCTTGGTGTGATGTTGAAAATGCAGAGATGTACTAGGGGCTGCCCACGGCTGTGCTTGGTCCTTTTACTTGGTGAGATGTTGTGGATGTGTCGACACCACACCCCATGCAGTTTGGTGATTGAGCTGCATGTGTGTCTGTTGCATGGTTGTGGATGAGATTAGTGAGGTGTTTTACCCTTTGATCTTTTAACTGTTATCCTTCTTGGTAAACTTGCCCCTTTTATTTGATGTGATCATTTGACTTATGGCTTATTTATTATGAAAGATCAAATTCATATTGGTGAAACTTGCCCCTAAAAGATTTACTCAATGATGTAAACTTGAGCAGTGCAACTCACTGCTCTCTACTGAGAGTAAAATTAATAATTTAACTTTCATTTTCCTTTTTGTTTGTTCTTTATTTTGCAGGTACAAGATCTGAAGATTCAAGATTAGTATAGGTTTACTTTTAGACAAATAAATTCCTTTGTAATTTTTTATTTCATTCTTTTGTAAGAAATGTGTAATAGTTTATTATATATATTTCTCTTTTGTAATTTCCTTTCTGTAAAGATTCTTTATTATCTCAATGAGTTACTCTTTGTAACTTATTCATGCAATAAAGATAAGGAATAAAATATTCATTTCTTAATTGGATTTCTTATTTAGAGTTTCTATTACTATATATTATTTCTTGATTGAATAATATTACTAAATCATTTTAGAATTCATTTAAAATATCAATTCCTAACTTTATAATATAAACTCAAATTTCAAATTTGAATTCAAATTCTTTTCCCCCAAAACACACTAATTCACAAAGATCATGTCAAAATTTATAACGATCACTCTCCAAAGCTATTCCTACACTTAGAGAGTGAAAGAAACTCTGATCACTTTAAGTTTTTATTTGGGGAAAAATTTACCCACATTTTACAGATGAATGCATGCATATGCACAAATTTCTAAATATATCCTTCGTTGCTTCCTAAATGCCAGTTTGGTAGTATCAACAACAAAGTAACAGCAACAGTAAAACATGAGCAATAGTAACAGTAGCAGCAAATAGTAGGATATGAGTGCGGCAGGCATAGGGATGGATGGACGGGCGTTGCATGGACGAGTCTAAACATGTACCTTAAAGATCTAGGGCAATTGCGTATAAATAAGAATAAGCATCCAAGTACTAAACAATCATAGGCATGTGCTCCGTATATATTCATGCGTGCTCGCAATGAGAACTTGTACAACATCTTTTATCCTGCCAGCCCGTGGCAGCAGGGCCTCAAGGGAACTACTGGCAATTAAGGTGCTCATTTTAATAGAGCACCGGAGCAAAGCATTAACACTTCGTGAACACATGTGATCCTCACATCACAGCCATCCCCTCCGGTTGTCCCAATTTCTGTCACTTCGGGGCCTTTGGATCCGGACAATGATATGTGTACACAACTTGCAGATAAGATCACAAACAATACTATCATAATGATTCAATAATAAGTCCAGACCTGAGATCATGGCACTCAGGCCCTAGTGACAAGCATTAAGCACAACAAGTTGCAACAAATTCAAATAACACTAATAGAGATACTAGGCACCATGCCCTAACGATCTTATTTGATTACATGATAGGACTCATCCAATCCCTACCATCCCCATAGCCTACAACGGGGGATTACTCACTCATGGATGAGGGAAACATTGTTGGTTGATGGAGAGGCGTTGGTGATGACGATGGCGATGATCCTCTCCAAATTACCCGTCCCGACAAGGTGCCAGAACGGAGTTTCTGGATCCAAATCGTGGTTTCTGGTTGTGGCGGCGCAGGGGAACTCTTTCTGGAAAAACGCCGCCCCCCTGAGTTTTTATGTCAGAAGGCATCTTATAGGCGAAGATAGAGGCCGAGGGAGTGCCTGGGCTAGCCACACCCCTCCCAGGCGCGGGGTGGGCCCGCCTGCGCGGCAGGTGGTGTGGGCCACCCAGGGCTCCCGTTCATCTCGTACTCTGCCTCTGTGGATCTTCTGGTGAAATAGGATTTTTGACATATTTTCCAGGATTTTTCCTGATAGTTGATTTTCTGCACAAAAACTAGACACCAAGGTAATTCTGCTGAAAACAGCGTCAGTCCGTGTTAGTTGTATCCAAATCACACAAGTTTAGAGGAGAAACAATAGAAAAAGTGTTCGGGAAAGTAGATACTGTTGGAGATATTCCCTAGAGGCAATAATAATTGTAGTTATTATTATATCTTTGTGTTTATGATAAATGTTTACATTCATTCTTTGATAGTATTAACAAGGAAACATTAATACTTGTGTGATTTGTAAACTAAAATAAGAGTCCCTAGTAAAGCCTCTTTATAATACTAGCTTGTTGGTTAATAGATGATTGTGGTTTCCCTATCATGAACATTGAGATGTTATTAACAACAAGATCATATCGTTAGGAGAATGATATGGTGGACATACTCCTATAGATAAGCGTAGCATAAAGATCAAGTCATTTTAATAGTTCAATTGCTATATGCTTTCTGATACATAGTAATCGAATTCCTTCGAACATGAGATCATGCATATCACCTTTGCCGGATGGATGCTTTGATGACATCAAACACCACACCGTAACTGGGTGGCTATAAAGGTGGCATTGAGTGTTCGGAAAGTATTGGTTGAAACACATGGATCAAGAGTGGGATTTGTCCATCCACATGACGGATAGATATACTCTGGGCCCTCTCGGTGAAATGGCATCCAATTAGCTTGCAAGCATGTGAATGGCTCACAAGGGATCACATATCACGGGAACGAGAAAAGATTACTTATCGGTAACGAGGTTGAACTAGGTATGCAGAGATACCGACGATCATAACCTCGGATAAGTAAATTATCATGAGACAAAGGGAAATTGATATCGTATGTAAGTGGTTCATTCGATCGCAAAGTAATCGTAGAAATATGTGGGAGCCATATGAATTTCCAGATTCCTCTATTGGTTATTGATCGGAGAAGTGTCTCGATCATGTCCGCATAATTCACGAACCGTAGGGAGACACACTTAAGGATTCGACGTTGTTTGAGTAGTTATGGAATGATGAGAAAGAGTCCGAATGTTGTTCGAGTCTCGAATGGGATTCGGATATCACGAGGAGATCCGGAATGGTCCGAGAATAAGATTCATATAAGGAAAGTCCGTTTGAGTTGGAGAATGATGTGTTTTCATCGGAATGTTCTAGAAGGTTCGGAATGTCCGCACTCGGAGGGAAGGGTACATGAATGTGTTATATCAAGTTGGTATGATTGCATCATGTACTAAGTGTCATCGCTGAACAAAATAGAGGATTAAATCAAATCCTTGTTTGAAAAGTCAAACGCCAAGTTTGAAAGTCAAACGGCTATTTTTGGGAAGTGGAAAGGAGGAGGAAACCGAGTTGGGAGGAGTCCCTCCCCCACCGCCGCGCACCACTGCCGAGTTGGGGAGGGACTCCCCTCCCCTTGGCCGGCCGTCCCCTCCACCTATAAAAGGAGGGGCAGGGCTCCCCTCCTAGACACACAAGATCCTCTCCTCCAAACCCTAGTACCAAGCCGCCGCCGGCGGCCCTAGGGCACTCGCCGCCGCCTAGGTGAAACCCTAGCCGCCGGCCTAGCCCCCTCCTCGGCGTGTCTAAACCCTAGATCGTCGAGGGGCTCTCTCATACTCCACCATACTCGCTCCGGCTTAAGGCGAAGCCCTGCGAGATCTCCCCTCTATTTCCGGTACCACGCCGTTGTGCTGCCGGAATCGCGAGGAGAGTGCTACAACCTCCATGTCTTCTTTGGAACAAGGGAGAAGAAGGTCTTCGTCAGTACCGAACGTGTGACCGATTGTGGGAGCGCCGTAACGCAGCACGGAAGGATCGCTCACGATCTTGAGATCGGAAAGAGTACGACTACATCACCCACGAGAATCCGCTCTCGTTAAACACTTTGGAATCTTCAAGGGTGAGTTATTCTATCGACTCGTTGCTACAATCTAGTAGATAGATCTTGGCTTGTTTGTTTGTATGCGGTAGAATTTTTTTGTTTTCCATGCTACGAAACCCTACAGATACGTTTTGGACGTATCATAATCCACCTTCAGGTTATCATCCAAACCCCCTCCAGTATTAAGTTGCAAGCAACGGATAACTGCTTTAAGAAAAGTGTGTAAGGTAAACAATCCACTTGTTCCATGAACAATAGATCGCTGTTTTCCCCCTAGTAGCAACATCACATCTACAACCTTAGATATTTCTGTCACTTCCCCAGATTAAATAGAGGCATGAACCCACTATCGAGCATAAATACTCCCTCTTGGAGTCACTAGCATCTACTTGGCCAAGATAGCTACTAGAAACAGAGAGCATGCAAGATCACAAACAACACATACATGATAGAATCAATAAGATAGAACCATTAATCAATCTGTCATAGTAATCTCAATATCCATCGGATCCCCGCAAACACAACATGCATGATTACAAATAGATGATCTTGATCATGAACGGAGCTCACAAGATCTAAACATGGTAGCACAAAGGAGTAGAGACAACCATCTAGCTACTACATGGACCCGTAGTCCAAGGTGGAACTACTCACGCTTTATACCGGAGGCTGGCATGGTGATGAAGAAGGCCTCCAGGATGATCTCCCCCTAGCAGGGCGCCGGGAAGAACTTCAGATCCCCCCGATCTAGGGACGATGGTGGCGGCGGCTTCAGACTGTTTTGTGGAAGATTGTTTGGGTACTTAGGGTTTGGGTATCAGAGGCTTCTTATAGGCGAAGAGGCGAGGCAGGGGCACCCAGGGTGGCCGCACCCCTAGGCGTGGGCCAGGCCAGGCCGCGCGCTAGGGGTGTGGCCCCCTGGTGGCTCTTCTCCGTCTCGTCTTCTCGCTCCGTGTTCCCCACGGTGAAATATTGACTTTGGCTTTTGTCTCGTCCAATTCTGAGAATATTGATTTTCTGCCTTTTTTGGAACCAAAAACAGAAGAAAACAGGCAACTGACACTATGGTATCTTGTTAATAGGTTAGTACCAGAAAATGTATAAAAATACCTCAAAGTGTATACAAAGCAAAGTAGATACTAAACAAGCATGGAACATCAAAAATTATAGATACGTTTACGATGTATCACGCCGTGCGTGGCCGGGGTCGAGGAGATGGGGAGCGTCGGTGAGGTGCGCCGTGCGTGGCCGGGTTCGGGGCGAGGCCACGGAGGCATCAGGGAGGTGGGGCCATGCGTGGTCGAGGTCGGGGAAGGTGCCAAGGCGTCGGGGAGGTGGCACCCTGGCCGGGGGCATGGAGGTGGGGACGTGGACGGGCGTCAGGGGAGATGGCGGGACAATCCAGTCCAGCGCGGACGTTGTCGGGGAGGTGGCAGCGCGACCGGGGTTGGGGAGGTGGCGGATCGGGTCGGGGAGGTGGCGGAGGATGCGTTGGCGAGGTGGGGAAATGGCTTTATCTAGATCCACAACGCTTATATCATATTCACTTTGTGGTAGTAGCCATGTTCAATAAATAAAAGCGTCGGTACTATGATGATAAGGAAAGTGAGTAAGAAGAGAAGGAAAGAGAGGTCATATGGGAAATAGTGGTTGCGACACAACTAGTGGCATTCATATTACGCGAACGCCGCCACTAGGCGACGTAACAGCGGCGTTTAGGTAGGTGCAAACGCCACCACTATGCATAGAAGAAAACTGGTCCCTGCCAAAACTTGTCGCGGCGTGCAATCTAAAGATGTAATTGGTGCCCCCTCAAGATGCCTCCCGGTAAATTAGAATTTAGAGGCCATCCGATTATCCTTTAAGATGGTTTTAACCGTAGATGTCTTTCCACCGTGACATATAAAAGCCACCGCATTGCACAACCCGCTCGAAAACCTAGCCGCCGCCTCCTGTTGCCCTCCCGCGCCCCCTTCTCCTCCTGCGTGCGGCGGCCGTGCCACTCCGCCTCCCTGGTTGTCACCGGCCCTCCTCCCCCAACCTCCTCATCCCATCCCTTCCTCTCCCAACCCAGTCCCTCCAGCATCCGAGCTCGCTTTGTCTCCATTGCCGAGAGCAGCGCAGGACGATGCACACGATGTCGTCGCTGCGAGGAATGGCCGATAGATGGCGGCGGGCGAGCTCCACCTCCTTCATTCCTCTCGCGATTCCCCTTGTTTCTGGATACTGCCCCTCTGATGTCTCCATAGGAATATTCTTTCCCTTGGCATGCTCTCTTCCCTAGCAAGAAGAGAGGACGGAGAGGACGCCTGGTGAGAGATGGGAGGAAGAGGAGGCAGAGAGGGAGGAGTGGTGAAGAAGAGAGGCACACATGTGGGGGGAGACGTTCGTGACGGCGCCAGTGTCGTCCTAGGACCCAGGAGGAGCCGCTCTCACCACGGAAGAGGAACGTCATCGCCATTGTCTACTCTCTTGCCGCCTCCTCCATTGAGCAACACTCTCCTTGCCGCGTATGGCCACTGCTCATCATTACACCCTGCCGTTGACCTTGCCATATGCATTCGTTTTGAAGGTATACAAACACCTTCTTTCATCCCTAGCCCCATCTTGCACCACAGATTTAGAAAATTCTGTAAATACGCAATTGTGTCGGTCCAGGTACTGCTGGTGGTAGTGGATTGGAGGAGGCGGTGAGACCAGATGTGTGCAACAGTGATGGTGGCGCCAGGAGTTCAGCTTGAAGCACACCTTCCCGGATCTGACCGCTGCGAGTTGAAGTGCAAATGCACATTGCCATGTACCATCCACCAAAAGGTATGGTGCATGTAGCTTATGCTTCAAAAATAGTAGATTAGGTACTATATTTGCTCGAGCATTATTTCTCTACACAATTGCTAAATATGTTCTGGCATTATTTGTTAACTTTTTCAGAGAGGATATTTCCCCTACTCATAATTGCTGCATATTAATATACACTGATGACAGTCTGTCTATCTTAGCAAAATTCCCTTCTTTTTCTTTTCAGGCATGTCTCCTCATATATAGTACAAATTGCACTGGACAACCTATTTTGTCATGGCAAAGCACCGATGATTTGGGTATGAGAAATTCATTCCTCTTATAGATAGAATATTACACTTCATTTTTCCATCCTATTGTTTAGTTCTACTCTTGCTTAAATACGATTATCCTATTTTCACTTGCTATCAAAGTGATGGAAGGCCTTTTACTGTTATTGTTGCATCTCAAGTAATACGTGCATTCCACAGGCATGCTTGCGAGAATGTACCTTTTTAATTGCAAGTGCCTTTTCTAAACCATAGCTTTCTTTTGCTTGGAAATAATATATCCTGGTCAGTTAGCATAATATTGATCCCTTGCCTTTTCTCTGCTCTAAATATTTTGCTTTTGTAGCAGACTCATTTTGTGCTCTTGCATTGTTCGTTTGAGGAACCGACTCCAGCGGCATGGGCATGCTTAGATGATGGATAACCTGCTATGGCCTATTGAACGCTATAGTAATCTGGGAGCTGGAGCTGGAGCGTGTTTACATACTCTTACAGGTAGAAGGAGGACTCTACTTATGTTTTGATACTGAAGAAACATATATTAATTTCTCACTTTTGTGCTTGCCATTTTCGAATTTCTGGACTTAATTTCTAATATGATTCTGCAGGTCCATATTATGTTTTAACAATCATCCTACCTATGTGTGGTTGTGCTTATTATGTCAATCTTGAAATATTTTGATTCTTGCTGGTACCTCAAGTATATAAAAAGATTCTCAGTGCAGTCTAGAGTGTTTCTCGAAAAATTCTTAGAATGCATTTTGTCCAGATTTTCAGCGAGCTAACTGAAAAACAACAGAATTTTTTTCTCACTGCAGACAATGATTCTCAGATTTGGATACCTTGATATAGTCAATTGTGTACAGATTCAACCTTTGTATGCAGGTAGACCTGGTTGCGACTATAGCGTTTCTCAAATAATCTTTAGAATTTAAATAAGTTTTGTGATTTTGTACAAGTATGAGGTCACGAAGACAAGGAGAGGTGTTGTCGGTTCAACACGTGCTTGCTGATAGAGAAGGCAAATGAGGGCATGGTGTAGGAAGAGTTTGGTCTTGTGGACAAGGGTATTACAGGGATCAATATCAAGGAATCTCACCACATCTAGATATCAGCCCTACCAAAGCAAGCTCATCCCTCCTCTGCCTCTTCTTCATCCAGGACCTAAAGGTTTCACCTCTCTTTTCATCCCCCTCTTGGACATCAATTTGTTTCGTTTCCCATGAGTGATGTCAGATTGGTGTGATGGTATGTAAGCTTAGAGTGCTAGCTATATCGAGTCACATATATGAGATATACAGTTCTTCATGGTGCTAATTTCTCTCTTGGTTGTGTTTACTATGTAAAATATTTATTTGCTTAACATAAAATATCTTCAATAGCTGAATTGGATTTGGGACTGGAAGGCCGGGGAGGACGAGAAGGAAGGCGCCACCATGGATGTCACAAAGAAAAATGATGTCAATGCTGCAGGTCCATGGATAGAATGAATTATTTTGGTATAGTCTTTTCATAAACAGTATATTTTTGTGCATCACACATCTCTATTCTATGTTGGTTTTTAGTTGTGGCTGAGAGAGGCATGTTTTATGGTACCTTTTACTGGTCATAGAAGTAGCAAAAGTATGATTTGCACCGACGGCTCAGATCAACCGGCATAGATTAGGCCCAACAGGCCCAAAATTCCTTAGGTCATTTAAAAAATCAGGAAAAAAAGAGTTGGATCGAATCTAATCGACCAGACGCCGCATCGGAACTCCGTCGGCACCGGCGCCTCCACCAGACCTCTGGTCGCTGCCTCCTCCTGGCACACGCCGTCGGGACCTCCACGCCGTCGCCTCCACTTGACCCGCGGCCAACACTTCCACCTGGCACATGGGGCCATCACCTCCTCGCCGCCGCCGCCCTGACATGGAGATCGCGTCGACCCGGTAGTGACGAACATATCCGGCCAAATCTCCGGCTGAGACAATAGGTATGTGGTCTGCTCTCTCCCCGTCTCACATAGGAATGCCATGGATGTGGCAGGCTTGCTTGCGCGGCGGCCGGCCTTGTCAGCCAGTCGCGACCATGTACCAATCGCAGTTAAGCCGGACACATGATCATTGCCATACCCTAATTAATCCCATTAGCTTCAGAAGATCATACCGGTCATACACATATGTCGCCAAATGCATGCAGTACCTGATCGGTATGTGGTGTAAAGCGAGGCAGGCAGGCCTCCTGCTGAATTTCTTGGTCCTCGAAAGAAACTAAGTAGCTAGTTTTTTCCCAATCAGATCTGGCGACGCGACTTTTGCAAACTTCTAATGGTTAATTGTAAATGGACGAAATTCAACACTACTTTTTTCCAAGGGATTGTTGATATAGACAGATGCTGACTTTACCATTCCTACACAGTAGTGCCTAATGCCTATGGATATGGATGGTGAATTGGTATTCGTGCAAGTGCAATGCAGTTTTTTCTCAAGAAACTACAGTATTTACTTAATAATTTGTATTTCACACTAGTAGGGAATACTAAAACTGTAGCAAGAAATCAACATGAGGTGTAGTGCACACTACTTTGGAGACATGGCATTACTGAGTACAAACCTTCCAATTGTATATGTCAAAATTTTATAAACTGGGTCTTTGTATAATAGAAAATAGAGGGGAGTTTTAGGACCATTTGCTAGTACTCCTAATAAATTATCATATATGAGAATAAGATTTCATTAATGATTGTGAAGTATAGTTAGAAGTTGTTTTTGTAGACGTGATTTACTTGAGTGGTAACATCAGTTTTTTCTTTGATAAGTGGTGTTTAAAGTTTATTATTCTATTTTTTAGTCAAATATATACATCCAGTTTCTTAGAATTCACTACAGTTTGTAAGCAAGAATGCTACGGAAATCACAACAGTAGTACTTTTTTCTTATCTAGGACCATGAGTGAATTTTACAATGAAAATTTAAATTATGCTAATATATAGTGTGTTCTTGCACATGATGTCTCTTCTGTAATGTTGGACATTAATAGCATGACACGATGTAATCAGGAATGACAGGAAAAATATATTAGTCTTGATAATCTTTTATATTCTGGTGAGTATATGATCTTGTTCCGTGCCTTGTCGAAAGTTGATTAGCTATCATGTTTGTATTAGTTTTCTTAATGCTCAAGTTTGCGTTTTTTATTCGTTGTAAAACAGATGAATCAATGCAATCTAATCAATGAGGACATTAGAACCAAACTTACTGTGCCTTTTTTTTTTGCTTGTACAGGCTTCAGTTTTAGTAGGTGTAGTTGCTTCTGTCCAATGCAGAGCGAGACGCAACACCTTCAACCACTGATGGCAACAAATCCTTGTGTTGGCTTGCCATGTTTTCTGAAACTTTTGTATTAAGTTGTAATGTGTTCAAATATAACTGATACATTTCTTATTCTGATTTATTCCTGTAGCTTTTCTCCCTCATATTCTGCTTTTGTGTGACGGTATGCGGGCGCCTGCAACCCTAGCTGGAATGCTTCTGTATGCCTCATATCTCAGTTGTACATTGGAAATTTGTAAAATGAAAGTCGGACAGTGGACTTCTCCTGTTCTCCTCATTTTTATTCGGTTCAAGTAAGATAGAATATAATTCACATAGAGTATGTATAAACCATCAGAAGAAATATGAACTACGATGCCCACTGGCCAGCACGTAGGCGGGTTGTGACATGAGGAAACAAGCAATCAACTGATCAGGTTCAAGAAAGATGAAGAAGGAATGTTGTTCCGTTGGCTCTAAATCCGATGCTTGTAAATGTGTCATTTGCATGCTAAAGTACTTACTGCCTGTTGGGTTGAGTTAATTATATGTCACTTGCTTGATGTCAATATATGTCGCTTGCTATGGTTGCTTCTTAAGAAATGATGGGGAACAAGGGAATTGCAAGCAAAATTTTGTATAGATGCACATAAGAGTTCGGATAACAGATAACAATAGATAGATGACATACTTATACTTGAGTCCCCAGAAAAGAAGTTACAAGCAGAAAACAATCAATAATTGCGATGTTCCATGGGATGTTGGAAACAAAATGCAAGAATAACAGCTTCTTGTTAGTATCTATATATTTATCCTTTTTGTTTTGGACTTGTAAGCTTTTACTGAATGGATTTCTTTACACCAGGAATTTGATTCCTAGTCCAAATTTTTGAGAAATATTGATACAGTACAGATACATGTCACAAGAAAGTAGAACCTGATAGTACAACATAGATCCAATTTTCATGCTTTGTTTTCCAAAACAGATAACAAGCAAGTAGAACCTGATAGTACAGATCGAAGAGTCTGTGCACCCAAACAGTATAACAGTATTACACTGCAGATTTCAGTACATATAGATTTTGTAAAAGTAATTACTCATTTATGTCATGGATTTAAACTTCTATACAAATTTTTCAATATTTTCTATCTAAACACTAGGAATTATTATTCGAGCTACATACAAGACTACCATTAACCAGAAAAATGTATAGTATTTCCTATGTTTACATTTTCTTCTTCAAGTCTCTTGCCTCTTTGTGATGTCATGACCTACGTGCTTCTCCCTGTGAGCAAACTATGCAACATTTGTTCTTCCTTCTCGTGCAGAAGATAGACGGACGAGGACAATGCATCTTGTACACTATTATTTGAAGCCATCATACAATAGTTGACCATCTCATCAGCATACTTGTTGAGAAGGTCCTCCCGGATTAACAAAGTACAACCCTGCATACAGTAAAAGCATACTAACTAAAAGTTTGTGCATTGTAAATCAAGGAGAAATATGGTATTTGAATACAAAAGAAAGGTTACGCCTGTCGCATTGCATTTTAAAAGCACACTCATGTTTGACACGGCTAGTGACACATTTAGTCAGTATGTGATGAAAATGAATGGACTATCCCTATTTAGTAACACACATCGTCGGTGCTGGATTACAGATTTTCTTCGCACATACTATGGACATTATTAGAGTTGTATAGAAGTACTGAACATTTGTGATTTAACAGATAAAATGATTGATCAGGCTGAGTTCTAAGATAGATGACAAACTAGAATACCTGTACGTGATGTTGGTGGGTAGCAGGACATGCCGATTGGCAATTGCGGATGTATATATCTTAGGTGCATATGAAGTTCCTTTCTGAGAGAAAGTATGGGCAGAACTCTGTAAGTACATAAGTCCGAGTGTCATAGGAAAACACAAGCAAGTTCTATAAACTGCCACAAGATGACCTAGTAACAGAAAAACTAACTAGAAGAGATGCATAGAAACGATGCTAGCCATGAAATTTAACATTCTACTACTTTGCACAATAGCAAGTCCTATAAAAAACCACTAGATGACCTACTAACATTCAATATTCATTTGATAATGTCGTAGCAGAAACTTACAAGGAAGCCACCGTGTGTGTTCTTCTCATGGAGATGGGATTTGCTGAGCGGCCCCATGGTGGCCACCAGCCGGCCGCTGAAGTACTAGCTGCTCACGATTTATCCAGGGAGGTCGACGCCTCGAGGAATATGACCATACTCTTTCTCGCAAACACAGTCACAGTGGAACGGGGGCCTGTCCAGCACGCCGTCGACGACGGTCTCGATGGCGACATGGAGCACACAGAGGAGAGGAGGGCCGTGGTCCACCACGCGCGCGACCACCGATCGGCCGAGGAGTATGCCAGACACAACATCTCCATCATCTCTCCTCTGCTCCAGAATGCCTCAGGACCTCCATGTGGAACACCTCGGAATTACATTCCTCCGAACACGCCCACCACCGCGGAAGGTACACGCCCTCGCCGTGCAGCACGACGTTCGTCGGCACCTTCTCCGTCAGTATATCTAGGAGCAGCACACTGAAGTTGTACGCGTCGGCCTTCTGCAAGAGCCGCCACAGGTCGGCCACGATTTCCGGCCGGGGCGTGATAGCCTTCAACGATCATCGACATGCCTAGACGACTCGATGTTGTCTTTGGATCCCGTCACGTGGATGTACTCGAGCCCGCGCGCTGAGGCCAACACGATTTGCCTCCACAACTTCCAGCTCAAAGGGGATCGCCTGAGCCACAGCTCAACGGCCGGGCCGACGAGGCTCGCCAGGCCGTGGTCCACCATCGACCCTGGAGCCACGGTTAGTGATTGTGGCGATGACGACTCATCCAGCGTGACGGAGGAGGGTGGCGCAGTCGGAGAGACACTGCCCGTCGCACTCTAGTCAAATGTGTCGCGCCCGCGGGCGTGACGGAGGATGGCGGCGCCGTCGTCCTCAATCATCAGGGTAAGAGAAGGGGGCGGCTGGTTGGGGATTCTTGCTCCGTATGGTCCTGGAACATGGGGTAGGAAGAGGGCCGAGGCTGTGGGCTCTTGGGCCGACGGGGTGGGGTACTTCAGCCGTGGCCCGTCTATGGCCTCTTTCTGTGCGGTGCCGAATTTTACCACCAGTATGAATAGTACTTGTCATGTTACTTGGCAGCAGTATGAATTGTTGTAGGCCCTTAGATGGACGAAAATGGAGGGCTATTATTTATTTAGAGGTACCACAAAACAGCTCAGAGAGAACTATGGACACGAGCTTAAGGTGGTTTCAATGCATAAGCTTTTTGGTCCACCATGTCTATTGTATGATGGTTTTATAAGTAACTTACGATATGTGCTTTGAATGTGTCTGCCTAACCTGCACTTTGAAGATGAAGAACTCATGTTCCTTGATTTGCATAAATGGATAGCTTGACGTACTAAATTTCTGGGTTCTATGAGTGGCAAAGTAATTTCTAATTTCACAAGTGTTTTAGCTTCTCTTATTTGTTTTGAGCCTGATTATTAGTTTTAAATTGTCCTTATTTTGACCATTTGACAGTGATGTGATATAATAGTTTCTCATTTCCAAGATCCCTCGCTTCCTCCTTCAAAAATGTCCATTTCTGATATTCACGATTCATTTTGTCAATTATTGGTTTCAGGTCCTGAAGAGGAGGTTTCTGCATCCTTATTATGATTTGCGTCCTTCGTGTGAATATAAATAGGATGTTAGGCTGATATCATCATTTTTCTTAGATGTACAAGTATTTCACAGGCCGGTTGGCCTCGCCATTGTAGCTGCGCCCAAAGTAAGGGCAAAACTGAGCACCATTCGCAGCTAGGGGCAACAACAAGGCCTTTGAGTGAAATCTGATAATTATCCCTTCACATTTAGGTAGATAAGTATGGCTGTACAATTGTTTGTTTCACTTTAACTGAACCTGGTCCCTTCTGCAGTGTATGTATTGGTTATCCTTCATTAAGGTGTTTTGACTCAAACATGGGACCCTATTTCCTTTGTCCTCGCTGATGCCAACCCCAAGTGAGATATTTTTTTGTCCAAGATTTCTATATGGTTATGTTCATATTCAAAGGAAGGCTCACAGATCCGGTTATTGATTTATACTTTACCATGGAGACTATTTGTAAGGACTAATAAGAGATGATTTCTTGCAATGTTTTTGGCAGTGGCGCTAGGAGGCATAGAAACCATGGTAAGCACAAAAGGCATAGAAACGTGGATAGAGTTATGATTGTTCTCATTTCAGTCACAGGCATCTTTTTGAATCTTATTGTTTGGTATCTATACATCAAATGTTGTACTTATCCTTAATCCATGCTAGCCTCGCTGCTCTTATGCATGTGGTAACAGTTTCAAATACCCTTATTTTTACTCTAATGAATTCTGGTGGTTTAATATGGTTTGCATATCTTATACAAGTCAAGCAAACGAGCATAACACAATATGTTTCTATATGTGTCTACAAAATTTTACAGATGATAAAAGCATCTTGCCATTGGAATATAAATATACTCTGTTTTAGCTGCCATGCATTTTAATTATTTTTGGTTTCTATCTAGCTAATCAGATTGCATATTCTTACGAGTTTTTGATTTTGTCAAAATGCTACTTCTGCAAGAATGGTAAGCCCAGTTTTCCCATGGTTCTGAACATGTGCATTTCTGATTAGGGTAAACGAATCTTGTGTTTTTGTTGCCACGAAGAGGGTTACGTTGCCAAGGGTGTCCATCGTTTCAGTATAATTTTTCTTCTGGAAGTACTTCTCAAAGAGTAAGCTTTATGTTCAAACATGACATGCTAACTTCTTTGGTTAATTCTATGCAGAAAATATGCTCAAGCTCGAAGATAAAATAAATATTTAGTAACAAAATAATTTATGTGCACAGAGAAGATGGTGATTCTGATACTGCTTCTGGTGCCTCAAATCCTCCTAACCAAACTTGTCTAAGGATGTATCAGGTATCTTACGCATACGGGAAACTAAAGCAGTTGCCATGTCTACGTTTTTTTTTGTTTCTGTTGGCTACGGTCTGTCCATTAGAGGATCCTATATCTACTTGGTGCTGACACTCATTTTCAGTGCTCTAGATATATACATGGTAGAAACTAAATACATTGAGATGTACATATGTACTTCTATTTCTATTACTACACAAGTATTGCTTCCCTACGCCCTCTTTTTAGTACTGCATGTAATTAATTCCACTCTCCTCCATCAATTTTTTACAACCCATGGCAGCATTCAGTGAGAGGAAACCTTGCCTCTCTGTAGCACTGTTTTCTCTTCATGCTCCTAAAGCCCAGGAAATATTTGTATCTTATTTTCCAAAATATTTTACACATATATCTTGCCCAGATAGGCTACCATTATATTTTTAGATCATAGAGACACATCATTGCAAAGAACCATGTATTGTTGGTCTGTAAGTAACTAAAACTAAGCTGTCAGTCTATATTCCATTGTTATGTGTCATTTATTTTCCAGTCACAGTTGGCAGCCCTAGAACCCATCCCGATGCAAATAGGCAGGCACTCCATCATGAACAAAATCTGATGTTAAAGTGTGTCACGTTTTCTATCTGGGCCTCTACGTAATGTAATATATTCGAACCGCTGAGGAAATTGGATTGATTTATTTCTTGCTTACCTCATACATAGATACGCGACATCCTTATATATTTTATGCTTAGGACCTTGACCTTCCCTAACACAAGACAAAATAGATTATACTAATTCAATAATAGATCTATTAATATGATACTTTTTCTGTAGCAGAATATGACCACTGCTTTTGTCTAATATGTTTGCAAAAGCTTATGAGATAAATCTATTTCAACATCATGAAATATTTGGAGATAAATCTACGGTATAACTTTCATACTGCCGGCCCAAATATTTTGAGACCCCTAGAGATCAAAGTCGGAATCTAGGATATCCTCCTAAGGTGGTATTTATTTTATGAAAGCTTTTATGAATTAATTTCATAGCCTGCTAGAATATTATTAGAATACTGAGACCCAATTTATTGTAAAAATTGCACAAGTTAGGCCAAACACAACCTGCTATTTTACCTGCCTACGGATTGCTTACTTGACTGTACTTATTGCAGGAACTCCCCTATGATGTATTGCCTGGACATTGTCATTGGTGCAGACGACTATGTTCTCAAGTTTTTTGACCGTGCAATGGTGCTTCTTTGGAAACTCAAGTTAGCAATGCCACTATGACACCTCTGACTGCTGAAAGCAGCTATAGTTTTTGCTGTGTCATGGTGTTTGTAGGGGAATCTTAATATTATAGATGACATTCTTGGTGAGAATATATAAAAATAATCCTCACCCAAGTGACATTGAACATTTTAAACAGTATGTTTTTCCTAGCATTTTACAAAACAATTGGTCAAGCGAGTTAGCGTAAGCTATTTTGTATTAGAGCCATGATATTGACATTGTAATATATTTCTCTATTTCATACATGGTTTTTAATATATTTCTCTTCTGTGCTATTGTTGATTAATATGATATATCTGCTGACTACTTATTGGAAAGAGTGTTTGGCATATGGGCATCAAATGTTTTAAACTTGATTTGTATTAGTGCTTAACATAGCGTTGTACTAGGCATGTACTAGGGAAAAGGATAGGGTTGTGTGGGGGCAAGTCGAGCCCCAAATGCACAATGTCGCTCTGTCAATAGATAGTTAGCTCTGTCAATAGATAGTTGGCTCATTTTCCTGTGGTCCTAAGGTTGAAATAGCTTACTAGAGTACTAGACGGGTTAAATTTGATTAAATAAGGTGGCTCATCTCCATGTAGTCTTAAATTTCAAAGTTCGATTAAATAAACACAGATCTCATCAAGGATTTCACCGGCCTAACTTCCCGACTGTTTCACAGGAAAAGTTGAGGACGAAGTAGGGCAGAAGCGTATCTTACAGAAAAAGTATGATTACACTTGACTATTTTTCTATCAAGAGTACTACCACGATGAACATTAATCTTAACATTATTTTAATGGAGAGTACAATCATTTAGGTTCTCACCTGGCTGGCTTGATTAGTGTGTTATCTAATGCTTTACCTCGTCCTATTGGGTTCTCTGCCCATGTGGTTAGACATATATGAATTAATAAACTTATTATCATTCCCTGCCTGATTTTTATTGTCGTTATATAAAATGAAAATTAGTGTGAATTTAACGGGATCGTGCGCCAAGGCGCACCCCTAAATCTAGTATTCCTAAACGTCGTTGGTAACCAGAATATTCATGGCGTTCAGAAAAGACAAACGCCGTGACTATGTTAGACCCAGCTCCCATCGTGGTCCCCACATAATGGTGGTGTTTCAAATGCCAGGACTCGCTTTAATGCTGACATTCATATTTTTTGACCACCGCTACTATTTTTCCTAATAGTGGTGGCGCCTTCTTTTTAGAGGACGCCACTAGTGATATGACTGCTATAACGGTTTTTCTACTAGTGTGTTGTGCTGTCGGATTCTCACGGGGATCCTATCTCTCTCTGGATAAAAAATGAGGTGATGTTACTGCAACAGAACGTGTGGATACCGCGGAGGTGTCATTCGTTTGGTACTTGGATCTAGAAGGTTTAACCGACGCAAGTGAACAACTATATCATTCATAATATATAGATCGTTAATCGCTCGTTTTCTTTGAGGGTAAGTAGATTTGATCTATTCTACTTGTTACTTGTATCTAGTAGACTAGATCTTGCGGGTTTCCTCTTGTTATTCCGTAGGAAAAAAGTTATTTTCCATGCAACGAATCCATCAGTTATTGTGTTAAATTTCCTCGAGGAACGATGATTTTGAGTGAATCTTGGTCTCAGTATATGGTGCTACCCAAGACTCACATAAAACCGTAGTTCTTAGCAGAGCTAGTGTGTATGTGCAAAGATGAGATACTTTCTATTTTGGTAGGGGATGACTTCAACATTATACGAAAAAGGGAAGAAAAAACAATCATACCTTTCATGCCCACTGACCTTTTGTGTTTAATGCCATTATTGAGAGTCTAAGTCCAAAAGAAATTATCCTCCTAGGTAGGCAATTTACATGGATAAATAGACGTGAGGATCCTACATCTGAGAAACTTGATTGGATACTAGCTAGTGTTGAATGGAAGCAGAAGTTTTCTTTAGTTTCGGTGGTGCTCTTGCACAACCAGGGTCGGCATGTCTCTCTTGATTGACTCGGGTCATCATGCTTGTCTAGGAAATAAGGCACAATTCTCGTTTGAACTATATAGGCAAATGAAAGAGGGGTTTTATGAGATGGAGGCGGTAGAGTAGGCTTCATTATCACATGGTGATACACCTATTGGGCAATGAAAAATAAAATTAGACATTTACGCCGTTTCTTAAAGGAATGTGCAAGTGGAAAGTATAAAAAGAAAAAGAAAAATTGTTGGCTATAATTGGTGAGCTTGATATCAAGGCTGGATATTGTCTCTTAGTGCATCCGAAAGGGATGTCTCGAGGGATGCAAACGAGAAAGGGCAATAGACTTAGGCGCGATAAAGAGACCAAGTGACCTCAACGCACAAAAGTTAACATGTTCAAGAGAGTGAAAACAACACTAAATATTTTCAACTTATTATTGCCCATGGAAAGCACAGAAAGAAAAATATTTCCCAACTTGAACAAGACGGGGGGACCATAGTAGAGCAAAATTTAGATATATATAATATATCACTAAATATTATAAGAGGATATTTGAAGCACCGGCTCCTAATTATTTTTCTATGGTAGAAAATAATGCCCACGGTATACGTAACTGTCTGCAAAGGAGAATGGTTCACTTACTACCGACTTCACGGAGAAGGAGATGTTTGAGGCCTTCTTAAATGGAGCATAATAAAGCACACTAGATAAAATTTCTGCTGAATTTTATCAAAAGTTTTGGAAGGTCATTGAGATGGACTAGTGACACCGTTTGTTCAGTCACAAAACCGGAGAATTGTCATTGTTTAAGTTACACTTTGGTGTTATAACGCTACTTCCAAAAAAGAAAATGTAGTACACATCGCATTATGAAAAAAAAAAGTTATGTTCAGAGATCCATCACCTGATGGACTGATACATTCTCACCACTGACGATATGCAGTAGCAACGGCAGTCTTGGTACATGCATATTGTCATCTCCGTACGGCCGCCAATGAGAGCCAAGGATTACATGCGGTCTTCCGCCAAATTATCTAGACATAGTACTAATCTGTAGCCTCAAAACCTCCTCGAATGCAACGTTAACTACGCACAACCCTTGACGCTGTCCAAGACGCAGTGCCAACTTTCAGGGAACAACCAAAATGCGCATATGGCAACAACAATGGCATCTTGTCACCTTGTGCAAATCCACCAACACGCAATCCTAGGGTAGCCAAGCCAAGTAACTAGCGAAGCTCACCGCCTACTTACGACGGATGTATCTATAAAACAATTGGCTTCTTGTTAGAGTGACCCGATCGATCGAGCAGAGCGAGCCCAAGGCCGGCCATGGCGAGCTGTTTCTGCGGCGGGAGCGCGAGGCGCCGGCGGGGCTCCCAGCACGTGAAGCTGGTGTTCCCCGGTGGGCACGTGGAGCTGCTGGACCGGCCGGTGCTGGCGGCGGAGGTGATGGCGCAGCACCCGCGGTTCTGCGTGGCGCGGCCCGAGGTGTTCCGGGAGCCCGTTGGCGCCGTGGCGGCCCCGGACGCCATGCTCCACCTCGGCCACAAGTACTACGTCGTGCCCAAGAGCACCGTGCGGAGGCTGCTCAAGTACTCCTCCTCGTCATCCTCCTCCCACGGCGCCGGTGGGGGCCGTGGCAGCGTCTCGCTGAGGAAGCACCTGGCGAGGCCCGACGGCCATGACAGGGGCGGCGGCAAGAAGTGGTTCGACTGGGCGGTGGCCGGGCCCGGAGCCAACAATACGCCGCAGAGGCCTCCTCAGGATGACGTGAGCGATGGCAGCGGCAGCGAAGGGGAAGCGGCGAGGGAGGTTGGTGTGAGAGAGAAGAAGAAGGTGAAAGGTAAGGGTGTCAAGAAAAGGGAATCGCCGGGACGACGGCGGCGGCAGCTCGCCTCGCCGGCAGACTCGGCGTCATATTCCTGGCAGCCTAGCCTTCACAGCATAACTGAAGAATAGCCATGTATGTATGAGGTTCGTGTATCCATGTACCATGTAGTATGTCATTGCTGGTGACTCATCTTTTTACAGACTCGAAATTTGCAAGGACCATATACGGCTCGTCGTTGGAAGAAATAAACTGCAATAAAGATACAATACTGAATTACTGCCTCGGGTTAAGTGCAAATTCCTGTTAAATACGGAATTACTGCCTCAGGTTAAGTGCAAATTCCTGTTAACGGAAAGCAGAAACAGTTGAGCAACCGTAATCCATTACTAGAAGGACATGCGCGCTTCGCCGCGCCACCTGCCTTGCGTTGTCGCATAACCTGTTCCGCAAGGTGCATCAGCGGGCGTTGTTATTTTGTGCATAGCCAGACGTGTCGTGCCTCATTGCGTTTCAGTGTGGTAACAGCCTAACGGAGTGACTCAACAGGAGCCGTCGTGGGTCTAATCTGCTCTCTCAGGCTCTCAGGTAGCCATGATGGAAGTGGCCGAAGACAGTTACTGCTTTGTTTGTGCTCGCTTGTCGACTCCTTGCTATCAGCTCGTGGGGCACATACCTCGTCATGCATGCTTGTACTATGCATATGCCTCGTCGTATCATACTTGTAATGGAGAATCTTAAAAGACTCGATTACAGTTTCAGTCATGTTCTAGAGTTGAGGTAATTTCTGTCTTAAGAAAAGCGAAATGCAGAAAGATAACGGCGGCTGCAAGTCAGGTCCCTTGGTAATAATGGACTTAAACAGATACTCTTAACCAAATCGGTCTTGTTACAACAATAAACGTTGATATGGACAACGCGATATTATGTAGATATTTTTTAGCAACACACATACATTATACAGAAATAACACACATGTTATCTAAAGTATGGCTGCCTTTCACAACAACCAGCCCTTCAGGACGCCTCCTATACACGGTTTAACCTGACTAATCAATGGATGTATCCTCTGAGAAATACTTTGGAAACCTCTTAGAGGCTTGGAGCAAACACCGTCTCTCATGGATGTGCATTTTCCATTCATTCGGCCACAAGGAAGAGGCACCATGAACTCCTCATCGGGCTGCAAGGACCATGCACCATGAACTCCTCAAGCAGAGCTTACACCAAAGGATCTCAGCCAGCACATCAGGTAACTCAGCTGAAACTATGCAGTTGATGGAACTGTACCGAAGCATCCTTAGATAAGTCATCCACAATCTAGACGCCCTGACGGCAGTCCAACCAGATCAACATATAAGCACACCCTTTTTAATGTAGCTTGACAGTTTGTAAAGTTGCAATACAAATCGAAAGAAGACCAATAAAAAATCTAGATACAATGAGCACACAAAAGAATAACAAATTAGACAAATAATATAGCGGACCATAGGCCGACTCAACAACTATATCAAACTTACACCTCTCCACATCAAGATCATCCACAATCAAAGCGGCTAGTTTGTGCACTATCGGAGGGCTATAGACCCTTTGGTCTGTCAAGT
The DNA here is from genome assembly GCA_030063025.1 of Avena longiglumis. Taxonomy (NCBI): domain Eukaryota; kingdom Viridiplantae; phylum Streptophyta; class Magnoliopsida; order Poales; family Poaceae; genus Avena; species Avena longiglumis. The sequence continues at coordinate 501,607,065 of CP125977.1, forward strand.
CTAACCCAACAATCCGAGTGCTAAACAACTAAACAGCGTGCTTGATCCGTTCCTGGGAAACCTGGATCACCGATCATAATCAATTGATCGAAGGAGCAGGCCACACCCTATATCAAGGAAAATGTACTATGTCTCCTTTGCAACAATGATTATAACATTCTTTTCTGAGTAAACGCACTAAGCCCATAAGGACATGTATATTCTGGGCCACCAAGGTACATGATAAGAAGCTGCACTAAAAACAGAAACATAGAAACCAAATAAAGCAAACAGAGGCCAATCCAACGGCGAAGGAAAAAAACAATGAGAGAAGAACCTACCAACAAACCTTTCAAGACATATTACCAAGGCAGCCATCTATGGAAATCGGAGGGCACACCTAGACCATAAAAGAAGAAACTATGCTCAGCAAATCAATCCAGGAAGAAAATAAAGTCCGAGTCTACCAAAGACATGGAAAGGTAAACACATCACTAAAAAGATAGGCTTCCTCGGAAGACGAAGCCTCTCACAGGTTCTTACGCGACATCGCAGCGGACAAATATGGGGGAAATTATAGCCTACAACAACAAACAGATTCTAAGAAGACAACAATACAGTTTACAAGGGGAAATAACATATCGTCTACCGGGAAGATGTCGTGAGACAAGAACGACAACAGAAGGCTAGAAAGAGGCAAAACCAAAAGAACTGTTCATCCGACCTTAAACATAGCGGCAATAGTCGGCTCCCAAAACGGTGACAGCCAACACACACCAAATCAACTATCAAACAAATGACCTCATAAAGGGTATTATTGTCACTAACTTCTTGGCAGATCATCTTGTTATGACAATGAATGACTACAGTACCGATCAGAAGCATTAGCTGTAAACTACTACAGCATCAGACCACATAAACTTATTCCTTTGCCAAGAATATCGCCAATAGCATCTAATGGAAAATCATGTTGTCACAAATGCACAGATGTGTGATAGACACAAAAACATTGATACAAAATCATTGTAGTAGAAGTTCATAAGAAATCTGTTCCAAGCCACAGTGAAAACCGAACAACATATGCACATGGAAAATGCATGAACCAAGACATGGATATTTAACATAAAAAAGAAATATAGCAAGATTTACTTGCAGCTGCACTTACATGTGGCATTCTGTACACACCCATATACATTATATTTTATAGCTCTTGTTGCATGTCAAATATAAATTTAGTCAACAGTGTCAATCAAAAGGTGAGAAGTCATTTTATATACATAGTACTACATGTGTATTTTGTACACCGTGGTATCATACATGAGCAACTTAGAATCCTACAAGAATTTTTGACACAACACACACACACAAATTAAAAATATTTGTTATCACGATGACAAAAGGACACTACCATGAACATATATATATATATATATATATATATATATATATATATATATATATATATATATCTTTAGAACCGTATATTATTTTTACATCACGTAAATTTTGTATTACTTCGTAAGTCGAGAAGAACATAATAAAATCTAGAAATTACATATTTTTTTTGTTTACATGCCATAAAAAATCAATATAAAAGACATATTTTTGGTGTTTTTTACACTATAATGACTCAGAAACTTTGTTTTTGTGTCAAATTTTTTGGTTGTGGTGAATATATGGACATAATTATTCGTATACAAAACATATATTTTTTAAATCTAACGACGTAAAAATATGTTGAGTGCAAAATAACTATTCTACACCCTGGGTGCTGAATATATATATATATATATATATATATATATATATATATATATATATATATATATATTGCAATCTAAATTAAATGCAATGCCTATGCATATGAGAAAATACAGTGGACATGAAAACTGAGGGAAATACGACCATCAAAATTTATAGCCTGACAATTTTCTCTTAGTAAGATGATAATTTGCAGCAGCCCAATGATATATTCGATCATACCTACACCTCAAGGATAAGAAAAATCACATATAAGTTCTCAAAGGTTATAAATAAAAACATCAAGCATTGTAATACTAAATAGGGAGGATAAGAAGATCATGGATCAAGTCTCGTTATGTTATAAAATAAGAACATCAAGTAATGCAAAACTGAACTGGAACTCATACCAGATATCACTGCTCTAATATAGCTTGTATTTGATTTGGTCATGGATGAAGTTCCATCAGGAGGGCAAGCACACTAAGAAAAGCATCTCAGCAAGCACTAATTAAGAGAAGCCTTCAGTTTTTCTTTATACTCATCGAGATGCTTGGTATCCTCCTATAGCTGCAAAGTATTTTTAATATTAATTATAGACAATGATTCATATTAAATAAATAGATTGAATTAGAATGACGTTGGATTAACATATGAATACAAAAGGCTATTTTGTGTTTGTGTCATTTGCAAAAGGATGGTTTTTACCTAGTCTACCAGCTCCAACACATCTGTACTTGTTCGTTCCAAGCCATAATGGGAAGGCACAAATTACCCGAGTTTAAAAACTCTTTACATATAATTATACCTTTTAAATTTATGGACATTTGTGCCATTTAGAAAAAACTATTAATATGAATCAAGGTTGAGAGAAGGTAGGAATCCAACTTATGTTTTGATATCAATATTTGCTTCTATACCCAAGGACCATATGTGTGTTTTAGAAGATTCAGATTCATGCCCAAAAATATACCAAAGGCTTATTATCAGGTTGTGGTAAATAGGATAAAATGTTGTAGCACGATAGAATTCTTATGCTTACACCAATTTTTCAGAAAACATTGCATTGCGAGAATTGACTTCTCTGATAGCAGATTCCTTTAGTACCAAAAACTGGTGCATAAGGAAGCATTACGATATATGCTACCAATATGAAGGTGTATTGTACATTAATCAATTCTCTGTCAGTGGAAACTTCACCTGTACATGAACAAACTTCATCGGTATACATGAGTATTTCCAAAACACAAAAGATCTTGCACGAATAATTGTAAGATTCAGAAGTTGACATTGGTAAGAAAATTAATCATGTACACTACAATCGACAGTAGAAAAAAAATCAAAATGTCTAGACAATAAAGCCCAGCGAACCTTCACTCGTCCACTTCCATGGCTGAACATCCGCATGGCCTATCTATAGGCAGAGAGCTGCCGCACCGATCCCACATCCGGCCTTGGCTGATATACTCCTAGATAGTGCAGTGGACGTGACGGTCAAAATCTGTACGTTTGGGTCTATGGATAGGAAACTTCACCGCCGAGAACTTCCAGCCTCGCTCTCACCTGGTCTCACGCCGCCTCTGAACGCTTGAACACCAAATGAAGCCAAAAGCGTTCGTCACTTAGCTTAACTCCAGTGATAGTTGAAGAACGGGCTAGATTATCATGTCTGGTATCAATAACACACTTGTTGAAGGGTAACAATAAGCCCCCTTATTAATTCTTATCCTCGATATTTTCCAAGTAGAAGAACAAATTTGCTGAGCAAAAAACCTAATAAAAATACTCCCATGTAATTAGGAGGAAGTAGCTTCCATTGGTATAGGGAGAATGAAAATTCTCTAAGTCAGATTTTGGGTTATAATTATGAGCATTCCAGTTATGCAATAAAATTGCAATCAAGGAGACACACTGTGAAAAACATAGTACTTAGGTCACAATTCAAAATATACATCTTACAAGCATATTATCGCCTTTTTTTACAGCAAAACAGGGTGTACCTGTTAATTAGTCCGTCAATCATGTCTTATGTCAGATAATTGCCAACATCAATATAGTGGACATGCTCACACAAAATTTCCTAGATAGGACAAAGTTAATTTTCAGTTCTTTGCTTGAGGAAAAATGTTTGATGGTATAAAAGGAGTCCAAGCACTAAATACGCCACCAAATTTTGGACATAACGCCTACAGGAAAACTGAGAAAGAAATCTAGCAGCTAACTCAAGCAGGCTCTTTACCACAGGTGCAATATCTTACCTATTGGGATCAGGCAGCCAATCCAAACAAAGATTTACTCAACCAGCTAGGAGCCCATCTCAATCGATAGAAAGAGGATTCTCGATGGAGTCGCTTAAGAAAGAAAAAGCAAGAGGGCACGGACCTGAAGTATAGAACACCAAATTGGAAAGAGCACAAGAGCGGGTCGGAAGGCGTGGAGTGCGATGAGGCCTGCCGTCTATGCTGCCGCCGATCACCACACACGGTGCTGCTCTCTCCGCCATCACCGCTATACCGTTGTTTCGCGCTGCTGTCGGCCTCACACTCCATTAATCCCCTTGGTGCTGCTCCTCTCTTCCCCTTCATCATCTGTGCGGCGCCGTGGAGGGAGAGGAAATGGAGTTGTGGGGATAAGGGCTAGGGTTTGCCTGATTGACCCCTGCAATGCGTTCGGAAGATATGGGACTCCAAGAACTACATCCCCGCATACCAATCTCCCAACAAAACCCGTAACCACCAATAATTCGGAACTCCTAACACCATGTGAGAGACAAATTCTCCAATTTTAGTTTCCAATCTAACACTGAAGCAACCAAACTCAAACAATCACAACACAAGAAACCTCTACATTCCATAATCCCCGACACAGAGGGGAAACCCGAGGAGATCGAAAACGCTCACCAGGGACGCAGAGCTTGAAAAACGTGTCCACATCTGCAACAACAGCGAACGAAACAACAGTTCAATCAAGAGAATCCTTAAAGCCAGGCGAGAATATGGAGCCGATTCGGAAAGGAGTTGGGGGGGGGGAGGGGTCGAGCGCGCGTACCATCGGTAAGGGCCCTGATCATGCCGGCTCGGCGGCCGCGAAGGACCTCCTCCGCCGTGCACGCGGTGTACGCTGCTCCGGCGCCTTCCATGGGGGCATGGGCAATTGGTGCCTAGGGTCCGAACGTACCTAGGATTGGTGCCTAGGGTTCGGGCGAGCGTGGAGGCAGGGGGCGGCGACGGGAGTAGGAGGTGGTGGTGGGAACGGCTTGGAGAGATAAATTAGGCCGAGAGAGCCATTGGCAAGTCCGAACGTGCGGTCGCCGGTTCGCTGGTTTTATTCGTTGATTTGTTTTACTGTAGCTAACGCCTGAGCCGGTGCTCAGCGCACGAGCTTTTTAGTACGCGTAAGCTATAGAGTAATAAGACATCCAATCCAATCCACTGCATGCTGGGCGTAAAGATCTAAAAATAACTGTTCAGGTAAACCATTATCCATTTTGACTAGCAGCACAAGTATGAGAGGGTCGCTCCCGCTGGGCGATCCTGGAGGTCCCGACGCCGCCTTCCAATTTCCCCCAACTCTGTTCCGCATGGCCGCTGCTGCCGGTGGTAGTGGCGGCGCCCGTCCCGTTTTGCATCGAAGCGGAGGGGCATGGAGGTGGCGTGGTCAAACAGGGTGGCACAGCCGGAACGGCTGGTGCCTGAGGTTTTCGGCGGGGCGGCAAAGAAGAGGCGGCGCACACGCGTGATTTGGTTCTTCTCCTAGGCTGCGATCTGGGCCTCCTAGAATGCAATCTGGGCTAGAGGAGGCCGAATTGGACAACGGCCGCGAATGACGCTCTTGCAAAAGTGCCTTCCTGCTGCCTTCTTTTTTGATGCCTTCTCCCTGGAACTTGACGGGCGGCGTGGGGGGCTATGAGTCTTGCGAATAATGGTGGTGGTCCTAAGTTTTTTCTCGCGCCATGACAAAGGGATACTTAAGACATGCCATAGGTGTTCTGAGAGGAATGACGAGTTTCGAAAGGCTCCACCGGCGTTTTCCCTTGGGCGTCTCATGCCTGGAGGTCGCTGGATCAGATGGTATTCGGTCATGCGCATCCATGCATTTTTCTGACTGTTTGGTTTCAGAGGGAGCTTTGGAAAGCTTTGCTATTTTTACCATCATGTGTCATGTCTTTGATGATCCACTGTAAAGTCAGATACAGATAATGTCATGAAAGCTGAGAAATAAGAGCTAGTGATGGTGGTTTGAATCTTGATGGCGGTGAGGAACTGGCTTGGGTTTCTATGACTTGGAGCAGCAACTATTAGTGGGGGCGACAATACATAAAAAGTTTAGAGTCTTACCCTTGAGAGTAAAAATCCAAGGTCTAGTCTTAGTTGGTTGTGCATGACAATGACCTTGTTAAAGACATTGTTTTATGAGCGAAGACTTTTTTTAGGGTGAAAAACTATGGTCATTGTCGGACGACGATGACACTTGTGCACTGTTTCCTTTTTGAAGATGTCACCATTGGAGAGGTTAGATTTCTAATATTGTTTTGGTGGTGTTTAGTGTCGCTGCTACAAGAAACTGACCGATGTAGCGGGACTTTTCTTTTTTTTTGTAATTCATTTTTTTCTTGGCGGTGTGCATTCGTAAAGCCGCTAGGGCAACGCGTTATTACAGAGGCCAGATATAATTAATATGTTCGCCATATTAATATACTCCCTCCGATCCATATTACTTGTCGTTAAAATAGATATATCTAACACTAAAACATGTTTAGATACATCAATTTTTATAACAAGTAATATGGATCGAAGGGAGTATGTTTTTTGTCGAAAATTATCCATTACACACATATACCTTGGTACTGCCATCTGGTTGTGCCAAGTTCTGAAGAACAGCTCGTTCTGACCACAGTTCATTGTTCACATCCTCCCCCTTGGCGTGAGATATACATACAGCGGCTGGAGCTTGTAGCTCATGAGCTGGACGGTGTCCACGTTGTACCTCCGTTTTTAAATACATGACTGAACTAAAATTGTTTTTGTCCTAAACATCATTTACAATATTAGAAAACTGAGGGAGTATTTGATTTTAACAAAAAGGGCCGGTTTGGGGTGTTGGTTCATGTTGTAGACACGGGTGATGATGTGAAAGCAAAGGTACATGCATGCATGATCCAGAGTGAAGGAAACGAGATTCTGTCCAAAAAAGAAAAAGATAAAGGAAAAGGAAAGGACAAATAAAGAAAAATGTAAAAATAAATCACAGTTCATGTTCATGTTTCTCTTTAACGAAAAAGCCCGGTGTGAGTTCACGTTTTAGACCCAGATAAGGTGAAAGCAAAGATACATGACGTAGAGAGAAGGAGACGAGATTCTGTCCAAAACTAAAAAGATAAAGATAAAGGAAAAGGCAAGAAAAATGTAAAAACAAATCAGGATGGTTAGCCAAATTAAAGCCTGGTGGCCTCAACCAGATCCTGCCCTAGCTTCACGTGCTAGCTGTCCTATAAATGGATGTTTCATTTCACTGTGAATACAGTTGCATATATACCTGCATTGCGAAGCATTCATAGTTCCAGTATATCCAAGCCCTTGCTGCAGTCCGCCGGCCGTGGGCGTGTGTCATCCACCGTCTGTATTCCGGTACGGTGGTTCTCCACTTATCCCATGTAAGTTGCATTCTTCTGGTTGTTACATCACTAGCTAATGTTAATTAATTTCGGTACCAACACAAAAGAAAGAAATAATTATGGGTATTACCGTTAGTATGTTTTTTTCTCTACCTTGTCTTAGGATATACAAAAATGATGGGTATATCGTAAGACCATAAAAGTCTCACCAACATTGATATATATATAACTAATAATGCACGGGTACCTGTCGTATGATTTAATTTTGTAAATGTAATCTTGTCATATGTCACTGAGATATGTTGCTAATTCAACTAGATTAATCACTTCACATACAGTCATACACAAACATATAAGTGAACCCTCGCGACAAACAAAATCGTCCAACTATACAAAAATAAATAACCAGAGCAAAAATTGACCACATTCTTGTCTAATTTTCTGTGAACTTTTTATAATGGGATTTGCCATCCCTTGCCTAACTTTTTTTTGGACTAGTGTTACTTGATTTTTCCATGCCAAGATTAGCGTTGGATAGTGTAAGGACCCGCATTTTTTAACAAATAACTAACCATAGTTAAATAAACAATAAGTTCCTCTTAATTACATCAAGCTGGTAATTTAATGTACCTTGACATGAACATACATAAATCTATGTTAATTCTTGGAGCTAATTATGTACAAATGCAAATCAATGTAGATTCACCAAATAACATACACACCAACATTCTCTCTCACAACCAGTTACACAGTAGTGCATTCCACTTCTTTCCCACCAAATATATTGTACTAATTCATGCACCTGACCACCATTTTTATAAAAGCTTCTAGAAGGAGCAGCTCACCTGTACAGTATATGGGCAGCAAACAGGGGGAGTCAAAAGGAAGTCAATATATATATGTACAGAGGGAGTCAAAGAAGTTTTTAATTTTCTACCAAATTAATTCCATAATGTTAATTCCTAGAAATTTTTACAATAGATTTAATTTCCTAAATTATGACTCCTAGTCTTGATCCTCCGAGCTAATCAAGTACCAGTTCCGACAGAAGTTGATCTGAAGTTTTTCTTATCATTGTGCGAGAGAAGATTCAGTGACTTAATGACAGTGATCCAATGTCACCTGGACCGATGCTCATAATCACCTATCGAAATGTTCCTAGTTATCACCAACGAATGCTTTAGGTACTCTACAGGCGTCTTAAGCTACTACTTGTGTTTTTCTCTAATTAGTGTGCAAAATTTGCATTTGAATTTATCTTGACTGTCACTCTGACAACCATGTACTAGCATAGAACTTTAATTCGTGCATACAACCGAAGCTTTCCCTGGTGTCATTTATGAAGTGGGACTGGGTAGTGGCTGCACACTGATGTATACCAACACGTACTTGTGTAGGAGTAGTAAATAAGTCTGTTCGCTTGAGCTTGTTTCTCACTCGCTCTCTCTCTCTCTCTCCAAGAGTAGAGGCACACGAAGAACCACCTTACACGCTTGAGAATCCCGGCCTACAAAAAAACACTAGTTCAATCCCACCAAAGAAAAATGGTTGACTGACCAGCCATACAGATTGACCATAGGTGACAGAAAAGAGAGCTGGCTAGGGACCAATTGGATCGAGAAGAACCTTTGAAGGTGTCAAGATCTGCCTGGTAGTGGGAAAGGAGTGAGTGTTGAGGGAACACAAGTCTAGAGCTAAACTTCATCGGGATTAAGGTGAGTTGTTTCATAGACACAGATTAGAAAAGAAAAAGAAAAAGTATCTTCATTTAACCAGAGCAGAAAACACCTACTATGGGGGCAAATCTCTTGGTTGTACTAGCTCAGAACAATAAGCAGATACTGAGTATTAGTATGTCTTAGCTGAGGAAAAATGTGCTAGGCGATTTCAAGAACAAGCTTTTATTAGTAGCAAAATGTACTTGGATCTGGGTTAAAACAGTGACACAAGAAACTTTCACATCTAGTAACACTAGCAATGTAGCTGTGAGAACCGAGCTAGGCTCGGGTGGCTTTCCAGCGCAGCCAGGTGAGCTCGCTGCCGGCGTGAGTTCGGAAGCTAGCTTGAACACCATGGGTCATGACGCGCACCAAATCTTGGCTCGCAAATAGGAGGCTAGATTGTAGGGGGAAACAACATGAGTAGCTCTGTGATAGCCGAGAGAGTAGCAGAGAGGAAATTGCTGGCGAGATCCCCCATCCATGGTGGTGGATTTGGGCAGCGGGAGTCACTGCAGCATGAAGAACAGAGGGGAGCGAGGGATGAGGCGCAGAGAGAGGGAGGAGTTCCTGTGCATGAGCATGTGTTGGTCGGTTGACCAATTGACCTGCTGGGTTTTAGGGTAACTCCAACGGCCCACGGTATTTCGGATCCCGAATCTGTTCAATTCAGTCCGTTTCGCGGGGTGGAAGACAGACTGTCCGAGGTGAACCTGTTTGCGGTGGCCTGTGTCCCCAATGGCCCATCCCATTTCGTGTGGCCCCTTTGTCCGCGGGAGTCATCAAGCTTGCCAGTCGGCGGTAATGGCCGCCCCACCCCTGCACAAATCTCCTACCAGAGCTTTCATTCCCGCCCTTTGGCCACGACCTTTCCCACCCGCCTCTCCCTTCCTGCCCTCTGTTCCCGTCGAGGACCACCCAAGGTTATAAAAAGGGCCGACTGCCAGGAAGAGAAGCACCAACCCTTTCACCATGCCGAATAGCTGCCTCCCTATGACCTGGGCCAACCTCAGCAAGTATGCCCTCGCGGCCTACCCCCCTTCCCCTCCGGGCACCGGTGAACAAAGCCCCTTTGGGAAGGGGTGACGAGGAGGCCAACGAGGAGTCGGAGGCTGTGGTGGAGGAGTCGGAGGCCGAGGAGGACGACATTGGGGAGTGGGAGGACACCGCCCACCGCAGAGGCGACGACGGCGCCTACTGGGACATAGGCGGCGAATGTAGCCGAGCAGGCGGCCTGGGTTGCCGCTGAGACCTCCGCGAAGGAGGGGCGGCAACGGCAATGGCGTCGATCACGAATGAGGAGGAGGCTGGCTTGGACCACTTCTTGTGCTGTCGATACCGGGTTATGGGGGCCAACCACCCTTCGCTCGCCGACAAGCAGGTCCAGGAGGTGGCCTTTCGTTGGGTGGTGGCGGTCGCGGCCAAACTAGAGGCGAGGGCGGTGCACAACCGTGCCGATGCAATAGCGGCGAGGACGAGGGAGGCGGAGACCCTCGCACCGCAGGAGGCAGGCAACAAAGGCGAAGGAGGCGGCCTCCGGCAAGGACATGGCCGATGTACTTTAGAAAGTAGATTACAAGTGGAACTGTACCCTAAGTATTTATATTTTCAATAAAAATAAATCCTTATAAAGATTTGTGTGTCTGACACGTGGACCCGTACCTTTGGAAGGACACCCGAGCCGTCCTTCCCCTACAAAACAGGCCTAAATTTGAGCCACGGATACGCCGGTTATGCGGGTGAACCGTACCATCGGTTTGTTCGGACTGATTTGGACCCACGCGGTCTTTTTTAGGAGACACGTTGGAATTGTCCTTAAGTACTAGTACTTGTATACTGTTGTAGTGCAGGTTTCTTTTTAATACAAATTTTGGATATGCTCACGTGTTAACAGTGAAGGGAAGGTTAGGAATTATTAAGACTGGTCTTAATGGTAGTATCATACTATTAGTATCATGCATATTATATTAGTGTATGATATGGTATCATATGGTAGTATCGTACTAGTACTATATTTAATGATTTGTAGAATTTTAATATAAAATTGTGTAAATTTATTTGTATGAGGATTTTTTAGTTTACGTGCTATGATACAGTATCTAACTATGATACTCTAACCATTTTTTTATTATAATTATTGTGTCACATTAGATTTTTGCCAACATGATATATATGATATTAGCTATGATACTCCCACTAAAACCAGCCTAATCTATCCAAATGACTCACAAATTCAAAAGGTGCCAATACATTTCCTATGGGAAAATCTATTTTCAGCACCCTGAGAATAGTCAAACCCAGCGGGCTCCCCCTAACTGTCGGATCTGATTGTATAGAATCTGCGGTCGAGATGAGAGGACATACCACCGCTGGCCCACGCCACGCCTGGCTTCCGGCACGTCCACCCCGTTCTCCTCCTCCCCCAACGGTCGACAGATCTCGCGTGGGCGAAATTCAGCGACAGCAAGCGGCGGCGACGGGCATGCTCCCCGGGGCAAGTGGCCCGGTGGCGGGCACGTACCGCTTCTCCGGCAAACGTCCATCCCCTTCTTCGGGTTCTTCGGGCGTCGGTCATCCATAGCTGGAGTTTCCAGACCAACGGGATGCGCACCATCGACCTCGCGTCCAGATCCTCGCACAACTTCCCCGATAGTGTCCGCAGCGCCCCATGTTGGACGGTGCCGCTGGCCCCGCGATGGATGGTTGTCGTTGGCCGTAAGGATGGGCGCTGCAGAAGGCTCGTGCTTTGGACTGGGCATTCCTTTGCCCATTGTGTTTCTTAGTGCAGTCATGGTGTTTGTGATAATTTTTCTGAAGAAGCGGAGGTCTGTACTGCAGGGTTCAACAAGGGTGTGAGAGCAAAAGCAGCCGTCCAGCGAAGGAAGTTCATGTGCCAAGATCTCTTTCTCGGCAATGAAGGGATTCGATCCTTCTCTCTACTAGAGATTGGAAGTGGTTGTTTCGGTACTGTATACAAGGCATTGTGCCCGAGCTCTGGGGTCACATATGCAGTCAAGTGCTCGAAGCAATCTAGGGAGAGCCACAATGCGTTCACCATCGAATTTACCATTATTGCTGACCTGAAGCATTCCAATCTGGTTCAGCTGCAAGGATGGTGCGCCGAGAAGGATGAGCTCCTGTTTGTGTACTAGTTCATGTCAAATGGTAGCCTGGGCATGGCTCTCCACCCTTGTTCAGATCTTCACCACTACCCCACTCTCAGCTGGGCTCGGCGGTACAATGTGGCCGTCGGCATTGCCTCTGCGGTTGCATACCTGCATGAAGAACATGAACAGCAGATGATCCACAGGGATATCAATCCGAAGTTGGGGGATTTTGGGCTTGCAAGGTTGAAGGATCCTAATACTAGCCCTCGGTCAACCTTGGCAGCAGGAACACTGTTGGTTGTCTTGCTCCTGAGTACCTCCAGATGGAGAGAGCCATAGAAAAGAGTGGTGTCTACAACTATGGGGTTGTGCTGCTGGAGATCTGCACAAGAAGTCGGCCAATTGAGCAAGAAGCACCTGGCACTATGAAAATGTCGAATGTTGTCGATTGGGTTTGGATTTTGCACTCTAAAAGCAAGCTTCTGGATGCTGTTGATAGCACCTTGAATGGGGAGTATGACACAGAGCAAATGATTAGGCTGCTTCTTCTAGGTTTGAGCTGTGTGAATCCGTTTTCAGAAGAGAGGCCTGCCATGAGGAACGTTCTAGGTATAGTGGAGGGCAAGAGTGGGCCACTGTCTGTTCCGAAAAGAAGCCGCTGCTTGTTTTAGTTTCAAACGCACCTATCGATTTTGAGGGGATAGTTTTTGAGTGCAACCAGAGTACATTTTCAAGTGATCTCTTTGAGCTAAAAATCCATATAAACTTTTTGAGAAGTTCTTTCTTCAAATACTAGTAAGTGTGCACATGCCTTCACTATTATTAAGTTATATCTAATTGCATGGAGATTACATAGGGAGGAAAGGGCTGCTGTTTCCATTGAATTCTTACTTGAAATTCACTCCCCATTACCGAACTTCCATTTCAATGATAGTGGATGTTGAACTATATTATTGGATGTTTTCCTCCTACTATCCATGTTATGCACCAGTGAACTTGTCTTACCATTTGAATAATTATTTAACTGTTCAGTAAATACATTTTTTTTCTGAACGTGCAGTACATAATTCTTTGAGATCTGTTCTGAGTGGCATGGCGTTCTATATATAGTATAATTTATGAGGAAACCGTCGGTTCCTAGATGATTTAGTTTTTGCTATCTCAGCTTGTGACTGTGGGCGCGTAGGCTGTTAACATAGCTCGACTAGTATATTGTACTTCTCTCTGGCTTTGCCCGTAACTCTTACTCACTCGAAGAATCCATCCATTTCAGACGGGACATCGATGGCAGGGGAAGGGCAGGTAGTGCATCTATGGAAAGAATGGGGCATTCAGGTGCTGGTGCTGCTCAGCTTCTCCCTCCAGATCATGCTCCTGATCATGGCGGAGCTCCGGCGGCGCATCGACTCTGGCGCGCTAAGGGTCTTTGTGTGGTCAGCGTACATGCTGGCCGATGCTACGGCAATCTACGTGCTGGGACACATGTCTGTGATGGGCAGCAGATCGCGGGAGCATGAGCTGGTGGCATTCTGGGCGCCCTTCCTCCTTCTGCACCTGGGTGGGCAAGACAACATCACCGCCTACAGCATCGAAGACAACAAGCTGTGGCTGCGGCACCTGCAGACTCTTGCCGTGCAGGTGGCTGGAGCTACTTATGTTGTCTATGTGTCTTCCATCCTTGCCAACGGGCTCCTCCGGGCAGCCACCATCCTGATGTTTGTGGTTGGTGTTGCCAAGTATGGAGAGAGAGTGTGGGCACTCAAGTGCGCTGGTAGTACCAGCGCAGAGCAAGGCGGCGGCAACTATGAACCTCTAATTTACGCCTCGGGGTCCCATTACCGGACCATACCGTCCAAAAGTTGCCCGGATAAGGAAGATTACCTATTGGATGCTCACCTCTTCCTGGCTGTTCCTAAGAAATTCATTATGAGTATGCTGCTGGATGAAGAGTTGCGGTTTCATGATGTAGATGAGCATGCTTTGGAGGAGGTGGTTGAGATGCAACTCTCCTTGATGCACGATGTCTTCTTTACAAAGACCGAGGTGGTGCACAGTTGGTGTGGCCTTTGCGTTCGTGCCATTTCGCTGCCGGGCACAGCTGTGGCATTGTTGTTGTTTTCTCTTCATCATTGTCATATGGCCGAAGGGAGTTACAGTAAAGTAGACACTGCTATCAGTTATGTCCTCCTTATTGGGGCTCTTGTTTTGGAGGTCATGTCAACTATCAAGGCAATGTTCTCGAGCTGGACAAGCTCGTTCCTGCTAAAACCGAGGAGGGATTTCACTAGGCCAGGAGAGGAAGAAAGAAATATGAGGATCTTGCTTGGTCGTGGGATTACATCTGTCCGTCGGTTTGTGCATGCTGCAGAATGGAGAGGAAGGTACTGGTCCGGCTCCATGGGGCAGCACAACTTGCTTCAGCTGTGCGCGGGTAGTAGGGTCAGCCGAATCAGCAGAATCGCAAGATGGATTGGATTTGAGGACCCGTGGAATACGCTGGCTTACTGCTCCTCCGTCCCTGTCTCGGCACTCATCAAGCAGCTGCTGGTCAAGCAGGTGTTGAGTTGCAGCGTCCTTCCAAACAATGAAGATCACATCGCCAACTCAAGGGGTTTGGCGGCCCTGAAGAGCAAGGGACTGTATGAGGAACTGGAATGGAGCTTGGACCCCAAAAGGTCCTTGGAGCAGACCATCCTTACATGGCACATCGGCACCAACATCTATCTCTTCTTTTGGTACAAGCAGAATAAGCTGGAGCAAGCAAATGCCGGCGGCAGTCAAGGCGACGACACACGGAGGCTCGTCGAGGCGGTGGAGGCTCTCTCCAATTACATGCTCTTCCTCCTTGCCTCACGTCCCTACATGCTGCCTGCCCCTGTTGACCGTGGGATGTATGCTAATTCCTGCTACGAGCTGATTGGTATAAAGTGCAGCTCAGCTGAGGATCTGGCCAACTTGCTGCTGCGGCACTACAGGGAGGAGGAGGAGGAGGAGACGGCCAGGACGACCCTGCCATTTGACTCTATTCTGGAGTATAAGCCGCCGACGACCCGGCCTGATATCCCGTTTGACACTAGTCTGGGTAATGCAGAAGACAGACGAAAGGCCTATGGGATGGACCTCACATTGCAACGTGGATGTAAGCTTGCCGCAGAGCTGATCCGCAACGGGACGCCAGACATGCCTTGTGCTGCAGTAATGCCGGAGCTCATCGCCCAGGTGTGGATCGAGATACTATGCTACGCAGGCCACCGGTGCAGCGCATATTCTCACGCCAAGCAGCTTGGCAGCGGCGGTGAGCTCATCACTATCGCTACCCTTCTAGTGGAGTATGTCAGCGTGCAGGCCCTTCCCATGCTACCACCACTTCCAAGCTCATCACTATCGCTACCCTTCTAGTGGAATATGTCAGCGTGCAGGCCCTTCCGATGCTACCACCACTGCCATGACAATCACCCGCCCTTTGTGGTACCTTTCAAATAAACTGTAGTAACTTTGCAGCTGTTGTGAACGTGTAAAGATTTGCCCCGTTCTACACAAGGCAAGTCAGCAACCAAGTACTACCATTTTATTTATTTATTGGGTTGCTAGTTTTGTGATGAACCAACCAAGTAATCCAGTTGACATGATCATGGATACTGATTTTTATTTTAATAAGAGAGCTAATAATAGTCTTGTTTTTTTAACACGCTAATAATAGTCTTATTAATTGTATGGAAAGGAAATGATCTATTGAACTAATGAGGCATGGAAATAATATTCTCTCTATAGTATAGAATGAAAAGAGAGATATGAAGAAAATGATAGGTGCTTTCAAAAGAATCCAAGATGATCTGGTGTTGGTTTGAATATCTTGCTTTATGTGGTTTGAATATTATTTGAAGAGACCGGGTGTAATCGGTATCATTTCGATATTAATATATTTCCTTTATTGAAAAAAATGTTGTTTGAATATCATATGCTTTATGTTGGTTTGAATATCTTGCTTTATGTTGTTTGAATATCATATGCTTTATGTTGGTTTGAATATCTTGCTTTATGTTGCTTTGAATATCTTGCTTTATCTTTTAGAGCAACTTTAATCTCACAAGTATTCCCACATAAACCTAGTGTGACCGTTCATAAATTCTTCGTACATACAATTTAGGTTAAAAACACTTGTGGTAGTTAAATTCTTCGTCTCGACTAGATTCAACCATGCTATCCATTTATCCCCTGTTAAAACTTGTATAAAATCTATGTTTAGTGGGACTTTCGATAGAACATTCACAACGATACATATGCATATCGAACAATGTTCTATACGGATCGATTTTGTTGGGATTGCGGAGTTTCAGCTAACCAAATATCCTCTCGAAACCAAGTGCTCGAATCATCACCAATGGCAAAAGATTCTCCATCAAAGAGTTCCATTTAACTCTCATGATTCTCTTCGAAAAGGAAGAGTCCGTAGATTTGGCTTGTACTTGAGATAAAGTTTCCTCAGAAGGTACTCATTATATAGCGTCGATTAAATCTAACTTTATCAGTGGATTCATAAGTTGCAGATTGTAAAATTAAGTATATAGTATAAATAGTTCAATATTACCCATTATACACCATCTTCTTTGCTGGCAAGACCCAACCAAATTGTTCAGGTAAATAGTTACACATTATACACCCTGTATGTGTTACGCATACTGCCATCTTGTTTGGCCAACTTCTGAAGATCACAGCCAGTTCTTCTTAGCTACCGCTTCATTATCAATGTAATCTCCTTCAGGTGGCTGGTAAACAGGCTATACAATCTCTATTTTTTCTATAAAGAGTACCAACCAGTTCTTATTAGTTACCACTTCATTATCAAACCATAACAACAACGCTTCACTTCGTTGCTCTTGGTGAGATATGGACATGCAGCGGGTGGAGCTTGTAGCTCGTCAGCTGGATGGTGTCCACATTGTCCTCGTCACCCTCCTTGAGCCTCCAGGAAAACTCCTGGACGAACCGTGCAATGGCGGTGCACGAGATGGTCGATGCCTGCAGGGCCCCGGCGCAGACCCTCTTCCCGCCGCCAAACGCCATGGTCTTGAACAAGTCTGCGTCTTCAAAACTCCCATCCAGGAACCTCTCTGGCCTCCACTGCTCAGGCTCCTCCCAGTCCTTCTTGTTCATGTTACACCCATACAGGTTGATGATCATCTAGCACGATCAAGCAGGTAGTTTTAGCGAAAGACATAGTGTTCCATTTATGAGTGTTGATGTAACTCCATGTCAATATGCATTGCTGTTGTCAATTACCTCTGTTCCAGCTGGGACGTCGTAGCCAGCCAGTTTAGTGTTCTCATGGACGAACCTCGGAGGCACCAGCGGGACAGGACAATGGTATCGCAGAGTCTCGTGGAACACGGCGTTGAGGTAGGGCAACTGACGCAGGTGATCCTCGGTGACCTTATCGTCGCCGCACACCTGTTGGATTTCCTGGTAGAGTCGATCCTGGTATGCCAAAGATAATTTCTGTTAGCAGTTTGATTCCGGCAAGAGAACACTAGATTACATACACCACAGGAGAGTAGGAAGCTTGCCTGTATTTGTGGGTTCTTGGCAAGCTGGTACATAGCCCACTCGGACGTCACCAAAGTAGTATCTGCAGCCTCGATGATTGCCTCCCATACCAGCATCGTCAATTGATCGTCTGTCAGTACATTCTCTGCTACCAAGAAGTCCAGATAGGATACCTTTGCCTGCACATCAAAATTTTGGCGCGTCGAAATAATCAATGAACACATAGGAGAATTGGATTGAAATAAAGCAGTCACAAGCTATGTACAAATGTGTCACCTCGCCTCGTGCAATTCTTTTCTTCTGTTGGTTGACCAAGGCTCGTGCAACCGCTGTTCGCCTAGATTCTGTGGTAAGAACTCTTGTTTCAAAGCTCTTGTTTGGAACCCAACTGAGGTATGGGAAGAAATCCCTCCAATCAACCTCAATTGCGCACATCATCATGTCAACCACAGTGATCTGGTAAATTTCTTCCTTTGATACCTCCCTCCCAAACTCCTCGACATAGACTGAACTCACATCCTCACCTAAGCCCTGAAATTGCAGTGTGCATTCTCAATATTGAAAACTATAGTCGAAGGATCTGAAGATCGATTCAAATCAAGAAAGTGGTACTAGTGACACTATGGATGAGCACAACATATCATGACGTTTGTAAACTTACTTGAATCAAGGACAGGCGGAACAGTTCGTCCTTGAAAACTTCTCTGAAGTTTAGAGGAGAATGTGGGTCGTCATTCACCAGCGTATGGAGAGTGCTTAACATGTTATCCATCATCCTGTCCCTTGTGTGCCGAAATTGTTTCTAAATATTTTGCAAGCATTTTGTTGTGGTACATTAGTTAACTTAAAGTGTAAACGTATCAAAGAGGTCGCAACTAAACGGTATAACTTCGGAAATGTTAAGATTTATACCTGAGCAGCAGAACCCAACATGCCAGCCATAACTAAACGCTTCACCATCTTGTGGAAGTCATTGTAATCACTCACAGCAACCATCGATTTATCACGAGTCAGCACTGACAATGCCTTAGGTAGCTTTCGAGTAGATATGGATGAGTATTTCGCAACCATTGCCTGCAATTAAGGACAAAATATATGTTTTTGTAAATTTATAGTCAAACTTGACAAATTTTGCCAAGGGAGAAATCATTAGAATCTACGATTTATCTCCAGCATGAGAAAAATATAGGTAAAAATAACAATCATGCTAACTTAACTTTTGATGTGAAAAATAACTTGTATAGCAAGATTTGAATTATTAAACTGTAATTTAAAACAAAAATTGCTAAGATAATGTCAACAAAAGCATACATGGTAGACATGAATTAGGTAATATAAAAAAATCAGTCAGAAGAGTAGAAAGCTAAATTTCAACAATACTCCAGATGTGCAAAAAGGATATTTGAGTACAAGAAAAAAATCACTGTGAACTTAAGGGAGATGAAAAATGAAAATCTCTGTAGTACCTCCTTGGCTACTTCAGTTGAGTTGAGCACAGCTACATATGAAGCCCCAGTCTTTATAGTATATATTGGCCCATAAGTTTCAGACCATTTTGCAAAGGTCTTATGGGGCTTCTTTTCTTTCAACTGGTGCAGATTTCCAATAAGTGGTAAACCAGGAACAGCTGCATGAAAATTAAACAATTAGTGTCAGACGAGGTAATGCTTTTATAGTTTTATTACTCTTTCTTAGAAGACTTGAATAAACTCAGTATCAAAAGGAGGTAATTGGTGAACACTAGAATAATCCAGATCACAAGTAGGTCAGTGTGTATCTAGTATACTATTATATACTGCAATATATGGCCGCAAAACATCTTCTGTTCAGAATATTCCTGTTTTCGAATCCACAGCAGCTGTAACTTAATATAAACCAAACAATTGAGCTGCGCTCACATGCATAACAGATACTGAAGCCATAAAGCAGGGTCCATAAGTTGTCAAATAGCTATTTTCCGAAGAGGTTTGATCAGCATGATTTGACGATCTACCGTGACAGACAGAGGAACATTTGGACTTGTTGTTTTCAGCAGATGCTATCGGAGAACCAACATCCTTTAGGCCAATAGTAAGTAAGAGGCTATAGAAACTATGGCTCGAAAAGAAGAGGCTATAGGAACTATGGCAGTCATTGGTCAGGGATGTATCCCGTTTCATCCTTTCCCCCAGATAAATTTAATAGTTTGTTCAACATATATATTTGATCGAAGAAGACTCCAAAGCCATGTTTGGAAGTTGGAACACAAAAAACCCACATGAATTTAGCTAAAATTCATATTAGTGCAATTTTGGTAGGAAAATGAAATTTCTAGCTTTCCACAGGGCATAAACTTACCCATGCACTACACGTAGAAATTCAAGACTGCCGACTGATTTGCACAAATACCCATGAAGAAACGTGTTAGTTTTGTTTCTGTACGCAGATTTTTTTTTCTCTTATTCTAAGAAAGCCAGTGACAAGTCACAACTGTGAGCAGCTCAGGAATAAGCGAACCAATCCCTTCTGACAGTAACATCTGAATGCTTGTTTTCAATCACTTCTCTAGCTTTCCTTTTGGCAGCTTATCCTTGTGAAAGTGCCAACCAGACTGCTCGGTGCGCATGCATGGGACCAAAAGGGACTTGGAAATTGGATTGCAACAGAAAAAAGGAGCAGCTTGAATTGTGGAGAGTGAAAACGACCACATGAGTTTTTCATGTTGATATGTTCTTATCTCTAGTGATTAATTCATATTAGGTGTTATTTTCCAAATGTACCGTTGATAAATTTGTACAATATAAAAACACAAAATAAAATATAAAATTAGAAGGTATTAAAAATTACCAAACTAAAAACAGAATTTTTTTGAAGGTTTTTTCGACACAAAAAATAACATGCATACACACTAATTGAGTGTGCAGTTAAACATAATACTCCTTTCCCACAACAACACACAAAATCCTTCTGCCTCTGTATATAGGTCATGATGGGAAAATATCAGATTGAAACACCCCTATCCATCTAAACCACGTGTAAAGCTTCGAAAAGTTTTAAATTCTAAAGTAAATTATTTGGAGGAGTTGATATTACATACTCCCTCGGATTTATCTATCTATATATTAAAATATGTCTAGATACGTGCGAATCTAGACAAATCATGTCACTTATTTTGGGACGGAGGGAGTATATAAGCATCGGATGATTTTTTTTCAAGACCAATAGTATATCTAATAATAGTAAAAGAAATGTTACATATGAGTTTTATCTTAAATTCTTACAGACTTGCAACGTATGGTATATTTTAAAAAAGTTTTCTACCGCATAATAGCTTTCCAAATTTGATTTGTGACATTTTCCTCTGATAAATACCTACTGTATCAAAATAAATAAAAAATAATTACAGCATATCCTATTCCTATAAGAAGGTAACAAAAAATGTGGCATAAAAGCCAAAGCGAGGCCGACTCTGCACTCCTGCAGCATGTATATACGCTACGCAACATACATGGCACGATGCGTGTGATTTATGTATTTACAGGAAGAAAAGGGGCGAGTGGTATATGATGTGGTGAAGTACTAATAAATAAATGGCGTGTTGAGAAATTGCCTCGTTGGAAGCACAACCCGCGAAACTCCAGTTTCTTCTACATGATCGCCAAGCAGACGCAATTTCCGAAGGAGAACAACGTGTCCACCCCACCCGCCACCTTACGATGCTCTGGAGTTTACCCGATGTGAAGCAGAAATTCTCAACCGAAATTAAATTCGATAAAGCGAGTTATTCGGCGTGACAGCAGGCAGGTCGGAATCAATGTTGGGATCCCAGGCAGAGGAAAAAGGGGAAGGGAACCTAGTAGCTACTGCGGTTTCAAACACGAATCAAAAGGGGGCTGCTCGTCCAACGAGGAAGCAGAGCAATAACGATCGAAGGCGTGCATTAATGACGAGATTCGGTGAGAGATACGATCGTCAGTTCGTCACCTGGGGGCGCGTTTGAGCGGTCCTTGTGGCCCATGCCGGCGAGCGCGGCGGCCGCGGCCAGCCCGCCGACGGCGGCGGCCCCGGCGGCCACCGCGCCGCCGGCGCTCGCTGGGAGCGCGGTCAGAAGGAACTCCATCGGTGGTCTGCTCTGGCGAGGGGCGTCCGGCGGTTGTGGCTGGCGCGGAGCCGTCGGGGGTGTGGGGTGGGGTGGGAGGAGGAAAGGCAGGCAGGCAGTGGCGGTGCGGCCAGCGTGTGCTTTATTGGTGTTGGCGGGAGGCGGGGAAAGCGACAAAGGGCCCCGGGCGAGGCATATGGGCGCGGAGCAGAAACACTCGATTCCCTCCCCTTCCTTTTCGCTATTCGATCCGAAACTAGTCTAGAAGGTACAGGGGAGGCAAAAAAAAAAAAAAAAAAAAAAAAGCGGCGCGGGGATGAATGGGAAAAACAATAGGACAGTGCTACGCGTCCCTGGGGGATGGAAATTTCCATCCCCGGTCTCCAGACGTTCGATCGAGACAGATCAACGGTCAGATTTGATTTTTGTTTCTTTATTCCGTTTTTACTATAAACATACCTGTTTTTACTACATGTAGGAGAAAACAGTTTGTTTCAAAAAAGAACAAATAGACGGGACCTCACCGAAGACCTCGCCAGAGACCTTGTAGCAAAAAATATATATTAATATAGCAAAACCGACATCGCCGGAGACTCTCGCTGGGATAAACCTCGCCGGAGACCTCGTAGCAAAAAAATTACGCTGTTGTAGCAAAATCGCAAAACGATTGTAGCAAAATATTTTTTCTAATGTAGCAAAAATGACATCACCGGAGACTCTTGTCGGAGATCTGGTAGCAAAACCATAGAGATTGATTGTAGCAAAAAACTTGCGCCAAAGTAGCAAAAAATATATGCATACATAGCAAAATTAATATGCTAAGGTAGCAAAACGCTCGTAGCAAAGACAGATACAAAAGTAGCATCACCCGACCAACTAGAGTAGCAAGCGCTCTAAACTGAGGTAGCATCACCGGACGGTATATGTAGCAAAGCAGTCCGCCATCGGTAGCATCCCGGTATCCCCTAGGAGCAGCACTCAGATTGACAACCACATGTCAGTGGCGAGGCGCTGGCACATGGGAGGAGGTCGGAGGCGGAGCAAAGCGGCCACTCGTGGTCCTGGTGGCTATTGAGGACGGTGACGACCATCGTCAAGCCGCCGCCTGTGGAAGCTCGGCCACCTCCTAGCCCTTGGTTTGCTTGGCGATTGCAGGGTGGAGATGGAGGGCCCGTCTCTTGGCAGCAGTGCGCGGCACAACAACCCCATCTTCATCTTCCCCATGGCAGCAGCACACGGCACAACAACCCCATCTCCATCTTCCCCACAACAACTTGAATGGAGCAATGGGGCGGTGGGTGGAGGCGGGCGGAGGCGGCCTCTGCGCCGAGAGAGTCGGGCGCCCCTGGCGGGGCACAGGTGGGCGGCCGTCGGATGTCTGAGGAGGCGGCGGAAAAACACGAGAGAGCTGGGGAGAAGATAAGAGGAGACATCGTGATATAGTACCAGGCCTACCCATGAGGCCAGGACCA
Source organism: Avena longiglumis (assembly GCA_030063025.1). Classification (NCBI taxonomy): domain Eukaryota; kingdom Viridiplantae; phylum Streptophyta; class Magnoliopsida; order Poales; family Poaceae; genus Avena; species Avena longiglumis. The sequence continues at coordinate 501,630,317 of CP125977.1, forward strand.
GAGCGACGCTGACCCGGGGGATCGATGTGTGGATTCCCCCGGGGAAAGCCAATCGTTTTCCAAAGGGTAGTACTAGGCGTCCCCCGGGGGATCGAAACTCCCGATCCCCCGCCTCCCCCGGGTGACACGTGTCCTCTCACTCCCACGACACGCGATAACAGACGAAAAAATCCAATCCCCACGCGCTGATGGAAAACCGCAAACTGCCGCAACGGGTGCTGCTCCGAACTCCGCCCTAGGACATGTCGCCGTCTCTCTCCTCCAGCACCAACGCAGCGTCGGTGCACACCACCGCCACCCGCTCTCCCACCACATCAATGTCCTCCGCTGGAAAAATCTGCCGCGTGTAGCAGAGGCGCCGACGGCGTGTAGCAGCAGCGGCACAGAGCATATAGAGGCGAAGGCCGACACGTGTAGCAGAGGTGACACAGAGCGCGTAGCTACGGAGGCGTGTGCGTGTAGCAGATGAACCCAGCGCGTGTAGCAGCGGTAGCCATCACCTATAGCAGAGGTGAGCGGCGGAATAAGCGGTAGTACTCCGTGTAGTGACGGCGGCATGCACATGTAGCAGAGGGCTGGGTGGGTGTAGCAGCGGAGGCCATCACGTGTAGCAGAGGTGAACGGCGGCATGGAGCGTGTAGCAGAAAGAGCCCGTCGTGTGTACCAGCGGCGGTCAGAGCGTGTAGCAGTGACGTCCCAGGCATGTAGCAGCAGTGGTCAGTGCGTGTAGCAACGGCAAATGGCGTGGGTAGCAGCCACGGTCGGCGTGTGTAGATGGTGAGAGAAGGTGGGGAGGACCAGAGATGAAGAGAGGGAGGAGGTGGAGATGGAGATGGTGGAGGTGGGGAGGACCGGAGATGAAGAGAGCGGAGGTGGGGAGGGTCGGAGATGGAGAGGGCGGAGGTGAGACGGCGGTGACGTGGTAGGTTTGACAACCGGCATGGGCGGCACCACCACCACACGGGGGCAGTACGGAGCTCGCAGAACCGACGCGCGGCCGTCTTCCTCTGTGTATGAGAGGAGGAGCGGGACCTCGCAGGAACGGCGCGCGGCGGCAGCGCGCACAGCCGGAGGACGCACGTAGGCGGCAGCTGCGGTGGCGTGTAGGAACTGGAGGCTGTTATTACCATGGCCTGTGAAAGAGACAGAGGAGATAGGAAGCGATAAGGAAGAGAGACGCGTGGTGTTGGTGGGTCCCCTACATCCGCGAGGGAGCGACGACCCGGGGAATCGTTTTGTTCGATCCCCCGAACGATGCGTATCATTTTCCTTTTCCAAAACAATATGGAAACTAACAAATAACAACCGGTGGGACCTGTACCAGAGCATATGCAATACTCCCTCGGTCCCAAAATACAAGACAACTAAGATTTAGTTAAAAGTAAAATCTTATTAAATTTGATCAAATATTTAGGAAAAAATATCCTACAATCGTAAATGGACACAATGGTAAAATATATTTTACGGTGAATCTACTAATATTGTTTTAGTATCATAAATGTTTATATTTTTATATATAAACTTAGTCAAACTTATAAAACGTTGATTTTTGACTAATTCTTAGGCTCCTTATAATTTAGGATGGAGGTCGTCGAGTTTTCACCAGAAAAAAACTTTCAAAAATCGACACAACATAGTAGAGCACAAAAAAGTGAAACATGTCCAAACTACCAAGACTTGCAATTAACCCCGTGGTTTTGCGAGTCTTTGAGGCCTCGTTTTGCATGGAGGTTTTCTGGGGAATCGATGAGTATTAACCCATCTCAGCCTGAGATTTTGGAAGTGTTTCTATCGCTCCCTCCCTCTGCTCTCTCGACAGGCTCAGCCCTAGCGTTTTGGGTGAAACCGAGTGTCTCCATTGATTTGGCCGGAGTGGCTGGTTCCGTAAGGCTCCGCCGGCGAACTCTCATGGGCGCATATTCCTGAAGTTTGCTGGATCGGAAGAAATTCGGCCATGTGCACCTATGTTTTTTTGCTGGCCGTTTGGTTTTAGTGGGAGCGTGGTGAAGCTCTATTACCTGTTACCATCATGTGACATGTCTATGATGATACATATGGTGAAGTCAGATGCGGAGAATGTCATGAAGCTAGAGACATGTGGGTGAGCTATGGTGGATTGAGTCTTTATGGCGATGAGGATCTGGCTTGGTTATCTGTGACTCGCAGTAGCGTCTATTAGGGGGCGACATCACGGGAGGAGTTCACGGTCTTACCTTACAGGGTAAAAACCCAAGATCTGGCATTCATTGGTTGTGTCTGGCAATGGTCTTGCAGAAGATATTGTTTGCGAGTGAGGACTTTTTCTAGAGTGAAAACCTAAGTTCTTTGATTGGGCGAGGACAACGCTTGTGCACTGTTTACTTCTTGGAAGCGTCGTTTTTAGAGGGGTTGGACTTCTGGTGTTGTTTTTGGTGGCGATAGTGTCGCTGCCGCTAAGAATGAGATTACTGTAGCGGGATTTATTTTTCTTTCTTTTTTTCGGTTGTATACATCTGTATTGCCAATAGAGCATGAGTTGTTACAGAGGTTGGGTGTAATTGATATCCGTGTGATATTAATATGTGCTTTTCCTAAAAAAAAATACATGTGGAAGATAATCTCTAATCCACTCAAATACCCCTATACAAAATAAGGCACGAGGATTCTAGAGAACCACACTGCCGCATACACACATACTCCCTCCGTTTTAAAATATAAGATGTTTTAGGTTTGTGAAGAGAATGTATCTAGACTTATTTTAGTGTGTAGATTCACTCCAAACATGAATGAACCTATACACTAAAAGAAATCTAGATACATTTGCTTCACAAAACTAAAACATCTTATATTTTGAAACGGAGGAAGTAGCTCGCTCTGTGGAGCCCTTTGTTTCAGCTTTTTTTAGAAACTTCACTATGGATTGTATCCGGCACATACTTTTGTAAGTATGTTCTTGATTAGTAAAGTGCTATAATTCTCAAAATCTTAAAAAAAATGAGAAAGAGGGATGCGTTTTCAAGAGACATGTTGATCTTACAGGTGTATATCTCTCTCTCACCTTTCTCTCGTGGTCACTTTGTCGTCGATTCAGCTCGTGGCATTCCTTACACAAAACGGCTGCCATACATGAGTTACTATATTTCTCCGATGGTTAATTTTCAGTATGTGTTTTTCTTTTGGGAGATCAATTTCATGAAAATTGTCATGCACGGTCAATCTTTTCCGAATTCTACATAAATCTCTGTCCGGTCGTTTCGTGTTGCAACTTTCTGAGTTCGAACTTTAAAAACTGTGATTGACCAGGTGATTCTAACTTTCATTAGTACAGACACTACATTTTCCATGAATTTATTCAAAATTCATAGACACCGATTTCACGGAATCCGACCGTCACATGTGACACGCATGTGTCTCTCGCTAGGCAGGTTGGGTGGGTCTTGCGGGGCTCATACCCGCTACCAAACGCGGTGTATAAAGTGTCTTTGGCTCTGAGTTCTAGTGCTCTCTTAATTTTAAAATATTTAAAATATATATTTGTAAATTTCAAAAATAAAATTGAAAATAATTCTTGATGTAATCAACGTTGTATACCACAAACATGCAAAAAAACGCAACATGAAATTCTTTGTATTGTGGGCTATATAATAAAAATAAAAAATCTGATAAAGTGTGTGGATTTAAAAAATACATGCACGGATCTACACTCTTGTCATTTTTGTGTAGCTTAAAACATAAAGTATTTGAAATTAATATTTTGTACGTTTGTGAGAAATATCATTGGCTACGTCTGGATTTATTTTTTAAAAAATTGAAACTAACAAACATGATTTTTTTTTAAAAAAAAAATAGCATGAGCACTGTTGTTGGGATCCAAAAATCTCCACTCGTCTACAGTGGTCTAGACTCTAGAGGAATAGAATAGAATCTCCAAGAATGAGGATGTAACCAAAAGCTGGAAAGCAGAAAGGATGGATGGACACGCTCTTTTTATCCAGCCGCATGGAGAAAAAAGCTCACACCACATCTCCCACGCGCGAGCAAGGGAGGGAGGGAGGGAGCGACGCGACGGAAAAGATCGATGTTCCCGTGCACCGATAGAGCATCCGTGTCAACTGCCCTACCGATACCGATAGTGCAGACCGGCGGCAGAGGTGTCACCGGTCCGCACGTTGCAGTCCTGTGCGACGCACGCGAGCGCTACGTCACGTGGTCGGAGAAACGGAGAGGCGAGAGATAGCTTGCCCATGCCGAATAATGCCACCTGTGCTGATCATAGGAGCTTGATTAACATACGTAGTACTGTACAGTATAATTGATCATTCGGCATATTTCTCCCTGGATTCCGAATCAAGAAGGGTATACGATCGAATATACGTATATTTAACAAACGCAGCTCATTGATTCTCGATGGACCGTTAAATATGCCATCGCCACCTGCTTGTTCCCCTGTGGAGGGGCACGCAGACCTGCTTAACTTAATCACTTTCTATTTTGTTCGTCGGGCCGATCCGTAGATGCCGCAGGGCGCGGTTCGGCGGAGCGGCGTTGATCCTTGTTTGTCACCGAGTGTACCTGCGCGATTCCGTGTGTTTGCATCCGCCGCGTCGTTCCTCGTCCTTTTCAACCTCAGGCATATCATAATCATATGACGACGGAGGCGCAATTAAGAAACCGAGATCCGATTTGTTATCTGGCGCTCGTGTCGGGGAGATTCGGAGAAGTAAGTTTTTAACATGAACGGGAAGGACGTACGTCCATTGGTCGGTCGCCTGGCCGCCGGCCCTACAGTTTAATTACCTTTGTTCTATTTCCAGCACCACACTCACTGCTTCGTCCTGTTACAAAGAAGGTGAGCCTTGGGTGGCTTTGGACAGAGAGAACCTGCCATCCTTAGAAACACATTTTTAGAGGAAATTATTAGAAACACATCACGATCACACACTCATGACTCTAAACGGGTCGATTGAACACCCGTTTCCAATCTTCTTTCTTAATAATTTGCCAATATGTATCTAAGCTTGCTAGCTACAGGCTTGTACCCGCGGTTTTTTTCCTAGCGAAAAACTTAGGGTTAGTCTCCTCTGGCGGCGTGCAAACCCGGCGTGAGTTTACCGTGGATCTCTAGGGATCCAAAGCTTCTCTCCGGCGATCGAGCCGGATCACAAAGCGGAAATTAAAGGGTTCTCGTGCTGAGGACGCAAAGGAAGTACCGATGGCGGACAAGGCGGAGTCAAGTGGGGGCAGGATCGGTCCATAGAATTTAGGGGCCCTAGGGCAACATGAAATTTAAACCCCTTGTTTAAAGTGTTAGATCTTCCCTAGGGTCAAGGGGGGCAATGGCCCCCTTACTACATAAAAAATTAGGTTATGTTTAATATTTATTCTAAAATTTTAAATATTACTCAAAATTTATGTATAATTAACGTTTTTGGGCATCTTAACTATGCATGTCAAGTTCTACCACTTGTTCACACAGAAAAGACTTAAAAATATTAGTATTCCGTAAAAAAAAATTACTGTAATGTAATAAAAAATTAAATAATCTATACATTTAATAGATCCACGATCTTTGATATCGCGGTGAACACATTCAAAACCACTTATATTGATCAAGCGAACTATATACCATCATACTTATTTTACCATTTGCTGCTTGTGTATATAGGCTTGTGCAAAAAATGAGTAGATGGGTAACATATTAGGCACTGAATTAATAAAATGATGGAAATAGTCTCACATGTATGACAGGAACAAATAGAATCATTAGGAATCAGAAAAGAGTTGCTTGCGGAATGGTATAGCTATATGATTGTGTCCTTAATCTAAACTAATAAATGCGCACAACCTTGTAAAGACACATGATGGATGGTGTTATTCTGCATATTTGGAGAGGCTACCGAAATTATGGTATCGAGAAAAAATATTCAAAAATGTGAACAATATTTTTTATCAGAGTAGAGTCATGAAAGATATAGCTTGAATCATCTATTTTTTTAGACAACCATTTATATTTCCTCTAAAATTATTTTACAATGTTAAACCGTCAAGATAGACTAATAACAAACAAGTGGGCCAAGGCCCCTCGACCATGGGGCCCCAGGGCGAGCGCCCCTCTGCCCCGCCCTATGGGCCGACCCTGAGTGGGGGGGAGGAGAGGAAGGAAGAGAACGTCGGTGATCTTTTGGGAAGATTACATCTGGAGGACGATGAAGTCGAGGACTTTGTCTGGGAAGATGAAGTGACTGAATCCGAGGTAAAAGCTAAGTGGCTCGCAATTGCCCATGTTCATACTTCTAAATTAGGGTTTAGCCAGAGTGCTCTCTTCTCGGATATGCGATCCACCTAGACCCAACAAGGGAAGTTACCTGGAGAATGATCAAGTATAATCTCTTTACATTCCAATTCAATTGTTTTACAGATTGGAATAAGGAAATGCATCAGGGGCCATGGTTATTCCGAGATCAAGCTCTGATCATCGAGTAGTATGATGGGTTTACTAATCCTTTGTCTATTAAACTGGATCGGGTGACTGTGTGGGCTCAGATTCACAAACTACCTGACAAATATTTAAGTGAACATGTGATAAGAGAAATTTCAAGAGGAGTAGGGGAAGTAACAGAAGTGCAGATAAATTTACTTGCTAGTTTCATTGGTAGTTGTCAGATTGGAGGTGAAACTAGATGTACACAAGAAACTGAGAAGATTTGTTTCAATGACAAGGGAGAAAAAGAAAGAGTATTACCAAGTCAAATATGAGAAAATGCCTGACTTTTGCGCTCATTGTGGTATGATTGGGCATTGGTATGTGATGACCCACAAGTATAGGGGATCGCAACAGTCTTCGCGGATAGTATTACCCAATTTATTGATTCGACACAAGGGGAGCCAAAAAATACTTGCAAGCCTTAACAACTGAGTTGTCAGTTCAGCTGCACCTGAAAATAGTTCTTGCTCACAGAAGTTTATCAGTAGCAACAGTTTGTAGTAGCAACAGCAAAGCAACAACAACAATAACAGTGAAACAGTAGCAAAAGTAACAGTAACGGTAACAGTAGGATTCGAGTGCGGTAGGCATAGGGATGGATGACGGGCGTTGCATGGACGAGTCTAAACATGTAACTTCAAGATCTAGGGCATTGCAGATAAATAATAACAAGCATCCAAGTACTAAACAATCCTAGGCATGTGCTCCAAATATAGTCATACGTGCTCGCAATGAGAACTTGCACAACATCTTCTGTCCAGCCAGCCCGTGGCAGCAGGGCCTCTAGGGAACTACTGGCAATTAAGGTGCTCCTTTTAATAGAGCACCGAAGCAAAGCATTAACACTCCGTGAACACATGTGATCCTCACACCATAGCCATCCCCTCCGGTTGTCACAATTATTGTCACTTTGGGGCCTTTGGATCCGGACAATGATATGTGTACACAACTTGCAGATAAGATCACAAACAATACTATCATAATGATTCAATAATATGTTCAGATCTGAGATCATGGCACTCGGGTTCTAGTGACAAGCATTAAGCACAACAAGTTGCAACAAAGTCAAATAGCACAAGAGAAACTAGGCACTATGCCCTAACAATCTTATTCAATTACATGATAGAACTCATCCAATCCCTACCATCCTCAAGCCTACAGCGGGGGATTACTCACTCATGGATGAGGGGAACATCGGTGGTTGATGGAGATGCGTTGGTGATGACGATGGCGATGATCCTCTCCAAATTCCCCGTCCCTGCAGGGTGCCAGAACGGAGTTTCTAGATCCGAATCTTGGTTTCTGGTGGCGGCGACGGAGCGTAACTCTTTCTGAAAAACTATCGACCCCCCTGAGTGTTTAGGTCAAAAGGCAACTTATAGGAGCGGAGGGAGGCCGAGGAGCAGCCTGAGGTGTCCAGACCTCCCCCAGGCGCGGGGTCAGGTGGGCCCATGCCCGGGGTGGGTTTGGGCCCCCCAGGCCTCCTCTCTATCTCCCCTTCTGGCTCCGTGGATCTTCTGGTGAGAAATAGTTTTTGGCATATTTTCCGGGATTTTTCCTGATAGTTCATTTTCTGCACAAAAACAAGACACCAAGGTAATTCTGCTGAAAACAACGTTAGTCCGTTTTAGTTGTATCCAAATCACACAAGTTTAGAGAAGAAACAATAGCAAAGTGTTTGAGAAAGTAGATACGTTTTGGACGTATCAACTCCCCCCAAGCTTAGCTTATTGCTTGTCCTCAAGTAATTCAGTTGAAAACTGAGTGCGATAAAAGAACTTTCACGAACACATTGCTTCATATGATGTAAATATTCTCAGCACAGGAGTAGATGCTTAGACAATTCATAATAAGGAGTATGCAACTAAGTCTACCCAATAGTCATTGCAAGCTATGAAGAGAAACCAACTCAATAATAATAAGTAGCATGAAACATAAACATAAGCAATATTGCAATGCTCATAATAAGGTATGATAGAGTGGTATCTCGCTTGCCTTTGTTTGAATAGCACAATATAAATGCCAAGGCACCTCTGAAGTTCATATGAAGACTAGAGATAAAGATATCAGAGATACATTCATCAAAGTCATGACATAGTTAACCAAGTTTTGGAACAAACACAAAAATGACAACTATGCTCTCAAGAAGGTGCTCATAGAATAAGTGGTGACTCAATAAAGTTATGAAAACGGTTTTATGAAGGTTTGAAAGGCTTCCCAATGCTAAAAGGAAGGTACTCATTAGCTTTGAGCTCTCATTGCCCCTATCATAGGCATCTTCATGTGGTCAAGGTGAAAGTGATGTCCACTCTGAATCATATGCTTGACAGACCATAGACTGGAAATCCCAAGTCCCTTGAGTACGAGGTTCGCTCCGCATGCTACTCAACTTTGGTCACCTGAAAGTTCTTGTCATTGTAAATACATGCATATCATCGAGAACCGCCAACGGGGTATCCCTTGCACATGGTACATGAGCTTTCCCATAACTAAAATGACAAGGCAAGCAGACAATGAACATCTCAGCAATCTTTTTATTTACCATATGCATAGCTTTTTATTGAGGAAGCCTGATAGATGCTCATTATAGTGATGTTGCAAGTTTCCACCATGATTAGGCATGGCTTAGGCTAGCGGCTAGGCGTTTCTCTAACACAATGTATAAGCTCCATGAACTAACAACTTCCCCTTTTATTTCACATCGTCGACATCCATAAACAAAAGAGCAAGGAATCAACTGGATGAGATATACAAAAAGTGTTGAAGCGTTCCTCGTGACAGCACGGTTCTGCTGACTCCCAGTATATAATTAGCAGACATATAACTTTCATGGACTAGTCACAATGGTTCAGGATTATTAAGCGCAAGGAATAAATTGTGCCATCAAGTTCGTAAGAGCTTTACTAACTAACTTTCTCAAAACAGTCAAACATTTTATTTTGGAAGAAAACACGACATATGTAATATGCACTGAAATAGCAAATGATGCTAATAGGTAGGTATGGTGGACACAGCTGGCAATATTGGTTTTGGTGAGTTGGAAGCACATGTGGAGAACATACTCAGTGCAAGTGAAGGCTAGTAAAAGAGAGGGAGCGACAAACGAGAGAGCAATAAATGTCATAATCATGCTTGCAACAAAACATGACTAACTATGGCATGGAAGTGATACAAGAACTCTGAGGCAAAATAAATCATCGAGGCTTACTGACTATTGATTAGTCATATGCATGCGTGAGCATGTGCCAAGTCGATTCACATGAACAGTCAGAGGAGGATACCACAATATCATACCAAAGTATGAATAAAACAATGCAAGCAAACATTCATATGACATGCTACAAACTATTAACAAGCTGGAGCTGATCATAGACAAGCAAGAACTAATAAGAATCCACAATGACATACACCTTACACCAACAGGCTAATCATGCTCACAATGATGAGTATATGTACAAAAATGAAACAAACAGAGTTCGTACTAGCCTCTTACCACACCTCGAGTTGTCTTAATTTTCATTATTGCGCTTCACTTGTGTGACTTGAATAATAACATGAAACCAAAATCCACTGAGGACGGCTGAATCCTGCAAAGAACTCACAAAACCAAAGAAGAACAACAAATATTTTTGGTGTTTTCAATTTTTTAGAAACAAGCCAACAAAGCAAAATAAACAAAGCAAAAGAAAACCAAAAAAAAACTAACACGCTCCAAGAACAACACAACTATGCATAAAACAATAAAAACGAAGTGTCTAGAAAGACCCGAGATTTTTATTGATGAAGAAGGGGATGTCTTGGGCGCCCCCAAGCTTTGACGCTTGTACCTCTTGAATAATAATTGGGGTGACATAGAGTGGCTCCCTCCAAGCTTGAGCTTTTGTCCATTCTTCATCTCATTACATCATCCTCTCTCTACACCTGAAATTTTTCCTTCATACAAAACATCACACAATGTTCATTAGCAACATTAGTCTATTCAAAAGATATTAGACCTTAGGCAAAGCTTTGGAACAGAAAAACTTTTTATTAAAAACACAATCTACTGTAACAACTCCTTCAAAAATCTCAATTTCCCAAAAAGAACCCAAAAAGGAATCAATAAGAAGCAAATGCAAATAATGGCAGAAATCTGTCAAAACAGACCAGCAGGTAGAAACCGATTTTTTAGAAGACCTTATGTTGCTCAAATCAAAAAGTGTTAAACTAACAAAAGTTATCTAACATACTGGGGAATTTATTCGTAACTTTTGATCTCAATCCGAGTTACAGAGACTCCTCACGATTTTTTTTGGTGGAGGACAGAAATCTGTTTCGGGACAGCGACTCCCTAAATCTTACTTCCCTCTCATTAGAGGTCATTCTTGGCATAAAAAGCAAACAAAAAGGATAAGGAGAGATCATTACTGAAGTAATAACTTCCAAGACTCAAGGAAACTCTTGGGTTATCTCCCAGCAAGTACTTTTCTTTAACGCCTTTAAGTTAGGCACGACGAAGAGCAAAGACTGGAAAGGAGAAAAGCAAAAGAAGCAAGAATAAACATAGTGAAAACATTATTTTGTTCATTAAAATCCTTTTGTTAACAAGGTTGATCAAGTGTTGTTACCAAAACAATCTTATATGAAACAAAACTTTGTATTCCACAAAGTGATTATGTTACCTCATACTTGATAGCAATGGTCCCAATCATAATAGTTTCAAAATTTCCTTGTGGAATGGGACAATAAATTTCTCCAACCTTGATGCTCTCAATATTTCAATGGAATTCAGGCAATAGATTTTAGCAACCTTCTTGGGGAAATAGACAGTATGATCTTTGTCATTAATATTGAATGTTACTAATCCATGATTACAATTGATGACAGCACCTGCAGTATTAAGAAAAGGTCTCTCAAGAATAATAGACATATTATCATCTTCGGGAATTTTAAGCACAACAAAATCAGTTAAAACCATGCAATTATGAGCAACTTGAACAGGAACATCCTCACATATACCAACAGGAATAATAGTTGACTTATCATCCATTTGCAAAGATATATCAGTCGGTATCAACTTTTCGAGCTGGAGCCTCTTGTAGAGAGAAAAAGGCATAACACTAACTCTAGCTCCAAACTCACGTACAACAGTTCTAACATAATTATTCTTAATAGAGCAAGGAATAGTTGGTCTACCTGGATCACCAAGTTTATTGGGAACCTTATGATGACCCACAAGTACAGGGATCGCAACATTCTTCGCGGGTAGTATTACCCAATTTATTGATTCGACACAAGGGAGCCAAAGAATACTTGCAATACTTAATAACTGAGTTGTCAGTTCAGCTGCACCTGGAAATAGTTCTTGCTCACGGAAGTTTATCAGTAGCAACAGTTTGGTAGTAGCAACAGCAACAGTAACAGCAACAGTGAAACAAGAGCAACAGTAACGGTAATAGTAAAATTCGAGTGTGGTAGGCATAGGGATGGATGGACGGGCGTTACATGGACGAAGCTAAACATGTAACTTCAAAATCTAGGGCATTGTAGATAAATGATAACAAACATCCAAGTACTAAACAATCCTAGTCATGTGCTCCAAATATAGTCATACATGCTCGCAATGAGAACTTGCACAACATCTTCTGTCCAGCCAGCCCGTGGCAGCGGGGCCTCTAGGGAACTACTGGCAATTAAGATGCTCCTTTTAATAGAGCACCGGAGTAAAGCATTAACACTCCGTGAACACATGTGATCCTCACACCATAGCCATCCCCTCCGGTTGTCCCAATTATTGTCACTTTGGGGCCTTTGGATCCAGACAATGATATGTGTACACAACTTGCAGATAAGATCATAAACAATACTATCATAATGATTCAATAATAAGTTCAGATCTGAGATCATGGCACTCGGGTCCTAGTGACAAGCATTAAGCATAACAAGTTGCAACAAAGTCAAATAGCACTAATAGAGATACTAGGCACTATGCCCCTAACGGATCTTATTCGATTACATGATAGAACTCATCCAATCCCTACCATCCCCAAGCATACAACAGGGGATTACTCACTCATGGATGAGGGAAACATCGGTGGTTGATGGAGATGCGTTGGTGATGACGATGGCGATGATCCTCTCCAAATTCCCCGTCCCGGCAAGGTGCCAGAACGGAGTTTCTGGATCCGAATCTTGGTTTCTGGTGGCGGAGGCAGAGCGAAACTCTTTTGGGAAAACTATCGAACCCCCCTCTGTTTTTAGGTCAGAAGGCAACTTATAGAAGCGGAGGGAGGCCGAGAACCTGCCTGGGGTGGCCAAACCTCCCCCATGCGCGGGGTTAGTGGGCCCGCGCCTGGGGTGGGTCTGGGCCCCCAGGCCTCCCCTCTGTCTCCCCTTCTGGCTCCTTGAATCTTCTGGTGAAATATAATTTTTGGCATATTTTCCGGGATTTTTCCTGATAGTTGATTTTCTGCACAAAAACAAGAGACCAAAGTAATTCTGCTAAAAACAGCGTTAGTCCGTGTTAGTTGCATCCAAATCACACAAGTTTAGAGGAAAAAGATAGCAAAGTGTTCAAGAAAGTAGATACGTTTTGGACGTATCACCTTACCATTGAAGGAATAATTAGCAAGCAAAGTAGAAATCTCCTCATTAGGAATCTTCCTTTTATTAGAGACAATATCCTTCATATACTTTGAATAAGGAGGCAACTTAATAGCATCAGTCAAAGGAATTTGGAAGAATAAAGGCTTCATCCACTCACAAAACATGTGGTAGTGTTCTTCCTCCTTTGACTTGTGTTTCTTACCTGGAAAAGGCATAGGTTTCTGCACCCAAGGTTCTCTCTCTTTACCATGTTTACTAGCAATAAAATCTTCCTTTGTGTACATAGTGTTATTAGTGTGTTTCTCAGGTTCTTCCTCACCTTCCTCCTTATCAGGAGCATCATTATTATTACCATTCTTAGTTTCAGCATCAGAGACAGATATACTATTAGGATCTACAGTAGGTTCAAGTGGTTCCTCAACTATCTTATGTTTCTTTTTCTTCCTCTTATGAGTACTACCACTATCTTCACCTTGTTGGGAATCCTGCTCTATTCTTTTAGGGTGTCTTTCGGGATATAAGGGATCTTGAGTAGCTATACCACTCCTAGTTCTAATTCCATAAGCATGTTTATCTCCTGAAGCATTAACTAGCATATCCTTTTGTACCTTAGCAAGTTGATCAAGTTGGGTTTGAACCATTTGAAAGTGTTTACAAAGCATTTTAATATCATTAGAAGTTCTTTCCACAATATCTTTCAGCTCATGGATAGCCCTAGAGTTTTCCAATAAATGATTATGAACTTGTTTATTAAAGTGACCTTGTTTAATAATAAAAATGTCAAGTTCCTCTAAGCATTGATCAGGAGGCTTACCATAAGGAATATCACCTTCATCAAAATGTTGGAGAGAGTGTACCTCAATAGTAGATGAGTGGGGAATTGGCTTGCATAATTCTTCTATAGGAGGTAGATTCTTCACATCTCCAGCTCTAATACCTTTCTCCTTGAGACACTTCTTAGCTTCCTTCATCACTTCATCATTTAATGCAATAACTCCCCTCTTCTTTGTTGTTGGTGCTGTAATTGGTTCAGGCATAACTGGTTCAGGAGTAATAAGCTCAGGTGTATTCAGCTCAGTTGAAGTCCAATCATCATAATTCTTGCTTATCTTAGTCATTAATTCTTCAGCATCTGTAGGAGTCCTTTTCCTGAAAACACAATCAGTAAAGCTATCTAGGTAGGTCCTAGAATCATCAGTTAGTCCATTATAATAAAGATCAAGAAGCTCATTTTTAGGTAATAGACATCCAAGATGTGCATGAATCAAGGCACAAAATCTTTTCCATGACTCAGGCAATATCTCTTCTTCCCCTGTTTAAAATCAAAAAGTCTCTGCAAAGCAGCATGTCTAGCACTGGGAGGAAAATATTTATGGAAGAAAGAAGCAATCAAGCAATCAGGGCTATCAATGGAACCATGAGGTAATCTATTAAACCAAGCCCTAGCTTCTCCTTTTAGTGAAAAATAGAAGATCTTAGCAACAAAGTACTCGCGCATCTTAAAATCATCAGAGAATAAAGCACTCATAATAGAAATTTCATTCATATGAGCCACAACACTCTCATTTTCAGTACCATAAAAATGTTCTTTCTCAACAATATCTAAATAGTACAAATCAAGAGAGAAATCATAATCTTTATCTTTAATATCAATGGGACAAGTGGCAAACTTATAATCAGAGGACAACTTAGGCATAATAGTGCGTCTAGCAAGGAGACTCTTCATAACACAAGTACCATGTGTGTTTCGGCACTCTTCAACAAAATCATGAGTGAGCTTAATGTAACCATCATTAATATCATAACTCTCACTAGACTCAGGTGAGCTAACAGGTGTAACAGTATATTCACTAGGAGTTTCGGTATTTCCTAGACTAGCCATAGTAGCATCTAGAAAATAACCTAATGAACCACTTGCATCAAGCACAGTAGAAGTAACATCATGACCATCAAAAGAAATTTTAGACTCAGCAGTAGTAGTAGTGTGTGTAGCATGAGTATGTGGTGTTGTGACAAGCTTACTTATAACAGACGGCGAATCAAGAGCAGCAGAGGAGTTTAGGACTGTACCTCTTCTTGTAGTGGATGGTAAAATAGGGAACTTTCCATCACGAGACTTACCCATGATGAAAGGAGTAGCAGTAAACAATAATAGATCCAAGTAAACTTATAAATAAAGTTATGCTCCCCGGCAACGGCGCCAGAAAATAGTCTTGATGACCCACAAGTATAGGGGATCGCAACAGTCTTCGCGGGTAGTATTACCCAATTTATTGATTCGACACAAGGGGAGCCAAAGAATACTTGCAAGCCTTAACAACTGAGTTGTCAGTTCAATCGCACTGAAATAGTTCTTGCTCACGAAGTTTATCAAGAGCAACAAGCTTGATAAACAAAGAGCAAAAGTAACGATATGATAGAGGATTTGAGTGCGGTAGGCATAGGGATGGATGACGGGCATTGCATGGACGAGTCTAAGCATTTAACTTCAAGATCTAGGGCATTATAGATAAATAATAACAAGCATCCAAGTACTAAACAATCCTAGGCATGTGCTCCAAATATAGTCATACGTGCTCGCAATGAGAACTTGCACAACATCTTCTGTCCAGCCAGCCCGTGGCAGTGGGGCCTCTAGGGAACTACTGGCAATTAAGGTGCTCCTTTTAATAGAGCATCAGAGCAAAGCATAACACTCTGTGAACACATGTGATCCTCACACCACAGCCATCCCCTCCGGTTGTCCTAATTATTGTCACTTTGGGGCCTTTGGATCCGGACAATGATATGTGTACACAACTTGCAGATAAGATCACAAACAATACTATCATAATGATTCAATAATAAGTTCAGATCTGAGATCATGGCACTCGGGCACTAGTGACAAGCATTAAGCACAACAAGTTGCAAAAAAGTCAAATAGCACAAGAGAAACTAGGCACTATGCCCTAACAATCTTATTCGATTACATGATAGAACTCATCCAATCCCTACCATCCCCAAGACTATAGCGGGGGATTACTCACTCATGGATGAGGGAAATATTGGTGGTTGATGGAGATGCGTTGGTGATGACGATCGATGATCCTCTCCAAATTCCCCGTCCCGACAGGGTGCCAGAACGGAGTTTCTGGATCCGAATCTTGGTTTTTGGTGGCGGCGGCGGAGAGGAACTCTTTCTGGAAAACTATCGACCCCCTGAGTTTTTAGGTCAGAAGACAACTTATAGGCATGGAGGGAGGCAAAGGAGCTGCCTGGGGTGGCCAGACCTCCCCCAGGCGCGAGGTCAGGTGGGCCCGCGCCTGGGGTGGGTCTGGGCCCTCCAGGCCTCCTCTCTGTCTCCCCTTCTAGATCCGTGGATCTTCTGGTGAGAAATTGTTTTTGGCATTGGCATATTTTCCGGGATTTTTACTGATAGTTCTTTTTCTGCAAAAAAACAAGACACCAAGGTAATTCTGCTGAAAACAATGCTAGTCCGTGTTAGTTGTATCCAAATCACACAAGTTTAGAGAAGAAACAATAGCAAAGTGTTCGAGAAAGTAGATACGTTTTGGACGTATCAGTATGAGGAGTGTGGGACGGGCGAGCATGATCCGGCTTCTTTCGAATGTGGGGACGTTATCATGGTTGATGGTGGTCATGGGCGAGATAGAGGTAGAGGATGGGTTAGAGGTCATGGAGGTCGAGGAGAAGATCAGTATCCATGTGGACGAGGTAGAGGAAGAGGCAATTTTGCTCGATGGCAGTTTTTGACTCATCTGAATCGGTGCATCCTGATGACATGGAATATGAGGGATACACTCTGCAAAATCCCAATGTTTGTAAGCTTTTAGCACTGAATTCGAACCATACTAAAGGCATGTTGGAGGGTGGTTTGGTAGGGGCAATTGTGCAGAGGAAGGTGGCTGAGTTTGATGATCGTTTGGAGGCTGGTAAGTATAAAGAAACTGACTTAAACGAGACTCCACAGAAGAATGCAAACAAGAATAAGGCGAGGAAGGATGGGGAGGATTTGGACTCAGATACAATTAATGATGGATCGGCGGCCTCCTCCTCCGAGGACTACTGGGCGCGATGAAAATATTAGGACTCAACTGCCATGGTCTGGGCAGGGCCGCGACAGTGTTGGCGCTTCTGGATGTATAGAAGCGGAGAGGTGCAGACGTAATTTTTATTTCGAAAACACACTTGGATGAGTTTTCGGCGGAATGTTTACGTCGACAGTTACAGATGGATCATAAGTATGTGGTGAGGAGCAATGGGCGAAGTGGAGGTCTCATGTTACTTTGGAAGAAGAAAGTGGGAGTTAAATTATGCTATAAGTGTGATAATCATATTGATGTCACAATTGAAGAGGGATAGAGAATATCTGACATTTCACGGGGATGTATGGGGGCCTAAGTGAGAAAATAAGCATCTAACTTGGGAGTATTTGAGGAGGTTGCATGCTGAGAGCACTCTGCCATGGTTGGTTCTAGGCGATTTGAATGAAATTTTAGAGTAAATTTCATTTTTACCATGTAGTTTGACATTTATGATACTAATTATCCTATTTAATAGAAATTTTCCCAACTTAACCAATTTACTAAAATATGTTCCAGCTTTTACCCCTTTTAATAGTTTATTACTTTGTCACGTCGCTTATGCTTCCTCCTACCGGCTCTCTCCTTTGACATTGTCATATTCCCATAGTATCCCCGCTACACAAAAATGGTGCCCCGTCTTTTGGAAAAATAGGACTGTGCTTGTGCCACATAATCGTTACTGCTACAGTTATGCTAACAACTTCCATATCACCGATCTTGTTCTACTGGCAGGAGAAAACTAAAAACGACTAATCGTTAGCTAGTTTATAACTAGACCATCCTAGTGCACTAGTTCTACACTACCAATTCGATGTACGCATACGTTGGTTACTTGGTTGTACTTTTACTCTAGGCAATTGTTCTTGTTGTAGTATGTAATAATATAATAGGGCTGCATGCTTCTCGTCAGGGTTCAACTAATCAATCTGTCCAATTAACGGTACGAGAAGCTAGGATACAAGTGCAAGTATGCTGGTATACAAGCTGCCCCACCGACGGGAGAGTGCACCATGTTTGCGATGGTGGCGTAATAGAGGTGAGCGAGGACTATGATTTAGGAGGGGAAGATCATTAAGGATAAGGAATAAAACTATCAAATGTGAAAAGACACATATACGACTTGGTAGTTTTGTACCACCTAAAAGAACATGTAAAAGATTAAATGAGGTAAAAGTTGGCACAATACCTACTAAATGGGGTAAAGGTTGGCACAAGTTCGGCTAAATGGGGTAACCGTAAATAAGTTTTGCTAAATGGGTAATTGTTGTCACAAATGTAAAACTAGGG
Source organism: Avena longiglumis (assembly GCA_030063025.1). Taxonomy (NCBI): domain Eukaryota; kingdom Viridiplantae; phylum Streptophyta; class Magnoliopsida; order Poales; family Poaceae; genus Avena; species Avena longiglumis. The sequence goes on from CP125977.1 coordinate 501,648,737, forward strand.
AAAAAAAGGAATTTACTCGAAATTTTATATCCTTTTGAGGAGGGAAGAAATCAGAGATCGCTTCATTTCATGCAAGCTTTTCGAGATGCATTAGTATACTGCAATCTAACGGATCTTGGGTATGTAGGGGACAAATTTACTTGGTATAGAGGATCTATTAGAGAGAGATTGGACCGAGCAGTATCTAATGATGCTTGGAACAATAAGTTTCCAAATGTTGTTTTGGAAAAACATCCCTATAGCAAATCTGACCATCGGACCTCTGTTACTTAGCCTGGAAGAGCAAGTGGCCCACAGTACAGCTGGGCCGGCAGTGTTACGATTTGAAGAAAAGTGGTTAAAGGAGCCCCAATTCAGAGAGGTAATGGAGGAGGCTTGGTAAAGATCCAACTATAATTTGAATGGTTCCGATTTTTGCGGGAAGGCTAGCTCTAGTACAGATCAACTGCATAAATGGGATCGGCATACACTTCAAAGTTCAAAGAAAAAATTAGAGCTGTCCAAAGAGAGCTTGAGCGGGTGAATGTGGATGCCCTAATAGCAGAAAAATATAACTAGGCAAAAAGAGATAGCTCTCGAGATAGAGAAGATTTTAGAACAGGAAGGAATTCATTGGGCTTAGAGGAGTCGAGTAAATTGGTTACAATTTGGTGATAAAAACACATCTTTCTTTCATAAATTTGCAAGTGCCAGAAAAGAGCGCAATAAAATAAAAAAGATTGAAGAATTATCATGGGGTCTGGCTGGAAGGTACTGCTTATTTGAATCCGATGATCTCAGGCTACTTCTCGGGTCTGTTTTCGATAGAAGTTTATGTAGGGTTTCGTAGCATGGAAAACAAAAAATTTCTACCGCATGCAAACAAACAAGCCAAGATCTATCTACTAGATTGTAGCAACGAGTCGATAGAGGAACTCACCCTCGAAGATTCCAAAGCGGTTAACGAGAGAAGATTCTCGTGGGTGATGTAGTCGTACTCTTGCCGATCTCAAGATCGCGTAGACGATCCTTCCGGTGCTACGTTCCGGCAGCGCTTCCGCAGTCGGTCACACGTTCGATACTCGATGAAGACCTTCCTCTCCCTTGTTCCAGCAGGCAGCGAAGGTTGTAGAACTCTCCTCGCGATTCCGGCAGCATGACGGCGTGGTACCGGAAGTAGAGGGGAGATCTCGCAGGGCTTCGCCTTAAGCCGGAGCGAGTATGGTGGACTATGAGAGAGGACTTGGCAATCTAGGGTTTAGAGGGCACCAAGGGGCGGAGCTTGGCCGGAGGCTAGGGCTTGGGGAATCCCCAAGTCGGCGGCTAGGAGAAGCCCTAGGGGCGGCGGCGACTTGCAGGAGGCCGGCGGCTAGGGCTAGGGTTTGGGTGGTGTTGGGTGTAGGGAAGAGGGGTACCCCTGCCCATTCTTTTATAGGTGGGAGGGTGCCGGTTGGGAGGAGGGATTCCTCCCCCAACTCGGCCTCCTTGGCCGGCGGGTGGAGGGAGGAGGACTTCCTCCCCAAGTAGGTTTCCTACTCTCCCTCCACCAAGCAAACTTGTCGTTTGACTTTTCAAATTGGCGTTTGACTTTTCAAACTAGGATTTGATTTTTTCCTTTATTTTGCCCAGCCATGATACCTAGTACATGATGCAACCATTCCATATTGTCATGACACATTCATGTACCCTTCCCCTCCGAAGTGCCGGACCTTCCACCCCCTTCTAGAACATTCCCGATGAAAACACCGGAATCATTCCCCAACTCCGAAACATGACTTTCCTTATATGAATCTTATTCGCCGGACCATTCCGGATCTCCTCGTGATATCACGGATCCTATCCGAGACTCCGAACAACATTCAGTCTCTTACTCATCATTCCATAACTACTCAACAACATCGAATCCTTAAGTGTGTCTCCCTACGGTTCGTGAATTATGCGGACATGATCAAGACACTTCTCCGAACAATAACCAATAGAGGAATCTGGAAATTCATATGGCTCCCACATATTTCTATGATTACTTCGCGATCGAATGAACCACTTACATACGATACCAATTTCCCTTTGTCTCACGATAGTTTACTTATCCGAGGTTTTGATCGTCGGTATCTCTGCATACCTAGTTCAACCTCGTTACCGATAAGCACTCTTTTCTCGTTCCCGTGGTATGTGATCCCTTGTGATCCAGTCACATGCTTGCAAGCTAATTGGATGACATTCCACCGAGAGGGCCTAGAGTATATCTATCCGTCATATGGATGGACAAATCCCACTCTTGATCCATGTGTTTCAACCCATACTTTCTGAACACTCAATGCCACCTTTATATCCACCCAGTTACGATGTGGTGTTTGATGTCATCAAAGCATCCTTCCAGTGATGGTGATAAGCATGATCTCATGGTCGAAGGAATTAGGTTACTATGTATCAGAAAGCTTATAGCAATTGAACTATTAAAATGACTTGATCTTTATGCTACGCTTATCTATAGGAGTATGTCCATCATACCATTCTCCTAATGATATGATCTTGTTGTTAATAACATCTCAATGTTCATGATAGGGAAACCACAATCATCTATTAACCAACAAGCTAGTATTATGAAGAGGCTTTACTAGGGACTCTAATTTAGTTTACAAATCACACAAGTATTAATGTTTCCTGGTTAATACCGTTATAGCATGAATGTAAAGATTTATCATAAACACAAAGATATAATAATAACTACATTTATTATCGCCTCTAGGGCATATCTCCAACAATCTCCCACTTGAACTAGAGTCAACTAATCTAGATTACATGGTAATATACCGAACACCCATGGTAGTTTGGTGTTGGTCATGTTTTGCCCTTGGGAGAGGTTTAGTCAACGGATCCGCCACATTCAGATCTGTGTGTACTTTGCAAATCTTTATGTCACCATCTTGGACATGTTCTCGAATAGCGTGAAAACGTAGCTTCAGCTTCTTGTGTGACCTTGGTTCTTGCGCATTGGCTATGGCGCCCATGTTATCACAGTAGATAGACATTGGGTCCAGCGCACTTGTAACCACACCGAGATCTGTAATGAACTCCTTCGTCCATATCGCTTCTTGTGAAGCCTCCAAAGCAGCTATGTATTCCGATTCAGTTGAAGATCTCGCCATAATGCTTTGCTTTGCACTCCTCCAGCTAACTGCTGCATCATTCAAAGTAAATACATATCCAGATTGAGATTTAGAATCATCCGGATCGGTGTTCCAACTAGCATCGGTGTAACCATTAACAACGAGTTGTTCATCACCTCCATAAGAAAGAACCATATCCTTAGTTCTTCTCAAGTACTTAAGGATGTTTTTGATCATTCCAATGATCCACTCGGATCACTTTGATATCCGCTAGTTAAACTAACAAAGATATGCAATGTCGGGTCTAGTACATAGCATGGCATACATTAGAGATCCTATGGCTGAGGCATAGGAGTCTTACTCATCCTTTCTCTATCTTACGCCGCTTTGGACTTTGAGTTTTACTCAACGTCGTATTGGGAAACATGGGCAAGAACCCTTTCTTGCTATCTTCCATTCCAAACCTATTTAGAACTTTGTCCAAATATGTACTTTGTGACAATGATATTAGGCGTCTCGATCTATCTCTATAAATCTTTATGCCTAATATGTAAGCTGCTTCGCCAAGATCTTTCATTGAAAAACTATTATTCAAATATTCCTTGACACTATTAAGAAGGTCTACATCATTCCCAATCAACAATATGTCATCTACATATAGTATTAAGAATGCTCTGAGCTCCCACTCACTTTCTTGTAAATACAAGCTTCTCCATAAGTTTGTATAAAACCAAAACTTTTGATTACCTTATCAGAACGTTGATTCCAACTTCGGGATGCTTGCTTCAACCCATATATGGACCGTTGAAGTTTGCATACCTTGTTAGCATCTTTAGGATCGACAAAACCTTTGGGTTGCATCATATACAACTCTTCATCAATGTCTCCATTGAGGAACGCCGTTTTGACATCCATCTGCCATATCTCATAATCGTAATATGCAACGATTGCTAACATAATCCTCACAGACTTTAGCTTCGCTACTGGTGAGAAAGTCTCATCGTAGTCAACTCCTTGAATTTGTTGAAACCATTTTGCGACAAGTCGAGCTTTATAGACAGTAACATTACCATCAGCATCTATTTTCTTCTTGAAAATCCATTTGTTCTCGACAGTCTTCCGGCCATCCGGTAAGTCCACCAAAGTCCATACTTGGTTTTCGTACATGGATCCAATTTCGAATTTCATGGCGTCTTGCCATTTATTGGAATCTGGGCTCATCATCGCTTCCTCATATGTCGCAGGGTCATCGGTGTTGTCCACCAACATGACACTCATAACGGGATCATACCAATCAGGAGTGGTACGAGTTCTCGTTGACCTGCGAGGTTCTGTAGCAACTTCAACCGAAGTTTCATGATCATCATCATTAGCTTCCTCTCTTATTGGTGTAGGCGCCACAGGAACTACTTCCGGTGCTGCGCTATTTGCAAGTTCAAGAGAAGGTTCAACAACCTCGTCGAGTTCTACTTTCCTTCCAGTCACTTCTTTCGAGAGAAATTCCTTCTCTAGAAAGGATCCATTCTTGGCAACGAAGATTTTGCCCTCGGATCTATGATATAAGGTATACCCAATAGTTTCCTTCGGGTATCCTATGAAGACGCATTTTTCTGCTTTGGGTTCAAGCTTGTCCGGCTATAACTTCTTTACATAGGCTTCGCAACCCCAAACTTTAAGGAACGACAATCTAGGTTTCTTCCCAAACCATAATTCATACGGTGTCGTTTCAACGAATTTAGATGGTGCCCTATTTAAAGTGAATGCGGCTGTTTCTAATGCATAACCCCAAAATGATAGCGGTAAATCTGTAAGTGACATCATAGAACGAACCATATCTAAGAGAGTTCGATTACGATGTTCGGACACACCATTACGTTGTGGTGTTCCCGGCGGTGTCAATTGTGAAAGTATTCCGCATTTTTTTAAATGCTCGCCAAACTCGTAACTTAGATATTCACCTCCACGATCAGAACATAGAAATTTAATCTTCTTGTTACGTTGATTCTCCACCTCACTTTGAAATTCCTTAAACTTCTCGAAAGTTTCAGACTTATGTTTCATGAAATAGATATACCCATATCTACTCAAGTCATCCGTGAAGGTAAGAACATAACGATAACCACCGCGCGATGCTACACTCATTGGACCACACACATCGGTATGTATGATTTCCAATAAGTCCGTAGCTCGCTCCATCATACCAGAAAATGGAGTCTTAGTCATTTTACCCATCAGACATGCTTCGCATCTTTCAAGTGATTTGAAATCAAGTGATTCAAGCAGTCCATCGGAATGGAGTTTCTTCATACGCTTCACTCCAATGTGACCAAGGCAGCGATTATACATATAGGTCGAGTTATCGCTCAATTTCAAACGTTTAGCTTCAATGTTATTAATATGTGTATTTCCACTATCGAGATTCAATAAGAATAGACCATCTATCAAAGGTGCATGTGCATAAAACATATTACTCATATAAATCGAACAACCATTATTCTCGGACTTAAACAAGTAAGTCTACTTAATAAACATGATCCCGATATAATGTTCATGCTCAACGCAGGCACCAAATAACAATTATTTAAGTATAAAACTAATCCCGATGGTAGATGAAGAGGTAGCGTGCCGACCACGATCACATCAACCTTTGATCCATTTTCAACGCGCATCGTCACCTCGTTCTTCGCTAGCTTCCGTTTATTCTGCAGTACCTGTTTCGAGTTACAAATATGAGCAACCGAATCAGTATCAAATACCTAGGCACTACTACGAGTACTAGTGAGATACACATCAATAACATGTATATCGGATATACCTTTCTTCTTGATGTTGGCGTTCTTCAAATCCTCCAAGTACTTTGGGCAATTCCGCTTCCAGTGACCCTCTCCCTTGCAGTAAAAGCACTCAGTATCAGGCTTAGGTCCAGCCTTGGTCTTCTTCGCTGGTGCGGCAACTTTCTTACCACCCTTCTTGAAGTTTCCCTTTTGCTTAGACTTGAATTTCTTGAATTTGGTGGTCTTATTGACCAACAACACTTGATGCTCTTTCTTGATCTCCACTTCTGCAGATTCCAACATGGAGAAGAGTTCTGGCAACGTCTTGTTCATGTTTTGCATATTGTAGTTCATCACAAAGTTCTTGTAACTTGGTGGCAGTGATTGGAGGACACGTTAAATCCCCAAAGCATTAGGAATCACTATACCCAAACTTTGGAGTTTGTTTGCGTGCCCAGACATCTTAAGCACATGCTCACTGACGGAGCTGTCCTCTTCCATCTTGCAGTTAAAGAACTTTTCAGAAGCCTCATAACTCTCAACTGCCGCGTGAGCCTCAAATATAATTTTGAGTTCACGGACAATATCATGTGGGTCATGGTTCTCAAACCTTTTCTGAAGATCCGATTCCATACCATACAAGATAGCACAATGAACTGTGGAGTACTGATTCTTCCGAGTGAGGTAAAAGTTCTTTACTTCATCGGTAGCATCAGCTGCAGGAAGTTCACCCAGCGGTGCATCCAACACATAGGTCAAATTACCAGCATTGGGGACAATCCTCTAATTGTGGAACCAATCCGCGAAGTTGCTTCCATTGTTTTTCAACTTTTCTTTCTCTAGGAACGCATTAAAATTGATGGTAGGGGCCGCCATTGATCTACAACATATTTGCAATAGTTTAGACTAAGTTTATGACAAATTGAGTTCTAATTAATAGTTAAATTAATCTAGGTGAACTCCCACTCAAAACAATATCCCTCACATTGTTTTAGTGATCACACGAACCAAATCCACCACATCAAAACCGATCATCACGAGAGTTGATGTAGCTTCAATGGTGAACAATCGACATGTTCATCATATCTCCTATATGAATCATGCTTTACCTTTCGGTGATCCGTGTTCCGAGACCATGTCTGTACATGCTAGGCTCATCAAGATCAAACCTTAGCTTCAACATGAGCACATCTGGCTTGCTCACGTTGTATACACTTGCAGAATCTAACACACCCGATCATCACGTGGTGCTTCGAAACAACAGGCTTTAGCAACGGTGCTTACTAAGGATGAACACTTTAAAACTTGAAATTTATGTGCATGAGGGATCATCTTATAATGCTACCGTCGTTAACTAAGCAATACAAGATGCATAAAGGATTAACATCACATGCAATTCATAATATGTGATATGATATGGTCTTTCTTCTTGTTCTTCCGATCTCCATCTTCAAGCATGAACATGATCTCCATCATCACCGGCATAACATCAAGGTCAATGGCGCCGTTTCATGGTTGTCGTCCACCAGATCCAACTATTACAACTACTTTGAATAGACACGCGGGTCTTAACAGAAATTAAATACAATCATATGGCTCCTGCCGGTTGCCAACTTACAATAAGGAACATTGCATACATCAAATATAATCACAATCATGGCCATATCACATCACAGCACACCCCTGCAAAACAAAGTTAGACGCCTCTAATTTTCTTTGCATATTTTACGTGGTTTGGGGCTTTCAATAAGTGTCGATCTAACTTAAGAACAAGAGCCACAACGTTGATGATTGAACTATCAAGTGCCCGTTGTAAATTGGATCTATACTATAATGGGAGAGACAGACACCCGCAAAGCCACTTATGCAATACAAGTTGCATGTTGAGCGTGGAGCAAGTCTCATGAACGATGTCATGTAAGGTTAGCTCGAGCCGCTTCATCCCATCATACCGCAAGATGCAAAGTACACAAGAAGCAATTGATAATAAATGCACCATCGCCCACAATGACCATTGTGTTGTACTCGTGCAACAGATCTACATATAGACACGGCTCTGATACCACTGTAGGGGTTCGTAGCATGGAAAACAAAAAATTTCTACCGCATGCAAACAAACAAGCCAAGATCTATCTACTATATTATAGCAACGAGTCGATAGAGGAACTCACCCTCGAATATTCCAAAGCGGTTAACGAGAGCAGATTCTCGTGGGTGATGTAGTCGTACTCTTGCCAATCTCAAGATCGCGTAGACGATCCTTCCGGCGCTGCGTTAAGAGCGCTTCATGATCGATCACCGTTCGATTTTCGATGAAGACCTTCCTCTCCCTTGTTCCAGCAGGCATCGGAGGTTGTAGCACTCTCCTCGCGATTCCTGAAGCACGACGGCCTGGTACCGGAAGTAGAGGGGAGATCTCGCAGGGCTTCGCCTTAAGCCGGAGCAGGTATGGTGGACTATGAGAGAGGCCTTGGCGATCTAGGGTTTTGAGGGCACCAAGGGGCGAATCTTGACCGGCGGCTAGGGCTTGGGGAAGCCCCAAGTCGGCGGCTAGGAGAATCCCTAGGGGCGGCGGCGACTTGGGCTAGGGTTTGGGTGGTGCTGTGTGTAGGGAAGAGGGGCACCCCTGCCCCTTCTTTTATAGGTGGGAGGGCACCGGTTGGGAGGAGGGGTTCCTCCCCCAACTCGGCCTCCTTGGCCGGCGGGTGGAGGGAGGACTTCCTCCCCAAGTAGGTTTCCTACTCTCCCTCCACCAAGCAAACTTGCCGTTTGACTTTTCAAATTGGTGTTTGACTTTTCAAACTAGGATTTGATCTCTCCTATTATTTGCCCAGCCATGATACCTAGTACATGATGCAACCATTCCATATTGTCATGACACATTCATGTACCCTTCCCCTCCGGAGTGCCGGACCTTCCGGACCCTTCTAGAACATTCCCGATGAAAACACCGGAATCATTCCCCAACTCCGAAACAGGACTTTCCTTATATGAATCTTATTCTCCGGACCATTCCGGATCTCCTCGTGATATCCCGATCCTATTCGAGACTCCGAACAACATTCAGTCTCTTACTCATCATTCCATAACTACTCAACAACATCGAATCCTTAAGTGTGTCTCCCTACGGTTCGTGAATTATGCGGACATGATCGAGACACTTCTCCGAACAATAACCAATAGAGGAATCTGGAAATTCATATGGCTCCCACATATTTCTACGATTACTTTGCGATCGAATGAAACACTTACATACGATACCAATTTCCCTTTGTCTCATGATAGTTTACTTATCCGAGGTTTTGATCGTCGGTATCTCTGCATACCTTGTTCAACCTCGTTACTGATAAGTACTCTTTTCTTGTTCCCGTGGTATGTGATCCCTTGTGAGCCAGTCACATGCTTGCAAGCTAATTGGATGACATTCCACCGAGAGGGCCTAAAGTATATCTATTTGTCATATGGATGGAGAAATACCACTCTTGATCCATGTGTTTCAACCCATACTTTCTGAACACTCAATGCCACCTTTATAGCCACCCAGTTATGGTGTGGTGTTTGATGTCATCAAAGCATCCTTCCGGTGATGGTGATAAGCATGATCTCATGGTCGAAGGAATTATGTTACTATGTATCAGAAAGCTTATAGCAATTGAACTATTAAAATGACTTGATCTTTATGCTACGCTTATCTATAGGAGTATGTCCATCATACCATTCTCCTAATGATATGATCTTGTTGTTAATAACATCTCAATGTTCATGATAGGGAAACCACAATCATCTATTAACCAACAAGCTAGTATTATGAAGAGGCTTTACTAGGGACTCTAATTTAGTTTACAAATCACACAAGTATTAATGTTTCCTAGTTAATATTGTTATAGCATGAATGTAAAGATTTATCATAAACACAAAGATATAATAATAACTACATTTATTATTGCCTCTAGGGCATATCTCCAACAGTTTATGATACCGACCCATATTTATTGGAGAAAGTTACTCCTCGTGTTACTACAGAAATGAATGGGGCTTTACAAAGGCCATACATAGCAGAGGATGACAAAAAGGCTTTATTTTCAATTGGTGATATGAAGTCTTCGGGCTCGGATGGCTTGCAATGCTATATTTTTTTTAAATGTTGGCACATCCTCGAAGATGTTTTGACTCAAAGGTGTTGGAGGCAATCAGTAACAAAGTAACCTCAGATGGTTGGAATGACACGATTATAGTATTGATACCCAAAGTTGATTTCTCGAGTCTACAATACAATATAGGCCAATTAGCCTTTGCAATGTTCTCTATAAGGTAATTTCTAAGATGATCGCTCTACATCTTAAGCATGTTCATGATGATATTACAACGTGCTTTTGTCCCTGGTAGATTATTCAGGTGGCCTATGAAAGTATCCATGCTATTAAAAATAAGAAAACATGGAAGAATGGCTATTGTGCGGTCAAGATCGACATGCACAAAGCGTATGATAGGGTGGAGTGGGTCTTCTTGGAGAGCATGCTGATTCGTCTAGGCTTTCATCATGATTTTGTTGACCACTTGATGGCTTGTGTGATATAGGTTAAGTACAAAGTAAGATATAATGACTAAGAAACACAAGGGTTCACACCAACACGAGGCTTGAGGCAAGGGATCCTTTGTCTCCCTATCTTTTCTTGATTTGTGCAGAAGGTTTGTCAAGTTTATTGGCTCATCGTGAGGAGGTTCGTGACATTGAAGGAGTAAGGGTGTGCAGAAATGAAACATCAGTTTCACATTTATTATTTGCTGATGATTCCCTAATTCTTATGAAGGCAAACATAGTTAGTGCAACCTCGTCGAGACAAGTTCTTAAACAATATTGTGAAAATTCGGGATAGATGGTGAGTGAGGCAAGATGCATCATTTTTTCAGTCCTAATGTGGATGTGCAAGTTAAATCAAATATATGTACAGATCTTAATATCATGACTGAAGCATTATCAGATAGATAGCTTGGTTTGTGGAAAATGGTTGAGGTGAATAGGAGTGACCATTTCCTGTATATTTTTAGAAAGAATCATTGCTATTTTACAAGGGTGGAAGGAGAAATTGTTGTCTATGGGAGCAAAGGAGATTATTTTGAAAGCGGTCATTCAATCCATTCCTGTATTTTCAATGGGGGTCTTCAAGATACCAAAAAATATTTGCAAGGAGATCACTGATGCCATGTCGGCATTTTGGTGGGACGATACAGAAGAGCAAAAGCAGATGCATTGGAGTGCTTGGTGGAAGATGTGTATACTAAAGAAATAGGGAGGTATGGGCTTCCGAGATTTACATGCTTTTAATTTACAAATGCTTGCAAAGCAAACTTGGAGACTTCTAACTAGACCAGATACTCTTTGCGCACAAGTCCTAAAGGCCAAGTATTATCCAATTGGAGATTTGCTTAACGCTGGTCCAAAGAGCGGTTCATCCTTCACATGTCAGAGTATAGTAAGTGGTCTGCAAACATTTAAGAGAGGCCATATATGGAGAGTAGGGAATGGACGAAGCATCAATATCTGTAAAGATCACTGGGTACCTGAAATGTGTCTAGGAAAATAGACTCGGTGAGAGGTACAAATTTGCTATGAATTGTTGATGAACTGATTAACCCGGCTACTGGACTATGGGATGAAGAGCTAATACAAGATACATTCAACCCAATTGAAGCACAAAATATTCTGGAAATACCTAAGTCCAAACCTTGAGGATGATTTTGTTGCATGTCATAATACTAAGTATTATACTTTTTCAGTGCGTTCTACTTATTATACCGAATGGGTGCATCAATTTCGGATTAAACTAGGACGGACTAATGGCCAAGGAACATCTTCATCAAACCTAGTTTGGGATCTTCTATAGAATATAAGTGTCCCTGCGAAAATAAAGATATTTAGGTGGAGGGATTTGCATGGATTAATTCCAGGTATAGGTGTTTTGGCAAATAGACATATAAAGGTTTCAAGCCAATGTCCTATATGCAAGCAAGGTTCAGAAGATATCCGCCACTTGATGTTTACTTGTAGCAGAGTGGAGGAAGTTTGGAAAGCGTTGGGACTAGAAGAGGTGATAAAGAATGCAATATGTTTAGACATATCCAGATCTGTTATACTTGAAGAAATCTTAAGAAGTCCAATAAAAAATCGCTCGTTCTTGGTCAGCTTGGTTTGCAAGAAAGTAAGAAACCATATTTGTAGCAACATGGTACATATGGTGGAAAAGGAGGAAATTTGTGAAGGGGGAGAAGGCGGCGCCGCCAATGCGATCGGTGTTTTCATGCAAGATTTAACTTTCAACTATGGTTTAGCGGCAAAAAATTCTGTTCCAATGCAGGTTCAGTGGTGTAAACCACCCCAGAACAAGTACAAAGCTAATATTGATGCATCATATTATCCGAATGGGATGGAATTCGTTGGAGTTGTGATCCGGAATGATCATGGGGAGGTAATAGCAGGTGGAGCATGGCCAAAACTAAACCTATTAGATGTCATAACTGCTGAAGGTGAAGCGCTTCGACATGGATTACTTTTGATTGAGAATGTGGGATGCTCGCCGGTTATTGTTGAATCAGCCTGTTTGGAGTTGATTGATGCTTGCAACGGGGCTGATCTATGGGGATCATACACAGCCATTTTTGCAGACTGCTTGTAGATCTTTCAACGTCTAGATATGATCACTTTTCAGTATTGTTCAAGAGAAGTGAATAAGGTGGCGCATAATCTAGTAAGATTTTGCTTTCAGTCTGATAGAATTATTTCTTGGGACGATGATCCACCTAGTCAAGTTGTAATAGATGCAATGAGCGATTTAGTTCTTCCGAGCAATGTTGTGATTGAATCTTGAGTACAGTAGCAAGTTTTAGACGCATTTTTCCTTACCAGGGATATAAAAGGACTAGAAGGTTTTTAATGAGGCACCTTGCTAGCTTAATATATTTATGTTAAAAAAAGGTTAATTGAAAAATGTTTACATATTTAAAAAAATGTTTAGATTTTAAAAAACCAGTTTTTAAAAATTAATCAAATTTGAAAATATTCAGATTTTTTCAAGACTTCTGATTCAATAGACCCCCAAAGGAATAAAAAAGGAGATATATTAGATCAATGACTCGAATCACCGATACCTCTTCGCGAGTTGGGACATGATCGGGATTCAAAAAAATTAGACCATGTATGTACTGCCCACCAAAGCCCGTACAGTTCCGAAGCACGTCAATATGCGGGTATTCTATGGATGCAACGTTGAAATTTAAGTGTCTAACTCGAATACAACACTTGCACGTGTCTGCTGACGTGGCAACGCCTTGTAAGGGTGTGTTCTTTTGGGCCCTTCGACGGGCTACCCTCGTGCGCCCTCCTCTAATATGTACAGGGGTAATTCTACCCTTTGAGATATTTACAACTTTTTAGAGTAGGGTATATGGAATCACACCACTTTTTTCAAAAATAAAAAAACAAATATAAAATTAATATTTTTTAGAAAAACTGATAAAAGAAAAACCTTAAACCAGAGGAAACTGATCTGAAATGTTTTAAAACCAAAAACAAAAGACGCCGGAGATCCTACTAGACTAGCCTATTTAGTAGTTTCAGGGATGAAGAGGGTACGCGGATGGTTCAGGTGGCCTGGCTTGTAGTTTAGGATGTAGATTAGGTTCTTCTGCTGTTTTGCCTCTAATGGCGTCTGCCCTGTGGCGATTGAGGGTAGGATAGTGGATATTTTTGGCCAGATCCACCGCGTCTTGCCCTTCTCCCATATCGCTGCTTACCGCTGGTGGCAAGTGGTGGTGCTCGCGAGCTGGTGGAAGGCCTGCATCCCTCTAAATAAGGCCTATCTTGGGTGCTTCAAGCTGGGCACATCGGATCTTGCCCAGATTGATATGGTCCCTCTTCCTCCATTGATGGTGCTCTCATGGGGAGGGCCGGTGATGGAGGAGACCACCATTCACCCGTTCAATAAGATCCGTTCTGCCCCGGTACGTCGCCACCGCCACTATCTACGCCCACCTCCTCTGGTCCATGGCAGGTTACAGGAGTTTGACGGTGAGCCACTTTTCCTGATTCGGTGCTGGCGTGCCTATGCTGGTCTGGTCTTGCTGCTTGCCCTGCTTCCTCTGTTCCTTTTGATCTCCATGGTGGGGATGAGGGAAAGTGGTAGTAGAGTTAGCTGTTGGCTGGTTCGGCAAAGGATCATAGGAGCCTTTCTTCTCTGGAGCTTTTTCTCGGTGTCAAAGAAGACACATATCTTCATGGACAAGATGGCCTACTCCAGGCCGGTGAGCTCCGGCACAACATCTACCTCCACTGGGAGGCCCTTTTCGAGGCCGAGCGCTGAGGGCTTCGTCGGGCCGGAGACAAGTGGTCTCGTTCCCGTCTTCGTCCATGGCTGCAACGCTCGTCTTCCTCAGCTCCGCGGTGGGAAGAGATAGGGCTAGATTGTAATTGTGAATCTTTTAGCAAGGTCCTATTTACAAATGTCAGGGGGCCATATGTTATTTGTTGTTCTTATGGTGTTCTCTGTAATTTCATTGTACACCCACTGTTATAATTAATGAAGGCTCTAGGCCCTCTGGGGCGCTCTGTTGTTCAAAAAAAAAGGATTTACCAACAAGACGCGTTAATAAGTGCACATTTTCAAATTCGGGTGCTTATGGATGTCCTAAGTTGGAATTGCCGCGGCTTGGGTAACCACGCGGCAATTCAGGCACTTATGGATGTCCTGAGGCGCCATCATCCATATGTTATTTTTCTTTCTGAAACACATTTGGATAGTTACCCAACAGAATTCCTTCGTCGACAAATGAAGATGGATTTTAAAATTGTCCAGGCCAGTGATGGCAGACGTGGTGGTATTCTGTTAGTTTGGAGAAAAGAGATCCAAATACATCAAATCTTTGCTTGTCCTAATTATATAGATGTTCGTGTTGTTGAGGATGAAGTAAAGGAGTGGAGATTTACTAGTATATACGGATAATTTAAATGGGGGGATAAATATAAAACCTGGGATAGGATTAAGTCAATCCACCAGCAGAATACACTCCCATGGATTATTATGCGTGATCTTAACGAAATCCTCTATGATAGTGAGAAAGAAGGGAGGAAGAGTTAGACCACAGAGCTTTATGAAAGCTTTCCAAGACACATTAGATGAATGTAATCTAAATGATGTTGGTTATATTAGCTGGAGCCATGCGTGAGCGTCTGAATAGAGGCTTGGCAAATACTAGCTGGAGCCAAATGCAAAACAAGGCTGCTATCTTGCACCTAGAGTATAATCATTCTGACGATCGCCCACTTCTTCTTGACACTGAGTATTATGCTGCAACAACTTTTGATCCTGGAAAGAAACATAAAAAGTTTGAGGCAAAATGGTTTAAGGAAGAGGGATTCAAAGAAGTGGTGGAGGAAAATTGGAACTCAACAGCGCAGGGGACGTCGATCGATGTCCTTGATCGATTAAAAGCCATGCATGATGGGCTGCATGCCTGGGATAGTACCATTTTTCAGAAGCCCAAGAAGAGATTGAGGATGGCCCAACACGACCTAGAACATTTGATGAGAGGGCCACTCACTCCGGATTCAGAAAAAGAGAAGTTTGAATTAGGACGTTTGATTGAAAATCTCTTAGAGCAAGAAGAGATAAGATGGAGCCAGCGGTCCCGAGTAAATTGGATTCAAAATGGTGACAAAAACACGAACTTCTTTCACAGTTATGCATCGGCCAGAATGAAAATGAATTTTATTAAGAAGATTAAGGATTCATCCGGTACTCCTGTGGAAGGTACAAAAAACATTAAACCAATTGTATTGGGCTATTTTGAGACACTCTTTAAATCACACAACAATATTATCGATCCTGTATTCCTAGAGCGAATCTTGCCTAGGGTTTCTCCTGAGATGAATGAGAAGTTAATGGCGCCTTACTCTGCTGAGGAAGTGAAGAAAGCAGTTCATAGCATTGGAGATCTTAAGGCACCGGGCCCTGACGGCCTACATGCTCTATTTTATAAAAGGTTCTGGCTCCTTGTTGGGAATGATATAACTCAAGCAGTCCTGAAATATATTAATGAGAGGAAAATCCCATCAGGATGGAATGAAACAGTGGTTGTTCTTATCCCAAATGTGGATTCCCCAGAAGAAGTTTCTCAGTTTAGACCAATTTCCCTATGTAATATGGTCTATAAAATTATTTCTAAAATGCTAGCCGCAAGGTTGAAACTTTTACTCCCAGAAATCATATCACCAACACAAAGTGCTTTTGTTCCTGAGAGGTTGATCATAGATAATGTCCTTGTGGCCTATGAATGTATTCACAAGATAAAAAACAAAAGGAAAGGAAAAACTGCTTTGTGTGCGGTGAAGCTTGACATGCACAAAGCCTATGATAGGATTGAATGGAACTTCCTCAAAGAAATGATGTTGAGGATGGGTTTTCAAATCCAGTGGTTGGAGCTGATTATGGAATGTGTGACTTCTGTCACATATTCTGTTAGAGTGAACTCAGAACTGACTGAAGAGTTTAAACCTACCCGGGGTATTAGACAGGGAGATCCTCTCGCCCCTTATTTATTCCTTTTATGTGCCGAAGGCCTTTCAAGTTGCTTGTTACACGCGGAGTAGATTGGTGGCATCGAAGGGATCAAAGTGTGTAGAAATGCACCATCAGTATCACACCTATTATTTACTGATGATTCTTTGATTCTCTTGAAAGCTGATATGAATAATGCAATCTCGTTGAAACAAGTTCTTGATGACTATTGTGCAAATTCGGGGTGTGGCTAAGTCTAGTATCTTCTTTAGCCCTAATACAAATGTGGACACTCGGGCTGAGATCTGTAATGTTCTCAATATAAATACTGAAACTCTTTCAGATAAATATTTGGGACTTTCAACTTTGGTGGGAGCTGGCCGTAGTGACTGTTTCCTTCATTTTGTTGAAAGAGTGATGCAAAGGATTAAAGGATGGATGGAAAAGTTACTCTCTATTGGTGGTAAAGAAATACTTTTGAAAGCAGTGGCTCAATCAATCCCGGTCTATGCAATGTCGGTCTTTTTGTTACCCAAAAATATTTGCAAGAAGATCACAGATGTCATAGCCCAGTATTGGTGGGGTGACAATGCTCAAGGAAAGAAAATGCATTGGTACACGTGGTGTAAGCTCTGTTTTCCGAAGAGTGAAGGAGGTATGGGATTCCGTGACTTTCATTCTTTTAATCTTGCAATGCTAGCAAAGCAAGTCTGGAGGCTTATTGATGCGCCAAATTCTCTTTGTGCTCAAATTATGCGAGCGAAATATTATCCGGATGGAGACATTCTGAAAGCTGGACCTAAATATGGCTCTTCTTTCACCTGGCAAAGCTTATGTGCAGGTATCCAAACTTTTAAACGTGGCTATATTTGGCGTATTGGCAGTGGGGAAACTGTTGAAATTTGGAAGGATCCGTGGATCCCCTCAAACCCTGATCACAGAGTAGTGTCTCCACGTGATGGATGTATCCTAACTAAGGTGTCTCAATTGATTGATCCAGTGATGGGTTCATGGGACGAAGAACTGATTCGTTCAAATTTCCATCAGATTGACATTGAAAGGATTTTAGAAATACCCCTGAATCAGAATGCTTTTGAAGACTTCATTGCTTGGCATCACACTAAAACTGGCATGTTTACGGTACGATCGGCCTACCATGTCGAATGGAAACACCAATTCAACGGAGTGACATGTAGATCACTGATCTCTAGGACTTCGCTTAATAATCCTACTTGGAAAATCCTTTAGAAACTAGACGTACCAGCAAAGGTGAAAATTTTCTGCTGGAGGGTTTTGCATGGTGTTCTTCCGTTGAAAGATGTTCTTTTCAGACGTCATATTGGCAACGATGCTATCTGCCCTCTATGTAACAATGAACCTGAGGATTTTATGCACATGATTTTCAAATGTGCAGGAGCAGAGAAGATATGGAGAGGTTTGGGTGTTCAGGAGATGCTCCAACAAAAAGTGCTTCCTGGTATGTCGGACCCAAAACTCTTTGAGGCTATCTTGAATTCTCCATCGACTACCCTTCCTGGTTATGATATAATTAAGCTTCATGATATGATGGCTGTGGCGGCATGGTACATCTGGTGGATGCGACGACAGCAAACACACGGTGAGCGTGTGCCACCAACCTCAACTTGCTTAAACTCAATTAAATCCATCACGGGAAATGCAACGGAGGCTAGTATGATATCTAATGATCAAGGAAAGAAGTGGATTAAACCCCTTGCATGGTCAGTTAAAGTGAATGTGGATGCAGCTTTTGACGCCACTAGAAGGTCTGGATCGACTAGTGTTGTTATTCGGAACTGCCAGGGCGAATTTATCGCGGCCTCCTCAACATTATTATCACATGTGGCTTCGGCATCTTCAGCTGAAGCAATGGCAATGTTACATGGACTCACGTTAGCCAATTGTTTGAGTTATTCAGACGTGCAAGCAGAGTCAGACTCAACTGAGGTAATTGATCAGTGCTCAGGAACAAACCGTATGTGGAGTCAAGCAACGGCAATTTATGTTAATATACTTGCTCAAGGCTGGAGGAATTGGGAAGGTTGAATTCACACATTGTTTAAGAGATGCAAATAAAGTGGCTCATGCACTAGCTAGGGATTGTTTTCTTTCTACAACCTCTTGTACTTGGGACGATGATCCCCCTAGTTTCATTTTGCAACTTCTCCTAGATGATTAACTATTTGAACTCAGCGGCATGTTTTTTTACGCACTCTTTTCCTTACCAGGGTACCTAAGGGGACTGAAAGGTTTTTAATGAGGCGGCTTGCTTGTATATAATGTGATTTGACCTAAAAAATGCACATTTTCCTTTTTCTTGTTTTTTTGTTTGTTTTTTGTTTGTCGTTCTTCTTTTTTTCTTTTATTTTTTGTTCTTATATTTTTAGATACATGGAAAAAATAGTAAACCCTCTTTACAAACACCCCGTGAACAAAAACTTTAAACCCCGGGCATTTTTCAAATACACGAATATTTTCAAATTTAATTTTTTAAAGAAAATCAAATATTTTTAAAATAAAATAAATATTTTCAAACTAATAAATTTAACATTTATCAATACTAAATATTTTCAAATCTGGACATATTTTAAAAATAAAAGGATAAACAATAGTAAAAGAAAAGGATAGGCAGAAAAATAAAATTAGAATAAAAGTAAAAAAATAGAAGAAAGTAAGAAAACAATAAAAAGCTCGGGGATGCTTTTGGGGAGCAGCCTCTCACATAGAGGAGACAACGTCCAGACACACCCAAGCGCGGCAAGACATGGCGTTGACGGAAACTCTATTAGGCGTACGACCGGAGATGCTCTGTACTTATGTTTGCGGGATATATGCTTGTTTTTACAACATCTATTGTGAAGATGCGTTTAGTCTTGAATGGTTAGTAGTAATTAGGAGTTGTAACTTGTAATGTGTATTATTATGATTTCACAACATCTATTGTGAAGATTGAAAATGAGGGGGATTTAGGACCTCATAAAATGCCCTAAAACGCATCTAGAAAGTGAATGCACCTATAAATTTACCAAATACTCTAGTCTATGTTAATAGAACCCATGTAAAACTTTAAAGAAAATTGTATGTGCATAGTTTTTGCTATAAATTTATCAACTAAAACTTTAAAGTGACAGTTGGGTGAATTTGGGTTTCCCTCTCCTCTCTGGTTTCAAGGTTAATTCCTTTTTGTTTCCCCACTTCTTCTCTTGTCGCATCCTTGTACCAACCATGAGTTCATTGGATACCACAAAGGTGTACTACTGATCAGCCCGATGGGTATGATATGGACCTCAGTAGAGTTTTATACCAATGGATAAAAGTATGATAGACCTTTGTATCCATGAGTAATACGGATATACTCCGGAAAATTACTTTGGAGCACGGGCTCCATGGAGGAATTTTTTGAATTTTAAAAAAGCATCAATATTTTTGAAAAAATATATATTTGTAGCGAACAATACAAAATACAAGTATGCAAATTTTTAAATAAAAACAATTTGTATTTTGGGTGCAGTAAAAAATATAAACACGACAAATTTTGGGAAAACGGATGGCCATTCAAAATTGCACGGTTCATGCCTAGATCTAAAAAATTCTTTTTTTCTGAGGTCAAAATACAAAGTATTTTCACATGATTTATTACACTCGCATATTAAAAATCATTATTTACATCATGGTATTTTATATGAGTTTTTTTGAATCTTTAAATTTAAACTTTTTTTAACAAAAATTAAGTCCACCAGGGAGCCTGTGGTCCAAATTGATGCTCTCGGGTATACGCATGCTATTGCTCGTGCTCCACCCGCAATATATCCTACTCGGTGTCATCCTTAATTAGTCGGAGACAGGGTATGTAATCAATTTGAGAAATTTAACACGGTTGAGTAGAAAACAAGGCGCACTTTAAAAATACTTCCTTCGTTTAGAAATATAAGATGTTTTAGGTTTGTGAAGGAGATGTATATAGACACCTTTTAGTGTTATATTTCTAAACAGAGTAAGTATATAGTATTGTTGTTTTCGTTTCCCTCTTCAAATGTTGCGATTATCATCACATGGCTACACTAATTAAACTAAACCAATGTAGTACTAGTAGTCTCCTTTGTTGTACTCCGTGCCAGCGTTAGTCGCCGCTAAAAGACACAAGAGCGGAAGGTTCAATGCCCTCGATGAAAGCATTTTCTTTTGGGTTCAGAATAATGGTACGAGTAGTATTACTATGCACACGTGTTAGCAGCAGCTACTCCAGGTACGCCTCCGTCGGGAGTAGTAAAGCAATGATGCATGGATTTGCTGCCGGCGCCGCCCAATTCTACGGCCGGCCCGGCGGCCACGATCCATACACTCCCTCTCGCCGCGTTTCCATGCTCCCTACTACAAGTACCCACACTTGACTTGACCATCCCAAACAATTTTGTATTGTATCTTATTACAAAAGGCAGATGCAGAGCTTGTAGGCGTTGTGTTGATCTGATCCTCGCTCTATCTGACAAATTCGTCTGTCGGAGTCGGAGACGACGATAAGCATGGCGGCGGCGGTGGTGTGCCTGCAGGCGCAGCGCGTCACCGGCCTGGCCGGCTCCGTGCACCAGGTCGACCTGGGATGCCACCTCCGTCATCCTCATCTCGATGCCGACGCCGAGCCGGAGGGGCGTGCCTCCGCCTCTGTTTCCGGCGGGGGCGTGGCCGACTTCCACAACCAGGTCCTCCTCCTCCACTGCGCTCTCGCCTCCTCCGTCTTCGTCATCGTCTCCCTAACCCTGCTCTCCGAAGACTCCCGACGCCGGCACCGGCAGCAACAGTACTACCTCGAGGTCGACCTCGGCGCCGAGCAGCGGCAGGGCGTCCTCAGCTTCCCGATCGCCGACGGCGCAGTGCTCACTCTCGCGCTGCACCGCAAGCTACTCCCGCCCCCTGCTGCTACCGCTCCCTGCCTGCCGCTGCCAGCCTGTTGCCGCCGAAGGAGCCACCAGCAGCAGCGGCATGGCTACGACTCCGAGGACGAGTCCTCCGACGGCTTCATCGTCATCGAGAAGCAGTGCAGGCGCCCGCTATCGGATAACCTCCCCACCAGCGACGACGATGAGGACGCCATGAAGCTGGAGCTGGACAGAGTGGAGGACGAGTTCCTGGCCATGCTGGAGCTGGCCGAAACGGCCCACGCCCGTATCGACCTGGACATGCTCGTCAGGGACGCCGAGGCCGAGCTTCTTGCCAGGCGGAGACATATTCTCAATGCTGCTGCTGCTGCCTCCATGTAAATTAGCTGTGCCACCGCTTCATCCACCGATGTAGTAAAATCAAAATGAAGAGGATGGTTTTCTGAATGTCAATGTGCATTTTGCGTCCTGCTAATCCCTTTCCGTTGACAGTCAATGCACTCCACTCTGCTACCTCAGCACATTCATCCTAGCCACAGTAGTCCCGGTGGCTCACACTGCTGTCTGAAGTATGCAAACTCCAAGTTCTAAAATCAAAAGGAACCACGAGATTCGCAACAGACCCACAGGGCAATGTTGGTGACTGAATTCAAACACCATTATTAGAACATTATTACTAACTACTTCTGCATAATAAATATTGTACACCATCTCATCTTTCTTACAGAATAAAACTAGACCCAACATGCATATATAGCAGCAGAAATTCACTTCTAATTGATCTAAAATCAGACCCATCAGGAGACCGTATCATCAGAAATCACCGGTCACTGGATGGCTGGTATTTCTACACCTACTCAGAGTACTACACTAGTTGAGAGACTCGCCAAGGCTAGTAACACACACACACTGCAATTTCAGCAGACAGGGAATCAGGGATACATCAAGAAACGAACAAGTCCATGTCAGAAACTAGAAATGTCGATATTCTGGTACCACTGGCTAACCTGAACCTGCTATCACTGGCGAAGCTAGAGAAGTGATGACGGGGATGCATGGTGGTGCCACGACCATCAAAAAACATTTTCTATGGTGGAAATCTATTTTACAAAGAAAATAAATTTTATCAGGTGTTATGTGCAACCCGCTAGTTGCATTTGGATCCACCACCCTGTCTGGATCTCATAGTAGGAAGGCATAATATTGACATGGCTCGATTGAGAGCGACTTTGTATATTAATTAGTTAGCATGCATGTGTTGCGTGGCAGCTCAGACTCTTTCCCCCTCTCCCTCTCTAGCATGTTCCCTTGATAGTCGCCCACGAGAGGTTGGGCTCCTCCCGAGCCCCTCTTATCGGAATAGCCGACCGAAGGTGGCAAAGGAAGGGAACCGTAGTAGGCCAGTAGGATTAGGGTTTGGGCTATGTCCTAGTTTGGCGCTAGTGCCAGGAGGAAATCGTCGGGTATCTAGATCTGGTGCATGCTGGAGTTGTTCTTCCTCGCCGTGGAGCTCTTGAGGGTGGAGCCAGATGCGGCGGAGTAGAGCGCTCGTGGCCACTCCATCAATAAGGTTTGTGGTTGTCGTCGGCTCCTGTTCTTGGAGGTGTCGCTACTCCTCTCTTCGCCCGACCTTGGAGGCGATAGGGGAAGTGGGAGCGACGATTTGTTGAAGACTGGATCTTGGCAATCTCGGGGAACATCTACTGCAAGTGTGAGTTGTCCTATAGTGGTTCTTTGTAGGCCACTGATCCGTGCCGCTGGGCCTGGGCGGGATCTCTCGACGCCTGTGAGGTGTCTTCTCAACCTCTGTTTTGAGGAGACCCTTCATCAATGGTTCGACAATGACGATCCACGCCTCCCTCATCACAGGTGGTGTAGTCCCCGGTGTTGGAGATATGCCCATGAGGCAATAATAAAGTGGTTATTATCATATCTTCATGTTTATGATAAATGTTTACATCTCATGCTATAATTGTATTAACCGGAAACAATAATACTTGTGTGTTTTGTAAACATAAAAGAGTTCCTAGTAAGCCTCTTGTTAAACTAGCTTGTTAATTAATAGATGATCATGGTTTCCCGATCATGGACACTAGATGTTATTAATAACAAGATCGTATCATTAGGAGAATGATGTGATGGACACACTTCTATAGTTAGCATAGCATAAGCTCAATTCATTTAGAGTTCGTTTGCTACAAGCTTTTAAATACATAGTAACCTAATCCTTCGACCATGAGATCATGTTAATAACCAACAACGGATGGATGCTTTGATGGTATCAAACACCACTTCATAACTGGGTGGTTATAAATGTGGCATTGGGTATTCTGAAAGTATGGATTGAAGTGCATAGATCAAGAGTGAGATTTGTCCATCCATATGACAGATAGATATACTCTGCAACCCTCTCGGTGGAGAGTCATCCAATTGGCTTGCAAGCGTGTGACAAGGTCACAAGGGATGTCACTTCACAGTATGAGTAAAGAAAACTTATCGGTAACGAGGTTGAACTAGGTATAGAGATACCGACGATCGAACCTCGGATAAGTAAAGTATCACGCGACAAGGAAATCGGTATCGTATGTAAATGATTCATTCGATCACGAAGTCATCTTTGAAATATGTGGGAGCCATATGGATTTCCAGATCCCTCTATTGGTTATTGACCGGAGAGGTGTCTCAATCATGTCTACATAGTTCGCGAACCGTAGGGTGATACGTCGGAAACGTATCTATAATTTTTTATATTTCATGCTTATTTAGTATCTACTTTGATTTGCTTTGTCTACACTTTGAGGTGTTTTTATATCTTTTCTGGAACTAACTTATTAACAAGTTGCCACAGTGCCAATTGCCCGTTTTCTTCTGTTTTTGGCTCCAAAAAGGCACAAAATGAATATTCTCGGAATTGGACGGAACAAAATCCAGATTCAATATTTTACCGTGGGCGACACGAATCCAGAAGACGAGATGGAGGGGCGCCACAGGGCGGCCAGACCCCCCTAGGCACGGCTAGGGCTGGCCCGCGCCTGGGCAGGGTGTGGCCCTCCTAGCGGCCCCCCTGCCTTGCTTCTTCGCCTATAAGAAGCCCCTGATGCAGAAACCCTAGGCACCCGATCAAAACTCCACGAAACCGTATGTAGCCGTAGCCACCATCAGCCCTAGATCGAGGGGGATCTGAAGTTCTTCCCGACACCCTGTCAGAGGGGAGATCATCCCGGAGGCCTTCTTCTCCGGTATGAAGCGTGAGTAGTTCCACCTTGGACTACGGGTCCATGTAGTAGCTAGATGGTTGTATCTCCTCCTTGTGCTTTCATGTATAGATCTTGTGAGCTCTGTTCATGATCAAGATCTAATCTATTTGTAATCATGCATGTTGTGTTTATAGGGATCTAATGGATATTGAGATTATTATGTCAGATTGATTAATGGTTTTGTCTTATTGATTCTATCATGTCTGTGTTGTTTGTGATCTTGCATGCTCTCCGTTGTTAGTAGCTATCTTGGCCAAGTAGTTGCTAGTGACTCCAAGAGGGGGTATTTATGCTCGATAGTGGGTTCATGCCTCTAGTTTCCAAGAGAAGTGACCGAAATCTCTTCGGTTGTAGATGCGTTGTTGCCACTAGGGAGAAAACAACATCCTCTTGTTCATGGAACAAGTGGATTGTTTACCTTACACACTTTGCTTAAAGCAGTTGTCTGTTGCTTGCAACTTAATACTGGAGGGGGTTCGGATGATAACCTGAAGGTGGACTACTAGTCATAGATGCAGTTGGATGGTGGTCTATGTATATTGTTGTATTGCTCAATCGAATGTCATAGGATCTTCTTGTCTGGTATTGCATTGTTATGCATTGCTCAGTTCTTGTCAATTGTCCTGCTGTAATTTGTTTACCCTTCATGCCATGTTGTTTATCTAAGAGAGCACCTCTAGTGAACTATGGACCCCGGTCCAATCTTTACCATTGATACATCTTCCATTGTTACTTGTTTACTTGTTTCAAACCATCATCACCTTCCACACCATACAGTTAATCTTTTGTCACAACAAACCGGTGAGCTTGACAACCTCACTGATTCGTTGGGGCAAAGTCTTGAGTTTGTGTTGTGCAGGTTTCCACGTTGCTTGCAACACCTTTGAGACGTTTCCTTCATACTTCTGGTTCGATAACCTCGGTCTCTACTGAGGGAAACTTGCTGCTGTGCTCATCACACCTTGCTCTTGGGGTTTCCAACGAAGATTCCCATGTCAACACCGGTTGCGCGCATCATAGGGACACACACTTAATGAATCGATGTTGTTTAAGTAGATATAGAGTATGAGTTGGAGACCGAATGTTGTTCCGAGTCTCGGATTGGATCCAAGACATCACGAGGAGATCCAGAATGGTCCGGAGAAGAAGATTCATATAAGGAAAGTGGTTTTCCGGGGTTCGGAAAAGTTTTGATGTTTCGACCGGATACTTCTAGAATGTTCTAGAGGAACCACCAGTGGTTCCACCACCCCGGGAGGGGGTCACTTGGGTTGTGGCATGCCCTAGGGGCTAGCCGCACCAAGCCCTAAAGGGCTAGCCGGACAACACTAGTAAAAGGTTCACACCCTAGTTTAAATAGTCAAATCCTAGTTTGAAAAGTCAAACTCTAGTTTTGGTAAGAGGAAAGACTTTGTGGGAAAGTTCCCAACTCTTCTCCTTGGTGGCCGAGTTGGGGGACACAGCTAGGGCTAGGAACCCTTGTCCGGCCGCCCCCGCCTATATAAGGAGGGGTGGGGCGCACCCCCCACACCCCTTGTCCTTGGCGCCTAACCCTAGCCACCGCTTCCCCTCTCTCTTCTCCACCGCCCTGCTCCGGCTTAGGCGAAGCCCTACAGAAATCGCTCCTCCACCACCACCACCACACTGTCATGCTGTTGGGATTCCAAGAAGATCTACTACCTCCGCTGCCCTGTTGGAACCGGGAGAGGAAGGTCTTCATCGACTATCGTACATGTGACCGACTGCGGAAGCGCTGCCGGAACGCGGCGCCGGAAGGATCGTCTACACAATCTTGATATCGGCAAGTGATTGACTACATCAACCATGAGAATCTGATCTTGTTAAACGCTTTGGATCTACGAGGGTTAGTTCTCTTCAATCTCGTTGCACCGATCTTGTGGATTAGATCTTGGCTTTGCCATAGATTAGATCTTGGTTTTATGCGTTCTTGAACTTTTTTTGTTTTCCATGCAATGAACCCTACAACCGGTGACGAGGAAGGTGGCCGGCAGCGGTATCCATCTCGCGAGTGCAGCGGTGGAGCAGAAGGACATGATTGCTTTTCAAGTTTTAGTCTTAGGGTCCCTTGTTCTTATTTCTAGGACTAGGCTATAATTTCTTTGCTTCCTAGGGTCCATGATGTAACTTGTAGTTCCATCGCTTGGAATTAATGGCCGCAACTTCTCGGTCCTTCGGGACCGTTCCCTTGTTCAAAAAAGCAGAGCGGCTTTTGTGTGTGCGTGTGGCACTGCTGCATCATATCGTAAAGGGAAACAATCAACTACGATGAACAAAGGAGGGTTCTAAAGAAAACTCTCATCGGGATAAAGCCGGCGAGGGAGTAACCCTACAGTAACCATTTCCTTTTTTTTCCAGAGTAGACTAGTCCAAAACAAGGTACTCTAGAAATTAAGTTACAAAATGCCACATGTTAAGTTCGGTTTGAATAAAATATGTGTCACTTACATGTCGGATCTAACTCCACCTATCATAGCACTTCACGTGGTTTGTGTGCAAATAAGATTATGCGATTCTGTCAAAAAAAAATTAAACAAAGACCTGTGCATTGGTGGAGTCGTGGAGAAGGCATTACGACGTTTGTCGGAGGGTGTGTGGTTTGAATAGGAAGGCTATGAGGAGGACCGCTCGATCAGGGGAGGAGGTGACAATGGGCGTAGCGAACTAGCGATAGTTGATGAAAGCGTGACTCGAGACATGTATCCCGCGGAACAATGCTAGCTTGTTGTTCTTTAATAGCATGTATAGTCAAATAGGAATCCTTTTGGCGGATTATTAAAACAAAATCTTCATGTAAATCAAGCTTTAAAAAAGAAATAGGAATCGGGTGTAAATGGTGGTAGAGATATACTATCCCCGCTCCTTAGAATAAGACCTATAAATTTAGTCAGGGGAGTAGAAAATAGTTCATTTTTCAGGGAAGTAGATCTCCAGTCTAATTTAGTTTTCGTTGTAGAGATTTTTCTTTTTGAGCATTGTAGAGATTTTTTTTTAAACTTTGTTTTCGTTGTACAGTAGATTGGCCCATGAAGGTAACAGAAGAGAAAGGAACAAAGCCCACTAGTACGATCGAGTCAGATCCGTGGAGGAACCGATTCTGACTCGTAAGCTAGCTAGGAATTTTTTGTCGCGGTTGATATATATACTCGAGCCGCCGCCTCCTCCTCCCGTCCTCCAGAAATCTACCCCAACTTCGAGAGAGAGAAAAAACCTCGCCCAGGGTTTCTCGCTGAGGACCGTGCACAGCGACGAAGACGGAAAGCATGGGCCTTCCGCTGCAGGCGGCGGCCGAGGAGGAGAAGGCGGTCACGGGGTGTGGATCGAAAAGGAAGGCGGAGGAGGAGGACGGTCCGTTCGAGAAGGAGGCGGCGGCGGTGGTGATTCGGGAGCAGAACCAGGGCGCTGATGCGATGACGGACGAGGTGGTGTGGGATGACGGCAACGACTACGACTCGGACGACGACGTCGAGACGGTCATTGCCAAGGTCAAAGCACGGTTCGACGCATTTATCGAGAGGAACAAGCAATGGTTGCGGTACAGGGGCGATTCCCCCAACGAGGTCGAGGAGGATCCCGTTCATGATGATGATGGTGATGGCGCCATCGATGGGGTTTGAGAACCTGGGATTATTGCTCTTGTAATTCGATTGAGATGAAAGACTTCACCAATGCTATGTTTTTTTTAGATAAGGGGCTCCCCGCGTTTTTCCATAAGGCCATGGCCAACGCTCCAGCGTGGACCACTGCTCCACTGATCCACGTATGATGAGCAGCCACGTGGAGGAGAGCTGAAAAAAGACGGTAGCCTGCAAAGCAATACTAATGCCTGCAGATGAACCCGCTTCCCTAGTCTAAAAGAGGTGAAAAAGACAAAGAAAGGGACAGAGAAGAGAGAGGCCGAAAGAGATGAGTCAGATTGGGAAAAAAGTTAGATCATGGACAGAGAAAATATAGCCCACAGACCCACAGGAGATGCTGCTTCCGGTGGATGAAATAAAACCAAACGATAGCCTTATTTTTATTTTTCTTAGGTGGAGGCTGAAACCACCGCGTGCAGTCGCCCCCATAAGCCATGCCCTAATAATACCCAAATTTGAATCTTGAATGCGTTAGCGATACTTTCAAATTTTACTCATGTAACATAAACATAATGAATGTAAATATTTTTAAATTTTGCACAAAAGTTTTTGTTCACTACCAACATCGCCTTATAGTATATGTCGGTAGATTATGCTGGAGTCTCCACCTCTTCCAAAACCTTATGATACTCTTTCCGGCCCATATTAATTGACTCAAATTTATCTAGATTTGAATAAATCTAGACACTATTTAGTATATATAGGTTCATCCAAATTTTGACAAATCAAAGTCAATTAATATGGATCGGAGGGAGTGTTATAAAATCCCGAAAAATCAAATAAAATGAAATCCTCGAAAGTATGGCCTATGTCATTGTGAACATTATTTCTTATTAAAGAGTGTTAAATTAAATCCTTACATTGCAAACCAATCAGCAAATAATAAATATAAATAGTGTTAAATTGAATCCTTACATTGCTAACGGATCAGCAAATAATAAATAATGGAGTAGCACATATTCCCTGCTCGCTGCTATGGGTTATTATTATTACTTTAAATCTCGGTCATTCACTACAGGGTATATTTCTGGACAAGAGGTATCAGATAACCAGAACGATATATGTCAGGCACAATAATGAAGTGTGAAGTTTAATTTGAATTAGAGTTTTAGTTTCAGTTTATGTGATCGCTATTGCACTCAAATGCACGTCGTTTAGGTTCCATCCGTTCCATGTTTGTCTAGATATTTTTGAGGCTTCTCCGAAGTCTGAGGGTACGACTTAGGCCTCCCAGGTCTCTCTTTTCCGTAGGAACTACAAAGACTGGAGCTGCCCTGCCGCGTCTCAACAGTCACGGCGCGACTTCGTCCACCGCCGTTTGAGCCAAGAGGCGCGTGTGGTGTCGACGGCACCGAAGCACGTGTGCGATGACCACAACCCGGGCGATGCCGCTCGCGTACACGCACACGTATGCGTATAAACCGATCCAGAGATACTCTATCGTGTTGCGGTGTTTTGGAAACGCTCGAAGGACTGGCTTTTTTCCCCATCTTATAGGCATGCGCGCGTGCCGGAATTGTACGTTCTATTTTCTTATCAGCATGGGCGTGCAAGATTCAGCTAGCTAGCTGAGCAAGATCCAATTGATCCATGCACAAACGTCACCAGATTTCATGGCACCTTGCCCCTTTGACAAACCGACACAAGGGCCAAAGCTCACGCCCCCAGCCCCACCTCTTTCAATGGGCAAGAAGAATCATCTAAGGTACTTCTTAGCTGGGCCGGCCCAGGTGCATGGGCTACGCCTTCGACAGATAAAATAGATTTGAGAACAGAAATCAAAGACGGAAATATACGCTGTAGACAATTTTTGTCCCACCTTGACTAACGCAAGCGAGTTTGGAAGCACGGGCCGACAAGAGACGGACTAAACGGACGACGTACGGACGATGCGAAAACCACCTCTAGTAGAGATAAAGGGAGTCTCTATGTCGTAGCTGACTGAGACGTAGCATATGCCGCAGTGGGATGACGTCATTGACATTCCTTCCATCCCCGGCTCCCAGGTTTTCTTCGTTGGGCTGCTATCTTTTTTAGCCGGGTTGTTGTCTCTTGTTTTTGGGCCTCTGTCTATTGCTATTGATTTCACTGAGACATTGATTAACCGATCGATGATGCCGGCATCCGACGCATCCGCAAGAACCGCTGGAATGCCCTTTTCGCATGGAAAATGATACTATGCCCCCGGGGGATCCCGTGATTTTATCCCCCGGGTAGCTCGAAACCGTGGGACGCCTCGCGAGTGGTGGGCCGCGTCCTATCTTCAACCTCCCGTCCTGTACGTCTCCCTGCATCTGCTCCGTCGTCTCCCGCGCCTTTAATCCCATGAGCCGTGAGCCTCCTGCCGCCCTCCGGTGCAAGCGCTCCAAGCTCGTTCCTCCTCGTAGCAAGCACGTCGGCCGCCCTCCGTGGCTCGCGCCGCCGTGGCCCACACCACCTGCAGCGAGTGCCGTCATGACCCGCGCCGTCTGCAGCGAGTGCCCGCCGCCCCAACTAGATAGTGCACATTGCGAGCGACGGTCTCCGGTGTTGGCTATGGATTGGAGCTCATAAACATTCTTCTCCATCCTCTCCGATGTTGCCCAGATTCCGTGGGACAAGCGGCCATGGTCATATTCTGCAACCATGGCCTCACGAGGCTCGTGGGACAAGTGGCCATGGCGGATTGCGACCATGGCCTCACGCCATGGCCATGGCGTGCTACCTAAGGCGACCGAGTTGCTTCTATGGTCTCCAGTGTCAGTGTTTGCTACTCTAGCAGGCATGCGTTGCTACTTATGTTGACCAGTGTTGCTAATTATATTGTCAGTCGGTGGTACGAGCATTTGCTACCTTATCATATTTTTTTGCTACATATTCGTATACCTTTTGCTACTTTCGCAACCTTATTGCTACAACCAATCTCTATTGTTTTGCTATGATATCTTGTGAAATCTCCGATGTCTTGACGATATTCCGTTTGCTACATTAGAAAAAACATTTTGCTACAAGCTGTTTACGTTTTGCTACAATAATGTAAATTATTTGCTACGAGGTCTTCAATGACGTTTTTCGCGAGAGTCTCCGTGATGTTTCCGACGATGTTGGTTTTGCTACATTGAAATATTTTTTTGCTACAAGGTCGCCGATAAGGTCTCCGGCGAACTCTCCGGCGAGATCTAGTCTGTCTGTTCTTTTTTCTGGTTCAAATCGTTTTTTGCTACATGTAGCAAAAACGAGATATTTTGTAGCAAAAATGAGTGATTTGTAGCAAAAACGGGATTAGAGGTGTTTTTCTGGACACGTGTCGGCCAGGGGACCCGGGGGATCGGGGGAAGTTATCCCCCGGGGGACGCGTAGCGCTACCCTTTCGCATTAGGCCTGCATGCACATACCATGGACGGTGTTGCTGTATGGCCGGAGTTATACTGGATTCAGCTGCGTGACGATATTCTTGATTGCTGCTTGATCCAAGGAAAACAATATTATTTTTTCCGTTTAAAAATATAAAATATTTTAGATTTTGTGAAAAGAATGTATATAGACAATTTTGAACCTACACACTAAAAAACAACTGGATATACTTGTTTCACAAAATATCTAAAACATCTTGTATTTTACAACGGAGGGAGTACTAGAGTAATAAACACGGGGAGAAAACGTACTTTGATCCATCTACATGTGCAGATCGACATACATACACACACGGACGAAGTAGTACATGAGATTTTGCATGCATTTTCTCAAACATTGCTCATGCGGATACCGCCGTGGCACAGACGTATCGAATAACCAAATCAATTTGTCGCTTTGCTGGCTTGCTCTACCATATCTTCTCCGGGCAAGAATGGGACAGGGGCATGAACATGATTCATCTGATCTGATCCTTTGCCACGTAAGAACCCCGTGCTCCAAAGCGGAGAATTGTGTTCACAAAAGAGGAGCAGCCAGATATATTAGTACTCAAATTTTCATCCCTGGTTGCAACTCCTATAAGGCCCCGATAACTAAAAAATTTGACATATCAGTTGCATGTCCGGTTGCAACTCAAGTTAAAAAAAGTCCAACATCTGTCAACTACTTGTATGGTAGCAACTCATATGTCGAATTTGAAAACAAAGGTCCAGCGTCCCTCCTGTTACATTTCAGTTACAATTCATAGGTCAAATTTGAAAAAGCAAATTCAAAATAGAGCTCTAATTTTAAGTCAAATTTTAAACTCAGTTGCGAACGCAGATACAACTGAATTTTTAGAAAAGATCCAGCATCCCGCAGTTGCATA
Organism: Avena longiglumis; assembly: GCA_030063025.1. Lineage (NCBI taxonomy): Eukaryota > Viridiplantae > Streptophyta > Magnoliopsida > Poales > Poaceae > Avena > Avena longiglumis. Next base: position 501,681,219 of record CP125977.1, read on the forward strand.
TCCGGTTGCAACTCATACGTCAAAACCGAAAGAAGGGTCCGACACCCCCACTTGCATGTCCGGTTGCAACTCATAGGTCGAATTTAAAAAAAAATCACCGTCACCCGATTGCATATCCAATTGCAACTCAGAGATCAATTTGCAAAAAATAAATAATAATAAAGGGTCAAATTTAATTCAAATTTGAAAACTGAGTTGCGAGTGTATTTGTAACTGGATGATTAAAGCTTAAAAAGATGCAGCGTCCCCTGGTTGCATGTCTGGTTGCAACTCATTGCTCAAAAATTGAAAAAGGTCCACATATCTTAGTTGCATGTATGGTTTCAACTTATAGGTCGAAATATGAAATCCAGCGTACCCCAGTTGCATATCCAGTTACAACTCACAAGTCAATTTGCAAAAAAAAAACAATTTTTAAAGTTAAATTGAAAAACTCAGTTATGAGCACACTTTTAACTGGATGATTATAAAGATTAAAAAGGTCACGTCCGCTAGTTGCATGTCTCATTGTAACTCATATTCAAAATAATGTTTGATGTCCACATGCAACTCACCCATTCTCCCACAAAAAAAGTCAGTCTCAAGTCCACATGCAACTCATATTCGAAATGCAAAAAGTCTCAGTTACAACTCTACTTGCAACTGACCATGTATCCCCTTTCTTCTGATAATATCCAATTGCATGTCGACATGCAACTCACTCCTTCTCCCACAAAAAGAAAACCCAGTTTCAAAACCACATGTAACTCATATTCAAAATGCAAAAAGTCTCGGTTACAAACCTACTTGCAACTAACCATGTATCCCCTCCTTCTGATAATACCATGTTGCATGTCGACATGCAACTCACCCATTTTCCACACAAAAAGCAAGTTTCAAGTACACATACAACTCATATTCGAAATGCAAAAGGTCCAAGTTACAAAACCTACTTGCAACTGACCATGTATCCCCTTCCTTCTGATAATACTCAGTTGCATGTCAACATGCAACTCACCCCCTTCTCCCACAAAAGAAAAAACCCAGTTTTAAGTCCACATGCAACTCATATTCAAAATGCAAAAAATCTCGATTACAAACCTACTTGTAACTCTACCACCCACACTTCCCGACCCTCAAGAGAACTACTTGCATGTAGGTTTTGAGTGCACATGCAACTTGTTGGGAACCCGAGAACAAAAAGCCAGTTTCAAGTTGATATGCAACTCATATAAAAAATAAAATTATCAAATAACAAACCTACATGCAACTCTCCCACCTCCTTCCCACGAGAAAAGCAACTTTCAAGTCATGCGATTATTATAATAAGGCAAGATTCAACTTCATATGCAACCCATATTGAAATTTGGAATATAATAATAAGTCCTTATTTACAATGCAAATTGTAACCGATCACAAACATAAATTACAACGCACAGAAAAATAAAAAACTTATTACATCAAAAGAGGAAAAAAAACAAATAATAGAATACTATCTTGTTTTACTAATATATACTAGGCGTCAACTACAAAGAAGACAATGCTAATCCATTCAAATCTCATCCATACATTAAAAATCTTCATTCTTTATGTCTACCGTAGCGACAAAGAGATCCCCAACACTTATGTCTTTGATACTATGAAAATCATCCCAATTATCATCAAACATCGCGTACTCTCTAGGACATCCTATATGTGATCCGTTCACGACATAATCACCACGGGAGTACTTAGCTTTGTCATCTGATTGGAGCTTCATAGTCAAAATGAAAAAATCAAGGGGTATATCCTAATAGACAAAAATACAAACAAAAGTTAAATACACAAAAAAAGAACTTACTATTATAATATTAAATTTTAAAATGCATGCGTAAAATATCAAAAATCATACTATAATCAAACCAGCCACATTTAGAAAATCTATTTTTAAACAATCCATAAAAAACACAAAATTGTTTACTTCTAAAAATAACAAGAAAAATTTCAGCTCACATGTTTCCATCACTTACCGGTACAACCAGCAGCTAAACAAAAAAAAAACAAAAAAAAAACACACGATGGCAACAAACCACCACCTTAGTCAAAAACGCCCAATACCATGCACAGCCCAATAACACATCGAAAAAGCCCATCCCGAACTCATGTACAGGAGAGGATCACATGAAGCTGGGCCATGAACAACCGCCTCAGTCAAAAACGGCCCGACGCACACCAAAACAATGACAAAGCATAAAGAAAAAATAAAAACGCACCAATCCTAAAGCAAGCTGATCCAACGGTATAGAAGCTAGCTGTGACGTATCTTACGTCACAGCTAGCTGTGACTTAGCAATTCCGTAATATAAAACAAAGGGAAGTGTCTTTTTTTCATGGAAAACACGGTGTCTTAGTCTTTTTTTTTGTGAACAACACGGTGTCTTAGTATCATGTATTCCCTCGGTCCAGAAATAACTTACTACTTGGTTTGTTTATATTTGAATGTATCTAGACGCATTTTATTGTGTAGATATGTTTGAATCTAGTTAAACCCAAGTCAGTTATTTCTAGACGGAGTCTTATGTATGGGCTCGTTAAGCTCTTGTTTTCTGCCTCTCTTGGTCTGATATTGTAAAAAAATGCTGCTTTTAACAAAATAGTGGCAGGGGCGTAATAATGGGGAAGAAGTCTGCATCTGTCTTCTCTTTCGAGTTCGTAGTGCAATCAGCTATCTTTATCCCTCAGACAAGTTTCTTCACTAGGTTAGCTTCGTGTTTGCCACCGCCCAACGCCGACTTTCTATTTTTTTAATCAACATTATTTTATTTTCCTGATTCTTTTCATAACAGAAAAGAAACACCGGGTTCACCAAAAGAGAGTATCTAGGAATACAGTAATAGGAAACAAATACTACCACCATTAAGGAACCAGGAACTAAAACTTAGTTCGTCAAAAAGCTAGGAAGACTAAGCCGAAACCATACTACGGAAGGGGGGGGGGAGGAGTACAACTCGTAGGAAATCAGCGCTTCAGGTCACCTCATGGATGGAATTGTCTTCGCTTCGGTGGTTCTACAGGTACTCCAGCGACACCCTTCCTCATTGTTCACGGGCGTAGTATTCTAGGAGGATACCCAGCCGAAATCCGAGTAAGTCAGCACGCGGGCAACCTCGGAGGTCTTTTGGTTTTTTTGCAACAGGTGGTCCATGAAGCGGGCAGTTTTCCCTCCTTCTAATTCTTTGAAAGGAACTTTCCAGTTTTTGAGATAAGACAACACCAGATGCCAACCTGTTTCATATTAATCCAGATAGACTTATTAAAGACCAAACTATTTTTTAGAATTCCACAACCCCCAGAGGACAGTTGCAGAGACTATATTAAAATGCAAGAATTTTTTGTTGCATAACCATCTACTAGCTATAGATTCAAAGTGAGAGATCTAAAAAACAAAAACCTCAAATACATCTGACCAGAGAAGTTTAGCAACAATACATTCAAATATTAAATGGTGAACAGATTCAAACTCTTTGCAGAATTCACATTCTAAAGGTTTTGGAATCCCTTTAGCTCTAAGATTATCTCTAGTTATGATTTTATTTTGAGAAAAGAGCCATAGAAAGACCTGAATTTTGGATGGAATTTTCAAGTTCCAAACAGCATGGAGCAAAATCTGTTCAATCCCTCTAAAATTAATAATAGAATACATGGAAGTGGAAAAATAAATCTCATTTGACTCATACTGCCATATAAGCTGGTCATCCTGATCACTAAAGGATATGCTTCTAGAAATAGCTAGCAACTCATGCCACTGGACTACGAAACTTTTAGAGAAAGTCCTTCTAAAAGTCCCTCTAATCTGCTCACCATCCCAAATCTTAGCAATGGTCTGAGTCCGTTGATTGGAAATAAAATAAATGTCCCATAATTGGACAACTAAAGGTGAGTTATCAAACCAGATATCTTCCCAAAATTTAATTTTCCTACCATTACCTACTTTCCATCTATGTCCTATTTTAACAGCTTTAGAAGCCCACATCACACCTTTCCAAAAAATAGAAGGGTGGATATCATGACAGGAAAGAATATTAGGACTTATAGTTTCATACTTAGCATCTATAACTTTTCTCTACAAGGCACCTCACCCTGAATGTATCTCTTGATCCATGAGCCAATTAGACATAAATTTAAATCTTCGAGATTTGGGATCCCTAGGCCACCAATTTTTTTTCATACAAATAGAAGGCCAGTTAGCAAGATGTAATTTGTGGTTCGCCTCTTTATCATTCCACTTAGCAAAATCTTTTTTCATACAAATAGAAGGCCATATGATAATTAAGAAGATTAAGGGCCCACTTAGGGAATTTAAAAAGAAAGAAGATAAATAGGAATGCTAGCTAAAATAGACTGAATGAGAGTTCTTTTAGCATCAAAAGAGAGTAATCTACCTCTCCATCCTGATATCCTGCCGAGAATATTTTCAAAAAGAGGTTGAAGATCTTCCTTACTAAGCCTATTAAAATACAGAGGAATCCCCAAATATTAAACAGGGAACTCCACCGCCACACACTAGAAAATATTTAAAAAAGGTTCTAACTCCTCTTAACTAAGATTAATGGGAAGAAACTCACTCTTATGAAAGTTAATTCTCATACCAGAAATATATTCAAAATAAGTAAGAATCCATTTAAGATTTCTAGCAATCCTAGTGTCATTTTGCAAGAAAATTGCAAGCAGATCACCCCCTGAAATAAAATTAGGACAAAGATCCTTGATCAGATCTTGTTGGGATCCTTTAATCAACATCCTAGAAAAGGCATCAACTATAGAATTGAAAAGGAGAGGGGCAATAGGGTCACCCTGCCTTAGAACTTTACCAGGGAGAAAAAAATTACTTACTTCATCATTTATTTTAACCCCCACAGATCCCCCTTTTGTGACCTACCTAATCATTCTAACAAAAGTGGGATCAAAACCCCTACAGACTAGCAACTCATAGAGAAAGTCAAGATTAACTTTATCATAGTCTTTTTAATAATCTATTTTAAGGACCAAAACCATATCTTTATTTCTATGAACCTCATGAATGATCTCATGGACAGTGACCACACTCCCTAAAATAAATCTACCATTGATAAAGGCGGATTGGAAAGAGGAAGTCAATCTACCAATTATACTAGCATATATGTTAGTCAGCACCTTAGTGAAAATTTTAAAATAAGAATTAAGTAAGCGAATAGGCCTAAATTTCTTCATAGATCTAGCATCATTCTCCTTAGGAATTAAAATGATCATAGCAAAGATCTATATATGTCTATCATGTCATTAAACCAAGCAACAAACATAGCAATCAGGTCATCTTTAATAATATCCCAAAACTTTTGATAAAACATAAAAGAAATTTCATCAGGGCCATGAGCCCGATCTGAATAAGAATCAAACAGAGCTCTTTTAATTTTTCTTCAGAGAAAGACCCCCACCTAGAATACTATTCTCTTAAACAATAACTTTTTCATCCTCAGAGAAAAAGTCTTGTCTAAGATTAATATCAGGTCTGGCTTCAAAACCAAACAGGTATTTATAAAAGTCTACAACTACTTTTAACATATATTTAGTGTCAGTAACAGGGCCTTGAGGACCATCAAGGACCAGGATTTTTTCTTCCTTCTCCTCTGATTAGCCACAACATGAAAATATGTTGTGTTCCTATCACCTTCTAAAGTATCTCTCTTCCTAGATCTTTGCCTAGATTTAATCTCCTCCATAATCCAAAAATTACTTAAATCTCTAAGAATAAAATCAAATCTATCTTTCTCTTCTACACTAAGGGGAGAAGTTTCAGATTTAACATCAAGAATATCATATTATTTCATCAAATATTTCTTCTCTTTCCTAAGAGCAGCCTATAAATTAGCATTCCAACCTTTTGCTAGTTTCCTAAAATATATAATCTTGGTTTGCCATATGACGAGGTTTAATCTCGTCAATGCCCATTGTTATGGACTTGGGTCTTGGAGAATATGGGGATGCTGGAGATCGTGGCACGGTTATCAGACAAGCAACCAGGGGACACGAGATTTACCCAGGTTTAGGCCCCGGAGGGAAAACCCTACTCCTGCTTGTCTGCTCTTTGATTACGGCGGAATCGGAGGTTACAGGGTGCGCAGATTCGATCTGGCGTGGATGCGTGTGCGAAAGTATGAGTCGAGTTGCGCTAGGACGTGCCCTCCTGGCCTTTATATAGACTTAGGCAGGTCCCGGGCGTAGTCCTAGTCGGTTACAAGTTCTAGGGTTTTACCCCTTTGAATTTCCTATCTCCTCTAGTCTTGCTCTCCAAGGATCCGAAGACGTCACGGGCCTTGGCCACCCGAAAATCTTCATGTGCCGGTATGTATGCGCTGTGGGCCTTCCTTGGGCTGGACTAGGTATGCTGAAGTTACGTACCCGTAGGGTATAACCATGTCAGTAGCCCCCGAGTGATCAGTCGAATCGTAGATTCGGCTGAGGACTCTTCCATCCTTCGGGAGCAGCTATATGTTAATAGTATATGTGCGTGGATTGTTGATGCGTGTGCCTGACTCACCCGACGGATCAGGGTCAGTTAACTGTCTTAGGACGAAACAACACGATCTTCTTCAGGTTCGGGTCCCTTAACCCGGGCCTGGAACATATGCTGGCGTAATTCAACTCAGGCCGCGGAGGACTTATAGGAGTGGAATTCCAGTGATTTTAATTGGTGTACCCAACGCGTCCGTCGGGATTTTTCATCGTACCTGCTGGTACGGATTCATACTAGCAGAGCGCAGTCAGGTGCGTTGCCAGGCTATCAGATGATATCTGTAGGTATTATCTTTGCGTCGCAGACGCAGCATCCGAACATTTATCACCTCGGAGGTGTTTCGGGTGGCCAAGGAGATTGTTGCTCACTTAGCATTTTGTTGGGGCAGAGTTGCCAAAAAAAGTTTTTGCATGCGGATCCGGAAGATCGCAGTCGAAGATTTCATAGGGTGTGCGACCAGCGCTCCCTATGGGAGTAGCCCCCAAGTGTCTGTTCGAGTCGTAGACTCGAACGGAGACTTTCAGTTCAAGCATTGTTTCAATCATTAGGTCCGCATGACTCGAAAATTTTCGGATGCTTAAATCCATCCTCCCTATGGGAGTATCCCCCGAGTCCGTAGTGGAGTCGTAGACTCGACGTAGGACTCAGAGAAATAATTTTGTCCTCATTTGTCTGCATCGGTGCGCGGCCGGTATCGAGGAGTAGCCCCAAGTATTTAGTCGAATCATAGATTCGAGTGAGTACTTTTGTGGAGCCAAGTGGTGCTAGTATAGCTTTTGATGACGTCGATTACGATCGATGACCTCAAGCGCTCACGCCAGAGATGACTTGACTGGACGAAGCGTGGGTCCCACTTGCTGACTTTGAATTGACCGGTCACGCGCGGCGTGGAGATGATTACGGCGTCTCCTCGATTTCCGCACGTAGTGGACGGCGTGGTAACGACGGTTCGTTTTGGTGTTGACACGTGTACGGCCAGATCTACCGTTGGCGTTAGGTCTTCTCGATGGACGGCCAGCGTGCGTCGTCTTCGCTGTTATAATTCCTGGTGAAATCGTGGTTTCAGTTCATCCATTCTCTGCCTCCTCGTTCTTGAGCTATTCTGGCTGCGCGCTGATAGTTTCCTCCATATTTCCTTTGTCTTTCTTCGTTGGCAACGCCACCACCGCCGTAGCACCATGGGGAAAACAAAGAAATCCTCATCTGCAGTTGGGACCAGTGCCGCCGGAGGCAAGAAAGGCACCGCCACTGCTCGCGTCACCGACGGTGGCTGGCGGCGATCAGAAACGCGGGAGAGCGATCTCCATAAGCTATGGCGAGCTCGATCCTTGAGATACGACGGCCGTGAGACTCCCCGGCAATGAGGTAATCCCCCGTCCCCCATCTGGGTATCGAGTTATGTTTGTTGCCTTCATGATTCGTGGGTTTTATTTTCTGGTCCATGACTTCCTTCGTGGACTGCTCTTTTTCTATGGGGTGCAACTCCATCATCTGTCTCCCAACTCCCTTCTCCACATTGCGTGTTTTATCACGCTTTGCGAGTGTTGGCTTGGCATTGAGCCGCACTTTGGCCTCTTCCGGAAGCTTTATTCCGTGAAGAGGCAATCTGGTTCGGATGGTGTGTATCCCATTGGGGGTTTCATCATCTCCCTCAGTCCCAATGTGCAATTCTTTTCCTTTTCCATGTCCGAATCTGTCCAGTACTGGCGGAGGAAATGGTTTTACATCCGTGACTCCGTACTGCCTGGGCAAGATTTTGGTCTCGTTCCTTTTGACCCCTCCCAATTGATTGAGAAGAAAAGATCCTGGAAAAACCAAATCTTAGTCGGTGAGGTGGCGAAGATAGAGGCCTGTCCGTCGGGTGGAGGATCTCAAGCGATTCACGAGAAGGAGGTGAGCAGTATCGACATCATCCGGACATTTCTTGGCGTCGGTGCAGCCTCTCCAAGCGAGGCGCATCCGATGTTTCTTACTCGCGCCGTGTGATCCGACGAGGGTTTGGTGAGAAAATCTCCGGTGGAACTTGACAAGGCTCTTCGCGTTGTTGAAGTTCAAGTCCGACGAAGAAATCCGGGAAGTCGGACTTCTCCTTTCTTTCTTCGACGTTGGTCGTCTAGAAGGTGTAGATTTCTTGCGTAGTGCTCCCCTTTGTTTTGTCACTGTGTACTTTTTCCTTTATTTGCTAACAAAGTTCCTTTTCCTTTGCGAGCTTCAAAGTCTGGGCATGGCACCACCGTTGCCGAAAGGTATCCGAATGCCCGGATAATGAAGTGGTGGATTCCGTGTCCGAGCTACCGTGCGTGATCCCAGCGGAGGATGCCGACGAATCGAGTGAGGACCATTCGCGCAGCGATCACAGAACTCTAGCGGCGTCGATTCGACTCCTCGACTCCCGAAATCCTCGGGCCTTGAGTGTCATGATGATGTTCATGGGGTTCTTCCTCTCCCTTCCTCCATTCCCAGACGGGCTGTTGCTCGCACCCTTGACAAAGCGGAAGAAGAAAAGGAGGAGAAGGAAGAAAAGAAGGAGGAGAAGAGGCCGAAGGGCTTCTCCTATCTTCGACTGAGCGTTGGGCTCGTAAGTTTTCTTGTTGCCACTGTTGTCCTTTGTTCCTTGTTATTTTGCACTGTGTTGATTGGTTCAGTATGCGGCAATCCTCAAGCGGATCTAGTGATGGTGCGCGAGATGATGGGGAGTCGAACATTGCGTCGCCTCCTCCTCGGGCGGTGGCGACTTCGTGACGCTGCGCGATTCCTCTGTGCAGAGAGGCTGGTGGTTGCGCCTCGTAATTTTGCAGCGGGCTGTGGTTTGCTCGAGCACGTAAGTTTTTCTTGATGTTACAGGGAGCCCCGAGTGTCTTCGTATCTTGATGTTGTTTATGCTTCTTTGTGTTGGGCGTAGCCCCAAGTCTGCTCTTACTACTATTGCTGTTCTTTTGCCTTTTGTCCAAGAGGCCAAGGTGGTGGAGGAACGCCTTGTGGAGGCAGCTGCGGCAGCTTCAAGGTATTCGCCTTGTAGTACTTCTATTGCTTATCCTGGTCCTGTTCTTTGACACTTGCTTGTTGTAAATGCAGAGGAGCATAACGAATCTCTCCGTGAGGTCGATGCTCTGAAGAAGAGCCTTGGCCAATCGGAGCAGAAGCCGCCGTGGTGCGAGAGCGCCTTGGCTGAGCTGGCGAAGGCAGCCGAAGCGAAAGAGCGTCTGCAGCAGGAGGCCGCAGATCGTGAGGAGCAGCTGGCCACCGTTGCGGCTGCTCGTGAAAAAGGGGTGGCGGATAAGCTCATGGCTGCTGCCAAGGCTATTTCGGGTGAGTACAATCTTTTGTACTTACTTCTTTTTCTACGGATCTTCTTCTATGTTGCCTTTCTTCATGTTTTCTTCTTTTTTGTCTCAGATGCCGCAGGCATCGAGTTTGACCGCGGTGCTCTGGAGCACGGGAGTGCTCTAGATGATGCCACTGTAGCGGTTGAAGACCGCTGCAGCACCGTCGTCAACTCCCTTGCCAAGGCGAAAGAGGTCCTTGGTCGCTTCTACCAGGAGCTCTTCCCGAAGGGCGCATCCCTTGAAGATGTGGATGCCCTGGCAGAGGCTCATCAGCCAAGCGCTGCGGTATAGCATAGCGAAGGGCATCGGCGTCCGTCGGCTGCGATGGCCATGGCGGTAAGGAGCTGGACCTGCCCAGTTACTTCTCGGATGCCTACGGTGCGGATGGATCCGGTAGCTTCGCCGCCTACTCCGCTCTTCTGATTTATATGGGCCCAAGCTCATTGACTTGCTGTCTGAGTACGCATTGCGGCAGCAGGGCGAGGCCAAAGCTAGGCAGTCTGGTTCTGAGGCGACTCAGTGCCCTCCGCCTTAGGCATAGTAGACGTAGGGTAGTTTGTAGTCTATTTTTGTTGTAAATATCTTTTGTAGTACCATCCTTGTGCCACGTAGTGGCCTTATATATTTTAATGAATTCCTCCGAGTTGTGCTCTATCCTTGGCTGAATGTCTGTGTGCCTTCTTTTTCTCGCTGCTATAGGTTCCTTCGGTCTTGACCAGTTGACACTTCATCCGAAGGCCCTTGCGAGCATCATTGGATGATTCCTCGCAGCTCGCTTTTCTTTGAGATCGCGTCAGCTTGGAGAGATTTGCTTGGGTTACGCTGTGACGGCGTTTGGAAATCCAAAGCGCACCGTGGTGCAGCGAGAGGAGTATTTGGCGGAGCTTGGTCGTTGTCCGAGCGGTGCAATGTAAGTTGATCCTTCTTTCGGCCGTAGCTCGGTTCTTGGTGAGCCTTTGGCCTTACTCTTGTTTTGTGCGGTTGTCGCGGTGCCAATCTTGCTCCGAGGGAAGAAAAGGAGCGTATTCTGTTCGAGTCAATTGCTTGACTCAACGGACATGGAGGCGGCTTCTTCGGATGGATCGTGATCGCGCCATAGTTACGGCAGTGCGAGATCGTGTCTACCAGGTTTCGCGGTGCTCCGCCAGTGCGAACATCACTTTCCTCGGTCTTTGCCGTCATGTTTCCGTTGGATGTCGTGCCAACGACTTTGCAGTCTTCGACGAAGTTTCGAGTGCGCAATGTCAAGGAGCTGTGCGGCAGCCTTCGTCGCGAGGTGAAGGTTGCCTTGTCTCTTGTGAGGGTGCACCGCCAGCGTGAATTTGGATCTTTGTGGCGTGGGCCACCTCCTCGACCAGATGGTGGCGAGTGGAATATGCATCCGCATTACGCTGTAAGGCGGTATGCGAGCAGTTGTAGATTTGTTTGAGCAGCGTGCTCAGGTTATTCTTCAGAATAGGTAGGACCTGAAAATAAACAGATAGATGTAAAATTTGTATATTGCGGCTGGGCGTGTATGTGCCCTTTGTTGTAAAGGTTTGCTTGTTTGCGAGCACGCAGTGCTTTGATTTAGTACGTGCCCTTTTCGTTTGCCTGACGTGGCCAGCTACTCAGGTGTACACGTTTTGTCCTCAGTCGATAAAATCGTGAGGTGGGGGGAGCCCCCGAGTGCGTATGTAGCATGTAGTAAAGTTGCAGAAAATAGTCAACCGAGGGTTGGGGGCGAGGTACTTAGCTTTATTTATATCGTAATGGAGGAGGTACATGGTTTGGCTGAGTAGCCTTGGCTGAAAGCCTTATGGAAAGTAAAAATGGGGGTAGGTTGCTACGGGTAGAATCGTCGCAGGTGCGAGATGTTCCATGGGTTGGAGTATGCGACTCCAGACTCCACGTGCTTGAGGCGATAGGCGCCACCTGGGATGACTTCGGTGATGACATAGGGTCCTTCCCATGGTGACTCGAATTTATTCGGTCGCTTTTGCTTGAGTCAAGAGCGGTCTCCTTCTTCGAAGGACCTTGGGCAATGCAAGCTATGGTAGTTGCAGAGACTTTCTTGGTACACCGCTGATCTAGCTGCTGCTATATCCCGTGCTTCGAGTGTGTCGACGACATCTTGAGTGCAGCCGTGGATTCGGCCGCTATAGCGACGACTCGTGGAGCACGGTGGCGTACCGGTGGTAGCGGCCTCGACTCCGTGCACCATGAAGAATGGTGTGTAGCCGGTGGAGCTGTTTGGCGTGGTCCGTAAGCTCCACAGGACGACGGTAGCTCTTCGTCCGGTTCGACTTTGTGCTCGAGTGAGCTCATGAGGCGCTTCTTGATCCCGGCCCGATTAGGCCGTTGGCCTTTTCCACTTGCCCGTTTGTTTGCGGTGTGCCACCGAGGCGTGATATTGATCCCGAGGCCTTCGCAGAAGTCCTGGAATTCTTCGGAGATGAAGTTCGATCTGTTGTCGGTGATGATGTTGTGCGGTACGCCAAACCTGTAGACAATGGATTCAAAGAATTTGACGGCGGTTTTGCCCTTCTGGTTGGTGACTGGCATGGCTTCGATCCACTTGGTGAATTTGTCGACTGCGACCAGGAGGAAGACGTGTCCTCCCTTCGAGGATTTTGGCAGTTTGCCGATCATGTCGAGGCCCCATTGGGCAAAAGGTCAGGCTATGGGTATGGGTCAAAGTTCGGACCCAGGTGCGTGCGGTTTGTCGGCGAACCGTTGGCACCCGTTGCATCTTCGGACGATGTCCTTCGCGTCGCTCATGGCCGTTGGCCAATAGAATCCTGCTCGCAGAGCCTTTGCGACAAGGGAGCGGCTGTCTGCGTGGTGGCCGCAGATGCCCTCATGTATATCTTGGAGTATGGCCTTGCCGTCGTCGATGGTGACGCACCGTTGTAGTACACCCGTAATGCTGCGTTTGTACAACTCGCCGTTGATGATGGTGAAGGCTTTTAACCAACGAGATATGCGCCGGGCATCTGTCGGGCTGTCAGACAATTCTCCGTTTATCAGGAACTGGAGGTATGGACGTGTCCAAGTTTCTTCGACTGCCATGACCTGCATCAGGTTGACCATGGCAACTTCGGTATCCAACTTTTCGGGTCCTTCATGACCTTCGGGTAGCGTAGCCCCCGAGTGTTCTGCTTCTATCCCTTGGGGAATTTTCGCTTGATGGATGGCACGCAGATCTGTTCGAGGAACACACCTGGTGGCACCTTTGCACAAGTGGAGCCAATGTTGGCGAGTCTATCGGCCTCCTTGTTGCTCTCTCTTCCAACGTGCCGAAGTTCGCAGTCGTCGAATTCTCCTTCGAGTGCGTTGTATAGCGCGCGGTACGCGATCATGTTTTCGGCGTGTGCGTCGCACTCATTCATCGTCTGCTGTACGACAAGGTTGGAGTCACCATAGATGACCAGGCGCGTTGCGCCCCATATTTTTGCCATCTTCATGCCATGGATGAGGGCTTATTGACCTCGTTGTTGGAGGCTCAATTTCATCGAAGGGCGTACTTCATCTTGTCACCTTGCGGGAGGTCGATGACTCCTGCCTGCTCGGCTTCGCGTTTGGAGCCGTCAAAATGCATTGTCCAGACTGCGACATATGCGGGGTATCGAAATTGCAACTCCATCCGATTGCACCAGGAAGTCCGGAAGGACTTGAGATTTGATTGTCGCTTCGTAGATGATGTCCGGGGTGATAGTTCAATGCCCCACAGGGCCACGCGTCTGTGGCCTCGGGTTATTCAGGATCTTTGTTTAGGGTGCCTCGTTGACGACCATCACCGATGCTCACGGAAGTAGTGGCTCGATCGTCGAGCCGTCATGAACACGCCGTAGGCCAACCACAGTAGTACCGCTGTTTTGTTGGAGTGAGAACCTCGCTGAGGTAGTAAATTGGGCGTTGTACCCCGTGGGTCTTGCCTTCTTCGGGTCGTTCGACCACGAGTATTGTGCTGACCACCTGGTGTGTGGCTGCTATGTACAGCAACAGGGGCTCGCGCTCTTTTGGCGTGATCAAAATGGGCGAGGTGGAGAGGAGCCGCTTGAGGCTTTCGAATGCGTCGTTGGCTTCTGGTGTCCACTCGAACTTGTCTGCCTTGCACAACAGCTGGTAAAATGGTAGGGCCTTCTCGCCCATGCGGCTGATGAACCTGCTTAGTGCCGCTACTCGCCCTGCGAGCTGCTGAACGCCCTTGAGGTTTTTCGGCTTCTCCATTGTCATGATAGCTTTGATTTTCTTCGGGTTCGCTTCGATCCCTCGTTGAGAGATGAAGTACCGAGCGGTGACTGAGGGGCCAAGGCGCACTTTTCTGGATTGAGCTTGATCCTGTAGCGATCAAGGTTGTCGAACGTCTCTCGGAGATCGTCGATAAGTGTTCTTGCCTCCTTGGTTTTTATGACTATGTCGTCGACATAGACTTGGACGTTACGACCGATCTGGTCCTTGAGGCAGGCCTGCATGCATCGCTGGTACGTGGCACCCGCGTTCTTTAGCCCGAAGGGCATTGTGTTGTAGCAGAATACTCCGAACGGTGTGATGAACGCCGTTTTCTCTTGATCTTCGACCATGAGTCGAATCTGGTTATAGACTGAGTAGGCGTCGAGGAAGGAGAGCTTATCACAACCTACAGTCGAATCGATGATCTGGTCGATCCGAGGTAGAGGGAAGTGGTCCTTTGGGCAGTGTTTATTTAGTGACGTGAAGTCCACGCACATCCGCAGGATGTCCATGTCCTTCTTCGGGACCATCACCGTATTTGCCAGCCACTCGCTTTCCTTGATTTCCCGGATGAAGTCTGCTGCGAGTAATCTGTTGATCTCCTTGCCGATAGCTTCGGCTCGTGGCTCCGACAGTCTTCGGATAGACTGCTTGACTGGCTTGGTATCTGGGAAGACATTGAGTGCGTGCTCGGCTAATTCCCTGGGAACTCCTGGCATGTCCGCAGGACACCAGGCGAATATTTCCCAGCGCTCATGGAGGAATTCGACGAGCGCGCCTTCCTATGCGGTGCTGAGTCGTTGGCGATCAGCGCCGTCTTGGAGGCATCTGTCGGATGGACCTGCACTTTCTTGGTGTTGACGGTGGAGTCGAAGGACATGTCGGGTGTGTTCTGCCTTGTGACTGGGGGTAGCCCATTGTCCGTCACCTCGCGGAGCCTTACGAGCTCGTCTTGCATGCCGAAGGACTGGGAGATTTTGTTGAAATCCCTGTCGCATTGGTCCAATCGGGTGAAGCTCCCGTGGACTGTGATGACGCCCCTTGGTCTTGGCATCTTGAGTAGTAGGTATGCGTAGTGTGGGACGGCCAGGAACCTTGCGAATGCTACACATCCCAGGATGGCGTGGTATTGCGACGGCCAGTCCACTACTTGAATTCTAGGCGCTCCTGACGAAAGTTGTCCGGCTTCCCGAAGATGACGTCGAGCCCTATTTTGCCCAGGGGGAAGATGCCCTTCCCTGGGACAATGTCGTGGAACGTTGTGTCTGATTGTTCCAGGCTGCATTGCGGGATCCGCATAGCTGCTAGAGTGCTTGCGAACATTAGGTTTATGCCGCTGCCGCCGTCCATGAAGACGCGACTCATCTCGAAGCCTCCGATCTGCGCCTCCAGCACCAGGGCAGCATGACCTGGGCGAGGGATCTGGAAAGGGTGATCCGCGCGAGTGAATGTGATGCAGGACTCCGATCCGCTGAGGTACTCAGGGATTGCAGGTGGAGTTGCCACAGCCAAGTTGATTTGTTGGGTGATTTTCTTCTGCACCCTATTTGTGGGGCGTCCCTTCTGTATCATATTGAGTGCTCCTTTTGGTGGGGGGTATGCGACCCCGGCATTGTTTTGCGCTGGTGCGACTGGTTGATTTGGGCCTCCAATAGGCGGCGGTGGAGGAGCTCCGTGTGATATTTCACCTGGCGCAGGTGTGTTTCCGAACGCAAGGATTGGAGCTTGTTGCCTCATCTGCACCATGCCTTCGCTGAGTTTCTGGAACTCGCGGCAGTCCTTGAGCATGTGGCTAGCTTTCTTTTTGCCATCTTGTTTGACAATGTAGAAGTGGATGGTGCATGGACCCGAAAGTTTGTCGAATGCTGAGGGTCCGTTCTCGCGGTCGCGGCATTGCCACGACTGCGTTGGTCGCCCGTTGTCGCGGAAGTTTCCGCTGCGGTATCCTCCGCTGTTGCGGCTGTTGTCATTACGGCGGTCGGCGTAGCCGGCTGCGACCATGTCGGGTCCGTAGCGGTCCTCGTAGACGCGCGATCTCCTCTTGCTGCGGCGTTCGCGTCTTCGGCCGTAGTCGTCCTCTTTATCTGATTGCGCTCGCTGGATGCAATCTTCATCGTCTGCCCAACTGTTGGCAATTTCCATGAGGTGGTCGAGTGTCTTGGGCTTTACACGCCCAAGTTCCTCCTTCAAGTCTAGGCGTTTGACGCCGTCCCTGAAGGCGTCGATGGCCCGCTCTTCGGAGATGTGTGCTGCGGAGTTCTTGGTTGTAGACCAGCGTAGTATGTATGAGCGAATAGATTCACCCGTTCTCTGGGTGCAGGCTCGCAACTCTTCGATTGAGGCGGGCCTCTTGATGGTACCTTTGAAATTTTGGATGAAGCTGTAGGCGAGCTCCTCCCAGCTTCGGATGGATCTTGATGATAGGATGCTAAGCCAGACCCGCGCCGCGCCTGTCAGCTGCAGCTGAAGGCATTGCATGGCGGTTTCTTTGTTGCCTCCGTGAAGCTTGACGGATGACAGATGGTCACTAAGCCAGGACTTTGGATCTTGCGTGCCGTTGAACTTTGGAGTATCCGAAGGAAGCTTGAAGTTGCGTGGCATCTGCGTTCGCCGAACAGATCTGCTGAAGCATCGAGCTCCGCAGAGTTCTCCTTCGTCTTCATCCATCTCAAATTTGGACGAGCATGCGCGTTTAGCGCGTGCTTTGTCGATCTTGCGCTGTGTAAGCTTGTCTCTGGCGTCGTAGTCGCGTTTATGGCGGTGCGAGGTCTTCTTTCTTCGAGGGAGATCGTGCTCCTCTTCCTCTTCGGATGAGGGGGTGGGGCTCCGGTCGCGCCTGGCCGGGGATTTCTTCTTCGGCTCCGCAGGAGCGTCTTCGTGGAGCGCAGCTCCGATTAGTCCTAGTTCGGTGAGTGCGGACCTATGCATGGCCCTTTTAGGGTCCCCCTCCGGAGGTGGGTGAGCCGCGAGATACGCAGTGGCTGCCATGATCGCAGCTTGTGGCGTCTTCGGGATGATGTTGTCGTCGGCATCCATATCCATGAACGATGTGTGGAGAGTTCGGGTCACGTCGCGCCGCTCCTTGGGATCCATGTTTTCCACCCGTGAGCGGTGCTTGTTTCCCTGGTTTCCGTTTGTGCTAGAGCCGGGTGCGATGGCGGAGAGCGCAGCTCGTCGCGCGCTGGACTCGGAGGCTGCTTGCTTGCGCTTGTCTAGCGTCTCCTGCATCTTGACTTGTTTCTTGTGCTCCTCGATGAGGAGGTAATGGTATGCCATCAGTAGGTCATGTGAGGCGTCTGCAGGTAAGACGATGTCGCCTGTGACTGCACGACGCGCCTGGACCCATCCTTCTTTGCTAAGTTGGATGACGTGGCCGTTGTTTTCCCTGTTGGGTGGGGGCTTCTTCTTTCGCCCGTTTTCGCGTTTCGATTGGGCGGCGGGTTAGCGTTCCTCGTCGGTTTGGATGATTGCGGCACGATAGCGCTGCAGATTGGTCGGTCTGCCGCAGCTTCGGATCCGAACCGTAGGTTCCTTCATCCGAAGGTGGATCGCCTGATCGGAGTTGCAGCTTCTGTCTGTAGAACTCATCTGTTGATGGTGACGTCGTAACGGGTGTGGAGCCCATGAAGCGGGCCTGATTGACGGCACGGGCACCCGCTCAGGGAGGCGGAGGGTGCCAGTTTGTCCCACCTGGAAGCAGAATCTCCCGAACAAGTTTTCGAGTCCGTCGCCTACGGGCTCAAAATCCTTCATGGTATCCGGCGAGTGGGCGGTGAAGTTGAAAGCACCGAAGAGGAGGTGATTCTCCGTCGCCGCGGAGTTGTAGATCGATCGGGTCGGAACCGTCACGACACAATCAGCCCAATTCCCAGACGGGCGCCAATTGACGAGGTTTAATCGTCAATGCCCATTGTTATGGACTTGGGTTTTGGAGAATATGGGGATCTTTGGAGATCGTGGCACGGTTAGACAAGCAACCAGGACACGAGATTTACCGAGTTCGGGCCCGGAGGAAAACCCTACTCTTGCTTGTCTGCTCTTTGATTACGGCGGAACCGGAGGTTACAGGGTGCGCAGATTCGATCTGGCGTGGATGCGTGTGCGAAAGTATGAGTCGAGTTGCCCTAGGACGTGCCATCCTGGCCTTTATATAGACTTAGGCAGGTCCCGGACGTAGTCCTAGTCGGTTACAAGTTCTAGGGTTTTACCCCTTTGAATTTCCTATCTCCTCTAGTCTTGCTCTCCATGGATCCGAAGACGTCATGGGCCTTGGCCACCCAAAAATCTTCATGGGCCAGCGTATGTCTACCGTGGGCCTTCCTTGGGCTGGACTAGGTATGCTGAATTTACGTACCCGTAGGGTATAACCATGTCACCATATATCCACTACATCCAAAATATTCACCTGGATATCCCAGGATTTTTGGACTACATCTCTAAAATTAGGTCTACAGAGCCACCACTTTTCAAACTTAAAACTTTTTTTCTAGGAAAATGAGACTTGCCAGACTCCCAAATAATAGAAGAGAAAGAATTAGTAGAACAAAGCTCTAGCACTAGATGAAGGCAACAAACTTTCAAAATTAGTAGAACAAAAACCCTATCTATCTTACTCATAATGAGGTTATCTTGGTTATTACCCTAGGTATAATCTCTACCAGCCAGCCCTATCTCCATAAGGGTCCATAGCTCAACCCACTAATTAAATTTATCCATCCACCTAAAATCTACATTACCATTACTTTTATCACTAGGGGACCTCACTAAATTGAAGTCGCCACCAATCATAGTAGGCCCAACCCAATTAATAGAAATCTCATGGAGCTTAGATATAAAGAGTTGCTTCCTATCCTCATAAACTAAGCCATAAACAATAGTAATCCTACAAGTAATGCCAGAAACCTTATTCTTACGAATAACACTTATTGAGAAAAGTCTAATATCCCAGGAAATAACATCAAATAAATCTATTTTAACTCCTACCAGGATACCACCTGCGAAACCTATAGCAGGCAAGTAATTCCAAACAAAGTTCCTATTCCCTAGCAAATTCTTCAAGAAAGAATTACTAAAATGCTCCTTATTTGTTTCTTGAAAGCCTATATAATCAACATTCAACGGAATAAGATTGTTCTCAATGTACTTTTTCCTACCAGGAGCAGAAATACTCCTACTATTCCAAAAAGTGCATATCATTGGAACTTCTTCCTGGGGTGATTTCCTCGAGGCTTATTTACTACTTCTATCCATCCTTCAGCTAAAACATCAATTCCACCATAAAAGTGAGGTGAGTCTACATCTAAAACTGACTCATTACTAGAATAACTATTGACATATAGTAGAACTTCCATAGTTTCAATACCAACATTAAAAGCCATATGATCTAATTCATCAACAAGTAAAACAAGGAAAGGATTTGAGATCATTATACCTTTCATCTTAGGTTTCTCCAAGTTCACCAGCTTCTTCCTCTCCATAAATTTATCTAGAACATTATGAGATCTGTCAATCCTGTAGCTCTGCCTTGTAGGTTGGATAGGGCCCCATTTTTCTTGTTTTTATTTTTATTGACACCCTCTTGAGGATTCTGAGATACCAACTCCTGTGTAGTGGGTAGAATGCAATCAAGGTAGCGAAATCTCAATCCCATCCTTAGCCACTTTCCTAGCCTGAAAAGAGGCCTGTTCATCCAGCCAAAAGGCAGAAGCTTGATTGTTTTCTTTGATAGATAAAGGGGATTTGTCCCACAAAAAGTCAGTAGAGCTATCCACCAGACCTTTCTCTTCCAACGTATGAAGCAACTCAGTAGAACTAGCCACCACCTCTGATTGAGAGGAAGTTCCACCATCTGCCATCCTAGTTCTAAAACCAGAGTTCTGGCCATGAGCACTAGCATCCTGGTTAGCATCACCCTCCTTATCAGGCTTTCTAGCATTTTTTTTAGTGTCCATACCTCCATGATGAACATTATCATCTTGTTTTCTACTTTGATCCAGCTCATCTCCTAGAAGATCATTAGCTTCCTCATCCTCAACAGGAATCTCAGCCACAAACCCCAACGAGAATAAGCCCCCATGGAAATGGAAAAATCTACTACCAGGAATTTCTAGAGGGTCTCTACACTTAATTTTTTGCCTAACTTCCTTAGCATTATCTTTAAAGATGCTTAACCAATCAACATCTACTAAGATACCACAGACAACGATGGCTTGATCCAGAACATTCCATCCACACCACTTGGATTGCAGCCCAGTCACTCTAACCCATGTATCCTGAAGAAACTCCATTGGTTCAGGATCATCACTCCAAGCTTCCACTTTGACACATGTCCCCTCTCTTGATAGCCCAAACCTTGAATACCCAATAACCTGTTCCACCTGAATGTGGGGTGGAAATTTTACTAAGTAAATACCCCTAATCTGCCAAGGCTAGTTTGTCTTGTAAATCTTGGAGAACTCACCAGCCAGCTCTATGCTAGAAATTGCACCCCTTCAACAACAACCAGACCACAATTTTTAGTAGAGGAGAATGGATTAACAACAATCTCTGGAGTCTCAATATGGTAGAAACCTAGCGCAGTGGCAACACTCCCCACATATCTAGCAATTTGATGAGGTCTTTTCTTAATTGGGCAATTATCAACCTTATGGCTAGCAGGTTTGCAGATGAAACATACCAGTTGCTTTTCACACATAGCTTGGTGGTGACCAAGTTCCCCATAGAACATGTAGATGGAACTAGTGTAGTTCATATGAGCAGTAAGATCAGGTCCAGAAGATCCCACCTCTTTCTGATACCTAGCTATCTTCTTCTTTTGCTTCCCCTGAGTTTGGCCCTTCTGCTGATCACCACTACTATGGGATTGCTGTTGTTGTTGTTGAGAGCTACCCTGCTGAGGAGAAACCCACTGATTCGACTGCATCCCCAAATGCTGATTAGTTGGATAGGGAGGAAAAACACCTGGAAATCCCCAAGGAAGATGAACACCCCCATGCATGAAACCATAAGGTGGAGGAGGCATCTTCCCAAAATCAAAGCCCTACATTTGCTGTTGCTGCATCTGTGGCTGCTGCGTCTATTGCTGCTGCTGCCGCCAAGGTTTAGAACCTCACCATATCCCCTTCTTCATACCACCCCTAGCCATGGCTCTACTCTTAGGATGTAACAATTCCCTAGGGTTCTCCTCCTCAACCCCCAAGACCCTCAGACCAGCAATCTCCTCCACCGCCAATTTTGGGAGGAGAGAATAAACCCTAGGAGGGTGGGCAGGCTCACTTTTATATGCTGGGGTGGGGGTTGAGATGCCAAGTAATATGCCAAAGATGGTGAAAAAAGCTCTCCACCTCTCTATCACCATAGCCCAAGCCACCCTCCTTCTTTCCAGCACTGGATTCTAGACCCCTCCACAACCAGCATCTTCTGCCTGCCCTACCATGTCTCTGAAATTTCATCTTCCGCTCTAACTGAACACTAAAACCACCTGAAGCTTCCAACACTATCACATTTCTAAATTTGTCACCCGTCAGCGTGACATCCTCTCCAGTTCCTCTGACAGAGTCCTGGACTGATAGAGAAACAACAACGCCTCCACTGCTACCACCTCGTAGCTCGAGAGGAAACCCATCTGACGAGCAGTCAAAGAACTGTGGGCCAAAATCCATCCCCATGTCCTGGAAGTTATCCAAACTCACCTGAGTGCACGACCCCATCAAAACTCCGCTCAGACTCTCGTATCTCAGCCATGCATCCTGGCTCGTTGCGACTGTGCTGGCAAAGCTAGAACACCGTGAAATGTGGGTAGAAATAGGGAAGATGCTAACTGACCCTCGCAAATCCATGTTGAGCAGGACAACGCAGAGGCGCGACCTTAGTGAAGCTGGAACTGAGGACTTCGATTCCCCGACTTAGGAGCTTTGGTCCCCCACGACGCATGCACTAATGGCGTCAACACCGGATTGCAAGCCCCCTCCTCGCCCGACTCTGACTCCGCGCCAGGGACAGCCGAGCCGCAGCTCGACTCATCCTCTCCTCCATCTGCTACCACCGCCAGCGTGAGATGCCTCGCCACCGTAGATCTGAGTTGTCGGAGACTTGGCGACGAAACGAACAGGACTCCGTGAGGCGGATTTCCTAGGAGCGGAGGAAGTAGGAGACTCGGAGTGGGTATATGGTGCGGGGGCCATGACCCACCGGACCCTCCATGGGGGGAGATCGATCCGCCATGAACATGACCTTGGGCTAGGACAGGTGGCGAGAGCATGTTCCTGCTTTTCCTCGGTTTTGCCGACTTTCTGTTCTTCTGCTGAATCATCATGGACTATTCTTTTTCCAATCATCATGTATTGGTTGTAGTATGAAAGACTTTTTTTTGTCTATGGTTAAATAGATTGAATTAATCAGCTGGCAATGACCAATGGATCTTCTCCTAATTTCTCACTTGCTATGAAACTTTGCGGTTTAAGACTGCCCATAACTCGTTACATTCCATTCTGGTGATCTGATATTCTTGGGGTAAAATTCACCGTTAGTACTTAAATTTGGTACCCTATTTCGATACGGTCATCGACCTTAGAAATACACAATTTATGGTCATTAAATATGACGAGTGTGTCATGACGGTCACTAGGGTTTGTACTAGTTTCTTTATAGGGATGTATTCGCTTATGTGGCACCGAGTGGACCTAGTTTGTCAGCCTCTATCACACATGCAGGAAACTATTTTACAATATTAAAAATTAGAAGGGCTCAAGTGCAAGATGTTAAAGAGATAAGGTAGTCTTCTCCACTCCCTGCGCCGTCCTCCCCACCCTGGCGCCACCGTTCCCGCCCCGACGCCTCACCCCCCCCGCCCTCCCTCTCTCACCGTGTCGGTGCTGCTCCCTCTCTATCTCGTTGCAGTTCAGCGACGAGGAGGAGGTGACCGGAGGCGGCCGTATGAGCCCGAGGTTGTGCTGCTCCATGCGGGTGGGCGGCGTGAGGAGACAGGGTCGCCTGCGTCTGGTGGGGGAAGGGACGACACATGCGTGGGGAGGAAGGGGTAGGCGCGGGCGCGGGGAGTAAGGGGAGGACGCTGGCGTAGGGGAAGAGGGACGACACGGGCGTGGGAAGGAAGGGCCGCCGATGACGTCCTGCTCCAGCGCGACTCCAACAGAAGAATTGGAGCAATGGTTGCTCACCCATCCTCTCCACTGCGATGTAAGAGGGTGAGTCGGACGCCGGCGCACCAACCTTGAAGGCAGGCGCAGCCATAACTCAAGACGTCGGCATGGGGACGAAGTGGTATTGGGTATCATGGGCGGCCTGCCGGCGCTGGCGCCATGGGTGTTGGCGCCGGTCGACGTTGGAGAGGCTGAAGACGCGTGCCGGCGTCTGGCGGCGATCTCGTGGAGTCGAGTGGGGGAAGAGAGGAGGAACAATGGGCGTGACTGGACTAGAGGACCCTTCATGTTAGTCTAGGCTTGGGCTTGATTTAGGTGAGGGTTTTTTTGCAAAAAAAATTACACTATTTTTGTTTGGACTGGTCAACACTTGTCGAATACATTGCTATACACAGGCTCAGTGACCGTCGTGACACACCTGCCGTATTGAGTGACCATAAATTGCCTATTCCTAAGATCGATGACCGTATCGAAAAAGGGTGTCAAGTTCAGGTACTAACGGTGAATTTTACTCTTATATACAAGTGTGGTCGGGTACTTCTCTATACCGTGATGAGCTATTTTGTTCTCGGGATACTTAGGAGTTTTTTGGCAATACAAGCCGAAAGTAAAAAAAAAAACAATTTAAATTTCGTATATATTTGAGTACACAACTTCAAACTGACCACACAGGGAGCCAGTACGTCTTTACTCTGCCGGAAGTTTGGTGCATAGACATGTCTGCAATGTTCATGTCTGTCATTTCCGTGTGTTCTTCACAAGGACAGCTCGGCTTGCAAGTGATATCAGCAAGGCCAAGATCTTGAGACCGTACCGCTGCCCCGCGTTGCCGTTGGCCCTCACGCAGCCGGGCACCATCAGGAGGAGGTGCACGTAGGCGCCGCCGACGCCAGCGTGGTCACACGAGTGGCACCGCTTGCCCGGGAGCTTCCCCTGGCAGGTAGCGCAAGCAGAATTCGCCTCAGCCAGTTCGTGTAGGTACCCGCAAGACGACAACTTTGGCGATGGCGTCCTCGCCCCGTTCCACGGGGACAGTGGCCTGATTTCGTGCTCGCGCCGGGCCTCCGGTGGCTGGTCCCTTCCCTGCTGATGGCGTCACTGCTTCCGGTCGCGGGATCCCCTGAGTCCATCCGTGGGCGGCGTTGGGCGGACGTCGCAGACGAGGTGGACGAGGAGAAGGCTGCGCGTGTGGAGGCGAAGGCCCGCTGCAGGAGGCCGGACCTGCCGATGCTGGGGGGATTTCCTGGTACGAGCCCGGTCATGCCCTGCCCGGAGGCGGCAGCCTCACCGTGGCTCACCGGTGACGCCCTCTGGCGCGTCGGCCCCGTCGTGTCGGCTCCAGTTCCTTAAGACGGCCTTGGAGGGGTGTGTGGGGTCGGACCGGTCGGTGGGGAGCTGCCCTACTGACGGTTTCCAACCTGGCGTACCTTCCCTGGCTCCGGTGGATCCGGCGCCGCCGTCGCCGCATGCGTCGAGGGAAGGGAGCGTGGTCGTGGGCCGGCCAGGGTGCGGCCCACCCAGGCCGCTTTTTTCCCCTGCTGGCCCAATTCTCCCGTGGCGGGGTCAGGACACGCGGGCCACTTTTCCGCGGGCCGGGTGGGGCGTTACTGGGCCGCAGCCTCGCACGGGCTCCTGGCTCTGGATCCACCGGGGCACGTCCGATCTAACCCTAGACCATCGCGCGTCCGCCGTCGACATTCGCCATTTCGCTCCCTCCGCGCGCACTGTACACCTTGCGCGCCCGCCGTCGCTGGTTCTCTCCTACGCAGACGCCATGAAACGGCGCCTATCCTCCTCCCCCAGCGTCTTCCCGTTGCCTCGCCACCATCGTCGCGCGCGCACGCCCTCCCCTGCTCCCCGCCAGGTCCCTGCTGCCGCGTATCGGCCGCTAGAACAACGCTCGCTGGTGGGCCGGTCCTCCTCGATGCGCTAGTCGGCTGGTCCCCGCCATGATGATAGGAGGCAGGGAGGACACCGCACGGACCCGCGCCAGGGGGGCAAAAGGTCGCGGTCCAGGAGCCCTCGCGTGGGTGTTCGTTGGGTCGTCACTCGCCGGGACGCCTCTCGCCGTCGCCAGGAGGCCGCCAGCGGGAGGTGGACCTGCGTCGGGAGCTGGAGCACCGCCACAACTCGTAGTCCAGCAGGGGTGCTGCCTGGCAGGGACACAGTGCAGACAGAGAGATGCGATGCCCGCAAGCTGTTCGTCCCAGTGCCAACCTCACCCAACAGGCACCAGACACGCAAACATGGGCCAAGAAGAAGAAGAATAAAAAGAAAAGGAAGACTCAGGGGACTAGTACGGGGGGCAGCAGGGCGGCGTGGCAATGGGCGGCGGCCAGATTGGGCACCCTCCACTGGCGCAACCCTCGGTCCTGCCGAGCTCGGACCGCGGATTGACTCAGGCAGAGTCATCTGCAGCTGCGACGGGTACTCAACGCCCGAAATCCCCTACTCGCAACAAGTGTTTCAACTGTGGTGATATGGGTCACTTTCGTTCAGACTGTCGCGAGCCAGAGCACTGCTTGTTCTGTGGTGACCCGTCTCACCGTGTCCTAGACTGCACAACCCACTCACCGTACCGCGAGCGGTCCACCCTCAAGCTCCTGGGCCATGACATTGACCTTGGGTTCTATTACATTGACTTGGGAGGGGGGCGTGGAGCTGTCGGTGCCCCAGAACCTGGCAGAGATCCGCGTGCTGCCGGATAAGGACCCGACCCTGACTATGGAGGTCACAGCTGACACTATTCACGCGGAGTTGCAGTCTTTGGATGCTGACTACACGTGGAACGTGATGGAGACTGCCCCATGGTGTTTTCTGTGATCTTTCCCTCACGGGAGGCTCTACGGACCCTCTCCTGGAGTCGGACCTTTATCCTGCCGGTGCATAACATTAAGATGTCAATTCGTGAGTCCTGTGTCCATCCCGACACGTCCTCCTCTCTGTCGTTGGTGTGGGTTCGCATCCATGGGATTCCTACTGAAGCTAAGAAGACAAAGTTTGTCAAGTTGATTTCGCAGGCGATTGGCAAGTTTTTTTGTGTGGATGAGAGTTCTCTTGGTGGCCAGGGACCTGTGCGTGTGATGCTCATGTTGTTGGAGATATGCCCAAGAGGCAATAATAAAGTGGTTATTATCATATCTTCACACTTATGATAAATGTTTACATACCATGCTAAAATTGTATTAACCGGAAACATTAATACTTGTGTGATTTGTAAACTAAAATAAGAGTCCCTAGTATAGCCTCTTGTTAAACTAGCTTGTTGGTTAATATATGATCATGGTTTCCTGATCATGAACATAGAGATGTTATTAACAACAGGATCATATCATTAGGAGAATGATGTGATGGACATACTCCTATAAATAAGCGTAGCATAAAGATCAAGTCATTTCAATAGTTCAATTGCTATATGCTTTCTGATACATAGTAACCTAATTCCTTCGACCATGAGATCATGCATATCACCTTTACCGTATGGATGCTTTGATGACATCAAACACCACACCGTAACAGGGTCGCTATAAAGGTGGCAATGAGTGTTCGGAAAGTATTGGTTGAAACACATGGATCAAGAGTGGGATTTGTCCATCCACATGACGGATAGATATACTCTGGGCCCTCTCGGTGGAATGTCATCCAATTGGCTTGCAAGCATGTGACTTGGTCACAAGGGATCACATATCACGGGAACGAGAAAAGAGTACTTATCGGTACGAGGTTGAACTAGGTATGCGAGAGATACGGCGATCATAACCTCGGATAAGTAAACTATCGTGAGACAAAGGGAAATTGGTATCGTATGTAAGTGGTTCATTCGATCATAAGTAATCGTAGAAATATGTAGAGCCATATGAATTTCCAGATTCCTCTATTGGTTATTGTTCGGAGAAGTGTCTCGATCATGTCGCATAATTCACGAACCGTAGGAGACACACTTAAGGATTGACGTTGTTTGAGTAGTTATGGTATTATGAGAAAGAGACGAATGTTGTTCGGAGTCTCGGATGGGATCCGGGATATCACGAGGTGATCCGGAATGGTCGGAGAATAAGATTCATATAAGGAAAGTCCGTTTGAGTTCGGGAATGATTCCGGTGTTTTCATCGGAATGTTCTAGAAGGTTCGGATTGTCCGGCACTCCGGGGGAGGTACATGAATGTGTCATTACTTATTGGAATGATTGCATCATGTACTAAGTGTTCTTCTGTCCCAAATAAAGGATTAAATTGAATCCTAAAACAGAAAAGTCAAATGTCCGGTTTGAAAGTCAAGCGCCAAAACAAGCTGTGGGAAACAAGCAAGAGGAGTTGGAACCAACTTTGGAGGAGTTGGACTCCTCCAGGCCGGCCACCCTAGGCCGAGTTGGGGAGGACTCCTCCCTCCTGGCGCCAAGGACCCCTCCACCTATATAAGGAGGCGGGGCTCCTCCTAGAAACACACAAGTTCCTATCTTCTACCTCGGTTTAGAGCCGTTTTGGTTTAGAGCTTCTAATTGCTTTAGCTGCGGTTTAGAGCCTTCTAATTGGTTTAGAGCCTTCTAATTGGTGTGTCTAATTACTAGACCACTAATATCCTCTCTCATAAGCTCCACCATACCGCACGGCTTAAGGCGAAGCCTCGGGATTTCCCTCTACTTTCGGGTACCGCCCGTTGTCTGCCGGAATCGCGAGGAGAGTGCTACAACCTCCATTTTCTTTGGAACAAGGAGAGGAAGGTCTTCGTCAATGCGAGCGATGTGACCGATGCAAGGGGCGCTGCCGTAGCGTGGCGCGGAAGGATCGTCTCGCGATCTTGAGATCGGAAGTGTCGACTACATCACCCACGAGAATCGCTCTCGTTAACCGCTGGAATCTTCGAGGGTAAGTTATTCCAAGCGACTCGTTGCTACAATCTAGTAGATAGATCTTGGCTTGTTTGTTTGTATGCGATAGAAAATTTTGTTTTCCATGCTACGAACCCCTACAAGGGTATCGAGCCGTGTCTATATGTAGATCTGTGCTGCAGTAGAACACAATGGTCATTATGGGCGTTGATGCTTTTATTGTCGATTGCTTCTTGTGTACTTTGCATCTTGCGGTATGTTGGGATGAAGCGGCCGGGCTAACCTTACATGACATCGTTCATGAGACTTGCTCCACGCTTGACATGCAACTTGTATTGCATAAGTGGCTTTCTGGTGCTGTTTCTCCTAGCATAGTTAAGATCCAATTTACAACGGGTGATTGACAATACTAGTATCAATGTTGTGGTTCTTGTTCGTAAGTTAGACGACACTTATTGAAAGCCCCAAACCACGTAAAATATGCAAAGAAAGTAGAGGCGTCTAACTTTGTTTTGCGGTGTCTTGTGATGTGATATGGCCATGATTGTGATTATATATGATGTATGCAATGTTCCTTATTGTAAGTTGGCAACGGCGTGAGCCATATGGTTGTCTTTAATTTATGTTAAGACCAGCGTGTCTATTCAAAGTAGTTGTAATAGTTGAAGCCGGTGGGCGACAACCATGGAGAGGCGTCATTGACCTTGATGCAATGCGGTGATGATGGAGATCATGTTCGTCGGAAGATGGAGATCGGAAGCACAAAGAAGAAAGGCCATATCATATCACATATTATGAATTGCATGTGATGTTAATCCTTTATGCATCTTGTATTGCTTAGTAGACGGCGGTAGCATTATAAGATGATCCCTCATGCACATGAATTTCAAGTCTTAAAGTGTTCGCCCTTAGTTAGCACCGTTGCTAAAGCTTGTTGTTTCAAGCACCACGTGATGATCGGTGTGTTAGATTACGCAAGTGTATACAACGTGAGCAAGCCAGATTTGCTCATGCGAAACTAAGGTTTGATCTTGATGAGCCTAGCATGTACAGACATGGCCTCGGGAACACGGATTACGAAAGGTAGAGCATGAGTCATATAGTAGATATGATGAACATGTTGATTGTTCGCCATTGAAGCTACATCAACTCTCGTGATGATCGGTTTTGATGTGGTGGATTTGGTTCGTGTGATCACTAAAACAATGTGAGGGATATTGTTTTGAGTGGGAGTTCACCTAGATTAATTTAATTATTAATTAGAACTCAATTTATCATAAACTAAATCAAAGTGAATTTGCATAGTTGTTGTAGTCATTGGCATCCGTTTACCACCTTGCGCTTAGTTATAATTGAGATGATAGAACTATAGAATTACGGTTAGTTACTTTCTAATGGTATCGTATTGTTTTGAAGTGTTAATCTAAAGTTTAAAAGTCCTATTGCAAACTTTCGGTAAGTTCGGTTACTCCATGAAGTTTAATAATTAGTATTAAATCAAGAGTAACAATTCCAAGTGTTAGTATATAAGTATCATGTTTGTCTCCATGATTCTTGATATTCAAAGGATTCTCTTAATATCAAGGTTATCTAGGATCTGAAAGAGTTGTTTGAAACCATGATGTGTGGAAGATATTGTGATATCTGAAACAAAGTTTTAGTTGCAACATGATAGAGTATAATATGGCAAAAGTCATGTTCTCATATTTGATGAGAATTTGCAAAAGGTTGGAGACACTAGTTGTCCTAATCCTCCAAAAGGTTTTGGAGCAACATTATACTTGCGATTCACCGTTACAAGCTAAAGTAGCTTGATCATGGATAAATCCATAATAAGGGTGAATATTTGATGTAGGTAAAATGTTTACTACACCAAGAATATTACTAAATAAAGGAATTTGAAAGAACACCAAACATTTGATGATGGTGATCTACTTCAAAGTGCAAGTCCAAAGACATTGGTATTTAACTATACATGTTTTGGGCTATGTGTCATATGAATGACTCCACTAATTGATGTTGATTCTTTCAAAGCGAAGGAAATCTTGAAGAGAATCTCATAAGTATATGGCAGAAAAGAAAAGACTAGAATTGTTCATTTTAAGTATATAGATGATATACGTGTTATGGCTGTATTCTTTGCTTGTTAAACAATGTGGTTCTTAAGTATTTGATACTGAATTTGTTGGTGTGAATCGTCATACGAAACAACACAATTCATGAACTACAATGGCCTAAGTAACTAGCAAAAGAATATGTGATGATGTTCATCGAGAACAAAATAAAGGGTTATTGTGTTGCTCGTTAAACATCAAAGCTTGCCTTCAAAGATTTGTTTTATCAGGTATTATGAGAACAAAAGGGTTGTTCAAATAATTGCCGTAATCCATAAAAGATGGATGATTCACAAATCTCGTTGGAGGAATCACATCCATAAAACTAGTGCTAAAATGTCGAAAGACAAATTGATTGAAAGATCACTTAGGAAGTGACATCGCTGTTTAAATTATATTGGAAAGAAAACATGAAGAAACTCCATATGGATGGAATTTTGGAGTCTATTTGATTTTGATCAAATGACGCTTGTGAAACTTTCCTAGAGATAATTAAAACTTCGTTCATAGGCCGAAAGGGAACGAATGACTATCTTATTGGAACTAGTACATATTGTTGTATGAAATCCATTATGTGTAGTCAAGAGCGATGGATTTTAACTTCATTTGCTTTCTCCGAAATTTTGAAGTGAATATATGTATATTTACTTAATAAGGATGAAGTATGAAACATTTGAAAAGTTCAAAGATTTTCAAGATGAAGTGCAAAATCATTGTAACAAGAATATAAACAGTTTATGATAAAGATCATAAAGGAAGATATTTGAGTTACAGAGTTTAGCATAATACCTAAGATTTAAGGAATCGTTCCATGGATTTGCATTTCCCGAAACACCATAAGGGTATGGAGCGTTCGAGATATGTAATTAAACCTTGTTTGACATGGTAAGATCAAAGGTATAAGTTATAAAACTGCCATTATATTTTAAAGATTAAAAGCTTTAGAGATTACCGTTTTTCCACTGAAAAGAGCTCCATCATAATCCGTTGAAATGACACCATATAAAGTTATGGTTTGGGATAAAACCCAAGTTGTCCTTTCTTAAACATTGGTATGCTTTGCATAAGAAAGATGTTTGCAACCAAAGTCGGATGAACCTGTCTTTGTATGTTATTTCGAATAACTGTTAAGTATTCCTCCATAACACCAGAGACAAAAGTGTTTGTCACTTAGAACGTCAAATTTTCTTTTGGAAGGAATTTTTCGTGAAAAGAAAAGTGGGAGGACAATAGAACTTTGATAAGGTTAAAAGAACCTTAGCTATATGTGCAGAGTTGCGCAGCGCCGAAAAGTGTTCCGGAGGCAGCAACAATGCTCATGGCTCACGTGCCTCAAAGGTTGTGGTTACAATAGTCAAAGTTTCTATTGAAACAAGTAGGTCGGGTAAACAATCAAATACCAAGATTTGGGAGTTAAATCATTATTTGACAATAATGATCCGACTACATGCAAAGAAGCGATGATGGGCCCTGACTCCGTAAAATGGCTTGAAGCCATAAAATCCGTGATAGTTCCATACACGAGAAAATCAAGTTTTGAACTTGAAGGACCCTCGAGAAAGGTGTAAGACCTTATAGTTGTGTCTGGATCTATAAAAAAATAGACATGGATGTTTCACATCTATGAAATAGTCGACATGTTGGGAAAGAGATCACAACAATGTTCAAAGGTTGACTATGACAAGATTTGATCTGTCATAGTGATATTTAGTCTAGACGGATTAATGTAGCAACCACTACATATAATTTGTTATATGGTAGTTGAATAAACAAAACAAGTTCTTCTAATAGAATCGTTACCTAGGACATGTGCATAACACGGTCCATAGGGTTTTGTTAATTCAAAGGATGCTAAAAGCATATGCAAACTTCAATGGTTAAAGTGCGCATCGCGGAGTTGGAATCTTCACTATGATGAAACTGTTAAAGGAGTTTAAAAGTTCATTAGAGACAATGAAGATGCTTGCATTTGCAAGAAATTAAGTGGGAGCGCTAAGACATATTTCTAATACATTATGTGGAGGACATATTGTTGATTAGAAAAGATGTATCTTTTATTAACACATATTAAGAATTTCATCCCGATGAAAGACTTAGGCAAAACCTAAATATTTGGCATCAATAGACGCTAATATGGTTGTGCCAGAAGTACATAGACAAGATATTGAATGAGTTTAATATAGAAACTACAAGAGAGGTTCTTGTCGCACAGAAAGGATTGAATGAAGTTCAATATTGATGATATATTCAAGTGTATTGACATTTGGTAAAGTGAAACAAATAATCAAGTATAGATTGATACTTGATGTATGAAATCACAAAGAATATTTATATCAATCATACTGTGATATGTACAAATCCAGATATGTCCTATGCTCTAAATACTGTGAGCATATACCAGAATGATTCGTAAGATGATCATTGGACAATAGTGAGGATATTCTTATGATCTTTTGGAAGAACTAAGAGTATATTATTTGTAGAAGAGACAAATAGATAGTTAGTTCATTGTAAAAGTACTACATTGATACTAGCTTTGTCACAAAGTACAAATTAAGTTTATCTCAATCTAAACTAGAGGTGGCACAATATAATGGAAAGTGAGTTCCATAATGGATTTGGATGAGTTCCAAAGTTAAGACATTGTGACAGATACTACAACAAAAGGCTAAGTATATGACTGCTATTATAGCAGCAAAAGAGGGCATTTGTGTCAAGTAGTTTGTTATCAAACTAGGTGTAGTTCACAGAGGGATAATACTATGAAGATATATTGTGCGACAATATTATCAACATGTTTTAACCCCAAAGAACTAAAGGTCACACCGAAAGACCAAATTTATACAAAGCCATCTCATTAGAGAATGAGTGATGCGTGAGAGCAAAGACATGCAATTACACACGGACCTGGAAGTGTCAGATCCGGAGATCAATTGACCACTAGCAATCGTGTACATACAACACCGGAAAGCCATAGGTGTTATATACACAAAGGTTTGAAACTAGATTATTGACTCTAGTGCAAGTGGGAGACTGTTGGAGATATGCCCAAGAGGCAATAATAAAGTGGTTATTATCATATCTTCACACTTATGATAAATGTTTACATACCATGCTAAAATTGTATTAACGGGAAACATTAATACTTGTGTGATTTGTAAACTAAAATAAGAGTCCCTAGTATAGCCTCTTGTTAAACTAGCTTGTTGGTTAATATATGATCATGGTTTCACGATCATGAACATAGAGATGTTATTAACAACAGGATCATATCATTAGGAGAATGATGTGATGGACATACTCCTATAAATAAGCGTAGCATAAAGATCAAGTCATTTCAATAGTTCAATTGCTATATGCTTTCTGATACATAGTAACCTAATTCCTTCGACCATGAGATCATGCATATCACCTTTCCCGTATGGATGCTTTGATGACATCAAACACCACACCGTAATGTGGTCGCTATAAAGGTGGCAATGAGTGTTCGGAAAGTATTGGTTGAAACACATGGATCAAGAGTGGGATTTGTCCATCCACATGACGGATAGATATACTCTGGGCCCTCTCGGTGGAATGTCATCCAATTGGCTTGCAAGCATGTGACTTGGTCACAAGGGATCACATATCACGGGAACGAGAAAAGAGTACTTATCGGTAACGAGGTTGAACTAGGTATGCAGAGATACCGACGATCATAACCTCGGATAAGTAAACTATCGTGAGACAAAGGGAAATTGGTATCGTATGTAAGTGGTTCATTCGATCGCAAAGTAATCGTAGAAATATGTGGGAGCCATATGAATTTCCAGATTCCTCTATTGGTTATTGTTCAGAGAAGTGTCTCGATCATGTCCGCATAATTCACGAACCGTAGGGAGACACACTTAAGGATTCGACGTTGTTTGAGTAGTTATGGTATTATGAGAAAGAGACCGAATGTTGTTCGGAGTCTCGGATGGGATCCGGGATATCACGAGGTGATCCAGAATGGTCCGGAGAATAAGATTCATATAAGGAAAGTCCCGTTTCGGAGTTCGGGAATGATTCCGGTGTTTTCATCGGGAATGTTCTAGAAGGTTCCGGATTGTCCGGCACTCCGGGGGGGGAGGGGTACATGAATGTGTCATTACTTATTGGAATGATTGCATCATGTACTAAGTGTTCTTGCTGTCCCAAATAAAGGATTAAATTGAATCCTAAAACAGAAAAGTCAAATGTCCAGTTTGAAAGTCAAACTGCCAAAACAAGAAACTGTGGGAAACAAGCAAGAGGAGTTGGAACCAACCTGGAGGAGGAGTTGGACTCCTCCAGGCCGGCGCCAGCCCTAGGCCGAGTTGGGGAGGGACTCCCTCCCTCCCCTGGCGCGCCAAGGACCCCTCCACCTATATAAGGAGGGGCAGGGCTCCTCCTAGAAACACACAAGTTCCTATCTTCTACCTCCGGTTTAGAGCCGTTTTGGTTTAGAGCTTCTAATTGCTTTAGCCTGCGGTTTAGAGCCTTCTAATTGGTTTAGAGCCTTCTAATTGGTGTGTCTAATTACTAGACCACTAATAGCCTCTCTCATAAGCTCCACCATACTGCAAGCTTAAGGCGAAGCCTGCGGGATTTCCTCTACTTCGGTACCACGTTGTCTTTGGAATCGCGAGGAGAGTGCTACAACCTCCTCACTGCTGGAACAAGGAGAGGAAGGTCTTCGTCAGTGCGAACGTGTGACCGATTGCGGGGCGCCACCGAACGTGGCTGGGAAGGATCGTCTACGCGATCTTGAGATCGGAAGTGTATGACTACATCACCCACGAGAATCTGCTCTCGTTAACCGCTTTGGAATCTTCGAGGGTAAGTTATTCCAAACGACTCGTTGCTACAATCTAGTAGACAGATCTTGGCTTGTTTGTTTGTATGCGATAGAAAAATTTTGTTTTCCATGCTACGAACCCCTACACATGTACCCAGACCCGTCGAAGCTTGACTGCAGCCTACCTACCTTCTACTTTGGTACGGTGGGGAGGACGCTTACTGTGGAGCTGGAGCGCGACCAGAAGGGGGGCCATTCACCAACCGCCCCCCCCTGACCACCAGCGTGACCCCCAGGTGGGAGGGACGACTCGTCCAATGAGGGCTCGGAGGATGACCAGGCCCGTTCTGAGCTGGAGACGGTGGCACCTACGGCACTGCCCCCCCGGCGGCCTTGGGGGGCCACCATGGACGCACGACCATGCTCGCTCGTGAACCGGTCCTCACTCTAGACCTGCCACCAGTCGATGTTCCGCGGTGCCTTCGTACAGAGGAGTTGGGACTGGTGCCGTATGGATCGAACCTGGGTGGGGAGCTTGAGGGCCTGGGTCTCTCAGGGTTTGCGGCCCTCAAGGCCGCCACTCAGTTCAGCCCCTCGGAGATCCGTGACTCGTCCAGCGAGGGGATGGTGGTGGCCCCACCGACCTTCCCCCGCTCTCCTAGGGTTGTCTGCTACACCCTCTCCCTAGGATCTACTCCAGCTTCGCCTCGGGGATCGCCTGCGGTGGTTCCTGCGACGCCCGCCCGTCGGCTAGGGAGCCAGTCTCAGTCTTCCCCGACACCCCTGAGGCTGGTACCAAGACCTGTGTTGTTCGCCATCCGAGGCCCCCTCCGCCTCCCCCTCGCGCTCTAGTGCCAGGCTTGCTGGAGGCAGGACGGTGGTAGAGGGGAGGGAGCTGACCGTTCTCGAGTAGGTGGTGTCACGGACAGCGGTCCGCAACATAGACTCAGGTACTTCCACTCTTCCCCTTCCTTCTGATCTTGCTTCCTCTCCCCCGTCGGGGTCCAGGTTTTCAGTGTTACCAGATGTTCCCGAAGAGCAGTTGGATGTTGTGGCTAGGGATAGTGGGGTGGTGTTCCGTGGGGAACTGGGTCCCCGCTTAGATCAGATTACGACGATTAAGGAAAAGGAGATCTACGATGGGGCACTTGCGGCTTCCCGTGCTCAGACGGAGCGGGAGAGGCCGACGGAGCCCGAGGACTCTACCAGCGCAGGCCCACAAGGTCTGGCTTCTAGGGGGGGTAGTTCTTCTTGCCCGGGGAGCGGTGAGGCGACCCTAGCTGCCCCCAGATTGGGGTAAGAGGGGGCGGCCTCCCAAACCCCCGTCCAGGCCCTCGACGACTGGTATGGCCCGATCTGTCCCGCGTAATGGGCCAACTCCGGAGGTGATCCAATGAATGTTCCAATCTTTGGATTCGTCTGAAACATCGGGGGCTTTGGCCATGATGGCCGCCACCATCAGCTTCAAGACTATTTGAGACAAGAAGATGTAGATATCGTGGGCCTACAAGAGATGATTAGGCAGTACTTCTTGATCCCTGAGCTGTAGGGGTTGAGTTGCCATAGATTCACCTGGCATTGGTTGCCAGCGAATGGCCACTCTGGAGGGATCCTCCTCGGTGTGAAGGAGGATACCTTCGAGGTCAAGGACATGGACCGGGGGGGGGATTCTCTGTGAGTATGTTACTCACCCACAGACGGAGTAACCTCAGGTGGGAGGTTATTATTGTCTATGGCCCCGCGGACCATAGGAGGTCCTCGGCCTTCTTGGCTGAACTGTCAGCCAAGGTAGAAAGATGCCACACCCTGGTGGTTTGTTGCTGGGGACTTCAACCTCATCCGATCTCCTGAGGACAAGAGCTCGGATAATGTGGACTTCCCAAGGATGTTATGTTCAATGACTGTATTGCGAACCTAGCGCTCAGAGAGATCACGAGAGTGGGGGGAAGGTACACGTGGACTAACAACCGAGTCGACCCCATCCGGAGTGTGCTGGATAGGGTCCTTGTCTCGGTGGATTGGGAGTTGGCCTACCCCTATGCTCATTGTGTGCGATCACGAGGATTGGCTCAGACCACTACCCTCTCCTGCTCTCGACCGGGGGCATACCTCCCCCGAAATTGAACCGTTTCCACTTTGAGAACTTCTGGCTTCAACAGCCGGGGTTCGTCGAAATGGTTCAGTCAAAGTGGGAGGTGGCAGTGACCTCCGCCCCCGGGGTACGCACGACTGTGAATGTCTAGCACTTTTGTGCGATGATGGCTCGTCAGTTTATGTGGGGGTGGGGGGCCAACATGGGAGCGGACTTGAGGCGTAGAAAAGGCACCCTCTTGTCCGCACTCCAGGCCCTCAACCAGGATGCAGATGTAGGTGGGTTGTCGCCGGAGAGGTGGCTGCAACGATATGTGCTACAAGACTCCTTGATGGAGATTTATCGAGCGAGGAGACATTCTGGCGGCAGATGAGTCGCCAGAATTGGATCCTAAAAGGGGATGCGAACACGGCCTAATTCCATGCCATTGCGAATGGACAGCGTAGGAAGTGTTCCATCCCCTGCCTCTGGGAGGATGGTCGTCTCTTGGAGGAGGCCATGGAGATATCCTCCCATATTTACTCCTTCTATAAGGAGTTGTTCTTGGCGGCACCCCGCACAGGGGTGGCATTAGCAGTAGACTTCTGGACAGTAGGGGCTAGGGTCTCTGACGATGAGAATGCGGAGCTCACTCTCCCATTCCTGCGAGTAGAGGTGCATCAGGCCATCTTGGATATGAAGGGAGACTCTGCTCCTGGGTCGGATGGCCTCCCGGTTATTTTCTTCCATAAGTTCTGGGACAAAGTACAGGGGGTCATTATGCCTATGTTCCAGGAGTTATATGTTGGTACACTGGTGATGGCGCGCCTGAACTTTGGGGTGATTACCCTGATCCCCAAGATTGTGGGGGCCACGGATATTCGCCAGTTCAGATCGATCACGGTGATAAACATGGTCCAAAGTATCATCTCCAAGGTGTGTGTGCATCGAGTTGCTCCAAATATGGAGCGACTGACACACCCATACCAGTTTGGCTTCCTTGAAGGAAGATATATTCATGATGGGATTCTTGCGCTTCACGAAATTATTCATGAGGTGAAGGTGAGACATCATAGAGGTGTCTTTATAAATCTTGATTTCCATAAGGCGTATGACAGGCTAGATTGGGCCTTTCTTTGCCAAGTCCTCCAACGGCGAGGTGTCGATGATCGCATGATAGGGTGGATCATGCAGATCGTCATGAGCGGGAACACAACTATTAACATAAATGGCGAGGTAGGTCCCTACTTTAAACCCTCGTGTGGGGTTAGACAGGGGTACCCGATCTCGCCGATATTGTTTAATGCCAGCGTCGACGCTTTGGCGGAAATCTTGGAGAAAGCCAAGACTTCGGGCCACATCTGGGGGGTGGTGGGACACCTTATCCTAACATAAATGGCGAGGTAGGTCCCTACTTTAAACCCTCGTGTGGGGTTAGACAGGGGTACCCGATCTCGCCGATCTTGTTTAATGCCACCGTCGACGCTTTGGCGGAAATCTTGGAGAAGGCCAAGACTTCGGGCCACATCTCGGGGGTGGTGGGACACCTTATCCTAGGTGGGGGGAGGGGTGACTCACGTCCAATATGTGGATTTATACGATGATCATGGTGGAGGGGTCGGAACAGGACATTATTAACCTGAAGTTCATGATCCTCTGCTTTGAGGCCATGTCCGGCCTCAAGATCAACTTCGACAAGAGTGAAGTTATGGTGTTAGGTTACTCTGGGGATAATCAGCAGAGGATCGCAGATAACCTAAACTGCCGGTTGGCGGTCTTCCCCCTAAACTATTTAGGGATGCCGGTGAGGGACACCAGGATCCTGATTAGGGATTTGGAGCCCCTCATGGGTCGGGTTAAGGAGAAATATGAACCCTGGCAAGGGAGGTTCACCTCTAAAGGGAGCAAGACTATCCTTATCGACACGTGCATTTCTAGCCTCCCCATGTATATGATGGGGATGTACCTCCTTCCGGAAGGCGTGCATGCTAACTGATATGGAACTCTCCCGGTTCTTTTGGATGGCCAACGATGGCCACCAAAAGTACCATATGGTGAAATGGGCTGACATCTTCTCTCCCAAAGAGCTGGGGGGATTAGGTATTCTCTCATCACGTCACATGAATGTGGCGTTGATGCTTAGGTGGGTTTGGCGCATCCTGAAGGATGATGGAGGCCTCTGGCTGCAGTTAATAAAAGCTAAGTACCTCTGGGGATGACCCTTGCTGTCTTGCGAACGTCGGGAGGGCTCTCAGTTTTGGAGAGCCATCCAGGACATTAATCCAGCCATTCAGAGATGGATGTCCATTTCCATAGGTGATGGGAGGGACTCCCTCTTCTTGATGGACCCCTGGCGTGGGGCCTGGACCCTGCGCCACGAGGTTCCTTAGTTGTTTGCTATCTGCGCAAACCCCATGCTCTTGGTAGAG
Organism: Avena longiglumis; assembly: GCA_030063025.1. Taxonomy (NCBI): domain Eukaryota; kingdom Viridiplantae; phylum Streptophyta; class Magnoliopsida; order Poales; family Poaceae; genus Avena; species Avena longiglumis. The sequence goes on from CP125977.1 coordinate 501,720,669, forward strand.
GATGCGTGCCAGGGAGGGGAATGGCAGGTGGCATTCCGGCGGAACCTCGTGGAGGCCGAGAGGGTGTCCTAGGATGAGCTGAGAGATAGCCTCCTGCTGTCCCTGGCTCAGGTTCCGGACGCCCTGACCTGGAGGCTGGTCCCCTCGGGGACCTTCTCGGTTGGTTCGGCATATAGGGCCCTGTTTAGTGGGCCCGCCTTACCGTGGGTATCGCCTCTTTGGAAGGCCCCCTTACCCCTGAAGATCAAAATCTTTGTTTGGCAGTTGCTGCGGGACAGACTTCCCTCGGGGGTCGAGGTGGCCAAGCGTTTTGGGCCTAGCGATGGCCAGTGTCCGCTTTGTGCAGTCCCAAAATCGGGGTTATATATCTTCTTTTCTTGTCTCGCTGCTCGTTTCCTATGGAACTTCATCCGTGAGGCTCTGGGGCCGGAGTGGCAGGCCTCGGACCTGGGGTAGTACCTGGAAGCCGCCGCAAACCACACTGGGAGGAGGAGGTGCCTCTTCTGGTTGGTGTTTGGGGCGATGACCTGGTCTCTATGGAATATTTGGAACAAGATGGTCATTGAGCGTGTATTCCTGCGCCGTGCCTCTGACTCGATCTTCAAATTTATGGCTTTTTTGCAGCTGTGGTATCCGTTGTGTAGACAGCGGGATAGAGCGCGGCTGGACGTGTTGTTGGAGCACCTGATCACGGCGGCCCGTCGACTTGCTACTCCGTCTGCCCCACTGAGGACTCTTTCTAGCTTTGGAGGAGTCTTGTACCTGGGTGTGTGTGTGTGCGTTCTCTTCGGCTGGGTCTAGGCGTCGCCTTGTATTCGCTGAGGGGTATTGCCTTTGTGTTGTGTGTGTGGTGCACTCTGTCTTTGGTCTAGTGTGAACTTTGTATGGATGTTGCTTTATTTATAAAGCTGGGCGTCAGCCTGTTTCGAGGAGTGATATCAGCGATCGATTGGCTTTGCATCTGCTCTCAATGAAGTGCAGGCATCGTTTTTGGGTAGGTTATGCCTTTATTTCCCTTTCTTTTCAATTCTTCTTTGATAACAGGGGCTTCTTGTTCCTGCTATATTTCAGACGTGTACATTATTTTCGTAGTTTCGTCCAGTTAGAGAACAAAGAGATTGGTATTGATTTGAAGTTGTAGACACAAAGAAGATAGTTGACTATACCATATAAATCAAGATTTCTAGCATGTTAGCTACTGTTCATGTTGTACGATGTGTAGCGGCGATTTGTTCCTGACCATGTCTTGGACCAATAATTCCCTTTCTCAATCTGTTCGTGTAAAAACAATTTGCCTTGTTTATGCAGGCTGAATTTGTTTTGTAGAAAATCTTTCTCATACTACCTGTAAAGGAGGGTGCATAAATTTGTTCAGAAGCCGAACTAGGTAAAGTTCACCAAAGTTCGAGAGAAAACTATCAACCTCCAATATTAAATTAGTCTTATTAGATACTTTATTATATCTATTTTCATGTTATATAGATATAATGTTATAATTGTTAATATTATTTTCTAAAAGTTTTAGCAGACTTTACGTTGTTTGACTTTCGGAAATTATGAGTGTTGTAAATGGTTATATGTAAGGATCATCATTGTATGCCTTGAACAAAGTAATATTTTATTCATTGTCTAGAAAAAGTAATACATTTTCTAGAGAATGTAGTAATTTGATTATTGGAGCATAAAAACCTCTACGGCGATAAATTCCATATTATCAAGGCATCATTGACAATATGTTAACATGTTTGGGGGTGGTGGTGGGAGGGATTATGTTAATTTTTTTTACATATCGATAACATTCTACTTTCTCAAATCTCAACCATCCGTAAGATGAACGGGTGCCGAAACATGCACTTTCATGATGAAATCTATCTATATTTTTAGTTGATCTGGTGGATATCTTGTGTTATTGATCAATCTATAGGTGTGGTCTTATTATTAAGTTAGGTACCGATAAACCCGTGGCATGTGTGACTGGTAACTTACTACTCTTTCCTACTCCCTCGGCTCCCGAAGGTTAGCCATATAACTTTTTTCCAAACTCAAACAATAAGTTTTTTACCAAGTTTATACATAAACTACAAACATCAAATACCAAATAAATATCATTCGATGCATATAAATTATATTTTCTTCTTTTATCTATATATTGTTATGGAAAATATTATCAATAGTTTTATTTATAAACTTGGTCAAACCTTATATATGATTTGACTTTAGAAAAAATTACACGCCTTATTTAAGCAAATTAGGGTCTCCCATATGTTCCATAATTCTTGGTCTAAACTAAAACATAACAAGAATTATGGGACGGAGTATTCTGTTAATAATATTTGTATTATTATCATTTAAGTTCCTAACTCAAGTATGTTACTTTGGAAGTCAACGACATTTGATTGTCTATGAGGCGATGTGTGATTGTATGTTTGGGTAACCAATGGATTACGGGAAATTTTTTATTTATCTATAAGCATTAATGCACTTACTTAACTGTGTGATTGTATGTTTGTGTAGTTGTCTAGCATGCATTGTTTGTAAGCATCTTTTTGCATGCTAGTTAGATTGTTCAACCACACGGTTTCGCCACGTCTTGTTTGGGAATATATTTTGAGCACTAGATCGTGAGAACTCCTTTATTTACCTACCCATTCATGCAACTCCTTTTTCTTACATTTCATATAGGTAGCAATTGTTTCTTCATGTGTTGTAACTTGGACCTGTCAAATACGAAAATGTCGGTGTGTTTATGTCAATCCATCAATACAATGTAAGCTAAAAAAATTGCAACTTCAAATAAATTCATATCTTGTTAAATCTTTATGTTCTACAGAGGAATTAACTAAATCCCGATATACTTTGTTTGAGTTATCTATGATTTAGCTATGTCATGATAGAAAAAATGCGGGGGTAATATAGATGAAAGTGATGATTTTTTTACTGTAGGTATTTATTTACTTTGCTTGAGTACCTTTTTTCCTATTTATTACCACTTAGAATATCGTGGTCAAATGGGTGCATGACAACGGGATGACACCTATAGGTCGGTCCAAGATCAAGAGTAGGCCTAGTAGTCCAAGGTGGACCAAGTAAACGATATGGTGCCCCCGGCATAGGTTAGCACACAAGTCCTGCACAAGGCTACTAGCAAGATAAACTAGGGCCGACTCCTCCACCGGCCAGGCTTGACGGACTCTCAAAACGACACCCTAATGGCACAACAGACTATGTGTAAAAATTCATTGGGATTACAAGCGCGGAGAGTTGTAGTAACTCACTCTTTCCCAACAAGAATGAATAATGGTTTAATATCAAACATAAGGAACTTCCAAGTCGCCTTCTACCTCTTCAAGCAATACCAACAAAACAAGAAGAAGTTGTCGTATGCCTCCAACTCAACTGTGGTGTATTAAGAATGAGATGAAAACAATGTACAATCTATAAATTAAAATGCATTACATGACTTTTATATTTTTGGAATATTTGATAGTGCAAAATATAAAAAGGGTGTGTAGCAATGTAAAAGTGTTTTCTTATGGGAAAAGTGGACCGGGATTCATGAGTTCACTTGACCTCTCTCTAATAAAGATGGTAACACAAAATAAACACTTTAGACAAGATAAATTGTATACAACTTCTATGTAGTGTTTGATTCACATTCATACCAACATCACATTCTAGTGTAGAGATGATGCAACACATATCTCTCATAGTCACCTAAGCAAGTGCATTGTTCGCATGCTTAGAATTAAGTGGCTACACTTTTAAGAGATGGCACAGAGTATTGCCTTAAGTGGTGACATGATGTTGGATGAACTCATGTGTGTGCTTAAAAAAATACCACATTTTCTCTTAGTAAGCGGTATACTAGCGCATGGCATGTCAAGAATGATAAAAACTATAGCAACCCCCAACATTTTTTGCCACTATCTAGGTGCTTACTACAAGTATAATCCAACTAACGCACATTTTCCCGCTCTCGTGCGCTAGCATACTAGTTTGATCAGTACATGAATATGGTAATGGGGGTCGCATATACAAATACATCAAATACATAGTGAAATTGCATATCATGACACATCTCATTTCAAAATACCGACCATAGGAAATACAATATGACTAGAATCATGGATGACGGCTCATACATGTCAAAATATGATATAACATAGAGAGCGATCAAGCTACTGCCATATACCCGATTGTTCCCTTATCATCACAAAGAAGATGTTCAATACATTGGAGAGGTCAGAGGTCCAAGCAGGAAGGCTCCGACAATATTTCCCCTTCAATTTTCATTGACGTGAATTCCGCTGCAATTTTGGTGCTTCCATGGTGGTATTATCTCTCTCTCTCTCTAACTTGCGAAGGAGGGACATATATATAGTCATTAGGTCAAACTGATTCCCTAGCGAAAGAATAGAGGCAATCAGACGACTGAGGGCGGAGATCCTCCTCTTGGATCACCTTGTGGGGTCCACATGTCGAGGGTGGATTCCACCTCTCGAGCATATTTGTGCGCATGCTTTGATATCCAAATCTTCATGTTTTGTTTAATTTATCCTCTCCCAAAAAATGTTCATGCACATCGCGGGCTGATGACATAAGGTTGAGCATGCATTCATGCACATCGCAACATAAGGTTCAATATTTTTTCATGTATATCTAGTTCACATATCATGATTTATCAAATATTAACGACTCATAAAAATCGGCAATAAGTAATATCTCAATGATATAAATGTTTTTAAGTACCCTTGTTTATAAAAAATAGTGTTCACTATGTTGCATTCAGCTCTTGCAGCTTCTTGTCCAGTTTATCCTTCTAGGCGAGCGAGTTAGTTTTCAAACTAGCGGGATTTCTTGTTTTGCATGGTGACCATAATGAGTTCAAGTATTTGCCTCCTCTTTTTTTTACATGAGGTTGTTGATATTGTAGATCCTTCATTTCAGAAGATCACCTAGCTCATCAGCGGTCTTGCACTATTCTTTGTTAATTTTGAAAATACTCGCTTCGTGTGAGTTACATGTAGACAATCAATATGTGGGAGTCCAACACAGTAAGAGACACAATTGTCTTCTTCATATGCCAGTAGGAGATACGTTCTCCTCTATGTATGTCGCTCTTACTGTGGCTGGTTATACGTTTCGTCTGAGTTACATGTAGTCCAACACAGTGAGAGACACAATTGTCTTCTTCATATGCTAGAAAGAGATACGTTCTCCTCTATGTATGTCGTTCTTGCTTCTATGGTGGCATTATCTCTCTCTCTCTCTCTAACTTGCAAAGGAGGGACATATATATATATATTCATTAGGTCAAACTAATTCCCTATCGAAATAATAGAGGCATTCAGACGACTGAGGGCGGATATCCTCCTCTTGGAGCACCTTGTGGGGTCCACATGCCAAGGGTGGATCCCACCCCTCGAGCATCTTTGTGTGCATGCTTTGATATCCAAATCTTCATGTTCTGTTTAATTTATACTCTGTTAGCCAAAATATGTTCATTCACATCACGGGATGACGACATAAGGTTGAGCATGCATTCATGCATATCGCAACATAAGTTTCAATCTTTTTTCATGTATATCTAGTTCGCATATCATGGTTCATCAAATATTAACGACTCATAAAAATCGGCTATGAGTAGTATCTCAATGCTAGAAATGTTTTGAAGTACTCTTGTTTATAAAATTAGTGTTCACTATGTTGCATTCAACTCTTGCAGCTTCTTGTCCAGTTTATCCTTCTAGGCGAGCGAGTTAGTTTTCAAAGTGGTGTGATTTCTTGTTTTGCTTGGTGACAATAAGGAGTTCAAGTATTTGCCTCCTCTTGCCTTTAATAAGGTTGTTGATATTGTAGATCCTTCATTTGATAAGATCACCTAGCTCATCAGCGGTCCCATATTATTCTTTGTTAATTTTGAAAACACTAGCTTCATGTGAGTTACATGTAGACAATCAATATATGGGAGTCCAACACGATGACTCGATGAGAGACACAATTCTCTTCTTCATATGCCAGCAAGAGATAAGTTCTCCTCTATGTATGTCGCTCTTGATGTGGCTGGTTATACGTTTCGTGTGAGTTACATGTAGACAATCAATATGTGGGAGTCCAACACAGTGAGAGACACAATTGTCTTCTTCATATGTCAGTAAGAGATAAGTTCTCCTCTATGTATGCCATTCTTGCTTCCATGTTGGCATTCTCTCTCTCTCACACACACACACACATTCTCTCTCTAACTTGCGAAGGAGGGACATATATATAGTCATTAGGTCAAACTGATTCCCTAGCGAAATAATAGAGGCAATCACACGACTGAGGATGGAGATCCTACTCTTGGAGGGCCTTGTGGGGTCCACATGCATAGGTGGATCCCACCTGATACGTCCAAACGTATCTACTTTTCCGAATACTTTGCTATTGTTTCTCCTCTAAACTTGTGTGATTTGGACACAACTAACACGGACTGACGCTATTTTTAGCAGAATTACCTTGGTGTCTAGTTTTTGTGCAGAAAATCAACTATCAGGAAAAATCCCGGAAAATATGCCAAAAATCCTATTTCACCAGAAGATCCATGGATCCAGAACACGAGATGGAGTGGATCCCTGTGGGGCCCACACCCCCATGCCGCGCGGGTGGGCCCAGCCCGCTCCTGGGGGGTGCGGCCGCCTCAGGCACCCCCTCGGCCTCCCTCTTCGCCTATAAGTTGCCTCTTGACCTAAAAACTGAGGGGGGTTCGTCGTTTTTCCAGAAAGAGTTCCGCTGCGCCACCACCACCAAAAACCACGATTCGGAACCAAAAACTCCGTTCTGGCACACTGGCGGGACGGGGAATTTTGGGAGGATCATCGCCATCGTCATCACCAACGCCTCTCCATCAACCATCAATGTTTCCATCATCCATGAGTGAGTAATCCCCTGCTGTAGGCTATGGGGATGGAAGGGATTGGATGAGTTCTATCATGTAATCGAATAAGATTGTTAGGGAATGGTTCCTAGTATCTCTATTAGTGCTATTTGAATTTGTTGCAACTTGTTGTGCTTAATGCTTGTCACTAGGGCCCGAGTGCCATGATCTCAGATCTAAACTTATTATTGAATCATTATGATAGTATTGTTTGTGATCTTATCTGCAAGTTGTGTACACATATTATTGTCCGGATCCGAAGGCCCCGAAGTGATAGAAATTGGGACAACCGGAGGGGATGGTTGTGATGTGAAGATCACATGTGTTCATGGAGTGTTAATGCTTTGCTCCAGTGCTATATTAAAAGGAGCACCTTAATTTCCAGTAGTTCCCTAGAGACCCCGCTGCAACGGGCTGGCAGGACAAAAGATGTTGTGCAAGTTCTCATTATGAGCATGCATGACTATATATGGAGCACATGCCTATGATTGTTTAGTACTTGGATGCTTTATCTCATTTATCTGCAATTTCTCTAGATCTTGAAGTTACATGTTTAGACTTGTCAATGCAATGCCCGTCCATCCATCCCTATGCCTACCGCGCTCATATCCTACTGTTTGTTGTTAATGTTACTATTGGTCCTGTTTTGTTGCTGTTGTTGCTACCGATAAAATTCTGTGAGCAAGAACTATTTCCAGGTGCAGCTGAATTGACAACTCAGTTGTTAAGGCTTGCAAGTATTCTTTGGCTCCCCTTGTGTCGAATCAATAAATTGGGTAATACTACCCTCGAAGACTGTTGCGATCCCCTATACTAGTGGGTCGTCAAGACTATTTTCTGGCGCCGTTGCTGGGGAGCATAGCTTTATTTGTAAGTTCACTTGGATATATTATTGTTCACTGCTACTCCTTTCTTCATGGGGAAGTCTCGTGATGGAAAGTTCCCTATTTTACCATCCACTACAAGAAGAGGTAGAATCCTAAACACCTCTGCTGCTCTTGATTCACCGTCTGTTATAAGTAAGTTTGTTACTCCACCACCATATACTCATGCTACACACACTGCTACTACTGTTGAATCTGAAACTGCTTTTGATACTCATGATGTTACTTCTAATGTGCTTGATGCGAGTGGTTCATTAGGTCCTTTCCTAGAAGCTACTATGGCTAGTCCAGGAAATACTAAAACTCCTAGTGAATACACTGTTACACCTGTTAGCTCACCTGAGTCTAGAGAGAGATATGATATTAATGATGGTTACATTGAGTTTACTGATGAATTTATTGAAGAGTGCCAAAACACACATGGTGCTACTGCTATTAAGAGTCTCCTCGAGAGATGTACCATTATTCCTAAAATGTCCTCCGATCCTAAGTTTGCCACCTCTCCCAGAGATATCAAAGATGAAGATTATGATTTTTCTCTTGATTTATCCTATTTAGACATTGTTGAGAAAGAACCTTTTTGTGGGAATGAAAATGAGAGTGTTGTAGCTCATATGAATGAGATTTCCACTATGAGTGCTTTATTCTCTAATGATTTTAAGATGTGCAAGTACTTTGTTACTAAGATCTTCCCCTTTTCACTAAAAGGAGAAGCTAAGGCTTGGTTTAATAGATTACCCCCTGGTTTCATTGATAGCCCTGATTGCTTGATTGCTTTTTTCTTCCAGAAATATTTTCCTCCCAGTGCTAGACAAGCTGCTTTGCAGAAACTTTTTGATTTTAAACAGGGAGAAGAAGAGAAATTGCCCGAGTCATGGACAAGGTTTTGTGCCTTGATTCATGCACATCCTAGATGTCCATTACCTAAAAATGAGCTTCTTGATATTTATTATAATGGACTAGATGATGATTCTAGGACATACCTAGATAGCTTTGCTGATTGTGTTTTCATGAAAAGAACTCCTATAGATGCTGAAGAATTAATGGATAAAATAAGCAAGAACTATGACGATTGGACTTCAACTGAGCTAAATACACCTGAGCCTATTACTCCTGAACCAGTTGTTCCTGAACCAGTTCCAACACCAACACCAAATAAGAGGGTAGTAATTGCATTAAATGATGAAGTGATGAAAGAAGCTAAGAAATGTCTTGTAACACCCTCAGAATCGGCCCTATGCAAGTTTTAGCAAAACTCGCCAAACCCTCATAGAAACGATTCGAAGGTGCCCACCAGGCACTTTCGTGCGGGTGGAAATCAAAGTAATAACAGTACACAACAGTCCTCGATGGGACCCACATATATATATATATATATATATATATATATATATATATATATATATATATATATATATATATATATATATATATATATATATAACAGCGACTCAATGAGTCAAGAATACAGAGATAATATACAAAGATCCAAATCACCTCGAAAACGATAGGCGTCCGCTACGGACAAGATGCAAATGGGGCTAAGAGCCCCAAGAATAACCAATGGCGTCCATAACCTGTGCCAAGCGGAAGGGTAACCTCGCTAACGACGTCGATCTCAAACCTGCTTAAACAAAGGGTGCCGACAAAGGGCAAAGGAAAAGAAGGAGTCAAGATCGAGGCGATGCACGGCGAGGCTAGAATCGGCGGTCCTCGCCTACATAGGTATGGTGGATGGCGGCAGCAAAAGATGCACTAAACAACCTATAGAGACTCGATACAACTGGCGGTTATCAGAGAGGGGTAAGAATGACCTACCCGGATCCAACCTGAAGCTAACACCAAACAAACCCAGCCTGGTGTTTCCCCCTCGAGACCAATCGAGGAAGTCAACCGAGGAACTCACGCAGTTGGCAGTTTTATTTATTCAGTTATAGTTGCGGTACTTTACTAGTCAGGTTTAGAGATTCATCCTGATAAGGTAAGCAGTGGGCACTTTTAGTTAACCATTCCGTTATAGTTGCGGCAATTACTAATCAAATACAGATAGCATGATATAATCCCAAAACCCAGCAGTTGTTGGTACTTTTAATCAACCAATTCCGTTGTAGTTGCAGCACTTACTAGTCAGGTACAATGGTCGCAAGCGACAAACCAAACAAGCAATTGTGGGCAGTATTATTAGCCATTCCGTTATAGTGAAGCTGATTACTAGTCATTATAAAGTCATATTTATAGCAATAAACTTTAGTTATGCTTGTCTATGATCGAGATACTGTGCTCCAAGTCGTCCATATCCGCGGACACGGCTTTCAGAAAGTTTTACCCGCCGGTGCACCAATAGCAACACGCTCGATCAACCTCGGAAAACCAAATCAAAACCCAACGAGGCTTTCACGATCGAACAATCACAGATTCGAAATATTTCAGGGGGCCACCCATTGAGTAGATCCCGAACGGAGTAAGCAAGCTCGAGACGGGCTCAAGGTTTGCGCTGGTCAGAAATCGGGAACCCGAAAGTGTGGCTGGGCTTGTCGATACCGCGAAAACACTCCGCTTACCTAAACAGTACAGTGTGCTCCTCGCACAATTTAAATACAGAAAGTAGCATGGCATAAGTACAGGATCGTAAATAAAACCTCAAACTAGTTTGTGGCCCCAAGAAATAAGACTGAATCAAGCTCTGGCTCAGGGGGTGTGGCATCCCGCAAAACCACTACTAGAAAATCGCGTTGAATTCGTGCATTGCATCGTCATCATCGTGCATAGTTTGCATAAAACTATTTTGCAAACCCCGTCTTGTTTTCCAGACGCCCCATCTTATTCAAACTCCAAAATCCGGCCCCCGGAATATTTTGTTTTGGCCGCTATCGGTTTGCAGACGGCCCGTTTAAATCGGATAAAATATTTATTTATTTTTGGCCGGGTAACGGCCAACCGACCAACGACCGCCCCAGATTTCTAAACGGTCCAACCCCGCCCTTCTAATCCTAAGTCTACCCAGTTTCTACCCCATCCTCTTGGCCACCTCACGCCCACCAATCCAGACACGACACCTCACCCTCGCCCTCTCCCCCCCCTATCCTAAACTGCCACATGGCCCAACCCTCCCCTTCCTCTCTCTCCAGCTGGCCCCAACCTCTCACTCACCCAACCGCAGCCCTACCTCTCCCGCTCTCCTCGTGACCACTGGTCCCACCCCGCCACGCAGCCCACCAACCCGCATGCGCTACCTCCCCCCGCGCCTCCAGCCACCGACCCGCCCATGGACCCGCCTTGCCCACCTGTCCCCACTCACGACGCCCCGTCCACGCTGTCGCCCCAGCCAGCGTGCCCAGCAATCTCTCTCTCCTTCTTTCTTCCCCACAAGACTTCAAGACGTGAGCGATGGCCCCTTCTCTCCTCGGCGCCCACCGCCTCTCCCTCCACCGCCAGAGCACCACCTCGCCGGCGTCTCCACGAGTCGCCTGCCCTCACCCTGCGTTCTCCCGTGCTCGGCGCAGCCCCCTGAGCCCCAGCCCGCGGCCTTGCCCGCATGACGCAACGCCGCCTCGCCGCGACACCGCCTCCGGCTGGCGCGCCGCCTCGAGGCCGGCCGCCGCCGCCTCCGCTGTCCAGCGGCAGCCTCCTGCTCCGCCCAGCCCGCCCGGCCGCCACCGGCGCTGCTTCGCCGCCTCCTCGCCGTCGTCTTCCGCCGCCTCGCCGCCACCGCATCCCTCGCTGGCCCAAGCCCTCCTCTACCCGCAGCAGCCGCCGCCGAGCCGCCTGCCACCGGGCGGTTCTGCTCCGCCTGCGTCGCTCCGCCGTCGCCGTCGTGGCCGCTCCGCCCGCAGCCGCCTCCGGCCCGCCTGCTGCCGCGTCCTCGCCGCTTCGCCTCGCCGGAGTCCGCCGCCTCCACGCCTGCCCGCCACCGTGGCCTGTCAGGCCGCCGCACGTGTGCTCGTGTATGCGTGCTCGTGTGTGCTCGTGTATGCGTGTGCTCGTGTATGTGTGCTCGTGTATGTGTGTGCTCGTGTATGCGTGTGCTCGTGTACGTGTGTGCTCGTGTATGCGTGTGCTCGTGTACGCGCGTGCTCGTGTATGTGTCGTGGCAAACGCGTGTGAACCCTATAGTCGTTTTGGAGCACCCCGAGCTCGCCAACAACCTTCGACACGAACCTCGGACGCAAGATCGCCACGACCGACAAGCACCTCCCCAAAGATCGAGATCGAACCGAGTTGAGAAACCGCAAGACCTTCGCGATGACGAACGACACCGAACGAAGTTCGCTTCCGACATCGAGGTCCCAAGATCGACGCCCGCGACCGCCGAGAACCCCGACATGGACACACCAAGTTCTTCATCGAGGAAGCCAAGGCCGTCGACGTGGAACCATAGACGCCGAGTACTTCATCCCGGACACCGAGAACCCCGTGGCGGCAAGTGCCTCGACCCGAACGCCATGACCCGACGCCCCCGGATGCCAAGACCGCCTCGATGGCGCGGACCCGACAAGAGCGTCGCAACGACAAGAACGACGACAACCAAGACGGTACCGATGCCCCGACGCCAGGCCAAGTACTCCTTCCCGGAGGCGATGCTCGAGAACACGAACGGCAAGAACACCGCCGCAGAACGCCAGTGCTTCACCCCGGCGCGCCAAGTTCTTCCTCCCGGATCCGAAGACGCCAAGACCGATAAGATCTACCCCGATCCGAAGACCCTAACCCCCGGATGCGCCAAGACCTACCCCTGAGTCCAAGAACGATCCCGGAGTCCGAGAACTTTTCCGTCGAACCCTGGACCCCGACCCCGAACCCCGGATCCCCAAGATCGTCGAGACCCCTAATGTGTGAACCCCTTCCCGCAAACCCTATTTTATAAATGCATAATAACAACTTGATCGCATATTGAATTGTCATACTCGCATGCATATCTGTGGTTTGGGGGCCTTATGCCGATTCACCTAATAATTAAATATGGGGCCCATATGCGGGCAAATCTAGCCTTATATTGGCCTCATTTAAATTGGTGTAGCGAACCGGTACTATCTCTTTGCCATGTTAAAAGAACATTTAATTTGCGGGGTATCTAAACAACATGAACCACCTAATTAAATATCGGGACCCCGGTTCCGCTTAATCTTGACCTAATTGCATTGCACCTTTTGCCATGCCATCCATCATGCATGCATCATGCCGATCTTCTGTCGTTTTATTAAATAGCGCATCCGGTGTTTCTCCTAGTGTTTTGCTTCTTCGCGGATTGGACCGTTGAGTTGATGTGAGCTTCGCCCCGATCTTCGGATGAACCTTTCGACAATGTTTTCAGGCGAGCATCTCCCTCTTTCTACCTATCTTACTTTTATAGTCTTTATTCCCTCCTGTTGAACTATTGCTATCTGTGTTGCGATGCTCTAGTTTCCGTACCCGATATATCCCCTGCAGCCTTATATTGCCTTGGACACACCCTATTACCTGTTGTTTGGTAGATAGTTGGACTTGCGCGTCGTAGTTGCTTGCTCAAGTACTGATGTGTGTCGTCATATGCCACAGTTGCTGATGTATTGCCGCATGCTGATGTTGGAGATGAATTCTAGTTTTACTTATTGTTCACTTTACTTTCTGCTTAACAACTAAAATTGAATAAGGAGGCATCGGTGGGTGATAGATAATATTTGGTTTCGAACGCCCACTTGTGTCCCGTAAGACCCCGAGTACTTGATACTGTTCCTTGTTTTTGCGCTATCCACATCCGGGAGGTATATGGGACCCCGAGCGAGCTTGATTCGGACTTATTTCTTGGGGCCACAAACTAGTTTGAGGTGTTTTACTATCCTGTACTTATGCCATGCTTTCTCGCTTTATTTACGATTGTGCAGGTAACGACACTGCATCGCTGTTAGGATCGGGACACGTTTACGGTGTCGACAAGCCCGCTTGGGGTTCCCATCGCTCACCGTCTACCCGGACCTTGAGGCCGCCTCGAGCTTGCTTACTATGGATTCTACTTAAGGGGTGGCCCCCTGAAATATTTCTGAATCCTGTGATTGTTCAGTCGTGAAAGCCTCGTTGGGTTTTGATTTGGTTTTTCCGAGGTTGATCGAGCGTGTGTTGCTATTGGTGCACCCCGGCCGGGTTAAAACTTTCTGAAAGCCGTGTCCGCGGATATGGACGACTTGGAGCACAGTATCTCGATCATAGACAAGCATAACTAAAGTTTACTGCTATTAATTTGACTTATAATGACTAGTAATCAGCTTTCACTATAACGGAATGGCTAATTAATACTGCCCACCATTGCTTGTTTGGTTGTCGCTTGCGACAAATGTATCTGACTAGTAAGTATTGCAACTACAACGAATTGGCTGAATAAAAGTACCAACAACTGCTGGGTTTTGGGATTATCTCATGCTATCTGCACCTGATTAGTAAGAGTTACAACTATAACGGAATGGTTAACTAAAAGTGCCCATCGCTACCTTATCAGGACGATTATTTAAACCTGACTAGTAAAGTGCCGCAACTATAACTGAATAAGTAAAACTGCCAACTGCGTGAGTTCCTCGGTTGACTTCCTCGTTTGGTCTCGAGGGGGAAACACCAGGATGGGTTTGTTGGTGTTAGCTTCAGGTTGGATCCGGATAGGTCATTCTCACCCCTCTCTGATCACCGCCAGTTGTTTCGAGTCTCTATAGGTTGTTTAGTGCATGCTGCCGCTGCCGCTTCAGTCCACCATACCTATGTAGGCGAGGACCGCCGAATTCTAGCCTCGCTGTCTTGGCCTCAAGATCGACGCTCTTCTTTTCCTTTGCCCTTTGTCGGCACCCCTTTGTTTAAGTGTTTTGAGATCGGCGTCGTTAGCGTGGTTACCCTTCCGCTTGGCCTCGGCAGGGTTATGGGCGTCATTGGTTATTCTTCGTGGCTCTTAGCCCCATTTGCATCTTGTCCGTAGCTGGACGCTATGTCGCTTTCAAGGTGATTGGATCTTTGTATATTATATCTGTATTCTTGACTCATCGAGTCAAGTATATATATTCTGCTACATGGGTCCCATCGAGGACTGTTGTGTAATGTTATTACTGCCGTTTCCACCCGCACGAAAGTGCTGGTGAGCACCTTTGAATCGCTTCTATGCGGGTTTGGTGAATTTTGCCCAAACTTGCATAGGTCCGATTCGAGGGTGTTACAGTGGTATCGAGCTCAGCGATGCGATACCCACAAGTCCAGCCTGTAGGATAACCTAGCTAACGGCCGAAGTAGAGTGTCAAAACTATTTTTACAAAATCGGTTGGATAGTTCTGGCTAGGTCTGATTTTACTCCTTACCCTCTGCCGTTCTCCTCTTACCCCTACGTGTTTTGAATCCGCTCTCGTCTCTTTCTTCGAGTCCAGGAATTCTCGCGGTTGGGTTTCCGTCGTACCTTCAGGGTTTCTCTATCTCTCTTTTGTAACGGAGGTGCTACGATCATCAATCTGCGACTTGTCTGTTGTATCTTCCTCCGATCTTTGTTCTGGAGCTCTTTATCCATATGTGTTCCTTGCTGGATACTAGTGACGTTGAAAAACATCTGAGAAGGACGAGCTTTGGTGAAGTTGGAGTCGACCCTGAGCATGTGTTGTTCATGCCAATGGAACCATCGCGGAACCTAATCAGTGTGTCTTTCATACGATTTCTGCTGGCATCATATCTTTGTTCCGGATACCGCCTATGAAGATCTTCAGTCTAATTCCGAGAGTTGGTTGCTTAATCCGCCTATTCGTGTGCAGAGTAATGGTTTGAGTGCGGGATGGATTGGCTACCCTACCACTTCTCTTATCATTCGCTCTTGTACGTCGAATCAGGGGATCCGGCAGTTTTACTCCATCCACGGAAGTTCGAGGTGGCTTTATCGTTTGATGCCTCTATCTTCGTCCTTTGTTTATCCGGAGTGTTCTCCCGACGATCAGGAACAACGACCCTTTGTTGGTGGTGTCGCCGATTCCCAGATGAAGAAGGAACCCTCGTTAGTGGTGTCGCGAGGATCTACACGGAGCGAGAGGATGCAGAACGCCGACCTTCCTTCCGGTACCATGAGGCGGATCTCGAGGGCGAGATCCATTGTTAGTGGTGTCGAATTGTGGCATCCCGCAAAACCACTACTAGAAAATCGCGTTGAATTCGTGCATTGCATCGTCATCATCGTGCATAGTTTGCATAAAACTATTTTGCAAACCCCGTCTTGTTTTCCAGACGCCCCATCTTATTCAAACTCCAAAATCCGGCCCCCGGAATATTTTGTTTTGGCCGCTATCGGTTTGCAGACGGCCCGTTTAAATCGGATAAAATATTTATTTATTTTTGGCCGGGGCAGTCGAACGGGCCAACCGACCCGAACGACCGCCCCAGATTTCTAAAACGGTCCAACCTGCCGCCCTTCTAATCCTAAGTCTACCCAGTTTTCTACCCCATCCTCTTGGCCACCTCACTCCCACCAATCCAGACACGACACCTCACCCTCTCCCTCTCCCCCTCCTATCCTAAACTGCCACATGGCCCAACCCTCCCCTTCCTCTCTCTCCAGCTGGCCCCAACCCTCTCTCAGCTCACCCAACCGCAGCCCTACCCTCTCCCGCTCTCCTCGCTGACCGCCGGGTCCCACCCCGCCACGCAGCCCCACCAACCCGCATGCGCTACCTCCCCGCGCCTCACAGCCACCGACCCGCCCATGGGACCGCCTTGGCCCACTGTCCCCACTCACGCACGCACGCCGTCCCTTGCACGCGTCGCCCCAGCGTGCCAATCAATCTCTCTCCCTTCTTCCTTTCTTCGGCACCCCCGCACGTGAGCGATGGCCCCTTCTCCCTCGCCCACCGCTCCTCCCTCCACCGCCAGAGCACCACCCCGCTTGGCGTCTCCTCCACGAGTCGCCCGGCCCCTCACCCTGTTCTCCCGTGCTCGGCGCAGCCCATGAGCCCCGAGCCCCAGCCCGGCCTCGTCCTGACATGACGCCCGCCTGCCAGACACCGCCTCGGCTGGCGCCGCCTGAGCGAACCGCCGGGCCGCCGCCCTCGCGGTCCCCTCTCGGCAGCGGCCGCCTGCGCTGCCGGGTTTTCCGCCCTCCGCCGACCTCGCCCGGCCGCCCGACCCGGCGCTGCTCGCCCTGCCTCGCTGCCGCCCGTCCTCGGCCACCGCATCCCTCGCTGCCCAAGCCTCCTCTACCTCGCAGCAGCCGCCGGAGCCGCCTGTCACCGGCGGTGCTCACCGCCGCCCGCCGCTCGCCGTCCGTGGCCGCCCGCTGCCGCCGCCCGCCCGCCTGCCGCTGCCTCGCCGCTGCCCGCTTCGCCGAGTCGCCCGCCCCTCCACGCTGCCCGCCACCGCCTGTGGCCCGCCACGTGTGCTCGTGTATGCGTGTGCTCGTATGTGTGTGCTCGTATGCGTGTGCTCGTGTATGTGTGTGCTCGTGTATGCGTGTGCTCGTGTGCGCGTTTCGTGTATGTGTGTGCTCGTATGTGTGCTCGTGTATGCGTGTGCTCGTGTATGTGTCGTGGTAAACGCGTGTGAACCCTATGGCCGTTTTGGAGCACCCCGAGCTCGCCAACAACCTTCGGCACCGAACCCTCGGGACGCAAGATCGCCACGAGACCGGCAAGCACCTCCCCCGAAGATCGAGATCGAACCGAGTTGAGAAACCGGCAAGACCTTCGCGATGACGAGAACGACACCAACCGAAGTTACGCTTCCGGACATCGAGGTCCCGAAGACTGACGCCCGGCGACCGAAGCCGAGAACCCCGACATGGACACACCAAGTTCTTCATCGAGGAAGCCAAGGCCGTCGACGTGGAACCATAGACGCCGAGTACTTCATCCCGGACACCGAGAACCCCGTGGCGGCAAGTGCCTCGACCCGAACGCCATGACCCGACGCCCCCGGATGCCAAGACCGCCTCGATGGCGCGGACCCGACAAGAGCGTCGCAACGACAAGAACGACGACAACCAAGACGGTACCGATGCCCCGACGCCAGGCCAAGTACTCCTTCCCGGAGGCGATGCTCGAGAACACGAACGGCAAGAACACCGCCGCAGAACGCCAGTGCTTCACCCCGGCGCGCCAAGTTCTTCCTCCCGGATCCGAAGACGCCAAGACCGATAAGATCTACCCCGATCCGAAGACCCTAACCCCCGGATGCGCCAAGACCTACCCCTGAGTCCAAGAACGATCCCGGAGTCCGAGAACTTTTCCGTCGAACCCTGGACCCCGACCCCGAACCCCGGATCCCCAAGATCGTCGAGACCCCTAATGTGTGAACCCCTTCCCGCAAACCCTATTTTATAAATGCATAATAACAACTTGATCGCATATTGAATTGTCATACTCGCATGCATATCTGTGGTTTGGGGGCCTTATGCCGATTCACCTAATAATTAAATATGGGGCCCATATGCGGGCAAATCTAGCCTTATATTGGCCTCATTTAAATTGGTGTAGCGAACCGGTACTATCTCTTTGCCATGTTAAAAGAACATTTAATTTGCGGGGTATCTAAACAACATGAACCACCTAATTAAATATCGGGACCCCGGTTCCGCTTAATCTTGACCTAATTGCATTGCACCTTTTGCCATGCCATCCATCATGCATGCATCATGCCGATCTTCTGTCGTTTTATTAAATAGCGCATCCGGTGTTTCTCCTAGTGTTTTGCTTCTTCGCGGATTGGACCGTTGAGTTGATGTGAGCTTCGCCCCGATCTTCGGATGAACCTTTCGACAATGTTTTCAAAGCAGCATCTCCCTTTCTACCTATCTTACTTTTATAGTCTTTATTCCTCCTGTTGAACTATTGCTATCCGTGTTGCGATGCTCTAGTTTCGCATTCGATATATCCCCGCAGCCTTATATTGCCTTGGACACACCCTATTACCCGTTGTTTGGTAGATAGTTGGACTTGCGTCGTAGTTGCTTGCTCAAGTCTTGATGTGTGTCGTCATATGCCACGATTCTTGATGTATTGCCGTATCTTGATGTTGGAGATGAATTCTAGTTTTACTTATTGTTCACTTTACTTCGCTTAACAACTAAAATTGAATAAGCAGAGGCATCGGTGGGTGATAGATAATATTTGGTTTCCGAACGCCCACTTGTGTCCCGTAAGACCCCGAGTACTTGATACCTGTTCCTTGTTTTTGCGCGCTATCCACATCCGGGAGGTATATGGGACCCCCCTGAGCCAGAGCTTGATTCAGACTTATTTCTTGGGGCCACAAACTAGTTTGAGGTGTTTTTACTATCCTGTACTTATGCCATGCTTTACTGCTTTATTTACGATTGTGCGAGGTACTGCACACTGTACTGTTTAGGATCGGGACACGTTTACGCGGTGTCGACAAGCCCGTTGGCTTGGGGTTCCCGACCGCTCTGACCTGCAGACCTTGAGGCCGCCTCGAGCTTGCTTACTCGTTGCGGATTCTACTTAAGGTGGCCCCTGAAATATTTCTGAATCTGTGATTGTTCACCGTGAAAGCCTCGTTGGGTTTTGATTTGGTTTTTCCGAGGTTGATCGGCGTGTGTTGCTATTGGTGCACCCGGCCGGTAAAACTTTCTCAAAGCCGCGGATATGGACGACTTGGAGCACGAGATCTCGATCATAGACAAGCATAACTAAAGTTTATCGCTATTAATTTGACTTATAATGACTAGTAATCAGCTTTCACTATAACGGAATGGCTAATTAATCGCCCACCATTGCTTGTTTGGTTGTCGCCATGCGACAAATGTATCGACTAGTAAGTATTGCAACTACAACGAATTGGCTGAATAAAAGTACCAACAACTCTTTGGTTTTGGGATTATCTCATGCTATCGCACCGATTAGTAAGAGTTACAACTATAACGGAATGGTTAACTAAAAGTGCCCATCGCTACCTTATCGTGACGATTATTTAAACCGACTAGTAAAGTGCCGCAACTATAATCGAATAAGTAAAGCGCCAACTGCGTGAGTTCCTCGGTTGACTTCCTCGTTTGGTCTCGAGGGGAAACACCGGATGGGTTTGTTGGTGTTAGCTTCAGGTTGGATCCGATAGGTCATTCTCACCCTCTCTCGATCACCGCCATTGTTTGAGTCTCTATAGGTTGTTTAGTGCATGCCGCCGCCGCTTGATCCACCATACCTATGTAGGCGAGGACCGCGAATTCTAGCCTCGCTGTGTCTTCGCCTCGATCGACGCTCCTTCTTTTTCCTTTGCCCTTTGTCGGCACCCCTTTTGTTTAAGCAGGTTTTGAGATCGACGTCGTTAGCAGGGTTACCCTTCCGGCTTGGCCTGGGCAGGGTTATGGACGTCATTGGTTATTCTTCAGGGCTCTTAGCCCCATTTGCATCTTGTCCGTAGCTGGACGCTATGTCGTTTCAAGGTGATTGGATCTTTGTATATTATATCTGTATTCTTGACTCATCGAGTCGCTGTTATATATATCTGTTCTGTGGGTCCCATCGAGGACTGTTGTGTAATGTTATTACTTCGTTTTCCACCCGCACGAAAGTGCCTGGTGGGCACCTTTGAATCGTTTCTATGCGGGTTTGGTGAATTTTGCCCAAACTTGCATAGGTCCGATTCGGAGGGTGTTACAGGGGGGTCCCATATACCTCCCGGATATGGATAGCGCGATAAATCAAGGAACAAGTATCAAGTACTCGGGGTCTTACGGGACACAAGTGGGCGTTCGGAAACCAAATATTTTCTATCACCCACCGATGCCTCTGCTTATTTCAATTTTAGTTGTTAAACAGAAATTAAAGTGACGATAAGTAAAACTAGCATCATCTCCAACATCAACATACGGCAATACATCAGCAACTGTGGCATATGACGACACACATCAGCACTGGGGCAAGCAACTACGACGCGCAAGTCCAACTATCTACCAAACAACAGGTAATAGTATGTGTCCAAGGCAATATAAGGCTGCAAGGTATATCACTGGTACGGAAACTAAAGCATCGCAACACAGATAGCAAATAGATCAACAGGAGGGAAATAAAGACTATAAAAGTAAGATAGGTAGAAAGGGGGAGATGCTCGCCTGAAAACATTGTCGAAGGGTCAACCGGAGATCGGGGCGAAGCTCACATCAACTCAATGGCCTTATCCGCGAAGAAGCAAAACACTAGAAGAAACACCAGATGCAATATTTAATACAACGGCAGAAGATCGGCATGATGCATGCGTGATGGATGGCATGGCAAAGATGCGATGCAATTAGGTCAATATTAAGTGGAACCGGGGTCCCGACAATTAATTAGGTGGTTCAAGTTATTTAGATCCCCCGCAAATTAAATGTTGTTTTAGCATGGCAAAAGATAGCATCGGGTTCGCTACACAAATTTAAATGAGGCCGATATGAGACTAGATTTGCCCGCATATGGGCCCCATATTTAATTATTAGGTGAATCGGCATAAGGCCCCCAAACCACACAAATATGCATGCAAGATGAATGATTAAAGTGCAACAGGTTTTATATTTAGCATTTATAAAATAGGGCTCGGGCAAAAGGGTCACACATTTAGGGTTCGGCAGATCTTGGGTTCCGGGGTTCGGGGTTCGACAGGGTCCAGGGTCCGGTCTCGGGGTCCAGGGTTGACGAATGCGTTCTCGGACTCCGGGGTAGGTCTTGTCGCATCGGGGTCTCGGTCATGTCGACGGTCGTGGCGTTCAGGGGGAAGTTCTCGGTGTCCGTGAGGTAGACCTTGTCGTGCCTTAGCGTAGATCTTGGGGAGGTTCGGGGTTCCACGGGTTTGGCTCGACAACCGGACTCCGGGAACGGTTCTTGGTGAACTTGGCGTGTTGAGGTGTGGTCTTAGGGTTCGTGTCGGCGCACTCGGTGTTCCGGGTTGGCGACCATGGCGTTCCGTGTCGAAGATCTTGTTCGGCCTCTTGTCGTTGGCGTTGTGGTACTTGTTCCGTTCCATGGCGATCTTGGGGTTCCTTCAGGTTCGGGTCCTGGCGTGGCCCGTGGGTCACCGGGATCGGACGTCGGGAGCTTGGTCATCAGATCGGTGCAGGAGTTCTTGTCGGCATCCGAGGGTCTCTGCAAGATTTCCGGGTCTTCTTCGCGTCACCACACGGCCCAACTCCGATCTAGAGGTGGCGTGGGCCATCATGACGCAGCAGCACCGCGGCCTTGATGAGGACACGACCGGGCTCGAGGAAGGCGAGAGGGCAGGTACGCGAGGAGGTCCTGGGCAGCGGTCGGGCCGGGCGCTCCGAGGCGAGCTTCGGGCGAGTCGGCGCTGGAGGCGGGGCTTCGGGCCAGCGAGCTTCGTGGAGGAGAGGCCTCGCTGCGGAGGTCGAGTCGGCGGCGATGGCGGCCCGAGGCGGCAGGAAGGTGCGGGACAGCGGACCGAGCAGTGGCGGGCGGCGAGCGCTGGAGGAGGTGGCAGCGCAGCGGCACCGGCGGTATCTTGGCGGTGACGGAGGAGATGGTTGGCGGGCGTGAGGCGGGAGTGCTGCGGTGGAGGGAGGTTCCGCGGGGTGGTTGGTGGAGGCGGGCGGGCGAGCCGAGGGTGGCCGGAGGAGGCGGGAGGCGGCGGAGGCGGAGACGACGGGGATGCCGTGGTGGCGCCAGCATGGCCGGCTGGCAGCGGAGAGGCGGCCGGGAGAGGGTCGCCAGCGGGAGCTTGAAGTGGCGGCGCTGGCGGGAGGCGTTAGTGGCGGGTCGGAGGAAGGCCAGCGGCCAGGTCTGAGCAGCGCCGAGAGCGAGCGCGCGGGGAAGGTGAGAAGCGAGAGGGAGAGCGGGGCAGGCGGCGTGGGGATCGGGGCGTGGGGTCCACGCGTGCGTGCGTGCGTGCTGTGAGTTGTGTGGGGTGGGTCCCAGGCAGGTGGTGGGCCACGGGGTCCACGGGCAGGGAGCTGTCGGTGCGTGCGTGTAGTGCGTGGTGTGCTGGGGCTGTGGGGGTGGGGGCTGAGAGAGAGAGGTGAGGGAGGAGAGAGAGGGGGTGGGGTCTGGGCCAAGTGGCAGTTTTTTAGTGGTGGGGGGTTTGGGGAGGGTGAGGTGGCGCAAGGGGGTTGGTTGGGGTGATGTGGAGGGGAGGGTTGGGTAGGAAGATAGGTAGGGCTAGGAATTAGGTTGGAGCGATTTAGTTTTTCTGGGGGTGGTCGTTCGGGTCGGGTCGGCCCGTTCGGCTGCCCCCACTAAAATAATAAATATTTTTATTTAATTTGCGATGAACTTTTGCAAGTGGTTTTTAGACAAACAAAATATCCGGCCGCACCCGGGGTTTGGCGTTTGAATAAAAGACGGGGCGTTTTTAGAAAACAAAACATGCTTTGCGAAAATAGTTTTATGCAAACAATGCATGATGATGACGATGCAATGCACAAATTCAACGCGATTTTCTAGTAGTGGTTTTGCGGGATGCCACATGTCTAAAGGATAAAGGTATTAGAGGTGAAGATGTTAAGAATCTACCTCCTATAGAAGAATTATGCAAGCCAATTCCCCCAGTCATATACTATTGAGGTACACTATCTCCACTTTGATGAAGGTGATGTTCCCTATGGTAAGCCCCCTGATCAATGCTTAGAGGAACTTGACACATTTATAGTTAAACAAGGTAATTTTAATAAACAAGTTCAGAATCATTTATTGGAAAACTCTAGAGCTATTAAAGAGTTGAAAGATATTGTGGAAAGAACTTCTAATGATATTAAAATGCTTTGTAAACACTTTCAAATGGTTCAAACCTAAATTAATCAACTTGCTATGGTACAAAAAGATATTCTAGTTAATGCCTCAGAAGATGAACATGCTTATGGAATTAGAACTAGGAGTGGTATAGCTACTCAAGATCCTTTATATCCTGAAGGACACCCTAAAAGAATTGATCAGGATTCTCAACAAGGTGAGAGTAGTGGTAGTACTCGTAAGAGAAAGAAAAAGAAACATAAAATAGTTGAGGAACTACTTGAACCTGCTATAGATCATAATATCATATCTGTCTTTGATGCTAAAACCGAGAGTGGTAATGAAAAAAATGATGCTCCTGATAAGGAGGAAGTTGAGGAAGAACCCGAGGAGCACACTAAGAACACTAGGTACACTAAGATTTTATTGCTAAAAAACATGGCAGTGAGAGAGAACCTTGGGTGCAGAAACCTATGTCTTTTCCAGGTAAGAAACACAAGTCAAAGGAGGAAACACTACAACAAGTTTTGTGAGTGGATGAAACCTTTATTTTTGCAAATTCCTTTGACTGATGCTATTAAGTTGCCTCCTTATTCAAAGTATATGTAGGATACTGTCTCTAATAAAAGGAAGATTCCTAATGAGGAGATTTCTACTTTGCTTTCTAATTATTCCTTTAATGGTAAGGTTCCAAAGAAACTTGGTGATCCAGGTATACCAACTATTCCTTGCTCTATTAAGAATAATTATGTTAGAACTGCTTTATGTGATTTGGGAGCTAGAGTTAGTGTTATGCCCTTTTCTCTCTACAAGAGACTCCGGCTAGAAAAATTGATACCAACTGATATATCTTTGCAAATGGTTGATAAGTCAACTACTATTCATGTTGGTATATGTGAGGATGTTCCTGTTCAAGTGGCTCATAATTGCTTGGTTTTAACTGATTTTGTTGTGCTTGAGATGCCTGAAGATGATAATATGTCTATTATTCTTGGGAGACCTTTTTTTAATACTACAGGTGCTGTCATCAATTGCAATCAAGGAAAAGTAACATTTAATATTAATGACAAAGAGCATATTGTTTATTTCCCCAAGAAGGTTGCTAAGATCTATTGCCTGAATTCCATTGAAAATATTGAGAGCATCAAGGTTGGAGAAATATATTGTCCCATTCCACAAGAAAGATTTGAAACTATTATGATTGGGACCATTGCTATCAAGTTTAAGGTAACATAATCACCTTGTGGAATGAAAAGTTTTGTTTCATATAAGATTGTTTTGGTAACAAGACTTGATCAACCTTGTTAACAAATGGATTTTAATGAAGAAAACAATGTTTTCATTGTGGTTATTCTTGCTCACTTTTACTTTTCTCCTTCCTAGTCTTTGCCTTTTCTCTTGTTAGCCTTGTTTTTGCTATCTGTTTGCTTGTTCGAGTGTCTTAGAACTTCTTTAATTTGGTTTTTGGTTTGCTTTTGCTTCTTCTAAAATCTTTTCTGCGAGAAAATCAATTTTCATACCCGGAAAATTGGCCAAAAATAAAGTTTCCCGAAAAATCCCAGAAAATTCATAATAAATTTTTCCTCGAAAAAAGGGACAGAGGGACACCTGGAGTGACCCAGGCCCCCCCAGGCCAGCACACCCCTGGGTGGCATGGCCAGCCCCAGGTGGCGCCTGGCTAGGGTGTGGCCCACATGTGGCCCTCCAAAGTGCCTCCTCCTAGCCATCTTCTTTCTCTCTCTCGAAAACACCGGAAAACTTTCTTAATCTCGAGTTCTTGTTGTTCTTGCTCCCGATTTTTGATCTCCTTGATCAGTCCATCTTTGCTGCTAATTTTTGGAGGAATTGCTCCTTGGTATGTGCCTCCTCCGCTTGTCCAATTAGATTTGTGATTGGTAGATTGTATCTTGAGTATTTTGCTGCTATAGGTGTCAGGTTGTGTGAGCTTTCATGCTTGTTATATGCTTAGAGATTTCATTTTGATGCATGTGTAGCCCTATATCAAGTTCCTATAGTAGTTTCTCATCACTTATCAACTCGGAAATCACTTGGTTTGATTTTGTCTAAAAATTTCAGAAAGGAAGATGAGTGCATACCCACTGATTCAATATGATTTGATGGTACCTGAGACAATGAAAGTTCATCGTGAGGAAGGAGTCTTCCCTTCCATATATCCATGTCCTTAATTTATGAGAGCCGCGGGAATCTTCCAGGATTTCCATGCTATGATTACCAATGCAGGGTTGGAACACTTTGTTGAAGGGGAACCATTTCAATATGGCAAGAAAACCATGATTGTGGTGCAGGACTTCCAATTTACTTGGTCTTCATCTAATCCCATGGTCCATTATAAAATATACAATATAGCTATCGACCTGCCCTTTGTTGATTTCTGTGCAGCAATTAGAGTACCTCATTGGGGATCTTATGAGAAGATCAAGGAGAGGCCCAAGTCACTTATGGATTTATATGCTGAAATTTGCCAAGGTTTCGACTTCTCAAAGGAAAGTGGTAAAATTCGGAACATTCAGTTCCCATCCATTAGATATTTTGCCTATTTCATTACCAAGTGTGTTCTTGCTAGAAAGTTATCTTATTTTGATTTAGCTTTTATCGCAGATGCTTTGAATAGGGATATATCTTATAACCCGGGTGCTTTGATAGCTTACCGTCTTACCACGAACCGCGAGAAGGGTGGAATTTGTGGAGGTCTCATTGCCTCTAGATTGCTAGATTTCCATGGTTTAGAGCCTCACCATTTAGATTATCGGTTCCCCATAGAGAGGCTTGATCTTGATTCCATGGTTCAGCATAATTTTTTTATTTAGGGGCTACCATGAGAAGTTTACCGTATGAATTATCTTTTGTCAAGCGTGGTTAGAGAGGGGGTAGGACTGAGAAATAGTTTATTTGCCTGCACCTATTTTGTTTAATTTTGATAACAGGCAAGGATGGTCGCTCACGGAGGAGGAGTTTGACACATACGTGTCGGAGCTCTCCCAGCAAGAGGAGAATGTTGGAGAGGATGCCAAAGATGATTCGGTTCAGCCCTCCAACTTGGGAGAGTCTTCATACCAGCAGCCCTCCTATGATTGGGGTGTGTCTTCTTCTTCATCGCAAGCGCCTGACTATGAACATTCCTATGATGACCCACCAGCTTGGGGTTATTACCCTCGCTATTTAGCCCCACTTAGGCCAAAAGCCTAAGCTTGGGGGGAGGTATACTGACATCACACTCATCTATATATAATGTTTCGTCAGTTCTTTGCATATCCAATGTTTCGCTTTCTTTTTTGTATTTGTTTCTGCTTTCTCAAAACACAAAAATACCAAAAATATTTTCGTTGTTTCTCTTGGTTTGTTTCTTTGTTTGCTAGCATTGGTTTTCCTTAAAGAAAAATCCAAAAATATTTTGCTTTGTTTGCTTGTTTTAAAAAATCGAAAACACCAAAAATATTTGTTGTTCTTATTTGGTTTTGTGAGTTCTTTGCAGGGTTTAGCTGTCCTCAGTGAAATTTGGTTTCATGTTATTATTCAAGCCACACAAGTGAAGGGCAATAATGAAGATTAAGACAAATTGAGGTGTGGTAAGAGGCTGGTAATGAAATGGATCGTATGGGAACCTAGAGGGGAGGTGAATAGGTGCTACTCAATTTTTAGTTCTTTTTCAATTTTAGGATTGACACAAAGTAAATTCTCTAGATATGCAACTACGAGAATTTCCCTATATGCAAACCTAGCTACTAAGCACGTAAAGAGAGGAGCGAGGAAACCGTAGTGGAGCACGCGGAGACATAGGGATTTGTTTTACCGAAGTTCCTTCCTTGTTAAGGGAAGTACATCTATGTTGGAGGGGTGGGCAGTTCTAAGACCACCAAGCCACAATAGGCCTCACCCTATTCTCCGATGGATCTCGCCACGAAAGGCCTGATCCACCTTCTCCACTATTGGTACCCTTCGAGGCGGGAACCGGTGCCTTTACAACTCTACCGGGGCACACACCCACAACTGAATTGGGGGATCCCGTAATGACAACAAGCTATCACAAGAACAAGGATTATCAATATAATCAAAAGCAAGGATCTAGATATTTGCAAGAAATACTATATAGCTGATTCTCCAAATGAATGGAGAGGAGATGAAGTGCTTGATTGCAGTTGTTGAAGATCGAGTTCTCCTCCTTCGATTCCCCAAGGAACAGGGCCTTTGGGTGGATGAAAGTGGAGCTCTTTTGGATGAAGCTTGAAGAATAGATCTTGACTTTTTCGAATGAACCAAGAGTTCTGGCAGGAGGGGGAAGGCTGGCTTAAATACCCCATGCACAGATCTGGCCGTTGGTAAAGTTTGTGGGCGGATTATCCGCCCCCACTAGGGGCGGACTATCCGCTCTGGGGGAAAAATCCGCCCCCTGGACGGAAACTTCGGGGGAAAATCCGCCCCCCATACAGAAGGTCGTGCCGGTCTTATCTTGGTGAGAATCCTCGAGGGGGCGGATGATCCGCCCCCTCAAGGGGAGGACTATCCGCCCCTGGGGAAAATCTACCTAGAGACAGAAAGTCCGGGGGAAACTCCGCCCCCTCTCTGACTGATGCGCCTTGGCAACCTTTGAGACCGCCATCCAACTGCATCTATGACTAGAAGTCCACCTTCAGGTTATCATCCGAACCCCCTCCAGTATTAAGTTGCAAGCAACAGACAACTGCTTTAAGCAAAGTGTGTAAGGTAAACAATCAACTTGTTCTATGAACAAGAGACCGTTGTTTTCTCCCTAGTGGCAACAGCACATCTACAACCGAAGAGATTTCTGTCACTTCCCTTGAAACTAGAGGCATGAACCCACTATCGAGCATAAATACCCCCTCTTGGAGTCACTAGCAACCACTCGGCCAAGATATCTACTAACAACAGAGAGCATGCAAGATCACATACAACACAGACATGATAGAATCATAAAGAAAAAACCATTAATCAATCTGACATAGTAATCGCAGTATCCATCAGATCCCCGCAAACACAACATGCATGATTACAAATAGATTAGATCTTGATCATGAACGGAGCTCACAAGATCTATACATGAAAGCACAAGGAGGAGATACAACCATCTAGCTACTACATGGACCCATGGTCCAAGGTGGAACTACTCACGCATCATACCGGAGAGAAGGCCTCAGAGATGATCTCCCCTCCGGCTGGGTGCCGTGAAGAACTTCAGATCCCCCTGATCTAGGGACGACGGTGGCAGCGGCTACAGAAGGTTTCGTGGAGTTTTTATCGGGTACTTAGGGTTTCTGTATCGGGGTCTTCTTATAGGCGAAGAGGTGAGGCCGGGAGGCGACCAGGGGGCCACACCTGCCCAGGTGTGGGCCCACCCCTGGCCGCGCCTAGGGGGTTTGGCCGCCCTGGTTTGCTTATCCTCTCGTCTTCTGGATTCGTCTCCCCCACGGTAAAATATTGACTTTGGCTTTTGTCTCATACAATTCCGAGAATATTGGTTTTCCTCCTTTCTGGAACCAAAAACAGAAGAAAACAGGCAACTGGCCGGCAACTTGTTAATAGGTTAGTTCCATAAAAGATATAAAAAAACCTCAAAGTGTAGACAAAGCAAAGCAAAGTAGATAATAAACAAGCATGGAGCATAAAAAATTATAGATACGTTTCTGACGTATCAAGCCCATTCTGAATCAGTGTAACCACATATAGATAAACTAGAGCCTTTGGGATACCATAAACCAAAATTTGGGGAATGAACCAAATATTTGAAGATTATATTGACCGCCACTAAGTGGCTTTCTTTAGGAGCGGCTTGGTACCTTGCACACACTCCTACACTCAACACGATATCGGGCCTAGATGCGCAAAGGTAAAGGATAGAGCCGATCATGGATCAGTATACCGTTTGGTCCACGTCTTTACCCTTTGGATTAAGCTCAAGATGACACTTACTTTGCATTGGAGTAGCAATTCCATTGAGATCCGTCATCTTGAACCTCTTGAGCATGTCTTGGATGTACTTAGCTTGATTAATGAAAGGTCCCTCTCTAAGTTGTTTGATCTCGAATCCAAGAAGGAACCTCAATTCTCCCATCATATACATCTCAAACCTGTCAGTCATAAGCTTTGAAAATTCATCATTAAAAGCTTGGTTAGTAGAGCCAAAAATAATGTCGTCTACATATAGTTGGCATACAAAAACCTCCCCATTAACCTTCTTAGTAAAAAGAGTGGGATCAATTTGCCAAACTTTGAATCCACGGTCTAACAAAAACTCTTTAAGGTGCTCATACCACGCACGTGGGGGCTTGTTTAAGGCCATAGAGCGCCTTATCGAGTTTGTAGACATGGTTCAGAAATTTGGGATCCTCAAATCCCGGGGGTTGCGAACGTATACCAACTCATGTAGTGGACCATTAAGAAAAGCACTCTTAACATCCATTTGCTGTAATTTAAAATTATGATGAGCGGCATAGGCAAGAAGGATATGGATGGACTCAAGAAGAGCCACCGGAGCATAGGTTTTACCGAAATAAATGCCTTCCAGTTGAGAGAATCCTTGAGCCACTAGCCTTGCTTTATTCCTAACAACAATGCTATTTTCATCTTGTTTGTTCTTGAAAATCCACTTGGTGCCGATAACATGGTGGCATTATTTGAGTTTCTCTACGAGCTTCCAAACCTTGTTGCGCTCGAAGTTATTTAGTTCTTCTTGCATTGCAACCACCCAATCAGGATCTTCAAGAGCATCAAAGACCTTCTTTGGTTCAACCGTTGAAATGTGAGCTTGATGATCATAGAAGCTAGCAAGTTCTCTTCTAGTAGACACTCTTCTTCTTATATCACCGACAACCTTGTCAAGAGTGTGGCCCCTTAACTCAAGGTTCTGATCAGCGCGAGCTTTACGGCGAGCCTCAATTTCCTTATTGTTTTTAGAAGGAGTTGATTTAGCATTTGGATCCTTGTCTTGGCCACTACCTTGCCCTTGGTTCTAATCTGCGCTTGAAATAGGCGACAATAGCTGTTCTGTTTCTTCAGGGCCGGACAATCTGCCTCTTGGTGGGGCCGGACTATCTGGCCTGGGATAAGTGGCCACAGTTTCTTCTTCCTGAACAACCCTGGTAGAACTTGGAGAGCCAGGGCCGGATAATCCACCCCTTGGGGCCAGAGAATCCGGCCTGGGATTTTCTTGACTGGTTTGCTCTTCATGATGTCCCCTGGAGCTAGTTGGAGTGCCAGGGGCGGACTACCCGCCCTTGGAGGGGCGGATAGTCTGTCCTGGGACTACCATTTTTCCCAGAAGACATGTGATCTTCAGCAGGTTGTGGTGTTGGTGCAGAAGTTTCTCCAGCAGTAGGGACTTGTTGATCTTGTGTATATGAGCGCTCCACTTTAGTGGAGCATTGTCCTTCTCGATCCGCCACAAGGGGTTCTTCAATGGGGCGGAAAAATCCCACGCCCATTCTTCTTATGGCATCTTGGGGTATTTCAACATCTGCATCACAAACATCAACTTGCCCCACATGGGAGCCATCATTTTCATCGAATTCCACACTACAAGATTCTACAACAATTCCGGAGAGCTTGTTGTAGACTCTAAGTGTGGGATTTGGCACCGTAACCAACAAAAATACCTCCTAAAGCCTTAGACTCAAATTTAGACAAGCGTACTCCTTTGATGAGAAAGAAACACTTACAACCGAATACCCAAAAGTACAAAATGTTGGGCTTGTTACCGGTAATTATTTCATACGGAGTTTTGTCCAAGATCTTGCGGAGGTAGAGACAATTTGATAAGTGACAAGCGGTGGATATGGCTTCAGCCCAAAAGTTGTAAGGAGACTTGAGTTCAGCCAACATTGATCTAGCCATATCCATCAAAGTGCGGTTCTTCCTCTCGGCTACACCATTTTGTTGAGGGGTGTACGCAGTAGAATATTGATGTCTTATCCCCTCTTCACTTATAAATTCATTTAACGTGTAGTTATTGAACTCAGAGCCGTTGTCACTTCTTATTGCCAAAATGGGGACATTGTGTTGACGCTGAACTTCATTGGCGAAATCAATGACAGTTTGTTGAGTCTCAGTCTTTAGCTTGAAGAAATAGACCCAAGTGTATCTTGAGTAATCATCAACTATCACCAAGCAATATTTCTTCCCACCGAGGCTAGCATGAGATGGGGGACCAAATAAGTCCACATGGAGTAACTCCAAGATCCTCTTTGAGGAGACAATAGTTTTCCTCTTATGGGGAGAGTCATGCATTTTGCCTTCAACACAAGCCCTGCAAACACGATCTTTGGCAAAGGAAATATTGTCTTTTAGT
This sequence comes from Avena longiglumis, assembly GCA_030063025.1. Taxonomy (NCBI): domain Eukaryota; kingdom Viridiplantae; phylum Streptophyta; class Magnoliopsida; order Poales; family Poaceae; genus Avena; species Avena longiglumis. Next base: position 501,752,436 of record CP125977.1, read on the forward strand.
CCAAGGATGTGGCCACCCTTGTGAAGACTTTGCAAAGTTCTCATGTTGACATGGGCTAAACGACGATGCCATAGCCAGCCCACGTCGGCCTTTCCGAATAAGCACATCGGACCCGAAGTGGTTTTCCCGGAAAAGTCCACTATATACAGGTCATTTTCGACGTACCCAACAAAAGCGACCTTTAGAGACTTGCTCCACAAGAGTACCACTGAATCGCCATCAACGAAAATAGCAAATCCCATCTTACCAAGGGCATCAACAGAAAGTAAATTGTAACCGAGGGTCTCAACAAGCATGACATCCACGAGAGAGATATCGTGGGCAACCACAACCTTTCCAAGACCCAATACCTCAGACTTAGACTTATCACCATAAGAGACTGTTATATGATCATGATTGGGTCGCATCTCCGTGATGATCTCCTTGCTTCTGGTTATATGACTAGTGCACCCACTATCTAGCACCCATTTAGACCCACCAGAAGCATAGCCCTGCAAGAGAATTACTTCTTGGTTTTAGGTACCCATTTTTCAATGGGTCATCTCATGTTAGTAACAAGTGTCTTTGGAACCCAAATAGACCAAACAACATATTCATCAAAAGGACCAACATAATAGGAATACACATCGCCATAATAATCACAAAAGAGTTCATAATTTGGATTGTGAGACCCTGCAAAACCAATATGGCCAGTGTTGTCTTTTGTGACATTCTTCTCAACGGTGTTTGTCTTTGCTTGTTCAATCTTGGTCTTATTCTTATTGTTCTTCTTCTTGTACTTGGTGACATATCCAAGTCCCTCTTTTCCAAGATTTGATCTTTGCTTGCCAAGAATATCATCAAGTACACCCTTACCTTTGTGTGTGGTGTCATTGACAAGCTCATCTTCCACCCTAGCATTTTCCTTATGAATATATGTTGATTTAGATGTGCTAGGAACATCATACTTGGACAATCGAATTTGGAGCTGATCACGCGACTCATTGAGAATAGAGAATTCACTTTTGAAAGCCTTGTGAGCAATGTCAAGTTTCTCCAATTCCTCGGAGAGTCTAGCATGAGCAGCCCCAAAGTCAACCTTTTCTTTCTTTAGCTTCTTTGATTTTGCTACTGCACTGTCACGTTCCTTAACAAGCTTTGTCATCATTTCTTCATGTGACTCCTCAATAGACTCAAGCCTCTCTTCAAGAGATACCCGAGCCTCTTCTTCTTCTAGAGAATTTTTTAAGGATGCAATTTCCATTGCGTCCTCCCTTCCAATACTGCCCTTTTCTTCAATAAGCACTTCATTTTGGGCCAGCTGGTCCATACGAGCCTCAAAATGTATTTTGTGCTCACCTTGCAAGTTAGTGAAGAAATAGTCCAAAGCAATAATCTCTTCTTTAACCTTAAGACTAGTAGGATCATCCATGCCAATCATAGCCTTAGGAAAAGAAGTGTTAGAAGTTGATACCTCGGAACCTCTTGCCATGAGACAAGTAGCGTTCTTGTTGATGACATTTTCGTTCGAAGAGTCGAAGAGAGATGTTGGTGTAGATGTGGTGACTATAGCAGCCACCTCTCGAGAGCTATCATCCTCGTCTTCATCTTCACTTCCCGAAGAATATTCTTCTTGAGCCACTAGAACAATCTTTGGTAGCTTATTGAAATGAGCATTCTTCTTTACAAATTGTTTCTTGCATGGAGCCTTTGACTTTTCTTTGAGAATGAGTCTTCCTCCTTTATCTTCCCTACTTTGGTATGGACACTCAGCTACAAAGTACAGCTGGTCTCCATAGTTGAAACAAGTTCTCATCTTGGGACCATTTTCCTTTCTTCCATAAGGTCCACCCTTGCATTCTAGTTCAGATTTGGCTTTGGCTGGATCCTTCCAAAAGTTTCTAGCATAGAAGGCCATGTATTGTCCATGAATTATTTTTATATCCTCGGGACAGTCCATATCTTCTATGTCATATTCATCATGATCAGCCACACTTGTCTTCAAGGCCATGTTGACTCCCTTTTGCATCCCCATGGCTCGTGCACGAGCATCTTCGGCATTCTTGGAAGCCACTTTGAAAGGTGCCATCTCTTGCATTACCTCATTTGATGTCATTAGGTGGTAGTTATGCCTTCCTTGGAGACTCTTCAAATCTGTGGGCTCAAATGGCATAAGAGCACTGACATACTTGCGCTTGATCCAAGCATCATCAACACGAGAGGCACCATGATTTCTGAAAGTGGTGGCTATTGACTTGATCCTCCTATACATGTCCTCGTGATTTTCTCCATCCAACATATATAATCCTTCATCTTCATTACTCAAAGCATCATATCTATTTCTTCTCATGCTTTCATTTCCAATGAAGAGCTCGGTGAGGGCATCCCAAGCTTCCGTAGTTGTGTTAAGATGCTGAATGTGTGGCATGTCTTTGTCACCCACACCAAGCTGAATCATGTGTAGAGCCGTAGTGTTGAGTTGACTGTCAACAACTTCTCTTCTTGTTAGGTTGTGGGGATATCCAACATGAAGACCATTCTCTATGATTTTCCACAACTCAATGGAGGAGCTGCACACATGAGACTTCATCAAAAATTGCCATTGATTAAAAGTAGATGCTGAAAGTTTGGGTGGATCACCCCTATTATGTATATGTGGGTGTGGGATAGGTGGATCAGGAGAATACACATGGGAAACCTCATTGTACCCTTCCTTACCACTATCCTTTTTCGAGGAGGAGCTCTTGCTAGTGCCATCACCAACCACTTCGTTATCTTTGGAATCGGTTTTACCTGTTTCCTTGGATTGCGGAGTGGTAGCCTCTGAGGCATATGGAGGTGATGCTGCGGATGGGGAGAGACGCATTATCATTTGACGCATCTCTTCCATCTTAGTCTCCAGAGAACTGATCAAGGTTGTCTCCAACGTCTTGAGATTGTTCATGGTGACTACCTTCGGAGCATCACTCCCATCTCCCTTGGAACCCATACTTCTCTTAGGCGGTTAAGCCCGAATTAAGAGTCGGGGCTCTGATACCAATTGAAATGGATCGTATGGGCACCTAGAGGGGGGTCAATAGGTTCTACTCAATTTTTAGTTCTTTTTTCAATTTTAGGCTTTACACAAAGTGAATTCTCTAGATATGCAACTACGAGAATTTCCCTATATGCAAACCTAGCTACTAAGCACGTAAAGAGAGGAGCGAGGAAACCATAGTGGAGCACGCGGAGACACAGGGATTTGTTTTACCGCAATTCCTTCCTTGTTAAGGGAAGTACATTTGCATTGGAGGGGTGGGCGGTTCTAAGACCACCACGCCACAATAAGCCTCACCCTATTCTCCGATGGATCTCGCCACGAAAGGCCTGATCCACCTTATCCACTATTGGTACCCTTCGAGGCGGGAACCGGTGCCTTTATAACTCTACCGGGGCACCCACCCAGAACTGAATTGGGGGCTCCCATAATTACAACAAGCTGTCACAAGAACAAGGATTATCAATATAATCAAAATCAAGGATCTAGATATTTGCAAGAAATACTATATCGGTGATTCTCTAGATGAATGGAGAGGAGATGAAGCGCTTGATTGCAGTTGTTGAAGATCGAGTTCTCCTTCTTCGATTCCCCAAGGAACGGGGCATTTGGGTGGATGCAGGTGGAGCTCTCTTGGATGAAGCTTGAAGAACTGATCTTGACTTTTTTGAATGAACCAAGAGTTCTAGCAGGAGGGGGGAGGCTGGCTTAAATACCCTCTGCACAGATCTGGCCATTGGTGAAGTTTGGGGGCGCATTATCCGCCCCCCACTAGGGGCGGACTATCCGCCCTCGGGAAAAATCCGTCCCCTGGACGGAAACTCCGGGGGAAAATCTGCCCCCCATACAGAAGGTCACCCGGTCTTGTCTTGGTGAAAATCCTCGAGGGGACGGATTATCCTCCCCGCTCAAGGGGCGGAGTATATGCCTCTAGGGAAAATCCGCCCCAAAGACGGAAAGTCCAGGGGAAACTCCGCCCCTCTCTGAGTGATGCGCCTTGGCAACCTTTGAGACTATCCGCCCCCCTAGAGGGGCGGATTATCCGGCCTGGGCAAAAACTCCGGCCCTGGCCGGAAAATCCGTGGGATATTCCGCCCCCATTCTGAGGGTTGCGCCCTTCTGAGTTTGGGTAGGGGTGGATTATCCGCCCCCCAAAAACAGTTTCCAACTCCTTTTCAAGGTACATATCTGCAGCACTTCAACACACATTAAATAATCCTTGGTATTGTTATCTAACACAGAAAACACTAGGGATCATGAAATGTTCTTTCAGGTAATGAACTCTATTTGTTTTCATTATTGTACATATACTCATCATTGTGAGCATGCTTAGTCTGTTCATGTAAGGTGTATGTTATTTATGGATGCTTAGTAGTTCTTGCTTTCTTATGATTAGCCCCAGCTTGCTAATAGTTTGTAGCATGTTATATGAATGTTTTCTTGCATTGTTTTATTCATAACTTGGTATGATATTGTGGTGTCCTCCTCTGAACATTTCATGTGAATCGACTTGGCACATGCTCACGCATGCATATGGCTAAACAATAGTCAGTAAGCCTCGATGATTTATTTTGCCTCAAAGTTCTTGTATCATTTTCATGACATAATTAGTCATGTTTTGTTGCAAGCATGATTATGACAGTTATTGCTCTCTCGTTTGTCGCTCCCTCTCTATTACTAGCCTCACTTGCACTGAGTATGAGCTCTACTTGTGCATCCAACTCCCCAAAACCAAAATTGCCAACAGTGTCCACCATACCTACCTATTAGCATCATTTGCTATTCAGTGCATATTCATTATGTCTTGTTTTCTTCCAAATAAAATGTTTGTCTGTTTTGAGAAAGTTAGTTAGTAAAGCTCTCACGAACTTGATGGCACACTTTATTTCTCGCACTTAATAAACCTGAACCATTGTGACTGTCCATGAAAGTTATATGCTTGCAAATTATAGGCTGGGAGTTAGCAGAATTGTGCTATCACGGGGAAATCTTTCAACACTTATGGATACATATCCAGTTGATATCATGCTCTTTTGTTTGTGGATGTCGTTGATGTGAAATAAAAGGGGAGCTTGTGAGTTCATGGAGTTATATATATGTTAGAGAAACGCCTAGGCCGCTAGCCTAAGCCATGCCTAATCATGGTGGAAACTTGCAGCATAACCATAATGAGCAATCTGTGAAGCATCCTCAATAAAAACCTATGCAAATAGCAAAATAAAAGATCACTGAGATGCTCATTGTCTGCTTGCCTTGTCATTTTGATTATGGCATAGCTCCTGTATCATGTGCAAGGGGTACCCCGTTGGCGGTTGAAAGGGCATGTTTGCCCCATGTGTGGTTTTGGTAATTAATGACAATCTCTATGGACTAATGTGTAAATTGAGTTTCATTTGTAGGTTTGTCCATTAGCATCACTTGGGCCATGTGTTGTTCTCAAGGTTGAAAGATGAAGAAATGTCAAAGGGCTTTATGCCATTGGAAACATGAAGAAAGAACGAGCTTGAAGGTTGATCAAGACAAGTGCAAAGAGTTGCATCAAGATGGATCAACCTCAAGAAGGGATGAAGAAGGGCAAGCTCAAGATGCGCCATCTCTAGAAGATCTCATGCTTGAAGCTTGCCATCCTCATGATCATGGAGTGATGAAGACAAGTTCAAAGAAGAGGTTTCCCCATGGAGTATGGGGGAGCAAGTTGCAAGTCTTCATCTTCATCAAACAAGAGCAAACAAGAAAGTTGTTCCCACTATAGAAGAACAAGACGGTCTACATCAAGTTCAAGTGGGATGCTCAAGGCAAAGGTATGTTCTTTATAGGGATTCTCTTTTGTCGGTCTCGTGTTGTTAGTTGGGAGACCGGGTTTAGGATAGATAGTCGTACTATCAAGAAGGGCTCTCAAGCGGGTGTCTCGTTTGCATCGTTCGAAGAGAGCTCAAACCTTTGCATTCATAGCATCATTTTTCTTGGTTGTTATTTGGTTCTTGTCCATGAGAGGATCTAGATCTTGTGGTCATCATCATAACAAGCTCTAGTTCATCAAATAAGGATTTCACTTGCATATCTTATTGCGGTTTTTGATCTTGAGAGTTTTTCGGCTCCACACCTTGGGGAGATACTTCACATATATATTCATGATATTTTATCCCTAGGTGACATATCTTATTGTTGGATTCTATTCGTCGTTATCTTTCCAACAAAATTGGTTTCATCTCGTTTGGAGTTCGGATGCGAAAGTTATTGCATTTCTGGTTTCTGGAATTTCCCTGAACGGAAGTTCCGCTAGGGCATTTTGCCGCCGGAAGTTCTGGTGGAAGTTCCGGTTCTTCTTTCTCTCACGTAATGTATCCTCTCTATTTGGTTTGTTGTATTTGATGGGATTTGGGTCGGAAGTTACAGCGGTAATACCGCCCCCACCGGAAGTTTCGGCCAGGGACCGAAAGTTCCACTCGGGCCTAGTTGCCGCCGGAAGTACCGATTGAAAATCCGGCTCTTGTTCCGCTCACGTTCAGTAACCTTCTGTTTTGGATGTGTCTATTTGACGGAACTTCAATCGAAACTTCCACCGGAAATTCCGGTGGACTGGCGGAAGTTCCGACCAGGACTCGCGTTTTCAGATTCTCGCATCGCAGTTTTTGAACGTTGGCTGTGTGCCACCAGAACTTCTGGCCTCCCACCGGAAGTTTCAGCCAGGGTCGCGAATGCCCATAACGGGCAGATCTGGGAGCCCTTTAAAAGGGGCTCCTCTTCCCCTTCGTTGGTACCAGCTTTTTTTCTTGGTTCTTGGCTTTCTCTCTCTCTCCTCCATTGTTGACCTTGAAGAAGCTTTCCCTCTCCCCTTTCCCTTCCTATGATTCTTGCATCTTTTTTTAGGGATTTGAGAGAGGAGATCTAGATCTACAATCCCCCCCCCAAAATAAATCCCTTCTTTGTGAAGTAATCATTGGGATCTAGATCTTGTAGAGTTTTGTGTTCTCCTCTTGTGTTCTCCTCTTGTGTTCTTCCTCCCTTATTCCCCCAATAGCTTTTGTAGCTTTGTTGGAATTTGGGAGTGAAGGACTTTCCCTAGCATTTGTTGCATAGGTTTGAGTTCTCCTTTGAGATTCAGCGAGTACAAGCTTGTGGGCTTGTTACTCTTGGGTTCTTGGAACCCTAGACGGTTGTGTGGTTGGATTGTTGACCTTTTGTGGTCTTGTTGACCTTTTGTGGTCTTGTAGCCTTTTGTGGCTTTGTTGGACTTTTGTGGCATTGTAGCCTTTTGTGGCTTTGTTGTTGGGAGCCTCCAATTGAGTTGTGGAGATAGACCCAATCTTGTACGGGTTTGGTGACTGCCCTCAAGCATCCCATAGTGGAGCGAGTGCCCGCCTTTTGTGGTGCGCACTCGGGAGAATAGGGTGAGCCTTTTGTGGCGTCGGTGAGTTGCGTGCTTCCGCATCCAGGGTGAGGCCTTGTGTGGCATTGGGTGAGCATCGAGCCACCACACCTCGAGGTGAGCCATTTGTGGCGTTCGGAGAGCATTGCGCCATCGCACCTCGCCAACAGAGACGTAGCTTCTTTGGAAGTGAATTTCGGGAAACAAATCTTCGTCTCCGCGTCCATCGGTTATCTCTCAATCGAGCCCTTTACTTATGCACTTTACATTGTTATAGCCATCGTCCTTGAAGTATTTATATCTTGCTATCACCTTGTTGCTTGTATTACTTAGCATAGATTGTTGGTTCACTTAGGTGAACTTAGTGGCTAGGTTTTGTGATCAATAAATTAAATGTTAGTTTTATTCCGCATCTACTTGAGCCTAAACCATAATAATTTTAAAAGCCTATTCACCCCCCTCTAGGCGACTTCCTTTGTACTTTCAGTGGTTCTCTATGATACGCATGTATTTACAATGACAAGAACTTATAGGTAACTAAAGTTGAGTATCATGAGGAGTGGCCCTCGTACTCAAGGGACATGAGATTTCCAATTTATGGTCTGTCAAGCATATAACTCATACTAGACCTCACTTTAACCTTAACCACATAAAGATGCCTATGATAGGGGCAATGAGAGCTCAAAGCTAATGAGTACCTTACTTTCAGTATTTGGAAGCCTTTCAAACTTTGCAAAACCTTTTCACTCCCTTGTTGAGTCACCACTTATTCTATGAGCACCTTCTTGAGAGCATAGTTGTCATTCTTGTGTTTGTCTCAAAACTTGGTTAATTATGTCATGACTTTGATGCTTGTATATCTGATATCTTTACTTCTAGTTTTCACTTGAATTTCAGAGGTTCCTTGGCATTTATATTGTGCTCTACAAACAAAGGCAAGCGAGATACCACTCTATCATACCTTCTTATGAGCGTTGCAATGTTGCGTATGTTTATGTTTCATGCTACTTATTATTATTGAGTTGGAATATCTTCATAGCTTGCAATGAATATTGAGTAGACTTAGTTGCATACTCCTTATTATGAATAGTCTAAGTATCTACTCGTGTGCTGAGAATATATACATCATATGAAGCAAATGTGTTTGTAAAAGTTCTTTTATTGCACTCAGTTTTCAACCGAATTGCTTGAGGACAAGCAATAAGCTAAGCTTGGGGGGGAGTTTATACGTCCAAAAATGTATCTACTTTCTCGAACACTTTGCTATTGTTTCTCCTCTAAACTTGTGTGATTTGGATACAACAAACATGGACTAACGCTATTTTCAGCAGAATTACCTTGGTGTCTAGGTTTTGTTCAGAAAATCAACTATCAAGAAATATCCCGGAAAATATGCCAAACATCCTATTTCACCAGAAGATCCACGGAGCCAGAACACGAGACGGAGTGGCGCCCTAGGGGGCCCACACCCACTGCCACGCGGGTGGGCCTGCCCGTGCCTGGGGGAGTGCGGACGCCTCAGGCACCCCCTCGGCCTCCCTCTTTGCCTATAAGTTGCCTCTTGACCTAAAAACCGAGGTGGGTTCGTCGTTTTTCCAGAAAGAGTTCCGCTGCACCGCCACCACCAGAAACCGTGATTCGGAACCAGAAACTCCGTTCTGGCACCCTGTCGGGACAGGGAATTTGGGGAGGACATCGACATCGTCATCACCAACGCCTCTCCATCAACCATCAATGTTTACCTCATCCATGAGTGAGTAGTCCCCCGCTGTAGGCTATGGGGATGGAAGGGATTGGATGAGTTCTATCATGTAATCGAATAAGATTGTTAGGGTATGGTGCCTAGTATCTCTATTAGTGCTATTTGACTTTCTTGCAACCTGTTGTGCTTAATGCTTATCACTAGGTCCCAAGTGCCATGATCTTAGTTCTGAACTTATTATTGAATCATTATGATAGTATTGTTTGTGATCTTATCTGCAAGTTGTGTACACATATCATTGTCCGGATCCAAAGGCCCCGAAGTGACAGAAATTAGGACAACCGGAGGGGATGGCTGTGATGTGAGGATCACATGTGTTCATGGAGTGTTAATGCTTTGCTCCGGTGCTGTATTAAAAGGAGCACCTTAATTTCCAGTAGTTCCCTAGAGGCCCCGCTACAACGGGCTGGCAGGACAAAAGACGTTGTGCAAGTTCTCATTGCGAGCACGCATGACTATATATGGAGTACATGCCTATGATTTTTTAGTACTTGGATGCTTTATATTATTTATCTGCAATTGACCTAGATCTTGAAGTTACATGTTTAGACTCGTCCATGCAACCCGTCCATCCATCCCTATGCCTACCGCGCTCATATCCTACTGTTTGTTGTTACTGTTACTATTCCTCCTGTTTTGCTGTTGTTGCCTTGCTATTGATACTACAAACTATTGCTACTAATAAACTTCTGTGAGCAAGAACTATTTTCAGGTGCAGCTGAATTGACAACTCAGTTGTTAAGGCTTGTAAGTATTCTTTGGCTCCCCTTGTGTCGAATCAATAAATTGGGTACTACTACCCTCGAAGACTGTTACGATCCCCTATACTTGTGGGTCATCACCACCCCTCGAGCATCTTTGTGTGCATGCTTTGATATCCAAATCTTCATGTTCTGTTTAATTTATCCTATGTTAGCCAAAAATGCTCATGCACATCACGGGCTGACGACATAAGGTTGAGCATGTATTCATGCACATCGCGGCATAAGGTTCAATATATTTCATGTATATCTAGTTTGCATATCATAGTTCATCAAATATTAACAACTCATAAAAATTGGATATAAGTAATATCTCAATGCTAGAAATTTTGAACTACCCTTGTTTATAAAATTAGTGTTCACTATGTTGCAGTCAACTTTTGCAGCTTCTTGTCCAATTTATCCTTCTAGGCGAGCGAGTTAGTTTTCAAAGTGGTGGGATTTCTTGTTTTGCTTGGTGACCATAAGGAGTTCAAGTATTTGCCTCCTCTTGTCTTTAATGAGGTTGTTGATATTGTAGATCCTTCATTTGAGAAGATCACCTAGGTCATTAGCGGTCCCGTACTATTCTTCGTGTGAGTTACATGTAGACAATCAATATGTGGGATTCCAACATAGTGAGAGACACAACTATCGTCTTCATATGACAGCAAGAGATACGTTCTCCTATATGTATGTTGCTCTTACTATGGCTGGTTATACATTTTGTTTGAGTTACATGTAGACAATCAGTGTGTGGGAGTCCAACACAGTGAGAGACACAATTGTCTTCTTTATATGCCAACATGAGATACATTCTCCTCTATGTATGTCATTCTTGTTGTGGTTGGTAATATCTCTGGCGGCAATGAGATGGCGCAATACTAGGGCTTCTTTAATTTATATTGAACTTGTATACATTCTTCTAGCTTATGTATATCATAATACACTAACAAGTATATCTTTATTAGTATGTTAACCACATGTTTCTAAAATATTTAGTGTACTCTATTGTTCTTCATAATACAATTGCAATGTACAACATTGGAAAAAAGTATTATATACGTAGAATATATTTTCCAAAAAATTAGGTTAGTCTCATTTTTGTTTGAAATATTGCCCTTCCATAATATCTTAACTCTGATCCTATTGTTCAATATAATGTTCTTCACTATTAATATAGTTACAATGTACAACAGTGGAAAAGTTGCATCATGCTATACTTAGTTTCCTTTTTTTCAAAAATATTGCTCTTTAATAAGATCTTGAAACCCTTCCCTTATATGCGATGAAAAATAAAAATAAAGAAATCGCACATCTCATTGAATTATTTTTCAACACCTGCACAAATTCCATAGTTTATATTTATAATTTGGTGCACATGTTCGTGTATATTTAGTATCCTTGAATATCTTTTTTTTGCGGGCAATATCATTGAATATCTTGATACATATGTCCAAAGTATGTAGTCTAACAAATATCTTAATAGTGGGTTGTAGTGGGGAATAAATCTAATTAACAAACAAACAAAAGGCTTGAAAACTAAAAAAAGACACGCGTCAGGCATAGAGGAGGGTCTATCAATAGACCGGTCTCATAAGATTTATTTCTGTCAACATAAATCCCGTGAGCTCCAGTCTATCATCCTGCAGGATAGACCCACCTTGGGGGGGATAATTCTAGTTAACAAACAAAAAAAGCTAGAAAGTAAAAAAATGGACACGTTTCAGGCATAGAGGAGGATCTATCATAGACCCGGTCTCATAAGATTTATTTCCATGGTGGACTGGTGGTAAGGTAGGAGCGTGAAAGGATCGTATGAGCATCTAGAGGGGGGGGGGGGGGGGGGAATAGGTGCTACTTTAAATTTTCTTCTTTTTCAAATTAGGGTTCGACAAGAAAGGTAAATTCTCTAGATTATGCAACTAAGGTGAATTTACCTATATGTCAAACAAGCACTAACTAGCACAACACTAAGTAAGAACAAGTAAGTAAAGTGCGGTAAAGGATAGAAGTAACCAAAGTGGTGGACACGGAGACAAAAAGATTTGTTTCCCGTAGTTCCCAACTTTTGAGGGGAAGTACGTCTACGTTTGGAGAGGGGGTGGTTTCAAACCACCAACGCCACGAGAGTCCTCCCTTGTTCTCCGATGAACCTCACCCCAAAGGGTTCGATTCACCTCTTCCACTATATCGGCAACCTTCGAGGTGGAAGCCGGCACCTTCACAACGAGTTCAGGGCACACATCCACAACCTAATTGGAGGCTCCCAAATATAAGCAAGCTGTCAAACAATCAAAGACAAGCTTGTAAGAACCAAATCAAAAGCTAGGGTTTCCAAAGAAACACTAGAGCATGGGGGCCCTCAAGTGAATGAGGGGGAAATGAAGATCTCTCTTGGTGAAGCTGTAGATCAAGGCCTCCTCCTTCAATTCTCCAAAGATCAATGACTTTGGATGGTTGGATGAAGAGATCTTGTTGATTTGATGGCTCAAATGGGGGTGGTGTTCTTGAGTGGGTCGAGCAGCTAGAGGAAGGGGACAAGGTCCCCTATTTATAAGCAGCCCCCTACACGAACCGTTTTCTGACCGTTGGAGAAAAGTCAGACCGGAGACTCCGGCCTGCATACCGGAGACTCCGGTCTACACCGGAGATTCCGAACCATCTCCGGACCAGCCTTCGGACCAGCATACTGACTGACCGAGCCCATCTGTCAGCCAAGTGGGCCGGAGACTCCAGTCCAGCGGCACCGGAGACTCCGTAGTAGTCTCCGGACCTTGCTCTGGACCCCCTATCAGACTGTCCCAGCCAGAATCCTGATGCCCCCTTCGGGGATTCCTGCGGAGACTCCGGTCCAGCCAAACCGGTGACTTCAGTCTGGAATTTCCAGAAACATGCCAATCTTGCAGGAATCTTTCCATAGTGTAAGGGTCCTTTTCACTTAGCATTATAATAACCTGTAGATAGTAACATACTGTAAAATGATCTACGTGTTGTTAATGAACACCAAAAGTGATTATGACAGTAAATGTCCTTTCAGGGCGCTATCAGAGGGGCGCTGAGGCCAACTCCAACGCCCCCCCCCCCCGCAAACGTACTACACGCGTCCGATCCCGTCCTTCCGGACCGAGACCACGACTCAATGCGCACACGGAAACGGACCGGACAGCGCGGCGTGATCCATTTTGGCGCAAACCGGGCTGAAACCTGGGGATGGTTTGTGGGGGCTCGGACGCCGTCCTCGTCCGCCCGTGTCCTGCCGAGTCTTCCTCGGGTTCCACCTAGCGGTTTCCTAGGGGGAGGGACCGCATCCTTTTTTATAGGACTGCGTAATCCCCATCCCCATCCACATCCACACTACACTTTTCCACTCCTAGTCCCCACTTGGGGAAAACCCCAAAACCCTAGCCGCTCCCTCCCCACCGACAAGCCCCTCCATTGCCGGCCGTGATGACGAAAGGTATATGGAAGGGCTAGTTACGGTGTGGCCGGCTCCTCCGCCGGTGGCGGCTGTGGCCGCCATTCCGTCTCTAGGTTGCCGCCCCGATGCAGCTCCTCCTCCTTCCGTGGCCCACCACCGCGCCCACGCCTCCCGATGCGGGCGGTGGTTCGAGGTGGAGCACGCGGCACAAAGCGAGGCCATCGAGGCCCACCTCGAGAACCTCAACGACAACAACAAGTACTACTAGGAGGGGTCCCACGAGGAGGATTTCAACATGAAGGATGACGACGACGGCGACGGCCTCCACTTCCCATCGCCGCAGCCCGGTGTCCCAGACTAGTCGCACTACCGGGGCGCCAACACCATCGCGTCCGAGTTGTGGCCTTGGCCTATGACGGAGAAAGACCCGGAGCCACAACTCCGGCTGGTGGCGGTCAAGTAGGAGGAGGGGCTGGAGTGCCAGCCCCGGCAAATGACGGAGGAGGAGGAGCTCCACACCGCCATCCTCGCATCGTAGCTGGAGGAGGAGAAGCGATGGGACGGCACCGCCCAGGCGCTGCACGAGTCCTGGGTGGCTGCCCAGGCCCAGATGCCCCCCGCGCTCTCGGCACCGCCTCACACTCCGGCCCAGGGCGACGCGTGACCCCCACCGTAGGTCTTCATCGACCTCGCCGCCGCTGACTACGACAAGGAGTAGGCGGCACGCAGCCGCAGGACCAGGGCGCCGGGCAGCCAGCATCAATGCCTGCCGCCTCCCTTCCGCGCCAAGGCACCCCATACTATTGGGGCTTTTTATTTTCTTATATATATTTTGTGATTAGTGGACCCGGGACAAGAACTTTTTATGTAATATGTTTAATTATTTTTTATCTTATTTTTTTCCTACACTTTTTTACGGAGAAGTATCCGTTAGGGACACATGCCACCGCAACCGAGCTGAATCCGAACGACATGTCCTTCATCCTGCAAATGGACTAATTCAGACAAAACAGATATCCGAAATACAGTGTCCATTGGAGTTGGCCTGAGGCCAGGAAAGACTAGGACGCCTGCGACGACTACGACCGGGGAGTCCGGGAGGGTGACCCTTAGGATCGACGTGTCGTGCCAAAGATGAAAGCACGGTTCGTTTCCAGTAGAACGAGGCTCGCGCGCTTTTTTTTTGAGGTAAGGCTCGCGCGCTTTCCTTGGTTCAGGTACAGGGGTTATTCCCCATTCGTCAAGGAGGACGATCCCATGATGAAGGGGTCAAAGTATCTGAGGTTATTGGTCAGTTGTAAGTCGACCATGATGAAGGAATATTGCTCCTGTGTTTATGTGCATTTAGTGAATCTTTCCTTTGAAAGGAAATATGCACCGGTGGAAAAAGGGCCTTCAGTCCCGGGCGGGCTCTAGTCCCAGTTTTGGGCCCGGGACTGCGAAAACGGGACTAGAGCCCCCCCTCTAGTCCCGGCTCGCAACGGCCCGCGACTGATAACAACCACGTGGCTGTTTCAGTGCCGCGGGGGGCGAAAACCCTCTAGTCCCGGGCTGTAACACCACCCGGGACTAAACACCACATTTCTCTGCCACGGCAGAGATTGTGTATTTTCTTTTTTTGCCATTTTGTTCCTTTTTCGTTTTGTGTTTCACTATAATAAACATATATTTCAGTAGACATATTATACGCTACTACATACACACTACACGTCGATGCATTTATATAAGATCGATCCCTTGCAAGCATACATATAATCAATCGTATCAAAAGGAAGAAATGTTTTGAAATTACATGGTCATTGATGAATATATATATATATATATATATCATATGAGCTACATGGAGATGACTAAGGCAAATCGAGTTCCACGTCATCCGCATAATGCTCTCCATGTACATCAAGGACTTCCTTCATCATAAATCCCGCCAGCTCCTCTTGAATTGCTCTTATGCGCTGGTCTGGCTCTAGTTTCTCCCGCAAATCATAAATATAATGTGAGTCAACTTTCCGCTCACTGGTCAACTCTCGGATGTACTCGCAGACGTAGTATCCACATAAATGAGTTCCCGGTGGCTGCTGTAAACTCTTCGCCATTTTATAAGTTAGCTCCTCTTTGAATGGACCTGGTATTTTCTGTCTGAACCGTGTCCAACACCTGCTCGGCAAAGAAAATGAACAAAGGAGTTATTAGTTACTTGATATCAGGAAATGAATGAAAGAGGACGATATAATGCGATAATTGAAATTACTTATGGAGCATTGCTTTCATGTCGCTCCACTTCTCTTGGTCCCAACTTAATGAGTCATGGACTTCAACTAGGGAGTTGTCAACTTGAATGTTTAGCAAGATCCAGTGGAATCTGCGGACATTTACATAAGCATACATGCATAGCTCATCCAGTAAGCAAAAATAAAATGTGTACAAGATATGAACACTCACTTGAAGTTGTAAGGAAATAGTATTTCCTTAACAAAATTATGCTCGGTTAAGAACCTGGACAGGTCTTTCTCCACGTCTTTGGGGTGATTCTTTAACGTATATTCATTAATGATATATGGGTCAATGAACCCAACATCGTATCTTCTAGCTCTTTTGCATTCAAGCATCTTCATTCTACGGAATATAATATCATCATACAAAAGGATATATAGTTAGGATAATATATTAAATGCAATGAACGAGCTAATGCTACAAACTTAATTATAGAAATAAATAACTTACAAACAGTAGCAACCAATGATAGATTTGTCGAGGGCGTGCTGGTTGTATAACTGAAACAGTTCGGTCATTTGAACCTGTATCGAGTATGGTTTGAAGTGATGCTCCTTTCTAACGTCCACCGGAAACCAATCTTTATGATGATTTTTTTCTGCTTGCGACATGTACCATTCATGCATATTTCGCATATGTGTGGATAGACGCGCGAGCTCCTCATTACTGACTAGAGGCTTCCCTTGGACATACTGCCGTACTATCTGACCCACTGGCGTATCTTCATAGCCTAAATATTGACCAAGAGACATATTTGCTTCGTTAGCAAGTGCTTTGGCATCCGATACAGTGATTCCCATAAGTGCAGCATTATTATGGGCTCTAGGGTCCATTATTTGCATGTCCATATCCATTTCAGCTCGGAAGGCCTTGTCGAGGTCTGAAATGACTTTGAGCGGGGCGACCAATTGATTCTTCTGTGCTCCGAGCTGGCCAACTTGCTTCCCGCTTTTTGCACTTGTGATTTTTTTCTTCTGTGCTTGCTTAATAATCTCCCGGTCATAGTCTGATTCCAGATTCATCGATATCTGGGATGGTTGCTCAAGAAAGGACTTAGATCACTTTTTTGTTTTTTCGTTATATACCGGCTTTGGCTCAGGCTTTTTGGGTGCAAAATGCGCCTTAACTTGGGCAGCCACATCCGCGTTAGTTTCCTTGTCGGTCTTGTCATAAGGTCTCTTTGGAAGAGCCGGCGGGATATCGACTATCTTCGGTGTTTGACCTTTCTTCAATGTGGGGCGTAGGGGACTGTCGAAATTCCGTTTCTTCGACGAGGTAGTAGTATTGCATGGAGGCGGAGGCGGAGATCGAGTTGATGTACTCCTGCTGCGGCGATCGTCAGCGGGGCAGGGTGGACTTAGAGGTTGGCGATAATCGGGTTGGGGTGGACTTGGAGGTTGGCGATAATCAGGTTGGGGTGGACTTGGAGGTTGACGATATTCGATGCGGGGTGGATTTGGATTCCTTGGAGTCGGTGGCCTTGGCGCCGAGCCTGGAAACTTGATGTACTTCTTATTCCATAGAATGATGTTGCACTTGACATCTCCTAGTTTCGTAAGGCCTTCAGGCGTAGCGATTTCAATCTCTAGGTCCGCAAAATCCTCCACTATGTCATCCACCGTGACACGAGCATAGCCTGGTGGAATCGGAAGTGAATGGTGGAGTGCTCCAGGTAGACAAGGTAAAGCAGTGTCGATCGCCACCTTGAAGGACAGGTTGTTCATTGGCTGATGTAGCTCACATTGTGCCATCTCTCTGACATCATCCACGGGGTAGTGAGGAGCCGGTGCATCATCCAGCAGTGCTTGATCATCAGCACGGACCTCCGTGGAAGCCACGCTGCTTCTCCGTTGGCTAAGATCCAATGCAGGATCATCAGACCGCGGGTGAGTTGACGACGGCGGCCTTTGGCTAATTTCATGCATCAGGTTCTTCAGATCAGCTGGGTCCTGCTCTACCCTGGAGATCCGGTCTACCTCCCGGTCCTTCTTTCTCTGACGGCTTCTATAACTGGCATCGTACAGAGGAATCCCTTTCTTCCACGAGACATCGGCGCCTTTGCCTCGTGTTCGTCCTTCCTTTTCAGGATTCCCTAGGGCGTGTGTCAGCTCGTCGTTCTCTCTCTCAGGACGGAACAATCCCAATTGAGCATCGTTCATTTCTTGAATAAGGTCTTGGGAGGGTTTTAGAATTTTATCATGAAATAATGTCTTCCCTGTTTCTGGGTCCAAGGATCCACCGTGCCCATACCACCAGTGCTTTGACCTCTCGGGCCATCCATCTGTACTAGGAGTGA
Organism: Avena longiglumis; assembly: GCA_030063025.1. Taxonomy (NCBI): domain Eukaryota; kingdom Viridiplantae; phylum Streptophyta; class Magnoliopsida; order Poales; family Poaceae; genus Avena; species Avena longiglumis. Next base: position 501,770,314 of record CP125977.1, read on the forward strand.
CGCCTCTAGCCCTCATATCCTTCTCCATAGTTTCCCACTTAGGGATGGCACTCTTGTAGCCACCTGTCCCCATTTTATGATGGTTTTTCTTGTTGGCAGCATTTAACGCGTTCTTTGCCGACTTTGCCTTTGCTTTATCAGATTTCTTGTACTGTACAAAATCGGCCCACTGTTCTCTAAACTTCTCGTTTACTCCTTTGAAGTCTGGAGTTTCGCGACATATTTCGCGTATAAATTTTTCTTGTGGTTCCGGTACAGTTCAGCCATCTTGCTTAGTGCCCACTCCTTGACTTTCACTCTATTTTCAAGCCCACACGGCCTTGGGGTAATACCATATACCTCAAATTCCTCATACTCTAGAGGTAGTATGAAATGCACTATGAGCTTCTGCCAAAGGTCATCTTTGGCATCATCGGTGACATAGCTGTTGGATTCTTCACCGGCTTTCTTTGACTTATTCCATTCTTCGATGGTGATCGGCAGGTTGTCCCTAACAAGCACCCCGCATTGATTTATAAACATCCTCCGGTGCTTCTCTGGAGCAATCGGTTCACCATCATCATCTATTTCTTTGATGGTGAACCTCTGATTACCATCCAACTTTTTGTTCGGCCCTCGCTTTTCGCTCGATTGTCGATTGCTTCGATCCGGTGGGCTAAAAGAAGAAGAGAGAGTGATTAATATATATCTAGATCAGTTAATGAATAGAGGTAACACGAGACTTTATATATATATATATATATATATATATATATGTACCTCGCCGGATCCTGTCGAGGGCCATCATTATTGTTGTTATTTGTTTGCCCTTCGTCCATTTGGTCTTACCCTTGGTTTTCCTCTAGTCCATCACCGGATGGATTCAGATATGGGGATATCTCTTCCTCGAGCAAAATATCTTCGGTGCCGGTAGTAATAAGAGGAATTTCACCTCTTATCATGCCCTGAAGAAAACCTTCACCGATGCGACCAGGATCTTCAGATGGATCCATGACTTAATTATCTATAACAAAAAGAGAGTTAAACAGGTTAGAAAAAACAATAATCCTAATAACTAAAAAATATAATCCTAATTATAATAATCCTAATATTATTTGTGCTAAAACAATAATCATAATAACTAAAACAAAAAAATAACCCTAATCCTAATTCTAATCTTAATAAATAAAACAAAAAAATCACTAAAACAATAATACTAATTGTGGCAAAATAATATAATCATAGCTAATAACTAAAACAAAAAAAATAACCCTAGCTAATTATAATTAAAACAATAATTAAAAAAAATAACCCTAGCTAATTATAATTAAAACAATAATTAAAAAAATAACCCTAGCTAATTATAATTAATCCTAGCTAATTATAATTAAAACAATAATTAAAAAATAACCCTAGCTAATTATAATTAAAACAATAACCCTAGCTAATTATAATTAAAAAATAACCCTAACTAACAATATAATCCTAATCCTAGCTAATTATAATTAAAACAATAATTAAAAAAATAATATAAAACAGATTTGTATCCATTTATCTGTTTGCATCATTTATAAATTATTTCATTTGTAAATTTTCTTTTTTTAATTCAAATCAAATATAAAAACTTTGGAAAATCATATCTTTTATTGTAATAATCCAAATAACACAAATAATATGTCTATTATTATCACAAAAATATAATGAATCTTAATATAATATTCATTTATCTGTTTGCATCATTTATAAATTATTTCATTTGTAAATTTTCTTTTTTAATTCAAAACTAATATAAAAACTTTCAAAAATCATATATTTTATTGTAATAATCCAAATAAAACAAATAATATGTCTATTATTATCAGAAAAATATAAAGAATTTTAATATAATATCCATTTATCTGTTTGCATAATTTATAAATTATTTAATTTGTAAATTTTCTTTTTTTAATTCAAATCAAATATAAAAACTTTCGAAAATCATATCTTTTATTGTAATAATCCAAATAACACAAATAATATGTCTATTATTATCTGAAAAATATAATGAATCTTAATATAATATCCATTTAGTCCCGGATGTAGTCACGAACCGGGACTATAGATATTTTCCGCCATTTCCCACCTCTTCCCGCCAAGTTTTCCCGCCCTTTCCTTTCTACGAGAGCTTTTAGTCCCGGATGTAGTCACTAACCGGGACTAAAGATATTTCCCGCCATTTCCCAAAGCTTCACGCCAAGTTTTCCCGCCCTTTCCCTCTATATTTAGGGCGATCGTGCCATGGCTATCCACACCTTCCTCTCTTAGAACAATGGGCAACTCCTACTGGGCCATTATGACCCTCGAGGAGACCGAGGCGCTGTGCGCCTCCAACTACCCTTGTCTGCTGGGCTACCGGCCGCCCGCCGGGTGGATGCTGAGTGCTGGAGGGGTTCCTGTCCCTCCTTTCCCTCAAGGTTACGCACGCCAGGCGGCCATCACAAACCACTTCTACCACGAGCTCACGCCGGAGCAGCGGATGGATCCCCAGTGGGATCCCGACAACTACGACACCTGGAATGCCTTCTTCGCGAATAGGCGGGAAAGGGAGCTCGCCAGGTACGAGGGTGATGGCCCGCCACCGGTGAACCACAACGAAGCCGGCCGTCGTATGTGGTGGGCGAACCGTACTATCATCGGAGTGATGCGCTACATCGCCGGGGGAGACCATCCTCGCCTACGGTGCCCACGAGTCCACCCGCCACAGGCCCCACACCATCCCGGCGGTAGCGGCATCATCTTCCAGGAGACCCCTCTCCCGCCCGCCGTGAATCCGAGGCTGGAATGGCCCCTGGTATATGCCATGGATGGGCTGAGGATCCCCGGAGTGGCAGGTGACGATGACGATGATGATGACGATGACGATGAAGACCCTCAAGTCGCTATAGGACTAGGCATGATTATGACTAAAGGGGGCGGCTTTAGTCCTGAGTGTTAGCTAGTCCCGGTTTGTCCCGGTTTTTAATATTAATAAATGTCTTGAGTGTTACCTAATAAATAGATGGAAATGCCTATATAAAGAGAGGGTTCATCTTTAGTCCCGGTTGGAGAAACCAACCGCCATCAAGGGATTGCGCATCGGGCCAGGCAACACTAATAATAGGGGTGAGTGTCGACATTATGTCGTGCGTCTTGTACCTTGTCCCGGATGGTGTCACCAACCAGGACTAAAGATGAACCTTTAGTCCCGGTTGGAGACACCAACCGGGACTAAAGATGAGTCAGCACTAATAATAGGGGTGAGTGTCGACATTATGTCATGAGTGTCGACATTATGCCGAGCTGCTTGTACTATAAATAGGCATCCTTGTGAGTATAGTCCTCCAGCCAGTTTGAGGCATCTCCAAGATGGTTTTAGAGAGCAGGGACACCACTACGGCCAGTTTCAGGGAGATGCCGACGGAGCCCAGTCCTCCGGCATCTCCGAGAAACTGGTCATAGAGGCACTCCCTAATATGTGAAATTAGTTAGCTCCCAGGCGTATTGATCTAGTTAGAGAAGTTACAAGCTGCAAGATGGTTTTCGAGAGCAGGGACACCACTACGACCAGTTTCAGGGAGATGCCGACGGAGCCCAGTCCTCCGGCATCTCCGAGAAACTGGTCATAGAGGCACTCCCTAATATGTGACATCACGCGTTTGGAGATCAGATCTTAATGGTAAGTATGAATCGGTACTAAAGGCCCTCCTTTAGTCCCGGTCCAGCCACAAAACGGGACTAACACACTCAAGATTGTTTGCAGACAACACTATAAAAATGGACACATGCATGGAACATCTTCACTCATAAAATGTTACAATTATTACATATCATTTCTTCGCGTGTGTTACTTTCTGATCCCTTCGTATCCATGGAGCATCTTCATTCATTAACATGATGCTTGGGTAATCCTTCACCGTGAAGGGAGGAATTTCATGAAACTTATCACAATCTTCGGACATGTCTGTCTTTTCCTCCACTCCCACGATGTTTCTTTTTCCTGAAAGAACTATGTGGCGCTTTGGCTCATCGTTTGATGTATTATTTTTCTTATTTTTTCGTTTTCTAGGTTTGGTAGACATGTCCTTCACATAGAAAACCTGGGCCACATCATTGGCTAGGACGAATGGTTCGTCTAAGTACCCAAGATTGTTGAGATCCAACGATGTCATTCCGTATTTCTTGTCTACCTCGACCCCTCCTCCCGTCAGCTTGACCCATTTGCACCGAAACAAGGGGACCTTAAAAGTAGGTCCATAGTCAAGTTCCCATATCTCCTCTATGTAACCATAATATGTGGTCTTTGACCCATTGTTGTCTGTTGCATCAAAGCAGACACCACTGTTTTGGTTGGTGCTCTTTCTATCTTGGGCTATCGTGTAAAATGTATACCCATTTATCTCGTACCCTTGGAAAGTTGATATAGTCGAAGATGGTGACCTAGACAACAAGTATAGCTGATCTCCAAGAGTGTTGTTATTGATGAGATGTTGCAACCAACCGCCAAAACTCTTCATGTGTTCATCTCTAATCCCAAGAGTCATACTTTCCAGGGTTGTTGGAGCGTAAGATTTTCTTGTGTTCCTCGATATATGGGGCTGCCAAGATAGAATTCTGTAGAACGGTGTAATGTGCTTTGGTGTAAGAATATCCGTCTCTACATATTATTGATTTCCTTCCTAGAGTACCCTTTTCACTCAGTCTCCCCTCATACTGCGATTGAGGAAGACCAATCGGCTTAAGGTCAGGAACGAATCAACACAAAATTCAATGACCTCCTCTGTTCCATAGCCCTTGGAGATGCTTTCTTCCGCCTAGCACGCCATTTAACATATTTCTTTAAGATTCCCATGAACCTCTCAAAGGGAAACATATTGTGTAGAAATACAGGACCGAGAATGGAAATCTCTTCGACTAGGTGAACCAAAGAAAGGCGTCCTAATATTGAAGAAGGATGGTGGGAACACCAACTCAAACTGACAAGACATTGGACCACATCATTCTCAGAATCGTGGTAGATCTTCGTGATTGATTATCTTCGAGAGATTGCATTGAGAAATGCACATAGCTTCACAATGGGTACTCGAACATTATTCGGTAGAAGCCCCTCAATGCAATCGGAAGCATTTGCGTCATAATCACGTGGCGATCATGAGACTTTAGGTTTTGAAACTTTTTCGCCATATTTATTATCCCTTTATATTCGACGAGAAGCCGACGGGACCTTAATCTGCTTAGGCATTCAAAAAATTTCCTTCTCTTGTTTGGTAAGAGTGTAGTGGCATGACCTTGAAACCATTCCGGATGCAGCCATCCGGGTCTTTCATACGTTGATGGTCCTTTCGCTTCCGTGTATCTTTTGTCTTCCCATACACGCCCTAGAAGCCTAGGTGTTCACGCAAAGATTCTTCGTCACATGCACATCGATTGTAGAGGACCTCTAAGAATTTCCAATATGGTAGCTCCCAAAATATAGATTTCTTCTTCCACATGGGTGCGTGTCCTTCAGCGTCTTTCGGAACAGATTTTCCTCCAGGACCCTTTCCAAAGGTTACCAGTTGATCCAAATCTTTGACCATATCAAATATATCAGCACCAGTACGCTCCTTAGGCTTCGTCTGGTGACATGCCAGACCGTTGAAATGCTTGCCTTTCTTTCTTAAGGGATGCTTGGCCAAAAGAAATCGACGATGCTCATTGTATACATTCTTCTTACAATGTTCCAAATATATACTTGCAGTCTCATATAAACAGTGTGTGCATGCATTGTATCCCTTGTTTGACTGTCCTGAAAGGTTACTAAGAGCAGGCCAATCATTGATTGTTACGAAAAGCAATGCTCGGAGGTTAAATTCTTCCTTCTTGTGCTCATCCCACACGCGTATCCCGGGTTCGTGCCACAACTGTAAAAGTTCTTCCACTAATGGCCTTAGGTACACATCAATGTCTTTGCCGGGTTGCTTCGGACCTTTGATCTACACTGGCATCATAATGAACTTCCGCTTCATGCACAACCAAGGAGGAAGGTTATAGATGCATAGAGTCACGGGCCAGGTGCTGTGACTGGAGCTCTGCTCCCCAAAGGGATTCATGCCATCTGTACTTAGACAAAACCTTAAACTCCTTGCGTCATCTGCAAAGTCCGGGCACTTTCTATCGATTTTTCTCCATTGCGACCCATCAGCGGGGTGTCTCAACATCCCGTCTGACTTACGCTCCTCTTTATGCCATCGCAACAACTTGGCGTGCTCTTTGTTTCTGAATAAGCGTTTCAACCATGGTATTATAGGAGCATACCACATCACCTTCGCATGAACCCTCTTCCGGGGGCCTCAACGTCACCAGGTCATCTCGCCTAATCTTATACCAAGTGAAGTGCATACCGGCATGCATCTAAATTCTCATACTCCTCACCATGTAGAGGATGCACATTAGGGCAATGCATGTATCTTCCGAACCTCTAAACCTAGAGGGCACACAACCTTCTTTGCTTCGTATGTAATCGGGCAATACATTATCTTTTGAAGCATATTCTTCATCATTTTCAGCAACTTTTCAAATGAGGAGTCGTATAGCACACTCAGCCTTCCATCGCAGCAATTCCAGCAGTCTTTGCCTAGCTTTTTCGACCATTTTCGCAATTTGGGTACAACAACTTTTTGTGATCCTCTAGCATGTGATTGAACTTCTCCCTATCCTTTTCGGTTTCACAATCTCTTCGCATCGGCAATGGTCCGACCAAGATCATCGTGGGTTCATCATGTGTCTCTTCTTCATCCTCCTTCAAGATCCCCCATGGAAGTATCTCCGTACTCGTGGAAACCATGATAGTTGTCATCCTCCTCCTCTTCTTTATTGTCTTCCATTATAACCCTCTCTCTCCGTGCTTGGTCCAACAATTATAATCGGGCATGAAGCCAGATTTCAACAGGTGGTCAGAAGGGTTTTTGAGTCGAGTAATCCTTCGATTCCTACATCCATTACATGGACAGAATACAAAACCATTGTGCTTGTTTGCATCAGAACACGGATGAATTTATGCACACCATTAATGAACTCGCCAGAGGCCGGTCAAGACCGTACATCCATTCCGGACCATCTGCATTATAGTAAAAATATATCAAAACCATTACACAACATGATAAAATTATTACAAGTTATATTGAGAGCTTCTAGAGCATTAATTTTGAATTTTGAAAATTTACATGCACCAATTTGTGAATTAGAGAAAACAATCAACATGATAAATGTGGAGTTTTTTATTATTGTTCTATCAGTGAAAACCTCATTCCATTCTAAGCTCTGAAACTCTAAAATTACACATTTCAATTTTCAGTAACTATGTGCCTAATCAAAATTTGTTACACATATATATCAAAATCCTTCTAGCTACTTCTAGAGCATGCATGCATTTGATCCATATCTCTATACTTCTAGAGCATTATATAGAGCTAAAGTAGCAATAAGAGATGAAAGAATGAAGTTCTAACCTTTTAAAGCTTTGGATTTAGGTGTTGCAAACTAAATCTTGACAAATCTTGAGAAAAAAATGGCATGAACTCTCTTGCTTTTTTTGAGAAAAATGGCCACCATATGCTTTAGGGCAGCTGGCCAGGGAGCTGTATATATACGGATGGACAATTAGTCCCGGGCCGTGATACGACCCGGGACTAATAGTCCCCGAAAAGAGTTGTTGCCACGCTCCAGCTTATTAGTCTCGGGCCGTATTACGGACCGGGACTAATGCTCTGGTCCGGCCCGAGACTAATGCTTATGTCCATTTCTAGCCGTTGGAGGCCTCACGGACCGGGACTGCTGGGCTTGTTCTGATCGAACCGAAGATGGTTTTTCCCGTAGTGATGACCCATCGTCATTAATAAATATTAACATACTCTCTTCATTTCATTTTAGTTTTTTTAAAACACATATATCAAGAGAACTTTTAGTGCGTAAGTTTAATTATTTTACTCTAAACTTACACTAAATATCGTATAAATATAGAAAAAGACTAAAGTATCTTATAATTGTATATGGGCAGACCGCTCTGACATGCATGGATGTTTCCTTCTCCGTCAGTCCTCTGGTACATAGGTCAACGTGGCGTGATCCGGTGCTGCTGCTTTCAGTCACTAACGATTAGTAAGTGTAAAAAGTTTTCTTGTTAAATTCTTCTACAGTACTGTAGTTTTCTTGCGAATAATCCACGTTCAGACGGCCCAGATGCTGACTATCGCAAGACTAGAGCAAAAGAAAAGGACGTTCCGACCAATTTAGCCTTTACTACTCTCATCCGTGCTGTAAGACAATCAGACATGGAACATTCCTACCTGGTTCACAGGAGACATGTTGGGCTAGAAACAGACTAGTGTAAAGAGGACTAGATTTCTGACTTCCTCAACCTCCCATGATCTTGAGGAGAGGAAGAAGGGAGGGAGGGTGAAAGATAGGGTCCGATTTATCTTAGAAGAGCACCACCAAATCTGCATCCTTTTTGAAAATATAGGATTTTTTTTAAGGTGAAAACGCTTTCCATTATTTGGTTGCTATGGTTTTATAGAAATGACAAGATTTTTAATAACATTGTGTCCTTTTCTCTGCAGGTTATTTATCGGGTCAACGGCTATCCTCCGATCATGGACTATTCTCTTCCGTATGGAGATTCGCGACTTGTTTTTGAAGGGATTTACGTGTTTGGAGGACACGACGAGGGATATTTTTTTCCTACACGGATGACCGTGTGATTTACGCATTGATCTGCCATAGTTGAGGCTCTTGTTTTTAGTTGAGACTCTGTAATTTTACTATGCTTTATTTTTCTCTGATTGTGTGGTTTGTGCGGCTGTGTGCATCTTAGTCATGCAGAAGCCGGATATAGACATTAGTACATTACCATAAGTAAAAAAAAGCGCCATTTAAAAAAAATCCTTTTTGAAAATACAATTTTAATCAATGCTTGGAAATAGTTCGGTGATTTGGACGACCAAAATTTAAAATGTAGAAGTAAGAAAAAACACGTGATTCTAATTGCAGTGTACTACAAAACTACAATTTTGGGGTTATGGTTTCCATAAAATCACGTCTGAAGAAAATTCTATCGTAAAACCATGACATTTGTGGTGAGTTATTTAAGAGAATCCAAATCTAACAATTTAGTGAGCATGACACTATTTTCTGTCAATCTTTGCACACAGGGCAGGGGCCACATGGTAGAGAAGGAAGTTCTCCCCGTTTGTGTCATGCAGACCTGACCAGACTTGAGCTGAACCGTTTGGAAGAATCCGCCCAAACTGAGAAATATTCCAGTTATCGGTTTCACGTAGAAAAAGTTACCCGAGTAGATCCCGTATAATCTGTCTGACCTGAAAAACTTTTTCGTGCTCCGAGAATTTGCAGCCGGCACCCTTAGAGCATGTCTAGCAGAGCCCTCAAACCCCTATTTAACCCTTTTTTACGGTTCCGGACGAAAAAAGCACGCAGATCAGAACCCTCAAACCCCCAAACCCGTAAAAAAAAATAAGGGTCGGACCCGTATAGTGGCCTCCGACCTGTAGAAGTAGGGGTTGGCCGGCCAACCCCTAGCCCAACCCGTAGATGCCTTCCTTCACTTGGCGCGCTGAAACGAGGCTTCCGCCGCGCCATGGAGCCGCCGCCGACCTCGCCGCCTCGTCCGGCGCCTCCGCCTTGCCCCAGCCTCCCCGCCCGCCGCCTCAGAGCCTCTCCCGGCATGCCCCGACCTCCGCCTGCCGCCCGGCGGCCGCCGCCTCGGTGGTTGCGACCACGCCGGTGCTAAGCGGCTGGGCAAGACGCCGCCTCATGCCCCCGCCTCCGCCTCAGCTCGCCCCGCCACCGCCCCTGCTCCCGTGCTCGCCGAGCCCGTCGCGCCGCCACTGCCTCCCCGTCGCGCTCGGAAGCCGTCGAAGAAGGGAGCCACGGCCGCCAAGCGCGCCCCGATCGTCAAGAAGCTGGCCTACCGGAAGAATCCCTTGCTCGTGCCTTCAATCGCCAACCCTCCGCCCGTCGTGCACGAGGTGCTCGATGAAATGCCCGAAAGGGCGACGTCGTTCATGGGGCTTCTCCAAGATGCGGAGGTCGACATCGGGGCTGCTCCTCTCGAACCCTTTGGGTTTGGTGATGATGACTTGGAGGAAGAGGAAGAGGAGGAGGAGGGAGGGGAAGAAGAGGAGGAGGTGACGGAGATAAAGGCCGCCGTTGCCCGCCCCGGCATGCGCATGGCAAACTATACCGAGGCCGAAGATATTCTCTTGGTTCGTGCTTGGGTCACTGTGGGGATGGATGCATGCACCAGTACCGATCAAACCGGTAAACGGTATTGGCAACGCATAGAGGACACCTATTGCAAGCTCAAGCCGAAGACCGGTGGGTTCGTCTCTCGTTCATACCGGTCGCTTCAAGGCCGGTGGGAGTTGATGAAGCCGGCATGTTCTCGTTGGAGTGCGGCAATGGAAAATGTGATGAATGCACTGCCTAGTGGAAGCGTGGAGAGTGACTATGTGAGTATATATGTGTGTTTTTACATCTACTTTACTATGCATCGTCTATGCTATGTGGTTGTTTACTTTGCTATTGATGGGTTTGTAGGATCACATCGCCGCCTTGAGGTACAAGGAGATGCCTGCTTCCAAGGGAAAACCATTCGCATTTAAGCATGCTTGGGACCATCTTAAGGTTTTTGACAAGTGGATCGTGAGGGATCAAGAGACCGCGCCCAAGAAGGCGGCAATGCTTAGCATGGATGATAGCGATGAGGATGAAAGGAACGCCGGCAAGCCCGAGGGAACCAAGAAGGCAAAGCTTAGGGTGAAGATGGAAGGAGAGGCGTCAAGCTTGAGGGAGAAGATGGATACTATGATGAAGTCAAGGGCGACATTGACAATGAATACATTGGAGACAAATCTTCTTATCACCGAGAAGAAGAAAGAGGTGAAGCTTTCACAAGTTGAAGCAAGGCGTGAAGAAGCCAAGCGCAAGGCCGAATAAAGAGCGCGCAAGACCGACTTGGAGGAGAGGATGCTCGCGGTGAAGGAAGCAAAGGCATGGAAAGAACTCATGGTGGAAGAGAGGGAGCACATGATGATGTCCAAGAAGGACATGGATGAAGAGCAATTGATGTGGTGGAAGGAGTACAAGGAGGACATCGCGTAGAGGAAGAGGATATTCCGCCGTGCCTCCTCTTCTCATCGAGGTGGTGGCGATGGCGGGGTGGAGGACTCTACCACCGACACCTATGGAGGTGCTTGATTGCGCCGAGGTGGAAGTGCTCTAGGAGATGGCGCCGAAGTGTAACTTTTTGGTGATGGTGCCGACGAGTGGAGGAAGATGATAATTTTGTGATGTAACTATTAAACCATGCATCTATGATCTACATTACCTAGCAAGTTTCATGGTTGGCAATTGTGTTTTCCTTAGTCAATTGTGATATGTCATATGGTAGTTTGAGGATTTGAGGGTTGAGACAAAGACTAGAACCCTCAAATTCCGTTTTAAGGGTTGGGTTTGAGGGTTCTAGTCTTTGCCCCCGGTTTTTCGACCCTTAAAATGCTGAAATGTGCCAATTCTCGACCCTTAAAAGTTTAAGGGTTTAAGGGCTCTGCTAGACATGCTCTTATATACCCAGGTTTCGCAGCCGAACCGAGCACGACCTATATAACCTTGAGGTAGTTGGCGCGAGTGGCGGAACTCGTCAAAATCCGACCAACTTCCGGCGAACCTCAACAAATTTTGGCCGGAGATGGAAAACGGCCTACAAGAGAGGCCGACGCTCACTGGAATCGGCCGCGGTGGGCAGAAGGGTTGGATGCGCGGTGGGCACATTAGCAGGGGCGGCGCATCCAGGAGCAAGGGTGGCGCGGGTCCAGCAGCACGGGGGTGGGGCAAAGCAGGGCAGGCATGGGACGGCCCACGAGGCCGGAGGTGAGCTGCACGGGAGGGGGTGGTACGCGGCCGTGCAGGGGAGGCTGCGTCGGGCAGGCGATCAGTTCCCATGAGATTCCGAAAGGAGAAGAACTAGGAAAAAAAAATAGTGGGCCACAGGTGGCCATGCGTGTTTAAGGCCCTCCACAGTGTGTGAATTTATCGGTGTCCAAATCACTTTTGGCCATTGGAGCAACGGTGCCTCCATTGCACAGGTGGTGCTTGATTTTTTTTTCCGGAAATCAGGGCAACTTGCTCCGATGCCCCCAACTCTCTAGCTGGCAAAAATAGTACTACTGCATGCAACTGAGAAAAATTTGTGTAGTGAGGAAGTATTAAAACTTGGCAGCCTATTTGTTTATGAAGTTGTGGGTCCTACTTTTTACTGGTGCCCAAAGTCCTCACGCTATGAGCATGTTGCCTTAGATTTTTTTCTTGGCATCGTTGTTGAGGATGCAAACTTTTTATGTATTGGGCACCGATAATATTGTGGAGGGCCACAACGTGTGAAAAAATCGGTGCCCAAACCACTTTTCAACAATCAAACACCGGTGCCCTTCATTGCACAGCCAGTGCCCCAAAAGAATTTTAGGATACCGGAGCAGCTACTTGCTCCGTAGCTCCGATGCCCACTTTATCCCATGCATAAAGTATATTATTTTCAACTGCCAATCCATCTAGCACTCGATAGAAGGAACACTGGAACACTGCAATCTGGCTTGGTCAAATACTTTTATCTATGTATGGGTCCTATCTTTTTTTCTTCGGCACCCGGAACGTTGTGAGGCCGGTGTCCACATTATTTTTCAAGACATCGCTGACACACTGTTTCACTTTTTCGGATTCTGGCATCGCTTAGATTGTGAAGGGCCTAAGGGGTCAGTTTTTGACAGAAAAGGAAATAGAGACCCAAGTTGAGCGGAACCTGATGATACGGCAGCCAACAAGGAGACGCGCATGTCCTGGCAGGTCCCATCCACGTGGGGTGTCAAGGGTAAATTACATGCACATATAACTAAGTTACAAGAATGGGAGTTACATGTACGGACAGGTTTTTTTGGTGCCCAATCCGCACCTTCAATTTTCGGAATGTGTTCTGTCCCGTCATTGTCCCATATACGTGTTTTTAAGGGGTCGAGTTTTAGAGCATCTCTACTGGTATTTTCAGGCGCCGATCTAGACACCGAAATTAGGTCTGGACTCTAAGATTTGACTCAGTCGTGTTTTTAGAAACCTCTTTTCGTCCGGATTTCTGCGAACTTTGGTTCGGACTTTCCAGGATCCCGGGAACGTCCTAGAAACGCCGGACGAAGCGAATTCAACGAATGGACCCGTCCAGTCAGCATATATTCACCCATATTCATCCATATTTGCCCAAAGTTTATCCATATCGACCATATTCGCCTAAAGTTCGCCCAAAATAGTCTATATTCATCCATATTTGCCCAAAGTTCGTCCATATTCGTCAATATTCATCCAAAGTTTGTCCATATCGACCATATTCGCCCAAAGTTTGTCCAAAACAGTCTATATTCGTCCATATTCGCTCAAAGTTTGCCCATATTCGTCCAAAGTTCGTCCATATCGACCATATTCGCCCAAAGTTCGTCCATATTCGCCCAAAACTACTTATATTCGCCCAAAGTTCGCCCGTTTCGCACAAAACCATGTATATTCGCCCAAAGTTTGCTAAAAATTATTAAATTTTATCCAAACACGAAAACTCGCCTGGAATACAAATAGTAAACTCGGCATTTCCAGACCGAAAACTAGTTTCATCCAGACAAAAAAGGTCCGGATTTGGGCCTGGGAATGCCCAACTACTAGGGATGCTCTTACTGTGTGGGCTGATGCTCTAACCCGAATCTGTCCACTACAAGAGTCGAGTCAATAACTGAAGAGCGACCTAAACATTTCCATAGCTCTTAATAAGGGGGGAAAGTCCGTACATGCTCTGAAGTTTCAACTGTTCTGCGTCGCCTTTTGTACTTTTCAAAACGGTCTCTCTCTCTCACCAATCCCCAGTTTCCACGACTCGATTCTCTCCTCTCACAACCATTCCGTACTATATACACGTACGCACATACGCGCGCGAGGCACCAAGCAGACACAGCTCAACGGCCATGGACGCGGCCGCCGACCATGGAGCCGGTGGACTCATCCTAAGATGAGACGCACGTCCACACGGTGGTCGCGGCGCCTGCATATGGACGCCATATTCTCGCTCGCGGCGGTGCCCCGGGCGCGCGTCCTGGAGCGCGCGGCGGCGCGCGTCCCCGGCTGCCTCTACCTCTGCCTCTGGGCGCCGGTGACCTTCCAGCGCTCATCCAGGTTCGTACGTACGTACCTCCCTGTCGCGCTCGTCTGGTATTCTTTGCTCTTACGGCGTGGCGCATTCTGTTTGCCAGCCATTTGTTCTGCTTGGACGCGTGGATCAGTGGCAGCGGCCGTGATCGCGCGCCGCCGACGTTCGAGGCGTACCGACGAGCGCTCTGCGCCGTCGTAAGCGGGTAAGTCCGCATTGCATTTTCTGTTCAGTCGTCGGCTCGATCAAAGCTCGATTCTGACGGTGTGGTCGAGGCTGCAGATGCGTGCCAGGGTGGGCGTACAGGGAAGGCCGCGCGTACATGGAGCTGCCGGAGCCGGACCTGACGGCATCGGCGTCGCTGCAGGTGCAGCAGCAGTTCTACCATGTCAGTGTACACAAAGAACTTTTCTTCATTTTCAAACGTTTGAATGTTGAAGCGATTCCTCAAGGTTGCACACATTGGTCTTTCCTTTCTCCCTGCAGGAAGCCGGCACGAAGGTACGTACGTGCGTTTCTCGAACAAGCACACCTCACTGCTTTGCGATGCATTGCGTCGAATGAGCGATCGCTGGTGACCGTGGCAGATGGCGGTGTTCATGGGATGCGAGAGCGGGGAGATCGAGGTCGGGCTGTCGACTAGTACATCTATAGAAGCGGCGGCGGTGGCGGACCACGTGCAGCAGGCGCTCCTGGAGGAGATCCTCGAGCTGCCGCCGGCACGCCCCTCGTCCTCGTCCTCCTCCATGCCGTCGCTCTCGATCGGGAGCCCGGAGTACTCCTCTCTCATCCGCGCATTGGCGACGCCGCTCGCAGCAGCGGGCGAGCTGTCGACGCAGCCGCTGCTGGGCTCGCTCGCGCCGGTCTACGGCTTGCACGAGTTCCCGACCGCAGCAGAACCCGACGACGCCGCGGCCGCTATGGCGCAGGCAATGCTCGCGCTCATCTCCTCCTCCGACGCGTCGACCACCTCGACGCTTCCGCCTCCACCAAGCTATTCCACGCCCTCGTGGTTGCCGCAGCGGACGACGGCGTTCAAGGCGTACAGCGCGGCGAGAGCGCCGAGGGCGCGGCCGCGGCCAGGCGCGCCCGGGCAGAGGATGATCAAGACGTGCGTCTCACTCCTAGCGAGCGTCCACGCGGCAATCATAGAAGCGGCGAGGCGGCACGACGGGAGCAGCGCGCAGCCACCGCCACCGTCCACCACCAGCAGCAGCCAGCTGCACCACATGATCTCGGAGCGGCGCCGGCGCGAGCGGCTCAACGACAGCTTCCAGAGCCTCAGGGCGCTGCTCCCTCCAGGGTCCAAGGTACGTGATGCCAAATCAAACCAATCATTCCCAATCCAAGATCTGCAACATCTTTCAATCATGATCGTTCTGCAGAAAGACAAGGCCAATGTTCTGGCCAGCACAACGGAGTACATGGCGAGGCTGATATCCCAGGTGTCCCAACTCCAAGAACAGAACCAGCAGCTGGAAGAACAGCTTGGCCTGAACCGGACCACCGCGGACGACGACGGCGGCTCATCGGAGAAGATAGAGGTGGACGTGACCACGGCGGCACCATCGACCTCGACGTCGTCGGCATCCAGTGCGCCCCGAGAGGTGAGCGTGAGGGTGGCGGTGCGGGCGGAATGCGACATTTCAGAGGTGCTCGTCTCGCTGCTCGACTGGCTGAAGGAGACGGGGAGCTTCACCGTGGTGTCCGTGGAGGCGAGACAGCAGAGCGGCGCAGTCGCACGGGCCAGCCTAACACTGCGAGTCACGGTAAGAGCTTGTTTCACCCGTTGATTTGGTGCTTTGAGATGCGTGCTGGAATGTTTCGACAAATTTCGTCCTAGTATTTCAGAAAACTGCACAAATTTGACACACAGTAAAACACGGTGAAACCATGCACGATGCATACCGTCCATGGTAGAAAGTCATTTCTGACCGTCACATGGACACGACAAGTCGACAATGTTGTCAACCTACAGGCCACGCATGGCTACAATAGTGTGGTCAGAATTTATACAGTATATTTAACGGGTAGTAGTAGACTAGCTCCGATGAGTTCTACCGTTGAATTTGAAAGGAACCAGAGGGGAAAGTTGGTGCCCTTGACCTGGATTAGACCATTCTTGGCTTCTTGCCGAATCTCTGAAATGTACTCAGAGAAAGGGTTACAGGAGATCTGCAGAGAATCTAGCGAGCCAGTGACTGCACAGATCAAAACCGCAGGTCAAACTGGTTTTCATTTTAAAACTAGGCGTAGGTCAAATTAGCATTACGTTTTTTGAATTGGTGTATGAAGACATGAGTACTCAACTGACCGATTAAGCCCCGATATATAGTTGAATACTTGGATTATGCACGTTCCAAGCTCACTTGGCACACCTAGTAGGAGTAGTACTTACCTCGTTAACTGTCCTGTCATCATGCGATAATTTAACTCCAAACCACCGTTTGACAGGGCAAGATCATCTACTGCCACTGACCTGATTTCCTCATGTTCTTTTTGACACTGTCAACTAGAGTACAACTCGAAAATTACTCCCTAGTTGTGACGACCAGGGAAGGCTGAAAAGCACACTGGTCAGAGTACTTGCTCACCAAGCTTGACGAAGCGCTGCATACATTACCGTTCAAATATGTTTGCTGCTGCAGGAGGAGGCTGGCTACGTGGTGGACGAGACATGGCTCAAGGAAGCTCTCACGAAGGCGGTTGAGGACGCCACGACGACGACGACGGCGCCGCCAGCACAGCTGCCACCAGGGTCGCCGTAGGGTGAGCCCCATGTCGTGGAACTGAAGCTTCTGAGTAGGATGTCCGTATTGACCGTACCAGGCAGGGAGGCCGGGAAGGAGGCAGGAAAGGGGCTCCGTTTCGTGGCAATGGCGCCGCCTCTGTTTTTCTGTCTTTAGTCTTTTGTCCATGTCTTGGTATGCCAGATTAAGACTGGAAAAACATATCTGGCCTATATAGTTCTAGGATTGGTCAGAGGTGTAGCCTAGTCTTCTTGATGGTAGGTTATCTACTTGTCTATGTAGGGCCTTACTGCAATTTTGACATGAAATGAATCTGTTCTTCCCGAGGAAAGGTCTAGTAATCGAACAATTTTGTGGGGATAACCTGGCACCAAATTCAAGCAGCGATGGTGCTCAGTTCGGAACCAACCTGGGGGCCGGACAAAAGCTGTTAGTACGATGATTCTAAGTTTTTACAGTAAGAAACAAGGAACCAAGGTTCCAGATAGCAGGAATTACAGACCAGTGAACTGTAGGATATCCGACAAGCCGGCGTTGAAAGCCCCCAAAATGGTCTTTCAAACTACCAGAAACTGCAGCGGTACAAAATTTGGTCACCTTCATGATCTATACAGAGACAAATTCCTAGACCGTGCATTTAATGGCTCCAAGGAAAAAATATTACTCCCTCCGATCGTACTTATCGTTGAAATGGATGTATCTAGCACTAAAACATGTCTAGATACATCCATTTTGATGACAAGTAATATGGATCGGAGGGAGTAGCTGAAACCCGTATAGTTTGACAGTGGAGATGGCCTAATGGGGACCCACTGGGATTTCCAACCCCTGTAAGCTTCCCCGTTGTTTATTCTTCTTGGAAAGAAAGGCCTTATGACATATATACAAGGTGGCAAGATTTTTGTAAAACGTGCGTGCCAATTAGTATCATACAAGATATATATACAGCCAGCACACAAGTCCTTCAAGTTGAACAGTCGAGGCTGGTTATCGTTTAGCCTAGCTGGCTACCAAGTTGTATCAAGTTCTTCTGTGAGAGATTGATAACCGAATCTGCGATTACTCGTGCACTCGACTTCATGTAGCCGCCTGAGAAGGGGGTGGGACGTATGCACATCGATGAGGTATTAGTCATTGATGTATGCGAATATGTAGGATAGCGACAAAAACACAAAGTATAGGGGAAGTGGTTCACCTGATGTCAGCATGAGAAGGGGAATGTTTTGATCTTTTGCAAACCTGAACACCTTCTCATCTCTAATCACCACACCTTCAGGACTTATCTGAAATTTGGTGGAAAACATGTCAACTTCAGCAGTATAGCACCAATTGGAGCAAGGCACAAAAGAAAAGAATTAAAGGAAATATTTTATTAGCAATAAACTAGTGTTTAAAATACTTCAGCTCACGATTATTTTCCAGTTTCCTGTTGTGGTATTACAGCCAAGAAAGTAAAGTCTATCTTAGGCAGAGAAATATTGAACTACTCCAAGTCCTGGTTACTGTTCATGTTTGAGATTCTGTATAATGTTGCCATCAAGAAAATTTCTACAGGTTACACCTTTGCAGAATATGTTATGCACAGACGAAGTTGTTTACAGGTCCAATCTTTGTGGAAAATATAGAGCTGATCAGAAAAGTACATTCAAGTTTCCCAATGGATCACCATCCAGGATGTCTGTTCCAGCATTATAAACAATCAACTGGGGCTGAAATCTACTTTGTGCAACCTACAAACGAAATATCCAAGAGAAACTGTAAATAGCAATTCTCCTAACAAGAAATAAACTTATAAATCTAAAATAAGAGCAATGGTTAAAGGTTCAACAAGCCTTCCAAACATGCAGAACTAGTATATTTCGAATTGGATTAAGTTGGAAAGCTGGAGTAACAGACAAAAAGAGTTGCCAAAAACATTGGATATGGACATTTCACCAGAAAGTAACACGGGAATTTATGTTGCCCAAGTGCCAACCCATTTTGAACATATTTCACCATCTCAAACATCCGTTTGAGTAGAATAAGATGCAAATAACTTAATCAACAGTATGGTCTTTACCTCACAATCTAAAATAGTCAGTATATCAAATCACCTTTATGTACAGTTTACTGTAATCCTAAAATATATATCATGCAAAATATGGCACCTAAAATATCATCTTTCCCCTAAGAATTCTCCTTATCCATTTGTAAATGCAAATTTTGTGAGCACCCCATCCATAAGTCTAAACGTACCTCGAGAGCCTTATCAAGCTGATCCAAGTAGTCATCTGTTTTTGTCCCACTCTGAAATACACAATCACATCATGTACTCAACTCATACATGAAAAAAAATAGAATAAATAACCAACATTTTGCAAAGAAGCAACTTACAACTAACTCGACTTTTTGATCAATATACCGCTTAGCAGCGTGGTCCTAAAATAAAGTTATATCAGTTTTGATAGAAAATCAGAGATGTTATTGTGCATAAAAAACAAAATTACAATACACAAGAACAGAACTTAAAGTTGGCGACAATAATGACAGACCAAACTTCGGACAGTGAGTACTCTAGAGCAGTTTTGAACCATATAATTCATAATGATAGTCAAAGTATAATCAGCAACAGAAAAAAAAGAGAAGCTTGATGTTCCGCAGGTGTAACGAGAATTCTAGATGGCGATACTTACGAAGGGATAAATTCCAGCATTGTACATGTCCAAGATGTAAACCCTTTCTGCAAGCATATTTTTTGTTTAGGGGAAGATCATAGTGAACACAAAACGAATAGAAGAACAAAACAGAGGGTGTACCATCATTAGCGAAATCCTTTTCATGGCCATTTCCTTGGTGAGCATCCAGATCTATGATCATTACTCTGCAAATGTTTGAAAATGATAGATACTTATGAAGCTAAACTAGTTAGTAAGAAAATTCTACATATGTTTGGATCCTTGCACTGCACTTCCAATACATGTCTTGGCAAAACATAGTGCTTGCTAAGATGTGAACAAGCATAGAAATCTTCATAGGGAAGAAAGCATGTTTAAGATGACAGAAGATGATTATTAATACAGATATTTTACAGAATATATTCACAACTGGGCAGGCAAACACATAATTTGTATCGGTCAAATTAAGTCACACAAATAGTTCCAGACTAGAAAAACATAGTTTTCTGTAGTTACAGTCGATCGGTATAAGTTTCTCACCTTGAAATATCTAATCGGACAAAGGCAAAGTGAATGCAGAGCGTAATATCAGCATAGGCACAAAATCCACCCCCTTCCTCCGCCGAGCAATGATGAAATCCTCCACCGACATTAACAGCCCATCCTCTCTCAACAGCAAGTTTAGCTGATAAAACAGACCCACCAACCTATAGAGAAAAGAACAAGCCTGTAGATTTTCCTTGGTACTCAAATTACCCATCTAATATTTTCAGTACATATGGGTGCAGCTAATCACAAGACATCACCTGTTTCCGGAAGGGGTACAGTAGCTTTTGCTGCACCAGCCAACTAGGAATGAACGTTAGAGGAGGAACCTGAAATAAAACATCTCATTAGCAATCTTCACTGCACAACCTGGTAGCAGTCAGCTCTAAGCAATTAGTACCTCCACAATGGCCGCAACCCTGAAGCTGCTCTTGAGGCTATTCAAGTATGACTCCGTGTGAACCTGTGGTAAAGGAAACAAAATTAAGGGGAATCCGACAAAATAAAGAAGATGATACACTACAGCAAAGCAAAAACAGTTTCCGGATTCTTGGTTCTTACCACCAGTAAATCTTCCTTGGAAGCATCCAACGGCTCAATCACTGTGTTCTTCTCCAGGTGGCCTTCTCTGGTGAGGAACTTGCATATGCGGCCCCATTTGGAGGAATCGAACGGGTGCCTGCACGAGGTGTTAGACGGAGCCAGGGCATTTCTATGCAGGTACTACGGGAGGCGGAGAGCTGCTCACTCACAACTTCTCCAGACCGAGGAAGGAGATGTCGTACGCCGCCGAGTAGACCACCGGAGCCTGCGAGACGCAACCGCGACCGCAGCCAGAGATTAACGAGTGATGATCGTAGTGATCGGAGGAACGTTTCCGCGGCCGAGGGTCTGACCTTGGAGCCCGGGACGTCGAAGTAGAGCTTGCTGGAGAGGATACGGTTGCGGCGGAGGGCGTCCGCCGGGGTGGGCCCCGACGCGGCGGCGGCGGCGGATGAGGAGGACATCCCGGCCGGCAGAACGGGGGGTGAGGGCTCGGGCGGGGTTGCGGGGGAGACGAATGCTCGCCTCCACGTCTGGGGCTCGGGGCTGGGAGTTGCGTTGCGTTGCCGCGGGGAGGAGGAACGATGGCGATGGGGCTCACAGCCCCAGGACCAGGAGAATCCATTCGGTGGCGGTGCTGTACTTTTCGCGGGGAAGTCCTTCGAAAGATTTATATTTGCTCCGTTTGTCCGGTTTCTCTTGCTGCAGAGTGTTTGGAGCACTGGAAGTCTGGAATACGTTTTTCCGTGGAAGTAACGGTTGCAAATTGTAAAATATCCACACCGCCGCCGAGGAGAAAAAAATCGCTTTCGCTCCAGTCCTTCGCACGCCGCTTCCATGGCGATCTCGAGGCCCCGAGGCAGGGCCGTCCCCCTCATCCCGCTCCTCATCCTCATACTCCTCGCCCCGCTCATCTACTCTGGTACGGCCCCGTGGCGCCTTCCTACTCCCGATTCCGCCACACATTGGGCAGTTTGCCCTCCTGATGATCCAATCTGTGTCTGCCCTTGCAGTTTCCAGGATGCGATTGAGCTGGGCGCCGGAGCAGCTGCCCCATCCTGCGTCGCCGAAGCGTCCTGATGCCCTCGTACTCGGC
This sequence comes from Avena longiglumis, assembly GCA_030063025.1. NCBI lineage: Eukaryota > Viridiplantae > Streptophyta > Magnoliopsida > Poales > Poaceae > Avena > Avena longiglumis. The sequence continues at coordinate 501,792,133 of CP125977.1, forward strand.
CCGGCCGCCGGCCAAGGCCGCACTGATCGCCTCCAGTGCCAAGGTTTCTCCTTCAGCTTTCGTACCCCATCAGTTTCTCGCATTGTGAATTGTGACAGGTGGTTGTTGCGTTTCTGGGTCTCGGAATTGGGGATTAGAGTTGGGACCTGAAGCGTGGCGAAGCCACATTCAAGCTGTGGTGTCAACTGACACCGCAGCATTTGCAAAACCATCATATTTTGGTACAAACTAATGAAAAACATAGAAAACAGTACACAGCTTAGAGTCCTGGCACTAGCAGTGCTCGAGATGCATGTAGTTACCATTCTTGATCTCTTATTCGAAGATTGGTTATGTGAAATTAGACTACTGTTCTCTGTTCTTTCTGCCGTACGTAGTATAAATGTGCAATCTCTTAGCATCCCCATATAACAATGATTCAGGAGAATTTGATGCTCATATGCAAGCTCTAACTTTGTTATCCCAATTTGAAGCAATTCTTGGCAGAGTAGGAAACAAGAATAATGTTATCAGTGCTTAAAGATTGTACTCCCTCCGTCCCAAAAAAAATAAGGCGCCTAAGGATTAGTCAAAAGTCAAATATTACTAACTTTGACCAGATTTTTAGGAAAAAAAATCTACATCTACAATATTAAATGGACACATTAGTAAATTATACTTTATGCTGAATCTAATGATATTGATTCAGTATTGTAAATGTTTGTATTTTTGTGAACTTAGAAAATGTTGACTTTTGACTAATCGTTAGACGTCTTATATTCTGGGACAGAGGGAGTACATACACTACTGAATGCAGACATATTTACTGACCACAGTCTAGGATGTTCTGTGATATGCATTAATAGTGCCAGTTATTCATACTTTTATAGCGTGAGTGAAATCAGCATCTATTGTGTAGCTACTGACTGCATCTTACCGTTTTCCTCAGGACTTAAAGCTGTGAATAAGATGAGTTTATCAAGTGAAAGAAAATATTCTGGAGAACTTGTTTCTTTTGTTACAGTATTCACAACATACAATTCTGACCCAGCTGGAGCTGGCAAAATGTCATCTGATGTTGTAACTGTTGGAAAACATTCTTATAGCAAGGTGGAAAGGTCCATGGCCATTCTTAACACTTTCGTCAGTTTCATACAGGTACATCTTCCTTATCTTCTTGTTTGTGCTAGCCACTAGCTAACCACCAAAATGGTTAAATTTCTTATCATGTTTTTGCATGTTGTGAATGACTCATAAACACTCTCAGCTAAGAAGAATTTTTAGAGTTAGTTGTTTGGTAGTAGAGAAAGAGGAACAAATGTGGTGGCTACTTAAATACTAGAATTATTGACATCACTATGACCCAGCTACCTTTTTATAGAATCCACTATGGGTGTTAGCCTTCTGGCATATACATTGAATCTTCAAAAGTAGAAGCGGCATATAAATTGGTGATTGTGAGGATGTTTGTTTAGTGTCTGATCTTTTTAATAGAGCTCTGTAGGTGTCGATGCCAGCAAGCAAAGTCATAATATTGACGGATCCTAAATCAAAATTGTCAATAAATCAAGGGAGAGCCACAATACTTCCTATCGACGGAAATTATTCTCGAGGAAATTTGATGCTTCAGAGAATCAAGTCCTACATTGTAAGTCTATATGCTTGATGCACACAACTCACAACATCTTTCTCCATGTGCTTTTCCCAGAAATTAGAAGTACTGCTTATGCGATCTAGAATATTACTATCGTGCAACCATCTGTATGCATTATTTTCTTCTAAAATACTGATATCTTTGTGTTTCTGGTTCATATTCAGGCCTTTCTAGAGCTAAAATTTGAGGAGCTTGACCAAGTGAACTGTTTTAGTAATTATATTTTCACTGATTCTGATATGGCAGTCGTGGAGGATCTTGGATATATCTTTAAGACATATCCTCATTGTCACCTTGCACTTACTTTTCGTAATAACAAAGGCCAACCTCTAAACTCTGGATTTGTAGCGGTGAGAGGGACCAGCGATGGCATCTCTAAGTAAGTAAACATCTATGTAACAGATCTTAGTAAGATAACTAGGTATTATATTAAATAATTCCTTCCTTTGATTTTTAGGGCCATCGAATTCTTCAAAAAGGTCCTTGAAGCATACAACCTAAAATATATGAAGGCTTCACGCATGCTTGGTGACCAACTAGCACTGGCATGGGTTGTGAAATCTTATCTACCATCGGCTTTTGGGAAATTTTCTAGTCCTGAAATATTTACAGGTGAAGTCAATGGAGCATCAGTTTTGTTTTTGCCTTGTGCAGTTTATAACTGGACTCCACCTGAGGGTGCTGGACAGTTTCATGGTATGCCCTTGGATGTTAAGGTATAGCATTTTTGATACTCTAAGAACTTATCTGATCCATATCCTTCTCATGGTAGATTTTTTTGTTCAAACACTAGTAGTTTGCACAGTTATTTTTTCTTTTGTTATGGGCACACTGTGTTGTTCATTCCTGCCACTTATCGGTGTTACACGTGCGGATTTTGGGAAGCTCCAGCTCCCAGCCTCCTGGGAGTGTGCAGTGTTCTTTCATGAGATATGATAACGTACTAAATCTAATATAATGTTCTCAGGTTGTCCATTTCAAAGGTTCAAGAAAGCGTTTGATGCTTGAGGCATGGGATTTCTACAATTCAACCTCTCAATTATCTGATATGTTGTGCCTTATCTTGAAAAGTGGCAGAACAAAATATGACTTCTGAACCTTTGTTCCACAATGACGTTACGCCCGGTACACTTACTCTCCCTCCTGGCATCTCTGGCTGGGTCAGCATTTCGGGTTTTCTTTTCCAGTGTCTTTTCTAGTTCACGTATCACAATTAGTGTTAGTCTTTGTAACGCTCTATGTATGGCTTATAACTTGTTTACGTGTGTCCAAGGTGTGCTTTACTCTGAAATTTTATCTTAACAAGCTTATCTTCTTTTCGCAGTTGATCGTCACTGGCATTCTATGGGTCTGATTGGCATAGGCTTCAAACTCTGCAGTTCTGAGTCATTTCGAAAATCCAGGTTGTGCGTAATGCAGTAGAGTCATCGCAGAAGTTCAGGTGGCGTGAGACAAAACAGGGTGATCCAGAGTGCAGCGAGAGCAATATGCGTGTTTGATGAGATTGGTGCAAAGAGCCCCGTGGAAGCAGGGCTATAGACAATACTCGTAGTACTAAGCTAGCTAGCAGGGTGATCCTGTAGGAAATCACCGGTTGTTTTGGTGATCATTTTGGTAGCTTTGTCAGTTGTTACCCTTCACTAGCCATTCATGCTATGACAGTTTCTTGGTCGAGGGCTTGATACGGGAAAAATTCCCTTCCAATATATGCTATTATTAGTAAATGATGATTATTTCGTAAATGAGAACAGGAAATGATCCTCTTACTGTGTGCAGTTTCTTGGTTGGGGTCTTGAGACTGCCTGTTGTAACAGGAAATGTCGCCCCTCACTGCCTGCTGTAACAGTTTCTTGATTGAGGGCTTGAGACGGGAAAAACTCCCTTCCAATACATGCTATTATTAGCAATTGATGATGCTTTCGTAAATGAGAAGTAACAAGAAATGATCATTGTACTGTGTGCAACTCGATAGTTCTGTTCCCCGCAAAAAAAAAAAAAAAAAAAAACTCGATAGTTCTGTTTTTAAGTTTTGTCATGGCTTTGTGCTGCGTTTAAGTTCTGACTGGAAAACTGGACAAAGCCTAGAACGACTGGAACAGCTTATATGAATTTCGAAAGGTACACCAAAGTCATTTGCTGAAAACGATAGTTAATAAAGTTACTGTATATGAATTTCGAAAGGTACACCAAAGTTCGAAAACTGTAATGATGCAATTAATACATTGAACAGTATTTTGGTATGGAAGAATAATTAATAAAGAATTGAAATGTTGCACTGTACATCACTCTATAAGAAAGAATAAGAATAATTAACATTACATCATCTTAGTCTCGAGTTTAAGAGTACATGACCAAGGACGGTGTCCTAGCTTGTATACTAGTATCAACACACTGCACATTGCACTTCACTTGCTATGCTAAGATGATGCTAACTAAGTCCTTAGCCTCGAGACTGGAATGTCCTTGGACATGTCGTCCTGAGACTCGACGAAGGCGACGACGACGGTGATATCGTCCTGCTTCCCGCCGGTGCAAGTCCGTCCATGTTCCCTGGCAGCGACGCTGAACGGCGAGTCCTTGGAGGTGTCCATCGACGCGTTGCGCGCTTGCCCGGCCATGATGTCCGCCATGTGCTGCGGCGTGAAGTTGAACGCGGTTCCCATCTGCACGGTCCTCTCCAGCGTGGAGTCGAAGACGTTGTCGAAGAGGCCGTCCGACGCGACCACGAGCACGTCGCCTTCCTCCACGGCGACCTCGCCCACCGCCGCCTCGCTGACCTTGTAGCTGCGCTCGCCCGTGAAGAGCTGGAACGGGCAGTTGAAGTAGCGTTGCTGAGGCCGAAAGCGACGGATCAGCTTGCCGTCACGGAACAGGGCGAAGCCGCTGTCGCCGATGTACGCCCACTTCAGCGCCTTGCCGGCGAGCGAGACGATGACGGCCGTGGACGCCCCCGGAGTGCTGGACGCGGCGGTGCGCTGGTACGCCCGGTCGAGGATGGTGTAGGGGCAGACGGGCTTGCGGAGGTCGGAGGCGGACACCTCGGAGAAGGCGTTCCCCATGAGCCCGCGCGAGAAGGCGGCGGCGTCCACGCCTGCCGAGCGGCATCCCCCGACGCCGTCCGCCACGCCGATCACGCCCGCCACCGCGTGGAAGAAGTGGGAGTCCTCGTCGTGGTCCTGCAGGTAGCAGGAGGCGAAGTTCATCCTGAGCGGCGCCGCTGGGGTGTTCAGCTTCGGCCGCGCGCGCGGCTGCAGCTGCCGCGCCACGTAGGCGGCGTATCTGGTGACGTCCTCGCGGTCGTCGGCGGCGGAGCGCGGCAGGGTCCCGAAGTGGATGCCCACGGCGATCCGGTGGGCTTCGGGGGTCCGGGTGTAGACGTAGTCCAGGGTTTCCCGGATCTGCGGCGGCGCCTCCATTGCCGGGCTTCGATCGGCTTCTCCGGCGAGCGAGCGACTTGGTTGCTTTTCTTGGACTTCTGGTCCTCCGGCGAGCAAGTTCGCGCGATGCGAGTTCTTGGAGTTCGAGCTGTATTGTAGACTCGAACCAATTGGGAGAAGTGTTCCATGCCGCTGGAGGGCGCTGGTATATGTAGACACCGTACGTCCAGATCAAACGACCTACCCAACCTCGAATTCATATCAGAGTCAGGTTTGAATCATGCACATGAGCCAGGATGGCAGATGGACCATGCGCGGCTGCCGTCCGTCGGCCAGGGGGGCATTCGACTCGGACTCGGACTCGGACTCCTCCGGGCGATACGCAGGCACGCAGCATATGCTTCGCCGAGAAGTGATCGATCCTTCGAAACTTCCCGTTCATGGTCTTGTACAGTACAAGTTGAACCTGTCGCTTCTACCGAACACCTTCAGTTAACCAGATGTCTACAGAAAGATGCAGGCAGCGGACAAGAGGCCCCTTCTTATTCTCGTTCTCCTCTCGTCAGTGTGAGCTGTGAGGTGAGGCAACCACCAAAATTCCGAGAGCGGATTTAGTATGTTGGGTTGAGTGCAGCGATCCCGGGCGATTGGCGTGCTGGGCTTATCAGAGCCATCGGTTACTTTTAGATTTGGTCAAAAGTTTTATAGTAAAAAATGCTAGTAAGTTTGCATTTTAGTCCATAGAAAAGTCTAAAACTAGTCTACAGTTCATCTACCGGGAGAGAATAACACCTCATCTTTCACGACACCATCTTCCTACCTAATTATACAAGACCACACGCTGCTGCCGCACTATGGCCTCCTCCGTGTATGTCCGTGTATGGATCTTTTTATTCGAACAGGTTTTTTTTGTTCTGTATCAAACGGCGTGTATACTACCTTGTATAATGTGATTCCATGAAAACTTCTATGGATCTTAAATGTATCTCTACATTTCCTTTGATAAAATACGTATGTACGAATATTGTGTGAATCTGGTGTACGAATATATGATGGATCTTTACGTTTTCTTTGATAAACTTTACTTGGATCGTTGAATTTATGATGGATCTTGTATGGATTTTTTGTCAAACTGTAGTGAAATATGTATAAAAAATGTATGAATGTTCTTTGGAATAAAATATATGAAACCACTTTGAATCTTGTATGTATCGTTGAATTTTATATGAAACCACTCTGGTTTGATAATGTATGAAACTTGTATTATCTTAAAAAAATCTTGGAAACTTGTATGGATATTTGTAGAAATATTCTTGAAAAAATTATTATATGAAATATTGTTGAAAAATATAATTATGTAAGAAATTATTGTTGAAAAAATTATTGCAAAACATATGAATCTTGTACGAAACTTCTGAATCTAGGATGAAACAAAGTAAGAGTGTCTGAAAATTGTTAAATAAATAGTATCAAAATAAAAATTATTAAATGAGTTTGTTGACACTTGCTTGAGTAGTGTTTATGAATTTATATTGTATATGAATATATCTAGAATTTTTGTTTCATCTATATCACACTTGCTTGAATTTATAAGAAGGTTTCATAAATATAATGTGGAAAAATCTGAAATTATATAAAATATATATCTATTGTATGAAACCTCTCTGAATTTGGTATGGATCGTCGAATTTATCATGATCTTCTATGGATTTGGTGTCAAACTTTAGTGAAACAAGTATAGAATTTGTTAGAATATTTTGTAAAAACATTATATGGATATCTTTTGGCAGAAACAAGTTTTTAAAAACGTGTGAATCTTGTATGAAACTTCTGAATCTAGGATGAAACAAAGTAAGAGTGTCTAAAATATTGTTAAATAAAAAATGGTGATGTCACAAAAATCTGGTTTATGACTTATAAATGTATGCATAAAAATATTCGGATTTTTTGCAAAAGTAAAGCAGTAGTTAGATAAGGAATGTGAAAGATCTATACTAAAAATAAGAGGGTCCTCCTATCATGAACTGAATTTGGTGGAGGGGTCTTTTTGCAACTAACATGGATGACCGGGGAGAGGATGCTTTGACCATGCACGAATCTGGAACACGGGTTGGACAAGCAGGATAAGCCGGGGACGCGTAACCCCAGGCGTTATTGCTTTTTCGTGTTGAGTTCAGCATCATCTTTGACATCTATTTATTAGATATTAGTGCATTTTTTTACGAATCAACCTTTACACCTTACACTACGGGAAAAAATATCTCTACCGTGTAGACACGTCTTTGCCGTGTGCCAAACAGACCGGAACACGGCAAAGTCTGTCTTTGTCGTGTGTGTAACTCAGAAAGTACACGACAAAATTTTGAAAAGAACACGGCAAAGAAATATACACGGCAAATACCAATAAAAAAACACGGCAAAGAAAATACACTCAGCAAAGTCGACAATGGCACACCGCAGAGGTGTTGTCAAAGCAACAAGGTGGGACCCGTGACCCCACAGGTCCATTTGACGAGAGGAGCTAACGGCTGCAGACGGTGGTCTCTGCCGTTTGCCCTCGCCGGTCCTTTGCCATGTGTATTTTTTAGCATAAACATGGTAAAGGGCTTTTGCCGTGTGTATTTCACAGTACACACGACAAAGTCCTTGTTTTTTTTCCATTTTATCACATTACTTTTAGGAAAATCGTAAAAAAAACATTCTAATTCAGAAAAATATAAATAATATATCAAAATTTGCAGAAAAATAAGATCTATCTATCTACACTCAAATATTAGATATTTATATTGAATAAGAATATTCATGCTCGCCATTTTAACCATAGTTTAAAACATGCATTAAAATTTTAAAAATGACCGCAACAATGTGAAACCTTCCCGTGGTGTCATATTATGTGACATGGTTGCAAGGGAAAATATCAAAACTTGTTATATTGAATATGTCTCAAAAAAACCTTCACAAAATGACCTATCTCATTCGAAGTTTCCTGGCTTTCGGGTCAAATGACCAATGTTATGGCTAAAATCAAGGCATAGTTTGTGATAATGTGCCCATATTGTGCATGCATGTGCATCATGGAATGGCGAACAATGTTGCAGGAGGAAGTTTTTCTTTTCGTCGCACCAAAAATCCATTTTCCATTTTCCGAGTGTAAAAAAGGGGGGATTTTATGAAGCAACCACCAAATGGCTAATTCAAAATGCTACCACCCCATTTTTTAAAAATACTAGACTACCTTAAATGGACAATGTACCAATGGAGAGATCTCAAACCTTTCCGTCCACTCCAGGTGAAAAAGACAAATTCATGCCGAATCGGTAGGAAGTGGGTCAGATATGAACTACAAGTACATGATATGATGGGCATGATTTTTTATAAAAATCATTTTTAGGTTCACAATATGCTATTTCATTAGAGATCCAATGAAAGTTTAGAAAGGCTTAGCTCCGAGCTAAGAATCTTCATACCCGTCGTTCGACAAAGTTTGTCGATAATTTAAAAGAGCCATAAAAAAATTTAAAAACGATCGAAACAATGCGAAACCTTCGCGTGGTGTCATATCATGTGACATGGTTGCAAAGAAAAATATCAAACTTGTTATATTGAATATGTCTCAAAAAAATCTTCACAAAATGACCTATCTCATTTGAGGTTTCCTGGCTTTCGGGTCAAATGACCAATGTTATGGCTAGAATCAAGGAATAGTTTGTGATAATGTGTCCATATTGTGCATGCATGTGCATCATGGAATGACGAACAATGTTGTAGGAGGAAGTTTTCCTTTTCATCGCACCAAAAAGCCATTTTCCATTTTCCGAGCATAAAAAACGAGGGATTTTATGAAGCAACCACCAAATGGCTAATTGAAAATGCTACCATCCCATTTTTCAAAAATACTATACCACCTTAAATGGACAATGTACCAACGAGGGATCTCAAACCTTTCTGTCCACTCCAGTTGAAAAAGACAAATTCCTGCTGAATCGACAGGAAGTGGGTCAGATATGAACTACATGTAGGGTTCCCAACATAGAAAACAAAAATTTTCCTACGATGGGAACTATGTACCAAGATCTATCTACTAGATACAAACAACGGGCGAATGTATATCCGTAGAGAACATACCCTTGAAGACCGACAAAGCTTAACGAGTTCAACTCGTGGTTGATGTAGACGATCTCTTGCCGATCTCAAGATCGAGAGAAAGTCCTAGCGCCGCAAAGCAGCAGCGCATCCGTGCTCGCACACACGTACAAGACACCGAGCTACCCCCGCCTCCTCGCTCCAGCGATGCAGCGGAAGCACAATCCTTTCTTGCCGAATAGCCACCGGGAACATGTATCTCGCTAGTCCAAGACCATGGGGGATAAATTCTAGAGGGGGAGAGAGATCCTTCACGAGGAGGTGTGAGAGACAAGTGAGGAGGGGGCTTTATAGGAGGGGCACCCAAGGGATGGTCACGCCATGGGGCTGCCCTCCTCCTTCATTCATGTGGGTGGACACTCCACTCACAAAATGTCCTTTAAATTCCTCCACTCAAAAGTCCACTCAAATTCCCATTAAATTTCCACCAAATTTAATGCAAACTCTCATTAAATAAAACTCTTTATTTTTATTCAGAATTTTGTCAATTACTTTAATGACAAACATTCACAAATAACCCCTTGCTAGAATTCCATTTCACATGCATAACCACTTTATGCAATTTCACCAAAACCTGCTTTGAGATCTAGTGAAATAAATTCGCGCTTGTTTATTCTTTCGGCATGAAACATTTGCTCCAACCGGATGCCGTGTCCCTTATGTGTCACCCTACGGTTCGCGAATAATGCGGACATGATCGAGACCCTTATCCGATCAATAATCGAGAGCGGACCGGAGATCCATACTGACTCCCACACATTCAACGATGACTTTTCCTGTGATCGTCGGAACCTTTTACGCTTGTATCTTAATCCCTTTGTTTCACGATATATTACATGTCCGAGATTCGATCATCGGTATATCCATACCTAGTTTGATCTCGTTACTGACATGCACTCTTTTCTCGTTCCTGTGATATAACATTCTAGTGATCAAATCACTTGCTTGCAAGCTAACCAGTGTGATATCACCGAGAGGGCCCAGAGCATATCTATCCGTCATCGGGATGAACAAATTCCACTCTTGATCCATGATTCTCAACATAAAACTTTAGTAGCTTTGAAGCCATATTTATAATCACCCAGTTACGGAGTGACGTTTGATGTCAACAAGAAACTCTTCCGGTGTTAGTGATTGGCATGATCTCATGGTCTAAGGATTAGGACTACTTCGTAGTTTGTTTATAGCAATATAAACTCAATGAATTTGATCGTAATGCTATACTTCGGATGAATGTTCATCACACCATTACACTAATGTTGTGATCTCGTTATTAACAACATCCAATGTCTATGATCAGGAAACCGTGATCATCTTGTTAATCAACGAACTAGTTTATGAGAGAGGCATAACTAGGAACTTTCTGTTTTTTATTAAACACACATGTATTAACGTTTCCGTATTAATACAATTATAGCATGCAAAATAAACATCTATCATATACTTGGAATACACATAATAAACATTTTATTATTGCCTCTCAGGGCATATTCCCTTCAGTATCCCACTTGCACTAGAGACAATAATCTAGTTACATTGTGATGTATCTAACACCCATGGAGTTCTGGTGTAGATCATGTTTTGCTCTAGGTAGAGTTTTAGTCAACGGATCTGCTACATTGAGATCCGTATGTATTTTAGAAATCTTTATATCTCCATCCTTGACATGCTCGCGGATGGAGTGAAACCGGTGCTTAATATGCTTGGAATTCTTGTGAGACCTTGGCTCTTTGGCATTGGCAATGGCACGATTGTTGTCACAATAGATCACCATTGGGTCCAACGCGTTTGCAACCACACCTAGTTCGGATATGAACTCCTTCATCCAAATCGCTTCGAGCCGCTCAAGCGACAACATATTCGCCTCCGTTGTTGATCCCGCCACCACAGGTTGTTTGGAGCTCCTCCAACTAACCGCTCCGCCATTCATGAGAAATACGTATCCGGATTGAGACTTAGAGTCATCCGGATTGGTGTCAAAGCTAGCGTCGACATAACACTTAGCGACGAGCTCTTCTTCACCTCAGATACAAGAAACATATCCTTAGTTCTTCGCAAGTACTTAAGGATATTCTTGACCGCTTTCGATGTTACAACTCGGATCCGATTGGTACCTACTAGTCAAACTAATAGCATGTGCCACATCCGGTTGTACATAGCATGGCGTATATTATAGAGCCTATGGTCAAGCATAGGGACCTTGTCCATTATCTCTCTTTCTTCCGTGAAGCCGGACTTTGAGTCTTACTCAATGTCGTGCCTTGTGTCAAAGGTAAGAACCCTTCTTACTATCTTCCATTTTAAACTTCTTTAAAATCTTATCAAGGTATGTACTTTATGATAGCCCTATTAGGCGCCTAGATCTATCTCTATAGATCTTTATGCCTAATATGTATGACGCTCACCTAGGTCCTTCATTGAAAATTTGTTTTAGATAACTTTTAACACCGTTTAAAAGATCTATATCATTTCCGATCAATAATATGTCATCCACATATAATATCAGAAATGCCACATTGCTCCCACTCACTTTCTTGTAAATACAAGCTTCTCCATAAGTTTGGATAAATCCAAACTCTTTGATCACCTCATCAAAGCGGAGATTCCAACTTCGTGATGCTTGCTTCAATCCATAGATGGATCGCTGAAGCTTGCACACCTTGTTAGCATCCTTAGGATCGACAAAACCTTTGGTTGTATCATATACAACTCTTCTTCAATATTACCATTGAGAAACGTGGTTTTGACATCCATCTGCCATATCTCATAATCGAAATATGCAGCAATTGCTAACATAATCCTAACTGACTTTAGCATCGCTACGGGAGAGAATGTCTCATCGTAGTCAACTCCTTGAATTTGTTGAAACCCCTTTGCGACAAGTCGAGCTTTATAGACGGTTACATTACCATCAGCATCAGTTTTCCTTTTGAAAATGCATTTGTTCTCCACGGCCTTTCGGTCGTGAGGTAAGTCCACCAAGTTCCAAACTTGATTTTCATACATGGATTCCATCTCCGATTTCATGGCTTCTAACCATTTGTTGGAACCGGGCTCATCATCGCTTCTTCATACGTCGCAGGGTCATCATTTTCATCAACCATGAAATTCATGACAGGATTTCCGTGACTCGAGTCGCACGCGTCCTGCTTGACCTGCGAGGTTCGATAGTACTCTCTTTCGGAGTTTCATGATCATTATCATTAGTTCCCTCTTCAACAGGTGGAGCCAACTCCGGAACAACTTCCGGCGTTGCGCTACTCGCCATACTTTGAAGACAAGGTTCCATAACCTCTTCGAGTTCTACCTTCCGACTACTCACACCTTTCGCGAGAAACTCTTTCTCTAGAAAGGATCCATTCTTGGCAACAAAAACCTTGCCCTTAGATCTGTGATAGAAGGGATACCCAATAGTTTCCTTAGGGTATCCAATGAAGACGCATTTTTCCGCTTTGGGTTCGAGTTTATCCGGTTGAAGTTTCTTCACATAAACATCGCATCCCCAAACTTTAAGAAATGACAGCTTAGGTTTGTTTCCAAACTACAATTCATACAGTGTCTTTTCAATGGATTTAGATGGTGCCCGATTTAAAGTGAATGCAGCAGTTTCTAGTGCATAGCCCCAAAATGACAATGGCAAGTACGTCAGAGACATCATAGATCGAACCATATCTAATAAGTACGATTACGACGTTCCGACACACCATTTCTCTGTGGTGTTCCGGCAGGTGTGAGTTGTGAAACAATTCCACACTCTTTCATGTGAGTGCTAAACTCGTAACTTAGATACTCACCTCCACGGTCGGACAATAGAAATTTGATCTTTCTATTACGATGATTTTCCACTTCATTCTGAAATTCCTTGAACTTTTCAAAGGTTTCAGACTTGTGTTTCATCAAGTAGATATAACCGTATCTACTCAAATCATCCGTGAAAGTAACAAAATAACGATATCCACCTCGCCGACACACTCATTGGACCGCATACATCGAATGTATGATTTCCAATAAATCTATCGCCTGCTCCATTGAACCGAAAACGCGTTTCTAGTCATCTTGCCCATAAGACATGGCTCACATATATCAAATGATTCATAATCAAGTGATTCCAAAAGTCCATCCGAATGGAGCTTCTTCATGCGTTTAACGCCAATATGACCTAGACAGTAGTGCCACATATATGCGGATATATCATCATTTAGTTTAATCCTTTTAGCATCAACATTATGAATATGTGTAACATTATTATCGAGATCCAAAAGAAATAAACCATTCATCATTGGTGCATGACCATAAAAGATTTCATTCATATAAATGGAACAACCATTGTTCTCGGATTTAAATGAATAACCACTTCGCATCAAACACGATCCAGATACAATGTTCATGCTCAGTGCAGGCACCAGATAACATTTATTCAAGTTTATAACTAATCCCGACGGCAAGTGGAGAGTCAGCTTTCTGACGGCGATCACATCAACGCTTGATCCATTGCCGACACGCATCTTGACCTCACCCCTTGCTAGCGGTCGCTTGTTCCGCAGCCTCGATTCGAAAGTTACAAATATTAGCAACCGAACCGGTATCAAATACCCAAGTGCACTGCGAGCACTAGTCAAGTACACATCAATAACATGTATATCATATATACCTTTGTTTGCCTTGTCGGCCTTCTTGTCCGCCATACTTGGGGCGCTTATGCGCCAAAGTGATCCCTTACAATAGTAGCACTCGGAATCGACTTAGGTCCAACTCGGGTTTCTTTTCAAGTGCTGTAACAGCTTGCCACCCTTACTTCCTTCTGCTTTCCTTCTTGTCTTTCTTGAAACCAGTGTTCCTATTGATCATCAACACTTGATGTTCCTTTTGATCTCCACTTCGCAGTTTTAAGCATTGATGTAAGCTCGGGAGAGACTTCTTCATGCCTTGCATATTATAGTTCATCACGAAGCTCTTATAGCTAGGTGGCGAGACCCAGAACACGATGGATGCCTAAGTCAATGGGAATCGATATTCCCAAGGACACAAGCTTATCGGCAGAATCCGACATCTTGAGTACATGCTCACTAACGGAGTGTGCTCTTCCATCATGCAGCTAAAGAACTTTTCTCGGCGTAGTTTCTCACAAAGAAGATGTGTCGAAAAATCATTTTCAACTCACCCATTGTATCAAAAGCATTGCCATTTTCAAACGCTTTTGAAGTTTCGCTCTAGCCCATACAATATGCCGCAATGAACTAAGTTGTGGTCCTCCGACGAGTCCGATAGACATTCTTCTCCTCGTCAGGCATCATCTAAAGGTGGGGCCTAACGCTTCTAGCACATATTGCTTTTGTGCAGCAGAGAGGAGAACCCTCAAATTCATGGCCCATTCGGTAAAGTTGCTACCGTTCGTTGCAAGTTTCTCTTTCTCCATGAACACATTGAAATTAAAAGCAGGTGGTGCCATCTACAATAGAATTTGTAAAGTTTAGACTAAGTGTATGATAGATTGAGTTCAACTAATCCATATTACGAATGAACTCCCACTCAAAAACGACATCCCTCGTGCCTTTTTGGTGATTACATGAACCAAATCCACTACACCAAGTCCGATCATCACGTGATTCGGTGTAGCTTCAAAGGCAAGCATCAAATGGGTATCATATCAACTATATGACTCATGCTTAACCTTTCGGTCCGTGTTCCAAGGCCATGTCTGTACATGCTAGGCTCGCCAAGTTAGAACCTTAGTATTCGCGTGTGTAACTGTTTTACACCCGAAATATGGTCGTGGATCCAAAAACACCCGATCATCACGTGATGTCTTGGAGCGACGAAAACATAATCGGTGCATACTAAAGGAAGAACACATTCTTATCTTGATATTTAAAAGAGGGATCATCTTATTATGCTAACAAAGCGCTAAACAAGCAATATAAGATGCTATCAAACATCACATGTTTATTAGTGAAATGATATGGTTCCCGCATATGATCTCTATCATGTGCACCGTGGTATGATCACTATCATACCTATATGTGTAAGTCCAAGGTCTATGGAGATTACACGTTATGTATTAAGAGTATCATCTCATACTTCTACTTACAACATCACCATATCATAACACTAGCCTAGCAACAATCTAAACTAGACGCCTCTAATTTATCCATTGCAAGTTTTACGTGGCTTGGGGCTTTCGAGATAGAACCGTTCTTACCTACGAACATGAACCACAACGAGTATAACCAAATTGTTGACAACTCGTTTGCAAAATAGATATTGACTATAGTAGGAGAGACAGACACCCGCTAGCCACTTATGCAAACTAGTTGCATGTCAATCGTGGAACAGGTCTCATGTGCGAGGACATGTAAAGTTTGTCCGGGCCGCTTCATCCCACTATGCCACCAATATCCAAAATTACAACAAAGGAGCAACAACATGATCATCATCGCCCACATACTCATATCTGTACTACCCGTGTAAAGCATCTACGCATAAACCTGACTCTGATACCACTGTAGGGTTCGCAGCATAGAAAACAAAAAATTTCCTACGATGGGAACTATGTACCAAGATCTATCTACTAGATACAAACAACGGGCGGATGTATATCCGTAGAGAACATACCCTTGAAGACCGACAAAGCTTAACGAGTTCAACTCGTGGTTGAAGTAGACGATCTCTTGCCGATCTCAAGATCGAGAGGATGTCCTAGCGCCGCAAAGCAGCAGCGCATCCGTTCTCGCACACACGTACAAGACACCGGGCAACCTCCACCACCTCGCTCCAGCGATGCAGCGAAAGCACAACCCGTTCTTGCCGAATAGCCACCGGGAACATGTAT
The DNA here is from genome assembly GCA_030063025.1 of Avena longiglumis. Classification (NCBI taxonomy): domain Eukaryota; kingdom Viridiplantae; phylum Streptophyta; class Magnoliopsida; order Poales; family Poaceae; genus Avena; species Avena longiglumis. The sequence goes on from CP125977.1 coordinate 501,808,115, forward strand.
CTCGCTAGTCCGAGACCATGGGGGATAAATTCTAGAGGGGGAGAGAGATCCTTCACGAGGAGGTGTGAGAGGCAAGTGAGGAGGGGGGCTCCTTTTATAGGAGGAGGAGGGCACCCAAGGGGGTGGACGCCGGCCATGGGGGCTGACCCCTCCCCTCCTTCATTCATGTGGGTGGACACTCCACTCACAAAATGTCCTTTAAATTCCCTCCACTCAAATTCCCATTAAATTTCCACCAAATTTAATGCAAACTCTTATTAAATAAAACTCTTTTATTTTTATTCAGAATTTTGTCAATTACTTTAATGACAAAAATTTCACAAATAACCCCTTGCTAGAATTACATTTCACATGCATAACCACTTTATGCAATTTTACCCGAAAACCTGTTTCGGTATCTAGTGAAATAAATTCCAGCGCTTATTTATTCTTTCGGCATGAAACATTTGCTCCAACTGGATGCCAGTGTCCCTTAAGTGTGTCACCCTACGGTTCGCGAATAATGCGGACATGATCGAGACCCTTCTCCGATCAATAATCAGTAGTGGGACCTGGAGATCCATACTGACTCCCACACATTCAACGATGACTTTTCCTGTGATCGTCGGAACCTTTTACGCTTGTATCTTAATCCATTTGTTTCATGATATATTACATGTTCGAGATTCGATCATCAGTATCTCCATACCTAGTTTGATCTCGTTACTGACATGCACTCTTTTCTCGTTCCCGTGATATAACATTCTAGTGATCAAATCACTTGCTAGCAAGCTAACCAATGTGATATCACCGAGAGGGCCCAGAGCATATCTATCCGTCATCGGGATGAACAAATTCCACTCTTGATCCATGATTCTCAACATAACACTTTAGTAGATTTGAAGCCATCTTTATAATCACCCAGTTACGTAGTGACGTTTGATGTCAACAAGAAACTATTCCGGTGTTAGTGATTGGCATGATCTCATGGTCTAAGGATTAGGACTACTTCGTAGTTTGTTTATAGCAATATAAACTCAATGACTTTGATCGTAATGCTATACTTCGGATGAATGTTCATCACACCATTACACTAATGTTGTGACCTCGTTATTAACAACATCCAATGTCTATGATCAGGAAACCGTGATCATCTTGTTAATCAACGAACTAGTTTATGAGAGAGGCATAACTAGGAACTTTCTGTTTGTTTATTAAACACACATGTATTAACGTTTCCGTATTAATACAATTATAGCATGCAAAATAAACATCTATCATATACTTTTTTTTTTTTGACTATGAGACTGTGAGGCAAAAGCCCCACAGCAATTTATTAATAATAAAAACAGGAAACAAAGAAGTCAAAAAGAAATACTTACAAGTGTCAAGACTAAAAGAAAAAGACAAGGACTACTACTAGAACTACTAATTACAAGCAGGATCAATAAGCATGTCTTGATCCCTAGAGTAAACCCTCTACCCAATCTATCAGAGAAGCTCTCCATTTCTTCTTAATCCTATATTTAAGCAAGTTGATATCATGCTTGGAATACATATAATAAACATTTTATTATTGCCTATCAGGACATATTCCCTTCACTACAGGTACATGATCTGATGGGCATGATTTTTAAAAAAATCAATTTTAGTTTCACAATATTCTATTTTATCAGAGATCCAATGAAAGTTTAGAGAGGCTCAGCTCCGAGCTAAGAATCTTCATACCCGTCGTTCGACAAAGTTTATCAATAGTTTAAAAGAGTCATAAAAAACTAAAAAATGATCGAAACAATGCGAAACCTTCGCGTGGTGTCATATTATGTGACATGGTTGCAAGGAGAAAATATCAAACTTGTTATATTGAATATGTCTCAGAAAACTTCACAAAATGACCTATCTCATTCGAGGTTTCCTGGCTTTCGGGTCAAATGACCAATGGTATGACTAGAATCAAGACATATTTTATGATAATGTACCCATATCGTGCATTCATGTGCATCATGAAATGGTAAACAATGTTGCAGGAGGAAGTTTTCCTTTTCGTCGCACCAAAAATCCATTTTCCCTTTTCCAAACGAAAAAACGGGGGATTTTATGAAGCAATCACCAAATGGATCATTCAAAATGCTACCTCCCCATTTTTCAAAAATACTAGACCATCTTAAATGTACAATGTACCAACAGGGGTATCTTAAACCTTTCCATTCACTCCAGGTGAAAAAGATAAATTCCTGCCGAATCGATAGAAAGTGGGTCAGATATGAACTATAGGTACATGATCCGATGGGCATGATTTTTTACAAAAATCATTTTTAGGTTCACAATATGATATTTCATCATAGATCCAATGAAAGTTTAGAGAGGCTCAGCTCCGAGCTAAGAATCTTCATACCCGTCATTCGACAAAGTTTGTCGATAGTTTAAAAGAGTCATAAAAAATTCAAAAACAATCGAAACAATATGAAACCTTCGCGTGGTGTCATATTAGTGACATGGTTTCAACAAAAAATATCAAACTTGTTATATTGAATATGTCTCAAAAAAAACCTTCACAAAATGACCTATCTTATTCGAGATTTCCTGGCTTTCGGGTCAAATGACAAATGTTATGGCTAGAATCAACGCATATTGTGTGATAATGTGCCCATATTGTACATACATTTTCATCATGGAATGGCCAACAATGTTACAGGAAGAAGTTTTCCTTTTCGTCGCACCAAAAAGCCATTTTCCATTTTGTAACACCCTCAGAATCGGACCTATGCAAGTTTGGGCAAAATTCACCAACCCCGCATAGAAACGATTCAAAGGTGCCCACCAGGCACTTTCGTGCGGGTGGAAAACGAAGTAATAACATTACACAACAGTCCTCGATGGGCCCCACAGAACAGATATACATATAAGCGACTCCATGAGCCAAGAATACAGATATAATATACAAAGATCCAAATCACCTTGAAAACGATAGAGCGTCCGGCTACGGACAAGATGCAAATGGGGCTAAGAGCCCTGAAGAATAACCAATGGCGTCCATAACCCTGCCTAGGCCAAGCCGGAAGGGTAACCCTGCTAACGGCGTCGATCTCAAAACCTGCTTAAACAAAAGGGGTGCCGGCAAAGGGCAAAGGAAAAAGAAGGAGGCCAAGATCGAGGCCAAGACAGCGAGGCTAGAATTCGCGGTCCTCGCCTACATAGGTATGGTGGATCGAGCGCAGCAAGATGCACTAAACAACCTATAGAGACTCGATACAATCAAGGTTATCGAGAGGGTGAGGATGACCTAACCGGATCCAACCTCAAGCTAACACCAAACAAACCCATCCTGGTATTTCCCCTCGAGACCAAACGAGGAAGTCAACCGAGGAACTCACACGTTGGCGCTTTTACTTATTCGCTTATCGCTATGCACTTTACTAGACAGGTTTAGATAATTGTCCTGATAAAGTAAGCAGTGGGCACTTTTATTTAATCATTCCGTTGGCGTTGCAACAATTACTAATCAGATATGAATAGCATGAGATATCCCATAAAACCCAGCAGTTGTTGGTACTTTTATTCAGCCATTTCGCTAGAAGTTGCAATACTTACTAGTCGATACAATTGTCATGGCGACAACCAAACAAGCAATTGGCAGTATTAATTAGCCATTCCATTATAGTGAAGCTGATTACTAGTCATTATAGTCAAATTTATAGCAAGAACTTTAGTTATGCTTGTCTATGATCGAGATATCGTGCTCCAAGTCGTCCATATCCGGACACGGCTTTCGAAAGTTTTACCCGCCGGGTGCACCAATAGCAACACACACGATCAACCTCGAAAACCAAATCAAAACCCAACGAGGCTTTCACGATGAACAATCACAGATTCAGAAATATTTCAGGGGCCACCCTTGAGTATACCCAACGGAGTAAGCAAGCTCGAGACGGACTCAAGGTTTACGTCGATGGTCAGAACATGCAGAGTCCCCAATCGGGACTGTCGATACCGCCAAAACATCCCGCTTACCTAACAAGACAAAGGTGCGTGACTGCACAATCGTAAATAAAGCAAGAAAACATGGCATAAGTGGATCGTAAATAAAACCTCAAACTAGTTTGTGGCCCCAAGAAATAAGACTGAATCAAGCTCGCCTGGGGGTCCCATATACCTCCGGATGTGGATAGCGCAAATCAAGGAACAGTATCAAGTACTCGGGGTCTTACGGGACACAAGTGGGCGTTCGGAAACCAAATATTATCTATCACCCACCGATGCCTCTGCTTATTCAATTTTAGTTGTTAAACAGAAATTAAAGTGACGATAAGTAAAACTAGAATCATCTCCAACAACAACAAGCGGCAATACATCAACAACTGTGGCATTTGACAACACGCAACATCACTAGAGCAAGCGACTACGACGCGCAAGTCCAGCTATCTACCAAACAACAGGTAATAGGATGTGTCCAAGGCCATATAGGGCTGCACGGTATATCACAGGTACGGAAACTAAAGCATCGCAACACAGATAGCAATAGATCAACAGGAGGGAATAAAGACTATAAAAGTAAGATAGGTAGAAAGGGGGAGATGCTCGCCTGAAAACATTGTCGAAGGTTCATCCGAAGATCGGGACGAAGCTCACATCAACTCAACGGCCTTATCCGCGAAGAAGCAAAACACTAGAAGAAACACCGGATGCAATATTTAATACACGGCAGAAGATCGGCATGATGCATGTATGATGCATGGCATGGCAAAGTGCGATGCAATTAGGTCAAATTAAGCGGAACCAGGGTCCCGACAATTAGTTAGGCGGTTTAAGTTGTTTAGGTACCCCGCAAATTAAATATTGTATTAGCATGGAAAAGATAGTACCGGGTTCGCTACACAAGTTTATATGAGGCCAATATAAGGCTAGATTTGCCCGCATATGGGCCCCATATTTAGTTATTAGGTGAATCGGCATAAGGCCCCCAAACCACATGAATGTATGCATGCAAAGCAATTATTATGCGACAAGTTGTTATTATGTGATAAAATAGGGTTCGAGGGAAAGGGTCACACATCAGAGGGGGCTCGACGATCTCGGGGTTCCGGGGTTCGGGTCGTGGGGTCGAGGTTCGACGAGAAGCGTATCTCGGGTTCGACGAACTGACGGATCGTTTCGACCCCGGGTAGGTCTTGGCGCATCCGGGTGCGGGACTTGGGGTCATGTCGACGGTCCAGGCGTTCAGGGGGAAGTTCTCGGTGTCCGGGAAGCAGAACTCGGTCGGTGCCGTTCTCGTCATCGCGAAGGTCTTGTCGGATCCACGGGGTCGGTCTTGCCGTTGCGAGGGTCTTGTCGGGCCCGCGCCAATGCATCGGTCTTGACGTACGGAATGCAGCACTTGTTGTCCGGGACGTAGTACTTGTCGCCTCGGGGACTCGGGTCGAGGAACTTGGCGCGCCCGGGTCCGATCTTCGGAGTCCAACTTCGGGAAGGAGAACTTGTCGTTCCGGGTGGCGACCAAGGCGTGTTGAGGGTCTCGGTTTTCTTCGGGTTCCGGGAAGGAGGCCATCTTGCAGCCCTGGAACTGAGTAGAGCGGCTAGGTACCATCTTCACATGTCCATCGTCGTTGTATCTCTGCACCCGCTGCCACAGTACCAACACAGAACAGTTCAAGTCTCGTGGACGGCACGGACATGAGGAGGGAGGACGGCGAGCCTGGCGCGAGCGCCGGGCGACCTTCGGCGACGGCGGGAGCGGGAGCGGCAAGTTAGCCACAGGGACGTGCGGTGGTCCCCACCTGCAGCCAGGAGGAACGGCCAGAGCAGGGCACGGCTGAGGGTCGACGACGGTGGAGGAAGGCGGCCGCGGCGGTCTTGGCAGCGGGACACACGGGGCGCCTGCGCTGGCGATAGGGCGGCTCGGGAAGCGGCGGACGCGGGTCTGGCGCGAGGCGGTCGCCGGCCTGAGGACGCGCCGGGCCGACGGCGATGGGGGGCTCGACGAGGCCGCAGAGGGGAGAGGCGACCGCGGCCTGGAGGAGCTCCGGCGAGGACGGGGTGCGGGGACGGCTGGAGGGCGGCGTCACTGGGCTCGGGGCGCGGACGGTGAGAACGGCGACGCAGGAGGTGCTCATGGGTCGACGGAGGAGCTCGATGGCGAGCAGCGGCGGAGGGTCGGCTCATGGCCGAGCGGCAGCAGCGCGAGCGAAGCGCACGGAGGGGCTCGGAGGACGGTGGCGGGCGACGGTGAGGTGGAGGAGGAGGTCTGGGTCGTCATGATGCCGCTGGGAGGCGGTGGCTCGAGGCGGGCTAGGTTGAGCGAGGAGCCTTGAAAGCGAGAAGCGGGCGGCAAATGGCTTGAGCGAGGCGGTAGGAGGCGTCTTGAGCGGGCGCCAAGTAGGGAGGAGGCGAGCGGGGGCGGTGGTTGCCGGCGGTGGAGGGCGCAGAGGGAGAGGCGGGCGCCGCGCGGGGCAGAAGGCGGAGGGAGGAAGAGGATGGAGCCAGGGGAGAGAGGAACGCGAGGGGAAGGAGCGTGGGGCGCGCTGGGGGGTCCAGCGGCGGGGCCCGCGTCGGGTAGGCAGGGGGAGGTGGAATCTGGGGAGGGTAGGGCCCAGGCTGAGTGGGAAGTGGGTCCCGGGGTGGGCCACCACGCGGCAGGGAGGTGGGATCTGCGTCGTGTGCACGCGTGTGTGCTAGTGTGTGTTGGGTGTGGGGGGGTTTGTGTGGTGGAGGAGAGAGGTGGAGAGAGGGAGTGGGGTTTGGAGGAGGCCACGTGGCAGCATGCGGTTGGGTGGGGGCTAGGAAAAGGTGAGGTGGCAGATGGTGATAGGTGGGGGTGAGGTGGAGGGTGTGTGGGGTAGATTTTTAGGTAGAATAGGTTTTAGATGGCTGGACCGATTGAGTTTATGGGGTGGTCGTTCGGGTCATTTGGCCCGTTCGACTGCCCCACTAAAAATAAATATAATGTTTATTTGTTTTTTAATAACTCCGTTTGCAAACCGATATCGTTCAAACAAAATAATCCGGAGGCCGGCTTTGATATTTGAATAGAGGTGGGGCGTTTTAGAAAACAACACGGGCTTTGCAAACATAGTTTTGGCAAACAATGCATGATGATGACGATGCAATGCACAAATTCAACGCGATTTTCTAGTAGTGGTTTTGCGGGATGCCACACATTTTCCGAGCGTAAAAACAAGGGATTTTATGAAGCAACCACCAAATGAATAATTCAAAATACTACCACCCCATTTTCACAAGATTATATGGATGTCATATTTGGATTCCTCACATTTTTCTGATCGATTTAGACATTTTATTTGTCGAATTCCGATTTACGGATTTAAATATATGAATTATTCCATATTAAATAGAAAAATGAAATAAAATAAAATCATTTTATTTTTTATTTGGATTCAAGATTATTATTACTTATTCATTATTGTTTAATTAAATAATTCTTTAGAATCTAAAACTAAGATGTGTGACATCATGGTCCAGGAGTTAATAGGATTGATATGAAAGTATTATCAACAAGGTATGATTTTTTTATCGGAAGCTCATTCGGAAGGAACGAAGAAGTTAAGCGTGCTAGAGCTAGAGTAGTGCTAGGATGGGTGACCAAATGGGAAGTTTGATTATGGGTGCAATTTGACCTAATATTAAATATACAAAAGGTTAAAATATCCTATATGAGATTATCAAGTAAATAATATTCAAAAAAGTTTGAAACAAAATTGATTTTTTTGAAATGACAGTTTCTTTGTCATGTACTTTTTTCACGAGACACACGGCAAAGGAAGCTTATTTTTCGTGTACTTTTCGAGGAGACACACAACAAAGACAACTTCTTTGTCGTGTACTTTTCAAGAAGACACACGGCAAAGAATAGACACTGTCATCTCCACGGAAACCGTCATCTTACTTTACTTTGCCGTGTCTCCGCGTAAGGCATACGGCAAAGTCTTTGCCGTGTCTTATTTAGAAAACACACGACAAAGGGCCTTTGCCATGGTGAACGTTTCCGTGTGGTATTTGCCGTGTGTATACACACGACAAAGGCTTTGCCGTGTTCTGAAAGTGTTCTGAAAGTCCTTTGCCGTGTGTTTTGCCCACACGACAAAGAGCCTGTGTTCCGTATTGTCACTTTCTGAGTCCATTATAGTTTTGCTTCCCAGCGTCTAGCATTTTTTGGTTTTATAATAAAATTTGTTTTGTTTTTTTTCCAAATTTCTCCAATCTATTAATAATCATTAACAACAGTACAAAGAGACCCAAAAATAAAAAAAATTACAAATAAGTCACTGCAGGGGCGGATCCAGGATTTGAGCATAGAAGGGGGGGGGGGCGATGGCCTAAATGATAGTGACGATAAAATAGATGTACAACAAAACTAAATTGAATCTTAAAGATATGTAGTTTTGTCATTCGAACACATGTTTTATAACTAAAAGCTTTATTTTATTTACTTTACGACTACAAACTCATCAAACAAGTCTATGATCTATTTACCGGTCAAATTTACAAAACAAATCTTTATAAATATGAATAACTATATAAGGTTGTATAAGAATACCAAATAAATCAAGCAACGAATCTAATATATGAGCATGTGGGTCAAAAAGAAAATTAGCCACAAAAGAGATAAACATGAAAATATATCATGTCTTCTAGTGTATATTATGGATATCAAACTATAACATTATATGCTTTGCGATAAAAAAACAAGCAACATTCTACTAGTTTGAGTGTAGTTCCATGCCCTGATCTATCAAAAAAATAGCTTACTAATTAGTTAATCGCTAAATAATTCATAAAAATGTTGGTTTATATAATCCACAATTGATCTAACACAACAAAATCCCTATTAGATGGGTTAATCAAACTAGCAATTCTAGTAGCCAACATGCACTATATTTGATATCATACCTTACGACGATCAATTCATAAATTGGGCATGACGTGTGGGTGACGACATGCCGTATTTGATAATTCCTTGACGCGTGGGAGTTGTGTTGTGTGCCTTCGTTAATCGATAATCACGGACACAACAACGGCTGAATACAGAATACCGATCTAGGCGACGATGCTCAACCAACGACACCCTAACTCTAGGTAGGCACTGCCATGATGGAGGCGGAGAAGGAAGAAATAATCCGACTAGATCGTCGAGGAAAACCGAATAGAGCACAAATTCAGATGCATTCCATGGATCGGTTGATCGATCTTTGGTCTTGCCAATGCTTCAATAGGTACGTATTATCCCATAAAGCTTCACATTGCACACATTGGTCTAGCCTGGACAAAGTATTATGATTAAAAGTATAGCATCAAACTAGTGCTAGCCCCCACTACATATCCTTGACGGGGGCTGAGCCATAGGGGGGCCTAGCCACCCCTCGCCCATCCCTGGATCCACCACTGAGTCACTGGACCACCTAGCGAGAAATACAAACACTAACGCGAGCCGAAGGCGTGACGCCATCATCGCACCTCCATCACCGGAGCCAGGCAAAGCTTGTCGTAGTAGAGCCTGTTGTAGTAGACAGACGAGAATTCGTCGTGCTAAGGCCACAATGATGACATCCGTAGAACGGAAGAGACTGACCTGAAAACAAACTGGCGAACAAAAAAAGGACAGAATCCCAGAATATCCGTCGGACAAACGACTCCACGCGCCCTCCATTAGCGCTAGATGCACCACCGGAGCGAGGATGTAGCCGTCGCCTCAACATCCCAAAGAAAACACTAAAAAAACAGACGAAACAAAGAACAGAAAACCTCTCGCCTGTGAGACGTCGTGGTCCACCACACCTCCAAGACCTAGGGACACCGGAGGTGGAGCGGACCGGCGATGTCGTCGACGAGGGGTGTGAAACCCTAGATTGGTTTTTATCCTTGGGTCGCCTCTCCTGGCGGCTGTTGTAGGCCATTCTTTGTTTTATTTTAATTAGCTAATTTCAATCAACCAGTTGCTTATATAAATCTGAGAAATACATTAAATCTGAAACGAGGAGCTCCATAGGATACTGTCAGAATTTTTTAAGAAACTGCATTGGTATATATTTAGTTCACCGTATCGAGTTTAATAAAGATTTATACCAAAATATTTTTGTTACAAATTTATGGCACATTTTTAAATGTACCGGGATTCACATAAGATGCATACAAGAATTCCAGAATACAAGTTTTTCAGCAATATTCATTCAATTTCCATACATGTATCTTTCAAAAATCATATACAATTAGTATTTTTGGGAAATTTACCAGATTCTAAATGTTTCATCAAAGTTTGACAAGGAATCCACATATGATCTTGTTTCATTTCAAGATTCATATAAGATTCATCAAAGTTTGACTACGGGAATCAACCAATATGTCGGCGGCCAGCAGGTACGCCGACGGCCAAACTCAGGGCTGTCGGCAAAAGGCAGAGACGCCTAGGGCCAAAAAAATGTCGTCGGCATAGCAAGGATGTCAGCGTAGCAGGAACTATCCCAACATAGCTTCTAGTACAACCACATGCTAATATGGGCTCTAGCTTAGTTAATTACATAGCGGAAGACCCTTTGCATTGGTATATCTTCAGGTTAACTAGAATTGTGTATTGGAGGTTATATCCTTGCATTGGTGCTTGTTAGACGTGCTATTATTGTGTATTGGGAGGACTTCTATGAAAAGACTTCATCACATTCTCGATCTGCCGGATACTGATGACCCACAAGTATAGGGGATCGCAACAGTCTTCGAGGGTAGTATTTCCCAATTTATTGATTCGACACAAGGGGAGCCAAAGAATACTTGCAAGCCTTAACAACTGACTTGTCAATTCAGCTGCACCTGAAAATAGTCTTGCTCATAGTAGTTTATCAGTAGCAATAGTTTTGTAGTAGCAATAGCAAAGTAACAGCAGTAGTAAAACGAAGGAAATAGTAACAATAGTAGCAAATAGTAGGATATGAGTGCGGTAGGCATAGGGATGGATGGGCGTTGCATGAACAAGTCTAAACATGTAACTTCAAGATCTAGGGCATTTGCAGATAAATAAGATAAAGCATCCAAGTACTAAACAATCATAGGCATGTGTACCATATATAGTCATGCGTGCTCGCAATAAGAACTTGCGTAACATCTTTTGTCCTGCCAGCCCGTTGCAGCGGGGCCTCAAGGGAACTACTGGAAATTAAGGCACTCCTTTTAATAGAGCACCGGAGCAAATCATTAACACTCCGTGAACACATGTGATCCTCACATCACAACCATCCCCTCCGACTGTCCCAATTTATGTCACTTTGGGGCCTTTGGATCCAGACTATGATATGTGTACACAACTTGCAGATAAGATCACAACCAATACTATCATCATGAATCAATAATAACTTCATATTTGAGATCATGGCTCTCGGTCCCTAGTGACAAGCATTAAGCACAACAAGTTGCAACAAAGTCAAATATCACTAATAGAGATACTAGGCAACATGCCCTAACAATCTTATTTGATTACATGATAGAACTCATCCAATCCCTACCATCCCCATAGCCTACAGTGGGGGATTACTCACTCATGGATGAGGGAAACATGGATGTTTGAAGGAGAGGCATTGGTGATGATGATGGCGATGATCCTCTCCAAATTCCCCGTCCCGACAGGGTGCCAGAACAGAGTTTCTGGTTTCGAATCGCGGTTTCTGGTGGTGGCGTCACAACAAAACTCTTTTTGGAAAAAACGTCGACCCTCCCTGAGTTTTTAGGTCAGAAGGCAACTTATAGGCGAAGAGGGAGGCCGATGGGGTGCCTGAGGTGGCCACACCCCTCCAAGCGCGGCTTAGGCCCACCCCCGCGGCAGGGGGTGTGGGCCCCTCAGGCCTCCACTTCATCTCGTATTCTGGCTCCGTAAGTCTTCTGGTGAAATAGGATTTTTGGCATATTTTTCGGGATTTTTCCTGATAGTTGATTTTCTACACAAAAACTAGACACCAAGGTAATTCTACTGAAAACAGCGTCAGTCCGTGTTAGTTATATCCAAATCACACAAGTTTAGAGGAGAAACAATAACAAAAGTGTTCGGGAAAATAGATACGTTTTGGACGTATCATATACCAATTGGTGTGTACTAAACCAGCGGCCACTGGTGGAGTCAAGACAAGATTGTGTCTTGTGGATAAAGTCTATGACTTCTGCAGAAGATATAAATCTAATCTATTAGCCGTGTCCGCAGTTATGGATAATATTGAGCCACTAAGGCCTAAAGCTTATGGATGATCTCGACATTCCAATTTCTTAATAAAATTTGATGGTCTGAAGAAGGGATTAGGAGCACTTGGTATTGGCCAATGTGTTGAGACAATTTTCACAAAGGATTAAAACTATCTGGAAATGTTAGGATAAAACTATTGCTTTATGCAAATCAGCCTGAAACTGCACCGACGAGGTTTAATCTTGTCAATGCCCATTGTTATGAGCTTGGGTTTTGGAGAAGATGGGGGTGCTGGAGATCTCGGAACGGTTAACAGACAAACAACCAGGGGACACGAGATTTACCCAGGTCCAAGCCCCCGAAAAGTACAGGGGTGCACAGATGCAATCTGGCGTGGAGGTGTGTATGCGGTGGTATGAGAGAGACCCCCCTCTTCGTGCCCTCCTAGCCTTTATATAGAGGTAGGCAGGTCCTGGGCACAGACCGAGTCGATTACAGGTTTAGGGTTTTCCCCTTTAAATATTTTATCTGTTCTAGTCTTGCTCTCCAAGGATTCGAAGACGTCATGGGCTTGGGCCACCCGAAAACCTTCATGGGTCGTGTATATTCTCATGGGCCTTCCTTGGGCTAGACCAGGTATGATAATGTCATGCACCCGTAGGTTATTACCATGTCAGTATCCCCCGAGTGTTCATTCGAATCGCAGATTCGGCTAAGGACTCTTCAATCTTTCGGGTGCGGCTGTTTTCTGTTCATCAAGAAAAGAATGATTTTAGTGTGTAGGGATTGTTGATGCGTGTGCCTGACTCTCTCGACGGATCAGGGTAAGTTAACTGTCTTAGGACGAAACAACACGATCTTCTTCAGATTCGAGTCCCTAGACTTGAACCCGGAACAGATGCTGGCGCAATTCGACTCAGGCCGTTGAGGTCTTATAGGAGTCGAATCCCAGTAATTTCCGAATGATGTACCCAACGCGTCCGTCGGGATTTTCATCGCGCCTGTTGGCACGGATTTTTACTAGCAGAGGGCAGTCGGGTGCGTTACCAGGCCATCAGACGATATCTGCAGGTCTTATCTTTGCGTCGCAGATACAACATCCGAAATTTTATCACCACGGAGGTGTTTCGGGTGGCCAAGGAGGATGTTACTCACTTAGCGTTGGTTGGGGTAAAGTTACCAAAAGGTTTTTGCATTTTGATCCGAAGGATCGCAGTCGAAGAATTCATAGGGTGCACGACCAGCGCTCCCTATGGGAGTAGCCCCCGAGTGTCTGTTCGAGTCGTAGACTCGAGCAGAGACTTTAATTCAGCCATTTTTGCTTTAGGTCCGTAGGACACAATTTTTTAGGATGCTTGAATCAATCCTCCCTATGGGAGTAGCCCCCGAGTCCGTAGTGGAGTCATAGACTCGACGTATGACTCAAAGAATATATCATTGGTGCAGTACCTTATTCATGCTTCGGGTGTGCGACCAGCGCTCCTGATAGGAGTAGCCCCCGAGTAGTTGCTCTAATTGTAGATTCGAGTGAGTACTTTAGCTGTTTAGCCGAAAATTTTAACCGGTGCTAGTATGGCTTTAATGACGTGTCAGTGCTGACGATCGATGACCTCAATCGTCTGGGTCGCCAGAGGTGACGTGACTGGATGAACATGGGTCCCACTTTCTGACTTGGAGTTGACTGGTCATGCGCGACGTGGCAAGAATTACGGCGTCTCTTTGGTTTCCGTGCGTAGTGGGCGACGTGCGAGCGACGGTTCGTTGCTGTGCTGACACGTGGATGGTTGGATTTGATTCTAGCGCTAGGGCTTCTAGATGAACTGTCTCTGTGCATCGTCTTCGTCCTTATAACTGTGGGGAAAATTGTGATTTGTTTTCACCGTAGCCACTTGCTTTCTACTGCTTCCATTTTCTTGAGCTTTTCTCGCCGTGCACTGGAAGCTCTCCGATCGTTCCCTTCCTATTTCATGCGCTCGCACCGCCGCCGTCGTCATGCTGTAATGGGGAAATCAAAGAAGACCTCCACCAGTGCTGATGCCGGCGGCAAGAAGGGCACTGCCGCCAGTCGTGTTACCGATGGTGGGTGGCGGCGTACGGAGACGTGTGAGGGCGACCTACGCAAGCTTCGTGAGCGGGGTTTAATCCCGCAGGACAAGGAGGCCGTCAAGATTCCCGGCGACGAGGTAATTCCCCTTCCACCCGCAGGGTTTCGGGTCATGTTTGTTGCCTTCGTTCTTCGGGGCCTCTCGCTCCCAGTCCACGATTTTCTCCGTGAACTGTTGTTCTTCTATGGCATACAACTCCACCATCTTTCGCCCAATTCTCTTCTCCACATCGCCTGTTTCATCACTTTTTGCGAGTGCTGGCTCGGTATCGAGCCGCACTTTGGCTTCTTCTGGAAGCTCTATTCCGTGAAGAGGCAGTCCGGCTCCGATGGAGTTTATCCGATTGGTGGCTGCATCATTTCCCTTCTATCCAATTTTCTTTTCTTCTCTTTTTTGATGTCTGACTCCGTCCAATACTGGCGGAAGAGGTGGTTTTATATCCGCGATTCCACAGTGGACGGGCAAGACCTTGTCCCTTTCGACTCCACCCAGAAAATCCCGCCGAAGAGGTCCTGGAAGAACCATATCCTGGAGGGCGAGGTAGAGGAAATAGAGGAGCTCTATCGTCAGGTGGAGGATCTCCAGGTGATTCCGGAGAAGGAGGTGAATGGTGTGGATATCATCCGCACCTTCCTCAAACGTCGGGTGCAGCCACTCCAGGCTAGGGCGCACCCGATGTTCCTTTATTCTGGCCACCACGACCCAACGAGAGTTGCGGCTGAGGAGCTCTCCAAGGGGGATCTTGACAGAGTCCTCCGGCCGCTGATGAAGTACAAGTCTGACGAGGACCTTCCGAGGAAGTCGCGTACCCCTCCGTTCAGTGCTTCTCGACCCATTCCGCAGGTGTAGATCTGGGACGTGCGTGTAGCGCTATTTTCGAGTGCGTTTCCTTTGCAATTATCTTTTCTGAAAGTTTGTCTTCATTGTGCAGGAGTTCAAGGTACCTGGCATGGTGCCTCCACTACCCGAACGGTTTCTGGATGCTCCGGACAACGTAGTCGTGGACTCCGTGTCCGAGCTTCCCCTGGTGCAGTCACCGACTGAGGAAGCCCCCGAGGCGAGCGAGGGGCACGGACCCGAAAGCGAGCAAGGTGCAGTCATCGACTGAGGGATCTTCGGATGCCTCTACTCCACCAATGCCTAGGGACCCCCCGTGCCTTGTCCATCACAGTGGAGGTGATGGTGCCTCTTCCTCTCCCATCCCGGCCATTCCTGTGCGGGCTGTAGCGCCGCAGCCGCCGACGAAGAGGAAGAAGGAAGAGAAGAAAGGAAAGAGGCCCCTGCCTGTTTTTGACTTGAGTGACATGGACTCGTAGAGGGCCCTTCCTTCGAATGCCTTTTGCTACTTTTCTTGTATTCTTGTCTTCTTGTCTTTGACTGGTGCTTTCCTTTGCAGCCACTCCTTGGAGGGCTCTTTTAGCGATGCCACTCAGGAGATGATAGGGGAGTCAAAGATGATGCCTCCTCCCTCTCGGACGGTGGCCACCTCTGGGGGCGCTGCTCCGAACCCCTCTCCGCAGGAGGCCGGGGTGATCGTCTCCCAGAAGACTGCACTGGGACCCTTGGAGTCTCCGTCTGAACATGTAAGTGCTATTTCCCTTGCTATGGGGGGAGCCCCCGAGCCATGTTTTCGTATGATCTGCTGATCTTTGCTTACTTTTTTGCGTGTCGCGGGGGGAGCCCCCGAGCGTCTTTCATGTGTTTGAACTTTTGCTTCGTTTCTTGGGCGTATCCCCTGAGCCCTTTACTTGACAAGTTGTTTCTTCTTGCAGCCTTTTGTGCAAGGTGCAAACCAGCTGGTGAAGCAGCGCCTGGCGTTGGAGGCCAGCCAGCGGCAGCTTCAAGGTACATCCATAACTAATCCTCTGTTTTTTCGTCTTCTTGCTAGCTTGTTGAGATCATGTAAGTTCTTTGTTGCTTTTTGCAAATGAGAATAGCACTGTCCTCCGCGAGCTTGATGCTCTCAAAAAGAGCCTTGGGCGAGTGGAAAAGAAGGCCGAAGATGCCGTTGGGGCGAAGGAGCGCCTCGAGCGGGAGCTAGCTGACGCAGCTGCGACCAAGGAGCGCCTGCAGCAGGAAGCTAAGGACCATGAGGAGCAGCTCGCTACCGCTGCGGCTTCGCGCGAGAAGGAGGTGGCCGAGAAGCTGATGGTTGCTGCCAAAGCTATTTTGGGTGAGTGATTTCGCCTGTCTGTTCTGTTTTGGCTGCCTTGTCTCCCTTACCTTATTTGTTTCCTTTGTTCTCTTGTGTTCCAGATGCTTCGGGCATTGAGTTAAATTGTAGTGCCCTAGACCACGGGAGTGCTCTATACGATGCCTCCGCGGAGGTCAAGGACTACTGCAGTACTGCTTCTGGCTCCCTTGCCAAGGCCAAGGAGATCCTCGAGCGCTTCTACAAGGAACTTGTTCCCAAGGGCGTCTCCCTTGAGGATGTGGATTCGTTGGCGGAGGCGCTGTCGGTGGATGCACCTGCGTCCTAAAAGCGCAAGAAGAAGGGCATTGGCGCTTCAATGGGACTAGCCATGGCCATGGCATCCGGGGCGGGGCTGGATCTACAGCAGGTCACCTCCCAGATGCCCACGGTTGCCGACGGTTCCGAGGTATCCTTCGCTCTCTTCGCCTCTTGCTGTAAGCGCTATGGGCCGAAGCTTATTGACCTCCTGGTGGAGTATGCGGTGAAGCAGCAGGAGGAAGTCAAGGGCAGGCGCTCTGGCTCCGAGGCCACTCAGGATGCATCTGCTTAGGCTTTATATTTGTAGTTCTAGGATAGTTACCTTCTACCTTTTGCTGTAATTTCTTGATGAACACTTCCTGTGCCACGCAGTGGCTTTTTGTTGTATATAATGAGCCTTCGAGTTGTTGCCCAGTCGTGTGTTGTTTATATCCTTTCTGTTTTCATTAGGGACCTTCGGGTGATGACCCCATCGGTACTTCGTCTGCTCCGCAGCCGCGACCATCCTTGGATGATGCGTCGCAGCTTGTTTTTCTTTGTGACCGCATCCGCAGTCTTGAGAAGGAGTTTCTTGGCATACGAGGACATGCGGACGTTTGGAAGTCGAAGGCGAAGCGAGGTGCCGCCAGAGAGGAGTATCTGATGGGGGAGCTACGACAGTTGGCCGAGTAGCTATAGTGTAAGTTTCTTCGAGCTGCTGCTCATTTTCGGATGTGCCTATTGGTGGGACATCTTACTTTGTAGTTGTTGCAGGTGCCAATCTTGTTCTGAGGGAGGAGAAGGAGCGTGTTGCGGTTCGGATCAACTGCTTTACCCAGCAGGATATGGAAGCTGGTGGCTTTTTCTGGATGGATCGCGACCGTGCCATGGTTCTTGCTACCGTGCAGGATCGTGCCCACCAGGTGTCGCGAGTGCTGCGGCAGGTGAAGACTTCCCTGGCGTCGATTCTGCACGTCATGTTTCCCCTTGATGAAGAGCCATCGACTCTCTAGGGCTTGCTGGTGAAGTTTCGAGACGTGCGCCATGTTAGGGAGCTGGTGCAGCACCAGTTAGTTGTGGGGGTGAAGGCCGCCCTTTCTCTCGTGCGGCTGCATCGCCCTGATGTGGATCTTGCGGATATGGCGGCTGGGCCTCCCCCTCGACCAGATGGTGGCCTATGGGACATGCGCCCGCGCGGCTGTTAGGCAGTATGCCGAAGAAGTTGTAGATCTCTTTGAGCATCGTGCGCAAGTGATCCTTCAGAATAGGTAGTTCCTGTAAAAAAGATAGATGTAAACTTTGTATATATTTCGACTGGGCGTGTTGTGCCCTTTATTTTTAAACGTTCAGTGTGTTAGCACGTGGTGATTGGTTGTATGCATGTCCTTTTCGTTAGCCTGACGTGATCAGCTACTCAGGTGTACATGCGTTATCCTTAGTCGATGGGATCGTGAGGTGAGGAGGGAACCCCCGAGTGTGTTGTAGCATAAATAAATGCGAGTAAAAGATAAATTTTCGGGAGAGACACTTAGCTTTATTCATATCGTAATGAGGAGGTACATTTTTCGGCTGAGTAGCCTTATTGAAAGTAAAGGGGGATAGCTAGGGGTAGAAGCGTCGCAATTGTGCGACGTTCCATGGGTTGGAGTATTTGACTCCAGACTCCACGTGCCTGAGGCGGTAGGCGCCACCTGGGATGACTTCGGTGAAGACGTATGGTCCTTCCCAGGGTGACTCGAGCTTTTTCGTCCGCTCTTGCTTGAGTCGTAAGACGAGGTCTCCTTGACGGCGACCTTGGCGCACGACTACCTGTGATAGTTGCGGAGGCTCTGCTGGTAGACCGCCGAGCGAGCCGCGGCGATGTCACATGCCTCGTCAAGTGTGTCAACGGCGTCTTCGAGTGCGGCCATCGATTCGGCTTCGCTGTAGGCGACTACCCGTGGGGCCTTATGGCGTACTTCTGCGGTCAACACGGCTTCGACTCCGTGCACCATGAAGAAAGGCGTGTAGCCAGTTGAGCCGTTTGGCGTTGTGCACAAGCTCCAGAGGACGGAGGGTAGCTCTTCTGCCCATGCTCCCACAAGTCGCTCGAGTAGGCTCAGTAGGCGCTTCTTGATGCCGCCGCCGACGAGGCCGTTGGCTTTTTCGACCTGCCCGTTGGTTTGCGGATGCGCCACGGAGGCATATGATATGTTGATCCCGAGGCCTTTGCAGAAGTCCTGGAATTCTTTGGAGATAGAGTTCGACCCGTTGTTAGTGATGATGTCGTGCGGCACGCCGAACCTGTAGACTATGGATTGGAAGAACTTCACGGCCGTTTTACCCTTTTGGTTGGTAACGTGCATGGCCTCGATCCACTTGGTGAACTTGTCGACTGCGACCAGGAGGTAGACGTGGCCTCCTTTCGAGGACTTGGGCAGTTTGTCGATCATGTCGAGGCCCCATTGGGCGAAGAGCCAGTCCAGGGGTATGGGCTCGAGTTCGATCCTGTGCGGCGCGGTTTGTCCGCGAACCTCGGCACGTTGCACCTTCTGGACGATGTCCTGGCGTTGTTCATGGCCGTTGGCCAAGAGAATCTAGCTTGTAGAGCTTTGGCGGCGCGCCGCTGCTGCGTGATGGCCGCAGATGCCCTCGTGGATATCTTGGAGGATGGTTTTGCCGTCACCGATGGTGACGCACCTTTGGAGTACACCCGAAATGCTACACTTATACAGCTCGCCATTGATGATGGTGAAGGCCTTGGACCGGCGAGATATGTGTCGGGCATCTGTCGGGTCATCAGGCAGTTCCCTGTTTATCAGGTACCGCAGGTACGGTTGTGTCCATGTTTCTTCGATTGCCATGACCTGCATCAGGTTGACCACTGCAACCTCTATGTCGATCTTTTCGGGTCCTTCCTGTCCTTTGGGTAGCGCAGCCCCCGAGTGCTCTGCCTCTTCAGGTGATCCCTTGGGGAATTTCCTTTTGACGGATGGCACACAGATCTGTTCGAGGAACACATCTGGTGGCACTCGTGCGCAGGTGGAGCCGATATTGGCGAGTCTATCGGCTTCCTCATTGCTTTCTCTTCCAACGTGCTGAAGCTCGCAACCGTAGAAGTCTCCTTCGAGTGAGTTGTAGAGCGTGCGGTACGCGATCATGTTGGTGGCGTGCTCGTCGCACTCGTTCATCGTCTGCTGGACGACGAGGTTCGAGTCACCATAGATGACCAGGCGCGTTGCACCGCAGATCTTGGCCATCCTCATGTCGTGTACGAGGGCCTCGTATTCGGCTTCGTTGTTGGAAGATCAAAATTTCATCCGGAGGACGTACTTCATCTTGTCGCTCATGGGATGTCAAGATATGACCCCTCGCCTCCGCCTCACGCTTGGAGCCATCGAAGTGCATCGTCCATGACTGTGTCAAATCCGGGGTGTCCGGCAGCTGCAGCTCCATCCAGTGGACGAGGAAGTCCGGTAGGACCTGCGACTTGATCGCATGGCGTTTCTCATAGACTATGTCTAGTGTTGGGGATATGCTATATGGGTATCCTCATAGCATGTATCCTATCCGAATAACCCGGGTGGCCCACAGTTGGTAGCATGGCCCATGGCCTACTGGACGGCCCAATTAGATGGATCCAGAATGGAGGCCCATGCCGGATAAAGGAAGGCTACGGTGGAGTCACCGACGTACCCGGAGCCTTGGAGTACAAGACACGCAAGACTAGTAATAGACGGTGTAGGACTCTGTAACCTATCCGGCTAGGACTTTTTCCTGTAACCCTAGGACCTGGTGACTATATAAGTCGGGCCTATGGGAGCCTTTAGGGAACAACTTTAGACGACCAAGTAGCGATTAGCATACACCTCGCACAGCGAACGATCTCAGAATTCCAGACACATTATAGTGATTTATAGCAGGAGTAGGATTCCGCCACCGTTGTGGGATCTGAACCAGGGTAAGCTATGTTACCTCATACCCGTCAACCGTCCGCCTTCCCCCACGTCTCTAAACATGCACTGTGAGGAACCCTCCATGGCGTACTCGTCGGCAATACCACGACAGTTGGAGCCCACCGTGGGGCAAGAGGCGCTTCAGGCTCTTCAGCGGGCGAGGACCAAGATCTTCGGGGGAATTGGCGAAACCGTAGCCATCGGTCGCGTTCTCTTCTCTGGCAATGTTCCGATCGTCCCTCCCGACGAGTTCTGGATCCTGCGAGGACGAACCCTACGCGGTGTTTTTCCTATCAGAGACATCCACCTCTTCATTGGCGAAACCGACTCGGGCACTAGTTCCCTAGGAGTCGAAGGAGCATCAAGACCCACACGGACCGCCTACGGGCAGGATACTTTCGCGGAAGGATCGATGTCAGATCTCTCTTCGGAGTTTGCCGGCAAAGATCGGAAAAATTCAAGGCCCACCCAAACCACCCCTGTGCAGGATATAACGGTGGAAGATCACTGCAAGTCTGCCGGCTTCGTCCGTGTGTCTGGACAGCAGAGTTCCAAGTTCGTCGGCGTGGTTACCATATTCGATCTGGCGTGTTGCGTTCAGAGAGAGGGCGAAAAACCCCGCGATTACCTGGCTAGGTGGCTCCGTATACAAGCCGATCTGGCCCACTACCCCAATGATGACGCTATGTATCACTTTGTGGAAGGACTGGACCACGACACGCTTATCCGGCATTCTCTAAGACGGCAGCAGGCGTCGGGACGCCTTACCTTCGAAGGCATGGTGAACACCGTCAACAACTATGCGGAGGCTGAAGCGGCAGCTCAGACAGTGCTTGCGCTCATTGACGGAGCCCCTCTGATTCAGCCACCACCTCCACCGCCTCTGGCCGCCATCGCCGCAGTTGCGCCGCCACCTCCAGTCGTTGTCGCTGCTGTTGCACCTCCACCCCCCGTCATCGAGGAAGTCTTGGCACCCTTCGACTCTGTGATTGATGAGCTATACGCCGACTTCAGTACAGATTCAGAGGAGATAGATTTCAGTATAGAGGAACTAGACTCCGCCATGCAGGAGATGGAGGAGGAGTACAAGCGCGACGAGCATGCCAACAACACCGTCACATCTCAAGAGGTGTTCGTCACCATTGGGACGGCGGTGGATGAAGATCAACCCGGACGAGCTCTGCCTACAGCTCTGGACAAAGGGAAGGGACCACCTATTGCTGACAACATTGATCGCGCAAAGGTCATGCCCCCTCCGCCTAATCCAGTACAACAGCCGCAGGAACTCGGCACCGGCCCGAGAAACAACAACACCGCAAACCTACCGCCTCCGGCATCTACATCTGCTGCTGCCCAAGTTACTCCAGCTGATAGAGTGATGTACGTCAACCTCCTCGTCGAGCCACGGACCGTAGCTCATATTCGGAATGTGACCCAGCTTGACGAGAAGCGCCAGCATCTACTGGGGGAAGCACAAGCCATCGCAGAGCAAGGCGCTAAGCTAGATCGAGATCTGTTCAACACGAAGAAATCCATAGAGAAATCTAGAGCAATGGAGGCCGAGTACAAGACTCTGCTTCAGCAGCAGAAGGCCAAGAAAGCTCTGGCTTGTGTCATCAACGATCCTGGTGTACGGCGAAAACTAGGATGGGCTCCCCTAAAGCCGGCACAAGCCAAGCCATACATTGACAGTGAAGGCAGACAAGTGATTCCCACCCCACTCCTCAACCTCACCGTCGCCAAGACCCTTCTGGAGCAGGATAGATCGCCCGAGGCAGTGGACCAGGTCTATGACCTAGTGGCCAAGGCGGTGAAGCAGCAGGAAAAGGCCACCTCTCAGAGGCTTGAGTCTGACCCAGCGTTTTGCCAGTCTAGCCAACATAAGCCGCTAAGGGACAGATCTCCTCTTGATGTCAGGTCTCAGACGGGTTCATCAGAACGAAGAGGGAGGGATGCGCGCAACAGGAAGGATGCTATCCCCATATCCTCCGACCACGGATAAAAGGCCCGACCTCGTCGCCCATCGCCACCGCCCCGCTCCCCCCGACATCGTGAAGACCCCAAGGGTCACCATCGTACGGATATGCCCCCGCTAAGGTAGGGAGGCATCGTCATCCGCGACAACGCGGAGCAGAACCGTCATGACGGAGAGCGCAACCAAGGACACAAGAGCAGGTCGCGCCATGACCCTCCGCGTCCGGCAAGCAATCACGATAAGAGTGAGGCGTCGTAGGAGGGTAATAGCAAAAAGGCTAACCCACCGCCACCTCCGCCTCCATCGCCACCTAGAAGTCACCATGGCGGAGGAGGCCCGCGTCGTTCACGCAGTCCATCCCCTGTTGACAAGAAAAAGAAAAACCCGGAGCCGTACGACGCACGTTCGCGGATCGATAAGATCCATGAGGCCCGGGAAGGACCATACCTGGGACCATGTTGCTTTGGACCTGTGATACGGTCCGCAACTTACCCCAAAGGTTTCCGGATTGACAAGACCATCAAGCCCTATGATGGCACCGCTAAGCCAGCTACATGGTTGCAGGATTACAGCAACACGGTAGAGATTGCCGGGGGCAAACCCAACGTTGCCGTCAAGTACCTCCCATTGATGTTGGCGGGCACAGCCCGTCAATGGATTGACGACTTGCCAGAGAAATCCATCTGCAATTGGTTGGACATGCAAGAAGCGTTCACCAAGAACTTCGAGGGTACGTACAAACGTCCCTGCACTATTGGCGATCTACAGCGGTGTGTGCAAGAGAAAGACGAGATATCTCGCGCCTACCTCTCCTGCTGGCTGGATATGAAGAATTCCTGCGCAGGAGTGCACCAGACCGACATGGCCGCCTTCATCGATGGGTTGGAAAGGGGAACGTTGCTCCGACATAAGCTGAAGCGCTTGCAGGACAATCACCAGCTTGACTTGAACTAGATGATTCAGTTGGCTAGTGAGTTCGCAACCGCCGACCGACGATTCTCGCGGCTCTCTGCCGGCAACGGCCGTTCCAACTCAAGCTCGGAGGAACAACAGCACAAAGCGGAAAACCGCTCCAGAAGAAAAGCAAACTCCCGACATGGTCGTCATGACCTTTGCAGGACGAGGTGACTGCAGACAACGTGGCCGAGGATGGGGAGATGGTCGTGGGCAGCTGCGAGGAAGTGAAACTACCTCTGCAGCGCTCCACGTTCCCCAAACCTACAAAGAGTACCGCAATATGCCGTGCCTCGTACACCTCGATGTCAACTGCAAGTCCACTCATACCAATCTACACTGCAAGTTCGTCAACGACCTCAAGGAGGACCCGGAGTCCAGCTACAAGCGAAGTCGGAAGAACAGACCGCGAGGCAAGGGCAAGGGGAATAAGAAGGAGGAGGAGTCCAAGGATTCAAGTGACATGGACGAGGATGTTGACCCTAAGCACGCCGCCAAGAGCGATGACAAAGGCAAGAACCCCTTCGTGAAGAAGGCGCCAGTCTACCACACTTTCCTTGGCACCCCCAGCGTCAGACAACAGAAGACCTCTATGAGGATACTGATGGCCACTCTACCCCGCCTCAAAGACTTGCTTGGTCGGAGGTTCCAATTACTTGGGACAGGAAGGATCACCCAGACCTCATCCCTACGGAGAACCAATACGCCATGGTCATCAACCCCTTGATTGATGGCGTGGAGTTCACCAAGTGTATGGTGGATAGTGGAAGCAGCATCAACATCATGTACCTTGATACACTGCAGAAGATGAACTTGACGGAGGCAAACCTAAGGCAGACCAACACCATCTTCCACGGCATAGTTCCTTGTCGGGAGGCTCGGTCCCTTGGGTGCATCACACTTCAGGTTGTCTTTGGCGATGTTAATAATTACCGCCAAGAGCGCACGACCTTTGATGTGGTCCCCTTCAAGAGCGTGTACCACGTCATATTCGACCGCGACATATTCCACACCTTCATGGCCAAGCCATGCTTCGTCTAAAACAAACTCAAGATACCCGGACCAAACGGTGTCATCATCGTATCCGGAAGCTTTACCAAGGCAAGGGACTGCAAGATTAATGAAGCAGCCTTCGCGGAAGCTGTCCTCTATAGCGAAGAATTCAAAGAGATCCAGAGCAAGGTCGATGACTCAGAGATGCCCGCATCGAAGAAACAGATCTCCGACTCCGCTCCAGCATTCAAGGCCTCCATCGATACCAAGCCAGTGGAACTTGTGGTAGGCGATGCCTCCAAGACCACCGCCATTGGGACGAACCTGGATCCCAAATAGGAAAGCACGCTCGTCGAGTTCCTCCGTGAGAATAGGGACATCTTTGCCTGGCAACCTGCCGACATGAAAGGTGTACCTAGGGAACTTGCCGAGCACAACTTAAACATTGACCCAAAATGCAAACTAGTGAAGAAACCTCTACGACGCTTTGGAGATGAGAAGAGACGCGCCATAGGCAAAGAGATAGCTAGGTTACTTAAGGCAAGTTTTATCCGAGAAGTCCTTCACACCCAATGGGTGGCCTATCATGTACTTGTCCCCAAAAAGGGATCCAAAGAATTAAGAATGTGCGTTGATTACACCGGCTTGAACAAGGATGGCCCCAAAGATCCGTTTGCTTTGCCTCGCATTGACCAAGTCATTGACTCGACGGCTGGCTCGGAACTTTTGTGTTTTCTTGATGCATACTCAGGATACCACCAGATCAAGATGAGGAGGTCGGACCAATTGGCCACTTCGTTCACTACCCCATACGGCATGTTTTGCTATGTTACGATGCCCTTTGGGTTAAAAAATGCAGGTGCTACGTACCAGCGGACAATGCAACGTTGCCTTCATGACCAAATTGGTCGGAACGTTCAAGCCTATGTGGACGATATCGTGGTGATGTCTAAAAAGTCAAATGACTTAATCTCCGACTTAAAATAAACCTTTGACAATCTCCGGAAATACAACATGATGCTTAACCCTAAGAAGTGCGTCTTCAGGGTTCCAGACGGAAAATTGTTGGGCTTCATCGTTTCCCAGTGTGGAATCAAGGTCAACCCGGAGAAAATCAAGGCCATCTTAAACATAAACCGTCTGACATGCCTAAAGGACATTCAACGACTAACAGGTTGTGTTGCAGCAGTTAGTCGGTTTGTCAGCCGACTTGGAGAGAAGGCTCTGCCGCTGTACACGTTACTGAAGAAGGCGGACAAATTTACGTGGACGGACGAAGCAGATGCAGCATTGAAGCAGCTCAAGGAGATTCTTTCCTCAGAGCCCATCCTTGCAGCACCCGAGCGTGGAGATCCCATGTTGATATACATGGCGGCAACCAACCGGGTAATCAACATCGTCGTCGTGGTAGAGCGGAAGGAACCAGGCTATGAGCACGGAGTCCAATGACCAGTTTACTATGTAAGCGAGGTCTTGACGGAGTCCAAGTGGCGTTACCCACACTACCAGAAGATAGCTTATGGAGTATTCCTTGCTTCTCGGAAGCTGGGGCATTACTTCCAGGAGCACCCGATCACAGTAGTGAGCAAGACTCCATTGTTCGACATTATCAACAACAGCAACGCTACAGGAAGGGTCGCGAAGTGGGGCATTGAACTTGCCGCCTTCGATATCACCTACAAGAGACGTGACGCTATCAAGTCACAAGCCTTGGCGGATTTTATCGCAGATTGGACGGAGATGACAGATGCTACTCCGTTGCCGGAACCAGAGTACTGGGTGATGCACTTTGATGGATCAAAGCTGCTCAATGGCTCGAGGGATGGTGTATTGC
This sequence comes from Avena longiglumis, assembly GCA_030063025.1. NCBI lineage: Eukaryota > Viridiplantae > Streptophyta > Magnoliopsida > Poales > Poaceae > Avena > Avena longiglumis. The sequence continues at coordinate 501,834,493 of CP125977.1, forward strand.
TACAGTCACCAACTGGCGACAAGCTACACTACGTTCTGTAGATCCACTTCGAGGCTACGGACAACATGGCGGAGTATGAAGCACTCATTCACGGATTACGCGTAGCCAAGGATATTGGCATTAAGCGCATAGTTTGCTGTGGAGATTCCGACTTGGTTGACCAGTAGGTGGCTGGCACCTGGAATGCGCGGAATCCTATGATGGCGGCATATCGTGATGAAGTGGACGAGATAGCCAAGTGCTTCTTGGGCTACGAAGTCAAGTATGTACCTAGGGAGCAAAACGAGGCGGCTGATCTGCTGTCTAAGCTTGGATCAGGGCGCAAACGAATTCCGCCAGGAGTTTTCCTACAGCATCTGCGGACACCATCCGTGAAGGGAGCCGACATCGACAACCCCGATAGAGTCGACTCTTTTGTCCACATGGTGGCAAAGGTCCCTCCGACTTGGACAAAACCGTTCATGGAATATCTCGAACACGGAACTTTGCCTGACGACAAAGTCGAAAGACGGCTCTACAGAAGGAGCACTACTGGTGTATACCTAAAGTGTGTTTCCCAGCTAGAAGGTATTGAAATCCTACGCGAAATCCATCTCGGAGATTGCGGGCATCACGCCGCTCCTCGATCGTTGGTCGCGAAAGCCTTCCAAAGAAGGATTCTATCGGCCGACCGCTAATGCGATGTCGACAAGCTGGTTGAGACATGCATGGGATGCCAAGATTATGCCCGACAACCACATGTTCCTCTTGAAGAATTGTAACAATACCAATAACTTGGCCGCTTGCGCCCTGGGGCTAGACATGGTGGGACCGTTACAGACGGCACCATGTGGGTTTACGCATCTGCTAGTAGCAGTTGGTAAATTCACTAAATGGATAGAAGCTAAACCCATTAGAAAGCTTGATGGGGCGACTGCCCTCAGGTTTGTCCAGGATCTAGTGGTGAGGTTTGGTCTCCCACATAGCATTATCACCGACAATGGTAGCAACTTGTCACTCGGAGAAGTGGAGGCTTATTGTTGGGAGAAGGGCATACGAATTGACCTTGCATCTGTGGCACATCCACAATCCAATGGTCAGGTTGAGTGAGCCAATGGATTAATTCTGCAGGGAATCAAGCCACGTCTTGAGGTACCGCTACATAGAGCAGTTGGAGCCTGGGCGGAAGAATTGCCATCTGTGCTGTGGAGTTTACGAACTACACCCAACAGATCCACCGGCTACACCCCTTACTTCATGGTATATGGAGCAAAAGCCATCCTACCTTCCGGCATACTTCACGATGCACCAAGGGTTGCCGCCTATGATGAAGATGACGCTGAAGAATCCAGACGCCTAGATGTGGACCTTCTCAAGGAGGAGCGCGTTTTGGCATGCCAAAGATCCGCCATCTACCAGTAGAAGCTAAGCATCTATCATAGTCACCACGTTCGGCATCGCTCGTTTAAAGAGGGGGATTTGGTGCTCCGACTTAAGCAGAAGAAGTCACGCAAATTATCCCCACCATGGGAAGGACCGTTCGTCATAAGCAAGGCACTACTCAATGGGTCTTACTACGTCGTTGACAATCATGGACTGAAGGATAGACCCAACGAGGATCATAAGCGTAAGCGACGTGACCCGTATGATGACTACACAGAGCTTGATCGGCCATGGAACATAGCACAACTACGTCCTTTTTACACTTAGCATTTTTTATCTAAGTGTGTACCTCTTATATGATCAATGAAATAAAGCTTTCTGGTTCATTCATATTTCTGAGTCTTTTACCTTGTTTAGTGTTCATTTTTGGATCATATAAAACCTTTATGCACAAGCTTTGCGATTGCACTTGTGAAAATTCCGCCTACGGGCATTAGCTTAAGTTTTCTGGTCTACACGTTCTTTGTCGTTTTTATGTGGATTCTGGAGTAGTGACTTTTGACACTTATTGTCGGCGATTTTGTGCTTAGGTTATTGACGGTGACATTGGGCATCATCACCTGAGCGCATGGTTCTGACAACGAGTCTTCCGACTCACGAAAAGTCAAGCATAAGAACCAAAGTAATGGATAAGCCAGCACTTGCTTAAAAATATATACATGCTGGAACTAGTTCTTAAGTAGCAGGACATACAACATTGTTTTCCGCCTTAAGTTAATACATAGTTTTTTCTGCATACACATCACAGAGGAAACAAATATTACAAATTGTTTTTCATTCCTCTGGCGTAGGCGACTTGGAAGCAGCGTCATCGGCAGCAGGAGTCACCCTCGAAGTCGGCAGTGTTGAGGGACTCGGAGGAGCTTTGGTCGCCGCCATCGATGGTATTTCTTGGCACGAAGACGTTTACGTCGACCAACTCGGAAACTCTGGTGTCATATCCCGCGAGTGACGACAAGATGGACTCACGGTTTATCTCCTTGCCTTCGTCATCTACGTCGGGAATGCCAGAGGTTACCGTGTCGATGTCGGCATTCTTGTAGTGTGCCTTTACCATGGATAGCGCCATCCTCGCATCGGCCCGTGCACATGAAGCTTTCCATCTTGTAATACCCCCGGGGGCTCGGCGCAGGATCTCCGAGAACTTCGCCACAGAGTCCGATGCCTTGATGTTGATCTGGAGGGGCGTGGCAATCTCTTTGGCTTGTGCGATGGCGGTGTTGATGAAGTTGCCGGCAAGAACCATGCATTCCTTTGCCGGAGGAGGCGACCGGGTTAAACCCATAGGAGCTGCGAATTTCCGACAAAGGAGCACATGAGTTCAAAAATTCAGAGTATCTAGACTACAGAAATCCAAGACGGAGAATCACTTACTGAAGATGATAGCCTCAGCTTGCTAGAGGGTATCCGCCAAGGAGTCCCGTTCTTGTTGGAGGAGTTTGTACGCCTCATGATGGCGTTGATTCTGCTCGTCGGCAGCTTTCTTCTGATCTCTTAAGATCGAGATCTCCTCCTTCAAGCTGTTCATCTCCTCGGTGGCGGAGTCCTGCAGGGCTTTCATTGATTCTTCATGGATCTTCAGCATGTCCTTCCTCTCTTGCTTAAGGATCTTGTTCTCTCTATCCAGCTCCTGAATGTGCTTGGATTGGTCAACAATGTCCTTAGCGTTGGCAATGGTTTCTGCAAGACGGAGAAAGCAAAGTACATAGTGAGTACTCGGAGAATACACAAGTTTAAGTCAGAATACGAAAAAGAAAGGAAAAACAGACGCTTGCTCTTGATGATATGTTCCTTCAAGATGGCAGTTTTACCCTTTTCGGCTTCCAAGTCCGCACGCATCTTTTGGTACTTGTCGTTGGCCATGCCCCTCCGAGCATTCTTGTTCTGTGGAAAAAAGAAAAAGTTAAATGTTGTTTAGTCTAATTGGAGCATCTAGCCAGAAAATTTCCACCTAGACGCTCGGGGGCTACAGCGAGAGTTTTTAACTTAGCAATATGCTTAGTCTTTCTTTAAGCATCTAGTCGGAACTAATTCAGTTTTTGATTAGAACCTTGGGGGCTACAGTATAAAGTTTTTAACTCGGGTGTATGCTTAGCTTCTATTTAAGCATCTAGTCGGAACTAATTCAGTTACAACTAGAAGCTTGGGGGCTATATCGAAGTTTATAAACACTCCGTATGCTACTCTTAAAGCATGTAGTCGGAATAGTTCATTCCACTTATATGCTTGGGGGCTACAGTGGGAAGTTTTCTAGCTTAGTCACTCTTAGAGCATCTAGACGCAAAGACCTATGGTTTTCCGTCTACATCCTCGGGGGCTACAGTGGGATATTCATATGAAATGCAAAAAGGCAAATAAAACTTACAAGTGCAATGATCTTGAGGTTGGTAGCACTCTCAGCCAGCATCTTGCCAAAGGATACACTGTTTCCTTGCAAGATCTCTGCTTGCCGGAGAAGCTCCTCTAGACCGCACGTCGGAGATGTCGGCGCCGCACCAGGAACTAGAGTAGTGCTACCCGTTGTAAGTACCGGATAGACTATCTTTGAATACTCTATGGTTTTCTTGGGCGCAGGGGCGCCGCCTTCGGCAGAAGTACCAGCTTACACCACCGCCTTAACGCTACCGATGGCATCCTTAGCTGGAGCTTCATCCATTTGGTGTGCGGCACTCTCATGCGTCGCCTGCTCGCCGACAACAGCAAGCTCGGTAGAGCCACCTGAGTCTACTTCCATGGCGGAAGGGCCAGTTGCTTCCTTTGTTTGAGAGCTTGTCAGAGCAGACGAGGGCTCGACGGTGGGAGTGACAGGGGCGATGGCAGGAGATGTGTCGCGATGCAGCATGTCCTTGATGGTTCTAGAAGCCCCCGATGTTTTGGACGTCTTCTTCAAGATGGTCGCGATGCAAAATGCATAAGTACAGAAATAAGACAGATAAATGGGCAATGTCGGAGAGAAAGAAGCTTACACAAGAGGGGGTGCTTTGGCAAAGGGGATCCCAGTAATCTTTCTTTTTTTCCGCCTCCAGGGCGGCGGTAGTATTTTTGGAGGCTTCACCCTCTGTCTTCTTCTTGCCTCCGTCGGCAGCGTCAGAGGTGGAGCTCTTCCGCTTTCGCGCCAACAGAGCATCATCGTCGGACACGACGGTGACTTCCTTCATCTTTGGATCATATATTTGAGGAGGCATGCTGTCCTCGTCTATGTCGCTAAGCTGTTAAGGTGAAGAACCTCTGTGTTAGATGAGATGATAATGGCTAGACGGAATAACTGGAGTATATGTCATAGACGGAAAATAAACAGTTACCTTTGGGCACTTGCTCTCTACGAACATGTCGTAGGTGATGGTGAATCCACGCTTCTTGTCCTTCACCTTGATGATGTCTTTGAGGCGGAGCTTTACGGAGTCGCTCGAGAAATTGTCCATGGTGATGCGGAGGCTATCCCTTCTATCGTTGGTATACTCGTGCATCAACTTCGAGCGGTGCTGCAGAGGCTGGATTCGCCTGATGAACCAGCACATGGCTAGTTCCAAGACGGTCAAACCCATCTCTACGAACCACTCTATCCGCCTTATAGCACGGGAAGCGTCGAGGTCGAAGGGAAGGGAGGCATGGGATCTCCATGTCGAAGTTTCAGCGGCTGCTCCATCGACGAAGTCCGGGTACGTTACTTCTCAGCCGGCCAGAGGGATATCTGGGCCGTAGAAGTAAGTACGCTGCCAGTTCTTGCAGGACTCGTGGCCGACGATGTCGGGGAAGCGCCGGCCATGTCAGATCTTGAAGCTAATAGTGCCACAATTTCTAAGTTCGTCCTTGCTGGCTCCGGCTTCGCGTTTGACGGTAAAGAAATATATAAAGAGATCTAGCCTAGGCTTAATCCCTAAGTAACCATCGCAAAGTGCCACGTAATTGCTGAGAGCTAGGATACTATTGGGAGAGAGGTTTTGAGGCTGGACTCGGTAATGGTTCAAGACGGCAAGGAAGAAGTTAGAGATGGGCAGGGAGACGCCGCGTACCATCTGTGCTTTGAGGTACACCTTTTCTCCGGCTTGGGGATAAGGTGTGACCTCGCCATCCGGCGCCGCCCGTCAGGGATCCCCTCTGTCGCGGGGAGGTAGCCCTCGACGATCAACTCTTTGATGCCGCGGTCCGTAATGTCCGAACTGCGCCAGTCGCCTTTGTGGGAGTCGTTTTCCTCCTCCAGCAGCTCCAGTGCCGCTAGATTATGGTCGCCGCCGGTGGCCTCGACCACCGCGGGGACGGGGATGACCAGGACCTCTGGGGGCACGACGACGGAGCTCGCCGGCTTTGCCGCGGCTTTGTGAGTGTTTGGAAGTGACTGGCGAGATTGGGAGTTAGGGTTTTTTGTGCGAGGCACGGAGAGCTCGAGGAGACACTTGCCTGAGGAAGAAGAAGATGCAGGGGAGAATGAGGTGAAAAGGTAAATTTTCCACCGCAGTTACTATTTATGATACCCAGCGTCAAGATTCGTGCAGCTTGATCGAACGGTTGCCGCGTAGACGACGTGTGTGGAGGCGTGCGCGGAAATTTCGCCACGTACCAACCATCGACGCGAACGGTTCGTATTGCTCGCGCGGGAAAAGTGGACATGATTGCATTCTCTGCATGTGTGAGTTACGAGGCGTTGCTGACCTACGTCTACGTCGCCCTAGCTGACATAGGCAGTTGAACCATCACATCAGAAGATTCCGGCATGGACGAATCCAGTCCGGCTACGGAAGAGTACGATGGAAGATTCAGCAATTATCTGACTTACGAGTTGAAGACAGAGAAGACCTTGCAGGGTTCTTTGGGAGGACTACAAGATATTGCTTGACGATTTGCTGACATCCATCTAGACGGAGCATTCCACTTGAAGAGGCAAGACGGCGCAAGATCTCGGAGTTCTCCGGGCTCTGTTAGATATGCTATATGGGTATCCTCATAGCATGTCTCCTATCCGGATAACCCGGTGGCCTGATTGGTAGCATGGCCCATGGCCTGCTGGGTGGCCTAGTTAGATGGATCCAGAAGGGAGGCCCATGCCGGATAAAGGAAGGCTACGGTGGAGTCACCGACGTACCCGGAGCCTTGGAGTACAAGACACGCAAGACTAGTAATATCTCAGATAGGACTCAGAATCGTCCGATCGGACTTTTCCTCAGAACCCTAAGACCTGGCGACTATATAAGTCGGGCCTATGGGAGCCTTTAGGGCACAACTTCAGACAACCAAGTAGCGATTAGCATACACCTCGCACATCGAACCTATCTCTATAACTCGGCGTATTGCCATTATAGTGATTTATAGCAGGAGTAGGATTCCGCCACCGTTGTGGGATCTGAACCTGGGTAAGTTGTGTTACCTCGTACCCGTCAACCGTCCGCCTTCCCCCACGTCTCTAAACATGCACTGTGAGGACCCCTCCATGGCGTACTCGTCGGAAATACCACGACATCTAGAGGGGACTGTTCGATGCCCCACAGGGCCATGCGTCCTGTGGCTTCCGGGTTGTTCAGGATGCTGTTCAGAGGTGCCTTGTTGACGACCATCACCTGATGATCCTGGAAGTAGTGACTCAGCTGATGAGTCGTCATAAACACGCCGTAGGCGAGTTTCTGGTAGTGAGGGTATCTCTGTTTTGTTGGTGTCAATACCTCGCTGAGGTAGTATATTGGGCGTTGGACCCCGTGGGTCTTGCCATCTTCGGGTCGTTCAACCACGAGCACAGTGCTTACCACCTAATGTGGGGCTGCTATGTATAGTAGGAGAGGCTCACGCTCCTTTGGTGTGACCAGGACGGGCGAGGTGGAGAGCAACCGCTTCAGATCTTCGAATGTGTCGTCCGCTTCAGGTGTCCATTCGAATTTGTCTACTTTGCGTAGCAGCTGATAGAAAGGCAGAGCCTTTTCACCCATGCGGCTGATGAATCTACTCAGCGCTGCGATGCGTCCAGCAAGCTGTTGGACACCTTTGAGGTTCTTCGGTTTCTCCATGGCCATTATGGCCTAGATTTTCTTTGGGTTCGCCTCAATCCCTCGCTGGGAAATGAAGTAGCCAAGCAGTTAGCCAGATGGGATGCCGAAGGCGCACTTTTCTGGGTTCAGCTTGATCTTGTAGGGATCAAGGTTGTCGAACATCTCGCGGAGATCGTCGATCAGTGTCTTGGCCTCCCTTGTTTTGATTACTATGTCGTCGACATAGACCTGTATGTTGCGGCCGATTTGGCTCTTTAGGCATGCCTGCATGCACCGCTGGTACGTGGCACCTGCGTTCTTCAGCCCAAAGGGCATTGTATTGTAGCAGAATACTCTAAACATCGTGATGAACGCTGTTTTCTCCTGATATTCGACCTTCAGTCGAATCTGATTATAGCCTGAGTAGGTATCGAGGAAGGAGAGCTTCTCGCATCCTGAAGTCGAATCGATGATCTGATCGATCCAAGGGAGAGGGAAGTGATCCTTCGGGCAGTGCTTGTTCAGTGATGTGAAGTCCACGCACATCCGCAGGATGTCCGTGTCCTTTTTAGGGACCATCACGGTTTTGGCCATCCACTCGCTTTCCTTGATCTCCCTGATGAAATCAGCGTCGAGCAGTCTGTTGACTTTGACTCCGATGGCTTCGGCCCGTGGCTCGGACAATCGCCGGATGGACTGTTTGATGGGCTTGGCATCTGGGAACACATTGAGTGCGTGCTCGGCGAATTCCCTAGGAACTCCTGGCATGTCCGCAGGACACCAGGCGAAGATTTCCTAGCGCTCACAAAGGAATTCGACGAGCGCGCTTTCCTATGCGGGGCTGAGTTCATTGGCGATCAGCGCTGTCTTGGAGGCGTCCGCCGGGTGGACCTGCACCTTCTTCGTGTTGATTGTTGATTCGAACGACATGTCAGGTGCGTTCTGCCTTGAGACTGGGGGTGCCCCATTGTTTGTCACCTCTCGGAGCCATACGAGCTCCTCCTGCATGCCGAATGACTGGGAGATTCTGTTGAAGTCCCTGTCGTAGTGATCCGACCGGGTGAAGCTCCCGTGGACCGTGATGACGCCTCTAGGTCCTGGCATCTTGAGTAGCAGGTACGCATACTGCGGTACTGCTAGGAACCTTGCGAATGCCACACGCCCGAGAATGGCGTGGTATTGTGATGGCCAGTCCACCACTTCAAACTCGAGTCACTCACACCGAAAGTTGTCGGGCTTGACGAAGATGACATCGAGCTATATCTTTCCCAGGGGGAATATGCCCTTCCCTGGGACGATGTCGTGGAACGTTGTGTCAGATTGTTCCAGGCTGCACAGCGTGATCCGCATTGCTGCCAAGGTGCTAGCGAACATCAGATTGATGCCGCTACCGCCGTCCATGAAGACGCGACTCATCTCGAACCCTCCCGTAGGGGTCCCAATCTTAGATAAGATAGAGCCCTCTGTGTTTTACAATGCTAGTCCCTGGATCAATAGCTAGCAACCACAGTTAAGATGTAATATCAAGAAACAAAGGTCATAATATAACTTTATAACCAGGAATAACATAGTTTTATTACATCTTACATAGCTCATATGGCTATTACATTACATTGCATCGGAATAACTATAAGCATGGGGTCCTTCATCTTCAAAGTGCCACAAGCAGATGTTGGTTGTAGACTTTGTAATCCTAATCATTCAATCTTCACTAAAAACAATCAAACCTGCAACATACAAGTTACAGCCACAAAGGGTCAATACATTTGAATTGTATTGGCAAGTGATACTATATTGGTATAGTGGAGTCTATTATCTACATGCATTTGGCTATGTGTAGTTGAGGCTTGCATTGCTCAAAATAGATTTTTCCTTAACATTTGAAAATACTAAGTTCTTGTTTTGACAAAATATTTTCCAAGGCTTCTCTCAATCAAAGATTGAAGATTTCAAACAACCCTTGTTCAAACCACAAGATTTTAACTTAGAAATTTGAATGATGAGATTCTTGATTGCTTCCATGTCTTGATGCTCAAATTGTCCTTTACCAGGGACATGGCTAAGTACTTAGATTTTACACTCTGCAGAGGTGGTGCACTTTCCCCACAAGACTTGGTTTCCCAAGACAAGATCTTTCAGAAGCCTTCCCTTAGACAAAAATGGACGCGTTCCAACCTATCAAACACTACCACCCACTGTCCATATGGCTAAGTTCTTGCAACCTATATGATCATGGCAGAGCCCATATTGCCAAGTGGTTGCACTTGAAGCTTCTCAACATTTGACATCTCAAATCCCTTTGTGCCTGGGTGGCCATCCACAAGTGAGATACACAATCCAAGTCCATGGCCTTGTGAACCACTCAACATATCCCAATCCTTCCATTCCACCCAGGAGGTTCATTAACTTAGTTGTTTTATTAAACAAAACCTAAGTCCTCAGACTTAGAATATTTTCCATAGTGTGAACATATATTCCACCCATGTTTTCTATTTGCTAGGCTAAGCTTGATAGTAGTAGGAACCTTTAACTTAGGAAAATCCTACTAAGGATTCATCTACTAGGTTTTCTTATAGCAAGGTCTATACTTAGCAAAATCCATGCAAGTTTTTACTTAGAAAAATCACTAATGCATAGAGAAAGTAATGGAATAGAAAGTATGAAGCATCACTTGCCTTTTTGGTAGGAATGGTGGTTCACTCCTTGATATTTCTAGTCTCACACTTCACTACAAGTCAATCAAGCAAACACCAATTCAATTTACATTCCAACCAATAATCACTCAAACAAATTCACACACACAAGACAAAGAAAACCAATTCATGCATGGGAGCATGCACAAGATAGTTTTATTTTGCAAAGGGGTCTCTATGGGGTTTCTAAACTTTGTAAGATCCAAATTGGTCATTTACCAAAGTGGAAAAATCGTTAGCAAGAGGGTTTTGTCCAAGAACTATCTTTAAATCCATTCATCATTTCATGTGGTGAAAAATGTTTTTATTAAGGCAAAACTCTTAAGTTGTTCACCAAATGAGTTGCTAATTTGCAAAACTTGGTGTTTTAGGTCAGTAGGTTTTGTCCAAAACATTTCCTTAAAGTTTTCTTTCCATAAACATTTTTATAACAAAAACCATTCTTTTTATTTGGCTAGAAAATGACTAAATCAAGTAATCCAACCTAAATCTTACAAAAATCATTTTTAATACCAAGGGTTGGTTCCTAGGGTCAGTAAGGTCACAACAATCCAATTTGCAAAGGTTTTATCCTTAAATTTAATTTTAAACAATTTTTATACTCTAAACAAGCATACAAATGAATCTGCAAAAATGAACAAACAAACAGATACTATTTGCTAAACTAATTCCACAGTTGGCTAGGGCTTGTTCTCCTGAATCCATTTATATAAAATTTGTCAAATTTGGACGTGTGGTTTGAAAGTTATAGGGTTTTCAAAATGGCATTTCAATCTGATTTCAAATCCTATTTTAACTCTCCTGGTGCCACGCGTCCTATTTTCATTCGCCAGTACCGCTTCGCTCGGATTGACTATTCTGGCGCGTTGGATCAAGTTCGATCGTGCGACCCTGAACGCATACCCCTTCGCGTTAAGTGATTATGTTGTACCCCTACGATCTGCATCTAACGGCTGGGGATGGCCTGACCTAACTCTGGCGGCGCTTAGCGGCACACATGGCGACGCCTCGCTAGCGGAGTGGCGATGCAGAAGCGAGGAGAGGCTGGCAAGGCTTACCAGGCTCGTGAGACTTGCGATGCTCGAGGTGGGGTCGGCTACTCGAGGCGCAAGGTTGCCACTAATTGCTCGTCGGAGAGAAGCGGCGGTGCTCTCAGGTTGTCGTCGTTGGCGACGTTTAGGACCACGCTAAGAAAAGTTAGGGGCTGCGTTAGCTGCGCATGCGGTCGGTGATCATGTATGCATCATCGAAAGGAAAGGGGGTGGTCAGATATTACCTGGAGGACTCGCCGGAAAAGTAGCAGACGACGGCGGCGTATAGGTGGAGTTGTTGCCGACGTTCTGGAGCGCCCGCAGGTGAATGGTTGGTATGGACGGATGCGTCTGGACGCGTGGAGTATGGGTGCTAGGTCGACGGGGCAAGGGGCGGCGCTGAGTCGCCGGAATTGGCAATGGAAGTCGTCGGAGGCAGAGGAAGTGCTGGGTCAAATGGTGGTAGCCTCGAGGCGGAGAAGGAGTGGCGACAGAGGGCAATGGAGGAGAGGGCGTGGGCGATTAAGACAGCATGCTCGCGGCGAGAGATTAATGCTGCAATAAGGTGTATTCAATTGAAGAATCAATGGCAGCAACGGTGGCGAGGGGAGGAAGAACGAGTCGTGGGAGTGGGGAGGATGAACAGGGAAAATGGGTCCAGTAGTCAGTGGGGAAAGAAGTGAGCGAAGGGTCCACCAGTCAGCCTCTCTGCGGGTCAGATACTGAGTGTGAACCGTTTTCTTCGGGGAGGAAAACTGGGCTGGCTTGCTGGGCCTTGTTGGGCTTCTGGGTTGGGTTGAGTCTGGCTTTTATTTTTTCTTCCTAAACTTTTTCCTTTTTCTTATTTCCAAATCTGCTTTGAATTTTCAAACAACCAAACAATGTCCAAATCAAATCAAACAAACACCAGACTTTGCAACTTTGGATTTGGTTCTGTTTTGTAGCATAAACCAACTTCCAAAATAAAATAATATTTTAAATCTTTTTAGGTTCCATTTATTAATTAAATAAGATGGACCATGGTTTATTAATAAAACAGGGTTTGGTTTATTTAATAAAATCTCCATTTTAAATCCAAATATTTTCAAAACCAAATCAGTAGGTTTTATCTGGAAACGAAGAATACTTGGAAACTTGTTTTAAATAAAATAACACTTTATTTTAGGGTCCAATAACAATTAATTGAATAGACTTAATTCATTTAATTCAAATAGGATTTGTTTTATTAGAAACTTTATTTTGAAATCTAATTTAAAACCAAAACACTTCAGTAGGTTTTTATTTGAGAATAAAATATTTGGAAAAATTATTTATTTAAAATATTTTAATAAGTTTTGATGTTTATGGTAATACCTTTTATTTAGATAAAATTGGATATTAATTCCTTATTATTTTATTTTAAATAAACCTTTACTATTTTTATTCAAAACAAAATGTTTTAATTCAAAAGCTTGGCCAAGGATTAATTTGGCTTTATAAAATAATCCTTATTTGTAAAACTTCTATTTCATTTGAAAACAAATCTTTTCATTTAATTGTTTCAAAAATAGTATTTCCAAATGTTTTTATTTCCCTTTTATTAAATGTTTATCTTTTTAAATACCTTTAGTTTTTATTAAATTCAAATGGGTTTGAAGTTCCAATTGCATTCAAAAAGTTTCTTCTGGCTCTGAAAATCAAACAAAGTTTTATTTTATTAATTTATTTTCACATTACAAGATTTGGAAAATCTTGGGATGTGACAGGCTACCACCCTTAAAATAAATCTCGTCCTGAGATTTGGGAAGATTAGGGTTACAAGCATGTTCAAAGCATCCTTGAAGTCCTGGCATTTCACGCCATCTTTGAAGGCGTCGATTGCTCTCTCCTCAGAGATGTGTGCCACGGAGTTCTTGATGTTGGACCAGCATAGTATGTACGAGCGAATGGATTTGCCCGTTTGTTGGGTGCAGGCCCGCAGCTCTACGATCGAGGCTGGCCTCTTGCTGGTACCCTTGAAGTTTCGGATGAAACTATACGTCGATTCCTTGACCGGATGGATCCCGAGGATAGGTCACGAGCCGATTTGGGATGCGCTGTCACCGGTTGAAGGCATTGCAGGGCGGTGTTTTTGTTGCCGCCGTGCAGCTTGACGGACGATAGGTGGTCGCTGAGCCACGCCTTAGGGTCCTGCGTGCCGTCAAACTTCGGAGTGTCCGAAGGAAGTTTGAAGTTCCTCGGCATCCGTGTCCGCTGAACAGATCTGCTGAAGTATCGAGCCCCGCAGAGTTCTCCTTCGTCGTCATCCTCTTCGGATTCGGATGAGCACACGCGCTTGGCGTGTGCCTTGTTGATATTGCCTTGATCAAGTTCGCTTCGAGCGTCGTAGTCGCGGCTGCAACGTCGTGGACTCTTGCGTCGTCGAGGTAGGTCGTGTTCCTCCTCGTCGGATGAGGGTGTGGGACTGCGGTTGAATCTGACCACAGCCTTCTTTTTCGGCTCTGTAGGAGCTTCCTCGTGGAGCGCAGCTCCAACGAGTCCGAGTCTGGCTAGTGCGGAATTGTGCATGGCCCTCTTCGGGTCCCCCATCGGAGGTGGATGGGACGCAAGGTATGTGGTGGCTGCCATGATCGCAGCTTGCGGCGTCTTCGAGATGACGTTGCCGTTGGCGTCCATCTCCATGAAGGACGTGTTGAGGGTTCGGGTCACCTCACGACGTGCAGCGGAGTCCATGTTCTCTACGCGAGAACGATGCTTGATGGTGTTGTTGCCGTGCGAGCTGGAGCCACCAATGGCGGAGAGCGCAGCTCGCCGCGCGCTAGACCCCGAGGCCGCTTGCTTGCGTTTGTCGAGTGCTTCTTGCATTTTCAACTGATTTCTGTGCTCTTCGATGAGGAGCAGGTTGTATGCCATTAGTAGGTCCCGTGAGGCACCCACAGGCAGGATCTTGTTGCCCGTCACGACTTCTTGTGCTTGGTTCCATCCTTCCTTGCTGAGGTGGATTACTCGATTGGCGTGAGGGTCATCCCCAATGGGCGGGGGGATGGTTGCCTCCTGTTTTCGCCGTTTCTACCCTGCGGGTTGGGTGGCGGTACGTGAGCACCCAAACCTTGTGGTTGTTGCTCCACATCGCTTTGGATGACCACGGCGCATTGGTAGCGTCCGTAGGTCGGATCGCTGCTGCCGCAGCTTTTGGATCTGGAACCGTAGGTCCCTTCATCCAACGGGGGATCGCACAGATCTGAGTTGCAGCTGCTGCTGTCGTATGACTCATCTGTAGATGTTGTTGTGCATAGCACGTTGGGGTGTGGGGCCCACGAGGCGGGCCTGGTCGATGGCAGAGGCACCCGCTCTGGGAGGCGGAGCATGCCGGTCTGACACACCTGGAAGCAAAAGCTCCCGAACAGGATCTCGAGCCCGTTGCCAATGGGCTCGAAGTCCTTCAGGGTGGGTGGCGAGTGGGCGGTGAAGTCGAAAGCGCCGAAGAGGAGATGGCTCTCCATCGCCGAGGAGTTGTAGATCGCTTTGGTCGGGACCGTCACGATCGCACAATCAGCGCTCCCGATTCCCACAGACGGCGCCAATTGACGAGGTTTAATCTCATCAATGCCCATGATTATGAGCTTGGGTTTTGGAGAAGATGGGGGTGCTGGAGATCGCGAAACGGTTAACAGACAAGCAACCAGGACACGAGATTTACCCAGGTTCAGGCCCCCGAAGGGAAAACCCTACTCCTGTTTGTCTGCTCTTGATTACGGCGGAACCGAAAAGTACAAGGGTGTGCAGATGCAATCTGGCGTGGAGGTGTGTATGCGGTGGTATGAGAGAGATCCCCCTCGTCGTGCCCTCCTAGACTTTATATAGAGGTAGGCAGGTCCCGGGCACAGACCGAGTCGGTTACAGGTTTAGAGTTTTCCCCTTTGAATATTCTATCTGTTCTAGTCTTGCTCTCCAAGGATTCGAAGACGTCATGGGCTTGGGCCACCCGAAAACCTTCATGGGCCGTGTATATTCTCGTGGGCCTTCCTTGGGCTGGACCAGGTATGCTAATGTCGTGCACCCGTAGGGTATAACCATGTCATACACTTAGCCAAATATGCATGTAATTGATAGGTTCCATTTTATATCCACATACTAGTGACACTTGCCAATACATTAAAAGTATTGACCATTTGTGGCTGCAACATAAGTTGCAGGTTATATCGTTTCTAAGTGAACATTATAGGTCGCGAGACTCCATTCAACAATTATTCGCTTGTGACATATTTGAAGGATGGATATCTACTGTATTGTTTTCCGTTGTGTACTTGAATAAATAATGTAAATTCTGGATCATATTCATTATATTTATGATGCACGATTATATTTGGTATCATTTTGTACTGTGTGTGCTAGTGAACAGATCCAGGGATTAGCACTATACACAGGAACTCATCCTTATCAGGCGAGGATGTTATAAGATGGTATCAGAGCTGTGCATTGACTGTAGGATTGTGACCTAGAAATGGAATAGGAAAGCCATAGGAATTATAAATTCTATTTCATTTTATCTTCGTATCTTCATATACTTCACTCTAGTATCTTCTTATCACTTAAATTCTTCTATTCTTCTCTTTTAAGAACATAGATGTGAAACCATACCGTGCAATTGATGAGAAACAAGAATAGTTAGATGATTTTCACCATCTAGTTCTTCGCTAGGATGTCGATATCGCTTCGCTATTGATCATATCGAAACTGGTGATATATCAATATTATTAAGTAGGATTGTTTGATTGTTTGCTTGTTTGTGCTTGTTATTGTTTGACTTTAGTCCTCTTCTATCTATACTCATATATGCTATCCCAAACAAATGCCACCATTAGACCATAGAGACTAGAGCACATAGATTTTCCCACTTACTAGATTATATTGGATTCAAAAGAAAAAGATATATAATTTAATAGTTAATTTGAGATGCCAACTTTAGTTCTCATAACGGGGTTAGCCTCGAGAGTGTACCCATAGTGAGATAAGACACTTAGAAGCTAGAAGATGGTCATCGAGAAACCACCCAAAACCTTGCTAGCCATTTTCGAATCTGGGGACGAGATTCATCTTAAGGGGGTTAGTCTGTCATATCCCGAGATTTAAGAAATTGGGACTAGAAAAAAATGTTTTTACATGTCTTTCATAAGAATTCCATTGCACCATGGCATCATGAATAATTCTCAAATTGAAATAAAGACCTAAAACCCTAAATGCTATGTGCCACTTTATTCCTAAAGGGAATTAAAATGGATTTATAAAAACCCACTATTGTTAAGGCAACAATTATTGCCAATTATTAGCCTAGGTTGATCCACTTGAATTTTGAAAAAATTGAAAAGAAATTTTAGCTCATTTGGAGTAAGTATGAAAAGTTATGAAAGAAATACTAAAAATAGAAAAGGAAAATAATAATAATAATAATAAACTAAACCTACCGGCTACCTACCTAGCAGCGCGGCCCACTCCCTACCTACAGCTTGCACCCGCATGTGAGCAGCGCGCAATAGCCGCCACCGCAGCGGGCCGGCCCAAAGCTTGCCCCCTCAATAGCCCGCGTTATATCCTCTCTCCCTGCCGCGACGCGGAGTGCTCAGTAGCACGCATGGCCCGCCAGCAGCCCGCGTACCCTCCCCCGCTCCCGCTAACGTGAGGGCCCCACCCGTCGTCTCCCCCGTGTCGACAGAGACTAGCAAGAACACGGCCTTAGTCCCGATCGAAATCCCCGTGAATCCCGATCGATTCGGCGCAGTCCTTGACCCCTCCTTCACGAAAACCCCCCATATAAACTCCCCCGAGTCCTTCCCGACCAAAATTTTCGCAAACCGCAGTCCCCAGCCGCCTCTAGGCGCCCATCACCATCGCTGGAGGAAGCGAAGAATGATGACGTCCTCACCAGCAATCTCGTCATGCCGCGACTCCCCTTGTCGTCCACCTCACCTTCTTCGGGACCCACGAGAACGTCACCCAGGACCATCGTCGGAGCTCCTCTCACCGTCAACTTCCGAGCTCGCCATATCTGTCCTTTCACTGTCGTTGACCGCCACCAACCGCCCATGACCACCATCGTCTGCAAGATGAACATCGCCCGTCCGATCTGCCATCTACGGTGCAGATTAGAAACAGAAGCCAACCGGTATCGACCAATCGCTGAGCACCACGTCGTCATCCTCGCTCGGTCAACTCCACGTCATCATCCAGGTCAGCGCCAATACCCAGTCCGCACGGCATATTACCTTCATTATTGAAATTGAATAAAAAATTACAGAAAATTGTATAAATTTGCAAAATTCGCAATAAATGATTTGTAGATCCAAAAATAGCCTATAATATATCATTGGATTCATAAAATTGTGTAGAACATTAATAATAGATTAGATCTAACTTTTACAATACATATTTACTTTAATAAATTAAATAGTTTAATGGACAATTTAGACTAAATAAATCATAGTAAATTATCTGTAGATCATAAAAATACAAATAAAGTATCTATGAATTCCTAATTTCATATACGACATTCATATGTTGTTAAATCCAACTTTTGCGATGTATAATTACTGTAGTGACTTAAATAGTTTTAATGGCCTTTTAGAGTATTAAATCCATAGTAAATAATTTAAAGATCTTAAAAATATGAATAATATGTCAATGGGTTCACAATACCACGTAGATTACTTATATGTTTTTAGTTTTAATTTTAGACAACGTAAACTATTTAAGTGATTTAAACTTTATTATATAGTAAATATATCATAGAAAAAGATCTACGACTCCGATTAGGGTGAATCTAATTGCTACTGGTTCGTAATAATGTTCTCTATCCAGTAAACCCCAGAATTGTTTTTAATTCGACTATTAGAATAGAAGTTACAACAGAACTATTAAAACCTCTTTATAGGCAATGAAGGATTAATAATAAATACCAGATTGCATCAAATACTTTTCTACATGCATCATGTGATCTAGTACTATTTAGAGAACTAATTACAACTATTATGACATATTAAATCGCCATGCATGCATTTGTTTATCATTCTTTTATTGTATTGTTGCATGTTTGCAATGTTTTGAATAGTGTGTTTGTTGTGCTTGCTTCAAACGTTAGATTGCGAGAAGTGCCACTATTGCGATTGTAACTACTATGATTGCAAGTATTATGATCGTGACGGTGAAACCATTATAATTGTGAGGATTATCTGAACAACTACATCTACAACAAAGGCAAGTGGCACTATCATAAATTTCCTACTTATTTTTCATTTGCATTGTAGTTTTTTTTAGTAGAATTGCATGTGTAGGAACATTTTATACTATATGCTATGTTATGTTATATTTAGGATACCCTTTTGTATCTTGCTTAGTGAAAACATCATAGTTGTAGTATTCTTTGCTCTGCTATAGATTTGAGGTGGAATATCATGTTATGATTATATGAGGTATTGGAAAAGCTATGTTTTTATATAATAAAACAAGTACTTAATGAATCACCTGTGTGGAATTGTTGTTGTTGAGTTTTTAAGAAGTGACAACGAAGGGACCGTATATTTGGCTACCTCTCTCGTGTGTGCACTTGAAGAAGACCACCTAGGCATCATAGCGATTGGCATGTTTATCGTACAGTAGCTTTCAGTACAGCCACATGCTAATATGGGCTTTGGCTTACTACATAGCGGAAGACCCTTTGCATTGATATATCTTTAGGTTAACTAGAATTGTGTATTGGAGGTTATATCCTTGCATTGGTGCGTGTTAGACGTGCTAGTATTGTGTATTGGGAGGATTTCTACGAAAAGACTTTATCACATTCTCGATCTGTCGGTATACCAATTGGTGTGTACTAAACCAGCGGCCACTGGTGGCGTCAAGATGAGATTGTGTCGTGTGGGTAAAGTATACGACTTTTGCAGAAAATATAAATCTAATCGATTAGCCTCCGGTTATGGACAATATTGAGCAACTAAGGCCTGAAGTTTATGGATGATCTCGACATTCCAATTTCT
This sequence comes from Avena longiglumis, assembly GCA_030063025.1. Taxonomy (NCBI): domain Eukaryota; kingdom Viridiplantae; phylum Streptophyta; class Magnoliopsida; order Poales; family Poaceae; genus Avena; species Avena longiglumis. Next base: position 501,853,602 of record CP125977.1, read on the forward strand.
TAATAAAATTTGATGGTTTGAACAAGGGATTAGGAGCACTTGGTATTGGCCAATGTGTTGAGACAATTTTCAGAAATGATTAAAACTATTTGAAAATGTTAGGGCAAAACTATTGCTTTATGCAAATCAGCCTGAAACTCCACTTAGCCAAATATGCATGTAATTGATAGGTTCCATTTTATATCCACATACTAGTGACACTTGCCAATACATTCAAAGTATTGACCATTTGTGGCTGCAACCTTTCATGTTGCAGGTTATATCGTTTCTGAGTGATTGTTATAGGTCGCGAGACTCCACTCAACAATTGTTGGTCTGTGGCACATTTAAAGGATGGAGATCTACCGTATTGTTTTCCGTTGTGTACTTGAATAAATAATGTAAATTCTAGATCATATTCGTTATATTTATGATGCACGGTTATATTTGGTATCATTTTATACTGTGTGTGTGCTAGTGAACAGATCGAGGGATTAGCACTATACAGAGGAACTCAGCCTTATCAAGCGAGGGTGTTACAACCCCAAGGTGTTTTTTTGTGTGCATTTTTCTTCCATGTTATTTCTTTTTTCTTTAAGTTAGTAATTGTTGCACTAGATTATAAATGGATATGGATACTAGTGACTATGAGATGTACTTGCCTACTGTTAGAGTGTTAGTCAGTAAAAGAGTGAGATTTGACAAAAAAAATAATGTATGGATTGAATTTGTAGTATTTTAGCTGCTGGACACACTTGTTAATTCTCAAACTGTAATGTAGCAATACATTGAACAATATTTGGTAACAAAGAACAATTAATAAAGAATTGACATGTTGCACTGCACATCACTCTATAAGAAAGAATAAGAATAATTAACATTACATCATCTTAGTCTCGAGTTTAAGAGTACATGACCAAGGACGATGTCCTAGCTTGGTAGTATCAACACACTGTACATTGCACATCACTTGCTATGCTAAGATGATGCCTAATAAATACTTAGCCTCGAGACTGGCAAGTCCTTGGACATGTCGTCCTGAGACTCGACGAAGGCGACGACGACGGTGATATCGTCCTGCTTCCCGCCGGTGCAAGTCCGTCCATGTTCCCTGGCAGCGACGCTGAAGGGCGAGTCCTTGGAGGTGTCCATCGACGCGTTGCGCGCTTGCCCGGCCATGATGTCCGCCATGTGCTGCGGCGTGAAGTTGAACGCAGTTCCCATCTGCACGGTCCTCTCCAGCGTGGAGTCGAAGACGTTGTCGAAGAGGCCGTCCGACGCGACCACGAGCACGTCGCCTTCCTCCACGGCGACCTCGCCCACCGCCGCCTCGCTGACCTTGTAGCTGCGCTCGCCCGTGAAGAGCTGGAACGGGCAGTTGAAGTAGCGTTGCTGAGGCCGAAAGCGATGGATCAGCTTGCCGTCACGGAACAGGGCGAAGCCGCTGTCGCCGATGTACGCCCACTTCAGCGCCTTGCCGGCGAGCGAGACGATGACGGCCGTGGACGCCCCCGGAGTGCTGGACGCGGCGGTGCGCTGGTACGCCCGGTCGAGGATGGTGTAGGGGCAGACGGGCTTGCGGAGGTCGGAGGCGGACACCTCGGAGAAGGCGTTCCCCATGAGCCCGCGCGAGAAGGCGGCGGCGTCCACGCCTGCCGAGCGGCATCCCCCGACGCCGTCCGCCACGCCGATCACGCCCGCCACCGCGTGGAAGAAGTGGGAGTCCTCGTCGTGGTCCTGCAGGTAGCAGGAGGCGAAGTTCATCCTGAGCGGCGCCGCTGGGGTGTTCAGCTTCGGCCGCGCGCGCGGCTGCAGCTGCCGCGCCACGTAGGCGGCGTATCTGGCGACGTCCTCGCGGTCGTCGGCGGCGGAGCGCGGCAGGGTCCCGAAGTGGATGCCCACGGCGATCCGGTGGGCTTCGGGGGTCCGGGTGTAGACGTAGTCCAGGGTTTCCCGGATCTGCGGCGGCGCCTCCATTGCCGGGCTTCGATCGGCTTCTCCGGCGAGCGAGCGACTTGGTTGCTTTTCTTGGCCTTCTGGATTCTGGTCCTCCGGCGAGCAAGTGCGCGCGATGCGAGTTCTTGGAGTTCGAGCTGTGTTGTAGACTCGAACCAATTGGGAAGTGTTCCATGCCGCTGGAGAGCGCTGGTATATGTAGACACCGTACGTCCAGATTGAACGACCTACCCAACCTCGAATTCATATCAGAGTCGGGTTTGAATCATGCACATGAGCCAGGATGGAAGATGGGCCATGCGCGGCTGCCGTCCGTCGTCCGTCAGGGGGCACTCGACTCGGACTCGGACTCGGACTCGCCGCGCGCGCCTCTGGGCGATACACAGGCATGCAGCATATGCTTCGCCGAGAAGTGATCGATCCTTAGAAACTTCCCGTTCATGGTCTTCTACAGTACAAGTTGAACCTGTCGCTTCTACCGAACACCTTCAGTTAACCAGATGTCTACAGAAAGATGCAGGCAGCAGCGGACAAGAGGTGGGGCAGCCACCAAAATTTGGAGAGCGGATTTAGTATGTTGGGTTCACCATCAGTATTTATTAGATATTCGTGCATTTTTTCGAATCAACCTTTACACCTCACTTTCTGAGTCCATTATAGTTTTGCTTCCCAGCGCCTAGCATTTTTCAGTTTTATACATATTTTGTTGTGATTGTCTTCTTACATGATACATAAATAAAATTTGTTTTGTTTTTTTCCAAATTTCACCGATCTATTAATAATCATCAAAATCAGTACAAAGAGACCCAAAAGTAATAAAAATTACAAATAAGTCACTGGACCACCTAGCGACAACTACAAACACTAACACGAGTCAAAAACGCGTCGCCGTCCTCGCCCCTCCATCACCGGAGCCGGGCAAAGCCTGTCGTAGTAGAGTCTGTTACAGTAGACAGATGGAAAGTCGTCGTGCTAAAGCCACAATGGACCAACACACTAGAACAACAATCATCGCCAATGATGACATCCGTAGAACAGAAGAGACTGACCTAAAAACAAACCGATGAACACGAAAACGGACAGAATCCCAGAAGATCTGTCGGACAAACGACTCCATGAGACATCCATTAGCGCTAGATGCACTACCGAAGCAAGGATAGAGCGGGGATGACCTTATTCTGATTTCAGGATATAGCCGTCGCATCAACATCCCAAAGAAAACACTAAAAAAAGACGAAACAAAGAACGGAAAACCTCCCGCCGGTGAGAGGCCGTGGTCCGCCACACCTCCAAGACCTAGGGCCATCGGAGGAGGAGCGGACCGTTGACGATGCCGACGAGGGGTGTGAAACCCTAGATTAATTTTTCTCCTTGGGTCGCCTCTCCTAGCGACTGTTGTAGGCCATTCTTTGTTTTATTTTAATGAGCTAATTTCAATCAGCCAGTTGTATATATAAATCTCAGAAATACATTAGATCTGAAACGAGGAGCACCATAGGATACCATCCATTTTTTTTAAGAAACTACATTGATATGTTTTTAGTTCACCATATCGAGTTTAATAAAGATTTATATCAAAATATTTTTGTTGCGAATTTACGACATATTTTTCAAATGTACCAGGATTCACATAAGATGCATACAAGAATTCCGGAATACAAAGATTTTCAACAATATTCATTCAATTTCCAAATATGTTTCTTTCAAAAATCATACTATACAATTAGTATTTTTTTGGAAATTTACCAAATTCTAAATGTTCCATTTCAATATTCATATAAGATTCATCAAAGTTTGACTATGGGAATCAACCAATATGCCGGCGACCAGCAGGTACTTCGACGGCCAAATCTCGGGGTTGTCGGCAAAAGGCAGAGACGCCTAGAGCCAAAAAAATATCGTCGGCATAGCAAGGATGTCAGCGCAGCAGGAACTATGCCAACGGCCACCCTCAGCGCAGCAGGGCCATCGGTTTATGTGGAGCTAAGCCAACGACTGTCATCGGTGTATGGATGGTGTGGCACTTCTGAGCTCCTGAAGATGGCACGTGGATGGCGTCAGCTCATCACTGACGGTCCTAAGGGAGGGTCGTCGTCATATCCTAATCAAAGCTGTGAAGATGGCATCGTTGGTATAGCCGTCGGCATAGCTCTTTCCCCTCTTTTTGTAACATCCATTTACTAAATTTAATTTACATTTAATTTTTTAATTGTAGTTTGAATTACTCGGAATAAATCACATCTAATCAAATAGTATAAAGGTTTTTATTCTTCAAAAAATTGTTAAGATCACATGTGGGCTCACATAAAAATGATATACGGCAAAGCCCTAGTACGGGGCTCAACAAAAGGGAATAATTTGAAATATTGTGCCCAGCCTTGGTTTACCATGTAGCTATGGTTTAAACAAACCAAAATAAAGATAAAAATGTATTGCTCAATCCTCATATGGAGAATGTTAGAGGGTAGATTTGTGTGGGGGGTGGGGCGTTAGGGTTTCGCTAGAAAAGGACTTTTGAAGTACCGGAATCACTCAAAAACTTGTGGACCTAGCATATGCTTACAAGTGCGGTGTAAGGCTTAGATAGGCACTATATAGCTCCCGGTTTTGAGCCTGTTCACATGCATGCCATAACACTTAGAAAGGCTCTATACCTATAGCAGAAAAACTCCCACTACGGGTCAACCAGAGGGAATATGGTGGAATCTTGGGCTCAAACCTTATCTACATTTTACCAATGGTCTAAACAAACAAGAAAAAAAGGATAAAAGTCCATTGGACAACCCACATATGGAGAACGCTAAAGGGGTAGATCTCTAGGGGCAATCTAAAAAAAGATCGTCGGAGCACCAAAATCTCTCAAAAACTTGTATGTGGCCCAAGCATATGTTTACAAGTGTGGTGGAAGGTTTAGATTGGCAATATCTAGCTCACGGGTGTGAGCCTGTTCACATGCATGCGATAACAATTAGAAAGGCCCTATACATGTAGCAGGAAACTCCCACTACGGGTCAATCGAAGGGAAAGTGGTGGAATCTTGGGCTAAACCTTGGTTTTCCATGTAGAAATGGACTAAAAAACAAAATAAAGATAAAATTGTTGGGGTTCGATGCAGAAAATCAAAAAATTACTACGCGGTCAAACCCCTAAAGCCCAAGATCTATCTACTAGTAATACAGTAACGGGAGGGGATACATTATTCACACCTTTGAAGACCGAGTGCAGTTAATGTACCGCTAGGAACATGGATGAAGAAGACTCACTGACGCTGAAAAAGAGGTCACGATGTCCTGCGGCTCCCCGACAACTCCGAGTACCGAAAGCACGGTGCCGCCAGAGGGAGTCACACACGTACGATGCTTAACGACGACCCCCGCTTCTCTGCGATCCAGCCGAGATTGCAGAAATAGGTCTCCCGGCTCCAAATCCCGCAGCGCGACGGTGCTCTGCGGTGAAGAAATCCACATAGCCCTGACAAGGGGGCCACGGTCGCAAGAGAGAGAGAGAAGATATAGGAAACACATGCATTTTATTTATTTTCAGGTGGAAATTGGTGTATTTTAATCCTTCTATAGGCATTCATTTATATAGGCGGAGGGAGGGGTCCCTCCACCTTAGGGTTCCCATGTGGGACCAAACAAACAAAGAATAAAAGGAAAATCCGATGCCATCCGGGTGGGCCGCCAACCCGCAAGGGCGATGTGAAGCGCCTAGCGGTGATAGCGGCAATGGCGGAGTCGTCTTGGCGGGCCGGCCTCACGGCCCAACGCGCAGGAACGCACGCGCAGTGGCCCTAGGTGGGCCGGCCAGCTCCCGCACCCCACGCGGCAGTGAGCCAGCTGCGTGCCCGGGTGGACCGGCGCGGCGGTCGCGGCCCATCGGCGCTTGCAGCAGCGCACAACGCAGTGCCGCCCTGGGCATTGCGTTTTATTTGTCGCACGCTTGGGATGTTCAAAACAGCCCTTCTCCCTTTTTTCTTTTGACTTTTTTCCGTTTCTTTTTAGGTAAAATCCCTCTGGGATTTTGTCTAACCATTAAGACGCTTTTATAAATATTTTTTCAAATATTTATTTATAATATATTAATTCATAATTAATATATAATAAACATATTTAAATAAGCATTTATCTGAAAATCTTTTTCCGGTCCTTTTTTCTTATCCTTTCTCCATACACCTTCAGATCTTTCAGAAGTTTTCTGGTCTCTCTTCTTACTCCTTTAGTGATTCAAACTAGCCATTAATGATATCTAAGCTTCATCAAGCCTTTAATCATGCTACCCAAAAATTTAAGAATACTACAGACATGGCCAAGACTCCTCTCTGACCAATGATCAAAAATGAGACATGGATGCCCATAATGATCACATGTGTACTCAACGAAATTTTTCATTGAACCGTAAACATGTTGTCTTATTCCTTTTGTCTCTGCGATACTGTATTGTCCGAGGCTTTGATCAAATGACATCTCCACATCAGTGTTTAACCTCGTTACCGACAAAACCTTCTTTATTCGATCCGATAAGTGATATCCACGTGACCTAGTCACACGTTGCACAACTTATGGATATAACTTATCCGAGTGGGCCCAGAGTATCTTCCATCATGCGGATGGACAAATCCCGCTCTTGACGCAGTCTCCTCAATCTTCTCCTCCGGGTACCCAACGACACCTTTATAAACACCATTTCACTGAGTGAGTTAAGGGCCATCAAAGTAACCTCGGGACACAGTGATTTGATATGGTCTTACGGTCTAAGAAAAGAGTCATTATTTTTCCTAATCAACATATCCTAAACTCTATGACATGATCGTGATACAGTGCTATAGTTAGGGTATGTTCACCATCTTATTCTCTAATGAAATGACTCCATTGTCAATAAGGGGCCCAGGCACCAGCATGATCAGGAAACCTTTGATCATCTGTTGATCAATGAACTAGTGACTAGAGTTTCACTGGGAACTACTGGTTTTTTGTTTCTCACACATGTATTGACATTTCCTAATAAATACAGTTATAGCGTGATATAAAATTTAATCATAAACTTTATGAAATATGCCATTCAAAATTTGTCTCTAGGGCATATTTCCTTCAGTCTCCCACTTGCACTAGAGTACAAATAAACTAGTTGCATTTGTTATCCAATCATCAGTACCGTAGTCCTTTGAGCTTCTGATTATGCTTGCTCATGGAAGAGTTCTAAGTCTAAGAAATGTACATTTCATTACTTGTGTATCCTTTGCAACTTATTAATATCATCATGCATGACACTAATACCTTTTATCATCTTCATGATAATTTCTCATACATGTACAATGTTTTGGCAACAGAATGGGCTTATTCAAGTTCCAGGTACCGGTAGTGACTTTAGATAGGTCTCGGGGACTTTTCATGGGCACTAAGTATTGGAACACATTCTGTGAGAAAAAATGTTTCTCAAAGCTTCAACATTTATACAACACATGGTAGTATTCATATACTTTGTTACAAATGTAGTTTTCCCATTCAAAATGCACCCCGTTTAATTTCGGATGTTTAGCCACCACGCTTCAACTGTGCCTGAGGTAACCTTTAATGCAGACATTTCCGATCTTTTTAAATTCAACATATAACCTTTCCAGTATAACACTTTATACTTCAAGTATGTTGTTTTTACATATCCGAAAAAATGTCTACAGATCTCACTAGATATTATGGACAATCCTAATTCATTGTTCAATGATTCACTAATCATTTTAAAACTTGCTCTTCCAAATAAGAACATGGATCAAATTATGTTAAGTGTTTGCCATGATTTCAATTTAAAATCCAATGTCACAACATTGGATGTGTGAACATCTTATTCTTTATTAAATCATAGACTTTTATACTTAATGATTTTTCCTAGCCCTTTTAATTATTTAGGACTCTTCCTAAATCAATTCATATTCTGAACCATTCAGAATCCTTTTAGGAATTCATTCCAACATAATTCCATAGGAAAACTCCTAATCTCCTAGATTTCAATGTCGTATGCTCACATAAATTAACATTTATTTATTTATTGGCTTTTGGTCCTTATTAATAATGTGTCACTCACACACATAAATCATGTCAAGCTCCCACTCAAAATATGTCAACTACATATGTGAGTTTAAACTTTACAATACTTCCACATAAAAATATGTCATTCACATATCAATCCAGGAAGACTCCCTAGCTCCCACTCAACTTTATGCACTTTGCACACACTTTGTCTATATTTTGAACAATTCAAAATCTCTTGTTCAATTACCAATTCGAGACTTTATTTTTACAAGATAGAAAGATCTATACCTGGACACGAGCCGAACTGAGCCATCTCGGCGGCGAGCCGACAAAAGCTCGAGATTTTTCTGGTGAGCCCATGCCAGCTCGCCGCAGCCAATGAGCCATGAAGGGAGCTCGGCCTGAGCTTCCGTCCAACTCTATCTAGCTCGATGCAGCTCGCGAGCTAGGCGGTGGTGTGTCGATCTCATCAGATCTGATCAACATCGATCACCTCGTTCTGTTCCGCCATAACAGGGGCCTCTACATCCACTATAACATGTTCAACAACATCAGAAATGGCAGCCAGGAAGAACACCTTCCTGCTTTGCTTCTTTCATTGCATAATCTGCATCAAATCTTTAGTATCCAAAACTTCTATGAATACTTGCTTCTTATGATTCCACCACCGAAATTGTTCCATCTGCTTAGGTCCAATATTGATTTCCTTATCAATCATCTCTCTCATTTCATCAATAGTTATGTTTTTGGAATCAACGGTAATCTCCAAAGTACATGACAAAACTTGCTTATTAACTCTGTTGTCAAGTTTTGCCGTGTATGAATCCACCTCTACATGTATATTGAAGTTAGCTTGATCAGCATCAGGTGGTCCATAAGCTCAGGTAGCAGAAGCTCTGGCGGAAAGATCTCTAGTATCTGCATACATATTATCAATCATCGCTTTAACTTTCACCTTATGATCAGCTGAACAACACTCCCAAACCATCTGAAGTTCATGGGAGTGCTCAATTTGCAAATATGTATCACTCATGTTGTGCCACACCAATTTTGTAATCTGTATAGATTCCTAAGGAATCCTATCATTAAGCATATCTATCAGCTGCAATACAGACACAACCTCCGTACAGTTCACAAGAAGATGCACATCCTGCCCGAACACAACCCTCTCGCAACCAAAATCTAGTTTTGTAGTGTATTAATGGAGATAAACTGTAAACTCATATAGGTCCGTTGTATCAAAGACTTTTTAGTTCATTTGATTCTACTTTGCAGTAACGAATCTACTTGTAAGATAAGGCGCAGATAAGAAAAATTCACCCCTCGCTCTTCTCCCGGGTGGTTTTATTCAAGATCTGGGTTCCGCGACTGTAACATCCCAGCATTTAGGAACCAACGAAGGGTAGATTTAGGAATTTGAGATATTGCATGCATTCATCTGTGAAAATGTGGGTAAATTTTTCACCAAATTAAACCTAAAGTGATCAAAGTTTCTTTCCTACTTTGAGATTAGGTATAGTCTTGAAGGATGATTTTTATAGACTTTGATATGATCTTTGTGGACTTATGTGTTTTGGGAAATGAAATTTGAATTTAAAACTTGAGTGTTTGAATTATAATTCAAAAGGATTTTTGAATGACGTTTGAGTATTTGATTTAATTTAAGAGTTAACCAATAATAACTCAAACTTTAAATGAAAGAAGACAATCAATAAAATGAATATTCCAAAACTTCATTCAATAATGAGTTACAGAATCTAACTTATGGAAATGAGCAACAATCTTTACAATAATAATTAAATAGAAGAAGAATATTTCTTTATTAAATAATAGTACAATCTTTATTACAAAAGAATAAAAATAAAGAGTACAAAAGAATAAATTAAAGATTACAATTGAATATGAGATTTATTACAAGTGACTATTCTATAAAGAAAAAAAACCTAAACTAAAGTCTTGATCTTCAAATATGGTACCTGCAAAATAAACAAAAACTTTAAAAGAAAGAAAGTTAGGATTAGAATTATTTTACTCTCAGATTTAACAGTGAAGTGCATTGTTCACTTTTTCATCATTGAGTAATTTAAGGGGCAGATTTCACCAATATGAAAGAATATATCATTCATAATTTTAAGCCATATGTAAGATAAACAGCAAGGAGGGGCAAGTTTCACTAGCCAAGTAAGAGTAACTTGATGAAAGTAACTTTCAAAAACCAGAACATATCCACAACCTGTGCAACAGGCACACAGGGAGCACACACACCAAACTGCATGGTGTGTGTTGTCAACACCACAACAACAGCACAATCAAACAAAACCATCAACACAGCCGTGGGAAGCCAATCCCCACACCATTCCGTTGTTCTTACACACCAAGCACAGTAGCCACCAGCTAAACCAAGCCAAAGCCAAGCTAGATCACACCAACAACCCTGAATCACATCACCAAAATGGTGACATAAGGAGGGGGTAGATGAGGTGGATAGAAAGACCAAGATAAAGCCATCAGGACCAGGAGGTGAAGGGTTGGATCAAGGACAAGCTAGGATCTAGAAATACCAGGAGAGCACGAGATCAAGCTACCACAAGATCAACCACTAGCAACCCCAACATCAAATAAGTGTGGTGAGTAAAATAGACCATCACATGATCTATCTGTCTAAGATTAGACAAACATACATGATCTGTCTATTACTCAAACTCTCAGAAAGCACCCAAATGGGGTGAATCCATCACTGAAGTTTTTTAAACACTAAAAGCAATCAGAAAAGTATAAGGATCCAATTAGATCTCAGAACAACATCATTGATCTAAAAAATCAAGCTATATTTCAATTCAAGAATGAACATAGCTAAGATTTAAACTTCTAGGCACATCTCTAAGACAAGAGTAGCACCTTAGAATTTAATCTTATGGATCTATACAAGTGATCAAGCCTACTATCATTTTTCCCAAACTTTGAATCAAGAAACAGTAGCTGGTATCACTACCAGAACCCATCCATGTGAATCAACAAGTTAAAGGCTTAATCCCTAAACCTCATACCAACATCATGGGTCTTAGGGATTTAAGAAAGGAAGTTTCTACTTATCTTTAATGCTAAACTCATCTTAATCTTGAACCAAACCAAACCAAGAAATAGAATATAATCTTGTGTGCCATACAAAGATGGTGTCACAAGAACAGTTTGTAACACCCCAGTTTTAGTAAATCATTATTTAGGGTTTGATTGTGCATCATGATCATCATCTAATAAAATTTCATGCAAGAAAATAAAGCAAACCCTAAAACCCTAGTTTTTTCCCTCTCCTTTCAAAATCGTTTGAATTTGAAAAGTACAAAAATAATAGGAGCCCAAATGGATTACAAGGGCTCATCAAAATTTTACATATTTTATAAAAGCCTCTTTTGTTTTAAAAGCATTTAAAAACAGTTTTGAAATGGTTTTATAAGTGGAAAACAGATTTCTCAAAAGGAAAAATGTTCTGATAAAAAAAAGAGACAAACCATGCCAGACCCAGCCCAGCTTGCCCTCTCTCTTCCTCTCCTCTATCTGCCGCTTGCGCAGCACCCCGCAGCCCACCAGGTAGCCGAAGTCGCCCGGCCCGATACCGTTTCGCAGTCGTTGTTTTCGTCCCAGACGCCAAGCTCCTCCGTGTCGCATCCACCGTCGCTCGCCGTCGCCGCGATGCGCGCTAGGCACTGGGATGCTCGTCGCCGCCCTGGAGAAGGAGAAGACCACCACGACGCCTCCCCCTCTCCCTTATCCTCTCACTTCTCCCTGGCTCTCCCTCTCTCTCTCGCCCCGCACGCGAGCCTAAACCCTAGCTTCTAACTCGCCGGCGCCCTGCCATCCCCGACCACCCGAGGCCATCTGAGGCCACTATTAGATCTGCCTCGACTTGTTCTCCTTCCTCGCCGAAGATTGATCGCCGAGATGCCCTCTTTCCCCGCAATCGGGGTTGTCTTCCCCGACACCAATGAGCGCAGTCGTCGCCATTGCCGTCACCCATGTCCGCCTACGGCCTCATCATCGCGTTTTTCAGCTTCAGGGTGAGCACCCGATTCTCCTCATCCCCTCCTCCCTCTCTGTCTCGCTTTGTGTCGTGCTCTCGTCGAAGCTCGCCGTGCGTCGTCGCTGCAGATGGTTGCCGGCGAAGCTCTGGTGACCGAAAAAGGGTGGCGACGCCTCTTTTGAACTCGCCTCTCTCCACTGGTTCGAACAAGCCTAACCCTGCAACCTTGCTCGTCGTCGTAGCCCCTGCCACCGCCCCTGCCAGCCGTCGGCATGATGTCACCGACGTCACTGCAAGGCCACAGAACCAGGTCAAACTAGCCTCGGGCCCCACCTGTCTGTGTCTTCGGCTAGCCCAGCCCTCGGTGTTAAAAGAATAACCCCCCCGAGCTGATGCATAATGAGGTCATAAATGTTTTAAAATGATTTAAATAATTTCAGAAAAGGGATAAAACTTATAAATTCAATATCTAATTATTTATAAGTCAGAAAAATACAAATAATATATCAAATTGTTCAAAAAAAATGAAACCTAGCTATCTAAGCTATAATCATGCATTGTTCAACAAATTAAATGACAAGTATAATTATAATAACAAATGCACCCCTCTCATATGTTCCGGAGTTTCCTCGAGTTAGGGTTTGCGCCCCTCGGAACCCCGTTTAATTTGTCGAGCATGCTTTAGGGTTACTTTTCAATAGAATTTAACTTTTCATATCATCATCCTTGTTTGATCATTGCATCGATGCCATTGTTGATTGTTTCCCCTTTATTTTCGGTGTTTGCTTCTTCCTGGTAGAATACGAGATCGAGATCGAAGTCAGAGATCAACACCGTCGAAGCTCGAAGATCGACGAACAATACTTGACCAATTATAATCAAGTCAAGTACAAGGCTCCCAAAGATCTGCTTATCTGTTATCAACTGGCAAAGGCAATCATAGCCCCACCATGATATAAATCTATGATTTCGAACGCATTTCACTTCCTGCCATGATGCATACGATTCTATTGTGGTCTTTTATCGATAGATAAAGTATACTATCTATTGCATTACTCCCTTTGAGCTTATCTTACCTGATCCACTGCTCCTAGCATAACTAATTTTGGCTTGTGTGCACCGCTAGATCTTATATCTGTGTCCTGCTTAGCCATGCATAGATGTTGAGTCTGGTCCATCCAGATGATGTATTAGATGCAGATAATCTAGTATGACAGGAGAACGTGGTAAGATGAGATCAGTGATATGAGATTAAACATGCTAAGTCTTGTATGGGAGGCCACGGTGGGATGTGGTTTTACTAGTCCCATGCTCGCCACCCTTAGGACCCTAGGTTCTTGCCTCTTGAACCAAGACGAGCGTACAACCACACGGGGTAAATGGGGACCCCATGATTGACTAACTTGCCTAGTAGATTCCATGAGTCACATAGTTCGGGCGTTCCATTCGAAATACGCATTGAAAACGTTTTCGAAAGAAGGAGGTGTAGGAGGTGCATTCATACAGGTAGGGAAGCGTGGACCGGGTTGCTTGGGGTTGATGGCGCCCCTGGTAAACCAACCTCGCCTCACATCTTTAAGTGCCGGCTTCGGGATTTGACCCGTTACGGCGGAACAATACTTATTGCGTGACTCATGGTCTCGGCGAAAGCAAGGTAAAGGTCGTGTCCAACCACACCCTCTGTCGGCCTTCCAAGGAAGAGGGCTAATGATCTGGCATTAAGAGTCGGTTGGTACATGTGGGTAAAGTTGTACACCCCTGCAGGGTAATAATCTTTCGGAAAGCCGTGTCCACGGTTATGGACGACTTGGGAACGGACGGGAGATCATAGAGAACATGAACCTAATCGTACGAGGGGGTGATCCTAGTTCAGATGATGATGATTCGATGGATATCAAAATATGATGATCAATATTTCAGAGACGTCACTCTCTTATCCCCTTTTAAAATACTCTGACTAGACGAGCTTCTTCTCTCTCTTGATTTATAAACAAAAGTGGCTTTATGCAAAACAACTCCACCAGCCATAAGTCTTGCGGAGTACACCCTGTACTCACCCTTGCTTTGTTCATACTTTGGCAGAGTAAGTGCTCCCTTGAAGACGAGTTACGTACTACATCGACATCGACGAGTAGCTTGGGGTTCCCGGTCGGCACCCTGGAATCTATGGGCTGGGACGTCATCGTTATGCTTCAGGCCTCTTAGGCCATTTGTTAAGTTTGCTATACTTAATACCATAATTTGCCTTCCGTTGTTTGATGTTTGTGGTCAGTGACCTCTTCTTGTAATAATTTGGTTCTCTGCTCAGTTATGAGCTTGTTGTAATAAATTTTGTGTCGTAGGGTCACTGTTGTGTTACCGATTCTTCACTGGATATTCTCGAGCTCAAGGTTAAGCTTATGTCAGACGAGGTCTAGGATTTGTTTAGCCCTGATACCGGGGGTGTCACACAGTTCTAAATTAATCAGGTTAAGAATTCAATCTTCACAGATTCAACCAACCAACTATAAATCATTTTCCTGACATCACATGAATCATAATTAAGAAAACCCATATGTATATCTTCACTGTTTGAAACCATTTGATCTCAAACTACATATGAATTCTTAAGACAACAGTGCTAATACAGTGACTTCATCACACAACACTCACTGTCATCAACCAAATAATGACAGTGGTGATCTATTAACCCAATAGATTTTCCAAGTATGCTTCTAGAGCAACTTTTGTAGGGGTTCATAGCATGGAAAACAAAAAATTTCTACCGCATGCAAACAAACAAGCCAAGATCTATCTACTAGATTGTAGCAACGAGTCGATAGAGGAACTCACCCTTGAAGATTCCAAAGCGGTTAACGAGAGCAGATTCTCGTGGGTGATGTAGTCGTACTCTTGCCGATCTCAAGATCGCGTAGACAATCCTTCCGGCGCTGCGTTCCGCCAGCGCTTCCGCAGTCGGTCACACGTTCGGTACTCGATGAAGACCTTCCTCTCCCTTGTTCCAGCAGGCAGCGGAGGTTGTAGCACTCTCCTTGCGATTCCGGCAGCACGACGGCGTGGTACCGGAAGTAGAGGGGAGATCTCGCAGGGCTTCGCCTTAAGCCGGAGCGAGTATGGTGGACTATGAGAAAGGCCTTGGTGATCTAGGGTTTAGATGGCACCAAGGGGAGGGTGTAGCCGGCGGCTAGGGTTTGGGGAACACCCCAACTCGCCGAGTTGGAGGTGTCCTAGGCGGCGGCACAAGGAGGTGGTGGCGCCGGCGACTTGGAGGAGAGGGCTAGGGTTTAGGTGTAGAGAAGAGGGGCAGCCCTGCCCCTCCTTATATAGGTGGGAGGGCGCCGGTTGGGAGGAGGGAGTCCTCCCCCAATTCGGCCTCCTTGGCCGGCGGGTGGAGGGAGAGGAAGTCCTCCCCAAGTAGGTTTCCTACTCTCCCTCCACCAAGCAAACTTGCCGTTTGACTTTTTTCAAATTGGCGTTTGACTTTCAAACTAGGATTTGATTTCTCCCTTTATTTTTCCCAGCCAAGTGACCTAGTACATGATGCAACCATTCCACATTGTTATGACACATTCATGTACCCTTCCCCTCCGAAGTGCCGGACCTTCCGGACCCTTCTAGAACATTCCCGATGAAAACACCGGAATCATTCCCCAACTTCGAAACAGGACTTTCCTTATATGAATCTTATTCTCCGGACCATTCAGGATCTCCTCGTGGTATCCCGGATCCCATTCGAGACTCCGAACAACATTCAGTCTCTTTCTCATCATTCCATAACTACTCAACAACATCGAATCCTTAAGTGTGTCTCCCTACGGTTCGTGAATTATACGGACATGATCGAGACACTTCTCCGATCAATAACTGTAGGGTTCGCAGCATAGAAAACAAAAAAATTCCTACGATGGGAACTATGTACCAAGATCTATATACTAGATACAAACAACGGGCGGATGTATATCCGTAGAGAACATACCCTTGAAGACCGACAAAGCTTAACGAGTTCGACTCGTGGTTGATGTAGACGATCTCTTGCCGATCTCAGGATCGAGAGGAAGTCCTAGCGCCGCAAATCAGCAGCGCATCCGTGCTCGCACACACGTTTGAGGCACCGAGCAACCTCCGCCTCCTCGCTCCAGCGATGCAGCAGAAGCACAACTCTTTCTTGCCGAATAGCCACCAGGAACATGTATCTCGCTAGTCCGAGACCATGGGGGATAAATTCTAGAGGGGGAGAGAGATCCTTCACGAGGAGGTGTGAGTGAGAGAGAGGGAGGGGGCTCCTTTTATTGGGAGAGGGGGGCACCCAAGGGGCCATGCTCCCAGCCATGGGGCTGCCCCCACCTCTTCCACATTCATGTGGGTGGACACTCCACTCACTCAAATGCCTTTCAATTCCCTCCACTCAAAAACCCACTCAAATTCCCATTAAATTTCCACCAAATTTAATGCAAACTCTCATTCAATAAAACTCCTTTTATTTATTCAGAATTTTGTCAATTACTTTAATGGCAAACATTCACATATAATCCCTTGCTAGTATTTCATTTCACATGCAGAAACACTTTCTGCAATTTCACCCGAAAACCGGTTTCGGTATCTAGTGAAATAAATTCCTGCGCTTGTTATTCTTTTCGGCATGAAACTTTTGCTCCAAATGGATGTCGGTGTATCTTAAGTGTGTCACCCTACGGTTCGCGAATAATGCGGACATGATCGAGACCCCTCTCAGATCAATAATCAGAAGCGGATCCGAGACCCATCGACCCCACACATTCAACGATGACTTTCTTGTGATCGTCGGAACCTTTTACGCTAGTATCTTAATCCCTTTGTTTCGCGATATATTACATGTCCGAGATTCGATCATCAATAAATCCATACCTAGTTTGATCTCGTTACTGACATGCACTCTTTTCTCGTTCCCGTGATATAACATTCTAGTGATCAAATCACTTGCTTGCAAGCTAATCAATGTGATATCACCAAGAGGGCCCAGATCATATCTATCCGTCATCGGGATGAACAAATTCCACTCTCGATCCATGGGCCTCAACATAACACTTTAGTAGTTCTGAACCCATCTATATAATCACCCTGTTACGGTGTGACGTTTGATGTTATCACGAAACTCTTCCGGTGTTAGTGATTGACATGATCTCATGGTCTAAGGATTAGGATCACTTCGTAAGTTGTTATAGCAATATAAACTCAATGACTTTGATCGTAATGCTATACTTCAGATGAATGTTCATCACATCATTCCAACAATGTTGTGACCTCGTTATTAACAACATCCAATGTCTATGATCAGGAAACCTTTGATCATCTTGTTAATCAACGAGCTAGTTTATAAGAGAGGCATAACTAGGAACTTCCTTTTTGTTTATTAAACACACATGTATTAACGTTTCCGTATTAATACAATTATAGCATGTAAAATAAACATTTATCATAAATAAGGAATACGATAATAACCACTTTATTATTGCCTCTCGGGAATATTCCCTTCAGTCTCCCACTTGCACTAGAGACAATAATCTAGTTTGAAAACTTTGCGTATTGAACACCTATGGCTTTCTGGTGTTCCATATACGCAATTGCTAGTGGTTAACATAATATACGGATCTGACTCTTCAGTTCCGTGTGTATTTGCATGTCTTTGCGTCTTCACGCATCACTCATTCTCCAATGAGATGGCATTGTATAAATTTGGTCTTTCGGTGAGACCTTTAGTTCCTTGGGGTTAAATCATGTCGATACTATTGTCATACAATATATCTTTAGTGTTAGCCCATTGCGAACCACACCTTAGTTTGATAACAAACTTCTTGACACAAATTCCCTCCTTTGCTGCTACTATAGCAGTCATATACTTAGTGTAACACCCTCGGAATCGACCCTATGCAAGTTTTAGCGACTTCCGCCAAACCTGCATAGAAACGATTCAAAGGTGCCCACCAGGCACTTTCGTGCGGGTGGAAAATGAAATAATACCATTACACAATAGTTCACGATGGAACCCACAGAACAGATATATAACAATGACTCAAAGAGTCAAGAGTACAGATATACCATACAAAGATCCAAATCACCTTTTAAAAAATACAGCGTCAGAGTACGGACAAGATGCAAATTGAGCTAAGAGCCCTGAAGAATAACCAATGGCGTCCATAACCCTTCCCAGGCCAAGCCGGAAGAGTAACCCTGCTAACGACGTCGATCTCAAAACCTGCTTAAACAAAAGGGGTGCCGACAAAGGGCAAAGGAAAAAGAGAGCGGTCAGTATTGAGGCCAGTACACGTCCAGACTAGAATTCGGTGGTCCTCGCCTACATAGGTATGGTGGACTGAAGCGGCAGCGCAGCATGCACTAAACAACCTATAGAGACTCAATACAAATGGCGGCTATCAGATAGGGGTAAGAAAGACCTATTCGGTACCATCCTGAAACTATCACCAAGCATACCCATCTTGATATTTCCCCCTCGAGACCAAACGAGGAAGTCAAACCGAGGAACTCACACAGTTGTTAGTTTTATTTATTCAGTTATCGTTACAGCAATTACTAGTCAGGTATAGATAGCATGAGTCATCCTGATATAATAAGCAGTGGGCAGTTTTAGTTAACCATTCCATTATAGTTGTAGTACTTACTAATCAGTTACATATAGCATGAGGCATCCCAAAACCCAGCAGTTGTTGGTACTTTTATTTAGCCATTCCATTGTAGTTGCAATACTTACTAGTGAGATACAATGGTAACAGGTGACAATCCAATACAGCAATTGTTGGCACTTTTATTTAGCCATTCCATTATAGTGAAGCTGATTACTAGTCATTATAAAGTCAAATTTATAGCACTAATTTAGTTATAGTTGTCTATGATCGATATACTGTGCTCCAAGCCGTCCATAACCGCGGACACGGCTTTCAGAAAGTTTTACCCTGCAGGGGGGCACAAACATCAACACACGCACGATCAACCTCGGGAAAAACCAAATAAAAACCCAACGAGGCATCACGACAGAGCAATTGCAAGATTCATATAAATTTTAGGGGGCCACCCCACCAAGCTACCCGCGACGAAGTTGGCCGGCTCCAAAACGGACCCAGAGGTTTGCGTCAATGACTGTAAACGACTGGGAACCCGAAAGTGTGACTGGCCTTGTCGATACCGCGAAAACACTCCGCTTACCTAAACAGTACAGGCGCTCCATGCGCAATCGTAAATAAAGCAGTAAGGCATGGCATTAGTACAAGATAGTAATAAAGCCCCAAAATACTTTGTGGCCCCAAGAAATAAATATGACTCAAGCTCGGGCTAGGGGGATTCATGGTCCTACATGCGGATAGTGCGAATATTCAAAGAACAAGTATCAAGTACTCGGGGTCCTACGGGACACAAGTGGATGGTTAAAAACCAAATAACATCTATTTCCCACCTATGCCTCTGCATTATTTACCTACTTCAATTTTAGTTATTAAACGATAATTAAAGCCATGATCATCTCCAACATAAAGCATACGACAGTCTTCCAACAACTGTGGCACTTGACGACACGCAACAACACTTGAGCAAGCGACTACGACACGCAAGTCCAACTATCTACCAAACAACATGTAATAGGATGTGTCCAAGGCAATATAAGGCTGCAAGGGATACCACGGGTACGAAAACTAGAGCATCGCAACACAGATAGCAATAGATCAACAGGAGGAAATAAAGACTATAAAAGTAAAATAGGTAGAAAGGGGGAGAATGCTCGCCTGAAAACATTGCTGGAGGTTCATCCGAAGATCGGGTCGATACTCGCATCAACTCATCGGCCTAATCCGTGAAGAAGCAAAGCACTAAAAAGAAACACCGGATGCACTATTTAATACTACGGCAAAAGATCGGGCATGATGCATGTATGATGTATGACATGGAAAAGGTGCGATGCGATTAGGCAATATTAAGCGGAACCGGGGTCCCAACAAATATTAAGTGGTCCAAGTTATTTAGATACCCCACAATTTAAATGTTGACTTAACAAGGCAAAAACATGGCATCGATTCGCTACACAAATTGAAATAAGACCAATATTAGACTAGATTTGTCCGCATATGGTCTCCATATTTAATTATGAGGTGAATCTTCCAAATAGCTCTAAACTCCCACAAACATGTATGCATGCATGACCAATTTAATATGCAACGAGTTGATATTACAGTTATAAAATAGGGCTCGGGAAAAGGGGCCACACATGGAGGTTTGGCGATCTTGGATCAGGGGTTCGACGGGGTTTGGGTTCGGTCTCGAGCTGGGATTGGTCTTTCGGTCAGGGAAGAACTACTTGGCGTTCCTTGTCTTGTCGAAGGCCTTGTTGATCTGCGACGGATAAGGGGTCCGAGAAGGAGATCTTGTCGGTTTCACGGTTGATGGTGGACTTAGGGAAAATCCTTGTCTTCAATTGCATGTCGCGGGTGGAATTTGTGGACACACCTCTTTGTCGGGGCGTTGGTCAAGGGCTCAAAAACTGCAGGTGGCACAATCGAGAAATAACCTCTGATAAACACATGGAGATACCAACACGTCGCAACATCCAGAGATACCCTCTCGCTGGATCAAAACAACAAGAGGCATACACGAGTAGGCTTCAGCGCAGGCCATCCTTGGCGACAAGCTTGCAGAGGATGTTGGAGATATGCCCTAGAGGCAATAATAAATGTAGTTATTATTATATCTTTGTGTTTATGATAAATGTTTACATTCATGCTATAATAGTATTAACAAGGAAACATTAATACTTGTGTGATTTGTAAACTTAATTTGAAGTCCCTAGTATAGCCTCTATACTTCACTAGCTTGTTGGTTGATTAATGATTGTGGTTTCCCTATCATGAACATTGAGATGTTATCAACAACAAGATCATATCGTTAGGAGAATGATATGGTGGACATACTCCTATAGATAAGCGTAGCATAAAGATCAAGTCATTTCAATAGTTCAATTGCTATATGATTTCTGATACATAGTAACCTAATTCCTTCGACCATGAGATCATGCATATCACCTTTACCGGATGGATGCTTTGATGACATCAAACACCACACCATAACTAGGTGGCTATAAAGGTGGCATTGAGTGTTCGGAAAGTATTGGTTGAAACACATGAATCAAGAGTGGGATTTGTCCATCCATATGACGGATAGATATACTCTGGGCCCTCTCGGTGGAATGTCATCCAATTAGCTTGCAAGCATGTGACTGGCTCACAAGGGATCACATATCACGGGAACGAGAAAAGAGTACTTATCGGTAACGAGGTTGAACTAGGTATGCAGATATACCGACGATCATAACCTCGGATAAGTAAACTATCGTGAGACAAAGGGAAATTGGTATCGTACGTAAGTGGTTCATTCGATCGCAAATTAATCATAGAAATATGTGGGATCCATATGAATTTCCAGATTCCTCTATTGGTTATTGTTCGGAGAAGTGTCTCGATCATGTCCGCATAATTCACGAACCGTAGGGAGACACACTTAAGGATTCGACGTTGTTTTGAGTAGTTATGGTATTTCGGAGTTCGGGAATGATTCCGGTGTTTTCATCGGGAATGTTCTAGAAGGTTCCGGATTGTCCGGCACTCTAGGGGGGGGGGGAGGGTACATGAATGTGTCATTACATATTGAATGATTGCATCATGTACTAAGTGTTCTTGCTGTTCCAAATAAAGGATTAAATTGAATCCTAAAACAGAAAAGTCAAATGGCCAGTTTAAAAGTCAAACGACTAAAATAGGAAACTGTGGGAAACAAGCAAGAGGTGGTTGGAACCGATTTGGGGGAGGAGTCCCTCCAAGCCGGCGCGCCAACCAAAGGCCGACTTGGGGAGGGACTCCCCTCCCCTTGGCCGCCCCTCCCACCTATAAAAGGAGGGGCAGGGCCTCCTCCTCTAGACACACAAGTTCCTATCCTCTAATCTTCGGTTTAGATCCGTTTTGGTTTAGAGCTTATAATTTCCCTAGCCTTCGGTTTAGAGCCTTCTAATTGGTGTGTCTAAACTCTAGAACACTAATAGCTCTCTCTCATACTCCACCATACTCGCTCTGGCTTAAGGCGAAGCCCTGCGGGATCTCCCCTCTACTTCTAGTACCACGCCGTTGTGTTGCCGGAATCGCGAGGAGAGTGCTACAACCTCCGCTGCCTGCTGGAACAAGGGAGAGGAAGGTCTTCGTCGAGTACCGAACGTGTGACCGATCATGAAGCGCCAAACGCATGGCCTTGGGAAGGATCGTCTACGATCTTGAGATCGGAAGAGTGACTACATCACCCACGAGAATCCGCTCTCGTTAAACACTTTGGAATCTTCGAGGGTAAGTTATTCCATCGACTCGCTACAATCTAGTAGATAGATCTTGGCTTGTTTGTTTGTATGCGATAGAAATTTTTGTTTTCCATGCTACGAACCCCTACAAAGGTATCGAGCCGTGTCTATATGTAGATCTGTTGCACGAGTAGAACACAATGGTCATTGTGGGCGTTGATGCTTTATTGTCGATTGCTTCTTGTGTACTTTGCATCTTGCGGTATGTTGGGATGAAGCGCGGCTAACCTTACATGACATCGTTCATGAGACTTGCTCCACGCTTGACATGCAACTTGTATTGCATAAGTGGCTTTATGGGTGCTGTTTCTCCTAGCATAGTTAAGATCCAATTTACAACGGGTGATCAACAATGCTAGTATCAATGTTGTGGTTCTTGTTCGTAAGTTAGAACGACACTTATTGAAAGCCCCAAACCACGTAAAATATGCAAAGAAAGTAGAGGCGTCTAACTTTGTTTTGCAGGGTGTGCTGATGATGTGATATGGCCATGATTGTGATTATATTTGATGTATGCAATGTTCCTTATTGTAAGTTGGCAACGGTAGGAGCCATATGGTTGTCTTTAATTTATGTTAAGACCCGCGTGTCTATTCAAAGTAGTTGTAATAGTTGAAGCCGGTGGACGACAACCATGGAGAAGCGTCATTGACCTTGATGCAATGCCGGTGATGATGGAGATCATGTTCGTGCTTGAAGATGGAGATCGGAAGCACAAAGAAGAAAGGCCATATCATATCACATATTATTGAATTGCATGTGATGTTAATCCTTTATGCATCTTGTATTGCTTAGTAGACGATGGTAGCATTATAAGATGATCCCTCATGCACATGAATTTCAAGTCATAAAGTGTTCACCCTTAGTTAGCACCATTGCTAAAGCTTGTTGTTTCGAAGCACCATGTGATGACCGGGTGTGTTAGATTCTGCAAGTGTATACAACGTGAGCAAGCCAGATTTGCTCATGCGGAAACTAAGGTTTGATCTTGACGAGCCTAGCATGTACAGACATGGTTTCGGAACACGGATCACCGAAAGGTAAAGCATGAATCATATAGTAGATATGATGAACATGACGATTGTTCGCCATTGAAACTATATCAACTCTCGTGATGATCGGTGTTGATGTAGTGGATTTGGTTCTGTGATCACTAAAACAATGTGAGGGATGTTGTTTTGAGTGGGAGTTCACCTAGTTTAATTACTTAATTAATTTGAACTCAATTTGTCATAAACTTAGTCTAAACTATTGCAAACATGTTGTAGATCAATGGCAGCCCCTACCATCAATTTTAATGCGTTCCTAGAGAAAGAAAAGTTGAAAAACAATGGAAGCAACTTCGCGGATTGGTTCCGCAATTTGAGGATTGTCCTCACATCTGGTAATTTGACCTATGTCTTTGGATGCACATTTGGTGACCCACTGGTGATGCTCCCGATGAAGTAAAGAATGTTTACCTTGCTCGGAAGAATCATTACTCCATAGTTCAGTGTGCTATCTTGTATGGTTTGGAATCGGAGCTTCAGAAAAGGTTTGAGAATTCAGACCCATATGATATTGTCGAGGATCTCAAATTGATTTTTGAGACTCATGCGGCAATTGAAAGCTATGAGGCTTCTGAAAAGTTCTTTAACTGCAAGATGGAAGAGGGCAGCTCCGTCAGTGAGCATGTGCTTAAGATGTCTGGGCACGCAAACAAACTTCAAAGCTTGGGTATAGTGATTCCTAATGCTTTGGGGATTTACCGTGTCCTCCAATCACTACCACCAAGTTACAAGAACTTTGTGATGAACTACAACATGCAGAACATGAACAAAGAGTTGCCAGAACTGTTTGCTATGTTAAAGTCTGCAGAAGTGGAGATCAAGAAAGAGCACCAAGTGTTGTTGGTCAATAAGACCACCAAATTCAAGAAAGGCAAGTCTAAGCAGAAGGGACACTTCAAGAAGGGTGGTAAGAAAGTTACCACGCCGGCGAAGAAGACCAAGGCTGGACCCAAGCACGATCTTGAGTGCTTTTTGCAAGGGAGAAGGTCCTCGAAGCGGAATTGCCCAAAGTACTTGGCGGATCTCAAGAACGGCAACATCAAGAAGAAAGGTATATCGATATACATGTTATTGATGTGTATCTCACTAGTACTCATAGTAGTGCACGGTATTTGATAATCGGTTCGGTTGCTCATATTTGTAACTCAAAGCAGTCTTTGCAGAATAAGCGGAAGCTAGCGAAGAGCGAGGTGACGATGCGCGTGGAAACGGATCAAAGGTTGATGTGATCGCGGCACGCTACCCCTTCATCTACCATCGGGATTAGTTTTATACTTAAATAATTGTTATTTAGTGCCTGTGTTGAGCATGAACATTATATCGGGATCTTGTTTATTGCGAGACGGTTACTTGTTTAAGTCAGAGAATAATGGTTGTTCGATTTATATGAGTAATATGTTTTATGCACATGCACCTTTGATAGATGGTCTATTCTTATTGAATCTCGATAGTGGAAATACACATATCAACAACATTTAGGCTAAACATTTGAAATCAAGCGATAATTCGACCTATATGTGGCACTGTCGTCTTGGTCACATTGGAGTGAAGCGTATGAAGAAACTCCATTCCGACGGACTTCTTGAATCACTTGATTTTGAATCACTTGAAAGATGCGAAGCATGTCTGATGGGAAAAATGACTAAGACTCCATTTTCTGGTATGATGGAGCGAGCTACGGACTTATTGGAAATCATACATACCGATGTGTGTGGACCAATGAGTGTAGCATCGCGCGGTGGTTATCGTTATGTTCTTACCTTCACGGATGACTTGAGTAGATATGGGTATATCTATTTCATGAAACATAAATCCAAAACTTTCGAGAAGTTTAAGGAGTTTCAATGTGAGGTAGAGAATCAACGTAACAAGAAGATTAAATTTCTATGTTCTGATCGTGGAGGTGAATATCTAAGTTACGAGTTTGGCAAGCATTTGAAGAAATGCGGAATACTTTCACAGTTGACACCGCCGGGAACACCACAGTGTAATGGTGTGTCCGAACGTCGTAATCGAACTCTCTTAGATATGGTTCGTTCTATGATGTCACTTACAGATTTACCGCTATCATTTTGGGGTTATGCATTAGAAACAGCCGCATTCACTTTAAATAGGGCACCGTCTAAATCCGTTGAAACGACACCGTATGAATTATGGTTTGGGAAGAAACCTAGATTGTCGTTCCTTAAAGTTTGGGGATGCGAAGCCTATGTAAAGAAGTTACAGCCGGACAAGCTTGAACCCAAAGCGGAAAATGCGTCTTCATAGGATACCCGAAGGAAACTATTGGGTATACCTTCTATCATAGATCCGAAGGCAAAATCTTCGTTGCCAAGAATGGATCCTTTCTAGAGAAGGAATTTCTCTCGAAAGAAGTGACTGGAAGGAAAGTAGAACTCGACGAGGTTGTCGAACCTTCTCTCGAAATTGCGAGTAGCGAAGCACCGGAAGAAGTTCTTGTGGTGCCTGCACCAATAAGAGAGGAAGCTAATGATGGTGATCATGAAACTTCGGTTGAAGTTGCTGCAGAGCCTCGGAGGTCAACGAGAACTCGTACCACTCCGGATTGGTATGATCCTGTTATGAGTGTCATGTTGGTGGACAACACCGATGACCCCGAGACATATGAGGAAGCGATGATGAGCCCAGATTCCAATAAATGGCAAGAAGCCATGAAATCCGAGATTGGATCCATGTACGAAAACCAAGTATGGACTTTGGTGGACTTACGGATGGTAGGAAGGCTGTCGAGAAAAATGGATTTTCAAGAAGAAAGCAGATCTTGATGGTAATGTTATCTTTATAAAGCTCGACTTGTCGCAAAAGGGTTTCGACAAATTCAAGGAGTTGACTACGATGAGACTTTCTCACAAGATGCGAAGCTAAAGTCTGTGAGGATTATGTTAGCAATCTGCATATTATGATTATGAGATATGGCAGATGGATGTCAAAACAGCATTCCTCAATGGAGATATTGATGAAGAGTTGTATATGATACAACCCAAAGGTTTTGTCGATCCTAAAGATGCTAACAAGGTATGCAAACTTCAACGGTCCATCTATGGGTTGAAGCAAGCATCCCGAAGTTGGAATCAACGTTTTGATAAGGTGATCAAAAGTTTTGGTTTTATACAAACTTATGGAGAAGCTTGTATTTACAAGAAAGTGAGGGGGAGCTCAGAGCATTCTTAATACTATATGTGGATGACATATTGTTGATTGGGAATGATGTAGACCTTCTTAATAGTGTCAAGGAATATTTGAATAATAGTTTTTCAATGAAGGATCTTGGCGAAGCAGCTTACATATTAGGCATAAAGATTTATAGAGATAGATCGAAACACCAAATATCATTGTCACAGAGTACATATTTGGACAAAGTTCTAAAGAGGTTTGGAATGGAAGAAAGCAAGAAAGGGTTCTTGCCCATGTTGCTAATACGACCTTGAGTAAAACTCAAAGTCCGACATCGAAAAGATAGAGAAAGGATGAGTAAGACTCCTATGCCTCAGCCATAGGATCTCTAATGTATGCCATGCTATGTACTAGACCCGACATTGCATATGATGTTAGTTTAACTAGTAGATATCAAAGTGATCCAGAGTGGATCATTGGACATGATCAAAACATCCTTAAGTACTTGAGAAGAACTAAGGATATGGTTCTTTCTTATGGAGGTGATGAACAACTCGTTGTTAATGGTTACACCGATGCTAGTTGGAACACCGATCCGGATGATTCTAAATCACAATCTGGATACGTATTTATTTTGAATGGTGCAGCAGTTAGCTGGAGGAGTGCAAAGCAAAGCGTTGTGGCGAGATCTTCAACTGAATCGGAATACATGGCTGCTTCAGAGGCTTCACAAGAAGCGATATGGATGAAAGAGTTCATTACAGAGCTGGGTGTGGTTCCTAGTGCGCTGGACCCAATGTCTATCTACTGTGATAACATGGGCGCCATAGCCAATGCGCAAGAACCAAGGTCACACAAGAAGCTGAAGCATATCAAGCTGCGTTTTCACGCTGTTTGACACGAGAAAAACGTTCTGGAAAGGTCGAACGTAGGCTACTCGAGGGAAGAAGGATGGTAGCGTGTTATTTCTCATGCGCCGGGGTAAAGAAAAAGAAATGCGGGCGTGCCAGTGTACCGTAGTACACAAGAAAAGATAGGGAAGATGCATTTCATTAATCTCTCGTGGAGAAATAAAGTACAAATCCCTAATACGGCTTACGCCTGCTTGCGAGCCCGACTATGGCGATTGCGATCTCATGGTTCCGGGGCCTCGGAAGGCACCGGTTAATTACTCCAGAGTTACGCCTGAGACACCTCCGATTAAGCCGTGTGGTCGTCTTCGTCGTCTGCCGCGTTCTCCATGCATGATGTGGTGGTGGTGTGTGTGTGGGCGGCGGCAGAGCCCGTGTCCTCGTCGGTACACGCGCCGCGAGTAGCATGGCCTTTGCTCCGGCCATGCCCGCCCTCGTCATCGTGCCTCGTTGGTCTTGATGGCGTCAATGTAGTTGGAGTTGGAGTAGCATGGGTCCGCATTTGGGGGACTTCTCGACCAGCAGTCTCGCAAAGTGCGCAAAGGGTATGCCTCGCGAGGTAAGTGTTGGTGGAGATCGGCGTCGGTGCAAAACCGACACGCTAAATCGGTGCAGCCAGCGTGGTCGACACCTGCGTCTCGACGCCTTGAGTTCACGGCTGTCCCCAGACAAGCGCGTCTCACGGCTCGTGGAGATGGAGGTGGGTATGCGCCGGATTGTAAGTCGGCAGCACTTTCGCCTATGCTGCCGCTTCACGGAGATGGAGCTAGCACCGGATGTCCGATGGACACCACGGCGCTTCTCGCCTATGGCTCACGGAGATGGGCTGGCGCCGCTTGCATAGCAGCCGTCATCACTCGTCTTGACACGTCGCGGAGTGAAGAAGGCACGGGCTCGATGGGAGAAGATGGCGCCCGTTGCGCGCCGGGCTGCCATGCGCCCTCGGGGCGTCGTCTTGTTGGCGTTCGCAGAGGTGAAAAGGTTGGGCTTCACGCTGGCAGCCCGCCGCCGTCTTAGGCAGCATGGTTCGTCGATATGGACGTGGCGCTGAATGTCGACCGCCTTATTATGCGTCGTCTTGACGCTTCTCCGGTGAGGTACGGGCTCCACGCCTCCATCGTCTTGGCGCCGCCGTAGAGCATGGCTCGGCGGGAAGAGATGGCGCCGCTATAGCCCGGCGGTCCGAGCTGCCATCTTTGGCGCGCCACATCGAGCGGAGATGGCGATGGCGTCGGGCTGCGCCGGGCACCTCACGTCCTCGAGCCGTGCTCTTGGTGGCGGCGAAGATGGAGGTGGCGCAGCTGTACGCCGGCAACTGATCCCAGTCGTCTTGGTGGCGGCGGAGACGGAGATGGCGCCGGACTGCACGACGGCAGCCGCGTGCCCACGGGGCCATCTCCGTCTCCGCCGCCACCAAGACGACGGACTGGGGGTGCGCGGATGCCGGCGTACAGCCCGGCGCCACCTCCATCTTCGCCGCCACCAAGAGCACGGCCTCGAGTACGTGAGGCTGCCGGCGTGCAGCCCGACGCCATCGCCATCTCCGCTCTGATGTGGCGCGCCAAAGATGGCAGCCTCGGGACTGCCGGCGGGCTATAGCGGCACCATCTCTTCCCCCGTCGAGCCATGCTCTACGGCGGCGCCGAAGACGATGGAGGCGTGGAGCCCGGTACCTCCTCACACCGGAGAAGCGTGCCGAAGACGACGACAATAAGGCGGTCGACGTGCATTCAGCGCCACGTCCATATCGACGAACCATGCTGCCCAAGACGGCGGCGGGGCTGCCAGCGTGAAGCCCAACCTTTCTTCACCTCCTGCGAACGCCAACAAGACGACGGCCCCGAGGGCGCATGGCAGCCCGGCGCGCAGCCTGGCGCCATCTCTTCTCCCATCGAGCCCGGTGCCTTCTTCACTCCGGCGAGACGTGCCGAAGACGAGTGATGACGGGCTGCTAGTATGCAAGCCGGCGCCAGCTCCATCTCCGTGAGCCATAGGCGATAGCGTCAGGGTGTCCATCGGACATCCCGGTGCTAGCTCCATCTCCGTGAAGCCGGCGAGCATAGGCGAAAGTGCTGCCGACTTACAATCCGGCGTCATACCCACCTCCATCTCCACGAGCCCGTGAGACGACGCTCTTGTCTAGGACGACAGCCGTGAACTCGGCGTCGGACCGAGACGAGGTGTCGACCACGTTGGCTGCACCGACTTGTGCGCGTGTCGGTTTTGCACCGACGCCGATCTCCACCAACACTTACTCCTGCGAGGCATACCCTTGCGCACCCGACGAGACCGCTGGTCGAGAAGTCCCACCGAGCGGACCCATGCTACTCCAACTCCAACTACATTGACGCCATCAAGACCAACGAGGCACGATGACGAGGGCGGGAATGGCGGAGCAAAGGCCATACTCATGGCGCTGCGGTACCGACGAGACACGGCTCGCCGCCCACACACACACACCACCACATCATGCATGGAGAACGCGGTTAAGACACGAAGACGACCACACGGCTTAATCGGAGGTGTCTCGCGGCGTAACCCGCGGGAGTAATTAACCGGGTGCCTTCCGAGGCCCCGGGAACCATGAGATCGCAATCGCCATAGTCAGGCTGGCCGCGCAAGCAGGCCACGAAGCGCACTGTATTAGGGATTTGTACTTTATTTCTCCACGAGAGATTAATGAAATGCATCTTCCCTATCTTTTCTTGTGTACTACGTACACCGCACCGCATTTCTTTTTCTTTACCCCGGCGCATGAGAAATAACACGCTACCATCCTTCTTCCCTCGAGTAGCCTACGTTCGACTTTTCCAGAACGTTTTTCTCGTGTCAAACAAATTGGCACGCCCGGTGGGACCTGGTTCTCCTCCCATCTTTGCTCCGCTGTGGTCGTCAGAATCGTCTTCGCCCGTTCACCCAACCCACACAGCATCCTGCACGACAAGCCAACGTCGAGGACCTCCGCTGATCAAAGGTCATCTTCATGCAGGAGGAATCCCCCACGCCATCAACACGGAGCCCTGGGTGATCCACTTTGGATCATCCTTTCCGCCCATGGTGGTCGTCGAGGTCGGCACCGAGATGTTCATGCACCAAGCCCAGGAGCCAGCGCAGTTCCAAACTGCGCGATCCAAGAAGGCGCAAAGGCGGGCATCCGCCATGGCCAAGAAGGAGCGCCGCGAGTTGATGCTCGAGGCGCGCGTCCTGTTGAAGGAGTCAACGGGACATGACGTCGAAGGGGACGTGGGGGCGCCCCAACGCCTCTCTTCCAACATCGCCGACAAGCGGGCGGGAGCGGTGTCACTTCGCGCCCCTACCCCGCCTTTGCACCCGGAGCTGCCGACGCCAACACCTAGGCGCACCGGAGTGGAGCTTCTTGGAGGCTTGGAAGCCGCCTCCGGTGACTCATGGAGACTCATGGCAAACGCCGCTTGTCGAAAAGCCCGCATCCACTAAGGAACTACAGGAGGAAGTGCCAAGGTACAACGCCTTCACCAGCTATTAAGCTCCCGCATCACCGGGAGTACGGTTCTTGCGGAAGATTGGTCCCTCGGCAAGGGACCTCGCGGATGAGGTGTTCACATGTACTAGCACCGAACTATCGAGGTCAAGTTGGTGGTGAGAAGAGCCATCATGAAGGAGTTCTGGAAACAGTACTCCCGAAAAGAGTCCGTCTTGCCGGGCCCAACGCTCTCCATCAACCTTGAAGATCCTCGAAGAAGCATGTGTGCACCATGCTGCCACACTTCGGCGATCAATGGCCGCACCATCCCCAACGACAACAGGTTCGCCGTTCTTCGGAACGAGGTACCTGCACCACGTGGAGAAGACCTGCGGCAGGAGTTCCGCCGCTTGCAAGATCAAATGAATAGCATCCAGAGGCGGCTCCATGAGCAAGTAGCGCCAAGTTCTTCATCAGCACAAGCTGGGGGCAGGATTAGGCACCAAGCCCCTAGTCACCGTCCTCAACATGAGCGCCATACCTTGGCGCCCCGACGCCAACCTTCACCCATTAGACATGCACACCGGGGGCATCCTAACATGCCCCCACGTTGGAACCGTTGGTCACGACATCAAGATGACGAGAGGGACCCTCGTCCCACTCAACAGTGGCGACCTAGGGATCCTCCACGAGATGCACTTCCACTACGGCCTTCATCCCCGCCTAGGCGTGGAGAGCGACTTCAAGTGCGCCCTGCAAGGGACGTGCCTACCACATCAACACCACGAGCTGCACCGCCTCTTCTACCAACGCCACTAGCACCCTCAAGAACCCGGCAGGTCCTCACAGAGAACCAACGCAAGCGCGAGAGGCGCCGGAGGAATCGCCAAGTTCTATACAAAGAACTCGAAGGCCTGGTGCTCCGCCATACCCAAGTTCGGGTACGACCCGATGGTGGGGTCATTCAAGAAAGTGATAGGATCGGCTTCCGCATCTCTCCAAACCTGGAGCGGCACGAGCGGTACAATTACCTGCTCAGCCGCCTCGCTCCAAAACCACGCAAGATGCCCTTAGGGGGTGTCGAACAAAAGGGCGAAGCGGTTCCACCACCGCTTCCTTCAGCAAATCCTCAACAAGGCGATGAACAGGCGATGGACACATCGTCATCTTCGCCTCCTCGGAGGCAAAAGACACCAACACCGACAGCCACGCCAATGGAGGGCGTCGAGGAGACTCCAGCCGCAACTGCCTCCAACCCCGAGGCGGATCTTGGGGCTTCAACCTCCGTTGCCCCGGGAAAAGAAGAGATGCCTCCCGCAAAACCTCCGCTTACCTCTCCGCAAAGGGACGAGAAGATCGGAGATGATGCCCTTCAGCAGGGGGATGGAAAGGAAAAGGAGGCAACAAAGAAGAACCTTGCTTTGTGCGGCACTGTTGCAGTGCGCCCAAGGCTTGAGCCAAACGACGGTTGGCAACCTCCTCAAGTCACCCACGAGTTTGGCTATCCCTCGGACGAGGAGATCATGCCGAACCCCAAAGCTGACTTCAAGAAGGCTTTCTTGCCACGCCTCGGCCATGTACGTTCGTGGTTCAAGGGCACTGACACGGAGGCCAAGGCCAACACTTCTACAAGGGAAGAGGGAGCAAGATCCACTGCCCCATGCCTTCCCATCATGGCAGGGAAAGGCTCACTTTCTGATGGAGACTCGGGATATCACCCGAACATTTCGCCGCGACTCTACACCGACATCACCTCAAGACTCCCACGAGATCCCGACGAGTTGTTGCAGGTTGCAAGTCGACCTGGAGCCAAGACACGGCTAAGGTCGATCGCGCCGGAGTGTGACTTTAGATCAACCAAAGAGGAAGGGATTGGCGACTCACCGACGATGAAGAGAGCTTCTCGACTCTTCTTCCACCTCCTCGTTGGAGAAACTTACAAACTCCCCTCCATACCACGAGCTCGCCCCTTCGGTCCTATCGGACTGTGAAGATGGCCTTGAAGATCTCCATACCGCACCAGCCCACATGGCGGTAGACGGTGGAAAGAACGACGGCTCTGCATCCGCGCAGGCTAGTGCATCGGCGGGGAGAGAAGCTGCACTAGAAGAAGAGATGAAGGAGCAGCGCCAGAAGATTGATCAATTGACATCAAAACTCGACCAGTTCATCGAGCTCATGATGAACAACAACAACAACAACGGTGGCCCGCCACAAAGCGTACCACCAGGAGTGGTAGACCCACAAGTGGAGGAGTTGCAGGCGGGCGCTCTAACAAGTGCGCCACCCCATCATGAGCGCCAACACGAAGAAACAAGCACACATGCTCGCCAATGGGCTAGACCCTCTGGTCCAGCCGACACAACGCCACAACAAAGCATGCTGAAAGGCTACCACGACATGCTTAAAGACAAGGTAGACAAAAGATTCGAGCAATTGAAGGTCGATAATGCTCCTCGCACCATGGGGAGCGAGCTGGAGAAGCCCTACGAATCATGGCACGACCTGGTGTCATTCCCTGCAGGGTGGCACCCACCAAAGTTTCGTCAATTCGACGGGACGGGTGATGCAAGGGAGCACTTGGCGTACTTCGAGGCGGCGTGTGGGGACACTGCAAACAACGCGTCACTTCTCCTTCGACAATTTTCAGGGTCGTTAACCGCCCCGCCCATCGTACAGCTGGCGGTCGGATCCATCGAAAGTTGGTCGTGCATGAAGGAGGTCTTCAAGAAGCACCGTCGCCATGAAGAAGGACTTCTCCGTGCCGAAGCTTGCACAAGTTCAAACGACGAGATGAGTCCATCGACGAGTACGTCATTCGCTTCCGCAACAGCTATGTGCGGCTCGCCCGGGAGATGCACCTTGAGGACGCCATCGAGATGTGTGTCCACGGGATGCAACAACATTGGTCACTCGAGGTCTCTCGGCGCGAGCCTAGGACCTTCAGTGCTCTTAGCACGGCGGTGGCGGCAACGAAGCTAGAGTTCGAGAAATCACCACAGATCATGGAGCTCTACAAGAACGCCACTACATTCGACTCCGCAAGCGCCGCATCAACATCCAAGCCAAACAATAATGGGGCCAAGATGAAGGCACCGGCGGAGGCAAATGCCACTAGGGTCTTCTCCTCCACTCCCCAAGGCAATGTGCCAATGTTGGGCGCAAGAGGCGAGCAAGCGGGAGTAAGGCAACGACCCACGATGCAAGAGCTCCTCAAGAAGCAATACATCTTCCGCAGAGAGCTGGTGAAGGACATGTTCAACCAGCTGATGGAACATCGAGCTTTGAACCTTCCAGAAGCTCGAAGACCCGATCAACTGGGGATGACAGATAATGCTTTGTTTTGCCCATATCATAGGTACGTGGGACATGTCATCGACTGCGTCGCTTTCAAGGAATGGCTCGAGAGCCGTCAATGAAAAGAGAGGATCAACTTGGACCCGGAAGCTATCAATCCAGATTACCAAGCTGTGAACATGGTGAGCGTAGTGGTGCCCTCTTCATCAAGGAAAGGCGATGAATATGAAGATGGATGGGCGCCCCTCTCACAAGTTGAGGGCCAACTATCCAACCTCGTCCTGGCGACAGCATCAACACCTCCCCTTCACCAGGATTCTACACCAACCATGTCCATGGAGAAGCCTTGGAGCACGGTCCGTCGGAAGCCATACCCGAGGGACCTTCCAACTCGACCTCCTCGTCCGACATCATCAACACGCGCTCCCCCAACAATTCTAAGGCGAGTTGATCCAAGTCAACGCCGTCCCCCACCGAGGTTCGTCCCTAAGTCCGAGGGAGATGAGTCATTCCCCGACTGTAGGGACTACGCACTTACGCAGTTCCTACCCCATGGTTGGGACCAAGGGCCAACGGAGGGTGTCGAAGGAGTACAAGATGAGGCTCGATCCTCTCAAGCACGAAACATGGCGAGTTGCAACGTCGTCCTCGACTACAAGGACGTGCCCAGCTCCGAGTCGGACGACATGTTCACTCCTGAAGAGCACGAGGCGTTCCACGCCGAAGGCGCCACAAAGAACCCGCAGGTGGAAGAGGTGAACATGAACCTGCGTGGGGGAAAGGTCTTACCCGACCCCCTGAAGGCTAAGCAAACGAGAGTGGACAAGCCGGCGGCCCAGAAGGAGGCAACACCGCATGAAGAGGCACCAGAAGCGCATGATGGTGGGAAGGCGAAACCACAGGACATCGACTACAACATCATCGCCCACCTCAAGCGAATTCCGGCGCTCTTGAGTGTGCACGATGCGCTCATGCTGGTGCCAAACCTGCGTGAAGCCCTCATCAAGGCGCTCCAGGCTCCGGAGATCTATGAAGTGTGCATGGCAAAGCATCGTCTCTGTGCCAATCCCTTGTTCGTGAATGAGATCACGTTCGACGAAGAGGACAATCTCATAGAAGATGGTGCCCATAACCGCCCACTTTACGTGGAGGGAAACATTGGGGCCGCGCATCTTCGTCGGATCCTCATCGACCCAGGGTCTGCCGTGAACATACTGCCCGTCCGGAGTTTGAAACGGGCAGGTTTCACGGTGGACGACCTGGAGTCCACCGACGTGATGATATGCGGCTTCGACAACCAAGGGAAGCCAACACTGGGGGCCATCACGGTGAAGATCCAGATGTCTACATTCAGCTTCAAGGTGCGGTTCTTCGTCATCGAAGCGAACACCTCCTACTCGGCTCTCTTAGGGAGGCCTTGGATCCACAAATATCGCGTGGTGCCTTCTACCCTTCACCAATGCCTAAAGTTCCTCGACGGCAACGGCACACAACAACACATCATCGGCAACACCAACCCCTACACCGTGCAAGAGTCGCATCATGCAGATGCGAAGTACTACTTCCCCGTCGAAGACAGCGACCAACATGTCGGGCGTACAACACCAGCGGTTGATGTCTTAATCAAACCGGGTGTTGCGCCAGTCGTCGAAGCACGACAGCTCATCATACCATGCTCCCCCGCGGACGCACGGGGTTCCTCCTCTCGCAGCCGAAGGAACCCTGGGCGTAGGCGATCTTCCTCGACTGTGAAACACGACTACAAGCCCTTCCCCCAGGACAGGATGGGGAGCTCTACCCCGATCTTGCTGGGGGCAAGCTCTTCTACGCCTGCCCCGATAGCCCCGTTGCTATTGAAGGCAAGGTACCAGAAGCCCACGCCAATCACGTTGAGGTCGGCAATGACGCCTCTACAAGAGGCTCCTACATCTTCATCGACTTCGGCGCACCAAGAGCCTAGTTGTTTAACACTTGGCGGCTCTGCAGGTGCCCAGGAAGGACCGAAGGCATTGATCGGCAGCAGTGATGCGCCCCCTACGATCACGCTGCGGGTGCGCAACACTCCAAAAGAGGAAGGTGCACCCACTCATCCGGGGGTGGTTAGGAGGAGAATAAAGGAGATAGAGGAAGCTGCACGGGGAGCTCGTGTCATGCAGCCCCCATCCCTCTACATATCCACGGCTTCTCCATTGGAGGTTTGGGCTATCCCAAGTTCATCTGGGTCTAGAACCCAAACCATTTTCTATAAAGTTCCACAGGTACAACATTGCGACTCCATATTTGAGCTTCCCCAACCTCGCGGTGATACAGAAGAAGCGCTATCCACAATGAAGGCCGAGCCCAAGATGGCTCGCTTGCTGGAGAAGGCGGGGTTCACGCTCGCAAAACAGAGAATACCGCCGCCACCCGCGTTTGCGAGGCATGGTGGAGGCAGGCCGAGGACCTCATCAAGCGTAAGGGCAAGACTCGGACCAAGTTCGGCTTGGGTACACCCACCCGGTGGCCACGACGATGAAGAAGAAGGAGGACTCAACGGCGTCGCACAAGTCACGGCCATGCTACGCCTCGTTCTCTTCCCGAGACGACATGGAACTGCCACGCCATGGCCTTCACCGCCAAAACTCCATCGACGACGCGTCGGTCAAGGAAGAAGAAGAGGTCGAACCCACCGGCTCCACAGAGATGGAAGACGGTGGTCCCCACCATCGATGAACTTGTCAAGTCAATCTCGAACCGAGGGCGATCCACGCCCACTTTCGCCGCCCACGCCGACGGAAGAGGAACGGGAAAGCTATCGGCGCTTCTTGATGGAGTATCGAGATTGCTTCGCTTGAGCTACAAAGAGATGCCCGGGCTCGACCCTCGTGTCGCTACACAAGCCGGCGATTGACCCGCAACACCGCCCGTGGCAGCCTCCACGGCGCTGGCCCGAGTTTCAAGACCAAGTCATCGCCGAGGTCGATAAATTAATCATTGCAGATTTCATCAAAGAGGCGAAATACACCGAGTGGCTCGCAAACATCGTCCCCGTGGAGAAGAAGAATGGCCAGGTACGGGTGTGCCAAGACTTCCGCGACCTAAATCGAGCATGCCCCAAAGATGAATTTCCCCTGCCAATCACAGAAATGGTCGTCGACTCAACCACGGGCCATGGTGCGCTATCCTTCATGGATGGTTCGTCAGTCTACAACCAAATCAAGATGGATCCGGACGACGCCATCAACACCGCGTTCAGGACCCCGAAGGGCAACTTCTACTACACCGTCATGCCATTCGGCTTGAAGAATGCTGGTGCGACGTACCAGCGGGCCATGACATACATCCTCGGCGACCTGATCCACCATTCGGTGGAGTGCTACGTAGATGACATGGTGGTGAAGACCAAGGACCGCCGGGATCATCAGGAGGACCTCCGGGTCATCTTTGAGCGCCTACGTCGACACCAGCTCAAGATGAACCCGTTGAAATGTGCCTTCTTCCTAGGCTTTGTTGTCCATCATCGAGGC
Source organism: Avena longiglumis (assembly GCA_030063025.1). Lineage (NCBI taxonomy): Eukaryota > Viridiplantae > Streptophyta > Magnoliopsida > Poales > Poaceae > Avena > Avena longiglumis. The sequence goes on from CP125977.1 coordinate 501,891,299, forward strand.
ATAGAGATCGAACCGAAGAAGATCAAGGCCATCCTCAACATGCCACCACCTTGTAATCTCAAGGAATTGAGAGGTTTACAAGGGAAGTTGGCGTACATCCGTCGCTTCATCTCCAACCTCTCGGGACGCATCCAACCCTTCTCAAGTCTCATGAAGAAAGGAGCTCCGTTCGTATGGGATGAAGGGTGTCAAAGAGGATTCGACGACATCAAGAAGTACTTACTTAACCCACCTGTTTTGCCAGCTCCTGTAAAAGAGCGCCCTCTTATTCTATACATTGCAGCGCAGCCTACTTCAATAGGTGCTCTTCTCGCCAAAGACAATGAGGAAGGGAAGGAGGTGGCTTGCTACTACCTGAGCCGCACCATGGTGGGCGCTGAGAGAAACTACTCTCCAATAGAGAAGTTATGCTTGGCGCTTATATTCGCATTGAAGAAGTTGAGGCACTACATGCTAGGACTCCAAATCCAGCTTGTTGCTAGAGCGGATCCCATAAGGTACGTGCTAAGTCAGCCTGCACTAATGGGGCGACTCGGAAAATGGGCATTGCTCATGATGGAGTTCGACATCACCTTTGTGTCTCAGAAAGCGATCAAGGGCCAAGCCTTGGCGGAGTTCCTTGCGGCGCATCCGTCCCTCGACGACTCTCCGCCATCACCAACCTCCCGACGAGGAGGTTTTCACTGCTGAGGTCGAGGCTCCATGGGAGCTCTACTGATGGTGCTTCACGACGAGGCCGACCACGATGGCACACCCAAGCGGAGAGCAGGAGCAGGATTGGTGTTCAAGACTCCACAAGGAGGGTGATGTATCACTCATTCTCCTTCTCAAGGAAGAATGCTCCAACAACGAGGCGGAGTACGAGGCACTCATCTTTGGCCTCCTCCTAGCACTCCATGGAGGTCCGTTCTTTACGGGCCTATGGAGATTCCCAGCTCATCGCTCGCAAGTCAACGACATCTACGAGGTACGCAAGCCGAACTGGTGCCATACTACGGTGCGGCCGGAAGCTTATGGAGAAATTCCAACATGTTGAAGTTCTCCATGTTCATGAAGGGAATGCACCGCCGATGCCTTAGCAAATCTGGCGCAGACCGGTGCTCCTAGGTGATAAATCCACGCAAGTGACGGTGGAAGAAAGGTGGCTTCTTCCCGTTGTCCTAGAGCTCATCCCGGAGGAAGGGGAAGTCAACACCATCACGACGAACGTCGTGGAGGAGGACGAGTGGCTACAAACCTTCCTCAACTACTTCAAGCACGACAGCCTCCCCGACGACCCCGTCGAGAGGCGCCAACTCCAACGGCGACTTCCTCCTATGTATATAAGGCGTCTTGCAGACGGTCTCACGGGCAAGAGATTCTACTGGTCGTAAACCAAGATGAAGCCAAAAGATCTTGCAAGAGGTGCACCACGGGTCTGCGGTGGACACCAAGGTGGGGCCAAGATGTACCATGCCATACGCTGGGTACTATTGGCCGGCATCATGAAGGACTGCCTCAGTAGCCAGGTCATGCCATGGTTGCCAAATCCATGGCGACTTCAAGCATCACCGCGGTTCCACTACACCCCACCATTCCCTCATGGCCATTCGATGCCTGGGGGATTGACGTCATCGGACCCATCGACCCGCCATCATCCAGGGGCCATCGTTTCATCCTTGCAGCGACGGACTACTTCTCCAAGTGGGCGGAGGCCGTTCCGCTGCGGGAGGTGAAGAGCGACAACGTCATCAACTTCCTAGAGCGAAATGTCATACATCGCTTTGGGATACCACACCGTATCACCTCCGACAACGGCAAGGCATTCAAATCCAACAAGATGTACAGGTTCATGGCGAAGTACAAGATCAAGTGGAACTACTCCACCGGCTACTACCCTCAAGCCAATGGAGCAATCGAGGCCTTCAACAAGACGCTCGGCAAGATACTCAAGAAGACGGTGACAAGACATAGAAGGGACTGGCCCGACTCTCTTCGAAGTCTCTATGGGCGCAGCGTTCGATCCGTACCCCAACTCAGTCTACACCCTATTCCCTCGTCTATGGGAGTGAGGCGGTACTCCCATTGGAGGTCCAGCTACCCTCTCTTCGTGTCGCCATCCAAGATGAACTCACCAAAGATGAACAGGTACAACTGCGATTCCAGGAGCTTGACGAGGAGGAGGGCGTCTCAAGCCTGCAGAACTTGGAGCTTTACCGTCAAAACATGGTGAGAGCTTACGGCAAGCTCGTGAGGCAACGCGTCTTTCGGAAGGGCGAGCTAGTGCTTGTCCTTAGGCGCCCCATCGTCGTCACGCACAAGACAAAGGGGAAGTTCGAGCCAAAGTGGGAAGGACCCTACGCCATCGAGCAAGCCTACGACGGGGGTGCATACCAGCTGGTCGATCCTCAAGGAGCCCGGCCCATGCCTCCAATCAACGGAAGGTTTCTTAAAAAATATTTCTGCTAAATATTTGCTTCTTCCGTTGCCTTTCTTTTTCCGTTTTTTTTCTATGGGGAGTCCTTCAGTCGGCTCAAGTCCATGATGCATTCTCCTTTGCATAGTGTGGATCATCTGTTTTCCCCCAACAACAAAACAAAACTGGCTTTTCCTAATCATACCGTGCTGGTGATTGAGGATCTGGCTGCCTTAGGACTTGTCGCAGGGCGGCACGAGGTGCCAAGTTGCAAGTGGAGCGACACCTACACCCACAAAGCACGACACGTACCAAGTGCATGCTTCCAGAGGCAGTGGAGAAGATCACTTGGGCACTTCAACGTACCGAGACTCCACGCCCCTCATTCTCCCCGGCGAGCCTCAAGGCTCGAGAGGCTCGCACTGGGAAAACCATAGGAAAAGATCATGAAAAGGCTGCCCGACTCGGTGCGTAGCCGCGTGACAACCCTGGGGTGTGCCACAAAAAGCTCCAGATAAAGTGCCAAGAGGGTTCCTTAGTCCACCAAGGTGAACGGTGCCTTCCAAGTTCCCAAGATGGTTCCCCAAGCGAAGAAAGAAGAAGAGAACCTCAGAAGGTGAAGCAAAAAAAAAAAGAATCTCCAAGAGCGCAAGCAATCTCATGAAGTCCATGATCACCCAAGTGGACCTCGCAAGCAATCCCCGTAGGAAAAAAAATACATAAACTCCAAGACGCAAGTCTAAACTGTCTCGAGCGTAAGGGAACCATTCGAAGGAAGGCGGAAGGTAGCTGTTCACCACCCCTCAATAAGGCGCGGAAGTTTCAGAGCTGTTGTCCCAAAGCCTTACTCCCTTGTTTTACCATGCCCAAGTCTCTGGGTTCGCAGCGTATCGTGCGGGGGGCATGGCTGAGCCGTGGGGCTTCTCGGTACCAGGATGGGCTAGAGTATGATTCTCCGCTGCCTCTCGGGATCATATCCGAGGACGGCGTCTCCACACACGCACACGGAAGGAAAAGTTATGATCGTCATGGTCTTGCGACGATTCCCAATGACAAGTCCTTTGGCGGCCTTTTCCAATATCACACATATAGCTAGTGTATAACGGGAAAGCCAACATTTTAAAAAATCAAAACCAAAACCATGTTTTTTCTCTCGGTTCCGTGTTTTCTAGCTCTTGTGGGTTTTATTCCTCGAGCAAATACTCAGCCAAATACTTGGCCATATTCTTTTACAAGCTGAATGGCGATGGGGTGTATACGATACTCCAAGCGTCTTTAACTTCAAGTGTCTCCACCTGCCTACCGCGGCAACACCGGGGTGGTGTCGACGCTGGTGTCTTTCTGGCGTCTCGGCTACACCGACACATGAAGATACGGGAGCGGTGCAGTGCGCTAGTGCGGTCAGCACGAATCTGTGAAACCCTTCAATCTAATCGGCTGGCACTGCTATAGCTATGCGGTCGCGATTAGTTCGATAAATTTTATCCAAGACACGGCATGGTATTTCGCTGTGCAACGGAGGTGAATTGTAGATGTTTTAATGGTTGGCGCCGCCGCCGTGCATGGCCAGCAAATTTCTCTAAGCTATTATGAACATGGAAGGATTTACCCACATCACCTCTACACGAAGAATCAAGGCAGCAAGCGCCAAATTGATTTCTCGCCAAGTCGAGTCCGATTCGCTTTGCGTTCGAACTCCACTTGGCGGGGGGAATTTGTTTGACGCTAATTTGTACAAGAATTAAGCTAATACTTTGATAATGTCAGTACAGTATATTCTATGGAGCTGGTCCATCAGCCCAAGTGTACATGGATGGAGCTAATACGCATCAAACTGCACGCAGCGTCACGTGCAAGACCACCAGCACGTTGTTGTATTAATGACTAAGGCAAAAAAAAGCTAGCGGTCATAATTCAATTAATTAATAGTTTATTTTGCAGAAATACAGGAATACAGCCTAGGGCGTACGTACGGCAAGGCCGGCCGGCCGGCCGTCCATGCATAGCAATGTGTCGTGCTGGGTGAACAAGTTTTATTTTGATCAGCTTGCACTAGCTATCAGATAATCATCAAAGCATGGACGTTCAACCGGCCACGTTTATTTTGGAGGGATAAGCATGGCAGCGCCAAGATAAGCATGCATGGCCCGACGCGCGCTCTCCATGGTTATCCATACCTGCTGGCTGCTGCTTATAAAGATGCATACGTCCGACCCATACGAGGAGAGGAGGAGACCCCAATCAAAAACTTAGGCACGGCTTGTACAAGCTGGCTTGAAGAGCTCTCGCACACGGAGGCAATCAGCACACGCACACAACCCATACACGCACGCCGCAGCCAGCCAAAAATCCAATCTCTATTTCTTCAAAATCCATCCACAAGCACGCAACCCCAAACACTATACACATCCTCACATCAGAGGCAAGGAGGAGGCGACATGGAGACAAGGCGTACGCATCCTGATGGTAAGAATCGTGTTTGATCTACTCTCTCTCCCTTTCTCTCCACAGCATACACGCACACGATGCATCTCGCCGGGAGCCGACGTCGATGATATGTTCACTTCCGCGGGAAGACACGCATGGTGGCGGGCGGCAAGCCCGATGATGCCCGTCTTCACTCCGGCGGCGCGCCAAAGACGGCGGTTTGCGATCGCGGCGTGCCGCAGCGGCGCCGTCTCCTCCACCACCGAGCCATGCTCTGTGGCAGCGCCGAAGACGACGATGGCGTGGAGCCCGATGCCGCCTTCACTCTGGCGAGGCGCGCCAAAGACGGCGGCCTTGCGACTGCCGACGGGCAGCCCGGCGCCGCCTCCATCTCCGCCGCCACCAAGACGATGGCCTCGAGGGCCGTCTCCATCTCCGCCGCCACCAAGACGATGGCCCCGTGGGCCCGCGGCTGACGGCGTGCAGCTCAACCTTTCTTCATCTCCGCCGCCACCAAGACGATGGCCTCGAGGGCCGTCTCCATCTCCGCCGCCACCAAGACGATGGCCCCGTGGGCACGCGGCTGCCGTCGTGCAGTCCGGCGCCATCTCCATCTCCGCCGCCACCAAGACGATGGCCCCGTGGGCACGCGGCTGCCGTCGTGCAGTCCGGCGCCATCTCCGTCTCCGCCGCCACCAAGACGACGGACCGGGGGTGCGCGGCTGCCGGCGTACAGCCCGGCGCCACCTCCATCTTCGCCGCCACCAAGAGCACGGCCTCGAGGACGTGAGGCTGCCGGCGTGCAGCCCGGCGCCATCGCCATCTCCGCTCTGATGTGGCGCGCCAAAGATGGCAGCCTCGGGACTGCCGGCGGGCTATAGCGGCGCCATCTCTTCCCCCGTCGAGCCATGCTCTACGGCGGCGCCGAAGACGATGGAGGCGTGGAGCCCGGTACCTCCTCACACCGGAGAAGCGTGCCGAAGACGACGACAATAAGGCGGTCGACGTGCATTCAGCGCCACGTCCATATCGACGAACCATGCTGCCCAAGACGGCGGCGGGGCTGCCAGCGTGAAGCCCAACCTTTCTTCACCTCCTGCGAACGCCAACAAGACGACGGCCCCGAGGGCGCATGGCAGCCCGGCGCGCAGCCTGGCGCCATCTCTTCTCCCATCGAGCCCGGTGCCTTCTTCACTCCGGCGAGACGTGCCGAAGACGAGTGATGACGGGCTGCTAGTATGCAAGCCGGCGCCAGCTCCATCTCCGTGAGCCATAGGCGATAGCGTCAGGGTGTCCATCGGACATCCCGGTGCTAGCTCCATCTCCGTGAAGCCGGCGAGCATAGGCGAAAGTGCTGCCGACTTACAATCCGGCGTCATACCCACCTCCATCTCCACGAGCCCGTGAGACGACGCTCTTGTCTAGGACGACAGCCGTGAACTCGGCGTCGGACCGAGACGAGGTGTCGACCACGTTGGCTGCACCGACTTGTGCGCGTGTCGGTTTTGCACCGACGCCGATCTCCACCAACACTTACTCCTGCGAGGCATACCCCTTGCGCACCCCGACGAGACTGCTGGTCGTCGAGAAGTCCCAGCTGAGCGGACCCATGCTACTCCAACTCCAACTACATTGACGCCATCAAGACCAACGAGGCACGATGACGAGGGCGGGCATGGCCGGAGCAAAGGCCATGCTACTCGCGGCGCGTGTACCGACGAGGACACGGGCTCTGCCGCCGCCCACACACACACCACCACCACATCATGCATGGAGAACGCGGCTTAAGACGAAAGACCACACGGCTTAATCGGAGGTGTCTCGCGCGTAACCAGCTGGAGTAATTAACCGGTGCCTTCCGAGGCCCCGGGAACCATGAGATCGCAATCGCCATAGTCAGTGGCCGCAAGGTGCCAATAAGCGCATCGTATTAGGGATTTGTACTTTATTTCTCCACGAGAGATTAATGAAATGCATCTTCCCTATCTTTTCTTGTGTACTACGGTACACTGGCACGCCCGCATTTCTTTTTCTTTACCCCGGCGCATGAGAAATAACACGCTACCATCCTTCTTCCCTCGAGTATCCTACGTTCGACCTTTCCAGAACGTTTTTCTCGTGTCAAACACACGCTATTCGAGAACATATCCAGAATGGGGATATAAAGATTTGCAAAGTACACACAGATCTGAATGTGGCGGATCCGTTGACTAAACCTCTCCCGAGGGCAAAACATGACCAACACCAAACTGCCATGGGTGTTCGGTATATTACCATGTAATCTAGATTAGATGACTCTAGTGCAAGTGGGAGACTGTTGGAGATATGCCCTAGAGGCAATAATAAATGTAGTTATTATTATATCTTTGTGTTTATGATAAATGTTTACATTCATGCTATAATAGTATTAACAAGGAAACATTAATACTTGTGTGATTTGTAAACTTAATTTGAAGTCCCTAGTATAGCCTTTATACTTCACTAGCTTGTTGGTTGATTAATGATTGTGGTTTCCCTATCATGAACACTGAGATGTTATCAACAACAAGATCATATCATTAGGAGAATGATATGGTGGACATACTCCTATAGATAAGCGTAGCATAAAGATCAAGTCATTTCAATAGTTCAATTGCTATATGCTTTCTGATACATAGTAACCTAATTCCTTCGACCATGAGATCATGCATATCACCTTTACCGGATGGATGCTTTGATGACATCAAACACCACACCGTGAATCGGGTGGCTATAAAGGTGGCATTGAGTGTTCGGAAAGTATTGGTTGAAACACATGGATCAAGAGGGATTTGTCCATCCATATGACGGATAGATATACTCTGGGCCCTCTCGGTGGAATGTCATCCAATTAGCTTGCAAGCATGTGACTGGCTCAAAAGGGATCACATATCACGGGAACGAGAAAAGAGTAGTTATTAGTAACGAGGTTGAACTAGGTATGCGATATACCACGATCATAACCTCGGATAAGTAAACTATCGTGAGACAAAGGGAAATTGGTATCGTATGTAAGTGGTTCATTCGATCGCAAAGTAATAGTAGAAATATGTGGGAGCCATATGAATTTCCAGATTCCTCTATTGGTTATTGTTCGGAGAAGTGTCTCGATCATGTCCGCATAATTCACGAACCGTAGGGAGACACACTTAAGGATTCGACGTTGTTTTGAGTAGTTATGGTATTATGAGAAAGAGACCGAATGTTGTTCGGAGTCTCGGATGGGATCCAGGATATCACGAGGTGATCTGGAATGGTCCAGAGAATAAGATTCATATAAGGAAAGTCCCGTTTCGGAGTTCGGGAATGATTCCGGTGTTTTCATCGGGAATGTTCTAGAAGGTTCCGGATTGTCCGACACTCCGGGGGGGGGAGGGTACATGAATGTGTCATTACATATTGAATGATTGCATCATGTACTAAGTGTTCTTGCTGTTCCAAATAAATGATTAAATTGAATCCTAAAACAGAAAAGTCAAATGGCCAGTTTATAAGTCAAATGGCTAAAACAGGAAACTGTGGGAAACAAGTAAGAGGTGGTTGGAACCGACTTGGGGGAGGAGTCCCTCCAAGACGGCGCGACAACCAAAGGCCGACTTGGGGAGGGACTCCCCTCCCCTTGGCCGCCCCTCCCACCTATAAAAGGAGGGGCAGGGCCTCCTCCTCTAGACACACAAGTTCCTATCCTCTAATCTCCATTTTAGAGCCGTTTTGGTTTAGAGCTTCTAATTGCCCTAGCCTTCGGTTTAGAGCCTTCTAATTGGTGTGTCTAAACTCTAGACCACTAATAGATCTCTCTCATACTCCACCATACTCGCTCTGGCTTAAGGCGAAGCCCTGCGGGATCTCCCCTCTACTTCCGATACCACGCCGTTGTGCTGCCGGAATCGCGAGGAGAGTGCTACAACCTCCGTCATCTTTGGAACAAGGGAGAGGACGGTCTTCGTCAGTTCGAACGTGACCGATCATGGAAGCGCTGCGAACTCAGCCGGAAGGATCGTCTACACGATCTTGAGATCGGGAAGAGTACGACTACATCACCCACGAGAATCCGCTCTCGTTAAACACTTTGGAATCTTCGAGGGTAAGTTATTCCATCGACTCGTTGCTACAATCTAGTAGATAGATCTTGGCTTGTTTGTTTGTATGTGATAGAAAATTTTTGTTTTCCATGCTACGAACCCCTACAGAGGAGGCGGGCCCGGCGTCGACGGCAGCTAGGCCAAGGGAAAGAGTGGCGCACGCTGCAGAGCCGGGTCAGGGACAAGCGCGACGAGGCCTTTGGCCGGAGAGCAGAAGGGTACAGCGGCGAGCTCGACGGGGAGGGAACAACCACGCGCGGTCGGCGGTGGACGTAGAGGCGGTCGCTGACGAGCGCGGAGGTGCTGCGCCATGGCAGGGCTCGGCCAGTGAGCTCTAGAGGTTGCAGGGGCAAGGGGAGGTGGTCGGCGCTGGGTTGAGGAAGGAAGCCGGGGAGGAAGGGCCGACGGTTGTAGAGGGGAGGCACTGACGCAGGGCTCCAGCGGGACGGCATCGGCCAGAGGGAGGCCTAGCTGGCGGGCGAGCTTGGGGTGGCGCCAGGGGAAGGAGGGAGGCGCGCGGTGGCTTGCGCCGAGACAGGGCGACCGATGACGGGGGGGCTCCTGGGCGGCGGCGCTCTCGATGGTTGGAGGGGATGCGGCGGCGGGGTCTGGGACAAGCGATTTGGGGCAGAGGCGAGGGAGGGGGTCGCGCTCGCGAAGGAGAGAGAGGGAGCGGCCGGTTCGCTGTAGGGTGGGGCCGGTGTAGGCGAGAGGAGCGGGGGACGCAGGGCGCGAGTGGTTGGTTGGGTGGGGCCATAAGGGAGGCAGTGGGGTGGCGGTTCGATCGACAGGCATGTGCGTGTATGTGTGTGTGCTGCCTAGCGGCGACGACTGGGGTGGGAAATAGGGTAGGTGGGATTCTAGGGTTTGGCTAGGGTTAGGATTATGGTTTGGTTGGAGGTGGCCGGGTGGGCTTTTGGGCCTGGCTGGCTGCCTCCCAAAAATAATATAAACTTTTTATTTAATATTTAAAAGATGTTTGTAATTAGTTTTTAGACAAATAAAATATCCAGATAGATCTGGGGTTTGTATTTTGAAATAAAGAAGGGGAGTATTATAAAAAAACAAAATAGGATCTTGTATTATACTTTTATGACAAGGAATGCATGATGATGTCATGATGATGCACAAAGTATTATTTAACCGCGATTTTCTAGTAGTGGTTTTACCCGGGGTGCTACAATTCGACACCACTAACAATGGATCTCGCCCTCGAGATCCGCCTCCTAGTACGGGGAAGAAAGCCGATGACCTGAATCTTCTTGCTTCGTGTAGATACTCGCGACACCACTAACGAGGGTTCCTTCTTCATCTTGAAATTGGCGACACTGGGCTCACGTTCATCGAGGGAACACTCCGGAGAAACAAAGGACGAAGGTAGAGGTATCAAAAGATAAGGTGACCTCTAACTTCCATGGAAGGAGTAAAATTTCTTGATCCACCAATTGAATGCACAAGAGCGAATGATAAGAGTAGTCGGATGGTGATCAGTCCATCGCGCACCCAAAGCATTACTCTGCACAAGAACGGTGAATTATGCAACCAACTCTCAGAATTCAGACTGAAGATCTCGGCAAGCGAGGTTCGGAAACTAAGGAGGGATGGAGATTCTCATCAGATCTGATGTAGATGACTTCGTCGTATCGGAAAACACCGGAGGATAGAAAGAAAAATTTTAGTGAATTTTCGGTCCATTGAAAGGTACAACAGATGAAAGATTCATCTGATAGCATGAATGTCAGATGTTGAAGCATCGTTACAAGAGGATGGAAGCGAAACCCTGAAGGTACGACGGAAACCCAACCACGAGAAATCCTGGACTCGAAGAAAAGATAAGAGAGCATATTCAAAACACGTTGAGATAAGGGAAGAATAGCAGAGGGGTAAGAAGTGAAAGCAGACCTAATCAGATCTATCCAACCGATTTTTCCAAAATAGTTTTGACACTCTACGACATCTGTTAGCTAGGTTATCCTACAGGCTGGACCAGTGGGTATCGTAACTGCTGTGCTCTGATACCACTCTGTAACACCCTCGGAATCGACCCTATGCAAGTTTTAGCGACTTCCGCCAAACCTGCATAGAAACGATTAAAAGGTGCCCCCCAGGCACTTTCGTGCGGGTGGAAAACTAATTAATACCATTACACAATAGTTCACGATGGAATCCACAGAACAGATATATAACAATGACTCAAAGAGTCAAGAGTACAGATATACCATACAAAGATCCAAATCACCTTTAAAACAATACAGCGTCCGAGTACGAACAAGATGCAAATTGAGCTAAGAGCCCTGAAGAATAACCAATGGCGTCCATAACCCTGCCCAGGCCAAGCCGGAAGAGTAACCCTGCTAACGACGTCGATCTCAAAACCTGCTTAAACAAAAGGGGTGCCGACAAAGGGCAAAGGAAAAAGAGAGCGGTCAGTACTGAGGCCAGTACACGGCGAGACTAGAATTCGGCGGTCCTCGCCTACATAGGTATGGTGGACTGAAGCGGCAGCGCAGCATGCACTAAACAACCTATAGAGACTCAATACAACTGGCGGCTATCAGATTGGGGTAAGAAAGACCTATTCGGTACCAACCTGAAACTATCACCAAGCATACCCATCCTGATATTTTCCCCTCGAGACCAAATGAGGAAGTCAAACCGAGGAACTCACACAGTTGGCAGTTTTATTTATTTAGTTATCGTTACAGCAATTACTAGTCAGGTATAGATAGCATGAGTCATCCTGATATAATAAGCAGTGGGCAGTTTTAGTTAACCATTCCATTATAGTTGTAGTACTTACTAATCAGTTACATATAGCATGAGGCATCCCAAAACCCAGCAGTTGTTGGTACTTTTATTTAGTCATTCCGTTGTAGTTTCAATACTTACTAGTCAGATACAATGATAACAGGTGACAATCCAAAACAGCAATTGTTGGCACTTTTATTTAGCCATTCCATTATAGTGAAGCTGATTACTAGTCATTATAAAGTCAAATTTATAGAGCTACTTTAGTTATAGTTGTCTATGATCGAGATACTGTGCTCCAAGTCGTCCATAACCACGGACACGGCTTTCAGAAAGTTTTACCCTGCAGGGGGCACAAATAGCAACACACGCACGATCAACCTCAGGAATAACCAAATAAAAACCCAACGAGGCATCACGACAGAGCAATTGCAAGATTCATATAAATTTCAGGGGGCCACCCCACCAAGCTACCCGCGACGAAGTTGGCCGGCTCCGAAACGGACCCAGAGGTTTGCGTCAATGGTCAGAAACGATCGGGAACCCGAAAGTGTGATGGGCTTGTCGACATCGAAAACACTCCGCTTACCTAAACAGACAGGCGCCCACGGCAATCGTAAATAAAGCAGTAAGGCATGGCATAAGTACAGGATAGTAATAAAGCCCCAAACTACTTTGTGGCCCCAAGAAATAAATATGACTCAAGCTCTGGCTAGGGGGATTCATGGTCCCACATGCGGATAGTGCGAATATTCAAAGAACAGGTATCAAGTACTCGGGGTCCTACGGGACACAAGCGGACGGTTAAAAACCAAATAACATCTATTGCCCAACTGTGCCTCTGCATTATTTACCTACTTCAATTTTAGTTATTAAACGATAATTAAAGCCATGATCATCTCCAACATAAAGCATACGACAGTCTTCCAACAACTGTGGCACTTGACGACACGCAACAGCACTTGAGCAAACGACTACGACACGCAAGTCCAACTATCTACCAAACAACATGTAATAGGATGTGTCCAAGGCAATATAAGGCTGCAAGGGATACCACGGGTACGAAAACTAGAGCATCGCAACACAGATAGCAATAGATCAACATGAGGAAATAAAGACTATAAAAGTAAAATAGGTAGAAAGGGGGAGAATGCTCGCCTGAAAATATTGCTGGAGGTTCATCCGAAGATCGGGTCGATACTCGCATCAACTCATCGGCCTAATCCGTGAAGAAGCAAAGCACTAAAAAGAAACACCGGATGCACTATTTAATACTACGGCAAAAGATCGGGCATGATGCATGTATGATGTATGACATGGCAAAGGTGCGATGCGATTAGGCAATATTAAGCGGAACCGGGGTCCCGACAAATATTAAGTGGTCCAAGTTATTTAGATTCCCCACAATTTAAATGTTGACTTAACAAGGCAAAAAAATGGCATCGATTCGCTACAAAAATTTAAATAAGACCAATATTATACTAGATTTGCCCGCATATGGTCTCCATATTTAATTATGAGGTGAATCTTCCAAATAGCTCTAAACTCCCACAAACATGTATGCATGCATGACCAATTTAATATGCAACAAGTTGATATTACAGTTATAAAATAGGGCTCGGGAAAAGGGGCCACACATGGAGGTTTGGCGGTCTTGGATCAGGGATTCGACGGGGTTTGGGTTCGGTCTCGAGCTGGGATTGGTCTTGCGGTCAGGGAAGAACTACTTGGTGTTCCTTGTCTTGTCGAAGGCCTTGTTGATCTGCGACGGAGAAGGGGTCCGAGAAGGAGATCTTGTCGGTGTCACGGTTGATGGTGGACTTGGGGAAAATCCTTGTCTTCAATTGCGTGTCGCGGGTGGAATTTGTGGACACACCTCTCTGTCGGGGCGTTGGTCATGGGCTCAAAAACTGTAGGTGGCACAATCGAGAGATAACCTCTGATAAACACATGGAGATACCAACACGTCGCAGCATCCAGAGATACCCTCTCGCTGGATCAAAACAACAAGAGGCATACACGAGTAGGCTTCAGCGCAGGCCATCCTTGGTGGCAAGCTTGCAGAGGAGGCGGGCCTGGCGTCGACGGCAGCACGTCAAGGGAAAGAGTGGCGCACGCTGCAGAGCCGGGCCAAGGACAAGCGCGACGAGGCCTTTGGCCGGAGAGCAGAAGGGTACGGCAGCGAGCTCGACAGGGAGGGAACAACCACGCGCGGTCGGTGGTGGACGTAGAGGCGGTCGCTGGCGAGCGCGGAGGTGCCACGCCATGGCAGGGCTTGGCCAGTGAGCTCTAGAGGTTGCAGGGGCGAGGGAAGGTGGTCGGCGCTGGGTTGAGGAAGGAAGCCGGGGAGGAAGGGCCGACGGTTGTAGAGGGGAGGCACTGACGTAGGGCTCCAGCGGGACGACATCGGCCAGAGGGAGGCCTAGCTGGCGGGCGATCTTGGGGTGGCGCCAGGGTAAGGAGGGAGGCGCGCGGTGGCTTGCGCCGAGGCAGGGCGACCGATGACGGGGGGCTCCTGGGCGACGGCACGCTCGATGGTTGGAGGGGATGCGGCGGCGGGGTCTGGGACAAGCGATTTGGGGCAGAGGCGAGGGAGGGGGTCGCGCTCGCAAAGGAGAGAGAGGGAGCGGTCGGTTCCCTGCAGGGTGGGGCCGGCGCAGGCGAGAGGAGCGGGGGACGCGGGACGCGAGTGGTTGGTGGGGTGGGGCCAGACGGGAGGCAATGGGGTGGCGGTTCGATCGGCAGGCGTGTGCGTGTATGTGTGTGCTGCCTAGCGGCGGCGGCTAGGGTGGGAAATTGGGTAGGTGGGATTATAGGGTTTGGCTAGGGTTAGGATTAGGGTTTGGTTGGAGGTGGCCGGCTGGGCTTTTGGGCCTGGCTGGCTTCCTCCCAAAAATAATATAAACTTTTTATTTAATATTTAAAAGATGTTTGTAATTAGTTTTTAGAAAAATAAAATATCCAGATAGATCTGGGGTTTGTATTTTGACATAAAGAAGTGGAGTATTATAAAAAAACAAAATAGGATTTTGTATTATACTTTTATGACAAGGCATGCATGACGATGTCATGATGATGCACAAAGTATTATTTAACCGCGATTTTCTAGTAGTGGTTTTACCCGGAGTGCTACACTTAGCCTTTTTGTTGTAGTATTCGTCACAGTGTCTTAACTATGGATTTCATCCAAATCCATCATGGAATCTCCTTTCCATTACATTGTGCCACCCATAGTTTAAATTGAGATAAACTTAATTTGTATCTTGTGACAAAACTAGTATCAATGTAACACTTTACAATGAACTATTTGTAATTATTTGTCACCTCTACACAAATATATTCTTAGTTCTTTCAAAAAGATCATAAGAATATCCTCACTATCATCCTATGATCATTTTATGATTCATTCTAGTATATGCTCATAACACTTAGAGCATAGGACATATCTGGATGTGTACATATCATGGTATGATTGATCAAATCATTCTTGTGATTTTACTCATCAAGTGTCAAAGCACTTGAATCTTGTTTCACTTATCAAGTGTAGATACACTTGAATCTTGATTCAATTCCTTTCCATGTGACAAGAACTTTTTCTTGTTGTTTCTATATTGAACTCCTTCAATATCTCATATATGTACGTTTGGCACAACCATATTAGCGTCACAGTCTATCCTCTATAGACATTCATGCTAAATATTCTGGTTTTTTCTAAGTCTTTCATCAAAATGAAATTCTTAAACTTTGTAAATAAAAGATACATCATTTCCAATCAACAAGATGTCCTCCACATAATGTATTAGAAATATGTCTTAGCGCTCCCAATTAATTTCTTGCAAATGCAAGCATCTTCATCGTCTCCTGATGAAAACTCTTTTTCATCACGGTGAAGATTCCAACTCCGCGATGCTTACTTCAACCATTGAAGTTTGCATGCCCTTTTTAGCATTCTTTGAATTAACCAAACCCTTTGGACCGTGTCATGTACACGTCCTAGGTAACCATTCTATTAGAAGAACTTTGTTTTGTTTATTCATCTACCATATATCAAATTATATGTAGTGGTTGCTACTTTAATCCGTCCAGACTAAATATCGCTATGAAAGATCCAATCTTTTCATAGTCAACTCCTTGAACATTGTCGTAAAATACTTTACCGACATGTCGACTATATCATAGATGTAAAACATCCATGTCTGTTTCTTTATAGATCCAAATACGACCGATAGGTTTTTACACTTTTCCGGAGGGTCTTCCAAGTTCAAAACTTGATTTCTCGTATATGGAACTATCAAGGATTTTATGGCTTCAAGCCATTTGATGGAGTCAGGGCCCATCATCGCTTCTTTGTATGTAGTCGGTTCATAATTGTCAAACAATAATGATTTACTCTCAAATCTTAGCATTTGATTGTTTATCCGTCCTACTTGGTTCAATAGGAACTTTAGATCTCCGTGACCACAACATTTGAGGCACATAAGCTAGGAGCGTTATGGCAGCCTCCGGAACTTTTTCCGGCGCTACGCAACTCAGCACATATAGCTAAGGTTTGTTAACCTTATCAAAGTTCTATTGTCCTCCCACTTAACTTTTACGAAAAATTCCTTCTTCAAGAAACTTCACGTTTCAAGCGACAAACCCTTTTGTCCTCGGTGTTATGGAGGAATAACCAATTTTTATTCAAAATAACCTACAAAGACATGCTCATCCGACTTCGGTTGTAAACATATTACTTATGTTCAGCATACCAAAAATTAAGAAATGACAACTTGGGTTTTACCCCAAACCATAACTTCCATGGTGTCATTTCAACGGATCAAGATGGAGATCTTTTCAGTGAAAAAGCGGTAGTCTCTAAAGCTTTAATCTTTTAAAACATAATGGCAGTTTTATAAATAACACCTTTGATCCAACCATGTCAAACAAGGTTTCATTACAAATCTCAAACACTCCATATTCCTATGGTGTTTCGGGATATGTAAATCTAGGTGTTTTGCTAAACTTGTAACTCAAATAAATCCTTTTATGATAAAATCATAATTCATTTATTTTCTTGTTACACTTGTAACTCAAACAAATTCCTTATGATAAAATCATAAAACATTTATTTTCTTGTTACAATGATTTTCTGTTAGACCCCTCCTTTATAAAGGATAGGATCCCTGTGATTGCAATGCTAGTCCCTGGATCAATGCTAGCATCCACAGTTTAAGATGAAGTACACAGATACAAAGGTCGTTTATTACATTCATTCCAGAGATAAACATAGTCTTTTACAACTCAGGGCCATAGGCCTAATACAAGAGTTTTTAGAAATAAGTAATAAACACAAGTCTTCATCTTCATGTGCCACAGGCAAGCATGTTGAGTGTAGACTCATGACTCCTACTCATCATCGGAGTAACCTGCAACATCACAAGTTACAGCCACAGAGGGTCAATACTTTGGAATAGTATTGGCAAGTGATACCTTAGTATATTTTAAGTGGTCTACAGTTCTATATGCATTTGGCTAGTGTAGCTTGGCTTGCTTTGCTCAAAATTATGTTTTACTTATTAGTTGAAATTGCTAAGTTTTTCTTTGTCAAAACATTCCCAAGGAAACCATCAATAGATATTGAGGTCCTTCACCCTTGTTCACCCACAAGTTTTTAATTTAGAAGTTGGAGTGATGAGATTCTTGTGGCTTCCATGTCTTGATGCTCAAGTGTCCATTTCCTTGGACAAGGCTAAGTACTTAGGTTTTCCATCTGCAGAGGTTGTGCACTTTCCCCACCAGACTTGGTTTCCCAAGACAGGACCTTTCAGAAGCTTTTCCTTAGTCAAAATGGACGCGCTCCAACCTATCAACCCAACTACCACCCTCTGTCCAAATTGACTAAGTTCTGGCAACCTATATGATCATGGCAGAGCCCATAATGCCAAGTGGTTGCCGTTAGCTTTCTCAACATTTGGCCTCCAAATCCCTTTGTGCCTGGGTGGCATTCCACAAGTGAGATACACAACCCAAGTCCATGGCCTTGTGTAACCACTCAACATAACCCAATCAATCCATTCCACCTGGAGATTTATTTGACTTAGTTGTTTTATTAAGAAAATATAAGTCTCTTGACTTAGAATATTTTTATCATAAACCATATAGATGTTCACCACCCTAGTTTACTATAAGCTAGGCTAAGCAAAGTATGGTATCTTAACTTAAGAAAATTTCCCTAGCAATTCTACTACTTCACTCTACTTAGGATTTCCCATCTTGGCACCAAGCAAAATATCATGCATTTACTTTAGCAAAATATCTAATGCAAGTATAAAACTTAGGATAGGAAATTCATGATAATATCACTTGCCTTGGTAGTGGAGAGTAGCACTCCTCACAATCACAATCACTATCAAAATCTACACAAGAGACAATAGCACACAATTACACACAATATAAATACAATCAAAAATAAATATGAATGCATGCATGCAAGAATTTACTAAATGGTGATTTTTTGAAAATTATACCAAGTATGTTCATGAGCACAGAAACTTAACAAGGCTCAAAATTGCCAACTACATTTATTTGGCCCAAAAATAACTACAAGAATAAAACTATATCTAAAATAGCCCTAAACATGTTTCACAATAAAAATCATTTTTAACTGTTACTATATGCTAATCAAAAGGTATATTCTGATAGGCCTTGTCTTACTGAACTCAACGATATAAAGTTTGCAAAAATCCAACGTATCGTTTGAAAGTTATAAGCATTTGAAGTTTGAATCAAATTCTGGTTTTAAATTCTGTTTTAATCTAAATTCCTGCCACGCGTCGCGTTTCTACTGGCGCGTACCGGTTCGCACCGGATCGCCCTTCTGAGCCGTTGGATTTAAATAACGTTCTGCGGCTCGATCATCCATACCTCTTCGATAAGTGAAGTGTTTCACGTAGGATCCAGATCGATGGCTAAGATTCATCTAACCTAAAGCAAGCGGCTTGGTAATGACGGGCGTCGATCGATGGCGTGCCGGCGTTACGGTCGCCGGAGAAGGAAGGAGGTGCTTACCAGAACCGCAGAAGGTTGCTGATGCTCAAGGTGGCAATGGCTTGGGAAGGGGCGTATGGGTTCGTCGGAGATTTCTCGCCGGAGTTCGCGAACGCGTCTGCCACGGTCAGTTGTCGACGTTGGCGAGGTTCCTCGTCGCCCTAAGTCAAAACAGGGGTACTATCAGATGCGCAAAACGAAGTGGATTCAGGGCGTATCAGTCAGAGATCAAGGGGCGGTGGTTACTTACGAAGGGGGGTCGCCGGAGTTCTTGCAGGAGACGGTGGCGGCCAGTTGTTGACGTTGCCAAGGCTAGGGATCATGCGAAAGTAAACGGCGAGTGTCAGAAGATGCGTATGAGTTCACTGAACAAGATAGTGTGAATGAGAGACGGAGGGGAGCTCGAGACTCACCGGAATTTGCCGGCGCAGTCGTCGGAGACGGCGGGGTTGCAGAGAGCAATGCGCGCAGCCTGGGGGCGTTCAGTGCTCGGGGTTTTGGGGAAAAGAGAGAGGGGACAGAGGGGTTTCTTATAGCTTGCTCGCGAGAATCAGAGCCAATAACTCGAATTGATGCCGCGAATCAAGACCGAACGCCCGCTTGATTTGGGGAATGAATGGGTCGTGTGGGTGGAGACGATTGTCGTGGGGTTGGCCCGCTTGTCGCTGATATGCTTGGGTTTTCGGGGTCCGTGGTCATGGTTCAGGCGTGTGCTCAGCGTGAGAAGAGAAAAAGAAGTCCCGGGTGGGCTTCTTTGGCTGGATTAGTTCTTGGGCCAGATCGGCCGCTTGGCCTTTCCATTTCTTTGCCCTTTTCTTTTTACATTTTCTATTTTCTGAATTGATTTTGATATGTTTTCAAATCTTTTTTGAATTCAAACAAATTTGGGGATCCTTGTAGGGTTCTGTGGTTTCAAATGCAGTTATTTAACCAAGTGGTTACTTTGTAGGGTTTGGTCATGCTTGGTTTTCATAAGGAATGTAGATTTTGCTATAGTTGCAATTATTTGAATTTAGGGTTTTGAATCACTTCTAAGTTTTGAATCATGGTAGAGTTTTACACAATCATTCCAACAATGGAGTCAATTAAACAAGTACTTAAGCTTCCAAATTTCAAAGTGTGATGGTCATCTTGGAATCAAAGGCCCACATGAAATCATAGACTCAACTTCTGCTTCTAAGTGATTTTTGATAAACCCTAAATGAATGAATGAGATGCATATATGATTGAAATGAGTTTTGAAACCATGATTTTTTTTGGGATGTTACAAATCTAACCCCCTTAAGATGAATCTCGCCCTCGAGATTCGGTTTGGCTAGCAAATAGGTGAGGGTGGTCCTTTCGAAGATCATCTTCTCTTTCCCATGTTGCTTCCTCTTCAGAGTGATGGTTCCATTGCACTTTACAAAATTTGATAGTCTTGGTCCTGGTGACTCTTTCTGCTACCTCTAGAATTTTGACAGGCTTTTCCTCATAAGTGAGATCACTTTCTAGCTGAACTTCCTCCAAAGGTATGGTATCCTTTAAAGAAGACTCTTCCATTTCTGGGTGACACTTTTTAAGCTGACTCACATGAAATACGTTATGGATCACGATAGAGATTCCGTAATTCCACTTCATATGCAACTTCTCCCTTTACTTAGAATCTTGAATGGCCGACGTATCTTGGTGCCAACTTTCCTTTGACTCCAAATCTTTTCACTCCACGGAGTGGTGATACCTGAGATAGGCTCTATCCCCAACTTCAGGGTGACTTCACGCTTAGAACTGCTGTAGCTTTTCCGTCGGGATTGTGCTATCTTCAACCTGTCCTTAACCAATTTAACTTTTCTTGGCGTCCTTGATAAGATCAGGTCCAAATAAACTTCTTTCTCCCACACCATTCCATAACAATGGGGTGGTACACTTCCTTCCGTAGAGTAACTCAAACGGTGCCATTCCAATACTTGATTGATGGCTGTTATTGTAAGAGAACTCCGCAGAAGGCAAACTTTCATCCCAACTTGCTCCATAGTCTAGAGCACAAGCTCTCAACATGTCTTCAAGAATTTGGTTGGTTCTTTCCGCTTGTCCATCCGCTTTGAGGATGAAAAGCGATACTAAACTCCAATCTCGCTCCTAAGGATTCATGAAGTTGTCTCCAAAAGTGAGATGTGAACTGGGTTCCCTATCTGACACAATACTCTTTGGCACACCGTGAAGGCATACAATCCTACTCATGTAAATTTTTGCTAACTTAGCACTTGTATAAGTTGTCTTCACGGGTATAAAATGAGCCACTTTGGTTAGACGATCCACTACTACCCATATGGAATCGTATCCCGATCTAGTCCTTGGTAATCCGGTAATGAAATCCATACCAATATTTTCCCACTTCCATTCAGGAATAGGCAATGGTTGAAGCAGACCTGCTGGTTTCTGGTGCTCCGCTTTGACTCTGCTACATACATCACACAAAGCGATATGTTCGGCTATGTCCCTTTTGAGATTGTTCCACCAAAATCTTTCTTTCATATCCATGTACATCTTGGTGTTTCCCGGGTGAATAGAGTACGGAGAGTTGTGTCCTTCCTGTAAGATCAGTTTCCGCAATTCCGAGTCTTGTGGAACACATATACGTTTCCCGTGCCATAAGGTACCTTGTTCGTCAACATGAAAACTTTTAGCCTTTCCTAGACCAATGTTTACCTTAATCTTTTCAATTTCCTTATCCGTCTTCTGGACTTCCCGGATCTTGTCCAATAGAGTGGGTTGAACATCTAAGGACATGAGATGTCCTTCTGGTACAATCTCCAATCTGAGTTCTTTGAATTGCTTACACAAATCATCTGGCATTTCTCCTTTTGTAAGGCCATTTACAAATGTCTTACGACTTAGAGCATCCGCTACTACATTTGCTTTACCAGATGGTATTGCAAACTCAAGTCGTAATCCTTGATAAGTTCTAACCATCTCCTTTGTCTCATGTTGCTTTCCTTTTGGGTGAAAATATATTTCAAACTCTTATGATCGTTGAACACCTCAGAACGCTTTCCCAAATGGTAATGTCTCCATGTTTTGAGTGCATGGACGACGAGGCTAACTCCAAATCATGAGTAGGGTAGTTTACTTCATGAGTTTTGAGTTGTCTCAAGCATAAGCTACGACTCTACCATCTTGCATAAGCACGGCTCCTAAGCCTTGATGAGAAGCATCACAATACACTTGGAAATCCTTTTCCAAATCTGGTAGACATAGAACGTGTCATTACAAGTCTCTTCTTCAATTCTTGAAACCGACTTCGCAACCTTCCGACCAAGCAAACTTCTTGTCTTTCTTTAGTAATTCTGTCATAGGCTTAGCAACTTTTGAGAAATTCTCAATGAACCTTCTGTAGTAACCTGCTAAGCCGAGGAAACTACGAACTTCTTTCACATTTTTAGGTGATTCCCAATCTGTCACAGCTGAAACCTTAGCAGGATCAACTGCCACACCATCTTTTGTCATCACATGACCAAGAAAACCAACCTTCTCTAACCAAAACTCACACTTGCTGAATTTGGCATATAGTTTATGTTCCCTCAGTTTCTCAAGTATCAAGCGTAAGTGTCTTTCATGCTCTTCCTTGCTCTTGGAGTAGACTAAGATGTCATCGATGAAAACGACAACGAACTTGTCAAGGAACTCCATGAACACCTTGTTCATCATATTCATGAAGTATGCTGGAGCGTTGGTTAATCCAAAAGGCATCACAGTATACTCATACAATCCATACCTTGTGGTGAATGCTGTTTTTGGTATGTCTTGCTCTCGTATCTTGAGTTGAAAATAACCTGACCGAAGATCAATCTTCGAGAATACACATGCTCCTTCTAGCTGATCAAATAAGTCATTGATTCTTGGCAAAGGATACTTGTTCTTGATTGTAACCTCGTTGAGAGAACGGTAGTCAATACACAATCTTTGGGTTCTATCTTTCTTCTCTACGAACAAAACTGGGGCTCCCCAAGATGAAGAACTTGGTTGAATAAACCCTTTCTGTAACTGTTCCCCTAGTTGTTTCTTGAGCTCCTTCAATTCATCAACTGACATTTTGTACGGTCTCTTAGCTATTGGTCCTGATCCTGGCACCAAATCTATCAGAAACTCCACATCTCTATCCGGTGGCATTCCAGGCAATTCTTCCGGAAACACATCCGGATATTCACACACAATTGGTACACTTTCCATGCTAACCCCCTTAAGAGAATTTAGCTTACTTCCTTTAAATTCAAAATTTGACTTAAACTTTATTCTTTTTCCTTCGGGGGTTGTGAGTGTAACGGTACGATTGGCACAATCTAATACTCCTTCATACTTAGCCATCCAATCCATTCCCAATATTACATCCAACCCTTGGGAATCTAGGATTATCAGACTTACTGGGAACTTATGTTTACCAAACTCTATGATAAGATCTCGGCATCCAAGGCTTGCTACCATGTCTCCCCCTGGAGAACTAACCTTTATTGGACACCCAATGTTTTCTGATGCAAACCCATTTCTATCCACAAATGCCTTTGATATGAATGAATGAGATGCACCAGTATCAAAGAGTACAAACGCTGAAATTGAATTGAGTCTGAACTTACCAAAGAACGGCATCGGGCTCCTCATAGACCTCCTCCACATTGATGTGGTTAACCTGTCCTTTACGAAATGGATTTGGCTTGTTAGGTCCTTCAACTTTCTTTCGGGCACACATTAGCATAATGCCCCAGCTTGCACTTGTAGCACTCAACCCGACCGAGGTCCTTTTGACATATTGACCTCCACCTCCACTACCATTTCCACCGTGGTGGCTCTTATGTCCACCCTTGTGGTTCTTGTATTTATCATTGTCATGACTACGATGTTTGTTGTCATGACGGTTGTGGTTGTGTTGCTTGTTGAACTTCCCATGTTTATGGGATTGAGCTGCCATGTCATCATAATGGGACCGCTTTGAGACGATCCGAGTTGTGTTTGTGAGTGTTTCCTCTTCCTACTCTCGACTTGTTTCCTTTTACTCTCCAAAATAGCAGCCTTGTCACACAAAGACCGATAAGTTGGAACATATGCCACGATAACTGAGGTTCAACTCATCATTCAAGCCTTCCAAGAACTTTTCCTTTCTCTTGGCATCGATTATCAACTTCATCCGGTGCATAGCGCCGATTGTTGAATTCTTCTACATATTCGCCACACTGCGATGGCGCCTGCTTCAAGTTGTGAAACTCCTTCTTTTCAGACTCATTATTCCCGACGAGATGTGAGCGTGCGAAACCCATCCTCAAATATGTCCCATGTCACTTCATCAATGGGAGTGGTGATTTGGAAGTTATCCCACCATGTGGCGGTGGTCCTTCCAACAGATGTCTGCGAATCGACTTTTTCAGCATCAAGCAGCATCGTCACCAAGTCTTTGTTCACGTAACGCAGCGGTCATTGGCTGCCATGGGATCGCTTGTTCCGAAAACTTTGCTGGCCTCAGACGCAGAAATCTGGTGAGCATATCAAAACCCGGAGGGTTGTTGTTGTTGTTGTTGTTGTTGTTGTTGTTGTTGTTGGGGTCATTGTTGTTGTTGTTGTTGTTGTTGTTCTGGTTTTGGATGAACGTCGTCATCATTTGCATAAGTTGTGTTTGCGCATTCATCATTTGTTGCATTTCCGGGGTGATGTTGTTGGGGTTGGGGTTTGCGCGACGGGGAGGCATCTGTGTTTCATTCACAGAGATAAGAATGAGATACCCATAGATGTTTTTATGCACAATACAACTTAAACAAACACATATTAAGCAACACGAGAAAATAAAGTTCAACAACCACATAACAAGTTCATGAAGTGATACACACAAGTGGCAAGCCATCCACATGTCGGATGGTCCAAAACAGGTTCACAAAACAAGTATGAATAACAAGATAAACGAGTGATCATGTCTACTCATCAACGTCAATCTCCTCCTCGACGAAGGTAAGACCTGCGTTCTCCATCGCGGTCTTGTTCTCCTCAATCGTAGTGGTCAAGGAATCGATCTTGGCCTTGAGAGCCCTCTTCCGAGCGAAGCCTCTCAATAACCATCTGCTGCTCAAGCTCAAGTCCTTAGACTTCAGCTCCTCGTCATGTCCCGGATTCTCTTGTTCCTATCCCGACGCTGCTTTCTTGACTCTTGAATCTGCGGTCCTGGGTCTCAAATTTTGTCTCCATCTCCTTGATCATCTCATCCTGCTGCAAAAGCTTGTCCTTCTCGAAGCTGTACTGAAGCTCGTCATTACCAAGCATGACGCTCGTCCGTCCGTATCTACGTGTAGAAGAGTCTCCAAGTCCTCAAGATAAAGACGTATCGGCTCATGGCGCCTCGAGTCGTCCTCAAAGTCGATGGACTCTCTCATCATCACGCTCATCAAGACGTGAAAGTGAGTACCCTAACCTGCGGAGTGACGGCCTGAGCCGTCCTATCAGGTCCTGCATGACTACCTCCATGCCTCTCTCCCTGTCATCGTGCATCAACTTGAAGACGATGGCCTCTGTAGTGGGCTCAGTCTGGCGTCCTGGCTGGGTCACCTTGAAGCCCCAGAGGTCCTTCCTCTCGAACTTGGTGAGTGGGTACACCGTAATGGTGGGAAGAGGGAGGCCAAGCAGAGTGGTAAGCTCGATGATACGGGGACCAAAACGAGTAACTCGAAACTCTTCAACGGTGCTGATGGCAACAGGCATCTATTTATAAGATTAAAAAGTTAGAACAAAGCAATTCAAGATAGATCAAGACAACATTCATACATATCCATGAAACATAATTGTCACACAAGCCATGTATACATGAATTCATTACATCATTCAAGGTCCATACTTATTAAAATATCTTTTGAAAAATAAGGTGATAAATGGTGGTCCAACTAACGAAATGTCATTACAGTCCAATCTCACGGGACCTATTATTGAACACAATGTTCCTAGAGGCAATCCACCAATCTTGTTCCCTTGACTCTATCACTAAGTCTATAACATCTCCCCTTATTTCTTGGTTGTTGTCTTCCAATTCTTGAGTAAGTTCCTTCTCTTTCTCTAAGTCCTTTTGGAGGTTGAGCATTCTGCACTTAACTCTAGCACTTAGTTCCTTGATAGTCCTCCAAGCTGCATCCCTGGCTGACTCAAAGAATGTGGTGTGCATGGTAGTGTTGGTGTACATGCAGAATCCCCTTTCTTTGTGGTTGTCTCCCTTGTTTTTGTACAAGTGTAGTTGCACCCACCAATACTCCACTCCTTCATCCATCACTGGAAAGCCCTTGTACACAGCTTCACCATGTGCATCCATAGCTTCCATGAGGTCCTTGAGAATATTGGGAAACTCAGTTTCACATTCCAAGGTCATGGTCATGAGTGGTCCTTTCTTCACAGCTTCGTTGATGGAGTTCATCTACAAAGGAAGTTGAAAGAGATTAGAAAAGTTTTACGAGAAGAATAGACAAGTGTAGAAGTAGTTGAAAAACTTTTTCCTTAGTGGTTTTTCCAATCCTAGGGTCATAATCCTACAACACATGGTGCTCGATACCATCTGTTAGACCCTCCTTTATAAAGGATAGGATCACTGTGATTGCAATGCTCGTCCCTGGATCAATGCTAGCATCCACAGTTTAAGATGAAGTACACAGATACAAAGGTCGTTTATTACATTCATTCCAGAGATAAACATAGTCTTTTACAACTCAGGGCCATAGGCCTAATACAAGAGTTTTTAGAAATAAGTAATAAACACAAGTCTTCATCTTCATGTGCCACAGGCAAGCATGTTGAGTGTAGACTCATGACTCCTACTCATCGGAGTAACCTGCAACATCACAAGTTACAGCCACAGAGGGTCAATACTTTGGAATAGTATTGGCAAGTGATACCTTAGTATATTTTAAGTGGTCTACAGTTCTATATGCATTTGGCTAGTGTAGCTTGGCTTGCTTTGCTCAAAATTATGTTTTACTTATTAGTTGAAATTGCTAAGTTTTTCTTTGTCAAAACATTCCCAAGGAAACCATCAATAGATATTGAGGTCCTTCACCCTTGTTCACCCACAAGTTTTTAATTTAGAAGTTGGAGTGATGAGATTCTTGTGGCTTCCATGTCTTGATGCTCAAGTGTCCATTTCCTTGGACAAGGCTAAGTACTTAGGTTTTCCATCTGCAGAGGTTGTGCACTTTCCCACTGGACTTGGTTTCCCAAGACAGGACCTTTCAGAAGCTTTTCCTTAGTCAAAATGGACGCGCTCCAACCTATCAACCCAACTACCACCCTCTGTCCAAATTGACTAAGTTCTGGCAACCTATATGATCATGGCAGAGCCCATAATGCCAAGTGGTTGCACTGTTAGCTTTCTCAACATTTGGCCTCCAAATCCCTTTGTGCCTGGGTGGCATTCCACAAGTGAGATACACAACCCAAGTCCATGGCCTTGTGTAACCACTCAACATAACCCAATCAATCCATTCCACCCAGGAGATTTATTTGACTTAGTTGTTTTATTAAGAAAATATAAGTCTCTTGACTTAGAATATTTTTATCATAAACCATATAGATGTTCACCACCCTAGTTTACTATAAGCTAGGCTAAGCAAAGTATGGTATCTTAACTTAGGAAAATTTCCCTAGCAATTCTACTACTTCACTCTACTTAGGATTTCCCATCTTGGCACCAAGCAAAATATCATGCATTTACTTTAGCAAAATATCTAATGCAAGTATAAAACTTAGGATAGGAAATTCATGATAATATCACTTGCCTTGGTAGTGGGGAGAGTAGCACTCCTCACAATCACAATCACTATCAAAATCTACACAAGAGACAATAGCACACAATTACACACAATATAAATACAATCAAAAATAAATATGAATGCATGCATGCAAGAATTTACTAAATGGTGATTTTTTGAAAATTATACCAAGTATGTTCATGAGCACAGAAACTTAACAAGGCTCAAAATTGCCAACTACATTTATTTGGCCCAAAAATAACTACAAGAATAAAACTATATCTAAAATAGCCCTAAACATGTTTCACAATAAAAATCATTTTTAACTGTTACTATATGCTAATCAAAAGGTATATTCTGATAGGCCTTGTCTTACTGAACTCAACGATATAAAGTTTGCAAAAATCCAACGTATCGTTTGAAAGTTATAAGCATTTGAAGTTTGAATCAAATTCTGGTTTTAAATTCTGTTTTAATCTAAATTCCTGCCACGCTGTCGGCTTATCGGGCGCTGCACTTCGCACCGGATCGCCCTTCCGAGCCGTTGGATTTAAATAACGTTGCTGCTCGAGATCTGTCCATACCTCTTCGATAAGTGAAGTGTTTCTACGCCAGGATCCAGATCCGATGGCTAAGATTCATCTAACCTAAACGAAGCGGCGCCGGCGGTAGCGGCGTCGATCGATGTGCCGTGCTCTGGTCGCCCGGAGAAGGAAGGAGGTGCTTACCGAACCGCAGAAGGTTCTTGATGCTCAAGGTGGCAATGGCTTGGGAAGGCGTATGGGTTCGTCGGAGATTTCGCCGGGAGTTCGCGAAGCACCGCCACGGTGGCCATTGTCGACGTTGGCGAGGTTCCTCGTCGCCTAAGTCAAAACAGGGTACTATCGATGCGCAAAACGAAGTGGATTCAGGCGTATCCCAGAGATCAAGGGCGGTGGTTACTACGAAGGGGTCGCCGGAGTTCTTGCAGAGACGGTGGCCATTGTTGACGCTGCCAAGGCTAGGGATCATGCGAAAGTAAACGGCGAGTGTCGAAGATGCGTATGAGTTCACCGAACAAGATAGTGTGAATGAGACGAGGGAGCTCGAGACTCACCGAATTTGCCGCCATCGTGCCGGAGACGGCGGGGTTGCAGAGAGCAATGCGCGCAGCCTGGGGGCGTTCAGTGCTCGGGGTTTTGGGGAAAAGAGAGAGGGGACAGAGGGGTTTCTTATAGCTTGCTCGCGAGCGAGAATCACTGAGCCAATAACTCGAATTGATGCCGCGAATCAAGACCAGAAACGCCCGCTTGATTTGGGGAATGAATGGGTCGTGTGGGTGGAGACGACGCTGTCGTGGGGTTGGCCCGCTTGTCAGTGATATGCGCAGGTTTTCGTGGGGTCCGGTCACGGGTTCATAGCGTGCTCACAGCGTGAGAAGAGAAAAAGTCCCGGTGGGCTTGCTGGCTGGATTAGTTCTTGGGCAGATTCTCGCTTGGCCTTTTCCATTTCTTTGCCCTTTTCTTTTCTCGCTTTCTATTTTCTGAATTGATTTTGATATGTTTTCAAATCTTTTTTGAATTCAAACAAATTTGGGGATCCTTGTAGGGTTCTGTGGTTTCAAATGCAGTTATTTAACCAAGTGGTTACTTTGTAGGGTTTGGTCATGCTTGGTTTTCATAAGGAACAGAGATTTTTGCTATAGTTGCAATTATTTGAATTTAGGGTTTTGAATCACTTCTAAGTTTTGAATCATGGTAGAGTTTTACACAATCATTCCAACAATGGAGTCAATTAAACAAGTACTTAAGCTTCCAAATTTCAAAGTGTGATGGTCATCTTGGAATCAAAGGCCCACATGAAATCATAGACTCAACTTCTGCTTCTAAGTGATTTTTGATAAACCCTAAATGAATGAATGAGATGCATATATGATTGAAATGAGTTTTGAAACCATGATTTTTGGGATGTTACATTTTCACTTCATCTTGAAAGTCTTTGAACGTTTTCAAATAATTCGTACTTCTTTCTCATTAAGTGAACATTCACTCAAATATCTGGAGAAAGCATATGAAGTTGAAACCCATCACTTACGACTACACATAATGGACTACATACATCGATATGTATAAATTCCAATAATTTAGTCATTCGTTCTTCTTTGGCCTTTGAACGAAGTTTTAATTATCCCGAGGAAAGTCTCACAAGCGTCACTTGATCAAATCAAAGACTCCAAAAATCCAAGAATATGGAAATTCTTCATGTTTTATTTCCAATATAATTTAAACGGCGATGTCACTTCGTAAGTGATCTTTCAATCATTTGTCTTGCGACATTTTAGCATTAGGTTTTATGGATGTGATTTCTCCAACTAGATTTGTAAATCATCCATCTTATATGGAATACAGTAATTATTTGAACAACCTTTGTTCTTATAATACCTGATTCAAATAACAATTATGAAAACAAATCTTGAAGTCAAGCTTTGATGTCAACGAGAGATACAAACAACGGTTTTTTTTCGATGAACATCATCACATATTCTCTTGCTAGTTACCTAGGCCATTGTGGTTCATGAATTGCGTCGTTCTGTATGAAATTTCATACCAACCAATTCGGTATCCAATACCCAAGAACCACTTTATTTTAACAAGCAAAGAATACAACCATAACATGTATATCATCTATATACCTAAATTGGATATTTCCAATCTTTTGTTTTCTGCTAAATATATTTTATAGATTCTCTTTCAGCATTTCCTTTTCCTTTTTAAAAGAATCTATCAACATCAAAAGTGGCGCCATATACATGAAACATAGTCCAAAGCGTGTATATTCAAATAATAATACCTTTGGACTTGCACTTTGAAGTACATCACCATCATCAAAATAATTGGTATTCTTTCAAAATCCATTCTTTAGTAATCTTTTAGTGTAGTAAACACTTTACATACATCTTCTATTCATACTTATCATGACGACTTTCATGATCAAGATACTGTAGCTTATAAAGGCGAATCGTGAGTATAACATTAATTTCCAAAACCCTTTTGGATGATTAGGATGTCTAGCATCTCCAACCTTCGTAAATTCTCATCCAATATGATAACATATATTATACTCTATCATATTGCAACCAAAACATTGTTTCAGATATCATTATATCTGCCACACATGATGGTTTCTGAAACAATTCTTTTAGCTCCTAGATAAACTTGATATTAAAACAATCAAGAATCATGGAGGCAAACATGATACTTAAGATACTAACACTGGAATTGTTACTCTCGATTTAATACCAACTATTAAATTTCACGGAGTAAATAGAGTTTGCTGAAAGTTTGCAATAGGACTTTAAACTTTGATTGACACTCAACACAATACGATACCAGTTCGTAAAGTAAATATCCAGAATTCTATATTTCTATTATCTCATTTACAACTATGCATAAGGTAGTGAACGAATGCCAATGACTACAACAAATTATGCAAATTCACTTTGATTTAATTTATGATTAATTGAGTTCTACTAATCCAAATTAGAAATTAACTCCCACTCAAAAACGACATCCCTCGTGTCTTTTTGGTGATTACATGAACCAAATCCACTACACCAAGTCTGACCATCACGTGAGTCGGTGTTGCTTCAAAGGCGAGCATCCATATGGTCATCATATCAAAACATATGACTGATGCTTAACCTTTCGGTCCGTGTTCCGAGGCCATGTATGTACATGATAGGCTCGCCAAGTAAGAACCTTAGTATTCGCGTGTGTAACTGTCTTACACCCGAGATATGCTCGTGGATTCAAGTACACCCGATCATCACGTGATGTCTTGAAGCGACGAAACATTGTCAGTGCATACTTAAGGAAGAACACATTTTTATCTTGATATCTAAATGAGGGATCATCTTATTATGCTAATTAAACGTCAAACAAGCAATATAAGATGCAATTAAACATCACATGTTTATAAGTGAAATGATATGGTTCCCACATATGATCTTCATCATGTGCACTGTGGTATGATCTCTATCATACCTTTATGTGTAAGTCCAAGGTCTATGGAACTTACACGCTATGTGTGTTGTAAGAGTATCATCTCATACTTCTACTTACAATATCACCATATCATAACACTAGCCCAGCAACAATCTAAACTAGACGCCTCTAATTTATCCATTGCAAGTTTTACGTGGCTTAGGGCTTTTGAAGATAGAACCGTTCTTACCTACGAACATGAACCACAACGAGGATAACAAAATTGTTGAAAACTCGTTTTGACTATAGTAGGAGAGACAGACACCCGCTAGCCACTTATGAAAACTAGTTGCATGTCAAGCGTGGAACAGGTCTCATGTGCGAGGACATGTAAAGTTTGTCCGGGCCGCTTCATCCCACTATACCACCAATATCCAAAGTATAACTAAGAAGCAATAAAGTGATAATAATCGCCCACATACTCATATGTGTACTACCCGTGCAAAGCATCTACGCATAGATCCGGCTCTGATACCACTGTAGGGTTCGCAGCATAGAAAACAAAAAATTTCCTACGATGGGAACTATGTACCAAGATCTATCTACTAGATATAAACAACGGGTGGATGTATATCCATAGAGAACATACCCTTGAAGACCGACAAAGCTTAACGAGTTCGACTCGTGGTTGATGTAGACGATCTCTTGCCGATCTCAAGATCGAGAGGAAGTCCTAGCGCCGCAAATCAGCAGCGCATCCGTTCTCGCACACACATTCGAGGCATCGAAACCTCTCGCCTCCTCGCCCAGCGATGCAGCGAAGCACAACTCTTTCTTGCCGAATAGCCACCGGAACACGTATCTCACTAGTCCGAGACCATGGGGATAAATTCTAGAGGGGAGAGAGATCCTTCACGAGGAGGTGTGAGTGAGAGAGGAGGGGGCTCCTTTATAGGGAGAGGGGGCACCCAAGGGGCCATGCGCCCAGCCATGGGGCTGCCCCCACCTCTTCCACATTCATGTGGGTGGACACTCCACTCACTCAAATGCCTTTCAATTCCCTCCACTCAAAAACCCACTCAAATTCCCATTAAATTTCCACCAAATTTAATGCAAACTCTCATTAAATAAAACTCCTTTTATTTATTCAGAATTTTGTCAATTACTTTAATGACAAACATTCACACATAACCCCTTGCTAGTATTGCATTTCACATGCAGAAACACTTTCTGCAATTTCACCTGAAAACCCGTTTCGGTATCTAGTGAAATAAATTCATGCACTTGTTATTCTTTTCGTCATGAAACTTTTTCTCCAAATGGATGTCGGTGTCTCTGTCACCCTAAGGTTCGCGAATAATGCGTACATCATCGAGACCCCTCTCAGATCAATAATCAGAAGCGGGATCTGGAGACCCATACTGACTCCCACACATTCAACGATGACTTTCTTGTGATCGTCGGAACCTTTTACGCTAGTATCTTAATCCCTTTGTTTCGTGATATATTACATGTCCGAGATTCGATCATCGGTATCTCCATACCTAGTTTGATCTTGTTACTGACATGCAATCTTTTCTCGTTCCCGTGATATAACATTCTAGTGATCAAATCACTTGCTTGCAAGCTAATCAATGTGATATCACCAAGAGGGCCCAGAGCATATCTATCCGTCATCGGGATGAACAAATTCCACTCTCGATCCATGGGCCTCAACATAACACTTTATTAGTTCTGAACCGATCTTTATAATCACCCTGTTACGGTGTGACGTTTGATGTTATCAAGAAACTCTTCCGGTGTTAGTGATTGACATGATCTCATGGTCTAAGGATTAGGATCACTTCGTAAGTTGTGATAGAATTATAAACTCAATGACTTTGATCGTAATGCTATACTTCGGATGAATGTTCATCACATCATTCCAACAATGTTGTGACCTCGTTATTAACAACATCCAATGTCTATGATCAGGAAACCTTTGATCATCTTGTTAATCAACGAGCTAGTTTATAAGAGAGGCATAACTAGGAACTTACTTTTTGTTTATTAAACACACATGTATTAACGTTTCCGTATTAATACAATTATAGCATGAAAAATAAACATTTATCATAAATAAGGAATACGATAATAACCACTTTATTATTGCCTCTCGGGCATATTCCCTTCAATAACCAATAGAGGAATCTGGAAATTCATATGGCTCCCACATATTTCTACGATTACTTTGCGATCGAATGAACCACTTACATACGATACCAATTTCCCTTTGTCTCACGATAGTTTACTTATCCGAGGTTTTGATCGTCGGTATCTCTGCATACCTAGTTCAACCTCGTTACCGATAAGTACTCTTTTCTCGTTCCCGTGGTATGTGATCCCTTGTGAGCCAGTCACATGCTTGCAAGCCAATTGGATGACATTCCACCGAGAGGGCCTAGAGTATATATATCCGTCATATGGATGGACAAATCCCACTCTTGATCCATGTGTCGCAACCCATACTTTCCAAACACTCAATGCCACCTTTATAGCCACCCAGTTACGGTGTGGTGTTTGATGTCATCAAAGCATCCTTCCGGTGATGGTGATAAGCATGATCTCATGGTCGAAGGAATTAGGTTACTATGTATCAGAAAGCTTATAGCAATTGAACTATTAAAATGACTTGATATTTATGCTACGCTTATCTATAGGAGTATGTCCATCATACCATTCTCCTAATGATATGATATTGTTGTTAATAACATCTCAATGTTCATGATAGGGAAACCACAATCTTCTATTAACCAACAAGCTAGTATTATGAAGAGGCTTTACTAGGGACTCTAATTTAGTTTATAAATCACACAAGTATTAATGTTTCCTGGTTAATACTGTTATAGCATGAATGTAAACATTTATCATAAACACAAAGATATAATAATAACTATATTTATTATTGCCTCTAGGGCATATCTCCATGTCACATCCCAAAATTTTCCAAATTTTGTAATGTGAAAAATAAATAATTGTTGAAATTTAGGGTGAAAAGAAACTTTTGATTCCAAATGGAAACTTAAAATCCCATCTTGAACAAACTTGAGTAATGTTTGAATCCAAATAAATTCAAATCAAGTGAAATGCATTTTTCATAAATGCACCTTGAAATTTAAACACTTGGAAAATAAACCAAAACCCTAAAACCCAAATGGAATAAAATCATTTCCAAGATATCTCAAAGACCATTATTAAATCTACTGAAAAGATTTGGAAAGATTTAGATTTCAAATAGAGTTTGAAAAACATTATTAAATCTTATTTGCATTAATACTAGGGCCTATCATAATTAATTAATATTCCCCAAAAATAATAAATATATTATTCTAAATCTGACTTCAGAATGTGTTAATAAACAGTGTTTGATTATTCACAAAGTTTGGCAAAAGTTTGATTTCAAATGAATGTTTGAATTGATTAAACTAAATTAAAACAGATAAATAGAAATGGAAAAAGAAAAATGATCAGAACAAAAAAAATGAACAGGGCCAAGCCAGCGCAGCAAACCCAGCCCAACTAGCCCAGCAGCCCACTCCCTCTCTCCCACGAGAAAACGCTCCATACCAGAAAATTGAACCGCGTAGTCGCTGACTAGCAGGCCCCACTCTTCCTCTCTCTCTCGCAGACAGCTACGCTCCACCTCCCAGCTTTCTTCCTCACCCGCCATGACTTCTTCTTCCCCAACCTCGTCGCCGTTTCTGCCAATTGATTGTATGTTTGATTCCTCTTTAACTGCGCGTTGATTCAACCCCCTGACCGTGCACATTTAAGCATCCCTCTCCCCTCTCTGCTCTCCCTCACTCGCCAGACCCTCCTCGCCCCTAGGCTGCCACAATTTGAGCTCGCACCCCCTCTGCTCCGACGAGCTCCAACTCCAATTCCGGCCACACCTCGCCACGCCTCGCCCACTCGACCACACAAGCGTGTTACCCAGAACCCTGCGCACCTCCTAGTACTCTCCGCTCGCTCGCGCACGCCTCAGACGCTCGACAACGAAGACGCCCTCTCGCCACCGTCCACTGCCTCTACTCCGGCGAGTGCCCTAGGTAGAGTTTGACCACCCCCTTTCCTCTCGTTGATGCACACATGTTTGCCGACCTCATGCGCAGCTAACACAGCTCTCATCTTGTCTTAGCGCGGTCTAAAACGTCGCCCACGACGACAGCCAGAGGAGCCCAACGCCGACACGAACTCCAGCGAACGATTCGAGCCAGCTCCGTGCGCCCCTGTCAATCCTGTGGCCACCTTGAGCATCACCACGACCCCACGAACCCGGTGAACCCCTCCATTCCTCTTCTCGCTTCCTAGATTCACCGAACCACCGCCACCAGAGCGCGCCGCCGCCAGCACCGCCAGTTCTTGGCAAGGCGTTAGGAGCAGTCCGATCTAGATCCGAGAGACGCGATTGATTGACTTATCGAAGGGGTAAGATCGATCCTGTGCCGCACGATTCACTTTAAATCCTGCGGTCCACGTTGTTGATCCGGATGAACCGGTATGGGCGAATAGAAACATTCCACGTGGCCCTGTCTATTTAATATTTAATAAAAAAACAGAATTGATATATTTGATGTTCCAATTTGTAAAATTCATAACTTTCAAACCATACGTCCAAATTTTGCAAATTTTATATCAATGGAATCAGCAAGACAAGTACTTTCCAACCATGCCCTTTGTTTAGTAAATTGCTTCTGTTAAATTGATTGTTTTTGCAGAAACTTGTATAGGCATATTTTGAATATAAAATTCAATCTAAAATTATTTTTGTGATTTAAACTATCTGACTCCAAACACCAAGTTTTAGGATTAAAAATTTATTTGGTGAACCCTATAAAGATTATTACTTTGCTAAAGGCATTTTCAACCACATAAAATATTGATTTGGTTTAAAATGGTTTATAAGTAAAATCTTTTGCAAATGATTTTTCCACTTATATAAAATGACCAATAAGTGTTTTAGAATGTTTATAACATGCTAGAAACCACTTTTCCAAATAAAATAATATTTAGCATGCTTGCATGCATTGATTTGATTCTAATATTTTATGTGATGTTTGCTTGAATGGTAGAATGAATTCTTGCTTGCTTGATTGAATTGTAGTGATTTGAAGAGTGTGAATATTGCAAGGTCAAGGAGTGAACTTATATTCTCTACCAAAATGGCAAGTGATGTTTCATACTTTTGTCCCATTATTTTCACTATGCATTAGTGATGTTTCTAAGTAGGACTTGCATGGAATTTTTGCTAAGTATAAACTATGCCATGGGAAAACCTAGTAGATGAAACCTTAGTAGAAATTTCCTAAGTTAAGATTCGTACTACTATCATGCTTAGCTTAGCTAGTAGAAAACAAGGGTGGAATATATTCATACTATGGAATATTTCTAAGTCAAGGACTTGTGTTTTGTTTAATAAAACAACTAAGTGAATGAATCACCTTGGTGGAATGGAAGGAATGGTTTGTGTTGAGTGGTTACACAAGGCCCATTTCTATGGTTTACCTTGTGTATATCACTTGTGGATGGCCACCCAGGAACAAAGAGATTTGAGATGTCAAATGTTGAGAAGCTTCAAGTGCAGCCACTTGGCATTATGGGCTCTGCCTGGATCATATAGGTTGTGTTGGAGATATGCCCAAGAGGCAATAATAAAGTGGTAATTATCATATCTTCATACTTATGATAAATGTTTACATACCATGCTATAATTGTATTAATAGGAAACATTAATACTTGTGTGATTTGTAAACATAAAAGAGTCCCTAGTAAAGCCTCTTGTTAAACTAGCTTGTTGGTTAATATATGATCATGGTTTCCTGATCATGAACATAGAGATGTTATTAACAACAGGGTCATATCATTAGGAGAATGATGTGATGGGCATACTCCTATAGTTAAGAGTAGCATAAAGATCAAGTCATTTAATATAGTTCATTTGCTATAAGCTTTCTGATACATAGTAACCTAATTCCTTCGACCATGAGATCATGTTAATCACCATCATCGGAAGGATGCTTTGATGACATCAAACACCACACCGTAACTGGGTGGCTATAAAGGTGGCATTGAGTGTTCGGAAAGTATGGGTTGAGACACATGGATCAAGAGTGGGATTTGTCCATTCATATGACGGATAGATATACTCTGGGCCCTCTCGGTGGAATGTCATCCAATTAGCTTGCAAGCATGTGACGGGCTCACAAGGGATCACATACCACGGGAACGAGAAAAGAGTACTTATCGGAAATGAGGTTGAACTAGGTATGCAGAGATACCGACGATCAAAACCTCGGATAAGTAAACTATCGTGAGACAAAGGGAAATTGGTATCGTATGTAAGTGGTTCATTCGATCACAAAGTAATCGTAGAAATATGTGGGAGCCTTATGAATTTCCAGATTCCTCTATTGGTTATTGATCAGAGAAGTGTCTCGATCATGTCCGCATAATTCACGAACCGTAGGGAGACACACTTAAGGATTCGATGTTGTTGAGTAGTTATGGAATGATGAGTAAGAGACCGAATGTTGTTCGGAGTCTCGGATGGGATTCGGGATATCACGAGGAGATCCGGAATGGTCCGGAGAATAAGATTCATATAAGGAAAGTCATGTTTCGGAGATAGGGAATGGTTCCGGTGTTTTCATCAGGAATGTTCTAGAAGGTTCTGGAATGTCCGGCACTCCGGAGGGGAAGGGTACATGAATGTGTTATATCAAGTTGGTATGATTGCATCATGTACTCGGTGTCATCGCTGAACAAAATAGAGGGTTTATTCAAATCCTAGTTTGAAAAGTCAAACGCCAAGTTTGAAAGTCAAACGGCTATTTTGGGAAGTGGAGGGGAGGTGGAATCCGAGTTGGGGAGGAGTCCCACCTCCACCGCCGGCCCACCTTGGGTCCGAGTTGGGGAGGGACTCCCCTCCCCAGGCGCGCCTCCCTCCACCTATAAGAGGAGGGGCTCCTCCTAGACACACAAGTTGCCTCCCTCTAAACCTAAACCCTAGCCACAGCCTAGGATTTCTCCCAAGCCGAGTTAGAGATTCTAATTGCCCTAGCCGCTGGTTTAGCCCTTCTAATTGGTGTGTCTAAACCCTAGATCACCAAGGCTCTCTCATAGTCCACCATACTGCCCGGCAAGGCGAAGCCTGCGAGATCTCCTCTACTTCGGTACCACGCCGTCGTCTTAGGAATCATGAGGAGAGTGCTACAACCTCCGCTGCCTTTGGAACAAGGAGAGGAAGGTCTTCATCGAAAATCGAACGCAGACCGATGTGAAGCGCTGTAACGCAGCCTTGGGAAGGATCGTCTGCGCGATCTTGAGATCGGGAGTGTACGACTACATCATCCACGAGAATCTGCTCTCGTTAACCGCTTTGTATCTTCGAGGGTTAGTACTCTATTGACTCGTTGCTACAATCTAGTAGATAGATCTTGGCTTGATCATAGATTAGATCTTGATTGTGTGTTCATGCGGTAGAAAATTTTTGTTTTCCATGCTACGAACCCCTACAGGTTGCAATAACTTAGCCAAATGGACAGTTGGTGGTAGGGGATGATAGGTTGGAACGCGTCCATTCTGGTCTAAGGGAAGGCTTCTGAAAGATCTTGTCTTGGTGAAACCAAGTCTTGTGGGGAAAGTGCACCACCTCTGTAGAGTGTAAAATCTAAGTACTTAGCCATGTCCCTGTTAAAGGAAAATTTGAGCATCAAGACATGGAAGCTATCAAGAATCTCCTCATCCAAATTTCTAAGTTAAAAACTTGTGGTTGAACAAGGGTTGAAGGATCACCAATTTCTATTGGGAGATGCCTTGGGTGATTTTTGACAAACAAAAACTTAGTGTTTTCAAATGATAAGGAAAATCTATTTTGAACAAAGCAAGCCTAAGCTCCACTTAGCCAAATGCATATAGATGATAGACTCCACTATACTACCATAGTATCACTTGCCAATACAATTCAAATGTATTGACCCTTGTGGCTGTAACTTATTATGATGTAGGTTTGTTTGATGTTAGTGAAGTTTATTGATTAGGATTACAAGTCTACAACCAACATGACTGCCCGTGGAACTTTGAAGATAAAGGACCCCATGCTATTGTTATATTCTGCTGCATTGTAATGAGATAGCCAAATGAGCTATGTAAGATGTAATAAATTATTTCATTCATGGTTATAAAGTTGTATTATGACCTTTGTTTCTTGATATTACATCTTAACTGTGGATGCTATCTATTGATCCAGGGACTAGCATTGTAAACACAGGGATCTCTACCTTATTAAAGGTTGGGACCTCTACACTCCAACAGTCTCCCACTTGCACTAGAGTCAACTAATCTAGATTACATGGTAATATACCGAACACCCATGGCAGTTTGGTGTTGGTCATGTTTTTCCCTCGGGAGAGGTTTAGTCAATGGATCCGCCACATTTAGATCATTGTGTACTTTGCAAATCTTTATGTCACCACCTTGGACATGTTCTCGAATAGCGTGAAAACGTAGCTTGATGTGCTTCATCTTCTTGTGTGACCTTGGTTCTTGCGCATTGGCTATGGCGCCCATGTTATCACAGTAGATAGACATTGGGTCCAGCGCACTTGGAACCACACCGAGCTCTGTAATGAACTCCTTCATCCATATCACTTCTTGTGAAGCCTCCGAAGCAGCTATGTATTCCGATTCAGTTGAAGATCTCGCCACAACGCTTTGCTTTGCACTCCTCCAACTAACTGCTGCACCATTCAAAGTAAATATGTATCCAGATTGAGATTTAGAATCATTCGGATCGGTGTTCCAACTAGCATCGGTGTAACCATTAACAACGAGTTGTTCATCACCTCCATAAGAAAGAACCATATCCTTAGTTCTTCTCAAGTACTTAAGGATGTTTTTGACCGCTGTCCAGTGATCCACTCCTGGATCACTTTGATATCTGCTAGTCAAACTAATAGCATATGCAATGTCGGGTCTAGTACATAGCATGGCATATATTATAGATCCTATGGCTGAGGCATAGGGAGTCTTACTCATCCTTTCTCTATCTTCTGCCGTTGCTGGACTTCGAGTTTTACTCAAGGTCGTATTGGGCAACATGGGCAAGAACCCTTTCTTGTTATCTTCCATTCCAAACCTCTTTAGAACTTTGTCCAAACATGTACTTTGTGACAGTGAAATTAGGCGTCTCGATCTATCTCTATAAATCTTTATGCCTAATATGTAAGCTGCTTCGCCAAGATCTTTCATTGAAAAACTATTATTCAAATATTCCTTGACACTATTAAGAAGGTCTACATCATTCCCAATCAACAATATGTCATCTACATATAATATTAAGAATGCTACAGAGCTCCCACTCACTTGTAAATACAAGCTTCTCCATAAGTTTGTATAAAACCAAAACTTTTGATTACCTTATCAAAACGTTGATTCCAACTTCGGGATGATTGCTTCAATCCATATATGGACCATTGAAGTTTGCACACCTTGTTAGCATCTTTAGGATCGACAAAACCTTTGGGTTGCATCATATACAACTCTTCATCAATGTCTCCATTGAGGAACGCTGTTTTGACATCCATCTGCCATATCTCATAATCATAATATGCACCGATTGCTAACATAATCCTCACAGACTTTAGCTTCGCTACTGGTGAGAAAGTCTTATCGTAGTCAACTCCTTGAATTTGTCGAAACCCTTTTGCGACAAGTCGAGCTTTATAGACAGTAACATTACCATCAGCATCTATTTTCTTCTTGAAAATCCATTTGTTCTCGACAGCCTTCCGCCATCCTAGAAGTCCACCAAAGTCCATACTTGGTTTTCGTACATGGATCCAATCTCGGATTTCATGGCTTCTTGCCATTTATTGGAATCTGGGCTCATCATCGCTTCCTCATATGTCGCAGGGTCATCGGTGTTGTCCACCAACATGACACTCATAACGAGATCATACCAATCAGGAGTGGTACGAGTTCTCGTTGACCTGCGAGATTCTGTAGCAACTTCAACCAAAATTTCATGATCATCATCATTAGCTTCCTCTCTTATTGGTGTAGGCGCCACAGGAACTACTTCTAGTGCTGCGCTACTCGCAAGTTCGAGAGAAGGTTCAACAACCTCGTCGAGTTCTACTTTCCTTCTAGTCACTTCTTTCGAGAGAAATTCCTTCTCTAGAAAGGATCCATTTTTAGCAACGAAGATTTTGCCCTAGGATCTATGATAGAAGGTATACCCAATAGTTTCCTTCGGGTATCCTATGAAGACGCATTTTTCCGCTTTGGGTTCAAGCTTGTCCGGCTGTAACTTCATTACATAGGCTTCATAGCCCCAAACTTTAAGGAACGACAATCTAGGTTTCTTCCCAAACCATAATTCATACGGTGTCGTTTCAACGGATTTAGATGGTGCCCTATTTAAAGTGAATGCGGATGTTTCTAATGCATAACCCCAAAACGATAGCCATAAATCTGTAAGTGACATCATAGAACGAACCATATCTAAGAGAGTTTGATTATGACGTTCGGACACACCATTACGCTATGGTGTTCTCAGCGGTGTCAATTGTGAAAGTATTCTGCATTTCTTCAAATGCTCGCCAAACTCGTAACTTAGATATTCACCTCCACGATCAGAACGTAGAAATTTAATCTTCTTGTTATGTTGATTCTCTACCTCACTTTGAAATTCCTTAAACTTCTCGAAAGTTTCGGACTTATGTTTCATGAAATAAATATACCCATATCTACTCAAGTCATCCGTGAAGGTAAGAACATAACGATAACCACCGCGCGATGCTACACTCATTGGACCACACACATCGGTATGTATGATTTCCAACAAGTCCGTAGCTCGCTCCATCATACCAGAAAATGGAGTCTTAGTCATTTTACCCATCAGACATGCTTCGCATCTTTCAAGTGATTCGAAATCAAGTGATTCAAGAAGTCCATCGGAATGGAGTTTCTTCATACGCTTCACTCCAATTTGACTAAGACAGCGATTACATATAGGTC
Source organism: Avena longiglumis (assembly GCA_030063025.1). Taxonomy (NCBI): domain Eukaryota; kingdom Viridiplantae; phylum Streptophyta; class Magnoliopsida; order Poales; family Poaceae; genus Avena; species Avena longiglumis. The sequence continues at coordinate 501,933,756 of CP125977.1, forward strand.
GAGTTATCACTCAATTTCAAACGTTTAGCTTCAATGTTATTAATATGTGTATTTCCACGATCCAGATTCAATAAAAATAGACCATCTATCAAAGGTGCATGTGCATAAAACATATTACTCATATAAATCGAACAACCATTATTCTCGGACTTAAACAAGTAACCGCCTCTCAATAAACATGATCCCGATATAATGTTCATACTCAACGTAGGCACGAAATAACAATTATTTAAGTATAAAACTAATCCCGATGATAGATGAAGAGGTAGCGTGTCGACCGCGATCACATCAACCTTTGATCCATTTCCAACGCGCATCGTCACCTCTTTCTTCGCTAGCTTCCGTTTATTCTACAGCACCTGTTTCGAGTTACAAATATGAGCAACTGAACCAGTATCAAATACCCAGGTACTACTACGAGTACTAGTGAGATACACATCAATAACATGTATATCGGATATACCTTTCTTCTTGATGTTTCCGTTCTTCACATCCTCCAAGTACTTTGGGCAATTCCGCTTCCAGTGACCTTCTCCCTTGTAGTAAAAGCACTCAGTATCAAGCTTAGGTCCAGCCTTGGTCTTCTTCGCCGGTGCGGCAACTTTCTTACCGTCCTTCTTGAAGTTTCCCTTTTGCTTAGACTTGGCTTTCTTGAATTTGGTGGTCTTATTGACCAACAACACTTGATGCTCTTTCTTGATCTCCACTTCTACAGATTTCAACATGGAGAAGAGTTCTGGCAACGTCTTGTTCATGTTTTGCATATTGTAGTTCATCACAAAGTTCTTGTAACTTGGTGGCAGTGATTGGAGGACACGGTAAATCCCCAAAGCATTAGGAATCACTATACCCAAACTTTGGAGTTTGTTTGCGTGCCCAGACATCTTAAGCACATGCTCACTGACAGAGCTGCCCTCTTCCATCTTGCATTTAAAGAACTTTTCAGAAGCCTCATAACTCTCAACTGCCACGTGAGCCTCAAATATCATTTTGAGTTCACGGACAATATCATGTGGGTCATGGTTCTCAAACCTTTTCTGAAGCTCCGATTCCAAACCATACAAGATAGCACACTGAACTGTGGAGTACTGATTCTTCCGAGTGAGGTAAACATTCTTTACTTCATCGGTAGCATTAGCTGCAGGTGGGTAACCCAGTGGTGCATCCAGCACATAGGTCAAATTACCAGCATTGAGGACAATCCTCAAATTGCGGAACCAATCCGCGAAGTTGCTTCCATTGTTTTTCAACTTTTCTTTCTCTAGGAACGCATTAAAATTGATGGTAGGGGCCGCCATTGATCTACAACATATTTGCAATAGTTTAGACTAAGTTTATGACAAATTGAGTTCTAATTAATAGTTAAATTAATCTAGGTGAACTCCCACTCAAAACAATATCCCTCACATTGTTTTAGTGATCACACTAACCAAATCCACCACATCAAAACCGATCATCATGAGAGTTGATGTAGCTTCAATGGCGAACAATCAACATGTTCATCATATCTACTATATGACTCATGCTTTACCTTTCGGTGATCCGTGTTCCGAGACCATGTCTATACATGCTAGGCTCATCAAGATCAAACCTTAGCTTCCGCATGAGCAAATCTGGCTTGCTCACGTTGTATACACTAGCAGAATCTAACACACCCGATCATCACGTGGTGATTCGAAACAACGAGCTTTAGCAACAGTGCTTACTAAGGGTGAACACTTTAAAACTTGAAATTTATGTGCTTGAGGGATCATCTTATAATGCTACCGTCGTTAACTAAGCAATACAAGATGCATAAAGGATTAACATCACATGCAATTCATAATATGTGATATGATATGGCCTTTCTTCTTAAGCTTCTGATCTGCATCTTCAAGCACGAACATGATCTCCATCATCACCGGTATAGCGTCAAGGTCAATGGCGCTGTTTCATGGTTGTCGTCCACCAGCTCCAACTATTACAACTACTTTGAATAGACACGCGGGTCATTAACAGAATTTAAAGAAAACCATATGGCTCCTGCCGGTTGCCAACTTACAATAAGGAACATTGCATACATCAAATATAATCACAATCATGGCCATATCACATCACAGCACACCCCTGCAAAACAAAGTTAGATGCCTCTAATTTTCTTTGCACATTTTATGTGGTTTGGGGCTTTCAATAAGTGTCGATCTAACTTACGAACAAGAACCACAACGTTGATGTTTGAACTATCAAGTGCCCGTTGTAAATTGGATCTATACTATGATGGGAGAGACAGGCACCCGCAAAGCCACTTATGCAATACAAGTTGCATGTTGAGCGTGGATCAAGTCTCATGAACGATGTCATGTAAGGTTAGCCCGAGCCGCTTCATCCCATCATACCGCAAGATGCAAAGTACACAAAAAGCAATTGATAATAAAAGCACCACCGCCCATAATGACCATTGTGTTCTACTCGTGCAATAGATCTACATATAGACATGGCTCTGATACCACTGTAGGGGTTCGTAGCATGGAAAACAAAAAAAATCTACCGCATGCAAACAAACAAGCCAAGATCTATCTACTAGATTGTAGCAACGAGTCAATAGAGGAACTCACCCTCGAAGATTCCAAAGCGGTTAATGATAGTAGATTCTCGTGGGTGATGTAGTCGTACTCTTGCCGATCTCAAGATCGCGTAGATGATCCTTCCGGCGCTGCGTTCCGGCAGCACTTCCGTAGTTGGTCACACGTTCGGTACTCGATGAAGACCTTCCTCTCCCTTGTTCCAGCAGGCAGCGGAGGTTGTAGCACTCTCCTCGCAATTCCGGCAGCACGACGACATGGTACCGGAACTAGAGGGGAGATCTCACAGGGCTTCGCCTTAAGCCGGAGAGAGTATGGTGGACTATGAGAGAGGCCTTGGTGGTCTAGGGTTTAGATGGCACCAAGGGGAGGGTGTAGCCGGCGGCTAGGGTTTGGGGAACACCCCAACTCGCCGAGTTGGAGGTGCCCTAGGCGGAGGCGGCTGCGGCACAAGGAGGTGGTGGCGCCGGCGACTTGGAGGAGAGGGCTAGGGTTTAGGTGTAGGGAAGAGGGGCAGCCCTGCCCCTCCTTATATAGGTGGGAGGGCGCCGGTTGGTAGGAGGGAGTACTCCCCCAAGTCGGCCTCCTTGGCCGGCGGGTGGAGGGAGAGGAACTCCTCCCCAAGTAGGTTTCCTACTCTCCCTCCTCCAAGCAAACTTGTCGTTTGACTTTTTTCAAATTGGCGTTTGACTTTCAAACTAGGATTTGATTTATCACTTTATTTTTCCCAGCCAAGTGACCTAGTACATGATGCAACCATTCCACATTGTTATGACACATTCACGTACCCTTCCCCTACGGAGTGCCGGACCTTCCGGACCCTTCTAGAACATTCCCGATGAAAACACCAGAATCATTCCCCAACTCTGAAATAGGACTTTCCTTATATGAATCTTATTCTCCGGACCATTCCGGATCTCCTCGTGATATCCCGAATCCCATCCGAGACTCCGAACAACATTCGGTCTCTTTCTCATCATTCCATAACTACTCAACAACATTGAATCCTTAAGTGTGTCTCCCTACGGTTCGTGAATTATGCGGACATGATCGAGACACTTCTCCGATCAATAACCAATAGAGGAATCTGGAAATTCATATGGCTCCCACATATTTCTACGATTACTTTGTGATCGAATGAACCACTTACATACGATACCAATTTCCCTTTGTCTCACGATAGTTTACTTATCCGAGGTTTTGATCGTCGGTATCTCTGCATACCTAGTTCAACCTCGTTACCGATAATTACTCTTTTCTCGTTCCCGTGGTATGTGATCCCTTGTGAGCCAGTCACATGCTTGCAAGACAATTGGATGACATTCCACCGAGAGGGCCCAGAGTATATCTATCCGTCATATGGATGGACAAATCCCACTCTTGATCCATGTGTCTCAACCCATACTTTCCGAACACTCAATGCCACCTTTATAGCCACCCAGTTACGGTGTGGTGTTTGATGTCATCAAAGCATCCTTACGGTGATGGTGATAAGCATGATCTCATGGTCTAAGGAATTAGGTTACTATGTATTAGAAAGCTTATAGCAATTGAACTATTAAAATGACTTGATCTTTATGCTACGCTTATCTATAGGAGTATGTCCATCATACCATTCTCCTAATGATATGATCTTGTTGTTAATAACATCTCAATGTTCATGATAGGGAAACCACAATCATCTATTAACCAAGAAGCTAATTTAACAAGAGGCTTTACTAGGGACTCTAATTTAGTTTACAAATCACACAAGTATTAATGTTTCCTGGTTAATACTGTTATAGCATGAATGTAAACATTTATCATAAACACAAAGATATAATAATAACTATATTTATTATTGCCTCTAGGGCATATCTCCAACAACATTACCATCTAAACCATATCAAAATGAATCCATAGAATCATCAGGTAAACCACTAGCATCTCCACAGTTAAACATAAGCATCAAGCCATGGCTAACAACCACTTAGCATTCTTGGGGACCATCAAAACTTGATCCCAACTCATCAGTCATCTAATCCACAGCAGGGTATGAACCCTAGGAAGAACAAACCATCCCAATCAGGACAGGACAGTAACCAGGAAGGTCACTACCAATATCTAGCATAGGATGGTCTAGCACAGAGAGCATGAGAGGGAGAGGAATAACTTACTAAAGGTCCTCGCTGTAGATTAGAAGAGGAAGCAGAGGAGGCCGACGACCACGGCGACATGGGGAGCACCCCCAAGGGGGCGCTGCAACCCACGCAACGCCACGGCGGTGACCATAGCCACGCTTGGGGGCGAGGAGCATCACCACGGCGCACGACAGTAGCGGCAGCGACAGCGTCAGCATCAACGCCAACCCCAAACCCTAGGGTTTGGAACGGCATCGATCTGGTCACAGGAGGGCTCCAAGTCCAAATCCAATTGGACAGGAGGGTAGAGCGGGGCCAACAACCTCATCCTGCACCACGGCGGCGGCCAGGGAGGCTCACGGCGGCGTGAATCACCGGCGGTGACACCGCTGACCACACGGTCAGGGAAGGAAAAGGAGAGGGGTGAGCTCTAGGGAGATACAGAGAGTGTTGGGCTGGGTTGGGCCAATACCCCATCGGGGTATTGTTTTAACTTTGCCTATTGGGCCACAAGGGCCCAATAAAACCAAACAATCAGCCCAAAATCCTTTAGAGCCTGTTTTAATAATTGCAAAAAGACCAAAATGCCCTTCGATTTAAATAAATTCTAGAAAATAAAAGAAAAGTCCAAAAATTATAAATAAAATATTTTTGGATTCACAATAATCCAAACTATCCAAATAAATTAGGAGATAAAATTTTAGACATATAAATTTTATTAAGAATTTTGTAATTTATATATTCCTTATGGAATTTTACAAAATTATTGAAAGTTGATAAAATTTAATAAAAATCACTTTCATTATATATTAATATTGTAGTATTTTATAAAAATACTAAACAAATATTTAATGTCAATTTTTGGTATTTAATTATAATTGTTAAAGGAATTATTAATTAAATAAAAAGCAAATAAATTAAAATAAAATAAAAGCATACAATATTCAATAAATATTAAAAATTAATATTTATAAATTCTTTCTCATTAAAAGAATTTTTATAATTTAAATAAATGGGGAAGAATACATATAAAGTTAAATGATGCATTACATTACTTTGCATAATCATTTTGCTTCTTTAAATATTGTCCTTACCAGGCAATAATGATGTTTTTGTAGACATAGAAGTTCAAGGTCCAGTGTAAGCATCACACTTCACTACCTTGCCATCACAAGGCAAGTTCATCACTTGCTCATATCCTTTGAAGAGTCTTTATCAAAGTATTTGCAAATTGTGTGTTATCATATATACTCTAAAGAAACAAAACACTATTTTCACAAATAAAGAAATCATAGATATCATCCTAAGTGATGATATAATGGAGCAATAGAACTTAGGGTTCTATTTGCAACAATGATGATCAATTAGGGACTTAATAACCCCTGACATCAGTGATTCTAGCGTCGTATATTACGCGTTAGCCATGAGATTTGGAATGGGACAGAGAAGTCAGATGTATCTTCTTCCTCTCACATGAAGCCGGCTGTGCAGGTCGTGGTTGTTATCCTCGTAGTGTGCATATTAATTGGTAATTCGTAGAGGATATTCAGCATATGGGTGGGAACCCTCATCGTCCCATGATAGTTCTAGCATCTAATGGTATGTACAAACCATTGCCGTAATTCAATATGTGGGCATGGTGTACACCAAGGAGGCATGCGAGGTCGCGAAGGGGGCAGTGATTGGCTTGGACCAACTACTGGGCCCCACATCATGGAATTGTGGATGGGAAAGTATACCCGTTTGTGCAACAAGGAGTTGATCTCTTATGGGTAAAGTAACGCACCTCTGCAGAGTGTAAGAATTGTAACTTGTTACTCCCTGTTTCGGGAAGGAGCTACGAACGCAGCAGGAAAGGAACTCCATGAAAGTTCTGGTCAACTTGTGAAGGCTGATGGTCATAGATTTTAATAATAAAATCAATCTTTGAAGAAAGATTTACAAAAACTGCATAGTACCAATGACTTATAGTCCGAGGTGGTAGTTAGAGCATCAAACTTCCCACTTTGCATACAATGAACTTGTTGGGTAACGTTGTTACTCATCCTTTCCTTTGATCCCTTTCTTAGACTCTAAGGATCCCAAAGACGTGCCAATATATGCAGCCGAATGCCAAGAAGATGTGTTCTATGAGGAGCCTGACCTGTCAGGAGGTGTTGAAGGAGTGGATTACGAAATCCTCTATGGTGTCAATGATAACGAGTCGAACTAAGTATCCTAGTTAGTAGTAACCAACGGAGCCGAGCAGCATGAACTCTATAGAATAAGCTGCTAAGCTCAACTCCTAACTGGAGTTGCTACTTTTAAATTCCACTGAAACACTTTATATTTTGGTTTGTAAGTTGAAACCTTTTGAAGTCTTAAACTTATGGTATTGTAATAATAATAATGTGTGAATGTTTGTAATATGGACCCACAATGTTTCTGTTGTACCACTCTAAGGGATGTTATATTTACAGAACGGTATTTTGTGGATGTCATGTCAACCACTATAGTGTCCTACACATGCAGTGGTATGCTGGGTCACCGCAGTTGGTATCAGAGCAAATTGCTTTGACCTTAGGTTGGAAACCTAGTAAGGGTATAACCTGTAGGAGAGTGTAGCAACTATAAAGAATTCTCTAAAAGAAATATAATGGGTATTCAAATGAGAATATTCTGTTATATGTTTTAGTGCGATAATTCTTTGTTATGATGCAATATATTATTAGTTACTAATCAAAACTATTTTTCTAATATACAGAGCTATGGCACCAAAGTTTCCAAAACAGACTTTGGTAAGAAAAGAGGAGACTCTTGATGATTATCAAGGATCATTCACAGACCAACTTCGTCAACTTTTAAAGATTTTTAGTTGTCCAACTAGAATTCCAGTGAACACTATAACTTACCATGATGGTCGCATGTTATCCAAGTATTGTGTGAGTATCCAACTTCCAGAGGAGCTTGGATTATATCATGATCTACCTATAGGTGAAGGTAGGAGTCACTTAGCAGCATATCATGTTGCTGTTGTGGAGGCGATAGCTAATATCCGGGAGCATAAAGCCAAGGAGTTAGAAGGTAGCACATTTTATGTGATACCTCATGATTCTATAGACTCGGATCCTATATCGGATCATCTTACTTTGGTTAATAAGCATCCTAAGTTAGCTTCCAAGTTTATGGATAGATACCGAACACTCGTTGCGTCTTTTTATAAGACACATCAAGTGATTGTCGAAGATAAAAATGACATGTTAGAGGATCTAACTGATCCGGAAAGAAGGAAGCAGTTAGCAATCCAGTTGGGAAAGGAAGAAAGTAGTAGTGCAACACCTATATTTAAGTGATTTACGAAAAATGCATAGTACCAAGGACTTATAGTCCGAGGTGGTAGTTAGAGCATCAAATTTCCCACTTTGCATACAATGAACTTGTTGGGTAACGCTGCTACTCATCCTTTCCTTTGATCCCTTGCTTAGACTCTGAGGATATTGAAGATGTGCCAATGTATGCAGCCGAATGCCAAGAAGATGTGTTCTACGAGGAGCCTGACCTGTCAGGAGGTGTTTAAGGAGTGCATTACGAATTCCGCTATGGTGTTGATGATAACGAGTCCAACTAAGTATCCTAGTTAGTAGTAACCAACGGAGCCGAGCAGCATGAACTCTATAGAATAAGCTGTTGAGCTCAACTCCTAATTGGAGTTGCTACTTTTAAATTCCACTGAAGCACTTTATATTTTGGTTTGTAAGTTGAAACCTTTTGAAGTCTTGAACTTCTGGTAGTGTAATAATAATAATAATGTGTTAATGTTTGTAATATGGACACGCAATGTTTCTGTTGTACCACTTTGAGGGATGTGATATTTACAGAACGGTATTCTGTGGATGTCATGTCAACGAATATAGTGTACTACACATGTAGTGGTATGCTGGTTCACCGTAGCGACCCCGCACTGCCGCCGAACACTCCGCCGCCGCCCTAGCTTTTCTCTTCAACCCACTACTCGTAGGTACCCTGGTAGTATACTTCTAGTTGACCTCCTCGCTAACCTGGGCTAAAGACCTCGCCACTGCTTCACTTCTCTGGCGTTGCGCCTGAGACTCTGGCTCCGACGTACCCAAATCAGTCACCGATGTAGCTACCACCTTTGCCATGCTAGACATGCTAGGCAAGGGATAGGCAGGACAGGGAGAAAAGGGACTACCACCGCCGGATTCAATCTTGGGGGAGGGAGAAAAGGGACCACCGCCACTAGATTCAGTGTGTATGGGGAGGAATAAAGGACCGCCGCTGCTGCCGGATTCAGTGTAGGGGGATAGGAAATTACATAAATGGATTTTCCCCTACGACACGTGCAGGGATGCTTATAAGGGGCACGATAGGGGCACAGAAGGTACTAGTCAAATATAATATCCTAGCATAACGACGAAGATTCAAAAATATTTGGTTTATCCACCATTCACTCAAAATACCCCTCTCGGCAATTACCCACCCCAACCTTTCGAATCACGGTGATTACAAACTACTCGGACCACGCGATACCTTGGCCTCTCAACTTTCGGTCCGCAAATTAAAAACCTCATTTTGGAGGTGGCCTACAAGGCTTCTCATGCGGAACATGTGGTGGCGCTTGAGGTGTGGCTGCAGAGACAAGCGGCCTACGAGGAGTGGGAAGAGTGGCGTGATGCTCTAAGTTTCAGTCTTTATTTTTGCAAAAGATGTCAAGTGCCACTTTTCCTAGTTTGAACCTTTATTTCTGCAATGCCTGACATCTAAACTATCTTGCAGGATGACCATAAGTTTTATGACACTAGAGAGTGGGATACGCTACCGCAACGGCCATCTAGGCTCGGGTTGCGTCCAATCTTCCCATCGAAGGACAAATTTTCTTTCACCTTCTACTCAAGGACGCTAGTAAGTTATTTTCCAAACCAATTGTTGTTGATTTCCTGTGCCTTGGTGGTTGCTAACTCTTTCTCAAACATGTGGGAACGGGATGCTCCAGGACTGGACCCTTTGGTCGTTCTTCTCCCTCGCCAACTGTATCGTGCGTGATCACACCGGTTCATAGTGGCCATGGTTCTCCTGGTATTTCCGGTGGTGGTGGTGCCTCGCGCAATACCATGATGTCTACGCACTTTTATTCTTGTAGACAGTTGTTGGGCCTCCAAGTGTAGAGGTTTGTAGGACAGCAGCAAGTTTCCCTTAAGTGGATTACCCAAGGTTTATCAAACTCAGGGAGGAAGTGGTCAAAGGTATCCCCTCTCAAGCAACCATGCAATCAAGATACAAGAAGTCTCTTGTGTCCCTAACACACGCAATACACTTGTCAGGTGTATAGGTGCACTAGTTCGGCAAAGAGATAGTGAAATACTAGTGGTAACGGTGCCAGAAAATAGCTTCTGACTCATTGTTGATGTGGGGTAATGTGTGTGAGTGCCAGAAAATAGCTTGACGGTGAGGTAAAGACTAAAGGCAAAAGGATGGAAGCAAGCAAACATGCAACAGATCTAGATGCAAACGGTGTTTCAATGCTTAGAAACAAGGCCTAGGGATCATACTTTCACTAGTGAACACTCTCTCATATAAATATCCTCTCTTCATGATACTACTCTTAACTACTCTCCAGTTGGACACTCTAATCCATGGTAGGGCTATAACAGCACACCTCAAAGTCCGCCTTCCCCAAATCTAGATAACCCACACTATCACCTTGAGCGCTAGATGGTTCCAACAAACACCACAATTTCATAGAGACGTCCAACTCTAAATATAACTCATAACAAATATTCAATCTAGCCAAAGTGCCACACACGGTATGCCCGCTGTCACTTTCACACACGTGGGAAAAAGCATAGATCTATTAAAGCACAAAGATTATTTATGTAGACTCAAGCCTAAGTGCTACCATGGCGTGCACGCTATCACTTTCACACACATGGGAAGAGCAGAGATCTAATGAAGCACTTGAGTAGAAAGGTAGGTCTACTAGATTACAAAGCTCGTGACCACAACATGATCATGCATAGAGAGAGAGAGATGAACACATAGCTACCGGTAGAGCCCTTAGCCTCGAAGGAGAACTACTCCCTCCTCATCATGGGAATCAGCAACGGTGATGGAGATGGTGGTGGAGATCGATGGAGATGGCTCCGGGGGCACTTCCCCGTCCCGGAAGGGTGCCGGAAACAAGACTTTCTGTCCCCCGAATCTCCCCTTCGGTGGCGGCGGCGCTGCAGAGGTTTTCGTTGAAGTGTGATGGATTCTTTAGGGTTTTCTCCCCGAGGGATTCTTATAGGTGAAGGAGGCAAGGTTGGTGGAGGGCCAGGGGGCCCACACCCCTTGTGGGAGTGGCCTAGGGTGGGCCCGAGTGTTGAGTCGAATCATAGATTCGGAGGAGGACTCTTCAATCTTTTGGGTGCATCTGTTTCTGTTCATAAGAGAAAAATGATTTTAGTTCATAGGGATTGTTGATGCGTGTGTCTAACTCTTCTGACGGATCAGGGTCAGTTAACTGTCTTAGGACAAAACAACATGATCTTCTTCAGACTCGAGTTCCTAGACTTGAATCTGGAACGGATGCTGGTGTAATTTGACTCAGGCCGCTGAGGTCTTACAGGAGTCAAATCCCAGTAGTTTTTGAATGATGTACCCAACGCGTCCGTCGGGATTTTCATCGTGCCTGTTGACACGGCTTTTTACTGGCAGAGCGCAGTCAGGTGCGTTACCAGGCCATCAGATGATATCTGCAGGTCTTATCTTTGCGTCGCAGACACAACATCAAAAATGTTACCACCGCGGAGGTGTTTCGGGTGGCCAAGGAAGATGCTTCTCACTTAGCGTTGATTTGGGCAAACTTGCCAAAAATATTTTGTCGTGTTTGGTCTGAATGATCGTAGTCGAATAATTCATAGGGTGTGCGGCCAGCGCTCCCTATGGGAGTAGCCCCCGAGTGTTTGTTCGAGTCGTAGAATCGAGAAGAGACTTTAGTTCAGTTGTTTGAGCTTCAGGTCCGTAGGACACAAAATTTTCGGATGCTTGATCTGTCCTCCCTATGGGAGTAGCCCCGAGTCCATAGTGGAGTCGTAGACTCGACGTAGGACTCGAAGATAGCTTGCGAGTTGTTTTTCTTCAATCTTCCTTCGGGTGCGTGGCCAGCATTCCTGATAGGAGTAGCCCTCGAGTAATTGTTCGAGTCATAGATTCGAGGAAGTACTTGTTTGACCAGTCGAGGCTGATTTGATGACGTCAGTGCTGACGATCGATGACCTCAACCGTCTGCGGTGCTAGAGGTGACATAATAGGACGAGCGTGGGTCCCATTTTTTGACTTGGAGTTGACTAGTCATGCACGACATGGCGAAAAATATGGCGTCTCCCTGGTTTCCGTGTGTTGTCGACGGCGTGCGGGCGACGGTTCGCTGCTGTGTTGACACGTGGACGGTTGGATCTGTTCCTGGCGTTAGGGCTTCTGGATGAACGGCTCCTGGTCGTCGTCTTCATCCTTATAACCATGGGGAAAATGGTTATTTGTTTTCACCCTGTGCCATTTGCTTTCTCCGCTGCTTCCATTTTCAAGAGCTTTTCCCCGCGCGCGCGCAGGACATTCTCCGATCCTTTCCCTCCTCCTTTCTGCACGCGCACCAGCGTTGTTGACACTCCGCGATGGTGAAGTCGAAGAAGGCTTCCGTTGGAGCGGGCTCGTGCGCCGCCGCCGCTGGCAAGAAAGTTGTCGGCGCTTCGTGCATCACCGATGGCAATTGGATGCGCACGGAGGCGCGCGCGGGTGACTGCGCAAGCTACGTGAGGCGGGATTGATCCCGCAGGACAAGGAGGTGACGATGCTTCCAGGCGATGAGGTAATTCCCCTTCCACCCGTAGGGTTTCAGGTGATTTTTGTCTCCTTCGTTCTTCGTGGCCTCTCGCTCCCAGTCCACAATTTTCTTCGTGGACTTTTGTTTTTATATGTCATCCAACTCCACCATCTTTCGCCCAACTCTCTTCTCCACATCGCCTGTTTTATTACCTTTTGCGAGTGCTGGCTCGGTATCGAGCCACACTTTGGCCTCTTCCGGAAGCTCTATTCTGTGAAGAGGCAGTCCGACACCGGCGGGGTCTGCCCGCTTGTCGGCTGCGTCATCTCCATCCGATCTACTATTATTTTACTTTTCTTTGTCTGAGTCCGTCCAATACTGGCGGAAGAAGTGGTTTTATATCCGCGACTCCATAGTGGACGGGTAAGAATTTGGCCTTGATCCCTTCGACTCCTCCCAGGAGATTGTCCCGAAGCGCTCCTGGAAGAACCACATCCTGGAGCGCGAGGTGGCGGAGGTGTAGGAGCTCTACCGTCGGGTGGAGGCGCTCCAGATGGAGCCTGGGAAGGAGGTCAATGGTGTGGATATTATCCGCACCTTCCTCAAACGTCGGGGGTGCAGCCGCTCCAAGCGAGGGCGCATCCGATGTTTCTTTACACTGGCCGCAACAACCCGACGAGGGTCTCAGCCGAGGAGTTGTCCCGAGGCGACCTCGACAGAGTTCTTCGGCCGCTGCTGAAGTACAAGTCTGAGGAGGACCTTCCGGGGAAGTCGTTGACGCCCCCCTTTAGTGCCACGAAACCCGTTCCGTGGGTCTAGATTTACGACATGCGCGTTGTGCCTTTTTCGAGTGCTTTTCCTTATGATTGCTTGTACTAATTTTTGATGTCTTCTTTGTGTAGGAGTTCAAGGTGGCTGACATGGTACCTCTGCTGCCTGAAAGGTTTTCGGTTGTGCCGGACAACGAGGTTGTGGACTCCGAGTTCGAACTTCCGCCGGCGCAGTTGCCAACTCGTGAAGCCCCCGAGACGAGCGAGGAGCAGACCCGAAAGCGGGTACGGAGTTCGAGCGAGTCTTCGGATGCCTCGACTCCGCCAACGCCTAGGGACCCATGCTTCCGTGTGCGCCACGATGAGGAGGACGGTGCTTCCTCCACATCGTTCCTGGTTGTGCCCCTGCAGGCGGTGGCGCCGCAGCCGCCGGCCAAGAAGAAGAAGGAGAAGGCGCCGCTCGTCTTCAACTTGAGCGACATTGACTCGTAAGTAGTTTTCGGATGCTTTCGTTTTGTACTTTGTCTGTGCACCTTTCTTCTTCCCTTGATGAATATTTTCCTTGCAGCCACTCCTCGTAGGGTTCTCTTAGTGAGGGCGCTCACGAGACCCTAGGGGAGTCAAAGCCTATCGCCCCTCCATCTCAGACGGTGGCCACCTCTGGGGTGCTGCTCCAAACCCCTCTCCGCAGGAGGCTCGAGTAGTCTTCACTCAGAAGACTGCACCTGGACCTTCGAAGTCCCCGTCTGAGCATGTAAGTTATTTTCCTATTGTCCTGGGGGAAGCCCCTTAGCCTTTTTCGAGTCACGCTGTTTGATGTTTTGCTAGCTTTGGGACACAGCCCCCGGGAGCATTTTATGATGATTTTTGATTGCTATCCTTTGTTTCCTCTTGCAGCCTTTTGTGCATAGCGCAAACCTGCTCATCCAGCACCATCTGGCGCTGGAGGCCAGCATGCAGCAGCTTCGAGGTACGTGTCTTGCTTGTTCTTGTCTTTTTCATCTGTTTGCCTGGATGTCTCTTGTGTTGCTCATGTGTGTTCTTGATGCTTTGCAGATGAAAATAATGCTGCCCTTCACCGGCTGGACGCTCTCAAAAAGAGCCTCGGTCATGCGGAGAAGCAAGCTGTTGATGTCGTGGAGGCGAAGGAGCGCCTACAGCAGGAGTTGGCCAATGCTGCTAAGGCCACGGAGCACCTGTAGCGGGAGGCTTCGGATCACGAGGTGCAGCTCGCAACTGTTGCGGTTGCACGCAAGAAGGGGATGGCCAAGAAGCTGGTGGCTGCAGCCAAGGCTTTCTCCGGTAAGTGTCTTGCAGTCAAATTGGTTTTCGTGTTTTTCGACTGCTCTTTCTTCATGTCCTTATTCGACTCCTTCCTATTCTTCTTTTGCACTAGATGTCACGGACATTGCGTTTGGTCGCAGTGCCTTGGGGAACGGGAGCGCTTTGGAAGATGCCACCGCAGCGGTCGAAGATCGTTGCGGCACTGCTGCTGGCTCCCTTGCTAAGGCCAAGGAGATCCTCCAGCGTTTCTACAAGGAGATCGTTCCCAAGGGTGCTGCCCTTGAGGATGTTGATTCTCTGGTGGATGCGCTGTCAGAGGATGCCCCTGCGGCCTACAAGCACACGCAGAAGGGCATCGGTGCCTCCATGGGTCTGGCCATGGCTATGGCATCGGGAGCGGATCTGGATCTTTGGCACATCACCTCCCAGATGCCAACAGCTCCGGATGGCTCTGAGGTAGCCTTTGCTCTATTTGCCTCTCGCTGTAAGCGGGATGGCACTCTGGCTCCGAGGCTACCCCAGATGAGGGCGCTTAGATCTATTGTAGCTTAGGATAGATTTTCTTCATTTGTTGATGTAATATTTTGTCGAACAATTTCTCCTTGTGCCATGCGGTGGCTTTTTTATGTATATATGAATGATGCTTCGAGCTATTGTTAGAGAAGTGTTTTGTTCTTATTCTTTTTTGCTTGCCTTTAGGGACCTTCGGGTGAGGCTCCTATGGATACTTCGACTATCCCTCAGCCGCTACCATCTTTGGATGATGTATCGCAGTTTGTTTTTCTTCGTGACCACGTCCGCAGCATAGAGAAGGAGATACTTGGAGTTCGAGGCCATGCGGATATGTGGAAGTCGAAGGCTGAGCGATCTACCGCCAGGGAGGAGTATCTGATGAGGGAGCTGCGGATGTTGAGAGATCAGCTGCAATGTGAGTTTTCCTGAGTTGTTACTCATCTTTGGATGCGCCTTGTTTGCATGTCGCCTTACTCTGAATTATCTACAGGTGCCAATCTTGTCCCGAGGGAGGAGAAGGAGCGTGTTGCAGTTCGGATCAACTATCTTACCCAACAGGACTTGGAAGCTGGCGTCTTCTTCTAGATGGACCATGACCGGGCCACTATCGTTGCGACGGTGCAGGATCGTGTGCATCAAGTGTTGCGGGTGCTGAAGCAGGCGAAAACATCCCTGGTGTCGATTAAGTACGTCATGTTCCCCCTTGACGAGGCTCCTTCAACTCTTTGGGGTTTGTTGGCGAAGTATCGAGACGTGAGTCACGTGAGGGAGTTGGTGCGGCACCAGCTGGTTGCAGGGGTGAAGGGTACTCTTTCACTTATTCGTCCGCATCGCCATGATGTTGACCTTGCGACGGTGGCGACTGGGCTACCTCTCCGTCCAGATGGTAGCCTCTGGGATATGCGTCCGCACTTTGCGGCTGTTAGGCAGTATGCTGAAGAGATCGTGGATCTCTTTGAGCATCGGGCGCGCGTCATCCTTCAGAATAGGTATACCCTGTAAAAAGATAGATGTAAAACTTGCATATATTTCAAGTGGGCCTTTTGTGCCCTTTGTAAAGATTATTTGTGTTTAGCACATGGTGCTTTGTTGTATGCATGTCCTTTTAGTTAGCCTGATGTGGTCAGCTACTTAGGTCTACATGCGTTATTCTCAGTCGACGATGTCGTGAGGTGAGGCGGAGCCCCCCGAGTGTGTTCTAACAGGAAGTAAATGTAAGGTAAAAGAGAGTTTTCGGAATGGAGACTTAGCTTTTATTCAGATCGTAACGAGGAGGTACATGGTTCGGCTGAGTAGCCTTGGCTGAATAGCCTTAATGAAAGTAGAGAGGTAGCTAGGGGTAGAAGCGTCGCAGTTGTGCGACATTCCATGGGTTGGAGTATGTGAATCCTGATTTGACGTCCTTGAGGCGGTAGGCGCCACCTAGGATGACTTCGGTGATGATGTATGGTCCCTCCCAGGGCGACTCGAGCTTCTTCGGTCGTTCTTGCTTGAGTCGCAGGAGGAGGTCTCCTTCGACGAAGGACCTTTGGCGCAGCCGGTGGTTCTGGTAGTTGCGGAGGCTCTACTGGTATCCGCTGAGCGAGCCGTGATGATGTCGCGTGCTTCGTCGAGTGTGTCGACAGCGTCTTCGAGTGCGGCCGATGATTCGGCCTTGCTATAGGAGACGACCCGTGGGGACTTATGGCGCACTTCTGTAGGTAGCACGGCTTCGCCTCCGTGTACCATGAAGAATGGCATGTAGCCAGTTGAGCTATTTGGCGTTGTATACAGGCTCCAGAGGACGGAGGATAGCTCTTCTGTCCAGGCTCCCACGAGTCGTTCGAGTGGGCTAAGTAGGCGTTTCTTGATGCCACCGCCTACGATACCGTTGGCCTTTTCGACATGCCCGTTGGTCTGTGGGTGCGCCATGGAGGCATATGATATGTTGATGCCAAGGCCTTCGCAGAAGTCCTGGAATTCTTTGGATATGAAGTTCGACCCGTTGTCTATGTGCGGCACGCCGAACCTATAGACTATGGACTCGAAGAACTTGACGGCCGTTTTGCCCTTTTGGTTGGTGACAGGCATGGCCTCGATCCATTTAGTGAACTTGTCGACTGCGACCAGGAGATAGACGTGGCCTCCTTTCAAAGATTTGGGCAGTTTGCCGATCATGTCGAGGCCCCATTAGGCGAAGGGCCACGCCAAGGGTATGGGCCTGAGCTCCGACCCTGGTGTGTGTGTGGCTTGTCTGCAAACCTCTTGCAGCCGTTGCACCTATAGATGATGTCTTTGGCATCATTCATGGCCGTTGGCCAGTAGAATCCAGCTCGTAAAGCTTTGGCGACGAGGGCAGGGCTGCCTGCATGATGGCCGCATATGCCTTCGTGGATGTCTTGGAGGATGGTTTTGCCGTCACCGATGGTGACACACCGTTGGAGTACACCCGAAATGTTGTGCTTATATAGCTCGCCATTGATGATGGTGAAGGCCTTGGACCGGCGAGATATGCGTCAGGCATCTGTCGGGTCATCAGGCAGTTCCATGTTTATCAGGTATAGAAGGTACGGCTGTGTCCATGTTTCTTCGATTGCCATGACCTGCATCAGGCTGACCAACTCGACCTCCGTGTCGAGCTTTTCGGGTACTTCCTGTCCTTCAGGTGGCGCAGCCCCCGAGTGCTCCGCTTCTTCGGGTGATCCCTTGCGGAATTTTCTTTTAATAGAGGGTACGCAGATTTGTTCGAGGAACACACCTGGCGGCACCTGTGCACAAGTGGAGCCGATGTTGGCGAGATCTATCGGCTTCTTCGTTGCTTTACCTGCCAACGTTGCGAAGCTCACAGGCGTTGAAGTCTCCTTCGAGTGTGTTGTAGAGCGCGCAGTACGCGATCATGTTGGCGGCGTGGGCGTCGCACTCATTCATCGTCTGCTGGACGTCAAGGTTCTAGCCACCGTAGATGACTAGGCGCGTTGCACCGCAGATCTTTGCAATCCTCATGCCGTGGATGAGGGCCTCGTATTCGGCCTCGTTGTTAGAGGCGCGAAATTTCATCCGAAGGAGGTATTTAATCTTGTCACCCTGCGGGGGCGTCAGTATGACGCCAGCTCCTGCTCCAGCCTCGCGCTTGGAGCCGTCGAAGTGCATCGTCCATGATTGCATCATGTCCGAGGTGCCCGGCAGTTGGAGCTCCATCCAGTAAACAACGAAGTCGGGGAGGACTTGGGATTTGATCGCCTTGCGTCGTTCGTAGAGTATCTCTAGAGGGGATAGCTCGATGATCCACAGGGCTACGCGTCCCGTGGCTTCGAGGTTGTTTAGGATGTTGGAGAGTGGTGCTTCATTGACGAACATTATCCGATGCTCCTGGAAGTAGTGGCTCAGCCGACGAGCCGTCATGAACACACCGTAGGCGAGCTTTTGGTAGTGAGGGTACCTATGTTTTGTTGGAGTCAATACCTCACTGAGGTAGTAGTTGGGCGTTGGACCCCATGGGTCTTGCCTTCTTCGGGTCGTTCGACCACGAGTACGGTGCTTACCACTTGATGTGTGGCTGCTATGTATAGCAGCAGAGGCTCGCGTTCCTTTGGTGACCAGGATGGGCGAGGTGGAGAGCAGTCGCTTCAGATCTTCAAATACGTCATCTGCTTCGGGTGTCCATTCGAATTTGTCAGATTTGCATAGCAGATGGTAGAAAGGCGGGGCCTTTTCTCCCATGCGACTGATGAATCTGCTCAGCGCCGCGATGCGCCCAGCTAGCTGCTGGACACCTTTGATGTTCTTCGGCTTCTCCATTGTCAGTATGGCCTAGATTTTCTTCGGGTTTGCCTCGATCCCTCGCTGGGAGATGAAGTAGACAAGTAACTGGCTAGATGGGACGCCGAAGGCGCACTTTCTGGATTCAACTTGATCTTGTAGTGATCAAGGTTATCGAACGTCTCGCGGAGATCGTTAATCAATGTATTGGCCTCCCTTGTCTTGATGACTATGTCGTCGACATAGACCTGTATGTTGCGGCCGGTCTGGCTTTTTAGGCATGCCTGCATGCATCGCTGGTACGTGGCACCTGCGTTCTTCAGCCCGAAGGGCATGGTGTTGTAGCAGAACACTTCGAACGGCGTGATGAACGCCGTTTTCTCCTGATCTTCGACCTTCAGTCGAATCTGATTGTAGCCTGAGTAGGCGTAAAGGAAGGAGATCTTTTCGCATCCGGCGGTCGAATCGATGATCTGATCGATCCGCGGTAGGGGGAAGGGATCCTTGGGGAAGTGCTTGTTGAGCGACGTGAAGTCCACACACATCCGCAGGATGTCCGTGTCCTTTTTAGGTACCAGCACAGTGTTAGCTAGTCACTCGCTCTCCTTGATCTCCCGGATGAAGTCGGCATTGAGAAGTCTGTTGACTTCGATTCCGTCGTCTTCAGCTCGTGGCTCGGACAATCGTCGGATGGACTGTTTGACGGGCTTGGCGTCCGGAAATACATTGAGTGCATTCTCAGCGAATTCCCTGGGAACTCCTTGCATATCCGCAGGACACCAGGCAAATATTTCCCAGCGCTCACGGAGGAATTCGATGAGCGCGCTTTCCTATGAGGGGCTGAGGTTGTTGGTGATCAGCGTTGTCTTGGAGGCGTCCGTCGGGTGGACCTGCACCTTTTTCGTGTTGACTGTCGAGTCAAACGACATGTCGGGTGCGTTTTTCCTGGAGACTGGGGGTGCCCCGTTGTCTGTCACCTCTCGAAGCCTTGTGAGCTCCTCTTGCAAGTCGAACGACTGGGAGATTCTGTTGAAGTCTCTGTCATAGTGGTCGGATCGGGTGAAGCTGCACTGGACTATGATGACGCCCCTAGGCCCTGGCATCTTGAGTAGCAGGTACGCATAGTGCGGTACTACCAGGAACCTTGTAAATGCCACGCGCCCGAGGATGGCGTGGTATTGTGATGACCAGTCCACCACTTCGAACTCTAGTCGCTTGCATCAATAATTGTCGGGCTTGCCGAAGATGACGTCGAGCCATATCTTTCCCAGGGGGTATATGCCCTTCCCTGGGACGATGTCGTGGAACGTTGAGTCGGATTGTGGATGCATAGCGGGATCCGCATTGCCGCTAGGGTACTAGCGAACATCAGGTTGATGCCACTGCCGCCGTCCATGAAGACGCGGCTCATCTCGAACCCTCCGAACTACGCCTCGAGCACCAGGGCAGCATTACCTGGGCGTGGGATCTGGCGGGGGTGATCCGAACGACTGAATGTGATGCAGGACTCCGAGCCGCTGAGGTACTCAGGGTTGGCAGGCGGAGTGGTCACAGCTAGGCTGACTTGGCGGGTGATCTTCTTTTGCACCCTATTTGTTGGGCGCCCATTTTGGATCATTAGGGAACCTTTTGGTGTTGGTTACCCATTTATGTCGTTGTTTTGCACGGGTGCGATTGCTTGGTTCGACGGTCCCACGGGTGGTGGTGGAGGAGCTCCGTGGGCGATGTCACCTGGCACAGGTGCGGGTCTGAACCCAGGGTTTACGATCTGGTGTCGCATCTGGGTGAGGCCTTCGCTGACTTTCTGGAACTCGCGGCAATCCTTCAGCATATGGCTGGCCTTCTTTTTGCTGGCATGCTTGTTGATGTAGAAGTGGATGGTGCAGGGGCCCGACAACTTGTCGTATGCCGAGGGTTTTTCATCGCGGTTGCGACTTTTCCACGTTTGTGTGGGGCGTCCTCCGTCACGGAAGTTGCCTCCGCGGTATCCTCCGCTACTGCAATTGTTGTCATTGCGACGGTCGGCGTAGCCAGCCGCAACCATGTCGGGTCCGTCACGGTCATCATAGACGCGCGACCTTCGCTTTCTACGGCGTTCGCGTCTGCGGCCGTATTCATCCTCCTCATCTAAATGTGCTCGGCGGAGGGAATCCTCGCCATCTGTGCACCTGTTGGTGATGTCCATGATGTGGTTGAGTGTCTTAGGCTTGACGCGCCCAAGTTCTTCCTTGAAGTCAGGGCGCTTGACACCGTCCTTGAAGGCGTCGATCGTTCTCTCCCCAGAGATGTGTGCCACGGATTTCTTGATGTTGGGCCACCGTAGCATGTACGAGCGAATGGATTCGCCCGTTCGTTGGGTGCAGGCCCGTAGCTCCTCAATCGAGGTTGGCCTTTTACTGGTACCCTTGAAGTTTCGGATGAAACTGTATTCTAGCTCCTCCCAGTTTCGGATGGATCCTGAAGACAGGCTGCTGAGCCAGATTCGAGTTGCGTCTGTCAGCTGCAGCAGAAGGCATTGTAGGGCGGTGTTCTTGTTACCGCCGTGCATCTTGATAGACGACAGGTGGTCGCTGAGCCAGGCTTTCGGGTCCTGTGTCCCATCAAACTTTGGGGTGTCCGAAGGGAGCTTGAAATTTCTAGGCATCCGCGCTCGCCGAAAAGATCTGCTGAAGCATCGGGCTCCGCAAAGTTCTCCATCGTCATCCTCTTCGGATTCGGTTGAGCATGCGCGTTTGGCGCGTGCCTTGTCGACCTTGCGCTGAGCGAGGTTGCTTCGAGCATCGTAGTCGCGACTGCGACGTATCGGACTCTTGCATCGTTGATGTAGATCGTGCTCGTCTTCCTCTTCGTCGGATGAGGGCGTGGGGCTGTGGTTGAATCTGACCGCAGCTTTATTTTTTGGCTCCGCAGGAGCCTCATCGTGGAGCACAGCTCCGACGAGTCCGAGTCCGGCTAGTGCGGACTTGTGCATAGCCCTCTTCGGGTCCCCCACCGGAGGTGCATGGGATGCGAGGTACGTGGTGGCTGCCATGATCGTAGCCTGGGGCGTCTTCGGCATGACGTTTTCGTTAACATCCATCTCCATGAAGGACGTGTTGAGGGTCCTGGTGACCTCACGGCGTGCGGCGGGATCCATCTTATCTGTGCGAGAGTGATGCTTGTTGGCATGATTTTCATGCGAGCTTGAGCTGCCAGCGGCGGAGAGTGCAGCTCGCCACGCGCTGGACTCCGAAGCTGCTTGCTTGCGTTTGTCAAGCTCCTCATGCTGTTTCACCTGCCTATTATGCTCGGCGATGAGGAGCAGGTGATATGCCATCAGTAGGTCCCGTGAAACATTCACATGTAGGATCTTGTTTCCCGCCACGGCTTCGCGTGCCTGGCGCCATCCATCCTTGTTTAGGTTGATCTTTTGATAGGTGTTGGCATTGCCTTTGTTGGGCGGGAGGGATGGTTGCCTCTCGTTTCCTCCATTTTCACCCTGTGGGTTGGGTGGTGGTACGTGGGCACCTGAACCTGGTAGTTGTTGTTCCACGTTGCTTTGGATGACCATGGTGCACTGCTAGCGCCCGCGGATTGGATCGCTGCTGCCGCAGCTTTCGGATCCGGAACCATAGGTTCCTTCGTCTGACGGAGGGCCGCACAGATCTGAGTTGCAGCTGCTGATGTCGTATGACTCGTCTATCAGGGCCATTGTGTGTAGTACGCTGGGATGCGGGGACCACGAAGCAGGCCTGATGGATGCAATGGCACCCGCTCTGCGATACAGAGAGTGCCGGTCTATCCCACCTAGAAGCAGAAGCTCCCGAACAAAATCTCGAGCCCATCGCCTATGGGCTTGAAATCCTTCATGGTGGCTGGCGAGTGGGCGGTGAAGTCAAAAGCGCCAAAGAGGAGGTGGCTCTCCGTTGCCGAGGAGTTGTAGATTGCTTAGGTTGGGACCGTCATGATAGCATAATCAGCGCCCCCAGTTCCCACAAAGGGCGCCAATTGACGAGGTTCGATCTCGTCAATGCCCATTGTTATGAGCTTGGGTTTTGGAGAAGATGGGGATGCCAGAGATTGTGTAACGGTTAACAGACAAGCAACATGGGGACACGAGGTTTACCCAGGTTCAGGCCCCTGGAGGGAAAACCCTACTCCTGCTTGTCTGCTCTTGATTACGGCGGAACCAAAAAGTATAGGGGTGCACAGATGCAATCTAGCGTGGAGGTGTGTATGCGGTGAGAGATCTCCCTCCTCGTCGTGCCCTCCTAGCCTTTATATGGACAGACAGGTCCCGGGCATCAGGTCGAGTCGGTTACAAATTAGGGTTTGCCCCTTTGAATATTCTATCTACTCTAGTCTTGTTCTCCAAGGATCCGAAGGCGTCATGGGATTGGGCCACCCAAAAATCTCCACAGGCCACATATGTTCTTGTGGGCTTTCCTTGGGCTGGACCAGGTATGCTAATATCATGCACCCGTAGGGTATAACCATGTCACCTGCTCGTCCTCGAGTAGGTAAGTGATAAAAAGAATAATTTTTTAGGTGACATGCACCATCAAAACCAAGATCAAACCATTTGCAAGCATTAAAAGTTGGGATCAAAGAACTCTAAACATGTGCATGAAAGATGGAGTTCTAAAAATAAGACAAAGTAACTATGCATCCAACATCAAAGGCTACAAACAAAGATCTTGAATAACATGCATTGAAAAATGTTTGTTTGTTTCACATACAGAAAACATAGAATAGTGGCATTCAGCTTGTCCCTCATAGAGTAGCAAATAGATGCATATGACACCTTCAAATTTCACAAGGGTGACTAGAAACAAGTAGCACAAGAACAAGTAATATCACAATATGCATTAATCAATAAGTTTTGGGACACTGCACACAGAATGACAACTATGGTCTCTTAAAGGTGCCTAAAGGTAGAAGGTGGAGACTCAATAATAGTGGAAGAAAGACCCTTTGTAAAGGGAAGCAGGGATTTCAAGTTTCAAAAAGATCTTCCAAAAATTATGGTACTTGTTAGCTTTCAACCCTCATTTCCCCTATCATAAGCATCTTGAAGTGATTAAGGTTAAAGTGAACAAACTATGGAGTATATGCTTGACAAAGTACAAGTTGGCAATCTCAAGTCCCTTGAATACGAGGGCCATACCTCATGCTACTCAACTTCAGTCACCTATAAGTTCTTGTCATTGTAAGTACATGCATATCATAGAGAACCGCCAACGGTACCCCTTGCACATGGTGCAGGAGCTATCCCATAACCAAAATGACAAGGCAAGCAGACAATGAGCATCTGAGCGATCTTTTTATTTACTATATGCATAGTTTTTTATTGAGGATGCTTCATAGATAGATCACTATGGTGATGCTGCAAGTTTCCACCATGATTAGGCATGGCTTAGGCTAGCGGCCCAGGTGTTTCTCTAACACAAAAATACTTACTCCATGGACTTACAAGTTCCCTCTTTATTTCACACCGGTGACATCCATAGACAAAAGAGCATGATATCAACTGAGTACAAAGTACAAGTGCAATGTTGAAAACGTTCCCCATGACAGCATGGTTCTGTTAATTCCAACGTATAAGTGCAAGCATATACAACATAGACGACACAGTGGTTCAAGTTTATTAGGGGCAAAGAATATAAAGTGTGTCATCAAGTTCGTGAGAGCTTTAATTACTAAGTTTTCACATAACAAAATAGTTTTAAATTGGAAGATAGCTGAAAACAAGAATATACTTGGAATGGTGTAACACACCATGCATAGGAGTTTATAGTGGACACTTGGGAATAACTGGGTTTCTTGGGAGTTGGAAGCATGAGTAGAGCTTACTCATACAAGTGGAGGCTAGCAAAAGACTGGAAGCAACCAACTAAGAGAGCAATAATGTCCATAATCATGCAGAGCGACAAAACATTACTAATCAAAGCATAGAGTGGTACTGCAAGTCAAGGACTAAATGATCATAGAGGCTATGGTGACTTGTCATATTCATAACATGGTGTGAGCATGTGCCAAGTCAACCCAAACAAATCATCAAAGGAGAATACCACAATAATATGCTTTTGTATGCTAAAACAACGCATGATTCCTTCAAGGCACATTAAGCAATCCTAATTGTTTGGAACAAGTCATGCTACAACAATAATCACTAAACATAAGGTCAAAACAACACCTATCATGTCATGTTAAAGTCTAAGTCACAGTCAATGCAACCTCCCTTTTGTACCACTTAAGCATGAAACTTTCTACTCCTTTCCAACACCAAGCAACTTATTTGAAACAACTCACAAAGATAATAATAAATAAATACCAGTGAGATTTTCTCACAAATTCACAAAGAAGAACTAAAAAGTTCTAAGCTGAAAGCACAAGAAAACTAAGGCTAAACACAGTGCTAGCAAAAGAGAACACTCACAAACAATAAGAATGAAAACTAGAGTCTTCTAGGCAATGGAAACATAGTGTGCCTCTCTACAAAAGAAGTGTGGTGTAACCAACCAACTTAATCAAGCAAACTAAGAAAATGAAAACCAAAAACGAAAACTAAGACGCTCCAAGAACAACACAACAATGCATGAAACAATAAAAACGAAGTGTCTAGAAAGACCTGAGATTTTTATTGATGAAGAAGGGGATGCCTTGGGCATCCCCAAGATTTGACGCTTGTACCTCTTGGATATTTCTTGGGGTGACACCGGGGTGGCATCCCCAAGCTTGAGATTTTGTCCATTCTTCATCTCATTACATCATTCTTTCTCTACACCTGAAAATTTTCCTTCATACAAAATTTTGCACAATCTTTATTAGAAACATTATTGTATTCAAAAGTTAATATACCTTTGGGTTTAGCTTTAGAACAGCAAAACTTTTCACTAAAAATACAAGTTACTGTAGCAATTCCTTCAAAAATCTCAATTTCCCAAAAATAGAACTCAAAAAGGAATCAATAAGAAGCAAATGCAAATAATGGCAGAAATCTATCAAAACAGCCTAGCAGGTAGAAATCGATTTTTTCGAAAATATTATGTTGCTCAAATCAAAACGTGTTGAACTAACAAAAGTTATCTAACATACCGGGGGATATATTCGTAAATTTTCAGCTCAATCCGACTTACAGAGACTCCTCATAAATGTTTATGGTGGAGGACAGAAATCTGTTTCGGGACAGCAACTCCCCAAATCTTACTTCTCTCTCATTAGAGTTCATTCTTGGCATAAAAAGCAAACAAAAAGGATAAGGAGAGGTTATTACTGAAGAAATAACTTCCAAGACTCAAGAAAACTCTTAGGTTATCTCCCAAGAAGTACTTTTCTTTAACACCTTTAAGTTAGGCTTGATAGTTTGAAAAGATGCTCACATAAGAAATATGAATTGAAGTAAAAGAGAGCATCAAGAAGAAAATTCAAAACACATTTAAGTATAACCCACTTCCTATGCATAGGAATATTGTAAAGAAACAATTCATGAAAGCACAAAGCAACAAGCATAGGAAAGCAAAACAAGTGCAACTTCAAGATTTTCAACATAAAGAGGGAAACTTAACATTTTTGAGATGCATAAAACCATGTTTCCCTCTCTCATAATAACTTTTAGTAGCATCATGAATAAAATTAACAATATAACTATCACATAAAACATTTTTATCATGAGCCACATGTATATAATAATTATTACTCTCCACATAAGCATGATCACTTTTATTAATTGTAGTGGGATCACATTCAACAAAATAGCTATCATTATTATTCTCATCACCATAATCATAAAATAAAGGAGGCATATTGTAATCACAATAAATTTTCTCCTCAATAGTAGGTGGACTGAAAATATCATACTCATCATTGTAATCATCATATATTGGAAGTTTGGTATCATCATAAGCAATAGAATAGCTATCTTCCAAAGCTGGGGAACTAAAAAGATCATTTTCATCAATACTATCTTCCCCAAGCTTAGACTTTTCCATAGCATTAGCAATAATGGTGTACAAAGGATTCATACTAATAACATTGCTATTAGCATGCAAATAAAGCTCCATAGGTTTTTTAATTTTCTCTTCAAACACTTCATGTCCTAACTCAAGATAGATACTAGAAAGCTCTCTAATTTTTTTTTGTTTTCCATTAAGCCTAACTAGTGAAAACAAGAAACAAAAAGACAGAATTGCATAATCTAAAGGAAATAACTTCGAGCACTCACACCGGAGGATTTGAGTACCTTTTACCTTACCTCCCCGGCAACGGCGCCAGAAAAGAGCTTGATGTCTACGCACTTCTATTCTTGTAGACAATTGTTGAGCCTCCAAGTGCAGAGGTTTGTAGAACAGCAGCAAGTTTCCCTTAAGTGGATTACCCAAGGTTTATCGAACTCAGGGAGGAAGTGGTCAAAGGTATCCCCTCCCAAGCAACCCTGCAATCAAGATACAAGAATTCTCTTGTGTCCCCAACACACCCAATGCACTTGTCAGGTGTATAGGTGCACTAGTTCGGCGAAGATATAGTGAAATACAAGTGGTAACGGTGCCAGAAAATATCTTCTGACTTGTTGTTGATGTGGGGTAATGTGTGTGAGTGCCAGAAAATAGCTTGACGGTGAGGTAAAGACTAAAGGCAAAAGGATGGAAGCAAGCAAACATGCAACAGATCTAGATGCAAACGGTGTTTCAATGCTTAGAAACAAGGCCTAGGGATCATACTTTCACTAGTGAACACTCTCTCATATAAATATCCTCTCTTCATGATACTACTCTTAACTACTCTCCGGTTGGACACTCTAATCCATGGTAGGGCTATAAAAGCACACCTCAAAGTCCGTCTTCCCCAATCTAGATAACCCCACACTGTCACCTTGAGCGCTAGATGGTTCCAATAAACACCACAATTTCATAGAGACATCCAACTCCAAATATAACTCATAACAAATATTTAATCTATCCAAAGTGCCACACACGGTATGCCCGCTGTCACTTTCACACACTTGGGGAAAAGCATAGATCTATTAAAGCACAAAGAGTATTTATGTAGACTCAAGCCTAAGTGCCACCATGGTGTGCACGCTGTCACTTTCACACACATGGGGAGAGCAGAGATCTAATGAAGCACTTGAGTAGCAAGGTAGATCTACTAGATTACAAAGCTCATAACCACAACATGATCATGCATAGAGAGAGAGATGAACACATAGCTATCGGTAGAGCCCTTAGCCTCGAAGGAGAACTACTCCCTCCTCATCATGGGAATCGGCAACGGTGATGGAGATGGTGGTGGAGATCGATGGGGATGGCTCCAGGGGCACTTCTCCGTCCCGGCAGGGTGCTGGAACAAAGACTTTCTGTCCTCCGAATCTCCCCTTCGGTGGCGGCGGCGCTTCAGAGTTTTTCGTGGAAGTATGATGGATTCTTTAGGGTTTTATCCCCGGGGGCTTCTTATAGGCGAAGGAGGCAAGGTCGGTGGAGGGCCAGGGGTCCCACACCCCCTGTGGGCGCGGCCTAGGGTGGGCCCACGCCCACCTAGGGTGTGGCCATCCTGGTTTCCTCCCCCGTCTCGTCTTCGATTTTCTATATCGCTTAGGGAAAATATGAACTTTGGCTTTTGTCCCGTCCAATTCCGATAGTATTGATTCTCTGTCTTTCTGAAACCAAAAACAGATGAAAACAGGCAACTGGCACTATGGCATCTTATTAATAGGTTAGTTCCAGAAAATATATAAAAACACCTCAAAGTGTAGACAAAGCAAAGCAAAGTAGATACTAAACAAGCATGAAACATAAAAAGTTATAGATACGTTTCCAATGTATCAGACCACGCCGGTTCATCCTGGCCGTGCTTCTCCTTCTTTCGGTGGTGGTGATACGATGGTGGCTGTTCTGCACTGTCCTTCGCATGTTTTCGCGCCGGCAGACATGAGTCCCTCGGACTCTCCCTTGCTAGGCGGCTCTCAGGAGGTGTAGGGAACTTGTTCCTTTTGTATCGATACTAGCTATGTTATTTGGATGATAATCTAGCTATGATATTTGGATGATGATGTAGCTATGATATTTGGATGATGATATTATGTTTCTATCGATGTGTATGTGTTGTATTATGTGCATGGAATCTGGGGATATGCATGGGTTGTAGGAATTTTAAATATGCAGAAAACAAAACAAAAATAGAAATATATAAAAAAAACTGACAGCGTCTAGGAATGACCATATGGCACGGCTACCCTCCTGGGCCGACGGTTAAGCCGTTCGCGTAGTGGCAGGGCTGGCCCAGCGGGACAACATGGGTCGATGGTATTATCGTCAGCATAGTGGCGGGGCTGGCCCAACGGGGTAACATGGCCAACGGTATTACCGTCGGCGTAGACTCATCCCAGAAAAGCGAAGCCGCGACAGGTGGTCGGCCGGCCGATGGCATTTCCATAGGCATATCGATTGCCAGACCTAACGGCAGTCATCCCGTATGTGGGTCCCACATGGATACGCCGACAGTGTATACATCCATGGCCTGGGTTAACCATCGGCATGCGAGTATACGCTGACGGCTATATGGGCTACGCCTACGGGGCAAAGCGCCGTCGGCGTCTGGGTCGTTTACTGTGGTGATACCAAAAAGAGTAAACCATAGCCAGTTTTGCGGTAGCTACTAATCTCGTGGTATTTATATCCTTCTTCAGAAAGCCGTTTCGGAGTTATCTTGTAGAAGTGCAGGTACATATGTGTGAAGACATTGGCGTCGGTCTGACACATATTTACAGAAGAAAATCACTTAAACTTGATCCCAGAAAAAAATCACTTGATATTTGATACTCCGTCAGAGTAGGAAAAGCTCATTGAAATTAAATAAATATCTGTCAGAGTTATTGCATACATGGATATAGAATGGCTACGACCATGGATATTTTTCTGTAAAATACAAATTTATATTCAGTTAAGAATACAAATTACAATATATTGGGTGTATGTACAAGACCCAACACATACACGTACGTGTGTAATACAAACATCGTATTCTATCAACCGTGACCAAGGCCGATGCCCTAGCTTGTACTAGTATCAACACACTGCACATTGCACATCACTTGCTATGCTAAGATGATGCTAAGTCCTTAGCCTCGAGACCGGAATGTCCTTGGTCATGTCGTCCTGAGACTCGACGAAGGCGACGACGACGGTGATATCGTCCTGCTTCCCGCCGGTGCAAGTCCGTCCATGTTCCCTGGCAGCGACGCTGAAGGGCGAGTCCTTGGAGGTGTCCATCGACGCGTTGCGGGCTTGCCCGGCCATGATGTCCGCCATGTGCTGCGGCGTGAAGTTGAACGCGGTTCCCATCTGCACTGTCCTCTCCAGCGTGGAGTCGAAGACGTTGTCGAAGAGGCCGTCCGATGCGACCACGAGCACGTCGCCTTCCTCCACGGCGACCTCGCCCACCGCCGCCTCGCAGACCTTGTAGCTGCGCTCGCCCGTGAAGAGCTGGAACGGGCAGTTGAAGTAGCGTTGCTGAGGCCGAAAGCGGTGGACCAGCTTGCCGTCGCGGAACAGGGCGAAGCCGCTGTCGCCGATGTACGCCCACTTGAGCGCCTTGCCGGCGAGCGAGACGATGACGGCCGTGGACGCCCCCGGCGTGCCGGACGCGGCGGTGCGCTGGTACGCCCGGTCGAGGATCGTGTAGGGGCAGACGGGCTTGCCGAGGTCGGAGGCCGCCACCTCGGAGAAGGCGTTCCCCATGAGCCCGCGCGAGAAGGCGGCCGCGTCCACGCCTACCGAGCGGCATCCCCCGACGCCGTCCGCCACGCCGATCATACCGGCCGCCGCGTGGAAGAAGTGGGAGTCCTCGTCGTGGTCCTGCAGGTAGCAGGAGGCGAAGTTCATCCTGAGCGGCGCCGCTGGGGTGTTCAGCTCCGGACGCGCGCGCGGCTGCAGCTGCCGCGCCACGTAGGCGGCGTATCTCGCGACGTCCTCGCGGTCGTCGGCGGCGGAGCGCGGCAGGGTCCCGAAGTGGATGCCCACGGCGATCCGGTGGGCTTCGGGGGTCCGGTTGTAGACGTAGTCCAGGGTTTCCCGGATCTGCGGCGGCGCCTCCATTGCCGGGCTTCGATCGGCTTCTCCGGCCAGCGAGCGACTTGGTTGCTTTTCTTGGGCTTCTGGTCCTCCGGCGAGCAAGTTCGCGCGATGCGAGTTCTTGGAGTTCGAGCTGTGTTGTAGACTCGAACCAATTGGGAGAAGTGTTCCATGCCGCTGGAGAGCGCTGGTATATGTAAACACCGTACGTCCAGATCGAACGACCTACCCAACCTCGAATTCATATCAGAGTCGGGTTTGAATCATGCACATGAGCCAGGATGGAAGATGGGCCATGCGCGGCTACAGAAAGATGCACCTTCAGTTAACCAGATGTCTACAGAAAGATGCAGGCAGCCACCAAAATTTCGAGAGCGGATTTAGTATGTTGGGTTCAGCATCATCTTTGCCATCTATTTATTAGATATTTGTGCATTTTTTTACGAATCAACCTTTACACTTCACTTTCTGAGTCCATTATAGTTTTGCTTCCCAGCGCCTAGCATTTTTCAGTTTTATACATATTTTGTTGTGATTGTCTTCTTACATGATACATAAATAAAATTTGCTTTATTTTTTTTCAAATTCCACCGATCTATTAATAATCATCAACATCAGTACAAAGAGACCTAAAAGTAATAAAAATTACAAATAAGTCACTGGACCACCTATCGACAACTACAAACACTAACACGAGTCAAAGACGCGTCGCCATCCTCGCCCCTCCATCACCGGAGCCGGGCAAAGCCTGTCGTAGTAGAGTCTGTTATAGTAGACAGAAGGAAAGTCGTCGTGCTAAAGCCACAATAGACCAACACACTAGAACAACAATCATTGCCAATGATGACATCCGTAGAACAGAAGAGACTGACCTGAAAACAAGCCGACGAACACGAAAACGGACAGAATCCCAGAAGATCTGTCAGACAAACGACTCCACGAGACATCCATTAGCGCTAGATGCACTACCGAAGCAAGGATAGAGCGGGGATGACCTTATTCTGACTTCAGGATATAGCCGTCGCATCAACATCCCAAAGAAAACACTATAAAAACAGACGAAACAAAGAACGGAAAACCTCCCGTCGGTGAGAGGCCGTGGTCTGCCACACCTCCAAGACCTAGGGCCACCGGAGGAGGAACAGACCGGCGACGATGCCGGCGAGGGGTGTGAAACCCAAGATTAGTTTTTCTCCTTGGGTCGCCTCTCCTACGGCTGTTGTAGGCCATTCTTTGTTTTATTTTAATGAGCTAATTTCAATCAGCCAGTTGTATATATAAATCTCAGAAATAGTTAGATCTGAAACGAGGAGCTCCATAGCGTACTATCCAATAAATTTAAGAAACTGCATTGATATGTTTTTAGTTTTCACCATATCGAGTTTAATAAAGATTTATACCAAAATATTTTCATTACGAATTTACGGCATACTTTTCAAATGTACCAGGATTCACATAAGATGCATACAAGAATTCCGGAATACAAAGATTTTCAACAATATTCATTCAATTTCCATATATGTTTCTTTCAAAAATCATACTATACAATTAGTATTTTTTTGGAAATTTACCAAATTCTAAATGTTCCATTTCAATATCCATATAAGATTCATCAAAGTTTGACTATGGGAATCAACCAATATGCCGGCGACCAGCAGGTACTCCGACGGCCAAATCTCGGGATTGTCGGCAAAAGGCAGAGACGCCTAGAGCCCAAAAAAATATCATCGGCATAGCAAGGATGTCAGCGCAGCAGGAACTATGCCAACGGCCACCCTTGGCGCAGTAGGGCCACCGGTTTATGTGGAGCTAAGCCAACGACTGTCATCGGTGTATGGATGGTGTGGCACTTCCGAGCTCCTGAAGATGGCACATGGATGGCGTCAGCGCAACACTGACAATCCTAAGGGAGGGTCGTCGTCATATCCTTGTCAAAGCTATGAAGATGGCATCGTCGGTATAGCCGTCGGCATAGCTCTTTCCCCTCTTTCTGTAACATCCATTTACTAAATTTAATTTACATTTAATTTTTAAATTGTAATTTGAATTACTCGGAATAAATCACATCTAATCAAATAGTATAAAGCTTTTTATTCTTCAAAAATTTGTTAAGATCACATGTGGGCTCACATAAAATTGATATACGGCAAAACCCTAGTACGTGGCTCAACAAAAGGGAATAATTTGAAATATTGGGCCCAGCCTTGGTTTACCATGTAGCTATGGTTTAAACAAACCAAAATAAAGATAAAAATGTATTGCTCAATCCTCATATGGAGAATGTTAGAGGGTAGATTTGTGTGGGGGTGGTTAGGGTTTCGCTAGAAAAGGACTTTTGAAGCACCGGAATCACTCAAAAACTTGTGGACCTAGCATATGCTTACAAGTGCGGTGTAAGGCTTAGACAGGCAATATCTAGCTCCCGGTTTTGAGCCTGTTCACATGCATGCCATAACACTTAGAAAGGCTCTATACCTATAGCAGAAAAACTCCCACTACGGGTCAACTAGAGGGAATATGGTGGAATCTTGGGCTCAAACCTTATCTACATTGTACCAATGGTCTAAACAAACAAGAAAAAAAGGATAAAAGTCCATTGGACAACCCACATATGGAGAACGCTAAAGGGGTAGATCTCTAGGGGCAATCTAGGGTTTCACTAGAAAAAAAAGATCGTCGGAGCATCGAAATCTCTCAAAAACTTGTATGTGGCCCAAGCATATGTTTACAAGTGTGGTGGAAGGTTTAGATTGGCAATATCTAGCTCACGGGTGTGAGCCTGTTCACATGCATGCGATAACAATTAGAAAGGCTCTATACATGTAGCAGGAAACTCCCACTACGGGTCAATCGAAGGGAAAGTGGTGGAATCTTGGGCTAAACCTTGGTTTTCCATGTAGAAATGGACTAAAAACAAAATAAAGATAAAAATTTTGGGGTTCGGTGCAGAAAATAAAAAAATACTACGCGGTCAAACCCCGAAAGCCCAAGATCTATCTACTAGTAATACAGTAACGGGAGGGGATACATTATTCACACCTTTGAAGACCGAGTGCAGTTAATGTACCGCGAGGAACGTGGATGAAGAAGACTCCCTGACGCTGACAAAGAGGTCACGATGTCCTGTGGCTCCCCAACAACTCCGAGTACCGAAAGCACGGTGCCGCCAGAGGGAGTCACACACGTATGATGCTTGACGATGACCCTCGCTTCTCTGCGATCCAGCCGAGATTGCAGAAATAGGTCTCCCGAGTCCAAATCCCGTAGCGCGACGGTGCTCTGCGGTGAAGAAATCCTTGCTCACGTAGCCCTGACAAGGGGGCCACGGTCGCAAGAGAGAGAAGAGATAGGAAACACATGCATTTTATTTATTTTCAGGTAGAAATTGGTGTATTTTAATCCTCCTATAAGCATTCCTTTATATAGGCGGAGGGAGGGGGTCCCTCCACCTTAGGGTTCCCATATGGGACTAAACAAACAAAGAATAAAAGGAAAATCCGATGTCATCCGGGTGGGCCAACCTGACCGTCTTGGCGAAGCAACCCGGCCAGCAGCGTGGCGGCAGAGGTGTCGTCTTGGCGGGCCGGCCTCGCGGCCCAACGCGCAGGAACGCACGCGCAGTGGTCCTAGGTGGGCCGGCCAGCTCCGCGCCCAGCAATGAGCCGGTTATGCTGCCGGGTGGGCGGCCGCGGCATGACCCATCGGCGCTTGCGTAAGCCTGTGATGCCCCCAGGCATTGCGTTTTATTTGTCGCACACTTGGGATGTTCAAAACATCCATTATCCCTTTTTTATTTTGACTTTTTTCCGTTTCTTTTTAGGTAAAATCCCTCCGGGATTTTGTCTAACCATTAAGACGCTTTTTATAAATATTTATACAAATATTTATTTATAATATATTAATTCATAATTAATATATAATAAACATATTTAAATAACCATTTATCTGAAAATCCTTTTCCTGTCCTTTTTCTTATCCTTTCTCCGTACACCTTCAGATCTTCCAGAACTTTTCTGGTCTCTCTCTCTTCTCACTCCTTTAGTGATTCAAACTAGCCATTAACGATCTCTAAGCTTCATCAAGCCCTTAAGCATGCTACCCAACAATTTAAGAATACTACAGATATGGCCAAGACTCCTCTCTTACCAATGATCAACAACGGGACCTGGATGCCCATAATAATCACATGTGTACTCAACAAAATTTGTCGTTGAACCGTAAACACGTTGTCTTATTCCTTTTGTCTCTATGATACTGTATTGTCCGAGGCTTTGATCAAATGACATCTCCATATCAGTGTTTAACCTTGTTACCGACAAAACCTTCTTTATTCGATCCGATAAGTGATATCCACGTGACCTAGTCACACGCTGCACAGCTTATGGATATAACTTATCCGAGTGGTCCCAGAGTATCTTCCATCACGCGGATGGACAAATCCCGCTCTTGATGCAGTCTCCTCAATCTGCTCCTCCGGGTACCCAACGACACCTTTATAATCACCATTTCAGTGAGTGAGTTAAGTGCCATCAAAGTAACCTTGGGACACAGTGATTTGATATGGTAGAAAGAGTCATTATTTTTCCTAATCAACGTATCCTAAACTCTGTGACATGATCGTGATACAGTGCTATAGATAGGGTATGTTCACCATCTTATTCTCTAATGGAATGACTCCATTGTCAATAAGGGGCCTAGGCACCAACATGATCAGGAAACCTTTGATCATTTGTTGACCAATGAACTAGTGACTAGAGTTTCACTGGGAACTACTAGTTGTTTTTTCTCACACATGTATCGACGTTTCCTAATAAATACAGTTATAGCGTGATATAAAATTTAATCATAAACTTTATGAAATATGCCATTCAACATTTGTCTCTAGGGCATATTTCCTTCAGTCTTCCACTTGCACTAGAGTACAACTAAACTAGTTGCATTTGTTATCCAATCATCAGTACCGTACTCCTTTGTGCTTCTGATTATGCTTGCTCATGGAAGAGTTCTAAGTCAAAGAAATGTACATTTTATTACTTGTGTATCCTTTGCAACTTATTAATGTCATCCTGCATGACACTAATACCTTTTATCATCTCCATGATAATTTCTCATGCATGTAAAATGTTTTGGCAACAGAATGGGCTTATTCAAGTTCCAGGTACCGGTAGTGACTTTAGATAGGTCTCGGGGACTTTTCATGGGCACTAAGTATTGGAACACATTCTGTGGGAAAAAATGCTTCTCAAAGCTTCAACATTTATACAACACATGGTAGTATTCATATGCTTCGTTACAAATGTAGTTTTCCCATTCAAAATGCACCCCGTTTAATTTCGGATGTTTAGCCACCACGCTTCAACTGTGCCCGAGGTAACCTTTAATGCAGACATTTCCGATCTTTTTAAATTCAGCATATAACCTTTCAGTATAACACTTTATACTTCAACTATGTTGTTTTTACAGATCCAAAAAAATGTCTACAGATCTCACTAGATATTGTGGACAATCCTAATTCATTGTTCAATGATTCACTAATCATTTTCAAACTTGTTCTTCCAAATAAGAACATGGATCAGATTATGTTAAGTGTTTGTCATGATTTCAATTTAAAATCCAATGTCACAACATAGTGGATGTGTGAACATCTTATTCTTTATTAAATCATAGACTTTTATACTTAATGATTTTTCCTAGCCCTTTTAATTATTTAGGACTCTTCCTAAATCAATTCATATTTTGAACCATTCAGAATCCTTTTAGGAATTCATTCCAACATAATTCCATAGGAAATCTCCTAGATTTCAATGTCGTATGCTCCCATAAATTAACATTTATTTATTTGTTGGCTTTTGGTCCTTATTAATAATGTGTCACTCACACACATAAATCATGTCAAGCTCCCACTCAAAATATGTCAACTACATATGTGAGTTTAAACTTTACAATACTTCCACATAAAAATATGTCATCATATTTTGAACAATTCAAAATCTCTTAATTACTAATTCGAGACTTTCTTTTTACAAGATAGAAAGATCTATACCTGGACACGACCCGGACCGAGCCACCTCGGCGGCGAGCCGGCAAAAGCTCGAGATTTTTCTCGTGAGCCCGTGCCAGCTCGTCGCCGACGATGAGCCATGAAGGAAGCTCGGCATGAGCTTCCCTCCAACTCGGTCTGGCTCGATGCAGCTCGCGAGCCAGGCGGTGGTGTATCGATCTCATCAGATCTGATCAACGTCGATCACCTCGTTCTGTTCCACCACAACAGGGGCCTCTACATCCACTATAACATGTTCAACAACATCAGAAATGGCATCCAGGAAGAACACCTTCCTGCTTTGCTTCTTTCATTGCATAATCTGCATCAAATCTTTAGTATCCAAAACCTCTATGAATACTTGCTTCTTATGATTCCACC
Organism: Avena longiglumis; assembly: GCA_030063025.1. NCBI lineage: Eukaryota > Viridiplantae > Streptophyta > Magnoliopsida > Poales > Poaceae > Avena > Avena longiglumis. Next base: position 501,971,011 of record CP125977.1, read on the forward strand.
ACCGGAACCGTTCCATCTGCTTAGGTCCAATATTGATGTCCTTATCAATCATCTCTCTCATTTCATCAAGATTTATGTTTTTGGAATCAATGGTAATCTCCAAAGTACATGACGAAACTTGCTTATTAAATCCGTTGTCAAGTTTTGCCGTGTATGAATCCACCTCTACATGTATATTGAAGTTAGCTTTATCAGCATCGGGTGGTCCATAATCTCGAGTAGCAGAAGCTCTGGCGGAAAGATCTCTAGTATCTGCATACATATTATCAATCATCGCTTTAACTTTCACCTTATGATCAGCTGAACAACACTCCCAAACCATCTGAAGCTCATGGGAGTGCTCAATTTGCATATATGTATCACTCATGTTGTGCCACACCAATTTTGCCATCTATATAGATCCCTAAGGAATCCTAGCATTAAGCATATCTATCAGCTGCAAAACAGACACAACCTCCTTACAGTTCACAAGAAGATGCACATCCTGCCCGAACACAACCCTCTCGCAACCAAAATCTAGTTTTATAGTGTATTAATGGAGATAAACTGTAAACTCATATAAGTTTGTTGTATCAAAGACTTTTTATTTCATTCGATTCTACTTTGCAGTAACTAATCTACTTGTAAGATAAGGCGCAGATAAGAAAAATTCACCTCTCACTCTTCTCCCGGGTGGTTTTATTCAAGATCTGGGTTCCGCGACTGTAATATCCCAGCATTTAGGAACCAACAAAGGGTAGATTTAGGAATTTGAGATGTTGCATGCATTCATCTGTGAAAATGTGGGTAAATTTTTCGCCAAATAAAAACCTAAAGTGATCAAAGTTTCTTTCATACTTTGAGATTAGGTATAGTCTTGAAGGATGATTGTTATAGACTTTGATATGATCTTTGTGGACTTATGTGTTTTGGGAAATGAAATTTGAATTTAAAACTTGAGTGTTTGAATTATAATTCAAAAGGATTTTTGACTGATGTTTGAGTATTTGATTTAATTTAAGAGTTAACCAATAATAACTCAAACTTTAAATGAAAGAAGACAATCAATAAAATGAATATTCCAAAACTTCATCCAATAATGAGTTACAAAATCTAACTTATGGAAATGAGCAACAATCTTTACAATAATAATTAAATAGAAGAATAATATTTTTTATTAAATAATAGTACAATCTTTATTACAAAAGAATAAAAATAAAGAGTACAAAAGAATAAATTAAAGATCACAATTGAATATGAGAGTTATTACAAGTGACTATTCTATAAAAAAAAACCTAAACTAAAGTCTTGATCTTCAAATCTGGTACCTGCAAAATAAACAGAAACTTAAAAAGAAAGAAAGTTAGGATTAGAATTATTTTGCTCTCAGATTCAACAGTGAAGTGTACTGTTCACTTTTTCATCATTGAGTAATTTAAGGGGCAAGGTTCACCAATATGAAAGAATATATCTTTCATAATTTTAAGCCATAAGTCAGATAAACAGCAAGGAGGGGCAAGTTTCACTAGCCAAGTAAGAGTAACCTGATGAAAGTAACTTTCAAAAATCAGAACATATCCACAACCTGTGCAGCAGGCACACAGGCAGCACAAACACCAAATTGTTTGGTGTGTGCTGTCAACACCATAGCAACAGCACAATCAAACAAAACCATCAACATAGTCGTGGGAAGCCAATCCCCACACCATTCCATTGTTCTTACACACCAAGCACAATAGCCACCAGCTAAACCAAGCCAAAGCCAAGCTAGATCACACCAACTAGAACCCTGAATCACATCACCAAAATGGTGACATAAGGAGGGGTTAGATGAGGTGGATAGCAAGACCAAGATCAAGCCATCAGGACAAGGAGGTGAAGGGTTGGATCAAGGACAAGCTAGGAGCTAGAAATACCAGGATAGCACCAGATCAAGCTACCACAAGATCAACCACTAGCAACCCCAACATCAAATAAGTGTGGTGAGTAAAATAGACCATCACATGATCTATCTGTCTAAGATTAGACAAGCATACATGATCTGTCTATTACTCAAACTCTCAGATAGCACCCAAATGGGGTGAATCCATCACTCATGTTTTTTAAACACTAAAAGCAATCAGAAAAGTATAAGGATCCAAAAGATCTTAGGACAACATCATTGATCTAAACAATCAAGCTATATTTTAATTAAAGAATGAACATAGCTAAGATTTAAACTTCTAGGCACATCTCTAAGACAAGAGTAGCACCTTAGAATTTAATCTTATGGATCTATACAAGTGATCAAGCCTACCATCATTTTTCCCAAACTTTGATTCAAGAAATAGTAGCTGGTATCACTACCAGAACCCATCCATGTGAATCAACAAGTTAAAGGCTTAATCCCTAAACCTCAGAACAACATCATGGGTCTTAGGGATTTAAGAAAGGAAGTTTCTACTTATATTTAATGCTAAACTCATCTTAATCTTGAACCAAACCAAGAAATAGAATCTAATCTTGTGTGCCATACAAAGATGGTGTCACAAGAACAGTTCTAAATTAATCAGGTTAAGCATTCAATCTTCACAGATTCAACCAACCAACTATAAATCATTTTCCTGACATCACAGGAATCATAATTAAGAAAACCCATATGTATATCTTCACTGTTTGAAACCATTTGATCTCAAACTACATATGAATTCTTAAGCCAACAGTGCTAATACAGTGACTTCATCACACAACACTCACTGTCATCAACCAAATAATGACAGTGGTGAGCTATTAACCCAATAGATTTTCCAAGTATTGCTTCTAGAGCAACTTTACCATCTAAACCATATCAAAATGAATCCATAGAATCATCTGGTAAACCACTAGCATCACCACAGTTAAAAATAAGCATCAAGCCATAGCTAACAACCATTTAGCATGCTTAGGGACCATCAAAACTTGATCCCAACTCATCAGTCATCTAATCCACAGCAGGGTATGAACCCTAGGCAGAACAAACCATCCCAATCAGGACAGGACAGTAACCAGGAAGGTCACTACCAATATCTAGCATAGGATGGTCTAGCACAGAGATCATGAGAGAGAGAGGAATAACTTACTAAAGGTCCTCGTTGTAGATTAGAAGAGGAAGCAGAGGAGGCCAACGACTACGGCGGAACGGGGAGCACCCCCAAGGGGGCGGTGCAACCCACTCAACGCCACGACGGCGACCATAGCCACGCTTGGGGGCAAGGAGCATCACCACGGCGCACGATAGTAGCGGCGGCGTCAGCATCAACGCCAACCCCAAACCCTAGGGTTTGGGACGGCATCGATCTGGTCATAGGAGGGCTCCAGGTCCAAATCCAATTGGACAGGAGGGTATAGCGGGGCCGACAACCTCATCCTGTACCACGGCGGTGTCTAAGGAGGCTCACGGCAGCGTGAATCGCCAGCGGTGACACCGCTGACCACAGGGTCGGGGAAGGAGAAGGAGAGGGGTGAGCTCGAGGGAGATACAGATAGTGTTGGGCTGGGTTGGGCCAATACCCCTTTGGGGTATTGTTTTAACTTTTCCTATTGGGCCACAAGGGCCCAATAAAACCAAACAATCAGCCCAAAATCCTTTAGAGCCTGTTTTAATAATTGGAAAAAGACCAAAATGCCCTTGGACTTAAATAAATTCTAGAAAATAAAAGAAAAGTCCAAAAATTATAAATAAAATATTTTTGGATTCACAATAATCCAAACTATCCAAATAAATTAGGAGATAAAATTTTAGACATATAAATTTTATTAAGAATTTTGTAATTTATATATTCCTTATGGAATTTTACAAAATTATTGAAAGTTGATAAAATTTAATAAAAATCACTTTCATTATATATTAATATTGTAGTATTTTATAAAAATACTAAACAAATATTTAATGTCAATTTTTGGTATTTAATGATAATTGTTAAAGGAATTATTAATTAAATAAAAAGCAAATAAATTAAAATAAAATAAAAGCATACAATATTCAATAAATATTAAAAATTAATATTTATAAATTCTTTCTCATTAAAAGAATTTTTATAATTTAAATAAATGGGGAAGAATACATATAAAGTTAAATGATGCATTACATTACCTTGCATAATCATTTTGCTTCTTTAAATATTGTCCTTACCAGGCAATAATGATGTTTTTGTAGACATAGAAGTTCAAGGTCCAGTGTAAGCATCAGACTTCACTACCTTGCCATCACAAGGCAAGTTCTTCACTTGCTCATATCCTTTGAAGAGTCTTTATCAAAGTATTTGCAAATTATGTGTTATCATATATACTCTAAAGAAACAAAACACTATTTTCACAAATAAAGAAATCATAGATATCATCCTAAGTGATGATATAATAGAGCAATAGAACTTAGGGTTCTATTTGCAACAATGATGATCAATTAGGGACTTAATAACCCCTGACATCAGTGCTTCTAGCGATGTATATTACGCGTTAGCCATGAAATTTGGAATGGGACAGAGAAGTCAGTTGTATCTTCTTCCTCTCGCATGAAGCCGGATGTGCAGGTCGTGGTTGTTATCCTCGTAGCATGCATATTAATTGGTAATTCGTAGAGGATATGCAGCATATGGGTGGGAACCCTCATCGTCCCACGATAGTTCTGGCATCTAACGGTATGTACAAACCATTGCTGTAATTCAATATGTGGGCATGGTGTACAGCAAGGAGGCATGTGAGGTCGTGAAGGGGGCAGTGATTGGCTTGGACCAACTACTGGGCCCCACATCATGGAATTGTGGATGGGAAAGTACGCCCGGTTGTGCAACAAGGAGTTGATCTCTCATGGGTAAAGTAACGCACCTCTATAGAGTGTAAGAATTGTAACTTGTTACTCCTTGTTTCGGGAAGGAGCTACGAACGCAGCAGGAAAGGAACTCCATGAAAGTTCTGGTCAACCTGTGAAGGCTGATGGTCATAGATTTTAATAATAAAATCAATCTTTGAAGAAAGATTTATGAAAACTGCATAGTACCAAGGACTTATAGTCCGAGGTGGTAGTTAGAGCATCAAACTTCCCTCTTTGCATACAATGAACTTGTTGGGTAATGCTGTTACTCATCCTTTCCTTTGATCCCTTGCTTAGACTCTGAGGATCCCAAAGACGTGCCAATGTATGCAGCCGAATGCCAAGAAGATGTGTTCTACGAGGAGCCTGGCCTGTCAGGAGGTGTTGAAGGAGTGGATTACGAAATCCGCTATGGTGTTGATGATAACGAGTCCAACTAAGTATCCTAGTTAGTAGTAACCAACGGAGCCGAGCAGCATGAACTCTATAGAATAAGCTGCTGAGCTCAACTCCTAATTGGAGTTGCTACTTTTAAATTCCGCTGAAACACTTTATATTTTGGTTTGTAAGTTGAAACATTTTGAAGTCTTGAACTTCTGGTATTGTAATAATAATAATAATGTGTGAATGTTTGTAATATGGACCCGTAATGTTTCTGTTGTACCACTCTGAGGGATGTGATATTTACAGAACGGTATTCTATGGATGTCATGTAAACGACTATAGTGTACTACACATGCAGTGGTATGCTGGGTCACCGCAGTTGGTATCAGAGCAAATTTCTTTGACCTTAGGTTGGAAACCTAGTAAGGGTATAACCTGTAGGAGAGTGTAGCAACGACAAAGAATTCTATAAAAGAAATATAATGGGTATTCAAATGAGAATATTCCGTTATATGTTTTAGTGCGATAATTCTTTGTTATGATGCAATATATTATTGGTTACTAATCAAAACTATTTTTCTGATATACAGAGCTATGGCACCAAAGTTTCCAAAACAGAGTTTGGTAAGGAAAGAGGAGACTCTTGATGATTATCAAGGATCATTCACAGACCAACTTCCTCAACTTTTAAAGATTTTTAGTTGTCCAACTAGAATTCCAGTGAACACTATAACTTACCATGATGGTCTCATGTTATCCAAGTATCGTGTGAGTATCCAACTTCCAGAGGATCCTTGATTATATCACGATCTACCTATAGGTGAAGGTAGGAGTCACTTAGCAGCATATCATGTTGCTGTTGTGGAGGCGATAGCTAATATTCGGGAGCATAAAGCCAAGGAGTTAGAAGGTAGCAGATTTTTTGTGATACCTCATGATTCTATAGACTCGGAGCCTATACCGGATCATCTTACTTTGGTTAAGAAGCATCCTAAGTTAGCTTCCAAGTTTATGGATAGATACCGAACACTCGTTGCGTCTTATTACAAGACACAATAAGTGATTGTCGAAGATAAAAATGACATGTTAGAGGATCTAGCTGATCCGGAAAGAAGGAATCAGTTAGCAATCCAGTTGGAAAAGGAAGCAAGTAGTGAAACACCTATCTTTAAGGATATACCTATAGATCATGAATCTTTTATACCATATCCTTATTCACCAAGTCCTGAACCTATATATGATCCTACTATGGATATGAGGTATGTAGTACCACAGAGTTCAGAGGATGGTTCTGATTTAGAACTTTCTATATTCTGATGGTTGGAGAAGGGGATCATATGAAGGATCTCATGAGCACCAGATGTCCACAGATGGTTCTGACAGAAATGTTGGACAATCTAGATGGATGGGTGCAAGAATTAACCCTAGTAACAGTAGTAGAAATGCCATGTTGATAGATAATCAGGATGAAGAAGAAGATCCTGAGGAGAGAGTGTTTGAATCATCAACATCTTCTCAAAACTCAGGGAATATACATTATCCAGTGTTTAACTATCTTGCCCAAAGGAGTACCTGGGGATCAGCAGGATCTACGTATCCTATTGACAACTCAATGAATGAAGCTCAGGAGATGCAAGTGGGAGATAATGTTGAATATGTTTCTGAAGACTATTCAGCTAAGCTGGAGGGAGTCAATGCGCTCAGGTTGAGTAATGACTCAAGTCCTGATACTTCAGATACTGAGTATGTTCCTTCTGGAAGGCCATTTGTTACACAAACTGTGCGACGAACGACACATCATCACTGTTGGACATCAGGCATGTATGATGAGCGTATTTACTACTAGAAGTAGGCAACTATTTAGAGGTATAAAGTATCGTGTATTGTACTCCAAGAAATAAGGTAGTGTTGTGATTATACCTATATGGTATATGTTGTAATGACTTTGTATAATTATGATATTATGTATAATATGTGAAATGCATATTTGGATTTTCTTTGGATCTTCATTGTGTGACTAGTTCTGTGCGTAAATTCGAGCTCAGAACACATGTGCATGATGTAATTATGAGTATTCGCTTTATGTTGCAGGACTAAAGGGTCATGGATACGGGTGTAGAAACCGAAGCTGAACAGTAGCGGATGGAACATGAGGCCAAAGAGAAGTCCGATGCAGATGCAACAAATCAGGGAGCATTGCCACCACCAACACCAATAAGGCCGTTAATGGAGCAAAACTTTATGCAGTGTATGCAAATGATGCAAGAGACCCAGAACAAGTTCATGGAAGAGTTGCTGGGACGAGCAAATCAGAGGGCATCTGAAGGTGGAGGAGTGAGTCTATCTGACTTCCAGAATGCAAGGCCGTTACCTTTTGCATCAGCTCCTAAACCAATGGATGTAAAAGATTGGCTAGAAGATACAGAAAGAAAGCTGAAGACTGTAGGTTGCAATGATGAGGAGAAATTGAGGTATGCAACTCATTTTCTGACTGGACCTGCAGCATCATGGTGGGAGAATCAGTTGGCCATGCAACAACCAGGAAGGGAGTTCACATGGGAGGAGTTCAAGCAGAGATTCCGTGAATATCATGTTCCGGAAAGTGTTATGGAGTTGAAGCGGAGAGAATTTGAGGAGCTTCAGCAGGGATATACTAGTGTCATGAAGTATATCCGGGAGTTTAGTCAACTGTCTCATTATGCTGAGGAGGATGTTAACACGGAAGAGAAACGAAAGAAGCGTTTCCTGCGTGGGTTAAATCCATTTGTGAAAATGCAGCTAAGGTTAGCTAATAAGCAAACTTATCAGCAGTTGCTGGATGCAGCTATTACTTTAGAAGATGACTACAAAAATGTCCAAGAGGATAGGAGGAAGAGAGCCAAGAAGGAAACCAAGAGAATTTAGGCAAGTAAACCTAAACCCAAACTGGAGTTCAAACCCCTGAACAAGAACTATGGTAACAATAACAATAACAAGGGCAGTGGTGGAAATCAATCCAATCCTAGAAGGAATGTTATTTGTAACAATTGTGGAATCCCAGGGCATTTCTAGAGGGAATGCAAAAAGCCTGTAATGATCTGTTACGGTTGTGGTCAGAAGGGGCATATCAAGCCCGATTGTCCGAGCAAATCACCAGGAGGTTGGCCTACCAAGGGAGGAGGACAAGCCAGTGGAGGAAATGGGCAGCCCAATCGAGGAGGAAATAATGTCAAGAACAACAATGGCAAGAAGAACAGACCTACCGGGAAGCTGAATTGTGCAACCCTAGAGGAGGTGGATAATTCGGAGCATGCAGTGATAGGTACGCTCAATATCCTTACCAATCCAGGTAAAGTTCTATTTGATACTGGTGCAACTACTTCATTCATTTCAGAAGAATTCTATGATAAGTTCGGGATTATAAGGGCAACGTTAGAAAACCCTATGACCGTAGTGACGGCAGGGGGAAATGTGATTGTACGCCACATTAAACAAGATCAAGTTATCTCGATCTGTGGTTATACATACTTTGTAGACCTTTATGTGATTCCTTTGAAGGGAATTGCGGTAGTGTTGGGGATGGACTGGATGATGGAGCATGGGGCTCAGATAAATTGTGAGGAAAAAACTGCCTCAATCAAAACTCCAAGTGGAGCAAGGATAGTTTACCAAGCAGATAAGCACAGTCATATCATGGTGGATCTGTAGTTGAACTCGATGAAAGAGGTCAAATTGGAAGATATTCCTACAGTAAATGAATTTCAATATGTTTTTCCAGCAGAGCTACCTGGAATGCCACCAAATCGGAAGATAGAATTCACTATTGATCTAATTCCCGGTGCAACACCAATAGCTCAAGCACCATATAAGATGGGACCCAAAGAATTAAAAGAACTCAAAGAGCAAATTGATGAGTTAGCCAGAAAAGGATTTATTCAAGAAAGTGTATCTCCATGGGGAACACCAGTAATCTTTGTGGATAAGAGGGATGGTGGAAGAAGGATGTGTGGAGATTATAAAAATCTGAACAACGTTACTATTAAGAATAAGTATCCTTTACCAAGGATTCAAGATTTGTTTGATCAAGTGAAAGGAGCCGGAGTATTTTCAAAGATCAACTTACGATCTGGATCCATCAAATAAAAAATTCAAACCGGAAGATGTTCCAAAGACAGCATTTGTCTCAAGATATGGACACCATAATACCTGGTTGTACCATTCGGTTTGACCAATGCACCAGCAATATTTATGAATCTGATGAACAAAATCGTCATGCCATATTTGGATAAGTTTGTCATAGTCTTTATTGATGATATTCTGATATATTCCAAGGATAAGGAAGAGCATGCTGATCATTTGAGAATAGCATTGCAGACTTTAAGTGAACATAAACTTTATGCTAAGATCAGTAAGTATGAATTTTGGCTATATGAGGTAGAATTCCTCGGCCATGTGATAAGTAAAGATGGAATTGCTGTAAATCCATCTAAATTTCAGTCAGTACTAGAGTGGACTGCACCAACCAATGTGAAGCAAATTCGAGGTTTCTTAGGAATGGTTGGTTATTACCGAAGATTCATTGAAGGTTTCTCCAAAATAGCTGGACCAATGACCAAGTTGTTAAGAAAGAATACACCATTCAATTGGGATGAGAAGTGTGAAGCAAGTTTTCAGGAGTTGAAGACTAGGTTAACCACAGCTCCAATCTTAGCAGTTCCTGAAACAGGGAAAGACTTTATAGTATACTATGATGCATCTAAAGAAGGTTTGGGTTGTGTGCTAATGCAATATCGGAAAGTGATTGCTTATGGTTCAAGACAACTGAAACCACATGAAGTCAATTATCCAACTCATGATTTAGAGTTAGCAGCAGTAGTCTTTGCGCTAAAAGGATGGAGGCATTTTCTTTATGGAGCCAGATGTGAGTTATACACTGACCATCAAAGTCTCAAATATTTCTTCACTCAAAAGGAGTTGAATATGAGACAGAAGCGTTGGTTGGAACTAATCAAAGATTATAATTTAACAATCAACTATACTCCAGGGAAAGCAAATGTTGTAGTTGATGCTTTAAGCAGAAAGAGTGCAGACATTCAGCCTAGCAATCGGGAGTTACCAAAAGAGTTACAAATGGACTTGGAAAGGTTAGAGCTGCAATTCATTAGAACATAGGTTCTTGGAGGATTAGCCACTATGCAGGTAGTTGCAGAGCAGGACAGTGATCTTAAGCACGAAATTTTCAGACATCAAGCAGAAGATACTTTTATTGCTGAGGAAATTCGGAGGATATCTCAAGGGAAAAATCAGTTTTTCGCCTTGGAGATTATGAGTCTTTGTGGTTTCAAGACCGTCTTTGTGTTCCAGATGTGACTAAGATTCATGATGTCATACTCATAGAAGCACAACAAAACACCATATTCTATACATCCAGGAAGTACTAAGATGTATATGGATTTGAAAGAACTATTCTGGTGGAATAACATGAAAAGGGACATTGCTAAATATGTATCAGAATGCCATAATTTCCAAAGGGTGAAGGCTGAACATCAAAGTCCAGCAGGACCATTACAACCTTTGGAAATTACCAAATGGAAGTGGGAGGAAATAGGTATGGACTTCATCATAGGATTGCCCATGACACCTAAACGGAAGGTTATGATATGGGTTATTGTGGACAGACTCACTAAAAGTGCACATTTTATTCCGGTAAATCAGAAATATAATGCCGAGAAGTTAGTAGAAGTTTACGTCAAAGAGATAATAAGTAAGCATGGAGTGCCCAAAAAGATCGTAACTGATAGGGGATCAGTGTTTACTTCAGCATTTTGGAAGCAATTGCATGAAGCACTTGGTTCAAAGTTAGATTTCAGCACGGCCTATCATCCTGAGACAGGAGGTCAAACAGAAAGAACAAATCAGATACTAGAAGACATGTTAAGGGCTTGTGCATTAGATTTTGGAGGTACATGGGAAGATCATCTACCATTGGCAGAATTTTCTTATAATAATAGCTAGTCTGAAGGCAGCTCCATATCAGGTTCTATATGGACGGAAGTGTAGATCACCAATATGTTGGTATGAGCCTGGAAGCAGCAAAGAGTTTTCACCAGACTATATCAAGGAAAGACAAGATATCATTGATAAGATCAGGGATAGACTGAAAATAGCTCAGAGTAGGCAGAAGATTTATGTTGATCAAAGTCGAAGATCATGGCATCCAGAAGTGGGAGACATGGTATATTTGAAAGTAAGTCCAATGAAAGGGGTGAAAAGGTTTGGATTTAAAGGAAAGTTGATTCCAAGATATATTGGACCATTCAAGATATTGAGTCTGAATAGAACTATAGCTTATGCTTTAGAGTTACCATCAAGATTGGCTCAAGTTCATAATGTTTTCCATGTGTCACAACTTCGTAAATGTTTGAAAGTTCCAAAGGATGCAATCACACATCAGGAGATAGAACTAGAAGCAGACTTGACCTATGTTGAAAATCCCTATAAAATTTTGGAAGAAAACTGTAAAAGGTTGAGGAATAGGGCAATCAAATATTGCAAGGTACAGTGGGAACATCACCCTGAAAGGGAAGCCACTTGGGAGAAAGAAGAGGATTTAAGAAAAGCCTATCCAGAATTATTCAGGTACACTTCAGCAAACTTCGGGACGAAGTTTAATTTAAGGGGGGAAGTCTGTAACATCCCAGCATTTAGGAACCAACGAAGGGTAGATTTAGGAATTTGAGATATTACATGCATTCATCTATGAAAATGTGGGTAAATTTTTCGCCAAATAAAAACCTAAAGTGATCAAAGTTTCTTTCATACTTTGATATTAGGTATAGACTTGAAGGATGATTGTTATAGACTTTGATATGATCTTTGTGGACTTATGTGTTTTGGGAAATGAAATTTGAATTTAAAACTTGAGTGTTTGAATTATAATTCAAAAGGATTTTTGAATGATGTTTGAGTATTTGATTTAATTTAAGAGTTAACCAATAATAACTCAAACTTTAAATGAAAGAAGACAATCACTAAAATGAATATTCCAAAACTTCATTCAATAATGAGTTACAAAATGTAACTTATGGAAATGAGCAACAATCTTTACAATAATAATTAAATAGAAGAATAATATTTCTTTATTGAATAATAGTATAATCTTTATTACAAAAGAATAAAAATAAAGAGTACAAAAGAATAAATTAAAGATTACAATTGAATCTGAGAGTTATTACAAGTGAATATTCTATAAAGAAAAATAAAAAAACTAAACTAAAGTCTTGATCTTCAAATGTGGTACCTGCAAAATAAATAGAAACTTAAAAAGAAAGAAAGTTAGGATTAGAATTATTTTACTCTCATATTTAATAGTGAAGTGCACTGTTCACTTTTTCATCATTGAGTAATTTAAGGGGCAACTTTCACCAATATGAAAGAATATATCTTTCATAATTTTAAGCCATAAGTCAGATAAACAGCAAGGAGGGGCAAGTTTCACCAGCCAAGTAAGAGTAACCTGATGAAAGTAACTTTCAAAAATCAGAACATATCCACAACCTGTGCAGCAGGCACACATGCAGCACACACACCAAACTACATGGTGTGTGCTTTCAACACCACAACAACGACACAATCATAAAAAACCATCAACATAGCCGTGGGAAGCCAATCCCCACACCATTCCATTGTTCTTACACACCAAGCACAGCAGCCACCAGCTAAACCAAGCCAAAGCCAAGCAAGATCACACCAACCAGAACCCTGAATCACATCACCAAAATGGTGACATAAGGAGGGGGTAGATCAGGTGGATAGCAAGAACAATATCAAGCCATTAGGACCAGGAGGTGAAGGGCTGGATCAAGGACAAGCTAAGAGCTGGAAATACCATGAGAGCACCAGATCAAGCTACCACAAGCTCAACCACTAGCAACCCAAACATCAAATAAGTGTGGTGAGTAAAATAGACCATCACATGATCTATCTGTCTAAGATTAGACAAGCATACATGATCTGTCTATTACTCAAACTCTCAGAAAGCACCCAAATGGGGTGAATCCATCACTGAAGTTTTTTTAAACACTAAAAGCAATCAGAAAAGTATAAGGATCCAATTAGATCTCAGAACAACATCATTGATCTAAACAATCCAGCTATATTTCAATTCAAGAATGAACATAGCTAAGATTTAAACTTCTAGGCACATCTCTAAGGCAAGAGTAGCACCTTAGAATTTAATCTTATGGATCTATACAAGTGATCAAGCCTACCATCATTTTTCCCAAACTTTGATTCAAGAAACAGTAGATGGTATCACTACCAGAACCCATCCATGTGAATCAACAAGTTAAAGGCTTAATCCCTAAACCTCAGACCAACATCATGGGTCTTAGGGATTTAAGAAAGGAAGTTTCTACTTATATTTAATGCTAAACTCATCTTAATCTTGAACCAAACCAAACCAAGAAACAGAATCTAATCTTGTGTGCCATACAAAGATGGTGTCATAAGAACAGTTCTAAATTAATCAGGTTAAGCATTCAATCTTCACATATTCAACCAACCAATTATAAATCATTTTCTTGACATCACAGGAATCATAATTAAGAAAACCCATATGTATATCTTCATTGTTTGAAACCATTTGATCTCAAACTACATATGAATTATTAAGACAACATTGTTAATGCAGTGACTTCATCACACAACACTCACTGTTATCAACCAAATAATGACAGTGGTGAGATATTAACCCAATAGATTTTCCAAGTATTGCTTCTAGAGCAACTTTACCATCTAAACCATATCAAAATGAATCCATAGAATCATCTGGTAAACCACTAGCATCACCACAGTTAAAAATAAGCATCAAGCCACAGCGAACAACCATTTAGCATGCTTAGGGACCATCAAAACTTGATCCCAACTCATCAGTCATCTAATCCATAGTAGGGCATGAACCCTAGGCAGAACAAACCATCCCAATCAGGACAGGACAATAACCAGGAAGGTCACTACCAATATCTAACATAGGATGTTCTAGCACAGAGAGCATGAGAGGGAGAGGAATAACTTACTAAATGTCCTCGTTGTAGATTAGAAGAGGAAGCAAAGGAGGCCGACGACCACGGCGGCATGGGGAGCATCCCCAAGGGGGCGCTGCAACCCACACAACGCCACGGCGGCGACCATAGCAACGCCTGGTGACATGGTTATACCCCACGGGTACATGACCTTAGCATACCTGGTCTAGTACAAGGAAGGCCCACAAGAATATACGCGGCCCATGAAGATTTTCGGGTGGCCCAAGCCCAGGATGTCTTCGGATCCTTGCAGAGCAAGACTAGAGTAGATAGAATATTCAAAGGGGAAAACCCTAAAACCTGTAACCGACTCGGTCTGTGCCCGGGACCTGCCTACTTCCATATAAAGGCTAGGAGGGCATGACGAGGAGGGCACTTCATACCACCGCATACACACCTCCACTCCAGATTGCATCTGCGCACCCCCGTAACTTTCGGTTCCGCCGTAATCAAGAGCAAACAAGCAGGAGTAGGGTTTTGCCTCCGGGGGCCTAAACCTGGGTAAACATTGTGTCCCCATGTTGCTTGTTTGCTAACCGTTCCGCGATCTCCAGCATACCCATCTTCTCCAAAACCCAAGCTCATAACAATGGGCATTGACGAGATTAAACCTCGTCACCTGGGGGCGAGGAGCATCACCACGGCGCACGACAGCAGCGGCGGCGGCAGCAGCATCAACGCCAACCTCAAACCCTAGGGTTCAGGACGGCATCGATCTGGTCACAGGAGGGCTCCAGGTCCAAATCCAATTGGACAGGAGGGTAGAGCGGGGCCGACCATGGCGGCGGCCAGGGAAGCTCACGGCAGCGTGAATCGCCGGCGGTGACACCCCTGACCACATGGTCGGGGAAGGAGAAGGAGAGGGGTGAACTCGAGGGAGATACAGAGAGTGTTGGGCTAGGTTGGGCCAATACCCCTTCGGGGTATTGTTTTAACTTTTCCTATTAGGCCACAAGGGCCCAATAAAACCGAACAATCAGCCCAAAATCCTTTACAGCCTGTTTTAATAATTGGAAAAAGACAAAAATGCCCCTGAACTTAAATAAATTCTATAAAATAAAATAAAATTCCAACAATTATAAATAAAATATTTTTGGATTCACAATAATCCAAACTATCCAAATAAATTAAGAGATAAAATTTTAGACATAAATTTTATTAAGAATTTTCTAATTTATATATTCCTTATGGAATTTTATAAAATTATTGAAAGTTGATAAAATTTAATAAAAATCACTTTCATTATATATTAATATTGTAGTATTTTAGAAAAATATTAAACAAATATTTAATGTCAATTTTTGGTATTTAATGATAATTCTTAAAGGAATTATTAATTAAATAAAAAGCAAATAAATTAAAATAAAATAAAAGCATACAATATTCAATAAATATTAAAAATTATTATTTATAAATTATTTCTCATTAAAAGAATTTTTATAATTTAAATAAATGGGGAAGAATACATATAAAGTTAAATGATGCATTAAATTACTTTGCATAATCATTTTGCTTCTTTAAATATTGTCCTTACCGGGCAATAATGATGTTTTTGTAGACATAGAAGCTCAAGGTCCAGTGTAAGCATCAGACTTCACTACCTTGCCATCACAAGGCAAGTTCATCGCTTTGAAGAGTCTTTATCAAAGTATTTGCAAATTTTGTGTTATCATATATACTCCAAAGAAACAAAACACTATTTTCACAAATAAAGAAATCATAGATATCATCCTAAGTGATGATATAATGGAGCAATAGAACTTAGGGTTCTATTTGCAACAATGATGATCAATTAGGGACTTAATAACCCCTGACATCAGTGATTCTAGCGCCGTATATTATGTGTTAGCCATGAGATTTGGAATGGGACAGAGAATTCAGCTGTATCTTCTTCCTCTCGCATGAATCCGGATGTGCAGGTCGTGGCCGTTATCCTCGTAGCGTGCATATTAATTGGTAATTCGTAGAGGATATGCAGCATATGGGTGGGAACCCTCATCGTCCCACGATAGTTCTGGCATCTAACGGTATGTACAAACCATTGTCGTAATTCAATATGTGGGCATGGTGTACACCAAGGAGGCATGCGAGGTCACGAAGAGGGCAGTGATTGGCTTGGACCAACTACTGGGACCCACATCATGGAATTGTGGACAGGAAAGTATGCCCGGTTGTGCAACAAGGAGTTGATCTCTCATGGGTAATGTAACGCACCTCTGCAGAGTGTAAGAGTTGTACCTTGTTACTCCCTGTTCCGGGAAGGAGCTACGAACGGAGCAGGAAAGGAAATCCATGAAAGTTCTGGTCAACCTTATCAAGGCTGATGGTCATAAATTTTAATAATAAAATCAATCTTTGAAGAAAGATTTACGAAAACTGCATAGTACCAAGGACTTATAGTCTGAGGTGGTAGTTAGAGCATCAAACTTCCCACTTTGCATACAATGAACTTATTGGGTAACGCTGTTACTCATCCTATCCTTTGATCCCTTGCTTAGACTCTGAGGATCCCGAAGACGTGCCAATGTATGCAGCCGAATGCCAAGAAGATGTGTTCTACGAGGAGCATGACCTGTCAGGAGGTGTTGAATGAGTGGATTACGAAATCCGCTATGGTGTTGATGATAACGAGACCAACTAAGTATCCTACTTAGTAGTAACCAACGGAGCCGAGCAGCATGAACTCTATAGAATAAGCTGCTGAGCTCAACTCCTAATTGGAGTTGCTACTTTTAAATTCCGCTGAAACACTTTATATTTTGGTTTGTAAGTTGAAACCTTTTGAAGTCTTGAACTTCTGGTATTGTAATAATAATAATGTGTGAATGTTTGTAATATGGACCCGCAATGTTTCTGTTGTACCACTCTGAGGGATGTGATATTTATAGAACGGTATTCTATGGATGTCATGTCAACGACTATAGTGTACTACACATGCAGTGGTATGCTGGGTCACCGTAGTTGGTATCAGAGAAAATTGCTTTGACCTTAGGTTGGAAACCTAGTAAGGGTATAACATGTAGGAGAGTGTAGTAACGACAAAGAATTCTCTAAAAGAAATATAATGGGTATTCAAATGAGAATATTCCGTTATATGTTTTCGTGCGATAATTCTTTGTTATGAGGAAATATATTATTGGTTACTAATCAAAACTATTTTTCTGATATACAGAGCTATGGCACCAAAGTTTTCAAAACAGACTTTGGTAAGGAAAGAGGAGACTCTTGATGATTATCAAGGATCATTCACAGACCAACTTCCTCAACTTTTAAAGATTTTTAGTTGTCCAGCTAGAATTCCAGTTAACACTATAACTTACCATGATGGTCGCATGTTATCCAAGTATCGTGTGAGTATCCAACTTCCAGAGGATCTTGGATTATATCACGATCTACCTATAGGTGAAGGTAGGAGTCACTTAGCAGCATATCATGTTGCTGTTGTGGAGGCGATAGCTAATATCCGGGAGCATAAAGCCAAGGAGTTAGAAGGTAGCACATTTTCTGTGATACCTCATGATTCTATAGACTCGGAGCCTATACCGGATCATCTTACTTTGGTTAAGAAGCATCCTAAGTTAGCTTCCAAGTTTAATGATAGATACCGAAAACTCGTTGCGTCTTATTATAAGACACATCAAGTGATTGTCAAAGATAAAAATGACATGTTAGAGGATCTAACTGATCCGGAAAGAAGGAAGCAGTTAGCAATCCAGTTGGAAAAGGAAGCAAGTAGTAGTGCAACACCTATCTTTATGTGATTTACGAAAAATTCATAGTACCAAGGACTTATAGTCCGAGGTGGTAGTTAGAGCATCAAACTTCCCACTTTGCATACAATGAACTTGTTGGGTAATGCTGTTACTCATCCTTTCCTTTGATCCCTTGCTTAGACTCTGGGGATCCCGAAGATGTGCCATTGTATGCAGTTGAATGCCAAGAAGATGTGTTCTACGAGGAGCCTGACCTGTCAGGATGTGTTGAAGGAGTGGATTACAAAATCCGCTATGGTGTTGATATAACGAGTCCAACTAAGTATCCTAGTTAGTAGTTACCAACGGAGCCGAGCAGCATGAACTCTATAGAATAAGCTACTGAGCTCAACTCCTGATTGGAGTTGCTACTTTTAAATTCCGCTGAAACACTTTATATTTTGGTTTGTAAGTTGAAACCTTTTGAAGCCTTGAACTTCTGGTATTGTAATAATAATGTGTGAATGTTCGTAATATGGACCCGCAATGTTTCTCTTGTACCACTCTGAGGGATGTGATATTTACATAACGGTATTCTGTGGATGTCATGTCAATGACTATAGTGTACTACACATGCAGTGGTATGCTGGGTCACCGCAGCGACCCCGCACTGCTGCCGAACACTCCACCGCCGCCCTAGCTTTTCTCTTCAACCCGCTACTCGTAGGTAGCCTGGTAGTATACTTCTAGTTGACCTCCTCGCTAACCTGGGCTAAATACCTCGCCACCGCTTCACGTCTCTGGCGTTGCGCCTGAGACTCTGGCTCCGACGTACCCAAATCAGTCGTCGACGTAGCTACCACCTTTGCCATGCTAGACATGCTAGGCAAGGAATAGGCAGGATAGGGAGAAAAGGGACCACCACCACTGGATTCAATCTTGGGGGAGGGATAAAAGGGACCATCGCCACCGGATTCAGTGTGTATGGGGAGGAATAAAGGACCGTCGCTGCCGCCAGATTCAGTGTAGGGGGCTAGGAAAGTACATAAATGGATTTTCCCCTACGACACGTGCAGGGATGCTTATAAGGGGCACGACAGGGGCATGGAAGGTACTAGTCAAATAGAATATCCTGGCATAATGACGAAGATTCAAAAATATTTAGTTTATCCACCATTCACTCGAAATACCCCTCTCGGCAATTAGCCACCCCAACCTTTCGAATCACGGTGATTACAAACTACTCGGACCCCGCGATGCCTTGGCATGTCAACTTTCGGTCCGCAAATTAAAAACCTCATTTTGGAGGTGGCCTACAAGGCTGCTCATGCGGAACATGTGGTGGCGCTTGAGGTGTGGCTGTAGAGACAAGCGGCCTACAAGGAGTAGGAAGAGTGTTGTGATGCTCTAAGTTTCAATCTTTATTTTTGCAAAAGATGTCAAGTGCCACTTTTCCTAGTTTGAACCTTTATTTCTGTAACACCTGACATCTAAACTATCTTGCAGAATGACCAGAAGTTTTATGACACTAGAGAGTGGGATACGCTACCGCAATGGCCAGCTAGGCTCGGGTTGCATCCAATCTTCCCATCGAAGTACGAAATTGCTTTACCTTCTACTCAAGGATCCTAGTAAGTTATTTTCCAAACCAATTGTTGCCAATTTCCTGTGCCTTGGTGGTTGCTAACTCTTGCTCAAACATGTGGGCAACGGGATGCTCCAGGACTGGACCCTTTGGTCGTTCTTCTCCCTCGCCAACTGTATCGCGCGTGATCACACCGGTTCATAGCGGCCATGGTTCTCCTGGTATTTTCGGTGGTGGTGGTGCCTCGCGCAAGACCATGATGTCTACGCACTTCTATTCTTGTAGACTGTTGTTGGGCCTCCAAGTGCAGAGGTTTGTAGAATAGCAGCAAGTTTCCCTTAAGTGGATTACCCAGGGTTTATCGAACTCAGGGAGGAAGTGGTCAAAGGTATCCCCTCTCAAGCAACTATGCAATCAAGATACAAGAAGTCTCTTGTGTCCCCAACACACCCAATACACTTGTCAGGTTTATAGGTGCACTAGTTCGGCGAAGAGATAGTGAAATACAAGTGGTAACGGTGCCAGAAAATAGCTTCTGACTTATTGTTGATGTGGGGTAATGTGTGTGAGTGCCAGAAAATAGCTTGACGGTAAGGTAAAGACTAAAGGCAAAAGGATGGAAGCAAGCAAACATGCAACAGATCTAGATGCAAACGGTGTTTCAATGCTTAGAAACAAGGCCTAGGGATCATACTTTCACTAGTGAACACTCTCTCATATAAATATCCTCTCTTCATGATACTACTCTTAACTACTCTCCGGTTGGGCACTCTAATCCATGGTAGGGATATAACAACACACCTCAAAGTCCGCCTTCCCCAAATCTAGATAACCCACACTATCACCTTGAGCGCTAGATGGTTCCAACAAACACCACAATTTCATAGAGACATCCAACTCCAAATATAACTCATAACAAATATTCAATCTAGCCAAAGTGCCACACACAGTATGCCCTCTGTCACTTTCACACACGTGGGGAAAATCATAGATCTATTAAAGCACAAAGAGTATTTATGTAGACTCAAGCCTAAGTGCTACCATGGTGTGCACGCTATCACTTTCACACACATGGGGAGAGCAGAGATCTAATGAAGCACTTGAGTAGCAAGGTAGATCTACTAGATTACAAAGCTCATGACCACAACATGATCATGCATAGAGAGAGAGATGAACACATAGCTACTGGTAGAGCCCTTAGCCTCGAAGGAGAACTACTCCTCCTCATCATGGGAATCAGCAATGGTGATGGAGATGGTGGTGGAGATCGATGGAGATGGCTCCGGGTGCACTTCCCCGTCCCGGCAGGGTGCCGGAACAGAGACTTTCTGTCTCTCGAATCTCCCCTTCGGTGGCGGCGGCGCTGCAGAGGTTTTCGTGGAAGTATGATGGATGATTTAGGGTTTTCTCCCTAGGGGCTTCTTATAGGCGAAGGAGGCAAGGTCGGTGGAGGGCCCCCTGTGGGTGTGGCCTAGGGTGGGCCCGTGCCCACCTAGGGTGTGGCCACTCTGGTTTCCTCCTCCATCTCGTCTTCGATTTTCTGTATCGCTCAGGGGAAAATATGAACTTTGGCTTTTGTCCCGTCCAATTCCGATAATATTGATTTTGTGCCTTTCTGGAACCAAAAACAGAAAAAAACATGCAACTGGCACTGTGGCATATTGTTAATAGGTTAGTTCCATAAAAGATATAAAAACACCTCAAAGTGTAGACAAAGCAAAGAAAAGTAGATACTAAACAAGCATGGAACATCAAAAATTATAGATACGTTTTTGACGTACCAGACCACGCCGGTTCATCCTGGCCGTGCTTCTCCTTCTTCCGGTGGTGGTGGTATGATGCTTCTCCTTCTTCCGGTGGTCGCATAACGGTTAACATACAAGCAACACGGGGACATGAGGTTTACCCAGGTTCAGGCCCCCGGAGGGAAAACCCTACTCTTGCTTGTCTGCTCTTGATTACGGCAGAACCGAAAAGTATAGGGGTGCGCAGATGTAATTTGTCATGGAGGTGTGTATGCGGTGAGAGATCTCCCTCCTCTCCATGCCCTCCTATCCTTTATATCGACAGGCAGGTCCCGGGCATCAGGTCAATTCGGTTACAAATTAGGGTTTGCCCCTTTGAATATTCTATCTACTCTAGTACTATTCTCCAAGGATCCGAAGACGTCATGGGCTTGGGCCACCCTAAAATCTCCACATGCCACATGCTTTCTTGTGGGCCTTCCTTGGGCTGGACCAGGTATGCTAATATCGTGCACCCGTAGGGTATAACCATGCAGTAGCCCCCGAGTGTTCAGTCGAATCGTAGATTCGGCGGAGGACTCTTCAATCTTTCGGGTGCATCTGTTTCTGTTCATAAGAGAAAAATGATTTTAGTTCGTAGGGATTGTTGATGCGTGTGTCTGACTCTTCTGACGCATCAGGGTTAGTTAACTGTCTTTGGACAAAACAACATGATCTTCTTCAGACTCGAGTTCCTAGACTCGAATCTGGAACGGATGCTGGCGTAATTCGACTCAGGCCGCTGAGGTATTACAGGAGTCAAATCCCAGTAGTTTTTGAATGATGTACCCAACGCGTCCATCAGGATTTTCATCGTTCCTGTTGACACGGCTTTTTACTAGCAGAGCGCAGTCAGGTGCGTTACCAGGCCATCCAATGATATATGCGGGTCTTATCTTTGCGTCACAGACACAGCATCTGAAATGTTACCACCGCGGAGGTGTTTCGGGTGGCCAAGGAAGATGCTTATCACTTAGCGTTGATTTGGGCAAACTTGCCAAAAATATTTTGTCGTGTTTGGTCTGAAGGATCATAGTCGAATAATTCATAGGGTACGCGACCAGCGCTCCCTATGGGAGTAGCCCCAGAGTATCTGTTCGAGTCATAGACTCGAGAAGAGACTTTAGTTTAGTTGTTTGAGCTTCAGGTCCGTAGGACACAAAAATTTCGGATGCTTGATCTGTCCTCCCTATGGGAGTATCCCCGAGTCCATAGTGGAGTCGTAGACTCGACGTAGGACTCGAAGATAGCTTGCAAGTTGTTTTTCTTCAACTTCCTTCGGGTGTGCGGCCAGCGTTCCTGATAGGAGTAACCCTCGAGTAATTGTTCGAATCATAGATTCGAGGAAGTACTTGTTTGACCAGTCAAAAAATTCTAGGTGTTGCTAGGCTGCTTTGATGACGTCAGTGCTGACGATCGATGACCTCAACCGTCTGCGGCGCCAGAGGTGACATAATAGGATGAGCGTGGGTCCCATTTTCTGACTTGGAGTTGACTAGCCATGCGTGACATGGCGAAAAATATGGCATCTCCTCGGTTTCCATATGTTGTGGACGGCGTGCGGGCGACGGTTCGCTGCTGTGTTGACACGTGGACGGATGGATCTGTTCCTGGTGTTAGGGCTTCTGGATGAACGGCTCCTGGTCGTCGTCTTCATCCTTATAACCATGGGGAAAATGGTTATTTATTTTCACCCTGTGCCATTTTCTTTCTCTGTTGCTTCCATTTTCAAGAACTTTCCCCGCGCGCGCTGGACGTTCTCCGATCCTTTCCCTCCTCCTTTCTGCGCGCGCACCAGTGTCGTCGACACTCCACGATGGTGAAGTCGAAGAAAGCTTCCGTTGGAGCGGGCTTGTGCACCGCCGTCGCCGGCAAGAAAGTTGTCGGCGCTTCGTGCATCACCGATGGCAATTGGAAGCGCACGGAGGCGCGCGCGGGTGACTGCACAAGCTGCGTGAGGCGGGATTGATCCCGCAGGACAAGGAGGCGACAATGCTTCTAGGAGATGAGGTAATTCCCCGTCCACCCATAGGGTTTCAGGTGATGTTTGTCGCCTTCGTTCTTCGTGGCCTCTCGCTCCCAGTCCACGATTTCCTTCGTGGACTTTTGTTTTTCTATGGCATCCAACTCCACCATATTTCGCCCAACTCTCTTCTCCACATCGTCTATTTTATTACCTTTTGCGAGTGCTGGCTCGGTATCGAGCCACACTTTGGCCTCTTCCGGAAGCTCTATTCCGTGAAGAGGCAGTCCGACACCGGCGGGGTCTGCCCGCTTGTCGGCTGCGTCATATCCATCTGATCTACTGTTCTTTTCTTTTCCTTTTCTATGTTTGAGTCCGTCTAATACTGGCGGAAGAAGTGGTTTTATATCCACGACTCCACAGTGGACGGGTAAGACTTTGGCCTTGATCCCTTCGACTCCTCCCAGGAGATTGTCCCGAAGCGCTCCTGGAAGAACCACATCCTGGAGGGCGAGGTGGCGGAGGTGGAGGAGCTCTACCGTCGGGTGGAGACGCTCCAGATGGAGCCTGGGAAGGAGGTCAATGGTGTGGATATTATCTGCACCTTCCTCAAACGTCGGGTGTAGCCGCTCCAAGCGAGGGCGCATCCGATGTTTCTTTATACTGGCCGCAACAACCCGACGAGGGTCTCAGCCGAGGAGTTGTCCCGAGGCGACCTCGACAGATTTCTTCGTCCGCTGCTGAAGTACAAATCTGAGGAGGACCTTCCGGGGAAGTCGTTGACTCCCCCCTTCAGTGCCACGAAACCCGTTCCGCAATTCTAGATTTACGACATGCGCGTTGTGCCTTTTTCGAGTGCTTTTCCTTATGATTGCTTGTACTGATTTTTGATGTCTTCTTTGTGTAGGAGTTCAAGGTGGCTGACATGGTACCTCCGCTGCCTGAAAGGTTTCCGGTTGCGCCGGACAACGAGGTTGTGTACTTCGAGTTCGACCTTTCGCCGGCGCAGTCGCCAACTCGTGAAGCTCCCGAGACGAGCAAGGAGCGGACCCGAAAGCGGGTACGGAGTTCGAGCAAGTCTTCGGATGCCTCGACTCCGCCAACGCCTAGGGACCCATGCTTCCTTGTGCGCCACGATGAGGAGGACGGTGCTTCCTCCACATCGTTCCCGGCTGTGCCCCTACAGGCAGTGGCGCCGCAGCCGCCGGCCAAGAAGAAGAAGAAGGAGAAGGTGACACTCGTATTCAACTTGAGCGACATTGACTCGTAAGTAGTTTTCGGATGCTTTCGTTTTGTACTTTGTCTGTGCACCTTTATTCTTCCCTTGATGAATATTTTCCTTGCAGCCACTCCTCGGAGGGTTCTCTTAGTGAGGGCGCTCATGAGATCGTAGGGGAGTCAAAGCCTATGGCCCCTCCCTCTCAGACGGTGGCCACCTCTGGGGGTGCTGCTCCGAACCCCTCTCCGCAGGAGGCTCGAGTAGTCGTCACTCAGAAGACTACACCTGGACCTTCGGAGTCACCGTCTGAGCATGTAAGTTATTTTCCTCTTGTCCTGGGGGAAGCCCCCGAGCCTTTTTTGAGTCATGTTGTTTGATGTTTTGCTCTCTTCGGGGCGCAGCCCCCGGGCGCTTTTTATGATGCTTTTTGATTGCTATCCTTTGTTTCCTCTTGCAGCCTTTTGTGCACAGCGCAAACCTGCTCATCCAGCAGCATCTGGCGCTGGAGGCCAGCATGCAGCAGCTTCGAGGTACGTGTCTTGCTTGTTCTTGTCTTTTTCATCTGTTTGCCTTGATGTTTCTTGTGTTGATCATGTGTGTTCTTGATGCTTTGCAAATGAAAATAATGCTGCCCTTCACCGGCTGGATGCTCTCAAAAAGAGCCGCGGTCATGCGGAGAAGCAAGCTGCTGATGTCGTGGAGGCGAAGGAGCGCCTACAGCAGGTGTTGGCCAATGCTGCCAAGGCCAAGGAGCACCTGCAGTGGGAGGCTTCAGATCACGAGGAGAAGCTCGCAACTATTGCGGCTGCGTGCAAGAAGGGGATGGTCGAGAAGCTGGTGGCTGCAACCAAGGCTTTCTCCGATAAGTGTCTTGTAGTCAAATTGGTTTTTGTGTTTTTCGACTTCTCTTTCTTCATGTCCTTATTCGACTCCTTCCTATTCTTCTTTTGCACTAGATGCCTCGGGCATTGAGTTTGGTCGCAGTGCCTTGGAGAAGAGGAGCGCTCTGGAAGATGCAACTGCAGTGGTCGAAGATCGCTGCGGCACTGCTACTGGCTCCCTTGCTAAGGCCAAGGAGATCCTCCAGCGTTTCTACAAGCAGATCATTCCCAAGGGCGCTGCCCTTGAGGATGTTGATTCTCTGGTGGATGCGCTATCAGAGGATTCCCCTGCGGTCTACAAGCACAAGTAGAAGGGCATCGGCGCCTCCATGGGTCTGGCCATGGCTATGGCATCGGGAGCGGGAGCGGATCTGGATCTTCGGCACATCACCTCCCAGATGCCAACAGCTCCGGACGGCTCTGAGGTAGCCTTTGCTCTTTTTGCCTCTCGCTGTAAGCGGTATGGCACTCTGGCTCCGAGGCTACCCCGGATGCAGGCGCTTAGATCTGCTATAGCTTAGGATATATTTTCTTCATTTGTTGATGTAATATTTTGTCGAACAATTTCTCCTTATGCCACGCGGTGGCTTTTTGATGTATATATGAATGATGCTTCGAGCTATTGTCAGAGAAGTGTTTTGTTCTTATTATTTTTTGCTTGCCTTTAAGGACCTTCAAGTGAGGCTCCTGTGGATACTTCGACTATCCCTCAGTCGCGGCCATCTTTGGATGATGTATCGCAGCTTGTTTTTCTTCGTGACCGTGTCCGCAGCCTAGAGAAGGAGATACTTGGCGTTCGAGGCCATGCGGATGTGTGGAAGTCGAAGGCTGAGCGAGCTACCGCCAGGGAGGATTATCTGATGAGGGAGCTACGGATGTTGAGCGATCAGCTGCAATGTGAGTTTTCTTGAGCTGTTACTCATCTTCGGATGCGCCTTGTTTGCGTGTCGCCTTACTCTGAATTATCTGCAGGTGCCAATCTTGTCCCGAGGGAGGATAAGGAGTGTGTTGCAGTTCGGATCAACTATCTTACCCAACAGGACTTGGAAGCTGGCGGCTTCTTCTAGATGGACCGTGACCGGGCCACTGTCCTTGCGACTGTGCTGGATCGTGTGCATCAAGTGTCGCGGGTGCTAAAGCAGGGGAAGATGTAACTACCTCGGTGAACTACGCTCCTAGATACAAGCCTGGATGAGTGGTAGTGGTTGAAATAGTACGGTGGGGCCCCAAAAGCCACTCACTGGTAGTCCTTTCAGACGTCCCAACCACTACCCTCTCAACGGGACCTCAGACGGGCGTGGTCGGCAGCGAAGGGATCAACTACGACACAAGTGGGTATGTCGCATGAAGCCACCATACAAGAGTACATCGAGCCATACCATCTAGAAAGAAAGGAAATATAGCATACCAAGGCAAGATTCAAATGACCTAGATAGATCTATATTTTAGGATACTTCCTCATACAACACACATCAGAGTATCATGCGGAAGCGGCAAACAAAATCCGAGTACGGATAAGAAGCAAATCGGCATAAGATGCCATAGAAATAAGCACATCCCAACTACAGGTCTCACGGATCCCCGTTCCCGGAATCTCTACACCGAACGATCGTTGCCCACATCTTCGGCTTCTTCCACCCAGTATCCGTCCTGTGAAGGTACCTGTTCATCTGAATCAAGAATTTATCGTGTGAGACCCTAAGGGTACTCAAGTCTTAATGCCTCTATAGGGACACAACCAGGGTGACGAATTGCAGCGAAAGATAAACCCTAGCAGTTCTACAGATAACGCTATCCATCCGCCTAACCAATGATAGACGGATGTCCGTGATTTAAGAACGGCAGTTATAATGGTAATTTCATCGATCCATCCTCCTCCTCGCTACCAACAAGGAAGCGGATTTAACAACCCCCATCCGTTGGCAATTTTATTAACCATTCCATGAGTATTGTACTATTTACTAGTCAAGTTACTTAGTCAAATTAAAGCGGTAATTTAGTTATGCTTGTCTATGATCAAGAAACTGCTCCAAGTCGTCCATATCCGGACACGGCTTTGAGAAGTTTTACCCGGCCGGGGTGCACCAATAGCAACACACGCTCGATCAACCTCGGAAAAACCAAATCAAAACCCAACGAGGCTTTCACGACTGAACAATTACAGGATTCAGAAATATTTCAGGGGGCCACCCCTTAAGAAGATCCCGCAACAGAGATAGCTGACTCCGAGACGGGCTCAAGGTTTGCGTCACAGAACGATCGGGAACCCGAAGTGTGGCTGGCTTGTCGATACATGAAAACACTCGCTTACCTAACAAGACAAAGTGTGCTCTCGCACAATTTAAATACTGAAAAGTAGCATGGCATAAGTACAGATCGTAAATAAAACCTCAAACTAGTTTGTGGCCCCAAGAAATAGACGGAATCAAGCTCGTGGGGTCCCATATACCTCCCGGATGTGGATAGCGCGATAAATCAAGGAACAGGAATCAAGTACTCGGGGTCTTACGGGACACAAGTGAGCAGGAAAAACCAAATAGCAGATGTTGCTCACCGGTGCCACTTTCTTTAGTTATCCCATACTACTCAGGTTTAGTTGTTTAGGTACCTCATTATTCAACGGACTCTCACATACCCTACACATGCTGTTCTACGACTCGCATGGCTCAAACAACTCCTACAGTAAGGCTCATGGGATGGAGGAACAAGCTTGGTGGGGTTTAAAAGTAAAGGCTATGCATACTTGGGATTCAATTTAATGCAATCGCGACTCAATGATGCAAGAATAAGATAGAGGCAATAGGTACTGTATGTATGCAAGCATGTGGAAGTGCTTGCCTGTCAACTCAGTTGTAGCAAGGGACGGATCTGGGTAGTGCTCCTGGTTCTCTTGATATAACCCCTGCTCAGTGTCTATCCGAGAAAAACCAAACAAACAAGGCCAACATGAATATAGAGCACAAGCATATGAATAAGATGCGTCAAGCAAACAATCATGCCATGATGAATGATGCACAAGTTGCATGGCAATAAGTAGCATGGCATGGGTGAGGTGTGGAGGACAAGAAATAACATTTTAATGGGGATTTGGATCACATTTGTTGCCATAATAGTTGCTGTTCACTATATTTTTATATGATGCATGCTGCAATTGAAGTCAAGGATAGCATAAACAGAAAGGTCTCGTCGAGCTGATCATTTTAGACATATCATTTGCTAAATTTGGAATTATAAAACAAAAGTTATTAATTATTGAAATTCTAGTGGCAATTGGGTAATTTAAATAAACTTGGAATTTTACTTGTGCAAAAGGCAAAATGGATGCATATTTGGAATCCTCTCATTTTTCTGATATCCAAACATATATCATTTGTTTGATTTGGAAAAACTATGGAAAAATTATTGAAAACTGAATTGAATTGAATTTTGAAATTATTTAAACAGGATTTGAATTTTAAAACAGTCTCTGGTCGTTTTATACACAGCCTAATCCAGCTGGTCGCAGGTGGGGCCAGGCGTGGCCACCCACACGCCGTCTGGAACAAACGGGACCGCTGGGTTTATTAAAGAAAAGTGCGGAGCCTTTTGCAAAACTTCATAGACACGCACAAGTGGGCTCCTAGGGACCGCGGTTGCAAAAGCAAAAGAGGGGGTTTGTGCAAAGTGCCACGCTGGCATCGTGTTTCTTCTCTCGCACTGACGGAGCAGCCAGCCAGCGCGCGACAGCGGGATCGAACGCGCGATCGCGGGCGCGCCGGCGCGACCGCCACGGGGGTTGGGTAGTTGATGAGGAGGGGTAGGCGGCTAGATAGGGTTTATGCGACGGCAGAAAGCGACGACGACGTCTACACTGCACCGAGGGTGCTCGTCGTCGTGCCCCGCCAACCAGAAGCGATCAAGGGAGGACGGTGTCTAGGAGGACCAGGACTCACCGCGGTGGTGGCGTGGTCGATCGAGCGGAGGCGGTAGATCGTCGGTGAAGCAGGCGGACGGCCGGCTAGGGTTTTCGGCTCGGGCTCGGCAGGTTCTGGCGAGCTGGTCCTTCTCCTCCTTGCTCCGTGTACCGTGGCGACGCCGGGGACCTCCTGAGCCTCCTCGACAACTTCGGCTCCGCGCTTGCCTCCTGGATCGTGCACGCTAGCGAGAGACCGACGGTGGCCGGCGTCGGAGCACTGCGGTGGAGGAGGGGGCAGGGGGATGCGAGGCAGGCTCCTGGGCGGATCTGGGGGCGTCTGAGAGGGGAAGGAAGAGGATAAGAACGCCAGGGGGGCAGGAGGTGGCGTGGGGGAGGGGTAGACGGCCAGGGTGGCGTCGGTGTCGCCCTTCCCTTCACGTGCTCGCCATGGGGTCCAGGGGGTCGCGCGGCAGGGCTGGAGGGGGGCTTACAGGTGGACCTGGGGTAGCTCGTGGCCAGGGGAGGCAGGCAGGTGGCCCTGGGGTCGTGGCAGGTGAGGCTAGAGGGAGAGGAAAAGAGGGGAGGGAGAGGGGCCGCCTCGGGCTAGGGCTAGGGCTAGGGTGAGGTGTGCCTTTGTTGGAGAGAGAGAGGTAGCTAGGACATGGTGGGATGGGGCCAGCACGCTAGAGGGAAGGGGAGAGAGGGAGCACTTTGGTTTAGCATAGACTAGGTGGGGTTTTGATTTAGCTAGTTTGGGGTTTGGGGGTGGCTTAGGGTTTTGTTAAGTGGAGATGGCATGGTTAGATGATAGGGTTTTTGCTAAGAGGGGAAAAAGAGATGGTGGTACTTTAGGTTGATCATGCATGCTCCAAACAAGCCTTACAAGATCAAGCAAGAAAAAGAGGGAGAGGGAGAGATAGAGGGGCATGTGATGATGGGGGTTTGAATCATGCATGTTCCATTCAAAGAACAAGCAAGATAAAAGAGAAAGGTGGGTTGGGTTGGTGCATGCCACATTAGCACATGTGTGTGCATGGAGCATGGGTTAGAGGTTTAGCTAAAGGGGAGAAGAGAGGGAGAAGATATGGAGAAGCAAAACTACAAGTCAACACAAGATCAAAACCAAGGGGAGGTGTCCCATGCAAACAAAGGTAAAACATTCCCAAAGGCAAGAGAAAGGTGGCACTTGCATGGCCCATGCAACATAATTAATGCCACATTTATCCTTGTGAAAACAATAATATTAATATGGCATTATTCATGTGCATTCCCAAAAGGTGGGCAAGGCCAAGCAAAGATTATGGGTGTAATCCAAACAACCAATCATGAGCTAGAGATAAATCAACAAAATGCCAAGCTCAGATTAGTTGGGTGGTGGAATTATAAGGTGGTGATAGAAAAGGTGGTGGAGTCAATAAGAGAGATGCCCTCAACTCAACTTGGGCATTTAACAATATATCAAGAACCAAATACAATATCAAGAGGCAACTACAATTAATCATGCACATGAGATAAGAACCAAACAAGAAAGGGTTTTATATGATGCTCAAATGCAAGGTGACATGATGACATGAGCATGATATGATGATGATGCAACAATTATATGTTGGAAGTGGCCCTTTTTATTATTATAACATGTAGCATTACAGGAGTTAGACAACTGGGATGCTACAGAAGACATACATGGCGTCGATTAAGTACGACATGTTCCCCCTTGATGAGGCGCCTTATACTCTTTGGGGTTTGCTGGCGAAGTTTCGAGACGTGGGTTACATGAGGGAGTTGGTGCGGCACCAGCTGGTTGCAGGGGTGAAGGCTGCCCTTTCACTTATTCAGCCGCATTGCCCTGATATTGACCTTGCGTCGGAGGGGACTGGGCTGCCTCTCTGGCCAGATGGTAGCCTCTGGGATATGCGTCCGAAATTTGCGGCTGTTAAGCAGTATGCTGAAGAGATCATGGATCTCTTTGAGCATCGAGCGCGCGTCATCCTTCAGAATAGGTAGACCGTGTAAAAAGATAGATGTAAAACTTGCATATATTTCGAGTGGGCCTTTTGTGCCCTTTGTAAAGATTATTTGTGTTTAGCACATGGTGCTTTGTTGTATGCATGTCCTTTTCGTTATCCTGACGCGGTCAGCTAATTAGGTTTACATGCGTTATTCTCAGTCGATGATGTCGTGAGGTGAGGCGGAGCCCCCCGAGTGTGTTGTAACAGGAAGTAAATGTAAGGTAAAAGAGAGTTTTCGGACTAGAGACTTAGCTTTTATTCATATCGTAATGAGGAGGTACATGGTTCGGCTGAGTATCCTTGGCTGAATAGCCTTATTGAAAGTAGAGAGGTAGCTAGGGGTTGAAGCGTCGTAGTTGTGCGACGTTCCATGGGTTGGAGTATGTGAATCCTGATTTGACGTCCTTGAGGCGGTAGGCGCCACCTGGGATGACTTCGGTGATGAAGTATGCTCCCTCCCAGGGCGACTCGAGCTTCTTCGGCGTTCTTGCTTGAGTCACAGGAGGAGGTCTCCTTCGACGAAGGACCTTTGGCGCAGCCGGCGACTGTGGTAGTTGCGGAGGCTCTGCTGGTATCCACTGAGCGAGCCGCGATGATGTCGCGTGCTTCGTCGAGTGTGTTGCCGTCGTCTTCTAGTGCGGCCTATGATTCGGCCTCGCTATAGGAGACGACCCATGGGGACTTACGGCGCACTTCTGCAGGTAGCACGGCTTCGGTTCCGTGTACCATGAAGAATGGCATGTAGCCAGTTGAGCTATTTGGCGTTGTATACAGGCTCCAGAGGACGGAGGGTAGCTCTTCTATCCAGGCTCCCGCGAGTCATTCGAGTGGGCTAAGTAGGCATTTCTTGATGCCACCGCCTACGAGACCGTTGGCCTTTTCGACCTGCCCGTTGTTCTGCGGGTGCGCCATGGAGGCGTATGATATGTTGATGCCAAGGCCTTCGCAGAAGTCCTGGAATTCTTTGGAGATGAAGTTCGACCCGTTGTGTGTGATAATGTTGTGCGGCACGCCGAACCTGTAGACTATGGACTCGAAGAACTTGACGGCCATTTTGCCCTTTTGGTTGGTGACAGGCATGGCCTTGATCCATTTAGTGAACTTGTCGACTACGACCAGGAGATAGACGTGGCCTCCTTTCGAAGATTTGGGCAGTTTGCCGATCATGTCGAGGCCCCATTGGGCGAAGGGCCACGCCAAGGGTATGGGCCTGAGCTCCGACCCTGGTGTGTGTGGCTTGTCCACAAACCTCTTGCAGCCGTTGCACCTCTGGATGATGTCTTTGGCATCATTCATGGCAGTTGGCGAATAGAATCCAGCTCGTAAAGCTTTGGCGACGAGGGCGCGGTTGCCTGCATGATGGCCGCATATGCCTTCGTGGATGTCTTGGAGGATGGTTTTGCCGTCACCGATGGTGACGCACAGTTGGATTACACCCGAAATGTTGTGCTTATATAGCTCGCCATTGATGATGGTGAAGGCCTTGGACCGGCGAGATAGGCGTCGGGCATCTGTCGGGTCATCAGGCAGTTCTATGTTTATCAGGTACTGAAGGTACAGCTGTGTCCATGTTTCTTCGATTGCCATGACCTGCATCAGGCTGACCAACTCAACCTCCGTGTTGAGCTTTTCGGGTCCTTCCTGTCCTTCGGGTGGCGCAGCCCCCGAGTGCTCCGCTTCTACGGGTGATCCCTTGAGAAATTTTATTTTAATAGAGGGTACGCAGATTTGTTCGAGGAACACACCTGGCAGCACCCGTGCACAAGTGGATCCGATGTTGGCGAGTCTATTGGCTTCTTCGTTGCTTTCCCTGCCAACGTGGTGAAGCTCGCAGTCGTCGAAGTCTCCTTCGAGTGTGTTGTAGAGCGTGCAGTACGCAATCATGTTGGCGGCATGGGCGTCGCACTCGTTCATCGTCTGCTGAACGTCGAGGTTTGAGTCACCATAGATGACTAGGCGCGTTGCGCCATAGATCTTTGCCATCCTCATGCCGTCGATGAGGGCCTCGCATTCGGCCTCGTTGTTAGAGGCGCGAAATTTCATCCGAAGGACGTATTTCATCTTGTCACCTTGCGGGGGCGTCAGTATGACGCCAGCTCCTGCTCCAGCCTCGCGCTTGGAGCCATCGAAGTGCATCGTCCATGATTACGTCATGTCCGAGGTGCCCGGCAGTTGGAGCTCCATCCAGTGGACAAGGAAGTCGGGGAGGACTTGGGATTTGATCGCCTTGCATCGTTCGTAGAGTATCTCTAGAGGGGATAGCTCGATGCTCCACAGGGCTACGCGTCCCGTGGCTTCGGAGTTGTTTAGGATGTTGGAGAGTGGTGCTTCATTGACGACCATTATCCGATGCTTCTGGAAGTAGTGGCTCAGCCGACGAGCCGTCATGAACACGCCGTAGGCGAGCTTTTGGTAGTGAGAGTACCGTTGTTTTTTTGGCGTCAGTACCTCGCTGAGGTAGTAGATTGGGCGTTGGACCCCATGGGTCTTGACTTCTTCGGGTCGTTCGACCACGAGTACGGTGCTTACCACTTGATGTGTGGCTGCTATGTATAGCAGAAGAGGCTCGTGTTCCTTTGGCGTGACCAGGACAGGCGAGGTGGAGAGCAGTCGCTTCAGATCTTCAAATGCGTCGTGCTTCGGGTGTCCATTCGAATTTGTCAGATTTGCATAGTAGATGGTAGAAAGGCAGGGCCTTTTGTCCCATGCGACTAATGAATCTGCTCAGCTCCATGATGCGCCCAGCTAGCTGCTGGACACCTTTGATGTTCTTCGGCTTCTCCATTGTCAGTATGGCCCGGATTTTCTTCGGGTTTGCCTTGATCCCTCGCTAGGAGATGAAGTAGCCAAGTAACTTGCCAGATGGTACGCCGAAGGCGCACTTTCTAGATTCAACTTGATCTTGTACTGATCAAGGTTATCGAACGTCTCGCGGAGATCGTTGATCAATGTCTTGGCCTCCCTTGTCTTGATGACTATGTCGTCGACATAGACCTATATGTTGCGGCCGATCTGGCTTTTCAGGCATGCCTACATGCATCGCTGGTACGTGTCACCTGCATTCTTCAGCCCGAAGGGCATGGTGTTGTAGCAGAACACTCCGAACGGCGTGATTAACGCCGTTTTCTCCTGATCTTCGACCTTCAGTCGAATCTGATTGTAGCCTGAGTAGGCGTCAAGGAAGGAGATCTTATCGCATCCGGCGGTCGAATCGATGATCTGATCGATCCGCGGTAGGGGGAAGGGATCCTTGGGGAAGTTCTTGTTGAGCGACGAGAAGTCCACGCACATTCGCAGGATGTTCGTGTCCTTTTTAGGGACCAGCACAGTGTTAGCTAGCCACTCTCTCTCCTTGATCTCCCGAATGAAGTCGGCATCGAGAAGTCTGTTGAATTCGATTCCGACGGCTTCAGCTCGTGGCTCGGACAATCATCGTATGGACTGTTTGACGGGCTTGGCGTCTGGAAATACATTGAGTGCATGCTCGGCGAATTCCCTGGGAACTCCTGGCATATCCGCAGGACACCAGGCAAAGATTTCCCAGCGCTCATGGAGGAATTCGATGAGCGTGCTTTCCTATGCGGGGATGAGGTTGTTGGTGATCAGCGTCGTCTTGGAGGCGTCCGTCGGGTGGACCTGCACCTTTTTCGTGTTGACTGTCGAGTCAAACGACATGTCGGGTGTGTTTTGCCTGGAGACTGGGGGTGCCCCGTTGTCTGTCACCTCTCGAAGCCTTGTGAGCTCCTCTTGCATGTCGAACGACTGGGAGATTCTGTTGAAGTCTCTGTCGTAGTGGTCGGATCGGGTGAAGCTGCCCTGGACTGTGATGACGCCCCTAGGCCCTGGCATATTGAGTAGCAGGTACACATAGTGCGGTACTACCAGGAACCTTGTGAATGCCACGCGCCCGAGGATGGCGTGGTATTGTGATGACCAGCCACCACTTCGAACTCTAGTCGCTCGCATCGAAAATTGTCGGGCTTGCCAAAGATGACGTCAAGCCATATCTTTCCCACGGGGTATATGCCCTTCCCTGGGACGATGTCGTGGAACGTTGAGTCGGATTGTTCCAGGATGCATAGCGGGATCCGCATTGCCGCTAGGGTACTAGAGAACATCAGGTTGATGCCACTGTCGCCGTCCATGAAGACGCGGCTCATCTCGAACCCTCCGATCTGCGCCTCGAGCACCAGGGCAGCATTACCTAGGCAAGGGATCTGGCGGGGGTGATCCGAACGACTGAATGTGATGCAGGACTCCGAGCCGCTAAGGTACTTAGGGATGGCAGGCGGAGCGGTCACAGCTAGGCTGACTTGGCGGGTGATCTTCTTTTGCACCCTATTTGTTGGGCGCCCCTTTTGGATCATCAGGGACCCTTTTGGTGTTGGGTACCCATTTATGTCGTTGTTTTGCACGGGTGCGATTGCTTGGTTCGACGGTCCCACGGGTGATGGTGGAGGAGCTCCATGGGCGATGTAACCTGGCACAGGTGCGGGTCCGAACCCACGGTTTACGATCTGGCGTCGCATCTGGGTGAGGCCTTCGCTGAGTTTCTGGAACTTGCGGCAATCCTTCAGCATATGGATGGCCTTCTTTTTGCTGTCCTGCTTGTTGATGTAGAAGTGGATGGTTCAAGGGACCGACAACCTGTCGTATGACGAGGGTTTGTCGTCGCGGTTGCGACTTTGCCACATTTGTTCGGGGCGTCCTCCGTCATGGAAGTTGCCTCCGCGGTATCCTCCGCTACTGTGGTTGTTGTCGTTGCGACGGTCGGCGTAGCCAGCCGCAACCATGTCGGGTTCGTCGCGGTCATCGTAGACGCGTGACCTTCGCTTGCTATGGCGTTCGCGTCTGCGGCCGTATTCAACCTCCTCATTCGAATGTGCTCGGTGGAGGGAATCCTCGCCATCTACCCACCTGTTGGCGATGTCCATGAGGTGGTCGAGTGTCTTGGGCTTGACGCGCCCAAGTTCTTCCTTGAAGTCAGGGCGCTTGACACCGTCCTTGAAAGCGTTGATCGTTCTCTCCTCGGAGATGTGTGCCACGGAGTTCTTGATGTTGGACCAGCGTAGTACTCCCTCCGTCTAGAAATATAAGATGTTTTAGGTTTGTCAAGAAGATGTATCTAGACATGTTTTAGTGTGTAGGTTCAAATGAATCTAGACACTAAAATGTGTCTAGATACATCTCCTTCACAAACCTAAAACATCTTATATTTCCAAACGGAGGGAGTATGTACGAGTGAATGGATTCGCCCGTTCGTTGGGTGCAGGCCCGTAGCTCCTCAATCGAGGCTGGCCTTTTACTGGTACCCTTGAAGTTTCGGATGAAACTGTATGCCAGCTCCTCCCAGTTTCGGATGGAGCCTGAAGACAGGCTGCTGAGCCAGATTCGAGTTGCGCCTGTCAGCTACAGCGGAAGGCATTATAGGGCGGTGTTCTTGTTACCGCCGTGCATCTTGACAGACGACAGTTGGTCGCTGAGCCAGTGAAATGGATCGTATGGGCACCTAGAGGGGGGGTGAATAGGTGCTAACCAATTTTATAATACTTTTTCAATTTTAGGCTTGACACAAAGTAAATTCTCTAGATATGCAACTACGAGAATTTCCCTATATGTAACCCTAACTACTAAGCACGTAAAAGAGGAGCGAGGAAACCGTAGTGGAGCACGAGAACACGTGGATTTGTTTTACCGATTCCTTCCTTGTTAAGGAAGTACATCTGCGTTGGAGGGTGGGCGGTTCTAAGACCACCACGCCACACAAACCTCACCCTATTCTCCGATGGATCTCGCCACGAGAGGCCTGATCCACCTTCTCCACTATTGGATCCCTTGAGGCGGGGCATGCCTTTTACAACACTATCGGGCACACACCCACGAATTGGGGGCTCCCGGGATGACAACAAGTTGTCACAAAAACAAGTTTTATCAATATAAACAAAAACAAGGATCTAGATCTTTGCAAGAAATACTAGATCGGAGGTTCTCCAAATGAATGGAGAAGAGATGAAGCACTTGATTGCTGATGATGAAGGTCGAGTTCTCCTCCTTCGATTCCCAAAGGGATGGGGCCTTTGGATGGATCTAGGTGGAGCACTCTTGTATGAACTTTTGAGATCTGATCTGTTCTTTTTCGAGATGAATCAAGAGTTCTGGCAGGAGGGGGGTTGCTGGCTTAAATACCCCCTCCCCAGATCTGGCCGTTCCACAACTTTGGGGGCGGATTATCCGCCCCCCACTTGGGGCGGATTATCCGCCCCCAAGGAAAACTCCGCCCCAAGGGCGGAATCTCCGGGGGAAACTCCGCCCCCTCTCTGGGGCTTGCGCCTTGGTGAAACTTGGAGAAGATCTTGGGGGCGGATTATCCGGCCCCCCTGTGGGGCGGATTATCCGGCGTAGCCGGAAAGTCCGGCCAAAACTCCGCCCCCTCTCTGGGGCTTGCGCCTTGGCGAAGAGCAGGAGGGGCGGATTATCCGCCCCCCAGAGGGGCGGATTATCCGGCCAGACCGGAAAGTCCGGCAAATGTTCCGCCCCCCCTTCTGGGGCTTGCGCTTGCTTCGGCAGAGGGAGGGGCGGATTATCCGCCCCTGGTGGGGCCGGATTATCCGCCCCCAAAGGCAGATTTCTGAGCTGCAACACTTCAACACACATTAAATGATCCTTGGTATTGTTATCTAACACACAAAACACTAGGGATTAAGAAATGTTCTTTCAATCTCCCCCTTTTTGGTGTTAGATGACAATACTAGGATTTGCAATGAGACCGGCAAGTGCCACCTTAGATAATGAAAGACGCTCCCCCTAGATGTGTGCATATTTAAGATTTGCATTTGAATACAAATACACACACTAGGTAGAACACTACTTTTAAGGTTTGGAGAGAAAAGTCATACCACCGGAATCTATAGCCAAGGCATACATAGAAAATTCCATGAATCCATATGTCATCAAATATGCTCCATAATTCCAGAATACCATGGGGTCCATGATAGATAAATACAGAAATCCATGAATACCAAACATAGTACCAAACTGTGGAGTACGACATAGTCTTACACAAACAACCACAAATAGCAAACAAGTTCACGCTAGAAAAGGCACAAGCAAGCAAATGAAAAATGACTAAAAACGAAAAGCTTGTGCCCGACCCTTGCAAATCCACGAGACCTAATAGAACTACTTCTCCCCCTTTGGCATCGAAACGCCAAAAAGGAAAGGCTTGGGTTGAGAGAATCAAACTGAGATGGTACTACGCACCCAAATTTGCAAGAATCAAATCAATCAAAAGCCAAATTTGAGTGTGTTTTCCATAAGAACAAAAGGTATTCAAGAAAATCCAACGAGACCCATGAAAAACCAACTCTTCTCGAGGAAGAGGGCGGTGGCCGAAGCCACCATGTTGGAGCGCATGGCATGACACCGCGAAGATGTATCTTGAGTTCAAAACCAATGCTCATCGATGACCCACATATCACAAAATGATATTAAGGGAAATGATTTTACTTGCTTTCGGCATGATGGGGGGAGGGTTGGCCCAATTAATTAGGACCACACTCCCCCTATGTCTATGCCCGCATCTAAACCAAATACATGAATAAGAGCAAGTGAGTGTGCAAGAATAGTCAAGCCAAGCTCCTCGAATCTACGATATTTAGCTCATTCCGCAAATAACAAAATCTTGCTTCATCGAGGGGCTTCGTGAAAATATCATCAAGTTGGTTCTTCGTGCTCACAAAGGACAGAGCAATATCTCCACGAGCAACATGATCCCGAATAAAGTGGTTGCGAATCTCTATATGTTTTGTTCTTGTATGCTACACAGGATTGTAAGCAATTTTGATAGCACTTTCATTGTCGCATAAAAGAGGCACTTTGTCACAATTGACACCATATTCCTTTAAAGTTTGCCTCATCCATAACAATTGAGTACAAGCACTTGCAAAGACAACATATTCAGCTTCGGCGGTTGAGAGTGAAATACAATTCTGTTTCTTTGATGACCAACACACTAGAGACCTGCCCAAGAATTGGCATGCACCAGATGTTGATTTCCTATCATCTTTGTCACCAGCCCAATCTGAATCGGTGTAACCACACAGAGAGAAACTTGAACCCTTGGGATACCATAACCCAAAATTTGGGGAATGAACCAAATATCGGAAGATTCGCTTGACCGCCACTAAGTGGTATTCTTTAGGAGCGGCTTGGTACCTTTCACACACTCCTACACTTAACACGATATCGGGCCTAGATGCGCAGAGGTAAAGGAGAGAGCCGATCATGGATCGGTATACCTTTTGATCCACATCTTTACCCTTGGGATTGAGCTCAAGATGACACTTTGTTTGCATTGGGGTAGCAACGCCATTGAGATCCGTCATCTTGAACCTTTTGAGCATGTCTTGGATGTATTTAGCTTGATTAATAAAGGTTCCCTCTCTAAGTTGTTTGATTTCAAATCCAAGAAAGAACCTGAGCTCGCCCATCATGGACATCTCAAACACGTACCATAAGCTTTGAAAATTCATCGTTAAAAGCTTGGTTAGTAGAGCCAAAAATAATGTCATCTACATAGAGTTGGCATACAAAAAGCTCCCCATTGACCTTCTTAGTAAAAAGAGTGGGATCGATTTGCCCAACTTCGAATCCACGGTCTAGCAAAAGCTCTTTAAGGTGCTCATACCACGCACGTGGGTCTTGTTTAAGGCCATAGAGCGCCTTATCGAGTTTGTAGACATGGTTCGGAAATTTGGGGTCCTCAAACCCCGGGGGCTGCTTGACGTATACTAACTCATGTAGAGGACCATTAAGGAAAGCGCTCTTAACATCCATTTGTTGTAATTTAAAATTATGATGAGCTGCATATGCAAGAAGGATACGGATGGACTCAAGGCGAGCCACAGGAGCGTAGGTCTCGCCAAAATCAATCCCTTCTACTTGAGAGAATCCTTGAGCCACGAGTCGTGCTTTATTCCTCACAACAATGCCATTTTCATCCTGTTTGTTCTTGAAGATCCACTTGGTGCCGATAACATTGCGGCAATCCTTTGGCTTTTCTACAAGCTTCCATACTTTGTTGCATTCGAAGTTGTTTAATTCTTCATGCATTGCAACAACCCAATCGGGGTCTTCAAGAGCATCAAAAACCTTCTTTGGTTCAACCATGGAAATGTGAGCTTGATGATCACAGAAGCTAGCAAGCTCTCTTCGAGTGGATACCCTTCGTCGTAGATCACCAACTACCTTGTCAAGAGTGTGACCTCTTAGTTCAAGGTTGCGATCAGCACGAGCCTTGCGACGAGCCTCAATATCCTTATTGTTTCTTGAAGGAGTGGATTCAATTGTTGTATCCTTGTCTTGATT
The DNA here is from genome assembly GCA_030063025.1 of Avena longiglumis. NCBI lineage: Eukaryota > Viridiplantae > Streptophyta > Magnoliopsida > Poales > Poaceae > Avena > Avena longiglumis. The sequence goes on from CP125977.1 coordinate 502,011,658, forward strand.
ACTGCCTTGCCCTTGATCTTGGTCACCGATGCTGTAAGATTGTTCTTGAACATTTTCTTCAGGCCGGATAATCCGCCTTTGAGGGCGGACTATCCGGCCTGGGCGGAGAAGTACCAGAACCATCTTCCTGAGAAAGCCTGACAGGAGTTGGAGACCCAGGGCCGGATAATCCGCCCTCGGGGGCCGGAGAATCCGGCCTGGGATCTTCAGAGTTGTTGACTTCTCCTTCGAATCCTCTGGAACAAGTTGGAGTGCCAGGCGGATTGTCCGCCTTGGAGGCGGATAGTCCGGCTGGGACTACCAGCTTGTCCAGGGACGAGGTCTTCAGCAGATTGTGGTGTTGGTGCAGGATTTTCTCCAACAGTAGGAGCTTGTTGATCTTGTGAAGATGAGGGCTCCACTTGAGTGCAGCATTGTCCTTCCCGATCCGCCACAAGGGGTTCCTCAATGGGGCGGAAAAATCCCACGCCCATTCTTCTTATGGCATCTTGGGGTATTTCAACATCTGCATCACAAACATCAACTTGCCCTACAAAGGAGCCGTTATTTTCATCGAACTCCACACTACAAGATTCTACAACAATCCCAGTGAGCTTGTTGTAGACTCTATAAGTGTGGGATTCGGCACCGTAACCAACAAATATACCCTCTAAAGCCTTGGATTCAAATTTTGACAAACGGACACCTTTAATAAGAAAGAAACACTTACACCCGAATACCCTGAAGTATGAGATGTTGGGTTTGTTGCCGGTAAGTATTTCATATGGGGTCTTGTCCAAGATCTTCCGAAGGTAAAGCCGGTTTGATGAGTGACAAGCAGTGGATATGGCTTCAGCCCAAAAATTATAAGGAGACTTAAATTCAGCTAGCATAGATCTTGCCATATCCATCAAAGTCCGGTTCTTCCTCTCGGCTACACCATTTTGTTGAGGGGTGTACGCAGCGGAATATTGGTGTCTAATCCCCTCTTCGCTAAGAAACTCGTTTAAAGTGTAGTTCTTGAATTTGTCGTTGTCACTTCTAATTGCCAAGATGGGAACATTGTGTTGACGTTGAACTTCATTGGCAAAGTCGATGACAGTTTGTTGAGTCTCGCTTTTCAGCTTGAAGAAATATACCCATGTATATCTTGAGTAATCATCGACGATGACCAAGCAATATTTCTTCCCACCAAGACTTGCATGAGAAGGAGGTCCAAATAAATCCACATGGAGTAATTCCAAGATCCTCTTCAATGACACAATAGTCTTCCTCTTGTGGGGAGAATCATGCATTTTTCCTTCAACACAGGCCCTGCAAACACGATCTTTGGCAAAAGAGACATTGTCTTTTAGTCCAAGAATGTGGCCACCCTTTTGGAGACTTTGCAAAGTTCTCATGTTGACATGGGCTAAACGGCGATGCCATAGCCCGCCTGCGTCGGGCCTTTCCGAATAGACACATCGGACCAAGTGGTTTTCCCGAGAAGTCCACCACATACAGGTCATTTTCGTATCCAACGAAAGCGACCTTTAGAGACTTTCTCCATAAGAGTACCACCAAATCATCATCGATAAAACAGCAAAACCCATCTTGCCAAGGGCACGAGCGAAAAGAAGATTATAGCCAAGGGTCTCAACAAGCATGACGTCCACGAGAGAGATATCGTGGCAACCACAACCTTGCCAAGACCCAATACACAGATTTAGACTTATCACCATAGGAGACTGTGATATTATCAAGATTTGGACGCATCTCGTGATGATCTCCTTGCTTCCGGTCATATGACTAGTGCACCACTATCCAAAGACCCATTTCGACCCACCTAAGCATAGCCCGCAAGAAAATTACTTCTTGGTTTTAGGTACCCATTTTCAATGGGTCCTTTCATGTTAGTAACAAGGGTCTTTGGGACCCAAATAGACCAAGCAATAAATTCATCAAAAGGACCAACATAATAAGCATAAACATCGCCATAATCATCACAAAGAGTTCATAATTCGGATTGTGAGACCACCAAAACCAATATTATTAGTATTGTCTTTTGTGACAACCTTCTCGGGTGCTTGTCTTTAATTGCACATTCTTGGTCTTGTTCTTCTTGGTTTTCTTCTTCTTGGACTTGGTGACATACCCAAGTCCCTCTCTACCATGATTTGACCTTTGCTTGTCAAGGACTTCATCAAGCACACCTTTGTCCTTTGTAGTGATGTCCTTGATCACTCCTTTTTCCACATTAGCATTTTTCTTGTTACTATATGTTGAGTTGGACGATCTAGGAGTATCATATACGGCCAATCGACTTTGAAGCTGATCATGTGACTCATTGAGGATAGAGAACTCGTTTTTCAACGCATTGTGAGCATTGTCAAGTTTCTCCAATTCCTCGGAGAGTCTATCATGAGCAGCCCCAAAGTCAATCCTTTCCTTCTTTAACTTATTTTCCTTGGTGACCGCATTGTCACGTTCCTTAACGAGTTTAGTCACAATTTCTTCATGTGACTCTTCCATAGACTCAAGCCTCTCTTCAAGAGAGACCCGAGCTTCTTCTTCTTCAAGAGCATTTTTTAGGGATGCAATTTCCATTGCATCCTCCCTTTCAATTCTGCCCTTTTCTTCGAGGAGTGCTTCGTTTTGGGCCAACTGATCCATAAGAGCCTCAAAACGAACTTTGTGCTCACCTTGCAAGTTAGTATAGAAATAATCCAAGGCAATAATCTCTTCTTTAACCTTAAGACTAGCAGGATCATCCATGTCTATCATAGCCTTGGGAAAGGAAGAGTTAGAAGAAGTTACCTCGGAGCTTCTTGCCATGAGACAAGTAGGATTCTTGTTGATGATGTTTTCGTTTGGAGAGTCGAAGAGTGATGTTGATGTAGATGTGGTGGCTATAGCAGCCACCTCTTGAGAGCTATCGTCCTCGTCCTCATCTTCACTCCCCGATGTATATTCTTCTTGAGCTACTAGAACAATCTTTGGTTGCTTCTTGAAAGGAGCATTTTTCTTTACAAACTATTTCTTACGTGGAGCTTTTGATTTGTCCTTGAAAATGAGTCTTCCTCCATTATCCTCTCTACTTTGATATGGACACTCAGCTATGAAGTGCAACCGGTCACCACAATTAAAGCATGTTCTCAGCTTGGGACCATTTTCTTTTCTTCCATAGGCTCCACTTTTGCGATCTAGTTCAGCTTTAGCCTTGGCTGGATCTTTCCAAAAGTTTCTTGCATAAAGAGCCAAGTATTGTCCGTGGATCCTTTTTATATCTTCGGGACAGTCTAGCCCTTCTACCGCATATTCATCATGATCAATCACACTAGTCTTCAAAGCCATGTTGACCCCCTTTTGCATCCCCATAGCTCGAGCACGAGCATCTTCGGCATTCTTGGCAGCCACTTTGAATGCGGCCATTTCTTGCATTACCTCATTGGATGACATGAGGTCATAATTATGCCTACCTTGGAGACTTTTCAAATCTGTGGGCTCAAATGGCATAAGAGCACTGACATACTTGCGCTTGATCCAAGCATCATCAACATAAGCTGCGCCGTGGTTTCTGAAGGTAGTAGCTATTGCCTTGAGCCTCCTATACATGTCCTCATGGTCTTCTCCATCCAGCATATAAAATCCTTCAGCTTCATTGCTCAAGGCATCATATCTATTCCTTCTCATACTTTCATTTCCGATGAAGAGCTCGGTGAGAGCATCCCAAGCTTCTTTAGTTGTGCTAAGATGTTGAATGTGTGGCATGTCTTTATCTCCCACACCAAGTTGTATCATGTGTAGAGCCGTAGCATTGAGTTGGCTATCGACCTCTTCTCTCCTTGTGAGATTGTTAGGATTTCCAACGTGAAGACCATTTTCGATGATCTTCCACAACTCTATGGAGGAACTGCACACATGAGATTTCATCAAAAATTGCCATTGAGAGAAAGTAGAAGCTGACAGTCTGGGTGGATCACCCCTATTATGTATATGTGGGTGAGGAATAGGCGGATCAGGGGAATACACATGAGAAACCTCATTGTATCCATCCTTACCGCTATCCTTTTTCGAGGAGGAGCTCTTACTTGTATCATCACCTACCACTTATCTTTGGAAAGCAGTTTGCTTTCCTTGGATTGGAGTGGTATCCTCGAAGTTAGATGGAGGTGATCTTTGCGGATGTGGAGAGACGCATTATCAATTGACGATCTCTTCCATCTTAGCCTCCATAGAACTCACCAAGGTTGTTTCCAACGCCTTGAGATCGCTCATGGTGACTACCTCCGAGCATCACTCCCATCTCCTTGGAACCCATACTTCTCTTAGGTCGTTAAGCCCAAATAAGAGCCGAGGCTCTGATACCAATTGAAATGGATCGTATGGGCACCTAGAGGGGGGTGAATAGGTGCTAACCAATTTTATAATACTTTTTCAATTTTAGGCTTGACACAAAGTAAATTCTCTAGATATGCAACTACGAGAATTTCCCTATATGTAACCCTAACTACTAAGCACGTAAAGAGGAGCGAAACCGTAGTGGAGCACGGAGACACAGGATTTGTTTTACGCAGTTCCTTCCTTGTTAAGGGAAGTACATCTACGTTGGAGGGTGGCGGTTCTAAGACCACCACGCCACAATAGGCCTCACCCTATTCTCCGATAGATCTCGCCACGAGGCCTGATCCACCTTCTCCACTATTGGATCCCTTCGAGGCGGAACCGGTGCCTTTACAACACTATCGGGCACACCCACAACCGAATTGGGGGCTCCCGGGATGACAACAAGTTGTCACAAAAACAAGTTTTATCAATATAAACAAAAACAAGGATCTAGATCTTTGCAAGAAATACTAGATCGGAGGTTCTCCAAATGAATGGAGAAGAGATGAAGCACTTGATTGTCGATGATGAAGGTCGAGTTCTCCTCCTTGATTCCCAAAGGGATGGGGCCTTTGGATGGATCTATGGAGCACTCTTGTATGAACTTTTGAGATCTGATCTTCTTTTTCGAGATGAATCAAGAGTTCGGCGGGAGGGTTGCTGGCTTAAATACCCCTCCCAGATCTCGTTGCACAACTTTGGGGCGGATTATCCGCCCCACTTGGGGCGGATTATCCGCCCCAAAACTCCGCCCAAGGCGGAATCTCCGGGAAACTCCGCCTCTGCGCCTTGGTGAAACTTGGAGAAGATCTTGGGGCGGATTATCCGCCCCTGTGGGCGGATTATCCGTGGCCGGAAAGTCCGCCAAAACTCCGCCCTCTGGGGCTTGCTTGGCGAAGGCGGGAGGCGGATTATCCGCCCGGAGGGGCGGATTATCCGCCGACCGGAAAGTCCGGCAAATGTTCCGCCTTCCGGGCTTGCGCTTGCCAGCGGAGGAGGCGGATTATCCGCCCCTGGTGGGGCCGGATTATCCGCCCCCAAAGGCAGATTTCTGAGCTGCAACACTTCAACACACATTAAATGATCCTTGGTATTGTTATCTAACACACAAAACACTAGGGATTAAGAAATGTTCTTTCAGCCAGGCTTTCGGGTCCTGCGTCCCATCAAACTTCGGGGTGTCCGAAGGGAGCTTGAAATTTCTCGACATCCGTGCTTGCCGAATAGATCTGCTGAAGCATCGGGCTCCGCAAAGTTCTTCGTCATCATCCTCTTCGGATTTGGTTGAGCATGCGTGTTTGGCACGTGCCTTGTCGACCTTGCGCTGAGCGAGGTTGCTTCGAGCGTCGTAGTCGCGACTGCGACGTCTCAGACTCTTGCATCATTGAGGTAGATCGTGCTCGTCTTCCTCTTCTTCGGATGAGGGCATGGGGTTGCGGTTGAATCTGACCGTAGCTTTCTTTTTTGGCTCCGCAGGAGCCTCATCGTGGAGCGCAGCTCCGACGAGTCCGAGTCCGGCTAGTGCGTACTTGTGCATAGCCCTCTTAGGGTCCCCCACCGGAGGTGGATGGGATGCGAGGTGCATGGTGGCTGCCATGATCGTAGCCTGGGGCGTCTTCGGCATGACGTTGTCATTAACGTCCATCTCCATGAAGGACGTGTTAAGGGTCCTGGTGACCTCGCGGCGTGCGGCGGGATCCATGTTATCTGTGCGAGAGCGATGCTTGTTGGCATGATTGTCGTGCGAGCTTTAGCTGCCAGCGGCGGAGAGTGCAGCTCGCCGCGCGCTGGACTCCAAAGTTGCTTGCTCGCGTTTGTCAAGCTCCTCATGTTGTTTCACCTGCATGTTGTGCTCACCGATCAGGAGCAGGTGATATGCCATCAGTAGGTCCCGTGAAGCATTCACATGTAGGATCTTGTTTCCCGCCACAGATTCGCGTGCCTGGCGCCATCCATCCTCGTTTAGGTTGATCTTCTGATAGGCGTTGGCGTCGCCTTCGTTGGGAGGGAGGGATGGTTGCCTCCCGTTTCCTCCATTTCCACCCTGTGGGTTGGGTGGTGGTACGTGGGCACCCAAACCTGGTGGTTGTTGTTCCACGTTGCTTTGGATGACCACGGCGCACTGATAGCGCCCGCGGATTGGATCGCTGCTGCTACAGCTTTCGGATCCGGAACCGTAGGTTCCTTCGTCTGACGGAGGGTCGCACAGATCTGAGTTGCAGTTGTTGCTATCGTATGACTCGTCTGTCAGGGTCGTTGTGCGTAGTATGCTGGGATGCGGGGCCCACGAAGCGGGCCTGATGGATGGCAATGGCACCCTATCTGGGAGGCGGAGAGTGCCGGTCTGTCCCACCTGGAAGCAGAAGCTCCCGAACAGAATCTCGAGCCCATCGCCTACGGGCTCGAAATCCTTCATGGTGGCTGGCGAGTGGGCGGTGAAGTCGAAAGCGCCAAAGAGGAGGTGGCTCTCCGTCGCCGAGGAGTTGTAGATTGCTTTGGTTGGGACTGTCACGATCGCACAATCAGCGCCCCTAGTTCCCACAGACGGCGCCAATTGACGAGGTTCGATCTCGTCAATGCCCATTGTTATGACCTTGGGTTTTGGAGAAGATGGGGATGCCGGAGATTGCGTAACGGTTAATAGACAAGCAACACAGGTACACGAGGTTTACCCAGGTTCAGGCCCCTGGAGGGAAAACCCTACTCCTGCTTGTCTGCTCTTGATTAAGGCGGAACCAAAAAGTACAGGGGTGCACAGATGCAATCTAGCGTGGAGGTGTGTATGCAGTGAGAGATCTCCCTCCTCGCCGTGCCCTCCTAGCCTTTATATAGACAGATAGGTCCCGGGCATCAGGTCGAGTCGGTTACAAATTAGGGTTTTCCCCTTTGAATATTCTATCTACTCTAGTCTTGTTCTCCAAGGATCCGAAGACGTCATGGGCTTGGGCCACCCGAAAATCTCCATAGGCCACATACTTTCTTGTGGGCCTTCCTTGGGCTGGACCAGGTATGCTAATATCATGCACCCATAGGGTATAACCATGTCACCTGCTCGTCCTCGAGTAGGTAAGTGATAAAAATAATAATTTTTTAGGTGACATGCACCATCAAAACCAAGATCAAACCATTTGCAAGCATTAAAAGCTGGGATCAAAGAACTCTGAACATGTGCATGAAAGATGGAGTTCTAAAAATAAGACAAAGTAACTATGCATCCAACATGAAAGGCTACAAACAAAGATCTTGAATAACATGCATTGAAAAATGTTTGTTTGTTTTACATACATAAAACATAGAATAGTGGCATTCATCTTGTCCCTCATAGAGTATCAAATAGATGCATAGGACACCTTCAAATTTCACAAGGGTGACTAGAAACAAGTAGCACAAGAACAAGTAATATCACAATATGCATTAATCAATAAGTTTTGGGACACTGCACACAGAATGACAACTATGCTCTCTTAAAGGTGCCTAAAGGTAGAAGGTGGAGACTCAATAATAGTGGAAGAAAGACCCTTTGTAAAGGGAAGCAGGGATTTCAAGTTTCAAAAAGAGCTTCCAAAAATTATGGTACTTGTTAGCTTTCAACCCTCATTGCCCCTATCATAAGCATCTTGAAGTGATTAAGGTTAAAGTGAACAAACTTTGGAGTATATGCTTGACAAAGTATAAGTTAGCAATCTCAAGTCCCTTAAATACGAGGGCCACACCTCATGCTACTCAACTTCAGTCACCTGTAAGTTCTTGTCATTGTAAGTACATGCATATCATAGAGAACCGCCAACGGGGTACCCCTTGCACATGGTACAGGAGCTATCCCATAACCAAAATGACAAGGCAAGCATACAATGAGCATCTCAGCGATCTTTTTATTTACTATATGCATAGTTTTTTATTGAGGATGCTTCATAGATAGCTCACTATGGTGATGCTGCAAGTTTCTACCATGATTAGGCATGGCTTAGGCTAGCGGCCCAGGCGTTTCTCTAACACAAAAATACTTACTCCATGGACTTACAAGTTCCCTCTTTATTTCACACCGGTGACATCCATAGACAAAAGAGCATGATATCAACTGAGTACAAAGTACAAGTGCAATGTTGAAAACGTTCCCCATGACAACATGGTTCTACTAATTCCAATGTATAAGTGCAAGCATATACAATATAGACGACATCGTGGTTCAAGTTTATTAGGGGCAAAGAATATAAAGTGTGCCATCAAGTTCATGAGAGCTTTAATCACTAAGTTTTTACATAAAAAATAGTTTTTAATTGGAAGATAGCTGAAAACAAGAATATACTTGGAATGTTGTAACACACCATGCATAGGATTTTATAGTGGACACTTGGGAATAACTGGGTTTCTTGGGAGTTGTAAGCATGGGTAGAGCTTACTCATACAAGTGGAGGCTAGCAGAAGACTGGGAGCAACCAACTAAGAGAGCAATAATGTCCATAATCATGCAGAGCGACAAAACATTACTAATCAAAGCATAGAGTGGTACTACAAGTCAAGGACTAAATGATCATAGAGGCTATGGTGACTTGTCATAGTCATAACATGGTGTGAGCATGTGCCAAGTCAACCCAAACAAATCATCAAAGGAGAATACCACAATAATATGCTTTTGTATGCTAAAACAACGCATGATTCCTTCAAGGCACATTAAGCAATCCTAATTGTTTGGAACAATTCATGCTACACAAATAATCACTAAACATAAGGTCAAAACAACACCTAGAATGTCATTCTAAAGTCTAAGTCACAGTCAATGCAAGCTCCCTTTTGTACCACTTAAGCATGAAACTTTCTACTCCTTTCCAACACCAAGCAACTTATTTGAAACAACTCATAAAGATAATGATCAGTAAAGACCAGTGAGCTTGTCTCACAAATTCACAAAGAAGAACTAAAAAGTTCTAAGATGAAAGAACAAGAAAACTAAGGCTAAACACAGTGCTAGCAAAATAGAACACTCACAAACAATAAGAATGAAAACTAGAGTGTTCTAGGCAATGGAAACATAGTGTGTCTCTCTACAAAAGAAGTGTGGTGTAACCAACCAACTTAATCAAGCAAACTAATCAAACGAAAACCAAAAACAAAAACTAAGACGCTCCAAGAACAACAAAACAATGCATGAAACAATAAAAATGAAGTGTCTAGAAAGACCTGAGATTTTTATTGATGAAGAAGGGGATGCCTTGGGCATCCCCAAGCTTTGACGCTTGTACCTCTTGGGTATTTCTTGGGGTGACACCAGGGTGGCATCCCCAATCTTGAGATTTTGTCCATTCTTCGTCTCATTACATCATTCTTTCTCTACACCTGAAAATTTTCCTTCATACAAAATTTCGCACAATCTTTATTAGAAACATTAGTGTATTCAAAAGATAATATACATTTGGGTTTAGCTTTAGAACAGCACAAATTTTCACTAAAAACACAATTTACTGTAGCAATTCCTTCAAAAAGCTCAATTTCCCAAAAATAGAACTCAAAAAGGAATCAATAAGAAGCAAATGCAAATAATGGCAGAAATCTGTCAAAACAGACCAGCAAGTAGAAATAAATTTTTTAGAAAATCTTATGTTGCTCAAATCAAAAAGTGTTGAACTAACGAAAGTTATCTAACATACTGGGAGATTTATTCGTAAATTTTCAGCTCAATCCGACTTACAAATACTCCTCACAATTTTTTATGGTGGAGGACAGAAATCTGTTTCGGGACAGCAACTCCCCAAATCTTACTTCCCTCTCATTAGAGTTCATTCTCTTGAAATAATTAGCGGTTTTCGCATTAATTTAATCCAATTGTAAATCATGACAGAACAATTTCCAAGACTAACTAGCATAAGCATAGTAGACATGCACCATACAGGCAAGTGAAAATCTAGCACATCTACGCATACTGCAATACTAGTAATCATCATAGGAAATAACAGGAGAGCAAAGAACACGTACGAGTTCGTCGATGGTATGACCAACGGTGCAACAAAAGTGGATCCTCCACCGGCAGTAGCAGCAGCAGCCTGCTTGGAAGCGTCGTCAGACAATGGCGATGAAGTCGAGGAAGCCGGACGAAGAAGAGCTTGAGCAGTCGCGCCTAGACGCTCCCCAAAAACCTTATCGCCTCTCTCCCTGTGCAGGATCAGAGAGACGGGGTTCCGGAGGCCTGCTCTCCCGGACGGCCATGCACGCAGCCGGCAGGATGGAGTAGTAGAGGGCAGCACAGAGAGGTGGAACGGCGATGCACAGGTAGTCAGATGCAATCTAATTGCTAGTGACCGCTAGGGTTCGCGTCTGCCTGCTTATATAGTGCGGGTCGGGTAGGACGTGTGCAACACCCATGACCGAGTCAGTACCAGCCCACGATGTAGAAACGGTCGGTTGATTAACGCGTCTGTAATGACGCATTAATGACTCATAATTAATACACAATTAATTTTCCCAAACAGCAAAATAAAGCTCGGCTCGTGAGATTCCGCAACCAGCGTCTTGCCATGGCGTCATGGCGAGGCGAGGCGGTCGGCGTCAGAGGAGGAGTGCGCGAGGGCTTCTCTTCTTCTCATACCTTAGTGAGTGGTGCAACACTCTACTATATAAGGTGGTCCAACTCCCCATCCACTAGCAATGTGGGACTAAACTTTGGCACCACTAGCACACACATGAGATGCCATAGTAATGGGCCAAAGAGAATTTTAGAATTTGTATTTGTTATGGGCCAAAAGCCCAACATCAAATATGCCACAACAATCTCCCATAAAGTCTCATTGGCACATCACATCATTCTGTTCCAAATCACTGTTTTGATATATCAGCGTTTTTTAGTGGAGAAGTTAAGTTGAACTTCTACCTAGAGCATTAGACTACACTCATCAACAATTGTCAATGGACTAGGCCTTGAATTGCCAGTTTTGTGTAAATGAGTTTCACCTAATGTCATACTGATACTAGGATGTCGAAGGCTACCCCTCGGGTGGAGCATATAAGTCACACTCCTGGCTTTTTTCATGAGCTTCCTAGAGATTACCCTATCTCATAGATTGTGACCAGCAGTCGGGCTCACATAGGTGCGTTCTTTCAAGATTTCTCTGTAGGATAGCATCTTGTATTATACAAGCCTATGAACTCATTAAGACTAAGTCAACCTGCCATACAGATCGTGAGAGTAATGCATCTTCAACGGAGTGGATTAATAAAAGTTACTCTCCTCCAGTTAGCCACTGGCTTGTTTCCCCAGGTCCTAATTCACGGGATCTCCGATCACATAGGTTGGGTTACTACCACGGTAACTCATGTGGGTCTCAAACCCATCTCCTTTGATGCAATATCTATCATATTTCTTGATAGACCTTTTGTGAAAGGATCTGCTAGATTCTTAGCTGTTTGGATATAATCCAATGCTATTACTCCAGAGTTTCTCATTTTCCTAACAGATGCCAATCTTCTCTTTATGTCTTGATGACTTCATATTATCCTTTGAACTACTCACTTTGACGATCACAGTTTGATTGTCATAGTTAATAAGAATAGCCGGCACAGGTTTATCAACAACCGGCAAGTCAATCAACAGTTCATGAAGCCAATCTGCTTCGACAGTAGCTGTATCTAGTGTTGTGAGTTTTGCTTCCATTGTTGACCTCGTTAAGATGGTCTGCTTGCAAGACTTCCATCAAACAGCGCCACCACCATGAGTGAATACATATCCACTTGTGGCTTTCAACTCATCAGCATCAGAAATCCAATTTGAGTCACTATACCCTTCAAGTACCGCAGGGTCTCCGGTATAGTCAATACCATAAATCGATGTACCCTTTAGATAGCGCATTACTCTCTCAAGAGCATGACAATGATCATCTCCCGGATTGGAAACAAACCGGCTAATTTTGATCACAGCAAACGCGATGCCAGGCCTTGTTGCGCTAGCTAAATACATTAACGAGCCAATTATCTGAGAGTATCTCAGCTGATCTCTAGTTGTTCTTTTGTTCTTTCAAAGCATCTTACTAGGATCATATGGTGTCGGCGAAGGAGTAAAATCTGAGTAGCCAAAGCGACTCAACACCTTCTCCACATAGTGAGATTGCAGAAGTGTAATTCCACCATTCTCATCTCTCAGCAGCTTAATTTTTAGAATAACATCAGCTTCTCCAAGGTCTTTCATGTCAAAACTTTGAGACAAGAAACTCTTGACCTGTTCGATGACAATCATATTTGTCCCAAAAATCAGTATGTCATCAACATATAAACAAAGTATAACTCATTCGCCCCCACCATGGCGATAGTATACACATTTGTCGGTTTCATTTACAACAAAGCCAGCAGATGTTAAAGTTTGATCAAACCTCTCATGCCACTCCTTAGGTGCTTGTTTCAGTCCATACAAAGACTTCAATAGCTTGCACACCTTGCCTTCTTGACCATCTATTACAAAACCATCTAGCTGATCCATATAAATTTCCTCATCCAACTCTCCATTAAGGAAAGCTGTCTTGACGTCCATTTGATGAATATAAGACCATGTGAGGTAGCCAATGAGAGTAGAACTCGAATAGTGGTCAATCTAGCCACAGGCGAATAGGTATCAAATAAGTCTTCGTCTTCTTTTTGGGTATAACCCTTGGCAACAAGCCGAGCCTTGTACTTTTCAATCGTACCATCAGGCCTAAGCTTCTTTTTGAACACCCACTTACATCCTACAGGTTTGCACCCATAAGGACGATCAGTGATCTCCCAAGTTTCGTTTGCCATGATGGAATCCATCTCGCTACGAACAACCTCTTTCCAGTAGTCTGCATCAAGGGATGCATAAGCCTCTGAAATAGAGGTGGGAGTATCATCCACGAGATAGACAATGAAATCATCACCAAAGTACTTTGCAATCCTCTATCTCTTGTTCCTTACAGGAACTTCATTGTCTACCTCCTCAGGAATTTCATCATGTGCTCGTTCATAATATTCCATGGGAATAGCAGTTTAGGAGTTTCAACAGATTCATGTCTAGATGTGCTAGGCATATCGTTCATCGGAAAATATCCTCAAAGAATGTATGTAACACCCTCAGAATCGGCCCTATGCAAGTCTTAGCGAAAACCCGCCAAACCCGCATAGAAACGATTCAAAGGTGCCCACCAGGCACTTTCGTGCGGGTGGAAAACGAAGTAATAACATTACACAACAGTCCTCGATGGGACCCACAGAACAGATATATATAACAGCGACTCAATGAGTCAAGAATACAGATATACGGTACAAAGATCCAAATCACCTTGAAAACGATAGAGCGTCCAGCTACGGACAAGATGCAAATGGGGCTAAGAGCCCTGAAGAATAACCAATGGCGTCCATAACCCTGCCCAGGCCAAGCCGGAAGGGTAACCCTGCTAACGACGTTGATCTCAAAACCTGCTTAAACAAAAGGGGTGCCGACAAAGGGCAAAGGAAAAAGAGGAGCGTCAGTACTGAGGCCAGTACACGGCGAGACTAGAATTCGGCGGTCCTCGCCTACAAAGGTATGGTGGACTGAAGCGGCAGCGGCAGCATACACTAAACAACCTATAGAGACTCGATACAACTGGCGACTATCAGAGAGGGGTAAGAAAGACCTATTCGGAACCAGACTGATACTAACACCAAACAATCCCTTCCTGGATTCCCCCTCGAGACCAAACGAGGAAGTCAACCGAGGAACTCACACAGTTGGCAGTTTTACTTATTCAGTTATAGTTGCGGCACTTTACTAGTCAGGTTTAGATAATCATCCTGATAAAGTAAGCAGTGGGCACTTTTAGTTAACCATTCCGTTATAGTGGCAACACTTACTAGTCAGGTACAATGAGCATGAGATAACCCAAAAACCCAAAGCTTGTTGGTACTTTTATTCAGCCATTCATTGTAGTGAAGTGATTACTAGTCAAATCGGATACAAGTCAATTTATAACAAAACTTTAGTTATAGTTGTCTATGATCAAGCCGTGCTCCAAGTCGTCCATAACCGGACACGGCTTCTCGAAAAGATTTAACCTGCAGGGTGCACCAAAGTATCCACGCACGACCCTTTTGCCGGATCGCTAACATACACCCATCGGTATGTCGGGGCCTAAGTCACGACGTTCCTGGACCCAAAGCAAGTACATGGGGCCACCCACCAAGTCGAACTCAAGCAAGTCGGCCGGTCTCGAGATGGACTTAGGGTTTGGGTGACGGTCAGTGAACGACAGAAATCCCAAAACTGGGACTGTCGACACCGCGAAAACGTGTCCCGATCCTAAACAGTACAGTGTGCTCCTCGCACAATCGTAAATAAAGCAGTAAAGCATGGCATAAGTACAGGATAGTAAATAAAACCTCAAACTAGTTTGTGGCCCCCAGTACAATACTTTGAAATCAGGTAATAATCAATGGGGGGCCCATATCTCCCCACATGTGGTTAGCGCGCTCGATCTCGGAACAGGTGTCAAGAACTCGGGGTCCTACGGGACACAAGTGGGCGGTCGGAAACCAACATTATCTATCACCCACCGATGCCTCTGCTTACTTACTTCAATTTTAGTTATTAAGCAGTAATTAAAGTGAACGAAAAGTAAAGCCATGATCATCTCCAACAATAAACATGCGGCACTTCTCCAACAACTGTGGTACTCACCGCCACGCAACAACACTAGAGCAAGCGACTACGACACGCAGGTCCAACTATCTACCAAACAACAGGTAATGGGATGTGTCCAAGGCAATATAAGGCTGCGAGGAATATCACGGGTACGAAACTAGAGCATCGAAACACAGATAGCAATAGATCAACAGGAGGGAATAAATACTATAAAAGTAAGATAGGTAGAAAGGGGGAGATGCTCGCCTGAAAACATTGCCGAAGGTTCAACCGAAGAACGGACGACACTCGCATCAACTCAACGGCCTTATCCGCGAAGAAGCAAAACACTAGAATAAACACCGGATGCAATATTTAATACTACGGCAAAAGATCGGGCATGATGCATGTATGATGCATGGCATGGCAAAGCTGCGATGCAATTAGGCAATATTAAGTGGAACCGGGGTCCCGGCAAGTAATTAAACGGTTCAAGTTATTTATCTATCCCGCAAATTAAATGTTGTATTAACATGGCCAAATATAGCACCGGTTCGCTACACCAATTTAAATGAGGCCAATATAAGGCTAGATTTGCCTGCATATGGGCCCCATATTTAATTATTAGGTGAATTGGCATAAGGCCCCCAAACCACACAAATATGCATGCGAATATGACAATTTAATATGCAACAAGTTGTATATATTATAAAATAGGGTTTCGGGAAGGGTTCACACATTAGGGTCGAAGATCTTGGTCCAGCGGTTCGGGGTCGGTCTCAGGGTCCGGATCTAGGGTTTGGGGTTCGACGGGAACGAGGTTCGATCTTTGGGTCCTCGGGTCCGGGTGAAGAACTTGCGTGCGACGTCGTCGGCATCGGTGCGGGAAGGGGTCTTGTCGTTCCGCAGCGTAGATCTTGGGGAGGTTCGGGGTTCGTCTCGGCGGGAGCGTTCTCGGATAACGGCGTAGATCTTGTCGCCTCCGTGGTCTTCGGGTCATGTCGACGGTCATGGCGTCCGGGAGACGAGCTTGTCGTTGCGGAGATCTTGTCGGTTCGCGTTTCGGATTCCGTGAGACGATCTTGGCGCTCGATGTCCGTGAGGGAGTCCTTGGAGTCCCGGATGGAGATCTTGTCGGTGGTCTTGGCGTCCCTGTCGGAGTACTCGGGTGTCATTGCCGGACTTGGATCGGCAGCGGTTCGTCGACTAACCACAGAGGTTCCGATGGCGGCATCGATCGGAGTCGAGCGTCTTGGGGTGGTCATCTCACGCTTTGGTTATGACGGCCTAGGCGATTCCGAAGATCTTGGTGAGGTGGAACTCAACGTTATCGATGAGCAAGGGATCGGGTGGCTCTCCAACTGAGAAACGCCTCGCGGTTTTAGCAGGGGATGATGTGGATGCAGCGACCATAGGCGCCAAACTTGGGCCGGGCTCGTGCGGAACGTGACAGCACAGGGGCGAGCTCAGGGTTCTCTGGCAGGAGGCGGCCGCGGGCGGGTCCCACGACGAGCCACGATGGTCCGCTCGGGGACAGAGGAGGACGTGGGGCGGACCGCGAAGGAGAGGTAGAGGGGAGGTCGCCGGCGCGACGAGGTAGAAACGGCGCGGCGGCAGCGGCGTGATCGGGCGGCGGAAGGCCGGGCCGAGCGTGCGAGCTCGGGAAGCGAGCTCGGGCTCGAGGCGGGAAGGCAGCGAGATGGCGGAGGCGAGGCGGCAGAGCCGGCCGGAGGAGCAGCCAGCGGAAAGACCAGGAGGCAGGGGCCGGAGGCCGGCTTGAGCCAGAAGGAGGCGCGGAGGAGGCGTGCTTGGCGATGGGGAGAGGTTGGGAGGAGAACCAGTGAGCGGCGTCGGTTGGGATTGCGTCGAGAGGTGGGGAGAGGGGTGGGCCGAGAGGTGGGGGACCAGGTGGGGTCCAGGGGCATGGGACGTGTGGGGCAGAGGTGGGCCAGGGTGGAGGTTGGCTGCGTGTGTCTGTGTGCGTATGTGGTGTGAGCTTAGTGGGGAGTGGGGTTGGGATGGTTGAGAGGAGGTGAGGATGAGGTGGCAGCAGCGGATTGGAGGGGGAGAGGGAGATAGGTGAGGTGGCGGCCAAGGATTGGTCCGGGTGAGGTGGCCACAGGGGTGGGTAGACTAGGTTGGGTAGCTTTAGGATTTAGGTGGGACTGGTTGGTTGGACCGATTTTATTTCTGGGGTGGTCGTTCGGGTCGTATCGGCCCGTTCGACTGCCCCACTAAAATAATTAATCAGTTTATTTATTTTAATCGC
This sequence comes from Avena longiglumis, assembly GCA_030063025.1. NCBI lineage: Eukaryota > Viridiplantae > Streptophyta > Magnoliopsida > Poales > Poaceae > Avena > Avena longiglumis. Next base: position 502,028,868 of record CP125977.1, read on the forward strand.
ACCGTTTGCAAACCGATAGCAGACAAACAAAATAATCCGGAGACCCGGGGTTTGCGTTTGAATAAAGACGGGGCGTTTAGAAAACAAATTAGGTTTTTCCGCAAATAGTTTGATGCAAGCAAATGCAAGACGATGACGATGCTCAAATGCAATGTGGCATGATGACATGAGCATGCGGTCATGACGATGCAATGCACGAAAACAACGCGATTTTCTAGTAGTGGTTTTGCGGGATGCCACAATGTAGCATCCTTAGACTCCATAATTGTACCGACCTTCATGTTAGGTACCTCAGATTTCACCACTAGAAATTTGTATCCAACGCTATGATGAGCATAGCCAAGAAAGACACAGTCTACGGTCTTTGGTCCAAGTTTACGCTTTTGGGGAATTGGCAAATTCACCTTTGCCAAATAGCCCCAAGTACGTAAGTACGAGAGTGCTAGTTTTCTCTTCTCCCATAATTCATAGGGATCAGTTTCATTGTCTTTTGTGGGAACTTTATTCAGGACATGACATGATGTCAATATCGCCTCCCCCCACCATGCCTTGGACAAACCCGAAGTACCTAACATGGTGTTAACCAAGTCTGTTAGAGTACGGTTTTTCCTTTCGGCGGCCCCGTTAGATTGGGGAGAATGGGGAGGCGTCCTCTCATGAATAATGTCATGTTCCGCACAAAACAAATCAAACTCATTAGAGAAATACTCTCCACCACGATTTGACCGTACTCTCTTAATCTTTCTCTCAAGTTGATTTTCAACTTCTGCCTTATAGTTTTTAAAGTGGTGTAGAGCCTCATCTTTAGTTTTCAAAAGATATACATAGCAAAATATAGTAGAATCATCAATCAACGTCATGAAGTATTTCTTTCCACCTTTAGTCAACACACCATTCATCTCACATAGATCTGAATGTATAAGCTCTAGTGGTGCCAAGTTTCTTGCTTCCTGCACAGGCTCGTGAGGCTTGTGCGGTTTCTTAGATTGAACACACTCTTGACATTTAGAGCCTTTGGCTAAAGTGAAACTCAGAATTAAATTCATCTTAGCTAGCCGCGTCATACAACCAAAATTAATGTGACAAAGTCGTGAATGCCAAATATCGGTATCATTGCCAGGGGCACAAATATGGTTCACAACCTTATTACAAAAATCTGATAGGGAAAGATGGAACAAACCGCCGCACTCATAACCTTTACCAATAAATTGTCCATACTTAGAGATGACTACTTTATTGGACTCAAATACCAACTTAAAACCTTCTTTGCAAAGAAGGGAACCACTAACGAGATTCTTATTTATTGAGGGCACATGTTGCACGTTCTTGACTACGGTCTTTCCCAAGTAAACTTCAGATCCACCGTGCCAACACCACTTAATGAAGCATGCGATCCGCTTCCCATCAAGACGGAGAGATCTCTTGTGACTGATAAGAAGAAAACAAAGAGATATCGACACACATGAATATTAGCACTGTCGATCCACCAATCGTAGATTGACAAATTGACAAAACAGAGGTAAATTACCATACCCGGATGCACCCTTATCATTGTTGCTCATAGTCACGCTGATGCACTTAGAGTTCATCCATTTGGATTCTTCCTTCCTTTGTGCTGCTTGCAGTTTGGAGCCCAATGTCCAACCTCGCCGCACACAAAGTAGGGATCCTGTGACTTGTCCTTCTTATTCTTTTTGAAGTTGGTAGTACGAACGGCCTTGGTCTTCCCCTTAAACTTGTTGTGGAAGTTCTTCTGCACCACATTGGCGCTTGACTGGGGTGCCTCGGCTCCCTTTGGGTGTGCGCCTTTTTCCTTTGCCTTTTCCTCAAGATCCAGAAACCCAATGAGATTCTCAACAGAAATCTCTTGCCTCTGGTGTTTGAGGTTAGTGGCAACACTCCTCCAGGATTGAGTAAGCTTTGCAATAATGCATCCCGCAACAAATTTGCCGGGCAAGGCACACTTCAGGATCTCAAGTTCTTTTGCAATGCACTGAATCTCATGAGCCTGTTCAACGACAGAATGGTTTTCAACCATCCTATAGTCATGAAACTCCTCCATGGCATACAGTTCACTGCCAGCATCAGTAGCACCGAATTTTGCTTTGAGTGCATCCCACAGTTCTTTGGCATTGCGCATATGTAAATATGCATCCACCAACTTGTCCCCAATGACGCTTATGACACAGCCCACAAAGAATATGGTGGTCTCCTTGAACGTCTTATCCTGTTCAGGAGTGATCGTTCCTTCAGGATTACCAGCCGATACCTAGAATGCGTCCATAGCCATCAGCCAGAGGGTATACTTGGTTTGCCAGCGCTTAAAGTGCGCACCCATAAACGGGTTCGGTTTCAGACAAGCGGCAAAGCCTTGATGCGAAAACAGTCTAAAATAAGGTTTTTGGATTGTTGAAATAATTAGCAGTTTTCGCATTAATTTAATCCAATTGTAAATCATGACAGAACAATTTCCAAGACTAACTAGCATACGCATAGTAGACATGCACCATACAGGCAAGTGAAAACCTAGCACATCTACGCATACTGCAATACTAGTAATCATCATAGGAAATAACAGGAGGTCAAAGAACACGTACGAGTTCGTCGATGGTATGACCAATGGCGCAACAAAAGTGGATCCGCCACCGGCAGTAGCAGCAACAGCCTGCTTGGAAGCGTCGTCGGACATGGCGATGAAGTCGAGGAAGCCGGACGAAGAAGAGCTTGAGCAGTCGCGCCTAGACGCTCCCCAAAAACCTTATCGCCTCTCTCCCGGTACAGGATCAGAGAGACGGGGTTCCGGAGTCCTACTCTCTCGGACGGCCGTGCACGCAGCCGGCGGGATGGAGTAGCAGAGGGCAGCATAGAGAGGTGGAACGGCGATGCGCAGGTAGTCAGATGCAATCTAATTGCTAGTGACCGCTAGGGTTCACGTCTCCCTGCTTATATAGTGCGGGTCGGGTAGGACGTGGGCAACACCCACGACCGAGTCAGTACCAGCCCACGATGTATAAACGGCCGATTTATTAACGCGTCCATAATGACGCATTAATGACTCATATATAATACACAATTAATTTTCCCAAACAGCAAAATAAAGCTCGGCTCGGCGAGATTCCCGCAACCCGCGGAGCGCGCGCGCGTGGCGTGGCGAGGCGAGGCGGGCGGCGTCGGAGGAGGACTGCGTGAGGGCTTCTCTTCTTCTCACACCTTAGTGAGTGGTGCAACACTCTACTATATAAGGTGGTCCAACTCCCCTTCCACTAGCAATGTGGAACTAAACTTTGGCACCACTAGCACACACATGAGCTGCCATAGTAATGGGCCAAAGAGAATTTCAGAATTTGTAGTTGTTATGGGACAAAAGCCCAACATCAAATATGCCTCAAATGCCAACACATTCTTTTCATAAAAAGCAAACAAAAAGGATAAGGAGAGGTTATTACTGAAGCAATAACTTCCAAGACTCAAGAAAACTCTTAGGTTATCTCCAAAGAAGTACTTTTCTTTAACACCTTTAAGTTAGGCTTGATAGTTTGAAAAGATGCTCACATAAGAAATATGAATTGAAGTAAAAGAGAGCATCAAGAAGAAAATTCAAAACACATTTAAGTCTAACCCACTTCCTATGCATAGGAATCTTGTAAAGAAACAATTCATGAAAGCACAAAGCAACAAGCATAGGAAAGCAAAACAAGTGCAACTTCAAGATTTTCAACATAAAGAGGGGAAACTTAACATTTTTTAGATGCATAAAACCATGTTTCCCTCTCTCATAATAACTTTCAGTAGCATCATGAATAAAATTAACAATATAACTATCACATAAAACATTTTTATCATGAGCCACATGTATATAATAATTATTACTCTCCACATAAGCATGATCACTTTTATTAATTGTAGTGGGAGCAAATTCAACAAAATAGCTATCATTATTATTCTCATCACCATAATCATAAAATATAGGAGGCATATTGTAATCACAATAAATTTTCTCCTCAATAGTAGGTGGACTGAAAATATCATACTCATCATTGTAATCATCATATATTGGAAGTTTGGTATCATCATAAGCAATAGAATAGCTATCTTCCAAAGCTAGGGAACTAAAAAGATTATTTTCATCAATACTAGCTTCCCCAAGCTTATACTTTTCCATAGCATTAGCAATAATGGTTTACAAAGGGTTCATACTAATAACATTGCTATTAGCATGCAAATAAAGCTCCATAGGTTTTTTAATTTTCTCTTCAAACACTTCGTGTCCTAACTCAAGATAGATACTATAAAGCACTCTAATTTTTTTTGTTTCCCATTAAGCCTAACTAGTGAAAACAAGAAACAAAAAGACAAAATTGCAGAATTTAAAGGAAATAACTTTGAGCACTCACACCAGAGGATGTGAGTACATTTTACCTTACCTCCCCGGCAACGGCGCCAGAAAAGAGCTTGATGTCTACGCACTTATATTCTTGTAGACAATTGTTGAGCCTCCAAGTGCAGAGGTTTGTAGAACAGCAGCAAGTTTCCCTTAAGTGGATTACCCAAGGTTTATCGAACTCAGGGAGGAAGTGGTAAAAGGTATCCCCTCCCAAGCAATCCTGCAATCAAGATACAAAAAGTATCTTGTGTCCCCAACACACCCAATTCACTTGTCAGGTGTATAGGTGCACTAGTTCGGCGAAGAGATGGTGAAATACAAGTGGTAACGGTTCCAGAAAATATCTTCTGACTTGTTGTTGATGTGGGGTAATGTGTGTGAGTGCCAGAAAATAGCTTGACGGTGAGGTAAAGACTAAAGGCAAAAGGATGGAAGCAAGCAAACATGCAACAGATCTAGATGCAAACGGTGTTTCAATGCTTAGAAACAAGGCCTAGGGATCATACTTTCACTAGTGAACACTCTCTCATATAAATATCCTCTCTTCATGATACTACTCTTAACTACTCTCCGGTTCGACACTCTAATCCATGGTAGGGCTATAACAGCACACCTCAAAGTCCGTCTTCCCCAATCTAGATAACCCCACACTGTCACCTTGAGCGCTAGATGGTTCCAACAAACACCACAATTTTATAGAGACATCCAACTCCAAATATAAATCATAACAAATATTCAATCTATCCAAAGTGCCACACATGGTATGCCCGCTGTCACTTTCACACACTTGGGGAAAAGCATAGATCTATTAAAGCACAAAGAGTATTTATGTAGACTCAATCCTATGTGCCACCATGGCGTGCACGCTGTCACTTTCACACACATGTGGAGAGCAGAGATCTAATGAAGCACTTGAGTAGCAAGGTAGATCTACTAGATTACAAAGCTCATGACCACAACATGATCATGCATAGAGAGAGAGAGATATGAACACATAGCTACCGGTAGAGCCCTTAGCCTCGAAGGAGAACTACTCCCTCCTCATCATGGGAATCAGCAACGGTGATGGAGATGGTGGTGGAGATCGATGGGGATGGCTCCGGGGGCACTTCCCCGTCCCGGCAGGGTGCCGGAACAGAGACTTTCTGTCCACCGAATCTCTCCTTCGGTGGCGGCGACTCTGCAGAGGTTTTCGTGGAAGTATGATGGATTCTTTAGGGTTTTCTCCCCGGAGGCTTCTTATAGGCGAAGGAGGCAAGTTCGATGGAGGGCCAGGGGGCCCACACCCCCTGTGGGCGCGGCCTAGGGTGGGCCCACGCCCACCTAGGGTGTGGCCATCCTGGTTTCCTCCTTCGTCTCGTCTTCGATTTTCCATATCGCTTAGGGAAAAATATGAACTTTGGCTTTTGTCCCGTCCATTTCCGAGAATATTGATTCTCTGTCTTTATGGAACCAAAAACAGAAGAAAACAGGCAACTAGCACTATGGCATCTTGTTAATAGGTTAGTTTCAGAAAAGATATAAAAACACCTCAAAGTGTACACAAAGCAAAACAAAGTAGATACTAAACAAGTATGGAACATAAAAAATTATAGATACGTTTCCGACGTATCAGACCACGCCGGTTCATGCTGGCCGTGCTTCTCCTTCTTTCGGTGGTGGTGGTGGTACGATGGTGGCTGCTCCGCACTGTCCTTCGCATGTTTTCGCGCAGGCAGACATGAGTCCCTCGGACTCTCCCTTGCTAGGCGGCTCTCAGGAGGTGTAGGGAACTTGTTCCTTTTGTATCGATACTAGCTATGTTATTTGGATGATAATCTAGCTATGATATTTGGATTATGATGTAGCTATGATATTTGGATGATGATATTATGTTTCTATCGATGTGTATGTGTTGTATTATGTGCGGGGATATGCATGGGTTGTAGGAATTTTAAATATGCAGAAAACAAAACAAAAATATAAAATATAAAAAAAACTCACAACGTCTAGGAATGACCATATGGCACGGCTACCCTCCTGGGCCGACGGTTAAGCCGTTCGCGCAGTGGCAGGGCTAGCCCAGCGGGACAACATGGGCCGATGGTATTATCGTCGGCATAGTGGTGGGGCTGGCCCAACGGGTAACATGGCCAATGGTATTACCGTTGGTGTAGACTCATCCCAGAAAAGCGAAGCCGCGACACGTGGCCGGCCGGCCGATGGCATTGCCATAGGCGTATCGATCGCCAGACCTAACGGCAGTCACCCCGTATGTGGGTCCCACATGGGTACGCCGACAGTGTATACATCCATGGCATGGGTTAACCGTCGGCATGCGAGTATACGCTGACGGCTATATAGGCTACGCCTACGGGGAAAAGCGCCGATGGTTGCCGTTGGCGCCTGGGTCATTTACTGTGGTGATACCAAAAAGAGTAAACCATAGCCAGTTTTGCAGTAGCTACCAATCTCATGGTGTTTATATCCTTCTTCAGAAAGCCGTTTCGGAGTTATCTTGTAGAAGTGCAGGTACATAGTATGTGTGAAGACATTGGCGTGGGTCTGACACATATTTACAGAAGAAAATCACTTAAACTTGATCCCAGAAAAAAATCACTTGATGTTTGATACTCCGTCAGAGTAGGAAAAGCTCACTGAAATTAAATAAACATCTGTCAGAGTTATTGCATACATGGATATAAAATGGCTACTACCATGGATATTTTTCTGTAAAATACAAATTTATATTCAGTTAAGAATACAAATTACAATATATTGGGTGTATGTACAAGACCCAACACATACACGTACGTGTGTAATACAAACATCGTATTCTATCAACCGTGACCAAGGCCGATGCCCTAGCTTGTACTAGTATCAACACACTGCACATTGCACATCACTTGCTATGCTAAGATGATGCTAAGTCCTTAGCCTCGAGACCGGAATGTCCTTGGTCATGTCGTCCTGAGACTCGACGAAGGCGACGACCACGGTGATATCGTCCTGCTTCCCGCCGGTGCAAGTCCGTCCATGTTCCCTGGCAGCGACGCTGAACGGCGAGTCCTTGGAGGTGTCCATCGACGCGTTGCGCGCTTGCCCGGCCATGATGTCCGCCATGTGCTGCGGCGTGAAGTTGAACGCAGTTCCCATCTGCACGGTCCGCTCCAGCGTGGAGTCGAAGACGTTGTCGAAGAGGCCGTCCGACGCGACCACGAGCACGTCGCCTTCCTCCACGGCGACCTCGCCCACCGCCGCCTCGCTGACCTTGTAGCTGCGCTCGCCCGTGAAGAGCTGGAACGGGCAGTTGAAGTACCGTTGCTGAGGCCGAAAGCGGTGGATCAGCTTGCCGTCGCGGAAGAGGGCGAAGCCGCTGTCGCCGATGTACGCCCACTTGAGCACCTTGCCGGCGAGCGAGACGATGACGGCCGTGGACGCCCCCGGCGTGCCGGACGCGGCGGTGCGCTGGTACGCCCGGTCGAGGATCGTGTAGGGACAGACGGGCTTGCGGAGATCGGAGGCGGACACCTCGGAGAAGGCGTTCCCCATGAGCCCGCGCGAGAAGGCGGCGGCGTCCACGCCTACCGAGCGGCATCCCCCGACGCCGTCCGCCACGCCGATCACGCCGGCCACCGCGTGGAAGAAGTGGGAGTCCTCGTCGTGGTCTTGGAGGTAGCAGGAGGCGAAGTTCATCCTGAGCGGCGCCGCTGGGGTGTTCAGCTTCGGCCGCGCGCGCGGCTGCAGCTGCCGCGCCACGTAGGCGGCGTACCTCGCGACGTCCTCGCGGTCGTCGGCGGCGGAGCGCGGCAGGGTCCCGAAGTGGATGCCCACGGCGATCCGGTGGGCTTCGGGGGTCCGGGTGTAGACGTAGTCTAGTGTCTCGCGTATCTGCGGTGGCGCCTCCATTGCCGGGCTTCGATCGGCTTCTCCGGCGAGCGAGCTCGTTTTCGGTGCGCGCGACGTGAGTTCTTGGAGTTGGAGTCGTGGGGCGCGGAAAGGAACGAGATGTGGGATGATGCCGTTGTACTGCTGGTATATGTAGATGCCAGGTAGAACGACCTACCCAGCCTCGAACTCAAATCAGAGTCGGGCTTCGATTTGAATTTGACTCGGACTCGCCGCGCGCGCTCCCGGGACTCGATTTGAATTTGACTCGGACTCGATTGTTCGGAACTTCCCGTTCATGATCGTTCGAAGTAGTTCTCGTCTGTCAGCCATCTTGGTTCTGAACCTGTCGCTGCTACCGAACACCTTCAGTTAACCCGGAAGTCTACAAGAATTTCGTTGCCACCACAATTCTTCTCACTCGTCTCCGCGAGGTTCATACTCAAGATTCTTGGCAAAGAAGAACTACGGAATAATGGACTTGAACCAGGACGGGCAAGTGTTAAAGAAACACTCAGAGTGTGCGCTGTCAGTACCACAATCACTGCACTAGAAAGCAATTTCTGAAAACTGAATGCTTTCTACTCTGTAAAATCAGCAGTTTGTATACCGTCATCCATGGCCCAAAAGCCAGTATCTGACTGTCAGATGATTCTTCTAGTAGTACATAGTAGTATGACCTAGTTCTCTCATACATACCACCTCTAGGTAGCATATATACCACGATAAGAAAGCTGGCCCGGCCACCTCTCTTTTTCGAAGAGACTAATCCTCAACAAAGGGAGCATGAAGAGGTGATGGGTTTTTCAGTATTCATTCTTCATAGTGAGATGGACGGTGATTATTAGTTTTGATAGGCCTATTTTCCTCAGTTTAAAGCATTGGTTGTTACTACGAAATAGAGCATGTTTCGATGGTAAACTCATTAAATCTTCTAATGATCTGATCTGTTACTCTGTTGTTTTCATGAATTATTATTGGGCAGGTGCACATAACAATGCTGACCAGGACATGCTCCGAGCTGGGGCAATCGTCGAATGCTGGGAGGAATGGAGCTTTACATATTCGTCGGATTTGTAAAGGACCTGAGGACAAACAAGAAGTTGAGGATGAGGACTGAGATGGCTGCCCATTCTAGTGTTTTGTTTTCTCGTTGCCAGAATTCATACCAGTTGATTCACACAAGACTGATTCAGAGAATTCATAGTGCCGCTGATCATAAAATCCATGCCAGTTGATTCACACAAGACTGGTCTATACGTACGCAGGTGGCAGGTCACACCAAACACGCTCACTGCCTAGAATGGACATGCTGAATTTCTTCAGAATACTGTGGCAAGTTTCTAGCACCGTAGCTCCTGCAGCAGGCAGCAGCACACCACTACTCGCTGCTTCAACCCCGCGCCCCTCGGCTCCGAGGGCGAGCAGTAGCGTCGCAACGGCGGGGTAGGCCAGTCCCTCCCTAGGCATGGCGGCGGGGGCGTGGGCGGCGTTCAGGCCGTACGTGAAGCACTCTATCTGCGGCACCTTAGTCGGCATCACCGTCTCCGACCAGTACATCTCCCTCGCCGTCGTCAAGGGCCCCTCCATGCAGCCCACCTTAGGCGACAGGACAGGTAAACTGCCCCTGGCCCCCTCCCCCAGTCCACATCCAGAACCGCCGCCGGATCTCTGACCGCCGACCGCCCGCCCGTCAGGTGAATACGCGCTAGTGGAGCGGTCCTGCCTCGCCCGCTACGGCTTCTCCCACGGCCAAGTCGTCACCTTCCGGTAAGCCTGCCTGCTCTCCGCCCTCAGCCAAGTCCATGGGCTGGATCTTGGTTCGTGATGCTGTTTTTTGCCTGCGTCTGTGCAGGTTGCCGGCGGACCACCGGACCACGCTGGTCAGTAGGCTCATCGGTTTGCCTGGCGACTGGATCAGTGTCCCGGAGACTGGGGAGATCCAAAATATACCGGAGGGCCACTGCTGGGTTGAAGGGGACAACGCCACCGCCAGCTGGGACTCGAGACATTTTGGCCCTGTAAGAATCTCTTGGTTAATTTTTATACTGCTATGGTGTTGTGTTCACTTGGTTACTGTCACCATTGATGAACTACAGTCCATCTGCATTTTGAAGTTAGTTAGAATCCAGAATACTGATTTGTCTTTTAATATTTTTGTTTATAAAAAGTAGCAGTGTTGCTAACATTTTTGTGGCTGATCTTGAGTCAGATAAATGATCCATTGGCCTGTGGATCAAAATATTGCTGGAAAAGTAGTTCAGATAACATATATGTGCATCCCATACTAGCAAATGGTGTATATCTGTTCTATAATGATTGTTACTTTCGTTGGTCGGATTCTTATAGATAAAAACTGTCTCGTTTATCTCTTACGCTTCATTTTTATCTTAAGATGCATTTGATGTATATGCCCATGATTAGTCGGAGCACACCAATACAACGATATGTCTTTAGGCATCCTTGCATTCCATGTGTTTGTATAATACAGATTCTGTTTGTTCCGTTGAACAAGCGCTTAAACGAATAGAGGAATGCTAAGCAGAGCAGGAGTACACAGTTTGTCTTGGAGCCTTCCGCTATGATGCCATTTTTTCATTTGGATATTGTCACCATCCATGAAACTGCGGTCAGAGTCAGTCTTCAGTCTGTAGTTAGTTCGAATCCAGAAGACTGATATCTCTCTTTCTGTACTCTTGGCTGAAATGATACCGGTAATGCCATGGAGATTTAAGTGCTAAATTGTGAGTGACAGCACCCGTAACTCATGTACTGCTTGTGTTTTGCATTGATGTTTTTCTGTCCGATGTATGAGACTTAGGTAGAACACAAATAGAGATGCCTCAAATCGGTATCACCAATGCCTCCTGACTATTCAATATTTAAGCATTCACCGATTTGATATGGTTTACCCAAACAATCTGGCGATACCAAACGTGTTTAAACACGCGTGACTCGTCTCCACACTGTTGCGGCATGAATTTCTGTCTTTATATATCTTCTTTTTCTACCTGTTATTTGCAGGTGCCTCTTGGTCTGGTGCGGGGGAGGGTGACGCACGTGGTGTGGCCGCCTCACAAGATCGGTCGGGTCGATAAGAGGATGCCAGAAGGAAGGGTCATGCCGCAGCAGCGACACATTTAGTCTCTCTTCCTTGGTTCCACTGTAGTAGGACATGTAACATAAATGGCAGAAGCCTCTCAGCTCGCGAACTGAGTGACTGAGTTTTTTTTTTTTTGAACAAGGATGTCCCCGAAGGGACGGGAAGCATATATTAAATCCAAGCGGTGGATGTACAACTGATAACAAAGGACCCCATAAAATAAAGAAAAAAACATAGGTCCCTGGTAAAAGTAGAAAAGACCTCGCTAAAAGATGAAAAATAGCAATCAAGTCCTTCTCTTTCTCCACCGCCGAGCTGGAAGTCGAACACACCGCCATCAAACTCGGACGCGGGGACAAAACCACTTGCTTCCGAAAGCGACGGAAACGCGATCGTCGACCTCGATAGGGCCTCTCCGAGGAGGTTTGACAAATGCCGGACCCTTCGCCTCGGATAGGCCGTTCGCCTTGGATGTGGACGGCTATCACCGCCCGAGGTGGTGCTCAAGAAGATTGCTTCCCAACTCCATTGCTTTTTGTTGCTTCGGGGCCGAGCTCGCCATTACACCTGTGAGAGCGATAGCAAGGCCCTCTTGCCGAGATGACACTCATGGGAATCGCAAGTGATGACCCCATCCACCACTGTCTCGCCTAAGAGGAAACAACAAGGCCTCCACCTCCCTCGCCGCCACTTGCAGCCGAGAGGAGGAGAACCACGCCATGTCCCCGGAGCAAGACAGAAATCTGAAGCGCTTATTCGGTGGAAGCCCGCAACCGAGACGCACCTTGTCTTCCTCTTCCATGGAGGCTCGACGCAGAGGCTCGGTACCTCCCAAGGCCACAAAGACCGCGAGGATGACTTCCTGGCCTCCTTCCCACCGGCTCCTGGCCCTGCTCTCACGCCCTCGTCCCTCGCCGCCACGGCCGGCCAACAGAGGAGGGAGAAGCAGAGGAGGCACCACAAGAAGGAGGACGCCCAGGTCCTTATTTATGGAGCAGCCATGGCCGCCCTCCACCACCAGCTCCGGCCACCGGAGCAGAAGGAGGAGCACCACCAGTAGGCAGGGGAGGAGCTCGGCCTGAAGAACTCCACACCAACTCCCGGCATCGCGCCAAACTACGGCATCGCGCCAAACTGAGTGACTGAGTGTGATCTCGTTCGGAACTCCCTTGATGATCTTGTAGTACTCCTACATAGTAGTATGACCTAGTGCTCTGTTCCATACATAACACCTCAGCTGGAACAATCTTTGGCCTTGAGTGTCTCAGACAGCATTCTACCTTGAACACCATGATATGAGGCTGGCCCGCCCACTTCTCTTTTTTGAAGAGACTGATCCTCAACAAAGAAAACACACACCGTGTCTGGCTCCTTCCGCACGAGACCCAAATGCATAAACATCATCATAGCATGACATGGCACAAAATTCAGCTGGTTGACCAGGTCAAACTGGCATGGAGTAACAAAACAAACTCTTAGCAAGGAAAAAAATCAACTGTTTCAAGGCAGCCCATTCTTAAAGCCTGGGCAAGACCTATGAACAAACATGACATATAGAAGTTGCGGCAGATGACTAACATACAGAATAGAAGAATTATATAAGACAGAAATAATACCCTTAACAGCAACCTCATGAAAGTTGCGGTGAAAATTCAGCGGGTTTTTTGTTTGAGACACCAATCTCAAAGTTCTTGGTGAGCTCAACCTTGACCCCGCAGTATCCTGCAGCAATAAGTGCCTTAAAAACTGTAAGGCATTTAGCCGTAACAACAGAAGACCATCCAGTAATCTAGAAATAAGTAGCATAATTCTGGAGACCTGACATTCAGGAGATTGGGGTTTGAATTCAAGATGGGCTCTGCTTGGCTCACGGAAATTCAAGTGTGGCACTCAGCTCGACTCGCCGCCTTTGGCTTATGTTTTTTTTTTCTACAGATCAGGTTATGACATGATTAATCGACGACCGTAGATCTGTTTTAAAAAATGACGGTCGTCTCATGTGAGGCGACCAAAATTGTCCCCACGAAATTTACTTCACAATGTGAGACCCAAAATTCTTACTCCTACCAAAAACATAAATAGTGAATGGCTGCTGCCCTACCTTTGAGTGCGGCTTGAACTATTGATTTACGAAATTAGAAGTATAACAACAGAAGTTCACAATGCATAAACCTCATATACATATAGCATAATAAAGATAGCAAGACCAGATGTCAAAACTCTTGTCGTAGCAATCAACCACTTGTTCAGGTCACAAGTAACACGTGAAACTTGTTTACTAGTAAAACACATCCATCTGTTTTGAAACCGAATTCAGGTCCTAAGAAAGTTCTTTATCACCGCCGTCTCCCCAAGAACTGCTCTGCTCACTTGAAGCACTTGGCGTCCAGCAAGGCCTGCCCCTCGAACGGCTCGAGGTCCTCGATCATGGCGTTGACGCGCTCCTTCTGAGCCTCATCAGAGATGTCCACCTTGGTCCACTCGTAGAGCTCCATGTCGTAAACCTCTTCCATGACGAACTTGGGGATTTCCTGGCCGCGGAAGAGCCACAGTCCCTTGAGCTTGAATGGCGCCTCGGAACCAATCACGAGCATCTTGCCGAAAGCATACTTGCGGCACAGATCCATCCTCTGGAGGAACCCGCCAACTTTGTTCAGGGTTACGTAGGACACGGTGTTCTCCTCTTGGTACTTGTACTCACAGAACCACAGAGAGTAACCCTCTGGGTCATACATGTCCCAGAAACCTGAAACAGGCAACGTATATGAGTTTCAGTTCATTTGAGGATGACGGTTAAGAAATGAACATACTTTTGAATTATCTTGATTGGATTGCGAAAAGAGAAGTTGAAAAAATAGGTTCGCACCATTATATTCTGAAATGTAAGCTGACCTAATGTTATAAAGGAGTACATAAAGTCTCAAGTGATTCTAGTCTCAGTTCATAACAAGGAAGTATGTTAGTATGCCACAATTAGACAGATTAGAAAGAAAAACTGCTATCCTGATGCACCAAGTAGCATTCGTTAAGGCTTAATTGCATGACTCGCAGGACGCGGTAACAGAATGTTAAGTAGACAAAAACATGAAAGAATGGACAAGAGTTCTCCTTGAACTTTACATGTGTTGACAGAACAAATTTGTAGCTAACAGTGATTGGTTATATTGCTAGATTTCACAACTTGAAAAATAGGTTGGTCTTGATTCAAGGTATGTTTCAGGGATTAACCACCACTCAGAAATCTATTTGCTCCCCTATTCAAGCCAGAAGCGATAATGCACGAGAGAGAGAGGCAATCTTTCCTATCCAAAGAACCACTAGCACATATCCATGGAGTCGGGGTGTAGGTGTCGGCAGATCTGGCAGGAGTAATTTGGAGCTAACCGGAGGTACAAAATCCATGTATCAGGCTTCTAAACAATATAAACGAACATTGCAGATATAAGTTACAAGGGATCACTAACATATAGAAGAATTCTACAAGACGGAAATGATACCTTTAATGGCAACCTCATGGAAGTTGCTCTTTGTGTTTGAGTACAGCCTCTTCCAATCATCAAGAACCATCTTGCTTGGTGGCAGTAGATCAAGGGGATTTTTAGGCTTTGGCTTTGGTGCCTCTTCCTCTGATTCCTCAACCACTGGTTTTGGGGTCTCCTTCGGAGCTGCTTTCTTAACATCCTTCGGAGCCGCTTTCTTGACCTCCTTTGGTTTAGCAGGAGCAGCATTTCTGCGAATAGCAGGTACGGCCTCTGCCTGCTTGACATCACCAATGATCTTCTTGAAGTTAGGCTGGTTAACCATGGTCCAGAAGTACCTCTCAACATGAGGGAACTGAGATGTGAAGTCCTTGTTCAGTATCCCAGCAAAACCAGAGTAGAGGTTGCATGTCATCACGATATCAGCTAGAGTGACAGAATCTCCAACAAGGAATGTGTATGAAGCCAGGTATGTGTTCAAAGCACCAAGCGACCTCTTCAATCCAGCAATGCTAATTTCCTCAGACTGCATACACAAAAAAATCAGAACCTTGCAGCTCCCCATGCTCAAATACAGAGTATTCTGATATGACAATTCAACAACTTACCGCAGGAACAAAAGGCATGAAACCAAGCCTTGGGTACAGCCACCTTGCGATATTGGAATCTACCTCTGTGGTAGCGAAGTCTATCCATTGCTCCACACGTCCCTGCAAGAAACATCAACAGGTATAAGCACTAAAACCTGCTGAGCTATGATAGTAGAGTACTTGATAGATCACTCTTTCCCAGAGACATGATAGATCACTCACATATTGGATAAGAGAATCCCCGAAAAGAAGATTGTCACCCTTGGAACGAGCAACTTCAAGAAGAAAGAGGAACAGTGATTAATTTAGTAGGTGCAAAGTCAGGTAAAAAATTAAATCGGGTGCAACACAGTATATACCATAGCGTGCAATAGCATTGCTCTCAAAAACAGCACCATCAGGCGTCTCAAGAACAGGAACCTACACAGAATTATATATTAGTCCTCAAGTCACTGTATCAAACTAGCTTGTAAACTTAATTAGCATACCTTCCCGAGGGGATTCATCTTGATAAATTCAGGGGTTTTGTTAGTGACCCCCATCTCAAAGTTCTTGGCCAGCAAAACCTTGACCCCACAGTACTCTGCAGCAATAAGCGCCTTGAAGGCATTCTTGTTGCCGTCTCCCGAGTGCAAAATCTATGCGAATAAAATATAGTAAGATAAATATATTCAGAACAGTGGAAAAACATTTGTACCTGCATATAAAGAAACTAGACTATCCGTGCAAACTGAGCAACTAAGGAAGTGAATAAAGCAAGAAGATATGCACTGCTCTCTCTCTGCTCTCTCTCTCTCTCTCTCTCTCTCTCTCTCTCTCTCTCTCTCTCTCTCTCTCTCTCTCTCTCTCTCTCTCTCTCTCTCTCTCTCTCAGGCACACAAAAGAAACAGCTCCCTAAATTGAGACCGCCCTAAATTCATTCCAACGTGGCCAAGGTACAGCAACTCAAAAGATGGAGAATTCGAAAATTCAGAAATAGTTGAAGTATACTGGAGGCCTAACAAAGCAATACTACTTGGACGACAGTGTCAAAGTGAGTAATTGGCCCATCGGTCCAGCATACTTGGATCAGAACACCGTAGTCAAGCAACCCTAGAACTACATCCATGAGAGACCTACGGTCCGCTTCGAGCAACAGAGCAAACCAATCGTACATCTCGCCCGGAACTACACAGCAGTAAACAAGCAACAACGAAATCAACGAAGCGGGATGGAACTCACGAGCGCCGCCATGTTGGCAGGAGCTGCTGTCTTTCGCCCGATTCCCCGCAGATCTGCACAAAAGCAAAACGAAACACCGCAGGAAACCGTGAGCTCGGCTAGAATTGCAACGGACGGCGGGAAGAGATATTTCTAGGGGGATTGAGATTGGGATCTTACAACGAGTGCGAATCGAGACGTGATCGGCGGAATCAGCAGCGAAAACCCCAGGAGCAGACGGCAGACGGTGGGGGAGGCGGGCAGAGAGGGGTTTTACAAGGACCGGGGATGAACAGGACCGACTAGCGGCGATGGCAAAACGTCACTCGCACGGAAACTAACTCCGTGGGTACCAAGTTAAAGCTTTAATTTTTATTTGTATAAAATCATATAGGAATAGTATTAGAAAAATAATGTTATGCAAATATGTAAAATGGGATGTAAGAAAAACCAAATCATGTGTGGTATACTGTGTCACTAATCGCTGATCCTAAATATTGATACTCCGTTCATCCCAAATTAGATGTCTTGGATGTATCTCGACATTTTTTAGTGTAGAATACATGCTAGAAAAATCTTTGATATCCAATTTGATACCAAGAAAGTATTTAAAACAGTACTAGAAAAGCTGACCAACATATTGTGCTTTTTCATACATAACTTCTACTCCCTTCGTCCTAAAATAAGTGGTTTGGATTTCTAAAGATTCATATATTAGACATATTTTAGTGTAAAGATAAATACGAATTTAGATATCAAGTCACTTGTTTAGTAGATAGTATTTTAAATGGTAGTAAGGCTTACCAACATACTGTGCTTTTTCATAACTTCTACTCCTTTCATTTTCAAATTATAAGATGTTTTTCATAACTTCTGCACCTTCCATTTTCAAATTATAAGATGGTTTTTTCTGAAACTATGTAGGCATCTTTTAGTTTGTTGGTTCAAGGGAGTATCTTTCAATACAGTAGTTTTCACTTTGTTTTCATTGGCTTCTATTATAACTTGGTTTCCGAGTGTGTGACTATTTCTTTATAAGATGCGAGGTACAACTACATAGGGAGATAGATAGGGAAGGAATTCAGAGTCGAGCATGCTTAGCTTACTCACTCGACTAACAAGCAAGTTTACAAAGCCCTATACCCCGAGTAGCAAACAATACCACATATAACAAAAACTAGTAATTTACCGTGACAGAACAAGACGTCAAGCCACTTATGCATCCCTAAGGTGTTCACCAGACACTCTACACATCGTATTAACCGTGACAGAACAAGCCGGCAAGCCCTATACCCCGAGATGGGGGTTGGGGTGTTCTAAAGTGAGAAAGAAGTATAGTGAACGATACTACTACAGAATATACCAGCAACAATATCAGCAGAGACAGAAACATCAGATGGTTCAATCTGCTAAAGACACAGATGAATAAAACTTCAGAGCATAACGATAGATAGACTCATGACCTAGCACAAAAATTGATCTGTTCACCAGGTAAAATAGGCATTAAGTAACAAGCAAACTCATCCAAAAAAAGACATTAACTGTTTCAACACTGAATGCATGTCCTACATAGTTCTTTGTCACCGCAGTCATCATCGCAAGCACTGCTCCACTCACTTGAAGCACTTCGCGTCCAGCAAGGCCTGACCCTCGAATGGCTCAAGGTCCTCGATCATGGCCTCCACGCGCTCCTTCTGGGCCGGGTCAGAGATGTCGGCCTTGGTCCACTCGTAGAGCTCCATGTCATAGACCTCATCCATGACAAACTTGGGGATCTCCTGACCACGGAAGAGCCACAGTCCCTTGAGCTTGAAGGGTGGCTCAGAACCAATCACAAGCATCTTGCCAAAAGCATACTTGCGGCACAGATCCATCCTCTGGAGGAACCCGCCAACCTTGTTCATGGTCACAAATGACACCATGTTCTCCTCTTGGTACTTGTACTCACAGAACCACAGAGAGTAACCCTCTGGGTCATACATGTTCCAGAAACCTGAAACACATTGCATACTATGAGTTCTGGTTCATGTCAGGGACAGGGTTATAAAAATGAACAGAAATGATTTCCTAAATTATTTCTTGGATTTTCCCAAGAGAAGGTTGACTAATAGGCTAACATGATCGTATTCTGATATTGTATAAGCTCACATTATATATACCCACTACTCAGAAAACAAAATTGTTGTCATCCATGCATACCTTGGATGAAGCTGAATTTTAGATAGACAGATATCAAGGACATAATACCACAACTACATTAACATTCAGGAAACAAAACCATAGTCCCAAGTGAGACTAAGATGAAGTTGAATTTTAATTAGAAAGAAACATGAGGGAATGGACTAATTAGCCCTTTACACCAATTAGTGGTGACTGAACGAATTTGTAGCTACCAATGATTTACTAGATTATGAAATCCACATATCAGGCTTCTAAACAATCAACAATCTTCACAGATATAAGTTGAAGCAGATAACTAACATATAAAATATGAGATTTTGTTAAGACAGAAGTAATACCTTTAATGGCAACCTCATGGAAGTTGCTCTTGGTGTTTGAGTACAGCCTCTTCCAGTCATCAAGCACCATCTTGCTCGGTGGCAGCAGATCAAGGGGATTTTTGGGCTTCGGCTTTGGTGCCTCTTCCTCTGGTGCCTCAACCACTGGCTTTGGGGCCTCCTTGGGAGCCTCTTTCTTGACCTCCTTTGGTTTAGCAGGAGCAGCAGCCTTCTTCTGAACAGGAGGAACAGCATCCGCCTGCTTGACCTCACCAATGACCTTCTTGAAGTTAGGCTGGTTAACCATTGTCCAGAAGTACCTCTCAACATGAGGGAACTCGGATGTGAATGTCTTGGTCAAGAGGCGCGCAAAACCATGGTAGAGGTTGCATGTCATGACGATATCCGCCAGAGTGACAGAATGCCCAACAAGGAATGTGTTCGAGGCCAGGTGTGTGTTCAAAGCATCAAGCGCCCTCTTCAATCCAGCAATGCCAATTTCCTCAGCCTGTAATGGTGAACATTAGAACCTTGCAGCATACCAATGCTCATATAGCTGATATACAAATCCCAGTACTTACCGCAGGAATGTATGGCACAAACCCCAGCCTTGGGTACAGCCACTTTGCGATATTGGAATCAACCTCTGTGGCAGCAAAGTCCATCCATTGCTCTACACGTGCCTGCAAGAATGATTAGAAGGTCATTGCTATAACTTGCTGCGCTATAATGATACAAGTTCTGGATAAATCACTCACATATTCAATGAGGGAGGTGCCGTAAAGGAAGTTGTCACCCTTTGAGCGAGCAACTGAAAGAAGAAAGGACAACATTAGTTAATTGAGACAGTGTGGAGTCAGTAGGGTCGAATCAAAAGATGTAACAGTATATACCATAGCGTGCAATAGCATTGCTCTCAAAAACAGCACCATCAGGAGTCTCAAGAACAGGAACCTACAAAGAATATATTAGCTCCAGAGTCTCTGTCTTTTGGCAGCTCAAAAAAATTGTGCACTTAAATTAGTGTACCTTCCCGAGGGGATTCATCTTGATAAATTCAGGGGTTTTGTTCGAGACACCCATCTGGAAGTCCTTGGCCAGCTCAACCTTGACCCCACAGTACTCGGCAGCAATAAGTCCCTTGAAGGCATTCTTGTTGCCACTGCCCGAATGCAGAACCTATGTAAACAAGAAAAGACATATTCAGAACAACAGAAAATCATCTGTATCTGCAAATAGAGTAACCAGAACATACATGCAATCAGAACAACCTTATGTACACCAACAGGCTAAGCAAAATAAATGAAGCAGAGATGCACTGATCTGTCTCGGGCATACACAAAAGAACAGCTACCTAAATCCACTCCGACGTGGTCACCTACAAGCAGATCGAGAATCCTAAAAGCTAGAAATAACTGACATGTCCTGGAGATCTAACAAGCTTGCGCACGGTCATACACAAATCTACACGACACTGACATAATACCAAGCGAGTAAATATGCCATCGTTCGAGAGCGAGCTACCAAATAAATATTCGGATCGGAACCCTGTAAATCCCACATCTGGGACCGACGAACTGCAAGCAGCAGAGACGCTATACAGAAAAGGCATACGACCCGAGCATCAGACCAAGCTAACCACACATCATGCGCCCTCCAAATCGGAGCGGCTACCACACCAACATCTACTCGCAGGAAACACGAGGTACGCAAACATACATAAACAGCAACGGAATCTACAAAGCAAGATGAAACTCACGAGCGCCATGCCGGCAGGAGCTGCTGGCTTCGCCCGACCCAAATCTCAGATCTGCACGAAAGCAAAAAGGAAACGGTTAGCTTCGAGTAGGATTACAACGAAGAAATAGCGAGAGAAGGTAGAATTCTATGGGACGGAAGCTTGGGATCTTACAGCTCGCGTGGATCGAGACGAGATCGCGGAAGCAGCGGCGAAAACCCCAGGAGCCGAGGTGGGAGAGGCAGAGAGGGGTTTACAAAGGGAGAGATGTGCGGATTTATGGCGGCGCTGGGAGTGGGGAGGGGAGAGGAGCTCGCGGCTATCTAGGGTTGCGGCACGGAGGGCCCCGATGGCGCCGGCGGGGGAGGCTGGACGGACGAGATTAGTCTGGGAATGAGACGGTCAGACGGATGAGCGTGTGGCTTTTGTTTTCGTTGTGACTCCTTGAGTTTTCTTGAAATTGATATCATGTCCATGCAGGGTCAATCCTGTAATTCGGAATTAGTACTTGCACGAACAGTGTGCTCACGGTAAATAAACGGGTGCTCAAGGGTCACGTCATCTCAAGGTGCACGAATTAGTACTTGCACGAAGCAAAAGGATACATCTTCCCCGCGGAATTGCGCGACGCGATCGTCCGCATCTCGCGCGTAACACGTGTCCCCCGCGTGGATGGAGCCGGGAGAAAGCGAAGCCTCGACGAGGCCCATCTTGTTGTTCATCTCTTCCTGGTACTAATCTCTTCCGCACCCTTTCTTCTCGCAACCTGCTTTCTCTCTCCGCTCGGTTCTCCTGCTCTAGTACCATGACGGATGTCGGCCTACCAGACCACCACCCAAGCGCCGCCCTGTGACACCACCACGCCGGCACTGCCCTGCCTGTCCACAACACCGGCACCTCCCACCATCTCCTTTCCTCACGCTCGATGACGTCTGCTGTTGCTGCTCCCCATCTCTCTCATGCATGAATCGGCGAAGACGACAGTGCGGCCAGCCTTGCTACATGAGGCGGCCGGACTTGCTAAATGGAGCTAGCGACGTTGCTACCGGAGGCGGCAAGACTTGCTACATGGAGTTGACAGTGTTGCTACCGGAGGCGGACGAACTTGCTACATGGAGCTAGCGGCGTTGCTACAGGAGGCGGCACGACTTGCTACATGGAAGGCTGTCACGAGGCGGGCTGGCGTTATCTGAGGTGGCGATTTGCTACATGGAGCTAGCGGTGTTGCTACCGGAGGCGTCCTAACTTGCTACATGGAGTTAGCGGCGTTGCTATCGGAGGCGACCTGACTTGCTACATGAAGCTAGCAGCGCTGCCATGGCGGGCGGTGCTACGAGCACCTTTTTGCTATATGGAGTGTCTTTTCTATCTGCATCGGTTAGTTTTGCTACAAGCAGTGGATGGTATTGATATGAGCGATGGCGTCGCCGCCTTGGCAAAGCTACGACCCATTTTCTTAGGCGATATGAGGGAGTGAGACGCGGAAGCCATGGGTAGGTAGTTACGGGGGGAAAGAGATGGGAACGATGGATACGTGCGTTGACCAAGTAAGTAGGATCCGACGGTCCAGGATGATTCCATCCTACGGTTCTGGACCCGGGGGATCAAATCCCCCAGGGGACGCGTAGTATCGTCCTTGCACGAACAGTATGCTCTCCAAGTCCCGAAGTGCTATGGTATTTCCAACTTCGAAGACATGGTTTGTGAAAAATATTGAACTATATATGATTGTAGCCCTACAATTAAATCATTTGTTATGGATTGTATTTTTGGCTACTATTTATGGCTGAATTTGTTTATCTTTTACTACTCTATGTGTGAATTGAATTCCTACTAACATTTCGTAGCATTGCAGCATTTTATATGTTCTTCTCTGTCCATTTTGTTTTCTTTTATTTTTAAACTTTTTATGACATTTTGCTACATTTGCTACATTGTAGTTACAGCGTCTCCAACAGTCGTTGTAAACAACGCCCGCGCTATAAACTGCATATTTAGCATGCCAACGTAAAAAATTGCACGCTTTAGTAGTCCTTGTATAGTTGGTAGCCCTGTAAAAAATTCCACGTGATGCGTTTCGTGCTATCTGTCGTGGGATATTTTCAGCATGGACTGACGCACGCTGCATCGCTCTCTCTCTCGCGCGCGAAGGACCAACTGCCCGCTCTGGAAATTCACCATCACGCGCTCGCAACCTCGACCGTCGTCTCTCCACACCCACCGCACGGCCGTCGACGCCATTCCGGCGATGGACAAGCCTTGTGGGACACCGCCAAACCCATCCCTACTCAATTCCCCCAAGTACAACCACCGGTGGAGGATTTTCGCAGCCATCCGTGCCAAACTCTGGCGGAGTTACCACAACGTGGAGCAATTCGGCAGCCGCTCGTGTCCTCTTCGTGTCGCCGCGGCCGACGCACCCCAGCGGAGCACAGCTGCCGCCGCCAGCGCCGAAGGGCAAGGTCGCAGGCGCCAAGCGGTTGGTTGTGGCGGATGCTCTCCCAAAAACCGCCAAGAAGCCAATGAAAAAGTCGTCTGCGCGGCGTACCGGTGCTCGGGGAGCCCAACAAGCTTCCCAAGCTGCACCGACCGCGCCACATGGTCCATCTGCAACGAGGGCGCCTTCCATCGCTGTAGATAAATAATAACAGGCATCCAAGTACTAAACAATCTTAGGCATGTGCTCCAAATATAGTCATACGTGCTCGCAATGAGAACTTTCACAACATCTTCTGTCCAGCCAGCCCGTGGCAGCGGGGCCTCTAGGGAACTACTGGCAATTAAGGTGCTCCTTTTAATAGAGCACTGGAGCAAAGCATTAACACTCCGTGAACACATGTGATCCTCACACCATAGTCATCCCCTCCGGTTGTCCCAATTATTGTCACTTTGGGGCCTTTGGATCCGGACAATGATATATGTACACAACTTGCAGATAAGATCACAAACAATACTATCATAATGATTCAATAATAAGTTCAGATCTGAGATCATGGCACTCGGGCCCTAGTGACAAGCATTAAGCACAACAAGTTGCAACAAAGTCAAATAGCACCAATAGAGATAGTAGGCACTATGCACTAACAATCTTATTCGATTACATGATAGAACTCATCCAATCCCTATCATCCCCAAGCCTACAGTGGGGGATTACTCACTCATGGATGAGGGAAACATCGATGGTTGATGGAGATGCATTGGTGATGACGATGGCGATGATCCTCTCCAAATTCCCCGTCCTGGCAGGGTGCTAGAACGGAGTTTGTGGATCTGAATCTTGGTTTCTGGTGGCGGCGGCGGAGCAAAACTCTTTCTGAAAAACTATCGAACCCCTCTCGGCCCTCGGTTTTTAGGTTGAAAGGCAACTTATAGGCGCAGAGGGAGGCCGAGGTGCTGGGTGGTCGCCCCACCCCTGTGCATGGTGGGCCTGGGCCTAGCATGGGTGTGGGCCCCCCATGCTCCTTCTCCTTCTCGTCTTCTGGCTCCATGGATCTTCTGGTAAAATATAATTTTTGGCATATTTTTCGGGATTTTTCCTGATAGTTCATTTTCTGCACAAAAAAAGACACCAAGGTAATTCTGCTGAAAACATCGTCAATATGTGTTAGTGGTATCCAAATCACACAAGTTTAGAGGAGAAACAATAGCAAAGTGTTTGAGAAAATAGATACGTTTTGGACGTATCAACTCCCCCCAAACTTAGCTTATTGCTTGTCCTCAAGTAATTCAGTTTAAAATTGAGTGCGATAAAAAAACTTTCATGAACACTTTGCTTCATATGATGTATATATTCTTAGCACGGGAGTAGATGCTTAGACAATTCATAATAAATAGTATGCAACTAAGTCTACTCAATAGTCATTACAAGCTATGAAGAGAAACCAACTCAATAATAATAAGTAGCATGAAACATAAACATAAGCAATATTGCAATGCTCATAATAAGGTATGATAGAGTGGTATCTCGCTTGCCTTTTTTGAAGAGCACAATATAAATGTCAAGGCACCTCTGAAGTTCAAGTGAAGACTAGAGATAAAGATATCATAGATACAAGCATCAAAATCATGACATAATTAACCAAGTTTTGAGACAAACACAAGAATGACAACTATGCTCTCAAGAAGGTGCTCATAGAATAAGTGGTGACTCAACAAGGTTGTGAAAAAGTTTTGAAAGGCTTCCTAATGCTGAAAGGTACTCATTAGCTTTGAGCTCTCATTGCCCCTACATATGCATCTTTATGTGGTTAAGGTGAAAGTGAGGTCCACTCTGAATCATATGCTTGACAGACCATAGACTGGAAATCCCAAGTCCCTTAAGTACGAGGGCCGCTCCGCATGCTACTCAACTTTGTTACCTGAAAGTTCTTGTCATTGTAAATACATGCATATCATAGAGAACCGCCAACGGGGTACCCCTTGCACATGATACAGGAGCTATCACGTGATCAAAATGACAAGGCAAGCAGACAATGAGCATCTCAGCGATCTTTTTATTTACTATGTGTATAACTTTTTATTGAGGATGCTTCATAAATGCTCATTATGGTGATGCTGCAAATTTCCATCATGATTAGGCATGGCTTAGGCTAGCGGCCCAGGCGTTTCTCTAACACAGTGTATAGACTCCATGAACTCACAACCTCCCCTTTTATTTCACATCGTCGACATCCGCAAACAAAAGAGCAAGGAATCAACTGGATGAGATATCCAAAAAGTGTTAAAAGCGTTCCCCGTGACAGCACGGTTCTGCTGACTCCCAACATATAATTTGCAAGCATATAACGTTAATCGACATGTCACAATGGTTCGGGATTATTAAGTGCAAGGAATAAAGTGTGCCATCAAGTTCGTGAGAGTTTTACTAACTAACTTTCTCAAAACAGACAAACATTTTATTTAGAAGAAAACATGGCATATTGAATATGCACTGAAATAGGAAATGATGCTAATAGGTAGGTATGGTGGACACAGTTGGCAATATTGGTTTTGGGGAGTTGGAAGCACAGGTAGACCTCATACTCAGTGCAAGTGAAGGCTAGAAATAGGGAGGGAGCGACAAACGTGAGCAATAACTGTCATAATCATGCTTGCAACAAAACATGACTAATTATGGCATGAAAGTGATACAAGAACTCTAAGGAAAAATAAATCATCGAGGCTTACTGACTATTGATTAGTCATATGCATGCGTGAGCATGTGCCAAGTCGATTCACATGAACAGTCAGAGGAGGTTACCACAATATCATACCAAAATATGAATAAAACAATGCAATCAAACATTCATATGACATGCTACAAACTATTATCAAGCTGGATCTAATCATAGACAGGCAAAAACTACTAAGCATCCATAATGACATACACCTTACACAAACTGGCTAAGAATGCTCACAGTGATGAGTATATGTACAAAAATGAAACAAATAGAGTTCGTTACCAGCCTCTTACCACACCTCGAGTCGTCTTAGTCTTCATTATTGCCATTCACTTGTGTGACTTGAATAATAACATGAAACCAAAATCCATTGAGGACGGCTGAAACCTGCAAAGAACTCACAAAACCAAAGAAGGACAACAAATATTCTTGGTGTTTTTGATTTTTTAGAAACAAGCAAAGAAAAACCAAACAAGAAGCAAACAAAGCAAAATCTTTTTGGATTTTTTCTTTTAAGGCAAATCAAAACAAAGAAACAAACTAAGAGAAACAACGAAAATATTTTTGGTATTTTTGTGTTTTTGAGAAATAAGCAATAAGAACCAAAAAGAAAGCGAAACAATGGATATACAAAGAACCGACCGAACATGATATATAAATGAGTGTGATGTCGGTACCTCCCCCCAAGCTTAGGCTTTTGGCCTAAGTGGGGCTCAATCCCATGGTGTCCAAGAGGATGCACCTTCGTAGTATGTCGAGGAAGCTCCCTCGTCCTGGTATGAGCTTGAGGCCTCCCCTATGTAGTACACAGAGGGGTAGTATGATGGTGCTTCCTCCTGATAGTGCCCATGGAAGTTAAGAGAGTGTAGCTTGTCATCCATCTCCGCTTTCGAGCATGACAAAGGTCCCTGAGAAATATTGAACAAAGTGGTTTGGGGTAGAGGGATCTCTCTCTTCTTCGTCAATAAACATCATTCTATAAACCAAGTTCTCAAGGGTAGAGCCAGTAGTGACAAAGTGATGTGCCTTCATGACATCAAGATCAAGCCTCTGAGGAGCCAAAACTGTATCATGTGGATCAACAACAATGTTCAAGGCAGCAGCAATACGAGTAGCAATAATTCCCCCATAAATGGGTCCCTTAGCAGCTAAGCGACGAGCAATGAGAGAACCAAGATTATACTTATCTTCATTGTTGAACGCAGCAAATAAGAAGGCCAATTGATAGTTGAAATATTACTAGTGTTCTCCCTACTAAGAACACTGGTGGCCAGATAGTAGGCAAAGTACCTGATGGCTGGGAGTTGAATATTCTTTATCTTTCCTCGTTGAGCTCTGCGGTCATCATCATTGGTTATCCCTCGGTAAAGCTCCAACAAATCAGCGAGTAGAGCTGGAATCTTCTTTGATGACCTAGTTGTACCAAGTCTTAGGGCCTTACAAAATTGCTTTAAAGTCATAGAATGAGCCCTGCCATAAATTTTGAAAGACACAGCTGGCATGAACACGCTGTTAGTAAAAAAACTCTCCACAAACATTTTAGTGAGCAAAGCCTATTGTGTGCTCTCATCCTTCATGTAACTTGTTAGTCCAGCCTTCCGAACCAAAGTCATAAAATCGTTAAGAATCCCAGCAGCCCGCAAGAAAGTTTGGCAAGGAAACGTGGAGGGGTGCGCATCCCCTTCATCTCCCTTGTCACCAAATCGCGGAGTAATGAGATCCTCATTGTATGAGGGTCTAGTACTGGTGGATGACCTTTGAAGCCTTGCCCTTCTAGGTGCATCACTCTCAAATATTTCACCAAATGTATGGTTGTCCATGACCTTTCTTTAATTCTGAAATTTTTAGACAAACATCAAACCAAGTGATTTCTAAATTGATAAATGATGAGCAACTACTATAGGAACTTGCTAGAGGACTACACATGCATCAAAATAAAGTTTCTAAGCATAGAAAAAGCATGCAAGCTCAAACAACCTATCACCTATAACAGCAAAATACTCAAGATACAATCTACCAATCACAAATCTAATTGGACAAGTGGAGGAGGCACATACCAAGGAGAAATCCCTCCAAAAATCAGCACTTGATGGGCTGAACAAGGAGATCGAAAATCGTGAGCAAGAACAGCAAGAACTCGAGCTTAAGCAAGTTTTCTGGTGTTTTTCGGGAGAGAGAAAGAAGGTGGCTTTGAGGAGGCAGCTTGGAGGGGCCCAGGTGGGCCAAACCCCCCTAGGCGCCACCCCTAGGTAGGTCGCGCCTACCATGGGTGTGGTGGCCTGGGGTGGTCCCCCTAGGTCACTTTAGGTGTCTCTCTGCCCCTTTTTTCGAGGAAAAATTTATTTTTAATTTTCTGGGATTTTTCGGGAAACTTTATTTTTGGCCAATTTTCAGGGTATGAAAATTGATTTTCTCCTAGAAACAGTTTTTTCAGAAGAAGCAAAAGCAAACCAAAATCTAAACTACAGGAGATCTAAGAAACTCTAACAAGCAAACAACTAACAAAACCAAAGCTAGCAAAACAAAAGCAAAGACTAGGAAGGAGAAAAGTAAAAGACAACAAGTATAACCATAGTGGAAACATTATTTTGTTCATTAAAATCCTTTTGTTAATAAGGTTGATCAAGTCTTGTTACCAAAACAATCTTATATTAAACAAAACTTTGCATTCCACAAGGTGATTATGTTACCTCATACTTGATAGCAATGGTCCCAATCATAATAGTTTCAAAATTTTCTTGTGGAATGGGACAATATATTTCTCCAACCTTGATGCTCTCAATACTTTCAATGGAATTCAGGCAATAGCTTTTAACAACCTTCTTGGGTAAATAGACAGTATGATCTTTGTCATTAATATTGAATGTTACTTTTCCTTTATTTCAATTGATGACAACACCTGCAGTGTTAAGAAAAGGTCTCCCAAGAATAATAGACATATTATCATCTTCAGGCATTTTAAGCACAACAAAATTAGTTGAAACCATGCATGAGCAACTTGAACAGGAACATCCTCACATATACCAACAGGAATAGCAGTTGACTTATCAGCCATTTGCAAAGATATATTAGTTGGTATCAACTTTTCTAGCTGGAGTCTCTTATAGAGAGAAAAAGGCATAACACTAACTCCAACTCTCAAATCACATAAAGCAGTTCTAACATAATTATTCTTAATGGAGCAAGGAATAGTTGGTATACCTGGATCACCAAGTTTCTTTGGAACCTTACCATTGAAGGAATAATTAGCAAGCAAAGTAGAAATCTCCTCATTAGGAATCTTCCTTTTATTAGAGACAATATCCTTCATATACTTTGAATAAGGAGGCAATTTAATAGCATCAGTCAAAGGAATTTGCAAAAATAAAGGTTTCATCCACTCACAAAACTTGTTGTAGTGTTGTTCCTCCTTTGACTTGTGTTTCTTACCTAGAAAAGGCATAGGTTTCTACACCCAAGGTTCTCTCTCTTTACCATGTTTATTAGCAATAAAATCTTCCTTTGTGTACCTAGTGTTCTTAGTGTGCTTCTCAAGTTCTTCCTCAACTTCCTCCTTATCAGGAGCATCATTTTTATCATTAGCACTCTCAGTTTCAGCATCAGAGACATATATACTATTAGGATCTACAGCGGGTTCAAGTGGTTCCTCAACTATTCTATGTTTCTTTTTCTTTCTCTTACGAGGACTACCACTACTCTCACCTTGTTGAGAATCCTGCTCAATCTTTTAGGGTGTCCTTCAGGATATAAAGGGTCTTGAGTAGCTATACCACTCCTAGTTCTAATTCCATAAGCATGTTTATCTCCTGAAGCATTAACTAGCATATCCTTTTGTACCTTAGCAAGTTGATCAAGTTGAGTTTGAACCATTTGAAAGTGTTTACAAAGCATTTTAATATCATTAGAAGTTCTTTCCGCAATATCTTTCAACTCATTGATAGCTCTAGAGTTTTCCAATAAATGATTCTGAACTTGTTTATTAAAATGACCTTGTTTAACAATAAAATGTCAAGTTCCTCTAAACATTGATCAGGAGGAATACCATAAGGAATACCACCTTCATCAAAGTGTTGGAGAGAGTGTACCTCAATAGTTGATGAGTGGGGAATTGGCTTACATAATTCTTCTATAGGAGGTAGATTCTTCACATCTTCATCTCTAATACATTTCTCCTTTATACACTTCTTAGCTTCCTTCATCACTTCATCATTTAATGCAATAACTCCCCTCTTCTTTGTTGTTGGTGTTGGAACTGGTTCAGGAACATCTAGTTCAGGAGTAATAGGCTCAGGTGTATTCAGCTCAGTTGAAGTCCAATCATCATAATTATTGCTTATTTTAGCCATTAATTCTTCATCATATGTAGGAGTTCTTTTCCTGAAAACACAATCAGTAAAGCTATCTAGGTAGGTCCTCGAATCATCAGTTAGTCCATTATAATAAATATCAAGAAGCTCATTCTTAGGTAATGGACATCCAGGATGTGCATGAATCAAGGCACAGAACCTTGTCCATGACTCAGACAATTTCTCTTCTTCTCCCTGTTTAAAATCAAAAAGTCTCTGCAAAGCAACATGTCTAGCACTGGGAGGAAAATATTTCTGGAAGAAAGAAGCAATCAATCAGGGCTATCAATGGAACCAGGAGGTAATCTATTAAACCAAGCCCTAGCTTCTCCTTTTAGTGAAAAAGGGAAGATCTTAGTAACAAAGTACTTGCGCATCTTAAAATCATCAGAGAATAAAGCACTCATAGTAGAAAGCTCATTCATATGAGCCACAACACTCTCATTTTCAATCCCACAGAAAGGTTCTTTCTCAACAATATCTAAATAAGATAGATCAAGAGAGAAATCATAATCTTTATCTTTAATATCTATGGGAGAAGTGGCAAACTTAGGATCAGAGGACAACTTAGGCATAATAGTACGTCTAGCAAGGAGACTCTTAATAGCACTAGTACCATGTGTGTTTCGACACTTTTCAACAAAATCATCAGTGAACTCAATGTAACCATCATTAATATCATAACTCTCACTAGACTCAGGTGAGTTGTAGGTGTAATAGTGCCTTCACTAGGAGTTTCGATATTTCCTATACTAGCCATAGTAGCATCTAGAAAAGGACCTAATGAACCACTCGCATCAAACACAGTAGAAGTAACATCATGAGTATCAAAAGCAGTTTCAGACTCAACAGTAGTAGCAGTGTGTGTAGCATGTGTATGTGGTGGTGGCGTAACAAGATTACTTATAACAAACGGTGAATCAAGAGCAGCAGAGGTGTTTAGGACTATACCTCTTCTTGTAGTGGATGGTAAAATAGGGAACTTTCCATCACGAGACTTCCCCATGATGAAAGGAGTAGCAGTGAACAATAATATATCCAAGTGAACTTATAAATAAAGCTATGCTCCCCGGCAACGGTGCCAGAAAATAGTCTTGATGACCCACAAGTATAGGGGATCGCAACAGTCTTCGCGGGTAGTATTACCCAATTTATTGATTCGATATAAGGGGAGCCAAAGAATACTTGCAAGCCTTAACAACTGAGTTGTCAGTTCAACTGTACCTGGAAATAGTTCTTGCTCACAGAAGTTTATTAGTAGCAACAGTTTGGTAGTATCAACAGTAAAGCAACAACAACAGTAGAACAGGAGCAATAGTAACAGTAACGGTAACAGTAGGATTCGAGTGCGGTAGGCATAGGGATGGATGGACGGGCGTCGCATGGACGAGTCTAAACATGTAACTTCAAGATCTAGGGCATTATAGATAAATAATAACAAGCATCCAAGTACTAAACAATCCTAGGCATGTGCTCCAAATATAGTCATACATGCTCGCAATGAGAACTTGCACAACATCTTACATCCGACCATTTCGTGGCGTGGGCCTCTAGGGAACTACTGACAATTAAGGTGCTCCTTTTAATAGAGCACCAGAGCAAAGCATTAACACTCCGTGAACACATATGATCCTCACACCACAGCCATCCCCTCCGGTTGTCCCAATTATTGTCACTTTGGGGCCTTTGGATCCGAACACTGATATGTGTACACAACTTGCAGATAAGATCACAAACAATACTATCATAATGATTGAATAATAAGTTCAGATCTGAGATCATGGCACTCGGGCCCTAGTGACAAGCATTAAGCACAACAAGTTGCAACAAAGTCAAATAGCACTAATAGAGATACTAGGCACTATGCCCTAACAATCTTATTTGATTACATGATAGAACTCATCCAATCCCTACCATCCCCAAGCCTACAGCGGGAGATTACTCACTCATGGACGAGGGAAACATCGGTGGTTGATGGAGATGCATTGGTGATGACGATGGCGATGATCCTCTCCAAATTCCCCGTCCCGACAGGGTGCCAGAACGGGGTTTCTGGATCCGAATCTTGGTTTCTGGTGGCGGCGGTGGAGCGGAACTTTTTCTGAAAAACTATCGAACCCCCCTTGGTTTTTAGGTCGAAAGGCAACTTATAGGCGCAGAGGGAGGCCGAGGGGGTGCCTGGGGTGGCTGCACCCCCCAGGCGCGGCCAGTGGTGGGCCCGCGCCTGGCATGGGTGTGCCCCCCCAGTCTCCTTCTCCGTCTCGTCTTCTGGCTCCACAGATCTGCTGGTGAAATATAATTTTTGGCATATTTTTCGGGATTTTTCCTGATAGTTCATTTTATGCACAAAAACAAGACACCAAGGTAATTCTTCTGAAAACAACGTCAGTCTGTGTTAGTTGTATCCAAATCACACAAGTTTAGAGGAGAAACAATAGCAAGGTGTTCGAAAAAGTAGATACGTTTTGGACGTATCAGTCGACAATTGAGCTGTGTTCATGTGAGGCATGGATGTTGTGAACTTAATTTTATGTGGTGTTGAACTTCGTTGTCCTTTTCATTGAACTATGTGCTGCATTTGAACTATGATATTTTGGATGCCATGTGGAGTTTTCAATCATTTATTATTGTTTTTTTTTCATTTTTTTATCTTGTTGAACATGTATAGTTGTATGGATGTTATTTGCGCCGGCGTCGCGCGCTGTAATTTGCAGTGCCTTGTGGGGGGCCTTGTTTCTAACACTACACGTGCGATAAAATACATCGTCCGGTGGAGCTGTCGCCCGCGTCTCGCGCTCTATCCAGATGCAGCACGTTGTAGCGCGAATTTACAACGTCAATTTATCGCGCTGCTGCTAGAGATGCTCTTAGTAGTTTGATATTTTCTCATATTATGCATGAATGTTAAGCTAGTATGCTTGGCACGGAGAATGTTTTCATCTTTGTCCTTAGTCTATTTAAGTTTGGAGACATAGTGTTGTGGAAAACCGGCGTTGATTTCAATTTGATTGGACATAGCATACACTTAACGTCATCTAAGAACTACCTAGCAGAAATAATGTATAGCTTCAGCAACACTGTGTACTGAGTCATGGACCACTGCTCGTGGAAGAATACATGTGCATCCACCATATATGGAGAAAATATGTTCATCCTAAACCTAAGACAAGTCATGAGTGCTCCCATCACACAAGTAGGGCAAGTACTAGATGGTTTCATCAAGCATGTAGGACAATCTATGTGCTCTTGGCCCAAAAATGCAACACCGACATCAACATGCAGACATCGAACTTTTATGTGGAAAACGCTTAACTTGAGGAAAAACACACAAGCTAAAGCCACCCCAAAAAATTCAACTATTAACAAAAGTGGGATAGAACAAGTTCTTCTCTACTGAGCAATAAAGGCTCTCATACATGGAGATGTCACATATCTTGGATATCAACAAGATTGGGGCACAAGAGTTAGTGATTGGATCAATATCATAAAAATGGCACAAGAGTTAGTGATTGGATCAATCTCATGAAAATTATAGAATCTCAACTTGAAGAAGACAAGATAGTGGATATGGACTTGGGTTACACTTGTTGCTTGATGACATGCTTCCTCCTTCAATTTTCTTCAATGAAGGTTAACCTGATATTCTTGTCACTCTACCTAGTGGTGGCTTGATGAGAGCCTTAACATCCCCATCCCCTAACGTGCAAAGTACAAAGTTCCACAGGCACATAACCATAATGGTTGGTGGGCTCTTTGATAACCCCCAAGTGCATGGGATCACCTTAGTACCTCTCATTGTGAAAGTAGGATATCGATCCGCAGGAGCAAGAAGGAAAAACTATCTATTCTCTACAACTAAGGTATCACAAATTTTTGTTGATTATGCACCAAACAAGTTTTAAGGAATAAGATGGTTGTTTTAATGGTTTGAAGTTTAATGTAACGAAACAAGAATATAAAAAGTGTCCCAATTATCTTAAATGCAAGAGGACAAGACAAGGGTTTTCTTTCATAGGAACAATGGACATGGGTTCATGGGTTCACTTAATCCTCTCGTCTCTATCTATGTTGATTATCATATTATGGATATTAAAGGTACACACAATTGCAATATTTTAATGGTACTTTTATGGTGGCTACATGTCGTAAAACACATAGGTGAAAGAAGTAATCATTTGTGTTGTTAGGTCACCCTTGCAATAAGGCTAGCATTTGGTTTGTGTCACGCCACACATCATACTTCTTCCTTTTTTACCCCTAGATAAAGGATATTGGGTTATATTGCTGTCACTCAATACATATGTCATTGTCACTCGTCCACCCATTACCTACATACATCATACTTCTTAATGGAAAACATTATAAACACTAGTGCAATGATTCATATGTTGTGATATGTTGTTAGTATTATCACATCTCTCTCATCTACCCCCATTTAGTGGTGTCAATCACCTCATGATATGGATAAACAAGGAATTACGTATAGATCTAAACCATTACATGCATCATAGAATATTCCCAAAGTATGACAAACCATACAAGATCCAACACAATGATAAATGAATAACAAGTACTATCTCATAACACAATATCCACCATAGGAATTACATAGATAGATCCATACTCATGCAAGGCACATCATATGGACTTCAACGATGATCATACATAGAGAGATTAGATTAAGTTACCACCATAAACCCAAAGTCTAGGGGGTGGACTACTCCCCTCTCATCATGGAGAGTGATGAGGAGGCATTGGTGAAGGAGGAGACGTGGCCGGAGGTGATTCCGGCAACGGTTCCCCCTCCAATCTTCCTCTAGGCAATGGCCTGCTAGCTCTCTGTTACTTGGTTTTTGATCTCCGCCTCTGTGCTTCTCGAGAAAGGCCGACAGGGGTATATATATTGTTTTAGGTCAAAACAAAGAGAATGGTGGTGGAATCAATGGCATCGGAGTATCGACGGCTCAGATAGCCCCAGTGGCGCGCCCTCTAGTATATGGGCTCCCATTTTCAGCTCGTTGGGCCCCTTGGGCTCTACTTTAGCTCGTTGGATTCATATGGAAATTATCTAATAGCTCCTGTTGACCTAGCTCCGTTTTGATTTCCGTAGCTCCTGAAAAACCAAAAACACTATCAGGAGGTTTTTCTGCCAGAAAAGGTTAGAACCAAAAGAGAGGGGATTATTTAGAAAATCCCCAAAATCAATGTAAAACATGGATCTAACATCATATATGTTACAAATATGTGGATAAACATGTTAGCAAACTACAAAGTTCATGTATGCATTTTACATGCATCAACATCCCCAAGCTTAACCTATGCTCGTCCTCGAGCATGAAGGTGATAAAAATTAAACATGGACTTTGGAGTTTGTTACTTTTTCTTCCTTCATTATCATGTAAAGTTCATAGGATCAATTCCTTTCAATGAAACATAATATGCAAGTGTACTATCAAGTTGTATCTTTTACACATCTATAAATATGTTAAACAATAAGTAATGGTGTGATAAAACAAATGATGGACAAAACAAACCTTCAAGCACTCTTTGATGAACCTATAGAATAAGAGACTCTTTTCATGATTGGCATCGGTGTTTTATGCCTTTATTTTGGGGCTACTTCTTAGTTTTATCTATTCCATTGAGATATTTTGCATCTTGTACCAAAAGTAAGCATTCAATGCATGTGTTAATCCTTCATAAAGAATGTAAAAAAAGTTTTGAGCTATATAGTTTATGTCAACAATACTAATAAGGATGGGGTTCCAAGTATCTTTTATTTCAAATCTTCATGTGGTTTATGTGTTAAACATCTTACAAGTTTATTGTTTCACGCATCATACTTATGACCTTGCACTCCTCATGCTACTCAACTTAGGCCTATCATTGTATGTACATGTTTGTCGTTGAAACCGCATCACTGAAGTACATCTTGCTCCCTATGTAGCTATATGCCCCCCTTTATGTTTCTTTAGCTTAAGAGTTAATATAATTCCCTGGTCATGTTCATGGTGGGAGGGGGCAGTATCTCTACTCCAGAAGAAAAATAAAAACAAGCATATGAATCATATCAACGTGGATCATCATGTTGTAAGTTTCCACCACGAGTGTTACACGGCGCATGGATTTGACTAGCGGTTTAGGAGCATTTTCTCTTGACACGACTACTCCAGTATGCACACTTTATTTCACATTGATACAATCCATAGGCGGAACTTTAACATGATTAATTATCAACATTCAACATTGAAAGCTTGTGCCATGACAACATGGTTTAGCCAACAACAACTAATAAGATGTAAAGCACAAAAAATTCCACAGTGGTATCATCCCAAACCTTAATTTCTTATGAGCTTTAAAATACATGAAAAAGGTGTTTTTAAGAATGTTTGGAGGATTAACATACATAATATACTTGAAAGTAGCTTTTGCCACAAATAGGTGGATATGCCTAGTCTAGTTTATGGGGTTTGGAACAAGTCTTAGCTTGTATTGTGAAGGCTTAGCAAAAAGAGATCTAAAGAGTGTGCCATCTAGTTCATAATGCCAAAATTTATTTTCTCACTGTTCTCCTTGTTGTTGAACATAAATATACACAAGAAAAGGATACAAATTAATAGGCACAAAACAAATCATACTCCATATAAAGTACTTGAGATTAAGAACTAGACACAACATGAATTTCAGCTTTTTTGCTTTTATCTCCCCTTTTCTTTTATTTCAAGGCATTCTTATTCATTTTTAATCTCATCATGTCCAAGTTTATTTTAAGTAGATTGATCATAAACATTTATAATAATAGTGGTGGTGGTCCTTTTTTGGAAACAAAAGTAAAATAAACAAACATACGCTCCAAGTTTCTACGATAGTTTTATATTTCTCGAAAAATAAAGTTTAGAGGTTTGTAAACGGAGAGTTTAATAGATCCAGTGGGGTGCCTTGGGCATCCCAAGGCTTATGGTTTTCACCATCCTTGTATTGCTCTTGGTGTGATGTTCCTCTATTCCCTGTCAAAAAACTTTAACACAAAACTTTTTCTCCCATCTCTTTTCTGAGTGGTGACATCAGTGGCATGTAAGCATAATAGTTACTGCATATATATATGAAAGACAAAATTATTTCCAAATGTTCCAGCAATCATATAATGTTTATACATATCCCTAGAATATAATATGACTCATAAAAATCATTTTAGGACACTTGGGAAGGGTTAAAACAAAATATGGCAAAATCTGTCCAGATTTTCAGCAGCAGCAAAACAATTTTTTTCCCACTTAGACATGTTAGGAATTTTAGACAATTTTTTTGCATATATAGGATGAAAAGTTATAAATTATGTATAAACTTGAGTGCAATCGTAGTTACAGAAAAAAATAAAATTCTTGCACTAAAAACTGTCTGCAGAAATTTGCTACTTCATATGTTTAACAACCTTTAAAACATCCAAAATGGGTTCCACTTGGTACTTTATTAAAAATTACAGAAACAAAACCAAAACAAAACTCTCTTGCTACAGCAAAAATCCAAAGCAAAAATCCAAAAGAAAATAACTCGGGTTGCCTCCCGCAAAGCGCTTTATTTATAGCCATATAGCTAGGCTTTACTTACTTGATTAAGGGTGGATGGAGATCATGTGGTAACTTATACTTTTGAGCCATATCCTTATCCCTTGGAAAGTGTTTTCTTACAAAATACCTAGGTCCCATGGTTTGCTCATACCAATCAAAGTAATAATCAAGTTGAAACATGGTAAAGAGCAACATAAGATATGGGAACAATAACAACGAAGTCTCACTTTCTTCCTACGCATTAGAATTTTATATATCACTAAATCAAAGCAAATAGAGGCATGCCATTGCATAATATCAGTAGGTGAACACAACATATAATAACTAGAAGCATAAAGGGGGCACTCATCACCTCCTCTTTCATAGTAGTTGCATTTACTAGAAGCAAATCTATCATTGTAACCCTTCAAAGCATGCAAGTTCATAGAGTTATTCATGTAAATAGTATCATTATACATATCATGGCATTCATTAGCATTATTTCCTCTTTCAAAATAGTTGCTATTAATATTTTCAATATCAAGATCATGGTTGCAAACAACATTTTGCAAACCACATATATATTTACTAGCAAGTTCATATTTCTCCTCTATGGTTAACATAAGAGAGTTCAAGAATGATATAG
Source organism: Avena longiglumis (assembly GCA_030063025.1). Lineage (NCBI taxonomy): Eukaryota > Viridiplantae > Streptophyta > Magnoliopsida > Poales > Poaceae > Avena > Avena longiglumis. The sequence goes on from CP125977.1 coordinate 502,067,425, forward strand.
GGCTCTTACTAATAAGAGCATCATCATGGGCAACAAGTTCAACATTTATATCTTCATTTTTTAAACATGGATGGTTATCAAGAAGCATAGGACCATCATCTAAAGGATTATCATGTAACATATCTAAGCACCACTCCTCATTATTAATAGTATCACTAGTAGCATTAGTAGCAAGTGAAGGAGTGTTATAGTTTCATCATAATAGCAAGGGTTATAAAAGATGATCATATGATTTTTAGTTATACAATTATCATAGCATGGTTTCTCATAAATGACAAATGAGTTTTGAGTTTGAGTGTTACTATCATTTTTGAGAGGTTCCCATACATCCCCAAGCTTAGGTTGGACCATATCTTTTTCTTCTTATTATTCTTCATTTTTCTCCTCTTCTTTGGGGTGCATGGGCATCCCTAGGCTTATGCTTTTGTCATCTTCTTCCTGGAAAATATTATCTCTTTCCATGGCAGCAAGAAAATTCTTCGCATAATTAATAACATAAGCATTATTACAAAAGCTTTCTTTGCAATATTTAAGGAGCATAAAACTTACTCCTTTAAGATCACGAGCTACATCACAAGTTTCATACTTTTTATTAATTAGGAAGTCCACCTCACTACCTCCATGAAAGCAATAAATTGATCAAGTAATCTCATTTCAAAGTAATCATAATGCTTTTCATGATGCAATGCAATTATAAATTGATTACTACATTTGCATTGATAGTAGAGATGTTTATCATTTTGTTTTGTGCAACGGGACACATCATATGACTCACATAGTTGTTTAGCAATCTCATTTGAGAAATCAATAAGTTTCTTCACATACTCTCTTTCTTGGGAGAAAAGATAATTATCTTCATCTAAATACCTAAGGGCCTTAGGTGAAAGTTTATTCATATCATCGATAGTAAAATTTATAATAATTTTTATGTGTTTTTGATATAAGGAAAGTAAAAAGTAAAAGTAAATCTAATGAGAAACTCACAACTAAACAAGTTAAATAAACCTCCCCAAGCTTATATGATTGCAATATATAAAACAAATCTAAATCTAAAGTCTAGTGCACACAAAAATATAAACTTAAGCGCTACGCTCTCTGGCAACAACGCCAGAAAAGTATCTTGATAACCCCCAAGTGTAGGGGATAACCGTAGTACCTCTCAATGTGGAAGTAGGGTATCGATCTGCAGGAGCAGGAAGGAAAAGCTATCTATTCTCTACAACTAAAGTGTCAAAGGTTTTAGTTGATGGGATATGGGATCCCATTTTTAGCTCGTTCGGCCCCTTGGGCTCTACTTTAGCTCGTTGAATTTGTATGGAAATTATCTAACAACTCCCATTGACCTAGCTCCGTTTTGAGTTCCGTAGATCCTGGAAAGTCAAATACACTAACATGAGGTTTTTTGCCAAAAAAAGTTAGAACCAAAAGAGAGGGGATTGTTTAAAAAATCCCTGAAATCAATGTAAAAACATGGATGTAACATCATATTTTGCAAATATGTGAATAAACATGTTAAAAAACTACAAAGTTTATGTATGCATTTTACATGCATCACTCTTGCACTGTTTGGGCTACCTAAAAGTATCCATATGGTTATGTATTGACATTCCATGAGGATATCCCAACACATAGTGATACTTGACCCAAAATTTAATTCTAGGATACCATGTACCACTTTGAACCATGTTTTAGCGATTCAATGTTCTCGTGGGGTCAATTCCACTTGTGAAAATAACATAGCGTCTAGACATGAATGTCTAGATTTCCATATGAAATACCCATTATGACATGGGCATTACCCTTCGGGTGCCCATCGTTGGTATACATGGTGCGACTCAATGGAAGACTCACCCTAAAATATGCCAAGATCCATGAAGCCCATGGTGATTCAACAGATACGAAGCCTATAGGGACACAGACTCCTGGTGATACAAGACAAGGAAAATTCAAGACTAGACTAGATACGAACTCTAGACTTATAATCAACTCGTATTGGTACCCGAGACCTAGCCTCCCTATATATAAAGGCTAGGAGGGGCCAATGAGGAGGAGACAACCCAACCCAACGCTACGCTACCCCATAATAGATATAGTCGACTCATTGAGTCTGTACTCTCCAATGATAATACAAGCATATAAGCAGGAATAGAGTTTCCTGAGGGCTTGAACCTTAGTAAATCGCCTCCCTTGTTTATATGTTAAGCCTAAAAAATCACCAGCGCTCTCTTTTTCACAAAACCCTAAGTCCAAAAACAATGGGCATTGTCGAGGTCACCCCTCGTCAATTGGCACCGTCTGTGGGAAATCTAGGCGTCGGAGTCATGAATTCGACGGCTCCCTCCTCTCCAAGCAGCAACTCGATGACTGGGGACGGCTAAATCTGTGTCGGCTCCGTCGATATCTTTCTGCACCAACCCGACTCTCGAAAAACAGATCTATGCCAATACACGGAGCTTCTTCGGCAACTTCTCGCGGAAAAATTTATCTTCATCAAAACGCGAGCATGGGCCTCAATATCGGCATCGTAATTTCACTCAGCTGACCGAATCTATGAGATCGAAAGTCCAAAATTTCTTTTTACGGCTGATGACTACTAGTGTTCGAAAAGCGAGGAATCCGTGGCATCTCCACTCGCCGTCACACACTGATTCTTCAGCTGCGCAAGATTCTCTCTATGGAGGCTTCTCTCCTCCTATGACTCACAAAAACTATGTGGGTGTGAATGCTACTTGTAGCATTGTTATTACCAGAACTAAGGGGAATGTTAAAGGCCAAGATCAATTTATTGTTGGCGATTCTGCTACTACACAAGATTTGAACAATGACAATGAGGGAGAAAGTGTGGACATGGATATCGAGGCAGCGACGCCAGCCTTTAAGGCACCACGGGCGTCATGAAGGATCTGGGATGGAATTGCCAAGGGATGGGCAAGAACCTTGGCAGTAAAAAGATGTCTCATCTTGCCAGGATGATCCACTCTATAAAACCACAGGTAAATTTTGTTTCCGAAATTAAATCTTCTAAGGTAAAGCCCTCTGATCTTAATGCTAGGTTTAACATGTGCAATAGCTTTGTAGTGCCCTATCGAAGACGACCGGGTGGGCTTTGGCTGATGTTGAGTGATGATCTGCAAGTGACTGTTCATAGCTCTAGTTTCTATATTATCTTAGCTATTGCTGCTCATAGTACTAGTAATCAGAAGTTTGGCTTAGTTTGTATCTATGGTGACCCATATCATCGCCAAACTAGCCAGATTTAGGATGAGGTAGCTACTTTTGTGTATGATAACTCTAGCCTGCCTATGCTTTGTATAGGCGACATGAATGAACTTTTGTATGACATGGACAAGAGCTCCCCTAATATAAATCGTATGCGTATGTATGCTTTTCGCTCTTTTGTCAAAAAATTGTGGTCTCTTCGATTTGGGTTTTAGTAGACCGGCTTATACCTGGACTAACAAACGTTTCTCTTCTAAGCCTACTTTTGAAAGATTAGATAGATGTTTGGTCAATGATGAATGGTGTGATGTTTATCCTATTTCAAATGTTTACATCGTGCCTCTCATTCATAGTTTCAGTGATCATGCTGCCATTGTACTCTCCACAGAAGGTCCAGTTCGTATAATTTTAAAAACTTTTAAATTTGAAAATTGGTGGCTGAAGGAAAATGATTTTCATGAACATGCCAAATATGTTTGGATAGACACAAAGAATAAATCTTTCTCGGATAGAAGTAATCATCTCGCAGGATCTCTCAAGATTTGGTGCAAGAAAAAGAAACCATTACAGCAGGAGTTAAACAACCTGGAGGATCAGATCAAACAAATTCAAATAAAACCTTTAGACCAGCAAGACCATGCCATGGAAGCTTCTCTAGTTGAAAGGTATGAGCGAACCATGACAAATCTTACTGACTCTTATATGCAGAGAGCTAAGAAACAATGGATCAAATATGGGGTCAAGAATACTAATTTATTTCACAGGGCCATTGTTAAAAGAAGAAGAAGAAGAAATACCATAGTTTCGGTCAAAGACGAGAACAGCGTTTTATAATTTATGCCGAACAGAATTTGCAATACTTTTGTTAATTACTTTAGATATATTTTTTACATCCACTCAGACTAACAATGGCAGGCCTTTTATACACACACAACTTCCTCAAGATGTGCAGGATTACACTTATTCCATTCCAGATGAAAAGGAGATTCTTGAGACACTCAAAGATATGAAACGAAATGCGTCACCGGGACCTGATGGATTTAATGTAGAATTCTACATTGCAACTTGGGAGTGGATAGGGCCAGATGTCATGCAACCGGTAACAAATTTCTTCCAAACAAGCATTATGCCAGCTCATATTAATGATACTCACATTGCTCTCATTCCAAAAAAGCTTGTTCCTTTAGTTCTGGCTGATTACATACCGATAAGTCATTGCAATGTTATTTACAAACTTATTTCCAAATGTATTGCAAATAGACTTAATCCTCATTTGTCGGATTATATTTATCCTTCTCAACAAGCTTTTATTGAAGGCAGACGTATAAGTAATAATATTATCATTGCTCAAGAGATTACACACTCTTTTGCTCTTTCCTCTTGTAAAAATGAAGCTTTCATGCTAAAAATTGATCTTGCCAAAGCTTTTGATAGACTCGAATGGAATTCTATTGTCGCCGCGTGATGCAGCGCTGAGTTGATGTAGGAGCACTTCGTTGGAAACCCCAAGAGCAAGGTGTGAAGCAGCACAATAACACGTTTTCCCTCAGTAAGAAACCGAGGTTATCGAACCAGTAGGAGGAAGGAAACGTCATACAGGTGTTGCAAGAAACGCGGAGACCTGCACAACACAAACTCAAGACTTTGCCCCAACGAATCAGTGAGATTGTCAAGCTCACCGATTTGCTGTAACAAAGAATTAAACGTATGGTATGGAAGGTAATGGTTTGTAGCAAGTAAACAAGTAACTATGGAAGATGTATCAATGGTAAAGATTGGACCGGGGTCCATAGTTCACTACAAGTGCTCTCATTAGATAAACAACATGACATGAAGGGTAAATAAATTATAGCAGGGCAATTGACAGGAACTAAGCAAGGCATAACAATGCAATTACTAGTCTGGAAGATCCTATGAGATTCGATTGGGCAATACAACAATATACATAGATCGCCATCCAACTGCATCTATGACTATAAGTCCACCTTTAGGTTATCATCCAAACCCCCTCCAGTATTAAGTTGCAAGCAACAGACAACTGCTTTAAGCAAGGTGTGTAAGGTAAACAGTCCACATGTTCCATGAACAAGAGACCATTGTTTTCTCCCTAGTGGCAACATCACATCTACAACCGAAGATATTTCTGTCACTTCCCTTGGAAACTAGAGGCATGAACCCACTATCGAGCATAAATACCCCCTCTTGGAGTCACTAGCAACTACTTGGCCAAGGTAGCTACTAACAACGAAGAGCATGCAAGATCATAAATAACACAAACATGATAGAATCATAAAGACAAACCATTAATCAAACCAACATAATAATCTCAATATCCATCGGATTCCCGCAAACACAACATGCATGATTACAAATATATTAAATCTTGTTCATGAACGGAGCTCACAAGATCTATACATGAAAGCACAAAGGAGGAGATACAACCATCTAGCTACTACATGGACCCATAGTCCAAGGTGGAACTACTCACGCATCATACCGGAGAGAAGGCCTCCGAGATGATCTCCCCTCCGGCAGGGTGCCAGGAAGAACTTCAGATCCCCCAGATCTAGGGACGATGGTGGCGGTGGATACAGACGGTTTCGTGGATATTTGATCAGGTGCTTAGGGTTTCTGCATCGGGGGCTTCTTATAGGCGAAGGGGGAGGCCGAGGAGGCGACCAGGGTGGCCAAACCCTAGCCAGGCACGAGCCCACCTGTGGCCGCGCCTGGGATGGGTCTGCCCCCCCCTGGCTGGCCCCTACGGCTCTCCTTTGGACTTCTTGTTCCCTACGGAAAGTAATTTACTTTGACGTGTGTCCCGTCCAATTCCGAGAATATTTCTTTACTAACTTTTCTGAAACCAAAAACAGCAGAAAACATGCATCTGACACTGTTGTAGCTTGTTAGTACTTTAGTACCAGAAAACATGTAAAAATCACCTCAAAGTGTGGACACGTAAATAAAAGTAGATACAAAACAAGCATGGAGCATCAAAAATTATAGATACGTTTCCAACGTATCACCACACTCAGTGGCGAAGGACGGAAAAAATATGAGGTGGGGCGAACTCTAAGACATAAAAAAATTGATGCAAAAAATCAAAATTGTCACACCACACTAATAATTTATATGATCTTAAGCATATTCACTTTTAACAATGGTAATAGCAACATACTTAAATAAAAGTTGAACCTACAAACGTACCCAAAATGAAGCTTTAATGCCGTCTAGAAGTGCCAGGCAATGGCAAAGCTCTATGTAACACCCTCAGAATCGGACCTATGCAAGTTTGAGCAAAATTCGCCAAAACCCGCATAGAAACGATTCAAAGGTGCCCACCAAGCACTTTCGTGCGGGTGGAAAACGAAGTAATAACATTACACAACAGTCCTCGATGGGACCCACAGAACAGATATATATAACAGCGACTCAAAGAGTCAAGAATACAGATATAATATACAAAGATCCAAATCACCTTGAAAACGATAGAGCGTCCAGCTACGGACAAGATGCAAATGGGGCTAAGAGCCCTGAAGAATAACCAATGGCGTCCATAACCCTGCCCAAAGGAAGGGTAACCACCTAACGGCGTCGATCTCAAAACCTGCTTAAACAAAAGGGTGCCACAAAGGCAAAGGAAAAGAGGAGCGTCGATCGAGGCCATACGGCGAGGCTAGAATTCGGCGGTCCTCGCCACATAGGTATGGTGGACTGAGCGGCAGCGGAGCATGCACTAAACAACCTATAGAGACTCAATACAACTGGCGGATATCAGAGAGGGATAAGAATGACCTATCCGGATCCAACCTGAAGCTAACACCAAACAAACCCATCCTGGTGTTTCCCCCTCGAGACCAAACGAGGAAGTCAACCGAGGAACTCACACAGTTGGCAGTTTTACTTATTCAGTTATAGTTGCGGCACTTTACTAGGCAGGTTTAGATAATCGTCCTGATAAAATAAGCAGTGGGCCCTTTTAGTTAATCATTCCGTTATAGTTGCAACAATTACTACTCAGATACAGATAGCTGAAGGGTTCGCAGCATAGAAAACAAAAATTTTCCTACGATGTGAACTGTATACCAAGATCTATTTATACTAGATACAAACAACGGGCGGATGTATATCCGTAGAGAACATACCCTTGAAGACCGACAAAGCTTAACGAGTCCAAACTCGTGGTTGATGTAGACGATCTCTTGCCGATCTCAAGATCGAGAGGAAGTCCTAGCGCCGCAAATCGCCAGCGATCCGTGCTCGCACACACGTTCGAGGCACCGAGCAACCTCCGCCTCCTCGCTCCAGCGATGCAGCGGAAGCACAACTCTTTCTTGCCAAAAGCCACGGGAACATGTATCTCGCTAGTCCGAGACCATGGGGATAAATTCTAGAGGGAGAGAGATCCTTCACGAGGAGGTGTGAGTGAGAAGTGAGAGGGGCTCCTTTTATAGGAGGAGGGGGAACCCCAAGGGGTGGCGGCATGGGGGCTGCCCCTTGCCCTCCCTCATCATGTGGGTGGACACTCCACTCACAAAATGACCCTTCAAAAGTCCACTCAAAATCCCACTCAAAAATCCCATTAAATTTCCACCAAATTTAATGCAAACTCTCATTAAATAAAACTCTTTTATTTTATTCAGAATTTTGTCAATTACTTTAATGACAAACATTCACAAATAACCCCTTGCTAGAATTCTATTTCACATGCATAACCACTTTATGCAATTTCACCGAAAACTTTGTTTGGTATCTAGTGAAATAAATTCCGCTTGTTTATTCTTCGGCATGAAACTTTTGCTCCAATTGGATGTCGATGTCTCTTAAGTGTGTCACCCTACGGTTCGTGAATAATGCGGACATGATCGAGACCCCTCGGATCAATAATCGGAAGCGGATCGGAGACCCATAACGACTCCCACATTCAACGATGACTTTCTTGTGATCGTCGGAACCTTTCACGCTAGTATCTTAATCCCTTTGTCTCACGATATATTACATGTCCGAGATTCGATCATCGGTATCTCCATACCTAGTTTGATCTCGATTCGACATGCACTCTTTTCTCGTTCGTGATATAACATTCTAGTGATCAAATCACTTGCTTGCAAGCTAATCAATGTGATATCACCGAGAGGGCCAGAGTATATCTATCCGTCATCGGGATGAACAAATTCCACTCTTGATCCATGAGCCTCAACATAACACTTTATTAGTTACGAACCCATCTTTATAATCACCACATTACGGTGTGACGTTTGATGTTATCAAGAAACTCTTAGGTGTTAGTGATTGACATGATCTCATGGTCTAAGGATTAGGATCACTTCGTAAGTTGTTATAGCAATATAAACTCAATGACTTTGATCGTAATGCTATACTTCGGATGAATGTTCATCACATCATTACACTAATGTTGTGATCCGTTATTAACAACATCCAATGTCCATGATCGGAAACCTTGATCATCTTGTTAATCAACGAGCTAGTTTATGAGAGAGGCTTAACTAGGAACTTTCATTTGTTTATTAAACACACATGTATTAACGCTTCCGTATTAATACAATTATAGCATGCAAAATAAACATCTATCATATACTTGGAATACACATAATAAACAATTTATTATTGCCTCTCGGGCATATTCCTTCAATCTCCCACTTGCACTAGAGACAATAATCTAGTTACATAGTGATATATCTAACACCCATTGAGTTACGTGTTGATCATGTTTTGCTCTAGGGAGAGTTTTAGTCAACGGATCTGCTACATTGAGATCCGTATGTACTTCTAAATCTTTATATCTCCATCCTTGACATGCTCATGGATGGAGTGAAAGCGGCTTAATATGCTTGGAATGCTTGTGAGACCTTGGCTCTTTGGCATTGGCAATGGCACCATTGTTGTCACAATAGATCACCATTGGGTCCAACGCTTGCCACAACTCCTAGTTCGGATATGAACTCCTTCATCCAAATCGCTTCGAGCCGCTTGGCAAAGAACATATTCGGCCTCCGTTGTTGATCCCGCTACCACAGGTTGTTTGGAGCTCCTCCAACTAACCGCTCGCCATTCATGAGAAATACGATCCGGATTGAGACTTAGAGTCATCCGGATCGGTGTCAAAGCTAGCGTCGACATAACACTTAGCGACGAGCTCTTCTTCACCTCAGATACAAGAAACATATCCTTAGTTCTTCTCAAGTACTTAAGGATATTCTTGACCGCTATCCAGTGTTAGAACCTGGATCCGATTGGTACCTACTAGTCAAACTAATAGCGTGTGCCACATCCGGTCTTGTACATAGCATGGCGTACATTATAGAGCCTATGGTCAAGCATAGGGACTTTGTCCATTATCTCTCTTTCTTCCGCCTGGGACTTTGAGTCTTACTCAATGTCTTGCCTTGCAACATAGGTAAGAACCCTTCTTACCGTCCATTTTAAACTTCTTTAAAATCTTATCAAGGTATGTACTGCGATAGCCCTATTAGGCGCCTAGATCTATCTCTATAGATCTTTATGCCTAATATGTAAGATGCTTCACCTAGGTCCTTCATTGAAAATTTCTTTTAGATAACTTTTAACACTGTTTAAAGTTCTATATCATTAGATCAATAATATGTCATCCACATATAGTATCGTAAATGCCACATTGCTCCCACTCACTTTCTTGTAAATACAAGCTTCTCCATAAGTTTGGACAAATCCAAACTCTTTGATCACCTCATCAAAGCGGAGATTCCAACCGTGCTTGCTTCAATCCATAGATGGATCGCTGAAGCTTGCACACCTTGTTAGCATCCTTAGGATCGACAAAACCCTTTGGTTGTATCATATACAACTCTTCTTCAATATTACCATTGAGAAAGCGGTTTTGACATCCATCGCCATATTTCATAATCGAAATATGCAGCAATTGCTAACATAATCCTAATCGACTTTAGCATCGCTACGGAGAGAAAGTCTCATCGTAGTCAACTCCTTGAATTTGTCGAAACCCCTTTGCGACAAGTCGAGCTTTATAGATGGTCACATTACCATCAACATCAGTTTTCCTTTTGAAAATCCATTTGTTCTCCACGGCCTTTCGGTGAGGTAATTCCACCAAGTTCCAAACTTGATTTTCATACATGGATTCCATCTCGGTTCATGGCTTCTAACCATTTGTTGGAATCCGGGCTCATCATCGCTTCTTCATACGTCGCAGGTCATTATTTTCATCAACCATGAAATTTATGACAGATTTCCGACTCGGGGCTGCAGCGTCTGTTTGACTGCGAGGTTCGGTAGTACTCTCTTCGGAGTTTCATGATCATTATCATTAGTTCCTTCTTCAACAGGTGGAGCCAACTCGGAACGACTTCATTGCGCTACTCGCCATACTTTGAAGAGAAGGTTCCATAACCTCTTGAGTTCTACTTTCCGACTACTCACACCTTTCGCGAGAAACTCTTTCTCTAGAAAGGATCCATTCTTAACAACAAAAACCTTGCCCTCGGATTCGTGATAGAAGGAATACCCAATAGTTTCTTTAGGGTATCCTATGAAGACGCATTTTCCGCTTTGGGTTCGAGTTTATCCGGTTGAAGTTTCTTCACATAAACATCGCAACCCCAAACTTTAGAAATGATGACTTAGGTTTGTTTCCAAACCACAATTCATACGGTGTCGTTTCAACGGATTTAGATGGTGCCCGATTTAAAGTGAATGCAGCGGTTTCTAGTGCATAACCCCAAAATGACAACGGCAAGTCCGTCGAGAGACATCATAGATCGAACCATATCTAATAAAGTACGATTCGACGTTCGACACACCATTTCATTGTGGTGTTCGGGGTGTGAGTTGTGAAACAATTCCACACTCTTTCATGTGAGTGCTAAACTCGTAACTTAGATACTCACCTCCACGGTCGCAGTAGAAATTTGATCTTTCTATTACGATGATTTTCCACTTCATTCTGAAATTCCTTGAACTTTTCAAAGGTTTCAGACTTGTGTTTCATCAAGTAGATATAACCGTATCTACTCAAATCATCCGTGAAAGTAACAAAATAACGATATCCACCTCGCGCCGACACACTCATTGGACCACATACATCTGAATGTATGATTTCCAATAAATCGTCATGCTTCCATTGAACCGAAAAGCGTTCTAGTCATCTTGCCCATAAGGCATGGCTCACATGTATCAAATGATTCATAATCAAGTGATTCTAAAAGTCCATCCGAATGGAGCTTCTTCATGCGTTTAATGCCAATATGACCTAGACGGCAGTGCCACATATATGTGGATATATCATCACTAAGTTTAATCCTTTTAGCATCAATATTATGAATATGTGTAACATTATCATCGAGATCCAACAGAAATAAACCATTCAACATTGGTGCATGACCATAAAAGATTTCATTCATATAAATGGAACAACCATTGTTCTCAGATTTGAATGAAAAACCACTTTGCATCAAACATGATCCAGATACAATGTTCATGCTTAGTGCAGGCACCAAATAACAGTTATTTAAGTTTATAACTAATCCCGACGGTAAGTGGAGAGGTAGCGTTCCGACGGCGATCACATCAACGTTTGATCCATTGCCGACACGCATCTTGACCTCACCTTGCTAGCGGTCACGCTCCGACCCGATTCGAGTTACAAATATTAGCAACCGAACGTATCAAATACCCGGTGCTCTGCGAGCACTAGTCAAGTACACATCAATAACATGTATATCATATATACCTTTGTTTGCCTTGCCGCCTTCTTGTCCGCCAGATACTTGGGGCGATTCGCCCAAAGGCGATCCCCTTACAATAGTAGCACTCGGTATCGACTTAGGTCCAACTCGGGTTTTTTTCAGCGCTGCAACAAAGCTTGCCGCCTTACTTCCTTCCGCTTTTCCCTTCTTGTCTTTCTTGAAACCAGTGTTCCTATTGATCATCAACACTTGATGTTCCTTTTGATCTCCACTTCAGCTTTTAAGCATTGATGTAAGCTCGGGAGAGACTTCTTCATGCCTTGCATATTATAGTTCATCACGAAGCTCTTATAGCTAGGTGGCGAGACCGCAGAACACGATGGATGCCTAAGTCAATGGGAATCGTTATTCCCAAGGACACAAGCTTATCGGCGTAATCCGACATCTTGAGTACATGCTCACTAACGAGTGTCTCTTCCATCATGCACTAAAGAACTTTTTCAAGCATTGTAGCTCTCTCTGAAAGCATGTGTGTCGAAAATCATTTTCAACTCACCCATTGTATCAAAAGCATTGCGTTTGCCAAACGCTTTGAAGTTCGGCTCTAGCCCATACAATATGCCGCAATGAACTAAGTTGTGGTCCTCTGACGAGCAGATAGACATTCTTCTCCTCGTCGGGCATCGTCAAAGGGTGGGGGCCTAATGGCGCTTCTAGCACATATTGCTTTTGTGCAGCAGAGGAGAATCCTCAAATTCATGGCCCATTCAAGAAAGTTGCTACCGCTTCGTTGCTAGTTTCTCTTTCTCCATGAACGCATTAAAATTAAAAGCGGTGGTGCCATCTACAACAGAATTTGTAAAGTTTAGACTAAGTGTATGATAGATTGAGTTCAACTAATCTATATTATAATGAACTCCCACTCAAAAGCGACATCCTCGTGTCCTTTTGGTGATTACATGAACCAAATCCACTACACCAAGTCCGATCATCACGTGAGTCGGTATAGCTTCAAAGGCGAGCATCAAATGGGCATCATATCAACTATATGACTCATGCTTAACCTTTCGATTACGTGTTCCGAGGCCATGTCTGTACATGCTAGGCTCGCCAAGTTAGAACCTTAGTATTTTTGCGTGTAACTGTCTTACACCAAGTATGGTCGAGGATCCAAGTACACCCGATCATCACGTGATGTCTTGGAGCGATTTAAAACATAATCGGTGCATACTAAAGGGAGAACACATTCTTATCTTGATATTTAAAATGAGGGATCATCTTATTATGCTTAACAAAGCGCTAAACAAGCAATATAAGATGCAATCAAACATCATATGTTTAATAGTGAAATTATATGGTTCCCGCATGATCTCTATCATGTGCATCGTGGTATGATCACTATCATACCTATATGTGTAAATCCACAATCTATGGGTTTTACGCTATGTGTGTTGTAAGAGTATCATCTCATACTTCTTCTTACAACACTACCATATCATAACACTAGCCCAAAGAACAATCTAAACTAGACGCTTCTAATTTATCCATTGCAAGTTTTACGTGGCTGAGGGCTTTCGAGATAGAACCGTTCTTACCTACGAACATGAACCACAACGAGGATAATCAAATTGTTGACAACTCGCTTGCAAAATAGATATTGACTATAGTAGGAGAGAGACACCCGCTAGCCACTTATGCAAACTAGTTGCATGTCAAGCGTGGAACAGGTCTCATGTGCGAGGACATGTAAAGTTTGTCCGGGCCGCTTCATCCCACTATGCCACCAATATCCAAAATCACAAGAAAGGAGCAACAACATGATCATCATCGCCCACATACTCATATGTGTACTACCCGTGTAAAGTATCTACGCATAGATCCGGCTCTGATATAATGAAGGGTTCGCACATAGAAAACAAAAATTTTCCTACGATGTGAACTGTATACCAAGATCTATTTATACTAGATACAAACAAGGCGGATGTATATCCAGAGAGAACATACCCTTGAAGACCGACAAAGCTTAACGAGTCCAAACTCGTGGTTGATGTAGACGATCTCTTGCCGATCTCAAGATCGAGAGGAAGTCCTAGCGCCGCAAATCAAGGCCAGCATCCGTGCTCGCACACGCTCGAGGCACCGAGCAACCTCCGCCTCCTCGCCCAGCGATGCGGAAGCACAACTCTTTCTTGCCAAAAGCCACGGGAACATGTATCTCGCTAGTCCGAGACCATGGGGATAAATTCTAGAGGGGAGAGAGATCCTTCACGAGGAGGTGTGAGTGAGAAGTGAGAGGAGGGCTCCTTTTATAGGAGGAGGGGGACCCCAAGGGGTGGCAGCGCATGGGGCTGCCCTTGCCCTCCCTCATCATGTGGGTGGACACTCCACTCACAAAATGACCCTTCAAAAGTCCACTCAAAATCCCACTCAAAAATCCCATTAAATTTCCACCAAATTTAATGCAAACTCTCATTAAATAAAACTCTTTTATTTTATTCAGAATTTTGTCAATTACTTTAATGACAAACATTCACAATAACCCTTGCTAGAATTCTATTTCACATGCATAACCACTTTATGCAATTTCACCAAAACTTTTGGTATCTAGTGAAATAAATTCCTGCGCTTGTTTATTCTTTCGGCATGAAACTTTTGCTCCAATTGGATGTCGGTGTCTTAAGTGTGTCACCCTACGGTTCGTGAATAATGCGGACATGATCGAGACCCTCTCGATCAATAATCGAAGCGGATCCGAGACCCATACCGACTCCCACACATTCAACGATGACTTTCTTGTGATCGTCGGAACCTTTCACGCTAGTATCTTAATCCCTTTGTCTCACGATATATTACATGTCCGAGATTCGATCATCGGTATCTCCATACCTAGTTTGATCTCGTTACGACATGCACTCTTTTCTCGTTCCGTGATATAACATTCTAGTGATCAAATCACTTGCTTGCAAGCTAATCAATGTGATATCACCGAGAGGCCCAGTATATCTATCCGTCATCGGGATGAACAAATTCCACTCTTGATCCATGAGCCTCAACATAACACTTTATTAGTTCGAACCCATCTTTATAATCACCACATTACGGTGTGACGTTTGATGTTATCAAGAAACTCTTCGGTGTTAGTGATTGACATGATCTCATGGTCTAAGGATTAGGATCACCGTAAGTTGTTATAGCAATATAAACTCAATGACTTTGATCGTAATGCTATACTTCGGATGAATGTTCATCACATCATTACACTAATGTTGTGATCCCGTTATTAACAACATCCAATGTCCATGATCAGGAAACCTTGATCATCTTGTTAATCAACGAGCTAGTTTATGAGAGAGGCTTAACTAGGAACTTTCTGTTTGTTTATTAAACACACATGTATTAACGTTTCCGTATTAATACAATTATAGCATGCAAAATAAACATCTATCATATACTTGGAATACACATAATAAACAATTTATTATTGCCTCTCAGGGCATATTCCCTTCAATAGCATGAGATAAACCCAAAACCCAGCAGTTGTTGGTACTCTTATTCAGCCAATTCCGTTGTAGTTGCCATACTTACTAGTCAGGTACAATGGTCGCAAGCGACACTCCAAACAAGCAATTGTGGGCAGTATTAATTAGCCATTCCATTATAGTGAAGCTGATTACTAGTCATTATAAGTCAAATTTATAGCAGTAAACTTTAGTTATGCTTGTCTATGATCGAGATACTGTGCTCCAAGTCGTCCATATCCGCGGACACGGCTTTCAGAAAGTTTTACCCGGCCGGGGTGCACCAATAGCAACACACGCTCGATCAACCTCGGAAAAATCAAATCAAAACCCAACGAGGCTTTCACGACTGAACAATCACAGGATTCAGAAATATTTCAGGGGGCCACCCCTTAAGTAGAATCCGCAACGGAGTAAGCAAGCTCCGAGGCGGCCTCAAGGTTTGGCTAGGCAGAACTGTGAGCGGGAACCCAAAGCTGGGCTTGTCGACACATGGAATCGTGGTCCGATCCTAAACAGTACAGTGTGCTATCTGTCGCACAATTTAAATACAGAAAGTAGCATGGCATAAGTACATGATCGTAAATAAAACCTCAAACTAGTTTGTGGCCCCAAGAAATAAGACGGAATCAAGCTCTGGCTCAGGGGGGTCCCATATACCTCCCGGATGTGGATAGCGCGATAAATCAAGGAACATGTATCAAGTACTCGGGGTCTTACGGGACACAAGTGGGCGTTCGGAAACCAAATATTATCTATCACCCACCGATGCCTCTGCTTATTCAATTTTAGTTGTTAAACGGAAAATAAAGTGAACAATAAGTAAAACTAGGATCATCTCCAACATCAACATGCGGCATTTCATCAACAACTGTGGCATTTGACAACACGCGACAACACTTGAGCAAGCGACTACGACGCGCAAGTCCAACTATCTACCAAACAACAGGTAATAGGGTGTGTCCAAGGCAATATAAGGCTGCAGGGGATATATCGGGTACGGAAACTAGAGCATCGCAACACAGATAGCAATAGATCAACAGGAGGGAATTAAGACTATAAAAGTAAGATAGGTAGAAAGAGGGAGATGCTCGCCTGAAAACATGTCGAAGGGTTCCACCGGAGATCGGAGCGAAGCTCACATCAACTCAACGGCCTTATCCGCGAAGAAGCAAAAACACTAGAAGAACACCGGATGCAATATTTAATACGACGGCAGAAGATCGGCATGATGCATGTATGATGCATGGCATGGCAAGGTGCGATGCAATTAGGTCATATTAAGCAGAACCGGGGTCCCGACAATCAATTAGATGGTTCATGTTATTTAGGTACCCCGCAATTAAATGTTATATAGCAAGACAATAGATGGCAACGGTTCGCTACACATGTTTAAATGAGGCCAATATAAGGCTAGATTTGCCCGCATATGGGCCCCATATTTAATTATTAGGTGAATCGGCAGAAGGCCCCCAAACCACTGATATGAATGCAAGATGGAAGACAATTTAATATGCGACAAGGTTGTGTTTCAATTATAAAAATAGGGTTTGCGGGAAGGGGGTTCACACATTAGGGGCCTCGACGATCTTGGGGTTCCGGGGTTCGGGGTCGGTCTCGGGGTCCAGGGTTCGACGGAACGGTCTCGGGGTCCAGGGTTCTGACGGGGTCGTTCTCGAACTACGGGGTCGTTCTCGGATATCGGGGTAGGAACTTGGGTCGGTGTCGGGGCGCAACGGTCTCGCCTTGTACGGTGTCGTTCTTGTCATCGTGCAGATCTTGTCGGGTGCCACGGGTCGATCTTGCCGTTGCGAGGTCTTGTCGGGTCCTCGAATCGGATCGGTCTTGGCGTCCGGGGCGAAGCACTTGGCGTATGCGCATCGACGACCTTGGCATCCGGGTTCTTGACGATCTTGGCGTTCGGCGGGATCAGTCTTCGGACTCCGTGAACGGGTCTTGGCGGTGATCGGGTTCCATGTAGACGATCTCGACACTCCCAGGAAGGGGCCTTGGGTCGAGCATCGCTGCCCCCAGATTCTGGATCCCGGTGGTTGATGTCGGTCTCGAGTGACACCGGCGGTAGACGAACTTGGTAGATCACGGCGGCCTTGTCATCGATGAAGATCTTGGCGGGGTTCCAGGTTTTTCGGCTCCGTGTGGCAGATCTTGTTGATTCAAGTTGGAGACCTTGGGTGGTCGACTACGTTGCTTCATGCCGATCTTGCATTTGTACACATCTTCCAAAGGTCTTAAGGTGTTTGAACGAGAGCCACCCGAAAACCACATCGGCGAAACACAGACGAGGCAGCGAAACACGTTGATTAAACAGGTTGAGGGAGACACTGTGCTAGCAGGAACAACACAGCACAAGACCAAGCAGCGAGAGGGGAGGCGATGCCGTCAACGGGACTGCAGGGCTTGCGTGGAGGGCCCTTAGAAGCGGACAGCAGCGGCTTCTGACAAGGCTGGCTCGCAGCAGGAGGCAGCGCTCGCGAGGGGTGCCTGAGCCACGGGAGGGCGGTTCCTCGGGCGCAATGACGCCACCCGCGAGGAGGCGCACGGAAAACAGAGGCGGGGCCGACGGCGGCGGTCGCGGACTCTGCTCGAGGACGGCACGGAAGCGGTGGTTCCCAGCATGGCGAGGAGCTCGGCGGGCGCCCGGGCATGGCTCACTGGCGAAGCGGCCGGCGGCCTCCGGCGAGGAGAGGACGCAGCGGGGCGGCGCGGCAGCGGCGGCTCGCGAGCCACGGCGGGGCGGAGACATGGGAGGCTCGGGGCCGGAGGCGGTTGATCTTGTGAGGCGGCTCGGGGCAGGAGGGCGACGGCCGGTGGCAGCAGCGGTGGCCAGGTAGGAAGAGGAAGTGGCGGCGCGGCGGTGGCCTCGGCAGGGAAGAGACATGAGCTCGGGCGAGCATCAGCGCGGTGGCAGCTAGGCGGAGGCGGGCACCACATCTTGTGGCGGTGGGTGCACGGAGGAAGGGCTCCTAGCGGTGGTCTGGGAGAAGGAGGAGGCGAGCCAGGGAGAGGGATCGCGAGAGGCCTTGGCGGGGTAGGTGAGGACCAAAGCAGAGGAGGGCTCGCGTGGGCCGGGTCGAGGCGGTTCGAGGAGAGGAACACGCTGTGGCGGATCGAGAGCAGTGGGGCCGGCTTGCAGCAGACGCGGGAAGGCGGTGCAGGTCGTGTGCACCCAGCGTGCGTGGCGTGTGGTGCGAGTTGGATGCAGGCGTGTGTGCGTGGGAAGTGTGACCAGGACGGCGGTGGTCTTTGAGGTGGGGTTGTGTGGGCGGTGGGTGTGGACAGGTTGAGTGGAGGGAGGGTTAGGTGGTGATGTCGGGATAGGATTGGAGGAAGAGGGGTAGGCGAGGTGGCGGGTTCGATTGGGTGGAGTGAGGTGGCAGGGTGTGGGTAGGATAGTGGGTAAGTTTAGGAATTATGGGTGGTCCGTTTGTATTTTACGGGTGGTCGTTGGTCATTTGGCCCGTTCGCTTTAAAATAATTTAATATTTTATTTGATTAAAACATGGCCTTTGCAATCCAATGCAAGACAAAATAAAATAATCCGGACAAGCCCGGGTTTTGGGTATTGAATAAAGACGGGGCGTTCAATATAGAAAACAAAAATAGGGTTTTTAGCAAAATGGTTTCAAACAGATAGATGCATGCTGATGTTATGCTGATGCACCGAGACAAGACATGCGATTTTGACGATGCGATGCACGAATTTAACGCGATTTTCTAGTAGTGGTTTTGCGGGATGCCACACTCTACCCTCCTTTTGAAAATCCTTCTTAATTTCGCCAAGATCAAGACTTTTGAATATCCCTCGCTCGATGTAGCACACCATCAAATCATTAAGCCAACCATCGGACATCTTGTTGCGCAACTCGGTCTTGATGATCTTCATAGCTGAGAATGCCCTTTCAACTGTTGCCGTCGCCACTGGTAAAAGCATTGCTAACTCAATGAGGCGGTAAACTGTAGGAAACATGATGTGTCTTTCAAGTTCAACCATCTTTTTAGCTAGACTTGCAATATCAAGACATACTCTGAAATCTTCAACTCTCCTCATATGAATAATGAATAGGTCAAGGGCATCGTGTATATGCTCACGCTCATAATCAGAAAAATCCTCATGATAAATCTCTGTAAGTCGAGCAAGCTTATTCACATCGAACCTAACAAATGAGTCTCTTGGATCAAGACAGGAGAAGTTCTGAAGAATCTCTGAAGATGCCTCATTAAAACGGTGATCAATATCAGTGGTAATAGAGTCTATAGCAGCATAGAAGGTGTCAACACGATAAAAGTGATCAGTAGTGACCTGATGTTTTCCTCCTTTTCTTGTTCTGCCCCATTTTGTTACCATTGTGTCCATACTTGGAATTATGATTTCATTTTCAGTGCAAAATGATTTGACATCATCCAAGAGTGCCTTCCAACCATTATTCCTCCAATTGATCAAACGTGTTCTCACATCTGTAACCAAAGAAATTGCCTGAAATGATACAGTTAGATGTTTAGATCAACAAAATATACATAGGGAAAGTATAACCATAAACATCCATTGCATACCTGAATAATATTCTGATCCTTCTTTTGTAATAGAATAGATACATCATCTGTCATGCGTAGTAGTTTTAGCATCATCTTCATGATGAACACGAAGCTAAAAGTCTCCATATTATGATCCAAACCTCTTGCCTTACATGGATTACGTGCATCATCCTCGACAATGCCCAATATTTCTATCACTGCATCCCACATTGATTCAATACGAGCTAAGGTTGTGTAGTGAGAACCCCATCTTGTATCTCCAGGTCGGCACAAAGATGTTTCTTGATTTTGACCTCTTCCCGT
The DNA here is from genome assembly GCA_030063025.1 of Avena longiglumis. NCBI lineage: Eukaryota > Viridiplantae > Streptophyta > Magnoliopsida > Poales > Poaceae > Avena > Avena longiglumis. The sequence goes on from CP125977.1 coordinate 502,087,718, forward strand.
GGACATCTCACCTTGCTTGATCTTAGCTAAAAGAATCTCTTTGTGCTTATCAAGCAATATATCCTTCCTCCTGCAGGATGAACTACTGAGATTGGCAATCTCTTTCGCATCATCAAAGAAATCCTCAAGACCTTTACAACATCTCGATAAAGCAACAACTATCAACTGCAACTGGTGGGCAAAGCAATGAACATAGAAAGCATATGGGTTCTCATTGCGGATTAACTTCTGAAGGCCATTAAATTCACCTCTCATATTAGATGATCCATCATACCCTTGCCCTCGTAGCCTTGCAATAAGTAGACCGTGTTTAGCGAAAACCTCCAAAAGTGCCTTCTTTAAAGCTGGTGATGTTGTATTTGGGACATGCTTAATGCCCAAAAACCTTTCAACAATATCTCCGCTTTTGCTCACATACCTACAAGAAAATGATACAGTAAGTTGAATTACATTGCATAGAAAAAGTAAACTACATAAGTACTTAACATAGACTTCAACACGTACCTCGCAACCACGGCCATTTGTTCTTTGATCGATATATCACGAGATTCATCAATAAGAATAGAAAAAAGACAACCATCCATCTCGTCTTTGATGTATTTGGTGACCGCCTCCGCACAATTTTTGGCAAGCGCTTTTTGAATAGTTGAGGAAGTCATTTTGGCATTTTTAGGACATAGCTCGTCAAATGCAAGCTTCACTTCCCTATTCCTTTCTTTATACCAATCAAGCATCTCCAAGAAATTGCCTTTGTTCAAAGAAGTAGCGGATTCATCGTGTCCACGAAATGGTTCACCTTGCAATGCTAGATAACTTACAATGCCCAAAGATGTATCCACACGAGTTTCATACTTTACTAGTGAATCTTTGGTATAAGTTATAACTTTGCTTTTCACACTTGCCTTTTGATTCTTAAAATCATCACATGCTGTCCTTGAAATATTATGGATGCTACATGGCCCACCGACATGTTTACGAAATGCTTGTACCGCATTTTTCCAATGGTCATACCCCGAATTGGTAAATACATCATGGCCAAATTTTTGATCCATCTGATCATGTTTAAAAAGATAACAATAGAAGCAATAAGCCTTGTCCTTGTCCACACTATATTCCAACCAATCAAACTCCTTGTACCAATTTGGCCGAAAGGGTCTACTATCTTTATTTTTGGGGAAGTTATGTTGAGTAGGTTGGGTTGGGCCATTCTTTAAGTAAGCAAATCTAACATCATCTCTAACATTCGGAGCAAATTGATCAATTGGAATGCGTAGTCCTGGATCAAGTTTTATGTAATCTATGAAATCAGTTATACCTTCAACACCTGGAACATCAACATTCCCTTCCACTATGGGTTCAACATAATCTTCCACTTGATATGTGTCGGTGTCCATATAATTTCCGGTCCCTCTTTCTATTTCTTGATCTTGCTCTTGATGGTCAATAACATTTGCATTTTCATCAGGTTTGTGGGCGCTTGGTGTAGAGCTATTACCAATACCAAGTGGCACAAAGTATTTTTTTAAATCTGCAATCCACAAAACTAAAAGACATGAGTATTTGCAAAATATGTAGCTCACATCCGACAAATTCAGACCCTCATAAAATTTTCCAATTCACCACAAAGTCTAGAAATTGTACCTCCCCCCTTTGCAGCTACCGATCCCTTTCTTTTTTTGTCCATCCCCATCTTGAAGCTGTGGCCTGATGCTAGTCTGACCTACTCCCGGTCGTCTGCCGTCGAGTCCAGCAGGTGGCCGTCGGCCTGGTGGAGGGTACACTGCAGCGCCCGGCTGGTGGCAGTCTACGGTGGCGTCAATTCTCGACGAAAAGGACTGGCGGCGGACACCAAGGATCGGCTCCACGATAGACAGTCCCTTTCGATAGATGCGTGAGTCCAGGAAGCGAACGGCAGACATGCACACGCGGTCAGTTATTTGATCGATCAAGTCAAGTCCGTGTCTTCCTCCGATAGGAATAGCCTCATCGTGCGCGTGTGTCTCCTCCACACGCAGCCCAGCAGGCCCAAGTTAGGCAACGCAGCAGCTAAGGAGCCCATTTAGGCTATTTTTCAGTTTATCCTCTACAGAAACGAACTGAAACTATTGTAAATCATATATACATGAATAAATGACTATATATATGTAGTTTTTCGTCAAAAATCGAGGTAGGGCGGCCGCCCTACCTTGCCCTACTGGGAGCTCCGCCCCTGACCACACTAGCACGTAAAGGTCTTCATAACCATTTTATAAATTTGATCCATCCTTGTATCTCTTCGCCGACTTTTTCTGTTGTCATTAATGGCCAACCTTTCGCGAAATTCAAAGGAGACAGAGGTGTCCGACAAGGTTGTCCCTTATCTCCTTATCTCTTTGTCAGTGAGATAAATGAATTATCTATTGATTTACAGGAAGCTATGACAGCTAATAATTTTGCAGGGATAACATTAGGGCCAAACCGCCCCCTATCCATTCGCTTCTTTTTGCAGATGATCTTTTATTTTGCGGACAAGCTATAATGCAAAAAGCTTCTAGAATGAAACAAATACTATATGATTTCTGTAGGCAATCGGGACAAACACCGAATTGGACAAAATCTGGAATAATATTCAGCAGGTATGTTTCTCCATCCACTCGCCAAACCATAAAGCATATTTTCCCTCTCCCGGACATTGATACCAAATTCATACACCTTGGGCATCCTCTTATCATTCCTGGTAAGGATAGAACTGCAGTGTACAATTTCGTGTTTGACAAATTTAATCAAAACTTTCAACTTACAAGGCTGATCAACTTTCTCATGCTGCTAGACTTGAGCTTATTAAATCAGTTTTCTCTTCTATACCTGTTTATTACATGTCAAACATCATGTTCACTAAAAAGTTCATCGCCAAGCTAACTTCAATTATTATAAACTTTTGGTGGATGGGCATTAGAGAGGAAACCAACTCAAGAAGCCTTTGTTTGAGAGCTTGGAAAGATATTTGTTCTCCAAAAAATGAAGGAGGCCTTGGAATTATGAATTTACAGGCAATAAATCAGGGGCTAATTCTTATGGCAGTGTTGAGAATTGCAAACCAGCCTCATGACTTCCTCCATGCTGTGCTCAAATCGAAATATTTTCCCGACTCCTCTATTTGGCGCCCAAAATCAAATGTTCCCAAATCAGCCTTCTGGGCCTCTATAATCAAAATCCTCCCCACTCTAAAGGCACAGTATTTCTATCAAATCTCGAGTGTCCATGTTTCTATTTGGAGTAGCCCATGGTGCAAAGATTGGGCTAACATCTATGATTTCTTGATCATCCAGCCAGATAACTATCCTTATCCAGCTCATGTTAAATATCTGTTGGTTCCTAACCAACAAGCATGGAATTACCATCTCATTGACACTCTTTTCCAACCTCCCATGGATACAACTATTAAAAACACGCCTATAATTTGTTCACAAGATGAAGATTTCTTATGTTGGAAGCTCACTCCATCAGGTAAGTGTAATTCTAGAAGTGCATACCGTGCTTGTCTTCAAAATTTGCAGGACCAGGGAGAACCAAAGCCAAGACAGGTGCAACCCGCCACCAAACAACTTCTAAGTCAAATATGGAAAAACAAAAGCATAACACCTAGAGTGCAAACTTTTGGTTGGAGACTCCTCCAAAAAGCTATGCCCACAGGAGCTCGAGCAGGTAAGTATAGAAAATACATAAGTAAATTATGTTGTAGGTGTGGAGTAGAAGAAAGTGACATTCATTTCTTCTTCACTTGTCCCTTTGCCAGAGCTACTTGGTTCAGTCAACCTTGGTATTTAAAATCTGACATCCTCCTTTCTGGTGATGATTCTCTTACGCAAATTCTATTAAATTTTCTAAACATGAATCATCCTCATGGGAACTTGGAAAACATTCTTACTTTCATGTGGTGTATTTGGAAAGCAAGAAATGATTGCTTGTTTAATAGGAAAGAGAGTTAACCATTGAAAATCCATCATATGACAAATGCAATTAATAGAAATATGGAGATATTGGATCCTTTGCAGGTATGAAACAAAAGGAAGGACAATCAACTCTCGGCATGGTGCTGTCCCAAACATGCAGACATGCATCATGGAAGATGCCTGATCTCATGAAGAAACCTTCAAGCAAGGTGAAACAATCAAAACAGGTCTGACTATTTAGGAAAACAAAATCTTTACAGATGCGGCTTGGAAAACAAAAAAAGTCCTAGGATCTCAGGGAAGAACTGCTACATGAATTGGAGTTTATTGTCTATTTTACCAAAACAATCTTAGTGCAACAGTGTTGATCTAGGCCTCATCTGCAATGGCTCCATCGCCTCTTCATGCGGAAGCAATGGCCCTGCTTTTGGCGACCCAGCTGGCGCAGCAACTCCATGCCCACAAGGTTACATTCCTAATTGACAACCTAACACTGGCAAGAGCGGCTGCAACATCCAGAACAACTGTCTCTGAAGCTCCATGGAAAATTTGGGAGCATATTGCACAATATCATAAGGCATCCAGGGACCGACAATCAAGTATACACCATGTGAAAAGAGACCTCAACGGTGTCGCTCATGACTGTGCACATCAGGCTATTAGACAATCTCAGTCTAGGCCTACTTTTAGTTGCTCTAATTCAGCTCATGTTCATGGCAATTGTCTCATAGTTCTAGTTACTCAAAATTTTATCTTTGAGGAATTTGTATTGCACGATGTGCATTGCTTATGAGCTGAATAAAAATTGGCGCCTCCTGCGCCTCCCTCTGTTTGCCTAGAATTGGAGCTGTATCTGTGGCAAGCATACGCGCACGGCAACGCGGAAGAAGACATGCAGCCAAGCCGAAAAGCTAGGGAAGCCCAGTCGGCCACGTATCCACAGCAAGTCCCAAGTAGATTATTATTCTGATGATGCAAGAAGAAAGAACAAGGAAATCTGAGTGCAGCTAGCTGGAGCCGGTCCGTTCAAAAAAAGAAAAATAAATCAACCAGAGCTAGTCCGTTCAAGTGGAGCCTCACGCAAAAATTTCTACAAAAGTGCATCAAGTCTCGACTCCTGAAGTCCTGTTATTTTTTGAAAAGAAGCAAGGAGCAGAACTGTGCAATACACACATCGGATGACCAATTAAGCAGAGCTCAGGAATGGAGAATACATCAATCAGGTGTACGATGCGTGGCGGCTGGATGCGTGGTCGCGTTGACATGCATATCACCAAAGGAAAATGATATGTCTAACCCGGGGGATTCGCGCGCTCGCGTCCCCCCCGGCTCCTGCGTGTGCCACGTGTCTAGAACGGTTGAGACAAGTCCATCGGATAACATTATTCTTCCGGCATAATTTTTCTTGACTGGTCGTCTTCTTCCTGACCCCTCCGCTAATCTTCTTCTTGCCGGACCGAGCGCTGCCGCCGGCATGGTCCTTCCGCGCGCCGGTGAATCTCCGCCAACGCCCACTCTCTCGAGCGACGCCGGCCCTCCCATGGCCGCCTCGCGCGCCGCCGGCTCTCCACATCTTCGGCGTTCAACCATGACGACCTCCGGTGTTGCTGCTGTCTTGGACTGGCCATGGCCTCCCGCAGTCGACGCGGTGGTAGTTCTGGCCGGTTCCTGATCCCTGCCATCGGCTACGTCTTGTCTTGGTGAGCTGCGGCAATGGCTGTGTTGGAAGCGGCGTCTGGCGGGTGCTACAAGCGCCGGAGGCGTCTGCTACCGGCAGCGGCTGCTTCTGCTATCGGCAGTGGTGGCTAATTCTTCTACCGGCGGCGGCGACTTGTACTACGGAGGCGTCTGCTACATGCGGCGATGGCGTCTGCGACCGGCGGCGGTGATTTCTGCTACCGTCTACGGTGGCGTCTGCTACATGCGGCGACGGCGTCTGTGACCTGCGACGGCGGCGGCTGCGACCGGCGACCATGGCGTTTGCAACATGCGGCGACGACTTCTGCTACCAACGAAGGCGGCATCTGCTACATATGACGTCGGCGTCTGCTACATGGCGGTGGCGGCGTCTGCTACATGTGACGCCGACGTCTGCTACATGGCGGCGGCGGCTACTTTTGCTACATGCAGCGGCGGTATCTGCTACCGGCGGGGATGGCGTTTGCTACTTGCTGTGGCGGCGTCTGCTACATGTGGCGGCGACGTTTGCTACATGGCGGCGATGGCGTTTGCTACATGCGGCGGCGGCGGCGTCTGCGAATAAAAGACGTACGAGCGGTGCTGCGACGAGCTGCAAACGGCGGGTGTAGGTGCAAGCTCGTGGTGGACTGGTGGTGCCGGAGGTATAAAGGATGAATGTCGCTGCTTCAAGCTGATTGACTTCTTTCCCTGCCAGTCCTCTGCTGCAACGTGCTTCCTTACCTCATGGCGAAGCTGCGCGAGGCGCCTGGTTCGAGCGATAGAGCGGTGGTGCGGTAGAGCTGGAGGCGGCGGAAGTCGCGGTGCTTCTTGCGTGTGGTGGTTAGAGAAGGAGATTTTCCTGAGGATAAGGGGAAGAAGCACGTGAGGCGTGGGGCTGACAGTTGCAATTTTAATCGGACGGACATCGCAGGTATGATCAAATGGTCAGGGAGGCGGGGGATCGCAGGGATCGATCACCCGGGGGACGCTCAGCGTTACCCTATCACCAAGCAGTACCAAAAGGAGTCACGTCCAAAGCTAGTTCACTGCGGCAACTCAGGCATCCATGCAATTAACAATCGGGTCTCGAGAAAGAAAAAAACTACTATGCGTCACCTGAGAGGATTTTTGGATCATATGGTATATACGGAAGCGGGTAGAGAGTACCAACTGGCCTACTCATCGACCGGTTCAAAAAAAAAAAGATCGATCAAGTCAGAGCTAGTTCGTACCAGTTGAAGACAACAATATAGCCTCTGAAGCAAATGTATCTAGACTACTTTTAGTATGTAGGTTTATTTGTATTTGAAGTGAATCTACACAATAAAAAAATATCTAGATGCACTTTCTTCACAACCTAAAACATCTTACATTTTAAACGGAGGGAGTACATCGGCAAGTTATCGAGCTGCATGGACAATCAGAAAGATACTTCGATTTCACCATGGACACTTTCGTTGCGGCCGTGGCCGCCAACGACTTCGACCACGGGATCCTCCATGGCCGTCGACTACTGAGGTGCTCTCCTTGTCATCTTCTGGAAGCTTTCCTAGCGATCAAGAATCGACTCCGTCCGGCGACCCACTGCCACATCAACTACGTCCATCGCGCAATTCCATCGACCATATATATGCGACGCGACTCCAACAACCTGGACCACATCATCCGCTGCGCCAACTTCGTCAACCGCGTTGACTCTACGCCCGGGGACTGCGCCGACTATGCCGCGCGACCCGCTAAAGTCTTCGGCTGCGGGCGACCCACTAAAATCATTGGTTGCACAAACCCACCAAAATCATCAGCTACGTCAACCCGCTACAATCTTCGGCTGCAGTGTCCCGCTACAATCTTCGAATGTGGCAAACCACTGCCATCATCGGCTGCATCGACGCTTCCGATGCATCGGCTCCCACCTCAGCGACCCGCTACGGTCTTCGGTTCCGGCGATTTGCTACAATCTTCTGCTGTGGTGACCCGCCAAAATCTTCGGCTCCGGCGATATGCTGAATCTTCGGTTGCCCCAACTCTCTATAAATCTTAGGCTGTGGTGATCTTCTATAAATCTTTGGTTGCGGAAACCCGCTGCCGTCATCGGCTCTGGCATCCTGCTGCCGACTCAGCTTCATCTACGGCAACTACAAATAAAACTAAGTTTTCCTTTACTTAGAGTTGATTTCTTTTTTAACTCGCACTCGAAACACTCGGGGATGCGCCCTTTCAGAGTAACCTAAGTGCCATCGACTCCGCGCACTCGATCACCTCATACGCGACTTCCTGAGTAGCTGACTCTGTCTGAGCGTTGAATCCTTGAACTCCATCCTAGTTGCAGCCCAACTGACAGGTTGGCAAGATTTATGAGCTTATGCTCACCTGATAAAAATCAAGACCCGAGTAGAGAACCTCCTCGGATGAAGATCATCCTTGAGCGTTGTTCGCGCACCCGATGAAAAAAAAAATTATCCTATGAAGTCGATAAAAACTTCAAATTCTCAGACCGCGTCCGCCGCGATAATATGTTTGAATGCTGTGTCCACGACATGAAGATAAGACCCCGGGATCTGTCATGTGAGGCCTGGTAACCGCACATGAATGCGCTTTGCCAGTATTTTATCTATATCCACGATACGATAAAAAATCCCGACGGACGCGTTGGATACTCATAACACAAAAATAGAATTCAGTAATCGATAAGACCTCCATGGCCCGAGCTAAATTACGCCAGCATATATCAGGTTCGAGTCCAGGGACTCGATCTTGATGTAGGTTTACGTTATTTTTGCCCAAGTGCAATTAACTGGTTTCTAATATGTCGGATGCACCAGACTCGTTATACCAAAATCCGCATGACAAACTTATTGAACTTATAGTTCCCCTACTCGATAGAAAAAATTCCTCCTATGGAGTCGATACAAAAGAAAGAAGATCCGAGTCGAGTACCTCCTCAAACGAAGATATCTGAGCCTATGCTCCGGTGTAAGCACCCGGACATAGCCTCGGCGCTACTCCCATCAGTAGCGCTGGTCGCGCACCCAACAGTTTTGATGATTCAAGAAATAGAAGGCCTGGGTTAAGTACCTTCTTAGATGATAAAGATTTGAGTCTATGCTCTGGTGCAAACACCCGAACATAGTCTCGGGGGCTACTCTCATCGAAAGCGCTGACCGTGCACCCGATTGAAACAACAAACCATCCTACGTAGCCGACAAAAGAACTCAAGAAGATGAACTTTGAGCCTACACTCAACTGCAAGCATTCGAACGTAGCCTCGGGGGCTACTCCCATCGGGAGAGCTGATCGTGCACCCGACAGAAAAAGCAAAAATCCTCCAACGGAGTCGACAAAATATACAATGATGAAGAATAACCTTGAGCCTACCCGAGTGTAGCTCAATAGTTACTCCCATCGGGAGCTCCCGAGGAAAACACCAACGTCATTTCAAGAACAAGACAACTTTATCTATTGCAACAGCTAAACAAGGCGGTCGAGAAAATTCACGCATCCGAAGAAATCTTTGAGTTCACCTTCCAGGCATATTGAAAAGGATTTTGAGCCTATGCTCGGACACAAGCATCCGGACATAGCCTCGGGGGATATTGACATGGGCATGACCCTTTGAGTGCCCATCGTTGGTATATATGGTGTGACCCAACGGAAGGCTCACCCGAAGACGTGCCAAGATTCATAAAGTCAATGATGATTCAACAGATACGAATTCTACAGGGCACAGACTCCTGGTGATACAAGACAAGAAAAGTCCAAGACTAGACTAGACTAGATACAACTCTAGCCTTATAACCAACTCGTATTGGTACCCGGGACCTAGCCTCCCCATATATAAAGACTAGGAGGGGCCAACAAGGAGGAGACAACACAACGCTACGCTAACCCACAATAGATAGTCGACTCATTGAGTTTGTACTCTCCAATGATAATACGAGCAGACAAGCAGGAGTAGGATTTCCTCTATGAGGGCCCGAACCTAGGTAAATCGCCTCTCTTGTTTGTCCATTAAGCTGACGAAATATCCATCGCTCTTTTTTCACGAAACCCTAAGTCCATAACGATGGCCATTGCCAAGGTCACCCCTCGTCACATTCAGATAAAAATAGGGAAGGGGAGGCTTTGTTGATAACAGTATTAGCACGACCGGATAAAATGGGAAGTGCCATCAGAAGAGCATGTGATGGATGGCCGAAAACAAGAGCTAAATTTGTGGCTAGGTTGGACCAAACATGTTGTTTAGAGCATCTCCAACTAGCGTTGTAAAAAGCTCCCGCGCGATAAAAACCGCCGACTTAGCACGCCAGCATCCGGCGCCAACCCCACGAAATACCCGCCGCCGCCGCCATTCCCGGTGCCCTGTCACCGCCCTCGTTCGCGCGACCGTTAGGGAGCCTCATCCGCGCTCAAATCAAACCCCACTCCACCGCCACAACCGCTCTTCTCTGGAAATCAATATATCTTCAACCAATTCACATATTCTTCAAGAATAAAATAAATTCTACAACATATGTTGGTCTCATTCTAGCTCCACTTTTTACTTCTATGACCCTTCTTGGAGCCATCTCACACTAGAACAGGAGTGTGTGACTCCGCTTTAGTTTTTTCAAATACATCATGAACATGACATGATCATTAGGATTTTTGTTGTTATCCTTGATATTTCTTTTACATGTGTAGTTTGATATGTTCATTGGTGATAGCAATAGTATATGTGCAATACATGCATCACCAATCATTTTATAAGCGTGAGTATTTAGAAACAATATTGATACTGGTACATTGCATCCAATCGAGCATCCAATCGAGTATGATGATATTGCTAGTGTTTTGACCAAATGTTCAATATTTAAATATCACTCACACAAATAATATAGGTCTCTTATGATGCTCCAAGGTTGCATCGCCTCATAACCTTTCACCTCGGACTTTTGTCTATGCACCATAGAGTTAAGAAAGATCGTGAAATTGTTTCTTACGTGAAAAGAGTCCCTTCACACTATCCAACAAATACATCATATTTTTACTCATTATCCAATTAAAATCACATTATATAAACATATTTCAGATTTAGTGTATTAAATATGTCAAATACCAAAAAAATATCAAATTTTAGAATATTAAATAAAATATTTAAGTTGATTCAATTGTTTGACATTTTAAAAAATGAAGGAAAGGAAACTTTTGTGTACATGTTTGAAATCTTCTCAACCTAGACTTCAAAACATTTATATGTGAGTGGATTAACATGGATATCAAATTTGTTTCTATTTTGCTCAACCAATTGGATTATTTGGTGACATTCAAAATATTTATCCAACCAATCTTGAATCATTAAAGTGATGGAATAAAATGACTCCCAAATTATGGTGGACTAGTGTTTTGATATGCCCATTTAACTCTTAAAGCAACCACTTGATTTTGTGGATCTTCATAAATGTTTTGCACCACTTGATTTAAAAGAGAGAAGATAGTATGACTTCTTCATTTTTGGTTTGGATATTAAATTGGTTCTCCTATGATATATAAGTGAATATATTGTTTGGTGATTTTTTGAATTGATTTGGGGTATATAAATTTATAATTATATTTAACATCGCATAAGTATCCCTATAGGACAAGGTGCATAAGGATATTTTTGTATATTTTATTTTGGATAAAAAATGCGTTCCCTAAGTCTTAAATGACTATTTAGATTTCTACAATTATTCCCAGTCTTTTTTGAATCAATTTGGAGATATAAATCAAAAAGTTAGAAAAGAATCAGATGAACCGAACAAGCGCAGTCTGGAGGATTCTGCATCAACTCATCTCTATCCTTCCTATTTGTGCTTGGCCCTCCCGCCAAACTTAGCCCATCTAGACCGACCGAACACCAAAATAGGCCGAAACCCACGTGTACTGATTTTTCTAAATGTTTTGCTCAACGTTCATGGCAGTTACTACTATTTCTCTCGTGCTCGTATCAAAAAAATACGGGTAAAAGGGAACTTTATTAAACAGGAAGGGTTGCATTGTGGTCATGTTCTATCTCCTGAAGAATAACATCAGGTCCAGACCCTTACCAAGTAGCAGTATGTCGTAGTGCTTATATAGTTTCGACTTCTGTACGAAACCTATGCAAAAATCTATTTGAGTTTTGTCCAGGGTACTAATTAATTTTCCACTTAGGTGTTTTATAATTTTCCAAACCGAACAAGTGTCTCGAATGCCACTCGACGGTATTCATTTCTCCATCTCTCTCCTCGGCCCATACCAATTACCAAGAGGAACCAAAGAGAGCACCGTGCGCACCTTGTCCTCCTCCTCTACTTTTCTTCACAAAATATCTCCATAGAAGCCACATACAGTTCGTTTCTACCATGCCAAACATCATCCCAAACTCGAGGTCATGGTTAGATCTCATCATCCTGAAACATCTAATATACGTACACAACAGCCAGGAGAGGCGATCGGGATCTTGCTAAAACACATCTAGGGTTTCGTCCTCTTTATCGGAGATATCTCCGGTCTGCTCCGTCTCGGGTGGTCCTAGGGCCTTGGAGGTGTGGGGCACCACGGTTCTCTCGCCGACGGGAGATTTTCTATTCTTTATTTAGCTTGTTTTTCAGTGTATGTTTGGGGATGTTGAGGCGAAGGCTATGTCCTAAAGTCAGAATAAGGTGTTGGAGGAAGATACACAACCCCCGCTACTTGCGATGAACCCCGAGAATAGTTTCAATCAATAAATATGTAGCGAAAATAAAACAATGAGTACATGCACATGTGACACAAGGATTTACGTGGAAAACCTCCTCAAGGTGAGGAGGAAAAAACCACATGTACGGATCAACCGGTCCACGCGACCTTCACTATGAGCAACCTGGGTACAGAGTCTTCTCTATAACATTTAAAGATATATAACACACTCAGCACATTGCCAACCGACAACAACAACAACCACTTGAGAGAAAGATTACAGCAAAGCGAAGTATCTCAATTTTTGTCCTCTTCGGTAATCAACAAACTGCTTTTAAACCACAGATCCAATCAACACCAAATTTGGTAGACAAGCTGACATACAAGTACGCAACATACATATTCCAAATTTTAGGTCAATCGAACACCGTTTATCTGCTCAAATTGTTCGTCTACCAAAACTGCTCTGTGCTGAAACTGCAACAGTCCGAACCGACTAAACCGCTTCCAAATCTGATGCTACACTGACCCAAATATCAAACCAGCTAACCAGATCGAAGTACTCAAAGTAAGGAACAATCTCACCAAGTTTGGAGCCAGTCCAAGCACGTCTGAGCCTCCAAACACCATCATGAAGACATACCGATCAAGTCTTAGAAATCTGGACAAAAATTACCCCTCCTTCTTCATCTCTTCTCACTAGGTTGTGTTGTTCTTGTGTGCTATCTCACCCTCTCTCTTTCTTAGCTTACACTCTGATTGAGTGTCTCACGCACACAATCACCAAGGGTGTCTAGGGTTTTCTTTTCTACTCCTCTCCCAAGGAGCACCTCAGCCGTTGGATACGAACATCGATCAACGGTTGAAACGTGTTGGACTTTCACGGGCTGATGTTGGGCTGCCAACTGTTGGAGATATGCCCAAGAGGCAATAATAAAGTGGTTATTATCATATCTTCACACTTATGATAAAAGTTTACATACCATGCTATAATTGTATTAACCGGAAACATTAATACTTGTGTGATTTGTAAACTAAAATAAGAGTCCCTAGTAAAGCCTCTTGTTAAACTAGCTTGTTGGTTAATATATGATCATGGTTTCCTGATCATGAACATAGAGATGTTATTAACAACAGGATCATATCATTAGGAGAATGATATGGTGGACATACTCCTATAGATAAGCATAGCATAAAGATCAAGTCATTTCAATAGTTCAATTGCTATATGCTTTCTGATACATAGTAACCTAATTCCTTCGACCATGAGATCATGCATATCACCTTTACTGGATGGATGCTTTGATGACATCAAACACCACACCGTGGCGGGTGGCTATAAAGGTGGCATTGAGTGTTCGGAAAGTATTGGTTGAAACACATGGATCAAGAGTGGGATTTGTCCATCCATATGACGGATAGATATACTCTGGGTCCTCTCGGTGGAATGTCATCCAATTAGCTTGCAAGCATGTGACTGGGTCACAAGGGATCACATATCACGGGAACGAGAAAAGAGTACTTATCGGTAACGAGGTTGAACTAGGTATGCAGAGATACCGACGATCATAACCTCGGATAAGTAAACTATCGTGAGACAAAGGGAAATTGGTATCGTATGTAAGTGGTTCATTCGATCACAAAGTAATCGTAGAAATATGTAGCCATATGAATTTCCAGATTCCTCTATTGGTTATTGTTCGAGAAGTGTCTCGATCATGTCCGCATAATTCACGAACCGTAGGGAGACACACTTAAGGATTGACGTTGTTTTGAGTAGTTATGGTATTATGAGAAAGAGACCGAATGTTGTTGAGTCTCGGATGGGATCCGGGATATCACGAGGTGATCCGGAATGGTCAGGAGAATAAGATTCATATAAGGAAAGCCCGTTTGAGTTCGGGAATGATTCCGGTGTTTTCATCGGGAATGTTCTAGAAGGTTCCGGATTGTCCGGCACTCCGAGGGGGGAGGGTACATGAATGTGTCATTGAATGATTGCATCATGTACTAAGTGTTCTTGCTGTTCCAAAACTTGAAAGTCAAACTGCCAGTTTGAAAGTCAAACGGCTAAAACAGGAAACTGTGGAAAACAGGAAACTGTGGGAAACAAGCAAGAGGAGGTTGAAACCAACTTGGAGGAGGAGTTCCTCTCCTCCAAGCCGGCGGCCATCCCTAGGCCGAGTTGGGGAGGGACTCCCCTCCCTCCCTGGCGCGCCTAGCCCCTCCACCTATAAAAGGAGGGGCAGGGCCTCCTCCTTGAGACACACAAGTTTCTACCTCTAATCTCCGGTTTAGAGACGTTTTGGTTTAGAGCTTCTAATTGCTCTAGCCTGCGATTTAGAGCCTTCTAATTGGTGTGTCTAATCCCTAGACCACTAATAGCTCTCTCTCATACTCCACCATACTCGCTCCGGCTTAAGGCGAAGCCCTGCGGGATCTCCCTCTACTTAGATACCACGTTGTCTTAGGAATCGCGAGGAGAGTGCTACAACCTCCGCATTGCTTTGGAACAAGGAGAGGAAGGTCTTCAGAGTACCGAACGTGTGACCGATCTGAAGCGCTGCGGAACACAGGCCGGAAGGATCGTCTCGCGATCTTGAGATCGGAAGTGTCGACTACATCACCCGAGAATCTGCTCGTTAACCGCTTTGGAATCTTCGAGGTAAGTTATTCCATCGACTCGTTGCTACAATCTAGTAGATAGATCTTGGCTTGTTTGTTTGTATGCGATAGAAAATTTTGTTTTCCATGCTACGAACCCCTACGGGTATCGAGCCGTGTCTATATGTAGATCTGTTGCACGAGTAGAACACAATGGTCATTGTGGGCGTTGATGCTTTTATTGTCGATTGCTTCTTATGTACTTTGCATCTTGCGGTATGTTGGGATGAAGCGGCCCGGGATAACCTTACATGACATCGTTCATGAGAGTTGCTCCACGCTTGACATGCAACTTGTATTGCATAAGTGTCTTTGCGGGTGCCTGTTTCTCCTAGCATAGTTAAGATCCAATTTACAATGGGTGATTGACAATACTAGTATCAATGTTGTGGTTCTTGTTCGTAAGTTAGAACGACACTTATTGAAAGCCCCAAACCACGTAAAATATGCAAAGAAAGTAGAGGCGTCTAACTTTGTTTTGCAGGGGTGTGCTGTGATGTGATATGGCCATGATTATATATGATGTATGCAATGTTCCTTATTGTAAGTCGGCAACCGGCAGGAGCCATATGGTTGTCTTTAAATTATGACCCGCGTGTCTATTCAAAGTAGTTGTAATAGTTGAAGCTGGTGGACGACAACCATGGAGCAGCGTCATTGACCTTGATGCAATGCTGGTGATGATGGAGATCATGTTCGTGCTTGAAGATGGAGATCGGAAGCACAAAGAAGAAAGGCCATATCATATCACTGATTATGAATTGCATGTGATGTTAATCCTTTATGCATCTTGTATTGCTTAGTAGACGACGGTAGCATTATAAGATGATCCCTCATGCACATGAATTTCAAGTCATAAAGTGTTCACCCTTAGTTAGCACCGTTGCTAAAGCTTGTTGTTTCGAAGCACCACGTGATGATCGGGTGTGTTAGATTCTACAAGTGTATACAACGTGAGCAAGCCAGATTTGCTCATGCGGAAACTAAGGTTTGATCTTGACGAGCCTAGCATGTACAGACATGGCCTCAGGAACACGGATTACCGAAAGGTAGAGCATGAGTCATATAGTAGATATGATGAATATGTTGATTGTTCGCCATTGAAGCTATATCAACTCTCGTGATGATCGGTTTTGATGTGGTGGATTTGGTTCGTGTGATCACTAAAACAATGTGAGGGATATTGTTTTGAGTGGGAGTTCACCTAGATTAATTTAATTATTAATTAGAACTCAATTTATCATAAACTATATCAAAGTGAATTTGCATAGTTGTTGTAGTCATTGGCATCCGTTTACCACCTTGCGCTTAGTTATAATTGAGATAATAGAACTATAGAATTCTGGTTAGTTACTTTACGAACTGGTATCGTATTGTTTTGAATTGTTAATCTAAAGTTTAAAAGTCCTATTGCAAACTTTCGAAGTTAGGTTACTCCATGAAGTTTAATAATTAGTATTAAATCAAGAGTAACAATTCCAAGTGTTAGTATATAAGTATCATGTTTGTCTCTATGATTCTTGATATTCAAAGGATTCTCCTAATATCAAGGTTATCTAAGGATCTGAAAGAGTTGTTTCAGAAACCATGATTTGTGGAAGATATTGTGATATCTGAAACGAAGTTTTGGTTGCAACATGATAGATTATAATATGGCTAAAGTCATGTTCTCATATTTGATGAGAATTTGCAAAAGGTTGGAGACACTAGTTGTCCTAAACCTCCAAAAGTTTTGGAAGAGCAACATTATACTCACGATTCATCGTTATAAGCTAAAATTAGCTTGATCATGGACGATTCCATGAAAAGGGTGAATATTTGATGTAGGTAAAATGTTTACTACACCAAGAGATTACTAAAGAAAGGAATTTGAAAGAACACCAAACACTTGATAATGGTGATCTACTTCAAAGTGCAAGTCCAAAGACATTGGTATTTAACTATACACGCTTTGGACTATGTGTCATATGTATGACTCCACTATTGATGTTGATAGATTCTTTCAAGCAGAAAGGAAATCTTGAAGAGAATCTCATAAATATATGGCAGAAGAGAAAGGACTAGAATTGTTTAGTTTAAGTATATAGATGATATACATGTTATGGCTATATTCTTTGCTTATTAAACAATGTGGTTCTTAAGTATTTGATACTGAATTTGTTGGTATGAATCGTCATACGAAACAATGTAATTCATGAACTACGATGGCCTAAGTAATTAGCAAAAGAATATTTGATGATGTTCATTGAGAACAAATAAAGGGTTATTGTGTTGCTCATTAAACATCAAAGTTTGCCTTCAAGATTTGTTTTATCAGGTATTATAAGAACAAAAGGGTTGTTCAAATAATTGCCGTAATCCATAAATGATGGATGATTCACAAATCTCGTTGGAGAAATCACATCCATAAAACTAGTGCTAAAAATATCGAAAGACAAATTGATTGAAAGATCACTTAGGAAGTGACATCGCCGTTTAAATTATATTGGAAATAAAACATGAAGAAAATCCATATGGATGGAATTTTGGAGTCTATTTGATTTTGATCAAATGACGCTTGTGAAACTTTCCTAGAGATAATTAAAACTTCGTTCATAGGCCAAAAGGGAACGATAGACTAGCTTATTGGAACTTGTACATATTGTTGTATGAAGTCCATTATGTATAGTCAAGAGCGATGGATTTCAACTTCATGTGCTTTCTCCGAAAATTTGAGTGAATATATGAATATTTACTTAATAAGTATGAAGTGTGAAACATTTGAAAAGTTCAAAGACTTTCAAGATGAAGTGAAAAATCATTGTAACAAGAATATAAATAGTTTATGATAAGATCATAAAGGAAGATATTTGAGTTACAAGTTTAGCATAATATCTAAGATTTAAGGAATCGTTCCGTGGATTTGCATTGCCCGAAACACCATAAGAGTATGGAGCGTTCGAGATATGTAATTAAACCTTGTTTGACATGGTAAGATCAAAGGTATAATTCATAAAACTGCCATTATATTTTAAAGATTAAAAGCTTTAGAGATTACCGTTTTCCACTGAAAAGAGCTTCATCATAATCCGTTGAAATGACACCATATAAGGTTATGGTTTGGGATAAAACCCAAGTTGTCCTTTCTTAAACATTGGTATGCTATGCATAAGAAAGATGTGTGCAACCAAAGTCGGATGAACCTGTCTTTGTATAAACTGTTAAGTATTCCTCCATAAACACCGGAGACAAAAGTGTTTGTTGCTTAGAACGTCAAGTTTCTTTGAGAAGGAATTTTTCGTGAAAAAATAAGTGGGAGCGCTAAGACATATTTCTAATACATTATGTGGAGGACATATTGTTGATTAGAAAAGATGTATCTTTTATTAACACATATTAAGAATTTCATCCCGATGAAAGACTTAGGCAAAACCCAAATATTTGGCATCAATAGACGCTAATATGGTTGTGCCAGAAGTACATAGACAAGATATTGAATGAGTTCAATATAGAAACTACAAGAGAGGTTCTTGTCGCACAGAAAGGATTGAATGAGTTCAATGTTGATGATATATTCAAGTGTATTGACATTTGGTAAAGTGAAACAAATAATCAAGTATAGATTGATACTTGATGTATGAAATCACAAAGAGTATTTATATCAATCATACTGTGATATGTACAAATCCAGATATGTCCTATGCTCTAAATGTTGTGAGCATATACCAGAATGATTTGTAAGATGATCATTGGACAATAGTAAGGATATTCTTATGATCTTTTGGAAGAACTAAGAGTATATTATTTGTAGAAGTGACAAATAGAAGGTTAGTTCATTGTAAAAGTACTACATTGATACTAGCTTTGTCACAAAGTACAAATTAAGTTTATCTCAATCTAAACTAAGGGTGGCACAATATAATGGAAAGTGAGTTCCATAATGGATTTGGATGAGTTCCAAAGTTAAGACATTGTGACAGATACTACAACAAAAGTCTAAGTATATGACTGCTGTTTTAGCAGCAAAAGAGGGCATTTGTGTCAAGTAGTTTGTTATCAAACTAGGTGTAGTTCACAGTGGGATAATACTGTGAAGATATATTGTGCGACAATATTATCAACATGTTTTAACCCCAAAGAGCTAAAGGTCACACCGAAAGACCAAATTTATACAAAGCCATCTCATTAGAGAATGAGTGATGCGTAGAGACGCAAAGACATGCAATTACACAAGGACCTGGAAGTGTCAGATCCGGAGATCAGTTGACCACTAGCAATCGTGTACATACAACACCAGAAAGCCATAGGTGTTATATACACAAAGGTTTGAAACTAGATTATTGACTCTAGTGCAAGTGGGAGACTGTTGGAGATATTCCCAAGAGGCAATAATAAAGTGGTTATTATCATATCTTCACACTTATGATAAAAGTTTACATACCATGCTATAATTGTATTAACCGGAAACATTAATACTTGTGTGATTTGTAAACTAAAATAAGAGTCCCTAGTAAAGCCTCTTGTTAAACTAGCTTGTTGGTTAATATATGATCATGGTTTCCTGATCATGAACATAGAGATGTTATTAACAACATGATCATATCATTAGGAGAATGATATGGTGGACATACTCCTATAGATAAGCATAGCATAAAGATCAAGTCATTTCAATAGTTCAATTGCTATATGCTTTCTGATACATAGTAACCTAATTCCTTCGACCATGAGATCATGCATATCACCTTTACCGGATGGATGCTTTGATGACATCAAAAACCACACCGTAACCGGGTGGCTATAAAGGTGGCATTGAGTGTTCGGAAAGTATTGGTTGAAACACATGGATCAAGAGTGGGATTTGTCCATCCATATGACGGATAGATATACTCTGGGTCCTCTCGGTGGAATGTCATCCAATTAGCTTGCAAGCATGTGACTGGGTCACAAGGGATCACATATCACGGGAACGAGAAAAGAGTACTTATCGATGTGAGGTTGAACTAGGTATGCAGAGATACCAAGCGATCATAACCTCGGATAAGTAAACTATCGTGAGACAAAGGGAAATTGGTATCGTATGTAAGTGGTTCATTCGATCTAAAGTAATCGTAGAAATATGTGGGAGCCATATGAATTTCCAGATTCCTCTATTGGTTATTGTTGGAGAAGTGTCTCGATCATGTCCGCATAATTCACGAACCGTAGGGAGACACACTTAAGGATTCGACGTTGTTTTGAGTAGTTATGGTATTATGAAAGAGACCGAATGTTGTTGAGTCTCGGATGGGATCCGAGATATCACGAGGTGATCCGGAATGGTCCGAGAATAAGATTCATATAAGGAAAGCCCGTTTGAGTTCGGGAATGATTAGGTGTTTTCATCGAATGTTCTAGAAGGTTCGGATTGTCCCAAGACTCAGGGGAGGGTACATGAATGTGTCATTGAATGATTGCATCATGTACTAAGTGTTCTTGCTTTTCCAAAACTTGAAAGTCAAACTGCCAGTTTGAAAGTCAAACGGCCAAAACAGGAAACTGTGGGAAACAGGAAACTGTGGGAAACAAGCAAGAGGAGGTTGAAACCAACTTGGAGGAGGAGTTCCTCTCCTCCAAGCCGGCAGCCAGCCCTAGGCCGAGTTGGGGAGGGACTCCCCTCCCTCCCTGGCGCGCCTAGCCCCTCCACCTATAAAAGGAGGGGCAGGGCCTCCTCCTTGAGACACACAAGTTTCTACCTCTAATCTCCGGTTTAGAGCCGTTTTGGTTTAGAGCTTCTAATTGCTCTAGCCTGCGGTTTAGAGCCTTCTAATTGGTGTGTCTAATCCCTAGACCACTAATAGCTCTCTCTCATACTCCACCATACTCGCTTAAGGCGAAGCCTGGGATCTCCCTCTACTTAGACCACGCCGTTGTCTTCTTAGGAATCGCGAGGAGAGTGCTACAACCTCCGTTTCTTTGGAACAAGGAGAGGAAGGTCTTCGTCAGTCGAACGTGTGACCGATTGCTGAGCGCCAGGAGCCTTGGCCGGAAGGATCGTCTACGCGATCTTGAGATCGGAAGTGTACGACTACATCACCCACGAATCGCTCGTTAACCGCTTTGGAATCTTCGAGGGTAAGTTATTCCATCGACTCGTTGCTACAATCTAGTAGATAGATCTTGGCTTGTTTGTTTGTATGCGATAGAAAATTTTTGTTTTCCATGCTACGAACCCCTACACCAACACACCTCCATGTGGAGGGACATGGCCAACAAACTCCCCCTCCGACATCATGGGGGGGTATCACTGCCAACCGACAGTCATGCCGATGAGCCGATGGCATACCTCGACCTTTCCTCTTGTCACCACCTTGGTCAACATATGAGCCCCATTGTCATCTGTGTGCACCTTCTCAATTTGCATTTTCTTGGAATTCAACACATCTCAAATCCAATGATAGCGAACATCAATATGCTTCAACCTCGAATGAAAACTTGCATTCTTACTCAGGTGAATGGCACTTTGGTTATCACAAAACAACACATACCTGTCTTGCTCAAAATCAATCTCACAAGCCAATCGTTTCAGCCACAATATCTCCTTGCTCGCCTCAGTTACTACGATGAACTCGGTCACAGTTGTGTTCAAAGCCACACACTTTTGCAACCTGCTTTGCCATGCCATTGCTCCCCCTGAATGGGTAATAAAATAAACTGAAATAGACTTCCTTCCATCAACATCTCTAGCCAAGTCTGAATCTGAATATGCAATCAGCTTGGGCTCACTACCACCGAAGCAAAGCTTCATAATAGTGCTACCCCGGAGATACCTGAAAATCCACTTCACGACTTCCCAATGTGGTCTTTCTGGATTGGACATAATCTGCTCACAGTACTAACCGCTTGAGAAATGTCAGGCCATTTGTACACCATAGCATACATCAAACTCCCAACAGTTGAAGCATAAGGAACTTTTTGCATTTCCTTTTCCATCTCTTCAATGGAGGGACATTGCTTTTTTACTTAAATTGAAATGAGCTGCGAGTGGACAGCTCACTTCCCTTGCCTTGTCCATCTTGAACTTGAGAAGTACCTTCTCAATATATTTCTCTTGAGACAAGTACAACTTGTTGGATTTTCTATCTCTCTCAATTCTGATGCCGAGAATACACTTTTCTGGACCCAAATCTTTCATGGCAAAACTTTTGCTCGACTCTTTCTTTAGCCTAGAAATCCTAGAGACATTCTTGCCAACAATCAATATATCATCAACATAGAGCAATAACATGATAAAATCATCACCTAAGAACATTTGAATAAACACACAATGGCCCAAGCTACACCTCTTGTAGCCTTGCTCCCCCATGACAGATTCAAACTTCAAGTACCATTGTCTCGGTGCTTGTTTCAGGCCATAGAGACTTTTTTCAATTTGCACATATAGTCTTCTTTGCCTTTAACAAGAAACCCCTCAAGCTGCTCCATGTATATTTCTTCCTCTAACTCTCAATGAAGGAAAGATGTCTTCACATCCATTTGCTCAACCTCCAAGTTAAGACTTGCTTCCATGCCAAGGATCATTCGGATTGATGTCATCTTCACCACCGGAGAAAATATTTCATCAAAGTCAATACATTTTCTCTGGTTGAATCCTTTTACAACTAGCCTGACCTTGTACCTTGGATGTGACGTGTGCTCTTCTTGCTTGATTTTGTAGACCCACTTGTTCTTTAGAACTTTTTTGACCTTGGAAAACTTCACCAGCTCATAAGTATGATTCTTATGCAAGGAATCCATCTCTTATTGCATAGCCTTATTCCACTCCTTGTTTCCATCTTTCATTGCATCTTGAAAGCACTCAGGTTCTAAACCATCAGACAATAACACCACATATTGGTCTAAATCATACCTAGTGGAAGGAACACGACCTCTACTAGACCGTCTGAGTGGAGCAACTGGTGGACTATTTGGTTCAGGTGCTTGCTGATCATGATCATCTTCTTTAGCATCATACTCTTGCTGCTGAGGAGCATCCTTACCTGTACCACTATGTACATCATCTTGTACATCTTTTGCATCATCATCTTTAGCTTCTTGTTGAGCTGAATCTGCATGAACTGGGTCAAAATCAGATATGTCTTGCTGCTGATTTTGAGGAGAAACATGTACCAGAACTTTCTCCAGAACATGCACTTTTGTCTTCACAATATCCTCAATTATTTGATCTTCAACAAACACAACATCACGGCTTCTCACAATATTTCTTGCTATTGTATCATACAACTTATAGCTAAACTGATCACCTCCATAGCCAAGAAATATGCACTGTCGTGTCTTTGAATCAAGCTTTGACCTTTCATCTTGAGGGATATGAACAAAGGTCTTGCACCCAAAACCTTCAGGTGCATGTGATCATATGATAGGTCCTTGTCATAAAAGACCCCGTTTGGAACATATCCCTGCAATGGATAACTTGGTGAGAGATTAATAAGATAAACTGCAGTCGACAAAGCTTCAGCCCAATAATGTTTAGGCAGCTTTGCACTCGATAGCAAGCATCTAACTCTCTCAACAATTGTCCTGTTCATACTCTTAGTAAGACCATTCATCCATGGTGTCTTTGGAGGAGTAAATTAGTGCCTAATTTCCCGCTCCTTGCAATAGGCATCAAATGGGTCGATATACTCTCCCCCATTATCAGTGCGAATGCACTTGATCTTCTTCTCAGTTTCTGTAGCACCCTGTTCCCTCTTGGCCCCGGGGGTGTCACTCCTAGCAGCTTAATAGGATCTCTAGGCTGTCCCCACGGACCAACACTAGTCTTCTCTGCGCACTTTGTCCTCACTCATGCGCACCCGATACCCACTTCCCGGTCGGTCACCCATCCTCAAATTTCTTTGGGCCAAGCATGCTTAACATCAGAGTTATTTTTGGATGAGCTTACGAAAAATAAGTTGCAACTTGTTGGTATGAGTATCCTATAAATCCTATTAAGCCATGTGCATGGATAACACCCATGTAGGGTTCGCGGCATAGAAAACAAAAAAATTCCTACCATGGGAACAACTATGTACCAAGATCTGTCTACTAGATACAAGCAATGGGCGGATGTATATCCGTAGAGAACATACCCTTGAAGACCGACAAATCTTTACGAGTTAAACTCGTGGTTGATGTAGACGATCTCTTGCCTATCTCAAGATCGAGAGGAAGTCCTAGCGCCACAAAATAGCAGCGCATCCGTGCTCGCACACACGTACAAGACACCGAGCAATCTCCGCCTCCTCGCTCCACCGATGCAGCGGAAGCACAACTCTTTCTTGCCGAATAGCTACCGAGAACATGTATCTCGCTAGTCCGAGACCATGGGGGATAAATTTTAGAGGGGGGGGGGGAGATCCTTCACGAGGAGGTGTGCTTTGAGAGGATGAGAGGGGAGCCTTTTATAGGGGAGAGGGGGGCACCCAAGGGGCATGGCGCCCAGCCATGGGGGCTGCCCCCACCTCTTCCACATTCATGTGGGTGGACACTCCACTCACTCAAATGCCTTTCAATTCCCTCCACTCAAAAATCCACTCAAATTCCCATTAAATTTCCACCAAATTTAATGTAAACTCTCATTAAATAAAACTCCTTTTATTTATTCAGAATTTTGTCAATTACTTTAGTGACAAACATTCTCATATAACCCCTTGCTAGTATTTCATTTCACATGCAAAAACACTTTCTGCAATTTCACCCGAAAACCTGTTTCGGTATCTAGTGAAATAAATTCCTACGCTTGTTATTCTTTCCGGCATGAAAATTTTGCTCCAATTGTATGTCGGTGTCTCTTAAGTGTGCCACCCTATGGTTCGCGAATAATGCGGATATGATCGAGACCCTTCTCCGATCAATAATCAGAAGTGGGATCTGGAGACCCATACTGACTCCCACACATTCAACGATGACTTTCTTGTGATCGTTGGAACCTTTTACGCTAGTATCTTAATCCTTTTGTTTCGCGATATATTACATGTCTGAGATTCGATCATCGGTATCTCCATACCTAGTTTGATATCGTTACTGACATGCACTCTTTTCTCGTTCCCGTGATATAACATTCTAGTGATCAAATCACTTGCTTGCAAGCTAACCAATGTGATATCACCGAGAGGGACCAGAGCATATCTATCCGTCATCGGGATGAAAAAATTCCACTCTCGATCCATGGGCCTCAACATAACACTTTAGTAGTTTTGAACCCATCTTTATAATCACCCAGTTACGATGTGACATTTGATGTTATCAAGAAACTCTTCCGGTGTTAGTGATTGACATGATCTCATGGTCTAAGGATTAGGATCACTTCGTAAGTTGTTATAGCAATATAAACTCAATGACTTTGATTGTAATTCTATACTTCAGATGAATGTTCATCACACCATTACACTAATGTTGTGACCTCGTTATTAACAACATTCAATGTGCATGATCAGGAAACCTTTGATCATCTTGTTAATCAACGAGCTAGTTTATAAGAGAGGCATAACTAGGAACTTATTTTTGTTTATTAAAAACACATGTATTAACGTTTCCATATTAATACAATTATAGCATGTAAAATAAACATTTATCATAAACAAGGAATACAATAATAACCACTTTATTATTGCCTCTCGGGAATATTCCCTTCAGTCTCCC
Source organism: Avena longiglumis (assembly GCA_030063025.1). NCBI lineage: Eukaryota > Viridiplantae > Streptophyta > Magnoliopsida > Poales > Poaceae > Avena > Avena longiglumis. The sequence goes on from CP125977.1 coordinate 502,113,310, forward strand.
ACTTGCACTAGAGACAATAATCTAGTTTGAAAACTTCGCGTATTGAACACCTATGGCTTTCTGGTGTTCCATATATGCAAGTGCAAGTGGTTAACATAATCTATGGATCTGACGCTTCCAGTTCCGTGTGTATTTGCATGTCTTTGCGTCTCCACGCATCACTCATTCTCCAATGAGATGGCATTGTATAAATTTGGTCTTTTGGTGAGACCTTTAGTTCCTTGGGGTTAAAACATGTCGATACTATTGTCATACAATATATCTTTAGTGTTAACCCATTGCGAACCACACCTTAGTTTGATAACAAACTACTTGACACAAATACCCTCCTTTGCTGCTACTATAGCAGTCATATACTTAGCCTTTTATTGTAGTATCCGTCACAATGTCTTAACTTTGGAATTCATCCAAATCCATCATGGAATATCCTTTCCATTACATTGTGCCACCCATAGTTTAAATTGAGATAAACTTAATTTGTATCTTGTGACAAAACTATTATCAATGTAACGCTTTACAATGAACTATTTGTAATTGTTTGTCACCTCTACACAAATATATTCTTAGTTCTTCCAAAAGATCATAAGAATATCCTCACTATCGTCCAATGATCATTTTATGATTCATTCCGGTATATGCTCATAACACTTAGAGCATAGGACATATCTGGATGTGTACATATCATGGTATGATTGATCAAAACATCCTTGTGATTTCACTCATCAAGTGTCAAAGCACTTGAATCTTGTTTCACTTATCAAGTGTCGATACACTTGAATCTTGATTCAATTCTTTTCCATGTGACAAGAACCGCTTCTTGTCGTTTCTATATTGAACTCCTTCAATATCTCATATATGTACGTTTGTCACAACCATATTAGCGTCACAGTCTATCCGCTATAGACATTCATGCTAAATATTCGGGTTTTGCCTAAGTCTTTCATCGAAATGAAATTATTAACCTTTGTCAATAAAAGATACATCATTTCCAATCAACAAGATATTCTCCACATAATGTATTAGAAATATGTCTTAGCGCTCCCACTTAGTTTCTTGCAAATGAAGCATCTTCATTGTCTCCAGATGAAAACTCCTTTTTCATCACGGTGAAGATTCCAACTCCACGATGCTTACTTCAACCATTGAAGTTTGCATGCCCCTTTTAGCATCCTTTGAATTAACAAAACCCTTTGGTCCATGTCATGTACATGTCCTTGGTAACCATTCTATTAGAAGAACTTTGTTTTGTTTATTCATCTACCATATACCAAATTATATGTAGTGTTTGCTACTTTAATCTGTCCATACTAAATATCGCTATGAAAGATCAAATCTTGTCATAGTAAAATCCTTGAACATTGTCGTAAAAAATTTACCGACATGTCAACTATTTCATAGATGTGAAACATCCATGTCTGTTTCTTTATAGATCCAGATACGACCGATAGGTTTTTACACCTTTCCGGAGGGTCTTCCAAGTTCAAAACTTGATTTTTCGTGTATGGAACTATCACGGATTTTATGGATTCAAGCCATTTGATAGAGTCAGGGCCCATCATCGCTTCTTTGCATGTATTCGATTCATCATTATCAAACAATAATGATTTACTCTCAAATATCAGTATTTGATTGTTTATCCGACCTACTTGGTTAAATAGAAACTTAGACCTCCGTGACCAAAACCTTTGAGGCACATGAGCCATGAGCATTGTGGCTGCCTCCGGAACATTTTTTGGGGCTGTGCAACTCAGCACATATAGCTAAGGTTCGTTAACCTTATCAAAGTTCTATTGTTCTCCCACTTAACTTTTACGAAAAATTCCTTTTTCAAGAAACTTCACGTTTCAAGCGACAAACCCTTTCGTCCTCGGTGTTATGGAGGAATAACCTATTGTTATTCGAAATAACTTACAAAGACATGCTCATCCGACTTCGGTTGTAAACATCTTACTTATGTTTAGCATACCATAATTTAAGAAACGACAACTTGGGTTTTACCCCAAACCATAACTTCCATGGTGTCATTTCAACGGATCAAGATGGATATCTTTTCAGTGTAAAAGCGGTAGTATCTAAAGCTTTAATATTTTAAAACATAATGGCAGTTTTATAAATAACACCTTTGATCTAACCATGTCACATAAGGTTTCATTACAAATCTCAAACACTCCATATTCCTATGGTGTTTCGGGAGATGCAAATCTAGGTGTTTTTGCTAAACTTGTAACTCAAATAAATCCCTTTATGATAAAACCATAAATCATTTATTTTCTTGTTACACTTGCAACTCAAATAAATCCCTTATGATAAAATCATAAACCATTTATTTTCTTGTTACAATGATTTTCCACTTCATCTTGAAAGTCTTTGAACATTTTTCAAATATTTCATACTTCTTTCTTATTAAGTGAATATTCACTCAAATTTCCAGAGAAAGCATAAGAAGTTGAAATCCATCGCTTATGACTACACATAATGGACTACATACATCAATATGTATAAATTCCAATAATTTAGTCGATCGTTCTTCTTTGGCCTTTGAACGAAGTTTTAATTATCCCGAGGAAAGTCTCACAAGCGTCATTTGATCAAATCAAAGACTCCAAAAATCCATGAAAATGGAGTTTCTTCATGTTTTCTTTCCAATATAATTTAAACGGTGATGTCACTTCGTAAGTGATCTTCCAATCATTTGTCTTGCGACATTTTAGCATTAGGTTTTATGGATGTGATTTCTCCAACTAGATTTGTAAATCAACCATCTTATATGGAATACGGTAATTATTTGAACAATCTTTTTTCTCATAATACCTGATTTAAATAACTTTTATTTAAAACAAATCTTGAAGGCAAGCTTTGATGTCAACGAGAAATACAAACAACAGTTTATTTGCTTTCGATGAACATCATCACATATTCTCTTGCTAGTTACTTAGGCCATTGTGGTTCATGAATTGTGTCATTCCGTATGAAATTTCATACCAACCAATTCGATATCCAATACCCAAGAACCACATTGTTTAACAAGCAAAGAATACAACCATAACATGTATATCATCTATATACCTAAAATTGGATATTTCCAATCTTTTCTTTTCTGCCAAATATATTTTATAGATTCTCTTTCAGCATTTCCTTTTCCTTTTTAAAAGAATCTATCAAAATCAATAGTGGCACCATATACATGACACATAGTCCAAAGCGTGTATATTCAAATAATAATACCTTTGGACTTGCACTTTGAAGTAGATCACCATCATCAAACGATCAACATTCTTTCAAAATCCATTCTTTAGTAATCTTTTAGTGTAGTAAACACTTTTACATACATCTTCTATTCATCCTTATCATGACGACTTTCATGATCAAGCTACTGTATCTTATAAAGGCGAATTGTGAGTATAACATTACTTTCCAAAACCCTTTTGGATGATTAGGATGTCTAGCATCTCCAACCTTCATAAATTCTCATCCAATATAAGAATATTCATTATACTCTATCATATTGCAACCAAAACATTGTTTTAGATATCATTATGTCTGTCACACATGATGGTTTCTGAAACAATTCTTTCAGATCCTACATAAACTTGATATTAAAACAATAAAGAATCATGGAGGCAAACATGATACTTAAGATACTAACACTGGAATTGTTACTCTCGATTTAATACCAATTATTAAATTTCACGGAGTAAGCAGAGTTTGCTGAAAGTTTGCAATAGGACTTTAAACTTTAGATTGACACTCAACACAATACGATACCGGTTCGTAAAGTAAATATCCAAAATTCTGTAGTTCTATTATCTCAATTACAACTAAGCATAAGGTGGTGAACGAATGCCAATGACTACAACAAATTATGCAATTTCACTTTGATTTAATTTATGATAAATTGAGTTCTACTAATCCAAATTAGAAATGAACTCCCATTCAAAAACGAGATCCCTCATGCCTTTTTGGTGATTACATGAACCAAATCCACTGCACCAAGTCCGATCATCACGTGAGTCGATGTAGCTTCAAAGGCGAGCATCCATATGGTCATCATATCAAAACATATGACTTATGCTTAACCTTTTGGTCCGTGTTCTGAGTCCATATCTATACATGCTAGGCTCGCCAATTAAGAACCTTAGTATTCGCGTGTGTAACTGTCTTACACCCGAGATATGCTCGTGGATTCAAGTACACCCGATCATCACGTGATGTCTTGAAGCGATGAAACATTGTCGGTGCATACTTAAGGAAGAACACATTTTTATCTTGATATCTAAATGATGGATCATCTTATTATGCTAATAAAATGCCAAACAAGCAATATAAAATGCAACAAACATCTCATGTTAATAAGTGAAATGATATGGTTCTTGCACTTGATTTCCATCATGTGCATTATGGTATGATCACTATCATACCTCTATGTGTAAGGCCAAGGTATATGGAACTTACATGTTATGCGTGATGTAAGAGTATTAACTCATACTTCTACTTACAACATCACCATATCATGACACCAGCCCAGCAACAATCTAAACTAGACACCTCTAATTTATCCATTGCAAGTTTTACGTGGCTTAGGGCTTTCGAAGATAGAACCGTTCTTACCTACTAACATGAACCACAACGAGGATAACCAAATTGTTGACAACTCGTTGCAAATTAGATATTGACTATAGTAGGAGAGACAGACACCCGCTAGCCACTTATGCAAAACTAGTTGCATGTCAAGCGTGGAACGGGTCTCATGTGCGAGGACATGTAAAGTTTGTCCGAGCCGCTTCATCCCACTATGCCACCAATATCCAAAGTACAACTAAGAAGCAATAAAATGATCATCATCGCATACATACTCATATGTGTACTACCCGTGCAAAGCATCTACGCATAAACCTGGCTCTGATACCACTGTAGGGTTCGCAACATAGAAAACAAAAAAATTCCTACGATGGGAACAACTATGTACCAAGATCTATCTACTAGATACAAGCAACGGGCGGATGTATATCCGTAGAGAACATACCCTTGAAGATCGACAAAGCTTAACGAGTTAAACTCGTGGTTGATGTAGACGATCTCTTGCCGATCTCAAGATCGAGAGGAAGTCCTAGCGCCGCAAAACAGTAGCGCATCCGTGCTCGCACACACGTACACGACATCGATCAACCTCCGCCTCCTCGCTCCAGCGATGCAGCGGAAGCACAACTCTTTCTTGCCGAATAGACACCGGGAACATGTATCTCGCTAGTCCGAGACCATGGGGATAAATTCTAGAGGGGGAGAGAGATCCTTCACGAGGAGGTGTGCTTTGAGAGGATGAGAGGGGGGCCTTTTATAGGGGATAGGGGGCACCCAAGGGGCATGGCGCCTAGCCATGGGGGCTGCCCCCACCTCTTCCATATTCATGCGGGTGGACACTCCACTCACTCAAATGCCTTTCAATTCCCTCCACTCAAAAACCCACTCAAATTCCCATTAAATTTCCACCAAATTTAATGCAAACTCTCATTAAATAAAACTCCTTTTATTTATTCAGAATTTTGTCAATTACTTTAATGAAAAACATTCTCATATAATCCCTTTCCAATATTTCATTTCACATGCAAAAACACTTTCTGTAATTTCACCTGAAAACCTGTTTCGGTATCTAGTGAAATAAATTCCTGCGCTTGTTATTCTTTCCGGCATGAAACTTTTGCTCCAATTGGATGTCGGTGTCTCTTAAGTGTGCCACCCTACGGTTTCCGAATAATGAAGACATGATCGAGACCCTTCTCTGATCAATAATGCAGACATGGGAGATCCATACTGACTCCCACACATTCAAAGATGACTTTCTTGTGATCGTTGGAACCTTTTACGCTAGTATCTTAATCCTTTTGTTTCGCGATATATTACATGTCCAAGTTTCGATCATCGGTATCTCCATACCTAGTTTTATCTCGTTACTGACATGCACTCTTTTCTTGTTCCCGTGATATAACATTCTAGTGATCAAATCACTTGCTTGCAAGCTAACCAATGTGATATCACCGAGAGGGCCTAGAGCATATCTATCCGTCATCGGGATGAACAAATTCCACTCTCGATCCATGGGCCTCAACATAACACTTTAGTAGTTCTTAACCCATCTTTATAATCACCGAGTTACGATGTGACGTTTGATGTTATCAAGAAACTCTTCCGATGTTAGTGATTGACATGATCTCATGGTCTAAGGATTAGGATCACTTCGTAATTTGCTATAGCAATATAAAATCAATGACTTTGATCGTAATGCTATACTTCGGATGAATGTTCATCACACCATTACACTAATGTTGTGACCTCGTTATTAACAACATCCAATGTCCATGATGAGGAAACCTTTGATCATCTTGTTAATCAAACAGCTAGTTTATAAGAGAGGCATAACTAGGAACTTCTTTTGTTTATTAAACACACATGTATTAATGTTTCCGTATTAATACAATTATAGCATGTTAAATAAACATTTATCATAAACAAGGAATATGATAATAACCACTTTATTATTGCCTCTCGGGCATATTCCCTTCAACCCACTCTTTAGAAGATCGATGCCCTCATCGATCAAGCACACCCCAGGAACGTTTCCTCTTGGCACACGTCTGTGTGTCTAGTGTCGGCACATGTGTCATGCCGTGTACACTCCGGGCCACGAGCTCTATGATCCACATGTCTCGCCACTGACCCGCTCACCTGTGTAACCGTGAGGGTCGGCTCTGATACCACTTGTAGCACCATGTTCCCTCTTGGCCCTGGGGGTGTCATTCCTGGTAGCTTAATAGGATATCTAGACTGGCCCCACAGACCAACACTAGTCTTTTATTTACACCTTTTCCTCACTCATGCGCACTCGGTACCCACTTCCCGGTCGATCACTCATCCTCAAATTTCTCTGGGCCAAACACGCTTAACATAAGAGTTCTTTTTGGATGAGCTTCCAGAAAATAAGTTGCAACTTGTTGGTATGAGTATCCTATCAATCCTATTAAGCCATCTGCCTAGATCTCACAGTTTCTATCTCAACCAAGGCTTGTGATACGTCGAAAACATATCTATAATTTTTGATGTTCCATGCTTGTTTAGTATCAACTTTGCTTTGCTTTGTCTTCTCTTTGAGGTATTTTTATATGTTTTCTAGACTAACCTATTAACAAGATGCCACAGTATCAGTTGCCTGTTTTCTTCTGTTTTTGGTTCCAGAAAAGGCAGAAAATCAATATTCTCAGAATTGGATGGGACAAAAGCCAAAGTCAATATTTTACCGTGGGGAACACGAAGCCAGAATACGAGACGTAGGGGAGCCACCAGGGGGCCACAACCCCTGGCTGCGCGACCTGGCCTGGCCCACGCCTAGGAGGGTGCGCCTCTTCGCCTATAAGAAGCCCCTGATACCAAAACCCTAAGTACATGATCCATAGCCGCCACCACCATCATCCCTAGATCAGGGGGGTGTCTGAAGTTCTTCCCGGCACCCTGCCGGAGGGGAGATCATCTTGGAGGCCTTCTTCATCACCATGCGAGCCTCCGGTATGATGCATGAGTTGTTGGAGATATGCCCTAGAGGAAATAATAAATGTAGTTATTATTATATCTTTGTGTTTATGATAAATATTTACATTCATGCTATAATAGTATTAAAAAGGAAACATTGATACTTGTGTGATTTGTAAACTTAAATTGAAGTCCCTAGTATAGCCTCTATACATCACTAGCCTGTTGGTTGATAAATGATTGTGGTTTCCCTATCATGAACATTGAGATGTTATCAACAACAAGATCATATCATTAGGAGAATGATATGGTGGACATACTCCTATAGATAAGCGTAGCATAAAGATCAAGTCATTTTAATAGTTCAATTGCTATATGCTTTCTGATACATAGTAAACTAATTCCTTCGACCATGAGATCATGCATATCACCTTTACCGGATGGATGCTTTGATGACATCAAACACCACACCAGAATCGGGTGGCTATAAAGGTGGCATTGAGTGTTCGGAAAGTATTGGTTGAGACACATGGATCAAGAGTGGGATTTGTCCATCCATATGACGGATAGATATACTCTAGGCCCTCTCGGTGGAATGTCATCCAATTAGCTTGCAAGCATGTGACTGGGTCACAAGGGATCACATATCACGGAATGAGAAAAGAGTACTTATCGGTAACGAGGTTGAACTAGGTATGCAGAGATACCGACGATCATAACCTCGGATAAGTAAAGTATCGTGAGACAAAGGGAAATTGGTATCGTATGTAAGTGGTTCATTTGATCACAAAGTAATCGTAGAAATATGTGGGAGCCATATGAATTTCCAGATTCCTCTATTGGTTATTGTTCGGAGAAGTGTCTCGATCATGTCCGCATAATCCACGAACCGTAGGGAGACACACTTAAGGATTCGACGTTGTTTGAGTAGTTATGGTATTATGAGAAAGAGACCGAATGTTGTTCGGAGTCTCGGATGGGATCCGAGATATCACGAGGTGATCCAGAATGGTCCGGAGAATAAGATTCATATAAGGAAAGTCCCGTTTCGGAGTTGGGGAATGATTCCGGTGTTTTCATCGGGAATGTTCTAGAAGGTTCCGGAATGTCGGCACTCGGAGGAAGGGGTACATGAATGTGTCATTGCAAGTTGGAATGATTGCATCATGTACTAAGTGTCATCGCTGTTCCAAATAAAGGATTAAATTGAATCCTAGTTTGAAAAGTCAAATAGCTAAATTGAAAAGTCAAACGGCTAAATTTGGAAAGAGGAAAAGAGGAGGAAGTGGGAAACCGAGTTGGGGAGGGAATCCCTCCTCCAACCGGCGGCGCCACCTCCAAGCCGAGTTGGGGAGGGACGACTCCCCTCCCTCCCCTTGGCCGCCGGCCCCTCCATCTATATAAGGAGGGGCAGGGCTCCCTCCTAGAGCACACAAGTCCCTCACCTCAAACCCTAGAAGCTGCAGCCCACCATAGCCGCCGCCGCCCCCTTAGGGTTTTGCCCTAGCAGCCGACTTGGGGTCCCCGGAACCCTAGCCGCCGGCTCTAGCACTTCCTCCTTGGTGTGTCTAAACCCTAGATCGCCGAGGAGCTCTCTCATACTCCACCATACTCGCTCCGGCTTAAGGCGAAGCCCTGCGAGATCTCCCCTCTACTTAGGTACCACGCCGTTGTCTGCGGAATCACGAGGAGAGTGATACAACCTCCATTTCTTTGGAACAAGGGAGAGGAAGGTCTTCGTCAATCGCGACGTGTGACCGATTATGGAGCGCACGGAACTTGTGGGAAGGATCGTCTACGCGATCTTGAGATCGGGAAGAGTATGACTACATCACCCACGAGAATCCGCTCTCGTTAAACACTTTGGAATCTTCGAGGGTAAGTTATTCCATCGACTCGTTGCTACAATCTAATAGATAGATCTTGGCTTGTTTGTTTGTATGCGATAGAAAATTTTTGTTTTCCATGCTACGAAACCCTACATGAGTAGTTCCACCATGGACTACGGGTCCATGTAGTAGCTAGATGGCTGTTTCTCCTTCTTTGTGCTACCATGTTTAGATCTTGTGAGATCCGGTCATGATCAAGATCATCTATTTGTAATCATGCATGTCGTGTCTGCGGGGATCCGATGGATATTGAGATTACTATGTTAGATTGGTTAATGATTCTATCATGTCTCTGTTATTTGTGATCTTGCATCCTCTCCATTTCTAGTACCTATCTTGGCCAAGTAGATGCTAGTGACTCCAAGAGGGAGTATTTATGTCGATAGTGGGTTCATGCCTCTATTTAATCCGGGGAAGTGACAGAAATATCTAAGGTTATAGATGTGTTGTTGTTACTAGGTAGAAAACAACGATCTCTTGTTCATGGAACAAGTGGATTGTTTACCTTACACACTTTTCTTAAAACAGTTATTCGTTGCTTGCAACTTAATACTAGAGGGGGTTCAGATGATAACCTGAAGGTGGATTACTAGTCATAGATGCAGTTGGATGGCGGTCTATGTATCTTGTTGTATTGCCCAATCAAATCTCATAGGATCATGAATGTCTAGTATTGCATTGTTATGCCTTGCTCAGTTCCTGTCAATTGCCCTGCTGTAATTTGTTTACCAACATGCCATGTTGTTTATCTTAAGGAGAACACCTCTAGTGAACTATGGACCCCGGTCCAATCTTTACCATTGATATATCTTCCACTATTACTGTTTACGTTCTGCAGGCCACCATTACCTTCCACACCATACAGTTAATCCTTTGTTTTCAGCAAACCAGTGAGATTGACAACCTCACTGTTTGTTGGGGCAAAGTCTTGAGTTTGTGTTGTGCAGGTTTCCAGTTGCTAGCAAGACCTTTGAGTCATTTTCTTCCTCCTACTGGTTCAATAACCTTGGTTTCTTACTGAGGAAAAAACTTGCCTGCTGTACTCATCATACCTTCCTCTTGGGGTCTCGCAACGAAGATCTAAAGTGATATGAGCCGCATCAAGCCTTTTTCTGGCACCATTGCCGGGGAGGCTAAGGACAGATTCACAAGGGGAGTCCTTCAAAACCTTTCTTTTTACTTTGTTTTTATTAGTTTCTTTTGCCTTGTTTTGTTTGCCTTTTTTTTATCAAAAACTCTAAAAAATATATTTTTGTTTGGTTTGCTTTCTCTTATCAAAAACAAAAAAAATAGTTCCTGCTCTAGCTGCTGCTGTTGGTTTGCTCCACTTTTACAAAAATGAACTTTGCTGAGAACACCAAGTTATGTGACTTCACTAGCACAAAAAACAATGATTTCCTAAGTACACTTATTGCTCCACCTATGATACGTCGGAAATGTATCTATAATTTTTGATGCTCCATGCTTGTTTAGTATCTACTTTGCTTTGCTTTGTCTACACTTTGAGGTACTTTTTACATGTTTTCTGGTACTAACCTATTAACAAGTTGCCACAGTGCGAGTTGCCTGTTTTCGGCTGTTTTTGGTTTCAGAAAAGCTAGTAAAGAAATATTCTTGGAATTCGACGGGACAAACGTCAAAGTCAATTACTTTCCGTGGGGAACAAGAAGTCCAGAGGGGACACGAAAAAGCGGGCCAGTGCGGCCAAACCCCCCTAGGCACGAGTGGGCCCTGACCCGCGCCTGGGTAGGGTTTGACCCCCTGGCCGCCTCCTCAGCCTCCCCCTTTGCCTATAAGAAGCCCCCGATGCAGAAACCCTAAGTACTCAATAAAATATCCACGAAACCGTCTGTAGCCGCCGCCACCATCGTCCCTAGATCGGGGGGGATCTAAAGTTCTTCCCGGTAACCTGCCGGAGGGGAGATCATCCCGGAGGCCTTCTCTCCGGTATGATGCGTGAGTAGTTCCACCTTGGACTATGGGTCCATGTAGTAGCTAGATGGTTGTATCTCCTCCTTTGTGCTTTCATGTATAGATCTTGTGAGCTCCGTTCATGATCAAGATCTAATCTATTTGTAATCATGCATGTTGTGTTTGCGGGGATCCGATGGATATTGAGATTATTATGTTGGTTTGATTAATGGTTTTGTCTCTATGATTCTATCTTCTGGCACCGTTGCCGAGGAGGCTAAGGACGGATTCACAAGGGGAGTCCTTCACAACCTTTCTCTTTACTTTGTTTTTCTTAGTTTCTTTTGCCTTGTTTTGTTTGCCTTTTTTTAATCAAAAACTCTAAAAAAATTAGTTTGGTTTGCCTTCTCTTATTAAAAACAAAAAAAATAGTTCCTGCTCTAGCTGCTGTTGTTGGTTTGCTCCACTTTTGCAAAAATGAATTTGCTGAGAACACCAAGTTATGTGACTTCACTAGCACAAACAACAATGATTTCCTAAGTACACCTATTGCTTCACCTATGATACGTCGGAAACGTATCTATAATTTTTGATGCTCCATGCTTGTTTACTATCTACTTTGCTTTGCTTTGTCTACACTTTGAGGTACTTTTTACATGTTTTCTGGTACTAACCTATTAACAAGTTGCCACAGTGCGGTTACTGTTTCTGTTTTTGGTTTCAGAAAATCTAGTAAAGAAATATTCTTGGAATTGGACGGGACAAACGTCAAAGTCAATTACTTTCCATGGGGAACAAGAAGTCCAGAGGGGAGACGAAAAAGCGGGCCAGGGCGGCCAAACCCCCCTAGGCGCGGGTGGGCCTTGCCCTGCGCCTGGGTAGTGTTTGACCCCCCTGGCCGCCTCCTCAGCCTCCCCCTTCGTCAATAAGAAGCCCCCGATGCAGAAACCCTAAGTACCCGATCAAATCTCCACGAAACCGTCTGTAGCCGCCGCCACCATCGTCCCTAGATCGGGGGGTTCTGAAGTTCTTCCCGGCACCCTGCCGGAGGGGAGATCATCCCAGAGGCCTTCTCTCTGGTATGATGCGTGAGTAGTTCCACCTTGGACTATGGGTCCATGTAGTAGCCAGATGGTTGTATCTCCTCCTTTGTGCTTTCATGTATAGATCTTGTGAGCTTCATTCATGATCAAGATCTAATCTATTTGTAATCATGCATGTTGTGTTTGTGGGGATCCGATGAATATTGAGATTATTATGTTGGTTTGATTAATGGTTTTGTCTTTATGATTCTATCATGTCTGTGTTGTTTGTGATCTTGCATGATCTCCGTTGTTAGTAGCTATCTTGGCCAAGTAGTTGCTAGTGACTCCAAGAGGGGGTATTTATGCTCGATAGTGGGTTCATGCCTCTAGTTTCCAAGGGAAGTGACAATAATCTCTTCGGTTGTAAATGTGTTGTTGCTAATAGGGAGAAAACAACGGTCTCTTGTTCATGGAACATGTGGAATGTTTACCTTACACACTTTGCTTAAAATAGTTGTCTGTTGCTTGCAACTTAATACTGGAGGGGGTTCGGATGATAACCTGAAGGTGGACTTATAGTCATAGATGCAGTTGGATGTCGGTCTATGTATATTGTTGTATTGCCCAATCGAATCTCATAGGATCTTTCTGACTAGTAATTGCATTGTTATGCCTTTCTTAGTTCCTGTCAATTGCCCTGCTGTAATTTTTTTACCCTTCATGCCATGTTGTTTATCTAAGGAGAGCAACTCTAGTGAACTATGGACCCCAGTCCAATCTTTACCATTGATACATCTTCCACTGTTACTTATTTACTTGCTGCAAACCATTACCTTCCACACCATACGTTTAATCCTTTGTTACAGCAAACCGGTGAGCTTGACAACCTCACTGATTCGTTGGGGCAAAGTCTTGAGTTTGTGTTGTGCAGGTCTCCGCGTTGCTTGCAACACCTGTGTGACGTTTCCTTCCTCCTTCTGGTTCGATAACCTTGGTCTCTACTGAGGGAAAGCTTGCTGTTGTGCTCATCATACCTTGCTCTTGGGGTTCCCAACAAAGGCCTCTCTGACAAGCAACAAGCTTTCTGGCGCCATTGCCGGGGAGGCTAAGGACGTCTTCAATAGGGGAGTATTCCACTTCCTTTTGTCTTTACTTTGTTTTTAGTTTGCTTTGTTTTTTTGCTTGGTTTTGTTTGCCTCTTTCCAAAAAACCCAAAAAATTAGTTCCTACTCTAGTTGGTGGTATGTTATTCCCTTGCTTGGTCATGCTATCTATCAATGGATGGTTTCTTTGAAACTAGCCCTTATTGGCAAGGTGGATTCACGGAAGAACAGAAGTATTATTATAAGGAACATCGTTTGTCACAAAAAGGGAAACACTTATGGGAACAAATTGATAAGTCGAATACTGTTGCTAGATACGTGTGCTCTACTTATACTGTTACTTATTGCTTTGATAAGTCCTGCTGCTGTAGGAGGTATAAACACCTGCCTTTTGAATGTGAGTATAATGATAATGTTACCATATCTTCTTATGTTAAGGGAAATTATGACTTTTATGATGTGGAACAAATTGAATAATTTATTGCCTTCAAGGGTGCATTTGAACTTTCTAGTTTGCTTGAAAATACTAATGATGCACCTTATGAATGTGAGGTTTATGAGATACTTAAATTTTGCTTTGATAATTACAAGGAAGAAACTGGCTATATTCTTGAATATTTTAATAGCCATTTTCCACAAATGGAAGAGACTAATGCCTTGCAGGAGCCTATGGAAGAAGAAATTGTTCAAACTAGAAGCTCATTAGATGAAAAAGAGGGGGAGAGTGATGAACAAAAGGAGGAAGAATGGATCTACCCATGCCTACCTTCTAATAAGAGTAACTATTTATCCCTTACATTATTTGATTGTCCCCCATGCCTACCAAAGGAGGATGAATGTTATGTTCCCGTAGATCCTTTTGAAATATCTACTTTGGATAAAACCTGTGAAGGTTTTAATCCCACTATTTTTGAGCTTGATAGAAATTATGTGTTTGTAGATCAGGAAAAGCATGCTTTATGTGATAGCTATATTTTTGAGTTTATTCATGATGCTACTGAAAATTATTATGAGAGAGGAAAGTATGGTTGTAGAAATTTTCATGGTACTAAACACCTCTCTTTGTGCTGAAAGTTTTGAAGTTAATCTTGTTTTATCTTTCTATGCTTGCCAGTTTGTTCTTTGTGAATTTATTTGTGTACAAGATTCTGATGCATAGGAAGAGGGTTAGGCTTAAATGTGTTTTGAATTTGCTTCTTGATGCTCTCTTTGACTTCAATTCATATTTCTTATGTGAGCATCTTCTCAACCTATCATGCCTAACTTAAAGACGTTAAAGAAAAGTACTTGTTGGGAGATAACCCAAGAGTTTCCTTGAGTCTTGGAAGTTATTACTTCAGTAATAACCTCTCCTTATCCTTTTTGTTTGCTTTTTGTGCCAAGAATGACCTCTAATGAGAGGGAAGTGAGATTTGGGGAGTTGCTGTCCCGAAACAGATTTCTTTCCTCCACCAAAAAAATTCGTGAGGAGTCTCTGTAACTCGTATTGAGCTGAAAATTAACGAATAAATCCACCACTATGTTAGCTAACTTTCGTTAGTTTAACACTTTTTGATTTGAGAAACAGAAGATGTTCAAAAAATCGGTTTCTACATGTTGGTCTGTTTTGACAGATTTCTGCCATCATTTGCATTTGCTTCTTGTTGATTCCTTTTTGAGTTCTCTTTAGGTGAATTGAGCTTTCTGAAGGAGTTACTACAGTAGCTTGTGTTTCTAGTGAAAATCCTTGTTGTTTCAAAGCTTTGCCAGAGGTCTAATATCTTTTGAATAAGCTAATGTTGCTAATGAAGATTGTGTGAAGGAAAAAAATTCAGGTGTATAGAGAGAATGATGCAATGAGATGAAGAATGGACAAAAGCTCAAGCTTGGGGATGCCACCATGCTTTCACCCCAAGAAATATCCAAGAGGTACAAGCGACAAAGCTTGGGGATGCCCAAGGCATCCCCTTCTTCATCAATAAAAAGCTCAGGTCGGTCTAGACACTTAATTTTTATTGTTTAATGCACAGTTGTGTTATTCTTGGCGCGTCTTAGTTTTCGTTTGGTTTGCTAAGTTTGTTTTAGTTTTCTTGAGTAGTTTGGACCCCCGTTCTCGCTGTGTTGTTTTGCAAATAAGTTGCTTGGTGTTGGAAAGGAGTAGTAAGTTCTTGCTTGATAAGTGCAAGAGGAGCTTGCATTGACTGTGAATTAGACTTTTGCATGACATGCTAGGTGTTGTTTTGACCTTATGCTTAGTGATTAATGCTGTATCATGTCTTGTTCCAAACAATTGGGATTGCTTAGTGTGCCTTGAATAAATTATGTGTTGTTTTAGCATGCAAAAGCATAGTATTGTGGTATTCTCCTTTGATGTTTTGCTTGGGTTGACTTGGCACATGCTCACACCATATATGACTATGAAAAGTAACCATTAGCCTCTAGGATCATTTAGTCCTTGACATGTAGTACCACTCTTTGCTTTGATTAGTAATGCTTTGTTGCACTACATGATTATGGCCATTATTGCTCTCTTAGTTGGTTTCTCCCAGTCTTTTTCTAGCCTCCACTTGTGTGAGTAAGATCTACTCATGCTTCCAACTACCAAGAAACCAAGTTATTCCAAAGTGTCCACTATAAACTCCTATGCATGGTGTGTTACACCATTCCAAGTATATTCTTGTTTTCAGGTACCTTCCAATTAAAAACTATTTTGTTATGTGAAAACTTAGTGATTAAAGCCCTCACAAACTTGATGGCACACTTTATATTCCTTGCCCCTAATAAACTTGAACCATTGTGTCATCTATGTTGTATATGCTTGCACTTATACGTTGGAATTAGCAGAACCGTGCTGCCACGGGGAACGTTTTCAACATTGCACTTGTACTTTGTACTCAGTTGATATCATGCTCTTTTGTCTATGGATGTCACCGGTGTGAAATAAAGAGAAAACTTGTAAGTCCATGGAGTTTGTATCTCGTGTTAGAAAAACGCCTGGGCCGCTAGCCTAAGCCATGCCTAATCATGGTGGAAACTTGCAGAATCACCATAGTGACATCTATGAAGCATTCTTCTTATAAAAAAAGAGATCAAGAAAAAGAGACATTTGAGAAAAGAGGAAATAGAGAAAAAAGCACCATATTCCCATGGTAAATAATAAGATTGCTGAGATGCTCATTGTCTGCTTGCCTTGTCATTTTGGTTATGGGAAAGCTCCTGTACCATGTACAAGGGGTACCACGTTGGCGGTTCTCAATGATATGCAAATACTTACAATGACAAGAACTTACAGGTGACCAAAGTTGAGTAGCATGAGGTGTGGCCCTCGTATTCAAGAGACTTGAGATTGCCAACTTATACTTCGTCAAGCATATACTCCATCTTTGTCACTTTAACCTTAATCACTTCAATATGCTTATGATAGGGGCAATGAGGGATGAAAGCTAACAAGTACCATAATTTTTGGAAGCTCTTTTTGAAACTTGAAATCCCTGCTTCCTTTATAAAAGGTCTTTTCTTCCACCATTATTTGAGTCTTCACCTTCTACCTTTAGGCACCATTAAGAGAGCATAGTTGTCATTTTGTGTGCAGTGTTCGAAAGCTTATTGATTGATGCATATTGTGATATTACTTGTTCTTGTTCTATTTGTTTCTAGTCACCCTTGTGAACTTTGAAGGTGTCCTATGCATCTATTTGCTACTCTATGAGGGACAAGCTGATTGCCACTATGCTATGTTTTCTGTATGTGAAACAAACAAACGTTTTTCAATGCATGTTATTCATGATCTTTGTTTGTAACTTGTCATGTTGCATGCATAGTTACTTTTTCCTATTGTTAGAACTCCACCTTTCATGCACATGTTTAGAGTTATTTGACCCCAGCTTTCAATGCTTGCAAATGGTTGGATCTTTATTGTCACCTCAAAAATTATTCTTTTTATCACTTACCTACTCGAGGACGAGCAGGAGTTAAGCTTGGGGATGCTTGATACGTCGGAAACGTATCTATAATTTTGATGCTTCATGCTTGTTTAGTATCTACTTTGCTTTACTTGTCTACACTTTGAGGTACTTTTTACATGTTTTCTGGTACTAACCTATTAACAAGTTGCCACAGTGCCAGTTGCCTGTTTTGTGCTGTTTTTGGTTTCAGAAAAGCTAGTAAAGAAATATTCTCGGAATTGGACGGGACAAACGTCAAAGTCAATTACTTTCCGTGGGGAACAAGAAGTCCAGAGGGGAGACGAAGAAGAACGCCAGGGCGGCCAAACCCCCCTAGGCGCGGGTGGGCCCTGCCCTGCGCTTGGGTAGGGTTTGACCCCCCTGGACGCCTCCTGGGCCTCCCCCTTCGCCTATAAGAAGCCCCTGATGCATAAACCCTAAGTACCCGATCAAATATTCACAAAACTGTCTGTAGCCGCCGCCACCATCGTCCCTAGATCGGGGGGATCTGAAGTTCTTCCCAGCACCCTACCGAAGTGGAGATCATCCCGGAGGCCTTCTCTCCGGTATGATGCTTGAGTAGTTCCACCTTGGACTATGGGTCCATGTAGTAGCTAGATGTTTATATCTCCTCCTTTGTGCTTTCATGTATAGATATTGTGAGCTCCGTTCATGATCAAGATCTAATCTATTTGTAATCATGCATGTTGTGTTTGCGGGGATCCGATGGATATTGAGATTATTATGTTGGTTTGATTAATGGTTTTGTCTTTATGATTCTATCATGTCTATGTTGTTTGTGATCTTGCATGATCTCTGTTGTTAGTATCTATCTTGGCTAATGTAACATCCCTAAAATCATGTTTCAAACTCATGCATATCATCCATGCATCCATGATCATATGAATTTCATTTCAAACAAATCACTTCAAAACAGAAGCATATATGCTTATTATTTCATGTAAGTTTGCTCTAGCCTTAGTGCTATCTTCCAATGAGAAGAGTACTTGTTTTGATTCAGTAAGGTTTGAAATTCAAACTTAGGCACCATCAAAAGTTTGAACAAAGTTTCAAAACAAAATGAATTAATAAAACCAATATTATGCCTATTATATATATCATAAAGGCTTGGTTTTATTTTTATTTTCTTTTGATCAAAGTGTTTTGAATAAACAGTAGTGTTTGACACACATTTGAGTGCAAGGTTTGCAGTATAAAACCTAGATAAGATTTGAATTCAAACTCATTTGTTTTGGATTTGAAAATCATTTCAGAAAATCAAAACAGAAAAAGAAGAGGAGAAAAGAAATAGAAAAAAATCCAGCGCCAACTATCTGGCCCAATGTAACTACCTCGGTGAATTACGCTCCTAGATACAAGCCTGGATGAGTGGTAGTGGTTGAAATAGTACGGTGGGGCCCCAAAAGCCACTCACTGGTAGTCCTTTCAGACGTCCCAACCACTACCCTCTCAACGGGACTGTCAGACGGCGAATCGACAAAGCGGGATCAACTACGTACACAAGTGGGTATGTACGCAAGCCACCATACAAGAGTACATCGAGCCATACCATCTAGAAAGAAAGGAATATAGCAACGCCATACCAAGAAGATTCAAATGACCTAGATAAATCTATAATTTAGGATACTTCCTCATACAACACACATCGAGTATCATGCAAGCGGCAAACAAAATCCGAGTGCGGATAAGAAGCAAATCGGCATAAGATGCCATAGAAATAAGCGCATCCCATCTACGGTATCATGGATCCCGTTCCGAATCTCTACACCGAGCGATCGTTGCCCACATCTTGACTTCTTCCACCCAAGATCCGTCCTGCGAGGGTACCGTTCATCCGAACCAATAATTTATCGTGTGAGACCCTAAGGGTACTCAAGAAGTCTTAATGCCTCTAAAGGGGACACAACCAGGGTGACGCAATTGCAGCGAAAGATAAACCCTAAGTTCTACAGATAACGCTAACCATCCGCCTAACCAATGATAGAGCGGATGTCCGTGAATTAAGGACAACAGTTATAATGGTAATCTCATCGATCCATCCTCCTCCTCGCTACCAACAAGGAAGCGATTTAACAACCCCCATCCGTTGGAAATTTTATTAACCATTCCATGAGTGTTGCACTACTTACTAGTCAAATTACTTAGTCAGATTAATAGCGGTACTTTAGTTATGCTTGTCTATGATCGAGAAACTGTGCTCCAAGTCGTCCATATCCGCGACACGGCTTTCAGAAGTTTTACGCCGGTGCACCAATAGCAACACACGCTCGATCAACCTCGGAAAAACCAAATCAAAACCCAACGAGGCTTTCACGACTGAACAATCACAGGATTCAGAAATATTTCAGGGGGCCACCCCTTGAAGTACACCCGCAACGAAGTAAGCAAGCTTCGAGACGGACTCAAGGTTAGCGCCAATGGCTGTAAGCGACTGGGAACCCGAAAACTCGGGGTGTCGATACCGCGTAATCACTCCGCTTACCTAAACAGTACAGTGTGCTCCTCGCACAATTTAAATATAGAAATTAACATGGCATAAGTACAGGATAGTAAATAAAACCTCAAACTAGTTTGTGGCCCCAAGAAATAAGACGGAATCAAGCTCTGGCTCAGGGGGGTCCCATATACCTCCCGGATGTGGATAGCGCGATAAATCAAGGAACAGGAATCAAGTACTCGGGGTCTTACGGGACACAAGTGAGCAGGAAAAAACCAAATAGCAGATATGTTGCTCACGGTGCCACTTTCATTAGTTCTCCCATGACTACTCGTTTAAATGTTTAGGTTATCCATTATCCATCGCTCACATACCCTACACATTTGTTCTCGACTCGCATGGCTCAAACAAACAAACCGTAGTAATGGCTCATGGGATGGGGAACAAGCTTGGTGGGGTTTTAAAAGTAAAGGCTATGCATACTTGGGATTCAATTTAATGCAATCGCGACTCAATGATGCAAGAATAAGATAGAGGCAATAGGTCTTGTATGTATGCAAGCATGTGGAAGTGCTTGCCTCAACTCGATTGAAGCGAGGGACGGATCAGGTAGTGCTCTGGTTCTCTTGATATAACCCCGCCGTAGTCTATCCGAGAAAAACCAAACAAACAAGGCCAACATGAATATAGAGCACAAGCATATGAAGAAGATGCGTCAAGCAAACAATCATGCCATGATGAATGATGCACAATATACATGGCAATAAGGTAGCATGGCATGGTGAGGTGTGGAAGACAGGTAATAACATTTTAATGGGGTTTTGGATCACATTTGGTTGTCATAACATTGTTGTACCCTATATTTTTATATGATGCATGATGCAATTGAAGTTATGGATAGCATAAACAGAAAGGTCTCGTCGAGCTGATCATTTTAGACATATCATTTGTCCAATTTGGAATTATAAAACAAAAGTTATTAATTATTGAAGTTCTAGTGGTAATTGGGTAATTTAAATCAACTTGGAATTTTAAATGTACAAAAGGCAAATTGAATGGCATATTTGAAATCCTGGCATTTTTCTGATCTCCAAACATATATTGTTTGCATTATTTGGATTTGTAGTTTAAAAGACATTTGAAAACCAGAAATAAGTTTGGATTTGAATTAATTTGATACAGATTTGAATTAACCCAGAAAAACAGAAAAACTTTTCTACACAGGATTAGCCAGCCACAGACTAAGATGTGTGGGTCCAATGACTCAATGCCCAAATACAGAAGATCTCACCGCATGCTGCCAGCCACAGAGAGTGACAGGTGGGACCAGAGCCCAAGCGGACCCACACGCCAGCGGTAGAGTGCGGGCCGCCACGCGGCTCGGCGTGGACTGCGGGTTGATGGGTACGAATCCCCGGGAGCCTTTTTGCAAAAACGCCACGCAGGCTGACCTGTAGGCCCAGGGGAGCGCGGGTTGAGAATAAAAGAAGTCAGGGGGGTTTCGGGGAGATGGTCACGGTGGCTGCCTGGTGGGCCTAGAGGGGCGCGGGTTGCAGAGAAAAATAACAGGGAGGGGGTGTGTGCAAAACGGCCAAGGCCGTACTGTTCCTCTTCTCTCTCGGCCATGGCGAGAGGCGAGGTGGGGATCGAACCCACGACCTCTGGCGCGCTAGCGGAGGCGGCTACTGCGGCGGCTGCGGTTTGCTGTTAGGGGATAGGTCGCGTGCTAGATAGGGCTAAACGGCGCGCGTTAGCTGCAGACGCTCGCGAACTCTGGCGCGCGGAGGCCGCTCGACGAAACGATCACCGCGTCCAGGAAGCGACTACAAACGGAGGTTGTGCGAGGTCTGGGGGCTCACCGCGGGCTCGGTGGCGTGCTTGGATCGGGTCGGGGCGGTCGCGAACGGCGGCGAGGCGACGCTACCGGAGGAGCTAGGGTTGGTGCGGCGTCTGTGCTCCCCGGGCTGCTCCTGCGCAACGGTGGTGCGACGCAGGCGTCGTCTCGGGCTTCTCGACACCCGCGGCAACACGTTCGCCTCCTGGATCGATGACGCTGAGAGGGAGCCACGGCTGTGGCCGGGGTAGAAGAGGTGGAGAGGAGGAGGAAGGGAGAGGCTTAGGGATGGATCTGGGGAGAGGCCAGAGAGGTGTGGGGTGGATAAGGACGAGGAGGGGAGGTGGGGCTTGCGTGAGGGAGGGGTTGATGGAAAAGGTGGCCTCGGTGCCACCTTGCCCCTCTCACGTGCATGGGCGGCCACGGCAGGGCAGGGGCAGGTAGGGAGGATGCCAGGTGGGGTAGGCGAGGCCAGGGAGGCAGGCAGCTGCGGGGTGGGGCTGCTGAGTGGCCAGGGAGGGAAAAAAGAGGGAGAGGGGTCGGCTCGGGCTAGGGTTAGCTTTGGGAGGTAGCTAGGTGGGGTAGGGCGGCCAGGTGGGTCCAGCAGGTAGAGAGAGGGGGTGGTGAGCTAGGGCAGGGTATGGTGTGACCATGCTAGGAAGCTAGAAAGGTGAGAAGAGGTACTTAGGGTTTTTTTTAGGGGAGGTGTAGATTAGGGTTTGGTTTAGCTAGGATGGGGAGGTGGCATGGGGTAGATTTTAGGGTTTAGCTAAGAGGGGGGGGTATGGATAGAAGGAGTGGCTTTTACTTGATCATGCATGCTCCAAACAAGCCCTAACAAGATCAAGGCAAGAAAAAGAGAGAGAGGGAGAGAGAGATATGGTGATAGGATTTAAACAAGATCCACATGGTTCCAACCAAGAGAAAAAGATAGAGCTAGAGAGGATCACCCAACTACCAAAACACACCAAAGACAAACACTAGATGGCACTTGCATGGCTCATGCAAAATATCTAATGCCATGTTTATTCTTGTGAAAACAACAACATCTACATGGCATTGTCCATATGCATTCCCAGAAGTGGAAACAAGCCAAGCAAGGAAAAAGAGGAAGGTTCCAGATGGAGTAGATGGATATGATCACATGTGATGATAATTGGGTCTTGCTAGTGTGTATATGCCACTAGGTATTTAATAAGCTCACAAAATATCTCCACATGATGATAACCCCACAAACACACATATGGAAGCTAGGGAGAAAAAGGTCCCACTCACAAGGCATGCAAAGATGGCCATGTGGCTCTCATGCATCAATAAGGTGAAAACAAATGATGCCAATATGAGAACATGTGGAAAAGAAAAGGATCCATCCCAACCCACATGAGCTAGAAGTAAACCTCTAAATGCCAAGCTCATATTTAGTTGGACGGTGGAATTATAAGGTGGTGAAAGAAAAGTGGTGGAGGTTAAAATAGATATGCCCCCAACTCAACTTGGGCATTTGACAATATATCAAGATCCAAATACAATATCAAGAGGCAAATTCAATTAATAATGCACATGAGATAAGAACCAAACAAGAAAGGGGTTTTGTATGATGCTCAAATGCAAGGTGGCATGATGACATGAGCATGACATGGTGATGATGCAACAATTATATGTTGGAAGTGGTCCTTTTTATTAATATAACAAGTAGCATTACAGGTGTTAGACAACTGGGATGCTACAACTCTCCCCCACTAAACAGGAATCTCGCCCCGAGATTCTAGGAAGAAGAAGAAGATACAAAGAGAGAAGGATGGTTGGCACGGAGTTCATCTTCACGCTCCCATGTGGCTTCATCAACAGAATGGTGTGACCACTGCACCTTGCAAAACTTGATGGACTTGTTGCGCGTCCTTCGTTCTGCGGCCTCAAGGATTTTGATGGGGTGTTCTTGATAAGACAGATCTTCTTGGAGGTCGATTAGCTCATGGTCCACTGTCCTGCCGGGATCTTTGAAGCACTTCTTGAGCTGAGAGATGTGGAAAACATCATGGACTTTGAGTTTTTCCTAAGCTCCAGCATAAGCAACTTCTCCTCTTCTACCACGTATCTTGAAAGGACCGATGTATCTAGGAGCCAACTTTCCTTTGATACCGGCGGTGTGTTCCTCTCATGGGAGTGACACGAAGGTACACGAGATCACCAGGCATATACCATATCCGTGTTTCTGTCAGAGTTGCTCTTCTGACGACTCTGAGCAATCTTCAGGTTCTCCAGAATGATATGCACCTTCTCCTCTGCCTGAGTTACAATGTCAGGGCCAAACCAGATTCTTTCTCCTGCACCTGACCAACCGAGTTCTGCACTTGCGACCATAGAGAGCCTCAAATGGTGCCCTCTTCAGACTCTTCTGGAAGCTGTTGTTGTAGGAGAATTCAGCATATGGAAGACATTCCTCCCACTTCATGCCAAACGAGATGACGCAAGCCCGAAGCATATCCTCCAGAATCTGATTGATCCTCTCCACTTGTCCTTGCGACTGAGGGTGGTAAGCAGTGCTGAAGTTCAACTTTGTTCCCAAAGCTTTTTGGAAACTCTCCCAGAACTTTGAGGTGAAGATGCTCCCACGGTCTGAACTGATTTCAAGTGGAACCCCATACAGAGAGACAATTCTGTTGATATAGAGCTCAGCCAACTGAATTCCAGAAATTGTTTCTTTGACTGGGAAGAAATGAGCCACTTTAGAAAGCCTGTCGATGACAACAAAAATTGCATTGTTGCCCTTCTCAGACCTTGGAAAACCAGTGATGAACTCCACCTCTACTTACTCCCATTTCCATTCGGCGGTTTCAATGGTCAGAAGACCAAATGGTTTCGATGGACAGCCTTTCACTGCAGCGCACATCACATTCGAGACATACTTGGCACAATACCGCTTTCAACCTGTGCCACCAAGATTGTGTTTTCAAGTCCATGTACATCTTTGTGCTGCCAGGATGGATAGAAAGAACCGAATCATGTGCCTCCTTGAGAACTTGGTCTCTCGACCCGGTAGTTTGGAACAAACATCCGTGTTCAAAGAAGAGCGTGCCTTGATCATCAACGTGAAAGGACTCATACTTCGGAAGGTCAAGCTTAGAGATGAGCTTTTTGGTGTGCGGATCACCACGCTGACGAGAGCGAATCTGTTCTTCCAAGAGAGGAGTAGCCAGAAGATTCAGGAGATGCCCTTGTTCCACAATTTCTAGGTTGAGCTGACGAAATTCCTCGCACAAGAGAGGTCATTGCTCTTCCACCATGAGGTTGTTGACATAAGCTTGACGGCTAAGCGCATCTGCCATGACATTTGCTTTGCCTCGAGTGTAGTTGATGGTCACATCAAAGTCATTGATTGCTTCGATCCATCTCCTCTCGCCAAGGTTGAGATCAGCCGAGTGAAGATATACTTCAAACTCTTGTGGTCCGAGAAGATCTCACAACGGTTACCAAGCAAGTAGTGCCTCCATAGCTTCAAAGCAAAGACAATCGCTGCTAGCTCGAGGTCATGTGTGGATAGTTGATCTCATGCGTCTTCAATCGACGAGAGGCATAAGCAACCACTGCTTTCTTGCATCAGGACCGCACCCAATCCTTGCAAAGAGGCGTCGCAGAATATCTGGAAAGGCTTAGATGTATCTGGAGGAACCAAGACTGGTGTGGACGTGAGCTTCTCTTTGAGTGTCTCAAAACTTTCTTGGCATGCAGGAGTCCACAGGTACTTCTTGCCTTTCTTGAGGAGATCGGTAAGAGGCTTTGCTATCTTCGAGAAGTTCTGAACAAAGCGACGGCAATAGCTAGCCAAGCCGAGAAAACTCCGCACTTCCTTGACATTAGCAGGAGGAAGCCATTCAACTATTGTCTTCACGGTTTCCGGGTTGACTGCAATGCCCTTGGCAGAGATAACATGACCCAGGTATGTTACTTCAGGCAGCCAAAACTCACACTTTGAGAACTTTGCATACAAGCGGTTCTCACGAAGCTTGTTTAAGACACACCGCAAGTGTTCTTCATGCTCCTCCTTAGACTTGGAATAGACTAGAATGTCATCCAGATAGACCACGACAAACTTATCAAGGTACTCCATGAAAACGGAGTTCATCAGCCTCGAGAAGGTAGCAGGTGCGTTGGTGAGACCGAAAGACATGACCGTGTACTCATACAGGCCATAGCGGGTGGTGAAAGATGTTTTGGGCACATCTTCTTTTCGAATTTTTATTTGGTGATAACCACTTCTCAAGTCCAGCTTAGAGAACACCACAGCTCCTGCTAGCTGATCAAATAGATCATTTATCCGTGGGATAGGATATTTGTTCTTGATGGTTTTAGCATTGAGAGCCCGGTAGTCAACACAGAGTCTATCGGTTCTGTCACGCTTCTTCACAAAGATTGTTGGGCTACCCCAAGAAGAAGTGCTGTGTTGAATGAAACCCAACTTCTCTTGTTCATCAAGTTGTCGTTTGAGTTCAGCCAACTCAGAAGGACCCATTTTATATGGCCGCTTGGAGATAGGAGCCGTTCCAGGTTCAAGCTCAATCACGAATTCAACCTCGCGATCCGGAGGCATACCCGGCAACTCTTCAGGAAAGACATCTGGGAACTCACAGACCACTGGTACACTCTGAATAGCTTCCATAGCATCATTATTCAGAGCCGCCAAGGAAAAGAGCTGGACAGCAGGAGTCAGACTTGGAGAAAAGACTATATGGCCTTCAGGAATCTTCAGAGACACTGAGCGTTCAGCACAATCAATCACAGCTGCATTTGCTGTCAACCAATCCATGCCCAAGATGACATCAATGTCAGAGTTGCTGCAACAATCAAAGAAGCCAAGAATGAAGAACCACCAATCTCAACTTGATTGCCATGACTGATTTGAGCAGCTGCCATTGTTGCTCCAGGAGAAAGAACCATTAACCGCTTTTGGAGAGGAACCAAGACTAACTCATTCTCATTTGCAAACTTGTGAGACACAAAAGAATGCGATGCACCAGAATCAAAGAGAACTCGTGCAGGGACTGAGTTAACCGAAAGCATACCCATCACAACTCCAGGTGCATGCTCAGCTTGAGAGGCGTTGACGCAGTTGGCCCGAACAACCGCATACCCGGGCTTGGTGTTGATGTTGAGAGCCCGAGGCGGTGGTGCACGAACCGAAGGAGAGCTTGTTGCAGATCTTGGCGGGGGTGGAGGGAGAGCTTTGTTCTTCATCGGACAGCTCCAGTTTTGATGACCAGGATCTCCACACGTGAAACAAGCACCATGTGGACGTGGAGCAGAGTAGCCAGGGACTCCGCCAGGCGCTCCAGGGTAGTGGTTGTTGTAGCCCCTGGGAGCCGCAGTGGTGAAGTTTGGTGGCCTTGACGTGAAACTCGCAGGTCTTGGGGGAGCCGGGAGCGACGGTGGGGTGTTAGGAACCCAGACACGCCGCTTAGAAGGAGCTGCCATAACTGCAGAGCTTGATGCATCCCTGTTGTGTTTCTTGGACTCCTCAAACATTTGCCTGCTTGCCTCCTCTTGCAGTGCTGTGTGTTGGAGTTCCAGGAGAGTTGCCGGTCTTGCATGCGTGATTGCATACTTGATCGACGCATTGAGCCCTTGCCTGAACCTTTTCTGCTTCTTCTTGTCATCAGATACCTCATCACCACCATAACGAGACAGATTCATGAAGTTCCTGATATAGGTGTTGACGTTATCATTTCTCGCTTCAGTTGAGGAAAGCCTCCTTCATCCTTTCCATCACAATCTCGAGAGAACCGCTCTTTGAACGCCTCAAAGTGAACCTCTCCCAAGTAGGTCGGAACCCAGCAGCTTGCCTTCAAGTAGTTCTCCCACCAAAGAGCTGCATCTCCCTTGAGAAGGTGGGTAGCACACTTGACCCACTCGCCCGGAACATCGCAGCCTCGAGCAACCTTGAGATCTCACGCAGCCAATCATCCGCGTCCGAGGTCGGTCGAAACATCAAACCGACGAGGTTGAACTTGAGGAAGCTCTTGATGTCTCCACGCTTGGGAGGTGGAGTAAGTGGAGCAAACTCGCTTTCTCCGACGCCTCCTCAAAGCGCTGGTTCTCTTGCATTGCGCCAAAGCATTAGCGATGTTTGACAGCCGAGCCCAGCTCCGAGGTATGTCCTCTTCATCCGTGGTGGAGCCATCCTGTCATTGATATAAAACTCAAGTCAAGATTACTATAATGGAGAATGATAATAATCCAAAATAGTACCAAGATGGAATTAACCAAGATTAAAGGATACAATTTATCGAGATGATATTAAAATATCAACAAAGTTCATAGCACCTAAAAGATATTAAGCATATCGCACACGATCGAAAAAGGAGTGTGGTACACAATTATATCAAAGAAAAATTTCCACAAATTTCGCATTAGAATACCAATAGATGCTAAAATTACTTAACGAATCAAGATTAGTGACTCTACCGATTCAATATACAAAAGCGAATGATAAAAGTAGTGGTATGGTCGCGACTCCATCCCGCACTCAATCATTACTCCGCATGAACAAGTGGAACACATATCCTAACCCCTTCTTCTCACGATTTAAACCTAAGATTGGTAACTACGGAAACGAACACCCCAAACAAGATAGCGTCGGATACAAAGAGGAAGATAGATTGCGGTTTGCAAACAGTTTCGGTATGGAATGTACCAACAGTTGATAACCAAAGGCAGATAAGATAACAACTTGGATGCAACAGATAGACAAGGGATTACACACACACACAACCTATGGTACTACGGAAACCCCGAACACGTGAATCCTAGTTTGAATCTTGAGAAGAGGATTGAAAACGTTTCACTTCCTTACCAGAAAAGGGTGGGTGGGAGGGTAAGAAGAAAAATGGAAGCAGTCCTACTCTCGCGTTTTGTTTTTCCCTAGTATACATAACTACCAAAATATTTGCTAGACTGACAACGACCGTTTGGCTGAAACCCTGAAGGTCGGGATGGCTCTGATACCAATTGTAACTACCTCGGTGAATTACGCTCCTAGATACAAGCCTGGATGAGTGGTAGTGGTTGAAATAGTACGGTGGGGCCCCAAAAGCCACTCACTGGTAGTCCTTTCAGACGTCCCAACCACTTCCCTCTCAACGGGACCTGTACGGGCGGCGTAATCGACATGCGAAGGGATCAACTACGTACACAAGTGGGTATGTACGCAAGCCACCATACAAGAGTACATCAGAGCCATACCATCTAGAAAGAAAGGAAATATAGCAACGCCATACGGCAAGATTCAAATGACCTAGATAAATCTATAATTTAGGATACTTCCTCATACAACACACATCAGAGTATCATGCGGAAGCGGCAAACAAAATCCGAGTACGGATAAGAAGCAAATCGGCATAAGATGCCATAGAAATAAGCGCATCCCATCTACAGGTCTCATGGATCCCCGTTCCCGGAATCTCTACACCGAACGATCGTTGCCCACATCTTCGGCTTCTTCCACCCAGTATCCGTCCTGCGAGGGTACCTGTTCATCTGAACCAATAATTTATCGTGTGAGACCCTAAGGGTACTCAGCAAGTCTTAATGCCTCTAAAGGGGACACAACCTGGGGTGACGCAATTGCAGCGAAAGATAAACCCTAACAATTCTACAGATAACGCTAACCATCCGCCTAACCAATGATAGACGGATGTCCGTGAATTAAGGACAACAGTTATAATGGTAATCTCATCAGATCCATCCTCCTCCCTGCTTACCAACAAGGAAGCGGACGAACAACCCCCCATCCGTTGGCAATTTTATTAACCATTCCATGAGTGTTGCACTACTTACTAGTCAAATTACTTAGTCAGATTAATAGCGGTACTTTAGTTATGCTTGTCTATGATCGAGAAACTGTGCTCCAAGTTGTCCATATCCGCGGACACGGCTTTCAGAAAGTTTTACCCGGCCGGGGTGCACCAATAGCAACACACGCTCGATCAACCTCGGAAAAACCAAATCAAAACCCAACGAGGCTTTCACGACTGAACAATCACAGGATTCAGAAATATTTCAGGGGGCCACCCCTTGAAGTACACCCCAAACGAAGTAAGCAAGCTTCGAGACGGACTCAAGGTTAGCGCCAATGGCTGTAAGCGACTGGGAACCCGAAAACTCGGGGTGTCGATACCGCGTAATCACTCCGCTTACCTAAACAGTACAGTGTGCTCCTCGCACAATTTAAATACAGAAATTAACATGGCATAAGTACAGGATAGTAAATAAAACCTCAAACTAGTTTGTGGCCCCAAGAAATAAGACGGAATCAAGCTCTGGCTCAGGGGGGTCCCATATACCTCCCGGATGTGGATAGCGCGATAAATCAAGGAACAGGAATCAAGTACTCGGGGTCTTACGGGACACAAGTGAGCAGGAAAAACCAAATAGCAGATGTTGCTCACCGGTGCCACTTTCATTAGTTCTCCCATGACTACTCAGTTTAAATTGTTTAGGTACCTCGTTATCCATCAGACGCTCACATACCCTACACATGCTGTTCTACGACTCGCATGGCTCAAACAACTCCTGTAGTAATGGCTCATGGGATGGGAGAGCAAGCTTGGTGGGGTTTAAAAGTAAAGGCTATGCATACTTGGGATTCAATTTAATGCAATCGCGACTCAATGATGCAAGAATAAGATAGAGGCAATAGGTACTGTATGTATGCAAGCATGTGGAAGTGCTTGCCTGTCAACTCAGTTGAAGCGAGGGACGTATCTGGGTAGTGCTCCTGGTTCTCTTGATATAACCCCTGCTCAGAGTCTATCCGAGAAAAACCAAACAAACAAGGCCAACATGAATATAGAGCACAAGCATATGAAGAAGATGCGTCAAGCAAACAATCATGCCATGATGAATGATGCACAATATACATGGCAATAAGGTAGCATGGCATGGTGAGGTGTGGAAGACAGGTAATAACATTTTAATGGGGTTTTGGATCACATTTGGTTGTCATAACATTGCTGTACCCTATATTTTTATATGATGCATGATGCAAATAAAGTTATGGATAGCATAAACAGAAAGGTCTCGTCGAGCTGATCATTTTAGACATATCATTTGTCCAATTTGGAATTATAAAACAAAAGTTATTAATTATTGAAGTTCTAGTGGCAATTGGGTAATTTAAATCAACTTGGAATTTTAAATGTACAAAAGGCAAATTGAATGGCATATTTGAAATCCTGGCATTTTTCTGATCTCCAAACATATATTGTTTGCATTATTTGGATTTGTAGTTTAAAAGACATTTGAAAACCAGAAATAAGTTTGGATTTGAATTAATTTGATACAGATTTGAATTAACCCAGAAAAACAGAAAAACTTTTCTACACAGGATTAGCCAGCCACAGACTAAGATGTGGGGCTGGCCGACTCAATGCCCAAATACAGAAAGATCTCTCATGCTGCCGCCACAGAGAGTGACAGGTGGGACCAGAGCCCAAGCGGACCCACACACGCCATGAGAAGTGGCCACGCCGCCAGCGGCGTGGACTATGGTTGATGGGTACGAATCCCCGGGAGCCTTTTTGCAAAAACGCCACGCAGGCTGACCTGTAGGCCCAGGGGAGCGCGGGTTGAGAATAAAAGAAGTCAGGGGGGTTTCGGGGAGATGGTCACGGTGGCTGCCTGGTGGGCCTAGAGGGGCGCGGGTTGCAGAGAAAAAGAACAGGGAGGGGGTGTGTGCAAAACGGCCAAGGCCGTACTGTTCCTCTTCTCCTCTGCGCCGCGAGCGACAGAGAGGCGAGGTGGGGATCGAACCCACGACCTCTGGCGCGCTAGCGGAGGCGGCTACCGCTGCGGCGGCTGCGGTTTGCTGTTAGGGGATAGGTCGCGTGCTAGATAGGGCTAAACGGCGCGCGTTAGCTGCAGACGCTCGCGAACTCTGGCGCGCGGAGGCCGCTCGACGAAACGATCACCGCGTCCAGGAAGCGACTACGAACGGGAGGTTGTCTGGGAGGTCTGGGGGCTCACCGCGGGCTCGGTGGCGTGCTTGGATCGGGTCGGGGCGGTCGCGAACGGCGCAGGCGTACACGCTTGGAGGAGCTAGGGTTCGGCGGTGCGCGTCGGCGTCCAGGCTCCTGGGGGCTGCTCCTGCGCGACGGTGGGTACGGGGGCGACGCAGACGTCTCGGGGCTTCTCGACACCCTGCAACACGTTCGCCTCTGGATCGATGACGCTGAGAGGGAGCCACTGGCCGGCCGGGGTAGAAGAGGTGGAGAGGGAGGAGGAAGGGAGAGAGGCTTAGGGATGGATCCGGGAGAGGCCGGAGAGGTGTGGGGTGGATAAGGACGAGGAGGGAGGTGGGGCTTGTGAGGGAGGGTTGATGGAAAAGGTGGCCTCGGTGCCACCTTGCCCTCTCACGTGCATGGGCGGCCACCAGGCAGGCAGGTGGAGGATGCTGTGGGGTAGGCGAGGCCGTGGGAGGCAGGCAACATGGGTGGGGCTGTTGAGTGGCAGTGAGGGAAAAAGAGGGAGAGGGTCGGCTCGGCTAGGGGTTAGCTTTGGGAGGTAGCTAGGTGGGGTAGGGCGGCCAGGTGGGTCCAGCAGGTAGAGAGAGGGGGTGGTGAGCTAGGGCAGGG
The DNA here is from genome assembly GCA_030063025.1 of Avena longiglumis. NCBI lineage: Eukaryota > Viridiplantae > Streptophyta > Magnoliopsida > Poales > Poaceae > Avena > Avena longiglumis. The sequence goes on from CP125977.1 coordinate 502,145,596, forward strand.
TATGGTGTGACCATGCTAGGAAGCTAGAAAGGTGAGAAGAGGTACTTAGGGTTTTGTTTAGGGGAGGTGTAGATTAGGGTTTGGTTTAGCTAGGATGGGGAGGTGGGATGGGGTAGATTTTGGGGTTGGGCGAAGAGGGGGGGGTATGGATAGAAGGAGTGGCTTTTACTTGATCATGCATGCTCCAAACAAGCCCTAACAAGATCAAGGCAAGAAAAAGAGAGAGAGGGAGAGAGAGATGGTGATAGGATTTAAACAAGATCCACATGGTTCCAACCAAGAGAAAAGATAGAGCTAGAGAGGATCACCCAACTACCAAAACACACCAAAGACAAACACTAGATGGCACTTGCATGGCTCATGCAAAATATCTAATGCCATGTTTATTCTTGTGAAAACAACAACATCTACATGGCATTGTCCATATGCATTCCCAGAAGTGGAAACAAGCCAAGCAAGGAAAAAGAGGAAGGTTCCAGATGGAGTAGATGGATATGATCACATGTGATGATAATTGGGTCTTGCTAGTGTGTATATGCCACTAGGTATTTAATAAGCTCACAAAATATCTCCACATGATGATAACCCCACAAACACACATATGGAAGCTAGGGAGAAAAAGGTCCCACTCACAAGGCATGCAAAGATGGCCATGTGGCTCTCATGCATCAATAAGGTGAAAACAAATGATGCCAAGATGAGAACATGTGGAAAAGAAAAGGATCCATCCCAACCCACATGAGCTAGAAGTAAACCTCTAAATGCCAAGCTCATATTTAGTTGGACGGTGGAATTATAAGGTGGTGAAAGAAAAGTGGTGGAGGTTAAAAGAGATATGCCCCCAACTCAACTTGGGCATTTGACAATATATCAAGAGCCAAATACAATATCAAGAGGCAAATTCAATTAATAATGCACATGAGATAAGAACCAAACAAGAAAGGGGTTTTGTATGATGCTCAAATGCAAGGTGGCATGATGACATGAGCATGACATGGTGATGATGCAACAATTATATGTTGGAAGTGGTCCTTTTTATTAATATAACAAGTAGCATTACACGTGTTAGACAACTGGGATGCTACACCCAACTACGAATCCAGCCCAGTAAGCCCACCGGGGATCGCCCCCTCTCTCTCTCTCTCACCCGCAGACACACCCACTAGGTCACTGACGCCAGGACCCCACCCCCTCTCTGTTTTATTCGCTGACAAGTGGACCCCGTGACCACGTCGTCGTCTTCGTCAATCACGCGCGGCTGCGACGCTCGCTCCGCCGTTACTCGCCGCAATCACTGCGGGCTTAATTGCCATTGATTCTGCGCTTAATCGCCGCTCCCCTTCTGCCTACATAACCCCCTCTGCACCGCGGCCATTTCCCCTCACCTAGCGCCACCTCTCCGCCACCAGGCTGCCCGCAATCGCCCTTGCACCGCCGCAGACAGACGCACTCCGGCGACCAATCTCGGTGAGTACTGACCGCCCCCTGTCTCTGGTTCAAACCATCGTAACCAGCACGTCCTTGCGCGTTCACTGATGCCCTCTGTTTGCTTTCTCGTGACCCTGAATGACGTCTTCGTCCACACCCGCGAGCACCTGAGCCGCCGCTCGACTCCGACGTGCGATTCAGGTAAAACGAGACCGCCCCTTGCCTCCCCTTTGGTACTGTCTTGATCGCCAGGCCCTTTCACATCTCCTAAACCATCTGGCTCGTGCTAGGTCGACGCAGAGCCTCGGCAATGTCTTCGACAGCAAGCTTCTGACGCCGCCAACAACTCCGACGAGCTCCCTCGGCCACTACAACGCGCCCCTTGACCATCCATCGCCACCTTGAGCATCAGCATCACACGGCGAGCTTGGTAAGCCCCTTCCCCCTCTCTCGCACGACCTAGAATGCCGGTAGCAGTTCTGACAGAGGCGTCGCCGCCTGTCGCCACCGCCAGCGCCGCCACTGGATGGTCAAGTGCTGAGCGCCGTTAGATCTAGATCCTGCGGATACGATAGAACCTAGACGAAGCGGTACGATTCAATCTGAGCCGCATGATTAAGTTAGATCCACCGGCTCAGAAGCATGATCCGACGCGAACCGGTACACACCAATCAGATTAAGACGCGTGGCTAGAGATTAGATTTAAAAACAGGATTTTAATCTATTAGTGGTTTGAATTTGTTTTAGCTATAACTTTTGATCCCCACGTTCAAATTTGACAAATTTTATATCATTGGAATCAGGAGAACAAGTCCTTTCTAATTATGCAATGTGTTTAATGTTTTGCTTCCGTTAAAATGGTTTTATTTACAGAAACATGTGTAGGGCTATTTTGAGTATATGAATTGTTTGAGAAATGTTTTAAGGTTTAAATAAATGCTGGTTGGCAAGTTTTGAAACTGTTTATGAACCAGTACTGTACACTTGCTTTGTTGAGTTTTAAAAATCATCACATATCATATTGCATGCATTCATATATTTTTGTTTGTATATATTTTGTATGTGATTTGTTGCTATGATTTTTGAAGGGTTTCGCGGCATAGTAAATCAAAATTTTCTACGGATGCGAACAGAGGGAAAGCCAAGATCTAATCTAGGAGATGCAAACAACGAGAGAGATTGGATTAGATCTTCATACCCTTGAAGATTCGCACAGCGGAACGTTCGTCGGAACGTGGGTGATGTAGTCGTAGTCGCTTCTCCTCCTCGCGATCCGATCTGATCTAGCACCACAAGTGGCGGTGCCTCCGTGATATGCACACGTGCAGCACCTCAACGTCGCCTCCTTCCTCGGACCAGCAAGTATGGTGGAGAGACGGATTGGATCTACAACACGACGGTGTGGTGTATATGGTGGAGAATTTCTGCAGCAGGGCTTCACCTATAAACAGTCGGGAGGGAGAGAGGAAGGGCAGCAGGGCGGCTAGGGTTGGAGGGGAAGGTGTAGGGGGTTGGTGCGCCCCCACCCCTCTTTATATAGAGGAGGGGGCGCAGCCCTAGCCCCTCCCCCAAGCCCAAACCGGCGACCCCAAAGGATAAGGAGTGGGGGGCAAGGAAACCCCCCTTCTAGAAACTCTATCTCGAGTTTAAACCTCTCTAGGCCGGCTGGGCCCTATGGGGCCTTGTGCCCCTGGCCCAATGCGGCCAGGGCATGTGGCATCCCGCAAAACCACTACTAGAAAATCGCGTTGTTTTTGTGCATTGCATCATCATGACCGCATGCTCATGTCATCATGCCACATTGCATTTGAGCATCGTCATCATCTTGCATTTGCTTGCATAAAACTATTTTTGAAAAGCCTGGTTTTGTTTTCTAAACGCCCCGTCTTTTATTCAAACGCCAAACCCGGGTCTCCGGATTATTTTGTTTTGGCTGCTATCCGTTTGCAAACGGCCCGTTTGAAACAAATAAAATATTAATTATTTTAATGGGGGCAGTCGAACGGGCCGATTCGACCCGAACGACCACCCCCAGGAATTATAATCGGCCCAACCTAAATCCTAAAGCTACCAACCTATCTACCCAGCCCTCCTCTCCACCTCACACCACCCAATGGCCTGCCGCCACCTCACCTCTCATCCCTCCTCCAGCCAACCCACCGCTGCCACCTCACCCCACTCAGCTAACTCACCTCTCACCCCTGGTCCACAGCCGCACACACACGCACTCTCCAAATCGCCCCACACAGTGCCCCGACCCCACACAGCATGCGCACGCGCCCAGCCGGCCACCAACCTCCACTCACCCCCGCTGGCCCTACCCCGGCCCCGCAGCGCTCTCTCTCTCAGCCCCGCGCCCCTCCCCCGTCCTCTTCCTCCCGATCCCCTCTCTCTTTGTGCTTCTTCCTCCCCAGCGCCCCGACCACGCTCCCTCACCCTCCCTCGCCGCCGGCGACCTCTTCCCCTGCGCTGCCACGCCTCCCGCCTCTCCCCTTCCTCTCCGTCCTCCTCCGGCGACCGCCCCTCCGCCTCACGACGCTGCCTCCCCCGCTGCCGCCTGCGTCCCCGACGCTGCCACCTCCTGCCCGGCCGAGCTCTGCGTCATCCTCCGCTCCGCCCGGCTCCCAGCCCGCCTGCCGCCTCTCTCAGGCCTCGCCGCCCTCTTCCCGGGCGCCGCTCGCCGCCATGGCGCCGCACTGCCGACAACCGCCTCCGCCTGCCTCGCCTGCCTCGGCGCGGCCAGCGCCTCCCGCCTCCTTCCATGGCCTCGCTGCCCGGCCAAGGCTTCCGCCCGCAGCCACTGCTTCTCCCTCGCCCGCATGAAGCGCCGGCCAAGCGCTGCTGCCGCCAGACCTCGCCGGGCCTCCAAAGACACTGCCGCCTCAGACCTCGCCGCCAAAGACGCGCCACCGCCACACTGCCTTCGACCGCCACCGGCCACTGGGATCTCCTTCCCAACCTCCGCCAGGAGCTCGTCTACCCAGTCCCTAGCTCGAGCGATCAAGACGCCGTCCAAAGACCGCCTCATGACGTCTCTGCGTGTGGCTGCTCTTTTTGGTGGTGTTGGAGGGCTTGTTGAGTCCTTGAGATGGACCAGAAGGATAAGATGAAGCCGCGTCTCGACTACCCTGACTTTGTTCGAGTGACTGTCGGAGTCTGAAGCCGGAGAACCAAGAGAGGTCGACGACATGGAAACCGAAGGCGATGACACTTGACCCTCAAGTCTCCTTCATGGACAGCAAGTTCATCGACACCGAACCCAAATGGCGCCCTGTCCCAAGATCTTCGTCATGGACCAGCAAGATCTCCCTCGCGGACACCAAGACCTTCACCGCGGAACCCCCAAGGCTCTCGATGTGGAACCACAAGGTATACTACGCGGCCCCGAAGACCGGTCAGAAATGCCGCGTTCGCCTCATGAACCCCGAAGACCCGAACCCAAAGACGCCAAGGTCGCCGACGCAGCATGCCAAGTACTTCACCCCAGATGAGACAAGTACTACTTCCCGGTACGCGGACCGACAAGACCTTCACGACGCAAGAACGGCACCGACCAGAACGAATCCGATGCGACCGACACCGACCCAAGTCCTTCGTCCCGGAACGACAAGATCTACCCCGCTACCCGAGAACGATTCCGCCGAGGACGAACCCCAAATCCGAACCCTGAGACCGACCCCGAACCTCGGAACCCCAAGATCTGCCAAACCCTAATGTGTGAACCCCTTCCCGAAACCCTATTTTATAACATAATAGAACTTGTCGCATAATAATTGTCTTGCATGCATACATCCATGTGGTTTGGGGGCCTTAGGCCGATTCACCTAATAATTAAATATGGGGCCCATATGCGGACAAATCTAGCCTTAGATTGGCCTCATTTAGACTTGTGTAGCGAACCGGTGCTATCTTTTGCCATGTTCAAACAACATTTAAAATGCGGGGGTTAGCTAAACAACATGAACCACCTAATTAATTGACGGGACCCCGGTTCCGTTTAATACTGTCTAATTGCATTGCACCTTTGCCATGCCATACATCATACATGCATCATGCCGATCTTCTGCCGTTGTATTAAATATTGCATCCGGTGTTTATTCTAGTGTTTTGCTTCTTCGCGGATAAGGCCGTTGAGTTGATGTGAGCTCACCCGATCTTGGTTGAACCTTCGGCAATGTTTTCAAAGCAGCATCTCCCCTTTCTACCTATCTTACTTTTATAGTATTTATTCCTCCTGATCTATTGCTATCTCGTGTTGCGATGCTCTAGTTTTCCGCATTCGTGATATCCCTTGCAGCCCTATATTGCCTTGGACACACCTATTACCCGTTGTTCGGTAGATAGTTGGACTTGCGTCGTAGTCGCTTGCTCCAAAGGTTGCTATGTGTTGTCAAGTGGCACGGTTGTTGGTGTATTGCCGCATGTTGATGTTGGAGATGATCATAGTTTTACTTATCGCTCACTTTAATTCCTGTTTAACAACTAAAATTGAATTAAGCAGAGGCATCGGTGGGTGATAGATAATATTTGGTTTCAACGCCACTTGTGTCCCGTAGGACCCCGAGTACTTGATACCATTCCTTGTTTTATCGCGCTATCCACATCCGGAGGTATATGGGACCCCCGAGCGAGCTTGATTCATTTTATTTCTTGGGGCCACAAACTAGTTTGAGGTTTTATTTACTATCCTGTACTTATGCCATGCTACTTCAGATATTTAAATTGTGCGACATATAGCACCTTCGCATGCTTAGGTAAGCGGAGTGATTTCATGTATCGACACCCCGAGTTTTCGGGTTCCTGCCATGTACCATTGTCGCAAACCTTGAGTCCGTCTCGAGCTAGCTTACTGCTATGGTAAGACTCAAGGGGTGGCCCCGAAATAATTTCAACTCGTGATTGCTTAGTCGTGAAAGCCTCGTTGGGTTTTGATTTGGTTTTTCCGAGGTTGATCGGCGTGTGTTGCTATTGGTGCATCCGCCGGGTAAAACTTTACGAAAAGCCGTGTCCATGTTATGGACGACTTGGAGCACAGTATCTCGACCATAGACAAGCATAACTAAAGTTTATTGCTATAAATTTGACTTTATAATGACTAGTAACCAGCTTCACTATAATGGAATGGCTAAATAATACTGCCCACAATTGCTTGCTTGGGGTCGCTTGCGACCACTGTACCTGACTAGTAAGTATTGCAACTACAACGGAATGGCTGAATAAAAGTACCAACAACTGCTGGGTTTTGGGTTATCTCACGCTAATTGTATCTGATTAGTAAGTGCTGCATCTATAACGGAATGGTTAACTAAAAGTGCCCACTGCTTATTTTATCAGGATGATTATCTAAACATGACTAGTAATTGCTGCAACGACAACGGAATAAATAAAACTACCAACGGTGTGAGTTCCTCGGTTGACTTCCTCGTTTGGTCTCGAGGGGGAAACGCCAGGATGGGTTTGTTTGATGGTAGTAATAGGTAGGATCCGAATAGGTCTTTCTTACCCCCTCTAATAGTCTCCAGTTGTACCGAGTCTCTATAGGATGTTTAGGGCTTGCTGCCGCTGCCGCTTCAGTCCACCATACCTGTGTAGGCGAGGACCGCCGAATTCTAGCCTCGCTGTAATCGCCTCGATCGACGCCTCTTCTTTTCCTTTGCCCTTTGTCGGCACCTTTTGTTTAAGGGTTTTGAGATCGACGTCGTTAGTGGTTACCCTTCCGCTTGGCCGGGCAGGTTATGGACGCCATTGGTTATTCTTCGGGCTCTTAGCCCCATTTGCATCTTGTCCGTAGTCGGACGCCTCCATCTTTCAAGGTGATTTGGATCTGCATCAGTATATCGTATTCTTGACTCTTTGAGTCATATATATATTTGTTCGTGGGTCCCATCGAGGACTGTTGTGTAATGTTATTACTGCTTTCCACCACGAAAGTGCTGTGGGCACCTTTGAATCGCTTTCTATGCGGGTTTGGCGGGTTTCGCTAAAACTTGCATAGGTCCGATTCGAGGGTGTGACAGGCACTCCCTCATAGGCCCATGCCCCTCCCGAAGGTGGGGCCACGTTGTTCCCTTCCGGAAGGTTCTAGAAGCTTCGGACAATACCGATTAATCCGGAACAATTCAACTCCAAAACTGCACTTCCTTATATGAATCTTATTCTCGACCACTCGAACATCTCGTGATGTCTCGGATCCCATCCGAGACTCGAACAAAACTCATAAACCAATTATCCAATCTATCCTAGCCGAGACACGTTAAGTGTGTGACCTGCGGGTTCGAGAATATGCGCATATGATCTTCTATCAATAATCAATGGGTCCGAAACCCATATTGACTCACACATTCATCGATGATAATATCGGATGAACCACGATGCCATGATTCAATCAATCCCATATATATATTCCTTCGTCTCGTGATATTTTACTTGCCCGAGATTCGATCGCTTGCATCGTCATACCTAGTTCAATCTCGCTCACGGCAAGTACTTTACTCGTTCGTAATCCGATATCACTTTGTGATTAAATCCTTAACCACATGCTTGCAAGCGGTGTTGATATCGACACGATCGGGCCCGAAGTTTATCTCTCCGACTTGGGAGGGACAAATCCCATCTCGATACATACAACCCAACAGATACTTTCCGATCACCTGAGAGACACCTTTATGATCACCCTCTCATAGGATGACGTTTGATGACCTCAAATCTTTCTTCCGATACCAGGGAGTTGTATTATCTCATGGTGTAAGGAATACAATATTTGACATAAGAAAAGCTTCGCAAAGACGAACACGATGACACGATCTAATTGCTTCGCTTAGTTTGGGTCTGTCCATCATATCATTCTCCCAATGATATGATCTCATTATCAATTGACAACTCATGTCTATGGTTAGGAAACCTTAACCATCATTGACCAATGAGCTAGTCCATAGAGGCGTACTAGGGACACAGTGTTGTTCACAAACCACACAAGTATTAAAGTTTCCGCTTAATACAATTCTAGCATGGAATATAAACATTATCATGAACAAGAATTACAATAATAACATCTTTATTATTGCCTCTAGGGCATAATTCCAACAGTCTCCCACTTGCACTAGAGTCAATAATCTAGTTTACATTTGGCAACAATCTCACACCCATGGCAATCGAGGTCTTGATCATGTTTTGCACGGAAGAGGTTTAGTCAGCGGATCAGGACATTCAGATCTGTATGTACTTTGCTAATCTTCAGATCTCCATCTGCTATATAATCTCGGATTACATGAAACTTTCGGTTGATATGCTTGGTCTTTGGATGATATCTTGGTTCCTTAGCGAGTGCTATGGCGCCAGTGTTGTCACACAATATCTCCAGTGGGTCCAATGTACTTGGAACCACGCCAAGCTCGATGATGAAGTTCTGATACAAACTCCTTCACTTGACGCTTCGGCAGCCATGTATTCCGCTTCATCAGTAGATCCCGCGATCACGCTTTGCTTGCAGCTTCTCCACCACAGCTCCTCCATTCAAAATATACACGTATCCCGTCCGAGATTTAGAATCATCCTTGTTTGTCGAAACTAGCCGACGTAACCTTTCTGACGAGTGTTCGTCACCCCATAGACTAAGAACATTTCTTTAGTCCTATTTAGGTACTTTAGGATGTTCTTCACGGCTGTCCAGTGTTCCACTCGGATCACTTTGATATCTCGTCAAACTAAGAGCATTGGACACATCCGGTCTAGTACACTGGCATACATGATAGAACCTATGGCCGAGGCATAAGGCACTTTGCTCATAGCTTCCTATCATTTCATCAGAATGGACACTGAGCCTTGCTCAATATCTTACCTGACAACATAGGCACTGAACCTTTCTTTGCCTTATCCATTCTGAACCTTTTCAGAACTTTGTCTAGGTATGTACTCTAGCTTAAAGCTATCAGGCGTCTTTGTCTATCTCTATAGATTTCGATGCCCAATATATAAGCAGCTTCACCTAGGTCTTTCATTGAAAAACACTTGTTCAAATAACTCTTCACATCGTTAAGCATGTTGATGTCATTTCCAATAATCAATATGTCATCCACATATAGTACCAGAAACGTCACCGAGCTCCCACTCACTTTCTTGTAGATACAAGCTTCATAGCAATTTGGAACAAATCTAAAGCTCTTGATCACTTGATCAAAACGAAGGTTCCAACTCCGAGATGCTTGCTTCATTCCATAAATGGAACGCTGAAGTTTGCATACTTTATCAGCATCCTTAGGATCGACAAAACCTTCGGGTTGCATCATATACAACTCTTCATCAATGTTGCCATTGAGGAACGCAGTCTTGACATCCATCTGCCATATTTCATAATCATGAAACGCAACAATTGCTAATAAAATCCGAATGGACTTAAACATCGATACGGGAGAGAAAGTCTCATCGTAGTCAACACCTTGAACTTGTCGAAAATCTTTCGCGACAAGCCGTGTTTTATAGACGGTAACATTACCATCCGCGTCTGTTTTCTTCTTGAAGATCCATTTGCACTCAACGGCCTTTCGGTCGCTAGGAGGGTCCACCAAAGTCCATACTTGGTTTTCTCTCATGGATCCCAATTCGGATTTCATGGCTTCTAGCCATTTCTCAGAGTCTGGGCTCATCATCGCTTCCTCATAGTTCGTAGGTTCTTTGTCTTCTACTAACAAGACAGTCAAGACAGGGTTGCTGCACCACTCAGAGGGGCACGCGACCTTGTCGACTGCGACGCTCAAGAGCAAGATCGTCCAAGCTTCATGATCCTTGTCATTAGCTTCCTCTATTGTTGGTGCAAAGTGCATCGAACAATTTCAGGTGCTGCGCTACTCTCCAACTCAAGAGAAGATTCAATAACCTCGTCTAGTCTACTTTCCTCCCACTCACTTCTTTCGAGAGAAACTCCTTCTCAAGAAAGGAACCGTTCTTTGCGACAAACACTTTGCCTTCGGTTCTGTGATAGAAGGTATACCCAATAGTTTCCTTAGGGTATCCTATGAAGACGCATTTCTCCGCTTTGGGTTCGAGCTTGTCCGGCATCAACTTCTTGACGTAAGCTTCGCATCCCCAAACTTTAAGAAACGACAACTTAGGTTTAGCACCAAACCACAGTTCATACGGTGTCGTCTCAACGGATTTAGATGGAGCCCTATTTAAAGTGAATGCAGCGGTTTATAATGCATAACCCCAAAATGATAACGGCAAATCAGTAAGAGACATCATTGATCGGACCATATCTAATAGGGTTCGATTCCGGCGTTCAGACACACCATTGCGCTGTGGTGTTCCGGGTGGCGTGAGTTGCGAAACGATTCCGCTTGCTTTAAGATGCGTGAGAAAATCATAACTCAAATATTCACCTCCACGATCGGATCGTAGAAACTTAATCTTTCTGTTATGATGGTTGTCCACTTCATTCTGAAATTCTTTGAACTTTTCAAACGTTTCAGATTTATGTTTCATTAAATAGATATACCCATATCTACTTAAGTCATCGGTAAAAGTGAGAAAATAGCGATATCCACCGCGCGTCGAAACACTCATCGGTCCGCATACATCGGTATGTATGATTTCCAACAAGTCCGTTGCTCGCTCCATCATACCGGAGAACGGGGTTTTGATCATCTTGCCCATGAGGCACGGCTCACATGTGTCAAATGATTCAAAATCAAGAGACTCCAAAAGTCCATCGGAATGGAGTTTCTTCATGCGTTTTACACCAATATGACCTAGACGACAGTGCCACAAATAAGTTGAATTATCACTATCTACTTTACATCTCTTAGCCTCAATGTTATGGATGTGTGTTTCATTGCTTTCGAGATTAGAAGAAATAAACCATTCAAAGCAGGTGCATGACCATAAAAGATGTTATTCATATAAATAGAACAACCATTATTCTCCGATTTAAATGAATAACCGTCTTGCAATAAACACGATCCAGATATAATGTTCATGCTCAACGCATGCACATAATAACACTTATTAAGGTTTAAAACTAATCCCGAAGGTAAAACTAAGGAGAGCGTGCCGACGGCCATCACATCAACTCTTGATCCGTTGCCAACGCGCACGTCACCTCATCCCTCGCAAGCCGCCGTCTATTCCGTAGCTCCTGTTTCGAGTTACAAATATTAGCAATTGAACCGGTATCAAATATCCAGGCACTACAACGAGGGCTAGTTAGGAAAACATCAATAACATGTATATCAAATATACCTTTGATGGTGCCAGCCTTCTTGTCCGCTAAGTACTTCGGACAGTTGCGCTTCCAGTGACCCTTGTCCTTGCAATAGAAGCACTTCGATGCTTAGGACCAGACTTGAGCTTCTTCTCAGCAGGGGCAGTGCGTTTGTCGCCGCCCTTCTTGAAGGGCTTCTTTGCTCCCTTACCTTTCTTAAAGGAGGGCTTGTTGACCATCAACACATGATTATCCTTCTTGATGTCCACCTCCGCAGCCTTTAACTTTGCGAAGAGCTCGGTGATCGTATCAGTGGAACCAATCTAATTATGAGTCACTACAAAACTTTTGTAGCTGGGAGGGAGTGATTGCAGAACCCTGTCAATCTTGAGCTCCTCTGGAATCGTGCATTCCAGTTGCTCAAGGCGTTGAGTGTAGCCCGTCATATTAATGGCGTGCTCACTTACGGAACTCACTTCCTCCATCTTGCAGTTAAAGAACTTCTCATAGATCTCATATCTCTCAGAACGGGCCTGAGTCTGAAACATGGTTTTCAGCTCTTCTAGAATATCAAAGGGCCCGGGATAGTCTTCAAAATGATTTTGAAGTTCCGGTTCCATAGCAAACAACATGGTGCTCTTAATCACACCATAATCATCTTTGCGCGACTGATAGACAGCTTTCTCATCAGCCGACGCAGCGATTAGGTCACCTAACGCTTTCCCAAGGACATAGTCCTTTTGACCGCCAGAGAGAATGATTCTTAGATTGCGGAACCAATTGGTGAAGTTAGACCCATTGTTTCTAAGCTTTTCTTTCTCAGCAAAAACGTTGAAGTTGAAGTTGGACTTGGCCATGTGATCTACAGTATTTGCAAGTACAATTTAGACTATGTTCATGATAAATAGTTCAACTTAATCAAATTACTAGATGAACTCCCACTAAATTCAACATCCCTCAAGTTGTTTAGTGAACACGATCCAAATTCACCACACCTAATCCGATCATCACGAGAAGAGATGTGGTTTCAATGGTGGACAACGAAGTGTCGATCATATCATTCATATGACTCATGCTTAGCCTTTCGGTTCTTGTGTTCCGAGGCCATGTCTGTACATGCTAGGCTCGTCAAGTTAGACCCAAGTATTTCCGCGTGTGCAAAACTGGCTTGCAACCGTTGTATGTGAGCGTAGAGTCTATAGCACCCGATCATCACGTGATGCTTGGACACGACGAACTTTCGCAACGGTGCATACTTGGGGAGAACACAGTTTTTATCTTGATATTTAAGTGAGGAATCATCTTATAATGCTACCGTCGCGATCTAAGCATAATAAGATACATAAAAGGATAAACATCACATGCATATAACTTTATGTGACATGGTATAGCCAATCTTTCAAGAATGATCTCCATCTTGTGCGTTCTAAGATGATCTCCATCACTCCAACATGATTGCCTCCACCACGAATAGCAACTACAACTATTGCTAACTACTTAGCGATAAAGTAAAGCTATTACATGGCGTATAAGAAGTTGACTCGTAGGTCATACACAATTATAAAGACAACCATATGGCTCATGCCGGTTGTGTACTCATCGACATGCAAGTCGTGAAACATTACAAAACATGATCATCGCATACAATATACACATCACATCTTGGGCCATACCATATCACGAACACTCCCTGCAAAAACAAGTTAGACGCCTCTACTTTGTTGTTGCATGTTTTACGTGGCTTATGGGAGTAGATGCTAAGAACGATTCTTACCTACGGAAATCCACAACGGTGATATTATGGTTGCCAAACTCCGGTGTTAATCCCATGACAACTATAGTGAGAGAAACTGACATCCACCAGCCGCATGTGTGGAACAAGCCACACGTCAAGTGCGGAGCCGGTCTCGCGAACGACGTCGCGTAAGGTTGGCCTAGTCCGCTTCAATCTCACTATCCCGCGTCATAAGAAGAACGCAAAAAAGAGGCTTGCAATAGAAAACATCAACGCCCGCAACATCCATGTTGCGTTCTACTCGTGAAACACATCTACGCATAGATCTAGCTCTGATACCACTGAAGGGTTGCGCGGCATAGTAAATCAAAATTTTCTACGGATGCGAACAGAGGGAAAGCCAAGATCTAATCTAGGAGATGCAAACAACGAGAGAGATTGAATTAGATCTTCATACCCTTGAAGATTCGCACATGAACGTTAACGGGCGTGGGTGATGTAGTCGTACTCGCTTCTCCTCCTCGCGATCCGATCTGATCTAGCACCACAAGTGGCGGTGCCTCCGTGAGATGCACACGTGCAGCACCTCGATGTCTCCTCCTTCCTCGGACCAGCAAGTATGGTGGAGAGACGGATTGGATCTACAACACGACGGTGTGGTGTATATGGTGGAGAATTTCTACAGCAGGGATTCGCCTACAAACAGTCGGGAGGGAGAGAGGAAGGGCAGCAGGGCGGCTAGGGTTGGAGGGGAAGGTGTAGGGGGTTGGTGCGCCCCCACCCCTCTTTATATAGAGGATGGGGCGCAGCCCTAGCCCCTCCCCCAAGCCCAAACCGGCGGCCCCAAAGGATAAGGAGTGGGGGGCAAGGAACCCCCCCTTCTAGAAACTCTATCTCGAGTTTAAACCTCTCTAGGCCGGCTGGGCCCTATGGGGCCTTGTGCCCCTGGCCCAATGCGGCCAGGGCACTCCCTCATAGGCCCATGACCCCTCCCGGAAGGTGGGGCCACGTTGGTCCCCTTCCGGAAGGTTCTAGAAGCTTCCGCAGACAATACCGATTAATCCGAACAATTCAACTCCAAAACTGCACCGCCTTATATGAATCTTATTCTCGGACCACTCCGGAACCTCTCGTGATGTCCCGGATCCCATCCGAGACTCGAACAAAAACTCATAAACCAATTATCCAATCTATCCTAGCGCCGAGACACGTTAAGTGTGTGACCTGCGGTTCGAGAATATGCGCATATGATCTTCTATCAATAATCAACTGGGTCTGAAACCCATATTGACTCCCACATTCATCGATGATCATATCGGATGAACCACGATGCCGATTCAATCAATCCCATATATATATTCCCTTCGCCTCTCGCGATATTTTACTTGCGAGATTCGATCGTCTTGCATCATACCTAGTTCAATCTCGCTCACGCAAGTACTTTACTGTTCCGTAATCCGATATCACTTTGTGATTAACTCCTTAACCACATGCATGCAAGCGGTGTTGATATCGACACGAGTGGGCCAAGTATATCTCTCCGACTTGGGAGGACAAATCCCATCTCGATACATACAACCCAGATACTTTCCGATCACCCGAGAGACACCTTTATGATCACCCTCTCATAGGATGACGTTTGATGACCTCAAAGCTTTCTTCCGATACCAGGGAGTTGTATTATCTCATGGTCTAAGGAATACAATATTTGACATAAGAAAAGCTTCGCAAAGACGAACACGATGACACGATCTAATTGCTTCGCTTAGTTTGGGTCTGTCCATCATATCATTCTCCCAATGATATGATCTCATTATCAATTGACAACTCATGTCTATGGTTAGGAAACCTTAACCATCATTGATCAATGAGCTAGTCCATAGAGGCGTACTAGGGACACAGTGTTGTTCACAAACCACACAAGTATTAAAGTTTTCGCTTAATACAATTCTAGCATGGAATATAAACATTATCATGAACAAGAATTATAATAATAACATCTTTATTATTGCCTCTAGGGCATAATTCCAACAATTTTATGTGTAGATTTTGGTGCCAATAGTGATTGTGATTGTGAGGAGTGTAGCTACTCTCCAAACTACCAAGGCAAATGGTGCTTCATGATATTTTTATCCCTATGTTTTCTACTAAGCATTAGAAATATTTTGCTAGTCTTGCATGTTATATTTTGCTTATATGCCATGTTGGGAAATCCTAGTAGTTGTAGAATTGCTAAGAAATTTCTAAGTTAAGATGATTATCTATGCCATGCTTAGTTTAGCTAGTAGCAACCAAGGGTGATGAAATATACATGCTATGATAAAATATTTCTAAGTCTTTGGACTTGTGTTTTGCCTAATAAAACAACTAAGTAAATGAAACACCTGGGTGGAATGGAAGGAATGGTTTATGTTGAGTGGTTACACAAGGCCATTTCTATGGTTTACCTTGTGTATCTCACTTGTGGAAAGCCACCCAGGAACAAAGAGATTTTAGAGGCCAAATGTTAAGAAGCTTCTAGTGCAGCCACTTGGCAATATGGGCTCTGCCTGGATCACATAGGTTGCTAGAACTTAGCCATTTGGACAGTTGGTGGTAGTGGGAATGATAGGTTGGAGCGCGTCCATTTGGTCTAAGGGAAGGCTTCTGAAAGGTCCTGTCTTGGTGAAAATCAAGGCTTGTGGGGAAAGTGCACCACCTCTGCAGATGGAAGAATCTAAGTACTTAGCCATGTCCCTGGAAAAGGACAACTTGAGCATCAAGACATGGAAGCTATCAAGAATCTCCTCATCCCAATTTTCTAAGTAAAAACTTGTGGGTGAACAAGGGTGAAGAACCTCAATGTCTATTGGTGGTTCCTTGGGAAAAGTTTTGACAAAGAAAAACTTAGTGATTTCAACTAATAGGCAAAAACCTATTTTGAGCAAAGCAAGCCAAGCTACATTTAGACAAATTGCATGTAGAATCTAGTCCACCTAAATTATACTAAGGTATCACTTGCCAATACTATTCCAATGTATTGACCCACTGTGGCTGTAACTTGTGACGTTGCAGGTTACTCTGATGAGGATTAGGAGTCATGAGTCTACACTCAACATGTTTGCCTGTGGCACATGAAGATGAAGACTTTTATTTATTTACTTATTCAAACTCTTGTACTAGGCATGTGGCCTTGGAGTTGTAAAGACTATGTTTGTCTCTGGAATGACTGTAATAATGACCTTTGTTTCTGTGTACTTCATCTTAAACTGTGGATGCTAGCATTGATCCAGGGACTAGAATTGCAATCACAGGGATCCTTTTCCTTTACAAAGGAGGGATCTTACAGCTAAGTAGTTGCTAGTGACTCCAAGAGGGTGTATTTATGCTCGATAGTGGGTTCATGCCTCTAGTTTCCAAGGGAAGTGACAATAATCTATTCGGTTGTAGATGTGTTGTTGCTACTAGGGAGAAAACAATGGTCTCTTGTTCATGGAACATGTGGACTATTTACCTTACACACTTTGCTTAAAGCAGCTGTCTGTTGCTTGCAACTTAATACTGGAGGGGGTTCGGATGATAACCTGAAGGTCGAATTCTAGTCATAGATGAAGTTGGATGGCGGTCTATGTATCTTGTTGTATTGCCCAATCGAATCTCATAGGATCTTTCTGACTAGTAATTGCATTGTTATGCCTTGCTCGGCCTCGCCAATTGCCCTGCTGTAATTTGTTTACCCTTCATGCCATGTTGTTTATCTAAGGAGAGCGCCTCTAGTGAACTATGGACCCCGGTCCAATCTTTACCATTGATACATCTTCCACTGTTACTTGTTTACTTGCTGCAAACCATTACCTTCCACATCGTATGTTTAATCCTTTGTTACAGCAAACCGGTGAGCTTGACAACCTCACTGATTCGTTGGGGCAAAGTCTTGAGTTTGTGTTGTGCAGGTCTCCATGTTGCCTGCAACACCTGTGTGATGTTTCCTTCCTCCTCCTGGTTCGATAACCTTGGTCTATACTGAGGGAAAGCTTGCTGCTGTGCTCATCATACCTTGCTCTTGGATTCCCAACAAAGGCCTCTCTGACAGGCAACAACCTGCTCCTGATGCTACCTTATGACCCACAAGTATAGGGGTGTATCGTAGTACTTTCGATAAATAGGAGTGTCGATCCCAACGAGGAGCAGAAGGTGTTGACTAGTGGTATGGAGCAGGAAATCTCTGTAAATACTTAGCAAACAGATTTTTAGGGGCTTTCTGATAAAGCAACAAAACAAAGTGCAAGTAATAAAGACAACGAACAACTGCAGCAAGTGGCCCAATCCTTTCTTAGAAAAGGACAAGCCGGTGGAAGTACTTATAAGAACCAAACGTTCTCGAGGACACATGGGAATTCTGTCAAGTGCTTTCGCTTCATATAGCTGAGTACTCTTCTTTGGTGCTGTAAGTGTTGTGTGGGTGAAATTGTGCTAATGTACCAACCTTACTTGGACTAATACATACTTGTGATTAAACCCCCTACAATCATCCGCAACTATAGGAAAGTAATTAAGATACAAAACTAACCACAACCTTAAACTCTGAGATCCTACGCTCCCTTGTGCAACGGTGTCCTAACGGGGGTTTAGGTTTCTGTCACTCCGGCAACCCCATAATTAGAAGCCAAATACACAATGCATTCCCCTAGGCCCATAAATGGTGAAGTATCATGTAGTCGACGTTCACATGAAACCACTAGAAAAATAGCACCACAACTTAAATACTAAACCACTGAATAATATCTCAACACAAATCCACTACTAACAACATGAATTCTCCCATGGCAAAGAACTAAACAAACTACTCACAAGACATCATATGGATAAAGATCAAAGATGATATGGTAATGGATAACAATATGAACATAAACAATAATCCAATGGTTCCACTCACAAGCATCAACTACAATAGTAATTAACACCAGGAAAGTTTCCCCTAAGAACTAATGCAAGATCCAACACAATTGTTACAGCGGGATGGAGTGGTGATGATGGTGTTGGTGGAGATGATGATGTGGATTATTATGATGATCCCGATGAATTCTAGCTTGATGATGGTGTTGATGGCGACGATCTCCCCTCTCCGGGAAGGAATTTCCCCGACAGAAATTTGTCTGCTGTAGAGCTCTTTCTCTCTCGGTGTTTTCTGCCCTACAGAGGCGGCGGAAATCTTAATGTGGTCCCCCTGGTATTAGGATTCTGAGAGAAAGATATAGGTGAGAGGGCGGAGTCGGAGGCCGGCCAGGTGGGCCACACCTCCCCCTAGGCGCGGGGCCCCCTGCCCCGCGCCTGGGGGGTGTGGCCCACCTGGTCGGCCTCCGACTCTGCCTCCCCTTCTGGCTTCCTTCATCTTCTGGGAAAATATAATTTTCCAATATTTTTCTGGTATTTTTCTGATCTTCGCGAAATTTGTAACTACCTCGGTGAATTACGCTCCTAGATACAAGCCTGGATGAGCGGTAGTGGTTGAAATAGTACGGTGGGTCCCCAAAAGCCACTCACAGGTAGACCTTTCGGCCGTCCCAACCACTACCATCTCAACGGGACCTGTACGGGCGGCGTAATCGGTAGGCGAAGGGATCAACTACATACACAAGTGGGTATGTATGCAAGCCACCATACAAGAGTACATCAGAGCCATACCATCTAGAAAGAAAGGAAATATAGCAACGCCATACGGCAAGATTCAAATGACCTACATAGATCTAATATTTTAGGATACTTCCTCATACAACACACATCAGAGTATCATGCGGAAGCGGCAAACAAGTCCGAGTACGGATAAGAAGCAAATCGGCATAAGATGCCATAGAAATAAGCACATCCCAACCACAGATCTCACGGATCCCCGTTCCCGGAATCTCTACACCAAACGATCGTTGCCCGCATCATCGGCTTCTTCCACCCAGTATCCGTCCTGTGAAGGTACCTGTTCATCTGAACCAATAATTTATCGTGTGAGACCCTAAGGGTACTCAGCAAGTCTTAATGCCTCTAAAGGGGACACAACCTGGGGTGACGCAATTGCAGCGAAAGATAAACCCTAGCAGTTCTACAGATAACGCTAACCATCCGCCTAACCAATGATAGACGGATGTCCGTGAATTAAGAACAACAGTTATAATGGTAATCTCATCAGATCCATCCTCCTCCCTGCTTACCAACAAGGAAGCGGACGAACAACCCCCCATCCGTTGGCAATTTTATTAACCATTCCATGAGTGTTGCACTATTTACTAGTCAAATTACTTAGTCAGATTAAAGCGGTACTTTAGTTATGCTTGTCTATGATCGAGAAACTGTGCTCCAAGTCGTCCATATCCGCGGACACGGCTTTGAAAAGTTTTACCCGCCGGGTGCACCAATAGCAACACACGCTCGATCAACCTCGGAAAAACCAAATCAAAACCCAACGAGGCTTTCACGACTGAACAATCACAGGATTCAGAAATATTTCAGGGGGCCACCCCTTGGAGTACACCCGCAACGGAGTAGGCTAGCTCCGAGACGGACTCAAGGTTTGCGACAATGGCTGTAAGCGACAGCAGATCCCCAATCGGGGACTGTCGATACCGCGAAAACACTCCGCTTCCAAAACAGTACAGTGTGCTCCTCGCACAAACGTAATAAAGCAGTAAAACATGGCATAAGTACAGGATAGTAACAAAACCTCAAACTAGTTGTGGCCCCAAGGAATAAGACTGAATCAAGCTCTGGCTCAGGGGGGTCCCATATACCTCCCGGATGTGGATAGCGCGATAAATCAAGGAACAGGAATCAAGTACTCGGGGTCTTCGGACACAAGTGAGCGGAAAACCAAATAGCAGATGTTGCTCACCGTGCCGCTTTCATTAGTTATCCCATTGCTACTCAGTTAAGTTGTTTAGGTACCTCGTTATCAACAGACTCTCACATACCCTACACATGCGGTTCTACGACTCGCATGGCTCAAACAACTCCTGTAGTAATGGCTCATGGGATGGAGGTACAAGCTTGGTGGGGTTTAAAAGTAAAAGCTATGCATACTTGGGATTCAATTTAATGCAATCGCGACTCAATGATGCAAGAATAAGATAGAGGCAATAGGTACTGTATGTATGCAAGCATGTGGAAGTGCTTGCCTGACAACTCGTTGAAGCGAGGACGGATCCGTAGTGCTCCGGTTCTCTTGATATAACCCCCGCAAAGGTCTATCCGCGAAAAACCAAACAAACAAGGCCAACATGAATATAGAGCACAAGCATATGAATAAGATGCGTCAAGCAAACAATCATGCCATGATGAATGATGCACAATTTACATGGCAATAAGGTAGCATGGCATGGTGAGGTGTGGAAGACAAGTAATAACATTTTAATGGGGTTTTGGATCACATTTTGTTGTCATAACAATTGCTGTTTGCTATTTATTTATATGATGCATGCTGCAATTAAAGTCATGGATAGCATAAACAGAAAGGCCTCGTCGAGCTGATCATTTTAGACATATCATTTGTCAAATTTGGAATTATAAAACAAAAGTTATTAATTATTTAAGTTCCAGTGGCAATTGTTGTAATTTGATTAAACTTGGAATTTTAAATGTGCAAAAGGCAATTTGAATAGCATATTTGAAATCCTCACATTTTTCTGGTTCAGAAACATATATTGTTTGTATTATTTGGAATAATATTTGAAAAGTTATTTACAAACTGATTTGAATTTGAATTTGAATTAACTGAATTAGATTTGAAATTATCAGACAAAACTGAATTACGTTTTTCACTCACCTACAGCTAGCTCCAGCCGCTGACAGATGGGCCAGGTGACAGAGGGTCCACGCGCGCAGCCAAGCTTCTGCCACCTCAGCTAGCCAGTGTGATGCATGTGGGCTGGTTAGCCCACGCCCGGCCAGTGGACGCGAGGCGCCACGCCGCGCAATGAGGAGGACCGCGGGTTGGTTTCGAGGAGCTGGGAGCCTTTTGCAAAAGCTCACAGGCTGGTAGTGGGCCGTGGCTGCGGGTTTTAGGCGGGAAAAAGGGGAGGACCTATCTGCAAAAGCGTCATGCGCTGCCTTGACAGACGCCGTCTCGCCGGCGACGCGTGCCGGCAACTTCCGACGATGGCGGCGAGACCATCGGGAGAAAGCAGCGCGCCAAAACGAAAAAGGAAGAGGGGTCAACGGCCTACAAGATTGGTTTGGGATGCTCGCGCGAAGGGGGACCGTAGCGCGCGGGGCCGGGCGTGGAATATCGCCGGATCTTCTGCTGCCATTGCTGTCGCCGTAACGCGGACAGCGGCAGCGCAGCGCCGACGGAAAGCGATGCGGCGAGAGAGGGAGGAGACGATGTCTAGGGGATAAGGAGCTCACCTGACCGTGCAGGTGCTAAGCGGGCTCGGGTGGCGAGGATCGACGAGGGGCAATTGGTCGGGCGTCCCGGCGGTCACGGCACGGCGGGGCTCCTCCGGAGGTCCAATGGCTCCGCGTGTATGGCAGAGGAAGTCGACGCCGCTCGGTACTCTGGCTCGCCTCGGGAGCTCTGAGCGAAGGGCCGATAGGGTTTAGATGGCAAGGTGGAGAGGATGCTCGCTGGAGAGGAAGAAGGGAGGCATGGGGGAGGAAGAGAGGCCTGGGGGGATCTGGGGGAAGGCTAGGGTGAGGGGGAAGGATAAGATCGCCAGAAGGTGTAGGAGCGTGGGAGCTTGCGTGGGGGAGGCGGTCACTTTGCACCTCACGTGCATGGGCGCCAGGGGAAACTGGGCACTGCCTGTGTGGGGCCAGGGAAGGCTGCAGTGGGCTGGGGAGGAGCTAGGGTGGGGACACGCCGGCAGAGAGGGAGAGAGCCGAGAGAGGGAGAGGCATGGGCTCGGTCTAGGGTTAGGTTTGGGTGGGGGTAGCTAGGGCATGGTGACCATGTGGACATGCTAGATTAGGTTTAGGGGTGGGTTAGCTAGAGAGGAGAGGGAGAGAGGGTACTTTGGGTTGTGATTAGAATGGGTGTGGTGTAGGTTTTTAGCTAGGATGGTTATGGGGCATGGGGTAGGTTTAGGGTTTTGCTTAGAGGGGGGGATGGTAGATTAGGGTTTTGGAGAGAGAGAGAGAGAGAGAGAGAGAGAGAGAGAGAGAGATGGATAGGTATTCTTTGAATCATGCATGCTCCAATTAAAGACCAAGCAAGATCAAAAGAAGAGAGGTAAAGAGAGGAAGGTGGGGTTTAGGTTTGTGCATGCCACATGAGCACATGTGTATGCATGGATGAGGATGGTGACTAGGGTAGGTTTAGGTTAAAAGGAGGTTTTGGTGAGGTATGGGTTTGTTTGGACAAAACAAACAAGCTTAAGCAAGAGGTGATCCAAGCAAAAGAAAACAAACAAACTCAAAGGCAAGCCAAAGGTGGTTCTTGCATGGGCCATGCATCCATATTAAATGCCTGGTTTTATCCTTGTGAAAACAACATGTAACCCCATGGCATTTACTTATGTGCATCCCCAAAAGTGGAGTAAGGCCAAGCAAGAGATTATGGTGGAATCAAACCAACCAACAGGAGCTAGAGGTAAACTCAATTAAAATGCCAAGCCCATATTAATTGGATGGTGGAATTATAATGTAACTACCTCGGTGAATTACGCTCCTAGATACAAGCCTGGATGAGCGGTAGTGGTTGAAATAGTACGGTGGGGCCCCAAAGGCCACTCACTGGTAGTCCTTTCGGACGTCCCAACCACTACCTTCTCAACGGACTGTCAGACGGCGAATCGAAAGCGAAGGGATCAACTACATACACAAGTGGGTATGTATGCAAGCCACCATACAAGAGTACATCAGAGCCATACCATCTAAAAGAAAAGGAAATATAGCAACGCCATACGGCAAGATTCAAATGACCTGCATAGATCTATATTTTAGGATACTTCCTCATACAACACACATCAGAGTATCATGCGGAAGCGGCAAGCAAAATCCGAGTACGGATAAGAAGCAAATCGGCATAAGATGCCATAGAAATAAGCACATCCCAACTACAGGTCTCACGGATCCCCGTTCCCGGAATCTCTACACCGAACGATCGTTGCCCATGTCCTCGGCTTCTTCCACCCAGTATCCGTCCTGTGAGGGTACCTGTTCATCTGAACCAATAATTTATCGTGTGAGACCCTAAGGGTACTCAGCAAGTCTTAATGCCTCTAAAGGGGACACAACCTGGGGTGACGCAATTGCAGCGAAAGATAAACCCTAGCAGTTCTACAGATAAACGCTAACCATCCGCCTAACCAATGATAGACGGATGTCCGTGAATTGAGAACAACAGTTATAATAGTAACTTCATCAGATCCATCCTCCTCCTCGCTTACCAACGAGGAAGCGGACGAACAACCCCCCATCCGTTGACAATTTTATTAACCATTCCATGAGTGTTGCACTATTTACTAGACAAATTACTTAGTCAAATTAAAGCGGTACTTTAGTTATGCTTGTCTATGATCGAGAAACTGTGCTCCAAGTCGTCCATATCCGCGGACACAGCTTTCAGAAAGTTTACCCGGCCGGGGTGCACCAATAGCAACACACGCTCGATCAACCTCGGAAAAACCAAATCAAAACCCAACGAGGCTTTCACGACTGAACAATCACAGGATTCAGAAATATTTCAGGGGGCCACCCCATTGAGTAGACCCGCAACGAAGATAGCTGACTTCGAGACGGACTCAAGGTTTGCGACAATGGCTGTAAGCGACTGGGAACCCGAAAGTGTGGCTGGGCTTGTCGATACCGCGTAATCACTCCGCTTACCTAAACAGTACAGTGTGCTCCTCGCACAATTAAAATACAGGAAGTAACATGGCATAAGTACATGATAGTAAATAAAACCTCAAACTAGTTTGTGGCCCCAATAAATAAGACGGAATCAAGCTCTGGCTCAGGGGGTCCCATATACCTCCCGGATGTGGATAGCGCGATAAATCAAGGAACAGGAATCAAGTACTCGGGGTCTTACGGGACACAAGTGAGCAGGAAAAACCAAATAGCAGATATTGCTCACCGGTGCCACTTTCATTAGTTATCCCATTACTACTTAGGTTAAGTTGTTTAGGTACCTCGTGATCCAACAGACTCTCACATACCCTACACATGCTGTTCTACGACTCGCATGTCTCAAACAACTCCTATAGTAGTGGCTCATGGGATGGAGGAACAAGCTTGGTGGGGTTTAAAAGTAAAGGCTATGCATACTTGGGATTCAATTTAATGCAATCGCGACTCAATGATGCAAGAATAAGATAGAGGCAATAGGAACTGTATGTATGCAAGCATGTGGAAGTGCTTGCCTGTCAACTCAGTTGAAGCGAGGGACGGATCTGGGTAGTGCTCTGGTTCTCTTGATATAAACCCCGCCAAGGTGTCTATCCGAGAAAAACCAAACAAACAAGGCCAACATGAATATAGAGCACAAGCATATGAATAAGATGCGTCAAGCAAACAATCATGCCATGATGAATGATGCACAATTTACATGGCAATAAGGTAGCATGGCATGGTGAGGTGTGGAAGACAAGTAATAACATTTTAATGGGGTTTTGGATCACATTTGGTTGTCATAACAATTGCTGTTCACTATATATTTATATGATGCATGCTGCAATTGAAGTTATGGATAGCATAAACAGAAAGGTCTCGTCGAGCTGATCATTTTAGACATATCATTTGTTATATTTGGAATTATAAATCAAAAGTTGTGAAATTATTTAGTTCCAGTGGCAATTGGTGTAATTTAATTAAACTTGGAATTTTAAATGTGCAAAAGGCAATTTGAATGTCATATTTGAAATCCTGGCATTTTCCTGACCTCAAAACATATATCATTTGTGTTATTTGGAATTATAATGGAAAAGTTATTTAAAACTGAATTGAAATTTGAATTTGGTTTTAAATTTTTAATAGGTTTGATTTAAACAGATATTCCAGAAACTTTTGTCACACCCGTTGATCCCAGCCACGACTCTTGACGGCCGGGCCCATCTGACTGGGT
Source organism: Avena longiglumis (assembly GCA_030063025.1). Taxonomy (NCBI): domain Eukaryota; kingdom Viridiplantae; phylum Streptophyta; class Magnoliopsida; order Poales; family Poaceae; genus Avena; species Avena longiglumis. The sequence continues at coordinate 502,170,982 of CP125977.1, forward strand.
GCCCACGCACGCTGGGATCGACTTACACCTCGGGTCTGCCTAGCCAATGAGGATGACAAAGCGGGCCACGCTGGTCCATCGACAATGGCGGTGGCGGTGTCCGCCACGCAGACCAACTGGCAGGACCGCGGGTTGAGCATCAGGTTCTTCGGGAGCCTTTTTGCAAAACGGCCGTGATACGCATGGGGCTCGAGGGACCGCCGACGCAACAAAAACGCGAGGGGTTAAGTGCAAAACAACGCCGCCATCGCTTTTTTTCTTCCCGGCTCGCTTACGCGCCTTGGCGCGGCGCTGGGCTTCGAACCCGCGACATGAGCGTGCGCGCGGTGGGACAGAACTGCTGCGGTAGGCTAGGGTAGTTGACGGTGAGATGGGCGCATGCTGGATAGGGTGTTCGCGACTGGGAGCGAGCCGAGACGAACACGACGCCGGCGCACAGAGACCGTTCGACGGAAGGTCCGCCGCGTCAGAAACGATCAACACGAGGATGTCGGGCGGGGTGCTCACCGCGAGTGTGCTGGTGGGGTCGGTACGGGCCGGGGCGCAGTCGATCGGCGGCGAGGCAGACGGTGGCCGGTGCTAGGGTTCCGAGGCGACGACGACGTGCAGGGCTACTGGGGGCGTCTCCTCCTCGCGTCTGGGTCCAGGGGCGACGCAGAGGTTCCACGCGACCACGCCGACACACTCTCTCCCGCCTGCGCCTCCTGGATCGATGACGACGAACGGGACCCGACGGTGGCCGGCGCTCGGAGGTAGACGGTGGCGAGGTGAGGGAAGAGGGGAGGCGAGGCCTCTGGGATGGATCTGGGGGGCAGGGTAGGTTGAGAGAGGGGTAGATAAGGCCAGAGGGGGGGGTGGCCGCCGTGTGGAGGAGCTGGCGATAAGGATGGCCTCGGCCACCTTTTCTCCACCTCCTCACGTGCTCATGCGGCCAGCAGGGTGGTGGCTTCGAGGTGGGACTGTGGGCGAGGCCAAGGAGGCAGGCTCGGGGTGGGGGCTTCCAGCAGAGATAAGAGGGTGGGGGAGCTCGAGTTAGCTAGGTTGGGAGCTAGGCTCTGCTAGGGTTTGCCCTAGGGCTGGTTTGGTGGTAGCTAGGTGGGGTAGGGGGCGCCAGTGGGTCCAGCAGGTAGAGAGAGGGGGGTTGTGAGCTAGGGGCATGGCATGGTGTGGGGTGCTAGGAAGTAGAGAGAAGAGGAGGGGTACTTAGGGTTGGTTTAGGGAAGGTGTAGTTTAGGTTTTGTTTAGCTAGGATGGGGAGGTGGCATGGGGTAGGTTTTTGGGTTTAGCTAAGAGGGGGATATGGATAGAGGGAGTGTCCTTTACTTGATCATGCATCATAAGACAAACACACAAGATCAAGACAAGGGAAAAGAGAGAGAGAGAGGGAGAGATGAGGGAGATGTGGTGATGGGGTTTTCTTTGATTCATGCAGGCTCCAATTAAAGACCAAGCAAGATCAAAGAAAAGAGGTAGAGAGAGGAAGGTGGGTTTAGGTTTGTGCATGCCTCATGAGCACATGTGTGTGCATGGAACATGGGGATAGAGGTTTAGCTATAGGGGATAGAGATAGAGGATATGGTGAAGAAAACTACAAGCCAACACAAGATTTAAACAAAGGAAAGATGATCCATGCAAACAAAGCCAAAAACATCCCAAAGCCAAGAAAAGGTGGCACTTGCATGGCCCATACAACAATATATGCCATGTAGTTATATTGTGAAAACAACATTAATTCATGTGGCACTATTCCTTGCATTTCCAAAAGGTGGGCAAAGGCCAAGCATAAAATTATGGTGGAGTTATAAGGTGGTGAAGAAAGGTGGTGGAGAATAAAGAGATATGCCCCCAACTCAACTTAGGCATTTAACAATATATCAAGAACCAAATACAATATCAAGAGGCAACTACAATTAATCATGCACATGTGATAAGAACCAAACAAGAAAGGGTTTTATATGATGCTCAAATTGTAAGGTGGTATGATGACATGAGCATGACATGATGATGATGCAACAATTATATGTTGGAAGTGGCCTTTTTATTATTATAACAAGTAGCATTACAGGTGTTAGACAACTGGGATGCTACAACTCTCCCCCACTAAACAGGAATCTCGCCCCGAGATTCTAGGAAGAAGAAGAAGATACAAAGAGAGAAGGATGGTTGGCACGAAGTTCATCTTCACGCTCCCATGTGGCTTCATCAACAGAATGGTGTGACCACTGCACCTTGCAAAACTTGATGGACTTGTTGCGAGTCCTTCGTTCTGCGGTCTCAAGGATTTTGGTGGGGTGTTCTTGATAAGACAGATCTTCTTGGAGGTCGATTAGCTCATGATTCACGGTCCTGCCGGGATCTTTGAAGCACTTCTTGAGCTGAGAGATGTGGAAAACATCATGGACTTTGAGTTTTCCTAAGCTCCAAAGGCATAAGCAACTTCTCCTCTTCTACCACGTATCTTGAAAGGACCGATGTATCTAGGAGCCAACTTTCCTTTGATACCGAAGCGATGTGTTCCTCTCATGGGAGTGACACGAAGGTAGACGAGATCACCAGGGGCATACACTATATCCGTGTGCTTCCTGTCATAGTTGCTCTTCTGACGACTTTGAGCAATCTTTAGGTTCTCCAGAATGATATGCACCTTCTCCTCTGCTTGAGTCACAATGTCAGGGCCAAACCAGATTCTTTCTCCTGCACCTGACCAACCAATCGGAGTTCTGCACTTGCGACCATAGAGAGCCTCAAATGGTGCCATCTTCAAACTCTTCTGGAAGCTGTTGTTGTAGGAGAATTCAGCATAAGGAAGGCATTCCTCCCACTTCATGCCAAAAGAGATGACGCAAGCTCTAAGCATATCCTCCAGAATCTGATTGATCCTCTCCACTTGTCCTTGATCGAGGGTGGTAAGCAGTCTGAAGTTCAACTTTGTTCCCAAAGCTTTTGGAAACTCTCCGAACTTTGAGGTGAAGATGCTCCCAGTCTGAACTGATTTCAAGTGGAACCCCATACAGAGACAATTCGTTGATATAGAGCTCACCAACTGAATTCCGTAAATTGTTTCCTTTGGGAAGAAATGAGCCACTTTAGAAAGCCATCGATGACAACAAAATTGCATTGTTGCCCTTCTGCGACCTTGGAAAGCCAGTGATGAAGTCCATCTCTACTTTCTCCCATTTCCATTCCGGATGTTTCAATGGCTGTAGAAGACCAAATGGTTTCTGATGGACAGCCTTGACTCTGCGACAGACATCACATTCTGAGACATACTTGGCACAATACCGTTTCAGCCTGTGCCACCAAGATTGTGTTTTCAAGTCCATGTACATCTTTGTCTGCCGGATGGATAGAAAGAACCGAATCATGTGCCTCCTTGAGAACTTGGTCTCTCGGACCGGGTAGTTTGGAACAAACATCCGTGTTCAAAGAAGAGCGTTCCTTGATCATCAACGTGGAAGGACTCATACTTGAAGGTCAAGCTTAGAGATGAGCTTTTTGGTGTGCGGATCACCAAGTCGACGAGCGAATCTGTTCTTCCAAGAGAGGAGTAGCGGAAGGTTCGGAGATGCCCTTGTTCCACAATTTCGAGTTGGTGACGAATTCCTCGCACAAGAGAGGCTTTCTCTTCCACCATGAGGTTGTTGACATAAGCCTTACGGCTAAGCATCTGCCATCACATTGGCTTTGCGAGTGTAGTTGATGGTCACATCAAAGTCATTGATTGCTTCGATCCATCTCCTCTGCCGAAGGTTGAGATCAGCTGTGAAGATATACTTCAAACTCTTGTGGTCGAGAAGATCTCACAAGTTACCAAGCAAGTAGTGCCTCCATAGCTTCAAAGCAAAGACAATCTGCTAGCTCGAGGTCATGTGTGGGATAGTTGATCTCATGCGTCTTCAATCGACGAGGCGTAAGCAACCACATTTCTCTTGCATAAGGACCGCACCCAATCCTTGCAAAGAGGCGTCGCAGAATATCCGAAAGGCTTAGATGTATCCGGAGGAACCAAGACTGGTGTGGAAGTGAGCTTCTCTTTGAGTGTCTCAAAACTTTCTTGACAAGCGAGTCCACAGTACTTCTTGCCTTTCTTGAGGAGATCGGTAAGAGGCTTTGCTATCTTGAGAAGTTCGAACAAAGCGGCAATAGCTAGCCAAGCCGAGAAAACTCCGCACTTCCTTGACATTAGCCGGAGGAAGCCATTCAACTATTGACTTCAAGGTTTCGGTTGTTGCAATGCCCTTGGCGGAGATAACATGACCTGTATGTTACTTGAGCCAAAACTCACACTTTGAGAACTTTGCATACAAGCGGTTCTCACGAAGCTTGTTTAAGACACACCGCAGTGTTCTTCATGCTCCTCCTTAGACTTGGAATAGACCGAATGTCATCCAGATATACCACAACAAACTTATCCAGTACTCCATGAAACGGAGTTCATCACTCGAGAAGGTAGCAGTGCGTTGGTGAGACCGAAAGACATGACCGTGTACTCATACAGGCCATAGCGGGTGGTGAAAGCTGTTTTGGGCACATCTTCTTTGCGAATCTTGATTTGGTGATAACCACTTCTCAAGTCCAGCTTAGAACACCACGGCTCGCTAGCGATCAAAAAGATCATTTATCCGTGGGAGAGGATATTTGTTCTTGATGGTTTTAGCATTGAGAGCCCGGTAGTCAACACATAGTCTATCGGTTCTGTCACGCTTCTTCACAAATATTGTTGGGCTACCCCAAGAAGAAGTGCTGTGTTGAATGAAACCCAACTTCTCTTGTTCATCAAGTTGTCGTTTGAGTTCAGCCAACTCAGAAGGACCCATTTTATATGGCCTCTTGGAGATAGGAGCCGTTCCAGGTTCAAGCTCAATCACGAATTCAACCTCGCGATCCGGAGGCATACCCGGCAACTCTTCAGGAAAGACATCTGGGAACTCACAGACCACTAGTACACTCTGAATAGCTTGCATAACATCATCATTCAGAGCTGCCAAGGAAAAGAGCTGAACAGCAGGAGTGAGACTTGGAGAAAAGACTATATGGCCTTCAGGAATCTTCAAAGAAACTGAGTGTTCAGCACAATCAATCACAGCTGCATTTGCTGTCAACCAATCCATGCCCAAGATGACATCAATGTCAGAGTTGCCCAGAACAATCAAAGAAGCCAAGAATGAAGAACCACCAATCTCAATTTGATTGCCATGACTGATTTTAGAAGCTGCCATTGTTGCTCCAGGAGAAAGAACCATTAACCGCTTGGGAAGAGGATCTGACGCTAACCCATTCTCACTTGCAAACTTTATAGAAACAAAAGAATGCGATGCACCAGAATCGAACAAAACTCGTGCGAGGTGAGTTAACGGAAAGCATACCCATCACAACTCAGTGCGAGCTCGGCTTGAGGCGTTGAGCAGTTAGCACGAACAACCGCAGACCCGGGCTTGGTGTTGATGTTGAGAGCCCGCGGTGGTGCACGAACCGAAGGAGAGCTTGTTGCGATCTTGGCGGTGGAGGGAGAGCTTTGTTCTTCATCGGGCAGTTCCAGTTGGGATGTCTATGATCTCCACATGTGAAACAAGCACCATGTGGACGTGGAGCAGAGTAGCCAGGGACTCCGCCAGGCGCTCCAGGGTAGTGGTTGTTGTAGCCCCTGGGAGCCGCAGTGATGAAGTTTGGTGGCCTTGACGTGAAACTCGCAGGTCTTGGTGGAGCCGGGAGCGACGGTGGGGTGTTAGGAACCCGAACACGCCGCTTAGAAGGAGCCGTGAATCGCAGAGCTTGATGCATCCTGCTCATTTCTTGGACTCCCCAAACATTTGCCTGCTTGCCTCCTCTTGCAGAGCTGTGTGTTGGAGTTCCAGGAAAGTTGCCGGTCTTGCATGCGTGATTGCATACTTGATCGACGCATTGAGCCCTTGCCTGAACCTCTTCTGCTTTTTCTTGTCATCAGATACCTCATCACCACCATAACGAGATAGATTCATGAAGTTCCTGATATAGGTGTTGACGTTATCATTTCCCTGCTTCAGGTTGACGAAAGCCTCCTTCATCCTTTCCATTACAATCTCTGAGAGAAACTGCTCTTTGAACGCTCCAGTGAACCTTTGGGGGAGGCGAGGCCTCTGGGATGGATCTGGGGGGCAGGGTAGGTTGAGAGAGGGGTAGATAAGGCCAGAGGGGGGAAGGGGGTGCCGTGGCCGCCGTGTGGGGGAGCTGGCGATAAGGATGGCCTCGGCCACCTTTTCTCCACCTCCTCACGTGCTCGGTACGGCCAGGCAGGCAGGGTGGCTTCCAGGTGGGACCAGGGGCGAGGCCAAGGAGGCAGGGCAGGCTCGGGGTGGGGGCTTCCAGGCAGAGAGATAAGAGGGGTGGGGGGAGCTCGAGTTAGCTAGGTTGGGAGCTAGGCTCGGGCTAGGGTTTGCCCTAGGGCTGGTTTGGTGGTAGCTAGGTGGGGTAGGGCGGCCAGGTGGGTCCAGCAGGTAGAGAGAGGGGGGTTGTGAGCTAGGGGCATGGCATGGTGTGGGGTGCTAGGAAGTAGAGAGAAGAGGAGGGGTACTTAGGGTTGGTTTAGGGAAGGTGTAGTTTAGGTTTTGTTTAGCTAGGATGGGGAGGTGGCATGGGGTAGGTTTTTGGGTTTAGCTAAGAGGGGGATATGGATAGAGGGAGTGTCCTTTACTTGATCATGCATCATAATACAAACACACAAGATCAAGACAAGGAAAAAGAGAGAGAGAGAGAGAGAGAGGGAGAGATGAGGGAGATGTGGTGATGGGGTTTTCTTTGATTCATGCAGGCTCCAATTAAAGACCAAGCAAGATGAAAGAAAAGAGGTAGAGAGAGGAAGGTGGGTTTAGGTTTGTGCATGCCTCATGAGCACATGTGTGTGCATGGAACATGGGGATAGAGGTTTAGCTATAGGGGATAGAGATAGAGGATATGGTGAAGAAAACTACAAGCCAACACAAGATTTAAACAAAGGAAAGATGATCCATGCAAACAAAGCCAAAAACATCCCAAAGCCAAGAAAAGGTGGCACTTGCATGGCCCATGCAACAATATATGACATGCAGTTATATTGTGAAAACAACATTAATTCATGTGGCACTATTCCTTGCATTTCCAAAAGGTGGGCAAAGGCCAAGCATAAAATTATGGTGGAGTTATAAGGTGGTGAAGAAAGGTGGTGGAGAATAAAGAGATATGCCCCCAACTCAACTTGGGCATTTAACAATATATCAAGAACCAAATACAATATCAAGAGGCAACTACAATTAATCATGCACATGAGATAAGAACCAAACAAGAAAGGGTTTTATATGATGCTCAAATTGTAAGGTGGTATGATGACATGAGCATGACATGATGATGATGCAACAATTATATGTTGGAAGTGGCCTTTTTATTATTATAACAAGTAGCATTACAGGTGTTAGACAACTAGGATGCTACATATAAGGTGGTGAAAGAAAGGTGGTGGAGTTGTTAAGAGATATGCCCCCAAATCAACTTGGGCATTTAACAATATATTAAGAACCAAATACAATATCAAGAGGCAACTACACTTAATAATGCACATGAGATAAGAACCAAACAAGAAGGGGTTTTATATGATGCTCAAATGCAAGGTGGCATGATGACATGAGCATGACATGGTGATGATGCAACAATTATATGTTGGAAGTGGCCCTTTTATTATTATAACAAGTAGCATTACAGGTGTTAGACAACTGGGATGCTACAAAATTGCATCAAAACACCTCTTTTTCCATCAGAATCCTGACTCCGGCAGTTTATCCTCCAAGAATCAACCAACATGCAAAAACAAAGGAAAAGACATAAGTAACACCTCATAATAAGACACATATCAATGAATAGAGGCAAATTATGATATAGAATGGTGATACAAATTGGATGTATCAAATCCCCCAAGCTTAGAACTTCGCTTGTCCCTAAGCGAAAACCGAGATCAGTAAACATGTCCACACGTTTATGGAGTGAAGTGTCGATAAAAGAATACATACAAGAAGCATCACACGTACCATTACACAACTCATAGAAGAAGGCAACTCACCATTATATAACTTAGCTTGCAACAAGTACATGAGTCACAATAGAGATTCATAATGATAAATCATAATTGGAATTGGCAAACTTTGTTCCTAGTCAGAGAACAACTGGCAAACAGTTTCACAAAAAGCTTTTGTAGAAGTTTTCACAACAAGAGCACTCTTTGCTCAAAAAGTTTTTTCACAATGATGGCTTTCAAAGTAATACTCAATAGATAAGATTCTTATGCAAACAAGGAAGATAAAAAACATGAGTGAATAAATCACCATATGAATGCTTGAAACACAACAACTCAAATACTTGCTGGAGGTAGAGAGGAAGTAGGCTTACTGACTCAACTCAGAAATAGGAGAAAGGTCCCTTCATAGAGGGAAACAGGGATTTCAACTCATAAAGAGCTTCCAAAAGATTATGGTACTTACTAGTTTTGAGCCCTCATTTCCCCTATCATAAGCATCTTGAGATGATTAAGGTTAAATTGCACAAGGATGGAGTATATGCTTGATGAAATATAAGTTGGCAATCTCAAGTCCGTTGAGTACGAGGGCCGCTCCTCATGCTACTCAACTTTAGTTACCGGTAAGTTCTTGTCATTTTAAGTACATGTGTATCATAAAGAACCGCCAACGGGGTACCCCTTGCACATGATACATGAGCTATCCCATAATCAAAATGACAAGGCAAGCAGATAGCGAGCATCTCAGCGATCTTTTTATTTACTATTTGCATAGATTTTTATTGAGGGCGCTTCACACAAGTTTCCACCATGATTAGGCATGGCTTAGGCTAGCGTCCCAGGCATTTCTCTAACACACATACATCACTCCATGGACTTACAAGCTCCCTTTTTATTTCACATCGACGACATCCGCAAACAAAAGAGCATGATATCAACTGGATAAGTATACATAAGTGTTGAAAGTGTTCCCCGTGATAGCACGGTTCTGCTAATCCCAACGTGTAGATGCAAGCATATACAACTTCGATGACACAATGGTTCAAGTCTATTAGGGGCAAGAAAATAAGGTGTGCCATCAAGTTCGTGAGAGCATTACTAACTATTTTTCACATAACAAAATAGTTTCTAATTCGAAAGATAGATGAAGCTTGAGAATTTGCTTGGAATAGCAACGATGCTAATAGGTAGATATGGTGGACACAAATGGCACAGGTTTTGGTTCAAAGGGGTTGGAAACATGAGAAGTATGCCTTCTCAAAACAGATTTTTGCTAGCAAGGCTGGGTAGCAAGCAAAAGAGTTGAAGGAAACAAGCAAACCTACAAGTGATAAAGCCAAACATGAAATCTTCCTTGAAGACACAAAATATCTTAAATAAAGAATACAAAGCTTATGAGCCAATAAAGAAAGAAAATATGTAACACCCCGGTTCTGAAAAGACCGTGGCCTCTATGTGACATGCCAATCCCTGGATCGGTTCATTGGCCCACAATAGAGTAAGATAGATAACATAGCATAATATCCGTGTATCATGATCTACAAAGATTCAGAGTACCATTATTACAATAAAAGCTTAGCATAAAGCTAGCTCAAATTATTCAGGTAGCAACTTAAACAAGTAAATCCTCCATTCTTCAAATTGCCCACAAGTGAACAAGTGCCGAGTGGAGTACGGTGGCCTATAACGATCAATCAGAATCGGAATAACCTGCAACATGAAACGTAGCAGCCCCAAAGGGTCAATACATGGAATGTATGGCAAGTAGAGCTAGTAAAGGAGACAATAGTACTAACATCTACATGCATATTTGGCAAGTGGAGCTGTGTCTGGCTTGCATTTGCAAATACATTTGTCCTACTTTCATAAACAGTTTTTGATTTTCTTTGAAAAGATCCCAATTAAGTTAACCCAATAATATTAAAACAATTATCAAATTAGAATGAGTGAGAAACATGTCATGGAATCAATATCAGGCAACTCAGATGTCCATAACCGGGGACACGGCTAATCGATTAGATTATACACTCTGCAGATGTTAGTACACTTTACCCATGTGACTTGGCCAGCCCAGCTCGTACCATCACTCTCATTTTGAGTGGTGATAGGGAGAAGTCCAACAAAGAGACTGTTCGGGAAGTAGCTCCTCAATCCCGACGCGCACCGGTCCAACCTACCAAAATTCTACATCTCTGGATACGCGGGTTCGAGTTATCACAACCTACTAAGTCTAACCAACCGCCCATTTTATTATTGGCACATGGTTGTACGCGTAAGCTACACAATAAAGAAGCCAATCATTCTCTCTTGGTACCTGGGTGCCTTTCCGCAATGAAACCACCAAAAATTATCAATACCATCACACCCAGGGGGTTCATTGATTAAGTTGTTTTTAGTTTTCACAAACCAATACTTTGAGAAAACAAGTATCATGATGTAACCCAGCCCTCGTTCAACATAGCATGGCTAAGCACATCTACCAACGGTGGTTCATCTACAAGGAAAGCCCTACCACATAATAGGACATAGCATAGCGATAGTATCATCCTACATATGCATCTACAAAATACACGACAATGCATTGAAAATAGTAGGACGATATCATGAACAAAGTAGCATCTACTTGCCTTGGTTGTAGCGGTCTGGAGCACAATCCTCACACGAGCAAGCGTTGCACTCAATACAATCTACACGATACAATTGCATTTATAAACAAACAATCCACAAGCATATGCAACAAATATGATGCATGAATGCAAGAACGACAAGTGAATTGGTGCTACAGCTGCACCACAACATCCTATACCATAATACTACCGATTGCATGCATGGAAAATATAGTTTTAGCGCAAGGAAAACTACTAGACAAAAGTAATGCTCCAAACTAGAGCTAGAACTTAAATAATTCACTACTGGTATTATACTGTTTGTAAAATCTTGGGAAAATTCTAACGCATAGGCATCGCTGATTAGAAACAGTACCAATTGGAATTACTCGAAAAGGAATTATAAAACTCCCCGAGTAATTAAAACACTGCAGAAAGCCAATAGACAGTTTCTGCAGAAGTTTTTACTGTAAGCCTACCTTTTTAATTCATGATGAGATCCCCTCGTTCCACTGAATCCAGGGACATATCATACGCGATTTTTGGAGCTACAGATCTTTTTCTACGAATTTAATACTCCAAAAAGGCCATTAACTAGTTTGATTAAACTGTACTAAACCTTGCAGCAAAAGCCTGAACCAAAGGTAGAGCGAGATTCTACACGACTCACTGAATCTACACATATTTTATTTGCAATTTTTGGCCAAGCAGTTTAATTTTTACGCAATTTACAAGATTCTACCGAAATCTGCCAACTAAAAGGATTAACGAAATTGACCAGTCAATTGTGTCTGTTGACTGGTCAAAGCGTCTGCTGACTGGGCGCTGACTGGGCGTCTGACTAGTCAACGCCTGAGTCTGACCGGTCAACTAACGATCTAGGCCGCTGATCTGAGATCTGACGGTGGCTGCTGTCTTACCGGAAACGACGACGAAACGGACTCCGAACGGGTTCCGGACAGCGGCGACGATCACTTCCGGCGACGAGGCTTTCCTGCACGGGTACACACGGTCAACTAATCGGGTCGACAAAATAAATACGCGCGCGAGGCGGAGCGCGTGCGTGCGTGTATGTGTGCGTGCATGCGCGCACGCGATAACGCGCGCGGGCGAGCGCACGCGGCAGCGCAGCGAGGCGCGGCAGCGGCAGATGGCGCGCGCACGCAGATGGCGATGCGACGCGGCGGCGGGGTCGGCCGGGGCGGCGACTTGGCGGTGTGGCCGCGGTGGCGGGTGGAGGCGGCGTCGCGGGTGGCGGAGGAAAAGAAACTTTTGATGATTTGTTTTGAATATAGTGATCTTTGGTTGAGTACGTTTTCTACAGATTCAAAATTTCATTCTCATCTTTTTGGAATTTAAAGAAAAGGTTGAGTATTTATATATGGTAGGCCTCAATAAAAAAAACATCTATCTAACTAGTCTATCATATCATCACATAGTTGGAAATACTAAAAAAAATGACTCCTAATATATCACATGCCAGATAAGCTGAAATATGAAATTTATTTTCTTGCGTGGCAAGAAGAAGAAAAAAACACTTGAACATCATCTTATTTCTTGCCGCTTTAACCAACATTGATCCGTTGTCCGAAAAAAAAAACAATAGTTCACCATATTGGTTTACTTATTGTTAGGAGCCAAACAAAATTATTTTGTTATATAACCATGCATGATTTTATGTTCAGGATGGCACTACAACGTGCTAGATGTCCTCTTCTATGAACTAAACTGATTCCATCTTTCTTACTCCTTAGTACCACCGAGAGAGTACTGGTCTCTTACTTTTAATCCGAACACGATATACTAGATAATTTTCTAATTTAGACTCGTGTGCACAAACTTGCCTAATTTACTACTGACACCTAGAAAATGATTAGGAAACTTGCTATTTTTCTTAAATGACATCCTGACACAATCCTTACACAAACCAGATTGTATTAGAGGCAAGCATGAATGTCAGGTTAGCTAAAACTTCAATTTTCATCAAATGTACATCTGCCCTTATTAGCATGCAAATACCATCCTTTACTGAATTTTCTTTCCCATCTTTTTTATTTTCTTGGGCTCTATTTGTTTTCTTGACCCATCTTTGTTCCTTAGCCCGTTTGACTGGTCAGAACCACACATTTTGCCGGTCGTCTTCTTCCTTCTCTGTTCATAAAATAAAACTAAATACGTACAACCATGGACAAATATTTTCCTTTAGATTCCATCTATTTCAGACCTCTAAATGTCCCGCCTTAAAGACAAAAATTACTCCCCATTAACCTACGAATCCATTCAGGAGGATTAAAAACCCATTTAGATACATTTTAAATCGCTTACTACCGAGTCAAAACGCCTGGACTGCTCTTGGCGCCTGTCATATGACTCCTCCCGTGTTTAAGCAGCCCCGACCCTATCTCTCGCTCCAGCGCACCTCACCGCGCCCCAGCGCCTTCCTCTCGGACAGAACGCGATTCTTCGCCGAATTTCGCCGGCACTGTGGCAAGCGGAGGTCATCCATGATAATCACCTAACGCTGTCGTAGGGATAGCACCGAAGGACCTCTCATCAATTCCACCGAGACTCGACTGTATTCTGCTACCCGGCATCCTCTTCTTTAAACGCCACCGACGATTCCCATGCCAGACTGCAGCGTTGATGTTCCCGCATCAGTACCAAATCGCTGGTATGGTTCAGCGCTACTGTTTTTTTTTTGTTTTTTTGTTGTTGTTTTTATGAGAAGTTCAGAACAGATACATGACTTGAGCCGATGGATCCAGAATCCAGATTTTGTAGCCACATTGCACATAGCCTTGGGTTGATATATACGCCTTATTCTCAATCGTTTGCCCTCTGCTATGATATTTTGTCGTTCTTAAATCATCTTAAGCAGACCAAAAGTTCAATATCCCTTTGTGGATACCATCGTTTACAAACTTTGCTTATAGAGATGAAGAATAATTTTGCTTAGTGACAAACTTTGTTCTGGAAGGGGTGTTGAGAGAAATCCACCAAAAATATAATGAAAGCATATTTACCAACACTATGGAAGGGCACCAGCCGGAATAAATCAGCCCCCTGTCCTGTCCTATTAGATCTAGTGAAAAAAAAACAGTTTGGACATAAACTACGTAGATCTTTGGAAATCCATATTTCTCTTGTTCTACTATTCCGAATTTAACAAATTTGGTATCCTTAGAATCCTCGTGAAAATTAGAATACAATGGTACACTTAGTTCACCTTTTGGTTGATTTAAATTTGGTCAAATCTGTAGTAACGACATAAAGTATATTGGCCATAGTTTAATTTCCATAAATTATACTCCTTCTGTATTGGATTTGGTGAACTTGTCTATCTGTTAGTAGTTAAGAATTTGTTTTAGCGGATAATAATTTTAACTTTATGAACTTGATAGAAAGCCTAGCGACGTTATAATTCAAATAGGAATTAACTTATTATATGCATGCCTTATGTGCTTGCAATGTTTCACGTTAAAATCATAAGGATGACTTGGTGTTCATTTGGGTTTCTCTGTAACCTTCATGTGAATATTCTTATGATGTTTCCTTGCATGTGTGTATGTATTGCAATTGTGTATTTAATTGTATTACTATAACTTTGTGATAGATTGCTCAGAGCATTGCGGAAAATATTATCAAGATCTAGACCCTTGTTGCTAAGGCAAGTTGCTTTGACCATGTTAAGTTTTTTTTAATTAAATTCATGGATGTTATGCATAGCGATAATACATGTTATAGTAATTATTGAGTGTGTGGATATTGTGTGGTAGACGTGTGAATTGGTATGCGCCCATTCTGGGGTAGCATTGCGAAAATAGTTTTTTGGAAACAAAAATTAGATCAAACATGTTTATCCATGGAATGGAATGAAGTCGTCGGAATCATATACAAGAGGTGCATCCAGTGAGTGGCCATGCAAGCTCGCGTGCATTTGGAGCAAGGATTTTCTCATCTTGTCTTCTAAAGTTTTCAACAAAACCTCATAATCGTGCGTAATATCGATTCATGAGAGAAAAACCCTATGTTCGTGTGTAACATCGTTCATAGGAGGGATTTTTTTGTCATATGGTGTGTAATATCCATATGGTTGGAAAGTAAACATGGTGTGTAATATCCATGTGTTGATTCGAAACATGGTGTGTAATATCCATGTGTTAGAATGTTGATTGGAAACATGGTGTGTAATATCCATGTGTTAGGTTTTGATTGGACACTTGGTGTGTAATATCCTTCTATGTCAATCAACCCTTCTTTTTTACTTGATCAATGAAAAGATCTCAACTCCTCGTACTCTCAGTCTTCTTTTGCTATAACTTAGCATGCAATTTGTAACTTACCAATACATTCAAATGTATTGACCCTTGTGGCTGTAACTTATCATGTTGCAGGATTACTTGATGATAGTGAAGTTTGATGAGTAGGGATTACGAGTCTGCAACCAACATGTTTGCCTGTGGCACATAAATATGAAGGACTCCATGCTTTATAGTTATATCTATTGCGTTGTAATGATATAGCCATATGAGCTATGTAAGTTGTAAACTATTTTATTCCTGGTCATGCGATGTAATATGACCTTTGTTTCTTGATACTACATCTTAAACTGTGGGTGCTAGCTATTCGATCCAGGGACTAGCACTATAAACACAGGGATTTGAACCTTATCGGGTTCGGTCCTCTACAGATGGTATCAGAGCACTGTGTTGCCTGTAGGTTCGTAACCCTAGGACTGGACAAAACCCCTTTGCAAATAGGAGTTGAATTTGTTCTAAGTTATTTACAAACAATCTTGAAAAAATTTCCTTAGCATTTTGTTTGTTTCTATATCTATATCCCTTTTTCAACTTGATGAACAAGGACTTCAACATCCACATCACAAAGGACTTCACCATCAGCATCACCATGGACTTCAAGATCATCTACTTTGGAATTTTTCTTCTCAACATTGTCTACATGCTGGATATACATATCTCCATCACCAAAAGAAGCCAAGTGAAGAAGTTTTAGAAGGAAGATTTGTGATACAATAGTTCTAAGACTTAGAAACTTTATTCATGGTCTTGTTGATGATAGGATCAACCAAATACTTAGCAAACAATGAGCTACATGACCAACTTGAGGAAAAGAACAAGGCATTCTAGGATCAGGAAGAAAAGTTCAATTTCAAGGGAAGAATAAGAAGAGAAGTTCAAGTCTAGAGAAGAACATGAAGATGAGAGAGATTAAGAAAGACCCTTGTTAGGAATGAACTCATATTTTTATACTTATTATATTTTGTCGTAAACCTTGATCATTCTTTACTGAATCTCTTCTCCTTCAAACATGTATACTATGAGCCTTTTGCTTTATCCAAGGACCTTCAAGATGGATCATGTCAACAAGAAGTTCAAGATAGAAGTCACAACAAAACCTCAAGCTTGTAAAATATGTTGAGAAGTAGGACACACCTCTAAGGAACATCAAGATCCATGTCCCTATTGTAATTCCAACCATCCAATTGAATAATTGCCTACATCTCAAGTTACTTGTTTTATATGTGAAGGAACCAACCAAATTCCTGCCAAGTGCCATATCGACTTCATGGTGCAACAAGTGAAAGAACAAGTCAAGTATGGAATGTATCAAGCTCTTAGAAAGATACAAGAAAACCTTAGCCATGTCACCTGCTTCAATTGCAAGAAGGAGGGACACTATATAAAAAAAAGTCCGGAGAAGAAACATAAAAAAAAACCACAACAACACTTCAAGGAAAAGGACCCAAGACATAACAAAAGTGTTTTAACATCGCTGTCGAAAGACACGACACTTCACCGATCACTGCTCAACTCAAAAGAGAGATCCCACTAATGTTATCATAGTGAGAACCCATGAGACATTAGATTGCCTACCAATTACCATATTAAGTCATCAATATCGTGTTAGGTATTGATCAAACTAACCTATGTGGTATGAATATACTAGGTTGCTTGTTTCAAGAAACTTGTTTGTTCCTTCAACTCATGTGTTAAACTCATAAGTTGTTAAGTGAATAGTTGCTTATCGCTTGCTTGTTTTGAGTTGTGTGTTAGAACTTCCTTAGATCTATCTATCATTACTTATCCCTATTAAACCAACAGATGCTTCCGAGACGTGACAACAACCGCAATAACAATGGAAACAGCAACAACGACATTGAGATGAAACAGATGATGGCTGCACAGACTCAGCTAATGCAGACAATGACACAATTCATGGAAACCATCAACAACCAGAAGCAGAATAATCAGAACAACAACAATCCACCACCTCTGGATATGCTCACTAGATTTATGAGGTTGAGACCCATGAAGTTCTCTGGTACTTCTGATCCAATGGTAGCCGATGACTGGTTACATTCAGTGAATAGGGATCTAGTGACTGTTGGATGCTCTGAGGCTGAGAAAGTGAGATTTGCAACACACTTGCTCGAAGGCCCTGCAGCTATATGGTGGGACAATTTTCAAGTCACTTACCCCATGGAAGACGTGACTTGGGAAATGTTTGAAGATGGATTTCGCGCTAACCATATCTCTTCAGGAGTAATGGGTCTAAAGAAGAAGGAGTTTCATAACCTTAAACAACTGCACCGCAACGTTGCCGAATATATTGAGGAATTCAATAAACTGTCACGTTATGCTCCAGATGATGTTGACACAGATGAAAAGAGGAAGGAGAAATTCCTAGATGGTTTGAACGATGAACTGTCCATTCAGTTGTTAGTTGCTTATGTTCCTACCTATCAGTCATTGTGCGACAAGGCTACAATCTTGGAAAGCAAGATGATGCAAGTTAAAAATAGAAAGAGGAAGAATGGCTCTCAAATGTATGATTCTAGTTCACACCAGAAGCTTCATTATTCTTCTGCACCGAGGCACTATGGCTATACAACTAAGTCCCATGACCACATCCATAATGGTCATTGCCATCAAGATCACCATGGCTCCAACAATAATGTACATGGCAACTATAGTAGCGAGAAGCCTAAAAAGGACCTCAGTCAAGTCACTTGCTTCAAGTGTCGTAACACCGGGCATTACGCTTATGAATGTCCAGAGAAGAAATATGCAAATGGCAATAGAAGTGTCATAAAGCAAAATCTCTTGAACGAGTCCACAATGGATCATATCCTATGAGTGAAGCTGAAGTCGCAAACCAAGATAATTGAAGGAACACTTTGAGACGCCAAGCGAACCAACTTGGAATAAACAACCTATAGCAAGTTTATTCTAAGGGTGGTAGAACCCTATTTTCTCCCAACCTAATTTCTTGCTAGCCTTCTTGAATCTCGAGGACGAGATTCCCTTTAAGGGTGGTAGTCTGTAACATCCCAAAATTTTCAAATTTTGGAATGTTAAAAATAAAATAAATAAATGGAATGAATTTTTTTTATTTGTTGAAAATTTCTAAAGGAAAAGAAACTTTTGATGATTTGTTTTGAATATAGTGATCTTTGGTTGAGTACGTTTTCTACAGATTCAAAATTTCATTCTCATCTTTTTGGAATTTAAAGAAAAGGTTGAGTATTTATATATGGTAGGCCTCAATAAAAAAAACATCTATCTAACTAGTCTATCATATCATCACATAGTTGGAAATACTAAAAAAAATGACTCCTAATATATCACATGCCAGATAAGCTGAAATATGAAATTTATTTTCTTGCGTGGCAAGAAGAAGAAAAAAACACTTGAACATCATCTTATTTCTTGCCGCTTTAACCAACATTGATCCGTTGTCCGAAAAAAAAAAACAATAGTTCACCATATTGGTTTACTTATTGTTAGGAGCCAAACAAAATTATTTTGTTATATAACCATGCATGATTTTATGTTCAGGATGGCACTACAACGTGCTAGATGTCCTCTTCTATGAACTAAACTGATTCCATCTTTCTTACTCCTTAGTACCACCGAGAGAGTACTGGTCTCTTACTTTTAATCCGAACACGATATACTAGATAATTTTCTAACTTAGACTCGTGTGCACAAACTTGCCTAATTTACTACTGACACCTAGAAAATGATTAGGAAACTTGCTATTTTTCTTAAATGACATCCTGACACAATCCTTACACAAACCAGATTGTATTAGAGGCAAGCATGAATGTCAGGTTAGCTAAAACTTCAATTTTCATCAAATGTACATCTGCCCTTATTAGCATGCAAATACCATCCTTTACTGAATTTTCTTTCCCATCTTTTTTTATTTTCTTGGGCTCTATTTGTTTTCTTGACCCATCTTTGTTCCTTAGCCCGTTTGACTGGTCAGAACCACACATTTTGCCGGTCGTCTTCTTCCTTCTCTGTTCATAAAATAAAACTAAATACGTACAACCATGGACAAATATTTTCCTTTAGATTCCATCTATTTCAGACCTCTAAATGTCCCGCCTTAAAGACAAAAATTACTCCCCATTAACCTACGAATCCATTCAGGAGGATTAAAAACCCATTTAGATACATTTTAAATCGCCCTTACTACCGAGTCAAAACGCCCGTGGACTGCTCTTCGGCGCCCCTGTCATATGACTCCCCCTCCCGTGTTTAAGCAGCGCCCCGACTCCCTATCTCTCGTTCCAGCGCTCTACCTCACCGCGCCCCAGCGCTTCCTCTCGGACAGAACGCGATTCTTCGCCGAATTTCGCCGGCACTGTGGCAAGCCGGAGGTCATCCATGATAATCACCTAACGCTGTCGTAGGGATAGCACCACGAAGGACCTCTCATCAATTCCACCGAGACTCGCACTGTATTCTGCTACCCGGGCATCCTCTTCTTTAAACGCCACCGACGATTCCCATGCCAGACTGCAGCGTTGATGTTCCCGGCATCAGTACCGAAATCGCTGGTATGGTTCAGCGCTACTGTTTTTTTTTGTTTTTTTTTTGTTGTTGTTTTTATGAGAAGTTCAGAACAGATACATGACTTGAGCCGATGGATCCAGAATCCAGATTTTGTAGCCACATTGCACATAGCCTTGGGTTGATATATACGCCTTATTCTCAATCGTTTGCCCTCTGCTATGATATTTTGTCGTTCTTAAATCATCTTAAGCAGACCAAAAGTTCAATATCCCTTTGTGGATACCATCGTTTACAAACTTTGCTTATAGAGATGAAGAATAATTTTGCTTAGTGACAAACTTTGTTCTGGAAGGGGTGTTGAGAGAAATCCACCAAAAATATAATGAAAGCATATTTACCAACACTATGGAAGGGCACCAGCCGGAATAAATCAGCCCCCTGTCCTGTCCTATTAGATCTAGTGAAAAAAAAACAGTTTGGACATAAACTACGTAGATCTTTGGAAATCCATATTTCTCTTGTTCTACTATTCCGAATTTAACAAATTTGGTATCCTTAGAATCCTCGTGAAAATTAGAATACAATGGTACACTTAGTTCACCTTTTGGTTGATTTAAATTTGGTCAAATCTGTAGTAACGACATAAAGTATATTGGCCATAGTTTAATTTCCATAAATTATACTCCTTCTGTATTGGATTTGGTGAACTTGTCTATCTGTTAGTAGTTAAGAATTTGTTTTAGCGGATAATAATTTTAACTTTATGAACTTGATAGAAAGCCTAGCGACGTTATAATTCAAATAGGAATTAACTTATTATATGCATGCCTTTATGTGCTTGCAATGTTTCACGTTAAAATCATAAGGATGACTTGGTGTTCATTTGGGTTTCTCTGTAACCTTCATGTGAATATTCTTATGATGTTTCCTTGCATGTGTGTATGTATTGCAATTGTGTATTTAATTGTATTACTATAACTTTGTGATAGATTGCTCAGAGCATTGCGGAAAATATTATCAAGATCTAGACCCTTGTTGCTAAGGCAAGTTGCTTTGACCATGTTAAGTTTTTTTTAATTAAATTCATGGATGTTATGCATAGCGATAATACATGTTATAGTAATTATTGAGTGTGTGGATATTGTGTGGTAGGCGTGTGAATTGGTATGCGCCCATTCTGGGGTAGCATTGCGAAAATAGTTTTTTGGAAACAAAAATTAGATCAAACATGTTTATCCATGGAATGGAATGAAGTCGTCGGAATCATATACAAGAGGTGCATCCAGTGAGTGGCCATGCAAGCTCGCGTGCATTTGGAGCAAGGATTTTCTCATCTTGTCTTCTAAAGTTTTCAACAAAACCTCATAATCGTGCGTAATATCGATTCATGAGAGAAAAACCCTATGTTCGTGTGTAACATCGTTCATAGGAGGGATTTTTTTGTCATATGGTGTGTAATATCCATATGGTTGGAAAGTAAACATGGTGTGTAATATCCATGTGTTGATTCGAAACATGGTGTGTAATATCCATGTGTTAGAATGTTGATTGGAAACATGGTGTGTAATATCCATGTGTTAGGTTTTGATTGGACACTTGGTGTGTAATATCCTTCTATGTCAATCAACCCTTCTTTTTTACTTGATCAATGAAAAGATCTCAACTCCTCGTACTCTCAGTCTTCTTTTGCTATAACTTAGCATGCAATTTGTAACTTACCAATACATTCAAATGTATTGACCCTTGTGGCTGTAACTTATCATGTTGCAGGATTACTTGATGATAGTGAAGTTTGATGAGTAGGGATTACGAGTCTGCAACCAACATGTTTGCCTGTGGCACATAAATATGAAGGACTCCATGCTTTATAGTTATATCTATTGCGTTGTAATGATATAGCCATATGAGCTATGTAAGTTGTAAACTATTTTATTCCTGGTCATGCGATGTAATATGACCTTTGTTTCTTGATACTACATCTTAAACTGTGGGTGCTAGCTATTCGATCCAGGGACTAGCACTATAAACACAGGGATTTGAACCTTATCGGGTTCGGTCCTCTACATGAGCACTCTTCTTTGGTGCTGTAAGTGTTGTGTGGGTGAACCTGTGCTAATGTACCAACCTTACTTGGACTAATACATACTTGTGATTAAACCCCCTGCAAGCATCCGTAACTACATGAAAGTAATTAAGATATAAACCTAACCACAGCCTTAAACTCTGAGATCCTACGCTCCCTTGTGCAACGGTGTCCTAACGGGGGTTCAGGTTTCTATCACTCCGGCAACCCCACAATTAGAATCCAAATACACAATGCATTCCCCTAGGCCCATAAATGGTGAAGTATCATGTAGTCGACGTTCACATGACACCACTAGAAGAATAGCACCACAACTTAAATACTAAACCACTGAATAATATCTCAACACAAATCCACTACTAACAACATGACTTCTCCCATGGCAAAGAACTAAACGAACTACTCACAAGACATCATATGGATCAAGATCAAAGATGATATGGTAATGGATAACAATCTGAACATAAACAATAATCCAATGGTTCCACTCACAAGCATCAACTACAATAGTAATAACACCAGGAAAGTTTCCCCTAAGAACTAATGCAAGATCCAACACAATTATTATAGCGGGATGGAGTGGTGATGATGGTGCTGGTGGATATGATGGTGTGGATGATGATGATCCCGATGAAGTCTAGCTTGATGATGGTGTTGATGGCGACGATCTCCCCTCTCCGGGAAGGAATTTCCCCGGCAGAAATCTGTCTGCCGGAGAGCTCTTTCTCTCTCGGTGTTTTCTGCCCCGCAGAGGCGGCGGAAATCTTAATGTGGTCCCCCTGGTATTAGTATTCCGAGAGGAAGATATATGTGAGAGGGTGGAGTCGGAGGCCGACCAGGTGGGCCACACCTCCCCTAGGCGCGGGGCAGGGGGACTCGCGCCTGGGGGGTGTGGGCCCCTGTGGCCCAGCTATGCCTCCCCTTCTAGCTTCCTTCGTCTTCTAGGAAAATATAATTTTCCAATATTTTTCTCCTATTTTTCTAATCTTCGCGAAATTGCATCAAAACACCTCTTTTTCCATCAGAATCCTGACTCCGGCAGTTCATCCTCCAAGAATCAACCAACATGCAAAAACAAAGGAAAAGACAAAAGTAACACCTCATAATAAGACACATATAAATGAATAGAGGCAAATTATGATATAGAATGGTGATGCAAATTGGACGTATCACTACCTTTTATGAAATTAAGCCTGCTTTGTTGAATCTTGTGATGAAAGAGCAATTTTTTCTGGTGCTAGTTCTAATGATGATGCTGCCCGCCTTAATAACTTTGTTGAACTTTGTGAGATGGAAAAATATAAGGATGTAGATGGAGATATTATTAATCTCAAATTGTTTCCTTTCTCCTTGAGAGGAAAAGCTAAAGAATGGTTGCTATCCTTTCCTAGAAATAGTATTGATTCTTGGATTAAGTGCAAAGATGATTTTATTGGAAAATACTATCCTCCTGCTAAGATTATATCAATGAGAAGTGAAGTAATGAAATTTAAACAACTTGATAATGAACATGTTGCTCAATCTTAGGAAAGAATGAAATCTTTGGTTAAGAATTGTCCCACTCATGGACTGACTGCTTGGATGATTATCCAGACATTTTATGCAGGTTTAAACTTCTCTTCAAGAAACCTGTTAGATTCAGCTGTTGGAGGTACCTTTATGACCATTACCTTGGGTGCTGCAACAAAGCTCCTTGATGATATGATGGTTAACTATTCTGAATGGCACACTGAGAGAGCTCCACATGGTAAGAAGGTAAATTCTGTTGAAGAAACCTCCTCTTTGAGTGATAAGATTGGTGTTATCATGGCTATGCTTGTTAATGGAAAAGCTCCTTGATACGTCCAAAACATATCTACTTTCCCAAACACTTTTGCTATTGTTTCTCCTCTAAACTTGTGTGATTTGGATACAACTAACATGGACTGACGCTATTTTCAGCAGAATTACCTTGGTGTCTAGTTTTTGTGCAGAAAATCAACTGTCAGGAAAACCCCCGGAAAATATACCAAAAATACTATTTCACCAGAAGACTCACGGAGCCAGAACACGATACGGAGTAGGGGCCTGAGGGGCCCACACCCCTGCCATGCGGGCTAGGCCTGGCCGTGCCTGGAGGAGTGTGGCCGCCTTGGGCACCCCCTCGGCCTCCCTCTTTGCCTATAAGATGCCTCTTGACCTAAAAACTCAGGGGGGTCGACATTTTTCCAGAAAGAGTTCCGCTGCGCCGCCACCACCAGAAACCGCGATTCGGGACCAGAAACTCCATTCTGGCACCCTGCCGGGATGGGGAATTTGGAGAGGATTATCGTCATCATCATCAAAAACGCCTCTCCATCAACCATCCATGTTTCCCCCATCCATGAGTGAGTAATCCCTTGTTGTAGGCTATGGGGATGGTAGGGATTGGATGATTTCTATCATGTAATATAATAAGATTGTTAGGGCATGGTGCCTAGTATCTCTATTAGTGCTATTTGACTTTGTTGCAACTTTTTGTGCTTAATGCTTGTCACTAGGGCCCGAGTGCCATGATCTCAGATCTGAACTTATTATTGATTCATGATGATAGTATTGTTTGTGATCTTATCTGCAAGTTGTGTACACATATTATTGTCTGGATCCAAAGGCTCCGAAGTGAAAGAAATTGGGACAACCGGAGGGGATGGCTATGATATGAGGATCACGTGTGTTCACAGAGTGTTAATGCTTTTCTCCGGTACTCTATTAAAAGGAGTACCTTAATTGCCAGTAGATTCCCTTGAGGCCCCGCTGCAACGGGCTGGCTAGACAAAAAATGTTGTGCAAGTTCTCATTGCGAGCACGTATGACTATATATGGAATACATGCCTATGATTGTTTAGTGCTTGGATGCTTTATCTTGTTTATCTGCAAATGCCCTAGATCTTGAAGTTACATGTTTAGACTTGTCCATGCAACGCCCGTCCATCCATACCTATGCCTACCGCACTCGAATCCTACTGTTTACTACTTTTGTTACTATTGATCTTGTTTTACTGTTGTTGTTGCTTTGCTATTGCTACTACAAAACTATTGCTACTGATAAACTACTATGATCAAGACTATTTCCAGGTGCAGCTGAATTGACAACTCAGTTGTTAAGTCTTATATGTATTCTTTGGCTCCCCTTGTGTCGAATCAATAAATTGGGTAATACTACTCTCGAAGGCTGTTGCGATCCCCTATACTTGTGGGTCATCACTCCTATATAATGTTCCCTTAGCTTCTTTGGTTGCTCAAGAAAGAGCAAGTTGATGTGAACTTCATTAGAAACAACAATTTCAACAACAATGCCTATAGGAATATTTTTGGTAGTAGCAATAATTATAGGCCTTATCCTCCCAATGATAGCAATACTTATGGAAATTCCTACAACAATACTAAAAGTGCTCCCTCTGAACTTGAAGTCATGCTCAAAGACTTTATTAGTAAACAAAATATTTTCAACAAAACTGTGGAGGAAAAGCTTTTGAATGTTGAGAAAAATATTTCCTCCTTGTCTGAAACACAGTCCTCTTTGATTAATAAAATGGCTGCTAAACCTGAAACTTTGGAAAGTACCTTTGCTGCTACTCATGCCATACAAGTTACTATTGATGAAAATGTTAGACTGTTAGCTCAACTACATGCTAAATGGGAAAGAGAAGCTGAAATTGCTAGAAACAATAGTGTGTGCACTATCACCACCACCAACATGGATACCACCAAACCACAAGAAGTCCCTATTCCTCCTACCAAAATGCCTAAACCCAATGATTCTACTACCAGTGTTGCTAAGTTTGATTTTGATCTTGATGGTTGCAATATTTCTAAAGTAATTATGTTTCTACAAAAGCTTTCTAGAAGTCCTAATGCTAGTTATATGAATGTGGCTTTCACCAAACACATTACAAATGCTCTTATTAAAATTAAGGAAGAAAAGTTGAAACACAAAGCCTCTATTCCTAGGAAAGTAGAAGATAGTTGGGAACCCATTATTAATATGCAAGTGAATAACTTTGATCTCAAAGCTTCATGTGACCTTGGTTCTAGTGTCTATATTATGCCTAGAAAGATTTATGAAATGCTTCATTTGTCACCTTTGAAAGATTGTTATTTGGATGTCCCACTTGACGGTAATGCTAAAAAAAAACTCATGGGGAGTGTTAATGATATTCTTATTATGGTTAACAATGCCTATGTACCTGTTGATTTCTATGTTTTGGATATTGAATACAATGCTTCCTGTCCTATTACTTTGGGAGGACCTTTTCTTAGAACTGTTGGTGACATCATTGATATGAAAGAAGGCACCATTAAATATCAATTTCCATTCAAGAAAGGTATTGAACACTTCCCTATGAGGAGAGAGAAGTTGCTTTTTGCTCCTCCTTTGAAAGCAAGGTTTGATGTTAATGCTTCTTCATTTGAAAATACTTGATTCATGCTTCTTGTGCCTAACTTAAAGGCGTTAAAGAAAATTAATTCTTGGGAGATAACCCAATAGTTTTCTTGAGTCTTGAAAGTTATTACTTCAGTAATAACCTCTCCCTATCCTTTTTATTTGATTTTTTTGCCAAGAATAACCTCTAATGAGAGGGGAAGTAAGATTTGGGGAGTTGCTGTCACGAAACAGATTTGTGTGATCTACTATAAAAATTCGTGTAAAATCTCTGTAAGTCCGATTGCACTGTAATTTTCTAAATAAATCCCCCAGGTTGTTAGCTAACTTTCGTTAGTTCAACACTTTTTTGATTTGGTCAATAGAAGGTCTTCGAAAAAATCGGTTTCCACCTGCTGGTCTATTTTGACAGATTTCTGCCATTATTTGCATTTGCTTCTTATTGATTCCTTGTTGGGTTATTTTTGGGAAATTGAGCTTTTTGAGGGAATTGATATAGTAGATTGTGTCTTTAGTGAAAGTTTTGCTGTTTTAAAACTAAAACCCAAAGGTCTATTATCTTTTGAATACACTAATGTTGCTAATAAAGATTGTGTGAAGTTTTGTATAAAGGAAAATTTTCAGGTGTAGAGAAAAAATGATGTAATGAGATGAGGAATGGACAAAAGCTCAAGCTTGGGGATGCCACCCCGTGTCACCCCAAGAAATATTCAAGAGATACAAGCGTCAAAGCTTGGGGATGCCCAAGGCATCCCCTTCTTCATCAATAAAAATCTCAGGTCTTTCTAGACACTTCGTTTTTATTGTTTCATGCACAAGTTGTGTTGTTCTTGGAGCGTCTTAGTTTTTGTTTGCTTAGTTTGCTTGAATAAAGTATTTTGAACCCCCGTTCTCGCTGTGTTGTTTCAAATAAGTTGATTGGTGTTGGAAAGGAGTAGAAAGTTGTTGCTTGAGTAGTACAAGAGGAGCTTGCTTTGACTGTGAGTTAGACTTTATCCATTCATGCTTGATGTTGTTTTGACCTTATTCTTAGTGATTATTGTTGTATCATGACTTGTTCCAAACAACTAGGATTGCTTAATGTGCCTTGAGAGAATCATGTGTTGTTTTAGCATACAAAAGCATAGTATTGTGGTATTCTCCTTTGATGCTTTGTTTGGGTTGACTTGGCACATGCTCACACCATGTTATGACTATAAACCAGTCACCATAGCCTCTATTATCATTTATTTTTTGACTTGTGATACCACTTTATTCTTTGATTAGTAATGTTTTGTCGCTCTGCATGATTATGGCCATTATTGCTCTCTTAGTGGTCGCTCCCAGTATTTTGCTAGCCTCCACTTGTATGAGTAAGCTCTACTCATGCATCCAACTCCCAAGAAGTCAAGTTATTCCAAAGTGTCCACTATAAATTCATATGCATGGTGTGTTACACCATTCCAAGTATATTCTTGTTTCATTTACCTTCCAATTAAAAAGTCACTTTGTTATGTGAAAACCTAGTGATTAAAGCTCTCACAAACTTGACGGCACACTTTATTTTTATTGCCCCTAATAAACTTGAACCATTGTGTCATTTATATTGTATATGCTTGCACTTATACATTGTAATTAGCAGAACCATGTTGTCATGGGGAACACTTTCAAAATTGCACTTGTACATTGTACATAGTTGATATCATGATATTTTGTTTGCGGATGTCATCAGTGTTGTCGTCGGATTATCGACAAGTACTCCATAGGGGGTCCTAGTGGCATTGAAAGGGTGGGGTGTGAGACGTCAGATGTTTCAGGAGCGGTGAGCACAAGTTTACCCAGGTTCAGATCCGACTTCGGTGATCGGATCATACTCCTGCTAGCAACCCAGTAATATGTCAGCGTAAGACAGATGTTACAGCTGATTACAAGAGAGGTTCGCCTATGCGAGTTGGTTGTGGTTGTGTATCGAGTTGTTGCCCTAAAGGCTCCCATAGGGCCGGTTTATATAGTCACCGGGGCCTAGGTTTACAGGAGAGACCTATCCGGCTACGTTACAGAGTCGATAACTATGTACAGCTTGGACTACAAGTAATACTACAGGCCTAAGTCGGTAACTCTTCTGGGCTTTGTCGTAGCCGGAATTGGCTCCTCCTCTTTCTCTGACTAGGCCGGCTGTGAAGCAAAGCTCTAACCCATTGGTGGGCCACCCTAGTCAGCGATTACTGTGGGTATACCCGGAAAGTATATCCCCAACAGTAGCCCCCGAAAGTCTCCAAGATCCGAAGTCAGATAAATCGTCTAGCTTGATGGTTTATCCATCTTGAGAATCTTGAAGGGTTCCCAAAAATTTCATTCATTAATGTAGGAGTCTGAGTCAATCGAGTCAGATATATGTTGCTCTGACCTTAGTCTTTTCCCTGCTCGATTTGAAACATAAGCCGGATTTTTAGCGGCGTGCGGACTGACAACTTTTTAGACCAGGTCCTATCACTGACAGGATTTCCATCAGCATGACCGTTGGTGGGTACGTTCCTTACGGAACAGAACGCCACTTCAATGCCTGTGTGAAAATCAAGGGAGCGGAAGAGTCGCAACGAAGCTAACTCCTCCTCTCCTATACGCGTGGCGCCAATCACTCGTGTTATCGCACGATTCTTGACGTAGAGATAAATAAAGAGGGGAGAAAACCCTTTCTCTCAGATTCACCTCTCCATCAATTCATTCATTACTTCCTCGTACTCCTCGAGCGCTCCGCACCAGTTCCCATCTATGCACCGTGAGAAAAAATCTCTCCTTCCCCCACCAGCCTTCTTCCTCCAAGATCCATGGCTTCAGCCTCGACCTCAGGAGCGACGGCGAGTTCAGCGGCGACGGAAGAAATAAAGATGCGAGGTCTTTGGATCCCTAGCACCATGGACAACGCGGAACTCTAAGTCATGGAGGAATAAGGGTTCATCATCGCCGGTGCGTGGCAGAGCGCCTCAGGGCACGCCGTTCCCGCCCTGCTCGACGGCGAGAGGGTGCTGTTCGGCACTCACGTCGACCGTGGCCTTAGCTTGCCACCGTCGGACTTCCTCGTCGAGGTACTCAACTACTACGGTGTGCAACTCCATAATCTTCCTCCCAACTCCCTGCTTGAGCTTAGTACTCACACAGCTTTGTGCAAGGGGTTTCTTGGCATTAGGCCAAGTCTCACCCTTTTCCGGTACTACTATGGTACTCGGAAGAATTCCATCAGTGCCGGTGTGCCTTATGTCACCGACACTCTTAGCTTAGTCCTTAGGAGGAATTGAATCTATACTAGGATTAACGCTAGTGAGTCCGTCAAACGCTGGCCCGGAACTTTCTTCTATCATAAGGATATTCCGGCTCCTGGAAAAGCGGAAGGTCTTCTGGCGTTTGGCAACGGCGCTGCTCCCCAACCGAGTTCATGGGACGCAGAGGCACCGGAGCTGTCGGAAATCTTGATCCTCGCCAAGAGGCGGATTGAGTATTTGATGAAGCATGAGGGCCTCCGTGGATCCGACTTGATCCACTGCTGGCTGGAGCGCCGGATTCAGCCTCTCCAGCACCATGGAGATCGCCTGATGCACCAGATCACGAGTGACACGAAGGACAAGATGCGGGTCAGTTCGAGCCGGCTTGCGCCGAAGGACTACAAGACCCTCATGCAATATTTGATCAAGGAAAGAGTGGAATGAAAAGTTCCAGAAGTTTCCATGAAGATGTATACGACCAACCGTCCTATGACTCCGGTAAATATTTCGACTCGGCTTTTGTGTTTCGTCGTTCTTTTCTGTTCTTTCTCCGACTCTATTTCCATCGATGCTTTTCGACTTTGTCAGCTCGATAAACTCTCCGAGTTTGAGCTAGCTCCACTAGAGGGCTATGCTTCAGATGATCCGGAGGCGATGGAGGATGATGAGGTGCAAGAAGTTGAAGGGTTTCGCGGCATAGTAAATCAAAATTTTCTACGGATGCAAACAGAGGGAAAGCCAAGATCTAATCTAGGAGATGCAATCAACGAGAGAGATTGGATTAGATCTTCATACCCTTGAAGATTCGCACATCGGAACGTTCATCGGAACATGGGTGATGTAGTCGTACTCGCTTATCCTCCTCGCGATCCGATCCGATCTAGCACCACAAGTGGCGGTGCCTCCGTGAGATGCACACGTGTAGCACCTCGACGTCTCCTCCTTCCTCGGACCAACAATTATGGTGGAGAGATAGATTGGATCTACAACACGACGGCGTGGTGTATATGGTGGAGAATTTCTGCAGCAGGGCTTCGCCTACAAACAGTCGGGAGGGAGAGAGGAAAGCTAGCAAGGCGGCTAGGGTTTGGAGGAGAGGTGTGTGTGGTTGGTGCGCCCCCACCCCTATTTATATAGAGGGGGGGCGCAGCCCTAGCCCCTCCCCCAAGCCCAAAGTATAAGGAGTGGGGGGCATGGACTCTCCCCTCTTCTAGAAACCCTATCTCTAGTTTAAACGATTTAAACTCTCTAGGATCGGCTGGGCCCTATGGGGACTTGTGACCCTGGCCCAATGCGGCCAGGACACTCCCTCATAGGCCCATGCCCCCTCCCGGAAGGTGGGGCCACATTGGTCCCCTTCCGGAAGGTTCTAGAAGCTTAGATAATACATGATTAACCTGGAACAATTCGAACTCCAAAACTGCCTCGCCTTATATGAATCTTATTCTCCGGACCATTAGGAACCTCTCGTGATGTCCCGGATCCCATCCGAGACCAAAAAAATTCATAAACCAATTATCCAATCTATCCTAGCGCCAAGACACATTAAGTGTGTGACCTGCGGTTCGAGAATATGCAGACATGATCTTCTATCAATAATCAACAGCGGGGTTGGGCACCCATATTGACTCCCACACATTCATCGATGATCATATCGGATGAACCACGATGTCAGGATTCAATCAATCCCATATATATATTCCCTTCGTCTCGCGATATTTTACTTGCCCGAGACTTCGATCGCTTGACCGCCATACCTAGTTCAATCTCGCTCACAGAAGTACTTTACTGCCCAGTAATCCGATATCACTTTGTGATTAACTCCTTAACCACATGCTTGCAAGCGGTGTTGATATCGACACGAGTGGGCCCGAAGTATATCTCTCCGACTTGGGAGGGACAAATTCCATCTCGATACATACAACCCAACAGATACTTTCCGATCACCTGAGAGACACCTTTATGATCACCCTCTCATAGGATGACGTTTGATGACCTCAAAGCTTTCTTCCGGTACCAGGGATTTGCATTATCTCATGGTCTAAGGAATACAATATTTGACATAGGAAAAGCTTCGCAAAGATGAACACGATGAAACGATCTAATTGCTTCGCTTAGTTTGGGTCTGTCCATCATATCATTCTCCCAATGATATGATATCATTATCAATTGACAACTCATATCTATGGTAGGAAACCTTAACCATCATTGATCAATGAGCTAGTCCTTAGAGGCGTACCAGGGACACAGTGTTGTTCACAAACCACACAAGTATTAATGTTTCCGCTTAATACAATTCTAGCATGGAATATAAAATTTATCATGAACAAGAATTATAATAATAACATCTTTATTATTGCCTCTAGGGCATAATTCCAACAGTCTCCCACTTGCACTAGAGTCAATAATCTAGTTTACATCTGGCAACAATCTCACACCCATGGCACTGAGGTGTTGATCATGTTTTACACGTGGAAGAGGTTTAGTCAATGGATCTGCGACATTCAGATCCGTATGTACTTTGCTAATCTTCAGATCTCCATCTTCTATATAATCTCGGATTATATGAAACTTGCGGTTGATATGCTTGGTCTTTGGATGATATCTTGGTTCCTTAGCGAGTGCTATGGCGCCAGTGTTGTCACACAATATCTCAAGTGGGTCCAATGCACTTGGAACCACGCCAAGCTCAGTGATGAAGTTTCTGATCCAAACTCCTTCACTTGACGCTCGCAGCAGCCATGTATTCCGCTTCCATTGTAGATCCCGCGATCACGCTTTGCTTGCAGCTTCTCCACTCATAGCTCCTCCATTCAAAATATAAACGTATCCGTCCGAGATTTGGAATCATCCTTGTCGGTGTCGAAACTAGCATCGACGTAACCTTTACGAAGTCGTTCATCACCCCATAGACTAAGAACATTTCTTTAGTTCTATTTAGGTACTTTAGGATGTTCTTCACGGCTGTCGATGTTCCACTCGGATCACTTTGATATCTCGTCAAACTAAGAGCATTGGACACATCCGTCTAGTACACAACATGGCATACATGATGGAACCTATGGCCGAGGCATAAGGCACTTTGCTCATAGCTTCCCTATCATTTATCAGAGTGGACGCCGAGCCTTGCTCAATATCTTACGACAACATAGGCACCGAACCTTTCTTTGCCTTATCCATTCGAACCTTTTGAACTTTGTCTATGTATGTACTACGGCTTAAAGCTATCAAAGGCCTTTGTCTATCTCTATAGATTTTGATGCCCAATATATAAGCAGCTTCACCTAGGTCTTTCATTGAAAAACACTTGTTCAAATAACTCTTCACATCATTAAGCATGTTGATGTCATTTCCGATAATCAATATGTCATCCACATACAATACCAGAAACGTCACCGAGCTCCCACTCACTTTCTTGTAGATACAAGCTTCGTAGCAATTTCTAACAAATCCAAAACTCTTGATCACTTGATCAAAACGAAGGTTCCAACTCCGAGATGCTTGCTTCAGTCCATAAATGGAACGCTGAAGTTTGCATACTTTACTAGCATCCTTAGGATCGACAAAACCTTCGGGTTGCATCATATACAACTCTTCATCAATGTTCCCATTGAGGAAAGCAGTCTTGACATCCATCTGCCATATTTCATAATCATGAAATGCAGCAATTGCTAATAAAATCCGAATGGACTTAAACATCGCTACGGGAGAGAAAGTCTCATCGTAGTCAACACCTTGAACTTGTCGAAAACCTTTTACGACAAGCCGTGCTTTATAGACGGTAACATTACCATCCGCGTCCGTTTTCTTCTTGAATATCCATTTGCACTAAACGGCCTTTCGGTCGCTAGGAGGATCCACCAAAGTCCATACTTGGTTTTCGCTCATGGATCCCAATTCGGATTTCATGGCTTCCAGCCATTTCTCAGAGTCTGGGCTCATCATTGCTTCCTCATAGTTCGTAGGTTCACTGTCTTCTACCAACAAGACAGTCAAGACAGGGTTGCCGTACCACTCAGGAGGGGCACGCGACCTTGTCGACCTGCGACGTTCAGTAGCAGCATTGTCCGAAGCTTCATGATCCTTGTCATTAGCTTCCTCTATTGTTGGTGCAGGCGGCACTGGAACAATTTCAGGTGCTGCGCTACTCTCCAATTCAAGAGAAGGTTCAATAACCTCGTCTAGCTCTACTTTCCTCCCACTCACTTCTTTCGAGAGAAACTCCTTCTCAAGAAAGGAACCGTTCTTTGCGACAAACACTTTGCCTTCGGTTCTGTGATAGAAGGTATACCCAATAGTTTCCTTAGGGTATCCTATGAAGACGCATTTCTCCGCTTTGGGTTCGAGCTTGTCAGGCATCAACTTCTTGACGTAAGATTCACATCCCCAAACTTTAAGAAACGACAACTTAGGTTTAGCACCAAACCACAGTTCATACGGTGTCGTCTCAACGGATTTAGATGGAGCCCTATTTAAAGTGAATGCAGCGGTTTCTAATGCATAACCCCAAAATGATAACGGAAAATCAGTAAGAGACATCATTGATCGGACCATATCTAATAGGGTTCGATTCCGGCGTTCAGACACACCATTGCGCTGTGGTGTTCCGGGTGGCGTGAGTTGTGAAATGATTCCACTTGCTTTAAGATGCGTGAGAAAATCATAACTCAAATATTCACCTCCACGATCGGATCGTAGAAACTTAATCTTTCTGTTACGATGGTTCTCCACTTCATTCTGAAATTCCTTGAACTTTTCAAATGTTTCAGATTTATGTTTCATTAAATAGATATACCCATATCTACTTAAGTCATCGGTAAAAGTGAGGAAATAGCGATATCCACCACGCGTCGAAACACTCATCGGTCCGCATACATCGGTATGTATGATTTCCAACAAGTCCATTGCTCGCTCCATCATACCGGAGAACGGGGTTTTGATCATCTTGCCCATGAGGCATGGTTCGCATGTGTCAAATGATTCAAAATCAAGAGACTCCAAAAGTCCATCAGAATGGAGTTTCTTCATGCGCTTTACACCAATATGACCTAGACGACAGTGCCACAAATAAGTAGTATTATCACTATCTACTTTGCATCTCTTAGCCTCAATGTTATGGATGTGTGTTTCATCCCTTTCGAGATTTAGAAGAAATAAACCATTCACAAGAGGTGCATGACCATAAAAGATGTTACTCATATAAATAGAACAACCATTATTCTCCGATTTAAATGAATAACCGTCTTGCAATAAACACGATCCAGAAATAATGTTCATGCTCAACGCAGGCACATAATAACACTTATTAAGGTTTAAAACTAATCCCGAAGGTAAAACTAAGGAGAGCGTGCCGACGGCCATCACATCAACTCTTGATCCGTTGCCAACGCGCATCGTCACCTCATCCCTCGCAAGCCGCCGTCTATTCCGTAGCTCCTGTTTCGAGTTACAAATATTAGCAACTGAACCAGTATCAAATACCAGACACTACAACGAGGGCTAGTAAGGAAAACATCAATAACATGTATTTCAAATATACCTTTGATGGTGCCAGCCTTTTTGTCCACTAAGTACTTCGGACAGTTGCGCTTCCAGTGACCCTTGTCCTTGCAATAGAAGCACTCAGTGTCCGGCTTAGGACTAGACTTGAGCTTCTTCTCAGCAGGGGCAACGCGCTTGCCGCCGCCTTTCTTGAAGGGCTTCTTTGCACCCCTACCTTTCTTGAAGGTGGGGGGCTTGTTGACCATCAACACATGATTATCCTTCTTGATGTCCACCTCTGCAGCCTTCAGCTTTGCGAAGAGCTCGGTGATCGTATCAGTGGAACCAATCTGATTATGAGTCACTACAAAACTTTTGTAGCTGGGAGGGAGTGATTGCAGAACCCTGTCAATCTTGAGCTCCTCTGGAATCGTGCATTCCAGTTGCTCAAGACGTTGAGTGTAGCCCGACATCTTTATGGCGTGCTCACTAACGGAACTCCCTTCCTCCATCTTGTAGTTAAAGAACTTCGGAGATCTCATATCTCTCGAACGGCCTGAGTCTCAAACATGGTTTTCAGCCTCGAGAATCTCGAAGGGCCCGGATACTCTTCAAAATGATTTTGAAGCTCGGTTCCATAGCAAACAACATGGTGCTCTTAATCACACCATAATCATCTTTATGGCGATAGACAGCTTTCTCATCGGTAAGTAGCAGGGGGTCACCTAACGCTTTCTCAAGGACATAGTCCTTTTGTCCGCCAGAGAATGATTCTTAGATTGCGAACCAATTGGTGAAGTTAGACCCATTGTTTCTAAGCTTTTCCTTCTCAGAAAAAGCGTTGAAGTTAAAGTTGGACTTGGCCATGTGATCTACAAGATTTGCAAGTACAATTTAGACTATGTTCATGATAACTAGTTCAACTTTTAATCAAACTACTAGATGAACTCCCACTAAATTCAACATCCCTCAAGTTGTTTAGTGAACACGATCCAAATTCACCACACCTAATCCGATCATCACGAGAAGAGATGTGGTTTCAATGGTGGACAACAAAGTGTCGATCATATCATTCATATGACTCATGCTTAACCTTTAGGTTCTTGTGTTCCGAGGCCATGTCTCGTACATGCTAGGCTCGTCAAGCTAGACCCAAGTATTTCTGTGTAAAACTGGCTTGCACCCGTTGTATGTGAGCGAGAGTCTATAGCACCCGATCATCACGTGATGCTTGGACACGATTTAACTTTCGCAACGGTGCATACTTGGGGAGAACACAGTTTTTATCTTGATCTTTAAGTGAGGAATCATCTTATAATGCTACCGTCGCGATCTAAGCATAATAAGATACATAAAGGGATAAACATCACATGCATATAACTTTATGTGACATGGTATAGCCAATCCTCGCGCAATGATCTCCATCTTGTGCGTTCCGGCATGATCTCCATCACTCCACCATGATTGCCTCCACCACGAATAGCAACTACAACTATTGGTAACTACTTAGCGATAAAGTAAAGCTATTACATGGCGTATAAGAAGTTGACTCGCAGGTCATACACAATTATAAAGACAACCATATGGCTCCTTACGGTTGTGTACTCATCGACATGCAAGTCGTGAAACATTACAAAACATGATCATCGCATACAATATACACATCACATCTTGGGCCATACCATATCACAGAACACTCCTGCAAAAACAAGTTAGACGCCTCTAATTTGTTGTTGCATGTTTTACGTGGCTTATGGGAGTAGATGCTAAACGATTCTTACCTACGGAAAGCCACAATGGTGATATTATGGTTGCCAAACTCGTGTTAATCCCATGACAACTATAGTGAGAGAACCGACATCCACTAGCCGCATGTGTGGAACAAGCCACACGTCAAGTGCGGACCGGTCTACATGACGCCGTAAGGTTGGCCTGGACCGCTTCAATCTCACTATCCCGCCATAAGAAGAACACAAACAAGAGGCTTGCAGAAAACATCAACGCCGCAACAACCATGTTATGCTCTACTCGTGAAACACATCTACGCATAGATCTAGCTCTGATACCACTGAAGGGTTTCGCGGCATAGTAAATCAAAATTTTCTACGGATGCGAACAGAGGGAAAGCCAAGATCTAATCTAGGAGATGCAATCAACAAGATAGATTGGATTAGATCTTCATACCCTTGAAGATTCAAGATGTGAACGCTCGTTTTAACGTGGGTGATGTAGTCGTACTCGCTTCTCCTCCTCGCGATCCGATCCGATCTAGCACCACAAGTGGCGGTGCCTCCGTGAGATGCACACGTGCAACACCTCAATGTCTCCTCCTTCCTCGGACCAGCAAGTATGGTGGAGAGATAGATTGGATCTACAACACGACGGCGTGGTGTATATGGTGGAGAATTTCTGCAGCAGGGCTTCGCCTACAAACAGTCGGGAGGGAGAGAGGAAAGCTAGCAAGGCAGCTAGGGTTTGGAGGAGAGGTGTGTATGGTTCGTGCGCCCCCACCCCTCTTTATATAGAGGGGGGGCGCAGCCCTAGCCCCTCCCCCAAGCCCAAAGGATAAGGAGTGGGGGGCATGGACTCTCCCCTCTTCTAGAAACCCTATCTCTAGTTTAAACGATTTAAACTCTCTAGGATTGGCTGGGCCCTATGGGGACTTGTGACCCTGGCCCAATGCGGCCAGGACACTCCCTCATAGGCCCATGCCCCCTCCCGGAAGGTGGGGCCACATTGGTCCCCTTCCGGAAGGTTCTAGAAGCTTCCGGTACAATACCGATTAACCCGGAACAATTCCGAACTCCAAAAACTGCGCCTTTATATGAATCTTATTCTCGGACCATTCCGGAACCTCTCGATGTCCCGGATCCCATCCGAGACTCAAAAAATTCATAAACCAATTATCCAATCTATCCTAGCGCCAAGACACGTTAAGTGTGTGACCTCGGGTTCGAGAATATGAAGACATGATCTTCTATCAATAATCAACAGCGGGTCTGCACCCATATTGACTCCCACACATTCATCGATGATCATATCGGATGAACCACGATGTCGATTCAAACAATCCCATATATATATTCCCTTCGTCTCGCGATAGTTTACTTGCCCGAGACTCGATCGCTTGCCTGGTCATACCTAGTTCAATCTCGTTCACGACAAGTACTTTACTCGTTCGTAATCCGATATCACTTTGTGATTAACTCCTTAACCACATGCTTGCAAGCGGTGTTGATATCGACACGAAAGGGCCCAAGTATATCTCTCCGACTTGGGAGGGACAAATTCCATCTCGATACATACAACCCAACAGATACTTTCCGATCACCTGAGAGACACCTTTATGATCACCCTCTCATAGGATGACGTTTGATGACCTCAAAGCTTTCTTCCGGTACAAGGGAGTTGCATTATCTCATGGTCTAAGGAATACAATATTTGACATAGGAAAAGCTTCGCAAAGATGAACACGATGAAATGATATAATTGCTTCGCTTAGTTTGGGTATGTCCATCATATCATTCTCCCAATGATATGATCTCATTATCAATTGACAACTCATGTCTATGGTTAGGAAACCTTAACCATCATTGATCAATGAGCTAGTCCTTAGAGGCGTACGAGGGACACGGTGTTGTTCACAAACCACACAAGTATTAATGTTTCCACTTAATACAATTCTAGCATGGAATATAAACTTTATCATGAACAAGAATTATAATAATAACATCTTTATTATTGCCTCTAGGGCATAATTCCAACATAAGTTGCTACCCCCGCCTCCAAGAAGCGCAAGGCGAAAGAAGTTGTTGCTGCTGGTAGCCAAGTGATGCTAGTAGTTAAAAAGTAAGCACCTTATCTTTTATTTTCAGTACTCCTGTACCTTTATTTCTTTCTAGATCACACATGATATATAAGATTTTTGTGTTCTAGAGATAAATCAGTTTTGAAGAGCAAGATCAAGCCGGACAGCAAGCCGGGCAAGAAGACGCGCCAACAAAATCTTGTTATTTCCCCTATTGTGCCGCCATCGACTCCATCCAGTACTCCATCAACATAGGGAGCTTCTACCTCCCCTGATAATGGCAAAATCTCGAAAGCCCTAGTCATAGTTGATGACCAGACAACTAACAAGGGTGAACCCGTCAAGGGTAATGATCCCATGGTAACTTCTACAGGAACAATGGATAAAATGGCTGGCTCCGTTGTCTCTGGCCTGAATAGGAAAGAGAAGGAAGAGATTCTCAGACTGGCTCAACAGTCTTGAGAAGCAAACCTTGACTCCAGAGGCAGCGAGCCAAGAGGAGGAGGACGTCAAGCTGGTCAACCTCCTGGACCAAATTTTGGTCCGGGACGCTAAAGTCGCATCTGGCGAACTTCTAGAGACGGATGTTTCTTCCCTCACCCTTACCGAGAAGGTGTTTCACAGCACCAAACTCGGATTTGAAAAGATGCACCTGGAACACATTGTAAGTTTTCGGGTCTTATTTGCATTTATCATCATATCCTCTAGACCCCAAGCATAAAATCGGATAAACATCTTTGAATCTGAGTTGATGATTTTAGGTTGCAAAAGAACGATGTAGTGTAGCCCCCAAGGCTTGTGCTGTAATTTTACTTAGTTAAATTTGCAGCCCGAGTCTTAGTAGCCGTTTGACGGTATTCCGTCTCTATACTTAAGAAAATTGCATCTTCCAACCAGGAATTGCTCAAGAATATTAGCAATAAGCACAAAGAAATCAAGGCTTTGCGCTTTGAGAATTCAAAGTTGAAGGTTGAGAAAGATGAAAAAGAAGGTAAAATTTTCTGACTTCTTCTTTGCCGGTTATCTTTTGTGTCATAGTCAAACTTGTTTTGTCCGACTGATACTTTGTCTTTGAAGAACTGTTGTGTCAGTTCAGCAAGATGGTGGAGCAAGACGAAAACTTCAAGGTCTTGGAGATAGAGAATGCTGAGCTCCAGGAAAAGCTTGAGAAGCTAACTTTTAGAATCGGAGAAATCCGTAGCTACAGTCGTGGAGTCAAGCAATCACGAGACCGTGAGGCTCGAGAATCTCTTAGCCCTCCGAGATAAAGAACTAGCTGATCTCAAGAAGGACTTCGAAATTCAGAGGGATCTCTCCCAGGC
Source organism: Avena longiglumis (assembly GCA_030063025.1). Taxonomy (NCBI): domain Eukaryota; kingdom Viridiplantae; phylum Streptophyta; class Magnoliopsida; order Poales; family Poaceae; genus Avena; species Avena longiglumis. Next base: position 502,210,765 of record CP125977.1, read on the forward strand.
CATAGCCAGTGAACTGAATAACCTCCGCAAGGAGCATGCGCAATGGAATCACTCTGTTCTAGGTAAGATTTCCAAATCTTTTCTTTTGTTGTTGATTTTTTGAATTTCTTTTCAGCTGAATTTTGAATTTTTTGGTTCTTTCCTAGCCCCCTGAATCTTTCCAACTCTCCTACCTCCGAACCTCTCCTCAAGCACATTAAGCTCGTCGGAGATGTCTTTTATGACTTCCGCCAAACTCTAGAAGAGGCTGGCGAAGCCGTCAAGCTTTCCGACTTGCACACAATATTAGTGCATCAGGTGAGGGACAAGGTCAAGGAGATTCCGAAGCTTCTCGAAGACTAGAAGATCTCCTATGCTCGGACTGATGCCTAGACATCTCTAGCCATGGTGATGAGCCACCATAGCGAGATGGAAATCTGGCACGTGACCAAGGGCATTGCCGAGGATGATGATGAGGGTAACCCGCAAGACATCAAGGCCGTTCAAGAGTCTTGTGCAGGTTATGATTGTAGTGTGGCAGAGATGACCAACTAGATGACGCCATTCTTTGAATCTGTTGCCGCGCCTCCCTCGCCCCAAGAGCCAGAAGCCAGCAATGCTTCCGAGCCTGAGATCGAGGGTGACACTGCTGTTGAATCCAGTGCTCCACCTGCTTCCGAGCATAAACAATTTCTTTGCATTATTCTGAACTCATGGCAATGTAATGATGGATACAATGTGTTTTATTTTGTGTTGGTCTGTAAAAACTGATGCTTTTACTATCGTAGCACTTTTTCTTATATATTTTTTATGTATGTGCTTGAAAACTTCTGAAGCACTTTGTGTTTTTATGCATATACTTGTCGTTTTATCTGGCTCTCTACCTCTTCCCTTTCATGGGTCGGCCAACCTTCAACACAGAAACTTTACCGAGCAATGGAGCGCAATTGCTAAACCAGTTTAAACTCGGAAACAAAGCCGGCTTCTAGTACCAACAACGCATTACTCGGAAAATTACATGCTAAATCATAACACTTTTTAGATATTCAAAAATCATAACCAGAACGAACATGAGCATAAAGTACCTTTAAGCATTCTGGGATTTTTGAAAAATTACATGCTCTTTTGGAAATAAGATGGCAAAAACGTCTCAAAGATAACAATATGAGGAAACCAACACTTTATTTCACTTTGAACATGTACATATATGATTACAAGGAAATATAACTAAGAATAGAAGGGACATAGCTGTGCAATATTCCATGGACGGTCTATTTTATCCGGGTATGTGTTGCCTCCAGCTCTCTTTCTCTTCCGAGTATCTGGTCTTTTCTTGACTGGTTTCATGTCGGTTAAATAATATGACCCATTATGCAGAACTCTGCTAATCATAAAAGGTCCTTCCAAAATTGGGGAAAGTTTGTGCTTTCTTTTTTGCATAAGTGAGAGAACCAAATCGCCTTTTCTGAAAAAACGGTTTTGTACTCTCTGACTATGATAATTGCGCAACTTCTGCTGATAGGCTGTAGATCTCTGCTCAGCAATGATGTGTACTTCTTCAATTATACCGAGATCATCTTGTCGAGAAACTTCCGCATCTTCTTCGATATACGCTTTGACTCGTGGAGCCTGATGAATCAGATCACTTGGAAGAACTGCTTCTGCACCATAGACCAAGAAGAAAGGAGTATAGTCAGTTAACCTGTTAGGAGTTATACGTAAGCTCTATATCACAGACGTTAATTCTTCCGCCCAAGCCCCCGCAGCCCGACGAAGCGGTGCCTCGAGACGAGGTCGGATTCCTTGTAGAATAAGGCCATTAGTTCTTTAGACTTATCCATTGGCTTGTGGATGTGCGACTGATGCAATATCAAGTCGGAACCCTTGTTCTTCACAGATTTCGGCAAGTTCACCCATGGAAAAGTTGCTCCCATTGTCAGTAATTATACTGTGCGGATATCCGAATCTGATGATTACACCTCGACGAATCTTCTGGCTATGGCTCCATCGCAACTTGTTACGGGTTTAGCCTCAATCCATTTTGTAAATTTATCCACCATCACTAGTAGGTGAGTAAATCCACATTTTTCCTTGCGAAATGGCCCTACCATATCAAGCCACCAGACCGCGAACGGCCATGTAATAGGGATTGTTCGTAGCTATTCAGCCGAAATATGTGCCTGGTGAGCGTACTTTTGGCAGCCTTTGCATGTTTTGACCAGTTTATGGGCATCCACCTTAGCTGTAGGCCAAAAGAATCCATGTCGAAAAGCTTTTGCCACTAAGGATCTGGCTACAGCGTGATGACCACACTCGCCTTCGTGGATTTATCTTAAGATTTCCACTCCTTCTTTCGAAGAAATACATCTCTGAAACACGCCAGAAACACTTCGTTTATAGAGCTCACCATTTATTATAGTGTAGGCTTTTGCTCGTCGGACAATCTGCCGGCTCAAGACTTCGTCTTCGGGTAGTTTTTCCGTCTATCAGGAAATCCAGATAGGGTTTTGTCTAGCTGGAAATTACAGTCAGAACTACTATTAAAGGTGAGTCGGATTTCGTCGGATAGTGCTCATCAACTCCGACTAGTGAGGGGACCCTTAAATGCTCTAGAAAAGCTCCATCTGGTACTTGTTTCCGTGCAGAGCCTATCCTTGATAGTGCAATTGCTTCCTCATTTTCTGCTCGAGGGATGTGTTGAACCTCAAAACCCTCGAACGATTTAGATAATTCATCCACGACAGCCTTGTATGCTGCCATGTGCTTGTTTGCGTTGCAGATATCGGATACTTCCTGAGCAACCAAATCCGAATCTCCATAACACATGAGTCTTGATATGCCAATGTTTTTGGCCATGCGTATTCCATGTAGCAGTGCTTCATACTCGGCAATATTATTGGTTGCCGTGAAGTGTATTTGCAACACATAGAACAACTTATCTCCTTGGGGTGATTTGAGCACCACGCCAGCCCCCGAGCCTCCTCGTGCTTTTGATCTGTCAAAGTGAAGGGTCCAAAATTCCAAGTCTGGAGGGCCTGTTTTTTCTGCCGTTTCTGTCCAATCAACAAAAAATTCGGCAAGAATATGGGATTTTATTGCTGTACGTGGTTTGTACTCAATGTCAAAAGCTACAAGCTCTATTCCCCACTTTGTGACACGTCTTGTGACGTCGCGGTTATTGATTATATCTCACAGGGGAGCGGTGCTCACCACTGTGATCTTGCGTTCTTGAAAATAGTGGCGTAGCTTTCTGGATGCAAAGAACACTCCATAGGCTAGCTTTTGGTGATGTGGATACCGTTGCTTTGATTCTGTCAGGACCTCACTCAGATAATAAGTTAGCCGCTGCACCTTATGCTCGTGGCCTTCTTCCTCGTGCTCAACTACTGTTACCACACTTATGACCTTGTTGGTCGCTGCAATGTAGAGTAACATAGGTTCCTGAGGTTCTGGCGCTGCGAGAACTAGTGGGTTTGAAAGTAGATCTTTCAAACTTTGCAGGGCAGTTTCGTCTTCCTGAAGTCTAGACAAATTTGTCGATTTTCTTCAAGATTTTGTATAAGGGTGCGGCTCTTTCACCGAGACGGCTGACGAACCGACTCACCGCTGCAATGCAACCAGTGAGGTGCTATACGTCCTTCAGGCGAGTCGGCCTGGTAATGTTTAAGATAGCCTTGATTTTGTCCCGGTTCACCTCCATGCCTCGCTCAGAGACGATGAAACCTAACAATTTTCTGGCTGGAATTCCAAAGAAACACTTCTTCGGATTTAGCATCATATTGAATTTTCGTAGACTAGCAAACGTTTCATCCAAGTCGGAAATTAAAGTTTCCTTTTTCTTGGACATAACTACTATGTCGTCTATGTATACATGGACGTTGCGTCCAATTTGGTCGTTGAGACAACGTTGCATAGTACGTTGATATGTTGCTCCTGTGTTCTTTAAGCCAAAAGGCGTAGTTTTATAGCAGAAGGTTCCAAAAGGAGTGACGAAAGACGTCTTAATTTGATCCGACTTTTTCATCGGTATTTCGTGATGTCCGGAATATGCGTTGAGAAAACAGAGTAATTCCGACCCTGCCGTTGAGTCGATGACTTGATCGATTCTTCACAAAGGAAACTGATCTTTTGGGCATGCCTTGTTCAAAGCGGTATAATCAACACACATCCTTAAATAAATGGTGTCCTTTTTAGGGATGAGTACATGATTTGCCACCCAATCTGTATGGATGACCTCTGTTATGAAATCCACTAACTCTAGGTGGGCTAATTCCTTGGCTATTGCTTTGCGCTTTTCATAGCCAAACCGTCGTAAGGACTGTTTAACGGGTTTAGCGTCAGGGTACACATTAAGAGAGTGCTCGGCAAGTTCCCTAGGTACTCCGCTCATGTCAAAAGGCTGCCATGCGAAGATATCACTATTAGCTTTGAGGAACTCGACGATCGCGCTTTCCTATGCGTGGCCTAAGCCTACCCCTATGTTCATCGTCTTGGAGGGATCATCTTCCTTCAGCGACGTTTTCTTCGTCTCTTCTGACGCCTTAAACTGCAAACTTGGCTTCAGCACCTCGTTCTTCATAGCGGGCATCTCGGACGGATTGATGGTCTTCTTGATCTCCTGGTACTCCTGGTACACCTTGCTTCCTCCTACTGGTTTGATAACCTTGGTTTCTTACTGAGGGAAAAACTTGTTGTTGTACTCATCATACCTTCCTCTTGGGGTCTCCCAACGAATCTCTACAGTGATCTAAGCCGCATCAGCTTGTAACTGCTTGAATACACTTAGTACTTGATGTTTGTTCTTCAAGACATAGACCCAAAACTTCCTGAAAAAGTCATCAATAAATATGAAAAGTACTTTTCTCCTCCCATTGACCTCACCGACATTTTGCAAACATTGGAATGTATCAAGTCCAGCACATCGGGCTTCTTGTGAGGAGGTTGACTCTTGAACACAACTCTGTGTTGCTTCCCCTCTAGACAATTTGAACATTTCTTGATGTAAACACCTTTCACACCTTTCAACAGATTTGTCTTCACTAGCACCGACATCCCCTTCTAACTCATGTGCCCAAGTCTCTTGTGCCATAAGGCACACACATACTCTTTCTATAATGCATTGACACAAGCAGCAGAAAGCTTAGCATGAACATGATACAAAACTGAAACCATGTTACCTTTTGCAACAATCAGGTTTCCTTTGGTGAGCTTGTATTGTGCATTTCCAATTTTTCTCAAGTACCCATATCCATCAAGCAATCCAACCGAGATAATGTTGAGTCGAACAGCCTCAACATGCCTCACCGACTTGAGGACTAGTGTCGTACCATTTTCAGTCTCCAAGTGCACATCTCCTCTTCCAATGATTTTTGCTCTATCATTATTTACTATCTTCACAACACCAAAATGACCTGCTGTGTAGTTGGTGAAGAGCTCTCTATGAGATGTAGCATGTATCGTAGCACCACTGTCCAGAATCCAAGCCATTTCATCACCATCTGCAAAGCTGATGGTATCATCATAAACTATGGTGATCCTCTCCTCAATGGTTGAGACACTCCTGCCATCATGTTCTTCATGCATGAGAAACATGATCTCCTCTACCGCAGCAATTCGGCCTTCCTCACTATCACTATCATAGTCGGTTTGTTTCTGAACTTTCTTATTTTTCTTTTTGACTTTCTTCCATTGTTCACAATGCCACTTGATATGACCCTTCTCATGACAGTGATGGCATATAATACCAGCATACTTGTGTTTGCCTCTTGATTTGCTTCTACTTCTTTCTTCTCCCTTACTCGGACCTTTGCTCTTGCTTCTCCCTCGTGACTCGGTCACTAACATTTCAGAATGTGAGGAAGAACTATCCTTATCAGCAATTTTTCTGGACTCTTCATTTAGTACCTTAGTATTCACAAGGTTCCAAGTGACTACTCTTTTAGGTGCTAAATTGCACATGGTGACCTTAAAGGTCTCCCAAGTGTCCAGTAATGAGCCAAGTAGCAGCAAGGCTCTCACTTCATCTTCAAATGTGATTCCCATTGAAGATAGATGATTTATAATGCTCTAAAATTCATTTACATGATCTGCAATTGGAGTGCCCTCCTTGTACCTCAAACGCATCAATTTCTTGATCAAGAACATCTTGTTAGTACCTTCTTTGCGGGCATACAACTCCTCCAATATGTGCCATAAGGTACGTGCATGTGACTCATCAATGATATGGTTCAAAATATTATCATCCACTCATTGTCGGATGAACCCACAAGCTTGGAGATGAAGTACTTCCCACTGATCTTCTTGCATATCATTGGGCATCTCAGTGGAGAACACCGGCTTCCAGTAATCCTTCACATATAACAAGTCCTTTATCTTGCTCATACATCCTTGATAATTTGTACCATTCAAAGAAATCATTCTATTGGTATTCACTTCCATCCTTTACCACAAGCAAATGCACTCATCCTAGAACAAATCTTGCTCTGAATACAAACTGAACCTCAGATCTGATACCACTTTGTTGGGGGAAGATACACAACCCCCACTGCTTGTGGTGAACCCCGAGGATAGTTTCAATCAACATATATGCAGCGGAAATAAAACAACGAGCACATGCACATGTGACACAAGGATTTACGTGGAAAAACCTCCTCAAGGCGAGGAGGAAAAACCACGGGTGCGGACCAATCGGTCCAAGCGAGCTTCACTATGAGCAACCTGGGTAAAAAGTCTTCTCTATAACATCTACAGATATACAACACACTCATCATGTTGCCAACCGGCAACAACAACAACAACTACTACTTGAGAGAAAGATTACAGCAAAACAGAGTATCTCAGTTTCTGTCGTCTTCGGTAATCGGCAAAATGATCTTAAATCACAGATTTAATCAACATCAAATTTAGTATACAAGATGACATACGAGTACCCAACATACATGCCAAATTTTAGGCCAATGGGACACCATTTTCCTGCCCAAACTGTTCGTCTACCAAAACTGCTCCGTTCTGAAACTGCAACAACATGAACTAACTAAACCGCTTCCAAATATGATGCTACACTAACCCAAATGTAAAACCAGCTAACCATATAGAATCACTCAAAGCAAGGAATAAACTCACCAAGTTTGGAGCCAATACAAGCACGTTTGAGCCTCCAAACACCAACTTGAAGACAAACTGATCAGATCTCAGAAATCTGGACAAAAATTACCTCTCCTTCTTCTTCCTCTCTTCTCACTAGGTTGTGATGTTCTTATGTGTTCTATCACCCTCTCTCTTTCTCATATCACACTCTAATTGAGTGTCTCACGTACACAGCCACAGTGGCTAGGGTTTTCTTTTCTACTCCTCTCCTAAGGAGCACCTTAGCCATTGGATACAAACATCGATCAATGTTGAAACGTGTTGGACTTTCACATGCTGATGTTGGGCTGCCAACACACCCCCATATGGAGGGACATGGCCCAACATAAGGTCCTCTCCACTCTATCATCGCTCCGGTGGTGCATCTAGCACCAACAAACGGCGCGTGGAGTCGTTTGTCCGGTGGATCTCCTAGGATCCAGTCCGTTTTCATGTTCATTGGTTTGTTCTCGGGTCAGTCTCTTCTGATCTACGGTTATCATCATTGGAGATGGCTTCTGCTCTGGTGTGTTGGTCCTTTGTGTCCTTATCATGATGACTTCTTGTCTGTCTACTACAACAATCTTTGCCCGGCTCCTATGATGGAAGGGCGAGGATGACAGCGCGCCTTCGGCTTGCACTAGTGTTTCTAGTCGTCTCTAGGTGGTCCAATGATCTATTTGTAATTTTATTACTTTTAGGTCTCTTTGTACTACTGTTGATAATTATTAAAGATTGTTGAAATTTCACAAAAAAATAATCTCATCATCCCATTGATCACCGTGATGTTTCCTTGCTCCACAAGACTCCATTCGACATCTTCTATCCCCAAGACATGGTCATTCATCGTATCAATGTTATTGGTCGCGCCACCCAACTTTCCATGTCGCTGGAGCCAATGTTTGCTTCCATAGGATAATAGCAACGATGCCTAGGCCATTCATCCTTTTTGTAGCCTATTTTTGAGTGTCTTATTTGGGATGTTGAGGCGGCACCTAGGTCCCGAAGTTAGAATAAGGTCCTTCCCGCTATATCCATGCTCTGGTGGTGCATCTAGCATCGTCGGAGGGCACGTGGAGTCGTATGTCCATCCCAGGATGTAGTCCATTTTTTATATTCGTTCGTGTGATTTCAGGTTAGTCTCTTTCAATATATGGTTGTCATTAATGGCGATGGTTGTTGCCCTGATTCAATGGTCTTTTGTGGTCTTAGCTCGATGACTTTTTGTCCGTCTGTTATAAAAAACTCTACCACGATAAGCTTTGCTCGGTTCCAGTGAAGAAGGGGCGAGAACGACGATGCGTTGTAGTCGTCGCACTACTATGAAAACCCTCATCTGTGGCGCATGGGTATTGCCCTTCTGTGGCGCATATCAGATGCTCCACTAATACGTCGCCACTAAACTGAACTTTCATGCCACATTTCTAAATGCGCCATAGAAGTCCTCAAACTTCTGTGGCGCATATTGCCAATATGCGCCACAAAACTCACTTTTCGAATTTCAAAAAAAGGCGGGTTAGATCCTGCCCAAAATTTCAAGTTGCAAACTTCTGTGGTGCATATTTTAGTTTCGAATTAAAAAAAGCAGCCTAGATCTGGCCGGAGTGGGAGGTGGGTGGAGGAGGAGGGTCGCCGGAGTAGGAGGACACAGGTATAGGAGGAGTAGGAGTAGGAGGGGTCACCGGAGTAGGAGGCCGCCGGTGTAGATGGAGTAGGAGGAGGGGTCGTTGGCGGAGTAGGAGAAGGAGGAGGAGTAGGAGGAGGGGTCGCCAGAGTAGGAGGATGGGTCACCGGAGTAGGAGAAAGAGAAGGAGGAGAAGGCCATCGGTGGAGGAGGGGTCGCCGGAGTAGGAGGAGGAGTAGTAGGAGGCGGTGGAGGAGGTGTCGCCGGAGGTGGTGGATGCCATGGCCGGAGTAGAAGGAGGAGTTGGCCGGAGAGTGGAGAAGGAGGAGTGGGAGAAGGGGAGAAAGAGAAGAAGGGGAGACGAGAAGAAGTGTAGGAGAGGGGTAAAGAGGAGAAGGATAAAAGAGAGGGAGAGGGCGCCCCGAGAATTCAAATTTCGAATCCCAAGGCTTTTGTGGCATATATGGTAGAAATGCGCCACATCAGTTTCTCCCTTTTTTTATTTTTTTTGCAGAAAAAACTTCTTTCTGCCATAACTTTTTACTCTTTTCAAATTCAGGGAATCCATAAATCTTTTAACCACTGAATTCGAGTAGGAAATTTTGAGACGATCATTTTGATATATATTTTTTTCCGATATCGTATGCAAAAGTTATGGCCGTTTTACCGTGCCATGACTTTTTTTTTGCAAAATACATCAAAATTCATTTTTTCAATTTTTCCTACAACTATACCCCAAAATATAACTACATCTCAAAGAATTTTTTTTTAAAGTTTTTATAATTTTCATTTATTTTTTAAGTTAAAAGACGATCCATGGGGATCTGTTTTTCCTACTCGAATTCTATGGCGCATATCTCTCATTATTTCTGTGACGCATATGGTCATATGCGTCACAGAAGTTTCAACTCCTGTGGCGCCACAGAAAACCCGGGTAGCCCAACCCCAGTGGTGGGTCCCGTTATACTGCTGTGGCGTATCATCCCAGTGCATGCACAGAACAGTGAAGGGTTCTGTGGCGCATTTGGTGGTATGCTTCATTGGATTTTTTCTATGGTGCATGGTCCAGCATATGCGCCACAGAAGTATTATCTATCTATAGTTGTTTTTCTAGTATAGTGTCGCTAGGTGGTCCAAAGATCTATTTGTATTTTTTTACTTTTAGACCTCTTTGTATTGTTGCGGATGATTTTTAATAGATAGGTGGAATTTTAAAAAAATGCTAGTATAGTCTATTTGCTAAAACAACCAACATATATTTAATATGTTATTACTTAGGTAGTTGGATTTAGTAGCGCATAGCTAAGTTTTAAACGAATGATCAGTAGTTGGAACCGAGGAATACTTGTTTTAGCATTCAAGTGAAGGGGTTTAAATGCATAAGTTTTAAACGAATGATCAGTAGTTGGAACCGAGGAATACTTGTTTTAGCATTCAAGTGAAGGGGTTTAAATGCATAATGGCACCAGTCTGCGTCAGGGATGCTCTGAACCGGATATCCGGGTATCGTGTGTAGCATCTGGATATTCGGGCCACTCAAAAAGCACTGGCGTTCGAAAAAAGCAATTTGGTTCAGAAAGCCGGGTCCTCACCAAGTGGTCTGGCAGCCCTGACCCAGCCACATAGGCCCATTTCCAGCCCAGAGTTTACAGGCCCAGTTGATACGTTGTACATTTCGGCTCTTCGATGGCTTTCTCTGTCTCTCTGACAAAAAAATCGGCTCTTCGACTTGGCTCGCGGAGCCGTTGGCGCTCTCCGCGAAGTCCCCATTCCCCCCAACCACGGCGAAAGGCGAACTCCGAGGTCGGCCGCGGGCTGCGGCCATGGCAACCCCATCGCCGGATCCCATCTACTCCAGCCCATCCTCCATCCCGATCTCTCTCCAAGTTTCTATCGCCGCGGCACCTGGAGGTGAATCGCTCACGCCCTCCTCTTTCTTACCACGAACGCACAGCGTGATCGAATCGGGTGCGGGTTCTGTGCCGCGCCTGTTCTGTTCGACGAAATGCGCCTGAATCTTTTCGAGCCTCGTTATGACGCGCTAAGTCCCGCGAGGTATTTACTTGCTCTTACGTCTAGTTAGCATAGCCTGTGGATATGGCGTCGGTGGTTTGAGGGTTACAAGATCGAAATGCTGTAGCACGAAAAGAAAGGCATCATAGTTGTTGCAGGCTGCAGGAGTTAAGTGAATTGAGGTCATATACTGATTCTCGAGATATATTTTACATGACATGAGTACCAGCAGCAGAGAGGCGTATCCAGTACACTAGCTATTTTCGTGGAGATTGGGGTATCAACTGATCAAAACTGCCTAGGAATTCCGAGCTTCTGATTGTTAGTTCATTGCCGTAAGGAGAAATTTAGACCACAGCTCTGATAGGTAAAGGCATACGGCCTCGGGTTTATTTTCTGGGCCGAATATGTTCGGCTGCTGGATTTTGCATTCTGAATAATATATGGTTGTGTGCATCAACTGATGAAGAGGCCGGGGGATATCCTCCATTTTGAAAAAAGGATAAAGGCATAAATACTCAACTTAAAACTACTGGATTTAGTGTATTGTTACTTGGTAATGTGTCAGGTTATATCATTTTATTTTTCCTTGGATGTATTTTAAATGGAAACAAAATCCCCTTATATCAGAAGTTTATTCATAGAACAGATTGTGCAAGATGAAGGTTTAACACTTCAAAATACTGTCCTAATCAGATCAGCCGTCCAACTGGTGGAGTTTCTATTGCTGTAAACTTTTATTTGAACCTTTTGAGACGGAGGAAACTATTCTTTTTTTAACAGAAGAGGAAACATCCTAATCTTCTGTAACTCAGTTTATCTACTCATCTTTTTTGAATTAATTTATGCTGGATGAATTTCCAAGAAGCTCAATACTAATATTATCTAGGTCCGGCGGCGCGGCGACAGATTGATAAAATTTTACCTGACTGGCCTTACATAGTTTCTGAACATAATCATGCTTACCAAAGACAAAAGGCAGATCTAAATGTGCCTTTTTAATTTTTTCTACGTCCATTTAGCAGCTAAACAATATGGGTGATACTTATTATTCCTGATTGGAATCAAGCAAATATAGGCAGGTCAACTCAATCAATTTACTTCCACTTCATATGTTTAACATGAGAAAATTACAAAAAACCACCACAATTCGGGTCACTATAACAGAAAACCACCACAATTCAGATTCGTGACAAAAAACCACCAGAATTGGGGTAAAATTTCTGTTATAGTGGTTTTTTTTTTTGCCCCAATTGTGGTGGTTTTTACCCCAATTGTGGTGGTTTTTTGTCACGAATCTGAATTGTGGTGGTTTTCTGTTATAGTGACCCCAATTGTGGTGATTTTTTGTAATTTCCTCGTTTAACATGCTGGATATGTGTGTGCCTTTACTGTGTATGTGATAGATCTTTTGATTACATTAGAAAGTGGACACCACGTGAACAAAACTCAAGAAGAGGTCCAGATTTCTTGATTGAGTGGTGTGTATGATATTTGAATCAAGACCTGTTGCCACTATGAAAAATCTGCAAATAGGTGCCTGGTTCCTGTATTTGAAGGATACCAGGTATGATCACACCTTTGTACACCTCAATTCATCAACTCCTTAAGTATATGCTATGAAATCATTCACATGTTTTATTACCAGTACCATGCCAGTATTCTACTAACATATTCTTCTAACTGCATTCTTGTACGGAGTAACTAATAGAGATTTATGCTTTATGTTTTCTAGAACGATAATTGATAAAGAATATTTAGACAGTGATATTGCGAAAAAATATATATAGAGAGAGATGTGGCTAGCTTATGGGATGCAGTGGGGTGTCATCTGAGGGGGAAGGAATTGGGAGGGACATAAGAGTCGAGGGAGGAGGTAGATATACTTATTGTGAATTAACAAGCTACAGTAATACTCCCTCCGTTTCAAAATATAAAATGTTTTAGCTTTGTGAAGATAATGTATCTAGACCCTTTAGTATGTAGGTTCGAAGAGGTTTGGAGCGAACCTACACACTAAAAGGGGTCTAATTCACTATCTTCACAAAGCTAAAACATCTTATATTTTAAAACGGAGGGAGTACACATCATCCTAAGTACATTTTTCACCTATAAACAGAAATAGCCTGCCTACATTTGCAGTACTTCCTGAAATGAAATAAAGCATAAATTGGTTATGCAGTAACATGCAGAAAAAGCTGGAGTATTTGAACTTTTTGACATTCTGTGGGATCCACATCTGCTTTCCAAAATAAAACCGAGAAGAAAAGAAACATAAGGAGCAACAGAACAAAAAAGAAATGGTGAACATATTCCTCTCTTTTTGGAAAAAAACGAGATTGCACGATAGCTCATTCCATAAGCAAAGATACTCACTGCCAGTTGCTATGCCAGCAACCATAACTTACTGGTACGTTGCTATCAAATCTACTAGTTTGGTCCTTTATCTTTGTTTGAAAATGACTAATTTATTTTTTGTAATTAGTTAGAGCATCAGAAGTAGAATGAATACCAGGCAGTATCTATTTAATACACTTTGACCACCTTACTATCCTAATGTTACTTGTAAATCTTGGACAGATGCAAAGCTCTTTAGGTCACTGACAACTGCGTGTAATGCGGAATTTAAGAGTGGAAACCCCATCCAATTTATTAAATAAATGTTTGGCAAAAATTCATTGCAGCATCCTACAAAATATCAAAGAACAGAACAGGCTCAGATTACTTGAAGGCCACCCCAAACATGCAAACCTGAACCCTCAACGACTTGCACCAAGTCACATCCATTAGGTTTCATAAAGGCAAACTTCAGCCAAAAGATTCTAGTTAAGACACAAAATAAAATGTTAGATATACTTATTCATATCAGATAAAATATACCGACACAAACCATATTTGGTACTACCTCCGTTTCAAGGCTTAAGGCGCACACGCTTTTCAAAGCAAAGTTTGACCAAAAGAATTGAGCAACAAAATCTTAATTATATTATACATAATTAGTACCATTGGATTCGTATTGAAAAATACTTTCTAGTGATACTAGTTTTATACCAAAACTCTTTATGTAGTTAGAGTAATTCTTGGTCAAAGAAAAAACACGCAAAACGAGAACGCCTTAAGCCTTGAAACGGAGGGAGTACAGTTTAAGTGCAGACACGATTTCCGAACAGAACTATGAACTTAACCTGAAGGGGCCATTTTATACTTACAAAAGTGAGACCTTATGAATGTTAAACTGAAGGGGCCATTTTATACTTGGTTTATGCAGGTCATGTCAGCAAGCCAGCATTACTAAATGGTGTATATTAATTTATAACAACAGTTTTGAAATCACTTGTATATACTATATAGAGCATTAGAGCAGTTTCACTTACAAAATAGGACTGAAAGAGGCGTTGACAACTACGTTATGTCTTCACAGAAAAATGGGAGTGTACTGGCTTTCAAGCTTGATTCGCAAATCTGGTTCAGCAGTCTCTTTTATCCTTATTATCATTTAGCACCCATCATACGTATGATACATCTTCCTTGCGCAGGGTAATCTCAGAATGGTACAGCTTTTAGTCCCAGAATATGTGGCTGTGGTTCACCTCTTCATCCCACCCGTAGGTTAACCTTATCCCTAATTATTCTGTCTTTGCCTCTTCCTTTTTGTTGTTTCTCTGGTAGCTACCGGTTGTTGTGGGCGTGTGCCCCTCACAACCACTAACTGGCTCGCTATGTGAACACATCCCGATCATCCTTGTAGTAAAATGAAAAAAATGTTGAAATCTATTACTCAGCCTTGCTTTTGCTACTAACTGCAGGACCTGCCTGTTTTGTGTCTGTATGAGATTGTTACTGCCAATAACGCGGAGGACTTCTCTACATTGATTATAAACTGGTACGACCTGATCTCTCAATGCTGTTTGAATCTGTTTCATGTAGATTGAGAGTTCAGTGGCACCTAGTCAAATATCGTGGCCATCTTTTTCTTCACTATTTGAACTGGGAAAATAGTGTAGAAGATAATTGGTATTATTATATTTTCTGTCAATTATTCAGTTTCATGTGACTAATACATGATGATCACTAAGTTGCCGGTCTATTCGTGTATATGTCTTGTTGTAGTTTCTTTGTCCCATCCCAAGTACCAACAACCGACCCCGACTCATTACGTACCACTCTGAAAAATCTGCTACTGTTAGCGGCTGATCACTAAGCATAATCACATGCTTGGAGGCACATCACACATCCTTAACTGAACTCCCAGATGGTTATCTACAGTAACCGTCTCGCACTCGATAGCCAACCATGCATTCGCTGTTACCCCCACAGGGGGGGTCCCTGTAGACATGGTGCACAGTGTCCTCTTGCTCCAAGCCATGACCCGTTTGGATTTGCAGAGCGCTGTGAAAGCTACGTATTTGTTCAGGCCCAGGTCCATGATTGAGAGCGTCGCCTTACCACCTTACAAACCCGTGACAGCGAGCGAATTACGCGGCGAGTGATTCAAAGACCGTATACGTATGCGTCCTGGCCATCATACAAACCCAGCCGGGCGCGCTGCCCCTCTGTTAGAAACATTATCCAGCCGTAGGAAGAACGGTACGACAGGAGGTTTGACACCCAGTGCTGTATCGACGCCAGTGTGTGAACCATACTATGGCCTATCTCAGGCGCCTTATCAGCAAAAAACTGGTAGTAACACCTATCAAGGCAAGAACATCCCTGTGTAGTTTAATTTGGATGTGATGGATTGGATACCGGCCTGTCTTTTCTTTTTTGCTGTGCATCAAAATCTTGCGGATGGGGGATCAGTGCTGTCATGGCCAGATAACTGGCCTACTCACTGCTTGATATTTCCCCACCACTCACTGTGATCATGCACTTGGTTCCCAACTGATTTTCTGTGACACTGTGCCGTGCAACGCGCAGGGCCCTCTCCGGTGGACAACCAACCGAGAGATGTAGACAGAGCACAGTCCCGCTGCTCTGATAACTGCTGTATTCCCTGGAGTCAAGGGTCGCTGATCACTGTTTGACACCAGGACGCTGTGCTGGGTCAGTTTCTCTTCAGACTTTGTGTAGCTCGATCTTTTTTCGCACTCTACACTGTTGCTGCCATGTTATTATTACTCCCCGTCGCTAATAAGTTGAAAACCTTGACCAGTTTTCTCCTTCAGATTTTCCTTTTTTAAGAAAGGAGTATATATTGTTGTCTGCCATGTTATTATTACTGCCTCATCAACTCATTTGGATCAGATGATCGGATAGTTGTGCCAAACTGCCGACCGACCACCAAGAGCAAGAATCGGAGTCCAATACTTACCCTGTTTGTTGATGACCTGCAGCTCGTCAGAGATATTTAGCTGCTGCGATCTCGACGCAACGGGCCGCCGGGGGAAACATCCATTCTTGAAGATCTCTACTACACGTAAGTGGGTCAACCCGTACGATCCTCTCCCCAATTTCCTCTTCTCCACGTATATACATGATCACCACCACATGTGCCATGCACGCCCATGACGTGCCACGATCCATGGGCTGTAAAAGAAGTCGGGAACGGGAACGGGAGGGGATGGCATCATTCATTGGCACAGACGCAGGCAGCTGTGCAGTGGGCGCGGCCCCCAATTGGTGGTGGCTTGTTTGGGCGTGCGCGCTGTCTCGCTGCTGCATCTGTCCCCATTAGATGAGGAGGAGGGCCAGATCACGAGAGAGGGGGCGAGGAACAAGTCGCCCAGATTTTGGCCGCACGCAGCTGGGGCTGTATGGGCTCGCATGTGGGATCTCCTCCATCGCTCTCGAGGTTTCCCACCCTGTCTGCCCCCCTCCCTCGTCTCGTCTGGTACGGTTTTCCCTTCCCTTCCCATCGCAGACGCGGCGGAGGATTTGGGCAGATAAGATCAGGATGTTAGAGAATAGAAAGATTTGCTAGTACTGCTGCGCGTTCAAGGGATACATACGCGAGCGGGGGGAGCTAGCCAACTTCGTTGCGTTTGCCTCTTTTGGGAATTCGGCGTGGATGCAGGATTCTGCCCTTTCTTCTGTACCCGTGCTTGGAAGTGGTACATTGATTGCATGCATGCATGTGTGTCATGATGAACGTTTGGGATATAAGCCTGATCTACAAATGCGGGGAACTTAAGAAGACGCGCGCGGGGGCTGCTGGGAACGCGAGTAGGACTTTGGCATTAATTAAAAGAAACGGTGAACAGTACAAGACGGCCTTACGTTGTTGGTTGCAGATGGGGGGAAGTTTGGCTCTATGAAATCTGGCATCTACAACCGAAATACTACTCTAGGTCTCATTTTAGGTGCAAAAAAGTACTCATCCGATCCATAATAAGTGTCGCTGATTTAGTACAGAAAAAAACTTTTTTATACACTCATTCTAGATGCAAAGAGTTTCCTGCAAGGGCAAAAACAGTTTTTTTATGAAGATTTTTTGGCTTTACACATTGGACAAGGGTAAAATCCGGATCTAATTTAGGAACCACCTTTTTTAGGCTCTAGAATTTGAATATTTTAACCCATCTTAGAGGTTGTTTTGGTGTGCTTCCGGGCGAAGTAAGACGATTTTTCCATGTGAAAGTGTTACGGGTGTGGGTGGGTGGTGGTGGTGGTGGTGGGGATCTTCTATAGGATGCGCTTTCATGTGAACATTCATTTCTTGCCAACTTGTCTTATTCGCTTTGCTTATCCTCTCTTCTCATGGCGGTGAAGTGGACGGGCATAGGGAAGGGGTAGAGCAATTTGCTAGTGATGATGCCCTAGGGTGTATACTGTGATTGTGTGTATTGTGAGTGGGGAAGGATATGTGGCACATTGCTTACCAGAACAAGGACACACCATCCTCAACTCTGTAAGGATAACTTCGGGGCCTAATCATAGAGAAGGCATGCATGAGATGTTCTAGGATGCGTGGTGTTGTTTGTGGTCGACGTTTGAATCGGGGCCTAATCATAGAGAAGGCACGCATAAGATGTTCTAGGATGCATGGAGGTGTTTGTGGTCGACGTTTGAAGTTTCATAGAAAAAATGGCAGATCAATATTAGATAGTACCCATGAGTGCTCTAGAATGACAGTGGAGGATGGAACATGTTGTCTCGGTAATAGGCGTGTTGTTGCTAGCCTTGATTTAGGGAGGCCCGATAATGCAGATTGACAACAACGATGGTATTGTACAAACGATGTGCGGAACGAACGTGACTAAGGCTATTTGCATGTAAGAGCCCCCTATATATGAGATAATGCCCGCCTCGATCTAGATGCCCTATACACGTTCCAAGCTCAAAGCATCACTAGAACATACCGATAAAAAAATAGGCGGTGAAGGAGATGGGTTGAGGGGACGGAAAAAGGGGGAGTGTTGGAGAGTTGGGCTAGATCGTGCAATACTAGTGACCAGACCGATAAACACTTCATAGTTGAAAAGAAAAATGCATAACTCTAGATGTGTAATATATTTCTTCTCAGAATGAGTGCTTGTCAATTGTTTATTTTACACGGTTTGAAGGTTAAACAAATGAATTTCCAGTCATTAGAACTATCTACATATAAACTAAAGAATAGTGCAATTCACACACACACAAAAACTGAATAATAATGCTCGCCCAAAAATATGTGAACAATGATTAGCCATTCTTATTTTCAGTGAATATGTATTGCTTCTTCCAGTACTAAAAAACAAATCTTCACAAAAAATAAAAGGATAGCATGATTATATAACTATACATCTATGTTCCAAACTCTTCGGAATAAGGGAGAAGCTAGTTAAGTGAACGTATCCGAAGAAAGAAGATAGATGCAGCAAAGTAGAAGGCCATGTAGTTAGGGTCAGGTTAAATGAGATATATGAGGTATATGAGATATATACACCATTTTACTGATACAAAACAATACTGCTACGATCTGTAACAGTAAAAAGGAGTACGTACGTTACTTTCTTGACACATGGTCATGTAATGATGTGTTTGAAATATGTAGATTTGGTGCTCTGGGCGTGAACATGAACTACGAACCATGCTTGCAGTGGGCCAGGGGGACACGAAGCGTCTCTTTGCCTGGTGAACTTTAATGTTCTTTGTCTACACCCGAAAAGGGGCAACGAATGGAGAGAGGCAGAGATACCGTCTTCATGCAAATCTATATCTACAAATAGTTTTGCTGAAAAAAAACCAAGTATGAATATGAAGTGTAAACAGTGGCTCTTGGGCCTCCTCAAAGAGCTCTCGACTTTTATTGAACTTGTTGTCTTGTGCCCTACTAGTCTGCTACAGTAGTTTTTTTGCGGGGTACTGACACAGTAGTTTTAAACTTGTATATTTACTTCTATGCTGGGCGTAAGAGGACTGAGGCCATATGAGATGATATAAGTTGGTAATATACGTCTAATAAGTGCCTAATTAACTAATTAAACAAGTCAGTAAGTTTCTGTTTGAATTTACAAGTTACGATCAGCCTCCCTTTAACTACATAAGCCCGATAGATATGGTACTTTAGGCTGAGTATGTGCAAAGCCGTCTACATAGCTTGTTCATTGGACTTATGCAGGTGTAGTTAGTACATTGCTCTGAACTGTCTCAGTTTTTGTCATATTCCCATATAGGTTGTTAAGCTTGCAATTTTGCACCAGCAGGGGTTTGGTACAAGCTAGTGTAGGTTGCACAGCTGGGCAAACTTAGGCCCCGTACTATGATCATGTAAATCATCTTGGTTGATCCTGTGCCAGTTTATGGTTAATTAGCAGTCCCTTGAATTAGAACTAGCTTAATAATTGCATGTTGCTACGAGATGATAATGGGATTGTGTATGAATACATTGTTCAATTTGCTTTTATATTTTGTGGATATCTGTACCAACAACACGTGCTTGTGTGATGTTTGACCACGTCACAACAGAACCACTTGTTTTCTCCTTATTTCTCTCTATATGGGAAGAAACCGGTAAATAAAACATGCACTATTTGAACATAAAAACGTTCAGCTATGAGAAAATTACAATATGGATTGTACCACACTTTTTTATATGAAATTTCAAATGGAAATTTATTAATTTGCACCATTTAATTAGCTTTGATTTTCCCTCCAATGATCAATTGGAAAATTCATAAATTTTGAACGGAAGCCCGATGCGTCCATGTCATATACCATGACATGCATGCAAAGTTCAAGGAAAAAAAGTGTAATAGGAAAATAAAACTGACATCAATTACCATGTATACGCGCTTGCTTTATATAAGATGTGTTGAGAAGGTAAACAATAATAATGTTGCAAAAAAGAAGACACTAGTAATTAAGAAACAAAAGCTGGCATTAATTAGTATGTATGTAAATTTCCTTTTTATATGTGGTAATAGTTGTTCTAAATAAACATTTGTTCCTGGAATTGACTTAAATCTGTGAAAATGCCGACATGTCTTACTTGTCACAGAACACCAGAAATTCCCCTTCAATAGTGAATATACTTGACATCTAAAAATGTCCAACACTTAGCTAAATCCCAGCTACAATTGTTTAAAATCTAGTTTATTTGACTACCACAGTACCACGACAAGGAAGTGACTACAAGGAGAAACTGTCACTCCACCCATTAGATAATGGTTCCTAGCTAGATTCTCACATGCATCTACGCTGTTACAATCAGATGGGGTGAACATGTTTTCCACACTGAGGTCACGGAATACATTCCTAGCCTTTGCGTATGATCCTACTAGACGAAGCACGGGTGTACGGTGTATGGGCATGTTGATAGGCGAGTTTGGGGAAATCGTCATATAGCAAACGGTTGAATAGATATAAGCAAGACATAATTAGGCACGAAATCTCGATGAGCTCAGTGTGCAACTTGATTCGCTCGAGCGCGCGAGCACAAAGCGAGGGAGCTAATTGTTGGGAAACCTGCTAAGCAAAAAAAAGAAAACTCTGTACATATATTGCCAATAATAATTACTATATTTTTTGCGGGTAATATTAATTATCTTTGTCCTATAGGATTAGTTAGGGCCAAACAACATGCCATCCGTGCTACAGCAAAATATCCTTTGCCCTAACTCGAGGGCACGCTACAGTGGAAATAGGAAATGATTGGCGCATAGGATCATATATACACGCCTCACGACATCCCCAGAGGCTATAGAGAGAGACCCTGATCCTGGTCGGGGCCCGGCCGGCCCTAGGAATTGTAACGTGTGTTTGCACAGCGCCCGACGTGTTTTACTGTTCCCCGCCGATCTAGCTCATCCCTTTCCTGTGCTGCCCCTCTAGTCCCTCTCTGTGAAAGTGATCACACAAGGCCTAGACGACCCCTCTCTCTCTCTCTCTCTTGGTTCCTTTATAAAAGGGACCTTGCCTCCCCCTCCTGTCCATGATCTCTAGCTCTCGGCCGGCATCACAGTGCTCTCACCCCCTCTCCATCTCATCCTGATCTCCGGCTAGCTAGCTAAGCTAGTTAGATCTCTAGCTAGATCTGATGTCTACCATCTACATGAGCCAGCTCTCTACTGCTTTCCCTCTGATGGAGGAAGATCATCACCACCACCAGGATCACCATCAGGGCCACTTTCAGGCCTTCACCATGCCCAAGGATCCCCCCATCTTGTTCCCTTTTGTGATCAGCAGCAGCAGCAGCCCTAGTGAGAACAGTGGCCTCAGCTATGGAGGATCAGACCAGCATCACCAGCTGAGGCAGCACACGGCTATGCTAGAGCCCCAACATGTAAGTACCGGCTAGCTGAGTGCTGAGTGGATCTTCACTGTAGTACTAACTAATTTCCTTGCAGCTCACTTCTAGCTAGTTATTAGTCGCTTAATTAACATGGGTGATCTTTGTTTGTTATGTCATCAGATGATCGGTGGATCATCCAGCGTGTTCTCGACGCCGTTCCCCACCGTGGAGAGCATCCGCGACGACATGATCGAGCGATCCTCCTCCTCGTATGATCCATACGATATGGAGAAGCTGCAGGCCGCCGCGAGCTGCGGATCACTGAAGGCCGGCAAGTGGACGGGGCCTGCGCCAGCAGCCAAGATGAGGATCACGAGGAAGACGAGCGATCCGGCTCAGGCCGGTGCGAAGAAGCCGAGGAGGAGGGCGCAGGCATACGAGGATCATCACGGCCACATGGTGAGCGGCATGATGAACCCGGCTCTGGGTGTTATTAGGACATGCTCCGACTGCAACACCACCAAGACCCCCTTGTGGAGGAGTGGTCCTTGTGGCCCCAAGGTATGATTTGTTTGTTAATTATTATTCTGTGGTCACTTGGTTGCTAGTACTAGTAAGTTAGTTATTGGTGTAACGGTAACTGACTGATTTGCTGCGGTTTGCATGGTGCAGTCGCTTTGCAACGCGTGCGGCATCAGGCAGCGGAAGGCGCGCCGGGCGATGATGGCCTCCGTGGCGGCGCCTGCTGCCGGCACAGATGTCGGCGCCAAGGGGGCAGCGGCCTCGCCGCCGGGTGACGCCGCCGCCGCGGTGACCGCGCACCCCAAGGTGAAGAAGGAGAAGATCAGAGCTGTGGACGTCGACCGGTCCCTGCCGTTCAAGAAACGGTGCAAGGTGGTCCAGGATCACGCTGCCGCGACGAACACTGCTGTGACCGGCGGCGCCGCCGCTGCTGTCGAGGCTTCTGCTGATCCGGCTGTCTCCTTCACTGCTCCAGCTGCTGCTGAGCCGGCGAGGGATGATCTCGTCGACACCATCGGGGCCAACTGGAGCATGAGCCCCGCCGCCGCCGCTGCCTGCTTCCGGCCATCGACGCCGGCGCCCTTCGCGGTGCAGGCGCAGGACGAGATCACGGACGCCGCCATGCTGCTCATGACGCTGTCCTGCGAGCTTGTCCGGAGCTGATCGACCGACCGATCGAGCATTCGAGAGGCCACACTACTATCTACACTGCGGTACCCCCACCCAGGCTTTTTTGCCTTAGTCCGTTAGACAGTCAGTACGTACTGTCCGTGCTGCCGCGTTTTTGGCTTCTTGTTCATGTTGCTAGTGTAACCCTGCGCTACTCTTAAAGTCTTGTGATTCGTTTTGTGTGTAAGATTAAGACATAGAGGAAGAGAGATCTAGAGAGAG
Source organism: Avena longiglumis (assembly GCA_030063025.1). NCBI lineage: Eukaryota > Viridiplantae > Streptophyta > Magnoliopsida > Poales > Poaceae > Avena > Avena longiglumis. Next base: position 502,233,570 of record CP125977.1, read on the forward strand.
AGGAAGAGAGGTAGAAACAAGGAGAGAAAGGAGATGATAATAAGGATAAGAATGTGATCAGCTAGCTAGCTAGGATCGCGATCTGAGTGTGAGTTCAGTTGGAGTACGTAGCTTTTTGTTGCCAAGGCTAATTTAGCCAGTGTGGCTACTATATAGCGTGTATGTTTGTTCTTTGTTTTGTTCGAACCATTTGTACCGTTACCCGTAATAATACCAGAAACTGGACCATGAAATGTTGCTGTTTATCGGGACTCGGGCTCATGACTTTTACTTCTGATGATTGTATGTATGTCAGTGATGATCTGCTTTTATTTTTGGTCAGTGGAGTGACCTTTCTAACCTTTTTCCACTGATTTTGAGGCGAATGTTCTCTTTATCATATGCGATCTGGGAAGCTTAATTAGTTTGATGCCAATGTTGATTGTGGATCATGCTAAGTTCTAGATCAATTTGCATGAAGGAGAGCAGAAACTTGGATTAGTGAATCTTCATTTTGGTCTTCACATCACTCCCAAAACTATTATTTCAAACCTCAGTTGGGGTAAAAGTACCATCTCAAACCCAAGTTTATCACCGTGTAGCAACATAGTTTTCAAATTTTACTTCCGAAACGCTATTGTGTGAGAATTTTGGGGTGAATTTATCCCAAAAACAACCAATGCAAACATATATGCCGAAGCTAATATTTGGATCTATATGCATAGGACATATGTGCCATCTATGCATTTTGTCGAAACTTTGTAATTTAGGCTGCCCATGGGTGTACAGTCCGACTACAGTCTCATCCATTATCTGATAAAAATATACACATGTTGTCTCATTCGAAGTGAACTCCTATCAAGTATCAACTATGCACCCGTTACAAGTCCATGTGCACCACTACATAGAACTCTTTGGTAATTTTTCTGAGAAAAAGTTAGGGATCCATTTGGTTGAAGGTTTTTCAAAGGGATGCAGGATCTCAATCCTTAGGATTTTCTCCCATGGTGTGACCCTGAGGTTCAAAGGAAGGAGTGAAACTTCTGGAAGTACTATGAAACCTTTGAATATGTAGGATTCAACAAAACATGGCATCATATTTGTGGGTTTTTCCTCAATTCCTACACTTCCAATTCTTGCACTACATTGCGCCCCTAAAAGGTTGCAACCCTAAGAAAAAGTTTCCATCTTTACTATTTTGGTCAGAGATTGCACCAAATGAACATTATCTAAATTTTTTGGAGGAAGCCAAGCATGAACGAGCCCTAACCATTAACCTCACATATTGCATAGTAAGGATCACACATACCAACCAAGGCGGAAGGTATATATAGAGTACACGATAGCCTATGTCCAAAAGACTCATTGCTGTGGCGTGATTCATTTATTATGGTAAGATACGATTTTCCAACATTTTGTCTTAGTGAATTTTCCTTTATTCATTCTAATATTAGATTGCTAGCTCGTATACTATATATATTTCTGAAATAAAATTACAGAGGAAGCCCCTACAATTTAAATAAGAACCCAAATTCGCGCTGTGCGAACCTGACATTGTGGGTTGTACGTCTATTATTTCCCTAGCAAAGATGCCTAAGCTAGAAGTGAGCTAGACTGTTATGGAACCGAGTGTGACACATGTTAACCATGGCCACATTTCTTTGGCAGTCTAGTATGCCAAATGAATGTACACAAAATGGTTGGTTGCACTTGACCCTAGTCAGAAAAGAGGAAAGAAACCATGCAGTCAAGCAATTTTCTTGTCACTTTGCACAGGCCAGGATTGAAAAGCACGGGGGCGCGAAAGAGAGCAGTCAAACATGCAATACACTGTCAGTGGATCAGTATGACAGTACCACGGCAATGTCACGGACCAGGCTCACCGCCCTTGCCGCTAGGTAGCAATGTACTAGCGGCCAAAGCTGAAGCAAATCATAAATTTCGCGGTAGACTCTGTCAGAAATCCCCTGCTGAGTGCTGATGATGCTAGTTGCTAGATACAGTGTTTTGCTTAGCTTTATGGAGCATATGCACGGGTACGTACGGAATTTAAGCCCTTGGATATAAGATGTTTTAACTTTGTGAATTTACAAAGCTAAAACATCTTATATTTCGAAACGGAGGGAGTATATTTATCACGATCTATTACCTCACGACTCAGTACACCTACAAGACTAAGCTAATCTCAATGGCAGTTTCAGCAATGTGACGGTTTCAGCAATATTGGGATTATTGAATCATAAGCGCATCATGTCATCTATGTGATGATTGTTCTAACCTATGAGATTTTTTTTGATACTTTGCCATAAATGATGTTACATGCATTAACCAATGGAGAGTTTCAGCAAGCATGTGCATTCTGAATATTGGTATCTCTGCGATTTGTGTTATATGGAAGATGTCCTTCGTGTGACTCACAAGATTGTTTCTACGATGAAGGATGTTTTTATTAAACTCAAACACTGGCATCGAGATGTTACGAGAAAATACACTTCAAGGGGTAGCACTGGGGTGCTCACGATGACCCACATGTTTTTTTAACGTTTCATCCCAGAAGATACATCAATCACTTAGAAGAAAAGGCCAATGACCAATACAATGCCAAGCGACAACGATCCAATAAAAACGACTCGCCTTTCCCAACATCCTACCACAAGGTCACGCAACCTGGGCCAACCGTACCTCCTCTCTTGTGCCTAGAGGACTCGACGAGTAGACAACATGATCCTAACATGGGGAAGATATTGGCCAAGATGCATCCACAATGCCATACATTGCGCCACGAAGCCCATGCCCTAGGAAGTAGCCAATACCGACAGCGCATCATATTTGTCACCAACCTCCAACAATCACCTCGACATCTCCCTAAGGTCTTCAAGAAGATGATGACACCATGACGCAGCCACCGCCTGGACTGGCTAACCAGGCCTAGGGTTTCCCCTGAAGGTGAGGGACGTCTGGTGGAGACCATGACTACGATGATCCACATGTTTCTTTGAATGTTGGCTTGCTGGAGGCTGCAAATCAAGACGCGGAAAATGGGCGCCCAGATTTTTTTGACAAAGGGAATATATTAATATCTCGGAGATACCAATTACACTCAGCTTCTGCACCAACAAAATGAAGACATCAAGAAAAACAAGGAAAAAGAGGGGGGGGGGGGGGTCCCATCCATGGTGCAATTGTGCTTCGGTGTCCCCCCTCTCTCTTAAACTTATGAAACCGAAAATACAAGGACGGTCAGGATTGGCTGATACATCTTCATACATTTCGAAACAAAGGGGTATCAGTCAATCCGGGCCATCTTTGTGTCTTCAATTTCATAAGTTTGGAGAAGAGGGGGTACACCAAATAAAAAGTCGCCTTTAACAAAAAAAAAAATGTCAGGTACAACCAATAAAGGCCACACCTTAGGTTTTCACCTTGAGAGTCAAGACTCGGTACTCGAGGAGCACTGCCAAAAATGAATTTCTCCAGTGCTGCCTCCCCCACTTGCCGAGGACGCTTCTGCAAGTCAACAAACATCAGGCTCACAAGTACCACATGTCCTAAATCACCAAGAACAACGTCCTGCATCCATGTATGTACAACGTCTTGTGAAGCAAAATCTTCCTCGCAACCAAGACCTCCTCTGCCATTCCTTCCAGTCTATAGATCGCAACCACTATGATATTCATTGCCTCTATCTACACCAAATAAATCGATACATCAAATGTCCCATTGTGTCAACAGACAACAAAGCTTCACACTACACCCTCTTGAAGTCGTCGACCTATTATATGGACGCGCACTATCAGATCGCATCCTGTCCAGATATCCAGGGACATCATGCGCCAATCCGTGTGATCTCCAACTAGAGAATTCCGAAACTCGACGGCGGCTTGATCGATGAAGGATGAGATCAGTAGAACGACGCCTAACGTGATAAGAGTAGTAGGGCCTCCTTATTCGAGTCCATGCATGTCGGTATAGGGGCTAGAAATCGCCGGATCTGAAGCTAGATCAAGGGAAACCATCCCTGCACCATGTCGGCCGCCCTTGTTCAGCCGAGGAAGGAGGACGAGCCCGTGTCTGTCTGATCATGGACGATGTGAGCGATAGGAGACTGTCGATGCTAAGGAAGGGCAAGCCCTACAAGGCCGCATCTGGAAGCAGATCAAACCGACGCAAGTGTCAGGCATGGGATCTCGTATTTGGGAAAGGAAAAGAGCAGATGGGCGCCTAGATTCTACTAGAAAATGACGATGCTACAAAATATGGAACTTGGGAGGAATGAGGGTCAGGCAACCACCTCCAGGGAGACGAAATTGGCCCGATTGGTTGCCTACATACGAGTTTGGGTTGCGCCAACGCGAGTCTCAAAGCAGCCCATAGCCAGGCCCAATGACAACGCTCAAATCGGATGTTTCTGTGGAGCCAGTCCTGGGCACGGATATTAAAGCAACCATCGATGCAATTCTTGCACGCACTCGTCCGATGGTTTTTTCTCTCCTCTCTTAAATTGTGTTCATCCCAACCACTTATGATCTATTAGCACAAATATGCTCCAAATCAACTTAAGCTCTACATGAAAAAGATGCACATCGACAGTAGGGTTTCATTCTAACCATCGACACGGAGGTTCATGCTCCATATCATCTTAGATTCATAGTCAAAGTTAGAGATTTTTGGGAGGAATTTCTTTAGATTTGTTGCACAAAATCAATCGTTCGAAGTTTCCTTTCAGGTGTAGCTTGATCTTTTTTCCCTACAACTCTTATATTGCAAGTATTTCATTTTGATGTATGGTTAGGGATCCCTTCGAAGATGTACTTGTTCTTCGTATGAAGGATTTCTCTCTCCACCCTCAAACATGCTCTCATATATCCACTTGTAATCAACACAATTATGCTTGGATTCAAAACAAGTTCCACACGAAAAAGATGAGCATCCACGACAGGATTCCATTCCAACCATTGGCACCGAGTTTTGTGCTCCGTATATTCTCAGATTTATGGTCAAAGTTGTAGTTTTTTGGGTGAATTTCATCAGATCCGTTGCACAGATTCAACCGTTCAAAATTTACTTCGAGGTATAACTTGATCATGATGTTCTCCACAACTCTCATGTTCGAAGTTTTTCGTTCTGGTAGGAATTCATCTATAGCTTACCTAAGGTTCAAGATGGAAGTATATGGAAGCCCAGGTCATGCAGGCGGAAGAGCTGCAGCGGACGACCCTCCCCGTGTCCTCCCACGCCGCCGTCCGTTGCTAGCGCCGCCGAAGAAGGTGTCGCGACGCCGTCCGCTGCCGGAACAGCTGCTGCGCTAGCAGACGAACACGAAGAACACTAACTCCTAATGACGATTTAGCTGTACATGTTAATATGGCATCCAAATCGAATGTAGACAACCAAATAACATGAGTATAGTATCTCAATCGGTACACTCTCTGTAACTGCAGGTGTAACACCCTCGGAATCGGCCCTATGCAAGTTTTAGCGAAACTCGCCAAACCCGCATAGAAGCGATTCGAAGGTGCCCACCAGGCACTTTCGTGCGGGTGGAAAGCAAAGTAATAACATTACACAACAGTCCTCGATGGGACCCACATAACAGATATATATACAACAGCGACTCAGAGAGTCAAGAATACAAATATACGGTACAAAGATCCAAATCACCTTGAAAACGATGGGGCGTCCGACTACGGACAAGATGCAAATGGGGCTAAGAGCCCCAAGAATAACCAATGGCGCCCATAACCCCGCCTGTGCCAAGCGGAAGGGTAACCTCGCTAAGGCGCGTCGATCTCAAAACCCGCTTAAACAAAAGGGGAGCCGACAAAGGGCAAAGGAAAAAGAGGAGCGTCGATCGAGGCCGACACGCGAGGCTAGAATTCGGTCCTCGCCACATAGGTATGGTGGATCGGCGGCAAGGCAGCATGCACTAAACAACCTATAGAGACTCGATACAACTGGAGGATGTCATAGAGGGATAAGAATGACCTAACCGGACCCAACCTGAAGCTAACACCAAACAAAACCCATCCTGGTGTTTCCCCCTCGAGACCAAACGAGGAAGTCAACCGAGGAACTCACACGGTTGGCAGTTTTATTTATTCAGTTATCGTTGCTAAAAGATTTACTAGTCGTTTAAATAATCATCCCGATAAAATAAGCGTGGGCACTTTTAATTAACCATTCCGTTATAGTGGCAACACTTACTAGTCGACATACAATTATCATGAGATAACCCCAAAACCCAAAGCTTGTTGGTACTTTTACTCACCCATTCCGTTGAAGTGATTACTAATCATATCGGAAAACAAGTCAATTTAAAACAAGTAAACTTTAGTTTTAGTTGTCTATGATCGACATCGTGCTCCAAGTCGTCCATAACCGCGACACGGCTTCTCGAAAAGATTTAACCGCAGGGTGCACCAAAGTATTCACAGCACTTGACCCTTTTGCCGATCGGTTAACATACACCCATCGGTATGTCGGCGGGGCCTAAGTCACGACGTTCCCAGACCCAAAGCAAGCACGGGGGGCCACCCCACTAAGTACACCCGCAACGAAGTCGGCCGGTCTCCGAGACGGACTTAGGGTTTGTGGGGCCGGCGGTAAACGACAATATGCCCCCAAACGGGGACTGTCGATACCACGTAAACGGGTCACAGATCCTAAACAGTACAGTGTGATCCTCGCACAATCGTAAATACATAAGTAGCATGGAATAAGTACAGGATAGTAAAAACACCTCAAACTAGTTGTGGCCCCCAGTACAATACTTTGAAATCAGGTAATTGTCAATGGGGGGCCCATATCTCCCCACCTGTGGTTAGCGCGATCGATCTCGGAACAGGTGTCAAGAACTCGGGTCCTACGGGACACAAGTGGGCGGTCGGGAACCAAATCTTACCTATCACCCACCGATGCCTCTGCTTAATTCACTTTTAGTTGTTAAACAGGAATTAAAGTGAACAATAATTAAAGACATGATCATCTCCAACGTCAACATGCGGCAATTCTCCGACAAAGGTGGTACTTGACGACAAGCAAAACACTTGAGCAAGCGACTACGACACGCGGGTCCAACTATCTACCAAACAACAGGTAATAGGATGTGTCCAAGGCTATATATGGCTGCAAGGGATATCACGGGTACGAAATCTAGAGCATCGCAACACGTATAGCAAAGATCAACAGGAGGGAAGTAAATACTAGCAAAGTAAGATAGGTAGAAAGGGGAGATGCTCTTTGAAAACATTGTCGAAGGTTCAACCAAGATCGGTAAGCTCACATCAACTCAACGGCCTTATCCGCGAAGAAGCAAAACACTAGAAGAAACACCGGATGCAAAATTTAATACAACGGCAGAAGATCGGCATGATGCATGTATGATGTATGGCATGGCAAGGTGCGATGCAATTAGGTCAATATTAAGCGGAACCGGGGTCCCGACAATTAATAAGGTGGTTCATGTTGTTTAGCTACCCCGCAGTTTAAATGTTGTTTTAACATGGCAAAGAGATAGTACCGGTTCGCTACACCAATTTAAATGAGGCCAATATAAGGCTAGATTTGCCCGCATATGGGCCCCGTATTTAATTATTAGGTGAATCGGCATAAGGCCCCCAAACCACAAGATTATGCATGCAAGTATGACAATTCAATATGCAACAAGTTGTTATTTCATTTATAAAGTAGGGCTCGAGAAAGGGGTTCACACATTAGGGTTCTCGGCGATCTTGGGGTTCCGGGGTTCGGGGTCGGTCTCAGGGTCCAGGGTTCGGCGAGGTCGTTCTCGGACTCAGGGGTTCGACAGAGTCCGTTCTCGGGGAGCGGGGTAGGTCTTGGCGCATCCGTGTCTTTGGGTCATGTCGACGGTCATGGCGCCGGGGTGAAGCACTTGACGTTCTGCGTCGGTGTTCTTACCGTTCGTGTTCTCGAGCATCGCATCCGGGAAGGAGTACTTGTTGTCAGGGTCTCGGTGTCGGGGTAGATCTTGTCGGTTTCACTCCGAAGGACTCGTTGTTCTGCGGCGGAGATCCTGGCGTCGGTGAGGTCGATCTTGTCGGTTCCACGGTTTCAGTTGTCGGTGGCGGACTCGGGTTCCGGCACGGGGAGATCTTGGTTTCCGAGGTTCTTGTTGTTCCTTATTGAAGATCTTGGGGCGTGGCTCCACGTGCCCGTGATGACGAACTCGGCCCGTGTCGCCGGCAACAAGGTTCCGCGGTTCCGGGACCGCCTTGAAGATCTCGGCGGAAGGACGTTTCGTCGGTTCCTCCGGTTCGTGAGGCGGACTTGGCGTCGAGGGTTCCACCGAAACCATGGCGCGTCCGGAAGCAGATCTTGTGGGTCCTCGCCGGAGGCCTTCGGTTCGGTTCTGTACAAAGACACACGAGCACCAACGCAGGGCGGACGGGCGATTTAACACCGCAGGGGCGGCCCACGCGCTCGAGGTCGGAGAGATGGAGGCCGGCGCTGGCGCTCGCTGGGACCGGAGCCGGCGCGCTGGCAGGAGGGTGCGGGGAGGAGCTTGCGGGCGGCGAGGCCGGAGGCGGGAGGACCGGAGGGCGCGGTTGTCGGCGGGCAGGGCGACGACGAGCCTGCTCGAGCGGCGGGCCACGCTGGCCGGAGGAGGAGCAGCGGTCTTGGAGAAACGGCGGCGCAGTCGACGGGTTAGGGAGGCGGGCGGCGGAGACGGGCGGCTTCTTTGGCGAGGAGGGGCCGCGACGGGAGCAGGAGGCGGGCTTGGGGGCGATGGCGGGCGGGCTGGGCAGAAGGTGCTCGGCATGCGCGCCGACGGTGGCGCGGGCTAGAGGCGAGGCGCTGAGGCTTTGGGGTCAGGGCGACGACGGGCATGAGAGGCCAGCAAGGCTACTGAAGAGATCGAGGAGCGAGCGAGGGGAGGGTCGCAGCAGGAGAGACGAGAGAGAGAGAGCATGCGTGGGCGTGCGTGCCGGTGGGGTCGGGGCGTGGGACAGGGGAGAGTGGACCGGTCCAGGGGAGGTTGATCTGGGGAAGGTGGGAGCTGGTCGGTTTGGAGGAGGAAGTGGCGGCAAGGCGGGACTGGCAGGGCGGCTGACCGGGCAAAGGTGCGGGGTGGGTTGGAGGTTGAGAGAGAGAGGGTGAGAGAGGAGGTGGCCAGGCTGATGTGGCGGGTTGGGGTTGGTGGGGATTTGGGGAGGGGTGAGGTGGCAGCGTGTGAGTGGCCAGGGTGATGTGGAGAGGGGTGAGGGTAGAATAACTGGTAGGAATAGGATTTAGAAGGGCGGGTACAGCTGAACCGTTTTAATTTCTGGGGCGGTCGTTCGGGTCAATCGGCCCGTTCGACTGCCCCGCTAAAAATAATTAAACATTTTATTATTTATAAACGGGACTTTTGCAAACCGATGCAAGACAAAATAAAATAATCCGGACAAGCCCGGGTTTTGGGTTTTGAATAAAGACGGGGCGTTTAATATAGAAAACAAAATTAGGGTTTTTAGCAAAATGGTTTCAAACAGATAGATGCATGCTGATGTTATGCTGATGCACCGAGACAAGACATGCGATTATGATGATGCGATGCACAAAAATCAACGCGATTTTCTAGTAGTGGTTTTTGCGGGATGCCACAGCAGGCTACCAAATGAGAAGCAAAAAGTGGCTCAGCGCTTGTATGCACGTGGCAGTGCCAGCCAAAACACTGCTGAACTGAGAAAAAAGAAACATGCAGGTTGTTATTCTAGTTGAGATGCTTTTGGCTGGTCGATGGCAACAAACTTTCTCTTCAGTTGACATTTGTAGCCCTCTATGCTACTGTAATATCTATTTTCGCATCGTAGTAGTCTTGTTTAGGTATGCAGTAACAGTAGGCGGCGCTTTAAACTTGCTTTTGTTGCACCTGGATGGCTATTCTTTTATTTTATTTTTGAACGTGACAAAAGCTTTGCCTTTATATTGATAAAGTAGGAGAAAACATGGAGGCCTAAGCCAAAATAGAAAACCCCCCTATGGGGAAAGCCTAACTTGTTGTAATCTCTTCAAGATGCTTAGCATCACCTAAAATCCAATTATCGCTTTCGTCCTTGATCTTCTGAACGAGTATCTCCGGAGTTGCAAATTTGTTATAAAAGACCCTGTCATTTCTCTCCTTCCAGATATCTCAGGTGATAAGCGTGACTGTCGACTTTATACCTTTGGGGCACGCTGTAGAGGAATGTATGGCAGCCTTCCAGTAGTTCAAGACCGTAGGCCGGCTTGAGCCAATGCTCTGGACCAGGAAAGGGCAGCCCAACCAATAGGCCGCCACCTACCAGATTCTTTTGGAGTAGCGGCATTCAAAAATTATGTGTCTCGCAGTCTCGGCATGACACAACATAGCTGAAAAACTGGCTGATGTGGCCAACCCCGCTTGGCGAGACGATCGAAAGTCCAAAGTCTATTTTGCACGGCGAGCCAAGCGAAGAAACGACATTTGGGAGGGGTGATGACCCACAAGTATAGGGGGTGTGATGACCCACAAGTATAGGGGGTCTATCATAGTACTTTCGATAAATAGGAGTGTCGATCCCAACGAGGAGCAGAAGATGCTGAATAGTGGTATGGAGCAGGAAATCCCTGTGAATACTTAGCAAACGGATTTTTAGTGGTTTTCTGACAAAGCAACAAAACAAGGAGCAAGTAACAAGAGTAACAAACAAACGGAGCAAGTGGCCCAATCCTTTCTTAGCAAAGGACAAGCCGGTGGAAATACTTATAAGGACCAAACGTTCTCGAGGACACATTGGTAATTCTGTCAAGTGCTTTTGCTTCAAATAGTTGAGTACTCTTCTTTGGTGTTCGTAAGTGTTGTGTGGGTGAACCTGTGCTAACATACCGCCCTTCCTAGTACTAATACATACTTGTGATTAAACCCCCTGCAAACATCCGTAACTATAGGAAAGTAATTAAGATATAAATCTAACCATAGCCTTAAACTCTGAGATCCTACACTCCCTTGTGCAAAGGTGTCCTAACAGGGGTTCAGGTTTCTGTCACTCCGTCAACCCCACGATTAGTATCCAAATACACAATGCATTCCCCTGGGCCCATAAATGGTGAAGTGTCATGTAGTCGACGTTCACATGACACCACTAGAAGAATAGCACCACAACTTAAATACTAAACCATTGAATAATAACTCATCATAGTTCCACTAATAACAACATGACTTATCCCATGTCCTCAAGAACTAAACGAACTACTCACAAGACATCATATGGATCAAGATCAAAGATGATATGATAATGGATAACAATCTGAACATAAAAAATAATCCAATGGTTCCACTCACAAGCATCAACTACAATAGTAATCAACACCAGGAAAGTTTCCCCTAATGAACTAAGCAATATCCAACACAATTGTTACAGCGGGACGGAGTGGTGGTGATGGTGCTGGTGGAGATGATGGTGTGGATGATGATGATGATCCCGATGAAGCCTAGCTTGATGACGGTGTTGATGGCGATGGTCTCCCCTCTCCGGGAAGGAATTCCCCCAGCAGAAATCTGTCTGCCGGAGAGATCTTTCTCTCTCGGTGTTTTCCGCCCCCCAGAGGAGGTGGAAATCTATCTGTGGTCCCTCTCCTGGTATTAGGGTTCCGTAGGGAAGATATAGGTGAAGGGGCGGAGTCGGAGGCCGGGCAGGTGGGCCTCACCCGCTCTAGGCGTAGGGTCAGGTGGGCCTGCGCCTAGAGGGTGTGGGAAAGCTGAGGCCCATCTCCGTCCCTCCTTGTGGCCTCCTTCGTCCTCTGGTAAAATAATATGTTTCCATATTTTTCTGGTATTTTTCTGATCTTCACGAAATTGCACCGAAACGCCTTCTTTTCCATCAGAATCCAGACTCCAGCAGTCCATCCTCCAAGAATCATCCAACATGCATAAACAGATGAAAAATCCATAAGTAATACCTCGTAATAAGACAAATATCAATGAATAGAGGTAAACTATGATATATAAAAGGTAATGCAAATTGGGCGTATCAACTCCCCCAAGCTTAGACTTCGCTTGTCCCCAAGCGAATACTGAGCTCAGTAAACATGTCCACGGGTTTATGGAGTGAATTGTCGATAAAAGAATACGAACAAGAAGCATCACACTTACCATTGTACAACTCATAGAAGAAAGCAACTCACCATTATATAACTTATCTTGCAACCAAGTAGAGTAGTCACAAATAGAGATGCATAAAGATAAATCATAATTGGAATTGGCAAACTTGTTCTTGGTCAGAGAACACCTGTCAAACAGTTTCATAAAAGATTTTTGTAGAAGTTTCAAAACAGGAACACTCTTTGCTCAAAAAGGTTTTTTACAAGTGAAGGCTTTCAAAGTAATACTCAATAGATAGGAGTTTTGTGCAAACAAGGGAGATAAATAACATGATTGAATAAATCACCATATGAATGCTTGAAACACAACAACTCAAAAGCTTGCTGGAGATGGAGAGGAAGTAGGTTTACTGACTCAACTTGGAACTAGGAGGAAGGTCCCTTCTTAGAGGGTAGCAGGGATTTACAAGTCATAAAGAGCTTCCAAAAGATTATGGTACTTACTAGCTTTGAGCCCTCATTGCCCCTATCATAAGCATCTTGAGATGATTAAGGTTAAAGTGAACAAAGATGGAGTATATGCTTGACGAAATATAAGTTGGCAATCTCATGTCCCTTGAATATGAGGGCCACTCCTCATGCATACTCAACTTTGGGCCCAGGTAAGTTCTTGTCATTGTAAGTATTTGCATATCATTGAGAACCGCCAACGGGGTACCCCTTACACATGGCACAGGAGCTTTCCCATAACCAAAATGACAAGGCAAGCAGATAATGAGCATCTCAGCAATCTTTTTATTTACTATGCATATAGCTTTTTATTGAGGATGCTTCATAGATGACTCACTATGGTGATGCTGCAAGTTTCCACCATGATTAAGCATGGCTTAGGCTAGCGGCCCAGGCGTTTCTCTAACACAGAATACAAACTCCATGGACTTACAAGTTCCCTCTTTATTTCACACCGTTGACATCCATACACAAAAGAGCACGATATCAACTGTGTACAAAGTACAAGTGCAATGTTGAAAACGTTCCCTATGACAGCACGGTTCTGCTAATTCCAACGTATAGATGCAAGCATATACAACTTCGATGTTCACAATGGTTCAAGTTTATTAGGGGCAAAGAAATAAAGTGTGCCATCAAGTTCATGAGAGCTTTACTAACTAGTTTTATCATAACAAAATACTTTTTAATTCAAAAGGTAGATGAAGCTTGAGAATTTGCTAGGAATAGCAATAGCTACTAGGTAGATATGGTGGACACCAGTGGCAAAAGTTTTGGTTAAAGGGTTTGGAAACATGAGAAGTATGCCTTCTCAAAACGGGCTTTTGGATAGCAAGGCTGGGTAGCAAGCAAGAGAGTTGAAAGAAACAAGCAAACATACAAGTAATAAAGCCAAACATGCAATCTTCCTTGAAGACACAAAAGAATCTTAAATAAAGAATACTAAGCTCATGAGGCAACAAGAAAGAAAACAAATGATACCAAATACCTGTAAGCTCTTTCTTTCTTTTTCTCGTTCATAGTAATGCTACTGACCAGAACTCGATTTGACAAAACCAATTTAGATCCACTCGATGATCCCAAAGTGGTGCCAATACTGATCAACAAGATCCATCATATAATAGAGATTGGAAACTAAAATAAGAAGTGCAAAAAGTAAAAGATGAGACTTCTCATTAATATTCCAATAAAGGCACTCACACCAAGGGATACATAGATAATCAACTAAAGGAGAGATACTTCCACATGCAAACCAGACTATAAGATAACCCCTCTACCACAGATATGAATCCACTAAAAAGGTAAAATATAATGGTGGTGATACCGCGGCACTCTCCCAAGCTTGGAACAAGCCAAGGGGTTGCCAAACCTGATGACGAATTACTCCCTCAGTGGTGGTGGTGTTCTCTTGATAAGCTCCTCAATAAGTTTCCTAAACTCCTCGAACTCAAAGTAAGAGTATGGATTAGATCCGAGTTTTGCTCTATACGGTTCATGATCATGTTAGTCCGAGAATCCCAGTTCTTGTTATTATTTCCCCACTCTTCATGCTTAGCATGATCCTTCTCTGCATGGTTAGAACGAGGCATGTCCCAAACCGAGGGCAAATTCCCTTTGGGCACATGTTGATATTGATATTCATGTCTAAGTGTATGGAAATGTCTATTTTCACGTGGAGGAGATGACCGTGGATTGTAGAAGAGACGTGGAGGTTTCCCTCCTGTGGACATCCGTGCTGTCCTCTTAGGCTTCATATGGGTTGCCACCATACCAATGCTTGCGACGGTAGAGCGAGTGTCCAATTGCTTGTCCTCCTCCATGTCACCTTCATAACCTACCAGAATCTCCTCCTCCGTGGGGAATTGAGGTTCTTCTTCCTCGGGCTTCTTGCCTTTGTCGTTGGCGGAGGCCATGGTGCTCTAAACTTGAGAAGATTTCCTGACAGAAACAGATCAAAACAAAAACACGATGAGAACACGATGCACGAACCTCGCGGGATCCGGGGGGTTATATATTACGAAGTTTCAATGTATAAGGAAAGTTTTGACACAGAAACAAAGCGGAGACGGAGTTCGAGGGGGTCAAACCTCCTCCAGGCGCGGCCAGGCTAGGCCCGCGCCTGGGGTGGGTTTGTCCACCACGGGCTCCGTTTCCTCTTCACTTTTGTCTCGTAACTTCCCTTATGTATTAAAAACATCAGAAATATAAGAAGATTGGAGTTTCACGAACCTCCTGTTTTCACCACTTTTACCTATTCAAAGACGAACTCTACAGATTCCTTTTCTCTTTCTCCTAAAAATTTCCTTCTTACAAAACCCTTGAACAAACTCAATGACAACATTAGTGTAAGAAAAAACAATAAACCTTTGGTAAACACTTCAACTGAAGACCTACCAAAACAAAAGCTTCTGTAAGAGGCAAATGCATATAATGGCAGAAATCTATCAAAACAGACCATCAGGTAAAAGATTGATTTTTTCGAATACCTTTTGTTGCTCAAATCAAAAAGTGCAGAACTAATGAAATTTGGGTAACAACTTGGAGAACAAGCTCAGAAAAATGCATCTCCATCCAACATACTAAGCTTCCTCACGAATATTTACAATACAACACAAAATTCTGTCCCAGGACAACCACTTTTCACAACTCATCTACTTCACAAAAGTAGTTGATCTTGACACAAAAACCAAAACAAAAAGGATAAGGAGCGATTATTACAGAGGTAATAACTTCCAAGACTCGACAAAACTCTTAGTTATCTCCCAACAAGTACTTTTATTTTAATGCCTTTAAGTTAGGCTCGAAACTTCCAAAGATGCTCACATAGGATAAATATATCTGGAGTGAAAAAGAGCATCAAGAAGCAAATAACCAACACATTTGAGTCTAACACACTTCCTATGCATGGGGGTATCATGAGAAAACGAATTGTTGAAAAAAAAACCACTATCATAGGAAGACAAAACAGATGAAACTTTAAAGCTTTCAGCATAAAACGGGGAAACTTAACATTATTGAGATGCATAAAACCATGTTTCCCTCTCTCAAAATATCCTTTAGTAGCACTTTGAATAAAGTTGACAATATAACTATCACTGGAAACAACTTTATCATAATAATAAGCATACTTACGATCATCAAAAAGAGGTCCAAGGTCATAAACCGGATCAATAGAAGCAAGTTGTTCCATCCTGAAATATTTATTAGGCAAGCTATTTTCACAAGGAGCTTTAGCAAATTTGGAAAAGTTAAACTCATAAGAATCTCCATCAAACTTAGTTAAAACTTTTTCCTTCTTTCAATCAATAATAGCTCCACAAGTGCTTAACAAAGGTCTACCAAAAATGATAGGACAAGTTTTGCTAGCTGCTAAATTAAGCACTAGAAAATCAGCAGGATACTTAATCTTACCACAAAGAACCTCCACATCTCTTACAATGCCAATGGGGCAAATGGTTTCATTATTAGCAAGGTGGATAACCACATCAATGTCCTCAAGCTCACAAGGACCAATCTCATGCATAATTTCCATGTAAAGCTCATAAGGAATAGCACTAGAACTAGCAGCAATATCACATAAACCATAGTAGCAATGATCACCAATTTTAACAGAAAGCACAGGAACACTAGCTTTTCTAGACTTACTAGGATGAGAAATAATATTAGTAGCGTCTTCACAAAAGACAATGTGCTCATCCTCTATATTTCTAGCGTCAAGATCTTTGACAACAGCTACCCCAGGTTCAACATTCAATTGCCCATCAGGCTTCACAGTTTTCATTGTACCTTTATTATTTGCACTAATAATCATAGAATACTCCTTTACCTTAGCTAGAAAAGGTATTTTCTCAACATGAGGTTCAGGCACACCGTGATTAGTAGTACAAACTTGAGTACTTCTAACTGGAACATGACTAACAACATCTTTATAAGGAGCATGGTACTTATTCCACTTCTTCTTGGGGATCTCTATGTAAGAGGCAAAGGCCTTAAAACATTTGGCAAAGCTTTGTGAATCAAGACTAAACTCATTGCGAATATCACGGAAGTTATCGGTACCCATAAAAGATTTAATGCATTCATAATCATAGTTTATACCTGACTTCCTTCCTTTATCATTATCCCAAGCCTCAGTGTTATCTTGAATACTGTCTAAGAGATCCCATTTAGCTTCTTCCTTCATACGTGTGAATGATCCAGCACAAGAAGCATCTAGTAAATCTTTATCATGAAGAGAAAGCCTAGCATAAAAACTATTGATAATAATATTGTTAGGGAGTTCATGAATAGGGCACTTAAGCATGAGTAACTTCAATCTCCCCCAAGCTTGAGCTGTACGCTCTCCATCAAGAGGCCCAAAGTTATATATAAGACTTCTATCCTTATGGATTTCACCGGGAGGATAAAATTTAGAGTAAAAGAGAGATGGCATATCCTCCCATTCCATGGATTGCCCATTCTTCAACAGCTTATACCGCTGCTAGGGTTTATACTCACAGTAAAAGTTTCCCTTACCAGTTCCACTCTTCAATAGCGCTTCACTCCCCGGCAATGGCGCCATAAAATAGTCTTGATGACCCACAAGTATAGGGGGTGTATCGTAGTACTTTCGATAAATAGGAGTGTCGATCCCAACGAGGAGCAGAAGGTGCTGAACAGTGGTATGGAGCAGGAAATCCCTGTGAATACTTAGCAAACAGATTTTTAGTGGTTTTCTGACAAAGCAACAAAACAAAGATCAAGTAACAAGAGTAACGAACAAACGGAGCAAGTGGCCCAATCCTTTCTTAGCAAAGGACAAGCCGGTGGAAATACATATAAGGACCAAACGTTCTCGAGGATACATGGGAATTCTGTCAAGTGCTTTCGCTTGAAATAGCTGAGTACTCTTCTTTAGTGTTCGTAAGTATTGTGTGTGTAAACCTATGCTAACATACCGCCCGTCCTAGGACTAATACATACTTGTGATTAAACCCCCTGTAAACATCTTTAACTATAGGAAAGTAATTAAGATATAAATCTAACCACAGCCTTAAACTCTGAGATCCTACACTCCCTTGTGCAAAGGTGTCCTAACGGGGGTTCAGGTTTCTGTCACTCTGGCAACCCCACGATTAGTATCCAAATACACAATGCATTCCCCTAGGCCTATAAATGGTGAAGCGCCATGTAGTCGACGTTCACATGACACCACTAGAAGAATAGCACCACAACTTAAATACTAAACCATTGAATAATAACTCATCACAGATCCACTAATAACAACATGACTTCTCCCATGTCCTCAATAACTAAACAAACTACTCACAAGACATCATATGGATCAAGATCAAAGATGATATGATAATGGATAATAATCTGAACATAAACAATAATCCAATGGTTCCACTCACAAGCATCAACTACAATAGTAATCAACACCGGGAAAGTTTCCCCTAATGAACTAAGCAATATCCAACACAATTGTTACAACGTGACGGAGTGGTGGTGATGGTGCTGGTGGAGATGATGGTGTGGATGATGATGATGATCCCGATGAAACCTAGATTGATGACGGTGTTGATGGCAACGGTCTCCCCTCTCCGAGAAGGAATTCCCCCGGCAGAAATCTGTCTGCCGGAGTGATCTTTCTCTCTCAGTGTTTTTCGCCCCCCAGAGGCGGCGAAAATCTATGTGTGGTCCCTCTCCTGGTATTAGGGTTACGTAGGGAAGATATAGGCGAAGGGGCGGAGTCGAAGGCCGGGCAGGTGTGCCACACCTACCCTAGGCGCGGGGTCAGGTGGGCCCGCGCCTAGGGGTGTGGGCCCCCTGAGGCCCATCTCCATCCCTCCTTCTAGCTTCCTTCGTCCTCTGGTAAAATACTATGTTTCCATATTTTTCTGGTATTTTTCTGATCTTCGCGAAATTGCACCGAAACGCCTTCTTTTCCATCAGAATCCAGACTCCAGCAGTCCATCCTCCAAGAATCATCCAACATGCATAAACAGATGAAAAATCCATAAGTGATACCTCGTAATAAGAAAAATATCAATGAATAGAGGTAAACTATGATATAGAAAAGGTGATTCAAATTGGGCGTATCAGGGAGTATCGCAGTACTTTTGATAAATAGGAGTCAATCCCAACGAGGAGCAGAAGGTGTTGACTAGTGGTATGGAGCCGGAAATCTCTGTAAATACTTAGCAAACTGATTTTTAGGGGTTTTCTGATAACGCAACAAAACAAAGTGCAAGTAATAAAGACATCGAACAACTGCAGCAAGTGGCCCAATCCTTTCTTAGCAAAGGACAAGCCAGTGGAAATACTTATAAGGACCAAAAGTTCTCGAGGACACATGGGAATTCTGTCAAGTGCTTTCGCTTCAAATAGCCGAGTACTCTTCTTTGGTGTTGTAAGTGTTGTGTGGGTGAACCTGTGCTGATGTACCGACCTTACTTGGACTAGTACATACTTGTGATTAAACCCCCTACAAGCATTCGCAACTACAGGAAAGTAATTAAGATATAAACCTAACCACAACCTTAAACTCTGAGATCCTACGCTCCCTTGTGCAAAGGTGTCCTAATGGGGGTTCAGGTTTCTGTCACTCCGGCAACCCCACAATTAGTAGCAAAATACACAATGCATTCCCCTAGGCCCATAAATGGTGAAGTATCATGTAGTCGACGTTCACATGACACCACTAGAAGAATAGCACCACAACTTAAATACTAAACCATTGAATAATAACTCAACACAAATCCACTAATAACAACATGACTTCTCCCATGTCCTCAAGAATAAAACGAACTACTTAGGAGACATCATATGGATCAGGATCAAAGATGATATCGTAATGGATAACAATCTGAACATAAACAATATCCAATGGTTCCACTCACAAGCATCAACTACAATAGTAATTAACACCAGGAAAATTTCCCATAAGAACTAATGCAAGAACCAACACAATTGTTACAGCGGCAAGGAGTGGTGATGATGGTGATGGTGGAGATGATGATGTGGATGATGATGACCCCGATGAAGCCTAGCTTGATGACGTTGTTGATGGCGACGATCTCCCCTCCCCGGGAAAGAATTTCCCCGGCAGAAATCTGTCTGCCGGAGAGATCTTTGTCTCTCGGTGTTTTCCGCCCCGTAGAGATGGCGGAAATCTATCTGTGGTCGCTCCCCTGGTGTTAGGGTTTCATGACGAATATATAGGCGAGAGGGAAGAGTCGGAGGCCGAGCAGGTGGGCCACACCTGCCCTAGGCTCAGGGCAAGGTGGGCCCGCGCCTAGGGGGGTGTGGGCCCCCTGTGGCCTGGCTGCACCTCCCCTTCTGGCTTCCTCCGTCTTCTGGGAAAATATAATTTTCCAATATTTTTATGATATTTTTCTGATCTTCGTGAAATTGCATCAAAACACCTCTTTTTCCATCGGAGTCCAGACTCCGGCAGTCCATCCTCCAAGAATCACCCAACATGCAAAAACAATGGAAAAGACATAAGTAATACCTCATAATAAGACATATATCAATGAATAGAGGCAAATTATGATATAGAATGGTGATGCAAATTGGACGTATCAACTCCCCCAAGCTTAGACCTTCGCTTGTCCCCAAGCGAAAATTGAGCTCAGTAAACATGTCCACAGGTTTATGGAGTGAAGTTTCGATAAAACAATACAGACAAGAAGCATCACACTTACCAATACACAACTCATAGAAGAAAGCAACTCACCATTATATAACTTAGCTTGCAACACGTACATGAGTCACAATGGAGATGCATAAAGATAAATCATAATTGGAATTGACAAACTCTTGTTCCTGGTCAAAGAATAGCTGGTAAACAGTTTCACAAAAAGCTTTTTGTAGAAGTTTTATAACAGGGGCACTCTTTGCTCAAAAAGGTTTTTCACAATGAAGGATTTCAAAGTAATACTCAAAAGATAAGAGTCTTGTGCAAACAAGGAAGATAAAGAACATGATTGAATAAATCACCATATGAATGCTTGCAACACAACAACTCAAATGCTTGCTGGAAATAGAGAAGAAGTAGGTTTACTGACTCAACTTGGTAAATAGAAGAAAGGTCCCTTCATAGCGGGTAGCAGGGATTTCAAGTCATAAAGAGCTTGCAAAAGATTATGGTACTTACTAGCTTTGAGCCCTCATTTCCCCTATCATAGGCATCTTGAGATGATTAAGGTTAAAGTGCACAAAGATGGAGTATATGCTTGACAAAATATAAGTTGGCAATCTCATGTCCCTTGAGTACGAGGGCCACTCCTCATGCTACTCAACTTTGGTCACCGGTAAGTTCTTGTCATTGTAAGTACATGCGCATCATAAAGAACCAACAACGGGGTACCCCTTGCACATGGTACAGGAGCTATCCCATAACCAAAATGACAAGGCAAGCAGACAATGAGCATCTCAGCGATCTTTTTATTTACTATGTGCATAGCTTTTTATTGAGGATGCTTCATATAATGCTCACAATAGTGATGCTGCAAGTTTCCACCATGATTAGGCATGGCTTAGGCTAGCGGCACATGCGTTTCTCTAACACACATACGTCACTCCATGGACTTACAAGCTCCCTCTTTATTTCACAATGTCGACATCCGCAAACAAAAGAGCATGATATCAATTGTGTACAATGTACATGTGCAATGTTGAAAGCGTTCCCTGTGACAGCACGGTTCTGCTAATTCCAACGTATAGATGCAAGCATATACAACTTCGATGACACAATGGTTCAAGTCTATTAGGGGCAAGAAAATAAGGTGTGCCATCAAGTTCGTGAGAGCTTTACTAACTAGTTTTCACATAACAAAATACTTTTTAATTCGAAAGATAGATGAAGCTTGAGAATTTGCTAGGAATAGAAATTGCTAATAGGTAGATATGGTGGACACAAAATGGCAAAGGTTTTGGTTCAAAGGGATTGGAAACATGAGAAGTATGCCTTCTCAAAACAGGTTTTTGGCTAGAAAGGCTGGATATCAAGCAAAAGAGTTGAAAGAAACAAGCAAGCCTACAAGTGATAAAGCCAAACATGCAATCTTCCTTGAAGACACAAAAGATCTTAAATAAATAATACTAAGCTTAAGAGCCAACAAGAAAGAAAATAAATGATACAAAATACCTTTAAGGTTTTCTCTTTTTCTCTCAAACCTCAAAAAGTATTGCTACTGACCAAAACTCGGTTTGCCAAAACCAATTTAGATTTACTTGATGCTCCCAAAGTGATGCCAATACTGGTCAACAAGATCCATCATATGATAGATATTGCAAACTAAAATAAGAAGTGCAAAAAGTAAAGATGAAACTTCTCATTAATATTCCATAAAGGCACTCACACCAAGGGATACATAGATAATCAACTAAAGGAGAGATACTTCCACAAGCAAACCAAACTATAAGATAACACCTCTACCAAAGATATGAATCCACTAAAAAGGTAAAAGATAAAAGATAAAGGTGGTGATACCGCGACACTCCCCCAAGCTTGGAACAAGCCAAGGGGATGCCAAACCTGATGACGAATTACTCCTTTGGTGCTGGTGTTCTCTTGTCATCATAAAACTTCCAAGGCAAAGGTTTCCCATCCAAAAAGGATGTCCTTGTCGCCGCAATCCTAAAACTAGCAGCAGAGCTTATGCGATCAAATCTAGCCTCATACACACAGTTTTGATTTTGTATGTCGTAGAGCTGTGCTTGTAATTGGTTGGTGGTTTGACGGAGTGAGAAGATTTATTCTCGGAGCTCAGCCACCTCCTCCCCGTGCTTGACGATGAGTTCTAAACTTATCTTATGAATAACATCCACTTCACATTCCTCCATCTTCTTGTACCTGAAAACCTCCTGCTCCAATGCTTCCATCATGTCTTCCAGACTTCCTTCTCCTTTGGGGCCTTGAACTTCTTTCATCTGTACCTCCCCATCTTTGAGAATCAACTTCTTGGGATGGATCCACAACTCATACATGTATGGGTTGAGGACATCCGCAGAGGAATCCTCCATGGGTGATCCAGAGGAAGACATTGTAGCTCCAAAACTGAGAATTTTCCTGACAGAAACAGATCAAAACAAAAACACGATAAGAACTCGATGCAAGAACCTCGGGGGATTCGGGGGTTATATATTCCGAAGTTTCAAAGCATAAGGAAGGTTTTGATACGAAAACGAGGCGGAGTCGGAGTTCGGGGTGGTCTCACCCTCTCTAGGCGCGGCTAGCTAGGGCCCGCGCCTAGGGTGGGTTTGGCCACCCCGGCTTCCGGTTCCTCCTCTGTTCCGTCTCATAACTTCCCTTATGTATTAAAAACATCAAAAATATAAAAATATTTGGGTTTCACGAACCTTATGTTTTCACCACTTTTACCTATTCAAAGACGAACTCTGCAGTTTCTGGTGTTTGGTTTCTAATAAATTCCTCTGGAGTCACCATTTGAATAACATCAACATCTTCATTATAAGAATCTCCAGAAATATAATGTTTTAGTCTTTGACCATTCACCACCTGTGTTGTGTCATCCTTCAAAGAAGATATTTTGATAGCACCTGAACGATATACTTCCTCAATAACAAAAGGTCCTTCCCATTTTGAGAGTAGTTTCCTTGCAAAAAAATCTGAGGCGAGACCTATACAAAAGAACTTTCTCACCAACATGGAACTCTCTTTTGAGAATTCTCCTATCATGCCATCTTTTTACTTTTTCCTTAAATAGTCTAGCATTTTCATAAGCTTGACTCCTCCACTCATCTAAGGTACTCATGTCAAGCAATCTTTTCTCTCCAGCAAGTTTAAAATCTCTATTCAACTCTTTCATTGCCCAATAAGCTTCGTGTTCTAATTCTAAAGGTAAGTGACAAGCTTTCCCATAGACCATTTTGTAAGGAGACATCCCCATAGGATTTTTATAAGCAGTTCTATAAGCCTATAAAGCGTCATTCCACTTCTTAGCCCAATTTTTCCTAGATCTATTAACAGTCTTTTGCAAGATAGATTTAATTTCCCTATTGGAAAGTTCTACTTGCCCACTGGTTTGGGGGTGATAAGATAAAGAAATTCTATGGTTTACATCATACTTAGCGAGAGTTTTTATAAAAACCCATGAATAAAATGAGAACCTCCATCAGTCATGAGATATCTAGGCACACCAAACCTAGGAAAAATAACATCCTTAAGCATTTTCAAAGAGGTCTTACCATCAGCGTTGTTTGTAGGTATGGCTTCTACCCACTTTGTAACATAGTCAACAACAACAAGAATATGAGTATACCCTTTTGAAGGAGGAAAAGGACCCATAAAGTCAAATCCCCAACAATCAAAAGGTTCAATAACAAGAGAATAATTCATAGGCATTTAATTGCGTCTATTAATGTTACCAACTCGTTGACATTCGTCACATGATAGAACAAACTTACTTGCATCCTTGAAAAGGGTAGGCCAATAAAATTCAGATTGTAAAACCTTTTGTGCGGTCCTATCCCTAGCATGATGTCCTCCATAAGCACTTCCGTGACATTTTCTCAATATCTCTTGTTGTTCAAATTCTGGAACACATCTTCGCATAATACCATATACTCCTTCTTTATATAAATGTGGGTCATCCCAAAAGTAATGCCTTAGTCATAGAAGAATTTTCTTCTTTGCTGGGCTGTAAAAGTGGGAGGCAAATATTTGGAAACAATAAAGTTAGCATAATCAGCATACCAAGGACTTTCGTGTGGACTTGCCCTTATTGCATCCAACTGCTCATTTGGAAAACTATCATTAACGGGCAAAGGGTCAAAATAAATGTTTTCCAAACGAGATAAATTGTCAGCAACAGTATTTTCAGCACCTTTCCTGTCTACAATATGCAGATCAAACTCTTGTAAAAGCAACACCCATCTAATAAGCCTAGGCTTAGCGTCCTTATTCGTCATAAGGTACTTAATAGCAGCATGATCAGTATGAATAGTGACCTTTGAATCAACAATATAGGGTCTAAACTTATCACAAGCAAAGATTACAGCTAAGAACTCTTTTTCGGTAGTAGCATAATTCTTTTGAGCAGCATCTAGAGTCTTACTAATTTAATGAATAACGTTCAACTTATTATCAACATGTTTCCCAAGGACAGCACCAACAACAAAATCACTAGCATCACACATAATTTCGAAAGGCAAACTCCAATCAGGTTGTTGAACAATAGGAGCAGTAGTCAAAGCTTTCTTCAAAATTTCAAAGGCTTCCTTACAATCATCATCAAAAACAAAAGGTACATCTTTTTGAAGAAGATTAGTAAGGGGCTTTGAAATTTTGGAGAAATCTTTAATAAACCTCCTATAGAAACAAACATGACCAAGGATACTACGAATACCTTTTATGTCTCTAGGGAATGGCATCTTCTAAATCTCTTCAATTTTTGCTCTGTCAACTTCAATACCTCTTTTAGAAATTTTGTGTCCAAGAACAATCCCTTCATTAACCATGAAATGGCATTTCTCCCTATTAAGAACAAGGTTGGTTTCTTCACATCTCTGCAAAAATTTATCAAGGTTGTGCAAACAGTTATCAAAAGAATTTCCATAGACGGAGAAGTCGTCCATGAAAACCTCCACAATTTCTTCACAAAAACCATGAAAAATAGCAGACATACATCTCTGAAAGGTAGCAGGAGCATTACATAAACCAAAAGGCATACTCCTACAAGCATAAGTACCATAAGGACAAGTGAAAGTGGTTTTCTTTGGTCTTGCACTTTCACAGCAATTTGAGAAAATCTATAATAACCATCAAGAAAACAAAAGTGAGTCTTTTTGGACAACCTCTCAAGAATTTGATCAATAAAGGGCAAAGGATAATGATCTTTCTTATTAACTTTATTGATCTTTCTAAAATCAATGCACATTCTATACCCAACCACTACTCTTTGGGGTATAAGCTCATTATCTTCATTAGGCACAACAGTTATCCCCCCTTTCTTGGGGACACAATGAGCAGGGCTAACCCATTGGCTATCAAAAATAGGGTAAATAATACCAGCATCAAGGAGTTTTAATACCTCATTTCGTACCACATCCTTCATCTTGGGATTTAAACGGCGCTGGTGCTCAACAACTGGTTTTGCATCAGGTTCTATATTAATATCATGCTGACATATAGTAGGAGAAATCCCTTTTAAATCATCAAGAGTATAGCCCATAGCTCCTCGGTGTTTCTTCAGTATTTCCAGTAACCTCTCTTCTTCCTTTCCTGTAAGTTTAGAACTAATAATAACAGGATATACTTTCTTATCATCAAGATAAGCATATTTAAGATCATCAGGTAAAGGTTTTAATTCGAAAACAGGGTCCCCTTTAGGTGGTAGTGTGGTTCCCAAGTCTTCCACAGGTAGATTATGCTTAATTTGCTCCGGCTGACGAAGGAAAACCTCGTCAATCTCATTTCTTTCCTTCATGAAGACATCACATTCATGATCTTCCATAAACTGCTGCAAGGCATTGTTAGGAGCAAGAGAAATAGCATAAAGTTGTTCAACCCTGAAATCCTCATTAGGCAGTTCATTTTCATAAGGAGTTTTGGCAAATTTGGAAAAATTAAACTCATAAGACTCTCCATCAAACTTAGTCAAAACTTTTTCCTTCCTACAATCTATAATAGCCCCACAAGTATTCAGGAAGGGTCTACCAAATATAATAGGATAGGTTTTACTAGCTTCTTTACCAAGTACTAGAAAATCAGCAGGATATTTAATCTTACCACAAAGGACCTCCACATCTCTTACAATGTCAATGGGGCAAACTTGCTCTCTATTATCAAGGTGAATAACCACATCAATGTCCTCAAGCTCACAAGGACCAATTTCATGCATAATTTCCCTGTAAAGCTCATAAGGAATAACACTAGAACTAGCACCAATATCACATAAACCATAATTGCTATGATTACCAATTCTAACAGAAAGCACAGGGACACTAGCTTTTCTAGATTTTTAAGGATGAGAAACAATATTAGTAGCGTCTTCACAGAATACAATGTGCTCATCCTCTATATTTCTAGTGACAAGATCTTTCACAATAGCTACCACAAGCTCAATATCAATAAGCTCATCTGGCTCCACAGTTTTCTTTGCACTTTTGCTAACCACATTAGCTATAATGGAATGTTCCCTTACCTTAGCAGGAAAAGGGATATTCTCAACATAAGGTTCAGGCAAAATGGGATCAACAGTACAAACCTCTATGCTAGTAGGAACATGGGTAACAATGTATTTATAAGGAGCATGGTACTTGTCCCACTCTTTCTTGGGAATTTCAATATAAGAGGCAAAGGCATTAAAACATTTTGCAAGAACTTGAGGATCAAGACCATACTCAGTACTAATATCACGGAAGTCATCAGTTCCCATAAAAGAGTCAATGCATTCATAATCATAGTTTATACCTGATTTCTTCATTTGTCATTCTCCCAAGCTTCAGCGTTCTCTTGAATACGGTCTAGGAGATCCCATTTAGCTTCTTCCTTCATACGTGTGAAGGATCCAGCACAAGAAGCATCTAGTAAATCTTTATCATGAAGAGAAATCTTAGCATAAAAGTTATTGATAATAATATTGTTAGGGAGTTCATGAATAGGACATTTAAGCATTAGTAACTTCAATCTCCCCCAAGCTTGAGATGTACTCTCTCCATCACGAGGCCAAAAGTTATATATAAGATTTCTATCCTTATGAATCTCACTGGGAGGATATAATTTAGAATAAAAGAGAGATGCCATTTCCTCCCATTCCATGGATTGTACATTCTTCAGCAGCTTATACCATTATTAAGCTCTCCCTTTCAAGGATAAGAGAGTAACTTCTTCTTAACCTGTTCAGTTGTGATACCTACACACTTAAACAACCCGCATAATTCATGGATAAAAAGCAAGTGATCACTAGGATGGACAGTTCCATCCCCAAAATAATAATTAACATGATCAACAATACTTGTAGGTATCTTAAAAGGATCTATCTCAACAGGTGGTGGTTCATCTACTACCCTAACAGTGGTAGTAGTTTTCCCAAATAGAAAACCAAGTGGGTTATCCATATTGGAAACAAAGTAACAAACAGAAACAAAAAGCAATACTCACAATAGAAGTTTCCTTTACCAGTTCCAGTCTTCAATAGCGCTTCACTCCCCGGCAACGGCGCCAGAAAATAGTCTTGATGACCCACAAGTATAGGGGGTGTATCGAAGTACTTTCGATAAATAGGAGAGTCGATCCCAACGAGGAGCAGAAGGTGTATGGAGCAGGAAATCTCTGTAAATACTTAGCAAACTAATTTTTAGGGGTTTTCTGATAAAGCAACAAAACAAAGTGCAAGTAATAAAGAAAGCGAACAACTGCAACAAGTGGCCTAATCCTTTCTTAGCAAAGGACAAGCCGGTGGAAATACTTATAAGGACCAAACGTTCTCGAGGACACATGGGAATTCTGTCAAGTGCTTTCGCTTCAAATAGCTAAGTACTCTTCTTCGGTGTTGTAAGTGTTGTGTGTGTGAACCTGTGATAATGTACCGACCTTACTTGGACTAATACATACTTGTGATTAAACCCCCTGCAAGCATTCGCAACTATAGGAAAGTAATTAAGATATAAACCTAACCATGGCCTTAAACTCTGAGATCCTACGCTCCCTTATGCAAAGGTGTCCTAACGGGGGTTCAGGTTTCTGTCACTCCGGCAACCCCACAATTAGTATCCAAATACACAATGCATTCCGCTAGGCCCATAAATGGTGAAGTATCATGTAGTTGATGTTCACATGACACCACTAGAAGAATAGCACCACAACTTAAATACTAAACCATTGAATAATAACTCAACACAAATGCACTAATAACAACATGACTTCTCACATGTCCTCAAGAACTAAACGAACTACTCACGAGACATCATATGGATCAAGATCAAAGATGATATGGTAATGGATAACAATATGAACATAAACAATAATCCAATGGTTCCACTCACAAGCATCAACTACAATAGTAATTAACACCTGAAAAGTTTCCCTAAGAACTAATGCAAGATCCAACACGATTTTTACAGCGGGACGGAGTGGTGATGATGGTACTAGTGGAGATGATGGTGTGTATGATGATGATGATGATCCCTATGAAGCCTAGCTTGATGACAGTGTTGATGGCGATGATTTCCCCTCTCTGGGAAGGAATTTTCCCGGCAGAAATCTGTCTTCTAGAGAGATCTTTCTCTCTTGGTGTTTTCCGCCCCGCAGAGGCGGTGGAAATCTATCTGTGGTCGCTCCCCTGGTGTTAGGGTTCCGTGAGGAAGATATAGGTGAGAGGGCGGAGTCGGAGGCTGTTACGTCCAAAACGTATCTACTTTCTCAAACACTTTTGCTATTGTTTCTCCTCTAAACTTGTGTGATTTGGATACAACTAACACGGACTGACGCTATTTTCAGCAGAATTACCTTGGTGTATTGTTTTTATGCAGAAAATCAACTATCAGGCAAAATCCCAGAAAATATGCCAAAAAATATATTTCACTAGAAGACCCACGGAGCCAGAAGACGAGACGGAGAAGGGGCCTGGGGGTCCCACAACCCTGCCAAGCATGGGCCCACATCTGGCCGCGCCTAGGGGGGTTCAGCCACCCCAGGCACCCCCTCAGCCTCCCTCTGTGCCTATAAGTTGCCTTTCGACATAAAAACCGAGGGGGCTCGATAGTTTTCCAGAAAGAGTTCCGCTCTGCCTCCGCCACCAGAAACCAAGATTCGGATCCCGAAACTCCATTCTGGCACCCTTCCGGGACGTGGAATTTGGAGAGGATCATCGCCATCGTCATCACCAACGCATCTCCATCAACCACCGATGTTTCCCTCATCCATGAGTGAGTAATCCCCCGCTGTAGGCTTGGGGATGGTAGGGATTGGATGAGTTCTATCATGTAATCGAATAAGATCTGTTAGGGCATAGTGCCTAGTATCTCTATTAGTGCTATTTGACTTTGTTGCAACTTGTTGTGCTTAATGCTTGTCACTAGGGCCCGAGTGCCATGATCTTAGATCTGAACTTATTATTGAATCATTATGATAGTATTGTTTGTGATCTTAATTGCAAGTTGTGTACACATATCATTGTCCGAATCCAAAGGCCCCAAAGTGACAATAATTGGGACAGCCGGAGGGGATGGCTGTGGTGTGAGGATCACATGTGTTCACGGAGTGTTAATGCTTTGCTCCGGTGCTCTATTAAAAGGAGCACCTTAATTGCCAGTAGTTCCCTAGAGGCCCCGCTGCCACGGGCTGGCTCGACAGAAGATGTTGTGCAAGTTCTCATTGCGAGCACGTATGACTATATTTGGAGCACATGCCTATGACTGTTTAGTACTTGGATGCTTGTTATTATTTATCTGCAATGCCCTAGATCTTGAAGTTACATGTTTAGACTCGTCCATGCAACGCTCGTCCAGCCATCCCTATGCCTACCGCACTCGAATCCCATTGTTACTGTTACTGTTACTATTTCTCCTCTTTCACTGTTGCTGTTTCTTTGTTGTTGCTACTACAAACTGTTGCTACTGATAAACTTCTGTGAGCAAGAACTATTTGCAGGTGCAGCTGAACTGACAACTTAGTTATTAAGGCTTGCAAGTATTATTTGGCTCCCCTTGTGTCAAATCAATAAATTGGGTAATACTACCCATGAAGACTGTTGCGATCCCCTACACTTGTGGGTCATCAAGACTATTTTCTTGCGCCGTTGCCGGGGAGCATAGATTTATTTGTAAGTTCACTTGGATCTACTATTGTACACTGATACTCCGTTCATCATGTGTAAGTCTCGTGATGGAAAGTTCCCTATTTTACCATCCACTACAAGAAGAGGTACAACCCTAAACACCTCTGTTGCTCTTGATTCACAGTCTGTTATAAGTAAGATTGTCACACCACCACCACATACACATGCTACACACGCTGCTACTACCGCTGAATCTGAAACTGCTCTTGATGCTCATGATGTTACTTCTACTGTGCTTGATGCGAGTGGTTCATTAGGTCCTTTTCTAGATGCTACTATGGCTAGTCTAGGAAATACTGAAACTCCTAGTGAAGACATTGTTACACCTGTTAGCTCACCTGAGTCTAGTGAGAGTTATGATATTAATGATGGTTACATTGAGTTCACTGATGAATTTGTTGAAGAGTGTCGAAACACACATGGTACTAGTGCTATTAAGAGTCTCCTTTCTAGACGTACTATTATTCCAAAACTGTCCTCTGATCCTAAGTTTGCCACCTCTCCCATAGATATTAAAGATAAAGACTATGATTTCTCTCTTGATTTATCCTATTTGGACATTGTTGAGAAAGAACCTTTTTGTGGGACTGAAAATGAGAGTGTTGTAGCTCATATGAATGAGCTTTCTACTATGAGTGATTTATTCTCTGATGATTTTAAGATGCGCAAGTACTTTGTTACTAAGATCTTCCCTTTTTCTCTAAAAGGAGAAGCTAGGGCTTGGTTTAATAGATTACCTCCTGGTTCCATTGATAGCCTTGATTGCTTGATTGCTTCTTTCTTTCAGAAATATTTTCCTCCTAGTGCTAGACATGCTGCT
The DNA here is from genome assembly GCA_030063025.1 of Avena longiglumis. Lineage (NCBI taxonomy): Eukaryota > Viridiplantae > Streptophyta > Magnoliopsida > Poales > Poaceae > Avena > Avena longiglumis. The sequence continues at coordinate 502,264,728 of CP125977.1, forward strand.
TTGTAGAGACTTTTTGATTTTAAACAGGGAGAAGAAGAGAAATTGCATGAGTCATGGACAAGGTTCTGTGCCTTGATTCATGCACATACTGGATGTCCATTGCCTAAGAATGAGATTCTTGATATTTATTATAATGTACTAACTCATGATTCTAGGACATACCTAGATTGCTTTGTTGATTGTGTTTTCAGGAAAAGAACTCCTACAAATGCTGAAGAATTAATGGCTAAGATAAGAAAGAATTATGATGATTGGACTTCAACTGAGCTAAATACACCTGAGTCTATTACTCCTGAACCAGTTCCAATACCAACACCAAAGAAGAGGGGAGTTATTGCATTAAATGATGAAGTGATGGAGGAAGCTAAGAAATGTCTAAAGGAGAAAGGTATTAGAGCTGAAGATGTGAAGAATCTACCTCCTATAGAACAATTATGTAAGCCAATTCCCCACTCATCTACTATTGAGGTACACTCTATCCACTTTAATGAAGGTGATATTCCTTATGGTAAGCCTCATGATCAATGCTTAGAGGAACTTGACACATTTATTGTTAAACAAGGTAATTTTAATAAACAAGTTCAGAATCATTTATTGGAAAACTCTAGAGCTATCCATGAGTTGAAAGATATTGTGGAATGAACTTCTAATGATGTTAAAATGCTTTGTAAACACTTTCAAATGGTTCAAACCCAACTTGATCAACTTGCTAAAATACAAAAGGATATGCTAGTTTTAATGCCTAGAAATATTAAAAATTAGAAATTGATTGTTATTTTATTTTGTGCATCATCATGACATCATCATGCATATTTTACCCGTAAAATTATGTTATCAAACCATATTTTGGTTTGCTAAATATCCATGTGGTTTTATTAAACCCGTCTCTCGTTCTTATTTAAAATTAAAACAAATAATATTTCTCGCAGCAAAAGCCTTTCTTATTTTATAAATAAAATTAGGCTAAAATCCTGTCAATGTTTTAGCCCAAAACTAGCCCCATCTAGTCTACTTTGAACTAGATAAGTAATCTATTCCCCCTTTTCTCCCCAAATCCTAGACTAACACAAACCCTAGACCTAATCCTAACTCCTCACCCAGCGCCGCCGGCTGTCAGAACACAACACATGCCGCACTCACGCTCGAACCCAACACCCCAGATCCAACAAGCACACACACCATGTCACGTACACAACACAAACCCACACTCACGCACACCACGCAGCGACCACACACACTGCATGCACGCCCTAACCCCGCATCTGCATCCCTCTCCCCTTGTTCCCGTTTTCCTCGCGGCGTCGCCACCAGGCCTCTGCCGCCTCTATCCTCCTCGCCCCTCGCGCCAGTTGCCTTGGCCCTCGACGCTGCAGCCCCCCTTCTTCTCTGGATCCGGGCGCTGTCCTCGCCGCAAGCTCGGCCGCCGCCTCCGCTCGCGGGAGCTCGACCTCTGCCTCGCCGGTGTTTTCCTCCGTGACTTGGCCCTCCCCGGCCGGTGCCGCACGCCCTCTCCCTGACTCCGCTCCTCCTCGGATCCCTGGCGTCGGCCTCCACCCGCGTCGCCCGGGACCGGCTCGCCTCATCGAGTCGTACGACCACCACAGGCCTCGCTCGTTCTCGCCGCTGCCCTCCACCTCGCGGCCATGGCTTCCTCCTCCGCATCAAGCCGTGTGGTCCTAGGACGCCGCCGGACGTCCTCCCGTCATCGTCGTTCTCCCCTTTGGCCGTCGACGCCTCCCGCCGCTCCTCTCGAGCTTCTGCAACCCACGCGAGCCCGCATAGTGCCACCCGCTGCTGGCCCTGGTGCTCCTCGTCTCGCGATGGTTGCCTCGTCTACCAGCACCACCAACCATCGCCCAGCGCGCCAACGCCCTGCTCTGCCCATGCATGCCCCGGGAAGCCTCCTCCTCCCTGGCCCTGTGCAGGACATCCGGTTCTGCTCTCTGATGTTTTGATGATGTTCTGTACATGTGTGCTTCGTGTACTAATGTGCCCCTGGGCTAGACAAACACTTGTACTATTGCCGAACAAGACCTACCAGATCTTCTCAGAGCAGTTCAAGTTCCGAGGCCCCAAGACCGACAAGACCGGCGTGATGCCGAAGAATGTACAAGGTGCTCCTTGAAGACCACGACATCATACCGTAAGACCGTTCCCGGGAACCGAAGACCGATCCGGGACGTCAAGGTCTTCTTCACGGATCCGAAGACCAAACCAAACCCCTCGGAACCCCAAGCTCTTCGCTCCTATGTGTGACCCCTCTTCCCGAGACCCCTATATTTTTATACTATATGAATATACTTGTTGCATATGAATTGGGCATCCTTGCATACATATTGTGGTTTGGGGTATATTGTCCACCTCATAATTAAATATGGATCCCATATGCAGGGATCCGATTCCTCTTAATATTGCTAAGTGAGTCCACATATTACCATACCATGCATCATATTATAAACATGCCGGATCTTCCGTCGTATTATTAAATATCGCATCGGGTGTTTCTTTTTAGTGTTTTGCTTCTTTATGGATTAGGCCGATGAGTTGATACGAGTGTCGACCCGATCTTCGGGTGAACCTTCGACAATGTTTTCAGGCAAGCATTCTCCCCCTTCTACCTATTTTGCATTTATAGTCTTTATTTCCTTCCTTTGATCTATTGCTATCCTTATTGTCGATGCTATAGTACCGTTCCTGTATTTACCTGATACACTATATTGCCTTGGTTATCCTATTGCCTTGTTTGATTAGCTAGCTTTGTCCTTGCGAGTCGTACAAATGCTTAGTATCGCTCTCATACAGGAGGAACATGATACTCCGATATGGTTGGTGATAAGATAATTAAACCTGATGTTGTCAGTTATGGTTTCACCTAATGATAAGGCCCCGACAGGGACCACCTTTGGGAACTGCTTGAGCCGACCTAGGACCCGTTCGTTCTACGATACCAGTTCTGAGTTGATCGCGCTAAACAAACGTGGGGTCCTCTAGGATCCCCCCTCAACTATCGGCGCTATTCATATATCCAAAGGGTTACAAAATTGGTTTTCCATTTGGTGCATACGCATAATATGTTCTCGGACATGGGTGAGTTGGATATATCTTCGGACTTGGTATTTGGTGAACTGTCGCGACATTGCATACATAATTGTGGTATGGCCGGGAGGTCATCTTCCATAGTGGAGCTCCGATCCTTCTCGACCGTAGGCGCAAACGTTGTACCACCCTTGAGAATCGACGTACCTCCTGGTTGGGTCAATACAGTAGGTGATGCCTCTGGATATGCGCGTAGTTAAGGGACAGTTCTTGTTGTGAGATTCGGATGGCACGCGTGATATGTTGCCTGATGGGCTGAGCATGCGTTTGGGTACAGTAGTGCACCCCTGCAGGGTAAATCTTTTCGAGAAGCCGTGTGTCCACGGTTATGGGCGCCTCAGGAGTACAGTGTCATGATCATAGACAACGCCACTAATGTTTTGCCTCTAATAATATGATTAGTAATTAGCCTTATCAACTAAACACTTGTTTAACTAAAATTGCCACCGTGTGTGTTCCGCAAGGGGACTTCCTCGACTGGTCTTCGAGGGGGAAACCTTCGGATGGGTTATGTTTGGTGTTATACTATAGTTACCATATAGCACTCTCTTATCTCGCTCTAATAGCCAAAGTTGTAGCGTGTCTCTATAAGTTAGATAGTGCAATCTTTGTTGCCGCTGAGCCCACCATACCTATGTAGGCGAGGACTGCCGAATTCTAGTCTCACCGTGTATTGGCCTCAGTACTGACCGCTCTCTTTATGTTTTCCTTTGCCCTTTGTCGGCACCCTTTTGGCTTGACTGGTATGTGATTGACGACGTTAGCAGGGTTACCCTTCCGGCTTGGCCTGGGCAGGGTTGGACATCGCTTGGTTATTCTTCTGGACTCTTAGTCCCATTTGGGTCTTGTCCGTACTCGGATACTACTTTGCTTTCTCTTTGATTTGTACCTTTTGTATTCCTGACTCGTTGAGTCGTTGTTGTATATATAAGTTCTTGTGGACTCTGTTGTAAACTACTATGATGTAACTACTTGTATTCAAATCCCACCCACACGAAAGTGTCTGGTGGGCGTCTTTGAATCGCTTATATGCGGATTTTGGCGGGAAATGCTGAGATCTGCATAGACCCGATTCGGGGGCGTTACACTAGTTAATGCCTCAGGAAATAAACATGCTTATGGAATTAGAACTAGGAGTGGTATAGCTACTCAAGATCCTTTATATCCTGAAGGACACCTAAAAGAATTGAGCAGGACTCTCAACAAGGTGAGAATAATGGTAGTCCTCGTAAGAGAAAGAAAAACAAACATAAGATAGTTGAGGAACCACTTGAACCTGTTGTAGATCCTAATAGTATATCTGTCTCTAATGCTGAAACCGATAGTTGTAATGATAAAAATGATGCTCCTGATAAGGAGGAAGGTGAGGAAGAACCTGATAAGCACACTAAAAAAACTAGGTACACAAAGGAAGATTTCATTTCTAAGAAACATGGTAGTGAGAGAGAACCTTGGGTGCAGAAACCTATGCCTTTTCCATGTAAGAAACACAAGTCAAAGGAGGAAGAACAGTACAACAAGTTTTGTGAGTGGATGAAACCTTTATTTTTACAAATTCCTTTGACTGATGCTATTAAATTGCCTCCTTATTCAAATTATATGAAGGATATTGTCTCTAATAAAAGGAAGATTCCTAATGAGGAGATTTCTACTTTGCTTGCTAATTATTCCTTCAATGGTAAGGTTCCAAAGAAACTTGGTGATCCAGGTATACCAACTATTCCTTTCTCTATTAAGAATAATTATGTTAGAACTGCTTTATGTGATTTGGGATCTGGAGTTAGTGTTATGCCTTTTTCTCTCTACAAGAGACTCTAGCTAGAAAAGTTGATACCAATTGATATAACTTTGCAAATGGCTGATAAGTCGACTACTATTCCTGTTGGTATATGTGAGGATGTTCCTGTTCAAGTGGCTCATAATTGCTTGGTTTTAACTGATTTTGTTGTGCTTGAAATGCCTGAAGATGATAATATGTCCATTGTTCTTGGAAGACCTTTTCTTAATACTGCAGGTGCTGTCATTAATTGTAATCAAGGAAAAGTAACATTCAATATTGATGACAAAGGGCATACTATTTATTTCCCCAAGAAGGTTGTTAGAAGCTCTTGCCTGAATTCCATTGAAAATGTTGAGAGCATAAAGGTTGGAGAAATATATTGTCCCATTCCACAAGAATTTTTTTAAACTACTTTGATTGGGACCATTGCTATCAAGTATGAGGTAACATAATCACCTTGTGGATTACAAAGTTTTGTTTCATATAAGATTGTTTTGGTAACAAGACTTGATCAACCTTGTTAACAAAAGAATTTTAATGAATAAAATAATGTTTTCACTGTGGTTATACTTGCTTTCTTTTACTTTTCCCCTTCCTAGTCTTTGCCTTTCTTTTGCTAGTTTTGGTTTTATTAGTTGTTTTCTTGTTAGTTTGTATTAGAGCTCCTGTAGTTTGGCTTTTGGTTTGCTTTTGCTTCTTCTAAAAAAACTGTTTCTGCGAGAAAATCAATTTTCATAACCTGAAAATTAGCCAAAAACAAAGTTTCCCGAAAAATCCCAGAAAATTCAAAATAAATTTTTCCTCGAAAAAAGGGGAAGAGGGACACCTGAAGTGACCTAGGGAGCAACCCCAGGCCACCGCACCCATGGTAGGCGCGACCTACCTGTGGGTGGCGCCTACGGGGGGTCTGGCCCAACTAGGCCCCTTCAAGGTGCCCCCTCACAGCCATCTTCTTTCTCTCTCCTGAAAAACACCGGAAAACTTTCTCAAGCTCGAGTTCTTGTTGTTCTTGCTCATGATTTTCGATATCCTTGGTCAACCCATCTTTGCTGCTGATTTTTGGAGGGATTGCTCCTTGGTATGTGCCTCCTCCACTTGTCCAATTAGATTTGTGATTGGTAGATTGTATCTTGAGTATTTTGCTGCTATAGGTGACAGGTTGTTTGAGCTTGCTGATGACCCACAAGTATAGGGGGTGTATCATAGTACTTTCGATAAATAGGAGTGTCGATCCCAACGAGGAGCAGAAGGTGCTGAATAGTGGTATGGAGGAGGAAATCCCTGTGAATACTTAGCAAACGGATTTTTAGGGGTTTTCTGACAAGGAAACAAAACAAGGAGCAAGTAACAAAGGTAACGAACAAACGGAGCAAGTGGACCAATCCTTTCTTAGCAAAGGACAAGCCGGTGGAAATACTTATAAAGACCAAATGTTCTCGAGGACACATGGGAATTCTGTCAAGTGCTTTCGCTTCAAATACCTGAGTACTCTTCTTTGGTGTTTGTAAGTGTTGTGTGGGTGAACCTGTGCTAACATACCACCCTTCCTAGGAATAATACATACTTGTGATTAAACCCCCTGTAAACATCCGTAATTACAGGAAAGTAATTAAGATATAAATCTAACCACAACCTTAAACTCTGAGATCCTACGCTCCCTTGTGCAAACGTGTCCTAACGGGGGTTCAGGTTTTTGTCACTCCGGCAACCCCACAATTAGTAGCCAAATACACAATGCATTCCCCTAGGCCTATAAATGGTGAAGTGTTATGTAGTCGACGTTCACATGGCACCACTAGAAGAATGGCACCACAACTTAAATACTAAACCATTGAATAATAACTCAACACAGATCCACTAATAACAACATGACTTCTCCCATGTCCTCAAGAACTAAACGAACTACTCACAAGACATCATATGGATCAAGATCAAAGATGATATGATAATGGATAACAATCTGAACATAAACAATAATCCAATGGTTCCACTCACAGGCATCAACTACAATAGTAATCAACACCGGGAAAGTTTCCCCTAATGAACTAAGCAATATCCAACACAATTGTTACTGCGAGACGGAGTGGTGATGATGGTGCTGGTGGAGATGATGGTGTGGATGATGATGATGATGATCCCGATGAAGCCTAGCTTGATGACGGTGTTGATGATGACGGTCTCCCCTCTCCGAGAAGGAATTACCCCGGCAGAAATCTGTCTGCCGGAGAGATCTTTCTCTCTCGGTGTTTTCCGCCCCTAGAGGCGGCGGAAATCTATCTGTGGTCGCTCTCCAAAACTTAGGGTTCCGTAGGGAAGGTATAGGCGAAGGGAGGAATCGGAGGCCGGGCAGGTGGGCCACACCTTTCCTAGGCACGGGGTCAGGTGGGCCCGCGCCTAGGGGGGTGTGAGCCCCCTGAGGACCCACTTCGTCCCTCCTTCTGGCTTCCTTTGTCTTTTGTTAAAATAATATGTTTCCATATTTTTCTGGTATTTTTCTGATCTTTGCGAAATTGCACCGAAACGCCTTCTTTTCCATCAGAATCCAGACTCCGGCAGTCCATCCTCCAAGAATCATCCAACATGCATAAACAGATGAAAAAGCCATAAGTAATACCTCATAATAAGACAAACAACAATGAATAGAGGTAAATTGTGATATAGAAAGATGAAACAAATTGGGCGTATCAACTCCCCCAAACTTAGACTTCGCTTGTCCCCAAGAGAATATTGAGCTCATTAAACATGTCCACAGGTTTATGGAGTGAAGTGTCGATAAAATAATACGAACAAGAAGCATCACACTTACCATTGCACAACTCATAGAAGAAAGCAAGTCACCATTATATAACTTAACTTGCAACCAAGTACAACAGTCACAATAGATATGCATAAATATAAATCATAATTGGAATTGGCAAACTTGTTCTTGGTCAGAGAACACCTGGCAAACAGTTTCACAAAAGCTTTTTGTAGAAGTTTCAAAACAGGAACACTCTTTGCGCAAAAGGTTTTTCACAAGTGAAGGCTTTCAAAGTGATTGAATAAATCACCACATGAATGCTTGAAACACAACAACTCAAATGCTTTGAAATCCTTCACTTGTGAAACTTTCACTTGAATGCTTGAAACACAACATGAATGCTTGAAACACAACATGAATGCTTGAAACACAAACATAAGAGTTTTGTGCAAACAAGGAAGATAAAGGACATGATTGAATAAATCACCACATGAATGCTTGAAACACAACAACTCAAATGCTTGCTAGAGATAGAGAGGAAGTAGGTTCACTGACTCAACTGGTAACTAGGAGAGAGGTCCCTTCTTAGAGGGTAGCATGGATTACAAGTCATAAAGAGCTTCCAAAAGATTATGGTACTTACTAGATTTGAGCCCTCATTGCCCCTATCATAGGCATCTTGAGATGATTAAGGTTAAAATGAGCAAAGATGGAGTATATGCTTGACGAAATATAAGTTGGCAATCTCATGTCCCTTGAATATGAGGGCCACTCCTCATGCATACTCAACTTTGGGCCCAGGTAATTTCTTGTCATTGTAAGTATTTGCATATCATTGAGAACCGCCAATGGGGTACCCCTTGCACATGGTACAAGAGCTTTCCCATAACCAAAATGACAAGGCAAGAAGACAATGAGCATCTCAACAATCTTTTTATTTACCATATGCATAGATTTTTATTGAGGATGCTTCATAGATAGCTCACTATGGTGATGCTGCAAGTTTCCACCATGATTAAGCATGGCTTAGGCTAGCGGCCCAGGCGTTTCTCTAACACAGGATACAAACTCCATGGACTTACAAGTTCCCTTTTTATTTCACACCGTTGACATCCATAGACAAAATAGCACGATATCAACTATGTACAAAGTACAACTGCAATGTTGAAAACATTCCCCGTGACTGCACGGTTCTGCTAATTCCAATGTATAGATGCAATCATATACAACTTCGATTTCACAATGGTTCAAGTCTATTAGGGGCAAAGAAATAAAGTGTGCCATCAAGTTCGTGAGATATTTACTAACTAGTTTTCATATAAAAAAATAATTTTTAATTCGAAAGTTAGATGAAGCTTGAGAATTTACTAGGGATAGCAAAAGCTACTAGGTAGATATGTTGGAAATGGAAATTTTTTTTGGTTCAAATGATTTTGGAAATATGAAAAGTATGCCTTCTCAAAACAGGTTTTTGGCTAGCAAGGCTGGGTAGCAAGCAAAAGAGTTGAAAGAAACAATAAAACATATAAGTAATAAAGACAAACATGCAATCTTCCTTAAAGACACAAAAGGATCTTAAATAAAGAATACTAAGCTTATGAGCCAACAAGAAAGAAAACAAATGATACAAAATACCTGTAAGTTTTTTATTTCTTTTTATCTTTCATAGTAATGCTACTGACCAGAACTCGGTTTGCCAAACCCAATTTAGATCCACTTGATGATCCCAAAGTGGTGCCAATACTGATCAACAAGATCCATCATATAATAGAGATTGCAAACTAAAATAAGAAGTGCAAAAAATTAAAATATGAGACTTCTCATTAATATTCCAATAAAGGCACACACACCAAGGGATACATAGATAATCAACTAAAGGAGAGATACTTCCACAAGCAAACCAAACTATAAAATAACCCCTCTACCACAGATATGAATCCACTAAAAAGGTAAAAGATAAAAGATAATGGTGGTGATACCACGGCAATCCCCAAGCTTGGAACAAGCCAGGGGGATGCCAAACCTGATGACGAATTACTCCTTTGGTGGTGGTTGTGTTTCCTTGTCATCATCAAACTTCAATGGCAATGGTTCCCCATCCAAAAAGTATGTCCTTGTCTCCGCAATCCCGAAACTAGCAGCAGAGCTTATGTGATCAAATCTGGCCTCATACTCATAGTTTTGGTTCTGTATGTCATTGAGTTGTGCTTGCAATTGGTTGGTGGTCTGACGGAGTGAAAATATCTGCTCTTGGAGCTCAGCTACTTCTCCCTCGTGCTTGGTGATGAGTTCTGAACTTATCTTGTGAATAACATCCACTTCGCGTTCTGGCATCTTCTTGTACCTAAAAACTTGCTGTTCCAATGCTTCCATCCTGTCTTCCATACTTCCTTCTCCTTTAGGGCCTTGAACTTCTTTAATCGATACCTTCCCCTCCTTGAGGATCAACTCTTTGGGATGAATCCTCAACTCATACATGTACGGGTTGAGGACGTCCGCGGAGGAACCCTCCGTGGGTGGTCCAGAGGAAGACATTGAGGCTCCAAATCTGAGAATTTTCCTGAGAGAAACAGATCAAGACGAAAACACTACAAGAACACGGTGCAAGAATCTCGGGAAACCCCGGGGGGGGTGTTATATATTACGAAGTTTCAATACATAAGGAAGGTTTTGAAATGGAAACGAGGCGGAGACGGAGTTCGAGGGGGAAACACCCCTCTCAGGCGCGGCCAAGCTAGGCCCGCACCTGGGGTGGGTCTGTCCACCCCGGGCACCATTTCCTCTTCATTTTCGTCTCGTAACTTCCCTCATGTATTAAAAATATCAAAAATATAAAAAGATCGGGGTTTCATGAACCTTCTGTTTTCACCACTTTTACCTATTCAAAGATGAACTCTGCAGTTTCTGGTTTTTGGTTTCTGATAAATTCTTCTGGAGTCACCATTTGAATAACATCCACATCTTCATTATAAGAATCTCCAGAAATATAATGTTTTAGTCTTTGACCATTAACCACTGTGTTGTGTCATCCTTTAGAGAAGAAATTTTGATGGCACCTGAATGGTACACTTCCTTGATAACAAAAGGTCCTTCCCATTTGGAGAGTAGTTTCCCTGCAAAAAATCTGAGACGAGACCTATACAAAAGAACTTTCTCACCAACATGGAACTCCCTTTTGAGAATTCTCCTATCATGCCATCTTTTTACTTTTTCCTTAAAGAGCCTAGCATTTTCTTAAGCTTCCCCTCTCCACTCATCTAGATTACTTAAATCGAGCAGTATTTTCTTACCAGCAAGTCTAAAATCTCTATTCAAATCTTTCACTGCCCAATAAGCTTTGTGTTCTAATTCTAAAGGGAAGTGACAAGCTTTACCATAGACCATTTTGTAAGGATACATCCCCATAGGATTTTTATAAGCAGTTCTATAAGCCCACAAAGCATCATTCAACTTTTTAGCCCAATTTTTTCTAGATCTATTGACAGTCTTCTGCAAGATAGTTTAATTTCCCTATTGGAAAGTTCTACTTGCCCACTAGTTTGGGGGTGATAAGCTGAAGCAATTCTGTGGTTTACATCATACATAGCGAGAGTTTTTCTAAAACCCTCATGAATAAAATGAGAGCCTCCATCAGTCATGAGATATGTAGGCACACCAAACCTAGGAAAAATGACACTTTAAGCATTTTCAAAGAGGTCTTACCATCAACACTATTTATAGGTATGGCTTCCACCCACTTTGTAACATAGTCAACAACAACGAGAATATGAGTATACCCCTTTGAAGGAGTAAAAGGCCCCATAAAGTCAAATCCCCAACAATCAAAAGGTTCAATAACAAGAGAATAATCCATAGGCATTTCATTGCGTCTAGAGATGTTACCTACTCGTTGGCATTCATCACATGATAAGACAAACTTTCTTGCATATTTAAAAAGGGTAGGCCAATAAAATCCAGATTGTAAAACCTTTTGCACAGTCCTATCCCCAGCATGATGTCCTCCATAAGCACTGCCATGAAATTTTCTCAATATCTCTTGTTGTTCAAATTCTGGAACACATCTTCACATAATACCATCCACTCCTTCTTTATATAAGTGTGGGTCATCCCAAAAGTAATGCCTTAGATCATAAAAGAATTTCCTTCTTTGCTGAGCTGTAAAGGTTGGAGGCAAATACTTGGAAACAATAAAGTTATCATAATCAGCATACCAAGGACTCTCATGCAGACTTACCCTTATTGCAGCTAACTGCTCATTTGGAAAACTATCATTAACATGCAAAGGGTCAAAAGAAATGTTTTCCAAACGAGATAAATTATCAGCAACAGGATTATCAGCACCTTTCCTATCCACAATATGCAGATCAAACTCTTGCAAAAGCAACACCCACCTTATAAGCCTAGGCTTAGCGTCCTTCTTTGTCATAAGGTACTTAATAACTGCATGATTAGTATGAATAGTAACCTTAGAATCAACAATATAAGGTATAAACTTATCACAAGCAAAGATTACATCTAAGAACTCTTTTTCAGTAGTAGCATAATTATTTTTAGCAGCATCCAGGGTCTTGCTAGCATAATGAATAACATTCATCTTCTTGTCAACACGTTGTCCAAGGACATCACCCACAACAAAGTCACTAGCATCACACATGATTTCAGAAGGTAAACTCCAATCAGGTGGTTGGACAATAGGGGCAGTTGTCCAAGCTTTCTTCAAAGTTTCAAAAGCTTCCTTACAATCATCATCAAAAACAAAAGGTACATCTTTTTTAAGAAGATTAGTAAGGGGCTTTGAAATTTTGGAGAAATCTTTAATAAACCTCCTATAGAAACCAGCATGACCAGGAATACTACGAATACCTTTGATATCTCTAGGACAAGGCATCTTCTCATTTGCTTCAATTTTGGCTCTGTCAACTTCAATGCCTCTTTCAGAGATCTTGTGTCCAAGAACAATCCCTTCATTAACCATGAAATGACATTTCTCCCAGTTAAGAACAAGGTTGGTTTTGTCACATCTCTGAAAAACTTTATCAAGGTTGTGCAAATAGTTATAAAAATAAGTTCCATAGACGGAAAAATCATCCATGAAAATGTCTACAATTTCTTCACAAAAACCATGAAAGATAGCAGACATACATCTCTGAAAGGTAGCAGGAGCATTACATAAACCAAAAGGCATACGCCTATAAGCATAATTACCATAAGGACAAGTGAAAGTGGTTTTCTCTTGGTCATGTGCTTTCACATCAATTTGAGAAAACCCAGAATAACCATCAAGAAAGCAAAAATGAGTCCTTTTGGACAACCTTTCAAGCATTTGATCAATAAAGGGCAAAGGATAATGATCTTTCTTAGTAACTTTATTAATCTTTCTAAAATTAATGCAAATTCTATACCCAACCACTACTCTTTGGGGTATAAGATCATTATCATCATTAGGCACAACAGTTATTCCCCCTTTCTTGGGAACACAATGAATAGGGCTAACCCATTGACTATCAGCAATATGATAAATAATACCAGCATCAAGGAGTTTTAATACCTCATTTCTTACCACATCCTTCATCTTAGGATTTAGACGGCGTTGGTGCTCAACAACTCATTTTGCATCAGGCTCAATATTAATAGCATGCTAACATATAGTAGGAGAAATTCCTTTTAAATCATCAAGAGTATAACCCAGAGCTCCTCGGTGCTTCTTCAATACTTCCAATAACCTTTCTTCTTCCTTCCCTAAAAGTTTAGAACTAATAATTACAGGATATATTTTCTTATCATCAAGATAAGCATATTTAAGACCATTGGTTAAAGGTTTTAATTCGAAAACAGGATCCCCTTTAGGTGGTAGTGTGGTACCAAAATCTTCCACAGGTAGATTATGCTTAAGCTGTTCCAGCTGATGAAGGAAAACTTCTTCAATCTCATTTCTTTCCTTCATGAAGACATCACTTTCATGGTCTTCCATGAACTGCTGCAAAGCATTGTTAGGAGCAAGAGAAATAGCAGACAGTTGTTCAACCCTGAAATCCTCATTAGGTAGTTCATTTTCATAAGGAGTTTTGGAAAATTTCGAAAAATTAAACTCATAAGATTCTCCAGTAAACTTAGTCAAACCTTTTTCCTTCCTACAATCTATGATAGCCCCACAAGTATTAAGTAAGGGTCTACCAAAGATAATAGGATAGGTTTTACTAGCTTATTTACCAAGTACTAGAAAATTAGCAGGATATTTAATCTTACCACAAAGGACCTCCACATCTCTTAAAATACCAATGGGGCAAACTTGCTCTCTATTATCAAGGTGAATAACCACATCAATGTCCTCAAGCTCACAAGGACCTGTAAATCTCATAAGGAATAGCACTAGAACTAGCACCAATATCACATAAACCATAGTAGCTATGACTACCAATTTTAACAGAAAGCACAGGGACACTAGCTTTTCTAACTTTATTAGGATGAGAAAAAATATTAGTAGCGTCTTCACATAAGACAATATGCTCATCCTCTATATTTCTAGTGAAAAGATCTTTCACAATAGCTACCACAGGCTCAATATCAATAAGCTCATCGTACCCTATAGTTTTCTTTGCGCTTTTGCTAACCACATTAGCCCTAATAGAATGCTCCCTTACCTCGGAAGGAAAAGGAGTTTTCTCAATATAAGGTTCAGGAAAAATAGGATCAACAGTACAGAAACCTCTGTACTAGCAGGAACATGGGTGACAGTGTCTTTATAAGGAGCGTGGTACTTATCCCACTCTTTCTTGGGAAGTTCAATATAAGAGGCAAAGGCATTAGAAAATTTTGCAAGAACTTGGGGATCAAGGCCAAACTCATTCCTAATATCACAGAAGTCATCAGTTCCCATAAAAGATTTAATGCATTCATAATCATAATGTATACCTGACTTTCTTCCTTTGTCATTCTCCCAAGCCTTAGTGTTATCTTGAATACGGTCTAAGAGATCCCATTTATCTTCTTCCTTCGTACGTGTGAATGATCCAGCACAAGAAGCATCTAGTAAATCTTTATCATGAAGAGGAAGCCTAGCATAAAAGTTATTGAGAATAATATTGTTAGAGAGTTCATGAATAGGACATTTAAGCATTAGTAACTTCAATCTCCCCCAAGCTTGAGTTGTAATCTCTCCATCAAGAGGACAAAAGTTATATATAAGATTTCTATCCTTATGAATATCACTGGGAATATAAAATTTAGAGTAAAAGAGAGATGTCATCTCCTCCCATTCCATGGATTGTCCATTCTTCAGCAGCTTATACCATTCTTTAGCTCTCCCTTTTAAGGATATCTAGAGTAACTTCTTCTTTACCTGTTCAGTTGTGATACCTGCACACTTAAACAACCCGCATAATTCATGGATAAAAATAAAGTGATCACCAGGATGGACAGTTCCATCCCCAAAATAATAATTATCCATAACACGATTAACAGTGCTTGTAGGTATCTTAAAAGGATCTATGTCAACACGAGGTGGTTCATCTACTACCCTAGCAGTGGTAGTAGTTTTCCCAAACAGAAAACCAAGTGGGTTATCCATATTGTAAACAAAGTAACAAGCAGTAACAAAAGCAATACTCACAGTAAAAGTTTCCCTTACCAGTTCCACTCTTCAATAGCGCTTCACTCCCCGGCAACGGCACCAGAAAATATTCTTGATAACCCACAAGTATAGGGGGTGTATCGTAGTACTTTCAATAAATAGGAGTGTCGATCCCAACGAGGAGCAGAAGGTGCTGAACAGTGGTATGGAGCAGGAAATCCCTGTGAATACTTAGCAAACGGATTTTTAGTGGTTTTCTGACAAGGAAACAAAACAAGGAGCAAGTAACAAAGGTAACGAACAAACAAAGCAAGTGGCCCAATCCTTTCTTAGCAAAGGACAAGCCGATGGAAATACTTATAAAGACCAAACGTTCTCGAGGACACATGGGAATTTTGTCAAGTGATTTCGCTTCAAATAGCTGAGTACTCTTCTTTGGTGTTTGTAAGTGTTGTGTGGGTGAACCTGTGCTAACATACCGCCCTTCCTAGGACTAATACATACTTGTGATTAAACCACCTGCAAACATCCGTAACTACAGGAAAGTAATTAAGATATAAATATAACCACAGCCTTAAATTCTGAGATCCTACGCTCCCTTGTGCAAAGGTGTCCTAACGGGGGTTCAGGTTTCTGTCACTCCGGCAACCCCACAATTAGTAGCCAAATACACAATGCATTCCCCTAGGCCCATAAATGGTGAAGTATCATGTAGTCGATGTTCACATGACACCACTAGAATAATAGCACCACAACTTAAATACTAAACCATTGAATAATAACTCAACACAAATCCACTAATAACAACATGACTTCTCCCATGTCCTCAAGAACTAAACGAACTACTCACAAGACATCATATGGATCAAGATCAAAGATGATATGACAATGGATAACAATCTGAACATAAACAATAATCCAATGGTTCCACTCACAAGCATCAACTACAATAGTAATCAACACCGGGAAAGTTTCCCCTAAGAACTAAAGCAATATCCAACACAATTGTTACAGCGGGACGGAGTGGTGATGATGGTGATGGTGGAGATGATGGTGTGGATGATGATGATGATGATCCCGATGAAGCCTAGCTTGATGATGGTGTTGATGGCGACGGTCTTACCTCTCCGGGAAGGATTTCCCCCGGCAGAAATCTGTCTGCTGGAGAGATATTTCTCTCTCTCGGTGTTTTCCACCCCGAGAGGCGGCAGAAATCTATCTGTGGTCGCTCTCCGAAACTTAGGGTTCCATAGGGAAGATATAGGCGAAGTGGAAGAGTCGGAGGCCGGGCAGGTGGGCCACACCTGCCCTAGGAGCGGGGTCAGGTGGGCCTGCGCCTAGGAGGGGTGTGGGCCCCCTGAGGCCCCACTTCGTCCCTCCTTTTGGCTTCCTTCGTCTTCTGTTAAAATAATATGTTTCCATATTTTTTTGGTGTTTTTTTGATCTTTGCGAAATTGCACCGAAACGCCTTCTTTTCCATCAGAATCCAGACTCCAGCAGTCCATCCTCCAAGAATCATCCAACATGCATAAACAGATGAAAAAGCCATAAGTAATACCTCATAATAAGACAAACATCAATGAATAGAGGTAAATTATGATATAGAAAGGTGATGCAAATTAGGCGTATCACTTGCATGCTTGTTCTATGCTTAGAAACTTTATTTTGATGCATGTGTAGCCCTCTAGAAAGTTACTATAGTAGTTTCTCATCATTTGTCAACTTGGAAATCACTTGGTTTGATGTTTGTCTAAAATTTCAGAATAGAGTGGTCATGGATAACCACACATTTGGAGAGATATTTGAGGGTGATGCACCTAGAAGGGCAAGGCTTCCAAGATCATCCACTAGTGTCAGGCCCTCATACAATGAGGATCTCATCACTCTGCGATTTGGTGACGAGGGAGATGAGGGGGATGTGCATCCCTCCTCCTTTCCTTGCCAAACCTTCTTGCGGGCTACCAGGATTCTTGATGATTTTATGACCTTGGTTCAGAGGGCTGGTCTAACAAGTCTAATGCAGGATGAGAGCGTGCAATATGCTATGCTCACTAAAACATTTGTGGAGAGCTTCTCCTTCACCAACAGCTTGTTCCATCTAGATGTTTCTTTCAAAGTTTATGGCAGGTCTTACCATATGACATTGAAGAAATTTTGTGAATCTCTAGGACTTGGTACAGCTGGGTCAGCAAAGAAGATTCCAGCTCAACCCGCTGATTTGTTGGAGATTTATCGCGGAGTAACCAACGATGATAACCGTAGATCTCAACGGGGAAACATAAGAAACATTCAGCTTCCAGCCATCAGGTAATTCACTTACTATCTTGCCACTAGTGTTCTTGGTAGGGAGAACACTAGTAATATTTCCAGTTATCATTTGGCTTTCTTAGTTGCTGCACTCAATAATGAAACCAAGTATAATCTTGGTTCTATCATTGCCCGTTGCTTAACAGCTAAGGGACCCATTTATGGGGGAGTTATTGTTATGCGTGTTGCTACTGCCTTGGACATTGTTGTTGATTCAAATAATACAGTTTTGGCTCCTCAGAGGCTTGATCTTGCTGCCATGAAGGCGCACCACTTTATCACTAATGGCTCTACCCTTGAGAACTTGGTCTATAAAATGATGTTTATTGATGGGGAAGAGAGAGAGATCCCTCTCCCCAAAACCAGTTTGTTCAGTATTTCTCAGGGACCTTTGTCATGCTCCAAGGAGGAGATGGATGAGATGCTGCGCTCTCTTGCCTTCCATGGGCACTATCAGGAGGAAGCGTCCTCTTACGACCCCACGGTACACTACACAGGGGAGTACTCGAGCTCGTACCAGGACGAGGGAGCCTCCTCGTCATACTATGGAGGTGCACCTAGGGATTGAGCCCCACTGTCACATCACAAAATTTTCCCAAATTTTGTAATGTGAAAAAAATAAATAAACAAAATAAATAATTGTTGAAATTTAGGGTGAAAAGAAACTTTTTGTTCCTAAATGGAAACTTAAAATCCCATCTTGAACAAACTTTGATTAAAGTTTGAATCCAACTAAATTCAAATCAAGTGAAATGCATTCTTCTTAAATGCATTTGGAAATTTAAACACTTGGGAAATAAACCCAAACTCTAAAACCCTAATGGAAGAAAAACATTTCCAAGTTATTTCCAAGATCATGGATTGGATCCATATAAAATTTGTCAACAAACATTTATAAA
Organism: Avena longiglumis; assembly: GCA_030063025.1. NCBI lineage: Eukaryota > Viridiplantae > Streptophyta > Magnoliopsida > Poales > Poaceae > Avena > Avena longiglumis. The sequence goes on from CP125977.1 coordinate 502,283,120, forward strand.
TGATCAAGAATGACAATGAAGTGGTTTCACATAATTTGGAGCCATAGATAAAATCCTATGAATTTAATAAGATAAGGGAATTGAATTTCCAAAGCTAATAAAGCACCTATCTAAAACTCCATACCAAATGGTGAACAATTAATCCTAAAGGTATTTAAAAGGATAAATAAATATTAAATAAGATTATACAAATTGGAATCACCAAGTTTGGATCTTTAAATAAAAAGATATGGATTCTATAAGATAAAGAAAGAAATAATAAATAAGGAATATTTTTAAAATCCAAATTTGGCCAAGACCATAAACAAATGGAATAAACATAATCCAAGTTCAAATGAATTAAATAAATAAATATTATGGAATTAAAATAATATGGCCTTAACCAAATTCTATTCCATTGGATTAAGACAAATTCCCTAACAAGAATGATTAATTAAATCATGGGAAAATAGTATTTGGAATTTACCTAGGTGGACTAAAAAGTTGTTTAACTAACTTAAATGGGATCAAATAAATCAACTAAATAAAATTTATGGAATTAAACCCATAATTAATTTCATTGGAATAAAGATAAATACCCAATTTAAAATGACTAATAGATCATATTAAAAATATTCCAGTTAATTCAAGGTGAGTTATTTGACACCCTAATAAATAAATAAAACCTACTGAAAAGATTTTGGTGAAAAATTGGAATATGAATAAAGGTTTGAAAAAATATTCAAATCTTATTTGAATAAATGCATATGCTTATTTTAATAAGGAATAAAATATAAGTAAAATAAAATAACAATTCCTAAAATAAGTATTTAAAATACAAGTTTAAACAGTATGGTAATATACTAAACTTTTGGAAAAGGATTGAATTCAAACTAAGTTTGAAATCATTTAATCAAAATCAAAACAGATAAATAGAAAAAGAAAAAGGAAAAACAACCTGTACAGAAAAAAATTGAACAAGGCCAAACCAGCCCAACAGACCAGTTTGGCCTAGTTAGCCCATTTACCTCTCCCCGCGAGAAAAACGATTCACACCGTTGGTTCGACCCGCACCCTCGCTGACATCTGGACCCCACCTCCTTTTTCTCTCTCTCGCTGACATGTGGACCCCAGCGGTCAGATCGTCGTCTCCACCCCGCGCGCTAACCTCGCCGGCAGTTTCTGCCCGTTTTATCTCGCTTAAATCCTCGTTACTGCTGCGTTGAATTGGCCAGAAATCACGCAGGTTAAATCGCCTTGCCCCCCTCTTCCTTTCCCCTCAGATCTCACTCGACCGGAGCCACTAGGCTGCCCAAATTTCAGCCTCGACTGCCCCTGTCTCCGACGAGCTTTGCGAGAAATTCCGGCAGCTCCTCATCGCCCCTTTCCCCCTCAACCACTCAAGCTTGCTCGCCATCACCGTACGGGTCTCCCAGTACCCCCAACCTGCCCGCGCTTGTTCCAGAACGTCGGCAAGGACGACCACTACACGTCGTCGCCGTCTGTCACTTATCCGACGAGCTCTCCAGGTAAACTCCGACCGCGCCTCCCCTTCTCGTTGACACTCATGTACTCGCCACGTCTTTGCGCATCTAATGGAAGCTTCCTTTTCCTCTAGCGGGCACCGTATCTTCACCAACGATGACGGACAGAGAAACCCGACACCAGGGACAACTCCGGCAAGAGATTACTGTCAACCCCGTGCTCCCCCTGCCCTGCGACGACAATGTTGAGCATCAGCATCGCCCTGCGAACCCTGTGAGCTACCTCTCTCCCTTCCTTGCTTCCTGAATCGCCGGGAACGCCTCCGTATGACCGTGCGCCGCCAGTCACAGCCGCCAGTGCCGCTGGTTCTTGGGCAAGGCGTTGAGGACCGTAGGATCTTGATCTGACGAGTGTGAATAGATTAACCCGAAGCGGTATGGAGCTACCTGTGCCGCACAATCTCATTTTAATACAATGCCTCGCATCTGTTGATTCACGCTAAATGGTATGGGCGAATAGAAACACGCCACGTGGCTCAGACTTCGTTTTAAAAACGGAAACATTTCTATTAGATATGAGAATTGTAAAATCTATAACTTTTGGTCCACACGTCCAAACTTTGCAAATTTTATATCAATGGAATCAGTAAGACAATTACTTTCCAACCATGCCCTTTGTTTAGTAAATTTCTTTTGGCAAAATGGTTGTTTTTGCAGAAACTTGTGTAGGCATAATTTGAATATGAAATTCTTTCTAAAAATTATTTTTGTGATAAAACCTTTGGGAAAATGGATTGTTTGAACCTACTGACCATCTAAACCAACTTGTGGTTTCAAAAACATATTTTGTGAAGCAAAAGAATAAATCTTTTAATTAAAGCATTTCTAGTCAAATAAAAATATTGTTTATATGTTAAAATGCTTTTTGGAGGAAAAACCTTTGGGAAATGTTTTGATTTAAACTCTCTGACCCCAAACACCAATTTTTATGAATTAAAAACATATTTGGTCGACCTCATAAAAATCATTACATTGCTAAAGGCATTTTCAACCACATAAAATATTGATTTGGTTTGAAATTAGTTTATAAGTAGAATCTTTTGCAAATGATTTTTCTACTTATATAAAATGACCAATAGGTGTTTTAGAATGTTTATAACCTATTAGAAACCAATTGTACAAAAAAACAATCTTTGTCATGCTTGCATGCATTGCTTTGTTTCTATTATTTTATGTGATGTTGGCTTGAATGGTAGATTGAATTTGTGCCTTGCTTGATTAATTGTAGTGATTTGAAGAGTATGAATATTGCAAGGTCAAGGAGTGAACATATATTCTCTACCAAAAAGGTAAGTGATGCTTCATACTTTTGTCCCATTATTTTCACTATGCATTAGTGATATTTCTAAGTAGGACTTGCATGGAATTTTGCTAAGTATAAACTATGCCATGGGAAATCCTAGTAGTTGAAACCTTAGTAGAATTTTCCTAATTTAAGATTCCTACTACCATCATGCTTAGCTTATCTAGTAGAAAACAAGGGTGGATTATATTCATGCTATAGAATATTTCTAAATCAAGGACTTGTGTTTTGTTTAATAAAACAACTAAGTGAATGAATCACCTGGGTGGAATGGAAGGAATGGTTTGTGTTGAGTGGTTACACAAGACCCATTTATATGGTTTACCTCGTGTATCTGACTTGTGGTTGGCCACCCAGGAACAAAGAGATTTGAGATGTCAAATGTTGAGAAGCTTCAAGTGCAGCCACTTGGCATTATGGGCTCTGCCTAGATCATATAGGTTGCAATAACTTAGCCAAATGGACAGTTGGTGGTAGGGGTTTGATAGGTTGGAGTGCGTACATTCTGGTCTAAGGGAAGGCTTCTAAAAGATCTTGTCTTGGTGAAACCAAGTCTTGTGGGGAAAGTGCACCACCTCTGTAGAGTGTAAAATCTAAGTACTTAGCCATGTCCCTGGTAAAGGACAATTTGAGCATCAAGACATGGAAGCTATCAAGAATCTCCTCATCCCAATTTCTAAGTTAAAATTTTGTGGTTGAACAAGGTTTGAAGGATCACCAATTTCTATTGGGAGATGCCTTGGGTGATTTTGACAAACAAAAACTTAGTATTTTTCAAGTGATAAGGAAAATCTATTTTGAGCAAAGAAAGCCTAAGATCCACTTAGCCAAATGCATATAGATGATAGACTCTATATTACCATAGTATCACTTGCCAATACAATTCAAATGTATTGACCCTTGTGGCTGTAACTTATTATGTTGCAGGTTTGTTTGATGTTAGTGAGATGTGTTGATTAGGATTACAAGTCTACAACCAACACGATTGCCTGTGGCACTTTGAAGATGAAGGACCCCATGCTATTATTATATTCTACTGCATTGTAATGGGATAGCCAAATGAGCTATGTAAGATGTAATAAATTACTTTATTCCTAGTTATAAAGTTGTATTATGACCTTTGTTTCTTGATATTACATCTTAACTGTGGATGCTAGCTATTGATCCAGGGACTAGCATTGCAATCACAGGGATCCTTACCTTTATAAAGGGAGGGATCTTACACCCACTTAGGCCAAAAGCCTAAGCTTGGGGGAGGTATACCGACATCACACTCATCTATATATCATGTTCAGTCGGTTCTTTGTATATCCATTGTTTCTCTTTCTTTTTGGTTCTTGTTCCTTCTTTCTCAAAAACACAAAAATACCAAAAATATTTTCGTTGTTTCTCTTGTTTTGTTCCTTTGCTTTGGTTTGCCTTAAAAGAAAATTCCAAAAAGATTTTGCTTTGCTTGGTTTGTGTTTGCTTTACTTGTTTTTGCTTTGTTTGCTTTTTTAAAAAATTCAAAAACACCAAAAATATTTGTTGTTCTTCTTTGGTTTTGTGAGTTCTTTGCAGGGTTCATCCATCCTCAGTGGATTTTGGGTTTCATGTTATTATTCAAGTCACACAAGTGAAGGGCAATAATGAAGATTAAGACAAATTGAGGAGTGGTAAGAGGCTGGTAACGAACTCTATTTGTTTCATTTTTGTACATATACTCATCATTGTGATCATGCTTAGTCTGTTCATGGTAAGGAGTGTGTTACTGATGGATGCTTAGTAGTTTTTGCTTGTATCTGATTAGCTCCAGCTCGCTAATAGTTTGTAGCATGTCATATAAATGTTTGCTTGCATTGTTTTGTTCATATTTTGGTATGAAATTGTGGTATTCTCCTCTGTAAGTTTCAATTAAATCGAATTGTCACATTATCACGCATGCATATGACTATTCAATAGTCAGTAAGCCTTGATGATTTATTTTGCCTCAGAGTTCTTGTATCACTTTCATGCCATAGTTAGTCCTGTTTTGTTGCAAGCATGATTTTGACAATTATTGCTCTCTCGTTTGTCGCTCCCTCTATATTGCTAGCCTTCACCTGCACTGAGCATGAGCTCTACATGTGCTTCCAACTCCCCAGAACCAATATTGCCAGCTGTGTCCACCATACCTAACTATTAGCATCGTTTGCTATTTCAGTGCATATTCAATATGCCTTGTTTTCTTCCAAATAAAATGTTTGTCTGTTTTGAGAAAGTTAGTAAAGCTCTCACGAAATTGATGGCACACTTTATTCCTTGCACTTAATAATCCTAAACCATTGTGACTTGTCCATGAAAGTTATATGCTTGCAAATTATATGTTGGGAGTCAGCAGAACCATGCTATCACGGGGAATGTTTTTAACACTTTTTGGATATTCTATCCAGTTGATACTTTGCTCTATTTTTACGGATGTCGATGATGTGAAATAAAAAGGGAGCTTGTGAGTTCATGGAGTCTATACATTGTGTTAGAGAAACGCCTGGGCCGCTAGCCTAAGCCATGGATAATCATGGTGGAAACTTGCAACATCACCATAATGAGCATTCTATGAAGCATCCTCAATAAAAAGCTATGCACATAGTAAAAAAAGATCGCTGAGATGATCATTGTCTGCTTGCCTTGTCATTTTGATCACGGGATAGCTCCTGTATCATGTGCAAGGGGTACCCCGTTGGCGGTTCTCTATGATACGCGTGTATTTACAATGACAAGAACTTACAGGTAACCAAAGTTGAGTAGCATGCGGAGCGGCCCTCGTACTCAAGGGACTTGGGATTTTCAGTCTATGGTCTGTCAAGCATTTGCTTCAGAGTGGACCTCACTTTCACCTTAACCACATGAAGATGCCTATGATAGGGGCAATGAGATCTCAAAGCTAATGAGTACCTTCCTTTCAGCATTATGAAGCCTTTCAAACTTTTCAAAACCTTTTCACAACCTTGTTGAGTCACCACTTATTCTATGAGCACCTTCTTGAGAGCATAGTTGTCATTCTTGTGTTTGTTCCAAAACTTGGTTAATTATGTCATGACTTTGATGCTTGTATCTCTGATATTTTTACCTCTAGTCTTCACTTGAACTTCAGAGGTGCCTTGGAATTTATATTGTGCTCTACAAACAAAGTCAAGCGAGATACCACTCTATCATACCTTACTATGAGCATTGCAATGTTGCTTATGTTTATGTTCCATGCTACTTATTATTAGTGAGTTGGTTTCCCTTCTGTGGCATCCCGCAAAAACCACTACTAGAAAATCGCGTGGTTTTTGTGCATCGCATCATCATAATCGCATGTCTTGTCTCGGTGCATCAGCATAACATCAGCATGCATCTATCTGTTCGAAACCATTTTGCTAAAAAAAAACCTAATTTTGTTTTCTATATTAAACGCCCCGTCTTTATTCAAAACCCAAAACCCGGGCTTGTCCGGATTATTTTATTGTGTCTTGCATCGGTTTGCAAAAGTTCCGTTTATAAATAATAAAATGTTTAATTTATTTTAGCGGGGCAGTCGAACGGGCCGATTGACCCGAACGACCGCCCCAGGAAAACTAAAACAGTCCGCCCCTAACACCTAAGTCTACCAACTACCCTACCCACACCAACCCCTCCACCTCACCCTGCCCAATGACAACCTGCCACCTCACCCTCTCCCCTTCCCCTAGCCTACCAGGAGCTGCCACGTGGCCTAGCCATCCCTCTCCACTCAACCCACTCACCTCACAGCCCCACCCACTACCTCTCTTCCACCCACGCACACACTGCCCACACAACCCCCACACCAGCCCTGTCCCCCTGTCAGCCGGGCCCGCCTCTGCCCTGGCCCCGCAGCACACCCCCTGGCCAATCCCCACTCACCCCGCGGGACCCACCCGCCACCTGCTCCCTGCCCGCACCCACGCACGCGGACCCGCCATCCCCTACCTCGCATCCCTCGCCCCGACGGCTCCCACCTACCGCGCCCTCCTTCCCCGCCCGACGACCCCGCCTCCTGCCCTCCTCGCCGTCGCGTTTCCGGCCGGGCCGCCTCCTAGCCGGGCGCCTCCTCGCTCGAGCCTCCTCCCGCTCACGCCAAGCTGGCTCCGCCCGCCTCTTCCGATCTCGGCCCGTCAACCGCCACCTCCGCGAGCCCCGATCAACCGTCGCCGCCGATCGCCGCTTCCCAGCCTCATGACCCGCGAGCCGACCCCAACCGTCGCTGCCTCCTCACAGACGTCTGGTTTCTGACGCTTGCGCCGCTTATCGTCGCCGTCCATCACGCCGCCGCCGCTGCCCGCCTCGATCCGCGGTTGCCTCTGCGCCTCGCTGCCTCCACATCACCGTCGGCCGGCACGTCCTCAGGTCGACAACCGCCTCGCGCCGCCGCCTTCAGGAGCTGTCCCCGAGCCGCCCTCTGTCCGCGCCGGACGCCGCCGTCTCGCCGCTAGCGCACTTTTCTCGCCTGCCGGTTCTGCGGCCAAGCCCTTACTTAGAGTTGCCGCCACCTGTGCCGCCCGTAGCCAACCCTTAAGAACCCGAGGTCGACCCGTTTCGGTAACAAGACGTGTTGAGATCGCCTCGCTAACAAGACCGGCCCGACAAGTTCTTCCGCTCGGAGCCACGGATACCGATACGCTGGACCCACAAGATCCCCTTCACGGACGCGGGAAAAAAATCCCCGGAACTCCAAGATCGCCATGGGACGACAAGTACTTCATCTTGAATGCCAAGGCCGACTCGATTGCACGGGCCCGACAAGACCGTCGCAACGGCAAGATCGACCCTGTGGGACCCAACAAGATCAGCACGACAACAAGAACGACACCGAACCGGAAGCACCCGATGCGCCCTGACACCGAACCAAGACCTGCTTCCTGGACGCGACAAGAACTACCCCGATCCGAGACCCTAACCCCGGAGTCCAAGAACGATCCCGCCGAACCCCGGAGCCCGAGAACGTGCCGTCGAACCCTGGACCCCTGTCGGACCCCGAACCCTGGAACCCCAAGATCGTCGAGCCCCCTCTGATGTGTGAACCCCTTCCCGAAACCCTATTTTATAACATAACAACTTGTTGCATGTTTAATTGTCATCTCGCATGCATATCATTGGTTTGGGGGCCTTATGCCGATTCACCTAATAATTAAATATGGGGCCCATATGCGGCCAAATCTAGTCTCATATAGGCCTCATTTAAATTTGTGTAGCGAACCGGTGCTATCTTTTGCCATGTTATAACAACAGCTAAATTGCGGGGTAGCTAAACAACTTGAACCATTTTAGTTAATTGTCGGGACCCCGGTTCCGCTTAATATGACCTAATTGCATCGCACCTTTGCCATGCCATGCATCATTCATGCATCATGCCGATCTTCTGCTGTTGTATTAAATAGTGCATCCGGTGTTCCTTCTAGTGATTTGTTTCTTCGCGGATAAGGCCGTTGAGTTGATGTGAGCTTCGCCCCGATCTTCGGTTGAACCTTCGACAATGTTTTCAGGCGAGCATCTCCCCCTTTCTACCTATCTTACTTTTATAGTATTTACTTCCCTCCTGTTGATCTTTTGCTATCTGTGTTGCGATGCTTTAGTACCGCACTGAATATACCGCAGCCCTATATTGCCTTGGACACATCCTATTACCGTTGTTTGGTAGATAGTTGGACTTGGCGTCGTAGTTGCTTGCTCAAGTCGATGTGTGTCGACATATGCCACGATTCTTGATGTATTGCCGCATGTTGATGTTGGAGATGATTCTAGTTTTACTTATCGTCACTTTAATTTTTGTTTAACAACTAAAATTGAATAAGCGAGGCATCGGTGGGTGATAGAAAATATTTGGTTTCAACGCCCACTTGTGTCCCGTAAGACCCAGTACTTGATACTGTTCCTTGATTTATCGCTATCCACATCCGGAGGTATATGGGACCCCGAGGAGAACTTGATTCGGTCTTATTTCTTGGGGCCACAAACTAGTTTGAGGTTTTATTTACGATCCTGTACTTATGCCATGCTACTTTCTATTTACTTTTGTGCGAGGAGCACACTGATCGCTTAGGTAAGCGGAGTGATTACGCTGCATCGACAAGCCCAGCCACACTTTCGGGTTCCCGATCGCTGACCATTGACGCAAACCTTGAGTCCGTCTCGAGCTTGCTTACTCTGCTATGGATCTACTCAATGGGTGGCCCCTGAAATATTTCTCGAATCTGTGATTGTTCATCGTGAAAGCCTCGTTGGGTTTTGATTTGGTTTTTCCGAGGTTGATCGGCGTGTGTTGCTATTGGTGCACCCCCGGGTAAAACTTTCCGAAAGCCGTGTCCATGGATATGGACGACTTGGAGCACAAGATCTCGATCATAGACAAGCATAACTAAAGTTTATCGCTATAAATTTGACTTATAATGACTAGTAATCAGCTTCACTATAACGGAATGGCTAATTAATACTGCCCACAATTGCTTGTTTGGTTGTCGCCACGACAATTGTATCCGACTAGTAAGTATTGAAACTACAACGAAATGGCTGAATAAAAGTACCAACAAGCTTTGGGTTATGGGTTTATCTCATGCTACATGTCTCGATTAGTAATTGACGAACTATAACAGAATGGTTAACTGAAATTGCCCATCGCTTACTTTATCGGGATGATTATCTAAACTCGACTAGTAATTGTTGCAACAATAACTGAATAAGTAAAGCGCCAACGGTGTGAGTTCCTCGGTTGACTTCCTCGATTGGTTTCGAGGGGAAACACCAGGATGGGTTTGTTTGGGGCTAGCTTCGTTGGATCCGGTTAGGTCTTTCTCACCCCTCCGATCACCGCCATTGTATCGAGTCTCTATAGGTTGTTTAGTGCATCTTTGCCGCTCGATCCACCATACCTATGTGGCGAGGACCGCCAATTCTAGTCTCGCTAATCGGCCTCAAGATCGACGCTCCTCTTTTCCTTTGCCCTTTGTCGCACCCTTTTGTTTAAGCAGGTTTTGAGATCGACGCCGTTAGCGGGGTTACCCTTCCGCTTGGCACGGGCAGGGTTATGGACGCCATTGGTTATTCTTCGTGGCTCTTAGCCCCATTTTCATCTTGTCCGTAGTCGGACGCCCATCGCTTTCAAGGTGATTTGGATCTTTGTACCGTATATTTGTATTCTTGACTCATTGAGTCATTATATATATCTGCTCTGTGGTCCCATCGAGGACTGTTGTGTAATGTTATTACTGCCGTTTCCACCCGCACGAAAGTGCTGGTGAGCACCTTTGAATCGCTTTCTATGCGGTTTGGGCGAATTTTGTTCAAACTTGCATAGGTCCGATTCGAGGGTGTTATGAGTGGTATCGAGCCCAGCTATGATACCCCACAAGTCCAGCCTGTAGGATAACCTAGCTAACGGCCGAAGTAGAAGTGTCAAAACTATTTTTGAAAATCGGTTGGATAGTTCTGATTAGGTCTGATTTTACTCCTTACCCCTCTGCTGCTCTCCTCTCACCTCTACGTGTTTTGAATCCGCTCTCTTCTCTTTCTTCGAGTCCAGGATTTCTCGTGGTTGGGTTTCCGTCGTACCTTCAGGGTTTCGAATTCTCCCTTTTGTAACGGAGGTGCTACGATCATCAATCTGCAGCTGGTCTGATGTGCCCTTCATCCGATCTTTTGTTCTGAGCTCTTCATCCCTATGTGTTCCTTGCTGGATATCAGTATCGTTGAAAAACATATGAGAAGGACGAGCTTTGGTGAAGTTGGAGTCGACCTTGAGCATGTGTTGTTCATGCCAATGGAACCATCGCGGAACCTAATCATTGTGCCTTTCATACGATCTCTGTTGTCTCTTCTGGTGTTTCCGACGCAACGGCATCATCTACGCCAGATCCGATGCAGAGTCCGCATCACTCCTTGTTCCGAACCTCGCTTGTCGAGATCTTCAGTCTAATTCCGAGAGTTGGATGCTTAATCCGCTTATTCGTGTGCAGAGTAACGGTTTGAGTGCGGGATGGAGTAGCTACCCTACCACTGCTCTTATCATTCACTCTTGTATGTCGAATCAGTGGATCCAGCAATTTTACTCCGTTCCCGGAAGCTAGAGGTGGCTTTGTTTGTGGATACCTCTACCTTCGACCTTTTGTCCCCGGAGTGATCTCTCGACGATCACGGACAACAACCCTTGTTAGTGGTGTCGTGAGGATCTACACGAAGTGAGAAGACGCAGTTCGCCGACCTTCCTTCCGGTACCATGAGGCGGATCTCGAGGGCGAGATCCATTGTTAGTGGTGTCGAATTGTGGCATCCCGCAAAAACCACTACTAGAAAATCGCGTGGTTTTTGTGCATCGCATCATCATAATCGCATGTCTTGTCTCGGTGCATCAGCATAACATCAGCATGCATCTATCTGTTCGAAACCATTTTGCTAAAAAAAAACCTAATTTTGTTTTCTATATTAAACGCCCCGTCTTTATTCAAAACCCAAAACCCGGGCTTGTCCGGATTATTTTATTGTGTCTTGCATCGGTTTGCAAAAGTTCCGTTTATAAATAATAAAATGTTTAATTTATTTTAGCGGGGCAGTCGAACGGGCCGATTGACCCGAACGACCGCCCCAGGAAAACTAAAACGGTCCGCCCCTAACACCTAAGTCTACCAACTACCCTACCCACACCAACCCCTCCACCTCACCCTGCCCAATGACAACCTGCCACCTCACCCTCTCCCCTTCCCCTAGCCTACCAGGAGCTGCCACGTGGCCTAGCCATCCCTCTCCACTCAACCCACTCACCTCACAGCCCCACCCACTACCTCTCTTCCACCCACGCACACACTTCCCACACAACCCCCACACCAGCCCTGTCCCCTGCCTGGGCCCGCCTGCCCAAAGACACCCCCTGGCCAATCCCCACTCACCCCGCGGGACCCACCCGCCACCTGCTCCCTGCCCGCACCCACGCACGCGGACCCGCCATCCCCTACCTCGCATCCCTCGCCCCGACGGCTCCCACCTACCGCGCCCTCCTTCCCCGCCCGACGACCCCGCCTCCTGCCCTCCTCGCCGTCGCGTTTCCGGCCGGGCGCCGCCCTCCAAGCCGGTGCCTCCCCTCCTGCTCGAGCCTCCTCCGGCCACCCGCCAGCTGGCCGCCCGCCCGCCGCCTCTTCCGATCTCAGCCCGCCACAACCACCTCCATGAGCCCCGATCACAACTGCCGCCGATCGCCGCTTCTTCGCCTCGCGACCCGCGAGCCGACCCAACCGCCGCTGCCTCACAGACGCTGGTTTCGCGCTTGCGCCTTGTCGTTGCCGTCACGACCGCGCTCCGCCGCCCGCCTCGATCCTGCGGTTGCCCCTCTGCGCCTCGCTGGCCTCCACATCACCGTCGGCAAGACGTCCTCAGTCGACAACCGCCTCGCCGCCAGAGCTGTCCCGAGCCGCCCTCGTCGCCGACGCCGCCGTCTCGCCGCCGCTTCGCGCCTCGCCGCTTGCCGTCGGTTCAACCTTGAGTTGCCGAGCGCCGCCCACCTGTGCCGCCCATAGCCAACCCTTAAGAACCCGAGGTCGACCCGTTTCGGTAACAAGACGTGTTGAGATCGCCTCGCTAACAAGACCGGCCCGACAAGTTCTTCCGCTCGGAGCCACGGATACCGATACGCTGGACCCACAAGATCCCCTTCACGGACGCGGGAAAAAAATCCCCGGAACTCCAAGATCGCCATGGGACGACAAGTACTTCATCTTGAATGCCAAGGCCGACTCGATTGCGCGGGCCCGACAAGACCGTCGCAACGGCAAGATCGACCCTGTGGGACCCAACAAGATCAGCACGACAACAAGAACGACACCGAACCGGAAGCACCCGATGCGCCCTGACACCGAACCAAGACCTGCTTCCCGGACGCGACAAGAACTACCCCGATCCGAGACCCTAACCCCGGAGTCCAAGAACGATCCCGCCGAACCCCGGAGCCCGAGAACGTGCCGTCGAACCCTGGACCCCTGTCGGACCCCGAACCCTGGAACCCCAAGATCGTCGAGCCCCCTCTGATGTGTGAACCCCTTCCCGAAACCCTATTTTATAACATAACAACTTGTTGCATGTTTAATTGTCATCTCGCATGCATATCATTGGTTTGGGGGCCTTATGCGATTCACCTAATAATTAAATATGGGGCCCATATGCGCCAAATCTAGTCTCATATAGGCCTCATTTAAATTTGTGTAGTAACCGGTGCTATCTTTTGCCATGTTATAACAACGCTAAATTATGGGGTAGCTAAACAACTTGAACCATTTTAGTTAATTGTCGGGACCCGGCCCGCTTAATATGACCTAATTGCATCGCACTTTGCCATGCCATGCATCATTCATGCATCATGCCGATCTTCGCTGTTGTATTAAATAGTGCATCCGTGTTCCTTCTAGTGATTTGTTTCTTCATGATAAGGCCGTTGAGTTGATGTGAGCTTCGCCCGATCTTGGTTGAACCTTCGACAATGTTTTCAGAGCATCTCCTTTCTACCTATCTTACTTTTATAGTATTTACTTCCCTCTGTTGATCTTTTGCTATCCGTATTGCGATGCTTTAGTACCGCACTGAATATACCGCAGCCCTATATTGCCTTGGACACATCCTATTACTGTTGTTTGGTAGATAGTTGGACTTTGGCGTCGTAGTTGCTTGCTCAAGCGTCTGATGTGTGTCGACATATGCCACAGATTCTTGATGTATTGCCGCATGTTGATGTTGGAGATGATTCTAGTTTTACTTATCGTCACTTTAATTTCTGTTTAACAACTAAAATTGAATAAGCGAGAGGCATCGGTGGGTGATAGAAAATATTTGGTTTCCGAACGCCCACTTGTGTCCCGTAAGACCAGTACTTGATACTGTTCCTTGATTTATCGCGCTATCCACATCCGGGAGGTATATGGGACCCCCGAGCGAACTTGATTCATCTTATTTCTTGGGGCCACAAACTAGTTTGAGGTTTTATTTACGATCCTGTACTTATGCCATGCTACTTTCAGATTTACTTTTGTGCGAGGAGCACCTTTGTCTTTAGGTAAGCGGAGTGATTACGCAGTATCGACAAGCCCAGCCACACTTTCGGGTTCCCGCCGCCATGACCATTGACGCAAACCTTGAGTCCGTCTCGAGCTTGCTTACTCCGCTATTCGGGATCTACTCAATGGGGTGGCCCCAAATATTTCCGAATCCTGATTGTTCACCGTGAAAGCCTCGTTGGGTTTTGATTTTGGTTTTCGAGGTTGATCGGCGTGTGTTGCTATTGGTGCACCGCCGGTAAAACTTTACGAAAGCCGTGTCCATGGATATGGACGACTTGGAGATATCTCGATCATGACAAGCATAACTAAAGTTTATCGCTATAAATTTGACTTATAATGACTAGTAATCAGCTTCACTATAACGGAATGGCTAATTAATATCGCCCACAATTGCTTGTTTGGTTGTCGCTGCGACAATTGTATCGACTAGTAAGTATTGCAACTTCAACGAAATGGCTGAATAAAAGTACCAACAAGCTTTTGGGTTATGGGTTTATCTCATGCTACCAGATCCGATTAGTAATTGACGCAACTATAACGGAATGGTTAACTGAAATTGCCCATCGCTTACTTTATCGTGATGATTATCTAAACCGACTAGTAATTGTTGCAACAATAATCGAATAAGTAAAGCGCTAACGGTGTGAGTTCCTCGGTTGACTTCCTCGATTGGTTTCAAGGGGAAACACCGGGATGGGTTTGTTTGGGCTAGCTTCAGGTTGGATCCGTTAGGTCTTTCTCACCCCTCGATCACCGCCATTGTATCGAGTCTCTATAGGTTGTTTAGTGCATCTTTGCCGCTGCCGCCGCGATCCACCATACCTATGTAGGCGAGGACCGCCAATTCTAGTCTCGCCGTGCTTGGCCTCGATCGACGCTCCTCTTTCCTTTGCCCTTTGCACCCCTTTGTTTAAGCAGGTTTTGAGATCGACGCCGTTAGCAGGTTACCCTTCGGCTTTGGCCCGGTTATGGACGCCATTGGTTATTCTTCGTGGCTCTTAGCCCCATTTGCATCTTGTCCGTAGTCGGACGCCCATCGCTTTCAAGGTGATTTGGATCTTTGTACCGTATATTTGTATTCTTGACTCATTGAGTCGCTATATATATCTGCTCAGTGGGTCCCATCGAGGACTTGTGTAATGTTATTACTTGCTTTCCACCCGCGAAAGTGCTGGGGCACCTTTGAATCGTTTCTATGCGGGTTTGGGCGAATTTTGTTCAAACTTGCATAGGTCCGATTATGAGGGTGTTACACCTTCATAGCTTGCAATGATTATTGAGTATACTTGGTTGCATACTTCTTATTATGAATGGTTTAAGCATCTACTCCTGTGCTAAGAATATTTACATCATATGAAGCAAATGTGTTCGTGAAAGTTCTTTTATCGCACTCAGTTTTCAACTGAATTGCTTGAGGACAAGCAATAAGCTAAGCTTGGGAGGAGTTGATACGTCCAAAACGTATCTACTTTCTCGAAAACTTTTGCTATTGTTTCTCCTCTAAACTTGTGTGATTTGGATACTACTAACACGGACTGACGTTGTTTTCAGCAGAATTACCTTGGCGTGTTGTTTTTGTGAATTAAATCAACTATCAGGAAAAATCCTGGAAAATATGCCAAAAATTATATTTCACCAGAAGACCCATGGAGCCATAAGACGATAAGGAGAAGGGGCCTGGGGGCCCACATCCCTGCCAGGCGCGGGCTGTAACACCCTCAGAATCGGCCCTATGCAAGTTTCAGCGCTTCCCGCCAAACCCGCATAGAAACGATTCAAAGGTGCCCACCAGGCACTTGCGTGTGGGTGGAAAACAAAGTAATAACATTACACAACAGTCCTCGATGGGACCCATGTATATATATACAACACGACTCCATGAGTCAAGAATACAGATATAGTAACAAAGATCCAAATCACCTTGAAAACGACAGAGCGTCCAGCTACGGACAAGATGCAAATGGGGCTAAGAGCCCCAAGAATAACCAATGGCCCATAACCCCGCCAAAGCCGAAGGGTAACCTTGATAACGACGCCGATCTCAAAACCTGCTTAAACAAAAGGGTGCCGAGAAGGGCAAAGGAAAAGAGAGAGCGTCAAGATCGAGGCCAAGACACGATGCTAGAATTCGGTCCTCGCCACATAGGTATGGTGGATCAAGACAAGATGCACTAGAACAACCTATAGAGACTCGATACAACTAGCGGCTATCAGAGAGGGATAATAAAGGCCTATTCGGAACCAACCTGATTCTACCACCAAACATACCCATCCTGGTGTTTCCCCCTCGAGACCAAACGAGGAAGTCAACCGAGGAACTCACACAGTTGGCAGTTTTATTTATTCAGTTATCGTTGCAGCAATTACTAGTCAGGTATAGATAATCATCCTGATAAAATAAGCAGTGCTTTTAGTTAACCATTCCGCTAGAAGTTGCAACACTTACTAGTCGATACAATTAGCATGAGATATCCCAAAACCCAGCAGTTGTTGGTACTTTTATTTAGCCATTCCGTTATAGTTGCAATACTTACTAGTCAGATACAATGGTAGCAAGCGACAACCCAATCAAGCAATTGTTGGCAGTTTTATTTAGCCATTCCATTATAGTGAAGCTGATTACTAGTCATTATAAAGTCAAATTTGTAGCACTACTTTAGTTATAGTTGTCGAAGATCGAGATATCAGGCTCCAAGTCGTCCATAACCGCGGACACGGCTTTCGAAAGTTTTTACCTGCAGGTGCACAAATAGCAACACACACTCGATCAACCTCGAAAACCAAATCAAACCCAACGAGGCCTTCACGAAGCAATCACGATTGAGAAATATTTCGGGGCCACCCCATTGAGTACACCCAACGAAGTTAGTGACTCGAGACGGACTCAAGGTTTGCGTCAATGGTCAGAACGACTGGGAACCCAAAAATGACTGGCTTGTCGACATCAAGAAAACACTCCGCTTCCTAAACAGATAGGTGCGACATCGCACAATTTAAATAAAGCAGAAAGCATGGCATAAGTACAAGATAGTAAATAAAACCTCAAACTAGTTTGTGCCCCAAGAAATAAGAATGAATCAAGCTCGCTCAGGGGTCCCATAATCCTCCGGATGTGGATAGCGAATATTCAAGGAACAGGTCAACTCGGGTCCCAGGACACAAGTGGACGTTAAAAACCAGATAACATCTATTGCCCACCTGTGCCTCGCATTTACCTACTTCAATTTTAGTTATTAAACAATAATTAAAGTTATGATAATCTCCAACAATAAACATGCGGCAATACTCCAACAAGCTGGCACTTGACGACGCACGGCACTTGAGCAAGCGACTACGACGCCGGTCCAACTATCTACCAAACAATGGTAATAGGAGGTGTCCAAGGTAATATAAGGCTGCAAGGGATATCACAATGCGAAAACTAGGGCAACGCATACGTATAGCAATAGATCAACAGGAGGGAAATAAATACTATAAAAGTAAGATAGGTAGAAAGGGGGAGGTGCTCGCCTGAAAACATGGCCGAAGGGTCAACCGAAGATCGGGTCGACACTCGCATCAACTCAACGGCCTTATCCGCGAAGAACCAAAACACTAGAATAAACACCAGATGCAATATTTAATACTACGGCAAAAGATCGGGCATGATGCAGGTATGATGTATAACATGGCAAGATGCGATGCAATTAGGCAATATTAAGCGGAACCGGGGTCCCGACAAATATTTAGGTGGTTCATGTTATTTAGCTACCCCGCAATTTAAATGTTGTCTTAACATGGCAAAAGATAGCACCGGTTCGCTACACCAATTTAAACGGAGTCCGGAATAAGACAAAGATATCCCGCATATAGACTCCATATTTAATTATGAGGTGAATCGGCATAATGCCCCCAAACCACAGACAAGTATGCATGCATGAACAATTTAATATGCATCAGTAATATCATTTATAAAAATATGGGCTTAGGGTCACACATCTGGGTTCGGCAGATCTTGGTTCCGGGGGTTCGGGGTTCGGTCTCAGGGTTCGACGGGAAGGCAAGGTTCGGTTCGATGAGATCGGTCTTGGCATGCGGGAAGAAGAACTTGGCGTCCGAGAGACGATCTTGTCGCATTCGCGGTCGTCGGGTCGTGTTGTCGGTCTTGTCGTTTCACGGCGGAGATCTTGGTGTCCCGGGTCTCGGCGTCTTCGGATCCGGGAGGAAGAACTTGGCGTGTCGGGTTCGGTCTTCAAATCCCGGGAAGGATGTCTTGCGGTTTCCCGTGAAGGCGATCTTGACGCTCGGTGCCCGTGAAGTAGAACTTGTCGTCCGTCTTTGTCGGTGGTGAACTTGACCGATGGTCTTCGGGTCCGGGAAGGAGCACTTGGCGTGGCGCCGGGTACGGGATCGGTCTTCGGGTTTGCCACCGGAAGATCTTGTCGGGGTTCTCGGCTTCGGTTGTCCGTGAAGGTGATCATGGAGTTCCGAGATGAAGACCCTGGCGGTTAACTTCAATTATCGGTGTCGAGGATGGACTTGTATTTTCACTAGGTTCAGTGTGGTGAAGACTTGTTCAACACCGATGGCCTTGTCCGACTTGTCGCGCTTGTCAAACGGAAGAACTTGTCCTTGGTCTGGACGGGTCATCGACACAAGTACACCTGAGCAGGTTCACTAGTACAACACGATACCCATCAAACAGCAACAACATGGTAACCACATGGTCAACCGATCACGCGCAGAGTCGCAGGCGCGCATGGAGACCCGCAGGACGGTGACAGCGCCAGAGAGGCAGGGAGCGCGAACTCCAGCCCACGGTCGAGGCTCCAAGGGGGGTGTCGTCCTTGACGGGAGCTGCCGGTGCCGCAGGGGATCGTGGGGTCGAGGGAGCAGGCGAGCAAGGCGAGGCGGCAGAGGAGGAGGTCGCTTCATGGAGGAGGGCTGGCCTCGCGTCGAGGACGAGGCGAGGGGGAGCAGGGGAATGGCTCCACGTCCAGCGGCGAGGAGGAGGACCGGGTGGACGCGTCAGGGCCCGCGGGAGGGCGGTGGTGAAGGTCGCGGTCGAGGGCCGGAGGAGAGCACCGGGAGGGGCCGGGCCGGCGAACGCGCTGGCACAATGGACTCGGGGCGGGGACGGGCTCGCAGGCGCAAGGGCGGCCGGGTGCAGGCCAACGAGGACGCCCAGGGTGGTCGGCGACGACGGCGGTTGCCGGGGAGGTCGAACACCGGCGAGAGAGCTCAGAGGCGCGCGACCTACAGAGGAAGGTACCGCGAGGCCGGCGGCTAGGGGACTTAGCGACGCTGCGGCATGACGGGTGGCGGGTCGGGCAGAGGGGCCCGCGAGGCAGAGTGGAGGTGAGGCGCGGTCGAGGAAGGGCGGCGGCCTGGCTCGGAGGAGAGGGAAGCGGCGGCGGGGAGAGGAGATCGAGGGAGACAGGGATGGGGAGACGCGCTCGGGAGAGAGAGGGGGTTGGTGGGGAGAGCGCGTTCGTGAGGTGGGAGAGGAGAGGAGCGTGCGGGGCTGGGAGTGGGTCCAGGGCAGGCGGGGTGGGTCCGGAGAGAGATGAGTGGGGGGTCGGGTGAGTGTGGGTACAGGGAGGGTGGTTTGGAGAGAGGGTGGAGGCGGTTTGAGGGAGGGAGTACGCGGCGGGGTGTGGGTGATGTGGCAGGCTGGGAGTGGGTGGAGTTGGGGAAAACGGCGAGGTGGCACGCTGTGGTTGGTCGGGGTGAGGTGGAGGGGCTGGGTAGGATTAGGTGTAGGTAGGAAAAGGATTTAGGACTAGATATTTGGTTCGGGTTTTCTTTACACATTTATTTTAAAGAACTTTTGTAAATCATTTAGTCAAAACAAAATATCTGGACAACTGAAGTTTGATTTGAATTAAGACGGGGGTGTTTGCAAAAACAAAATAGACCTTTGTAAAATAGTTTTTATCAAACAGATGCATGATGATGTCATGATGATGCACAACACAAAATACCAAGCGATTTTCTAGTAGTGGTTTTGCGGGAGGCCACACGGGCCCACCTCTGGCCGCGACTAGGGGGTGCAGCCACCCCAGGCACCCCCTCGGGCTCCCTGTTCTCCTATAAGTTACCCCTTGACCTAAAAACCGAGGGGGGGTTCGTTGTTTTTCCAGAAAGAGTTCCGCTCCGCCGCCACCATCAGAAACCAAGATTCGGATCCAGAAACTCCGTTCTAGCACCCTGCCGGGACGGGGAATTTGGAGAGGATCGTCGCCATCGTCATCACCAACACATCTCCATCAACCATCGATGTTTCCCTCATCCATGAGTGAGTAATTCCCCGCTGTAGGCTATGGGGATGGTAGGTATTGGATGAGATCTATAATGTGATCGAATAAGATTGTTAGGGCATGGTGCCTAGTATCTATTGTTAGTGCTTTTTTGGCATTGTTGCAACTTGTTAGTGCCTAGTATCTCTATTAGTGTTATTTCACTTTGTTGCAACTTGTTCTTAATGCTTGTCACTAGGGCCCGAGTGCCATGATCTCAGTTCTGAACTTAATATTGAATCATTATGATAGTATTGTTTGTGATCTTATCTGCAAGTTGTCCGGATCCAAAGGCCCCGAAGTGACAGAAATTGGGACAACCAGAGGGGATGGTTGTGGTGTGAGGATCACATGTGTTCATGGAGTGTTAATGCGCCTATAAGTCGCCTTTCGACCTAAAAACCGAGGGGGGTTTGATAGTTTTCCAGAGAGAGTTCCGCTTCGCCGCCACACCCATAAACCAAGATTCGAATCCAGAAACTCCGTTCTGGCACCCTGCCAGGACGGTGAATTTGGAGAGGATCATCGCCATCGTCATCACCAACGCATCTCCATCAACCACCGATGTTTCCCTCATCCATGAGTGAGTAATCCCCCACTGTAGGCTTGGGTATGGTAGGGATTGGATGAGTTCTATCATGTAATCGAATAAGATCTGTTAGGGCATAGTGCCTAGTATATCTATTAGTGCTATTTGAGTTTGTTGCAAATTGTTGTGTTTAATGCTTGTCACTAGGGCCTGAGTGCCATGATCTCAGATATGAACTTATTATTGAATAATTATGATAGTATTGTTTGTGATCTTATCTACAAGTTGTGTATACATATCATTGTCCGGATCCAAAGGCCCCAAAGTGACAATAATTGGGTTAACCGGAGGGGATGGCTGTGGTGTGAGTATCACATATGTTCATGGAGTGTTAATGCTTTGCTCTGGTGCTCTATTAAAAGGAGCACCTTAATTGCCAGTAGTTCCCTAGAGGCCCCGCTGCCACGGGATGGCTGGGCACAAGATGTTGTGCAAGTTCTCATTGCGAGCACGTATGACTATATTTGGAGCACATGCCTAGGATTGTTTAGTACTTGGATGCTTGTTATTATTTATCTGCAGTGCCCTAGATCTTAAAGTTACATGTTTAGACTCATCCATGCAACGCCCGTCCATCCATCCCTATGCCTACCGCACTCGAATCCCATTGTTACCGTTGTTGTTACTATTGCTCCTATTTCACTTTTGATGTTGCTTTGCTGTTGCTACTACAAACTGTTGCTACTGATAAACTTCTGTGAGCAAGAACTATTTGCAGGTGCAGCTGAACTGACAACTCAGTTGTTAAGGCTTGCAAGTATTCTTTGGCTCCCCTTGTGTCGAATCAATAAATTGGGTAATACTACCTGCGAAGACTGTTGCGATCCCCTACACTTGTGGGTCATCAGAGGCCGAGAAGGTGGGCCACACCTGCCCTAGGCGCGAAGCAAGGTGGGCCTATGCCTAGGGCTGTGGGCCCCATGTGGCCCGGCTGCGCTTCCCCTTCTGGCTTCCTCCGTCTTCTGGGAAAATATAATTTTCCAATATTTTTCTGGTATTTTTCTGATCTTCATGAAATTGCATCAAAACACCTCTTTTTCCATCAGAATCCAGACTCCGGCAGTCCATCCTCCAAGAATCATCCAACATGCAAAAACAGTAGAAAATACCTAAGTATACCTCATAATAAGACATATATCAATGAATAGAGACAAATTATGATATAGAATGGTAATGCAAATTGGACGTATCAAGGGGCTCACACCTTCCAAACCAACTTGTCAAAAGATCAAGGAATGGACCCCAGGAACTGTAAGTTGATGTTGAGGAGTAAGCTCCTGATGATGTTAGGGTCCAAATGATGGTGTCCTCGATGCCCGGCGTTAGCTTAATTCCTTGCAGATTCCCCCAAAGGTCAACAAACTGCGACATGCGGTCAATAGTGAAGTTTTCCATTTTGATGTCCAAGATCCACTGGTTGTTCCGAAGAGCGTCATGGACAGATCGTTTTTCCTCTTGGAGTCCCCAAAGATGAGGGGCGCCAAAGCCTTGGGCGCGGATCCGTTCATCTAGGTGGAATTCCAAAATGACGCTTTCATCCCATCGCTAATGTTGAATTTTGTTGCTGCGTTAAAAATCTCCCTATCCATGTCATCATTTGGGGTTCCATTACAACCCATAGCTTCTCAGGAGCTGTCCATTCTAGCCAAAGCCACCGGAGACACATGGCCTTACCAAACTTTTCTAGGACAAGGATTCCTAAACCCCCAGGATTTTTTGGACGACAAACTTTTGCCCAGCACACTTTGCATTTTCCACCACTGATGGAGGCCTTGCAAGACTATAACATCCCTCTTCTAATATTTTAAAAATCTTTTAGAGTTCCCTTATCGGCTTTGATTGTCGTGAGGAGAAAAATTGGCAGGGCCGACAGATTTCACCAAAGCCGCGTAGCCGCCCACATTGAGGAATCTGTCTTTCCAAGGATTGAGACTAGAGGCAGCCTTTTCGATGAGGGGTTGAAGGTCAATGTGACGCAGACGTTTGAGGGTGAAAGGCATCCCAAGATAGTTAATTGGGAACTGCGATGACGAAGCCGGGAAATCCAGCAGGATGGCCTCAAGGCCAATATCAGAGCACCGAATAGGCACGACCGAACTCTTTTCCACAT
Organism: Avena longiglumis; assembly: GCA_030063025.1. Classification (NCBI taxonomy): domain Eukaryota; kingdom Viridiplantae; phylum Streptophyta; class Magnoliopsida; order Poales; family Poaceae; genus Avena; species Avena longiglumis. The sequence goes on from CP125977.1 coordinate 502,305,974, forward strand.
TAGTTACCAGCCCAGTGACCTCCCCGAAGCTCTGGAGGATGGATGAGATGTTTGTGAAGTCCTGTGCCTCTGGGTCCAAGAATAGGATAGCGTCGTCCGCGTATAGATAAATACGAGATTTCAAGAAACTACCAAGCAGTTGCCGGAGGAGTCTAGCCTGAGTTGCCAAATCCAGAATTTTTTGTAGGGGGTCGATTGCCAAGTCGAAAAGGAGCGGCGAGAGTGCCCCCCCTGCATCAGGCCACTCCCATGGGGGATATCTTTGCTAGGATGGCCATTTAGAAGAACACAAGATGTGGCGGAGGGGAACATCAAGTAAACCCAAGCCTGCCACCTTGGAGGGAAACCCTTGCGCTGCATGAGGTCGAGGATATAATCCCAGCGCACTGAGTCGAAAGCTTTGGCAATATCCAGCTTGACCAGGAGGGCTGGAGTGCCCGTCTTATGGAGCTTACGGGCAACATTTCTGACATAAATGAAGTTGTCATGTGTAGAACGATAGAGAAGGAGATTGGCGGAATATGTTGGATGTATTATTGAGCCTCATGGGCAAGTATATATAGGCGTACATGGATCATCTTGGAGTACAAGACAAGTTAGGCTAGAGTCCTAACTATCCTAAACTACCATAACAACCGTATACGTTCAATACTCGAACATACCCGCAGTCGTAGCGCTAGCGTCGTGAACAACTGGAACATCGCGGACGGTTAGACTGGAGATAAACTGAAGTAACATCCAGTAGGACGGTGTTGCGTCGCGGTATCTTGGACTGTAGAGGAAACTGATGATGCTCAAGCGAGGTGGTAGCCCTTGTGCCGATATCGAGGGAGCCGAGAGCATGAGGCGGTACCATGGTCTAGGTAGCCGCGCGAGGGGTCGCCGTGGTCGATGTCGTGGTCAGGGATGCCGGTGTTGAGGTAGCCGCACGTGAATCCACATGTGCATAGTGTGCGAGGAGGATGATAGAGACGCGTAGAAGCAGTCGTCGAGGATGTCGATGCCGAAGATGATGCAGTCTGAGCCGTCAAGGACGAGGTGCGGCCATAGTTTTGCCAGAACTAGGAGCATGTCGGGGACGAACGAACACTCCGGTTTTTCCAAAACCGAGTATGCAAAGAACTCGTCGGTGACGCGGTCGAGGCAGTCGTAGAGGGGTCGATTCCGAAGAAGACATTGTCAAAGCCGATGAAGACGAGGCGCCGATCCGAGCTTGCCAAACTCGGGAACGCGTCGGGGACAAAGGCACTCCCGGTGTTGCCAGTACCAGGTGTGCGGGGGCAGGGACCATCATGAACTTGTCGCCATGTTAGAAAGACTAGCAGAGGAAGCCTCCGGAGCGGTTGCGACGCGCAGAGCGGCAAAGGGAGAGATGTCGGCGCTGTCGACGGTTGTCGGAGTAGAGTAGAAGGTGGTGTAGTCGGGGATGAGGCAATGATGCTGATGACGAAGTTGTAGTGGACGAAGACGTAGAAGGCGGAAAAAACAGCAGCGACCTGGGGTAGTCATGTTGGATGCCTGGAGTGGCGATGGGGTAGTCGGCGGGACCTGCGATGGTGTGAGATCGCCCTGCAGGTTACCTTGTGAAGTGCGGCGGCGATGCTCGAAGTAGGCGAGGAAGAACCCAGCGGCGTGACGAAGACCATGCGCATACGGCGGTGACCCTCGCCGGAGGAGGTGGCGCAGTGGAAACTGAGAATGTCTGTGCGTGAGGACGTCGAAGTAGACTGCGTGCAGCAACACTACGACCTGAGGGGCGGCATAGCTGCAGGGCGCAAGTCGGTGCAGCGGCTGGGAGACCACCAATGACGTACATGCCAAGGAAGGCGCGTTGGAAGCCGGTAGCATAGACCAAAATATGGCGGCGCTGCGGACCGAGGGGGCGATGCAGAGGCAACCCGTAGCTCGATCGGTGGTAGGCGCTTGCTCGGGGACATGCTTGGCGTAGACAGGCGCGGGATCGGTTGATCAGACCGACGGTGCGCCGTATGCGCCAAAGCATGGACGACGTGTAGATTGGGGTCGATGGCAGCGTTGTCGATGAAGTCCCGGACGAGGATGACAAAGACGATCCAAGGAGGCAGCCGTCTGCGGTGCGTGGTAGCCTGTCGTGAGGCCACAACAGCCTGCCGAGGCAGGCGCAGCAGCGGAGAGGGTAGGCACACAAGCGCGATGTAGATCGTCGGTGCCGATGGTAAGAGTAGAGGCGTGGCGATGATGACACTGATGGGCTACGCAATCCGATCTAAAATCGGTAAACCAAAAAAGAAAACCGATCAAGAGATCGGAAAAAAGACTTACAGGGCAGCCGATCACGGATCGGTGGACAAACCTTGCGTACGGATTGCGCGGCCCCGACGGAGATCATGGAGATCGACCTCCCCGAGGGCGGCGCGGCGAAAGCGTGCCGCCGACGGCGGCTAGGGTTTGGTTACCATGTAGAACGATAGAAAAGGAGATTGGCGGAATGTATTGGATATATTATTGAGCCTCATGGACGAGTATATATAGGCATATATGGATCATCTTGGAGTACAAGACAAGTTAGGCTAGAGTCCTAACTATCCTAAATTATCATAGCAACTGTATACGTTCTATGCAAAAAAAAAGTATACATACAATACTCTAACATCATGGATGCAGCAGGACTTGATGAAAGCATTCTGGCTGCTCGAAATAATATCATCTAGCTTTGGTCGCAGTCGGAGAGCCATTGCCTTGGGCCCTTGGCGATGATATTAGTGATAGAATGAATTAAGCTGATAAGCCTAAAATCAGCCACACATTCTGCACCCTCCTTGGGAAGCAAGGCAATGTTTGCAGAGTTGATGACGTGGAGGTTGTTTATGAAAGCTCAGAGAACCCATTAATGGCACTCATGCAGTCATCCTTCACAACGTCCCAGCAAGCACGAAAGAAAGCCCTAGTGAAGCCATCAGATCCTGGAGCCCTGTCAGGAGCCATAGAATTTCGAGCGGAATGTGAGTTGTAACTATGTTAGCCTTCAATTCTGGTTTTATGGTCCAAGTTACCCTCTCGTTTAGGGTTTGAGTGCTCTGGCGGCGACCCCTCGCCGCTGTGAGATTGTTTGCCTTACGGACTGCTGTTTCACTGGGTTCCTCCACCCCAGCCCCCGCGTTTGATTAAGGGCGCTAGGCGCCTCGCCGCTGCTGCGTTTTTCGTTCGACTCTAATCTTCCCATCTAGGGTTTGGACATGGCGACTTCGGCGACATCGGATGCCTCGGGTACTGAGACAGGGAAAGATGGGATGATTGATGACATGTTTAGTCATCTGGAACTCAACTCCGATGAGCTTGATGATGTCGTGATTGGATCAAAGAAGGCGATATAATTTAAGAAGGGGGCTCGCTGGCTAGCTATTGCTAAAGTTGTTACCGCGTGATCCTTTAGCACCGAGGCTCTTTTTGAGAAGATGAGGATTGTTTGGAATCTCTCACGAGATCCGATCTGTCGTGCTGCTGGGGAAAATTTGTTCATCTTCCAGATGCATTGCCTCGGTGACTGGAAGAAGGTTGTTCATCAAGGTCCATGGACGTTCCGTGGCTAGGGTGTCCTTATCAATGATTATGATGGTCTAGAGGACCCAGAAAAATTCATCTTTAGTGGCATGCATGTATGGGCGCAAATTCATGGGATTCCCGAGCTATATCGGAAATCAGAAGTTTTAGATGATCTATCAAGAAAGATTGGTAAGGTAAAGGAAGTTCAGATGTCCCCCAAATTATTCTTCGAAGGGAACTACGTAAGAGTTCGGGTCACGGTGGACATTGCAAAGCCCCTTATGCGCTTCGTCTCGCTCACAATTCCTGAAGGCAAGAAGAGATTGCAGGTGAAGTATGAGAAGATTTCGTTTTTCTGTAAACGGTGTGGCTTGATCGGTCATGACCATGAGGAATGTGGAGATGGGGTGTGGGAGGAGAAACAACTGCAGTTTGGAACTTGGATGCTTGCAGTCCATCGAACTTCTCTACCAGACCCACCCCCCATGCTTTGATCAGCGTGAGATCCCCCGTGGAGGCTGGTTAGGGAGAGGATCGAGACGCCCAAATCTCGGGCAGAAACGATCGTCTGAGGAGGCCGGTATGGAGGACGAGGATGACCTGAGGGATACTGCTGCTAGCCCGATCAAACCTGGACAGTGAACCGAGCCTATGGATGATGATTTTGACGAGACTAGGAGAAGGCTTCAGTTTGATGGAGCTTTAGTGGATGATAATTCAGGCTCTGCTGAGACTGCCCCGGTCACTGATCGAGTTCCCCTGCTTCCTCAACAGTATGTCAAGGACAAGGACCATTTTAAGTCAAGGAAAATATACACAAGAGTTGTAGAAAACACACTGGCACCATCGGCGGCCTCCCTCAGGGAGGACCGCCGGGCCCAATGAGTATCATAGGCTGGAACGGCCGGGGTCTGGGGCACCCCGCGACCGTTTAAGAGCTCGTCTGTCTTGTGCAGACCTACAAGCCCTGCCTACTGTTCATCTGTGAAACTAGGCAATCTGAAGAAAGAGTTAAGAATTTACGCTATCGGATTGGTATGCGGCACTGTTTTCATGTAAAAGGAAATGGTTCAGGTGGTGGGCTTGCGTTATATTATAATGAGGATATCTCTGTCGATCTTCTTTCGTTTAGCTTGCGGCATATCGATGCGCACATCAATGGTGGACCGTTTGAGACCATGTGGAGGGGAACTTTTGTGTATGGCGAGCCCAGGGCTTGTGACCGTCATCACATGTGGAGAACTTTGAGACAGCTTAAACCGCAATCCGCTGCACCATGGCTAATGATGGGGGATTTCAATGAGGCTATGTGGCAAGAGGAACATTTTTCAAGGACGAGGAGATCAGAAAGATTAATGCTTGATTTTAAGGAAGTTTTATCCCACTGTAATTACACGATATTGGATTTACGGGCACTCCATGTACATATGATAATAAACATCGAGGTTATCACAATGTCAAGGTTCGTCTGGAAAGAGTTGTCGCAAGTCCTTCTTGGTCTGATCTCTTTCCTATGTTGCAGTTGAGACATCTGAGTTCATCCATATCAGACCACTGCCCTCTGCTCTTGGCTGCTGATACGGAGGATGGGCAAAGGAGGGTGCGACCAATTCGGCGTTATGAGGTTATGTGGGAGAGACAGCCCTCACTCTCTACAGCGGTTGAAGAAGCATGGTCCCGTCGGGTCCCTGTCCATGATCTGGGGGATGTGACCATGTCAATGCAGACAATGATGTCTAGTCTCTATGACTGGAAGAAGATGAACTTTAAATCTGTTCCCAAAGAGATGGAGAAAAAGAGGACATAATTGGATGAACTATCGCTGCTCACTGAACCCGAGAGTGTATCAAAAAAGAATCTCTTTCTCGAGAGATGGATAGGTACTCTATAGGGAAGAGATTATGTGGCTGTAGAGATCTCGGGTAGCATGGTTACGTGAAGGGGGTAGAAATATGAAATATTTCCATCGCCGAGCTAGTTGGAGGAGGAAGAAGAACCGTATCTATAAACTAAAACGCTCTGACGGATCTTGGACCATGGACACAGGCGAGATGGAGGAGATGACCACTACTTTCTTCAAAAACCTCTACTCACGTGATGATAATATTGATCCAACAATCATCATTGACATGATACAACCTTGTGTTGACACTGATGCTAATGAGAGGTTATGTGCATCTTTCACAGAAAAGGAAATCAGCGATGCTCTCTTTCAGATTGGCCCCCTTAAAGCTTCGAGGCCCGACAGGTTTCCAGCGCGATTTCTTCAGCGGAATTGGGATCTTTTGAAAGAGGAGGTGGTGCGTGCAGTTCAGCACTTTTTCACGGATGGTTTAATGCCAGAAGATGTCAATGAAACTGCGATCGTCTTAATTCCAAAGAAGAGCGACCCGGAAGAGCTGAAAGATTTCCGGCCAATAAGTCTATGCAATGTTATCTTCAAAGTGGTTTCCAAATGTCTTGTTAACAGACTTCTTCCAATGTTGCATGATATTATTTCTCTGACTCAGAGCGCCTTTATCCCGGGACGCCTTATTACGGATAATGCGTTCGTGTATACATGCAATACAGAATGGTGCAGCGTCTAAGACGGAATTCTGTGCGTATAAGCTGGATATGTCTAAAGCGTACGACCGCGTGGACTGGAGGTTCTTTGAAGGGGTTTTAGCGAAATTGGGCTTTCATAATCAATGGATTCGATGGATAATGGTGTGTGTGACCACCGCTCGATACTCTATTCGCTTTAACGGTCATATGTTGGACTCCTTCACTCCGACACGAGGTCTTCACCAAGGTGATCCACTTTCACCATACTTGTTCCTTTTTGTAGCTGATGGTTTATCTTGTTTGCTTAAGAAGAAGATTGAGGAGGGAGCCCTCCAGGAATTGCACATTTGTCGCCAAGCCCCTGGTGTTTCTCACATGCTTTTCGCCGATGATAGTCTCCTTGTTCTTTAAAGGTTCTGTTGATCAAGAAAATGTGGTTAAATCAGTATTGGATAATTATGAGAAGAGTACGGGGCAGCTGGTGAGCCTGGGTAAGTGCTCAATACTCTATGGAGCTAAATGCTCATCCGACGTTCAATAGGAAATAAAGAATATCCTACACTATGAGACTGAATGTTTTGAGGAAAAGTATTTGGGGCTCCCAGTGCCAGAGGGACAAATGAAGAAAGGAAGGCTTCGATCTATAAAGGAGAAATTTGCTAAACGTGCTGATGATTGGTGTGAAAAGTATATGTCCGGGGCTGCCAAGGAAATTTTAGTTAAAGCGGTGCTACAATCCCTACCCACCTATGAAATGGTTATATTCAAATTCCCTTTCGGACTTCTGGATGACTTGTCCAAAATTGTGAGAAACTTTTGGTGGGGTGACGAGCATGATCGGAGGCGCATGCACTGGATGTCTTGGGAGAAAATGACGCGACCAAAATCTCAGGGTGGAGTTGGCTTCCGTGATCTACACATTTTCAATCAGGCTCTTCTTGCCTGTCAAGCATGGAGGCTCATTCACTCCCCTGATACCCTGTGTGCGAGGCTGTTGAAAGCGAGGTATTACCCGGCTGCAAACCTCCTAGATACATCGTTTATTCAGAATACGTCGACGTCATGGCAAGGAGTAATGCATGGCTTAGAGTTGTTAAAAAGGGCACAATCTGGCGCATCGGTTCTGGTTCTCAAGTAAAAATCTTTAGGGACAATTGGATCCCGCGTCCAAGGGCTCTGCGGGTGATTGCACGAAGGGGTCTCTCGAGAAGGAGATGGGTTTGCGAGCTCATTGATCAATCAACGTGATCCTGGGATGAGGAGGCGGTCCGGTCCTGTTGCTCAGAATTGGATGCTAATGCGATTCTGGCCATTAAATTACCTCATAGGCAATGTGAGGATTTCGTTGCCTGGTTCCCAAAAAAAAGTGGGTTGTTCTCTGTTCGATCTGCCTACAGGTTAGGCATGGAGCCAGCATTTAGTTCTTTAAGCAATGGTCAATCTAGCTCTGAACCTTCTGGTGATCGGGGCATCTGGGACCTAGTCTGGAAGGCGCACGTCCCGAATAAAATTCGTGTTTTTGCTTGGAAAGTGGCTACTTCTACGCTGGCCGTCAAAGCCGAACTCCACCGACGAATCAATACTATTGAACCTGTATGTGCTATTTGTGGTCATGAGGACGAAGATGCACACCACGCGCTAGTGCGTTGTACGATGGCTAGAGCTCTAAGAGAAGAGATGAGGAAAGTATGGACACTACCATCTGAAGAGGCACTTCAGGATTCTGGAACTGAATGGCTCATGTCCTTGCTCAATGGCATGCACGGAGACATGCGATCACGCACCCTAATCCTCCTGTGGCGCGTTTGGCACCATCACAATAACATCATTCATGAGGATGGGAAGGCCTCAGTAGCTGCATCTGTGACTTTTATTGCTAATTATTTAAACTCCTTTGTGACTACTTTTCCAGCCAATGTTGATCCTAAAGGGAAAGCAACCGTGTCATCTGAATCCAGTGTGCATGAGGGAGCGTCGGACCTTTCCAGTTGTACAGCACCAGAGGAAGGACATGTTAAAGCAAATATTGATGCCAACTGGGATCCGAGAACAAGAAGGGCAGGTATTGGCGTCGTAATCAGGGACAATCGTGGCCGGCCCATCTTTACTGAGTGAAAATATGTTCCTAACTGCGCAAGTGCCGAAGAAGCTGAGGCGTTGGCGTGTTTACAGGGCCTTAAACATCTTACACAACACTTTATAGGGCCAGCTATCCTAGAGACTGACCGCCTTCGTGTAGTACAGGCAATCAACGATTTAGAGAATGATCGTTCAGACTATTGGTGCCTTTATTTACAAGCGAAGGAGCTCCTGCGTGTGTTTGAGGGTTTTAGTGTGGTTAAGGTGGGGCGGGCGAGTAATAGTGTTGCCCACTCCTTAGCACAGTTAGGTAAGTCAGGAGCGAGTGGTTTTATGTGGAGGTCATCACGGAGCTGCGCCTTGGCCTTGATTGACCGAGATTGTATGAACATTGTGTAATTCTTGGAAGAACAAGTTTCTTACGCACTCTTTTCCTTACCAGGGTACCTGAGGGGACTGAAAGGTTTTTAATAAGGCGGCTTGCTGCTCCTAATGGAATGTTCTTACTAAAAAAACTATGTTAGCCTTCCATCCAACACAGTTACAACTCACAACCACCCGGAACAAGTAAAAGTCCAGATTATGGAATCCTGGAAATATTTGACGAAACGCCTGAACACATTCGCCTGACAAGACAAACAAGGGCTAGCAAGAACCACAAGCACGTCAGACATCTCTGCTGAAACCTAGAAGCCTCTCAAGAGGCTAGCTCTCTAGCTAGCTGAAATTTTCAGTGATCCCCAAAAGGAGAGCGGCGAATTGTTGCGCCGGATTTCGTGGCTCCCAGTCTCGCTCATCCTGATGCACCCAGAGCAGACCAGACAAGATGGCGATCTCTCTTGGCTCCTACATCCCTTGAACGGCTTGTGCTGTTGCTTTCGATCTTGTCCTGATCAAATTCCTTCTTCCCGGCCAGCAGCGCGCGGCCGTATGCCTCCAGTTTTCGCCGGGGTTTTTATGTGGTTCAGTTGCCATCGTGTTCCTCGGCCGTGCTGGCCGGCGACCTGGAGGCTGCGACGCCGCGCGTTGGAACCAGTTGTCCGGTACGTCGTCGCCTCGATCTAACCGTCGCCGTCGTGGGAAATCCTCGACGGGGACGGTTCATGGTTCTGGTTCGGACAAATAGAGTCACTTATTCCGTTGTGCCTGAGATATATATTTCCGTGACCAATGGCTTGGCTGATTGGAAGGCCTGGGCGATGAACTGATGGTGCTGCTGCTGTGTGCTAAGATAAACGACTTATCGCCATCTTGATTAGCAGCCCCGCCTTATCCGCTCATCCGGATTCGTAGCTGTACCCACGTGTTCGCGTGATAACGAATGACTGGACAGTTGATAGACCTATGGATGTGTTGCGTTTCTTTGTATTTTGATTTTACAGAAACCACACTTGTAAGGATGGCAGTGGGTACCCTAATGGGTACCTACCCTACTTAGTAAAAAAAATGAATTAAGTTTTGGCAAAACACCACTTTTTGAGAAAAACTAATTCATTTGTTAGAACTAGGCTAAACTAGAGGTACCCTAAAGGTTCCAAAGTTCCCTCTCTACACACATATGTGAGCTTTTTCATTTTTTGGGGGGTTAGTGAGCCTTTTTAATCTTGTTTCGGCAAAGTAAGTTTTATTTTTACCTGGTGATCTACCTACTAGATATTTGCGTTTGGCCAGCTCGTAAGCATACTCCACCATGAAGAGGGGGAAAGGCCGGGGGAGGAGGATGGTGAAATATCTTGCTCGTCTTTCCCTAGAACTTAGCGTATTGGGTGATTTAAGGGGTTGTTTGTTTCTAGAAACAACTCTTCACATCTTATATTAGGAGGGCTATAGTGCTTTATTTATTGTGCTTGGTTTATGTCTTGTTGTCTACTAGCTACTTTCACTAAATTTTATACCCCTTTCCGTAGATCCAAAAATCCTTAGTTTATTTCCACGGTATGTTCTATAATATTTTTTTTAGTTTTTCATGATCTCGTCCCCATATTTTCCCATTTTTCTCTTCATCTATATATCCTCTTTCGCTACAAGTTAGGTTATTGACTATGATCATTGGGGTGCCATATGTGTGATGCAATCTGGGGCGAAAACCATGCCAAAAAATATATTCAATGGTTTATGGATAAGTTTTTGTGTTTTGGAAGTGTTATCGCCATATTTTGGCCAAAGGAGGAGATGGGCCGTAATCAAGATGGGCTTGGAAGATACATATAGGCAACGTGTTGTTGAATCGGCCTTGTGCGTGGATTTGGGCTAAATTGTCCGTGTATCTGTATATTGTAGTAGGTTCTGTTTCGGTTTAAGTAAGAGATAGAGTTGTTAGGTTATTTCAAATATAGAAAGTCTCCGGACTATAAATATGTACCTAAGGTTATTGAGAAAAGGAGGACAATCACGTTCACAACAAACACAATCTCGGCGCATCGCCACCCCTTGTTTCTAGGGTTTCTTTCGGGTAAGTGTCATGCTGCCTAGATCGCATCTTGCGATCTAGGCAGTATCTGCTTATGCGTTATTTGGTGTTACTCGTACTGAAGCCTTGTTGATGGCGAGTAATACTATTATCATAGATTTGTTTAGGTTAGCATCGGTACTTTTCGCTATGATTGTTTAGTTATGCTACCTCTAGTTACCTTGCTACCTTTGCACCTTTTCCCGGGTGTAAGGGTAGCATCTTGCTTGATCTTTATTCAGTTGATTTGATCTGTTATTGTTTTGCCTTGTTTTTCAAGGTTTAGTTTGATATCCACGTAGTCAGGCCTTGCAAACGGGTTGAACGATCCAGTAGTACGTGAGGATATGGTTTGCCAATTCGAGAGGAGTTGTTCCGGGAATTGACTTTACGTCGGTTGTTAGGCCTTCTCTAGGGTTAGTTTTCCATTATCTTTTGTATCTACCAGGCTCAATTACGTGTAGGACGTTCCAATTACGTGGTGAAAACGTTAAACTGTCGTAGATCGATTTAACTTGTATTGATGAAGCAAAACCCCATGTTATCATAGATCTAATGCAGAACCATGGGACAATCGGCTCCAGCCGATTCACGGAAACACAGGAGCAGTCACGGCTCGAATTTTACGATACTTGTTTACCATGCAGAAACTGATCAAGCAATCCATCACCTTCCTGACCAGGTATAGGTCAGGTGGCATGCCCTTGAACCAAGCCGGGGCGTGTCGGAGTTTTGCGGGCCGTTGCAGAGGACCAGAGCCCACCAGCAGTTCCGGAGCCTCCGGCTCTTCGTGTTGCTCGTCGCTGCTCGCCCGGTGGGTTTTGACAGCAACACATTCAGCACGCCGGTGGGACATTCAACAAGATTCTGCATCAACATCCGACTGCGATGGGGATGATCCGTCACGCAACGATCTGCCCGAGGCACAAAGGCGAAGTATGATGACATCAAAGCTCTCTTGAAGCGATCTCATCGGCTCTTTTGAGAGGACTCGTAAGCATGGCATCGGTGGAAAGGGTTCTCACCCAAGGTGCTCTTGATGAGGTGGATCTGCATTCCTTCAGAGGAGCGCACGAGCTCTGACAGAAGTCAACTACATGGTGGCTCATTCTCTTCACCGCCATTCTGAGAGCCTGGTGAACGCTTTCGAGCGGATCGCAGTTCGCGTAGTTCAGGAGATCATGAAACATTAGTACTCTCCGTCGGGGCCTACTCTAGGGACTCACCAGGGAGAAAGACCGCTCCAAACCAGGCCACAGCTGCCATTAACACTTGCAGCTCCGGAGCCACCAGGGGCAGCGGCGTACGTCGTCTACAAGGTCGGAGGTGACCTGCGATTGCCGTTCTGTTTGAACCACCTAAAGAAATCCCACATGGATATGTGTGCACCTACGTGCGGATCGCAATAACCCGACGCGACGAACCAGATTGCAACCGCAGGATTTCTGGCGGGGAGTTCTGGAGCAGGGGCTTCGGGAGTAGGTATTTCTGGAGCAGGGGTGTCTGGGATGGACGCTGACAAACAGGCGTGGCTAGCCAAGTATGCCACCGGAACGAGTCATGAGAATTTAGCCCCTGCAGCTCAAATAGTGGAACAAATCCGTACCATCTTGAGAGACCAGTTCGGCTTTGTGCCGAAGAGAAGGACAATCGGCTATTCCAAGCCGTACCCCAACGAGTTTGATCTGATTCCGCTGCCGCCCAAATATCGGCTCCCTAAGTTCTCAAGGTTTAGCGGATCAGAAGGGTCGAGCTCGATCGAGCACGTGAGCCGATACCTAGCACAGTTAGGCATGATTTCAGCATCGGATCAGTTGCGCGTAAGGTTCTTTGCGCAATCTCTGACAGGACCAGCTTTTGGGTGGTACACCTGCGCCACTGATTCGATCCGGACTGGAAGCAACCGGAAGAGCAGTTCCACATTCGGTATCATTCGAAGCTACCGAGGTGGCATTGCGGACTGCACAAGTGCGGCAAAAGCGGGAGAGACGGTGGCAGTACATCCAGCGTTTCAGACTGTCAAGAACCGATGTTATTCGCTCGTTTAAGCGAGAAAGAAGCGGTCGGTGGCGTGTTGGGTCTCTCGGCACCTATCAAGGATCGCTTTCCAAGTAGAGTACAACTCATTGGCGCATGGCCCGAAGCTGACCATGTATGAACAGCGCCACCACGAGTTGTACCAAGACAAGTTCAAACGTCCGATAGGCCTCGTCTGAGAAGAAGAGGATCCTACACAAGACCAGGAGGTGGCCGTGGCTGAATGGGCTCGGGCGATCTGTATCCTGCAAATGGGTAAAGCAGCGAGGCCCGCAAAGGGTTCGACTTGATGTGAGCAAAGCTGCAGATATTCGATTCTTCTTTGAAGGAAGCGATTGAAGTTACCCGAAGGCCATAAAATCCCTACGGCTCAAGAGATGAACGGGAGACCATACTGCAAGTGGCATCACTCGTTCACCCACACCACCAATGACTGCAAAGAGCTACGTCGCCAGATCCAAACGGCGATAGAACAGGGCCGTCTAATCCTGGGGCAATTCGCTATGAAAGTAGACACAAACCCGTTCCCCGGCGTCAACATGGTAGAACACAGCCACTCCACGAGGCGTCAGTTATATTTCTCGTTCCATGTCAACATGGCAGGGCCTGTGTACCACCATGGCACATACAAGGAGGAAGGCGGTCGCTCTCGGGCCAAAGAAAGAGAGGAGGCCGGTCCACGTGACCGGCCCCGGTACGATGACAGGCGGTATTTAACAGAGGATCAGGTGAAAACCGTGCGATATCAGAATCCACACTCCACGCATCTCCTTAACAAGTATGAGCGTCAGTATGACCGACGTCGCCGGCGCGATAGAGACGGTGAAGGATATGAGCACCTTGCTAGGGGAACGTCAAAAGAAAAGGAAGGCGTAGACAAACATTGGGATTGTCCTTTCTTCAAGTATTGCTGGGATGCGGGAATGAGCCGATTGCCTACAATCGGTAACTGCCCGGAATGTGGACAGCAGAAGGAGGACACGGGGCCAGTTTCAGTGTTCAAGCGTCTAGGGCCTCTCCCTCGTAGGCCGACACAGGAGTCCTCGAGCAAAAGATCTCGAGGAACCAATGGATGACAAAGAAGAAGATGATATCACCGTCAAGGTGGTGTCCCGATGGACTCAGACACACCCAAAAGCGTAGAGTTCAGCGGGCTGCGTAACTGGAGGAAGCCAAGCTTGATACCTCCACGCTTTAAGGAAAGCACGACCTGATCTGGCTGTTAAAATTCGGTAGACCTTGGAAACGGAAGATCGCCCGAAAAGGAAAGAGTGGCACCCCAAACCGGTAAAAGCCGATGCGAATACATCGGCTGGCACAAACATGGTGTTCATACTTCCGTCAGAGTTTTGCGCTCCAAGAACCAACGAGCTACCAGTGGCACAGTTTGACTGCGGCCCACGGCCGGTTATCTTTGAAAAGCCACGTGAGAAGGGCTACAAACATCTGAAAGCCCTGTACCTGCGAGGTTACATCAATAGGCAGCCTGTCAGCAAGATGTTGGTTGACACTGGAGCGGCGGTCAATATAATGCCATACTCCATGCTACGGCATTTGGGACGCTCCACTGCAGATCTGATCAAAACCAACGTCACGTTAAGCGACTTCAACGGCCAAACTTCAGAAATGCAAGGCGTACTGAACGTGGATCTGACCGTGGGCAGAAAAACCACACCTACGTCATTCTTCGTCGTGGACAGCAAAAGCACCTAAGCTGTCTTGCTAGGGAGAGATTGGATTCACGCTAACTGCTGCATTCCATCCACGATGCACCAATTACTGTCTGATGGGATGGAGATGAAGTGGAGGTCATTCATGCAGATGATTCGATCGAGATCTCCATAGCTGGCACGAACATCCGGAAGCGAAGACCAAGAGCCGATCTCGAATCAGTCTAGACGGCCGGAGCGCATTGAAGCTATAAAAAGCGGGGTGGTCTTATCCATCGGCCCGACAGAGTAGCAAAGTCCACGATAAATGCGTGGTATGGCCGATCCTCGCGATCGGCCACAAAAATAAAAAAGCGGTAATCTTCGACAAGCGGGTCATGCAATCGTAGGGAGATTCTGCCATTGTAGAGCACAAATAAGTTGTAAACCTTCCTTGACTAATGCAATCGAAAAGGGGCGATTCCGCAATCGCCCAAATTATCTTTGTCATCCTCACCAACTGTTTGCCCGTGTTTGGCATCGATTTAGCGGTGTGACGGAAGCTAGGGTATGGGTTTACATCCGCCGATGAGCTAGAGATCGACATCGGTCCGGGATAAGCCACGACCAACATTTATCGCAAGAAGTTAGATCCGAATGCGGGGTCCGATGATAGCTCATTGAAAGAATATCCGCATCGCCGCTGGGACTATCTGAGAGATGCCGGTTAGACAGAGCATCATTGAGCATCGACTCCGGCTTAAAAAGGATTTCGCCATTCCAGCAGCGAGCACGATGATGAAGGCGAAATTTTGGAAGAAGTCAAGAAAGAGGTCGAAAATGTTGATGACCAAGTTAATCAGGCCATGCGGGTATCTGAGTGGATTTCTAGTATCGTACACAGAGAAAAGGATGATACCTGGCGTGTTGCCATAGATTTTCGGGATCTCAATAGAGCTACTCAAAGGATGAGTATCCGATGCCAGTAGCGAGACGTTAATCAACGCAGCTGGTCATAAGATCTTGAGCTTCATGGATGGCAATGCCGGTTACAACCAAATTTTATGGCTCGGAAGATATACACAAGACTGCATTGAGTCCTGTTCGGTGGGGTTGTTTGAATACGTAGTCATGACGTTTGGACTGAATAATGCCGGCGCCACATACCAAAGAGCCATGAATTACATTTTCCATGATCTGATCGTCAAGCTGGTTGAAATTTATATCGATGACGTGGTGGTCAAGTCCGCTTCAAAGACAAGGACACTTGGATGATGCAAAAGTCTGGACCGAACAAGGAAATTGACTACGGATGAATCCAAAGTGTGCCTTCGGTGTGACGGCCGGTCAGTTCCTGGGTTTCTTGGTCCACGAACGCGGAATTGAGATCGGCCTGAAAAGTCAGGAGGCAGTGCGAACTATGAAGCCACCTACCACGAAGAAAGAACTGCAGTCTCTCATCGGCAAGATCAACTTCGTCAGAAGATTCATCTCCAATCTGTCAGGAAGAATAGAGCCGTTCATGGGACTGGTGAAAATTAAATCTGATGAGGAGTTCCGCTGGGGGACAGAACAACAACGAGCCTTCGACGAGATTAAAGAATATCTAACGAAGCCGCCAGTGTTAGTTCCGCCCCAGCCGGATAGGCCGTTCTACATTTACTTGTCAGTAGCTGACACGTCCATCGCCTCAGTGGTGGTGCAAGTTTATGATGGTCTGGAGCGAGTTGTATTTTACATCGCGAAGGATCTTTGGATGTAGAGACAAGGTATCCCGAGATCGATAAGTTGTGCCTCGCTCATTTTTCACCTGCACCAAGCTGCGCCACATCTTGCTCTCAGTGGAGATTATCATTATCTGCAAGTCAGATGTCATAAAACATATGCTGTCGGCTCCTATGTTGAAAGGCCGACTGGGCAAATGGATGTTTGCATTATCGGAATTTGACATCCGATATCAACCCATGAAGCGGTTAAGGGTCAGGCGTTGGCCGACCTTATTGCCGAAAGAATCAGCACCGATATAGCAGCGCTGTCTATACGAGCGTGGGCTATGTTTTTCGATGGATCGGTTTGTGACGATGGTTGCAGCATCGGCATTCTACTCGTGTCGCCCCGGGGGGCAACATTTTCCTTCTCCATCAGGTTATCTACCCCTCGCACCAACAACGTCGCTGAGTATGAGGCGTCATGAAGGGAATGGAGTTGCTCATCGTTGGGCGAGCGGTGGAAATTTTGGAGACTCCAAGTTGGTGATTTCCCAACTCATAGAGGAATACAAGTGTGAGCGAGTCGCTCTTCCCATTATGGCTGCAATGCCGTGAGTGATGTACATTCCGGTACATAAACTTCACCGATCCCGCGATCGCGAAATACCGAGGCAAATGATCTTGCACAAATGGCTTCAGGCTACAAGGACGTAAGAGGGCTGATGTTCGTGCACGGAGGCCAACGATCGGAGCCGACGATATCTTCAATTACTTGAAGGATTCGCTCGGGGGCACCTAAACGGATAAGGTACAAGGCCATGAAGTATGTGCTTATTGGGGACGACATCTTTACAGGACTGGAGGGTTCTGCTCAAATGTTCAGGGCCAACCGAGGCCAATCGGCTCCTACACGAGGTACACGGCGCCTGTGGACCTCACCAATCGCTCACAAGATGAAATGGTTGATCAGCGATCGGGGTTTTATTGGCCCACCATGCTTGAGGACTGTTTCAAGTACTACAAAGGGTGTCAAGCATGTCAAATTTGGGAAAATTCAGATGGTACTGCGTCGCAATGAACCCCATCATCAAGCCTTGGCCATTCCGAGGTTGGGGCATGGATATGATTGGCAAGATCAATCCTCCATCAAGCAAAGGCCACATGTGGATTTTGGCCATTACTGATTATTTCACTAAATGGGTGGAAGCTGTCCCTATGAAGTCAGTGAACTCAAAGGATGTTATCAATTTTGTGAAAGAACATGTCATTCATAGATTCGGGATTCCCCAAACTATCACGACCGATGGAGGTTCGGTCTTCATTTCTCACGAGTTTAGAAAGTTCTGTGAGGACACGGGGATTAAGCTGATTCGATCATCTCCATACTATGCTCAAGCAAATGGGCAAGCTGAAGCGTCCAACCAGAGCCTTATCAAGCTGATCAAGAGGAAAGTCGATGAGCACCCTAGGAGGTGGCATGAGGTTTTGTCAGAGGATTTATGGGCTTATCGCATGTCATGTCATGGAGCGATAAAAACCTCGCCATACCATCTAGTCTACGGACAAGAAGCCGTGTTGCCCTGGGAAATTACGGCTGGATCGAGACGTGTCACTTTTCAGAACGATCTAACAACTGAAGAATATGCGACCCTGATGAGTGACAGTGTTGATGATTTAACCGAGCTCAGGCCATGGTCGCTTGAGAAAATCAAAGAGAACAAGGCCAAGGTAGCTCGTGCATATAATAAGAAGGTGAGACCAAAGGAGTTCCACGTTGGCGATCTGGTGTGGGAAGCTGTATTGCCATTGGGGACTAAGGATGCAGCATATGGTAAATGGTCTCCAAATTGGCACGGGCCATACAGGGTCGATCAAGTTTTAAGGGGGAACGCGTACATGCTTGAGGAGCTGGACGACGCGAAATTCCTAGTGGCTGTCAACGGTCAACATCTCAAGAAATATTTCCCAAGCATGTGGGATGATGGACAGTGAAATGTGGGGGCCGATACATGAAATCGGCCAAATAAAAAACAAAATATATAGCCGATGCACATATCGACTCTAGAGGTTCAAACTATACAAGGTGCGGTTTACATGAAAGAGCTCTTGAAGGAATGCCTCGAAGTGGAGGCGTCAAGACGGACACGATCCACCTCGGCGATCTCGGCCGTCATCTTCGTCCTTACCCGTCACTAGCTGCTTGTTGGCGTGATTTCTGCGATCGGTCTTCAGTTGAGCTTTGAGGCCTTCTGCTTCGTCTTGGGAGCGGGCGATGGATGCTTCCTTGTCGCGAATGAGCTGTTTAGTCACCCAGACCTTCTCTTCAAGATCTTCCAACTCCCTTTTTAAGGATGCGAGCTCGGCGGTACCGACAGAGGTGTTATTTTTGGCATCCAGAGACGCCTTTTTCTCGTTGAGCTGCTGACATCTGTATGCAATATTGGCCTTCAGCGGAAGTTGGGCGCGGCGCAGATTGATCCTTTCACGAGCTAACTTCACCCTTGACCCGTAGAAAGACAGAGTTACAACTGGCCAAAGCTTCACCTGCAATGCCACTGGGAGTTGGTCCTTGATTTCGGCAAGAACGCTCTTCACCTCCTCAGAACCCTCGATCAACTCCTCGATCGGGGAGGACAGCAAGGCTTTAAGACGCTGGAATTGAGGTAGAACAGCCCTGGCTCGTGGTTCATCGTTGGCAACAGAGGGAGTTGGTTCGATGGATTGTGGTCGAACGTCGAAGCCTGAAATATCACAACCCTGGCAGCCCGAAAAGGCGTCAGTATGCGTCCAACATGTGAGGATGAGCCGAAAGAAGCTAACGTACCTCTCCTAAGATCGAGGGGGTAGCAGATGATGAGACAATCGGCTTGTGTGTGATTGCTGGGGGCTTGGCCAAAGTGGTAGCCGTTTCATCTGCACCTTCGGGGATTGATAGGTCCGGCTTGGCTAAAGGCATCGGCACGGCCCCGGCCTTCCCACTAGAAGCGTCGGTCATCTGCATGAAAGGTGCTTAGCCGATGCAAATGGTGATGAATCGGCAGATGAAGAAACAAGTGGTAAGAGCATGAAGGGTGATGACTTTCAAAACCTCTTGGATCGACGAAGAAGTTTGCAGTCCCTTGCGAGCCCGCTTGGGGCTCACAGGTGGCCCCGCCTCGACTGATGCTCGGGGGGCAGTAGGTTCAGGAACCGGCCTTTTCCTGGGAGCCGATGGTGGCAAATCTGGCTGGTTTGGTGTGGTGGTCCTCTCAGAGTCTGTTGGGCTCGATTCTCCTCGATGGGTTGTGTGTCCTCGGGGGAGGTGTCTTTGACGGAAGCCTGCAAGAGAAGGAGAGCTAGTAAGCACGAGCATGTCTGCAAGAATGAAAGAATGAGAGAGATCAACCAAGGCATGGATCAGCGTACATGCGAACTTCCTAGAGAAGGGCTCCGGCGCCTCAAAGTCTTCCTGGCAGCTACCTTCTTCACCACCGTTCTTGTTTTAGTTGGAACTCGAGGGGCAGCTGACCTTGAAGTTACTTGGTTCTTAGAAGCCGATTGTGGTGATATCGGCTGGTTCTGCATCACGACCTTTTTCAAAGGTGGCGAGTTTTTGCAGAAAAGGACCACTGGAGCTGGTGGGAAGAATTCGAAGGGGGAGCCATCACCGTGTGTAGGTTCAGGACCATCTTGTTGCTGCAAGGCGACAGAGCGAGTTATTAGAAGAATCATTTGTGAGATGCCTCACGAAATTTTACAAGTAATGGTACCTGTTCTACGGGGATATCATATTCGGCATCGAGCTGTTTCAGCAACGGTCCCAGAGCTCTCCTGAAGGCATGAGTCTTCCACATCGACCACCAGTTTTCAAAGCCATCGGTTGATGAAGCGAAGGTGAGGTCGTTAGGAATTGGGATGGTCAGAGCATCGAAGAAGGAATAACACCTTTGACTGGTGAGAGGATCGGGTCGGCTCGCTTCTCTGTCCGATGGTGGAGAAAGAAATGGGAGGTACTTGTCCAAGGCCAAATTGCCGAGCCACTATGACCGGCTGGTAGAATTCATACCAGGCTTGATTATTGTTGGATGTACTCATGCTACCAACTGGAAGGAAACAGGACGGATCACGTGGAAAAGAGCTGCCGAAGTCTTTGGTGTCATCGGCAAAGTTGTCTCTGAAGGAGATTGGATTTTCAAATGTTCCGATTCTTCCATGTAAGGAAAGAAGATAGGATTGTCCAGGCCTTGAAAGAAAGTGCTGAACCACTTGGATGCTTCTCGAGGATCGATTTACTACCGATCTATACAAAGCTTGGCCGTAGATGGTGCATCGGATCTGCTTCCCTTTGACATCTGGAAAGGTGCAACTCGCCAAAAGGGTGGGACGTTCAACAGCATCTGCATCAACATCCGACGCTGCGATGGGGGACAGACCGGTCACGTACGACGATCTGCCTGAGGAGCACAAGGCGAAGTATGATGACATCAAAGCTCTCTTCGAAGCCGATCTCATCGGCTCTTTTGAGAGGACTCGTAAGCATGGCATCAGGTGGAAAGGGTTCTCACCCGAGGGTGCTCTTGATGAGGTGGATCTGCATTCCTTGAGGAGCGCACTGCAGCTCTGCGATGAAGTCAACTACATGGTGGCTCATTCTCTTCACCGCCATTACGAGAGCCCGGTGAACGCCGAGCGGATCACAGTTCGTAGTTCAGAGATCATGAAACATCAGTACTCTCCGTCGGGGCCTACTCTAGGGACTCACCAGGAGAAAGACCGCTCAGAGCCACAATCGCCATTCACACTTGCAGCTCCGGAGCCACCAGGGGCAGCGGCGTACGTCGTCTACAAGGTCGGAGGTGACCCAGGCGATTTCCAGTTCCTGTTTGAACCACCTAAAGAAATCCCACATGGATATGTGTGCACCTACGTGCTGGACTGCAATAACCTGACGCGTACGAACCAAATTGCAACCGCAGGGATTTCTGGGGTAGGGGTTCCTGGAGCAGGGGCTTCGGGAGCAGGTATTTCTGGAGCAGGGGTGTCTGGGATGGACGCTGATAAACAGGCGTGGCTAGCCAAGTATGCCACTGGAACGAGTCATGAGAATCTAGCCCCTGCAGCTCAAACAGTGGAGCAAATCCGTACCATCTTGAGAGATTCGGTTAAACCGTCAAGAGAAGGACAATCGGCTATTCAAGCCGTACCCCAGAAGTTTGATCGATTCCGCCGCCCAAGTATCGGCTCCCCAGTTCTCAAGGTTTAGCGGATCGAAGGGCGAGCTCGATCGAGCACGTGAGCCGATACACAGCGATTAGGCATGATTTCAGCATCGGATCAGTTGCGCGTAAGGTTCTTTGCGCAATCTCTGACAGGACCAGCTTTTGGGTGGTACACCTCGCTGCCACCTGATTCGATCCAGACCTGGAAGCAACTGGAAGAGCAGTTCCACATTCAGTATCATTCAGAAGCTACCGAGGCTGGCATTGCAGACCTGGCACAGGTGCGGCAAAAGCGGGGAGAGACGGTAGCCGAGTACATCCAGCATTTCAGGACCGTCAAGAACCGATGTTATTCGGCTCGTTTAACTGAGAAAGAAGCAGTCGAGATGGCAGTGTTGGGTCTCTCAGCACCTATCAAGGATCTGGCTTTCCAAGTAGAGTACAACTCACTGGCGCACATGGCCCAGAAGCTGACAATGTATGAACAGCGCCACCCTGAGTTGTACCAAGACAAGTTCAAACGTCCGATAGGCCTGGTCGTCTGAAGAGGATCCTACACAAGACCGAGGTGGCCGGCTGAATGGGCTGGGGCGATCTGTATCCGCAAATGGGTAAAACAGCAAGGGCCTGCAAAAGGGTTCGACTTCGATGTGAGCAAAGCTGAGCAGATATTTGATTTACTGCTGAAGGAGAAGCAGCTGAAGTTACCCGAAGGCCATAAAATCCCTACGGCGCAAGAGATGAACGGGAGACCATACTGCAAGTGGCATCACTCGTTCACCCACACCACCAATGATTGCAAAGAGCTACGTCGGCAGATCCAAACGGCGATAGAACAGGCCGTCTAATCCAGGGCTATGAAAGTAGACACAAACCCGTTCCCGGCGTCAACATGGTAGAACATGCCCACTCACGAGGCGCCGTTAGATTTCTCGTTCGATGTCAACATGGCGGGCACGTGTACCACCATGGCACATATAAGGAGGAAGGCGGTCGCTCTCGGGCAAAGAAAGAGGCGGTCCACGTGACCGCCCCGAGACGATGACAAAGGTATTTAATCGAGGAGGTGAAGCGTGCGATATCGAAGCCACACTCCACGCATCTCCTTAACAAGTATGAGCGTCAAGATGACCGACGTCGCCGTATGATAGAGACGGTGAAGGATATGAGCACCTCGCTAGGGGAACGTCAAAAGAAAAGGAAGGCGTAGACAAACATTGGGATTGTCCTTTCTTCAAGTATTGCTGGGATGCGGGAATGAGCCGATTGCCTACAATCGATAACTGCCCGGAATGTGGATAGCAGAAGGAGGACACGGGGCCAGTTTCAGTGTTCAAGCGTCTAGGGCCTCTCCCACCACAGAGCCGACACAGGGAGTCCGCTCGAGCAAAAGATCTCGAGGAGCCAATGGATGACAAAGAAGAAGATAGATATCACCGTCCAAGGTGGTGTCCCGATGGACTCAGACACACCCAAAAGCGTAGAGTTCAGCGGCTGCGTAACTTGGAGGAAGCCGAAGTGCAGTACCTCCACGCTTTAAGGAAAGCACGGCCCGATCTGGCCGTTAAAATTCGGCAGACCTTGGAAACGGAAGATCGCCCGAAAAGGAAAGAGTGGCGCCCCAAACCGGTAAAAGCCGATGCGAAGACATCGGCTGGCACAAACATGGTGTTCATACTTCCGTCAGAGTTTTGCGCTCCAAGAACCAACGAGCTACCAGTGGCACAGTTTGAATGCGGCCCACGGCCGATTATCTTTGAAAAGCCACGTGAGAAGGGCTACAAACATCTAAAAGCCCTGTACCTGCGAGGTTACATCAATGGGCAGCCTGTCAGCAAGATGTTGGTTGACACCGGAGCGGCGGTCAATATAATGCCATACTCCATGCTACGGCGTTTGGGACGCCCCACTGCAGATCTGATCAAAACCAACGTCACGTTAAGCGACTTCAATGGCCAAACTTCAGAAACGCAAGGCGTACTGAACGTGGATCTGACCGTGGGCAGAAAAACCATCCCTACGTCATTCTTCGTCGTGGACAGCAAAAGCACCTACGTTGTCTTGCTAGGGAGAGATTGGATTCA
This sequence comes from Avena longiglumis, assembly GCA_030063025.1. NCBI lineage: Eukaryota > Viridiplantae > Streptophyta > Magnoliopsida > Poales > Poaceae > Avena > Avena longiglumis. The sequence continues at coordinate 502,329,248 of CP125977.1, forward strand.
CGCTAATAATCGCATTCCATCCACGATGCACCATGCCTAATCTGATGGGATGGAGATGAAGTGGAGGTCATTCATGCAGATGATTCGATCGAGATCTCCATAGCGCACGAACATCCGGGAAGCGAAGAAGACCAAGAGCGATCTCGAATCAGTCTAGACGGCTGTGAGCGCATTGAAGCTATAAAAAACGGGGTGAGGCTGGTCTTATCCACTGGCCTGACAGAGTAGCAAAGTCCACGATCTTACGTGGTATGGCCGATCCCTGCGATCGGCCATAAAAAATAAAAAGCAGTAATCTTACGACAAGCGGGTCATGCAGTCGTAGTAGGGAGATTCCCTGCCATTGTAGAGCACAAATAAGTTGTAAACCTTCCTTGACTAATGCAATCGAAAAGGGGGCCGATTCCGGCAATCAGCCCAAATTATCTTTGTCATCCTCACCAACTGTTTGCCCCGTGTTTGGCATCGATTTAGCAGGTGACGGGAAGCTAGGGTATGGGTTTACATCCGCTGATGAGCTAGAGGAGATCGACATCGGTCCTGGGGATAAGCCACGACCAACATTTATTAGCAAGAAGTTAGATCCGAATTTGCGGGGTCCGATGATAGCTCTGTTGAAAGAATATCCAGACTTCTTCGCCTGGGACTATACAGAGATGCCCGGGTTAGACAGGAGCATCATTGAGAATCGACTCCCACTTAAAAAAGGATTTCGGCCATTCCAGCGAAGCACGGATGAAGGCGAAATTTTGGAAGAAGTCAAGAAAGAGGTCGAGAAAATGTTGACACCAAGTTAATCAGGCCATGCGGTATCCGAGTGGATTTCTAGTACCGCACTGAGAGAAAAGGATGGCGCTGGCGTGTTGCCATAGATTTTCGGGATCTCAATAGAGCTACTCAAAGGATGAGTATCCGATGCTAGGTAGTAGACGTTAATCAACGCAATACCTGGTCATAAGATCTTGAGCTTCATGGATGGCAATGCGGTTACAACCAAATTTTTATGGCTCCGGAAGATATACACAAGACTGCATTCAGAGTCCCAGGTTCGGTGGGGTTGTTTGAATATGTAGTCATGACGTTTGGACTGAAGAATGCCGGCGCCACATACCAAAGAGCCATGAATTACATTTTCCATGATCTGATCGGCAAGCTGGTTGAAATTTATATCGATGACGTGGTGGTCAAGTCTGCTTCAGTACAAGGACACTTGGACGATCTGCAAAAAGTCCTGGACCGAACAAGGAAATTGCCTACGGATGAATCAAAGAAGTGTGCCTTGGCGTGTGACGGTCAGTTCTCGGGTTTCTTGGTCCACGAACGGAATTGAGATCGGCTGAAAAGTCGAGGCGGTCACGAACTATGAAGCCACCTACCACGAAGAAAGAACTGCAGTCTCTCATCGGCAAGATCAACCGTCGGAAGATTCATCTCCAATCATCGGGAAGAATAGAGCCATTCATGTGACCGGTGAAAATTAAATCGATGAGGAGTTCGGCTGGGGGACGAACAACGAGCCTTGACGAGATTAAAGAATATCTAACGAAGCCACCAGTGTTAGTTCCGCAGCCGGATAGGCCGTTCTACATTTACTTGTCAGTAGCTGACACGTCCATCGCCTCAGTGGTGGTGCAAGTTTATGATGGTCTGGAGCGAGTTGTATTTTACATCGCGAAGGATCCGGATGCGAGACAAGGTATCCCGAGATCGATAAGTTGTGCCTCTGCTGTTTTCACACTGCAAGCGCCACATCTTGCTCTCGCGGAGATTATCATTATCTGCAAGTCGGATGTCATAAAACATATCCGTCGGCTCCTATGTTGAAAGGCCGATTGGGAAATGGATGTTTGCATTATCGAATTTGACATCCGGTATCAACCCGCGGTTAAGGGTCGGCGTTGGCGACCTTATTGCGAAAGAATCAAGACCGATATAGCAGCTGTCTGCTATACGTGGGCTATGTTTTCGATGGATCGGTTTGTGACGATGGTTGCGGCATCGGCATTCTACTCGTGTCGCCCGGGGGCAACAATTTCCTTCTCCATCAGGTTATCTACCCTCGCACCAACAACGCCCGAGTATGAGGCGTCGCAAGGGAATGGAGTTGCTCATCGAAGGCGGAGCGTAAGTGGAAATTTTGGAGACTCCAAGTTGGTGATTTCCCAACTCACGGAGGAATACAAGTGTGAGAGCGAGTCGCTCTTCCCATTATGGCTGCAATGCCGTGGTGATGGCACAGTTCCGGTACATAAACTTCACTGGATCCCGCGATCGCAGAATCACGAGGCAAATGATCTTGCACAAATGGCTTGTGCTACAAGGACGTAATGAGGGCTGATGTTCGTGCAGTTCCCGGAGGCCAACGACTGGAGAGCCGATATCTTCAATTACTTGAAGGATTCGGCTCGGGGGGCACCTAAACGGATAAGGTACAAGGCCATGAAGTATGTGCTTATTGGGGACGACATGTTTTACGTGACTCTGGAGGGTTCTTGCTCAAATGTCTGGGCCAACCGAGGCCAATCGGCTCCTACACGAGGTACAGGCGCTGTGGAACTCACCAATCGGCTCACAAGATGAAATGGTTGATCAGCGATCGGGTTTTATTGGCCCACCATGCTTGAGGACTGTTTCAAGTACTACAAAGGGTGTCAAGCATGTCGAAATTTGGGAAAATTCAGATGGTACCACAAGAATGAACCCCATCATCAAGCCTTGGCCATTCCGAGGTTGGGGCATGGATATGATTGGCAAGATCAATCCTCCATCAAGCAAAGGCCACATGTGGATTTTGGCCATCGATTATTTCACTAAATGGGTGGAAGCTGTCCCTATGAAGTCGTGAACTCAAAGGATGTTATCAATTTTGTGAAAGAACATGTCATTCATAGATTCGGATTCCCAAACTATCACGACCGATGGAGGTTCGGTCTTCATTTCTCACGAGTTTAGAAAGTTCTGGAGGACACGGAATCAAGCTGATCCGATCATCTCCATACTATGCTCAAGCAAATGGGCAAGTCAAGCGCCCAACGAGCCTTATCAAGTGATCAAGAGGAAAGTCGATGAGCACCCTAGGAGGTGGCATGAGGTTTTGTCGAGGCTTTATGGGCTTATCGCATGTCATGTCATGGAGCGATAAAACCTCGCCATACCATCTAGTCTATGGACAAGAAGCCGTGTTGCCTCGGGAAATTACGGCTGGATCGAGACGTGTCACTTTTCGTAACGATCTAACAATCAAGAATATGCGACCACGATGAGTGATGTGTTGAGGATTTAACGAGCTCAGCCGTGGTCGCTGAGAAAATCAAAGAGAACAAGGCCAAGGTAGCTCGTGCATATAATAAGAAGGTGAGACCAAAGGAGTTCCACGTTGGAGATCGGTGTGGGAAGCTGTATTGCCGTTGGGGACTAAGGATGCAGCATGGTAAATGGTCTCCAAATTGGCACGGACATACAGGTCGATCAAGTTTTAAGAGGGAACGTACATGCTTGAGGAGCTGGACGGCGTGAAATTCCCAGTAGCTGTCAACGGTCAGCATCTCAAGAAATATTTCCCAAGCATGTGGGATGATGGACAGTGAAATATGGGGGGCCGATACATGAAATCGGCCAAATAAAAAAAATATATAGCCGATGCGGTCATCGACTCTAGAGGTTCAAACTGGCAAGCGGTGTGCGGTTTACATGAACAAAGCTACTGAAGGAATGCCTCGAAGGCGTGGAGGGCGTCAGCACGGAAACGATCCACCTCGGCGATCTCGGCTTCGTCATCTTCGTCCTTGCCCGTCACTAGCTGCTTGTTCAGGGCACGTATTTCTGCCAGATCGGTCTTCAGTTGAGCTTTGAGGCCTTCTGCTTCGTCTTGGGAGCGGGCGATGGATGCTTCCTTGTCGCGAATGAGCTTTTTAGTCGCCCGGACCTTCTCTTCAAGATCTTCCAACTCCCTTTTTAAGGATGCGAGCTCGGTGATCGACAGAGGTGTCAGCTTTGGCATCCAGAGACGCCTTTTTCTCGTTGAGCTGCTGACATCTGTCTGCAATATTGGCCTTCAGCGGAAGTTGGGCGCGGCGCAGATTGATCCTTTCACGAGCTAACTTCACCCTTGACCCGTAGAAAGACAGAGTTACAACTGGCCAAAGCTTCACCTGCAATGCTACTGGGAGTTGGTCCTTGATTTCGGCAAGAACGCTCTTCACCTCCTCAGAACCCTCGATCAACTCCTCGATTGGGGAGGACAGCAAGGCTTTAAGACTCTGGAATTGAGGTAGAACAGCCCTGGCTCGCGGTTCATCGTTGGCAACAGAGGGAGTTGGTTCGATGGATTCAGGGTCGAACGTTAGCAAGCCTGAAATATCACAACCCTGGCAGCCCGAAAAGGCGTCAGTATGCGTCCAACATGGAAGGATGAGCCGAAAGAAGCTAACGTACCTCTCCTAAGATCGAGGGGATAGCAGATGACGAGACAATCGGCTTGTGTGTGGTTGCTGGGGGCTTGGCCAAAGTGGTAGCCGTTTCATCTGCACCTTCGGGGATTGCTAGGTCCGGCTTGGCTAAAGGCATCGGCACGGCCCCGGCCTTCCCACTAGAAGCGTCGGTCGTCTGCATGAAAGGTGCTTAGCCGATGCAAATGGTGATGAATCGGTAGATGAAGAAACAAGTGGTAAGAGCATGAAGGGTGATGACTTTCGAAACCTCTTGGCTCGACGAAGAAGTTTGTAGTACCTTGCGAGCCCGCTTGGGGCTCACAGGTGGCCCCGCCTCGACTGATGCTCGGGGGGCAGTAGGTTCAGGAACCGGCCTTTTCCTGGGAGCCGATGGTGGCAAATCTGGCTGGTTTGGTGTGGCGGTCCTCTCAGAGTCTGTTTGGCTCGATTCTCCTCGATTGGGTTGTGTGTCCTCGTGGGAGGTGTCTTTGACGGAAGCCTGCAAGAGAAGGAGAGCTAGTAAGCACGAGCATGTCTGCAAGAATGAAAGAATGAGAGAGATCAACCAAGGCATGGATCAGCGTACATGCAAACTTCCTGGAGAAGGGCTCCGGCGCCTCAAAGTCTTCCTGGCAGCTACCTTCTTCACCACCGTTCTTGTTTTAGTTGGAACTCGAGGGGCAGCTGACCTTGAAGTTACTTGGTTCTTAGAAGCCGATTGTGGTGATATCGGCTGGTTCTGCATCACGACCTTTTTAAAAGGTGGCGAGTTTTTGCAGAAAAGGACCACTGGAGCTGGTGGGAAGAATTCGAAGGGGGAGCCATCACCGTGTGTAGGTTCAGGACCATCCTGTTGCTGCAAGGAGACAGAGCGGGTTATTAGAAGAATCATTTGTGAGATGCCTCAAGAAATTTTACAAGTAATGGTACCTGTTCTACGGGGATATCATATTCAGCATCGAGTTGTTTCAGCAACGGTCCCAGAGCTCTCCTGAAGGCCTGAGTCTTCCACATCGACCACCAGTTTTCAAAGCCATCGGTTGATGAAGCGAAGGAGAGGTCGTTAGGAATTGGGATGGTCAGAGCATCGAAGAAGGAATAACACCTTTGACTGGTGAGAGGATCGGGCAGGTCGGCTCTGCTCTCTGTAAGATGGTGGAGAAATAAATGGGGAGGTACTTGTCCAAGGCCAAATTGCCGAGCCACTACGACCGGCTGGTAGAATTCATACCCAGGCTTGATTATTCTGTTGGATGTACTCATGCCAACTGGAAGGAAACAGGGACGGATCACAGTGGAAAAGAGCCGAGTCTTGGTGTCATCGGCAAAGTTGTCTAGCTCAAGGAGATTGGATTTTCAAAATGTTCGATTCTTCCATGTAAGGAAAGAAGATAGGATTGTCCGTGCCTTGAAAGAAAGTCTTGAACCACTTGGATGCTTCTGAGGGATCATTTACTACCGGCAGTCTATACAAAGCTTGGCCGTAGCTGGTGCATCGGATCTGCTTCCCTTTGACATCTGGAAAGGTGCAACTCGCCAAAAGGGGGAAGTTTGGGACGTGGTTTTGAAAATACAGCTGAGCCCGTAGCTGAATGAACCACCAAGGACCTCCTGTTTTGACTGCTATGCCAGAGAATAGTTTGACAGACATCAACTGGAGATATCGATAGACCTCTCCAAGGAACAGTTTGCCGATGCCAAGGTGAGTGCCTTTGGCAAGCTCGTAGGCTAAGGAGAGATAATTCTTGGTTGGAGCAAGGGAAGGGCCACATAATATGAAATGTTCCAGCCAGAAGTTGAGAAAGGTTGTGTGTTCTTTCTCTGTGACAGGGACTTTAGTTTTTATATGGCATTGGAGGTAGGCACCCCAGTTCGTGCAGTCTGTTTTGGAAGACAGCTTGTAGGGGACCTTGGTCAGCTTAAAAGCAGAGGGGCTGGGTGATGTAACATCCAGACCAGTAATCATCACCACGTCTAACAGAGTTGGTGTCATGGGGCCATGACCGAACATAAAGCAGTTCAGAGCATCGGACCAGAAATAGCCGATGGTTTTTAAAAGATTTTCGTGTTTTTCAAGGGGAGACAATGACAAATGCAAGGCATCGGCTATTCCCGTGGTTTCCCATTGGGATTGGTAAGCTCTAGCTACCCTGCTGAACCAAGAGACCCAATGTTCAGGGGGATTAGGCCAGGCTCGCAAGGATCGGCCCAAGAGTTCAAATCTAGGTCTTGGCTTACGAAGGGATTCATTTGCTTCAAGAGATCGGATGGGCAGGACTAGATTCTCAGACGGCCAAGAGAGAGAATTTGGGAGAGAAGGATGCGGCAGAATGTCCGAAACCTAAAAAATTTAATGGTGGAATAAAGCATTAATTGTGTGTTTGCCATTAATTCTAGCATCGTGTCGGGATCATGAGGAGTAGGCGACCTTCGCACTGAGACCGTTGGGTTGGTGTTGGACGATTCCCATCTAGTTTGCGGCGGAGATGGATCTATGATTGGGGATCGAGGGTTCTTGTCGCTGTGAGCTCGATCGGTCGGTGAGCAATTGGAGATCCGGGTCGCCTTTTTGAAAAGGGTCGCAGCTACCGCTTGAAATCGAAAGTGGCCGCTCAGATTTGTCTAAGTATGCGACCAAATTTGACCTTGTCAACGTTTTTGGGAAAGCCAATGTTTTACCATCGGCTCTTTGGGCTTTGACTTGGTTGACTGTATGAGCGTAGCATGGTGAAATCCGATACATTACTGTCGGCTTCTAGAACATCGACCTATTTTGACTATCGGCAAAATTGAGTTGGAAAAGCAATCTTCGAGTTGAAAGAAGCAATCTTTGTTCATTCAAAAGACGATTGTTTACAATGGAGCTGATTGCTTACAAAAGGAAATCTACTACTAGTACTACTACTACTAGTTCCTAATCTAGAGGCCGGTGTCGTTACCGCTGTCTTCGCCGTCGTCTTGTTCGCTGTCATCAGCGCCGGCTGCCTTCATTCTTCTTCAAGAAGATGCCGGGGCCTCTTCGTCCTCGTCGTCGTCGGTGTCCTCGCTGGACCCGCGCGAAGCGCTTCACCGGGTACTGCGGAGGAGGTGTCCTCCTCCTCCTCCTCGTCGGAGGGTTCGACGTCATCCTGGACCAGGCCGTCGGTGCTCCGCCTCCAGTTCCCGTCGACAAGGAACTGCAGGCCCTCCTCGCCGTCGTGGGACTCGCTGCCCCGACCAGCGGCGAGTTCAATCCTCTCGTCCCACCATTGTGGGCGAGAGTCTCAGACGCCGTTGGCGGTGCTCCGGCGTCTCTCGCCGCTCATCGTGTTGGAAGACCGGGAGGAAAGGCGGATGATTTGGAGGAAGAAGAGGGCCATGGCGGAGGAAGAGGGTTTTTCCGGAGGAAGAGGGTTTTGGCTAATGGAGGAAGATGGGGCTGCAAACTGCTCGATGAATTTAAATAAGGGGAATAGTGGGAGGTGGTTCAATGCCATAGCGGTTTCCGAATGCGGTGCCAAAATTGTCAAATCATGCAATCGCGGAGAAGTTGAGAAGACAGGCATCATGATGAGGGGTGGCGTGGCGATTACGCTCGCAACGCGTAACCCGATATAAAAAAGGGGAAGAAAAACATCAATGAGTGGTTTTGGAATTATTATTGCCAAAACCAGGGGGCATGTTATCGCCATATTTCGCCAAAGGAGGAGATGGGCCGAATCAAGATGGGCTTGGAAGATACATATATGCAACGTGTTGTTGAATCGGCCTTGTGTGTGGATTTGGGCTAAATTGCCCGTGTATCAGATATTGTAGTAGGTTCCGCTTTCGGTTTAAGTAAGAGATAGAGTTGTTAGGTTATTCCAAAGATAGAAAGTCTCCGGACTATAAATATGTACCTAAGGTTATTGAGAAAAGGAGGACAATCACGTTCACAACAACACAATCTCGCGATCGCCACCCCTTGTTTCTAGGGTTTCTTTCGTAAGTGTCATGCTGCCTAGATTGCATCTTGCGATCTAGGCGATTCTGCTATCGTTATTTGGTGTTACTCGTCTGAAGCCTTGTTGATGGCGAGTAATACTATTATCATAGATTTGTTTAGGTTAGCATCGGTACTTTTCGCTATGATTGTTTAGTTATGCTACCTCTAGTTACCTCGCTACCTTTGCACCTTTTCCCGGGTGTAAGGGTAGCATCTTGCTTGATCTTTATTCAGTTGATTTGATCTGTTATTGTTTTGCCTTGTTTTCCAAGGTTTAGTTTGATATCCATGTAGTCAGGCCTTGCAAACGGGTTGAACGATCCAGTAGTACGTGAGGATATGGTTTGCCAATTCGAGAGGAGTTGTTCCGGGAATTGACTTTACGTCGGTTGTTAGGCCTTCTCTAGGGTTAGTTTTCCATTATCTTTTGTATCTACCAGGCTCAATTACGTGTAGGACGTTCCAATTACGTGGTGAAAACGTTAAACTGCCGTAGATCGATTTAACTTGTATTGATGAAGCAAAACCCCATGTTATCATAGATCTAATGCAGAACCATGGGACAATCAGCTCCAGGAGCCGATTCACAGGGAAACCTGGGAGCCGGTCACGGCTCGAATTTTACGTATACTTGTTTACCATGCAGGAAACTGATCGAAGCAATCCATCACCTTCGACGGTATAGGTGGCACGCCCTTGAACCAAGCCAGGACGTGTGCCGGAGTTTTGCGGGCCGTTGCCCGAGGGACCAGGGCCCACCAGCAGTTCTGGGAGCCTCCCGGCTCTTCGTGTTGCTCGTCGCTGATCGCCGGTGGGTTTGGGACGTGGTTTTGAAAATACAGCTGAGCCCATAGCTGAATGAACCACCAAGGACCTCCTGTTTTGACTGCCATGCCAGAGAATAGTTTGACAGACATCAACTGGAGATATCGATAGATCTCTCCAAGGAACAGTTTGCCGATGCCAAGTTGAGTGCCTTTGGCAAGCTCGTAGGCTAAGGAGAGATAATTCTTGGTTGGAGCAAGGGAAGGGCCACAAAATATGAAATGTTCCAGCCAGAAGTTGAGAAAAGCTATGTGTTCTTTCTCTGTGACAGGGCCTTTAGTTTTCATATGGCGATGGAGATAGGCACCCCAGTTCGTGCAGTCTGTTTTGGAAGACAGCTTGTAGGGGACCTTGGTCAACTTAAAAGCAGAGGGGCTGGGTGATGTAACATCCAGACCAGTAATCATCACCACGTCTAACAGAGTTGGTGTCATGGGGCCATGACCGAACATAAAGCAGTTCAGAGCATCGGACCAGAAATAGCCGATGGTTTTTAGAAGATTTTCGTGTTTTTCAAGGGGAGACAATTACAAATGCAAGGCATCGGCTATTCCCGTGGTTTCCCATTGGGATTGGTAAGCTCTAGCTACCCTGCTGAACCAAGAGACCCAATGTTCAGGGGGATTAGGCCAGGCTCATAGCGGTCGGCCAAGAGTTCAAATCTAGGTCTTGGCTTGAAGGGGATTCTTTGCTTCGCAAGAGATCGATGGCAGGACTAGATTCAGACGGGGCCAAGACAGAGAATTTGGGAGAGAAGGATGCGGCAGAATGTCTGAAACCTAAAAAATTTTAATGGTGGAATAAAGCATTAATTCAGGTGTTTGCCATTAATTCTAGCATCGTGTTCAGACTGCGAGGAGTAGGCGTACCTTCAGACCAGAGACCGCTGGGTTGGTGTTGGACGATTCCGCCATCTAGTTTGCCGGTGGAGATGGATCTAGGCGATTGGGGATCGAGGGTTCTTGTCGCTGTAAGCTCGATCTGTTCGGTGAGGCAATTGGAGATCTGGTTTGGCCTTTTTGAAGAGGGTCGCAGGCTACCGTTTGAAACTGGGAAGTGGCCGCTCAGATTTGTCTAAGTATGCGACCAGATTTGACCTTGTCAACGTTTTTGAAAGCCGATGTTTTACCATCGGCTCTTTGGGCTTTGACTTGGTTGGCTGTATGAGCGTAGCATGGTGAAAGCCGATACATTACTGTCGGCTTCTGGAACATCGACCTATTTTGACTATCGGCAAAATTGAGTTGGAAAAGCAATCTTCGAGTTGAAAAAAGCAATCTTTGTTCATTCAAAAGACGATTGTTTACAATGGAGCTGATTGCTTACAAAAGGAAATCTACTACTAGTACTACTACTAGTTCCTAATCTAGAGGCCGGTGTCGTCGCCGCTGTCTTCGTCGTTGTCTTGTTCGCTGTCATCAGCGCTGCTGCCGGCGTCGTCTTCATTCTTCTTTGAAGATGCCAGGGCCTCCTCGCCCGTCGCTGCGTCTTGGTGTCCTCGCTGGACCCGGCGCGGAAGCGCTTCACCGGCGGGTACTCGTCGGAGGAGGTGTCCTCCTCCGCTTCCTCCTCCTCGTCGGAGGATTCGACGCCATCCCAGGACCAGGCGTCGTCGGTGCTCTCCGCCTCCAGTTCCCCGTTGACAAGGAACTGCAGGCCCTCCTCGCCGTCGGTCAGGGACTCGTCGTCCTCCGACCAGGCGGCGAAGTTCCAATCCCTCTCGTCCCACCATTGTGGGGCGAGAGCCTCGTACACCTCCATTGGCGGGTGCTCCGGCGTCGGCTCTCGGCCGCTCATCGTGTTGGAAGACTGGGAGGAAAGGGCGGATGATTTGGAGGAAGAAGAGGCGGCCATGGCGGAGGAAGAGGGTTTTTTGTCTAATGGAGGAAGATGGGGGCTGCAAACTGCTCAGATGAATTTAAATAAGGGGAATAGTGGGAGGTGGTTCAATGCCATAGCGGTTTCCCAGAATGCGGTGCCAAAATTGTCAAATCATGCACTGCGGAGGAGTTGAGAAGACAGGGCATCATGATGAGGGGGTGGCGTGACGATTCTGCTCTGCAACGCGTAACCAGATATTAAAAAAAAAGGGGAAGAAAAAACATCAACAGAGTGGTTTTGGAATTATTATTGCCAAAACCAGGGGGGCATGTGTTATCGCCATATTTTGGCCAAAGGAGGAGATGGGCCGTAATCAAGATGGACTTGGAAGATACATATATGCAACGTGTTGTTGAATCGGCCTTGTGTGTGGATTTGGGCTAAATTGCCCGTGTATCTGTATATTGTAGTAGGTTCCGTTTCGGTTTAAGTAAGAGATAGAGCTGTTAGGTTATTCCAAAGATAGAAAGTCTCCGGACTATAAATATGTACCTAAGGTTATTGAGAAAAGGAGGACAATCACGTTCACAACAAACACAATCTCAAGATCGCCACCCCTTGTTTCTAGGGTTTCTTTCGGGTAAGTGTCATGCTGCCTAGATCGCATCTTGCGATCTAGGCGATTCGCTATCGTTATTTGGTGTTACTCGCATCTGAAGCCTTGTTGATGGCGAGTAATACTATTATCATAGATTTGTTTAGGTTAGCATCGGTACTTTTCGCTATGATTGTTTAGTTATGCTACCTCTAGTTACCTTGCTACCTTTGCACCTTTTCCCGGGTGTAAGGGTAGCATCTTGCTTGATCTTTATTCGTTGATTTGATCATTATAGTTTTGCCTTGTTTTCCAAGGTTTAGTTTGATATCCACGTAGTCAGGTCTTGCAAACGGGTTGAACGATCCAAAGAGTACGTGAGGATATGGTTTGCCAATTCGAGAGGAGTTGTTCCGGAATTGACTTTACGTCGGTTGTTAGGCCTTCTAGGTTAGTTTTCCATTATCTTTGTATCTACCGGGCTCAATTACGTGTAGGACGTTCCAATTACGTGGTGAAACGTTAAACCGTCAGAGATCGATTTAACTTGTATTGATGAAGCAAAACCCCATGTTATCATAGATCTAATGCAACCATGGGACAATCGGCCCGGAGCCGATTCACGTGGAAACAGGGAGCCGGTCACGGCTCGAATTTTATGTATACTTGTTTACCATGCAGGAAACTGATCGAAGCAATCCATCACCTTCCTGACCAGGTATAGGTCAGGTGGCACGCCCTTGAACCAAGCCAGGACGTGTGCCGGAGTTTTGCGGGCCGTTGCCCGAGGGACCAGGGCCCACCAGCAGTTCTGGGAGCCTCCCGGCTCTTCGTGTTGCTCGTCGCTGCTCGCCGGTGGGTTTTGACAGGCAACAGGAAGAGGTCCAAGTAACCTAATTAGAGGAGTTGTGATCTATAATTTTCCAATAGTTGACGTACAAAAATGTAAATATTTGCATAATTGAGAAGTACATTACATGGGTGTATGAACTTGACCAATATTCAACAAACCATGCTACGAGAGCATTAAAATGGACAAACCTTGCGAAATTCTAGTGTAGAACGAAAGATATTTCGGAAGAACCAATAGGATAAGAAAGACTAAAATTTTGTTAAAAAATGAAAGTGTTATTTCTGGCAAGACAAGGGAGATGTGCGATAGAACAGTGAAGCTGAAATTTTTGTTTAAAAATGAAAGTGTTAATACTAATGGATGTTTCCTTTAGTATTAGAGGGTGTTCTTAAAATGATATTCCATCCATTAGCCATAAGACAAGGGAGACATGTGAGATAAATATATATATGATTTATTCTTACCAGCTTCACTTTGCTATCTGTTAGAAGAGAAGAGATGAAATTTAATCCAAATATTACTAAATAAAATCTATAAGTTTGATGAAATTCAAAGATACATATTTTATACTGAATATTAGAATATTTTGGTTAACTGTTCCATACAAAAAACACTTTTCAAGCTCTTCTAAATCTAGAAAATCATGACTTTCTCGAAGGGTACTTATAAATATGCCACAAATAGACAAACTCAAAAATGGTACATATTGTTTGGGTTCCGGTAAATATTTGATTGTTATTTGACCCACCATGTATTCTTTATTTTACATTTGTATCCTACACTATCCATAGTCCTTTTTTATACCCGGTTTTCATCTCCTAAATGAGATAAAATGGTAGAGCCTATTTTCGAGTGACCCTAGCCAACCTAAGGCCTCTCCTAGTGCCCTTCCTTGGGCGTTATCTCTTAGCCTCACACACCATAGTTTTTTCTACATGACATATAATCTCGAAATAGGCTTTCGCCCCGCTTTATAAATAAAGCACATAAGTGAGACCGCTGCTGGGCCAGACAGCACAACGCCCAAGGTACAAACCGGACCAACCACAAGACGACCGCTGGGGCAAACAGCACAAAAAGCCCAAAAGAAAATACAAAAGGAAGGAAAAAGAAAATAAAGCCGGCATCGGCGGTGCCACAAGAACGAAGGTAACTCGCCACCGTTGCGCCCACCAGATAATAACCACCACATGACTGGCATTTCAAAGCGCCGCGTACCAAGCAGCACCTCCAAGAAGGGGAGTGACGACAACGACACTGCTGCCCGGACCGGTCCTAGGGTTTCCCGATGCCCGAGAGGAGCGAGAGAAACACCACGCCCTTCAAGAAGGAGGGTGATACCTGGCGCCACCGCGTCAGGGTAAAAAAGACAAGGATTTCTCCCGACCTCTCAACAAACACCTCCCGGACACCTTGACATGCGCCACCAAACTCGCCGCCCACCTGCACGCGTCAGCACGGTCTTGAGGTCACCATCGTCGTCACGCCGTGAGCCATGGGGCGAGGCCAGTAAGACCGAGAGAGAGGGACCTTCGATGAGGGCCAGGATGACCTCAGCACGCGGGAGGGAACTACCTCCACCGCCAGAAGGCGGTAGCCGACCGGATGTAGCAGCAAGACAAACCAGGCCCGTCAGACCCGGCCGAACCCGAGGAGGCTCGTGAAGTCTCGCCGCCACACTGCAACAAGGGCGCCACCGTACACGCCAACCCTAGCACCAGGTCCATCTCCATCTTCCACCAGGGAACCACCGCCTCAGCAGTCCCAGACGTCAAATGACAGCTCCACCGCCACCAAACTCACCCGAGCAGGTCGAGCCTCCGCCGGACTGAGGAACACCAGTGCAAGTTGCCTCCCGGAGCCGCCTCCGACAAGAGGAAACCTTGCAGACCACCTTCCGGGGCCGCCGCCCCGGCATCCACGGACTCGCACCCACAGGGTTAGGGACATTGCGTGACCTGCAAGGCGGGGGAGGAAAGGTTGGCACAGGATGGTGGCAGCGGCACTGCCACACGGAGGAGACCGACCTCCACCGCCGATGGCGGTTGCTGTCCGGGGCGCGGTAGCAGGGGCACACCGGTCGGGCCTCCGGACCCAAAATAGGGCCGTAAAGTCCCGCCATCACTGCCGCAGCCCGCAACCGCCGCCTTCCTATACGCCCCACCCGCCAACCCGCCTCCAGAGGGTGGCAGCCCCGCACGGGGCCCGCCTCAGACCTAGATCGGGCCCAAGTGGGCCCAGATCTGGGCTAGCCGGAGCTATCGAGGGAGCACAACCCGCCGGCCGCCACCCCGCCGACTCCTGCCGGCGTCACCGCGCCGTCGCCACCGCACCTATGGAGCCGAGCAGCCCCTCCGCCATTGCCGCCGCCATCGATCTTTGCAGCGCCAAGGCAGCGCCTTCCGGCAGGAGGAGCACCAAGACAGCCCGCAGAGCCATCGAGCCGGCAGGCCCAGATCTGGCCAGCGCGAGGCCAGCCCCTGCCAAGGTCCCGCCGCCGCGTCCTCGCCGCTGACCACGAGCTCGCTGCCCTGGCCCTTGCCGCCCAAGGAGGGACCACGCACCACGCCGCCGTCGCCCAACACGCCGCGCCAAAGAAGCGCCGCCGCCCTGCTTCCCGACGGGAGAACCAGGCTCCAGCCCAGCGGAGGGGCCCGCAACCACCCACCGCCCGCGGGAGAAGGCTTTGCCGCGCCTGCAGCGGCGAGGAGGAGGAGGAGGAGGGCGGCGACAAGGGCTAGTCCTCCCGTCGCCACAAGCGGCGAGGAGGACACAGCAATGACATATAATTCTACAGAGAGATAGCGAAATGATCAACGATCTATTGTATAGATCATTACATCTTATACGCATCATCCATTTATATTCAGCATCTAAATAAATATGGGATTTAATACGATAAAAATGTAGTCCGTGTTAAATACAATGCATTGAGATATACAAAGAGACGGTGTTCTAAGACGGTGTTCTGAGACGATGCATTGGGATTGGTCTAACTAACTCAACCACTCCATGAGATTTTTGCACTGAATAATCTTTCAAAATATATACCAATTTATTGAAGAGCACAAGTCTCCGTTCTTAGAAAAGTGCCTGTTCTAGAGGAGGGCGGCCAACACTTAATTGGTTCGTACAAACGAGAATGGCAAGAAAAAAGAAATATGATAGCACTAGCTATTTTTCATTGACCCTACTACTACATTAACTAACTCAACCACTTTCGTTCCACTATATGATTTCAAACTATGGCGCAAAATGGTTTCGAAGAGTGCAGTATTTAAGAACACAAGTCCTCGTTTATGTTAGATCTAATAGGATATCTAGGTGTCGATCTAGTGAGTATCTGAGAGAATCATACCGTCGGCCTTCATGGTTGATGAAGAGCTTGCCATCGAGCTCGTCGGAGTGGTGGCGGCGGTGAGGCGGGTGCTTCCCGCCGCTGCAGCGCTAGCCCGATCGGTGGCTCTAGGATTTGGTGTGTTGGTGGGGTGAGTGGGCATGACGAACCTTGGCGTGCGTGCCCCCGGCCCTCACCTCTTTTATATGCATTGCACGACAGGGGCCACCAACGATAGCGATGTTGGGAGCCCCCGATCAGGACGCGAGACCAATCCATTCGGTCGTTGGGAGGAAACGTGAGGAGATCAAACTAACATTCTCCCTCTTAATCTCATCTTTCATTCAACTTATACTTTAAACTTATACTTCGGCACTCATTTCATCACGGATCAACATATAGAGCATGTCTTGTTATAATGTTCAGTTACTCACCATAGATTCAACAGCCACTACACACCTCTCTATTTTGAAATAGATTCTTGTTCTAGGCCCTTAATATCCAGGCATCATAGGCTTTTCCGTAAACCCATGCCGGCTAAGTGTTCTCTGAACACACTGAGCGGTAAGCCTTTTGTGAGCGGATCCGCGAGCATTTATTTTGTACTTATATGCTCTAAACTTATGGTATGATCCTGTATTCTTTCTTTCATAACATAAAACTTAATGTTAATGTGTTTGGCAGCAACACTTGACGTATTGTTGTGAGCATAGAATATACTTATATACTTATATGATCATTGTTGCAGTACATTCTGAGTGGTCTTTGAATGTTGTCCACCACTCTCAATCCGGATATAAACTTCTTTAACCAGTTTGCCTGCCCCGTGGCCTCATAACATGCTACATACTCAGCTACCATCGTGGACGATGCCGTGATGGTTTGCTTGGAGCTTTTCCACGATATAGCTTCACCTGCGAGAGTAAATATATATCCTGACATGGACTTTCTTTTATCTACATCTTCCGCATAATCTAAATCTGAATACCCTTCTATCTCAAGGGAATCAGTTCTTCTGTATGTTAACATGAGGCCTTTTGTGCCATTTGCATAACGCAATGCCTTCTTTACCATTTTCCAGTGATCTATTCCTAGATTACTTTGAAATCTGCCAAGTATTCCGGTAACAAAATCTAAGTTAGGGCGTGTACATACTTGAGCATACATCAAGTTCCCGACAGCAGAAGCATATGGAACCGCTTTCATTTGATCGATCTCATATTGGTTTCTAGGACATTAAAATTTCCCAAATCTATCGCCTTTGACTACAGGGGAAGACGTAGTATTACTCCATGCATACTATACTTCTTAAAAATCTTCTCTAAGTATGCCTTCTGCGATAGCCCTAAAACCCTCCTTTCTCTATCTCGGAGAATTTTAATTCCTAGAACGAATGAAGCTTCACCAAGATCTTTCATATCAAAGTTCGGGGACAAGAACTTCTTTGTCTCCAATAGTAGACTAACATCACTACTAGCGAGTAGAATGTCATCCACATACAGGATAAGGAAAATGAATTTCCCATTCTTGAACTTTGCATATACGCAATTGTCCTCCTCATTCTCATCGAACCCAAACTTTCTTATTGTTTCATGGTACTTTAAATACCATTGCCTGGAGGCCTATTTTAATCCATAATTGGATTTCTTTAGACGGCATCTCATACGTTCTTTTCCTTCCACGACAAAACCCTTGGGTTGTGCCATGTAAATCTTTTCTTCCAAGTCTCTATTTAGGAAGGCCATCTTTACATCCATCTGATGCAATTCTAAATCATAGTGTGCCACTAAAGCCATTATGATTCTAAAGGAATCCTTCCTTGATACTGGAGAAAATGTCTCATTATAATCTATTCCTTCTCTTTGGGTGAAGCCTTTAGCAACAAGTCATGCTTTATATCTTTCAATATTCCCTCTAGAGTCACATTTTGTTTTGTAAACCCATTTACAGCCTACCGTTTTGGCTCCTTTAGGAATTTCCTAAACCCTAAACCCTAAACCCTAAACCCTAAACCCTAAACCCTCTTTTAAATCTCAGACTTTGTTGCTATTCATGTATCTCATTTCATCTTCCATGGCTTCAAGCCACTTCGATGAGTGAGCACTTTTAATGGCTTCTTCAAATGTGGTGGGATCAACCTCCATTTGAACTTCTTCACTGACATTGATTTCAAAATCGTTAGGAATAGCTGGCTTTCTAGTTCTTTGAGACCTTCTAAGGGTCTCGCCTTCTGGCACATTCTCTGTGTGGGGCTGTTTCAGCTCTCCCTCATGTGTGGTAACAGGGTTTTCATTTTCATTCGTTGTTGCCACAGGAGAACTAACAACAGGTGTCACATCGACATTGTCCTATGTCGGTGCAGCAGCAAGTATCAATAAAAATGGTTCCTGGATCATCGGAGTGGGTGCATGCACCCGCTTCTCCTCAAGGTTGATTTCTCGGGATACCGTGCTCCCCTTGATCATCTGATCCTTCAAAAACACAGTGTGTCTCGTTTCTACAAACTTAGTAATTCTGTCTGGACAATAGAAATGATAACCTTTCGACTTGTCTGGATAGCCAATGAAATGGCAACTTACTGTCTTAGGATCTAACTTATCAAGGTTTGGGTTGAAGAGTTTGGCCTCAGCTGGACAGCCCCACACTTGCAAATAATTGAGTGAAGGTTCGCAACTAGTCCATAACTCATATGGTATTTTAGACATCGACTTACTTGAAACTCGATTAAGTATGTGAATGGCGGTTTTTAACGCCTCCATCCACAAACCAACCGGTAAGGTGGAGTAACTTAACATGCTTCTCATCATATCCATCAAGGTACGATTATGTCTTTCAGCTACTCCATTCTGCTGAGGCTCCCCCGGTGTTGAATATTGGGCAACTATACCATGTTCCTATAGAAACATTGCAAAGGTTCTAGGAACTTGACCATATGGGGTATGCCGACCGTAGTATTCGCCTCCACGGTCGGACCTTACTACTTTAATCTTTAAACTATGCTGATTTTCAACTTTAGCCTTAAATATCTTGAATTTATCCAATGCTTCTGAACGCTCTTTAATTGGATAAATATAATCATAACGCGAATAATCATCCGTGAATGTTATGAAAGAGTCATAGACATCCACAGATGTCACAGGAAACGGACCACATATATCTGTATGAATTATTTTTAAAACACTCATATGCTTCTTTTGGCGCCCTTCTTAATATTCTTCACAAACTTTCCTTTAATGCAATAGATGCATTGCTCTAAATTTGAAAATTCGAGAGGCGGTAGAATTGATTCTTTTACTAAGCGTTCTATCCCCCCCCCCTCTAAATATGGCCTAAACAATAGTGCCATTCGAAGAGACATCGTCAATTCTTTTCCTCTTATTCTTTCCATTCAGGGATGAGTAGGCATTCTCATTCTCAACGCTTAATGCATTCATATTCTCACAAAGTGATAAAAAATAAAGCTTGTCTTGTCTAAAGGCAAGACCAACAATCTCATTATTAAACTTGATCTTACATTGTCCATCACCAAAATGGCAAGCAAAACCACAATAATCTAAGCGCGATACACTTATTAAGTTTCGATGCAAAAAGGGTACATAAAGTACATCTATTAGTAAAAGTACAAAGCCATTTTATAGCTCTAATGGGAGATCTCCAATGGCTTCGAATTCAGCTTGGACGCCGTTTGCAACTTTAATACTTCTTTCTCCTCTTTACAGGGTCCTTCTCATACGGAATCCATGTAATGAATTTGCAACAGGAACAGTCGCACCTGAGTCAATCCACCAAGTAGATTTTTCATAACTTAAAAATAAGGATTCATCAATAAAAGTAATTAAATCCTCACCATTCTTGCACAGATGCTTCAGAAAATCCACACAGTCACTCATGTAGGGGCCCTTCTGCTTGCACCACTTGCGGGTGTCCTTGTCCACCTCCTGCACCTGGTGATCATGAGACTTTCCATGCGGCTTATAATAAGAAGGATGCCCCTGAGGTTTCCCGTGTGGCTTGGAACCCTAAAAGTTCCTCTTCTTGGTTGGGCTTAGATAATTCACCAGATTGCCCCTTAAGCCTCTCTTCTTCTTGTACGCACATGGCCATCATCTTCTCAATGTCCCACTTTTCTGGCTATGTGTTGTAGTTCACAGCAAAGGCCTCAAATTGATTTGGCAGTGAGGCAAAAATCACATGATAATTAACTCGTCTGAAAGCTCCATGCCTATGGGCTTAAGCTTGGAAGACATGTTGCTCATTCGCAATATGTGATCCCTTACTCCACCACCAGTGTATCTTGTAGTAACAAGTTTCTTAATAAGAAAGCTTGCATGGGCCTTTGAATACCCAGTAAACTGACTATCTACCTTTTTCAGGTACTCATTGGCAGTGCTACTGTAACACCCCCGGTCACTCTGAACCGACGACTGTCACTTCTGGCAGCTCAATAGGATCTCTAGACTAACCCCACAGACCAACACTAGTCTTTTATGCACACTTTGTCCTCACTCGTACGCACCCGGTACCCACTTCCCGGTCGGTCACCCATCCTAGAATTGCTCTAGGTCAAGCACGCTTAAGCTTAGAGTTCTTTTCGAATGAGCTTCCAAAAAAGAAGTTGCAACTTGTTGATATGAGTATCATATCAATCCTATTAACACATGTGCTGGATCTCACATACACACACCCTTTAGAAGATCGATGCCCTTATTGATCAAGCACACTCCAGGAACGTCCCCTCTTGGCACACGTATGTGCGTCAAGTGCTGGCACATGTGCCATGCCATGTCCACTTCGGGCCACACGCGCCATGCTCCACATGTCCCTCCACTGACCCGCACACACCCGTTGTAACCTCGAGGATCGGCTCTGATACCACTTTGTAACACCCCCAGTCACTCCAAACCGACGGCTGTCACTTCTGGCAGCTCAATAGGATCTCTAGACTAACCCCACAGACCAACACTAGTCTTTTTTGCGAACTTTGTCCTCACTCGTGCGCACCCGGTACCCACTTCCCGGTCTGTCACCCATCCTAGAATTGCTCTAGGCCAAGCACGCTTAACCTTAGAGTTCTTTTCGAATGAGCTTCCGGAAAAGAAATTCCAACTTGTTGGTATGGTTTCCTATCAATCCTATTGAGCCATGCGTCAGGGTCTCACAGCTACACTCTGGGATTGCTCTCCTTATAGCTTCCATAATGGAGCTCTTAATCACCATCCAACACTTTTTATTGGACGAGTCCCACTTTGCACGATCAAGGTCCTACTTCATTCTTATTGGTGTATGGTCATGGACCCTTTTGTTGAAGTCAACTTCACTTTATTTTTCGCCCCTCACGGGATTGACAGATTCTATGGGACACGCCTCAATCAGTGCCAAGTCAAGGTCAAGCAGAGCCAGCCCCGTCTCAACCTTCTCTCGCCATGAGCCATAGTTTCCTCCATTGAGGGGCTCAATAGCCGAGATGAAACTCATAGGATTGCCTAAAAGCAGAATATCATTAAAATAATTTAATCCAACGTTGGTTAAATTAAAACATGAAACTTCTCAATATTAATTCTACATCACCGTTGGACAGAAATAGAACTAATAGTGATGAACTGACTATTCATAGTGAAAATTTTACTAACAACGTTAATCAATAAATAAAATCATCACTCTTTAAAAAATAATTGTCTCTTTATTGCATTTAAGCAATTACTTTTAAATATTTGCAGCAAAAAAATGAATTAAAATTCATGAACCTTTAAACTTTACAGAAACTTTACTGTTACTTTATTATTTTCTAGACAAAATTTCGTTGGATAATTTTGCTATAGAAAAAAACTGTGCAAAAGCAATCAAAACAGATAATAAACTGCCTAAATAAGCTTCTCTAAAATAAATAAGACGAAAAACTGGGCTCAACTGTAGAAAACGGCTCAGCACGCCTGTTTGCGCTGCGCGCGGCCCGTGTCGGCCCACAGCCGACCGCGGCCTTTTCTCTCTCTCTCCCGATCGTGACCGTTCATGATCCCTGACCTAGATCGGGCGGCTGTGCGCGACTCTCGCGAGATCAAAAATGGTGGCGCCGCTCTCAGCAGGAAAACCCTAGCTCATTTCGCCCCCTCCCACTGTCTGGCTCGCACGCTCCTGCTGGCGGTGGCCCTGCGCGGCTCGAGGCGAGGCGGCGCCACCCGGCACTGCCGGCGGCCCCCTCCCTCTCCGATGCCGCGAGCCCCTCCCCTTTGCTTTCCTCTCTATGCTTCCTCCACCATCCCCTTCCGCCACTATCCCGCTCGGAGCAGGGAGAGAGGGACATCAGAGAGCAAGCGGGCGGCACCCCTCAGGCTCCTTGACGGCGAGCCCCTCAACCCGTGGGTGGGAGCGCCGTCGTCAAGTGGCCAGCGGTGGTGCCCTCTCCCGGCGGCGGCGGCGGACGGCGAAGCTTTTTCTGTCTTTTGGATTTTCTTTTCGATTCGAGATCGTTTTTATCCGGGGAAACGAGATCTGGGGCTTTTCTGTGGGGGATCTTTGCGGCTAGGGTTTTTTACTAATGGGGGTTCTTCTTCTCGATGCCTCGGCTTGCCGATCCGCATCGGGATCGAGAGGAACGGTGCGGCCTCGCGGCGACGCTTCTGGAAACCCTAGCCCGCTTCTGTTCTTTCGATTTGCTACTACCTCAACTAGATCAACAAAACTAGCTTGCTCTGATACCATTGTTAGATATAATAGGATCTCTAGGTGTCGATCTAGTGAGTATCTAAGAGAATCATACCGTCGGACTTCGTGGTTGATGAAGAGCTCGCCATCGAGCTCGTCGGAGTGGTGGCGGCGGTGAGGTGGGTGTGCTTCCCGCCGTCGTAGCGCTAGCCCGTTCAGTGGATCTAGGGTTTGGTGTGTCGGTGGGGTGAGTGGGCACGACGAACCTTGGCGTGCGTGCCCTGGCCCCCACCTCTTTTATATGCGCTGCGCGACAGGGGCCCACCAACGATAGCGACGTTGGGCGCCCCTAATCAGGACGCGAGACCAATCCGTTCGGCCGTTGGGACGAAACGTGAGGAGATCAAACTAACAGTTTACCTTAAAAAACAAGTCCTTGTTGCTTCGTTGTTATTAGAAAAGAAAAGCGCATGCTGAAGACAAGTGTGACTACACTTAATTGGTTCGTACTACGCAGCAATATCATAAGCTGTTTCAACTAAAAAAGAATACACTACAAATCGGCAGTATCTGAATAATTCATATCTGACATGAATATTGATAAAAGATGCTTTACATTTGATTGCAATTTAAACAGAGTCAACATAACTGGAATGCTTCTTTGAAGCTTTGTAAACGTACCTGATTGCACGTCGATCGGCAGATGTGCTCAGGCACTCCGTGTAGCCGGAGAAAAGAAGATTCTTTAAACTACACTGCAAATTAATTATCCCAATTCTCAAATGCTTCCCCAAAGATTTCCTATACTTGGGTACGAAAAACAGATCCATTACGTGTCCATTTTGACCCCTCTCACTCCAATCCTATGAACTGAATACCTACCGAGTACTCCAGTAGTCTACTGACCAACAAGTGAACAAATCCAATCCCTGCTTCACTGACGAGAACCAGGAAGGAATTAACCCTTCAACTTGAACAATTTAAATGTCACGACGCCGTGATCGTAGGCGGCGTTGTGCTGGTCACGACGGCCGGGAACGGGAAGATCCCCTGCCCCGGCGACAGAATCCCCCGCGGGTCGTACTTGGCCTTGAGCTCCGCGACCCTGCCCCATTTGGCCCCGAAATGGCGCCTCCACCCCTCCTGCGACGCGTGGTGCGGCAGGTACTGCTTGCACCCGATCTCTTCCCGGTCGCAGAACTCCAGCACCGCCTCGTTCTCCCTCTCCAGCCGCTCCAGGTCGCCGGCGGCCACCGCCGACCGGAGCAGCCCGACGGCGTAGAACACGTCGTCCTCGCCCGGTGGCGTCACCGTGGTCATCCGGTCGTCCCACTTGTCTCTGTTCATGGGGTACATGAGGATGAGCCCGACGGGCTTGGCGTCCCTGAGGATGCCGCGGAACACGCCGGAGGCGAAGTCGTGGATGCGTGAGCTCGGGACGAAGAGATTGAGCCACGGGTGCGGCACGTCCCACGCGCCGGCCGACCGGAGCTTCTGCTCCTCCTGCCCGACCCGGTCGAGGAACTGCTCGTACGACACGTCCCTCACGAACACGAACCCCGGGACGAAGCTCAGCTCCTTCAGTAGCGCCTCAAGCTTCTGCAACCGAATCAAGTTTCTGTTAAGTAAAAAAAGTTCACCAGGTTGTGCTCGGGCCGGGCCGGGCCGGGCCGGGCCGGGCTGGGCTGGGCTGGGCTGTGCTCCACAAAAACACCATGCTATGTAGTATGTACCAGATCAACTGTGACAGCAGAGTGGTCATCGTAGTACATTGCGCCTTCAATGTAATAGATCGCGGCTGATCCGGTACCCACGGCGAGGTCTGTAAGCCGAGCAAGCTCCGAAGCCGAGAAGAAGGAGGACGACCTCCGGCCCTCTGTCAGGGTCCGGTTCAGCTGGACCTGGCCCTCAACGTAGTCAAACCCGGAACCCATCGAGATGAGTAGCTCCTGGTCAGCGGTGAACGAGTGCACATCCGTGTACGCGAGCCTCACCCACTTGACCCGCCTCTGAGCCCGCTCAAGCCCGATCCGGGCCTGGGTTATCACCCCGAACTGGCCCAACCCGCCCAACGCCGCAAAGAACAGCTCCGAGTTGCTGATGGGGGAGCAGCTGATCACGTCTCCCGTGCCTGCAACCAACAATGGTTATCATTAATTTATGATGCTTGCCGCATTCGTGTGCACCAATTGGTTAGTAAATAAACGACGTGGACACTAGTCATCGGTATTTAGATTGTGTACATGCCCAAGCAGAAAACCGGTACCTGTCACCACGTCAAGCTCCTGTACGTTGGAGATCTGCGGGCCATGCCGGAACACCTGACCACCTATGCCGGCGTTGGAGAGAGTGCCGCCGACGGTGATGCGGAGGTAGTCGGTCCACACGCGTGGTGTGAGGCCATGCTCAAGCGTGGCATGGAGGACGTCGATCCATAGCTGCTCGCCACCTACGTCCACATACATTCCTTCGACCGACACGTTTACGCGGTGATCATTGTCACCGTGTCCAAGCGAGGGCATGTCGACGACAATGCCACCTGGGGCAAGGGCTTGTCCCCTAGAGGAGTGCCCTTTCCCACGTGGCGCCACCGTGAAGGGTGTCTGCTGGTGGAGCGAGAAGCGGATTAGGGTAGCTATGTCCGATGGCGATACCGGGTGGAAAACCCCATTTGGGGCGGCTTTCACGATGTGGCCAAAGTCCGAAGAGGCCCTGGCCATCGAGCCCCTATCAGTATGGATTTTGGACACTATGTTGAGGGCGACGCGATCATCAACCAGAGCGCCAGATACCAGGTGGCCGGCGGTTGAGAGAAAGCTGGTGACCACGAGAAATGTGGCTAAACGAGCTATCGGCATGCTGCTATAACAGAGGATTGGGACCTGGTGAATCGTGTAGCTTGAGTTTGCTACTTGCATGAATTGAGAGAGATCTTGGTGTGTGCTCTCATGTCAACAACTCCTACATATTTATAGCTGTGCCAGTTGATGCGGCTAGAGCTGACAAAATGAGGGCCGAAGTGGAGTGTCTCTAATTAATATGTTTTAAATTAAGAAGATTTCAAGGATTCCATTGACTTCTGCCAAAAAAACAAACATGCAGGCTCCTACCATGGTCACAACCCTCTATGGTCAAGACTCTAAGACCTACTCGCAGAAAAAAGACTCTAAGACCTCATTGATTTGATTTTGCAGGCCCTACCCACGATGTTTAAACTCAAAAAGTGACCAGTAATTTAGTCGTTGCAGTTAATGATGACTAATTGACTATGCAACATGAAATACATTTAGAGTATGTCTGCATGTGGGAAGTTTTAGGGCACAGCTAACCGTTTTTCTTCTTCTGAGAAACACCAAATTGTTGTGAGGTTCATGAGATGTGACTAGCCAACCATTTGATGGACTCTGATGATCTGAAATGACCTATTCATTAATTTATAGTAAGCATGAACAAAAGGTTTGATGGGGGTTGATTCTTTGACCTGCCAGCACATCGATCAACTTTTACTAATATGCGGGACCTCTGTTTGATTTCATGGAAATGGAATGGTGGGGGCGACCCCTATCTTTCTAGAAAAGGAAAATTAACCAAGTGGGCACTTGAGGGAAATTTGGACTCCATAGTCTCAATTCTTTTGTTAAAAAAAACTACCTCGATTCCAAAATAACTGACTTTGGTTTCTTTAAATTCGTATATATCTATATAGTACTAAAATGCATCCAGATACATGTTAATCTGGATAAATAAAAGTCACTTATTTGTGGACGGGGAAGTAATCAGTCTCTGAATAATACGAGTTCTACAAGATATGTGAGTTTTATGTTATAATCTATAACTTAATAGTAGTAGTAGTAAATTTCGAAAAAAATATAGAGAGATGGATAATGATTTATAATACGCGTATACAAAAATCATGTGAACATATTATGTATTATGTCCTCAGTAAAAAAGTGAAAATGTCGGATCTGAACGTAAACAGTGTAATTCTAAATGGGCCTCCGTTTTTCCAAAAAAAAATCATATTTATCTTTTTTGCTGCACTCGAAATATAATATATTTTTCGTTGAAAAATCGCATACATATATTTCTTACTAGTGGCTACATGAAGATTTTCGAAAATATTTCATGCTTTTTGAAAAATTAAAAAAGGGCTCCAGTAAGCCCGTGCTCTGAAGTGAATTTCCGTGGTAAAGACTAGATAATTGTATCCACAGAAGGCTGCTTTTGTCGACTGAACAAAAAAACTCCAAAAACAATTCAGAGTGCAGTGCGCATGTATTTGTTCCCTACTAGTAATCTAGTACACAAATTGACCTTTCAGTTACAATTTTCTTTTCTTTCCTAGAGACAGGGAGCGACTACCATGGAGTATTTTTGTTCTTCTGGGTATTGTCAAAGATACCGTATCTCTGTTGACCTGCGTAGCAACCAATAGATGGGCTAAGAATGAGCGGTGTGGAGTAGAATTTTGAGTTCATGCGGACGGCAGTGTTAAATATTCAAAGAGATGGAGTATTCGAGCAAATCAGAGCTCGAGATATGTCAACCGCTTAAATAACCTCCAAGGATTAGTGGTATTCATCTAAACAATTCCATAGTTTTTCTTTTTGCAGGAAGACAATTCCATAATTTTCGTATCATAGAAAGCCCAAACTGAAAAGTGGTAATGCTCCCCCATTCATGCACCAAAGGAAAAACTAGTGCATGGAATTTATCCAAGTCAACTGTAGTACAATGCAGTAGCGGACCTAGAAAACTTTCGGAAGCTTAGATGAACGAGGTTAAAATGTGAATTTTTCAGACAAAATTACTATAAAAATCTATAAAAATGCAATTTTATGAATGGCTGCCCGGACCGGAGGGATGCTGGGTCCGTTACGGTACAATGGTTATAATTTTGAAAAAGACAACAAAATATAACTATATGAAAAGCAAGTTGCAACACAGGGAAAACGGTGCCAAGAACCGCCTCACGGGTCACACGGACATGCGACTACAAAGGTGATCGTATCAGCCGCCAAGGGAGCCCCGTCCCTTTAGCGCCATCCACTAATACGAGTACTACTTGTCCTTGCACCCTTCTTTTCACGCCATCCTCGTCCTTCGCACGACCTCGCTTTTTGCTGTCATCGGTGGTGGATCGTCGTCCTCCGCCTGGAGTGGTGCCTCCTCGTTACCCTTCGCATATGGGGGTGCATCCTCCTTGTGATCGTCCCCCTCCTCCAGTAACGTATCCTCCTCATCGTCAGTTCACTCCGCATCAGGGTCGCGCTTCGGCTTCTCCTTGGGACCTTCCATGAATTCTGGATCATCGGAGCTAGAAGTCGACGAAAGTTTGTTCTCAGGTCCGTCCATAGACCCATCGCTTTTGTCGGGACTATCGAGCGGCGATGAAGTTAAATCCTGGGATTCCAACCTCTAGGGCATCTTTCGAGGGAGAAAGTCAGTGAAGGTAGATCCATGCAACGAAAGAGTAGTGACCCTTATGTAGAAATCATACGTGAAATGGTGTAACCTCTCTTGAGGCACCGATTGCATGTTATATAGGTGAGGAAAAGCCTCTCATGTGCTAATACAAGTTTGATATACTACACCATATTGTATACTACCGATATATTACATGTCTAATACCTTAGTAGAGGGAGGTTTCAATTCCTCGTAAATTCCACCACAATTAACCAACACGCTTCCACTTTAATTGAAATATTTCTGAACGCTACCCCTTCAAGATTTAGTTTACATTGCACACAAGTATTTATAGAAGATTGTAGAAATATAATTGATATCGGACACAGATATATAAGTGAACGTTGCCGTTATATTTGCCAACGATCACGTATATTTGTTCGTCACCAATGTTTATACCCCTTTCGTGGCCATGTTAGGGCTGTATTGTTGCCTTTCTGGCGGGGATATCGTTAGCGTCGCTTTGTACTCGTGAATGATGAAGGAATTGGCATACGACCTTTTCTCTCCACACCACAATCACGAATCTTACAATAACGTTCACTGATTTTGATCGCAAATTCAGGGAAAAGGCCGCAAAATACCCTCATTAACCAAATTGAAAGGCGAAAAGCCTGCAACCACATTACACGCATGCATGAACAGCTACTTGCATTTGTCTTTCTAGCCAAAGAATTACCAATTCTTGCAGGCAAACATAACTCAGTGGGTACCTCATTGGCTTTGTTTTGTTTCCTATATGGAGGGGGGCGACTTTCAGTTATAGTACAGATACGGAATTATCTTTCTTTTTTTGAACATTCAGAAACATATCATATTTTTGTTGACATGTATACCGGCCGATGGATGGCCTGAAAAATATCAGTGCAGAGTGAGCCTAGGCACATAACAAATTGAATCGGCGGGCGGCAAGTTCTAAATAACCAAAGAGATATCATTACTATATTGGGAGCATGAATGCTAAAGCTTACGTGTCTCTGAACAAATCAGAGCTTGAGATACGTCAACCCCTTGAATAAACTCCACGGATTAGTGGTGGTCATCTAAACAATTCCACAGTTTTTTTTTTGTAACCACAAATTCAACATAGATAATGCTACCCATTCAAGCACCAAAGGGAAAGTAATGGAAATTGTATTCAATTCAACTTAGTAGTGGGAAATGTTCGTGCAAACCCGCCTATGTTTGGGGAAAGAAAAAAAAATCTACTCGCTTCGTCCAGAAATAATTGACTTATGTTTGTTTGAATTTGAATGTATCTATATAATAAAATGCGTTTAGATACTAAACTCTCTTGCATTCCACTCGATCCTAGGTGTACCATGTTCGTTCAGAGGGAAAAAAGTGTGCCCTAAACCGGACAAAATGAATATTACTCGTGAATAGGTCATCGTTAATCAAAAGGACCCTTAATTAAATGAAGCTTAAATCGAATGCTATGGAATCTTGGCAAAGCTTACTTTTTTATGTTATTTAATTATCATGTTAAGGACGAGAAGAAAAACTCTGATGTGTTACATTGAACAGGGTCAAAAGTGTACCTTGAATCCGGACAGATGACTTAAACTTGTGAATAGGTCGCTGTTGATTAATGGAAGCTTAAATCAAATTATATGCCATGGAATATTGTCAATGCTTATATTAGTTCTCTCACATTTTTTAATCTTCAAAAGCTCAACATAGTAGTACTACTAGATGCTAAGAACTTTGGAATATACAACCTTCAGGTATCAGCACTAAAGCACGTCGTCATTGCCAGACTTGTCAGTCCGCGCGCGTGCACCGTGCAGCGGAACCGTAGTGGGATATGGGCGTATTTGAAATAAATTGAAAAGAAATGTAAACTAAGTCAAAAAAATCGAAATAATTGTTTACATGTACAGGTCGCATGTATGTATGTCCGTATTTTCTGGCATACTGAAACTCAAAATTATGTAGCTTGGACAAAAATGAAAAAGTACTAAATAAATAGTAAGAAGTAACCGCCAAGTTACAAGCTTTTCTGTAACTTATGGTAACTTAATGATATGCTAAGTAAAGTCGGGTTCAGGAGTAGTCCTCCTAGCTTCAAATGATGCACAACTGCCAGGTACCCGTCACTCGATTAGGTGTTTTATCGTTTCTCACCGTGATATGTAATTCGTTTGTTTTTATTTTTGGTACGTACTTGTCTTTGGATTTGGATCGGTTGTGTGTATTTTAGTTATGCAGAGACCGGATATAAGACTTAAAATTCTGAAGTAGTAAAATTACCATTTATCAAAAAAAAAAGGTACCGGTCACTACAACAAATTAGCCGTTTGCCATGCTAATCGCTCCACATGCAGGGTCATCCTACTCTCTTCATTCGAAAGTACTCCCTCTGATCCATATTACTTGTCGCTGAAATAAATGTATCTAGACATGTTTTAGTACTAGATACATCCGTTTCAGCGACAAGTAATATGGATCGGAGGAAGTAACTGAAGTTATCAATTTATTTTACATAGAACTTCTATAAGTTTAACGGACTATATAGAAAAATATATTATTCTACGATATCAAATCTTTGAAATACAGAAATATATTTATAATAACTAAGCTGGTGTTTTGGTATTTACATTTTTCTACCAGCTTGATCCACCTTAAAGTAGTTTGACAATCCTAAAATTCAGCAATTTTGTGAACGGAGGAAGTATGTTCCAGATAAGAAACGCCGGCCTGCGCAATGTCCTACCGGCTGCGAGAACAGAGTAGAGCACACAATGGCTGTGATTCTCTGTCTTAGGTTTTCCAAAATCCGAGTAAATTAGTACGGAGTAGTATCTTCCTTCAATAATGCAGGATTTTTTTCCAAATAATGCAGAACTGGTAGGTACGAGTGTATGACCACGATACAATTTTGGGAGCTAGTACTGGCTACCGACAAGAAAGTGGCACATGATCTTTTCTAGCTGATAATCACCGAATGTTACTCCCTCTGTCTTAAAATAGATGTCTTAAATTTATTAAAATTTAGATGGATTTAGACAATATTTAATATATAAATTCATCAAAATTTAAAAAAATCTAATACACTTATTTTGAGGCAGAGGGAGTACACAGCTTTTGATCGAATATTTCAGGATGAAAGCCGTAAAACGCCTACGACTAGCCGATCTGAAATGCAAAATTGCAACCATATTACAGGCAGAACAACCGCATTAGTAACACTTTAACATCACCAAATCTGGCAGGCAACCACAACTCGTGAGTGTCTCATTATACTATAGCTTAATCTTGATGACATGCATTAGCAATAAGGGCACTTATAGATCATGTGTCTATGGAGTGTGAGCCCGGACAAGCTTCATGAAGGATTTTATTAAAAAATCATACTATAGCTTAATCCGGTGACATGGATGAGAAATGAGGGCACCTGCACATCATGTATCTAGAGTGTGGACTGGACAGGCTCATCTTGGTGATATGCATGAACAATGAGGGCATTTGCACATCATATGTCTATGGAGTGTGGACCCGGACAGGCTCTAAAGAGGATTTTATTAAAAAATTAAAGATTTAAAAAGTTTCAATAAAAATATCAGGATACAAATAATGGTTTATAATAAACGCGTATAAAATCTTATGTGAAAATACTTTGTATTATGGTCTTCTAAGAAAGAAATAAATTTAGATCAGTGCAATTTAGAATGGACCTCCCTTTTTCTAAAATTTGTCATATTTGTCCCTTTTGTTGCGCCCTAAATATAAGCTATTTTTCATTAATTTTTTGCATACTGTTGGCTACATGTAGGTATTTTTTCTAAAATATTTGATGAATTTAAAAATAATTTAAAAACGGGCTCCATGGAGCCTGTGCTCTAAAGTAATTTTTCGTGGAGTTGACCCTCTCTTTTCGTCTTCCTTGAAAGATCCGGGCTAGGGTTTCCGGCTACCGCCTATGATTCTTCGACTGCTACCACACTAAGCCCGCTCAGCCGCAACTCCTTTAGGCTGCCTCCCCGGCCTCATCTCAACCACCGTGCAGCCATGTGCGAGGAGGGATGCACAGAATCGTTGCTCCAGGCGGAGGTGTCGCGCAGGAGGACGAGCCGGCAGTGATGAGGCGTTGTAGGAGGCACTGGTCAGGCGAGGGGCTTGGAGACGCATCTCGAGGCATGGTCTTTTGGCGTGGAGTTGAGCCTGCAGAGGAGGCGTGGGGACGTCGACTCTGGAACATCACTGCGTGGAAGAGGGAGGTGCATGGGCGGGTCACTCCGTCTAAACCTTCCCGCATGTCCTTGCCTAGAGACGAGGAAAGACGCTTTCTCTTTAGGCCGTCCACCCCTCTCATCTGCTCCTCTCCTCCAGTCTCAGCTCTCTCTTCTCCTTCAACTTCTGAGCAACAAGCAGATGTCCTAAGTAGGCGTTGTTGTGAATATGGTGAGTGCAGAATTCACCTCCAGGTTGAGATGCCATTTCCTTCTCCACAACTCTCTTTTTCTTCTTCTTCTTCTCAATTTGCAAAATTTACTATAGATGGATATAATTGTTTCTGAATTTTGTATCACTGATCCTTCATATGTTAATTTATTGGTTAGAGAAATTATGTGCTTAGAGAAAGAAAATAAACATTTATTTATTTTTAACCTAAAAATATCCATTTATATTAATAATAAGATTGGACCAAGTGCTAACAGCTTTTCACCAATTAATCGTGTATACACTATTAGTGTATTGAAAAACTGGACATAAAAGAAAAATAAGGAGGATATGACCAAAAACTCGCGTGCTCAATCGTGATATAGGCGGTGAGGCGAAGCTCGCATGTCCACCGAGTTTGCCTTCTTTTCTATAGTTTTCTTTCATATGGAAGGGAGCGACTTTCAGTTACATGTCAAATTTTAATTCTCTTCTTCTCGATCGATAAGGAACAACATATCATACTTGTGTTGACGTGCAAACCGGCACAATGCAGATCGAATCACGGACGGCCAGCGAGTTTTAAACAAACAAAGAGATAAGTACAGTATTATTAATTAAACTGGGAGCATGAATGTCAAAGCCTACGTGTATCGGAACAAATCAGAGCTCGAGATATGTCAACGGCTTGAATAAGGATCCACGGATTAGTGGTGGTCACCTAAAATAATCCGAAAGCCTTTTGAAACCATGAAACCACAAATGGAACCTTTATTTGTGATGATAGTACTTCTGCCGGATTAGTAGGGCGTTTTATTCTATAATAAAAAAGACAAATGTTTTTTAGAGAAAAAGGAACAAACTGTGCCCTGAATAGTTGCATTGCACTGTGATTTAAAGAAAAATAGAAATGGTGCAGCGCACTCGGTCCGAAGTGTGCCCTGAATGGGCTCTGAGGAAGGAAAGGAGGTGTGCCCTGAATCCGGACAGGACGACTGCAATGCAAGTACTACTCCCTCCGTTTGGAAATGAATCTAGACACTAAAAGGTGTGTATAGGTTTAAATGAATCTAGACATTAAAAGGTGTCTAGTTACATCTCCTTCACAAACCTAAAACGTCTTATATTTCCAAACGGAGGGAGTAGTATTGAATGAACATCTGAATATTCTTCCATACCCCTGGGTTCCACTATCTCATGAACATCTGAATATGTCACCGTTAAACAAAAGGGATCCCTTATACTAGTAGTAGTTAAATAAAGAAATATTGCCAAATTATACATTTCCAATGTTGTTTAACTATGTTATGATCCGGACAAGATGACTTAAACTTTTGATATTTGATTGCAGCCGGTCAGAATTGTGCCATGAATCCAGACAAGATGACTTAAACTTGTGAATAGGTCGCTGTTAATAAATACTGGAGTACTACTACTCGTAGAATCTTAAATCAAAAGTATGCCATGGAATATTGTCAATGCTTATATTACTAATTTTATTACTACATCGTTTGATCGTCGACAGCGAGTTGCTGTTCCGACTGTGGCGGCATGGAACTGCAAGGCTGCTCCGGCTCGGTGGCTCCGAGGCCTTCGCCACACCACCACCGTCTTGTCTTGCTTGCCAGCCAGCTGCTTACGTAGGCCGGTGCTGCCGTGGCTGAAGCTGATGACTAGGAAATGGATCACACGACCGAAGAATTTATAGGTGGTTGTGAGGAGCTCCCTGTTGAATCTGAGAACAAAAAACACAACGAACGAGATTCTTGGCTGGTTCAGCTACAACTACCATAGTATTGATCATGCACGAAGAATTTATTACCAACTTCTTTTCTTTCTTTCCTTTTTTTTGTCTGTGAATTGTGTTCTAGTGTTAAGATCCAAAGCATTTCGACATGTTTTGGTCACAACTTAACAGGCACAGAATATACAGCACACATATTGTTTCGCAATAAGTAGAGTAACAAGTAATAAAGGATGCGCTGCCCACTAAACCTCCAGATTTTTAGTCTACTAGTTCAGTAATAACTCAGGCTTGACTTCAGCACACAGAAACATTCCAGAGAAAAATAAGGAAAATCACGAGTTTGACGAACACGACATCAGTATATTAGAGTAGCCAGAAAAGGTTCTTCATTGTCCTGACACGAAAACACATTCTAGCAACGATGCGGCAACAGAAAAGCCTAACAGAGTCTACAATGATGTCTCATCTCCTACACCACTGCTTATTCTTCATCCGAACTCTCATACGCCAGACCAAGTAAGCTTCCAGTTATGTTCTGCGGCCTAGCCTCTGTTGCTTCAGCTGGTTTTGAGAACGGCTGCATTACACAGCTGACTGCCCCATGAGATGATACTTTCTCAGTTTCACCAAGCGGTTGATCCTGACAAGGGATTTTGCTGGCAGGAACTTCTTGGTTCTGCTTAGCCCTATCACTCTCTGCTGCTGCTGCTTGCGAAGGAGGGCTGCCAACCTTGGGTCGCTTGGGTTTGATGCCAACGATATTCTTCAGGAGATCCCGTTGCCTGCCCATTAGTTAGTTATGTGCCATTATAAGAAAGGCCTAGTGGATGGAAAAAAAACATAATGCTTGCTGCACAGAGCTTAGATGCTTACCTGATATCACTTTTTGGTCTAGCATCGACACAAAGAGCCACGGGTAGAGCAGGTGAAGAATCAGCTAAAACTGCCGCTTTGTAAATGCCAAGGTTAAAGAAATCAAACAGACTATAACATACACATATCTAAATTAAAAACCACCGGTGACTAGGCTCTGTTGTGCTATTCCAACAAATGAAAACAAATCGCATAATAAAAATGTCTCTAATGTCCTATCCCACCTAGTGAAAAGGTAATCAAATACGTAATAAGTATGTGTACAATCGCAAATTGAAGTGGCAGGAGCTACAGGACCTCTTGGATCATATTGATCAGATAGTACTTTTATAAAATGCAAGCTATGGTGTTTCATTAAAAAGAGGATATCTTAAAAGCAGCGAATGCCCGCTTCTCTGTACGGCGAAGAAGACGCTCTGCATCTTCCTCAGCCTCCATTTGCTCTTTAAGGTAAAGCAAATCATCACTGTCCAATGCTGAAGAACGTACAAGTAACACAAAATAAGGGTTAAGAAGCAGCCAGCATGGAGCCTTCCACAAAAGAAGCATGAAATACCTCCTCGTCCATGAAGGTAGCCTCCCCTCTCACCAGCAACATCCTGCATCTGTTGGCATCATCCACCCAGTAGAGAGCCAAAATTTCTGTGAGGGCATGTTATCAGAACATGATATGTAGAAGTCAACCGGTAGCACTGGTAATGGAATAGAGCTTTCAAGAAATGATGTGTTATTTCACAGTCACAGCTAAAAGCTATTCTACTAACAAACCAATGACCTCGGTAGAGAACATATGTAACCTCAACCCAAGGCAACCCTCTAAATATTTCTGCCCACATTGGACGACATATAACAGCATATTATGAAGTTCAGCTCCTAAGAAGTTTTTTTTACTCACTGTAATACCATCAACTGTACTAGCTATATCTGTAGCACCAATCCACATAATGCATACTCTAAGCACAGCATCATGTAAAAGAAGCGAATCACCACCCCAGGACAATCGACACTATGCCAGATTTACACCTATATAAATGCAAAATAGCAAATCCACTCATTCACACATCGAAATTAATTCGCAGAGTTTAACATCTCTTTTTGTGCTGAAATTTGGCATATGTTTCAGTAGCTAATGAAAATAACTTCTCTTAAAATACAATATATTTACCAGGAAAGTGCCACTAGTTAACTGTAAGATTCAATATATTCATATCTTATGCAGATATCCTTTTAAAACGTGTATAGATATACATCGAAATGCAGTAGCAGTAACAATACAATCCGGTTAACCTTTGCAACCATGCGCTGGAAGGTGACGTCTTCATCATCGATCTTCCCCTTCCCCAACTTCCTATCTGCAGATCCATGCCACGAACATAAACAATCATATAGCCCAATTAAAATGCCTAACAAACAAAAGGGTAAGAACTTCAAGGAAACGAGAGTGATGAATCATCAACCTTTAGGATCACTGAGATTGGTGTACTCACGGACCTCACGTCCAGACATGTCGAAAACTCAGCTGGTCCCTATGTAGATCCAGAACTGACATCAGATACACTAATTTCTTTATTCTGATTTTCTAATTAGTGGCAAGAGTTTTACCAGATTTTTTCTCAACAGATCAGTGAACTGGTGCATAATAGAAAATCAGAACTGCTATGACTCACCAGATCCGACCAATTGTTAACTTAGAAATCTTACTGGAACACAAATAAACAAAAGCGATTTTCTTTAAAGACAGTTGGTGTATAGCCAATCCTAGTACTAGAACTGTTCTTTTGCAGTACTTGTTCTATCTGATACTTTTACCAGGGCCGGCCCTGACATATGAGGGCCCCGATGCAAGAAGAAAAAAGAGGCCCCTATATATAAATAATGAAGATGTTTCTATACTTCTTCCGACTCATATTATTGATTCAACTTTGTCTAGATCGGATATATCTAGACTAGATACTTAACTTTTTTTTTTGAGCTTGACTACATACTTAACTAGATACATATATATATATATATATCTAGACAAACTTGAGTTAACTAATATGGGTCGGAAGAGTACTAATTTTAGAGTAGTAAATTTATGAGTAAATATGAACATAATTTTCTTTAAACGGCAATATATAGCTGCCCACCGTGTGCGTGTACATGTGTATCGTTGCATCAGGCTCAAAAGGCCTCATCAGCTGCTAGTGGGCTGATTTTGTTCACGTTTTTTTTCTAAGAAGAGTGCATGGCTGTATGTACGTGGGCGGGCCCCTAGCAAACGGGGGCCCAGTGCGGCCGCACTGGTTGCACAGGCCCAGGGCCGGCCCTGACTTTTACATATGTACATGGGAAGTAACTCTACTGCACATCCTTTGTATTTGGACAAGTAGCAAACATTTGTAATGACTAATTTAGGATGTCGAGTTACACCTGGAGATGTACCCAATAGTCATCCACAGTTCAGCAACTTCAATTCTTAACAAGCCAGCTAGAAGGAGAATTTCATACGATATAACACATGTGCAAGTGATTCAGGATCTTTATTAAACCTGCCCACGAGCCCAATTTCGCCCCACGACCCACGTCATCTGACAAGAAAAAAAAAAGCTGATTACCCCTTCTAAAGGGCTTCAGTTTGGGCATAAATCAGCTATAGCTGAACGGTCTACATAAGCTCTGGTCTGGGGAAACCCTGAGGATCTCATATCCTGTTTGAAGTGGTATTAAAATTTGAGCTTACTGTCTCGTGAAAGGCACAAAGTATGTAATAGCCCTGAATTTATTTGTGGTCTGCTTATTTGATAGTATCATTCTTTAAGACTTTTTTCAGCCACTGAGCAAGGAAATAAATGTTAAACATAAAAAGAAGAGATTTTTTTTGAAGTGGCAGCACAACTAAGAGCAAGGCTAAATGTTTTCTTGCCAACATAAGGAGTTGCAACTTACAAGGTATAAAATGCACCACATCATGCAGCAAAGAAAACTCATAGCATGCATACACCAAGAAAAAAAATTGTACAAGCACAAATATATCATCTGTAAACACATTCTTGCAGATAGACATGCAACAAAAAAATCTACACATACATGAATGTGTAGATATTGCTACACGAAGGAAACGTGAAAACCAACAAGAGCAGTAGTCTTCTACTCTTCTCATTGCTGCCAAAACATATTGCTACATTAGTAATACTACATCCATCCCAATTCCATTTGTTCATACATTATATTTTACTTCTGATATAATGGTACAGAACACAAGTAAGAAAGTGCTGCCATAACATGTAAGAGCACATCCTCTATGTACAAATTATTCACTGCCTAACCATCAGACGTGCAGAATTTATTCAATCCCTACAGAACATAAAGTGTCTACAATGTTCCGACAGACAAGTACACAAGTCTGTTAAATTGCTATAAAATAACTTAGACCAAAATAATATGAAGAACGAACAAGCTCCAGACTTGTGTTCTTTCCTGTTAACTGGCGTACTCAAGGCATAAATTCTCGATACCACTACTATTGGATTTATGGATCCACGGACAGAGGGCATACATACAGTACAAGCTTCATGTGAAGAAAAAAACTGTAAATCCAAACATGCATACATAGAAGTACAAGAAACGATTCTAACAAATCTGGAGGGCGGGGAAATTAACAAGTCTTACCTTGCGGGCGCGTAGGCGTGGCGACGAAGGGGAGTCGATGGAGGGGGGTGGGATCAGGAGGAGGAGCAGGGATGGAGAGCGAGAGAGAGGAGACGAGCCGTCCGGTCGGATTGAGAAAAACCTCCGAGTTGGATTGTGCCCGTAATATCTGCCAACTCCGATGGCTATCCCGTTAGAGGGTTTGGACTCGAATTTTTAATTTGAGACGAGATCGACTCCAAAGAAATTAGTCAAGTGTGAGCCTACCAATGTATAATGGACGCAGATCCTGTGCCGCTGGCCTCGTCGCCGTCGCCTCGGCGTGCTCACGCCGCCCCCGTCCCGCCACTCGCCGCCGCTAGGGTTTCTCCTCTCACCTCGCTTGACTCTCTCTGGATTTTGCGACGGAAAAGGGGGTCCGTGTTTTTTTACCGGATGAAACGGGCAGAAATTGGAAAGCGCAGGAAAAGCAAACGGGCCGGAGAAACTGGGCTCGGACAGAAACATTCTGGGCCCCGAGAAACCCCGGATTTTGGCATAAAAATACGTTGCAACTTCTACTAAAAAAAATACGTTGCAACTATCTGCTTCTCAAATAAATTACTTTGCAGGTCAAAAAAAAAATTACTTTGCATTTATCTAGATTCGTTGTATTTAGACATGATGATATAGTATATGGATACATGTGAATCTAGATAAAGTCATCAATTCTCTTACTTCAGAACAGAGTCTGTGGCACATAGGATGCAGATTTTTACAGCAACGCATCGCACTCCAGGATGCAGAAACAGAAAATAGACGAAAAAACCATTGTTGGGAGGTGACCCCGGATAGGGTCAGGATAGGGGAAGACAAAAGAAAGATCCCCGTCCAATTCCGAGTTAATGGCTAAATTGGCCGAATCCTGTAAATGTTGGCCAAGGTAAGCACGAGCAGAACATTTAAGAGAGGGGCAGTACGTGACCCGACCGATGTACTGTGTAAGTCGGCCGGGTCAGCCCGAATAATATAATTGCAGGTAACGACCAAGCCGGGTTAAGCGAGACAGGGCTGAATAACATGAAGCTTGCAGGAGAAGGAGGAGTCTATAGTCAAACTCTAGTCACGGGCTAGGAAGAATCTGAGCAGAGCCAAGCACAAAGAACAAGGCGCAGAGCGACGGAAGGGCAGAAGGAGGTCACGGAGGTGACAGTCCTGGAGCCCGAGGCGTGTAGGTGGGGTTCTCTGGAACCTTGCCGTCATTAGAAAGACGACACGGAAAGGAGACCGCCGAATTACTATATTGGGACAAGCATATTCCTCGAATATGCTTGCCACGTCAGCCCTAGAGGAGCCAAGGCTCCCCTTTATAAGGAGAGGCTTGGACTCTGAGAAAGGGGGAGAAGTCATTTTGGTACCGTTAAGCTAGTAAAGTTCTTCTTCTCCACTTATATACAGCTCAAGGAGCGCTTGTAGCCCAAGAAAGGACAAATAAAGATCTTTGCGTTAGTCTTCTGTGTGTAGAATCAACTACATCTTCCCTCCCCAGATCCCTCTAGCATCCATTGGCCCCATACTTTAGCCTACCCATGGCATCTGTCGTGCCACCACCACGACAGTTGGCGCCCAAGTGGGGCGGCGGTGCTAGCTGGAGTCATGATCCGGACGGGAAACTTCATCCACACTAGCGAGCGCGTTGTCTCTGGCTTAGTCCGGAGATTCGATCTCTGTGACTATGTCAGCGATAACGCAGATAGCTTCAGGGGAAAAACTCCTCCGCGCAACGGCATCTTCATCAACTTGGGCATGCACCAGATCTACGTCGGCGTCGACACCACCGGCGTTTATCCTCACCAAGTTGTTATTGCAGGAGAGCCTCCCCTTAGCGCCGCAAGCGGTCCGCATGAAGTGCGCCCGTCGGCGTCCGAGGTGATGGTCGCTGGGGTGCGGCGGAGCAGTGATGGCCGGATCAAGCAAAGATCCGACGACGGGTGTACAGATGGACACCAAGTAGGCAGCTCCACAACCCAGCGAGGTAATTCCTTCAGCGGCCAACCCAGCCGAGGTGCAGGAGACGACCCCAAAGGCACCAAGGGTAAGAGGGCCACCTCTGGAAAGACCAGAAAACATTCTTTAGGCAACTATAGATAATCTGACTACACCTGTAGCACCGATACTTGATCCGGCTAATGCTCAGGCGGAGTTAGAAGAGACCAGGCAAAAAGTGTTGGTAGAGGCAAAAAAGGTGTCAGCATTGCGGGAGTCCTTAAACAGGACCCTGCGAGAATGTGCTAGGGCAAACAAGCTTGACATCGCCCCCAAGCGGGTTGACGAATTAAGATTAAGAGGGAAGAACCTCATAGATGATATCAACAAAGAGCATGATGCTCATAAGGCAGAATCAGTTGATCTAGGCTTGCCGAGGTATAGTATCCCGGCAAAGAACCTAAGGGCGGCAAATGCCGCTGCACTAGAGTTAGAAGGATTGACCGGCGAAGCCCGACAAAAACAGCAAGAAAGAGTGAATGAGCTGGTGCGCATTGCGAACCAGCAGAATGAAGAAATGCTTAGGGCAGACCCGACAAGGCCTGGTGCCTCGCGAATGGTTCATTCGGCTGGTGCAGCACCTACCTTATCTGTGGCAGTAGCATCCTTGCCCGGAAACAATGCGCGGAAAGACAGAGCCGTAAATTCAGGAAAAATAAATAAGCAAATTGTTCCATATGATCCGACGATAGCCGGAAAAGCAAATGAAAACAGAGGCAATGGAAGCCGAGGTAATAGTGGCGAGAGAAACCCCGGTCATGACGAGAAAGGCAACGGAAGCCGAGGTAATGGAGATCTCGGAAGAGGGGATCTCGGAAGAGGAAATCACGAGAATAATATCCCGGCTGAAGGAAGGAGAGAACCTATCAACACCCGGATTTTTAATCCCAGATGTCTGTTATGCCATACATCGCAATCCCAGGATTACCATTTTTGCGAGACATAACAGAATTTGATACCATAGTACATCATCCATTACAAACCGTACATAAGTTCTTACACAAATAGGGATCTCCTGATCCAGTTCTTAATACAACATCAAGCAGCGGAATACGTAATAATAACAGTAGCGTAGGCGAAGCTCCATCTTCGGGGTCACAGGCAATGCTGACGATGGGATATGATCCTAGTTGTCGTAACCTTCCTGGGGTCCATCCTCCAGGTACTCCTCTTTATAGTCTGGCCACGGGAATATCCAGGGACAAAGCCATGAGTACTCTTTAAGTACTCGCAAACTAATACTAACAAGTAAAGGGGTTTTTGAATAATAGGACACTAGGCTCTAGGGTTGTTTTGCAAAAGCCAGATTTATCTCTACTAAGTTCCAAAGCTAGTCACAATTTTATAACTCCTAAGGGGGATCTTGTACTCATGTCACAACTCTGTTGTGGTCAAGTCAAAGTCTCAATTCATTTCACAAGTCATTTTGAAAAGTCTGACGGGGGAACAGTATGGCCACTCAATCGTCCATAATCATGACGCGCTATTCGAATAGTTTGACACTCTGCAGAGATTGTACACTTTCACCACAACATTCGATACATCCGTCAGGAACAAATCCTGAATTCACCATACTCAGTATGCGGATAATCAATCCTAACCTTTCAATTACACGCCCTAGTATAAGCACCTCTCCTGTGAGTTTGGCCTCCCAACCATGACCAACTATCATCTTGGGTACTGCACAGGTGGACAATCTTCACAAGGTAGCCTCAGCTCAGACCTTGGCCTTGAGGAAACTA
Organism: Avena longiglumis; assembly: GCA_030063025.1. Lineage (NCBI taxonomy): Eukaryota > Viridiplantae > Streptophyta > Magnoliopsida > Poales > Poaceae > Avena > Avena longiglumis. The sequence continues at coordinate 502,371,581 of CP125977.1, forward strand.
ATACTAAGGTATATAAGTTTCCAGTCAAGCCCTACCCAATCTTCGGGTATTGTGGTTGTACGATAAAATTGGAACGGTATCGCATCCAGACAACCATCAGTTTTATAAAGGTCTAAGTCTCATGCCTCAACATTTTCATCACCAAAATCATCAGGTGTTCGGAAACACATGTCCAAAACATTTCAATAGAATGATCCATCATTCCAAGGTTTTCATAACCATTTTTCCACCAAGTATTCCCATCTAAAGTTGATCAAGTTTTAGGCTTAGCACTAGCATCTACAAGTGGGGGGGAGTAAGCAATAATGAGGGGTAGTAAACTAGTGGAGTTTTCAACTAAGTACAACCTTATGTCTTAGGCTGATATCAAGGTTTCTAACTTAGGCCAAATTTTATGCTCTTTATGCAACCTTCACATATCTTTCTAGTATCTACCATTCACTTAGGTAAAATCTAGGTAAGAGCTTTGATAAAGAAATAAAGTAAGAAGCTTGCAAGTAAAACTAGGATTGGTTTATCAAGTGAGTATAATCACATATGCTTAAGGAATATAGTTGGCATGGTAACAAATAGTGGTTTGTTGCATCAGTAGAGTATCTTGCAAGGGTTAGCTTGCACTTTCACTAGTAGTGTTAGGCTTGCACAATATCAGTATAAGCTTGCCTTGTGCAGAGCAGTGGTTGAAATTCTCCTCGGTTTCTTCTTCGTAGTATCCTCCTTCCTCCTCGTATCCTTGGTCGGTACTAGCGTCTATGAATAAATACGAGGTACACAATCACCAAACAATACTTAACTACTTGCAAACATCACACAAAAGGGTCCTATAGATGATCTAGCATCATCTCTAACATTACAAGGTTAAAGCTTGGTTTAATTCCTTTTATTTTTAGAAAAGTAATTTCTACTCATTGAAAAACTACTTAAGATTTAATATTCTCCAAACCAAACATGGGATCATATTGACACATGTCATCACCACATATTTGAGTCCATGGGAATATGATTTAAAGTGGTGTCACAATTTAATAAGGTTTTACCCTTTTATTTTAATTAATTAAAGTGACTAGAAATGCCTATGTGGCATTCTTTTATTACTTGAACATTATTTCTGCAAGTAAACCTATATATTTTTATATATTCTGAAAGGTATGGTTAAATGTGATTTTTGAGAGTTGGAATCAACTCAAAATCTATTATGGTTTAAATTTGAAAAATGTTTGAATGCAGAAAAGCTTTTGCCTTGTTATTTTTACCATGGGTGATCTATAGATCCAAATGACTTGAATCCAACGGGCTTGGATTCAGCATTCCCAGACCTTTCTAACAAAATTGGTTTCATTCAATTTGGTGCACTGAATCAACCTGGGTTGATGTTTGAAGTTGGGTACATAAGTGAGTTTGAAATAAAATAGAAAAGGTTTAATTCAAATAACTGGGCTGCGCGGGAAAGGTTAACGGGCCGGCCTGCTAAGCGCAGCGCTTCCGCGGGCTGTTTAAGTGGGTGTCCCCACTCGTCAGTGACACAGGGGGGTGCGAAGCGGTACGGGGCAACGTGGGTCGTTCGATCTGATTCTAATCCAACGGCTGAGAGTCATCGTCGACGTTGAGCAACGCCGGCGAGATAGAAACCTAGCGCGGCCAGTGGGGGTTGCTGGGGGCTCACCGGGGTGCAGGCGAGGGTCGGCGAGGCGGGAAAACGACGAAGTCGACGACGGCGAACTTCGAGTGGTCGCGGCGGCTCACAGGTGGACGAAATCGATGGCACCCTTCTTCTCTAGAGGCGGCGGGCTCCGGTGAAATTCCGGCGATGCGCTGCTCGCCTTGCTCTGGGAATGGTGTGGCACGATCAGTGATGAGAAGGGAGTAGAATGGTGTGGAGAATTTGAGCGGGGGAGTCCTCTATATATAGTCGAGCGAGGGGACCGACGGGGCGCACGGTGAGCTCGTCGGGGGCGATGGTACAGACGACTATTGGCATGGGCGAAGGTAGGGGACGGTGCGGTGTTCCCTAGCGATGCTCAGCGCTACGGTGGCGAGACGTGGGGTGGTGCGAGTTGGTCTGGAACATGCGGCGCTTTCTTGCAGGCGGCGTCTTCGACGGCGGCGGTGGTCGTGCGTCACGCGGCGAATGGGGATGTCTGGCGGTCTCTGGGTTGGTGGTGATCGATATGCACGCGGCAAGGGCGGCCGTGGTCTGGGCTTGGTCGAGGGTGGCGCTCGGCGCGCTCGGCATGGTCATTGGCGGTGCAGGCGAGGTCCGTGCGTGTGGTCCAGGGGTTGGCAAGGTTCGAGCGGTGGACAGGGAGTGGCGGTGGACGGTGGGCTGCCTCCCAGACATGCTGGCTAGGCTTGTTTCTCCTCCTAGCTTGCTGTCTCCACTGGGGTGGCATGGGTGTGCTCGGCTATTCACCATTGATGGCAATGCCAAGCTTACAGTGGGACTAGTGCTTGGTTTAACTTGCTAGATGATCTACTGAGATGGTTGTGAGCTAGAGAGGGAACAAGTTAGGCTTCAATCACTGCTCACTATAGTGTTTAGATTTTGTATGATTTGTGTCTGCAACATGTTTGATGAAATGTCGCAAGAATTCAAGTTTTGAATTTTGAAAATATTTTTGGTGGGTGTGCTAGGTTGGTGCTAGTGAGTCTGCAGATGCTTGGGTTTTGAAAGTTGAGCTTGTTTGAGTGGTTTTTGAAAAAGTGGGATCTTCCCATATGATAAAGATTCAATTTTGAATTGTCATTTAAACTATGCATTTGAAAGTTTCTGGATGATCACAAAGTGGGCCTTGATACTTTTTTATGAGTACATTCAAGGTGTGCAAAGATCCAGAAAAGTTTTTGTTAGGTTCTGAAAGTTTGAGACAGCCAAAGTAGGCATGGGAGTTAAATTGGTCAAAATGACCACTCCTTTATTTTATTTGTTTTGATTTACTTGTCTTTAGGAAAAGTTTGGGAAATGTTTTAGATGATGTTTATTTCACCTAAGAAACATTTTACAAGCAAAGGAACACACAAACAAGTTGGTTCAAAAGAATTTCAAATTCAATGCATACACATATGCATGCTTTCAAAATTTTATTTAGAAAAGTTTTTGTTAACCCTAGTTTTGATGATTAGAAATTGATGATCCAAGTTTAGTATTTTTGGGATGTTACAAACCTTCCCCCCTTAAACAAAATCTCGTCCCGATATTTGAAAAAGGACGAAAAGATTACCTATGATTTGAAGAGATCGGGAAACTCCGTCCTGATGTGATCTTCGCGCTCCCAGGTAGCTTCCTCTTCTGTGTGGTTGCTCCACTGAATCTTGAGAAACTTTATGCTTCGGGTTCGGGATGGGTACTTCGGGATAGGTCAGGTCATCGTTGATCTCTATGGTCCGATGGTCGATATTTTTGAACACTTCGGTCTTCTCGGGGACTTCGAGACACTTGCGAAGTAACGAGATATGGAACATATTGTGCACGGCTGACATCTCTTCGGGTAGTTCCAATTGATACGATACTTCTCCTCGAAGGTTCAGAATCTTGAAAGGTTCGATATATCTAGGGGCTAAATTTCCTTTGAGTTGGAAACGCTGCATTCCCTTCAATGGCGACACTTTCAGATAAACAAAATCTCATATGTTGAAGGCGAGGTCTCGACGTCTCTTGTCGGCGTAACTCTTCTATCTGGATTGGGCGGTCTTGAGGTGTTCACGAATCTTGTGAACCTTCTATTCTACTTCTCGTAGGATGTCGGGTCCGAAGATCTGACTCTCTCCTACCTCCGACCAGTTCAAAGGGGTGCGACACTTCCTTCCGTACATGAATTCAAATGGGGCCATTTGCAAACTGGCTTGATAACTGTTATTGTAGGAAAATTCCGCAAATGGCAGACCATCTTCCCACTTGGATCCATATTCTAACACACATGCTCTCAGCATATCTTCGAGTATTTGGTTTACTCGCTCCGTTTGTCCATCGGTCTGAGGGTGATACGCGGTGCTGAAATCTAAGCGGGTTCCTAAACCTTCTTGGACTTTCTTCCAGAATCTCGAGGTAAACTGAGTTCCTCGATCCTATACGATGTTCTTGGGGACTCCATGCAAACTAACGATTCTAGCGATGTATAACTCTGCTAGTTTCGAACTCTGATAGGTGGTCTTGACAGGCAAGAAATGGGCGACTTTGGACAATCTGTCCACTATGACCCAGATAGAGTCATTTCCCCTACTAGAAGTAGGCAGTCCAGTGATAAAGTCCATTCCAACGGAATCCCATTTCCATTCTGAAATCTGCAAGGGTTGTAACAATCCAGCGGGTATTTGATGTCCTGCCTTGACTCGCTGACAAATTGAAGGTTTTCGCGGCATAGTAAATCAAAATTTTCTACGGAGCGAACAGAGGGAAAGCCAAGATCTAATCTAGGAGATGCAAACAACGAGAGAGATTGGATTAGATCTTCATACCCTTGAAGATTCAATGCAGAGCGTTAATCGGAGAACGTGGGTGATGTAGTCGTACTCGCTTCTCCTCCTCGCGATCCGATCCGATCTAGCACCACAAGTGGCGGTGCCTCCGTGAGATGCACACATGCAGCACCTCGACGTATCCTCCTTCCTCGGACCAGCGAGTATGGTGGAGAGATAGATTGGATCTACAACACGACGGCGTGGTGTATATGGTGGAGAATTTCTGCTGCAGGGCTTCGCCTACAAACAGTCGGGAGGGAGAGGAAGGCGTGGGAGGCTAGGGCTTGGAGGAAGGTGTGTAGTAGGGGAGGCGCACCACCCTCTATATATAGAGGGGGCGCCAGCCTTGCCCTCCTCCAAGCCTATCTCTAGTTTAAACAATTTAAACTCTCCCTTATCTAGAAATCCTATCTCTAGTTTAAACGATTTAAACTCTCCCTTATCTAGAAATCCTATCTCTAGTTTAAACGAGTTTAATCTTATCTAGGATCGGCTGGGCCCTCACGGGCCTTGTGCCCCTGGGCCAATGCGCAGGACACTCCCTCATAGGCCCATTCCCTCCCGGAAGGTGGGGCCACGTTGGTCCCTTCCGGAAGGTTCTAGAAGCTTAGCATAATACCGATTAACCGGAACAATTCGAACTCCAAAAACTGCCTTTGCCTTATATGAATCTTATTCTCCGGACCATTCGGAACCTCTCGTGATATACGGGTCCCATCCGAGACTCGAACAAAAATCATAAACCAATTATCCAATCTATCCTAGCGTCGAGATCGTTAAGTGTGTGACCTCGGGTTCGAGAATATGCAGACATGATCTTCTATCAATAATCAACAGTGCAGGCACCCATATTGACTCCCACATTCATCGATGATCATATCGGATGAACCACGATGCCAGATTCAATCAATCCCATATATATTCCCTTCGTCTCGCGATATTTTACTTGCGAGATTCGATCGTCGATGCCGTCATACCGTTCAATCTCGTCACAAAAGTACTTTACTCTCCGTAATCCGATATCACTTTGTGATTAACTCCTTAACCACATGCTTAGCGGCAAGCGGTGTTGATATCGACATTATCGAGTGTTCAAGTATATCTCTCGACTTGGGAGGACAAATTCCATCTCGATACATACAACCCAACAGATACTTTCCGATCACCGAGAGACACCTTTATGATCACCCTCTCATAGGATGACGCGTTTGATGACCTCAAAGCTTTCTTCCGGTACAGGAGTTGCATTATCTCATGGTCTAAGGAATACAATATTTGACATAGGAAAAGCTTCGCAAAGATGAACACGATGAAGCGATCTAATTGCTTCGCTTAGTTTGGAGTGCATCATATCATTCTCCCAATGATATGATCTCATTATCAATTGACAACTCATGTCTATGGTTAGGAAACCTTAACCATCATTGATCAATGAGCTAGTCCATAGAGGCGTACTAGGGACACGGTGTTGTTCACAAACCACACAAGTATTAAAGTTTCCGCTTAATACAATTCTAGCATTGAATATAAACTTTATCATGAACAAGAATTATAATAATAACATCTTTATTATTGCCTCTAGGGCATAATTCCAACAGTCTTCCACTTGCACTAGAGTCAATAATCTAGTTTACATTTGGCAACAATCTCACACCCATGGCACTGAGGTGTTGATCATGTTTTACACGTGGAAGAGGTTTAGTCAGTGGATCTGCGACATTCAGATCCATATGTACTTTGCTAATCTTCAGATCTCCATCTGCTATATAATCCCGGATTATATGAAACTTGCGGTTGATATGCTTGGTCTTTGGATGATATCTTGGTTCCTTAGCGAGTGCTATGGTGCCAGTGTTGTCACACAATATCTCAAGTGGGTCCAATGCACTTGGAACCACGCCAAGCTCAGTGATGAAGTTTCTGATCCAAACTCCTTCACTTGACGCTTCTGCAGCAGCCATGTATTCCGCTTTGTAGATCCCGCGATCACGCTTTGCTTGCGACTTCTCCACGACTCCTCCATTCAAAATATACACGTATCCCGTCTCGAGATTTAGAATCATCCTTGTGTCGAAACTAGCGTCGACGTAACCTTTACGACAAGTTGTTCATCACCCCCATAGACTAAGAACATTTCTTTAGTTCTATTTAGGTACTTTAGGATGTTCTTCACGGCTGTCCAGTGTTCCACTCCTGGATCACCTTGATATCTGCTCGTCAAACTAAGAGCATTGGACACATCCGGTCCGCATGGCATACATGATGGAACCTATGGCCGAGGCATAAGACACTTTGCTCATAGCTTCCCTATCATTTACCGTAGCTAGACCGAGCCTTGCTCAATATCTTACTGACAACATAGGCCGAACCTTTCTTTGCCTTATCCATTACGAACCTTTTGAACTTTGTCTAGGTATGTACCGCTTAAAGCTATCAGCGTCTTTGTCTATCTCTATAGATTTTGATGCCCAATATATAAGCGACTTCACCTAGGTCTTTCATTGAAAAACACTTGTTCAAATAACTCTTCACATCGTTAAGCATGTTGATGTCATTTCGATAATCAATATGTCATCCACATATAGTACCGTAAACGCCACCGAGCTCCCACTCACTTTCTTGTAGATACAAGCTTCGTAGCAATTTGGAACAAATCCAAAGCTCTTGATCACTTGATCAAAACGAAGGTTCCAACTCGAGATGCTTGCTTGATCCATAAATGGAACGTGAAGTTTGCATACTTTACTAGCATCCTTAGGATCGACAAAACCTTGGGTTGCATCATATACAACTCTTCATCAATGTTCCCATTGAGGAAAGCGATCTTGACATCCATCGCCATATTTCATAATCATGAAACGCAGCAATTGCTAATAAAATCTGAATGGACTTAAACATCGCTACGGGAGAGAAAGTCTCATCGTAGTCAACACCTTGAACTTGTCGAAAACCTTTTGCGACAAGCCGTGCTTTATAGACGGTAACATTACCATCCGCGTCCGTTTTCTTCTTGAATATCCATTTGCACTCAACGGACTTTCGGTCGCTAGGAGGATCCACCAAAGTCCATACTTGGTTTTCGCTCATGGATCCCAATTCGGATTTCATGGCTTCCAGCCATTTCTCAGAGTCTGGGCTCATCATCGCTTCCTCATAGTTCGTAGGTTCACTGTCTTCTACTAACAAGACAACAGACAGATTCTTGCGTACCACTCGGGAGGGCACGCGACCTTGTCGACTGTGAGGTTCAAGATGAAAGGCATCGTCCAAGCTTCATGATCCTTGTCATTAGCTTCCTCTATTGTTGGTGCGGTGACCTTTGGAACAATTTCAAAGTGCGCTACTCTCCAATTCAAGAGAAGGTTCAATAACCTCGTCTAGCTCTACTTTCCTCCCACTCACTTCTTTCGAGAGAAACTCCTTCTCAAGAAAGGAACCGTTCTTCATGACAAACACTTTGCCTTCGGTTACGTGATAGAAGGTATACCCAATGGTTTCCTTAGGGTATCCTATGAAGACGCATTTCTCCGCTTTGGGTTCGAGCTTGTCCGGCATCAACTTCTTGACGTAAGCTTCGCATCCCCAAACTTTAAGAAACGACAACTTAGGTTTAGCACCAAACCACAGTTCATACGGTGTCGTCTCAACGGATTAAGATGGAGCCCTATTTAAAGTGAATGCAGCGGTTTCTAATGCATAACCCCAAAATGATAACGGCAAATCAGTAAGAGACATCATTGATCGGACCATATCTAATAGGGTTCGACTCCGACGTTCAGACACACCATTGCGCTGTGGTGTTCCGGGTGGCGTGAGTTGTGAAACGATTCCACTTGCTTTAAGATGCGTGAGAAAATCATAACTCAAATATTCACCTCCACGATCGGATCGTAGAAACTTAATCTTTCTATTACGATGGTTCTCCACTTCATTCTGAAATTCTTTGAACTTTTCAAACGTTTCAGATTTATGTTTCATTAAATAGATATACCCATATCTACTTAAGTCATCGGTAAAAGTGAGAAAATAGCGATATCCACCGCGCGTCGAAACACTCATCGGTCCGCATACATCGGTATGTATGATTTCCAACAAGTCCGTTGCTCGCTCCATCATCTGGGAGAACGGGTTTTGATCATCTTGCCCATGAGGCATGGTTCGCATGTGTCAAATGATTCAAAATCAAGAGACTCCAAAAGTCCATCGAATGGAGTTTCTTCATGCTTTACACCAATATGACCTAGGCAGCGATTGCCACAAATAAGTAGTATTATCACTATCTACTTTGCATCTCTTATCCTCAATGTTATGGATGTGTGTTTCATCCCTTTCGAGATTTAGAAGAAATAAACCATTCACAAGAGGTGCATGACCATAAAGATGTTACTCATATAAATAGAACAACCATTATTCTCCGATTTAAATGAATAACCGTCTTGCAATAAACATGATCCCGAAATAATGTTCATGCTCAACGCAGGCACATAATAACACTTATTAAGGTTTAAAACTAATCCCGAAGGTAAAACTAAGGAGAGCGTGCGGCCATCACATCAACTCTTGATCCGTTTCCAACGCAAGATCGTCACCTCATCCCTGCAAGCCGCCGTCTATTCCGTAGCTCCTATTTGAGTTACAAATATTAGCACCGAACCGGTATCAAATACCCGGGCACTACAACGAGGGCTAGTAAGGAAAACATCAATAACATGTATATCAAATATACCTTTGATGGTGCCGCCTTCTTGTCCGCTAAGTACTTGGACGATTCGCCATGACCCTGTCCTTGCAATAGAAGCACTCGATGTCCGGCTTAGGACCGGACTGAGCTTCTTCTCGTGAGGGCATTAAACTTGCCGCCCTTCTTGAAGGGCTTCTTTGCTCCTTACCTTTCTTAAAGGAGGGCTTGTTGACCATCAACACATGATTATCCTTCTTGATGTCCACTTCCGCAGCCTTGACTGCGAAGAGCTCGGTGATCGTATCGATGGAACCAATATGATTATGAGTCACTACAAAACTTTTGTAGCTGGGAGGAGTGATTGCGAACCTGTCAATCTTGAGCTCCTCGGAATCGTGCATTCCGCTTGCTCAAGGCGTTGAGTGTAGCCCGACATCTTTATGGCGTGCTCACTAACGAAACTCCTTCCTCCATCTTGCGATTAAAGAACTTCTCGAGATCTCATATCTCGGAGCGGGCTTGAGTGAAACATGGTTTTGGCTCCTCGAGAATCTCAAAGGGCCGGGATAGGTTTCAAACGATTTTGAAGCTCGGTTCCATAGCAAACAACATGGTGCTCTTAATCACACCATAATCATCTTTGCGCCGATAGACAGCTTTCTCATCACCGGTAGCTTGATTCTTGGGGGTCACCTAACGCTTTACCAATGACATAGTCCTTTTGTCCGCAGCTGTAATGATTCTTAGATTGCGGAACCAATTGGTGAAGTTAGACCCATTGTTTCTAAGCTTTTCCTTCTCGCAAAAACGTTGAAGTTGGATTTGGCCATGTGATCTACTGAAGATTTGCAAGTACAATTTAGACTATGTTCATGATAAATAGTTCAACTTAATCAAATTACTAGATGAACTCCCACTAAATTCAACATCCCTCAAGTTGTTTAGTGAACACGATCCAAATTCACCACACCTAATCCGATCATCACGAGAAGAGATGTGGTTTCAATGGTGGACAACGAAGTGTCGATCATATCATTCATATGACTCATGCTTAACCTTTCGGTTCTTGTGTTCCGAGGCCATGTCTGTACATGCTAGGCTCGTCAAGTTAGACCCAAGTATTTCCGCGTGTGCAAAACTGGCTTGCACCCGTTGTATGTGAGCGTAGAGTCTATAGCACCCGATCATCACGTGATGCTTGGACACGACGAACTTTCACAACGGTGCATACTTGGGGAGAACACGGTTTTTATCTTGATCTTTAAGTGAGGAATCATCTTATAATGCTACCGTCGCGATCTAAGCATAATAAGATACATAAAGGGATAGACATCACATGCATATAACTTTATGTGACATGGTATAGCCAATCTTCGCGCAATGATCTCCATCTTGTGCGTTCCGGCATGATCTCCATCACTCCACCATGATTGCCTCCACCACGAATAGCAACTACAACTATTGCTAACTACTTAGCGATAAAGTAAAGCTATTACATGGCGTATAAGAAGTTGACTCGCAGGTCATACACAATTATAAAGACAACCATATGGCTCCTTCCGGTTGTGTACTCATCGACATGCAAGTCGTGAAACATTACAAAACATGATCATCGCATACAATATACACATCACATCTTGGGCCATACCATATCACAGAAAACACTCCCTGCAAGAACAAATTAGACGCCTCTACTTTGTTGTTGCATGTTTTACGTGGCTTATGGGAGTAGATGCTAAGAACGATTCTTACCTACGGAAAGCCACAACGGTGATATTATGGTTGCCAAACTCCGGTGTTAATCCCATGAAAAACTATAGTGAGAGAAACTGACATCCACCAGCCGCATGTGTGGTACAAGCCACACGTCAAGTGCGGAGCCGGTCTCGCGAACGACGTCGCGTAAGGTTGGCCTGGACCGCTTCAATCTCACTATCCCGCGTCATAAGAAGAACACAAACAAGAGGCTTGCAACAGAAAACATCAACGCCCACAACAATCATGTTGCGTTCTACTCGTGAAACACATCTACACATAGATCTAGCTCTGATACCACTGAAGGGTTTCGCGGCATAGTAAATCAAAATTTTCTACGGAGCGAACAGAGGGAAAGCCAAGATCTAATCTATGAGATGCAAACAACGAGAGAGATTGGATTAGATCTTCATACCCTTGAAGATTCGCATGTGAGCGTTAAACGGGCGTGGGTGATGTAGTCGTACTCGCTTCTCCTCGTGATCCGATCCGATCTAGCACCACAAGTGGCGGTGCCTCCGTGAGATGCACGTGCGGCACCTCGGCGTCTCCTCCTTCCTCGGACCAGCGAGTATGGTGGAGAGATAGATTGGATCTACAACACGACGCGTGGTGTATATGGTGGAGAATTTCTGCAGGGGCTCGCCTACAAGCAGTCGGGAGGGAGAGGCGGCGGGGAGGCTAGGGCTTGGAGGAAGGTGTGTAGTAGGGGAGGCGCACCACCTCTATATATAGAGGGGGTGGCCAGCCTGCCCTCCTCCAAGCCTATCTCTAGTTTAAACAATTTAAACTCTCCTTATCTAGAAATCCTATCTCTAGTTTAAACGCGATTTAAACTCTCCCTTATCTAGAAATCCTATCTCTGGTTTAAACGAGTTTAAACTTATCTAGGATCGGCTGGGCCCTATGGGGCCTTGTGCCCCTGGTCCAATGCGCCAGGACACTCCCTCATAGGCCCATGTCCCCTCCCGGAAGGTGGGGCCACGTTGGTCCCCTTCCGGAAGGTTTTAGAAGCTTCCGGTACAATACCGATTAACCCGGAACAATTCCGAACTCCAAAAACTGCACTGCCTTATATGAATCTTATTCTCCGGACCATTCCGGAACCTCTCGTGATATCCTGGATCCCATCCGAGACTCTGAACAAAAATTCATAAACCAATTATCCAATCTATCCTAGCGTCGAGATACGTTAAGTGTGTGACCCTGCGGGTTCGAGAATATGCAGACATGATCTTCTATCAATAATCAACAGGGTGCAGGCACCCATATTGACTCCACACATTCATCGATGATCATATCGGATGAACCACGATGCCAGGATTCAATCAATCCCATATATATATTCCCTTCGTCTCGCGATATTTTACTTGCCCGAGATTCGATCGTCGATGCCGTCATACCTAGTTCAATCTCGTTCACGGCAAAGTACTTTACTCGTTCCGTAATCCGATATCACTTTGTGATTAACTCCTTAACCACATGCTTGCAAGCGGTGTTGATATCGATTACGAGTGGGCCCATGATATATCTCTCCGACTTGGGAGGAAAAATTCCATCTCGATACATACAACCCAATGGATACTTTCCGATCACCGAGAGACACCTTTATGATCACCCTCTCATAGGATGACATTTGATGACCTCAAAGCTTTCTTCGGTACAGGGGTTGCATTATCTCATGGTCTAAGGAATACAATATTTGACATAGGAAAAGCTTCGCAAAGATGAACACGATGAAACGATCTAATTGCTTCGCTTAGTTTGGGTCTGTCCATCATATCATTCTCCCAATGATATGATCTCATTATCAATTGACAACTCATGTCTATGGTTAGTAAACCTTAACCATCATTGATCAATGAGCTAGTCCATAGAGGCGTACTAGGGACACGATGTTGTTCACAAACCACACAAGTATTAAAGTTTCCGCTTAATACAATTCTAGCATGGAATATAAACTTTATCATGAACAAGAATTATAATAATAACATCTTTATTATTGCCTCTAGGGCATAATTCCAACACAAATATCACACTTGGCGATATAGCTTCCGATTTCTCTCTTCATCTTATGCCACCAAAATTGCTCTTTTAAATCTTGATACATCTTAGTTCCTCCGGGATGGATAGAATAAAGAGTATCATGAGCCTCCTTCAAAATAATTTCTTTCAACTCGGAATCTGCTGGTACACAAAGGCGTCCTTTGTACCACAAAACTCCTTCTTCGTCCTTGGTGAATCCAGGTACCTTGCCTGTACCAATACGACGCTTGATTCCTTCAATACTAGCATTTCCCTTCTGCGCCTCTTTAATCTGACTGATTAAAGTGGGCTGGAGTTCTATGCTAGCCAAGAATCCTTCACTTACTAATTCCATTCAAAAAGCTTCCATCTCTTTGTGCAAAATTGGTTGCTCCTTCAAAATCATGGAGTTCAAGCGGCACGGCAATCTGCTAAGGGGGATAAAAAAGCTCCACGTCGAAAAGCGAAGCGAGCCGCGCTAGCGCGCTACTCTTCCTTTATGAGCGAGACTCTATCCAGATCTACTGATGCTACTACGTTGACTTTACCAGGGTGATAGTGAATGTCCAGATCGTAATCCTTGATTAGCTCAATACATCTTCTCTGCCTCATATTCAGCTCCTTCTGAGTGAATATATACTTTAGGCTCTTGTGATCCGAATAGATCTCACAACGGTTTCCCATCAGGTAATGTCTCCATGTTTTCAGGGCTAGAACTACGACTGCGAGTTCGAGGTCATGGGTTGGGTAATTTTGCTCATGTTGCTTCAGTTGTCGAGATAGATAAGATATAACTTTGCCTTCTTGCATTAGCACACATCCGAGACCAATCTTGGATGCGTCACAATACACATCGAAGGTATTCGTGATATCTGGCATGATCAAGATTAGGGCTGAAATCAATTTCCTCTTGAGTTCTTGAAAAGTTGCTTCACATTTGTCGGTCCATTCAAACTTCTTGTCCTTCTTCAGCAATTGGGTCATGGGTCTGGCGATACTAGAGAAACCTTCTATGAATTTGCGGTAATATCCCGCCAATCCGAGAAATGCACAAACTTGGGTTTGAGTGGTTGGGGCTTGCCAATCTTCTACATCTTTCACTTTTGCAGGGTCAACGGCAATTCCTCTGGCTGATACAATGTGACCGAGGAATCCTACCTCCTGTAACCAGAATTCACATTTGCTAAACTTGGCATACAACTGATGCTTTCTAAGGGTTCCAAGAATGGTCCTTAGGTGTAGCTCATGTTCTTCTTCTGATTTGGAATAAATCAGAATGTCATCGATGAAAACAACGACAAACTTATCCAGGAAGTCCATAAAAATCTTATTCATGAGATTCATGAAAATAAGCGGGGGCATTGGTTAGTCTGAAAGACTTGACTGTATACTCATACAATCCATATCTGGTGGTAAAGGCGGTCTTCGGAATATCCTCTACACGAATTTTGAGTTGATGATAGCCAGTTCTAAGATCAATCTTAGAAAACACTTTGGCACCGGTCAACTGATCAAACAAATCTTCTATCTTGGGCAAGGGGTACTTGTTCTTGATGGTGACATCGTTCAATTTTCGATAATCCGTACACAAACGGTTACCTCCATCCTTCTTGTCCACAAACAAGACAGGTGATCTCCATGGGGACGCACTTGGTTGAATTAATCCTATTTCCAACATGGAATCCATCTGCTTCTTCAATTCTGCGAGCTCTGACGGGTTCATACTATAGGGTCTCTGGGCTATGGGTCCGACTCCAGGAATTAGTTCAATGATAAACTCGATATCCCGATCTGGGGGCATACCGGGCAAAACATCTGGAAATACATCGGGGTATTCACAGACTATCCGGACTTGGTCAATGGTAGGTTGGGCTATATTCTTGTTACACTTGAATTGGCGAGGTAAGGTTTCAGATATATGCTCGTCGATATTCCTATCTTGGTCATGGTTATGGCTTTCTTGGCACAGTCAATCAATCCTTTATGTTTGGACATCCAATCCATTCCTAGTACTACTTCCAAACCTTTAGTTCCGAGTACTATCAGATTTGCATAAAAATCTATGCCATGGATTCGGATAGGGACGACTTTGCAAATTTGCCTAGCCTTGGTGGTTGATCCGGGAATTTGAACAATCATTACATGCTTTAGTTTGGTTGGTTGAATTTTACTAGTGCATGCAAATTCTTCGGTGACAAATGAATGCGATGCACAAGAATCAAAAAACACTCTTGCAAGTACTGAATTAACAGAAAACATACCCAGCATGACATCTGGCGCTTCCTGAGCTTCTTAGGCATGCATGAGAAAAAGGCGGCCGTTGCGGTTGAGTGAATTCCATGGGGCAAATATTCTTCCTGGCTGAACACGACGCTGCCGCTGAGCTGGGGCATTGGCATTGGGGGTTGTAGCATTCTTCTTGTTGGGGCACTCGTTGGAATAGTGGCCTTTATTTCCACAGTCATAACAGATCACTTGCGACTTGTCCTTTGCTACTACAGGCACAACATTGCTTCCCTGGGCTGTAAGGTTTTAGGCTGTAGCATTGTTGTTGAACTTGGGTGGGGCACGGTTGAAATTGCTAGCGTTGCCGGGGTTGTTGTTATTTCCTCAGGGTCTAGGGTTTCCACGGTTGGGATAGGTCGGACGGTTCATCGGGGGTCTGTTGGTCCTTGGGGCAAATCCTGGAGATGGGTTGGGGCGATACTTTGGGGTCTGATGGGTTCCTGGTTGATGCATCATGCGACGCTTGCGGTTCTCATTGGCTTGGTTGATCTTTCCTTCCATCTGGATAGCAGAGTCGACAAGGGCTTCAATATCCGCAAAGGGGATATTGACTAACACTGTCTGCATCTCATCATGCAGACCATTCAAGAATCTTTCTTTCTTCTTGGCTTCGGTGTCAATCTCATCCGGGGCATACCAAGCTAATTACAAAAATTTGTCACGGTATTCCACTACAGTCATCCTTCCTTGCTTCAGTTCTCTGAACTCGTCTCTCATTCTCTTGATCAAACCTGGTGGCACATGGGTTCTGCTAAACTTGACCTTGAATTCCTCCCAGGTCATCATCTGGCCTCCGGTCATTGCGCGAACACTGTTCCACCATGCCCTGGCATCTCCGGCTAGATAGTGGGTGGCGAACAGGACTTTCTCGTTGGTTTCCACTCCGGCGACTTCTAGGTTATTTTCCATGGTTTGCAGCCAATCATCGGCATCTAGGGGTTCTTCTGACTTAGTGAAAACAGGTGGGTTGGTATTCTGGAAATTCTTGAGTTTAGATCCATGGTTGTCCTGATTTCCATGGCCTTGGTTTTTGTGGGATAGCTGGGCTATCTGCTGAAGGGTGGCTATGTTGGCTTGACGTTTGGCTCTTTCAGCTTCACGGTCAGAAGTCAACATTTGCAGAATCTGCAACATCGGGTCCGGGGCTGAACCACTTCCTCCGCGTGGCATCTGAAGATGGAGATAGATCATGAGAAAAGAGGAAAATTTCTAAAGTTTTGGGTCTTTAAAAAAAAATTAAAGTTTGACTCAGGTTTTCTAGCAACTTGCTTTTTCATTCATTCGTTCATTGCACACGATACAACACACACCACATCAAAGGAAAGCAGATGGTTTTAAGAACCATTCTGAGAACTACGATACAGTGGGACCGAATACTACTCACTACGCTAGTGCTCAAGTGCTACTACTCCTTGGAATCTGTGGCCTCATCATCCTCATCATCATCGATGAAGGCGAAATTGTCCTCATCGGTGAAGAAGTCCATAGCCTGATCCTCTAGAAAATCATCGTCATCGCTGAGATAGGAGTAAGGGTCTCCACGAAGATCCTCTCCGGCATTCTCCCTTTCCTCCAACTGCATGTCTCTCTCGTGGATGGTCTCCTAGAGAGATGAGATGCGGTGGCGAAGACGGGCAATAATGCGCTCCTTCTTGTCGAGCTGACGGCGACGAGACTTGTGATCTTTTGCTAGCATGGCGATGGTTTGATCCTTCGTCTTGATAATGGCAAACTTGTGGTTGCAGTAGTCACGGCAGTTTTCCAACTCCTGCTGACGATCGTACATCATGAAGCTAAGGTGGTCCAATTGAGTCTTCAGCTCGGGGTGGTATGGGGCTTCCAGTGGTTTTCCATTTGCATCACGCCTTGGGAAAAACTCAAAGCGAGTACCCTTGATCTGATTGATGCTCTGCCCACACAGACGAGAAAGAGCTTCCTGCATGGCCCTGGCAAGTCCATCGAGCCAGTTGTTTTCCCTCAAGGTAAACTGAATTCCCTCCGCAGTGGGAGGTTCAATATTTCCTCGGAGACTTGCAACAATTAGCCACTGCAGGTCTTCTCCTCCTTGATCATTGAGCTGAGCTCCGAAGAACTCGGGGTGCGGACGCTCCAGAAGCTCCGAAAGTTGGTCCAAATCCCTCTCAAAGATAAGGTCTCCTCCATTCCCCAACTAATAAAACTTGTTGTACTTCACGTCCATCTATAAGAATATAGGATGAGTAAGTTAGTAGAGTGATCAAGTGTGTCAAAATTTTATGTATTTATAAGAGTTTTTGAGGAACAGGAATTTTCATGAAAGAATCAAGGGGATAAGAATGAGAATAAGTTTTTGTAAATATTTGTTTTCTTTGGTTTTGGAAACTAAGTTTTTGATTCAAACGTCCAATCTAACTAGGGTTTCCTATGGTCAGGATGGCTCTGATACCAACTTGTCAACACCCAGATTTTTAATCCCAGATGCCTGTTATGCCATACATCGCAATCCCAGGATTACCATTTTTGCGAGACATAACAGAATTGGATACCATAGTACATCATCCATTACAAAACATACATAAGTTCTTACACAAATAGGGATCTCCTGATCCAGTTCTTAATACAACATCAAGCAGCGGAATACGTAATAATAACGGTAGCGTAGGCGAAGCTCCATCTTCGGGGTCATAGGCAATGCTGACGATGGGAGATGATCCTAGTTGTCATAACCTTCCTGGGGTCCATCCTCCAGGTACTCCTCTTCATAGTCTGGCCACGGGAATAGCCAGGGACAAAGCCATGAGTACTCTTTAAGTACTCGCAAACTAATACTAACAAGTAAAGGGTTTTTTGGATAATAGGACACTAGGATCTAGGGTTGTTTTGCAAAAGCGAGATTTATCTCTACTAAGTTCCAAAGCTAGTCACAATTTTATAACTCCTAAGGGGGATCTTGTACTCATGTCACAACACTGTTGTGGTCAAGTCAAAGTCTCAATTCATTTCACAAGTCATTTTAAAAAGTCTGACGGGGGAACAGTATAGCCACTCCAACTGTCCATAACCGGGGACGCGGCTATTCGAATAGTTTGACACTCTGTAGAGATTGTACACTTTCACCACAACATTCGATACATCCGTCAGGAACAAATCCTGAATTCACCATACTCAGTATGCGGATAATCAATCTTAACCTTTCAATTACACGCCCTAGTATAAGCACCTCTCCTGTGAGTTTGGCCTCCCAACCATGACCAACTATCATCTTGGAGTCTGCAGGTGGACAATCTTCACAAGGTAGCCTCACCGGACCTTGGCCATGAGGAACTAATACTAAGGTATATAAGTTTCAGTCAAGCCCTACCCAATCTTTGGGTATTGTGGTTGTACGATAAAATTGGGCAGTATCGCATCCAGACAACCATCAGTTTTATAAAGGGCTAAGGCTCATGCCTCAACATTTTCATCACCAAAATCATCAGGTGTTCGGAAACACATGTCCAAAACATTTCAATAGAATGATCCATCATTCCAAGGTTTTCATAACCATTTTTCCACCAAGTATTCCCATCTAAAGTTGATCAAGTTTTAGGCTTAGCACTAGCATCTACAAGTGGGGGGGGGGGGGTAAGCAATAATGAGGGGTAGTAAACTAGTGGAGTTTTCAACTAAGTACAACCTTATGTCTTAGGCTGATATCAAGGTTTCTAACTTAGGCCAAATTTTATGCTCTTTATGCAACCTTCACATATATTTCTAGTATCTACCATTCACTTAGGTAAAATCTAGGTAAGAGCTTTGATAAAGAAATAAAGTAAGAAGCTTGCAAGTAAAACTAGGATTGGTTTATCAAGTGAGTATAATCACATATGCTTAAGGCATATAGTTCGCATGGTAACAAATAGTGGTTTGTTGCATCAGTAGAGTATCTTGCAAGGGTTAGGTTGAACATTCACTAGTAGTGTTAGGCTTGCACAATATCAGTATAAGATTGCCTTGTGCAGAGCAGTGGTTGAAGTTCTCCTTGGTTTCTTCTTCGTAGTATCCTCCTTCCTCCTCGTATCCTTGGTCGGTACTAGCATCTATGAATAAATACGAGGTACACAATCACCAAACAATACTTAACTACTTGCAAACATCACACAAAAGGGTCCTATAGATGATCTAGCATCATCTCTAACATTACAAGGTTAAAGCTTGGTTTAATTCCTTTTATTTTTAGAAAAGTAATTTCTACTCATTGAAAAACTACTTAAGATTTAATATTCTCCAAACCAAACATGGGATCATGTTGACACATGTCATCACCACATATTTGAGTCCATGGGAAAATGATTTAAAGTGGTGTCACAATTTAATAAGGTTTTACCCTTTTATTTTAATTAATTAAAGTGACTAGAAATGCCTATGGGGCATTCTTTTATTACTTGAACATTATTTCTGCAAGTAAACCTATATATTTTTATATAATCTGAAAGGTGGTTAAATGTGATTTTTGAGAGTTGGAATCAACTCAAAATCTATTATGGTTTAAATTTGAAAAATGTTTGAATGCAGAAAAGCTTCTGCCTTGTTATTTTTACCATGGGTGATCTATAGATCCAAATGACTTGAATCCAACAGGCTTGGATTCAGAATTCCCAGACCTGTCTAACAAAATTGGTTTCATTCAATTTGGTGCACTGAATCGACCTGGGTTGATGTTTGAAGTTGGGTACAGAAGTGAGTTTGAAATAAAATAGAAAAGGTTTAATTCAAATAACTGGGCTGCGCGGGAAAGGTTAACGGGCCGGCCTGCTAAGCTGATGCTTCATGAGTTGTTTAAGTGGGTGTCCCCACTCGCCGCTGACACGAGGGGGTGCGGAACAACGTGGTCGTTCGATCCGATTCTAATCCAACGGTGAGAGTCATCGTCGACGTTGAGCAACGCCACGAGATAGAAACCTAAGGCGGCGATGGGGTCTTGGGGACTCACCGGTGCAGGCGAGGGTGGAAGGAAGCAACGAAGTCGATGACGGCGAATTCGGGGGTGGTTGCGGCAGCTCCTGGGGTGGATGAAATCGATGGCGCCCTTCTTCTCTAGAGGCGGCGGGCTCCGGTGAAATTCCAGCGATGCGCTACTCGCCTTGCTCCGGGAACGGTGTGGCACGATCAGTGATGAGAGGGGAGTAGAATGGTGTGAAGAATTTGAGCGGGGGAGTCCTCTATTTATAGTCGAGCGAGGGGACCGACGGGGCGCACGGTAAGCTCGTCGGGGGCGATGGTACATACGGCTATTGGCATGGGCAAAGGTAGGGGACGGTGCGGTGTTCCCTGGCGATGGTCAGCGCTGATGTGGGCGTGGCGGTGCGAGTTGATGCGGAACACGCGACGCTCACAAGATAGCGGCGTCTTCGACGGCGGTGGCTGTCAGGCCACGGACGGCGAACGGGGATGTCTGGCGGTCTCCTGGGTCGGTTGTGATCGTATATGCACGCGAGAGGGCGGTGCGCGGTCTGTGGGATTTGGTCGAGGTTGGCGCTCTGGCGCACGCTCGGCATGGTCGCTGGCGGTCTGGGCGCGGTCCGTGCGTGTGGTCCAGGGGTTGGCAAGGTTCGAGCGGTGGACAGGGAGTGGCGGTGGACGGTGGGCTGCCTCCCAGACATGCTGGTTAGGCTTGTTTCTCCTCCTAGCTTGCTGTCTCCACTAGAGTGGCATGAGTGTGCTCGGTTGTTCACCATTGATGGCAATGCCAAGCTTACAGTGGGGCTAGTGCTTGGTTTAACTTGCTAGATGATCTACTGAGATGGTTGTGAGCTAGAGAGGGAACAAGTTAGGCTTCAATCACTGCTCACTATAGTGTTTAGATTTTGTATGATTTGTGTCTGCAACCTGTTTGATGAAATGGCCGCAAGAATTCAAGTTTTGAATTTTGAAAAGATTTTTGGTGAGTGTGCTAGGTTGGTGCTAGTGAGTCTGCAGATGCTTGGTTTTGAAAGTTGAGCTTGTTTGAGTGGTTTTTGAAAAAGTGGGATCTTCCCATATGATAAAGATTCAATTTTGAATTGTCATTTAAACTATGCATTTGAAAGTTTCTGGATGATCACAAAGTGGGCCTTGATACTTTGTTATGATTACATTCAAGGGGTGCAAAGATCCAGAGAAGTTTCCGTTAGGTTCTGAAAGTTTGAGACAGCCAAAGTAGGCATGGGAGTTAAATTGGTCAAAATGACCATTCCTTTATTTTATTTGTTTTGATTTAATTGTCTTTAGGAAAAGTTTGGGAAATGTTTTAGATGATGTTTATTTCACCTAAGAAACATTTTACAAGCAAAGGAACACACAAACAAGTTGGTTCAAAAGAATTTCAAATTCAATGCATACACATATGCATGCTTTCAAAATTTTATTTAGAAAAGTTTTTGTTAACCCTAATTTTGATGATTAGAAATTGATGATCCAAGTTTAGTATTTTTGGGATGTTACAGAACCGCCACCCAATCCACAGTCAAGATATGAACCTCGGTAGGAAAGAGAAGTGAGACCAGCTCGCCACAATCAGGTGAATGAGAGGTATAATGATGGTTATTCCGAGATGGAATATGCGGTTCATGGTGGAAATAACCACTATGGAATGCAGGAGAGAATTGCATCTAGATTTGCCGTCAAGTGATGCGAGAGTAAAGCTGGACCGGCTATACCGGTCCGAGTTGTTAGAAGAACAAGGTCCACCAGGCCCGACATGCTTCGGACCACGGATCATGGGCGAGCCGCCAGTGCCGAACTTTCAGCTGGCAAGAGGCACAAAAACATATAATGGGAGCACCAAACCACAGGATTGGTTGATTGATTATGCAACTGTTGTAAAAATAGCTGGCGGAAACTTGCGATGGGCAGTACGATATGTCTGGCAAATGTTGGAAGTACCAGCTAGAGTATGGCTGAATAACCTGCCAGCAGGCAGTATCAACTGTTGGCTAGATTTTGAAGAGATGTTCGTCAGCAACTTCACCAGTACTTACAAGAGGCCAAACAGGCCACAATAGCTAGCAATGTGCAAGCAAAGGCCGAATGAGACTGACCGAGAGTTTTTGACTCGGTGGTGCAACCTCAGGAACTCATGCAAGGGAGTTATAGAATCGCAAGCAATAGCTTGGTTTGCTCAAGGATGCCGTTATGGCAGTGTATTGTGGCAGCGATTGCAAAGGGATATGCCGACCACTTTGGCAGAAACCATCAGGATAGCAGATTCGTATGCATTGGGAGATCCGACACAACCAGAATTAATGTCGGCAGATCATCGGGAGCATCAATATCAATATGCAAGAGATGCGGCCGGCTCATCAAGGCGCAATGAGTTCAGAGGAAGAAGAAGAGAAGAAAGACCGGATTATAGGTATGCCTCTAATCAGGTGGCAGCGGTAGTACAAGATCAGCCGAGTCACAGGCGATCGGTGAGAAGAATGGCCCTCAGCAATGGACACCAAGGAACGAAGGGAAAAGACAGTGGACACCAGAACAGAAGAAGCAATGGCATGAAAGGCCAAAGTACACATTTGAGTCTATGTTAGATCAACCGTGTAAGTTTCATACTTCAAACCCGGCCAAGCCGGCCAATCATACAACTCGGCAATGCGCCTGGATGAAAAATGCAATGGGTAACCCGGCGAGCATGCAAGCAACTTCTCACCAGGCGCATCAACAGCATCAGCCGCAGTTGACTGGAGCAAATGCTCAGCAACTAATGTTGCCACCTCCTCCCCCGATGTATGATAACTCGGACCGGAGAGATGCAGTGCATCAAGTGATACATCAGAGTCCGGATGGAAGGACGAACCCAGGAAATAATGGACGCAATGATTACAGGAAACATCATCAATCATATTGTATGTTCACAACAGAACAGCAAGACAGGCAAAGCGTACAACGCCGGCATATGGAAGTAAATGCAGTTATGCCGGCAGTACCAAGATATGTGCCCTGGTTAGATCAGGAAGTATCTTGGAGCATAAAAGATCACCCCAAAATAATGCCGAATCCAGGGTCGTACGCACTCATACTAGATCCGACATTTGTCGGACCGAGCATTAATGTGAAATTTTCAAAAGTACTCATTGACAATGGGAGCAGTATCAATATCATGTACAAGGATACAATGCATAAAATCGGAATATTGCAGAATATGCTGCAATCCACGAGAACCACATTCCATGGAATAGTACCAGGGCTTTCATGCGAACCCATTGGAAAGGTTCGAGTGGATGTGTTATTCGGCACAAGAGACAACTGCAGAGCAGAAAATTTGGAGTTTGAAGTGGTGGATCTAGAGAGTTGTTATCATGCACTACTCTGGCGGCCGGCACTGGCCAAATTCATGAGCAGTTGCCACATAACTTACTTGAAAATGAAGTTACCCGGACCACAAGGGGTGATAACAGTAGCGGGAGATTACATGAAGTCAATGGAATGTTCTTCAGCCGGATCAAATCTGGCCGAGTCATTGGTAATAGGAAGATAAAAAAGAAGGATTCAGGAGGTAGCGGCCCTCGCTCAGTCGGCACAACTGAATATGCCGGCATTGGCCAATCCGCATGGAAGTGTCTCTTTCCAGCCGACTAAAGAAACAAAAAAGTTCCAGATAGATGAGCAGTTCCCAGAGCGCACCGTCACCATTGGTGCCGGCCTAGATGCTAAATAGGAAAGCGAGCTCGCCAACTTCCTCCGTGAGAATCGGGATATCTTTGCATGGTCAACTCAGGATTTGCAAGGTGTGCCGAGGGAGTTGGCTGAGCACTCTTTGAATTTAAGGCCAGGAGCAAGGCCGGTGAAGCAACCTCTCCGCCGCTTCGCCGAAGACAGGAGAAAAATAATAGGGGATGAGATAGCTCGGCTCCTAGCGGCCGGGTTCATCATAGAGGTGCTTTATCCGGATTGGCTATCATACCCGGTGCTAGTAGAAAAGAAGAAGGATGACCCAAATGTAGCCATTGTATGGCGAATGTGTATTGATTACACGAACCTGAACAAGGCGTGTCCAAAAGATCCTTTTCCTTTACCTAGAATAGACCAGGTCATTGATTCGACTGCTGGTTGTGAACTGTTATCATTTGTAGACGCGTATTTTGGTTTTCATCAGATACCGTTAAATCCGGCCGATCAAATAAAGACTGCATTTATTACCCCGTACGGGGCTTATTGCTATCGCACCATGCCATTCGGCCTACGTAACGCAGGGGCAACGTACCAGAGATGTATGCAGAAATGTCTTCATGACCAGATAGGAAAAAACGTACAAGTATATGTAGATGATGTGGTTACCAAAACCAAAGAAAGCAAAACGCTACTAGATGATATTCGTCAGACTTTCGCGAACTTGAGAAGGTTCCGAATGAAGCTTAACCCGAAAAAATGCACCTTCGGTGTACCGGCTGGAAAACTACTCGGTTTTCTCGTATCTAGCCGAGGTATAGAGGCCAACCCAACCAAGATAAGAGCGGTGGAAAGGATGGAATTGCCGAAGTGTCTAAATGACGTGCAGAAGTTCACAGGTTGCCTGGCCTCGCTTAGACGATTTGTATGTCGGCTGGGAGAGAAAGCATTACCACTTTATCAACTGATGAAAAAATCTGATAAGTTCATTTGGACACCACAAGCAGACAATGCGTTCTATGAATTAAAGAAGATGTTGGTCACAGCGCCAATCCTGGCCTCTCCATTGTCAAAAGAGCCCATGTTACTTTACATAGCCGCCACGAACAGAGTAGTAAGTGCTATGATCGTGGTGGAGCGAATTGAAGATGACAAATCAGTACAAAGGCCGGTATATTACCTAAGCGAGGTACTATCAGCATCAAAGCAAAATTACCCACATTATCAGAAGATGGCATATGGGGTATACATGTCAGCGAAGAAACTTAAACATTACTTCGAAGAGCACCCCATCAAAGTGATCTGTGAAGCACCCATAGCCGACATATTGAGCAACAAGGATGCAAGCGGCCGAATAGAAAAATGGGCAATTGCATTGTCACCTTATGCTCCGCAATTCGATAGGCAAGATGCAATCAAATCTCAGGTTGTGGCCGATTTCTTTGTGGATTGGGTCGAGGTACAATATGAGCCACCATTACCAGATCCGAGTTATTGGACGATTCACTTTGACGGTTCCAAACTGAGAAACGGTTTGGGAGCAGGAATAGTGTTAACCTCGCCAAAAAGAGATCAGCTGAAGTATGTGCTGCAAATACATTTTGCCGCATCAAACAATGTAGCCGAATATGAAGCACTCGTCCATGGATTGAAGGTGGCAAAAGAGATTGGGATACGCCGAATCTTATGCTACGGAGATTCGGATCTAGTAGTACAACAAGTCTCAGGAAATTGGGATGCACTAGATGCTAATATGGCCTTATATAGGTTTCATGTGCAAAAACTCAGCGGATACTTCAATGGATGTGAATTTCATCATATACCTCGGGCAGAAAATGACGCCGCAGACACATTGTCAAAACTCGGATCAACCAGGCAGTCAATTCCCCCAGGTATCACCCTAGAACACCTGAGAAAACCATCGATAACACCATCACCAGAGTCCGAATCCATCTTTATGCCGGCACAATCAAGAGAGGATAGTATGTCGATGGAAATTGACAAAGAATATAACCTGGAATTTCCAAAAACGAACCCGGCCGAGGCACGGATGGATATGGAAAAAACCGAGGTAGTTATGTCGGCGGAAAATATGGAAATAGATAGTGAGATTACCCCAGAAAAAATCATACCAACATGGGCGCAACCCATATTTTCTTTCCTTAAAGATGCGATTTTGCCGAATAACGAGGTATTGGCTAGACAGACAGTGAGAAGAGCTAAAACTTATACAATCATAAACAATGAGCTGTATAAAAGGAGCGTCACAAGCGTGTTGCAAAGATGTGTGAGTTCGACGGAAGGCCAGGAGATCCTCCTAGATATACATCAAGGAGAGTGCGGGCATCACGCCTCGTCTAGAGCTTTAGTGTCCAAAGCATTCAGGCATGGATTTTATTGGCCAACAGCACTGAAAGAGGCCAAAGAACTGGTGGAAAAGTGTAATGGCTGCAGAGATATGCCAAGAAGAAGATACATATGCCATCGTCCGAGTTAAAAACAATACCAATTACTTGGCCATTTTCTGTATGGTGCTTAGATATGGTGGGACCATTCAAGCCGGCCCGGGGCGGGATGACCCACATCCTAGTCATGGTTGACAAATTCACAAAATGGATTGAAGTAAAACCAATAAAGAAGTGTGATGGGCCCACAGTAGTAAAATTCCTCAAAGATATTATCTTGAGATATCGTTACCCACACAGTGTTATTACAGACAATGGTACAAACTTTGCTGAAGGAGCCTTCGCTAGATTCTGTCAAGAAAAACACATAAGACTAGATGTCGCCTCGGTGGCTCACCCAACATCTAATGGGCAAGTAAAAAGATCTAATGGACTAGTATTGTCCAGAATAAAACCATGACTCGTCGAACCACTGCAAAGGTCGGCAGGAAGTTGGATTGAGGAACTACCAGCAGTACTATGGAGCCTCAGAAATACCCCAAACAGATCAACAGGGTATACACCATTTTTTCTAGTGTACGGGGCAGAAGCTGTGCTTCCAGCCGACATAGTACATGACTCGCCAAGGGTTACCCAGTATACAACCGCTGAGGCAAATGAGATAGCTCGGCAAGATGATGTCGATCTGCTAGAAGAAGCCAGGGAGTTGGCACTATCAAGATCAGCTATTTATCAGCAGGACTTGCAACGATATCACAGCAAGAAAGTAAATCCAAGAGTGTTTAAAGGAGATTTGGTTCTTCGGTTAGTGCAACGCACGGCCGGCATGCACAAACTATCACCCCCATGGGAAGGACCGTTCATCATGAGCAAAGCATTGCACAATGATGCGTATTACCTAATTGATGCTCAGTCACCAGAAAAGAACAAGGCAGACAAAGCCGGCGAAGAATCGAAAAGACCATGGAACGTAGCTTTACTTCGTCCATTTTACTCGTAGGAGTCATCTATGACACGTTGTAAAGTAACACTTCAGGACGAGGTATCAACTATGTATTGAACCTCGGCACCTTGAGCAATGGCTCGGGGACTGTCCTATTTTGTTTTTGAGTTCGAGTTATGTATTAAACCTCGGCACCGTGAGCAGTGGCTCGGGGACTGTCCTGTATTGTTTCTGAATTTGGGTTATGTACTAAACCCCGGCACCTTGAGCAGTGGCTAGGGGACTTTCCTATATTGTTTCTGAGTTTGGGTTATGTATTAAACCTCGGCACCTTGAGCAGTGACTCGGGGACTGTCCTATATTGCTTCTGGATTTGGGGTATGTACTAAACCTCGGCACCTCGAGAAATGACTCGGGGACTGCCATATTTTGTTTTTGAGTTCGAGTTATGTATTAAACCTCGGCACCTCGAGCAATGACTCGGGGACTGCCCAATATTATTTCGCATTTGTAGTGATGTGTTAAGTCTCGGTTTTTAGAGCAGGGATTAGGGAATTGCCCCACAATTGTCCCTTGTTACAAAAATGAATATCAAACTTCGGCACTCGGAATGATATTATTTCGCTCTCCCCATATACGGCTTTCGAGATTTACAACTTGGTTAAAAGTCCAGAACACAGTGGTTGAGTTGTGAAGTTTATCAAAGTCAGGCAATATTAGACGCCGAACTACGGTCGAACAAAGGCAAACATAAACTCCGAACTTAAGAAATTGAAGGCTACCAAAGCAAAGATTTGAACAAACAGGATTAGTTTAAACAAAATAATAACGATCACAACCATGTGTGCCTCAGCGGAAAAAGGCAAAAGAGGTTCATACCGCACAGAAAGTCGGACAATTGTTTCATACACATCATACGTCCGGCATACCGGGGATAAGAAACGACTTAGAGTTTTTTAAACCTAAGGGGAAGCGACTTGGTCAGGTACTGGGCGCTCCGAGGTAGACGGCACCTCGGCCGAAGTTGCTTCGCCCTCCACAGAACCAGGAGCGACTTCGGAGGAAGCCCGGGGCTGGTGAGAAACATCAGCTTGAGATTGAGAATGTCTAGTCCCTTTGGAAGAGGATCGCGCGTCGCCATTGCCATCCAAGCTCGCGCTGGAATCACCAGAAGTATCCGAGTCGCCCTCATCCTCGCCCTGGTCGGCTGAGTTATCATCAGAGGCATCTTCAACTTCGACCTCATCCGCCGGGTTAGAAAGGAAACTCGAACCTTCAATCCAGTTATGCATGTCTGCATACTCAACAAGCTGAAAGGCGCGAGCTTGTCGGCGAGCGACGAATTCCGGATCTTCAACCCAACGGGAGCCAGTGCGCAAATTTATCAAGGTATCAAGGGAAATATCCTCATACCATGATATAACAACTGTGAGCGCCATATCAGCACCAACTCGTCCAGCGGATTCCCTCGACAGATTTAACTGGTTCTGAGATGCCATCAATCTTTCCACCAGGATTTTGATCTCATCAATATCAGGAGTCCCAGAAGTATTCGGCCAGAGAACATGGTAGGCCCGAATGGCTTCTTGCACCAAGTCCCTGCCCATAATCTTCATCGGACCAACGGCAGCGCCAATGACAACCAAGTAATCTTCCATCGAGTATTCTGGGCTTGCATCAGCAGGAACACCTCGGCGCACATGAGCATTAACCACCGCTCTAGAGCTCACAGGCTTAGCTTCTGGTAAATGGTCTACGCGAAACAAAAGTATGTCGGTCAACAGTAAGAAAGGGAAAAAGATAACTCGGACACGGTCAGAGGCTTACGGTGAATATAGGTCAGCATTCTCTGAAGATCTTGAGCCCAGTCACCCTTGGTTTTCTCAAAGCGAGTGATCTCCTAGCTCATCGCCCGTGTCTTGAGTTCGGCAGCCTCGAGGAGTTCTTTATTTTTCTGTAATTGTAGAGCTAGCCGATTCTTCTCCTCGGAGAACTCTTGGTCAACTTTCTCTAACTCAGACTTCTGAGAGAGCTTGAGGGACTCCACCTCGGCGCGCTAGCGAAGTATCTCGTCGTCTTTATCTTTCATCTGCGCCGAGTGAGTAGCGGCTTGTTCTAAAAAATGCAGCATCATATCAGGCATAGGTGTGCAGTCTTGATGTGACGCTGCAAAAGTTTGTAACTCGGCTTTACCAAAGCCAAAAGGGTTAAAAGAAACCCAGTGCACATTTCAAATGGAAGTATGTAAAGTAAAAGAGTAACTAACCTTCGAGGGCCTTGACTTTCTTCTCAAGGCGGATGTTAAGATTGTTGATGTTACCTATTTACCAGCAAAGTGAGCTAACACCTCACGTCCAAAACAATAAGAGCTTTAGGGATAATGCAAAAGTTTGCTAACTTACCAGTTTTCTTCACCACAGGAATGACCTTCTCATACTTATCTTGCAATTTTTATGTACGAAAAGCAGCCTTTGGAATTCGGCGGTTCGCCGGTCATGCGCAACCTAAGCAACAAAATATATAGAAATAAGATATTCGAAACTAATACAGATCCGAGTCAAGCAAAACTTAACTCGGATCTAGGTGGCTGGATATTCAAAACTAAAACAGATCCGAGTCAAGCAAAACTTAACTCGGATCTAGGTGGCTGGATATTCAAAACTAAAACAGATCTGAGTCAAGCAAAACTTAACTCGGATCTAGGTGGTCAGATATTCAAATAAAATGCATCCGAGTCAAGCAAAACTTAACTCGGATCTAGGTGGCTGGATATTCAAAACTAAAACAGATCCGAGTCAAGCAAAACTTAACTCGGATCTAGGTGGCTGGATATTCAAAACTAAAACAAATCCGAGTCAAGCAAAACTTAACTCGGATCTAGGTGGCTGGATATTCAAAACTAAAACAGATCCGAGTCAAGCAAAACTTAACTCAGATCTAGATGGCTGGATATTCAAAACTAAAACAGATCCGAGTCGAGCAAAACTTAACTCGGATCTAGGTGGCTGGATATTCGAAACTCAGACAGATCCAAATCAAGCAAATCTTGATTCGGATCTCGGTAGATTGATAGTCAAACATTAAGACAAAACTGAACCAGGCAAAGCCTAATAAAACTTCCAAACGAATAACAAATTATTCGGTTGCAAGCTTCGGGGACTAGAGTATATATAATATCATTCGAATGATTAATCAAACATCGATAAAAACAATTACCTAATTCAACTTGTCGCTGTCAAGAATGATCTTGGTAGCCAGATGTAAGCGACTGCTGATATCGGAGAGTTGAAAGGGCTGGCTGCTTGGATTGCCCTCGAGCTGATCAGCAGCATTGCAATTGTTGGCACACTCAAACAACGAGCCGAGGCTGTTCCCACTCTCTGTACGAGTCAGGACTTTACCTCGGACGTGTTGTGTAGCCACCGTCGCCGCGGGACTCTTGTGAAGAGCGAGCTGTGTATCAGCAGCCGGGGTAACAATTGTCTTGGCAGAAGAAACCCCCTTGCGCAGCGCATCAACAATTGTAGGCTGAGAAGAGCTGGCAAGCCCTTTCTGGGATGAGGGAGGTTTGGTGATGACGACCTTTTTTGCCTTAGAAGAGGCGTCTGTAGGAGCCGTTACCTCGGCACTCGAAACGACATTTTTGGGGGCCGGAGGGATTACGGTTTCTGAGGGCGCCGAGATATTGATATCCTCGGCTGGAGTCGGAGTCGCAGTAAAGGTTGTGGGGGTCGAAGGGATCTCGGGGGAAACTTCGGGATTCACGGAGGAGGCAGCAGGCTCGGTAGAAATATCTACTGGCCGAGTTATATCGGCGCATCCTGGTGAGAGGACGTTTGATTCGGAGCAGGAGGAGAGTTGATGCGAGCAGGACTAGGAACTCTAGTATCTTCAGGAGGCGGAGGAGAAGGCGGCCGAGTCGTGTGACTCGTCATGCTAGGACCACTAGGCTTAACAGAAAGAGGAGCCCTACAAAGGCAAAAAAGATCAGGTCAAAAGGCAGAAAGAGAGAAACAAGAAATACAAATAAATAGCAACTCACCCAGTAAATCCGGGCATAGTTTTACGCTTCGGAGGGTGCTGGGCTGACTTCTTCATTCTTTTCTTGGGAGCTGTATCCGAGGTACCAGCTGGAGCGCTACGTTTCCCCGAGGTAACAAGAGGTCGGGAGGCGAGAGGCTCGGCGTTGTGAACCTGACCGACCGGATTAGCAGAGAAAGTAGAGGCCGGAAATGCATAAGAAATTGGCATTGCGGCAACTACCTCAAGAACTTGGACCTCATCTGAATCACCTTCCTCCTCGTGGGCCGGGGTCTTTCCACGGGCACGAGCCGAAGCAAGGTCCGACTTGGGAACGAACTCCTCCGAGTCTGGCTCCCCGCTGTCCGGAGTGTTCCGATCCGCGGGCCACGGGAGAGACAAAACCTCGGCATCCTCAATCTTCTGTTCCTCAAACCTCTGCAGGAAAAGAAAGAGAGAAAATGACAAGAGAAATCA
The DNA here is from genome assembly GCA_030063025.1 of Avena longiglumis. Classification (NCBI taxonomy): domain Eukaryota; kingdom Viridiplantae; phylum Streptophyta; class Magnoliopsida; order Poales; family Poaceae; genus Avena; species Avena longiglumis. The sequence continues at coordinate 502,403,232 of CP125977.1, forward strand.
CATATGCGATTAAAAGGCAAAACACAACTGCAAGGACTTACTCTGGGAGGGGGATGCTCGCGGGTGAACGGCTTCAGTCCCCAGGCCCAGTCCTCCGGCATCTCTGTCTTAAAGATAGCCCAGACGCGCTTGAAGATAAGGTAATTATCCAGCTCCACCGTTGAGACGCAGTTGGGATCAAGGGGACCGCTCATATAGCAGAGCTTATGCGTGCGTTTCTGGAATGGGCAGATCCGGCTGCTGACGAAAGTAGTCATCAAATCCTCGCCGTGTAGCCCGGAGCGGATCAGCTCCTTCAGCCGAATCTCAAAGGCCTCGGCCAGAACATGACTCTTCCTCGGATTATAAGTCCAGTTCTTCTTGGAAGGGGGGCCAATGGAAAAAGCAGGGAGCCAAATCATGTCCTCCTTCCCAGAATTCTTGACATAAAAGAACGATTTATGCCATTTCTTGCACGACTCTAAACCTGCAACGCGAGGAAACTCGGATTTCCTCCGAGGTGTGATTGACGCAGCTCCGTAGTGGGTGAGCAGTTTCTCGGAAGGTTGAAGGGATTTGTCTGGGACAACATTGGAACGGATCTGAAAGAACTTCGACCAAACATGCACAGACGGCCATAGGCCGAAGTATCCTTCCGAAGCAGAGATAAAGGCGGAAAGAGAAGCGATGGCATTAGCCGGAAGATGATGCGGCTGCATGCCGAAGTAATCAAGGAACTCCCTAGCGAAATTGCTAAGGGGGAGACCAAATCCAAGAGCGAAGTGTGACATAAAGACGACGTACTTGCCCTCCTTGAGAACTGGAGAAGATTCACTGCCGGGTAAGCGACGGGCTACCTCGGAAGGAATCCGGCGAGTTCGGATTAACCACTCAATCTCTCGGCGGGTGACGGAAGATCCCTGCCAGGAGCCCCGCTCGGGCCCAGACGCTGCATCGTCATCCTTAATAAGCGCACCGCTAATGGAGTTCGACATAGGGTCGCCGGAGGAATCTACGGAAGATGAACTAGCGGCGGAGCGAAGCCTAGAACTGCAAGGCCCCGTCGTGATCCTACGCGAAAACGGCGGCGGAGCGGATAAGGAACCGCCGCAGGAAATCTAAGGAGAACCAAATGCGTCTAGAGGATAAACTAGGCAATGAGACCGGATAAACTCACCGGCAACGGCGTCAGAGCAAGTATACGGGGACGGGGTCGATAGAGCAAAGCGATGGGAGCCTAGCCGTCAAAGATTCCGATGGGCGCACGACGGCGGGAGCACGAACAGGCGCGGAAGCGAGAGGAGGAAGAAGGGCAACAGGAAGCAGAGGAGGAAAGTAAATCTCCCAGCCCCGTGCCCCTCTTTATAACCACGCGGCCTGAGTGGTAGTGGGATCGTGCGTGCGGGCGTTAACTGTATAGATCGTGTGTGCGGCATAACCGCACGCCGCTGAGTGGAACCGCACCAACAACCACACGATGCAAGAGAGGATCACGATCTCGACGGAACGGCGGTGAGGCGCCATAATACCGACGCGACAGCGCAATAATTATCAGATTAGGTACCGTAGGGGGAACAAAAACTAGGGAAACAATGATGAGTGTAACACGTAGGACGAGGCGTACGCGAGAAGATGCGCAGATACCTCAGACGAGGTAAAAGTAACTCGGAAACTAGGAGAAGCGAATATTGGGAAACTGATATGGCCCGGCCGAGGTATAGGCAGGACCATACCAGCTTCGGGGACTAATGTTGGGGAGGTGACCCCGGATAGGGTCCGGACAGGGGAAGACAAAAGGAAGATCCCCGTCCAATTCCGAGTTAATGGCTAAATTGGCCGAATCCTGTAAAGGTCGGCCAAGGTAAGCACAAGCAGAACATTTAAGAGAGGGGCAGTACGTGACCCAACCGATGTACTGTGTAAGTCGGCCGGGTCAGCCCGAATAATATAATTGCAGGTAACGACCAAGCCGGGTTAAGCGAGACAGGGCCGAATAACATGAAGCTTGCGGGAGAAGGAGCCTATAGTCAAACTCTAGTCACGGGCTAGGAAGAATTTGAGCAGAGCCAAGCACAAAGGACAAGGTGTAGAGCGACAGAAGGGCAGAAGGAGGTCACGGAGGTGACAGTCCTGGAGCCCGAGGCATGCAGGTGGGGTTCTCTAGAACCTTGCCGTCATTAGAAGGGCGACATGGAAAGGAGGCCGCCGAATTACTATATTGGGACAAGCATATTCCTCGAATATGCTTGCCACGTCAGCCCTAGAGGAGCCAAGGCTCCCCTTTATAAGGAGAGGCTTGGACTCTGAGAAAGGGGGGAAGTCATTTTGGTACCATTAAGCTAGTAAAGTTCTTCTTCTCCACTTGTATACAGCTCAAGGAGCGCTTGTAGCCCAAGAAAGGAGAAATAAAGATCTTTACGTTAGTCTTCTGTGTGTAGAATCAACTATATATTCCCTCCCCAGATCCCTCTAGCATCCATTGGCCCCATACTTTAGCCTACCCACGGCATCTGCCGTGCCACCACCACGACAACCATTTCACCTACAACTTGTCAAATCCCAAAACCCAAAATGACATAATACAGAGTTCTGTCTTTTTCTCCAACACTATTCTAGCATCAGATCTTTTTTTCTATCTGGCGTTTTATTGAGCTATGTTTCCAAAGCATCAGTCAACACAAATACATTTCGCCCCCAGCGCCCATCTGAACCTTCTGCAGTAGATCTTCTTGGCTACAGTTCCAGTGACAGGAAGCAACATTCATTGCACCTTTTTTTCTGAATGAAGGATGGTCAGTCGTCCAACAAACACCATAAAGAGAAAATAACATTAGTAGGTCTATTGGAAATAACACTGAAAACAATGCAAGCAGCACTCTTTGTCTTCCAAATAGTCCATAACAATACTGCAACCCCAATCATAACTACAGCTCTCCCCCTACTAGTAAATCTAGAATCCAATTCTCACATATCAAAGGAATTTGCATGCAGGCTTGCTTGGTGACCACTTAAACCTAAAGCCACCTGCCACAGTGTTCTTTGTGGGGCCCTAAGACGAAGTTGACAATATGGGCCCCTGAGACAAATATGTATATACACACACATGTACACAAAATATTAGTAAAAGATAACATCCAACCACACATTCATCGTCTGAGATGTCTATAAATAATTATTACTCACTTGAGCAATATCATATTACATTAAGACTATAAGAGTAGCAAAATATAAAATAGTATACCTGCTAGTTTGATTACCTCGAGAACCAAATTCTAAATGAGTCCATCACAATAATGCTTCAGTGTTTTACAAAAAATTCTTTAGGTGTTTTTAGATGCAAAATCATTGAGGATAATCTCAAGATTAATCTTGTCCAAGATATCTTTCTCAATACAACACATAGCCAATCCATTCAATCTGTCGCAACATAGTTAACCACAATCAATTTTCATTAATTTTAGTTTAAAACTCTAATTTAACATATAACATGCATGCTTTTTTTGAACTCATGCCTGATGTTTTTCTAATTGGCTAATAGTCAAAGCTGTTAATTTTGGCTTTTGGATATCTAGGCTAGAGAGATCACAGTAGAATCTTTTGCCTTTTAATATTAACATGATTTCAGAGAGAGAGAGAGATCGGAGAGAGAGGGCCATGTATACTTGCTCCTTGGCTCGATGAACTCGAGTCGGTGGCCATGGCGGAGGGGTGACGGCGTGAGTGTGCGGTGGTGGCGATGCTTCCCGTCGGCTCGCGCTAACCCTAGATCGGTAGGGATATCGGTGGGGCGTACGACACAGCGACGAACCTCGTATCATGTGATGCCGGACCCTACCCTTTATATATAGCGCGGCGACAGGGGACCACCAACCATATTGTGGTTGGGCGCCCCCGATCAGGCGCGAGTCAAGGGGTGATCGGGTCGTTGGGCCCCGATCGATTGAGATCAATCTAACATTCTTCCCCTTGATCTCAACTTTACTTTTAACTTTATCCTTTGTACTTTACTTGTTTCATCACGGATCAGTATATAGAGCATGTTTCATCGTCACAGCTCAATTGTCGATAGAATCTGACAGCCACTATACACTTTTCTGTTTTGAAATAAATCAGGTTACTTTTGGGCCTCTGTAGTCCAGGAATCATAGGCTTTCCCTTAATCCCATGTCGGCTAAGAGTTCCTTGAACACATTGGATGGTAAGCCTTTCGTTAGCAGATCCGCAAGCATATCCTTTGTCCTTATATGCTCGAGATTTATAGTTTGATCCTGGACTTTATCTTTCACAACATAATACTTTAGTTCTATTGACTTTGTAGAATTACTCGACTTGTTGTTATGAGCATAGAATACTGCGGGCTTGTTGTCACAGTACATCTTTAGTGGCCTGCTAATGCAGTCTACCATTCTCAAGTCGGGTAGAAATTTCTTTAGCCATAACGCCTGCCCCATGGCCTCATAACATGCTATAAATTCTGCATACATCGTAGATGATGCAACTTGATTGTTTGGCGCTTCTCCATGAAATAGCACCTCCTGCAAGAGTAAAGACATATCCTATCGTGAACTTTCTATCATCTCTGTATCCCGCAAAATCTGCATCTGAATACCTTCTTATTTCTAGGGAATCAGATCTTTTATATGTTAGCATGAGGCCTTTTGTGCCTTGCACATAACGCAAAGATTTCTTTACCATTTTCCAGTGCTCCAAGCCTGAATTATTGATGAACCACAAGTATAGGGGATCGCAACAGTCTTCGTGAGTAGTACTACCCAATTTATCGATTCGACACAAGGGGAGCCAAAGAATACTTGCAAGCCTTAACAACTGAGTTGTCAGTTCAGCTGCACCTAGAAATAGTTCTTGCTCATAGAATTTTATCGGTAGCAACAATTTGTAGTAGCAACAGCAACAACAACAGTGAAACAGTAGCAATAGTAACAGTAACAGTAAACAGTGGGATTTGAGTGCGGTAGGCATAGGGATGGATGGACGGGCGTTGCATGGACGAGTCTAAACATGTAACTTCAAGATCTAGGGCATTGCAGATAAATAATAACAAGCATCCAAGTACTAAACAATCCCAGGCATGTGCTCCAAATATAGTCATATGTGCTCGCAATGAGAACTTGCACAACATCTTCTGTCCAGCCAGCCCGTGGCAGCGAGGCCTCTAGGGAACTACCGGCCATCCCCTCCGGTTGTCCCAATTATTGTCACTTTGGGGCCTTTGGATCCGGACAATGATATGTGTACACAACTTGCAGATAAGATCATAAACAATACTATCATAATGATTCAATAATAAGTTTAGATCTGAGATCATGGCACTCGGGCCCTAGTGACAAGCATTAAGCACAACAAGTTGCAACAAAGTCAAATAGCAATAATAGAGATACTAGGCACTATGCCCTAACAGATCTTATCCGATTACATGATATAACTCATCAAATCCCTACCATCCCCAATCCTACGGCGGGGGATTACTCACTCATGGATGAGGGAAACATCGGTAGTTGATGGAGATGCGTTGGTGATGACGATGGCAATGATCCTCTCCAAATTCCCCGTCCCGGTAGGGTGCCAGAACGGAGTTTCTAGATCCGAATGTTGGTTTTTGGTGGCGGTGGCAGAGCGGAACTCTTTCTGGAAAACTATCGCCCCCCTGAGTTTTTAGGTCAGAAGGCAACTTATAGGCGCGGAGGGAGGCCGACAAGCTGCCTGGGGTGGCCAGACCTCCCAGTGAGGCGGTGTGCTCGCGCTGGGTGGGTCTAGGCCCTGTGCCTCCTATCTCTCTCCTTCGGATCCGTGGATCTTCTGGTGAGAAATAGTTTTTGGCATATTTTCCGGGATTTTTCCTGATAGTTCATTTTCTGCACAAAAACAAGACACCAAGGTAATTCTGCTAAAAACTGCGTCAGTCCGTGTTAGTTGTATCCAAATCACACAAGTTTAGGAAAGAAACAATAGCAAAGTGTTCGAGAAAGTAGATAAGTTTTGGACGTATCAACTCTCCCCAGAATTAGCTTATTGCTTGTCCTTAAACAATTCAGTTAAAAACTAAGTGTGATAAAAGAACTTTCACAAACACTTTGCTTCATATGATGTAAATATTCTCAGCACGGGAGTAGATGCTTAGACAATTCATAATAAAGAGTTTGCAACTAAGTCTACTCAATAGTCATTGCAAGCTATGAAGAGAAACCAACTCAATAATAATAAGTAGCATGAAACATAAACATAAGCAACATTGCAATGCTCATAATAAGGTATGATAGAGTGGTATCTCGCTTGCCTTTGTTTGAAGAGCACAATATAAATGCTGAGGCACCTCTGAATTTCAAGTGAAGACTAGAGATAAAGATATCAGAGATACAAGCATCAAAGTCATGACATAATTAACCAAGTTTTGGAACAAACACAAGAATGACAACTATGCTCTCAAGAAGGTGCTCATAGAATAAGTGGTGACTCAACTAGGTTGCGAAAACGGTTTTGTGAAGGTTTGAAAGGCTTCCCAATGCTGAAAGGAAGGTACTCATTAGCTTTGAGATCCCATTGCCCCTATCATAGGCATCTTCATGTGGTTAAGGTGAAAGTGAGGTCCACTCTGAATCATATGCTTGACAGACCATAGACTGGAAATCCCAAGTCCCTTGAGTATGAGGGTCGCTCCGCATGCTACTCAACTTTGGTCACCTGAAAGTTCTTGTCATTGTAAATACATGCATATCATCGAGAACCGCCAACGGGGTACCCCTTGCATATGGTACAAGAGCTTTCCCATAACCAAAATTACAAGGCAAGTAGACAATGAGGATCTCAACAATCTTTTTATTTACCATATGCATAGCTTTTTATTGAGGACGCTTCATAGATGCTCATTGTAGTGATGCTGCAAGTTTCCACCATGATTAAGCATGGCTTAGGCTAGCGGCCGAGGCGTTTTCTAACACAATGTATAAACTCCATGAACTAACAACTTCCCCTTTTATTTCACATCATCGACATTCGTAAACAAAAGAGCAAAGTATCAACTGGATAGAATTATCCAAAAAGTGTTGAAAGTGTTCTCCGTGACAACACGGTTCTGTTGACTCCCAATATATAATAAGCAAGCATATAACTTTCATGGACTAGTCACAATGGTTCAAGATTATTAAGAGCAAAGAATATAAAGTGTGCCATCAAGTTCGTGAGAGCTTTACTAACTAACTTTCTCAAAACAGACAAACATTTTATTTTGGAAGAAAACAAGGCATATGGAATATGCACTGAAATAGCAAATGATGCTAATAGGTAGGTATGGTGGACACAGCTGGCAATATTGGTTTTGGGGAGTTGGAAGCACAGGTAGAGCACATACTCAGTGCAAGTGAAGGCTAGACATAGAGAGGGAGCAACAAACGAGAGAGCATTAACTGTCATAATCATGCTTGCAACAAAACATGACTAACTATGGCATGAAAGTGATACAAGAACTTTGAGGCAAAATAAATCATCGAGGCTTACTGACTATTGATTAGTCATATGCATGCGTGAGCATGTGCCAAATCGATTCACATGAATAGTCAGAGGAGGATACCACAATATCATACCAAAGTATGAATAAAACAATGCAAGCAAACATTCATATGACATGCTACAAACTATTAGCAAGCTGGAGCTAATCATAGACAAGCAAGAACTACTAAGCATCCATAATGACTTACACCTTACACAAACAGGCTAAGCATGCTCACAATGATGAGTATATGTACAAAAATGAAACAAATCTAGTTCGTTACCAGCCTCTTTACCACACCTCGAGTTGTCTTAATCTTCATCATTGCCCTTTACTTGTGTGACTTGAATAATTAACATGAAAGAACCAATATCCATTGAGGACGGCTGAACCTTGCGAAGAACTCACAAAACCAAAGAAGAACAAATATTTTTGGTGTTTTCGATTTTTTAGAAATAAGCAAACAAAGAAAAACCAAACAAGAACAAAGCAAACCAACCAAAGAAAAATCTTTTTGGATTTTTCTTCAAGGCAAACCAAAGCAAAGAAACAAAGAAAAAAACCAAGAGAAACAATGAAAATATTTTTGGTATTTTTGGGTTTTTGAGAAAGCAGTAACAAGAACCAAAAAGAAAGCAAAACAATGGATATATAAAGAACCGACCGAACATGATATATATATATGAGTGTGATGTCGGTATACCTACCCCCAAGCTTAGGATTTTGGCCTAAGTGGGGCTCAATAACGTGGATAGTACCCCCATGCTGGAGGGTCATCATAGGAATGATCATAGTCAGGCACCTGCGATGAAGAAGAAGACGCACCCCAATCAAACAAGGGCTGCTGGTATGAAGACTATCCCAAGTTGGAGGGATGAACCGAATTGTCTTCGGCATCCTCTTCAACATTATCTCTTGCTGGGAGAGTTCCCCCACATAAGCGTCAAGCTCTTCCTCCGTAAGTGACCATCCTTGCCTGTTATCAAAGTTAAACAAAATAGGTGCAGGCAAATAAACTATTTTCGCATTCCTACCCTTTCTCTAACCTTGCTGGGCAAAAGATATTTCATATGGTAAACTTCTCACATTAGCCCCCAAAGAAACAAAACCATGCTGAATCATAGATTCAATATCAAGCCTCTCTATGGGGAACTGAAAATCTGAATAATGAGGCTCTAAACCATGGAAAGCTAGCAATCTAGAAGCAATGAGACCTCCACAAATTCCACCCTTCTCACGGTTGGTGGTGAGATGGTGAGCTATCAAAGCACCCAAACTATAAGAACTATTCCTATTCAGAGCAGCTGCAATAAAAGCTAGATCAAAAGAAGACAACTTTCTAGCAGTCTTTCTAGCAAGAACACACTTGGTAATGAAATAGGCAAAGTATCTAATAGCTGGGAGTTGGATGTTCCGAATTTTACCACTTTCCTTTGAGAATTCGAAACCTTGGAAAACCTCAGCATACAAATCAACAAGTGACTTGGGCCTCTCCTTGATCTTCTCACAAGATCCCCACTGAGGTACTCTAATTGTTGCACAGAAATCAACAAAAGGCAGGTCGACAGGTATATTATATATTTTGTAATGGACCATGGGATTAGAAGTAGACCAAGTGAACCGGAAGTCCTGCACCAAAGTCATAGTTAGCTTAACATGTTGGATCGGTTCACCTTCAACAAAGTGTTCCAACCCTGCATTTGTAACCAAAGTTTGGAAATCTTGGAGGATCTCCGCAGCTCTCATAAATTCATGGCATGGATATATGGAAGCAAAAACTGCCTCCTCGCGATGAACCTTCATTGGCTCATGCACCATCAAGTCATATTGATTCAGTGGATAAGCACTCATCTTCTTTGCTGAAATTTTAGACAACCATCAAACCAAGTGATTTCTAAGTTGATAAATGATGAGAAACTACTATAGGAACTTGCTAGAGGACTACACATGCATCAAAACAAAGTTTCTAAGCATAGAACAAGCATGCAAGCTCAAACAACTTGTCACCTATAGCAGCAAAATACTCAAGGTACAATCTACCAATCACGAATCTAATTGGACACGTGGAGGAGGCACATACCAAGCAGCAAACCCTCCAAAAATCAGCACTTGAGATGGGTTGAACAAGAAGATCAAAAATCACGAGCAAGACCAGTAAGAACTCCAGCTTGAGCAAGTTTTCCGGTGTTTTTGGGAGAGAGAAAGAAGGTGGCTTTGAGGAGGCAGCCTAGAGGGGCCCAGGTGGGCCAGACCCCCCTAGGCGCCACCCCTAGGTAGGTCACGCCTACCATGGGTGTGGGGCCTAGGGATGGCCCCCTGGGTCATCTCAGGTGCCACTCTGCCCCTTTTTTCGAAGAAAAAATTATTTTGAATTTTTTGGGATTTTTCGAGAAACTTTATTTTTGACCAATTTTCAGGGTATGAAAATTGATTTTCTCGCGGAAGTAGTTTTTCAGAAGAAGCAAAAGCAAACCAAAAGCCAAACCACAGGAGCTCTAAGAAACTCAAACAAGCAAACAACTAGCAAAACTAAAGCTAAAGCAAAGACTAGGAAGGAGAAAGGAAAAAAGAAAGCAAGTATAATCACAGTGGAAACATTATTTTGTTCATTAAAATTCTTTTGTTAACAAGGTTGATCAAGTGTTGTTACCAAAACAATCTTATATGAAACAAAACTTTGCCGTCCACAAGGTGATTATGTTACCTCATACTTGATAGCAATGGTCCCAATCATAATAGTTTCAATATTTTCTTGTGGAATGGGACAATATATTTCTCCAACCTTGATGCCTTCAATATTTTCAATAGAATTCAGCCAATAACTTCTAAAAACCTTCTTGGGTAAATAGACAGTGTGCTCTTTGTCATTAATATTGAATGTTCCTTTTCCTTGATTACAATTGATGACAGCACCTGTAGCATTAACAAAAGGTCTCCCAAGAATAATAGACATATTATCATCTTCAGGCATTTCAAGCACAACAAAATCAGTTAAGACCATGCAATTATGAGCAACTTGAACAGGAACATCCTCACATATACCAACAGGAACAGTAGTTGACTTATCAGCCATCTGCAAAGATATATCAGTTGGTATCAACTTTTCTAGCTGGAGCCTCTTATAGAGAGAAAAAGGCATAACACTAACTCCAGCTCCCAAATCACATAAAGCAGTTCTAACATAATTATTCTTAATGGAGCAAGGAATAGTTGGTATACCCGGATCACCAAGTTTATTTGGAACCTTACCATTGAAGGAATAATTAGCAAGCAAAGTAAAAATCTCCTCATTAGGAATGTTCCTTTTATTAGACACAACATCCTTCATATACTTTGAATAAGGAGGCAATTTAATAGCATCAGTCAAAGGAATTGGCAAGAATAAAGGTTTCATCCACTCACAAAACTTGCTGTAGTGTTCTTCCTCCTTTGACTTGTGTTTCTTACTTGGAAAAGGCATAGGTTTCTCCACCCAAGGTTCTATCTCTTTACCATATTTTTTAGCAACAAAGTCTTCCTTTGTGTACCTAGTGTTCTTAGTGTGTTCCTCAGGTTCTTCCTCACCTTCCTCCTTATCAGGAGACTCATTTTTATCATTACCACTCTCAGTTTCAGCATCAGAGACAGATATACTATTAGGATCTACAGCAGGTTCAAATGGTTCCTCAACTTTCTTATGTTTCTTTTTCTTCCTATTATGAGGACTACCACTATCCTAACCTTGTTGGGAATCCTGCTCTATTCTTTTAGGGTGTCCTTCAGGATATAAAGGATCTTGAGTAGCTGCACCACTCCTAGTTCTAATTCGATAAGCGTTTATTTCCTGAAGCATTAACTAGCATATCCCTTTGCACCTTAGCAAGTTGATCAAGTTGGGTTTGAACCATTTGAAAGTGTTTACAAAGCATTTTAATATCATTAGAAGTTCTTTCTACAATATCTTTCAACTCATGGATAGCCCTAGAGTTTTTCAATAAATGATTCTGAACTTGTTTATAAAAATTACCTTGTTTAACAATAAATGTGTCAAGTTCCTCTAAGCATTGATCAGGGGCTTACCATAAGGAATATCACCTTCATTAAATTGGAGAGAGTGTACCTCAATAGTATATGAGTGGGGAATTGGCTTACATAATTCTTCTATAGGAGGTAGATTCTTCACATCTTCAGCTCTAATACCTTTCTCCTTTAGACACTTTTTAGCTTCCTTCATCACTTCATCATTTAATGCAATAACTCCCCTCTTCTTTGTTGTTGGTGTTGGAACTGGTTCAGGAGTAATAGGCTCAGGTGTATTCAGCTCAGTTGAAGTCCAATCATCATAATTCTTGCTTGTCTTGTTCATTAATTCTTCAGCATCTGTAGGAGTCCTTTTCCTGAAAACACAATCAGCAAAGCTATCTAGGTAGGTCCTAGAATCATTAGTTAGTCCATTATAATAAATATCAAGAAGCTCATTCTGAGGTAATGGACATCCAGGATATGCATGAATCAAGGAACAAAATCTTTTCCATGACTCAGGCAATTTCTCTTCTTCTCTCTGTTTAAAATCAAAAAGTCTCTGCAAAACAGCATGTCTAGCACTAGGAGGAAAATATTATGGAAGAAAGAAGCAATCAAGCAATCAGGGCTATCAATGGAACCGTGAGGTAATCTATTAAACCAATCCCAAGCCTCTCCTTTTAGTGAAAAAGGGAAGATCTTAGCAACAAAGTACTTGCGCATTTTAAAATCATCAGAGAACAAAGAACTCATAGTAGAAATCTCATTCATATGAGACACAACACTCTCATTTTTAGTACCACAAAAAGGTTCTTTCTCAACAATATCTAAATAATATAAATCAAGAGAGAAATCATAATCTTTATCTTTAATATCTATGGGAGAGGTGGCAAACTTAGGATCATAGGACTTCTTAGGCATAATAGTATGTCTAGCAAGGAGACTCTTAATAGCACTAGCACCATGTGTGTTTCGGCACTCTTCAACAAATTCATCAGTGAGCTCAATGTAACAATCATTAATATCATAACTCTCACTATACTCAGGTGAGCTAACAGGTGTAACAGTGTATTCACTAGGAGTTTTAGTATTTCCTAGACTAGCCATAGTAGCATCTATAAAAGGACCTAATGAACCACTCACATCAAGCACATTAGAAGTAACATCATGAGTATCAAAAGCAGTTTCAGATTCAGCAGTAGTAGCAGTGTGTGTAGCATGAGTATGTGGTGGTGGTGTGATAAGCTTACTTATAACAGACGGTGAATCAAGAGTAGCAGAGGTGTTTAGGACTGTACCTCTTCTTGTAGTGGATGGTAAAATAGGGAACTTTCCATCACGAGACTTCCCCATGATGAAAGGAGTAGCAGTGAACAATGATAGATCCAAGTGAAATTACAAATAAAGCTATGATCCCTGGCAACGGCGCCAGAAATAGTCTTGATGACCCACAAGTTTAGGGGATCGCAACAGTCTTCGCGGGTAGTATTACCCAATTTATTGATTCGACACAAGGGGAGCCAAAGAATATTTGCAAGCCTTAACAACTGAGTTGTCAGTTCATCTGCACCTGGAAATAGTTCTTGCTCACATAAGTTTATCAGTAGCAACAGTTTGTAGTAGCAACAGCAAAGCAACAACAACAACAATAGTGAAACAGTAGAAATAGTAACAGTAAATAGTGGGATTCGAGTGCGGCAGGCATAGGGATGGATGGACGGGCGTTGCATGGACGAGTCTAAACATGTAACTTCAAGATCTAGGGCATTGCAGATAAATGATAACAAGCATCCAAGTACCAAACAATCCTAGGCATGTGCTCCAAATATAGTCATACATGCTCGCAATGAGAAATTGCACAACATCTTCTGTCTAGCCAGCCCGTGGCAGTGGGGCCTCTAGGGAACTACTGGAAATTAAGGTGCTCCTTTTAATAGAGCACCGGAGCAAATCATTAACACTCCGTGAACACATGTGATCCTCACACCACAGCCATCCCCTCCGGTTGTCCCAATTATTGTCACTTTGGGGCCTTTGGATCTAGACAATGATATGTTTACACAACTTGCAGATAAGATCATAAATAATACTATCATAATGATTCAATAATAAGTTCAGATCTGAGATCATGGCACTCAGGCCCTAGTGACAAACATTAAGCACAACAAGTTGCAACAAAGTCAAATAGCACTAATAGAGATACTAGGCACTATGCCCTAACAGATCTTATTCGATTACATGATAGAACTCATCCAATACCTACCATCCCCAATCCTACAGCGGGGGATTACTCACTCATGGATGAGGGAAACATCGGTGGTTGATGGAGATGCGTTGGTGATGACGATGACAATGATACTCTCCAAATTCCCTGTCTCGGCAGGGTGCCAGAACGAAGTTTCTGGATCCGAATCTTGGTTTCTGGTGGCGGCGGCGGAGCGGAACTATTTTTGCAAAACTATCGAACCCCCCTGAGTTTTTAGGTCAGAAGGAAACTTATAGGCGCGGAGGGAGGCCGAGGAGCTTCCTGGGGTGGCCAGACCTCCCCTAGGCGCGGGGTCAGGTGGGCCCGTGCCTGGGGTGGGTTTGGGCCCCCCAGGCCTCCTCTTTGTCTCCCCTTCTGGCTCCGTGGATCTTCTGGTGAGAAATAGTTTTTGGCATATTTTCCGGGATTTTTCCTAATAGTTCATTTTCTGCACAAAAACAAGATACCAAGGTAATTCTGCTGAAAACAGCGTCAGTCCGTGTTAGTTGTATCCAAATCACACAAGTTTAGAGAAGAAACAATAGCAAAGGGTTCGAGAAAGTAGATACGTTTTGGACGTATCAATTATCCTGATATGTACCGAGTACCCAAGTGGTAAAAGCTAAGTCAGAGCGAGTGCACACTTGTGCATACTGTAAGCTTCCAATGGCCGAAGCATATGGTACAACTTTCATTTGATCGATCTCATATTGGTTCTTTGGACATTGAAATTTTCCAAAACTGTCGCCCTTGACTATGGGAGAGGAGTGGAATTACTCACATGCATATTGTATTTCTTTAGAATCTTTTCACAATATACCTTCTGCGACAGTCCTAACACTCCATTCACTACTAGGAAAATGGTCGTTTGTGGCGCACCTGAAAGGCCCATCCGTGGCGCAAAGATGGTGCGCCACGACTGCTTATCTGACTATCTCTCGGTAGTGGCGCCACTTGCCACGGTTGTGTAGAGATAGGCGAGCGCACAGCTAGTGCGCCATAAGTTTGGCATGGTGCGCTACCCCTTTTATCTTCTGTGGCGCACTACCCAGTGCGCCACTAAACATCCATGGTGCGCTTTAGGGGTAGTGCGCCACAGAAGGTAAAACATGTGCGCCACAGATGTATTTTTTGTTTTTTTTTTAATTTCCATGCCAGATTATATGCAATACAGATTATATACAATATTACAGCAGATATACACACACAGATACAAGATATACAATTATATATATAAATACTCGATATGAAAAACAAGATTGAAACAAATACATATAGATAAGTCTCATACATGAATACATAGTCCAAGTTACATTGTTTTGATCATGTTACAAAGTAGTAGTTGGTGACATGCGAATACATGTGTCGATCGAACAAGTTAGAGCTCGGAAGCTCGCCTAGACATCTAAACTAGCTAGCTAGACACAAACGGGATAAATAACCAAAAAGATAAGCATGATCACCGCCATGAAGGTGTAGGTCTTCATCCGGTTCCTTGTCCTAACTCCCGCTAGATAGCGTGTATCTATCTTCCGCCTCCGCCATAGTGTTGTACCCTTTGTAGCTATTGTCATGAAACGGTGCACTGTCTCCCAGTCTTCCCAATCATCGAGACTCGAATCCGTCCCTTGTACACGACGTACGTCATCTACAAGTTGACAATAATAACTAACCGGTGATTGAAAAAACATGTATAATTAAAGTCCCATATGAAGATACACTTATAGAAAGTACTCTTAAATCAAAAGAGCAAACTCAAAAGCATGCCTCATATATAACTAGCTAGGTCGTTGGACACGGGATTGCTTATGACGGAATTAGCCAAGTAGGATGCACAATTCACGGACTTGTGCATATCACAAGGCTAACAATCCGCCATAGCACATTCACATATATATTGTGCCACGACATTTCAATCATCGGCATATTCTCGAAAAGACAAAAATAACTCGAAAAGCATGCCTCATATATAACTAGCTAGGTCGTTGGACACAGGAATTGCTTATGACGGACTGCTAGCCAAGTAGGATGCACAATTCGGGACTTGTGCATATCACAAATAACAATCCGTCATAGCACATTCACATATATATTGTGCCACGACATTTCAATCATCGGCATATTCTCAAAAAGACAAAAATAACTCGAAAAGCATGCCTCATATATAACTAGCT
This sequence comes from Avena longiglumis, assembly GCA_030063025.1. Taxonomy (NCBI): domain Eukaryota; kingdom Viridiplantae; phylum Streptophyta; class Magnoliopsida; order Poales; family Poaceae; genus Avena; species Avena longiglumis. Next base: position 502,419,136 of record CP125977.1, read on the forward strand.
AGGTCGTTGGACACAGATTGCTTATGACGGGATTAGCCAAGTAGGATGCACAATTCACGGACTTGTGCATATCACAAGGCTAACAATCCCGTCATAGCACATTCACATATATATTGTGCCACGACATTTCAATCATCGGCATATTCTCGAAAAGACAAAAATAACTCAAAGCATGCCTCATATATAACTAGCTAGGTCGTTGGACAGGAATTGCTTATGACGGACTGCTAGCCAAGTAGGATGCACAATTCGGACTTGTGCATATCACAAGGCTAACAATCCGTCATAGCACATTCACATATATATTGTGCCACGACATTTCAATCATCGGCATATTCTCGAAAAAGACAAAAATAACTCGAAAAGCATGCCTCATATATAACTAGCTAGGTCGTTGGACACGGGAATTGCTTATGACGGACTGTTAGCCAAGTAGGATGCACACCCCGGACTTGTGCATATCACAAGGCTAACAATCCGTCATAGCACATTCACATATATATTGTGCCACGACATTTCAATCATCGGCATATTCTCGAAAAGACAAAAATAACTCGAAAAGCATGCCTCATATATAACTAGCTAGGTCGTTGGACACGAGAATTGCTTATGACGGACTGTGAGCCAAGTAGGATGCACAATTCACGGACTTGTGCATATCACAAGGCTCACAATCACGTCATAGCACATTCACATATATATTGTGCCACGACATTTCAATCATCGGCATATTCTCGAAAAGACAAAATAACTCGAAAAGCATGCCTCATATATAACTAGCTAGGTTGGACACAGAATTGCTTATGACGGACTGTGAGCCAAGTAGGATGCACAATTCTGAACTTGTGCATATCACAAGGCTCACAATCCCGTCATAGCACATTCACATATATATTGTGCCACGACATTTCAATCATCGGCATATTCTCGAAAAGACAAAAATAACTCGAAAAGCATGCCTCATATATAACTAGCTAGGTCGTTGGACACGAATTGCTTATGACGGATTTGTCACCAAGTAGGATGCACAATTCCGGACTTGTGCATATCACAAGTCGATAATCCCGTCATAGCACATTCACATATATATTGTGCCACGACATTTCAATCATCGGCATATTCTCGAAAAGACAAAAATAACTCACACTTGTCGTCCGAGAACCAAAGAGTAAGCAAAAACCAAAGAGTAAGCAAAAACCAAAGAGTAAGCAAAAAACCAAGCATTGATTGATATATAATAATAATAAGCAAAATAAGTAAGCGGTGATACATAAACCTAATAAGATAAGTACACTTGTCGTCCACACACACAAAGGTCATCTATAGTTTGCAACTACAACTAGGCCAACATCAAGCCTTACGGCGGCTTAGGGAACGGAGGACGCATACCTCGTCATGAACTTCCTATAGTCACCACCATCTCTAGGCGATCTTCTATGTCACGGTTATTCGGGATATTTCCTCCGTAGAAGATCCCCGAAGTCATGACATCACGAAGATGATTGCCCCAAATCGCTGCTGGATGATACATCTCTTGTCTAATATCCGAATCATTGATCTTGGCCTTTGCTTCAGCCAATTGTTTGAGATGATCCGGCAGCGTAGAATTCTTTGGTCAAGTAGGAACGCCTCATGTGATGGAGTGCGAGTAGGCTTCCTTCTTCTTGTTTCCGGCTGCTTCACGCAGGGAACTCGTTACGTGGTTGAAGACGTGCTGCCGAACTTGACCTTCTTACGCCTGAAGCTGGTGCCTTCCGTCGAGGCAAAGCCCGGAGAGCATCATCCGAACTTCCTTGATCTTGTCGTAGTTTTTCTTCTTTTCTAGACTCCCGAGTCGAAATACGTGGCGTGGGAATGCTTGGCGATAAGGAGATGAGCGTGCGGTGTTCATCTCTGCAAAAATTCAAATGGAATGTGTTGAAAAACAATGATGATGATCTAATAAAGCCAATCGACGGTGGCGGTGAATAACGACTTACTCGGAAAGTAAGGCACGAGAATGTATTCCTTTGTCTTGTTCGCCACGAGGATTCTTTTTAGGTACGAGGCCACGATCGTCGTTCGGAGGGAACCAAGCAATCACGCATGTAGTAGGGTCCACTATAGCGATGCCGGTGTGTTCTCTCTAATGATCTGCGTGGCGGTGAGAGAAAAGAGCGGACCATGGTATAGTGCAATGGGTATAGGTGGAACATATTGAAGATGTCCTCGAACGCAGGAAGAACAGATCCGCGGGGAAGTGTCGACGAAGCCCAAGCCTGGTGGCACCTTAACCACGAATACCGGTGCGAGGATCTTTCTCCGATAGAAGGTCTCTCTATCGTCAAGACGCCGTCATGCACACTCTGCGATTCAACCTGGCGAGCTTGCAAATTCTTAGGTAGCATGGGCTCACCCGCCACATGAATCCTCCACATAATACCCTCGGGTCTTGGTGGCCCGTCCGAAACCTGATCGGATTCGCAGTTGTTGACGCCACCGCTGGCTCGAGCCGCTAGATTTTCTTTTCTGCCCTTTTTCCTTTTGGAGAGCGGGCAGGCATAATCTGAGCACCGGCCGCCCTATGTAGTGTGTCGGGGCTTATAATAAAGGGCGGTTGGTTGTATCATGGCTCAGTAAAGCGCAAGCCGGAGGCGTCTCGAGAACCAAGCAGACGCGCTTGGTGATAGTGGCTTTCTGTGGGGCCACCAGCTAGGTCTTCTTCGTTGCCAACCGAGTCTTGAAGAAGTGATCATTCCGATCTTGAAGTCCTCGGCCGGATCTGCGCCATGTGCATATCATCAACATGATCATCCGACCCACCGTGGAGGTGGCGAGGGCGGTAAGGGCCTTGCCACCGCTTGTCGCTGCACGACAGCGGTGTCTTGTATGTGGCGTGATGGCCCCGCCGTCCCCAAACGGATCATGCTCTTTGGCCATAGCATGAACAAGCGAAGCAACTTCGAGACGACGACTCTTCTTCATCCGCTCTCGGGGTTGAATGGGAGGTTCGGTCGTCGCAGCCCTTAGCACCGACTAATTTTAACCACGTGCACGCTATCGGCATCGGCTTTGAGTGGAACGTCGCTGCAAGGTTGAACGATGGTACCCTTGGCAACATCCTCATTTCGTTGTTCACGTAGCATAAGAGTGCAAGGAACATCCGTCTGCGGAAAACATGTACTGGCGTCGTCGAGCGAGATGCCGAAGAGTAATATATAGATGGCATGAAAGGTGGTAATTAAAGCAATTTGTTTACCGTGATGGCGTCGAGATCGGCTAATGTCGACGCACCGATACGCGACAGGCGTGCAAGAGACGGAAGGTTGCTTGATGGCGCGGTCTTGGCCGGTGTATTCTCCCTACCGACGGGTGCTTGGAGCTCCGGTGCCGCTTGACGATGGCGGGGCACCAACATGTACTCGGCGCCCGGTGATGGCAGGGGAGTCACCAACACTTGCGGCGCGCAGCGGTGCTAGCGGAGTCACGAACACGTAGTTCGCCTGATTCGGCGCCGCGTTGTTCGAGTGGTCACGACCATGCTTGGAATCGCACGCGGCCCTACTCGACCACCCGCACTCCGTTCGCTATTGACTCCACCAAGGTAGGTGAAGGGCGTAAGGTGATTGCCAGTTGTCTTGGACGATCTGCGGGATCCGCGCCACTTGTGCCTTAAGTTCTTGAACCTCTGTTTTCCTCCTCGCTCCTTCCCGACGGCGCCACATGCGTCCTCGGCGGTGGACAAATGATCCACCCAATTCTTACCCCGAGACGGCCAGCCGACGACGGCTTCTTCTTAACCAGCTCTATTTTCTTGGCCCAGTTCATCGCCCTGTTAAAAGAGTTATCCCACCGGGTGGCCGCCGTCGACCCACAGGATGAGGAACCACGATCCATGACTAGCAACAATTTCCTCCTCCCGCAGAAGAAGTAACAGAATCATTTAGATCATCGATTAGATTGCAATCGTGTTAATCACCGGTAATTAGATTATACTTACCACAATTTCTCGAATTCCTTCACCGCAGGATCCGCGGTGAGTTGTTTGGTTTTGGGTCCACATGGTAACGGGCCTCGATGAAGTTTCAACCTGCCCGGGTTCGAATTTAGCAAAGGGTTTTCTATCCCTTGATCTATACTCTTCGTCCTCCTTATTCCATTTGGCCTCCGCGGTTCAGTATCCACCAGATCCGAGATGGTGATGACCTATATTCATCGCTAAAGCGGCACCTTTCCCGATTACTATTGGCCGTGGCTCTTCGGATTCACACCTCTCCTTGAACTCCGGAATCGATCTTCGTGATCTCGGGTCAATCTTCCGGATCTCCTCGAGACTTTTGCCTTCTTTATAGATCTTCTTCTTTATCCGGCTCTCCGGTGGCTGTATGTGCTCATCTTTGTGAGGGCTGATTTGTTTACTTGCTCCCATGATAATTTGTGTTCGATACTTAGCGGGAACTTGTATCCGGCGTGGCTTCTCGAAGAGGAGTGTGCAAGTGGCCATTATCTTTATGCCGGAGATTCTCGGTGTTGATCGAGATGGTTGTCCGGTGATCGCCGCCACTTGCCCACCGCACTTTTGACGACAAGGGGGCTCCAAAGGAACCCCGATGGGCTCACTTGTAATTTCTCCCCGACCGCGGCCGTGTTCGGCGCGGTCCTTCGCTTCTTCTTAGGAGGGTTGCTACCACTCGTGCCCTCGCCGCCATCGTGGTTTCATCGTCCGCCGCCTTCCGGCTTCTTCCTCCGCGTCTTCCATCTCATCATCCTCGCTCTCCGAAGGATGGTATTCTTCATCGTCTTCTAGACGCTGGGCGCCTCCGTAATGTCAATTGTTTATTCGGAGGTCTGAGTTCTCCTTCATGCGCGCTTAGAACATCCAAATCGTCGTTATCACACATCTTTGCACTAATAAAAACAAATAATTGGTTAAATGCGGAAAAATCCGCATGACCTTTGCTAATTTTCTTAAACTAGAGTGCCCGATTTACGCCAAAACGGAAGTTAATCAACATTCGGCAAAAATCGTGACTCGTTTCATACAAGAACCTGCATACACATATAATAAAGTAGCTCAGATATCACATCAATCAAGAAATACTTCGCAAATGCTGGACATTCTTGTGTCAAAGACTAGCACATTCTTGTGTCTGAATTTAACTTTTGTAGGTACTGGTACTAGCACTAGCACTAGCAAAGTTTGTGTCTGAATTTAACTTCTGTAGGTACTGGTACTGGTACTGGTACTAGCACTAGCACTAGGTACTGGTACTAGCACTAGCACTAGTCAGCACTAGCACTAGCACTAGCACTAGCACTAGCACTGGTACTGGTACTAGCTATAGTTCCAGGAGTTCCAAGGCAAGGTCAAGGAGGAATAACCAGCAACTGCAGACACTAGGGTAGCAGGCAACAACAACACAAGGCAACAGCAACACAAGGTAAACCTCCAATCTTTTGATCCAACACTTGATCACATACATGTATATACAATAGTTGTTGGGAAATATCCTCAGTAATCATGCAAGAGACATGGTCTACACATCATAGGATCTTTAAGAAAAGGGGCAGTAAAATAGCACTTGTTCAAACTTCAGCCTAGGTCTCAGACTGTGCATCACTGACCCAAGTTGATACTTTATAGTTTTTAAACTAGATACCAGCCATTACAAAAATGGTCACCAATAGAAATGCTACGGTGTCGATCGATTTCAGACTTTACATCTCAAACAAATAGTCTCTTGAAAAACAATTGTACACAGCCTAGGATTTTATTTATTATCGCACATCGCGAGTTTTCCATCTCATTAGAAGTATATGAATCTAATGTTTCTTGGCCTAACGAGCCACAACAGTTATGCTTGACACTGGTACAATATTGCTGTTGTATAATCTATGCTATGTACTTGGCTCTAAAGAATATCCAGGAGCATTTGGTCTCCATTTTATTTTGCTCTACACAAAATGAACTAGCTAGCTGCTTGGTGCTGGCTAGTTGTATATACTAAGGTTGTATGCATAACCTGCACAATAATGCCAAGCCATATGGATCTTCACTAGTCGACCAAGTAAGAGGAAATCGAACCAAGGAATATGCCAGCTTCAAAACACTTGTAGAAACACCACCAAGTAGATAAATGGCGAAGGGTCGAGTGAATATTTGCACACCTAGCTTGCATAGACTTTGAAGGCGTGATGTGCTCTTGGTAATTTAATGAACATGACTCGAGAATGCACTAAAGTCACTGAATTTTGTCACGACAAAGGAAAACAACCACCGAATATCAAATTCTGCTCATTCACATTACTCGCCATCCAAAAATAGGGTAAACAACTAAGCAAAACCCATCACGCTTGCCATGCACCATCTGAACAAGAACTCCTCTAAACCCTAACCTCTAATCGTCTGAACCCTAACCTAATCCTCTGAACCCTAACCTCGAGCAGCAGCGGCGGTTACCTCTAAGATGGAATGGATGCAGAGAGAGGCGAGAGAGGGAGAGAGGGGAGGGGCGAGGCTCACCTCTAAGATGAGGACGACGGCGGTCTCCTCCACGGCCTCCTCCTCCTCGAGCCGCAGCATCCTCCTCCTCCTCAAGCGACGGGCGCGCGGGATCCTCCTCCTCGAGCGCACGGCCTCCTCCTCGAGCGCACGGGCAAGGTGGCCTCCTCCTCCTCCTGGCGTGGCTGGGATGCGGCGGCGGTGGCGTCGTCAGAGATGCGGCGGTGGCGTCGATGCGCGGTGTCGGAGGACGATGGGGATGGGATATGCGGCTAAGGACGATGGGGAGTTGTTGACTAGCTAGTCATACTCACTTGGGCGTAGCGCACCCTGGGCAAGTGCGCTACGGATAATCAGCACTTGCCTGTGGTGCGCCACGCCTAAGTGGGTACGACTACTTAGATAAGAGGCTGCCACCCCTTTGCTAACACTAGCACCGCCTTACCCCACCGGGTTCCGCCCATATCGGTCTATTCTAAACTGTTAGCACCTGTGTTGAATCGGTGCCCACATTTTTATTTTTATTTTAAAATACTTTTAAATATTCCAAAAATGCCCAAAAGTGGTGATATATGCTACAAAAGTTTTGTTTTGTTTTTAAAATACTTTTATATAATCCAAAATGCCCAAAAGTGATAATATATGTCATAAAAGTGGTACAAATTAAATATGCTTCAAATATGTCATAATAATTTGTCCATAAATATTACAATCTTTTTGACCACGCGTTTTACAATATTTTTGAGCTAGCGTTTACAATATTTTTGAGCTAGCGTTTACAATCTTTTTTCCCTTCTTTGTCGCGGTTGAATAATTTAGCCCCGACTTTAATGTTTCTTCTTTCGAACGGGCTACCTTTTTGGGTAGGGTTGTCCTTTTCTTCTTGTGATGTATGTTCTCGCATCGTAGTCGTCGTCATCTTCAATCTTTGATCGCCAGATGGTCGAAGTCTTGCTCATTGGCGACTCCATCCATTCCGATGATGTTCCTTTTCCTCTCCTCACGACAACACGGCTAGGCTTTGTCGGTCGGTAATGAAAAACATTGGTCCACTTTGGTAGCCAGTACCCACGGTTCATTTTTCGCCACGCTTTGCACCGTGCCTTGGATTTGGCTGCCGGTATAACCATGGTTGTGAAATACCGTCTTCTCTTTCGACGTTCTTTGCCCATCCGACACGGAACATCGCACCTTTTCTCCACGTAGTCGAGCTCCCGATCTCCTCGATTCTTCCGTAGAATCTTTCCTTCACGTTGTCATCGGTGTAGAATTCGACGCTACCGAGTTCGATAATCACACTTGTTGTCCTTTTCCTCCGTGTAGAATGTGTAGCCGTTGATATCATACGCACCGATAGGTCACCGGTTTTGCATCGGTCCTGCGACAAGGTGAATATGATCTTTTCCGTCGGAAGAATGCGGCGGGGATTATCAAGGAGCGCCCGCTAAACCAACGCTGCGGAAATCTGAGTTGTGCTCTTTGATTATTTCTCCTGCCCTCTCGTATGCCCGGTCATCGTACTTCTTCTCGATTAACCTTTTGTGCTTCGCACCAAGGATCGACCAGTTCTAAATGTAAGCGCAGACGAGGTTTGCTCGATCAAAGTCTGCGGCCGAAAATCGAAGTCGCATGCGATGCGACCCTCTCGGTGACCAGATCCGTCGAGCTTGCCAAGGTGTACATTGACGGAAGACCGATGGTTCTCGATGTCTAGATAATTCGTGCGAAGAGATGCACTCTTCGCCGAAAAGCCCTTGGCTATGCTTCCATCCGGACGGGACCTGCTATAACGTATCCTTTGATGTGTCCATTCATCCTTTCGAACGCCATCATGCGCGGAGAAACATCGCCCGAGTTGTACGATGTCCTCCACGACATGGACCAGCAGATGCACCATAATGTCGAAGAATGCGGGTGGGAAGTAGACCTCAAGCTCACATAGTATCACCACGATCTCCTCCTGTAGCCTTCCGAGCTGATTCAAGCCAATCGACTTCCTAGAGATGACGTCGAAAAACTTGCATAGGCCAAATAACGTTTCACGACGTGCTCGTCCATTATCCCTCTTAGTGCGACCGGAAGTACTGCGTCATTAGCACGGCAGTCGTGAGACTTCATGCCATCGAACCTCTCGCCTCGTCTAGGTATCTCGCTTATCTTGCCAGCGTCAGAAGGAAATTTGACTCCTAGAAGGCACTTGAAAACTGTTTGATCTCATCACGGCTTAGAGTGAAGCAAGAAGGAGGGCGTAATATTCGCTCTTCTTGAACTTTTACCCTTCCGACGACCTTGTGTCGTCTCCGACTCATGATCATCGTCATCTTCCGATCATCGAGTAGTCGTCCTCCGTGAAGCTCCTTCCGGATACCCAAGCATATCAGGTCGTGCCTTGCTTTCGGACCATCTTTCGTCCTATCCGCATGTTGATTATGGTGGCGACGACTCTCGCACACGTTTTTCGTGATATGCATGATGTCGAGGCTATGAGGCGCGGAGAAACTTCCAAGATGGCAACTCGAGAAAACAGACCTTGTTTTCCATACCTTCATCGCGGCTTGTCTTGTTGCGCCTCTTTCGCTTCTTTCCGTGCTTAGGACAATCTTTCCGCTTTTCAAAGAACTCTTCCACTTCTTCGCTGCTCCTACGCCTGGGATTCCTGGTCTCTCGATTTGCCATCGAACAGGTCTCCACGCTTTTCTCCATGGATCATTCTTGCCGAGCCTCCGGTGCGCCATGAACACGGTTTTCGATGACCACGGATCTTTCTCTAGTTGGAGATAGCTTGTGTTATCCATGCACCTAACGCATGCGTGGAATCCTTGGATAACCTGCCCGAGATATACCCGCAACCTGGATAGTCTTGCACCGTAGTGACCAACGCGCTCTCATAGTGAAATAATCTTGTGCGACGGCCGTAAGTATTGGCTCCAGATTCCCATAACGTGGCTAGCTCCTCTTTCAACAGCCCGAGATATGATTGATGTCGGTACCAGTTGTTTCGCCCTTGAATTAGCATACTCATTTGTATGTACTTCTTATTCATGCACAACCATGGAGGAGGTTGTACATCCATACAAACACAGGCCAAGTCTGTGCGTGCTTTGCTCTGGCTACCGAACGGATTGAGTCCATCGGTTTCGCACCAAGCCCGATGTTCTCGAATCTCCACCGACTGGAATTCGAGGTCCAATGCTTTCCAATCGCTAGCATCCGAAGGTGCGCCAGCTCATCCTTTTCGGGTCATCATCATCTCCGGCTTCTTCCTTTCCGCATGCCATCGCATGAGCTTCGCTTCCTTAGGGTCCGTGAAATAGCGCCGCAGACGAGGGTGATAGGAAAGTACCATACCACTTTTCGAGGTGCTTTCTTCCCTTTCTTGTATCGACTCACGCCGCACACCGGACATGTGGTTTTCTCCGCGTCCTCGCCCCGATAAATGATGCAATCGTTGATGCATACGTGATATCTAACGTGCGGTAGATCGAGAGGACGATTTTTTCTTGGCATCCTCGATACTAGTTGGACATGTGTTCTCCGGAGACGATCGTGAATGCCATCATATCGTCGAAGCTTGCGTCGCTCAATTTGTGCTTTGCCTTCATCTCCATAGCCTTGAGCGTTACATTCAACCGGGTATCATCGGGCCTGCATCCTTCATACAATGGAGTAACCGCGTCTTTCTCAAGTTGCGCAAGCTTGGCTTTCTCTCTAGCGGCAGCCCTGGCGTTACTCGTCTGCTTGAGAAGCAGCTCTTGCACATAAGGGTCCCGCACCCAGCCTGACGTTGTTCCATCGTCGTCTGCTCCTCCGGCATCTAGATCATCATCATCCCGGTCTGCTTCCGTACCTTCACCATCTCCAGGAGCCTCTTCATCATCTCGCCCGTTCTCGCCGTGATGATGATCACCGTCTCCATCATCTACGCCATCGCTTATCCAACGAGTGTATCCATCCATGAAACCATGGCGGAGCAGGTGCGCCTGCAGATTCCCGGAATCTGGGTCGATCACCCAGTTGAGTTTGCATCTTCGGCACGGACATCTTATATCTGTCTTGTTATTTCGTATCATGTCGGCCGTCGCACATTTCAAAAATCTAGCCACAATGCCTTCGCTCATTATGCGGACCATTTTTGCCTGCACGATGTACACGGTACAATTTTGAAGTCTATTAGAACCACATAATGAATGCATGCATGCAATGGTCGATAGAAAATTTCGGCATGACCTATCCTAAAATTAGGACCTTTATGAATGCCAAAGTCTTGCCAAAATGGAAATGAATCAACATTTTGGCAAAACAATGGCAACTTGTTCACATACAAACAAAGAGAGAGAGACCGATCCATACACACATGAACATATCATTATCCTCTCCATACACACATGCATGAGCATCATCGATACTCTCCATATACACACACATATGACCATCGATCCTAGCTCTCCACATACACACACATCATGACATGAGCATCGATCATCTACATACATATGAGCACATGCATCATCCATATACACATGAACACATCCTTACATGGACAACTTACGAGATGAGAGACCGATCGAGAAAGATGGAAAGGAGAGGTTGTGGCGTCGACCGAGACGGATAGATGAGAGACGGAGACCTCCTCTATTACTTATGTAACATCCAAAGCAAGTTTTACATGCTAAAAATGGTGAATGTGTGGAGAAATTGAGGTGGGAAGGAGAAGATCCGACTAGATCTAAGGAGGAAGAAGAAGGGCAAAGTGAAGTGTGGGGTGGTGGATGTGGTCACACATGTGCACATAAAGTGCTGACTTAAAAAATCGACACATCCGTGGCGCACACGGCAACAGGCGCCATGTGAGTACAAACTTGGCGCACTAGGCAGAGTGCGCCACAGATGTTTTAGACCTGTGGGCGCACTAGGCGGAGTGCGCCACGGGTTAGTGGCCGTCTCGAGCAGAGGTGGGCATGCGCTCGGTCGTGGCGCACCATGCACACGCGCCACAGATGACCCTAACAACCGTGGCGCACGTGTGCATGGTGCGCCATGAAGTTTGGCGTAGGCCAGTGGCCTGCCCACATATCTGTGGCGCACTAGGGTCATGTGCGCCACGGATGTTCTAGTTATTAGTAGGGCACTGCCCACAGGTGAGCCACGCCTGTTTTAGCCGTGGGGCACTTCAACCATGTGAGCCACGGATGTGCTGATTACCTATAGCCGTTTTCCTAGTAGTGATTCTTTCTATATCGGTGAATTTCTATGCCCAAAACATAAGAAGCTTCACCAAGATCTTTCATATCAAAATTTGAGGACAAGAACTTCTTTGTTTCTAGTAGTAGATGATGGTGACTCGTTGATGGCGCCAAAGAACCTGGTACTTGATGTGGAGTCTGTTGGGAACCCCAAGAGCAAGGTGTGAAGCAACACAGCAGCAAGTTTTCCCTCAGTAAGAAACCAAGGTTATCGAACCAGTAGGAGGAAGGAAACATCATACAAGTGTTGCAAGCAACACGGAGACCTGCACAACACAAACTCAAGACTTTGCCCCAACGAATCAGTGAGGTTGTCAAGCTCACTGGTTTGTTGTAACAAAGGATTAAACGTATGGTGTGAAAGGTAATGGTTTGCAGCAAGTAAACAAGTAACAGTGGAAGATGTATCAATGGTAAAGATTGAACCGGGGTACATAGCTCACTTGAGGTGCTCTCCTTAGATAAACAACATGGCATGAAGGGTAAACAAATTACAGCGGGGCAATTGACAGGAACTGAGCAAGGCATAACAATGCAATACTAGTCAAAAAGATCCTATGAGATTTTATTGGGCAATACAACAATATACATAGACCGCCATCCAACTGCATCTATGACTAGAAGTCCACCTTTAGGTTATCATCCGAACCCCTTCAAGTATTAAGTTGCAAGCAACAGACAACTGCTTTAAGCAAAGTGTGTAAGGTAAACAATCCACTTGTTCCATGAACAAGAGACCGTTGTTTTATCCCTAGTAGAAACAACACATCTACAGCCGAAGAGATTTTTGTCACTTCCCTTGGAAACTAGAGGCATGAACCCACTATCAAGCATAAATACCCCCTCTTGGAGTCACTAGCAACTACTCGGCCAAGATTTCTACTAACAACGGAGAGCATGCAAGATCACAAACAACACAGACATGATAGAATCATAAAGACAAAACCATTAATCAATCTTACATAATAATCTCAATATCCATCGAATCCTCGCAAACACAACATGCATGATTACAAATAGATTAGATCTTGATCATGAACGGAGCTCACAAGATCTATACATGAAAGCACAATAAGGAGATACAACCATCTAGCTACTACATGGACCCATAGTCCAAGGTGGAACTACTCACGCATCATACCGGAGAGAAGGCCTCCGGGATGATCTCCCCTCCGGCAGGGTGCTGGAAAGATCTTCAGATCCCCTCGATCTAGGGACGACGGTGGCGATGGCTATAGAAGATTTCGTGGAATATTGATCGGGTACTTAGGGTTTCTGCATCAGGCGCTTCTTATAGGCGAAGAGGCAAGGCCGGGAGGCGACCAGGGGGGCCACACCCTGCCCAGGCATGGGCCCACCCCTGGCCGTGACTAGGGGGGTTTGGCCACCCTGCTTCGCGTTTCCATCTCGTATTCTAGATTTGTGTCCCTCACGGTAAAATATTGACTTTGGCTTTTGTCCTATTCAATTCCGAGAATATTGATTTTCTGCCTTTCTGGAACCAAAAACAGAAGAAAACAGGCAACTGGCACTGTGGCAACTTGTTAATAGGTTAGTTCCAGAAAAGATATAAAAACACCTCAAAGTGTAGACAAATCAAAGCAAAGTAGATACTAAACAAGCATGGAGCATCAAAAATTATAGATATGTTTCCGACGTATCAGTAGACTGACATTGCTGCTAGCAAGCAAGATATCATCCACATACATAATTAGGAATATGTATTTCCCACTTTTAAACTATGCATAAATGAAGTTGTCCTCAACATTCTCTTTAAATCCAAATATTTTGATTGTGTCATTGAATTTTAAATACCACTGTCTAGAGGCTTGGCTTGATTTAACCCATAAATGGATTTCTTTAGACGGCATCCCATATGTTCCTTCCCCTCCATGAAAAAACCCTTGGGTTGTTTCATGTAAACATTCTCTTCTAAATCTCCATTTAGAAATGTCATCTTTACATCCATTTGATGCAACTCTAAATCAAAATGCACAACTGGTGCCATTATGATTCTAAAGGAACCTTACATGAGACCGGAGAAAAAGTCTCATTGTAATCTACCCCTTCTATTTTTTAAAGCCTTTTGCCACAAATCTTGCTTTATACTTTTCTATATTCCCATTGGAGTCATACTTTGTTCTGAAGACTCATTTGCAACCTACTATTTTGGCCCCTTTAGGAATTTCCTCTAAGTACCAAACATTGTTGGAACTCATTGATTTTATTTCATCTTCCATTGCCTCCACCCACTTGGCTGAGTGAGGGCTTCTCATGGCTTATTCATATGAGGTGGGATCACCCTCCATATGAACTGTTTCTGTGTTATAAACTTTGTAAATTTCTTTAGAAATGGCTGGTCTTCTTTCTCTTTTAGACCTTCTGAGTTCGTCAGACTCTTGCTCATTTCGTGCCTCGGGTTCTGGAACCTTTTTGGTGTGTGGCTGTTCCGGCTCCCTTTCGTGCTCAGCAGTGGGTTCAGGCGGCTCCTGACGGAGAGGTTCTGAACCTTCTCCCATTGTTGTCACGTGTGGAGTCACAACAGGTGCCCGCACCACAACCTCAGGGGTTGTCGATGGTGGCACAACAGGTAATGAGAAAAATGGCTCATGAGTCATCGGATTAGGTGCATGAACCCTCTTCTCAAGATCGATTTTCCGAGCTACCATGCTCACCTTCTGAAAGAACATGTGGGCCCCCATGTGTGGTTTTGATAATTAATGACAATCTTTATGGACTAATGTGTGTATTAAGTTGTACTTGTAGGAGTTGTCCATTGGCATTGCTTGGAGCATGTGTTGACTTCAAGATAGATGAAATGAGAAGAAGATGTGTTGTTCAAGCTCAAAATGCGCCATCTATAGAAGATCTCATGTTTGATGCTTGCCATCCTCGGTGATCATGGATCGATGATGAGGAATCAAGAAAGGTGTCCATCTTGAGAAGGACAAGATCGTCTACATCGAGCTCAAATGGATTGATCAAGGCAAAGTTATAATATTGATAGGTTTTCCCTTTTGCCGGTATCATGATTGCTGGGAGACCGGGTTTAGGATAGATAACCATACTATCAAGAGGGGCTCTCGAATGAGTAACTCGGTCACATCATTCGGAGAGAGATCAAACCTTTGCATACTTGCATCATCATATTTGGTTGTTATTTGGTCTTATCCATGTGAGGATATAGAGCTTGTGGTAATCTCCATAACAAGCTCTAGTTCATCAAAAACGAATTTCCCTTTTATATCTTATTGCGGTTTGATCTTGGAGGTTTTACCGGTTTGTATTTTAGAGATAGGCAAAACCTTCCATTATTTGGTTCTTACTCATGTGAGGATTTAGAGCTTGTGTTAATATCCATGACAAGCTCTAGTTCATCGAAAACGGATTTCATATGCATTTTCTATTACGTTTTTTATGTTGGAGGATTTATCGGTTCGTCTTTTTGATAGAGGTTAAACCTTTCGTCATTTGGATCTATCCTCCCTTGCTGGAATATAATGTTTCTTTTCATGATCTTTTAGAGCTTGTTGTCCTCTTCGAAACGAGCCCAAGATCATCAAAATCGGAGTCCGAATGCAAAAGTTATGGCCGTTTTCGTTCAGGGATGACCGGTAGTACCGAACCAGGGTTCGGTAGTACCGGAAGTCCAGTAGTACCGCCCCCTAGTACCGGTCGGTACAGAATAAGGTGCATTTGGCGACCTGGGATCCCCAGGGAATGTCTGGTAGTACCGGGAATGTCCGGTAGTACCGGGAAAAAGTCCGGTAGTACCGGGATTCGCGTTTTTGGGCTTCAACGGTTGGATTTTGGGGGGGCCTATTTAAGAGGCCTTCTTCCCCAATAGTTCCTTAACCATTCTTGCAAGTTTTCCCCTCCATTGTTGACCTTCTTGAACTTTCTTTCTCTCAATACCTCGAATGATTCTTGCATATTCTTGAGGGATTTGAAAGAGATCTAGATCTACAATCCCACCAATCAATCTCTCCTCTAAGTGAGGGGAACATATTGGGATCTAGATCTTGGAGTCTTTTGTGGATTTCCTCCATTGTTCTTCCTCTCTTATTCCCCCATAAGCTTTTGTAGCTTTGGTGGAATTTGGGAGAGAAGGATTTGAACACCTTTGTGGTGTTCTTGCCATTTGCGTTTGGTGCATCGATTTGTGTTCTCCTCAGAGGATTTGGTTTGAGTGACTCATTGGAGTTTGTCCCTCTTGGGTTCTTGGAACCCTAGACGGTTTTGTAGCCTTGGTGGCATTGTGGCCTTTTGTGCCATTTGTTGGGAGCCTCCAATTAAGTTGTGGAGAAGTGCCCCAACCTTGTGAGAGGTTCCGGTTGCCACCGAGAAGTGCACCGATAGTGGAAGCGTGGATCGATCCCATTGGGGTGAGATTCACCGGAGAATAAGGGAGGCCTTTTGTGGCGTTGGTGGTTTGATACCACCCCCTCTCCAAACGAGACATACTCCATGTTGGGAGGAACTCGGTAAAATATCGGTGTCCCCGCGTGCCTCGGTTATCTCTATACCCGAGCTCTTTACTTATGCACTTTACATTGTGATAGCCTTCGTGCTTGAAGTAATATATATCTTGCTATCACTTTGTTGCTTGTATTTCTTAGTTTAAGTTGTTGGTGCACATAGGTGAACCTTAGTTGTTCTAGGTTGTGCTTAACAAAGTAAACACTAGTTTTATTCCGCCTTTGTTGAGCCACTCTAGGAAAAGTTTTAATCGCCTATTCACCCCCCTCTAGGCGACATCCGCATCCTTTCAATTGGTATTAGAGCCCGGTCTCTCATTTTAGGCTTCACCGCCTTGAGAGTAAAGATGTCGGCTAGAGGATTAGTGCACAATGACATGTTCACATTCAATGGCACAAATTATGATATATGGAAAAATCGCATGCTCATTCATTTTTGGGACATGGACCCAAATTTGGAGCGTATTGTAGATATAGGTTTTTCTCCTACTATGGATTTCAAAAATCTATCTTGTGAGCATGAGAAAAACTTATATCTGGATGCTCAAGCTTCTAATGTGCTTGTTAATGCTTTGAGCTATGTAGTTACCTCTTCAATCATTCATTTTTGGAGCGCTCATGAGTTATGGACAAAACTTCAAGATAAATATGTTGTGTCCAACATTATTGAGGATGATTGTGTTGCTTCCACTTCCGGTCGAGATGAGTTCTCATCCTCTACCACTTCACCAACATGTGAATTTTCACTAGGTAATGATATGGTGAGTGGTGATAGAAATTGCAATTTGGATAGTGTGCTTACTATTTGTAATCCCTCATCTCTATCTAGTTGCAATGATATATCTTTGGACTTTAACACTTCTAGAACTACAAACTTCTTACATGCTTGTGTTAATAGTCCTTGCATATCATGTAGAAATGACTTGGATAAATGTCATGATGATATGCTTGTGTTGTCTTGTTGCCATGATAAAAATGCTTCCATTTCCTCTAGTACTTGTGTTGCTAACCATGTAGAGGAAACCAAAGATTCTATGGGCCAAGACATGGTTTTGAATGAAGCCACAAATGCAATCTCATCTTCACCTTCTTCCGGTACCCACCTATGCCTTATGGCTAGGGATTCTAAGGTAACCCCTACTTTGGAACCCATTACCTCTTGTGATGAGGAGGATGTGGATAATGTGGAAGAAGAGCTTGATATTGATGATTTATATGAAAAGGGTGAGATTGTTTATCGTGCCCTTGTTAAAAAGGATATTGATTGCTCTAACTTTGTTGAAGTCTTGGACTTTGCTATTAAGAGCAAATAACATATTGATAAGTTAGAAACACAAATTGAGGTGCATGATAACAACATTGATAAAATGTGTAGTCTTGAGCATGAGTATGCTAATATAATTGCAAACCTAAATAAAGCTCTTGAAGAGGAACAAACCACTAAGGAATCTCTTGAGGAGACCTTTTCTTTAGAGCTATCTAGAGTAAAGGAATCTCATGATAGAGATCTTGAGGTGGCAAGTGATCTCAAAAGTAAAAATGATGAGACTCAAGTTGCTTATGCTAAACTCCTTGAGGATTTTGAGAACCTCAAAAATGGCTCTCGGGTCGTTAAGAGGGAGCTCATCAAACTCACCGAGTCGCATGAGCAAATTAAAGCTTCATATTCAAAAGATCTTGATAAGTTGTCCTCACCTCTTGCTAATAATAATGATGCTTGTGCTACTAACTCTATTTCTTGTGAAGCATCTATTTTTAAGGAGAATGTTGAGCTAAAGGCTCAACTTGATTTGCTAACTAGCAACTATGGGAAATTAGAAGAAAGTCATACTAAGCTCTCGAGCTCGCATGAGGATCTTCTAGTCTCCCATGGTAGGCTAAAGTTAGATCATGAGGCCATCGTGTCAAAGGTAACATCTAGTGGGCCTCATGTGGACATTAGCACTATATCTACTCCAAATGTTATATTGCCATGTGCTAGTCCTTGTAATTCATCCTCTCACAACCATGCTATATCTCGTGATGAATTACATTTTGTGCCTTGTTGCTCTAACAATGTAGCATCTACTTCCTCTAGTACTTTTGTTGAAACTAACCATGTAGAGGAAATAAAAGAGCTCAAGGCTCAAGTCACTTCTTTGAGAAATGACTTGAAAAAGGGTCATCAAGGGAAGGCCGCACTCAACAAAATCTTGAGTGTGCAAAAATCCCCCAATGACAAGAGTGGGCTTGGATTCAACTCCAATGTCAAGAACAAGTCCACTATCAAGTTGAAGCACAAGGACAACAAGAAGAATGGCCAAGATCAAGTCAAGAATCTGGCCAACAATGTTTGCTTCAAGTGCAAGGAAGAAGGGCACCATGTTAGATCTTGCCCATTGAAGAAAAAGCCTCTTAGTGTGAAGCAACAAGGGAAGCGGCCTCAAGCTCCACCTCAAGTCATTAATGGGCCACTTCCTAAGAGGACTACTCGAGCTCTTCCTCGAGTTGTGGCTTCACCTAAGAAGAAAGATGGCAAGAGTAGAACTTGCTACATATGCCGTGAGAAGGGGCATATTTCTTCCTCATGCACTATCGGTATCTCCTCATCCAACCCTATCATTATTGATGATGCTTATTCTCTTTGTAAGGATGAGGTTGGCAATGTGTTTGCCAATTTTGTTGGTGCTCAATGTGGGTTCAAGAAAAGAACCATTTGGGTTGCCAAGCCTATTGTGACTAAACTCTTAGGAACCAACTTGGTTGGGGACCAACAAGCCAAAACTTGATCAATAGGTGTTGTTGGAAGGCATTGGAGACTTGGTTACATTATGAAGAATTGAGGGATCTTCATCAATTATTATTGTCAAGCCAAGCCATTTGGATTATCATGATTATATTATATTTCCAATGTTCCTCCTTGCGGTAACATATGCTAAACTCTTTATATTAAAAGTTAAACGCCCCCTTGTGCACATGTTGGTTTTGTATCTTCCATGCTTTTGTACATATTGTTCTTTCCACTTAACTATCTTGAGGTATCAAGCATATTTGTGTATGATTAGGTGGCACACCATGTATGTGTGTTTCTTGTGTTTGAGCCTTACTTGGTTATATTTGGTATCTTATTTGGCTCTTTTGAGAGATTAATGGATTATCCCACTTTGGGGGAGTGTTATTCTTGGGCATTCCACAATCCTAAAAATTGTGTGTACATGAGGAATACCACCTAGTATTTATATTGGATTATTGTCTAGTCTCTATGCGGTATAATTCTCATGAGAAATTTAATTTTATAATGTCCTTTAATTATCTCTATTTGTATCATTTTGCCTCGTGTTGGTGTTATGGTAGTATCACATTATGGGGGAGTCATATGCTTAATACATATTACAATCCTAGAATATGTGAATATTCGAGGTTGTGTCACTTAGAATTGATATTGATAATTATCTAGCACCTATGTGACACATTTGCTCATACAAGTTCCAATTTGCTTGAATGTTGTTGTTGATCATATTTTGGATCTTGTATATGAGAGTGTTTCTTGGCATGTGTTTCCTCATATTTAGATCTCTATATTATCGTGGAAACCATTTGCTTCAAGTTACTCTAATCACTAGTGATTGTGTGACTATTGGAAGCTACCAAGAATCTTGTTCGAAGTATCATGCTTAATTCTTATATTTTGTTATATGCTTATTGTTGTGACTATGATCTTGGATATCCATGCAAGCTACCTTGGAAAAATTATTCCCAATATTTCTTGTCCTTGGACAATGAGTACCCAATTTATGGTAGAATTTATTGATCATATTCACTTTGGCCCTTGCTTAATATTTTCCTATCTTTGTCCAAGTAAATGTTTTGTGTGCTCCCATGTATTCCTTGCTACTTTTGGATCTTCTTATTTTATTGCTATCCTCTTGTGTTTTACTTAATGTAGGTAGTAGTGATGATCTCATTTGTGTGCATTTTGAATTTAAAAGCAAAATTCTATATAATGTACTACTTATGGGTGAGATCTCCTATATTATTTAGAACACTCGTATTTATGCTTCTTTGTTTGATCCATATCGGGTTTTTTGTGCTTGGAACCTCAATCTTTTTGTTTTGGTACTTTGTGCCATCATGAGAAGTTTGGG
Source organism: Avena longiglumis (assembly GCA_030063025.1). Lineage (NCBI taxonomy): Eukaryota > Viridiplantae > Streptophyta > Magnoliopsida > Poales > Poaceae > Avena > Avena longiglumis. Next base: position 502,439,462 of record CP125977.1, read on the forward strand.
GAGTTTGGTTTCTTATTGGAACCTTGCTCTTTTTGGGAGTTGGTTTTGTCTCATTCCTTGTTTCATGATTTTACCATTTTAGAATGAGATAAATCCTTGAGCATTTTTATTTCTATCTATCTTTTGCTCTTTTGGTTTTAGACTAGTTCATTTGTTGAACTTGTGATCTTTCTGAAGGGAATATGCCCTGAGAGGCAATAATAAAGTGTTTATTATGTGTATTACAAGTATATGATAGATGTTTATTTTGCATGCTATAATTGTATTAATACGGAAACGTTAATACATGTGTGTTTAATAAACAAATAGAAAGTTCCTAGTTATGCCTCTCTCATAAACTAGCTCGTTGATTAACAAGATGATCAAGGTTTCCTGATCATGGACATTGGATGTTGTTAATAACAGGATCACAACATTAGTGTAATGGTGTGATGAACATTCATCCAAAGTATAGAATTACGATCAAAGTCATTGAGTTTATATTTCTATAACAACTTACGAAGTGATCCTAATCCTTAGACCATGAGATCATGTCAATCACTAACACCGGAAGAGTTTCTTGATAACATCAAACGTCACACCATAATAGGGTGATTATAAAGATGGATTCAGAACTAATAAAGTGTTATGTTGAGGCTCATGGATCGAGAGTGGAATTTGTTCATCCCGATGACGGATAGATATACTCTGGGCCCTCTCGGTGATATCACATTGATTAGCTTGCAAGCAAGTGATTTGATCACTAGAATGTTATATCACGGGAACGAGAAAAGAGTGCATGTCGGTAACGAGATCAAACTAGGTATGGAGATACCGATGATCGAATCTCGGACATGTAATATATCGTGAAACAAAGGGATTAAGATACTAGCGTAAAAGGTTCCGACGATCACAAGAAAGTCATCGTTGAATGTGTGGGAGTCAGTATGGGTCTCCAGATCCCGCTTCTGATTATTGATTCAAGAGGGGTCTCGATCATGTCCGCATTATTCACGAACCGTAGGGTGACACACTTAAGAGACACCTACATCCAATTGGAGCAAATGTTTCATGCCGAAAGAATGAACCAGTGCAGGAATTTATTTCACTAGATACCGAAACAGGTTTTCGGGTGAAATTGCATAAAGTGGTTATGCATGTGAAATAGAATTCTAGCAAGGGGTTATTTGTGAATGTCTGTCATTAAAGTAATTGACAAAATTCTGAATAAAATAAAAGAGTTTTATTTAATGAGAGTTTGCATTAAATTTGGTGGAAATTTAATGGGAATTTGAGTGGACTTTTGAGTGGAGGAAATTTAAAGGGCATTTTGTGAGTGGAGTGTCCACCCACATGAATGAAGGAGGGGAGGGGGAAGCCCCCATGGCCGGCGGCCACCCCCTTGGGTGCCCCCTCCTCCTATAAAATGAGCCCCTCTCCTCACTTGTCTCTCACACCTCCTCGTGAAGGATCTCTCTCCCCCTCTAGAATTTATCCCCCATGGTCTCGGACTAGCGAGATACATGTTCCCGGTGGCTATTCGGCAAGAAAGAGTTGTGCTTCCGCTGCATCGCTGGAGCGAGGAGGCGGAGGTTGCTCGGTGCCTCGAACGTGTGTGCGAGCACGGATGCGCTGCTGTTTTGCGGCGCTAGGACTTCCTCTCGATCTTGAGATCGGCAAGAGATCGTCTACATCAACCACGAGTTGAACTCGTTAATCTTTGTCGGTCTTCAAGGGTATGTTCTCTACGGATATACATCCGCCCGTTGTTCGTATCTAGTAGATAGATCTTGGTAGATAATTCACATCGTAGGAAAATTTTTGTTTTCTATGCTGCGAACCCTACAGTGGTATCAGAGCCGGATCTATGCGTAGATACTTTACACGTGTAGTACACATATGAGTATGTGGGCGATGATGATCATGTTGTTGCTCCTTTGTTGTAATTTTGGATATTGGTGGCATAGTGGGATGAAGCGGCCCAGACAAAATTTACATGTCCTCGCACATGAGACCTGTTCCACGCTTGACATGCAACTAGTTTGCATAAGTGGCTAGCGGGTGTCTGTCTCTTCTACTATAGTCAATATCTATTTTGCAAGCGAGTTGTCAACAATTTGATTATCCTCGTTGTGGTTCATGTTCGTAGGTAAGAACGGTTCTATCTCGAAAGCCCTAAGCCATGTAAAACTTGCAATGGATAAATTAGAGGCGTCTAGTTTAGATTGTTGCTGGGCTAGTGTTATGATGTGGTAGTGTTGTAAGTAAAAGTATGAGATGATACTCTTACAACCCACATAGCGTGTAAAATCCATAGACCTTGGATTTACACATATAGGTATGATAGTGATCATACCACGATGCACATGATAGAGATCATCTGCGGGAACCATATCATTTCACTAATAAACATATGATGTTTGATAGCATCTTATATTGCTTGTTTAGCGCTTTGTTAGCATAATAAGATGATCCCTCATTTAAATATCAAGATAAGAATGTGTTCTTCCTTTAGTATGCACCGATTATGTTTTCGCTCCAAGACATCACGTGATCGGGTGTTCTTGGATCCGACCATATTTGGTGTAAAAGCGATTACACGCGAATACTAAGGTTCTAACTTGGCGAGCCTAGCATGTACAGACATGGCATCGGAACACGGACCGAAAGGTTAAGCATGAGTCATATAGTTGATATGATGCCCATTTGATGCTCGCCTTTGAAGCTATACCGACTCACGTGATGATCGGACTTGGTGTAGTGGATTTGGTTCATGTAATCACTAAAAAGGCACGAGGGATGTCGTTTTTGAGTGGGAGTTCATTCGTAATATAGATTAGTTGAACTCAATCTATCATACACTTAGTCTAAACTTTACAAATTCTGTTGAAGATGGCCCCACCTTCTTTTAATTTCAATGTGTTCATGGAGAAAGAGAAACTAGCAACGAACGGTAGCAACTTTACCGAATGGGCCATGAATTTGAGGATTCTCCTCTCTGCTGCACAAAAGCAATATGTGCTAGAAGCGCCGTTAGGCCCCCCACCTTTTGATGATGCCCCTGACGAGGAGAAGAATGTCTATCAGACTCGTCAGGAGGACCACAACTTAGTTCATTGCGGCATATTGTATGGGATAGATCCGGAACTTCGAAAGCGTTTCGAAAACGGCAATGCATTTGATACAATGGGTGAGTTGAAAATGATTTTGACACACATCTTGCTCAGAGAGCTACAACGCTGAGAAAAGTTCTTTAGTGCATGATGGAAGAGCAGCTCGTTAGTGAGCATGTACTCAAGATGTCGGGTTACGCCGATAAGCTTGTGTCCTTGGGAATAACGATTCCCATTGACTTAGGCATCCATCGTGTTCTGCGGTCTACGCCACCTAGCTATAAGAGCGTGATGAACTATAATATGCAAGGCATGAAGAAGTCTCTCCCGAGCTTCATCAATGCTTAAAACTACAGTGGAGATCAAAAGGAACATCAAGTGTTGATGATCAATAGGAACACTGGTTTCAAGAAAGACAAGAAGGGAAGGAAGTAAGGCGGCAAGCCGGTTTGCGCTGAAAAAACCCGAGTTGGACCTAAGTCGATTCGAGTGCTACTATTGTAAGGGGACCCTTTGGAAGCGAATCTGTCCCAAGTATCTGGAGACAAGAAGGCCGGCAAGGCAAACAAAGGTATATATGATATACATGTTATTGATGTGTACTTGACTAGTGCTCGTGAGCACCGGGTATTTGATACCGGTTCAGTTGCTAATATTTGTAACTCGAATCGGGGTTGTGGAACAAGCGACCTAGCAAGGGTGAGGTCAAGATGCGTGTCGGCAATGGATCAATCGTTGATGTGATCGCCGTCGAACTGCCTCTCCACTTGCCGTCGGGATTAGTTATAAACTTGAATAAATGTTATCCGGTGCCTTTGAGCATGAACATTGTATCTGGATCGTGTTTGATGTGAAGTGGTTATTCATTTAAATCCGAGAACAATGGTTGTTCCATTTATATGAATGAAATCTTTTATGGTCATGCACCGATGATGAATGGTTTATTTCTCTTAGATCTCGATGATAATGTTACACATATTCATAATGTTGATGCTAAAAGGATTAAACTTAATGATGATATATCCGCATATATGTGGCACTGCCGTCTAGGTCATATTGGCGTTAAACGCATGAAGAATCTCCATTTGGATGGACTTTTGGAATCACTTGATTATGAATCATTTGATACATGTGAGCCATGCCTTATGGGCAAGATGACTAGAATGTCGTTTTTCAGTTCAATGGAACGGGCGACAGATTTATTGGAAATCATACATTCTGATGTATGTGGTCCAATGAGTGTGTCGGCGCGAGGTGGATATCGTTATTTTGTTACTTTCACGGATGATTTGAGTAGATACGGTTATATCTACTTGATGAAACACAAGTCTGAAACCTTTGAAAAGTTCAAGGAATTTCAGAATGAAGTGGAAAATCATCGTAATAGAAAGATCAAATTTCTACGGTCCGACCGTGGAGGTGAGTATCTAAGTTACGAGTTTAGCACTCACATGAAAGAGTGTGGATTTGTTTCACAACTCACACCTGCCGGAACACCACAAGGAAATGGTGTGTTGGAACATCGTAATCGTACTTTATTAGATATGGTTCGATCTATGATGTCTTTGACGGACTTGCCGTTGTCATTTTGGGGTTATGCACTAGAAACTGCTGCATTCACTTTAAATCGGGCACCATCTAAATCCGTTGAAAAGACACCGTATGAATTGTGGTTTGGAAACAAACCTAAACTGTCATTTCTTAAAGTTTGGGGATGCGATGTTTATGTGAAGAAACTTCAACTAGATAAACTCGAACCCAAAGCGAAAAAATGCGTCTTCATAGGATACCCTAAAGAAACTATTGGGTATTCCTTCTATCACAGATCCGAGGGCAAGGTTTTTGTTTCCAAGAATGGATCCTTTCTAGAGAAAGAGTTTCTCGCGAAAGGTGTGAGTAGTCGGAAGGTAGAACTCGAAGAGGTTGTGGAACCTTCTCTTCAAAGTATGGCGAGTAGCGCAGTAGGAAGTTGTTCGGAGTTGGCTCCACTGTTGAAGAGGAACTAATGATAATGATCATGAAACTCCGAGAGAGTACTACCGAACCTTGCAGGTCAAGCAGACGCGTGCAGCTCCGAGTCAGACGGAAATCCTGTCATGAATTTCATGGTTGATGAAAATGATGACCCTGCGACGTATGAAGAAGCGATGATGAGCCCGGATTCTAACAAATGTTAGAAGCCATGAAATCCGAGATGGAATCCATGCATGAAAATCAAGTTAACTTGGTGGAATTACCTCACGACCGAAAGGCCGTGGAGAACAAATGGATTTTCAAAAGGAAAACCGATGCTGATGGTAATGTGACTGTCTATAAAGCTCGACTTGTCGCAAAGGGCTTTCGAAAAATTCAAGGAGTTGACTAAGATGAGACTTTCTCTCCCATAGCGATGCTAAAGTCAGTTAGGATTATGTTAGCAATTGCTGCATATTTCGATTATGAGATATGGCAGATGGATGTCAAAACCGCGTTTCTCAATGGTAATATTGAAGAAGAGTTGTATATGATACAACCAAAGGGTTTTGTCGATCCTAAGGATGCTAACAAGGTGTGCAAGCTTCAGAGATCCATCTATGGTTTGAAGCAAGCATCACGAAGTTGGAATCTCCGCTTTGATGAGGTGATCAAAGAGTTTGGATTTGTCCAAACTTATGGAGAAGCTTGTATTTACAAGAAAGTGAGTGGGAGCAATGTGGCATTTCTGATATTATATGTGAATGACATATTATTGATCGGAAATGATATAGATCTTTTAAACAGTGTTAAAAGTTATCTAAACAGCAAATTTTCAATGAAGGACCTAGGTGAAGCGTCATACATATTAGGCATAAAGATCTATAGAGATAGATCTAGGCGCCTAATAGGGCTATCGCAAAGTACATACCTTGATAAGATTTTAACGAAGTTTAAAATGGACGGAAGTAAGAAGGGGTTCTTACCTATGTTGCAAGGCAAGACATTGAGTAAGACTCAAAGTCCGGCTTGGAAGAAAGAGAGATAATGGACAAAGTCCCTATGCTTGACCACCATAGGCTCTATAATGTCGCCATGCTATGTACAAGACGGATGTGGCACATGCTATTAGTTTGACTAGTAGGTACCAATCGGATCCGTGCTCGGAACCTTTGGATAGCGGTCAAGAATATCCTTAAGTACTTACGAAGAACTAAGGATATGTTTCTTGTATCTGAGGTGAAGAAGAGCTCGTCGCTAAGTGTTATGTCGACGCTAGCTTTGACACCGATCCGGATGACTCTAAGTCTCAATCCGGATACATATTTCTCATGAATGGCGGGCGGTTAGTTGGAGGAGCTCCAAACAACTTGTGGTAGCGGGATCAACAACGGAGGCGAATATGTTCTTTGCCGAGCGGCTCGAAGCGATTTGGATGAAGGAGTTCATATCCGAACTAGGAGTGGTGGCAAACGTTGGACCCAATGGTGATCTATTGTGACAACAATGGTGCCATTGCCAATGCCAAAGATCCAAGGTCTCACAAGCATTCCAAGCATATTAAGCGCGGTTTCACTCCATCCATGAGCATGTCAAGGATGGAGATATAAAGATTTGTAAAGTACATACGGATCTCAATGTAGTATTCGTTGACTAAACCTCTCCCTAGAGCAAAACATGATCAACACCGAACTCAATGGGTGTTAGATTTATCACTATGTAACTAGATTATTGTCTCTAGTGCAAGTGGGAGGCAAGGAATATGCCCTGAGAGGAAATAATAAAGTGTTTATTATGTGTATTCCAAGTATATGATAAATTTTTATTTTGCATGCTATAATTGTATTAATACGGAAACGTTAATACATGTGTGTTTAATAAACAAACAGAAAGTTCCTAGTTATGCCTCTCTCATAAACTAGCTTGTTGATTAACAAGATGATCAAGGTTTCCTGATCATGTACATTGGATCTTGTTAATAACGGGATCACAACATTAGTGTAATGGTGTGATGAACATTCATCCAAGTATAGCATTACGATCAAAGTCATTGAGTTTATATTGCTATAACAACTTACAGTGATCCTAATCCTTAGACCATGAGATCATGTCAATCACTAACAGGAAGAGTTTCTTGATAACATCAAACGTCACACCATAACAGGGTGATTATAAATATGGATTCAGAACTAATAAAGTGTTATGTTGAGGCTCATGGATCGAGAGTGGAATTTGTTCATCCCGATGACGGATAGATATACTCTGGCCCCTCGGTGATATCACATTGATTAGCTTGCAAGCAAGTGATTTGATCACTAGAATGTTATATCACGGAACGAGAAAAGAGTGCATGTCGTACGAGATCAAACTAGGTATGGAGATACCGATGATCGAATCTCGGACATGTAATATATCGTGAAACAAATGGATTAAGATACTAGCGTAAAGGTTACGGCGATCACAAGAAAGTCATCGTTGAATGTGTGGGAGTCGGTATGGGTCTCAGATCCCGCTTCTGATTATTGATTCGAGAGGGGTCTCGATCATGTCCGCATTATTCACGAACCGTAGGGTTACAGACTTAAGAGACACCGACATCCAATTGGAGCAAATGTTTCATGCCGAAAGAATGAACAAGCGCAGGAATTTATTTCACTAGATACCAAAGCAGTTTTGGGTGAAATTGCATAAAGTGGTTATGCATGTGAAATAGAATTCTAGCAAGGGGTTATTTGTGAATGTTTTTCATTAAATTAATTGACAAAATTCTGAATAAAATAAAAGAGTTTTATTTAATGAGAGTTTGCATTAAATTTGGTGGAAATTTAATGGGAATTTGAGTGGACTTTTGAGTGGAGGAAATTTAAAGGGCATTTTGTGAGTGGAGTGTGCACCCACATGAATGAAGGAGGGGAGGGGGCAGCCCCCATGGCCGGCGGCCACCCCCTTGGGTGCCCCGCCTCCTATAAAAGGAGCCCCTCTCCTCACTTGTCTCTCACACCTCCTCGTGAAGGATATCTCTCCCCCTCTAGAATTTATCCCCCATGGTCTCGGACTAGCGAGATACATGTTCCCGGTGGCTATTCGGCAAGAAAGAGTTGTGCTTCCGCTGCATCGCTGGAGCGAGGAGGCGGAGGTTGCTCGGTGCCTCGAACGTGTGTGAGAGCACGGATGCGTTGCTGTTTTGCGGCGCTAGGACTTCCTCTCGATCTTGAGATCGGCAAGAGATCGTCTACATCAACCACAAGTTGAACTCGTTAAGCTTTGTCGGTCTTCAAGGGTATGTTCTATACGGATATACATCCGCCCGTTGTTCGTATCTAGTAGATAGATCTTGGTATATAGTTCACATCGTAGGAAAATTTTTGTTTTCTATGCTGCGAACCCTACACTTTCATGTGTTGAATTGGTTCTTTGATACAATTTGGACATCGTTTGTCATGTCACACTCTTGTGTGTGCAATATCGATTTACTTGGTGTTTTTGTTCAAATTGTATCTCATTTTTGGTTCTTGAAAGCTTTATGCATGCATATTTACTATATGTTTATATTATGACATGCTTGCTTTCTTTAATCCAATATATAGGGGAAACTCCACCAATTCCCATCAGCTAAGTTGTTCATGAAATTCAGTTTCATATCAATATGCACATAATTATGTGGAGTCTCACCTATGTATTGTAGTTGCACTAACTTCTTTGGACCCAATAAGTTTGGGGACCATTTTTGTACTTAAATATGTTTTAGGTACATTGGAGATATATTGGATGCTTGTCTCTGAATCTTGAAGAAGTGGTGCATTAATGAAAATTGGAGGCAAGCTATAGGATGATCAATGAATTCATATCCTCTACATCCTACCAATTATATCTCGGTAACAAGTATCTCTTTCTCATGCTCATATATCTTGATTCCAACCGTTTGTCGGTTGCCTTCTGGCATGAATTCATGTATTTGTAATTGTTGTATCTCTAGCCATGGTATTAAGAGAACTCTCTATTGTATATGTGTATAAGTTGAGATGAGTATATATAATTGGGACTATACAAAATCATGCATATGATCCTCCAATCCCAAATATGTCAATCTAGCAATTTTATTGCCTATCTTTTCCTCAACTTCTCTCATGTGCAATAGTGAGATTCTGCTAGTTAAATTTTTCTTGTGATACTTGTTGCATTTCTCCATATATTCCAACTTTCTCCTCTTCCCTTGGTGAAAGTTGTAATATATGTAGTGTGTTGGTGTTTGAAGTCCATAAATGTACAATAAGACATATGTGAGCCTTTGGCCATGCTTTGAAGCAAAAAATCTTATTGATATATGTTATGACTTTATTTTTGCCTTTCATGTTCTTTCTTGTATAATCTTCTTTATGTGTGCATATTTATTTTTTGGCATATGTCTTTGTGATGTTTTCCATTTAGAGACATATACACATATGAGGAGATAATTTTAGTTGATTTTTAATCCTTGGAGACCACCTTTCTATTTCTTTTGATTCTTCGGTGGCTTCCAAATTTAATTGCCTATGAGTGCTTGTTCCTCTTGTTTGCATCTTTGGGCACTCATATTTGTTCTCTCATGCCTTGTATTGTTAAATGAACTTGGATGAGTGAGGATTCCATGATTATGCACCTTGTTCCCAAATGCAATTATCATAATTGGTGCATTATCTTTGGGGAGCTCATCTAATTCATTTAATAATGCTCATTTATCCTTTTTCTCATTTATTGCGTCTTAAATGTTTATGGGGAAGTGAGGATTCCATATTTGTGCATTTTTGTATTGAAATACAACGATTCTAAAGTGCACACAAATCTTGGGGAGCTTCTCTATTTTATTTAAGCATTTATTTGATATCTCATTTGTTGTGCTTGAAATGCTTATGGGGGAGCAAGGATTACATATTTGTGCAATATGTATTCTAATGCATTTATGTTGAATAGTGCACAAATCTTGGGGAGCTTCTCTATTTGTTATTTAAAGCACTCTCTTGCTCATATCATAATATCTTGTAGGTTCCATTTGAACTCATTTGTTGTTTTCAATTGGTTTGTGGGACCTTGTAATTGCTTGCATCATTTGACTTTATTTATTTTCGCAATCTTCAGGTCCTCTATATAGTTCTACTCCCTCCTAAGTATTCATCATTGGATATGTGCGAAGGCACACCTTTGGAGGAATTATTATTATATTTTCCTTCTAGAACTTGTCACCCATTTCGGCAATCGATGCCAATGGGGGAGAAGTTTTAGAGGGTTTAAGGGAAGTTGGTTTATGCATTGAGTTTGTTCTTGTGCATTTGACTCTCATGCTCCTGCATCTTTGTCGTTGCTTAGCATGTGGTATATATAGTGGAAACTCCATCAATGATAAGGATTGGCAATATATGCAATGAAATTCAAGTTCATCACACATGCATAGATTGTGGGGGAGTTTGCTCTATATATGGTGGTACCAATATCACATACTTATGTAGTATTTGATATTGGTGTTACCAGTTTGTTCATTAAAATTCCTTATATAAACCCTCTTAAAGGGATTGTCATCAATTACCAAAATGGGGGAGATTGAAAGAACATGTGGGCCCCCATGTGTGGTTTTGATAATTAATGACAATCTTTATGGAGTAATGTGTGTATTAAGTTGTACTTGTAGGAATTGTCCATTGGCATTGCTTGGAGCATGTGTTGCCTTCAAGATAGATGAAATGAGAAGAAGATGTGTTGTGCAAGCTCAAAATGCGCCATCTATAGAAGATCTCATGTTTGATGCTTGCAATCCTCGGTGATCATGGATCGATGATGAGGAATCAAGAAAGGTGTCCATCTTGAGAAGGACAAGATCGTCTACATCGATCTCAAATGGATTGCTCAAGGCAAAGTTATAATATTGATAGGTTTTCCCTTTTGCCGGTCTCATGTTTGTTGGGAGACCGGGTTTAGGATAGATAACCATACTATCAAGAGGGGCTCTCGAATGAGTAACTCGGTCACATCGTTCGGAGAGAGATCAAAACTTTGCATACTTGCATCATCATATTTGGTTGTTATTTGGTCTTATCCATGTGAGGATATAGAGCCTGTGGTAATCTCCATAACAAGCTCTAGTTCATCAAAAACGGATTTCCCTTTTATATCTTATTGCGGTTTGATCTTGGAGGTTTTACCGGTTTGTATTTTAGAGATAGGTAAAACCTTCCATTATTTGGTTCTTACTCATGTGAGGATTTAGAGCTTGTGTTAATATCCATGACAAGCTCTAGTTCATCGAAAACGGATTTCATATGCATTTTCTATTACGTTTTTGATGTTGGAGGTTTTATCGGTTCGTCTTTTTTATAGAGGTTAAACCTTTCGTCATATGGATATATCCTCATGATCTTTTAGAGCTTGTTGTCCTCTTCGAAACGATCCCAAGATCATCAAAATCGGAGTCCGGATGCAAAAGTTATGGCCGTTTTCGTTCAGGGATGACCGATAGTACCGGACCAGGGTCCGGTAGTACCAGAAGTCCGGTAGTATCGCCCCTTAGTACCGGTCGGTACAGAATAAGGTGCGTTTGGCGACTTGAGATCCCCAGGAAATGTTCGGTAGTACCGGGAAAAAGTCCGGTAGTACCGGGATTCGCGTTTTTGGGCTTCAACGGTTGGATTTGGGGGGGGGGGGGCTATTTAAGAGGCCTTCTTCCCCAATAGTTCCCTAACCATTCTTGCAAGTTTTACCCTCCATTGTTGACCTTCTTGAGCTTGCTTTCTCTCAATCCCTCCGGTGATTCTTGCATATTCTTGAGGGATTTGAAAGAGGAGATCTAGATCTACAATCCCACCAATCAATCTCTCCTCTAAGTGAGGGGAACATATTGGGATCTAGATCTTGGAGTCTTTTGTGGATTTCCTCCATTGTTCTTCCTCTCTTATTCCCCATAAGCTTTTGTAGCTTTGGTGGAATTTGGGAGAGAAGGATTTGAACACCTTTGTGGTGTTCTTGCCATTTGCATTTGGTGCATCGATTTGTGTTCTCCTCGGAGGATTTGGTTTGACTGACTCATTGGAGCTTGTCCCTCTTTGGTTCTTGGAACCCTAGACAATTTTGTGGCCTTGGTGGCAATGTGGCCTTTTGTGGCATTTGTTGGGCGCCTCCAATTAAATTGTGGAGAAGTGCCCCAACCTTGTGAGAGGTTCCGGTTGCCACCAACAAGTGCACCGATAGTGGAAGCATGGATCGATCCCGTTGGGGTGAGATTCACCGGAGAATAAGGGAGGCCTTTTGTGGCGTTGGTGGTTTGATACCACCCCCTCTCCAAACGAGACGTACTCCATGTTGGGAGGAACTCGGTAAAATATCGGTGTCCCCGCGTGCCTCGGTTATCTCTATACCCGAGCTCTTTACTTATGCACTTTACATTGTGATAGCCTTTGTGCTTGAAGTAATATATATCTTGCTATCACTTTGTTGCTTGTATTTCTTAGCATAAGTTGTTGGTGCACATAGGTGAACCTTAGTTGTTCTAGGTTGTGCTTAACAAAGTAAACACTAGTTTTATTCCGCCTTTGTTGTGCCACTCTAGGAAAAGTTTTAATTGCCTATTCACCCCCCTCTAGGCGACATCTGCATCCTTTCACCTTCATTAATTCGTCCTCCAAGAAGACTACATGTCTCGTCTCTACAAACTTTGTGTATTTGTCTGGACAGTAGAAACGATAACCTTTTGATCTATCATGATAGCCAATGAAGTGGCATGTTACTGTTTTGGGATCTAACTTTGAAATATTTGGATTAAATACTTTTGCCTCAGCTGGGATCCCCCAAACCCTCAAGGGGCGCAGAGAGGGGACTCTGTCTGTCCACAACTCATACGGTGTTTTGGGCACCGACTTTCTTGGTACTCTGTTGAGAATGTGAATGGCGGTTTTAAGCGCCTCCATCCATAATCCCAATGGTAGGGTGGAATAACTCATCATACTACGCACCATATCCATAAGAGTATGGTTACGCCTTTCAGCTACTCCATTTTGCCGAGGTTCGCCTGACATAGAATACTGGGTGACTATTCCATTTTCCTGTAAGAACCTTGCAAAAGGTCCAGATACTTGACCATATGGAGTGTGCCGACTGTAGTATTCCCCCCACGGTCGGAACGGACTATTTTAATTCTTTTATCATGCCGATTCTCAACTTCAGCCTTGAATATCTTAAATTTATCCAATGCCTCGGATCTTTCTTTAATTGGATAAATATAACCATATCGGGAGTAATCAACTGTGAATGTTATGAACGAATCATAACCATCCACACTTTTCACATAAAATGGTCCACAAATATTAGTGTGAATGATTTCTAGTGTTGATGTACTTCGGTTTGCACCCTTTTTAATTTGCTTTACATACTTTCCTTTTATGCAATCTATGTATTGTTCGATATCTGAGAACTCTAACGGAGGAAGAATATCATTTTTAACGAGGCTTTCTATTCTTCCCCTCGAAATATGGCCTAATCGACAGTGCCATAACTTTGACGAGTCATGAGTTCGCTTTCTTTTCTTTTGTTGTTTGTTCGACAAGGAAATTTGCTCACTCACATTACACACAGAATGCACTTTTTCACGCAAGGATAACAAATAAAGTTTATCGTAAAGTAAAGCAGTACCCACACAAGCATCCTTAAACCATATGGCATACTTGCCATGTCCAAAATAACATTCATAACTGTCTTTATCCAAACATGATACACTTATTAAGTTTCTATGAAGCGAGGGAACAAATAAAACATATTTTAACAGAATAATGAAACCATCAGCTAGCTCCAAGGAGATGTCGCCAACAGCTTCAACTTTTGCTTGAACTCCATTCGTGACTTCGATGCATCTTTCGCTTATTTGCATAGTCCTTGTCGAATGGAATCCTGTAAAGAATTTGCAACATGGACAATTGCACCTGAGTCAATCCACCAAGTAGATTTCGAAAACTGTGTATACATGGATTCATTTACAAAAGAAACTGTATCTATACCTTTCTTTGTCATTATGACCTTGAGCCAATCTGGGCAATCCTTCTTGAAGTGCCCGAACTTCTTGTAGGGGAGACACTGGTCTCTATCCACTAGGAGACTCTGCTGATGATACTGTTGGGTAGCTTTGCCATGTGGCTTGGAGGGGGAACCACCTTGGTTGATGTTGTTATAGTTTCTTTTCCTGTTGTCCCTCACATAGTTCATTGAACCACCATGAAGGGACTTGAGCCTTTCCTCCTCTTGCACACACATACCATTGGTCTTTTCAATGTCCCATTTTTCAGGGGACATGTTGTAGTTGATCACAAAGTTCTCAAAATTTTGAGGAAGTGAAGCCATGACAAGGTGAACATGCAGAGCATGCTTGAGCTCCAGATCAACATCCATGGGTTTTAGTTTAGCAGCCATGTTGCTCGTCCTTAGGATGTGCTCCCTGATGCCATGTGCACCTCCTGTGTACTTTTCTATGACTAGTTGTTTAAGCAGCTGGGTGGCATACATCTTTGAAGAGCCAGTGAACTGGCTCTTTATCTTTTCCAGGAACTCCCTAACGGAAGTGCACTCTTCGATTGAGCCCGCAATGACGTTCTCAATCATGTTCTTTATGAATGCCATGCACTTTTTATTGGCATTCGACCACTTTTGCTTTTCAAGGGTGTAAGCCATCTCCACTAGAGCATGGTCCCTTTGCTTTTTCTCCCATGCAACATCATCATCAGATGCCTCTTTCACTGGCTCTTTTGGCTTGACTAGTCGTGGAGTGTTCACAACCCAGTCAACCTCGGAACACACAAATGCCAGATCCACTTTCTTCCTCCACTCAGTGTAGTTGTCACCCCTGAGCATCGGAACATCCTTGAGGCAACTCATCAAGTTGTAACCTCCTGAAATCCACAAAGATATGAGATAACAAAAACAATTGCATGCATCAATCCAACATTAGTATAAATTAAACATACAACTGTTTGTGCAATTAAAACTATATTACTTGGACAAAAATAGAGATAAATGCACCTTTTATTTATTATAAACAAATCATGATCATGTTATTAACAATGTTGGTCATTTAATAACAGGACCATAATCACCTTTAATATTCACTTTATCACATCTTTAAAAATAATAATTGTCTCTTTATTGCATTTAACCAATTACTTTTAACTATTTGCAGCAGAAAAATGAATAAAATTCATGAACTTTTAAACTTTACAGAAATATTTCTGTTATTTTTCTATTTTTCTACACAAATTTTCGTTGGAATAATTTGAATAGAAAAAACTATGTGAAATTTGCTAACAAAAATAAACAAAAAACATTAAAACCTTTGCTCTGGAAAAATAATAGAGTGAAATAGCGGAGCGGCCCGTCACGCCGGTGGCCCATAGCCCGCCAACGTGCTTCTCCTTGTGGGCCGCTCTGGGCGGCAGATAGCGGCCTACTACCTTTTGCGCCATTGGCCCAAAGCCCGCCTGGGCTCATCACCGCCCAAACCTTGGCCGTCAGATTAGATCCGACGGTTGCGCGCGACTGTCTCTTTGTCAAAAATGACCCCTACCATCCCCGTCGAAAGCCCTAGCTCCCATTCTGCTCCCACCCGCTCACCTCTCTATCCCGCGATGGCGGTGGCTCCGGGGAGAAAAGAGATGCCGACACTGGCGGCCTACCGTCAACGACGCGACCCCACGGCGGCGAGCCTTCCCTCCCCCCTCCTTTCCTCTCCTTTCCCACTCGAAGCAGCCCGCAGGCGAGAGAGAGAGAGAGAGAGAGAGAGAGAGAGAGAGAGAGGCGCGGCGGCGCCCCCCATTGCCCCTGGCGTGCGCTCGGTGGAGGTGATGCGCAGCCTCACGGCGGTGCGGTGGTGCACCCTCTGCCCCCGAAAGGGCTCTGTTCTTTCGGCGGTGGCGAGGCGTGTGCCCCCACCGCCCGTGTTCTTCGTCCAGTGCCTCGGCATGCCGATGTGAACTGGGTCGAGAGGAACGGGCACGGCCTTCCGGCGGCGCTGCTTTGTCGGCGAGCCGGTGAGTGTTCTTTTCCCCTTCCCCCTTTTCGATCTAGGGTTAGGGTTTGCTTTTGGGGATTTTGGTTTCGGGATTTGCTTTTGGGGATGAACTAGGGTTTCACTTGTTTGCTTTTCTACTAGAAAAATCTAGGACTAGAAAGCCTGCTCTGATACCAATGTTAATTTTGGCTTTTGGATATCTAGGCTAGAGAGATCACAGTAGAATGTTTTGCCTTTTAATCTTAACACGATTTCAGAGAGAGAGATCGGAGAGAGAGAGGGCCATGTATACCTGCTCCTTGGCTCGATGAACTCGAGTCGGTGGCCATGGCGGAGGGGCGACGACGTGAGTGTGCGGTGGTGGCGGTGCTTCCCGTCGGCTCGCGCTAACCCTAGATCGGTAGGAATATCGGTGGGGCGTACGGCACAACGACGAACCTCGTGTCATGTGCTGCCGGACCCCAACCTTTATATATAGCGCGGCGACAGGGGCCCACAAACCATATTGCGGTGGGGCGCACCATTAGGGCGCGAGTCAAGGGGTGATCGGGCCGTTGGGCCCCGATCGATTGAGATCAATCTAACGAAAGCCTCAAAGGACAAGGATTGATTCAAATGGAAGACATCAGGGATTCATCATTCATGGATGATTGAAGTAGAACATGTCCCAAGGGGCGGGGACGAGCAGTGCCGTGACCTAAGGATAACCATACTATTAGAGGGACTAAGGAGTAGGGGTGATCTCCACTTCTCCCAGGTCGTACAGAGGCAGACGAAGAGAGATGCAGATCAATTGTGTCGCTGCTCTGGCAGTCTGGCTTTCGGTTTCCCTGCCTCTAATCCTTCGACGGAATGTGTGCCTTTTCTCTAAAAATATTTCAGCTCAAAACAATAAACCATGTGGGCAAGGGTATGGAAGATGCCCCCCCCCCCCTAGTCGTGGGCCCTAAGTTGTAAATGGTTGACTAGGGTCATATCTACCATGTTCTTTGTTGAGGATCTCTCTTTTTCAGAGATATAGAGAATGCAGTCGAGACACTCGAGGCCAAAGATTGTTCCAGCCAATTCAAACAAAAAGATTGTTCTAGCCGAGGTGGTATGTATGAAAGAGAGCACTAGGTCATACTAGGTACTACAAGAATCATCTGACGACTAGATACTGGCTTTTGGGTCATGGATGATGGTTTGCAAACTTCTGAATTTACAGAGTAGAGCAACCGGCAGGAGCGCTGCCTTTTCTATTAGAAGAGGAAATTAAACGGTCTTATTACAGAAAGGCATTTTTGGATTAAAGTGGAAACATGCCAAAACCACTGAAAAAACAAAAACACCAAAATAACTAGTCTGACTCGGCTGGAATAGCCGGGCGAGCCAAAGCGAAGGCGGCGGCCCGCATAGAGATGTCGTCACGAGTGATGGAAGCCACCTCGATATAGGTGAGACGCCTACCGGTGAAGATTCTGCGGTTTCTTTCTTTTCATGCATTCCACAGGGTGTAGAGCAGGCGGCCGCTTCGGCGAGATTGCTCGAGCTTAGATCTTCCAACGATCAAATCGTCCCACTATTCGGAGATGGAAGGAAAGGAAGTGCCGTGGTTCTCCATCGTCTCGTTGTCCCATGCTTGAATTGTGTTCCAGACCGCCGTCGTAAAGAGGCAATCCTTGCAGAGGTGAGCGGCAGTTTCAGGGGCAGATCCACACAAACTGCAAGAAGGGTCATGGGGCCAGATAGCTAACATGTCAGCGGCCAGCCTCCCATGGGGCCAGCCTCTGAATTTACAGAGTAGAAAGCATTGAGTTTTCAAAAATTGTTTTCTAGTGCAGTGATTGAGGCACTGATACCGCACGCTCTGGGTGTTTCTTTTGACACTTGCCTGTCCTGGTTCAAGTCCATTATTCCATAGTTTTTGTTTGCCAAGAATCTCGAGTCTGAACCTCGCGGGAGACACAACGGAGGAGAGACGAGCGAGAAGAATTTTTGTGGCTGCCTCGCACTGGCGACAACGAGAACACGAAAGGTATCTCCTTGTAGACTTCGGGTTAACTGAAGGTGTTCGGTAGCAGCGACAGGTTCAGAACCAAGGGCTGACACACGAATGATCGCCCGGAGGCGCGCGCGGCGAGTCCGAGTCAAATTCAAATCGAAGCCCGACTCTGATTTGAATTCGAGGCTGGGTAGGTCGTTGTACCTGGCTCTCCATCTACATATACTAGCACTACTACAACGGCATCTCGTCTCGTTTCTTTCCGCGCCACGACTCCAACTCCAACTCCAACTCCAAGAACTCGCGTCGCGCGCACCGGAAACTCGCTCGCTCGTCCCAGAACTCGATCGATCGGAGCCCGGCAATGGAGGCGCCCCCGCAGATCCGCGAAACCCTGGACTACGTCTACAGCCGGACCCCCGAGGCCCACCGGATCGCCGTGGGCATCCACTTCGGGACCCTGCCGCGCTCCGCCGCCGCCGACCGGGAGGACGTCGCGAGGTACGCCGCCTACGTGGCGCGGCAGCTCCAGCCGCGCGCGCCGCTGAAGCCGAACACCCCCGCGGCGCCGCTCAGGATGAACTCCGCCTCCTGCTACGTGCAAGACCACGACGAGGACTCCCACTTCTTCCACGCGGTGGCGGGCGTGATCGGCGTGGCGGACGGCGTCGGGGGATGCCGCTCGGTAGGCGTGGACGCGGCCGCCTTCTCGCGCGGGCTCATGGGGAACGCCTTCTCGGAGGTGTCCGCCTCCGACCTCAGCAAGCCCGTGTGCCCCTACACGATCCTCGACCGGGCGTACCAGCGCACCACCGCGTCCGGCACGCCGGGGGCGTCCACGGCCGTCATCGTCTCGCTCGCCGGCAAGGCGCTCAAGTGGGCGTACATCGGCGACAGCGGCTTCGCCCTGTTCCGCGACGGCAAGCTGATCCATCGCTTTCGGCCTCAGCAGCGGTACTTCAACTGCCCGTTCCAGCTCTTCACGGGCGAGCGCAGCTACAAGGTCAGCGAGGCGGCGGTGGGCGAGGTCGCCGTGGAGGAAGGCGACGTGCTCGTGGTCGCGTCGGACGGCCTCTTCGACAACGTCTTCGACTCCACGCTGGAGCGGACCGTGCAGATGGGAACGGCGTTCAACTTCACGCCGCAGCACATGGCGGACATCATGGCCGGGCAAGCGCGCAACGCGTCGATGGACACCTCCAAGGACTCGCCCTTCAGCGTCGCTGCCAGGGAACATGGACGGACTTGCACCGGCGGGAAGCAGGACGATATCACCGTCGTCGTCGCCTTCGTCGAGTCTCAGGACGACATGTCCAAGGACTTGCCAGTCTCGAGGCTAAGTACTTATTAGGCATCATCTTAGCAAGTGATGTGCAATGTACAGTGTGTTGATACTACCAAGCTAGGACATCGTCCTTGGTCATGTACTCATTAGCCTTGAGACTAAGATGATGTAATGTTAATTATTCTTTCTAATAGAACGATGTGCAGCATGTCAATTCTTTGTTAATTATTCTTTCTTACCAAAATACTGTTCAACTACGCGCTACATTACAGTTTTCAAATTCTAAAACTATAGTTTTCGGCCAATGAATTTGGTGTACATTTCAAAAGTTCATATAAGCTGCTCCAGGCTTTGTCCAGTTTTCCAATAAAAACTTGAACACAGTACAAATCCATGACAAAACTTTGAAACATAACTATACGAAGCATCCGAAAGCAGATGCGTACTCTGGAGCATCGAGTTGCCCACAATACACAGATCATTTCCTGTTACTTCTCATTTACGAAGGAATCATCATTTGCTAATAATAGCATGTATTGGAAGGGATTTTTTCCGTCTCAGACCCTCAACCAAGAAACTGTTACAGCATGAATGGCTACCAGTGAAGGGTAACAAGTGATAAAGCTACGAAAATGATCACCAAAACAACAGGTGATTTCCTACAGGATCACTAACTACTGTAGCTAGCTAGTACCAGCATTGTGTATGGCCCTGCTTCCACGGGGCTCTTTGCACCAATCTCATCAAACATGTGTATTTCTCTCACTGCATTCTGGATCACCCTGTTTCGTCTCACGCCACCTGAACTTCTGCAATGAACCGACTGCATTACGCACCACCTGGATTTTCGAAATGACTTAGAACTGCAGAGTTTAAGCCTATGCCAATCAGACCATAGGATGCCAGTGATGATCAACTGCGAAAAGAACATAAGCTTGTTAAGAGAAAATTCCAGAGTAAAGCACACCTTGGTCCTTGGATACACTCAAACAAGTTATAATCCATATATAGAGCATTACAAAGACTAACACTAATTGTGATACGTGAAATAGAAAAGACATTTGGAAAAGCAAACCCGAAATGCTGACCCAGCCAGAGATGCCAGAAGGGAGGGAAAAGTGTACCGGGTGTAGCACCCTCAGGTGGAGTCCAATTATAAACTGCATGGAGCAAAAACAAAACTGATGCTCCATTGACTTCACCTGAAAATATTTCAGGACTAGAAAATTTCCCAAAAGTCGATGGTAGATGAGACTTCACAACCCATGCCAGCGCTAGTTGATCACCAAGCATGTGTGAAGCCTTCATATATTTTAGGTTGTATGCTTCAAGGACCATTTTGAATAATTCGATAGCCCTAAAAGCAAAGGAAGGAATTATTTAATATGATACCAAGTTATCTTACTAAGATCTTTTACATAGATGTTTACTTACTTAGAGATGTCATCGCTGGTCCCTCTCACCGCTACAAATCCAGAGTTCAGAGGTTGGCCTTTGTTATTACGAAAAGTAAGAGCAAGATGACAATGAGGATATCTCTTGAAGATATATCCAAGATCCTCCACCACCATCATATCAGAATCAGTGAAAATATAATTACTAAAACTGTTCACTTGGTCAAGTTCCTCAAATTTTTAGCTCTAGAAAGGCCTGAATATGAACCAGAAACACAAAGATGTCAGTATTTTAGAAGAAAATAATGCATACAGAAGGTTGCACGATAGTAATATTTCTAGATCACATAAGCAGTACTACTAAGTTCTGAAAAAAGCATATGGAGAAATATGTTGTGTGCATCAAGCATATGACTTACAATGTAGGACTTGATTCTCTGAAGCATCAAATTTCCTTGAGAATAATTTCCGTCGATAGGAAGTATTATTGTCCTCCGTTGATTTATTGACAATTTTGATTTAGGATACGCCAATATTATGACTTTGCTTGTTGTCATCGAGGACTACAGAGCTCTATAAATAAGATCAGATGTTATACAAATATCCTTGCAATCACCAATTTATGTCCCTTCTACTTTTGAAGATTCAACTTATATGCCAGAAGGCTAACACCCATAGTGGATTCTATAAAAACGTGTGGGTCATAGTGATGTCAATAATTCTATTTTAGTCGCCACTAGATTTGTTCCTCTTTCTCTACTACCAAATAACTAACTCTCAGAATTCTCTAATCTAAGAGTGATTATGAGTCAATCACAACATGCAAAAACATGATAAGAAATTAAAGCATTTTGATGGTTAGCTAGTGGCTAGCACAAACAAGAAGGTAAGGAAGATGTACCTGTATGAAACTGACGAAAGTGTTAATAATGGCCATGGACCTTTCCACCTTGCTATAAGAATGTTTCCAACAGTTACAACATCAGATGACATTTTGCCAGCTCCAGCTGGGTCAGAATTGTAGGTGGTGAATACCGTAACAAAAGAAACAAGTTCTCCAGAATATTTTCTTTCACTTGATAAACTGATCTTATTCATAGCTTTAAGTCCTGAGGAAAACGACAAGATGCAGTCAGTAGCTACACGATAGATGCAGATTTCAGTCACGCTATAAAAGTACGAATAACTGGCACTATTAAATGCATATCACAGAACATCCTATATTGTGGTCTGTAAATAAGTTCACATTCAGTAGTGTATGTACAGTCTTTAAGCACTGATAACAGTATTATCGTTTCCTACTCTTTTAAGAATTGCTTCAAATTGGGATAACACAGTTAGAGCTTACATATGAGAACCAATTCTCCTGAATCATTGTTATATGGATATGCTAAGAGATTGCACATTCATACTACGCGGAAGAAAGAACAGAGAACAGTCGTCTAATTTCACACGCCGAATCTTCGAATAAGAGGTCAACAATGGTAACTGCATCTCAAGCACTGGTAGTGCCAGGACTCTAAGCTGTGTACTGTTTTCTATGGTCTTCATTAGTTTGCACCAAAATATGATGGTTTTGCAAAATGCCGACACCACAGCTTGAGTGTGGCTTCGACACGCCTCAGGGCCCAACTCTACAACCCAACTCCCAGACCCAGATGCGCAACAGCCACCTGTCACAATTCACAATGCGAGAAACTGATGGGGCACGAAAGCTGAAGGAGAAACCTTGGCACTGGAGGCGATCAGGGCGGCCTGGCCGAGTACGAGGGCATCAGGACGCTTCGGCGGGGCAGGATGAGGCAGCTGCTCCGGCGCCCAGCTCAATCGTATCCTGGAAACTGCAAGGACGGACTGCCTAATGTGTGGCGGAATCGGGAGTAGAAAGGCGCCGTGGGGCCGTACCATAGTAGATGAACGGGGCGAGGAGGATGAGGAGGAGGGGGACGGCCCTGCCTCGGGGCCTCGAGATCGCCATGGAGGTGGCGTGGGGAGGACTGGAGCGAAAGCGATTCTCTCCTCGGCGGCGGTGTGGGTATTTTACATTTAGCAACCGTTTAATTCCACGGAAAAACGTATTCGTGTGCTCCAAAGACTCTGCAGCAAGAGAAACCGGACAAAGAGTGAAAATACAAATCTTTTGAAGGACTACCCGTGAAAAGTATATCACTGCCACCGAATGAATTCTCCCGGGCGTTGCACGATTTGTCACACTTTATTTGTAATTTGATTATTTGCCACGCCACACCATCTGCCACTGGCATGTGGTGGTCAATATGGTAATTAATCAAATTCTGAAGTAAAGTGTGGTAAATGATCAAATATTGAAACAAAATCCGTGTGATTACAATACCACGAGGCAGAAACGCTCCCGTCCGCTCCCACGACAGCCACAGCCCCTTCCCACCTCCCCCCCTCCCCTCGCCGCTATCGGAGGGCGGCGCCGGGCAAAGCCTCGGTGGCATTGTTGGCGGCGGGTCACTCTCTCTCCCTCGTCTGGCGGCGGCGCATGGAAGCTCCGATGGTCAAGGCGGCAACCTTTGGGGAGACGGCGGTGTTCCCTCGGTGGTGCGCGACAGGGGCGTGGGCTCGGCGTCGGGCCGGGAGGAGGCTGGCACGGGCCTTCTGTGGCGGCGCCTGGCAGGGCTTGCACGCCATGTGGGAGGTGGTGTGGCGGCTGCGTGTCGTGGCCTCTCCCCGGCGAGCTCGAGCGGTCCTCCTGAGCTGGCCAGGCGTGATGGGCCTGAATCTAGGCCGACGGGCCCAATCTGGGCAGTGGGGCCTGGGGATGTGTCTGCGCATTGTCGAGGTGACAACCGTCGCCCCATGGCCCGATCGTGGTTTGTGGAAGCTTCTTCGTCGGAGTCACGGGTGGAAGATGGTGGCTTGGTGCGCCGGGGAGGCGGCCCTGGGTGGTGGGGGCCCTTTTGGCGTGCGAGCGAGCCAGGGCCCTAGGTGCTGGCCGGTGACCACGGTCCGTGTGGGCGGCGTGGTGGCCAGGGAGTTGTTCGTCCTGGCGGTGGTGCGGTTGCCGTCTCGGCGGTAGTCTGACCCTCGTGGTGAAGGCTAAAAAGCTTGGCCGAGGGGAAACTCTACCCTTTGGGCCACGACGACGGCGTCTACGGACGTCGTCCCCTTGTTGAAGGCGTCGCTGCGGTGTTTTCGGTCTCCCTCGTGCTCCAGGTGAAAACCCTGATCCTCGGATCAGGCGGTGGCGGCGCTTTGGCGTCGTGATCTTCTTGAAGACGCCGCCTTGGAGCTCTCGACGTGTGGCTCTCCGACGGAGGTTTGGCGGGGCTGCGGTGTCTTCGGATGGTTGGAGCTGCGGCGGGTCTCCCTCGGCAAGGCTTGACGTGGATCTGCATCCCCGGTCTCCTTAGGGCTCCCTCGGCGCTGCTTGGGGTTTGTAGGCAGCTTGGTTGGTTTTTGATGGTGGTCGGCTTCTGGTGGCGTTGCCATAGCGTTGGCGGGATCTCGACGACGCGCGTGAAAATAGCTCGTCCTCTGGAGGAGCTCTGGCTCGACACTATAAACGTCTTGCGCTTGCCTACCACTTTTGTAGTAATTGTAATGGACTCTTAGGCTGCTTGCGCTTTCGGTTGTTGGTTCGTTGGTAGCCTTCTTGCATGGCTGGGTTGCTCTTCTGTGTAAGCTGGGTGCAGCTCCATGTATCCTTTTGCTTATTAATTTAACGTCGGGCCTTTGGTCTATTATCTAAAAAAATGATCAAATATTCTGATGTACAGACACCCCCCAATTTCCATTGTTCCTCTCTTCCCCACGACAACACAAGGCAACTCCCATCCCCGAGCCCCAAATGTGGAAGCGAGCATATTCGTCTCCACCGCAATCTAGCCGGAGCCCTGACCTCCCATCTGTTGGTAGGGATGTCCTCCTCATCGGCCGTCGTCGCGTCCAGGCCCACCCCGGAGGAAGCCCTCCGCCACAACCGTATCCTCTCGAGCAAGCTCTACTTCGATGTCTCGGGCTCCAAGGTCAGACATCGGCCACGAAAACGTCCTCCGAGCACTACAATTGTGGCATCCCGCAAAACCACTACTAGAAAATCGCGTTGAATTTGTGCATTGCATCGTCATCATCATGCATTGTTTGCCAAAACTAAGTTTGCAAAACCCGTCTTTATTTTCTAAACGCCCATCTTATTCAA
The DNA here is from genome assembly GCA_030063025.1 of Avena longiglumis. Taxonomy (NCBI): domain Eukaryota; kingdom Viridiplantae; phylum Streptophyta; class Magnoliopsida; order Poales; family Poaceae; genus Avena; species Avena longiglumis. The sequence goes on from CP125977.1 coordinate 502,464,352, forward strand.
ACACCGGAAGCCAGGTCGCCGGACTATTTTTGTTTTGTTGCTATCGGGTTGCAAACGGCCCGTTAAAATAAATAAAAATTTAAATTATTTTTAGTGTGGGGCAGTCGAACGGGCCGAGTAGACCGAACGACCGCCCCAGTTTTTTTTTCAAACGGTCCACCTAACCGCCCTGTAAAATCCTAGACCTACCCAGAAAACTACCCACCCCAGCCTCCACATCACTCCTACCTATCACGCGCTGCCACGTCACCCACTCCTCTCCCCCCAACCAATGCCCTTTTGCCACCTAGACTAGACCCAACCCCCAGCTGTCCCCACATGCACACAACCCAGCCCACTTGCCACAAGACACACAAGATGCACGCCTGGCTCCTCGCCTGTGGCCCTCATGGTCAACCCCACTGGCGGTGGCACCTCCCACGCCTCTCCGACCCACCACCCGCATCGATCCCACCCTTTCCCTCCGTCGTGACCCCGCCTAACACTCCTTTCTTCAACCTCCTCCACCGCCTCTACAACTGCCTCCCCAAGCCCTCGCTTCCTGTCCCTGACGCTGCCTCACCTTGGCCGGGCGCCGTGACCCTTCCTCCTCATTCGCCCGTTCGCCGTCGCCCCGCCGCTCGGCCTCGGGTCCCCGCCTGCCGCCTCCTTCCGGCCGCCCGGCGATCTTCCCGCCTCGCCTCCCGGCTACTGCCCACGCCGCCCGCCGCTTCTCCGACGCCCTGACACTGCGCCACCGCGTGCCCCGCGCCCGCCTCGCGCCGGCCGATCCACCTCTCCTCGCTGCCACGCCCGCTGGCCGCGCCTCCTCCCCGCCGGTCCCCTGCCGGCCTCCGCCCTCCGCTGGTCCGTCGCCCAGCCCTCAGCGTGGACTCGACCTCCCGAGCCTGCCCGCCAAGCTCCGGCCGCCATCGCTGCTCCGTCCCTCATTGCAGCCGCCGGAGCTCTCCTCGCCGGTCTTGTCGTCAAGGCCGCCAAGATTGCCGGTATCATTGGCCTCCTCCCCGAGCACCTCCTGCGCCGTGCGGTCACTTCCTCGCCCCAGGACCATCCCGATGCCGACTGCCTGTGGCTACGACACAGAGCCGACGTGCGGGCCCTACTCGTTCTCCACGTCATGCGATACTGAGAGTGTTCGATGTGGCGTATGTATGGATGTGGGCCACCTGAAGTACATTGGTGAAGAGATGGGCATCAAGAGCTTCTTCAAGGATTTCGACGATCTGTAGATCGCCGAGAGGAAATACCAAGACGGGTTGGCGACGGAGCTGAGTTCGACACCGACCAACCAAGAACTCCGACATGGAACCCGGAAGACCCCGATGTCGAACTCGAAGGACCGTCGACAGGGAACCGAAGAGCGTCAAGCACTGCATACCGGACGCCAAGAACCGTTCCCGGAGTCCGGTTGTCGAGCCGCACCCGTGGAACCCCGAACCTGCCCAAGATCTGCGCTACGGAACGACAAGACCGGACCCGACAAGATCGGCACGACGACAAGAACGGCATCGGCCCGGAAGAAGTCCGTCTCGCCCGGACACCGAGACCCCGATGCGACAAGACCTACCCCAATAATCCGAGAACGTTCCCGTCGAGACCAATCCGTCGAACCCTGGACCCTGTCGAACCCCGAACCCCGGAACCCCCAAGATCGCCGAACCCTAAATGTGTGACCCTTTTCCTCAAACCCTATTTTTATAACATAACAACTTGATTGCATATTGAAATGTCATACTCGCATGCATATCTGTGGTTTGGGGGCCTTATGCCGATTCACCTAATAATTAAATATGGGGCCCATATGCGGGCAAATCTAGTCTCATATTGGCCTCATTTAAACTTGTGTAGCGAACCGGTACCAGATCTTTTGCCATGTTAAACCACCTTTAAACTGCAGGGGTTCTAAACAACTTGAACCATTTAATTAATTGCCGGGATCCCGGTTCCGCTTAATCTATGACCTAATTGCATCGCACCTTGGCCATGTCATGCATCATACATGCATCATGCCGATCTTCTGCCGTTGTATTAAATATTGCATCCGGTGTTTATTCTAGTGTTTTGCTTCTTCGCGGATAAGGCCGTTGAGTGGATGTGAGCTTCGCCCGATCTTCGGGGAAAACCTTCGACAATGTTTTCAAAGAGCATCTCCCCTTTCTACCTATCTTACTTTTATAGTATTTACTTCCCTCCTGTTGATCTATTGCTATCTGTGTTGCGATGCTTTAGATTCCGTACCCGTGATCTACCGTGCAGCCCTATATTGCCTTGGACATATCCTATTACCTGTGGTTTGGTAGATAGTTGGACTTGCGCGTCGTAGTTGCTTGCTCAAGTCTTTGAAGTGTGTCGTCATATGCCACGATTCTCGATGTATTGCCGCATGATGTTGATGTTGGAGATGATTCTAGTTTTACTTATCGTCACTTTAATTTCTGTTTAACAACTAAAATTGAATAAGCAGAGGCATCGGTGGGTGATAGATAATATTTGGTTTCCGAACGCCCACTTGTGTCCCGTAAGATCCCGAGTACTTGATACCTGTTCCTTGATTTATCGCGCTATCCACATCCGGGAGGTATATGGGACCCCCCTGAGCCAGAGCTTGATTCATTCTTATTTCATGGGGCCACAAACTAGTTTGAGGTTTTATTTACGATCCTGTACTTATGCCATGTTTACCGCTTTATTTACGATTGTGCGAGGAGCACACTGCATCGCTTAGGAAGGCGGAGTGATTACGGTATCGACAAGCCCACCACACTTTCGGGTTCCTGATCGCACTACCATTGGCGCTAACCTTGAGGCCGTCTCAAGCTAGCTTACTTGCTATGGTTCTACTCAAAGGTGGCCTGAAATATTTCTGAATCTGTGATTGTTCGATCGTGAAAGCCTCGTTGGGTTTTGATTTGGTTTTTCCGAGGTTGATCGGCGTGTGTTGCTATTGGTGCACCGCCGGGTAAAACTTTCTGAAAGCCGTGTCCGCGGATATGGACAACTTGGAGCACAGTATCTCGATCATAGACAAGCATAACTAAAGTTTACTGCTATAAATTTGACTTATAATGACTAGTAATCAGCTTTACTATAATGGAATGGCTAATTAATACTGCCCACCATTGCTTGTTTGGTTGTCGCTTGCGACAAATGTATCTGACTAGTAAGTATAGCAACTACAACGAAATGGCTGAATAAAAGTACCAACAACTGCCGGGTTTTGGGTTTATCTCATGTTATCTGTATCTGAGTAGTAATTGTTGCAACTATCACGGAATGGTTAGCTACAAGTGCCCACTGCTTATTTTATCAGGATGATTATCTACACCTGACTAGTAATTACTGCAACGATAACTGAATAAATAAAACCTGCCAACGGTGTGAGTTCCTCGGTTGACTTCCTCGTTTGGTCTCGAGGGGGGGAAACACCAGGATGGGTTTGTTTGGTGTTAGCTTCAGGTTGGATCCGGATAGGTCTATCTTACCCTCTCTAATTGACGCCAGTTGTATCGAGTCTCTATAGGTTGTTTAGTGCATGCTGCCGCTGCCGCTTCAGTCCACCATACCTATGTAGGCGAGGACCGCCGAATTCTAGCCTCGCCGTGTACTGGCCTCGATCGACGCTCCTTCTTTTCCTTTGCCCTTTGCCGCACCCCTTTGTTTTAAGCAGGTTTTGAGATCGACGCCGTTAGCGGTGGTTACCCTTCCGCTTGGCACAGGCAGGGTTATGGACGCCATTGGTTATTCTTGAGGGCTCTTAGCCCCATTTGAATCTTGTCCGTGGACGCCCTATCGCTTTCAAGGTGATTTGGATCTTCGTATATTATACTGTATTCTTGACTCTTTGAGTCATTATATATATATCTGCTCATGGGTCCCATTGAGGACTGTTGTGTAATGTTATTACTTCGCTTTCCACCTTACGAAAGTGCTGGTGAGCACCTTTGAACCGCTTTCTATGCGGGTTTGGCGAATTTTGCTCAAACTTGCATAGGTCCGATTCGAGGGTGTTACAGTGGTATCGAGCCCAGCTATGCGATACCCCACAAGTCCAGCCTGTAGGATAACCTAGCTAACGGCCGAAGTAGAGTGTCAAAACTATTTTGAAAAATCGGTTGGATAGTTCTGATTAGGTCTGATTTTACTCCTTACCCCTCTGCTATTCTTCTCTTATCTCGACGTGTTTTGAATCTACCCTCTTATCTTTTCTTCGAGTCCAGGATTTCTCGTGGTTGGGTTTCCGTCGTACCTTCAAGGTTTCGCTTTCTTCCTGTTGTAACGGAGGTGCTACGATCATCAATCTGCAACTTGTCTGTTGTACCTTCCTCCAATATTTTGTTCTTGAGCTCCTTATCCATATGTGTTCCTTGCTGGATATCAGTGCCGTTGAAAAACATAGGAGAAGGACGAGCTTTGGTAAAGTTGGGGTTAACCTTGAGCATGTGTTGTTCATGCCAATCAAACCATCGCGGAACCTAATCATTGTGTCTTTCATACGATTTCTGCTGGCATCATCCCTTTGTTCCGGATACCACCTATGAAGATCTTCAGTCTAAATCTCGAGAGTTGAGTTGCCTGATTCTCCTACCCATGTATAGCGTGATAGTTTGGGTCCGGGATGGACTGATCACCCTACTCGACTCTTACTGTTCGCTCTGTACATCGAACTGGTGGATCAATGTAACTTCTCCCTCATCTAATGGAAGTTAGAGGTGGCCTTATCGTTTGATACCTCTACCTTCGTCCTTTGTTGTCCGGAATGCTCTCTCGTCGATCAGGATCAACGACCCTTTGTTGGTGGTGTCGCCGATTTCCAGATGAAGAAGGAACCCTCGTTAGTGGTGTCGTGAGGAACTACACGAAGCGCGAAGGATCAGATCGCCGACCTCCCTTCCGGTACCATGAGGCGGATCTCGAGGGCGAGATCCATTGTTAGTGGTGTCGAATTGTGGCATCCCGCAAAACCACTACTAGAAAATCGCGTTGAATTTGTGCATTGCATCGTCATCATCATGCATTGTTTGCCAAAACTATGTTTGCAAAACCCGTCTTTATTTTCTAAACGCCCATCTTATTCAAACACCGGAAGCCAGGTCGCCGGACTATTTTTGTTTTGTTGCTATCGGGTTGCAAACGGCCCGTTAAAATAAATAAAAATTTAAATTATTTTTAGTGTGGGGCAGTCGAACGGGCCGAGTAGACCGAACGACCGCCCCAGTTTTTTTTCAAACGGTCCACCTAACCGCCCTGTAAAATCCTAGACCTACCCAGAAAACTACCCACCCCAGCCTCCACATCACTCCTACCTATCACGCGCTGCCACGTCACCCACTCCTCTCCCCCCAACCAGGTGCCCTTTGCCACCTAGACTAGACCCAACCCCATTGTCCCAACATGCACACAACCCAGCCCACACGCACCCACAAGACAGCCTGCACGCCTGCCCCGCCTGGGCCCTCAAGGTCAACCCCACCGGCACTGCACCTCCCCACGTCTCTCCCGACCCACCACCCCAGATCGATCCCACCCTGTTCCTCCGTCGTGTGACCCCGCCAACACTCTTTCTTCAACCTCCTCCACCGCCTCTACAACTCCCCAAGCCCTCGCTTCCTGTCCCCGACGCTGCCTCACCTTGCCGGGCCGGCCCTCCTCGCCCGTTGCCGCCTCGCCTGGCGTCGACCCGCTGCGTCCCGCCCTCGCCTCGTGCGGCCGCCGGGTCCCGCCTCCTTCCAGCCCCGGCCCAGCTGATCTTCCCAGCGCCGCCTCCGGCTACCCCGCCCCACGCCACCGCTTCCTCCGCCCTCACTTTCGCCACCCGCTCCCGCCCGCCGCCCAGCCACTCTCTCCTCCGCCACGACCTGGCTCCTCATTGGCCCCCAGCGCGGCCTCCTCCGCTCCTCCGCGTGTCCTGTCGCCCCAGCCCTCAAGGCGCCCGGACTCGACCTCCCCGAGCCTGCCTCCGGCCAAGCTCCGGCCGCCAGTCGCGCGGCTCCGTCCTCCTCGCTGCAGCCGCCGGGGAGCTCTCCTCGCCGGTCCTGTCGTCTACCGCGTCCGCCCCGCCAGTACCTCGCTGCCGGTACCGCTGGGCCTCCTCCCCGAGCACCTCCTGCGCCGTGCGGTCACTTCCTCGCCCCAGGACCATCCCGATGCCGACCCCTGCGCGTGGCCCTGACCTGTAGCTGACGTGCGGGCCCTACTCCTGTTCTCCACGTCATGCAGATACCGTGAGAGTGTTCGATGTGGCGTATGTATGGATGTGGGCCACCTGAAGTACATTGGTGAAGAGATGGGCATCAAGAGCTTCTTCAAGGATTTCGACGATCTGTAGATCGCCGAGAGGAAATACCAAGACGGGTTGGCGACGGAGCTGAGTTCGACACCGACCAACCAAGAACTCCGACATGGAACCCGGAAGACCCCGATGTCGAACTCGAAGGACCGTCGACAGGGAACCGAAGAGCGAAGCATCGTGCATACCGGACGCCAAGAACCGTTCGAGTCCGGTTGTCGAGCCGCACGTGGAACCCGAACCTGCCCAAGATCTGCGCTCCGGAACGACAAGACCGGACCCGACAAGATCGGCACGACGACAAGAACGGCATCGGCCCGGAAGAAGTCCGTCTCGCCCGGACACCGAGACCCCGATGCGACAAGACCTGCCCCAATAATCCGAGAACGTTCCCGTCGAGACCAATCCGTCGAACCCTGGACCCTGTCGAACCCCGAACCCCGGAACCCCCAAGATCGCCGAACCCTAAATGTGTGACCCTTTTCCTCAAACCCTATTTTTATAACATAACAACTTGATTGCATATTGAAATGTCATACTCGCATGCATATCTGTGGTTTGGGGGCCTTATGCCGATTCACCTAATAATTAAATATGGGGCCCATATGCGGGCAAATCTAGTCTCATATTGGCCTCATTTAAACTTGTGTAGCGAACCGGTACCAGATCTTTTGCCATGTTAAACCACCTTTAAACTGCAGGGGTTCTAAACAACTTGAACCATTTAATTAATTGTCGGGACCCCGGTTCCGCTTAATCTATGACCTAATTGCATCGTACCTTGGCCATGTCATGCATCATACATGCATCATGCCGATCTTCTGCCGTTGTATTAAATATTGCATCCGGTGTTTATTCTAGTGTTTTGCTTCTTCGCGGATAAGGCCGTTGAGTGGATGTGAGCTTCGCCCCGATCTTCGGGGAAAACCTTCGACAATGTTTTCAGGCGAGCATCTCCCCCCTTTCTACCTATCTTACTTTTATAGTATTTACTTCCCTCCTGTTGATCTATTGCTATCTGTGTTGCGATGCTTTAGATTCCGTACCCGTGATCTACCGTGCAGCCCTATATTGCCTTGGACACATCCTATTACCTGTGGTTTGGTAGATAGTTGGACTTGCGCGTCGTAGTTGCTTGCTCAAGTGCTGAAGTGTGTCGTCATATGCCACAGTTGCTGATGTATTGCCGCATGATGTTGATGTTGGAGATGATTCTAGTTTTACTTATCGTCACTTTAATTTCTGTTTAACAACTAAAATTGAATAAGCAGAGGCATCGGTGGGTGATAGATAATATTTGGTTTCCGAACGCCCACTTGTGTCCCGTAAGACCCCGAGTACTTGATACCTGTTCCTTGATTTATCGCGCTATCCACATCCGGGAGGTATATGGGACCCCCCTGAGCCAGAGCTTGATTCATTCTTATTTCATGGGGCCACAAACTAGTTTGAGGTTTTATTTACGATCCTGTACTTATGCCATGTTTACCGCTTTATTTACGATTGTGCGAGGAGCACACTGTACTGTTTAGGAAGGCGGAGTGATTACGCGGTATCGACAAGCCCAGCCACACTTTCGGGTTCCCAGTCGCTTACAGCCATTGGCGCTAACCTTGAGGCCGTCTCGAAGCTAGCTTACTTCGTTGCGGGTTCTACTCAAAGGGGTGGCCCCCTGAAATATTTCTGAATCCTGTGATTGTTCAGTCGTGAAAGCCTCGTTGGGTTTTGATTTGGTTTTTCCGAGGTTGATCGAGCGTGTGTTGCTATTGGTGCACCCCGGCCGGGTAAAACTTTCTGAAAGCCGTGTCCATCGATATGGACGACTTGGAGCATGATTCGATCATAGACAAGCATAACTAAAGTTTACTGCTATAAATTTGACTTATAATGACTAGTAATCAGTTTTACTATAATGGAATGGCTAATTAATACTGCCCACCATTGCTTGTTTGGTTGTCGCTTGCGACAAATGTATCTGACTAGTAAGTATTGCAACTACAACGAAATGGCTGAATAAAAGTACCAACAACTGCCGGGTTTTGGGTTTATCTCATGTTATCTGTATCTGAGTAGTAATTGTTGCAACTATCACGGAATGGTTAACTACAAGTGCCCACTTCTTATTTTATCAGGATGATTATCTACACCTGACTAGTAATTACTGCAACGATAACTGAATAAATAAAACCTGCCAACGGTGTGAGTTCCTCGGTTGACTTCCTCGTTTGGTCTCGAGGGGGGGAAACACCAGGATGGGTTTGTTTGGTGTTAGCTTCAGGTTGGATCCGGATAGGTCTATCTTACCCTCTCTAATTGACGCCAGTTGTATCGAGTCTCTATAGGTTGTTTAGTGCATCTTTGCCGCTTGATCCACCATACCTATGTAGGCGAGGACCGAATTCTAGCCTCGCTGTCTTCGCCTCGTGATCGACGCCTTCTTTTCCTTTGCCCTTTGCGGCACCCCTTTGTTTTAAGCAGGTTTTGAGATCGACGCCATAGGTTACCCTTCCGGCTTGGCCTGGGCAGGGTTATGGACGCCATTGGTTATTCTTCAGGGCTCTTAGCCCCATTTGCATCTTGTCCGTAGCTGGACGCCCTATCGTTTTCAAGGTGATTTGGATCTTCGTATATTATACCTGTATTCTTGACTCTTTGAGTCGCTGTTATATATATCTGTTCTGTAGGTCCCATCGAGGACTGTTGTGTAATGTTATTACTTCGTTTTCCACCCGCACGAAAGTGCCTGGTGGGCACCTTTGAACCGTTTCTATGCGGGTTTGGCGAATTTTGCTCAAACTTGCATAGGTCCGATTCTGAGGGTGTTACAACAATCATCACTCCTTAATGTGTGGCTGCGGTCATGGTTGTGTCTCGCAGGCTCCTGTGGTCTACTCGGCGGCGTACGGCATCTCGGCTTCCTCGGTATCAAGAAGATGTGAGTGAGCAGCTATCCGCCTCCCGTACCTGCATACACATGTCGTGGCTACGTCTAACACCTTGTACATGCACCCGTTCAATTCCTCCAAATGGGGCCAACCAACCGAGATAGAAACTGTTACAGTATAAATGGTTAGTGCAAAGGGTAACAGCTGACAAAGTTACCAAAATGATCACCAAAATAACCGGCGATTTCCTATGGGATCATCCCGCTAGCTAGCTAGCTAGTACCAGTATTCTGTATGCCCCTGCTTTCACGGGACTCTTTGCACCAATCTCATCAAACATGTGTGTTGCTCTCACTGCATTTGGATCACCCTGTTTCTCCTTACACCACCTGAACTTCTGCGATGACTCTACTGCATTACGTGCCACCTGGGTTTTGGAAATGACTCAGAACTACAGAGTTGAAGCCTATGCCAATCAGACCCATCACCCATAGGATGCCAGTGATGATCAACTGTGAAAAGAAGATAACCTTGCAAAGAGAAAAAATTCAGAGTAAATCACACCTTAGACACACAGCAGACAAGTTATGAGCCATACATAGAGCATTACAAAGACTAGCACCAGTTGTGATACATGAACTAGAAAAGACACCGGAAAAGCAAAACCCAAAATGCTGACCCAGCCAGCGCTGCTAGTAGGAGGGAAAATGTATCGGGCATAACACCATTGTGGAACAAAGATTCATAAGTCATACTGTATTTTGTTTTTCTACTTTTCAAGATAAGTCACAACATATCAGATAATTGAGAGGTCGAATTGTACAAATACCATGCCTCAATTACCAAACGCACTTCATTCCTAATGAAGTATCTTGGCTTGCCTCTATCGGCCTACCACCTCAAGAGACTCCACTTTCAAACATTGGAGGACAAAGTTGCCGCCAAGCTCATTCCATGGATTATGAGACATGTAACCATAGCCGGCCATACCACCCTTGTCAAAGCCATCCTATAGCATCACATTTTACGTTATCACCGTTCTTGAAATTCCGATGGAGGTGCTCATGAAATTTGATAGTATAAGGAGAGCCTTCCTTTCGGCACCTGTTATAAAGTCTCCGATGGAAAGCGCAAGGTCAATTGAGAGATAGTATGGAAACCATATATTACGTAGGCCTTGAGATTCTAAACCTTGCTCTTTGAATGATATGGTATTGGTATGAGTGGGATGATAAAGCCAAGCCATGGGTTGGCCCTAAAAATCCTTACACACCTCATGATAGAGACCTTTTTACGGCTGCCACAGAAGTTACTATTGGCAATGGGAATAATATGCAACCCTACATTTAGGTATCAGTGGACCTCTAAGTTGGCATTTCAGTACTTTGGGCCCTATACCATTCTCCAGCGTATGGGTACTGTCGCATACAAGTTGGATTTTCCATCTTCTAGCCAATTTCACCCTGTCGTGCACGTGTCATTGCTCAAAAAGACTATACATCCACAAGTGTCAGTGAGTTCCAGTTACCTCCTACAGTGGATGCACTCCATGTTGTACAAGCTCCAGCGCAGGTCTTGGATCACCGTATCTGGTGCGCAACGGACCATAGGTGTTGGTCCAGTGGGAGGGACTGTCGGCCAATCTAGCTACCTGGGAGGATGAATAGGAATTTTTTCCAGCTCTACTATATCTCGATGGCGTGGAGACACGCCGAAAAGATATAGGGAGAATGTTACGTCTCGAGTACACGTGGCTGGCACCAAGCGAGGAAGGGCATGAGATATCCGTAGAAGGCGCACTCTTAAGAAGACGTGACCGAGACATGACTCCCAAGTCGGTGCGGTCGCACCGCCTCTCCGATAAAGAGAAATGAAGGGCACGTCAAAGACATCGTTGATCAGATAGGCAATACGAATTGGGATATGAAACAACGCTTCGTCATGGGATCTGTCCCCTCCCTAAGGCCTTGTTTGGTGCTAGTGTTTTGTTACGGCTAGTTTTACGGTACCTTTTACTTATCAGAGGGAGAAGTATAAATTCATCCGATGGTTCATATAGATAAGGCCCAGCTGGCCCAGTAGCCGTAAAATCCAGGAAAAAATACATTTAGTTATATATAGGAAAAAAATAGAACAGCCCAACGCTTCGTCCACTCCCGCACGCCGCCGCCTCAACCTGCCGCGTGCACGGAGCCAGCGCCTCCTCCACCTCCACCCGGCCTGAGCCGTCGGCGCCCCCTCCACCTCCACCCGGCGAACGCCCTCCACATATCACACACCCACAGGAGGAGGGTCGTCGCCGCCGCCTCGTCCACGCCGACCTCCACCCGCCACAGGAGTAGGGACACCGCGCGCGCCGCCGCCTCCTCCATTCCCAACTGGCCTGCCTCTTCCACCTCCACCCGCGCACATGAGTAGGGCCGCTGCCGCCGTCGCCGCCCCCCACGCGGCCTGCCTACACAGAGCCGCTGCTGAAAGGTATATTCCAGTTCTTAGCCTGCTCCAGTTCATGTCTCACTTTAGAAGAAAGTAGCAGAAGCAGGAAAAAAGGAGAGGATTAGTTGCACTTGTTCATGATTTTGCTTTTTTTGTGTACAGTACTATGTACTGATGAAAATGATGTAGTTGCATCCAGAAGACAAGCTAAACTAGCAACAATGTATGATTTTATGGTACCTTTTACTTATCAGAGGGAGAAGTATGAATTCATCCGATGGTTCATATAGATAAGGCCCAGCTGGCCCAGTAGCCGTAAAATCCAGGAAAAAATACATTTAGTTATATATAGGAAAAAAATAGAACAGCCCAACGCTTCGTCCACTCCCGCACGCCGCCGCCTCAACCTGCCGCGTGCACGGAGCCAGCGCCTCCTCCACCTCCACCCGGCCTGAGCCGTCGGCGCCCCCTCCACCTCCACCCGGCGAACGCCCTCCACATATCACACACCCACAGGAGGAGGGTCGTCGTCGCCGCCTCGTCCACGCCGACCTCCACCCGCCACAGGAGTAGGGACACCGCGCGCGCCGCCGCCTCCTCCATTCCCAACTGGCCTGCCTCTTCCACCTCCACCCGCGCACATGAGTAGGGCCGCTGCCGCCGTCGCCGCCCCCCACGCGGCCTGCCTACACAGAGCCGCTGCTGAAAGGTATATTCCAGTTCTTAGCCTGCTCCAGTTCATGTCTCACTTTAGAAGAAAGTAGCAGAAGCAGGAAAAAAGGAGAGGATTAGTTGCACTTGTTCATGATTTTGCTTTTTTTGTGTACAGTACTATGTACTGATGAAAATGATGTAGTTGCATCCAGAAGACAAGCTAAACTAGCAACAATGTATAGTGGAGCACCTCTGTAATCTTTGTTCTGGTCCGTCGGTAGCGACCACAACCGTTGTAATGGATTTCTGAAATGTTTCATTGTTGCTGCATCAGTCGCACGAGACAGTTGACAATACAAAGATAACACATTAATGAGTTGCAAGTTACTTGTTCAGAACTACCCCTCCGCTTCAAAATATAAGATGATACATTTGCTTCACAAAGCTAAAACATCTTATATTTTGAAACGGAGAGAGTATGTGGTTACAGTTTTCAGGTAGCACACGTAATTGTTGATGTACAAAACTTAATTGCTTATATTAAACAACCGAGTAATTGCAATGGTTGCGTCTTCTCCCCTACTATTTACTCGCACTCTGTAACAAGTGATGCTCAAATGCTCTATTAACCAGATTAGGGCTAACGCAGTTTGCCTCTTTGTAGCTTGAAAATGGACCTGTAAGTATACTCAAAATATAACCAAGGTTCGCTAGCTATTATCTAGCATGATCTTGTAGATAGGAACATAATGCAAAATAGCAGAAAAACAGTGGATATGCAAGGTAGTCTGTAGACTAGGGTATTTTGGTTGTAAAGAACTTGCTAGTATAAAGTAGTACTGATAATCAATTTTACTCTCACTGTCAATACGCATGTTTCTATCTCATATTTTTATCTAAACTAGGAAACATGCCCATGCGTTGAAGGGGGAGAGAAAAATCCACAAACACAAGAATGTAATGCGAGAGAAATATAATTGTTTTTTATTTCCCCCCGATTTTCCATCCATATATAATCCATGGTTCAGTCATCTTGGTGACTAATGCGAACTTCCCTCTCACTTGATGTTATGAAAATTTTGAACTTCCCTCTTGCTTAATGTTATGAAAAATAAGCAACCTTTTATCTAAATTTGCGCATGTAAGGGCCACAGTTCACCGAGTGACATCCCTATCTCCAACCTCTTTTTGAGAGAATTACCTATCTCCTACCTTGTTATGAGGATAAATATTCCTTTTATTAATATAGACACGTACCCCAATCTTCATTGCACCTGAAAAATGATAATACAAGGTTATTCAGACAGCATCTCTCTCAGAACATCAGCAGGGAACAACCTCCCAAAACTAAGTAAATCTACAAAGCTCTTATACGCTTACAACGTAGCGGAGAACATCTCAATCACGTAGTTAATCTCACATGTACACACGGGCAGGTACAACACATGATCGCATATGATCCGCAAATCATAGTCTGAACCCAGAGAGCCTCCTGGACCAATGCTAAAGAAGGTCACCAGGCGCGCTGGTAGGAAGACCGCCAAGCCATGCTTCTAGCGCCTTATTGAGTGCAACACTGGTGAAAGCATAGCTAGCTAGTTGTTGTCTCTGCACCGGGTTCTCGCTCTCAATCTAGATTCAAAATAGAGGAAATAAGCAAGAAAGAAATGGGAGATATACTTCATATGGCCTAATTTCTATCACAACAAGAACGGCACATACAAAAGGCAGAGGCAAGACAACACATATAGGGAAGCAATAAGATATCAAGCTATTTCGTGAACATATTGCAAAAAAAATTGGACAAGCAAGCTATTTGTGTCCATTTGCCTTCAAAAAAATTGAAAATAAATCCGAGTAGGCTTCTAAAATGTTTTCATGACCAAATAAGAAACATGAAAAAAACGGAGGGGTTGTAGACCAGATGCAAAGGAAAAGAAATATATATGGTGCATCCGTCCACCACTCCACTATAAGAACAAAGTATATTTCATAGTTCAGAGCAATAGAGCATGAAGGAAAAGAAACAAATGGACATCCAATTATTTTCAAGCATGCATGTGAGTAACAGAGAGCATAGTAAAGAAACAACAAATTGGGAAAGGAATGGTTAAGGCCATAGACTGTACCCAGTTTGACCATGCTATGCCATAGAAGAAAACCTACAATATGAGAATTGTTCAGCATGTGAAAACACAATGTGCCACAATAAAGAACAAGTAAATAACATAAGAGATTTAGTAAAAGGTTGTTGTTACATGAGTGCATCCTCCTAGCTGCCCAACAATAAGTAGAAATCTCCTCACCAACGACTGGACCAAGAATTAGACTGGACCAAGAATTAGAATTACGGTTAGCTGTAGCCTGCAAGCAATTTATCGTAGGTCAAATAAATATGCACAAGTATTCATGCAGGTTTACATGGATAAATTTGAAATGAAGAGACAACAGATAAATTGCAGAGAAGGAAAGTGAAAGAATTAACTTACAAAACATGGAAGCAATCTCCTCAAGCAACAGCCCATCATGATGCTTACCTTGTTCCGAGCCAAGTTGGTAAATAACATCAGGAATAAAATAACATATCCTATTTTCTGCACAAAAATTCTATGAACTAAAGCAATTTGAGCCACCAATTAGATGTTTTTACCATAACAACTACTTGTGCTAAAAATAATCAATGTATTGGTGATACTTCGATTGTCACTTCTTGCAAGCACATTTTTGCCTATGAAAACTGAACTTTAGTATTCCAGCGCATCCAAACACAATTGAGTTGTGCTAATCTAATTGATCCTCATAGATCATCAGTGGTCCAAATGTATCGGCAGCAGTCATAAATAACTTGTATAGTACAAAGGAAATTCTTTTCCAAATTACTTGTAAAAAATGAAAGGAACATCTGTAACATCCCAAAAATATTAAACTAGAATCATCAAACTCTAATCACCAAATTTAGGGTTAACAAAAACTTTTCCAATTAAAAATATAAAAGCATTCATATGAGTGTGCATTAAAATTTGGATTCTTTTGAATTGCCATGATTATGTGTTTCTTTGCTTGTAAAAGGATTCTTAGGTGAAATAAACATCATCTAAACAATCCCCACACTTTTCCCAAAGACAAATAAATCAAAACAAACAAAATAAGGGAATGGTCACTTTGGCCAAATTAACTCCCATGCCTACTTTGGCTATCTCTAACTTTCAGAACTTAACAGAAACTTGTTTGGATCTTTGCACCCCTTGATAGTACTCAGAACAAAGTATCAAGGCCCACTCTGTGATCATCCAGAAACATTCGAATGCATAGTTTAAATGACAGTTTAAAATTGAATCTATATCATATGGGAAGATCCCACTTTTTCAAAAACCACTCAAACAAGCTCAACTTTCAAAACCCAAGCATCTACAAACTTACCAGCACATGCCTAGCACACCCACCAAAAATCTTTTCAAAATTCAAAACTTAAATTCATGCGGCCATTTCATCAAACACCTTGCAGATTCAAATCAAACCAAATCAAAACACTATAGTGTGCAGTGATTCTGGCCAAACTTGTTTCCTCTCTAGCTCACAGCCACCTCAGTAGATCATCTAGCAAACTTAACTAATCACTAGCCCCACTGTAAGCTAGCCATTGTCATCAATGGCGAACAGCCGAGAGCACCCATGTCACCCCAGTGTGGACAGCAGGCTAGAGGAAGAACTAACCGTGTCAACCTTGTCTAGGAGGTAGCCCATGCCTCACCGCCCCCTCTCGACCAGCCCTGCCTCCCAGACAGCAGCCAGACCAGCCAGGAACGCCGCGCCCGTGCCGCTGTCGACCATGCCGAACCTCGCCGCAGAGCACACGCCGTTCCCATTTAACCAGACCACCTCGAGCCCTCGCCGCCTGCCAACATGCTTCCCACCGTCCCAGGAGACCGCCAGACATGACCATTTCACCGCCCGTACCCCGTAGCCACCGCTCGCCGTCGAAGACGCCGCCTCTTCCTCGCAGAGCATCGAGCGATCCCGACCGTTTGCCACTGCCCCTACACACGCAGTAAAGCCATAGAGCATCGCCAGGAGACCACCGATCGATCGCCACCCTCGGCCATGCCTCTAGCATTCCGTAGCCATGTTGCCACCGCCGCCTGCCCAATCCCGTTCGGTCTCGTCGTCGAGACTATAAATAGAGGCCTCCCCCGCTCAAACTCTTCACACCATCTCACTCCCCTCTCCTCACTGATCGCTCCACCCTGTTACCGGAGCAAGGCGAGCAACGCATCGCCGGAATTGCGCCGGAGCAGGCCGCCTCTGTAGAGAAGAAGGGCGTCATCGATTTCGTCCACCCCAGGAGAAGCTGCCGGTACCAGGAGGTTCGCCGTCATCGAATTCGTCGTTCGCTCGCCTCGCCGACCCTCGCCTGAGCCCTGGTGAGCCTGCCACGGCCCCCACCTGCCGCGTTAGGGTTCTGTCTCGCCGGCGCTGCCCGACGTGGACGATGAACCAGAGCCGTTGGATTAGAACTAGATCCAACGCACTTCTTTGCCCCGTACCGCTTCGCACCCCCCGTCTCACTGTCGCATGGGGACAACAACTTAACCAGCCCGCGTAAGCGCTGTGCATAGCAGGCCGGCCCACTAGCAGTTCCCGCGCAGCCCAGTCGTTTGAATTTGGATTTTTCCATTTTCATTCAAACAAAGTTCTATACCTAGTTTCAAAAATCAACCCAGCTCGATTTAATGAACCAAACTGAGTGAAACCAATTTTGTTAGAAAGGTCTAGAAATGCTGAATCCAAGCCCGTTGGATTCAAATCATTTGAATCTGTAGATCACCCTTGGTAAAAATAACAAGGCAGAAGCTTTTCTGCATTCAACCATTTTTCAAATTTAAACCATAATAGCTTTTGACTTGATTCCAACTCTCAAAAATCACATTTGATCATACCTTTCAGAATATATAAAAAAATATATGGGTTTACTTACAGAAATAATGTCCAAGTAATAAAAGGATGCCACATAGGCATTTCTAGTGACTTTATTTTTATTTAAAATAAAAGGTTAAATCTTATTAAATTGTGACACCACTTTAAATCACATTCCCCTGTACTGAAATGTGTGGTGATGACATGTGTCAACATGATCCCATGTTTGGTTTGGAGAATATTAAATCTTAAGTAGTTTTTCAATGAGTAGAAATTACTTTTCTATAAATAAAAGAAAATTAAACCAAGCTTTAATCTTGTAATTTTAGTGATGATGCTAGATCATTTATAGGACCCTTTTGTGTGATGATTGAAACTAGTTAAGTATTGTTTGGTGATTGTGTACCTCGTATTTATTTATAGACGCTAGTACCGACCAAGGATACGAGGAAGAAGGAGGATACTACGAAGAAGAAGCCGAGGAGAACTTCAACCACTGCTCTGCACAAGACAAGCTAACACTTGCAATTTAGCAAGCTTATAATGATAATGATGCAAGCCTAATACTACTAGTTGATTGTGCAAGCTACCACTTGCAAGATACTCTACTTTAGCAAGCTAACACTTGCAATTATGAGAGTTAAATAACCTATGTGATGCACTAAGCATGTTTGGTTAGATACATTTGAGGATACCCAATCCTAGTTTTACCTGCAAGCTTTATACGTTATTTCTTTATCAAAGCTCTTACTTAGAGTTTACTGGAATAAATTGTAGATATTACAAAGATAATTAAAGGTTGCATAAAGAGCATAAAACTTGGCCTAAGCTAGATAATCTTTATGTCATCCTAAGGCATGAGATTGAACTTAGTAAAACTCCACTAGTTTACCACCCCTCATTAGTACTTACCCCCACTTGTAGATGCTAGTGCTAAGCATAAAACTTGATCAACTTTAGATGGGAATACTTGGTGGAAATGGTTATGAAAACCTTGGAATGATGGATCATTCTACTGAAATGTTTTGGACATGTGTTTCCGAACACTAGATGATTTTTGGTGATGAAAATGTTGAGGCATGAGCCTTAGTCCTTTATAAAACTAATGGTTGTCTGGATGCGATACCATTACGATTTTTCCGTATAACCACAATACCCGAAAATTGGGTAGGGCTTGACTGGAAACTTATATACCTTAGTATTAGTTCCCTCATGGCCACGGTCTGATATGAGGCTACCTTGTGAAGATTTTCCACCTGTGCAGTACCCAAGATGACAGTTGGTCATGGTTGGGAGGCCAAACTCACAGGAGAGGTGCTTATACTAGGGCGTGCAATTGAAAGGTTAGGATTGATTATCCGCATACTGAGTATGGTGAATTTAGGATTTGTTCCAAACGGATGTATCGAATGTTGTGGTGAAAGTGTACAATCTCTGCAGAGTGTCAAACTATTCGAATAGCCGCGTCCGCGGTTATGGACAGTTGGAGTGGCCATACTGTTTCCTCGTCAGATGTTTTCAAAATGACTTGTGAAATGGATTGAGATTTTTACTTGACCACAACAGGGTTGTGACATGAGATACAAGTTCCCACTTAGGTGTTATAAAACTTCAACTCGCTTTCTTCATTTCTGAACTCAGTAGAGGTTAATCTGAATTTTTGCAAAACAACCCTAGAGCCTGTGTCCTATTACAAAAAAACCCTTCAGTTGTTAGTATTAGATTGCGAGTACTTAAAGAGTACTCATGGCTTTGTCCCTGGCTATTCCCGTATCCAAACTATGAAGAGGAGTACCAGGATGATGGACCCCAGGAAGGTTACAACAACTAGGATCATCTCCCATCGTGAGCATTGCCTATGACCCTGAAGATGGAGCTTCTGTTGGAGATATGCCCAAGAGGCAATAATAAAGTGGTTATTATCATATCTTCATACTTATGATAAATGTTTACATACCATGCTATAATTGTATTGACAGGAAACATTAATACTTGCTCCACGCTTGACATGCAACTTGCATTGCATAAGTGGCTTTGCGGGTGCCTGTTTCTCCCAACATAGTTAAGATTCAATTTACAACGGGTGATTGACAATATTAGTATCAATGTTGTGGTTCTTGTTCGTAAGTTAGAACGACACTTATTGAAAGCCCCAAACCACGTAAAACATGCAAAGAAAATTAGAGGCGTCTAACTTTGTTTTGCAGGGGTGTGCTGTGATGTGATATGGCCATGATTGTGATTATATTTGATGTATGCAATGTTCCTTATTGTAAGTTGGCAACCAGCAGGAGCCATATGGTTGTCTTTAAATTCTGTTAAGACCCGCGTGTCTATTCAAAGTAGTTGTAATAGTTGAAGCTGGTTGACGACAACCATGGAGCAGCATCATTGACCTTGATGCAATGCCGGTGATGATGGAGATCATGTTCGTGCTTGACGATGGAGATCGGAAGCACAAAGAAGAAAGGCCATATTATATCACATATTATGAATTGCATGTGATGATTTATGCATCTTGTATTTCTTAGTTCACGACGGTAGCATTATAAGATGATCCCTCAAGCACACAATTTCAAGTTTTAAAGTGTTCATCCTTAGTAAGCACCGTTGCTAAAGCTCGTTGTTTCGAAGCACCACGTGATGATCGGGTGTGTTAGATTCTGCGAGTGTATACAACATGAGCAAGCCAGATTTGCTCATGCGGAAGCTAAGGTTTGATCTTGACGAGCCTAGCATGTACAGACATGGTCTCGGAACACGGATCACCGAAAGGTAAAGCATGAGTCATATAGTAGATATGACGAACTGTTGGAGATATGCCCAAGAGGCAATAATAAAGTGGTTATTATCATATCTTCACACTTATGATAAATGTTTACATACCATGCTATAATTGTATTAACCGAAAACATTAATACTTGTGTGATTTGTAAACTAAAATAAGAGTCCCTAGTAAAGCCTCTTGTTAAACTAGCTTGTTGGTTAATATATGATCATGGTTTCCTGATCATGAACATAGAGATGTTATTAACAACAGGATCATATCATTAGGAGAATGATGTGATGGACATACTCCTATAGATAAGCGTAGCATAAAGATCAAGTCATTTAAATAGTTCAATTGCTATATGCTTTCTGATACATAGTAACCTAATTCCTTCGACCATGAGATCATGCATATCACCTTTTCCGGATGGATGCTTTGATGTCATCAAACACCACACCGTAACAGGGTGGCTATAAAGGTGGCATTGAGTGTTCAGAAAGTATTGGTTGAAACACATGGATCAAGAGTGGGATTTGTCCATCCATATGACGGATAGATATACTCTGGGCCCTCTCGGTGAAATGTCATCCAATTAGCTTGCAAGCATGTGACTGGCTCACAAGGGATCACATATCACGGGAACGAGAAAAGAGTACTTGTCAGTAACGAGGTAGAACTAGGTATGTAGAGATACGGACGATCATAACCTCGGATAAGTAAACTATCGTGAGACAAAGGGAAATTGGTATCGTATGTAAGTGGTTCATTTGATCGCAAAGTAATCGTAGAAATATGTGGGAGCCATATGAATTTCCAGATTCCTCTATTGGTTATTGATCGGATAAGTGTCTCGATCATGTCCGCATAATTCACGAACCGTAGGGAGACACACTTAAGGATTCGATGTTGTTTGAGTAGTTATGGTATTATGAGAAAGATACCGAATGTTGTTCAGAGTCTCGGATGGGATCCGGGATATCACGAGGAGATCCGGAATGGTCCGGAGAATAAGATTCATATAAGGAAAGTCCCGTTTCGGAGTTCGGAAATGATTCCGGTGTTTTCATCGGGAATGTTCTAGAAGGTTCCGGAATGTCCGGCACTCCGGGGGGGAAGGGGTACATGAATGTGTCATTACATATTGGAATGATTGCATCATGTACTAAGTGTTCTCGCTGTTCCAAATAAAGGATTTAATTGAATCCTAAAACTGAAAAGTCAAATGGCCAGTTTCAAAGTCAAACGGCTAAAACAGGAAACTGAGGGAAACAAGCAAGAGGAGGTTGAAACCGACTTGGGGGAGGAGTCCCTCCTCTCCAAGCCGGCGCACCACCCAAGGCCGAGTTGGGGAGGGACTCCCTCCCCTTGGCCGCACCTCCCACCTATAAAAGGAGGGGCAGGGCCCCCTCCTCTAGACACACAAGTTCCTATCCTCTAAATCTAAACCCTAGCCACAGCCTCCGGTTTAGAGCCGTTTTGGTTTAGAGCTTCTAATTGCCCTAGCCTTCGGTTTAGAGCCTTCTAATTGGTGTGTCTAAACCCTAGACCACTAATAGCTCTCTCATACTCCACCATACTCGCTCCGGCTTAAGGCGAAGCCTCATGGATCTCCCTCTACTTCGGTACCACGCCCGTTGTCTTTGCGGAATCGCGAGATAGTGCTACAACCTCCATTTTCTTTGGAACAAGGGAGAGGAAGGTCTTCGTCGAGTACCGAACGTGTGACCGACTGCGGAAGCGCTATCGGAACGCAGCGCCGGAAGGATCGTCTACGCGATCTTGAGATCGGAAAGAGTACGACTACATCACCCACGAGAATCTGCTCTCGTTAACCGCTTTGGAATCTTCGAGGGTAAGTTATTCCATCGACTCATTGCTACAATCTAGTAGATAGATCTTGGCTTGTTTGTTTGTATGCGATAGAAAATTTTTGTTTTCCATGCTACGAACCCCTACAGTGGTATCAGAGCCGTGTCTATATGTAGATCTGTTGCACGAGTAGAACACAATGGTCATTGTGGGCATTGATGCTTTTATTGTCGATTGCTTCTTGTGTACTTTGCATCTTGCGGTATGTTGGGATGAAGCGGCGGGCTAACCTTACATGACATCGTTCATGAGACTTTCTCCGCTTGACATGCAACTTGTATTGCATAAGTGGCTTTATGGGTGCTGTTTCTCCTAGCATAGTTAAGATCCAATTTACAACGGGTGATTAACAATACTAGTATCAATGTTGTGGTTCTTGTTCGTAAGTTAGAACGACACTTATTGAAAGCCCCAAAACCACGTAAAATATGCAAAGAAAGTAGAGGCGTCTAGCTTTGTTTTGCAGGGGTGTGCAGTGATGTGATATGGCCATGATTGTGATTATATATGATGTATGCAATGTTCCTTAGTGTAAGTCGACAGCAAGGAGCCATATGGTTGTCTTTAATTTCTGTTAAGACCCGCGTGTCTATTCAAAGTAGTTGTAATAGTTGAAGCCGGTGGAAGACAATCATGTAGCAGCGTCATTGACCTTGATGCAATGCCGGTAATGATGAAGATCATGTTCGTGCTTGAAGATGGAGATCGGAAGCACAAAGAAGAAAGGCCATATCATATCATTATGAATTGCATGTGATGTTAATCCTTTATGCATCTTGTATTGCTTAGTAGACGACAGTAGCATTATAAGATGATCCCTCAAGCACACAATTTCAAGTTCTTAAGTGTTCACCCTTAGTTAGCACCGTTGCTAAAGCTTGTTGTTTCGAAGCACCATGTGATGATCGGGTGTGTTAGATTCTGCGAGTGTATACAACGTAAGCAAGCCAGATTTGCTTATGCGGAAGCTAAGGTTGATCTTGACGAGCCTAGCATGTACATACATGGTCTCGGAACACGGATCACCGAAAGGTAAAGCATGAGTCATATAGTAGATATGATGAACATGTTGATTGTTCGCCATTGAAGTTACATCAACTCTCGTGATGATCGGTTTTGATGTGGTGGATTTGGTTCGTGTGATCACTAAAACAATGTGAGGGATATTGTTTTGAGTGGGAGTTCACCTAGATTAATTTAATTATTAATTAGAACTCAATTTATCATAAACTAAATCAAAGTGAATTTGCATAGTTGTTGTAGTCATTGGCATCCGTTTACCACCTTGTGCTTAGTTATAATTGAGATGATAGAACTATAGAATTCTGGTTAGTTACTTTCTGACTGGTATCGTATTGTTTTGAAGTGTTAATCTAAAGTTTAAAAGTCCTATTGCAAACTTTCAAGAAGTTCCTTACTCCATGAAGTTTAATAATTAGTATTAAATCAAGAGTAACAATTCCAAGTGTTAGTATATAAGTATCATGTTTGTCTCCATGATTCTTGATATTCAAAGGATTCTCTTAATATCAAGGTTATCTAGGATCTGAAAGAGTTGTTTCAAAAACCATGATGTGTGGAAGATATTGTGATATCTGAAACGAAGTTTTGGTTACAACATGATAGAGTATAATATGGCAAAGTTCATGTTCTCATATTTTGATGAGAATTTGCAAAAGGTTGGAGACACTTGTTGTCCTAATCCTCCAAAAGGTTTTGGATAGCAACATTATACTCATAATTCATCGTTATGAGCTAAAAGTAGCTTGATCATGGACGATTCCTTGATAAGGGTGAATATTTGATGTAGGTAAAATGTTTACTACACCAAGAGATTACTAAAGAAAGGAATTTGAAAGAACACCAAACATTTGATGACGGTAATCTATTTCAAAGTGCAAGTCCAAAGACATTGGTATTTAACTATACTAGGGCGTGTAATTGAAAGGTTAGGATTGATTATCCGCATACTGAGTATGGTGAATTTAGGATTTGTTCCAAACGGATGTATCGAATGTTGTGGTGAAAGTGTACAATCTCTGCAGAGTGTCAAACTATTCGAATAGCCGCGTCCGCGGTTATGGACAGTTGGAGTGGCCATATTGTTCCCTCGTCAGATGTTTTCAAAATGACTTGTGAAATGGATTGAGATTTTGACTTGACCACAACAGGGTTGTGACATGAGATACAAGTTCCCACTTAGGTGTTATAAAACTTCAACTCGCTTTCTTCATTTCTGAACTTAGTAGAGGTTAATCTGACTTTTTGCAAAACAACCCTAGAGCCTGTGTCCTATTACAAAAAACCCCTTCAGTTGTTAGTATTAGATTGCGAGTACTTAAAGAGTACTCATGGCTTTGTCCCTGACTATTCCCGTAGCCAGAATATGAAGAGGAGTACCAGGATGATGGACCCCAGGAAGGTTACAACAACTAGGATCATCTCCCATCGTGAGCATTGCCTATGACCCTGAAGATGGAGCTTCTGTTGGAGACATGCCCAAGAGGCAATAATAAAGTGGTTATTATCATATCTTCATACTTATGATAAATGTTTACATACCATGCTATAATTGTATTGACATGAAACATTAATACTTGTGTGATTTGTAAACATAAAAGAGTCCCTAGTAAAGCCTCTTGTTAAACTAGCTTGTTGGTTAATATATGATCATGGTTTCCTGATCATGAACATAGAGATGTTATTAACAACAGGGTCATATCATTAGGAGAATGATGTGATGGACATACTCCTATAGTTAAGCGTAGCATAAAGATCAAGTCATTTAATATAGTTCATTTGCTATAAGCTTTCTAATACATAGTAACCTAATTCCTTCGACCATGAGATCATGTTAATCACCATCACCGGAAGGATGCTTTGATGACATCAAACACCACACCGTAACTGGTGGCTATAAAGGTGGCATTGAGTGTTCGGAAAGTATGGGTTGAGGCACATGGATCAAGAGTGGGATTTGTCCATCCATATGACTGATAGATATACTCTGGGCCCTCTCGGTGGAATGTCATCCAATTAGCTTGCAAGCATGTGACTGGCTCACAAGGGATCATATACCACGGGAATGAGAAAAGAGTACTTATCGGTAACGAGGTTGAACTAGGTATGCAGAGATACCGACGATCAAAACCTCGGATAAGTAAACTATCGTGAGACAAAGGGAAATTGGTATCGTATGTAAGTGGTTCATTCGATCGCAAAGTAATCGTAGAAATATGTGGGAGCCATATGAATTTCCAGATTCCTCTATTGGTTATTGTTCGGAGAAGTGTCTTGATCATGTCCGCATAATTCACGAACCGTAGGGAGACACACTTAAGGATTCGACGTTGTTGAGTAGTTATGGAATGATGAGTAAGAGACCGAATGTTGTTGAGTCTCGGATGGGATCCGGGATATCACGAGGAGATCCGGAATGGTGAGAATAAGATTCATATAAGGAAAGTCCTATTTGGGGTTGGAGAATGGTTAGTGTTTTTCATCAGGAATGTTCTAGAAGGTTCCGGAATGTCCGGCACTCCGGAGGGGAAGGGTACATGAATGTGTCATATCAAGTTGGAATGATTGCATCATGTACTAGGTGTCATCGCTGAACAAAATAAAGGGTTTAATCAAATCCTAGTTTGAAAAGTCAAACGCCAATTTGAAAAGTCAAACGGTTATTTTGGAAGGTGGAGGGGAAGTAGGAAACCTACTTGGGGAGGAGTTCCCTCCCTCCACCGCCGGCCCACTTGGGATCCGAGTTGGGGAGGGACTCCTTTCCCCTTGGCCGGCGCCTCCCACCTATAAAAGGAGGGGCAGGACTGCCTCTCCTAACACACAAGTTACCCCTCTAAACCTAAACCCTAGCCGCCGCCGCCCACCATAGCCGCCGCCTAGGGTTTCTCCCCTAGCCGCCGACTTGGGCTGCCCCAAGCCCTAGCCTCCAGCCCTAGCACCTCCTCCTTAGTGTGTCTAAACCCTAGAACACCGAGGCTCTCTCATAGTCCACCATACTCGCTGCGGCTTAAGGTGAAGCCCTGCGAGATCTCCCCTCTACTTCCGGTACCACGCCGTTGTGCTGCCGGAATCGCTAGGAGAGTGCTACAACCTTCGCTGCCTGCTGGAACAAGGGAGAGGAAGGTCTTCATCGAGTACCGAACGTGTGACCGATTGGAGCTGCGGAGCATGGCCGGAAGGATCGTCTACGCGATCTTGAGATGGGAAGTGTACGACTACATCATCCACGAGAATCTGCTCTCGTTAACCGCTTTGGATCTTCGAGGGTTAGTACTCTATTGACTCGTTGCTACAATCTAGTAGATAGATCTTGGCTTGATCATAGATTAGATCTTGATTGTGTGTTCATGCCGTAGAATTTTTTTGTTTTCCATGCTACGAACCCCTACAGTGGTATCAGAGCCGTGTCTATATGTAGATCTGTTGCACGAGTAGAACACAATGGTCATTGTGGGCGTTGATGATTTTGTTGTCGATTGCTTCTTGTGTACTTTGCATCTTGCGGCATGGTGGGATGAAGCGGCCCGGGCTAACCTTACATGACATCGTTCATGAGACTTTATCCACGCTTGACATGCAACTTGCATTGCATAAGTGGCTTTGCGGGTGCCTGTTTCTCCCAACATAGTTAAGATTCAATTTACAACGGGTGATTGACAATATTAGTATCAATGTTGTGGTTCTTGTTCGTAAGTTAGAACGACACTTATTGAAAGCCCCAAACCACGTAAAACATGCAAAGAAAATTAGAGGCGTCTAACTTTGTTTTGCGGGGTGTCTTGTGATGTGATATGGCCATGATTGTGATTATATTTGATGTATGCAATGTTCCTTATTGTAAGTTGGCAACCGGCAGGAGCCATATGGTTGTCTTTAAATTCTGTTAAGACCCGCGTGTCTATTCAAAGTAGTTGTAATAGTTGAAGCTGGTGGACGACAACCATGGAGCAGCATCATTGACCTTGATGCAATGCCGGTGATGATGGAGTTCATGTTCGTGCTTGAAGATGGAGATCAGAAGCACAAAGAAGAAAGGCCATATCATATCACATATTATGAATTGCATGTGATGATTTATGCATCTTGTATTGCTTAGTTCACGACGGTAGCATTATAAGATGATCCCTCAAGCACACAATTTCAAGTTTTAAAGTGTTCATCCTTAGTAAGCACTGTTGCTAAAGCTCGTTGTTTCGAAGCACCACGTGATGATCGGGTGTGTTAGATTTTGCGAGTGTATACAACGTGAGCAAGCCAGATTTGCTCATGCGGAAGCTAAGGTTTGATCTTGACGAGCCTAGCATGTACAGACATGGTCTCGGAACACGGATCACCGAAAGGTAAAGCATGAGTCATATAGTAGATATGATGAACATGTTGATTGTTCGCCAATGAAGCTACATCAACTCTCGTGATGATCGGTTTTGATATGGTGGATTTGGTTTGTGTGATCACTAAAACAATGTGAGGGGTATTGTTTTGACTGGGAGTTCAACGTCAATATGATTAAAAGTTGAACACTATTTATCATAAATTAAATCAAAGTGAATTTGCATAATTGTTGTAGTCATTGGCATCCGTTTACCACCTTGCGCTTAGTTATAATTGAGATGATAGAACTATAGAATTCTGGTTAGTTAATTTACGAACTGGTATCGTATTATTTTGAAGTGTTAATCTAAAGTTTAAAAGTCCTATTGTAAACTTTCAGTAAGTTCCGGTTACTCATGAAGTTCTATTAACTGGTATTAAATCGAGAGTGAAAATTCCAAGAGTTAGTGTATGAGTATCATGTTTGTCTCCATGATCCTTGATATTCAAAGAATTGTCTTAAGATCAAGGTTATCTAGGATCTGAAAGAGTTGTTTCAGAAACCATGATGTGTGGAATATATTGTGATATCTGAAACGAAGTTTTGGTTGCAACATGATAGAGTATAATATGGCAAAAGTCATGTTCTCATATTTGATGAGAATTTGCAAAGGGTTGGAGACACTAGTTGTCCTAATCCACCAAAAGGTTTTGGAGAGCAACATTATACTCGCGATTCATCTTTATAAGCTAAAAGTAGCTTGATCATGAATAATTCCATGATAAGGGTGAATATTTGATGTAGGTAAAATATTTACCACACCAAGAGATTACTAAAGAATGGAATTCGAAAGCACACCAAACATTTGATGATGGTGATCTACTTCAAAGTGCAAGTCCAAAGACATTGGTATTTAATTATACACGCTTTGGACTATGTGTCATATATATGACTCCACTATTGATGTTGATAGATTCTTTCAAACAGAAAAGGAACTACTAAAAGAGAATCTCATAAATATATGGCAGAAAAGAAAAGAATAGAATTGTTCAGCTTAAGTATATAGATGATATAGATGTTATGGCTATATTCTTTGCTTATTAAACAATGTGGTTCTTAAGTATTTGATACTGAATTTTTTGGTGTGAATCGTCATACGAAACAACACAATTCATGAACTACAATGGCCTAAGTAACTAGCAAAAGAATATGTGATGATGTTCATCGAGAACAAATAAAGGGTTATTGTGTTGCTCGTTAAACATCAACGCTTGCCTTCAAGATTTGTTTTATCAGGTATTATGAGAACAAAAGGGTTGTTCAAATAATTTCCGTAATCCATAAAAGATGGATGATTCACAAATATCGTTGGAGAAATCACATCCATAAAACTAGTGCTAAAAATGTCGAAAGACAAATTGATTGAAAGATCACTTAGGAAGTGACATCGCCGTTTAAATTATATTGGAAAGAAAATATGAAGAAACTCCATGTGGATGGAATTTTGGAGTCTTTTTATTTTTGATCAAATGACGCTTCTGAAACTTTCCTAGAGATAATTAAAACTTCGTTCATAGGCCAAAAGGGAATGAATGACTAGCTTATTGGAGCTTGTACATATTGTTGTATGAAGTCCATTATGTGTAGTCAAGAGCGATGGATTTCAACTTCATATGCTTTCTCTGAAAATTTGAGTGAATATATGAATATTTACTTAATAAGGATGAAGTATGAAACATTTGAAAAGTTGAAAGACTTTCAGGATGAAGTGCAAAATCATTGTAACAAGAATATAAATAGTTTATGATAAGATCATAAAGGAAGATATTTGAGTTACAAGTTTAGCATAATACCTAAGATTTAAGGAATCGTTCCGTGAATTTGCATGTCCCGAAGCACCATAAGAGTATGGAGAGTTCAAGATATGTAATTAAACCTTGTTTGACATGGTAAGATTGAAGGTGTAATTCATAAAACTGCCATTATATTTTAAAGATTAAAAGCTTTAGAGACTACCGTTTTTCCACTGAAAAGAGATCCATCATAATCCGTTGAATTGACACCATATAAAGTTATGGTTTGGGATAAAACCCAAGTTGTCCTTTCTTAAACATTGGAATGCTATGCATAATAAAGATGTTTGCAACCAAAGTCGGATTAACCTGTCTTTGTATGTTATTTCGAATAACTGTTCCTCCATAACATCGGAGACAAAAGTGTTTGTCGCTTAGAACGTAAAGTTTCTTTGAGAAGAAATTTTTCGTGAAAAGATAACTGGGAGGACAATAGAACTTTGATAAGGTTAAAAGAACCTTAGATATATGTGCAAAGTTGCACAGCGCCGAAAAGTGTTCCGGAGGCAGCAACAATGCTCATGGCTCACATGCCTCAAAGGTTGTGGTTACAAAGGTCAAAGTTTCTATTGAACCAAGTAGGTCGAGTAAACAATCAAATACCAAGATTTGAGGGTTGAATCATTATTTGCGAATAATGAACGGACTACATGCAAAGAAGCAATGATGGGCCCTGACTCCATAAAATGGCTTGAAGCCATAAAATCCGTGATAGTTACATACACGAGAAATCAAGTTTTGAACTTGAAGGACCCTCGAGAAAGGTGTAAGACCTTACGGTTGTGTTTGGATCTATAAAGAAATAGACATGGATGTTGCACATCTATGAAATAGTCGACATGTTGGGAAAGAGTTCACAACAATGTTCAAATGTTGACTATGACAAGATTTGATCTTTCATAGCGATATTTAGTCTAGACGGATTAATGTAGCAACCACTACATATAATTTTGTTATGTGGTAATTGAATAAACAAAACAAGTTCTTCTAATAGAATTGTTAGCTAGGACATGTGCATAACGTGGTCCATAGGGTTTTGTTAATTCAAAGGATGCTAAAAGCATATGCAAACTTCAATGGTTGAAGTAAGCATCACGGAGTTGGAATCTTCACTGCGATGAAAATGTTAAAAGAGTTTAATTTCATCGGAGACGATGAAGATGCTTGCACTTGCAAGAAATTAAGTGGGAGCGCTAAGACATATTTATAATACATTATGTAGAAGACATATTGTTGATTGGAAGTGATGTATCTTTTTATTAACACATGATAAGAATTTCATCTCGATGAAAGACTTAGGCAAAACCCAAATATTTGGCATCAATAGACGCTAATATGGTTGTGCTAGAAGTACATAGATGATATATTGAATGAGTTCAATATAGAAACTACAAGAAAGGTTCTTGTCGCACAGAAAGGATTGAATGAGTTCAATATTGATGATATATTCAAGTGTATTGACACTTGGTAAGTGAAACAAAGATTCAAGTATAGATTGATACTTGATGTATGAAATCATAAAGAGTATTTATATCAATCATACTGTGATATGTACAAATCCAGATATGTCCTATGCTCTAAATGTTATGAGCATATACCAGAATGATTCATAAGATGATCATTGGACAATAGTAAGGATATTCTTATGATCTTTTGGAAGAACTAAGAGTATATTATTTGTAGAAGTGACAAATAGATGGTTAGTTCATTGTAAAAGTACTACATTGATACTAGTTTTGTCACAAAGTATAAATTAAGTTTATCTCAATCTAAACTAAGGGTGGCACAATATAATGGAAAGTAAGTTCCATAATGGATTTGGATGAGTTCCAAAGTTAAGACATTGTGACAGATACTGCAACAAAAGGCTAAGTATATGACTGCTACTATAGCAGTTAAAGAGGGCATTTGTGTCAAGTAGTTTGTTATCAAACTAGATGTAGTTCACAGGGGGATAATACTATGAAGATATATTGTACGACAATATGATCAACATGTTTTAACCCCAAAGAACTAAATGTCTCACCAAAGGACCAAATTTATACAAAGCCATCTCATTAGATAATGAGTGATGCGTAGAGACGCAAAGACATGCAATTACACACGGACCTGGAAGTGTCAGATCCGGAGATCAGTTGACCACTTGCAAACGTGTACATACAACACCGGAAAGCCATAGCTGTTGAATACACAAAGGTTTGAAACTAGATTATTGACTCTAGTGCAAGTGGGAGACTGTTGGAGATATGCCCAAGAGGCAATAATAAAGTGGTTATTATCATATCTTCATACTTATGATAAATGTTTACATACCATTCTATAATTGTATTAACAGGAAACATTAATACTTGTGGGATTTGTAAACATAAAAGAGTCCCTAGTAAAGCCTCTTGTTAAACTAGCTTGTTGGTTAATATATGATCATGGTTTCCTGATCATGAACATAGAGATGTTATTAACAACAGGGTCATATCATTAGGAGAATGATGTGATGGACATACTCCTATAGTTAAGCGTAGCATAAAGATCAAGTCATTTAATATAGTTCATTTGCTATAAGCTTTCTAATACATAGTAACCTAATTCCTTCGACCATGAGACATGTTAATCACCATCACCGGAAGGATGCTTTGATGACGTCAAACACCACACCGTAACTGGGTGGCTATAAAGGTGGCATTGAGTGTTCGGAAAGTATGGGTTGAGGCACATGGATCAAGAGTGGGATTTGTCCATCCATATGACGGATAGATATACTCTGGGCCCTCTCGGTGGAATGTCATCCAATTAGCTTGCAAGCATGTGACTGACTCACAAGGGATCACATACCACGGGAACGAGAAAAGAGTACTTATCGGTAACGAGGTTGAACTAGGTATGCAGAGATACCGACGATCAAAACCTCGGATAAGTAAACTATCGTGAGACAAAGGGAAATTGGTATCGTATGTAAGTGGTTCATTCGATCGCAAAGTAATCGTAGAAATATGTGGGAACCATATGAATTTCCAGATTCCTCTATTGGTTATTGTTCGGATAAGTGTCTCGATCATGTCCGCATAATTCACGAACCGTAGGGAGACACACTTAAGGATTCGACGTTGTTGAGTAGTTATGGAATGATGAGTAAGAGACCGAATGTTGTTCGGAGTCTCGGATGGGATCCGGGATATCACGAGGAGATCCGGAATGGTCCGGAGAATAAGATTCATATAAGGAAAGTCCTATTTCGGGGTTGGAGAATGGTTCCGGTGTTTTCATCGGGAATGTTCTAGAAGGTTCCGGAATGTCCGGCACTCCGGAGGGGAAGGGTACATGAATGTGTCATATCAAGTTGGAATGATTGCATCATGTACTAGGTGTCATCGCTGAACAAAATAAAGGGTTTAATCAAATCCTAGTTTGAAAAGTCAAACGCCAATTTGAAAAGTCAAACGGCTATTTTGGAAGGTGGAGGGGAAGTAGGAAACCTACTTGGGGAGGAGTTCCCTCCCTCCACCGCCGGCCCACTTGGGATCCGAGTTGGGGAGGGACTCCTCTCCCCTTGGCTGGCGCCTCCCACCTATAAAAGGAGGGGCAGGGCTGCCCCCCCTAACACACAAGTTGCCCCCTCTAAACCTAAACCCTAGCCGCCGCCCACCATAGCCGCCGCCTAGGGTTTCTCCCCTAGCCGCCGACTTGGGCTGCCCCAAGCCCTAGCCTCCGGCCCTAGCACCTCCTCCTTGGTGTGTATAAACCCTAGAACACCGAGGCTCTCTCATAGTCCACCATACTCGCTGTGGCTTAAGGCGAAGCCCTGCGAGATCTCCCCTCTACTTCCGGTACCACGCCGTTGTGCTGCCGGAATCGTGAGGAGAGTTCTACAACCTCCGCTTCCTGCTGGAACAAGGGAGAGGAAGGTCTTCATCGAGTACCGAACGTGTGACCGACTGCGGAAGCGCTGCCGGAACGCAGCGCCGGAAGGATCGTCTACGCGATCTTGAGATCGGAAGTGTACGACTACATCATCCACGAGAATCTGCTCTCGTTAACCACTTTGGATCTTCGAGGTCCGCCGTCATCGAATTCGTCGTTCGCTCGCCTCGCCGACCCTCTCCTGAGCCCTGGTGAGCCTGCCATGGCCCCCACCTGCCGCGTTAGGGTTCTGTCTCGCCGGCGCTGCCCGACGTGGACGATGAACCAGAGCCGTTGGATTAGAACTAGATCCAACGCACTTCTTGCCCGTGCACCGCACCCCGTCTCACGATGCATGGGGACAACAACTTAACCAGCCGTAAGCGTAAAAGCGAGGCGCCCACTAGCAGTTCCCGCGCAGCCCAGTCGTTTGAATTTGGATTTTTCCATTTTCATTCAAACACAGTTCTATACCTAGTTTCAAAAATCAACCCAGCTCGATTTAATGAACCAAACTGAGTGAAACCAATTTTGTTAGAAAGGTCTGGAAATGCTGAATCCAAGCCCGTTGGATTTAAATCATTTGAATCTGTAGATCACCCTTGGTAAAAATAACAAGGCAGAAGCTTTTCTGCATTCAACCATTTTTCAAATTTAAACCATAATAGCTTTTGAGTTGATTCCAACTCTTAAAAATCACATTTGATCATACCTTTCAGAATATATAAAAAAATATATGGGTTTACTTACAGAAATAATGTCCAAGTAATAAAAGGATGCCACATAGGCATTTCTAGTGACTTTATTTTTATTTAAAATAAAAGGTTAAATCTTATTAAATTGTGACACCACTTTAAATCACATTCCCCTGTACTGAAATGTGTGGTGATGACATGTGTCAACATGATCCCATGTTTGGTTTGGAGAATATTAAATCTTAAGTAGTTTTTCAATGAGTAGAAATTACTTTTCTATAAATAAAAGAAAATTAAACCAAGCTTTAATCTTGTAATTTTAGTGATGATGCTAGATCATTTATAGGACCCTTTTGTGTGATGATTGAAACTAGTTAAGTATTGTTTGGTGATTTTGTACCTCGTATTTATTTATAGACGCTAGTACCGACCAAGGATACGAGGAAGATGGAGGATACTACGAAGAAGCCGAGGAGAATTTCAACCACTGCTCTGCACAAGACAAGCTAACACTTGCAATTTAGCAAGCTTATAATGATAATGATGCAAGCCTAATACTACTAGTTGATTGTGCAAGCTACCACTTGCTGTTGGAGATATGCCCAAGAGGCAATAATAAAGTAGGTTATTATCATATCTTCATACTTATGATAAATGTTTACATACCATGCTATAATTGTATTAACAGGAAACATTAATACTTGTGTGATTTGTAAACATAAAAGAGTCCCTGGTAAAGCCTCTTGTTAAACTAGCTTGTTGGTTAATATATGATCATGGTTTCTTGATCATGAACATATAGATGTTATTAATAACAGGGTCATATCATTAGGAGAATGATGTGATGGACATACTCCTATAGTTAAGCGTAGCATAAAGATCAAGTCATTTAATATAGTTCATTTGCTATAAGCTTTCTAATACATAGTAACCTAATTCCTTCGACCATGAGATCATGCATATCACCTTCACCGGAAGGATGCTTTGATGACATCAAACACCACACCGTAACTGGGTGGCTATAAAGGTGGCATTGAGTGTTCGGAAAGTATTGGTTGAGACACATGGATCAAGAGTGGGATTTGTCCATCCATATGACGGATAGATATACTCTGGGCCCTCTCGGTGGAATGTCATCCAATTAGCTTGCAAGCATGTGGTGGCTCACAAGGATCACATACCACGGAACGAGAAAGAGTACTTATCGAGAACGAGGTTGAACTAGGTATGCGGAGATCTGACGATCAAAACCTCGGATAAGTAAACTATCGTGAGACAAAGGGAAATTGGTATCGTATGTAAGTGGTTCATTCGATCGCAAAGTAATCGTAGAAATATGTGGGAGCCATATGAATTTCCAGATTCCTCTATTGGTTATTGATCGGAGAAGTTTCTCGATCATGTCCGCATAATTCACGAACCGTAGGGAGACACACTTAAAGATTCGATGTTGTTGAGTAGTTATGGAATGATGAGTAAGAGACTGAATGTTGTTCGGAGTCTCGAATGGTATCCGGGATATCACGAGGAGATCCGGAATGGTCCGGATAATAAGATTCATATAAGGAAAGTCCTGTTTCGGAGTTGGGGAATGATTCCGGTGTTTTCATCAGGAATGTTCTAGAAGGTTTTGGAGTGTCCGGCACTCCGGAGGGGAAGGGTACATGCATGTGTCATATCAAGTTGGAATGATTGCATCATGTACTAGGTGTCATCGCTGAACAAAATAAAGGGTTTAATCAAATCCTAGTTTGAAAAGTCAAACGCCAATTTGAAAAGTCAAACGGCTATTTTGGAAGGTGGAGGGGAAGTAGGAAACCTACTTGGGAGGGTTCCTCCCTCCACCGCCCACTTGGGATCCGAGTTGGGGAGGATTCCCTCCCTTGGCGCTCCTCCACCTATACAAGGAGGCGGGCTCCTCCTAGACACACAAGTTGCCTCCCTCTAAACCTAAACCCTAGCCATAGCCTAGGGATTTCTCCCAAGCCGCCGAGTTAGAGCTTCTAATTGCCCTAGCCGCCGGTTTAGCCCCTTCTAATTGGTGTGTCTAAACCCTACATCACCAAGGCTCTCTCATAGTCCACCATACTCGCTCCGGCTTAAGGCGAAGCCCTGCGAGATCTCCCCTCTACTTCCGGTACCACGCCGTTGTGCTGCCGGAATCCCGAGGAGAGTTCTACAACCTCCGCTGCCTGCTGGAACAAGGGAGAGGAAGGTCTTCATCGAG
Organism: Avena longiglumis; assembly: GCA_030063025.1. Lineage (NCBI taxonomy): Eukaryota > Viridiplantae > Streptophyta > Magnoliopsida > Poales > Poaceae > Avena > Avena longiglumis. Next base: position 502,500,167 of record CP125977.1, read on the forward strand.
TACCGAACGTGTGACCGACTGCGGGAGCGCTGCCGGAACGCAGCGCCGGAAGGATCGTCTACGCGATCTTGAGATCGGCAAGTGTACGACTACATCACCCACGAGAATCTGCTCTCGTTAACCGCTTTGGAATCTTCGAGGGTGAGTTCCTCTATCGACTCGTTGCTACAATCTAGTAGATAGATCTTGGCTTGTTTGTGTGCATGCGGTAGAAAATTTTTGTTTTCTATGCTACGAAACCCTACAGTGGTATCAGAGCCGTGTCTATATGTAGATCTGTTGCACGAGTAGAACACAATGGTCATTGTGGGCGTTGATGCTTTTGTTGTCGATTGCTTCTTGTGTACTTTGCATCTTGCGGGATGGTGGGATGAAGCGGCACGGGCTAACCTTACATGACATCGTTCATGAGACTTGCTCCACGCTTGACATGCAACTTGTATGGCATAAGTGGCTTTGCGGGTGCCTGTTTCTCCCAACATAGTTAAGATTCAATTTACAACGGGTGATTGACAATACTAGTATCAATGTTGTGGTTCTTGTTCGTAAGTTAGAACGACACTTATTGAAAGCCCCAAACCACGTAAAATATGGAAAGAAAATTAGAGGCGTCTAACTTTGTTTTGCAGGGGTGTGCAGTGATGTGATATGGCCATGATTGTGAGTATATATGATGTATGCAATGTTCCTTATTGTAAGTCGGCAACCGGCAGGAGCCATATGGTTGTCTTTAATTTCTGTTAAGACCCGCGTGTCTATTCAAAGTAGTTGTAATAGTTGAAGCCGGTGGACGACAACCATGGAGAAGCATCATTGACCTTGATGCAATGTCGGTGATGATGGAGATCATGTTCGTGCTAGAAGATGGAGATCGGAAGCACAAAGAAGAAAGGCCATATCATATCACATATTATGAATTGCATGTGATGTTAATCCTTTATGCATATTGTATTGCTTAGTAGACGACAGTAGCATTATAAGATGATCCCTCATGCACATGAATTTCAAGTCATAAAGTGTTCATCCTTAGTAAGCACCGTTGCTAAAGCTCGTTGTTTCGAAGCACCACGTGATGATCGGGTGTGTTAGATTCTGCGAGTGTATACAACGTGAGCAAGCCAGATTTTCTCATGCGGAAGCTAAGGTTGATCTTGACGAGCCTAGCATGTACAGACATGGTCTCGGAACACGGATCACCGAAAGGTAAAGCATGAGTCATATAGTAGATATGATGAACATGTTGATTGTTCGCCATTGAAGTTGCATCAACTCTCGTGATGATCGGTTTTGATGTGGTGGATTTGGTTCGTGTGATCACTAAAACAATGTGAGGGATATTGTTTTGAGTGGGAGTTCAACGGAAATATGATTAAAAGTTGAACACTATTTATCATAAATTAAATCAAAGTGAATTTGCATAATTTTTGTAGTCATTGGCATCCGTTTACCACCTTGCGCTTAGTTTTAATTGAGATGATAGAACTATAGAATTCTGGTTAGTTACTTTACGAACTGGTATCATATTGTTTTGAAGTGTTAATCTAAAGTTTAAAAGTCCTATTGCAAACTTTCAGTAAGTTCCGGTTACTCCATGAAGTTTAATAATTGGTATTAAAACAAGAGTGACAATTCTAAGAGTTAGTGTATGAGTATCATGTTTGTCTCCATGATTCTTGATATTCAAAGAATTGTCTTAATATCAAGGTTATCTAGGATCTGAAAGAGTTGTTTCAGAAACCATGATGTGTGGAAGATATTGTGATATCTGAAACGAAGTATTGGTTTCAACATGATAGAGTATAATATGGTAAAAGACATGTTCTCATATTTGATGAGAAGTTGCAAAAGGTTGGAGACACTAGTTGTCCTAAACCACCAAAAGGTTTTGGAGAACAACATTATACTCGCGATTCATCTTTATAAGCTAAAAGTAGCTTGATCATGAATAATTCCATGATAAGGGTGAATATTTGATGTAGGTAAAATATTTACCACACCAAGTGATTACTAAAGAATGGAATTTGAAAGCACACCAAACATTTGATGATGGTGATCTACTTCAAAGTGCAAGTCCAAAGACATTGGTATTTAATTATACACGCTTTGGACTATGTGTCATATGTATGACTCCACTGTTGATGTTGATAGATTCTTTCAAACAGAAAAGGAAATACTGAAAGAGAATCTCATAAATATATGGCAGAAAAGAAAAAACTAGAATTGTTCAGTTTAAGTATATAGATGATATACATGTTATGGCTATATTCTTTGCTTATTAAACAATGTGGTTCTTAAGTATTTGATATTGAATTTGTTGGTGTGAATCATCATACGAAAGAACACAATTCATGAATTACAATGGCCTAAGTAACTAGCAAAAGAATATGTGATGATGTTCATTGAGAACAAATAAAGGGTTATTGTGTTGCTCGTTAAACATTTAAGCTTGCCTTCAAGATTTGTTTTATCAGGTATTATGAGAACAAAAGGGTTGTTCAAATAATTGCCGAAATCCATAAAAGATGGATGATTCACAAATCTCGTTGGAGAAATCACATCCATAAAACTAGTGCTAAAAATGTCGAAAGACAAATTGATTGAAAGATCACTTAGGAAGTGACATCGTCGTTTAAATTATATTGGAAAGAAAACATGAAGAAACTCCATGTGGATGGAATTTTGGAGTCTTTTGATTTTGATCACATGACGCTTGTGAAACTTTCCTAGAGATAATTAAAACTTCGTTCATAGGCCAAAAAGGAACGAATGACTATCTTATTGGAACTTGTACATATTATTGTACGAAGTCCATTATGTGTAGTAAAGAGCGATGGATTTAAACTTCATATGCTTTCTCCAAAAATTTAAGTGAATATAAGAATATTTACTTAATAAGGATGAAGTATGAAACATTTGAAACGTTCAAAGACTTTCAAGATGAAGTGCAAAATTATTGTAACAAGAATATAAATAGTTTATGATAAGATCATAAAAGGAAGATATTTGAGTTACAAGTTTAGCATAATACCTAAGATTTAAGGAATCGTTCCGTGGATTTGCATTTCCCGAAACACCATAAGAGTATGGAGTGTTCGAGATATGTAATTAAACCTTGTTTGACATGGTAAGATCAAAGGTGTAATTCATAAAACTGTCATTATATTTTAAAGATTAAAAGCTTTAGAGATTACCGTTTTTCCACTGAAAAGAGCTCCATCATAATCCGTTGAAATGACACCATATAAAGTTATGGTTTGGGATAAAACCCAAGTTGTCCTTTCTTAAACATTGGTATGCTATGCATAAGAAAGATGTTTGCAACCAAAGTCGGATGAACCTGTCTTTGTTAAGTATTCCTCCATAACACCGGAGCCAAAAGTGTTTGTCGCTTAGAACGTCAAGTTTCTTTGAGAAGGAATTTTTCATGAAAAGTTAAGTGGGAGGACAATAGAACTTTGATAAGGTTAAAAGAACCTTAGCTATATGTGCAGAGTTGCGCAGCGCCGAAAAGTGTTCCGGAGGCAGCAACAATGCTCATGGCTCACGTGCCTCAAAGGTTGCGGTCACGGAGGTCTAAGTTCCTATTGAAACAAGTAGGTCGGGTAAACAATCAAATACCAAGATTTGAGAGTTAAATCATTATTTGATAATAATGATCCGACTACATGCAAAGAAGCGATGATGAGCCTTGACTCCGTCAAATGGCTTGAAGCCATAAAATCCGTGATAGTTCCATACACGAGAAATCAAGTTTTGAACTTGAAGGACCCTCAAGAAAGGCGTAAGACCTTACAGTTGTTTTTGGATCTATAAAGAAATAGACATGGATGTTTTCGCATCTATGAAATGGTCGACATGTTGGGAAAGAGTTCACAACAATGTTCAAAGGTTGTATATGACAAGATTTGATCTTTCATAGCGATATTTAGTCTAGACAGATTAATGTAGCAACCACTACATATAATTTTGTTATATGGTAGTTGAATAAACAAAACAAGTTCTTCTAATAGAATTGTTACCTAGGACGTGTGCATGACACGGTCCATAGGGTTTTGTTAATTCAAAGGATGCTAAAAGCATATGCAAACTTCAATGGTTGAAGTGTGCATCGTGGAGTTGGAATCTTCACTATGATGAAACTGTTAAAAGAGTTTAAATTCATTAGAGACAATGAAGATGCTTGCATTTGCAAGAAATTAAGTGGGAGCGCTAAAGACATGTTTCTAATACATTATGTGAAAGACATATTGTTGATTGGAAATGATGTATCTTTTATTAACACATATTAAGAATTTCATCCCGATGAAAGGCTTAGGCAAAACCCAAATATTTGGCATTAATAGACGCTAATATGGTTGTGCCAAAAGTACATAGATGATATATTGAATGAGTTCAATATAGAAACTACAAGAAAGGTTCTTGTTGCACAGAAAGGATTGAATGAGTTCAATATTGATGATATATTCAAGTGTATTTACACTTGGAAAGTGAAACGAAGATTCAAGTATAGATTGATACTTGGTGTATGAAATCACAAAGAATATTTATATCAATCATGTTGTGATATGTACAAATCCAGATATGTCCTATGCTCTAAATGTTATGAGCATATACCAGAATGATTCATAAGATGATCATTGAACAATAGTAAGGATATTCTTATGATCTTTTGGAAGAACTAAGAGTATATTATTTGTAGAAGTGACAAATAGATGGTTAGTTCATTGTAAAAGTACTACATTGATACTAGTTTTGTCACAAAGTACAAATTAAGTTTATCTCAATCTTAACTAAGAGTGGCACAATATAATGGAAAGTAAGTTCCATAATGGATTTGGATGAGTTCCAAAGTTAAGACATTGTGACAGATACTACAACAAAAGGCTAAGTATATGACTGCTATAATAGCAGCTAAAGAGGGCATTTGTGTCAAATAGTTTGTTATCAAACTAGGTGTAGTTCACAGTGGGATAATACTATGAAGATATATTGTACGACAATATTATCAACATGTTTTAACCACAAAGAACTAAAGGTCTCACCGAAGGACCAAATTTATACAAAGCCATCTCATTAAAGAATGAGCAATGCGTAGAGACGCAAAGACATGCAATTACACACGGACCTGGAAGTGTCAGATCCGGAGATCAGTTGACCACTAGCAATCGTGTACATACAACACTGGAAAGCCATAGGTGTTGAATACACAAAGGTATGAAACTAGATTATTGACTCTAATGCAAGTGGGAGACTGTTGGAGATATGCCCAAGAGGCAATAATAAAGTAGGTTATTATCATATCTTCATACTTATGATAAATGTTTACATACCATGCTATAATTGTATTAACAGGAAACATTAATACTTGTGTGATTTGTAAACATAAAAGAGTCCCTAGTAAAGCCTCTTGTTAAACTAGCTTGTTGGTTAATATATGATCATGGTTTCCTGATCATGAACATAGAGATGTTATTAACAACAGGGTCATATCATTAGGAGAATGATGTGATGGATATACTCCTATAGTTAAGCATAGCATAAAGATCAAGTCATTTAATATAGTTCATTTGCTATAAGCTTTCTGATACATAGTAACCTAATTCCTTCGACCATGAGATCATGCATATCACCTTCACCGGAAGGATGCTTTGATGACATCAAACACCACACCGTAACTGGGTGGCTATAAAGGTGGCATTGAGTGTTCGGAAAGTATTGGTTGAGACACATGGATCAAGAGTGGGATTTGTCCATCCATATGAGGGATAGATATACTCTGGGCCCTCTCGGTGGAATGTCATCCAATTAGCTTGTAAGCATGTGACTGGCTCACAAGGGATCACATACCACGGGAACGAGAAAAGAGTACTTATCGATGCGAGGTTGAACTAGGTATGCGAGATAAGCCGATCAAAACCTCGGATAAGTAAACTATCGTGAGACAAAGGGAAATTGGTATCGTATGTAAGTGGTTCATTCGATCGCAAATTAATCGTTGAAATATGTGGGAGCCATATGAATTTCCAGATTCCTCTATTGGTTATTGATCGGAGAAGTGTCTCGATCATGTCCGCATAATTCACGAACCGTAGGGAGACACACTTAAGGATTCGATGTTGTTGAGTAGTTATGGAATGATGAGTAAGAGACCGAATGTTGTTCGGAGTCTCGGATGGGATCTGGGATATCACGAGGAGATCCGGAATGGTCTGGAGAATAAGATTCATATAAGGAAAGTCCTGTTTCGGAGTTGGGGAATGATTCCGGTGTTTTCATCGGGAATGTTCTAGAAGGTTCCGGAATGTCCGGCACTCCGGAGGGGAAGGGTACATGAATGTGTTATATCAAGTTGGTATGATTGCATTATGTACTTGGTGTCATCTCTGTACCAAATAGAGGGTTTATTCAAATCCTAGTTTGAAAAGTCAAACGGCTAGTTTGAAAGTCAAACGGCTAGTTTTGGGAAAGAGGAGAAGGAGGTTTGAAACCGACTTGGGGGAGGAGTTCCTCCTCCCACCGCCGGCCCACTTAGGATCCGATTTGGGGAGGGATTCCCCTCCCCTTGGCCGGCGCCTCCCTCCACCTATAAGGAGGCGGGGCTCCCTCCTAGACACACAAGTTGCCTCCTCTAAACCTAAACCCTAGCCATAGCCTAGGATTTCTCCCAAGCCGAGTTAGAGCTTCTAATTGCCCTAGCCGCGGTTTAGCCCTTCTAATTGGTGTGTCTAAACCCTACATCACCAAGGCTCTCTCATAGTCCACCATACTCGCTCCGGCTTAAGCGAAGCCTGCGAGATCTCCCTCTACTTGGTACCACGCCCGTTGTCTTTAGGAATCCCGAGAGAGTTCTACAACCTCCATTTTCTTTGGAACAAGGAGAGGAAGGTCTTCATCAGTACCGAGCGTGTGTGACCATTGCGGGGCTGCAGGAGCAGCCGGAAGGATCGTCTACGCGATCTTGAGATCGGCAAGTGTACGACTACATCACCCACGAGAATCTGCTCTCGTTAACCGCTTTGGAATCTTCGAGGGTGAGTTCCTCTATCGACTCGTTGCTACAATCTAGTAGATAGATCTTGGCTTGTTTGTGTGCATGCGGTAGAAAATTTTTGTTTTCTATGCTACGAAACCCTACACTTGCAAGATACTCTACTTTAGCAAGCTAACACTTGCAATTACGAGAGTTAAATAACCTATGAAATGCACTAAGCATGCTTGGTTAGATACATTTGAGGATACCCAATCCTAGTTTTACCTGCAAGCTTTATACGTTATTTCTTTATCAAAGCTCTTACTTAGAGTTTACTGGAATAAATTGTAGATATTACAAAGATAATTGAAGGTTGCATAAAGAGCATAAAACTTGGCCTAAGCTAGATAATCTTTATGTCATCCTAAGGCATGAGACTGAACTTAGTAAAACTCCACTAGTTTACCACCCCTCATTAGTACTTACCCCCACTTGTAGATGCTAGTGCTAAGCATAAAACTTGATCAACTTTAGATGGGAATACTTGGTGGAAATGGTTATGAAAACCTTGGAATGATGGATCATTCTATTGAAATGTTTTGGACATGTGTTTCTGAACACCAGATAATTTTTGGTGATGAAAATGTTGAGGCACGAGCCTTATCCCTTTATAAAACTGATGGTTGTCTGGATGCGATACCATTCCAATTTTTCCGTACAACCACAATACCCGAAAATTGGGTAGGGCTTGACTGGAAACTTATATACCTTAGTATTAGTTCCCTCACGGACAAGGTCTGAGCTGAGGCTACCTTGTGAAGATTGTCCACCTGTGCAGTACCCAAGATGACAGTTGGTCATGGTTGGGAGGCCAAACTCACAGGAGAGGTGCTTATACTAGGGCGTATAATTGAAAGTTTAGGATTGATTACCCGCATACTGAGTATGGTGAATTCAGGATTTGTTCCTAACGGATGTATCGAATGTTGTGGTGAAAGTGTACAATCTCTGCAGAGTGTCAAACTATTCGAATAGCCGCGTCCGTGGTTATGGACAGTTGGAGGGCCATACTGTTCCCCCGTCAGAAGTTTTCAAAATGACTTGTGAAATGGATTGAGATTTTGACTTGACCACAACAGGGTTGTGACATGAGATACAAGTTCCCACTTAGGTGTTATAAAACTTCAACTCGCTTTCTTCATTTCTAAACTTAGTAGAGGTAAATCTGGCTTTTTGCAAAACAACCCTAGAGCCTAGTGTCCTATTACAAAAACCCCCTTCACTTGTTAGTATTAGTTTGCGAGTACTTAAAGAGTACTCATGGCTTTGTCCCTGGCTATTCCCGTGGCCAGACTATGAAGAGGAGTACCAGGATGATGGACCCCAGGAAGGTTACGACAACTAGGATCATCTTCCATCGTCAGCATTGCCTGTGATCCCGAAGATGGAGCTTCGCCTACGCTACCATTATTATTACGTATTTCCGCTGCTTGAGTTATATTAAGAACTAGATCATGAGATCCTTATTTGTGTAAGAACTTATGTATGGTTTGTAATGGATGATGTACTGTGGTATCCAAATCTATTATGTCTCGCAAAAATGGTAATCCTGGGATTGCGATGTATGGCATAACAGGCATCTGGGATTAAAAATCCGGGTGTTGACAAGTTGGTATCAGGGCCAGGTTGATCATAGGAGACCCTAGTTAGACTGGACGTTTGAATCCAAAAACTTAGTTTCAAAACCAAAGGAAGCAAATATTTACAAAAACTTATTCCCATTCTTATCACCTTGATTCTTTCATAAAAAAATCATGTTCCTCAAAAACTCTTGCAAAATACATAAAATTTGACACACTTGATCACTCTACTAACTTACTCATCCTATATTCTTATAGATGGACGTGAATTACAACAAGTTTTATCAGTTGGGGAATGAAGGAGACCTTATCTTTGAGCGGGATTTGGACAAGCTTTCGGAACTTCTGGAGCGTCCGCACCCCGAGTTCTTCGGAGCTCAGTTCAATGATCAAGGAGGAGAAGATCTGTATTGGCTAATTGTTGCAAGTATCCGAGGAAAGATTGAACCTCCCACTGCCAAGGGAATTCAGTTCACCTTAAGAGAGAACAACTGGCTCGATGGACTTGCCAGGGCCATGCAGGAAGCTCTTGCCCGTATGTGTGGGCAAAGTATCAACCAGATCAAGGGATCCTGCTTTGAGTTTTGTCCAAGACGTGATGCTAATGGATAGCCACTGGAAGCCCCATACCACCACGAGCCGAAGACTCAGTTGGACCACCTTAGCTTCATGATGTACGATCATCAGCAGGAGTTGGATAATTTTCGTGACTACTGCAACCACAAGTCCTCCATCATCAAGACGAATGATCAGACCATCGCCATGCTAGCGAAGGATCGCAAGTCTCGCTGCCGTCAAGTGTGGAGCCACAACGGTGATATTATGGTTGCCAACATCCAGTGTAAATCCCATGAAAACTATAGTGAGAGAAACTGGCATCCACCAGCCGCATGTGTGGAACAAGCCACAGGTCAAGTGTGGAGTCGGTCTCACGAACGAGGTCGCGTAAAGTTGGCCTGGACCGCTTCGATCTCACTATCCCGCGTCATAAGAAGTACACAAACAAGAGGCTTGCAACAGAAAACATCAACGCCTGCAACAAACATGTTGCGTTCTACTCGTGAAACACATCTACGCATAGATCTAGCTCTGATACCATTGATGGGTTTCGCAGCATAGTAAATCAAAATTTTCTACGGATGCGAACGGGAAAGCCAAGATCTAATCTAGGAGATGCAAACAACGAGAGGGGGTAGATGAGATCTTCATACCCTTGAAGATTCGATGCGTGAACGTTCAGCGGGCGTGGTTGATGTAGTCGTACTAGCCTTCTCCTCCTCGCGATCCGATCCGATCCAACACCGCAAGTGGCGATGCCTCTGAGAGATGCACACGTACGGCACCTCGACGTCTCCTCCTTCCTCGGTCCAGCAAGTGGGGTGGAGAGATAGATTGGATCTACAACACGATGGCGTGGTGCAAAGGTGGAGAGTTTCTGCGGCAGGGCTTCGCCTACGCGCAGTCGGGAGAGAGAGAGAGAGAGAGAGAGAGAGAGAGAGAGAGAGAGAGAGAGAGAGAGAGAGAGAGAGAGAGAGAGAAGGGCAGCAACTAGGCGGCTAGGGTTTGAGGAGGTGTGTGGGGGAGGGTGCGCCCCTGCCCTCTTTATATAGAGGACTGGCCGGCTGCCCCCTTGCCTGTAACATCCCAAAAATACTAAACTTGGAACATCAAACTCTAATCATCAAGATTGGGGTTAACAGAAACTTTTCTAATTAAAATTATGAATGCATGCATATGTGTATTCATTGATTTTGAAATTCTTTTAAACCACCTTGTTTGATTGTGTCATTGCTTGTAAAATGTTTCTTAGGTGAAATAAACATCATCTAAAACATTTCCCACACTTTTCCTAAACACAAGTAAATCAAAACACATATATTAAATGAATGGTCACTTTGACCAATTTAACTCTCATGCCTACTTTGGCTGTCTCAAACTTTCAGAACCTAATGGAAACTTTTCTGGATCTTTGCACCCCTTGAATGTACTCATAACAAGGTATCAAGGCCCACTTTGTGATCATCCAGAAACTTTCAAATGCATAGTTTAAATGACAATTAAAAATTGAATCTTTATCATATGGGAAGATCCCACTTTTTCAAAAACAACTCAAACAAGCTCAACTTTCAAAACCCAAGCATCTGCAGACTCACCAGCACCAATCTAGCAAACCCACCAAAAATCTTTTCAAAATTCAAAACTTGATTTCATGCGGCCATTTCATCAAACAAAGTTGCGCACACAAATCAAACAAACATCAAACACTATTGTGAGCAGTGATTCTTGCCTAACTGGTTCCCCATTTAGCTCACAACCAACTCAGTAGATCATCTAGCAAGATTAACCAAGCACTAGCACCAATGTGACCTTGCCATTGCCATCAATGGTGAACAGCCGAGCACACCCTTGCCACCCCATAGTCGACAACAAGCTAGGAGCAGCAGCAAGCCTAGCTAGCATGTCTGGGAGGCAGCCCACCGTCCACCGCCACTCCCTGTCCACTGCTCGAGCCTTGCCAAGCCCTAGACCACACGCACGAACCGCGCCCAAACCGCCAGAGACCATGCCGAGCGTGCGCCAGAGCACCACCCTCGACCGAAGCCCACAGACCGCGCGCCGCCCTCTCCGCGTGCATACACAATCCCCACCGACCCAGGAGACCGCCAGACATCCCCGTTCTTCACCCCGTGACGCATAGCCACCACTCGCCGTCGAAGACGCCGCCTGCAGCAGAGCATCCCCTGCTCTGAACAAGCCGCATCGCCCATGCCTCAAAACCATGTCGTTGAGCATCGCCAGGAGACACCACACCATCCCCTACCCTTGCCCATGCCAATAGCCGCCTGTAACATCGCCCCCGACGAGCTCACCGCGCGCCCCGACGGTCCCCTCGCTCGACTATAAATAGAGGCCACCCCCGCTCGATTTCTTCACACCATCTCACTCCCCTTTCCTCGCTGATCGTGCCACACCGTTCTCAGAGCAAGGCGAGCACCACCCCGCCAGAATTTCACCGGAGCCCGCCGCCTCTGGAGAAGAAGGGAGCCATCGATTTGGTCCATCCCAGGAGCTGCCGCGACCACCCCTGAGTTGGCCGTCATCGACTTCGTCGTTCTCCTGCCTCGCCGACCCTCGCCAGTACCCCGGTGAGCCCCCAACACCCCCCACTGGCCGCGCTAGGTTTCGTTCTCGCCGGCATTGTCTCGCGTTGACGATGACTCCCAGTCGTTGGATTAGAATCAGATCGAATGACCCACGTTACCCCATACCGCTTCGCCCAGCCCCGTGTCACTGACGAGTGGGGACACCCACTTAAGCAGCCCGCGGGAGCACCGCGCTTAGCAGGCCGGCCCGTTAACTTTTCCCGCGCAGCCCAGTTATTTGAATTAAATCTTTTCTATTTTAAGTCAAACACACTTATGTATCCAACTTCAAAAATCAACCCAGATCGATTCAGTGCACCAATTTTAATGAAACCAATTTTGTTGGAAAGGTCTATGAATGCTGAATCCAAACCCATTGGATTCAAGTCATTTGGATCTGTAGATCATCCTTAGTAAAAACAACAAGGCAGAAGCTTTTCTGCATTCAAACATTTTTCAAATTTAAACCATAATAGCTTTTGAGTTGATTCCAACTCTCAAAAATCACATTTAACCATACCTTTCAGAATATATAAAAATATATAGGTTTACTTGCAGAAATAATGTTCAAGTAATAGAAGAATGCTACATAGGCATTTCTAGCCACTTTAATTAATTAGAATAAAGGGGTAAAACCTTATTAAATTGTGACACCACTTTAAATCACATTCCCATGGACTACAATATGTGGTGATGACATGTGTCAACATGATCCCATGTTTGGTTTGGAGAATATTAAATCTTAAGTAGTTTTTCAATGAGTAGAAATTACTTTTCTAAAAATAAAAGGAATTAAATCAAGCCTTAACCTTGTAACGTTAGAGATGATGCTAGATCATCTATAGGACCCTTGTGTGTGATGATTGCAAGTAGTTAAGTATTGTCTGGTGATTGTGTACCTCGTATTTATTCATAGACGCTAGTACCGACCAAGGATACGAGGAGGAAGAAGGATACTACGAAGAAGAAGCCGAGGAGAACTTCAACCACTGCTCTGCCCAAGGCAAGCCTTACTAATCAAGTGGACCTATGAAAGCTAACACTTGCAATTTAGCAAGATTATACTGATTTTGTGCAAGCAAATACTTGCTCGTTACTATGCCTACTATATGCCTTAAGCATATGTGATCATACCCACTTGATAAACCAATCCTAGTTTTATTTGCAAGCTTCTTACTTTATTTCTTTATCAAAGCTTTAACTTAGAGTTGACTTAAGTGACTTGTAGATACTAGAAAGATTCTGAAGGTTGCATAAAGAGCATAAAATTTGGCCTAAGTTAGAAACCTTGATATCATCCTAAGATATAATGTTGTACTTAGTTGAAACTCCACTAGTTCACCACCCCTCATTAGTACTACCCCCACCTGTAGATGCTAGTGCTAAGCATAAAACTTGATCAACTTTAGATGGGTTTACTTGGTGGAAAAATGGTTATGAAAACCTTGGAATGATGGATCATTCTATTGAAATGTTTTGGACATGTGTTTCCGAACACTTGCTGATTTTGGTGATGAAAACGTTGAGGCATGAGACTTAGCCCTTTATAAAACTGATGGTTGTCTGGATGCGATACCATTCCAATTTTATCGTACAACCACAATACCCGAATATTGGGTAGGGCTTAACTGGAAACTTATATACCTTAGTATTAGTTCCCTCACGGCCAAGGTCTAAGCTGAGGCTACCTTGTGAAGATTGTCCACTGCAGCAAGACTCCAAGATGACAGTTGGTCATGGTTGGGAGGCCAAACTCACAGGAGGTGCTTATACTAGGGCGTAATTGAAAGTTTAGGATTGATTATCCGACATCTTGAGTATGGTGAATTCAGGATTTGTTCCTGACGGATGTATCGAATGTTGTGGTGAAAGTGTACAATCTCTGCAGAGTGTCAAACTATTCGAATAGCCGCGTCCGCGGTTATGGACAATTGGAGTGGCCATACTGTTCCCCCGTCAGACTTTTCAAAATGACTTGTGAAATGAATTGAGACTTTGACTTGACCACAACAGAGTTGTGACCTGAGTTACAAGATCCCACCTAGAAGTTATAAAATTGTGACTAGCTTCGGAACTTAGTAGAGATAAATCTGGCTTTTGCAAAACAACCCTAGAGCCTCGTGTCCTATTATCCAAAAACCCCTTTTACCTATTAGTATTAGTTTGCGAGTACTTAAAGAGTACTCATGGCTTTGTCCCTAGCTATTCCCATGGCCAGACTATGAAGAGGAGTACCTGGAGGATGGACCCCAGGGAGGTTACGACAACTAGGATCATCTCCCATCGTCAGCATTGCCTGTGACCCCGAAGATGGAGCTTCGCCTACACTACCGTTATTATTACGTATTCCGCTGCTTGAAGTTGTATTAAGAACTGGATCATGAGATCCCTATTTGTGTAAGAACTTATGTGTCGTTTGTAATGGATGATGTACTATGATATCAAATTCTGTTATGTCTCGCAAAAATGGTAATCCTGGGATTGCGATGTATGGCATAACAGGCATCTAGGGTTGAAATATCCGGGTGTTGACATTGCCCCTCCTCCAAGCCTAGGTCCGGCGGCCACATGGGAGGAGTGGGGGGCAAGTTCCCCCCCTTCTAGAAGCTCTCCCTAGGGTTTCCCCTAGGGCTTGGCCGGCTGGGCCTATGGGGCCTTGTGCCCCTGGCCCAATGCGGCCAGGTAACTCCCTCGTAGGCCCACGCCCCCTCCCGACAAGTGGGGCCACGTTGGTCCCACTCCGGAAGGTTCTAGAAGCTTCTGGTACAATACCGAACAATCCGAAACAATTCCAAAATCCAAAAACTACTTTCCCTTTTATGAATCTTATTCTCCGGACCATTCTGGAACCTCTCGTGATGTCCTGGATCTCATCCGAGACTCCGAACAAAACTCATAAACCAATTATCCATTCTATCCTAGCGTCGAGACACATTAAGTGTGTGACCCTACAGGTTCGAGAATATGCAGACATGATCTTCTATCAATAATCAACAACAGGGTCTGGAAACCCATATTGACTCCCACATATTCATAAATGATCATATCGGATGAACCATGATGCCAGGATTCAATTAATCCCATATATATATTCCCTTCGTCACGCGATATTTTACTTGCCCGAGATTCGATCGTCGGTATCGGCATACCTAGTTCAATCTCGTTCACATCAAGTACTTTACTCGTTCCGTAATCCGATATCACTTTGTGATTAACTCCTTAACTACGTGCTTGCAAGCGGTGTTGATATCGATTACCAAGTGGGCCCGAAGTATATCTCTCCGACTTGGGAGGGACAAATCCCATCTCGATACATGTAACCCAACAAGTACTTTCCGATCACCTGAGAGACACCTTTATGATCACCCTCTCATAGGATGACGTTTGATGACCTCAAAGCTTTCTTCCGATACCAGGGAGTTGCATTATCTCATGGTCTAAGGAATACAATATTTGACATAAGAAAAAGCTTCGCAAAGATGAACACGATGGCACGATCTAATTGCTCTGCTTGATTTGGGTATGTCCATCATATCATTCTCCCAATGATATGATCTCATTATTAATCGACAACTCATGTCTATGGTTAGGAAACCTTAACCATCATTAATCAATGAGCTAGTCCATAGAGGCGTACTAGGGACACGGTGTTGTTCATAAACCACACAAGTATCAAAGTTTCCGCTTAATACAATTCTAGCATGGAATATAAACTTTATCATGAACAAGAATTATAATAATAACATCTTTATTATTGCCTCTAGGGCATAATTCCAACAGTCTCCCACTTGCAATAGAGTCAATAATAGAGTTTACATCTGGAAACAATCTAACACCCATGGCACTAAGGTGATGATCATGTTTTGCTCGTGGAAGAGGTTTAGTCAGCGGATCTGCGACATTCAGATCCGTATGTACTTTGCTAATCTTCAGATCTCCATATGCTATATAATCTCGAATTATATGAAACTTGCGGTTGATATGCTTGGTCTTTGGATGATATCTTGGTTCCTTAGCCAGTGCTATGGCGCCAGTGTTGTCACACAATATCTCTAGTGGGTCCAAGGCACTTGGAACCACACCAAGCTTCGATGATGAAGTTCTGATCCAAACTCCTTCACTTGACGCTGCAGCGACCATATATTCCGCTTCATCGTAGATCCCGCGATCACGCTTTGCTTGCAGCTTCTCCAGCTCACAGCTCCTCCATTCAAAATATAAACGTATCCTGTCTAAGATTTAGAATCATCCTTGTCGGTGTCGAAACTAGCATTGATGTAACCTTTTATGACGAGCTGTTCATCACCTCCATAGACAAAGAACATTTCTTTAGTTCTATTTAAATACTTTAGGATGTTCTTCATGGCTGTCCAGTGTTCCACTCCTGGATCACTTTGGTATCTGCTCGTCAAACTAAGAACATTGGACACATCCGATCTAGTACACATCATGGCATACATGATAGAACCTATGGCCGAGGCATACGGCACTTTGCTCATAGCTTCTCTATCGTTTACCGTAGCTGGACACTGAGCCTTGCTCAATATCTTACCTGACAACATAGGTATTGAACCTTTCTTTGCCTTATCCATTCTGAACCTTTTTAGAACTTTGTCTAGGTATGTACTTTGGCTTAAAGCTATCAGGCGTCTTTGTCTATCTCTATAGATTTTGATGCCCAATATATAAGCAGCTTCCCCTAGGTCTTTCATTGAAAAACATTTGTTCAAATAACTCTTCACGTCGTTAAGCATGTCAATGTCATTTCCAATAATCAATATGTCATCCACATATAGTACCAAAAATGTCACTGAGGTCCCACTCACTTTCTTGTAGATACAAGCTTCGTAGCAATTTGGAACAAATCCAAAGCTCTTGATTACTTGATCAAAACGAAGGTTCCAACTCCGAGATGCTTGCTTCAGTCCATAAATGGAACACTGAAGTTTGCACACCTTATCAGCATCCTTAGGATCGAAAAAACCTTCGGGTTGCATCATATACAACTCTTCACCAATGTTGCCATTGAGGAACGCAGTCTTGACATCCATCTGCCATATTTCATAATCATGAAACGCATAAATTGCTAATAAAATCCGAATGGACTTAAACATCGCTACGGGAGAGAAAGTCTCATCGTAGTCAACACCTTGAACTTGTCGAAAACCTTTTGCGACAAGCCGTGCTTTATAGACAGTAACATTACCATCCGCGTCCGTTTCTTCTTGAAAATCCATTTGCACTCAACGGCCTTTCGGTCGCTAGGATGGTCCACCAAAGTCCATACTTGGTTTTCGCTCATGGATCCTATTTCGAATTTCATGGCCTCTAGCCATTTCTTAGAGTCTGGGCTCATCATTGCTTCCTCATAGTTCGCCGGTTCACTGTTGTCTACTAGCAAGACATTTAAGACAAGGTTGTCGTACCACTCAGGAGGGGCACGCGACCTTGTCGACCTGCGACGTTCAGTAGTAGCATCGTCCAAAGCTTCATGATCCTTGTCATTAGCTTCCTCTGTTGTTGGTGCAGACGGCACTGGAACAATTTCAGATGCTGTGCTACTCTCCAACTCAAGAGAAGGTTCAATAACCTCGTCTAGCTCTACTTTCCTCCCACTCACTTCTTTCGAGAGAAACTCCTTCTCAAGAAAGGATCTGTTCTTTGCGACAAACACTTTGCCTTTGGATCTGTGATAGAAGGTATACCCAATAGTTTCCTTAGGGTATCCTATGAAGACGCATTTCTCCGCTTTGGGTTCGAGCTTGTCCGGCATCAACTTCTTGACGTAAGCTTCGCATCCCCAAACTTTAAGAAACGGCAAATTAGGTTTAGCACCAAACCACAGTTCATACAGTGTCGTCTCAACGGATTTAGATGGTGCCCTATTTAAAGTGAATGCAGCGGTTTCTAATGCATAACCCCAAAATGATAATGGCAAATCTGTAAGAGACATCATTGATCGCACCATATCTAATAGAGGTCGATTCCGGCATTCAGACACCATTGCGCTGTGGTGTTCCGGGTGGCGTGAGTTGCGAAACGATTCCGCTTGCTTTAAGATGCGTGAGAAAATCATAACTCAAATATTCACCTCCACGATCGGATCGCAGAAATTTAATTTTTTTGTTATGATGGTTTTCCACTTCGTTCTGAAATTCTTTGAACTTTGCAAATGTTTGAGACTTATGTTTCATTAAATAGATATACCCATATCTACTTAAGTCATTAGTAAAAGTGAGAAAATAGCGATAACCACCGCGCGTCGAAACACTCATTGGTCCGCATACATCGGTATGTATGATTTCCAACAAGTCCGTTGCTTGCTCCATTATTCCGGAGAACGGGGTTTTGATCATCTTGCCCATGAGGCATGGTTCGCACGTGTCAAATGATTCAAAATCAAGAGACTCCAAAAGTCCATCAGAATGGAGTTTCTTCTTGCGTTTTACACCAATATGACCTAGACGGCAGTGTCACAAATAAGTCGTATTATCACTATCTACCTTGCATCTCTTAGCCTCAATGTTATGGATGTGTGTTTCATTGCTTTCGAGATTCAGAAGAAATAAACCATTCATAGCAGGTGCATGACTATAAAAGATGTTACTCATATAAATATAACAACCATTATTCTCCGATTTAAATGAATAACCATCTTGCAATAAACATGATCCAGATATGATGTTCATGCTCAACGTAGGCACATAATAACATTTATTGAGGTTTAAAACTAATCCCGAAGGTAAAACTAAGGAGAGCGTGCCGACGGCCATCACATCAACTCTTGATCCGTTGCCAACGCGCATCGTCACCTCATCCCTCGCTAGCCGCCGTCTATTCCGTAGCTCCTGTTTTGAGTTACAAATATTAGCAACTAAACCAGTATCAAATACACTGGCACTACAACGTGGGATAGTAAGGAAAACATCAATAACATGTATATCAAATATACCTTTGATGGTGCCAGCCTTCTTATCCGCTAAGTACTTGGACGATTATGCCCAAAGGACCCTTGTCCTTGCAATAGAAGCACTCAGTGTCCGGCTTAGATCCAGACTTGAGCTTCTTCTCAGCAGGGGCAACGCGCTTGCCGATGCCTTTCTTGAAGGACTTCTTTGCACCCTTACCTTTCTTAAAGCTGGGGGGCTTGTTGACCATCAACACATGATTATCTTTCTTGATGTCCACCTTCGCAGCTTTCATCTTAGCGAAGAGCTCAGTGATCGTATCAGTGGAACCAATCTGATTATGAGTAACTACAAAACCTTTGTATCTAGGAGAGAGTGATTGCAGAACTCTGTCAATCTTGAGCTCCTCTGGAATCTTGCAGTCCAGTTGCTCAAGGCGTTGAGTGTAGCCCGACATCTTAATGGCGTGCTAACTAACGGAACTCCCTTCCTCCATCTTGCAGTTAAAGAATTTCTCAGAGATCTCATATCTCTCAGAACGGGCCTGAGTCTGAAACATAGTTTTCAGTTCCTCAAGAATCTCAAAGGGCCCGGGGAACTCCTCAAAACGATTTTGAAGGTCCGATTCCACAGCAAACAACATGGTGCTCTTAATCACACCATAATCATCCTTGCGCGACTGATAAACAGCTTTCTCATCAGCCGGCGCATCTACAGCAGGGGCGTCACCTAGCGCTTTCTCAAGGACATAGTCCTTTTGTCCGCCAGAGAGAATGATTCTCAAATTGCGGAACCAGTTGGTGAAGTTAGACCCATTGTTCTTAAGCTTTTCTTTCTCAGCAAAAACGTTGAAGTTGAAGTTGGACTTAGCCATTTGATCTACAAAATTTGCAAGTAATTTAGACTATGTTCATGATAACTAGTTCAACTTAATCAAATTACTAGATGAACTCCAACTAAATTCAACATCCCTCAAGTTGTTTAGTGAACATGATCCAAATTCACCACACCTAATCTAATCTTCACGAGAAGAGATGTGGTTTCAATGGTGGACAACAAAGTGTCGATCATATCATTCATATGACTCATGCTTAACCTTTCGGTTCGTGTGTTCCGAGGCCATGTCTGTACATGCTAGGCTCGTCAAGTCAAACCCAAGTATTTCCGCGTGTGCAAAACTGTCCTGCACCCGTTGTATGTGAGCATAGAGTCTATAGCACCCGATCATCACGTGATGCTTGGACACGACGAACTTTCGCAACGGTGCATACTTGGGGAGAATACAGTTTTTATCTAGATCTTTAAGTGAGGAATCATCTTATAATGCTATTGTCGCGATCTAAGCATAATAAGATACATAAAAGGATAAACATCACATGCATATAACTTTATGTGACATGGTATAGCCAATCTTCACGCAATGATCTCCATCTTGTGCGTTCCGGCATGATCTCCATCACTCCACCATGATTGCCTCCACCACGAATAGCAACTACAACTATTGCTAACTACTTAGCGATAAAGTGAAACTATTACATGGCGTATAAGAAGTTGACACACAGGTCATACACAATTATAAAGACAACCATATGGCTCCTGCCGGTTGTGTACTCATCGACATGCAGTCGTGAAACATTACAAAAAATGATCATTGCATACAACATACACATCACATATTGGGGCATACCATATCACAGAAACACTCCCTGCAAAAACAAGTTAGACGCCTCTACTTTGTTGTTGCATGTTTTACGTGGCTTATGGGAGTAACAAGCTAAGAACGATTCTTACCTACGGAAATCCACAACGGTGATATTATGGTTTCCAACATCAGGTGTAAATCTCATGACAACTCTAGTGAGAGAAACTGGCATCCACCAGCCGCATGTGTGGAACAAGCCACACGTCAAGTGCGGAGCCGGTCTCGCGAACGAGGTCGCATAAAGTTGGCCTGGACCACTTCGATCTCACTATCCCGCGTCATAAGAAGTACACAAACAAGAGGCTTGCAACAGAAAACATCAACGCCCGCAACAAGCATGTTGCGTTCTACTCGTGAAATACATCTATGCATAGATCTAGCTCTGATACCACTGATGGGTTTCGCAACATAGTAAATCAAAATTTTCTACGGATGCGAACGGGAAAGCCAAGATCTAATCTAGGAGATGCAAACAACGAGAGGGGGTAGATGAGATATTCATACCCTTGAAGATTCGCACAGCAGAATGTTCAACGGAACGTGGTTGATGTAGTCGTACTAGCCTTCTCCTCCTCGCGATCTGATCCGATCCAACACCCCAAGTGGCGATGCCTCCGAGAGATGCACATGTACGGCACCTCGACGTCTCCTCCTTCCTCGGTCCAGGAAGTGGGGTGGAGAGATAGATTGGATCTACAACACGATGGCGTGGTGCAAAGGTGGAGAGTTTCTGCGGCAGGGCTTCGCCTACGGCGCAGTCGGGAGAGAGAGAGAGAAGGGCAGCAACTAGGCGGCTAGGGTTTGAGGAGGTGTGTGGGGGAGGGTGTGCCCCTGCCCTCTTTATATAGAGGGCTGGCCAGATGCCCCTTTCCCCTCTTCCAATCCTAGGGCTGGCGGCCACATGGGAGGAGTGGGGGGAAAGTCCCCCCCCCCTTCTAGAAGCTCTCCCTAGGGTTTCCCCTAGGGCTTGGTCGGCTGGGCCTATGGGGCCTTGTGCCCCTGGACCAATGCGGCCGGGGCACTCCCTCATAGGCGCACGCCCCCTCCCGACAAGTGGGGCCACGTTGGTCCCACTCCAGAAGATTCTAGAAGCTTCCGGTACAATACCGAACAATCCGAAACAATTCCGAAATCCAAAAACTGCTTTCCCTTATATGAATATTATTCTTCGGACCATTCTGGAACCTCTCGTGATGTCCTGGATCTCATCCGAGACTCCGAACAAAACTCATAAACCAATTATCCATTCTATCCTAGCGTCGAGACACGTTAAGTGTGTGACCCTACGGGTTCGAGAATATGCAGACATGATCTTCTATCAATAATCAATAGCGGGGTCTGGAAACCCATATTGACTCCCACATATTCATCGATGATCATATCGGATGAACCACGATCCAGGATTCAATTAATCCCATATATATTCCCTTCGTCACGCGATATTTTACTTGCCCGAGATTCGATCGTTGGTATCGGCATACCTAGTTCAATCTCGTTCACAGCAAGTACTTTACTCGTTCCGTAATCCGATATCACTTTGTGATTAACTCCTTAACCACGTTCTTGCAAGCGGTGTTGATATTGATTACCGAGTGGGCCCAAAGTATATCTCTCCGACTTGGGAGGGACAAATCCCATCTCGATACATGCAACCCAACAAGTACTTTCCGATCACCTGAGAGACACCTTTATGATCACCCTCTCATAGGATGACGTTTGATGACCTCAAAGCTTTCTTCTGATACCAGGGAGTTGCATTATCTCATGGTCTAAGGAATACAATATTTGACATAAGAAAAAGCTTCGCAAAGATGAACACGATGGCACGATCTAATTGCTTTGCTTGATTTGGGTATGTCCATCATATCATTCTCCCGATGATATGATCTCATTATTAATCGACAACTCATGTCTATGGTTAGGAAACCTTAACCATCATTAATCAATGAGCTAGTCCATAGAGGCGTACTAGGGACACGGTGTTGTTCATAAACCACACAAGTATCAAAGTTTCCGCTTAATACAATTCTAGCATGGAATATAAACTTTATCATGAACAAGAATTATAATAATAACATCTTTATTATTGCCTCTAGGAAATAATTCCAACAATATGTATGCTAATATTGAGAGCAGTTTAAATTCTATAATTTTCAGTAAATGAGTCTAGGAGACCTGAACTGACCTGCCTCTGGTGGATTGAGTTGGTGGCGTTGCTAGAGCCACTGGCTAAGGTGATTATGGCCAATGTGAATTGACTGGATCTCCACCTCAACTTGAGACCTAAGTTTTTGTCTGTTCCTACATTCCAGAACATCTCAGTGAGCAATCAACCAAGAATAAAACTATCTCACCATGTTAGGACCGGCCATGTGAAGTCTGTATATGTCCTGTACCTAACTAAGACAGTGCATATTCTGTAACCTATACAGATAAGATGACCATGATATTTCAAGAAGAGATTCAATAGAGATTCATTACCCCATTCGACCAGTAAAATTAAAGTGTAGAGATTCTTAGAAGATTCAACAGGTTCACCATAGATTCAACTTAAACTTGATGCAAAACAAAAGAAAATAGAAAATTCATGAAAAAGGAAAGGTCAAGCGGGGAGGTCGGATCAGGGCCTCCATGCCCAGATTTCGGGCACCTATGCCAAGATTCAGGCCTCCATGCCTCGAGCCACGACTTCGTGGTGATGCTCTTGCTCGTGATGAATAGATCTAGGCCTCCATCCCTCGAGCCACGACTTCGTGGTGCTACTCCTGCACGCGATCTGGGGAGGGGGTCGAGCTTCCATGCTCCGAGATGGCCGGTGGAGATGCAGAGGGGGACAGATCCGTGTGGTGGAGGAGGTGACGGCCGGATCCAGCGATGAATGTGAGTATGCGCCTGAAGAAGGGTGGACGCGGGGTAGCAGGAGTAAAAAGATTGGCTGGGTGCGGGAGGAGAGTGGAGGGTGGTGTGCAGGAGAGGAGTAGGCAGACACGGTTCGAGGTGGGGCCACCGAGAGGCAGCGCGAGAATGATGGGCGCAAATTTGGACAGGCGGAGAGCGGATGTGCGGGACGACGCGACGAAGCGAAACGACAGAGTGGCAGAAAACGGAACCTCCACTTTTTTAGATAGTATAGATATAGATATAGATTCTGACCGTGAGAGATGATTTCTGCAAATTCTGTTAGTTAGCAGAGCAAAGAGCTTTTAAATGAGGTTGTACACATTACACATTTAGAAACCAGGCTTAATTCTGGTTTCATACTCGGTAGGCTAGTTTTGGTTTGGCATTTTGAGCCTAGTGCATGCTAAAACCAGCCTAACAGGTGGAATTAATGTACTCCCTCTATCTCGAATTAGATGTCTCAGATTGTCTAGATTCACATGTATCTAGACATGTTTTAGTGTATCGATACATGCGAATCTAGACAAATCTCCGGCATCTAATTCGAGACAGAGGTAGTATTTGTTCTCCTACTAGCCCCATAATGACATAAGACCGTGAAGAATTTGACCAAAAATATAGGTTGTTGGCCCCTTGTATACTGATATAGTGCAGGATCATGATAAGCATATCTGAATAATATTTCCACCTTAGAGAGAAATTCTTGTCCAATTAAAAGGTGTAGCCCATCTGCACATGTAAGATGATCCACTATCTTTCTAGATAGGACAATATGTTTCAACATTTTTAGATTCTCAATTTTATTTGTTCAACTAAAAAATGTGAAGCAATGATATGTTGAAATTTTATCAAGTTGTGTGTGCTCCATGGAATGGACTTAAAGTTTTCTTCATTGTATCTATATTTTTTTGCCAATTTTATTTCTAGTATACTATAAATATTATTTATTTTCTTGTCTTTTACATACTAGGCAGTCTGTGGTTTGAGGAAACAAGCAATCAACTATGAGATATTCTTCTGCAGTTGTGGCAAAAGATGACTACAAAATGATAAACAAGAGTGGTTCAAGAGTTTTTATCCTAGAGTTAGCTTTGTTCTAGGAACTGACTGGATTTCCGGTGGTGTAAAAGTAAAACCGTGATATCATCTATGCAGTGTGCTGAGTGTATGAGATATTCAATAATGTAGATATCTTCTCTTTCAAGTCTTCATGATGTACAACTTGTTCAGCATCAGTGAATATACAAGATCATTGCTTCTTCATTTGAATAAGATTATAACGTTGACTTGTTATTAGGATGATAAACATGTGTGATGGCAAATTCGCTTATGTTGTCATCTTTTGTTGATTGAAAACCCAGTTAAGTACTTGTCAGTACCAATTAAATTAGACAAGCAGCAGTTGCACACAACTATGGTCACTTTCAGGTCAAGGAAATTAGCATTACCACTTATAAAATAAGTGAGACGCAACTATGCAAAAAATTAGTATTTGGTTCAAACTTCACAATATTGAACTGAGCTATATATTCTATACTTATTGGTCATTGGGATGACAAGTTTATCAAAACATTCCATTGTCATTATATAATCAGAGTAATCTATTACATGGCAATGAACATACACCATCACAATTTTATGTAGAAAACAATTCAGTTGATTGTACTCTACACCCCAATCGATGGCAGCTTCCCATCTATATCATATGTTTCTGTATTTCAACAAATATTGTACAACTATAGCACTGCCGTCCAAAGGAATAATGCGTCCTCTATTTGTGTGTTTTTTCTTTGACCAAGATTTTCTCTAAATATATAAAGAATGTTGGTACAAAATTAGCATCATTGGAAAATGTGTTTCAATACGAATACAGCGATAAAATTTTCAATACGAATACAGCGATACTAATTTTACACAATATAATCAAGTTGGTCAAACTTTGCTTTGGGATGCGTATGCATCTTATTCCTTGAAACGGAGATAGCACTGTAGCCTCTCATCCTCCATAGACTGAGACTATATGACACATAAGTGAACGACGTTGGGCCCTGAAAGAATCAAAAGAGATCATATTTAAAAATTGGGGGAAAAGGTACAAAACATTAAATGAAAATCTCACATGTCAAAAATAGATCATGTGTACTGTTCGCTCGAAATCAAACACAACAAAATGGAACAGCAGATAATTCTAGATAGCATCATAGCAAGTTACAAATGCAAATTAGGAGGCAGATAAAGATCACTTCATTGTATGGCGTCCAAAATCAGCCTTTTAGTGCTTGCTTATTGTTTACTACATGAAGCTATGCTCCATGACATCGTCAAATAACGTTCCGAGGATGTGACATGTCAAACTGGAAGTGGAAAATTTACAGAGCTTGTATTAGGAAATGAAGCTCTAAGAAAGCAACCCCACAGTTCCACATCTACTAAAATCATTTCTCACACTACAAAGATAAGAAAAAACAATCACTAGTGGCTAGTGATATGACCATAACAAGAAAACAATTTGTGGTTTTTGTGCAGGAACCTCACTAAAGTGCCAACTACGGTGCAAATAATCTCAAATAAAAATACTACTACTTGGCATGGGTTCCATTATATCTTCCATAGACAAACATCATGAAATTCAGTGAAGCTGAGTTAACCTAGGGCGCATTCCAATCAATAGATTCAGGTGTGAATTCTAGAACGATCGTACCAGAGACCTTAATAGGCCGAGAGAGATAAATCGTAAATGATCCTAAGGGGAAGAGGGCTTTATAATCTTGCGGACGTTGGTGTTGGTGAAGAGGTATGTGATTGTGAGGAGGTGGCGGTCTGGAGGCTGAAGCTGTTGAATCTGGACAACGCACACTGTAGCTACTAGTTGTCGATCATCCTGCTGCAGCCGCAGCCACCTTCCCAGAAGCATGCCACGGCGCTCACACAGGAAGACCTCCTCCCCTTCCCGACACCACCACCCCCTCGCATGCCTCCTCCCCATTCCCGACATCTCCATTCCACGGTCGCCGGCTTCCCCTCTCTTCGCGGTAGAGCCGACATAGCCGAGGCCAGCGACCGCGTTGCCGCGACACCGATGTTGCCGAGCTAGACGGCCGGACGGAAGAAGCGAGGGGAAACACACGTTTGTTGATGAGGATCAACGGAATGCGACGCCAACGCGGCGGCCACGAGAGGGATGCGACCTAGGCTTCATCCGAAGGAGGCGTGGACAAGCTTGATTCTAGGGTTAGGATTTTTTTTTGGCAAAGGACAACACACGGGCTATGTTGGACTACCTTGGGGCTTGGGCCGGGCCCGTCTATAGGATATTCTTGGTGTGGTGCCGATTTACTCTTCGCAGATGTGAGAACGAGCAGTATGAATCATACTGGAGATCCTTTTGACACCGGTATCAACTAGTACGGGGCCTTGGATACATGAAAATGGACGACTCTCTTATTCATTTAGGCTTTGTTCGGTTAATCCCCTTTACTAGTGGATTGAAGAGGAATGGAGAGGATTGGGGTGAAATTTGGCTTAGATGGGATCCATTCCCCCTCAATCCACGCCAATCCCGTTGAATTTTTTGTGAACCGAACAAGGCCTTAGGGGTACCATAAAACACCTCTTTGTTAGGGATTAGCGGGGATAATCTCTAAGGGGATTGGGTGAAATCCCCACCTTCACCCAAACCCCTCTAATCCCCACAAAACCCCAATCCCTTCCAATTCACTAGGTATGGGTAGTGTATTGGATATTGAAAAAATACACTAAAACATGGGGAAAAGTGGGGATAAGCGGAGATTTAATTGGTCCAATACTCTAAAACCAAACATACTTTCAAGGATTTAGGGTTTGGTAGGGATTATCCCAATCCCCACAAAAACTCTAATACCAAACAATACCTAATTGTGATCAAGAACCAATAACATTGTCCGCGCGGAGGTTCTGGCATATGCCCGAGAATGCGCGCGCGTGGGCGGCATGCTCACCGCCGGGGACGACCGGTCCAGACACATATGGGTGAGCACCGGCGTCAAGCCCGCCAGCGCGGAGCACCTCACCGCCGCAGCAAACTGGGAACTGAGTGGAAGAAGATGAATTTCATCCCTGGCCGCGGGGGCGGCGGGGTTGGGCTCCGTGGGCGTGGACGGCGTCTCTTTCGCCGGTGATCTTGCTCGCCGGGCGGCTTGGACTGTCTTGTTGATAGTCCCTTGGAGGTGGTGGTCGAGGTCTCCGGACGAAACTCTAGCCCGACGCGGTCGGTGCCGGCGGCGCTTGCTGCGTCGTTCATCCTCTTGAGGCGTTGTCGTGGAGCCTCGGCGCCTCCGTCGTTCATTCCGGTGAAACCAAATCGGCTTCTTGGGATTGGATGACGGCGTCTTCGGACGTCGTTACCCCTGAGGCGTCATCTTCGGAGTGGGCGAGCCTTTGCTTGGGGGTTTTGTGTTCTTTGGTCCGAGTCGTTTGTCTTGAGCCACTGTCGGCGGTACCGGCGTGTTCAATGACCTCTGCCTCGCCATGAAGCCAGAGGCCTAGCGCTCCTTCCGCTCGACTTCCTCGGGGACTGGACCAGCTTTTCGTTTCGTCATTTGTTCGTTGTGTTCGTGTCGTTCGGTGCTCGAGACCTAGTCGACCTAGGTAGTGCGGCTCGTGTGGTTTTCGCCGTTTTCCTTAAAAGCTGTGCCGTTTGAGTCTTTTTGGTCGGTTCCTTTTAACCGTGTGTTTCTACGTCTGTTTGGGGTTTTGGCCGGTTTCCCTTCTAAACCGGTCAACTCTCTTCTTCTAATAGAAAAGGCAGTGCTCGCTGGTTGCGCTAAAAAAAAGATGAATTTCATGCCATCGACTGAAATCCTCGTTGATCGATTCATTTTACGGGGAGTTGAGGCGAGCTCAATCAGTAGAGACGAAAGGATGAGGACGATTAGTGCAGTCAAATTTCGTCGCCGTGGCGTACGGCTCAATTTCTTTCGTTGACGATTCCGTTGCCAGCTCTGCATTAATCCCTGGAGAATCGGGGTCACGCGGTGGCGGGTAATGGGGCCCGGAGACGAGTCAGACTGCTGCAGCGAAGCACTAGCGGTGAAGCAGCTCGCGGACGCCATACGCCGGGCATCGTCGTGTTTGAGGGCGAGAGAGAGAGAGTAGGGGGTAGTTGAACAGAAATTTACACAAAAACCCAACTTTAGAACAGTCTACGGAGGCTGCCATCGCCCATCGCCCATTGCCACACGCGTGCTGGATTCATTTGGTCGTTAGTCGTTACTACGAGCCCATGGCTGCATCAGTCACGGAAGCACGTTCGTCATTGTCACACTTGTCTCTCCGAAAACGGGTCATTCTCCCACCGAACATTAAAATGCAGAGTCTGAAAACCAAAAGTTCCGATGCGAAACAGCGGCATTAACAGAAAAAAAAACGAACATTCTCCAACGAAATTACTACTACTACTACTCCACAAACGCAACTCTAAACTGGATACTACTGTAGAACATTACCACCACATAATGTACAAAACTTTTCGTAAGTAAAGTAGCGCCGTTGGCACGAGGGGTCGACTGATTCGTTCAGGAACGCACACACATAGTACATCTCTATCAGAGATCAGGTGTCGCTCCACTTGTAGCGTCGGAAGAGGTCCTCGGTCTGGGCGTTCTTGAAGGCGCTGCACCCGATGACGTAGACGACGACGAGGGCGACGGTGGCGGCGACGAGCGCCACGTTGGCCCTGCGCCACTGGTCGCGCAGGGTTCCCAGCATCCCGGCCTTGCAGGAGCTGCACCAGTAGCAGAGCTGCCTGGGGTCGTTGCTCCACGCGCCGCAGTCCGCGTCGGCGGCCGGGCTCGCCGGGCTCGTCCACGCCGTCGGGCTCACGTACGCGTACCCGCACGCCGTCGGCGGCTTGCAGCACCCGGACTGCAGCACACAAACGCACAGCCACACAAACACAACAGTTTCTTCAGACTGGTTATTTGGAATGCAAAGACTGTTCTTCTGAAGATAAATATTAATTTTGTACGCACAAATGCACAATGCATCATGGGTACTGTACTCCTATAGTCCAAAGTAAGCGGTTACGCAAGGTGACAAAGAATGTGAGGAGCTGAGCTGGTTAGCAGGGACGACAGCGAGCCATGTTCATGCTTGGTTTAGGAGCACGGAAGCTTCCATCGTTCCTATACAAACCTCGAATCGCTCGTATAAGGATGGCTAAACTAGATCAGGATTAAGGAAGGGTACACATGCTTCCATGTGCTGACCCACATTTCCGTGTCCACCGTACCTCTTCTCACATGTCCACACCCACACCTATCAAGACCGAGATGAACAAACCATTCTACTACTACTCCATCACAGCAACCCATCCCCACTTCTTGTTTCAGTTCTACCTCCCACAAGCTGAGTACTCATCATGGTCATGAACCACTTTTTACTTGCACGCTAAAACCCCAAAATCATGGCCCTAACTGGCATCGATTCGAATTTAGACCATCTGCACGCGCCTGGAAAAAGAATGAATGCAAAGCCTTTTTTAGGGATGCAGAGGTGGGACAATTAGGGCAGGTGAGATACCACTTTTAGACTACTAGACTAACTTTAATTTAGATGAGATAAGTGGGATAAGGGCATATGTCAAATCTAGATTATTCCACTTGTCCCACTTAGTTTTAAGTTAGTCTAGTAGTCTAAAAATGATATCTCATTTGTCCCAATTATCCCACTTCTGCATACCTAGCCTTTTTGGAGATAGCTTAACCCTGCTTTCCTTCATAGATCCCACAAAGTTGCGGTACTACCATCTACTGCCTCAGATTAGTACTCTCCGCATACTACATTGTTGAGTAGTCAAATGATATTAACCGCTTAGATTTACCCGCGGCAATCCGCAATCTACAACTTAATGAATGCTACAATGCCGTTAATTAGCGCGAGCACTGATGAACCGGAGCAGTTAGTTAACACCGGTGACAAACGGGTACCTGGAGCGGCGAGA
Source organism: Avena longiglumis (assembly GCA_030063025.1). NCBI lineage: Eukaryota > Viridiplantae > Streptophyta > Magnoliopsida > Poales > Poaceae > Avena > Avena longiglumis. Next base: position 502,530,410 of record CP125977.1, read on the forward strand.
GGTCGGACTGGTAGAACTGCTCGGGGGCGACGAAGAAGGCGCTCTCCATTCCGAGCTTCCTGCAGGTGTCGGACGCGGCGAGGCACGCCCTGACCCCCTCCCACCGCCGCGGGTCATCGACGTACCCGCGCAGCCACGCGGAGAAGCCCTCGAGGCGGTACTCGCGGTAGGCGCGCCCGGGCACCGGGTAGGCCCCCGAGCCGTGGGTGACGGCGAAGGCGAAGACGAGCAGCGCGAGCAGGAGCGTGATGAGCGCCGCCATGGCGAAGAGGTAGGCCGCCAGCAGGCCCTGCCGGTTCCAGTAGGCGCCGACGAACCCCGCGAGCGCGACCAGGAGGAGGAGCCCGCCCAGGATGGCCAGGGGCCACCGCGCGAGGTGGGCACACTCGGCGCCCTGCTTGGACGCGAACCAGAGGCCCGTGGCGACGACGGGGATTGTGCAGAGGAGCGCCAGGAAGTTGACGCACGCCGTGATGTTGTTGCTCACGCCCATGGCCGCCGCCGCCGCGACGGTGACAGGGAAGGGACGGTCGGCCGGCGTGGACTGAGTGAGACCGAGTGTGTGAGGCGAAGTGAAGTGATGGAAAGGAGACCTTGGTATAGTATTGTTCCACTCGCGCTCGGCTACCGTGCGCAGTCCTAGACGCTCTGCAGCGACCGGAGGCCTCAGTACACTCTGTACTGTCTTGGACGATGCACGCCGGGACGTCGGCAGCGGCAGGGTTCTCGTGCTTGTGGACGCACGTGTCGTTCCGTCGTGCTACTGGCTGACACGGTGGGCCGCGCTGCTGGCTACTGCCAACCTGGCGGTGCCGACTTATCTGAATCGGGGAGCGAAAGATCGCAAGCTCCAACCAGGCATCCAGCAGCGTGCCTCTCGGTGCGCTAAGCTCTGATCTCCACTTTGGGATTTCTTTGTGTAAAAGCATCTCTAAAAAAGACTGAAAACTCGCGAACTGTAAACGATGGATATAATCAACGGTAAACGGTTTTACAGTTCGCGAAATAGCCGGCGCAGAAGGATGCCTGTAAACTAGACCCGTGAAAGAAAAGGCCCTTAAAGAGTGAAGGCCCATACAAAAGCGTCGCGAAGAGGAGATTTAGGAAGAGTTTAAGTTTCGGTCTTTGAGAAGCGGACGAGTAGGGTGTCAAGTGGGATCCCACATAAATCCCACTTCTAGTTTATTTGCTAAATTCTAATGCAAATTTTGAGTAAAAATTTACACTAGATTTTAAAAAATAAACTAAAAGTAGAATTTAGACGGGATCCCACCCGACATCCTGGGACGAGCCGCATGTAGGTAGCCGAGCTTGATCGGGCCAGCAGCCTTCGTGTTCGTGCCACACTGTCCACTGTTTGAGACGCTGGGCTTGGTCACTTCTCTTCCTTAGATGAAATATATGGGCCGATCTGGTGATGCATAACTTTTAGGCCTAGCAACGGGCTTCTTCTTTCGGTGTCACTTGTCCACTCCAGCGATGCCGGCCCGGCGAGAAGTTTGCTGGTCATGCCTTGCTTCGATACTTTTGTTACAGCATCTAGTGCGAATTCTTTGTCTCACTCTCACCTGGTAATTAACCTTACTACCGAATGGGGAATTCAGCCGAGTCTCATGTTCATACGCTGGTCCTTGACGATTATTTGCAATCATGGACAAACTGTATGGCTATGTTTGAACTGGTACTATGTGGACTTTTGATGTATTATTAGATGGTAACTTTACACCCGCAAAAAAGATATGGTAACTTCTCAACTGCATTGTTTGAACTAGAGAAAGGTGATTTTGAGGTTCCTTAATTAATTCATCCTGCGATCACTGTTCTAGGGAGTCTGCAGCTGTTCGTCGCATGTCTAGCCAAACATCTCCTCGGAGATAAGAGGCATGAGGTCACTCACTGTCCATGATCAACTTCTAGTAGTAGTATATTCTTAGTTTGTTATTTTCAACCTAAACCTACCAGCATTGACTGATTTTTCGGCACTTTCCCCAGTACTTCCTATGTATCACGGCGTCATGTAGCCGCGGTCAAGTTGGGGGGCTGAGCTGAGGGTCGTCTTGGTCTGACGCTGTTGTCGTATCAGTGATCCCCTTTCCTGTGTAAGTCAACAAATATCTTCAGACATTGTCGCAATGACGTCCAAGGTTCAGTAGAACACGGAGCCTGACAGATAAGACTGCAATAACTTCTACACATCCTTGTCACAAATCGAGGCTCGAGTGTGTCTTTACATCTTCTCCAAGAATGGATAAGGAGAACAAAATATGCCCTTTAAAATGTTTATTCGTTGAAAAGAGGCCCTTAAATTCCAATTTGTCAAGTTATGCCTTCTGCACCGGCTTGTCGAGCTATTCGACCAAACAGTAGAACTACTGAGAGTTGATGAACGAAAAGCATGCTCCTGTGGCGCCCTATTATCCCCTGCCTTCATGGGCCCTGAGCTGCCGAAATGGGTGTGTTATCACCGACCTGATAGATACTTGTCCCGGTCATTGGCCCTACGCTTTGTTGTGACAGCTCTGAGATGGGCCACCATTACCATTATGGTAGGCTTGTAATGTACTAGTAGCTGAAGTGTCTGTTTCAGCCGTCATATGAATTTTAGCTTTCTATATAAATCTTGCATCAATATCATCGCCAACGCTCCTCCAGCCGTCCAATTCACATCCAGTGAGTAAAATACATTACACTCCGGAACGTGCTACATTGGTTGAAAACGAAAGGGGTAACTGTATGCCAGTTCCTTCTTTGGCCAGCAGCAACTACAGCACATTACATTGGTTAGATCGGCCTTATAGCTAAGAGAAAGATGCGCATGCATGGATACTGCATTCTCTGTGTTTTATCTGAACTGGTTGTCTCGGAGGACTGACGATCAGCAGGCCGCCGATGTATCGCCCGCGTAATGCTGGAATATGTAAGGGAGTCTGCATGACAAAAGAAGCAGAGACAAGTGAAGTGGCACTCTCTCCTGCCTTCAGATGCCTACCTGATGTCTGTACGCAGCTTTCTGAAGGACCCGGTGTGCTGTGGACCAGCTAATTAGCACCGGGATCATTGTCTGAAGTCGGAACCTGAAATGTTATGATGTCTGTACCAGAGTGTTTGATAGGGTACCTTGGCCGAAGATTGTTGAGATTTTCCTTTTGATACAAAGAATGGTTGGCACATGAAGATCTGAAAGTTGGAGTGCTAGCACCCTGTGCTCGGTGCTGGTTCAGGAATGAGAACTTCAGACTCCCTACTTCCCTAGTCCAGTTACTGTATGCACAAACTGCACATGTTCATCACAACTCTGCTTACTATCGCCTTCTTGCCACAGTCTTACAGATAGGATCTCCATCGGAGAACACGCGGATAGGAACGAAAGGATGATAAGAATTCCGGGTAGGCCGGATGGAGCCATGAGGCAAGATCAGAGCTCCGGGGGGTAAGGAAATTGCGTGAGGCAAGCTGCTACCTAGCCTGAATAATGGAGCATGTGCCTTATCCCCACGCGAGCACTGCCACATGTGTACATATATATCTTCGCCTACCAGTATTCAGCGTGGGCATGTGCTGATGTGTTAAAGAATGGCTGCCCAACTGCCGAGTGAATCATTTGGCGTGGATGGGATAACAAGGCTTAGCTGTTCAAGTTTGTCGTCGAAGTACTCTAAGTTTGTCGTCAAAGTACGCTTGAATAGATCTGATCTGTTGATCAGATATGCCACATGTTTTCAGTATCGTATGGGGGTATATATGGTGCCTACATGTGCTTCATATATAACGTGGAACTGCTATCTGCCTCGTGGGACTGAACTTAGAGCGATCATTCTTTTTCTTTTTGCTGTGAGTGGAAGATAAACAAAAGGTGTACGGATGGGCAGCAGTAAAAAGGAAGGAGGAGGAGAGGGTTGTTAGCTCATTATTTTCTGATGAAGATAGATACGTAGGAGTACTTTTTGGCAGGTCAAATGCTTTGGCCTTTTGGGTTGGACACGATACCACTATTGTTTAGTACTCCCTCCGTCCTAAGAAGGATATCTCAAGTTTGTTTAAATTTGGATGTATCTATATACTAAATAGTGTGTAGATACATTTAAGTTTAGACAAATTTGAGACATTCTTTTTAGGACGGAGGGAGTATATGTATGTTGCAGCAGGGTGTTTGTTGTGGACAGAGGGAAGCAAGGTAAGGTCTGCACTTTTGCATTCCTCATTTTGGCACCTGCATTTTTTCCCATGATTTATATAGGCCAGCCTTGAACAATCTTTCTGTATCTGACTATCTGTACTCCTCTAGGCCCTAGACTAGATCTAAGAAGATAAACAGATTAGATGTGGATTGGGTAACCGCGGTTGTAAGGCGTCGTGACGCATTTTATGTTCCATAGGTGGAAAAATACAGAGCTGTATGTTCATGAAAAAAAAATGGATGGCGACGTTTTGTAGCTGCGTCTTGGTTACCTGTTATCGCTGTCAGCCTGTCACCTTCTCGGTATCTTGGCATCCTTCAATGAGAAAAAGATAGGCCGTACAAAGCACCGGATGCTGGCGTCTCAGAAATAAAGAAAACTTGAGGCTGATAACCACTGAATTATTTCCCAGTTATCTAGATGCTGCATGCTGACCATCGATGACAAAGATATATAGCCGTAAAGATAATATTGATAAATTGAAAAATTGTCTGAGACTCGACCAAGGCCATGAAGGTTGGTTGCACCATTTGGTGGAGAGATATAGCAAGATGCTCCCTACCAAGTAAGCAAAAGGAACGAGATAAGAGTAGCTGCTATAGTGCCAATGTTGTTAGGTGTGCTTTCACCATTCTTGATAGAGTAGTATTTTCCCAGTGCCACCAAACCACTGAAAAGGGGTTCCCTGTTCATGCAATTTTAGATCAATCATGCTCAGTTTACAGAAATCTCTTTTGCTGTCATTTGCGTCCTTAAGCTTCAGTTTTATTTTGTCAGAGCAAAATCTTACTCCCTCCGACCCATATTAGTTGACTCTAATTTAGATGTATCTAGACAAGTTTTTGTGATAGATACATCCAAATTAGAATCAACTAATATGGGTTGGAGGGAGTACCTATACCTCTATATATGCTTGCTGGTACCAAACCCACGTTCATGATCTTTTTAAGGCAGAGAACCGATGATGATCTGTAGATGGTGGTGCGAAGCGAGTTGATAGATGATGATAGTACATGGCGTGAACTCAACTGATGCTTCTTCTGGAGCCAGGGCCAAAATTAGCATGGCTTCTTTATAAAGCATGAGACTTTTACTTTTGGCTGCCTAACACATGGATTGGTGTCAAACAGCAACACGTCCTGTAGTACTCCTGTCACTTGAGTTGTCAATCCAAAGAAGTTGGTACGAAGCTCACAACAACCCTATCTTATCACCTGCCCAACGGAATTACCAGATAATAGTATTGCTGGTGACCTGGACGGCATTACCATCTTGGACCCAGAGAATTCATATACTACTATTTGCTGAAAATGCAACCTGTATTATTAATACTACTTTTGCTTGATCTTCCATAAATTTCCTTTTTGTATTTTTTCCTTCGTTTCTTCTCCCAACACACGCAATTCCATGTGTAGATTTATTCCTATTCCTGACTATCATGTCGGTGTCTGTCTATCTGTCATTGCCTTAGGGAGATATCTTCGGTCCTCTTACTCACATCATGACCGTAGGGTCCGTACAGCCTTGTGTTTCAAGCATTCTTTTGTACCATCCTGAAATCTTAGCTGCAGTTACTTGATACCTTGTGTTTTCAGTCTCATTAAAGGCTGTTCTCTTTCTTGTCATAAATCACCCACAACAGTTTCATGTCAGAATCTGTGCAGAATCCTTCATTTGTGCTACTAGATTATTTTAAAACGAGTAGAGTATAATCCTTATTTCAACAATTGATTATCTATAGATTCTGTACGATAACTAACACTGGATTAGATCTAACGACAGTTATATATGTGATGAGTTGAAAAAAAAAATGTGATGAGTTGGAAACTTGTTGCTCCACTGGGCGACTATGGCTTGACCGCTTGGCTGATCAGGGCACCGCATTTCTTGTCGCTTGTTGTGCTGGTATTGGCTGTCGTTGGGTCCCTGTCCATTTCGATCCAATCTTGATATGTCGCATCCTCTCCTAAGTATCTCCAAGTAATTTCTCATATATATCTGCCGCTCTCTGGGGGTGTTGGAGATTTAATCCGATGATGAGATGTCTTAATTTGCATATGGGACCCACCCATCACGCCACCCACTAATTAAGCAAACTCTACCCTCCGCGTAGCGTAGCACTGTCGGTGCATGCTGTTTTGTGAATGATCTATCGAAGTAATTAAGCGTTTGGTTGGTGAGAAATCTCGTTCAGATCAATCATGGCAATGATCATATCGCCTAAAGCTTTCTGGATCAGCGATTAAAACCGGTCCAGGACAAGCCGTGGCACGCCCAATCATGGACCGAAGTGATCACTGGAAATGGAAAATGCCGAAAGGCTACCCGTAACAGCTAATTCGGCGGTACCAAACTAACCACGCCACGCTCATCTATCACAAACTTATGATAAGGTATAAGGTGGAAACCAGGTCATAAAAAAATTCAGGGAGGAAGTTTTTTGGAAAGTTCTTAAAAAACAAAAAAGATAGAAACACGTATATATCTATAGATATTGAAATTAAATAATGCCAACCAAGGCCAGACATCGATGCCTAAAAAACCGGCTAATACTCCATCCGTCCTAAAATATTGAGGGTTAGGAGTATCTAAAATCTTACATTACAAGCTATTATAAATCCTTTTTTGGGGCACCGCCAGAAATTTCATTTTCATTGGATGAGTTCGAGATAAAGGATACCCCTAGGTTTCTGATGAGGAAAACAACTTCATGACCGCACCTTACTCAGAGGAGGAGGTCAAGAAGGCTGTTTTCCAAATAGAACATAATAAAGCTCTAGGGCCGGATGGTTTTCCAGCGAAATTCTATCAGAAATTCTAGGAAGTTATCAAGGGGGATCTGATGAGTTTGTTTGAGGTTTTGCAAGTTGGTCAGCTAGACCTATTTATACTAAATTTTGGCAATATAATTTTACTACCTAAGGTTAATAACAAAGAACGTATACAACAATATCATCCAATCTTCCTGCTTAACGTTAGTTTTAATTTTTTTTATAAAAGTTGCTATGATTATACTAAATTCACTAGATGATCATGTTGTACGCTCTACTCAAATGACTTTCATGCAAGGGAGAAACATCCTTGATGGGGTAGTAATCTTGCATGAAACGATCCATGAATTGCACTCAAAAAAGTTAAATGGGGTGATATTCAAGATTGACTTTGAGAAGGCCTATGATAAAATTAATTGGTCTTTTCTTCAACAAACACTCTGTATGAAAGGTTTTTCAGAGGAGTGGTGTGCTCCCATCCAGTCTTCTGTGTCTAGAGGAAGTGTTGCTATTAATGTCAATGATGACACTAGAAAATATTTCTAGACCAAAAAAGGGTTGAGGCAAGGGGGTTCACTATCGCCCATACTATTTAACATAGTGACTGATATGTTGGTATCCTTATTAAGAGAGCCAAGGATGATGGCCAAATTGAAGGATTAGTTCCACATATGGTTGATGGTGGAATCTCTATTCTTCAGTATGCTGATGATACAATCTTGTTTATGGAACATGACCTGGATAAATCTAAGAATCTGATATTAATATTATCAGCCTTTGAACAACACTCTGGATTAAAAATTAACTTCCATAAGAGTGATTTGTATTGTTTTGGCGAGGCTAAAAACGATGCCCACCTATATGCCGAACTTTTTGGCTGTGGACAGGGGCAATTTCCAATCAATTTTTTGGGAATACTGTCCCATTATCGGCGTCTTACGATAGCTAATTGGAAACTCGTTGAGGAAATACTTCAGAAACGTCTTAATAGCTGGAAAGGTAAATTACTATCCCTTGGTGGAAGACTTGTACTCATTAATTCAGTACTCACCAACGTGGTACTATATGTGATCTCGTTTTTTCAGATACCAAAAGGTGTATTGACAAAAGTGTATTATTTCCGCTCAAGATTCTTTTGGCAAGGGAATAGTGAGAAAAAGAAATATCGACTGGCCAGACGGAATGTGGTTTGTCGACCCAAAGAATACGATGGACTGGGAATACATGATTTGCAAGTCAAAAACACCGCACTTCTGGGTAAATGGCTCTTCAAACTTCTTATGAAATAAGTAGTATGTCAAATAATTCTATGGAGGAAGTATGTTGGATCAAAAGCTGTTTTTATCAAGTTGTTTGAAAACCTGGGGATTCACACTTTTGGGCTGGACTAATGGTATCCAAAAAACACTTCTTCAAGTTTGGTGCTTTCAATATTAAGGATGGATCATAGATTAGATTTTAGGAAGATAAATGGCTTGGCCAAATTTCTCTTCGTGAATAATATCCGGATCTATACGCGATCGTTAGGCACAAAGGGGATACATTTCCCACGGTGTTGGAACTATTCCGCCTAATGTGTTCTTTAGAAGAAGTCTGATAGGCCATAGACTAGTATCTTGAAATAATCTCTTCTTAAGATTATCCATGATATAGTTGTCAAAGGGTGTGGACGAATTCAAATGGAAATTACTATAGAGTGGTAAATTTTCTGTTGATTCCATGTATAGAGTTTTGATCCAACATGATATTCTAGTCGATGATAATAGTAAAATTTGGAAGATGAAAATACCCCTTAAAATAAAGATTTTCGCCAGGTATCTCCGTAAAGGGGTCATTCTCACTAAAGATAATCTTGTTAGGAGGAATTGGCATGAAAGTATGCAATACGTTTTTTGTCATTATAACGAGACAATACGCCATTTGTTCTTCTAATGTAAATTTGCTTGTGCTACATGGTCAATCATCTAAATAGCCTCTAGTTTATCTTCTCCTTGTTCGGTAGTCAATGTATTTGATAACTGGTTGAATGTGATTGACGATAAATATGAGAGTTTATTTAGAATGGGAGCGTTTGCCATTATTTGGTCGCATTGGCTATATAGAAATGACAATTTTTTAATAACATTGTGTCATCTCCCTTGCAGGTTATATATCGAGCCTCCGTTCATGGACTTCTCTCCAATGTATGGAGGGTTATACGTGATTGGAGGACACGACGAGGGATATCTTCTCCCGATATAGATGGCAGCGTGATCTACGGATAGATCTGTCATAGCGCGTCTGGAGGACTACGCTTTTTTCACCACTATTTGTATTTATGGTACTTTTGTTTTGGACATGAGTTGTGTGGTTTTTCGGTTGTGTACATCCTAACTATGCAGAGACCGGGTATAAAATTACTTTTAAGTAATAAAGCGTCTATTGTCAAAAACAATGGGGGCGAGCAAGGGTTCCATCCTCGCCACCGCTAACTTTTCAAATGTGTATTAATTAAAAGGAAAATGGTTAATTTTAATCCCTTGACCATTTCCGAAGACTAAACTTCAGGAAATGACCAACGTATGGATTTTGAGTTAAGTCCCAAACAACAAAACGGTCTACAGCCGGGATTTGAAGACCAATATAATCATGACTGGATTTCAAAAATCGGCTCTAAGAATGTTTCTGTGTTCGAATGGGAGTCTTAAAATAGCACTGAGACATAGACAGAAGATAAAGAAGATCAAATATATAGTAAATATAATTAGTCTCACTGGCTTGCTTAATTAGTGACTAAACATTGTCTCTTTGCAACCTTAAAGCTGTTCGCTAAGAAAGTGCACGTGAAATCGAAAGCTGCATGCTGGGCAATCATCGACACGGTGGGTCTCCCCTGTTCACTCGTACAGTAGAGTCCTAGGGAATAAATAGCCTTGCGTGTAGAAGCAGAAGCATATTAGCGTGATCTATCGCTTGTACTCGTGTCATTACACTCTACAAGTTCGACCTGCACGTCGTCCAGCTTTTGTGTACTGCTGCAAAAGGGCTTCGATTCATCTCGTCTCGCATATCGCTCCCAGAGACCTGGTACCTACGTACTTTAAATAGTGCGGCTTCTTCTGCTTGCTTCTTGCGGCCACGCGCGTCGAACGGCGCATTAATTCCTCACAATCTGTTGTTCCGGCGTTTGGTGTTTCGGATGGATGGGGTACGCTCCCTTCAGTGATCGGTGAGTTCGTACGTGGAGCAAATTGAAGGAAAATTACATCGATCGCGTTGCAGCACCGGTTTCTTCTTCTGAAGTAAATGGACGTGCGCTTTCGCCTTTTCCTTTTGAGAAACGAAAGCTCAGTTTCACCGCTCGTTTTCCCGAAGAGGTCGTGGGGTTTGGTTCAGAGTTGTTGTACTCTTTTTAAGAAGCACAGCTTTGGATTCGATCGATGGATTAGTAGCGGTCCTCCCATGCATGCTAGTATAGGACGGCTTCCTAATCCTAGTGTTACTCGGTCAGGCGCACGCCTCGTGGGCAATGCTTTATTTTTTTTACCTCGCCATTCTTTCTTGTTGTAGTATGGTACGTATATGATTTGTGTACTACACCATATCATATACTATCTAGTATATTCACTACAGGAATGGCCAGATGCGGGGCCGTCGGCGTAGCACCGCACCGGGCCAGCCCAACTGGCCAGCCCTCGGCGTAGCCAAGCCGTCGGCGTAGCATACACTACACCGACGGTCACCCTCGGCGTAGCTAGCGGACGCGTGGCACATGCCGGCAGCACGGACGACGCGCTAACGGTGCCGTCGGTTAGGCCGACGGCGACCCTCGGCATAGCATACGCCGACGGCCACCCTCGGCGTACCAGAAACGTACGCCGACGGTCACCCTCGGCGTAGCCTTCTCTATTTTTCATATATTTTGTATTTGCATCAATTATTTATATATTTTTTTATTAATTGGATAATTTCGTACCCTCTGAATAGCAGTCTACACGTCCATATGAAATGTCGTTGCGAATCTTCTCACACCCCGAGAAATTTCTATATGTTTGTAAGTGTTATTATCGCATGTGGTTCTCAATAGCACTCACCACGACCACATGAAGTGCTTGCATGTGTCCCCCCTCGCATGCATGCGCTCTAACCTAGAGGCGAAGGTTCCGGACCCGTATGAGGGTGGAATCTCCCCGTCGAGGTGAAAGCGGGTAGGATAGTGCCCCAACTTGTGAGCCAACATGGTTTGACATCACCCTATGACCTAAACAAACACAAAACAAGAGAGCTACGCCGGGCTACCCCTGTCAGAGGAACGTCTAGGGGGGTAGACGATCCGAGTGTGCACAGAGATCAGGGTTTCGCCGGAGGAAGACCACGAGAACATCGGAATGAGATGAAAACTTGCATGTGCCCCTAGCATATGTGTGTGTGGGTGTGGTTAGAGGTTGGTATATATAGGTGCTTGCATGTGTCCCCCCTCGCATGCATGCGCTCTAACCTAGAGGCGAAGGTTCCGGACCCGTATGAGGGTGGAATCTCCCCATCGAGGTGAAAGCGGGTAGGATAGTGCCCCAACTTGTGAGCCAACATGGTTTGACATCACCCTATGACCTAAACAAACACAAAACAAGAGAGAGCTACGCCGGGCTACCCCTGTCAGAGGAACGTCTAGGGGTAGGCGATCCAGTGTGCAGAGATCGTGGTTTCGACGGAGGAAGACCACGAGAACATCGGAATGAGATGAAAACTTGCATGTGCCCCTAGCATATGTGTGTGTGGGTGTGGTTAGAGGTTGGTATATATAGGTGCTTGCATGTGTCCCCCCTCGCATGCATGCGCTCTAACCTAGAGGCGAAGGTTAGGACCCGTATGAGGTGGAATCTCCCGTCGAGGTGAAACCGGGTAGGATAGTGCCCCAACTTGTGAGCCAACATGGTTTGACATCACCCTATGACCTAAACAAACACAAAACAAGAGAGAGCTACGCGGTCTACCCCTGTCGGAAGGCGTCTAGGGGTAGGCGATCCGAGTGTGCAGAGATCGAGTTTCGGCGGAGGAAGACCACGAGAACATCGGAATGAGATGAAAACTTGCATGTGCCCCTAGCATATGTGTGTGTGGGTGTGGTTAGAGGTTGGTATATATAGGTGCTTGCATGTGTCCCCTCGCATGCATGCGCTCTAACCTAGAGGCGAAGGTTAGGACCGTATGAGGTGGAATCTCCCGTCGAGGTGAAAGCGGGTAGGATAGTGCCCCAACTTGTGAGCCAACATGGTTTGACATCACCCTATGACCTAAACACAAAACAAGAGAGAGCTACGCCGGGCTACCTGTCGGGAGGAACGTCTAGGGGGTAGGCGATCCAGTGTGCAGAGATCGGGGTTTCACGGAGGAAGACCACGAGAACATCGGAATGAGATGAAAACTTGCATGTGCCCCTAGAATATGTGTGTGTGGGTGTGGTTAGAGGTTAGTATATAGGTGCTTGCATGTGTCCCTCGCATGCATGCGCTCTAACCTAGAGGCGAAGGTTCGGACCGTATGAGGGTGGAATCTCCCCGTCGAGGTGAAACCGGGTAGGATAGTGCCCCCACTTGTGAGCCAACATGGTTTGACATCACCCTATGACCTAAACAAACACAAAACAAGAGAGAGCTACGCCGGGCTACCCCTGTCAGAGGAACGTCTAGGGGGGTAGACGATCCGAGTGTGCACAGAGATCAGGGTTTCGCCGGAGGAAGACCATGAGAACATCGGAATGAGATGAAAACTTGCATGTGCCCCTAGCATATATGTGTGTGTGGGTGTGGTTAGAGGTTGGTATATATAGGTGCTTGCATGTGTCCCCCCTCGCATAGATGCGCTCTAACCTAGAGGCGAAGGTTCCGGGCCCGTATGAGGGTGGAATCTCCCCGTCGAGGTGAAACCGGGTAGGATAGTGCCCCAACTTGTGAGCCAACATGATTTGACATCACCCTATGACCTAAACAAACACAAAACAAGAGAGAGCTACGCCGGGCTACCCCTGTCAGAGGAACGTCTAGGGGGGTAGACGATCCGAGTGTGCACAGAGATCAGGGTTTCGCCGAAGGAAGACCACGAGAACATCGGAATGAGATGAAAACTTGCATGTGCCCCTAGCATATGTGTGTGTGGGTGTGGTTAGAGGTTGGTATATATAGGTGCTTGCATGTGTCCCCCCTCGCATGCATGCGCTCTAACCTAGAGGCGAAGGTTCTGGGCCCGTATAAGGGTGGAATCTCCCCGTCGAGGTGAAACCGGGTAGGATAGTGCCCCAACTTGTGAACCAACATGGTTTGACATCACCCTATGACCTAAACAAACACAAAACAAGAGAGAGCTACGCCGGGCTACCCCTGTCAGAGGAACGTCTAGGGGGGTAGACGATCCGAGTGTGCACAGAGATCAGGGTTTCGCCGGAGGAAGACCACGAGAACATCGGAATGAGATGAAAACTTGCATGTGCCCCTAGCATATATGTGTGTGTGGTTGTGGTCAGAGGTTGGTATATATAGGTGCTTGCATGTGTCCCCCCTCGCATGCATGCGCTCTAACCTAGAGGCGAAGTTTTCGGGCCCGTATAAGGGTGGAATCTCCCCATCGAGGTGAAACCGGGTAGGATAGTGCCCCAACTTGTGAACCAACATGGTTTGACATCACCCTATGACCTAAACAAACACAAAACAAGAGAGAGCTACGCCGGGCTACCCCTGTCAGAGGAACGTCTAGGGGTGACGATCCAGTGTGCAGAGATCGGGGTTTGTGGGAGGAAAACCACGAGAACATCGGAATGAGATGAAAACTTGCATGTGCCCCTAGCATATATGTGTGTGTGGGTGTGGTTAGAGGTTGGTATATATAGGTGCTTGCATGTGTACCCCCTCGCATGCATGCGCTCTAACCTAGAGGCGAAGGTTCCGGGCCCGTATAAGGGTGGAATCTCCCCGTCGAGGTGAAACCGGGTAGGATAGTGCCCCAACTTGTGAACCAACATGGTTTGACATCACCCTATGACCTAAACAAACACAAAACAAGAGAGAGCTACGCCGGGCTACCCCTGTCAGAGGAACGTCTAGGGGGGTAGATGATCCGAGTGTGCCAGAGATCGAGGTTTCAGGAGGAAGACCACGAGAACATCGGAATGAGATGAAAACTTGCATGTGCCCCTAGCATATATGTGTGTGTGGGTGTGGTTAGAGGTTGGTATATATAGGTGCTTGCATGTGTCCCCCGCATGCATGCGCTCTAACCTAGAGGCGAAGGTTAGGGCCCAGTATAAGGGTGGAATCTCCCCGTCGAGGTGAAACCGGGTAGGATAGTGCCCCAACTTGTGAGCCAACATGGTTTGACATCACCCTATGACCTAAACAAACACAAAACAAGAGAGAGCTATGCCGGGCTACCTGTCGGAGGAGCGTCTAGGGGGTCGATCCGAGTGTGCACAGAGATCAGGGTTTCGCCGGAGGAAGACCACGAGAACATCGGAATGAGATGAAAACTTGCATGTGCCCCTAGCATATATGTGTGTGTGGGTGTGGTTAGAGGTTGGTATATATAGGTGCTTGCATGTGTCCCCCCTCGCATGCATGCGCTCTAACCTAGAGGCGAAGGTTCCGGGCCGGTATAAGGGTGGAATCTCCCCGTCGAGGTGAAACCGGGTAGGATAGTGCCCCAACTTGTGAGCCAACATGGTTTGACATCACCCTATGACCTAAACAAACACAAAACAAGAGAGAGCTACTGGGGCTACCCTGTGAGAGGAACGTCTAGGGGTGAGCGATCCAGTGTGCATAGAGATCGTGGTTTGGGAGGAAGACCACGAGAACATCGGAATGAGATGAAAACTTGCATGTGCCCCTAGCATATGTGTGTGTGGGTGTGGTTAGAGGTTGGTATATATAGGTGCTTGCATGTGTCCCCCCTCGCATGCATGCGCTCTAACCTAGAGGCGAAGGTTCCGGGCCCGTATGAGGGTGGAATCTCCCCGTCGAGGTGAAAGCGGGTAGGATAGTGCCCCAACTTGTGAGCCAACATGGTTTGACATCACCCTATGACCTAAACAAACACAAAACAAGAGAGAGCTACGCCGGGCTACCCCTGTCAGAGGAACGTCTAGGGGGGTAGACGATCCGAGTGTGCACAGAGATCAGGGTTTCGCCGGAGGAAGACCACGAGAACATCGGAATGAGATGAAAACTTGCATGTGCCCCTAGCATATATGTGTGAGTGTGGTGAGAGGTTGGTATAGGTGCCATGTGTAAGTGCCAAGTGTGACCCCCTTTGTAGAGATGCGTTAACACTTAGTAAAATCATGGATATTTGTAAACATCAATTGTTTCTTCTATAATAGTAGACACCAAATAATATATTATTGTTTCTTCTATTGTTTCTTCATTTGTTAAATTAATAAAGTTTTTGTATAATTTTTTATTAATAACAAAAATAAAAAAACTAGCTACGCCGAGGGCAGCCCTCGGCGTACGCCTGGCCCTCGGCGTAGCCTCTATCCATTAAAAAACCCTAGCTACGCCGACGGCTGCCCTCGGCGTATGCCTGGCCGTCGGCGTAGCCTTATCGGTTAGTTTCGCCCGCGGCCCACCCCGGGCCACTCAGCCACCACTCCTCCCCAATCTTCCCCAGCGCCCTCACCGCCACGCCGCCACCACTGCCTCCGTCGCTCCCCAAGCCCGACCTCAAGCCGCCACGCCGCCGCCAGCCCTTGCTCCCGCCTCCTCCCTAGCCTCCTCCTCCTCCTCCCAGCGCCCTCCTCCTCCGAGAGTCGCCTCCTCCTCTCCCGAGGCCGCCGCCCCAAGCCCGACCCTGCCTCTCCTTCCCCCGCCCGCCTCCTTTCCTCCTCCTTCCTCCTCCGAGCTCGGCCCTCCTCCCCGAGCTCTCCTCCTCCCCAAGCTCTCCCCTCCTCCTGACCTTGCCCCTCCTCCCAAGCTCTCCTCCTCCTCGGCCTTCCTCCTCCTTCCTCCTCCGAGCTCGGCCTCCCTCCCGAGCTCTCCCCTCCCAAGCTCTCCCCCTCCTCCCCGAGCTCGGCCCCCTCTGCAGGTACCTCCTCCACTCCCCTCTAGAAGAAAATATTTAATTTTGTTAGATTAAATTTTGTTGTTAATCTTGTTAGAATTTATTAGTTGCATCTATTAGTAGTTTATATCATTTGTTCAGTGATATGCATGCACGAGTTGCTAGGATTAAGCCGTTGGTTAGTGGCAAGCTAGCTTGGTCATATGGCCATTGAAGAGAGAAGCCACACTAGGGCCGTGAGTGTGTTGCATGTTTACTAAGGTGTTCTCTTTATGTCAATGTACAGACTTTGTAGTGTTTCGGGAGTGACCATCCTTGGCGGACTGACTGTCGTTGCGGGAGATGGTGTAGGTGACACCTCGATCCCGTCTCCGAGTTCCGTCGCCGACCTCGACACTCGGTTGATCGACTACTTCCTCTACCGCCGAGGGTGAGAATCTGTTCGCCTCTCTTGTACCTAGGTTTTATTTTTGTCTAGATCACCAAGTCTAGCGTCACCTAGGCGTCATCCGACCGTAAGCGTTCTGGCGACTTAATATGCATTAGTGGTCTCGCATATTTTGGACCGTAACGCTTATGGCTTTTATCGGCGTCGGCGGATTCGTAGTTGGGTTTGGTTCTCCTGGCTCTACCTCGATTCGAGACAGATTTCGTGGAGCCTCCTCGTTGTTCTCCGGATGCACATCCTCTTGGCTTTTGTCGAGGCGTGTATCGGGAGAGCAGCGAGGTCTTGCGAAATTCTGCTGGATCGGGTAGAACCAGGAGAACTTACCCAATCTACGGATCCGGCGGGTAGGACCCTCTTTTCCTATTGGACATGTAGGTTGATGAATGCGTAAAAATATGAAGCATTTAATCTCTGTTGATATAAAATGTTATATTTGTTGTTTGTCTCCCAACAAAGCGAAGAGGATGGCGATAATGGGTGGATGTCGGTGGCCGTATTAGTGCGACTAATAAAGCAGAGCGATTGGGTACGGAACACTCATTTGTTAGTGAATGAGTTAGCGCGTGGTTCAAGGCAATTGTTCGGGCACTTTGTCCTCGCTCATTGCACTAAGCGTCATCGTCAGGGAAAGGATGACATGTACAAACACCTTATGCAATATGGGGACATGTCTAACTATGTCACGCAAGTCGACTTTGCTCGGTACGAACTTGACAGAGGTGAGGTGATGCATCAGCGACTCAATGGCAATGAGCACGATGGGATTAGAAACATGCTATATGATCTTATCGATGCCGACCAGCGAATTTGCCACCTCCGGGAGGAATCACAAGAACCGGAGGAACAGATAGAACAGGAGGAACCGGAGACAACCGCGAAGGCCTTCCTTGATATGATGGCCGCGGCTAAGAGGCCTCTGTACGAGGGTGCAAAGATTTCTCAGCTCGATGCCATCTCTCAGTGTCTAGCCGACAAGTGCCGACTCATACCCGTTCTCACTTTGAAGCTAATCGAGAACATGTGGTAACATGTTGCCGAAGGGCATTGTGCCGCCAAAACCTTTCACGAAACGAAGAAACTCATGAAGGATCTCAACATGGATTATGAAAAGATAGATTGTTGTCCAAAAGGCTGCCTTTTGTTTTGGAAACAGTTTGAGGGTGACAAGTCTTGCTCCATTTGTAAGGCCTCTAGATATGAAGAGATAAAGGGAAGGATGGTCGGTGAGGCGGTCGAAGGTCGCTAAGAAGATACTTGGTATCTCCCATTCATAAAAAGAATCCAGCGACTTTACTTGAGCGAGGACCGCCAAGCAGATGACGTGGCACAAGAAGGGAAAAGATACGAGGACGGCACAGACGGAAGAAGATGGGACATCCATCGATGGTAAGGCATGGAAGCACTTGATGACAAATACGGTGGGCGAAGAGGCTCGGAATGTTAGAATTGCGATAGCAGATGGCTTCAACCCATATGGTATGTCGACGGCCTCGTCAGCTGCTGGCGGTGTATGTTATTCGCTCAATCTCCCTCCGGAGTATTAATGCAACGGAAGACCATGTTTTTGTCGTGATAATTCCAGGACGAGTATCCGGGAAGAACTTGAGTGTCTACATGCACGATTGTGGATGATTTGAACCACTCTTGGATACGGGACGTTGACATACGACCGAGCATCAAAGAGAATCTTTTGATGAAAGTTTGGTTACAATATACTATGCATGACATGCCGATGCGCCCTAACATGCGGATGGTGTATGGTGGTAAGTGGCCATGCCGGTGTGCGACCGACTTGAGTTCCTTTGGCTAAAGTCGGTCGCAAATATGTTGCGTTTGACACGAATCGTGATACCTCAAAAGAAATCATTCGTTCGGAGAAGATAGAAAGAACTTCAAGAAGGGCAAAGTTGTGCATGAAGTAAAGAGGTACCAAAGTTCGAGGTGCGATTGTTGATGCCGAGATCGTGCTCTCGTGCCCAGCGAGGCCAGCCATCAATTTGCGGGATATGGCGTAGCATAATTGGACTCACGTGGCGTATATGAATCTCGTATTACAAGGACCTCGAACTTCCCCATAACATCGATGTGATGCACACGAAAAGAATGTCGGGAGTCCCTTTTTCACACAGTCCTAAACATTCACAGGAAGTCAAAGGATAATGTCAAGGCTAGAGTTGATGTTGAGAAGCTTTGTGATAGGAAGAGATTACACATGCGACCTCCTCTCGTAAAATCGAAAGAATTGGTTCAAGCCGCATGCCTACTACTGCCGTGATAATGTCCAAAAGAAGGAGTCATTTAGGTGGCTCAAATACGTCGTGATGTTCCCTGACGGTTATTGTTCGAATATAAGTAAGGGAGTCAATCTTTTGACGGGACAAGTCAATGGGCTCAAGAGTCACGACTATCATATATGGATTGAGCGGCTGATGCGGTGATGGTTCGAGTATCTCCCGAAAAAGTATGGCGAGTGCTTGCGGAGTTGAGCCATTTCTTCCGCCCTCTGTGCTAGCGATATGTCCTCGGTGATTGAGAAGCTGCAAGTTCAGGTGTCGGAGTTGCTATGCAATTTGGAGATGATCTTTCATGAGCTTCTTTACTCGATGGCACATCTCATTGTGCACCTCATGAACGAGGCACTATTGGGGCGGTGCAATTTCGTTGGCAATTTTGTATTGAGAGAGACTTTAAGTATATTCGAAGATAATCGGAAACAAAGCCAAGATTGAAGCATGCATAGCTGAAGCAACATGCCTTGGGAGATGGCGGACGCCATGACAACCCTCTTGGCCGATGATGTTCCCACTATGCATAACCCGGTCTCTCGTTACAATGTCGACCTGCCCAAGAATGACCCCAATCTCGAGCTATTCCAATTTCCCGGTGGCAAGGCCGGTAAAGGACTAAAATATAGGTTGCTGAAGGAAGAGAAGGATTGCATAATGCTCTATGTGCTTATGAACATGAAGGAAGTGGTCGATTTCATTAGGTAAAATGGTGAACACCCTATTTCTCTATGCAGCTAGTAACTCGGTCTCCGTCTAATGCTTATTTTCTCCTTCTTAGCGATTTCACGGATGAGCGATGGCGGGACCGTGATCCCTCTCCCATGGAGTTGGAAACTCTCTTGAAAGAGGGTGCTCCGGAAATAAAAAAAACTTTGTGTCTGGTTTATGGAAAAGTAATTTCTAACTGTCCCTCTTACCTTGCAATATGTGACTTGTCGCTCTTATTCCACGTAACTCTTGAGCATAACAAATTCCTCTTGTACTTGAGGAGCTGATCCCAACGTTGAGATGTCAGATGAGCTGAAATGTGTTTCCCAAGGTTGTAACAGTGTCGTCATGAAGTATGAGAAGTATGATGTGAATGGGTTTCGCTTCCATATAGAGACGTACCAGAAAGGGCGACCGAATGCAAAAACGGTAAATACTGGGGTGTTCACCAAAGGAGCCGATTCCTTGATTACTATGGAAGGTTAGAGAATGTATCTGGTGACCTTCAATCGCACGAATGTCGAACTCAATCTTGTTGTGTTCAAGTGCCCTTGGTTTGACCCAAGGGTGGACCGAGAAGTACCCTTCCATTGGGTTAGTTGAAGTTAGGCCTTCAACCACCTATAGCGAGCCGGCGTCTTTGTTGTTGCTCACCAAGCCAACCAAGTTTATTATTTGCCCTACCCATGCCAGAAAGCGGAACTCCAGGGCTGGGAAGTCGTGTTCCAGGTATCGCCACATGGTAACCTACCGATTCCCTCCGAGGACGATTACAACAACATTAACCCTTTAACGTACGAGGGAATTTTCTATCAAGAGCAAGAGGACTTCGGACACTTTGATTTAGAACCGGTTGATCTTGAGGATCTTGGGAATGATGTAGAAACTCGGGGTGAGTCAGTGGTGAATCTACATGACATAAGTATGCTCGAAGCTCCATACCGAGAATGACAACGATGATGAGCCTACACCCTTCGATGAGAATCCAGATTTCTACTCAAAAGATAGTGATAGTGAGAATGAGAATGAGAATGTGAATGAGAATGAGAATGAAAATGATAGTGAGTATTTATTTTTAATGCATTTTATTTTGTCTTTGTGTAACTGTTTTCTTAATTGCATTATGCCTTTATTCTTTGTGTATACATTTTATTATGTCTTTGTGCTTAACTTTTCTCTTACTTAATGCGGTGTGATCGAACAATATGAGCAGCGGCAAGGCAACCAGTTAAATCCTTGCTTATGCGGCTGAAGCAGCAAGAAAAGTGCTACGGAGTGGAGACACCAAATCCCAATCCGCGTTACCCGATCTTGCTCCTGGCGGAGGGCGGTCGAGGCCGAGGTCGAGGAGGACGAGGGCAGGTGCCACGGAGGAGGCGTGGACTTTGACCCACCACCCTCTACAGCGGCGTGGCTCTGAGTTGTTCTGACAGAGCAGCCTTCGAGGCCGAGAAAGGCGAGTCCGAGGAGGCGAGTCTGAGAGGGAGGCGAGGACCGAGAGGAGGCGGGGACCGATCTGAGGCGGACACTAGCCGCGAGTTGGTGGGGCCGAAGAAATTGCGGAATCGTGGGGAATCGGAGTCCTGACGAGAAGTTTGAGCCTAGGACTCGGGAGGCGAAAGCCCTTATTATTCCGATGGCCTTGAGTAAGTGTACTAATTTGGCAATTTAAAACATTTTATTTCATGTTGGTCATAAATAATTATTGTGTACTAACGTTTATTATTGTGCAGCAATTGGACATTTCCTCCGGGGAAGCCTCGCCTTCCTAACAGCCTTGTTGGAGCTCGATTAGGAAGTTCGGCGGCTATCACATTACCCACGAGGGTGACGGAAGCTAGCTACCACTTGGGCGGACTACGGACTACCGTGTCCGGGCTTTCGACATTCTTGATCTTTGTCATCACCAAGTTTTGGGTAAGGCATATTTCTCGAGTTATGTTCATACTTGATGACCCCACCGTGCTAACTCATGACTCTTATGCATGATTGAAGTGCTTTTACCGTGTGGCGAGGAGGACCGGGAGAAGCGCGAAGGACTTTGCTTGGGGCTTGTGTGAAGTTGACCCCGGTGTGGTACAACCGGAAGGTCACGCCGCTAGCCACTTACGGGCTGACAGGCGTGAGGGTCGGGAAGGAAGACATTGTCGGTAGGAACCCTAATCCGAGTACTCGATGGCCTTGAGAAGAGTACATGTCGGTGAGTAAAATGTCAATGAGATTCTACATTGCTTCTAAGTTGCCATTGCATTTTACGGAGTTGAGTATTGCATTTTCAGGTTATCCCGATTGGGCGAGCCGCATCGACTCGCATGGGAGGAGCTGGTTAGGACGAGGTGGCTCGGAGAAGACGAGGAATTTGCAGCCTTGTCGGCGGGCAGCGGATAACCGAGGCGATGGTGGAACGACGCGCTTGAAACCGCAACTTTGACCGCTTCAAGGGAAGGTGGTGCGTATATACATGGAGCGACCTGCGTGCATTTCGCTTATGTTTGTACTTCATATGCATGATATTTTCTTTTCGCGATCTGTGGCCGAGGCACAACCCGGGAGGTGATTCATGGCGTCGCCGTCTATGAGATGATGCGTGAAAGAAGCCCAATTACTCGAGCCTCAACCCTCGTTGCCCGTGTACTTGGCACTTGCCGTAATGACTTGGGGAACTACGACGATGGTGAAGGCTCGTCACCCCATGTGGATGACCCCATTCGCGGAGATCGACGAGGAGTCGTTGGTCTGTCGAACGGATTGCAGCATGGACGCCTCAAGATTCTGAATAAGAAGGTCAAGCCTACCCTCGGACGAGCTTGGCCGTCTCAAGGCTACCTACCCCGACGACGGCCCCTATCCCGCCTCGTGGCCAGCCTCGTCTCCGCCGAGGATGTAAGTTTTCTTTTCATCATCTTTATGACTTTTGTTCTGCATGGCTAACGGTGAGATTCCTTGTATTTGAAATTGTAGTTCGAGTTAGACGCGACCTCTGAAGCCGCTTATGAGGAATATCGGTGGCCTTTCGGCATCATGGAGGCGAATCGATCTACATGCAATACGTAAATGTAAGTCCGAACCTTTATTTTTTGCAAAAGATACAAGTCCCTTCCCCGTTTGTTGTACCACGGCGACTTCTAAACTATCTTGCAGGCCATGATGGTGAATATTCAAACTGGCGAATAGAGATTTAGGGCCCGTGCCTCCCATGCCAGTCCGATGCCATTTTGGCAATCGAAGGAAAGCTTCGCTAGGACCTACTACGACGACACCGGTAAGTTCTTTGCGAACCCACCGGTTATCGCTTTACTTTGCCTGCAAGTTGCTAACATGTAGGCAACATGTAGGAGCAGGAGCTTGAGGGAAGCACTTTGGCCACGCCTTTGGATGGGCGTCGAGATCACACCGCTTCATGACGATGGTCCATCTCCGCCATTCTGCGGTGGTTCTCCCGAGCTTCACTTCTCCTACTCCCTCGCCAGGTGGCTCTTCTGCTGCTTCTACTGGACGCAACCCTCGGTAGAGGTCGCCACTTTTCACCAGGGGAGATCTCGGGTACACCCCGTCTCCTCCAGAGTTGTAGGGATGTGTGATGATGTCGATGATCTTGTATGACTAATGTATGGATGATCTTGTATGACTGATGTTGATACATGTGTGGCTGTATGGATGATGTATGACTAATGTGTGGAATATATATTGCATGGATGTATGGATGATGTATGGCTGTATGGATGTATGCATGGATGATGTATGGATGTATGCATGGATGATGTATGGCTGCTGAGAAAAATTCAAAAAAAAGCTGTATGTGATACGCCGACGGCAATTCCCTCGGCGTAGCCCTACGCCATGTGCCATATGGTCAGGCTACGAGAACCGCCGTCGGCGTAACCTACTCGCCGAGGGCAGGCGTCGGCCTAGCGCCACCTGGAAGGCTCGAGCGGTGGACACGTCACATACGCCGAGGCGGGCCGTCGGCGTAGCCCCCTCCTGGGGAGGCCCAGCGCGTGCCACGTGCTCCTCGTATGCCGAGGGCGAGGCCGTCGGCGTACGTCGCCCCCTGGGAAGGCCAGCGCGTGCCACGTGTCGAGGCTACGCCGAGGGCGCGGCCGTCGGCGTACGTGCTGCGCCGTTAGCCGGCCTTGTAACGGCGAGGATGCCGTGCGCCGACAGCTAATACGCCGACGGGCCGCCAACGGCCGTCGGCAAAGCCCTACGCCGACGGTGAGTGGATACGCCGACGGCCAGTGTTGCTCCGCCGAGGGAGACCTCCGCCGAGGGAGCTACGCCGACGGCAGCCCTCGGCGTAGCGTACGCCGACGGCGAAAGGGGCTACGCCGAGGGCTTTTTGCCGTCGGCCTAGCAGTCTGTTCCTGTAGTGATTACATGTCTAACATCAATCTGATCCTTGATGGATATAAACATGACATCAAGTTGCTTGCTAGAAACTCGTTCTCGAACAAAGTAAAAATCAATCTCAATATGTTTAGTACGTACATAAAAATAGGATTAGCAGATAAATATATAGCACCAGATTATCACACCATAGACACGGTTTCTCCTTGAATAAAACATCAAGATCACAAACAAGTGTTTCAACCCAAATAAGTTCAGCAGCGGCATTAGCAAGGGCTTTATACTAAGCCTCTGTACTGGACCGAGACAAAGTAGGTAGTTTTTTGGCACTCCAAGAAATAAGATTAAGACAAAAAAATATAGCAAAATCACCAGTAGAGCGTCTGTCATCAAGATCATCTTCCCAGTCTACAACTAAGTAAGCACTAAGCAGGGTAGAATTAGACATCTGAAAAGTAAGACCAGCCTTGCATGTGCCATGAATGTACCTTAAAATACTTTTGACGGCAGTCCATTGTGCATTTGTGGAGCATGGATATACTGATATACCTTATTAACTGAGAAACAAATATCAGATCTAGTTAGTGTCAAATATTGGAGTGCACCTACAATACTCATGTAACATGTGATGTCCTGTCAGGACCAAGAAGAGACCTATCTGTCAATGATAGTGTATCAGTTATGGAAAGTGATGTCGGGCATGATGTACAATCCCTCATGCCAACACGGTGTAGTAAATTTGTAGCCTATTTTCCTGATTCAAAAGCAAACGATTGGACTATCTGTGAACCTCAAGACCCGAAAAGAAATGAAGATTTCCAAGATCTTTAAGGGCAATGTCTGAACTTAGGTGATGAAGAAGAGCTGTAATGGCTTGATCCGAAGAACTCGTCACTATGATATCAACATAAATTAGAACCTGACTTATTCAATAGAAAAGCTAGGTGTCAGCCTTAGATGGAACAAAGCCATGCTAGAGGTTCCTGTTTCAGACCATACAAAGCTTTGTCTAGTTTGCAAATATTGTTTGGAGTAGTGGAAGACTCAAAACCAGGTGGTTGCTTCATGTAAACTTCCTCTTCCAGAACACTATGTAAGAACACGGTCTTTACATCTAGCTGTGTAAACTCCATCCTCGGAAGACAGAGATAGATAGAACAAGTCTAATGGTAACAACCTTAACAACATGACTGAGGGTATCTTCATAATCTATACCATATCGTTGTTTGAAACCTTTTGCAACAAGATGGGCTTTATACCTGTCAATAGTTCCATCAGCATTTTGTTGATGCGATAAACCCACTTACAGTCGATAATTTTTTTGTTGGAGCTTCGAGGCACAACATGCCAAGTGTTGTTTGCAAGAAGTGCATCATATTCATCTTGCATTACGAGTCTCCAGTTTGTATATGTAAGAGCCTCTGAAAGATTCCTTGGTTCTCCTATAGATGTGACCAAGGAATATCTAACAGTATCGTTTATATATATTTTTGGACTTAGGATACCTTTTTGAAGCCGTGTTTAAACTCTAACAGCAGGGGGCAGTGCAGATTATGGCTGTGCAGAGGATCCTGGGAAATCACCAACACTAGTGCTGTTGTCACCTGGTGCTAGAGTCCCGTCGCTGCCAATGTTGTCTCCTGAGGCATTGAATGAAGGCAGGGACCGGTACAGTGACAATTCCAGATGACACGGGTTGATTTCGTCAATGCCCATTGTTATGGACTTGGGTTTTAGAGAAGATGGGGATGCTGAAAGTCGCAGAATGGTTAACAGACAAGCAACACGGGACACGAGATTTACCCAGGTTCAGGCTCCCGGAGGGAAAACCCTACTCCCGCTTGTCTGCTCTTGATTACGGCGAAACCGAAAGTTACAGGGGTGCGCAGATGCAACCTGGCGTGGAGGTGTGTATGCGATGGTGGAAGAGGTTATATCTGTAGATCTGTTGTGGTGTAGTCTATTGTATCATGATCTATCCTCCTCGTTGGACCCTCCTAGCCTTTATATATGGGGAGGCTAGATCTCGGCTGCCAATACGATTTGGTTACAAGTTGTATTCAAACTCTAGTCTTGAGATTTCCTTGTCTTGTGCGCTTGGGAGTCCGTGTCCATATGGGATTCATAGCAGCCGAAACGTCATAAGTGTCATGGACCCTAGCAGGTCATCAAGTGGGCCTTCTGTCGGGCATGACCAGGTATGCTAACATCGGGTACCCGTAGGGCATATCCATGTTAGTAACCCCCGAGTGTCCATCCGAAACGTAGATTCGGGTGGAGACTTAGTTGTCTTGATCCTTGCATTTGGATGTCGGAGTCAAAAGTTGTGTCGAGTGTGAAGCACTTCACCCGAAAGTTCATCGAGTCAGCTAAATTTGTTCGGTCGTTGTAAAGGAGTCAACATTATGGACGTAGTTAACACAATGGACTATATGGTGCACGACCAGCATTCCCTATGGAAGTAGCCCCCGAGTGTCTGTTCGAGTCGTAGACTCAAGTAGAAACTTATAGTCATCATTTGCGCAATACGGTGATCCGGAAGTTCTTTGGATAACCTTGCAGATGCCCTGAATGCCTTCATTTTTTGAGTGCGCAACCAGCGCTCCCTATGGAATCGATGTTGGAGATATGCCCTAGAGGCAATAATAAATACAGTTATTATTATATCTTTGTGTTTATGATAAATGTTTACATTCATGCTATAATAGTATTAACCAGGAAACATTAATACTTGTGTGATTTGTAAACTAAATTAGAGTTCCTGGTAAAGCCTCTTCATAATACTAGCTTGTTGGTTAATAAAAGTTTGTGGTTTCCCAATCATGAACATTGATATGTTGTTAACAACAATATCATATCATTAGGAGAATGGTATGATGGACATAATCCTATAGATAAGCGTAGCATAAAGATCAAGTCATTTTAATAGTTCAATTGCTATAAGCTTTCTGATACATAGTAACCTAATTCCTTCGACCATGACATTATGCTTATCACCATCACCGGAAGGATGCTTTGATGACATCAAACACCACACCGTAACTGGGTGGCTATAAAGGTTGCTTTGAGTGTTCGTAAAGTATGGGTTGAGACACATGGATCAAGAGTGGGATTTGTCCATCCATATGACGGATAGATATACTCTGGGCCCTCTCGGTGGAATGTCATCCAATTAGCTTGCAAGCATGTGAATGGCTCACAAGGGATCACATATCACGGGAATGAGAAAAGAGTACTTATCGGTAACGAGGTTGAACTAGGTATGCAGAGATATCGACGATCAAAACCTCGGATAAGTAAACTATCGTGAGACAAAGGGAAATTGGTATCGTATGTAAGTGGTTCATTCGATCGCAAAGTAATCGTAGAAATATGTGGGAGCCATATGAATTTCCAGATTCCTCTATTGGTTATTGTTCGGAGAAGTGTCTCGATCATGTCCGCATAATTCACGAACCGTAGGAAGACACACTTAAGGATTCAATGTTGTTGAGTAGTTATGGAATGATGAGTAAGAGACCGAATGTTGTTCGGAGTCTCAGATGGGATCCGGGATATCACGAGGAGATCCGGAATGGTCCGAAGAATAAGATTCATATAAGAAAAGTCCTGTTTCGGAGTTGGAGAATGATTCCAGTGTTTGTCGGGAATGTTCTAGAAGGGTCCGGAAGGTCCGACACTTCGGAGGGGAAGGGTACATGAATGTGTCATAACAAGTTGGAATGGTTGCATCATGTACCAGGTATCATGGCTGGGCAAAATAAAGGGATAAATCAAATCCTAGTTTGAAAAGTCAAACGCCAATTTGAAAAGTCAAACGGCAGTTTTGCTTGGTGGAGGGAGAGTAGGAAACCTACTTGGGGAGGAGTTCCTCTCCCTCCACCCGCCGGCCAAGGAGGACGACTTGGGGGAGTACTCCCTCCCCTTGGCTGGCGCCCTCCCACCTATAAAAGGAGGGGTAGGGGTGCCCCTATAGACCTACACCTCTCTCCACTAAACCCTAACCCTAGCCGCCGGCCACCAAGTCGCCGCCGCCTCCCTAGGGTTTCCTCCTAGCCGTCGAGTTGGGGCCCTCCCCTTGCCCTAGCCTCCGGCCTAGCCCTCTCTCCTTGGTGCCTCTAAACCCTAGATCGCCAAGGCCTCTCTCATAGTCCACCATACTCGCTCCGGCTTAAGGAGAAGCTCTGCGAGATCTCCCCTCTACTTCCGGTACCACACCGTCGTGATGCCAGAATCGCGAGGAGAGTGCTACAACCTCCGCTGCCTGCTGCAACAAGGGAGAGGAAGGTCTTCATAGAGTATCGAACGTGTGACCGACTGCGGGAGCGCTGCCAGAATGCAGCGCTGGAAGGATCGTCTACACGATCTTGAGATCGGCAAGAGTACGACTACATCACCCACGAGAATCTGCTCTCATTAAACACTTTGGAATCTTTGAGGGTGAGTTATTCTATTGACTCATTGCTACAATCTAGTAGATAGATCTTGGCTTGTTTGTTTGTATGCGGTAGAAATTTTTTGTTTTCCATGCTTCGAACCCCTACAGTGGTATCAGAGCCGTGTCTATATGTAGATCTGTTGCACGAGTAGAACACAATGGTCATTGTGGGCGGTGGTGCTTTTATTATCAATTGCTTCTTGTGTACTTTGCATCTTGCGGTATGATGGGATGAAGCGGCCCGGACTAACCTTACATGACATCGTTCATGAGACTTGCTCCACGCTCAACATGCAACTTGTATTGCATAAGTGGCTTTGAGGGTGTCTGTCTCTCCCATTATAGTAAAGATCCAATTTACAACGGGCACTTGATAGTTCAAACATTAACGTTGTGGTTCTTGTTCGTAAGTTAGAGCGACACTTATTGAAATCCCCAAACCACGTAAAATATGCAAAGAAAATTAGAGGCGTCTAACTTTGTTTTGCAGGGGTGTGCTGTGATGTGATATGGCCATGATTGTGATTATATTTGATGTATGCAATGTTCCTTATTGTAACTTGGCAACCGACAGGAGCCATATGGTTGTCTTTAATTTCTGTTAAGACCCGCGTGTCTATTCAAAGTAGTTGTAATAGTTGAAGCTGGTGGACGACAACCATGGAGAAGCGTCATTGACCTTGATGCAATGCCGGTGATGATGGAGATCATGTTCGTGCTTGAAGATGAAGATCGGAAGCACAAAGAAGAAGGCCATATAATATCACATATTATGAATTGCATGTGATGTTAATCCTTTATGCATCTTGTATTTCTTAGTTAACGACGGTAGCATTATAAGATGATCCCTCATGCACATAAATTTCAAGTTCTAAAGTGTTCATCCTTAGTAAGCACCGTTGCTAAAGCTTGTTGTTTCGAAGCACCACGTGATGATCGGGTGTGTTAGATTCTGCAAGTGTATACAACGTGAGCAAGCCAGATTTGCTCATGAGGAAGCTAAGGTTTGATCTTGACGAGCCTAGCATGTACAGACATGGTCTCGGAACATGTATCACCGAAAGGTAAAGCATGAATCATATAGTAGATATGATGAACATGTCGATTGTTCGCCATTGAGGCTACATCAACTCTCGTGATGATCGGTTTTGATGTGGTGGATTTGGTTCGTGTGATCACTAAAACAATGTGAGGGATATTGTTTTCAGTGGGAGTTCACCTAGATTAATTTAACTATTAATTAGAACTCAATTTGTCATAAACTTAGTCTAAACTATTGCAAATATATTGTAGATCAATGGCGGCCCCTACCATCAATTTTAATGCGTTCCTAGAGAAAGAAAAGTTGAAAAACAATGGAAGCAACTTCGCGGATTGGTTCCGCAATTTGAGGATTGTCCTCAATGCTGGGAATTTGACCTATGTGCTGGATGCACCGCTGGGTGACCCGCCTGTAGCTGATGCTACTGATGAAGTAAAGAATGTTTACCTTGCTCGTAAGAATCAGTACTCCACAGTTTAGTGTGCTATCTTGTATGGTTTGGAATCGGAGCTTCAGAAAAGGTTTGAGAACTCAGACCCACATGATATTATTCGTGAAAACTACAATATGCAAAGCATGAACAAGCAGTTGCCAGAACTCTTCTCCATGTTGAAATCTGCAAAAAGTGGAGATCAAGAAAGAGCACCAAGTGTTGGTGGTCAATAAGACCACCAAATTCAAGAAAGGCAAGTCTAAGCAAAAGGGAAACTTCAAGAAGGGTGGTAAGAAAGTTGCCGCACCGACGGAGAAGACCAAGGCTGGACCTAAGCCTGATACTGAGTGCTTTTACTGCATGGGAGAGGGTCACTGGAAGCGGAATTGCCCAAAGTACTTGGCGGATTTGAAGAACGGCAACATCAAGAAGAAAGGTATATCCGATATACATGTTATTGATGTGTATCTCACTAGTACTCGTAGTAGTGTCTGAGTATTTGATACTGGTTCGGTTGCTCATATTTGTAACTCGAAACAGGTACTGCAGAATAAACGGAAGCTAGCGAAGAACGAGGTTACGATGCGTGTTGGAAATGGATCAAAGGTTGATGTGATCTCGGTCGGCACGCTACCTCTTCATCTACCATCGGGATTAGTTTTATACTTAAATAATGTTATTTGGTTCCTACGTTAAGCATGAACATTATATCAGGATTTTGTTTATTGCGAGATGGTTACTTGTTTAAGTCTGAGAATAATGGTTGTTCGATTTATATGAGTAATATGTTTTATGCACATGCACCTTTGATAGATGGTCTATTCTTATTGAATCTCGATAGTGTAAATACACATATTAATAACATTGAAGCTAAACGTTTGAAATTGGGCGATAACTCGACCTATATGTGGCACTGTCGTCTTGGTCGGAGTGAAGCGTATGAAGAAACTCCATTCCGATGGACTTCTTGAATCACTTGAAAGATGTGAAGCATGTCTGATGGGTAAAATGACTAAGACTCCATTTTCTGGTATGATGGAGCGAGCTACGGACTTATTGGAAATCATACATACCGATGTGTGTGGTCCAATGAGTGTAGCATCGCGCGGTGGTTATCGTTATGTTCTTACCTTCACGGATGACTTGAGTAGATATGGGTATATCTATTTCATGAAACATAAGTCCAAAACTTTCGAGAAGTTTTAGGAATTTCAAAGTGAGGTAGAGAATCAACGTAACAAGAAGATTAAATTTCTATGTTCTAATCGTGGAGGTGAATATCTAAGTTACGATTTGGCGAGCATTTGAAGAAATGCGGAATACTTTCACAACTGACACCGCCGGGAACACCACGGCGTAATGGTGTGTCCGAACGTCGTAATCGAACTCTCTTAGATATGGTTCGTTCTATGATGTCACTTACAGATTTACCGCTATCATTTTGGGGTTATGCATTAGAAACAGCCGCATTCACTTTAAATAAGGCACCATCTAAATCCGTTGAAATGACACCGTATGAATTATGGTTTGGGAAGAAACCTAAATTGTCGTTCCTTAAAGTTTGGGGTTGCGAAGCCTATGTAAAGAAGTTACAACCGGACAAGCTTGAACCCAAAGCGGAAAAATGCGTGTTCATATGATACCCGAAGGAAACTATTGGGTATACCTTCTATCATAGATCCGAAGGCAAAATCTTCGTTGCCAAGAATGGATCCTTTCTAGAGAAGGAATTTCTCTCCAAAGAAGTGAATGGAAGGAAAGTAGAACTCGACGAGGTTGTCGAACCTTCTCTCGAAATTGCAAGTAGCGCAGCACCGGAAGAAGTTCCTGTGGTGCCTGCACCAATAAGAGAGGAAGCTAATGATGATGATCATGAAACTTCGGTTGTAGTTGCTACAGAGCCTCGCGGGTCAACGAGAACTCGTACCACTCCTGATTGGTATGATCCCGTTATGAATGTCATGTTTGTGGACAACACCGATGACCCTGCGACATATGAGGAAGCAATGATGAGCCCAGATTCAAATAAATGGCAAGAAGCCATGAAATCCGAGATTGGATCCATGTACGAAAACCAAGTATGGACTTTGGTGGACTTACCGGATGGCCGGAAGGCTGTCAAGAACAAATGGATTTTCAAGAAGAAAACAGATGTTGATGGTAATGTTACTGTCTATAAAGCTCGACTTGTCGCAAAAGGCTTTCGAAAAATTCAAGGAGTTGACTACGATGAGACTTTCTCACCAGTAGCGAAGCTAAAGTCTATGAGGATTTTGTTAGCAATCGCTGCATATTACGATTATGAGATATGGCAGATGGATGTCAAAACATCATTCCTCAATGGAGACATTGATGAAGAGTTGTATATGATGTAACCCAAAGGTTGTGTCGATCCTAAAGATGCTAACAAGGTATGCAAACTTCAACGGTCCATATATGGATTGAAGCAAGCATCCCGAAGTTGGAATCAACGTTTTGATAAGGTAATCAAAAGTTTTGTTTTATACAAATTTATGGAGAAGCTTGTATTTACAAGAAAGTGAGTGGGAGCTCTGTAGCATTCTTAATACTATATGTAGATGGCATATTGTTGATTGGGAATGATGTAGACCTTCTTAATAGTGTCAAGGAATATTTGAATAATAGTTTTTCAATGAAAGATCTTGGCGAAGCAGCTTACATATTAGGCATAAAGATTTATAGAGATAGATTGAGACGCCTAATATCATTGTCACAAAGTACATATTTGGACAAAGTTCTAAAGAGGTTTGGAATGGAATATAGCAAGAAAGGGTTCTTGCCCATGTTGCCCAATACGACCTTGAGTAAAACTCAAAGTCCAGCAACGGCAGAAGATAGAGAAATGATGAGTAAGACTCCCTATGCCTCAGCCATAGGATCTCTAATATATGCCATGCTATGTACTAGACCCGACATTGCATATGTTGTTAGTTTAACTAGCAGATATCAAAGAGATCCAGGAGTGGATCATTGGACAGCGGTCAAAAACATCCTTAAGTACTTGAGAAGAACTAAGGATATGGTTCTTTCTTATGGAGGTGATGAACAGCTCGTTGTTAACGGTTACACCGATGCTAGTTGGAACACCGATCCAGATGATTCTAAATCTCAATCTGGATACATATTTACTTTTAATGGTGCAGCAGTTAGCTGGAGGAGTGCAAAGCAAAGCGTTGTGGCGACATCTTCAACTGAATCGGAATACATAGCT
Organism: Avena longiglumis; assembly: GCA_030063025.1. Taxonomy (NCBI): domain Eukaryota; kingdom Viridiplantae; phylum Streptophyta; class Magnoliopsida; order Poales; family Poaceae; genus Avena; species Avena longiglumis. The sequence goes on from CP125977.1 coordinate 502,563,325, forward strand.
GCTTCGGAGGCTTCACAAGAAGCGATATGGATGAAGGAGCTCATTACAGAGCTCGGTGTGGTTCCAAGTGCGCTGGACCCAATGTCTATCTACTGTGATAACATGGGCGCCATAGCCAATGCGCAAGAACCAAGGTCACACAAGAAGCTGAAGCACATCAAGCTACGTTTTCACGCTATTCGAGAACATGTACAAGATGGTGACATAAAGATTTGCAAAGTACACACAGATCTGAATGTGGCGGATCCGTTGACTAAACCTCTCTCGAGGGAAAAACATGACCAACACCAAACTGCCATGGGTGTTCGGTATATTACCATGTAATCTAGATTAGTTGACTCTAGTGCAAGTGGGAGACTGTTGGAGATATGCCCTAGAGGCAATAATAAATACAGTTATTATTATATATTTGTGTTTATGATAAATGTTTACATTCATGCTTGAATAGTATTAACCAGGAAACATTAATACTTGTGTGATTTGTAAACTAAATTAGAGTCCCTGGTAAAGCCTCTTCTTAATACTAGCTTGTTGGTTAATAAATGATTGTGGTTTCCAAATCATGAACATTGAGATGTTATTAAAAACAAGATCATATCGTTAGGAGAATGGTATGATGGACATACTCCTATAGATAAGCGTAGCATAAAGATCAAGTCATTTTAATAGTTCAATTCTATAAGCTTTCTGATACAAAGTAACCTAATTCCTTAGACCATGAGATCATGCTTATCACCATCACCGGAAGGATGCTTTGATGACATCAAAACACCACACCGTAACCGGGTGGCTATAAAGGTGGCATTGAGTGTTCGGAAAGTATGGGTTGAGACACATGGATCAAGAGTGGGATTTGTCCATTCATATGAAGGATAGATATACTCTGGGCCCTCTCGGTGGAATGTCATCCAATTAGCTTGCAAGCATGTGACTGGCTCACAAGGGATCACATACCACGGGAACGAGAAAAGAGTACTTATCAGTAACGAGGTTGAACTAGGTATGCAGAGATACCAACGATCAAAACCTCGGATAAGTAAACTATCGTGAGACAAAGGGAAATTGGTATCGTATGTAAGTGGTTCATTCGATCGCAAAGTAATCGTAGAAATATGTGGGATCCATATGAATTTCCAGATTCCTCTATTGGTTATTGTTCGGAGAAGTGTCTCGATCATGTCCGCATAATTCACAAACCGTAGGGAGACACACTTAAGGATTCGATGTTGTCGAGTAGTTATGGAATGATGAGTAAGAGACCGAATGTTGTTCGGAGTCTTGGATGGGATCCGGGATATCACGAGGAGATGCATAATGGTCCGGAGAATAAGATTCATATAAGGAAAGTCTTGTTTCGGAGTTGGAGAATGATTCCGGGGTTTTCATCGGGAATGTTCTAGAAGGGTCCGGAAGGTCCGGCACTCCAGAGGGGAAGGGTACATGAATGTGTCATAACAAGTTGGAATGGTTGCATCATCTACTAGGTATCATGGATGGGCAAAATAAAGGGATAAATCAAATCCTAGTTTGAAAAGTCAAACGCCAATTTGAAAAGTCAAACGACAGTTTTGCTTGGTGGAGGGAGAGTAGGAAACCTACTTGGGGAGGAGTTCCTGTCCCTCCACCTGCCGGCCAAGGAGGCCAACTTGGTGGAGGACTCTCCTCCCCTGGCCGGCTCCCTCCCACCTATAAAAGAAGGGGCAGGGGTGCCCCCTCTAGCCTACACCTCTCTCCACCAAAACCCTAACCCTAGCCGCCGGCCTCCTGCAGCCGCCGCCGCCCTAGGGTTTCCTCCTAGCCGCCGAGTTGGGGCCCTCCCCTTGCCCTAGCCGCCGGCCTAGCCCTCTCTCCTTGGTGCCTCTAAACCCTAGATCACCAAGGCCTCTCTCATAGTCCACCATACTCGCTCCGGCTTAAGGAGAAGCCCTGCGAGATCTCCCTCTACTTAGGTACCACTGCAGGTCGCCTAGGAATCGCGAGGAGAGTGCTACAACCTCAGCTGCCTGCTGGAACAAGGGAGAGGAAGGTCTTCATCGAGTACCGAACGTGTGACCGACTGCGGGAGCGCTGCCGGAACGCGGCGCCGAAAGGATCGTCTACACGATCTTGAGATCGGCAAGAGTACGACTACATCACCCATGAGAATCTGCTCTCGTTAAACACTTTGGAATCTTCGGGGGTGAGTTATTCTATCGACTCGTTGCTACAATCTAGTAGATAGATCTTGGCTTGTTTGTTTGTATGCGGTTGAAATTTTTTGTTTTCCATGCTACAAACCCCTACATAGTTTCCTATCATCTTGTAAAGTAAAATTATGGTGCCAATCGAATCGACACTATTGCACTGTTTGCTAGGCCTTTTCGTTAGCCTGATTACCCTTAGTCCCAGTACCTTGCCGAGACACTTGGAGTTCAAGGATTTGACGGTCAGGCAGAATCAGCTACTCGGGCTGTCGCGTATGAGGTTCTCGAGTGCGTGGAGCTGATGGCACATTAGGTTACTCGAAGAGGTCGCAACCCCCGAGTGTTTTGAGTGCGAGTTAAAAAAGAAATCAACTCTAATAGGGAAACTTAGCTTTATTGGTAGTTGTCGTGGACGAAGTTGATGCGGATAGCGGGCTCCGCATCCGAAGATTGCCGTAGTCGGAGACCGCATCGGGTCACAAGACGGAGTCTAAGGAGATCCCGGGTCGCCGCAGTCGAAGACCACAACATGTTGCGCGATGAAGTTGAAGGAGCCCCCGAGACGCCGCTGCCGAAGACCATAGCGGGTGGCGGGTGTCGAAGACTCGGCGGGTCGCATGACGAAGTCACCATACCCCTCGGGCGTGTAGTTGATGTGATCGATGTAGTCGAGATGGCGTTCGGGAGCCGATGCGGCGGACTGGAGTCAATGCGGCAGCGGGTCACCAAGGTCGATGGTGGCAGCAGTTTGTCGCAATCGAAGATCGCAGAAGGTCGACATAGTCGAAGAGTATAGCAGGTTGTCGAGGTCGAAGACCGCAAAGGATCGCCGAAGTCGAAGACTATAGAGGATCACTGGAGCCAAAAGAACCGCCAGGTTGCTAGAGCTGAAGACCACAATAGGTCGCCGAAGAGGAGGGAGCCCCCAAGTCGCTGGGGCCAAAGATCACAGCAGGTCGCCGAAGAGGAGGGAGCCCCAAGTCATTGGAGCCGAAGATCGTATCGGGACGCCGCAATCAAAGACCGCAGCAGGTCACACGGTGAAGTCGGTGTAGCCCTCGAGTGTGGAGTCAAAACGGTCGAGGAGTCATCGTGGCGGACGAGTGGTCAAGCTTGATACGTCGGAAACATATCTATAATTTTTGATGTTCCATGCTTGTTTAGTATCTACTTTTATTTGCTTTGTCCACACTTTGAGGTGTTTTTTATATGTTTTTTGGTACTAACCTATTAACAAGTTTCCACAGTGCCAGTTGCCTGTTTTCTGCTGTTTTTGGTTCCAGAAAAGCTAGTAAGGAAATATTCTCGGAATTGGACAGGACAAAAGCCAAAGTCAATATTTCATCGAGGAGAACACAAAGTCCAGAGGAGAGACAAAGGGGCGCCACAGGGCGGATGCACCCCCAGGCGTGGCCTAGGGTGGGCCCACGCCTGGGCAGGGTGTGGGCCCCCTGGACGCCTCCCAGCCTCGCCTCTTCACCTATAAGAAGCCCCCGATGAATATTCCAAAAAACCGTCTGTAGCCGTCGCCACCATCGTCCCTAGATCGGGGAGATCTGAAGCTCTTCCCGGCACCCTTCCGGAGGGGAGATCATCCTGGAGTCCTTCTTCTTCATCATGCCAGCCTCCGGTATGAAGCGTGAGTAGTTCCACCTTGAACTACGGGTCCATGTAGTATCTAGATGGTTGTATCTCCTCCTTGTGCTTTCATGTCTAGATCTTGTGAGCTCCGTTCATGCGGTGACCCAGCATACCAATTCATGATGTCGTATACTATAGTCATTGACATAACACCAATGAAACACCGTTCACTAGTATTACATCCCTCAGAATGGCATAACAGAAACACAGCGGGTCCAATACATGGCTAAAGGTTACAACTCACTCTTTACACAAGATCCAGAGAACACTCTAGGTTAAAGAGAGAGAAAGAACTTATTACGGAGAAGGATTAAAAATGAACACCATGATAAGGATTATACTATTAAGTCTAGTATTATGACTAAGAGGTTGGCATTGCTGCTATTGCAACGCACGACATAAATAGGTTCTTTGGCTAGAGATTACACTCCTCTCTAATCCGTAACTTCTTCTTCACTTGAGTTGATGAATGTGTTGACTTCCTTGACTTCACTGAAAAGCCTTAGCTTTTGATGATTCCTGGAGAATAACTTGATGTAGACATCTTCTTAATGGCTTTAGAATCTAGCAAGGGTTAAGAAGATACTTTGAGTACGAGCGTACTCAGCAAATTCACTAGAAAAGGAGTGTTTGATGCACTATAACTATAGCCACAGACCGTAGGTCGTCGGCAATGCAAGTTTTCATAAACATTTCTTCAAAGGTTGCTTTTATTCTGAAAAGCTATGTCCGTCAGCCTTCACAGGTTTACCAGAACCTTCATGGGGTTCCTTTCCCGCCGCGTTCGCAGCTCCTTCCCGGAAAAGGGAGTAACAAGTTACAGTTTTTACACTCTGCAGAGGTGTGTTACTTTACCCATGAGAGATCAACTCTTTGTTGCACAACCGGGCAGCTTATTCCCGTCCATAATTCCATGATGTGGGTCCCAGGAGATGATCCAAGCCAATCACTGCCCGCTTCGCGACCTTGCATGCCTCCTTGGTGTACTCCATGCCCACATAAAGAATTACGGCAATGGTTTGTACAAACCGTTAGATGTCAGAACTATCGTGGGACGTTGAGGGTTCCCACCCATATGTTGCATAACCTCTACGAATTACCAATTAATATGCACGCTACGAGGATAACAGCCACGACCTGCACATCCGGCTTCATGCTAGAGGAAGAAGATACAACTGACTTCTCCGTCCCATTCCAAATCTCATGGTCAACGCGTAATATACGGCGCAAGAATCACTGGCGACATTGGTTGTTAAGTCCTAGGTGATATAGTTCGGAACAGTGGTATTCCAACTATCAGATTTAATAGATTAGCTGATCACCCTGGATCAGTAACCAATAGTTCACATTATTACCAAAAATAGTGTTTTTAGACCTTTTTCAAATGTAGGTGATAACAACACTGGATTTGTTAAACACTTTACAGAAAATAAACAAAGGACATGAGCAAGTGTGAACTTGCCTTTTGTGATTGCAAGATTATGCACTCACGGTCTTCGAGTCAGTATAAGATCCAAAATCTGAAATCAACATCATTGGTCCGGTAAGGACTAATGTTTAAAGAAGCAATATGCTTTTATGCATAAGTAATGTGATGCACGTTCTACATGCAAATCCCGGGGATAACGTTGTCCTAGGGTTTGGAATCCGAAAATGGTTACTTCGGAGTGTGTGGTTCTTTTGGATAAGTTTTACATTTGTGTTTCTATTAAAGCTTAAGTGGTTGTGAGCAACACATATGTAGTAGTAAATTATACACTTATGAAACGCTAGTCAAGATTGCTTATACAAGAGTTCTTGTTTGAAGTGGCAAAAAGGATAACCTTTGAAGTAAAGGTTTCTCTTCTAAGGTTTATACAAACATTGTGGTTAGTTAGTGGTGGTTGATGTTATTGGTTTTCCCAAATGGTTTGGCTTGAGTTGCTTTATAATTTAACAACTTCAGACCAAATTTAACTATAAAACATACAGTAATGTTTATTGTATTATATTTAGATTTTTGGAGACTAAAGTTAACTTTAAAAAACAAAATATAGATAGTTTTGGAAGTATAATACTTGTACATTTGCACCTTGTGTATTTGAAATGTTTTCTTAAATTTATTTAAGACTGGTTATTCTTTTACTTGAGATAATGGTTTCTTAATTCTATGATATATTAGTATCATTTACCTTTTATAGATGAGTGAGTATAGTTTATAATTCCAGATATATTTTCACTTAACTACTTTTGAACTTTCTATAGTGTTGTGGTAATTTTTGTAATTTGATAGTTAAAGTAGATAGAAAGGATCTGATTTATTCACAAGTGTCACATCCCAAGATTTTCCAAATCTTGTTATGTGGAAAATAAATAAACAAAATAAATAATTGTTGAAATTTAGAGTGAAAAGAAACTTTTGTTTCTAAATGGAAACTTAAAATCCCATCTTGAACAAACTTTGGTTAATGTTTGAATCCAACTAAATTCAAATCAAGTGGAATGCACTCTTCTTAAATGCATCTGGAAATTTAAAAACTTGAGAAATAAACCAAAACCCTAAAACCCTAATGGAAGAAAATCATTTCCAAGTTATCTCCAAGCCTATGGATTTGATCCATATAAAAATTAGTCAAACAAACATTTCAAAATGATCAAGAATGACAAATAGAAATATTATAAGACCATATAAATTGGTTTCACTTAATTTGGAGCCATGAATAAAATCTTATGAATTTAATAAGATAAGGAAATTGAATTTCCAAAGCTAATAAAACTCTTATCTAAAATCCATACCAAATGGTGAGAAAATAATCTTAAAGGATTTAAAAAGATAAACAAATAATAAATAAAGTTATAATAGTTAGAATCACTATTTTTGGATCTTAAATAAAAAGATATGGTTTTTATAAAGCAAAGGTAGAAATATAAATGAGGATTATTTTATAGAGCCAAATTAAATCTTGGCCAAGCTTTTGAAATAAATTTTTTTTGTTTGATAAAAAGAGTAAAGGTTTATTTAAATAAAATAATGAGGATTTATTAATATCCATTTTTATTAAAGTAATGGATTTTCCATTTTAAATAAACACTAAAACTTGTTAATTTGTTTTAAATAAAGATTTCCAAGTGTTTTAGTTTTTCAAATGAAACCTACTGAAAAGATTTTGATATTATTTAGTTTTCAAAAAGAATTTTAAAATAAATTAAAACCTATTTGAATTAAAGACTAAGGTCTATTTATTTAATTAATAATAGATCCTAAAAGAATAAAAGTATTATTTTATTTTGGACTTTGAAATATGTTGATAAACAGAATTAAAAATTCACCCAAACTTTGGTGGTGATTTGAATTCAAATGGAGATTGAATAATATTACTAAATCTTATTTAATTAAAACTAGAGCCTATTTTAAATAATTAAAAGGCCCTAAAAAGAATAAATATATTATTCTAAATTTGACTTTGGAATGTGTTATTAATCAGTATATGAATCTACACAAATTTTGGTTGAGGTTTGAATTGATTTGTTGCTTGAATTGTTTGTTTGAAAATCAAATCAGAATATTCAAACAGAAAAAGGGAAAAGTTTAGTATAAAAAAAGGAAACAAAGCAGCCCAACCCGTCAGACCCAGTTCAGGCCCAGCAGTCCATTTTCCTCTCTCCCTCAAAACGTTATTCTCTCACTCACAAGTTGACCCGCACAGCGAATGACAGTTGGACCCCACCTCTTCTCTCTCTCACTCGCTGACGCCAGGCCCCACTGCCACCTCACCATCTTCTCCACCCACGCGAAAACCGCGCCCTCCCGGCCGTTTCCTGCCGTTAACTCCTCGGAGTAAATTCGCTGCAATAGCTCGACGATTAATCCTCGCGATTACGCCTGATAAACACCCTCCCTCTCTTCTTCCTTTCCCCTCAAACTCCGTTGCTAGAGAGCAACTAGGCTGCCCCTAATTTACTTTGCATTGCCGCTGTCTCCGGCGAGCTCCACCTCCGATTCCGGCCAAACCCTGCCGCCCCTTTCCCCCTCGACCACGCTCACTTGCTTCTAACCTCCTGGCGAATCTCCCCGTAGAGCCAGCTCGCCCGCGCGTGCTCTGCAACGTCGACAGCGTCTCCAACAGAGCAACGCCGCTGTCTGCTTCAACTCCGGCGATGCCTCCCCGTAAGCCACGTCCCCCACTTCACCTCTGGATGACCCTCCCACACTCACCACTCTCCCGCGCATCTAACCATGCTTTCCATTTTCTCTGGCATGCTCTGATGCCTCGTCTTCAACCTCGCCTGAGCACGCCCGATGACTCCACGAACTCCGGCGAGCAATTGTCGTGAACCCCGAGCGCCCCTTCGCCAGCAAGGACCACCTTGAGCTTCCCCACGCCACGGCGAACTTGGTGAGCATCTCCCCACCCTCTCTCGCTTCCTGCATCGCTTGCATCGCCACCGTCTGACCGCTCCGCCGCCACCTGCCGCCGCCAGCGCCGCCCATCTTTGGCAAGCGTGCTGTGCACCGTCCGATCTTGATCACGTGGCCACGATAGAAATTAACCGAAGGGGTAAGTAGTTCCTCTGAGCCGCACGATTAAACTTAGATCCAACGCTCCACAGCGATCGATCCGAGCGAAGCGGTATCGACGAATAAAAACACGCCGCGTGGCCCAGAGTCTGTTTAAAAAACAAAATTTGTTCTATTAGATGTGCCAATTTGAAAAATTCATAACTTTCAAACCACACGTCCAAATTTTGCAAATTTTATATCAATGGATTCAGCAAAACATGTACTTTCTGACCATGCACTTTGTTTAGTAAAATGCTTCTGTTAAATTGATTATTTTTGCAGAAACTTGTGTATGCATATTTAGAATATAAAAATTGTTCTAAAATGATTTTGGGGATAAAACCTTTGGCAAATGGTTTGTTTTAAACCTACTGATCATAGGAATCAATTTGTGGTTTCAAAATTATATTTGGTGAAGCAAAATAATAAATCATTGATCTAAACCATTTCTAGACAAATAAAGATAATGTTTATTTATTAAAAATGCTTTTGGAGGAAAACCTTTGAGAAATGTTTTGAATTAAACTCTCTGACCCCAAGCACCAAGTTTTATGATTTAAAAATGTATTTGGTGAACCCTATAAAGATTGCTATTTTGATAAAGGCATTTTCAACCACATAAAATAATGAATTGATTTAAAAATGGTTTATAGGTAAAATCTTTTGCAAATAGTTTTACCACTTTATAAAATGTCCAATAAGTGTTTTAGAATGTTTATAACCTATTATAAACCACTTTTGTAAATAAAACAAAGTTTGGCATGCTTGCATGCATTGTTTTGTTTCTATCATTTTATGTGATGTTTTGCTTGAATGGTAGATTGAAATATTGCTTGCTTGATTGAATTGTAGTGGAACTTGAAGAGTGTGATTGTTATAAAGATCAAGGAGTGAACCTATATTCTCTACCAAAAAGGCAAGTGATGCTTCATACTTTTGTCCCATTATTTTCACTATGCATTAGTGATAATTTTTAAGTAGGACTTGCATGGAATTTTTGCTAAGTATAAACTATGCCATGGGAAATCCTAGTAGATGAAACCTTGGTAGAAATTCCCTAAGTTAAGATTCCCACTACTATCATGCTTAGCTTAGCTAGTAGAAAACAAGGGTGGAATATATATTCATACTATGGAATATTTCTAAGTCAAGGACTTGTGTTTTGTTTAATAAAACAGCTAAGTGAATGAATCACCTGGGTGGAATGGAAGGAATGGTTTGTGTTGAGTGGTTCACAAGGCCTATTTCTATGGTTTACCTTGTGTATCTCACTTGTGGATGGCCACCCAGGAACAAAGAGATTTGAGATGTCAAATGTTGAGAAGCTTCAAGTGCAGCCACTTGGCATTATGGGCTCTGCCTGGATCATATAGGTTGCAATAACTTAGCCAAATGGACAGTTGGTGGTAGGGGATTGATAGGTTAGAGCGCGTCCATTCTGGTCTAAGGGAAGGCTTCTGAAAGATCTTGTCTTGGGTGAAACCAAGTCTTGTGGGGAAAGTGCACCACCTCTGCAGAGTGTAAAATCTAAGTACTTAGCCATGTCCCTGTCAAAGGACAATTTGAGCATCAAGACATGGAAGCTATCAAAAATCTCCTCATCCCAATTTCTAAGTTAAAATCTTGTGGTTGAACAAGGGTTGAAGGATCACCAATTTCTATTGGGAGATGCCTTGGGTGATTTTATCAAGCAAAAACTTAGTGTTTTCAAATGATGAGGAAAATCTATTTTGAGCAAAGCAAGCCTAAGCTCCACTTAGCCAAATGCATATATATGATAGTTACCACTATACTACCATAGTATCACTTGCCAATACAATTCAAATGTATTGACCCTTGTGGCTGTAACTTATTATGTTGCAGGTTTGTTTGATGTTAGTGAAGTTTATTCATTAGGATTACAAGTCTACAACCAACATGTCTGCCTGTGGCACTTTGAAGATGAAGGACCCCATGCTATTATTATATTCTGCTGCATTGTAATGAGATAGCCAAATGAGCTATGTAAGATGTAAAAAATTATGTTATTCCTGGTTATAAAGTTGTACTATGACCTTTGTTTCTTGATATTACATCTTAACTATGGATGCTAGCTATTGATCCAGGGACTAGCATTATAAACACAGGGATCTCTACCTTATTAAAGGTTGGGAACCTTACAGATGGTACCAGAGCATTGTGTTGCCTGTAGGATTGTAAACCTAGGATTGGACAAAAACCCTTAGAAAAATAGGAGTTGATTTGTTCCAAAACTTATTTATAAACAATCTTGTAAACTCTTTCCTCAACTATTTTGGTTTTGATTCTACATCTCTTCTATTTCAAACTTGATGGACAAAGCCTACCCCATGGCCAAAGACTTCACCATGAGCAAAGGACTTCATCAACTCTAATGACTTCAACATCTTCAAGTGATTTCAACCTTATTCTCAACAAGGACTTCAACCTTGGATATCACTAAGGTCTACAAGTGAGACAAGAAATCTTACTCAAGACTTGAATACTAAGGAAACACAACTTGGGAATCATCATCACCTTTGAAGTTTTTGTGACCAAGAATTTTCCCAAGGATACAAAGATCTTGTTCAAGAAGAATCAACCAAGAAGGATGGAAAGATCTCAAGTGAACCATATAGATGGACCACCATATTTAGTTTAAGTCAAACCCACCAAATTATGTGGTGTAACAAAAATATTTTTGGTTGCCTAAAAAATATGCTTGAAACTTGTTGTTTGAGTGGAATGCTTGTTTGTGATTACTTGCACTTTGCTTGTGTGATTTGTGATGTGTGTGATTAGAATTATTCCCTTAGAAATCTTTTGCCTATTCTAATCCCAACCCAACCCAAACAGATGACTTCTCCAAGAAACTTCAACATCAAGAATGACAACAACAACAACCAAGAGATGCACATGAGAGAACAACTACTAGCAAACCAAACCCAGTTGAACCAAGTGACAACTCAGTTTTTAGCCAACAACAATGGATTAGACCAAACCATACAAAAGTTTTTGAAAACTCAATCCCAATTGTTGCAAGGGATGGCCACTCAAATTATTAACATGAGAGACAACCTTTCCCAAGGAGTTGTGACAACAAGGATGACAAGGATGATATTTTAGAAGGAACCCAAGCTTGCAATATTTGTGGAGACAAGGATCACACTTCCAAGGAACATGAAGACCAATGTCCCAATTGTGAAGAGAAACATCCAACCAATCAATGCCCCACATCTCAAGCTACTTGTTTCCTATGAGAAGGAAATAATCATGTCCCTATCCAATGCCCCATCTATTCCATAGTTCAACAAAGGAAACAAGGTGGAGTGCAACAACAATTTGTAAACCCTCATGAAGGAACAACTTCTACCAAGAAGGATGAAGACAAAGTCAAAACTATGCACCATAAAGCCAAATCCAAATCCCAAGAAGAGAGAAAGATTTCCTACCTTTGTGGTGAAGTATGAAGAGCATGAACTAGAAGAACTCCTAGCATTGGAGAGACCCAAGAAGAAGAAGAAGAAATGCCCCAACCCTACCAAGAAGGATATTACCCAAGAGCAATGTTACACTTGCAAAAAGATGGGACACTATGCCAATGAATGCCCAGAAAATAAGAAGTACCAAGGAAACAAACAAAAGACAATGATACCAAAAGAAAAGAAAGATATCAGCCAAGTGATGTGTTTCAATTGCAAAGAACCAGGACATTATGCAAGCAATTTTCCATTAAAGATGAAGCACAAAATAAACAAGCCTATGAAGGACCTCAGCCTTGTCACATGTTCCAAGTGTGGAAACAAAGGACACAATGCAGATGTTTGCCCAGAGAAGTTTCAACAAGATTCCAAGCAAGCCAAGAAGTAATCTAGTTGGAAAATTTTTAAGGGTGGTAGTACCCTAGTTGCTTTGAGCCAATTTGTAACCCTAACCTCCCCAAATCTCGGGACGAGATTTATTTTAAGGGTGGTAGCCTGTCACATCCCAAGATTTTCCAAATCTTGTTATGTGAAAAAATAAATAAACAAAATAAATAATTGTTGAAATTTAGAGTGAAAAGAAACTTTTGTTTCTAAATGGAAACTTAAAATCCCATCTTGAACAAACTTTGGTTAATGTTTGAATCCAACTAAATTCAAATCAAGTGGAATGCACTCTTCATAAATGCATCTGGAAATTTAAACACTTGAGAAATAAACCAAAACCCTAAAACCCTAATGGAAGGAAATCATTTCCAAGTTATCTCCAAGCCTATGGATTTGATCCATATAAAAATTAGTTAAACAAACATTTAAAAATGATCAAGAATGACAAATAGAAATATTATAAGACCATATAAATTGGTTTCACTTAATTTGGAGCCCTGAATAAAATCTTATGAATTTAATAAGATAAGGAAATTGAAATTCCAAAGCTAATAAAACTCTTATCTAAAATCCATACCAAATGGTGAGCAAATAATCTTAAAGGATTTAAAAAGATAAACAAATAATAAATAAAGTTATAATAGTTAGAATCACTATTTTTGGATCTTAAATAAAAAGATATGGTTTTTATAAAGCAAAGGTAGAAATATAAATGAGGATTATTTTATAGAGCCAAATTAAATCTTGGCCAAGCTTTTGAAATAAAATGTTTTTGTTTGATAAAAGAGTAAAGGTTTATTTAAATAAAATAATGAGGATTTATTAATATCCATTTTTATTAAAGTAAAGGCTTTTCCATTTTAAATAAACACTAAAACTTGTTAATTTGTTTTAAATAAAGATTTCCAAGTGTTTTAGTTTTTCAAATGAAACCTACTGAAAAGATTTTTATATTATTTAGTTTTCAAAAAGAATTTTAAAATAAATTAAAACCTATTTGAATTAAAGACTAAGGTCTATTTATTTAATTAATAATAGATCCTAAAAGAATAAAAGTATTATTTTATTTTGGACTTTGAAATATGTTGATAAACATAATTAAAAATTCACCCAAAGTTTGGTGGTGATTTGAATTCAAATGGAGATTGAATAATATTACTAAATCTTATTTAATTAAAACTAGAGCCTATTTTAAATAATTAAAAGGCCCTAAAAAGAATAAATATATTATTCTAAATTTGACTTTGGAATGTGTTATTAATCAGTATATGAATCTACACAAATTTTGGTTGAGGTTTGAACTTATTTGTTGCTTGAATTGTTTGTTTGAAAATCAAATCAGAATATTCAAACAGAAAAAGGGAAAAGTTTAGTATAAAAAAAGGAAACAAAGCAGCCCAACCCGGCAGACCCAGTCCAGGCCCAGCAGCCCATTTTCCTCTCTCCCCCGAAACGTTATTCTCTCACTCACAAGTTGACCCGCACAGCGAATGACAGTTGGACCCCACCTCTTCTCTCTCTCACTCGCTGACGCCAGGCCCCACTGCCACCTCACCATCTTCTCCACCCACGCGAAGACTGCGCCCTCCCGGCCGTTTCCTGCCGTTAACTCCTCGGAGTAAATTCGCTGCAATGGCTCGACGATTAATCCTCGCGATTACTCCTGATAAACACCCTCCCTCTCTTCTTCCTTTCCCCTCAAACTCCGCTGTCAGAGAGCCACCAGGCCGCCCCTAATTTACTTTGCATTGCCGCTGTCTCCGGCGAGCTCCACCTCCGATTCCGGCCAAACCCTGCCGCCCCTTTCCCCCTCAACCACGCTCACTTGCTTCCCACCTCCTGGTGAATCTCCTCAGAGCGCCACCGCCTGCTTTCTCTGCAACATCGACAGCTCAACAGCAACGCCTGCTCGCTTCAACTCCGGCGACGCCTCCCCGTAAGCCACGTCTCCCCCTTCACCTCTGTATGACCCTCCCACACTCACCACTCTCCCGCGCATATAACCATGCTTTCCATTTTCTCTGGCATGCTCTGAAGCCTCGTCTTCAACCTCGCCTGAGCACGCCCGACGACTCCACGAACTCCGGCGAGCAATTGTCGTGAACCCCGAGCGCCCTTCGCCAGCAAGGACCACCTTGAGATTCCCCACACCACAGCGAACTCGGTGAGCATCTCCCCACCCTCTCTCGCTTCCTGCATCGCCACCGTCAGACCGCTCCGCCGCCACCTGCCTCCGCCAGCGCCGCCCATCTTTGGCAAGCGTGTTGTGCATCGTCCGATCTTGATCGCCTGGCCACGATAGAAATTAACCGAAGGGGTAAGTAGTGCCTCTGAGCCGCACGATTAAACTTAGATCCAACGCTCCACAGCGATCGATCCGAGCGAAGCGGTATCGACGAATAAAAACACGCCACGTGGCCCAGAGTCTGTTTAAAAAACAAAATTTGTTCTATTAGATGTGCCAATTTGAAAAATTCATAACTTTCAAACCACACATCCAAATTTTGCAAATTTTATATCAATGGATTCAGCAAAACATGTACTTTCTGACCATGCACTTTGTTTAGTAAAATGCTTCTGTTAAATTGATTATTTTTGCAGAAACTTGTGTATGCATATTTAGAATATAAAAATTGTTCTAAAATGATTTTGGGGATAAAACCTTTGGCAAATGGTTTGTTTTGAACCTACTGTTCATAGGAATCAATTTGTGGTTTCAAAATTATATTTGGTGAAGCAAAATAATAAATCATTGATCTAAACCATTTCTAGACAAATAAAGATAATGTTTATTTATTAAAAATGCTTTTGGAGGAAAACCTTTGAGAAATGTTTTGAATTAAACTATCTGACCCCAAGGACCAAGTTTTATGATTTAAAAATGTATTTGGTGAACCCTATAAAGATTGCTATTTTGATAAAGGCATTTTCAACCACATAAAATAATGAATTGATTTAAAAATGGTTTATAGGTAAAATCTTTTGCAAATAGTTTTACCACTTTATAAAATGTCCAATAAGTGTTTTATAATGTTTATAACCTATTATAAACCACTTTTGTAAATAAAACAAAGTTTGGCATGCTTGCATGCATTGTTTTGTTTCTATCATTTTATGTGATGTTTTGCTTGAATGGTAGATTGAAATATTGCTTGCTTGATTGAATTGTAGTGGAACTTGAAGAGTGTGATTGTTATAAAGATCAAGGAGTGAACCTATATTCTCTACCAAAAAGGCAAGTGATGCTTCATACTTTTGTCGCATTATTTTCACTATGCATTAGTGATAATTTTTAAGTAGGACTTGCATGGAATTTTTGCTAAGTATAAACTATGCCATGGGAAATCCTAGTAGATGAAACCTTGGTAGAAATTCCCTAAGTTAAGATTCCCACTACTATCATGCTTAGCTTAGGTAGTAGAAAACAAGGGTGGAATATATATTCATACTATGGAATATTTCTAAGTCAAGGACTTGTGTTTTTTTTAATAAAACAACTAAGTGAATGAATCACCTGGGTGGAATGGAAGGAATAGTTTGTGTTGAGTGGTTCACAAGGACCATTTCTATGGTTTACCTTGTGTATCTCACTTGTGGATGGCCACCCAGGAACAAAGAGATTTGAGATGTAAAATGTTGAGAAGCTTCAAGTGCAGCCACTTGGCATTATGGGCTCTGCCTGGATCATATAGGTTGCAATAACTTAGCCAAATGGACAGTTGGTGGTAGGGGATTGATAGGTTGGAGCGCGTCCATTCTGGTCTAAGGGAAGGCTTCTGAAAGATCTTGTCTTGGTCAAACCAAGTCTTGTGGGGAAAGTGCACCACCTCTGCAGAGTGTAAAATCTAAGTACTTAGCCATGTCCCTGGCAAAGGACAATTTGAGCATCAAGACATGGAAGCTATCAAAAATCTCCTCATCCCAATTTCTAAGTTAAAATCTTGTGGTTGAACAAGGGTTGAAGCATCACCAATTTCTATTGGGAGATGCCTTGGGTGATTTTGTCAAGCAAAAACTTAGTGTTTTCAAATGATGAGGAAAATCTATTTTGAGCAAAGCAAGCCTAAGCTCCACTTAGCCAAATGCATATAGATGATAGTTACCACTATACTACCATAGTATCACTTGCCAATACAATTCAAATGTATTGAACCTTGTGGCTGTAACTTATTATGTTGCAGGTTTGTTTGATGTTAGTGAAGTTTATTGATTAGGATTACAAGTCTACAACCAACATGTTGTTGGAGATATACCCTAGAGGCAATAATAAATGTAGTTATTATTATATCTTTGTGTTTATAATAAATGTTTACATTCATGCTATAATAGTATTAACAAGGAAACATGAATACTTGTGAGATTTGTAAACTAAAATAAAGTCCCTAGTAAAGCCTCTTTATAATACTAGCTTGTTGGTTAATAAATGATTGTGGTTTCCCTATCATGAACATTGAGATGTTATTAACAACAAGATCATATCGTTAGGAGAATGATATGGTGGACATACTCCTATAGATAAGCGTAGCATAAAGATCAAGTCATTTTAATAGTTCAATTGCTATATGCTTTCTGATACATAGTAACCTAATTCCTTCGACCATGAGATCATGCATATCACCTTAACCGGAAGGATTCTTTGATGACATCAAACACCACACCGTAACTGGGTGGCTATAAAGGTGGCATTGAGTGTTCGGAAAGTATTGGTTGAGACACATGGATCAAGAGTGGGATTTGTCCATCCATATGACGGATAGATATACTCTGGGCCCTCTCAGTGAAATGTCATCAAATTAGCTTGCAAGCATGTGACTGGCTCATAAGGGATCACATATCACGGGAACGAGAAAAGATTACTTATCAGTAACGAGGTTGAACTAGGTATGCAGAGATACCGACGATCAATACCTCGGATAAGTAAACTATCGTGAGACAAAGGGAAATTGGTATCGTATGTAAGTGGTTCATTCGATTGCAAAGTAATCGTAGAAATATGTGGGAGCCATATGAATTTCCAGATTCCTCTATTGGTTATTGTTCGGAGAAGTGTCTCGATCATGTCCGCATAATTCACGAACCGTAGGGAGACACACTTAAGGATTCGACATTGTTTGAGTAGTTATGGAATGATGAGTAAGAGACCGAATGTTGTTCGGAGTCTCGGATGGGATCCGGGATATCACGAGGAGATCCGGAATGGTCCAGAGAATAAGATTCATATAAGGAAAGTCCTGTTTCGGGGTTGGAGAATGGTTCCGGTGTTTTCATCGGGAATGTTCTAAAAGGTTCCGGAATGTCCGACACTCCAGAGGGGAAGGGTACATGAATGTGTCATAACAAGTTGGAATGATTGCATCATGTACTAGGTGTCATCGCTGAACAAAATAAAGGGTTTAATCAAATCCTAGTTTGAAAAGTCAAACGCCAATTTGAAAAGTCAAACGGCTATTTTGGAAGGTGGAGGGGAAGTAGGAAACCTACTTGGGGAGGAGTTCCTCCCCTCCACCGCCGGACCACTTGGTAAATCGAGTTGGGGAGGGACTCCCCTCCCCTGGCGCACCCCCTCCACCTATATAAGGAGGGGCAGGGCTGCCCCTCCAAGTACACAACACCTCCACCTCTAAACCCTAACCCTAGCCGCCGCCTAGGGCAACTCTCCGCCGCCTAGGTCAACCCTAGCCTCTGGTCTTGCCCCCTCCTTGGTGTGTCTAAACCCTAGAACACCAAGGGCTCTCTCATAGTCCACCATACTCGCTCCGGCTTAAGGCGAAGCCCTGCGATATCTCCCCTACTTAGGTACCACGCAGTTGTCTGGGAATCGCAAGGAGTGCTACAACCTCCGTTTTCTTTGGAACAAGGGAGAGGAAGGTCTTCGTCGAGTACCGAACGTGTGACCGACTGCGGAAACGCTGCCGGAACGCAGCGCCGGAAGGATCGTCTACGCGATCTTGAGATCGTGAAGAGTATGACTACATCACCCACGAGAATCCGCTCTCGTTAAACACTTTGGAATCTTCGAGGGTGAGTTATTCCATCGACTCGTTGCTACAATCTAGTAGATAGATCTTGGCTTGTTTGTTTGTATGCGGTAGAATTTTTTTTGTTTTCCATGCTACGAAACCCTACACATGTCTGCCTGTGGCACTTTGAAGATGAAGGACCCCATGCTATTATTATATTCTGCTGCATTGTAATGAGATAGCCAAATGAGCTATGTAAGATGTAAAAAATTATGTTATTCCTGGTTATAAAGTTGTATTATGACCTTTGTTTCTTGATATTACATCTTAATTGTGGATGCTAGCTATTGATCCAGGGACTAGCATTGTAAACACAGGGATCTCTACCTTATTAAAGGTTGGGAACCTTACAACAAGATGTTCTTGAAGGTTTTTATCATGAATTGGAATCTTTTGAGAAT
This sequence comes from Avena longiglumis, assembly GCA_030063025.1. Lineage (NCBI taxonomy): Eukaryota > Viridiplantae > Streptophyta > Magnoliopsida > Poales > Poaceae > Avena > Avena longiglumis. The sequence continues at coordinate 502,581,976 of CP125977.1, forward strand.
ATAATCTTCACTTAGAGTTGAAGATAATTTAATACAAAGATGTTTATAATGTTTTAATCCATTATGGCTTCATATTATTAATATTTAAGACTAATATTATTTATTAGACTTAATTGACTTATTTTAGGAATATTAATAAATTTTATTTATCCTTATATGAATTATTAATGAAGTAAATAAGTTTAATTTTGAGTTATTAAAATATTTAATTTTTATTTAACTCAAAAGTAGAATATTAGATTTTTAACTTGTAGATATTATTTTTGTGATCATTTTGGTATATTACATTTATTTTTTGTGATTTATACATAATAAGATATGATTCTTATAATTCTTATTACTTTATAATTACTTAATAAATACTAAATATTTAATTGAGTGAAATAATAATACATGATTATATTTTTAAATTAGAATTCTTATTTTTCTAAGATTTTTGGTATTTTATTTATATTATTAACATTTATCATTATAAAAATATGAGTTATCAAAGTTTTATTACTTATAGAACTTTTATTAAATACTATTTATTTAAATAATCATCATAATAATATTTGGTAATAGTTTTAAGTTGTAGATTTTATTTTTTTGAAAATTTTCATATATTATACACATTTTTCTGAATTATAAATCAAAAGTTATTAATTAAACAATATTTAATTATTTGTTTGATTTCTAGAAAATTATTATTTGAATTATAACATTTTATTTATTTCTTAACAGAAAATACTTTTTACACCGCATCAAAAGCTAGCCCCAGTCACTGACTAGTGGGCCATGGTCCACCTCAGCTCTCAGGTTAAAGGAATTGCATTTGTTACTGATTAGTTATCTACCCTAGTCAATGACATATGGGCCCTGGGCCACGTCACTTACCGATTAAGCACATATAGTTATGATGGTTGAAATTAACAGAAATGTGCTTATGTAATTTGCTATAGGGAAATATTTCTATAAAGTGATATGGACATAAGATGATAGATCAACAACATAAGATGGATATTATGTTTATCTGGGATTTAGAGTTGGTTGCTTACCAAGATTAAATAGGAAAATGATTTATAACATATAATTTTCAAAATCTGGGATTTCTAATTAAGGAATTCCTTTCCTAGATATAATACTTCTTCCTATCCATCATCATAGTTAGTATGATGAGCTTTACTCATTTAAATCTTCTTATTCATATATCATTCTTCTAAACTTATGGATGAATCCTATGAGTTTGATACAAGGATATTTCATAATTTTCTCATATCCTTGCTTGGTTGTATTTACTGTTCTACTGTTGATAAACTTCCATCCAACCAGTAGTTCCTTCAATTTCACTCACAATCTTCCTTAATATTCCATCACTGATCTTTCTCTAAGGTTGATTATCTTTTCAGATGAATAACACTACTTCTAAACTCTATGTTATACTAGCTTTAATTGAATAATATCAGCCTATATTTACTTAACTCTCATGACTTACACTTCAATCCCTGAATTATATTTATGTGGTTTGCAAAGACTACTCTAGGATCACTTATCTCTACTAAGGTTCCAATCATGTTCTACCCACCAGTATTACTTATACTAAATATAAGCATTCAATATTGGTGGCCAAAGCATTACCATTATAATACTTTAATCATTTATTACTGAAGTTCTTAGTTGGCTAAGCAGGGCTTTATCAATCCTACCTTTTATTGTCTGGAAATTATCTTCTTAGTATCTTATATTGGATTAAGGTTATTAATGGACTATGCCATCATTAGAAGATTTAAGTAGATGTTCTGATAAGATCAAATAATAGATCAAAGACTAATAGTTAAAGAATTTGTGAATCAATGGGGAATATCCAACATTGATGAACAACAGATATTGAAATAAGTTCCATAAAGATTCTATAGAAAGATATATATATATATATATATATATATATAGTGGATGATCTTGACTTAATCTCTTTCCAACTCCAACTCATCAAAGGAGTTTTTAAGGTTTAGGTGTTACTATGATACTCAGGATGTATGCAGATGGGATTAAGATATAGTGGTTACATTCTTATTATTTGTTTTATATCCTTAACTTGGTACTTATGAGTGATTATAATGAATACTATAACATGATCACCTAATGATCAAATATAATTCACATTATATTAAGGTTTAACTTATAGTACATTTGATCTACCCTTAGATCAAATCTCTCTTGCCCAAAATGAGATTTTAACAAAGGTATTATTAAAACTTATCGCAGTCAACTTGATGATCTACTTCAATTCCATCAAGCTAAGAGAAGCTTCAATCACTTTGACAAGTTTTGTTTAAAAGCGCGAAAATTATTCGGATTTTCTATGCATGAATGCAATGTACACATTTGGGTTCAGCTTATTTCTGGGCTCTAATGCTGGGATGTTACAGACTCTCCCCCTTAAAATAAACTTCGTCCTCGAAGTTCGCACACTCTCATATTTTGGAGTAAGAAATTGTCTTGCAGTGGTTGCTATATTCTCCACTTCATGATGAACTTAAATGGAATTAATTGGAGTATTCCATAACCTGCTTAGATATCCTAATCTAATTCTTTTTATCTAAACATCAAACTTTATTACTAATTTAAGTACAGTTTAGGGGTCTCCTTAAAAATAAGTTTTAAGTTTCTATATACCCGTGTTAGTAGTCAAAAGACTACCCTTCTATTCCTATCATAGTATTGTTGATACTGGTATTTCTTCCAAGATTGGATTTGAACTCATCTAGTCCATACCCATTGGAATTCTTATTCTCTTCCTATGTCCAATTGGAAGTTCTCTATTAATTCTTAAGATTACTTAAGAGTTGTTTCTTTTAAGATTGGTCGGTTAAATGTATACTTTATCACCTTCAAGTTTAATCCTTCTCACGATTTTTCACTAATCTTCCATTATTACCTATAGTACTTTCTTCATCCTTCATTCATAACGTCTACTCTCCCCCTTAGATTTTACTAATAGTCTTTAAACTTCATACATAGAGAGCATTGGTTCTTAAACTCGAATATTGATCTCGGTTCAGCTTAAATTCTACCGGTTTAGGGTCTGATGAAAGATTATACGGTGTATCCACACAATTGTGGATCTCCGAAGTAAATCTTCCAGCACTATATATCGTACTCCCTATTGGATATTTTCACTGGGATAAATCTAACTTTGCAAAGCCTCTTGAGAGACGATCACCTTAAAATTTTATACTTCCTGAGGTTTTACTTAACTTTGGCCAAATTTAATGCTCTTTATGCAACCTTTATGATAATTTGATTAACTATGTTAACCAAATACCAGCTGCGGACAGAATACCGACTGCGGATTATAATGTCGGCAAGGGATTAGGTACCCAAGGCGGAACATTCTGAGTGGTAGGTATTATCTTATAGTTTCCGACCTACGAGTTACATTGTCTCTGAATTGTCAGAGCTTGAATACCCTTTTGGTTCTAAGGCATCTTCTTAGTACTTTTTCATGATACTTCCATGAACTTGATACAACTCTCCATTGACTTCTTAGCATCTTACCTACTTTGAATGAACTTTCAATTTATCATATCTTGTTACTCCTTACATCTCCTCCACCATGCTTTCTTCCTAAACTGGCCAAGAATGTGACTTATGTTCTATCTATTCCCCAAGTGGTGTAAATACCCCTTCTATCATGCTACATCATTCAAGTTAATCTTCCTTATGATCTTTGAAACTTGTCACTCCCTTACATGAATTCCCGTTTCTATCTAGGTCTATAACATCAAGTAATAACTGGGTGTTACATCATGCATTTCCACACCTCATTAAACTTCATGTATAGATCTAGTCAATCAAGAAAAATCAAAAAGATCCAAAAGTCGATAAACAACAAAGCATATACCCTGTATTATACATAGTTTTTAAATAATTTACAAATGTACCAGGTGTTCCAAATGTTTGCCTCAAACCTATTTACACAACTATCTTACAAGAATCTCTTGCTCTTGTGGATATATCCTCACTTATTTCGGCAAACTCTTCAAACTACAATACATATTACCCTCCATATACATTATTCAAGCCCGCATCCCTTGGGATGTTGTTTTTCTCTCACTTTCATCTTCCTCTAGTGCTTCCTGGAGTTCCGTCCATGATGACGTGAAGTCCTACGACTGCATTCTAGAGCATAGGAGCATCTAGGAGGTGCGTATTCTTGATTAGAAGTACGGAGACTGAGATTAGTCATTGAAAAATGACTAGAGTTGGCGTAATCTTCCACCGAATAGTCCGGGTTTTCTGGCAACGCTTCCTCATACTAAGTTGGTTCCTTAGCTTTTTCTTGGATCCAGTCATATATATTGGTATAGTAGCTATTGGAGTACTCTTCTAAGTTGATTGGATTCCTATTACCCCCATATGGTCCATAAGGCTCTCTATGGTTATAGTTGGTCTCTTCTTCAATACATGTATCACAAGGTATAGGATTCCCTATGGTTTTACCTTGAGATTCTATTTCCCATCCATACTTGTTAGGCTTAGGTTTATTTGGAATAACTTTATTCCATTCCTGTTGTTCGGAATTGTACTTGGTCCATAGGTCTTCAGGTGGCTTGAAGTCATTCTGGTAATAGGCATAATTTTCTGAGTTTGGGTCATCAAACTCAGTTTCCTCGAACACTTCTCCTGAAGGTATGTATTTGGGATGCCTAGCTTCTTTATCTAGCTTCTTCCTACGAGCCATTGCTCTATCAGGATCAGTAAAATCCTCAATGACCGTATCCAGCTCCTGAACTAAAACTTGGTGAGTGTTATGATAAGTGTTTAGCAAAGACCGATAATGATCCATATACTCTACAGCTAGAGTAGGTTCAGCTTGAATTAAGGTAGAGTGATCCAGCTCATGCTCTGAGTTTGAGGTTTCATGTGGTCTAATGGTGTGAGTACTACCTTCTATAGCTTGGGATTTATGTTCTCGGATCATGGTTATGGCTGCTGCTACGGCAATCTGATATGCAGATGCCATGCACCTTGCCTCTCCTGCTGGCATTTCTCCCTTAAGTCCTAACTTCTTGGGTAACATGATCATGACACGGTATTTAGCTAATACCTGCCCATCATAGTAAGTGTAAATCTTGACCAAAAGTCTTGATTCACATTCCAACTCCATAGAAGCTGTCGGAGATTGTCTGTCCAATCCCCTCCGTAGTCATCCAACGTCCTGTTTATCACTTGAACATTCCGGGGTGGATATCGAGGTGCCATGTGGAACTGTGGATAAGAAATTATCATCAGTCACATAGAGTTAAAAATCTTGGGTAATGATTGGAATTGCAATCATATAAAAGAGTTATCGCACTAGTAACATAACAGGATTATTCTCAAGTGAATATCCCTCATATCACTAGAGAACTCTTCATTATTGCTAGGATGTGTCCCTGTGTTCTACCCATTTACTAGGTTTCCAACCTAAGGTCAAAGCATATGCTCGATACCAATCATGTGACCCAACATACCACTGCATGATGTAGTATACTATAGTCGTCGACATAACACCAATGAAACACCGTTCACTAGTATTACATCCCTCAGAATGGCACAACAGAAACACAGCGGGTCCAATACATGGCTAAAGGTTACAACTCACTCTTTACACAAGATCCAGAGAACACTCTAGGTTAAAGATAGAGAAAGAACTTATTACGAAGAAGGATAAAAAATGAACACCGTGATAACGATTATACTATTAAGTCTAGTATTCTGACTAAGAGGTTGGCATTGCTGCTATTGCAACGCACGGCAGAAATAGGTTCTTTGGCTAGAGATTACACCCCTATCTAATCCGTAACTTTGTATTCACTTGAGTTGATGAATGTGTTGACTTCCTTGACTTCACTGAAAAGCCTTAGCTTTTGATGATTCCTGGAGCATAACTTGATGTAGACATCTTCTTAATGGCTTCAGAATCTAGCAAGGGTTAAAAAGATACTTTGAGTACGAGCGTACTCAGCAAATTCACTAGAAAAGGAGTGTTTGATGCACGATAACTATAGCCACAGATCGTAGGTCGTAGGCAATGCAATTTTTCATAAACATTTCTTCAAAGGTTGCTTTTATTCTAAAAAGCTATGTCCGTCAGCCTTCACGGGTTTACCAGAACCTTCATGGGGTTCCTTTCCCGCCGCATTCGCAGCTCCTTCCCGGAACAGGGAGTAACAAGTTACAGTTTTTACACTCTACAGAGGTGCGTTACTTTACCCATGAGAGATCAACTCTTTGTTGCACAACCGGGCAGCTTATTCCTGTCCACAATTCCATGATGTGGGGCCCAGAAGATGATCCAAGCCAATCCCTGCCCCCTTCGCGACCTCGCATGCCTCCTTGTTGTACACCATGCCCACATACAGAATTACAGCAATGGTTTGTACAAACCGTTAGATGTTAGAACTATCGTGGGACGTTGAGGGTTCCCACCCATATGCTGCATATCCTCTACGAATTACCAATTAATATGCATGCTACGAGGATAACAGCCACGAACTTCACATCCGGCTTCATGCTAGAGGAAGAAGATACAACTGACTTCTCCGTCCCATTCCAAATCTCATGGTCAACGCGTAATATACGGCGCAAGAATCACTGGCGACATTGGTTGTTAAGTCCTAGGTGATATAGTTCTGAACTGTGGTATTCCAACTGTCAGATTTAATAGATTAGCTGATCACCCTGGATCAGTAACCAATAGTTCACATTATTACCGAAAATAGTGTTTTTAGAACTTTTTCAAATGCAGGTGATAACAACACTGGATTTGTAAAATACTTTACAGAAAATAAACAAAGGACATGAGCAAGTGTGAACTTGCCTTTTGTGATTGCAAGATTATGCACTCATGGTCTTCGAGTCAGTATAAGATCCAAAATCTGAAATCAACATCATTAGTCCGGTAAGGACTAATGTTTAAAGAAGCAATATGCTTTTATGCATAAGTTATGTGATGCATGTTCTACATGCAAATCCCGGGGATTACATTGTCCTAGGGTTTGGATTCCCGGAAATGATTACTTCGGAATGTGTGGTTCTTTTGGATAAGTTTTACATTTGTGTTTCTATTAAAGCTTATAAGTGGTTGTGAGCAACACATATGTAGTAGTAAATTATACACTTATGAAACGCTAGTCAAGATTGCTTATACAAGAGTTCTTGTTTGAAGTGGCAAAAAGGATAACCTTCGAAGTAAAGGTTTCTCTTCTAAGGTCTACACAAACTTTGTGGTTAGTTAGTGGTAGTTGATGTTATTCGTTTGACCAAATGGTTTGGCTTGAGTTGCTTTATAATTTAACAACTTCAGACCAAAGTTAACTATAAAACATAAAGTAATATTTATTGTATTATATTTAGATTTTTGGAGACTAAATTTAACTTAAAAAACAAAATATAGATAGTTTTGAAAGTATAATACTTATACATTTGTACCTTGTGTATCTGAAATGTTTTCTTAAAGTTATTTAAGACTGGTTATTCTTTTACTTGAGATAATGGTTTCTTAATTCTATGATATATTAGTATCATTTACCTTTTATAGATGAGTGAGTATAGTTTATAATTCCAGATATATTTTCACTTAACTACTTTTGAACTTTCTATAGTGTTGTGGTAATTTTTGTAATTTGATAGTTAAAGTAGATAGAAAGGATCTGATTTATTCACAAGATGTTCTTTAAGGTTTTTATCATGAATTGGAATCCTTTGAGAATATAATCTTCACTTAGAGTTGAAGATAATTTAATACAAAGATGTTTATAATGTTTTAATCCATTATGGCTTCATATTATTAATATTTAAGACTAATATTATTTATTAGACTTAATTGATTTATTTTAGAAATATTAATAAATTTTATTTATCCTTATATGAATTATTAATGAAGTAAATAAGTTTAAATTTGAGTTATTTAAATATTTAATTTTTATTTAACTAAAAAGTAGAATATTAGATTTTTAACATGTAGATATTATTTTTGTGATCATTTTGGTATATTACATTTATTTTTTGTGATTTATACATAATAAGATATGATTCTTATAATTCTTATTACTTTATAATTACTTAATAAATATTAAATATTTATTTGAGTGGAATAATAATACATGATTATAGTTTTAAATTAGAATTCTTTTTTTTCTAAGATTTTTGGTATTTTATTTATATTATTAACATTTATCATTATAAAAATATGAGTTATCAAAGCTTTATTAATTATAAAACTTTTATTAAATACTATTTATTTAAATAATCATCATAATAATATTTGATAATAGTTTTAAGTTGTAGATTTTATTTTTTTGAAAAATTTCATATATTATACACATTTTTCTGAATTATAAATAAAAAGTTATTAATTAAACAAGATTTAATCATTTGTTTGATTTCTGGAATATTATTAATTGAATTATAACATTTTATTTATTTCTTAACAGAAAATACTTTTTACACCGCATCAAGAGCTAGCCCTAGTCACTGACTAGTGGGCCATGGTCCACCTCAGCTCTCAGGTTAAAGGAATTGCATTTGTTACCGATTAGTTATCTACCCCAGTCAATGACATATGGGCCCTGAGCCACGTCACTTGGCACGCAGGAAAACGACCAGTCAAACTAGCTGACATGGTGCAATCATGACGTAACGATGGCGTCAGCACCACCACCGCCGCCAGAGGTTGGTCGCCGGCGACAATCTACTGCGCCCTAGCAAGCGAGATAAGCCTAGTTCGAATAAGCGCAGCCTACTGAACCTAATAGTAGCAGCGCCGCTCGGAAATAGTCATCGAAGCTTCAGCTCCGACGAGCTCCGACGATGGCCGACGGTGGCATATGATGAAACGGCGATTTACAACGAGATCCGGCGATTGAATGTTACTAGGAAGTTCAGGAACTCACCCTGATGATGATTGAGTGGTCGGCGAGGACAAGCGCAGTCGGAATCGAACTTCCCGACGAGGATTCCGACGAACTGTTGCAAAGAGGAATGGCAAAATTCACCTGCTCCAGTGCTCCCCCTGATGCAATCTTCTACCCCGAGGATATACGGAGGAAGGCGCTTCTCCATGACGACTCAGAATGGTGTGGGAGACGTGGTTCGATGGCGAGAGGTGGCTCCGGTGAGCTAGGGTTTCGGTCATGTTTGCATCTGAGAGGATAAGGAGGAATTGGAGATAGGGATGGAGGCAATGCATCGCGGTGGCCTTCTTATCCCCTCTTGGAAACGACAGCGAGTATCTTGGCGCAAGGGTGATGACAATGACGGCATCGAGCGGCGGCGATCTCCGCCAGCGAGCTGCCTGTGTGTGTGACGATGACGACGATGCAAATTTTGCGGATAACCCCCTGGCAATTTCTTCAGCTCAACCCTGGTCCTCTCCTGACCCCACTTGTCAGTCACAGCCAGAAAAGAATCTGGGCTGGTTACTAGGCTGTTGTGGGCTGCTCAGGGGCGTCAGATAGGTGTAGGGTTGTTGGGCCACGACAAGGTAGTATTTTTATATTTTGAACCTTTCTTTGTATGATTTGTTTTCTGGATATTTACAAATTCTAAAATATACCTAGTCTCATTTGTGAATTTTTTATTATATCATCTTTTTGAATTTCTTTTATTTACTTAATATGAATCCCCTTGTTAATAGTTTGTAGAAACTTTTCTTATTATTTTTCTCTCCTATTTTAGCTAGGGATTTCTTGAATGATATCTTCTTATTTGTTTATGTTGGAGATATGCCCTAGAGGCAATAATAAATGTAGTTATTATTATATCTTTGTGTTTATGATAAATGTTTACATTCATGCTATAATAGTATTAACAAGGAAACATTGATACTTGTGTGATTTGTAAACTAAAATAAGAGTTCCTAGTAAAGCCTCTATATAATACTAGCTTGTTGGTTAATAGATGATTGTGGTTTCCCTATCATGAACATTGAGATGTTATTAACAACAAGATCATATCATTAGGAGAATGATATGGTGGACATACTCCTATAGATAAGCGTAGCATAAAGATCAAGTCATTTTAATAGTTCAATTGCTATATGCTTTCTGATACATAGTAACCTAATTCCTTCGACCATGAGATCATGCATATCACCTTTACTGGGATGGATGCTTTGATGACATCAAACACCACACCGTGAATCGGGTGGCTATAAAGGTGGCATTGAGTGTTGAAAGTATTGGTTGAGACACATGGATCAAGAGTGGGATTTGTCCATCCATATGACGGATAGAAATACTCTGGGCCTCTCGGTGGAATGTCATCCAATTAGCTTGCAAGCATGTGACTGGTTCACAAGGGATCACATATCACGGAACGAGAAAGAGTACTTATCGATGCGAGGTTGAACTAGGTATGCAGAGATACCGACGATCATAACCTCGGATAAGTAAACTATCGTGAGACAAAGGGAAATTGGTATCGTATGTAAGTGGTTCATTCGATCGCAAAGTAATCGTAGAAATATGTGGGAGCCATATGAATTTCCAGATTCCTCTATTGGTTATTGTTCGGAGAAGTGTCTCGATCATGTCCGCATAATTCACGAACCGTAGGGAGACACACTTAAGGATTCGACGTTGTTTGAGTAGTTATGGTATGATGAGAAAGAGACCGAATGTTGTTCGGAGTCTCGGATGGGATCCGGGATATCACGAGGAGATCCAGAATGGTCCGGAGAATAAGATTCATATAAGAAAAGTCTCGTTTCGGAGTTGGGGAATGATTCCGGTGTTTTCATCGGGAATGTTCTAGAAGGTCCAGAATGTCCGGCACTCCGGAGGGGAAGGGGTACATGAATGTGTCATTACAAGTTGGAATGATTGCATCATGTACTAGGTGTCAGCGCTGTCCAAAACAAAGGGTTTATTCAAATCCTAGTTTGAAAAGTCAAACAGCTAGTTTGAAAAGTCAAACGGCAGTTTTTGGAAAGAGGAAGAGAGGTGGAAACCGAGTTGGGGAGGAGTTCCCTCCTCCAACCGGCGGCCGACCTCCAATCCAAGTTGGGGAGGTACTCCCCTCCCCTTGGCCGCACCTCCCACCTATAAAGGGAGGGGCAGGGCTGCCCCTCCTAGCACACAAGTTCCCTGCCCCAAACCCTAGCTTGGCGCCACCACCCCCTGCAGCTGCCGCCGCCTCCTAGGGTTGCCCTAGCCGTCGACTTGGGCTGCCCCAAGCCCTAGCCGCCGGCTCTAGCACCTCCTCATTGGTGTGTCTAAACCCTAGATCGCTGAGGAGCTCTCTCATAATCCACCATACTCGCCTCAGGCGAGATCTCCCTCTACTTAGGTACCACACCGATGTCGCCGAATTGCGAGAGTGCTACAAACTCCTTTCTTTGGAACAAGGAGAGGAAGGTCTTCGTCAGTACCGAACGTGTGACCGATTGCGGGAGCGCTTAACGCAAAGACCGGAAGGATCGTCTACGCGATCTTGAGATCGGGAAGAGTACGACTACATCACCCACGAGAATCCGCTCTCGTTAAACACTTTGGAATCTTCGAGGGTGAGTTATTCCATCGACTCGTTGCTACAATCTAGCAGATAGATCTTGGCTTGTTTGTTTGTATGCGGTAGAAATTTTTTTTTCCATGCTACGAAACCCTACAGTGGTATCAGAGCCGTGTCTATATGTAGATCATTTGCCTAGTAGAACACAATGGTCATTGTGGGCGTTGATGCTTTTGTTGTCGATTGCTTCTTGTGTACTTTGCATCTTGCGGTATGTTGGGATGAAGCGGCCCGGGCTAACCTTACATGACATCGTTCATGAGACTTGCTCCACGCTTGACATGCAACTTGTATTGCATAAGTGGCTTTGCGGGTGCCTGTTTCTCCTAGCATAGTTAAGATCCAATTTACAACGGGTGATTAACAATACTAGTATCAATGTTGTGGTTCATGTTCATAAGTTAGAACGACACTTATTGAAAGCCCCAAACCACGTAAAACATGCAAAGAAAGTAGAGGCGTCTAACTTTGTTTTGCAGGGGTGTGTTGTGATGTGATATGTCCATGATTGTGATTATATTTGATGTATGCAATGTTCCTTATTGTAAGTTGGCAACCGGCAGGAGCCATATGGTTGTCTTTAATTTATGTTAAGACCCGCGTGTCTATTCAAAGTAGTTGTAATAGTTGAAGCCGGTGGACGACAACCATGGAGAAGCGTCATTGACCTTGATGCAATGCCGGTGATGATGGAGATCATGTTCGTGCTAGAAGACGGAGATCGGAAGCACAATGAAGAAAGGCCATATCATATCACATATTATGAATTGCATGTGATGTTAATCCTTTATGCATCTTGTATTGCTTAGTAGACGACGGTAGCATTATAAGATGATCCCTCATGCACATGAATTTCAAGTAATAAAGTGTTCACCCTCGATTAACCTTTGTTACATACTTGTTGTTTCGAAGCACCACGTGATGATCGGGTGTGTTAGATTCCGCAAGTGTATACAACGTGAGCAAGCCAGATTTGCTCATGCGGAAACTAAGGTTTGATCTTGACGAGCCTAGCATGTACAGACATGGTCTCAAAACACGGATCACCGAAAGGTAAAGCATGAATCATATAGTAGATATGATGAACATGACGATTGTTCGCCATTGAAACTATATCAACTCTCGTGATGATCGGTGTTGATGTAGTGGATTTGGTACGTGTGATCACTAAAACAATGTGAGGGATATTGTTTTGAGTGGGAGTTCACCTAGATTAATTTTATTATTAATTTGAACTCAATTTGTCATAAATTTAGTCTAAACTATTGCAAATATGTTGTAGATCAATGGCAGCCCCTACCATCAATTTTAATGCGTTCCTAGAGAAAGAAAAGTTGAAAAACAATGGAAGCAACTTCGCGGATTGGTTCCGCAATTTGAGGATTGTCCTCACAATTTGGTAATTTGACCTATGTCTGGATGCACATTTGGGTGACCCACTGCGGTGATCTTGCCGATGAAGTAAAGAATGTTTACCTCACTCGGAAGACTCAGTACTCCACAGTAAAGTATGGTTTAGAATCGGAGCTTCAGAAAAGGTTTGAGAATTCAGACCCATATGATATTGTCGAGGATCTCAAATTGATCTTTGAGACTCATGCGGCAATTGAAAGCTATGAGGCTTCTGAAAAGTTCTTTAACTGCAAGATGGAAGAGGGCAGCTCCGTCAGTGAGCATGTGCTTAAGATGTCTGGGCACGCAAACAAACTTCAAAGCTTGGGTATTGTGATTCCTAATGCTTTGGGGATTTACCGTGTCCTCCAATCACTACCACCAAGTTACAGAAACTTTGTGATGAACTACAACATGCAAAACATGAACAAGACGTTGCCAGAACTCTTTGCCATGTTGAAATCTGCAGAAGTGGAGATCAAGAAAGAGCACCAAGTGTTGTTGGTCAATAAGACCACCAAATTCAAGAAAGGCAAGTCTAAGTAGAAGGGACACTTCAAGAAGGGTGGTAAGAAAGTTACCACGCCGACAAAGAAGACCAAGGCTGGACCTAAGCCTGATACTGAGTGTTTTTACTGCAAGGGAGAAGGTCACTGGAAGCGGAATTGCCCAAAGTACTTGGCGGATTTGAAGAACGGCAACATCAAGAAGAAAGGTATATCTGATATACATGTTATTGATGTGTATCTCACTAGTACTCGTAGTAGTGCCTGGGTATTTGATACTAGTTCGGTTGCTCATATTTGTAACTCGAAACAGGTGCTGCAGAATAAACGGAAGCTAGCGAAGAACGAGGTGACGATGCGCGTGGGAAACGGATCAAAGGTTGATGTGATCGCGGTCGGCACGCTACCCCTTCATCTACCATCGGGATTAGTTTTATACTTAAATAATTGTTATTTGGTGCCTGCATTGAGCATGAACATTATATCGGGATCTTGTTTATTGCGAGACGGTTACTTATTTAAGTCTGAGAATAATGGTTGTTCGATTTATATGAGTAATATGTTTTATGCACATGCACCTTTGATAGATGGTCTATTCTTATTGAATCTCGATAGTGGAAATACACATATTAATAACATTGAGGCTAAACGTTTGAAATCGAGCGATAACTCAACCTATATGTGGCACTGTCGTCTTGGTCACATTGGAGTGAAGCGTATGAAGAAACTCCATTCCGATGGACTTCTTGAATCACTTGATTTTGAATCACTTGATAGATGCGAAGCATGTCTGATGGGTAAAATGACTAAGACTCCATTTTCTGGTATGATGGAGCGAGCTACGGACTTATTGGAAATCATACATACCGATGTGTGTGGTCCAATGAGTGTAGCATCGTCTTGATGGTTATCGTTATGTTCTTACCTTCACGGATGACTTGAGTAGATATGGGTATATCTATTTCATGAAACATAAGTCCGAAACTTTCGAGAAGTTTAAGGAATTTCAAAGTGAGGTAGAGAATCAACGTAACAAGAAGATTAAATTTCTACATTCTGATCGTGGAGGTGAATATCTAAGTTATGAGTTTGGCGAGCATTTGAAGAAATGCGGAATAATTTCATTCTTGACACCGCCGGGAACACCACAGTAATGGTGTGTCCGAACGTCGTAATCGAACTCTCTTAGATATGGTTCGTTCTATGATGTCACTTACAGATTTACCGCTATCATTTTGGGGTTATGCATTAGAAAGCCAAAGCATTCACTTTAAATAGGGCACCATCTAAATCCGTTGAAACGACACCGTATGAATTATGGTTTGGGAAGAAACCTAAATTATCGTTCCTTAAAGTTTGGGGTTGCGAAGCCTATGTAAAGAAGTTACAGCCGGACAAGCTTGAACCCAAAGCGGAAAAATGCGTCTTCATAGGATACCCAAAGGAAACTATTGGGTATACCTTCTATCATAGATCCGAAGGCAAAATCTTTGTTGCCAAGAATGGATCCTTTCTAGAGAAGGAATTTCTCTCGAAAGAAGTGACCGGAAGGAAAGTAGAACTCGACGAGGTTGTCGAACCTTCTCTCGAAATTGCGAGTAGCGCAGCACTGGAAGAAGTTCCGGTGGTGCCTGCAACAATAAGAGAGGAAGCTAATGATGATGATCATGAAACTTAGGTTGAAGTTGCTACAGAGCCTCGCGGGTCAACGAGAACTCGTACCACTCCAGATTGGTATGATCCTGTTATGAGTGTCATGTTGGTGGACAACACCGATGACCCTGAGACATATGAGGAAGCAATGATGAGCCCAGATTCCAATAAATGGCAAGAAGCCATGAAATCCGAGATTGGATCCATGTACGGAAACCAAGTATGGACTTTGGTGGACTTACCGGATGGCCGGAAGGCTGTCGAGAACAAATGGATTTTCAAGAAGAAAACAGATGTTGATGGTAATGTTACTGTCTATAAAGCTCGACTTGTCGCAAAAGGGTTTCGACTAATTCAAGGAGTTGACTACGATGAGACTTTCTCACCAGTAGCGAAGCTAAAGTCTGTGAGGATTATGTTAGCAATCGCTGCATATTATGATTATGAGATATGGCAGATGGATGTCAAAACAACATTCCTCAATGGATACATTGATGAAGAGTTGTATATGATGCAACCCAAAGGTTTTGTCGATCCTAAAGATGCTAACAAGGTTTGCAAACTTCAACGGTCCATCTATGGATTGAAGCAAGCATCCCGAAATTGGAATCAACGTTTTGATAAGGTGATCAAAAGTTTTGGTTTTATACAAACTTATGGAGAAGCTTGTATTTACAAGAAAGTGAGTGGGAGCTCTGTAGCATTCTTAATACTATATGTAGATGACATATTGTTGATTGGGAATGATGTAGACCTTCTTAATAGTGTCAAGGAATATTTGAATAATAGTTTTTCTATGAAGGATCTTGGCGAAGCAGCTTATATATTAGGCATAAAGATTTATAGAGATAGATCGAAACGCCAAATATCATTGTCACAAAGTACATATTTGGACAAAGTTCTAAAGAGGTTTGGAATGGAAGATAGAAAGAAAGGGTTCTTGCCCATGTTGCCCAATACGACCTTGAGTAAAACTCAAAGTCCGACATCGGAAGAAGATAGAGAAAGGATGAGTAAGACTCCCTATGCCTCAGCCATAGGATCTCTAATGTATACCATGCTATGTACTAGACCCGACATTGCATATGCTGTTAGTTTAACTAGCAGATATCAAAGTGATCCAGGAGTGGATCATTGGACAGCGGTCAAAAACATCCTTAAGTACTTGAGAAGAACTAAGGATATGGTTCTTTCTTATGGAGGTGATGAACAGCTCGTTGTTAATGGTTACACCGATGCTAGTTGGAACACCGATCCGGATGATTCTAAATCACAACTGGATACGTATTTATTTTGAATGGTGCAGTGATTAGGAGGAGTGCAAAGCAAAGCGTTGTGGCGAGATCTTCAATGAATCGGAATACATGGTCGCTTCGAGGCTTCACAAGAAGCGATATGGATGAAAGAGTTCATTACAGTGGTGTGGTTCCTAGTGCTGGACCCAATGTCTATCTCTGTGATAACATGGGCGCCATAGCCAATGCGCAAGAACCAAGGTCACACAAGAAGCTGAAGCACATCAAGCTACGTTTTCACGCTATTCGAGAACATATCCAAGATGGGGATATAAAGATTTGCAAAGTACACACAGATCTGAATGTGGCGGATCCGTTGACTAAACCTCTCCCGAGGGCAAAACATGACCAGCACCAAACTGCCATGGGTGTTCGGTATATTACCATGTAATCTAGATTAGATGACACTAGTGCAAGTGGGAGACTGTTGGAGATATGCCCTAGAGGCAATAATAAATGTAGTTATTATTATATCTTTGTGTTTATGATAAATGTTTACATTCATGCTATAATAGTATTAACAAGGAAACATTGATACTTGTGTGATTTGTAAACTAAAATAAGAGTTCCTAGTAAAGCCTCTATATAATACTAGCTTGTTGGTTAATAGATGATTGTGGTTTCCCTATCATGAACATTGAGATGTTATTAACAACAAGATCATATCATTAGGAGAATGATATGGTGGACATACTCCTATAGATAAGCGTAGCATAAAGATCAAGTCATTTTAATAGTTCAATTGCTATATGCTTTCTGATACATAGTAACCTAATTCCTTCGACCATGAGATCATGCATATCACCTTTACCGGTTGATGCTTTGATGACATCAAACACACCACACCGTAACTGGGTGGCTATAAAGGTGGCACTGAGTGTTCGGAAAGTATTGGTTGAGACACATGGATCAAGAGTGGGATTTGTCCATCCATATGACGGATAGATATACTCTGGGCCCTCTCGGTGGAATGTCATCCAATTAGCTTGCAAGCATGTGACTGGTTCACAAGGGATCACATATCACGGGAACGATAAAAGAGTACTTATCGGTAACAAGGTTGAACTAGGTATGCAGAGATACCGACGATCATAACCTCGGATAAGTAAACTATCGTGAGACAAAGGGAAATTGGTATCGTATGTAAGTGGTTCATTCGATCGCAAAGTAATCGTAGAAATATGTGGGAGCCATATGAATTTCCAGATTCCTCATTGGTTATTGTTAGAAGTGTCTCGATCATGTCCGCATAATTCACGAACCGTAGGAGACACACTTAAGGATTCGACGTTGTTTGAGCGTTATGGTATGATGAGAAAGAGACCGAATGTTGTTTGGAGTCTCGGATGGGATCCGGATATCACGAGGAGATCCGGAATGGTCCGAGAATAAGATTCATATAAGAAAAGTCTCGTTTGAGTTGGGGAATGATTAGGTGTTTTCATGGGAATGTTCTAGAAGGTTCGGAATGTCCGCAAGACTCGGAGGAAGGGGTACATGAATGTGTCATTACAAGTTGGAATGATTGCATCATGTACTAGGTGTCATCGCTGTACAAAACAAAGGGTTTATTCAAATCCTAGTTTGAAAAGTCAAACGGCAGTTTTTGGAAAGAGGAGGAGAGGTGGAAACCGAGTTGGGGAGGAGTTCCCTCCTCCAACCGGCGGCCCACCTCCAAGCCGAGTTGGGGAGGGACTCCCCTCCCCTTGGACGCACCTCCCACCTATAAAGGGAGGGGCAGGGCTGCCCCTCCTAGCACACAAGTTCCCTGCCCCCAACCCTAGCTTGGCGCCACCACCCCCTGCAGCTGCCACCGCCTCCTAGGGTTGCCCTAGCCGCCGACTTGGGCTGCCCCAAGCCCTAGCCGCCGGCTCTAGCACCTCCTCCTTGGTGTGTCTAAACCCTAGATCGCCGAGGAGCTCTATCATAATCCACCATACTCGCTCCGGCAAGAAGCCTGCCTGAGATCTCCTCTACTTGGGTACCACACCGTTGTCTTGGAATTGCGAGAGAGTGCTACAACCTCCATTGCTTTGGAACAAGGGAGAGGAAGGTCTTCGTCGAGTACCGAACGTGTGACCGATTGCGGGCTTAGGAGCCTTAACGGAAGGATCGTCTACGCGATCTTGAGATCGGGAAGAGTACGACTACATCACCCACGAGAATCCGCTCTCGTTAAACACTTTGGAATCTTCGAGGGTGAGTTATTCCATCGACTCGTTGCTACAATCTAGTAGATAGATCTTGGCTTGTTTGTTTGTATGCGGTAGAAAATTTTTGTTTTCCATGCTACGAAACCCTACAGTTTATAGACTTAACTCTAATTGGCTCATAGTTTGAATATAAATTTTATATGTATAATGATCCTGGATCATTATTTGATGCATGAAAACATGAAAGGTATTGATATGGTTATTAATATTCCCATTAATTTAGAAAATGAAATGTATATATTCTATTGTGATAAACAAAGAGGTTTAGGGTTTTGAATTATGAGTACTACCCTTGGCTTTAGGGTTTTGTATAAGCTTAGATTCCTTTTAAGAGTCAAGATTTAATGACTAAGCATATTGCCTTACGTATATAGTATTTGATGAAATCTCCCTTTTTAATAGAAAGTTATAATTAGAGTGTTTTATAGAAGTGAATTGATAAAAATATACTTAAGCACATATAGTTATGATGGTTGAAATTAACAAAAATGTGCTTATGTAATTTGCTATAGGGAAATATTTCTATAAAGTGATATGGACATAAGATGATAGATCAACAACATAAGATGGATATTATGTTTATCTGGGATTTAGAGTTGGTTGCTTACCAAGATTAAATAGGAAAATGATTTATAACATATAATTTTCACAATCTGGGATTTCTAATTGAGGAATTCCTTTCCTAGATATAATACTTCTTCCTATCCATCATCATAGTTAGTATGATGAGCTTTACTCATTTAAAACTTCTTATTCATATATCATTCTTCTAAACTTATGGATGAATCCTATGAGTTTGATACAAGGATATTTCATAATTTTATCATATCCTTGATTGGTTGTATTTACTGTTCTACTGTTGATAAACTTCCATCCAACCAGTAGTTCCTTCAATTTCACGCACAATCTTCCTTAATATTCCATCACTGATCTTTCTCTAAGGTTGATTATCTTTTCAGATGAATAACACTACTTCTAAACTCTATGCTATACTATCTTTAATTGAATAATATCAGCCTATATTTACTTAACTCTCATGACTTACACTTCAATCCCTGAATTATATTTATGTTTTTTGCAAAGACTACTCTAGGATCACTTATCTCTACTAAGGTTCCGATCATGTTCTACCCACCAGTATTACTTATACTAAATATAAGCATTCAATATTGGTGGCCAAAGCATTACCATTATAATACTTTAATCATTTATTACTGAACTTCTTAATTGGCTAAGCAGGGCTTTATCAATCCTACCTTTTATTGTCTGGAAATTATCTTCCTAGTATCTTATATTGGATTAAGGTTATTAATGTACTATGCCATCATTAGAAGATTTAAGTAGATGTTCTGATAAGATCAAATAATAGATCAAAGACTAATAGTTAAAGAATTTGTGAATCAATGGGGAATTATCCAACATTGATGAACAACAGATACTGAAATAAGTTCCACAAAAATTCTATAGAAAGAAAGATATATATATATATATATATATATAGTGGATGATCTTGACTTAATCTCTTTCCAACTCCAACTCATCAAAGGAGTTTTTAAGGTTTAGGTATTACTATGATACTCAGGATGTATGCAGATGGGATTAAGATATAGTGGTTACATTCTTATTATTTGTTTTATATCCTTAACTTGGTACGTATGAGTGATTATAATGAATACTATAACATGATCACCTAATGATCAAATATAATTCACATTATATTAAGGTTTAACTTATAGTACATTTGATCTACCCTTAGATCAAATCTCTCTTACCCAAAATGAGATTTTAACAAAGGTCTTATTGAAACTTATCGCAGTCAACTTGATGATCTACTTCAATTCCATCAAGCTAAGAGAAGCTTCAATCACTTTGACAAGTTTTGTTTAAAAGCGCGAAAATTATTCGGATTTTCTATACATGAATGCAATGCACACATCTGGGTTCAGCTTATTTCTAGGCTCTAATGCTGGGATGTTACAGTTCATGATCAAGATCTCATCTATTTGTAATCATGCATGTTGTGTTTGCAGGGATCCGATGGATATTGAGATTACTATGTCAGATTGATTAATGGTTTTGTCTTATTGAATCTATCATGTCTGTGTTGTTTGTGATCTTGCATGCTCTCCGTTGTTAGTATCTATCTTGGCCAAATAGTTGCTAGTGACTCCAAAAGGGGGTATTTATGCTTGATAGTGGGTTCATGCCTCTACTTAATCAAGGGAAGTGACAGAAATCTCTACGGTTGAGATGTGTTGTTGCCACTAGGGAGAAAACAATGATCTCTTGTTCATGGAACAAGTGGATTGTTTACCTTACACACTTTTCTTAAAGCAGTTGTAAGTTGCTTGCAACTTAATACTGGAGGGGGTTCGGATGATAACCCAAAGGTGGACTTCTAGTCATAGATGCAGTTGGATGGCGGTCTATATATATTATTGTATTGCCCAATCGAATCTCATAGGATCTTTATGTCTAGTATTGCATTGTTATGCCTTGCTCAGTCCTGTCAATTGCCCTGCTATAATTTGTTTACCCAGCATGCCATGTTTGTTTATCTAAGGAGAACACCTCTAGTGAACTATGGACCCCGGTCCAATCTTTACCATTTATACATCTTCCACTGTTACTGTTTACTTGCTACAAACCATCATCACCTTCCACACCATACAGTTAATCCTTTGTTACAGCAATCGGTGAGATTGACAATCTCACTATTAGTTGGGGCAAAGTCTTGACTTTGTGTTGTGCAGGTTTCCATGTTGCTCGCAACACCTTTGAGACGTTTCCTTCCTCCTACTGGTTCGATAACCTTAGTTTCTTACTGAGGGAAAACTTGTTGATGTGCTGCATCATACCTTGCTCTTGGGGTTTCCCAATGGGGCATCAACACGCATCAAAGCTCGCTGGAGTCACGCGGCGGACGTAGTTGACGCAGCGGAATGGAGTTGATATGGAGGCCGGAGTCGACGCAACAGTGGGTGTGTAGCCGATGTGGTGGTGGAAGTAGACGCGGAGTGTGCGTTTTTATTAGAGAGGCCAGCCGCGATGTCCACGTTGTTCTAACATATTGCCTCTGCACTTGTCTTCAACACCGATTCTCGATGTGTGCTCCTGATGTTGAGCCATGCACTCGCGTTAGTGAAGATCAACGAAGATGTTGAATATGATGATCCACAGGTCGGCGCAGATCCGTTTCTTGAAAACTAGCAAATTGTAGAACGCTTCATATGAACCGTCACGACCGCACGATCAATGTCCCCAGTTCCCAGAGACGGTGCCAATCGACTTGTGTTGATTTCGTCAATGCCCATTGTTATGGACTTGGGGGTTTTGGCGAAGATGAGGATGCTGGAAGTCATGGAACGGTTAATAGACAAGCAACGCGGGACACGAGATTTACCCAGGTTCAGGCCCCCGGAGGGAAAACCCTACTCCTGCTTGTCTGCTCTTGATTACGGCGAAACCGAAAGTTACAGGGGTGTGCAGATGCAACCTGGCGTGGAGGTGTGTATGCGATGGTGGAAGAGGTTATATCTGTAGATATGTTGTGGTGTAGTCTATTGTATTGTGATCTGTCCTCCTCGTTGGACCCTCCTAGCCTTTATATATGGGGAGGCTAGGTCTCGGGTGCCAATACAATTTGGTTACAAGTTGTATTCAAACTCTAGTCTTGAGATTTCCTTGTCTTGTGCACTTGGGAGTCCATGTCCATATGGGCTTCATAGCAGTCGAAACGTCATAGGCGTCATGGACCCTGGCAGGTCGTCGAGTGGGCCTTCTGTCGGGCAGGACCAGGTATGCTAACATCAGGTACCCATAGGGCATATCCATGTCACTTGCTGCCGAGGCGACTTACAGGATCGTGGTGACACGGCTGCTCCGGGTTGGTGTGGGCTAAAAAACTCCAAACCACACAGATGAGACTACGGGTCCAGCTCCAGGTCCATCTGCGATGTGGCGTTGCCGGTTTCGCGTGCACATGCACGAGATGAAGAAAGCATGTCTATGCCTGAAGCATATGTGCCTGACATAGAATCAGACGGGCGATCCGAGGATGATTCCTGGGCGGTATCTTCCTCGAGATTGCTCCGATTTTGTGTTGTTTCTTTTCCTAGCTCGAACCGTTATTTCATGCACCATTTGTTACTGTGAACTCAGAATTTTGAGTAGCATCTTGATCTATATTTGTGAAGGGTACTTCGGCAATGACCTGTGGAGGACTAACAGTAGGAACAACTTGCAAATAATGTTCATTAGTTTGCACACTCCCATCATTAGATGCTAAGGAGAGATCATTTGTTGGAAGGATAAGGATCTCTTCACGGAGACGGGGACCAACATTAGAATGAAGATCAACAAAAGTAAAAAAAAATCATCAAAGACAACATCACGATAGACATAAACACGGCCAGTGGGGACATCAAGACACCATACTCCTTTGTGCTTGGAACTATAACCAAGAAAAACACACCGTTTGGAACAGAAAGAAAGTTTGTGATTATTGTAAGGGTGGAAATTAGGCCAACAGGCATAGCCAAAAACACGAAGTGGTTCATAGTGTGGCTTAAACTTTCAAGAGTTTTTTTGTAGGAGTCTCAAGATTAAGAACTTTGGTGGGAAGCAAGTTTATAAGGAATGTAGCAGTAAGAAAATCATCATCCCAATATTTTAAAGGCATGGACGCATTAGCAAACAAGGCAAGGCCAACTTCAACAATGTGACGGTGTTTGCATTCAGCAGAGCTATTTTGTTGATGAGTGTGAGGATATGAAACATGATGAGTAATGTCTAAATTTTGGAAGAAACTATTGAGTTTCTCATATTCACCACCCAAATCAGTTTGCATGGTGATAATCTTTCTATCAAACTTGCATTCAACATATTGTTGGAAATTTAAAAAGACTTGATAAACCTCAGAATGTTTCTTAAGCAAATATATCCAAGTAAATTTCTTGAAATCATAAATAAATCTTACATAATATGCATGTTTTCCTACAGACAAAAGAGCAGGACCCCAGACATCAAAAAATATTTATTCCAAAGGAATTGTAGAAACACTAGTGGAGATAGGATAGAGTAACTGATGACTTTTAGCCTAATGGCATGGATCACATATGTACGAATTTACTTCAGAAGTGTATGACAGATTATTCTTTCTAAGAACTTGCTAAATAATAAAATATGATGGATGCCCTAGACAATGATGCCACGTAGAGGATGAAGGCTTGATGGTGACAAGTGCATGCTTGGATGCTGACCCCGTTGAAATAGGAAAAGGGGGTAGAGGATGCCATGAAAATGACCTCTAAACACGATTTGTTGTGTGGCCTGGTCCTTTATCAATAAAAAGAATGGATGAATTTCAATAAAGGCATTGCTATCTAGGGCAAGTTTGTGTGAAGAAAGCAAGTTCATGGAAGATGAAGGAACATGAAGAATGTCGTTAAGTTTTAAAGAACAATATGGGGTGTGCAAAACTGAATGACCAATGTTATCAATTTCCATACCTTGTCCACTAGCATTGTGCACTTGATACTGTCGTTGGTATGGTTCATGAACCTGAAGCTTGTTGAGATGTCCTATGGTTTGGTTTGTAGCTCCAGTGTCCATGATCCAGTTACTATCAACTCCATAAGATCCTTTGGGTCCAGATGATGTGTCATCCTCATCATCATCACCATAGCGCCACCAACAGTCTCTGGTGGGGTGTCCTTCCTTCTTGCATATCTGACATATCACACCTTCCTGCCATGGAGTAGCAACCCGACCACGAACACGGTTTTGGTATGCCCCCCTTGGGTTGGCGTTGCTGATCTGGCCGAGGTAGACCACAGTTTTTAGGAGGAGACCGGGGAGGTTGTTGTGGTAGTGGTGGAGGCATGCGCTGCTACAGGGTTATGTAGGGTGGAGGTTGATAGGGCAGCATGTAGTAGGAGGGATGTGGGTATAGGTAGGGTATGTGTAGGGCTGCGGAGGTGGGTATTGGTAGTTGGGTGGAGGCGGCATGTAGGGTTGTGGTGGTGGAGTGAGAGGGACATAGGGTTGTGGTGGTGGTGCTTGTGGGCATGGAGGATAGGCAACCCCATAATGCAAAGGACTATGTCGAGCAGCATCATTGATGGAGGAAGTGAAACCTTTAGGAGTTTGTCCCGTCAAAAGAAGCATGACATCACGATTTTCACACGCCATCAGCTGAGAAAACATATCATTGAGGTTGGCGTTGATGGTAGCTACAAGAGAATTAGAAGTGCCATCGAGACCGTTCAAGATAAATCCTTCAACTCATCATCATCAACACTCTTCCAGGTAGTAGCAAGCTCAGAGGAAAAACCTTTCATCTTATTAACGTATTGTTGTGTAGTCATGTCGAGCTTCTTGGTGTTGGTGAGGGCACCATAAAGAGTGGAAACCCACAACTTGGAGTGAGTGGAGTACATGGCATGAACCGTATGACACATATCGCCGACATGATGAAGACCTAAGATATGGGGTAGCACATCCTCGGAAAGCAAATTGATGAGGTAGCTAACCACCTTCTTGATCCTTCATGCACCAGGCTCCATAGGACGGATTAGGGACCAACACTATTTTCTGATTCTCATCGAGGGCCTCAAGATTTTTGGGCGGGGCAAGATTGGTCCCCTCATGGAGGTCCATGACATGATCTCCGCGAAGGGTAGGCAGGACCAGGGCCTGCCAATAGAGAAAATTCTCACATGTGAGCTT
Source organism: Avena longiglumis (assembly GCA_030063025.1). Classification (NCBI taxonomy): domain Eukaryota; kingdom Viridiplantae; phylum Streptophyta; class Magnoliopsida; order Poales; family Poaceae; genus Avena; species Avena longiglumis. The sequence goes on from CP125977.1 coordinate 502,607,299, forward strand.
GATGGCATGCGACTCATCGATAGTGGCCGACGCATGCGAGGTTGACGATGAGGTAGCCATTGATCTGAATGAGGCATGAGGGGTGGGAGAATATCCTGGGACTAAGTTGTTGTAGGGTTTGTTTGGGTCGTGGTTTGATGATCAAGATAGATTCCTGGAGAAGTGACAAAAACATAGAGATTTTGATGGGATTGGAAGAAGATCGAGGCAGGGAATTGAATCACACGTCGATGATGAAGGTCCTGGTCCTAGCGATCGCTTCGGTGATCTGGTTCCTAGCAGCGGCGTGGAGGAATCATTCGGCAACAGCGGCTAGCTAGAAGGGAGATAAGTTGCTCTCGATACTTTGTGAGATTTTTTGGTGAACGGTGTTACCTCTCACAAGGGGTCGTATATGTGTTAATACGGGTGAGGAAAAGCCCCTCACGTGGCGTACAGAGAACTAACCATTATATTACATGTCTAATATCTAGATCAATCCATTTCCATCACTTTGTTTTAAAATAGCGAGAACAATTGGCTATTGTAGTCATTTTAAAGTACGGAGTTGAAACCTGTAAAACCCTTAATATAAAATCCACGAAAATAGCCCACCCACAACTAGGGTTTCCAACGGTTGATGCCCAGTTATCTTGAACTAACTTGTTGTTTTCCCACCGTGTTTGTCTTTGCCATAGACTAGTACAATCATGATTGGCTAAAACATTTTAAATATAATATTCCTTGGGATATACATAGAACATAACTTCTAATTGTATGTCTCAAGTATCAACTAACATAAAAATATTATATGTCATTATTTTCTTTAACGCTCTTGATCTATCCTCCATTCTTTAATCAAGTCATTATATGTTGTTTTCTCACATCTATTTGTCTGTGTCATGTCCTCTTTAATCATAATACATTTTACTACATTCTTCACCCACATGATCTTTTTTATCTCATTCCACCACCAAGTCCCGGCCCAACGGCTCATCAACATACCTTAGTATCATCATCCTACCACCACAATGACATGTCCACTTATATATTATTGGATTAGTAACCATAAAAAATATTAGAAAATATGTTTGATTACATCATAGGAAATACATCGGAGCTCATCACCCACAATATATTTCAAATGCTCAGACTCAAAGAAAGTTCTCTATCAAACTGAGACGGTTGATAGGAATGGTTCCTAATATTTCCAATCCTAAAAATCACACAATCTATATAGGAAGGTTTCACACCAAAAGAAAATCCACATTTTTTTGAATTTATAGAGTGAAAAATGCATGGATCTATGCTACTTATGGTGTAGATGAAACTTCATCCTTGATTTCTTGTGACAGCAACCACTTTTATTGCTAAATTTGTTGCCCACACAAATAAAAACACATGAAAAACACTCTTTGGGTTAAATATCATATGGTACATAAGATACTTATTATTTTGCAATTTGCATCATTGGTACCGTTGGTCCAGTGGCGGACCTTGAACAAAATTTTAGGGGGGGAGGGAGACTGGCCGTTGGAGGGGTGATGGATGAGGCAAAACAAACAGATGACAAAAAATATATGCGTGTTTAATAGTAGAGCTATCAGAATTTGAATTTATCGCATTTATAGAAGCTTTGATCGAATTTCTCCTCGCTGGCTTACAAAGTACATGCCCGCCGTTAATATATTTGTTAATCGTTACTCAAATCTTTTTTACTAAAATATAATTTAGCCATGGAGATATTCATCACAAAACCATGGAATTAATCACGAAATTCTTTCACAAAATTTAACCACTTTCTTGTTAATTAGCTTGATATTCACCTCCTTTTGTTTTGTCAAATGACTCAACTTTTACCCCTAACGGTTGACAATAACACAATTACACACATAGCAACATGCAAATCTGTAAGGAAAAATTTAGTAGTGCAAAACTGAGACTTAATTAGAGCTTCCACAATAAAGATGCAAAGGATCATAGCTAGTAAAAGCCAGGAGATCTAGGAAATAGGAGAGAATACAATTACTAAACAATAGGATAAGTAGGTTGCATGCTAGAGCTACGTTGCACACAGAGTACATATGCTGCCTGCTACTCAGCCATGGAGCAAAAGGGAGGACAGCCATGCAGCTCGATGCTCACATGCCAATGTAGAGAAGTGTGTTATTGAATGGTCAAATTTCTGAAAATACCACATGGTAGTATAGAACTTTTTGTTTTGTTGGGGGGGGGGCACTGCCCAGGTTGGCCCCTAGGAAGGTCCGCCAGTGCGTTGGTCGATAATAATATTAGATTGGACGAGTCCCTAATAACATGTACAAACAACCTACTATTATTGTATTTGTGGAAATATCAAAATAACGTGCACCTAAATAAGAAGTGATACAAATCCATTTACCTCACAACTCGTGTTTTATACAACATGGCATTTTGTGGTGCCTATGAAGCCTTATTATTTATTATCACATACATAAGTATCTATGAATACACTAAATATATTCCTCGGTATATTAACACACTAAAGACAACACCATCGTCCTTCAAAAGAGTTGTGCTTCCATAATTACTTGTGTGATATATGATTTTAAAGAAAATTCAAATTAATACATAGACCTTACTTGATGGTTTGGTATCGAGAAAATTAAAGAGATACCAAGATGTTTGTATGTTTGAAGGTAAGGACACCGCACTTTGTTTCCTTAGTTCATAAATCTTTCCCAATTCATTAATTTAATAAATTCATACACTCTAGATACTCTACTGATTTCTTTAGATATTTATGAATACCATGGAAAATGATAATGACAACACACTATAATACATTAAGAGTCATGAACTAATGTGACAATATCGGTTTACTTAGATATTTTATTGTGAAATCCATTATAGCAAAAGTATTTATCAAAAATTGCAATAAAATGATGTTTTACTTGGACTAGAAATGTATTGGCAATGATAGATAATAGAGTTTTATCCAAAATAATTGTACAAACACATGAGGATGTTCACATTGTTAATGTTGTGATTTGTGCTTGAAAGAGTATTTAATTCAAGATATCACATGATTTATCAATACAATTAGTATACATGTAGTGATAGATTGTGTAATGATTACTAAGTAAAAAGGTTTAGTAAAAATCAGTGAGAACTCCACTTTACTCTCCTTGGTACCATAAAATATGTTTGTTACCAAATTAGATGAATTTGAAATACATGAACTCAAAACTGTTTCTACTCATCAGGTGGCTTTATCAATTTTCGTTTCAATATATGAAGAGTATCTCCTGGACCAGGGCCTTGTTTTTGTTCAACAATGTTGCCCCATGTTAATAAGCAAAAGGCATGTATGCCAAGGTCAGAAGATGTGAAAGAAAGTGATGCTAATAACATTTCCCCTATGTAGTTGTCCTATTAGATTATAGAAAGATATTCCTTATTATTGTAGTTTCAGTTTTATAATTCTTTTTCTAGTAAAAGTACGCACATGTGTTGCCTAGAGGGAAGGGGAATATGAATTTTAAATTATTACAATTTTATCTCAAATAAATCCGGGATAAAACTTATCTTTAATTTATCAAGTACAAAACCTAAATATGACAGGTTTAACTATGTGCACCAACAACTTATGCTAAACAAGATAAACAAATATGTGATAGAAATATATATAACTTCAAGAACAAAAGCTATCATAAATTAAAGTGCATAAATAAAGACCTCGAGTATGCAGAGACAACAATGTATCTCGAAATTCAAGTGCCACCAAGGCTCAACTTATTCTCCTCGATCCTTCCCATCAACGGGAGGTTCCTTGATCAACTATGTTACCCTTCTGAGGCTCCCTAGAAATATGCCGAGCTTTACACCACAAAGAAGTCCATGTTTATGGTCCAATGACCCAAGAGGAACAAGCTATGGGTACAAGCACCCAAGAGTAATAAGATCCTCAACTTTCACTTCCACGGATTCTCGTGGAGAACTGAAATTGATGCACCAAATGTCATGAAAAGAACACAAGTTCTCAGGTCCTTCACTCCAAAATTCCACCAAAGCTATAAGTTATGGGAAAATAAGAGAGAAAGAACAATGAGGGAAATCACTAAAATACTCCAAGATATAGATCCAAAAGCTTCCCGTAACAAATAGGAGAGATTGATTGGTGGACATATGGATCTAAATCTCCTCTCATTTCACTCAAAAATATGCAATACTCACTGGAGGCGGTAAGAGTTAGAATCTTAAGAAAAAATGGCGGAGAAAGTCGTGCTCAAGGCCTCTGAGTAATAATGGGGTATAAGGGGGACTCTTATACAGGTCCTCCCCAAATATGACCATTACATGAATTTTACACCCGAAACTTTGGTATGGAGAGAACGAAGACTCCAAAATGAATATTGTGGGTCATGCCACTTGGCCCAGCTCAAAATAACTAGATCACAAATTTATGGCCAACACCGCAGACTCATCAAAGTCCCCCATCCTCTCTCCCTAGAAAAGGTAGAAACAATGACACAGAAATAATCACAACTTGAGCATATGAACTCCGTTTTTAAGAACTTGGGTACATTTAGGAGATAAAAATATAAGATTGTATGAAAAAAATCATAAACCAATAAAGGAGGATAAAGACACAAGATGAAAGGTTTGATCTCTCTATAAAATATGAACCGTCAAAACCACCAAAATAAAGAACACAATAAGTTTTTCATTGAAAATCTAATTTTTATGAACTTGATCTTGTCATGAAGATAAACACAAGATCTAAAACCTCACAAGGATAAATTAAAAATAACAACCAAGAAATATGATGTCAATTATGCAAAGGTTTGAGCTCTCTACGAATGGTTTAGTCCGGTTAGTCACTTGAGATCCCCCCTTGATAGTATGACTATCTATCCTATAATCCGGTTTTCCAATTAACATCATGAGAATGGTAAAAGAGAAAAGCTATCAATGTCATACCTTTTTTGCGCACTCCACTTGATCTAGATGATGACGATATTCTACTCCTCAAGTTGGAACACTTGTTTTGATTGTGCTTGCTTGATTAAGACTCACAAATTGCTATGCCATAATCCACTATGTGAGAGCCTTTATTATGCACATCTTCATATGTACATTATCCCCAAATGGAAATATATCTTCAAGCACATGATCCCTTTGAGATGCCCATCTTGAACTTGCACTATGTCTTGATAAACATCATACCTTATCTTATTTATGACCATTCGTCACATCACACCTTGAACATACTGGCCATCACTTGATATTCTTATTGATCATATCACATATATCTATTTAAACAAATGATGTTGATGCAAAATACCCAATCCCATTATGATCATGGCATCAACCCTTGAATCCAATACAAAGGTCTTCAAGCATTGCTATATGGAAAAAACGTCAACTATAACTCAATGCAAACATTATTCCCTTGTGATTGTTAATAATTACCAAAAGCACACTTCTGGCACCCATGCTCTTTTAGCTAGGAATAGGCGTCTTGATCTATGATCTAGAAATAACATATTACTACCTCATATTGGTTCTCACTGTATTATGATGTAAATAAAAAACAATTGGTTGCTTTTGCAACTTATGTGACTTCACAAATGGAATTCTTGTGTGCAGAAGCTCTTAATTTCTACAATCTACAAATTCTACGAATGATCCATTAGACAGTTTAGAAAGTACAAATGCAAAATATGGTTGCATGAAGTGGTGAGTGTACAAGATCTTAGTCTGAGCAATCTGAAAATGTAGAGGAGACAAAGGTTCATGTAATGGTTTGGAGAAACGGGTAGTTTTATTTGTTGAAAGTTCCAACCAATCTAAATGTGTGATTTATGAAAAAAGTGATAGCTACTCCTAGTACTTTTGTGAAGAATGAAACAAGACCTTGTGTGACAGTTTGAGGTAGAAGTGTCCACACATTTTTCTTTCAAAAAGGATTTTATAAAATGGGAGAAAACATTGCACTGGTTGGCTGTCACATCATCTTCAAAAAGGAATTTACAAAAATAGGGGAAACATTACAAAACAATTTTCATCGACACTTCCTTTTTCCGATCTCAAAGCAGATTTTGACCTATGGATGAACATGTTAGCTCATGTACGCACATGTGCATGTACATTTTCATCTTCATCTTAGTAGTTACTTAATACAGTCTAGATTTTCAAAATAAACCGGTTCTATATTTGTGTAACAAATAAATTTAGCACAACTTACTTTTTCGACAACAACAAACTAAGAACACTAGGTTAACTTTACACATGAACTACATCTCTTGTTGGAAAAGACATAACATCAAAGTTCAGCATGACATAATTTAGCAAACATGTTAGTTACGAAAAGGAACACCACTTTCTTCCTCTAAACAATTTTAGTGCACAAATGTAAGACTAGATACTTTCCTCAAACCAACCTTGAGTTAGATTTTACTAACACAAATGTTGAGAGCTAGTTAGAGCACTAAAATAGGAAAATTTCCTATGGTTGCAATATTATTGATTTGGTTCAGAAGAATGGAGTAAATGAAAGAGAAAAGAAAATTCCTTTTACCCCAGTTTCAAAACCAAAAACAAGAATTTTAAAATTCACTCGGACTTCTTTTTCAACATTTTATGGCCGAAGAACGGAACCGGGGTATTTAGACTAGTCATAGTGAGAGTAACATGCAACTACATGCAGTGCCAACTCGATATTTTGGTGACATGGCATATCATTAAATGATGAAAGAGAATCTTGTTGTAACTAGCTATATTACTATGATATCACACATTCCAAGGCAAGACGAGTCTACAATCTAATAAATGAGGCCTTGCATGATACTAGACATAAGGCTGGGCATAGTGGGGAGTAACTTAGTCTAGTATTATGTTACTAGTCTAAGTTACTACCTCCATAGTGGGAAGTGTCATATGTGTGGTAACATAGAAAGCTTCATTAATTGATTTATAGACTCACTTTGCATTGAGAAGTGTGATGTGATGGTAACATAATATGTTACTCCATTTGCCTCTCTCCTCATTAATTGTTTGCCACATCACTCTTTTTACCTAGGTGGCATGCATGTTACCACTTATGTTACTTCCACTATGAGCAGCCTAAGTTACTATCTATTATAAAGGTGATAACATATGCTAGTAACATCTGCTTGACACTAGGATATATTACTCCCCACTATATAACTAGTCTTAGTGGCATAACATAACATACCAATTACATTTTTGACATGGTTTGACTTTGATCTGACCATGTTTATTATGATTCATGTGTTTTTCCTTACTTGTGTGAACCAAACTCCCTTTTTTAATTCTCCGCCGTTTGTGCATACATTTATATTGTATTTCTTTGTTTTTTATATTCCTGTAAAAAAATTACTGTCATGTGAACAAAAGAAGGCCTCAATGTCATCCGGGAAGTGAGTACAACCGGTTGAACCGCCAATTGAATTCATCAACCGCTCATGAACAACGTCCATCTGGGCATGTAACTAGGATGATATGTCATGCAATACAAGCTACTTTCAGTTAAGATTCATATACCTCGGAGAGATTCATCTCGAAAATCAAATGGAAATGCTTATGGTTTGGAAAGAAAAATAGAAACGGGAAGAGAGATTCCTGCGATCATTCTAGTCTCTAGGATGTGGGCTCCATCTCTCGTCTTCTTCACCCTCCCAATCCCGTTACCGCTCTGCCCACTCCAGCGTCACGGCACACGCTTCCTCTGCTTTCCGCTTCACAGTTTTCACCATTTCGACCCCGGTTCTCCTCATCCATCTGACGAAGTAAACGGCATCGAGTAATCGAAAAGGGAGGGCGGAAGATCAAACTGGGGCAGTTAAACAAGGAGAACGTTCCCACCCGGGCGCCGCCCGATCGATTGATAGGCTCGTCATCGGCGCATATAAGCCGAGCGCCACACCTTCCCTCCTCCCCCACTCTTCCTTCTTCCCCATCGCCCCGCCAAGAAGCCAACAACCAGTTCACACTGTCCGAGTCCGAGCAGAGAGAGCGGCGAGAGCCGCAAGGTAGGTAGGTGACGACGCCATGACCATGACCATGTCCGGCGGCGTCCTCCTGCTCGTCCTGCTCGCCGTCGTCTTCGCCTCCGCGGCCAATGCCGCGGTGTCCTACGACCACAGGGCGGTCGTCATCAACGGGCAGCGCCGCATCCTCATGTCCGGGTCCATCCACTACCCGCGCAGCACCCCGGAGATGTGGCCTGACCTGCTCCAGAAGGCCAAGGACGGCGGGCTGGACGTGGTCCAGACGTACGTGTTCTGGAACGGGCACGAGCCGGTGCAGGGGCAGTACTACTTCGGCGACCGCTACGACCTGGTCCGCTTCGTCAAGCTGGCCAAGCAGGCCGGCCTCTACGTCCACCTCCGCATCGGCCCCTACGTCTGCGCCGAGTGGAACTTCGGGTGAGCATCTCCATCGTCCCGTCCCGTTCGTGTCGCTGCCTGCTGCTGCTCCATTGATGCTTTGGGTAGAGTTAATCTGGGTTTTCTTTTGGGCGCTGCTGCAGCGGATTCCCTGTGTGGCTCAAGTACGTGCCCGGCATGAGCTTCCGGACCGACAATGGCCCATTCAAGGCGGCGATGCAGACGTTCGTGGAGAAGATCGTGTCGATGATGAAGTCGGAAGGGCTGTTCGAGTGGCAGGGCGGGCCCATCATCCTGGCGCAGGTGGAGAACGAGTACGGGCCCATGGAGTCGGTCATGGGCGGCGGCGCCAAGCCCTACGCCAACTGGGCCGCCAAGATGGCCGTCGCCACCGACGCCGGCGTGCCGTGGGTGATGTGCAAGCAGGACGACGCCCCCGACCCCGTGGTAATTAACCACCAGTCACCACCTAGCTCCAAACTACTCTCTCTCGTGCCATCTCATTCTCGCCATGACGCCGATACCAAATTGTTGTGGTACCAGCTGATTTAACAACCTCGCACTAGCCACATGCTTTCCGTTAGGACATCACATCATCGCCGAATTCCCGATCGCTGCCAGTGGCCCAGCGCCATGGCGCCTCCTTTACAGCACGGCAGAGCTTGCCCACTTTGCTGCCTGTCATGGCCAAAACCGATCATTTTCTTTTTGTTTTTTATTTAAATCGCTTTAGTGTTCTTGTCTCGACTATGGATGCTGATTGAATTGATGGTGGCGGCGGCAGATAAACACCTGCAACGGTTTCTATTGCGACAGCTTCAGCCCCAACTCCAACGGCAAGCCTTCCATGTGGACCGAGGCCTGGAGCGGCTGGTAAGTTCGCCTGAATGTTTCCCAACAAACTGCAATAATGTCACGGCATTGCTGACACGATCGATCGATGACGACGCTAAGGTTTACCGCTTTCGGCGGCGCGGTGCCGCACCGGCCGGTGGAGGACCTGGCCTTCGCCGTGGCGAGGTTCGTCCAGAAGGGCGGCTCCTTCGTCAACTACTACATGGTGAGTCATGTTGTCACTCAGAACAGATGGTTGGGGTTTCAGTGGGTAGTGGTACCTAACATTGAATTGAATCCCTGTTTCAGTACCACGGAGGCACCAACTTCGACCGCACCGCCGGTGGCCCCTTCATCGCGACGAGCTACGACTACGATGCCCCCATCGACGAATACGGTACCCAGCCATTACGCCATTTCGTACACTACTACTAGCATTCAGACATTCAGCTCTGATCGTCTGAATGAAACTGTTGTGGGTGTGGTACGACAGGCCTGCTTAGGCAGCCGAAATGGGGTCACCTGAGGGACCTGCACAAGGCCATCAAGCAGGCGGAGCCGGCGCTCGTCTCCGGCGATCCCACCGTCAAGTCCATCGGCAACTACGAGAAGGTACTTTGATCACATCGCAAGTAAATATGTGGAAAAAAGATCCGAATGACAACTTATCAGAAAACTGATCAAAATTCTGTGTTTTCAGGTGTACGAGTTCAAGTCGACCACGGGCGCCTGCGCGGCGTTCCTGTCCAACTACCACACCAGCTCCGCCGCGCGAGTGGTATACAACGGGCAGCGGTACGACCTCCCGGCGTGGTCCATCAGCATCCTGCCCGACTGCAAGACCGCCGTCTTCAACACCGCCACGGTGAAGGAGCCTTCGTCGCCGGCGAAGATGAACCCTGCGGGGGGCTTCGCGTGGCAGTCGTACAGCGAGGACACCAACTCGCTGGACTCGAGCGCCTTCACCAAGGACGGCCTGGTGGAGCAGCTGGGCATGACCTGGGACAAGTCCGACTACCTGTGGTACACCACATAGTGAGTGACCGACCGACTGACTAACTGACTGACACTATCTCTGAACAGTCCATCTCTGTCTGAAACTATCTCTGAATGTGTTACCTTGATCATGTGCATCGATGCAGCGTGAACATCGACTCGAGCGAGCAGTTCTTGAAGTCTGGCCAGTGGCCGCAGCTGACCATCAACTCCGCCGGGCACTCCCTGCAGGTGTTCGTCAACGGCCAGTCTTACGGTACTGTCTGAATTTCATCCTTCCGCTATCAGAGCTGCATCAAACTGAGGCTGAAAGTTCTACTGATGATTGAACTCTCTCTTCCATGTTGCAGGCGTCGCCTATGGCGGGTACGACAACCCGAAGCTGACGTACAGCAAGGCCGTGAAGATGTGGCAGGGCAGCAACAAGATCTCCATCCTCAGCTCCGCAGTCGGCCTCGCTGTAAGCTCATCACCAAATATTATTCAGGGTTCTAACACACTGTTTCACATCAGACAATTTTGTAACATGTGCTACGTACAATCTGCCGCAGAACATGGGGACCCACTACGAGACCTGGAACGTGGGCGTTCTCGGCCCGGTGACGTTGTCGGGGTTGAACCAGGGGAAGAGGGACCTCAGCAATCAGAAATGGACATACCAGGTACTAGACCACCACATCTGCTCAAACTGAACCTGTCAAGTTTCCACCACAGACTCCTGCACTGTACTGATCCCCATTTCCATGGCCTTGCAGATCGGCCTGAAAGGCGAGTCGCTGGGCGTGAACTCCATCGCCGGGAGCTCCTCCGTCGAGTGGAGCAGCGCCAGCGGCGCGCAGCCGCTCACATGGCACAAGGTCACCATCCACAACGCCACCACTGTACCTGTTCCCTTGCCATTTCCACTGAACCTTGGCTTCTGATCTCTGCAGGCCTACTTCGCGGCGCCGGCCGGGAGCACCCCGGTGGCACTGGACATGGGCAGCATGGGGAAAGGCCAGATCTGGGTGAACGGGCACAACGCCGGGCGGTACTGGTCGTACAAAGCCTCCTCGGGCAGCTGCGGCGGCTGCAGCTACGCCGGCACCTACAGCGAGACCAAGTGCCAGACAAACTGCGGCGACATCTCCCAGCGGTGGTACCACGTGCCACGGTCCTGGCTCAAGCCCAGCGGGAACCTGCTCGTGGTGCTCGAGGAGTTCGGCGGCGACCTGTCGGGCGTCACGCTCATGACCAGGACGACATGAGACAAGAGGAGAGAACCAAGGGGGCGGACCGACGGACAGAAAACTGTGAATAATTTTCACGGAGGAGCACAGATAGATATATACCGCGTAGATATACTGATACAGTCGGTGTAGTACGTAAAACTAAAAGGGAACTAGCAGCATTATTTATTGGGAGCTGAGTTGGCCGCCGGCGAGGTTGCGGGAACTGTAGCTCCGGTGCGGCGGCCGGTTTGTATACACTACTATTTCGAGAGCTGTAGTCGCTAGGTGGATTTGCTCTGTAGCCTGAGCGCGCGCGTGCCCAATCTGTATTGCAGGATTTATTTTGGCACATGTGATACGTGCTCTTTTTTCTTCACTTTACGGTGAATAATTATTATTTTTCATGAAAATGTACATTACAAATATAGATTTGGATCTCTCAATATCTGACATGATGAAGAAAATGTGATCCTAAAAATATAGAGTAGCTTTTTTGGGACATCGGTCCAAACTGCCGGCAGTTTTGGAGGGGCTGCTAACATAGACGGCCTGCACAACAAACGGTCTCCTAAATAAAATTTAAAAAACAAAGTATACCAAACCGGCGATTTTTCTTTGAATTTTAGGATTATAGACAAAGCATGAATGAGAACTTAAACAAAACAAAACTAAACCTAATCTATTGGCGACGGTAGCAGTCGAAGGAGCTCCAGTCCTTGCCGCCATCATCGCCTTCTGAGGTCGATGATGTTCCTCGTGTCAATCACGGACCACCACTCGGCGAATGCATCCGTGACCGGTAGGATGTTCACGGAATCCAACAGTCCCTGGCTAAGCCCCGACATATCGGCAAGGTCGTGAGGACACTTAGAGCTTCCACTCTTAGGCGTGTATCTTCGAGGAGCGTTGGCTCTGGCTCCTCCTCATTCATCTTCTTCATCGTTAGTGGTAGTGGCTCCTCCTTCGTCTTCTAGAGGAAGAGACGCCTGTGTGGCGGTGATGCCGACATCGGCTCCTCCTTAGGATCCTTCTTCGGGAGGAGGGGTATGGGCGTCCGGAAGGCAATGCCGCCGCTTGCACAACGGGGAGGTTGGTGCCTCCATCTTCGGCAGGACCAAAGGCGGTCCACGGAGGAGGAACGCGAGGAGGTCACCACGGAAGGAAGCTGGAAAGGTCAGCCACACCCATTAACTCCAGCGTTGGAGACGAGCCTATTACGCGTCGAGAACGGCCACAACCATGTACATCCGCGTCTAGGGAACTGGCATGTGGTCCTTAATTATGTTGAACCGCCTTTTTGTCACTAGGAAATAGGCCCCACATAGCCAATCCAACGTGACACTGGTTGAAAACGCCCCATGTCGCTTCTTGTGTACCAGGGTTGGCAAGGGAGTGTAGGACGGGTTTTTGGACCACCCGCACTTTGGAGGCTACCAATGCGGGCCATTTTTGCTCGGCATCTCCCAAAGACCAACGACAACTTTTGGGGCGTCGGGGATGCTCTTACTCCAGCTTTTACCAAGCACATAGTGAAATAAGCGATTTTTCAAATAGAACACAAGAAAAACGCATGACACGGATAGGCCCATGTAAGAGTTCTAACAACACCGCTGGAAATAAACGAAAAAAGGCGCCTCGTTACACTTTGAGGAAATTATCTTTTACTGGAGATTAAGGATCCGTGTCACATTCAGCAATATAGGCCCATCTGATTGCTCAATGCTAGTTTCCAGATTTTTTGTTGAGGTAGCAAATAACCAGTTGAACAACTTAGCCCGTAAGGTGATGCGGTCCTCTCAATTGGCTTTTATGCAAAGTAGAGACATTCTTAACAACGTGGTCAACTGGTCATCCTACATGGGTTTATCATGACTGCATTTATCAATATCAGTTGTACACATTCTAATGTATGCAAGATATTCTAGCAATTATGTCCCTCATCCTGTTAGCCCAAAGGGGTCATTTTGGGTGAAAAATTGTTTATCACTATATTATATTTATAGGGGATTTAGTGAACAATGGAAGAACTTCATTTCTTTGGAAAAGATATCTGGAATGATGAGGTCAGAGAAGAAAAATATCCACGCCTACTTTAGAAATCTTTGCCAATTAACTTGCTAGATTCATACAATCTAAACACTCTACCAAGTTCTATTGTTGTTTACGAATGCAATAGAAAAGGATAAATGATAACGCACTATAATACATTAACTTGCTTGCTATGATGACATTGACTTGCTTGGATGATGAAATCCATTATAAAATATATTTTTCCAAACAACTACAACCAAGCTAAAATAATTGCAAAATAATTGATGTTTTACTTGTATTAGAAATGTATTTGTAATGATAGATGTTAAGACTTTATAAAAAAAATGTACATGAGAATGCTTACCTTGTTATGGTTGTTAGTTATACTTGGAAATAGTATTCAACACATTATATGATGTATCAATAAATATAATATACATTCTATCACAAGTTGCGTGATCATGAAGTAAAAAAGCTCAGTGCAAATTAGTGAGAACTTTTTCTACTCGTCTTGGGTTCACAAAGCATGGTTGTTATGGTGATCCAACATCCTGTAGTTTCGAGAATCGAATAGAAGATTTTGGCCATGTGCATTACATTAATAAATGTGAAATTTGAGAATTATTTTTGAATCCATCGACCGAGAGTGATGAATGGATCGAGGTTTCACTTATACTGATAAAGTAAAGCAAGGTCTTCAATATGAGTACGATAAATTTCGACATAACTTTTGCAAATCCTTAATTTTTTGGGAACGATTGAAATATATGTGATGGGGATATGCCCACCGGGGTATACCCAGCAGGACGTTTCCGACTGGCCCAGGAACTGGCGATTGGACCTGCAAGACGGCGACTGGATCAAAGCTTGGTGTAGATCCAAGCGACTGGAAGCTGAAGGCCCAGGCGAGTAGATAGGCCCAGTCGAGTTAGGTTAAACGATTACCGAAGCCTTAACTGATTCGGTTGAGATATGTAAACCCTAGGGGAGGTGAGTCTATATAAACCTCCCTACAGGGCGTGTAGAGATACGTTCCATCATACACCCAAGCAACTCGCCGCCTAGCTGCCGAGTTCGCCCATAGTACCACCATCATAATACAATCTAGCAGGAGTAGGTCTTTACCCTCCGGGGGGCCGAACCTGGGTAAAACCTTGTGTCTCCGTCCTCATCTCGCACCGCAGATGGCTGGCCGCCCTTGCCCCTCGTTCTACTACTCGCTACCGATTGCAGCATCTGTCGTGACCATTCCCACGACAGTGGCGCCCACCGTGGGGCCTGGCCGGTCTGGCTGGTGTTCTGCGGCGAGATCCAATCTGCCCATCAACGAGACGGTCGCCATCGGCCGCATGATAGCGATCGGTGAGATGCTCCAGATCTTGCCGAGCAGCTACATCCCGGCGGCGCGACCCGTCACGCATAGTGTGATCCCGCCGGTCGGCACGATCAGCCTCTTCGTCGGCCTCACCGACGTCATCGTCTCGGAAGATTCGGCTCGCATCCGCGAGTCGCCGCCACGCGATCGGCTCTCCGAGAGACAGATCCACATGATCCATCGCCTCGCCTCCGAGTACAACTCGGCCCATAGCAACGTGGCCGAAAACTCCGCGGCTGCGGAAGATGCGGCCCTCAACGACGACGCCGACTCGGCGACCCCGGCGTCACTCGCCGGATCCATCACCGCGGCTTCACCCGCGGGCTCCATCACCCAGGTCTCCAACGTGGGAAACTTCGAGGATCCCTCCATCCTTGGGATCTTCGACTTTGACTCCGGGTCGGAAAATTCCGCCGACCTCCGCGACAGGACCGGTCGCACGCCGCGACCTACATGGCGACCGGCACTGATCCGCTGGAGGATCCCTTCTCCACCCCGATCCCTCCTAACGCCACGGAAACGGAGGTCGAGGAACTCCGCCTGAAGCTGGCGGAGGCAGTCCGCAAGGAACAAGCCGAGCGCGAAAAATTTCGCCGAAAGTGTGACAGAGGAGCTGTCAGCGCTACCACCAGCGGCGGATCGACGCGTTCGAACCCCACCGCCCAAGGGCGCGCCTTAACTTCGACGACGAAATGACCCGCCAGCGTGGCCGCGCGATCTGCGAGAACGCCACCAGAGGAAGCGCCCGCCCCGCCAGGTCGACGCGATGGGCGCCCACCTCCACCCAACCGCACACCCTGTGGATCAGCCGTGGATAGTAGTCTCCTCACGGAGCGGACGCGAACGGCCTCCCATCGTTCTCCACCCGATGGACAACCTCGTGGCGGGCGAGCGGCAGCCGACAACATCACGGCCACCGACGGCGCCTACGATCCAAGACGTTAGGGCCTCGCCGCAAAGGCCGTTGAGCAGCAAACGCAGCGCCGACTCGCAGGTCGAGTGTACTCGCTCGGAAGCGAGCGGCCTCAGCGCCGCCCAATGGCGGCAAACACCCTCAATCGCCCGCCACCAGAGCCATTGCAGCTCCAACACCGACCCGCGAACGCGGCACTCTCCACCAACGACCCCAGGCCAGCGACCAACTTCGTCGCCGCCAACGGTCAACCCATCGACGCCCGCACCCACATCATCAACAACCAAAGCTGGCGCGCACGCCAGCCCGACGACCTGCGACACACCCTAACCAATCGCCACGACGGCGAGCCAATGGGGTCGCTAAGTCGACTCGGCCCCAAGTGCTTCGGACCGATGATCCGAGGCGAGAAGTACCCGCCGAACTTCAAGGCGCCGAAGGAGATAGAAAAGTATGACCCTTCGTACGACCCCGCCGTCTGGCTCGATACATACCTCATGGCGATAGGGATCGCAGGCCACACCGACCTGCTAGCCGCCCGTTACCTCCCCCTGATGATGGAGGGGACATGCAGGCAGTGGATCAACACCCTTCCCCAGGATAGTATCGACTCCTGGGAGGAGATGCGCGACGCCTTCGTCAGGCACTTCGAGTGCTCCTACACCCGCCACCACCATCGAGGACTGAGCGATGCGTCCAGGACCCGCGAGTCGACCCGAATCGGGTCCAGCGTGGCAAGAACTGGTACAACGCGTCAAGATCCACCCGACACCGCGATCCATTGCTTCAAGACCTCGTGCCGCCACGAGCCTTTGGTCGCTAAGCTCAGCGACATTCTCGCACACTCGACAACATACCGGACCTCCTCGAGATCGCCAAACGACGCAGAGGAAGATCCAAACCAGAAACCGACGACGAGTCGGAGGCTAACGCCGCACGAAGCGGCAACGACGACGACGGTCCGACCCACGCCAGCAACACTCGCCTCCGGCAAGCATCTGAAGGCAAAGTAGTCGACTTTGTCGCCAACGCCGGGCACGCACAACGCGAGCCCAAAAGTTTCCGCCGTGACGGAGGACAACGCCGCGACGGCGGCAACTACAAGGCCAAGCCAAGGTTCGACCCCGCGGCCCTCCTTAATCAACCTTGTGCGTTTCATAGCAGGGAAGGCAAACCCGCAACACACACGACCGCCGACTGCCACACCCTCAGGGAGATTGAGAAGGCACGGCGAGCAAGGGAGGACCCCGACAACAACCCGCCAAACGGCGGAAAGTTCGACAACGTGGCCGGCTCGCTCCATACCTTCACAGGTTTCAACACGAAGCGCGAGAAGAAGGTCATCACCCGCTGCCGCCATCAACGCGGTGGCCTGTGTGGACGTTCCCCGCCTCAACGGTCGGAGCAGCCCATCACCGAGCCGCCAGACCACTCGCCGCGATCGAGTACCTGTGCCGAGTCGCCTGGTGGTCAAGCCAAAGGTGGGCGACATCGCTCCCCAAGACATTGATGGACGGCGGCAGCTCCATCAACATCCTGCACTGACACCTTCAGCGGCGGCTCCCGCAATCGATGATCGAGACAACCCACACCACGTTCCACGGCATCGTCCCCGGTCGGAAGGTGTACCCGATCGGCAAGGTCACGCTGTCAGTCACCTTCGGCACACCAGCAAACTTCCGCACCGAGCGGATCGTCTTCGAGCTGGTGCCCTTCGACAGCCCCTACCATCAAGGCCCCGGCGCGTTCGCCAAGTTCATGGCAGCGCCACACCACGCTGCTGTGCGATGAAGCTCCCCGGGCCGTGCGGCGTCATCACCATCAACGGCGACCCCGACATGGCCGCCGAGTGCGAGGCCAAAGGAGCCGAACTCGCCGATGCCGTCATCGGGGCAGAAGCCAACCATGCTGACGAGCTCGCCAAGTATGCGAGCGGGGTGAACAATGACGACCCCACCATACTCAAAAAGACCAATTCGGAGGGCGCAAACACCTCAGCCTTCGAGGCAACGACGCACACCCGCACCGTCGAGCTGGTCCCAGGCGACTCCAGCCAGACGGTGACGATCGGAACAGGAATGAGCCCAGCCTAGGAAGGCGCGCTCATCGAGTTCCTCCGTGAGAACATGGACATCTTTGCATGGAAGCCCTCTGATATGCCTGGTGTCCCTAGGGATCTCGCTGAGCATAAACTAAACGCCGACCCCAAAGTGCGACCCGTCAAACATTCGCTGCGACCCTTCAATGAAGAGCGCCGCCGAGCCATCACGGAGGAGGTGCAGCGTCTACTCGCTGCAGGCTTCATCCGGCCAATAAAGTACTCCAAGTGGCTGGCAAACCCAGTCCTGGTCGAGAAGAAGAATGGTACCTGGAGGATGTGTATCGACTACACAAACTTGAACAACGCCTGCCCGAAGGAGCAGTTCGTCCTCCCGCGGATCGACCAAATAATCGACTCCACCGCGGGCTTGGAGTCGCTATGTTTCCTTGACGCCTACTCTGGATACAACCAGATCAAAATGGCTGTCGAGGACGAGGAGAAGACGGCGTTCATCACGCCATTCGGAGCCTTCTGCTACACCGCCATGACCTTCGGCCTCAAGAACGCCGGGGCGACCTACCACCGGTGCATGCAAGAGTGCCTCGCGAGCCAAATTGGCCGCAACATCCACGTCTACATCGATGACGTGGTCGTCAAATCCGCTCACCAGGGTGATCTACTCACCGACCTGGCGGAAACATTCGCCAACTTGCGAAAATACAAGATAAAGCTTAACCCAGGCAAATGCACCTTCGGTGTACCAGCAGGATAACCATCGGGTACGCTGCTCCAAGCGAGGGATCGAGGCGAACCCCACCAAGATTGACACGATCGCCTCGGCAAGAAACCCGAGTGCTCGCGATGTCTGCTGGCCGGGCGAGTAGCGGCTCGCCGCTTCATCCCCGCTGGGGGAAAGGCGATGCCCCTATACCATCCGATGCGCAAGAACCCCACCTTCCAAAGGGGACAAGGAGGCGACGACGACCTCAAGAAGGTGCTACTCGCCGCCGACAAAGAACCCATGCTGGTCTACGTCGCGGCTTCCGAGCGCGTCGTCATGGTCGTCGAGCGGCCGGAGGAAGGAAAGGAGCGCCCAATACATCGACCGGTGTACTAC
The DNA here is from genome assembly GCA_030063025.1 of Avena longiglumis. Lineage (NCBI taxonomy): Eukaryota > Viridiplantae > Streptophyta > Magnoliopsida > Poales > Poaceae > Avena > Avena longiglumis. The sequence goes on from CP125977.1 coordinate 502,626,189, forward strand.
ATCAGCGAGGTCCTCACCGAGTCGTGCCAACGATACCCGCAGTACCAGAAACTGCTATACGCGGTCTTCAGAGCACAGCGGCGCCTGCCGCTCTACTTCCAGGAGCACCCGATCACGGTCGTCTCTCAAAGACCGCAGGACATCATCCGAACCGTGAGGCGATCATGAAGTCGCCAAGTGGGCCCGAAATCGGCATCCACAATATCAAATACGAGCCGCGAAAGCGATCAAGTCGTAGGCTCTAGCGGACTTCATCGCCGATCGAAGAGGCCCAGCCGAGAAAAAGTCGACATACCTCCATTCTGGAGCACGCCTTCGACGGCTCCAAGAACGCAGACGGCGCATGAGCAGGATCGTCGCGACTTCCCCAAAGGCGACAAGCTTCACGTCCTTTGCCTCGACTTCACCTGCACCAACAACATGGCGAGCACGAGGCACTACTCCACGACATGCGAGCCAAGGAGATGAACGTCAACCGCCTATGCTCACGGAGACTCCGACCTCGTCGGCTGGACAAGTCGGCACCGCGACGCCGCCTCTCCCTACCATGGATAACGCCAAGCGGTGGACAAGCTGGGCGGACACGCAGGCTACTCCGTCGAGTGGATTGACGGCGGAAGAACGAGGAGGCCGACGCACTCTCTCGCATTGGGTCGGCTCGACCAAGACCACCGCCGGCGTCTTCCTCGACACGATCACCAAGCCATCGTCTCTCCCAAGGAGATCGACATTGAGTCCCGCGGCCGGATGCAGCCCCGATCGCACTTTCATCGAGCCAAATGATGGACCAAGCCCTACGCCGCCTACGGAGGCGGCACCTTGCCGTGACGGGCGGGCCTTCGAGATGATCGTGCGCCGATGCAAGTCCTACACCATCATCGACGGAGCTCCACAGCGCAGCGTCACAGCGTGTTCAACGCTGCGTCCAACCCGAAGGATGCAAGATCCTCCACGACATCCACTCCGGCGATGCGGCTACCACGCGGCGCCGCTCTCTGTCGCCAAGGCTATGCGGCATGGCTTCTCACGCCCAACGCCGACGCCGTCGACATTGTCCAGCGGCGCGGGTGCCGGCACGCCAACCAGACGCACGTGCCGAGCTCAGCGCTCAAGACAATCCCCATCACCTGGCCATTCGCCGTGTGGGGCATAGACATGGTAGGCCCCTTCAAAAAGGCTCCCTTCGGCTACACCCACCTCCTGGTCGCGGTCGACAAATTCACAAAGTGGGTAGAGGTCAAACCAGTCCGGAAGTGCGACGGGAAGACCGTCACTAAATTCCTACGCGAGCTCATATATCGCTACGGGTTCCCAAACAGCATCATCACGGACAACGGCACCAACTTCGCCAAAGGAGCCATGGCCGAATTCTGCGAAGAACACCACATCCGGCTCGATCTCGCGCCGCCCACCGAATCCAACGGCCAGGCGTAACGGGCCAATCAGCATCCTCCACGGCCAAGCCGCGACTCCAAGTACCACTCGGCGCACCGCGGTGCTGGGTCGAGGAGCTACCCTCCGTCATCCGGGGCATCCGCACCAACAGTCGACAGGATTCACCCCTTCTTCATGGTGTACTGGCGCCAGGCGCCATGCCCACCGACCTCGAGCACGACTCGCCGCGGGTCGTCCACTACACGGAGGCTGCAAACGAACTCGCCCGCCAGGATGGAGTCGATCAACTCGACGAGGCACGTGACCTCGCTCGATCACGCACCGCCATCTACCAGCAGGGACTCCGCCGCTGCCACAGCCGACGGGTGAAAACTCGCACCTTCCAAGAAGGCGACCTGGTGTTGCGCCTCATCCAGGACAAGAAGGGCATGCACAAGCTTTCCCCTCCATGGGAGGGACCATTCGCCATCGGGCGCGTACTCGGCAACGACGCCTACTACCTCATCGACGTCCGCGGGGACGGCAAACTCGACGTCAAGCAACCGTGGAATGTAAACCTCCTACGGAAGTTCTACTCCTAGAACCCCACATATGTACCCTCCAGTCGCTATGAAATAAAAAGAATTAGTTACCGCAAATTGCGCCTACTCTCCGTGTCTTGTGCCACTCGCACTCGTAATAACAGCGTCAAGCTAACAGCAGAAGTCAACCTTTGGTACAGCGATCGACACGGCCAAGTAGTGCGGTGCAAGAGCACTGGGTCACCTCAGGTTTTGCATCGTCCATGAAAAACGCCTACCCGGAGCCCCATTGGAGTCGCCTAGCCCGACTGTCTCTACGAGCCAAGACAACTGCCTTCGCTTCTCACAACGACCATGACCCGCCGCATCCTCGACATAGCGACTCGAACGGCCAAGTACCACGCTCGGGGACTGACGACCAGTTCAGCGCGAGCGACTCGGGAAAACACCAAGTATGAGAGCATGCCCAGGACTCGCCATGCGACTGACCCAACGGGCCAGGCAGGAGTGATGCGCTCAAACTAACGAGCCAAGTCCTCACTCACCCTCGAGTCGCGCCTAGAACAACCAAGTACCACGCTCGGGGACTCGGCCACCCAACCTCGTTCGCGCAAGGGAAAACGGTGAAGTACAGAGTGCTCAAGGGAGTCGCCTTGTGACTGGCTCTCTGAGTCCGGGCGAGTCGACCACAATAACAAAACATTCAAAAACCAAAAACACATTATAAACGAGGTCAACCCCATAAAAAAGGGCGGACGCGCGCAGGGACTCGTTCCACCCTCAATCGAAAAACACATGTCGAATCACAAAACAAACACGATATCTTATTAATAGCATGTCGCAAATTGTCTCAAAATACATAGTATGCCCAACGGCAGAAATGTTACTAACGCCCAAGGGCAAACTAGTTTACTCTGCAGGCTTCGATGACGACTCGCCAGAACCCTTGCGATTGCGGATGAAGGGAGTGTACGGGTTCGACGGATACGTCGTCAGCTCAACCGCCATCACCGCACGAAAGGGCTGCTCGACCTTGAAGTCCCTGTGCTGCGGCTCGGGGTCGTTGGGCGCGACGACCGTCTCCTGGTAAGGAAGGAGGTCGCCCATCGCCCAGACGCGCTCGGAGTACACCGCGGCGCGACCCGTCAACTTGAGCACCTCGGAGATCTCCACCGCGCCAGTCGATGACGGGTAGCCACTCTTCACGTCATACAGATCGAAATCCTCTGGAAAGTGAGCAAGCCCAAGGCTAAGCGCCGTCGCCGCTCCGCGCCGGAACGCCGATCGCGTCATGAACTCAACGACCGACGACGCCTTTTCCAAGTACTTGCACACCTCGACGAGGTCGCTGGGAATTACTTCCGTGGGCGATATCTCCTGGAGGTAGGCTCGGATGCATGTCGCCGACAACGTCGCCGAGTCGACGAGCGTGGCCACACATTGTCGCGCGTCGAACGAGCTCGCCTCTTCCGCGCTATCAAGGATGCGACCTGCGAATAGAAGATAACAGTGAGTACGTCGGATATCACAAAAAGGCACATGCAATAGGCAGGGGCAGACACACTCACCAATCAAGGGATGGGAGAGATCCGTGATGAAGCTCTGAAGAGAAGTGTAATCATCCTGAAGCCCAGCAACAAGGGCGTCAGAAACCTCACGTTCTTCCGCGGCAGCCGTAATGGCGGCCTTGGCTCGACCATCCACCGAACTCGCTTATTCTTTCGCGTCCCTCAGCTCGCGCTCACCCGCTGGGACAAGTCCCTGGCGAGCCTCCTCTGCCTTCGCGGCAACTGCCTGAAGCCCCTTATTCGCCTCTTGGACGGTGGCCAGTTCCTTCTCCGCGCGGTGTTTCGCTGCCAATCGGTCAGCTGACTCATGTTGCAGACCCTGCACACAATTCAAACAGTTAACCAAAGCGAAATCCTAAGTGCCCACCTGCTGAAATTCAGCGAGTGCGCACTCGGGGACTGGCAATCAAAGAAATACTAAGTGCCCACCCGCTGAAATTCAGCGAGTGCGCACTCGGGGACTGGCAATCAAAAAATCATAAGTGCCCACCCGCTGAAATTCAGCGAGTACGCACTCGGGGACTAGTGATCAAAAAATCCTAAGTGCCCACCCGCTGAAATTCAGCGAGTGCACACTCGGGGACTGGACGCGAAAAATAACAACAAGACACTAAAAGAATCAGACCGCTGCAACACACCGGCCTGATCCTCGGGGACTGGACATACCTGGATGGCTGCGCCAAGCATGCAAGGAAGTTGTATCGCATCCACAGACGCGAGGAGAGCCGGCGTGTGCCCACGACTCTGCTCGACCTCCGCGTTGGCGACCTAGGTGCACGGCTCGAGGGCGAGGTCCCACTCGCTGTAGCCGCTCTAGCCATGAAGCGCGGGAACGTTGCGATAGAGGCACCGGCACCAAAGGAGGCCGGCTCGGCCACCCCAGGCGAGGGAGCACCCTCCTTCGTGGGTACGGCCGCCTCCGTTGCGGGTTCATTCGGCGCGACCGCCGTGTCGTCGGAGATCGTGACGACATCGTCGCCCTTGGCCTTCTTGGCGCCATCCGCAGGGACGACGACTTCGTCCGCCTTCCTCTTCCGGGAGGGATCCTCTTTGCTGACGACAGGTGGCACCTTATCCACGGTCGGATGGCCTATTTTCTTTGCTCTGGTCCTACAAATTGATTGCGTGAGCAAGATAATTCAAGTACAATGAAAGACGAAATAAGGTGAGCAAACTCACTTGGCGACTGGAATGAAGCGTAGTCCCGTGCGGATGCTGGCTGGCTTCTCCAGTTCGGGGTCCAGTCGGCGACTGAGGCCCATCTCCAAGACGTCGTGTGCCCAAGACACGGCTGGTTTCTTCGTCGTCGAGGCTGCGACGGGAGCCTCTAAGACATCTTCAGCGGGAGCTTCCCTGCGAGGTAAAGCCGCCGCGACCGGAGTGGCCCCTAGTCCAGAGACTGGGGCGAATGGCGGAGGCATCGAGGCCAGTGGCACCTCTCTCAGGACAGCGTCGTGTCGGTGCAGTTACCATCGTGGCGCCTCACCTTGGCTGACCGGGTGGCGTCGGAGCTGCTCGCCGAGTGCGGCGGGGAGTCCGGTCTCACCGGCTTCGCATTCTTCTTTGGAGGGGCCTTCACCTCCTTCTCCGTCTTATTCTTCTTCTTCTTCGACGGAGTACCTTGGCGGCGCGAGGTGGTCTCCGGAAGTTCGTCATCATCATCATCATTATGACGCTCAAGTCTTTTACTTGCCTCAAGCTCACGCTGACGCTGCCCGCGGGTCTTGCGAACCAACGGGGCGACCTCCTCCTCGGATTCGTCGTCGTTGTTGTTCTCGTCGCTCTCGGCATCGCCCTTGGCGGGAGACGATTCGCCCAGGTCCTGGACGGACGAGCTTGAGTTCTCGTCGTCTAAAGGCGGGAGCCATCCTTCCACCACTTGGAATAGCTGCAATGAGTACAAAATGAAATTAGAATGAACGCGACTGCATAAACTGCGACTGCGAATGATGCGAGGTGACTTACCGTTGGGGCTGGATGCTTCGCGGTGTAGGGGGCGACCCCGGCCTTTGCGTCCAGGTACACCGCCTGGGTGATCTTCTTCAGTGCTGGGGTATAGTCCTCGAGCTTCCACTCGGCAAGTCGAGTCCTCCCGGCCTGTGTATTGGTACATATAGTGGTCGCGCCGAGCCAAAGGGACGAGCCGCCGCCCGAGCCAGCAGTTGTATAAGTTAATCGTCTGGAGGCCCTTCTTCTTCAGACCGCGGATGGTTTGAAGCATTTCGTCCACGACCATCCGCTGGTCGGTGGGGAGCTTGCCGACTTAGAGTCGGCGCGGTTCGGGCCGGTCGGCGGAGTATCGTGGGATCGCCGACTCGCCCTCCGGGGTCGCCTCGGCGACGTAGAACCAAGAGTTCTTCCATTGGCTCGCCCCCTTGGCGGGTAGCATCAGATCGAAGAAAGAAGCCTTCGATTTCAGTTGGAACGTCAAGCCGCCCGCGGCGAGCATTGGGCCGCCCGCTTCCTCGCGACTGATCCGTCCGTGAAACAGATCTTGCCATAGAGGGAAGTAGGGCCGGCAGCCCATGTAGCACTCGCGAGCATACGAAGATGGTGAGCTTTCGATCTTATGCGGACCAGGTCCGGCGGTTGGATCCGTAGTAAGTAGCGCAGGCGAAGAAGAACAGGGAATCCCAGCCCCCGTTCTAGGTGGCTGGTGAAGCAGATGAATTCCCCCTCGCGCGGGTTCGGGGTCACCTCTCCGGCCGCGGGGATGCGCCAACAGCCGGCGCGCAGGATCCCGGCCTCCTCGAAGGACGCCAGTTGCGCCCTCGTACACTTAGATCTACCCCAAGGCTCGATGGAGGGGGCCATGGCGGAAGGATTCGTGGGGGGTCGGAGGATTTCGGTCGGCTAAATCGCGATGCGAAGGAAGGCGAAAGTGCGCGCAATCGGAGGTAATGACGAGAAGGTGGTTCTCCGATCGCCTGCCATTCCCCTTATATAGCGGTTGTTACCCGCCAAATCAGGGAGCCGTTACTACACGGTGATTACGCCAAAAGTTACCGTTGGATTACCCCAACGGCTAGTTTGACCACGTTTAACGGTCCAACTTCAGCCACTCGGCTCGCCGACCCGATCACTACGACAGTGACTAAGATCCCGCCGGCGATTCGACTAGATGTCTGCTTTGAAGCCGTATACTCCGACTGCCAGCAACCACCTGCTCCCAATCGACGACGGCCTCGGGGACTACTGATGGGGATATGCCCACCGGGGTATACCCAGCAGGACGTTTCCGACTGGCCCAGGAACTGGCGAGTGGGCCTATAAGACGGCGACTGGATCAAAGCTTGGTGTGGATCCAAGCGACTGGAAGCTGAAGGCCCAGGCGAGTAGATATGCCCAGTCGAGTTAGGTTAAACGATTACCGAAGCCTTAACTGATTCGGTTGAGATATGTAAACCCTAGGGGAGGTGAGTCTATATTGTTGGAGATATGCCCAAGAGGCAATAATAAAGTGGTTATTATCATATCTTCACACTTATGATAAATGTTTACATACCATGCTATAATTGTATTAACCGGAAACATTAATACTTGTGTGATTTGTAAACTAAAATAAGAGTCCCTAGTAAAGCCTCTTGTTAAACTAGCTTGTTGGTTAATATATGATCATGGTTTCCTGATCATGAACACAGAGATGTTATTAACAACAGGGTCATATCATTAGGAGAATGATGTGATGGACATACTCCTATAGATAAGCGTAGCATAAAGATCAAGTCATTTTAATAGTTCAATTGCTATATGCTTTCTGATACATAGTAACCTAATTCCTTCGACCATGAGATCATGCATATCACCTTTACCGGATGGATGCTTTGATGACATCAAACACCACACCGTAACTGGGTGGCTATAAAGGTGGCATTGAGTGTTCGGAAAGTATGGGTTGAAACACATGGATCAAGAGTGGGATTTGTCCATCCATATGACGAATAGATATACTCTGGGCCCTCTCGGTGGAATGTCATCCAATTAGCTTGCAAGCATGTCACTGGGTCACAAGGGATCACATATCACGGAGCGAAAGAGTACTTATCGGTAACGAGGTTGAACTAGGTATGTAGAGATACCGACGATCATAACCTCGGATAAGTAAACTATCGTGAGACAAAGGGAAATTGGTATCGTACGTAAGTGGTTCATTCGATCACAAAGTAATCGTAGAAATATGTGGGAGCCATATGAATTTCCAGATTCCTCTATTGGTTATTTTTCGGAGAAGTGTCTCGATCATGTCCGCATAATTCACGAACCGTAGGGAGACACACTTAAGGATTCGACGTTGTTTGAGTAGTTATGGTATTATGAGAAAGAGACGAATGTTGTTGAGTCTCGGATGGGATCCGGGATATCACGAGGTGATCCGGAATGGTCCGTAGAATAAGATTCATATAAGGAAAGTCCGTTTGAGTTCGGGAATGATTCGGTGTTTTCATCGGGAATGTTCTAGAAGGTTCGGATTGTCGGCACTCCGGGAGGAGGGTACATGAATGTGTCATTACATATTGAATGATTGCATCATGTACTAAGTGTTCTTGTTCCAAAACTGAAAAGTCAAACCGCCGGTTTGAAAGTCAAGCAGCTAAAACAGAAGCTGTGGAAAAGCGAGCTGTGGGAAGCGAAGCTAGGGAAGCGAAACTGTGGAAACAAGCAAGAGGTGTTTGGAACCGACTTGGGAGGAGTCCCTCCAAGCCGGGCTCCAAGGCCGACTTGGGGAGGACTCCTCCCTTGGCGCCCTCCCACCTATAAAAGGAGGGGCAGGGCCTCCTCCTCTAGACACACAAGTTCCTATCCTCTAATCTCCGGTTTAGAGCCGTTTTGGTTTAGAGCTTCTAATTGCCCTAGCCTTCGGTTTAGAGCCTTCTAATTGGTGTGTCTAAACTCTAGACCACTAATAGCTCTCTCTCTCATACTCCACCATACTCGCTTCGGCTTAAGGCAAAGCCCTGCGGGATCTCCCCTCTACTTCCCGTACCACGCCGTTGTGCTGCCGAAATCGCGAGGAGAGTGCTACAACCTCCATTTTCTGGAACAAGGAGGAAGGTCTTCGTCGAGTACCGAATGTGTGACCGACACGAAGCGCTGGAGCAGCGCCGGAAGGATCGTCTACACGATCTTGAGATCGGAAGAATGCGACTACATCACCCACGATAATCCGCTCTCGTTAAACACTTTGGAATCTTCGAGGTAAGTTATTCCATCGACTCGTTGCTACAATCTAGTAGATAGATCTTGGCTTGTTTGTTTGTATGCGATAGAAAATTTTGTTTTCCATGCTACGAACCCCTACAGTGGTATCAGAGCCGTGTCTATATGTAGATCTGTTGCACGAGTAGAACACAATGGTCATTGTGGGCGTTGATGCTTTTATTGTCGATTGCTTCTTGTGTACTTTGAATCTTGCGGTATGTTGGGATGAAGCGGCCCGGGCTAACCTTACATGACATCGTTCATGAGACTTGCTCCACGCTTGACATGCAACTTGTATTGCATAAGTGGCTTTGCGGGTGCCTGTTTCTCCTAGCATAGTTAAAATCCAATTTACAACGGGTGATTAACAATACTAGTATCAATGTTGTGGTTCATGTTCGTAAGTTAGAACGACACTTATTGAAAGCCCAAAACCACGTAAAACATGCAAAGAAAATTAGAGGCGTCTAACTTTGTTTTGCAGGGGTGTGCTGTGATGTGATATGGCCATGATTGTGAATATATATGATGTATGCAATGTTCCTTATTGTAAGTTGGCAACCGGCAGGAGCCATATGGTTGTCTTTAAATTCTGTTAAGACCCGCATGTCTATTCAAGGTAGTTGTAATAGTTGAAGCCGGTGGACGACAACCATGGAGAAGCATCATTGACCTTGATGCAATGTCGGTGATGATGGAGATCATGTTCGTGCTAGAAGATGGAGATCGGAAGCACAAAGAAGAAAGACCATATCATATCACATATTATGAATTGCATGTGATGTTAATCCTTTATGCATCTTGTATTGCTTAGTAGACGACGGTAGCATTATAAGATGATCCCTCATGCACATGAATTTCAAGTCATAAAGTGTTCACCCTTAGTTAGCACCGTTGCTAAAGCTTGTTGTTTCAAGCACCACGTGATGATCGGGTGTGTTAGATTACGCAAGTGTATACAACGTGAGCAAGCCAATTTGCTCATGCGGAAACTAAGGTTTGATCTTGACGAGCCTAGCATGTACGCACATGGCCTCGTGAACACGGATTACCGAAAGGTAGAGCATGAGTCATATAGTAGATATGATGAACATGTTGATTGTTCGCCATTGAAGCTATATCAACTCTCGTGATGATCGGTTTTGATGTGGTGGATTTGGTTCGTGTGATCACTAAAACAATGTGAGGGATATTGTTTTGAGTGGGAGTTCACCTAGATTAATTTAATTATTAATTAGAACTCAATTTATCATAAACTAAATCAAAGTGAATTTGCATAGTTGTTGTAGTCATTGGCATCCGTTTGCCAACTTGCACTTAGTTATAATTGAGATGATAGAACTATAGAATTCTGGTTAGTTACTTTACGAACTGGTATCGTATTGTTTTGAAGTGTTAATCTAAAGTTTAAAAGTCCTATTGCAAACTTTCAGTAAGTTCCGGTTACTCCATGAAGTTTAATAATTAGTATTAAATCAAGAGTAACAATTCCAAGTGTTAGTGTATAAGTATCATGTTTGTTTCCATGATTCTTGATATTCAAAGGATTGTCTTAATATCAAAGTTATCTAGGATCTGAAAGAGTTGTTTCAGAAACCATGATGTGTGGAAGATATTGTGATATCTGAAACGAAGTTTTGGTTGCAACATGATAGAGTATAATATGGCAAAAGTCATGTTCTCATATTTGATGATAATTTGGAAAAGGTTGGAGACACTAGTTGTCCTAATCCTCCAAAAGGTTTTGGAGAGCAACATTATACTTGCGATTCACCGTTGCAAGCTAAAAGTAGCTTGATCATGGATAAATCCATGATGAGGGTGAATTTTTGATGTAGGTGAAATGTTTACTACACCAAGAGATTACTAAAGAAAGGAATTTGAAAGAACACCAAACATTTGATGATGGTGATCTACTTCAAAGTGCAAGTCCAAAGACATTGGTATTTAATTATACACGCTTTGGATTATGTGTCATATGTATGACTCCACTATTAATGTTGATAGATTCTTTCAAATGTAAAAGGAAATCTTGAAAGAGAATCTCATAAATATATGGCGTAAAAGAAAAGACTAGAATTGTTCAGTTTAAGTATATAGATGATATACATGTTATGGCTATATTCTTTGCTTATTAAACAATGTGGTTCTTAAGTATTTGATACTGAATTTGTTGGTGTGAATCGTCATACGAAACAACAGAATTCATGAATTACAATGGCCTAAGTAACTAGCAAAAGAATATGTGATGATGTTCATCGAGAACAAATAAAGGGTTATTGTGTTGCTCGTTAAAACATCAAAGCTTGCCTTCAAGATTTGTTTTATCAGGTATTATGAGAACAAAAGGGTTGTTCAAATAATTGCCGTAATCCATAAAAGATGGATGATTCACAAATCTCGTTGGAGAAATCACATCCATAAAATTAGTGCTAAAAATGTCGAAAGACAAATTGATTGAAAGATCAGTTAGGAAGTGGCATCGCAGTTTAAATTATAATGGAAAGAAAACATGAAGAAACTCCATATGTATGGAATTTTGGAGTCTATTTGATTTTGATCAAATGACGCTTGTGAAACTTTCCTAGAGATAATTAAAACTTCGTTCATAGGCCAAAAGGGAACGAATGACTAGCTTATTGGAACTTGTACATATTGTTGTACGAAATCCATTATGTGTAGTCAAGAGCGATGGATTTCAACTTCATATGCTTTCTCCAAAAATTTGAGTGAATATATGAATATTTACTTAATATGGAGTATGGAACATTTGAAAAGTTCAAAGACTTTCAAGATGAAGTGCAAAATCATTGTAGCAAGAATATAAACAGTTTATGATAAAGATCATAAAGGAAGATATTTGAGTTACAAAGTTTAGCATAATACCTAAGATTTATGGAATCGTTCCGTGGATTTGCATTTCCCGAAACACCATAAGAGTATGGAGCATTCGAGATATGTAATTAAACCTTGTTTGACATGGTAAGATCAAAGGTATAATTCATAAAACTGCCATTATATTTTAAAGAATAAAAGCTTTAGAGATTACCGTTTTTCCACTGAAAAGAGCTCCATCATAATCCGTTGAAATGACACCATATAAAGTTATGGTTTGGGATAAAACCCAAGTTGTCCTTTCTTAAACATTGGTATGCTATGCATAAGAAAGATGTTTGCAACCAAAGTCGGATGAACCTGTCTTTGTATGTTATTTTGAATAACTGTTAAGTAATCCTCCATAACATCGGAGACAAAAGTGTTTGTCACTTAAAACGTCAAGTTTCTTTGAGAAGGAATTTTTCGTGAAAAGTTAAGTGGGAGGATAATAGAACTTTGATAAGGTTAAAAGAACCTTAGCTGTATGTGCAGAGTTGGCAGTCACGAAAAGTGTTCCGAGGCAAGAACAAAGCTCATGGCTCACGTACCTCAAAGGTTGTGGTCACGGAGATCCAAGTTCCTATTGAAACAAGTAGGTCGGATGAACAATCAAATACCAAGATTTGAGGGTTGAATCATTATTTGAGAATAATGAACCGACTACATGCAAAGAAGCGATGATGGGCCCTGACTCCGTCAAATGGCTTGAAGCCATAAAGTCCGTGATAGTTCCATACATGAGAAATCAAGTTTTGAACTTGAAGGACCCTCGAGAAAGGTGTAAGACCTTACAGTTGTGTCTGGATCTATAAAGAAATAGACATGGATGTTTCACATCCATAATCGACATATTGGGAAAGAGTTCACAACAATGTTCAAAGGTTGACTATGACAAGATTTGATCTTTCATAGTGATACTTAGTCTAGACGGATTAATGTAGCAACCACTACATATAATTTTGTTATATGATAGTTGAATAAACAAAACAAGTTCTTCTAATAGAATCGTTACCTAGGACATGTGCATAACACGGTCCATAGGGTTTTGTTAATTCATAGGATGCTAAAAGCATATGCAAACTTCAATGGTTGAAGTGAGCATCGCGGAGTTGGAATCTTCACTATGATGAAACTATTAAAGGAGTTTAAAAATTCATTAGAGACAATGAAGATGCTTGCATTTGCAAGAAATTAAGTGGGAGCGCTAAGACATGTTTCTAATATATTATGTGGAAGACATATTGTTGATTGGAAATAATGTATCTTTTATTAACACATATTAAGAATTTCATCCCGATGAAAGACTTAGGCAAAACCCAAATATTTGGCATCAATAGATGCTAATATGGTTGTGCCAGAAGTACATAGACGAGATATTGAATGAGTTCAATATAGAAACTACAAGAAAAGGTTCTTGTCGCACAGAAAGGATTGAAAGAGTTCAATGTTGATGATATATTCAAGTGTATTGACATTTGGTAAAGTGAAACAAATAATCAAGTATAGATTGATACTTGATGTATGAAATCACAAAGAGTATATATCAATCATACTGTGATATGTACAAATCCAGATATGTCCTATGCTCTAAATGTTGTGAGCATATACCAGAATGATTCGTAAGATGATCATTGGACAATAGTAAGGATATTCTTATGATCTTTTGGAAGAACTAAGAGTATATTATTTGTAGAAGTGACAAATAGATGGTTAGTTCATTATAAAAGTACTACATTGATACTAGTTTTGTCACAAAGTACAAATTAAGTTTATCTCAATCTAAACTAAGGGTGGCACAATATAATGGAAAGTGAGTTCCATAATGGATTTGGATGAGTTCCAAAGTTAAGACATTGTGACAGATACTACAACAAAAGGCTAAGTATATGACTGCTATTATAGCAGCAAAAGAGGGCATTTGTGTCAAGTAGTTTGTTATCAAACTAGGTGTAGTTCATGAGGATAATACTATGAAGATATATTGTGCGACAATATTATCAACATGTTTTAACTCCAAAGAACTAAAGGTCACACCGAAAGACCAAATTTATACAAAGCCATCTCATTAGAGAATGAGTGATGCGAGACGCAAAGACATGCAATTACACACGACTGGAAGTGTCGATCCGAGATCGATTGACCACTAGCAATCGTGTACATACAACACCGGAAAGCCATGGGTGTTATATACACAAAGGTTTGAAACTAGATTATTGACTCTAGTGCAAGTGGGAGACTGTTGGAGATATGCCCAAGAGGCAATAATAAAGTGGTTATTATCATATCTTCACACTTATGATAAATGTTTACATACCATGCTATAATTGTATTAACCGGAAACATTAATACTTGTGTGATTTGTAAACTAAAATAAGAGTCCCTAGTAAAGCCTCTTGTTAAACTAGCTTGTTGGTTAATATATGATCATGGTTTCCTGATCATGAACACATAGATGATATTAACAATAGGGTCATATCATTAGGAGAATGATGTGATGGACATACTCCTATAGATAAGCGTAGCATAAAGATCAAGTCATTTTAATAGTTCAATTGCTATATGCTTTCTGATACATAGTAACCTAATTCCTTCGACCATGAGATCATGCATATCACCTTTACCGGATGGATGCTTTTATGACATCAAACACCACACCGTAACTGGGTGGCTATAAAGGTGGCATTGAGTGTTCGAAAAGTATTGGTTGAAACACATGGATCAAGAGTGAGATTTGTCCATCCATATGACGGATAGATATACTCTGGGCCCTCTCGGTGGAATGTCATCCAATTAGCTTGCAAGCATGTGACTGGGTCACAAGGGATCACATATCATGGGAACGAGAAAAGAGTACTTATCGGTAACGAGGTTGAACTAGGTATGCAGAGATACCGACGATCATAACCTCGGATAAGTAAACTATCGTGAGACAAAGGGAAATTGGTATCATATGTAAGTGGTTCATTCGATCGCAAAGTAATCGTAGAAATATGTGGGATCCATATGAATTTCCAGATTCCTCTATTGGTTATTGTTCGGAGAAAGTGTCTCGATCATGTCCGCATAATTCACGAACCGTAGGGAGACACACTTAAGGATTCGACGTTGTTTGAGTAGTTATGGTATTATGAGAAAGAGAACGAATGTTGTTCGGAGTCTCGGATGGGATCCGGGATATCACGAGGTGATCCGGAATGGTCCGGAGAATAAGATTCATATAAGGAAAGTCCCGTTTCGGAGTTCGGGAATGATTCCGGTGTTTTCATCGGGAATGTTCTAGAAGGTTCGGATTGTCCCAAGACCGGGAGGGTACATGAATGTGTCATTACATATTGAATGATTGCATCATGTACTAAGTGTTCTTGCTGTTCCAAAACTGAAAAGTCAAACTGCCAGTTTGAAAGTCAAACGGCTAAAACAGGAAACTGTGGAAAACAGGAAACTGTGGGAAACAGGAAACTGTGGGAAACAAGCAAGAGGTGTTTGGAACCGACTTGGGGGAGGAGTCCCTCCAAGCTGGCGCGCCAACCAAGGCCGACTTGGGGAGGGACTCTGTGGCATCCCGTAAAACCACTACTAGAAAATCGCGTTGAATTTGCGCATTGCATCGTCATCATCCTGCATTGTCTGCATAAAACGATGTTCGCAAATCCCGTTTTGTTTTCTAAAACGTCCCTCCTTTTTTAAACATCAAAACCGGGTCACCGGACTATTTTGTTTTGCCCGAAATCGGTTTGCAAAAACCTTGTTTGCAATAAATAAAAATTATAATTAATTTTAGCGGGGCAGTCGAACGGGCCGATTGACCCGAACGACCGCCCCAGATTTTAAAAGACGGTCCAACTACACCAATCCTAAATCCTAGACTTACCCAGCTTTCTACCTCTCTCCTCCACCTCACCCTGTCCAACCAGCCGCCACCTCATCTTTTTCTCCCTAGCCAACCCTGCACCGCCACATGGCACCCCAACTCCTCCTCTCTCCACTCGCCTCTCCCTGCACCCCACACACGCACCCCACACGCACACATGCAACGACGCCACACCCAGCCTGATACCGCCTCCCACCACACCCCACCCGCGCCCCTCTCGCCCGTGGCCCCACACCGGCGGCCCACCGCTAACGCTACAAGACGCCTCCTCCCTCCCCGCCTGGAGCCCCACCCCGCACGCATCCCACGCCCGACAACCGCCTTCTCCGATCGAACCTTCCGCGTGTCCCTCCTCCCGCATGCGGCCAGCACCCTCCCTCCGGCGGTCCTCCTCGCCGCCGGCGGCGACCACCGCCCCCTCGCCGGTTCCTCGCCTCAGCCCCCTCCGCCCCAGAGCAGTTCCGCCTCCGCTGCCCCGCGATCGCCGCCGCCTCGAACCTCGCCGCTGCCCCGTCCCTCCCCTGTCATGAGCCTCTCCGGCAGCGCCAGCGTTGGCGCGACCGCGTCCCTCGGCTGCCCCGACCTCCGCGAACTCCGCTCCTCCTCCGTCCCCAGCTGCCCGGCCCGCGCCAAAGATGCGCCACGCCGCCTGCCGCTTGCTGCCGCCAGATCGCCGCCTTGCCCTCGCCGTCTGCCTCGCTGCCGTCTGCGCCGCCCGCCTGCCAGTGTCGCCCCGCCAAGGCCGGTGACCCGCCTCGAGCTCCCCGCCTCGGCCTCGCTGCCCATGCCCGCCTGCCTCCGCCCGAGCCAAGCCGCCTCCAGCGCCAAGGCCGCCGCGCCGGCCGCTGGCAGCCTCATGAGACCTCACCTCTCCGCTCGCCCTGCTCCACCCTCGCCGTCCATGAGCTCCACCAACCCGCGACCCCGTACCTCGTCACCGAGCGTCAAGACCTCTCGCAGCATCCTCGAGCTCCACCCTAATGGCCATGTCTCGCTCCGAGCGCTGCATCCTCGCAAGACGGTGCTCGCCGGCCAGACACGCTCCGCCTGGACCGGCTCCTTCTCGCAGGATAGAGGACGCTTGCGTGTGTGTCAACCATGTCGGACAACATGTTCTTCGTGTGTTTGCAGCAGCCAAGACCAACCCATAACCCCGATGCCGCGACACGGATCTTGGGGAACGCCTTCCTGGGAACCGAAGACGCCGTTCAGAAAGGCCAATCCCGTAACCGGTACCGCACCAAGATCTTCGAGACCCGATGCGGGCGAGTTAGCCTCGACCTCGAGTTCTCCCACACGGATGCCAAGCGACAAGATCATCGTCATGGAACCCTAAGGCCACATGTGCGACAAGTGCTCTCTTCCGGACGCCAGGATCTCCGCATGAGACGACGTACCGACAACATGACCCGAAACGAAAGGAACGCCAAGACTGACTCGATGGTGCGAGCCCGACAAGACCCTCGCAACGACAAGATCGACCCTGTGGGACCCGACAAGGTCTTCCGACGACAAGGACGGCAGCGGCCGGGAGTATCCGATGCGCCCCGACGCCGAACCAAGTGCTTCGTCCCGAACGCCATGACCGACAACATGCCCCGAGAACCCGGATCCGCCAAGACCCTAACCCCGGAACCCCGAGCCGTCGAACCCTGGACCCTGTCGAACCCCGAACCCCGGAACCCAAGATCGTCGAGCCCCCTCTGATGTGTGACCCCTTTTCCTCGAACCCTATTTTATAACATAACAACAACTTGTGCATATTAAATTGGCATACTTGCTTGCATTTTGTCATGTGGTTTGGGGGCCTTATGCCGATTCACCTGATAATTAAATATGGGGCCCATATGCGGGCAAATCTAGCCTTATATTGGCCTCATTTAAACATGTGTAGCGAACCGGTGCCATCTTATGTCTTGCTAAAACAACATTTAAATTGCGGGGTAGCTAAACAACATGAACCACCTAATAATTAATTGTCGGGACCCCGGTTCCGCTTAATATGCCCTAATTGCATCGCACCTTTGCCATGCCATCCATCATGCATGCATCATGCCGATCTTCTGCCGTTGTATTAAATATCGCATCCGGTGTTTCTTCTAGTGTTTTGGTTCTTCGCGGATAAGGCCGATGAGTTGATGTGAGCTTCGCCCCGTTCTTCTGATGAACCTTCGACAATGTTTTCAGGCGAGCATCTCCCCCTTTCTACCTATCTTACTTTTATAGTGTTTACTTCCCTCCTGTTGATCTATTGCTATCTGTGTTGCGATGCTCTAGTTTTCCGTACCCGTGATATCCCTTGCAGCCCTATATTTGCCTTGGACACATCCTATTACCTGTTGTTGGTAGATAGTTGGACTTGCGCGTCGTAGTTGCTTGCTCAAGTGCTGATGTGTGTCGTCATATGCCACAGTTGTTGATGTATTGCCGCATGTTGTTGTTGGAGATGATTCTAGCTTTACTTATCGTCACTTTAATTTCTGTTTAACAACTAAAATTGAATAAGCAGAGGCATCGGTGGGTGATAGATAATATTTGGTTTTCCGAACGCCCACTTGTGTCCCGTAAGACCCCGAGTACTTGATTCCTGTTCCTTGTTTTATCGCGCTATCCACATCCGGGAGGTATATGGGACCCCCCTCAGCCAGAGCTTGATTCCGTCTTATTTCTTGGGGCCACAAACTAGTTTGAGGTTTTATTACTATCCTGTACTTATGCCATGTTTTACTGCTTTATTTACGATTGTGCGACAGATAGCACACTGTACTGTTTAGGTAAGCGGAGTGATTACGCGGTGTCGACAAGCCCCGTTTGGGGTTCCGTCGCCACGACCATTGACGCAGACCTTGAGGCCGTCTCGAGCTTGCCTACTCCGCTATGGTTCTACTCAAAGGGGTGGCCCCCTGAAATATTTCTGAATCTTGTGATTGCTTTGTCGTGAAGGCCTCGTTGGGTTTTGATTTGGTTTTTCCGAGGTTGATTGAGTGTGTGTTGCTATTGGTGCACCCCGGCCGGGTAAAACTTTCTGAAAGCCGTGTCCGCGGATATGGACGACTTGGAGCACAGTTTCTCGATCATAGACAAGCATAACTAAAGTTTACCGCTATAAATTTGACTTATAATGACTAGTAATCAGCTCCACTACAACGGAATGGCTAATTAAAACTGCCCACAAGTGCTTGTTTGGTTGTCGCCATACAATTGTATCGACTAGTAAGTATTGCAACTACAACAAAATGGCTGAATAAAAGTACCAACAACGATGGGTTTGGGATTACATCATGTTATCATGCACGATTAGTAATTGCTGCAACTCCAACGGAATGATTAACTAAAAGGGCCCACTGCTTACTTTCTCAGGACGACTATCTATACCTGACTAGTAATGGCTGCAACGATAACCAAATAAATAAAGCGCCAGGTGTGAGTTCCTCGGTTGACTTCCTCGTTTGGTCTCGAGGGGGAAACACCAGGATGGGTTTGTTTGGTGTTAGCTTCAGGTTGGATCCGGATAGGTCATTCTTACCCCTCTCTGATAACCGCCAGTTGTATCGAGTCTCTATAGGTTGTTTAGTGCATGCTTTGCCGCTCGATCCACCATACCTATGTAGGCGAGGACCGCGAATTCTAGCCTCGCCGTGTCTTGGCCTCGATCGACGCTCCTTCTTTGTTTTCTGCTTTGCCCTTGTCGGCACCTTTTTGTTAAGCAGGTTTGAGATCGACGCCGTTAGCGGGGTTGCCCTTCCGGCTTGGCAGGGTTATGGACGTCATTGGTTATTCTTGAGGCTCTTAGCCCCATTTGCATCTTGTCCGTAGCTGGACTCTATCGTTTTCAAGGTGATTTGGATCTTTGTATATTATATCGTATTCTTGACTCTTTGAGTCATTATATATATATCCGTTCTGGGTCCCATCGAGGCTGTTGTGTAATGTTATTACTTCGTTTTCCACCCGCGAAAGTGCTGGTGGGCACCTTTGAATCGTTTCTGCGGGTTTGGCGAATTTTGCTCAAACTTGCATAGGTCCGATTCGAGGGTGTTCTGAGTGGTATCGAGCTCGGCGATTCGATACCCCACAAGTCCAGCCTGTAGGATGACCTAGCTAACGGCCGAAGTAGAGTGTCAAAACTATTTTGGAAAATCGGTTGGATAGTTCTGATTAGTTCTGGTTTTACTTCTTACCCTCTGTTTTTCTCCTCTGACCTCTGCGTGTTTTGGATCCGCTCTCTTCTCTTTCTTCGAGTCCAGGATTTCTCGTGGTTGGGTTTCCGTCGTACCTTCAGGGTTTCGAATTCTCCCTTTTGTAACGGAGGCGCTACGATCGTCAATCTGCAGCTGTCCTGTTGTGCCCTTCATCCGATCTTTTGTTCTTGAGATCTTATCCCTATGTGTTCCTTGCTGGATATCAGTGTCGTTGAAAAACATATGAGAAGGACGAGCATTGGTGAAGTTGGAGTATACCTTGAGCATGTGTTGTTCATGCCAATGGAACCATCGCGGAACCTAATCATTGTGTTTTACCTACGATTTCTGCTGGCAGCATTCCTTGTTCCGGATACCACCGATGAAGATCTTCAGTCTATATCTCGAGAGTTGAGTTGCCTGATTCTCCTACCCATGTATAGAGTTGATAGTTGGGTCCGGGATGGACTGATCACCCTACCCGACTCTACTGTTCGCTCTGTACATCGAACTGGTGGATCAATGTAACTTTTCCCTCTTCTAACGGAAGTTAGGGGTGGCTTTATTTGTGATACCTCTACCTTCGACCTTTTGTTTCCGGGGTGCTCTCTCGACGATTAGGAACAACGACCCTCGTTAGTGGTGTCGCGAGGATCGACACAAAGCGAGAAGATGGAGAACGCCGACCTTCCTTCCGGTACCATGAGGCGGATCTCGAGGGCGAGATCCATTGTTAGTGGTGTCGAATTGTGGCATCCCGTAAAACCACTACTAGAAAATCGCGTTGAATTTGCGCATTGCATCGTCATCATCCTGCATTGTCTGCATAAAACGATGTTCGCAAATCCCGTTTTGTTTTCTAAAACGCCCCTCCTTTTTCAAACATCAAAACCGGGTCACCGGACTATTTTGTTTTGCCCGAAATCGGTTTGCAAAAACCTTGTTTGCAATAAATAAAAATTATAATTAATTTTAGCGGGGCAGTCGAACGGGCCGATTGACCCGAACGACCGCCCCAGATTTTAAAAGACGGTCCAACTACACCAATCCTAAATCCTAGACTTACCCAGCTTTCTACCCTCTCTCCCCTCCACCTCACCCTGTCCAACCAGCCGCTGCCACCTCATCTTTTTCCTCTCCCTAGCCAACCCCAGACCGCCACATGGCACCCCCAACTCCCTCCTCTCTCCACTCAGCTCTCCCCAGACCCCACACACGCACCCCACACGCACACATGCAACGCACGCCACACCAAGCCCCCAGATACCGCCTCCCCCAGCTCACACCACCGCGCCCCGTCCCTCCGCCTCTACACTCGGCGGGCCCACCTCGCTAACGCTACCAAGACGCTCGTCTCCGCCTGAGCCCCAGCAGACGCATCCCACGCCCGACAACCGCCTTCTCCGATCGAACCTTCCGTGTCCTCCTCCCGATGCGGCAAGACTGCCCTCCGGCGGTCCTCCTGCCCGGCGGCACCGCCTCGCGGTTCTCGCCTCAGCCCTCCGCCTCAGAGGCCCGCCTCCCGCTCGAGCCGCATCGCCGCCGCGCCTCGAACCTCGCCGCTGCCCGTCCCTCTCCTGTCGCGAGCCTCTCCGGCCACAGCGGCGTGGCGCGACGTCCCCCGCTGGCCCGACCTCCGCGAACTCCGGCTCCTCCGCCCCCTCGGCTGCCCGACCTCCGTGAACTCCGGCTCCTCCTCCGTCCCATGCTGCCCGCCGCCTGACGCTGCCAGATAAGCGCCCGCCGCCTCGCCGCCGCTGCCCTCCAGCGCCGCTTGCCTCCTGCGCACGCCGCTCAAGGCTGCGCCGCTGCGCCGCCCGCCAGTCGCCCTCCAAGGCCAAGTGACCCGCCTCGAGCTCCCGGCCAAGGCCTCGCTGCCAGCCCGCCTTTTGCCGCCCGAGCCAAGCTTCGCCTCACAGGCCGCCAGCTGCGCGCCGGCCGCTGGCGCCCCATGAAAGACTCACCTCTCGGCCGCTCGCTTTGCACCTCGCCGTCCGCCGAGCTCCACCAACCCGCGCGACCCCCGGACCTCGTCACCGAGCGCGTCAAGACCCTCCTCGCAGCATCCCTCGAGCTCCACCCTAATGGCCATGTCCTGCTCCAGGAGCGCTGCATCCCTGTCAAGACGGTGATCGCCGGCCGGACACGCTCCGCCTGGACTGGCTCCTTCTCGCAGGATAGAGGACGCTTGCGTGTGTGTCAACCATGTCGGACAACATGTTCTTCGTGTGTTTGCAGCAGCCAAGACCAACCCATAACCCCGATGACGCGACACGGATCTTGGGGAACGCCTTCCTGGGAACCGAAGACGCCGTTCAGAAAGGCCAATCCCGTAACCGGTACCGCACCAAGATCTTCGAGACCCCTGCACGGGCGAGTTAGCCTCGACCTCGAGTTCTCCCACACGGATGCCAAGCGACAAGATCATCGTCATGGAACCCTAAGGCCACATGTGCGACAAGTGCTCTCTTCCGGACGCCAGGATCTCCGCATGAGACGACGTACCGACAACATGACCCGAACCGAAAGGAACGCCAAGACTGACTCGATGGTGCGAGCCCGACAAGACCCTCGCAACGACAAGATCGACCCTGTGGGACCCGACAAGGTCTTCCGACGATAAGGACGGCAGCGGCCGGGAGTATCCGATGCGCCCCGACGCCGAACCAAGTGCTTCGTCCCGAACGCCATGACCGACAACATGCCCCGAGAACCCGGATCCGCCAAGACCCTAACCCCGGAACCCCGAGCCGTCGAACCCTGGACCCTGTCGAACCCCGAACCCCGGAACCCAAGATCGTCGAGCCCCCTCTGATGTGTGACCCCTTTTCCTCGAACCCTATTTTATAACATAACAACAACTTGTGCATATTAAATTGGCATACTTGCTTGCATTTTGTCATGTGGTTTGGGGGCCTTATGCCGATTCACCTGATAATTAAATATGGGGCCCATATGCGGGCAAATCTAGCCTTATATTGGCCTCATTTAAACATGTGTAGCGAACCGGTGCCATCTTATGTCTTGCTAAAACAACATTTAAATTGCGGGGTAGCTAAACAACATGAACCACCTAATAATTAATTGTCGGGACCCCGGTTCCGCTTAATATGCCCTAATTGCATCGCACCTTTGCCATGCCATCCATCATGCATGCATCATGCCGATCTTCTGCCGTTGTATTAAATATCGCATCCGGTGTTTCTTCTAGTGTTTTGGTTCTTCGCGGATAAGGCCGATGAGTTGATGTGAGCTTCGCCCCGTTCTTCTGATGAACCTTCGACAATGTTTTCAAAGTAGCATCTCCCTTTCTACCTATCTTACTTTTATAGTGTTTACTTCCCTCCTGTTGATCTATTGCTATCTGTGTTGCGATGCTCTAGTTTTCCGTACCCGTGATATCCCTTGCAGCCCTATATTTGCCTTGGACACATCCTATTACCTGTTGTTGGTAGATAGTTGGACTTGCGCGTCGTAGTTGCTTGCTCAAGTGCTGATGTGTGTCGTCATATGCCACAGTTGTTGATGTATTGCCGCATGTTGTTGTTGGAGATGATTCTAGCTTTACTTATCGTCACTTTAATTTCTGTTTAACAACTAAAATTGAATAAGCAGAGGCATCGGTGGGTGATAGATAATATTTGGTTTTCCGAACGCCCACTTGTGTCCCGTAAGACCCCGAGTACTTGATTCCTGTTCCTTGTTTTATCGCGCTATCCACATCCGGGAGGTATATGGGACCCCTCACCCGAGCTTGATTCCGTCTTATTTCTTGGGGCCACAAACTAGTTTGAGGTTTTATTACTATCCTGTACTTATGCCATGTTTTATCGCTTTATTTATTTACAGCGACGGATAGCACACTGTATCGCTTAGGTAAGCGGAGTGATTACGCGGTGTCGACAAGCCCGCTTTGGGGTTCCCGCTCACAGCCATTGACGCAGACCTTGAGGCCGTCTCGAGCTTGCCTACTCCGCTATGGTTCTACTCAAAGGGTGGCCCCAAATATTTCTGAATCTTGTGATTGCTTTGTCGTGAAGGCCTCGTTGGGTTTTGATTTGGTTTTTCCGAGGTTGATTGAGTGTGTGTTGCTATTGGTGCACCCCGGCCGGGTAAAACTTTCTGAAAGCCGTGTCCGCGGATATGGACGACTTGGAGCACAGTTTCTCGATCATAGACAAGCATAACTAAAGTTTACCGCTATAAATTTGACTTATAATGACTAGTAATCAGCTCCACTACAACGGAATGGCTAATTAAAACTGCCCACAAGTGCTTGTTTGGTTGTCGCTTGCGACAATTGTATCTGACTAGTAAGTATTGCAACTACAACAAAATGGCTGAATAAAAGTACCAACAACTGATGGGTTTCGGGATTACATCATGTTATCTGTACCTGATTAGTAATTGCTGCAACTCCAACGGAATGATTAACTAAAAGGGCCCACTGCTTACTTTATCAGGACGACTATCTATACCTGACTAGTAATGGCTGCAACGATAACCAAATAAATAAAACTGCCAACTGTGTGAGTTCCTCGGTTGACTTCCTCGTTTGGTCTCGAGGGGGAAACACCAGGATGGGTTTGTTTGGTGTTAGCTTCAGGTTGGATCCGGATAGGTCATTCTTACCCCTCTCTGATAACCGCCAGTTGTATCGAGTCTCTATAGGTTGTTTAGTGCATGCTGCCGCCGATCCACCATACCTATGTAGGCGAGGACCGCCAATTCTAGCCTCGCCGTGTCGCCTCAAGATCGACGCTCCTTCTTTGTTTTCTGCTTTGCCCTTGTCGGCACCTTTGTTAAGCAGGTTTGAGATCGACGTTAGCGGTTGCCCTTCCGCTTGGCACAGGCAGGGTTATGGACGTCATTGGTTATTCTTCAGGGCTCTTAGCCCCATTTGCATCTTGTCCGTAGCTGGACGCTCTATCGTTTTCAAGGTGATTTGGATCTTTGTATATTATATCTGTATTCTTGACTCTTTGAGTCGCTGTTATATATATCCGTTCTGCGGGTCCCATCGAGGACTGTTGTGTAATGTTATTACTTCGTTTTCCACCCGCACGAAAGTGCCTGGTGGGCACCTTTGAATCGTTTCTATGCGGGTTTGGCGAATTTTGCTCAAACTTGCATAGGTCCGATTCTGAGGGTGTTACAGACTCCCCTCCCCTTGGCCGCCCCTCCCACCTATAAAAGGAGGGGCAGGGTCTCCTCCTCTAGACACACAAGTTCCTATCCTCTAATCTCCGGTTTAGAGCCGTTTTGGTTTAGAGCTTCTAATTGCCCTAGCCTTCGGTTTAGAGCCTTCTAATTGGTGTGTCTAAACTCTAGACCACTAATAGATCTCTCTCTCATACTCCACCATACTCGCTCCGGCTTACATGAAGCCTCATGGGATCTCCCTCTACTTCCATTACGCCGTTGTCTGCCAGGAATCGAGGAGAGTGCTACAACCTCCGCTTCTTTGGAACAAGGAGAGGAAGGTCTTCGTCAATCGAACGTGTGACCGACTACGGAGCGCCGTTTAACGCAGCGCCGGAAGGATCGTCTACACGATCTTGAGATCGGAAAGAGTACGACTACATCACCCACGAGAATCCGCTCTCGTTAAACACTTTGGAATCTTCGAGGGTAAGTTATTCCATCGACTCGTTGCTACAATCTAGTAGATAGATCTTGGCTTGTTTGTTTGTATGCGATAGAAAATTTTTGTTTTCCATGCTACGAACCCCTACATATATAAACCTCCCTACAGGGCGTGTAGAGATACGTTCCATCATACACCCAAGCAACTCGTCGCCTAGCTGCCGAGTTCGCCCATAGTACCACCATCATAATACAATGTAGCAGGAGTAGGTCTTTACCCTCCGGGGGGGGGGGGGAGAACCTGGGTAAAACCTTGTGTCTCCGCCCTCATCTCGCACCGCAGATGGCTGGCCGCCCTTGCCCCTCGTTCTACTACTCGCTGCCGATTGCAGCATCTACCGTGTCCATTCCCACGACAATATGATATTATGATAACATATAAAATGAATATATCAAAATAATTATCATAACATATTAAATCTAAATTTAGATTGGAAAAGTAATTTTTAAAAAGAATCCTTTATACTTATGAATAATATTTATTAATACAAAAATATGTGATAAAATGAATAAAAATAAAAACCAAATACTAAATATATTGATTGATCGTATGAGTATTTTTGCATTTTTTATTGAATGTTACAATGTAAAAAATAAATTCAAAGAATAATAACTATTACAAGAATGTTCACCACATGAGTTAAACATTACAAATCTTGTCTTCATACAAATTCACAATGAAATATGACATTGTACAAAGGAAATAAAAACATTACAAAAAGAAATAAAAGAATTCATAAACAAAACGTTGTTCTTTATCTTCTTATTCTTTCTCTCTAAATACAAACAATAGTCACATACAAAATAAATGTGTTTTGATGTCATTAGAAATGTTTGACTTCACCTTTATGGTGAGGCAATATTGCTATTGGAGCTAGCACTTGGAAATCTAGGAACTAGTCCAGATTTCCAAAACATATTGTATATGAGAAAGTAAAGCAATCATGCAAGTATCATGAAGGCAACAATCAAGAAGGCCACAATATGCAACCAAAAGAATTTGGTCTTAATCAAACTATAGGCATTCAAGAGACATTATGTAGAATTCAGTGCACAAACCCTAATAGTTAATCCTATCCATAGGAAAACTCAATCATGACCTTCTTGATTTACATCGATGCAGCTTCAACATCGACTCGAGTGAGCAGTTCTTGAAATCTGGCCAGTGGCTTTAGCTCACCATCAACTCCATCGCGCACTCAATGCATGTGTTCTTCAACGGGCAGTCTTATGGTACTGTCTGAACCATCCTTGTCAAAGATGCATCTTGTTATCGGAACCCGAAGCTAAATTTTTTACTGATAATCTATGCTGCATGTGCTTCCTATGGCATGTATAACAAACCGAAGCTAACATACAAAAAGTACGTGAAGATGTGGCAGGGCAGCAACAAGATCTCCATCCCAAGCTCGGCAATCGGCTTCGCTGTAAGTTGATCACTAAATATTCAGGGTTCTAAGGCATTGCCACTTTTTTCATACTCAGACTATTTTGTAGCATGTACTATAACATCTCGTGTCTTCCACAGAATATGGGAACTCAAAAAGAGAGTTGGAAAGTTGGCGTTCTCAGCCCGGTGACGCTGTCAGGGATGAACCAGGAGAAGAGGGACCTCAGGCTATGTGTGAGGGCTCCCGGGCTCTTCAAGATGCCACACATAAATATGGAGTAGATCATTTCATGTCGAGATCCGAAACGACACTTGGATCCGTCCAATTCACGGAGTTCATTGATCTTGCCACTATTCTGCACTCAATCCAATTGGTTGGAAACCAATCCAACTCCATCGGCTGGCTTTTGAAAACTAATGGCACCTACTCATTATCCTCGACTTACTACGTGAAATTCATTGGTTTCTTCACCAAGTTTGAGTGGGCTAAGATATGACATGTGTACGCAAAACCAAAGAATAAACAAATTTTCCTGACTTGTCCTTCATAAGTGCATTTCCACCGCTGACATGTTCGCCATCAAAGGATGACTACATGATCCCACTTGCCAACTATGCCTCTCCCATCCTAAAACAGTTCTATATCTGTGCAAATACTTCTCGTTTATGATGGTTATTTGGAACATGATGGATGCTTGGTCGGAAGGCCACATTGGTCCCATATCACAAACCCACGGCTCAACCTACTCGTGGTGGAGCATGCTCACCCATAATACTAATAATTAAGAAAGGAGTTGGCGCAATTTAGAAGTTGTCGCATCATCTGCGCCATGTGGAATGTCTAGAAAGAACGGAACCTTCGTATCTTCAATACAACCCGGCTAACTCATCTATAGGTTTCTTTCTTAGCAGCCTTCCAACAGTTAAGCCAAATCCTTGGCGTCTTGCACCCCTAGGGTCTTGTTGTGCATCTTAGTTGGGAGTAGTATACATGTGAAACCTAGTCAACTTTGTACTTTGTTGGTTTTCTCTCGTTAATAACTTGAGTTATCACTGTCACCAACTCACATCATCAACATCATGCGATTGAGCACAAATCCATGGTGGCTTGAACTTATCAATCAAATTAATTTGTAACACAATGTGGTACATGCAATTATCCCTAATTAACCACACTAATCAATCAACAATCACAAACCAATATCGCAGGCGGCACAATCGGTAAATATAGGCAAGAGAGGTTGAAAGGGCATGTATGCCCCCATGTGTGGTTTTGGTAATTAATGACAATCCCTATGGACTAATGTGTAAATTGAGTTTCACTTATAGGGTTGTCCATTGGCATCGATTGGGCCATGTGTTGGTCTCAAGGTTGAAATATGAAGGAATGTACAAGGGCTATGTGCTCATTGGAATCATGAAGAAAGAATGAGCCTGAAGGTTGATCAAGACAAGTGAAAAGAGTTGCATCAAGATGGATCAACCTCAAGAAAGAATGAAGAAGAGCAAGCTCAAGCCCTCTCTTGAAGATATCATGCTTGAATCTTGCCATCCTCGGTATCATGGAGTAATGAAGACAAGTTCAAAGAAGAGGCTTCCCTATGGAGTATGGGGGAGCAACTTGCAAGTCTTCATCAACCAAGAGCGAGCAAGAGCAATCAAGAAAGGTGTTCCCACTTGAGAAGAACAAGACGGTCTACATCAAGTTCAAGTGGAATTCTCAAGGAAAAGGTATGATATTGATAGGGCTTCTCTTTTGTTGGTCTCTTATTATTAATTGGGGGACCGGGTTTAGGATAGATAGCTGTTCTATCAAGAGGGGCTCTCAAGCGGGTGTCTCAATCACATTGTTCGGGGAGAGCTCAAACCTTTGCATACATATCATCATCTTTCTTGGTTGTTAGTTGGTAATTGTCCATGAGAGGATATATAGCTTGTGGTTATCATCATAACAAGCTCTAGTTCATCAAATAAGGATTTCCCTTGCATATCTTATTGCGTTCTTAATCGTGTGGGTTTTTCCGGCTCCACACCTTAGAAGATATCTCACATATATATACTTGATATTTTCTCCATTGGTGGTATCCAATATTTCACCTTTTGTTGGATTCTCTTGGTTTTATCTTTCCAACAAAATTGGTTTCATCCCAATCGGAGTTTCCAAGCTCAACTTCTTGTGTTTTGGATTTTGGAGGTTTTACCGGTTCATCGCTTCTAGAGAGGTTATGCCTTTATCAATTTTGTGTTCTCCTTCCATGCTGTACTATGATGTTTCTTTTCATAATCTTGTAGATCTTGTCGTTCTCTTCAAAACTAGCCCAAGATCATCAAAAACGGAGTCCGGAATCAAAAGTTATTGAAGTTTTTATGCAATGCTCTCCAGCGTTTTTGCTTGAGCGGAAATTCCGGTCCAAATTCTGACCCAAGTTCCGGTGACATACTATTTTCTTTAGTTTTTGTGTCTTTATTTACCGGAAGTTCTGGTGGAGCACCGGAAATTCCGGTGGTGCGTGAATCTGGCCCAAACGGGAAGATTTCTCTTGCCCTTTTTAAGGCCCCCCTCTTCCCTATTGTTTTCCAACTTTTGAGGTCATTTTTGCTAGCTCTTCCACTCTCTCTCCTCCATTGTTGACCTTCAAAACCTTGCCCTCTCTCCTCCCTCCAATGATTCTTGCATCTCTTTGTGGGATTTGAGAGAGGAGATCTAGATCTACAATTCCACCAAACCAAATCCCTTTTTTGTGAAGAAATCCTTGGGAACTAGATCTTGGAGAGTTTTGTGTTCTTCTCTTGTGTTCTTCCTCCCTTATTCCCTCAATAGATTTTGTATCTTTGTTGGAATTTGGGAGTGAAGGACTTGCCCTTGTATTTGGTGCATAGATTTGAGTTCTCCTCGGAGATTTGGCGAGTTCAAGCTTGTGGGCTTGTTACTCTTGGGTTCTTGGAACCCTAGACGGTTGTGTGGTTGGGTTGTTGATTTCTTGTGACCTTGTGCGGTCTTGTAGCCTTTTGTGGCTTTGTTCCCTTAGTGGATCGTAAGTAGGCCTTTGTGGCGAGCTCATAGGAGAATAGGGTGAGCCTTTTGTGGCGCCGGTGAGTTGCGTGTCTTCGCATCCGGGGTGAGGCCTTGTGTGGCGTTGGGTGAGCATCGAGCCACCACACCCCATGGTGATCCATTTGTGGCATTTAGAGAGCATTATGCCATCGCACCCCTCCAAAGGGGACGTATCTTCTTTGGAAGTGAACTTCGGGATAAACATATTCGTCTCCGCGTCCATCGGTTATCCCTCAACCGAGCGCTTTAGTTATGCATTTTACATTGTGATAGCCATCGTGCTTGAATTATTTTATCTTGCTATCACCTTGTTGCTTGTATTGCTTAGCATAGGATGTTGGTGCACTTAGGTGAACCTAGTGGTTAGGTTGTGTGCTCAATAAATTAAACGTTAGTTTTTATTCCGCCATTATTTGAGCATAAACCGTAATAATTTTAAAAGTCTATTCACCCCTGTAGGTGAATCCATTGCACTTTCAGAGGTTTCCCAACCTACATAGCGATATATTGTCCATGTGGTTGGTTATGTCGCGGATCTCGGACATGCCACCGCTGCATTCATGCAACTCGCTTCCTCACCATCGCCGTGCCAGCAGGCACCAATCGACCTCTTCCAACCAGCAGCGCCAATGGCACCTACCGCCGTCTCACACCAGTTGTCTCCTGGAGGGGGGTGCACACGCACGCGGTGAGTGGGTGCCAGATGCGCAATAGGACCCCTGATGTAGGATGCCTTGGTACGGCCGGCAGCGCTAGGGCGTCAATGGTGACGGGATAAATGGTCTCGACACTAAACAAAATGAGAGAAGAGAAAAGACCGATCTACCCTCCTCATATCTCGATTGCATTTATGATTCTGTCCTGCGATTTGTGTTAGAGGGAAATTCGAAATTACATGTAATACCTAAAATGCCCAACGTGGAGTAGTGAAACAGATCTGGACTGTACGATTTAGCCCAATAAACGGCTCTTATTGTTGCATTGATGCACTGTAAAACATTTTGATGTGAATACCTCAAAGTCAAGGACTTGCATATAATTGTACTCCCTCCGTCTTAAAAAGGATGCCGGAGATTTGTCTAAATTCAAATATATATAAACACTAATTAGTATATAGCTACATTCAAATTTAAATAAATTTGCGACATCTTTTTTAGAACGAAGGGAGTTTTTGAGATTCATAAATAGCAAACATTTTGTAGCATCTCAAATGGAAAATGATACAGATCCTCCGGGGGGTCGAACCGTTTCGATCCCCCGACTCGTCGCTCCGTAACCTCCGTATACGTACCTGCCCACCACGCGTTGTTTCTTCTATTTTTCTTATCCTTTCACCGCGTTGTTTCTTCTCTTTTTTCTTATCCCTTCGCCTGAACCGCTCGCACACGTACAGCCGTCACCTCTTGCAGCCCCCGCCTAGCTTCGCCTTCCGCCACGCGCGCAACCGCCGTCCAGCTCCGCCCTCCATCACGCGCCGCCGCCGAGCTCCACCCTCCACCACCACCGCAGCCGGAGTAGGCCGCTGCCTCCTTCCGCCGCCAAGCTCCGCCCTCCGCCACCACCGCGCTGGAGTACTCCGCCGCCTCCCGCTGCCAGACGTCGTCACCGAGCTCCGTCCTCCGCCACCACCGCGTCAGAGTAGGCCATCGGAGCCCACCCTCCGCCTCCACTCGTCTAGGACCTGGGCGCCGCTGCGCCCATAGGGAGGCAACGACGGTGGTTTGTCAGCGGAGATGGACTTCGCTGTGGAGGTGCTCTCCTCTCTCCCAACTCTGGCAGGACCAGTGATTCGAGATGACGCATCCCGTGCATGCTACCTACGAAGGATGGATTTTGCTACCGACGGTCGGCACCGTTGCTACCCATGGTCGGTGACGTTGCTACCAATGGCGGGTGGCTTTTGCTACCCTGGGTATAAACCGTTGCTACCGACGGCATACGGCTCTGCTACCTTGGTCTATGATTTTTCTACCATGAGTGCATGATGTTGCTACCTTGGCGAAGTAGGGGCTAATTTTGCTACATATTCATTTATGTTTTGCTATGTATTCGTCCAAAGGCTAATAGAAAAAAGAATAGAGGTATGACAGGCATAACATCCACGATTGGGTTGAAAATAGCATAAGCTTCGGGCAATTTGGCAGGTTTTGCTACATTGATGTTCTCCAAATGCTACACTTATTTTTCTGCACCTATGAATTTCTACGAGATCCAGACGATGTCTTCTGCAAAAAAAAGAACACTAATACAAATATTTTGCTATAATTGTTCTCTGGTTTTGCTACATTAGCACAATTCTTTTGCTACATAGTTTTCGGCGAAACTCCGGCAAGGTCGGATATGCTACGTTAGTCCAACTTTTTTGCTATACGGTCGCCGGCGAAGTCTCCGGCGAAATCTCCGGCGAAGTCGAATATGTTTTTATATTTTTGGCCCATACCGTTTTCTGCTACATGTAGCAAAAATAAGTATATTTATAGTAAAAACGGGTATATTTATAACAAAAGCGGGATTTTGGGGATTTTTGAAGGACACGTGTCGGTAGGAGAACACGGGGGATTTTGAGAAAATATTCCCCGATGGACGCGTATCACGGCCCATCTTAAATTGGGTCCGTCCAACTCGATGATTCAGTCCCTGAACAACAACGGCTTGCATGCAACATTTTAGTAAGCAAATCATGAATATGTTTGCACAAATAATCCACATTTGACTCTTGATCCAGGGGCGGAGCCCAATGGGCCTTTCCTGATGTACATGCAAAATATTTTTTTAGTACTACTTACCATATCTAATAGGCTGATGCATCAGGCTGGGCGCGTATTGGCCCATTTTTGCGTAGCTTCGTGGGCCTGGCGACCCGAGCAGGCAACGCACGCTACTCGCGAGCTGAGCGAGCAGTAGTCTGGCTCGATCGACAAGAGAACAAAAAGAAAATCGTACGTAGGAATTGGGATGCATGGAGGCCCTGAACTCTCCTGCTTGTGTCGATCGATCCAGGAAAAAAAGAAAATCACAGCTAGAAGACACGAGCCCACGAAGACTCGCGAGACAGAGCGCAGAGACATGAACCGTCTCAGCGAATAGCGATTGGATCAGGCGACCTTCGCGGCTCCGCCCAGCCGCAATCTAAACAAGACATCGCCGCCGCCGGCCAACTCCAGTGGCCCGTCGGAGCAAGGGAGTTCGTCCCGCCGTGCAATTTTTTCTTCATCCAATCCATACAAGCGCTCGACTGCAGTCTCGTTGATCTCTCGGCAACTGGTAATTTCGCTAAAAACCCTCCTGCTTGGATCAGATGTACGTAGATGAATTTCATGAAAATTGTAGGCTTTCATTATTGAGAAGATTGTAGGCCCTGGTTAGATGGGATGTAGATGAATTTTATTAAAATTGCAGACTTATGGTTAGGTTTGTGCAGGGTACATCAGGATATGTATTATTGTTTTATTAGTTACCCAAATTTACAAGTCTCATATAAAATATGTTTTTATGAATGTAGGCTGGATCATAATGGACAGATTTGTTATCAAAAGAAAAGCAACATCACAAGATGTCCCAGAAGAGATTGATTGGAAAGAGGAGATTCAATATGATCCAGGCAAGAAAACATTGATAGAAAAGTATCATCCTAATTTAAGAACCGGTAAGAAGAAAATATTTGGTTAATGGATCTTGCCAGCCAAGAGAAATTGCTTTTCCATGTTCTGTGTTTGGGGTGGGGGTGGGGGGAGAAGAAAGTTCAAGAGAACACTACTAGGAAGACGGCTATAGGTAATCCATAAATCTGTGGCGCACTTGCTAGTGGTGCCTCACGGATAAAATAGGCGTGACGCACTGCCCACAGATGCCCTACGGCTAATTATCGTAAGCGTGGTGCACATGGGGGTGATGCGCAACGACTATGTGTGGGTCAGGGCATAGGTGGCCGCAGCACACATACTCATAGCGCACTAGATCAAGGTGCGCTACGAATGTAAAACTTAGTCGTAGCGCATCTTGACCTAGTGCGCTACGCGCATGTGTGCTGCAGCAGCTAAGTCAATTTAGCGTAGGGCACTCTGTCCTAGTGCCGTACGGCTAAGTGGCCTGCACCAACTTCAACCCTCCCCCTGGATCGTCTTTTTACTTTGCAATAAGTAAAATAATATGATAAACACTTCAAAAAATAAAATCATTTCATATGTAGGTAGGTAATGTGGTATAGTTTGTAGGAAAATTAACAAACAATAATTTTGATTTTTTCTGAAAAAAAGTCATGACACGGTAAAATAGCCGTAACTTTTGCATACGATGTCGAAAAAATTAAATATAATATACCAAAATAACGAGAACGAAACTTTGCATCCGCTCGCAACCACCTTCGGTCGTTTAGCGATTTTTTAGATTTTCAAAATTCAAAAAGAGTAAAAAGTTACTGCTAAAAGACTGTTTTTTCCTGCAGAAAAAAAGATGGCAACTTACCCGTAGCGCACCACTACCTAGTGCGCTACGAGTAAGTTGGACGGGATTTAAAATTTGAATCCCCACCCCGTCCATCTACCCCTCTTCTTTCCCCTCCCCTTCTCTCCTTTTCCTTTTCCTCCCTTATCCTTTACTTCTTCTTCTCCTCCTCCTCCTCCTCCTCCTCCTTCTCCTTCTCATTTTCCTTCTCCTCCTCCTCCTCCTCCTCCTCCTCCTCTTCCTCCTCCTTGAAGTGAAGATGGTGACCCCGGCCTCCTCCTTGCAGTGACGACGCGACGGCGGGCTCCTTCTTCTTATCCTCCTCCTCCTTGCAGTGACGACGGCGACGCCGAGCTCCTTCTTCTTCTTATTCTTCTTCTCCTCCTCCTCCTTGCAGTTCCGACGACGACGAGCTATCTGACGAGGCCTCTTCGACGAGGTGAGGCAACGGCGATGACGGTGACCACTCCGACGAGGCGACGGCGGTGACCACTCCGACGAGGTGGACCACTCCGACGAGGCGACGACGACGACCCGCACCGACGGTTGTGGCTGCAAGATCCAGATCTCCCGCTTTTTTTTTAATTTTGAAATTTGTATCCGTGTCGCACATCACCTAGTGCGCCACAGTTATCGTTTCATACGCGTGGCGCACAGCACATAGTGCGCCACAATTATCTTTTCATAGGCGTGGCGCACCACCTAGTGCGCCACAGCTAACTTTAGCCGCAGCGCGCGCTTTGTGGCGCACCCCTAGTGCGCCACAGATGGCCAAAACAGGTGCACCACGAATTAGATGTTTTCTAGTAGTGGAAGGACAAAGCATATTTTTTTTGTTGTTTCTTGTTTAGGGACCGAGGCAGCAAGAAGGAAGCTGGATTCGACGCATTTGTTCTAAATGGTTGGGATAGCTGGCATATGAAGGTGAGGCTAAAAGATCATGTTGGTGATGTTGGTAGTGTCCATAATCAAGCAATGAAAAAATATGTTGATTTGATAAAAATATCAACATATAGATGTTACCATTAACATTCAAAGTAAAGCTGCAAAGAAAGCGTATTTTACTCGACTAAATGCCTCAATCGATATAGCTAGACTATTGCTCAAGCAAGGATTACCTTTTCAAGACCATGATGAGTCGAAGAACTCATACAATAAAGGTAATTTCTTGGAAATTCGTGAATTCTTAGCTGAGCATGATCCAGTTGTAGGAAAGGCTATGGGAAAAGATGCTGCAAAGAATGTTATGATGGGTTCTCCGCAGGTCCAGAAAGATATCGCTGAAGGTTTTGCACATGTGATAGTGCAATCTATTCTAAAAGAAGTTGTAAATAATGTGTTTTGTTTGCTTGTTGATGAATCCAGGGATGTCTCTTGCAAAGAACAGATGGCAGTGGCCTTGAGGTTTGTTGATAGTTCTGGAGATTCTAAAGAAAGTTTTGTTGGCCTTGTTCATGTGAAAGAAACAACTTCTGCATACCTCAAGACTACAATTGATTCTCTACTTGCAAAATATAAGTTGAGTTATAATCAAGTTAGAGGACAAGGATATGATGGTGCTAGTAATATGTCAGGTCAGTTCAATGGCCTAAAATCACTAATAATGAGAGAAAATAGCACAGCTTATTATGTCCATTGCTTTGCTCACCAACTTCAGTTAGTTGTTGTGGTTGTGGTAAGAAAGCATAAAGAAGTTAGCAATTTCTTTGGTATGATTACTACCTTGTTAAATGTGGTGGTGGATCTGCCAAGCGCAGGGACATGATTAGAGATATCAATCTTGAAGAAATGAGCAAAGCTTTAGGATGTGGGCAGCTTACAACAGGCATAGGGCTAAATCAAGAGCAATGCCTTCAAAGACCTGGAGACACTCGTTGGGGTTCACATGGTAAAACACTTAAAAGCTTGGTTGACTTATTTCGGTCAGTTATTAAAGTTTTAGAATATGTGGGAGAAGAAGACACTGACAGAACAAATAGAGACCAAGCAAATGGTCTTCTACTGTACTTTCAGTCTTTTGACTTTGTCTTATATTTGCATCTGATGTTGACAGTTCTTACAACTACAAACACATTGTCATTAGCATTGCAGCGAAAGGATCAAGACATAGTAAATGCCATGAAATGTGTGAAATCAACTAGAATTGTTTTGAATGAACTTGGAGAACACGGATGGGAATCTCTGCTAGTTGAAGTTCATGTTTTTTGTGACAAACATGATATTGAAGAGTTGGACATGGAACAAGCCTATGTTAATCCAAAAAAGAGAAGGCAAGTAACTAGAATTGCCAACAAACATCACTATCAAGTTGATTATTTTAATGATGTTTTTGATTGGCTAGTTCAAGAGCTTGATGGTCGGTTTAGTGAGACATCCTCCAATCTTCTTGTTTATTCAGCGGCTTTGAGTCCAAGAGACTCATTTTGTGATTTTAATTTGGAGAGTTTGGTAAATTTGGCCAAACTATATCCTCAAGATTTTAATTCTGGAGAATTGAGGGATCTTGATAAGGACCTACGCCTCTATATTGCTGATGTACGCTTAGATGTTAGCTTTTCCAACATAGAAACAATCACCGAGCTTTCTAAGAAAATGGTGGAGACAAGGAGGCATGTTATGTATCCTTTGTTTTATCGGTTGTTGAAGCTAGTTATTGTGTTGCGTGTTGCCACTGCTACAGTTGAGGGGTGCTTTTCAGCCATGAAACTGGTGAAAACATTTTTGGGCAATCGCCTCAATGATGATATCTTAAGTGATGATGTTATTTGTTA
Organism: Avena longiglumis; assembly: GCA_030063025.1. Classification (NCBI taxonomy): domain Eukaryota; kingdom Viridiplantae; phylum Streptophyta; class Magnoliopsida; order Poales; family Poaceae; genus Avena; species Avena longiglumis. The sequence goes on from CP125977.1 coordinate 502,663,106, forward strand.
TGTGGAGAAAGAAGAAATGAAGAAAGTCACTAATGATCAAGTGGCTGAGTATTTCATGGCTTTGAGAGAATCGGATGTACTAAAAGATTAAAAGTGAATGTGAACATTTTAGCTACATGAGTACTATGATTTCTGTCAGTCTATTATTTTGCACTTGAAAATTAAGTTTACTTTGTATATTGTAGGTTACTATCCTTGTGTTTTATGGTCTAGAAATGCAAGACATATTTTCCAAGTAATTTTGTCTTTTATTTCATCAATATTATAGACATTTTTACTTCAATTTCTTTATATTTGCATGTTGTCTTCTGGTATGTCATATTATCTATATTACAAGCTACACACCATACTTATATATAGTAGATTGTTGCTCAAAAAATTTCGTCTATAGTAACTGGTGCATCAGGGTAACTCGAGCTCCAGCTCCGCCCTTGTCTTGATCGGTTTCGAAGTCATGATCCTGCAAAACTAAAATTTTGTGCACAACACTAAAAATTGAATTGTCACCACAACGTTAGATAGGACATGCAAAGTTCGGTGCCTATCTTTAGACGATGACACTTTTTCAAGGAAGCAAGAAACCGGAAAATTCTCTAATCCTCACAAGCTCTAGCAGAAAAGGAAAATAATTTCCTGCTTTATCACAAGAGAGAAATAGAATTCCATTGCTTTCGTTTGCAAGAAGGAAGGTGATCGATGGCAGACCACCGCCGTGCATGCCCCACCTCCGAACCTCATCAGGAAATCAAGCATGGGCGGCAGCATCACCTCAACATCGAAGTACCCCATGTCGCCGGCACCGGCGGCTGCTTCGCCGGCTGCTTCGGCCCCTCCCCTACCTCCTCCTCCACGTCCCACACGCATGGTGACCGGCCGGCATCGCCTTCACTGATCAAGTCGCCGTCTGCTTGGATCCGGGCGCATAGCTTCGGCTCGAGCCGGAACGGCCGCCGACGATCCGTGGACCTCCAGTACGACGCCCGCAGCTACGCGCGCAACTTCGACGAGGGAGCGGAGGGATCATGCGAAGATGCAGCCAGGCTCGTCGAGGTCGACGCGCTCAAGTACGGAGGCTTTTCGTCCAGGCTCCCGGCGTCACCACAACCACATGCGCTATCGCCATCCGCCCGTGCGCCGTCGGTCCAGGAAACGGAAAATGCAGAGAGATGGTACGGGAAAAAAGGAACTAACTAGTAACTAGGAGGAATGATTCATTTTGGTCAAAAAAAAGGAATGATTCATTTTAAAGCATTCTCGTTAATCATTTTAAATCCTCCTTCGGGTGTTCATTCGTTCTGTTTTGTTAATTCTTTCTCCTCCGATCCGGTAAAAGGGCTATACGTGGGTTGTGCATTGCTCGGTTTGAACATTGGAACTCTCTTGTAATCTAGAAACGAATTGAGTCCTGCTATACTCATGACAGTTGCTATCCGAAACTCGTACAATCCGGTGCGGCAGCATGTCCCCTAGGCGACGCACGTATGGATACTAGCCTGTTATATATTTGATTCACCGAAAATCCAACCCAAAACCAAGGACAAACCAAGTCTATATTATCTCAACCCCTTTTATCAGCGTCAATCTAGTATATAGCATATAACCATCAATTTAGTTTAAATTTACCGAGTCACACCGCCGTGTGTTTGTGGGACAAAAAAACCCACCACATTTTGATTGCTTGTTTGCTACAAATATTAATTCGTAGATTGATCGCGAATTGACAACTGTGGGACACACCTAATAGATGATGTGGTACGTGGATCCCACTTGGCAACCCAACTAAAAAATAAAAATGTCTAAAAAAAGTGGACACGCCATACACCATCATTGTCCTATCTAGCGCGTACGGGTGCCCCCAACGCACCAATGTGACCTGCAACGTCACTGTGGACGACCCAATCGAGTTTCTGTGGATCGGAGTGATCCTCGTGTTGGGGTTTGTAGCATGGAAAACAAAAAAATTCTATCACATGAACACACACAAGCCAAGATCTATCTACTAGATTGTAGCAACAAGTCGATTAAAGTACTCGTCCTCGAAGATTCCAAAGCGGTTAACGAGAGCAGATTCTCGTGGGTGATGTAGTCGTATACTTGCCGATCTCAAGATCGCGTAGATGATCCTTCCGGAAGTGCTTCCGCAGTCGGTCACACGTCCGGTACTCGATGAAGACAATCCTCTCCCTTGTTCCAGCAGGCAGTGGAGGTTGTAGTTCTTTCCTCGCAATTCCGGCAGAACGACGGCGTGGTGTCGGAAGTAGAGGGAAGATCCCGCAGAGATTCGCCTAAGACGAAGCGGGTTATGGTGGAGTATTAGGGTTTCCGGCGATCTAGGGTTTAGAAGCCGGAGAGGAGGAGGTGGATCCGGTGGCGACTAGGGCGGCGGCAGCGGCAACTTGGGTGGTGGTGGTGTTGTGGAGGGGTGATACGTCCAATTTGTATCACCATTCTATATCATAATTTGCCTCTATTCATTGATATATTTCATATTAAGAGGTGTTACTTATGTCTTTTCATCTGTTTTTGCATGTTGGATGATTCTTGGAGGATGAACTGCCGGAGTCAGGATTCTGGTGGAAAAAGAGGTGTTTTGATGCAAAAAGAGGATTCTGCCGGAGTCATCATCCACACCATCATCTCCATCAGCACCATCATCACCACTCCATCCGGCTGTAACAATTGTGTTGAATACTTGCATAGTTCTTAGGGGAAACTTTCCCGGTGTTGATTACTATTGTAGTTGATGCTTGTGAGTGGAACCATTGGATTATTGTTTATGTTCAGATTGTTATCCATCACCATATCATCTTTGATCTTGATCCATTTGATGCCATGTGAGTAGTTCGTTTAGTTCTTGAGGACATGGGAGAAGTCATGTTGTTAGTAGTGGATTTGTGTTGATATATTATTCAATGGTTTAGTATTTATGTTGTGGTGCTATTCTTCTAGTGGTGTCATGTGAACGTCAACTACATGATACTTCACCATTTATGGGCCTAGGGAAATGTATTGTGTATTTGACTACTAATTGTGAGGTTGTCAGAGTGACAGAAACCTGAACCCCCGTTAGTACACCTTTGCACAATGGAGCGTAGGATCTTAGAGTGTAAGGCTGTGGTTAGGTTTATATATTTTAATTGCTTTCCTGTAGTTGCGGATGCTTGCAAGGGTTTCATCATAATTATGTATTAGTCTAAGTAAGATCGGTACATTAGCACAGGTTCACCCACACAACATTTACAACACCAAAGAAGGGTACTCAACTATTTGAAGCGAAAGCACTTGACAGAATTTCCATGTGTCCTTGAGAATGTTTGGTCCTTATAAGTATTTCCACCGGCTTGTCCTTTGTTAAGAAATGATTGGGCCACTTGTTGCATTTGTTTGTTGTTTTTATTACTTGCACCTTATTTCTTTGTTTTATCAAAAAAACCCTAAAAATACGTTTGTAAGTATTTACAGAGATTTCCTGCTCCATACCACTAGTCAACACCTTCTGCTCCTTGTTGGGATCGACACTTCTATTTATCGAAAGTACTACGATACACCCCCTATACTTGTGGGTCATCACCTTCTGCTCCTTGACAGATTTTCTGGCGCCGTTGTCGGGGAGTGAAGCGCTATTGAAGAGTGGAACTGGTAAAGGAAACTTCTACTGTGAGTATTGTTTTTTATTTCTGTTTGTTACTTTGTTTCCAATATGGATAACCCACTTGGTTTTCTGTTTGGAAAAACTACTACCACTGTTAGGGTAGTAGATGAACCACCACCTGTTGAGATAGATGCTTTTAAGATACCTATAAGTATTGTTGATCGTGTTATGGATAATTATTATTTAGGGGATGAAACTGTGCATCCTGGTGATCATTTGCTTTTTATCCATGAATTATGCGAGTTGTTTAAGTGTGCAGGTATCACAACTGAACAGGTGAAGAAGAAGTTACTCTCTATATCCTTGAAAGGGAGAGCTGAAGAATGGTATAAGCTGCTGAAGAATGGGCAATCCATGAAATGGGAGGAAATAGTACCTCTCTTTTATTCTAAATTTTATCCTTCTAGTGAAATTCATAAGGATAGGAATCTGATATATAACTTTTGTCCTCATGATGGAGAGAGTACATCTCAAGCTTGGGGGAGATTGAAGTTACTAATGCTTAAATGTCCTATTCATGAACTCCCTAACAATATTATTATCAATAACTTTTATGCTAGGCTTTCTCTTCATGATAAATATTTACTAGATGCTTCTTATGTTGGATCATTCACACGTATGAAGGAAGAAGCTAAATGGGATCTCCTAGACCGTATTCAAGAGAACACTGAAGCTTGGGAGAATGACAAAGAAAGAAAGTCAGGTATAAATTATGATTATGAATGCATTAAATATTTTATGGGAACTGATGACTTCTGTGATATTAGTAATGAGTATGGTCTTGATTCCCAAAGTATTGCCAATTGTTTTAAGTCATTTGCCTCTTACATAGAAATTCCTAAAAAGAAGTGGAATAAGTACCATGCACCTTATAAAGATGTTGTTAGTCATGTTCCTGTTAGAAGCACTGAAGTTTGTAATATTGATCATATTTTGCCTGAACCTTATGTTGAGAAAATATCTTTCATAGCTAAGGTAAAGGAGTATTCTATGATGATTAGTGCGAATAACAAATATACAAAGAAAACTGTGGAACCTGATGAGCAAATGAATACTGAACCTGTGGTAGCTATTGTGAAAAATCTTGTCACTAGAAATATAGAGGATGAGCACATTGTCTTCTGTGAAGACGCTTCTAATATTATTTCTCATCCTAGTAAAGCTAGAAAAGCTAGTGTCCCTGTGCTATCTGTTAGAATTGGTGATCATTGTTATTATGGTTTATGTGATATTGGTGCTAGTTCTAGTGTTATTCCTTATGAGCTTTACAGGAAAATTATGCATGAAATTGGTCCTTGTGAGATTGAGGACATTGATGTATTTATTCATCTTGATAATAAGGAAACCATTTGCCCTATTGGTATTGTAAGAGATGTGGAGGTTCTCTGCGGTAAGATTAAGTATCCTGCTGTTTTTCTAGTGCTTAATTCAGCAGCTAGCAAAACTTGTCCTATCACTTTTGGTAGACCCTTCTTGAACACTTGTAGAGCTATTATAGATTGTAAAAAGGAAAAAGTTTTAACTAAGTTTGATGGAGATTCTTATGAGTTTAATTTTTCCAAATCTGCTAAAGCTCCTTGTGAAAATAGCTTGCCTAATAAAGATTTCAGGATGGAACAACTTACTTCTATTGATCCAGTTTAGGACCTTGGACCTCTTTTTGATGACTGTAAGTATGCTCATTCTGATGATAAAGTTATTGCCAATGACAATTATATTGTTAACTTTATTCAAAGTGCTACTGAAAGTTATTATGAGAGAGGGAAACATGGTTTTATGCATCTCAATAATGTTAAGTTTCCCCGTTTTATGTTGAAAGCTTTGAAGTTGCATTTGTTTTGTATTCCTATGCTAGTGGCTTTTTGTTTCAACAATTTGTTTTCTCATGATAACCCCATGCATAGGAAGTGGGTTAGACTCAAATGTGTTAGTTATTTGCTTCTTGATGCTCTCTTTCACTTCAGATATTTATCTCCTATGTGAGCATCTTTGAAACTATCAAGCCTAACTTAAGGCATTAAAGAAAAGTACTTCTTGGGAGATAACCCAATAGTTTTGTTGAGTCTTGGAAGTTATTACATCAGTAATAAGCGCTCCTTATCCTTTTTTGGTTTTTGTGTCAATATCAACTACTTTTGAGAAGTAGGGAGTTGTGAAAAGTGGCTGTCCTAGGACAGATTTTTGTGCTGCATTGTGAAAATTTGTGAAGGAGATCAGTACTTCGGATGGAGCTGTATTTTTCTGTGCATGTTCTCCAAGTTGTTACCCAACTTTCATTAGTTTTGCACTTTTTGATTTGAGCAACATAAAGTTTTCGAAAAAATCAATCTTTACCTGTTGGTCTGTTTTGACAGATTTCTGCCGTCATTTGCATTTGCCTCTTATTTGATTCCCTTCCAGATTCTTTTTGGTTTTTGGAAAGGAGTTGCTACAGTAGATTTTGTTTTGATGGATTTCAGTTGAAGTGTGAACCTAAAGGTTTATTATTTTTGCATACACTAATGTTGCCATTGAGGTTTGTGTGAGACCTTGTAGGAAAGGAATTTTCAAGAGAAGGAGAAAAGGAATCTAATGTGGCCACACCCACCCTAGGTGTGGGCCCCAGCTGGCCGCGCCTGGAGGGGGTGTGAGCCCCCTCATCTCTGTCTCCGCCTCGTTTTCGCACCCATACTTTCCTTATGCATTGAAACTTCGTAATATATAACCCCCCCAGATCCCCCGAGGTTCGTGTATCGTGTTCTCGTCGTGTTTTCATTGCGATCTGTTTCTGTCAGGAAATCTTCTCAAGTTTAGAGCACCATGGTCTCCGCCAATGACAAAGGCAAGAAGCCTAAGGAAGATGATCCTCAAAACCCCAAGGAGGAGGAGATTTTGGTAGGGGATGAAGAATACATGGAGGAGGACGAGCATCCGGACACCCGCGCTACCGTCGCAAGCATTAGAGTGGTGGCAAATCCTACCAAGCTTAGGAGGACAACAAGGATGTCTACAGGAGGGAAACCTCCACGTCTTGTCTTTGTTCCACGGTCACCTCCTCCACGTACCAATAATCCCTTCCATACTCTTACACATGAGAATCAATACCAATAGGTGCCCAAAGGGAACTTGCCCTCGGTTTGGGATCTGCCTCGCTCTAACCATGTAGGGAAGGAACACACTAGGAAGGAAGAGTGGGGAAAAAATAACAAGGACTGGGATTCTCGGTCCGATATGATCATGAACCGCATTGAGCATAATTCGGAGTTGATTTGTACTCTCACCTTCGAGATTGAGGATTAAGGAAACTGATTGAAGAGCTTATCAAGAGAACACCACCATCACTGAAGGAGTAATTCTTCATCAGGTTTGGCATCCCCTTGGCTTGTTCCAAGATTGGGGGAGTGTCGCGGTATCACATCATTGTCTTTTATCTTTTACCTTTTTAGTGGATTCATATCTTTGGTAGACAAGTTATCTTATAGGTTGGTTTGCATTGTGGAAGTATCTCTCCTTTAGTTGGTTATCTATGTATCCCTTGGTATGAGTTCCTTTATGGAATATTAATGAGAAGTTTTATCTTTTACTTTTTGCACTTCTTATTTTAGTTTGCAATCTCTGTTATATGATTGATCTTATTGATCAGTATTGGTATCACTTTGGGAGCATCAAGTAGATCTAAATTGGTTTTGGCAAACTGAGCTCTGGTCAGTAGCAACACTTTTTGAGGTTTGAAAGGAAAAGAGAAAAAGCTTACAGGTATTTTGTATCTTTTATTGTCTTTCTTGATTGGCTCATAATCTTAGTATTCTTTATTTAAGATCTTTTGTGTCTTCAAGTAAGATTGCATGTTTGGCTTTATCACTTGTAGGTTTGCTTGTTTCCTTCAACTCTTTTGCTTGCTACCTAGCCTTGATAGCCAAAAACCTGTTTTGAGAAGGTATACTTCTCATGCATCCAATCCCTTTGAACCAAAACCTGTGCCATTTGTATCCACCATATCTACCTATTAGCATCATTGCTATTCCAAGCAAATTCTCAAGATTCATCTATCTTTTGAATTAAAAATTATTTTTTTATGTGAAAACTAGTTAGTAAAGCTCTCACGAACTTAATGGCACACCTTATTTTCTTGCCCCTAATAAACTTGAACTATTGTGTCATCGAAGTTGTATATGCTTGCATCTATACGTTGGGATTAGCAGAACTGTGTTGTCACGAGGAACGCTTTCAACACCTGTAAATACATACCCAATTGATATCATGCTCTTTTATTTGCGGATGTCGTCAGTGTGAAATAAAAGGGGAGCTTGTAAGTCCATGGAGTTATGTATGTGTGTTAGAGAAACGCCTGGGCCGCTAGCCTAAGCCATGCCTAATCATGGTGGAAACTTGCAGCATCACCATAGTGATCAATCTATGAAGCTTTCCTCTTATATAAAAAGAAGATACATATTAAAAAGAGGAAAGAGAGAAAAAAGCGCCATTTTCCCATGGCAAATAAGAGATTGCTGAGATGATCACTGTCTGCTTGCCTTATCATTTTGATTATGGGATAGCTCCTGTATCATGTGCAAGGGGTACCCCGTTGGAGGTTCTTTATGATACACATGTACTTACAATGACAAGAACTTACCGGTAACTAAAGTTGAGTAGCATGAGGATCGGCCCTCGTACTCAAGGGACATGAGATTGCCAACTTATATTTCGTCAAGCATATACTCCATCTTTGTTCACTTTAACCTTAATCACCTCAATATGCTTATGATAGGAGCAATGAGGGCTCAATGCTAGTAAGTACCATAATCTTTTGGAAGCTCTTTATGAACTTGAAATCTCTGCTTCCCTCTATGAAGGGCCTTTATCCTATTTATAAGTTGAGTCAGTAAACCTACTTCCTCTCTATCTCCAGCAAGCATTTGAGTTGTTGTGTTTCAGGCATTCATATGATGATTTATTCAATCATGTTCGTCATATTCCTTGTTTGCACAGGACTCTTATCTATTGAGTATTACTTTGAAATCCATCATTGTGAAAAATCTTTGTTTGAGCAAAGAGTACTCTTGTTGTGAAAACTTCTACAAAAAGAATTTTTGAAATTGTTTGCCAGCTGTTCTCTGACCAAGAACAAAAGTTTGCCAATTCCAATTATAATTTATCTTCATGAATCTCTATTGTGACTCATGTACTTGTTGCAAGCTAAGTTATATAATGGTAAGTTGCTTTCTTCTATGAGTTGTGTAATGGTAAGTGTGATGCTTCTTGTCCGTATTCTTTTATCGATACTTCACTCCATAAACCTGTGGACATGTTTACTAAGCTCAGTTTTCGCTTGGGGACAAGCGAAGGTCTAAGCTTGGGGGGAGTTGATACGTCCAATTTGCGTCACCATTCTATATCATAATTTGCCTCTATTCATTGATATATTTCATATTAAGAGGAGTTACTTATGTATTTTCATCTGTTTTTACATGTTGGATGATTCTTGGAGGATGAACTGCCGGAGTCAGGATTCTGATGGAAAAAAGAGGTGTTTTGATGCAATTTCGCGAAGATCAGAAAAATACCAGAAAAATTATGGAAAATCATATTTTCCCAGAAGACGAAGAATACCAGAAGGGGAGGCGGAGATGGGCCACAGGGGCCTGATGACCCACAAGTGTAGGAGATCGCAACAGTCTTCGCGGGTAGTATTACCCAATTTATTGATTCGACACAAGGGGAGCCAAAGAATACTTGCAAGCCTTAACAACTGAGTTGTCAATTCAGCTGCAACTGGAAATAGTTCTTGCTCACAGAAGATTATCAATAGCAACAGTTTGTAGTAGCAACAGCAACAGTGAAACAGGAGCAATATTAACAGTAACGATAATAGTGTGATTCGAGTGCGGTAGGCATAGGGATGGATGGACGGGCGTTGCATGGACGAGTCTAAACATGTAACTTCAAGATCTAGGGCATTGCAGATAAATAATAACAAGCATCCAAGTACTAAACAATCCTAGGCATGTGCTCCATATACAGTCATACGTGCTCGCAATGAGAACTTTCACAACATCTTCATCCAGCCTGCAGCAGGGGCCTCTAGGAACCATCGGCAATTAAGGTGCTCCTTTTAAGAGAGCATCGGAGCAAAGCATTAACACTCCGTGAACACATGTGATCCTCACACCACAGCCATCCCCTCCGGTTGTCCCAATTATTGTCACTTTGAGGCCTTTGGATCCGGACAATGATATGTGTACACAACTTGGAGATAAGACCACAAACAATACTATCATAATGATTCAATAATAAGTTCAGATCTGAGATCATGGCACTCGGGCCCTAGTGACAAGCATTAAGCACAACAAGTTGCAACAAAGTCAAATATCACTAATAAAGATATTAAGCACTATGCCCTAACAATCTTATTCGATTACATGATAGAACTCATCCAATCCCTACCATCCCCAAGCCTACAACGGGGGATTACTCACTCATGGATGAGGGAAACATCGATGGTTGACGGAGAGGCGTTGGTGATGATGATGGCGATGATCCTCTCCAAATTCCCCGCCCCGGCAGGGTGCCAGAACGGAGTTTCTGGATCCGAATCTTGGTTTCTGGTGGCGGCGGCATAGCGGAACTCTTTCTAGAAAACTATCGACCCCCCCCCCTCGATTTTTAGGTCGAGAGGCAACTTATAGGTGCACAGGGAGGCCGAGGGGGTGCCTGGGGTGGCTTGATGGTGCTGACGTGGAGCACTTCGTTGGAAACACCAAGAGCAAGGTGTGATGAGCACAACAGCAAGTCTTCCCTCAGTAGAGACCGAGGTTATCGAACCATAAGGAGGAAGGAAACGTCACACATGTATTGCAAGCAACGCGGAGACCTACACAACACAAACTCAAGACTTTGCCCCGACAAATCGGTGAGGTTGTCAATCTCACCGGTTTGCTATAACAAAGGATTAAATGTATGGCGTGAAAGGTAATGGTGTGCAGCAAGTAAACAAGTAACAGTGGAAGATGTATCAATGGTAAAGATTGGACCGGGGTCCATAGTTCACTAGAGGTGTTCCCCTTAGATAAACAACATGGCATGAAGGGTAAACAAATTACAGCAGGGCAATTGACAGGAACTGAGCAAGGCATAACAATGCAATTACTAATCAGAAATATCATATGAGATTCGATTGGGAAATACAACAATATACATAGACCGCCATCCAACTGCATCTATGACTAGAAGTCCACCTTCAGGTTATCATCCGAACCCCCTCCAGTATTAAGTTGCAAGCAACATACAACTGCTTTAAGCAAAGTGTGTAAGGTAAACAGTCCACATGTTCCATGAACAAGAGACCATTGTTTTCTCCTTAGTAGCAACAACAAATCTACAACCGAAGAGATTATTGTCACTTCCCTTGGAAACTAGAGGCATGAACCCACTATCGAGCATAAATACCCCCTCTTGGAGTCACTAGCAACTACTTGGCCAAGATAGCTACTAACAACGGAGAGCATGCAAGATCACAAACAATACAGACATGATAGAATCATAAAGACAAAACCATTAATCAAACCAACATAATAATCTCAATATCCATCGGATCCCCGCAAACACAACATGCATGATTACAAATAGATTAGATCTTGATCATGAACGGAGCTCACAAGATCTATACATGAAAGCACAAAGGAGGAGATACAACTATCTAGCTACTACATGGACCCATAGTCCAAGGTGGAACTACTCATGCATCATACCGGAGAGAAGGCCTCCGGGATGATCTCCCCTCCGGCAGGGTGCCAGGAAGAACTTCAGATCCCCCTGATCTAGGGACGATGGTGGTGGCGGCTACACACGGTTTCGTGGAGATTTGATCGGGTGCTTACGGTTTCTGCATCGGGGGCTTCTTATAGGCGAAGGGGGAGGCCGAGGCGACGGCCAGGGGCCCCACACCCCTCCCAGGCGCGAGGTAGGGCCCACCCGCGCCTAGGGTGGGTCTGGACACCCTGGTCGGCCTCTTCGACTCCCCTCTGGACTTCTTGTTCCCCAATGAAAGTAATTGACTTTGATGTTTTGTTGGAGATATGCCCTAGAGGCAATAATAAATGTGGTTATTATTATATCTTTGTGTTTATGATAAATGTTTACATTCATGCTATAATAGTATTAACAAGGAAACATTAATACTTGTGTGATTTGTAACTTAATTTGAAGTCCCTAGTAAAGCCTCTATATAATACTAGCTTGTTGGTTAATAGATGATTGTGTTTTACCTATCATGAACATTGAGATGTTATTAACAACAAGATCATATCGTTAGGAGAATGATATGATGGACATACTCCTATAGATAAGCGTAGCATAAAGATCAAGTCATTTCAATAGTTCAATTGCTATATGCTTTCTGATACATAGTAACCTAATTCCTTCGACCATGAGATCATGCATATCACCTTTACCGGATGGATGCTTTGATGACATCAAACACCACACCGTAACTGGGTGGCTATAAAGGTGGCATTGAGTGTTCGGAAAGTATTGGTTGAGACACATGGATCAAGAGTGGGATTTGTCCATCCATATGACGGATAGATATACTCTGGGCCCTCTCGGTGGAATGTCATCCAATTAGCTTGCAAGCATGTGACTGGCTCACAAGGGATCACATATCACGGGAACGAGAAAAGAGTACTTATCGGTAACGAGGTTGAACTAGGTATGCAGAGATACCGACGATCATAACCTCGGATAAGTAAACTATCGTGAGACAAAGGGAAATTGGTATCGTATGTAAGTGGTTCATTCGATCGCAAAGTAATCGTAGAAATATGTGGGAGCCATATGAATTTCTAGATTCCTCTATTGGTTATTATTCAGAGAAGTGTCTCGATCATGTCCGCATAATTCACGAACCGTAGGGAGACACACTTAAGGATTCGACGTTGTTTGAGTAGTTATGTTATGATGAGAAAGAGACCGAATGTTGTTCGGAGTCTCGGATGGGATCCGGGATATCACGAGGAGATCCGAAATGGTCCGGAGAATAAGATTCATATAAGGAAAGTCCCGTTTCGGAGTTCGGGAATGATTCCGGTGTTTTCATCGGGAATGTTCTAGAAGGTTCCTAATGTCCCAAGACTCCGGAGGAAGGGTACATGAATGTGTCATTGCAAGTTGGAATGATTGCATCATGTACTAAGTGTCATCGCTGTTCCAAATAAAGGATTAATTCAAATCCTAGTTTGAAAAGTCAAATTGCTAAATTGAAAAGTCAAACGGCTAAATTTGGAAAGTGGAAAAGAGGAGGAAGGGGGAAACCGAGTTGGGGAGGAGTTCCCTCCTCCAACCGGCGACGCTCCCTCCAAGCCGAGTTGGGGAGGGACTCCTCTCCCTCCACCTTGGCCGCCGGCCCCTCCACCTATATAAGGAGGGGTGGGCTCCCTCTTAGCACACACAAGTACCTCTCCTCAAACCCTAGTAGCTGCTGCCCACCATAGCCGCCGCCGCCCCCTAGGGTTTTTGCCCTAGCCGCCGACTTGGGGTGCCCCAAACCCTAGCCGCCGGCTCTAGCACTTCCTCCTTGGTGTGTCTAAAACCTAGATCACCGAGGAGCTCTCTCATACTCCACCATACTCGCTCCGGCTTAAGGCGCAGCCTCATGAGATCTCCCTCTACTTCCTACCACGCCAGTTGCCTAGGAATCGCGAGGAGAGTGCTACAACCTCCATTGCCTGCTGGAACAAGGGAGAGGAAGGTCTTCGTCGAGTACCGAACGTGTGACCGATCATGGAGCGTGCCGAACGCATGGGAAGGATCGCTCACGCGATCTTGAGATCGGGAAGAGTACGACTACATCACCCACGAATCTCTCGTTAAACACTTTGGAATCTTCGAGGGTAAGTTATTCCATCGACTCGTTGCTACAATCTAGTAGATAGATCTTGGCTTGTTTGTTTGTATGCGGTAGAAAAATTTTGTTTTCCATGCTACGAAACCCTACATGTTTGTCCCGTACAATTCCGAGAATATTTCTTTACTAACTTTTCTGAAACCAAAAATAGCAGAAAACAGGCATCTGGCACTGTTGCAACTTGTTAATAGGTTAGTACCAGAAAACATGTAAAAAACACCTCAAAGTGTAGACAATTAAATCAAAGTAGATACTAAACAAGCATAGAGCATCAAAAATTATAGATACGTTTCCGACGTATCAACATCCCCAAGCTTAACTCCTGCTCGTCCTCGAGTAGGTAAGTGATAAAATAATAATTTTTTAGGTGACATGCACCCTCACAATAAAGATCCAACCATTTGCAAGCATTGAAAGCTGGGATCAAAGAACTCTAAACATGTGCATGGAAGATGGAGTTCTAACAATAGGACATAGTAACTATGCATGCAACATGAAAGGCTACAAACAAATATCACGGATAATATGCAATGAAAAACGTTTGTTTGTTTCACATACAGAAAACATAGCATAGTGGCAATCAGCTTGTCCCTCATAGAGTAGCAATATAGATGCATAGGACACCTTCAATGTTCACAAGGGTGACTAGAAACAAATGGCACAAGAACAAGTAATATCACAATATGCATCAATCAATAAGCTTTGGAACACTGCACATAGAATGACAACTATGCTCTCTTAATGGTGCCTAAAGGTAGAAGGTGGAGACTCAATAGTGGTGGAAGAAAGGCCTTTTTTGTAAAGGAAGCAGGGATTACAAGTTTCAAAAAGAGCTTCCAAAAATTCTGGTACTTGTTAGCTTTCATCCCTCATTGCCCCTATGATAAGCATCTTGAAGTGATTAAGGTTAAAGTGGCAAAGATGGAGTATATGCTTGACGAAGTATAAGTTGGCAATCTCAAGTACCTTGAGTACGAGGGCCACACCTCATGCATACTCAACTTTGGGCCCAGGTAAGTTCTTGTCATTGTAAGTATTTGCATATCATTGAGAACCGCTAACGGGGTACCCTTGCACATGGTATAGGAGCTTTCCCATAACCAAAACGACAAGGCAAGCAGACAATGAGCATCTCAGCAATCTACTTATGTACCATGGGAATATGGTGCTTTTTTCTCTCTTTCCTGTTTTCTCAATGTGTCTCTTTTTTATAAGAAGAATGCTTCATAGATGTCACTATGGTGATGTTTCAAGTTTCCACCATGATTAGGCATGGATTAGGCTAGCAGCCTAGGCATTTCTCTAACACAGGATACAAACTCCATGGACTTACAAGTCCCCTCTTTATTTCACATCGGTGACATCCATAGACAAAAGAGCATGATATCAACTGAGTACAAAGTACAAGTGCAATGTTGAAAACGTTCCCCGTGACAGCACAGTTCTGCTAATTCCAACGTATAAGTGCAAACATATACAACAAAGTTGTCACAATGGTTCAAGTTTATTAGGGGCAAAGAATATAAAGTGTGCCATCAAGTTTGTGAGGGCTTTGATCACTAAGTTTTTACATAACAAAATAGTTTTTAATTGAAAGATAGTTGAAAACAAGAATATACTTGGAATGGTGTAACACACCATGCATAGGAGTTTATGGTGGATACTCTGGAATAACTTGGTTTCTTGGGAGTTGGAAGCATGAGTAGAGCTTACTCATACAAGTGGAGGCTAGCAAAAGACTGGGAGCAACCAACTAAGAGAGCATAATGGCCATAGTCATGCGGAGCAACAAAGCATACTAATCAAAGCAAAGAGTGGTACTACAAGTCAAGGACTAAATTGTTGGAGATATGCCCAAGAGGCAATAATAAAAGTGGTTATTATCATATCTTCATACTTATGATAAATTTTTACATCCCATGCTATAATTGTATTAACAGGAAACATAAATACTTGTGTGATTTGTAAACATAAAAGAGTCCCTAGTAAAGCCTCTTGTTAAACTAGCTTGTTGGTTAATATATGATCATGGTTTCCTGATCATGAACATAGAGATTTTATTAACAACAGGGTCATATCATTAGGAGAATGATGTGATGGACATACTCCTATAGTTAAGCATAACATAAAGATCAAGTCATTTAATATAGTTCATTTGCTATAAGCTTTCTGATACATAGTAACCTAATTCCTTTGACCATGAGATCATGTTAATCACCATCACCAGAAGGATGCTTTGATGACATCAAACACCACACCGTAACTGGGTGGCTATAAAGGTGGCATTGCGTGTTCGGAAAGTATGGGTTGAGGCACATGGATCAAGAGTGGGATTTGTCCATCCATATGACGGATAGATATACTCTGGGACCTCTCGGTGGAATGTCATCCAATTAGCTTGCATGCATGTGACTGGCTCACAAGGTATCACATATCACGGGAACGATAAAAGAGTACTTATCGGTAACAAGGTTGAACTAGGTATGCAGAGATACCGACGATCAAAACCTCGGATAAGTAAACTATCGTGAGACAAAGGGAAATTGGTATCGTATGTAAGTGGTTCATTCGATCGCAAAGTAATCGTAGAAATATGTGGGAGCCATATGAATTTCCAGATTCTTCTATTGGTTATTGATCGGAGAAGTGTCTCGGTTATGTCCGCATAATTCACGAACCGTAGGGAGACACACTTAAGGATTCGATGTTGTTGAGTAGTTATGGAATGATGAGTAAGAGACCGAATGTTGTTCGGAGTCTCGGATGGGATCCAGGATATCACGAGGAGATCCGTAATGGTCCGGAGAATAAGATTCATATAAGGAAAGTCATGTTTCGAAATTGGAGAATGATTCCGGTGTTTTCATCGGGAATGTTCTAGAAGGGTCCGGAAGGTCCGGCACTTCGGAGGGGAAGGGTGCATGAATGTGTCATAACAAGTTGGAATGGTTGCATCATGTACTAGGTGTCATCGCTGAGCAAAATAAAGGGATAAATCAAATCCTAGTTTGAAAAGTCAAACGCCAATTTGAAAAGTCAAACGACAAGTTTGCTTGGTGGAGGGAGAGTAGGAAACCTACTTGGGAGGAAGTCCCACCCTCCACCACCGCCAAGGAGGAGGAGTTGGAGGAGGACTCCCTCCTCCTAGGCGCCTCCCTCCCACCTATAAAAGAAGGGGCAGGGGTGCCCCCTCTATCTACACCTCTCACACCCCAAACCCTAGCCCCAAGTTGCCGGCCACCTCCAGTGTAGCCGCCGCCTAGGGCATCCTCTAAGTCGCCGGATTAGGGTTTCCCCAAACCCTAGCCGCCGGCCAAGCTCTCCCCTTGGTGCCTCTAAACCCTATATCGCCAAGGCCCTCTCTCATACTCCACCATACTCGCTCCGGCTTAAGGCGAAGCCCTGCGAGATCTCCCCTCTACTTCCGCACCACGCCGTCAGGCCGCTGTAATCGCGAGGAGAGTGCTACAACCTCCGTCACGCTGGAACAAGGGAGAGGAAGGTCTTCATCGAGTACCGAACGTGTGACCGACTTTAAGCGCCGAACGCAGCGCCCGAAAGGATCGCTCACGATCTTGAGATCGGAAGTGTACGACTACATCATCCACGAGAATCTTCTCTCGTTAACCGCTTTGGATCTTCGAGGGTTAGTACTCTATTGACTCGTTGCTACAATCTAGTAGATAGATCTTGGCTTGATCATAGATTAGATCTTGATTGTGTGTTCATGCGGTAGAAATTTTTTGTTTTCCATGCTACGAACCCCTTCAGTGGTATCAGACCCGTGTCTATATGTAGATATGTTGCACGAGTAGAACACAATGGTCATTGTGGGCGTTGGTGCTTTTGTTTTCGATTGCTTCTTGTGTACTTTGCATCTTGCGGGATGGTGGGATGAAGCGGCCCGGGCTAACCTTACATGACATCGTTCATGAGACTTGCTCCACGCTTGACATGCAACTAGTATTGCATAAGTGGCTTTGCGGGTGCCTGTTTCTCCCAACATAGTTAAGATTCAATTTACAACGGGTGATTGACAATACTAGTATCAATGTTGTGGTTCTTGTTCGTAAGTTAGAGCGACACTTATTGAAATCCCCAAACCACGTAAAATATGCAAAGAAAATTAGAGGCGTCTAACTTTGTTTTGCAGGGGTGTGATGTGATGTGATATGGCCATGATTGTGATTATATTTGATGTATGAAATGTTCCTTATTGTAAGTTGGCAACCGGCAGGAACCATATGGTTGTCTTTAAATTCTGTTAAGACCCGCGTGTCTATTCAAAGTAGTTGTAATAGTTGAAGCTGGTGGACGACAACCATGGAGCGGCATCATTGACCTTGATGCAATACCGGTGATGATGGAGATCATGTTCGTGCTTGAAGATGGAGATCGGAAGCACAAGAAGAAAGGCCATATCATATCACATATTATGAATTGCATGTGATGTTAATCCTTTTATGCATCTTGTATTGCTTAGTTCACGACGGTAGCATTATAAGATGATCCCTCAAGCACACAATTTCAAGTTTTAAAGTGTTCATCCTTAGTAAGCACCGTTGCTAAAGCTCGTTGTTTCGAAGCACCACGTGATGATCGGGTGTGTTAGATTCTACGAGTGTATACAACGTGAGCAAGCCAGATTTTCTCATGCAGAAGCTAAGGTTTGATCTTGACGAGCCTAGCATGTACAGACATGGTCTCGGAACACGGAACACCGAAAGGTAAAGCATGAGTCATATAGTAGATATGATGAACATGTTGATTGTTCGCCATTGAAGCTACATCAACTCTCGTGATGATCGGTTTTGATGTGGTGGATTTGGTTCGTGTGATCACTAAAACAATGTGAGGGATATTGTTTTGAGTGGGAATTCAACAACAATATGATTAAAAGTTGAACACTATTTATCATAAATCAAAGTGAATTTGCATAGTTGTTGTAGTCATTGGCATCCGTTTACCACCTTGCGCTTAGTTTTAATTGAGATGATAGAACTATACAAATCTGGTTAGTTACTTTACGAACTGGTATCATATTTTTTTGAAGTGTTAATCTAAAGTTTAAAGTCCCATTGCAAACTTTCAGTAAGTTTCGATTACTCCGTGAAATTTAATAGTTGGTATTAAATCAAGAGTAACAATTCCAGTGTTAGTATATAAGTATCATGTTTATCTCCATGATTCTTGATAGTCGAAAGATGGTTTCAATATCAAGGTTATCTAGGAGTTGAAAGAGTTGTTTCAGAAACCATGATGTGTGGAAGATATTGTGATATCTGAAACGAAGTTTTGGTTGCAACATGATAGAGTATAATATGGCAAAAGTCATGTTCTCATATTTGATGAGAATTTGCAAAAGGTTGGAGACACTAGTTGTCCTAATCCTTCAAAAGGTTTTGGAGAGCAACATTATACTCGCGATTCACCGCAATAAGCTAAAGTAGCTTGATGATAAGGGTGAATATTTGATGTAGGTAAATATTTACTACACCAAGAGATTATTAAAGAAAGGAATTTGAAAGAACACCAAACATTTGATGATGGTGATCTACTTCAAAGTACAAGTCCAAAGACATTGGTATTTTACTATACATGCTTTGGACTATGTGTCATGTATATGGCTCCAATATTGATGTTGATAGATTCTTTCATACAGAAAAGGAAATACTGAAAGAGAATCTCATAAATATATGGCAGAAAAGAAAAGACTAGAATTGTTCAGCTTAAGTATATAGATGATATACATGTTATGGCTATATTCTTTGCTTATTAAACAATGTGGTTCTTAAGTATTTGATACTGAATTTGTTGGTGTGAATCGTCATACGAAACAACACAATTCATGAACTACAATGGCCTAAGTAACTAGCAAAAGAATATGTGATGATGTTCATCGAGAACAAATAAAGGGTTATTGTGCTGCTTGTTAAACATCAAGGCTTGCCTTCAAGATTTGTTTTATCAGGTATTATGAGAACAAAAGGGTTGTTCAAATAATTTCCGTAATCCATAAAAGATGGATGATTCACAAATCTCGTTGGAGAAATCACATCCATAAAACTAGTGCTAAAAATGTCGAAAGACAAATTGATTGAAAGATCACTTAGGAAGTGACATCTCCGTTTAAATTATATTAGAAAGAAAACATGAAGAAACTCCATATGGATGGAATTTTGGAGTCTTTTGATTTTTGATCAAATGACGCTTGTGAGATAATTAAAACTTCGTTCATAGGCCAAAAGGGAACGAATGACTAGCTTATTGGAACTTGTACATATTGTTGTATGAAGTCCATTATGTGTAGTCAAGAGCGATGGATTTCAACTTCATATGCTTTCTCCGAAAATTTGAGTGAATATATGAATATTTACTTAATAAGGATGAAGTATGAAACATTTGAAAAGTTCAAAGAATTTTAAGATGAAGTGCAAAATCATTTTAACAAGAATATAAATAGTTTATGATCAGATCATAAAGGAAGATATTTGATTTACAAGTTTAGCATAATACCTAAGATTTAAGGAATCGTTCTGTGAATTTGCATGTCCCGAAACACCATAAGAGTATGGAGCGTTCGAGATATGTAATTAAACCTTGTTTGACATGGTAAGATCGAAGGTGTAATTCATAAAACTGCCATTATATGTTAAAGATTAAAAGCTTTAGAGACTACCTTTTTTCCACTGAAAAGAGCTCCATCATAATCCGTTGAAATGACACCATATAAAGTTATGGTTTGGGATAAAACCCAAGTAGTCCTTTCTTAAACATTAGTATGATGGATACTTTGGAATAACTTGGTTTATTGGGAGTTGGAAGCATGAGTAGAGCTTACTCATACAAGTGGAGGCTAGCAAAAGACTGGGAGCAACCAACTAAGAGAGCATAATGGCCATAGTCATGCGGAGCAACAAAGCATACTAATCAAAGCAAAGAGTGGTACTACAAGTCAAGGACTAAATTGTTGGAGATATTCCCAAGAGGCAATAATAAAAGTGTTTATTATCATATCTTCATACTTATGATAAATGTTTACATACCATGCTATAATTGTATTAACAGGAAACATTAATATTTGTGTGATTTGTAAACATAAAAGAGTCCCTAGTAAAGCCTCTTGTTAAACTAGCTTGTTGGTTAATATATGATCATGGTTTCCTGATCATGAACATAGAGATGTTATTAACAACAGGGTCATATCATTAGGAGAATGATGTCATGGACATACTCCTATAGTTAAGCATAGCCTAAAGATCAAGTCATTTAATATAGTTCATTTGCTATAAGCTTTCTGATACATAGTAACCTAATTCCTTAGACCATGAGATCATGTTAATCACCATCACCAGAAGGATGCTTTGATGACATCAAACACCACACCGTAACTGGGTGGATATAAAGGTGGCATTGAGTGTTCGGAAAGTATGGGTTGAGGCACATGGATCAAGAGTGGGATTTGTCCATCCATATGACGGATAGATATACTCTGGGCCCTCTCGGTGGAATGTCATCCAATTAGCTTGCAAGCATGTGACTGGCTCACAAGGGATCACATATCACGGGAACGAGAAAAGAGTACTTATCGGTAACGAGGTTGAACTAGGTATGCAGAGATACCGACGATCAAAACCTCGGATAAGTAAACTATCGTGAGACAAAGGGAAATTGGTATCGTATGTAAGTGGTTCATTCGATCGCAAAGTAATCGTAGAAATATGTGGGAGCCATATGAATTTTCAGATTCCTCTATTGGTTATTGATCGGAGAAGTGTCTCGGTTATGTCCGCATAATTCACGAACCGTAGGGAGACACACTTAAGGATTCGATGTTGTTGAGTAGTTATGGAATGATGAGTAAGAGACCGAATTTTGTTCAGAGTCTCGTATGGGATCCAGGATATCACGAGGAGATCCGGAATGGTCCGGAGAATAAGATTCATATAAGGAAAGTCCTGTTTCGGAATTGGAGAATGATTCCGGTGTTTTCATCGGGAATGTTCTAGAAGGGTCCGGAAGGTCCGGCACTCCGGAGGGGAAGGGTGCATGAATGTGTCATAACAAGTTGGAATGGTTGCATCATGTACTAGGTGTCATCGCTGAGCAAAATAAAGGGATAAATCAAATCCTAGTTTGAAAAGTCAAACGCCAATTTGAAAAGTCAAACGACAAGTTTGCTTGGTGGAGGGAGAGTAGGAAACCTACTTGGGGAGGAAGTCCCACTCCCTCCACCCGCCGGCCAACGAGGAGGAGTTGGAGGAGGACTCCCTCCTCCTAGGCGCCTCCCTCCCCAAACCTATAAAAGAAGGGGCAGGGGTGCCCCCTCTATCTACACCTCTCACACCCCAAACCCTAGCCCCAAGTCGCCGGCCACCTCCAGTGTAGCCGCCTCCTAGGGCATCCTCTAAGTCGCCGGATTAGGGTTTACCCAAACCCTAGACGCCGGCCAAGCTCTCCCCTTGGTTCCTCTAAACCCTAGATCGCCAAGGCCCTCTCTCATACTCCACCATACTCGCTCCGGCTTAAGGCGAAGCCCTGCGAGATCTCCCCTCTACTTCCGGTACCACGCCGTCGTCTTAGGAATCACGAGGAGAGTGCTACAACCTCCGCCTGCTGGAACAAGGGAGAGGAAGGTCTTCATCGAGTACCGAACGTGTGACCGATCATGGAAGTGCTGCCGAACGCAGCCTTGGGAAGGATCGCTACGATCTTGAGATCGGAAGTGTACGACTACATCATCCACGAGAATCTGCTCTCGTTAACCGCTTTGGATCTTCGAGGGTTAGTACTCTATTGACTCGTTGCTACTATCTAGTAGATAGATCTTGGCTTGATCATAGATTAGATCTTGATTGTGTGTTCATGCGGTAGAAATTTTTTGTTTTCCATGCTACGAACCCCTTCATAAATGATCATAGAGGCTAATGGTTACTTGTTGTAGTCATAACATGGTGTGAGCATGTGCCAAGTCAACCCAAGCAAAGCATCAAAGGAGAATACCACAATACTATGATTTTGCATGCTAAAACAACGCATAATTTCTTGAAGGCACACTAAGCAATCCCAATTGTTTAGAACAAGACATGCTACAGCAATAATCACTAAGCATAAGGTCAAAACAACACCTAGCATGTCATGTTAAAGTCTAAGTCACGGTCAATGCAAGCTCCTCTTGCACTTCAAGCAAGAACTTACTACTCCTTTCCAACACCAAGCAACTTATTTGCAAAACAACACAGCGAGAACGGGGGACCAAACTACTTTATTCAAGAAAACTAAACAACCTAAGCAAAGCAAAAAAAAACTAAGACGCTCCAAGAACAACACAACTGTGCATGAAACAATAAAAACGAAGTGTCTAGACAGACCTGAGCTTTTTATTGATGAAGAAGGGGATGCCTTGGGCATCCCCAAGATTTGACGCTTGTACCTCTTGGATATTTCTTGGGGTGACACCAAGGTGGCATCCCCAAGATTGAGCTTTTGTCCATTCTTCATCTCATTGCATCATTCTCTCTCTACACCTAAAAATTTTCCTTCATACAAAACTTCACACATTCTTCATTAGCAACATTAGTGTATTCAAAAGATATTAGACCCCTGGCAAAGCTTTGGAACAGCAAGGTTTTCACTAAAAACACAAGCTACTGTAGTAACTCCTTCAAAAATCTCAATTCACGTAAAGAGAAGTCAAAAAGGAATCAATAAGAAGCAAATGCACATAATGGCAGAAATCTGTCAAAACAGACCAGCAGGTAGAAACCGATTTGTTCGAACATCTTCTGTTGCTCAAATAAAAAAGTGTTGAAATAACGAAAGTTAGCTAACATACTGGGGGATTTATTCATACATTTTGAGCTCAATTCGAGTTACAGATACTCCTCACGAATGTTTTTGGTGGAGGACAGAAATCTGTTTCGGAACAGCAACTCCCCAAATCTTACTTCCCTCTCATTAGAGGTCATTCTTGGAACAAAAAGCAAACAAAAAGGATAAGGAGAGGTCATTACTGAAGTAATAACTTCCAAGACTCAAGGAAACTCTTGGGTTATCTCCCAACAAGTACTTTTCTTTAATGCCTTTAAGTTAGGCACAAGAAGCAAGGAGAATCAAGTATTTTCAAATGAAGAAGCATTAACATCAAATCTTGCTTTTAAAGGAGGAGCAAACAGCAACCTCTCTCTTCTCATAGGGAAGTGTTCAATACCTTTATTGGATGGAAAATGATATTTAATGGTGCCTTCTTTCATATCAATGATGGCACCAACTGTTCTAAGAAAAGGTCTTCCCAAAGTAATAGGACAAGAAGCATTGTATTCAACATCCAAAACATAGAAATCAACAGGGACATAAGCGTTGTTAACCATAATGAGAACATCATTAATGCTCCCCATGAGTTTCTTATTAGCATTATCATTGAGTGGGACATCTAAATAACAATCTTCCTGATGGGGATATGCCTACCGGGGTATGCCCAGCAGGACGTTTCCTATTGGCCCAAGCTGCCAGCGAGTGGGTCCGCAGGACGGCGACTGGATCAAGACTTGGCAAGGACCCAGGTGACTAGAAGCTGGAGGCCCAGAAGCATAGCTAGGCTCAGTCGGACTAGGTCAAAGACCCTCTGAATCCTTAACCAATTCGGTTGTAGATCTGTAAACCCTAGCGAGGTGAACCTATATAAACCTCCCTAGGGTACGCATAGAGGACACGTTCCATCATACACCCCAGCGACTCGCCGCCTAGTCGTCGAGCTCTCCCTTGTACTCTCTCCATAATACAATCTAGCAGGAGTAGGTCTTTACCCTCCGGGAGGCGAACCTGGGTAAACCCTTGTGTCTCCGCCCTCATCTCGCACCGCAAATGGAAGGCCGCCCTTGCCCCATGTTCTACTACTCGCTGCCGATTGCAGCATCTGTCGTGGACATTTCCACGACAGTGGCGCCCACCGTGGGGTCTAGCCGGTCAGGCCGGTGTTCTGCATCGAGATCCAATTTACCCATCAACGAGACGATCGCCACCGGCCGCATGATCTCGATCGGCGAGATCCTCCAGATCTTGCCGAGCAGCTATGTCCCGGCAGCATGCCTTATCGCGCACAGTGTGATCATGCCGGTTGGCACGATCAGCCTCTTCGTCGTCTTCACCAACACCATCACCTCGGAGGACCCGGCTCGCATCCGCGAGTCGCCGCCACTTGACCAGCTCTCTGAGAGCCAGGTCCGCACTATCCACCCCCTCGCCTCCGAGTACGACTCAGCCCACAGCAACGTGGCCGAAACCACCATGGTCGCAGACGACGCGGCCCTGAACGACGATGCCGACTGGGTGACCCCGGCGTCAGCTTCCGGATCCATCGTCACCGCATCGCCCGCGGGCTCCATCACCCAGGTCTCCAACATGGGTGACTTCGAGGACCCCTCCATCCTTGGGATCTTTGACTTCTAATCCGAGTCGGAGAACTCCGCCGACCTCCATGACGGGCCTGGTCGCCATGTCGCGGCCTACATGGCGAATGGTGCCGAACCCCCTCCAAACCCCTTCTCCATGCTGATCCCACCGAACACAACAGCAATGGAGGTCGAGGAACTCCGCTTGCGGCTGGAGGAGGCGGTCCGCAAAGAACAAGCCGAGCGCGAATTTTTTTGCCTCGAGCAGGTGACGGCGCAGGAACTCTCGCGTTACCACCAACTCCGAATCAGGTCGCGCCTGAACCACACCATTCAGGGACGCGCCCTCAACTTCGACGACGAGAACGACCCGGCTCGTGCGGCCGAGCGCGCGATCTGCGAAAACGCGCCGCTAGGAGGGAGCTCCCGGCCACCACCAGGCGCGACGGCCAACGGTGCACCACCACCACCCAGCCGCGCGCCCCCCAGGAACCAACCAAGAATCATGGTCTCCTCGCAGGAGCGAGAGGCAAACGACCTCCCATTGTTCTCCACTCCGATGGAATATGTCGTCGCGAGCCGAGCAGCGGTCGACAACATAAACGTAACTGGGAAAGGCGCCCTGCAGATCCAGTACGCCAAGGCTCTACTTGCCAAGGCAGTCGAGCAACAAAATGCGGGTGCCGACTCACAGGGTCGCATGTACTCGCGTTCGTTAGGCAGCAGGGCGGCCTCGAGCGGATGCCCAATGGTGGCAAACACCCTTAACTGCCCACCACCCGAGCCCCTGCAGCTCCAACATCGACCCGCGCACGCGGCACTCTCCACCAATGACCCGTAGCCGGCGAACAACTTCGTCACCGCTAATGGGTAGCCAGTCGACGCGCGCACCCACATCATCAACAACCAGAGCTGGCGCGCACGCCAGCCTGATGACTTGAGGCATACCCTCACCAACCGCCGCGACGGCGAACCAAGGGGGTCGCTGAGTTGATTCGGACCCCAATGCTTCGGACCAATCATCCGAGGCGAAAGATACCCGGCGAACTTCAAGGCGCCGAAGGAGATCGAGAAGTACGACCCTTCGTACGACCCATCCGTGTGGCTGGATACCTACCTCATGGCAATGTGAATCGCCAGCCACACCGAACTGCTCGCCGCTCGCTACCTCCCACTGATGATGGAGGGAGCGTGCAGGCAATGGATCAACACCCTCCCCGCGGACAGCATCGACTCCTGGGAGGAAATGCGCGACGCCTTCGTCAGGCACTTCGAGGGTTCCTACACGCGCGCCACCACCATCGAGGACCTAGAGCGATGCGTCCAGGGACCCCGCGAATCGACTCGCAGCTGGGTCCAACGGTGGCAAGA
Organism: Avena longiglumis; assembly: GCA_030063025.1. NCBI lineage: Eukaryota > Viridiplantae > Streptophyta > Magnoliopsida > Poales > Poaceae > Avena > Avena longiglumis. The sequence continues at coordinate 502,689,399 of CP125977.1, forward strand.
CCTGTGGTATCACACGGCCGGAATCCACCCGAACACCGCGATCCAGTGTTTCAAGACCTCGTGCCGCTACGAGCCCCTGGTCGCTAAGCTCAACCGAGTGTACAAAACACTCGACAACATACCGGACCTCCTGAAGATCGCCAAGCGGTATGCGGAAGAGGACCCAAACCAAGAAACCGACGACGAGTCAGGAAGGAATCGTCGCACGAGCGGCCACGACAACGGGAGGCGACCCGAGCTACGCTACAGCAACACTCGCCTCACCGGCAAACGCCGCGGTGATGGGCGAGTCAACTTAGTCGCCAAACTTCGGATACGCGCCGCGCAAACCCAAGAGCTTCCGCCGCAACGGAGGCCAGAGCCGCGATGGCGGCAACTACAAGGCAAAGCCGAGGTTCGACCCCACGGCTCTCCTCAACCAACCTTGTGTGTTTCACAGCAGGGAAGGGAAGCCCGCTACGCACACGACTGCTGACTGCCACTCCCTAAAGGAGATTGAGAAGGCACTGCGCACATGGAAAGACCCCGACAACAACCCGCCAAATGGCAGAAAATTCGGCAGCATCACCGGCTCGCTCCACACCTTCACAGGCTTCAACACGAAGTGCGAGAAGAAGGTCATCGCCCACGATGTCGCCGTCAACACGGTGTTCGAGATCGACATCCCCCAGTTCCTTCACTGGTCCGAGCAACCAATCAACTGGAGCCGCGAGGACCACTCGCCACGGATCGAATATCCGGGCCAAGTCGCCTTGGTGGTCAACCCAAGGTGGGGGAATATTGGCTCCCTAAGACGCTGATGGACGGCGGCAGCTCCATCAACATTCTATACCTGGACACGTTCAGGCGACTGCGGCTCCCGCAGTCGATGATCGAGACGACCTACACCACCTTCCACGGCATCGTCCCTGGTCGGAAGGCGTACCCAATCGGCAAGGTGATGCTGCCAGTCACCTTCGGCACACCAGCAAACTTCTGCATCGAGCGGATCGTTTTCAAGCTGGTGCCGTTCAACAGTCCCTACCACTACCTCATGGGGCGCCAGGCGTTCGCCAAATTCATGGTAGCGCCCCACTACGCATACAACGCGATGAAGCTCCCCTGACCGTGTGGCATCATCACTGTCCATGGCGATCCCGACATGGCCGCAGAATGCGAGGCCAAAGGCGCCGAAATCGCTGAAGCTGTCATCGCGGCAAAGGACAACCACGCTGAGGAGCTCGCTAAGTACGCGAGTGGGGTCAACAATGACGACCCCACCATACTCAAGAAGCCCAACTTGGAGGGCGGCAGCTCCACCGCCTTCGAGGCAACGGCGCACACTCACACCATCGAGCTGGTCCCAGGCGACTCCAGCCAGACGGTGACAATTGGGACGGGCATGAGCGCATCATAGGAAGGCGCGCTCATCGAGTTCCTACGTGAGAATCGCGACATCTTCGCATGGAAGCCATCCGACATGCCTGTTGTCCCGAGGGAACTCGCTGAGCACAAACTCAACGCCAACCCCAAAGCGTGACCCGTCAAGCAGTCGCTGCGGCCCTTCAATGAAGAGCGCCGTCGAGCAATCGCCGAGGAAGTGCAGCGTTTACTCGCTGCAGGCTTCATTCGGCCGATCAAATACTCCAAGTGGCTGTCAAATCTAGTCCTGGTCGAGAATAAAAATGGGACCTGGAGAATGTGTATTGACTACACAAACCTCAATAGAGCCTGCCCGAAGGAGCAATTCGTCCTCCCGCGGATCGACCAAATCATCGACTCAACCGCGGTTTCGGAGTCGCTATGCTTCCTCGACACCTACTCTGGATACAACCAAATCAAAATGGCAGTCGAGGACGAAGAGAAGACGGCATTCATCACGCCATTCGGAGCCTTCTGCTACACCGCCATAACCTTCGGCCTCAAGAACGCCGGGGCGACCTACCAGAGGTGCATGCAGGAGTGCCTTGCGAGCCAAATTGGCTGCAACATCCACGTCTAAATCGACGGCGTGGTGGTAAAATCCACTCGCCAGGACGATCTACTCGCCGACCTGGCGGAAACCTTCGCCAACCTGCGAAGGTACAAGATAAAGCTAAACCTAGGAAAGTGCACATTCGGTGTACCTACTGGACAGCTACTGGGATACGTCGTCTCCAAGCGCGGGATAGAGGCGAACCCCGCCAAGATCAACACGGTCGCCTGGCTCAGCAGACCCGAGTGCCTGCGTGACGTCCAGAAGTTGGCCGGGCGAGTCGCGGCTCTCAGTCGCTTCATCCCCCGGCTAGGCGAGAAGGCGATGCCCCTGTACCGCCTAATGCGCAAGAACCCCATTTTCCAGTGGGACAAGGAGGCGGACGACGCGCTCCACGCTCTCAAGGAGTTGCTACTCGCGGCACCGCTACTCGCCGCCCCAGTCGACAAGGATCCCATGCTCGTCTACGTCGCAGCTTCCGAGCGCGTCGTCAGCGCCGTCATGGTCGTCGAACGACCAGAGGAGGGCAAGGAACGCCTGGTGCAGCGACCTGTATACTACATCAGTGAAGTCCTCACCGAGTCTCGCCAGCGCTACCCGCAGTACCAAAATTGGTATATGCGGTCTTTAGAGCATAGCGGCGACTATCGCACTACTTCCAGGAGCACCCAAGAACAGTCGTCTCCTCAGCACCGTTGCAAGATATCATCCGCAACCGCGAAGTGACTGAGCGAGTCGCCAAGTGGGCCGTCGAGATCGGCGTCCACTACATCAGATACAAGCCGTGCAAGGCGATCAAGTCACAGGCTCTCGCAGACTTTCTTGCCGACTGGGAGGAGGCCCAGCAGCCAGAGAAAATGTCATACCTCCATTACTGGAGCCTACACTTCGATGGATCCAAGAATGCAGATGGCGCATGGGCAGGGATCGTGCTCACATCTCCGAAGGGCAACAAGCTACGCTATGTCCTCTACCTCGACTTCACCCCCTGCACCAACAACATGGCTGAATACGAGGCGTTACTCCATGGCATACAGACAGCCAAGGAGATGAACATCAATCGCCTGCGCTGCTATGGCGACACCGACCTTGTCGCCGGGCAAGTCGCCGACACCTGCGACGCAGTCTCCCCCACCATGGTGGCGTACCATCAAGCAGTGGACCAGCTGGGAGGCCACTTCGCGAGCTACTCCATCGAGTGGATCGATAGGAGGAAGAACGAGGAGGCCTACGCACTCTCCCGCATCGGCTCGGCTCGACTCGCACCACTCGCCGGTGTCTTCCTCGACACCATCACCAAGCCTTCCGTCTCTCCCCCAAGGGAGTTCGACGTTGGAATTCCGCTGCAGCCAGACGCAACCCTGGTCGCTCTGATCGTCGAGCCAGGCGACTGTACCGCGCCATACATCGCTTACCTGGAGGGAGGCACCCTACCCGCCGATGAGATGGACGCCCGGATGATAGCACGCCGCTGCAAATCCTTCGTCATCATCAACGGCGAGATCCACAAGCGGAGCGTGACTGGCGTGTTCCAACGCTGTGTCCAACCCGCAGAAGGACGAAAGATCCTCCAGGACATCCACGCTGGCGACTGCGGCCACCACGCCGGCGCCCGCTCCCTGGTCGCCAAGGCCATGCGACATGGCTTCTACTGGCTCACCGCACACGCAGACGCGATCGACATCGTCCAACGGTGCGTCGGGTGCCATAAGTACGCCAACCAGACTCACATGCCAAGCTCGGCACTCAAGACCATCCCCATCACCTGGCCATTCTCCGTATGGGGCATGGACATGGTGGGCCTGTTCAAGAAGGCCCCCTCTGGCTTCACCCACCTCCTAGTCGCAGTCGACAAGTTCACAAAATGGGTGGAGGCCAAGCCAGTCCGCAAGTGCGATGGGAAGACTGCCACCAAATTCCTACGCGAGCTCATCTATCGCTACGGATTCCCGCACAGCATCATCACGGACAACGGCACAAACTTTGCCAAAGGAGCAATGGCAGAATTCTGCGAGGAGCATAACATACGACTCGACCTCGCCTCAGTCGCCCACCCGGAGTCCAATGGACAGCCGGAACACGCCAACCAGAGCATCCTCCATGGCCTGGAGCCACGACTGCAAGTTCCACTAGAGCGAATCCCCGGGTGCTGGGTCGAAGAACTCCCCTCTGTCATCTGGGGCATCCGCACCTCTGTCAACAGGTCGACAGGATTCACTCCCGTCTTCATGGTGTACGGTGCCGAGGCTGTCATGCCAACCGACCTCGAGCATGATTCGCCACGGGTGGTCAACTACACGGAGTCCGCTAACGAGCTCGCACGCCAGGACGGAGTCGATCAGCTCGACGAAGCGCGCGACCTAGCTTGCTCCCGCACCGCCATATACCAGCAAGGGATTCGCCGCTACCATAGTCGGCAAGTACGGACTCGCACCTTCCCGGAAGGCGACCTGGTACTACGTCTGATCCAGGACAAGAAGGGCATGCACAAGCTCTCTCCCCCTTTGGAGGGACCATTCACCATCGGGCGAGTCCTGGGCAACGACGCCTACTACCTCACCGACGTCCGAGGCAACGGAAAACTCGACGTCAAGCGGCCATGAAATGTAAATCTCCTATGGAAGTTCTACTCTTAGAACTCCAGACATGTACCCCCTACCCGCTATGAAATAAAGAAGATCGATTCGCGCAAATTGCGTCCACTCTCCGTACCTTGTGCCACTTGCACTCGTAGTAACAGTGTTACGCTATTCGCAGAAGTCAACCTTTGGTGACGCGACCGGCACGGCCAAGTAATGCGGTACGAGGGCACTGGAAAAATTTAGGCCTCGTACCGTCCACAAAAAAAGCTAACCCGGAGCCCCATTGGAGTCGCCCTGCTCGACTGGCTTCCCGAGCCAAGACGACTGCATTCGCTTCACACAATGACCCAGTCCTCCACATCCTCGGCGCAGCGACTCGAACATGAAAGTACCATGCTCGGGGACTGACACCAGTCCAAAGAAGAGTGGCTAGGGAAAATGCCAAGTAAGAGAGCGCACCCTGGACTCGCCATGCGACTGGTCTTACGGATCAGGCGGAGTGACGCGCCTAACACAACGCGCCTAGTCCTCACCTACCTCGGGCATGCGACTAGAACGGCCAAGTACCACGCTCGGGGAATCGACAACCCGACCCCGTTCGCGCCTGGGAAAACGGCCAAGTAAAGAGCACCCCTGGGAGTCGCCATGCGACTGGCTTCCCGAGCCATGGCGAGTCGACCCTAACTCACTAACAATTCAAACAACATATAAAAACGAGGTCAACCCCATAAAAAGGGCGGACGCGCTCGGGGACTCGCACAACCAAACCACAAAAAAAATGACAAAATAACCCATGCATTCCTTCATAGTAGCAAAATTTGTTCGCATACAAGGAGAATTACATGTTTATCTTAAGCTAACGCCAAATGGAAAATACTCTATTCCGCAGGCTTTGACAAGGAGGCGCCACCATCCTTGCGATTGCGGATAAAGGGAACCCAAGGATTCGACGAGTACGTTGTGAGCTCACCCGCCATGGCTGCGCGAAATGGCTGCTCCACCTCGAAGTCGCGGTGCGCTGGCTCGGGGCATTGGGGTCAACGACTGTTTCCTGATAGGGAATAAGGTCGCCCATCGCCCACACGCGGTTGGAATGCACCATGGATCGCTCCGTCAGCTTCAGCACCTCAACAATCTCGAGTGAGCCTGTCGATGAAGGATATCCACTCGTGACGTCGTTAAGGTCAAAGTCGTCCGGAAAATGCGCGAGCCCAAGGCTCAGCGCAGTCGCCGCTACACGACGGAAGGCCGACCGCGTCATGAACTCCACAACCGCTGGGGCCTTCTCCAGATAGCGCCAGACGTCAACGAGGTCGCTAGGGATCACCTCCGTGGCGAGATCTCCTGAAGATACGCCCGGAGGCAGGTCACCGACAGTGCGGCAGAATCGAACAGTGTGGTGACGCATTGCCGCGCGTCCTACGATTGCGCCTCTTCAGCATTATCAGTGATCAGGCCTGCAGCACACAAGCAAATATTAAGGGAATCACCAGCAAAACAATGCGAGTCGCGCGCCCGGAGAGTCGTAGAAGAAACACTCACCAATCAGCGGGCGACAGCGGTCCGTGATGAAATTCTGAAGAGCTGAGAGGTCATTCTGCAGCTAGGCGATGAGCACGTCCGACACCTTACGCTCCTCAGCAGCAGAAGTAATGGCCGCCTTGGCTCGTCCTTCCGCCGAGCTCGCTTCCGCCTTCGCCTCCTTGAGCTCACGCTCTAGTTCGGCGATTCTCTTCTCCGCGGCGCTCAAGGACGACTGAGCAGCCGTCAACTCACCAGCCGGAACAAGGCCCTGGCGAGCCCCCTTCACTGCGGATGCACTATCCTCTGCTTCCACAACAAAACGATTACAAACATAACAAGGTCGCGACCTGTGCCAAACAAGACAAACACTCACCCGCAGTCGCTCGAAGCTGCTCGTTCATATCCTGAACAGCGAGGAGCTCCATTTCCACACGGTGTTTGGCAGCAAGCCGCTCGGACGACTCGCGCTGCAAGCCCTGTGCAAGAATTACAGCGTCAGTAACAAAACTTCCAAAGTGCCTAGCCGCTGAAATTCAACGACTAGCCACTCGGGGACTGGACGACAAAACTTCCTAAGTGCCTAGCCGCTGAAATTCAGCGACTAGCCACTCGTGGACTGGATGACAAAACTTCCTAAGTGCCTAGCCGCTGAAATTCAGCGACTAGCCACTCGGGGACTGCATGACAAAACTTCCCAAGTGCCTAGCCGCTGAAATTCAGCGACTAGCCACTCGGGGACTGGATGACGAAAAATAGTAAGAATCAGACCACTGAAATTCAGTGGCCCGATCCTCGGGGATTGGACATACCTGGATGGTGGCACCTAGCATGCCGTGAAGTTCCATTGCGTCCACTGATGAGAGCACGTGTGGAGTATGCCCGCGACGCTGTTCGACCTCCGTGCCGGTGACCCCAGGTTGTTGGCTTGACGGCACCTGTCATGGGAATGACCACGGCAGATGCTGCAATCGGCAGCGAGTAGTAGAACATGGGGCAAGGGCGGCCAGCCATCTGCGGTGCGAGATGAGGGCGGAGACACAAGGATTTACCCAGGTTCGGCCCCCCGGAGGGTAAAGACCTACTCCTGCTAGATTGTATTATGGTGAGAGTACAATGGGGCGAGCTCGGCGGCTAGGCAGCGAGTCGCTTGGGTGTATGATGGAACGTATACCCTATGCGTCCTCTAGGGAGGTTTATATAGACTCACCTCCCTAGGGTTTACAGATCTTAACCGAATCAGTTAAGGTTTCAATGATCCTTTAACCTAATCCGACTGGGCCCATCTACGCTTCTAGGCCTTCAGCTTCCAGTCGCTTGAGTCCATGCCAGATCCAGATCCAGTCGCCGTCCTGCAGGCCCACTCGCTGGCACCCGGGCCAGTCGGAAACGTCCTGCTGGGTATACCCCGGTAGGCATATCCCTATCAGTAGTCCCCAAGGCACTCACCGTGGCGGCCCTCGCTACAAAGCGAGGGAACGTCGCCACCGCGGTTGCCGCGCCACCCAAAGGCGGCCCAGTCGCCTCAATCGAGGAAGTGGGGCCTGCCTGCTGCGACCCCGCGTCCTCCATGGCCTTCAGAGCCACGTCCACCGCAATTGGGGTTTCGCTCGGGGCAGCCGCTGGCTCGTCCGAGATCATGATGACCTCATCGCCTTTTGTCCTCTTGGTGCCTTCAGCGGGAGCCTCAACCTCGTCGCCCTTCCTCTTCTTTGAGGGATCGGCCGGCGCCTCCGTGGCGACCGATGGAACCTTGGCCACCGAAGGGTGACCTATCTTCTTCACTCCAGTCATGTGAAACAACTCGATCAATAAACACTCGCCAATCGAACATGAACCAAGCAGACAAATGAAAGATTAAGGAATACTTACTTGGCGACCGTAGGCCCAGTTCTTTTGGTGGCTTCTTCGAGAATCTGCCTTACCCCCAGCTTCCTGGGAAAGCCGGTTCAAAAAAATTACAAGGCTTCCAAAGTGTCTAAGACTAAACTAATTTGGAAGCCTCACAATTTTTTTGAACCGGCTTCCCCAGGAAGCTGGGGGTAGGGCAGCTTCTCGGAAAAGCCACCAGAAGAACTGGGCCGATACTGACATCTGGCTTCTCCACCCGCCCCGCTTCCGATCGAGGCCTGCCTCAACACGCTGCGCCCAAGACACCGACGGATACTTCGAAGATGAGGCCGCGGCAGGAGGTTCAGTCGCAATCGCCATGGGAGCTCCTCTCGGCGGCAAGGCCCCTGCGGCTGGAGCGGCCTCCAGCCCGGTAACTGGGGCGAATGGCGGCGGCAGTGATGCCAACGACGCCTCGTCTTCCACGGCGGTCACACCAGTCGTTGAGGCCGCGTGCGCTGCTGTTTCTTCGGCTGTGCTGGTAGCATCGGAGCTACTCGCAGACCGAGGCGGAGACGCTGGCTTGGCCGGCTTCGTCTTCTTCTTGGGTGGCGGCGGCTTCTTCTTCTTTGATGGTGTGGCTTCACGCTGCGAGGTATTCTCGGGAAGCTCGTCGTCATCATCGTCATCAGCCTCAAGGATTTTGCTGGCCTCGAGCTCGCGCTGGTGCTGCCCCCGAGTTTTGCGGACCATGGGAGCAGCGACCTCCACGGCTTCGTCGCCATCGTCGTCATCGTCATCACCACCACCCCCGTCACTTCTGACATCGCCCTTATCAGACGACGACTCGCTCTCATCTTCGGCAGACGAGTTCGAGTTCTCGTCATCTGCGGGTGGAAGCCAACCTTCCACCACTTGGAATAGCTGCAACAACCAAGCAACATTAGCATGACCGTGAATGCACAAAATGCGACTGCGAGTGCCTGGAAAATAAAAACTCACTGTTGGATCTTGGCACTTCGTGGTAAAAGGCACGACCCCGGCCTTTGCATCAAGATACACCGCCTGAGTGATCTTCTTCAGGGCCAGGGTGTAGTCATTGAGTCTCCACTCGGCGTGACAGGACTTCGTCGGGTCGTCCTTGCCCGTATACTCGTACATATAGTGGGCACGGCTGGGCAGAGGTACGAGCCGTCGCCCGAACCAGGAGTTGTAGAGGTTGATGGTTTGGAGGCCCTTCTTCAAGTTGCGGATGGTCTGCAACATCTCGTCCCATCCGCTGGTCCAGCGGAAGCTTGGTGACTTGGAGACGGCGTGGCTCCGGCCGGTCGGCGGAGTACCTTGGAATCACCACCTCGTCGCCCAGCGTCGATTCGGTCATGTAGAACCAGTTCTTGTTCCACTCGTTCCCTTCTTTGGCGAGCAACATCAGATCAAAGAACGACGCCTTCGACTTCAGCTGGAAAGTCAGGCCGCCCGCAGCCAGCATCGGGCCGCCTGCCTCTTCGCGGTTGATCCTCCCATGGAACAGGTCTTGCCATAGGGGAAAGTATGACCGACAGCCCAGGTAGCACTCGCAGAACTCACGAAGATGGTGAGTTTCTCGATACTGTGTGGTCCCAGGTCTGACGGTTGGATGTCGTAGTAGGCGTAGAAGCGGCGGAAGAAGAGGGAGGTGGGGAATCCGAGCCCCCGCTCCAGATGGCTGGTGAAACAAACGAATTCCCCCTCGCACGGATCTGGAATCACTTCTTCGGCCGCGGGATGCGCCATCTCCTTGCGCGGAGGATCCCTGCCTCCTCGAATGATTTCAGCAGTGCCTTCATGCACTTGGATCTGCCCCATGGTTCTGCAGGAGGGGCCATCGATTGGGGGATCTGGGGTTGCGAATCGCTCTGGGTCGCTCCGGTCGCTGCGAAAAATGAACGATTGAGAATGCACGAGTTCGGAGGAAGTGAGGGAAGTGTTTTCCCCTCACCCATCACTCTCCTTATATAGTGGTTGTTACCCGCCATTTTCGGGGAGCCGTTACCACACGGTAATTACACCGATATTACCGTTGGATTACCCAACGGCTAGTTTGACCAAGCAGACGGTCCAACTTCATCCACTCGACTCGCTGTCTTCAGCGACTCGACGATTCGCCGACCAGTTCACTACAATAGTAACTTAATTATTCGCCGACCTGTTCACCGAGTTGCGATCCTATTCAAATGACTAGTTCTTTCCTTTGTTCAGGAGTCCACCGCCGATTCGACTGGGCGTCCGAGTTGGACCCGCATACTCTGACTGCCAACAAACACCTGCGATGAATCAACGACGGCCTCGGGGACTACTGATGGGGATATGCCTACCGGGGTGGCAAATAACATTATCATTGAGTGGGATATCCAAATAACAATCTTCCAAAGGTGGCAAATCAAGCATTTCATAAATCTTCCTAGGCATAATAGAGACACTATAACCAAGATCACATGAAGCTTTGAGATCAAAGTCATTCACTTGCATATTAATAATGGGTTCCCAACTATCTTCTACTTTCCTAGGAATAGAAGCTTTGTGTTTTAGCTTCTCTTCCTTAATTTTCACAAGAGCATCTGTAATATGTTTAGTGAAAGCAACATGCATATCACTAGCATCAGGACTTCTAGCAAGCTTTTGCAAGAACATAATCACTTTAGAAATATTGCAACCATCAATATTAAAGTCAAACTTAGCATCACTAGTAGTAGGCTCAATAGGCTTAGGCATAATAGGAGGAGGAATAGGGACTACTTGTGGTTTAGTGGTGATGGTGCACACACTATTGTTTTGTTGGAGATATGCCCTAGAGGCAATAATAAATGTAGTTATTATTATATCTTTGTGTTTATGATAAATGTTTACATTCATGCTATAATAGTATTAACAAGGAAACATTGATACTTGTGTGATTTGTAAACTTAATTTGAAAGTCCCTAGTATAGCCTCTATACTTCACTAGCTTGTTGGTTGATTAAATGATTGTGGTTTCCCTATCATGAACATTGAGATGTTATCAACAACAAGATCATATCGTTAGGAGAATGATATGGTGGACATACTCCTATTGATAAGCGTAGCATAAAGATCAAGTCATTTCAATAGTTCAATTGCTATATGCTTTCTGATACATAGTAACCTAATTCCTTCGACCATGAGATCATGCATATCACCTTTAGTGGATGGATGCTTTGATGACATCAAACACCACACCATAACTGGGTGGCTATAAAGGTGGCATTGAGTGTTCGGAAAGTATTGGTTGAAACACATGGATCAAGAGTAGGATTTGTCCATCCATATGACGGATAGATATACTCTGGGCCCTCTCAGTGGAATGTCATCCAATTAGCTTGCAAGCATGTGACTAGGTCACAAGGGATCACATATCACGGGAACGAGAAAAGAGTACTTATCGGTAACAAGGTTGAACTAGGTATGCAGAGATACCGACGATCATAACCTCGGATAAGTAAACTATCGTGAGACAAAGGGAAATTGGTATCGTATGTAAGTGGTTCATTCGATCGCAAAGTAATCGTAGAAATATGTGGGAGCCATATGAATTTCCAGATTCCTCTATTGGTTATTGTTCGGAGAAGTGTCTCGATCATGTCCGCATAATTCACGAACCATAGGGAGACACACGTAAGGATTCGACGTTGTTTGAGTAGTTATGGTATTATGAGAAAGAGACCGAATGTTGTTCGGAGTCTCGGATGGGATCTGGGATATCACGAGGTGATCCGGAATGGTCCGGAGAATAAGATTCATATAAGGAAAGTCCCGTCGGAGTTCGGGAATGATTCCTGTTTTCATCGGAATGTTCTAGAAGGGTCCGGATTGTCCCAAGACTCTGGGGGAGGGTACATGAATGTGTCATTGAATGATTGCATCATGTACTAAGTGTTCTTGCTGTTCCAAAACATGAAAGTCAAATTGCCGGTTTGAAAGTCAAACGGCTAAAACAGAAGCTGTGGAAAACAGGAAACTGTGGGAAACAAGCAAGAGGAGGTTGAAACCAACTTGGAGGAGGAGTTCCTATCCTCCAAGTCGGCGCCCAAGCCCTAGGCCGAGTTGGGGAGGGACTCCCTCCCTCCCTGGTGCGCCTAGCCCTCCACCTATAAAAGGAGGCAGGGCTCCTTGAGACACACAAGTTTCTACCTCTAATCTCAGGTTTAGAGCCGTTTGGTTTAGAGCTTCTAATTGCTTTAGCCTGCGGTTTAGAGCCTTCTAATTGGTGTGTCTAATCTCTATACCACTAATAGCCCTCTCATAATCCAACATACTCGCCTCGGCTTAAGGCGAAGCCTCGGGATTTCCTCTACTTAGGTACCACAGTTGTCTTGCGGAATCGCGAGGAGAGTGCTACAACCTCCGCATGCCGGAACAAGGGAGAGGAAGGTCTTCCGAGTACCGAACGTGTGACCGATCATGGAAGCGCCTTGAACGGAAGGATCGTCCACACGATCTTGAGATCGGAAAGAGTACGACTACATCACCCACGAGAATCCGCTCTCGTTAAACACTTTGGAATCTTCGAGGGTAAGTTATTCCATCGACTCGTTGCTACAATCTAGTAGATAGATCTTGGCTTGTTTGTTTGTATGCGATAGAAAATTTTTGTTTTCCATGCTGCGAACCCCAACAGTGGTATCAGAGCCGTGTCTATATGTAGATCTGTTGCACGAGTAGAACACAATGGTCATTGTGGGCGTTGATGCTTTTATTGTCGATTGATTTTTGTGTACTTTGCATCTTGCGGTATGTTGGGATGAAGCGGCCCGGGCTAACCTTACATCACATCGTTCATGAGACTTGCTCCACGCTTAACATGCAACTTGTATTGCATAAGTGGCTTTGCGGGTGCCTGTTTCTCCTAGCATAGTTAAGATCCAATTTACAACGGGTAATCAACAATGCTAGTATCAATGTTGTGGTTCTTGTTCATAAGTTAGAACGACACTTATTGAAAGCCCCAAACCACGTAAAATATGCAAAGAAAGTAGAGGCGTCTAACTTTGTTTTGCAGGTGTCTTGATGATGTGATATGGCCATGATTGTGATTATATTTGATGTATGCAATGTTCCTTATTGTAAGTTGGCAACGGCGGAGCCATATGGTTGTCTTTAATTTATGTTAAGACCCGCGTGTCTATTCAAAGTAGTTGTAATAGTTGAAGCCGGTGGACGACAACCATGGTGAAGCGTCATTGACCTTGATGCAATGCCGGTGATGATGGAGATCATGTTCGTGCTTGAAGATGGAGATCGGAAGCACAAAGAAGAAAGGTCATATCATATCACATATTATGAATTGCATGTGATGTTAATCCTTTATGCATCTTGTATTGCTTAGTAGACGGCGGTAGCATTATAAGATGATCCCTCATGCACATGAATTTCAAATCATAAAGTGTTCACCCTTAGTTAGCAACGTTGTTAAAGCTTGTTGTTTCGAAGCACCACGTGATGATCGGGTGTGTTAGATTCTGCAAGTGTATACAACGTGAGCAAGCCAGATTTGCTCATGCAGAAACTAAGGTTTGATCTTGACGAGCCTAGCATGTACAGACATGGTCTCGGAACACGGATTACCGAAAGGTAAAGCATGAATCGTATAGTAGATATGATGAACATGACGATTGTTAGCCATTGAAACTATATCAACTCTCGTGATGATCGGTGTTGATGTAGTGCATTTGGTTCGTGTGATCACTAAAACAATGTGAGGGATGTTGTTTTGAGTGGGAGTTCACCTAGTTTAATTTTATTAATTAATTTGAACTCAATTTGTCATAAACTTTGTCTAAACTATTGCAAATATGTTGTAGATCAATGGCAGCATCAATTTTAATGCGTTCCTAGAGAAAGAAAAGTTGAAAAACAATGGAAGCAACTTCGCGGATTGGTTCCGCAATTTGAGGATTGTCCTCACAGCTGGTAATTTGACCTATGTCTTTGGATGCACATTGGTGACCCACTGCGGTGATGCTTGATGAAGTAAAGAATGTTTAACTCGCTCGGAAGAATCAGTACTCCATAGTTCAGTGTGCTATCTTGTATGGTTTAGAATCGGAGCTTCAGAAAACGTTTGAAGAGTCAGACCCATATGATATTGTCGAGGATATCAAATTAATTTTTGAGACTCATGGCAATTGAAAGCTATGAGGCTTCAAAAAGTTCTTTAACCGCAAGATGGAAGAGGGCAGCTCCGTCGGTGAGCATGTGCTTAAGATGTGCAGGCACGCAAACAAACTTCAAAGCTTGGGTATAGTGATTCCTAATGCTTTGGGGATTTACCGCGTCCTCCAGTCACTGCCACCAAGTTACAGGAACTTTGTGATGAACTACAACATGCAGAACATGAACAAAGAGTTGCCAGAACTATTTGCTATGTTAAAGTCTGCAGAAGTGGAGATCAAGAAAGAGCACCAAGTGTTGATGGTCAATAAGACCACCAAACTCAAGAAAGGCAAGTCTAAGCAAAAGGGACACTTCAAGAAGGGTGGTAAGAAAGTTACCACGCCGGCGAAGAAAACCAAGGCTGGACCCAAGAATGAAAATGAGTGCTTTTACTGCAAGGGAGAAGGTCCTCGGAAGGAATTGCCCAAAGTACTTGGCGGATTTGAAGAACGGCAACATCAAGAAGAAAGGTATATCCGATATACATGTTATTGATGTGTATCTCACTAGTACTCGTAGTAGTGCACGGTATTTGATCTTGGTTCGGTTTCTCATATTTGTAACTCAAACAGTCTTTGCGAGAATAAACGGAAGCTAGCGAAGAACGAGGTGACGATGCGGCGTGGGAAGCGGATCAAAGGTTGATGTGATCGCGGTCGACGCTACCCCTTCATCTACCATCGGGATTAGTTTTATACTTAAATAATTGTTATTTGGTGCTGTGTTGAGCATGAACATTATATCGGGATCTTGTTTATTAAGTAGTTACTTGTTTAAGTCAGAGAATAATGGTTGTTCGATTTATATGAGTAATATGTTTTATGCACATGCACCTTTGATAGATGGTCTATTCTTATTGAATCTCGATAGTGGAAATACACATATCAACAACATTGAGGCTAAACGTTTAAAATCAAGCGATAATTTGACCTATATGTGGCACTGTCGTCTTGGTCACATTGGAGTGAAGCGTATGAAGAAACTCCATTCCGATGGACTTCTTGAATCACTTGATTTTGAATCACTTGAAAGATGCGAAGCATGTCTGATGGGAAAATGACTAAGACTCCATTTTCTGGTATGATGGAGCGAGCTACGGACTTGTTGGAAATCATACATACCGATGTGTGTGGTCCCATGAGTGTAGCATCGCGCGGTGGTTATCGTTATGTTCTTACCTTCACAGATGACTTGAGTAGATATGGGTATATCTATTTCATGAAACATAAGTCCGAAACTTTCGAGAAGTTTAAGGAATTTCAAAGTGAGGTAGAGAATCAACGTAACAAGAAGATTAAATTTCTACATTCTGATCGTGGAGGTGAATATCTAAGTTACGAGTTTGGCGAGCATTTGAAGAAATGCGGAATACTTTCCTGATTGACACCGCCGGAACACCAACGTAATGGTGTGTCCGAACGTCGTAATCAAACTCTCTTAGATATGGTTCGTTCTATGATGTCACTTACATTTACCGCTATCATTTTGGGGTTACGCATTAGAAACAGCCGCATTCACTTTAAATAGGGCAATCCTAAATCCGTTGAAACGACACCGTATGAATTATGGTTTGGGAAGAAACCTAAATTGTCGTTCCTTAAAGTTTGGGGATGCGAAGCCTATGTAAAGAAGTTACACCGGACAAGCTTGAACCCAAAGCGAAAAATGCGTCTTCATAGGATACAGAAGGAAAATATTGGGTATACCTTCTATCATGGATCCAAGGCAAAATCTTCGTTGCCAAGAATGGATCCTTTCTAGAGAAGGAATTTCTCTCGAAAGAAGTGATTTGGAAGGAAAGTAGAACTTGACGAGGTTGTCGAACCTTCTCTCGAATTGCAGTAGCGCAAAGACCGGAAGAAGTTCTGTGGTGCCCGCACCAATTAGAGAGGAAGCTAATGATGATGATCATGAAACTTCGGTTGAAGTTGCTACAGAGCCTCGGAGGTCAACGAGAACTCGTACCACTCCAGATTGGTATGATACCGTTATGAGTGTCATGTTGGTGGACAACACCGATGACCCCGAGACATATGAGGAAGCGATGATGAGCCTAGATTCCAATAAATGGCAAGATGCCATGAAATCCGAGATTGGATCCATGTACGAAAACCAAGTATGGACTTTGGTGGACTTACCGGATGGCGGAAGGTCATCGAGAACAAATGGATTTTCAAGAAGAAAACAGATGCTGATGGTAATGTTACTGTCTATAAAGCTCGACTTGTCGCAAAAGGGTTTCGACAAATTCAAGGAGTTGACTACGATGAGACTTTCTCACCAGTAGCGAAGCTAAAGTCTGTGAGGATGTTGTTAGCAATCGCTACATATTATGATTATGAGATATGGCAGATGGATGTCAAAACAGCATTCCTCAATGGAGATATTGATGAAGAGTTGTATATGATGCAACCCAAAGGTTTTGTCGATCCTAAAGATGCTAACAAGGTATGCAAACTTCAAAGGTCCATCTATGGATTGAAGCAAGCATCCCGAAGTTGGAATCAACGTTTTGATAAGGTAATCAAAAGTTTTGGTTTTATACAAACTTATGGAGAAGCTTGTATTTACAAGAAAGTGAGTGGGAGCTCTGTAGCATTCTTAATACTATATGTGGATGACATATTGTTGATTGGGAATGATGTAGACCTTCTTAATAGTGTCAAGGAATATTTGAATAATAGTTTTTCAATGAAGGATCTTGGCAAGCGACTTACATATTAGGCATAAAGATTTATAGAGATAGATCGAAACGCCAAATATCATTGTCACAGAGTACATATTTGGACAAAGTTCTAAAGAGGTTTGGAATGGAAGAAAGCAAGAAAGGGTTCTTGCCCATGTTGCTCAATCGACCTTGAGTAAAACTCAAAGTCCGACATCGTGGAAGATAGAGAAAGGATGAGTAAGACTCCTATGCCTCACCATAGGATCTCTAATGTATGCCATGCTATGTACTAGACCCTACATTACATATGCTGTTAGTTTAACTAGCAGATATCAAAGTGATCCAGAGTGGATCATTGGACGTGATCAAAACATCCTTAAGTACTTGAGAAGAACTAAGGATATGGTTCTTTCTTATGGAGGTGATGAACAGCTCGTTGTTAATGGTTACACCGATGCTAGTTGGAACACCGATCCGGATGATTCTAAATCACAATCTGGATACGTATTTATTTTGAATGGTGCAGCAGTTAGCTGGAGGAGTGCAAAGCAAAGCGTTGTGGCGAGATCTTCAACTGAATCGGAATACATGGCTGCTTCGGAGGCTTCACAAGAAGTGATATGGATGAAAGAGTTCATTACAGAGCTGGGTGTGGTTCCTAGTGCGCTGGACCCAATGTCTATCTACTGTGATAACATGGGCGCCATAGCCAATGCGCAAGAACCAAGGTCACACAAGAAGCTGAAGCATATCAAGCTGTGTTTTCACGCTATTCGAGAACATATCCAGGATGGGGATATAAAGATTTGCAAAGTACACACAGATCTGAATGTGGCGGATCCGTTGACTAAACCTCTCCCGAGGGAAAAACATGACCAACACCAAACTGCCATGGGTGTTCGGTATATTACCATGTAATCTAGATTAGATGACTCTAGTGCAAGTGGGAGACTGTTGGAGATATGCCCTAGAGGCAATAATAAATGTAGTTATTATTATATCTTTGTGTTTATGATAAATGTTTACATTCATGCTAAAATAGTATTAACAAGGAAACATTGATACTTGTGTGATTTGTAAACTTAATTTGAAAGTCCCTAGTATAGCCTCTATACTTCACTAGCTTGTTGGTTGATTAAATGATTGTGGTTTCCCTATCATGAACATTGAGATGTTATCAACAACAAGATCATATCGTTAGGAGAATGATATGGTGGACATACTCCTATTGATAAGCGTAGCATAAAGATCAAGTCATTTCAATAGTTCAATTGCTATATGCTTTCTGATACATAGTAACCTAATTCCTTCGACCATGAGATCATGCATATCACCTTTAGTGGATGGATGCTTTGATGACATCAAACACCACACCGTAACTGGGTGGCTATAAAGGTGGCATTGAGTGTTCGAAAAGTATTGGTTGAAACACATGGATCAAGAGTGGGATTTGTCCATCCATATGACGGATAGATATACTCTGGGCCCTCTCGGTGGAATGTCATCCAATTAGCTTGCAAGCATGTGACTGGGTCACAAGGGATCACATATCATGGGAACGAGAAAAGAGTACTTATCGGTAACAAGGTTGAACTAGGTATGCAGATATACCGACGATCATAACCTCGGATAAGTAAACTATCGTGAGACAAAGGGAAATTGGTATCGTATGTAAGTGGTTCATTCGATCGCAAAGTAATCGTAGAAATATGTGGGAGCCATATGAATTTCCAGATTCCTCTATTGGTTATTGTTCGGAGAAGTGTCTCGATCATGTCCGCATAATTCACGAACCGTAGGGAGACACACTTAAGGATTCGACGTTGTTTGAGTAGTTATGGTATTATGAGAAAGAGAACGAATGTTGTTCGGAGTCTCGGATGGGATCCGGGATATCACGAGGTGATCCGGAATGGTCCGGAGAATAAGATTCATATAAGGAAAGTCCGTTTGAGTTCGGAATGATTAGTGTTTTCATGAAATGTTCTAGAAGGGTCCGGATTGTCCAAGCACTCGGGGGAGGTACATGAATGTGTAATTGAATGATTGCATCATGTACTAAGTGTTCTTGCTGTTCCAAAACATGAAAGTCAAATTGCGGTTTGAAAGTCAAGCGGCTAAAATAGGAAACGTGGAAAACAGAAACTGGGAAACAAGCAAGAGGAGGTTGAAACCAACTTGGAGGAGGAGTTCCTCTCCTCCAAGTCGCGGCCAAGCCCTAGGCGAGTTGGGGAGGGACTCCTCCTCCTGGCGCCTAGCCCTCCACCTATAAAAGGAGGCAGGGCTCCTCCTTGAGACACACAAGTTTCTACCTCTAATCTCGGGTTTAGAGCCGTTTGGTTTAGAGCTTCTAATTGCTTTAGCCTGGTTTAGAGCCTTCTAATTGGTGTGTCTAATCTCTAGACCACTAATAGCCCTCTCATAATCCACCATACTCGCTTAAGGCGGCTTAAGCCTCTGGGATTTCCTCTACTTAGGTACCACGCCAGTTGCCTTGGGAATGCGAGGAGAGTGCTACAACCTCCGCTGCTTTGGAACAAGGTAGAGGAAGGTCTTCGTCAGTACCGAACGTGTGACCGATCGGAAGGCGTTTAACGCAGCCTTGGGAAGGATCGTCCACACGATCTTGAGATCGGAAAGAGTACGACTACATCACCCACGAGAATCCGCTCTCGTTAAACACTTTGGAATCTTCGAGGGTAAGTTATTCCATCGACTCGTTGCTACAATCTAGTAGATAGATCTTGGCTTGTTTGTTTGTATGCGATAGAAATTTTTTGTTTTCCATGCTGCGAACCCCAACATGTTTCTATCAATTTTAGCTTCCCTTTCCCACTTAGCATGAAGTTGAGCTAACAGCCTAACATTTTCATAAATAGTAACTTGTATGGCATGAGCAGTAGCAAAGGTGTTTTCCATAGTTTCAGGTTTAGCAGTCATTTTATTAATCAAGGAAGACTGAGCTTCAGACAAAGAGGATATTTTTCTCAACAGTTAAAAGCTTTTCCTCTATAGTCTTATTGAAAGTGGTTTGTTTACTAATAAAGTCCTTGATCATGACTCCAAGTTCAGAGGGGGCACTTCTAGCATTATTGTAAGAGCTTCCATAGGAATTGCCATTATTAGGAGGATAAGGCCTATATTGTTGTTGCTACCAAAATTATTCCTATAGGCATTGTTGTTGAAATTGTTGTTTCTAATGAAGTTCACATCAACTTGCTCTTCTTGAGCAACCAAAGAGGCTAACGGAACACTATTAGGATCTAGAGAAGCTTTCCCATTAACAATCATAGCCATAATAACATCAATCTTTTCACTCAAAGAGGAAGTTTCCTCAACAGAATTTACCTTCTTACCATGTGGAGCTCTCTCAACATTCCATTCAAAGTAGTTAACCATCATATTATCATGGAGCCTTGTTGCAGCACCCAAAGTGAGTCCCATAAAGGTACCTCCAGCAGCTGAATCCAACAGATTTCTTGAGGAGAAGTTCAAACCTGCATAAAAAGTCTGGATAATCATCCAATGAGTGAGTCCATGACTAGGGCAATTTTTAACCAAAGATTTCATTCTTTCCCAAGCTGGAGCAACATGTTCACTATCAAGTTGTTTAAATTTCATAATGTCACTTCTCATAGATATAATCTTAGCAGGAGGATAATACTTTCCAATAAAAGCATATTTGCACATAGTCCAAGAATCAACACTATTTTTAGGCAAAGAAAGCAACCATTCTTTAGCTTTTCCCTTCAAGGAGAAAGGAAAAAGCTTGAGATTAATAATATCTCCATCTACATCCTTATACTTTTGCATATCACAAAGTTCAACAAAGCTATTGAGATGGGAAGCAGGATCATCGGAACCAGCACCAAAAAATTGCTCTCTCATCACAAGATTCAACAAAGCAGGCTTAAATTCATAAAAGGTAGCATCAGGAGCAGGTGGAGCAATAGGAGTGCTTAGGAAATCATTGTTGTTGGTGCTAGTAAAGTCACACAACTTGGTGTTCTCAGCAGAGTTCATTTTGGCAAAGGTGCGCAAGCCAAAACTAGCAGCAGCTAGAGCAGGAACTAATTTTTTGTGTTTTTAAATAACGCAAGCAAACCAAACTAGACTATTTTTTGGTTTTTTTAAAGAGGCAAACAAAACTAAGCAAAAGAAACAAAGAAAACTAAAAACAAAGTAAAGAGAAAGGAAGTGAAGGACTCCCCTTGTGAAGACGTCCTTAGCCTCCCCGGCAACGACGCCAGAAAACTTGTTGATGGTGCTGACGTGGAGCACTTATTTGGAAACCCCAAGAGCAAGGTATGATGAGCACAACAGCAAGTCTTCCCTCAGTAGAGACCGAGGTTATCGAACCAGAAGGAGGAAGGAAATGTCACACAGGTGTTGCAAGCAACACGGAGACCTGCACAACACAAACTCAAGACTTTGCCCCAACGAATCAGTGAGGTTGTCAAGATCACCGGTTTGTTGTAACAAAGGATTAAACGTATGGTGTGAAAGGTAATGGTTTGCAACACGTAAACAAGTAACAGTGGAAGATGTATCAATGGTAAAGATTTGACCGGGGTCCATAGTTCACTAGAGGTGCTCTCCTTAGATAAACAACATGGCATGAAGGGTAAACAAATTACAGCAGGACAATTGACAGGGCTGAGCAAGGCAAAACAATGCCATACTAGACAAAAAGATCCTATGAGATTTGATTGGGCAATAGAGCAATTTACATAGACCACCATCCAAATGCATCTATGACTAGAAGTCCACCTTCAGGTTATCATTCGAACCCCCTCCGGTATTAAGTTGCAAGCAACAGACAACTGCTTTAAGCAAAGTGTGTAAGGTAAACAGTCCATATGTTCCATGAACAAAAGACCTTTGTTTTCTCCCTAGTAGCAACATCACATCTACAACCGAAGAGATTATTTCCACTTCCCTTGGAAACTAGAGGCATGAACCCATTATCGAGCATAAATACCCCCTCTTAGAGTAACTAGCAACTACTTGGCCAAGATAGCTACTAACAATGGAGAGCATGCAAGATCACAAACAACACAGACATGATAGAATCATAAAGACAAAACCATTAATCAAACCAACATAATAATCTCAATATCCATCGTATCCCCGCAAACACAACATGCATGATTACCAATAGTTTAGATCTTGATCATGAACGGAGCTCACAAGATCTATACATAAAAGCACAAAGGAGGAGATATAACCATCTAGCTACTACATGGACCCATAGTCCAAGTTGGAACTACTCACGCATCATACCCGAGAGAAGGCCTCCGGGATGATCTCCCCTCCGGCAGGGTGCCGGGAAGAACTTCAGATCCCCGCGATCTAGGGACGATGGTGGCGACAGCTACAGACGGTTTCGTGGATATTTGATCGGGTGCTTAGGGTTTCTGCATCGGGGGCTTCTTATAGGCGAAGGGGGAGGCCGAGGCGGCACCCAGGGGCCCCACACCCCTCTCAGGCGGGGGGCAGGGCCCACCCACACCTAGGGTGGGTCTGGCCACCCTGGCCGGCCTCTCCGACTCCCCACTGGACTTCTTATTCCCCACGAAAAGTAATTGACTTTGACGTTTGTCCCGTCCAATTCCGAGAATATTTCTTTACTAACTTTTCAGAAACCAAAAACAGCAGTAAACAGGCATCTGACACTGTTGCAACTTGTTAATAGGTTAGTACCAGAAAAATTTAAAAAGCACCTCAAAGTGTAGACAAGTAAAGCAAAGTAGATATTAAACAAGCATGGAGCATCAATAATTATAGATACGTTTCCAACGTATCATGGATGCGCCCCCTAGGAGCGGCCAAAGGTTGGGACGCGCCTGGCAGGGGTGTGGTCCCCCCAGGCCCCTTCTCCGTCTCGTCTTCTGGCTCCATAGATCTTCTGGTGAAATATAATTTTTGGCATATTTTCCGGGATTTTTCCTGATAGTTCATTTTCTGCACAAAAACTAGACGTTTTGGACGAGAAACAATAGCAAAAGTGTTCGGGAAAGTAGATACGTTTTGGACGTATTAACTCCCCCAAGCTTAGCTTATTGCTTGTCTTCAAGCAATTTAGTTGAAAACTGAGTGCGATAAAAGAACTTTCACGAACACATTTGCTTCATATGATGTAAATATTCTCAGCACAGGAGTAGATGCTTATACAATTCATAATAAAGAGTATGGAACTAAGTCTACTCAATAATCATTGCAAGCTATGGAGAGAAAACAACTCAATAGTAATAAGGGTTAATTGGATAGATGCCACTATAATTTCTGCCTATTTGAGAAGCGCCACTACAACTTTCATCTTTTGACAAACGCCATTGCAATTCTCGATACATTCTATAAACGCCATTGTGCCCACTTAAACACATATAACAACCAATATACACTTGTATTTCTGTCGTACATACGTATACATAGTGGACCTCACTCTAATGAGCTAATGAAGGTAACTGTGACAGAATAAAATTAAAGGAAATAACAAGGGTGGTGTAAATTGTTACACATCTTTTTAATATCCGTTTGCAATATCGTACAATGAATTTTTTTCATATCATAATCAAATCCGAATATAAAACAACTCGTAAGGTGACGTGAAACTTTTCAGTTTTTATTATAACAATTTAACATGCAAGAAAATGCAGTACGTTAGGAAAAAATCCATGCACTAGTAGCGTAATTAGCTGTGAAACACCTGTCATACGAATTAACACCGGTTCCTTAATATGCAAAATTAGTTTAGCATTAAATAACACGAAACTGCAGTACAAATATCCGGCAAGAATACCAATTCATCACCATCATATAAGGAATTGCATCCAAAACGAACACATAATTTGTTAGTACAATGCAACATCGGTGGACAACAAGAACTCACATTTATACACTACTAGTGCAATGGATATTTTTCCTAACGTACATTGGTTTGCATGCTAAATTGTTAATAAAAACTAGAAACTTTCAGAAGTTCCGCACCATGAGTTGTTTCATATTCAGGTTTGATTATGATATAAAAAAAATCATTATACGATATTGCAAACAAATATTTAAAAAATGTGATACAATTTACACTATTCTAATTATTTTATCCAATTTTATTCTGTCACGGTTACCTTCCTTAGCTTATTAGGACGGTGTCCACCTTCTATCACGTATATGCGTGAAATACGAGTGTATATTGGCAGGTATATGTGTTTAAGTGGGCATAATGGCGTTTATAGAATGTATCAAGAATTGTAGTGGCGTTTTTCAAAAGATGAAAGTTGTAGTGGCGTTTCTCAAATAGGCAGAAATTGTAGTGGCATCTATCCAATTAACCCTAGTAATAAGTAGCATGAAACATAAGCAACATTGCAATGCTCATAGTAAGGTATGATAGAGTGGTATCTCGCTTGCCTTTATTTGTAGAGCACAATATAAATGCCAAGGCACCTCTGAAGTTCAAGTGAAGACTAGAAGTAAAGATATCAGAGATACAAGCATCAAAGTCATGACATAATTAACCAAGTTTTGGAACAAACACAAGAATGACAACTATGCTCTCAAGAAGGTGCTCATAGAGTAAGTGATGACTCAACAAGGTTGTGAAAACAGTTTTGTAAAGTTTGAAAGGCTTCCAAATGCTGAAAGGAAGGTACTCATTAGCTTTGAGATCTCATTGCCCCTATCATAGGCATCTTTATGTGGTTAAGGAGAAAGTGAGGTCCACTCTGAATCACATGCTTGACATATCATAAACTGGAAATCCCAAGTCC
Source organism: Avena longiglumis (assembly GCA_030063025.1). NCBI lineage: Eukaryota > Viridiplantae > Streptophyta > Magnoliopsida > Poales > Poaceae > Avena > Avena longiglumis. Next base: position 502,713,930 of record CP125977.1, read on the forward strand.
CTTGAGTACGAGGTCTGCAACGCATGCTACTCAACTTTGGTTACGTGCAAGTTCTTGTCATTGTTCATACATGCATATCATAGAGAACCGCCAACGGGGTACCCCTTTCACATGATACAGGAGCTATCTCGTGATCAAAATGACAAGGCAAGCAAACAATGAGCATCTCAACGATTTTTTTATTTACTATATGCATAGCTTTTATTGAGGATGCTTCATAGAATGCTCATTATGGTTATGATGCAAGTTTCCACCATGGTTAGGCATGGCTTAGGCTAGCGGCCCAGGCGTTTCTCTAACACAATGTATAAACTCCATGAACTCACAAGCTCCCCTTTTATTTCACATCGTCGACATCCGTAAGCAAAAGAGCAAAGTATCAACTGGATAGGATATCCAAAAAGTGTTGAAAGCGTTCCCTGTGGCAGAACGGTTCTGCTGACTCCCAGCATATAATTTGCAAGCATATAACTTTCATGGACAAGTCACAATGGTTCAGGATTATTAAGCGCAAGGAATAAAGTGTGCCATCAAGTTCGTGGGAGCTGTACTAACTAACTTTCTCAAAACAGACAAACATTTTATTTGGAAGAAAACAAGGCATATTGAATATGCACTGAAGTAGCAAATGATGCTGATAGGTAGGTATAGTGGACACAGCTGGCAATATTGGTTTTGGGAGTTGAAAACATAGGTGGAACTCATACTCAATGCAAGTGAATGCTAGCAATAGAGAGGGAGAGACAAACGAGAGACCAATAACTGTCATAATCATGCTTGCAACAAAACAGGGCTAATTATGGCATGAAAGTGATACAAGAACTCTGAGGCAAAATAAATCATCGAGGCTTACTGACTATTGATTAGTCATATGCATGCGTGAGCATGTGCCAAGTCGATTCGCATGAACAGTCAGAGGAGGATACCACAATATCATACCAAAATATGAATAGAACAATGCAAGCAAACATTCATATGACATGCTACAAACTATTAGCAAGCTAGAGCTAATCATAGACAAGCAAGAACTACTAAGCATCCGTTAGTAACATACACCTTACAATGAACAGACTAAGCATGCTCATAGTGATGAGTATATGTACAAAAATGAAAACAAATAGAGTTCGTTACTAGCCTCTTACCACTCCTCAAGTTGTCTTAATCTTCATTATTTCCCTTCACTTATGTGACTTGAATAATAACATGGAACCAAAATTCACTGAGGACGGTTGAACCCTGCAAAGAACTCACAAAACCAAAGAAGAACAACAAATATTTTTGGTGTTTTCGATTTTTTTTCAAACAAGCCAACAAAGAAAAAACAAGCAAAGCAAAAACAAACCAAGCAAAGCAAAAGAAGAACAAAAACAAAAACTAATATGCTCCAAGAACAACACAACTGTGCATGAAACAATAAAAACGAAGTGTCTTGAAAGGCCTGAGATTTTTATTGATGAAGAAGGGGATGCCTCGGGTGTTGGAGATATGCCCTAGAGGCAATAATAAATATAGTTATTATTATATCTTTGTGTTTATGATAAATGTTTACATTCATGCTATAATAGTATTAACAAGGAAACATTAATACTTGTGTGATTTGTAAACTTAATTTGAAGTCCCTAGTATAGCCTCTATACTTCACTAGCTTGTTGGTTGATTAATGATTGTGGTTTCCCTATCATGAACATTGAGATGTTATTGACAACAAAGATCATATCGTTAGGAGAATGATATGGTGGACATACTCCTAAAGATAAGCATAGCATAAAGATCAAGTCATTTCAATAGTTCAATTGCTATATGCTTTCTGATACATAGTAACCTAATTCCTTCGACCATGAGATCATGCATATCACCTTTACCGGATGGATGCTTTGATGACATCAAACACCACACCGTAACTGGGTGGCTATAAAGGTGGCATTGAGTGTTCGGAAAGTATTGGTTGAAACACATGGATCAAGAGTGGTATTTGTCCATCCATATGACGGATAGATATACTCTGGGCCCTCTCGGTGGAATGTCATCCAATTAGCTTGCAAGCATGTGATTTGGGTCAAGGGATCACATATCACGGAACGAGAAAAGAGTACTTATCGAACGAGGTTGAACTAGGTATGCGGAGATACAACGATCATAACCTCGGATAAGTAAACTATCGTGAGACAAAGGGAAATTGGTATCATATGTAAGTGGTTCATTCGATCGCAAAGTAATCGTAGAAATATGGGAGCCATATGAATTTCCAGATTCCTCTATTGGTTATTGTTAGGAGAAGTGTCTCGATCATGTCCGCATAATTCACGAACCGTAGGGAGACACACTTAAGGATTCGACGTTGTTTGAGTAGTTATGGTATTATGAGAAAGAGACCGAATGTTGTTCGAGTCTCGGATGGGATCCGGATATCACGAGGTGATCCGGATGGTCCGGAGAATAAGATTCATATAAGGAAAGTCCGTTTGAGTTCGGGAATGATTCCGTGTTTTCATCGGGAATGTTCTAGAAGGTTCGGATTGTCCGCACTGGGGGAGGGTACATGATTGTGTCATTGAATGGTTGCATCATGTACTAAGTGTTATTGCTGTTCCAAACTGAAAAGTCAAAGCGGGTTTGAAAGTCAAACGGCTAAAACAGAAGCGTGGAAAACAGAAACTGTGGAAACAAGCAAGAGGAGGTTGAAACCAACTTGGAGGAGGAGTCACTCTCCTCCAAGCCGTGACCAGCCCTAGGCCGAGTTGGGGAGGCTCCTCCTCCCTCTGGCCAGCCCCTCCACCTATAAAAGGAGGGGCCTCCTCTAGACACAAGTTCCTATCCTCTAATCTCCGGTTTAGAGCCGTTTTGGTTTAGAGCTTCTAATTGCTTTAGCCAGCGGTTTAGAGCCTTCTAATTGGTGTGTATAATCTCTAGACCACTAATAGCCCTCTCATATACTCCACCATACTCCGCTTAAGGCGAAGCCTGGATTTCCCTCTCTACTTAGGTACCACGTTGTCTTTGCCAGGAATCGCGAGGAGAGTGCTACAACCTCACGTCACGCTGGAACAAGGGAGAGGAAAGTCTTCGAAATCGAACGTGTGACCGATCATGGAAGCGCTGCTAACGCAGGAAGGATCGTCTACACGATCTTGAGATCGGAAAGAGTGCGACTACATCGCCCACGAGAATCCGCTCTCGTTAAACACTTTGGAATCTTCGAGGGTAAGTTATTCCATCGACTCGCTACAATCTAGTAGATAGATCTTGGCTTGTTTGTTTGTATGCGATAGAAAATTTTGTTTTCCATGCTACGAACCCTACGATGGTATCGAGCCGTGTCTATATGTAGATCATTGCACGAGTAGAACACAATGGTCATTGTGGGCGTTGATGCTTTATTGTCGATTGCTTTTGTGTACTTTGCATCTTGGTATGTTGGGATGAAGCCCGGTCTAACCTTACATGACATCGTTCATGAGACTTGCTCCACGCTTAACATGCAACTTGTATTGCATAAGTGGCTTTATGGTGCTGTTTCTCCTAGCATAGTTAAGATCCAATTTACAACGGGTGATCAACAATGCTAGTATCAATGTTGTGGTTCTTGTTCGTAAGTTAGAACGACACTTATTGAAAGCCCCAAACCATGTAAAATATGCAAAGAAAGTAGAGGCGTCTAACTTTGTTTTGAGGGTGTGATGATGTGATATGGCCATGATTGTGATTATATTTGATGTATGCAATGTTCCTTATTGTAAGTTGGCAACCGCGGAGCCATATGGTTGTCTTTAATTTATGTTAAGACCCGCGTCTATTCAAAGTAGTTGTAATAGTTGAAGCCGGTGGACGACAACCATGGTGAAGCGTCATTGACCTTGATGCAATGCCGGTGATGATGTAGATCATGTTCGTGCTTGAAGATGGAGATCGGAAGCACAAAGAAGAAAGGCCATATCATATCACATATTATGAATTGCATGTGATGTTAATCCTTTATGCATCTTGTATTGCTTAGTAGACGACGGTAGCATTATAAGATGATCCCTCATGCACATGAATTTCAAATCATAAAGTGTTCACCCTTAGTTAGCACCGTTGCTAAAGCTTGTTGTTTCGAAGCACCACGTGATGATCGGGTGTGTTAGATTCTGCAAGTGTATACAACGCGAGCAAGCCAGATTTTCTCATGTAGAAACTAAGGTTTGATCTTGACGAGCCTAGCATGTACAGACATGGTCTCGGAACACGGATCACCGAAAGGTAAAGCATGAATAGTATAGTAGATATGATGAACATGACGATTGTTCGCCATTGAAACTATATCAACTCTCGTGATGATCGGTGTTGATGTAGTGGATTTGGTTCGTGTGATCACTAAAACAATGTGAGGATGTTGTTTTGAGTGGGAGTTCACCTAGTTTAATTTCATTAATTAATTTGAACTCAATTTGTCATAAACTTAGTCTAAACTATTGCAAATATGTTGTAGATCAATGGCAGCCCCTACCATCAATTTTAATGCGTTCCTAGAGAAAGAAAAGTTGAAAAACAATGGAAGCAACTTCATGGATTGGTTCCGCAATTTGAGGATTGTCCTCAATTTGGTAATTTGACCTATGTCTTTGGATGCATTGGGTGACCCACCGGTGATGCTCTGATGAAGTAAAGAATGTTTACCTCACTCGGAAGAATCGATCTACTCCATAGTTCGATGTGCTATCTTGTATGGTTTAGAATCGAGCTTGAAAAGGTTTGAAGAGTCGGACCCATATGATATTGTCGAGGATCTCAAATTGATTTTTGAGACTCATGCGGCAATTGAAAGCTATGAGGCTTCGAAAAGTTCTTTAAGCAAAGATGGAAGAGGGCAGCTCCGTCGGTGAGCATGTGCTTAAGATGTGCGGGCATGCAAACAAACTTCAAAGCTTGGGTATAGTGATTCCTAATGCTTTGGGGATTTACCGTGTCCTCCGGTCACTACCACCAAGTTACAAGAACTTTGTGATGAACTACAACATGCGAACATGAACAAAGAGTTGCCGTAACTGTTTGCTATGTTAAAATCTGCGTAAGTGGAGATCAAGAAAGAGCACCAAGTGTTGATGGTCAATAAGACCACCAAACTCAAGAAAGGCAAGTCTAAGCAAAGGGACACTTCAAGAAGGGTGGTAAGAAAGTTACCACGCCGTGAAGAAAACCAAGGCTGGACCCAAGCACAAACCGAGTGCTTTTTTGCAAGGGAGAAGGTCCTTTGAAGCGGAATTGCCCAAAGTACTTGGCGGATCAAGAACGGCAACATCAAGAAGAAAGGTATATCGATATACATGTTATTGATGTGTATCTCACTAGTACTGTAGTAGTGCACGGGTATTTAATCTTCGGTTGCTCATATTTGTAACTTTCAAAGCAGTGCTGCAGAATAAACGGAAGCTAGCGAAGAACGAGGTGACGATGCGCGTGGGAAACGGATCAAAGGTTGATGTGATCGCGGTCGGCATGCTACCCCTTCATCTACCATCGGGATTAGTATTATACTTAAATAATTGTTATTTGGTGCCTGCGTTGAGCATGAACATTATATCGGGATCTTGTTTATTGCGAGACGGTTACTTATTTAAGTCAGAGAATAATGGTTGTTCGATTTATATGAGTAATATGTTTTATGCACATGCACCTTTGATAGATGGTCTATTCTTATTGAATCTCGATAGTGGAAATACACATATCAACAACATTGAGGCTAAACGTTTGAAATCAAGCGATAATTCGACCTATATGTGGCACTGTCGTCTTGGTCACATTGGAGTGAAGCGTATGAAGAAACTCCATTCCGATGGACTTCTTGAATCACTTGAGAGATGTGAAGCATGTCTGATGGGAAAAATGACTAAGACTCCATTTTCTGGTATGATGGAGCGAGCTACGGACTTATTGGAAATCATAGATACCGATGTGTGTGGACCAATGAGTGTAGCATCGCGCGGTGGTTATCGTTATTTTCTTACCTTCACGGATGACTTGAGTAGCTATGGGTATATCTATTTCATGAAATATAAGTCCGAAACTTTCGAGAAGTTTAAGGAGTTTCAAAGTGAGGTAGAGAATCAACGTAACAAGAAGATTAAATTTCTGCGTTCTGATCGTGGAGGTGAATATCTAAGTTACGAGTTTGGCGAGCATTTGAAGAAATGCGGAATACTTTCCTGATTGACACCTGGGAACACCACAACAGTAATGGTGTGTCCGAACGTCGAATCGAACTCTCTTAGATATGGTTCGTTCTATGATGTCACTTACAGTTCGCTATCATTTTGGGGTTATGCATTAGAAACAACCGCATTCACTTTAAATAGGGCACCGTCTAAATCCGTTGAAACGACACCGTATGAATTATGGTTTGGCAAGAAACCTAAATTGTCGTTCCTTAAAGTTTGGGGATGCGAAGCCTATGTAAAGAAGTTACAGCCGGACAAGCTTGAACCCAAAGCGGAAAAATGTGTCTTCATAGGATACCCGAAGGAAACTATTGGGTATACCTTCTATCATAGATCCGAAGGCAAAATCTTAGTTTCCAAGAATGGATCCTTTCTAGAGAAGGAATTTCTCTCAAAAGAAGTGACTGGAAGGAAAGTAGAACTCGACGAGGTTGTCGAACCTTCTCTCGAAATTGCGAGTAGCGCAGCACCGGAAGAAGTTCCTGTGGTGCCTGCACCAATTAGAGAGGAAGCTAATGATGATGATCATGAAACTTCGGTTGAAGTTGCTACAGAGCCTCGGAGGTCAACGAACTCGTACCACTCCATTGGTATGATCCGTTATGAGTGTCATGTTGGTGGACAACACCGATGACCCCGAGACATATGAGGAAGCGATGAGCCCAGATTCCAATAAATGGCAAGAAGCCATGAACCGAGATTGGATCCATGTACGAAAACCAAGTATGGACTTTGGTGGACTTACGGATGGTAGGAAGGTCCAAGAACAAATGGATTTTCAAGAAGAAAGCAGATGTTGATGGTAATGTTCTGTCTATAAAGCTCGACTTGTCGCAAAAGGGTTTCGACAAATTCAAGGAGTTGACTACGATGAGACTTTCTCACCAAGAGCGAAGCTAATGTACGTGAGGATTATGTTAGCAATCGCGCATATTATGATTATGAGATATGGCGATGGATGTCAAAACAGCATTCCTCAATGGAGATATTGATGAAGAGTTGTATATGATGCAAACCAAAGGTTTTGTCGATCCTAAAGGTGCTACCAAGGTATGCAAACTTCAATGGTCCATCTATGGATTGAAGCAAGCATCTTGGAATCAACGTTTTGATAAGGTGATCAAAAGTTTTGGTTTTATACAAACTTATGGAGAAGCTTGTATTTACAAGAAAGTGAGTGGGAGCTCTGTAGCATTCTTAATACTATATGTGGATGACATATTGTTGATTGGGAATGATGTAGACCTTCTTAATAGTGTCAAGGAATATTTGAATAATAGTTTTTCAATGAAGGATCTTGGCGAAGCAGCTTACATATTAGGCATAAAGATTTATAGAGATAGATCGAAACGCCAAATATCATTGTCACAGAGTACATATTTGGACAAAGTTCTAAAGATATTTGGAATGGAAGAAAGCAAGAAAGGGTTCTTGCCCATGTTGCTCAATACGACCTTGAGTAAAACTCAAAGTTCGACATCGGCAGAAGATAGAGAAAGGATGAGTAAGACTCCCTATGCCTCAGCCATAGGATCTCTAATGTATGCCATGCTATGTACCAGACCCGACATTGCATATCTTGTTAGTTTAACTAGCAGATATCAAAGTGATCCAGAGTGGATCATTGGACAGCGATCAAAAACATCCTTAAGTACTTGAGAAGAACTAAGGATATGGTTCTTTCTTATGGAGGTGATGAACATTTCGTTGTTAATGGTTACACCGATGCTAGTTGGAACACCGATCCGATGATTCTAAATCACAACTGGATAATGATTTATTTTGAATGGTGCGATAGTTAGTTGGAGGAGTGCAAAGCAAAGCGTTGTGGCGAGATCTTCAATGAATCGAATACATGGCTTCGGAGGCTTCACAAGAAGCGATATGGATGAAAGAGTTCATTACAGCTGGGTGTGGTTCCTAGTGCGCTGGACCCAATGTCTATCTCTTTGTGATAACATGGGCGCCATAGCCAATGCGCAAGAACCAAGGTCACACAAGAAGTCAAGCATATCAAGCTGCGTTTTCACGCTATTCGAGAACATATCCAGGATGGGGATATAAAGATTTGCAAAGTACACACAGATCTGAATGTGGCGGATCCGTTGACTAAACCTCTCCGAGGGCAAAACATGACCAACACCAAACCGCCATGGGTGTTGGTATATTACCATGTAATCTAGATTAGATGACTCTAGTGCAAGTGGGAGGCTGTTGGAGATATGCCCTAGAGGCAATAATAAATATAGTTATTATTATATCTTTGTGTTTATGATAAATGTTTACATTCATGCTATAATAGTATTAACAAGGAAACATTAATACTTGTGTGATTTGTAAACTTAATTTGAAGTCCCTAGTATAGCCTCTATACTTCACTAGCTTGTTGGTTGATTAATGATTGTGGTTTCCCTATCATGAACATTGAGATGTTATCGACAACAAAGATCATATCGTTAGGAGAATGATATGGTGGACATACTCCTAAAGATAAGCATAGCATAAAGATCAAGTCATTTCAATAGTTCAATTGCTATATGCTTTCTGATACATAGTAACCTAATTCCTTCGACCATGAGATCATGCATATCACCTTTACTGGATGGATGCTTTGATGACATCAAACACCACACCGTAACTGGGTGGCTATAAAGGTGGCATTGAGTGTTCGGAAAGTATTGGTTGAAACACATGGATCAAGAGTGGGATTTGGCCATCCATATGACGGATAGATATACTCTGGGCCCTCTCGGTGGAATGTCATCCAATTAGCTTGCAAGCATGTGACTGGGTCACAAGGGATCACATATCACGGGAACAAGAAAAGAGTACTTATCGGTAACGAGGTTGTAGTAGGTATGCAGAGATACCGACGATCATAACCTCGGATAAGTAAACTATCATGAGACAAAGGGAAATTGGTATCGTATGTAAGTGGTTCATTCGATCACAAAGTAATCGTAGAAATATGTGGGAGCCATATGAATTTCCAGATTCCTCTATTGGTTATTGTTCGGAGAAGTGTCTCGATCATGTCCGCATAATTCACGAACCGTAGGGAGACACACTTAAGGATTCGATGTTGTTTGAGTAGTTATGGTCTTATGAGAAAGAGACCGAATGTTGTTCGGAGTCTCGGATGGGATCCGGGATCTCACGAGGTGATCCGGAATGGTCCGGAGAATAAGATTCATATAAGTAAAGTCTCGTTTCGGAGTTCGGGAATGATTCCGGTGTTTTCATCGGGAATGTTCTAGAAGGTTCCGGATTGTCCGGCACTCCGGGGGGGAGGGTACATGAATGTGTCATTGAATGGTTGCATCATGTACTAAGTGTTCTTGCTGTTCCAAAACTGAAAAGTCAAACTGCCAGTTTGAAAGTCAAACGGCTAAAACAGGAAACTCTGGAAAACAGGAAACTGTGGGAAACAGGAAACTGTGGGAAACAAGCAAGAGGAGGTTGAAACCAACTTGGAGGAGGAGTCACTCTCCTCCAAGCCGGCCAGACCCTAGGCCGAGTTGGGGAGGACTCCCTCCCTCCTGGCCTTGACCCTCCACCTATAAAAGGAGGGGCAGGGCCTCCTCCTCTAGACACAAGTTCCTATCCTCTAATCTCCGGTTTAGAGCCGTTTTGGTTTAGAGCTTCTAATTGCTTTAGCCAGCGGTTTAGAGCCTTCTAATTGGTGTGTCTAATCTCTAGACCACTAATAGCCCTCTCTCATACTCCACCATACTCGCTCCGGCTTAAGGCGAAGCCCTGCGGGATTTCCCCTCTACTTCCGGTACCACGCCGTTGTGCTGCCAGAATCACGAGGAGAGTGCTACAACCTCCGCTGCCTGCTGGAACAAGGGAGAGGAAGGTCTTCGTCGAGTACCGAACGTGTGACCGACTACGGAAGCGCTGCCGGAACGCAGCGCCGGAAGGATCGTCTACACGATCTTGAGATCGGAAAGAGTACGACTACATCGCCCACGAGAATCCGCTCTCGTTAAACACTTTGGAATCTTTGAGGGTAAGTTATTCCATCGACTCGTTGCTACAATCTAGTAGATAGATCTTGGCTTGTTTGTTTGTATGCGATAGAAATTTTTTGTTTTCCATGCTACGAACCCCTACATCGGGTACCCCCAAGATTTGACGCTTGTACCTCTTGAATATTTATTGGGGTGACACGGGGTGGATCCCCCCAAGCTTGAGCTTTTGTCTATTCTTCATCTCATTACATCATTCTTTCCTTACACCTAAATTTTTTCCTTCATACAAAACTTCACACAATCTTCATTAGCAATATTAGTGCATTCAAAAAGATAATAGACCTTTGGGGTTAAGTTTTAAAACAACAAAACTTTCACTAAAGACACAGGCTACTGTAGCAATTCCCTCAACAAGCTCAATTTCCCGAAAATAACCCAAAAATGAATCAATAAGAAGCAAATGCAAATAATGGTAGAAATCGTTCAAAACAGAACATCAGGTAGAAACCGATTTTTCAAAGACCTTATTTTGCTCAAATCAAAAAGTGTTGAACTAACGAAAGTTAGCTAACATACTTGGGTATTTATTCGTAAATTTTCTGCTCAATCCGACTTACAGAGACTCCTCGCGAATTTTTATGGTGGAGGACAGAAATCTGTTTCGAGACATCAACTCCCCAAATCTTACTTCCCTCTCATTAGAGGTCATTCTTGGCACACAAAGCAAACAAAAAGGATAAGGAGAGGTCATTACTGAAGTAATAACTTCCAAGACTCAAGGAAACTCTTGGGTTATCTCCCAACATGTACTTTTCTTTAACGCCTTTAAGTTAGGCACGACGAAGAGCAAAGATTGGAAAGGAGAAAAATAAAAGTGAGCAAGTATAACCATAGTGAAAACATTATTTTGTTCATTAAAATCCTTTTGTTAACAAGGTTGATCAAGTCTTGTTACCAAAACAATCTTATATGAAACAAAACTTTGCATTCCACAAGGTGATTATGTTACCTCATACTTGATCAATGGTCCCAATCATAATAGTTTCAAAATTTTCTTGTGGAATGGGACAATATATTTCTCCAACCTTGATGCTCTTAGTATTTTCAATGGAATTCAGGCAATAGCTTTTAGCAACCTTTTTGGAGAAATAGACAGTATGCTCTTTGTCATTAATATTGAATGTTACTTTTCCTTGATTACAATTGATGACAGCACCTACAGTATTAAGAAAAGGTCTCCCAAGAATAATAGACATATTATCATCTTCAGGCATTTCAAGCACAACAAAATCAGTCAAAACCAAGCAATTATGAGCCACTTGAACATGAACATCCTCACATATATCAACAGGAATAGTAGTTGACTTATCAGCCATTTGCAAAGATATATCAGTTGGTATCAACTTTTCTAGCTGGAGCCTCTTATAGAGAGAAAAAGGCATAACACTAACTCCAGCTCCCAAATCACATAAAGTAGTTCTAATATAATTATTCTTAATAGAGCAAGGAATAGTTGGTATACCCGGATCACCAAGTTTCTTTGGAACCTTACCATTGAAGGAGTAATTAGCAAGCAAAGTAGAAATCTCCTCATTAGGAATGTTCCTTTTATTAGAGACAATATCCTTCATATACTTTGAATAAGGAGGTAACTTAATAGCATCAGTCAAAGGAATTTGCAAAAATAAAGGCTTCATCCACTCACAAAACTTGTTGTAGTGTTCCTCCTCCTTTGACTTGCGTTTCTTACCTAGAAAAGGCATAGGTTTCTGCACCCAAGGTTCTATCTCTTTACCATGTTTATTAGCAATAAAATCTTCCTTAGTGTACCTAGTGTTCTTAGTGTGCTTCTCAGGTTCTTCCTCACCTTCCTCCTTATCAGGAGCATCATTTTTATGATTACCACTCTCAATTTCAGCATCAGAGACATATATACTATTAGGATCTACAGCAGGTTCAAGTAGTTCCTCAACTATTTTGTGTTTCTTTTTCTTTCTCTTACGAGGATTACCACTACTCTCACCTTGTTGAGAATCCTGCTAAATTATTTTAGGGTGTCCTTCAGGATATAAAGGGTCTTGAGTAGCTATACCACTCCTAGTTCTAATCCCATAAGCATGTTTATCTCCTGAAGCATTAACTAGCATATCCTTTTGTACCTTAGCAAGTTGAACAAGTTGGGTTTGAACCATTTGAAAGTGTTTACAAAGCATTTTAATATCATTAGAAGTTCTTTCCACAATATCTTTCAACTCATTGATAGCTCTAGAGTTTTCCAATAAAATGGTTCCGAACTTGTTTATTAAAATGACCTTGTTTAACAAAAAAATGTCAAGTTCCTATAAACATTGATCAGGAGGCTTACCATAAGGAATATCACCTTCATAAAAGTGTTGGAGAGAGTGTACCTCAATAGTAGATGAGTGGGGAATTGGCTTACATAATTCTTCTATAGGAGGTAGATTCTTCACATCTTCAGCTCTAATACCTTTCTCCTTTAGACACTTCTTAGCTTCCTTCATCACTTCATCATTTAATGCAATAACTCCCGTCTTCTTTGGTGTTGGTGTTGGAACTGGTTCAGGCACAATTGGTTCAGGAGTAATAGGCTCAGGTGTATTTAGCTCAGTTGAAGTCCAACCATCATAATTCTTGCTTATCTTAGCCATTAATTCTTCAGCATCTGTAGGAGTTCTTTTCCTGAAAACACAATCAGCAAAGCTATCTAGTTATGTCCAAGAATCATCAGTTATTCCATTATAATAAATATCAAGAAGCTCATTCTTAGGTAATGGACATCCAGGATGTGCATGAATCAAGGCACAGAACCTTGTCCATGACTCAGGAAATTTCTCTTCTTCTCCCTGTTTAAAATCAAAAAGTATCTACAAAGCAGCATGTCTAGAACTCGGAGGAAAATATTTCTGGAAGAAAGAAGCAATCAAGCGATCAGGACTATCAATGGAACCAGGAGGTAATCTATGAAACCAATCCTTAGCTTCTCCTTTTAGTGAAAAAGGGAAGATCTTGGCAACAAAGTACTTACGCATCTTAAAATCATCAGAGAACAAAGCACTCATAGTAGAATGCTCATTCATATGAGCCACAACACTCTCATTTTCAGTCCCACAAAAAGGTTCTTTCTCAACATTATCTAAATAAGATAAATCAAGAGAGAAATCATAGTATTCATCTTTAATATCTATGGGAGAGGTGGCAAACTTAGGATCAGAGGACAGTTTAGGCATAATAGTATGTCTAGCAAGGAGAATCTTAATAGCACTAGTACCATGTGTATTTCGGCACTCTTCAACAAATTCATCAGTGAACTCAATGTAACCATCATTAATATCATAACTCTCACTAGATTCAGGTGAGCTAACAGGTGTAACAGTGTCTTCACTAAAAGTTTTGGTATTTCCTAGACTAGCCATAGTAGCATCTAGGAAAGGACCTAATGCACCACTCGCATCAAACACAGTAGAAGTAACATCATGAGCATCAAAATCAGTTTCATATTCAGCAGTAGTAGCAGTGTGTGTAGCATGAGTATGTGGTGGTGGTGTGACAAGCTTACTTATAACAGACGGTGAATCAAGAGCAACAGAGGTGTTTAAGACCGTACCTCTTCTTGTAGTGGATGGTAAAATAGGGAACTTTCCATCACGAGACTTACCCATGATGAAAGGAGTAGCAGTGAACAATAATAAATCCAAGTGAACTTACAAATAAAGCTATGCTCCCCGGCAACGGCGCCAGAAAATAGTCTTGATGACCCACAAGTGTAGGGGATCGCAACAGTCTTCGCAGGTAGTATTACCCAATTTATTGATTCAACACAAGGGGAGCCAAAGAATACTTGCGAGCCTTAACAACTGAGTTGTCAATTCAGCTGCACCTGGAAATAGTTCTTGCTCTCATAAGTTTATCAGTAGCAATAGTTTTTAGTAGCAACAGCAATAGTGAAACATGAGAAATAGTAACTTGATACGGAATTGGGATTCGAAAAGTAGAGGCATAGGGATGGATGGACGGGCGTTGCATGGAAGAGTCTAAACATGTAACTTCAAGATCTAGGGCATTGCAGATAAATAATAATAATAATAATAATAAGCATCCAAGTACTAAATAATCTTAGGCATGTGCTCCATATATAGTCATGCGTGCTCGCAATGAGAACTTGCACAACATCTTCTGTCCAGCCAGCCCATGGCAGCGGGGCCTCTAGGGAACTACTGGCAATTAAGGTGCTCCTTTTAATAGAGCACCGGAGCAAAGCATTAACACTCCGTGAACACATGTGATCCTCACACCATAGCCATCCCCTCCGGTTGTCCCAATTATTGTCACTTTGGGGCCTTTGGATCCGGACAATGATATGTGTACACAACATGCAGATAAGACCACAAGCAATACTATCATAATGATTCAATAATAAGTTCAGATCTGAGATCATGGCACTCGGGCCCTAGTGACAAGCATTAAGAACAACAAGTTGCAACAAAGTCAAATAGCAGTAATAGAGATACTAGGCACTATGCCCTAACAATCTTATCCGATTACATGATAGAACTCATCCAATCCCTACCATCCCCAAGCCTACAGTGGGGGATTACTCACTCATGGATGAGGGAAACATCGATGGTTGATGTAGAGGCATTGGTGATGACGATGGTGATGATCCTCTCCAAATTCCTCGCCCCGGCAGGGTGCCAGAACGGAGTTTCTGGATACGAATCTTGGTTTCTGGGGGCGGCGGCGGAGCGAAACTATTTCTGGAAAACTATCGAACCCCCTCGGTTTTTAGGTCGAGAGGCAACTTATAGGCGCAGAGGGAGGCCGAGGGGGTGCCTGGGGTGGCTGCACCCCCCTAGGCGCGGCCAGAGGTGGGCCCGCGCCTGGCAGGGGTGTGGGCCCCCCAGGCCCCTTCTCCGTCTCGTCTTCTGGCTCCGTGGATCTTCTGGTGAAATATAATTTTTGGCATATTTTCCGGGATTTTTCCTGATAGTTCATTTTCTGCACAAAAACTAGACACCAAGGTAATTCTTCTTAAAACAGCGTCAGTCTGTGTTAGTTGTATCCAAATCACACAAGTTTAGAGGAGAAACATTAGCAAAAGTGTTCGGGAAAGTAGATACGTTTTGGACGTATCAGGGCCCACACCCCCAGGCGCGGGCCACCCCTAGGTCGCGCCTACAGGGGGTGTGGCCCACCTGGCCCACCTCTGGCTTCTCCCTCTCGCCTATATATTCTCCTCAGAACCCTAATACACAGGGGGGGCGACCACAGAAATATTACGCCGCCTCTGCGGGGCGGAAAACACCGAGAGAAAAAGGCTCTCTGGCAGATAGATTTCTGCTGGGGAAATTCCTTCCCGGAGAGGGGAGATCGTCGCCATCAACACCATCATCAAGCTATACTTCATCGGGATCATCATCATCCACACCATCATCTCCACCAGCATCATCCACACCATCATCTCCACCAGCATCATCATCACCACTCCATCCCGCTGTAACAATTGTGTTGAATACTTGCATAGTTCTTAGGGGAAACTTTCCCTGTGTTGATTACTATTGTAGTTGATGCTTGTGAGTGGAACCATTGGATTATTGTTTATGTTCAGATTGTTATCCATCACCATATCATATTTGATCTTGATCCATATGATGTCTTGTGAGTAGTTCGTTTAGTTCTTGAGGACATGGGAGAAGTCATGTTGTTAGTAGTGGATTTGTGTTGAGATATTATTCAATGGTTTAGTATTTAAGTTGTGGTGCTATTCTTCTAGTGGTGTCATGTGAACGTTGACTACATGATACTTCACCATTTATGGGCCTAGGGGAATGCATTATGTATTTGGCTACTAATTGTGGGGTTGCCGAAGTGACAGAAACCTGAACCCCCGTTAGGACACCTTTGCATAAGGGAGCGTAGGATCTTAGAGTTTAAGGTTGTGGTTAGGTTTATATCTTAATTGCTTTCCTGTAGTTGCGGATGTTTGTGGGGGTTTAATCACATGTATGTATTAGTCCAAGTAAGGTCAGTACATTAGCACAGGTTCACCCACACAACACTTACAACACCAAAGAAGGGTACTCAGCTATTTGAAGCAAAAGCACTTGACAGAATTCCCATGCGTCCTCAAGAACGTTTGGTCCTTTATAAGTATTTCCATCGGCTTGTCCTTTGCTAAGAAAGGATTGGGCCACTTGCTGCATTTGTTTGTTGTATTTATTACTTGCACTTTATTTCTTTGCTTTATCAGAAAACCCCCAAAAATCCGTTTGCTAAGTATTTACAGATATTTCCTGCTCCATACCACTACTCAACACCTTCTTCTCCTCATTGGGATCGACACTCCTATTTATCGAAAGTACGATGATACACCCCCTATACTTGTGAGTCATCAAGGTGCAGCCCCCTCCCCTCTATTTATGAGAGGGAGGGGTAGCTAGGAAGAGGGGAGTTTGAATCCTTCCCCAACTCCATCTCCTTCTAGGCTTGTAGTGGAGGGAGAGAAGGATTCTCTTCTTCCTCCACTAGGAAACATTGTTCAAGTTTGACTTTTCAAACTTGCCTTTTGACTTTCAATTTTGGAGTTCGTTTTAATTCTTTATTTGCACAGCCCTTTGACCTAGGACATGATGCAATCATTCCACTTAGTCATGACACATTCATGTGTAGGGGGTCATAGCATGGAAAACAAAAAAATTCTACCGCATGCACACAAACAAGCCAAGATCTATCTACTAGATTGTAGCAACGAGTCAATTAGAGACCGTTGACATGGTAGCTTCTTTCTTTATTCCCCGGCAATGGCGCCAGAAAGTCTTGATGGTGCTCGACGTGGCACTTCGTTGGTAACCCCAAGCGCAGGGCGTGTGAAGAGCAAGCAGCAAGTTTTCCCTCAGTTGAGATCGAGGTTATCGAACTAGAAGGAGGAAGGAAACGTCACACAGGTGTTGCAAACAACATGGAGACATGCACAACACAAACTCAAGACTTTACCCCAATGAATCAGTGAGGTTGTCAAGCTCACCGGTTTGCTGTAACAAAGGATTAAACGTATGGTGCGAAAGATAATGGTTTGCAACAAGTAAACAAGTAACAGTGGAAGATGTATCAATGGTAAAGATTGGACCGGGGTCCATAGTTCACTAGAGGTGCTCTCCTTAGATAAACAACATGGCATGAAGGGTAAACAAATTATAGCGGGGCAATTGACAAGAACTGAGCAAGGCATAACAATGCAATTACTAGCCAGAAAGATCCTATGAGGTTGATTGGGCAATACAACAATATACATAGACCATCATCCAACTTCATCTATGACTAGAAGTCCACCTTCAGGTTATCATCCGAACCCCCTCCAGTATTAAGTTGCAAGCAACAGACAACTGCTTTAAGCAAAGTGTGTAAGGTAAACAGTCCACATGTTCCATGAACAAGAGACCGTTGTTTTCTCCCTAGTAGCAACAACACATCTACAACCAAAGAGATTGTTGTCACTTCCCTTGGAAACTAGAGGCATGAACCCACTATCGAGCATAAATACTCCCTCTTGAATTCACTAGCAACTACTTGGCCAAGATAACCACTAGCAACGAAGAGCATGCAAGATCACAAACAACACAGACATGATAGAATCATAAAGATAAAACCATTAATCAAACCAACATAATAATCTCAATATCCATCGGATCCCCACAAACACAACATGCATGATTACAAATAGATTAGATCTTGATCATGAACGGAGCTCACAAGATCTATACATGAAAGCACAAAGGAGGAGATACAACCATCTAGCTACTACATGGACCCATAGTCCAAGGTGGAACTACTCAGGAATCATACCGGAGAGAAGGCCTCCGGGATGATCTCCCCTCCGGCAGGGTGCCGGGAAGAACTTCAGATCTCCCCCGATCTAGGGACGATGGTGGTGGCTGCTACAGACGGTTTCGTGGATTTCTGATCGGGTACTCAGAGTTTCTGCATCGGGGGCTTCTTATAGGCGAAGGGGCGAAACCCTAGCCAGGCGCGGGGTTGGGCCCACCCCTGCCTAGGGTGGGTCTAGCCCCCCTGGCTGGCATTTCGGTCTCCCCTCTAGACTTCTTGTTCCCCACGGAAAGTTATTGACTTTGTCCCTCGTCCCGTCCAATTCCGAGAATATTTCTTTATTAACTTTTATGAAACCAAAAATAGCAGAAAACAGGCATCTGACACGGTTGCAACTTGTTAATAGGTTAGTACAAGAAAACATGTAAAAAGCACCTCAAATTGTGGACAAGTAAATCAAAGTAGATACTAAACAAGCATGGAGCATCAAAAATTATAGATACGTTTCCAACGTATCAAGATCTAAGCTTAACTCCCTTCGTCCTCGAGGTAAGTGATAAAAGAATAATTTTTTAGGTGACATGCACCCTCATAATAAAGATCCAACCATTTGCAAGCATTGAAAGCTGGGATCAAAGAATTCTAAACATGTGCATGACAGATGAAGTTATAACAATAGGACATATTAACTATGCATGCAACATGGCAAGCTACAAACAAAGATCGTGAATAATATGCATTGAAAAACGTTTGTTTGTTTCACATGCAGAAAACATAGCATAGTGGCAATCAGCTTGTCCGTCATAGAGTAGAAATATAATGCATAGGACACCTGCAAAGTTCACAAGGGTGACTAGAGACAAATAGCACAAGATCAAGTAATAACACAATATGCATCAATTAATAAGCTTTGGAACATTGCACACAGAATGACAACTATGCTCTCTTAATGGTGGCTAAAGGTAGAAGGTGGAGACTCAATAGTGGTGGAAGAAAGGATTTTTTGTAAAGGAAGCAGGGATTACAAATTTCAAAAAAAGAGCTTCCAAAAATTATGGTACTTGTTAGCTTTCAGCCCTCATTGCCCCTATCATAAGCATCTTGAAGTGGTTAAGGTTAAAGTGGCAAAGCTGGAGTATATGCCTGACAAAGTATAAGTTGGCAATCTCATGCCCCTTGAATACGAGGGCCACACCTCATGCATACTCAACTTTGGGTCCAGGTAAGTTGTTGTCACTGTAAGTATTTGCATATCATTGAGAACCGCCAACGGGGTACCCCTTGCACATGGCACAGGAGCTTTCCCATAACCAAAATGACAAGGCAAGCAGACAATGAGCATCTCATCAATTCTTCTTATGTACCATGGCAATATGGTGCTTTTTTCTCTCTTTTCTCAATGTGTCTCTTTTTTATAAGAAGAATGCTTCATAGATGTCACTATGGTGATGCTGCAAGTTTCCACCATGATTAGGCATGGCTTATGCTAGTGGCCCAGGTGTTTCTCTAACACAGGATACAAACTCCATGGACTTACAAGTTCCCTCTTTATTTCACACTGATGACATCCATAGACAAAATAACATGATATCAACTGAGTACAACAAGGTACAAGTGCAATGTTGAAAATGTTCCCCGTGACAGCACAGTTCTGCTAATTCCAACTTATAAGTGCAAGCATATATAACAAAGTTGTCACAATGGTTCAAGTTTATTAGGGTCAAAGAATAAAGCGTGCCATCAAGTTCGTGAGGGCTTTAATCACTAAGTTTTCACATAACAAAATAGTTTTTAATTGGAAGATAGATGAAAAAAAAGAATATACTTGGAATGGTGTAACACACCATGCATAGGAGTTTATAGTGGACACTTTGGAATAACTTGGTTTCTTGGGAGTTGGAAGCATGAATAGAACTTACTCATACAAATGGAGGCTAGCAAAAGACTAGGAGCAACCAACTAAGAGAGCAATAGTGACCAAAATTATGCAATGCAAAAAAGCAAACTAATCAAAGAAAAGAGTGGTACTACAAGTCAAGGACTAAATGATCATAGAGGCTAATGGTGACTTGTTATAGTCATAACATGGTGTGAGCATGTGCCAAGTCAACCCAAGCAAAACATCAAAGGGGAATACCACAATAATATGCTTTTGCATGCTAAAACAACGCATAATTTCTTCAAGGAACACTAACAATCCAAATTGTTTGGAACAAGACATGCTACAGCAATAATCACTAAGCATAATGCTAAAACAACACCTATCATGTCATGCTAAAGTCTAAGTCACAGTCAATGCAAGCTCCTCTTGCACTTCAAGCAAGAACTTACTACTCCTTTCCAAACACCAAGCAGACTTATTTGCAAAACAACACAGCGAGAACGGGGGTCCAAACTACTAAAGAAAACTAAACAAACTAAGCAAAGCAAATGAAAACTAAGACGCTCCAAGAACAATACAACTGTGCATGAAACAATAAAAACGAAGTGTCTAAACAGACCTGAGCTTTTTATTGATGAAGAAGGGTATGCCTTGGGCATCCCCAAGCTTTGACGCTTGTACCTCTTGGATATTTCTTGGGGTGACACCATGGTGGCATCCCCAAGCTTGAGCTTTTGTCCATTCTTCATCTCATTGCATCATTCTCTCTCTACTCCTGAAATTTTTCCTTCATATAAAACTTCACACAATCTTCATTAGCAACATTAGCTTATTCAAAAGATATTAGACCACTGGAAAAGCTTTGAAACAGCAAGGCTTTTCACTAAAAACACAAGCTATTGTAGTAACTCCTTCAAAGAAACTCAATTTACCTGAAAAGAGCTCAAAAGGGAATCAATAAGAAGCAAATGCAAATAATGGCAGAAATCTGTCAAAACAGAACAGCAGGTAGAAACGAATTTTTTCAAACATCTTCTGTTGCTCAAATCAAAAAGTGTTAAACTAACAAAAGTTAGCCAACATACTGGGGGATTTATTTGTAAATTTTGAGCTCAATCTGAGTTACAGAGCCTCCTCAAGATTTTTTTTGTGGAGGACAGAAATCTATTTCGGGACACCAACTCCCCAAATCTTACTTCCCTCTCATTAGAGGTTATTCTTGGCACAAAAAGCAAACAAAAAGGATAAGGAGAGGTTATTACAGAAGTAATAACTTCTAAGGATCAAGAAACTTTTGGGTTATCTCCCAACAAGTACTTTTCTTTAACGCCTTTAAGTTAGGCTTGATAGCTTGAGAAGATGGTCACATAAGAAATATGAATTAAAGTCAAAGAGAGCATCAAGAAGCAAATTCAAAACACATTTAAGTCTAACCCTCTTCATATGCCTCAGAATCTTGTACACAAATAAATTCACAAAGAACAAAGTGACAAGCATAGGAAGATAAAACAAGAGTAACCTCAAAACTTTCAGCAGATAGAGAGGTGTTTCAGTACCATGAAAACTTCTACAACCATACTTTCCTCTCTCATAATAATTTTCAGTAGCATCATGAATAAACTCAACAATATAGCTATCACATAAAGCATGCTTTTCATGATCTACAAACACATAATTTCTATCAAGCTCAAAAATAGTGGGATTAAAACCTTCACAGATTTTATACAAAGTAGATATTTCAAAAGGATCCACAGGAACATAATATTCATCCTCCTTTGGTAAGCATGGGGGACAATCAAATAATGTAAGGGATAAAGAGTTACTCTCATTAGAAGGTAGGCATGGGTAGATCCATTCTTCCTCCTTTTGTTCATCACTCTCCCCCTCTTTTTCATCTAATGAGCTTCTAGTTTCAACAATTTCTTCTTACATAGGCTCCTGCAAGGCATTAGTCTCTTACATTTGCGGGAAGCATCCATTAAAATATTCAAGAATATAGCCATTTGCTTCCTTATAATTATCAAAGCAAAATTTAAGTATCTCATAAACCTCACATTTATAAGGTGCATCATCAGTATTTTCAAGAAAACTAGCAAGCTCAAATGCACCCTTGAAAGCAATAAACTCTTCAATTTGTTCCACATCATAAAAGTCATAATTTCCTTTAACATAAGAAGATATGGTAACATTATCATTATACTCACACTAAAAAGGTAGGTCTTTATACCTCCTACATCAACAGGCTTTATCAAAGCAATAAGTAACATTATAGTGGAGCACACCTCTCTAGAAATAGTATTCAACTTATCAATTTGCTCCCATAAGTGTTGCCCTTTTTGTGACAAACGATATTCCTTATAATAATACTTTTGTTCTTCCGCGAACCCACCTTGCCAATAAGAACTAGTTTCAAAGAAACCATCCATTGATAGAAAGCATGACCAAGCAAGGCAACAACAGACCAGCAACTAGAGTAGGAACTATTTTTTTTTGTATTTTTTATTAAGGAAATCAAACCAAACTAGACTATTTTTTTTGGGTTTTTTGAAAAAAGGCAAACAAAACCAAGCAAAAGAAACAAAGCAAACTAAAAACAAAGTAAAGAGAAAGGAAGTGAAGGACTCCCCTAGTAAAGACGTCCTTAGCCTCCGCGGCAACGGCGCCAGAAAACTTGTTAATGGCGCCTAGTTGACGTGGGAGCTTCTTTCTTTATTCCCTGGAAACGGCGCCAGAAAGTCTTGATGGTGCTCGACGTGGCACTTCGTTGGTAACCCCAAGCGCAGGGCGTGTGAAGAGCAAGCAGCAAGTTTTCCCTCAGTTGAGACTGAGGTTATCGAACCAGAAGGAGGAAGGAAACGTCACACAGGTGTTGCAAACAATGTGGAGACCTGCACAACACAAACTCAAGACTTTGCCCCAACGAATCAGTGAGGTTGTCAAGCTCACCGGTTTGCTGTAACAAAGGATTAAACGTATGGTGTGGAAGATAATGGTTTGCAGCAAGTAAACAAGTAACAGTGGAAGATGTATCAATGGTAAAGATTGGACCGGGGTCCATAGTTCACTAGAGGTGCTCTCCTTAGATAAACAGCATGGCATGAAGGGTAAACAAATTATAGCGGGGCAATTGGCAGGAACTGAGCAAGGCATAACAATGCAATTACTAGCCAGAAAGATCCTATGAGGTTGATTGGGCAATACAACAATATACCATCATACAACTACATCTATGACTAGAAGTCCACCTTCAGGTTATCATTCGAACCCCCTCCAGTATTAAGTTGCAAGCAACAGACAACTTCTTTAAGCAAAGTGTGTAAGGTAAACAGTCCACATGTTCCATGAACAAGAGACCATTGTTTTCTCCCTAGTAGCAACAACACATCTACAACCGAAGAGATTATTTTCACTTCCCTTGGAAATTAGAGGCATCAACCCACTATCGAGCATAAATACTCTCTCTTGGAGTCACTAGCAACTACTTGGCCAAGATAACCACTAGCAACGGAGAGCATGCAGGATCACAAATAACACAGACATGATAGAATCATAAATATCAAACCATTAATGAAACCAACATAATAATCTCAATATCCATCGGATCCCCGCAAACACAACATGCAAGATTACAAATAGATTAGATCTTGATCATAAACGGAGCTCACAAGATCTATACATGAAAGCACAAAGGAGGAGATACAACCATCTAGCTACTACATGGACCCATAGTCCAAGGTGGAACTACTCACGAATCATACCGGAGAGAAGGCCTCCAGGATGATCTCCCCTCCGGCAGGGTGCCGGGGAGAACTTCAGACCCCCCCATCTAGGGACGATGGTGGCGGCGGCTACAGATGGTTTTGTGGATTTCTGATCGGGTACTCAGAGTTTCTGCATCGGGGGCTTCTTATAGGCAAATGGGCGAGACCGGGAGGCGGGCAGGGTTCCCAAACCCTAGCCAGGTGCGGGGTTGGGCCCACCCGCGCCAAGGGTGGGTCTGGCCCCCCTGGCTGGCCTTCCGGGCTACCCTCTGGACTTCTTTTTCCCCACAGAAAGTTATTGAATTTGTCCTTCGTCCCATCCAATTCCGAGAATATTTCTTTACTAACTTTTCTGAAAACAAAAACAGCAGAAAATAGGCATCTAACACTGTTGCAACTTGTTAATAGGTTAGTACCAAAAAATATATAAAAAGCACCTCAAAGTATGGACAAGTAAAGAAAAGTAGATACTAAAAAAGCATGGAGCATCAAAAATTATAGATACGTTTCCAACGTATCATCCCAGTTTGACTTTTTTAAACTGCCCTTTTGACTTTCAAATTAGAGTTTGATTTCTCTCTTCCAAGTGTCCAGCCAAGTGACCTAGGACATGATGCAACCATTCCACTTTTTCATGACACATCCATGTACCCTTCCCCTTCCGGATTGGCGAACCTTCTAGACCCTTCTAGAACATTCCGGTGAAAACACCGGAACCATTCTCAAACTCTGGAATTGGACTTTCCTTATATGAATCTTATTCTTCGGACCATTCCGGATCTCCTCGTGATATCCCGGATCCAATCCGAGACTCCGAACAACATTCGGTCTCTTTACTCACTTTCCATATCTACTAAACAACATCGAATCCTTAAGTGTGTCTCCCTACGGTTCGTGAATTATGCAGACATGATCGAGACTCTTCTCTGATCAATAACCAATAGAGGAATCTGGAAATTCATATGGCTCCCACATATTTCTACGATTACTTTGTGATCGAATGAACCATTTACATACGATACGAATTTCCCTTTGTCACATGATATTTTACTTATCCGAGGTTTGATCGTCGGTATCTCTGCATACCTAGTTCAACCTCGTTACCGATAAGTACTTTTTTTCGTTCCCGTGATATGTGATCCCTTGTGAGCCATTCACATGCTTGCAAGCTAATTGGATGACATTCCACCGAGAGGGCCCAGAGTATATCTATCCGTCATATGGATGGACAAATCCCACTCTTGATCCATGTGCCTCAACACATACTTTCCTAACACTTAATGCCACCTTTATAGCCACCCAGTTACGGTGTGGTGTTTGATATCATCAAAGCATCCTTCTGGTGATGGTGATTAGCATGATCTCATGGTCGAAGGAATTAGGTTACTATGTATCAGAAAGCTTATAGCAAATGAACTATATTAAATGACTTGATGTTTATGGTATGCTTAACTATAGGAGTATGTCCATCACACCATTCTCCTAATGATATGATCTTGTTGTTAATAACATCTCAATGTTCATGATCAGGAAACCATGATCATATATTAACCAACAAGCTAGTTTAACAAGAGGCTTTACTAGGGACTCTTTTATGTTTACAAATCACACAAGTATTAATGTTTCTGGTTAATACAATTATAGCATGGTATGTAAACATTTATCATAAGCATGAAGATATGATAATAACATCTTTATTATTGCCTCTTGGGCATATCTTCAACAGTCTCCCACTTGCACTAGAGTCAATATTCTAGTTTCAAACCTTTGTGCATTTAACACCTATGGTGTTCCGGTGTTGTATTTACACGATTCCTAGTGGTCAACTGATCTCCGGATCCGACACTTTCAGGTCCGTGTGTAATTGCATGTCTTTGCGTCTATACACATTACTCATTCTTTAATGAGATGGCTTTGTATAAATTTGGTCCTTTGGTGAGACCTTTAGTTCCTTGGGGTTAAAACATGTTGATAATATTGTCATACAATATATCTTCATAGTACTATCCCGCTGTGAACCACACCTAGTTTGATAACAAACTACTTGACACAAATGCCCTCTTTTGCTGCTATAATAGCAGTCATATACTTAGCCTTTTTTTGTTGTATACGCCACAATGTCTTAACTTTGGAACTCATCCAAATCCATTATGGAACTTACTTTCCATCATATTGTGCCACCCTTAGTTTAGATTGAGATAAAATTAATTTGTACTTTATGAAAAAACTAGTATCAATGTAGTACTTTTACAATGAACTAACCATCTATTTGTCACTTATACAAAATAATATATTCTTAGTTCTTCTAAGAGAGAATAAGAATATCCTAACTATCGTCCAATGATCATCTTATGAATCATTCTGGTATATGCTCATAATATTTAGAGCATAAGACATATCTAGATTTGTACATATCACAGTATGATTGAAAAATACTCTTTGTGATTTTATTCATCAAGTATCAATCAATACTTGAATTTTCATTTACCAAGTGTCAATACACTTGAATTTTGATTTAATCCTTTCTGTGTGGCAAGAACCTTTCTTGTCATTTCCTTATTGAACTCATTCAATATCTCATTTATGTACGTTTGGCACAACCATATTAGCATCTCAATCTTTCTATATAGATATTGATGCCAAATATTCGGGTTTTGCCTAAGCCTTTCATCAAGATGAAATTCTTAACCTGTGTCAATAAAAGATACATCATTTCCAATCAACAATATGTCTTCCACATAATGTATTGGAAATATGTCTTAGCGCTCCCACTTAATTTCTTGCAAATGCAAGCATCTTCATCGTCTCTGATGAATTTAAACTCTTTTAACAGTTTCATCATGGTGAAGATTCCAACTCTGTGATGCTCACTTCAACCATTGAAGTTTGCATACGCTTTTACCATCCTTCGAATTAACAAAACCCTTTGGACCTTGTTATGCATACGTCCTATGTAACAATTCTATTAGAAGAACTTGTTTGTTTATTCAACTACCACATAACAAAATTATATGTAGTGGTTGCTACATTAATCTGTTTAGACTAAATATCGCTATGAAAGATCAAATCTTTTCATAGTCAAGCTTTGAACATTGTTGTGAACTCATTCCCAACATGTCGACAATTTGATAGATGTGAAACATCCATGTCTATTTCTTTATAGATCCAAACACGACTATAAGGTCTTACACCTTTCCAGAGGGTCTTTCAAGTTCAAAGCTTGATTTTCTCGTGTATGAAACTATCACGGATTATATGGATTCAAGCCATTTGACGGAGTCAGGTCCCATCATCGATTCTTTGCATGTAGTCGGTTCATTATTGCCAAATAATTATTCAAACCTCAAATCTTGGTATTTGATTGTTTATCCGACCTACTTTGTTCAATAGGAACTTAGATCTCTGTGTCCACAACCTTTGAGGCACGTGATCCATGAGCGTTGTTTCTGCCTTCGGAACACTTTTCGGTGTTGCGCAACTTTGCACATATAGCTAAGGTTCGTTTAACCTTATCAAAGTTCTATTGTCCTCCCACTCAAGTTTTCACGGAAAATTCCTTCTCAAAGAAACCTGACGTTCTAAGCGACAAACACTTTTTTCTTCAGTGTTATGGAGGAATACTTAACGGCTATTCAAAATAACATACAAAGAAATATTCATCCGACTTTGGTTGTAAACATCTTATTTATGCATAGCATACTAATGTTTAAGAAAGGACAACTTGGGTTTTATCCCAAACCATAACTTTATATGGTGTCATTTCAACGGATCATGATGGAGCTCTTTTCAGTGAAAAAGCGGTAGTCTCTAAAGCTTTTAATCTTTAAAATATAATGACAGTTTTATGAATTACACCTTCGATCTTACCATGTCAAAAAAGGTTTCATTGCATATCTCGATTATTCCATACTCATATGGTGTTTCGGAAAACACAAATCCATGGAGCGATTCCTCAAATCTTAGGTGTTATGCTAAACTTGTAACTCAAATATCTCCCTTTATGATCCTATCATAAATTCTTCATTTTCTTGTTACATTGATTTTGCACTTCATCTTGAAAGTCTTCGAACTTTTCAAATGTTTCACACTTCATCCTCATTAAGTAAATATTCATATATTCACTCAAAATTTCGGAGAAAGCATATGAAGTTGAAATCTATCGCTCTTGACTAAACATAATGGGCTTTATACATCTATATGTACAAGTTCCAATAAGCTAGTCATTCGTTCACTTTTGGCCTGTGAACGGAGTTTTAATTATCTCTAGGAAAGTTTCGCAAGCGTCATTTGATCAAAAATCAAAAGATTCCAAAATTCCATCCACATGGAGTTTCTTCATGCTTTCTTTCCAATATAATTTAAACGGCGATGTCACTTCTTAAGTGATCTTTCAATCAATTGTCTTTCCACATTTTTAGCACTAGTTTTATGGATGTGATTTCTCCAACTAGATTTGTAAATCATCCATCTTTTATGGATTACGGCAATTATTTGAACAACCCTTTTGTTCTCATAATACATGATCGAAATAACAATTATTGAAACAAACCTTGAAGGTAAGTTTTGATTTCAACGAGCAACACAACAACCCTTTATTTGTTCTCGATGAACATCATCACATATTATTTTGCTAGTTACTTAGGTCATTGTAGTTCATGAATTATGTTGTTTCCTATGACGATTCGCACCAACAAATTCAGTATCCAATACTTAAGAACTACATTGTTTAACAAGCAAAGAATATAGACATAACATCTATATCTTCTATATACCTAAGCTGAACAATTCTAGTCTTTTCTTTTCTGCCATATATTTTCGAGATTTCTCTTTCAGTATTTCTTTATCCTTTCAAAAGAATCTATCAACATCAACATTGGCGCCATACTTATGACATATAGTCCAAAGCATGTATAGTTAAATACCAATATCTTTGGACTTGCACTTTGAAGTAGATCACCATCATCGAATGTATGGTGTTCTTTCAAATTCCATTCTTTAGTAATATTTTAGTGTAGTAAACATTTTAACTACATGAAGTATTCATCCTTATCATGGAACTATTCATGATCAAGCTACTTTAGCTTATAACGATGAATTGCGAGTATAATGTTGCTCTCCAAAACCTTTTGGAGGATTAAGACGACCAGCGTATCCAACCTTTTGCAAATTCCCATCAAAGATGAGAACATGACTTTTGCCATATTATACTCTATCATTTTGCAACCAAAACTTCGTTTCAGATATCATAATATCTTTCACACATGATGGTTTCTGAAACAATTCTTTTAGCTCCCTGATAACCTTGATAGTAAAACAATCTTTTGAATATCAAGAATCATGGAGACAAACATGATATTTATATACTAACACTGGAATTGTTACTCTTGATTTAATACTAATTATTAAACTTCAAGAAGTAACCAAAACTTACTGAAATTTTGCAATAGGACTTTTAAATTTTAGATTAACACTTCAAAACAATACGATACCAGTTCATAAAGTAATTAACCAGAATTCTATAGTTCTATTGTCTCAATTATAACTAAGCGCAAGGTGGTAAACGGATGCCAATGACTACAACAACTATGCAAATTTACTTTGATTTAATTTATGATAAATAGTGTTCAACTTTTAATCATATTGCTATTAAACTCCCACTCAAAACAATATCCCTCACATTGTTTTAGTGATCACACGAACCAAATTCACTACACCAAGTCCGATCATCACGTGACATGATATAGTTTCGAAAGCGAACAATCATCATGTTCATCATATCATCTATATGACTCATGCTTTACCTTTCGATATTCCGTGTTCCGAGACCATGTCTGTACATGCTAGGCTCGTCAAGATCAAACCTTAGCTTTCGCATGAGCAAATCTGTCTTGCTCCCATTGTATACACTCGCATAATCTAACACACCCGATCATCACGTGGTGCTTCGAAACAACGAGCTTTGGCAACGGTGCCTACTAAGGACGAACACTCTATAACTTGATATTTTGTGAGAGGATCATCTTATAATATTGTCGTCGCGAACTAAGCAATACAAGATGCATAAAAGGATTAACATCACATGCAATTCAAAATATGTGATATGATATGGCCTTTCTTCTTGTGCTTCCGATATCCATCTTCAAGCACGAACATGATCTCCATCATCACCGGCGTGGCGTCAAGGTCAATGGCGCCGCTCCATGGTTGTCGTCCACTAGCATCAACTATTATAACTACTTTGAATAATAGACACGCAGGTCTAGACAAAATTAAAAGACAACCATATGACTCTTGCCGGTTGCCGACTTACAATAAAGAACATTGAATACATCATATATAATCACAATCATGGCCATATCACATCACAGCACACCCGTGCAAAACAAAGTTAGACGCCTCTAATTTTCTTTGCATGTTTTATGTGGTTTGGGGCTTTCATCAAGTGTCATTCTAACTTACGAACAAGAACCACAACGTTGATATTAGTATTGTCAATCACCCATTGTAAATTGAATCTTCACTATGTTGGGAGAAACAGGCACCCGCAAAGCCACTTATGCAATACAAGTTACATGTCAAGCATGGAGCAAGTCTCATGAACGATGTCATGTAAGGTTAGCCCGGGCCTCTTCATCCCACCATCCCACAAGATGCAAAGT
This sequence comes from Avena longiglumis, assembly GCA_030063025.1. Taxonomy (NCBI): domain Eukaryota; kingdom Viridiplantae; phylum Streptophyta; class Magnoliopsida; order Poales; family Poaceae; genus Avena; species Avena longiglumis. The sequence continues at coordinate 502,744,242 of CP125977.1, forward strand.
ACACAAGAATCAATCGACAACAAAAGCATCAACGCCCACAATGACCATTGTGTTCTATTCGTGCAACATATCTACATATAGACACGGCTTTGATACCACTGTAGGGGTTCGTAGCATGGAAAACAAAAAAATTCTACCGCACGCACACAAACAAGCCAAGATCTATCTACTAGATTGTATCAACGAGTCGATTAGAGTACTCACCCTCGAAGATTCCAAAGCGGTTAACGAGAGAAGATTCTCGTGGGTGATGTAGTTGTACACTTGCCGATCTCAAGATGGCGTAGACGATCCTTCCGGCGCTGCGTTCTCGCAGCGCTTCCGTAGTCGGTCACATGTATGGTACTCGATGAAGACCTTCCTCTCCCTTGTTCCAGCAGGCAGCGGAGGTTGTAGTTCTCTTCTCGCGATTCCAGTAGCATGACGGCGTGGTGTCGGAAGTAGAGGGGAGATCCCGCAGGGCTTCGCCTAAGCCAGAGCGGGTATGGTGGAGTAGAGGGAGCCCCGACGATCTAGGGTTTAGAGGTAGATAGCAACTAGAGTTTAGCTAGTTGGTAGCGGTTTAGAGGAGATCTAGATTGGCCGCAACTAGAGAGGGGGGGCTACCAACCTAGGGTTTGTTGTGTAGGCAAGGGGGGCGGCCCTACCCCTCCTTTTATAGGTGGGGAGGCGCCAAGGGGGAGGGAGTCCTCCCCCAACTCCACTTCATGTGGCCGGCCCAAGGGAGAGGGAGGATTCCTTCCCTAGGTAAGAATCCTTCTCTCCCTCCACTTGGAAATATTGTCCCAGTTTGACTTTTTCAAACTGCCCATTTGATTTTCAAATTAGAGTTGGATTTCTATTTTCCAAGTGTCCAGCCAAGTGACCTAGGACATATGCAACCATTCCAATTTGTCATGACACATCCATGTACCCTTCCCCTTCCGAATCGGCGAACCTTCTAGAACATTCCGGTGAAAACACCGGAACCATTCCCGAACTCCGGAATTGGACTTTCCTTATATGAATCTTATTCTCCGGACCATTCCGGATATCCTAGTGATATCCTGGATCCAATCCGAGACTCCAAACAACATTCGGTCTCTTTACTCACTTTCCATATCTACTGAACAACATCGAATCCTTAAGTGTGTCTCCCTACGGTTCGTGAATTATGTAGACATGACCGAGACTCTTCTCCGATCAATAACCAATAAAGGAATCTGGAAATTCATATGGCTCCCACATATTTCTACGATTACTTCGTGATCGAATGAACCATTTACATACGATACCAATTTCCCTTTGTCTCACGATATTTTACTTATCCGAGGTTTGATCGTCGGTATCTCTGCATACCTAGTTCAACCTCGTTACCGATAAGTACTCTTTTCTCGTTCCTGTGATATGTGATCCCTTGTGAGCCAGTCAAATGCTTGCAAGCTAATTGGATGACATTCCACCGAGAGGGCCCAGAGTATATCTATCCGTCATATGGATAGACAAATCCCACTCTTGATCCATGTGCCTCAACATATACTTTCCAAACACTTAATGCCACCTTTATAGCCACCCAATTACGATGTGGTGCTTGATATCATCAAAGCATCCTTTAGGTGATGGTGATTAGCATGATCTCATGGTCGAAGGAATTAGGGTACTATGTATTAGAAAGCTTATAGCAAATAAACTATATTAAATGACTTGATCTTTATGCTATGCTTAACTATAGGAGTATGTCCATCACACCATTTTCCTAATGATATGATCTTGTTGTTAATAACATCTCAATGTTCATGATCAAGAAACCATGAACATATATTAACCAACAAGCTAGTTTAACAAGAGGCTTTACTAGGGACTCTTTTATGTTTACAAATCACACAAGTATTAATGTTTCCGGTTAATACAATTATAGCATGGTATGTAAACATTTATCATAAACATGAAGATATGATAATAACCCCTTTATTATTGCCTCTTGGGCATATCTTCAACATCATGCACCCTTCCCCTTCCGGTCCGGTGAACCTTCTAGACCCTTCTAATCATTCCGGTGAAAACACCAGAATTATTCCCGAACTCCGGAATTTGACTTTCCTTATATGAATCTTATTCTCCGGACCATTCCGGATATCCTCGTGATATCCTGGATCCCATCCGAGACTCCGAACAACATTCGGTATCCCTACTTACATTCCATATCTACTAAACAACATTGAATCCTTAAGTGTGTCTCCCTACGGTTTGTGAATTATGCAGACATGACTGATACTCTTCTCCGATCAATAACCAATAGAGTAATCTGAAAATTCACATGGTTCCCACATATTTCTACGATTACTTTGCGATCAAATGAACCATTTACATACGATACCAATTTCCCTTTGTCTCGCGATATTTTACTTATCCGAGGTCTGATCGTCGGTATCTCTGCATACCTAGTTCAACCTCGTTACCAATAAGTACTCTTTTCTCGTTTCCGTGATATGTGATCCCTTGTGAGCCAGTCACATGCTTGCAAGCTAATTGGATGACATTCCACCGAGAGGGTCTAGAATATATCTATCCGTCATATGGATGGACAAATCCCACTCTTGATCCATGTTCCTCAACACACACTTTCTGAACACTCAATGCGACCTTTATAGCCACCCAGTTACGGTGTGGTGTTTGATGTCATCAAAGTATCCATACAGTGATGGTGATTAGCATGATCTCATGGTCGAAGGAATTAGGTTACTATGTACTAGAAAGCTTATAACAAACGAACTATTGAAATGACTTGATCTTTATGCCACGCTTATATATAGGAGTATGTCCATCACACCATTCTCCTAATGATATGATCTTGTTGTTAATAACATCTCAATGTTCATGATCAGGAAAACATGATCATTTTGTTGGAGATATTCCCAAGAGGCAATAATAAAGTGGTTATTATCATATCTTCACACTTATGATAAATGTTTACATACCATGCTATAATTGTATTAACCGGAAACATTAATACTTGTGTGATTTGTAAACTAAAATAAGAGTCCCTAGTAAAGCCTCTTGTTAAACTAGCTTGTTGGTTAATATATGATCATGGTTTCCTGATCATGAACATAGAGATGTTATTAACAACAGGGTCATATCATTAGGAGAATGATGTGATGGACATACTCCTATAGTTAAGCGTAGCATAAAGATCAAGTCATTTAATATAGTTTATTTGCTATAAGCTTTACGATACATAGTAACCTAATTCCTTGACCATGAGATCATGTTAATCACCATCACCGGAAGGATGCTTTGATGACATCAAACACCACACCGTGAATGGTGGCTATAAAGGTGCCATTGAGTGTTGAAAGTATGGGTTGAGGCACATGGATCAAGAGTGGATTTGTCCATCCATATGACGGATAGATATACTGGGCCCTCTCGGTGAAATGTCATCCAATTAGCTTGCAAGCTCACAAGGGATCACATATCACGACGAGAACGAGTACTTATCAAGAACAAGGTTGAACTAGGTATGCAGAGATACCGATCGATCATAACCCTCGGATAAGTAAACTATCGTGAGACAAAGGAAATTGGTATCGATGTAAGTGGTTCATTCGCACGCAGTAATCGAGAAATATGTGGGATCCATATGAATTTCAGATTCCTCTATTGGTTATTGTTCGAGAAGTGTCTCGATCATGTCCGCATAATTCAAACCGTAGGGAGACACACTTAAGGATTCAACGTTGTTTGAGTAGTTATGGTATTATGAGAAAGAGACCGAATGTTGTTCAGAGTCTCGGATGGGATCCGGATATCACGAGGTGATCCGAATGGTCGAAGAATAAGATTCATATAAGGAAAGTCCTGCTTCGAGTTCGGGAATGATTCGATGTTTTCATCGAATGTTCTAGAAGGTTCCGGATTGTCCAAGCACTCGGAGGGTACATGAATGTCATTACATATTGAATGATTGCATCATGTACTAAGTGTTCTTGCTGTTCCAAAACTGAAAAGTCAAACTGCCGGTTTGAAAGTCAAACGGCTAAAACAGAAGCTGTGGAAAGCAGAAGCTGGGGAAGCGAAGCTGGGAAACAAGCAAGAGGTGGTTGGAACCGACTTGGGGAGGAGTCCTCCAAGCCGGCCAACCAAGGCCGACTTGGGAGGACTCCCTCCCTTGGCCGCCTCCCACCTATAAAAGGAGGCGGGGCCTCCTCCTCTAGACACACAAGTTCCTATCCTCTAATCTCCGGTTTAGAGCCGTTTTGGTTTAGAGCTTCTAATTGCCCTAGCCTTGGTTTAGAGCCTTCTAATTGGTGTGTCTAATCTCTAGACCACTAATAGCTCTCTCATACTCCACCATACTCGCTCCGGCAAGTGAAGCCTGCGGGATCTCCCTCTACTTAGGTACCACGCCATTGTCTTCGGAATCGCGAGAGTGCTACAACCTCCATTTTCTTTGGAACAAGGGAGAGGAAGGTCTTCGAAAATCCGAACGTGACCGATCATGGGGCGCTGCTGAACGCAATGGCCGGAAGGATCGTCTACACGATCTTGAGATCGGAAAGAGTACGACTACATCACCCACGAGAATCTGCTCTCGTTAACCGCTTTGGAATCTTCGAGGGTGAGTTCCTCTATCGACTCGTTGCTACAATCTAGTAGATAGATCTTGGCTTGTTTGTTTGTATGCGATAGAAATTTTTTGTTTTCCATGCTATGAACCCCTACAGTGGTATCAGAGCCGTGTCTATATGTAGATCTGTTGCACGAGTAGAACACAATGGTCATTGTGGGCGTTGATGCTTTTATTGTCGATTGCTTCTTGTGTACTTTGCATCTTGCGGTATGTTGGGATGAAGCGGCCCGGGCTAACCTTACATGACATCGTTCATGAGACTTGCTCCACGCTCGACATGCAACTTGTATTGCATAAGTGGCTTTATGGTGCTGTTTCTCCTAGCATAGTTAAGATCCAATTTACAACGGGTGATTAACAATACTAGTATCAATGTTGTGGTTCATGTTCGTAAGTTAGAACGACACTTATTAACAACCCCAAACCATGTAAAACATGCAAAGAAAGTAGAGGCGTCTAACTTTGTTTTGCAGGGGTGTGCAGTGATGTGATATGGCCATGATTGTGATTATATATGATGTATGCAATGTTCCTTATTGTAAGTCGACATGTGAGCCATATGGTTGTCTTGGATTTCTGTTAAGACCCGCGTGTCTATTCAAAGTAGTTGTAATAGTTGAAGCCGGTGGACGACAACCATGGAACAACATCATTGACCTTGATGCAATGTCGGTGATGATGGAGATCATGTTCGTGCTAGAAGATGGAGATCGGAAGCACAAAGAAGAAAGGCCATATCATATCACATATTATGAATTGCATGTGATGTTAATCCTTTATGCATCTTGTATTGCTTAGTAGACGACGGTAGCATTATAAGATGATACCTCATGCACATGAATTTCAAGTCATAAAGTGTTCACCCTTAGTTAGCACCGTTGCTAAAGCTTGTTGTTTGAAGCACCACGTGATGATCGGTGTGTTAGATTCTACAAGTGTATACAACGTGAGCAAGCCAGATTTTCTCATGCGGAAACTAAGGTTTGATCTTGACGAGCCTAGCATGTACAGACATGGCCTCAGGAACACGGATTACCGAAAGGTAGAGCATGAGTCATATAGTAGATATGATGAACATGTTGATTGTTCGCCATTGAAGCTATATCAACTCTCGTGATGATCGGTTTTGATGTGGTGGATTTGGTTCGTGTGATCACTAAAACAATGTGAGGGATATTGTTTTGAGTGGGAGTTCACCAAGATTAATTTAATTATTAATTAGAACTCAATTTATCATAAACTAAATCAAAGTGAATTTGCATAGTTGTTGTAGTCATTGGCATCCGTTTACCACCTTGCGCTTAGTTATAATTGAGATGATAGAACTATAGAATTCTGGTTAGATACTTTACGAACTGGTATCGTATTGTTTTAAGTGTTAATCTAAAGTTTAAAAGTCCTATTGCAAAATTTCAGTAAAGTTTCGGTTACTCCATGAAGTTTAATAATTAGTATTAAATCAAGAGTAAAAATTCCGAGTGTTAGTATATAAGTATCATGTTTGTCTCCATGATTCTTGATATTCAAAGGATTCTCTTAATATCAAGGTTATCTAGGATCTGAAAGAGTTGTTTCAGAAACCATGATGTGTGGAAGATATTGTGATATCTGAAACAAAGTATTGGTTACAACATGATAGAGTATAATATGGCAAAAGTCATGTTCTCATATTTGATGAGAATTTGCAAAAGGTTGGAGACACTAGTTGTCCTAATCCTCCAAAAGGTTTTGGAGAGCAACATTATACTTGCGATTCACCGTTACAAGCTAAAAGTAGATTGATCATGGATAAATCCATGATGAGGGTGAATATTTGATGTAGGTAAGATGTTTACTACACCAAGAGATTACTAAAGAAAGGAATTTGAAAGAACACCAAACATTTGATGATAGGTGATCTACTTCAAAGTGCAAGTCCAAAGACATTGGTATTTAATTATACACGCTTTGGATTATGTGTCATATGTATGACTCCACTATTGATATTGATAGATTCTTTCAAACAGAAAAGGAAATATTGAAAGAGAATCTCATAAATATATGGCAAAAAAGAAAAGACTAGAATTGTTCAGTTTAAGTATATAGATGATATACATGTTATGGCTATATTCTTTGCTTATTAAACAATGTGGTTATTAAGTATTTGATACTGAATTTGTTGGTGTGAATCGTCATACGAAACAACACAATTCATGAACTACAATGGCCTAAGTAACTAGCAAAAGAATATGTGATGATGTTCATCGAGAACAAATAAAGGGTTATTGTGTTGCTCGTTAAACATCAAAGCTTGCCTTCAAGATTTGTTTTATCAGGTATTATGAGAACAAAAGAGTTGTTCAAATAAATTACCGTGATCCATAAAATATGGATGATTCACAAATCTCGTTGGAGAAATCACATCCATAAAACTAGTGCTAAAAATGTCGAAAGACAAATTGATTGAAAGATCACTTAGGAAGTGACATCGCCGTTTGAATTATAATGGAAAGAAAACATGAAGAAACTCCATGTTGATGGAATTTTGGAGTCTTCTGATTTTTGATCAAATGACGCTTGTGAAACTTTCCTAGAGATAATTAAAACTTCGTTCATAGGCCAAAAGGGAACGAATGACTAGCTTATTGGAACTTGTACATATTGTTGTACGAAATCCATTATGTGTAGTCAAATGCGATGGATTTCAAATTCATATGCTTTCTCCGAAAATTTGAGTGAATATATGAATATTTACTTAATAAGGATAAAGTATGAAACACTTGAAAAGTTCAAAGACTTTCAAGATGAAGTGCAAAATCATTGTAACAAGAATATGAATAGTTTATGATAAGATCATAAAGGAAAATATTTAAGTTACAAGTTTAGCATAATACCTAAGATTTAAGGAATCGTTAGTGGATTTGCATTTCGAAACACCATAAGAGTATGGAGCGTTCGAGATATGTAATTAAACCTTGTTTGACATGGTAAGATCAAAGGTATAATTCATAAAACTTCCATTATATTTTAAAGATTAAAAGCTTTAGAGATTACCGTTTTCCTTTGAAAGAGCTCCATCATAATCCGTTGAAATGACACCATATAAAGTTATGGTTTGGGATAAAACCCAAGTTGTCCTTTCTTAAACATTGGTATGCTATGCATAAGAAAGATGTTTGCAACCAAAGTCGGATGAACTGTCTTTGTATGTTATTTGAATAATCATTAAGTAATCCTCCATAACATCGGAGACAAAAGTGTTTGTCACTCAAAGCGTCAAGTTTCTTTGAGAAGGAATTTTTCGTGAAAAGTTAAGTGGGAGGACAATAGAACTTTGACAAGGTTAAAAGAACCTTAGCTGTATGCGAGAGTTGCGCAGAAAAGTGTTCCGGAGGCAACATAAAGCTCATGGCTCACGTACCTCAAAGGTTGTGGTCACGGAGATCCAAGTTCCTATTGAAACAAGTAGGTCGGATGAACAATCAAATACCAAGATTTGAGGGTTGAATCATTATTTGAGAATAATGAACCGACTACATGCAAAGAAGCGATGATGGGCCTGACTCGTCAAATGGCTTGAAGCCATAAAATCCATGATAGTTCCATTCATAAGAAATCAAGTTTTGAACTTGAAGGACCCTCGAGAAAGGTGTAAGACCTTACAGTTGTGTCTGGATCTATAAAGAAATAGACATGGATGTTTCACATCTATAATCGACATATTGGGAAAGAGTTCACAACAATGTTCAAAGGTTGACCATGACAAGATTTGATCTTTCATAGTGATATTTAGTCTAGACGGATTAATGTAGCAACCACTACATATAATTTTGTTATATGATAGTTGAATAAACAAAACAAGTTCTTCTAATAGAATCGTTACCTAGGACATGTGCATAACATGGTCCATAGGGTTTTGTTAATTCATAGGATGCTAAAAGCATATGCAAACTTCAATGGTTGAAGTGAGCATCGCGGAGTTGGAATCTTCACTATGATGAAACTGTTAAAGGAGTTTAAAAGTTCATTAGAGACAATGAAGATGCTTGCATTTGCAAGAAATTAAGTGGGAGCGCTAAGACATGTTTCTAATACATTATGTGGAAGACATATTGTTGATTGGAAATAATGTATCTTTTATTAACACATATTAAGAATTTCATCCCGATGAAATACTTAGGCAAAACCCAAATATTTGGCATCAATAGACGCTAATATGGTTGTGCGAGAAGTACATAGACGAGATATTGAATGAGTTCAATATAGAAACTACAAGAAAAGGTTCTTGTCGCACAGAAAGGATTGAAAGAGTTCAATGTTGATGATATATTCAAGTGTATTGACATTTGGTAAAGTGAAACAAATAATCAAGTATAGATTGATACTTGATGTATGAAATCACAAAGAGTATTTATATCAATCATACTGTGATATGTACAAATCCAGATATGTCCTATGCTCTAAATGTTGTGAGCATATACCAGAATGATTCGTAAGATGATCATTGGACAATAGTAAGGATATTCTTATGATCTTTTGGAAGAACTAAGAGTATATTATTTGTAGAAATGACAAATAGATGGTTAGTTCATTGTAAAAGTACTACATTGATACTAGCTTTGTCACAAAATACAAATTAAAGTTTATCTCAATATAAACTAAGGGTGGCACAATATAATGGAAAGTGAGTTCCATAATGGATTTGGATGAGTTCCAAAGTTAAGACATTGTGACAGATACTACAACAAAAGGCTAAGTATATGACTGCTATTTTAGCAGCAGAAGAGGGCATTTGTGTTAATTAGTTTGTTATCAAACTAGGTGTAGTTCACAGTGGGATAATACTATGAAGATATATTGTGCGACAATATTATCAACATGTTTTAACCCAAAGAGCTAAAGGTCACACCGAAAGACCAAATTTATACAAAGCCATCTTATTAGAGAATGAGTGATGCGTAGAGACGCGAAGACATGCAATTACACACGGACCTGGAAGTGTCAGATCTGGAGATCAGTTGACCACTAGCAATCGTGTACATACAACACCGGAAAGCCATAGGTGTTATATACACAAAGGTTTGAAACTAGATTATTGACTCTAGTGCAAGTGGGAGACTGTTGGAGATATGCCCAAGAGGCAATAATAAAGTAGTTATTATCATATCTTCACACTTATGATAAATGTTTACATACCATGCTATAATTGTATTAACCGGAAACATTAATACTTGTGTGATTTGTAAACTAAAATAAGAGTCCCTAGTAAAGCCTCTTGTTAAACTAGCTTGTTGGTTAATATATGATCATAGTTTCCTGATCATGAACATAGAGATGTTATTAACAACAGGGTCATATCATTAGGAGAATGATGTGATGGACATACTCCTATAGTTAAGCGTAGCATAAAGATCAAGTCATTTAATATAGTTTATTTGCTATAAGCTTTCTGATACATAGTAACCTAATTCCTTCGACCATGAGATCATGTTAATCACCATAACCAGAAGGATGCTTTGATGACATCAAACACCACACCGTAACTGGGTGGCTATAAAGGTGCCATTGAGTGTTCGGAAAGTATGGGTTGAGGCACATGGATCAAGAGTGGGATTTGTCCATCCATATGACGGATAGATATACTCTGGGCCCTCTCGGTGAAATGTCATACAATTAGCTTGCAAGCATGTGACTGGCTCACAAGGGATCACATATCACGGGAACGAGAAAAGAGTACTTATCAGTAACAAGGTTGAACTAGGTATGCAGAGATACCGACGATCATAACCTCGGATAAGTAAACTATCGTGAGACAAAGGGAAATTGGTATCGTATGTAAGTGGTTCATTCGATCGCAAAGTAATCGTAGAAATATGTGGGAGCCATATGAATTTCCAGATTCCTCTATTGGTTATTGTTAGGGGAAGTGTCTCGATCATGTCGCATAATTCACGAACCGTAGGGAGACACTTAAGGATTGACGTTGTTTGAGTAGTTATGGTATTATGAAAGAGACCGAATGTTGTTCGAGTCTCGGATGGGATCCGGGATATCACGAGGTGATCCGTAATGGTCAGGAGAATAAGATTCATATAAGGAAAGTCCCGTTTGAGTTCGGGAATGATTTGTGTTTTCATCGGGAATGTTCTAGAAGGTTCGGATTGTCCCAAGCACTCCGGGGAGGTACATGAATGTGTCATTACATATTGAATGATTGCATCATGTACTAAGTGTTCTTGCTGTTCCAAAACTGAAAAGTCAAACTGCGGTTTGAAAGTCAAACGGCTAAACAGAAACTGTGGAAAGCGAGAACTGTGGGAAGCAGGAACTGTGGGAAACAAGCAAGAGGTGGTTGGAACCGACTTGGGGAGGAGTCCTCCAAGCCGTGGCGCCAACCAAGGCCGACTTGGGATGGACTCCCTCCTTGGCCGCCCTCCCACCTATAAAAGGAGGCGGGGCCTCCTCCTCTAGACACACAAGTTCCTATCCTCTAATCTCCGGTTTAGAGCCGTTTTGGTTTAGAGCTTCTAATTGCCCTAGCCTTGGTTTAGAGCCTTCTAATTGGTGTGTCTAATCTCTAGACCACTAATAGCTCTCTCATACTCCACCATACTCGCTCCGGCTTAAGGCCTGCGGGATCTCCTCTACTTAGGTACCACGTCGTTGTCTGCTTAGGAATCGCGAGAAAGTGCTACAACCTCCATGCATCTTTGGAACAAGGAGAGGAAGGTCTTCGTCAAACCGAACATGTGACCGATTGCGGGAGCGCTTTAACGCCGGAAGGATCGTCTACGCGATCTTGAGATCGGAAAGAGTACGACTACATCACCCAGGAGAATCTGCTCTCGTTAACCGCTTTGGAATCTTCGAGGGTGAGTTCCTCTATCGACTCGTTGCTACAATCTAGTAGATAGATCTTGGCTTGTTTGTTTGTATGCGATAGAATTTTTTTGTTTTCCATGCTACGAACCCCTACACATTTATCAACCAACAAGCTAGTATTATAAAGAGGCTTTACTAGGGACTCTAATTTAGTTTACAAATCACATAAGTATTAATGTTTCCGGTTAATACTATTATAGTATGAATACAAACATTTATCATAAACACAAAGATATAATAATAACTACTTTTATTATTGCCTCTAGGGCATATCTCCAACACCTCGACCCCTGCCTCACCGACGCCGCAACTTGCTCCACCTGATGACCTCCTGCGCCATCCGTGCAATTCTAGCCAAAGAATCGAGCCCTGGTGCTTCGAGTCATCGGGATCGCTATCTTCTTCTCTGCCTTTGGCCAAACTCTCTATCGTCTATGTCGTCTTCCTCGTCGATCTCTAGCCTCACCGTGTCAGATGGAGCAGGCAGACGAGAAAGGCGCATGGATAGGAGGGCACGAATGGCAAGGGTTTGGCATCACGGGTGGATCAGGGGCGGCGACACGCATTTCAAGCTGAGGGACGACGCTGGTGCAGGGCTAGAAACAGAGGGGAGGTTAGGGCGGCGGGCGACATGGCTCGCGGAGTGCAATGATAGAGACATGTGGGCTGGTGGGGGTATGACAACGTGAGCTGCTACCTAAACATTTCGGGATTCAGAGTGCTAAGCCTAACATTGTTCCTGATCTTGCAACCTGGCTCAAAGACATTGAAGTTGTGTAGTTGTTGATTCAGTAGAATTTCCTAAGAGCTCAGCAAAGGATGAAGCATCAAGATGACAAGAAAAGAGTGGAGAGACAGTTTACTATGGGTGATCAAGTTTACCTGAAGCTCCAACCTTATGTTCAAACTTTTGTTGCTCGTCATACAAATCATAAACCGAGTTACAAATGCTTTGGCCCTTACAAGGTTCTCCAGCGAGTTGGTGTAGTGGCTTACATGCTAGAATTACCAGCTGGTAGTCATATTCATCCAGTGGTCCATGTCTCTCTACTGAAGAAGGACTTGCCAACAATCAGTATTGCTCAACTTGATATGCCTTCACAGTGCACACTATTGGAGGGCGACACTCAACCCTTACAGGTACTAGACACTAAATCTATTGTTGTTGGTAACAACGCAGTGACTTTGGTTTAAGTTTAGTGGATGGTTATGACTAGTTCATGGATGACCTGGGAGAACAAGCAACTCTGCTTCAAGAATACCCTAATGCCCCTGCTTGGGTCCAAGCAGGAATGCAAGCAGAGGGAAATGTCACGACCACATCACGGGCCATGCCCCAAGGAAGACCCACGGAGACCCAAGCCTAAGAAGGTGACAACCTGGTTGTGCCAGCAGAGAGGGCAACGCCCTTGTAACGCGCTAGACAGGAGGATAGTGGCATCGAAGATCAATTGTATCGTATCAGAGCTACTTCCCCTTCCCCTTTGTGCTCTTCTCCCTTATGATTCTACTGATTGTATCCAAATAATGCTGAATTGGTGACCTATTTCTATTTGGTGTGCTGCCACTAGTAAAGATTGTTACACGTATTTCCACATAGTTTTCATTAAGAGAAAGCAATCACACAAGGTAAAAGATACTGCATCAGATGCTTTATACACGCCTATTGCAAAAACAAAGAGATATGCGATGGGGTTAAATTCAAATGAAAGTTTATGATGATTGGCTGAATTTCTAGCACATACATGCCTTCGAGCATGACACAAAAACATGATTTTTTTTCCAATTTTCCATACTTAAATGCCTAATAGGGTACCTTATGAAACAAGTACCAAAAATAAGCTGCGAAACTGAATTTTTTACATTTTTTAACACATAGTCTTGCTAAGGAGAATTAAACATTTGAAGTTTTTTCTACTTTCTATTGATTAAATGAATTTCTGCCAATGTAAAAATTTAATTTTAAAATGAACTATATGTGTGACAAAATTATGAGGAAAATCGCCAAAAATCATATTCATGTATACGACTATGCTGAGGATCCATAAGGCAGTGGCGAACGCAAGAATAAATTGGAGGGTGGGCACATTGCAAAAAAAAATGCGCTAATCCATGTGAAATACAAAATCTGGCTAAAAAGTAATGTAAATAGCACAGTGAAATCTCATAATATTATAGTTCAATAATATGTTTTAATTTTTAGATCAAAAAATATATTTTCATTTTGTAAGTTATGGTAGTAAACATTAGAATTAAGCAATTAGAAAAATGATGTTTTTTAGCTACTGGACCTGTGTAAGTAGAGTTGTCCCGTGCTAGCTAGATTTTTTTACAATAAGAGCACCTTCATATCTTGGGCATTCCCAGGCCGAAATCCAACGCTATTTAGCACCGAATGGATGTAACTTTCGGTTCTCAGACCGAGCTCCCGGTTTTGGCCAAATTTCATAAACTCAACGAAATTCAAATATAGGCGATTTCATGGTCTCGTGGGAACCCGAGTGAAGATGCTCTAACCCATGTGGCACACGAAATCTGTCTAAAAAGTCTATTATATTCATTGATAGGGGATTACAGAGTTTATATACTCCTTTTGGTCCAATTTAATAGACTCAGATCCATTTATATATGAATGTATTTAGCACTTAAATATGTCTAGATGTCCGTATCTAACAAATCTGAATCCATTAGTTTTGATCGGAGGGAGGAGTACATGTGATGATTGTCTAAAAAGTGATGTTTGCTAGAATATGCCGACGCTAGTAAGGATGTATGGTTTGTACGTTTAGCAGAAACTACTGGCCGACTTGAATCTTTCCCACCCTCACGTAGATCCTAATTTTCATGGGATCCAAGCGACTTCCACCGTCCAGGTCCCCGCGTGCGTGCAACATTTGCATCCGTGGTGGGCCTCCTGGAACCTCATCTCTTCCATGACTCGAGGCTCTCAATAAAATGTCTCTGACAAGATATATCTTTTAATTTTTGTCCCATGAGTAAACTTTTTTGCTAGATACAAAAAAAGAACATTTTGTAGCAAAAACGACACGTTTATAAACGGGGTTTTGAACCAGGATGATGGCAGCACACCATCAACCCGGGACACTTAGTGCTGTCCTATTTTTATGCAATCAACTATTCCTACTACTAGAAAATAAATACTCTCAAACTGGTATGTGATCTGAACATCAGATTACTTTTTTAATAATAAACATTAAATTAGTGGTTGTCTATTTATTTTCTAAAAATCTGTGTGGGCCACGGCCCACCTGGCCCCACCCTGCGTACGCCCATGCCATAAGGCATTCATAAGTAAAATGAGTCTACAAACCGAGTAGAGAATTTTTGCTCCCGAGTGCTATTTAAAAAAAATCAAAAATCATATCTATGAGTACCAAAAATGTTTGAAAAACAATCAGGATGTATTTAATGATTTTTTCAACGAAATTGCAAAATATCAATTTTAGATACTTTTTATTTTGAGCTACACAAAAATAATAAAAGTGTATATCGGTGGATGTATTTTTTTAAGCCTCTGAACTTTATCATATTTTGAATTTTTATGTAGCCCACAATATAACGAACTTTTTCTTGCGATTTTGCATACTTGTAGGATACAACATTGAATACGTCCAAAATTCACTTTTTTGAAACCTATAAATATGAATTTTGATTTTTCTAAATAAAGGGAGAACTAGAACTCAAGAGTCAAAGACTTTCCGCTACAAACCAATAAATAATACTTCATAAGTTAGCCCACTATAAAAGTACTACTATCTCTGTTTTACAATATAAGTATTTCTAGCAAACTATTTTAATTTGCTATAAAAGTCTTATATTGAAGAACAGAGCAAGTAGTATTATAGACTAGTAAGACTAAATTATTTAACATTATTTCCTTACTATTAGTCTCAACAAAGCTTTGGACAGAGTTAGCGCTTATTTTGGGGTGAGTAGATGAAACCAATGGTAAAACTAGTACTGTTTTCTCAAATAAATCTACCTAGCATTTACCGACAAACGCATCATCCTAGATCCGCGGTCCCTCTTCACTTGTCCTGGTGCCGCTTTCTTGTACTGAGCCCATCACTCCTCCTGGACGAGCTGTTTCCCCATGGACGGAGATGACGACAGCGACGCAGGCGGCAGCTGGATCTGGGTCCGTCGACCGCAGGAAGCGGAAGCGGCCTCTGCGGCGGCGGGGTGGCCGGTGGAGGATGCGCGGCCTCTGAAGGTGGTGTTCGCGTCCCCGGCGAAGTACTTCACCGACGCGGCGCCGATCGGGAACGGCCGTCTCGGCGCCATGGTCTGGGGCGGCGTTGCCTCCGAGAGGCTCCAACTCAACCGTAATCAACCGACCCCCTTCTGAGATTACAATTTGCACTATTTCACTGAACAGGGTAGTACTACCAGTGTATGCAATCATTTCTGTGATTTTCGCAGCATTCAGTTTCTTTGATCAGTTGCTTCGAGCAGCAATTCTAGAGCCGCAAAACCAACATTGGTGGAGTAGGATCTAACTTGGCACTTACTCTTGATTACCTTTACACAACCAGTGAATGAATCTACCCCTTTAGGTTACTTTGAGGTCAGTAAACTTCAAGATAGTTTGATGTTGGATAGTGCAATAATGTACTGACCAGTATGTGAAGTTATTGTTTTGTTTTGTGTTGTAGGGTAGAGCTCGATGGTCATTAGATACATTATATAGCAGTAACATCTATGGGTTATCAGACAGGATAATCATACTACTTTGTTGCTGGAAAATTTTGGTCCAATTATGCCCAGAACATTGTGATGTCACCTGAACTGATGGTGTAGTGAATCTGCGACTGCAGAGGCGTCCGTCATGTGCATTTGTTTCTAGTCGTGATACATGCAAGTTGGTTTTTGTTCTGAAGGTGTCACTACAACAAACAAAATGCACTAAACATATATTTAGAACCTTTTGAAAACACATGTTGAAAGTTGGAATTTGAAATAGCATATTGGCAACCTGCACAACTTTTCCTACTCATATTACCTTCTGCCACGGGTGTTCATGCTCATGTGGTCTGTGAGCACACTAGAGGCAGAAAGTGAATGTGTTGGAGTTGACTTTTCTATCTTGAGAAAACGCAAAAGTTTTGTGTCTCGATGCATCGATGTGAAAGAGATAGTTATGTGCAAGTCCTAAGAAGGATCACACCCATGTTTACACAGCCACACCTCTAGGCACTAACCCCCACCGCTAGAAGCAATTCAGCAAGGCCCTCACCCACTGACGAGCCTCTGCGTTGGAGTTTAATGGAGAGACAGATAGCGAAGAGTGGAGAGAAAAATGGGTTGGAGTTGAATGGAGAACAAAAGTGAAGGAGTGGAGAGAGACAGTTTACCAATGGAGATGGGTGCTGGAGCATGCTTGTTTCCGGGTGTTGTTAGATTTGGTGGAATCGATGTTGAGAGTGTGTCCAAGCATTGGATCAACCAGCAGATGTAGATGTCAGCTGGCCACATATATATCTTCCGTGTTGTGTTCAATGTAAGACTTCTTGATAAATACTAACCCTTTTCACATTACATACTGGATGGATACTGGGAGGTTTCGATGGATATGAATAGCAAAATAAAAGGGCAGCAATACCTAGTATTTTATTATTGAATCCATCATTCATTTGGCACTTCTACTGGAAGTTGTATGGATTTGAAGTTCTGAGCACACTGTCTAAATGTGTACATGGTTCTGTAGATCCTTCATGCCAGCATTCATATTACACTTTTCAATGACCATGGTAGTGGCCATATTTTTTGATCTTACCGTTTTCCTGTAAGTGAAAGCCCTTTGTCTCTTTAGCCTAATTATTATGTGCACCTTTCGCATGTATACTCATATTGGCTTTCCTGTATATATTTGTAAACTTCACTGCTTCATATTAGAACTGTTGGTGCAGATGACACATTATGGACAGGTGGACCTGGTAACTATACAAACCCCAAAGCACCTGCTGTTCTTTCTAATGTTAGGAGCCTTGTTGACAAGGGACAGTATGCTGAAGCTACAACTGTTGCTTATGACCTGTCTGGTGACGAGACACAGGTACATATTTCATTTTTATGTTGATAGAAGAGCTGTGTTTCTGTATCATTATTCAAACACTGCTTATGTTATAACTGTAGGTCTACCAGCCTCTCGGTGATATTAAGATTGACTTTGGTGAGCATACCAGGTATGCAAATTATAAAAGATACCTAGATCTGGAATTTGCAACAGTAAATGTCACATATAATGTTGGGGAAGTAACGTACTCAAGGGAACACTTCTCCTCGAATCCACATCAAGTAATTGCGACTAAAATCTCTGGAAATAAATCAGGAGCGGTCTCATGCACAGTATCCTTATCTACACCACTAGATCACCGGATTCGTGTAACAGATGCAAATGAAATAATCATGGAGGGTAGCTGCCCAGGAGAAAGGCCTTTGGAAGATGAAAATGCATTTGATCATCCCATGGGAATTAGATTTTGTGCTATTCTGTACCTGCAGATGAGTGGTGCCAATGGCACAGTTCAAGTACTAAATAATAAGATGCTGAAACTTGATGGTGCCGACTCAGCAGTTCTGCTCCTTGCAGCTGCAACCTCATTTGAAGGACCGTTTGTCCAGCCTTCTGAATCGACACTGGATCCAACGGCATTAGCATTCACAACATTAAATATGGCCAGGAGCATGTCATATTCACAGCTAAAAGCTTATCACATAGACGATTACCAGAGTCTTTTCCAGCGTGTGTCCTTGCAACTTTCACAAGACTCTAATGACATACTTGGAGGTAGCACTTTGGCTCACTCACCAGACAATATCTCTCAGGATACTGTGGTATCTGATTGTGCTGTACAGATGTCTGACTGCTCAAGGTTAAACGAGCTTAGTAATTCAGAGAAGCCTACAGTGGACAGAATTGTAAGTTTTATACATGATGAAGATCCTTCTCTGGTAGAACTTCTGTTCCAGTTCGGTCGCTATCTACTCATTTCTTGCTCGAGACCTGGAACTCAGATTGCTAATCTGCAAGGAATATGGAGCAACGACACTAAACCAGCATGGGAGTACGTTCTTACAACATATCTTGTCTTGCTTTGTTTTTTGCTTCATTTATATATATTTTAGGATACTACTACCTCTGTTCCTAGATATAAGACGTTTTGGGATAACCCCATTAGTAGATCATTATTCAGAATGCCCAGAAATTCTAGAACAGCAATTCAATTATCGTTCCCAAAAAATTTAGTACATTAATTATACAAAGAATCCCAAAGCCTAAAATTGAGAAAATGGGGGAATTTAAAGTTTCTGCAGATTTCTAGGTTCCTAGATATAAGACGCTTTGCATATTCAGGTAAGTTTTGTTGCAGGTAATACTGATTCTTTTCCTGTTTGTAGCAAGCTGCTGTTGAATTTACTGCAATATAGTAGTGTTTATAATGTATGTTATGTGCGACTGTATTGATGATAGTCATATTTACTATTTTATGGCCGTCCATGCTTGATAGCATATATCAATCCTTTGACTTTGCAGTGCAGCTCCCCACCCAAATATAAATCTGCAAATGAATTACTGGCCATCACTTCCTTGTAACCTTAGTGAATGCCAAGAGCCACTATTTGACTTTATTGGTTCCCTTTCAGTCAATGGGGCTAAGACATCAAAAGTAAGTCTACTTTCATAAAAGAATGCCTCTGAAAACTGTGTGTTCTCTACCCTGTGTTTTCTGTGAGTGTTTCCTTCTGTTTTTACATCAAAAGTAAGTCTACTTACAATTTGTTGCAGAAGGATCATCCTACGAAAGTTATGATAATCTATCTCTTAGTCTTACCTATTAGTTATTTCCCCATAGTTTTTGTCGACTCCAAATAACACATCAAGGTGATACAAGCGCAAAGAGTTCACACCCGTCCTCTATGTCACGTGATGCACACATACAGCCCTTAGGTTAAAAAAACACAGTCTGAAAAGAAAAGTGATAGTAGGGGGAGGTTGCAGAAGGAGCATCCTACGAAAGTTATGATAATCTATCTCTTAGTCTTACCTATTAGTTATGGGAAATGATATGACTCCCCTGGGGGATTGCATCCCCCGCCTCCTGCTCATGACGCGCCTCACGTCTTATCTCTCCACCCATCTTCTACCTTGCGCTCGTCTTTTTCCCCATTCACTCCATGGATCCTGCCGGCTTCTCCCCGCTAACCACTGCCCCCTCCCCCGCCGCCGCCGCCGGTCCCCCGGGTCGCCCCTTCCCTGGACTTCTCCCTCACCACCACCCCTGGATCCCCATCTCCGGCGCCATCCTCCCCCATCTCCCCATGTGCTCGTGGGCTGCTTGGGCGGTGGTGGTGCCGCCTCGAGCAAGTGCTGCCCACGCCGGTGGTGGTACCGCCATGCAGTAGGTGCTGCGTGGGTGGTGATGGCCAGCTCCGCCTCCGCGGTGCGCCGCCCCTCGCTACTGGTTTTCCAAGGGCCGGTGCTGCTACCAACAGTAGCAAGCTTTGCTACCTCCGCCCTGTCGTGCGCCGCCGCCCTCCGCCTGCCGCGCTCCCGCCACCCCGCTGCCCTCCGTCCTGCCGCGCGATGCCCGTACAGCTTCTGCCATGGCTCGTTCCCTTCTTGCTGCAGGCCGTACGGCGTCTGACGTTGCTACCACAGTTTAGATTGCTTGCTACTTGAGTTGACCGATGTCGCTACTTTGTCTCTGTCTACGAAAGTTTTGCTATCTTAGCATATTATTTTTGCTATATATTCATATATTTTTTGCTACAACCAATCTCTATGGTTTTGCTACGAGTTCTCCGACGAGAGTCTCCGGCGATATCCCTTTTGCTACATTAGAAAAAATATGTTGCTACACTCGTTTTGTGTTTTTGCTACGATAGTGTAAATTGTTTGCTACGAGATATCCAGCGACATTTTTTCCGGCGAGTCTCCGGCGAAGTCGGTTTTGCTACACTAGCACAACTTTCTTGCTGCACGGTCGCCGGCGAGGTCTCCGGCGAGATCTCCGGCGAGGTCCAGTCTATTTTTATACTTTTTGGGCCGAACCGTTTTTTGCTACATGTAGCAAAAACGGTACTATTTGTAGCAAAAGCGGGTATGTTTGTAGCAAAAGCGGGTATGTTTATAGCAAAATCGGGATTTTTAGAATTTTTGGGGGACACGTGTCAGCAGGAGGACCCGGGGAATTTTGGGGAAATATCCCCCGGGGGACGCGTAGTACTGCCCATTAGTTATTTCCCCATAGTTTTTGTCGACTCCAAATAACATATCAAGGTGATACAAGCGCAAAGAGTTCACACTCGTCCTTTACGTCACGTGATGCACACATACAGCCCTTAGGTAAAAAAAAACAGTCTGAAAAGAAAAGTGACATAGTCTGACATGGTAGAAAATAACCTACATGTTGGCTAAACTGTAGGAATATGGGCAAGCTACACTAGCTTAAATTAAAAATTCTACCGTGTAAACCAGGAACTTCTGCAGTAATAGACCACAAAATTACCACTAGACACGCGGACAAGTAATGTGGAAATGGAGTCGATATAGCTTGGCGGTGCAGTGTAGTTTTACTACCTTCTCTTCGTAGTTCTCTCAAATGGTTTATCCAAGCATCTCAGTCGCAATGCCTCGAAGGTATCCACATGTTGAAGGATGAACATCGCTCGCCGGACTGCAAGATCCGAACAGGCGGCTTTGGGCATGGGTGGAGTGACAGGCTGGGTTTTGGGAACCTACGCGGCACCGTGGATGCGTGTATCGGTAATGGACAGATACATATACGTAAATTTGGCATTTTTGAAAACCATCTAAGGCGATATGTTCAACTAGTCCGTATTTCTTTTAATTGGCAAACAAATATGTGCAGTTGCAAAGTAGGAAACTAGGAGCAACCTAGCATATTTTTCGCACTAGAAGCAACACTTACAAATGCACTAGATTGCAAAGACACATTTTTCGGCTTTGATTTGTCTAATGCCTTTTAGCCATTGCAACCTCACTTCTAAGTGCGATTAGGATGTCAACTATGACCACGCTTGAATAGCTACTAATGCCTATATGACCACAGTAATTGCATTTTTATTTAGTGTTGCCCTCACCCAATAATTTCTATTGAACTGCAACGTCACTCCATTATGGTGCGGTTTGTTGGGGAGCTCAGGAGTTGTCATCTACAGGAGATGAAAATAAAGAGGCAAAGAACTAGTGAGCCACGGTCGGTAGCATTAGAGACTAGATAGAGAGGGAGGAAGAGAAGGAGCACCAGAGCTAGCAATGGTCATACCTTGCTGCAAATCCCATCTTGATTGAAGCATGCTTCATGACAAACAAGAAAGTAACTTTTATAGCTACCATGACCTGCGAAACATGATATTTATCAGAAAGTATGTTTAGTACGGAGTCTCACAAACAAACATACTTGCTGATCAATACAAATCAGACAATATATCTCTTGCACGACTAGACGTGCATGCAAGCTATCCACATAGTCCCGCGCCAATCTGATCGTCTGATTCCACGCCTGTACGCGGGTCCCTGACACACGTCGCAATCACAGGCCCGTCCACGCACGCCTCACATGTGTGTGCTCTACCAATCCACTACGATCCAGTCATGGTGTCTGGCACCATGTGAGGTCAGCTCCTGCTGCCACCACTGTATGTGGGCTCACGCCGTCTGGTCTCATCGAGGGCACAAACCCGCACGAAATGTTTCTCCTATCCCCCTCATGCATTCTAAGCATTTAAGGCTAGTGCTTAAGTGTGAAAGTGAAAGAACTACCGCTTAAGAAACTGTTAATGTTGTATATCTTCTTGATGAATCATCCACACAACTCTATTAAATGGTTTGTCTTTATTAGATTCTTGAAGAATGTATTTGGTGTTTAAACTTATTACTAGATCATTTTTATTCAGTTTATGTGTTCCAAATTGGTTTGTAGTTTGGAACTTCCTATTTGAGGGAACCTTTTGAGGTAATGATAAATTTGCTTGACAGGTGAATTACGGAGCTAATGGTTGGGTTAGTCATCAAGTCACAGACTTGTGGGCGAAAACATCGCCTGATGGTGGTGATCCTGTGTGGGCTCTATGGCCAATGGGTGGGCCATGGCTGGCTACACACCTGTGGGAGCACTACAGTTTTACAATGGACAAAGTGAGTGATGACATGGACACAATGCATTTTCTAAATCCCATCGAGTACTTGTGTGCATTACTTTCTTGTATCACCCTTAAACAGAGATTTAGATCATACTTCATAGGCAGATATGAGAATTTGAAGTTATAACTTGCTTAGGTTGGAGCCTAATCTCCCTTTCTGTTGCGATTACGCTAGCCCTCTTATTTGTAAAGAGTATCAGAGGGATAAGGCAAGCACTAACAAACTTGAATTACATCTAGTTAACTTGTACAAGGTAATGGTGTACGACTGGTCAATAGCATTGAAATATCCTGTTAAATAGATGCTTGCTCCCTCTAGTTTGCCTTTTTAACGAGTTCTGATTAATGGATATTGATTTAGAGAATTTCTAGAGAATTTCATGAATATATGGTGAATTCCACATTGATAGCTTTTCTGCAAACTGTAATCTCACCTTCTGGAAATTGGAGAAGCAGCAGGTATGATTCTGTTCTTTATTTGCAGCAATTTTTGGAGAAAACAGCTTATCCCCTTTTGGAAGGATCTGCCTCCTTTCTGCTGTCCTGGTTGATTGAGGGGCAAGGAGGGTATCTGGAAACCAATCCTTCTACTTCCCCTGAGCATTATTTTATTGCTCCGAATGGCAAGAAAGCGTGTGTCAGCTACTCAACAACGATGGACATGTCAGTTATTAGAGAAGTTTTCTCAGCTGTTCTCCTATCTGCTGATGTAAGTCTTTCATGAGTATGCAGATACTTTATGATATCGATGACACATATAGCTTTGTAACAGTATAATGGACTTATAATGAAGTTCATTTGAGCATGTATTTGTTTGAATGTTTATGTGCTTCAAGCCTTGATGTATTCATATGTGTCTTATCAGATTTTAGGAAAATCCAGCAGTGATGTTGTTCAGAAGATAAAAAAGGCACTACCAAGGCTCCGACCAGTACAAATTGCCAGAGATGGTACTATCATGGAATGGGTCAGTTTAATTTTTTATTTGTTTATCTCTCAGATGATTACATTGATCTGTTCAATTTCATAATACTTGTGTTTTATGCATAGGCACAAGATTTTAAGGATCCTGAGGTTCGTCACAGACATGTATCCCATCTCTTTGGTCTTTATCCTGGACATACCATGACTGTGGAGCAAACACCTGACCTTTGCAAAGCTGTTGCTAATAGTCTCTGTAAAAGAGGTAACTTCTTGTTATATTAAAAGTGTAGCATTAGTTTGTCTATCCTTTTTTGAAGTTTTCAGTCTTTAGTTTGGGTACCTTTCTAATGAAACTATCAAAATGGAAATATCAGCCTGCAAAGCTAATAGTTAGATGATGACCTCTCGAGACTCCATCTACACAATGTATCCACTTATTTGCATAAGCTCCTTTTTGCCACCTCAGCCATTTTTGAGATATGAGGGTTTACTGTTGAAGATAAGAGGAATGGGCATAGGGAAAGATGACAGTTATCCACTTACTCGCACCAGCATCAGCTCGAGTGCTAATCAACTTTAGTAGAGGACAAAACAATGTATATCTGGATTGGATCAACTGCTGTTCTTTGTCATGTAAAATTGAAATACGCAGTAACCATGTGTCAGGGTGATAATAGAATTTTGCTTTGCTGTGTTCACTCTAAAATGTTGAGATTATCTCCTGGCCAGAATTTATGTCAACTGCTTCCAAAGGTTACTGCAAATATTTTCCCATAGACATTTTACTTCAAATAATCTGATGGTATAATTAAGTTGAAATTTCTTATGAAGTTTGCTTGTATGACGAGCTGTTATATTCAGACTTCTCAGTCTGATCTATGTATGTATTGTCGTTAGCACTTGCATGACACTGTTAGGTCAAATTTGTTATGTTCACAGTTAGGGCATGGTATAGCCGTGGTTTGAAGAACCCGTCGCTTTCTCTTTCTTTGCTGCCTGGCGCTGAATTCTTATTCTATGGTTTAGGTGATGAAGGCCCTGGGTGGTCTACTTCATGGAAGATGGCTCTGTGGGCCCATCTTCACAACAGTGAGCATGCATACAAAATGATTCTGCAGCTAATCACTTTGGTCGATCCGAAACATGAGGTTTCAAAGGAAGGAGGTCTATACAGCAATTTGTTCACGGCACACCCACCATTCCAAATCGATGCAAATTTTGGGTAAACCAGACCATCTTCCGCCGAATCAATCTTTTTGATCTGCCATTTACTGTACTATGATTTCATGGAGACATGAAGTTATGTTGGAGTGGTAGTAGTACTTTGGTAGAGTCTAGAGTATTCTAGAGAGTGTTAGTATATTAATAGTGTCCTACTAGAGTCTAGGTTATTCCAGTGTATGAGTGAACATGTAAGTCTAAGTTGTGCTATATACAAGATGGTGTGGAGGTCCAAGGGAGCAACCTATCCATTTACCCCCCAAATCAACATGGTATCAGAGCACAAGGTGGAGGTGCTGCTGGTGAATTGGCAAGTGCTGGAACTCCTGAGCTCGCATGAGTGGAGGTGCCCTGGAGGAGACACGGCGGTGGAGCAAGGGGTGAGCTGTAGATGAGGCTCAGTGGTGACTCTAGGAAGAAGAAAAGGCTAGACCAGTGGCCTGCGGTGAGGAGAACTAGTGGCGCTGCCACAAGTTGGAAGCAACAGCGCCTTAGTGAGGAGGACATGGAATTGAATCAACCACAAATCTCGATGGTTCATCTTTCCTTTTCCTCAATGGTTCACTCTCCCCCTCTTGACTAGCATCACTTGTTCTAGGAGAGTCAAAGTCAAGAGAGAAGGAAGAGCCGCTGTTGTTTTGCAGCAGGGAAGAGAGGAGAAGGAGCCCAGGAGGGAGCAGTTGTAGATATTTTAGCAGCATTTGCAGGGAGGAGTCGATTGGAGGCTCACAAAGCAGTCCAAAAGGTGAGGTGATGGATTCAACAGCGGCAGGCATCTGGAGAGCTGGTGTGGTTCTCCAAGAATGGGAGAGAATCGAGGTATTGAGCAATTGCTCGACAAATTGGCTGAACTGCTCAACAAGGACACCTTGATTTTGACTACCAAGGGATCAGGGGAGGTGTTTGAATTCTTGACCAAAGATTTGGAAACATTAAGAAAATCAAGTAGGAGTTCGGAAAGAGCCAATCAAAGTGGGAAAACAACAATTCTTGGCAATTTTGTTAATCTTGCACAATCTGAAGAAGGTATCTCAAATCAGGCTCTTACGCTTAAATGAAACTTCTTGTTCAAACTGGATACTAGACGTGTAACGGCACATGTCAGGAGTAGGTGGAGTGAGTTTGCATCATATGTTCCACATCCACCCATGCATAAAGAGACCATTCAAACAGCCGATGGAACTTATCAACCTGTCAAAGGTGGGACTATGGTACTTAGATAGACATGAAACGGATGAAGCATTGTGCAGTGCTCTGATAGTTGCAAGTGATGATGCTCTGATAGTTGCAAATGATGATGAGGCAAGGGTGATACTCCAACATTGTCGATTGGGTCATATGTCCTTTGATACTATGAGTTGGGTATTTCCTGAAGAGACAAAGGTGGATAAAGACAAGTTTGTGTGTGATGCATGTGAGTATGGAAAACACACAAGGACATATGTGAGTCGTGGACTCCAGCGCACATCGCTTTTATATTGATTCACTCTGATGTCTGGATGCCTCCTGTGGTCTCTATTAGTGGAATGAAGTTGGATATAGTGAATGTGGAATGAAGGTGGATATATTCAAGGCTAATGGACACCTAAATGTGGAGGGATACAGTGATGCCGGTTGGGCTAGTTGCCTTGATGATAGAAGGTCAACATCTGGCTTTTTTTCCTTCCTTGAAGGAAACCTAGTATCTTGGAGGAGCAAGAAGCAACATGTGGTCTCCTGATCTACAACAGAAGCAGAATATAGAGCAATATCTGTTTGTTTGAGTGAGATGCTATGGATGAAAGGTCTATTATTGGAGTTAAAGCTACTTAGGAGAGGACCATTGTGCGACAAGTCAGCAATCAACATAGCTAACAATCCAATTCAGCATGACCGAATGAAACATGTGAAAATAGATCGATTCTTCATCAAAGAGCGGTTCGATGAAGGCACCTTAAAGTTAGGTCATGTAACCTCTAGAGAACAACTAGCAGATTGTCGCTCTAAGGGATTGAGTAATAAGGAATGTTCGTGGCATGTAACAAGATGTTCCAAAGGCACTAAGGGATTGGGTTAGTGTTGGAGTCTGAATCAATGTAGTAATAGAGTTTAGAGTATTCTAGAGAGTGTTAGTATAGTAGTAGTGTCCTAATAGAGTCTAGATTATTTCAGTGTATGAGTGAACCTGTAAGCCTAAGTTGTGGTATTTATATAAGAGGATGTGGAGGTCCAAGTGACCAACCCATCAAGAAATTTCCCTTCAAAACCAACAAGTTACAGCTCTGTTTGACAAACCACCCAATTCACCAACGTGATGAGGGCCAGCCAGTAGAGATATTACCTCGTAATGGATCTAAGCTGAAAACTATTTTTTTTTTCTCAAGCGCGTGCCTACACAGACTTGTGTAGCTGAAAACTGTTAACCACTTGGGGTACGTTTGGATTGAGTAGTTTTTGTGTGCTCCCTGGTAGGTCAAGCCAAAAACCTGGAAGCACATAAAATACCCCCAATCCAAGCATGCCCTTACAAGGGATCTAATAATAGTGATCACCGTACTTATTTGTAGCGATCGGTGATTAATGGTCTCCTTCTCTTGCAGATTCCCAGCTGCATTATCAGAAATGCTGGTGCAGAGCACAGGGAGTGAGCTTCACCTGCTCCCGGCTCTACCCCGTGACAGGTGGCCTCAAGGTTCTGTTAAAGGTCTGAAGGCCCGAGGCGGGTTGACGGTTAACATTTGCTGGAAGGAAGGTAGCCTCCATGAAGCTCTGCTGTGGTCTGGCTCTGGCAGCAGCCAGGATTCACTTGTGCGGGTCCACTATGGCGGCCACACTGCCATGATCGGTGTCTCTCCAGGTCAAGTCTACCTGTTGAACTCGGGTTTGAAGTGCTTGAAAACCTGGCCACTTTGAGGATATGCATGTATTTGTTCGGCGGCAGTCCGAAGGCGCGATCTGTTGAGGCAAATTGACTGAATCTTGTTAAACGATGCGCTTGGTGTGTCCTTAAACTTCTCTTGTGCTTGTCTTTAGGAACTTATATCTTGAGATGTACACGGTGCTCTATGGCATTCAGAAAGACGGAGTTCCTTGAATTTATTTACTTCTTAATAAAGGGCCCAAAATGCTGTACACGGTGGCCGTTCGAGTGTGATTTTATAAGGTTTATCAGTCAATGCTGACATGCACAGGTGATGATGATAGTTTTAATGCTATGTGCATGTCTGCCTCATGTATATGATATATTTAGTACTGTACAATAATGCATCATGGATTATATATAAAATCTTGTTTTGCATCAATAACTGATGATAAAATAGAAGAGTAGGAAATTGGCGAGATCCAGTTCAGCTGGCTTCATTTTATAGGCACACGCCGAGGACAAAACTTTATTGCTTAATCTAATATTGCTCCCATCTTATTCAATAGACGTGATCATCAGACGACAGACGGAGCTAGTAAACTTTGATGACAACCAACAACATCGATATTAGCTCCACTACCATAGTTGAGCAAGTTCATCACAAAAATGAGCAACAAAAACTCATCAGGGAAGCCGGCGGCGGTAGTGGCCAGAGGATCCTTGACGAGGAGGCTTCGGCTAGGGTTTTCAGGAACCTCTGGGGTTGCCCGAGCGGAGGCGACCCAGGAGGCGGTTACCAGGACCCGGGAGGCTAATGGATCATATGGGGACAGGAGGATATGGAGATGCTCTAGGGTGGTGCAGAATGGCTGGAGAATTCCCATGTTTTGGCATTGTATCTTACCATGCCTGCACAAACATATGATGCTAGCGGTGTGCATTCCTTGGCAGCATGGAAGAAACCCATAAGTGAAGCACATGGACACATCAAAAGGTATTACTAACCACATCACTGCCATTGTCAACACACATATTTGAGGGACAGTACTAGGCGTATTCCGGGGGATTTGTGTTTTTTATCCCCCGGGTCTCTAGCCAACCATGTGTCCTCTTTTTTGGGTCAAAATCCCGCTTTTGCTATAGAAAGTCCTGCTTTTGCTACATATTATTCCGTTTTTGCTGCATGCAGCAAAAAACGGTTCAGTCCAGAAAATAGAAAAACAGACTGGACCTCGCCGGTGACCTCGCCGGCGACCGTGTAGCAAAAAAATGTCCTAATGTAGCAAAACCGACATCGCCAAAGACTCTCGCCAGATACCTCCGAAAACCTCGTAGCAAAAAGTTTGCGCTATTGTAGCAAATTTAGAAAACTGATATAGCAAAATAATTATGCTAATGTAGCAAAAGACGACTTTGCCGGAGACATCGTCGGAGCAAAAACTTGTAGCAAAAAAATATGCCATTATAGTAGCACCGCTCGTCGCAAGTAGCAAACCTCGACTACCCTTGTAGCATAGAGTCAGCTCGTATGTAGCAGACGCGACGCTCCTTGTAGCATCGTCGCCGATAGCACCACCATCGACCCATGTAGCAAACCTCCATGTCATAGGTAGAAGCGTCGCTGGCCCCATGTAGCAAACATCGACGCCTAATGTAGCAACGCCGCCGTCGAGCATCGCTAGACGCAGCATCGTCGCCGACGAGAAGGCCACATACGCACTGCCTCCATCGGTGACTACTGATCCTCAACGGCACCTGCAACACGTACCACGGGAGAGGCCCGTCGTCCTCGATGACGCGATAGGGCGGTGGCGCGCGGCAGGACGAGCCGCCGATGCTTAGAGTCGTCGTCGGACATGGAGACGGACGGCGGCGCAACCGAGCTCGAGGGGACTGCGCGGAGCTCTTGCAGGACGGCGCGCCTGAAGGAGACGAGGGAGATGAGCCTGGGCCAACCACGCAGGGCGAGCTACAGGGGACGGCGACGTGAGCTGGTCGTCGAGGACAGTAGACGGCGGACGTCCGCCAGAGAGGCACCAACAGGTGGTGGTCCCGCGGTGGCGCGAACTACAAGGGCCATGGCGTGAGCTGGGAGCGTTCGCCGAAGAGGCACCAGGAGGCAGCGGGCGCGCGACTGTAGGCGCGTGGGCTCGTTGCCACACAGCGGCGCAAGCACGACAGGGACAAGAGATAAGGTAGTAGTACCGGAGAGAGATACGAGACAAAAGATAAGGTAGGTGGGGTCTATCACGACCGGTTGTTGCGTGAGCGCACCCGGGGGATAAAAGTCACGGTATCCGGGGGAGGAGTATCATTTTCCATATTTGAGTGCCAGAAAAGTAGTTCAACCATTTTTTTTGCGGTTAGTAGTTCAAGCATTTCAATAGTTCTATATTTGATATTTGCATCATCATGGCCCTTTCTTGCACAATACTAATTTACAGAAAGCAATTTTTCTGGAAAAAATGAACCAATAATCAATTGGCAAGGCTTTAGGAAAGGGAAGATAAATAGAACAACATCAAAGGTAGGTATAGGAAAGGGAAGATAAATAGGCATGAAAGCAGACCAGAATACAATGATTCAAAGAAACAAGGAAGCACAGACCAGAACCAGTAGCATTCCTTCCAGCCTAGCGTACCACCTACGATTGGGCCATCAAGTGTTGATTAGCCACTTTATTGTTTAATCTAATATTGCTCACATGTTATTCAATAGACGTAACAAGATCATCAGATGCCTTAAAAAAACAAGATCATCAGATGACAGATGGCGCTAGTAAACTTCCATGACAACCAACAATATCGATATTAGCTCCACTACCATGGTTGAGCAAGTTCATCACAAAAATGAGCAACAAAATGTCATCAGGGATTCGGGAGGCTAAAGAAAGCAGAGATATAATATAATATAACTACAATTTAAAGCGTGAAGGTTTTTACAATCCCTCATTGCCCCAGCATTGCGCGCACTGTTCACATAAACAGGCCGTGCACATGAACAGTGTGTGTTGTCTATCTGGTCGTTGATCTTTGATCCAACAATTCATGTTAGATATTATAGATTTTTACTTTTGTCCAATGATCTTGCGACATGTTGCACTGCTTTAATATTTTTGATTGTAATTTACACGTCAATTTCAACTGACTTTCTACTTTTGGCGAATGGGTCTCACCACACATCGCACTGCTGTAATTTTTTAATTATAAAGGCAACGTCTCACGACAAGTCGAACAACTTAAGCGACAATAATTTTTCGATGGTTAATTTGTCGCCGGTAACCCTTTAACGGCCTTTCATTGACAATGCACGAACGGTAATTTTTGATAATAATTTTCTAACCAAAACCGGTATTTCACCTTAATTTCCCGATATACATATTTTTTGCCGCCAATAATTTCCATGGTCTTTTCTATGATGTTTATTTTGTTTTTCCATACTTCGACTAATAATTTTTCGAGATGATTTCCTGTCTGCAATTTCCTAACCACAATTATCTGTATCTCCTTAACGGTGAGTACTTTCCCCACTGTAATTCTTTCACGGTAATTATCGTGGACTTATATTCTATTCTTTGGCAGTAATTCCGGACACATTTTCCTAGCATAATTCCCTGTCCGAAGTTATTCCAAAGCATAACTCCTCAATGGTCGGTGATTCTCTATGTGTAATTCACTGGCAGTTATTCTTCTGCGATAATTTTCTGACACACTCTCTTGGTAGTCACTCATGGATAATTCCATGCAACAATTCACCATCAATAATTTAGATTTTTTTTGCTTTTTAATTCTTTGACAATAATTTTATAGCCCTTCGCCTATTTTATCAAGAAAGATAGTATAACTATCTTATGTAGTAACTTGAGACAACAATTTATGTCAAATGATCTTGCGACGTGTTGCACTGCTTTAATATTTTTTATTGTAATTTTACACGTCAATTTCAAATGACTTTCTACTTTTGGCGAACGGCCTCCCAACCACTGTTGTAATTTTTTAGATTGTAAATTCCAAAGAACTTTAAACTTTCGGCAACTTAAGCAACAATAATTTTTTGATGGTTAATTTTTCGCCGGTAACCCTTTAATGGCCTTTCATCGACAGTGCATGAACGGTAATTTCGGACAATAATTTTCTGACCAAAACCGGTATTTTACCTTAATTTCTCGATATACATATTTTTTGCCGCCAATAATTTCCATGGTCTTCCATATGATTTTTTTTTTGTTTTTCCATACTTCGACTAATAATTTTTCGAGATGATTTCATATCTGCAATTTCCCTACCATAATTATCGGTATCTCCTTAACGGTGAGTACTTTCCCCACTATAATTCTCTCGCGGTAATTATCGTGGACTTATATTCTATTCTGTTACAATTGCGACAAGAAGATAACGAAGAACGCAAACGAAAAACACAGCAAGGGGACACAGATTTAACGTTGAAAAACCTCTCCAACAAAGAGAGGAAAAAACCACGGGCGCTAGCCAGCAAAACTTCACTATATCGAGGAGTGTTTACAAACGCCGGGGATTTCACAGATGCAACTCATTCCAACCGGCGGCTTACAAGGGGTTTATATATCGGTGGAAACCTAGGTTTTCGAGACCCAAGCCTCCGGCGATGGGCCTCGCTCCACTCGTCAGAAGTTGGCCTATACTTTGTAGAATTTGGATCAACATATAACAAACTCCACCTTGAGACAAATTCCTCCTTGTAGCATCAACAGCAACCATCTTCCTGAATAAACAAAGCAAATACTTTCGGCGCCAATAGGCACTTGGGCTAATCTCGAACTTAGCAACAGGAACAGGTTTAGTCATCATATCAGCAGGATTATCATGAGTGCTGATCTTGCATACCTTTAATTTACCTTGAGCAACAATGTCTCTAACAAAATGGTACTTGACATCAATGTGCTTAGTTCTCTCATGGAACATCTGATCTTTTCTAAGGTATATGGCACTTTGACTGTCACAAAACAAAGTAATGCAAGAATCATCTCCACAAAGCTCAGCAAAAAAACCTTTCAACCAAACAGATTCTTTGCAAGCTTCAGCAATAGCCATGTATTCAGCTTCAGTAGTAGATCGTGCAATAACAGTCTGCAATATAGCCTTCCAGCTAACAGCACAACCAACAACATTAAACACATAACCTATGAGGGATCTTCTCTTATCCAAATCGACAATAAAATCTAAATCCACATAGCCAACGAGTCCCTCACCGGTCCTGCCAAACTTCAAACAAGCATTGAAAGTGCCAAGAAGGTACCTGAAAACCCACTGAACAACCTTCCAATGTTCTTTACCAGGATTAGCCATGTATCTACTTATCAAACTCATAGCATATGATAAATCAGGACGAGAACAAACCATGGCATACATCAAAGAACCAACAGCACTAGAATATGGCACCTTTGACATGTACTCAAACTCTTCATTAGTAGTAGGACATTGAGAAACTGACAATTTAAAATGAGGATCAATAGGAGTACTAACTGAGTTTGCACCATCCATATTAAAACGATGAAGAACTTTCTTAATGTAACTTTGCTGACTAAGAAATAACAAACCAGATTTTCTATCTCGGGTAATCTCCATACCTAAGATCTTCTTAGCAGCACCAAGATCCTTCATCTCAAACTCACTACTTAGGTGTGCTTTCAAAGTAGTGATTTCTTTCATGCCCTTGGCAGCAATTAACATATCATCAACATATAGCAGCAAGTATATACGTGACCCATCAACAAACTTGATATAAACACAACTATCATATTTAGACCCCTCAAAACCATGTGAGATCATAAATGAATCAAACCTTTTATACCACTGTCTTGGAGATTGCTTTAAGCCATAAAGAGACTTCTTTAATTTGCACACAAAATCCTCTTTACCAGACACTATGAACCCTTCTGGTTGGTCCATGTATATTTCCTCATCAAGCTCTCCATGCAGAAAAGCAGTCTTGACATCTAACTGCTCAAGCTCAAGATCACGCATAGTCACAATACTAAAGAAAGTACGAATGGAACTATGCTTCACAACTGGAGAGAAAACATCATTGTAATCAATACTTGGAATCTGGCTAAACCCTTTTGCTACTAACCTTGCCTTGTACCTTGAAGGCTCTTTGGAAGACAAACCTTCCTTTTTCTTGAAGATCCACTTGCAGCGGACCGCCTTCTTTTGTTTAGGCAAGCGCACAACATCCCATGTGCCATTTTTCTCAAGCGATTGCATCTCTTCTTGCATAGCAGAAACCCACTTCTCGCGGTCACCGGATGCAATGACTTCATTATATGTAGCAGTTCGATCGTTCTCCACATTCAAAGACAACTCAAAGCATAATGTATAAAATTACACTCTTCAATTAAACGAGGACAAGGACCACATTTACGCCTCGGTCTATCAGCAGCAATGGACTCATGTGGCTGCTGCAAAACAGCAGGTGAGTGCTGAACAACAATATCATCAATGTTTTCCTCATGTGTATCTTCGACGGTAGCATCATTATCAACAGTTTTCTGCAGGTTCTTCACCTGCACACTAATTCCCTCCTCTCCAACAGCAACAGGAGAGGTATCTGATGGCAAGCTATCATGATACATAACGGACTCATTGAAAACAACATTTCTACTTAGAAAAATCCTTTTAGTTTCAGGATTCCATAGTTTATATGCTTTAACTTCTGAACCATAACCAAGGAATATGCACTAAACATCCCTAGGCTCTAACTTTCCATTATCAACATGAGCATATGCAGTGCAGCCAAAAACTCTCAATTGTGAATAATCAGCAGGCGAACCTGACCATACCTCAATGGGAGTTTTCTTCTCAAGTGGAATAGAAGGTGACCTGTTGATGAGGTAACACGCTGTGTTGGCTGCTTCAGCCCAGAAACACCTATGTATACCTGCATTAGACAACATACAACGAGCCCTCGAGATGATGGTTCTGTTCATGCGCTCAGCCACGCCATTCTGCTGAGGAGTATATGGGATGGTGTGATGCCTAATCATACCATCGTTACTGCAAAACTCCTCAAACTCATTAGAACAGAATTCCATACCATTATCAGTACGTAGTACCTTTACCTTCTTCTCAGTTTGCTTTTCAACCATAACTTTCCACTTCTTAAAAGCATCAAAAACATCAGATTTATGCTTCAGAAAATAAGGCCACACTTTTCTTGAGTAATCATCAATAATAGTAAGCATGTAATTAGCACCACCAATAGAAGTCTTACGGGACGGGCCCCATACATCAGCATGCACATAATCTAATATGCTTTTGGTGGTGTGAACAGAAGCATTGAATTTAACTCTTTTATGCTTACCAAAGATGCAGTGCTCACAGAACTCAAACTTACTCATGTTGCAACCATCAATCAGCTCTCTCTTGACCAACTCTGCCATGCCTTGTTCGCTCATATGCCCAAGACGCATATGCCACAGATGTGTTTTACCACAATCATCAGAATCATTAGAAGTAACAGCAGCAGCAATACCAGGCAAAGTGCTACCTCTAAGAACATATAATTTAGCAGAATTCATATCACCTATCATGTGAATAAGAGAACCTTTTGATACCTTTAGAACTCGATGCCCACCGGCATACTTGTATCCATCATCGTCCATGGTACTCAGGGAGATCAAATTTCTGGCCATGCTTGGTATGTGCTTCACCTCACTCAACGTGCGTGTCATGCCATCATGTGTCCTGATCTTAACAGATCCAACACCAACAATATGGCATGGGTTGTCATTCCCCACACGCACAAAATCTCCAACAAGACAGACTCATATGAACCAATCTTTGTTACAGCAAATATGAAATGAACATGCAGTATCAAATATCCATTCATCATCACGAGAAGCACAAGCAACAAAAACAGCTAAGCATTCACCATCAGAACTATCGAACAATAGCACCTTACGGTACCTTGACCCTATCTTTCGTTGGTAAGTTACTTTCTTTTCTCCTTATTCTCAACTTCCAACAATCATCAATAACATGATTAGATTTCTTACAATACCTGCAAAATTTATCCTTTCCCTTGAACTTTGAACGACTTATACCGTCCTTGCTCTTATCTCTGTTGCCATAGTTGTTGTATCTCTGCTCGGTCCTGCCACGAACCTGCAGAGCCTTAGCCTTGGATGACGTACCATCTGACCCTACCATAGTTTTCATCTTTTCCCTCTGTTTGAGGGCGTCATGTACTTCGGCAAGGATTAGTTCATCACAACTCAACAATATTGTATCACGAAAATGTGTATAGGAACTAAGCAACGAGCATAAGAGTAGAAGAGCTAAATCCTCATCATTATATTTTACCTCCATAGACTGCAAGTCTGAAACAATCTCTTTAAAAACAGATATGTGATTCATTACCGATCCACCTTCTTGCAGCCTGTGCGAGAACAACTTCATCTTCACGTTCATCTTACTGGTTAGATCCTTTGACACACAGATCGTTTCCAGTTTTTCTCATAGGGCAGCAGCAGATTTCATCTCTAGTACTTCCTGCAAAATATTATTGGACAGATGAAGTTGAATCAAAGACAAAGCCTTATGGTCCTTCCGCTTCTCTTCGGAGGACCAGGTCTTAGCATCCTTTTCACCGAATCCATCCAGCGCTTCATCCAGATCAGAAGTTTGGGCGAGAATCGCCCGCATCTTCACCTGCCACAAGGAGAATCTTGTGGTTTAGTCCAGCTGTGGTAGATCAAACTTCAATGACGACATGTCGCAAACCCTAGATTAGAACCTGGGGCTCTGATACCACTTGTTACAATTGCGACAAGAAGATAACGAAGAACGAAAACGAAAAACACAGCAAGGGGACACGGATTTAACGTGAAAAAACCTCTCCAACAAAGAGAGGAAAAAACCACGGGTGCCAGCCAGCAAAACTTCACTATATCGAGGAGTGTTTACAAACGCCGGGGATTTCACAGATACAACTCATCCCAACCGGCGGCTTACAAGGGGTTTATATATCGGTGGAAACCTTGGTCTTCGACGATCCGTACCGTAGGCCTCGCTCCACTCGTCAGAAGTTGGCCTATACTTTGTATAATTTGGATCAACATATAACATATTCTTTGGCAGTAATTCTGGATACATTTTCCCAGTCATAATTCCCTGTTTATAGTTATTCCAAAGCATAACTCCTTAATGGTTGGTGATTCTCTCTGTGTAATTCACTGACAGTTATTCTTCTGCGATAATTTTCTAACACACTCTCTTGGCCATAAATTCGTGGTAGCCACCCATGGACAATTCTAGGCAGCAATTCGCCATCAATAATTTAGATCCTTTTTGCTTTTTAATTCTTCGACAATAATTTCATAGCCCTTCGCCTATTTTATCAAGAAAGATAGTATAACTATCTTATGTAGTAACTTGAGACAAAAATTTATAATAAATTATATACCAGATAATCTTCATCGGCACATCTAACCAACTATTTCATGGGGTCACACATGAAACTTCATCGGTACATCTAACCAACTATTTCATGGGGTCACACGCAGCGTGCGGCGTGACGCCGCGACACATTCCCTAGTACGTATCTACGGAACTAAGCCTTTTATTGTTGATTTGTCTTCGTTCAGATCAGTCTATTGCTTGGGCTTGAGCAAACCCTGGCTGCACGAGGTGGAAGTGTGAACGGGGGCAGAACGCCACCCTCCTCATGTTTGATGGCCGAGGAAGGAAACTGGCCAATCTTTTTTGGGCTGGTTTTGGGCCTTAATCTACCCAATAAAAATCTATCCTACGTGCGAAAAAATGTCTAAATGGGAAAAGTCTAAAATGGCAAAACAGATCAATGGTTGGATGCTTGTTTATAGCACTACTCCTTCCGCTAGTAGTAGCAAAAGGTACCATAAAAATGGCTAAATACAGAGATAATATTATAACAGAGATTTATGCATAAACAAGTAATTATTTTACTAATATCTAAATAATGTTGTAACTTGTAAGTAAGATAACAATGCACTTGTCTTCTGTAACCACAATAAGTGTATGACAAAATGCACTCAAATGGTGACCTCCCATCGATCGGAGTGAACACTCGACCGGGGCCACCTAACCATGACAAGACGAGTAGCGGGTATGGTGTTCAGCAGTTCCTTAAATTTATTTACTTCTTAATAAAGGGCCCAAAATGTTGTACATGGTGGCTGTTCAAGTGTGATTTTATACTAAGGTTTATCAATCAATGCTGACATGCACAGGTGATGATGATACTAGTTTTAATGCTATGTGCATGTCTGCCTCATAGTATATGTGATATATTTAGTACTGTACAATAATGCATCATGGATTGTAAAATCTTGTTTTGCATCAATAATTGATCATAAAATAGAAGAGTAGGAAATTGGCGAGATCCAGTTCAGCTGGCTTCGTTTTATAGGCACATGCTGAGGACAAAACTTTATTGTTTAATCTAACTAGCAGTTCATCATTACTATGTTAAATTTGAAGGGTTTCGCGGCATAGTAAATCAAAATTTTCTACGGATGCGAACAGAGGGAAAGCCAAGATCTAATCTAGGAGATGCAATCAACGAGAGAGATTGGATTAGATCGTCATACCCTTGAAGATTCGCACAGCGGAACGTTCGTCGGAACGTGGGTGATGTAGTCATACTCGCTTCTCCTCCTCGTGATCCGATCCGATCTAGCACCACAAGTGGCGGCACTACAAGGAATGTGGTATACTATGACCTTTTGAAAGTGACCCCAAAAGAAATCGTCATAAATTTATGACGATTTTGCACAAAATCGTCGTAAGCCATTTAAGGAGGCTAAAACCATACATAATTATGACGATTTTGAAAAAAATCGTCGTAATTGTCTAATATAAAATCGTCATAACCTGGACACCAATACCTTGGACCTTATTTATAAACTATTATGACCATTTTATATCGTCGTAACTGCAAGTTGTGAAATTTTCAAATGATGTGGCAGCCACATTAGTTGTTTGCGCCTATGTGTCATTTTCTATGTGGCAGCCACATCAGTTGTTACGCTTATGTGTCATTTATATGTGGTGAGAGGGACTGACCCCCAAACCCTAATCCCATCGCTCCTCTTCGCAGACCCCGCCACTCCTCCCTCTCTCGCTTTCGGCCGCCTCACCGCAACCCTAATCCCCTTGCTCCTTACTGCGTCGCTCGCCACCCGACCTGCCTCTCCTCTCTCTCAATCGTGGATGGCGGCCATGCCGCCATGGCTATACGCCGTGGTTGCTTCCAGCAGTTGCCACCACCTCCCATCGCTCAGACCTCTACCTCGTAACATCTCAGCCACCCCCACGCGCCGCCTCCTTCCCCTGCGTGCAATGTCTGGCCACCCTAGACCTCCAGTTCCCCTCTTCCTCTCCGCCCCTCAACCATCTTTCCGATCCATCTCTCGACCACCCCATATCCCGCTCCACGGACCTTACTGCCGAGACCGGAAGCCTTGGCGGTCCCGTCAGCGGAAGCCTCGATGGTGAAGATTCGGCACCAAGGAGAAGGAGATCGACACCCACTGCCCTACCCCTGAGGGGTCAGAGGTTCTCTGCGGCATGCGTCATGGAGGCGGATCTCGCAGGCTCGAGGTGGGCGATCGGCCAGACGGGATCTCCGGAGCCAAAGACTACGGCCTCTGTGCATGCGGACGGAGGTCGTCGTTACTCCGTCTAGCGTTTATGATTGAAATTTGGGGTGCATGCTTGTTTCGTCACCGTGCTCGATCTAGGGTTTCTCCTTGTCCTCCTGAATTTATGTTTTGTTTTGTTATTTTCTTGCAAGGTATGCGATACGGGAATTCATGGAGCGGGAGTGCAATGAGGAAGCTAGCTATCGCCAACATGGAGGACTTATGCTCCTCCTTCCTCCCTATATCTTGTATTTGATTCTAGATTTTTACGTGGCATTATCCTTTGTGAATAGATGATCCTTGACCTTCTTAGGAAGTTCAACCACTTTGAATTGTAAATCTGGCTATTGACTATTTAGTCGTGACAAATCGATCTTGTTTTGCTCTTTGTTGTAGTAGTGATGATGGTTGAGACGTATCGGTGTTCAAACTTGTTTCAAGATGTGGCCTTCTACTCTTTGTTTATTAATATACTTGTCGTTAGTTAGTGTTCAAACTGGTGATGGTATCAGTGTAGTTGAACTGCTATGAGCTACTGATATCAAACCTGCATGTCAATCTTTTTGTAGGAATACATGCTCACTCCTTGTTAGGATCATGGACTCTTTTTATTTATTGCTAGTTCCTGGCCTAATCTAGTTGTCCATCTATGATGATTACTACAAGAAATCTACCCACCTATGATAGTACCATTTACTTTTGTTTTATGTGGCATCTTTTTCTCTGCTACTAGATTTCAAACAGCCTCGACGTATGTTCTTTTGGTTCCCTAAATGCTAGAATCGTATGAAAATATATATGGATTCAGGTTCCACATGCATGACACCATCTGCCTTCTTGAATATTCAGTCCCTCTTCTACAACAATGTTATGACCGTGTAGTGCATTCCTTAATTTGTAACTATAGTGTAGACTTGCTTCTGCAGTTCCTTGTTTAATATATTTTGACTGTGTAACTAGAGCATGAATATATTCTTATTCTTATATCTGTGCACTTATACAAGAAATAGACTTCCTTCTATAGTTCCTTCTTTCTGTTCATTATTTGTGAGTATGCCTGCTAGTGATGGATAAGCTTGTTTTACTTTTGATTCTCTGTAATAAGTTTTAAACTGTTGATGCATGTGCTATTGATACCATGAGTTTTTAGGAATTGTTGGATGTTCTCTGTTCATAGAACACTCTTGTACTACTAGCTTTACCTGAGATTTGATGCTTGATGCTTCATAGAACACTCTTGTACTACTAGTTTCTTAACTCTCTTTATCTTAAACTGGCAACTGGATTTTCTTCTATTACTTACGGATCATTTAATTGTTGTTGACAAAGTGATAGGTTATTTGGATTTTGTTCATTTTTTGAGTTAACTTCTTGTTTGACGATCTAGAAGTAGGTATATCATGTAATAATTTTCTCAAGCTCAATTTATTCTACAAATGCGGTATTTTCTAACTATCTATATTGTAAATCTGAAGACTGGTATAAGCTTGCGAGCTACTGGTCTCTACTATTTGCAGAGAATAGTGCATGCCCGTAGACACAGTCGCTTTCATTTGTTTATGAATACATACATGGATTCGTTCTGTTAGAGGAGCATGTTTTGATTGTTCTAAACATTGTTTTTCCCATACGACTTGCAACCTATATACTGATCTATGTTTTCTGGAACTGCCTTTTGCACTTGAACTACTACTAGGAGTCATGTGCTTTGTGGCACCGCCTTTCCTTCATGGTCTGATTTTCATCCTTTTTTCATGGTCCTCTTTTGTTTCATGCAAACCCATAGATAATACTAGCTTTTACATGTCTCCGACAGTCTCCGCTCATCAAATCACCTGCATTAATTACTTGGCTTCATTTATCATGAGGTTGTTATCTTCTTCCTTTCTTGAATGAATGAGTGAGTTTTCTAGTCTTATCGGTTTATTTTACTTGTGTGAGAAAAACAGAAATTAAGTAGATTGATTCATTCAAAGTGCGTGTCGAGTGCTTGTCATTTTAGCTTTGAGTTAATGAAGCTGACTTCTCAACTTTGATAGGCTATCTTTGATGTTGAAAGCAGAGAGACATGGCGCAGTCATCCTTGATCAGAGAGTATGACTTGGGAGGAGAAGGGGAACTGTTCAAGGCTTCGGAGCCTATCATCAACTAATCGCTGCTCAGCCTCGCCTAATCGCGGTGGCGATCATGATGATGTCCGGAAAGGACAATGCGATGGAGGACACGATCAAGGCCTCGTATATGAATGGGCCTTAGTGAGGCGCTGTACAAGTGCGATAACGAGCTGTGGCAAAGTCAGCGAGCGAGGAGATGGTATCCAAACTCCTAGACGTCAAGATCCCA
The DNA here is from genome assembly GCA_030063025.1 of Avena longiglumis. NCBI lineage: Eukaryota > Viridiplantae > Streptophyta > Magnoliopsida > Poales > Poaceae > Avena > Avena longiglumis. The sequence goes on from CP125977.1 coordinate 502,785,894, forward strand.
GTGTTGCAGGTTGAGGAAATTTGGTTGTCTCCACCGTTGTGTCTTTGCCAGCTGTTATCATTGCTATGCAAATTGCTGTTTTTGCAATTCCATTGACATGCTTTTTATTTATATGCCAATCTCCAAGATGTGTGGGTCGTCCTTTTGTTTTGAGATAGTTTCAGTTTACTTTCAGTCGTTTGTCGGTGCAGTTGTAACAATATGGAGGACGCAGATGGCACCTGCTCCCTTGCCGACAGGCTGCTTCGTGGTCCGGCGTGACCGTGGCATTCTGGCCCAGTTGGTGGTGCTGATGTGGCCTCCCTCACCTCACACGAGGTGTTAGGCCTAGTCACCCTTGGCTTCTACTAACTTTCAGGCTCCATTGTCATGCGATGGCGGCGAGGTCATCGCCGCAGCGGTGGCCTTATTCTACTCTGTGCGTTAAGGTGAGTCATTGGGTTCCCCTTGTTTCTCCTGTAAGTGCTTTGTGATGGTCTTGAAGTGTCATCACACATCACACTCGTGGTTGTAATTTGCACCGGCCCAAAGATGGACATGTACACCTCACGAGTCATGGCTGTTGTTATTTTACGCTAAGTAAATCAAACACCATAATCGAGGTGAACATGTTATTTTCTGATCTTGTCCATCTAGATTTTGTTTGTTCTGGAACACTATTATTTTGCTCCTTTTTTGGACACTATTATGGACATGTACACCTCACTAGTCTAGTTTGGCTGCAACTAGTGCTACTTTCTTTCTCTTTCGGTTGCCATCTTGGTTTATTCATGGATTTCTTTTGAATGTACTATATGACTGCTAGGGAGCTACTGGTCGGGGACAGCTGGAGAAGAAGACACGGAGCTTCTGGCCGGAGATGGCTGGAGATGGAGCTGCAGGAACTTCTGGACTCGCGCGACAGATGCTGGCCGGAGACAGCTTGAAGACGGCCATTGTATGCAGTTATGCCATATCCACTTGCCTGCTTTAAATATGCCATTGTATATTCATACTGATTTGTATTAATCAGTGTGTAAATACCTATTTGCAGGAATGAGGGATGTGACACAAAAAAGATTCAGAGGGCTGATTTCTTGGTGAGCACATAGGACCTGAAGAAATGACTACTCTGATACTCAACACCAGTATAAAGTGGTTGACTTGGGTTAACTTATTGTTGCCTAGCAGATGTTGCAATTGGTGCTATTTTCTAATAAGTTAATGTAAATACTGAATTGTAATCTTGGATGTGCATTTGTGATCCTGCTATTTGCTGATAAATTATATGCATATTGTGTATTTGCTGAAAATGGTGTATTTTCTTGATGTATTTGGAAACTCTCGTGTATTTTCTCGATTTATTGCATGACTGAAGCAATTCTAGAAATGAAAATGCAAATTCTAGTTAAAATATAGCAGAAATCTGGACTGGCTGAAATGTATTTGGGCTCTAGAAAGGCTGTGGCCCAAAATATACTGTAACAAATCTGAAATAAATAAGTGGACCGTAAGAAGGCAAGGCCCAAAGTAGACAAACCTAAAAAGGCCAAGGCCTAGCAAATAAAAGGCTAGAATTATTGGGCCAGCCCATTTAGATTACTAAAATGGACTGGGCTGATTTTGATTTAAGACGATTTCATTTCGTCACAATTTTGCCACGTAGGATCGGCCACGTAGGATTTGAGTGGCCGGCTAGATGGTCCATGACGATATTGGATCGTCATAGGCGTTATGACGATTCAATATCGTCATAGGCGGTTATGACGATTTTACCAAAACGTCGTTATAGTTCATTTGCGGCCTTTCGACTTCGACGATCTCAAAATCGTCATAGAATCGTCATAAACGGACTACTATGACGATTTTGTGACGAAAATTGAGGGTCATATATAGCCAGATTCCTTGTAGTGCGGTGCCTCCGTGAGATGCACACGTGCAACACCTCGACGTCTCCTCCTTCCTCGGACCAGCGAGTATGGTGGAGAGATAGATTGGATCTACAATACGACGGCGTGGTGTATATGGTGGAGAATTTCTGCTGCAGGGCTTCGCCTACAAACGTGGGAGGAGAGAGGAAGGCGGGGCTACTAGGGCTTGGAGGAGGTGTGTGTGGTTGTAGGGAGGCGCACCCTCTATATATATAGGGGGCGCCACCTTGCCCTCCTCCAAGCTTATCTCTAGTTTAAACAATTTAAACTCTCCTTATCTAGAAATCCTATCTCTAGTTTAAACGATTTAAACTCTCCTTATCTAGAAATCTTATCTCTAGTTTAAACGAGTTTAAACTTATCTAGGATCATTTGGGCCCTATGGGGCCTTGTGCCCCCGGCCCAATGCGCCAGACACTCCCTCATAGGCCCATGCCCCTCCCGGAAGGTGGGGCCACGTTGGTCCCCTTAGGAAGGTTCTAGAAGCTTCCAGACAATACCGATTAACCCGAATAATTTGAACTCCAAAACTGCATTGCCTTATATGAATCTTATTCTCGGACCATTGGAACCTCTCGTGATATCCGGATCCCATACGAGACTCGAACAAAAATTCATAAACCAATTATCTAATCTATCCTAGCGTCGAGATACGTTAAGTGTGTGACCTGCGGGTTCGAGAATATGCAGACATGATCTTCTATCAATAATCAACAATGGTGCGGCACCCATATTGACTCCCACACATTCATCGATGATCATATCGGATGAACCACGATGCCAGGATTCAATCAATCCCATATATATATTCCCTTCGTCTCGCGATATTTTACTTACCCGAGATTCGATCGTCGGTACCGTCATACCTAGTTCAATCTCGTTCACAGCAAGTACTTTACTCGTTCCGTAATCCGATATCACTTTGTGATTAACTCCCTAACCACATGCTTGCAAGCGGTGTTGATATCGATTACCGAGTAGGCCCGAAGTATATCTCTCCGACTTGGGAGGAACAAATTCCATCTCGATACATACAACCCAACAGATACTTTCCGATCACCTGAGAGACACCTTTATGATCACCCTCTCATAGGATGACGTTTGATGACCTCAAAGCTTTCTTCCGGTACCAGGGAGTTGCATTATCTCATGGTCTAAGGAATACAATATTTGACATAGGAAAAGCTTCGCAAAGATGAACACGATGAAACGATCTAATTGCTTCGCTTAGTTTGGGTATGTCCTTCATATCATTCTCCCAATGATATGATCTCATTATCAATTGACAACTCATGTCTATGGTTAGGAAACCTTAACCATCATTGATCAATGAGCTAGTCCATAGAGGCGTACTAGGGACACGGTGTTGTTTACAAACCACACAAGTATTAATGTTTCCGCTTAATACAATTCTAGCATGGAATATAAACTTTATCATGAACAAGAATTATAATAATAAAATCTTTATTACTGCCTCTAGGGCATAATTCCAACAAAAAATTTTAACCACTTATGTCTAATCATCCTTTTTAATAGATCCACCCCGTGGAACTCAGGGTTTTGTGTGCATACAAATATTTTTTGTTAGCGATGATGGTTAACTGAAGGAATACTTATAATCTTCCCACTCCTTGATAAAAGGAACTTGTAGCTATATGTAGAAACATTTTTCCCTCACATTCATATATATAGGAAACCCTTATGGCAAATATTTTCCTCCTAATTATCTCCTTCATTGAAAAATACACAACAATTTCATACATATAAAACAAATTACAATGTGCATTTATGTTCATTCTTTTTAGCTATGATGTGTGAAACTTAATGACCATATCATCACGCCCCTTTCTTTGGTTTTATTTTTTCCTACATTTTGAAGTTTGAAGGGTATCAAAGCTCTAACATCAATTAAAATGTGCTTTAGATCAAACTTACATATAGATTGTAAAGTATAACTTATATAGTATGTTTTTAGATGAACTCTGGATAGTATGTTTGATATAACTATTAGTATCATTGTTAAACTTTACACTTTCATCAGAATAAACCAACATGTTGTTCATTAGTTTCATTATAATTTTTACGCTACAAAATTTAAGAAATATGTAACTGTAAGTTTACATTTTTGGACCTATTTTATTTGTTTGGATTGTAGTCAGTTGGACCATGTAAATAGTAGTAATGTCTGATGTTGAATTAAATTAGAACTAAATGAAGCATGGAAATCTGAAGTAAACACAAATTTTAAATAAAAATGATATTACGTCAATCAATTAATTACAACATAAATATTCATCTAACATATATAGGTGGCCCATCAAAATATCGTATGTTTTACTTGGCTCGGCCTTTTGTATTGACTCATCTACTTGCTATGCTGTTATTTACCATGTTATGCCCTCTTACTGCTTCTTTCGATCTAATTTTTTCTCTATATTTTCTATATCATCTATGCTTTCCCACTACGGTTATGTAGTTCCACTGACAACAACTCAACACATAAGATCCACATTGTTGGAATCTATAAGCCTAGTTTAACCTAGGTCTCCCTTTCCTCTTGAGGCAATATTACCTTCATGACTTGGTAGATGCTCATCGAGTCAATTAATTATTATTTTTCACTTCACATTTTAGTTGGGATACTTATTTTGTTTTCAACAATATACATGATATAATTTACATCTTCCAGACTATATAGTATATGAATAATTATCATAACAATCAATTAGTGGTTCCCCTCAAAAAACTTATAACAACCCGTAATAGTATAATAAACATCATACATACTAAATTAAGCACCAGAAGTAACTAAAAATATTTCTAACTGCTTAGTATTTGTGACTAACTATCTATGTTCGTGTCATATCCGTTAATATATGTCCCTCTTTCACTTCGTGCCTAAGACATGCATGAGTAAACGCCAAGTATTTCTAGTTGCTTATTATTTGTGACTAAGACATGCATGATTAAATGCCATGTGAGCTCTCGAAAGCAAACTTATCAGATAATGTTTTTAATTATTCCCTCTGACTCATATTAGTTGACTTGGATTCATCTAGATACGGATGTATCTAGTCAATTTTTAGTGCTAGATACACCCGTATATAGACAAATTTGAGTCAACTAATATGGGTCAGAGGGAGTATTAATATATTGAAAGGAGAATAGTCACCAACTTCTCACTAGAAAATGGGAACTAAAAAAGTATCTCGCTCTATTTTTCCGTGCGAATCCTGCTTTCACTATATATTGGATTTCTAAGACAAAATATAGTCAGTGTGGTTAGCAAACCACAATCACGCCAAGGTGCTTCCCAATAAATATGATGTTGCTAATTTTGTTTAAGAAAAACTTCTAAAAAACATTGTTAGTCAAAAAATAATTTAGACAATCAAAATACTCATGATAGATTAGAATGCCTGTAATATATCGGTTGTCCCACCAGATCCTAGTCGGATAATGCCATTCTTGAAAGAACATATTTACTCCTCATTGTATGATTTTGTGAGTAATCCACACAGCCAAAGCTGAATTACAAAATTATACACTTTGGTTAATACAATCTATAAGTTATGCTTTTATCTGGATCAACGCACCTCAAAGTGTACATGTACTATTAATTCCAGATGAGACGTGAGATGTCGCGACTTTGCTTCAAGTACACTTTTAGCTTACCAAAATTTGTTCCACCAGATATACTCTTTTGTCCGAAAAAAATTAAGACACCAAGCAGTTTTGTGTCGAATAATTAGTCTCTAATTATTTATATACGGACCTCATGCATATGTTCTCATCACTGGCATTTCCTGATTTATTGTTTCTTCTCGATTTGTGCAGTACGAAAGGAATGTTTTCATGAGGATGGGTCGCGGAGCAAGTAGTCGGCGCACGAAGAAAACATGCTCAACTTGAAAGCACCTAGCGCTGGCCGCCGGCTGGCCGGCCGGTGCGATCTTGCTAGCTAGTTTCATATCCGACATGGCCCATTGGTTATTCAAGAGAGAAAAGATATGTTTACCGTAGGAAGAGGAGAGATAAGGATTGGTGTTTATTATTGACACGGACTTTCTAAATCTAAATCCGTCACGACCGACAGTTCCTCCAGTCTATATGCGATCTCCAATTTAAATTGTAGTCACGATTCGGTATGATCAAATCTGGTGTTTGTTTCGTTTCGTCCACGTGACATACATGGCCGGTTAGATGTACATGACACGCAATGTCTATGCATATTTACGTTAACAAAAAGTCAGTTGATCTAAGCCGTTATAATTTGGTCCCACCAAAATTGGACGAATTAGATTATTTTAGTGATGTGGCTTAACCTGGTGGTTCCGTTAGACATCCGTATATTACTTTTAGTATATAATAGATAGATATTGCTCATATGTTATTCAATAGACGTAACAAGATCACGAGACGACAGACGGGACTAGTGAAACTTTGATGACAACCACCAATATCGATATTAGCTCCACTACCATAGTTGAGCAAGTTCATCACAAAAATGAGCAACAAAAGCTCATCAGGGATTCGGGAGGCTAAAGAGAGCAGAGATACATAACTACGGAGCTAGCCTTTTATTGTTGATTTGTCTTCGTTCAAATCAGTCTACTGCTTGGGCTTGAGCAAGCCCTAGCTGCATCCTCATATGCTTGATGGCCGAGGAGGGAAACTGGCCAATCTTTTTTGGGCTGGTTGGGCCTTAATCTACCCAGTAAAAATCTATCCTACGTGCGAAAAATGTCTAAATGGGAAAACTCTAAAATGGCAAAACAGATCAAGGTTGGATGCTTGTTTATAGTACTACTCATTCCGCTACCAGTAGCAAAAGGTACCATAAAAATGGCTAAATACAGAGATAATATTAGAACAGAGATTTATGCATAAACAAGTAATTATTTTACTAATATCTATATAATGGTTTAACTTGTAAGTAAGATAACAATGCACTTGTCTTCTGTAACCACAACAAGTGTATGACAAAATGCACTGCAATGGTGACCTCCCATGGATCGGAGCCGAACACTCGAGGGCGCCACCGAACCATGACAAGATGAGTAGTGGGTATGGTGTTCAGTAGTTCACGAGTTAATGGTAAAAAAACCACGACATTTGCGCGAGAAGTTTAAAATTCACCACTTATAGAAGTTTTGTAAAAATCTACCAGGATTGCGCTGGTGGCTTGCACTGATGCTATGATTTATCCTTGCTAATTGAATTTCTGACGAGTGGATCCCACCATCATGCTGATGTGGGCACGACAATTACGGGCCAGGGTGATAGACGTGAGAAGGATTTTGCAGCGGAGAGTTTTCTACAAATTTTAGTGGACCCCACTTGTCAGTTTTTTTTCAATTCTTGTTTCTTTTTTAATTTTTCTGTTCTTTTTACATCTGCAGCCTACCGTCGGAGGGTCATTAGCACCGCCCCTCCCCACCATCGCCCCGTCCCAGCCGTCGGTGTTGCGCTGCCCCTCCTTAGCACCACCTCCGTCCCGGCCGTCGGCACCAACCGTCCCCATCACCATCTCCCACTAGTGGAAACGAGGGCTTTTGTTGATCCCGAAAATGGGCTTTAACACCGGTTCTTCTACGAACCGGTGTTAAAGGGGGGGGGGGGGCATACCAGCGTGGCCTCTGCGGCATTAAAGGAGCCCCCCTTTAACACCGGTTCGTGCCACGAACCGGTGTTAAAGGTCCTACCGATGGCCGTGCACCCTTTAACACCGGTTCGTGGCACGAACCGGTGTTAAAGAAACTATATAAGACACCACCCAGCCCACACACCCCACTCTTCCATTCTTTCACATTTTGGAGCCTAGCAAGAGGGTGTGAAGAGTGCTAGTTGTGTTTTTCATATGCACTAGAGGTGTTCGGTGAAATGCCCGAGAGCTCAAAATAAGCTTTCTTGTTGCTCTTTCCGTCTCGGTCGAGGTCGGCAACTATAGTTTCATGTGTCATTGATGTACTATATATATAAATGGTCATCTCCCTATTATTTTTGATATATACTACATATTAATGCAGATGAATCGGCAATGGATGTACGGTGACCGCCGCACTTCCGAGTACATTACGGGCCTCCAAAATTTCATCGTTGTGGCTAATGCAAACCGTGGTCACAATGGTTTTATGTGTTGTCCGTGTGTTCACTGTCAGAACAAGAAAGACTACTCAAATACCAGAACCATTCACGCCCACCTGCTTCGATCTGGTTTCATGCCCAGCTATAATTGTTGGACCAAGCACGGAGAAAAAAGGGTTGTGATGGAAGACAACGAAGAAGAAGAGGATGATGAAAACTATCTAATATGTATCCTGAATATGATGATAATGCAACGGAGGTAGATAATGAAGATCAAGAGGGAGCAGGTGGGACCGCTGATGACGATCTTGGTCGGGCCATTACTGATGCAAAGGAAGAATGTGAAACTAAAAAGGAGAAGGAGAAGCTGGAGCAGATGTTAAAGGATCACAAAACATTGTTGTATCCAACTTGCGAAGATGGACACAAAAAGCTAGGTGCCACACTGGATTTGCTGCAATGGAAGGCAGAGAATGGTGTGGTGACGCAAGCATTTTCAAAGTTGTTGGTAAAAATGAAGAATATTCTTCCAAGAAATAATGAGTTGCTGACGGTACATACCAAGCAAAGAAGATTGTACGCCCTCTAGGATTAGGCGTGCGGAAGATACATGCTGCATTAATGATGCATCCTCTACGCGGTGAGAAGTACGAGAATTTGGATGCATGCCGGTATGCCTTTCACTGCGTATAAGATCATACGAGACGATCTGGCGATGTTGAGGCGAGGCCCCTAGGAAGAAGGTTCCGCCAAGGTTATGTGGTATGCTCCTATAATACCACGGTTAAAACGTCTCTTGAAATAAAGAGCATGCCAAGTTGTTGCGATGGCACATGGAAGACCGTAAGAAAGACGCGATGTTGAGACACCCATTGGTGGGTCACGGTGGAGAAAAGTCGGCGAGTACCGGACTTTACGTGACGCAAGGAACTTAAGGTTTGGTCTAAATGCAGACGGCATGAATCCTTTTGGTGAGCAGAGCTGCAGTCCACTGACACGGCTGTGACCCTATGTATCTATAACCTTCCTCCTTGGTTGTGTATGAAGAGGAAGTTCATTATGATGCCGGTGCTCATCCAAGGCCCGAGGCAACCCGCAACGACATTGATGTGTACCTAAGGCCATTAGTTGAAGAACTTTTACATTTGTGGGCCAAACCAGGTGTACGTATGTGGGATGAGCACAAAGGGAGCCATTTGACCTCTGAGCATTGCTTTTGTAACCATCAATGATTGGCCTGCTCTTAGTAACATTTCAGGCGGACAAATAAGGGATACAATGCATGCACACACTGTTTAGATGATACTGAAAGTGTATATTTGGATAAATGTAAGAAGGTTGTGTACCTAGGGTATCGCCGATTTCTTAGAACACGCATCGATGAAAGAAAGGCAAGCATTTCAAGCGTCTGGCGAACCCGGAGGAAGCCTCCTCCATACCGGTGAGGAGGTATTTGGTATGGTCAAGGACCTAGAAGTAATCTTTGGAAAAGGTCTGACAGTCTATCTGTTCGAATGACGATGCGGACACGCCCATGTGGAAGAAGCAATCTATATTTTGGGACCTACCCTATTGGAAAGTCTTAGAGGTCCGCTCTTCAATCGACGTGATGCACATGACGAAGAATGTTTGCGTGAACACGCTAGGCTTTCTAGGAGTGTATGGGAAGACAAAGATACACGGAAGCACGACAGGACCAGCAACGTCGAAGGCCCTCAAGATCCTATGCATCCCGAGCGAGAAGGGTAAACGATGCCACTTAACTCGCCACTACGCTCTTACCAAAGCGAGAAGGAAATCTTTTTGAATGTCCGAAAGCGGTATCAAGGTCCGTCGGCTTCTCGTCGAATATAAAGGGAATAATAAATATGGCGGAGAAAAAATTCCAAAACCTGAAGTCTCATGAGCGCCACGTGATTATGACACAATTGCTTGATTGCATTGAGGGGCTTCTACGAAAATGTTAAGTACCCATTGTGAAGCTATGTGCATTCCTCAATGCAATATCTCGAAGGTAATCGATCCGGAAAGCCTACGGGGTTACAAGCAGATGTGGCCCAATGTCTTGTCGACTTTGAGTTGGTGTTCCCACCATCCTTCTTCAATATTATAGCGCATCTCTGGTTCACCTAGTAGAAGAGATTGCCATTCTCGGTCCTGTATTTCTACACAATATGTTCCCCTTTGAGAGGTACATGGGAGTCTTAAAGAAATATGTTCATAACCGTGCTAGGCGGAAGGAAGCATCTCCAAGGGCTATGTAACAGAGGAGGTCATTGAGTTACGTGTTGATTTTATTCCTGACCTTAAGCGATTGGTGTTCGAGAATCACGACATGAGGGAGGCTGCGTGGAAAAGGCACCCTAGGATGTAAAGCAATGATATGTAGGGACGGGCATTCTCTCAATCAAGCACACTACACGGTTTTACAAAGATCTATCTTGGTTGCCCCGTATATCAATGAACACAAGAATTTAATACGCCTCAAACACCCGGGGCAGTCTGATGAATGGATTATAAGTGAACACATGTCGAGTTTTGGTGGCTGGCTGCAAAGACTTCTCACGAATAACACCACTGTTGGGGATCAGCTGTACTTGTTGGCCAGGACACCGTCTTCGACTGTATGTACTTTCCAAGGGTACGAGATAAATGGGAATACATTTTACGCGATAGGCCAAGATAAAAAGAGCACCAACCAAAACAGTGTTGTCCGCTTCGATGTAGCAGAATACAATGGGCAAAAGACCACGTATTATGGGTTCATAGAGGAGATATGGGAACTTGACTATGGACCTAATTTTAAGGTCCCCTTGTTTCGATGCAAATGGGTCAAGCTAACAGGAGGAGGGGTTGAGGTAGACAAGAAGTACGGAATGACAACGGTGGATCTCAACAATCTTATGAAGAACTTAGACGAACCATTCGTCCTAGCCAATGATGTGGCTCAAGTTTTCTATGTGAAGGACATGTCCTCCAGACCAAAAAAAAGAAAAAATATGCAAACGAATACATCATATGATGAGCCAAAGCGTCACATAGTTCTTTCAGGGAAAAGAAACATCGTGGGAATCGAGGACAAGATGACATGTCGGAAGATTATAATAAGTTTGATGAAATTCCGCCTTCACGGAAAACCCACCAAACATTCCGTTAAGTAAAGAAGATGCTCCATGGTTACGCCTGAAGCGATCATAAGGAAGGGCATATGCCAAGAAATTCATGCTCATATTATGTAACTCTAGTTCATGTTTTTAATATTAATACATGTCTTGAGTGTTAGTCATGTTTTGTGGATGGACCGGGACTATGAGAAGAAGTTGTCCCGATTCGTACTTACCATCTTGCAGCTTTGTAACTTGTCTAACTAGATCAATACACCAGGGAGCTAACTAATTTCACATATTAGGGAGTGCCTCTATGACCAGTTTCTCGGAGATGCCGGAGGACTGGGCTCCGTCGGCATCTCCCTGAAACTGGCCGTAGTGGTGTCCCTGCCTCAAACTGGCTGGAGGACTGGACTCACAAGGATGCCTATTTATAGTACAAGCAGCTCGACATAGTGTTGACACTTACAAAATAATGTCGACACTCACCCCTATTATTAGTCCCGGTTGGTGTCTCCAACCGGGACTAAAGGTTCATCTTTAGTCCCGGTTGGTGACACCATCCGGACAAGGTACACGCCGACGACATAATGTCGACATGCACTCACCCCTATTATTAGTCTTGACTTGTTTTGTCCCGGTTGGTGTCTCCAACCGGGACTAAAGGTTCATCTTTAGTCCCGGTTGGTGTCTCCAACCGGGACTAAAGGTTCATCCCGCCATTTTTTCCCGCCATTTTTCTTCCCGCCATTTTTCTTCCCGCCAGTTCTTCCCGCCATTTTTCTTCCCGCCATTTTTCTTCCCGCCATTTTTCTTCCCGCCAGTTCTTCCCGCTAGTTCACTATATATATATGTAGGGGGTTGGCCTCCATTGTCATTGCACATCTCTAGACTCATATCTGCAACCTCATCACTCTTTCCCATGGCTTCCACCGTAGCACTAACCCCCAGGGAGGCGTAGGCGCTTTGCGCCTCGAACTACCCCTGCCCGAACTCTTGTGTCCCCGTCGGCTGGATCTTTGGCGTCGGGCGTGCAGTTCCTCTGTCCCTCTAGGTGTGGCGCGGATGGCCATCACGAACCACTACTACTTGAGCTCACGCCGAGCGGAGGAATCCCAGATGGCATCCCGACTATTTCCCTACTTGGGAAGCCTTCTTCGTGGATCGGCATGAGAGGCTCGCCAGCACGAGGAGGGCCCACCTCCTCCTAACTTCAACGAGGCCGGCCGTCGGCTATGGTGGCGTCGGACTCTTGAGCGTCATGGCCTGACACCGCCGACTCTAACCCCGTCTGCGCTACCCTCAAGTCCAGCCCACGCGCTACCCTCAAGTCCAGCCACGCGTACTCTCCGGAGGTTCAATCTGGCGACCCGGCGGCAGCGGCGATGGCGGCGACTACTGATGGCGAGTATTACAGGTGTAGGCAGGAGCATGACTGAATCACTCCAACATTCCGAAACAAGTTCGGCCGATTGTTACTTAATCTGGCCATGTATCTTAATTTTCAGTTTTTTTATGTATCTTAATTTTCAGTTCCAGTTCGGCCGATTGTTCCAAAAAGGCATTTTCCATTTGCCGAGCATAAAAAACGGACGGTTTTGTGAAGCAACCACCAAATGGCTAATTCAAAAAACCACCAACACATTGATCAAAAAACAATGCAAGGTTAGAGAGGCTTGGTGAGATTCAAGTGTATACAAAAGATGCGACATTTAAATATCCAATCAATTCAAAAATGTTAATACAAAAGATGCGGCATTAAAATATGATTTGATCTAATAAAAATCATTTACATGAATGGATAGATATTATTTTTCTGAAAATTATGATATATTATTCATATTTTTCTGAGTTGAAATGAAAAAGATATGAATTTTCTAAATTCATATCATATTTTTTGAATTAAAAAAGCCCCTTTAATGCATGAAATAAGTGTTTTAATTATTTTAAAAAAATTCATGTAAAGTAAATATAAAATGATTTACATGAATGGATAGATATTATTTTTCTGAAAATTATGATATATTATTCATATTTTTCGAGTTGAAATGAAAAAGATATGAATTTTCTAAATTCATATCATATTTTAATTAAAAAGCCCTTTAATGCATGAAATAAATGCCCCCTTTAACACGGTTCGAGACAGAACCGGTGTTAAAGGGCATTATTCGTTCAAGCACCCACTTTAACACGGTTCGTGGCTGGAACCGGTGTTAAAGTGTAATAATATCTGCTAAGCGAAATTCCCCTTTAACACCGGTTCCAGCCACGAACCGGTGTTAAAGGGGGGGTGTATTCACCTTCCTCCCCTTCCTTTCTTCCCCCACTGAGCCAGATCGATCGATAGAAGCGCCGCCCCCGACCCGCCGTCTCGCTGCCGCCGCTTCAGAGCCCGACCCGCCGTCTCGCCGCCCCCGACCCGCCGTCTCGCCGCCGCCGCTCGGAGCTCGAGGTTCGCCGCCCCCGACCCTCTCTTCCCCGCATCCTTCCCCTCCCTCTAACACCTCCTTCCGCCACCGGCCGGCCCTCCCCCGGCAGGCAGCAGGTTGCCGCCCCGCACCTCGCCGGCCAGCTGCCGCTCCCCGCCGCCGGCCACCGCTGCTCCGGCCCCTCCATCCGCCACCACTTCCTACAGAGTAGACCGTGACGTGCGGGGCGAGCAGCGAGAGCGCCGAGGGCGGCTGGCGCAGCGAGCTCGGTTTCTGCGAGTGCGGCGCGCGTGGCGGCGGGCGAGCGGCTTCGGTTGCAGCGCCAGCGCCGTGGCGAGGTTCTGACAGCAGCGTGGCCTGGCGGCGTGTGGCGGCGAGGGCGTCGAGCTCGGTTCTTGGCCAGCGGCGTGGCAGCGGCGCGCGGCGTGGCGGCTCGGTTGCGGCGGGCGGCCCCCTCCCTCCTGCGTGGAGCTTGCTCGGATGGATGGTCGAGGTTAGGGATGACGGGTGGGGTCCGATGTGAGAGAAAAGTGTAGAGTGGACTGACATGTGGGGCACTCAAAGTTTTACAAAAAATTCGAGAAATATGGAGTATTTGTCTATTTCTGTATAGTATTTTTTTGTTTGGCCAATCCATTTCATTTACATAGTCTTGGGATGAAAATAAATAATCGCCAATTGACCCTCGGAACGATTCCAGGGTGCCAAAGATGGGCGAGATGAACGTAGTGACATCGACTCCGACGATCTAGGCCTTAATCCTTGCACATGTGAATTAGAAGCATGTGGAGTAAAAATAAAATAGCTTATAGCAAAGATATTATAATAGGCCACGCCTAAACCCTAACTGACCACCTCGCTCTCTTCCCCGTGCAGGAGCGTCTCGCCGCCGCCGCTTCGGAGCTCATAGGCCACGCCTAAACGCCGATGCCGCCCGCCGCCCGACGAGCCCGCCGCTAGCACCGCCGCATCCGTCCGACGAGCACCGCCGCCCAACGAGCACCGCCGCCCGACGAGACCAACGTCACCCCACCGGTGAGCGCCACGTGTCTGCCACGTGTATGATTGCTGACTCATCCTGATTAAAACTTGTTTGCTCGATAAATTGTACTACATGCATAGATTAAAACTTGTATACAAATTGGACCTCTGACTCATTTGTGTATTTATTTGTGTATTTTGGTATGAATAATATGTATATTTGTGTATGAATCCAAGTCCACTTGAATGTTTAAACTCTTACTCTAGATAATATTATTGTTTTAGAAACTATGGATCCACTTAGTAGAAACCTTGAAGAAGAAGAAATAATAGAGAACATTATTGATGAGGACACCTCACAATATCTGAACTTGGAGGGACATGACGACGACAGCTCAAGTACTAGTCATGGAGAAGATGAAGACTCCGGTGAACGCAATTTAATGGTTACAAAGTCCGGCGAGGTATATGCATTGATTAAGCCTCAGCTGACTTCCACCAACAATATTCTTCTACATGTATTAATTAACGCTTCTTTCTTCTTTTAGCCCTCTGGATCGACCAGCCAGCAACCATCTTCTTCTACGAAAAGAGCAAGCGGTAGCGAGCGACGGTTGAAAGATCGTGCAAAGTTCACGATCGGCGATCCGTGTTGATGGCAGGCCGATGGAGCCCAAGAAGGCATGAGACAAATTTATACGTCAGTTGGTGTTCTTGTTAGGGACCAAATCCCAATCATAATTGAATATTGGAATAAGCCAAAGAAGGCGGCGGTACCTTTGTCGATGAGATCCAAAGAAACGCTTTGGAATTCGTTGTTGGTAAATTTCACCCTTCCGCCAGAGGAGGATGAAAACAACCGGTTATAAAGAAAAAGGTCAAAGAGTGGACTCTAAAGAAGATGGCTGAGGCTTTCCATATGGAAGACAAAATTGAACAAATTTGTCAAAGCTCGCGAGACTCAGATTCGAAGACGCATATTATGCGAAGATAAGACCTCACGGCCCGAATTTGAGACATATAAAAAAGTGCTATAGCTAAAAAGAGGTCGAAACCAATACGCTTAATGCCTGAAGAAGGAATATCACCAGAGGAGGGCGGGTCGGTGGCTACATATCTCGAGGCCTAAGTGGGAGGAACCGAGAGGGCCTACTGAGAGAGGATCACACCCAGCAGATGGGTGGGACCTACGTGCAAAGACTTGGTTCTACGGAATCGGGGCAAGGTTGGACCCAGAAACAGGATTGTGTATCTTCCCAACCATCCTTGCCAAACCCCTCACTGAACTCATCACGGCATACGAGGAAACATTCGCCAGGACCTTCCATCCCGACAGAGAGAATGACCAGCTCACACGCGCCATCGGTAAAAAAGAACACCCTGGACATGCACGAGGCACAGGGGGTATGACGTGGAAGGATGGGTTTGCCGACTGGAGCGACTCTTACAGATGGCGCGACAGAAAAGAAAAAGAGCGTACAGAGCGGATGACACAGATAGAACATGCACTTGCGGCGCTGCAGACGCAAGTGAATGCACAACAGAGCCATCAAGCTACCGGCCCATCTCAGCGGCATGAAGAGCCTGCATTGGAAGCTGCCCGCGGCCCAGACTCTGCGCGGAAAAGCAGTGTGGCTTCCACGGAGAACATGCAGCCAACGCTTGAAATGACGGGTCCTCGATACCCCGTTGATGAGATCACGGAGAGCGAACACGCTGAGCTGCATGTGAGATTAATGGGCTTATCCATTAAGGTGGCTATCGCTATGCCTTACCTCCTGTAGCTGGTGGAACTTACCACTGCCGACCGATTCCAGATGGCTATGCTATTGTCGGGGTGGATGAGGTTGTGAAGGAATATGAGGAAGCACAGCTTGACCATGCTACAGGTGAAGGGGAAACTCAACTCAAATTTGCAGTGAAAACAACCATTCTTTGGAAGAAGGAACACATTGTGCTTCCAAATTGGAGGTCACTGGCACCGCCCGTCTCCTTGTCGTCGATCGAGCCGCTTCAGCTATCTCCTCTTGGCAGCCATCTCCGCCCGTCGGCCATCTCTGCTGGCAGCCATCTCCGCCCGTCACCATCTCTCTGCGCAGCCATCTCCGCCCGTCAGCCATCTCCGGTGCTTCAGCCATCTCCTCGGTAGAAGCGGAAGAGCACTGCCACGAGGAGCATCAGTAGCGCCACAAAGAAATCCGCAGAAACCGTCGCCAAAGAGTTCAAAAACTACGTCCCGCAGCCTTCCGCCAAGCCATTGCCGGTTTTACCGTGGAATCGCAGCGACGAGGAGACCAATAGGATCTCGGGAGAACAGGTCAAGAAATTCTTTGCACCTAGGCGGGCCAAAGGAGAAAATAGATCCGGCGGTGGTGGAGAAGTTTTACAAAATCTTTTGAAACCTGAAACCCCACTTGTGCCGGACTACGGCGCCAGATTTTGAAGGAGGATGCAAGGCGCCGTGAGACTGAAAGTAGCGATCGTGAGGCATCCCGGAAACAGTTCCCATGCTCGGAGCAGGAAAACCAATCATGCGCCCGCTCCAAATGTTTGACAAACGGACGCTCCTCCGTAGATGATTACGAGGCAGAGCTACAAAGAAAGGCCAATGAGATGGGGATGACTTACATTGCATACTTGAACGTCATGGGAGACAACTTGCCCAAATGCGATGTCAACCCCATACAGCCATGGAAGTATGGGAAGAATCTAGTCAAGAAAGAGGAGCTCAAGAATCTACCAACAAGGATGCGAAAATTGCACAAGTGGTACCTTCATTTCTGCAAGACGAGAAAAGAAGAATGGATCACGGCGCATATAAGAGATCAGATTTTCTTGTGCGGAGACGACGCGATCGACTTCAACATTCAAGACTTGCATTTTCTATTCAATCAGAAGGAACTCGACAAATCTGCCATCAGCCTTTATTGTGTGTAAGTACTATTTCTGTAATTTTTATCTCATCTCATTCACTTCATTAATTGCATGTATATATATATATATATATATATGCTCACCATATATGTATATACTATTATGCAGGAAAAAGGTTATGGAATGCATGAAAGGAGGCCCTTTTGACATTGGGTTCGTTGACCCAAATAGAGTTCATGAAGAAGTGGTAAGAGACAAACCCGGGCAAACAGAAGATTACTTGCTAAAGTCTTTACTGAGACAACAAACCAAAAGGGAAATACTATTGCCTTACAACTTCTCGTGAGTACTGTTACCCTCTCTCTTGTACACATTCTGTTTCGGATTACTCGATGTTAAGTGTAACTGATGATGAGTTATGCGTACGTAGGTTCCACTTTATTCTGCTAGTCATTCAACCCGACTCAGGAAAAGTCCTTGTCATGGACTCGTTACGAAAGAAAAAGAGCTATGGGCAGACTTTAGAGAAATGCTCCAGAGGTAATTTCAATCATATTATCGCACTAGATCGGCAACTTTCGTGACAATAAGTAATTAATTACTCCTTTATCCATTTTCTTTGTCGGACAGGGTTTGGAAAATGTTCACGGGCAGGGCCGTGGGGGAATGGTCAGAAGAACTAAAATTTGTAGACCAAAATGTAAGTAATACTAGCTAGCTTCCAATTCCATTATATCATGTTTTATTGATTATTATTTTGATTGAACTCTCTATTCTCGTAAAGTGCGCGCATCAGGGACACGGCAATAACTTATGTGGGTACTATGTTTGCGAATTTATTCGCAACACGATATGTGCGACAGGCCAAACCGCACTAAAACAACTTAGAGTAAGTAAACAAAGTCCACAACATTATTTTATTACCATCAATTGTGTTGAGTTTTATTCTTATATATATATTGACGGCCCATTCTTCATATATATTCAGATCGAATGGATGCGGGACCAACTCCTACCATTTGAACGCATACGAGCCATTCAAGAGGAATTGGCGGGGTTCATACTTGATGAGGTCGTCACGCCTGGCGGAGATCTCTTTAGATATCCACCAAAATGAACGATGACCATGTATGTGCCGATGACGATGTATGTGCCGATGACGATGTTTGTGTATAATAATAGTTGCTTAATTATTCATGTACTCGTATGTACCGATGACGATTTATAAGTATACCGCTCCCGATCAATTTCCCTCGCCCTCCCAGAAATACGTCCGAACGGGCAGGCGAGTCTGCGCGAGATTTAGGCCGTTTTCTGCCGCAGAGTTCTCGCCGCGCAGAAAACGGCCTAAATCTGTCGTAAGAATCTTAACACCGGTTCCAGATACGAACCGGTGTTAAAGGGGGGGGGGCTGAGGCCTGCGGCAGCCCCACGTGCGCCACCCTTTAACACCGGTTCGTATAAGAACCGGTGTTAAAGGGCCCCCCCTCTAACACCGAACCCTCAACAGCGGTTGGGGAACCGCTGTTAGAGGGCCCTCCCAACCGGAATTAAAGGGGGGGCTCTGCACTAGTGTCCGTCCCCGGGCCGCCTATCTCCCCGCATGCGAGATGGGTTAGGGGGAGTCGCCGGTGACGCGCTTGCTACTCAAGGTTTGGGCGGTGGCACACGAGGATGGGACTCGGCGTCGGCGCGCGGCAGGCCACCTTAGGGACGGGGGCATCAGGTGCTAGGGAGAAGACCGCATTGGGGGTAGCGCATGCCGGGGATCTAGCCAAAGGCAGACCATGGACAGAGGCGGGGGCGACACCGTCGTTCGAGGAAGGAGGTGGTAGCAGGGAGTGGCGCCGCCGGCGGGGGACCAGTAAAACACCACCAGAAAAGAAGCGGTCAACGCTAGGTTGTCCAAAAGAAGAAAAACAAATACTATAGAAGAAAAGAAGAAAAACAAATAGAAGAAAAAAGGGAAATAAATAATAAAATAAAAATTAGAAAAAGGAAATTTTACAAAAAAAAGACCCTAACTTGAGATATGTCTCCCTTTGAGCGCTTGAGTGTGCCACGTAGGCCTGGCAACAGGCCCCATTTGTTAGAATCTTCGTTGGCATGACCAAATCCTACCATTGGTGCACATTGCAAGCCACCAACATGGAATTTTGCAAAACTTCTAAAAAGTGGTGGATTTTTAAACTTCTCGCACAAATGTCACGATTTCTAGCACATCATTGTCGTCGCATGTTGGAGAAATAGTACACATACTCATAAAACAATAGGAAATTAAGCTAGTGCTTTTTCAGTTTCATAATATAAAATATTTTAGCTTTGTGAAAGAGGTCTAGCTTGATACACTTTCACAAAGCTAAAACTTATGAAACGGAACGGAGGGAGTACCACTGAAGGTCTATGTAGATCAGTCATGTATCACCTGCATAGAACATTTCCCGCTGTCTCCAATTCCTATGCTGTGCCCACAGCTAGAGAGTAGAGAGCACATGTACAATAGCGCCTGCATGCTCTCCATCGCCGACTTTATTTTCATACTGATGATAAACAGGAGGGATGCTTTACTCCGTGGAGGATAGAGAGCCGTGTTTTCCCAATCCTATATATCCAACTCACACGCAAATATCCAGCAAAAACTTAGTACTACATGGTTTTTCTGTCGTACTTATTTATTCATGGCGTCAGTTATTGGCTAAAGCGTATTCGATGATGTACTGTTGTACGATAAAAAATTCAACCGCAAATAAAAAAAGTATCTACTAGCTAGTACTCCCTCCGTTTCAAATATAAGATGTTTTAGGTTTGTGAAACAAATATATCTAGACTTTTTTTATTATATAAGTTCACTCAGGTTTGAAATTAATATACACACTAAAAAAATCTAAATACGTTTTCTTCATAAATCTAAAACATTTTATATTTTAAAAGGGAGAAAGTATATATGATGCGCAAGGTGATATCCAAATATTTGTTCACTCAGTTACCCATGCACCCTCGTTTACTACACTCAGGTAGTACTGCGGGCACAAATCAAACGATCACATGCCTTTTGAGCGCTTTGCTGATTGTTGCTGACACGTGACACCACTCGGGAACGTCATAGGCCTCGTGTCAATGATCTAGGGGCACGCTGGAGCAACTTCGGAGATAGTCAGGTAGCTGAAACTCGAAAACACATCTTCCAATCCAAGTAATCTCTAGGACGATACGTCTACATTAGCGACGAGTCATATGGTTAGTGTGGAAGAAGTCGATGTTGCAATACCGACCCTGACCTCTAGGACGATGGACACACAGACGCCATGGACCCGTGTTTTGGAGTCCCCGGTGACGTTCCCGAGTATGCGCAAAAACTTCTCCTTTAAAAAATGCCATGGCCCCTAAAATAGAGCTTTAGTTATTTATTTCATTATAAAAGCAGTTCAAGTCTAATGTACAAGTTCAATATTAATGTCTCCTTTTGAAGTGTATATAGTTTTTACCATAACTGTTACTATTACTAGAGGATAATAAAAATCCAATTAAACCATTGTTCATTTTGGGTATTTGTGGACTTCTTTGTCTAATCATTTTCTTACATGATACCTCACTATATATTCATGGCATGCTAGTTACCAGTTTATACACGGTGAGGTTTAGTCATCAAGTTTACATTGGCTTCATCAAGACTTAGGAGATGAATGGAAACTTGTTGAGGAAAGGCTACAAAAATGTCTTAATAGTTAGAAAGGTAAATTGTTATCCCTTGATGGAAGACTAGTACTCATAAATTCAGTACTTACTAATATGGTACTGTATATGATCTCGTTCTTCCAATTACCAAAAAAGGTCTTGAACAAAGTGGATTATTTCCGTTCAAGGTTCTTTTGGCAAGGGGATAGTGACAAAAAGAAATATCGACTGGCCAGATGAAATGTGGTTTGCCGCCTAAAGGAGTTTGTTGGATTGGACATACACGATTTGCAAGTCAAAAACACCGCACTTCTGGGCAAATGCCTTTTTAAACTACTTACAGAAGATGGTGTTTGGCAAACCATGTTATGGAGGAAATATATGGGGTCCACGGTTGTGTCTCAAGTGATTTGGAAACCCGAAGATTCAAATTTTTGGGCGGGTCTTATGGCCACCAAGAAACATTTCTTTCGTTTTGGTGCTTTCGAGATTAAGGATGGATCACAGATTAGGTTTTGGGAAGATAAGTGGCTTGGTCAAACTACTCTTCGCGAACAATATCCAACTCTATATTCGATTGTTAGACACAAAGGGGATACAATTTCTACAATGATGGAAGACTATCCTCCTAATGTGTCTTTCAGAAGAAGTCTCATCGGTCCTAGACTGGTATCTTGAAACAATCTATTATTACGATTATCCATAATACAATTGTCGGACGGTGTTGATGTGTTCAAATGGAAATTACTAGAAAGTGGTAAATTTTCTGTTGGCTCACTTTATAAAGCCTTGATCCAACCTGATATCCCGGTCGATGATAATAGTAAAATTTGGAAAATGAAAATACCCCTTAAGATGAAGATATTTGCATGGTATCTACGGAAAGGGGTCATTCTAACAAAAGATAATCTTGCAAAGAGAAATTGGCATGGAAGTATACAATGTGTTTTTTGTCATCAAGATGAGACAATTCGCCATTTATTCTTTCATTGCAAATTTGCTCGCTCTATATGGTCATTCATCCAAATAGCTTCTGGTTTATCTCCGCCATGTTCTGTAACCAATGTTGTTGGTAATTGGTTGCATGGAATTGTTGATAAGTACATAATTTTGTTTAGGGTGGGAGCGCTTGCCATTATATGGTCGCTATGGCTTTGTAGAAATGACAAGATTTTTAATAAACATTGTGTCTTCTCCTCTGTAGGTTATCTATCGAGCCACGGCTATCCTCCGATCATGGAATATTCTCTAACGTATGGAGTTTCGCGACTTATTTATGGAGGGATGTACGCGATTGGAGGACACGGCGAGGGATATTTTCTTCCGACAATCAACGGAAAACTCAAAAGGATGATTAGCACACTGCCGATATTTTTCATTCTACGTGTCTAAAATGTTAAAGCTTTTGTTGGCATCAGTTCTGGGTGTGTACATTATGAATGGGTTTATTTTATAGCGGTTTGAGGGACTATTAGCTTGTAGAAACTGCTAAAGAGTTGTCAGTGTAACAGATGTGATCACTTTGTGTTAGTGGAGATAACACTAGTTTATGAGATGATTCTAATCGTAGATGTACAACACATCTTGTAACTCAAATGTGAGCATGCTAGAGCCTGGTTCGTGTATGAATTGTACCGAGGTTTAACAAAGACTAGATCGAAACAAGGGCTTGAAGCTTTTTCAGACCTAATTATGTTTTCTATCTCCGCACTTAATGCCTATTGATTTGTACAAATCACCTCTGTGAGTTGTCCAGTACATTTCCTGGCGTCCCCGACTCATATCCTCTTGTAAGAAGCATCTAACATCGCACGCTTGTCCATTAAACGCATTGACCACAACAAATCGATCCTGCCTCCCCAACACTATACTATCTTTGAATGGACAATCAGAAAGTCGGTTCAACACATTTGAAAAAAAGTAACTCAATAGCAATCCAGGTAGTGCTTTGACTTTATATATCGAGTAAATAGAAGGACCATTCAATTATTTTCAACGACTTTCAGTATCTAGAACTACACTGATTTGTTGGTCTGAATGAACTTGAGACCATCCTATTTGTACTTTTTTCAACTTCTAATTTTTTATACTTCGATGTCCCTAAGAGTGATGAAAGCCATGCATGAGACACATAGAATTGAAAAATAGTATATCAGCATTACTCTAGCTATATAGATCTTCTTGAGCTTTATTCGATATCCAACCACAATAGTACCACTACACTTACGACACCAAATATCCTAAATATAAACTACGACGTGTCTGAAAGAGAAAGAAGCAGCGCATCACCTCAAAACAATTCGGGGTGAACTCATGGCCGTTCACAATTCAAGAGGTTTTCCGGCAAGTGATCTGTAGTACCCGGTGGCCCTGGGCATGGGAAGCATGGGGAATCGCCAGATCTGCGTGAACGCCGGGAAGAGCACCATGCCGGAGGGGGCACTAACCATCCAAGGCCTCCGGACTCGGGTAACTGCATTTCATGTATCTCCAACGGGATGAAATCGCAGACGAAGACCAACAGCGGCTAAATGTCCCAAACATGGCACTACTACTACGTGCTGCGGGTCATGTCTGAACTCTGGCTACTTGGCCTCCAGCTGATACTGGTTGTAAATTTCGTCGGCGCTCTGTCGGGCGTCACACTGATGATGACGACAATATGAGAAAAGGAGAACATCAGCGGTACGGCATTGTAGGAAGTGCATGGGTGCATCGACTGGCCATATAAAGCCCGTAGATGGATTTGTGTGCCAAATTTATATAGCAGATATTACTTTTGCATGTGTGGCATACCCCTTTTGTTAAGGAAATTTCGTTTTCAGAGACATTTCTTATTTCCATTACTTTCCCACTCCATTTTCAGTCATTATTTTCGGAATCCTCCATATTGTACACCGCGGGTCTAGAAAAAACTGACGCCTCTGTGTCACTCGCACGGGCGACCCCAGGGCGATCTCATCTAGCCAAAAAACCTAGACCGCACAGGCCCTGCTGGACGGCGCCGGCGCCGACGGTGTTGGCGGCGCCCTGACTGTTGTTTGGCAGCGGGGCATGGTGGACTCTCCCCTACTCCTCCTTGCAGGGAGGCGGTCTTTTGATGGCCTGCGGGCGGGCGGCGCGGCTCCTGCTATGGCGCGGCAGCGGGATGGCGCGGTGGTGTGGCGGCGGTGCAGCGAAGGTTCGTCCTTGTAGCATGGTTGTAGCCTGGTTCTACATCGCAACGCTGACCCTCGTGGTGCTCGTGGAAATCACGCCGGGGTCGCCCTCGATCTGCCGGACTAGTTCTGGCGGGTCTGGTGGCAGGTGAAGACTGGTAGTGTGGGCGCTGCCGATCTGGCTTTGAATAAAGGGGGTTCGGTCCTAATATCCCTCTCTATCAAAGATGATGATCTACCTATCGCCTGTCTTCATCGATCTGGTCAAAGTGCTGTGTTTCGGAAGGCTCCGCTAGGAACTCCAATCAATGCCATGCCTGAATTTTGCCGTATCAGATGGGATTCGCTTGTGCACAACCATGTTTTTTTCTAACCGTTTGGTTTCAGTGGGAGCGATGCGAATCTATGCTATCTGTTGTCATCACAAGACATATCTTTAGTCTCACGGTGAAGTCAATCGTGAAGAATGGCATGAAAGCCGAGATTTGGAGACTAGCAATGGTGGTTTGATTCCTGGTGATGACGAGGTTTTGGCTTTGGTGATCCATGAATTGGAGTAGTGACATCAGAAAGTGGGGACGATAGCACAAGAGAAGTTCAGAGTTCAATTTTGCTGGATGAAAGGTGAAAACCCAATGTCCGACCTTAATTGGTTGTGTCACCCTATTGAAGGCATTGTTTTATGAGAGCGGACTTTCTCCGAGATGAGACATCGTTTTTGGAGGATCCGAACTTTTGGTGTTGTCTTGGTGGTGTTAGGTTCGCTGCTATATGAAATAGATCACTGTAGCGAGACTTTTCTATCTTTGTAACTTTTTTTGGGCTGTGTGTATCCGTAAGACCGCTAATGCTATTCATTGCTGCATAGACTGAATCTTTATCGGTACACCACCCGTGAACAAGAGTGAACTGGACCTCGTCTCATTACGTTTTTCGGTTGGTTTTCCTGGTTTGTGGGCGGTTTTTTCTGGTTTGAGGGGTTTTTGTTTTAGTTTTTTCGATTGTTTTCTAGTTCTCTCTTTTATGCTTTTTCAAACTCAAACATTTTCAAACTCAATCTTTTATAAATCTTAACATTTTTCAAATTCAACCATTTTTAAATTTCAAACTGTTTTATTTTGAATATTTTTCAAATTTAAACATTTTTTAATTTCAACTATTTTTAAATTTTAGCAGTTTTTAATTTTGAACATTTTTAATTTAAACATTTATCAAAATTTGGATTTCTATTAGCTAGAAAAATAAAAAGAAAAATATAAACTTAAAAAGAAAAGGAAAAAATATAATACCTTTTATTGGCCAGCATAGAGCGGCCTATGAAGAAATTCCCATCAGGCAGTGAGCTATTCTCTCCCGCTAAGGGCCTCTTTGATTCATAGGATTTACATAGGAATTTTGTAGTATTTGGATCCTATGGGAAAATTTTCTACACACGCGTTTGATTCATAGGAACATATCCCATAGGAAATAATTCTATAGGAATCTAGTAGTGTAAATCCTATGGGAAGAAAACATTAGGTCATACCTCATGGAAAATTCCTTTGCAACAATCAAAGACACTTTATCTTCCTATAGAATTCAAGTATGCATGACATCCCAATCCTATGTCTTTCATATTCCTATAGTTTTCCTATCATATGAATCAAAGGAGCCCTAAGAGTGGAGCATAGGAGCTTCCCGAGAGTCCTCTTTCGGCCTTACCTGCAGTTGTGGGAGCTGGGATTTGTCTCCCCTCGCGGCATGATCAGGTTGGATGCCGACCAGGGTTGGCCCATAGGGTGGGGCAGAGGGACATTCGTTCCAGGCCCGATGATGAAGGGGCCTTGATCCAAGATTTTTCTCGTTTATTCATATTAGTCTACTACTTTTAAGATTCAACAATATAAAATAATTCTAAAATATAAATGGTCCAAGTTGTAGCCTATAATGATTGTATGCTAAATCCTATTTTCTGAGAAAATACTCCAATATTTCTAAACAAATTATGCTACGATTTGGCCTCTCCAAATGTGTAGCAACACCATCCCTCATATGCCTTTACAAGGTTGTGAGTTCTCATTAGTAAAGACTAGCTAAAGATGCAATCACATAACTATATCATTCCGCAAGCTGTTTTTCTCTGATTCGTGACGATTCTACGTTTTCCATCATGCATGATTGAGAGACTATTTCCATCCTCTTATTAATTTAGTGTCTACTATGTAATCTCTTCTACTCGTTTTTTCGCACATGGATATGTAGAAAAGGAGGAATTAGTAGAGATAAATATTATGGTACACAGTTAGTAGAATACGTAGTTTAGAATGTCTTTGCCGAGATTTCAAAGATTATGGATCTATCCAATATATGGATTATCTAATTTTCTATTTTTTTACAATAATATTTCTCTCAAGGAATACACATATTTTTAGTTCTTTCGTGTGTGAATAAGTGACGGAGCTTGATAGACATTGTTGAGATATCTAAGAACGCTAATCATACTTAACCTTTCCGTCATATTTAAAATTTTATCATAAATATTAAAGATATCTTTAAGGTGTTTTCAGGGGAAGGGGGCATTTCCCCTTTAACCCTAGGAAAACACTTTTGAAGGGTTTCGCGGCATAGTAAATCAAAATTTTCTACGGAGCGAACAGAGGGAAAGCCAAGATCTAATCTAGGAGATGCAAACAACGAGAGAGATTGGATTAGATCTTCATACCCTTGAAGATTCGCACAGCGGAACGTTCGTCGGAACGTGGGTGATGTAGTCGTACTCGCTTCTCCTCCTCGCGATCCGATCCGATCTAGCACCACAAGTGGCGGTGCCTCCGTGAGATGCACACGTGCAGCACCTCGACGTCTCCTCCTTCCTCGGACCAGCGAGTATGGTGGAGAGATAGATTAGATCTACAACACGACGGCGTGGTGTATATGGTGGAGAATTTCTGCTGCAGGGCTTCGCCTACAAACAGTCGGGAGGGAGAGAGGAAGGTAGCAAGGCTGCTAGGGCTTGGAGGAAGGTGTGTGGTAGAGGGGGGAGGGGGCGCACCACCCCTCTATATATAGAGGGGGGGGGGGCGGCCAGCCTTGCCCCTCCTCCAAGCCTATCTCCAGTTTAAACAATTTAAACTTTCCCTTATCTAGAAATCCTATCTCTAGTTTAAACGATTTAAACTCTCCC
This sequence comes from Avena longiglumis, assembly GCA_030063025.1. NCBI lineage: Eukaryota > Viridiplantae > Streptophyta > Magnoliopsida > Poales > Poaceae > Avena > Avena longiglumis. The sequence goes on from CP125977.1 coordinate 502,813,278, forward strand.
TTATCTAGAAATTCTATCTCGAGATTTAAACGAGTCAAATCTCTCTAGAATCGGCTGGGCCCTATGGGGCCTTGTGCCCCTGGCCCAATGCGGCCAGGACACTCCCTCATAGGCCCATATGCCCCCTCCCGGAAGGTGGGGCCACGTTGGTCCCCTTCCGGAAGGTTCTAGAAGCTTCCGGTACAATACCGATTAACCCGGAACAATTCCGAACTCCAAAAACTGCACTGCCTTATATGAATCTTATTCTCCGGACCATTCCGGAACCTCTCGTGATGTCCCGGATCCCATCCGAGACTCCGAACAAAAATTCATAAACCAATTATCCAATCTATCCTAGCGTCGAGACACGTTAAGTGTGTGACCCTGCGGGTTCGAGAATATGCGGACATGATCTTCTATCAATAATCAACAGGGTCTGCAGGCACCCATATTGACTCCACATTCATCGATGATCATATCGGATGAACCACGATGCCAGGATTCAATCAATCCCATATATATATTCCCTTCATCTCGCGATATTTTACTTGCCCGAGATTCGATCGTCGGTACCGTCATACCTAGTTCAATCTCGTTCACAGCAAGTACTTTACTCGTTCTGTAATCCGATATCACTTTGTGATTAACTCCTTAACCACATGCTTGCAAGCGGTGTTGATATCGATTACCGAGTGGGCCCGAAGTATATCTCTCCGACTTGGGAGGGACAAATTCCATCTCGATACATACAACCCAACAGATACTTTCCGATCACCTGAGAGACACCTTTATGATCACCCTCTCATAGGATGACGTTTGATGACCTCAAAGCTTTCTTCCGATACCAGGGAGTTGTATTATCTCATGGTCTAAGGAATACAATATTTGACATAGGAAAAGCTTCGCAAAGACGAACACGATGACACGATCTAATTGCTCTGCTTTGTTTGGGTCTATCCACCATATCATTCTCCCAATGATATGATCTCATTATCAATTGACAACTCATGTCTATGGTTAGGAAACCTTAACCATCATTGATCAATGAGCTAGTCCATAGAGGCGTACTAGGGATACGGTGTTGTTCACAAACCACACAAGTATTAAAGTTTCCGCTTAATACAATTCTAGCATGGAATATAAACTTTATCATGAACAAGAATTATAATAATAACATCTTTATTATTGCCTCTAGGGCATAATTCCAACATCTTTCACTTTAAACAAGGGTCCCTTGATGTTGTGTTGCCCTAGGGCTTCCAAAATCTATGGACCAGCTGGCGACCTTCTCTTCGAGGTCGATGACCTCAGTTTTGCTGGCTCCAGCATTACTGTTCCGCGGCATGAGAAGGTTGGACTCCAAGAATGTCTCTAGCATTACCGTTTGGAACTTGTGCTCGCGGTGGCTTAAGGTCATGCACTGACTCAAGGAGCGTATGTGACCTTGTTCATCGGCATCCATCCATTATAATGATTTTGTGGCGTCAACATCCTTCTTGAGAATGCTTGATCCAATTCTTCTTGTTACTTTTTTTAAAACATTGAATTACTTGGGAGTCTTTTATCCCACGGTTTGTGCAAAATCATATGTGAAAAAATATTTTGAATTGTTGACTCAACCATTGTTATGATCGTGTGAATGTTGTTTTTATTAAACTTATAAGAGTTTATAATCTTTGCTTATCTGAAATATGGTTTTTGAAATAAGGGTGTAGAATTCTTAATATCCCGCATTTTGAGATTGTAAAATCCAAAAAACATTTTTGGAATTGTGAATATCGGAATATTGTAAATGAAAATAAATAGAATATTTTTACCATAATTGTGCAAAATGGTGATATAATTCATATAAAAAATTAGATGTGTATGGGAATTGTGAAATTCTGAAAGTATTGGTACAATCTCGTAGTTGTCAAATTTTCAATATGGCATTAGCATTTGAACTTATGAAAATCTTGGAAAATATTAATATTAAATTTGCATAAACAGTGAAAAAACCGAATCTCACGGTTGGCATGTGTTTGTATCTTGTGTTAATTATCCTGACTAATCATTATGTACTAGTGTTTTTTTGAGAAATTTCACCAATCTATTAATAATCATCAACAGTAGTACAAAAAGTCCTAAAAGTAATAAAAATTACAGATAGGTCGATGGACCACCTAGCGACGACTACAAACACTAGCACGAGCCAAGAGCACGCTGCTATCATCACCCCTCCATCACCGGAACCGGGAAAAGCTTGGCATAGTAGAACTTGTTAAAGTAGACAGATAGAAAATTGTCGTGCTAAGGTCCAAAGAACCAGCGCACAAGAGCAACAACCTTCGTCAATGATACATCCGTAGATTAGAAAAAAGCGACCTGAAATTCCATCAACTAACACGAAAATCAACCAAATCCCAGGAGATTGGCGGACACACGACTCCACGCGCCCGGCACTAGTGATTTATAAAGAAAAAGTTAAAGGGATTCAAAGATTGAACCGAGCGTTGAAAACAAATTAAATGGCATACCTGACACAATAGAGCCATGTGTCAGTTTTTATATTTAGAAAATCAGTAGTATATCAAAATATGAAAATACAGTGGCCAATAAAGGCACGACTAGTGATGTGGCAACCCTCACAATCACGTACTCCCACCCCGCATGGGCATGCCTAATATTTCCCCAAAATAGATACTGTATATTATAATAACCAATTATATGTGTACATTAAATTTAACAAGGGATGTATCGCATATCCAGATGCACCTAACCTAATCGTGATAATGTTGTGCGATGGTAGTGCCTCTCGTAATCACGGTAACTGTCATACAAATTGCACTACAGTGAGCCCTCGCTAATAGAACGAAAGCTTAACGGGTAAGGATGGCAATGGGCAGGTATGGATAGTGTGGAGCAATATCATACCCACATTCGTGTAGTTAATGAGTAGAAAACTTTACCCATACGGGTATAAATCTTTATCTATTTTGGGTATCCGACGGATAAGTGTCCAATAATACACAAGTTATTCACAATTTTTCATTAATCAATATCATATTTAACAAAAAATATATCTACTTAGTACATGACAATTACCAAATTTTAGGCAATATCATACTTGCCCCTAGGCTACTCGGCCGCATAGGGTGAAACTCTATAGGTAAGTTTTACAAGTCGGTCTAAATGGACAGGGTATAAGTATACCCATGGGTATAACCCTATATCCGTGCTTATAACTATGACTTAACAGGTAAGGTATGAGTATTACCCATAGATATAAAAATATGTCCATACCCTACCCATGTGGATACGGTACCGCACCCATGGGTAAAATTGCCATCCAGGCTCGGCCCTGAGCCTGTACAGGCAACGCGGCCGCATAGGACCCTGATCATTAGGGGCCTCATCTAGGAACGTAAAAGTCCGGTAGGAAGAACGAATCCCTCAACGCCGTCTTCTCGCCTCCTCGTTGCTGCGTTGTCCTCGATTCTAAATCATGCCGAGGATAGGGTGGTGTTCTGCCGTTGCAATTGAGACGAAATTAATGGAGCGGAGTTCACGATTTGCTGATTTCAAACAATTTCCTACTCAATCTGCATCAGTTAGTACAATTCCCTTCCTATACATCACCCGTAGGTTTTACTTGTTCTTGTGCGTACAATCTGCTCTAACTTATTCCATTCGGTCTTGTTTACATGCAGATTTGAGAGAGAAATCTGGTGGAAAAAGAGCGAACGGGATTGGCGGCCGGGTTGTTCCTGGCGCTCGGCGCCCGGGGACAAGGGGATTCCAGGCCGGTAATGGTAAGCATCACAAAATATTAAAGAGACTATAGCTAATTGTGTATGGTGGCCTTTATTTTTATCATGCATCGGGCCCCTAAATTGTCGGGGCCAGCCCTGTTGCCATCCTTATTAATGGGTCTTCGACGAACAATGAGTAGTTGAGGTTACAGAGAGAGCTCCACTCCAGTAACACAAATTGTTTCGGGGGGTGGGGGGTGAGGGGGTGGGGGGGGTGGGGGGGGGGGTGATAGGATCTCTAGATTTACTCTTATTGAAGAAGAGGATGACACTAAGAGTTGGAGCAATTTTCAGGCTTTATCAAACTCACACACAAATGCCATGCCAATCACAGGGGTTGGGGATACATATTTATAGGCTACTAGCCATCCAAGAATATACTAAATGCTAGTCCAAGATGCTAGTCTAAGATGTTGCCTAAAAGCAGTCAAGGATGCTTGGTCCTTGCTGCTCCTAACTGATGCTGCTAAAGCAGTCAAGGATGCTTGGTCCTTGCTGCTCCTAACTGCCAGTCCTTGCTACAAGGACCATGTGTGTTACAGCCCCACAAAGACAGACAGTACAGAGACTTATGCATCATTCTCCCCCTAAGTCTTGTGCGTTGTCTTGTGGGAAGGCTAGACCATCCCAATCCTGGAGCAGAGTCCAAGGAGCGTGATCCGCCTAAGAGGCTTGGTGAGCAGGTGTGCAAGCTGATCCTTGGTGTTGATGTAGCTCGCCGTGATGCTCCCTTCATCCAAACAGCGTCGGATGAAATGGTACCTCACTCGGATGTGCTTGCTCCGTTCGTGGAACACGGGGTTCTTCGCCAGGGCCAGAGCGGACTTGCTGTCCACCATGAGCTGCACTGCGCTGGTGTCTCGACCGAGGAGATCACCAAGCAGTCGAGCAAGCCAGAGGGCCTGAGTGCAGGCAGTGGAGGCCGCTATGTACTCGGCCTCGCAGCTGGACATGGCCACCACCTGCTGCTTGACTGACTGCCAGCTCACGAGGCACTTGCCGAGGAAGAAGAGGATCCCGCTTGTGCTCTTGCTGGTGTCGATGTTGCCGACGTGGACGTTGTCGCTGTAACCGACGAAGTGTGCCGCCCTAGGGCACCTAGGGTAGTAGAGGCTATGGTCGAGATTTCCCGTAACGTAGCGGACGATCCTCTTCACAGCCTGCTGGTGCTCCGTCGTCGGTCGCTGCATGAACCGACTAATGTAGCCGACGGAGAATGCCAAGTCCGACCGTGTGTGGGCGAGGTAGCGAAGGCTTCCCACAAGACGCCGGTACTGTGTAGTGTCCACCTCCTCCACCGTGCTGTCGCGGCTCAACTTCAGCCTCTCCTCCATCGAAGTGGGAGCTGGGTTGCAGTCGGTGAGCCCGGCTAGCTTAAAGACGCGCTTGGCGTAGGCGGTCTGTCGAAGCGTGATCCTGGAGTGGTCCTGTTGCACCTCGATCCCCAAGTAGAAGGAGAGGAGCCCCAGATCACTCATCTGGAAGGCGGCCTTCATTTCTTCCTTGAACGCCGCCACCTCTGCATCCTTGGTGCCGATGATGACCAAGTCGTCGACATAGACACCTACCAACAGGGCATTTCCTCCATTGCCCCGTCGGTAGACGACCGCCTCATGCGGGCTTTGCCCGAAGCCCATCTTCTTGAGCGTGGAGTCCAGCTTGGCGTTCCATGACCTTGGTGCCTGCCGCAAACCATAAAGAGCCTTGCGTAGACGGAGTACCTTGCCCTCCTGGCCAGGAATTGCAAATCCCGGTGGCTGTTGCACGTAGACCTCCTCCATCAAGTCGCCGTTGAGAAAGGCAAACTTGACATCCATGTGATGGACGCGCTAGCCCTCCTGAGCGGCTAACGCAAGGAGGAGTCGCACGGACTCCATCCGTGCCACAGGAGCGAAGGCGTCGTCGAATTCGGCCCCCTCCTGCTGCAAGAAACCTCGGGCCACCAAGCGAGCCTTGTGCTTGACGATGGCGCCGGCTTCATCCCTCTTCAGCTTGAACACCCACTTAAGGGTGATCCCCTGTTTACCTCGAGGGAGGTCAGCGAGCTCCCAGGTGCGGTTCTTGTCGACTGCATCCATCTCCAACTTCATCGCGGCTTTCCATGCCACGTCTTGCTCCGCTTCTGCAAAAGACCGAGGCTCACCGTCGTCACATGCAAGTTGCAGTTGCGCCTCCAGATTGCGTGGCACCGGTCCCGGCACCGGCTGGTCGCCGAGGAGACCTTCCATCGTATGGTATCGCAATGGCTCGCCGTCGTAATACACGTCGATGCGCTCCTCGTCATGAGCGAGCGGGGAAGCGAACTCCACCGGGTTGCGCTCGACGCGAGCTGGTGCTGGTGTAGACGTGCCCGGAGGTGTGATTGCTGGTGCTGGAGTAGACGTGCCCGGAGGTGTGACTGCTGGTGCTGGAGCACGCGGCGTCGACGGCTGTGGTGCCGTCGGTGTGACAGCCACCGGGACTGATGGAGACTTGGGAACTGAGGTAGACGTGCTCAGCGAGGAGGAGCTGCCTGCTCCCCTGGCTCCCTCGAAGTGGACGTACTCGACAATGAAGTCGCCATACGTCGGAGTCGAGCCGTCGTCCACCGCCTTGTCCCACGCCCACCCTCGCCCTTCGTTGAACACAATATCTCGCGCCGTGCGCACACGCTGTGTCTTCGGGTCAAGGATGCGGTAGGCCTTCGAGCCCTCCGCGTAGCCGATGAACACTCCTTGAGTGTCGTGGTATTGCCGACGAGTACGCCATGGAGGGTTCCTCACAGTGTGTGTTTAGAGACGTGGGGTAAGGCGGATGGTTGACGGGTACGAGGTAACGGCTTACCGAGTTCGAGAGATCCCTGGCAACGGTGGAATCCTACTCCAGCTATAAATCACTATAAGGGCAATACGCCGAGTTACAGAGATAAGTTCGCTGTGCGAGGTTGTCTGAATCGATGCCCTAAAGGCTCTCATTGGCCCGACTTATATAGTCGCCAGGTCCTAGGGTTACAGGGAAAAGTCCTAGCCGGACAGGTTATAGAGTCCTACACCGTCTATTACTAGTCTTGTGTATCTTGCACTCCAAGGCTCCGGGTACGCTGGTGACTCCACCATAGCCTTCCTTTATCCGGCATGGGCCTCCCTTCTGGATCCACCTAACTGGGCCGCCCAGCAGGCCATAGGCCATGCTACCGACTATGGGCCACCCGGGTTAGTCGGATAAGAGACATGCTATAAGGATACACATATAGCATATCCCCAACAGTAGCCCCCAGAGAACTCCGAGATCTTGCGCCGTCTTGCCTCTTCACGTTGAATGCTCCATCTAGATGGATGCCGGCAAATCGTCAAGCAATATCTTGTAGTCCTCCTAAAGAACCCTGCAAGGTTTTATCCGTCTTCGAATGGTAAGCCGGAGAAATGCTGAATCTTCCATTGTAGTCTTCCGTAGTCGGATTAAATCCGTCCATGCCGGAATCTTCGATGCGACGGCTCATCTAACCGTGTCAGCTAGGACGACGTAGGCTTAGGTCAGCAATGCCTCGTAACTCACACATGCAGAGAACGCAATCATATCCGATTTTCCCGCGCGAGTGATACGAACTGTTGGCGGTGACGGTTGGAGACGTGGCGAAATTACCGCGCACGTTCACGAACACGTCGTCTATGCGGCAACCGTCCGATCAGCTGCACGAATCTTGATGCAGAGCATGATAAATAGTAACCGTGGGACACTTTCCACCTTTACCCCATTCCTCTCGCGTCATCGTCTTCTTCCTCCAGCCGCACGCCTCCTCGAGCTCTCCACGAGAAACCTCAAAAACCCTAGCCTCCCTCTGCATCAGTCGCATCCTTCCAGCACCCCATGGCCAGCAGTAGCTCCTCCCCATCGATGGCGGCGTCGAGCGAAGCCACGATGAAGCCGGCGAGCTCCGTCGTCGTGCCCCCAGAGGGCCTGGTCATCCCCGCATCGGCGGTGAATGAAACCACCGACGGCGACCATAATCTGGCGGCACTAGAGCCTCTGGAAGAAGAGCCAGACTCGCACAAGGGAGACTGGCGCGGCTCGGACATCACCGACCGCGACATCCAAGAGATGGTCGCCGAAGGCTACCTCCCCGCAACGGAGGGGCTCGCTTGGCGGGCGGCGCCGGCCGGCGAGGTGACACCTTCTCCCCAAGCCGGAGAAAAGGTGTACCTCAAGGCTCAGCTGGTACGCGGCGTTTCTCTGCCCATCTCCCACTTCTTTATCTTCGTCTTGAACCACTACAAGGTCCTACCCCATAACCTCTCCCCCAATAGCATCTTAGTGCTTAGAAACTTCGTGGCACTTTGTGAGGGTTACCTAGGGATTAGGCCTAGGTTAGACTTGTTCGTGTACTTCTTCACCGTCAAACGTGAAGCCGGACACAGTAAGGAGGAGCTTAGGAACTGCGGCACCATAAGCTTCAAGATCCGACTTGGCCGGCGGTTCCCCGACATCGTCGGCCACGAGTCATGCAAAAACTGGCAGCGGACGTACTTCTACGGCCCCGACATTCCTTTGGCGGGCCGAGAAGTAACGTACCCGGGCTTCGCGAATGGAGCCGCCGCTGAAGTTTCCACATGGAGATCCCATGCCTTCCTTCCCTCCGACCTCGACGCTTCTCGAGCAATAAGGCGGATCGAATGGTTCGTAGAGAAGGGTTTGACCGGCTTGGACCTGGCCATGTGCTGGTTCATCAGGCGAATCCAGCCTCTGCAGCATCGCGCGAAGTTAATGCACGAGTATACCAGTGATCGAAGGGATACCCTCCGGATCTCCGTGGATAACTTCTCGAGCGATCCGTCAAGCTCCGCCTGAAGGACATCGTCAAGGTGAAGGATAAGAAGCGTGGCTTTACCATCACCTGTGACATGTACGTAGACGGCAAGTGCCCAAAGGTAGATATGTATTTTCCGTGTACGACATATACTCCAATTTATCCGTCTTGCCATTACCACTTCATCTAACACGGTGATTTCTAACATAACATCTTAGCTATCTAGATGAGGAGAACCTGGCTGCCCAAATCTACGATCCAAAGATGAAGTAAGTCACGCTTGTGTCCGACGACGATGTCCCATTGGCGCGAAAGCGGAAGAGCTCCACCTCTGACGCTGCCGACGGAGGCAAGAAGAAGAAGACGGAGGGTGGAGCCTCCAAGAAGACTACCGCCGCCCTGGAGGCAGAAAAGAAAAGATCCACCGGGATTTTTGCCAAAGCACCCCCATTAGTGTGAGCTTCTCACTCTCCGACATTGTCTTATTTATGTGTCTTGTTCCTGTACTTATGCACTTTGCACGTTTCAGGAAGAAAGCCATAACCATCCTCAAGAAGACCTCCAAGACTTTGGGGGCTTCTAGAAATATCAAAGATATGCTGCATCGCGACTCCTCCCCCGCCATCGCCCCTGCTACTCCTACCGTCAAGCCTTCCTATGCCCCGACAAGCTCTCAAGCCCAGGAGGCACCAGGCCCTTCCGCCATGGAAGTGGATTCTGGCGCTTCTGCCGAACTCGCTATTGTCGACGAGCAGGCAACGCAGGAGAGCGTTTCTCTACAAATGGCTGAAGCTCCGGCTAAGGATGCCATCGGTAGCGGCAAGGTGGAACGGTACCTCTGCCAAGGCGCTTCTCCCTAGAAACCCTTCGAGTTCCCGAAGATAGTTTACCCGGCGCTCCTGCCGAGTAACACAACTATGGTTCCTGGAGGAGTGCCGTCATCTCCGACATGCGGTATTGAGGAGTTGCTCCGACAAGCAGATATCTTGCAGGGAAATAGCATTTCCTTTGGCAAGCTGCTGGACGAGAGTGCTACAAACCTCGAGATTATTGCACTTGTAAGTTTTACTTTGTCTTTTGCATTTCATTATGAGTATCCCACTGTAGCCCCCAAGGATGTAGACGGAAAACCATAGGTTTTGCATCTATATGCTCTAAGAGTGACTAAGTTAGAAAGAGCTCTCACTGTAGCCCTCAAGCATTTAGATGGAAGAAACTATTCCGACTAGATGATGTAAGAGTAGCATACACAATGTTTATATTTTTCAATACTGTAGCCCCAAGCCTGTAGTTGTAACTGAATTAGTTCCGACTAGATGCTTAAAGAAAAGCTAAGCATTTTCCGAGTTAAAACTTTATACTGTAGCCCCAAGCTTCTAATCGAGAACTGAAGTATCTCCGACTAGATGCTTTAAATAAAAGCTAAGCATATTGGTAAGTTGAAAAACTTTCGTTGTATCCCCCAAGCGCCTAGATGGAAAGTTTCCGACTAGGTGCTCCAAGCAGACTAAACAACAGTTTTAACTTTTTTCCTTTGTTTCACAGAACGAGAATGCTCGGAGGGGCATGGCCAACGACAAGTACCAGAAGATGCGCGCAGATCTTGAAGCCAAAAAGGGTAAAACTGCCATCTTGAAGGAACAGATCATCAAAAACAAATGTCTGTTTTCTTTTTTGCGCATTCCGTCTTGGTTTTATGTCTTCCTTCTTCGAGTACTCACTATGTATTTTGTTTTCTCCGACATGCGGAGCATGTCGCTAAGGCCAAGGATATTGTCGAGTAGTCCAAGCACATTCAGCAACTGAACAGTGAGAACAAAATCCTTAAGAAGGAGAGGGAAGAGATGCTGAAGATGCACGAGGATTCCATGAAAGACCTGCAAGATTCCGCCTCCGCGGAGATCAATCAGTTAAAGGAGGAGCCTGCGATCTTAAAAGATCAGAAGCAAGCTGCTGATGAGCAAAACCATCACCACAGCGAGGCGTTTAAGCTCCTCCAACAAGAGAAGGAATCCTTGGCGGACACCGTCTGGCAGGCTAAGGCCAACGTCTTCAGTAAGTGTCCTCCGCCTTGTATTTCTGTAGTCTGGATACTTAGAGTTTATTGAACTCATGCGATCCTTGTCGGAATTTTCAGCGCCTATGGGTTTAACCCGCTCGCCTCCTTCGGACAAGGAATGCATGGTTCTTGCCGGCAACTTCATCAACACCGCCATCACCCAAGCCAAGGAGATTTCTAAGCCCCTCCAGATATATATCAAGGCATCGGACTCCGTGACGAAGTACTCGGAGATTGATCACGAAGCCATCTTGTCATCACCCGTGGGTTATGACACCAGAGTCGCCGAGTTGGTGGACATCGACGTCTTCGTGCCCATGAACACCATCGACAGCGTCAACCAAGATTCCTCCGAGTATCATCATAGCGCTGATGTTGAGGGTGATTCTCCGGCTAGGGATGATGCTGCTTCCAAGTCTCCTAAGCCCAAAGAGTGAAAAACACTAGGTAATATTTGTTTTGCCTTTGGTGGATGCGCGGGAAAAAAAACTTGATGGTGTAACTTAAGGCGGAAAACAATGGTTGTTATGTCCTGCTACTTAAGAATTTAGTTTCCAGCATGTATATATTTTTTAAGCAAGTGTTGGCTTATCCATTACTTTGGTTCTTATGCTTGACTTTTCGTGAGTCGGAAGACTCGTTGTCGGAACCATCCGCTTAGGTGATGATGCCCAATGGCACCGTCAATAACCTGAGCACAAAATCGCCGACAATAAGTGTCAAAAGTCAGTACTCTAGAATCCACATAAAAACAACAAAGAACATGTAGACCAGAAAAGTTAAGCTAACGCCCGTAGGCGGAATTTTCACAAGTGCAAACGCAAAGCTTGTGCATAAAGGTTTTATATGATCCAAAAATGAACACTAAAGGAGGTAAAATACTCAGAAATATGAGTGAACCAAAGAGCTTTATTTCATTGATCATATAAGAGATACACAATTAGATAAAAATGCTAAGTGTAAAAAGGACGTAGCTGTGCTATGTTCCATGGCCGATCAAGCTCCGGGTAGTCATCATCCGGGTCACGTCGCTTACGCTTATGATCCTCGTTGGGTCTATCCTTTAGTTCACGATTGTCAACAAGGTAGTAAGACCCATTGAGAAGGGCCTTGCTTATGATGAACGGTCCTTCCCATGGCGGGGATAATTTGTGTGAATTTTTCTGCTTAAGTCGGAGCACCAAATCCCCCTCTTTAAATGAGCGATGCCGAACGAGGCGACTATGGTAGCTGCGTAGCTTCTGCTGCTAGATGGCGGATCTTTGGCATGGCAAAACGCGCTCCTCCTCGAGAAGGTCCATATCCAGGCGTCTGGATTCTTCAGCGTCATCCTCGTCGTAGGCGGCAACTCTTGGTGCATCGTGTAGGATGTCGGAAGGCAGGATAGCTCCTGCTCCATATACCATGAAGTAAGGAGTGTAGCTGGTAGATCTGTTGGGTGTAGTTCGCAAACTCCACAGCACAGATGGCAATTCTTCCGCCCAGGCTCCAGCTGCTCTATGTAGCGGTGCCTCTAGACGTGGCTTGATTCCCTGCAGAATTAATCCATTGGCTCGCTCAAACTGACCGTTGGATTATGGGTGTGCCACAGATGCAAGGTCAAGTTGGATGCCTTTCTCCCAGCAATATGCCTCCACTTCTCCGTGTGATAAATTGCTGCCATTGTCGGTGATAATGCTATGTGGGAGACCAAATCTCACCACTAGATCCCGGACAAACCTGAGGGCAGTTGCCCCATCAAGCTTTCTAATGGGTTTAGCTTCTATCCATTTGGTGAATTTATCAACTGCTACAAGCAGATGTGTAAACCCACAAGGCGCCGTCTGTAACGGTCCCACCATGTCTAGCCCCCAGACCGCAAACGGCCAAGTTATTGGTATTGTTCGCAGTTCTTCAGCAGGAAAATGTGGTTGTCGGGCATAATACTGGCATCCCATGCATGTCTCAACCAGCTTGTCGTCGCCATGTCACCAAGAGAATCCTTGCCGAAGGCTTTCGCGACCAACGATCGAGGAGCGTGATGCCCGCAATCTCGAGATGGATTTCCAGGATTTCCATACCTTCTAGCTGGGAAACACACTTTAGGTATACACCAAGAGTGCTCCTTTGTAGAGTTGCCCATTGATTATGGTATAACCCTTTGCTCGTCGTACTATTTGCCGTCTTTCGACTTCGTCGCGGGAAAGTTCGTGTTCGAGGTATTCCATGAACGGTTTTGTCCAAGCCGAGGGACCTTAGTCACCATGTTGACGAAAGAGTCACTCTATCCGGATTGTCGATGTCGGCTCCTTCATGGATGGTGTGCAGTGCTCGAGGAAAACTCTGGCGGAATTCGCCATACCGATCCTAGCTTAGACAACAGATCAGCCGCCTCGTTTTGTTCCCTAGGCACATACTTAACCTCGTAGCCCAAGAAGCTCTTGGCTATCTCGTCCACTTCGTCTCAATATGCCGCCATCCTAGGGTTCCGCGCATTCAAGGTGCCAGCCACCTGCTGGGCAACCAAGTCAGAATCTCCACAGCAAACTATGCGCTTGATGCCAATATCCTTGGCTACACCTAGTCCGTGAATGAGTGCTTCATACTCCGCCATGTTGTTTGTAGCCTCGAAGTGGATCTGCAGAATGTAGTGTAGCTTGTCTCCTGTTGGTGACTGTAGCAATAGACCAGCCCCCGAGCCGTTGAGCAGCTTTGATCCGTCAAAGTGCATCACCCAGTACTCTGGTTCTGGCAACGGAGTAGCGTCTGGCATCTCAGTCCAATCTGCAACAAAATCCGCCAAGGCTTGTGATTTGATAGCGTCGCGTCTCTTGTAGGTGATCTCAAAGGCGGCAAGTTCAATGCCCCACTTCGCGACCCTTCCTATAGCGTCGCTGTTGTTGATGATGTCCGACAATGGAGTATTACTCACCACTGTGATTGGGTGCTCCTGAAAGTAATGCCTCAGCTTCCGAGAAGCAAGGAATACTCCATAATATATCTTTTGGTAGTGCGGGTAACGCTACTTAGACTCCATCAAGACCTCTCTTACATAGTAAACTGGTCGTTGAACTCCATGCTCATAACCTGGTTCCTTCCGCTCTACGACGACGATGATGCTGATAACCCGGTTGGTTGCCGCCATGTAAATTAACAGGGGCTCTCCAGGCTCGGGTGCTGTAAGGATGGGCGCTGAGGAAAGAATCTCCTTGAGATGCTTAAATGCTGTATCTGCCTCATCCGTCCACGTGAATTTGTCTGCCTTTTTCAGCAAGTTGTACAGCGGCAGTGCCTTCTCTCCAAGTCGGCTGACGAACCGACTAACTGCTGCAACATAACCTGTTAGTCGTTGAATGTCCTTTAGGCATGTCGGACGGTTTATGTTTAATATGGCCTTGATTTTCTCCGGTTTGACCTCGATTCCACGCTGGGAAACGATGAAGCCCAACAATTTTCCGGCTGGAACCCCGAAGATGCACTTCTTAGGGTTAAGCATCATGTTGTATTTCCGGAGATTATCGAAGGTTTCTTTTAAGTCGAAGATTAAGTCGTTTGACTTTTTAGACATCACCACGATATCGTCCACGTAGGCGTGAACGTTCCGACCAATTTGGTCGTGAAGGCAACGTTGCATTGTCCGCTGGTAGGTATCACCTGCGTTTTTCAGCCCAAAGGGCATCGTGACATAGCAAAACATGCCTTATGGGGTAGCGAATGAAGTGGCCAATTGGTCCGACTTCCTCATCTTGATCTGGTGGTATCCTGAGTATGCATCGAGAAAACACAAAAGTTTCGAGCTAGACGTCGAGTCAATGACTTGGTCAATGCAAGGCAAAGCAAACGGATCTTTGGGACATGCTTTGTTCAAGATGGTGTAATGAACACACATTCTTAATTCATTGGTTCCCTTTTTGGGGAAAAGTACAGGATTGGCCACCCATTGGGTGTGAAGGACTTCTCGGATAAATCTAGCCTTAAGTAACCTAGCTATCTCTTTGCCAATGGCGCATCTCTTCTCATCTCCAAAGCGTCGTAGAGGTTGTTTCACTGGTTTGGATTTTGGATTAATGTTTAAGCTGTGCTCGGCAAGTTCCCTAGGTACACATTTCATGTCGGCAGGTTGCCAGGCAAAGATGTCCCTGTTCTCACGGAGGAACTCGACGAGCGCGCTTTCCTATTTGGGATCCAGGTTCGTCCCAATGGCGGTGACCTTGGAGGCATCGCCTACCACAAGTTCCACCGGCTTGGTCTCGATGGCGGCCTTGAACGCAGGAGCGGAGTCAGAGATTTGTTTCTTTGACGCAGGCATCTCTGAGTCATCGACCTTGCTCTGGATCTCTTTGAATTCTTCGCTGTATAGGACAACTTCTGCAATGGCTGCCTTGTTGATCTCGCAGTCCCTTGCCTTGGTAAAGCTTACGGATACGGTGATGATGTCGTTTGGTCCGGGTATCTTGAGTTTGTTGTAGACGAAGCATGGCTTGGCCATGAACGTGTGGAATATGTCGCGGCCGAATATGATGTGGTACACGCTCTTGAAGGGGACCACCTCGAAGGTCATGCGCTCCTGGCGGTAGTTATTAACATCGCCAAAGGCTACCTGAAGTGTAATGCACCCAAGGGACCTAGCCTCCCGACCAAGAACTACGCCGTGGAAGACGGTGTTGGTCCGCCTTAGGTTTGCCTCCGTCAAGTTCATCTTTTGTAGTGTATCCAGGTACATGATGTTGATGCTGCTTCCACTGTCCACCATACACTTGGTGAACTCCACGCCGTCAATCAAGGGATTGATGACCATGGCGTATTGGTTCTCCGTGGGTATAAGGTCTGGGTGGTCCGTCCTGTCCCAGGTTATTGGAACCTCCGACCAGCGCAGGTACTGAGGGACTGGGGGGAGAGTAGCCATTAGGATCCTCAGAGAGGTCTTCTGTTGTCGGACGGTGGGGGTGCCAAGGAAAGTGTGGTAGACTGGGGCCTTCTTCGCGAAGGGGTTCTTGCCCTTGTCGTCGGTCTGGGCGGCGTGCTTGGGGTCAACGTTTTCGTCCATGTCACTTGAATCCTTGGACTCCTCCTCCTTCTTCTTCCCCTTGCCCTTGCCGCGCGGTCTGTTCTTCCGACTTTGCTTGTAGCCGGACTCCGGGTCTTCCTTGAGGCCGTTGACGAAACTGCAGTGTCGATTGGTATGGGTGGCTTTGCCGTTGACGTCGAGGTGTACGAGGCATGGCATATCACGGTACTCCTCGTAGGTTTGGGGAACACGGAGCGGCGCCGAGGTGGTTTCACTTCCTCGTTTCTGCCCACGACTGGCTCCCCTTCCTCGGCCACGCTGTCCGCCCTCTCCTCGTCTTGCAAAAGTCATAGCGACCATGTCGGTAGATTGCTTTTCTTCTGGAGCGGTTTTCCTCTTTGTACTACTGTTTCTCCGAGCTTGGGTTGGAACGGCCGTTGCCGGCAAGGAGCCACGAGCATCGTCGTCAGCAGCTGCGAACTCACTAGCCAACTGAATCATCTGGTTCAAGTCGAGCTGGTGATTGTCCTGTAGGCGCTTCAGCTTATGTCGGAGAAACGTGCCCCTTTCTAACCCATCGATGAAGGCGGCCATGGCGGAGTGCTCCTGTCATCGAGCTTGCCGATGTGGCCGAGCTCCTTGGCGAACGCGAGGCAGCCAAAGACCCGTAAGTGGGATACCGCCGGCTTGCGCCCATGCCAAGCCTCGTACGACGTCTTGCCGTCGAGTGCCTTCGTAGGTGAGCGGTTGAGGATGTAGACGGCTGTCAGCACCGCCTCCCCCCAGAAGACAGCCGGCATCCCTCTCTGCTTGAGGAGGGCCCGGTCCATCCCCACAACCATCTGGTTGCGCCGCTCGACGATGCCGTTCTGCTGCGGGCTGCAAGGGGTGGAGTAGTGGAGCTGAATGCCCTCATCAGGTGATGCACGGTTTAATTCGCTGTGAATTCGCCGTTGTCGGTGCGCAAGAAGACGCGCAGCTTGCAACGACTACCGCAGCAACCTGCGTACGCCTGATGGCGTCCGCTGCTTCTCCCTTGGTGCTGAGAAGCACCACCCGCATGTAGCAGGAGAAGTCATTGACGAGCACCAGGAAGTAGCGCCGTCCTCCCGGTGTGGCCGGAGTCACCGGTCCACACAAGTCCCCGTACACGAGCTCGAGCTTCTCCTTAGTTCTGAAGCTCGCCTGCTGGGGGAAGGGGAGTCGCCTCTGCTTTGGCACCACACAGACATCGCAGAACTGCTCCACGCGTTCGAGGCACGGCAGGCCTCGCACCATCTCCTTGATGCTGAGCCGCTTCAGGGCCTCGAAGTGAAGGTGCCCGAAGTTCTCGTGCCGCTGCCACGCCTCGTCGTCCCGATGAGCGGCGAGGCAGAGGGGCTGTGCCACCTGCACATCAAGGACATATAGCCGATTTGCGCCTCTAGTTACCTTGGCAAGAAGGCGATGATGGCGATCCCAGATGCGCAGGATCCCGTGCTCGATCAGCACGCGCGAGCCGCTCTCATCCAGCTGTCCCAAGCTGATGATGGAGTTCCTCAGTGTAGGGATGTAGTAGACACCGGTGAGCATCCGGTGCTCTCTGGTCTTGGCGGTGAAGATGACGGAGCCGACACCCTGAATCTCCATGGCGGAGGCATCTCCAAACTTGACGGAGCCTCGCACGTCGGAGTCGAGCTCGGCGAAGAACTCCCGTCGACCAGTCATGTGGTTGGTGTCACCGGTGTCAAGGCACCACCCGCCAGTCGCCGAGAAGGGCGTGTGCCTTTGGCTCTTCGAGGTGGAGGGGAGCCGCTACAGTCGGTTCCGCAGGGCATAGCTCGATGCTCGCATGAGCCATGAACAAAGTCGGCTCCTCCTCCCCTGCCTGTGCAACGTGGGCCTGGCCGCGTCGTGGCTGTCGACACTCCTTGGCCCAATGGCCAAGCCGGACACAGTCATCGTGGCAGGCGTCATCTTGGGCCAACTTGGGCCCGCCAGCGGAGCCTCCCCGGACGCCTCCGTGGGCACCACCTTGCACCCTGGCCTGGCCGTCTTTGCGCCCCTTGCGCGGTTTGCCGCGCCTGCGGCCACCTGTTGCAGAAAAAGACTCCCCTTCTTCCTGTCGCCGTGGCTGGCGTCCCACTGCTCCCGAGTGAGGAGCAGCTTCCCAGCAGTGGTGATGGGCCTCGAGGGAAGTTGTGGCTCGTCGAAGTCGACGACCTTGAGGCGACCGATTGCCTCCTCGATCGACATCGTGCTGAGGTCCAGCAGGGATTCGATTGAGCGAGCCATCTGCTTGTACTTCGTGGGGACGCAGCGAAAGAGCTTCTCGACAGCTCTTTCCTCGTTGTAGGTGGCGTCGCCGAACCGCTCCATCTTCTGCAGCAAAGTGTTGAGACGGAGAGCAAAGTCATCGACGTCCTCACCTGGCTTGAAGGCCAGGTCATCCCACTCCTTGCGGAGTGCCTGCAGAGTGGACTTGCGAGCACGGTCGCTGCCGATGCGCGACGCAGCGATGGCCTCCCAGGCCTCCTTGGCAGTCCGCTTGTTGGAAAGCGAGAACTGCATCTCGGGCGGGACTGCGGCAAGGAGGGCGTCCAGCGCCCGTCGATCGTCATGGTGGTCGACGTTGGCATCCTGGACTGCCTCCCACATGTGCCGCACCTGGAGCCGGACCTTCATGACCGCGGCCCACTCGACGTAGTTGGTTTTGGTGAGGGTAGGCCACCCAGCACCGGGACCAACGTCCCTGACCACAGCCCGGACCTCGTAGAGGCCACGGTCTTGGTCGTTTCGGCCGTCGCCGCCATGCGCGCCTCCTCTTGGAGCGCCACCGCCGTGCACGCCTCCTCCGGGAGCGCAACCGCAGTGCTCTCCTCCTCCGGGAGCGACACCGTTGTGTGCTTTGGCATGCTCGGCTGCCCACCGCGCCGTCCGCTCGTGAGCTGCTTCGACGCTGCTCTCGCCTAAAATGGAGCCGTTGATGCTGCCGCGCAGAGCTTGGACCTCTGACGCTGCTGCACGTGATGCCTCCACCGCTGCTGCTGCCTCCGCTCTGGCTGCTGCCAGTTCCGCCGCTGCCAGCCTTGATGCCCTGGCTGTCGCCGCAACGCTGCTGCCGTCGCCCGCTCACGCTCCTCTGCCACGGCGAGCTCGGCCTCCTGCCGACGCCGCACGCTCGAGGTAGCCGAGTGCCGAGAGCGACTTTGGGACATGGCTGGCCGCTGGGGGGCTGTTGCATGGAGGGAGAGCTGCTGCTAACGAGCTGCTGCTCGACTGCGCGGAAGGAGAGAGGCCACCAGGGATAGCTTGAGCTGCTGCACACCCGGTGAAGGGGATGAGCAGGAAACACTCAGCCTACAAGACAACCTCGCTCTGATACCACTTGATAGGATCTCTAGATTTACTCTCATTGAAGAAGAGGATGGCACTAAGAGTTGGGGCAATTTTCTGGTTTTATTTCTTGCACAAACTCACACACAAATGTCACGCCAACCACAGGGGTTGGGGATACATATTTATAGACTGCTAGCCAGCCAAGAATATGCTAAATGCTAGTCCAAGATGCTAGTCTAAGATGCTGACTAAAAGCAGTCAAGGATTCTTGGTCCTTGCTGCTCCTAACTGATGCTGCTAAAGTAGTCAAGGATGCTTGGTCCTTGCTGCTACTAACTGCCAGTTTTTGCTATAAGGATCATGTGTGTTACAACCCCACAAAGACCAACAATACAGAGACTTATCCATCAGGGAGGGCGAGCCGGTATCATCCTGAATAGGACTGGGATTAGTTTTCGTGGTACTTTTTTAGGAAAAGATAGTCGTTTACATGGGGAGGTCTATTCGGCTCACGGTGCATTTGTACCTATCGTGAGAAAACATATTTCAAAAAATTTGGAAAATATTTTTATATATACATTTGAATTTTATGTTAGTTCAGAAGTTTTCGTGATGAAAGAATATTGTCCCGTGTAAAAAGACAAAAAATGTACTGTGAATAGTACTATTCACGTGACTTTTTTGTCTTTTTTATACATACCACATAAAATATTTTTTTGTCCCGAAAACTTGTGAACGAACATAAAATATTTGAATGTACATGTAGACAATTTTTTTGAATTTTTTGATATTTTGAAATATGTTTTTCACAATGAGTGCATTTGCACCGGTGAGCCAAAAGGGATTTCCGCTTACCTGGTACTTATTTACAGGATGTGGCTATCAAACACAAATAAAAGTTCGTAATACCGCTATAATCACCAGGCTGAAATCTCCGAACCAAACACGTTCAAAATATGTTGCCCTTACACGTATTGAACCCCGTGTACAATGGCACCTGCCGACGTCCATCAAGAACTATGGTTTCAATTTGTGGACAAACGGGACTACGGTAGAGAGGTGCTTTAGTATATGTATGAAATACGAGCTATGCATTCTAAGTGCTATCCGGCTCCTCTAGAAATATCCAACTACTGAAAGATCACACGGTAAACTTTTCACCGTACTTCCTTATTCACGGTGTTCCCTAGTGACGCGAGTACTGGGTCACCATTTTGGTATCATCTACCATCTTCAGTGCAAAAATACGAACTAACTTTTTCAAGTGATGATTTCATTGTAAAAGTTTGATTACTTTGTGAAACAAAAGAGAGGATCTATTGCCCCACTTGCATCACCAGCGTTCCGTATTTATTTGCTCAGCTCAAATAAGTTTCAAGGATGTTGGATTGTATTACTCCGCTAGCACGGGTGCATGATCGATGATTTCCTTATCACTACAGGAATGGCCAGATGCGCCAACGGCTGTGAGCTACGCCGACGGCCAAACGTCGGGGCCGTTGGCGTAGCACCGCACCAGGCCAGCCCAACTGGCCAGCCCTCGGCGTAGCCAAGCCGTCGGCGTAGTATACACTACACCGACGGTCACCCTCAGCGTAGTGGCGGCCCTCGGTGTAGCAAGCGGACGCGTGGCACATGCCGGGCAGCACGGACGGCGCGCTAACGGTGCCATCGGTTAGGCCGACGGCAACCCTCGGCATAGCATACGCCGACGGCCACCCTCGGCGTACCAGCAACGTACGCCGACGGTCACCCTCGGCGTAGCCTTTTCTATTTTTCATATATTTTGTATTTGCATCAATTATTTATATATTTTTTTATTAATTGGATAATTTCGTACCCTCTGAATAGCAGTCTACACGTCCACATGAAATGTCGTTGCGAATCTTCTCACACCCCGAGAAATTTCTATATGTTTGTAAGTGTTATTATCGCATGTGGTTCTCAGTAGCACTCACCACGACCACATGAAGTGCTTGCATGTGTCCCCCCTCGCGTGCATGCGCTCTAACCTAGAGGCGAAGGTTCCGTACCCGTATGAGGGTAGAATCTCCCCATCGAGGTGAAACCGGGTAGGATAGTGCCCCAACTTGTGAACCAACATGGTTTGACATCACCCTATGACCTAAACAAACACAAAACAAGAGAGAGCTACGCCGGGCTACCCCTGTCAGAGGAACGTCTAGGGGGGTAGACGATCCGAGTGTGCACAGAGATCAGGGTTTCGCCGGAGGAAGACCGGAGAACATTGGAATGAGATGAAAACTTGCATGTGCCCCTAGCATATGTGTGTGTGTGGGTGTGGTGAGAGGTTGGTATATATAGGTGCTTGCATGTGTCCCCCCTCGCATGCATGCGCTCTAACCTAGAGGCGAAGGTTCCAGACCAGTATAAGGTGGAATCTCCCGTCGAGGTGAAACCGGGTAGGATAGTGCCCCAACTTGTGAACCAACATGGTTTGACATCACCCTATGACCTAAACAAACACAAAACAAGAGAGAGCTACGCCGGGCTACCCCTGTCAGAGGAACGTCTAGGGGGGTAGACGATCCGAGTGTGCACAGAGATCAGGGTTTCGCCGGAGGAAGACCACGAGAACAATGGAATGAGATGAAAACTTGCATGTGCCCCTAGCATATGTGTGTGTGTGGGTGTGGTGAGAGGTTGGTATATATAGGTGCTTGCATGTGTCCCCCCTCGCATGCATGCGCTCTAACCTAGAGGCGAAGGTTCCAGACCAGTATAAGGGTGGAATCTCCCGTCGAGGTGAAACCGGGTAGGATAGTGCCCCAACTTGTGAACCAACATGGTTTGACATCACCCTATGACCCAAACAAACACAAAACAAGAGAGAGCTACGGCGGTCTACCCCTGTCAGAGGAACGTCTACGGGGGTAGACGATCCGAGTGTGCACAGAGATCAGGGTTTCGCCGGAGGAAGACCACGAGAACATTGGAATGAGATGAAAACTTGCATGTGCCCCTAGCATATGTGTGTGTGGGGGTGTGGTGAGAGGTTGGTATATATAGGTGCTTGCATGTGTCCCCCCTCGCATGCATGCGCTCTAACCTAGAGGCGAAGGTTCCGTACCCGTATAAGGGTGGAATCTCCCCGTCAAGACGAAACCGGGTAGGATAGTGCCCCAACTTGTGAACCAACATGGTTTGACATCACCCTATGACCTAAACAAACACAAAACAAGAGAGAGCTACGGGCTACCTGCCGAGGAACGCGTCTAGGGGGTAGACGATCCGTGTGCACAGAGATCGTGGTTTCACGGGAGGAAGACCACGAGAACAATGGAATGAGATGAAAACTTGCATGTGCCCCTAGCATATGTGTGTGTGTGTGTGGTGAGAGGTTGGTATATAGGTGCTTGCATGTGTCCCCCGTGCATGCGCTCTAACCTAGAGGCGAAGGTTCCGTACCCGTATAAGGGTGGAATCTCCCCGTCGAGGTGAAACCGGGTAGGATAGTGCCCCAACTTGTGAACCAACATGGTTTGACATCACCCTATGACCTAAACAAACACAAAACAAGAGAGAGCTACGCCGGGCTACCCCTGTCAGAGGAACGTCTAGGGGGGTAGACGATCCGAGTGTGCACAGATCAGGGTTTCGCCGGAGGAAGACCACGAGAACATTGGAATGAGATGAAAACTTGCATGTGCCCCTAGCATATGTGTGTGTGTGGGGGTGTGGTGAGAGGTTGGTATATATAGGTGCTTGCATGTGTCCCCCCTCGCATGCATGCGCTCTAACCTAGAGGCGAAGGTTCCAGACCGTATGAGGGTGGAATCTCCCGTCAAGACGAAACCGGTAGGATAGTGCCCGAACTTGTGAACCAACATGGTTTGACATCACCCTATGACCTAAACAAACACAAAACAAGAGAGAGCTACTGGCTACCCTGTCGAGGAACGTCTAGGGGGGTGGACGATCCGAGTGTGCACAGATTAGGGTTTTGCCGGAGGAAGACCACGAGAACATTGGAATGAGATGAAAACTTGCATGTGCCCCTAGCATATGTGTGTGTGTGGGTGTGGTGAGAGGTTGGTATATATAGGTGCTTGCATGTGTCCCCCCTCGCGTGCATGCGCTCTAACCTAGAGGCGAAGGTTCCGTACCCGTATAAGGGTGGAATCTCCCCGTCAAGACGAAACCGGGTAGGATAGTGCCCCAACTTGTGAACCAACATGGTTTGACATCACCCTATGACCTAAACAAACACAAAACAAGAGAGAGCTACGCCGGGCTACCCCTGTCAGAGGAACGTCTAGGGGGGTAGACGATCCGAGTGTGCACAGAGATCAGGGTTTCGCTGGAGGAAGACCACGAGAACATTGGAATGAGATGAAAACTTGCATGTGCCCCTAGCATATGTGTGTGTGGGTGTGGTGAGAGGTTGGTATATATAGGTGCTTGCATGTGTCCCCCCTCGCATGCATGCGCTCTAACCTAGAGGCGAAGGTTTCGTACCCGTATAAGGGTGGAATCTCCCCGTCGAGGTGAAACCGGGTAGGATAGTGCCCGAACTTGTGAACCAACATGGTTTGACATCACCCTATGACCTAAACAAACACAAAACAAGAGAGAGCTACGCCGGGCTACCCCTGTCAGAGGAACGTCTAGGGGGGTAGACGATCCGAGTGTGCACAGAGATGAGGGTTTCGCCGGAGGAAGACCACGAGAACATTGGAATGAGATGAAAACTTGCATGTGCCCCTAGCATATGTGTGTGTGTGGGTGTGGTGAGAGGTTGGTATATATAGGTGCTTGCATGTGTCCCCCCTCGCGTGCATGCGCTCTAACCTAGAGGCGAAGGTTCCGTACCCGTATAAGGGTGGAATCTCCCCGTCAAGACGAAACCGGGTAGGATAGTGCCCCAACTTGTGAACCAACATGGTTTGACATCACCCTATGACCTAAACAAACACAAAACAAGAGAGAGCTACTGGCTACCCCTCGGAGGAACGTCTAGGGGGGTAGACGATCCGAGTGTGCACAGAGATCAGGGTTTCGCTGGAGGAAGACCACGAGAACATTGGAATGAGAAGAAAACTTGCATGTGCCCCTAGCATATGTGTGTGTGGGTGTGGTGAGAGGTTGGTATATATAGGTGCTTGCATGTGTCCCCCCTCGCATGCATGCGCTCTAACCTAGAGGCGAAGGTTTCAGACCCGTATAAGGGGGGAATCTCCCCGTCGAGGTGAAACCGGGTAGGATAGTGCCCCAACTTGTGAACCAACATGGTTTGACATCACCCTATGACCTAAACAAACACAAAACAAGAGAGAGCTACGCCGGGCTACCCCTGTCAGAGGAACGTCTAGGGGGGTAGACGATCCGAGTGTGCACAGAGATCAGGGTTTCGCCGGAGGAAGACCACGAGAACATTGGAATGAGATGAAAACTTGCATGTGCCCCTAGCATATGTGTGTGTGTGTGGGTGTGGTGAGAGGTTGGTATATATAGGTGCTTGCATGTGTCCCCTCGCATGCATGCGCTAACCTAGAGGCGAAGGTTCCAGACCAGTATAAGGTGGAATCTCCCGTCGAGGTGAAACCGGTAGGATAGTGCCCCAACTTGTGAACCAACATGGTTTGACATCACCCTATGACCCAAACAAACACAAAACAAGAGAGAGCTACGGTCTACACTGTCGGAGGAACGTCTACGGGGTAGACGATCCGAGTGTGCAGAGATCGTGGTTTCACGAGGAAGACCACGAGAACATTGGAATGAGATGAAAACTTGCATGTGCCCCTAGCATATGTGTGTGTGGGGGTGTGGTGAGAGGTTGGTATATATAGGTGCTTGCATGTGTCCCCCCTCGCATGCATGCGCTCTAACCTAGAGGCGAAGGTTCCGTACCCGTATAAGGGTGGAATCTCCCCGTCAAGACGAAACCGGGTAGGATAGTGCCCCAACTTGTGAACCAACATGGTTTGACATCACCCTATGACCTAAACAAACACAAAACAAGAGAGAGCTACGCCGGGCTACCCCTGTCAGAGGAACGTCTAGGGGGGTAGACGATCCGAGTGTGCACAGAGATCAGGGTTTCGCCGGAGGAAGACCACGAGAACATTGGAATGAGATGAAAACTTGCATGTGCCCCTAGCATATGTGTGTGGGTGTGGTGAGAGGTTGGTATAGGTGCTTGCATGTGTTCCCCCTCGCATGCATGCGCTCTAACCTAGAGGCGAAGGTTCCGGACCCGTATGAGGGTGGAATCTCCCCGTCGAGGTGAAACCGGGTAGGATAGTGCCCCAACTAGTGAGCCAACATGGTTTTACATCACCCTATGACCTAAACAAACACAAAACAAGAGAGATCTACGCCGGGCTACCCCTGTCAGAGGAACGTCTAGGGGGGTAGACGATCCAAGTGTGCACAGAGATCAGGGTTTCGCCGGAGGAAGACCACGAGAACATTGGAATGAGATGAAAACTTGCATGTGCCCCTAGCATATGTGTGTGTGTGGGTGTGGTGAGAGGTTGGTATATATACGTGCTTGCATGTGTCCCCCCTCGCGTGCATGCGCTCTAACCTAGAGGCGAAGGTTCCGTACCCGTATAAGGGTGGAATCTCCCCGTCAAGACGAAACCGGGTAGGATAGTGCCCCAACTTGTGAACCAACATGGTTTGACATCACCCTATGACCTAAACAAACAAAAAACAAGAGAGAGCTACGCCGGGCTACCCCTGTCAGAGGAACGTCTAGGGGGGTAGACGATCCGAGTGTGCACAGAGATCAGGATTTCGCCGGAGGAAGACCACGAGAACATTGGAATGAGATGAAAACTTGCATGTGCCCCTAGCATATGTGTGTGTGTGGGTGTGGTAAGAGGTTGGTATATATAGGTGCTTGCATGTGTCCCCCCTCGCATGCATGCGCTCTAACCTAGAGGCGAAGGTTCCGTACCCGTATAAGGGTGGAATCTCCCCGTCGAGGTGAAACCGGGTAGGATAGTGCCCCAACTTGTGAACCAACATGGTTTGACATCACCCTATGACCTAAACAAACACAAAACAAGAGAGAGCTACGCCGGTCTACCCCTGTCAGAGGAACGTCTACGGGGGTAGACGATCCGAGTGTGCACAGAGATCAGGGTTTCGCCGAAGGAAGACCACGAGAACATTGGAATGAGATGAAAACTTGCATGTGCCCCTAGCATATGTGTGTGTGTGGGTGTGGTGAGAGGTTGGTATATATAGGTGCTTGCATGTGTCCCCCATCGCGTGCATGCGCTCTAACCTAGAGGCGAAGGTTCCGTACCCGTATAAGGGTGGAATCTCCCCGTCAAGACGAAACCGGGTAGGATAGTGCCCCAACTTGTGAACCAACATGGTTTGAAATCACCCTATGACCTAAACAAACACAAAACAAGAGAGAGCTATGTCGGGCTACCCCTGTCAGAGGAACGTCTAGGGGGGTAGACGATCCGAGTGTGCACAGAGATCAGGGTTTCGCCGGAGGAAGACCACGAGAACATTGGAATGAGATGAAAACTTGCATGTGCCCCTAGCATATGTGTGTGTGTGGGTATGGTGAGAGGTTGGTATATATAGGTGCTTGCATGTGTCCCCCCTCGCATGCATGCGCTCTAACCTAGAGGCGAAGGTTCCGTACCCGTATAAGGGTGGAATCTCCCCGTCGAGGTGAAACCGGGTAGGATAGTGCCCCAACTTGTGAACCAACATGGTTTGACATCACCCTATTACCTAAACAAACACAAAACAAGAGAGAGCTACGCCGGGCTACCCCTGTCAGAGGAACGTCTAGGGGGGTAGACGATCCGAGTGTGCACAGAGATCAGGGTTTCGCCGGAGGAAGACCACGAGAACATTGGAATGAGATGAAAACTTGCATGTGCCCCTAGCATATGTGTGTGTGTGTGGGTGTGGTGAGAGGTTGGTATATATAGGTGCTTGCATGTGTCCCCCCTCGCATGCATGCGCTCTAACCTAGAGGCGAAGGTTCCGTACCCGTATAAGGGTGGAATCTCCCCGTCGAGGTGAAACCGGGTAGGATAGTGCCCCAACTTGTGAACCAACATGGTTTGATATCACCCTATGACCTAAACAAACACAAAACAAGAGAGAGCTACGCCGGTCTACCCCCGTCAGAGGAATGTCTACGGGGGTAGACGATCCGAGTGTGCACAGAGATCAGGGTTTCGCTGGAGGAAGACCACGAGAACATTGGAATGAGATGAAAACTTGCATGTGCCCCTAGCATATGTGTGTGTGGGGGTGTGGTGAGAGGTTGGTATATATAGGTGCTTTCATGTGTCCCCCCTCGCATGCATGCGCTCTAACCTAGAGGCGAAGGTTCCGTACCCGTATAAGGGTGGAATCTCCCCGTCAAGACGAAACCGGGTAGGATAGTGCCCCAAGTTGTGAACCAACATGGTTTGACATCTCACTATGACCTAAACAAACACAAAACAAGAGAGAGCTACGCCGGGCTACCCCTGTCAGAGGAACGTCTAGGGGGGTAGACGATCCGAGTGTGCACAGAGATCAGGGTTTCGCCGGAGGAAGACCACGAGAACATTGGAATGAGATGAAAACTTGCATATGCCCCTAGCATATGTGTGTGTGGGTGTGGTGAGAGGTTGGTATATATAGGTGCTTGCATGTGTCCCCCCTCGCGTGCATGCGCTCTAACCTAGAGGCGAAGGTTCCGTACCCGTATAAGGGTGGAATCTCCCCGTCAAGACGAAACCGGGTAGGATAGTGCCCCAACTTGTGAACCAACATGGTTTGACATCACCCTATGACCTAAACAAACACAAAACAAGAGAGAGCTACGCCGGGCTACCCCTGTCAGAGGAACATCTAGGGGGGTAGACGATCCGAGTGTGCACAGAGATCAGGGTTTCGCCGGAGGAAGACCACGAGAACATTGGAATGAGATGAAAACTTGCATGTGCCCCTAGCATATGTGTGTGTGTGGGTGTGGTGAGAGGTTGGTATATATAGGTGCTTGCATGTGTCCCCCCTCGCATGCATGCGCTCTAACCTAGAGGCGAAGGTTCCGTACCCGTATAAGGGTGGAATCTCCCCGTCGAGGTGAAACCGGGTAGGATAGTGCCCCAACTTGTGAACCAACATGGTTTGACATCACCCTATGACCTAAACAAACACAAAACAAGAGAGAGCTACGCCGGGCTACCCCTGTCAGAGGAACGTCTAGGGGGGTAGACGATCCGAGTGTGCACAGAGATCAGGGTTTCGCCGGAGGAAGACCACGAGAACATTGGAATGAGATGAAAACTTGCATGTGCCCCTAGCATATGTGTGTGTGTGGGTGTGGTGAGAGGTTGGTATATATAGGTGCTTGCATGTGTCCCCCCTCGCATGCATGCGCTCTAACCTAGAGGCGAAGGTTCCGTACCCGTATAAGGGTGGAATCTCCCCGTCGAGGTGAAACCGGATAGGATAGTGCCCCAACTTGTGAACCAACATGGTTTGACATCACCCTATGACCTAAACAAACACAAAACAAGAGAGAGCTACGCCGGTCTACCCCTGTCAGAGGAACGTCTACGGGGGTAGACGATCCGAGTGTGCACAGAGATCAGGGTTTCGCCGGAGGAAGACCACGAGAACATTGGAATGAGATGAAAACTTCATGTGCCCCTAGCATATGTGTGTGTGGGGGTGTGGTGAAAGGTTGGTATATATAGGTGCTTGCATGTGTCCCCCCTCGCATGCATGCGCTCAAACCTAGAGGCGAAGGTTCCGTACCCGTATAAGGGTGGAATCTCCCAGTCGAGGCGAAACCGGGTAGGATAGTGCCCCAACTTGTGAACCAACATGGTTTGACATCACCCTATGACCTAAACAAACACAAAACAAGAGAGAGCTACGCCGGGCTACCCCTGTCAGAGGAACGTCTAGGGGGGTAGACGATCCGAGTGTGCACAGAGATCAGGGTTTCGCCGGAGGAAGACCACGAGAACATTGGAATGAGATGAAAACTTGCATGTGCCCCTAGCATATGTGTGTGTGTGGGTGTGGTGAGAGGTTGGTATATATAGGTGCTTGCATGTGTCCCCCCTCGCGTGCATGCGCTCTAACCTAGAGGCGAAGGTTCCGGACCCGTATAAGGGTGGAATCTCCCCGTCAAGACGAAACCGTGTAGGATAGTGCCCCAACTTGTGAACCAACATGGTTTGACATCACCCTATGAACTAAACAAACACAAAACAAGAGAGAGCTACGCCGGGCTACCCCTGTCAGAAGAACGTCTAGGGGGGTAGACGATCCGAGTGTGCACAGAGATCAGGGTTTCGCCGGAGGAAGACCACGAGAACATTGGAATGAGATGAAAACTTGCATGTGCCCCTAGCATATGTGTGTGGGGGGGTGTGGTGAGAGGTTGGTATATATAGGTGCTTGCATGTGTCCCCCCTCGCATGCATGCGCTCTAACCTAGAGGCGAAGGTTCCGTACCCGTATAAGGGTGGAATCTCCCCGTCAAGACGAAACCGGGTAGGATAGTGCCCCAACTTGTGAACCAACATGGTTTGACATCACCCTATGACCTAAACAAACACAAAACAAGAGAGAGCTACGCCGGGCTACCCCTGTCAGAGGAACGTCTAGGGGGGTAGACGATCCGAGTGTGCACAGAGATCAGGGTTTTTCGCCGGAGGAAGACCACGAGAACATTGGAATGAGACGAAAACTTGCATGTGCCCCTAGCATATGTGTGTGGGTGTGGTGAGAGGTTGGTATAGGTGCTTGCATTTGTTCCCCCTCGCATGCATGCGCTCTAACCTAGAGGCGAAGGTTCCGGACCCGTATGAGGGTGGAATCTCCCCGTCGAGGTGAAACCGGGTAGGATAGTGCCCCAACTAGTGAGCCAACATGGTTTTACATCACCCTATGACCTAAACAAACACAAAACAAGAGAGAGCTACGCCGGGCTACCCCTGTCAGAGGAACGTCTAGGGGGGTAGACGATCCGAGTGTGCACAGAGATCAGGGTTTCGCCGGAGGAAGACCACGAGAACATTGGAATGAGATGAAAACTTGCATGTGCCCCTAGCATATGTGTGTGGGTGTGGTGAGGGGTTGGTATAGGTGCTTGCATGTGTCCCCCCTCGCATGCATGCAAGACGAAAGAAGGGGGGAATCTCCCCGTTTAGCCCACATCTAGGGTTTGCTTGGAAAACGAGCACAAGACGAAATAAAAAATTATATATTAATAATATATAGTTTATTCTATAATAGTAGACACTAAATAAAGTATGTTGTAAAATTTGATATTATAAAAAAGACCCTTCTTTCAAAAAAAAGTTTAAAAAAAACCCTAGCTACGCCGACGGCTGCCCTCGGCGTATGCCTGGCCGTCGGCATAGCCCTATCCTACTTTGGCTCCCACGCGCCCGTTCCCGACCCCTCCTCCTCTCACCCGAGCCACTCCTCTGCACGCGCTCCCGGCCCGACCCGACCAGCTGGCCGCCATTCCCGCCGCCAGCCAGTTCCCGCCAGCCCTCCCCAATTCCCGCCAGCTCCTCAGTTCCTCGCCAGCCCTCCCCGTTCCGCCGCCATCCCTCCCCCCCCCGAGCCTCCCCCTCCCCCTCCCTCCCCCGAGCCTCCACTGGCGCCACCCCCTCCCTCCCTCCCCTGCGCGAGCCACCGCCCCCTCCCGTGCCTCCCAACCGCCTCCACCAGCCTCCTCTCGTGCCTCCCCACCGCCGCCACCACCCCGCCGCCTCCCGTGCTCCCCACCGCAGCCTCCCGTGCCTCCCCACCGTCGCCACCGCCGCCACCACCCCGCCGCCTCCTGTGCCTCCCCACCACCTCCAGCAGCCGCCAGCCCTCCCTCCCCCATTCCCGCCTCCACCGCCCCCTTCCCTCCCCCCGTAGCCGCCACCCCCCTCCCTCCCCCGCTGCTGAGTGCCACCGCCCCCTTCCCTCCCCCATAGCCGCCACCCCCTCCCTCCCTCCCTCCCTCGCCGCTGAGCGCGCCGTCGTCTGCCTCCTGCCTGCCTCCCGTGCTCAAAGACCACTTCGAGCTCGCTGCCCAGCAGTACCTCCTGTAACTTCAGAGAAATAGAATAGGTAGAAAATAGAATAGAAATAGAATAGGTAGAAAATTATTTAGAAATAGAATATGTAGAAATAGAATATGTAGAAATTTATTTAGAAAATAGAATAGGTAAAAAATTATTTAGTAATAGAATAGGTAGAAATAGAAATAAAACTAGATGCAAAAATTATTTAGAAATATAATAGGTAGAGATAGAAATAAAACTAGATGCACAAAGTAGAATATTTTTTGAATGAGCCTAATTATACATGTTGTGACTAAGGTGTTGTCTTTATGTCAATGTACAAACTTTGTAGTGTTTCGGGAGTGACTGTCGTTGCGGGAGATGGTGTAGGTGACACCTCGATCCCGTCTCCGAGTTCCGTCGCCGACCTCGACACTCGGTTGATCGACTACTTCCTCTACCGCCGAGGGTGAGAATCTGTTCGCCTCTCTTGTACCTAGGTTTTATTTTTGTGTCTAGATCACCAAGTCTGTCGCGTCACCTAGGCGTCATCCCGACCGTAAGCGTTACACGACTTAATATGCATTAGTGGTCTCGCATATTTTGGACCGTAACGCTTATGGCTTTTATTGGGCAGTCGGCGGATTCGTAGTTGGGTTTGGTTCTCCCTGGCTCTCTACCTCGATTCGAGACAGGATTTCGGTGGCGCCTCCTCGTTGTTCTCCGAATGCACATCCTCTTGGCTTTTTGTCGAGACGTGTATCGGGAGAGCAGCGGGGAGGTGCTGCCGAAATTCTGCTTGGATCGGGGTAGAACCAGGGAGAACTTACCCAATCTACGATCCGCGGCTGTTAGGACCTCTTTTCCTATTGGACATGTAGGTTGATGAATGCGTAAAAATATGAAGCATTTAATCTCCTGTTTGATATAAAATGTTATATTTGTTGTTTGTCTCCCAACAAAGCAGAAGAGGATGGCTGATAATGGGTGGATGTACAGTGGCCGTATTAGTGCGACTAATAAAACATACAATTGAGTACGGAACACTCATTTGTTAGTGAATGAGTTAGCGTGTGGTTCGAAGGCAATGGTTCGGGCACTTTGTCCCTGCGCTCATTGCACTAAGCGTCATCGTCAGGGAAAGGATGACATGTACAAACACCTTCTGCAATATGGGTACATGTCTAACTATGTCACGCAAGTCGACTTTGCTCGGTATGAACGTGACAGAGGTGAGGTGATGCGTCAGTGGCTCAATGGCAATGAGCACGATGGGATTAGAAACATGCTAGATGATCTTATCGATGCCGACCAGTCGAATTCGCCACCTCCACGGGAGGAATCACCAGAACCAGAGGAACCGCTAGAACCGGAGGAACCGGAGCCAACCGCGAAGGCCTTCCTTGATATGATGGCCGCGGCTAAGAGGCCTCTGTACAAGGGTGCAAAGATTTCTCAGCTCGATGCCATCTCTCAGTATCTAGCCGACAAGTGCCAATACTCCGCCACCCGTTCTCACTTTGAAGCTAATCTGAGAACATGTGGTAACATGTTGCCCGAAGGGCATTGTCTGCCTAAAACCTTTCACGAAACGAAGAAACTCATGAAGGAGCTCAACATGGATTATGAAAAGATAGATTGTTGTCCAAAAGGCTGCCTTTTGTTTTGGAAACAGTTTGAGGGTGACAAGTACTGCTCCATTTGTAAGGCCTCTAGATATGAAGAGATAAAGGGGAAGGATGGTCAGGGTGATGAAGGTCGCTAAGAAGATACTTGGTATCTCCCATTCATAAAAAGAATCCAGGCTTTACTTGAGCGAGGAGACGCCAAGGATGGCGTGGCACAAGAAGGGAAAAGATACGAGGACGAGAACGGAAGAAGATGGGACATCCATCTGATGGTAAGGCATGGAAGAACTTCGATGACAAATACCCCCGGTGGGCAGAAGAGGCTCGGAATGTTAGAATTGCGATAGCAACAGATGGCTTCAACCCATATGGTATGTCGACGGCCTCGTACAGCTGCTGGCCGGTGTATGTTATTCCGCTCAATCTCCCTCCCGGAGTATTAATGCAACGGAAGACCATGTTTTTGTCGCTGATAATTCCAGGACCTGAGTATCCGGGGAAGAACTTGAGTGTCTACATGCAGCCGATTGTGGATGATTTGAACCACTCTTGGATACACGGGACGTTGACATACGACCGAGCATCAAAGAGAAACTTTTTGATGAAAGTTTGGTTACAATATACTATGCATGACATGCCCGGGTACGCCCTAACATGCGGATGGTGTACAGCTGGTAAGTGGCCATGCCCAGTGTGCAGGCACCGACTTGAGTTCCTTTGGCTAAAGTCGGGTCGCAAATATGTTGCGTTTGACACGAATCGACAGTACCTCAAAAGAAATCATTCGTTCAGAGAAGATAGAAAGAACTTCAAGAAGGGCAAAGTTGTGCATGAAGTAAAAGAGGTACCAAAGTTCGAGGGTGCAGTTGTTGATGCCGAGATACGTGCTCGTGCCATGGCGCCGAACTGCCATCAATTTGCGGGATATGGTGTAACGCATAATTGGACTCACGTGGCAGCCTTAACGAATCTCGTGTATTACAAGGACCTCGAACTTCCCCATAACATCGATGTGATGCACACCGAAAAGAATGTCGGTGAGTCCCTTTATTCTTTGTGTATACATTTTATTATGTCTTTGTGCTTAACTGTTTTCTCTTACTTAATGCAGGTGATTGAACAATATGAGCAGCGGCAAGGCAACCAGTTCGTCCTTGCTTAATGCGCTGAAGCAGCGCAAGAAAAGTGCTACACGGAGTGGGAGACAGCCAAATCCCAATCCGCGTTACCCCGATCTTGCTCCTGCTGGCGGAGGACGGGGTCGAGGCCGAGGTCGAGGAGGACGAGGACGAGGTGCCACGGGAGGAGGCGTGGACTTTGACCCATCACCCTCTGCTTCTGGCGACGTGGCTCCTGAGTTGTTCCTGATAGAGCAGCCTTTCAGGGCCGAGAGGGAGGCAGAGTCCGAGAGGGAGGCAAAGTCTGAGAGGGAGGCGAGGACCGAGAGGGAGGCGGGGACCGTCTGAGGCGGACACTAGCCGCGAGTTGGTGGGGCCAAGAAATTGCGGAATCGTGGGGAATCGAGTCCACGATGAGAAGTTTGAGCCTAGGACTCGGGAGGCGAAGCCCTTATTATTCCAGATGGCCTTGAGTAAGTGTACTAATTTGGCAATTTAAAACATTTTATTTCATGTTGGTCATAAATAATTATTGTGTACTAATGTTTATTATTGTGCAGCAATTGGACATTTCCTCCGGGGACGAAGCCTCGCCTTCCTAATAGCCTTGTTGGAGCTCTGATTAGGAAGTTCTGGCCGGGCTATCACATTACCCATGAGGGTGACAGGAAGCTAGCTACCACTTGGGAGGACTACCAGACTACCCGTGTCCCGGGCTTTCCGACAATGCCGATGTCATCACCAAGTTTTGGGTAAGGCATATTTCTCGAGTTATGTTCATACTTGATGACCCCACCGTGCTAACTCATGACTCTTATGCATGATTGAAGTGCTTTTACCGTGTGGCCGAGGAGGACCAGGAGAAGGCGCAGAGGACTTTGCTTGGGGCTTGTGTGAAGTTGACCCCCCAGGTGTGGTACAACCAGAAGGTCACGGCCGCTAGCCACTTCTGGGCTGACAGGGGCGTGAGGGTCAGGAAGGAAGACATTGTCGGTAGGAACCCTAATCCTGAGTACTCGATGACGCCAGAAGAGTACATGTCGGTGAGTAAAATGTCAATGAGATTCTACATTGCTTCTAAGTTGCCATTGCATTGTCTGGAGTTGAGTATTGCATTTTCAGGTTATCCCCGATTGGGCCGAGCCGCATCGACTCGCATGGGAGGAGCTGGTTAGGACGAGGTGGCTCAGAGAAGACGAGGAGTTTGCAGCCTTGTCGAGGCGGAACGCGGATAACCGAGACGATGGTGGAACGCACTGCGCGGGAAACCGCAACTTTGACCGCTTCAAGGGGAAGGTGGTACGTATATACATGGAACGACCTGCGTGCATTTCTGCTTATGTTTGTACTTCATATGCATAATATTTTCTTTTCGCGATACGGTGGCGAGGCACAACCGGGAGGTGATTCATGACGTTGCCGTCTATGAGATGATGCGCGAAAGAAGCCCAATTACTCGAGCCTCAACCCTCGTTGCCCGTGTGTACCGGCGCCTGCGAGCGACTTGGGGAACTACAAAGACGATGGTGAAGGCTCGTCACCCCATGTGGATGACCCCATTCACGCGGAGATCGACGAGGAGTCGTTGGTCTGTCGGGCACGGATTGCAGCATGGACGCCTCAAGATTCTGAATAAGAAGGTCAAGCCTACCCTCAAGACGAGCTTCAGCCGTCTCAAGGCTACCTACCCGCCGACGGCCACCCTATCCCGCCGTGGCCAGCCTCGTCGCTCGCCGAGGATGTAAGTTTTTCGTTTTCATCATCTTTATGACTTTTGTTCCTGCATGGCTAACCGCTGACGAGATTCCTTGTATTTGAAATTGTAGCCTGAGTTAGACGCGGCCTACGAAGCCGCTTATGAGGAATATCAGGTGGCCTTTCGGCAGCATCAGGAGGCGAATGCGATCTACATGCAATACGTAAATGTAAGTCCGAACCTTTATTTTTTGCAAAAGATACAAGTCCCACTTCCCCCCGTTTGTTGTACTACGGCCTGACTTCTAAACTATCTTGCAGGCCATGATGGTGAATATTCAAACTGGCCAGAATAGAGATTTAGGGCCCGTGCCTCCCATGCCAGGTCCGATGCCATTTTGGCAATCGAAGGAAAGCTTCGCTAGGACCTACTACGCATCGACACCGGTAAGTTCTTTGCGAACCCACTGGTTATCGCTTTACTTTGCCTCGCAAGTTGCTAACATGTAGGCAACATGTAGGGAACGGGAGCTTCTGGGAACCGGCACTTTGGCCACGCCTCGCCGGATGGGCGTCAGATCACACCGCTTCATGACGATGGTCCATCTCCTGGCCATTCTGCAGGTGGTTCTCCCGAGCTTCACACTTCTCCTACTCCCTCGCCAGGTGGCTCTTCTGCTGCTTCTACTGGACGCAACCCTCGGCAGAGGTCGCCACTTTTCACCAGGGGAGATCTCGGGTACACCCCCTCTCCTCCAGAGTTGTAGGCATGTGTGATGATGTCGATGATCTTGTATGACTAATGTATGGATGATCTTGTATGACTGATGTTGATACATGTATGGCATATGTGATCTTGTTTCAATTGGTGTGGAATATATATTGCATGGATGTATGGATGATGTATGGATGTATGGATGATGATGTATGGATGTATGGCTGCTGTGAGTGCTGCTTTTGCTGCAAAAAAAATTCAAAAAAAAACGGTGCATTTGATACGCCGACGGCTTTGCCCTCGGCGTAGGATGTAAGCGTGACCAAATGGTCAAGGCTACGCCGACGGCAAGGCCCTCGGCGTAGGGCCAGCCCGCTGCTGCCAGGCCGCTGCGCTGCCTCCACGTGGCAGGAGTACGCCGAGGGGGAGGCCGTCGGCGTAGCAGCTGCGCCAGGCCGCTGCGCTGCCTCCACGTGGCAGGCGTACGCCGAGGGGGAGGCCGTCGGCGTAGCTGCTGCGCCAGGCCGCCCACCAGCCTCCACGTGGCTTAGTACGCCGAGGGTGAGGCCGTCGGCGTAGCCGACGCGCCGTTAACGTCGGCGTTGACCTACGCCGACGGTCTTGCCCTACGCCGACGGCCGCGCCTACTCCGCCGAGGGAGAGGTCCGCCGAGGAAGGTACGCCGAGGGCAGCCGTCGGTGTAGCGTACGCCGAGGGTTTTTCTGGCTACGCCGACGGCAATATGCCCTCGGCATACCGAGCTTCTCCTGTAGTGTATCCAAAAGGTCTGTTCACTCGGTTACACATGCACCCTCCTCATCTAGTATATATGCACTTATATAGAGAGAAAATATTGGAGGGTCAATTATAGTTTTTAGGACCGTGACATTAGTTCTCTCATAAATTCACACTGTGCCACCTTCTTAGTTCATAGTTTGTTCTGAGTTCATTTGATCTCCAACGACAATAGTACCACTACACTTACAGCACCTCATGGCGCTTCCTGGATATAAACTACTACTACGACGTAGCTAAGAGAAAGAAGCGAACCGCATCACCTCAACAATTCTGCGCGAACTCAATACCATAAACAATTTCACATACAGATCGGTTGCCATTTCCGCCAGACTTAAAAGTCAAAGTGAGTCTGTCGGCCTAATCCTGTGTGCCGTTCGGCAGCAGTCGGGTGTCCCTGGAAATGGGAAGCATGGGGAAAGGCGAGATCTCGACGAATGCCTGGACAGGCACTCGGCTTGCCGGTAGTAGACATACAAGGCCTTTGGTAACTGCAGCTCTGGCACTTATAGGGAGACAAACTTTCAGACCAAGAACAACTCGGCAACTATGATAAATCTCCCAAACACTTCTACGATCATGACAAAGCAGAGTAGGAGCCTGCTGGTTCTGCATGAAAAGTTGGGCAACTATCTATTGGTCGTCACACTGATGACAATGACGACATGAGAAGAAGAAGAGATCCAAAATTATGGATAATTTGCAATGACCAGGGGAGGAGCGCACATGGATATACTTCCTCATCCTAGAAGATGGTCATGGGTGTACCGCTGAAATACAAAAAATAATACATTACTCCTCACATTGCTTAATTTCCCTCATCCCCCTCTTTCTCTCTCTTGCGTCTCTCTGAAATGCCCACACGCTGCACGTGAATACATATTAACATCAACGTCGGTGTCGCGTGACGAGAAGATGGTCATGGGTTCGGGCGGTGGGATACTTCTCCCTCACGCAGATGAATACACTACGTAACTACGAGGAGGTGGCCATGGTAGCTGGCTTGCTACGTCGCTCTCTTTGTGAGTACCATAAGTATAAATAGGTTTGTAGTTTATCTAATATTCAACATTTTTTGCAATATTTTTTAACTTGTTAACACTCAGATTTTTAATTTGACAATAGTTTCAGTCCAAAAATATGGGCAATCAAACATCACCAAAAATATGAACCAAACACCTCATAATAGAATCAAGCAACACCACCATTGCCATCACCACTGCTTGTCGCCACCACCCGCAGCCAGAGCTCCACCATACATCACCCCGGGCCAAGACATTTCTCCTAATCTCCCACCATTCTCTCACCTTGTTGTCATTCCATTCGGATTCATCATCATGAGCCGGTTCTCATTGGTAATGATATCTTGCTTCATATTGTTCTTATCAATGTCCGCCTTCCTCTTTCCCTCGGCAAACTTCCTTATGTCATCTTCTCTAATTTGTTTCCACGTTACCTTGTTGATTTTTCTTGCAAAACTTAGTGTTTGCTTGCAAAGCTTGAGCGATGCTTGCTTTGACTACATCAACTCATCAAGCTTCTCTCTCAAGATTTTGGCCTTAGACTTCTTCAGCAAAGTGTTCTTATTCCTCCTCCTTCCATCCTGTATTCTTTTGTTTCTTGCTCCTTTTGGTGTCAGTTCATCCTCCTCCTTATCATCATTTCCATATCCATTCAAGTCAATTGGTGTTCCTTTCTTCGGTTGAGGACCTACTTGATCCCTTAACTTCTAGTTCTTACTATGTTCAAAAAATTTCTAGCAATGTTGGAATATAAATGCTTTACCTTTGAACACGGTCGTTTTCTTGTATATTTCTTGTGAATGTGATCCTACATTCACAAAATTGAAGAAGATATAAGTGTGAGCACATTCATAGTGAAAACTTTCACAATTTTTTTGGACAGTATAACATAGGAAACAAACTTGCATACTCATTAATAGTGCAATCACTTGGACCTCACATGCTCCAAACAACCACCCTACCAACTACAAGATTGTTTGGTGGCATTATATCGGCCTTGGACTGATGATTTTTCCGGCCTAAATCGATGAAACTTGTCCTTAATGTGTTGTAGTTATTTCTTTCTAGTTTGATCATTATGGGTCACAACATCTAGTGATGCACTCTCCCATGTCTTCACTAAAGCAATGTCCCCCTAAACTTTGGTGTAGATGAAGGTCTCAGTGATTTACCAGTTGTTTGAAAAGCATAGAACACTTCATCATCAACCTCTTCCGCTATCAATGTTCACCTCAACTTACTCCAGCATGCTCACATATGAAGTAGGGGCCAAATGAAAACTAAAACAACACAATGGAAAACCCAATAAACTTAGCAATTTAAACTAATTTGACAACATTCGGAGAGTAGGGGAAAAACCGCACCTCTTTGATATTTTGTCGAGCACATGGTGGGCGTCTGCGTCATGGATGGTCAAGCAGGGTTTGCGGACGCATGAAGGGTTGTTACACGTGGTGGAAGAGGCATGGGTCGGCGAGCCATCGACTTCTTCGTTTTCTTTGGGATAAAACATGTTGTATTTCGCCACCCTGAGATCACACGGGCAGTGGTAGGCTAGACCCTGCTACAATCGACGGTACGAGAGAGCCCAAGGAATGTGAACACAAGGGTATCGACATTCGTGATGATGAGCTTTTCCTGTTGCTTGCATTTGGGTGACGGGAAGCATCGACGCTGCTGAAGGCCCCGATATGGGTTATGCAACCTCGTAGTGATGGGCAGCGGCACAGGGGTCTTCCATAACAATGATTGGGCAGCGAGGGGAGGAAATATGGCATGAAGGCAATGATATATGCGTGTGTAGAGGCGAGGAGGAGGAAACAACCATCTAAAATGTCCCTCTAGCTGATGGCGCGTGGTAGCGCTTCATTGGGAGACCCCAAGAGTAAGGTGTGATGAGCACAGCAGCAAGTCTTCCCTCAATAAGAAACTGAGGTTATCGAACGAGTAGGAGGAAGGAAACGACTCAAAGGTGTTGCTAGCAACTTGGAGACCTGCACAACACAAACTCAAGACTTTGCCCCAACAAACAGTGAGGTTGTCAATCTCACCGGTTGCTATAACAAAGGATTAACTGTATGGTGTGGAAGGTAATAGTGGTTTGCAGAAAGTAAACAGTAATAGTGGAAGATGTATCAATGGTAAAGATTGGACCGAGGTCCATAGTTCACTAGAGGTGTTCTCCTTAAGATAAACAAACATGGCATACTGGGTAAACAAATTACAGCAGGGCAATTGACAGGACTGAGCAATGCATAACAATGCAATACTATACATTCATGATCCTATGAGATTCGATTGGGCAATACAACAAGATACATAGACCTCCATCCAACTACATCTATGACTAGAAATCCACCTTCAGGTTATCATCTGAACCCCCTCCGGTATTAAGTTGCAAGCAACAGATAACTACTTTAAGCAAAGTGTGTAAGGTAAACAATCTACTTGTTCCATAAACAAGAGACCGTTGTTTTCTCCCTAGTGGCAACAGCACATCTACAACCTTAGAGATTTCTGTCACTTCCCTTAGATTAAATAGAGGCATGAACCCACTATCGAGCATAAATACCCCCTCTTGGAGTCACTAGCATCTACTTGGCCAAGATAGCTACTAGAAACGGAGAGCATGCAAGGTCACAAACATGATAGAATAAATAAGACAAAACATTAATCAATCCGACATAGTAATATCAATATCCATCGGATCCCCGCAAACACAACATGCATGATTACAAATAGATGATCTTGATCATGAACGGATCTCATAAGATCTAAACATGGTAGCACAAAGGAGGAGATACAACCATCTAGCTACTACATGGACCCGTAGTCCAAGGTGGAACTACTCACACTTCATA
Organism: Avena longiglumis; assembly: GCA_030063025.1. NCBI lineage: Eukaryota > Viridiplantae > Streptophyta > Magnoliopsida > Poales > Poaceae > Avena > Avena longiglumis. Next base: position 502,854,049 of record CP125977.1, read on the forward strand.
CCGGAGGCTGGCATGATGAAGAAGAAGGCCTCCGGGATGATCTCCCCTCTAGCAGGGTGCCGGGAAGAGCTTCAGATCCCCCCGATCTAGGGACGATGGTGGCGGCGGCTACAGACGGTTTCGTGGAATATTGATCGGGTACTTAGGGTTTCTGCATCGAGGGGTCTTTATAGGCGAAGAGGCGAGGCAGGGGTGGAAAGGGTGTTCACACCCTCCCAGGCGTAGCTAGCCCTAGCCCGCGCCGCCAGGGGGTGTGCCCCCCTGATACATCGGAAACGTATCTATAATTTTTGATGTTCCATGCTTGTTTAGTATCTACTTTGCTTTGCTTTGTCTACACTTTGAGGTGTTTTATATCTTTTCTGGAACTAACCTATTAACAAGTTGCCACAGTGCCAGTTGCCTGTTTTCTTCTGTTTTTGGTTCCAAAAAGGCAGAAAATCAATATTCTCGGAATTGGACGAGACAAATGCCAAAGTCAATATTTTACTGTGGGAGACACGAAGTCCAGAGGAGAGAAGGAGCGGTGAGCCAGGACCGCCACACTCCCCTAGGCACGGGTGGGCCCACCTCGCGCCTAGGAAGGGTGTGGGCCCGCTGGCCACCTCCCAGCCCCGCCTCTGCCTATAAGAAGCCCCCAATGCAGAAACTCTAGGACCCGATCAAAACTCCACGAAACCTTTTGTAGCTGCCGCCACCATTGTCCCTAGATCGAGGGGAGGGGGGTCTGAAACTCTTCCCGGCACCCTGCCGGAGGGGAGATCATCCTGGGGGCCTTCTTCTCCGGTATGAAGTGTGAGTAGTTCCACCTTGGACTACGGTCCATGTAGTAGCTAGATGGTTGTATATACTCCTTGTGCTTTCATGTATAGATCTTGTGAGCTCCATTCATGATCAAGATCTAATCTATTTGTAATCATGCATGTTGTGTTTGCGGGGATCCTACAGATATTGAGATTACTATGTCAGGTTGATTAATGGTTTTGTCTATTTGATACTATATATCATGTCTGTGTTGTTTGAGATCTTGCATGCTGTCCGTTGTTTGTAGCTATCTTGGCCAAGTAGTTGCTAGTGACTCCAAGAGGGGGTATTTATGCTCGATAGTGGGTTCATGCCTCTAGTTTCCAAGGAAAGTGACAGAAATCTCTTCGGTTGTAGATGTGTTGTTGCCACTAGGGAGAAAACAACGGTCTCTTGTTCATGGAACAAGTGGTTGTTTACCTTACACACTTTGCTTAAAGCAGTTGTCTGTTGCTTGCGACTTAATACTGGAGGGGGTTCGGATGATAACCTAAAGGTGGACTTCTAGTCATAGATGCAGTTGGATGGCGGTCTATGTATATTGTTGTATTTCCCAATCAAATCTCATAGGGTCTTTTTGTCTGGTATTGCATTGTTATGCCATGCTCAGTTCCTAAAAATTGCCCTGCTGTAATTTGTTTACCCTTCATGCCATGTTGTTTATCTAAGGAGAGCACCTCTAGTGAACTATGGACCCCGATCCAATCTTTACCATTGATACATCCTCCACTGCTACGGTTTACTTGCTGCAAACCATCATTACCTTCCACACCATATAGTTAATCCTTTGTTACAGCAACCGGTGAGATTGACAACCTCACTGTTAGTTGGGGCAAAGTCTTGAGTTTGTGTTGTGCAGGTTTCCATGTTGCTTGTAACACCTGTGTGACGTTTCCTTCCTCCTACTGGTTCGATAACCTCGGTTTCTTACTGAGGGAAGACTTGCTGTTGTGTTGCTTCACACCTTGCTCTTGAGGTTCCCAACAGGCTCCACATCAACTAAGCCATCACCCCCTGGTTCCTCCCCTCCGTCTCGTAGTCTAGCTCCGTGTTCCCCACGTTAAAATATCAACTTTGGCTTTTGTCCCGTCCAATTCCGAGAATATTGATTTTCAGCCTTTCTGAAACCAAAAACAGAAGAAAACAGGCAACTGGCACTATGGCATCTTGTTAATAGGTTAGTACTAGAAAACATATAAAAACACCTCAAAGTGTAGAGAAAGAAAAGCAAAGTGGATACTAAACAAGCATGGAACATAAAAAATTATAGATACGTTTCCGACGTATCAAGCATCCCCAAGCTTAACTCCTGCTCGTCCTCGAGTAGGTAAGTGATAAAAAAATAGTTTTTGAGGTGACATGCACCATCAAAGTCAAGATCAAACCATTTGCAAGCATTGAAAGCTGGGATCAAAGAACTCAAAACATGAGCATGAAAGATGGAGTTCTAACAGTAAGACAAAGTAACTATGCATGCAAAAAGATCATGAATAACATGCATTGAAAAACATTTGTTTGTTTTACCTATAGAAAACATGGCATAGTGGCATTCAGCTTGTCCCTCATGGAGTAGCAAATAGATGCATAGGACACCTTCAAAGTTCATAAGAGTGACTAGATACAAATATCACAAGAACAAGTAATATCAACAATTTGCATCAATCAATAAGTTTTGGGACAACGCACATAGAACTAAGAATGACAACTATGCTCTATTAACTGGTGCCTAAGGATAGAAGCTGGAGACTCAATATAATGATGGAAGAAAGGCCCTTCATAAAGGGAAGCAGGGATTTCAAGTTTCAAAAAGCGCTTTCAAAAATTATGGTACTTGTTAGCTTTCAGCTCTCATTGCCCCTATCGATTTAATTGGATAAAACTACCACAATTGAGGCTGTCGGGACGGGTCAGTACCACTTTCGGTAATTTTTGCATGTCAGTACCAATTTTGGGGTACAAGCGTTGCAAATCGGACTAATTCACGACTAAGAGCACTTTGACACGCTTTCTGACGGCTCGGGCCCAGCTGTAAGTGCCGAGTTGGCGCCACGTGTCTAGGGGGAGCTGAGGTGGAAGTGGGGCCCACCTGTCAGACATATCACATGTTATTTTTTATTTATTCTCCTATTTTTCTATTCACTGCCAATGGGCCCCACCCATCAACCTCCCTTCCTTTTCCCATCCACCTTCTTCTTCCTCCAATCCAATCGATCCCTGAGCAGAACGGCGGCTGCGGGCGGCGACGGGTGAGGTTGCAGGCGCATCCAGAGAGGCGGGAGGGAGGACCTGGCCGTGGGCTTGGAGCCTAGTGCGCTAGATTAGGCCGATGGGGAGAGGTTATGGCGGCGGCGCGAAACGGCGGTGGGGCGGGAAGGCTCCGGGACGGGATCGACGGAGGCCTCGAACAGCGGCGCCACGCGCGCCTCTGCCCACAGCTCAGCCTCCCCCTCGGGCCGATGGCGGGGACAACCTGCATTCCAGCAGGAGCACGCAGGCGGCCTCAGCGTTCTCGCTCTCGGCACGGATGTAGTAGCGGCTGACAGCGCAGAGCACGAGCACGGCGGGGTCTGGGGCGCGACAGAGCACGTCCGGGCCAAAGCGGAGCAGCCACGAACGGTGTCGCAGGTGGACGGTGGCGAAGCGGTGGAGGGACCGCGAGCCCATCCGCTTGCAGATGCTTCCCAGCACCGCCGCCGATGGCTCCCTGGCCCTGCGCTCGGGCTCCGGGGCGCGCCTCGGCTTGGGATTATGCGCGAGCTCAGGCTCCGGTTCAGGCACGGGGTTCGGCCCGACCACGATCGAGGGGACGGGTTCAGGAGGAAGAAGGTGGATGGGAAAAAAGGGAGGCTGACGGGTGGGACCTACTGGCAGTGAATATAAAAATAGGAGAAAAAATAAAAAATAACATGAGATATGTCTGATAGGTGGGCCCCACTTCCACCTCAGCTCCTCTTAGACACGTGGCGCCAACTCAGCACTTACAGCTGGGCCCGAGCCGTCAGAAAGCGTGTCAAAGTGCTCTTAGTCGTTAATTAGTCCGATTCACAACGCTTGTACCCCAAAATTGGTACTGACATGCCAAAATTACAGAAAGTGGTATTGACCCATCCCGACAGCCTCAATTGTGGTAGTTTTATCCAATTAACTCGCCCCTATCATAAGCATCTTGAAGTGATTAAGGTTAAAGTGAACAAACTATGGAGTATATGCTTGACAAAGTATAAGTTAGCAATCTCATGTCCGTTGAATACGAGGGCCGCTCCTCATGCTACTCAAGTTTAGTTACTTGCAAGTTCTTGTCATAGTAAGTACATGTATATCATAGAGAACCACCAACGGTATACCCCTTGGACATGATAAAGGAGCTATCCCATAATCAAAATGACAAGACAAGCAGACAATAAGCATCTCAACAATCTTCTTATTTACCATGGGAATATGGTGTGTTTTTTTCTCTCTTTCCTCTTTTCTCATTTTTTTTTCTTTTTCTCGGTCTCATTTTTTCATCTTTTTTTTTCATAAGAAGAATGCTTCATAGATGTCATTATGGTGATGATGCAAGTTTCCACCATGATTAGGCATGGCTTAGGCTAGTGACCCAGGCGTTTGTCTAACACACATACATAACTCCATGGACTTACAAGCTCCCCTTTCATTTCACACCGACGACATCCATAGACAAAAGAGCATGATATCAACTGCGTACAAAGTACAAGTGCAATGTTGAAAGCGTTCCCCGTGACAGCACAATTCTGCTAATTCCAACGTATGAGTGCAAGCATATACAACATAGATAACACAATGGTTCAAGTTTATTAGGGGAAAGAAAAATAAAGTGTGCCATCAAGTTCGTGAGAGCTTTAATCACTAAGTTTTCACATAACAAAATACTTTTTTAATTTGAAGATAGACGAAAACAAGAATATAGTTACAATGGTGTAACACACCATGCATAGGAATTTATATTGGACACTTTGGAATAAATTGGTTTCTTGAGAGTTGGATGCATGAGTAGAGCTTACTCATACAAGTGGAGGCTAGCAAAAGACTCAGAGCGACCAACTAAGAGAGCAATAATGGCCATAATCATGCAGAGCGACAAAACATTACTAATCAAAGCATAAAGTGGTACTATAAGTCAAAAACTAAATGATCATTGAGGCTATGGTGACTTGTTATAGTCATAACATGGTGTGAGCATGTGCCAAGTCAACCCAAACAAAGCATCAAAGGAGAATACCATAATACTAATGCTTTTGTATGCTAAAACAACACATGATTCTTTCAAGGCACACTAAGCAATCCCAATTGTTTGGAACAAGTCATGCTATAATAATAATTACTAAGCATAAGGTCAAAACAACATCTAGCATGACATGCTAAAGTCCAAGTCACAGTCAAAGCAAGCTCCTCTTATACTACTCAAGCAAGAACTTTCTACTCATCTCCAACACCAATCAACTTATTTGAAACAACACAGCGAGAATGGGGGTCCAAACTATTTCATTCAAGAAAACTAAAAAAAACTAAGACGCTCCAATAACAACACAACAGTGTATGAAACAATAAAAACGAAGTGTCTAGAAAGACCTGAGCTTTTTATTGATGAAGAAGGGGATGCCTTGGGCATTCCCAAGCTTTGACGCTTGTACCTCTTGAATATTTCTTGGGGTGACACGGGGTGTAATCCCCAAGCTTGAGCTTTTGTCCATTCTTCATCTCATTACATCATTCTCTCTCTACACCTGAAAATTTTCCTTCATACAAAACTTCACACAATCTTTATTAGCAACATTAGTGTATTCAAAAGATAATAGACCTTTGGGTTTAGCTTTAGAATAGAAAAACTTTCACTAAAAACACAAGCTAATGTAGTAATTCCCTCAAAAAAGCTCAATTTCCCAAAAATAACCCAAAAAAGAATCAATAAGAAGCAAACTCAAATAATGGCAGAAATCTGTCAAAACAGACCAGCAGGTAGAAACCTATTTTTTCGAAGACCTTATGTTGCTCAAATCAAAAAGTGTTGATCTAACGAAATTTATCCAACATACTAGGGGATTTATTCAGAAAATATCAGATCAATCCGACTAACATAGATTCCTCACGAAGTTTTATGGTGGAGCACAAAAATCTTTTTTGGGACAGCAACTCCCCAAATCTTACTTCCCTCTCATTAGAGGTCATTCTTGGCACAAAAAGCAAATAAAAAGGATAAGGAGAGGCCATTACTGAAGTAATAACTTTCAAGACTCAAGAAAACTTTTGGGTTATCTCCCAATAAGTACTTTTCTTTAACGCCTTTAGGTTAGGCACAAGAAGCAAGAGTCAAGTATTTTCAAATGAAGAAGCATTAAGATCAATACTTGAAATATCTTCAATTAGGAAAGGTATCTCATCCAAATGAGTTTTAGAGGATCCCTTCTCATCTCTCCTTGGTTCACTACTTTCATCAAAAGGGTTTTCAGGAACAATCCAATCAAAAAAAAAAATTCTAAGGCTTCATGCATTCCTACAAGTTTAAAAGCTATGGGTATCTTAATTTCCTCTCTGGGTTTGGTTTTTATCTAAAGTACACATAACATATACACATGAGCCTAGCATATTAAAACGTTCAAAGACCTTTTTGGCTTCCTTAGCAACATCATTGAACTCTTTTAGTAAAGTTTCTAGGATAAATTCTCTCTTTTCAGCATCCTTTTCTTCTTTTAGTTTAAGGAACAAAATTTGCATCATGGGGTTAAGGTTAACGAACCTAGCCTCCAACATATAAACTAAAGAAGCTGCAGAAATTTCATAATTAGGAGCAAGTTCTGCTATATATCTACCATCAATATCCTCATGTTTGCTAACATGATTAAAGAATTCTTCAATATTTTCTCTCCCAATTATAGAGCCACTACCTATTGAAAGGTCTTTCAGGGTAAACTTGGGAATCAACATGGTGAGCTAGAGCAGGGTGACAACTAGAGTAGGAGCTAAATTTTTTGTGTTTTTTATAAGAGAAAGCAAACCAAACTAAACTATTTTTTGGAGTTTTTGATAAAAAAAGGCAAACAAAACCAAGAAAAAGAAACTAAACAAAACAAAAACAAAGTAAAGAGAAAAGTTGTAAAGGACTCCCCTTGTGAAGACGTCCTCACACTCCCCGGCAACGACGCTATAAAACTTGTTGATGGCGTGTGGTAGTGCTTCAATGGGAGACCCCAAGAGCAAGGTGTGATAAGCACATCAACAAACCTTCCCTCAGTAAGAAACCGAGGTTATCGAACCAGTAGGAGGAAGGAAACGACTCAAAGGTGTCGCTAGCAACTTGGAGACCTGCACAACACAAACTCAAGACTTTGCCCCAACGAACAGTGAGGTTGTCAATCTCACCGGTTGCTGTAACAAAGGATTAACTATATGGTGTGGAAGGTAATAGTGGTTTGCAGAAAGTAAACAGTAACAGTGGAAGGTGTATCAATGGTAAATATTGGACCGGGGACCATAGTTCACTAGAGGTGGTATCCTTAAGATAAACAAACATGGCATGCTGGATAAAAAAATTACAGCAGGGCAATTGACAGGACCGAGCAAGGCATAACAATACAATACTAGACATTCATGATCCTATGAGATTCGATTGGGCAATACAACAATATACATAGACCGCCATCCACCTGCATCTATGACTAGAAATCCACCTTCAGGTTATCATCCGAACCCCCTCCAGTATTAAGTTACAAGCAACAGATAACTGCTTTAAGCAAAGTGTGCAAGGTAAACAATCCACTTGTTCCATGAACAAGAGACCGTTGTTTTCTCCCTAGTGGAAACAGAACATCTACAACCTTAGAGATTTCTGTCACTTCTATTAGATTAAATAGAGGCATGAACCCACTATCGAGCATAAATGCCCCCTCTTGGAGTCACTAGCATCTACTTGACAAATATAGCTACTAGAAACGGAGAGCATGCAAGATCACAAACAACATAGACATGATAGAATTAATAAGACAAAACCATTAATCAATCTGACATAGTAATCTCAATATCCATCGGATTCTCGCAAACACAACATGCATGATTACAAATAGATGATCTTGATCATGAATGGAGCTCACAAGATCTAAACATGCTAGCACAAAGGAGGAGATACAACCATCTAGCTACTACATGGACCCGTAGTCCAAGTTGGAACTACTCACACTCCATATCGAAGGCTAGCATGATGAAGAAGGCCTCCGGGATGATCTCCCCTCCAGCAGGGTGCCGGGAAGAGCTTTAGATCCCCATGATCTAGAGACGATGGTGGCGGCGGCTACAAAAGGTTTCGTGGAATATTGATCGGGTAGTTAGGGTTTCTGCATCGGGGGATCTTTATAGGCGAAGAGGCAAGGAAGGAGGGCGGCCAGGGTGGTCACACCCCCCAGACGTGGCTAGCCGTAGCCCGTGCCACCAGGGGGTGTGCCCTCCTGGTGCCTCCCCTCCGTCTCGTACTCTGGCTCCGCGTTCCCCACGGTAAAATATTGACTTTGGCTTTTGTCCCGTCCAATTCCGAGAATATTGATTTTCTTCCTTTCTGAAACCAAAAACAGAAGAAAACATGCAACTGGCACTGTGTTATCTTGTTAATAGGTTAGTACCAGAAAACATATAAAAACACCTCAAAGTGTAGACAAAACAAAGCAAAATGGATACTAAACAAGCATGGAACATCAAAAATTATAGATACGTTTCCGACGTATCACTAGCCAAGCTCATGTTGACTATGCGGGAAACCAGAAAACAAGCCACGTGTATTTCGTATATTCAGGATTTCACGAAAGTCCTGAGGTTTCACGCAAAAAAAATCAGGGGAGGGCTATTTTACGGGATATGAAATAAGCACCTTTTTTACAAGAACAACAAAACAATGGTTAATTTACGGTTTTGTCCCTTTTGTGTAAGCTGCTAGAGTTTCTCTTACCTACATCGATGGAAGATGGGCTTTGTCTCCACTGGAGGCATTAGTAGGTTAGATGATGACCATGTCATTATGGTCGGTGAGACTAGATCTGTCATGGATTCTGATACCGGCTCCGACATCAGGGGTTGGAAAGTCGTGCAAGCGCGTCTACAAACTGGCACCAGCGTAAGGAGGAGAGGTGCCCTTGTTCGTGGACATTCTTCCCAAATATTTTAGGACGCCAGCACCATCTTAAACGAGGATTTGATTCTTATTCTTTTACTTCTATGCAAAAACATTGAATTACTTGAGCTTTTGTTTCGTGTTTTGTGTTGGATCGTATATGAAAAAGTTCGCAAGATGTGGCTTCATGAATAGTAATTTGAATTATTGACTTAGATTTGTTGTTAGGAACGTGCTAATGTGGTTTTTTAAATGTCAAATGTTCAAATTATGTCAAAGTAAATATTGGTTTTACAAAAAAAATACATGGCATATTATAAAAAGTTTTTTTGAAAGTAATAAGAGTTCGGAATCTAATATTGTTGCATATCTGAAGTTTCAGTTCGGATGTAATGGAGTAGAATTTTGAATATCCCATGTTTGAGATTGCAAAATCCAATAAAAGTGTATTTCTGAAAATATTGTTAATAAAAATACATTAAATATTTGTACATGAATGGTGCGAAATATTGAAATACTGCATATCTAATCTTTGAAATGTGTATTGGAATTGTGAGATCATGAAAGTATCAATTTGTTCTCGTAATTGTGAAACTATCAATATGGTGACAATATTTGAATTATGAAAATCTTTGGATCTAATAAACATTTGAATTTGAATTAATGGTGGAAACTATCTAAAACCTTGCATGTGAGTAGTTTCTTTAGCTAGTGTTAATTGTCTTCGGTAATTATTATGGTGTTGTGACGCTACAAAGAACTAGTCATTCGGATTCAAAATTTGAACTAAGTGGTGAAAAGACATTCAATGACATATATATCTCAACAAAGTCATGTGTCTGTCCTTACTTTTTATAAATTTTAATAATCTATATATGTATAATTGAAATACAATGGCTATAAATATACAAGTCGCTACATGTCAGCCCCCTGCAATCATAAGTGCTTCCACCCCCCTGCAATCATAAGTGCTTCCACGCACGTTCATAGTGTAGTATTTCTCAAGTAGAGAGCATATACTACTCCCTCTTTGTCAAAATGCAGTGTATATTAGTTTTCTCAGAAGTCAAAAGATATAAAGTGTGACCAAGTATGTAGAGAAATATAAAACTATCTAAAACATCAAATGCATGTAATATGAAATTGTATTTCATGATGATTATAATAAGATTGTTTGATATTGTAGATATTGATATATTTTTCTACATATTTAGTCAAAATTTACATTGTTTGAGTTTCAATAAATTAACATGCACTACGTTTTGCCAAGAAGGGAGTAAAGGAAAATTTATGTTGTACAGTAATTTGATTAAGAGTGTATCTTTTTTTTGTTATGCGGAAATCTAAGAGTGTATATATGGCATCAAGAGCGCACCTAATCGTGATAATTGTGTATGATAACTGTACACTCGCAAGGACATATGTAATGCAAGATGTGAGAGATGTGCTTATAAAACTAAATTAGTTTATCAATAAGAACCAATGCTTATTTCCATGAGAGAGGTGCCTAATTAAGCATTTGTTATATGCAAATAAGTACTAGTATTTAGGCAAAAGTCGGTTTATTGTTAAAGCACCTCTCTAGACCCCTTGTATTGTATTTTCCCTAACCAAAATAACAGTGCTCTAGACTACAATGAAACTCACACTCCCATTGTCGTGATTTATTGTAGGAAAAACCGATCAATCATCAAGAATAAACTGTTCACCAGATTGAATATTCAAATGCTCCAAAGACAATAGGGAATTAATAGTGCCACTTTCTCTACGTGCATATCTGCCATATATGAATTGCATGGAACTTTTCCCAATGTATCTAATTCCAGTTAGCGAACCAATGTATAATGGCACATCCTTACCTCAACAAATGACTCTATTTTAAATTTATGGATAAAATTGGGGGAAGATTTAGTATATATAAGAAATGTGATATATGCTTTTGAAATGCTATCCAAGTTCTTTATAAATACCCATCCAACTAAAAAACCACACACCATCAACTTTTTCACCACACTTCTTTATTGAGGGTGTTTCTTATTTATTGGCACAAATAAGTTCAAGGATGTCCTATTGTGTAAATGATTTCTTTATATCCAAAGATATGTTAACTTAGTTACACATGCAAGCTCATCTAGTATACACTTATACTAAGAAAATATTGGTGGGTCACTCATCCATTTAACACAATTATGAATAGTTTCAATGAACACGGGTGCATGAATGTGGTATACCAAGTTGAATTGTACAAGAAAGATGGAACTTAGACAGATCTTATCATGTTACATATCTTACTTTGTGGAGTATACATCATTTGCAAACAAGATAAATATCTACTCAAACACCCAAGTTTATAAAAAATACCTTTTCATACAATAATGTAATTATACATGTGCATCAAATTTGACTAGGAGTTTATCTCTCATCAAGATGCACCTAATCATTATAATGTTGTGCAATGGTAGTGCATTTCCTTTTATAATCACAATAAATTTTCTACAAATTGCATTGCATTGAGCCTTCCCTAATTGAACAAGAATTCAATGGGTTTCCGACGAACCATGAGTAGTTGGGGTAATGTTCCATGGTTTTGGTGTGTTTCATATATCATGCTAATGTTTTACAAATATTCTTATTTTCTTCTTAAGTAAAGGAAGCACTCATATTGTTAGCTCAAAAAAACTGAATTGTGACATCGTCATGTGTTGTAGAATAGTAGATTCATAGAAAAAATATTGAAATGCTGGTGTAACAAGGGAAATTGACTAGTACCACCTGTCTTGGATGTAGAACAATTATGTATGACTTGCATACAACATTTTTCAATGTGTCTGATTCTTATGTTGCGCTTACACGTAGCACAGGACATATATAATGACACATTCTAACCTCCATCACGACCTATGGTTTCAATTTGTGGAAAAGGGGAGGGAGTGTTTGGTATATGTTAGAAATGTGAGGTATGCTCTCCAAATGTTATCTGGCTCCTTTATAAATATCCAGCAAATTGAAACACCACAAAATTAACTTTTCGTTGTACTTTATTATTCATGGTGTTCATATTTGTTGTCTCAACAAGTTCAAGGATGTCATGTTATACAAATTACTGTATACAAGGATCCACTAGAATGGGCACACGATTGGTGATTTCTTTATCTAGTATATACTTATGATGAGAAAATATTGGAGGTCAACGATCCATGTAATGGAATTATGAACTGTTCCACTAAACACGGTTGCATAAATTTGGTATACCGAGTTGAATTGTACAATCATCCAGATGGAACTTACACAACTCCAATCATATTACATATCTTATTTTCTGGAGTATAAATCTTTGCAAACCTGTTTAAGAGAACTATATCTACTCAAACACCCCAAGTATTTAAAACTTGTCATTTTAAACAATAGTGTAATTGCCCTGAGAAATATAGTTCTTATTTTTTATTGTTTTATTTGAATATTATAGAACTTAATAAAATTATAGTATTACCTAAGTAGTTCCAGACTAATGTAAATGTGAAATATTATTATTTTTGCGGGGGAAAACATAATCATTAATCAACAGGAAGGGTTACAAATTTGTCGAGCTCCAGCAACCGGACAGCACAATCCGGTCCAGAGCCCAACCATGTCATGGTACGGTTTTGCGCTCTCGCAAAGGACGCAAGAGAGTCACTAACCCTAACCTATTCACGGCTAACTTTATAAAAATTACATAATCTATTAGAGGAGGCAAGATCTCTAATTTCATTTACCAGATGGAAGTAGGGAGATCTATCCACCGTAGAGCAAGTAGCGGCATCCACTAGGGCAGAGCAATCAGATTCAACCATTATCGGGAGGGGTGAAAATTGTAGTGCCAGTTTGAGACCCTCAATGCATGCAGATAGTTCGGCCTCATAAGGCGAGTTACAATTTGACAAAGATCTGCAAGCCATAAAGATAAGATCCCCCTCTGAATTGCGCAACACAACCCCTGTTCCAGCAGAGCCATTAGTAGCAACATATGACCCATCAATAGAGAGCTTGGTCCGACCAGGTGGTGGCCTACTCCAGAATGTATCTGGCTGTTTTATGACCCGAGGTGAGGAATTCTGAACCTGAGGATCATCCATCGGATTTTTCCCTTTTAGAATGCATATACTCGAAGACTTCTGGGACTCCCGTAACAGTTTAAGTTGTCCATAAAGAAAATTTTTGGAGCCAAGCGTTGTTGGAAGAATTTTGTCATGGGTAGCTTCATTACGACAGAACCAGATACGCCATGCAATGAGCAGTGTATTGTCCACCATGTGAGGTGTCAGATTCAGCAGCACATCCTGAAACCACTTTGGCGAAGGTGTTTGCATATCCACATTGGCCGGAAGAGACCAGACTTTCCGCATTTCATACCATAACATGCGAGCATGAGGGCATTTGTACAGAGCGTGTTGTGTAGATTCTGATTCTATGCCACAAACCGCACATAACCCTGTCACATTAATGCCGCGTACCTTCTTGTTTTCCCCAGTTTCTAGGGATCCTGAGGCAGCCTTCCATGCAAACATCTTAACTCTCGGGGAAACAGAAGCATTCCAAATCTTTTTCCAACAAGGTAGATCACCAATAGGGTAGTTGCTTGAGGTAGAAATGGCACGCTGACTGGTATGCGAGCGAAGAGCCAGTTTATATGCACTATGAACTGAGAATATGCCTGATTGCTTAGGCATCTAGGCAAGCACATCATCCTTCAATCTCCTGGAGGGGGAAATCTGCAGGATTGCATCCGCATCAAAAGGGAGGAAAGTTTGGCGGATCAAGTCAGTCTTCCATGAACCATCGTCATTGAGAAGCTCCGACACGCGATGAATTCTCCTGGTGCCCTGTTTGGTGATCACTTTACCACAGTCCACCCTGGGTAGCCAACTATCTCGCCATATCATTACGCTCCTGCCATTCCCTATCCTCCACACAAGGCCTTGTTTCAGCAGCTCGAGACCATGTAAAACTGACGACCAAGTTGCAGAAGGATTGCCTGAGCATACGGTATCATACAGATTGCCATTAGGAAAGTACCGTGATTTTAGTACATGAGCACAAAGACTTCCAGGAAACATTATAAGCCTCCAAGCTTGCCATGCAAGAAGAGCTTGATTAAATAATCTCATTTCGCGGAAACCTAGTCCTCCCTGGAGCTTGGATCTGTTAAGTTTAGGCCAGCTTAACCAGTGTAATTTTCTCTTCCCATTCTCTGATCCCAACCAGAAGTCTCGTATGATTTTATTTAGATCATCACACATTGATAAGGGTAGCTTGTACACCATCATAATGTAGGTGGGTATGGCTTGAGCTACAGCCTTAATGAACACCTCTTTGCCACTTTGAGCCAATATGCTATCTCCAGCTCCCTCTCGAAACAGGCTTTCGCCCAGCTTTATAAATAAAGCACATCGGTGAGACCGCTGCTGGGCCAGACAGCACAACGCCCAAGAACAAACACACAACACGATACACGATCTTGGGCAGCAGCACACCTGCCGGAACTAAAACAAGGAAAAACAAAGAACCGAGGCAGAGGCGGGTCGACTAGACGCGAAGACCGCAACATTGCGCCCGAAAATGCCCACCACGCTCAAGCCCCGACTCGTCAAGCACCAGCAGCACCCTCAAGAGGGAAAGCGACCGCTGCCCGGACAGACTGGCCTAAGTTTCCCCGGCACACAGAGGAATGGATGAAGGAAGCCACGACGCCCTCGGAAGGAAGATGCCACCAGCGGCAGCGTCGGTGTCGGTCGAGCCGACAAGGATTTCTCGAGAACCCTATCCCTAACCCTCGAGCCGTCACCACCAAACCTTGCCTCCCACGAGCATCGCCACTCCGGTTCCGACTTCGTCATCATCGTCTCCAAAATCAAGCCGACGCGAGGATGCAAATCGCCTGAGATAGAAATGGAGCAGGACCGCAGATTGACGCTGCAGCGGAGGGGCTATGAGGGTTCGTAGCATGGAAAACAAAAATTTTCTATCATACAAACAAACAAGCCAAGATCTATCTACTAGATTGTAGCAACGAGTCGATGGTATAACTTACCCTCGAAGATTCCAAAGCGTTTAACGAGATCGGATTCTCGTGGGTGATGTAGTCGTACTCTTCCCGATCTCAAGATCGTGTGAGCGATCCTTCGGTATCGCGTTCGGCGGCGCTCATGATCGGTCTGCGTTCGATTTTCGACGAAGACCTTCCTCTCCCTTGTTCCAAAGTGAGCGGAGGTTGTAGCACTCTCCTCGCGATTCCGGCGACTGTGGTACCGGAAGTAGAGGGGAGATCCCGCAGGGCTTCGCCTTAAGCCGGTGCGAGTATGGTGGAGCTTATGAGAGAGGCTATTAGTGGCCTAGTAATTAGACACACCAATTAGAAGGCTCTAAACTGTTGGCTAAAGCAATTAGAAGCTCTAAACCAAAACAGCTCTAAACCGGAGATCTAGAGTAGAAAGTTATGTGTCTATGGGAGGAGCCCTGCCCCTCCTTTTATGGGAGGGGGGTCCTTGGCGCGCCAGGGGAGGGAGGGAGTCCCTCCCCAACTCGGCCTTGGGCTGGGCGCCGGCCTGGAGGAGTCCAACTCCTCCTCCAGGTTGGTTCCAACTCCTCTTGCTTGTTTCCCACAGTTTCTTGTTTTGGCAGTTTGACTTTCAAACTGGACATTTGACTTTTCTATTTTAGGATTCAATTTAATCCTTTATTTGGGACAGCAATAACACTTAGTACATGATGCAATCATTCAATGAGCAATGACACATTCATGTACCCTTCCCCCGAGTCTTGGGACAATCCGGAACCTTCTAGAACATTCGATGAAAACACGGAATCATTCCCGAACTCAAGCAGGACTTTCCTTATATGAATCTTATTCTCCGGACCATTCCGGATCACCTCGTGATATCCGGATCCCATCCGAGACTCGAACAACATTCGGTCTCTTTCTCATAATACCATAACTACTCAAACAACGTCGAATCCTTAAGTGTGTCTCCCTACGGTTCGTGAATTATGCGGACATGATCGAGACACTTCTCCGAACAATAACCAATAGAGGAATCTGGAAATTCATATGGCTCCACATATTTCTACGATTACTTTGCGATCGAATGAACCACTTACATACGATACCAATTTCCCTTTGTCTCACGATATGTTACTTATCCGAGGTTATGATCGTCGGTATCTCTGCATACCTAGTTCAACCTTTCTTGATAAGTACTCTTTCTCGTTCCGTGATATGTGATCCCTTATGACCAAGTCACATGCTTGCAAGCTAATTGGATGACATTCCACCGAGGGCCCAGAGTATATCTATCCGTCATGTGGATGGACAAATCCACTCTTGATCCATGTGTTTCAACCCATACTTTCCGAACACTCAATGCCACTTTTATAGCCACCCGATTCGGTGTGGTGTTTGATGTCATCAAAGCATCCATCCGGTAAAGGTGATATGCATGATCTCATGGTCGAAGGAATTAGGTTACTATGTATCGAAAGCATATAGCAATTGAACTAATGAAATGACTTGATCTTTATGCTACGCTTATCTATAGGAGTATGTCCACCATATCATTCTCCTAACGATATGATCTTGTTGTTGATAACATCTCACTGTTCATGATAGGAAACCACAATCATTAATCAACCAACAAGCTAGTGAAGTATAGAGGCTATACTAGGGACTTCAAATTAAGTTTACAAATCACACAAGTATTAATGGTTTCCTTGTCAATACTATTATAGCATGAATGTAAACATTTATCATAAACACAAAGATATAATAATAACTACATTTATTATTGCCTCTAGGGCATATCTCCAACAGTCTCCCACTTGCACTAGAGTCATCTAATCTAGATTACATGGTAATATACCGAACACCCATGGCAGTTTGGTGTTGGTCATGTTTTGCCCTCGGGAGAGGTTTAGTCAACGGATCCGCCACATTCAGATCTGTGTGTACTTTGCAAATCTTTATATCCCCATCCCGGATATGTTCTCGAATAGCGTGAAACGCAGCTTGATATGCTTGACTTCTTGTGTGACCTTGGTTCTTGCGCATTGGCTATGGCGCCCATGTTATCACAAGAGATAGACATTGGGTCTAGCGCTTGGAACCACACCCAGCTCTGTAATGAACTCCTTCATCCATATCGCTTCTTGTGAAGCCTCCGGCAACCATGTATTCCGATTCAGTTGAAGATCTCGCCACAACGCTTTGCTTTGCACTCCTCCACTAACTGCTGCACCATTCAAAATAAATACGTATCCAGTTGTGATTTAGAATCATCCGGATCGGTGTTCCAACTAGCATCGGTGTAACCATTAACAACGAGCTGTTCATCACCTCCATAAGAAAGAACCATATCCTTAGTTCTTCTCAAGTACTTAAGGATGTTTTTGATTGTCAATGATCCACTCCTGGATCACTTTGATATCTGCTAGTTAAACTAACAGCATATGCAATGTCGGGTCTAGTACATAGCATGGCATACATTAGAGATCCTATGGCTGAGGCATAGGGAGTCTTACTCATCCTTTCTCTATCTTCTGCCGATGTCGGACTTTGAGTTTTACTCAAGGTCGTATTGGGCAACATGGGCAAGAACCCTTTCTTGCTTTCTTCCATTCCAAATCTCTTTAGAACTTTGTCCAAATATGTACTCTGTGACAATGATATTTGGCGTTTCGATCTATCTCTATAAATCTTTATGCCTAATATATAAGCTGCTTCGCCAAGATCCTTCATTGAAAAACTATTATTCAAATATTCCTTGACACTATTAAGAAGGTCTACATCATTCCCAATCAACAATATGTCATCCACATACAGTATTAAGAATGTTACAGAGCTCCCACTCACTTTCTTGTAAATACAAGCTTCTCCATAAGTTTGTATAAAACCAAAACTTTTGATTACCTTATCAAACGTTGATTCCAACCGGGATGCTTGCTTCAATCCATAGATGGACCGTTGAAGTTTGCATACCTTGTTAGCATCTATAGGATCGACAAAACCTTTGGGTTGCATCATATACAACTCTTCATCAATGTCTCCATTGAGGAATCTGTTTTGACATCCATCGCCATATCTCATAATCATAATATGCAGCGATTGCTAACATAATCCTCACAGACTTTAGCTTCGCTACGGTGAGAAAGTCTCATCGTAGTCAACTCCTTGAATTTGTCGAAACCCTTTTGCGACAAGTCGAGCTTTATAGACGATAACATTACCATCAAGATCTGTTTTCTTCTTGAAAATCCATTTGTTCTCGACAGCCTTCCGCCATCCGTAAGTCCACCAAAGTCCATACTTGGTTTTCGTACATGGATCCAATCTCGGTTCATGGCTTCTTGCCATTTATTGGAATCTGGGCTCATCATCGCTTCCTCATATGTCTCGGGGTCATCGGTGTTGTCCACCACCATGACATTCATAACGGAATCATACCAATCTGGAGTGGTACGAGTTCTCGTTGACCTCCGAGGCTCTGTAGCAACTTCAACCGAAGTTTCATGATCATCATCATTAGCTTCCTCCCTTATTGGTGCAGGCACCACAGGAACTTCTTCCGGTGCTGCGCTACTCGCAATTTCGAGAGAAGGTTCAACAACCTCGTCGAGTTCTACTTTCCTTCCAGTCACTTCTTTCGAGAGAAATTCCTTCTCTAGAAAGGATCCATTCTTAGCAACGAATGTTTTGCCTTCGGATCTATGATAGAAGGTATACCCAATAGTTTCCTTCGGGTATCCTATGAAGACGCATTTTTCCGCTTTGGGTTCAAGCTTGTCCGGCTGTAACTTCTTTACATAGGCTTCGCATCCCCAAACTTTAAGGAACGACAATTTAGGTTACTTCCCAAACCATAATTCATACGGTGTCGTTTCAACGGATTTAGACGGTGCCCTATTTAAAGTGAATGCGGCTGTTTCTAATGCATAACCCCAAAATGATAGCGGTAAATCTGTAAGTGACATCATAGAACGAACCATATCTAAGAGAGTTCGATTGCGACGTTCGGACACACCATTACGCTGTGGTGTTCCCGGTGTCAATTGTGAAAGTATTCCACTTCTTTAAATGCTCGCCAAACTCGTAACTTAGATATTCACCTCCACGATCGTAACGTAGAAATTTAATCTTCTTGTTACGTTGATTCTCTACCTCACTTTGAAACTCCTTAAACTTCTCGAAAGTTTCGGACTTATGTTTCATGAAATAGATATATCCATATCTACTCAAGTCATCCGTGAAGGTAAGAACATAACGATAACCATCACATGACGCTACACTCATTGGACCACACACATCGGTATGTATGATTTCCAATAAGTCCGTAGCTCGCTCCATCATACCGTAAAATGGAGTCTTAGTCATTTTTCCCATCGACATGCTTCGCATCTTTCAAGTGATTCAAAATCAAGTGATTCAAGAAGTCCATCGGAATGGAGTTTCTTCATACGCTTTCACTCCGATGTGACCAAGACGATTGCCACATATAGGTCTAATTATCGCTGATTTCAAACGTTTAGCCTCAATGTTGTTGATATGTGTATTTCCACTATCGAGATTCAATAAGAATAGACCATCTATCAAAGGTGCATGTGCATAAAACATATTACTCATATAAATAGAACAACCATTATTCTCGATTTAAACAAGTAACCGTCTCGCAATAAACAAGATCCCGATATAATGTTCATGCTCAACGCAGCACCAAATAACAATTATTTAAGTATAAAACTAATCCCGATGGTAGATGAAGGGGTAGCGTGCGACCGCGATCACATCAACCTTTGATCCGCTTCCCACGCCGCATCGTCACCTCGTTCTTCGCTAGCTTCCGTTTATTCTGCAAAGACTGCTTCGAGTTACAAATATGAGCAACCGAACCAAGATCAAATACCTGTGCACTACTACGAGTACTAGTGAGATACACATCAATAACATGTATATCGATATACCTTTCTTCTTGATGTTGCCGTTCTTCGATCCGCCAAGTACTTTGGGCAATTCCGCTTCAAAGGACCTTCTCCCTTGCAAGAAAGCACTCGAGTTCAGGCTTAGGTCCAGCCTTGGTCTTCTTCGGCGTGGTAGCTTTCTTACCACCCTTCTTGAAGTGTCCCTTTGCTTAGACTTGCCTTTCTTGAATTTGGTGGTCTTATTGACCAACAACACTTGGTGCTCTTTCTTGATCTCCACTTCGCAGATTTCAACATGGCAAAGAGTTCGCAACGTCTTGTTCATGTTCTCGCATGTTGTAGTTCATCACAAAGTTCTTGTAACTTGGTGGTAGTGATTGGAGGACACGGTAAATCCCCAAAGCATTAGGAATCACTATACCCAAGCTTTGAAGTTTGTTTGCATGCCGGACATCTTAAGCACATGCTCACTTTGAGCTGCCTCTTCCATCTTGCAGTTAAAGAACTTTTGAAGCCTCATAGCTTTCAATTGCCGCATGAGTCTCAAAAATCAATTTGAGATCCTCGACAATATCATATGGGTCCGACTCTTCAAACCTTTTCTCAAGCTCCGATTCTAAACCATACAAGATAGCACATCGAACTATGGAGTACGATTCTTCCGAGCGAGGTAAACATTCTTTACTTCATCGGAAGCATCACCGCAGTGGGTCACCCAATGTGCATCCAAAGACATAGGTCAAATTACCAGCTGTGAGGACAATCCTCAAATTGCGGAACCAATCCGAAGTTGCTTCCATTGTTTTTCAACTTTTCTTTCTCTAGGAACGCATTAAAATTGATGGTAGGGCTGCCATTGATCTACAACATATTTGCAATAGTTTAGACTAAGTTTATGACAAATTGAGTTCAAATTAATTAATGAAATTAAACTAGGTGAACTCCCACTCAAAACAACATCCCTCACATTGTTTTAGTGATCACACGAACCAAATCCACTACATCAACTCCGATCATCACGAGTTGATATAGTTTCAATGGAACAATCATCATGTTCATCATATCTACTATACGATTCATGCTTTACCTTTCGGTAACTGTGTTCCGAGACCATGTCCATATGCTAGGCTCGTCAAGATCAAACCTTAGTTTCGCATGAGCAAATCTGGCTTGCTCACGTTGTATACACTTGCGAATCTAGCACACCGATCATCACGTGGTGCTCAAACAACAAGCTTTAGCAACGGTGCTAACTAAGGGTGAACACTTTATGATTTGAAATTGATGTGCATGAGGATCATCTTATAATGCTACCGCTGCCTACTAAGCAATACAAGATGCATAAAGGATTAACATCACATGCAATTCAATATATATGTGATATGATATGGCCTTTCTTCTTCGTGCCTCCGATCTCCATCTTCAAGCACGAATATGATCTCCATCATCACCGGCATTGCATCAAGGTCAATGACGCTTCTCCATGGTTGTCGTCCACCGGCTTCAACTATTACAACTACTTTGAATAGACACGCGTGTCTTAACATAAATTAAAGACAACCATATGGCTCCTGCCGGTTGTCGACTTACAATAAGGAACATTGCATACATCAAATATAATCACAATCATGGCCATATCACATCACTGCACACCCCTGCAAAACAAAGTTAGACGCTTCTACTTTCTTTGCATATTTTACGTGGTTTGGGGCTTTCAATAAGTGTCGTTCTAACTTACGAACAAGAACCACAACATTGATACTAGCATTGTTGATCACCCGTTGTAAATTGGATCTTAACTATGCTAGGAGAAACATGCACCCAAAGCCACTTATGCAATACAAGTTACATGTCAAGCGTGGAGCAAGTCTCATGAACGATGTCATGTAAGGTTAGCCCGGCCGCTTCATCCCAACATACCGCAAGATGCAAAGTACACAAAAAGCAATCTACAATAAAAGCATCAACGCCCACAATGACCATTGTGTTCTACTCGTGCAACAGATCTACATATAGACACGGCTCTGATACCACTGTAGGGGTTCGTAGCATGGAAAACAAAAATTTTCTATCGCATACAAACAAACAAGCCAAGATCTATCTACTAGATTGTAGCAACGAGTCGATGGTATAACTTACCCTCGAAGATTCCAAAGCGTTTAACGAGATCGGATTCTCGTGGGTGATGTAGTCGCATTTTCCCGATCTCAAGATCGTGTAGACGATCCTTCCAGCGCCACGTCCCGCAGGCCTCAATGTCGGTCACACGTTCGGTACTCGACGAAGACCTTCCTCTCCCTTGTTCCAGCAGGCAGCGGAGGTTGTAGCACTCTCCTCGCGATTCCGGCAGCACAACGGCGTGGTACCGGAAGTAGAGGGGAGATCCCGCAGGGCTTCGCCTTAAGCCGGTGCGAGTATGGTGGAGCTTATGAGAGAGGCTATTAGTGGCCTAGTAATTAGACACACCAATTAGAAGGCTCTAAACTGTTGGCTAAAGCAATTAGAAGCTCTAAACCAAAACAGCTCTAAACCGGAGATCTAGAGTAGAAAGTTATGTGTCTATGGGAGGAGCCCTGCCCCTCCTTTTATGGGAGGAGGTCCTTGGCCAGAGGGAGGAGGAGTCCCTCCCCAACTCGGCCTTGGGCTGGCGCCGCTGGAGGAGTCCAACTCCTCCTCCAAAGTTGGTTCCAACTCCTCTTGCTTGTTTCCCAGTTTCTTGTTTTGGCGGTTTGACTTTCAAACCGGACATTTGACTTTTCTGTTTTAGGATTCAATTTAATCCTTTATTTGGGACAGCAATAACACTTAGTACATGATGCAATCATTCAATGAGCAATGACACATTCATGTACCCTTCCCCGAGTGCTTGGACAATCCGGAACCTTCTAGAACATTCCCGATGAAAACACGGAATCATTCCCGAACTCAAACGGGACTTTCCTTATATGAATCTTATTCTCCGGACCATTCCGGATCACCTCGTGATATCCCGGATCCCATCCGAGACTCGAACAACATTCGGTCTCTTTCTCATAATACCATAACTACTCAAACAACGCCGAATCCTTAAGTGTGTCTCCTACGGTTCGTGAATTATGCGGACATGATCGAGACACTTCTCAACAATAACCAATAGAGGAATCTGGAAATTCATATGGCTCTACATATTTCTACGATTACTTTGATCGAATGAACCACTTACATACGATACCAATTTCCCTTTGTCTCACGATATGTTACTTATCCGAGGTTATGATCGTCGGTATCTCTCGCATACCTAGTTCAACCTCACATCGATAAGTACTCTTTTCTCGTTCCCGTGATATGTGATCCCTTGTGACCAAGTCACATGCTTGCAAGCTAATTGGATGACATTCCACCGAGAGGGCCCAGAGTATATCTATCCGTCATGTGGATGGACAAATCCCACTCTTGATCCATGTGTTTCAACCCATACTTTCCGAACACTCAATGCCACTTTTATAGCCACCCGCCATTCTGTGGTGTTTGATGTCATCAAAGCATCCATCCGGTAAAGGTGATATGCATGATCTCATGGTCGAAGGAATTAGGTTACTATGTATCAGAAAGCATATAGCAATTGAACTAATGAAATGACTTGATCTTTATGCTACGCTTATCTATAGGAGTATGTCCACCATATCATTCTCCTAACGATATGATCTTGTTGTTGATAACATCTCAATGTTCATGATAGGGAAACCACAATCATTAATCAACCAACAAGCTAGTGAAGTATAGAGGCTATACTAGGGACTTCAAATTAAGTTTACAAATCACACAAGTATTAATGGTTTCCTTGTCAATACTATTATAGCATGAATGTAAACATTTATCATAAACACAAAGATATAATAATAACTACATTTATTATTGCCTCTAGGGCATATCTCCAACAGGGACTTCCTCCACCGCCTCAGGCGGTAGTCGACCGGACGCGGTTGCAGACAAACCAGTCGGCCATAGGTCCGGTCGGGCCTAGCAGGACCGTAAAGCCTCCGCGAAGGCAAACCAGTCCCATGGCGGTCCGGTCGGGCCCTGACGGGCCCGTAAAGTCCGCCACCACGCTGCAACAGGCCAGCCGAGGACGCCGAGGATCCCGTCCACCCTAACCTGCCAAGATCTATAGCACAGCCAAAGCAAAGCGGTCGACCCGCCAGACCCAGATCCAGGTCCAAATGGGCCCGATCTAGGCCGCCATGGCCACACCGCCCCGAGCTCTGCCTGCCGCGGAAGCACTGCTCTGCCCCGCCGTCCATGGCCGCGCCACCGCGCTGGCTTGCTCCCTGTCAACGCAGACCCACTCAGGGGACGAGCCGAGGCCGCACAGGGCCAGATCGGGCCCGGATGGGCCCCGATCTGAGCCGCGCCGTCCAGGCCGCCAGCTCCCGTGCGAGCCCCGCCACAGCCACCACAGGTCGCCGCGCCGACGCACCCCTAGGCCAGCGCCGCCGACCGAGGCTGCAGGCCCGCGAGCCCAAGCGAGGGGAGAGGCCCCGCCGCCAGCCTGACGGCCATGACGCCTCCGGCGAGGGAGGGAGAAGGGGGAGAGGACCTAGCGGCGGCGGAACGGGAGCCCTCCCGTCGCCCACGGGAGCGACGAGGAGGGGCGAGATCGCTATCTCCAGCTCCAACAAGCGTTTACTAAGCTTGGCTTTCAGAAAATCAAATTTTCCTTTGTTCATGCCGCCACAAGTGATGGGGAGACCAAGGTACCTATCCTCGAAATCATCACGCTGCACCTCAAGGATATTATGAATACAAGACCGCAATTGTTGTTGAGTTGTCGGGCTGGACATTATGGAGCATTTGTTTGGATTGATCAATTGCCCTGTACATGTTGCATATGCCTCCAGAGTATTTTTCACATGAAGCGCTTGTTCCTCAGATGCTTTAAAGAAAAGCAGAGTATCATCCGCGAATAATAGATGGAAGATTCCAGGAGCCCGTCTACATATTTTAAGAGGGGTAATCCTGTTCTGGTTTACCTCATTGCGAAGAAGATTGGATAACCCATCCGCCACAAACAGAAACAAGAAGGGTAATAAAGGATCCCCTGCCTTAAGCCACGAGAGGGAGAGAAAGCTTCCAACAAGGTCCCATTAAATTTTACCGAGTATTAATGTGAAATATTATTATCCACTTAAAAATTAGATACGTATAATACCCAAGCTTTGACATGTCCAACTACATGTTGTTTTCGAGAACTGATTGGAATATCAATCAAACTACATCCCAGCCAAAAAATATTATATTTATTCCTCGAAAATTACCGAATTTTAATGTGATGGAAACATTTCTTCTTTCTGCGTCCTGTCCGAGTTGTCGCTTGCCCACCTGGGGGAGGTGGCTGATGATTGTGGTATCGTTTTTCGCGGTGAGAAGGGTCCTCGGACTGAGCAAATAGCGGCCATTAAGGCGCGGGAGAGGTACGCGGGTGCGATCGCTGCGGCCCGAGCTCGCGATGCTCGGGAGCGTGAACGCTCCCTGATCCCAGCAGAGGCTGGACCCTCTGGTCCTGGCCCCAGCAGGGATCCCTCCCCCGCCCCCGATGAGGTGGAGGTAGCCCTGGAGCGTGCCCCTAGGGGTAGGCCTCGGGGCAGACCTCCCAAGGCTGCCGCTTCCCGTCCCCGGACCGGTCGTGCTTTGTCGGCCCCCACCAAGGGGGCCCCCGAGGCGTGAGGTCCCATATGGACCCCTTCCGGGCCTTCCGGGCGTTCATCTGGAACATCCGGGGGTTCGGGAACGAAGGTCGCCGCCGGCAGATCAAGGAGTATATTCGCTTGGAATCGCCGGATATTGTCGGCCTCCAGGAGACGATCCGCCAAGACTTCTCCATTGCTGAGCTTGAGGGTCTTTCTCGTCACAAGTTCTGTTGGACCTGGCTCCCAGCCCAGGGCCACTCGGGAGGCATCCTCCTTGGGGTCAAGGAGGATACCTTTGAGGTTGACGATATGGACCGCGGGGACTTCTTTGTGAGCATGTCTCTCATCCATAGACAAACCCGTTTAAAATTCGAAATGGTCACTGTTTATGGCCCCGCGGACCATAGGAGATCCGCTGAGTTCCTGCTCGAGCTGAAACTGAAGGTGGAGCGGGCTGAGATCCCAGTGGTCGTGGCCGGGGATTTCAACCTCATCCGCGCGGCTGAGGACAAGAGCTCGGCGAACGTGGATCTCCCTAGGATGCAGATGTTTAATGACTGCATCGCGGACCTTGCCCTCCGAGAGATTGCGCGGGTAGGGGCTAGGTTCACGTGGACCAATAAGCAGCTTGCTCCGATTCGTTGCGTCCTCGACCGTGCCTTTGTCTCCGTGGACTGGGAGGTGATGTTCCCGCTCTGCTCGCTGAGGGATGTCACGCGGATTGGCTCAGACCATACCCCCCTTCTCCTGTCCTCGGGAGGGGGCAGCCCTCCTAGACCGAACCGCTTCCACTTTGAGTCCTTCTGGCTGCAGAAGCAGGGATTCGTGGAGGCAGTTCGGGCCAGGTGGCTGATGGCGGCTTCCTCCCCTCCCCGTGCTCACTCTGCGGTGGATATTTGGCATCACTGCACTAAGGTGGCCCGCCAGTTCATGCGCGGGTGGGGCGCCAACCTTGGGGCGGAGCTCCGTGCCCATAAGGGCTCTATTCTGCGGGAGATTCAGGACTTAGACCGGGAGGCTGACCTTGTCGGCTTGTCAGCTGAGGCCTGGGCCCATAGGTACTCCCTGGAGACCTCCATTATGGAGATCTACAGGGGAGAGGAGGCGTTCTGGCGCCAACGGAGTCGCCAGAACTGGACGGTCCAGGGGGAATCGAACACGGCCTACTTCCATGCCATCGCAAATGGTCGGAGGAGGAAATGCTCGATCCCCTGCCTCTGGGAGGAGGGGGTCCTGTTGGAATCCCCGCAGGCGCTCTCCTCTCATATCTATTCCTTCTACAAATCCCTCTTCGCTGCGTCCGAGCCCTCTGGCATCTCGCTGGCGCCTGACTTCTGGACAGATGGGGCGCTGGTCACCCCGGCGGAGAATGCGGACCTGACTCGACCGTTTCTCGCTGAGGAGATATCGGCAGCCCTAAAGTCTATGAAGTCGGGTTCGGCCCCCGGCCCCGACGGCCTGCCGGTTAGCTTCCTACAGGCTGTCTGGGTCCAGGCTCAGCCGGTGATCTTGCGTATGTTCCAGGAGTTCTACACAGGGACCCTGGTGATGTCGCGTCTGAACTTTGGGGTGATCACACTGATCCCCAAGGTGGTTGGGGCCACTGATATCCGACAATTCCACCCTATCACTGTGATCAATGTCATCCAGCGCCTCTTTGCGAAGGTCTCCGGCTAGCTCCTGTGCTGGAGAGGCTCACCCACCCCCTCCAGTTCGCCTTCTTGAAAGGACGCCTCATTCACGATGACGTCCTTGCCCTTCATGAGATTATCCATGAGGTCAAGTCACGACATCAGAAAGCGGTGTTCCTCAAGTTGGACTTCCAGAAAGCCTACGATAGGTTGACCGGAGGTTTCTGCTACCGTCCCGGAAAGGAGGGTTTTGATGACCGTATGGTCTGGATCATGCGCTTTGTGATGAGTGGGAGGACGGCGATCAACATCAATGGGGAGATTGGCCCCTACTTCACCCCATCCTGTGGGGTGAGGCAAGGGGACCCGATTTCCCCCCTCCTCTTTAATGCCGCGGTGGATGCCCTGGCAGAGATTTTGGATAGAGCCAAAGTCGGCCACATCACGGTGTGGTAGGACATCTTATCCGGAGGGGGTATCTCTGCGCAGACGCGGATGATACCTTGATCATGATCCAGGGTTCGGATCTCGACATTCGGAATTTGAAGTTTCTGCTTCTATGCTTCGAGGCCATGTCAGGTCTCTCGATCAACTTCGATAAGAGCGAGGTCATGGCTCTAGGCTTTGACGACGTCGGCGGCGTGATTGTCGACAACTTCAATCGCTGCTTGGAGTTCCCATTACCTACTTGGGTTCCCTTTAGGGTCTAGGGTGTTGATCAAGGACCTCGCCCCTCTGGTTACGCGGGTACGCTCCAGAGCGGAGCCGTGGCGCGCGCGTCTCACCTCGAAGGGGAGCAAAACGGTCCTAATCAATTCCTGCCTCTCGAGTCTTCCCATGTATCAGATGGGACTTTACCTGCTGCCCGAGGGAGTGCATGCCGACCGCTAAGGAGTTGTCGCGATTCTTTTGGGCAGCGCGGACGGTCACCAGGGATATCATATGGTGAAGTGGGGACGTATCGCCCCAAATCTTTGGGGCATAGGTATCCTCGACTCCGCCGCTTCAATGTGGCCTGATGTTGAAATGGGTGCAGCGGATCTTGAGGGACGATGGGGCTTGTGGCTCCGGTGATCAAGGCCAAATACCGGGTCGACCCCTCTTGGCGTCTGGCGGCGGAGGGGTCTCAGTTCGAGATCCATCCAGGACATTAAGCACTACATCGGCCGGGATCTCTTTCGTGGTGGGGACGGTCAGGTACCCGGTTACGCTCGACCCTTGGTTGTTCGGTTCCCCTAGGGATCCAGTTCCCCGCCCTCTTTGCGATCGCGGCCTCCCCGGCGTCGCTTGTCGCGGAGAACGTCCGGGATGGCTCCTGGAACCTCATTTTCCGCCGCGTCTTCAACGTGGTGGAGACGAGCGAGTTCTAGAGCCTGTTGGGGTCCCTGCCCGCCTCCCTCTCTGAGGATAAGGATGCGGCCACTTGGCTGCTCCTCCCCTCTGGGGAGTTTTCGGTGGGCTCGGCCTATAAGGCCCTCTTTCCGGGTCCGGAGAGACCGTGGACTGCCCCCCTTTGGAAGGCCCCCTTGCCTCTTAGCATTCGTATCTTTGTCTGGCAACTTCTCAGGGACCGCTTGCCCTCGGGGGTGGAAGTCCTCAAGCGGTGTGGCCCGGGCAACGGCCGCTGCCCCCTATGTGGGACACCGGAGACGTGTGCCCATATTATGTTCTCGTGCTCTGCGGCTCAGTTTCTTTGGAGTTTTTTTCGTGAGGCTCTGGGCCAGGCTTGGCGCAGGATTTGGGAGAGTTCCGGTCCCAGGCTCACCGGACCGGGGAGGACGCCTCTTGGCGCTCCTCTTCGCCCTAGCTCGACCCTGTGGAATGTGCGCAACAAGATGGTGATCGAACGGATTTTCCCCACCCGGCGACTGCTTTTTACGTGCTTGCCTCTCTCCAGTGGGTCCCCCAGTGCGCCAGCGTGACCGCGCCGGGTTCGAGTCTTCGCTTCAGGCGCTACGTACGGCGGCTCTCCCCCTCACGGCTCCGTCGGCAGCTGCCCACGCTCCTCCCCCGCCTCCGCCGCCTTGAGGGCCACCCTGTTGGCTGCCGTCGTCCGTGGCGGCCCCCCCGCCTTTTTTTTGCTTTTTCGTCTTGGGCTGTGTTGTGCTGAGGCCCCAGCGTTTCTGTGACTTGTTCTTGTCCTTGTTTTTCCTTTGGCTTCGGCCAGGTGGGCGGTGTATTCGGATTTGTACTTGGATGTTGCTTTATATATAAAGCGGGGCGCGAGCCTGTTTCGAGAGAGAGAGAGAACATATGTTGGGTCTGTAACTCTCTGTCAGGGCTAAATACCTTACGTGATATTCATATTAATGAAAGAAATATCAATGTACACTCTAATTAAATCTTTTTTAAGCACTCCTAATTTTGTAATATAGTGCGAACATAATTCCTTTCTTAGCTTTATTTGACATTAAGACGGGTCATTTGCTTTTGACATAATTATAGTGTATATATGTTGAGTTCCAAGACAAGTACGTAGTAATTCTTCTGTAGTAGTTGATGAGAAAACACATAAAAATAGGAGGAGGGGAGGAGCAAGTCAAGAAATGCCGCATGCCATGGTTTGGACTTTGCAGCAAAGCAAGAACGAAGGGCATAATACTGATGGGCTCTCATGGGATTTTCTAATGGCTCGATGTGTTATGCTCAAGCAGTACTCCTCTCTGATAAACCATGTGCTACTGTGCTTTATCTGGATGCAGGTTCAGTCGAATTTGTTTCTCCAACCCCTTCCTCCATGGTGATGGCCTGCGTCCAACACGAGAAGAGTTGTAACAGATGTGATCACTTGTGTAAGTGAAGACAACACGAGCGTATAAGGGCAGCCACTGCATTGCCATCGCTATATCTGACTGAACCAACAATTTGGCATCAAGATGATATATGGCATGAGCAACATTTTTAGAGCCAAAATATCTGTACCGCGGGTGTCAATGCATTGAATAAAACAATGTGAAAGAACACTGTTCTCTCTCCCCGGGCTCAGCTCCAGCCGATGGTTCTAATCATAAATATGCAGTACATCTTCTAATGCCTATAGGACCATGCTTAAGCCCGTCTTGTTTATGACTCGAACCGAGATTAACGAATACTAGATCGAAACAAGAGCTCGGAGCATTATTGTCAGACATAAACCTGATTGTATCTCCGCAGGTGCTTATTGGGTTGTAGTACAAGGCATCTCTATGAGTTGGCCAGTACATTTCCTGGTGCTTCCGACTCCTATCCTCTTGTAAGAAGCATTTAGCATCTCGTGCTTGCTCACCAAACACAGGACCACAACAGCCTAAGTATTGAAGGTTGCAGCAAGTTCCTGCCTCCCAACACTCTCTTTACACCATCTTTGAGAGGACAATCGAAAAGCTGGCCCAACAAATTTGAACGAGTAATGCTCTGTTTATATATCGAGTAATAGAAGGATCGTTCAATTATTTCCAGCTACTTTCTGTATCTACAAGTGCACTGACTTATTGGTCCGAATGAATTCCGTACGATGATATTTGTATTTTTTTTTAACTTCCTATAAAACTTGTGTATACTTCGATGTCCCTGGGAGTGATGAAAGATATGGCATATAGTTGAAATATATATATATATATATATTTGATATCCAACCACAATAGTTGTATATATATATATATATACATCCTCATTACACTAGACATCTATAGGCTGTCTTGAGTTGTATTATTTGATATCCAACCACAATAGTACCACTACACTTACCAGTTACCACACGGAGTAGCGCTTCCTGGATATAAACCACGGCTTACCTGAACGAGAAAGAGGCCATCGACGCAGCACCTCACAACATTTTTGGGGTCCACTCATGCAGTAGAAAAATCTTCATTCACATCGGCACACAACGCTACTACAATCGGTTGACATTTCTACTAAACTTAACAGTTCAAACTTAACAATCGGTTGATCTGTAGGCCTAATTCAGCGCACCGGCCGGTGGCAACTGGACATGAGAAGCATGGGAAAGGACAGATCTGTATGACTGCCTCAACTGGCACTGGGCCTGCATGCCTCTTATAAATACGGATACAACTGATGAAAGGAGAAGAACTTTCTATATCGGCTGATGCTGCGGGAGCCTACTAGTACTTCATGACAAGTACATCAGCAATTTGTTGGCCGTCACACCGATGGCAAGATGTCACGAGAAGAGGACAACAGGAAGAAGATGATATCCAAAGTTGTGAATAATTTATTGGGATCTGGAGGACTAGAGCACACAATATACTTTCTTCATTGTATATCCACACATGCGGCGATAGATACAGATATGATTGGCACATATACATAGAGACTACTACTCTGCGGAAAAACAGACACGGAATGAAAATATGAAAACGGAATTTTGCAAAATGGACATGGGAATGAAAACAAAAACAAAACAACGCTTTCCGGCGGAACATAAGAAGAAATTGTGGCTAATATGCAAGTTCCGTTTTAGGGTCAGTGTGCATGGCAAAATCCAACCGACTCACTACATGACCTTGTCGAGCCAAACTTTCAAAGCGCTCATCCTAAAACTGGCGACCATATAAATCCTTCATGCATTTGAGGAAGCTTCTACGATTTGACATTTCCCTTACACCCTTGTAAACTTAGAACCATGCTCGAATTAGCGAATATTTATGTTAGTTTGTTTGAATGCTTTGCATTTAATAAATGATTCAAGGGTTCTCTTGGTTCCGGGTAACATCTGCATCGCTTCTCTCCGCACCAAATTCGGTCTGCATCGATTTCGGACAATATCTGCTTTCGTTTCTATTTTCAGGGTTTCTGTATTTGTTTCCACTTTCGCAAAACAATATAGAAATAAATAAGGTTTCTGAATTTCATACAACGGTCGACATACTAAATTCGGGCGGATAGAAAATATTTTTTAGCAGGAACACATGTACACACCTCTATCTAGGTTGTTCACAGAAGCATCAATATCCGTGCTAGCTCTTTTCCCCCTCTCAAAAGTCTTTTCATTTTTGTATCTCTCACATCATTAAACATTTGAATTTGAAACTTTGCAAATTCACTCAAACACTTGAGGTAGAATGTGGGGAAATAATTCAGTATTTTTTTAATATTAAATATATATTTAATGATTTTTGGAATATAAATATTTGAAAAAAAAATTTGTTTCGTTCGTAGTGGATCCTGGCGTCGGCCGCCACCTTCCCCCATGTCCCGCGCGTCACGCTAGACCCTTGTGCCGGCCGCCGCCCACCCCCAACCTCGTGGGTGACGGCCACAAACCTACCATACATATGCTACGCGCCATTTCGGGGGCGAGCGTGAATTGAACTAATGTGCTAACCAAGTTTTTCAAAGTTTGAATTGATGAAAAGAGCTAGATAATGTATTTTAACACTTCCCTGACATCTAGGTTGTGGACGTAGATGAAGACCATAGACATGGGATCTAGATTAGATCACAACTAATTTTATATTAAATAGTGCATTGGCCAGATTTTGATCCTAAGAGCTTATGGTGCTAATACCATATTGAACCGATGCACTATAACCAAGTTTTTCAAAAGTACTAGTTTTAACAGCGCGTGGGCGCCACCCCTCACCTAATGTACCTAATGTAAAAGTGAAATATTATTGTACCTAATGTCAAAGTGAAATATTATTATCCACTTAAAAAATTATATACGTACAATACCAAAGCTTTGACATGTCCAACTATGTGTTGTTTTCAAGAACTGATTGGAATATCGATCAAACTACATCCCAGCCAAAACAAAATACTATATTTATTCCTCAAAAATTACCGAATTTTAATGTGATGGAAATATATGTTGGGTCTCTAACTCTCTGTAAGGGCTAAATTCCTTATGTGATATTCATATTAATGAAAGAATAGCAATGCACACTCTAATTAAATCTTTTTAAGCACTCTTGATTTTGTAATATAGTGCAAACATGATTCCTTTTTTAGCTTTATTTGACATAAAGACGGGTCATTTGCTTTTGACATAATTGTAGTGTATATATGTTGAGTTCCAAGACAAGTACGTAGTAATTCTTTTGTAGTACTTTATGAGAAAACACATAAAAATAGGAGGGGGGAAGGAGAAAGTCAAGAAATGCTGCATGAAAATGGTTTGGACTTCTGAACAAAGTAAGAACAAAGGGTGTAATACTGATGGGTTCTCTTGGGATTTTCTAATGGCTCGATGTGTTATTCTCAAGGAGTGAACTTGTAGTACTAAACCATGTGCTATTGTGCTTTATCTGGATGCAGGTTTCAGTTGAATTTGCTTCTCCAACTCCTTCCTCCATGGTGATAGCCGCAACTCCTCGAACACCTTGGCCGCTCTTGTCTCGCTGCAGGCTGACTTAGGTGTTACACATGTCCTACGAATCGTGCCATTGCACTTTGCCTGTTGGATTTCCATGGTTTCCACTTGTGGACAGAGAGAGGCCTCCCAGGAAGGAAGTTCAAAGGATTTCAAAATGTTAAAGCTTTTGTTGGCATCAACTCTAGGATTCAACATTATGAATGGGATACCTAATAGCGATTTGAGTGACCGTTAGCTTGTAAAAATTGTTAAAGAGTTGTAACAAAAGTACTTGTGTAAGTGGAGACAACGGTACAACACGAGTGTATGGGATGATTCTAATAGATGCGCGATACATACATCGTCAGATGCATATGGGATCATACTCGAGCCAGCCTCGTTTATGAATCGAACCGAGATTTAACCAAGACTAGATTGAAACAAGAGCTCAGACATTTGTTGTCATACCAAAATCTGCTTGCATGTCCAACCAAAATGCTTATTGCGTTGTAGTACAAGGCACCTCTATTAGTTGGCCAGTAGATTTCCAGCGCCTTCGACTCCTATAGTCCTATCCTCTTGTACGAAGCATTTTTCATCTCACGCTTGCTCACCGAACACATGACCACAACAGTGTACTATCACGAAGCTTGTTCAACACATTCGAAAGAAAGCACGATAACACAATAGCAATCCCAGTAATGTTCTTTTTACACATCGAGTAATAGAAAGATGTTCAATTATTTCCTGCAACTTTCAGTGCCTACAAGTACACTGATTTATTGGTCTGAATGAATTCGGTACCATCCTATTTGTAGTACGATTTTCTAACTTTCTAAAATTGTTATGCTTCGATGCCTCCTAAGAGTGATGAACGCCATGGCATAGAGTTGAATCCGCATTACAGTAGACATCCAAATCATCTTGAGTCGTACAGTATTTGATATCCAACCACAATAGTACCACTAAACTTATCAGTTACAACACAGAATAGCACCTCCTGGATATAAAGCACGGCATACATTCACATCAGCACATAGTCGGTTGACATTTCCACTGTTAAGACTATTGTGGCTTTGATCTGTAGGCCTAATTCAGTGCGCCGGCCGGTGACACCACGGTGGCCCTGGGCATGGGAAGCATAGGGAAAGGAATGATCTGGATGACCGCCTGGACAGGCACTGGGTCTGCTACTATTAGATATACAAAGCCTCTGGTAGCTGCAAATCCAGCCGCTAAAGCGAGAAGAACTTTCTATAGCTGCAACAAGGTACCAGTTTCCGCGGGCATGATGCCGCGGGAGCCTACTAGTACTGCATGAAAAGTGAGTATATCAACGATCTGTTGGCCGGCACACTGATAACAAGATGTCATGAGAAGAGTAGAACAGGAAGAAGATGATACTCCAAAGTTGTGAATATCTATTGGGATCTGGAGGACTAGGGCACACAGATACTCGTTTACTTCTTCGCTGTATATCCACATATGCGGCGTAAATACGGACATGATTGGCACATATACATATATTAGTAGTACCATTATTTGAAGAGTTGTGTTGGCCACCAGGCGTGTTGCGCTGTTGCAAGAATTGCAGCTTCGGTACAACGGCCGGCCGTACTAAATTCGCTCGATAACCGCATAGAGGTTTTTTTTTAGCAGGAACTCGGGTACACACCGCTATCTGGGTTGTTCATGGCCGCGCTAGCCCATTTTTTCCTCTAAAAATATTCTTTTTTTTTTGTATCTTTCACATCATACAACCTTTGAATTTGGAACTTTGCAATTCACTCAAACACGTGAGGTAGAATGTCAGAAAAATAATTCAATAGTGGTTTTTAACATTAAATTTATATTTATGATTTTTTGAAATATAAAATATTTGAAAAACATTGAAACGTGTTCGGGTCGCAATGGACCCTTGTGTCGGCCGCCACCTTCCCCCACCTCATGTGCGTCATGGTGGACCCTTGTGCCGGCCTCCGCATACCCCAACCTCTGCATGTCAGCCAGCATCCTAACCCATCTCCTGCGCCAAGAGTTAGCACCATATTGAACTGATGCACTAACCAAGTTTTTCAAAATTCCAAACTAATGAAAAGAGCTAGTCAACGTATTTTAACACTCCTCTCACGTGGTTGTGGATATACAGCAAGATCTTAGACATGGTATGAAGGTGAAATCGCAACTATTTTTATATTAAATACTGCGTTGGCGAGAATTCTATATCGGGACCTTGTGGTTCTGATACCGTACTAAACCGATGCAACCAAGTTTCTCAAAAGTATAAACCGATAGAAAGGCCTATTCAACGTATTTTAACAGCATGTGGGCACCACAGCGCAGTAGTTCCTCGCCGAGAAGAATGTGGCGGCGCTCGGGACTCATGCTGCTCCTTGGACTCACCTCGAGCTACTCGACGGCGCACTGCTTTGCCATCGCCGGTGCCTCTAGGTCCTAGTCACCGTCACGAGTCCACCCCAAAATCCTCCGCGGCCAGCCTAGCGTGAGGGCACCATCGGGCCTAGAAATATCGTGCAACCATCGTCCGAAAATTGGTGCCTTGGGTTAGCTATTTCCCCAACATTTTTTACTCGTATAGTTTTGGTTAGTGAAAAAGTAGGGTAGCTGACAACTCTCATTGACCTTATGTAGGTAACTACCATTAGCTACAGAATCATGGCCAAGTGTTGAGGCCAAAGGCCAGGGAAGAGATCAATGTGCCAATATGGTGCTACAAAATCATTGGATCACGGTAGAGTAATCTATGTTGATGCAATATAAGTAATTTCTATTCATCATGATAGAAATCACTGATTTGTTATTATTACCATGTCATTCATGGGTTACTGACAAGTGTACAAGCATGCACACTTCTTTTTATACTATGGCAAGTTTCTAATGCATGCTAAGATGTCATGTATGGGAACTTCACATCTGTAGAGTTACATGTCATTTAGAAACTTCGGCCTGCTTAGAAACTTCGGCCTGCTTAGGGATTTGAGAGTGATCCTTCGGGTTTGAAAACTATTTAATCATCCTAAGCGATTTTTGCACCCATGAATTGCTATTGTTTTCGATCACTTTGGTTAGGTTTACAGTACATAATTTATTATATAGCTCCATAAACTGTTTGCGGGTTATTTATTTTGTGAGTGATATTACCCTCTATTTACTGGACTTGAAGTATTTAGTTGTGTTTCAACCTATAAAATGTCAAATCTTGCCAAAGTGTCCAGGTGGCTTCAACTCCTCTCTATGAATTATCTTGTGTTGCCGATTTCATTTGTAAGTCATTTCAGTATCACCTGATTTCTATGTCACCTTGAACTTGGCCTGAGGCGATTCCTGTGTAGCAACTCGAGATAATAATCCCAGTTTATAGTGGCATGTATAGGTATTTAGTGCCCCTGTTTAGTCAAAATTCTTTGTTTATCTCTGGTTTGTTGTTACTTCTGTTTATAGGAATTATTGATCTTATTTGTTTAGCTAAAGCTGGTGTATTTAGAAAGGATACAAGCAGGTTCTATTGCACCTTGAGCTACATGCTTCATGTACGGATAAATAAGATGTCAGTTCATAGTTTTTATTTGGTAGAATACCATTTCAAATATGGGTAATTATATCGACCGCTTCTCTAAGAAGGAGAGGGCTGAATGGGGTCATCCATGTGAACAGTATGATTGACAGCCGTACTTGCGGTTGCTTGCTCCACACTTGACACCTATTGCCTTATACAAATACATGCATCAGTTGACAAATACATTTTCTGATGCCTCTTACTCCTATTATCTAGTAAGCGACATTAAGAATCTCAAGCTTGCTCACCACACACACATGACACAACCAGCCTTTGCCTCTCGAACACTCTTTACCTCTTTGAACGGATATACAAGAAAGTTGGTTCAACACATTTACAAGAAAGTAACTCAATAGCAATCTGGGTAGTGCTCTGTTTATATATCAAGTAACAGAGGATCATTCAATTATTTCCAACTACTTTTAGTGTCTCTAAGCACGCTGATTTATTGGCCTGAATGAATTCGGTACCATCTTGTTTGTACTTTTTTAACTTTCTAAAAATTGATATACGTCCAGATCCCTAAGAATGATGGAAACCATGCATCAGACACGTAGAGTTGGAAAATATTTCAGCATTACACTAGACATCTATAGATCCTTGTGTTTTATTTGATATCCAACCACAATAGTACCACTACACTTATGACACCGAATATCCTAAATATAAACTACGTGTATCTGAAAGAGAAAGAAGATACCCATCACCCACAAACAATTCTGGGTGAACTCATGACAATACATAATTCAAGGGCAGTACAATGCCACTTGCCAACAGCCGGTTACTTGGCACACTATTCATACCCGAGTCACCATTCACATTGCCCCGGACATGGGAAGCATTGGGAAATGCCAGATCTGTATGAAGCCCTGGAAGAGCACCATGCCTGACAGCACTAATCATACAAGGCCTCCGGTAACTGCATTTAATGTATCTTCAGCGGCATGAAATTGCAGATGAAGACCGGCATTAGCGAAATCTCCCTAACATGGTACTACTTGTTGCGGTCATGGCTGAAGCTGAAAATTTTGTCGGCGCTCTGTTGGGCGTCACACTATGAGAAAAGGAGAACATCATCGGTACAACGTTGTAGAAACTGCAGGGGTGAGGCGACCTACCATATAAAGTCCGTAGGTAGATTTGTGTCTCATACAAAGTGCTAAATTTATATTGTAGAATTTACTTTTGCATGTGTGACATACCCTTTTTTGTTAATGAATTGTTGTTTTCAGAGACATTTCTTATTTTCCATTACTTTCCCACTCAATTTTTAGTGATTATTTCCGTAATCCTTCATATTTCTCAATATTTTCTTCCGACTCACCTATAGCACGTTGCCGGTGGCATCTCAAAAGTGATTTCCTAATGACTCATGAATCCTTCTTGGTTGGGCTCCGACATCTATGCTTTGAGGTCGGTCCTCAGTTCTGACCTATACTCCGAGACCAGCTCCGCCTTTGGGGGGTTTGAACCTGCCCCCGCCACGGCTTCAAGTCTAGAAGTACACGAGGAGGGGAGGTTCCCTTGTTAATCATCATCCATTACAAAGATTGGGGGCGTCTACATCTATCTTGAAAGCTGATCAAATTCTTCGTGTTTCTTTCATTTCCATGTTAAAAACAATGAATCACTCGGAGGGTGTTTTTCCCGCAATTTGTGTAGAATCATAGGTGAAAACGTTCACAAGTTGTGGCTTGATGAACAATATTTTAAATTATTGACTCATTGTTGTTATGATCGTGCAAATGTGGGTTCATCATTTCTAACTCGGTAATAGTTCTGATCCCAAAGGTCAACTCGCCTGATCTGCTTGTTAATTTATGGGCAATTAGTTTATGTAATGTTATATATAAGATTTCCTCCAAAGTAATTGCTAATCCCCTCAAATGACAGAGCTGAACGCACAGCTCCTCTTCTCCAACCTCTAGCTCAAACTAGAACAATGGAGTTTTTCCGGCGACGAACGCCGCGGCCGCCGGACGGCCTGTATCTTGGCTTTATTGCTGAAAATACATCACACACATGGAGGTACTCACGCACGCACGCTGTACAACTAGGGGAGCTCTTGCAGCACCAAGAGAAACTCTCTCCGACACCGGCCGAGCCATACTCAGCACACACGGGAGCTATACCTCTGAACTACATCTTCCTCTTCACCTAGCTACTTCTCCACACAACACTGGGCACATACCCCGTCCCTAAACATGATCAGTACATGGCTATAAATAGGCTGCACACAATCGGAAGGCAACAACCTACCCGACTGGTTTGCACACGACCTTCTCCACTAACCAACTGATTCCACACACTAAGCCACTAACGGCCAGCTCAAGATCCATTTGACACGGCCACTACATACGCATGTCCAACAAACTTTCTCAAGATTAGTGCCAACATCAAACACTACGATGAGCTATGACACTCATCGAAGTGTGTTTCTATCCGAAAAAGAGCATAAGGGTCATAGCTCTTCTAAATTTCCACAGAGTTTGTGACAGTCGTGGCCTTCTAGAGGCCGTGGTTATTTAAACTAAGGATTTTCATTGCGTCAGATCGACCCTGAGCTAGAGGCGCCGATAATAAAGGGTTTGTAGTCTCATCATCCTTTCTTGAATGCTTAGGAGGTTGACTCTTCCTAGGCATTCCCATTCCAGTTTCAGAATTGAGATCATTCTTTCCTAGATCAAACAAGTTGACCATCCTAGCACAGTAGATGACAGATTTGTTTCACCTAACACTGCAGAAGCCCCAGGATCATCAAACGTCAAGCGCTTCCTATTTGGATTCACATAGTGAGGCATGTTCTCATCAGAAAACCCATATATCCGACCAAAGGGAAATTCATCAAAGAATCCTCGGCCTCTTCATCTGCCCATCGATATATTTCTCCTAGCACTAGGTCCACAACTCATTCCACGTCCCCATCCACGACCACGACCTCCATCATAGTTTCGTTTCATCATGTTCTTCGGTGCCACA
Source organism: Avena longiglumis (assembly GCA_030063025.1). Classification (NCBI taxonomy): domain Eukaryota; kingdom Viridiplantae; phylum Streptophyta; class Magnoliopsida; order Poales; family Poaceae; genus Avena; species Avena longiglumis. Next base: position 502,894,061 of record CP125977.1, read on the forward strand.
TTCTTGATGTCAATGCTCTAACAAACCACATACTCCACAAAAAGACCCGAATTCTTTCATACTTAACTTGATACCACTTGTGCTCGAGGAAGATGGAACACAACACAAGTGACTTGTGATTTGTTCTCTTGTCCTACCGAAGTTACTTAACCTTCAGAGAGCAGCTTCATACGGTCTTCTTTCGGTTGTGTTGGATATCTGCAAACGTCACCCAACTGCTGCACTGGAGTCTGTCCTCTTTCCACTAGTTCTTAGAAAGTAAGGGTTAAATGTTCCTCGGTGTGATGTGCTCACACGGATTGTCAAGGCTTGTATGCATCCTTTGCATGTCACTGCATTCTGCCATTGGTTGCTTTCAAGGAAGGAGGAGGAGCGAAGACCGGTTTGTATGCCTCAGCATAGGGAGGACACTGGTGGTGATTTGCCCCTCTCCCGCCGGCGTTCATGTACATGTGTGCCGGCGCCCACTCCAGTAACCGTAGCACTGTCTTTGCGCTCCACGGGGTGCCGTGCTCCCACAGCGACATCCACAGACGACCCCTCTCTCCACCAGCGTTCTACTTTTCCGACTGCCTCCGTTGCGCCATCGCCCATGGCTGCTAGCTGTGGTGGTGTGATATAAGTGTGTTTAGCCTTGGTTTAGTGTGGTTATTGATGGCAACTTTTACGGTACCTTTTTCCTGCTCTAGGAAGTGAGACAAGTATGAAATGGACCAACGGTTCAGATACAGGCACGGAGATTAGGCCCAATAGGGCCAACAAGCCATAATTGCTGAGGAAAAACAGAAGGGCATATTCGGAGAAGGCCCAGAGCTTGCTCTCTCACACGCCCGAGAACACCTGCCCACACGACGCCGACACCGCCGACCTCGCCTGCGGCCACCGCCCAGACTCCCAAGAACTCCGCCGCCACCTCCACACCTCGCCGCCGCCACCTCCACCTCACGCGGCCACCTCCCACACGCCCGAGCATGCCGCCGCCACCACGCACATCGCTTCCGTCGATGTTGGACGACGGGCGAGGGTGACGTCTCGTTGTCCACACCGGACGCCACATCCGTTGACACTGGACGACGCCACCGAACCACCTCTCCAGTCTCCAAATCTGTCTGCACGGAGCCACCGCCGACGCCACCCCACACAGCGACCTCGGCGTGGTTCTGATCTTCCCCCACAACATCGAGATCACTTGCATAAGGCAGTACGTATGTTTCTATGTCATATGTTTTATCTAAATTCTGATAGTCAGAGATGATTGCTGTAAATTCTGGTAGTTAGCAAATCAAAGAGCTTCTAATGAGGTTGTACGCATTACACATTTAGAAACCACGCTCAAATTCTGGTTTCATACTTGGTAGGCTAGTTCTGGTTTGGCACTTTTGAGCCTAGCGCATGCTAAAACCAGCCTAACCAAGTTGAATTAATGTTTATTTTTGCCTAGTAGCCCCATAATGACGTAAGACTGAAGAAGTTCCACCAAAAATATATGTTCTTTTCCCCTTGTATACTGCGATAATGCAGGATCATGAGAAACATATCTGCATTTTATTTCCACCTCACAGAGATTCTTCGCCAATTAGAAAGTATAGCCCATTTTCCAATGTAAGATGACCCATTTACTATCTTTCTGGACAGGACAATATGTTTCAATATTATTGGACTCACACTATTATTGTTCAACTGAAAAATATAAAGCAATGATATGTTGAAATTTTATCAAGTTGTGTGTGCTCCATGGGATGAACTCCAACACTGTATCTATATTGTTATGCCAATTTTATTTCTGGTATACTATGCATATTATTTATTGTCTCCTCTTCTTTATATGCCAGGCAGTTTATGATTTGAGGAAACAAGCAATCCGCTCTGTGATATTCAGCTGCGGCAAAGGATGATTATTAAATGATAAAACAACTGTGATTAAGGATTTTTATCACAGAGTTAGCTTTGACTGGATTTCTGGTGGTGTAGAAGTAAACTGTGTGACCATTTAAGAAATATGCTGAGTGTATGAGATGTTCACTAATGTACATATCTGCTCTTTGCAGTCTTCATGCTATACGACTACTTGTTCAGTATCAGTGAATATATAAGATCATTGGTTGTTCATTTGAATAAGATTGTGACTTGTGATTGTGAATGATAAACATGTATGATGGGCAATTATTTATGTTGTCATGTTTTTGTCTCTTGAAAATCTAGTTAAGTACTTGTTAGTACCATAACACAAAAAGAAACTGCGGACAAAAGTGTTGGCAAAAGCATGTGTTAGAACAAGAAAGCTATATGATGGAAATTCTTCGGTCAGGCGAGTAAAAAGTGAAGCCTGGGAGATACTTGCATACTCCCTTCGTCCACAAATAAGTGTACTTCTAGTTTTTGCCTAAGTCAAACTTTATCAAATTTGGTCAACTTTATAGATAAACATAGCAACATATATTACATCAAATTAATACTTGTAGCTACTAAACTCTGCATCATCAGTACACTATGACTACCGTCACTTCTTTGGAAAATCCACTTACCTACAATAATTTATGGAAAACATAACACCAATATGCCAAATATACTTTCAAAGTTGAAAAAATATAGAATTAAACAATGTCACATTTACCCAAAACACAAGAGGCCTGTCCAAATCTACTGTAAACATCCAACCATTTTCTTGGACAATAATTACCCTACTGCACAAAACCAAAATAAGGACACGGCTTAATCTGTACAAGAATCAAGCACGGTCGAGAAAGTACATGTTGACATTAGGTCCAGCCTACAGAAGACAGGATAGACATAAATTGATACACTGATGCTCATCTCAGATATGACCAAGCGTAACATCATCAGTAGTTAATTAGAGTCTTTTGCAAGGAAAGGCACATTACAAAATTCAATACCTGAATCAATATCTTTGCACAAGGCGTGTAAGAAGAAAAAACGGTAGCATGTAGAGGAGACGCAGAGGAAGAGAAGGCGACCAGACAGCGGTGCGGAGGACTGTCGGAACACGCGCAGGACCCTCTCCCAGTCCCGGCCACAACTTCATCGAGTTCCTCCCCTCCCCTGCGCCATCCTCTCCCTGGACTCTTCCCCATAGACAGCAGCTACACCCCACTGTCGCCAACCTCCCTCTCACTTTGCGGCGGCGCCGATAAAACAAAGGCTGGCGACCTCGTCGCCGCAGCGCCGACAGAATCGAGGCCGACAGGTTGGAATGGTTGGAATGTAGTGGGCTGGGGAGGCCATTTGGGCCGGGCCCATCTACGAGATTTTTTTAATCTAGCGCCAATTTTTGTTAGCAGTATGAATCGTACTGATCACCGTTTCGGTAGCAGTATGAATTGGTGTGGGTCATTGGATTCATAAAAGTGGATGGATGTTATTTGTTTGAGGGTACGACCACCAAACTAGATGCATCCAACCAATCAAAGTGGCACATGCAAATAATGCAACCCGGGGTACCAAACGAAGTGCACACCATGGCTCTATGGTCATTTCCCCATGGCCATGCTCCCTAGCACCCTGTCCCGGACCTCCAAAATCGACCAGGCTACGCCCACGCCCATATATCTATCATAATTGTAATTAATCTATTTGCTAGTGGTGGGTCTAACACTTCCTAGGAACGTTTTAGCCTATTGCAGTTTTAAGTTTATTACATCGTGAATCTCTCTGTTTACTTTCTTAGTTTAGTATTACTCCGTTCACACACAAACTCCTTTACTTCCAACACTCTCGCTAGAAATCAAAGACAACATTTAGCACTCTTTGTTTAATAGTAACAAGGTGTATTAAGAACTCTACAAGCAACTCTTTATGGTTCGATATTCTTATTTCAAAACTAGCTACCAATAAACTTTGCACTTGCAGTCATCATTGTACATGACAAAACTATAGGTTATCTAAATAGTAGGAATAAAAAAAGAAGGGGTGTTCGATCCATAGGAAATTATGCTGCTAGTGTTTTCTTTGGTCTGGGTGGATATTTGTTTTCCTCCAAAACGTATGGGAGAGAAAGCCTTTCCTTTGGAATAGCTCGACTGTATTTTTTCAAACCAAACAGTCTCATTGGAATTTTTTTCAAATGATACCGGTCCCATAAAATTTCTTCGCAATTCTCATGAAGCGAACATGCCCTTAATGCCTATTGCGTTGTACAAACCTCCTTTATGAGTTGGGCACTACTTCCTCCGTTTTAAAATATAAGATGTTTTAGGTTTATAAAGAAAATATATTTATACTTATTTTAGTGTGTAGGTTCATTCTAAACCTGAGTGAACCTACACACTAAAACAAGTCTAAATATTTTTTTTTATAAATCTAAAATATTTTATATTTTAAAACAAAAAGAGTATATTTCATGGCGCCTCGAGTCCTATCCTCTTGTAAAAAAGCATCTAACATTGCACGCTTGCTCACTAAACACATGACCACAACAGCGTCTGTCTCCCCAACACTCTATACTATTGTATCTTTGAATGGACAACGTCTGCCTCCACAATACTCTATCTTACATACCAATGCTCCAGATCATTCTGGCATTCTGGAATGGTTTCCTTCGTGAACTCACCCCAAATGGGCCGGCCAAACGTTTAAGGGCTGCTACTCGGCAGGTCGAATTAGCGATTTCTTGTTGTTTGGTCCGTGAGAACTTCATATGGGCCACAACTGCTTGCGGCCTTCTTTTAATTTTCTTCCGCGCCTGATTTGGGGCTCACAATGAGAAGGCACCTCTGGGCTCCGGCGTCTCCTTTCCTCTGTTCTCATAGCGCCGTCGTTTCCCCTTCACCTGGCGTGCGAATGAAAGGCGCCTCCATCCGCGAGCACCGCCGCCGCCGAGAGAGGGATACAGAGGGGTGCTTCCTAATGCGACGGTTTGTCAAGGCTGCGTCGTCGCTGCAGCCGTCCTATCCCACACAGTCCGTAGGCAACGGCAAGCACTCCGGCAGCCCCTGAATTCTTCGTGCGACCACCCTCCCGCTCCCCAGTGTAGCTACCTCCAGGTCGAAGAATTCTAGGACTAGGAGCTCCCAACCCCATTGGAGATTGCAGTCTCTGATATATCTTGTTTGGTTCAACATTCAGGTACGGCTTGCCTTCACTTAGTTGATGTTTACCTGCAGGTAAGGTTATTTGTGGCTTGTGTGCTGAATCCAATGTAGATGGGATTTTTTTCATCTTCAAATTCATTCGGAACACTTTATGTTAAAATTTGCGTCTTTCTGCAGGGTAATATGTGTCTTGTACGTGTCCCCGAAGAGCTTAATCATGTAGTAGGAAACCACAGGAAGACGACACATTGGTCCTTCAGCATTCTCACCTAAACCCTTATCTGTTCTCAGGTAATCTATGTCTGCAGCGTGACTTTCGAGATTTGCAGATTCTGTTGCGTGGCAGTCAGAACAATCTTTATATGTGAGGACAAAACAATGTACACTTAACAGGCAGCGTTTATCATCACTTACGGGCCATGCTACTGCTGACACAACACAGGGCATTACAGCAAATGCTCATTTGCATGGTTTCAAGTGAATTGAAGATTTTTTTGAACATGAGGTGAACCGAAGTAGCGTGGTCTATTGTTGGAGTGAAGTTTTCTTCTCCTAATTAAACCTACAAGAGGATATTCTGGGACTTGGTTGAATAAAAACTTCCTTTTAGTTCAGTTATCATGCATATGCTTCTTGTAGTAGCGTGATTCTGTTATGACAGCTTAGTATTCTTACTGTGGAAACTTGTTGGATTGCTTACACTTTTCTCTAATGATTAATTAATTATTGTAACAACTCGTGTTTTACCCATACTTGATTACCTTGGCATGCAAAAATATATATCTTTGTTTTCCATGGTTTATATGATTGCCGGCTGTTTTGAAATCATTTTTGTTGCTCCAACAGGTACGCATCATGATGGAATTGTCTTAGCATGAAAAGTAGTCACTACTTCTGAATATACCCCTGATCATCGGTATTGCAGATGGAGTTAAATGGATCATGCAGATGTTTGTTCCACAAAAATATGGGATCAGAGTCCTTCTAATTGATACTATTTTTTGCACCAATTTGCTGCAGGTGCTGTCAGCCTAAGTTATACACTGGTTTATGTGTTAGTTCGGGAACCCTAAAGCTCATGAGCCAAACCCTTTTCCACCAGCATTGGTTCAAAGTCTTTCTTATCAAGGTTTTTTTTTAATATGATGTACGTGCTCTTATTCGAGGTATTGGAGAATGGAGACTGATTCTGGTGGTTTGATGTGGGAATCCTGAAGCTCACGATTTGCAATGGCTGCTGACTAGGTTAGTTTACATGTCCTCTCACATCTCATCATATTATCCATTTATTTGTGGCTACGATTTACAAAGTTTGATGCTACTCGCTTTGTGTATGATTCATATCATCCCACTGTGGTTATTGTTGTTCAAGATGCAAAATTTAACCGTTGTGAAAAAAAATCTGATTTACTAACACAGACAAATTAAATCTATTCCAGGACTTATAGTACCCCACCCCTCTTATGGCAAAATAAGTGTTCCCATGGATAAAAAATTAAGGACAATATAGAGATGGTAATTGCATGTCACTTCAGCAATTAACATATATGTATATTGCTTAAACAAAGCAAAATAATTTTACTTTTGGTCCCTCCAAGGCTCTGTGATGGAATTTGCATACGAATATATTGGCTTAACTCTAGCAATTTGTTCATGCAATTTCTGTGAGGACGATACATGAGATGTTGGTGTGGATGTAAGGTGTATGCTTATGGTTTCTTCGTTCTGATGTGAGCTAAGCTTTTGTTCTAATGGAACTGACCAGTAAACTATATAATTTCTCTATATAATTCTTCTCTATTTTATTAAAAAGGTCTATTGTCACTATCTAGAATATAACCTTGGGTAATATCTGTGACTCGGCGTTCACAACCGTCCGATCATGTTGCTGTACGTCCCAGATCATCCTGCAGCACCTCGGAGCGCCCCTGTGTCGTTTCTCTTTAACCGTGCATGGGACGTCACAACCAGCCCAATGTAGAAGGTCTGCTACTCTGCGAATGGACTTGGGCGTGTTGTCACCAACCGGGCCGACCCAATTTGATCTGGACAGCAACGATGGGCCTTGTTTCAACACGCTCTCTTTGTCTTCGTTTTTATTCTCCCACCCGACACCTCTCTTTTGGGGGGAAATGAAGCCTCCTGATCTTCCCGAGACCTATAGGAGCCGCCGCCAGCAGTTACCCCACCCTCACTCACAAGAGCTTGCGTCATCTCCTACCGCCGTCGACCGCATCCTGATTCCCTCTTTGGGTCTTCGCCACCAGCGTGTTCTTGCGCCATTGAGCAATGCACCGTCACCACCACCGTTCAGGAAGACCGTGGAGGATCTGAGGGCAAGAACAAAGTACAGAAGGAAGGGGGCGGCCCAGGTGCAGCATGGTATCACCAGCACCGGAAACGATCGCCTATTCGGTGGCGGCAGCGGCGACAACATCCCTCCACAATCATCTCCTCGAGTTGGTTAGTGTGTCGATGGCCATAGCAGTTGGATGTTAGTCATGCCACGCTGCCACATTAATTTAATTACAAGCCAAAACGCAATAGTTTAAGGATTATCAGGATTGTGCTGTTCACAGATCCTTCATGAAATTGAATCCTTCACATTTTGGGGCTTTTCTGCTGGTACTATGATTATTTCTAATTTTCCTTCAGATATGGAGCCTCATTGGCCAGTCACAGATAAAGTTCACTAAGATTATTTAGTCTTAGTTATAGTCAATGCTTGTAAATAAAACCATGTCCTCAGACCTCAGTTGTGTGTTGAAGGGATTATATAATTTTCATTACCACTCGGTTAATCATTTGTATTTTGTAGTTATTATGTTCACCTGGATATCTCATGTATCTAAGGCTATCATATTCTACATGACCAAGTACAACACTCCTAGATGGTAAAAAAATTACATGAGTTGGTTCCGTATAAATCTCATATGATATGTTTTTTCGTGTCTTAGCCAGTTGTGAATAACCTAAATTTGTATTAAAAGCATGTTGTTGCAGGAAGCTGCGCATATTGTATTGTGTGTATCCCTGATTTCTTAAGTTGGTTGTGTTGAATAAACCCTGCTGTTAGTTAACTGTTAGAGGTCCACGAGGCCTGGTTTTTAGGATCGCCAGGAGCTGCACGTTCGGTCGTGGGATGGCACGACTCAGTCCGAACATGGTGCATACCTCGGCAACAGCTTTGTATTCGCCAGAATAAAAGGAAGATAAACCAGAAAAGCAGTACAGTTGTACGCTCCACCGACACCAGGAGGGAAGCGCCACTTCCTCCTCGTCGATGACCACAGCAGATACATGTGGATCACGCTGCTGCGGACAAAGGACGAGGCGGCCGACGCGCTCCGCAAGATCACGGCGAGCGCAGAGATGGAGTCTGGGCACCGTCTGCGCACGCTTCGGACGGATCGAGGCGACGAGTTCACCAGCAAGGAGTTCATGGCGTTCTGCGCTGATCGCGGAACGGCCAGGCACCTCACTGCCCCATATTCTCCGCAGCAGAATGGGGTGGTGGAGCGCCGCAACCAAACCATCGTCGGCATGGCAAGAAGCATGCTCAAAGCCATGAACATGCCGGCACGGTTCTGGGGAGAAGCTGTCAGCACGGCAGTGTACATTCTGAACAGATCGTACACTCGCACCGTGGATGGAAGGACTCCGTTTGAAGCATGGTATGGGCGAAAACCGTCTGTGCATTGATGGACAAGTCTCTGTACTGTTGGTCTTTGTGGGGCTGTAACACACATGGTCCTTGTAGCAAGGACTGGCAGTTAGGAGCAGCAAGGACCAAGCATCCTTGACTGCTTTAGCAGCATCAGTTAGGAGCAGTAAGGACCAAGCATCCTTAACTGCTTTTAGGCGGCATCTTAGACTAGCATCTTGGACTAGCATTTAACATATTCTTGGCTGGCTAGCAGCCTATAAATATGTATCCCCAACCCCTGTGGTTGGCATGACATTTGTGTGTGAGTTTGTGTGAGAAATAAAACCAGAAAATTGCCCCAACTCCTAGTGCCATCCCCTCCCTTTAATGAGAGTAAATCTAGAGATCCTATCAAGTGGTATCAGAGCAAGGTTATCTTGTAGGCTGAGTGTTTCCTGCTCGTTCCCTTCACCGGGTGTGCAGCAGCCCCAGCGGGGAAGTCAAGCTGTCCCTGGTGGCCTCTCTCCTTCCGCGCAGTCGAGCAGCAGCTCTCCCTCCACGCAACAGCCCCCAGCGGCCAGCCATGTCCCATGGTCGCTCTCAGCACTCGGCTACCTCGAGCGTGCGGCGTCGGCGGGCCAGGCGTGAGCGAGGCGGCGTGGCAGCGTTGCGGCGGCGATCGAGCATCAAGGCGTGGCGGCGGGCCAGGCGGAGGCAGGCGATAGCAGCGGTGGAGGCATCACGTGCAACAGCGGCAGAGGTCCAGGCTCTGCGTGGCAGCATCAGCGGCTCCATTTCAGGCGAGAGCAGCATCGACGCAGCCCACGAGCGGACGGCGCGGTGGGCAGCCGAGCATGCCTAAGCACACAGCGGTGTCGCTCCCGGAGGAGGCGAGCACTGCGGTGGCGCTCCCGGAGGAGGCGCGCACGGCGATGGCGCTCCAGGAGGAGGCGCGCACGGCGGTAGCGCTCTAGGAGGAGGTGCGCACGGCGGCGGCGGCCGAAACGACCAAGACCGTGGCCTCTACGAGGTCCGGGCTGTGGTCAGGGACGTTGGTCCCGGTGCTAGGTGGCCTACCCTCACCAAAACCAACTACGTCGAGTGGGCCGCGGTCATGAAGGTCTGGCTCCAGGTGCGGCACATGTGGGAGGCAGTCCAGGATGCCAACGTCGACCACCATGACGATCGACGGGCGCTGGACGCCCTCCTTGCCGCAGTCCCGCCCGAGATGCAATTCTTGCTTTCCAACAAGCGGACTGCCAAGGAGGCCTGGGAGGCCATCGCTGCATCGCGCATCGGCAGCGACCGTGCTCGCAAGTCCGCTCTGCAGGCACTCCGCAAGGAGTGGGATGACCTGGCCTTCAAGCCAGGTGAGGACGTCGATGACTTTGCTCTCCGTCTCAACACTTTGCTGCAGAAGATGGAGCGGTTCGGCGACGCCACCTACAACGAGGAAAGAGCTGTCGAGAAGCTCTTTCGCTGCGTCCCCACGAAGTACAAGCAGATGGCTCGCTCGATCGAATCCCTGCTGGACCTCAGCACGATGTCGATCGAGGAGGCAATCGGTCGCCTCAAGGTCGTCGACTTCGACGAGCCACAGCTTCCCTCGGGGCCCATCACCACAGCTGGGAAGCTGCTCCTCACTCGGGAGCAGTGGGACGCCGGCCACGGCGACAGGAATAAGAGGGAGTCCTCTTCCGCAACAGGTGGCCGCAGGCGCGGCAAACCGCGCAAGGGGCGCAAAGACGGCCAGGTTAGGGTGCAAGGTGGTGCCCGGGGAGGCGCCGCCGGCAGGCCCAAGTTGGCCCAAGAGGACGCTTGCCACAACTGTGGCCGGCTTGGCCATTGGGCCAAGGAGTGTCGACAGCCACGACGCGGCCAGGCCCACGTCGCACAGGCAGGGGAGGAGGAGCCGGCTTTGTTCATGGCTCATGCGAGCATCGAGCTACGCCCTCCGGCACCGACTGCAGCGGCCCCCCTCCACCTCGACGAGCCAAAGGCACACACCCTTCTCGATGAAGGCTCCGGCACCGACAAGACTGGCGGGTGGTGCCTTGACACCGGCACCACCCACCACATGATTGGTCGACGGGAGTTCTTCGCCGAGCTCGACTCCGACGTGCGAGGCTCTGTCAAGTTTGGAGATTCCTCCGCCGTGGAGATTCAGGGTGTCGGCTCCGTCATCTTCGCCGCCAAGACCGGAGAGCACCGGATGCTCACCGGTGTCTACTACATCCCTGCGCTGAGGAACTCCATCATCAGCTTGGGACAGCTGGATGAGAGCGGCTCGCGCGTGCTGATCGAGCACGGGATCCTGCGCATCTGGGATCGCCATCGTCGCCTTCTTGCCAAGGTACCTAGAGGCGCAAATCGGCTCTATGTCCTTGATGTGCAGGTGGCACAACCCCTCTGCCTCGCCGCTCGTCGGGACGACGAGGCGTGGCAGTGGCACGAGCGCTTCGGGCACCTTCACTTCGAGGCCCTGAAGCGGCTCAGCATCAAGGAGATGGTGTGAGGCCTGCCGTGCCTCGAACACGTGGAGCAGTTCTGCGATGTCTGCATGGTGACGAAGCAGAGGCGACTCCCCTTCCATCAGCAGGCGAGCTTCAGAGCTAAGGAGAAGCTCGAGCTCGTGCACGGGGACTTGTGTGGACCAGTGACTCCGGCCACACCGGGAGGACGACGCTACTTCCTGCTACTCGTCGATGACTTCTCTCGCTACATGCGGGTGGTGCTTCTCAGCAGCAAGGGAGAAGCAGCGGACGCCATTAGGCGTGCGCAGGTTGCTACAGAGGCAGAGTGCGGCTGCAAGCTATGCGTGTTGCGCACCGACAACGGCGGCGAATTCACAGCAACTGAATTCGCGTCGTACTGCGCTGATGAGGGCATTCAGCGCCACTACTCCGCCCCTTACAGCCCGCAGCAGAACGGCGTCGTCGAGCGACGCAACCAGACGGTTGTGGGGATGGCCCGGGCCCTCCTCAAGCAGAGAGGGATGCCGACTGTCTTCTGGGGGGAGGCGGTGCTGACAGCCATCTACATCCTCAAACGCTCACCTACGAAGGCACTTGACGACAAGACGCCGTATGAGGCTTGGCATGGGCGCAAGCCGGCGGTCTCCCACTTACGGTTCTTCGGCTGCCTCGCGTTCGCCAAGGAGCTCGGCCACATCGGCAAGCTTGACGACAGGAGCACTCCAGGAGTGTTCATCGGCTACGCGGAGGGCTCGAAGGCCTACCGCATCCTCGACCCGAAGACACAGCGTGTGCGCACGGCGCGAGATGTTGTGTTCAACGAAGGGCGAGGGTGGGCGTGGGACAAGGCGGTGGACGACGGCTCGACTCTGACGTATGACGACTTCATTGTCGAGTACGTCCACTTCGAGGGAGCCGGGAGAGCAGGCAACTCCTCGCCGAGCACGTCTACCTTAGTTCCCAAGTCTCCATCTGTCCCGGTGGCTGTCACACCGACGACACCATAGCTGCCGACGCCACCGAAGACACGTGCTCCTGCACCAGCAGTGACACCTCCGGGCACGTCTACTCCGGCAGCAGCAGTCACACCTCCGGGCACGTCCACTCCGGCACCAGCAGTCACACCTCCGGGACGTCTACACCAGCACCAGCTCGCGTCGAGCGCCCGGTGGAGTTCGCTTCCCTGCTCGCTTACGACGAGGAGCGCATCGACGCGTATTACGTCGACAAGCCTTTGCGGTACCGTACGATGGAGGGTCTTCTCGGCGACCAGCCGGTGCCGGGACCAGTGCCACGCAACCTAGAGGCGCAACTGCAACTTGCATGTGACGACGGTGAGCCTCGGTCTTTTGAAGAAGCGGAGCAAGACGCGGCATGGCGAGCCGCGATGCAGTTGGAGATGGATGCGGTCGAGAAGAACCGCATCTGGGAGCTCGCTGACCTTCCTCGAGGTCACCGGGCGATCACCCTTAAGTGGATGTTCAAGCTGAAGAGGGATGAAGCCGGCGCCATCGTCAAGCACAAGGCTCGCTTGGTGGCCCGAGGTTTCTTGCAGCAGGAGGGGGTCGACTTCGACGACGCCTTCGCTCCTGTGGCACCGATGGAGTCCGTGCGACTCCTCCTTGCGCTAGCCGCTCAGGAGGGCTGGCGCGTCCATCACATGGATGTCAAGTCTGCCTTTGTCAACGGCGACTTGAAGGAGGAGGTCTACGTGCAACAGCCGCTGGGATTTGCGATTCCTGGCCAGGAGGGCAAGGTACTTCGTCTACGCAAGGCTCTCTATGGTTTGCGGCAGGCACCAAGGGCATGGAACGCCAAGCTGGACTCCACGCTCAGGATGATGGGCTTCGGGCAAAGCCCGCACGAGGCGGTCGTCTACCGACAGGGCAATGGAGGAAATGCCCTGTTGGTAGGTGTCTACGTCGACGACTTGGTCATCACCGGCACCAAGGATGTAGAGGTGGCGGCGTTCAAGGAAGAAATGAAGGCCGCCTTCCAGATGAGTGATCTGGGGCTCCTCTCCTTCTACACGGGATCGAGGTGCACCAGACCACTCGGGATCACGCTTGACAGACCGCCACGCCAAGCGTCGTTGAGCTAGTCGGGCTCACCGCGCAACCTGCTCTCACTCCGATGGAGGAGAGGTCTGAGCCGCGGCCTGGCGGAGGAGGTGGGCGCTGATACCGGCGTCTTGTGGGGAGCTACCTCGCCCACTGCGGCCGGACTTGGCATTCTCCGTCGGCTACGTTAGTCGGTTCATGCAGCGACCGACGACGGAACACCAGCAGGCTGTGAAGAGGATCGTCCGCTACGTTGCGGGGACTCTCGGCCATGGCCTCTACTACCCTAGGTGCCCTGGGGCGGCACACTTCGTCGGGTACAGCGACCACGCCGGCGACATCGACACCAGCAAGAGCACGAGCGGGATCCTCTTCCTCGGCAAGTGCCTCGTCAGCTGTCAGTCGGTCAAGCAGCAGGTGGTGGCCATGTCCAGCTGCGAGGCCGAGTACATATCGTCCTCGACTGCCTGCACTCAGGCCCTCTGGCTTGCTCGACTACTTGGTGATCTCCTCGGTCGAGACACCAGCGCAGTGCAGCTCATGGTGGACAGCAAGTCCGCTCTGGCCCTGGCGAAGAACCCCGTGTACCACGAATGGAGCAAGCACATCCGAGTGAGGTACCATTTCATCCGACGCTGTTTGGATGAAGGGAGCATCACGGCGAGCTACATCAACACCAAGGATCAGCTTGCAGACCTGCTCACCAAGCCTCTTGGGCGGATCACGTTCCTTGGACTCTGCTCCAGGATTGGGATGCTCCAGCCTTCCCACAAGACAACGCACAAGACTTAGGGGGAGAATGATGGATAAGTCTATGTACTGTTGGTCTTTGTGAACATACACATGGTCCTTGTAGCAAGGATGGCGATTAGGAAGACAAGGACCAAGCATCCTTGACTGCTTTTAGGCAACATCTTAGACTAGCATCTTGGACTAGCATTTAGCATATTCTTGGCTGGCTAGCAGCCTATAAATATGTATCCCCAACCCCTATGGTTGGCATGGCATTTGTGTGTGAGTTTGTGCGAGAAATAAAACCAGAAAATTGCCCCAACTCCTAGTGTCATCCCCTCCCTTCAATAAGAGTAAATCTAGAGATCCTATCATGCATTACCTCCGTGTGTTTGGCTGCAGGGCATATGCAAAGGACACACTGTAGCATCCCAATTGTCTAACAATTGTAATGCTACTTGCCTAGTCTATATATTGCTACTTCCTACATGTCATTTATTGCATCATCATTATATCATGCTCATGTCACCATGCCACATTGCATTTGAGCATCATATAAAACCCCTTTTATATAAAACCCCTTTTGTTGGTTCTTATTCTATATGCATTCATGTTGTATTACTTGTATTTGCCTCTTGATATATTGTAGTTGGTTCTTGATATATTGTTTAATGCCCAAGTTGAATTGGGGGCATATCTTTTATTAACTCCACCACCTTTCTTTGGCATCACCTTACAATTCCACCATCCTAATGATATACGAGCCTTGTAATTATCTTTGGTTATTACCTCTAGCTCATATGTGTTTGGGAGGATCCACTTCTACTTCTATCATGCCCCTAGATATGATATGATATCATATTGTTTTCGCAATATTTCTTATGGAAGTCTACTTGGCCATATTTGCATGCCAAGTAGTGGTAGATTCTATTTAATTTCACTTCATGGGTTATTCTATTTGGGGTGGTATTAGAATTGAGGGGCCATATTAGAACATAGTGGTACATGCACACTATACTTGGTCTTCTCAATTTCAATATAACCATCAACTATCTTTAACCATGGTGGAGTTTGAATGAATTTCAAATAGGATGCCATTCTTCTTCTAGAGGGTTTGTAGTTGTTTTCACAACCTCATCATGCTTGCATGCATGGGCCATCCAAACCTAGCCTACCCCATCTTTCTCTCTCTTTTCTTCAACCCATCTTTTCAACCTTCTTGACCCGTGTTTTTATTTTGGCTTGCAAGCAACACCTGTTTCAATTTGAAAACAAACCTTTCCATCTTTTGAATATAATCAAAAACAGCAAATTCTATCTAACAGAAAAAATAGAGTAAACCTTACCTGGGCCTTTCCTAGCCGCAGCACAGTCCCTGGAGTTCTCTCTTTCCTCCCGTGGCCCAGTTCCTCCTAGCCATAACCTTTAGTCTCCTCACATCCTTTGTTCTTACTTTCCTCCTCGCTCGCTCTTTTCTGCTTGCCAAGCAGGAGGCGGTCTCCGTCCGTCGTTGTCCTCGTCACACTCCACCACCTGCCCCTCTTCTTATCCTCCCCAAGGCGTCCTGGAACAGTATCTTCCTTCCTCTTTCCCTGGAAGCGCCGCTGCTTCTTTTCCCCTCTCTGCAAGCCAACCGAGACCAGCTCTGAATCCCTCCCGTCTCTCTGTTGCTAGTGGAAGAAGCAAGTCGAAGGGAGATGTGGTACCGTCGGCTTCATCTCGTTTGCGAAGAATCAACTCGCCGGAAAGGAGCGGGAGCCGTAGAGGGTTACTTCCCGCTGTCGCTCCTGCTCACCCGAGGCGAGCCACCATTGCCGTTGTCGCCGATGTCGCCTTCGGCCGTCCCCGTCCCTGATTTCCACGGGAATCGAGCGAGGTAAGGACCCCCTCTCTTTTCCCCATCTCTCCGCCTCACCTCCACCGCTTTATCACCGTCGCCACCGCTGCGTTTCTTCCTCCCGGACGATGACTGCACGTGCGCTGCAATCTCAGGAAGCTGCTCTATCCCCGACAGTTTCAGCAGAAACTTTCCGGGAACCTCTGAAATTCGTGTTCTTCCGGAGTACCTGGTCCTCCTCGTAAGAAAACCCATGAACAACTATTATAGACGCTGATCCCCTCTCCAACTTTGATCTTTGTGGCTTGTTCAAATTCCCAAAGGATTATTCGCCAACGTCCGTCAGTCTCGCGCGCCTCGCGGTACCTCTGTCCCTCCTATTTTTCCCGTCGATGTGGTTCCTCTCCTGTGAAGCTCCTTTGACATATTTTGCACTCCTATGTCCCCTCTACGCACAGGCGCAAACTGCATGCAAATAGGTGCAACAGCACGCTCGCAATCCTCCTCCGAAAATCCGTTGAGCTAGCTCGTTTTGCAACTTTGATTCAGCAGTGTGCCGGTCTGCTTAGATATCCCCACGTCTTTTTCCTGCTGCGCGTTTTGATGCTGTCGACACCGGAGTCCAAAGCGTTGTGTACTCTTTGGTTCAGTAGATGGTTTTTCTCTCTCCAGATCAAATCAAAACATTCGCGCCTCTTTTTTTTAACATCAGAGAACAGCTAGCCTTTGGATGTCCTTGATCATGTTACCCTGCTGCCTCAGCTCGGATCCAGTCTGGCTAATAACAAAGTTCGTTTTGTCTAAATTTATTTAGCTCTGAAACTGAAGTTTTATTCTCCAAACTGAACCAACGTGAAAATTAAGATAAACACTTCAGCGTGCAGACTCTTATACTTGTAAACAAAATTACAGGAATATATCCCTATACAATACAATGAGCCTTTTATAGATAAACCCAACCAATATTCAAATGCTAATTACTTTGAAACCATAATCCAAATTCTTATATGTTCGCGCTGAGAAGTTTCTGGTCTTGTTGAAACTTTTCAAACCCAAATTCATTTTTTTTCTGTTTGAATATTCCTAAACCTGAAAACAAATGACATTTTTCCCTTTCTCATTTAAGATGCAATAACTAATAACTTTTAATCTATAAATCCAAATGTTGAGTATTATATATCAAATTCGATCAGAAAAACACGAGGATTAATAGTATGTCATCCAAATTAAATTTTGGAAAAATAAAATTTCGAGTTTATTAAAATACCATTTAAATGCCATTTTTCTTAATAAAATAATAACTTTAATTCCGTAACTCCGAATTCGACAAATGATATGTCTAAATTGATCATCGTGACGAGCCCTTTCCATTTGTATATTCTATACTTGTAATTGCATTATGCATCATAGAGAATTTGAAAAATCAGAACTGTTTATGTAAGGAAAACATGATGATTAAAATTGGGAAACTATTATTCTCGTTGTTAATGCCTCACTAATGTTGTATCATCAATGTGCTATGATCATGATACCTTCTCAACATAGTTTGCATCATTAACTTGTCATGTCATGCATCATATCATGATCATGCCGATTCTTCCACATTAGTTGTAATTGCTGCATCGCTTGTTCCTTTTAGTGTTTTGCTTCTTCCCGGATAGGACGATAGATGTTATGAGCTTCGACAAGTTCTTCAGTTCTGAAACTTCGGCAATATTTTCCAGGAGAGCATTCTCCCCCTTTCTACCTATTTTACATTTATAGTCTTTATTTCCTCCCGTTGTTCTATTGCTATCTGTGTTGCGATGCTATAGATTCTGTACCCTGTTATACTTTCCTACAGCTCTTATATTGCCATGGACACATCCTATGGACGCCATTGGTTATTCTTCAGGGCTCTTAGCCCCATTTGCATCTTGTCCGTAGCTGGACGCTCTATCGTTTTCAAGGTGATTTGGATCTTTGTATATTATATCTGTATTCTTGACTCTTGAGTCGCTGTTATATATATATCTGCTCATGGGTCCCATCGAGGATTGTGTAATGTTATTACTTCGTTTTCCACCCGAAAGTGCTGGTGAGCACCTTTGAATCGTTTCTATGCGGGTTTGGCGAATTTTGCTCAAACTTGCATAGGTCCGATCGAGGGTGTTCTGAGTGGTATCGAGCTCGGCGGTTGCGATACCCCAAGTCGACTGTAGGATAACCTAGCTAACGGCCGAAGTAGAGTGTCAAAACTATTTTTTGCAAAATCGGTTGGATAGTTCTGATTAGGTCTGATTTTTATTTCTTACCCCTCTGCTATTCTCCGCTTACCTCGACGTGTTTTTGAATCCGCTCTCGTCTCTTTCTTCGAGTCCAGGAATTCTCGTGGTTGGGTTTCCGTCGTACCTTCAGGGTTTCGCTTCCTCCTTTGATAAACGGTGTTCTACCATCCGGTGTTCAAGCTGCCTGAGGAATCCGTCTGCGGTGTTACCATTCTTTGTTCCTTGCTTGTGCCTTCCGGTGTTTTCCGACGCGACGACATCATCTACGTCAGATCCGATGCAGAGTCCGCATCACCCCTTTTGTTTCCGAACCTCGCTTGTCGAGATCTTCAGTCTGTTTCCGAGAATGGTTGCACTCTTTTCCACTGATTGTGCGGAGTAATAGTTTGGGTGCGTGATGGATTGGCCCCCATGCCGACTACCCTTTCTATTCGCTTTTGTACATTGAAGTGGATGAGAACGCATCGGTTCCCTCTTTCATCGAAGCTAGAGGTGGCTTTATTTGTTGATACCTCTACCTTCGACCTGTTGTCCCCGGAGTGTTTCTCGGCGACCAGGAGCAACGACCCTTTGTTGGTGGTGTCGCCGTTTCAAGATGAAGAAGGAACCATCGTAGTGGTGTCGCGAAGATCTACACGAAGTGAGAAGACGCAGATCGCCGACCTTCCTTCCGGTACCATGAGGCGGATCTCGAGGGCGAGATCCCTTGTTAGTGGTGTCGGTGTGGCATCCATAAAACCACTACTAGAAAATCGCGTTGAATTTCGCATTGCATCGCCATCATCATCATGCATTGTTTGTATAAAACTATGTTCAAAGCCCGATTTGTTTTCCAAACGCCTCGTCTTTATTCAAGCGCCAAAACCCCGGATCTTTGCCGGATATTTTGTTGTCAAAAACTATTTACAAAGTTAAATGTAATCAAATAAAAATATTATATTATTTTTAGTGGGGGCGGTCGAGCCAGGCCGACGACCACCCCATTTTCTAAACGGTCCACCTACACCGCCCTTCTAAATCCTAAGGCTACCAACTATCTAACCCAACCCCTCCACCTCACTCCCTCCAATAGCATCCTGCCACCTCACCTAACCTTCCCCCCTATCCAATCAGCTTCTGCCATCTAAACCTCCCCACCCACACATCTCTCCCTCCCTCCAAAACCGAGCCCCACTGTCCCACCCATGGGACCCACCCAGAGAACCTCCCTCATTGACCAACCACTCACGCTACACACACACGCACGCTGGCCCACCTGGACCCCACCTGTCCGTGCGGCCCACCCCCACCACGCGCCCTGCCTCTCCCTCTCTTCTTCCCCGGCTCTCTCCTCTCTCTCCCGTCCTCCCCATCGCCCGACGCCAGCCCTTCTCCCGCTCTCCTTCCCCCTCATGCCTGGCCCTCCTCCCCTTGGCCGCGCTCTCCTCCCATGAGCTGCTCCCGCTCCCACCCAAGCTCATGGCCGCCCGTCGTGGCGGCGCCCTCTCGCGCCTCCGCTCGTCGCCGACCGCCTCTCTCCCTCCCTAGGCGCGCCAGTGTAGCCGAGGCGCCGCCCGTACCTCCTCGGCCCCTCCCACCCGCCGCTCGGCGTCCCGACCTCCGCCTCGCCGTTCCCCTCAGACCTCGGCTCGCCCGGGTCGCCGCGCCAGCGCGCTTGCATGTCGCGCTCGCCGCTCCGCTTCCTCGCCGCCCCGTGCGGGCCCTTGCCGCCCGTCGCCCGTCGCCCCCGCGCGGCTCGCTCCTCCGCCGCCGCCTCGCCGTCCTCCTCGGTCCACCTCGGCCGTCCTCGTGCCCGAGCCACCGCCGTCCCGTCAGCTCGTCCTCGCCGCGCCGTTCCTCCTCGCCGGAGCTCCGCCGCCCGCCAGAGCGCGCCGCGCCGCACGCCTGCTCGGCCCGACCTCCGCCGCCGCGTCCCGATACGCCCGGTCCTGTCAACCACCGCCCGGTAACCCTCCGAGCCGCTCCTCTGCGGGCCCCTCCGTCGAGCCGCATCGCCATCCCGACGCCCTCGTCGTCAACCACCTCGATCGGTCTGCGGAGAGAGCTCGTCCGCGAGCGAGCTGCTCCGGCCAGCACAGATGGTGTTCGATGCTATGTCTCTAAGGGACATGAACCTGGTAACATGTCGGTTAGCCTCGATGCTCCTGTGTGTAGTGCTTGCCTCCAAGTGCGTGTACCGCATATGTATCCTGTGGCATACGACCCTGAAGTCACCAAAGGTCACCCCGACGCAAGCTCCCCGTGTAATCGTCTAGCTCCGAGGCCCCAAAACGACACCACAAGAACTTCCTCATCGACAAGTCCTCGCGAAGCCGCCATCGGTTTGGCCAAGATGGTTGTCCACGATCGACGCCGTGTCAAGTCCGTCATCGACATTGAAGCCCGAACGCTAAGGCCGCCATCGTGGAAAACCAAAGCCCCGACGCCCCGATCCGAAGACCGATTCCGTACCCGGCGCCGCGCCAAGATCTCCGAAAAACCCCGATACCGGACAAGTTCGCCATCGACCTCGAGAACGCTACATGGAACGGCAAGATCGCCTCACGGAATCCTAAGCGCGGAACCGACAAGATCTGCACGACTACAAGAACGACACCGACCCGGAAGATCCGATGCGCCCCGACACCGAACCAAGTCCGGCTTTCCGGAACGACAAGATCTACCCCGTTACCGAGAACGTTCCGCCGAGACCGATCCGTCGAACCCTGGACCCTGAGACCGACCCCGAACCCCGGAACCCCAAGTCCGTCGAGACCCTAATGTGTGAACCCCTCCCCGAAACCCTATTTTACAACATAATATAACTTGTCGCATAATAATTGTTCATGCATGCATCCTTGTTTGTGGTTTGGGGGCCTTATGCCGATTCACCTCATAATTAAATATGGGGCCCATATGCGGGCAAATCTAGTCTCATATTGGCCTCATTTAAATTGGTGTAGCGAACCCGGTACTATCTCTTGCCATGTTAAAACAACATTTAATTGCGGGGGCTCTAAACAACATGAACCACCTAAGTAATTGTCGGGCCCCCGGTTCCACTTAATATGACCTAATTGAATCGCATCTTTGCCATGTCATTCATCATACATGCATCATGCCGATCTTCTGCCGTTGTATTAAATAGTGCATCCGATGTTTCTTCTAGTGTTTTGCTTCTTCGCGGATAAGGCCGTTGAGTTGATGTGAGCTTCGGCCCGATCTTCGGTTGAACCTTCGGCAATGTTTTCAGGCGAGCATCTCCCCCTTTTTACCTATCTTACTTTTATAGTATTTATTCCCTCCTGTTGATCTATTGCTATCTGTGTTGCGATGCTCTAGTTTTCCGTCCCTGTGATATACCGTGCAGCCCTATATTGCCTTGGACACACCCTATTACCTGTTGTTTGGTAGATAGTTGGACTTGCGCGTCGTAGTTGCTTGCTCAAGTGCTGATGCGTGTCGTCATATGCCACAGTTGCTGATGTATTGTCGCTTGTTGTTGTTTGAGATGATTTTAGTTGTACTTATCTTCACTTTAATTTCTGTTTAACAACTAAAATTGAAATAAGCAGAGGCATCGGTGGGTGATAGATAATATTTGGTTTCGAACGCCACTTGTGTCCCGTAAGACCCCGAGTACTTGATACTGTTCCTTGATTTATCGCGCTATCCACATCCGGGAGGTATATGGGACCCCTGAGCGAGCTTGATTCATCTTATTTCTTGGGGCCACAAACTAGTTTGAGGTTTTTACGATCCTACTTATGCCATGCTACTTTCGTATTTAAATTGCGAGAGCACCTTTGTCTTGTTAGGATAGGGACACGTTCTGGCGGTGTCGACAAGCCCAGTTTGGGTTCCCGATCGCTCCTGACCGTCCACCCAAACCTCGGTCCGTCTCGGAGCTAGCTTACTTGCTTGGGTGTACTCAAGGGTGGCCCCAAATATTTCTGAATCCTGATTGTTCGATCGTGAAAGCCTCGTTGGGTTTTGAGTTGGTTTTTCCGAGGTTGATCGGCGTGTGTTGCTATTGGTGCACCGGCCGGGTAAAACTTTCAAAGCCGTGTCATGGATATGGACGACTTGGAGCACAGTATCTCGATCATAGACAAGCATAACTAAAGTTTATTGCTATAAATTTGACTTTATAATGACTAGTAATCAGCTTCACTATAACGGAATGGCTAAATAATACTGCCCACAATTGCTTGTTTGAGTTGTCGCTTGCGACCATTGTAACTGACTAGTAAGTATTGCAACTACAACGAATTGGCTGAATAAAAATACCAACAACTGCTGGGTTTTGGTTTATCTCATGCTAATTGTATCTGTCTAGTAAGAGTTGCAACTATCACGGAATGGTTAACTAAAAGTGCCCACTGCTTACTTTATCAAGATGATTATCTAAACCGGACTAGTAATTGCTGCAACAATAACTGAATAAGTAAAACTGCCAACGGTGTGAGTTCCTCGGTTGACTTCCTCGACGGTCTCGAGGGGGAAACGCCAGGATGGGTTTGTTTGATGATAGTATCAGGTTGGATCCGAATAGGTCTTTCTTACCCCTCTTTGTTTGCCGCCAGTTGTATCGAGTCTCTATAGGTTGTTTAGTGCATCTTGCCGCTTGATCCACCATACCTATGTAGGCGAGGACCGAATTCTAGTCTCGCGTGTCTTGGCCTCGATCGACGCTCCTCTTTTCCTTTGCCCTTTTGGCGGCACCCTCTTGTTTAAGCAGGTTTTGAGATCGGCGTCGTTAGCGAGGTTACCCTTCGGCTTGGCTCGAGTTATGGGCGCCATTGGTTATTCTTGGGCTCTTAGCCCCATTTGCATCTTGTCCGTAGTCGGACGCTCTATCGTTCAAGGTGATTTGGATCTTTGTATATTATATTTGTATTCTTGACTCTTGAGTCGCTGTTATATATATATCATTCTGGGTCCCATCGAGGAATTTGTAATGTTATTACTTCGTTTTCCACCCGCACGAAAGTGCCTGGAGGGCACCTTTGAATCGTTTCTATGCGGGTTTGGCGAATTTTGCTCAAACTTGCATAGGTCCGATTCTGAGGGTGTTACACAACATGATCCGATGTTTGGTTTGGAAAATATTAAATCTTAAGTAGTTTTTCAATGAGTAGAAATTACTTTTCTAAAAATAAAAGGAATTAAATCAAGCCTTAACCTTGTAATGTTAGAGATGATGCTAGTGTAGGGGTTCGTAGCATGGAAAACAAAAAATTTCTATCGCATACAAACAAACAAGCCAAGATCTATCTACTAGATTGTAGCAACGAGTCGATGGAATAACTTACCCTCGAAGATTCCAAAGTGTTTCACGAGAGCGGATTCTCGTGGGTGATGTAGTCGTACTCTTTCCGATCTCAAGATCGTGTAGAGGGGAGATCCCGCAGGGCTTCGCCTTAAGCCGGAGCGAGTATGGTGGAGTATGAGAGAGGGCTATTAGTGGTCTAGAGATTAGACACACCGATTAGAAGGCTCTAAACCGCAGGCTAAAGCAATTATAAGCTCTAAACCAAAACGGCTCTAATCCGGAGATTAGAGGATAGGAACTTGTGTGTCTAGGAGGAGGCCCTGTCCCTCCTTTTATAGGTGGAGGGGCTGGCGCTTGAGGAGGAGGAGTCCCTCCCAACTCGCCTAGGCTTGGAGAGAGGGACTCCTCCTCCAAGTTGGTTTCAACCTCCTCTTGCTTGTTTCCCACAGTTTCTTTCCCACAGTTTCTTTTCCAGTTTCTGTTTTAGTTTGACTTTCAAACTGGCGGTTTGACTTTCAAGTTTTGGAACAGCAAGAACACTTAGTACATGATGCAATCATTCAATGACACATTCATGTACCCTCCCGGAGTCTTGCGGACAATCCGGAACCTTCTAGAACATTCCCGATGAAAACACGGAATCATTCCCGAACTCCGAAACATGACTTTCCTTATATGAATCTTATTCTCCGGACCATTCTGTATCACCTCGTGATATCCCGGATCCCATCCGAGACTCCGAACAACATTCGGTCTCTTTCTCATAATACCATAACTACTCAAACAACGTCGAATCCTTAAGTGTGTCTCCCTACGGTTCGTGAATTATGCGGACATGATCGAGACACTTCTCCGAACAATAACCAATAGAGGAATCTGGAAACTCATATGGCTCCCACATATTTCTAAGATTAATTTGCGATCGAATGAACCACTTACATACGATACCAATTTCCCTTTGTCTCACGATAGTTTACTTATCCGAGGTTATGATCGTCGGTATCTGCATACCTAGTTCAACCTCGTTACCGATAAGTACTCTTTTCTCGTTCCCGTGATATGTGATCCCTTGTGACCTAGTCACATGCTTGCAAGCTAATTGGATGACATTCCAGCGAGAGGGCCCAGAGTATATCTATCCGTCATATGGATGGACAAATCCCACTCTTGATCCATGTGTTTCAACCAATACTTTCCGAACACTCAATGCCACCTTTATAGCCACCCAGTTACGGTGTGGTGTTTGATGTCATCAAAGCATCCATCCGGTAAAGGTGATATGCATGATCTCATGGTCGAAGGAATTAGGTTACTATGTATCAGAAAGCATATAGCAATTGAACTATTGAAATGACTTGATATTTATGCTATGCTTATCTATAGGAGTATGTCCACCATATCATTCTCCTAACGATATGATCTTGTTGTCGATAACATCTCAATGTTCATGATAGGGAAACCACAATCATTAATCAACCAACAAGCTAGTGAAGTATAGAGGCTATACTAGGGACTTCAAATTAAGTTTACAAATCACACAAGTATTAATGTTTCCTTGTTAATACTATTATAGCATGAATGTAAACATTTATCATAAACACAAAGATATAATAATAACTATATTTATTATTGCCTCTAGGGCATATCTCCAATAGTCTCCCACTTGCACTAGAGTCAACTAATCTAGATTACATGGTAATATACCGAACACCCATGGCAGTTTGGTGTTGGTCATGTTTTGCCCTCGGGAGAGGTTTAGTCAACGGATCCGCCACATTCAGATCTGTGTGTACTTTGCAAATCTTTATGTCCCCATCCGGATATGTTCTCGAATAGCGTGAAAACGCAGCTTGATGTGCTTGACTTCTTGTGTGACCTTGGTTCTTGCGCATTGGCTATGGCGCCCATGTTATCACAATGAGATAGACATTGGGTCCAGCGCACTAGGAACCACACCAGCTGTAATGAACTCTTTCATCCATATCGCTTCTTGTGAAGCCTCAAGCGACCATGTATTCGATTCAGTTGAAGATCTCGCCACAACGCTTTGCACTCCTCCATTCTTTGCACCATTCAAAATAAATCATTATCCAGTTGTGATTTAGAATCATCGGATCGGTGTTCCAACTAGCATCGGTGTAACCATTAACAACGAGTTGTTCATCACCTCCATAAGAAAGAACCATATCCTTAGTTCTTCTCAAGTACTTAAGGATGTTTTGACATGTCCAATGATCCACTCTGGTCACTTTGATATCTGCTAGTTAAACTAACGGCATATGCAATGTCGGGTCTAGTACATAGCATGGCATACATTAGAGATCCTATGGTGAGGCATAGGAGTCTTACTCATCCTTTCTCTATCTTACGCCGATGTCGGACTTTGAGTTTTACTCAAGGTATTGAGCAACATGGGCAAGAACCCTTTCTTGCTTTCTTCCATTCAAACCTCTTTAGAACTTTGTCCAAATATGTACTCAGTGACAATGATATTTGGCGTTTGATCTATCTCTATAAATCTTTATGCCTAATATGTAAGTGCTTCGCCAAGATCCTTCATTGAAAAACTATTATTCAAATATTCCATGACACTATTAAGAAGGTCTACATCATTCCCAATCAACAATATGTCATCCACATATAGTATTAAGAATGCTCTGAGCTCCCACTCACTTTCTTGTAAATACAAGCTTCTCCATAAGTTTGTATAAAACAAAAACTTTGATCACCTTATCAAAACGTTGATTCCAACCGGGATGCTTGCTTCAATCCATAGATGGACCGTTGAAGTTTGCATACCTTGTTAGCATCTTTAGGATCGACAAAACCTTTGGGTTGCATCATATACAACTCTTCATCAATATCTCCATTGAGGAATGCTGTTTTGACATCCATCTGCCATATCTCATAATCATAATATGCAGCGATTGCTAACATAATCCTCACAGACTTTAGCTTCGCTACTGGTGAGAAAGTCTCATCGTAGTCAACTCCTTGAATTTGTCGAAACCCTTTTGCGACAAGTCGAGCTTTATAGACATTAACATTACCATCAGCATCTGTTTTCTTCTTGAAAATCCATTTGTTCTCGACAGCCTTTCGGCCATCCGGTAAGTCCACCAAAGTCCATACTTGGTTTTCGTACATGGATCCAATCTCGGATTTCATGGCTTCTTGCCATTTATTGGAATCTGGGCTCATCATCGCTTCCTCATATGTCTCGGGGTCATCGGTGTTGTCCACCAACATGACACTCATAACGGGATCATACCAATGCAGGTGGTACGAGTTCTCGTTGACCTCAGGCTCTGTAGCAACTTCAACCAAAGTTTCATGATCATCATCATTAGCTTCCTCTCTAATTGGTGCAGGCACCAGGAACTTCTTCGGTGCTGCGATACTGCAATTTCGAGAGAAGGTTCGACAACCTCGTCGATTTCTACTTTCCTTCCGTCACTTCTTTCGAGAGAAATTCCTTCTCTAGAAAGGATCCATTCTTAACTTGAAGATTTTGCCTTCGGATCTATGATAGAAGGTATACCCAATAGTTTCCTTGGGTATCCTATGAAGACGCATTTTTCCGCTTTGGGTTCAAGCTTGTCATTTGTAACTTCTTTACATAGGCCGCATCCCCAAACTTTAAGGAACAACAATATAGGTTTCTTCCCAAACCATAATTCATACGGTGTCGTTTCAACGGATTTAGACGGTGCCCTATTTAAAGTGAATGCGGCTGTTTCTAATGCATAACCCCAAAATGATAGCGGTAAATCTGTAATTGACATCATAGAACGAACCATATCTAAGAGAGTTCGATTACGATGTTCGGACACACCATTACGCTGTGTGGTGTTCCCGCGGTGTCAATGTGAAAGTATTCCGCATTTCTTAAAATGCTCGCCAAAATCGTAACTTAGATATTCACCTCCACGATCAGAACATAGAAATTTAATCTTCTTGTTACGTTGATTCTCTACCTCACTTTGAAACTCCTTAAACTTCTCGAAAGTTTCGGATTTATGTTTCATGAAATAGATATACCCATATCTACTCAAGTCATCCGTGAATGTAAGAACATAACGATAACCACTGGCGATGCTACACTCATTGGACCACACACATCGGTATGTATGATTTCCAATAAGTCCGTAGCTCGCTCCATCATACCGAAAATGGAGTCTTAGTCATTTTTCCCATCGGACATGCTTCGCATCTTTCAAGTGATTCAAAATCAAGTGATTCAAGAAGTCCATCGAACGGAGTTTCTTCATACGCTTCACTCCAATGTGACCAAGGCAGCGATTACACATATAGGTCGAATTATCGCTGATTTCAAGCGTTTAGCCTCAATGTTGTTGATATGTGTATTTCCACTATCGAGATTCAATAAGAATAGACCATCTATCAAAGGTGCATGTGCATAAAACATATTACTCATATAAATCGAACAATCATTATTCTCGATTTAAACAAGTAACCGTCTCGCAATAAACAAGATCCCGATATAATGTTCATGCTCAACACGGGCACTAAATAACAATTATTTAAGTATAAAACTAATCCCGATGGTAGATGAAGGGTAGCGTGCGACCGCGATCACATCAACCTTTGATCCGTTTCCCACGCATCGTCACCTCGTTCTTCGCTAGCATCCGTTTATTCTGCAAAGACTTTGTTTGAGTTACAAATATGAGCAACGAACCAAAGATCAAATACCGAGCACTACTACGAGTACTAGTGAGATACACATCAATAACATGTATATCAGATATACCTTTCTTCTTGATGTTGCCGTTCTTCAGATCCGCCAAGTACTTTGGGCAATTCCGCTTCCAGTGACCTTCTCCCTTGCAGTAAAAGCACTCAGTTTCAGGCTTGGGTCCAGCCTTGGTCTTCTTCGCCGGCGTGGTAACTTTCTTACCACCCTTCTTGAAGTGTGCCCTTTGCTTATACTTGCCTTTCTTGAGTTTGGTGGTCTTATTGACCAACAACATTTGGTGCTCTTTCTTGATCTCCACTTCTGCAGATTTTAACATAGCAAACAGTTCTGGCAACTCTTTGTTCATGTTCTGCATGTTGTAGTTCATCACAAAGTTCCTGTAACTTGGTGGCGATTTGGAGGACGGTAAATCCCCAAAGCATTAGGAATCACTATACCCAAGCTTTGAAGTTTGTTTGCGTGCCCGGACATCTTAAGCACATGCTCACCGGGAGCTGCCCTCTTCCATCTTGCGGTTAAAGAACTTTTGAAGCCTCATAGCTTTCAATTGCCGCATGAGTCTCAAAAATCAATTTGAGATCCTCGACAATATCATATGGTGACTCTTCAAACCTTTTAAGCTCGATTCTAAACCATACAAGATAGCACCTCGAACTATGGAGTCTTGATTCTTAGAGCGAGGTAAACATTCTTTACTTCATCGGAGCATCACCGCAGTGGGTCACCAATGGTGCATCCAGCACATAGGTCAAATTACCGGTGTAGGACAATCCTCAAATTGCGGAACCAATCCATGAAGTTGCTTCCATTGTTTTCAACTTTTCTTTCTCTAGGAGCATTAAAATTGATGGTAGGGCTGCCATTGATCTACAACATATTTGCAATAGTTTAGACTAAGTTTATGACAAATTGAGTTCAAATTAATTAATGAAATTAAACTAGGTGAACTCCCTCAAAACAACATCCCTCACATTGTTTTAGTGATCACGAACCAAATCCACTACATCAACACCGATCATCACGAGAGTTGATACGGTTTCAATGGCGAACAATCGTCATGTTCATCATATCTACTATACGATTCATGCTTTACCTTTCGGTGATCCGTGTTACGAGACCATGTACATGCTAGGCTCGTCAAGATCAAACCTTAGTTTACATGAGCAAATCTGGCTTGCTCACGTTGTATACACTTGAGAATCTAACACACCCGATCATCACGTGGTGCTTGAAACAACAAGCTTTAGCGGTGCTAACTAAGGCGAACACTTTATGACTTGAAATTGATGTGCATGAGGGATCATCTTATAATGCTACGATCGTCTACCAAGCAATACAAGATGCATAAAGGATTAACATCACATGCAATTCAATAATATGTGATATGATATGGCCTTTCTTCTTTGTGCTTCCGATCTCCATCTTGAAGCACGAACATGATCTCCATCATCACCGGCATTGCATCAAGGTCAATGACGCTTCACCATGGTTGTCGTCCACCGGCTTCAACTATTACAACTACTTTGAATAGACACGCGGGTCTTAACATAAATTAAAGACAAACATATGGCTCCTGCCGGTTGCCAACTTACAATAAGGAACATTGCATACATCAAATATAATCACAATCATGGCCATATCACATCATTTGCACACACCGCAAACAAAGTTAGGCGCCTCTACTTTCTTTGCATATTTTACGTGGTTTGGGGCTTTCAATAAGTGTCGTTCTAACTTACGAACAAGAACCACAACATTGATACTAGCATTGTTGATCACCGTTGTAAATTGGATCTTAACTATGCTAGGAGAAACAGCACCATAAAGCCACTTATGCAATACAAGTTGCATGTCAAGCGTGGAGCAAGTCTCATGAACGATGTCATGTAAGGTTAGCGGGCGCTTCATCCCAACATACCGCAAGATGCAAAGTACACAAAAAGCAATCGACAATAAAAGCATCAACGCCCACAATGACCATTGTGTTCTACTCGTGCAATGATCTACATATAGACACGGCTCGATACCCTTTGTAGGGTTCGTAGCATGGAAAACAAAAATTTCTATCGCATACAAACAAACAAGCCAAGATCTATCTACTAGATTGTAGCAACGAGTCGATGGAATAACTTACCCTCGAAGATTCCAAAGTGTTTAACGAGGCGGATTCTCGTGGGTGATGTAGTCGTACTCTTTCCGATCTCAAGATCGTGTAGACGATCCTTCCGGCGCTGCGTTAAAGCGCTTCCATGATCGGTCACTGCGTTCGATTTTCGTGAAGACCTTCCTCTCCCTTGTTCCAGTGACGGAGGTTGTAGCACTCTCCTCGCGATTCGGCTGACTGTGGTACCGGAAGTAGAGGAGATCCCAGGCTTAAGCCGGCCGAGTATGGTGGAGTATGAGAGAGGGCTATTAGTGGTCTAGAGATTAGACACACCAATTAGAAGGCTCTAAACCGCAGGCTAAAGCAATTAGAAGCTCTAAACCAAAACGGCTCTAAACCGGAGATTAGAGGATAGGAACTTGTGTGTCTAGGAGGAGGCCCTGTCCCTCCTTTTATAGGTGGAGGGGCTGGCGCGCCAGGGAAGGGGAGGGGAGTCCCTCCCCAACTCGGCCTATGCAGGAGGAGTGGGACTCCTCCTCGAAGTTGGTTTCAACCTCCTCTTGCTTGTTTCCCACAGTTTCCTGTTTCCCACAGTTTCCTGTTTTCCATAGTTTCCTGTTTTAGCCGCTTGACTTTCAAACTGGCAGTTTGACTTTCAAGTTTTGGAACAGCAAGAACACTTAGTACATGATGCAATCATTCAATGACACATTCATGTACCCTCTCCCCCGGAGTGCCGGACAATCCGGAACCTTCTAGAACATTCCCGATGAAAACACCAGAATCATTCCCGAACTCCGAAACGGGACTTTCCTTATATGAATCTTATTCTCCGGACCATTCCGGATCACCTCGTGATATCCCGGATCCCATCCGAGACTCCGAACAACATTCGGTCTCTTTCTCATAATACCATAACTACTCAAAACAACGTCGAATCCTTAAGTGTGTCTCCCTACGGTTCGTGAATTATGCGGACATGATCGAGACACTTCTCCGAACAATAACCAATAGAGGAATCTGGAAATTCATATGGCTCCCACATATTTCTACGATTAATTTGCGATCGAATGAACCACTTACATACGATACCAATTTCCCTTTGTCTCACGATAGTTTACTTATCCGAGGTTATGATCGTCGGTATCTCTGCATACCTAGTTCAACCTCGTTACCGATAAGTACTCTTTTCGTTCCGTGATATGTGATCCCTTGTGACCTAGTCACATGCTTGCAAGCTAATTGGATGACATTCCAGCGAGAGGGCCGTGAGTATATCTATCATCATATGGATGGACAAATCCCACTCTTGATCCATGTGTTTCAACCAATACTTTCCGAACACTCAATGCCACCTTTATAGCCACCCGATTCACGGTGTGGTGTTTGATGTCATCAAAGCATCCATCCGGTGAAGGTGATATGCATGATCTCATGGTCGAAGGAATTAGGTTACTATGTATCAGAAAGCATATAGCAATTGAACTATTGAAATGACTTGATATTTATGCTATGCTTATCTATAGGAGTATGTCCACCATATCATTCTCCTAACGATATGATCTTGTTGTCGATAACATCTCAATGTTCATGATAGGGAAACCACAATCATTAATCAACCAACAAGCTAGTGAAGTATAGAGGCTATACTAGGGACTTCAAATTAAGTTTACAAATCACACAAGTATTAATGTTTCCTTGTTAATACTATTATAGCATGAATGTAAACATTTATCATAAACACAAAGATATAATAATAACTATATTTATTATTGCCTCTAGGGCATATCTCCAATAGTCTCCCACTTGCACTAGAGTCATCTAATCTAGATTACATGGTAATATACCGAACACCCATGGCAGTTTGGTGTTGGTCATGTTTTGCCCTCGGGAGAGGTTTAGTCAACGGATCCGCCACATTCAGATCTGTGTGTACTTTGAAAATCTTTATATCCCCATCCTGGATATGTTCTCGAATAGCGTGAAAACGCAGCTTGATGTGCTTCAGCTTCTTGTGTGACCTTGGTTCTTGCGCATTGGCTATGGCGCCCATGTTATCACAGTAGATAGACATTGGGTCCAGCGCACTAGGAACCACACCGCTCTGTAATGAACTCTTTCATCCATATCGCTTCTTGTGAAGCCTCGGAAGCGACCATGTATTCGATTCAGTTGAAGATCTCGCCACAACGCTTTGCTTTGCACTCCTCCGACTAGCTTGCACCATTCAAAATAAATACGTATCCAGATTGTGATTTAGAATCATCCGGATCGGTGTTCCAACTAGCATCGGTGTAACCATTAACAACGAGTTGTTCATCACCTCCATAAGAAAGAACCATATCCTTAGTTCTTCTCAAGTACTTAAGGATGTTTTTGACCGCTGTCCAATGATCCACTCCTGGATCACTTTGATATCTGCTAGTTAAACTAACAGCATATGCAATGTCGGGTCTAGTACATAGCATGGCATACATTAGAGATCCTATGGCTGAGGCATAGGGAGTCTTACTCATACTTTCTCTATCTTACGCGATGTCGGACTTTGAGTTTTACTCAAGGTCGTATTGGGCAACATGGGCAAGAACCCTTTCTTGCTATCTTCCATTCGAAACATCTTTAGAACTTTGTCCAAATATGTACTTTGTGACAATGATATTTGGCGTTTGATCTATCTCTATAAATCTTTATGCCTAATATGTAAGCTGCTTCGCCAAGATCCTTCATTGAAAAACTATTATTCAAATATTCCTTGACACTATTAAGAAGGTCTACATCATTCCCAATCAACAATATGTCATCCACATATAGTATTAAGAATGCTACAGAGCTCCCACTCACTTTCTTGTAAATACAAGCTTCTCCATAAGTTTGTATAAAACCAAAACTTTTGATCACCTTATCAAAACGTTGATTCCAACTTCGGCCACAAAACACCACCAAGGCCAACAAACACCACCAAGGCCAAAACGCCACCAAGGCCACAAAACCATCTAGGGTTCCAAGAACCCAAGAGGGACAAGCTCCAGTGAGTAACTCAAACCAAATCCTCCGAGGAGAACACAAACCGATGCACCACATGCAAATGGCAAGAACACCACAAAGGTGTTCAAATCCTTCTCTCCCAAATTCCACCAAAGCTACAAAATCTTATGGGGGAATAAGAGAGGAAGAACAATGGAGGAAATCCACAAAAGACTCCAAGATCTAGATCCCAATATGTTCCCCTCACTTAGAGGAGAGATTGATTGGTGGGATTGTAGATCTAGATCTCCTCTTTCAAATCCCTCAAGAATATGCAAGAATCATCGGAGGGATTGAGATAAAGCAAGCTCAAGAAGGTCAACAATGGAGGGGAAAACTTGCAAGAATGGTTGATGAACCATTGGGGAAGAAGGCCCCTTATATAGGTCCCTCCAAAATCCAACAGTTGCAGCCCAAAAACGCGATTCCCGGTACTACCGGACTTTTTCCCGGTACTACCGGACTTTACCGGCACTACCGGACATTTTCTGGGGTTCCCGGGGCTCCAAACGCATTTTTATCTGCGCTCCCCGGTACCAAAATGCGGTACTACCGGACCCTGGTACTACTGGATCCTGGTCCGGTACTACCGGTCATCACATAACGAAAACATCCATAACTTTTGCATCCGGACTCCGATTTCAATGATCTTGGGCTCGTTTCGAAGAGGACAACAACCTCTACAAGATCATGCAAAGAAACATCATAGTCCAGAAAGGGTGGATAGATCAAAATTACAAAGTCAAAAACCTTCTGCCGCGCTAGGTACTAAAATGCGGTACTACCGCTTTTTGGTACCTAGCCCGGCAGTGGCTTTTGGAAACTTGTCAAAAACCTTCTGCCGTGCTAGGTACTAAAATGCGGTACTTGCCAAAACCTACTGCCGCGCTAGGTACTAAAATGCAGTAGTACCGCATTTTGGTACCTAGGAAAATTCAAACCTCTATAACTTTTGATTGGTAACTCCGATCGACCCGATTCCAATTGCATTGGAAAAAGGACGACATGGGCTACCATATGAAAGTTGAAAATATTGGTTATCACCAAGTGAGAATGTATCATGTATAATAATGTGAGATACCTCACTTGGTGAGAAGCCGAAAAGCCGCCAAGATCAAAATCGCAACAAGATACAAACGGAAGATCCGATTTTGATGAACAAGAGCTTGTTATGGAAATTACCACAAGCTCTATATCCTCACATG
Source organism: Avena longiglumis (assembly GCA_030063025.1). NCBI lineage: Eukaryota > Viridiplantae > Streptophyta > Magnoliopsida > Poales > Poaceae > Avena > Avena longiglumis. The sequence goes on from CP125977.1 coordinate 502,928,432, forward strand.
GATAAGACCAAATAACAACCAAATATGATGATGCAAATATGCAAAGGTTTGAGCTCTCTCCGAACGATGTGATCGAGTTACTCATTCGAGAGCTCCTCTTGATAGAACGGTTATATATCCTAAACCCGGTCTTCCACTAACAATATGAGACCGGCAAAAGGGAAAACCTATCAAGATTATACCTTTGCCTTGAGCATTCCACTTGAGCTCGATGTAGACGATCTTGCCCTTCTCAAGATGGAATGCCTTTCTTGATTCCTCATCATCGATCCATGATCACCGAGGATGGCAAGCATCAACCATGAGATCTTCTATAGATGGCGCATTTTGAGCTTGCACATCACATCTTATCATTTCATCGACCTTGAAGCCAACACATGCTCCAAGCGATGTCAATGGACAAGTCCTATAAGTATAACTTAATACACACATTAGTCCATAAAGATTGTCATTAATTACCAAAACCACACATGGGGGCCCACATGTTCTTTCAGCAGGCCTGACCATGGAACACGTACGGCGAGGAGATCGTCGACGACGAACTGATCGTGGAGTACACGGTCTACGGGGGAGATGTAACACCCCCGGTCACTCCGGACCGACGACTGTCACTTCTGGCAGCTCAATAGGATCTCTAGACTAACCCCACAAACCAACACTACTCTTTTCTGCGCACTTTGTCCTCACTCATGCGCACCCGGTACCCACTTCCCGGTCGGTCACCCATCCTAGAATTGCTCTAGGCCAAGCACTCTTAACCTTAGAGTTCTTTTTAGATGAGCTTCCGGAAAAGAAGTTGCAACTTGTTGGTATGGGTTTCCTATCAATCCTATTGAGCCATGCGCCAGGGTCTCACATACACCCACCCTTAGAAGATCGACGTCCTCGTCGATCAACCACAAGTGAACGTCCCTCTTGGCACATGCGTCCGGTCTTGCACATGTGCCATGCGTGTCCACTCCGGCGACACGCCATGCGCCACATGCGCCATCGACCAGCGCCCGTTTAACCGGGAGGGTCGGCTCTGATACCAATTGTAACACCCCCGGTCACTCCGGACCGACGGCTGTCACTTCTGGCAGCTCAATAGGATCTCTAGACTAACCCCACAAACCAACACTACTCTTTTCTGCGCACTTTGTCCTCACTCATGCGCACCCGGTACCCACTTCCCGGTCGGTCACCCATCCTAGAATTGCTCTAGGCCAAGCACGCTTAACCTTAGAGTTATTTTTAGATGAGCTTCCGGAAAAGAAGTTGCAACTTGTTGGTATGGGTTTCCTATCAATCCTATTGAGCCATGCGCCAGGGTCTCACAGGAGACACCATGGAAGATGCCATGGCCCCCAAGATGCCGACCAAGGAGAAGGAGCAAGCTACAGCAGAGCACTCTGCCGCGGCAGAGATGGAGGGCAAAACCTCTGCCACGGCAGAGAATGAGTCTGTCATGGCAGAAAAGGAGGGTGAAGACCCTGCCACGACAGGAACTACACCGCCACGATCTGCTCCCTCCAGCTCCCCTGCCTCAGGCGCGGCATCACCACGGAGCTTCGTATCGCCACCACCAGCGTTCGAGGACACGCTGGACGCCGACACAGACCCTTCTCTCCCACATCGCTTCCGTCTCGTCACCGATATACTTGGCAAGCCAGCCAAGAATCCAGGGAGATCAGAACGACTGCTGACCGCGGAGGAACCTGCCACGTTCACGGAGGCCGAGCCACACGAGTACTGGCGACGAGCCATGCTCGAGGAGATGACCTGCATCAAGGAGAACAAGACATGGTCGTTAACTGATCTTTGTGCAGGGCATCGTCCAATAGGCCTCAAATGGGTCTTCAAAGTCAAGAAGAACGCTGACGGCAAGGTAATCAAGCACAAGGCGCGTCTGGTGGCAAAGGGCTATGTGCAGCGCGAGGGGGTGGAGTTTGACGAGGTCTTCGCCCTTGTCGCGCGCCTGGACTCCGTGCGGCTGCTGATCGCCATCGCCGCCAAGCTGCAGTGGAAGCTTCATCACCTCGACGTCAAATTGGATTTTCTCAATGGATAATTGGCCAAGGAGGTGTACGTGGCGCAACCTCCTGGCTTCGCGCGAGAGGGGGAAGAACACAAGGTTCTGCGCCTCCACAAGGCGCTTTACGGGCTTCGTCAAGCCCCTCGCGCGTGGAACATGAAGCTGGACGCCACGCTTCGCGATCTCGACTTCACGAGTAGTGCTTCAGAGCACTCTGTGTATGCCCGAGGAGAGGGAAGGACGCGTCTCCTTCTCGGTGTCTACATCGACGACCTGATCGTGACGGGAGCAGACGCCGGCGAGGTGCAGCGCTTCAAGCAGGAGATGACCCAGCGCTTCAAGATGAGCGATCTCGGGCTGCTGAGCTTTTACCTTGGCATCGAGGTGCAGCAAAGTGAGACCGGGATCTCCATCTGTCAGGCAGCTTACGCTGACAAGCTGCTGGCCCGGGCGGGCATGGTGGACTGCAATGCCACAGCCGTGCCTATGGAGCCACGCCTGAAGCTGAGCAAGCAGAGCACTTAGGAACCGACGGATGCAGCGTTCTACCGGAGCATGGTGGGAGAGCTGCGCTACATCGTGCACACCAGGCCGGACATAGCGTTCGCTGTCGGCTACGTCAGCCGGTACATGGAGTCGCCCACCGTCGAGCACCTTGCAGCAGTCAAGCACCTGCTGTGCTACATTGCTGGTACACGCAGTTTCGGGTGTTTTTACTCGAGTTCTGGTGATCTGCAGCTGAAGGGGTTCAGCGACTCTGATCTTGCCGGGGACGTCGATGACCGCAAGAGCACCATAGGCGTTCTGTTCACGCTTGGTGGGTGCCCTGTCACATGGCAGTCACATAAGCAAAAGGTGGTGGTGCTCTCCTCTTGTGAAGCTGAGTACATCGCTGCAACTACTACGGCCTGCCAGGGTGTCTGGCTCGACAGGTTACTGTCCGAGCTTCTGGAGAAGGACAGTGGCACCCCTGCAACTGTTTTTGTGGACAACAAGTCTGCGATTCAGCTGAGCAAGAATCCTGTCTTTCATGATAGGAGCAAGCACATTAAGGTGCGGTTCCATTTCATCCGCGAGAGCATCGAGCAAGGGAAGATCGGCATTGAGTACATCAAGACTGAAGATCAGCTCGCGGACATTCTCACCAAGTCACTCGGGCGCGTCAAGTTCCAGGACCTGCGTGCTCGGATCGGCGTCATCGACGTCAAGTAGATTCCTAACAGCAAGCTTTAGGGGGAGAATGTTGAATAAACCCCGCTGTTAGTTAACTGTTAGAGGTTCAGAGTGAGTCAGTTAGCAGTCCTAGACTTAGTCGTTTAGGCAGTTTTATCCAGGGTCCACGAGGCCTGGTTTTTAGGATCGCCAGGAGCTGCACATTCAGTCGTGGGATGGCACGACTCAGTCCGAACGTGGCGCATACCTCGGCAATAGCTTTGTATTCGCCAGAATAGAAGGAAGATAAACCAGAAAAGAAGTACAGTTGTACGCTGCGCCAAAATCATCCCGTGTTCATCTCTGTCTTAGTCAGGTTCTGAGAGAGATCGTGAGAAACAAAGTGCAAGAGGGATTCAGGTGTAGGTACTGACAGGTTGAAGACTTGAAGGGAACTGCATGAAGGATACGGAGTATATCACCTTTCTAGCCCATGATCCTTTGAGTAAAGCTTAGAACTTTCAAGTAAGGATTCAGTGCATTGGGTTTTTGTGTTCATGCAAGACACCGTGCTCCAGTAACGATAGGATGTGTCCGCCACTGATTGATATTTATCTTGTCTTTTCCCAGGGTCATCTATAAGCTGCATGAAAGCAAACATTCTTGGTCATGATTGGGAGACAAAAAGAATTGTAGATATCTATCCCGGATTATTTGCTCAAAACTCTCCTAAGTTCACTCTTGCATATTCCTTATTTATGGCAAGATGGCTTTGTATGCACACTAGGCCACTAATTGATGACTAATACTAGAAATTTAAACATGTACGATTTAAGGTCTCAACTACTCTTTGATCACAAAATCAAGCTGTCATTTTGTTCAATTATTTTCTTGCCAAATTTGCAGTTTATGTCTATTTTATTTTCTGCAGGTGCTACTTTATCTCTCTACTTCTGCTTGGATGCGAATGCACACTAAATTTTCTTCTGTATGTGTACGCTTATACTAATTCACCTCATGTTTAAGGTATCGATCCAGCAATTATCACAGGTTTTGCATTGCTTTGCAAGTTCAGTCTAGGAGGTACAGTTCTTCTATTAGGCTGAAATACGAAAGTACAGTTCTTCTATTAGGCTGAAAGACGAAAGTAGTACTTTTCAAGTAGAATATATTTCTGAGGTCTTCTCACCATTTGTTTCTAATTATAGTTTAGCCTTTTCTGTGATTTATAAGTACTCTTTAGCATTCTTACTGCCATTTTGCTTCCAAATAATAAAGTTTAGAATTTTTATACTTATTTTGTTTAACTTAGGCCTGTGTACCTAGCTCACCTAAAAATTACTGAGTGTTTCTTCAACTACTGCACACGACCAGACTATCAAACCACATCAATGCATCAGTGTGTATGATAGATATTATATAGATTGCATATTGGAAAACTACATTAAATAATTCCTTATCCTACTTCTACTGTATTAGTGTGGCCTAAATTATTATTCTATTGCGCTTATAAAAATATGTACATTTACACATTGCATATACTTGGATATGCAGTTTAAAAAATAACTAAGTATATGCCTCTTTTAGATAATGATCAAGGCATATGCAGTAGCTAACCAAATCGGTCTTCAACTATAGTGTACCTGAGTTTAATATTGCCATGGTGGAGGCTAGTGCTGGGACTTGAGGAAGGTGCATGGTGGAGGTGCTGATCCGTTGACCTGAGGCAGCTGCACGGCAGGACTTCGCACGCTTCAAGGGTAAACCCTAATTTCTTGCTAATTGCAGTCATGTGTGCATATTTATAGGTAGCCTTTGATGGGGTCTGTTAGATGGAAGATATTTATAGAGTATTATGTGTCAATGTACATGTATTTGACTATTTTCGGTATTTTTTTAGGTCAAAAATCATGTCAAATAATGTAGTGTTTAGGTTCTTCTATGGTCCTGGTTTCGTCAGAATAAACCAGCACGGAGTTGATTTGAGCGAGTTTAATTTTATGGATGAAGTGCTTCAGAATCCTGAAACAGTGCCTGTTTGAAGGATTGGTTATGTGCTCGTTTAGGGCTCCCTCCTATCCATACTGTCGGTGTGCATGCTTTATGGACCAAGTCAAGGCAAACCCCTAATTTTTATTAAGGCCAATAGAAGCGCAACATAAATGGGTCAAATTTGTGCAAGCTCGCCAGAAAAGAGTAGTTAACCCCAGTCTCTTAGTGTTACCTGTGGAGAAAGAGGCTGGGTATGATCATGGCCAGAGTAGTCAGACCGGTCATGCTGGAGGTAGTTATGATCATGGCCAGAGTAGTCAGGGCCAAGAGGGTGGCGGCGGTTATGAATCAGGTCACAGTAGCTATGCACACACCGGGGGTGATGGTTATGTATCAGAGGACGGTGGTGAAGGATTAGGGGAAGACATATTCAGTGGCGAAGCTGATGAGGACGAGATATATGATGGTTTGTTGCAACATCAAATGGAAGCCGAAGACTCGGAAGGCAACAGTGATACGGCTGATGATTCTGGCGAGTCTGATCAAGAAGAGATCGGCCAACCTATTCCGGCATCATGGAATAAGACAACACAACAGCAATGACTGTGAACGATGGGCATGATTCGGCGTGGCATTATCACGCGAACAACATCTCTCTGAGTGCATTATATCCTAGCAAGAGACATCTGCAGGAAGCAATTGTTGAGTGGTGAATGTCCATGCAACGGGTCTTGAAAACGAAGGTGTCATCACAACAATATTTGACATTGGTTTGCAAGGAAGCCGGATGTCCTGCAAGGGTGCATGCCCATGTCCCTAGGTATGACACAAACTAGAAGGTCACCGATGTTGTGATGCACACATGCACACTTGATAGTGTCCTTCAGGACCATCGTAACCTCACGTCAACCATCCTGGCTAGACTGTTATACACAGAGATAGTGGAGGGCAAAGTCATGGGAGTGAAAGCTATCATTAACAAAGTTTCTGTCAGATTCCGCTACAATATTTCATACGGGAAGGCTTGGAGGACTAAGCAAAGGGCACTGGAGGCAAGGTTTGGTTCGTTTGAGGCGAATGCACTGTGTTGTTAGGATGCTCCAGACACTGCAGGCTAGGAATCCAGGCACCTACGTGGACATCCAACACTTTACATTGCCACGAGAACCTAATTTGAGGGTACTTCATCGAGTGTTCTTCTCATTTGCTATATGCATAGAAGCTTTCACTCACTGTCGACTAGTCATCTGTGTGGATGGTACATTTCTCACTGGCAAGTACATGGGTCAGATATTGACTGCCATAGGTCAAGATGGAAACAATCAAGTTGTTCCACTTGCTTTTGCTTTCGTGGAGAGCGAGAACACCGAGAGTTGGGTATGGTTTTTCAGGCAGCTGAAGATAGCAATTGTGAGAGATACACCGAATGTATGCGTCCTTCATGATAGGCATCCAGGTATACTAAGCGCGATAAAGAAGCTCACACAGCCCACTCCTGATGAAGTTACTCCATGGATGGACATGCAGAGTCGTTGGTGCATGCGGCATCTAGGGGGCAACTTTTTCTCACAGTTCAGGAACAAGGCTCTTATGAACCTATTCAAGAAGCTTTGCAAGCAGAACCAAGAGTGGAAGTACATCAAGTGTCGTGGCTATCTTGATGACTTCACTAAAAACATGTGACTCAGAGGAGAGCAGCTAGAGCAGCAGCGGTCGCGGCTCATGCAGCGGCGTTAGCTGCACATGCAACAACAGGAGCAGCACCACCAGAGTAAGAACCCATTGCCCTTTGTGACTTCCCAACATTTGACCAACCCGGTACTAGGAGAAGGCCTGGCAGAAGGATTAAAATTTTTCAGAAATGGATACAACACGAGCCTGTAGAGAGGTGGTCTCTGCTGCATGACACTCATGGTGCTAGGTTTGGCGTCATGACTACAAATATGGCTGAAACTTAAAACTTTGTCTTGAGAGGAAGTAGAGCTCTACCATTAACAGCCATTGTGGAGTGTATTTTAACCGGAACTCTGAAGTATTTCAGAGACAGACTCCAGATGGCTCAGATGCATATCATGAACAACCCAAACACGAGGTATTGCTCAAAGATCATGCATTACATGGATGCCAAGATGGAGAAGGCTCGGTCCATGCATGTCGCCATCGTGTCGGAAAGAAGGTTCGATCGCCTCCCTTCCAACCGGATTGGAACAGGAGAAGAGGTAAAGACACGGGGAGGTGAGGATAGGCGAAGCATGGCTAACGTGTGAGTGCACGTGCAATAAACCCAAGTTGTTGCATCGCCTTGCTCGCATGTACTAGCTGCATGGGCTGATGGGTATGGATGCGATCTCGTTTGTGTCTCCTTATTTTCTTAAGGACGGTGGTGGTCAATACGTGACAAAGTAGATGATGGGATATAGGACATGGGGAAATTTCAACAAAGTAAATCCAGTGAAAGGGTTTACATCCCATCCTGAATCGATGCGACAGAAGAGGAAGGCGACAATGTGTCTGCATCCGTAATGATATGGATGAATCTGAAGCCGGAGGCCCTACTAGGAAATGTTTTCTGTGTAATCAATTTGGTCATATAGACACCAGTTGCCACATCTTCGGGACTGGTGGAGCTGCTCCTCGTGGACGTGGTAGCCGAGGAAGAAGAGGCAGAGGAAGAAACTAGATGTGTGGAACTATGTCTTAAATTTGTAATATGTGTGGAACTATGTCTTAAATTTGTAATATGTGTGAAACTATGTCTTAAATTTGTAATACGTGTGGAGCTAATGTGCAGATGGCAGGATCTTTGTTGAATGCTGACATAGATAGAAAGCACTGGTCGACGGTACTGGATGCTAACCCGGGGACCTTGAAGCACCTAGTGACTCGCACTCCCATGTCAAACTGGTGCATACACCCTAATTGGCTTTAGAGGCATGTGACATTTATTTCTCTTGTTGTTGGGATATTTATGGGCCAGAGTAACAAAACTGTTGTGCTATCTTCATATGTAGATTGAAGTGGGCTGGGCTCTTACCCTTCTTTCGTTTGGTTGAGGCCACTCGTATGGAGGAGATAGAAGGGCGACACCTTGGGTTCCAGATTAGTTGCCTACAGTACGACTCGTCTTTGCTCACGTGCTTGGTGGATCAATGGAGGCCCGCGACTCACACTTTTCATTTTCGATGGGGAGAGATGGCTCCTACCCTTCAGGACGTCTCGTACTTGCTGGGACTTCCGTTGGCTGGCGTGCCCATAGGTCCAGTGGATCCACCAGCAAATTGGGCCCAAGACATGGCCCAACGATTCTTTGGCATCCGTGATGGAGCTCAGGCCTTTGCCAATGACAATCATGGGCCAAAATTTGGATGGTTGGAGCAGTATCAGGTGTGTTTCATTTATTTGTTCTATTTGGTTGGAGCAGTATCATGTACTAATAATTGTTCTATTTGACAATGCAGATCCAGAGGTTTGGGTTCCCAGCCACTCCGTTGACTGCGCCACAGATTACACGCAGCCTGGAGGCATACATTATGTGGCTTCTCGGGAAGGTGATGTTCACTGAGAACCACGTGTCGACCATTAGTGCGTGATACATCTATTTTGCTAGAGGGATCGCGGAGGCGGCGTGCCAGGAAGAATGCACACAGTGGAGTTGGGGTTCAGCTGTCTTAGCAGCTATGTACCGAGGTATGTGCAATGCTTGCCAGTTAACCAAGGACAGTTCTGTCTTGCTAGGATGCCCATTGTTGCTGCAACTATGGTCATGGGAGAGGTTCCCTATCGCCCGTCCAGAAGTAAGTGTCAACCAAATAGTCGGCAACCGGGAACATGAAACAATTTTCTACCACTCTGACCTGTTGTTCGACGAAGAGCAAATTGACTTGCCTACATTTGGCACTCACTGGACCCATTGCAAGGTTAGTGTAATGTCTTAATAAATTGCACTTCTGGTACTATAATATGAAAGTTACTAACAACTATTTTGTCATGCAGTGTCGTTTCGCGGGAGAGCAAGTCGTTAGATGCTATCCATCGTTTAGCGAGCAGTTCGACACGCTAAAAGAGGATGTCGTGATTTGGGAGCCGTACACCCTGCAGACATAACACGCACGATATCCCGGCGGGTTATCTATTATGTGCACTAGAGATCGAGAGTATTGGCTGACTAAATCGAAGATCATCTTCGATTGCCTAGTTGAGGAGATGTCTCAACAGAGGGTCTGTAACACCCTCAGAATCGGACCTATGCAAGTTTGGGCAAAATTCACCAAACCCGCATAGAAACGATTCAAAGGTGCCCACCAGGCACTTTCGTGCGGGTGGAAAACGAAGTAATAACATTACACAACAGTCCTCGATGGGACCCACAGAACAGATATATGTAACAGCGACTCAAAGAGTCAAGAATATAGATGTATTATACAAGATCCAAATCACCTCGAAAACGGTAGGGCGTCCGACTACGGACAAGAAGCAAATGGGGCTAAGAGCCCTGAAGAATAACCAATGGCGTCCATAACCCTGCCCAGGCCAAGCCGGAAGGGTAACCACCTTAACGTCGATCTCAAAACCTGCTTAACAAAGGGGTGCCGACAAAGGCAAAGCAGAAAACAAAGAAGGCGTCGATCGAGGCGATGCAGCGAGGCTAGAATTGGCGGTCCTCGCCTACATAGGTATGGTGGGTGGCGGCGGCAAAGATGCACTAAACAACCTATAGAGACTCGATACAACTGGCGGTAATCAGAGAGGGGTAAGAGTGACCTATCCGGATCCAACCTGAAGCTAGCACCAAACAAACCCATCCTGGTGTTTCCCCCTCGAGACCAAACGAGGAAGTCAACCGAGGAACTCACACCGTTGGCAGTTTTATTTCTTCAGTTATCGTTGCAGCAATTACTAGTCAGGTTTAGATAATCGTCCTGATAAAATAAGCAGTGGGCACTTTTTAGTTAATCATTCCATTATAGTTGCAACAATTACTAATCAGATACAGATAGCATGTGATAAACCCAAAACCCAGCAGTTGTTGGTACTTTTATTCAGCCATTTCGTTGTAGTTGCAATACTTACTAGTCAGATTCAATTGTCGCCAGCGACAACCAAACAAGCAATTGTTGGCAGTATTAATTAGCCATTCCATTATAGTAGAGCTGATTACTAGTCATTATAAGTCAAATTTATAGCAGTAAACTTTAGTTATGCTTGTCTATGATCGAGAATCTTGTGCTCCAAGTCGTCCATATCCATGGACACGGCTTTGAAAGTTTTACCGGCGGGGTGCACCAATAGCAACACACGCCGATCAACCTCGGAAAAACCAAATCAAAACCCACGAGGCTTTCACATGAACAATCACGATTCAGAAATATTTCAGGGGCCACCCTTAAGTAGAACCATAGCGAGTAAGCAAGCTCGAGACGGCCTCAAGGTTTGGCGGACATTTGTGAACGACGGGAACCCCAAGCGGGGCTTGTCGACACCGAAATCGTGGTCCGATCCTAAACAAGCGACAAGTGCGTTACCTCGCAATCGTAAATAAAGCGGTAAAACATGGCATAGGTACAGGATCGTAAATAAAACCTCAAACTAGTTTGTGGCCCCAAGAAATAAGATGAATCAAGCTCGCTCGGGGGTCCCATATACCTCCGGATGTGGATAGCGCAAAATCAAGGCAGTATCAAGTACTCGGGGTCTTCGGGACACAAGTGGGCGTTCGGAAACCAAATATTATCTATCACCCACCGATGCCTCTGCTTATTCAATTTTAGTTGTTAAGCGAAAGTAAAGTGACGATAAGTAAAACTAGAATCATCTCCAACATCAACATGCGGCAATACATCAACAATCGTGGCATATGACACACATCAGCACTTGAGCAAGCAACTACGACGCCGCAAGTCCAACTATCTACCAAACAACGGTAATAGGATGTGTCCAAGGCAATATAGGGCTGCACGGTATATCACGTGTACGGAAACTAAAGCATCGCATAACACGAGATAGCAATAGATCAACAGGAGGAATAAAGACTATAAAAGTAAGATAGGTAGAAAGGGAGATGCTCGCTGAAAACATTGTCGAAGGTTCAACCGAAGATCGGTGACTCACATCAACTCAACGGCCTTATCCGCGAAGAAGCAAAACACTAGAAGAAACACCGGACGCAATATTTAATAAAACGACAGAAGATCGGCATGATGCATGTATGATGTATGGCATGGCAAGGTGCGATGCAATTAGGTCATATTAAGCGGAACCGGGGTCCCGACATTTAATTAGGTGGTTCATGTTGTTTAGATACCCCGCAAATAAATGTTGTTATAACAAGGCAAGATAAGATACCGGTTCGCTACACAAGTTTAAATGAGGCCAATATAAGGCTAGATTTGCCCGCATATGGGCCCCATATTTAATTATTAGGTGAATCGGCAAAAGGCCCCCAAACCACAGATATGCATGCGAGTATGACAATTTAATGTGCACAGTTGTTATATGGTGTTATAAATAGGGTTTCGGGAAGGGTTCACACATTAGAGGGGGCTCGACGATCTTGGGGTTCCGGGGTCGGTCTCGGGGTCCAGGGTCTAGGGTTCGACGGATCTGGGGTTCGGGGTTCGGCGGAAGCGTTCTCGGATTCCGGGGTAGTTCTTGTCGCATCCGGGGTCTTCGGGTCATGGCGTTCGGGACGAGGCACTTGTCGCGCCGGGTCTCGGTGTCGGGGTGCAGTGCTTGGCGTCCGGGGTTAGGGCCTTCGGATCGGGGTAGATCTTATCGGTCTTGGCGTCCGTGTGGCGGTCTTGGCGTTCTCGGCGATCTTGGCACCCTTCCGGTTCGGGCTTCGGGGTTGGACTCCGGGGTCCGACGGGAGAGCTTGGCGTTCCGTGGTCTTCGGCTCCGCGGTTTCGAGAGGGGTACTTGTTGTATTCGTGTCGTGGCTCTGGTCGGGGTTCCGTGTCGAAGGCCTTGGCGCTATCGTGAGTTCTTGACGTCGGCAGATCTTGGTGGGGGGGTCGATGCACTCGTCCTGGGGCGTCCCTGTGGTAGATCTTGGGGGATTCGCGGTTCCCGGTGTCGATGGCGTCCTTGGGGGGTGGATCTTGGCGTGTCGCGTGTTTTCGGCCTTGCATCTCCGGTGGCGTTGCGAACCTTCGACCAACTCACGGCGTTGCATCTCCTGCCGGAACAGAGCCGACGGAAGCGGAAGGAGCGGGCCCGGGGGATTGACGCTGGCTGCACGGGACGATGGCGTCAGGGCCACGGGCCGGCTCGCCAGCGCTTGAGGACGAGGCGCGAGCTGGGCTCGAGGAGGCAACGGGAAGCGGCGGCGCCAGCTGTGAGGCAGGAGGTCGCTGGAGGCGTGGCGGAGGCTCAACAGCGCGGCGGGCGGTGCTGTGAGCTCGCAGCGGTCAAGGCGGCGGGTGGAGGCAGATGAGCACGGTGGCGGCAGCGGTTCGGCGCCCGGTGAGGCGACAGCCGGCGGAGGTCCTGGCCGGAGGAGAGGACGGTCGGGACGGCTCGACGGCAGCGGGCGGCGCACCGAGGAGGCCGGCGGAGCTTGGTGGAGGCGCGGAGGTCGCGGTGGAGGCAGCCGCGTTGGAGGGTCGCGGCCGGGCGCTGCCGCGGCAGCGGTGGCCAGCGACGGGCAGGTCGGAGGGATGCGGAAGCGGCGGGCTGCGAGGACGGGCGGTCGGATCCGCGCGGCTTTCGCCGCTGGAGCGAGGAGACGAGGGAGGCTCCGTCGAACTGGGACGGTGGGGAGGCGCGGCGGATGCGGGGCAACGCGGTTGATTCTTTGGGAGCTTGCGGGCGCTCTGGAGGCGGGCCGAGGCCGGCTTGTGAGGAAGGTGGAGCAGCGTCAGGCGGGCGGTCTTTGGCGCGGGGTGGAAGGAGCACGGCGGGGCACACAGCGAGCTAAGCGGGCGTGCAAGCGTTGGGGAGAAGGAGGCAGGTGGGGAGGCTCAAGCGGGAAGGTGGGAACCGGGTCGGGGTCGTGGGCGGGGTGGGGCAGTGGGACCCGTGGCAGAGGGATGGGGCGATGCGTGGTGGTGGGGCCGGTGAGGTGAGCTGGGGGGCAGGGAGGGGTGGCGTGCGGGTCCCGGGGTGGGACCGGCGCGTGGGAAAACTGGGCAGGTGGACACGCGGGAAAAAGAGAGAGAGGCTGCGGTTGGTGGGAAGAGGGTGAGGTTGGGGTGTGCTTAGCACAGGTGGAGGGTTGGGCTGATGTGGCATGCAGGGAGTGGGTGAGGGAGAGAGGAGAGGTGAGGTGGAGAGATTTGATTGGAGGGAGTGATGTGGAGGTTGGGTTGGGGTAGTTTTTTGGGTAGACTTAGGATTTAGATGGGGCAGGTTGGTGGACCGATTTAAAAACTGGGGCGGTCGTTCGGGTCGGTTTGGCCCGTTCGACTGCCCCTACTAAATTAAATATAAATTTTATTTGTTTTAAACGGGCCGTTGGCAAACCGATAGCGGCCAAAACAAAATATTCCGGGGACCCGGTTTTGGTGGTTGAATAAAGACGGGGCGTTTTATAAAACAATACGGGCTTTGCGAAAACAGTTTTGGGCCAACAATGCATGATGATGACGATGCAATGCACAAATTCAACGCGATTTTCTAGTAGTGGTTTTGTGGGATGCCACAGGGTCATGCGGCAGTTCGGTCTTTGCTAGATGGTAGATCCCCCGCGTTCGGATGTTCCCCTTCCAGATGCCGTGCACGCGTAAGTAAATATATGTACATAAGGAATGCGTCTTATACTTCATCTATGTTCTTTAATGATGGTCTAACAAATTCTAATGGCAGGTACTTTCGGAAAACTAACAAGACCGCCACTCAATGGCTCCAAGGGTGGGGATTTACGTCAACGAGTGGCAGAATGCACCAACACAAGTGTGGCATGCTGGCCGGTTTGATATGGAGCTATTCCACGGATACTTACAGAGGTACATGTCGATGACACGGCTACGTCCCATTTCACACGCACATGACGATGAGATATACCCTAGCCAGTCAACACTGGAGTCCAGACAGTCAGCGGTAAGTACTTTATTTAGAGCATAATCAACATGAGTGCCTATGTAGTGCATACCTAACTATGAGACAAATGCAGGCCGACATGACGTGGGAGCTACAGACTGAGGTGGCTTAGTACGGACGATCGCTTTCGACCATTCCTCTTGTGCCCCGTCTGAAGGGTTTCGCAGCATAGTAAATCAAAAAAATTCTACGGATACGAACGGGAAAGCCAAGATCTAATCTAGGAGATGCAATCAACGAGAGAGATAGATGAGATCTTCATACCCTTGAAGAAATCACAAAGCGGAACGTTCAACAGAACGTGGTTGATCTAGTTGTACTAGCCTTCTCCTCCTCGCGATCCGATCCGATCCAACGCCGCAAGTGGCGACGCCTCCGAGAGATGCACACGTACGGCACCGCGAAGTCTCATCCTTCCTCGGTCCAGCAAGTGGGGTGGAGAGATAGATTGGATCTACAGCACGACAGCGTGGTGCAAAGGTGGAGAGTTTCTGCGGCAGGGCTTCGCCTACGCACAGTCGGGAGAGAGAGAGAGAGAGAGAGAGAGAGGGAAGCAGTTAGGCGGCTAGGGTTCAAGGAGGGGTGGGAGGAGGGTGCGCACCTGCCCTATTTATATAGAGGGCTAGACGGCCCCCTTGACCCCTCCTCCAAGCCCTAGGGCAGCGGCCCCAAGGGTGGAGTGGGCGCAAGTCTTCCCCCTCCCTTCTAGAAGGTCTCCCTAGGGTTTTGGCCGGCTAAGCCAATGGTGCCTTGTGCCCCTGGCCCAATGCGGCCAGGGCACTCCCTCGTAGGCCCACGCCCCCCTCTGACAAGTGGGGCCACGTTGGTCCCACTCCGGAAGCTTCTAGAACCTTCCGGTACAATACAACGAAACACAAACAATTGCAAAATTTCAAAACTGCTTTCCTTTATATGAATCTTATTCTACGGACCATTCGAACCTCTCGTGATGATGTCCCGGATCTCATCCGAGACCAACAAAAACTCATAAACCAATTATCCATTCTATCCTAGCGTCGAGGCACATTAAGTGTGTGACCCTACGGGTTCGAGAATATGCGCACATGATCTTCTATCAATAATCAAGCGGGATGAAACCCATATTGACTCCCACATATTCATCGATGATCATATCGGATGAACCACGATGCCAGGATTCAATTAATCCCATATATATATTCCCTTCGTCACGCGATATTTTACTTGCCCGAGATTTGATCGTTGGTATCGGCATACCTAGTTCAATCTCGTTAACAGCAAGTACTTTACTCGTTCTGTAATCCGATATCACTTTGTGATTAACTCCTTAACCACGTGCTTGCAAGCGGTGTTGATATCGATTACCGAGTGGGCCTGAAGTATATCTCTCCGACTTGAGAAGGGACAAATCCCATCTCGATACATACAACCCAACAAGTACTTTCCGATCACCTGAGAGACACCTTTATGATCACCATTTTATAGGATAACGTTTGATGACCTCAAAGCTTTCTTCCGATACCAGGGAGTTGCATTATCTCATGGTCTAAGGAATATAATATTTGACATAAGAAAAAGCTTCGCAAAGATGAACACGATGACGCGATCTAATTGCTCTGCTTGATTTGGGTCTGTCCATCATATCATTCTTCCAATGATATGATCTCATTATTAATCGACAACTCATGTCTATGGTTAGGAAACCTTAACCATCATTAATCAATGAGCTAGTCCATAGAGGCGTACTAGGGACACAGTGTTGTTCATAAACCACACAAGTATCAAAGTTTCCGCTTAACACAATTCTAGCATGGAATATAAACTTTATCATGAACAAGAATTATAATAATAGCATCTTTATTATTGCCTCTAGGGCATAATTCCAACAGTCTCCCACTTGCACTAGAGTCAATAATCTAGTTTACATCTGGTAACAATCTAACACCCATGGTATTAAGGTGCTGATCATGTTTTGCTCATGGAAGAGGTTTAGTCAACGGATCTACGACATTCAGATCCGTATGTACTTTGATAATCTTCAGATCTCCATCTGTTATATAATATCGAATTATATGAAATCGGCGGTTGATGTGCTTGGTCTTTGGATGATATCTTGGTTCCTTAGTCAATGCTATGGCGCCAGTGTTGTCGCACAATATCTCCAGTGGGTCCAAGGAACTTGGAACCACACCAAGCTCAGTGATGAAGTTCCTGATCCAAACTCCTTCACTTGACGCTTCTGCAGCAGCCATGTATTTCGATTCTACTGTAGATCCCGCGATCACGCTTTGCTTGCAGCTTCTCCAGCTCATAACTCATCCATTCAAAATATAAACGTATCCTGTCTGAGCTTTAGAATCATCCGGGTCGGTGTCGAAACTAGCGTCGACGTAACCTTTTACGACGAGCTGCTCATCACCTCCATAGACCAAGAACATTTCTTTAGTCCTATTTAAATACTTTAGGATGTTCTTTACGGCTGTCCAGTGTTCCACTCTTGGATCACTTTGGTATCTGCTTGTCAAACTAAGAGCATTGGACACATCCGGTCTAGTACACAGCATGGCATACATGATAGAACCTATGGCCGAGGCATAAGGCACTTTGCTCATGGTTTCTCTATCGTTTCCGTAGTGGACCTCGAGCCTTGCTCAATATCTTACCTGACAACATGGGCACTGAACCTTTCTTTGCCTTGTCCATTCTGAACCTTTTCAGAACTTTGTCAAGATATGTACTTTGGCTTAAAGCTATTAGGCGTCTTTGTCTATCTCTATAGATTTTGATGCCTAATATATAAGCAGCTTCTCCTAGGTCTTTCATTGAAAAACATTTATTCAAATAACTCTACACATTGTTAAGCATACCAATGTCATTTCCAATAATCAATATGTCATCCACATATAGTACTAGAAATGTCACTGAGCTCCCACTCACTTTCTTGTAGATACAAGCTTCGTAGCAATTTGGAACAAATCCAAAGCTCTTGATCACTTGATCAAAACGAAGGTTCCAACTCCGAGATGCTTGCTTCAGTCCATAAATGGAACGCTGAAGTTTGCACACCTTATCAGCATCCTTAGGATCGACAAAACCTTCGGGTTGCATCATATATAACTCTTCATCAATGTTGCCATTGAGGAACAGAGACTTGACATCCATCTGCCATATTTCATAATCATGAAACGCAGCAATTGCTAATAAAATCTGAATGGACTTAAACATCGCTACGGGAGAGAAAGTCTCATCGTAGTCAACACCTTGAACTTGTCGAGCGACAAGCCGTGCTTTATAGGCAGTAACATTACCATCCGCGTCCGTTTTCTTCTTGAAAATCCATTTGCACTCAACGGCCTTTCGGTCACTAGGAGGGTCCACCAAAGTCCATACTTGGTTTTCGCTCATGGATCCCAGTTCGGATTTCATGGCCTCTAGCCATTTCTCAGAGTCTGGGCTCATCATTGCTTCCTCATAGTTTGCATGTTCACTATTTTCTACCAACAAGACAGTTAAGATAGGGTTACCGTACCACTCAGGAGGGGCACGTGACCTTGTCGACCTACGACGTTCAGTAGTAGCATTGTCCGAAGCTTCATGATCCTCGTCATTAGCTTCCTCTATTGTTGGTGCAGACGACACTAGAACAATTTCAGGTGCTGCGCTACTCTCCAACTCAAGAGAAGGTTCAATAACCTCGTCTATCTCTACTTTCCTCCCACTCACTTCTTTCGAGAGAAACTCCTTCTCAAGAAAGGATCCGTTCTTTGCGACAAACACTTTGCCTTCGGATCTGTGATATAAGGTATACCGAATAGTTTCCTTAGGGTATCCTATGAAGACGCATTTCTCCCCTTTGGGTTCGAGCTTGTCCGGCATCAACTTTTTGACGTATGCCTCGCATCCCCAAACTTTAAGAAACGACAACTTAGGTTTAGCACCAAACCACAGTTCATACAGTGTCGTCTCAACGGATTTAGATGGTGCCCTATTTAAAGTGAATGCAACGGTTTCTAATGCATAACCCCAAAATGATAACGGCAAATCTGTAAGAGACATCATTGATCGCACCATATCTAATAGAGTTCGATTCAAGGCTCGGACACACCATTGCGCTGTGGTGTTCCGGGTGGCGTGAGTTGCGAAACGATTCCGCTTGCTTTAAGATGCGTGAGAAAATCATAACTCAAATATTCACCTCCACGATCGGATCGTAGAAATTTAATTTTCCTGTTACGATGGTTTTCCACTTCGTTCTGAAATTCCTTGAACTTTTCAAATGTTTCAGATTTATGTTTCATTAAATAGATATACCCATATCTACTTAAGTCATCAGTAAAAGTGAGAAAATAGCGATATCCACCACGCGTCGAAACACTCATTGGTCCGCATACATCGGTATGTATGATTTCCAATAAGTCCGTTGCTCGCTCCATTATACCGGAGAACGGGGTTTTGATCATCTTGCCCATGAGGCACGGCTCGCACGTGTCAAATGATTCAAAATCAAGAGACTCCAAAAGTCCATCAGAATGGAGTTTCTTCATGCGTTTTACACCAATATGACCTAGATGGCAGTGCCACAAATAAGTCGTATTATCACTATCTACCTTGCATCTCTTAGCCTCTGTTAGGAATAGACAAGTTATATTCCTATGGGGGCCAAAGGCCACAATATATAGTACAGGTACAGGGAAAATATGCAGGAAGCCCCCTAACATATGGGGAAATACAATATACATATATATACATCTAACACCCCCCTCAAACTCATGGTGGATCCACAACACTGAGTTTGGAGAGTAAGAAATCATGTTGTGCTCTGGTATGTGCCTTCGTGAAGAAATCCATCAACTGTAAATCTGAAGGCACATACTGAAGCGCAACAACCTGAGCCTGCACCTGAGCACGTGTATAGAAAGCATCAACACAAATATGCTTGGTAAGCTCATGCTTGACTGGATCACGTGCAACACTAATAGCACATGTCTTTGTCGAAAAACCAGACTGGGTGGTAGAGACCCCAAAATCCGCAAGTAACCACCGTAACCAGGTCACCTCAGTGATCAACAAGGCGATAGCACGCAACTCAGCCTCAACACTCAAGCGGAAACCGTCGCTTTTCGCCTTCCAAGCAATGAGCGAACCACCAAGAAACACACAAGAAGCGGAAAGTGAACGGCGATCGAAGGATCACTCGCCCACGAAGCGTCCGAATAGCACCGGAGCTGGAGGAGGAACAAGGAAATAAAAGGACGAGTGATCGTACCACGAAGATAACGAAGAACACAGAGAAGATGACTATAGTGAGCAGTGGTAGGAGCAAACAAACCGACTTTAATATGAACAGGATAAGAGATGTCAGGACGAGTGACATCAAGATAAAACAAGACTCCCAACAAGATGACGATAACGCGTCGGATCAGAAAGAGGATCACCATCAGTAAGTTGAAGCTTAACATTAAGCTCCATAGGGGTCTCAATAGTGCGCTCATCCCCAAGAGCAGCACGAGCAAGAAGATCCTGAATATACTTTTCCTGAGAGATGTAAAAGCCATCAGAAGTAGAGAAAACCTCAATCCCGAGAAAGTATCAAAGAGGACCAAGATCAGTCATAAGAAACTGATCACGAAGACGAGCCTTAACAAAGGCGATATACTCAGGATCATCACCGGTAATGATCATATCATCAACATAGAGAAGAAGAAGAGTGCGTCCACGAGGAGAAATGTGAACAAACAACGCTGGGTCATGAGCACTAGGGGAGAAACCAGCAGCAGTCACGGCAGAAGCAAAGCGCTCAAACCAGGCACGAGGGGCCTGTTTGAGGCCATAAAGAGAACGCCGAAGACGACAAACCATCCCCTCAGGAACAGAATACCTAGGAGGAGGCTGCATATAGACCTCCTCACTCAACTCACCATTGAGAAAGGCGTTCTGAACATCAAGCTGGGACACAGACCAGTGACAAACAGACGTAACAGCAAGAAGAGTCCGCACAGTGGTCATATGAGCCACAGGAGCAAAGGTCTCATGATAGTCACGACCATGCTCCTGCTGAAAACCACGAGCCACAAGACGCGCTTTATAGCGCTCAAGAGATCCATCAGAGCGAGTCTTAATCTTATAGACCCACTTACACGTGATAGGACGAACACCGGGAGGGGGAGAAACAAGATCCCAGGTGCCAGTGCGCTCAAGCGCAGCAATCTCCTCAGCCATGGCCAGCTGCCATTCAGGATGATGCTCAGCATCCCGATAAGAAGTCGGCTCGGAGGCAACAGAAAGACCATACTGGCTAGGAGAGTAACGGTTGGGGGCACGACACTGACGAACAGGAAGACTAGAGGGAAGATCATCAGAGGAAGACGATGCAGGAGAAGAGGGAATAGGAGAGGAGGATTCCGGAGAACGAGGAGAACTAGGAGAACTAGACGGAGCAGAGGAGGACGGTGTCGAAGAAGAGACATCAAGGGGAGGAAATCATGAAGATGACACAATAGGGGTAGAAGGAGCTGTGTCAGGAAAGATAAGAAAAGAGATATCTTCCACCGGGTAAGTACTAGCGGTGGGACGAGGATAGAAAGGACGCGTCTCATCAAAAGTAACATCACGAGAGATACGCATCCGACGACCAACAGGGTCCCAACAGCGATAGACCTTATGCTCATCACTGTATCCGAGGAAGACACACTCAACAGACTAAGCGGTCAGTTTGGTGCGTTCGCGAGGAGCAAGGAGAACATAGCAAACACAACCAAACAAGCAAAGCATGGAGTAGTCTGGAGACTGCCCAGATAGGCGCTCAAGAGGGATACCACCCTGCAAGGCGGCAGAAGGCTGAATATTGATGAGGTAAGCCGACGTAGCAATTTCACCCGTAAATGCGCGGAGAGAAGAAACAATCATCATAGCACGAGTGGTCTCAAGAAGATGGAGATGCTTACGCTCAGCAACGCCATTTTGGGCATGTGCCCAGACAGAGAATCGAAAAGGGTGCCTCCGCCAAAGAAGAACACCTCGCAACATCCGGGAGATATACTCACCAGGTAATCAGACGAAAAAAACACGGATGAGGGTAGAATCGAGTACGGACCATGGCCGCAAAACGCTGATATATGGAAAGCACTTCATCGCGAGGCGCATAAAATACAACCAAGTGTACCGAGAAAAATCATCGATGAATAAAATATAGTAGGGCCCCTTTCGCCGAAAGGAGGGACCCCAAACATCGGAATGAACTAAATCAAAAGGTCGCTGAGATACAGACGCGCTAATAGGATAGGGAAGCTGAATCTGTTTACCCAACCTACAACCCTGACAATGCAAAGACCCATCTCCTAAGACAGATCCCAGAAGACCACGATGAACTAATGACGACAAAGTAGAGTCAGGGGTGACCAAGACGATGATGCCAACGCTTGAAAGGAGCTGGTAGTAGGCGACAACCGGAGAAGAACCGGGCGATGAAGTGGCAGCGGAAGGAACACGGCCGCCTAACTCCCAAAGTCTCAAGAGTCACATCATGAGGCCAGCCCAACTGTGGCATGTGTGCGACGGTCCTGGATAACACAAGAATCAGCATCAAGAATGACGCGACAACCAGAGTCAGTAAGTTGGCTAGCAGAGAACAGATTCATCTTAAGAAGAGGGACATGAGAAATATCAGGAACAAAAAAAGAAGAAGTAGAAAGGGTGCCCCGACTAGAAACAGGAAGAGAGGTACCATCAGCCATAAAAACATGGACAGGAGAAGGGAGAGAATGAAGAGCGAACAGAAAAGAAGACTCAGAGGTCATATGAAAAGAAGCTCCAGAATCCAGATACCACGGAGACGTACCTGACTGTGTATAAGGTGGTGGTCGCACAGTGCCTGAAGAGTTAGTCACAGAACCAGCAGTGCCCGTCGAAGAAGAGCCTATAGCAGCAAGCGGACCGCGAAAACTCCTGATAATGTCCTTATCAGAGAGAGCAACTACTGAAGACCCGGAAGGAGCCGACTGCCCACGAGCCTGTCCGCCGACGAACTGGGTCCTGTATAACAGTGGCCCAAGTGTGGCCATCCTCAAGAAGAGAAAGGATTTAAGAGAACCACGGCGCCCCTGACCACGAGTCTGCTGGTGCTGACTCTGACCCTGAGGCTGTTGGTGCTGACTCTGACCCTGAGGCTGTTGGTGTTGAAGCTGACCCTGAGGCTGCTGGTGCTGAAGCTGACCCTAACCCTGACCTGGAGGAGTGGGTAGAATCGGCGGCGGCGGCACAGGGGACCGCGGCTGAGTCGAGGGAGCAGACGGCAAAGGAGCACCACGAGTAGCAAGCACAGACGGAACCGCAAGAAGACCAGCACTACGGAGACGGGTCTCCTCAGCTCGAAGCTCAGACAACACCTCAGAGAGCGGAACACGACAACGAGCATTCAGCTGAGCACACCGGGGCTCAAACTCCTGGCGAAGCCGAGACAGAAACTCATAGATGCGGTGAAACTCCAAATCCGAGCGCACAATCTGGCAGCACGAGCATGTGCCACAAACAACAGTATGAAGAGAATCAAGCTGATGCCAGATAGCAGCACTCTGAGTATAGAACTCATCAATAGTGGAATCACCCTGCTGAAGAGCATGCTCCTGGCGAACCACGGACAGGTAAAGAGCATCCCCAGACGGCTGGTATCGCTGACGAAGATGTGCCCACTGAGCGGCAACGGTAGGGAGACTCATGAACTCGGCAAGACATCGGGCGTAATCCGGAGGTGAGAATGAAGAAGAAGATGAGCATCCTCATCGACCCACTGAGTGTAGGCCGTCAGAGCATGGCGATAGGTCTCGAGATCAGCAGAGTACTGTTTGAACTTCAGGTCATAAGCAGCAACAACATTATCATCGGCACTCTGAGCAGCATCCTTGGCCTCCTGAGAAGCATCAGCACCGAGAACAATTGGCGTCGGTGGAAGAGGAGCCACAGGAGCAGGAGGACACCACGGACAGGAGACCTCGCCGAAGAGCACACCCCAAAGACGGAGACCGCGCATGTGAACGCGCATGAAGGCAGCGAAATCAGGATAATTCGCGCCATCGAAGATCACCGGGCAGCGAGGAATCGCAGCATAGCCCGATGCAGAAGACATATCTCTCTTTTTTTTGCTCTCAGACGTAAACGGCTCAGATCCGACGAAAACCAGCTGGATCGGCAGAGGGTAGGCCCACGCGCGCAGGAGCGGATCAGCGGGTGCACCAGGAAGTGGAGATGCCCAATCAAAGAAGATGGGGCCCGATCGTCAGTGGGTGGGTGGGTGAATTGGTGGGTGTAAAACAACAGGAAGTAGTGTTGTATGTGTGTAGATGTTGTAGGACAAAGGACGACGAAGGACAGCCGGGCTTGCAGATGGGCGTCTGCGGACGGTACGGAGATGGAGGGCCCGGCCAATCAGTGACGGGTGGACGGCAGATGTGTATGTGTGTAGATCTATTGGGAGAAGGACCACGGCGGCCAGAACGGGAACCGGTGACAAATGACGGCAAGGACATGAAGCAGATTACCGGTGCGCATAGGAACCCTAAAACCGGCTCTGATACCAGGAATGGACAAGTTATATTCCTCTGGGGGCCAAAGGACACAATACATAGTACAGGTACATGGCAAATATGCAGGAAGCCCCCTAACATATGGGGGAAATACAATATACAGATATATACATCTAACAGCCTCAATGTTATGGATGTGTGTTTCATTGCTCTCGAGATTCAGAAGAAATAAACCATTCATAGAAGGTGCATGACCATAAAATATGTTACTCATATAAATAGAACAACCATTATTCTCCGATTTAAATCAATAACCGTCTTGCAATAAACACGATCCAGATATGATGTTCATGCTCAACGTAGGCACATAATAACATTTATTAAGGTTTAAAACTAATCCCGAAGGTAACACTAAGGAGAGTGTGCCGACGGCCATCACATCAACTCTTGATCCGTTGGCAACGCGCATCGTCACCTCAACCCTTTCTAGCCGCCGTCTATTCCGTAGCTCCTGCTTTGAGTTACAAATATTAGCAACTGAACCAGTATCAAATACCCAGGCACTACAACGCGCGCTAGTAAGGTAAACATCAATAACATGTATATCAAATATACCTTTAATGGTGCCAACCTTCTTGTCCGCTAAGTACTTCGTACAGTTGCGCTTTCAGTGACCCTTGTCCTTGCAATAGAAGCACTCAGTGTCCGACTTAGGTCCAGACTTGAGCTTCTTCTCAACAGGGGCAACGCGCTTGCCGCTGCCTTTCTTGAAGGACTTCTTTGCACCCTTACCATTCTTAAAGCTGGGGGGCTTGTTGACCATCAACACATGATTATCTTTCTTGATGTCCACCTCCACAGCTTTCAGCTTAGCGAAGAGCTCAGTGATCGTATCAGTGGAACCAATCTGATTGTGAGTAACTATAAAACCTTTGTAGCTAGGAGGGAGTGATTGAAGAACTCTGTCAATCTTGAGCTCCTCTGGAATCTTGCAGTCCAGTTGCTCAAGGCGTTGAGTGTAGCCCGACATCTTAATGGCGTGCTCACTAACGGAATTCCCTTCCTCCATCTTGTAGTTAAAGAATTTCTCAGAGATCTCATATCTCTCAGAACGGGCCCGAGTCTGAAACATGGTTTTCAGTTCCTCAAGAATCTCAAAGGGCCCAGCGAACTCCTCAAAACGATTTTGAAGGTCTGATTCCATAGAAAACAACATGGTGCTCTTAATCACACCATAATCATCCTTGCGCGACTGATAAACAACTTTTTCATCAGCCGGCGCATCTACAACAGGGGCGTCACCTAGCGATTTCTCAAGGACATAGTCCATTTGTCCGCCAGTGAGAATGATTCTCAGATTGCGAAACCAGTTGGTGAAGTTAGACCCATTGTTCTTAAGATTTTCTTTCTCAGCAAAAACATTGAAGTTGAAGTTGGACTTAGCCATTCGATCTACAAAATTTGCAAGTACAATTTAGACAATGTTCATGATAACTAGTTCAACTTAATCAAATTACTAGATGAACTCCCACTAAATTCAACATCCCTCAAGTTGTTTAGTGAACATGATCCAAATTTACCACACCTAATCCGATCTTCACGAGACGAGATGTGGTTTCAATGGTGGACAACAAAGTGTCGATCATATCATTCATATGACTCATGCTTAACCTTTCGGTTCGTGTGTTCCGAGGCCATGTCTGTACATGCTAGGCTCGTCAAGTCAAACCCAAGTATTTCCGCGTGTGCAAAACTGGCTTGCACCCATTGTATGTGAACGTAGAGTTTATAGCACTCGATCATCATGTGGTGCTTGAACACAACGAACTTTCGCAACGGTGCATACATGGGGAGAACACAGTTTTATCTTGATCTTTAAGTGAGGAATCATCTTATAATGCTACCGTCGCGATCTAAGCATAATAAGATACATAAAAGGATAAACATCACATGCATATAATTTTATGTGACATGGTATAGCCAATCTCCGCGCAATGATCTCCATCTTGTGCGTGCCAGCATGATCTCCATCACTCCACCATGATTGCCTCCACCACGAATAGCAACTACAACTATTGCATGGCGTATAAGAAGTTGACACACAGATCATACACAATTATAAAGACAACCATATGTCTCCTGCCGGTTGTGTACTCATCGACATGCAAGTCGTGAAATATTACAAAACATGATCATTGCATACAACATACACATCACATCTTGGGCCATACCATATCACAGAAACACTCCCTGCAAAAACAAGTTAGACGCCTCTACTTTGTTGTTGCATGTTTTACGTGGCTTATGGGAGTAACAAGCTAAGAACGATTCTTACCTACGGAAAGCCACAACGGTGATATTATGGTTGCCAACATCCGATGTAAATCTCATGACAACTATAGTGAGAGAAACTGGCATCCACCAGCCGCATGTGTGGAACAAGCCACACGTCAAGTGCGTGTTGGGAATATGCCCTAGAGGCAATCATGTATGATGAGATTTCCCATTGTATTCATAAAGTTATTAAGTAGTCCTTGTATAAACATCTGATGTGTATCATTGAATATGTGATTCAGTTGTGGAACTATGCATTCATGTTGTTTGTACTAAATATCCTTGGTCATTGAGGTTGTGCTGGACACACAACTTAGACCAATGTGAAAGTTGGCTTGATGACTTGCCCACTTGTCATGGGCATGGAGATGCTATTCCAACTTACAGACTAGGCTAAAGAGTTTAGCGAGTCGGATTGACCCATATTGAGGTACAACGAACTAAGATGTCATTTGTATATCTCAATCAATGTAATCCTTAGACCTGAGGTTGTTGCATAGTCCGAGTTGAGGATCACCGACTTAGGTTCTCAAACGCTGATCCGAATCGCGCTTATAAAGGTGGTTCGGTCGATCGAGAATCAAGTGCGTGATATGAATAACTAAGATGGGATTTTGCCCTCCACTCGGAGAGATATTCTCTGGGCCCTCTCGTGAGATATGATTCGAAAGCATGGCCATGCACGACTCGGTTAAGTGTTAACCGAGGTGATCGACTAAGAGTTAGTCGGTGAATCACTTATCTCGGATCGAGAAGAGAGTCGGACTATTTAAGGGATGACATATATTCGCCTATAGTCGACAAGGTATATCGTGAGGCAAAAGGGACTCGGACATAAGTCGCATTGAAAGGCAAGTCGTCATGACTCTTTGGTACTTGGGAGTCGGACGCTCGCTAGGAGCCGATGCCGATCGATCGACAGAGTCGGACTCTAATCGTGTCCAAGTAGCCATGAGCCTGGGTCACACACTTAAGAGCGGAGCAAGTTCGGATTGGATCCGAATCAATCTGGTTGGGTTGGACCTAAACCGGATTAGGACTGAGTTAGTGAGTTGGACTCACGGTGACTAGTGTTATATGGGCTTTAGTGAATGGGCCGCATGAGCAGCCCACGTTCACTCCCTATATATAGTGGAGAAAAGAACCCGTAAAGGTTAATCGTTGTTCGTTAGGTCATTCCATGTGTTGGAAACCCTAGCTCCACAGTCCAGCCGCCGTAACGAACCTAGCAGCCACGGTGCTCCTCCTTGTACGTGTGGATACCAAAGAGAGGTGTTGTACGATCGCACTGTGACGATCGGATCATGAGGATCTGACCGCATCAATCGACGCTTCATCAAGAATCCGCAACCGCGTCTAGTGGTAAACCTCGTGGCCTTCTACCTCGGCTAGGTCTTGGGATCACCACGTTAGAGGAAAAGTTTTGTTTTATCTCTGCGTGGCCCACAAAGGGTATCGAGCGATAGCTTCGGTTTTAGGCTCGATTTCGCATATGTGATATGCGGTAGGCTATAGATGAGATCTATGTGCTGTTTTGGTGGTCGATCTATGAGATAGATCGGTTTTGTATGAAGTTGATTGGATCAACTATACCGGAATGGTAGATCTGATTTCCGTGATCATCTTCGAGGTCGTGGAACGACATACCCCTACCGGTCGGCACGCCATCGGGTAGATTGTGACACGTAAATCCAGCGGTGATCGAAAATCAAAAGTTTGATCGAATCGAACGATGGTCGGAATCCATGTTCGGATCGTAGATGAGATCGTTTTTGGAAAAATCGTCGATTGCCCGCAGGGGCGCCGCCACTGATCCCGCCGCTATCCGGCTAAGCGGGACCGCCGGCTTCGTCAGAGCGCCTTAGATGTCGTTGAGTTTCTACGCGGTAGATATTGTATCTATGCATAACTTGTTTTTGCGGAAGTTGTGAATGGTATGGTTCATGTGCATGTGATGTATGTGTGTAATCCATACGTGATCTGCGAATCACGGTTTTTGTCGGCATTTGGAGCCTAGGTCTGTCATTTATTGTATAGCGACCTGCGTGTGGATTCTCTATGTAATTTACTTTACTAAGCTAGTGTAGCTGTTTGAGAACCGGAAGGCATGCAAGGCGTTGTACATGTCGGCGACATGGAGTAAGACGGCAAGTGACAAGAGTTGCACGAGTCGGATTACGTGCTTTGTGGAGATGGAGATCGCCATGAAGAGAGCCATACCATTTCACATTATAATTGCTTTATTTTGTGTTATTGTTATGTCTCGGTTTACCTCTATTAGATAGTCGGTAAAATTTAATCCCTCAAAGAAGGTCTAGTCGGTTTTCCATGATGTTTGCACCATCACAAGTCGGACATTTTTGGTAGTGGGCTCATAAAATTGAGGTCTTGCCAATTCTTTCCGACTAGGTGGGTTCGAGTCGGACTCCTCTTGAGAAACACTTGGTAAGCTAGACGGGTCTATCACAACGTTGTGGGACTCGGGAAAAGTCGGATGGGAGCCGGGCATGTGATGCCACCCGTCCAATGAGTCGCATGAGATGCGATTGACAAGGAGTTGTCTACCTAGATCACTTGGCTAGCGGTGATGCTAAAGATCACTAGCCGACTTGCTTATTTAGGATCTGAATCACTAAGTAACCATCGGAGGGTGTTGGTTCTAGTGGGAGCATAAAATATTAAAATGTTTAATATGCTTGCTCTTTTATGAATACATGTCTTAAGTGTTTTGCATATTTTCTTGTAGATCATGGCACCAAGTAGCAGTCACTCTCGGATATCCGGTTTCGTTGAGAACCATTCTTGAGAAAGATAAACTGACGACACTAATTTTAC
Source organism: Avena longiglumis (assembly GCA_030063025.1). Lineage (NCBI taxonomy): Eukaryota > Viridiplantae > Streptophyta > Magnoliopsida > Poales > Poaceae > Avena > Avena longiglumis. The sequence continues at coordinate 502,957,292 of CP125977.1, forward strand.
CAACCGGTATCGAAATCGAGAATTGTTCTCAAACAAGAAAAGAAGGACCATGTCCTAGACAACCCACTTCGAGATGAGCGAATGAGAATGCGATCGCAGACCACCAATGCCTACCGTCGGGCTAAAGATGAGTCCACGGATATTAGTCTTATGCTTGCTCACATGGAACCGGACTTGCAAAGCAGTTCGAGCATGTTGAGGCCTACGATATGATCGAAAGCCTCAAAAGTATGTTCGTGCTCGGCGAAGACGAGAGGTATCAAGCCTCTCGTGCTTTGCTGAGTTGCAAGCTTAAGGATGGTGATCCACCGAGTCCGCATGTGATCAAAATGGTTGGTTACGTGCGGTCTCGGAGACTTGGCTACCCCATAAGCGAAGAGTTCGCTACGGATATAATTGAACTCTCTTCCTAGTGCATATGGGCGGTTCATTTGAACTACCACATGCATGGTATGGATAAGAAGCTCCGAATTGCATGGGATGCTCAAGCGGCGAGGATCTCAAGAAGGGCACCAGTCAAGTGTTGATGGTGCAGAATAAGGCTAAGTTCAAGAAGAGTTCTTGGACTAAGAAGAAGGCTAATTCAGGAGAAAAGCAGGCTCAGGACCCTGTCCCAAGCGCTTCCTCAGGGACTAAACCATCTCCTTCAGCCGGATCCACTTTCTTCTACTGCAAGGCGGATGGCCACTAGAAGAGGAACTGCAACAAGTACTTGGCCGACAAAGCCAAGAGTGGAGGTATGACTTCCGACTCAGGTACACTTGTTTGCAATGTTATAGACATATATCTTGCTGATGCACCTAATAGTTCTTGGGTATATGATACCACTACAAGGAATCTGGCTATATATGACCCTCAATTTTCGTCACAGAATCGTCATAGTAGTCCGTTTATGACGATTCTATGACGATTTTGAGATCGTCGAAAGCTGGGCGTCGCAAATGAACTATAACGACGTTTTTTGTAAAATCGTCATAACCGTCTATGACGATATTGAATCGTCATAACGTCTATGACGATCCAATATCGTCATGGACCATTTAGCGAGCATTTCGGATCCTACGTGGCCAATCCTACGTGGCAAAATTGTGACGAAATGAAATCGTCTTAAATCAAAATCAGCCCAATCCATTTTAGTGATCTAAATGGGCTAGCCCAATAATTATAGCCTTTTATTTGCTAGGCCTTGGCCTGTTTAGGTTTGTCTCTTTTGGGCCTTTCCTTCTTACCGTCCACTTATTTATTTTCATATTTGTTATAATATATTTTGGGCCATAGCCTTTTTAGAGCCCAAATACATTTCATCCAGTCCAGATTTCTTCTATTTTTTAACTAGAATTTTAATTTCTGGAATTGCTCCAGCCATGCAATAAATCGAGAAAATACATGAGAGTTTTCAAATACATCAAGAAAATACACCATTTTCAGCAAATACACAATATGCAGATAATTTATCAGCAAATTGCAGGCTCACAAATGCACATCCAAGATTACAATTCAGTATTTACATTAAATTATTAGCAAATAGCACCAGCGCCTTCCCGCCTCATGCTCTTGACCACCAGCGCCTAGGTTCTTCCTCACGTAGCTCCCAGGTTCTTCCTCACTAGCGCCTCGACGCCCAGGTGTTCCTTGCACAGAGAGCAGCAGAAGACCATACCTAAACAAAGACCAGCAGTCACAACAGCAGCAACCTCATGTCTAAATAAGGAGAAGCAGCATATCACAGTAGTAGTAGACCCATACCTAAACAAAGAGCAGCAAAAAGACGTAAGGTTGTGTGGTCGGGAATAAATAACATATTGCAAATGGATCTCTTCCAGATATGTAAGAATGCAAAAGGAAGGAACATGGAATCTTGGTTTTGGCTCAATAAAGCAACCACAAAAGGATTCATCAGGATTCAGGCTTCCATCAGGATTAGAATGACCTGAAGAATGCAAGTATGCTATAGTTCTTATGATGTATGTTAGAATGACCAGCAGCTTCCATCAGGATTCAGGCTTCAGCTAAGCAAGCTACCACTACATGGCGCATGTAGTGGTAGCTTGCTGTCAAGCCCTGAATCTGATGGCAACCCGGTCATTCTAACATACATGGTCCTGTAGAAGTCAACTCAAAGGAACCTAACATATTTGTTGAACTATTGTCCAGAGTACCACCAGGAATGAGTTTGAGCACCCAAACATGTACTTATCCAAGAAATTCATGACTTTGACATTGCATTAATAAAATATATAACCAACTAATGTAATTATACTTGACATCAGGATCTATCACGAAGGAAACAGTACCATACTAAAGAAAATTAGGGATCTCTGATAATCGGTTAATAATAGCAGATGAAAATTGCTGCAACTAAGGAAGACAACATCCAATGTATGTCCATGCTTTAAAAAAACAGATTGTTATTTTTATGTTTATGGCAAACAGGAAAAATTAAATTCATGTATGGAAAAATAGAACCATAACTACAGTCTATATATACTGAGCATCTCATAGTAAGTCCATCATATTAAGCATGTAAGAGTGGTATGCAGCAGGATAATATAGTTTCTTTATTAAGCTGGGAACTGTTGGTTTCAGGTACAATAGGCATGGTCAGTAGTCTACCAATAGCAATTACAAACTGATAGCAAGTCCATTAGTTTCACCATTATTCTTGTTCTAAACGCAAACACTACTAGGCATAAACACAAACACGCTACCGGCAGCTCCGGCGCTATCTCGATTGACCGGTCATAGTGTGGGAATAACGGGCACACAAAGAGGCACCACTGCAAGTGACTATGAGGACCCCCGAAGACAGGAAGAAAATGGGAGGGTAAAGAGGGGGACCTCGTTCTGTACCTGGTGCGGTGGATGAAGGAGCCTCCTAGGGAGGGCGCTAGAGGAGAAGAGCCTCTAGGGCTCCAGGGAGACGGGAGGATGAGGTGGGTTGGCGGTTAAGTACCTCGGGTGCCATCACGGAAGGCCTTGGCGACGCGCTTGTTCGTCCTGCGCAGCCCCTCCCGGCGGTCGTCCTCGTCGAGGCCCACCAAAGAAGGCGCACACCCGCCTCCATGGCATCTTCCGCCTCCACGCCGCTAAAGCACCACGAGAACCTCCTCCGTCGTTGCACCGCTTTCCAGATTCAGCAGAAGAACAGTCTGTGTTTATACCATACAAGAACACAATCTATGTTCAGTAGAAGAATGAGCACACAAATGGCAAACATGCCAAACTAGAAGATCAGAAATGGATAAAATAAGCATGTACTAGGATTTTTGGAGCTAGCATAGAATGGAACAGTTTGAGAAAGAACTATGATTAAGCAGCATCAATTTAATTGGGAATACAACATTTCATTGATATTTTATAGAACTAAGTGTTCTGCAGAAACATTATTGGAAATACATAAAACAAACTTAGCTAGCTAGCTAGAAATGTAGAGAAACTTGCATCGCTAGGCTAAGTTAGCTAGTAATCATTCCTGGACATGTATCGGATATAGCTTGCTGGACAAAACTCTTGCAAACACTAGGATCAAACACGAGATAAAGGGAGGTTGCACCATCCTAGAGCTCACCGGCATGGAGTTAGGGGTTTGGTCGGCAGCAAGCTGTGCATCGTTGTCATCGAGCATAGCAAAGATCAACATATCGGACTCTCGTCCTTGTACGGATTAGCTGTAACCACCGATCGTGGCGGGACCAGAGTCCCGCACTGGTCATGAAGGAGCAGGAGGTGCAGTCGGAGTTGTGGTCAGGGAAGAAAGAGGCGTTTTGTTCGGTTGGATGTCGGGAGCAGCTATGGTAGCATTCAGAGTATGCCATATCTTAGTACGAGGTACCTGAAAGTATAATCCTTAGGATATATATATATGTTCCTGTTCAGTGGTTTCAAAAACATAAAGTGCATACACAATAACTCTATATTACCAACACAAACAAAACTAATGCATGTACTCCTACTTCAGTTGGGTCTATAGGTGTTTCTAGTCAAGAACCAGTTGCTTACACTTTTGATTAATATACTCCTAACATCCGTGATTCAATCTACTCCTAACATCCTTCAGCTGAACTGTCACAAATGTTGGAGTTCAACCAAGGTCAAATAATTCACTACCTGATTCAAAATATAAGATGTACCATTATATACATAACAGAGGTAGTTTTATTATCTCAGCAAACTAAAAGGTAAAAAGTTTCTTCTGAAAATTAGCATAGCACAAGGCCAAACTACCACAGTTCAATATGAACATCTTACATCAAAACTGGCCCAGCTTTTCCTGTGTCATATCTAAAATCATACTCTTCAAGCATGGGAAGGTTCAGTGCAGGACAGGACTATCCGTTGGAAGAAAGGTTAGTAGGCAGGACATGATTACTCACCGAAGATTCCTTGTTCTATGGGTCGAGGAAGATGGCAGGCTCTCGATAACAGGACTGAAGCAGGTAAGCACGACCTTTCTAGCGTGTCGCGCCGGCGATGGTGGTGGACTGAAGTGGAGACTATATCCTTCCGCTCATCGCCTGCCAGCAAGACCAACACCTCGCAGAGCCCAGACGCCTCGCAGGTCCTCGTCTAGATGGCCTGGACCAGGACCAATGGCAATGGCCTGCCCACAACAAATGAATGCATCATTAGCTCAAATAAATTTAATTTTGACTGGATGTGAAGGTATAGGTCTAACATGAAAGTCCAAAAGTGCAGGTTAGACCATACGCATCATACTGATAACAAGATTGTCCAAGAGAACAAATAAGATAAAGGCTGACCGACCGTTCTGATTCATGGTTTCTCCTTGACACTATCAGTAAGCAGTAGACCACCAACAGTTCTACCTTTAGCTACAACTACCTATCATATGAGAAGAAAGGCATAAAGGGAGAATTTATTTATTATAACATAATTGAAGGGTGATCTACATAGTAACCTGAAATAGAATTTTTCATTCCCAGTTAATTTACATGTTAATATAAACAGATGTACAGAACAAAACATTGTGCAGCATTGTTTTAGTTACAAGTAAACAAAACATTGTGCAGCATTGTTCTCACAAAGAATTTAATTTGCTATCTACTGCAGTTGTGCTCCTTCAAGATTACTAAAAGAGGAAAAAACAAATAATCTAGTGCAGTCAGGAATACATGTGAGGCTAATATACAGCAGACACAATTGGCACAAGCAATATACAGCATAGTTCTACCCTCAGCAATTATATGTGCCAAGAACCACGAATCTCTTCTTATATGCGCCAAGAACCACGAATCCCCACCCCGCAAAAAACATGAATCTACGCGGTCGATCTTCCTACAGTTCATGTTCGTGTAAGTCTAGTTCCCAACTCAGAACCCCAGGAGAGCAGCCTTCAGTCTTACCTGACAGCGTGGTCTGAATGGGGTGTTCTTGAAGATGAGAATGGTGACGTGCTTGTCGGCCTGCAACTTCTGCGGTGTGTCGAAGAACACGGAAGACCAAGCCAGAGGGGATCTGGTGGAGGATGCCTCTGAGGAAGGGAGCAGCTCTGCAGGGAGATCGACATCGTGGGATCCTGTTTCAACAAATACAAAGGATTAGAGGAGGATGGGTAGAAGGTGATGGGGAGAGAGCGAGATGGGAGGTGCTTCTTCCTGTTCTTGCCGTCGAGGAGGGGAGAAGAAGATGGAGAGGGAGATCTGGGCACAACGAGGGGAGAAGAAGATGGAGAGGGATATCTTACCATCGAGCATGGAGGCGGACGAGGTGCTCCAGGGCAGCCGAAGTACAGATCGCGCGGGGTAGTCCGGGCTAGAGGGAGCTGTAGAACGTGGCCATCGAGGCGCTATCGTCCATAGCGAGAGAGGTCAGGGCTTCATCGTCATCGCCAGAGGAGAAGCTAGGGTTCTCTCGATATGGATGGGGTTGGGCGCAGGGGAAATCCAGTGAGGGGAGATGGGGGCCGAGGGTGAGGGGGCGGAGGTGGTGGGGCGGGGGAGGAGGGGCGCCAGGGATTTGGGTGGTCGACGAGGTGGTGAGGAGGGGGAGGAGGGGCGCCAGGGATCTAGGTGGCCGATGCGGTGTGGCGGCGGCCGGAGGTGAGAGGGATAAGTGTTAGGGTTAGACTTTAGAGGATGGAGGGGGTCTGGGCGTCGGGGGATTTGGCATGTGCCGCGTGTGCGAATGAAATTTTGGCACTGTACGCGCGCGATGGATGCCATGTCATCGATCCACGCCAAATTTTCACAGACCACCATCCCACCGTTCATCAAGTTCACATCAACGACTGATATTTGTTCTTCTCTTATATCTCGGTATGCCTAGCGATTATGACGATTCCGTCTGTAGAAATTATGACATTTTTTAGCGAAATCGTCATAGTATACTTAGGATTTGGTTTTGTCAAACAGTGTATGACCATCATATGTGGAATCGTCATAAATCTATGACGATTTCGTTCATGGTCACTACCAAAACGTCATAGGCTGACACATTTCTTGTAGTGTACCGGATCAGTTATTCACATCTGCAATTTGTTGCAGGGACTGGTAAGAACTAGGAGCGTAGCAAGAGGCGAGGTTGATATTCGAGTCGGCAACAAAGCAAGAGTTGCTGCGTTGGAAGTCGGCACGATGCAACTTCATTTACCTTCCGGATTCATTATGGAACTAAATAATTGTTATTATGTTCCAGTGCTCAGTCGAAACATTATTTCTGCTTCATGTTTGATGAGGCAAGGCTATGAGTCGAATATCAAGAATAATGGTTGTTCTTTGTATTTGAATGATATGTTTCACGGCTTTGCACCCGTCCAGGACGGGTTATTTATTTGAATCTTGATGGTGAGTCGGTTTATAACATAAATGTTAAAAGGTTGAAACCAAATGATCGAATATGACTTACTTTTGGCAATCGGCTTGGTCATATAAGTTGGAAGCATGAAGAAGTTCCATGATGATGGACTCCTAACTTCGTTCGACTTGGAGTCGTTCGAGACATGTGAATCTTGCCTACTCGGCAAAATGACCAAGACACCTTTTGCAAAGAGTTGCGAAAGGCGTCCGACTTGTTGGGACTAGTACATAGTGATGTATGTGGACCAATGAGCACGACCGAGGGGTGGTTATGAGTACTTCATTACCTTCATCGATGATTTGAGTAGGTATGGATATATCTACTTGATGAAACATAAGTCGGAAGCCTTTGAAAAGTTCAAAGAATTCGAATGAAACCGAGAATCAACTCGGCAAGAAAATAAAGTTTCTTGATTGGACCGAGGAGGCGAGTACATGAGCCATGAGTTTGATGACCATCGAAAGTTGTGGAATAGTTCCTCAACTTACTCCGCCAGAACGCCACAAAGGAATGGTGTTTCGGAAGGCGGAATCGGACCTTGTTGGACATGGTACGATCAATGATGAGTCGAACAGATCTGCCTTTATCATTTTGGGGTTATTGTCTAGAAACAACGGCGTTCACACTAAACAGAGTACCATCAAAGTCGGTAGAGAAGACACCGCATGAGATGTGGACAGGCAAAAAGTCGAGTTTGTCTTTTCTTAAGATTTGGGGTTGTGAAGCTTTTGTCAAACGACTTATCGGACAAGCTTACGACCAAGTCGGATAAATGTATTTTCGTGGGGTATCCGAGGGAAACCTTGGGTTACTACTTCTACAACCGAGAAGAGGGCAAAGTGTTTGTCGCTCGGAACGGTGTCTTCCTTGAGAAAGAGTTTCTCAGTCGGGGAGTAAGTGGGAGAACGGTGCAACTCGAAGAAATTCGAGAGGAATCGGCTAATAGCTAATCGGCTAATAGCGAATCGGCAAAAACCTTGGAAGTTGAGCCGATCGTGGCAGCCGGCGAGCCGCACTGCATGTACTGAAGATCGGCAAGATTACGGAGTGTTCGTGATGTGTTACTTAGTTAGGCGGTGATGAGCCGCAAATTATTCTAAGCGATGGTGGGATCGATTCGAGTCATGGCTTGGAGCCATGAGATCCGAGATAAAGTCCATGGATGAAAATCAAGTTTGGAACTTGGTTGATCGCCAGACGGTGCAAGACCCGTCGAGTGCAAATGGGTCTTTAAGAAGAAAACTGATATGGATGGAAATGTTTCAATCTATAAAGCACGCCTTTGTCGAAGGGGTTCCGACAAGTTCAAGGAGTTGATTACGACGAGACTTTCGCCTGTAGCAATGCTTAAATCAGTTCGGATCATGTTAGCTATAGCGGCCTATTTCGACTATGAGATATGGCGGATGGATGTCAAAACGGCTTTCCTCAACGGAAATTTAACCGAGGACGTGTATGATACAGCCGAGGGTTTTGTCGATCCGACTAATCTTGACAAGGTATGCAAACTTCAAATCCATTTATGGGTTGAAGCAAGCATCTCGGAGTTGGAATATTCGCTTTGATGAGGTAGTCAAATCGTTTGGCTTCATCAAGAGTGATCATGATTCTTGTTTGTACAAGAAGTTTAGTGGGAACAAAGTAAATTTTCTAATCTTATATGTGGATGACATATTACTGATTGGAAATGATGTCCAGATGTTGCAAGAAACCAAGGAATCATTGGAAAGGAGTTTCTCAATGAAAGACTTGGGTGAGGCAACATACATCCTCGGAATCCGGATCTATAGAGATAGATCAAGGAGGATCATTGGATTGAGTCAGAGTACTTATTTGGACAAAGTGTTGAAAAAGTTCAACATGGAATCGTCTAAGAAGGTGTTCTTACCGATGTCCCATGGTGTAAAACTTAGCAAGACTCAGTGTCCTTCGACAACTGATGAGCGAAGTCGGATGAGTGCGATTCCGTATGCTTCTGCAGTCGGATCCATCATGTACGCCATGATTTGTACTAGGCCGGATGTTTCCTATGCTCTAAGTGTTGTGGAGATACCAGTGATCTGGAGATCCATCGACAAGGCTAAAAATATCCTAAAGTACTTGAGAAGGACTAAGGATATGTTCTTGGTTTATGGTGGTGAAGATGAACTTAGTGTAAAGGGTTACACAGATGCGAGTTATCTCACCGACTCTGATGATTCTCGCTCGCAATCCGGATACGTGTTTATTATAAACGGAGGTGCTGTGAGCTGGAAAAGTTCCAAGCAAGAGACTGTGTCTGCGTCTACAACAGAGGCTGAGTATATTGCTGCCTCGGGCGACAAAGGAAGCTGTTTGGATGAGGAATTTCCTCATGGATCTTGGTGTGGTTCACGGCTCGTCCAATCCGTTGGACGTGTATTGTGACAACAATGGTGCTATTGCACAAGCCAAGGAACCTAGACAACACCAGAAGAACAAGCACATACTCATGCGGTACCACCTAATTCGCCTTCGTGGATCGGTGATATCAAGTTATGCAAGGTACACACGGATGCAAATATTGCGGATCCGTTGACAAAGACGTTACCCAGTGAAGCATGAGGCGCACACGAGAGCCATGGGCATTAGATGCTTAGACATGTGATGTCGGAAGATTGACTCTAGTGCAAGTGGGAGGCTGGGAATATGCCCTAGAGGCAATCATGTATGATGAGATTTCCCATTGTATTCATAAAGTTATTAAGTAGTCCTTGTATAAACATCGATGTGTATCATTGAATATGTGATTCAGTTGTGGAACTATGCATTCATGTTGTTTGTACTAAATATCCTTGGTCATTGAGGTTGTCTTTGGACACACAACTTAGACCAATGTGAAAGTTGGCTTGATGACTCGGTTCCACTTGTCATGGGCATGGAGATGCTATTCCAACTTACAGACTAGGCTAAAGAGTTTAGCGAGTCGGATTGACCCATATTGAGGTACAACGAACTAAGATGTCATTTGTATATCTCAATCAATGTAATCCTTAGACTGAGGTTGTTGCATAGTCCGAGTTGAGGATCACCGACTTAGGTTACATCAAGCTGATCCGTAATCGGGCGCTTATAAAGGCAGGGTTCGGGTCGATCGAGAATCAAGATGCGTGATATGAATAACTAAGATGGGATTTTGCCTCCACTCGGAGATATTCTCTGGGCCCTCTCGTGAGATATGATTCGGAAAGCATGGCCATGCGACTCGATTAAGTGTTAACCGAGGCGATCGACTAAGAGTTAGTCGGGTGAATCACTTATCTCGGATCGAGAAGAGTCGGACTATTTAAGGGATGACATATATTCGCCTATAGTCGACAAGGTATATCGTGAGGCAAAAGGGACTCGGACGTAAGTCGCATTGGAAAGGCAAGTCGTCATGACTCTTTGGTACTTGGGAGTCAAGACGTTACGCTAGGAGAGCCGATGCCGATCGATTGTGAGTCGGACTCTAATCGTGTCCAAGTAGCCATGAGCTGCGGGTCACACACTTAAGAGTGGGAGCAAGTTCGGATTGGATCCGAATCTAATCTGGTTGGGTTGGACCTAAACCGGATTAGGACTGAGTTAGTGAGTTGGACTCACGGTGACTAGTGTTATATGGGCTTTAGTGAATGGGCGCCATGAAAGCCCACGTTCACTCCTATATATAGTGGAGCACGAACCCGTAAAGGTTAATCGTTGTTCGGTTAGGTCATTCCATGTGTTGGAAACCCTAGCTCCACAGCAGTCCGGCCGTGAACCTAGCGATTCGCCGCGGTGCTCCTCCTTATGCGTGTGGATACAGCGCAGAGGTCTTTGTCGATCGACACCAGACGATCGGATCGTGAGGATCTGCATCGCATCAATCCCAGCGCTTCATCAGTAATCCGCAACCGTGCGTCTAGTGGTAAACCTCGTGGCCTTCTACCTCAGCTAGGTCTTGGGATCACCACGTTAGAGGAAAAGTTTTTGTTTTATCTCTGCGTGGCCCAACAGTGCGGAGCCGGTCTCGCGAACGAGGTCGCGTAAAGTTGGCCTGGACCTCTTCAATCTCACTATCCCGCGTCATAAGAAGTACACAACAAGAGGCTTGCAACAGAAAACATCAACGCCCGCAACAAGCATGTTGCGTTCTACTCGTGAAACACATCTACGCATAGATCTAGCTCTGATACCACTGAAGGGTTTCGCAGCATAGTAAATCAAAAAAATTCTACGGATGCGAACGGGAAAGCCAAGATCTAATCTAGGAGATGCAATCAATGAGAGGGATAGATGAGATCTTCATACCCTTGAAGAAATCACACTGCGGAACGTTCAACAGAACGTGGTTGATGTAGTCGTACTAGCCTTATCCTCCTCGCGATCCGATCCGATCCAACGCCGCAAGTGGCGACGCCTCCGAGAGATGCACACGTACGACACCGCGACGTCTCCTCCTTCCTCGGTCCAGCAAGTGGGGTGGAGAGATAGATTGGATCTACCTGACGGCGTGGTGCAAGGTGGAGAGTTATCTTGCAGCAGCCACGCGCAATGGGAGAGAGAGAGAGAGATCTGGAGGGCAGCAGGTAGGCGGCTAGGATTCAAGGAGGGGTGGGAGGAGGGTGCGCCCCTTCCCTCTTTATATAGAGGGCTGGCCGGCCCCCTTGCCCCCTCCTCCAAGCCCTAGGGCGTCGGCCCCAAGGGTGGAGTGGGGGGCAAGTCTTCCCCCCTTCTAGAAGGTCCCCCTAGGGTTTCCCTAGGGTTTTGGCCGGTTGGGCCTATGGAGCCTTGTGCCCCTGGCCCAATGCGGCCAGGGCACTCCCTCATAGGCCCACACCCCCTCCGACAAGTGGGGCCATGTTGGTCCCACTCCGGAAGCTTCTAGAACCTTTCGGTACAATACCGAACATTCCGAAACAATTCCGAAATCCAAAAACTGCTTTCCTTTATATGAATCTTATTCTCCAGACCATTCCGGAACCTCTTGTGATATCCTGGTTCTCATCCGAGACTCCGAACAAAAACTCATAAACATCCATTCTATCCTAGCGTCGAGGCACGTTAAGTGTGTGACCCTACGGGTTCGAGAATATGCAGACATGATCTTCTATCAATAATCAACAGCGGGATCTGGAAACCCATATTGACTCCCACATATTCATCGATGATCATATCGGTGTTATCGCCATATTTTGGCCAAAGAAGGAGATGGGCCGTGATCAAGATGGGCTTGGAAGATGTGTATATTCAACGTGTTGTTGGATCGGCCTAGTGCGTGGATTTGGGCTAAATTGCCCGTGTATCTTGTATCATAGTAGGTCTCGTGTTAGTTTAGGTTCCGTTTCAGTTTAGGTAAAGATAGAGTTGTAGAGTTATTCCAAAAGTAGAGAGTCTCCGGACTATAAATATGTACCTAAGGTTATTGAGAAAAGGGGGACAACCACGTTCACGACAAACGCAATCTCGGCGCATCGCCACCCCTTGTTTTCGAGGGTTTTCTTTCGGGTAAGTGTCATGCTGCCTAGATTGCATCTTGCGATCTAGGCAGTATTTTTACTTATGTGTTATTTGGTGTTACTCGTACTGAAGCCTTGTTGATGGCGAGTAACATTATTATCATAGATCTGTTGAGGTTAGCATCGGTGTTCTTCGTTATAATCGTTTGATTTTGCTACCTCTAGTTGTCTCGCTACCTTTGCACCTTTTTCCCAAGTTCGAGGGTAGCACCTTGCTTGATCTTTATTTAGCTGATTCGATCTGTTATGGTTGTGCCTTGCTCGCCAAGGTTTAGTTTGATATCTACGTAGTCAGGCCTTACAAACGGGTTGAACGATCCAGTAGTACATAGGGACGTGGCTTATTCGCTCTAGAGAAGTTGTTCCGGTAATTGACTTTACGTTGGTTATTAGGCCTCCTCTAGGGTTAATATTCTTCATCTTTTGTACATACCAGGCTCAATTACGTGTAGGACGTTCCAGTTACGTGGTGAAAACATTAAACCATCGTAGATCGATTTAACTTGTAGTGATCAAGCAAAACCCCATGTTGTCGTAAATCTAATGCAAAACCATGGGGCAATCGGCTTTAGGAGCCGATTCTGAGAAACACAGGAGCAGTCACGGCTCGAATTTTGATATACTTGTTTACCATGCAGAAATCAATCGGAGCAATCCTTCACCTTCCCGACCGGTATAGGTCAGGTGGCACATCTCGAACCAAGCTGGGCGCGTCTGGGAGTTTTGCGGGCCGTTGCCCGAGGGACCAGGGCCCACCAGCAGTTCTGGGAGCCTCCCGGCTCTTCGTGTTGCTCGTCGCTACCCGCCGGTGAGTTTTGACAGGCAACACATTCTGGCACGCCCGGTGGGACCTTCAACAACGTCTACATCAACATCCGACGCGGCGATGATGGAGAGCGCATCACCACGCATTTACGAGCTGCTCAAGAGTACAAGAAGTATGATGAGATCAGAAATCTTCGGCCGATCTCATCGGCTCTTTTGAGAGGACCCGTAAGCATGGCATCAAGTGGAGGGTTCTCCCGAGGGTGCTCTTGATGAGGTAGATCCGTCTGCTCTTCGGAGGAGCACACGAGCTCTATGACAGAAGTCAACTACATGGTGGCTCATTCTCTACACCGCCATTCGAGAGCTCTTGAACGCTTCGAGCGGTCGCGGTTCGTAGTTCAGAGATCATGAAACATCAGATTCCGTCGGGGCCTACTTTAGGGACTCACCAGGAGAAAGACCGCCCAGACCAGCAGCCGCCATTCACACTTGCGCTCCAGAGCCGCCAGAACAGCGGCTTACGTCGTCTACAAGGTCGGAGGCGACCCAGCGATTGCCAATTCCTGTTTGAGCCACCTAAGGAAATCCCACACGGATATATATGCGCCACGTGCGGATCGCAACAACCCGTCACGCAGCCCAGATTGCAACCGCAGGAGTTTCGCGTGGGGTTCCCGGGCGGGATCTTCGTGAGCAAAGCTTCGAGCAGCGATGTCCGGATGGACGCCGACAAACAAAGCGCGGCTAGCCAAGTATGCCACCTGGAACAAGTCATGAGAATCTAGCCCCGCAGCTCAAACAAAGGAGCAAATCCGCATCATCCCGAGAGAGACCGGTTTCGCGTCAAGAGAAGGACAATCGGCTATTCAAAGCCGCATTCAACGAAGTTTGATCTGATTCCGCGCCACCCAAGTATCGGCTCCCGAGTTCTCAAGGTTTAGCGGATCGAAGGGTCAAGCTCGATCGAGCACATAAGCCGATACACCGCTAGGCATAATTTCGGCATCGATCGAGCGCGCGTAAGGTTTTTGCGCAATCGCCAGACCAGACTTTTGGGTGGTACACCTCACGCCACCGATTCGATTCATACCGAAGCAATCGGAAGAGCAGTTCCACATCCAGACTATTCAGAGGCTACCGAGGCTGGCATTGCGACTGGCTCTGTGTGGCGTAGCGAGAAATCGTAGCAGAGTACATCCGGCTTCAGAACGCCAAGAACCGATGTTACTCGCCGCTTAATCGAGAAGGAAGCTGAATCGGCGGTGTTGGGTCTCGCAGCACCCATCAAGGATCCGCTTTCCAAGTAGAGTACAACTCATTGGCGCACATGGCCCAGAAACTGACGATGTATGAACAGCGCCACCCTGAGTTATACCAAGACAAGTTCAAGCGTTCGATAGGCCTGGTCGACACAGAAGAAGGGGATCCTACGCAAGACCAGGAGGTGGCCGTGGCTGAATGGGCTCGGGGCGACCGTGTCCGCAAATGGGTGAAACAAAGGGCCTGCAAAGGGTTCGACTTGACGTGAGCAAAGCGAGCAGATTTTCGATTCTTCTTTGAAGAGAAGCGGTGAGGTTACCCGACGCCATAAAATCCCCACGGCTCAGAAATGAACGGAGACCATACCGCAAGTGGCACCACCTGCTCACCCACACCACCAATGATTGCAAAGAGCTACGCCGCCAAATCCAAATGGCGATAGAGCAGGCCGTCGATCCTTGGGGTTCCATGAAAGTGGACACAAACCCATTTCCTAGCGGTAACATGGTAGAGCTCAGTCGCCCCGCGAGGCGCCGGCTGGATTTTTCGGTCGGTGTTAATATGGCAGGGTCTGGGTACCACCATGACACGTACAAGGAGGAAGGTGGTCGCCTCGGGCAAAGAGAGAGAAGAGGGTCCATGCGATCGCCCGCCATAGCGACAAAGCGGTTTTATGAGGAACAGGTGAGGAGAGTGCATCGGCCGCATTCCACGCATCTCCTTAAAAAGTATGAGCGTCAGTATGACCAACGGCGCCAGCACGATGGAGACGATAAAGGATACGAGCACCTCACTAGGGGGACGTCAAAAGAAAAGGAAGGCGCAGAAAAACATTGGGACTGTCCTTTCTTCAAGTACTGCTGGGACGCGGGAATGAGCCGATTGCCTACAGTCGACAACTGCCCGGAGTGTGGACAGCAGAGGGGGACACACCAGCCAGTGTTCAAGCGTTTAGGGCCTCTCCACCTCGAGAGCCACAGGAGTCCGCTCGAGCAAAGGACCCCGAGAAGCCAAGGGTGACAAGGAAGAAGACAGATATCACCGTCAAGATGGTGTCCAGACGGCTCAGACATACCCAAAAGCGAGAGTGCAGCGTTGCGTAACTTGAGGAAGTCAAGCGCAGATTCCACGCTCTAAAGAAAGCACGCCCGACCGCCGTCAAAATTAGGCAGACTGAAGCGGAAGACCGCCCGACAAAGAAAGAATGGCGCCCAAAACAGTAAAAAGCCGATGCACGACATCGGCCGCACAAACATGGTGTTCAGATTCGAATTTCGCGCGCCAAGAACCAATGAGCTACCATGGCACAGTTTGATGCGGTCCACGGCCGGTTATCTTTGAGAAGCCACGGAGAAGGGTTACAAACATCCGAAAGCCACAGCCTGCGAGGTTACATCAATGGGCAACCTGTCGAAGAAGATGTTGGTGGACACCGAGCGGCCAATATCATGCCATACTCCATGCTACGACGCTTGGGTCGCTCTCGCAGATCGATCAAAACCAACGCCACGTTAAGCGACTTCAACGGCGCCTTGGAAACACAAGGCGTCTGAACGTGGATCGGCGATAAGGCGAGAAAACCATACCCACGTCATTTTTCGTCGTGACAGCAAAAGTACCTACTGTCTTGCTAGGTAGAGATTGGATTCACGCTAATTGTCTGCATTCCATCCACGATGCACCAAAGTGCCTCATACAGTGGGACGGAGATGAAGTGGAGGTCATCCATGCAGACGATTCTATCGAGGTTTCCATAGCTGGCATGAACGTCTGGGAAGCAGAAGACCAAGAGCCGATCTCTGGAATTAGTTTAGACGGCTGTGAGCGCATTGAAGCTACAAAAAACGGGGTGAGGCTGGTCTTATCCACTGGCCTGACAGAGTAGGAAAGTTCACGACCAGGCGTGGTACGTCCGATCCTCGCGATCGGCCACAAAAAATAAAAAGCACCAATCATACGACAAGAGGATCATGCAGTCGTAGCAGGGAGACGCCATGCCATTGTAAAACAATAAGTTGTAGACCATCCCTGACTAATGCAAGCAAAAAGGGGGCCGATTCTGGCGATCGGCCCAAATTATTTTTGTTACCCTCACCCACTGTTTGCCCTGTGTTTACCATCCTTGGGTATGGCGATGTGGCAGAGGGAGCCGATCTTCAGGTACAGTTCCTGGAAGCTGACGTCTGGAGAGCCGATATCTTCAATTACTTGAAAGATTCGACTCGGGGGGCACTTAAACGTATAAGGGCCAAGGTAACCCGTGCATACGGCCAAGGTAGCTCGTGCATACAACAAGAAAGTGAGGCCAAAGGGATTCCACGTTGGTGATCTGGTATGGGAAGCTGTGTTGCCATTAGGGACTAAGGATGCAACATATGGTAAATGGTCTCCAAATTGGCACGGGCCGCATTGTGGTTGATCAAGTTTTAAGAGGAAACGCGACATGCTTGAGGAGTCGGACAGCGTGAAATTCGATGTGGGTCAACGGTCAACATCTCAAGAAATATTTCTCAAGCATGTGGGATGTTGGACAAGAAGCGGAGGGCCGATACATGAAATCGGCTAAGTAAAAGCACGTGAGACGATGGACAGTAAAAATGCGAGGGCCGATGCTGAAAATCGGCCGAATAAAAGCAAAATGTGACTCTAGAGGTTCACACAGGTTACAAATAGATACCAACCTACATATACGAGCTACTGAAGAAAGGCCTCGAAGGCGTGGAGGGCGTCAGCACGGACACGGTCCACCTCGGCGATCTCGGCTTCGTCATCTTCATCCTTACCCGACACTAGCTGCTTGTTCAGGGCACGTATGTCTGCCAGATCGTTCCTCAGTTGAGCTTTGAGACCTTCCGCCTCGTCTTGGGAACGGGCGATGGATTCTTCCTTGTCGCGGATGAGCTGTTTAGTCACCCAGACCTTCTCCTCAAGATCTTCCAGCTCCCTTTTTAGGGATGCAAGCTCGGCTGATCGACGGAGGTGTCGGTTTAGCATCCAGAGACGCTTTTTCTCGTTGAGTTGTTGACATCCGTCGCAATATCGGCTTTCAATGGAAGTTGGGCGTGGCAGTTGATCCTTTCACGAGACTTCACCATGCCCAAAAAGGACAGATGAATCTGACCAAAGCTTCACCGCAATGCTACCTTGGAAGATGGTCTGGATTTCGCAAGAACGCTTCACTTCCTCGTAACCCTCGATCAACTCCTCGATTGGGGAGGACAAAGGTTTTAAGACGCTGAAATGAGGAAGAGCAACCACGGCTTGTGGATCGCCAGGGCAACAGAGGGAGTTGGTTCGATGGATTCAGGATCGAACGACAAACCCGAGATCACAACTCGCAGAGAAAAAGCGTCGATGCGTCTAAACGTGCAAGGATGGACCAAAAGAACTTAAACATACCTCTCTTATCAAGGGGATAGCCGATGAGGAGACCATCGGTTTGTGTGTGGTCGCTGGAGGCTTGGCCAGATTGGTAGCCGTTTCGTCTACACCTTCGGGGATCCCCAGATCCGGCGTCGGCATTGCCCCAGCTGTCCCGCTGAGGACGTCGGTCGTCTGCATGAAGGGTATTCTTAGCCGAGGTAAATAACGATAAATCGGCAGATTAAAGGAAACAAGTAGTAAGAGTATGAAGGGTGGTGATTTTTTGAAACCTCCTGGCTCGACGAAGAAGCGTGTTGTCCTTTGCGAGCTCTCTTAGGACCCGCAGTTGGCTCCGCCTCGACTGGTGCTCGGGGGGCAGCAGGTTCAGGAGCCGGCCTTTTTCTGGAAGCCGATGGCGGTGAATCCGGCTGGTTCGGTGTGATGGTCCTCTCAGAGTCCGTTGGGCCTAGTTCTCCTCGATTAGTCTGGGTATCCTCACTGGAGGTTTCTTCGATGGAAGCCTGTAAAAAAGGAGGACCAGTGAGTACAAGCAGGTCTGCATGGAAGAATTAGAAGGATTGATCAAGGCGAAGATCACCCTACGTGCGAGCTTTCTGGAGAAGGGCTCCGGCGCTTCAAGGTCTTCCTGGCAGCTACCTTCCTCGTCGTCGTTCTTGTTTTAGCTGGAACTCGAGGGGCAGCTGGCTTAGAGGTAGATGGGTTCTTGGAAGCCGATTGTGGTGATATCGGTTTACGCATTATGACCTTTTTAGAGGTGGCGAGTTTTGCGTAAAAGAACCACAGTGAGCTGGGAAAGAACTCGAAAGGGAGCCATCATGCGTAGGCTCAGGCCATCTTGTTGCAAAGAAAAGAATGGATTAATAAAGGATCAATTGCAAACGCATCAAGGAAATTTGCAAGTAGTGGTACTGCTCCACGGGACGTCAGAAGTCAAGCTGTTCAAAGAACGGTCCCAGAGCTCTCCTGAAGGCGTGAGTCTTCCACATCGACCACCGCCTTCAAAGCCATCGGTTGATGAGGCAAAGGTGAGGTCGTGGGAATTGGGATGGTCGAGCATCAAAAAGGAGTAGCACCTTTGGTAAGAGGATCGTGCAGTCGGCTCTCTCGTAAGGTGATGGAGAAAGAAGTGGGGAGCTACTTGTCCAAGGCCAAATTGGCGAGCCACTACGATCGGTTGGTAGAATTCATATCCAGTTTGATTATTCATTGGACGTACTCATGCCAACCGGAAGGAAACAGGCGAATCACGGTGGAAAAGAGCCGAAAGTGCTAGTGTCATCGGCAAAATTATCCACTGAAGGAGAGTGGGTTTTCAAAATATTCAGATTCCTCCATGTAAGGGAAGAAGGTAGGGCTGTCTGTGCCTTGGAAGAAAGTGAACCATTTGGATGCCTCCCGAGGGGTCACCATCGCTGGCAATCGATACAAAGCTTGGCCATAGCCGGTGCATCGGATTCCTTTTACATCCGGAAAGGTGCAGCTCGCCAAAAGGGGAAGTTTGGGATGTGATTTTGAAAATACAGCTGAGCCCATAGCTGAATAAACCACCAAGGACCACCTGTTTTGACTGCTACACCAGAGAACAGCTTGACAGACATCAACTGGAGGTATCGATAGACTTCTCCAAGGAACAGTTTGCCGAGGCCAAGTTGAGTACCTTTGGCCAGTTCATGGGCCAAGGAAAGATAGTTTTTGGTGGGAGCTAGGGAAGGGCCACAAAATATGAAGTGCTCCAGCCAGAAATTGAGAAAGGCAGTGTGTTCTTTTTCCGAGACAGGGCCCTTTGTTTTCATATGGAGTTGGAGGTAGGCACCCCAGTTCGTGCAGTCTGTTTTAGAAGACAGTTTGTAGGGGTCTTTGGTCAGTTTAAAGGCGGAAGGGCTGGGTGATGTAACATCCAGACCAGTAATCATCACCACATCCAACAGATTTGGTGACATGGGGCCATGACCGAACATGAAGCAGTTCAGAGCGTCAGACCAGAAATAGCCGATGGTTTTGAGAAGATTCTCATGTTTCTCAAGAGGAGACAATGATAGATGCAAGGCATCGGCTATTCCCGTGGTTTCCCATTGGGATTGGTAAGCTCTAGCTACCCTACTGAACCAAGAAACCCAATGTTCAGGGGGATTAGGCCAGGCTCGCAAGCAAGAGGCCCAAGATCTAGGTCTTGGCTTACGAAGGGAATTCTATTTGCTTCGCAAGAAATCAGATGGGCAGGACTAGAGTCTGTACGAGGGCCAAGACAGAGGGAATTTGGGAGAGAGGGATGCGGCAACAGGATGTCTGAAACCTAGAAAGTAATGGTGGAATAAAGCATTAATTGTGTGTTCGCCATTAGGTTCTAATATCGCTCAGATTGCGAAGAGTGGGCGATTCTTCACCGGAGACCTCCGGGTTGGTGTTCACGATTCCGCCATCTGGTTTGCGGTGGAGATGGATCTGCAGTTGAGGATTGAGGGTTCTTGTTCTCGTGAGCTCGGTGCAGTCGATGGGCAATTGGGGATCTAGGTCGCCCTTTTTGAAGAGGGTCGCAGGTTACCGTTTGAAACTAAGAAGTGGCCGTTTTGATGTGCCTAAGTATGCGACCAAGTTTTGACCCTGTCAACGTTTTTTGGGAAAAGCCGATGCGTGGTCATCGGCTCTTTGCGATTTGACTTGTTTGACTGTATGAGTGCAATGTGTTGAAAGCCGATACAGTGTCATCGGCTTCTGGAGCATCAACTTATTTCAAGTTATTGGCAAAATTAGGGGGCGAACAAGACAATCTTTGGGAAACAGATTTTCATTCATTCAAGAGGTGATCGCTTACATTACAAAAGGAAGCCTACTACTACTACTGCTACTAGTTCTTAATCTAAAGAGCAAGATCGTCGCCGCCGTCTTGTTCGCTGTCTTCTTCTTGCCTTGCCGGCTGCCTTTCGCCTTGAAGAAGATGGGGCCTCGTCCTCATCGTCATCTTCGTGTCCTTGGGACCCGGCGGAAGCGCTCGTCGGGGTACTGCCGGAGGAGGTCTCCTCCTCGATTCCTCCTCCTCATCGGAGGACTCGGCCGCCCCAAGACCGGCGTCGTTGCTCGCCTCCGGTTCCCGTCAACGAGGCAGAGGCTCGCCTCCCGTCGGTGGGACGCATCGCCTCCGACCAGACGGAGAAATCGATCCTTTCGCCCCACCATCGTGGGGCGAAAATCAGACTGTCGCCGCGTGGGTGCTCGCGTCGGCTCGGTCACGATGTCATGGAAGACTGGGAGGAACGGGCGGAAGAGGAAGAGGCCATGGCGAAGAAACAGGGTTTTTTCGGCGGAGGAAGAAGGGTTTTTTGGCTGTTGGAGGCAGATGGGGATTGCGAACTGCTTAGGTGGATTTAAATAAGGGGAATAGTAGAGAGACGGTTCAATGCCATAGCGGTTTCCCAGAATGTGCTGCCAAAATCGTCAAATCATGCACTGCGAAGGAGTTGAGAAGACAGGGCATCATGATGAAGGGGTGGCGTGACGATCCTGTTCTGCAACGCATTCTGTCAACGCGCAACCCGATACAAAAAAAAGAGGGGGGAGGAAACAAATATATATCAGCAGAGTGGTTTTGGAATTATCATTGCCAAAACCAGGGGGGCATGTGTTATCGCCATATTTTGGCCAAAGAAGGAGATGGGCCGTGATCAAGATGGGCTTGGAAGATGTGTATATTCAACGTTTTGTTGGATCGGCCTAGTGCGTGGATTTGGGCTAAATTGCCCGTGTATCTTGTATCATAGTAGGTCTCGTGTTAGTTTAGGTTCCGCTTTAGGTAAAGATAGAGTTGTAGAGTTATTCCAAAAGTAGAGAGTCTCCTGACTATAAATATGTACCTAAGGTTATTGAGAAAAGGGGGACAACCACGTTCACGACAAACACAATCTCAAGCATCGCCACCCTTGTTTTCGAGGGTTTTCTTCGGTAGTAAGTGTCATGCCTAGATTGCATCTTGCGATCTAGGCAGATTTTTACTTATCGTTATTTGGTGTTACTCGCATCAAGCCTTGTTGATGGCGAGTAACATTATTATCATAGATCTGTTGAGGTTAGCATCGGTGTTCTTCGTTATAATCGTTTGATTTTGCTACCTCTAGTTGTCTCGCTACCTTTGCACCTTTTTCCCAAGTGCAAGGGTAGCACCTTGCTTGATCTTTATTTAGCTGATTCGATCTGTTATGGTTGTGCCTTGCTCGCCAAGGTTTAGTTTGATATCTACGTAGTCAGGCCTTACAAACGGGTTGAACGATCCAGTAGTACATAGGGACGTGGCTTATTCGCTCTAGAGAAGTTGTTCCGGTAATTGACTTTACGTTGGTTATTAGGCCTCCTCTAGGGTTAATATTCTTCATCTTTTGTACATACCAGGCTCAATTACGTGTAGGACGTTCCAGTTACGTGGTGAAAACATTAAACCATCGTAGATCGATTTAACTTGTAGTGATCAAGCAAAACCCCATGTTGTCGTAAATCTAATGCAAAACCATGGGGCAATCGGCTTTAGGAGCCGATTTACAGGGAAACCTGGGAGCCGGTCACGGCTCGAATTTTACGTATACTTGTTTACCATGCAGGAAATCAATCGGAGCAATCCTTCACCTTCCTGACCAGGTATAGGTCAGGTGGCACGCCCTCGAACCAAGCCAGGGCGCGTGCCGGAGTTTTGCGGGCCGTTGCCCGAGGGACCAGGGCCCACCAGCAGTTCTGGGAGCCTCCCGGCTCTTCGTGTTGCTCGTCGCTGCCCGCCGGTGAGTTTTGACAGGCAACAATCGGATGAACCACGATGTCAGGATTCAATTAATCCCATACCCTTCGTCACGCGATATTTTACTTGCCCGAGATTTGATTGTTGGTATCGGCATACCTAGTTCAATCTCGTTCACAGCAAGTACTTTACTCGTTCCGTAATCCGATATCACTTTGTGATTAACTCCTTAACCACGTGCTTGCAAGCGGTGTTGATATCGACACCGAGTGGCCCAAGTATATCTCTCCGACTTGCGAGGGACAAATCCCATCTCGATACATACAACCCAACAAGTACTTTCCGATCACCTGAGAGACACCTTTATGATCACCCTTTCATAGGATGACGTTTGATGACCTCAAAGCTTTCTTCCGATACCAGGGAGTTGCATTATCTCATGGTCTAAGGAATACAATATTTGACATAAGAAAAAGTTTCGCAAAGATGAACACGATGACACGATCTAATTGCTCTGCTTGATTTGGGTATGTCCATCATATCATTCTCCCAATGATATGATCTCATTATTAATCGACAACTCATGTCTATGGTTAGGAAACCTTAACCATCATTAATCAATGAGCTAGTCCATAGAGGCGTACTAGGGACACGGTGTTGTTCATAAACCACACAAGTATCAAAGTTTCCGCTTAATACAATTCTAGCATGAAATATAAACTTTATCATGAACAAGAATTATAATAATAACATCTTTATTATTGCCTCTAGGGCATAATTCCAACACCGTCAGCAGGGCTCAGTCCTTTGCCCGGCGGGTCGAGGAGAAGCTGCGGCGTATCTATGTGGCCATCCGTGCACCAGCGTTTCAGACGTCGTTCAACACCGAGCAGCACAGCGTCCACCGCGTCACTCGGTGGAGGAGCGCGCCCCACGTCGCTCCACGCAGCAGCGCCCATCGTGTCGATCCATGGAGGAGCGCGCCCAACGTCCACCCATGCAACAGCCACCTTCTCCAGACCAGGCTGGAGGCTCGGGATGGCACGAGGAGCATATTTCTCCTCCACTCCGCCACGGGCCTCGTCCACAACTCTCACAGCAGGCGCCACCGATAGCACCACCTCCGCATCAGCTGGAGGCTCAAGTGGCAGCAAGAATCAAAGTTTACTTGACGTGGCAGCAATCGCAGCTTTAATATCGACCGATTGCAGCAGAACCAGATTACTTTCGAACAATGGCGGCAGCAAGCAGATCCCTACATGGACTTCTTATCGACCACAATCTCATCCTCATGGTAAGCGTGTCCCTTCCTACTATTGTTAGATGCGATGACATTGTTCAAGATTAATTTCTTGTACACTACCAGGAGACTCCGTTACATGGGACACTACTGACGACCATGATCAGTAGACACAGCACGAGCAGGTAGACTGGTTTGGCCAGTATCAGCCAGGTACTCCACCACCTATCCCCACACAGGATCAAGGTGAAGGGTCAACTGCACCTCGCCGTGATGTGATGCCACCCCACAGATATGGATGGAGTACACCGAGGCCTCCGCCACCTCGTCGTCGACACCAGTGATATCTACTTATGTATTAGACATTTATCTATCTATGTATGAGACATATATCTACCTATATATGAGACATCATTCTATTATTTCATGATTTTATTCGACAAACTACTCAACATAGCTTGCAACACAATTCAGCATAACTTGCGGTACATAAATAAGAGTCCTATCTATCCCTAGCATGATGCCTTTCCCTTTCCCTTCGATGATGCCTCGCCCTTTCCCTTTGACGATCCCTCACACTTGCTCTTCTTGGCCTATGCTTTCTTCTTCTCCTGCCTCTTGTCCCACTCAGCTCTCGCCTTGCTTCCAACGGGTGGCGGCATGAAGATATCATCCTCATCTTCGCTCTCTTCTATCCAGGCCCTAGGTGCCACAACCTGCTCCGTCATGTCAGCTTGACTCTTCTTGGCCTGCGCTTTCTTCTTCTCCTGCCTCTTGTCCCACTCAGCTCTTTCCTTGCTTCCAATGGGTGGCGGCATGAAGATATCATCCTCATCTTCGCTCTCTTCTATCCAGGACCAAGGTGTATCATCCCGCTCCATCATGCGAGCTTCACTCTTGAATTTGAGCTTGTCCTACCTTGCCTGGATCCTGATAAGCTCTGCTCGTACCTGATTTGGGGTCTTCAGTTTCCACCCTCTCCGATGAAGTTCCTTACCAAGCATAACGAGAGCATCATAGTTCCTTACCAACGTCTCCCAGTGGGCTGGTTCATCGCCTATCATAACACTTCTGGCTATTTGGAGAATCCCAATGGACATCTCTGTCGGCCAAGGAAACGCGTCGGTCATAGTGGAGAGGAGTGGAGGGAAATGCGAGAACAAGAGGAGAGGAGGGAAATTAATTAGAGAGTAAGAGGAGGAAGAAATGAACTGGGTGAAAAAATACATCTCGTTGCCCGCATTTATAGAGGCAACGAACCGAATAGGCAGGAAAAAAGGAAATCTTCAAGGAAAAATCGTGAAAGAATCATGAAAAAAAATCGGCGGAAAGGAGTGGCGAGAAAAATCGGCGGGAAGAGACGGCGAGAGAAACGGCGTGAAACAACATGTCCTTCGTCTTTCGAACAGACGAACAACATGTTCGTCTTTCCAACAGACGACCGTCTGGGGCGTCGTCCTTTCAAAAGAAGAACCACTGCGTCGTCTTTTCAGAAGACGAAGCATCCCGGTCGTCTTTTCAACGGACGACGGACCGTTAGATTTGCAATTTGCCCGTTTTATGTATTATTTATAAAATTCAATAAAAAATGTATTATTTAAAAAAAATTTAGCAAGGCATGCGTGTCTCTCTGATCGCTTCTCGTTTATGCCTCGCTACAAACCAAACCCACAATCAAAACTCAAACATGACTACCAGTACACATGCCTTGTTGCCGGCCAGACAACGCATGCCGTTTGTCCTCGCCGACGAGTGGCTCCGAGTGCAAGTATCTCGAGTACCCAACCGCGTGTTGTGCACTTTCTGGAGTCTTGTGCGCTCCGTGGAGTCCACTTGTGCCACCTTTCCTGCCACTTTTTGGCGAGCTCCGGAGCGCCTCTGCATGGTGCACTGGATGTCCACGTCGTGGCCCGCCTCACTGCACGTTCACGGCTGGGGACGTGGCCACCGTCGCGGCCACCGGCCACCTCCTCAGGGCCGGGCCTCGCGCCCTATATAAACGCACGCTGATCAGTCACTGGCAACAACACACAGCAGTCACTAGCTAATTAACCTCAGCCAGCCAAGCCAAGTGTTTAATCAATCTAGCTACTAGCCAATTCCCGCCTTCTTCCTGCCGCAAGTAATGGCAACCATGGTGGCTTTGAGCTCCTTCGCCGGTGCCGCCGTTGTCGGGCGCTCCGCAGCCCGGTCGTCTCTGGCGCCGCGCCGGCGCGCCCTCGTTGTCAGGGCCCAGAGCGAGGTGAGCTTTCCACACTCACTCCTGAACGCACTTGACTCTAAACTCTCTTGTGTCGGTCGTTTAGCTAGTCATCAAGTACGCTCAACGTAGTACAGTACGTACGATTAACTCTGTGATTTTTTCAGCCGGAGATGGATCCAACCAAGGAGACGTCGAGCCCATCGACCTCGTCCCCAACCCCAATCTCAACCCCGACCCCGACCCCGACCCCGGCGGTACCCAAGCCCAAGGCCAAGGCCAAGGCTAACCCCTCGGTCTGGGACGCGCTCGCCTTCAGCGGCCCGGCGCCGGAGCGCATCAACGGCCGGCTCGCCATGGTGGGTTTCGTGGCGGCGCTCTCCGTGGAGGCGGCGCGCGGTGGCGGGCTTCTCGACCAGGCTGGCAGCGGCGCCGGGCTGGGCTGGTTCCTCACAACCGCGGCGGTGTTCTCGGTGGCGTCGATGGTCCCGCTGCTGCAGGGTCAGACCGTCGAGAGCAAGTCCAGCGGCATCTGGAGCGCCGACGCCGAGCTATGGAACGGCCGCTTCGCCATGCTCGGCCTCGTCGCGCTCGCCGCCACCGAGTTCATCACCGGCGCGCCATTCGTCAACGTCTAATAAGACTAGTGCAGCACTTTATATTTGGATATTCAGCTGACAAATCAAAATCATGCTAACTGTGTCCGTAGCCACGTACGTTGCAACTTTTGTACTATCGGTCATGCCAACATGTATACATTGTCATTTTTATGGATTATTAATCTTTTCATATTATTTTGTTTAGGCTTCTTAAGCTTTGTACTATCTCTGTTAAAAGAAGGATTATAAATTTGGTACTCCCTCGGTTTCATAATATAAGACCTTTTAGCTTTGTGAAAGAAATGTATCTAGATCTTTGTTAGAATGTAGGTTCAGAGTAAATCTACACACTAAAATATGTCTAGATAAATGCTCTAAGTATTCAACCTTAGAGCATCTCTAGCCGCCCCGAGAGCCTTTCGGAGGGTCTTCTCTTTTTTGCTGGATAAAAAAAACTTTTCCAACCTGCCCCTAGATGACCTTTTTCCGCCGGACTAGACCGATATTCATCCGGCAAACCCAAGCCGAAGCTGGAAGAGGGGGCCGTGGGAGCGCTAGTGGAAGAAAAAACG
This sequence comes from Avena longiglumis, assembly GCA_030063025.1. NCBI lineage: Eukaryota > Viridiplantae > Streptophyta > Magnoliopsida > Poales > Poaceae > Avena > Avena longiglumis. The sequence goes on from CP125977.1 coordinate 502,984,346, forward strand.
GCTCTAGGCAGGCATGCGTGTCTCTTTGATCACTTCTCATTTATGCCTCGCTACGAACCAAACCCACAATCAAAACTCAAACATGACTACCACTTAGCTAGGACCCTCACGGCGATTTGACTTCCTAAGTCGTCGGATCTTTTATTCACGCTCCAGATCATCTCGTTTCCCCAGCGTCGCTATCGAAGCGTGAAAACTAATCAGGCTAACGTGACTGGGCTTCTACTCTGCAGAACTACCTGCACGGCTTCTCGTTCACTGGGCCTCATTGTATGTTTTGCCGGCCCAGGCCCAAGCACGCTTCATCTTCTCTCTGGGCAGATACAGTTTGTCCATGCGACCACGCGCGCGGCCGCCGTCCTCATGGCGATGGAATTACGAAACCATAGCGGCGGCCTTGTTCATTCGACACCGCAATGAAACCCTATCACTGGCCTTGTTCATCCATGACTATGCTTTTCTAGCTCTGACGCCGGCCAGGTCCCGGCAGAAGTTAATCGCCTGTTGCTGTCCCAGTAGACGTGGGCTCTCCTTTTAGATTCCTTTGCTTACAACAATTGTTGAAGAGCCGAGGGTACCCGTCGCTGGCACACCCTGACGCCGGCCACCGCAACAGAAACCAGCTTGGATTCACTGCTGCCGACAAGGCAGTGGGCTACATGGCGATGGTGGTATCCCACGGCCGTCAGCAAGCGCATTATCTATCCGTATGAACAACCTGGTGAATCACAAGTTGACAAGCTTATGGTTTTCCTCTAAGATTTGTATGTCACCGAAATTCTTGATGTTTTTCTCATATTCTGGGTGACAACATCTACGTTTGGATGAGGCCTACAGGACCACCAGGTGATGAACACAATGCAATACCTCATGTACAGGTTGTGTTGGAATTTGGTGAGTTTTGGGTTGTTGGTCCATTAGACAAATTCTAAAATTCTCTATGGCCCACTTATATATGGCAGCATATGGCTGTGCTAGTGGTGCTAAAGTTTAGTCCCACATTGCTAGTTGAAGGGAAGTTGGACCACCTTATATAATAGAGTGTTGCACCACTCACTAAGGTGTGACAAGAAGAGTAGCCCTCGTGCACTCCTCCTCCGACGCCGCCCGCCATGCCTCGCCTCGTCACGTCACGTCACGACGCGCGCACTCCTCCTCCTAACCTGCACTATATAAGCGTCCGAACTAAACCTAATCGACACCCGAATCAATCCACACACGCGCCTACCCTTCAGAACCTTGCGCCGCCGCTTTCGTCTTCTCCATCCCGGCTTGCAGCGTGCACCGCAGATCGGTACAGTAGGCCTCCGGAACCACGCCTCTCGTGAACCTGTACGGGTGAGGGGCGATCAGGTTTTTGGGGAGCGCTCAAGCGCGACTACTGGCAATCACGACGTCGTTCGACGGCGAGTTCCCGAACGACGACTTCTTCCCGGACGTGAGCGACCTCTTCGGTAGCCTCAACATGGGCGATGCTGCTGCAACCGCTGCGGCTGCTATTCAGCCTACATCGTATGTGATCTCGATTTCTCTCTTTCGGATTATGCTAATTCTTTGTTCTAGCGTTTGGTGTAGATGTGATAGGTTTATCTTGTATAGATGTAATATGTTCATCTACTTTGTTGATCTGCATGATTGGTTTTACTACTATCTGTATGATCATGATTTATAAGTTTATTATTCGGATTAAATTATATGGATTATTGCTTATATTTCCAACAATCCAAAAACCTGATTATAGGCAACTGAATTCCACTGATGTAGCCGCGGCTATTAGGCCGCCTCCTTTTGATGGCATGCACTATAAGAGATGGCGCAAGAGAGCAGTTCTCTGGTTTGAAAACCTAAACTGCTATAGCGCCACTCTTGGCAAACCCGAAGGAGATCTTTCTGCTGAGAAGGAAGCGAACTTTAAGAAAGCCGATACCATGTTTATGGCGGCTTTGTTCAGTGTTCTTGGGGACAAGATTGTTGACCCCTATATGTCATTTGATAATGGCAAGGACGCGTGGTAAGCGCTCGAGGCCAAGTTTGGGGTCTCCGACGCTGGCACTGAGCTGTATGTCATGGAGCAATTCTATGACTACAGGATGGTTGATGAGCGCTCCATCGTTGAGAAAACTCATGAAATACAATCACTTGCCAAAGAACTTGAGCAGTTCAAGTGTTCCTTACCGGACAAATTTGTGGCTGGTGGCATTATTGCCAAGCTTCCTCCTTCGTGGAGGAACTTTGCTACTTCACTGAAACATAAGAGACAAGAGTTTTCCATTACGGATCTCATTGGGTCTCTTCATGTGGAAGAGAAGGCGAGAGAAAAGGACAAAACTGCTCGCGGACTTGAGGGAAGTTCTACTGCCAATTTAGTACAGAGGAAAAACTTCCAATCCCACAAGTTTAAGTATAAGAACAAAACTGAAGGAAAGGGAAGTTCGATGGTAAGAACAAGGCCACGCACTCAACCAACTTCAAGAAGAAAAATGATAAGAGGAAAGGCTCTTGCCACGTCTGTGGTGATCCTGATCATTGGGCTCCTAGCTGTCCTAATCGCTTTGACAAGCGTCAACATGGAAACAACGGCAAGACCGCTAATGTTGTTATTAGCGATACTGAGATGAAGGATGCTGGGTACGGTATTTTACCTACTATCCTTTCAGTATGTCATTTTCCTGATTGGTGGATAGACACGGGTGCTAATACACATGTATGTTCTGATATTTACATGTTTTCCTCTTATCAGGTCTCAAGAACCTCTTCCGTGCTGATGGGAAACGGCTCACGTGCTTCTGTTCATGGTGTTGGTACGGTAAATCTAAAGTTTACTTCAGGGAAGACCGTACAGCTGAAGAATGTGCAGCACGTTCCCTTCATCAATAAGAATCTTGTCAGCGGATCGCTTTTATGTAGAGATGGCTTTAAGTTGGTTTTTGAGTCCAATATAGTTGTTATTTCTAAGTATGTACAATTTTTTTGAAAGGGTTATGAGTGCGAAGGTCTGTTCCGCTTGTCTCTGTCAGACTCATGTACTAAAGTTATTAATCATGTTTGCAATGATAATGAGTCCAATGTTTGGCATTCACGACTCTGTCATATTAACTTTGGTTGCATGACGCGGCTAGCCAATATGAGTTTAATTCTGAAATTTACCACTGTCAAAGGTTCTAAGTGCCAAGTTTGTGTGCAAGCAAAGCAACTCCGCAAGTCTCATACGGCTGCGGAACCGAGAAACTTAGCACCGCTAGAACTTATACATTCAGATCTTTGTGAGATGAATGGTGTGTTGACAAAAGGTGGAAAAAGATACTTTATGACGTTGATTGATGACTCCACTAGATACTGCTATGTTTATCTTCTGAAATCTAAAGATGAAGCTTTGAACTACTTCAAAATCTATAAAGCTGAGGCAGAAAACCAACTTGATCTTAAAATCAAGCGGCTAAGGTCGGATCATGGTGGAGAGTACTTTTCAAACGAATTTGATTTATTCTGTATGGAACACGGTATTATACATGAGAGGACGCCTCCCTACTCACCTCAGTCAAATGGGATGGCCAAAAGGAAGAACCGCACTCTAACTGATTTGGTTAACGCCATATTAGATACATCGGGTCTTTCCAAGGAATGGTGGGGGGAGGCGCTAATGACTGCGTGCCATGTCCTAAACCGTGTTCCTGTAAAGGATAAAACCATGAATCCATTTGAGGAATGGAAAAAGAAAAGGCTTAAACTCTCTTACTTACGAACTTGGGGTTGTTTGACGAAAGTCAATATTCCAATACCCAAGAAGCGAAACCTTGGACAAAAAACCGTTGATTGTGTTTTTCTGGGATATGCTTTTCATAGCATTGGCTATAGATTTTTGATAGTAAAATCTGAGGTATCCGACATGCATGTTTGTACAATTATGGAGTCGAATGATGCGACTTTCTTTGAGGACATCTTTCCTATGAAAGGTACGTCTAGCTCATCAAATCAGGAGATGACTAGTTCATCTAGTCAGGAATTTTCTATAATTCCTGAACCCTCTATGCCGATAGAACACTTTGATGATCCTGTGGAGGATGACAATGAAGCTCCCAAAAGGAGCAAGAGACAAAGGATTACAAAGTCTTTTGGTGATGATTTCATTGTGTATCTTGTGGATGATACTCCCACTTCCATTTCAGAAGCCTATGCATCTCAAGATGCTGACTATTGGAAGGAAGCTGTCCGAAGCGAGATGGACTCCATCTTATCTAATGGTACTTGGGAAATCACTGATCGTCCTTATGGGTGTAAACCCGTAGGATGTAAATGGGTGTTCAAGAAAAAACTTAGACCTGATGGTACTATTGAAAAGTACAAGGCACGTCTTGTGGCTAAGGGTTGTACCCAAAAGGAAGGTGAAAACTTCTCCGATACCTACTCACCTGTAGCCAGATTGACCACTATTCGAGTACTACTTTCCTTGGTTGCCTCACATGGTCTTCTCGTTCATCAAATGGACGTTAAGACAACTTTTCTAAATGGAGAGATAGATGAGGAAATATATATGGAGCAGCCTGATGTATTTGTAGTAGATGGTCATGAAGGAAAGGTGTGTAAGTTAGTGAAGTCTTTATATGGTCTTAAGAAAGCTCCTAAACAGTGGCACGGGACGTTTGAAAGAACTTTAACTGCTGAAGGCTTTGTTGTAAACGAAGCTGACAAATGTGTGTACTATCGCCATGGTGGGGGCGAGGGAGTTATTATGTGTATCTATGTTGATGACATATTGATATTCGGGACCAACCTCGCTGTTATCGAGGAGGTCAAAGAGTTCCTATCTCTCTGCTTTGAGAAGAAGGACTTGGGAGTGACTGATGTAATTTTAAACATCAAGCTACTAAAGGATGACAATGGTGGGATTACACTGCTTCAGTCTCACTATGTGGAAAAGATATTGAGTCGCTTCGGGTATAGCGACTGCAATTATTCTCCAATGCCTTATGATCCGAGTGTGCTACTTCGAAAGAATCGAAGGACTGTTAAAGATCAATTGAGATATTCTCAAATTATTGGCTCGCTCATGTATTTAGCCAGCGGTACTAGACCTGACATCTCCTTTGCTGTAAGCAAACTGAGTCGATTTGTGTCAAATCCTGGAGATGATCATTGGCATGCTCTTGGAAGAGTTTTGCGCTATTTGAAAGGCACTGCGATTTATGGTATTCACTATACTGGGTATCCACGGGTACTTGAAGGTTATAGTGATTTAAACTGGATATCTGATGCCGATGAGATTAAGGCCACAAGTGGTTATTTGTTTACACTTGGTGGTGGCGCTGTTTCCTAGAAGTCTTGCAAGCAGACCATCTTAACGAGGTCAACAATAGAAGAAGAACTCACAGAATTAGACACAGCCACTGTTGAAGCAGAGTGGCTTCGTGAGCTCTTGATGGACTTACCTGTGGTTGAAAAACCAATACCCGCCATCCCGATGAACTGTGATAATCAAACTGTTATCGTCAAAGTAAACAGTTCTAAGGATAATATGAAGTCATCAAGGCATGTGAAGAGGAGATTGAAATCTGTCAGGAAACTGAGAAACTCCGGAGTTATTGCGTTGGATTATATTCAAACATCTAAGAATCTGGCAGATCCCTTCACAAAGGGTTTATAATGCAATGTGATAGATAATGCATCGGGGGAGATGGGTTTGAGACCCACGCTATGAGTTGATCCAAGTGGTAACCCACTCTATGTGATCGGAGATCCCGTGAATTAGAGATGAGAGACAAGCTGTTGGTCAGCTGAGAGGAGAGTATCCCCATATTATATTTACATCTTCATTAAGATGCAATACTCTCTTAATCTGCTGGCAGGTTGATATTTATCTTAATGTGTTCCAAGTAGCTTTTTATAAGCGGAGATGTTGTCTTGCAGAACATCTCTTGAGGAACACACCTATATGAGTCTGACTGTCAAACGTCGCAGTCCGTGAGAGTTGGATGCTCTCAATAAACTCATGAAAGGCCCTGGAGTATGACACATAAGTTCCAAATCGCGGGGAAGCCGACGGTAGCCCTGTACCGGTCTAGATTTTGTGTAAAACTAGCGCGCGGAAAACTTGTAGTTCAAGGCATAGTCCACTATTCAAGTTGCTAGGTAGTGTAGCATAAATTTTAACGTGGAAGTTCAACTTAACAGTCTCCACTACATACTGGTATATAAAACAATGTTCTGAAAGGAAAGTGATGTGATGTGCCAATGAGACTTTGTGGGGGATTGTTGGAATTTGGTGAGTTTTGGGTTGTTGGCCCATTAGACAAATTCTGAAATTCTCTTTGGCCCACTTGTATATGGCAACATATGGCTGTGCTAGTGGTGCTAAAGTTTAGTCCCACATTGCTAGTTGAAGGGGAGTTGGACCATCTTATATAGTAGAGTGTTGCACCACTCACTAAGGTGTGACAAGAAGAGTAGCCTCAAGACTCCTCCTCCGACGCCGCCTCGTCACGACGCGCGCGCGTCGCGGGTTGCGGGAATCTCGCCGAGCCGAGCTTTATTTTGCTTGTTGGGAAAACTGATTATGAGTCATTAACGGACGCGTTAATTACAGCCAACCCTAAACTCTAAACCCTAAGCGTCGGCTAAACCTAATCGGAACCCGAATCAATCCACACACGCGCCTACCCTCCAGAACCTTGCGCCGCCGCTTTCGTCTTCTCTATCCCGGCGTGCACCACAGATCGGGACAGTAGGCCTCCGGAACCCTGCCTCTCGTGAACCTGTACGAGTGAGGGGCGATCAGGTTTTTGGGGACAGCTCAAGCGCGACTACTGGCAACCACGACGTCGACGGCGAGTTCCCGAACGACGACTTCTTCCCGGACGTGAGCGACCTCTTCGATAACCTTAACATGGGTGACGCTGCTGCAACCGTTGCGGCTGCTATTCAGCCTACATCGTATGTGATCTCGATTTCTCTCTTTCGGATTATGCTAGAATTTTTTGTTCTAGCGTTTGGTGTAGATGTGATAGGTTTATCTTGTATAGATGTAATATATTCATCTACTTTGTTGATCTGCACGATTGGTTTTACTACTATCTGTATGATCATGATTTATAAGTTTATTATTCGGATTAAATCATATAGATTATTGCTTATATTTCCAACAGGTTGTGCCTGCAAGAACTCACTTTTTTGGTTCAGCATCAGGGTAAGAAGCATCTCCAGATCTCCAAGTATACTTCTTACAAGTTATAGCAAGTAAAAGTAATATAACACTATACACCTAGCAAATTAGTTATAATGTCGGCATAATTTGTATACTCAATACACATTATGAACTACTACTACATGTTTCTTATTGTCTAAACAGTAAATTTATGAGAATGTTGTATATTGGTTATTGTTTTCATCTCAGTTCTTGTTGGATGAAAGTCTCATACACTTGTTTCATGTGTTCTTTTGCCTTTTTATCATTTAAACGAGCACTAAGCTTTCATTTATAGATTTCCAATCATTCTATCATGAAATCAGCGGGCGCGGCAACACACGCCATCATGGTCTAGTACTATTGTATCTTTGAATGGACAATCAGAAAGCTTGTTCATCACATTTGAAAGGAAGTAACTCAATAGCAATTCATATAGTGCTCTGACTTATATATCGAGTAACAGAAGGTATTTTCAACTACTTTCAGTATCTACAAGTACACTGATTTGTTGTTCTGAATAAATTCAAGATCATCCTACTTGTATCTTTTTTAACTTTCTAAAACGGATATACTTTGATGTCCCTAAACTGCACGAGACACATAGAGTTGAAAAATATTCCTGTCAAGCAAGGCGACGGTCAAGGAGTGTTAGAAATTATCCAATGGATATTTCCCCTCATTCTCAAAATAGATGTCACATATTTGTTAAAATTTGGATGGATTTAGACACTAATTAGTATATAGATTTATCCAAATTTTGAGAAACCTGTGGCATCTATTTTGAGACGGAGGAAGTATATAAGTGCTAGACATCCATAGATCTCCTTGAATTTTATCTGATATCCAACCACAATGGTACCAATACACTTACTGAATATAAACTATGACGTGGCTAAAAGAGAAACAAGTGGTTTTCCGGGTGAACATCACCTCAAAACAATTCTGGGTGAACTCATGACCATACACAATTCAAGAGGTTTTCCGGGTAGTAAAGCGCCACTTGCGAACAGCCGTTGATTTTGCACACAGTCGTACCGAATCACCATTATTCACATTTCCACACAATGCTACTTCCTCTATTTCAAAAAATAAGATTTTTTGTAGGCTAAAATAGTCTACTAAAATATCTTATATTTTAAAATAGAGATAGAATACATTTGACTGAACTTTCAGAATTTGGAAGGTGTGAATCTGTAGGCATAATTCTGCTCGCCGGACTGCGGCACTCCAGTGGCCCTTGACATGGGAAGCATGGGGAAATACCAGGTCTGGGTGGACGCCTGAAAGAGCACCATGCCAGACGGCACTAATCATACAAGGCCTCCCGTCTGCAGCTCATGCATCTTCTGCATAATGAAATTGCGGACCAAGACCAACTCCGGCCAAACCTCCCGAACATGAATGGCACTACTTATTGCGAACATGGATGGCACTACTTATTGGGGCCATGTCTGAAGTCAGGCTACCGGACCTCTAGCTGATACTGGATATGAAAATTCCGTCTGCGCTCTCTGTTGGGTCTTTAACTGATATAAGGATGACGACATGAGAAGGTGCATGCGAGCGGTATACCGTTGTAGGAACTGTGCTGGTGCGGTGGGCAGCCATAAAAGTCCGCAAGTGAATTTGCGTGTCCATACAAGTGCTAAACTTGCCTATATAGGAGCTAAACTTGTATGTCAGAATTTACTTTTGCATAGGTGACGTACCCTGTTTTGTTAATGAAATGTTGTTTTCAAAGAGATTCATTATTTCCATTACTTTCTAGATCCATCTCCGGTGATTATTTTCAGAATCCTTCATATTTCTCAATATTTTGAATTATTGCACTGTTGTTATGATCGTGCAAATGTGATTTCTGAAAAGGAAAATGTTGCTATTCACGGCTTTTAGATTACGAATACGCTTCCATGATAGGTGTGCTACTTTGGCTCACCATAAAACTCGGTGAAGTGCCAAGCATTATCCGCACCACTACTAATCATAACATCAATGTAATTTCATGTCTTATATGTAAGTGATAAGGCCACCTCCTTCTTCCATGGTTTCGTACCATTTTCTTGTGATCCATCTTATCTCGAAATAGGCTTTCGCACTGCTTTATAAATAAAGCAACATCCACATACAGATCCACGACGGCCGAAGCCAAACCAAAAAGGAAAAAATACGAACGTCCGCTGGGGCCACAACACAAAGAAGCCTAAGAAAAAACTAAAAACCACAATAGAGAGACGGAGAGGGCACCGAGGCCATCGTCGAGGTCGGCGTAGCAGGAGCCGAGAGGGGGAGCACCGCCGTCCTCAAGGCCCGAAGAGTGTCGTTCAAGGCCGTCCGGTCACGCTACCGCACCAGGAGAGACCACTGCTGAAGAAGGCAAGAAAGGAGAAAACAGGGTCAGACACGCGGGAAGGGTAACCCTTCTCAATCACCATCTTGTTATGCACATTCCACAGGGTCCACGAGATGGCCGCAAACACAAGCCAAAAGAGGCGGCGACTCCCTTCGGCTCTGTTTGCCTGGGTCTGCAGAAATTCCCCGAACTCCTGCGCCTGCCAGGCAGGCCCCAGCGCCTCTCGGACAAAGCTCCAAAGAGCCTGAGCCGCCGAACAGGAAAACATAATATGGGAACAAGACTCCGGAGTCCCACATAGGGAACACAAGCCATTGCCCGGGCTGTTACGCTTGGTCACGAAGGAGTTGCCAAATGAAGATGCGAATACTAAGAGGAAGGGGGCCTTCCACAGGGGAGGCGTCCAGCTCAGCTCCGGGCCCTGAAACATGGCGCGATATGCCGAGCTCACCAAGAACTCCCCGAGGGATGAAGCTGCCACGCGGCCGAGTCCGGGGCCTTAGATAAGGTCGTCGGGAGGGAACCGAGCAACTGCTGGAAGTCCACGGCTTTGGCCTCACTAAGGTACCGACGGAACAAGATGTTCCAGCGGCCCTCGAGAAAGGCCTCAGCAACGAGCGCCGACGGAGAGGAGGAGATGGCGAAGAGGCCGGAGAATTGCACCTCCAAAGGGATTGGGAGCAGCCAAGGGTCAAGCCAAAACCGCACCCCCTGGCCACAGCCCGCCACAAAGGAGATGCCCAAACCAATGAAGTGCTTAATCTCTTGAATGGCTCTCCAGAATTGAGAGCCCTCCCGTCTCTCGCATGCCAATAAGGGGCAACCCCGGAGATATTTGGCCTTGATAAGATGAATCCAAAGACCTCCGTCGTCCCTGAGGATGTGCCAAACCCATTTCAGCATCAACGCCACATTAAAGCGGCCAGAGTCAAGGATCCCTATGCCTCCAAGGCTCTTGGGGGCGCAAACGTCCACCCATTTGACCATATGGTATTTCTGATGGCCGTTCCGGGCCGCCCAAAAGAACCTAGACAACTCCTTCGTGAAGTTGGCATGGGTCCCTTCTGGCAAAAGGTACAGGCGCATCTTGTACATGGGCAGGCTCGAGAGGCAAGAGTTAATCAGTACCGACTTGCTCCCCTTGGACGTAAGGCGCGCCCTCCAAGGCTCCGCTCTCGAGCGCACCCTCGAGACCAAAGGGGCCAAGTCTCTGATCAATACCCTAGTCTCCCAGATGGGCATCCCAAGATAGGTAATGGGGAAGTCCGCCAGCTTAGGTTCAGATTATCCGCAATCCGCTGACGATCCTCCTCGGAGTATCCGAGAATCATAATCTCGCTCTTGTCAAAGTTGATCGTCAGCCCAGACAAGGACTCGAAGCAAAGGAGCAGGAACTTCAAGTTAATGATGTCGAGGTTCGAACCCTGCACCATGATCATGGTGTCATCCGCATATTGGGTGATCCATCTTATCCTACGGCAAGAATTCTGACGTCCACTCATCGAAGTGTGTTTCCATCAGATAAAAAAGCATAAGGGCCACATCGCTTCTAAATTTCCACATAGTCTATGACAATTGTGGCCATCTAGAGGCCGTAGTTACTTAAACTGGGGATTTTCATTGTGTCTGATCGACCCTAAGCTAGAGATCGCCAATATCACAGGGTTTGTAGTCTCATCATAATTTCTTGAGTGCTTAGGAGGTTGATTCTTCCCGGGCATTCCCCCATTCCAGTTTCAGAATTAAGATAAGAGGTGTGCTTCGGTCCCCCCCCCCCTAAAATTAAGGTGCATGGGACGTTTTTTTTACCCGTCGAAACCCATATCGAGGCCACGTAGCTCCGTATATGTGTACTCGGTTAAACTGTGTATAATCCATGTTCCGGGCGGCTGATCTCACCTCCCATTATCGCGATCTACGTCTTTGCATGTCATATTTTAAACTTTTTTTTTGTTGTTATATAACTTCTGATTTTCGCCTTCCATAGACACATGAGTATACGTATATGGTGAGTATACGTCTAGAGAATCATACGAACTTCGGGTGGGTTCGTACGATCCTCTAAACAATCGGTATCGAGTTTTTGCTTGTCAAAGTTTGAAAGAAGGGGGGAGGAGGGACCAAAGCAAAAGTGTTAAAGATAATTCTTTCCTAGATCAAACAAGTTGGCCATCGTAGCATAGTAGATGTCTGATTTGTTTCACCTAACGCTGCAGAATCCCCATGATCACCAAACGTCAAGCACTTCCTGTTTGGATTCACATAGTGTTGGGATATGCTATATGGGTATCCTCATAGCATGTCTCTTATCCGGATAACCCGGGTGGCCCACAGTTGGTAGCATGACCCATGGCCTGTTGGGCGGCCCAGTTAGATGGATTGAGAAGGGAGGCCCATGCCGGATAAAGGAACGCTACGAAGGAGTCACCGACGTATCCGGAGCCTTGGAGTGCAAGACACACTAGACTAGTAATAGACCGTGTAGGACTCTGTAACCTGTCCGGCTAGGACTTTTCCCTGTAACCCTAGGACCTGGCGACTATATAAGTCGGGCCTATGGGATCCTTTAGGACACGATCATAGACAAATTCACATAACCTCGCACAACGATCCTATCTCTGTAACTCGGCGTATTGCTATTATAGTGATTTATAGCAGGAGTAGGATTCCGCCACCGTCGTGGGATCTGAACCTGGGTAAGCTGTGTTACCTCGTACCCGTCAACCGTCTGCCTTCCCCCACGTCTCTAAACACGCACTGTGAGGACCCCTCCATGGCGTACTCGTCGGCAATACCATGACAGTTGGCGCCCACCGTGGGGCAAGAGGCGCTTCAGGCTCTTCAGCGAGCAAGGACCAAGATCTTCGTGGGAATCGGTGAAACCGTAGCCATCGGTCGCTTTCTCTTCTCCCGCAACGTTCCGATCGTCCCTCTCGACGAGTTTTGGATCCCGGCGAAGACGAACCCTACGCGGTGTTCGATCGTTCCTATCGGAGACATCCACCTCTTCATTGGCGAAACCAACTCGGGCACTAGTTCCCTAGGAGTCGGAGGAGCATCAAGACCCGCACGGACCGCCTACGGGCAGGATACGTTCGTGGAAGGATCTGTGTCGGATCTCTCTTCAGAGTTTGCCAGCAAAGATTGGAAAATTCAAGGCCCACCCAAACCGCCCCTGTGCAGGATATAACAGTGGAATATCACTACAAGTCCGCCGACTTCGTCCATGCGTCTGGACAGCAGAGATCCAAGTTCGTCGGCGTGGTTACCATCTTCAATCTGGCGTGTTGCATTCAGAGAGAGGGCGAAAACCCCCGCGATTACCTTGCCAGATGGCTCCGTATAAGGGCCGACCTGGCACACTACCCCAATGATGATGCTATGTATCACTTTGTGGAAGGACTGGACCAGGGAACGCTTCTCCGGCATTCTCTAAGGCGGCAGCAAGCTTCAGGACGTCTCACCTTCGAAAGCATGGTGAACACCGTCAACAGCTACGCGGAGACCGAGGGGGCAGCTCAGGCGGATCTTGCGCTCATTGGCGGAGCGCCGCCGCCTCAGCAACCACCACCACCGCCTCCAGCCGCCATCGTCGTAGTTGCACCACCACCTCCAGTCATCGTCGCTGCTATTGGAAGCCCTGGCACCCTCTGACTCTGTGATTGACGCGCTATATGCCGACTTCAGTGCAGATTCAGAGGAGATATATTTCAGTCCAGAGGAGCTGGACTCCGCCATGCAGGAGATGGAGGAGGAGTACACGCGCGACGAGCAAGCCAACAACACCGTCATGTCTCGAGAGGTGTTCATCACCATTGGGACGGCGATGGACGGAAATCATCCCGGACGAGCTTCGCTTACAGCTTTGGACAAAGGGAAGGTACCACATGTTGCTGCCGACAATGATCGCGCAAAGGTTATACCCCCTCCGCCTAACCCAGTGCAACAGTCGCACGAACTCGGCACCGACCCGAGCAACAACAACACCGCAAAATTGCCGCCTCCAGCTGTTGGAATTATGCCCTAGAGGCAATAATAAAGATGTTATTATTATAATTCTTGTTCACGATAAAGTTTATATTCCATGCTATAATTGTATTAAGCGGAAACTTTAATACTTGTGTGGTTTGTGAACAACACTGTGTCCCTAGTACGCCTCTATGGACTAGCTCATTGATTAATTATGGTTAAGGTTTCCTAAGCATAGACATGAGTTGTCGATTAATAATGAGATCATATCATTGGGAGAATGATATGATGGATAGACCCAAATTAAGCGGAGCAATTAGATCGTTTCATCGTGTTCATCTTTGCGAAGCTTTTCTTATGTCAAATATTGTATTCCTTAGACCATGAGATAATGCAACTCCCTGGTATTGGAAGAAAGCTTTGAGGTCATCAAATGTCATCCTATGAGAGGGTGATCATAAAGGTGTCTCTCAGGTGATCGGAAAGTACTTGTTGGGTTGTATGTATCGAGATGGGATTTGTCCCTCCCAAGTCGGAGAGATATACTTCGGGCCCACTCGGTAATCGATATCAACACCGCTTGCAAGCACGTGGTTAAGGAGTTAATCACAAAGTGATATCGTATTACGGAACGAGTAAAGTACTTGCTGTGAACGATATTGAACTAGGTATGATGGTACCGACGATCGAATCTTGGGCAAGTAAAATATCGCGCGACGAAGGGAATATATATATGGGATTAATTGAATCCTGGCATCGTGGTTCATCCGATATGAATGTGTGGGAGTCAATATGGGTTTCCAGACCCCGCTGTTGATTATTGATAAAAGATCATGTCTGCATATTATCGAACCCGAAGGGTCACACACTTACCGTGTCTCGACGCTAGGATAGATTGGATAATTGGTTTATGATTTTTTGTTCGGGGTCTCAGATGAGATCCGGTACATCAAGAGAGGTTCTAGAATGGTCCGGAGAATAAGATTCATATAAGGCAATGCAGTTTTTGGAGTTCGGAATTGTTTCGGGTTGTTCGGTATTGTACCGGAAGCTTCTAGAACCTTCCGGAGTGGGACCAACGTGGCCCCACTTGTCAAGAGGGGTCGTGGGCCTACGAGGGAGTTCCCTGGCCGCATTGGGACAGGGTCACAAGGCCCCATAGGCCCAGCCGGCCAAGCCCTAGGGGAAACCCTAGGGGAGCTTCTAGAAGGGGGGAAACTTGCCCCCCACTCCTTCCTCCTTGGCCGCCGGCCCTAGGGCTTGGGGAGGGGCAAGGGCCAGCCGCCCACCCCTCTATATAAAGAGGGATGGGGGCGCACCCTCCCCACACCTCCTCCTCAACCCTAGCCACCCTGCTGCCCCTCCTCTCTCTCTCCCTCCCGACTGCGTGTAGGCGAAGCCCTGTCGCAGAAACTCTCCACCGCTTGCACCACGCCGTCGTGTTGTAGATCCATCCTATCTCTCCACCCCACTTGCTGGACCGAGGAAGGAGGATACGCCTAGGTGCCGCACGTGTGCATCTCTCGGAGGCATCGCCACTTGCGGTGTTAGATCGGATCGGATCGCGAGGAGGAGAAGCGAGTACGACTATATCAACCACGTTCCGTCGAACGTTCCGCTGTGCGAATCTTCAAGGGTATGAAGATCTCATCTATCCCCCCTCGTTGTTTGCATCTCCTAGATTAGATCTTGGCTTTCCCATTCGCATCCGTAGAATTTTTTTGATTTACTATGATGCGAAACCCTTCAGTGGTATCAGAGCTAGATCTATGCGTAGATGTGTTTCACGAGTAGAACGCAACATGCTTGTTGCGGGCGTTGATGTTTTCTGTTGCAAGCCTCTTGTTTTTGTACTTCTTATGACGCGGGATAGTGAGATCAAAGCGGTCCAGGCCAACTTTACGCGACCTCGTTCGCGAGACTGGCTCCGCACTTGACGTGTGGCTTGTTCCACACATGCGGCTGGTGGATGCCAGTTTCTCTCACTATAGTTGTCATGGGATTTACACCGGAGTTTGGCAACCATAATATCACCGCTGTGGCTTTCCGTAGGTAAGAAACGTTCTTAGCTTGTTACTCCCATAAGCCACGTAAAACATGCAACAACAAAGTAGAGGCGTCTAACTTGTTTTTGCAGGGAGTGTTTTCTGTGATATGGTATGGCCCAAGATGTGATGTGTATGTTGTATGCAATGATCATGTTTTGTAATGTTTCACGACTTGCATGTCGATGAGTACACAACCGGCAGGAGCGACATGGTTGTCTTTATAATTGTGTATGACCTGTGTGTCAACTTCTTATACGCCATGTAATAGCTTTACTTTATTGCTAAGTAGTTAGCAATAGTTGTAGTTGCTATTCGTGGTGGAGGCAATCATGGTGGAGTGATGGATATCATGCTGGCACGCACAAGATGGAGATCATTGTGCGAAGATTGGCTATACCATGTCACATAAAGTTATATGCATGTGATGTTTATCCTTTTGTGTATCTTATTATGCTAAGATCGCGACGGTAGCATTATAAGATGATTCCTCACTTAAAGATCAAGATAAAACTGTGTTCTCCCCATGTATGCACCGTTGCGAAAGTTCGTCGTGTTCAATCATCACGTGATGATCGGGTGCTATAAACTCTACGTTCACATACAACGGGTGCAAGCCAGTTTTGCACACGCGGAAATACTTGGGTTTGACTTGACGAGCCTAGCATGTACAGACATGGCCTCGGAACACATGAACCGAAAGGTTAAGCATGAGTCATATGAATGATATGATCGACACTTCGTTTTATACCATTGAAACCACATCTCTTCTCGTGAAGATCGGATTAGGTGTGGTGAATTTGGATCATGTTCACTAAACAACTTGAGGGATGTTGAATTTAGTGGGAGTTCATCTAGTAATTTGATTAAGTTGAACTAGTTATCATGAACATAGTCTAAATTGTACTTGCAAATTTTGTAGATCAAATGGCTAAGTCCAACTTCAACTTCAACGTTTTTGCTGAGAAAGAAAAGCTTAATAACAATGGGTCTAACTTCACCAACTGGTTCCGCAATCTGAGAATCATTCTCGCTGGCGGACAAAAGGACTATGTCCTTGAGAAAGCTCTAGGTGACGCCCCTGCTGTAGATGCGCCGGCTCATGAGAAAGCTGTTTATCAGTCGCGCAAAGATGATTATGGTGTGATTAAGAGCACCATGTTGTTTGCTATGGAATCGGACCTTCAAAATCGTTTTGAGGATTTCCCCGGGCCCTTTGAGATTCTTGAGGAACTGAAAACTATGTTTCAGACTCAGGCCCGTTCTGAGAGATATGAGATCTCTGAGAAATTCTTTAACTGCAAGATGGAGGAAGGGAGTTCCGTTAGTGAGCACGCCATTAAGATGTCGGGCTACACTCATCGCCTTGAGCAACTGGACTGGAAGATTCCAAAGGAGCTCAAGATTGACAGAGTTCTGCAATCACTCCCTCCTAGCTACAAAGGTTTTGTAGTTACTCATAATCAGACTGGTTCCACTTATACGATCACCGAGCTCTTCGCTAAGCTGAAAGTTGCGGAGGTGGACATCAAGAAGGATAATCATGTGTTGATGGTCAACAAGCCCCCCAGCTTTAAGAAATGTAAGGGTGCAAAGAAGCCCTTCAAAAAGGCGGTGGAAAGCGTGTTTCCCCTGCTGAGAAGAAGCTCAAGTCTGGACCTAAGCCGAACACTGAGTGCTTCTATTGCAAGGACAAGGGTCCTTTGGGCATAGTCTGTCAAGTACTTAGCGGACAAGAAGGCTGGCACCATCAAAGGTATATTTGATATACATGTTATTGATGTTTTCCTTACTATCCCTCGTTGTAGTGCCTGGGTATTTGATACTGGTTTAGTTTCTAATATTTGTAACTCGAAACAGGAGCTACGGAATAGACGGCGGCTGGCGAGGGATGAGGTGACGATGCGCGTTGGCAACGGATCAAGAGTTGATGTGATGGCCGTCGGCACGCTCTCCTTAGTTTTACCTTCGGGATTAGTTTTAAACCTCAATAAATGTTATTATGTGCCTGCGTTGAGCATGAACATCATATCTGGATCGTGTTTATTGCAAGACGGTTATTCATTTAAATCTGAGAATAATGGTTGTTCTATTTATATGAGTAACATCTTTTATGGTCATGCACCTGCTGTGAATGGTTTATTTCTTCTGAATATCGAAAGGGATGAAACACACATCCATAATATTGAGGCTAAGAGATGCAAGGTAGATATTGATAATACTACTTATTTGTGGCACTGCCTTCTAGGTCATATTGGTGTAAAACGAACGAAGAAACTCCATTCAGATGGACTTTTGGAGTCTCTTGATTTTGAATCATTTGACACATGCGAACCATGCCTCATGGGCAAGATGATCAAAACCCCGTTCTCTGGAATGATGGAGCGAGCAACATACTTGTTGGAAATCATACATACCGATGTATGCGGACCGATGAGTGTTTCGACACGCGGTGGATATCGCTACTTTCTCACTTTTACTGATGACTTAAGTAGATATGGGTATATCTATTTAATGAAACATAAATCTGAAACATTTGAAAAGTTCAAAGAATTTCAGAATGAAGTGGAAAACCATCGTAACAGAAAAATTAAGTTTCTGCGATCCGATCGTGGAGGTGAATATTTGAGTTATGATTTTCTCACGCATCTTAAAGCAAGCGGAATCGTTTCGCAACTCACGCCACCCGGAACACCAGAGCGCAATGGTGTGTCTGAACGCCGGAATCGAACTTTATTAGATATGGTCCTATCAATGATGTCTCTTACTGATTTGTCGTTATCATTTTGGGGTTATGCATTAGAAACCGCTGCATTAAATAGGGCACCATCTAAATCCGTTGAGACGACACCATATGAACTGTTGTTTGGTGGTAAACCTAAGTTGTCGTTTCTTAAAGTTTGGGGATGCGAAGCTTACGTCAAGAAATTGATGTCGGACAAGCTCGAATCCAAAGCGGAGAAATGCGTCTTCATAGGATACCCTAAGGAAACTATTGGGTATACCTTCTATCACAGATCCGAAGGCAAAGTGTTTGTCGCAAAGAACGGATCCTTTCTTGAGAAGGAGTTTCTCTCGATAGAAGTGAGTGGGAGGAAAGTAGAGCTAGACGAGGTTGTTGAACCTTCTCTTGAGTTGGAGAGTAGCGCAGCACCTGAAATTGTTCTAGTGCCGTCTGCACCAACAATAGAGGAAGCTAATGACAAGGATCATGAAGCTTCGGACGATGCTACTACTGAACGTCGCAGGTCGACAAGGTCACGTGCCCCTCCTAAGTGGTATGGCAACCCTGTCTTAACTGTCTTGTTAGTAGACGACAGTGAACCTGCGAACTATGAGGAAGCGATGATGAGCCCAGACTCTGAGAAATGTCTAGAGGCCATGAAATCCGAGTTGGGATCCATGAGCGAAAACCAAGTATGGACCTTGGTGGACCCTCCTAGCGACCGAAAGGCCGTTGAGTGCAAATGGATATTCAAGAAGAAAACGGACATGGATGGTAATGTTACTGTCTATAAAGCGCGACTTGTCGCGAAAGGTTTTCGACAATTTCAAGGTGTTGACTACGATGAGACTTTCTCTCCCGTAGCGATGTTTAAGTCCATTCGGATTTTATTAGCAATTGCTGCGTTTCATGATTATGAAAT
This sequence comes from Avena longiglumis, assembly GCA_030063025.1. NCBI lineage: Eukaryota > Viridiplantae > Streptophyta > Magnoliopsida > Poales > Poaceae > Avena > Avena longiglumis. The sequence goes on from CP125977.1 coordinate 503,003,537, forward strand.
ATGGCAGATGGATGTCAAGACTGCGTTCCTCAATGGAAACATTGATGAAGAGTTGTATATGATGCAACCCGAAGGTTTTGTCGATCCTAAGGATGCTGATAAAGTGTGCAAACTTCAGCGTTCCATTTATGGACTGAAGCAAGCATCTCGGAGTTGGAACCTTCGTTTTGATCAAGTGATCAAGAGCTTTGGATTTGTTCCAAATAGCTACGAAGCTTGTATCTACAAGAAAGTGAGTGGGAGCTCAGTGACATTTCTGGTACTATATGTGGATGACATATTGATTATTGGAAATGACATTGACATGCTTAACGATGTGAAGAGTTATTTGAACATATGTTTTTCAATGAAAGACCTAGGGGAAGCTGCTTATATATTGGGCATCAAAATCTATAGAGATAGACAAATACGCCTGATAGCTTTAAGCCAGAGTACATACCTAGACAAAGTTCTGAAAAGGTTCAGAATGGATAAGGCAAAGAAAGGTTCAGTGCCTATGTTGTCAGGTAAGATATTGAGCAAGGCTCAGTGTCCAGCTACGGTAAATGATAGAGAAGATATGAGCAAAGTGCCTTATGGCTCGGCCATAGGTTCTATCATGTATGCCATGATGTGTACTAGACCGGATGTGTCCAATGCTCTTAGTTTGACGAGCAGATACCAAAGTGATCCAGGAGTGGAACACTGGACAGCCGTGAAGAACATCCTAAAGTACCTAAATAGGACTAAAGAAATGTTCTTGGTCTATGGAGGTGATGAACAGCTCGTCGTAAAGGGTTACGTCGACGCTAGTTTCGACACCGATAATGATGATTCTAAATCTCAGACAGGATACGTTTATATTTTGAATGGAGGAGCTGTGAGCTGGAGAAGCTGCAAGCAGAGCGTGATCACGGGATCTACAGTAGAAGCGGAACACATGGCTGCTGCTGAAGCGTCAAGTGAAGGAGTTTGGATCAGAAACTTCATCACTGAGCTTTGTGTGGTTCCAAGTGCCTTGGACCCACTGGAGATGTTATGTGACAACACTGGCGCCATAGCACTAGCTAAGGAACCAAGATATCATCCAAAGACCAAGCATATCAACCGCAAGTTTCATATAATCCGAGATTATATAACAGATGGAGATTTGAAGATTAGCAAAGTACATATAGATCTGAATGTCGCAGATCCATTGACTAAACCTCTTCCACGAGCAAAACATGATCAGCACCTTAGTGCCATGGGTGTTAGATTGTTGCCAGATGTAAACTAGATTATTGACTCTAGTACAAGTGGGAGACTGTTGGAATTATGCCCTAGAGGCAATAATAAAGATGTTATTATTATAATTCTTATTCATCATAAAGTTTATATTCCATGCTATAATTGTATTAAGCGGAAACTTTAATACTTGTGTCGTTTGTGAATAACACCATGTCCCTAGTACGCCTCTATGGACTAGCTCATTGATTAATGATGGTTAAGGTTTCCTAACCATAGACATGAGTTGTCGATTAATAATGATATCATATCATTGGGAGAATGATATGATGGACAGACCCAAATTAAGCGGAGCAATTAGATCGTGTCATCGTGTTCATCTTTGTGAAGCTTTTCTTATGTCAAATATTGTATTCCTTAGACCATGAGATAATGCAACTCCCTGGTATCAGAATAAATCTTTGAGGTCATCAAACGTCATCCTATGAGAGGGTGATCATAAAGGTGTCTCTCAGGTGATCGGAAATTACCTGTTGGGTTGTATGTATCGAGATGGGATTTGTCCCTCCCAAGTCGAAGAGATATACTTCGGGCCCACTTGGTAATCGATATCAACACCGCTTGCAAGCATGTGGTTAAGGAGTTAATCGCAAAGTGATATCGGATTACGGAACGAGTAAAGTACTTGTTGTGAACGAGATTGAACTAGGTATGACGGTACCGACGATCGAATCTCGGGCAAGTAAAATATCGCGCGATGAAGAGAATATATATATATGGGATTGATTGAATCCTGGCATCGTGGTTCATCCGATATGATCATCGATGAATGTGTGGAAGTCAATATGGGTTTCCAGACCCCGCTGTTGATTATTGATAGAAGATCATGTCTGCATATGCTCGAACCCGAAGGGTCACACACTTAACGTGTCTCGACGCTAGGATAGATTGGATAATTGGTTTATGAGTTTTTTTTCGGAGTCTCGGATGAGATCCGGGACATCCCAAGAGGTTCTGGAATGTTCCGGAGAATAAGATTCATATAAGGCAATGCAGTTTTTGGAGTTCGGAATTGTTTCGGGTTGTTCGGTATTGTACCGAAAGCTTCTAGAACCTTCCGGAGTGGGACCAACGTGGCCCCACTTGTCGGGAGGGGGCGTGGGCCTACGAGGGAGTTCCCTGGCCGCATTGGGCTAGGGGCACAAGGCCCCATAGTCCCAGCCGGCCAAGCCCTAGGGGAAACCCTAGGGGAGCTTCTAGAAGGGGGGGGGGGGAAACTTGCCCCCACTCCTCCCTTCTTGGCCGCCGGCCCTAGGGCTTGGGGGAGGGGCAAGGGCCAACCGCCCACCCCTCTATATAAAGAGGGCTGGGGGCGCACCCTCCCCACACCTCCTCCTCAACCCTAGCCGCCCTGCTGCCCCTCCTCTCTCTCTCCTCCCGACCAGAGGCGAAGCCCCGTGAAACTCTCCACCGCTTGCACCACGCCGTCGTGCTGTAGATCCATCCTATCTCTCCACCCCACTTGCTGGACCTAGGAAGGAGGAGACGTCGAGGTGCCGCACGTGTGCATCTCTCGGAGGCATCGCCACTTGCGGTGTTAGATCGGATCGGATCGCGAGGAGGAGAAGCGAGTACGACTACATCAACCACGTTCCGTCGAACGTTCCGCTGTGCGAATCTTCAAGGGTATGAAGATCTCATATATCCCCCCTCATTGTTTGCATCTCCTAGATTAGATCTTGGCTTTCCCATTCGCATCCGTAGAATTTTTTTAATTTACTATGCTGCGAAACCCTTCACCAGCATCTACGTCTGCTCCTGCCCAAGTTACTCTAGCTGATAGAGTGATGTACGACAATCTCCTAGTCGAGCCACTGACCGTTGCTCATATTTGGAACATGACCAAGCTTGACGAGAAGCACCAGCAGCTGCTAGAGGAGGTGCAAGCCATCACGGAGCAAGGCGCAAAACTAGATCGAGATCTGGTCAACATGTAGAAATCCATAGAGAAAGCTAGAGCAATGGAGGCCGAGTACAAGACTCTGTTGCAGCAGCAGAAGGCCAAGAAAGCTCCGGCTCGCGTCATCAATGATCCTGGTGTACGGCGAAACCTATGACGGGCTCCCCCGAAGCCGGCACAAGCCAAACCATACATTGACAGTGAAGGCAGACAGGTGATGCCCATTCCTCTCCTCAACCTCGCCATCGCCAAGACCCTTCTGGAGCAGGATAGATCGCCTGAGGCGGTGGACCAGGTCTATGACCTAGTGGCCAAGGCGATAAAAAAACAGGAAAAGGCCACCTCTTAGAGGCTTGAGTCTGACCCAGCGCTTTGCCAGTCTATCCAGTATAAGCCGCCAAGGGACAGATCTCCTCTTGATGTCGGGTCTCGGACGGGTTCATCAGAACGAAGATGGAGGGATGCACGCAATAGGAAGGATGCTATCCCCATATCCTCCGACCATGGAGGTAAGGCCCAACCTCATCGCCCATCGCCATCGCCCCGCTCACCCCAACATCGCGAAGACACCAAGGCTCACCGTCGTACGGATATGTCCCCGCCAAGGCAGGGCGACATCGTCATCCGCGATAACGCAGAGCAGACCTGTCATGACGGAGAGCACAACAAAGGACACAAGAGCAGGTCGCGCCATGACCCTCCGCGTCCGACAGGCAACCGCGACAAGCGTGAGGCGTCACGGGAGGGTAATAGCAAGAAGGCTAACCCACCGCCACCTCCGCCTCTGTCGCCACCTAGCAGTCACCATGGCGGAGGGGGCTCGCGTCGTTCATGCAGCCCATCCCCTGTTGACAAGAAGAAAAGAAGCCTGGAGCCATACGACGCACATTCACGGATAGACAAGATCCACGAAGCCCGGGAAGGACCATACCTGGGACCACGTTGCTTTGGACCGGCGATACGGTCTGCAACTTACCCCAAAGGTTTCCGTACTGACAAGACCATCAAGCCCTATGAAGGAACCGCTAAGCCAGCTACATGGTTGCAAGATTACGGCAACGCGGTGGAGATCGCCGGGGGTAACCCCAACGTTGCCATCAAGTACCTCCCATTGATGTTGGCGGGCACGACCCGTCAATAGATTGATGACTTGCCGGAAAAATCCATCTGCAATTGGTTGGACATGCAAGAAGCATTCACCAAGAACTTCGAGGGTACGTACAAACGTCCCTGCACTGTTGGCGATCTACAACGGTGCGTGCAAGAGAAAGACGAGACATCTCGCGCCTACCTCTCCCGCTGGCTGGATATGAAAAATTCCTGCGCAGGAGTGCACGCTCAGACCGCCATGGCCGCCTTCATCGATGGGTTTGAAAGGGGCACGTTGCTCCGACATAAGCTGAAGCGCTTGCAGGACAATCACCAGCTAGACTTGAATCAGATGATTCAGTTGGCCAGTGAGTTCGCAGCTGCCGATGACGATGCTCGCGGCTCTTTGCCGGCAACGGCCGTTCCAACTCAAGCTCGGAGGAACAGCAGCACAAAGCGGAAAACTGCTCCAGAAGAAAAGCAAACTCCCGACATGGTCGCTATGACCTTTGTAGGACGAGGTGATGGCAAAAATGTGGCCGAGGACGGGGAGCTGGTCGTGGGCAGCAGCGAGGAAGTGAAACTACCTCGGCAGCACTCCGAGTTCCCCAAACCTATGAAGAGTACCGCGATATGTCGTGCCTCGTACACCTCGATGTCAACGGCAAGGCCACCCATACCAATCGACACTTCAAGTTCGTCAACAACCTCAAGGAGGACCCAGAGTACGGCTACAAGCGAAGTCAGAAGAACATACCACGAGGCAAGGGCAAGGGGAAGAAGAAGGAGGAGGAGTCCAAGGATTCAAGTGACATGGACGAGGACATTGACACCAAGCACGCCGCCAAGAGAGACGACAAAGGCAAGAACCCCTTTGAGAAGAAGGCGGCAGTTTTCCATACTTTCCGTGGCACCCCCACCATCCGACAACAGAAGACCTCTATGAGGATACTGATGGCTACTCTACCCCTAGTTCCCTAGTTCGTGCTGAAGGGAATATGCCCTGAGAGGCAATAATAAAGTGTTTATTATGTGTATTCCAAGTATATGATAGATGTTTATTTTGCATGCTATAATTGTATTAATACGGAAACGTTAATACATGTGTGTTTAATAAACAAACAGAAAGTTCCTAGTTATGCCTCTCTCATAAACTAGCTCGTTGATTAACAAGATGATCAAGGTTTCCTGATCATGGACATTGGATGTTGTTAATAACGGGATCACAACATTAGTGTAATGGTGTGATGAACATTCATCCGAAGTATAGCATTACGATCAAAGTCATTGAGTTTATATTGCTATAACAACTTACGAAGTGATCCTAATCCTTAGACCATGAGATCATGTCAATCACTAACAGGAAGAGTTTCTTGATAACATCAAACGTCACACCGTAACAGGGTGATTATAAAGATGGATTCAGAACTAATAAAGTGTTATGTTGAGGCTCATGGATCGAGAGTGGAATTTGTTCATCCCGATGACGGATAGATATACTCTGGGCCTCTCGGTGATATCACATTGATTAGCTTGCAAGCAAGTGATTTGATCACTAGAATGTTATATCACAGGAACGAGAAAAGAGTGCATGTCGGTAACGAGATCAAACTAGGTATGGAGATACCGATGATCGAATCTCGGACATGTAATATATCGTGAAACAAAGGGATTAAGATACTAGCGTAAAAGGTTCCGACGATCACAAGAAAGTCATCGTTGAATGTGTGGGAGTCAGTATGGGTCTCTAGATCCCGCTTCTGATTATTGATCCGAGAGGGGTCTCTATCATGTCCGCATTATTCACGAACCGTAGGGTGACACACTTAAGAGACACCGACTTCCAATTGGAGCAAATGTTTCATGCCGAAAGAATGAACAAGCGCAGGAATTTATTTCACTAGATACCGAAACAGGTTTTCGGGTGAAATTGCATAAAGTGGTTATGCATGTGAAATAGAATTCTAGCAAGGGGTTATTTGTAAATGTTTGTCATTAAAGTAATTGACAAAATTCTGAATAAAATAAAAGAGTTTTATTTAATGAGAGTTTGCATTAAATTTGGTGGAAATTTAATGGGAATTTGAGTGGACTTTTGAGTGGAGGAAATTTAAAGGGCATTTTGTGAGTGGAGTGTCCACCCACATGAATGAAGGAGGAGGGCAGCCCCATGGCGGCCACCCCTTGGGTGCCCCCTCCTCCTATAAAAGGAGCCCCCTCCTCACTTGTCTCTCACACCTCCTCGTGAAGGATCTCTCTCCCCCTCTAGAATTTATCCCCCATGGTCTCGGACTAGCGAGATACATGTTCCGGTGGCTATTCGGCAAGAAAGAGTTGTGCTTCCGCTGCATCGCTGGAGCGAGGAGGCGGAGGTTGCTCGGTGCCTCGAACGTGTGTGCGAGCACGGATGCGCTACTGTTTTGCGGCGCTAGGACTTCCTCTCGATCTTGAGATCGGCAAGAGATCGTCTACATCAACCACGAGTTGAACTCGTTAAGCTTTGTCGGTCTTCAAGGGTATGTTCTCTACGGATATACATCCGCCCGTTTTTTGTATCTAGTATATAGATCTTGGTTTATAGTTCACATCGTAGGAAAATTTTTGTTTTCTATGCTGCGAACCCTATAGTGGTATCAGAGCCGGATCTATGCGTAGATACTTTACACGGGTAGTACACATATGAGTATGTGGGCGATGATGATCATGTTGTTGCTCCTTTTTTGTAATTTTGTATATTGGTGGCATAGTGGGATGAAACGGCCCGGACAAACTTTACATGTCCTCGCACATGAGACCTGTTCCACGCTTGACATGCAACTAGTTTGCATAAGTGGCTAGCGGGTGTCTGTCTCTCCTACTATAGTCAATATCTATTTTGCAAGCGAGTTGTCAACAATTTGATTATCCTCGTTGTGGTTCATGTTCGTAGGTAAGAACGGTTTTATCTCGAAAGCCCTAAGCCACGTAAAACTTGCAGTGGATAAATTAGAGGCGTCTAGTTTAGATTGTTGCTGGGCTAGTGTTATGATATGGTAGTGTTGTAAGTAGAAGTATGATATGATACTCTTACAACACACATAGCGTGTAAAATCCATAGACCTTGGATTTACACATATAGGTATGATAGTGATCATACCACGATGCACATGATAGAGATCATATGCGGGAACCATATCATTTTACTAATAAACATATGATGTTTGATAGCATCTTATATTGCTTGTTTAGCGCTTTGTTAGCATAATAAGATGATCCCTCATTTAAATATCAAGATAAGAATGTGTTCTTCCTTTAGTATGCACCGATTATGTTTTCGCTCCAAGACATCACGTGATGATCGGGTGTTCTTGGATCCATGACCATATTTCGGTGTAAAAGCGATTACACGCGAATACTAAGGTTCTAACTTGGCGAGCCTAGCATGTACAGACATGGCCTCGGAACACGGACCGAAAGGTTAAGCATGAGTCATATAGTTGATATGATGCCCATTTGATGCTCGCCTTTGAAGCTATACCGACTCACGTGATGATCGGACTTGGTGTAGTGGATTTGGTTCATGTAATCACCAAAAAGGCACGAGGGATGTCGTTTTTGAGTGGGAGTTCATTCGATTAGTTGAACTCAATCTATCATACACTTAGTCTAAACTTTACAAATTTTGTTGTATATGGCACCACCTGCTTTTAATTTCAATGTGTTCATGGAGAAAGAGAAACTAGCAACGAACGGTAGCAACTTTACCGAATGGGCCATGAATTTGAGGATTCTCCTCTCTGCTGCACAAAAGCAGTATGTGCTAGAAGCGCCATTAGGCCCCCCACCTTTAGATAATGCCCCTGACAAGGAGAAGAATGTCTATCAGACTCGTCAGGAGGACCACAACTTAGTTCATTGCGGCATATTGTATGGGCTAGAGCCGGAACTTCGAAAGCGTTTCGAAAACGGCAATGCATTTGATACAATGGGTGAGTTGAAAATGATTTTCGACACACATGCTGCTGTAGAGAGCTACAGCGCTTCAGAAAAGTTCTTTAGCTGCATGATGGAAGAGCACAGCTCCGTTAGTGAGCATGTACTCAAGATGTCGGGTTACTCCGATAAGCTTGTGTCCTTGGGAATATCGATTCCCATTGACTTAGGCATCCATCGTGTTCTTGGTCTACCGCCACCTAGCTATAAGAGCTTCGTGATGAACTATAATATGCAAGGCATGAAGAAGTCTCTCCCCGAGCTTCTGTCAATGCTTAAAACTGCAGAAGTGGAGATCAAAAAGGAACATCAAGTGTTGATGATCAATAGGAACACTGGTTTCAAGAAAGACAAGAAGGAAAAGCGGAAGGGAAGTAAGGGCGCAAGCATGTTGCCGCTGAAAAAGAAACCCGAGTTGGACCTAAGTCTTATTCCGAGTGCTACTATTGTAAGGGACCCTTTGGGCATAAGCGCCCAAGTATCTGGCGGACAAGAAGGCCGGCAAGGCAAACAAAGGTATATATGTTATACATGTTATTGATGTGTACTTGACTAGTGCTCGCAGTAGCACACGGTATTTGATACCGGTTCAGTTGCTAATATTTGTAACTCGAATCAGGGGCTGCGGAACAAGCGACCGCTAGCAAGGGGTGAGGTCAAGATGTGTGTCGGCAATGGATCAATCGTTGATGTGATCGCCGTCGGAACGCTGCCTCTCCACTTGCCATCGGGATTAGTTATAAACTTGAATAAATGTTATCTGGTGCCTGCACTGAGCATGAACATTGTATCTGGATCGTGTTTGATGCGAAGTGGTTATTCATTTAAATCCGAGAACAATGGTTGTTCCATTTATATGAATGAAATCTTTTATGGTCATGCATCGATGATGAATGGTTTATTTCTATTAGATATCGATGATAATGTTACACATATTCATAATGTTGATGCTAAAAGCATTAACCTTAATGATGATATATCCGCATATGTGCAATCGCCGTCTAGGTCATATTGGCGTTAAGCATGAAGAAGCTCCATTCGGATGGACTTTTGGAATCACTTGATTATGAATCATTTGATACATGTGAGCCATGCCTTATGGGCAAGATGACTAGAACGTCGTTTTAGGTTCAATGGAGCAGGCGACATTTATTGGAAATCATACATTCGATGTATGTGGTCCAATGAGTGTGTCGGCGAGGTGGATATCGTTATTTTGTTACTTTCACGGATGATTTGAGTAGATACGGTTATATCTACTTGATGAGACACAAGTCGAAACCTTTGAAAAGTTCAAGGAATTTCGAATGAAGTGGAAAATCATCGTAATAGAAAGATCAAATTTCTACGGTCCGACCGTGGAGGTGAGTATCTAAGTTACGAGTTTAGCACTCACATGAAAGAGTGTGGAATTGTTTCACAACTCACACCTGCCGGAACACCACAGCGAAATGGTGTGTCAGAACGTCGTAATCGTACTTTATTAGATATGGTTCGATCTATGATGTCTCTGACGGACTTGCCGTTGTCATTTTGGGGTTATGCACTAGAAACTGCCGCATTCACTTTAAATCGGGCACCATCTAAATCCGTTGAAAAGACACCGTATGAATTGTGGTTTGGAAACAAACCTAAGCTGTCATTTCTTAAAGTTTGGGGATGCGATGTTTATGCGAAGAAACTTCAACCGGATAAACTCGAACCCAAAGCGGAAAAATGCGTCTTCATAGGATACCCTAAAGAAACTATTGGGTATTCCTTCTATCACAGATCCAAGGGAAAGGTTTTTGTTGCCAAGAATGGATCCTTTCTAGAGAAAGAGTTTCTCGCGAAAGGTGTGAGTAGTCGGAAGGTAGAACTCGAAGAGGTTGTGGAACCTTCTCTTCAAAGTATGGCGAGTAGCCTTGGTAGGAAGTTGTTCGGAGTTGGCTCCACTGTTGAAGAGGGAACTAATGATAATGATCATGAAACTCGAAGAGAGTACTACCGAACCTCGCAGGTCAAACAGACGCGGCAGCTCCCGGTCAGACGGAAATCCTGTCATGAATTTCATGGTTGATGAAAATGATGACCTGCGACGTATGAAGAAGTGATGATGAGCCGGATTCCAACAAATGGTTAGAAGCCATGAAATCCGAGATGGAATCCATGTATGAAAATCAAGTTTGGAACTTGGTGGAATTACCTCACGGCCGAAAGGCCGTGGAGAACAAATGGATTTTCAAAAGGAAAAGCGTCTTGATGGTAATGTGACCGTCTATAAAGCTCGACTTGTCGCAAGGGGTTTCGACAAATTCAAGGAGTTGACTACGATGAGACATTCTCTCCGTAGCGATGCTAAAGTCAGTTAGGATTATGTTAGCAATTCTGCATATTTCGATTATGAGATATGGCGGATGGATGTCAAAACCGCGTTTCTCAATGGTAATATTGAAGAAGAGTTGTATATGATACAACCAAAGGGTTTATCGATCCTAAGGATGCTAACAAGGTGTGCAAGCTTAGATCCATCTATGGATTGAAGAAAGCATCACAGTTGGAATCTCCGCTTTGATGAGGTGATCAAAGAGTTTGGATTTGTCCAAACTTATGGAGAAGCTTGTATTTACAAGAAAGTGAGTGGGAGCAATGTGGCATTTCGATATTATATGTGGATGACATATTATTGATCGGAAATGATATAGATCTTTAACAGTGTTAAAAGTTATCTAAACAAAGAATTTTCAATGAAGGACCTAGGTGAAGCGTCATACATATTAGGCATAAAGATCTATAGAGATAGATCTAGGCGCCTAATAAGGCTATCACAAAGTACCTACCTTGATAAGATTTTACAGAAGTTTAAAATGGACGGAGATAAGAAGGGGTTCTTACCTATGTTGCAAGGCAAGACATTGAGTAAGACTCAAAGTCCGGCTTCGGCAGAAGAAAGAGAGATAATGGACAAAGTCCCCTATGCTTCAGCCATAGGCTCTATAATGTACGCCATGCTATGTACAAGACCGGATGTGGCACATGCTATTAGTTTGACTAGTAGGTACCAATCGGATCCAGGTTCGGAACAATGGATAGCGGTCAAGAATATCCTTAAGTACTTATGAAGAACTAAGGATATGTTTCTTGTATACGGAGGTGAAGAAGAGCTCGTCGCTAAGTGTTATGTCGACGCTATCTTTGACACCGATCCGGATGACTCTAAGTCTCAATCCGGATACGTATTTCTCATGAATGGCGGAGCGGTTAGTTGGAGGAGCTCCAAACAACCTGTGGTAGCGGGATCAACAACGGAGGCCGAATATGTTGCTGCTTCAGAAGCGGCTCAGGAAGCATTTTGGATGAAGGAGTTCATATCCGAACTAGGAGAGGTGGCAAACGCGTTGGACCCAATGGTGATCTATTGTGACAACAATGGTGCCATTGCCAATGCCAAAGATCCAAGGTCTCACAAGCATTCCAAGCATATTAAGCACCGGTTTCACTCCATCCGCGAGCATGTCAAGGATGGAGATATAAAGATTTGTAAAGTACATACGGATCTCAATGTAGCAGATCCGTTGACTAAAAATCTCCCTAGAGCAAAACATGATCAACACCAGAACTCAATGGGTGTTAGATTTATCACTATGTAACTAGATTATTGTCTCTAGTGCAAGTGGGAGACTGAAGGGAATATGCCCTGAGAGGCAATAATAAAGTGTTTATTATGTGTATTCCAAGTATATGATAGATGTTTATTTTGCATGCTATAATTGTATTAATACGGAAACGTTAATACATGTGTGTTTAATAAACAAGCGAAAGTTCCTAGTTATGCCTCTCTCATAAACTAGCTCGTTGATTAACAAGATGATCAAGATTTCACGATCATGGACATTGGATGTTGTTAATACGGGATCACAACATTAGTGTAATGGTGTGATGAACATTCATCCAAAGTATAGCATTACGATCAAATTCATTGAGTTTATATTGCTATAACAACTTACAGTGATCCTAATCCTTAGACCATGAGATCATGTCAATCACTAACAGGAAGAGTTTCTTGATAACATCAAACGTCACACCGTAATGTGGTGATTATAAAGATGGATTCAGAACTAATAAAGTGTTATGTTGAGGCTCATGGATCGAGAGTGGAATTTGTTCATCCCGATGACGGATAGATATACTCTGGGCCCTCTCAGTGATATCACATTGATTAGCTTGCAAGCAAGTGATATGATCACTAGAATGTTATATCACAAGAACGAGAAAAGAGTGCATGTCGGTAACGAGATCAAACTAGGTATGGAGATACCGATGATCGAACCTCGGACATGTAATATATCGTGAAACAAAGGGATTAAGATACTAGCGTAAAAGGTTCCGACGATCACAAGAAAGTCATCGTTCAATGTGTGGGAGTCAGTATGGGTCTCCAGATCCCGCTTCTGATTATTGATCCGAGAGGGGTCTCGATCATGTACGCATTATTCACGAACCGTAGGGTGACACACTTAAGAGACACCGACATCCAATTGGAGCAAATGTTTCATGCCGAAAGAATGAACAAGTGCAGGAATTTATTTCACTAGATACCGAAATAGGTTTTCGGGTGAAATTGCATAAAGTGGTTATGCATGTGAAATAGAATTATAGCAAGGGGTTATTTGTGAATGTTTGTCACTAAAGTAATTGACAAAATTCTGAATAAAATAAAAGAGTTTTATTTAATGAGAGTTTGCATTAAATTTGGTGGAAATTTAATGGAAATTTGAGTGGACTTTTGAGTGGAGGAAATTTAAAGGGCATTTTGTGAGTGGAGTGTCCACCCGCATGAATGAAGGAGGGGAGGGGGCAGCCCCCATGGCCGGCGTCCACCCCCTTGGGTGCCCCCCCTCCTCCTATAAAAGGAGCCCCCCTCCTCACTTGTCTCTCACACCTCCTCGTGAAGGATCTCTCTCCCCCTCTAGAATTTATCCCCCATGGTCTCGGACTAGCGAGATACATGTTCCCGGTGGCTATTCGGCAATAAAGAGTTGTGATTCCGCTGCATCGCTGGATCGAGGAGGCGGAGGTTGCTCGGTGCCTCGAACATGTGTGCGAGCACGGATGCGCTGCTGTTTTGCGGCGCTAGGACTTCCTCTCGATCTTGAGATCGGCAAGAGATCGTCTACATCAACCACGAGTTGAACTCGTTAAGCTTTGTCGGTCTTCAAGGGTATGTTATCTACGGATATACATCCGCCCGTTGTTTTTATCTAGTAGATAGATCTTGGTTTATAGTTCACATCGTAGGAAATTATTTGTTTTCTATGCTGCGAACCCTACACGTGCGCTGGTCGGAGATTCCAATTACTTGGGACAGGAAGGATCACCTAGACCTCATCCCTATAGAGAACCAATACGCCATGGTCATCATGTTGGATATATGCCCTAGAGGCAATAATAAATATAGTTATTATTATATCTTTGTGTTTATGATAAATGTTTACATTCATGCTATAATAGTATTAACAAGGAAACATTGATACTTGTGTGATTTGTAAACTTAATTTGAAGTCCCTAGTATAGCCTCTATACTTCACTAGCTTGTTGGTTGATTAATGATTGTGGTTTCCCTATCATGAACATTGAGATGTTATCAACAACAAGATCATATCGTTAGGAGAATGATATGGTGGACATACTCCTATAGATAAGCGTAGCATAAAGATCAAGTCATTTCAATAGTTCAATTGCTGTATGCTTTCTGATACATAGTAACCTAATTCCTTCGACCATGAGATCATGCATATCACCTTTACCGGATGGATGCTTTGATGACATCAAACACCACACCGTATCGGGTGGCTATAAAGGTGGCATTGAGTGTTGAAAGTATTGGTTGAAACACATGGATCAAGAGTGGGATTTGTCCATCCATATGACGGATAGATATACTCTGGGCCCTCTCGGTGGAATGTCATCCAATTAGCTTGCAAGCATGTGACTGGCTCACAAGGGATCACATATCACGGAACGAGAAAAGAGTACTTATCGGTATGCGAGATACAAGCGATCATAACCTCGGATAAGTAAACTATCGTGAGACAAAGGGAAATTGGTATCGTATGTAAGTGGTTCATTCGATCGCAAAGTAATCGTAGAAATATGTGGGAGCCATATGAATTTCCAGATTCCTCTATTGGTTATTGTTGAGAAGTGTCTCGATCATGTCCGCATAATTCACGAACCGTAGGGAGACACACTTAAGGATTGACGTTGTTTGAGTAGTTATGGTATTATGAGAAAGAGACCGAATGTTGTTCGGAGTCTCGGATGGGATCCGGATATCACGAGGTGATCCGGAATGGTCGGAGAATAAGATTCATATAAGGAAAGTCCGTTTGAGTTCGGAAATGATTAGGTGTTTTCATCGGGAATGTTCTAGAAGGTTCCGGAATGTCCGGCACTCCAGGGGGAAGGGGTACATGAATGTGTCATTACATATTGGAATGATTGCATCATGTACTAAGTGTTCTTGCTGTTCCAAATAAAGGATTAAATTGAATCCTAAAACAGAAAAGTCAAATGGCCAGTTTGAAAGTCAAACGGCTAAAACAGGAAACTGTGGGAAACAAGCAAGAGGAGGCAAAACCGACTTGGGGGAGGAGTCCCTCCTCTCCAAGCCGGCGCGCCACCCAAGGCCGACTTGGGGAGGGACTCCCTCCCCTTGGCCGTCCCTCCCACCTATAAAAGGAGGGGCAGGGCCTCCTCCTCTAGACACACAAGTTTCTATCCTCTAATCTCCGGTTTAGAGCCGTTTTGGTTTAGAGCTTCTAATTGCACTAGCCTTCGGTTTAGAGCCTTCTAATTGGTGTGTCTAATACCTAGACCACTAATAGCTTTCTCATACTCCACCATACTCGCTCCGGCTTAAGGCGAAGCCTGGGATCTCCCTCTACTTAGGTACCACGTTGTCTTTGCCAGGAATCGCGAGAGAGTGCTACAACCTCCGCACTTTGGAACAAGGAGAGGAAGGTCTTCGTCGAGTACCGAACGTGTGACCGATCATGAAGCGCCAGAACGCAGCACGGAAGGATCGTCTACGATCTTGAGATCGGAAAATGCGACTACATCACCCACGAGAATCCGCTCGTTAAACACTTTGGAATCTTCGAGGTGAGTTATTCCATCGACTCGTTGCTACAATCTAGTAGATAGATCTTGGCTTGTTTGTTTGTATGCGATAGAAAATTTTTGTTTTCCATGCTACGAATCCCTACATGGTATCGAGCCGTGTCTATATGTAGATCATTGCTGAGTAGAACACAATGGTCATTGTGGGCGTTGATGCTTTTATTGTCAATTGCTTCTTGTGTACTTTGCATCTTGCGGTATGTTGGGATGAAGCGGCCGGGCTAACCTTACATGACATCGTTCATGAGACTTGCTCCACGCTTGACATGCAACTTGTATTGCATAAGTGGCTTTGTGGGTGCTGTTTCTCCTAGCATAGTTAAGATCCAATTTACAACGGTGATCAACAATGCTAGTATCAATGTTGTGGTTCTTGTTCGTAAGTTAGAACGACACTTATTGAAAGCCCCAAACCACGTAAAATATGCAAAGAAAGTAGAGGCGTCTAACTTTGTTTTGCAGGGGTGTGCAGTGATGTGATATGGCCATGATTGTGATTATATTTGATGTATGCAATGTTCCTTATTGTAAGTTGGCAACCGGATGGAGCCATATGGTTGTCTTTAATTTATGTTAAGACCCGCGTGTCTATTCAAAGTAGTTGTAATAGTTGAAGCCGGTGGACGACAACCATGGAGAAGCGTCATTGACCTTGATGCAATGCCGGTGATGACGGAGATCATGTTCGTGCTTAAAGATGGAGATCAGAAGCACAAAGAAGAAAGGCCATATCATATCACATATTATTGAATTGCATGTGATGTTAATCCTTTATGCATCTTGTATTGCTTAGTAGACGACGGTAGCATTATAAGATGATCCCTCATGCACATGAATTTCAAGTCATAAAGTGTTCACCCTTAGTTAGCACCGTTGCTAAAGCTTGTTGTTTCGAAGCACCACGTGATGATCAGGTGTGTTAGATTCTGCAAGTGTATACAACGTGAGCAAGCCAGATTTGCTCATGCGGAAACTAAGGTTTGATCTTGACGAGCCTAGCATGTACAGACATGGTCTCGGAACACGGATCACTGAAAGGTAAAATATGAATCATATAGTAGATATGATGAACATGACGATTGTTCGCCATTGAAACTATATCAACTCTCGTGATGATCGGTGTTGATATAGTGGATTTGGTTCGTGTGATCACTAAAACAATGTGAGGGATGTTGTTTTGAGTGGGAGTTCACCTAGTTTAATTTCATTAATTAATTTGAACTCTATTTGTCATAAACTTAGTCTAAACTATTGCAAATATGTTGTAGATCAATGGCAGCCCCTACCATCAATTTTAATGCGTTCCTAGAGAAAGAAAAGTTGAAAAACAATGGAAGCAACCCGGACTGGTTCCGCAATTTGAGGATTGTCCTCACGGTAATAATTTGACCTATGTCTTTGGATGCATTGGGTGACCCACCTGCAGCTGATGCTCCCGATGAAGTAAAGAATGTTTACCTCGCTCGGAAGAATCAGTACTCCATAGTTCAGTGTGCTATCTTGTATGGTTTGGAATCGGAGCTTCAGAAAAGGTTTGATAATTCAGACCCATATGATATTGTCGAGGATCTCAAATTGATTTTTGAGACTCATGCGGCAATTTAAAGCTATGAGGCTTCTAAAAAGTTCTTTAACTGCAAGATGGAAGAGGGCAGCTCCGTCAGTGAGCATGTGCTTAAGATGTCTGGGCACGCAAACAAACTTCAAAGCTTGGGTATAGTGATTCCTAATGCTTTGGGGATTTACCGTGTCCTCCAATCACTACCACCAAGTTACAAGAACTTTGTGATGAACTACAACATGCAGAACATGAACAAAGAGTTGCCAGAACTATTTGCTATGTTAAAGTCTGCAGAAGTGGAGATCAAGAAAGAGCACCAAGTGTTGTTGGTCAATAAGACCACCAAATTCAAGAAAGGCAAGTCTAAGGTAAGGGACACTTCAAGAAGGGTGGTAAGAAAGTTACCACGCCGTGAAGAAGACCAAAGCTGGGCCCAAGCACGATCTTGAGTGCTTTTCTTGCAAGGGAGAAGGTCCTTTGGGCGGAATTGCCCAAAGTACTTGGCGGATCAAGAACGGCAACATCAAGAAGAAAGGTATATCGATATACATGTTATTGATGTGTATCTCACTAGTACTCGTAGTAGTGCTGGTATTTGATCTTGGTTCGGTTGCTCATATTTGTAACTCGAAGCAGGTCTGCGAATAAACGGAAGCTAGCGAAGAACGAGGTGACGATGCGGCGTGGAAGCGGATCAAAGTTTGATGTGATCACGGTCGACGCTACCCTTCATCTACCATCGGGATTAGTTTTATACTTAAATAATTGTTATTTAGTGCCCGTGTTGAGCATGAACATTATATCGGGATCTTGTTTATTGCGAGACGGTTTACTTGTTTAAGTCGAGAATAATGGTTGTTCGATTTATATGAGTAATATGTTTTATGCACATGCACCTTTGATAGATGGTCTATTCTTATTGAATCTCGATAGTGGAAATACATATCAAAAACATTGAGGCTAAACGTTTGAAATCAAGCGATAATTCGACCTATATGTGGCACTGTCGTCTTGGTCACATTGGAGTGAAGCGTATGAAGAAACTCCATTCCGATGGACTTCTTGAATCACTTGATTTTGAATCACTTGAAAGATGCGAAGCATGTCTGATGGGAAAAATGACTAAGATTCCATTTTCTGGTTTGATGGAGCGAGCTACGGACTTATTGGAAATCATACATACCGATGTGTGTGGTCCAATGAGTGTAGCATCGCGCGGTGGTTATCGTTATGTTCTTACCTTCACGGATGACTTGAGTAGATATGGGTATATCTATTTCATGAAACATAAATCCGAAACTTTTGAGAAGTTTAAGGAGTTTCAAAGTGAGGTAGAGAATCAACGTAACAAGAAGATTAAATTTCTACATTCTGATCGTGGAGGTGAATATCTAAGTTACGAGTTTGGCGAGCATTTGAAGAAATGCGGAATACTTTCACAGTTGACACCACCGGGAACACCACAGCGTAATGGTGTGTCCGAACGTCGTAATCGAACTCTCTTAGATATGGTTCGTTCTATGATGTCACTTACAGATTTACCGCTATCATTTTGGGGTTATGCATTAGAAACAGCCGCATTCACTTTAAATAGGGCACCGTCTAAATCCGTTGAAACGACACCGTATGAATTATGGTTTGGGAAGAAACCTAGATTGTCGTTCCTTAAAGTTTGGGGATGCGAAGCCTATGTAAAGAAGTTACAGGACAAGCTTGAACCCAAAGCAAAAATGCGTCTTCATAGGATACCCAAGGAAACTATTGGGTATACCTTCTATCATAGATCCGAAGGCAAAATCTTCGTTGTTAAGAATGGATCCTTTCTAGAGAAGGAATTTCTCTCGAAAGAAGTGACTGGAAGGAAAGTAGAACTCGACGAGGTTGTCAAACCTTCTCTCGAATTGCAGTAGCGCAGACCGAAGAAGTTCCTGTGGTGCTGCACAATAAGAGAGGAAGCTAATGATGGTGATCATGAAACTTCGGTTGAAGTTACTACAGAGCCTCGGAGGTCAACGAGAACTCGTACCACTCCAGATTGGTATGATCCCGTTATGAGTGTCATGTTGGTGGACAACACCGATGACCCTGAGACATATGAGGAAGCGATGATGAGCCCAGATTCCAATAAATGGCAGGAAGCCATGAAATCCGAGATTGGATCCATGTACGAAAACCAAGTATGGACTTTGGTGGACTTACCGGATGGCCGAAAGGCTGTCGAGAACAAATGGATTTTCAAGAAGAAAACAGATGTTGTTGGTGATGTTACTGTCTATAAAGCTCGACTTGTCACAAAAGGGTTTCGACAAATTCAAGGAGTTGACTACGATGAGACTTTCTCACCAGTAGCGAAGCTAAAGTCTGTGAGGATTATGTTAGCAATCGCTGCATATTATGATTATGAGATATGGCAGATGGATGTCAAAACAGCATTCCTCAATGGATATATTGATGAAGAGTTGTATATGATGCAACCCAAAGGTTTTGTCGATCCTAATGATGCTAACAAGGTATGCAAACTTCAACGGTCCATCTATGGATTGAAGCAAGCATCCCGAAGTTGGAATCAACGTTTTGATAAGGTGATCAAAAGTTTTGGTTTTATACAAACTTATGGAGAAGCTTGTATTTACAAGAAAGTGAGTGGGAGCTCAGAGCATTCTTAATACTATATGTGGATGACATATTGTTGATTGGGAATGATGTAGACCTTCTTAATAGTGTCAAGGAATATTTGAATAATAGTTTTTCAATGAAGGATCTTGGCAAGCTTTACATATTAGGCATAAAGATTTATAGATATAGATCAAACGCCAAATATCATTGTCACAGAGTACATATTTGGACAAAGTTCTAAAGAGGTTTGGAATGGAAGAAAGCAAGAAAGGGTTCTTGCCCATGTTGCCCAATACGATCTTGAGTAAAACTCAAAGTCCGACATCGGCGTAAGATAGAGAAAGGATGAGTAAGACTCCTATGCCTCAGCCATAGGATCTCTAATGTATGCCATGCTATGTACTAGAACCGACATTGCATATCGTTAGTTTAACTAGCAGATATCAAAGTGATCCAGAGTGGATCATTGACAATGATCAAAAACATCCTTAAGTACTTGAGAAGAACTAAGGATATGATTCTTTCTTATGGAGGTGATGAACAGCTCGTTGTTAATGGTTACACCGATGCTAGTTGGAACACCGATCCGGATGATTCTAAATCACAACTGGATACGTATTTATTTTGAATGGTGCGAAGTAATGGAGGAGTGCAAAGCAAAGCGTTGTGGCGAGATCTTCAACTGAATCGGAATACATGGTCGCTTTGGAGGCTTCACAAGAAGCGATATGGGTGAAAGAGTTCATTACAGAGCTGGGTGTGGTTCCTAGTGCGCTGGACCCAATGTCTATCTACTGTGATAACATGGGCGCCATAGCCAATGCGCAAGAACCAAGGTCACACAAGAAGCTGAAGCATATCAAGCTGCGTTTTCACGCTATTCGAGAACATATCCAGGATGGGGATATAAAGATTTGCAAAGTACACATAGATCTGAATGTGGCGGATCCGTTGACTAAACCTCTCCCGAGGGCAAAACATGACCAACACCAAACTTCCATGGGTGTTCGGTATATTACCATGTAATCTAGATTAGATGACTCTAGTGCAAGTGGGAGACTGTTGGAGATATGCCCTAGAGGCAATAATAAATATAGTTATTATTATATCTTTGTGTTTATGATAAATGTTTACATTCATGCTATAATAGTATTAACAAGGAAACATTGATACTTGTGTGATTTGTAAACTTAATTTGAAGTCCCTAGTATAGCCTCTATACTTCACTAGCTTGTTGGTTGATTAATGATTGTGGTTTACCTATCATGAACATTGAGATGTTATCAACAACAAGATCATATCGTTAGGAGAATGATATGGTGGACATACTCCTATAGATAAGCGTAGCATAAAGATCAAGTCATTTCAATAGTTCAATTGTTGTATGCTTTCTGATACATAGTAACCTAATTCCTTCGACCATGAGATCATGCATATCACCTTTACCGGATGGATTCTTTGATGACATCAAACACCACACCGTAACTGGGTGGCTATAAAGGTGGCATTGAGTGTTCGGAAAGTATTGGTTGAAACACATGGATCAAGAGTGGATTTGTCCATCCATATGATGATAGATATACTGGCCCTCTCGGTGGAATGTCATCCAATTAGCTTGCAAGCATGTGACTGGCTCACAAGGGATCACATATCACCTGAACGAGAAAAGAGTACTTATCGGTAACGAGGTTGAACTAGGTATGCAGAGATACCGACGATCATAACCTCGGATAAGTAAACTATCGTGAGACAAAGGGAAATTGGTATCGTATGTAAGTGGTTCATTCGATCGCAAAGTAATCGTAGAAATATGTGGGAGCCATATGAATTTCCAGATTCCTCTATTGGTTATTGTTCGGAGAAGTGTCTCGATCATGTCCGCATAATTCACGAACCGTAGGGAGACACACTTAAGGATTCGACGTTGTTTGAGTAGTTATGGTATTATGAGAAAGAGACCGAATGTTGTTCGAAGTCTCGGATGGGATCCGGGATATCACGAGGTGATCCGGAATGGTCCGAGAATAAGATTCATATAAGGAAAGTCCTGCTTTGAGTTCGGAAATGATTCCTGTTTTCATCAGAATGTTCTAGAAGGTGCCGAATGTCCCAAGACTGGGGAAGGGGTACATGAATGTGTCATTACATATTGGAATGATTGCATCATGTACTAAGTGTTCTTGCTGTTCCAAATAAAGGATTAAATTGAATCCTAAAACAGAAAAGTCAAATGGCCAGTTTGAAAGTCAAACGGCTAAAACAGGAAACTGTGGGAAACAAGCAAGAGGATGCAAAACCGACTTGGGGGAGGAGTCCCTCCTCTCCAATCCGGCGCGCCACCCAAGGCCGAATTGGGGAGGGACTCCCTCCCCTTGGCCGCCCCTCCGACCTATAAAAGGAGGGGCAGGGCCTCCTCCTCTAGACACACAAGTTCCTATCCTCTAATCTCCGGTTTAGAGCCGTTTTGGTTTAGAGCTTCTAATTGCACTAGCCTTCGGTTTAGAGCCTTCTAATTGGTGTGTCTAATCCCTAGACCACTAATAGCTTTCTCATACTCCACCATACTCACTCCGGCTTAAGAAAGCCTCATGGGATCTCCCTCTACTTCGGTACCACGCCAGGAATCGCGAGGAGAGTGCTACAACCTCCATTTTCTGGAACAAGGAGAGGAAGGTCTTCACGAAAATCGAACGTGTGACCGATCATGAAGCGCTGCGAACGCAGAATGAAGGATCGTCTACACGATCTTGAGATCGGAAAGAGTACGACTACATCACCCACGAGAATCCACTCTCGTTAAACACTTTGGAATCTTCGAGGGTGAGTTATTCCATCGACTCGTTGCTACAATCTAGTAGATAGATCTTGGCTTGTTTTTTTGTATGCGATAGAAAATTTTTGTTTTCCATGCTACGAATCCCTACACATCAACCCTTTGATTGATGACAATGAGTTCACCAAATGTATGGTGGATAGTGGAAGCAGCATCAACATCATGTACCTGGATACACTGCAGAAGATGAACTTGATGGAGGCAAACCTAAGGCGGACCAACACCATCTTCCACGACGTAGTTCCTGGTCGGGAGGCTCGGTCCCTTGGGTGCATCACACTTCAGGTAGCCTTTGGTGATGTTAATAATAACCGCCAAGAGCGCATGACCTTTGAGGTGGTCTCCTTTAAGAGCGTGTAGCACGTCATATTCGGCCGTGACATATTCCACACCTTCATGGCCAAGCCATGCTTCGTCTACAACAAACTCAAGATACCTGGACCAAACGGTGTCATCATCGTATCCGGAAGCTTTGCCAAAGCTAGGGACTGCGAGATTAGAGAAGCAGCCTACGTGGAATCTGTACTCTACAGCAAATAATTCAAGGAGATACAGAGCAAGGTCGATGCATCGGATATGCCCACGTCTAAGAAACAAATTTCCGACTCCGCTCCAGCATTCAAGGCTGCCATCAAGACCAAACCGGTGGAACTTGTGGTAGGCGATGCCTCCAAGACCACCGCCATTAGGACGAACCTGGATCTCGAATAGGAAAGCGCGCTCGTCGAGTTCCTCCGTGAGAACAGGGACATATTTGCCTGCCAACCTGCCGACATGAAAGGTGTACCTAGGGAACTTGCCGAGCACAGCTTAAACATTGATCCAAAATGCAAACCAGTGAAACAACCTCTACGACGCTTTGGAGATGAGAAGAGACGCGCCATAGGCAAAAAGATAGCTAGGTTACTTCAAGCTAGTTTAATCCGAGAAGTCCTTCACACCCAATGGGTGGCCAATCCTGTACTTGTCCCCAAAAATGGAACCAAAGAATTTAGAATGTGCGTTGATTACACCGGCTTGAACAAAGCATGTCCCAAAGATCCATTTGCTTTGCCTTGCATTGACCAAGTCATTGACTCGACGGCTGGCTCGGAACTTTTGTGTTTTCTCGATGCATACTCAGGATACCACCATATCAAAATGAGGAAGTTGGACCAATTGGCCACTTTGTTCACTACCCCCTACGGCACTTTTTGCTATGTCACGATGCCCTTTGGGCTGAAAAACGCAGGTACTACGTACCAGCGGACAATGCAACATTGCATGCACGATCAAATTGGTCAGAACGTTCACGCCTATGTGGACGATATAGCGGTGATGTCTAAAAAGTCAAATGACTTAATCTCCGACTTAAAAAAACCTTTGATAATCTCCGGAAATACAACATGATGCTTAACCCTAAGAAGTGCGTCTTCGGGGTTCCAGCCCGCAAATTGTTGGGCTTCATCGTTTCCCAGCGTGGAATCGAGGTCAACCCGGAGAAAATCAAGGCCATCTTATACATAAACCGTCCGACATGCCTAAAAGACATACAACGACTAACAGGTTGTGTTGCAGCAGTTAGTCGGTTCATCAGCCGACTTGGAGAGAAAGCTCTGCCGATGTACAAGTTGCTGAAGAAGGCGGACAAATTCACGTGGACGGACGAGGCAGATGCAGCATTGAAGCAGCTCAAGGAGATTCTTTCCTCAGCGCCTATCCTTGCAGCACCCGAGTCTGGTGAGCCCATGTTAATTTACATGGCGGCCACCAACTAGGTAACCAACATCGTCGTCGTGGTAGAGCGGAAGGAAACAGACTATGAGCACGGAGTTCAATGACCAGTTTACTATGTAAGCGAGGTCTTGACGGAGTCCAAGCAGCGTTACCCGCACTACCAAAAGATAGCGTATGGAATATTCCTTGCTTCTCGGAAGCTGAGGCACTATTTCCAGGAGCACCTCATCACAGTGGTGAGCAAAACTCCACTGTCCGACATCATCAAAAATAGCGACGCTACAGGAAGGGTCACAAAGTGGGGCATCGAACTTGCCGCCTTCGAGATCACCTACAAGAGACGCGACTCTATCAAGTCACAAGCCTTGGCGGATTTTATCGCAGATTGGACAGATATGCCAGATGCTACCCCATTGCCGGAACCAGAATACTGGGTGATGCACTTTGACGGATCAAAGCTGCTCAACGGCTCGGGGGCTAGTGTATTGCTATAGTCACCAACTGGAGACAAGCTACACTACGTTCTGCAAATCCACTTCGAGGCTACTAACAACATGGCGGAGTATGAAGCACTCATTCACGGATTACGCGTAGCCAAGGATATTGGCATCAAGCGCATAGTTTGTTGTGGAGATTCCGACTTGGTTGCCCAGCAGGTGGCTGGCACCTGGAATGTGTGGAACCCTATGATGGCGGCATATCGAGACGAAGTGGACAAGATATCCAAGAGCTTCTTTGGCTACGAGGTCAAGTATGTACCTAGGGAGCAAAACGAGGCGGCTGATCTGCTGTCTAAGCTTGGATCAGGGTGCAAACGTATTCCGCCAGGAGTTTTCCTAGATCATCTACGAATACCATCCGTGAAGGGAGCAGACATCAACAACCCGGACAGAGTAGACTCTTTCATCCACATGGTGGCAAAGGTCCCTCCATCTTGGACAAAACCGTTCATGGGGTATCTCGAACACGAAACTTTTCCCGACGATGAGGTCGAAAGACAGCAAATAGTACGACGAGCAAAGGGCTATACCATAATCAATGCAGAGCTCTACAAAAGAAGCACTACTGGTGTATACCTTAAGTGTGTTTCCCAGCAAGAATGTATTGAAATCCTACACTGTAACACCCTCAGAATCGGCCCTATGCAAGTTTCAGTGCTTCCCGCCAAACCCGCATAGAAACGATTCAAAGGTGCCCACCAGGCACTTGCGTGCGGGTGGAAAACGAAGTAATATCATTACACAATAGTCCTCGATGGAACCCACAAAACATATATATACAACAGCGACTCAAAGAGTCAAGAATACGGATATACAATACAAAGATCCAAATCACCTGGAAAACGATAGAGCGTCCGACTACGGACAAGATGCAAATGGGGCTAAGAGCCCTGAAGAATAACCAATGGCGTCCATAACCCTGCCCAGGCCAAGCCGGAAGGGTAACCCTGCTAACGACGTCGATCTCAAAACCTGCTTAAACAAAAAGGGGTGCCGACAAAGGGCAAAGGAAAAAAGAGAGAGTGGTCGATCTTGAGGCCGATACCGAGACTAGAATTCGGCGGTCCTCGCCTACATAGGTATGGTGGACTGAGCGGCAGCGCAGCATGCACTAAACAACCTATAGAGACTCGATATAACTGTCGGCTACCAAAGAGGGATAAGAAAGACCTATTCGGAACCATCCTGATACTACCACCAAACATACCCATCCTGGTATTTCCCCCTCGAGACCAAACGAGGAAGTCAACCGAGGAACTCACACAGTTGGCAGTTTTATTCATTCTGTTATAGTGGCGGAAATTACTAGTCAAATATAGATAGGCATCCTGATATAATAAGCAGTGGGCACTTTTAGTTAACCATTCCATTGTAGTTGCAACACTTACTAGTCAGATACAATTAGCATGAGATATCCCAAACCCAGCAGTTGTTGGTACTTTTATTTAGCCATTCCGTGGTAGTGGAGCTGATTACTAGTCATATCGGATACAAGTCAAATTATAATAGTAAACTTTAGTTATAGTTGTCTATGATCGAGAACTGTGCTCCAAGTCGTCCATAACCACGGACACGGCTTTTCGAAAAGATTAAACCCTGCAGGGGTGCACCAAAGTATCCACACGCATCTTGACCCTTTTGCGGATCGCTTAACATACACCCATCGGTATGTCGGCGGGGCCTAAGTCATGACGTTCCCAGACCCAAATCAAGTACATGGGGCCACCCACTAAGCTACCCAAGAACGGTCGGTCTCTCTCGAGACGGACTCAGGGTTTGTGTAGACGGATGTAAACGACTGGGAACCCGAAAGTGTGACTGGGCTTGTCGATACAGCGAAAAGGTGTCACGATCCTAAACAGTACAGGTGATCCTCGCACAATCGTAAATAAAGCAGTAAAGCATGGCATAGGTACAGGATAGTAATAAAGCCCCAAACTACTTGTGGACCCCGGTACAATACTTTGAAATCAGGTACAATCGATGGGGGTGCCCACACACCCCAACTGTGGTTAGCGCGCTCGATCTCGGAACAGGTGTCAAGAACTCGGGGTCCTACGGGACACCAGTGAGCGGTTAAAACCAAATATTGTCTATTACCCACCGGTGCCTCTGCATTTACCTACTTCAATTTTAGTTATTCAACAGTAATTAAAGCCATGATCATCTCCAACATTAAACATGCGGCAATACTCCAACAACTGTGGTACTTGACGACACGCAACAGCACTTGAGCAAGCGACTACGACGCGCAAGTCCAACTATCTACCAAACAACAGGTAATAGGATGTGTCCAAGGCAATATAAGGCTGCAAGGGATATCTCGGGTACGAAAACTAGAGCATCGCAACACAGATAGCAATAGATCAACAGGAGGGAATAAATACTATAAAAGTAAGATAGGTAGAAAGGGGGGAGGTGCTCGCCTGAAAACATTGCCGAAGGTTCATCCGAAGATCGGGTCGACACTCGCATCAACTCATCGGCCTAATCTGCGAAGAAGCAAAACACTAGAAGAAACACCGGATGCACTATTTAATACTACGGTAGAAAATCGGGCATGATGCATGTATGATGTATGACATGGCAAAGGTGCGATGCAATTAGGCCATATTAAGCGGAACCGGGGTCCCGACAACTAATTAATAGGTTCATGTTATTTATCTACCCCGCAAATTAAATGTTGGATTAGCAAGACCAAACGTGGCTTCGGTTCGCTATGCCAATTTAAATGAAGTCCGGAATAAGACAAAGATATCCCGCAGATGGACTCCATATTTAATTATGAGGTGAATCGGCATAATGCCCCAACCCACATGATATGCATGCGAGATGAACAATTAATATGCAACAAGATGATAATGTAATATTATAAAAATAGGGGCTTAGGGCACACATCTGGGTCGGAAGATCTTGGGGTTCCGAGGGGTTCGGGGTCCGGTCTCAGGGTTCGACGGGAAGGCAAGGTTCGGTTCGATGAGATCGTTCTTCAGAGGTTGTCGAAGGACTTGGTTCGGAGTCGGCGGCTCATCGGATTCGCCCTAGTCAGGGTCGATCTTGTCGTCGCGAAGATCTTGTCGGGTCCGTGTTCTGGTTTGGTCTTGGCCTTCGGGGTGAAGTACTTGGCGTTCCGTGTCGGCGATCTTGGCGTTCGGCAACCTACGAAGTAGACCTTGGAGTTTCGCGATGATCTTGTCGATTCCCTGTCGAAGGCCTTGGCGCTTCGGATCGGTCTTCGGTTTCGTGTGGTAGATCTTGGTGTGTCGGCATCACCGGATCCATGTAGGCGCACTCTGTCTCGGCGTCTTCGGGTCCGGGGCTTTGGCTAGAAGAGCCGGGAAGGAGAACTTGGGCCGGGAAGGAGATCTTGTCGCATCCGAAAGGTATTTGGAGTCCTTGGCGGTTTTCTCGAAATTCCCTGGGTACATCTTCACATGTTGGTGGCCTCGGTCAAAGCGCATGGGCCAAACACAGAACAACAAGGATCACTGTGATACACAGGTAGCCACGCAGCGAGATGCGTCCTGGCGCTGTAACCGAAGGATACCAAAACGCACCCTCTAGCACAGAGACGCCATGGGAGTGCGTTCGCAGGAGGTCACGGTCAGGGCCAGCGCTTGGCAGGGCGGCAAGGTGACGCAACGGCGGGGCTCTCTGGGTGGCGTGGAGGTCGGAACAAGGGCAGTGCCTGCAGGGAAGGCGGCGAGCCTCAAGGAAGAGTCCGGGGCGATGAAACCGCGCGGGTGGTCGGAGGAGCTCGGCGGCCGAGAGGAAGTAGAGGCGCATCCGCGGGGCTCGCTCGCGGGCGGACGCAGGCGACGCGGGGCGGCTCCAGCATGGCGGTGGCGTCAAACAGAGGGCCGGGCTCGAGGCGGACGGAACATGGCGGTCGGAGCAAGGAGGAGAGAAGCGGTGGGGTTGGGGATCCGAGGCCGCCCTGCAGAGAGAGACGGGTTCGGTGTAGGCGACGGGAGGAGAGCAGGCGGCCAGGCGAGGTCTGGCGGGATCGGTTCAGGCGCGCTGTCCGGGTTGATGGAGGAGAAAGCGACAAGGGTGGGGCCAAGAGCGGTTCGAGGGACGCGGGGTTGGTGGGCGGTGTGGTGCAGGTGGCCCTGGGTGGGTGAGGTGGTGCAGCGATTGGGTGGGGTTTTGGGCCAGGGGGATGTGGAGAGCCGTGAGTGGCTGTGGTGATGTGGAGGGTGGCTGGGTAGACTAGGTTTGGGTAGGAAAAGGGTTTAGGTAGTCCGGTTTTGTACTAGGGGTGGCCGACTGGGTCGGATCGGCCCGGTACGGCTGCCCCTAAAAATAAAATAAATGTTTTAATATTTAAAAATGGGGCTTTTGAAAACCGTTGGTAGACAAAGCAAAATATTCCGGAGACCCGGGTTTTGGATTTGAAATAAAGGCGGGGTATTTAGAAAACAAAATATGCTTTTCGAAAATAGTTTCAGACAAACAAATGCATGATGATGACGATGCTCAAATGCAATGTGGCATGATGACATGAGCATGCGGTCATGATGATGCAATGCACAAAAACAACGCGATTTTCTAGTAGTGGTTTTATGGGCGCCACAATTCGACACCACTAACAATGGATCTCGCCCTCGAGATCCGCCTCATGGTACCGGGAAGAAGGGCGGCGATCTGAATCTTCTCGCATCGTGTAGATCCTCGCGACACCACTAACAAGAGGTCGTTGTCCGTGATCATCAAGAGAACACTCCGGGAACAAAGGGCGACGGTAGAGTTATCTACAAATAAATCCACCTCTAACTTCGATAGAAGGAGGGAACCGATGCATTCTCATACACTTCAATGTACAAAAGCGAATAGAAGGGGTAGTCGGCATGGGGGCCAATCCATCATGCACCCAAACTATTACTCCGCATAATCAGTAGAAAAGCGTGCAACCATTCTCGGAATCAGACTGAAGATCGCGACAATCGAGGTTCAAGAACAAAGGAGTGATGTAGACTCTGCATCGGATCTGGAGTAGATGATGTCGTCGCGTCAGAAAGCACCGGAAGGCACAAGAAGGAACAAAGAGAAGTCCACCAGACGAAGGATTCCTCGGATAGCATGAAGACCAGATGTAGCAACACCGTTACCAAAGGAGGAAGCGAAACCCTGAAGGACCGTGGGAGCATTTTCACTTCCAAGTTCTGGGAAAGTTTCCAAAATGCTTTGGGAACAAAGTTGAACTTCAGCACAGCCTACCACCCTCAGTCGCAAGGACAAGTTGAAAGGATCAATCAGATTCTGGAGGATATGCTTCGTGCTTGCGTCATCTCTTTTGGCATGAAGTGGGAGGAATTGTCTTCCTTATGCTGAATTCTCTTACAACAACACCTTCCAGAAAAGTCTGGATATGGCACCATTTGAGGCTCTCTATGGTCGCAAATGCAGAACTCCGATTGGTTGGTCGGGTGCAGGAGAAAGAATATGGTTTGGCCCTGACATTGTGACTCAAGCGGAGGAGAAGGTGCATATCATTCTTGAGAATCTAAAGATTGCTCAAAGTCGCCAGAAGAGCAATTATGACAGGAAGCACACGGACATGGTGTATGTTCCTGGTGATCTCGTTTACCTTCGTGTCACTCCCATGAAAGGCACGCACCGTTTTGGTATCAAAGGAAAGCTGGCTCCTAGATACATCGGTCCATTCAAAATTCGTGGAAGAAGAGGAGAAGTTGCTTATGCTCTTGAGCTCCCGGAAAAACTCAAGTTCCATGATGTTTTCCACATCTCTCAACTCAAGAAGTGCTTCAAGGATCCCGGCAGGACCGTGGATCATGAGCTAATCAATCTCCAAGAAGACATGTCTTATCAAGAACACCCCACAAAAATCCTTGAGACCGCAGAAAGAAGGACTCGCAACAAGTCCATCAAGTTCTGCAAGGTGCAATGGTCGCACCATTCCGTTGACGAAGCCACTTGGGAACGTGAAGATGAGCTCCGTGCCAACTATCCTACCCTCTTTGTGTCTTCTTCTTCTTCCTAGAATCTCGGGGCGAGATTCCTGTTTAGCGGGGGAGAGTTGTAGCATCCCATTTGTCTAACAACTCTAATGCTACTTGGTTTAGTAATATAATGGCTACTTCCTACATATAATTGTTGCATCATCATTCTATCATGCTCATGTCATCATGCCACTTTGCATTGAGCATCATATAAAACCCTTTCCAATTTGGATCTTCTCTCATATGCATCATTAATTGTATTTTGCCTCTTGATATTGTATTTGGTTCTTGATATATTGTTTAAATGCCCAAGTTGAGTTGGGGGCATATCTTTTATTCAACTCCACCACCTTTCTTTTACCACCTTACAATTCCACCATCCCATTATCCTTGAGCTTGTAATTACTTTTCTTTTGGTGGTTAATCTAGCTCATGGGAGATATGGTGGGTCCAAACTATAAATTCTTCTGCTTGGCCTTTACTCCATATTTTGGGGATGCATGAGAATAATGCCATGTTTATTACTTTGTTTTCCCAAGGATGACACATGGCATTAAATGCTTGCATGGGCCATGCAACCATCATCATCCCTTGATCTCCTTTGTTTTTCTTTGGTTTTTGAGTGGATCATCTCTCTTCTCTCTCTTCCTCCTTTGGGCTTGGTCTTATTTGATCTTGCTTAAGCCCTATCCTCACATCAACATATCTCTCTAAACCCTCACCACCTTTCTTTCCTTCCTCTCTATTTTCTAAATCTTGTTTGATCTTAGCTTGTTTTTGCTTGATGCATGCAAGCATCTAAAACCCTAGCTCTCACCTCTTCCTCTCCAATCTAGCTCAAACAAAACCCTAAACCTACCTTTGTTTGGATAAACCAAACCATCACATCTCACCCCTCTCTCACCTCACCTCTCCTCTCACCAACCCGAGGCTACCCTCTCCCTCTCTCGGCCTCCCTCCTCTCTTCTCTCTCTACCATGCTTGCCCCACATGGCTACCCTCTCCCTAGCCCCACAACCCATCTACCCCATACCTAGCAAACCCTAACCCGAGGCTAACCCTAGTTAACCCTAGCCCTAACCCGATCTCCCCCTCTCTCTCGGCTCCCCTCCCTCCTACCAGGCAGGGCCACCACGCCACCTCCCTTGGTCCCTCCCCAGCCCTCTCTCGGCTACAAGACAGAAAAGAGAGGGAAGAAGAGCCCTAGCCCGAGCTACCCCCCCCCCTCACCTTTTGTAAAGGTGACCACCACACCATGTGATCCTCCCTCTCCCTTATATCCAACCCCATCCACCCAGAACTTCCCCCAGATCCCATCTAGTAGGCGCCCAAGCACCTCACCCCTTTCCCTTCTTCCTCCCAAGCCACCATGGCCATCTCCTCCTCCTAAACCCTAGCTTGCCGATGACAAGGGAGGCATCGAGCTGGAAAGGAAGAGCCGACGTCCAGAGGCTCCCTGCATCTCCTTCGGCTGACCACGGAGGGAGCGACTGAAGCCCTAGAGCTGTCGCCATGGCCGGGGAACTGGCTCCCGTCATGAGCCCGCCAGATCCCTTCCACCTCAGCGTCGATGACCACGCCAGAAGCTCTGGTGAGCCCTCACCCCTCGTGCAAGGTCCTCTCCCTCTGCACCGTAGCTCAGCGGCCTCCGCCGAGCACCTCAAGTGTGTGCTGCCAGCGCGGCCAGCAGCATCGCATCGTTTCGCCCTCAGTATCGCTTGTGCCCAAGGCCATGTGCCTTCCCGTAGTTGCTCTCGAACGGAATTTGTAGAGCTAGGCTTTCTCCATCTTTTCTTTTTGCATCATCGCAAGATTCAAGGCTTGCCGCCATCTTCGTGGCAAGATCGGGCTACCGGGTGTTTTCGCCTTCAGTTCGTCAGGCTCCAAACGGACCACTCCTGGCGTTTTTGCACATAGGCCCCTGGGAAAAACCAACCCGCAATCCTGCCTCCGCCTGTTCTTTTGTAAAAAGGCACCCCAGTTATCCGATCCTCAACCCACGAGCCCCGTGAGGCCCACGTGGCACACACTGCGCATGCATGGCCCCACCTTCTCCTGTCCCCACTTGTCTGTCTCTCGGGGTAGGATTTCCTGAGTACCAAAAGTATTTGCTGTTATCTGTTTCAAATTCAAATCTTTTCAAGTTAATTCAAATTCAATTCAAATTACAAATCTATTTAAATCTAAATGAATTAATAACTTTCAAATGATTTGGAATTTGAATTCAAACCTTATATGAAATGTGTTTTGTTTTTGAATGTTAATTCAAATCTTTAATCAAATATTTTCAGAATTAATTTAAATAGTCAACCTTTGACTTTGACCCTATTTAATAATTTTGACTTTAAAATAAATTTAAATTCATAATTCCAAATAATACAAATAATATATGTTTTTGAATCAGAAAAATGAGAGGATTTCAAATATGCCATCCAAAATATATTTTGGGCACTTAAAATTTCAAGTTGAATTAAATTACAATAAAATGCCCTTCACCTTAATTAATTAATAACTTTTGATTTATAACTCCAAATTTAACAAATGATATGTCTAAAATGATCAGCTCGACGAGACCTTTCTGTTTATGCATTCCATGTTCTGTTTTGAAGCATGCATCATATATATATAAGGTATACAGCAACTTAATTGAGTACAAAACATGGTTAAAACTCAATAAAATGTTTATTTCTCGTATTCTACACCTCACCCATGCCATGCTACATTAATTGCCATGCAAATTGTGCATCATTCATCATGGCATGATTGTTTGCTTGTCACATCTTACTCATATGCTTGTGCACTGTATTTATATTGGCCCTTGTTTGTTTGGTTCTTCTTCGAATAGACGATGAGAAGGGGATATATCAAGAGACCCAGGAGCACTACCCAGATCCTTCTCTCGCTTCAACTGAGCTGCCAGGAAAGCACTACCACATGCTTGCATACATATAGTACCTATTGCCTCTATCTTACTCTTGCATCATTGAGTCGCGATTGCATTAAACTGAATCCCAAGTATTGCATAGCCTTTACTTTTAAACCCCACCAAGCTTGTTCCCCATCCCATGAGCCATTACTACAGGAGTTGTTTGAGCCATGCGAGTCGAGAACAAAGATGTGTAGGGTATGTGAGAGTCGATGGATAACGAGGTACCTAAACAACTTAACTCGAGTAGTAATGGGATAACTAATGAAAGTGGCACCGTGAGCAATATCGCTATTTGGTTTTTCATGGTCACTTATGTCCCAGGGACCCCGAGTACTTGATTCCTGTTCCTTGAATATTCGCGCTATCCACATCCGGGAGGCTTATGGGACCCCCCGAGCCGTAGCTTGATTCATTCTTATTTCTTGGGGCCACAAACTAGTTTGAGGTTTTATCTACTATCTGTACTTATGCCATGCTTTATCGCTTTATTTACGATTGCGAGGAGCACCTGCATCGCTTAGGATCGTGACCCGTTTGCGGTATCTACAAGCCCACACTTTCGGTTCCCAAATGTTTCGTAGGACCCACAAACCTTGAGTCCGTCTCAAGTCGCTAACTTCGCTATGGTATACTTAATGGGGTGGCCCCCTGAAATATTTCTGAATCTTGTGATTGCTTTGTCGTGAAAGCCTCGTTGAGTTTTGATTTGGTTTTTCTGAGGTTGATCGAGTGTGTGTTGCTATTTGTGCACCCCTGCAGGGTAAAACTTTCTGAAAGCCGTGTCCGCGGTTATGGACGACTTGGAGCACAGTTTCTCGATCATAGACAAGCATAACTAAAGTACCACTTTAACTTTGACTAAGAAACTGACTAGTAACTAGTGCAACACTCATGGAATGGATAATAAAACTGCCAACGGATTGGGGGTTGTTCGTCCGCTTCCTCGTTGGTAAGCGAGGAGGAGGATGGATCTGATGATATTACTGTTATAACTGTTGTCATTAATTCACGGACATCCGTCTATCTTTGGTTAGGCGGATGGTTAGCGAGTATCTATAGAATTGTTAGGGTTTATCTTTTGCTGCAATTGTGTCACCCCAGGTTGTGTCCCCTTTAGAGGCATAAAGACTTGCCGAAAACCCTAGGGTCTCACACGATAAATTATTTGATTCAGATGAACAGGTACACTCACAAGATGGATACTGGGTGGAGGAGGCGGATGATGTGGGCAACGATCGTTCGGTGTAGATATTCCGGGAACGGGGATCCGTGAGATCTGTGGGCAGGATGTGCTTATTTATGGGGCATCTTATGCCGATTTTCTTCTTAACCGTACTCGGATCTTGTTTGCCGCTTCCGCCTGATACTCTGATGTTTGATGTATGAGGAGATATCCTAAACTATTATATCTATCTAGGACATTTGAATCTTGTCGTATGGCGTTGCTATATTTCCTTTCTTTTTAGATGGAACGGCTCTGATGTACTGTTGTATGGTGGCTTGCATACATACTCATTTGTGTATGTAGTTGATCCCTTCGCCTGCCGATTACACCGCCCGTTCTTGTCCCGATGTTTGGAAGTGGTTGGGACGGCCGAAAGGTCTACCTGTGAGTGGCATTTGGGCCCCACCGTACTATTTCAACCATTTCCGCTCATCCAGGCTTGTAACTAGGAGCGTAATTCACCGAGGTAGTTACCCGGAAACTGTGAAGACAATTGTTGAATGGCTTCCTCCTGTCAATGTCAAAGAAGTGCGGAGTTTCCTTGGTTTGGCTAGTTATTGTTGTCGCTTCGTTCAGAACTTTTCGAAGATAGCGAAGCCTCTTACCGATCTCCTCAAAAAGGGCAAGAAATACCTTTGGACTCCTGCTTGTCAAGCAAGCTTTGAGACACTCAAAGAGAAGCTCACTTCCACACCAGTCTTGGTTCCTCCGGATACATCTAAGCCTTTCCAGATATTCTGTGACGCCTCTTTGCAAGGATTGGGTGCGGTCCTTATGCAAGAAAAACAAGTTGTTGCTTATGCCTCTCGACAGTTGAAGACGCATGAGATCAACTATCCTACTCATGACCTCGAGCTCGCAGCAGTTGTCTTTGCTTTGAAACTTTGGAGGCATTACTTGTTGGGCAACCGTTGTGAAATCTTTTCTGATCACAAGAGTCTGAAGTATATCTTCACTCAGCCTGATCTCAACCTTCGGCAGAGGAGGTGGATTGAAGCAATCAATGATTTTGATTTGACCATCAACTACACTCCGGGCAAAGCTAATGTCATGGCCGATGCCTCAGCCGCAAAGCTTATGTCAACAACCTCATGATGGAAGAACAACAGCCTCTCTTGTGCGAGGAATTCCGTCAGCTCAACCTTGAAATTATGGAACAAGGGCATCTCCTGAACCTTCTGGCTACTCCTCTCTTGGAAGAAAAGGTTCGCTCTCGTCAGCTTGGTGATCCGCACACCAAAAAGATCATCTCCAAACTTCAGCTTCCGAAGTATGAGTCTTTCCACGTCGATGATCAAGGCACGCTTTTCTTTGAACACCGGATGTTTGTTCCGAACTACCCGGGTTTGAGAGAGCAAGTTCTCAAGGAGGCGCATGATTATGTTCTTTCTATCCACCCTGGCAGCACAAAGATGTACATGGACTTGAAAACACAATATTGGTGGCCGGGATTGAAACGATATTGTGCCAAGTATGTCTCGGAGTGTGATGTCTGCCGCAGAGTGGAAGTTGTCCATCAGAAACCTTTCGGTATTCTACAGCCATTGAAACCCCCGGAATGGAAATGGGAGAAAGTAGAGATGGACTTCATCACTGGTTTTCCAAGGTCGCAGAAGGGCAACAATGCAATCTTTGTTGTCATTGACAGGCTCTCTAAAGTGGCTCACTTCTTCCCCGTCAAGGAAACAATTTCTGGAATTCATTTGGTTGAGCTCTATATCAACAGAATTGTCTCTCTGTATGGGGTTCCGCTTGAGATCAGTTCAGACCGTGGGAGCATTTTCACTTCCAAGTTCTGGGAAAGTTTCCAAAATGCTTTGGGAACAAAGTTGAACTTCAGCACAGCCTACCACCCTCAGTCGCAAGGACAAGTTGAAAGAATCAATCAGATTCTGGAGGATATGCTTCGTGCTTGCGTCATCTCTTTTGGCATGAAGTGGGAGGAATGTCTTCCTTATGCTGAATTCTCTTACAACAACACCTTCCAGAAAAGTCTGGATATGGCACCATTTGAGGCTCTCTATGGTCGCAAATGCAGAACTCCGATTGGTTGGTCGGGTGCAGGAGAAAGAATATGGTTTGGCCCTGACATTGTGACTCAAGCGGAGGAGAAGGTGCATATCATTCTTGAGAATCTAAAGATTGCTCAAAGTCGCCAGAAGAGCAATTATGACAGGAAGCACACGGACATGGTGTATGTTCCTGGTGATCTCGTTACTCGTGTCACTCCCATGAAAGGCACGCACTGCTTTGGTATCAAAGGAAAGCTGGCTCCTAGATACATCGGTCCATTCAAAATTCGTGGAAGAAGAGGAGAAGTTGCTTATGCTCTTGAGCTCCGGAAAACTCAAGGTCCATGATGTTTTCCACATCTCTCATCTCAAAAAGTGCTTCAAGGATCCCGGCAGGACCGTGGATCATGAGCTAATCAATCTCCAAGAAGACCTGTCTTATCAAGAACACCACACAAAAATCCTTGAGACCGCAAAAGAAGGACTCAACAAGTCCATCAAGTTCGCAAGGTGCAATGGTCGCACCATTCCGCTGACGAAGCCACTTGGGAACGCGTGAAGATGAGCCCGTGCCAACTATCCTACCCTCTTTGTGTCTTCTTCTTCCTAGAATCTCGTAGATTCTGTTAGCGGGGAGAGTTGTAGCATCCCATTTGTCTAACAACTCTAATGCTACTTGGTTTAGTAATATAATGGCTACTTCCTACATATAATTGTTGCATCATCATTCTATCATGCTCATGTCAT
This sequence comes from Avena longiglumis, assembly GCA_030063025.1. Taxonomy (NCBI): domain Eukaryota; kingdom Viridiplantae; phylum Streptophyta; class Magnoliopsida; order Poales; family Poaceae; genus Avena; species Avena longiglumis. Next base: position 503,041,024 of record CP125977.1, read on the forward strand.
CATGCCACTTTGCATTGAGCATCATATAAAACCCTTTCCAATTTGGATCTTCTCTCATATGCATCATTAATTGTATTTTGCCTCTTGATATTGTATTTGGTTCTTGATATATTGTTTAAATGCCCAAGTTGAGTTGGGGGCATATCTTTTATTCAACTCCACCACCTTTCTTTACCACCTTACAATTCCACCATCCCATTATCCTTGAGCTTGTAATTACTTTTCTTTTGGTGGTTAATCTAGCTCATGGGAGATATGGTGGTCCAAACTATAAATTCTTCCTTGGCCTTTACTCCATATTTTGGGGATGCATGAGAATAATGCCATGTTTATTACTTTGTTTTCCCAAGGATGACACATGGCATTAAATGCTTGCATGGGCCATGCAACCATCATCATCCCTTGATCTCCTTTGTTTTCTTTGGTTTTGAGTGGATCATCTCTCTTCTCTCTCTCTCTTCCTCCTTTGGGCTTGGTCTTATTTGATCTTGCTTAAGCCCTATCCTCACATCAACATATCTCTCTAAACCCTCACCACCTTTCTTTCCTTCCTCTCTATTTTCTAAATCTTGTTTGATCTTAGCTTGTTTTTGCTTGATGCATGCAAGCATCTAAAACCCTAGCTCTCACCTCTTCCTCTCCAATCTAGCTCAAACAAAACCCTAAACCTACCTTTGTTTGGATAAACCAAACCATCACATCTCACCCCTCTCTCACCTCACCTCTCCTCTCACCAACCCGAGGCTACCCTCTCCCTCTCTCGGCCTCCCTCCTCTCTTCTCTCTCTACCATGCTTGCCCCACATGGCTACCCTCTCCCTAGCCCCACAACCCATCTACCCCATCCCTAGCAAACCCTAACCCGAGGCTAACCCTAGTTAACCCTAGCCCTAACCCGATCCCCCCTCTCTCTCGGCTCCCCTCCCTCCTACCAGGCAGGGCCACCACGCCACCTCCCTTGGTCCCTCCCCAGCCCTCTCTCGGCTACAAGACAGAAAAGAGAGGGAAGAAGAGCCCTAGCCCGAGCTACCCCCCCCCCTCACCTTTTGTAAAGGTGACCACCACACCATGTGATCCTCCCTCTCCCTTATATCCAACCCCATCCACCCAGAACTTCCCCCAGATCCCATCCAGTAGGCGCCCAAGCACCTCACCCCTTTCCCTTCTTCCTCCCAAGCCACCATGGCCATCTCCTCCTCCTAAACCCTAGCTTCGGCCAGACAGCAAGGGGAGGCGTCGGTGTCGTGGGAATGACCACGGCAGATGCTGCAATCGGCAGCGAGTAGTAGAACGAAGGGCAAGGGCGGCCAGCCATCTGCGGTGCGAGATGAGGGCAAAGACACAGGGTTTTACCCAGGTTCGGCCCCCCGGAGGGTAAAGACCTACTCCTGCTAGATTGTATTATGGAGGTGTTTACAGCGGGCGAACTCGGCGACTAGGCGGCGAGTTGCTTGGGTGTATGAGGGAACGTATCTCTACTCACCCCTTAGGGAGGTTTATATAAGCTTACCTCCCCTAGGGTTTACATATCTCAACCGATTCGGTTACAACTTTGTCAATCGCTTAACTCCTATCGACCGGGGCCTATCTACTCGCTCCTCGACCCGCCACCTTTTTGGCCTTGATCCACCGCTGCTCGGCCCACCCTTGGCCTGGGCTCGGGAACGCCCCGAGGATACCCCATTAGGCATATCCCCATCCCCCGGCCCCCGTTGATTAGGCCGCTGGTGGGGCTGCTGGCAGTCGGAGTATACGGCTTCAAGTTGGCATCCAGTCGAATCGTCGGCGGGCTCCTGCACGAAGGGAAAAAATCCGGCGAACCGAGTTGCGTCTTGGGTGAATCGAACCAACGGGTCGCGGCCTCGGCGAGTAACTCAGCGAGCCGGGTGGCAGGAGGCGGACCGTCGGGCGTGGTCAAACTAGCCGTTAAGGTAACTTAACGGTAACTTTCGGCGTAATCATCGCGCGGTAACGGCCCCCTAATTTGGCGGGCAGCTTCCGCTATATAAGAGGAATGGTAGGCTATCGAAAGCCAACCGCCCACCATTTCTTCCGAGTACGCACATCTTTCGCCTGTTGATCTCGCGATCCGACCGACCCGCAATCCTCCGACCTCCAAGCAAATCCTCGCCATGGCCCTTCCACGAACCTTGGGTAGATCCAAGTGCACAGAGCAACTGGCCTCCTTCGAGGAGGCCGGAATCCTGCGGGCCGGCTGCTGGCGAATCCCCGCAGCCGGAGAAACGACCCCGAACCCGCGCGAGAGAGAGTTCATCTGCTTCACTAGTCACCTCGAGCGGGGCTTAGGGTTTCCCACTTCTCTTTTTCGGTAACCTGCGCTTACCACGAGATCCAGCCCTCGGATCTGGGTCCCCATAGTATCGAGCAGCTCGCCATCTTTGTGGCGTTGAGTGTTACTTGGGCCGCCCTATTTTCCCTTGTGGCAAGATCTGTTCCACGGACGGATCAGCATGAGGAAGCGGCCCAATGCTAGCCGCGGCCTAACCTTCCAACTCAAATCCAAAGCCTCCTTCTTCGACCGATGCTGCCGCCAAAGCAGCGGCGATCGAAAGTCTTGGTTTTATGTGACCGAGGCGACCGAGGACGAGGCGGCGATCCCGTGTACTCGCCAACCCCGAGCCATGCAATCTCGGTCGTCAAGCTCCCCGACGACCAAAGGATGGTCGTTGACGAGATGCTCCGACCATTCGTGGTCCAAGAAGAAGGCTCAGACGGTGAACTTGTACAACTGTTGGCTTGGGCGGCTTGTTCCACTCGCCCAACGCGAGCACTATATGTACCACTACGGCCGAGAAGACTCGACGAAGGCCTGCCGCCGAGTGGAAGCCGGAGGACTACCTCCTGGCGTCAAGAGGATCACCCAGCGGCATACACGGATGCGCAGGCCGGCTCCTCCATACACCATGAAGCGTCCGCCCAACGGTAATAATTTGATCTTGTTCGCGATGCAGCATATGCAATCGCGGTAATTCTAACTTTGTTCCATGTTCAACGCAGCTATTTCAAGTAGTGGAAGGGTGGCTACCACCCGCCGATGACGAGAGCTCCGCCATCCGCCCAGACACAAGCGAAGTCGCCCCGCCAAGGGTAATGAGGACGATGAGGACGAATCAAGAGGAGATCGCCCCACCGTCCGAAGACCCGGCAACGCGTCAGCGAACTCGAGGCGAGCAGAGCCTCGAGGCCACGACGATGACGAGGAACTCCGGAGACCACCTCGCTCCGTGGGCCACTCCCCGAAGAAGAAGAAGGAGAAAGAGGCGAGGGCCCCACGAGGAGGAGGACAAGCCGCCAAGATGGCCTCACCGCCGGCCAGAGCAGCTCCGATGCCCACAGCTGCCGGTGACGGGCGGCCTGCAACAACCGCTAGATGCACCATCCATGGAGGCACCGCTGGCCTCGATGCCCCCTTCGCGCCGGTCTCCGGCTAGGAAGGCTCCACTGAGGCGACTTCGCCGCAAAGGGGTCCCAGCGTGGCGGTCTCGCCGCAAGGAGGCTCCTATGCAGCTCCTTGCAAGGAAACCTCCGCCGAAGGCGCCCCGGAGGCGCCAACCGCTACTTCAACATCAAAGAAACCGTCCGTGTCCTGGGCCTGGCGCCTGAACTGGGCTCGATCGCTTGGCCCCGAGCTGGAGAAACCGCCGGCCTTCGCAGTGGCTGCGTTTCATTCGCCGCCAAGTGAGTGTACTCGGCCGCTTTTCTCTTAGTATTTTGAATGTTTTTCTGAATTGTCTCGGCGCGTAGGGACCGGAGTGAAGAACATGGGCCACCCGACGGTGGTCAAGGTGCCCTCCGCCACTAGCGAGGAGGACCCTTCCGTAAGAGGAAGGTGGGCGAGGTCGCCGCTTCCAAGGCAGCAAGAAGGCCAAGGGCGATGACATCGCCATCGTCTCGACGACACGGCAGCCGCGCCGGCCTGGCCTGTGGAAGCGACCGCGTCCACGGGGAGGCATTGCTGCCTAGACCGGAAGAAGCGAGCCTTTGGGCGGGTGCGAATCGCTACCTTCCCCGCTTCATGACCAAGGCGGCACGGCGAGGCTGCGACTCAACCCCGCTCGAGACCGCCGACGCTGAGATTGACCAACGTCGCGGCACACACCGGCCGCTATGCGGACGCGCGAATCGCACAAAGATGCTTGGCGCGCCATCCAGTACCTCCGGTCCCCGAGGATCAGGTCGGTGCTTTGCAGCGCCTGATTCTTTATAGTTACTTGTTTTGTGCGTTCGAGTCCGGTCCCCGAAAAGCTTTCGCTAAATTGTAGCGGGTACGAGTGATTTTCGAGCCGCTTGATCCCGAGTGCGCACTCGCTAAATTGTAGCGGGTGGGCCGAAAATTTTCGAGCCGCTACCTCGAGTGCGCACCGCTAAATTGTAGCGGTGGGCACCGAGTAATTTTCGAGCCGGTCCGAGTGCGCACCGCTAAATTGTAGCGGTGGGCACCGAGTAATTTTCGTACCGACTTTGAAAATTTGCAGGTTTACAATCGAGTCAGAGCGATTGGCTGCGGCGTGTCGAGAAGGAGTTGGCGCTCCAAGAAGTAAACAGGAGCTTGTGCAATTGCTGCGCAGTGAGGTGGCTCGCCAGAGCTTGTCCTCGCCGGGCGACGGCGGCGTAGATCTGCGTTAATCGCTGAGCAAAGGATCGCCGACCTCGAGCGCGAATCGGAGGCGAAAGAAGAAGCGAATCGTGAGCAGGCGAGCTAAGGCCGCCGTTGCGCCGGAAGAAGACCGGAAGGTGTCGGAAGCCCTCATCGTTGGGCTTCGGACGATAAAACGCCGCTCAAAGCTTCATCACGGGCTCGCCCCGCTGTTTCGGTGAGTCGTCTTCCCAGTCTTGTAGTTATATTGTTTGTGGTTTCCGTGGTGCTCACAACTGTTTCCGTCTAGCAGGCCATGTGATTGGTAGCCATGAAGAAGCGAGTTCTCTTGATGCGAGGGAGTGCGTGAGCATGCTCGTCGACTCGGCGACGCTGTCGGCGACTTGCATCCGCGCCTACCTTCAAGAGATGTCGCCCACGGAGGTTATTCCCAGTGACCTCGTTGAGGTGTGGGAGTACTTGGAGAAGGCGCCCGCGGTCGTGGAGTTCATGACGCGGTCGGCGTTTCGACGTGGAGCGTCGACGGCTCTGAGCCTGGGACTCGCCCACTTCCCCGAAGACTTCGACCTCGACGATGTGACGAGTGGTTATCCTTCATCGTCTGGCGCGGTGGATCTGTCTCGTTCTTAAGCTGCAGAACGTGCCGCAGACGGAGCGTGTTTGGGCGATGGGCGACCTTCTTCCGTATCAGAAACGGTCGTCGCGAACGACCCCGAGCCGCCGCATCGCGACTTCAGGTCGAGCAGCCCTTCCGCGATGGCGGGCGGTGACAACTTATCCATCGAACCCGCATAATCGCATTCATCCGGAAGCGCCGGGACGCTGGTGCATCATCGTCGAAGCCTGTGGAATAGTGTTAGTAGCAGTTCTGCCGAGTAGGCATATTTTGTAATGTAAGACAATGCGATATGCGATTAAATGGAACGTTGTGTTCATTTTGCTATTTTTATGTGTTTTGATTGATTTTGGGTGAGTCCCCGAGCGTCCGCCTTTTGCGGGGTTCACCTTAGATATGATGTTTTGTTGTTTATCATGTGTGTTGTTGGTTGAGTCGACTACCGAGCTCGGAGAGCACCGCAAGGCGACTCCCTCGAGTGCTCAGATTTACCGCTTTCCAGACGCGAACGGGGCCGGGTGGCCGAGTCCCCGGCGTGGTACTTGGTAGTTCAAGGCGCGACTCGAGGGTGGTTGAGGATCGAGCGTTGGTATGAGCGTCACTCCTGCCTGGCCCGGTGGGTCAGTCGCGTGGCGAGTCCTGGGCACGCTCTCTTACTTGGCGTTTTTCCTGTCCGATCGAGACGAACTGGTATCCAGTCCCCGAGCGTGGTATTTAGCCGTTCGAGTCGCTATGCCGAGGATGCGGAGGACCAGGGTCGCTGTGAGAAGCGAGGATGATGTCTTGGTTCAGAAACCAGTCGAGCTAGGCGACTTCGATGGGGCTCGATTGGCGTTTTTCGTGACGATGCAACACTGAATGACTCGGTGCTCTTACATCGCGACTACTTAGCGTGCCGCTGTACCAAGGGTTGACTTCGTATTTTAGCATGACGCTGTTAATTACGAAAGCGAGTGGCACAAGGCATGGAGAGTAGACGAATTTTGCAAGAACTGCTTCTTTTATTCATAGCGATCGGAGAGTACATATGTGGGGTTCTAGGTATAGAACTTCCGGAGGAGATTTACATTCCACGGCCGCTGACGTCGAGTTCACCGTCCCCGCGACGCCGACGAGGTAGTAGGCGTCGTTGCGAGCACGCGCCCGATAGCGAACGGGCCTTCCCACGAGGGGAGAGCTTGTGCATGCCCTTCTTGTCTGGATGAGGCGTAACACCAAGTCGCCTTCTGGAAGGTGCGGGTTTTCACCCGTCGGCTGTGGTAGCGAGAGCCCTTGCCGATAGATAGCGGTGCGCGATCGGGCGAGGTCGCGGCGCCGTCGAGTTGGTCGAGCCCATCTTGGCGGGCCAGTTCGCTTATGCCTCCGTATAGTGGACGATCCGCGAGTCGTGTTCGAGGTCGGTTGGCATGCGGCTTCAGCCGTAGACCATGAAGAAGGGGTGAATCCCGACCTGTTGACCGAGGTGCGGATTCCCGATGACGGAGGGAAGATCTTCGACCCAGCATCCAGCGCGCTCGAGTGGTACTTTGGAGTCGCGCTTCAGCCGTGGAGGATGCTTTGGTTGGCTCGTTCCGCTGGCCGTTGATTCCGGTGTCGACGCGAGGTCGAGCCGGATGTGGTGCTCTCGCAACTCGCCATTGCTCCTTGGCGAAGTTTGTGCCGTTGTCCGTGATGATGCTGTTGGGGAAACCGTAGCGATATATGAGCTCGTAGGAACTTAGTGGCGATCTTCCGTCGCATTTCGGACTGGCTTGGCTTCTACCCACTTTGTGAATTTGTCGACGACCAGCAGGTGGGTGTAGCCAGAGGGGCCTTCTTGAAGGGGCCTACCATGTCCATGCCCCACACGGCGAATGGCCGTGATGGGGATTGTTTTGAGCGCCGAACTTGAACGTAAGGTCTGGTTGGCATACTTCTAGCACCCGCGCATCGCTGGACGATATCGACAGTCGGCATGCGGTGGGCAAGAGAAGCCGTGTCGCATGGCTTTGGCGACCAGGAGCGCGGCAGCGTGGTGGCCGCAGCTCGAGTGGATGTCATGTAAGATTTTGCGTCCTTCAGCCGGTTGGACGCAGCGTTGGAACACGCCGGTGACGCTGCGCTTGTGTAGCTCGCCGTCGATGATGGTGTAGGACTTGCATCGGCGAGCGATCATTCTAGCGCTTGTCTCGTCTGCGGGCAGGTTGCCTGTCTCCAGGTAGGCGATGTAGGGCTTGGTCCAGTCGTCTGGCTCGGTGACGAGTGCGACCAAGGTTGCCTCTGGTTGGAGCGGAACTCCAATGTCGATCTCCTTCGGGGGAGAGACTGATGGCGTGAAGATGGTGTCGAGGAACACGCCGGCAGGTGGTGCGAGTCGAGCCGACCCGATGCGAGAGAGGGCGTCGGCCTCCTCGTTCTTCCTCCTGTCGATCCACTCGACAGAGTAGCCGGTGAAGTGGCCGCCCACCTTGTCCACCTCTTGGCGGTATGCCGCCATGGTAGGGGAGACGGCGTCGCAGTGCGGCGACTTGACCGCAACGAGGTCGGAGTCTCCGTAGCATCAAGGCGATTGACGCTCATCTCCTTTGCGGCTCGCATGTCAGGAGTAGGGCCTCGATTCGCCATGTTGTTGGTGCAGGCGTGAATTCGAGGCGGAGGATGTAGCGGAGCTTGTCGCCTTTGGTGAGGTCAGCACTATCTCGCCTGCGCCGTCGCGTTCTTGGACCCGTCGAGTGCAGGCTCCAGAGGTACGGGCGGCTTCTTCCGCCGGGCCTCCTCCCGGCGGAAGTCGGCCGCTCGCGACTTAATCGCCTGCGTGGCTCGTACTTAATGTTGTGGACGCTGATCTCGACGGCCCACTTGGCGACCCGCCCGGTCGCCGCGATTGGATGATGTCTTGTAGTGGAGCCGAGGAGACGACCGTGATGGGGTGCTCTGGAAGTAGTGGCGGCGCCGCTGAGCTCAAGACCGCGTATACCAGCTTTTGGTATCATTTGGCGCGACTCGGTTAGGACCTCGCTGATGTAGTATACCGTCACCGGACTGGAGCTCTTTTCCTTCCTCTGCGATTCGACGACCATTACAGCCGACGACGCTCGGACGCCGCCGCGACGTAAACCAGCATGGGCTCCTTGTCGACGGTGCGGCGAGTAGTGGTGCGGCGAGTAGCACCTTTTTGAGGTCGCGAGCGCCGTCCGCCTCCTTGTCCCATCGGAAGGTGGGATTCTGCGCATCAGCGGTATAGGGCATCGCTTTTCGCCAGCGGGATGAAGCGATCGAGAGCCGCTACACGCCCGCCAGCTTCGACGCCGCAGCACTTTCGGTTTGCCGAGCCGGATCGTGTCGATCTTCGTTGGGTTTGCCTCGATCCTCGCTTTGGAGACGACGTACCTAGTAATTGCCCGACGGGTACAATCAAGGTGCACTTGCTCGGTTGAGCTTTATCTTGTACCTCCGCAGGTTGGCGAAGGTCTCGCGAGGTCGGCGAGTAGGTCGCCTTGGCGAGCGGATTTACGACCACGTCGTCGATGTAGACGTGGATGTTGCGGCCAATTTGGCTCGCGGGCATTCTTGCATGCACCGCTACGTTCTCCGGCGTTCTTGAGGCCAAGGTCATGGCGGTAGCGTAAGGCTCGAATGGCGTGATGAACGCCGTCTTCCTCGCCCTCGACAGCCATTTTGATCTGGTTATACCCAGTAGGCGCCGAGGAAACAGCGACTCGAGCCCGCGGAGTCGATTATCCGATCGATCCGGGAGGACGAATCGCTCCTTTGGGCGGCTGTTCAGTTTGTGTAGTCGATACACATTCTCCAGTCCCGCTTCTTCTCGACCAGACCGGCTTGCCACCACTTGAGTATTTAATTGGCGGATGAAGCCGCAGCGAGGTAGACGCTGCACTTCCTCGGCGATTGCCCGGCGGCGTTTTTGTTGAATGGTGAAGCGATCGCTGACTGGTCGCACTTTGGGGTCGGCGTTTAATTTGTGCTCAGCGAGCTCCCTAGGGACACCGGGCATGTCGGAGGGTTTCCATGCGAAGATGTCCCTGTTCTCACGGAGGAACTCGATGAGCGCCTTCCTATGCCGGGCTCATGCTCGTCGCCACCGTTCGGCCGGGTCGCTGGGACCAGCTCGACGGTGGTGTGCGTCGTGGCCTCAAAGGTTGAGGTGTTTGTGCCTCCGAGTTGGGCTTCTTGAGTATTGTGGGGTCGTCATTGTTGACCCGCCGCGTGTTTGGCGAGCTCATCGGCGTGACTAGCTTCCGCCGCGATGGCGGCATCGAAGTTCGGCCTTTGGCCTCGCATTCGGCGGCCATGTCGGGTCGCCGTTAATGGTGATGACGCCGCGGCCGGGGAGCTTCATCGCGTTATGCAGCGTAATGGGGTGCCGCCATGAATTTGGCGACCGCGCCTGTGACGCAATGGTAAGGGTCGTCGGGCACCAGCAAGACGATCCGCCGGTGCGGAAGTTTGCGAGTGCCGAAGGTGACGGGTAGCGTGACCTTGCCGATCGGGTACGCCTTCCGACCGGGACGATGCCGGAACGTGGTGTGGGTTGTTCGATCATCGATCGCGGAGTCGCAGCGCTCAAGGTGTCGAGGTAGAGGATGTTGATGGAGCCGCCGCCCATCGTAGTCTTGGGGAGCCGAGTCGCCGACCTTGGGATTGACCACCGGGCGACTCGCCCCGATACTGGCGCGTGGCGAGTGGTCTTGCCGCTCGTGATGGGCTGCCCACCAGTTCAGAACCGGGGACGTCTGTCTGGGCCACCGCGTTGACGGCGACAGCTGGCGATGACCTTCTTCTCGCGCCGTGTTGAAGCCGTGAAGGTGTGGAGCGAGCCGGCTACTTTGCCGAATTTTCCGCCATTTTGCGGTCGTTGTCGGTGTCCCGCCGCGTCGTGCCTTCTCGATTTCGAGGGTGTGGCGATCGGCGGTGGTGTGCGTGGCGGGCTTTCCTTCCTGCCGTGAAACGCATGGTTGGTTAAGGAGGGCCGCGGGATCGAACCTTGGCTTGTTCTTGTAGTTGCCGCCATCGCGTCGTTGCCCTCCGTCGCGGTAGCTTTTGGGCTCGCGTTATGCGCCCAGCGTTGGCGACGAAGTCGACGCCCGTCGCTGCGGCGCTTGCCTCGAGGCGGTGCCGCTGTAGCGAGGTCGGTTCGCGTCCGCCGTCGTTGCCGCAGGCGGCGTTGCCCCTGACTCGTCGTCGACGTCTTGGTTGGGTCCTCCTCGCATCGCTTGGCGATCTCGAGGAGGTCGGGATGTTGTCGAGTGCGGGCGTGTCGCTTGAGCTTGGCGACTAGAGGCTCAGAGCGCACGAGGTCTTGAAGCAATGGATCGCGGTGTCCGGGTGGATGCCGACCGCGTTGTACCAGAGCTCTTGCCACCGTTGGACCCGCTATGGTCGACTCGGGTCCCCGGACGCATTGTTCCGTGTCCTCGATGGTGGTGGCGCGGTGTAGGAGCACTCGTGCCCGACGGCCTCGCATTTCCTCCCGTGAGTCGATAGTGTCCCGGGAAGCGTGTTGATCCATTGCCTGCACGCCCCTCCATCATCGCTGGGAGGTAACGCAGCGAGTAAGTCGGTGTGACCCGCGATCCCCATTGCCATGAGGTATGTGTCGAGCCGCATCGCGGGTCGACGAGGAGTCGATTTTTCGATCTCCTTCGCGCCTTTGAAGTTGGGTGGGTACTTTTCGCCTCGGATCATTGGTCCGCACTTAGGCCCTAGTCGATCGAGCGACCCCATGGGCTCGCCATCGCGCGAGTAGTTAGGGTGTGCCGCAGTCGTCCGGGCGCGGCGCGCCAGCTTTTGGTTGTTGATGATGTGAGTGCGGCCGATTGGTCTCCATTAACGGCGACGGTTGGTCGCCGCCTGGGATCACAGGTGGAGAGTCGCATTCGCGGTTGTCGTTGGAGCTGCAGTGGCTCTGGCGGCAATTGAGGGTGTTTGCCACCGCTGACGGGCCGCTTGAGGCCGCCGCTTCCCGAGGAGCGCGAGTACACTCGCCTGCGAGTCGGCGCCGCTTTTTGCTGTTCCACGGCCGCGAGTAGGGCCCCGACGCATGGATCTGTAAGGCGCCGCCGCCGGCCGCCGTGATCTTGTCGCCGCGGCTCCGCCACGAGGTTGTCCATCGGGTGGAGAAACGGTGGAAGGCCGTTCGCATCTCGCTCCGTGAGGAGACGACTATCCGCGGCTGGTCCTCGGAGGTGCGGTTGGGTGGTGGGGCACCCATCGCCCGATCCCGGCGGAGGCGGTTGCTTCTCCCCGTGGCGCTGCTCGCAGATCGCGCGGCTATGCGCCGGTCGCTTATCGCCGAAGTTCGTGGCACCGAACGCGGGGGTTCAGCGTGACTGATCCGCTGGTAGCGTGATGCCTCGCGCTGTCACCGCCGAGGCGAAATTTTTCGCGCTCGCTTGCGTACCGCCCGCCAACTTCAGCGGAGTTCTTGACCTCCGCCGCGGGCGTTAGGAGGGATCGGGGAGAAAGGGTCCTCCGGCGGATCGGTGCCGGTGGCCATGTAGGTCGCGGCATGGCGACTGGCACCGTCGTGGAGGTCAGCGGAATTTTCCGACCCGGAGTCGAATTCGAAGATCCCGAGGATGGAGGGGTCCTCGAAATCTCCCGCGTTGGAGACCTGGGCGATGGAGCCCGCGGACGAGGCCGCGGTGATGGATCCGGCGAGTGACGCCGAGGTCGCCGAATCGGCGTCGTCGGTGAGGGCCGCGTCTTCCGCGGCCGCTGAGTTCTCGGCCACGTTGCTGTGGGCCGAGTTGTACTCGGAGGCGCAGGTGGATCGCGGCGATCTGGCTCGAGAGCCGATCGCGTGGTGGCGACTTCGCGGATGCGAGCCGAGTCCTCCGAGGTGATGACGCGGTGAAGCCGACGAAGAGGCTGATCGTGCCGATCGGGCAGATCACGCTGCGGCGTGACGGGTCGCCGCCGGACGTAGCTGCTCGGCAAGATCCGGAGCATCTCGCCGATCGCTATCATGCGGCGGTGGCGACCGCCTCGCTGATGGGCGATTGGATCTCGCCAGAACACCGCCAGACCGCCAGCCCCACGGTGGCGCCACTGCCGTGGGAATGACCACGCAGAATCTGCACCGTAGTAGTAGAACGAAGGGCAAGGCGGCCAGCCATCTCGGTGCGATGAGGGCAAAGACACAGTGGTTTTACCTGTGGTTGCCCCCGGAGGGTAAAGACCTACTCCTGCTAGATTGTATTATGGAGGTGTTTATAGGCGAACTCGCGACTAGCGGCGAGTTGCTGGGTGTATGAGGGAACGATCTCTACTCACCCCTTAGGGAGGTTTATATAAGCTTACCTCCCTAGGGTTTACATATCTCAACCGATTCGGTTACAACTTTGTCAATCGTTTAACCTTTCCGACCGGCCTATCTACTTTGGGCCTTCGACCTCCATCGCTGCACCGATGGGCTTTGATCCACTCTGCTCATAGCCCACTCGCCAGCCCTTGGGCCAGTCGGAAACGTCCCGCTGAGGATACCCCATTAGGCATATCCCCATCAGTCGGAGCTGTGGAAAGGAAGAGCCAGACGTCCAGGAGGCTCCCCTGCATCTCCTTCGGCGACCAGCACCAGAGGGAGCGACTGGGAAGCCCTAGAGCGTCGTCGCCGTCGCCATGGCCGGGGGGGAACTGAAGCTCCCCGTCGCGAGCCCGCCGCCAGATTCCTTCCACCTCAGCGTCGATGACCACGCCGGCAAGCTCCTGGTGAGCCCCTCTACCCCTGTGCAAGGTCCTCTCCCTCTGCAATCCGTAGCTCGCCGGCCTCCGTCGAGCACCTGCAGCGCTGCCGCCGTAGTCACCGCCATGGCGGCTGCCAGCGTGCAGCTGCAGCTTCGCCTTCAGATCAAGGCCGTGCCCAAGGCCATGTGCCTTCCCCGTAGTTGCTCTCTGAACGGAATTTGTAGAGCTAGGCTTTCTCTCCATCTTTTCTTTTGCATCATCGCAAGATTCAGAAGGTTGGCCGCCATCTTCGTGGCAAGATCGACCGGCGTGTTTTCGCGCCTGCTTCAGTCAGCTCCCAAACGGACCACTCGGCGTTTTTGCACATAGGCCTCGAAAACCAACCCCAACCCAATCCGCCTCCGTTTCTTTTTTGTAAAAGGCACCCAGCTTATCCGATCTCAACCCGCGAGCCCCGTGAGTCCCACGTGGAACACACTGCGCATGCATGGCCCCACCTTCTCCTGTCCCCACTTGTATGTCTCTCGGGGTAGGATTTCCTGAGTACCAAAAGTATTTGCTGTTATCTGTTTCAAATTCAAATCTTTTCAAGTTAATTCAAATTCAATTCAAATTACAAATCTGTTTAAATCTAAATGAATTCATAACTTTCAAATGATTTGGAATTTGAATTCAAACCTTATATGGAATGTGTTTTGTTTTTGAATGTTAATTCAAATCTTTAATCAAATATTTTCAGAATTAATTTAAATAGTCAACCTTTGACTTTGACCCTATTTAATAATTTTGACTTTAAAATAAATTTAAATTCATAATTCCAAATAATACAAATAATATATGTTTTTGAATCAGAAAAATGAGAGGATTTAAAATATGCCATCCAAAATATATTTTGGGCACTTAAAATTTCAAGTTGAATTAAATTACAATAAAATGCCCTTCACCTTAATTAATTAATAACTTTTGATTTATAACTCCAAATTTAACAAATGATATGTCTAAAATGATCAGCTCGACGAGACCTTTCTGTTTATGCATTCCATGTTCTGTTTTGAAGCATGCATCATATAAATATAAGGTATACAGCAACTTAATTGAGTACAAAACATGGTTAAAACTCAATAAAATGTTTATTTCTCGTATTCTACACCTCACCCATGCCATGCTACATTAATTGCCATGCAACTTGTGCATCATTCATCATGGCATGATTGTTTGCTTGTCGCATATTACTCATATGCTTGTGCACTGTATTTATATTGGCCCTTGTTTGTTTGGTTCTTCTTCGAATAGACGCAGGTGGGATATATCAAGAGACCTGTGAGCACTACCCATCCTTCTCTCGCTTCAACCGAGCTGCCAGAAAGCACTACCACATGATTGCATACATATAGTACCTATTGCCTCTATCTTACTCTTGCATCATTGAGTCGCGATTGCATTAAACTGAATCCCAAGTATTGCATAGCCTTTACTTTTAAACCCCACCAAGCTTGTTCCCCATCCCATGAGCCATTACTACAGGAGTTGTTTGAGCCATGCAGTCGTAGAACAGCATGTGTAGGGTATGAGAGTCGATGGATAACGAGGTACCTAAACAACTTAACTGAGTAGTAATGGGATAACTAATGAAAGTGGCACCGTGAGCAATATGTGCTATTTGGTTTTCATGCTCACTTGTGTCCTGGGACCCGAGTACTTGATTCCTGTTCCTTGAATATTCGCTATCCACATCCGGAGGCTTATGGGACCCCCGAGCGAGCTTGATTCATTCTTATTTCTTGGGGCCACAAACTAGTTTGAGGTTTTATCTACTATCTGTACTTATGCCATGCTTTATCGCTTTATTTACGATTGCGAGGAGCACCAGTCTGCTTAGGATCGTGACCCGTTTCGCGGTATCTACAAGCCCACACTTTCGGTTCCTTCGTTTACAGCCAGCCCCACAAACCTTGAGTCCGTCTCGAAGTCAGCTAACTTCGTTGCGGGTATACTTAATGGGGTGGCCCCCTGAAATATTTCTGAATCTTGTGATTGCTTTGTCGTGAAAGCCTCGTTGGGTTTTGATTTGGTTTTTCCGAGGTTGATCGAGTGTGTTTTGCTATTTGTGCACCCCTGCAGGGTAAAACTTTCTGAAAGCCGTGTCCGCGGTTATGGACGACTTGGAGCACAGTTTCTCGATCATAGACAAGCATAACTAAAGTACCACTTTAACTTTGACTAAGCAACTGACTAGTAACTAGTGCAACACTCATGGAATGGATAATAAACCGCCAATGATGGGGGTTGCTCGTCCGCCTCGTTGGTAGCGAGGAGGAGGATGGATCCGATGATATCGTTATAACTGTCATTAATTCACGGACATCCGCTCTATCTTTGGTTAGGCGGATGGTTAGTAGTATCTATAGAATTGTTAGGGTTTATCTTTTGCTGCAATTGCTCACCCTGGTTGTGTCCCTTTAGAGGCATAAAGACTTGCCGAGTACCCCTAGGGTCTCACACGATAAATTATTTGATTCGGATGAGCAGTACACTCACAAGATGGATCTTTGGGTGAGGAGGCGGACGATGTGGGCAACGATCATTCGGTGTAGAGATTCCGGGAACGGGGATCCGTGAGATCTGTGGGCGGGATGTGCTTATTTATGGGGCATCTTATGCCGATTTGCTTCTTATTCGTACTCGGATCTTGTTTGCCGCTTCCGCCTGATACTCTGATGTTTGATGTATGAGGAGATATCCTAAACTATTATATCTATCTAGGACATTTGAATCTTGCCGTATGGCGTTGCTATATTTCCTTTCTTTTTAGATGGAACGGCTCTGATGTACTGTTGTATGGTGGCTTGCATACATACTCATTTGTGTATGTAGTTGATCCCTTCACCTGCCGATTACGCCGCCCGTTCTTGTCCCGATGTTTGGAAGTGGTTGGGACGGACGAAAGGTCTACCTGTGAGTGGCATTTGGGCCCCACCGTACTATTTCAACCATTTCCGCTCATCCAGGCATGTAACTAGGAGCGTAATTCACCGAGGTAGTTACACTTGACTTGTGGGGTATCGCAACTGCTGAGCTCTGATACCACTCTGTAACACCCTCAGAATCGGCCCTATGCAAGTTTCCGCGCTTCCCGCCAAACCCGCATAGAAACGATTCAAAGGTGCCCACCAGACACTTGCGTGCGGGTGGAAAACGAAGTAATATCATTACACAATAGTCCTCGATGGAACCCACAAAACATATATATACAACAGCGACTCAAAGAGTCAAGAATACGGATATACAATACAAATATCCAAATCACCTGGAAAACGATAGAGCGTCCGACTACGGACAAGATGCAAATGGGGCTAAGAGCCCTGAAGAATAACCAATGGCATCCATAACCCTGCCCAGGCCAAGCCGGAAGGGTAACCCTGCTAACGACGTTGATCTCAAAACATGCTTAAACAAAAAGGGGTGCCGACAAAGGGCAGAGGAAAAAGAGAGAGCGGCCAGTACTGAGGCCAGTACACGGCGAGACTAGAATTCGGCGGTCCTCGCCTACATAGGTATGGTGGACTGAGCGGCAGCGCAGCATGCACTAAACAACCTATAGAGACTCGATATACTAACGGCTACCAGAGAGGGATAAGAAAGACCTATTCGGAACCATCCTGATACTACCACCAAACATACCCATCCTGGTATTTCCCCCTCGAGACCAAACGAGGAAGTCAACCGAGGAACTCACACAGTTGGCAGTTTTATTCATTCCGTTATAGTGGCGGAAATTACTAGTCAAATATAGATAGTCATCCTGATATAATAAGCAATGGGCACTTTTAGTTAACCATTCCATTGTAGTTGCAACACTTACTAGTCAGATACAATTAGCATGAGATATCCCAAACCCAGCAGTTGTTGGTACTTTTATTTAGCCATTTCGTGGTAGTGGAGCTGATTACTAGTCATATCGGATACAAGTCAAATTATAACAGTAAACTTTAGTTATAGTTGTCTATGATCGAGAACTGTGCTCCAAGTCGTCCATAACCGCGGACACGGCTTTTCGAAAAGATTAAACCGCAGGGTGCACCAAAGTATCCACACGCACTTGACCTTTTGCGGATCGTTAACATACACCCATCGGTATGTCGGCGGGCCTAAGTCATGACGCTTCCTGACCCAAAGCAAGTACATGGGGCCACCCCACTAAGCTACCCGCAATAAGTCGGCCGGTCTCCGACGGACTCGGGGTTTAGGTAGACGCATCAGAAACGGAACCCGAAAGTGTGACTGGGGTTGTCGATACAGCGAAAAGGTGTCACGATCCTAAATAGTACAGGTGCTCCTCGCACAATCGTAAATAAAGCAGTAAAGCATGGCATAGGTACAGGATAGTAATAAAGCCTCAAACTACTTGTGGCCCCCGGTACAATACTTTGAAATCAGGTACTAATCGATGGGGGTGCCCACACACCCCACCTGTGGTTAGCGCGCTCGATCTCGGAACAGGTGTCAAGAACTCGGGGTCCAACGGGACACTAGTGAGCGGTTAAAACCAAATATTGTCTATTACCCACCGGTGCCTCTGCATTTACCTACTTCAATTTTAGTTATTAAACAATAATTAAAGCCATGATCATCTCCAACATTAAACATACGGCAATACTCCAACAACTATGGTACTTGACGACACGCAACAGCACTTGAGCAAGCGACTACGACGCGCAAGTCCAACTATCTACCAAACAACAGGTAATAGGATGTGTCCCAGGCAATATAAGGCTACAAGGAATATCTCGGGTACGAAAACTAGAGCATCGCAACACAGATAGCAATAGATCAACAGGAGGGAATAAAAACTATAAAAGTAAGATAGGTAGAAAGGGGGGAGGTGCTCGCCTGAAAACATTGCCGAAGGTTCATCCAAAGATCGGGTCGACACTCGCATCAACTCATCGGCCTAATCCGCGAAGAAGCAAAACACTAGAAGAAACACCGGATGCACTATTTAATACTACGGTAGAAAATCGGGCATGATGCATGTATGATGTATGACATGGCAAAGGTGCGATGCAATTAGGCCATATTAAGCGGAACCGGGGTCCCGACAACTAATTAATAGGTTCATGTTATGTATCTACCCCGCAAATTAAATGTTGGATTAGCAAGACCAAACATGGCTTCGGTTCGCTATGCCAATTTAAATGAAGTCCGGAATAAGACAAAGATATCCCGTAGATGGACTCCATATTTAATTATGAGGCGAATCGGAATAATGCCCCAACCCACATGATATGCATGCGAGATGAACAATTAATATGCAATAAGATGATAATGTAATATTATAAAAATAGGGGCTTAGGGCACACATCTGGGTCGGAAGATCTTGGGGTTCCGAGGGGTCCGGGGTCCGGTCTCAGGGTTCGACGGGAAGGCAAGGTTCGGTTCGATGAGATCGGTCTTCAGAGGTTGTCGAAGGACTTGGTTCGGCGTCGGCGGCTCATCGGATTCGCCCTGGTCAGGGTCGATCTTGTCGTCGCGAAGATCTTGTCGGGTCCGTGTTCCGGTTTGGTCTTGGCCTTCGGGGTGAAGTACTTGGCGTTCGGCAACCTACGAAGTAGACCTTGGAGTTTCGCGATGATCTTGTCGATTCCCTGTCGAAGATCTTGGTGCTTCGGATCGGTCTTCGGTTTCGTGTGGTAGATCTTGGTGTGTCGGCATCACCGGATCCATGTAGGCGCACTCGGTCTCAGCGTCTTCAGGTCCGGGGCTTTGGCTAGAAGAGCCGGGAAGGAGAACTCGGGCCGGGAAGGAGATCTTGTCGCATCCGAAAGGTATTTGGAGTCCTTGGCAGTTTTCTCAAAATTCCCTGGGTACATCTTCACACGTTGGTGGCCTCGGTCAAAGCGCATGGGCCAAACACAGAACAACAAGGATCACTGTGATACATAGGTAGCCACGCAGCGAGATGCGTCCTGGCGCTGTAACCGAAGGATACCAAAACGCACCCTCTAGCACAGAGACGCCATGGGAGTGCGTTCGCAGGAGGTCACGGTCAGGGCCAGCGCTTGGCAGGGCGGCAAGGTGACGCAACGGCGGGGCTCTCTGGGTGGCGTGGAGGTCGGAACAGGGGCAGTGCCTGCAGGGAAGGCGGCGAGCCTCAAGGAAGAGGCCGGGGCGACGAAACCGCGCGGGTGGTCGGAGGAGCTCGGCGGCCGAGAGGAAGTAGAGGCGCATCCGCGGGGCTCGCTCGCGGGCGGACGCAGGCGACGCGGGGCGGCGCTCCCGCGCATGGCGGAGGCGGTGGCCGGAACGGAGGGGCCGGGCTCGAGGCGGCCGGGAACGTGGCGGTCGGAGCAAGGAGGAGAGGGAAGCGGCGGTGGGGTTGGGGATCCGGAGGCCGCGGCCCTGCAGAGGAGAGACGGGGGTTCGGGGTGTAGGCGACGGGGAGGAGGGCGAGCAGACGCCAGGCGAGGGGTCTGGCGGGATCGGTTCAGGGGGGCGGCGCTCGTCCCGGGGTTGATGGAGGAGAAAGCGACAAGGGGTGGGGCCAAGAGCGGTTCGGGAGGGGACGCGTGGGGTTGGTGGGCGGTGTGGTGCCAGGTGGGCCCGCAGGTGGCAGCTGGGGTGAGGTGGCAGGCACTGAATGGGTAGGGTTTTGGGCCAGGGGGATTTGGCGAGCCGTGAGTGGCTGTGGTGATGTGGAGGGGGGCTGGGTAGACTAGGTTTGGGTAGGAAAAGGGTTTAGGTAGTCCGGTTTTGTACTGGGGGTGGCCGACTGGGTCGGATCGGCTCGGTACGGCTGCCCCTAAAAATAAAATAAATGTTTTAATATTTAAAAATGGGGCTTTTGAAAACCGTTGGTAGACAAAGCAAAATATTCCGGAGACCCGGGTTTTGGATTTGAAATAAAGGCGGGGTATTTAGAAAACAAAATATGCTTTTCGAAAATAGTTTCAGACAAACAAATGCATGATGATGACGATGCTCAAATGCAATGTGGCATGATGACATGAGCATGTGGTCATGATGATGCAATGCACAAAAACAACGCGATTTTCTAGTAGTGATTTTGCGGGGCGCCACATACACGAAATCCATCTCGGAGATTGCGGGCATCACGCCGCTCCCTGATCTTTGATCGCGAAAGCCTTTTGGCAAGGATTCTACTGGCTAACCTCGAAGGCGGACGCCGACAAGCTGGTGGATACATGGATGGGATGCCAGTATTATGCCCGACAACCACATGTTCCTGCTGAAGAATTGCGAACAATACCAATAGCTTGGCCGTTTGCAGTCTGGGGGCTGGACATGGTTGGTCCATTGCAGACGACACCATGTGGGTTTATACATCTGCTAGTAGCATTTGATAAATTCACTAAATGGATAGAAGCTAAACCCATTAGAAAGCTCGATGGGGCAACTGCCCTTAGGTTTGTCTGGGATATAGTGTTGAGATTTGGTCTCCCACATAGCATTATCACCGACAACGGCATCAACTTGTCACTCGGAGAAGTGGAGGCTTATTGTTGGGAGAAGGGCATCCGACTTACCTTGCATCTGTGGCACATCCACAATCCAATGGTTAGGTTGAGCGAGCCAATGGATTAATTCTGCAGGGAATAAAGCCACGTCTTGAAGCACCGCTACATAGAGCAACTGGAGCCTGGGCAGAAGAATTGCCATCTGTTATGTGGAGTTTACGAACTACACCCAATAGATCCACCGGCTACACCCCTTACTTCATGGTATATGGAGCAGAAGCCATCCTGCCTTCCGACATCCTTCACGATGCACCAAGAGTCGCCGCCTACGACGAAGATGACGCTGAAGAATCCAGACGCCTAGATGTGGACCTTCTCGAGGAGGAGCGTGTTTTGGCATGCCAAAGATCTGCCATCTACCAGCAGAAGCTACGTAGCTACCATGCTCGCCGCGTCCGACATCGCTCATTTAAAGAGGGGGATCTGGTGCTCCGAATTAAGCAGAATAAGTCACATAAATTATCCCCGCCAAGGGAAGGACCGTTCATCATAAGCAATGCGCTACTCAATGGGTCTTACTACCTCGTTGACAATCGTGAACTGAAGGATAAACCCAACGAGGATCATAAGCGTAAGCGACGTGACCCGGATGATGACTACCTGGAGCTTGATCGGCCATGAAACATAGCACAACTACGTCCTTTCTACACTTAGCATTTTTTATCTAATTGTGTACCTCTTATATGATCAATGAAATAAAGCTCTCTGGTTCACTCATATTTCTGAGTCTTTTACCTCCTTTAGTGTTCATTTTTGGATCATATAAAACCTTTATGCACAAGCTTTGGGATTGCACTTGTGAAAATTCTGCCTACGGGCGTTAGCTTAAGTTTTTTGGTCTACACGTTCTTTATCGTTTTTATGTGGATTCTGGAGTAGTGACTTTCGGCACTTATTGTCGGCGATTTTGTGCTTAGGTTATTGACGGTGCCATTGGGCATAATCGCCTGAGCGTATGGTTCCGACAACGAGTCTTCCGAGTCACGAAAAGTCAAGCATAAAAACCAAAGTAATGGATAAGCCGGCACTTGCTTAAAAAATATATACATGCTGGAATCAGTTCTTGAGTAGTAGGAATTAACAAACATTGTTTTCCGCCTTAAGTAAACACATAGTTTTTCCGCATAATCATTACAGAGGAAACAAATATTACAAATTGTTTTTTATTCCTCTGGCGCATGCGACTTGGAAGCAACATCGTCGGCAGCAGGAGAGTCACCTTCCTAGAAGTCGGCAGTGTTGAGGGACTCGGAGGAGCTTTGGTTGCCGCCATCGATGGTTTTCATGGGCACGAAGATGTTAACGTCGACCAACTTGGCAACTCTGGTGTCATAACCCGCGAGTGATGCCAAGATAGATTCATGGTTTATCTTTTGGCCTTTGTCATATACGTCGGGGATACCTGAGGTTACCGTGTCGATGTTGGCATCTTCGTAATGCGCCTTGACCATGGAAAGCGCCATCCTTGCACCAGCCCGTGCACATCAAGCTTTCCAGCTTGCGATACGCTTGGGGGCTCGACACAGAATCTCCAAGAACTTCGCCACAGATTCCGATGCCTTGATGTTAATTTGGAGGGTCTTGACTATCTCCTTGGCTTGCTTGATGGCAGTGTTGATAAAGTTGTCGGCAAGGACCATGCAGTCCTTTGGCGGAGGAGGCGATCAGGTTAAACCCATAGGAGCTGCGAATTTCTGACAAATGAGTGCATGAGTTCAAAAATTCAGAGTATTCAGCTTACAGAAACCTAAGACGGAAAATCACTTACTGAAGATGCTAGTCTCAGCCTGTTGGAGAGTATCTGCCATGGAGTCTCGTTCTTGTCGGAGGATCCCGTACGCTTCAAGATGGTGCTGATTTTGTTCATCAGCGGTTTTCTTTTGCTCTTTCAGGATAGCGATTTCCTCCTTCAAGTGGTTCATCTCCTCGCTGGAGGAGTCTTGCAGGGCTTTCATTGACTCTTCATGCATCTTCAGCATGTCCTTCCTCTCCTGCTTAAGGATCTTGTTTTTGCTATCCGGCTGCTGAATGTGCTTGGATTGATCGACAATATCCTTAGCCTTGGAAATGGTTTCTGCAAGTCGGAGAAAGAAAAGTACACAGTGAGTACTCGGAGAATACACAAGACCAATTCGGAATACGAAAAAGAAAGGAAAAAACAGACGCTTGCTCTTGATGATCTATTCCTTCAAGAAGGCAGTTTTACCCTTTTCAGCTTCCAGGTCCGCACGCATCTTCTGGTACTTGTCGTTGGTGACACCCCTCCGAGCATTCTCATTCTGTGGAAAGAAGAAAAGTTAAACGTTGTTTGGTCTACTTGGAGCATCTAGCCGGAAAATTTCCACCAAGAAGCTCGGGGGCTACAGCGAGAGTTTTTAACTTAAACAATATGCTTGGTCTTTCTTTAAGCATCTAGTCAGAACTAATTCAGTTTTCAACTAGAAGCTTGGGGGCTACAGTATAAAGTTTTTAACTTAGTCATATGCTTAGCTTCTCTTTAAGCATCTAGTCGGAACTAATTGAGTTATAACTAGAGGCTTGGGGGCTACAGTATTGAAATTTATAAACACTGCGTATGCTACTCTGAAAGCATCTAGTCAGAATAATTCATTCAAACTATATGCTTGGGGGCTGCAGTGGGATACTCATATGAAAAGCAAAAGGAAAATAAAACTTACAAGCACAATGATCTAGAGGTTTGTAGCACTCTCAGCAAGCAACTTGCCCAAGGACAAACTGTTTCCTTGCAAGAGTTCCGCTTGCCGGAGAAGCTCCTCAAGGCCGCATGTTGGAGATGTTGGCGCCGCACCAGGAACTAGAGCAGTGCTACCCGACGTAAGTACCGGATAAACTATCTTCGGGAACTCTATGGTCTTCTTGGGTGCGGAGGTGCCGCCTTCAGCAGATGTACCACCTTCCACCACCGCCTTACCGCTGCCAAGGGCATCCTTAGCCGGAGCTTCAGCCATTTGGTGTGCGGCACTCTCCGGTGTCGCCTGTTCGCTGGAAACAACAAGCTCGGTGGAGGCACCTGAGTCCACTTCCATGGCGGAAGGGCCAGATGCTTCTTTGGCCTATGAGCTTGTCGGAGCGGATGCAGGCTTGACGACGGGAGTGACAGGGGTGATGGCAGGAGATGCGTGGGTAGAAACATCACGATGCAACATGTCCTTGATGGTTCTAGAAGCCCCCAAAGTTTTGGAGGTCTTATTCAAACTGGTTGTGGCCTTCTTCCTGAAACGCACAAAAGTATAAGTACAGAAATAAGACAAGCAATGGACAATGTCGAAGGAAAATAATCTTACACAAGAGGGGGTGCTTTGGCAAAGGGGATCCCTGTAATCTTTATTTTCTCCACCTCCAGGGCGGCGGTAGTCTTCTTGGAGGCTCCACCCTCCGTCTTCTTCTTCTTGCCTCCGTCGGCATCGTCAGAGGTGGAGCTCTTCCGCTTTCACGCCAATGGAGCATCGTCGTCGGACACGACGGTGACTTCCTTCATCTTTGGATCATAGATTTGAGGAGCTATGTTGTCCTCATCTATGTCGCTGAGCTGTTAAGTGAAGAACTACCGTGTTAGATGAGATGGTAATGGCTAGACGGAAGAACTGGAGCATATTTCATACACGGAAAATAAAACAGTTACCTTTGGGAACTTGCTCTCTACGAACATGTCGTAGGTGATGGTGAAGCCACGCTTCTTATCCTTCACCTTGACGATGTCCTTGAGGCGGAGCTTGACGGAGTCGCTCGAGAAGTTGCCCTCGGAGATGCGGAGGTTATCCCTTATATCGTTGGAATACTAGTGCATCAGCTTCAAGCGGTGCTGCAAAGGCTGGATCCGCCTGATGAACCAGCACATGGCCAGGTCCAATCCGGTTAGACCCGTCTCTACGGACCACTCTATCCGCCTTATAGCGCGGGAAGCGTCAATGTCAGAGAGAAGGGAGGCCTAGGATCTCCATGTCGAGGCTCCATCGACGAAGTACGGGTATGTGACTTCTCGGCCAGCCAGAGGGATATCCGGGCCGTAGAAGTACGTCCACTGCCAGTTCTTGCAGGACTCGTGGTCGACGATGTCGGGGAAGCGCCGGCTAGGCCGGATCTTAAAACTAATGGTACCACAATTTCTGATCTCGTCCTTGCCGGCTCCGGCTTCACGCTTGACGGTGAAGAAATAAATAAAGATATCTAGCCTAGGCTTAATCCCTAGATAACTCTCACAAAGCGCCTCATAATTTCTAAGCGCTAAGATGCTATTGGGGGAAAGGTTCTGAGGCTGTACTCGGTAATGGTTCAGGACAACAAGGAAAAAGTTGGAGATGGGCAGGGAGACACAGCGTACCAGTTGCGCTTTGAGGTACACTTTTTCTCCGGCTTGGGGAGAAGGTGTGACCTTGCCGGCCGGCGCCGCCCGCCAGGCGAGCCCCTCCGTTGCAGGAAGGTAGCCCTCGATGATCATTTCTTTGATATCGCGGTCAGTGATATCTGAACCGCGCCAATCGCCCTTGTGGAAGTCATACTCCTCCTCCAGCAGCTCTAGAGCTGCTGGATTATGGTCGCCGCCGGTGGCTTCGACCACCGCGGACTTGGGGATAACCAGGCCCTCTGGAGGCATGACGACGGAGCTCGCCGGCTTCGCCGTGGTTTCGCCTGACGCCGCCATGGAGGGAGAGGAGCTGCTGCTGGCCATTGGGTGTGTTCGGTGGTGACTGGGAGAGATCGGGGAGCTAGGGTTTTTCGCACGTTGCGCGGAGAGCTCGAGGAGGCGCTCGCTGGAGGAGGAAGACGATGCAGAGGGGAATGAGGTGAAAAGTAAAATTTCCACCGCAGTTACTATTTATAACCTCCGGCATCAAGATTCGTGCAACATGATCGAACGGTTGCCGCGTAGGCGACGTGTGTGGGGACGTGCGCGGAAATTTCACCACGTTACCAACCTTCACCGCCAACGGTTCGTATCTCTCGCGCGGGAAAAAGGACACGATTGCGTTCTCTGCATATGTAAGTTACGAGGCGTTGCTGACCTATGTCTACGTCGCCCTAGCTGTCATAGGCAGATGAGCCGTCACGTTGGAAGATTCCAGCATAGACGGATCCAATCCGGCTACGGAAGAGTACGATAGAAGATTCAGCAATTCTCCAACTTACAAATTGAAGACGGAGAAAACCTTGCAGGGTTCTTTGGGAGGACTATAAGATATTGCTTGACGATTTGCCGACATCCATCTAGACGGAGCATTCAACCTGAAGAGGCAAGACGACGCAAGATCTCGGAGTTCTCCAGGGGCTATAGTTGGTAGCATCGCCCATGGCCTGCTGGGCGGACCAGTTAGATGGATACAGAAGGGAGGCCCATGCCGGATAAAGGAAGCCTACGAAGGAGTCACCGACGTACCCGGAGCCTTGGAGTGCAAGACACGCTAGACTAGTAATAGACCGTGTAGGACTCTGTAAACTATCCGGCTAGGACTTTTCCCTGTAACCCTAGGACCTGGCGACTATATAAGTTGGGCCTATGGAAGCCTTTAGGGCACGATCATAGACAACTTCACATAACCTCGCACAGCAAACCTATCTCCGTAACTCGGCGTATTGCCGTTATAGTGATTTATAGCAGGAGTAGAATTCCGCCACCGTCGTGGGATCTGAACCTGGGTAAGCTGTGTTATCTCGTACCCGTCAACCGTCCGCCTTCCCCCACGTCTCTAAACACGCACTGTGAGGACCCCTCCATGGCGTACTCGTCGGCAATACCACGACACCTAGTGAGGCATGTCCTTGTCAGAAAACCCATATGTCTGAGCAAAGGGAAACCCATTAGAGAATCCTCGAACTTTTCATATGCCCGTCGATGTGTTTCTTATAGCACTAGGTCCACAACCCATTCCACGTCCCCGTCCACGCCCGCGGCCCCCATCAGCGATAATAAAGTACCTCATTGTAGTTTCGTTTCATTATGTTCTTCGGTGTCACATTCATGATGTCAATGCTCTAACAAACCACAAACTCCACAAAAGACCCGGATTGTTTCATACTTAACTTGATACCACTCTTTCCCCTTAGTGATAGAAACAAATCAGTGTATTTTCTTATTCACACCAATCTTTGCTCTATCCCATCACCAACAAATCCCCGTTGGTAGCTTCACCTACACTTCAGGATCTCTCCCAATTGTCGACACATACCCTTGATCACACCCTTCACCAGATAGTTGGTTCATAGGAACAACCAATGTCCCATCTTCATCGCCTTATTTCAATTTGCTAGGAAACAAAATTGGATCGCCAACAAGTTTTCATTGATCTTCCTCCAGATTGCCTTTTTTTGCTGGATTCCACTCTACGCATATGTCGGCATACAGCTCACTTGGGCTGAAACCCCGTGCACTGAGCACCTTCCCAATTGCCAGATACTTTGCCTTCACGGCAGGATCAGGGACCTCATCTTCCCACACAAATTCATCCACTCTTCTTCCATCAGATTCAATCTACCCAAACGATCCTCAATTGCCTCATTTCCATCCTTTGATGAGCCACTAGCATCTCTGCTATGCCCCATGTTCTCTGCATGGACTTCATTCTCCACGCAACCCGCTATCGCGTCGACTTTGATCGCGGCCGCATCGACCTCTGCAACTACAACGAAGCTAAGTTATTTACTTCGAGTTAATTTTTTTCTTACTTAAAATTGCACTCGAAACACTCGGGGGGCTTGCCCTCTTCGAGTAACCTAAGTGCCATCGAATCCGTGCACTCGAGCACCTCATACACGACTTCTCGAGTATCGGACTCTGTCTGAGCGTCGAATCCTTGAACTCCGACCCAGTTGCAGCCCAACTGACAGGTCAGCAAGATACTAAGACTAAGGGTGTCAGGCTAACAAAAAGTTCTCGTGTTAAAGTGCAAAAATGTCGAGTAAAATGGCACCAGAAATTGTTATAACAAGTTGAAAGTCAAATATTCTATACAGGTACTTCACTGTTTCTTATATTTTCTACAGCTATAACGGCTATGCACCTAAGGGCATGTATAATGGTTAATAGACAGTCTTATCTTATACACCACGCAATTTGATATAATGACAAAACATGACATATAATGGGTAATTATTTTTAGTCTTATCTGCAGCGACAGATATCTCTAAATATGTGGTGAGACATATCGTTCTAAGAGATGATCTCTTAACTTAGAAAAGTCATCTTTTTTTTGTTCTTTCCTCCAACTCAACAATCCTCCTACATATCATTGCTAAGATAAGACCATTATAAATGCCCTAACACACACCCCCTTTATATCGCTAGCTCTCCTAATTGGCCCAGCTAGGTAGGAATCTAGGGATCTATTTTTACCCGGTTTGAGAAACCTTCTAGAACCTTCCAATCTAGTTATTGTGTTTTTTTTTTTGGTTTTATTTAAAAAAATGAACATTTTTTCAAATTTGAACCATTTCATTTTTTGAACAAAATTTAAAATTAGAACATTTTTAATTTGAACAATTTTAATATTTGAATATTTTCCAATTTAAACATTTTGTAATTAAATTCATTTTTAATTTGAACAAAATTTTCAAACAGGACAAGCGGAAACCAGTAGCTACGAACGAAAAAAGCCAGAACGATCGATCAAAAATATTCCACAACTATCATGTAAAAAAATGTCATGACGATCAAAGTTTTAACTAGTACCTCGCTAACTGTTGCTATATGGGACGGCCGGAAATCCTAGATTTACGGACAGAATCGTTACGGACTGATGTGGCAATTGCATGTGGAATCAAGTGAGAAAAAAATCTAACTCTCCAATCTTGATGAACCACGTCTCGTCCGTATGTTTTGTCTCTAAAAGAATTTTGTAGGTGAAATCCTAGACTTAAGGACCGAATTGTTATGGAGTACGGACTGATGTGGCAATCGCTCATGGAATCAAGTGAGAAAAAATCGGAACAATCGCTGCCAACTCTCCGATCTCGATGAACCATGTCTTGTCCGTATGTTTTATCCGTAAAAGAATTTTGTAGGTGTAGCATTACTGCCTAGGACTGGCCTATAGGCATCTTCTTCCTCGTAATCGACCGTATACACATTGGATAGGAGCACCCGATATCATGTATTCCTTCTGATCCATATTAAATCTCGTTAGTCCTTATTATAAATCAGAGTCAGTATCTATAATTGCGGATGGTATTTGTGGCCCAACTGTTATTGATGTGTGTCGGCTCATCAAAACATGGCTACTGAGAAGCGTTATAGTCTGGCCCTTCTAGGCTAAACTTCATCAGGAGACCGGATATAAACAACATTATTTTTCTCTAAGACCAAAATTATCTTTAGCTCCGAGCTCTAGTGTTCTTTTTATTTAAAAAATAAATAAATAAATTATATTAAAAAGTTTTAGGAAAATCTGAAAATAAATTCTGACCATAGTCGATGTTGTATCCTACAAACGTTAAAAAAAATTGCAACCCAAAATTCTTTATATTATTGCGGGCTACATGAAAATGATAAAAGCTAAAATTTGAAGACTAGAACTATACATACTCAAATCCACAATTCTATCATGTTTGGGTAGCTCATAATATAATATATTTGATATTGTATTTTGCACATTTGTGGGATAAATTATTGGCTATATCCGGTAATTTTTTTCAAACTTTTTTGATACTCAAGAATATGATTTCTAATTTTTTTCTAAAGAACAGAATCACCGGTGGCGTGCACCAAATAACCCCCCAATAAGAAACGAAATACTATACTCCCTCTGATCCTCAAATAAGTGTGCTTCTTGCTTTTGCTTCGAGTCAATTTTTTTAACATTTGACTAATTTTATAGACAAATGTAACAACATATACAAAACCAAATGGGTATATTATGAACCTACAATTCAAAACGGATCTGATGGTACTAGTTATGTGTCATAAATGTTGCTACATTTTTTTATGAAATTAGTCAAACTTTGTTAAATTTAATTTAACTTGGTTTGCGAACGGAGGGAGTATTTAATCTGTATGCCGTGTCTCACTAAAATCCAAGGAAAAAAAATAGCATGCTAAAAAAAATAGCGCGGGCCTCCTCCAAACGTTATACACGCTATAACGTGCTATATTTCAAAATAGCGTTTCAAAAATTATACAAAATATAGCCAAAAAATTAAAGATTTATGCAAGAATAAAAGATATATTCCAAAAATTGTTATATTTATACATATATAACCATATAAAAAATAGTTTTCCGCTCTTATAGAATCCTACATCAATAGTCCACACATCAATATTTCAATAGGCTATAAAAAATAGCGTCCTATTTTTCTCTAACGCTATGCCGTTTTAGCGCGATATCTTTACTATTAAAAAGAAGTTGGTGTTGGTACGTCCACTTTGACATCAAACATCCACTTTGACATCAAACATTGAAACAATCTAGACCGTCCAATTTTTTGCACATCCAATACGTCTGTAAACAGCAGTTAAGGAAGTATATTATGTACCATCAATTAGGAGATATGCTAATCATCTGTTTCCCCTAAAATTTCTTGCGTGGGACAAGAGAAAAAAGGAAACAATAGTAACCCCCGATTGGTTTCGTCCTTAAATTTTGAAACAAATCGAATCAATTAGTAACCAGAGATCGTTTTCATCCTATTATTAGTTTGAAAAAAAAAACATTCTAGCATTAACTCGCGGGATGTATTCCCAGCTGTATCCATGGAGACGCATGCAACAAGTCCAAATGTAAGCGAGGCGCCAATGCCCCAGATATTTAACAGGCGACCTTGGCCATAACAAAATTGATTGAAAGATCATTTTATCGGACACCAATATTTTCACACAATTCAATTTTGTGAGCACACAAGTTTTCTTTTCTATGAGCGAGGCGTGCAACAGAATAAAAAGGAGAAGTTGTATCTCCCACTTGGCATTCTATTCATTCTCTATCGTGAGACCACATAAATACATCACCAGTAAACGGTGGATTTTCTTCATGAACTCAATCCGAGAAGGGGGAGAATATGTATCCAATATTATTTAAGATTACGACTAGGTAGTTCTAGAGCAAGTCCGACAATCCCGCCTCGCCTTAAACTCCTAGGATGAATTGGTCCGCGTCCATGTTCCCAGCTCGGCCGGCATGACCTCAGAGACACACAATAGAACTTGGGGTCTATCCACAAGTTTGCATAAAGAAAATGAATCTTCGATTTTTTATTAATACATAGTATTTACTTAAAAAAGCGAATCTTAAAATTTTTATTAAGACATATTTACGAAAAAGTGAATCTTTAAATTTTCATCAAGACATATATTCCTATGTTTCATAGACTGCTCCTAATGACATATTCACAAGGACCAAGTAGGTTCATGGTATGGCCTAGGGCCCTTCACCATCAGAGGCTGAGTAGATGATATGTACAATTTAACGCAACCTGAGTAGATCATATCAGATAAAAATAATAGCGGGTTGGCAATGTAAGGTGTGGTAGATATAGAATAGAAGCAAATTAGATCAGATCTTATTGCACAAACACAATATTATTTTTGATCCAGACTATAGACAGGTTTGATTTTGATCAATTTTATCATTAAATAGATAAAATGCCCTTCATAAGCTTTTTTTGAATCAATGAACGTATATAAAACCATTATACTCCATAACTAAAATCTCCAAGTTGTAGCTACTTACTATTATACGAGTAAGCTAAGATAAAACAAAAAAAACTCTTTAATGAAATTTCTGAATGGTGCCCAACAGAAAACAGAAAAAACCACACAAAAGTGTGTACCTACAATAATCATGTATGAAAAAAAGTGAGTTTGAGCAAGGTGGAACCTTAATTGTCTTATAACACTGCAAGCTGTCTTTTTTATACACATGAGTATTCACATTCATTACATATCACATCATATATGTTGCGAGTAAACAAAAGACCGTAGCAGCGCACGGGTATTCAGCTAGTAGTAAAATAACGCAAAAGTTGCTAAAATTTAGCACGATCTCTGCAGATATGCTATTTCGGCGCTACGCGCTATTTTTTTCTATGATAAAATCGCTGGAATCGCCGTGCTCCCGCGCAGCCGCCTGAGACTCCATTTTCAATGGAGCCGTGGCTGCCGTTGCTCCGCCACCTCCTCGCCTCCCCGGCCCCCAACGCCGCCTCCTTCTCCTCCTCGAACAACAGCCCCGGCTCTGCTCCGCCGGCCGCGGGCCTCCTCCGCATCCTCCTCTCCCCAGTGCCCACGCTCCCCGTCTCCGAACCCACCGCCGTCGTCTTTCAGACCCTCCCGCCCTTGCTGCAATCCCAGGCGCTCTCCTTCCTCTCTTCCTCCGCTCCCCTCCTTGACCCGCTCCAGATCCGCTCCCTCGCCGCCCGCGTCCTTTCTGCCCCGCCAGGCCGATATGATTTTTGGGTCCGACGGGGCGCCCGCCACCTGCTCGATGGATTGCCTGAGAACGACGCTCCTGATGACCCCTGGGAGTTTACCGAGGAGTTCCACGAGCCACCTCCGTGGCTTAAAGAAGAAGCAGCTCGGACACGTCCTGCCCTGCCGTGGCTGCCTGTCGATTGCCGGAGCGTGAAGTCGAGCGATGTCCGCACCGGTGGGGATGGTTTAGATGGGGTCCGGATGGAATCTCTACAGTTGGAGCAAGACGAGTTTACCTCCATGCATGACGTTGATTGTGCTCCATCTCCTCCGGCATCTCCACTTGGTAATTCAGTCATCAATAGGGCTCTATCTCTGCACAAGGAGATTGAGACGGCAGATTCAGTTTTGGGCGCTCAGCAGCTGGCGAAAGATCTGCATGATCTCTGTATTGAATCCGGGAATGCTGAGGAAGTACTTGGATTAGTACGGCCATGGGAAGCTGATGATGACACCGCGAGGGTTCTCCTTTCAAATTTGGTGCTCGAGGAAGATGGGACACATGGAAAAGGGCCTGCACTTGTGCTGTGTTCTCTTGTCCTACCGAAGCTACTTAACCTTCAGAGAGCAGGTTCATCTGGTCTTCTTTCGGTTGCGTTGGATATCTGCAAACGTCACCCAGCTGCTGCACTGAAGGCTGTCCTCTTTCCACTAGTTCTTAGAAAAGAAGGGTTAAATGTTCCCCAGTGTGATGTGCTCACACGGATTGTCAAGGATTG
This sequence comes from Avena longiglumis, assembly GCA_030063025.1. Taxonomy (NCBI): domain Eukaryota; kingdom Viridiplantae; phylum Streptophyta; class Magnoliopsida; order Poales; family Poaceae; genus Avena; species Avena longiglumis. Next base: position 503,073,613 of record CP125977.1, read on the forward strand.
TATGCATCCTTTGCATGTCACTGCCTTCTGCCATAGGCTGCTTTCAGGGAAGGAGGAGGAGCGAAGACCGGTTTGTATGCCTCAGCATAGGGAGAATATTGGTGGTGATTTGGTATGGACAGAACCTCTCTTTGTGCTGTTCAACGGCATTCTCAATCAAGACATTCACTTGACACCAAGCACCATCGAGAAGCTAGTGTCCATGATTGATAGGATGGCAATGAAGTTTCCAAGGTCGCTTAAATTTGGCAACTTTTTTCTGTGCTTTGTCTCGAAGTGTTGGCACGAATGTAGGATTCATAGGCTTTTGCTTGAGAGAGCTGCTGAGACTACCAACACTTTCTTGACTAAAGCTATATTGGTAAAACTGCGGCCTATGAGTTGAAGTGCTTTCTTGAATTGTTTAAAGGTGAACCTCCAGTGAGGTACATGTACATTCAAATTAAACAAGTATGTAATTGCGTGTAAGGACTGTTCTAGATATGACTTTTGAAATGAACAGCCTTTTTTAGTTCCAGAAACCATTGAAGACTGCATCATATATACAATAGCAATTAATTTACTATGAAATTATTATTTCCATGAAGTACGACATTTCTTTATACATGACTGAAATGCAATTTAGGGTACCAAGTATAAGGTACGTTACTGTTTGACTTTCATAGTAAATTTCTGTTCAGTAAAGTATAAGACTTCCTGTAACAGCTGTTTTGTTTGACTCTTGAAATGGTTAGCTTTTGTAATTTAATGAGCAATTGAACAATGATTCATATATGCTAATAATTACTATCAAAATGTTGTTTACAGAAAATACTTAAGCTATTATGTATGACTCATATCCAACATGGCTGTCATAAATCCATGGTTTCCACTATAAGAGAATAAATATACCTGTTTAAAATTAACTGAATTTTGGGTGTAACAACTATTAAATAGTCGATTTGGCCAGTTTTACCTACCCAAGACCATGAGATATCTTAATATGAGTCTGTTCAATAGTTATGCTCATATTCATGTTTTTTCTATCAGTGAATATTTGTTAGTATTTAATCTGTATTAACAACGATTCTCTGCCATAGGTACACATGTTCCTAATGGCTTGCTCATGCATTTGAATTCAATTAACTCTAGTATTTTTCTTGGACATGTACTGCTTTGTTCCTAGGGAACACAATGGGGAAAAGTACACAGTAGTTTCTGTTCTTGAACTAATCAGTCGAGGATGGGATGTTTTATAGTACATACATGCTTCGTGTTACATACATGCTTCGTGTTACTCTGTCGCATATTTGACATGGCGTATGATTAGCATAATTAGCTTGACTTCAAGTTAGACAGTAAAATGCAATAACTTTACCGGGATAAATTTAGTCTTCAGTGGCTTTGCCATATTTACCTAGCATGACTGCATCATTTTTATAACCTGCCGCTATACTTTGTCGGCTGTCTTGTAATACTTTTCAGTTAGGGAAAAGCAAATGTACAGGAGCAGTTTATTCTTCTAATAAAAATAAAATTGACAACACAAATACACAATACATAGTTTTGATGAGTCCCACGTTCACTTTTGCTTACAGATGGTACATTCAGTATTTCAGTGACTTTTGAAGCAAGTCACTTGAATACTGTCTTTGTAATTTGGAACCTTGATACCTTGTCAGTGAACTTGGTAGTGGAGTAGAAATTAAGGTAGTCTTGGAAACTGTATTGGCTGGGATATGTAAGCCTTGGAGCTGGGAAGATTATAGCATCTGCACCTGGGTTGTAGAATGTCGCAATAGATAGGCGACTCCCATTCTGATTGGGAAGTACCTGATGGAAAATGCTCTTGTATATTCCGTTGCTTATCACTTCAATCTGATCTCCAAGGTTTATGAAAATTCTGTTGCCTTGTGTTGGTGGTATTGAGATCCTCCTACCATCTTTCATGAACTCCAAACCTGGGACCTTGTCATCTTGAAACAGAAGTATGATCCCCCCAGCATCAGTATGCCCACGGAGTCCCATCACTGCTTCTGGATGACTACATCTGGGGTATTTTGCCACCTTTATGCCTACAGAAGGCTTACAGAATGCTGTCTTCAAGTAATCCTTGTCCAGCCCAAGATTTTCACTCATGACTTCTGCTAGCTGCTCGGCCAACTTGACAACTTCTTCAGCATATTCAGGAACTGTGATACTGCATAGTTCATTACTTTATATTAGTACACTTTACAAGCTTCACAAATTTCTAATTCCTTTGTTTTTTAAAATTTACTGGGCATGCCAATACTGATTTATGGTGATACCAAGTTTACTATAATTTAGGTGTTGCAAACTCACCGAAGCAGCTCTGGAATGTCATGAATGTTTGATTTTGGCTGATGATGATACATGAAGCTGCACTCCCAATCAACATTTGAGGCAACTTTGTCAGGACCAAGTGTTTTTGCTATCTCAGAACCGTAAAAGTTCTTCTCCATGTTTTCCTTGTAGTGCTTATTCACCAGTTCTTTGATTTTGTCCATGAGATCATGATTGATACCATGGTTCTCCACCTGAAATAAAGTTATCATGCATGAAAAATGACGATAGTGAGAAAGTAGAATGGAAACTTGTTTTATCAATATAATGATCATATAGTTTCATACTTACCCAAAAGAATCCCCACTGTGCACAGGCATCATGGAGAAGCAAAAGTGTCTCCGATCTCTTCTCGCCATATAGCTCATCCATCTTTATCACTGGAATTTCCATTTCCTGCAACACTGGAGTATTGAAGTCTAACCAAATGGCTACTCTTCTCAAGTAGTCAAGTTGATCCTCTATAGTTACAGCAAGGTAGGTATTTATAGTGGTCTAGATGTGAATGCTGGGATATATATGTTTCCAGATTTCAAAACATGATGTGGTCTGAAAATGAAAGAAAGCTTTGCTTCCTTGGTGGCATATTTAAAACCATGTCCAGGTACAGTTCACTATTGCCATGTGATGTAGTTACTATAAGTACATCCTTCAGAGCTAATCATCCTGATGGTTGACTTACGAGCTACACTTGATGCCTATTTGTTCATCCTGTTTTACTTCCATATAAAAATGAATAATGCTGCCACCATCTTAGTTAGATTACTAGTTTTCTGCAAGGTTCACCTTCTCTAGATCGGCTCCGCCGCCTTGAATCGTGGTGACGATGTTACCGTGGCACAGATCATGGAGGAGTCAAATCTCGGTTTGGAGATCTTTCATGTCAGCCTAATCATGACAGTTAGTTTGACTTTGCGATTCGGTGCATGGAGACCTGTATGCAGAGTCAAACACAAAATATATTAAGTTCGACCTCGAACAATTCGTTGCATTTTCGTAAGTCGATGCAAGCCTAGATTTTCTCAGGGATTTGCTAGATCATGTTTGCAGTTTTCTAAACAGCACTTGTAAGTTTTCTTTAGATTATTTTAATATCTTAAGTTCAACCTCGAACAATTCGTTACTCTACGGTTATGCACTAGAGCTGCTGTTGTAGGTTTAGCCACATTCAAGTTGATGTTAATCCTCGGCTCCTAATGGCAGCATGCCATAGCTAACTGAATCTGCCTCACCTTAGAAGTTGCCTTGCTCTAACAAATCAAATACCCTTTATTTCTCTCAAGTTCTGTTAATCTTTTGTACCTCCTGGAAAGCAAGATGACATAGTAGATTTTTATGCAATGCAGGGCCAACATGTGATGTGTTATTAATATCCCTAATCAGTCACCCCTGAAATAAGATGCATCTGATGTCTGAATACCATTACATTTTTTGATCTTGTCAGGCTCATGTGCTTCAGTAATCCAGTAAATGCTCGTGTCGGTACATGGTGTACCACACACTCTCATAGTCTGATGGTGTAGTAGTATATATATTGTTTGCTGATTGCGGTCGGAGGTAAACTCTGTTGAATTTGCTTAGCCGATTCCGTCTTTAGTTCAGTAGGCCGGAGGTTGTTTATTTGCTAAGTGGTTCATGTTTTATTTTTTTGAAGAACAGGAGGAGCTTTATTGATTGCTAATGTTCATAGAGATACAGAGGTGATACGGAGAATCCACCAGCCAAACATCGTGACCTACATCAGGAGTAATACTAGTAGCCATTCTAGCTATTGAATGTGCTTCCCCATTTGCTCCTCGCCACTCGTGACCATAGCTGGTCTCTCGGAATTGGTTTCTCTGCAGCGCAGTATCATGCGATGCTTCTCTCCATGGTTGTCGTTTTGACGATCGATAAACAATCTGAAGCTATCTTCAGTTCCTGAATATTTGGGTCCGTCGCCAGCTCCAGAGCTTCTATGCATGGATAGGCATTCAGAGTCTCTGAATAAACACGCCCTGATAATCTCTGCATATTGCACAGACAGCTTCCCTCTTCTTCGTTTTAGCGACAGTACCGTCAACATTAAGCTTCATGCAGCCAAGTTATGGAGGTGGATACCACTTGGCTACAACAGGCCTAGTTGGGGGCTTCGATGCATCGCCCCCCTTGGGACCAATCAAGCTCTTCAAGAAACTTGAGAATGAAATTAGAAGTCGTCAGTGGGCTCTGAGCCAGAAATGCAATTCATGCCATTTCTGCATTTGCTGAGTGGTTCTTGGCTTGTTTTCGTTACCGCTCAATCCGGAAATGCAATTCCATACTACAGTCTACAGGCTTTCAAGGTCATTAGTTGATCTAAGAATCTGTTTGTAATTTTTATTATTTTTAGATTCTCTTGTACTGCTGTTGAGGAATATGGATACATTGGTGGAATTTTCACCCCAAAAAATAGTTTATTATTATTATTCTTCCCGGTGACGCTCTTTGCGCTCCTAGGCCACAAAGAGTTCGGCTGGCCGCGTGTGAGGCCCTTCTTTCTGATCGTGGCCCAGTTAGCATGTCCAGCCGAGGTTGTCGATCGAACTTGGACTTCCTGGGCTGGCCCAAATTTCTAGAATCTCAAGGTCAGAGAAGGATACTATTTCAAGGCAGCGACAGGAACGATTAGCTCCTGCCTGAAGCATTTACTATATGCGCGCTCCAAATGTGGCTCAATAAAAGGCACTATTTCTTCATTTTGTTTCTCTTTTTCTTTTCCTTTTTTTTCTGTTTTTCTGTTTTTGTAGTAATAAAAAGTTCAGGATTTTGAAAAAGTTTAAACAAAAAATGTTCAAATTTGAAAATGTTTATATTTGATGTTCATATTTAATAAATGTTCGGATATAAAAATTCTAATTGAAAAATATTGTTTAAATCTGTTCAAATTTGAAAATGATCAAATTCAAAGAAGCATATTTAAGAAAAAAAGAAGAAGAAAGAAAAAAGAAAACCGACCAAAGTACCAAGCAAAACCCAGAAAAAAGAGGAAATAACTGGAAAATGAAAAACCCACCCCAGCTTGGACTGGTCCACAAAGACGAACAGCCCGTGTGGGTGCGTTATCTCTGGCAATGAGCACGAGATAAATTTTCCCACTAACATGCTCAAAACACGCTAAAAATCCAAGCTATGCTAAAAAAAAGTTGCATAGTCACCTGACCGTTCAGTTTACATAAAAAAAACCCGTTCAATTTACAAGAAAAACCTGTGAAAAGACAAGAATATCGTCTAGAAGGGGTGAATTGACAAAGTTAAACCAAATATGATTTTGGTTCTAATAAATATGAAATAAAACTAGTATTTCATTTATCAAGCATAAAACTTAAAGCTTAAATCTGCTAGGTTCAATTAATTGCACTAACAACATATGATAAGCAAGAAAAGCAACAAAGTGATAGCAAGATAAATTACTTCAAACACAAAAGATATCACAATGTAAAGTGCATAAGTAAAGAGCTCGACTATGGAAATAACAGAGGCATACAGAGACGATGATTTTATCCCGAATTCACTTCCAAGAAAGTTAATCTCTCTTAGACAGGTGCGGTGGCGTAATGCTCCTGAAACGCCACAAAAGACTCACCTTGAGGTGTGGTGGCTCAATGCACAAAAAATGCCACAATAGGCCTTGTCCCAAGATGCGGAGGCACACCACTCACCGACTCCACAAAGGATCGCCTTATTCTCTCGTATACGCACCACCAAGGAGGGCACATGATCCCCTTTGGGACACTTGAGGGCGGTCAGGGAACCTAGACAAGCTTGGGGCAATGTCTACGACTCAATTGGAGGCTCACAAAAAACACCACATGGCCACAACACTGTCTAGAGTTCCAAGAACCCGAGAGGAACAAGCTTTGCGAACAAGCTTCGAGAGTCACAATCTTCGAGTTCCAAGAACCCAAGAGTAAAAAGCTCAAATGCTTTCACCAACCAATTCTTCATAAAAAACATAAACTGATGCACCTAATGCAATAGAAAGAACACAAGTGCTCAAGTCCTTCTCTCCCAAATTCTACCAAAGCTACAAAAGATATTGGAGGAATAAGAGAGGAAGAACACATGAAGAAATAAAAAAACTCCAAGATATAGATCCTATTGAAGGGTTCGCAGCATAGAAAACAAAAAATTTCCTGCGATGGGAACTAAGTACCAAGATCTTGTTGGAATTTTGGCCCAAATATTCTAGCCCATTTTCTATTTCAATAATTCCTGAAAATCCTAGAGGCCCATGTGGCCCATTCATGCAAGACAAGAGGTGGGACAAATGTTTAGTCCCACATTGCTAGTTGAGTGGAAGTTGGACCAGCTTATAAGGTGAGCTCTTCTACCACTTGGTAAAAGGATGAGAAGGAGAAGGAGAGAGTTCCACACGCGCTCTCCTCCTCCTCCTCCTCCTCCTCGCTCGCCTCGCCACGCCACGCCACGCCACGCCACGCCTCGTCACGACGCGCGCGCGCGGGTTGCGGGAATCTCGCCGAGCCGAGCTTTATTTTGCCACGCATGAATGGTATATGAACAGATATACGAAGGTGTAACGTTTGCTTTGAATGAACGTTTAATACGAAGGTGAAACGTCTGCTTTGAATGGACGTTAAATGCGCCTGCTCGTTTCATCTTCTGCACCGTCTGCCTTCTCCTCTGCGCCTATAAGAGAGAGAGGTCGCGCCTCCTCTCAGTTGGGCTGTTACACATCCCTTGCCTCGAGTTAGTAGATCGCGCTACTTTCATCTTCCCATCCCGCCTTGGCGTGCACATGAGCCGATGAGGCCTCCGAGACCCCGCTTCTTGAGTCCTATACGGGAGAAGGCGATAAGGTTTTAGGGCGCTTATCGGTACGACTCGGCTTCACGGACTCCCTCACGATAGCGACGTCTTCCCGACGAGGACTTCTTCCCGACATCAAGACTCTTCCTCGACGACATGGCCAATGACGGTTCCAACGCCGGCGGTTCTACTTCTGCTACTACCGTGTACATCTTCTGTCTCAATCTTGTTCTGACTCTATCCAGAGTTTTATGCCTTGCAGTTTGTTTGGCTATATGCCTCATTTTGTATTTGCTATTTAGCATGATTAGTATATTACCTATTATTCTAGTCATGTTTTATCTAGCGTTTATTATGGATAATTCGCTTGGTAAATTGCTCTATTTCTCAACAGATCTATCTACTAGATACAAACAATGAGCGGATGTATATCCGTAAAGAACATACCCTTGAAGACCGACAAAGCTTAACGAGTTGAACTCTTGGTTAATGTAGACGATCTCGTGCCGATCTCAAGATCGAGAGGAAGTCCTAGCGCCGTAAAGCAGCAGCGCATCCGTGCTCGCACACACGTACAAGACACCGAGCAACCTTCGCCTCCTCGCTCCAGCGATGCAGCGGAAGCACAACCCTTTCTTGCTGAATAGCCACCGGGAACATGTATCTCTCTAGTCCAAGACCATGGGGGATAAATTCTAGAGGGGGAGAGAGATCCTTCACGAGGAGGTGTGAGTGAGAGAGGGAGAGGGGTGCCTTTTATAGGAGGAGGAAGGTCACCCAAGGGGGTGGCCGCCGGCCATGGGGGCTTCCCCCTCCCCTCCTTCATTCATGTGGGTGGAAACTCCACTCACAAAAACCTCTTCAATTTCCTCCACTCAAAATCCCACTCAAAATTGCTATTAAATTTCCACCAAATTTAACGCAAACTCTCATTAAATAAAACTCTTTTTATTTATTCAGAATTTTGTCAATTATTTTAATGACAAACATTCACATATAACCCCTTGCTAGAATTCCATTTCACATGCAAAAACACTTTCTGCAATTTCACCCGAAACCCTGTTTCAGTATCTAGTGAAATAAATTCCTGCGCTTGTTATTATTTCCGGCATGAAACTTTTGCTCCAATTGGATGTCAGTGTCCCTTAAGTGTGTCACCCTACGGTTCACGAATAATGCGGACATGATCGAGACCCTTCTCCGATCAATAATCAGAAGCGGGACCTGGAGATCCATACTGACTCCCACACATTCAACGATGACTTTCCTGTGATCGTCGGAACCTTTTACGCTAGTATCTTAATCCCTTTGTTTCATGATATATTACATGTCCGAGATTCGATCATCGGTATCTACGTACCTAGTTTGATCTTGTTACCGACATGCACTCTTTTCTTGTTCCCGTTATATAACATTCTAGTGATCAAATCACTTGCTTGCAAGCTAACCAATGTGATATCACCGAGAGGGACCAGAGTATATCTATCTGTCATTGGGATGAACAAATTCCAATCTTGATCCATGAGCCCCAACATAACAATTTAGTAGTTTTGAAGTCATCTTTATAATCACCAAGTTACGGTGTGACGTTTGATGTCATCAAGAAACTCTTCCGTGTTAGTGATTGACATGATCTCATGGTCTAAGGATTAGGATCACTTCGTAAGTTGTTTATAGCAATATAAACTCAATGACTTTGATCATAATGCTATACGTCGGATGAATGTTCATCACATCATTACACTAATGTTGTGATCTTGTTATTAACAACATCCAATGTCTATGATCAGGAAACTGTGATCATCTTGTTAATCAACGAGCTAGTTTAATAGAGAGCATAACTAGGAACTTTCTGTTTGTTTATTAAACACACATGTATTAACGTTTCTGTATTAATACAATTATAGCATGCAAAATAAAAATATATCATATACTTGGAATACACATAATAAACACTTTATTATTGCCTCTCAAGGCATATTCCCTTCAGTCTCCCACTTGCACTAGAGACAATAATCTAGTTACATAGTGATGTATCTAACACCCATGGAGTTTTGGTGTAGATCATGTTTTTCTCTAGGGAGAGTTTTAGTCAACGGATCTGCTACATTGAGATCCGTATGTACTTTACAAATCTTTATATCTCCATCCTTGACATGCTCGAGGATGGAGTGAAACCGACGCTTAATATGCTTGGAATGCTTGTCAGACCTTGGTTCTTTGGCATTGGGAATGGCACCATTGTTGTCACAATAGATCACTATTGGGTCCAACGCGTTTGCAACCACACCTAGTTCGGATATGAACTCCTTCATCCAAACTGCTTCCTGAGACGCTTCCGAAGCAGCAATATATTCGGCCTCCGTTGTTGATCCCGCCACCACAGGTTGTTTGGAGCTCCTCCAACTAACCGCTCCGCCATTCATGATAAATACGTATCCGGATTGAGACTTAGAGTCATCCGGATCGGTATCAAAGCTAGCGTCGACATAACACTTAGCGACGAGCTCTTCTTAACCTTCGTATACAAGAAACATATCCTTAGTTCTTCGCAAGTACTTAAGGATATTCTTGACCGCTTTCCAGTGTTTCGAACCTGGATCCGATTGGTACCTACTAGTCAAACTAATAGCATGTGCCACATACGGTCTTGTACATAGCATGGCGTACATTATAGAGCCTATGGCTGAAGCATAGGGGACTTTGTCCATTATCTCTCTTTCTTCCGCCGTAGCCGGACTTTGAGTCTTACTCAATGCCGTGCCTTGTGTCATAGGTAAGAACCCCTTCTTACTTTCGTCTATTTTAAACTTCTTTAAAATCTTATCAAGGTATGTACTTTGCGATAGCCCTATTAGGCGCCTAGATCTATCTCTACAGATCTTTATGCCTAATATGTATGACGCTTCACCTAGGTCCTTCATTGAAAATTTGCTGTTTAGATAACTTTTAACACTATTTAAAAGATCTATATCATTTCATCAATAATATGGCATCCACATATAGTATCAGAAATGCCTCATTGTTCCCACTCACTTTCTTGTAAATACAAGCTTCTCCATAAGTTTGGACAAATCCAAACTCTTTGATCACCTCATCAAAGCAGAGATTCCAACTTCCTGATGCTTGCTTCAATCCATAGATGGATCGCTAAAGCTTTCACACCTTGTTAGAATCCTTAGGATCGACAAAACCCTTTGGTTGTATCATATACAACTCTTCTTCAATATTACCATTGAGAAATGCGGTTTTGACATCCATCTGCCATATCTCATAATCGAAATATGGAGCAATTGCTAACATAATCCTAACTGATTTTAGCACCGCTACGGGAGAGAATGTCTCATCGTAGTCAACTCCTTGAATTTGTCGAAACCCCTTTGTGACAAATCGAGCTTTATAGACGGTCACATTACCATCAGCATGCGTTTTCCTTTTGAAAATCCATTTATTCTCCACGGCCTTTCGATCGTGAGGTAAGTCACCAAGTTACAAACTTGATTTTCATACATGGATTCCATCTCGGATTTCATGGCTTCTAACCATTTGTTGGAATCCGGGCTCATCATCTCTTCTTCATACGTCGCAGGGTCATCATTTTCATCAACCATGAAATTCATGACAAGATTTCCGTACAGCTCGGGATCTACACACGTCCTGCTAGGCCTGCGAGGTTTAGTAGTACTCTCTTTCGGAGTTTCATGATCATTATCATTAGTTCCCTCTTCAACTGGTGAAGCCAACTCCGGAACGACTTCCGACACTGCGCTACTCGCCATACTTTGAAGAGAAGGTTCAATAACCTCTTCGAGTTCTACCTTCCGACTACTCACACCTTTGGTGAGAAACTCTTTCTCTAGAAAGGATCCATTCTTGGCAACAAAAACCTTGCCCTCGGATCTGTGATAGAAGGAATACACAATAGTTTCCTTAGGGTATCCTATGAAGACGCATTTTTCCGCTTTGGATTCGAGTTTATCCAGTTGAAGTTTCTTCACATAAACATCGCATCCCCAAACTTTAAGAAATGACAGCTTAGGTTTGTTTCCAAACCATAATTCATACGGTGTCTTTTCAAAGGATTTAGATGGTGACCGATTTAAAGTGAATGCAGCAGTTTCTAGTGCATAACCCCAAAAGGACAATGACAAGTCCGTGAGAGACATCATAGATCGAACCATATCCAATAAAGTATGATTACGATGTTCCGACACACCATTTCGCTGTGGTGTTCCGGTAGGTGTGAGTTGTGAAACAATTCCACACTCTTTCATTTGAGTGCTGAACTCGTAACTTAGATACTCACATCCACGGTCGGACTGTAGAAATTTGATCTTTCTATTACGATGATTTTCCACTTCATTCTGAAATTCCTTGAACTTTTCAAAGGTTTCAGACTTGTGTTTCATCAAGTAGATATAACCGTATCTACTCAAATCATCCGTGAAAGTAACAAAATAACGATATCCACCTCACGCCGACACACTCATTGGACCACATACATCAGAATGTATGATTTTCAATAAATCTGTCGCCCGTTCCATTGAACCGGAAAACGACGTTCTAGTCATATTTCCCATAAGGCATGGCTTACATGTATCAAATGATTTAAAATCAAGTGATTCGAAAAGTCCATCCGAATGGATCTTCTTCATGTGTTTAACGCCAATATGACCTAGACGGCAGTGCCACATATATGCGAATATATCATCATTAAGTTTAATCCTTTTTGCATCAACATTATGAATATGTGTAACATTATTATTGAGATTCAATAGAAATAAACCATTCATCATCGATGCATGACCATAAAAGATTTCATTCATATAAATAGAACAACCATTGTTATCGAATTTAAATGAATAACCACTTCGCATCAAACACGATCAAATACAATGTTCATGCTCAGTGCTGGCACCAGATAACAATTATTCAAGTTTATTACTAATCTCGACGGCAAGTGGAGAGGTAGTGTTCCGACGGCGATCACATAAACGCTTGATCCATTGCCGACACGCATCTTGACCTCACCCCTTGCTAGCGGTCGCTTGTTATGCAGCCCCTGATTCGAGTTACAAATATTAGCAACTAAACTGGTATCAAATACCCAGGTGCTACTGCGAGCACTAGTCAAGTACACATCAATAACATGTATATCATATATACCTTTGTTTGACTTGGCGGCCTTCTTGTCTTCCAAATACTTGGGGCAGTTGCGCTTCCAGTGGCCAGTCCCCTTACAATAGTAGCACTCGGTATCAGACTTAGGGCCCACTCGGGGTTTCTTTTCAGGCACGGCAACCGGCTTGCCGCCCTTACTTCCCTTCCATTTCCCTTCTTGTCTTTCTTGAAACCAGTGTTCTTATTGATCATCAACACTTGATGTTCCTTTTTGATCTCCACTTCTGCAGTTTTAAGCATTGACAGAAGCTCGGGGAGAGACTTCTTCATGCCTTGCATATTATAGTTCATCACGAAGCTCTTATATCTAGGTGGCAGAGACTGCAGAACACATGGATGCCTAAGTCAATGGGAATCGATATTCCCAAGGACACAAGCTTATCGGCGTAACCCAACATCTTGAGTACATGCTCACTAACGGAGTTGTGCTCTTCCATCATGCAACTAAAGAACTTTTCTGAAGCATTGTAGCTCTCTACAGTAGCATGTGTGTCAAAAATAATTTTCAACTCACCCATTGTATCAAATGCATTCCCGTTTTCGAAACGCTTTCGAAGTTCCGTCTCTAGCCCATACAATATGCCGCAATGAACTAAGTTGTGGTCCTCTGACGAGTCTGATAGACGTTCTTCTCCTCGTTAGGGGCATCCTCAAAAGGTGGGGGGCCTAGCGGCGCTTCTAGCACATATTGCTTTTGTGCAGCAGAGAGGAGAATCCTCAAATTCATGGCCCATTCAGTAAAGTTGCTACTGTTCGTTGCAAGTTTCTCTTTCTCCATGAACATATTGAAATTAAAAGCAGGTGGTGCCATCTACAACAGAATTTGTAAAGTTTAGACTAAGTTTATGATAGATTGAGTTCAACTAATCCACATTACGAATGAACTCCCACTCAAAAACGACATCCCTCGTGCCTTTTTGGTGATTACATGAACCAAATCCACTACACCAAGTCCGATCATCACGTGAGTCGGTGTAGCTTCAAAGGCGAGCATCAAATGGGCATCATATCTACTATATGACTCATGCTTAACCTTTCGGTCCGTGTTCTGAGGCCATGTCTGTACATGCTAGGCTCGTCAAGTTAGAACCTTAGTATTCACGTGTGTAACTGTCTTACACCCGAAATATGGTCGTGGATCCAAGAACACCCGATCATCACGTGATGCCTTGGAGCGACGAAAACATAATCGGTGCATACTAAAGGAAGAACACATTCTTATCTTGATATTTAAATGAGGGATCATCTTATTATGCTAATAAAGCGCTAAACAAGAAATATAAGATGCTATCAAACATCACATGTTTATTAGTGAAATGATATGGTTCCCGCATATGATCTCTATCATGTGCATCGTGGTATGATCACTATCATACCTTTATGTGTAAGGCCAAGGTCTATGGAACTCACACTTTATGTGTGTTGTAAGATTATCGTCTCATACTTATACTTACAACAACACCATATCATAACACTAGCCCAGCAACAATCTAAACTAGACGCCTCTAATTTATCCATTGCAAGTTTTACGTGGCTTAGGGATTTCGAAGATAGTACCGTTCTTACCTACGAACATGAACCACAACGAGGATAACCAAATTGTTGACAACTCGTTGCAAAATAGATATTGACTATAGTAGGAGAGACAGACACCCGATAGCCACTTATGCAAACTAGTTGCATGTCAAGCATGGAACATGTCTCATGTGCGAGGACATGTAAAGTTTGTCCGGGCCGCTTCATCCCACTATGCCACCAATATCCAGAATTACAACTAAGAAGCAACAACATGATCATCATCGCCCATATACGCATATGTGTACTACCCATGTAAAGCATCTACGCATAGATCCAGCTCTGATACCACTGAAGGGTTCGCAGCATAGAAAACAAAAAATTTCCTACGACGGGAAGTAAGTACCAAGATCTATCTACTAGATACAAACAACGGGCGGATACCATACCCTTGAAGACCGACAAAGATTAACGAGTTGAACTCGTGGTTGATGTAGACGATCTCTTGCCGATCTCAAGATCGAGAGGAAGTCCTAGCGCCGCAAAGCAGTAGCACATCCGTGCTCGCACACATGTACAAGACACCGAGCAACCTCCGCCTCCTTGCTCCAGCGATGCAGCGGAAGCACAACCCTTTCTTGCTGAATAGCCACCGGGAACATGTATCTCGCTAGTCCGAGACCATGGGGGATAAATTCTAGAGGGGGAGAGAGATCCTTCATGAGGAGGTGTGAGTGAGAGAGAGAGAGAGGGAGAGGGGTGCCTTTTATAGGAGGAGGAGGGCACCCAAGGGGGTGGTCGCCGGCCATGGGGGCTGCCCCTACCCTCCTTCATTCATGTGGGTGGACACTCCACTCACAAAAACCTCTTCAATTTCCTCCACTCAAAATCCCACTCAAAATTGCTATTAAATTTCCACCAAATTTAATGCAAACTCTCATTAAATAAAACTCTTTTTATTTATTCAGAATTTTGTCAATTAATTTAATGACAAACATTCACATATAACCCCTTTATAGAATTCCATTTCACATGCAAAAACACTTTCTGCAATTTCACCCGAAAACCTGTTTCGGTATCTAGTGAAATAAATTCCTGCGCTTGTTATTCTTTCCGGCATGAAACTTTTGCTCCAATTGGATGTCAGTGTCCCTTAAGTATGTCACCCTATGGTTCGCGAATAATGCGGACATGATCGAGAACCTTCTCCGATCAATAATCAGAAGCGGGACCTGGAGATCCATACTGACTCCCACACATTCAACGATGACTTTCCTATAATCGTCGAAACCTTTTACGCTAGTATATTAATCCCTTTGTTTCACGATATATTACATGTATGAGATTCGATCATCGGTATCTACATACCTAGTTTGATCTCGTTACCGACATGCACTCTTTTCTCGTTCCCGTGATATAACATTCTAGTGATAAAATCACTTGCTTGCAAGCTAACCAATGTGCTATCACCGAGAGGGCCTAGAGTATATATATCCGTCATTGGGATGAACAAATTCCACTCTTGATCCATGAGCCTCAACATAACACTTTAGTAGTTTTGAAGCCATCTTTATAATCACCCAGTTACGAGGTGACGTTTGATGTCATCAAGAAACTCTTCCGTGTTAGTGATTGACATGATCTCATGGTCTAAGGATTAGGATCACTTTGTAAGTTGTTTATAGCAATATAAACTCAATGACTTTGATCATAATGCTATACTTCAGATGAATGTTCACCACATCATTACATTAATGTTGTGATCTCATTATTAACAACATCCAATGTCTATGATCAGGAAACTGTGATCATCTTGTTAATCAACGAGCTAGTTTAATAGAGAGGCATAACTAGGAATTTTCTGTTTGTTTATTAAACACACATGTATTAACGTTTCCGCATTAATACAATTATAGCATGCAAAATAAAAATCTATCATATACTTGGAATACACATAATAAACACTTTATTATTGCCTCTCAGGGCATATTCCCTTCAGTATCCCACTTGCACTAGAGACAATAATCTAGTTACATAGTGATGTATCTAACACCCATAGAGTTCTGGTGTAGATCATGTTTTGCTCTAGGGAGAGTTTTAGTCAACGGATCTACTACATTGAGATCCGTATGTACTTTACAAATCTTTATATCTCCATCCTTGACATGCTCGCGGATGGAGTGAAACCGGCGCTTAATATGCTTGGAATGCTTGTGAGACCTTGGTTCTTTGGCATTGGCAATGGCACCATTGTTGTCACAATAGATCACATGTAACACCCTCGCCTGATAAGGCTGAGTTCATGTGTATAGTGTCAATCCCTGGATCGGTTCATTGGCACACACAGTATAAAATGGTAACAAATATAACTGTGCATCATAAATACAACGAATACGATCCGGAATTTACATTATATCATCCAAGTACATAGAGGAAACAATAACAAGGTAGACCTCCATTCTTAAAATGTGCCACAGGCGAACAATCATTGAGTGGAGTCTCGCGACCTATAAACGATCACTCAGAACAGAACAACCTGCAACATGAAACGTTGCAGCCACGAATGGTTAATACTTTGAATGTATTGGCAAGTAGAACTAATGACTACAAAGGATCTATCAACGACATGCATATTTGGCTAGGTGGAGTTCAGGCTCATTTGCTAAAAGCAATACAACTTTTCCCTACTTTCAAAATACTTTTCTTTCTTCAAAAACAATCTTATAAGGACATACCAACATAAACCCATGTAGAAACAAGACAGTTCAGCTTTCGTTTGCTCCTAAACCCATGTTCACCCATCAAGTTTTAGTAATGAAGAAATTGGGATGAGTGAGATCTTCCAAACAGTTCCAGGCCCAGTTGCTCATAGTTTTCCATAACCGGGGACACAACTAAGTACTTAGCTTAAACACCCTGCAGGGGTTATACACTTTACCCGCACGACCCAGTCAACCCGCTCTTACCATTACACTCATTTTGTGCCATGGTAGGGAGAAAACCAAGACGAAAACTTTCAAGCGTAACCACGAGCCTCGTGACGACCCATACCAACCTACATACCCTACATCTGCTAGTCACGTCGGGTCAGGTTCCCACAACTTACTTAGTCAAGACAAATAATGAAATGCGGCTGTACTGGAAGCTACTACACAAGAAACCTATCCAATCTCTGAAGCCTAGGTGTGCTTTCCGCAATAAACCATCCAAAAACATCAATCCATCACACCCAGGAGATTCATTAAATTCTAGTTGTTTTCATTTTAACAAAACATAACTTTTCCATAACATAATCAATCATGAATTCCCTTTTGCGTATCTAATAAGCATGGCTAAGCAACTACAATACGATGGCTCAAAGGAATCAAGTCATGGAGATATGGCAATCATGCCTGGGTGTCATAGCATAGCATAGTAGTAAAACACCTACACATGCATTACTACTAAAAATCATACTACATGCATAGGAAAAATAATAGGACATTTATGATAGCTCTACTTGCCTTTGTTGTAGAAGATGTAGTCGATCAAATAATCCTCAAAATATAGAAGATTGCACTCGTCACAATCACAAACGTTGCACCCCTCGCAATCTATCGATCAAAACAAGCGCACAACAAGCACACCATTCAAAACAATGCAATTATGCACAATACAACGAAACAATGACGGAAAAATGCATGCATGATGATTTAATATGTCACTATGGTTGTAATTAGTTCTCTGAACATTACTAGAATGCATGATGCATGCAGGAGATCATTTGATGCAATAGGGTATTTGTTATTAAATCTTTATTGCCAATATAGGGGTTTTAATAGTTCTGTTGCAACCTCTGTTCTAATTGACGTATTAAATTTAGTTTTGGAGTGTACTGGATAGGTAATGTTAATATGAACCAGTAACAATTGGATTCACCTTAATCGGAGTTATAAATCTTTTTCTATGATTTAAATAGTGTTTAATGGATTTTAAATCATTTATATAGTTTCTGTTGCCTAAATATCAAACTAAAATTATATCTGTAATCTCCACGGAATTTTGATTCCAGGGACATATTATTTGTAATTTTTTAGTAGTACTCGAATTACTATGATTTTAATCTAAATAATTCATTAATATATTTATTTAATTGCTGCAGAACCCTACAGTATTTTCCTGAACCATTTTCATATTGATGATCTACATGGAACCAGCTTTCCATCAGTATATTATTTATATTTTTGTGATATGCAAATAATTTACTATGAATTAATGATTTCTAAAGCCATTAAAACTAAATAAATTGATACGGGGTAAATAATCCGCAAAAGCTGGATCCAACCAAATATTGTTAATCTACATTATAGTATCTTCAATTTGATATATTGTTCATATTTTTCGGAGTTACAGATAATTTCCTATGAATTTATTAACCTAAAAGACCATTAAAACTAATTAAATTAGTACAATAAACGCATACTGTGAAGGTTAGATCTAATGTCATATTAATATTCTACACGTTTTTCTGAACCCATTGATATATTATTTGCTATTTTTGGATCTACGAATCATTTTATATGATTTTTGCAAGTTTACACAATTTTCTGCAATTTAAATTCAATTTTAAATCTACAGGAATATTCTACGTTGACCAGGACGCTGGGTTGACCTGGCTTGACACTTGACGAGATCTGGTTGGCTCGTACCCCTTCGTTGATAAGCTCTAATCTTGACCGTCGGGATAAGATCGAGTGGAGATTGACCCGATTTTGGCTCAGAATAGACAAAATATAGATCTATATTAGAGAGACAAATCCGTAGCACAAATTGAAAAACTTACAACATCAAAGTTGTGAGGAATCATTGGTCCTACCTTCTCACCAAAGGAATTTGGATTTAAAGAAACGAGCGCGAGTACATCTTGGATTTACACCGTCATATCTGAAATATTGCGGTGTGAAATTATCCGGCTGTGGTGGATGAAAAGAGGTGAGGTTTGTCGGGATTAAAAGATTTCTACGAGATCTACAACTTTCGTGTTTTGGCCGAAGGCAAAATACGAAGTCTAGATGGATGAATAAACGAAATAAGATTCGAATATGTGTAGATTCGGAATTTCAAGAAGGTAAACTCATAGAGCTGTGGCTCCACGGGTTTATATGGATGTTTAGGATGGTGGAGAGATAGGTTTTGGAGTAGGGAACAAGTAGAAACAAACATAAGTCGATTTGGAGTTGTAGATTAAAAGTTATCAGAGTTTAAATAAAGATAGGTTTGAGAAAAACTGATTTGCACGAAAATTAAAGCATCCATGGGATCGATCCCTTCTTCCTATGCGTCTGGCTGGTCCGGTCGGCTGCTTGCTGGGCCGCCGGCTGGCCCATTAGTTTTTTTTCTTTTTCCTTTTTATTTTCCTTTTTCTAGTTTTCCCTCATATCTTTTGCATACGAGCTCCAAATGATACGATTCTTATTTCTAAAATTTTCTAAAATCGAATAGACCAATGTAGGATCACATTTCTAATATTTTTACAAGTTTTCAAGTAGTGTATTTATAAATCCTTGTACATTTCATTTTATTTATATCTTTATGTGTTTATATTTATTCTATAACTTTTTCATAATAGCTCCAAATGAGCTCAATTTTCTTTCTAAAATTTTGTAATATTAATTGGATCTTTTAGGCTATAATTTAGAAATAATCGCTGCCTTAGCAACAGTGGGTTTTTATAAAGCCATTTTAATTCCCTTTAGGAACAAAGTGACATATACTATTTAGGGTTTTAGTCCTTTATCTCGATTTAGAAATTTTTATTGATGCAAATATGTAATGCAATGCTGATGAATGTCATGCAAATGCAAAAAAAAATTCTAGTCCCAATTTCCAAAATCTTGGGATGTGACATCACCATTGGGTCCAATACGTTTGCAACCACACCTAGTTCGGATATGAACTCCTTCATCCAAACTGCTTCCTGAGCCGCTTCCGAAGCAGCAACATATTTGGCCTCCGTTGTTGATCCAGCCACCACAGGTTGTTTGGAGCTCCTTTAACTAACCGCTCCGCCATTCATGAGAAATACGTATTCGGATTGAGACTTAGAGTCATCCGGATCGGTGTCAAAGCTAGCGTTGACATATCACTTAGCGACGAGCTCTTCTTCACCTCCGTATACAAGAAACATATCCTTAGTTCTTCGCAAGTACTTAAGGATATTCTTGACCGCTTTCCAGTGTTCCGAACCTAGATCCGATTTGTACCTGCTAGTCAAATTAATAGCATGTGCCACATCTGGTCTTGTACATAGCATGGCGTCCATTATAGAGCCTATGGCTGAAGCATAGGGGACTTTGTCCATTATCTCTCTTTCTTCCGCCGTAGCCGGACTTTGAGTCTTACTCAATGTCGTGCCTTGTGTCATAGGTAAGAACCCCTTCTTACTTTCGTCTATTTTAAACTTCTTTAAAATCTTATCAAGGTATGTACTTTGCGATAGCCCTATTAGGCGCCTAGATCTATCTCTACAGATCTTTATGCCTAATATGTATGACGCTTCACCTAGGTCCTTCATTGAAAATTTGTTGTTTAGATAACTTTTAACACTGTTTAAAAGATCTATATCATTTCCAATCAATAATATGTCATCCACATATAGTATCAGAAATGCCACATTGCTCCCACTCACTTTCTTGTAAATACAAGCTTCTCCATAAGTTTGGACAAATCCAAACTCTTTGATCACCTCATCAAAGCGGAGATTCCAACTTCGTGATGCTTACATCAATCCATAGATGGATCGCTGAAGCTTGCACACCTTGTTAGCATCCTTAGAATCGACAAAACCCTTTGGTTGTATCATATACAACTCTTCTTCAATATTACCATTGAGAAACGCGGTTTTGACATCCATCTGCCATATCTCATAATCGAAATATGCAGCAATTGCTAACATAATCCTAACTTATTTTAGCATCGCTATGGGAGAGAATGTCTCATCGTAGTCAACTCCTTGAATTTGTCGAAACCCCTTTGTGACAAATCGAGCTTTATAGACGGTCACATTACCATCAGCATCAGTTTTCCTTTTGAAAATCCATTTATTCTCCACGGCCTTTCGGTCGTGAGGTAAATCCACCAAGTTCCAAACTTGATTTTCATACATGGATTCCATCTCGGATTTCATGGCTTCTAACCAAGTTCCAAACTTGATTTTTCAATAACCTCTTCGAGTTCTACCTTCCGACTACTCACACCTTTGGTGAGAAACTCTTTCTCTAGAAAGGATCCATTCTTGGCAACAAAAACCTTTCCCTCGGATCTGTGATAGAAGGAATACACAATAGTTTCCTTAGGGTATCCTATGAAGACGCATTTTTCCGCTTTGGATTCGAGTTTATCCAGTTGAAGTTTCTTCACATAAACATCGCATCCCCAAACTTTAAGAAATGACAGCTTAGGTTTGTTTCCAAACCATAATTCATACGGTGTATTTTCAACGGATTTAGATGGTGCCCGATTTAAAGTGAATACATCAGTTTCTAGTGCATAACCCCAAAATGACAACGGCAAGTCCGTCAAAGACATCATAGATCGAACCATATCCAATAAAGTACGATTACGACGTTCCGACACACCATTTCGATGTGGTGTTCCGGCAGGTGTGAGTTGTGAAACAATTCCACACTCTTTCATGTGAGTGCTAAACTCGTAACTTAGATACTCACCTCCACAGTCGGACCGTAGAAATTTGATCTTTTTATTACGATGATTTTCCACTTCATTCTAAAATTCCTTGAACTTTTCAAAGGTTTCAGACTTGTGTTTCATCAAGTAGATATAACCGTATCTACTCAAATCATCCGTGAAAGTAACAAAATAACGATATCCACCTCGCGCCGACACACTCATTGGACCACATACATTAGAATGTATGATTTCCAATAAATCTGTCGCCCGTTCCATTGAATCGGAAAACAGCTTTCTAGTCATCTTGCCCATAAGGCATGGCTCACATGTATCAAATGATTCAAAATCAAGTGATTCCAAAAATCCATCCAAATAGAGCTTCTTCATGCGTTTAACGCCAATATGACCTAGACGGCAGTGCCACATATATGCGGATATATCATCATTAAGTTTAATCCTTTTAGCATCAACATTATGAATATGTGTAACATTATTATTGAGATTCAATAAAAATAAGCCATTCATCATTGGTGCATGACCATAAAAGATTTCATTCATATAAATAGAACAACCATTGTTCTCGGATTTGAATGAATAACCACTTCGCATCAAACACGATCCAGATACAATGTTCATGCTTAGTGCTGGCACCAGATAACAATTATTCAAGTTTATTACTAATCCCGACGGCAAGTGGAGATGTAGCGTTCCGACGGCGATCACATAAACGCTTGATCCATTGCCGACACGCATCTTGACCTCACCCATTGCTAGCAGTCGCTTGTTCCACAGCCCCTGATTCAAGTTACAAATATTATCAACTAAACTGGTATCAAATACCCAGGTGCTACTGTGAGCACTAGTCAAGTACACATCAATAACATGTATATCATATATACCTTTGTTTGCCTTGCCGGCCTTCTTGACTGCTAAATACTTGGGGCAGTTGCGCTTCCAGTGGCCAGTCCCCTTACAATAGTAGCACTCGGTATCAGACTTAGGGCCAATTCGGGGTTTCTTTTCAGGCATGGTGTAACACCCTCAGAATCGACCCTATGCAAGTCTCAGCGATTTCCGCCAAACCCGCATAGAAACGATTCAAAGGTGCCCACCAGGCACTTTCGTGCGGGTGGAAAACGAAGTAATACCATTACACAATAGTCCATGATGGAACCCACAGATGATATATACAACAATGACTCCATGAGTCAAGAATACAGATACACAATACAAAGATCCAAATCAACTTGAAAATGATACAGTGTCCGACTACGGACAAGATGCAAATGGGGCTAAGAGCCCTGAAGAATAACCAATGGCGTCCATAACCTTGCCCATGCCAAGCCGGAAGGGTAACCCTGCTAACGGCGTCGATCTCAAAACCTGCTTAAACAAAAGGGGTGCCGACAAAGGGCAAAAGAAAAAGAGAGCGGTTAGTACTGAGGCCAGTACACGGCGAGACTAGAATTCAGCGGTCCTCGCCTACATAGGTATGGTGGACTGAAGCGGCAGCGCAGCATGCACTAAACAACCTATAGAGACTCGATATAACTGTCGGCTATCAGAGAGGGATAAGAAAGACCTATTCAGAACCAACCTGATACTATCACCAAACATACCCATCCTGGTATTTCCCCCTCGAGACCAAATGAGGAAGTCAACCGAGGAACTCACACAGTTGGCAGTTTTATTTATTCAGTTATCGTTGCAGCAATTACTACTCAGGTATAGATAGTCATCCTGATATAATAAGCAGTGAGCAATTTTAGTTAACCATTCCGTTTTAGTTGTGACACTTACTAGTCAGATACAATTAGCATGAGATATCCCAAACCCAGCAGTTGTTGGTACTTTTATTTAGCCATTCCGTTGTAGTGAAGCTGATTACTAGTCATCTCGGATACAAGTCAAATGATAACAGTAAACTTTAGTTATAGTCGTCTATGATCGAGAACTGTGCTCCAAGTCGTCCATAACCGCGGACACGGCTTCTCGAAAAGATTTAACCCTGCAGGGGTGCACCAAAGTTTCCACACGCACCTACACCCTTATTGTCAGATCAGGTAGGTACAAGATCACAAAACATACACCCAACGGTATGTCGACGGGGTTTCGGACACGACGTTTCCCAGACCCAAAGCAAGCACATGGGGGGCCACCCCACTAAGCTACCCGTAACGAAGTCGGCCGGTCTCCGAGACGGACCCAAGGTTTGCGAGAACGGCTATAAACGACTGGGAACCCGATAGTGTGATTGGGCTTGTCGATACCACGAAATCGTGCCACGATCCAAAACAGTACAGGCGCTCCACGCGCAATAGTAAATAAAGCAGTAAAACATGGCATAAGTACATGATAGTAATAAATCCCAAACTAGTTTGTGGCCCCCGGTATAGTACTTTGAAATCAGGTACTAAATCGATGGGGTGCCCACACACCCCACCCGTGGTTAGCGCGCTCGATCTCGGAACATGTGTCAAGAACTCAGGGTCCTACGGGACACAAATGGGCGGTTAAAAACCAAATAACATCTATTGCCCACCTGTGCCTATGCATTATTTACCTACTTCAATTTTAGTTATTAAACAGTAATTAAAGCCATGATCATATCCAACATTAAACATGCGGCATTTCTCCAACAACGGTGGTACTTGAGAACATTGAAACAACACCTGAGCAAGCAACTATGACTCGCAAGGCCGACTATCTACCAAACAAAAGGTAATAGGAGGTGTCCAAGGCAATATAATGGCTGCAAGGGATATCACGGGTACGAAAACTAAAGCATCGCAACACAGTCAGCAATAGATCAACAGGAGGAAATAAAGACTATAAAAGTAAGATAGGTAGAAAGGGGGAGAATGCTCGCTTGAAAACATTGCTGGAGGTTCATCCGAAGATCGGGTTAATACTCGCATCAACTCATCGGCCTAATCCGTGAAGAAGCAAAGCACTAGAAGAAACACCAGATGCACTATTTAATACTACGGCAAAAGATCGGGCATGATGCATGTATGATGTATGACATGGCAAGAATGCGATGCAATTAGGCAATATTAAGCGGAACCAGAGTCCCGATAATTAATTATTAAGTTAATGTTGTTTAGCTACCCCACAATTTAAATGTTGGCTTGCAAGGCAAAACATGGCATCGGTTCGCTATACAAATTTAAATGGAGCCCAATATTAGACTAGCTTCGCCCGTATATGGCCTCCATATTTAATTTAGGCGAATCTTCCAAATAGCCCCAAACTCCCACAAACATGTATGCATGCATGGCCAATTTAATATGCAACAAGTATATATTATATATTATAAAAGTATTGGTCTCGGAAAAGGGGTCACACATCTTGGTCCGGAGATCTTGCTCCGAGGGGTTCGATGGGTTTGGGCTCGACGGGATCGATCTTCAGATCGAGTCTTCGGGGTCTCGGCGTCCAATGGATCTTCGGGTTCAAGGATTTGTCTTCGGGTTCCGCGAGCGAGGAACTCAGGGTCCGAGAAGGAGATCTTGAATCAGCATCGGCACCCAAACAAACAAACATAGGCACATAAGCACTAGCATGCTCGCAGAGGAGAAACATAGGCGTCCTGCAGAACTGAACCTACCATCGACATGTGCATGCACCCAAACCAGGCACTCTACACGGCAACTGAGTGCTGTCCAGAGCTGGCGGAATGCACACGCAGCAGCTGGCAGCAGCCAAGAGGTTGCAGGGCAGAGGAGAACGACGCCACGGACGAGCACCGGAAGACTGGAAGCGGGCCGATGCTGCAACAGGGGCGACAGGGATTCGCGACGGCGGGGCGAGGTTGCAGGAGGTGGGGTAGCAGGCAGTGGCTTGAGCAGGGCCGAGGAGCTCCGGCAGCGCTAGCGTGGCCGGACGGGGAGAAGAGAGGATGTTGGTGAAGGGGACGGAGGAGGTCGGACGGCGAGGTGGGGACAAGCGCCGCGGCTGCCGACGCGTAGGAGAACGGGACGACGTCATGGGATGGGGAGGCAGTGGCGCGCAACAGAGGGAGTGCCTGGCAGTGGAGCTCGTGGCTAAGGAAGCTCGCGAGGAAGGCGACCGAGGCAGGGAGGGGGCCGGCGAAGCGGGCCGATGGCGAGCTTCGCGGGGCGGCGGTGGCTCGAGGCCAGGCGACAGCGGGTGAAGGAGGAGGGAGCGGCCACAGGTCAGGGGACGGGAGTTGGTGAGGAAGATACGGGACGGGAGTTGGTGGGCAGGGTGGGACCCACGGGATGGGGCCAGGCGGCAGCAGGCGGGTTGGGTGATGCGGGGGCGCGTGTGTGTGCTGGGTGCGTCGCGTGTGTGCGTGGTGGTGTGTGTGGTGTTGATCGGGGTGGGGTGGGTTCTGGCGGCAGGGTGGGGTGGTTTGGGGTAGGGATAGATTAGGGTTTGGGGTAAGGGAGGGTTTGGTTTCACCGGCTGGGCCTTTTGGGCCTGGCCGGTTTAGGTTTAGGTTTTGTTTTTATTTATATAAATCATTTTTATTGTCTTTTGTTTTATTTTAAAAACTTTTAGCAAATAGTTTTGAGGGCAATAATTTGACAATTAAGGATACTTTGAAATAAAGGGCAGAAGTAGTGTAGGAAACAAAATAGGGTTTCGCAAAAATACTTTTATGAACACACATGCAAGATGATGCGCAAAACAAAAAGATCAAGCGATTTCTAGTAGTGGTTTTACCCGGGGTGCTACACACGGCAACTGGCTTGCCGCCCTTACTTCCCTTCCGTTTCCCTTCTTGTCTTTCTTGAAACCAGTGTTCTTATTGATCATCAACACTTGATGTTCCTTTTTGATCTCCACTTCTATAGTTTTAAGCATTGACAGAAGCTCGGGAGAGACTTCTTCATGCCTTGCATATTATAGCTCATCACGAAGCTCTTATAGCTAGGTGGCAGAGACTGCAGAACACGATGGATGCCTAAGTCAATGGCAATCGATATTCCCAAGGACACAAGCTTATCGGCGTAACCCGACATCTTGAGTACATGCTCACTAACGGAGCTGTGCTCTTCCATCATGCAGCTAAAGAACTTTTCTGAAGCATTGTAGCTCTCTATAGCAGCATGTGTGTCAAAAATCATTTTCAACTCACCCATTGTATCAAATGCATTGCCGTTTTTGAAACGCTTTCGAAGTTCCGGCTCTAGCCCATACAATATGCCGCAATGAACTAAGTTGTGGTCCTCGTGACGAGTTTGATAGACATTCTTCTCCTCGTTAGGGGCATCCTCAAAAGGTGGGGGGCCTAGCGGTGCTTCTAGAACATATTGCTTTTGTGCAGCAGAGAGGGGAATCCTCAAATTCATGGCCCATTCGGTAAAGTTGCTACCATTCGTTGCAATTTTCTCTTTCTCCATTAACACATTGAATTAAAAGAAGGTGGTGCCATCTACAACAGAATTTGTAAAGTTTAGACTAAGTTTATGATAGATTGAGTTCAACTAATCCACATTACAAATGAAATCCCACTCAAAAACGACACCCCTCATGCCTTTTGGTGATTACATGAACCAAATCCACTACACCAAGTCCGATCATCACGTGAGTCGGTGTAGCTTCAAAGGTGAGCATCAAATGGGCATCATATCTACTATATGACTCATGGTTAACCTTTCGGTCCGTGTTCCGAGGCCATGTCTGTACATGCTAGGCTCGTCAAGTTAGAACCTTAGTATTCGCGTGTCTAACTATCTTACACCGAAAATATGGTCGTGGATGGAAGAACACCCGATCATCACGTGATGCCTTGGAGCGACGAAAACATAATCGGTGCATACTAAAGGAAGATATTCTTATCTTGATATTTAAATGAGGGATCATCTTATTATGCTAATAAAGTGCTAAACAAGCAATATAAGATGCTATCAAACATCACATGTTTATTAGTGAAATGATATGGTTCCCGCATATGATCTCTATCATGTGCATCGTGGTATGATCACTATCATACCTTTATGTGTAAGGCCAAGGTCTATGGAACTCACACGTTATGTGTGTTGTAAGAGTATCATCTCATACTTCTACTTACAACAACACCATATCATAACACTAGCCCAACAATAATCTAAACTAGATGCCTCTAATTTATCCATTGAAATTTTTACGTGGCTTAGGGCTTTCGAAGATAGAACCGTTATTACCTACGAACATGAACCACAACAAGGATAAAAAAATTGTTGACAACTCGTTGCAAAATAGATATTGACTATAGTAGGAGAGACAGACACCCGCTAGCCACTTATGCAAACTAGTTGCATGTCAAGTGTGGAACAGGTCTCATGTGCGAGGACATGTAAAGTTTGTCCGGGCCGCTTCATCCCACTATGCCACAAATATCCAAAATTACAACTAAGAAGCAACAACATGATCATCATCGCCCACATACTCACATGTGTACTACCCATGTAAAGCATCTACGCATAGATCCGGTTCTGATACCACTGAAGGGTTTGCAGCATAGAAAACAAAAAAAATCCTATAATGGGAACTAAGTACCAAGATCTATCTACTAGATACAAAAAACGGGCGGATGTATATCCGTAGAGAACATACCCTTAAAGATCGACAAAGCTTAACGAGTTGAACTCGTGGTTGATGTAGACGATCTCTTGCCGATCTCAAGACCGAGAGGAAGTCCTAGCGCCGCAAAGCAGCAGAGCATCCGTGCTCACACACACGTACAAGACACCGAGCAACCTACGCCTCCTCGCTCCACCTATGCAGCGGAAGCACAACCCTTTCTTGCCGAATAGCCACTGGGAACATGTATCTCGCTAGTCTGAGACCATGGGGGATAAATTCTAGAGGGGGAGAGAGATCCTTCATGAGGAGGTGTGAGGGAGAGAGAGAGGGAGAGGGGTGCCTTTTATAGGAGGAGGGAGGCACCCAAGGGGGTGGCTGCCGGCCATGGGGGCTGCCCCTCCCCTCCTTAATTCATGTGGGTGGACACTCCACTCACAAAAACCTCTTCAATTTCCTCCACTCAAAATCCCACTCAAAATTGCTATTAAATTTCCACCAAATTTAACGCAAACTCTCATTAAATAAAACTCTTTTTATTTATTCAGAATTTTGTCAATTACTTTAATGACAAACATTCACATATAACCCCTTTATAGAATTCCATTTCACATGCAAAAACACTTTCTGCAATTTCACCCGAAAACCTGTTTCGGTATCTAGTGAGATAAATTCCTGTGCTTGTTATTCTTTCCGGCATGAAACTTTTGCTCCAATTGGATGTCAGTGTCCCTTAAGTGTGTCACCCTATGGTTCGCGAATAATGCGGACATGATCGAGAACCTTATCCGATCAATAATCAGAAGCGGGACCTGAAGATCCATACTGACTCCCACACATTCAACGATGACTTTCCTATGATCGTCGAAACCTTTTACGCTAGTATCTTAATCCCTTTGTTTCACGATATATTACATGTCCGAGATTCGATCATCGGTATCTACATACCTAGTTTGATCTCGTTACCGACATGCACTCTTTTCTCGTTCCCGTGATATAACATTCTAGTGATCAAATCACTTGCTTGCAAGCTAACCAATGTGATATCACCGAGAGAGCCCAGAGTATATCTATCCATCATTGGGATGAACAAATTCCACTCTTGATCCATGAGCCTGAACATAACACTTTAGTAGTTTTGAAGCCATCTTTATAATCACCCAGTTACGGTGTGACATTTGATGTCATCAAGAAACTCTTCCGTGTTAGTGATTAACATGATATCATGGTCTAAGGATAAGGATCACTTCGTAAGTTGTTTATAGCAATATAAACTTAATGACTTTGATCGTAATGCTATACTTCGTATGAATGTTCATCACATCATTACACTAATGTTGTGATCTCGTTATTAACAACATCCAATGTCTATGATCAGGAAACTATGATCATCTTGTTAATCAACGAGCTACTTTAATAGAGAGGCATAACTAGGAACTTTCTGTTTGTTTATTAAACACACATGTATTAACATTTTTGTATTAATACAATTATAGCATGCAAAATAAACATCTATCATATACTTGGAATACACATAATAAACACTTTATTATTGCCTCTCAGGGCATATTCCCTTCCCCTATATGTGTCCCTCACTTAGAGGAGAGACTGATTGGTGGAAATGTATATCTAGATCTTCTTTCACTTTTTCTCAAAAAGATGCAAAAATCATAGGAGGGTGTAACATCCCAGCATTTAGGAACTAACGAAGGGTAGATTTAGGAATTTGGAATGTTGCATGCATTCATCTGTGAAAATGTGGGTAAAATTTTCGCCAAATTTTCATACTTTGAGATTAGGTTTAGTCTTAAAGGATGATTGCTATAGACTTTGATATGATCTTTGAGGAATTATGTGTTTTGGGAAATGAATTTGAATTTTAAACTTGAGTGTTTGAATTATAATTCAAATGAATTAGGAATAAGATTTGAATCTTGATTTAATTAAGACTTAATTATTATAACTCAAATTTTATCTTAAGAAAACAATTAAGAATATGAAAACTTATTTCATATTTTTATTTATAAATAAGTTACAGAATTGTAACTCATCCACACACTTCACAAAAGCAAATAAATAAAGAATAAGAATATTCTTTATTGATAATAGTATAATCTTTATTATAAAATAATAAAATGAAGAATAGAACTAAAATTACAAAAGTATAAAACAGATTACATTGGATTGTTCTATAACTAAACTTAGACTAAAATCTTCACTTTAAATCTGTACCTGCAAAACAAACAGAAACTAAATAGAAAAAGGAGAGTTAAGGTTGGTATTGTTTTACTATCAGAAGTTGACAGTGAAGTGCACTGTTCAATATTTCATTAGTGAGTATATAAGGGGTAAGTTTCACCAATATGAAAAGATAAATCTTCCATAACTTTTAAGCTAGAAGTCAAATGACAGCCAAGAGGGGCAAGTTTCACCAAGTAAAAGTAAACAGATCAAAGTAACTTTTAAATCCAAAGCATATCCACAAGTGCACAACAAGCACACAAGAAGGACACACGACTAAATGCATGTGGTGTGCTGTCAGCTTCACAGCACAGCTCCAACACACCAAAACCAGCATCACAGCCGTGGAGAGGCACTAGTGCATCTCTTCACTGCTTACACACAAGAACAACCAGCAGCTAAATCAAGCACAACATCCAGCAACCAAACCAACCAAAGCCAAGATCTCATCACTAGGATGGTGACATAAGGATTAGAAAGGATCAAGTGGACAACAAGATCAAGTCCAGGAGCTAGGAGGAGCAGGCTAGCTCAAGGTCAAGCACAGGAGCTCAGCAAAACAAGATCAAGATCATCAACCAACTCCATAAGCATCAGTTTTTATGGTGAGAATCATAAAACCCTCACATGATCAGTTTTTATGGTTTGCATTAAATTTGGTGGAAATTTAATGGCAAGTTTGAGTGGGATTTTGAGTGGAGGGAATTTAAAGGAATTTTGTGAGTGGAGTGTCCACCCACATGAAGAGGGGAGGGCAAGGGGCAGCCCCCATGCGCCGGCCACCCTCTTGGGGTTCCCCCTCTCCTATAAAAGGCACCCCTCTCCTCACTTCTCACTCACACCTCCTCGTGAAGGATCTCTCTCCCCCTCTAGAATTTATCCCCCATGGTCTCGAACTAGCGAGATACATGTTCCCGGTGGCTATTCGGCAAGAAAGAGTTGTGATTCCGCTGCATTGCTGGAGCGAGGAGGCGGAGGTTGCTCGGTGCCTCGAACATGTGTGCGAGCACGGATGCGCTGCTGATTTGCGGCGCTAGGACTTCCTCTCGATCTTGAGATCGGCAAGAGATCGTCTACATCAACCACGAGTCAAACTCGTTAAGCTTTGTCAGTCTTCAAGGGTATGTTCTCTACGGATATACATCCGCCCGTTGTTTGTATCTAGTAGATATATCTTGGTACATAGTTCCCATCGTAGGAATTCTTTTTGTTTTCTATGATGCGAACCCTACAGAAATGACAGTGGAAAGTTATCAAGCCACTGACTTTACCAAGCATGGATTCCAAAGCAACTATACCATATGAATCTTATGCAAAACAAGCATAAAAATCATCTAATAAGCCATCAGAACCATTATAGTTCATCTCAAGCAATAAGCCTCAGGCCAATAACTATCTAGCATGCTTACAGACCATCCACACATGATCTAATTCATCCAGTACATGATCAATCACATGATAAGAACCCTAAATGAAATAAACCATCCTAATCAGGACAAGACATTCACCAGAGAGGTCATAGCCAACATCCAGCATGGGATGAGCAAGCACAGAGAGCATAAGGGGAGAGGAAAAGAACTCGCCAAAGGTCCTCGCTGGAGACTAGAAGAGGAAGCAGAGGGGCCGACGACCATGGAGGCACGGGGAGCACCCCAGAGGGGGCGTTGCAACCCATACGGCGCCACGGCGGCGACCATGAACACACATAGAGGCGAGGAGCATCACCACGACGCACGACGGCAGCGGCAGCACCAGGATACACACTAACCCCCAAACCCTAGGGTTCGGGACGGCATCGATCCGTCGCAGGAGAGCCCCATACCCAAATCCAGTTGGATAGAAAGGACGAGCATCGTCGACAACCTCCTGTTGCACCATGGCGGCGACCAGAACAGCCCACGGCAGCGGGAACCGCCGGCGGCGATATCATCGACCACGGGGTCGGGGGCAGAAGAGGAGGGGAGTGAGCTCGAGGGAGAGAGGCAGTGAGGAGTGGGCTGAGTTGGGCCAGACCCTTCGGGGTGGCAATTTTGACTATGTCTAATGGGCCACTAGGGCCCAATAAGAATAAGCCAGCCCAGAAATCTTTTAAGGCCTATTTTAATAAATAGGAAAAGACCAAAATACCCCTAGACTTAATTAAATTCTAGAAAATAAAATAAAAGTCCAAAAATTATAAATAAAATATTTTTGGATTCACAATAATCTACACTATCCAAATAAAATAAGATATAAAATTTTAGACATTTAAATTTTTAAGAATTTTGTAAATTATATATTCCTTATGGAATTTTACAAAATTATAGAAAGATGATAAAAATAAATAAAAATCACTTTCATTATATATTAATATTGTAGTATTTTTGAAAAATACTAAATAAATATTTAATAAAAATTTCTGATATTTAAGTGATAATTCCTAAAAGAACTATTAAAACAATAAAAGTCAAATAAAGTAAAATAAAATAGTTCAATATATATTATAAATATTGAAAAGTAATATTTATAAATCCTTTATTATTAAAAAGAACTTTTTATAATAATGGGGTAAATGTATATTAAGTTAAATGATGCATTACATTATTGCATAATCATTTTGCTTCTTTAAATATTGTCCTTACCGGGCAATAATGATGTTTTTGTAGACATAGAAGATCAAGGTCCAGTGCAAGCATCAGACTTCACTACCTTACCATCACAAGCAAGTTCATCACTTGCTCATGTCCTTTGAAGAGTCTTTATCAAAGTATTTGCAAATTGTGTGTTATCATATATGCTATAAAAGAAAATATTATTTTCACAAATAAAGAAATCATAGATATCATCCTAAGTGGTGATATAATGGAGCAATAGAACTTAGGGTTCTATTTGCAACAATGATGAAAAGTTAGGGACTTAATAACCCCTGACATCAGTGATTCTAGCGCCGTATATTACGCGTTAGCCATGAGATTTGGAATGGGACAGAGAAGTCAGCTGTATATTCTTCCTCTCGCATGAAGCCGGATGTGCAGGTCGTGGCTGTTATCCTTATAGCGTGCATATTAATTGGTAATTCGTAGAGGATATGCAGCATATGGGTAGGAACCCTCAACGTCCCACGATAGTTCTGGCATCTAACGGTTTGTACAAACCATTGCCGTAATTCATTATGTGGGCATGGTGTACACCAAGGAGGCATGCGAGGTCGCGAAGGGGGCAGTGATTGGCTTGGAACAACTACTGGGCCCCACATCATGGAATTGTGGATGGGAAAGTACGCCCGGTTGTGCAATAAGGAGTTGATCTGTCATGGGTAAAGTAACGCACCTCTGCAGAGTGTAAGAATTGTAACTTGTTACTCCCTGTTCCGGGAAGGAGCTACGAACGCGGCAGGAAAGGAACTCCATGAAAGTTCTGGTCAACTTGTGAAGACTGATTGTCATAGTTTTTCAGAATAAAATCAATTTTTGAAGAAAGATTTACAAAAATTGCATAGTGCCAAGGATTTATAATATGAGGTGGTAGTTAGAGCATCAAACTTCCCACCTTGCATATAATGAACTTGTTGGATAACGCTGTTACTCATTCTTTCCTTTGATCCCTTGTTTAGACTCTGAGGATCCCGAAGACGTGCCAATGTATGCAGCCGAATGCCAAGAAGATGTGTTCTACGAGGAACCTGATCTGTCTGGGGGTGTTGAAGGAGTGGATTACAAAATCCGCTACGGTGTCAATGATAACGAATCCAACTAAGTATCCTAGTTAGTAGTAACCAACGGAGCCGAGCAGCATGAACTCTATAGAATAAACTGCTGAGCTCAACTCCTAGTCGGAGTTGCTACTTTTAAATTCCGCTGAAACACTTTATATTTTGGTTTGTAAGTTGAATCTTTTGAAGTCTTGAACTTCTGGTATTGTAATAATAATAATGTGTGAATGTTTGTAATATGGACCCGCAATGTTTCTGTTGTATCACTCTGAGAGATGTGATATTTATGGAACGGTGTTCTGTGAGTGTCATGTCAATGACTATAGTGTACTACACATGTAATGGTATGCTGGGTCACCTCATGACTATAAAATACATATATTTTCTATGATTCTATTTCCGTTTCACCTAATTACGTATCCACGTAATTACGTATCGATAGAAATTTGAACATCTAATTGAAAGACATACTTAGACTTCCAGATATTGAAACTATTAGGAATTAGACCACTCTAGTAGATCCCCAATAAGTGCATAACCCCGTAAATATTATTGGGAACTCTGCAAAGAAACATCACCTCGTGGAGCCTGCCTTCGGCATCAATTGTCCTCTTGTTGTGCTAACTAGTGCCGACATGGCAAAGAAGGAGAGTCCGTGCATGTGGACAAGGACATGACCACCCCGACTCATGTTCCGCCTCTGGCGCGCCCTCCGACTCCGCTACACAAGCCACTGCCATATGTGGGCATTAGTGACAATGCCAACTCAGATGCCCATCAAATGTGGACATGATGCCATAGAAGGCAAACACTTTTTCTGATGAAATTGCAAATGGATATCCCTTATATAATAGGATAAAAGGATCACAAGAACGGCACTTCATCATAAACGGCACTTCATCATAAACTAAAGCGCCTCAAGGCATAATTCCGGCTAAGTGTTTCGCTCATAGTGTTGAGATACTTGACAGACAAAGGATACTCCTCTTTTTTTTTTCTTTTTTTTTTTTTACAATGACAGAGGATATACTCCTAAATAACTTGTATCCCGGTACTACAACCTTGCTCTATTGTCTTAAGCGCCCAGACAAAGGCTCCTCGTCTTGAAGTTAAAACTTTGGGCTACACTTGAGTCCCTGCCCTATCAACCGTGTAATTACAATTTTCTTTCTTTCTTCTTAGTTCAATTATGGCACTCAAATCTTCTGCACGTTCGTGAAGCTCTTTGATACCACAACTTAATGGGTCATGGCTAACCATAATTCTCTGCATGAGAAAGATCGACGCACACCGCCCACTGAGCCACGGTAAGACATGGTGAACCACTAAGCCGGCACGAATTAGCGTTCATACGGCAGATAGCCGTGCCGCCCCTGATTCCACTTCATTCATGCTCTCCACTACCACAAATACCAAGTACGGAGTACTACGCATCCCCCAAAAGTCAAACACTAATTGATTTGATTTCCCTATATCTATTGTATAAGCGCCCCGCGCGTATGTATTGTAGCACCAGCATCAGTTCGTGCAGCCCATCCATGCATCCACCACCGGAGTTGTTAGCCCACACGCAGATCACCATGCAGTCCGCCGGCGAAGAAGCGCCACTGCACGTGTCCGCTCCAGCCGTGAGCACGGCGGAGGCACCACGAGAGGCTGCAGCGGAGGACGGGCGCAAGAGCCCGGTGTCGCCGTCCATGGAGAACGAGCGGCAGATCCCCGTGGACCCCGTGTCGCTGCGGCACCTGGGCATGGTGGCCGACCCGGACTCGCCGCTCTCGGCGCCGTCGGTGATGACGGAGCTGGTGGCGCACTCGTCCCCGCTCCTGCCGCCGCTCCGCCGGCCCACCTTCGTGGGCGCCAGCCTCCCGTGCTCCGCGGTCTCCTCCCCCGTCCACGGCGCCTCTTCGGCGAAGCGGGAAGAGCCCCCCAGCCCCGCCACGGTCACCGCAATGCGCTCCCTCGCGCGGCAGCACTCCGCCGCGCTCGCCCGCTACGTCACCTCGCCCACCACGCTCTCGAGGAGCGCGTCCCGCGCCGAGGGCAGGACCATGGCGCCGCACGACGACGATGAGTATCCCCACAACGACGAGACCGATGCCGAGGCCGACGGCGACCACGACTTCAAGTGCGGCGTGCTGTGCATGTTCATCCCGGGCTTCGCCAAGAAGAAGCCGGGCTCGCCCTCCGCGGCGGCCGTCGTGTCGGGCATACACAGGCAGCACTCGGGCGCGAGGCGCCGGAGCAGCGTGTCGCGGATGGCGTCGATGGAGAGGTTCGAGTGCGGGTCGTGGAGCCCGCCGCCGCCGGCGCCCGCCACGGCGCCGGCCGTGGCGGCGCACGTCGTCGACACGGACTTCGCGATGGAGGTGCCCAAGATCAGCTCCGCGGACGATACGGACTTGCCGATCAAGATGGCGTTCGTGTTCGAGGGCGACGCGAGGGGGGTCCTGAGGAAGTCGGCGTCGGATCAGTTTCGGCGGCCGGAGTCGGCGGCGCCGGTCAATACGGCGTTCGCGTTCGACGGAGAGCCGAGGGGGATCCTGAAGAAGTCGGCGTCGGCGTCGCAGCGGCAGGAGTCGACCCCCAGCAGGATGTCGTCCGCGTCGCAGCGGCACGTGAGGTTCTCGACGGCCGCGCCGCCGGCGTCGTGCCCGACCTCGCCGTGCATCACGCCGCGCCTGGCGATGGCCAGGGCGGAGTTCAACGCCTTCCTGGAGGCGCAGAGCGCGTAGATAGTTTTCGTCTCGTCACGTACCCACGGTGCATGTCTGTTTTTTTCTCGGATTTCTCCGTGCGTGTTGGCGAGTGGCATGCGCTGCCGGTACGGGCGCGATTGCTAGGCCCGACAGGTTTTGTTTTCCCGGCGTGTTGAACTTGTTCCTTGTTCGATTGTCCATATTCCACTCGAGTGCTCGACCAATTTCACACGGCTTGGGAGTTTAGGATTTTTCCACAAGCCAATATATTACCCTCTCCAATCCAAATTAGTTAACTCAAATTTATTAACATACATATGTATCTAATACTAAATCATATCTAAATACAATCAAATTCAGATAAATCTACAACTAATTTGAATCAGAGGGAGTAATATATCATGGAGATACTAATTACAACCGACTTTTGCAATAACAAAATATCCTAAAAATATTATGAATGCACATAGAAAAAATACTAATATACCGCTACAGTGATCAAAACTTTATAGCTGCAACATAGACCTCTGCCAAGACAACACTCGTAACTAAATTCTCCCAAAAGATGCCTCCATAAAGAAAAATAGTATACAAACGTAGTCGTCGTCCGGTCATAGATCTTGGTTTTCGCCCTGGAAAACAATGTCTCCAACAAGATCATTGTCAGACACAACCAATTAATGTCAGACCATGGATTTTTGTCCTGAAAGATAAGACCATGTACTCTCTTTGTATTACCGTCCGCGCTTGCCGATGCCGCTGCTATAAGTCAAGGATCACCAAGCAAAGTCCTCATCGCCTCTAAGACTCGATCCACCATTACTAGACCTCAGATCTCAGCTGCCATGATATTATCCACCATTGTCTTTACTTTGGAAATTGAAACATCGATAGGTGCCATGCTGAGAACAAACAACGAAGCTTTGCGTCACACCCTCCTGAAGCCGCGCAATAGGGGTGCACACAAAAAAATCCTATCCGATCCAGCAATCTGCAGGCATGAAGCGTCCAACGGAGATCTCCGGCATAGCCTTTTGAAACTCGTCACCGGCCAGATCAATGCGGTCAGGCATCGAGAAGAGAATTGGCATCAAGAAGAAAATTGTCTTGACGCGAGAAGAACTCTAGGATCGCCTCCTATATTAGGCATATAGGCAAGACCACACGTCGTTGTCTGCCGGCTTCCAATAGTAGGATGGAGATCTCAGCGAGCACCACCACACGGAGATGATAGGCTGAGCCGCACCAAGCCCCCCAAACCGGTCGTCGTTCTTGTTGGGCCATGTAGAGATAAAACAAAATATCCCCTCTAACATGGTGATCCCAAGATCTAGCTGAGGTAGAAGGCCACGAGGTTTACCACTAGACGCGAAGTTGCGGATTACTGATGAAGCACGTCAGTTGATGCAGTGCAGTCCTTTGCGATCCGATCGTCCTGGTGCTGATCGTACAACACCTCTGCTGGTACCCACACGTGCAAGGAGGAGCACCGGCGGCGAACTGCTAGGTTCGTTACGACGGCATGACTGCTGTGGAGCTAAGGTTTCCAACACATGGAATGACCTAACCGATCAACGATTAACCTTTCTGGGTTACGGTGCTCCATTATATATATAGGGAGTGAACGTGGTCTCTTCTCGCGTGGCCCATTATCTAAAGCCCATATAATATTAGTCCCTATAAGTCTGACTCACTGACTCAGTCCAAATCAGGCTCGGGTCCAACCCAACAAGATTTCCAGTTCAGATCCAATCCGAACTTGCTCCCGCTGTTAAGTGTGTGACCCGGCAGGCTCATGGCTACTTGGACATGATTGGAGTCTGACTCTGAACCGATCAATCGGTAGCGGCTCCTAGCAGAACGTGCCGACTCCCAA
Source organism: Avena longiglumis (assembly GCA_030063025.1). Classification (NCBI taxonomy): domain Eukaryota; kingdom Viridiplantae; phylum Streptophyta; class Magnoliopsida; order Poales; family Poaceae; genus Avena; species Avena longiglumis. Next base: position 503,112,149 of record CP125977.1, read on the forward strand.
GTACCAAAGAGTCATGACGACTTGCCTTTCTAATATGACTTACGTCCGAGTCCCTTTTGCCTCACGATATACCTTGTCAGACTATAGGCGAATATATGTCATCCCTTAAATAGTCTGACTCTCTTCTCGATCCGAGATAAGTGATTCACCCGACTAACTCTTAGTCGATCGCCTCGGTTGACACTTAACCGAGTCGTGTATGGCCATGCTTTCCGAATCATATCTGACAAGAGGTCCTAGAGAATATCTCTCCGAGTGGATGGGCAAAATCCCATCTTGGTTATTCACATCAAGCAACTTGATTCTCAGTCGACCCGAACCCTGCCTTTATAACTGCCTAGTTACGGATCAGTGTTTGACAGAACCTAAGTCGGTGATCCTCAACTCGGACTATGCAACAACCTCAGATCTAAAGATTACATTGATTGAGATATACAAATGACAACTTGTTCGTTGTACCTCAATATGGGTCAATCCGACTCGTTAAACTCTTTAGCCAAATCTATGTAAGTCAGAATGACATCACCATGCCCATGACAAGTGGAACCGAGTCATCAAGCCGACTTTCACATTGGTCTAGGTTGTGTGTCCAGCATAACCTCAATGACCAAGGATATTTAGTACAAACAACATAAATGCATAGTTCCACAACTGAATCACATATTCAATGATACACATCAGATGTGTAGGGGTTCGTAGCATGGAAAACAAAAAAATTCTACCGCATGCACACAAACAAGCCAAGATCTATCTACTAGATTGTAGCAATGAGTCGATAGAGGAACTCACCCTCGAAGATTCCAAAGCGGTTAACGAGAGCAGATTCTCGTGGGTGATGTAGTCGTACTCTTGCCGATCTCAAGATCGTGTAGACGATCCTTCCGGCGCTGCGTAAGCAGCGCTTCCATGATCGGTCACACGTTCGGTACTCGATGAAGACCTTCCTCTCCCTTGTTCCAACAGGCAGCGGAGGTTGTAGTACTCTCCTCGCGATTCCGGTAGCACGACGACGTGGTACCGGAAGTAGAGGGGAGATCTCGCCGGGCTTCGCCTTAAGCCGGAGCGAGTATGGTGGACTATGAGAGAGGCCTTGGCGATCTAGGGTTTAGAGGCACCAAGGAAGGAAGCTTGGCCGGCGGCTATGTCTTGGGGAGAGCCCCAACTCGCCGAGTTGGAGGGGAAACCCTAGGCGGCGACAGCGGCTGCACTTGGAGGTGGAGGCGCCAAAGTTAGGGTTTGAGGTGTAGGGAAGAGGGGCACCCCTGCCCCTTCTTTTATAGGTGGGAGGGTGCGGCTTGGGAGGAGGGAGTCCTCCTCCAACTCCTCCTCCTTGGCCGGCGGGTGGAGGGAGGAGACTTCCTCCCCAAGTAGGTTTCCTACTCTCCCTCCACCAAGCAAACTTGCCGTTTGACTTTTCAAATTGGCGTTTGACTTTCAAACTAGGATTTGATTTCTTCCTTTATTTTTCCCAGCTAAGTAACCTAGTACATGATGCAACCATTCCATATTGTCATGACACATCCATGTACCCTTCCCCTTCAGAGTCTTGGGACCTTGGACCTTCTAGAACATTCCCGATGAAAACACCGGAATCATTCCCCAACTCCGAAACAGGACTTTCCTTATATGAATCTTATTCTCCGAACCATTCCGGATCTCCTCATGATATCCCGGATCCCATCCGATACTCCGAACAACATTCGGTCTCTTACTCATCATTCCATAACTACTCAACAACATCGAATCGTTAAGTGTGTCTCCCTACGGTTCGTGAATTATGCGGACATGACTGAGACACTTCTCCGATCAATAACCAATAGAGGAATCTGGAAATTCATATGGCTCCCACATATTTCTATGATTACTTTGCGATCGAATGAACCACTTACATACGATACCAATTTCCCTTTGTCTCACGATAGTTTACTTATCCGAGGTTTTTATCGTCGGTATCTCTGCATACCTAGTTCAACCTCGTTACCGATAAGTACTCTTTTCTCGTTCCCGTGATATGTGATCCCTTGTGAGCCAGTCACATGCTTGCAAGCTAATTGGATGACATTCCACCGAGAGGTCCCAGTATATCTATCTCATCATATGGATGGACAAATCCCACTCTTGACCCATGAGCCTCAACTCATACTTTGAACACTCAATGCCACCTTTATAGCCACCCGATTCACGGTGTGGTGTTTGATGTCATCAAAGCATCCTTCCGGTGATGGTGATTAACATGATCTCATGGTCGAAGGAATTAGGTTACTATGTATCAGAAAGCTTATAGCAAATGAACTATATTAAATGACTTGATCTTTATGCTACGCTTAACTATAGGAGTATGTCCATCACATCATTCTCCTAATGATATGACCCTGTTGTTAATAACATCTCTATGTTCATGATCAGGAAACTATGATCATATATTAACCAACAAGCTAGTTTAACAAGAGGCTTTACTAGAGACTCTTTTCTGTTTACAAATCACACAAGTATTAATGTTTTTGGCTAATACAATTATAGCATGGTATGTAAACATTTATCATAAGTATGAAGATATGATAATAATCACTTTATTATTGCCTCTTGGGCATATCTCCAACAGTCTCCCACTTGCACTAGAGTCAATAATCTAGTTTTAAACCTTTGTGTATTCAACACCTATGGCTTTCTGGTGTCGTATGTACACGATTGCTAGTGGTCAACTTATCTCCGGATCTGACACTTCCAGGTCCGTGTGTAATTGCATGTCTTTGCGTCTCTACGCATCACTCATTCTCTAATGAGATGGCTTTGTATAAATTTGGTCCTCTGGTGTGACCTTTAGTTCTCTGGGGTTAAAACATGTTGATAATATTGTTGTACAATATATCTTCATAGCATTATCCCTGCTATGAACTACACCTATTTTGATAACAAACTACTTGACACAAATGCCCTCTTTTGCTGCTATAATAGCAGTTATATACTTATGTTGGAATTATGCCCTAGAGGCAATAATAAAGATGTTATTATTATAATTCTTGTTCATGATAATGTTTATATTCCATGCTAGAATTGTATTAAGCGGAAACTTTAATACTTGTGTGGTTTGTGAACAACACCGTGTCCCTAGTACGCCTCTATGGACTAGCTCATTGATTAATGATGGTTAAGGTTTCCTAACCATGGACATGAGTTGTCAATTAATAATGAGATCATATCATTGGGAGAATGATATGGTGGACAGACCCAAACTAAGCGAAGCAATTAGATCGTGTCATCGTGTTCGTCTTTGCGAAGCTTTTCTTATGTCAAATATTGTATTCCTTAGACCATGAGATAATACAACTCCCTGGTATCGGAAGAAAGCTTTGAGATCATCAAACGTCATCCTATGAGAGGGTGATCATAAAGGTGTCTCTCAGGTGATCGGAAAGTATCTGTTGGGTTGTATGTATCGAGATGGGATTTGTCCCTCCCAAGTCGGAGAGATATACTTCGGGCCCACTAGGTAATCGATATTAACACCGCTTGCAAGCATGTGGTTAAGGAGTTAATCACAAAGTGATATCGGATTATGGAACGAGTAAAGTACTTGTTATGAACGAGATTGAACTAGGTATGACGGTACCGACGATCGAATCTCGGGCCAGTAAAATATCGCAAGACGAAGGGAATATATATGTGGGATTGATTGAATCCTGGCATCGTGTTTCATCCGATATGATCATCGATGAATGTGTGGGAGTCAATATGGGTTTCCAGACCCCGCTGTTGATTATTGATAGAAGATCATGTCTGCATATTCTCGAACCCGCATGGTCACACACTTAACGTGTCTCGATGCTAGGATAGATTGGATAATTGGTTTATGAGTTTTTGTTCGGAGTCTCGGATGGGATCCGGGACATCACGAGAGGTTCCGGAGTGGTCCGGAGAATAAGATTCATATAAGGCAGTGCAGTTTTTGGAGTTCGGAATTGTTTCGGGTTAATCGGTATTGTACCGGAAGCTTCTAGAACCTTCCGGAAGGGGACCAACGTGGCCCCACCTTCCGGGAGGGGGCATGGGCCTATGAGGGAGTGCCCTGGCCCCATTGGTCCAGGGGCACAAGGCCCCATAGGGCCCAGCCGACCAAGAGGGTTTAAACCCTAGATAGAGCTTCTAGAAGGGGCGGTTTCCTTGCCCCCCACTCCTCCTCCTTGGCCGCCGGCCTTGGATTGGGGGAGGGGGCTAGGGTTGCCGCCCCACCCCTCTATATAAAGAGGGTTGGGGGCGCACCACCCCCCTACACCTTCCCCTCCAACCCTAGATGCCCTGCTGCCCTCCTCTCTCCCTCCCGACTGCTTGTAGGCGAAGCCCTGCTGCAGAAATTCTCCACCATATACACCACGCCGTCGTGTTGTAGATCCAATCTGTCTCTCCACCATATTTGCTGGTCCGAGGAAGGAGGAGACGTCGAGGTGCTGCACGTGTGCATCTCACGGAGGCACCGCCACTTGTGGTGCTAGATCGGATCAGATCACGAGGAGGAGAAGAGAGTACGACTACATCACCCACGCCCACGAACGTTCATTGCTTGAATCTTCAAGGGTATGAAGATCTAATCCAATCTCTCTCGTTTTTTGAATCTCCTAGATTAGATCTTGGCTTTCCCTCTGTTCGCATCCATAGAAAATTTTGATTTACTATGCCGCGAAACCCTTCAGTGGTATCAGAGCTAGATCTATGCGTAGATGTGTTTCACGAGTAGAACGCAACATGGTTGTTGCGGGCATTGATGTTTTCTGTTGCAAGCCTCTTGTTTGTGTTCTTCTTATGACGCGGATAGTGAGATTGAAGGTCCAGGCCAACCTTACGCGACGTCGTCATGAGACCGCTCGCACTTGACGTGTGGCTTCTTCCACACATGCGGTGGTGGATGCTGCTTTCTCACTATAGTTGTCATGGGATTAACACCGGAGTTTGGCAACCATAATATCACCGTTGTGGCTTTCCGTAGGTAAGAATTGTTCTTAGCATCTACTCCCATAAGCCACGTAAAACATGCAACAACAAAGTAGAGGCGTCTAACTTGTTTTTGCAGGGAGTGTTTTCTGTGATATGGTATGGCCCAAGATGTGATGTGTATAATGTATGCGATGATCATGTTTTGTAATGTTTCACGACTTGCATGTCGATGAGTACACAACCGGCAGGAGCCATATGGTTGTCTTTATAATTGTGTATGACCTGTGTGTCAACTTCTTATACGCCATGTAATAGTTTCACTTTATCGCTAAGTAGTTAGCAATAGTTGTAGTTGCTATTTGTGGTGGAGGCAATCATGGTGGAGTGATGGAGATCATCTTAACGCACAAGATGGAGATCATTGCGCGAAGATTGGCTATACCATGTCACATAAAATTATATGCATATGATGTTTATCCTTTTATGTATCTTATTATGCTTAGATCGCGACGGTAACATTATAAGATGATTCCTCACTTAAAGATCAAGATAAAAATTGTGTTCTCCCCAAGTATGCACCGTTGCGAAAGTTCGTCGTGTCCAAGCATCACGTGATGATCGGGTGCTATAGACTCTACGCTCACATACAACGGGTGCAAGCCAGTTTTGCACACGCGGAAATACTTGGGTCTAACTTGATGAGCCTAGCATGTACAGACATGGCCTCGGAACACATGAACCGAAAGGTTAAGCATGAGTCATATGAATGATATGATCGACACTTCGTTGTCCACCATTGAAACCACATCTCTTCTCGTGAAGATCGGATTAGGTGTGGTGAATTTGGATCGTGTTCACTAAACAACTTGAGGGATGTTGAATTTAGTGGGAGTTCATCTAGTAATTTGATTAAGTTGAACTAGTTATCATGAACATAGTCTAATTTGTACTTGCAAATACTGTAGATCAAATGGCTAAGTCCAACTTCAACTTCAACGTTTTTGCTGAGAAGGAAAAGCTTAGAAACAATGGGTCTAACTTCACCAATTGGTTCCGCAATCTAAGAATCATTCTCTCTGGCAGGTCAAAAGGACTATGTACTTGGGAAAGCGTTAGGTGACCCCCTGCTGCAACTGCGCCGGCTGATGAGAAAGATGTCTATCAGTCACGCAAAGATGATTATGGTGTGATTAATAGCACCATGTTGTTTGCTATGGAACCAGAACTTCAAAATCGTTTTGAAGACTATCCCGGGCCCTTTGAGATTCTCGAAGAGCTGAAAACCATGTTTCAGACTCAGGCCCGTTCTGAGAGATATGAGATCTCTGAGAAGTTCTTTAACTGCAAGATGGAGGAAGGGAGTTTCGTTAGTGAGCACGCCATTAAGATGACGGGCTATACTCAACGCCTTGAGCAACTGGAATGCACGATTCCAGAGGATCTCAAGATTGACAGGGTTCTGCAATCACTCCCTCCCAGCTACAAAAGTTTTGTAGTGACTCATAATCAGATTTGTTCCACTGATACGATCACAGAGCTCTTCGCAAAGCTGAAGGCCGCGGAAGTGGACATCAAAAAGGATAATCATGTGTTGATGGTCAACATGCCCACCTTTAAGAAAGGTAAGGGAGCAAAGAAGCCCTTCAAGAATAGCGGCGGCAAGCGCACTGCCCCTGCTGAGAAGAAGCTCAAGTCTGGTCCTAAGCCGGACACTGAGTGCTTCTATTGCAAGGACAAGGGTCACTGGAAGCGCAATTGTCCGAAGTACTTAGCAGACAAGAAGGCTGGCACCATCAAAGGTATATTTGATATACATGTTATTGATGTTTTCCTTACTAGCCCTCGTTGTAGTGCCTAGGTATTTGATACCGGTTCAGTTGCTAATATTTGTAACTCGAAACAGGAGCTACGGAATAGATGGCGGCTTGCTAGGGATGAGGTGACGATGCGCGTTGGCAACGGATCAAGAGTTGATGTGATGGCCGTCGGCACGCTCTCCTTAGTTTTACCTTCGGGATTAGTTTTAAACCTTAATAAGTGTTATTATGTGCCTGCGTTGAGCATGAACATTATTTCTGGATCTTGTTTATTGCAAGACGGTTATTCATTTAAATAGGAGAATAATGGTTGTTCTATTTATATGAGTAACATCTTTTATGGTCATGCACCTGTTGTGAATGGTTTATTTCTTATAAATCTCGAAAGGGATGAAACACACATCCATAACATTGAGGCTAAGAGATGCAAAGTAGATAGTGATAATACTACTTATTTGTGGCAATGCGTCAGGTCATATTGGTGTAAAGCGCATGAAGAAACTCCATTCGATGGAATTTTGGAGTCTCTTGATTTTGAATCATTTGACACATGCGAACCATGCCTCATGGGTAAGATGATCAAAACCCGTTCTCCCAGATGATGGAGCGAGCAACGGACTTGTTGGAAATCATACATACCGATGTATGCGGACCGATGAGTGTTTCGACGCGTGGTGGATATCGCTATTTTCTCACTTTTACCGATGACTTAAGTAGATATGGGTATATCTATTTAATGAAACATAAATATGAAACATTTGAAAAGTTCAAAGAATTTCAGAATGAAGTGGAGAACCATCGTAACAGAAAGATTAAATTTCTACGATACGATCGTGGAGGCGAATATTTGAGTTGTGATTTTCTCACGCATCTTAAAGCAAGCGGAATCGTTTCGCAACTCACGCCACCCGGAACACCACAGCGCAATGGTGTGTCTAAACGCCTGAATCGAACCTTATTAGATATGGTCCGATCAATGATGTCTCTTACTGATTTGCCGTTATCATTTTGGGGTTATGCATTAGAAACTGCTGCATTCAATTTAAATAGGGCACCATCTAAATCCGTTGAGACGACACCGTATGAACTGTGGTTTGGTGCTAAACCTAAGTTGTCGTTTCTTAAAGTTTGGGGATGTGAAGCTTAAGTCAAGAAGTTGATGCCAGACAAGCTCGAACCCAAAGCGGAGAAATGCGTCTTCATAGGATACCCTAAGGAAACTATTGGGTATACCTTCTATCACAGAACCGAAGGCAAAGTGTTTGTCGCAAAGAACGGTTCCTTTCTTGAGAAGGAGTTTCTCTCGAAAGAAGTGAGTGGGAGGAAACTAGAGCTAGACGAGGTTATTGAACCTTCTCTTGAATTGGAGAGTAGCGCAGCACCTGAAATTGTTCCAATGCCGCCTGCACCAACGATAGAGGAAGCTAATGACAAGGATCATGAAGCTTCGGACGATGCTGCTACTGAATGTCGCAGGTCGACAAGGTCGCGTGCCCCTCCTGAGTGACTTTCTTGCTAGTAGAAGACAGTGAACCTACGAACTATGAGGAAGCGATGATGAGCCCAGACTCTGAGAAATGGCTAGAAGCCATGAAATCCGAATTGGGATCCATGAGCGAAAACCAAGTATGGACTTTGGTGGACCCTCCTAGCGACCGAAAGGCCGTTGAGTGCAAATGGATCTTCAAGAAGAAAACGGACGCGGATGGTAATGTTACCGTCTATAAAGCACGGCTTGTTGCGCAAGGTTTTCAACAAGTTCAAGGTGTTGACTACGATGAGACTTTCTCTCCTGTAGCGATGTTTAAGTCCATTCGGATTTTATTAGCAATTGCTGCGTTTCATGATTATGAAATATGGCAGATGGATGTCAAGACTGCGTTCCTCAATGGCAACATTGATGAAGAGCTGTATATGATGCAACCCGAAGGTTTTGTCGATCGTAAGGATGATGATAAAGTATGCAAACTTCAGCATTCTATTTATGGACTGAAGCAAGCATCTCGGAGTTGGAACCTTCGTTTTGATCAAGTGATCAAGAGCTTTGGATTTGTTCCAAATTGCTACGAAGCTTGTATCTACAAGAAAGTGATTGGGAGCTCGGTGACGTTTCTGGTACTATATGTGGATGACATATTGATTATCGGAAATGACATGAACATGCTTAACGATGTGAAGAGTTATTTGAACAAGTGTTTTTCAATGAAAGACCTAGGTGAAGCTGCTTATATATTGGGCATCAAAATCTATAGAGATAGACAAAGACGCCTGATAGCTTTAAGCCAGAGTACATACCTAGACAAAGTTCTGAAAAAGTTCAGAATGGATAAGGCAAAGAAAGGTTCAGTGCCTATGTTGTCAGGTGAGATATTGAGCAAGGCTCAGTGTCCAACTACGGTAAATGATAGGGAAGCTATGAGCAAAGTGCCTTATGCCTCGGCCATAGGTTATATCATGTATGCCATGCTGTGTACTAGACCGGAAGTGTCCAATGCTCTTAGTTTGACGAGCAGGTATCAAAGTGATCCAGGAGTGGAACACTGGACAACCGTGAAGAACATCCTAAAGTACCTAAATAGGACTAAAGAAATGTTCTTAGTCTATGGGGGTGATGAACAGCTCGTCGTAAAAGGTTACGTCGACGCTAGTTTCGACACCGATAAGGATGATTCTAAGTCTCAGACAGGATACGTTTATATTTTGAATGGAGGAGCTATGAGCTGGAGAAGCTGCAAGAAAAGCATGATCGCGGGATCTACAGTAGAAGAGGAATACATGGCTGCTGTAGAAGCGTCAAGTGAAGGATTTTGGATCAGAAACTTCATCACTAAGCTTGGCGTGGTTCCAAGTGCATTGGACCCACTGGAGATATTGTGTGACAACACTGGCGCCATCGCACTCGCTAAGGAACAAAGATATCATCCAAAGACCAAGCATATCAACCGCAAGTTTCATATAATCCGAGATTATATAGCAGATGGAGATCTGAAGATCAGCAAAGTACATACAGATCTGAATGTCGCAGATCCATTGACTAAACCTCTTTCACGTGTAAAACATGATCAGCACCTCAGTGCCATGGGTGTGAGATTGTTGCCAGATGTAAACTAGATTATTGACTCTAGTGCAAGTGGGAGACTGTTGGAATTATGCCCTAGAGGCAATAATAAAGATGTTATTATTATAATTCTTGTTCATGATAATGTTTATATTCCATGCTAGAATTGTATTAAGCGGAAACTTTAATACTTGTGTGGTTTGTGAACAACACCGTGTCCCTAGTACGCCTCTATGGACTAGCTCATTGATTAATGATGGTTAAGGTTTCCTAACCATGGACATGAGTTGTCAATTAATAATGAGATCATATCATTGGGAGAATTATATGGTCGACAGACCCAAACTAAGCGAAGCAATTAGATCGTGTCATCGTGTTCGTCTTTGCGAAGCTTTTCTTATGTCAAATATTGTATTCCTTAGACCATGAGATAATACAACTCCCTGGTATCGGAAGAAAGCTTTGAGGTCATCAAACGTCATCCTATGAGAGGGTGATCATAAAGGTGTCTCTCAGGTGATCGGAAAGTATCTGTTGGGTTGTATGTATCAAGATGAGATTTGTCCCTCCCAAGTCGGAGAGATATACTTCGGGCCCACTCGGTAATCGATATCAACACCGCTTGCAAGCATGTGGTTAAGGAGTTAATCACAAAGAGATATCGGATTATGGAACGAGTAAAGTACTTGCTGTGAACGAGATTGAACTAGGTATGACGGTACCGACGATCGAATCTCAGGCAAGTAAAATATCGCGAGACGAAGGGAATATATATGGGATTGATTGAATCTTGGCATCGTGGTTCATCCGATATGATCATCGATGAATGTGTGGGAGTCAATATGGGTTTCCAGACCCCGCTGTTGATTATTGATAGAAGATCATGTCTGCATATTCTCGAACCCGCAGGGTCACACACTTAACGTGTCTCGACGCTAGGATAGATTGGATAATTGGTTTATGAGTTTTTGTTCGGAGTCTCGGATGGGATCCGGGACATCACGAGAGGTTCCGGAGTGGTGCGAGAATAAGATTCATATAAGGCGGCAGTTTTGGAGTTGAATTGTTCCGGTTAATCGGTATTGTACCTAAGCTTCTAGAACCTTCCGGAAGGGGAACAACGTGGCCCCACCTTCCGGGAGGGGCATGGGCCTATGAGGGAGTGCCTGCGCATTGGGCCAGGCACAAGGCCCCATAGGGCCCAGGCCAAGAGGATTTAAACCCTAGATAGAACTTCTAGAAGGGGGGTTTCCTTGCCCCCACTCCTCCTCATTGGCTGCCGCCTTGGCTTGGGGAGGGGCGGGTTGCCGCCCACCCTCTATATAAAGAGGGGGGGCGCACCACCCCACACCTTCCCTCAACCCTAGCTGCCTGCCGCCTCCTCTCTCCCTCCCGATCGCCAGGCGAAGCCTGTCAGAAATTCTCCACCATATACACCACGCCGTCATGTTGTAGATCCAATCCGTCTCTCCACCATACTTGCTGGTCCGAGGAAGGAGGAGACGTTGAGGTGCTGCACGTGTGCATCTCACGGAGGCACCGCCACTTGTGGTGCTAGATCGGATCGGATCACGAGGAGGAGAAGCGAGTACGACTACATCACCCACGTTTCGACGAACGTTCCGCTGTGCAAATCTTCAAGGGTATGAAGATCTAATCCAATCTCTCTTGTTGTTTGCATCTCCTAGATTAGATCTTGGCTTTCCCTCTATTCGCATCCGTAGAAAATTTTGATTTACTATGCCGCGAAACCCTTCAACTTAGACCTTTTGTTGTAGTATCTGTCACAATGTCTTAACTTTGGAACTCATCCAAATTCATTATGGAACTCATATTCCATCATATTGTGCCACCCTTAGTTTAGATTGAGATAAACTTAATTTGTACTTTGTGACAAAACTAGTATCAATGTAATACTTTTACAATGAATTAACCATCTATTTGCCACTTCTACAAAATAATATACTCTTAGTTCTTACAAAATATCATAAGAATATCCTTACTATTGTCCAATGATCATCTTATGAATCATTCTGGTATATGCTCATAACATTTAGAGCATAGGACATATCTGGATTTGTACATATCACAGTATGATTGATATAAATACTCTTTGTGATTTCATACATCAAGTATCAATCTATACTTGAATCTTTGTTTCACTTACCAAGTGTCAATACACTTGAATATATCATCAATATTGAACTCATTCAATCCATTCTGTGCAACAAGAACCTTTCTTGTAGTTTCTATATTGAACTCATTCAATATATCATCTATGTACTTTCGGCACAACCATATTCGCATCTATTGATGCCAAATATTTGGGTCTTGCCTAAGTATTTCATCAGGATGAAATTCTTAATATGTGTTAATAAAAGATACATCATTTCCAATCAACAATATGTCTTCCACATAATGTATTAGAAATATGTCTTAGCGCTCCCACTTAATTTCTTGCAAATACAAGCATATTTATCATCTCTGATGAATTTAAACTCTTTTAACGATTTCATCATGGTGAATATTCCAACTCCGCGATGCTCACTTCAACCATTGAAGTTTGCATATGTTTTTAAGCATCCATTGAATTAACAAAACCCTTGGACCGTGTTATGCACACGTCCTAGGTAACAATTCTATTAGAAGAACTTGTTTTGTTTATTCAACTACCACATAACAAAATTATATGTAGTGGTTGCTACATTAATCCGTCTAGACTAAATATCGCTATGAAAGATCAAATCTTGTCATATAAAACCTTTGAACATTGTTGTGAACTCTTTCCCAACATGTCGACTATTTCATAGATGTGAAACATCCATGTCTATTTCTTTATAGATCCAAATACGACGGTAAGGTCTTGCACCTTTCCAGAGGGTCTTTCAAGTTCAAAGCTTTATCTCTCGTATATGAAACTATCACGGATTTTATGGCTTCAAGCCATTTGACGGAGTCAGGGCCCATCATCGCTTCTTTGCATGTAGTCGGATCATTATTGTCAAATAATGATTTAACTCTCAAATCTTGGTATTTGATTGTTTACCCGACCTACTTGTTTCAATAGAAACTTTGACCTTCGTAACCACAACCTTTGAGGCATGTGAGCCATGAGCATTGTTGCTGCCTCTGGAACACATTTCGGTGCTGCGCAACTTTGCACATATAGCTAAGGTTCTTTTAATCTTATAAAAGTTCTATGGTCCTCCCACTTATCTTTTAACGAAAAATTCCTTCTTAAAGAAACTTGACGTTCTAAGTGACAAACACTTTTGTTTTCGATGTTATGGAGGAATACTTAACAGTTATTCGAAATAACCTACAAAGATAGGTTCATCCGACTTTGGTTGCAAACATCTTTCTTATGCATATCATACCAACGTTTAAGAAAGGACAACTTGGGTTTTATCCCAAACCATAACTTTATATGGTGTCATTTCAACGGATTATGATGGAGCTCTTTTCAGTGGAAAAAAGGTAGTCTCTAAAGCTTTTAATCTTTAAAATATAATGGCAGTTTTATGAATTACACCTTTGATTTTACCATGTCAAACAAGGTTTTAATTACATATCTCGAATGCTCCATACTCTTATGGTGTTTCGGGAAATGCAAATCCACGGAACGATTCCTTAAATCTTAGGTATTATGCTAAACTTGTAACTCAAATATCTTCCTTTATGATCTTATCATAAACTATTTATATTCTTGTTACAATGATTTTGCACTTCATCTTGAAAATCTTTGAACTTTTCAAATGTTTCATACTTCATCCTTATTAAGTAAATATTCATATATTCACTCAAATTTTCAGAGAAAGCATATGAAGTTGAAATCCATCGCTCTTGACTACACATAATGGATTTCATACAACAATATGTACAAGTTCCAATAAGCTAGTCATTCGTTCCCTTTTGGCCTATGAACGAAGTTTTAATTATCTCTAGGAAAGTTTCACAAGCGTCATTTGATAAAAAATCAAAAAGACTCCAAAATTCCATCCACATGGAGTTTCTTCATGTTTTATTTACAATATAATTTAAACAGCGATGTCACTTTCTAAGTGATCTTTCAATCAATTTGTCTTTCGAAATTTTTAGCACTAGTTTTATGGATGTGATTTCTCCAACGAGATTTGTAAATCATCCATATTTTATGGATTACGGCAATTATTTGAACAACCCTTTTATTCTCATAACACCTAATAAACAAATCTTGAAGGCAATCTTTGATGTTTAACGGGCAACACAATAACACTTTATTTGTTCTCAATGAATATCATCACATATTCTTTTGCTAGTTACTTAGGCCATTGTAGTTCATGAATTGTGTTGTTTCGTATGACGATTCCTACCAACAAATTCAGTATTTAATACTTAAGAACCACATTATTTAACAAGCAAAGAATACATCCATAACTCGTATATCCTCTATATACCTAAGCTGAACAATTCTAGTCTTTTCTTTTCTGCCGTATATTTATGAGATTCTCTTTCAGTATTTCTTTTTTCTGTTTGAAAGAATCTATCAACATCAATAGTGGAGCCATATATATGACACATAGTCTAAAGCATGTATAGTTAAATACCAATGTCTTTGGACTTGCACTTTGAAGTAGATCACCATCATCAAATGTTTGGTGTTGTTTCAAATTCCTTTCTTTAGTAATCTCTTGGTGTAGTAACCATTTTACCTACATCAGATATTCATCCTTATCATGGAATTATCCATGATCAAGCTACTTTTAGCTTATAACGGTGAATCGCGAGTATAATGTTGCTCTCCGAAACCTTTTTGGAGGATTAGGACAACTAGTGTCTCCAACCTTTTGTAAATTCTCATCAAATATGAGAACATGACTTTTGCCATATTATACTCTATCATGTTGCAACCAAAATTTTGTTTCAGATATCACAATATCTTCCACACATCATGGTTTCTGAAACAACTCTTTTAGATCCTCGATAACCTTGATATTAAGACAATCCTTTGAATATCAAGAATCATGGAGACAAACATTATACTCATACACTAATACTTGGAATTATCACTCTTGATTTAATACCAATTATTAAACTTCATGGAGTAACCGGAACTTACTGAAAGTTTGCAATAGGACTTTTAAACTTTAGATTAACACTTCAAAACAATACGATACCAGTTCGTAAAGTAACTAACCAGAATTCTATAGTTCTATCATCTCAATTATAACTAAGTGCAAGGTGGTAAAACGGATGCCAATGACTACAACAACTATGCAAATTCACTTTGATTTAATTTATGATAAATAGTGTTCAACTTTTAATCATATTGCTGTTGAACTCCCACTCAAAACAATATCCCTCACATTGTTTTAGTGATCACACGAACCAAATCCACCACATCAAAACCGATCATCACGAGAGTTGATGTAGCTTCAATGGCGATCAATCAACATGTTCATCATATCTACTATATGACTCATGCTTTACCTTTCGGTGATTCGTGTTCCGAGACCATGTCTGTACATGCTAGGCTCGTCAAGATCAAACCTTAGATTCCGCATGAGCAAATTAAGCTTTCTCACGTTGTATACACTCGCAGAATCTAACACACCCTATCATCACGTGGTGCTTCGAAACAACGAGTTTTATCAACGATGCTTACTAAGGATGAACACTTTAAAACTTGAAATTGTGTGCTTGAGGGACATCTTATAATGCTACCGTCGTGAACTAAGCAATACAAGATGCATAAAAGGATTAACATCACATGCAATTCATAATATGTGATATGGCCTTTCTTCTTTGTGCTTCCGATCTCCATCTTCAAGCACGAACATGATCTCCATCATCACCGACATTGCATCAAGGTCAATGACGCCGCTCCATGGTTGTCGCCCACCAGCTTCAACTATTACAACTACTTTGAATAGACACGCGGGTCTTAACAGAATTTAAATACAACCATATGGCTCCTGTCGGTTGCCAACTTACAATAAGGAACATTGCATACATCAAATATAATCACAATCACCATATCACATCACAGCACACCCCTGCAAAACAAAGTTAGACGCCTCTAATTTTCTTTGCATATTTTACGTGGTTTGGGGCTTTCAATAAGTGTCGCTCTAACTTACGAACAAGAACCACAACATTGATACTAGTATTGTCAATCACCTGTTGTAAATTGAATCTTAACTATGTTGGGAGAAACAGGCACCGGCAAAGCCACTTATGCAATACAATTTGCATGTCAAGCGTGGAGCAAGTCTCATGAACGATGTCATGTAAGGTTAGCCTGGGCCGCTTCATCCCACCATCCCGCAAGATGCAAAGTACACAAGAAGCAATCGACAACAAAAGCATCAACGCCCACAATGACCATTGTGTTCTACTCGTGCAACAAATCTACATATATACAAGGCTCTGATACCACTGTAGGGGTTCGTAGCATGGAAAACAAAAAAATTCTACCGCATGCACACAAACAAGCCAAGATCTATCTACTAGATTGTAGCACCGAGTCGATAGAGGAACTCACCCTCGAAGATACCAAAGCGGTTAACGAGAGCAGATTCTCGTGGGTGATGTAGTCGTACTCTTGCCGATCTCAAGATCGTGTAGACGATCCTTCCTGGCGTTAGCGGCGCTTCATGATCGGTCACACGTTCGGTACTCGATGAAGACCTTCCTCTCCCTTGTTCCAACAGGCAGCGGAGGTTGTAGTACTCTCCTCGCGATTCCGGCAGCACGACGGCGTGGTACCGGAAGTAGAGGGGAGATCTCGCAGGGCTTCTCCTTAAGCCGGAGCGAGTATGGTGGACTATGAGAGAGGCCTTGGCGATCTAGGGTTTAGAGGCACCAAGGGAGGAAGCTTGGCCGGCGGCTAGGGCTTGGGGAGATCCCCAACTCGCCGAGTTGGAGGGGAAACCCTAGGCGGCGACAGCGGCTGCACTTGGAGGTGGAGGCGCCAAAGCTAGGGTTTGAGGTGTTGGGAAGAGGGGCACCCCTGCCCCTTATTTTATAGGTGGGAGGGTGCGGCTTGGGAGGAGGGAGTCCTCCTCCAACTCCTCCTCCTTGGCCGGCGGGTGGAGGAAGGAGACTTCCTCCCCAAGTAGGTTTCCTACTCTCCCTCCACCAAGCAAACTTGTCGTTTGACTTTTCAAATTGGCGTTTGACTTTCAAACTAGGATTTTATTTCTTCCTTTATTTTTCCCAGCCAAGTAACCTAGTACATGATGCAACCATTCCATATTGTCATGACACATCCATGTACCCTTCCCGTCCGGAGTGCCGGACCTTCCGGACCCTTCTAGAACATTCCCGATGAAAACACCGGAATCATTCCCCAACTCCGAAATAGGACTTTCCTTATATGAATCTTATTCTCCGGACCATTCCGGATCTCCTCGTGATATCCCGGATCCCATCCGAGACTCCGAACAAAATTTGGTCTCTTACTCATCATTCCATAACTAATCAACAACATCGAATCCTTAAGTGTGTCTCCCTACGGTTCGTGAATTATGCGGACATGACCGAGACACTTCTCCGATCAATAACCAATAGAGGAATCTGGAAATTCATATGGCTCCCACATATTTCTATGATTACTTTGCAATCGAATGAACCACTTACATACGATACCAATTTCCCTTTGTCTCACGATAGTTTACTTATCCGAGGTTTTGATCGTCGGTATCTCTGCATACCTAGTTCAACCTCGTTACCGATAAGTACTCTTTTCTCGTTCCCGTGATATGTGATCCCTTGTGAGCCAGTCACATTCTTGCAAGCTAATTGGATGACATTCCACCGAGAGGGCCCAGAGTATATCTATCCGTCATATGGATGGACAAATCCCACTCTTGATCCATGAGCCTCAACCCATACTTTCCGAACACTCAATGCCACCTTTATAGCCACCCCACGGTGTGGTGTTTGATGTCATCAAAGCATCCTTCCGGTGATGGTGATTAACATGATCTCATGGTCGAAGGAATTAGGTTACTATGTATCAGAAAGCTTATAGAAAATGAACTATATTAAATGACTTGATCTTTATGCTACGCTTAACTATAGGAGTATGTCCATCACATCATTCTCCTAATGATATGAAACTGTTGTTAATAACAACTCTATGTTCATGATCAGGAAACTATGATCATATATTAACCAACAAGCTAGTTTAACAAGAGGCTTTACTAGGGACTCTTTTATGTTTACAAATCACACAAGTATTAATGTTTCCGGTTAATACAATTATAGCATGGTATGTAAACATTTATCATAAGTATGAAGATATGATAATAACCACTTTATTATTGCCTCTTGGGCATATCTCTAACAAGATGTTTATACAAGGACAACTTTATATCTTTATGAATACAATGGGAAATCTCATCATGCATGATTGCCTCTAGGGCATATTCCCAACAGTCTCCCACTTGCACTAGAGTCAATCATCCGACATCACATGTCTAGGCATCTAATGCCCATGGCTCTCAGGTGCGCCTCATGCTTCGGTTGTGGTAACATTTATGTCAACGGATCCGCAATGTTTGCATCCGTGTGTACCTTGCATAACTTGATATCACCCCGATCCACGAACTGGCGAATCAGGTGGTACCGCATGAGTCTGTGCTTGTTCTTCTGGTGTTGTCTAGGTTCCTTGTCTTGTGCAATAGCACCATTGTTGTCACAATACACGTCTAGCGGATTAGACGAGCCCTGAACCACACCAAGAACCATGAGGAAATTCCTCATCCAAACAGCCTCCCTTGCTGCCTCCGAGGCGGCAATATACTCAGCCTCTGTTGTAGATGCAGACACAGTCTCTTGCTTGGAAGTCTTCCAGCTCACAACACCTCCGTTTATAATAAACATGTATCCGGATTGCGAACAAGAATCATCAGAGTCGGTAAGATAACTCGCATACGTGTAACCCTTTACACTGAGTTCATCTTCACCACCATAAATGAAAAACATATCCTTAGTCCTCCTCAAGTACTTTAGGATATATTTAGCCGCTGTCCAGTGGATTTCTCCAGGATCAGCCTGGTATCTGCTCACAACACTTAGAGCATATGAAACATCCGGCCTAGTACAAATCATGGCATACATGATGGATCCGACTGCAGAAGCATACGGAATCGCACTCATCCGACTTCTCTCATCAGTTGTTGAAGGACACTGAGTCTTGCTAAGTTTTACACCATGGGACATCGGTAAGAACCCCTTCTTAGACGATTCCATGTTTAACTTCTTCAACACTTTGTCCAAATAAGTACTCTGACTCAATCCAATGAGTCTCCTTGATCTATCTCTATAGATCCGGATTCCAAGGATATATGTTGCCTCACCCAAGTCTTTCATTGAGAAACTCCTTCCTAATGATTCCTTAGTTTCTTGCAACATCTGGACATCATTTCCAATCAATAATATGTCATCCACATATAAGATTAGAAAGTTTACTTTGTTCCCACTAAACTTCTTGTACAAACAAGAATGATGATCACTCTTAATGAAGCCAAACGATTTGACTACCTCATCAAAGCGAATATTCCAACTCTGAGATGCTTGCTTCAACCCATAAATGGATTTCTGAAGTTTACATACCTTGTCAGCATTAGCCGGATCGACAAAACCCTCGGGTTGTATCATATACACGTCCTCGGTTAAATTTCTGTTAAGGAAAGACGTTTTGACATCCATCTGCCATATCTCATAGTCGAAATAGGCTGCTATAGCTAACATGATCCGAACTGATTTAAGCATCGCTATGGGCGAGAAAGTCTCGTCGTAACCAACTCCTTGAACTTGTCGGAACCCCTTCGCGACAAAGTGTGCTTTATAGACGGAAACATTTCCATCCATATCAGTTTTCTTCTTAAAGACCCATTTGCACTCGACAGGTCTTGCACCGTCTGGCAGATCAACCAAGTTCCAAACTTGATTTTCATCCATGGACTTTAACTCGGATCTCATGGCTCCAAGCCATGACTCGGAATCAGATCCCACCATCGCTTCCGAATAATTTGCTGGCTCATCAATGTCTAACAGTAACACATCACGAACACTTCGTAATCTTGCCGATCTTCGTAGTACAGGTGTTGCTGCTGGCTTAGCTGCCACGACCGGCTCAACCTCCAAGGTTTTTTCCGACTCGCTTCTAGCCGGTTCCTCTCGAATTTCTTTGAGCTGCACCGTGCTCCCACTTACTCCCAACTAAGAAACTCTTTCTCAAGGAAGACAACGTTCCGAGCGACAAACACTTTGCCCTCTTCTCGGTTGTAGAAGTAGTAACCTAAGGTTTCCCTCGAATACCCCATGAAAATACACTTATCCGACTTGGTTGTAAGCTTTTCCGACTGGATTCGCTTGACAAATGCTTCACAACCCCAAATCTTAAGAAAAGACAAACTTGGCTTTTTGCCTGTCCACATCTCATGCGGTGTCTTCTCTACCGATTTTGATGGTACTCTATTTAGTGTGAACGCCGCTGTTTTTAGACAATAACCCCAAAATGATAAAGGCAGATATTTCTGAATCATCATTGACCGTACCACGTCCAACAAGGTCCGATTCCGCCTTTCTGAAACACCATTCCTTTGTGGCGTTCCTGGCAGAATAACTTTAGGAACTATTCCACAACTTTTCAGATGGTCATCAAACTCATGGCTCATGTACTCGCCTCCTCGGTCCGACCGAAGAAACTTTATTTTCTTGCCGAGTTGATTATGTGCTTCATTCTGGAATTCTTTGAACTTTTCAAAGGCTTCCGACTTGTGTTTCATCAAGTAGATATATCCATACCTACTCAAATCATCAGTGAAGGTAATGAAGTACTCATAACCACCCCTGGCTGTCGTGCTCATTGGTCCACATACATCACTATGTACTAGTCCCAACAAGTCGGACGCCCTTTCGCAACTCTGTGCAAAAGGTGTCTTGGTCATTTTGCCGAGTAGGCAAGATTCGCATGTCTCGAACGACTCCAAGTCGAACGAAGTTAGGAGTCCATCATCATGGAGCTTCTTCATGCGTTTCCAACTTATATGACCAAGCCGACAGTGCCAAAATTAAGTCATATTCAGATCATTTGGTTTCAACCTTTTAACATTTATGTTATAAACCGACTGACCATCAAGATTCAAAATAAATAACCCGTCCTGGACGGGTGCAAAGCCATGAAACATATCATTCATATACAAAGAACAACCATTATTCTTGATATTCGACTCATAGCCTTGCCTCATAAAACATGAAGCGGAAATAATGTTTCGACTGAGCACTGGAACATAATAACAATTATTCAGTTCCATAATGAATCCGGAAGGTAAATGAAGTTGCATCGTGCCGACTTCCAACGCAGCAACTCTTGCTTTGTTGCCGACTCGAATATCAACCTTGCCTCTCTTTCGCTCCTAGTTCTTATCGGTCCACCAACGAGTTGCGATGTGAATAACTTGACCGGTATCATATACCCAAGAACTATTAGGTGCATCGGCCAAGATATATGTCTATAAAATTTCAAACAAGTGTACCGAGTCGGAAGTCATACCTCCACTCTTGGCTTTATCACCAAATACTTGCGATTTCTCTTCCAATGGCCATCCGCCTTGCAATAGAAGCAAGTGGATCCTGAAGGAGATGGCTTAGTCCACGAGGAAGCGCTTGGGACCGGGTCTGAGCACTTTCCTCCCGACTTAGCCTTCTTCTTAGTCCAAGAACTCTTCTTGAACCTAGCCTTATTCGCACCATCAACACTTGGTGGCGCCTTCTTGAGATCTGCCTACTTGAGCATCCCATGGAATTCAGTGAGCTTCTTATCCATACCATGCATGTGGTAGTTCGAAATGAACTTCCCATATGCACTAGGAAGAGAGTTCAGAATTATATCTGTAGCGAACTCTTCGCTTATGGGGTATCCAAGTGTAGCATCCCAATTGTCTAACAATTGCAATGCTACTAGCCTAGTCTATATAAATACTACTTCCTACATATAATTGTTGCATCATCATTATATCATGCTCATGTCATCATGCCACCTTGCATTTGAGCATCATATAAAACCCTTTTTGGTTTGGTTCTTCTCTCATATGCATTGTAAATTGTATTTGCCTTTTGATATTGTATTTGGTTCTTGATATATTGTTTAAATGCCCAAGTTGAGTTGGGGGCATATCTTTTATTCCACTCCACCACCTTTCTTTGACACCGCCTTATACTTCCACCATTCCAATAACCCATGAGCTTGTAATTCTTTTCTTTGGATTTTATTTCTAGCTCATGTGGGTTGGGTGGATCCAATTCTAAATTCTTTTGCTTGGCCTTGATTCCACTTCTTGGGAATGCATAAGAATAATGCCATAGCATCATTATTGTTTTCACAAGGATAATACATGGCATTTATTAATTTGCATGGGCCATGCAAGAGTACCATCACCTTTAGCCATTTGTTTTACTCTCGGTTTAAGTAGGTTTTTCTCTTTTTGGGATCATCTCCATCCCTCACCACCATCTCTCTCTCTCTCTCTAATCCTATTGCTTGATCTTGTTTGATCTTGCATCTCTCTAACACCTCATCTAAACCCTAACTCTAGTTGCCTCTCTCAAATATTCATATGTGCATGTGGCATATCTTTTATTCAAATCTAGTTCTACATGTAATATTAGCCCTATTCACATGTGATATCATTGCCACTAGTGACCTCCCTTTTATTCAAATTCTTTTGCACTTGTTTGTTGGTTAAACTTTTTGATCAAATCCTATATCTACACCTCTCTCACCCCCTCTCTCTACCTAGCTCGACCCCACATGATCTACCCCTCCTCCTAGTCAAACCCTAACCCGAGCACCTCATCTAAGCTAACCCTAGCTCCCCTCCCCCTCTCTCTCGGCTCCCCCTCTCTTCCTACCAGGCAGCTCCTCCACGCCACCTCCCTTGGTCCCTCCCCAGCCCTCTCTCGGCTCCCCCTCTCTTCCTACCAGGCAGCTCCTCCACGCCACCTCCCTTGGTTCCTCCCCAGCCCTCTCTCGGCTACAAGACAGAAAAGAGAGGGAAAGAGAGACCACCCGATCACCCCCTCCTCACCTTTTGCAAAAGCCACCACCACCCCATGTGATCCTCCCTCTCTCTTATCTTCAACCCCAACCACCCAGAACTCCTCCCAGATCCCATCCAGGAGGCGCTCAAGCCCCTCACCCCTTTCCCTTCTTCCTCCCAAGCCACCATGGCCATCTCCTCCTCCTAAACCCTAACTTCGGCCAGCAGCAAGAGGAGGCGTCTAGAGCGGTGCAAGGCAGAGCCCAGATGTCCAGGAGGCTCCCCTGCATCCTCTTCGTCGACCAGCACCAGAGGGAGCGTCTGGGAAGCCCCAGGAAGTCGTCGCCGTCACCATGGCCGGAAGGAACCGAGCTCCACGGTCGCGAGCCCGCCGCCGGATCCCCTCCACCTCAGCATCGACGACCGTGCCGGCGAGCTCCTGGTGAGCCTCTTAACCCCCTTGACACGTTCCCTTTCTTCCTCCTGCGCCGTAGCTCCGCCGCCTTGAGTCGGCGCTCTGAAGGCCTACAAGTCTTGTGCAGCAGCCTGACCCAGTTTTCCCCACAGCCTCTGTTCCTCGTCGAAGCCCGGCCAGCACAGCCCACCCCCGTAGTTTCTCCCTGAACGAAAGTTGTAGCCCTATCAACCCTCTTCATCTTTCATTTTTGCATCATGGCGAAATTCAGAGTTTATTGCTCGCCATCGTCATTCAAACATTGGATCGCCTATTAGGCATTTTTTTTAAAATTCAGTTTAAAGGTTAACATCTGCACCTCCGAGAAGCTTTTCTAAATAGGCCCCTAGGATTATTTCACCCTCAACCCGCACTCCTTGGACCGACCACGTGTCACCGCCGGAATCATTCGCGCGCGCAGTGGGCCTCCCTACGTCCTGGCACACTTGTCATTGACTTGGGTTAAGGAGGACCCTAGTGAGAAAAGCTGCCCAGACCCGTGTTCTGCTGACCGTCAGAAGTGCTGGCCCCACACGTCAGTGTCTAGGGCTGGATCTGAGTGAGTGAGAAAAGAATTTCTATAAGTCTATTTCAAATTCAAACTTTTCCAAATTAATTCAAATTCAAATTTCAAATCTGTTTAAATATAAACTAATCCATAACTTTCAAATGGTTTGGAATTTGAATTCAAACCCTATATGAAATATGTTTTGTTTTTGAATGTTAATTCAAATCTTTAGTCAAATATTTTCAGAACTAATTCAAACTAGTCAAACCTTTGACTTTGACTCCATTTGACTAATTTTGACTTTAAAATAAATTTAAATTCATAATTCCAAATAAGACAAATAATATATGTTTTCAAATCAGAAAAATGTGAGGAATTCAAATATGCTATCCAAAATATATTTTGAACACTTTAAATTTCAAGTTGATTAAAATTACAATAAAATGCCCTTTTCCTTAATTAATTAATAACTTTTGTTTTATAACTCCAAATTTGACAAATAATATGTCTAAAATGATTAGCTCGACGAGACCTTTCTGTTCATGCATTCCTTGTTCTGTTTTGCAGCATGCATCATATAAATATAATGTAAACATCAACTAATATGAGGATAAAATGTGGCCAAAACTCAATAAAATGCTTTATTTCTTGTATTCCACACCTCACCCATGCCATGCTACTTTATTGCCATGCAAATTGTGCATCATTCATCATAGCATGATTGTTTGCTTGTCGCATTTTATTCACATGCTTGTGCACTTTATTTATGTTGGCCCTTGTTTGTTTGGTTCTTCTTCGAATAGACACTGAGCAGGGGATATATCAAGAGACCCAGGAGCACTACCCAGATCCTTCTCTCGCTTCAACTGAGCTGACAGGCAAGAACTACCACATGCTTGCATACATATAGTACCTATTGCCTCTATCTTATTCTTGCATCATTGAGTCGCGATCGCATTAAACTGAATCCCAAGTATTGCATAGCCTTACTTTTAAACCCCACCGAAGCTTGTTCCTCCATCCCATGAGCCATTACTACAGGAGTTGTTTGAGCCATGCGAGTCGTAGAACGGCATGTGTAGGGTATGTGAGAGTCTGATGGATAACGAGGTACCTAAACAACTTAACCTGAGTAGTAATGGGATAACTAATGAAAGTGGCACCGGTGAGCAATATCTGCTATTTGGTTTTTCATGCTCACTTGTGTCCCGTAGGACCCCGAGTACTTGATTCCTGTTCCTTGAATATTCGCGCTATCCACATCCGGGAGGCTTATGGGACCCCCCTGATCCAGATCTTGATTCATTCTTATTTCTTGGGGCCACAAACTAGTTTGAGGTTTTATTTACTATCCTGTACTTATGCCATGCTTTACTGCTTTATTTAGGATTGTGCGAGGAACACCTGTACTGTTTAGGATCGTGACACGTTTTCGCTGTATCAAGCCCATCACATTTGGGTTCCCGATCGTTCTGGTAGTCCCCCACAAACCTTGAGTCCGTCTCAAGTCACTAACTTCGTTATGGGTATACTTAATGGGGTGGCCCTCAAATATTTCTGAATCTGTGATTGCTTTGTCGTGAATGCCTCGTTGGGTTTTGATTTGGTTTTCAAGGTTGATCGAGTGTGTGTTGCTATTTGTGCACCCGCAGGTGGTAAAACTTTCAAAGCCGTGTCCATGTTATGGACGACTTGGAGCAGTTCTCGATCATAGACAAGCATAACTAAAGTACCGCTTTAATTTGACTAAGTAACGACTAGTAAATAGTGCAACACTCATGGAATGGTTAATAAAACTGCCACAGATGGGGGTGTTCGCTTCGCGTTGGTAAGCGAGGAGGAGGATGGATCTGATGATATTACTGTTATAACTGTTGTCATTAATTCACGGACATCCGTCTATCTTTGGTTAGGCGGATGGTTAGCGAGTATCTATAGAATTGTTAGGGTTTATCTTTTGCTGCAATTGCGTCACCCTGTGTTGTGTCCTTTAGAGGCATAAAGACTTCTTTAGTACCCTAGGGTCTCACACGATAAATTATTTGATTCAGATGAGCAGTACACTCACAAGATGGATCTTGGGTGGAGGAGACGATATGGGCAACGATCATTCGGTGTAGATATTCCGGAACGGGATCCGTGAGATCCGTAGGCGGGATGTGTTTATTTATGGGGCATCTTATGCCGATTTGCTTCTTATCCGTACTCGGATCTTGTTTGCCGCTTCCGCCTGATACTCTGATGTTTGATGTATGAGGAGCTATCCTAAACTATCATATCTATCTAGGATATTTGGATCTTGCCGTATGGCGTTGCAATATTTCTATTTCTTTTAGATGGAATGGCTCGATGTCTTTGTTGTATGGTGGCTTGCATACATACTCATTTGTGTATGTAGTTGATCCCTTCGCTTTGCCGATTCGCCGCCGTTCTTGTACCGATGTTTGGAAATGGTTGGGACGGCCGAAAGGTCTACCTGTGAGTGGCATTTGGGCCCCACCGTACTATTTCAACCATTTCCGCTCATACAGGCTTGTAACTAGGAGCGTAATTCACCGAGGTAGTTACAATTGGTATCAGAGCCATCCCGCCCTTCAGGGTCTCAGCCAAATGGTCGTTGTCAGTCTAGCAAATATTTTTGGTAGTTATGTATACTAGGGAAAAACAAAATGCGAGAGTAGGACTGCTTCCACTTTTATTCTTACCCACCCACCCACCCTTTTCTTGTAAGGAAGTGTAACGTTTTCAATCCTCTTCTTAAAGTTCAAACTAGGATTCACGTGTTCTGGGTTTCCGTAGTTCCATAGGTTGTGTGTGTGTAATTCCTTGTCTATCTGTTGTATCCAACATGTTATCTTTATCTGCCTTTGGTTATCAACTGTTGGTACATTCCATCTTGATGAGCTTTTGAATACTGCGATCTAAAGGCTCCTTGTTAACCGGTGCCACCTTCTTAAGGGTGTCCTTCCTTCTAGCAACTCCACATTCTGTGAGACCATCAGTTGCTAATCGCTACCTGATAAGTGTTTTTGCGCATCTATTGGTATTTTAATGCCGAAAAATGCGGAAAAATTTTCTTTGATACATCTGTGTTTCCACACTCCTTTCCAGTCGTGTGTGAAACATTATCTATCTTCCTTTTATCAGCATGTCCATGCTAACTCATTCTTTTGTCACCGGCGCTTAATCCTAGAGTTTCTGTTCATCTCCAATTCTCTTGGGCTAATTACATAACATGTGTCGATCCGATGTTGGTGATTGTAATTTGGTTCTCAGCATAGCTATATGACACTTATCATGAGTGGAATATGGAAAATGCAATCAAATCTATCCTCCAAATGGTGACGGTTATCTCCTGTGATTTTGAGTACACCGCGATCATATATATGCATATTCAAGCATCTTTGGCAATCCAGAGTTTCTCCAAGCACTACGGCGGTCTATCATCTATCCATCATGCTGCACATCCTTTTGAACCCCACATCTGCACAATTCTCCTGGATACGAGGGAATTGCATATTTTCGTCTCTGATAGCTTTGCTTAAGGTATGAGCTATCATCGGTCCTTATCCAAGATCTCTTTATCTTTGTAACCGGTGATACGATCGACAATGTGAACCAGGTGACATCTCTTTTTCTTCCGAAGGACCAGTTAACCTATTATGTCAGCGCATCTTCTTCAACAGGAATCCTTACTCGTAACGTTGATCTTTCAAAGAGCGTTGAGCTCAGAAAGTGTTTCGAGCATTTGTTCGTTCTCCCGCCTCTTGAACTTGGTATTCTGGGAATATCTTGCTAATCCATGGTGGTATATGTTGATAATATGCTTGCCTATTCGATATCTATGGAAGGACATGGAAGATCATCTGTGTCTCTTTCTCTCGAGCTTCGTGAGCACTGCCTGTGTGCAAAGTCTCAAAGTGAGAATTCTGACTTTTTGAAGTCACCTATCTCGGCCACGTCCTTCTGCGAAATAGATCGCTCCAATTCTGGAATCAGCAAGTTCATTGCTAATTCCATCCTCCATCTTCAATCAAATCCGGAGTTGTTCCTTGTTGGCAAGTTATCATCGTCGTTCCGCTGAAGATTTCCTCAAGGCTGCTAAATCTGTCTCAATCATTTCAAGAAGAACATGGAGTTCTTTCACCTCAATCTCGTTAAGTAATCTCTTGAAACCCTCTCGCTCTATCGTCTATGCTCAATCCACCGGAGGACATGAAGACCTTCCAGATCTTGTATTCCTTCTGTTCAAGTGGTGCTATCTTTTTCTATATCCGTGAAATTTTGCAGTTGTCTCCGTGATCTTCCTTTATATCTTTCCGGTGTCTTGGTAATTCCGACATGACGACAACATCATCATCTTTATCTATCTATGAATCCGGCGAATCGTTTGCATCTATCCTTGTTTTCTAACGGAGTGCTATGATTTTTTGCCAACACCTTCAGTCTGTTTCGGTAGTTGGGTTGCATGATTTTCTTATTCATGTGCGGAGTAATGCTTTGAGTGCGGGATGGAGTAGCTACCATACCACTACTCTTATCATTCGCTCTTGTACATTTAATTGGTGAATTAATGTGATTCCACTCATTCCACGGAAGTTAGAAGTGGCCTTTATCCCTTGATACTTTTACTTCCGTCCTTGTTTTTCCGGAGTGCTCTCTCAAAGAAAGTAATCAATAATCTCTTGTTGGTGGTCTATCTATTCTAGATGGAGCAAAATCTTCAATTATCTGGTGGAAACCGACGCAAACCTTTTTCTATCCTCGTCTTTCTACCGATGCTCGATATCCCCAAACAAGATTAAAGGAAACTATCTCTCTCTTTGATTCATCAATTTTTTTCTGTGGTAAAGCCATTTATGGTTGATGCCATCAGCCGCAAATCTATTGCGTTAGCCTCAAGGCTAAAGAAAGCAATAAGTATCTCTACAATAAACTCCAGATCCTCCATATTCTTTGCTTCTCGGGATTCCACCATGATCTGGCTTCACATCCATCTCTGGAAGTTATATCTGCGCACCTAAATTGCGTGATCCTTTGGTTCTTACCGGCGCAAGAAGAATCTAATCCGACGATGTCTAACTAAATCTTTCTGTTGATATCAAGGGACTCTATTGTTTGAAGGCAATATTGTTTCCGAACTTCTTTTCTCAAATCCGAGAGAAGATACGATGCTATTGTCATAGTGGTTCAAACCTCTCCAATCTAGCTCCTTTCTTCCGGCGAGACAAAGATTCATCCCCTCTAGTATCGGTAAATCCTTAATCTTAACGGTGTCTTTCTTTATCCATGATACATCATCTTGTCCCCTCTTTCACAAGTGGTTCTATTCTTTTATCATGTTTCTTGAGAAAACCGGAGCTATGTCCATCTTATCCCTCTTGTCTCACGACAATCCTTCAATTCTTCTACCCCGTTGTTTCTCAAGCAAAACGCAAGACTCGCAACAAGTCTAGCAAGTTTTGCAAGGTGTAGAGGTCGCACCATTCAGTTGTTCATCAACTTGGGAACGTGAGGGTCACCTTCGTTCGGACACCCGCCTCTCCTTGTGTTGTTTTCTTTTTCCTAGGAATCTCGGGGCGAGATTCTTGTTTAGTGGGGGAGAGTTGTAGCATCCCAATTGTCTAACAATTGCAATGCTACTAGCCTAGTCTATATAAATACTACTTCCTACATATAATTGTTGCATCATCATTATATCATGCTCATGTCATCATGCCACCTTGCATTTGAGCATCATATAAAACCCTTTTTGGTTTGGTTCTTCTCTCATATGCATTGTAAATTGTATTTGCCTCTTGATATTGTATTTGGTTCTTGATATATTGTTTAAATGCCCAAGTTGAGTTGGGGGCATATCTTTTATTCCACTCCACCACCTTTCTTTGACACCACCTTATACTTCCACCATTCCAATAACCCATGAGCTTGTAATTCTTTTCTTTGGATTTTATTTCTAGCTCATGTGGGTTGGGTGGATCCAATTCTAAATTCTTTTGCTTGGCCTTGATTCCACTTCTTGGGAATGCATAAGAATAATGCCATAGCATTATTATTGTTTTCACAAGGATAATACATGGCATTTATTAATTTGCATGGGCCATGCAAGAGTACCATCACCTTTAGCCATTTGTTTTACTCTCGGTTTAAGTAGGTTTTTCTCTTTTTGGGATCATCTCCATCCCTCACCACCATCTCTCTCTCTCTCTAATCCTATTGCTTGATCTTGTTTGATCTTGCATCTCTCTAACACCTCATCTAAACCCTAACTCTAGTTGCCTCTCTCAAATATTCATATGTGCATGTGGCATATCTTTTATTCAAATCTAGTTCTACATGTAATATTAGCCCTATTCACATGTGATATCATTGCCACTAGTGACCTCCCTTTTATTCAAATTCTTTTGCACTTGTTTGTTGGTTCAACTTTTTGATCAAATCCTATATCTACACCTCTCTCACCCCCTCTCTCTACCTAGCTCGACCCCACATGATCTACCCCTCCTCCTAGTCAAACCCTAACCCGAGCACCTCATCTAATCTAACCCTAGCTCCCCTCCCCCTCTCGGCTCCCCTCTCTTACTACCAGTGGCTCCTCCACGCCACCTCCCTTGGTCCCTCCCACCCTCTCTCTACAAGACATAAAAGAGAGGGAAAGAGAGACCACCCGATCACCCCCTCCTCACCTTTTGCAAAAGCCACCACCACCCCATGTGATCCTCCCTCTCTCTTATCTTCAACCCCAACCACCCAGAACTCCTCCCAGATCCCATCCAGGAGGCGCTCAAGCCCCTCACCCCTTCTTCCTCCCAAGCCACCATGGCCATCTCCTCCTCCTAAACCCTAACTTCGGACAGCAGCAAGAGGAGGCGTCTAGAGCGGTGCAAGGCAGAGCCCAGATGTCCAGGAGGCTCCCCTGCATCCCCTTCGTCGACCAGCACCAGAGGGAGCGTCTGGGAAGCCCCAGGAAGCCGTCGCCATGGCCGGAAGGAACCGAGCTCCACGGTCGTGAGCCCGCCGCCAGAACCCCTCCACCTCGGGCCGACGACCACTGGGCGAGCTCTGTGAGCCTCTTAACCCCTAGACACGCCTTTCTTCCTCCTGCTGTAGCTCACGCCGCCTGCCGAAGCGCTCATGCACAAGACTGCAGAAGTGCACCCAGCTTTCCTCGCCCTCTGTTCTCGTCAAGCCCGGCCAAAGACCCACCCCGTAGTTTCTCCTGAACGAAAGTTGTAGCCCTATCAACCCTCTTCATCTTTCATTTTGCATCATGGCGAAATTAGAGTTTATTGCTCGCCATCATCATTCAAACATTGGATCCCTAGCCATTTTTTCGCAAAATTCAGTTTCACGTTAACATCTGCACCTCCGAGAAGCTTTTCTAAATAGGCCCCTAGGATTCTTTGACCCTCAACCCGCACTCCTTGGACCGACCACGTGTCACCGCCGGAATCGTTCGCGCGCGCAGTGGGCCTCCCTGCGTCCTGGCACACTTGTCATTGACTTGGGTTAAGGAGGACCCTAGTGAGAAAAGCCGGCCCAGACCCCGCCGTGTCAGCTGCTGCTGAGTCAGCCGTTGGCCCCACACGTCAGTGTCTAGGGCTGGATCTGAGTGAGTGAGAAAAGAATTTCTGTAAGTCTGTTTCAAATTCAAACTTTTCCAAATTAATTCAAATTCAAATTTCAAATCTGTTTAAATATAAACTAATCCATAACTTTCAAATGGTTTGGAATTTGAATTCAAACCCTATATGAAATATGTTTTGTTTTTGAATGTTAATTCAAATCTTTAGTCAAATATTTTCAGAACTAATTCAAACTAGTCAAACCTTTGACTTTGAGTCCATTTGACTAATTTTGACTTTAAAATAAATTTAAATTCATAATTCCAAATAATACAAATAATATATGTTTTCAAATCAGAAAAATGTGAGGAATTCAAATATGCTATCCAAAATATATTTTGAACACTTTAAATTTCAAGTTGATTAAAATTACAATAAAATGCCCTTTTCCTTAATTAATTAATAACTTTTGTTTTATAACTCCAAATTTGACAAATAATATGTCTAAAATGATTAGCTCGACGAGACCTTTCTGTTCATGCATTACTTGTTCTGTTTTTCAGCATGCATCATATAAATATAATGTAAACAGCAACTAATATGAGGATAAAATGTGGCCAAAACTCAATAAAATGCTTTATTTCTTGTATTCCACACCTCACCCATGCCATGCTACTTTATTGCCATGCAAATTGTGCATCATTCATCATAGCATGATTGTTTGCTTGTCGCATTTTATTCACATGCTTGTGCACTTTATTTATGTTGGCCCTTGTTTGTTTGGTTCTTCTTCGAATAGACACTAAGCAGGGGATATATCAAGAGACCCAGGAGCACTACCCAGATCCTTCTCTCGCTTCAACTGAGCTGCCAGGCAAGTACTACCACATGCTTGCATACATGTAGTACCTATTGCCTCTATCTTATTCTTGCATCATTGAGTCGCGATCGCATTAAACTGAATCCCAAGTATTGCATAGCCTTACTTTTAAACCCCACTAAAGCTTGTTCCTCCATCCCATGAGCCATTACTACAGGAGTTGTTTGAGCCATGCGAGTCGTAGAACAGCATGTGTAGGGTATGTGAGAGTCTGATGGATAACGAGGTACCTAAACAACTTAACCTGAGTAGTAATGGGATAACTAATGAAAGTGGCACCGGTGAGCAATATCTGCTATTTGGTTTTTCATGCTCACTTGTGTCCCGTAGGACCCCGAGTACTTGATTCATGTTCCTTGAATATTCGTGCTATCCACATCCGGGAGGCTTATGGGACCCCCCTGAGTCAGAGCTTGATTCATTCTTATTTCTTGGGGCCACAAACTAGTTTGAGGTTTTATTTACTATCATGTACTTATGCCATGCTTTACTGCTTTATTTAGGATTGTGCGAGGAACACCTGTACTGTTTAGGATCGTGACACGTCATTGTATCGACAAGCCCACCACATTTTCGGGTTCCCAGATCGTTACCGTCCCCACAAACCTTGAGTCCGTCTCAAGTCACCTAACTTCGCTATGGTATACTTAATGGGTGGCCCCAAATATTTCTGAATCGTGATTTCTTTGTCGTGAATGCCTCGTTGGGTTTTGATTTGGTTTTTCCGAGGTTGATCGAGTGTGTGTTGCTATTTGTGCACCTGCAGGTAAAACTTTCGAAAGCCGTGTCCGCGTTATGGACGACTTGGAGCACAGTTTCTCGATCATAGACAAGCATAACTAAAGTACCGCTTTGATTTGACTAAGTAATCGACTAGTAAATAGTGCAACACTCATGG
Organism: Avena longiglumis; assembly: GCA_030063025.1. Taxonomy (NCBI): domain Eukaryota; kingdom Viridiplantae; phylum Streptophyta; class Magnoliopsida; order Poales; family Poaceae; genus Avena; species Avena longiglumis. The sequence continues at coordinate 503,145,289 of CP125977.1, forward strand.
AATGGTTAATAAACCGCCAACGGATGGGGGTGTTCGTCCGCCTCGTTGGTAGCGGAGGAGGATGGATCTGTTGATATCGTTATAACTGTTGTCATTAATTCACGGACATCCGCTATCTTTGGTTAGGCGGATGGTTAGCGAGTATCTATAGAATTGTTAGGGTTTAACTTTTGCTGCAATTGCGTCACCCCAGGTTGTGTCCCCTTTAGAGGCATAAAGACTTGCTGAGTACCCCTAGGGTCTCACACGATAAATTATTTGATTCAGATGAACAGGTACACTCACAAGATGGATACTGGGTGGAGGAGACGGACGATGTGGGCAACGATCATTCGGTGTAGAGATTCCGGGAACGGGGATCCGTGAGATCTGTGGGCGGGATGTGTTTATTTATGGGGCATCTTATGCCGATTTGCTTCTTATCCGTACTCGGATCTTGTTTGCCGCTTCCGCCTGATACTCTGATGTTTGATGTATGAGGAGCTACCCTAAACTATCATATCTATCTAGGATATTTGGATCTTGCCGTATGGCGTTGCAATATTTCTATTTCTTTTAGATGGAATGGCTCTGATGTACTGTTGTATGGTGGCTTGAATACATACTCATTTGTGTATGTAGTTGATCCCTTCGCCTGCCGATTATGCCGCCCGTTCTTGTCCTGATGTTTGGAAATGGTTGGGACGGCCGAAAGGTCTACCTGTGAGTGGCATTTGGGCCCCACCGTACTATTTCAACCATTTCCGCTCATCCAGGCTTGTAACTAGGAGCGTAATTCACCGAGGTAGTTACACCAAGCCTCTCCAGAGACTGCACGTAACCAACCATTTTGATCACATGCGGACTCAGTGGATCACCATCCTTAAGCTTGCAACTCAGCAAAGCCTGAGAGACTTGATACCTCTCAGTCTTCACTTGAGCCTGGAACATACTTTTGAGTCTTTCGATCATATCATAGGCCTCAACATTCTCGAACTACTTTTGCAAGTCCGGTTCCATGTGAGCAAGCATAAGACAACTAATATCCGTGGACTCATCCTTAGCCCGATGGTAGGCATTGGTGGCAGCGACAGTCACATTCTCATTCGGCTCATCTGGAAGTGGGTTGTCTAGGACATGGTCCTTCTTTTCTTGTTTGAGAACAATTCTCAGATTTCGATACCAGTTGGTAAAATTAGTGTCGTTTAGCTTATCTTTCTCAAGAATGGTTCTCAACGCAAAATCGGATATCTGAGAGTGACTGCTACTTGGTGCCATGATCTACAACAGAAAATATGCAAAACACTTAAGACATGTATTCATAAAAGAGCAAGCATATTAAACATTTTAATATTTTATGCTCCCACTAGAACCAACACCCCTCCGATGGTTGCTTAGTGATTCAGGACCCTAAATAAGCAAGTCGGCTAGTGAGCTTTACCATCACCGCTAACCGCCAAGTGATCTAGGTAGACAACTCCTTGTCAATCGCATCTCATACGACTCCTGTTGGACGGGTGGCATCACATGCCCCGGCTCCCATCCGACTTTTCCCCGAGCCCCACAACCGTTGTGATAAACCCATCTAGCTTACCGAGTGTTTCCACTGTAAGAGTCCGACTCGAACTCACCTAGTCGAAAAGAATTGGCAGCACCTCAATTTTATGAGCCCACCACCAAAAATGTTCGACTTGTGATGGTGCAAACACTAGCAGGAAAACCGACTAGACCTTCTTTGAGGGATTGGATTTTACCGACTATCTAATAGAGGTAAAAAAGAGACATAACAATAACAAAAAATAAAGCAATTATAATATGAAATGGTATGGCTCCCTTCATGGCGATCTCCATCTCCACAAAGCATGTAATACGACCCGTGCCAACTCTTGTCACTTGCCATCTTACACCATGTCGCCGACTTGTACATCGCCTTGCAAGCCATCCGGGTTCTCCAAACAGCTACACCAGCTTAGCAAAGTAAATTACATGGAGAATCCGACACGCAGGTCGTTATACAATAAAAATGATAGCACCTAGGCTCCAGCCGGCTGACAAAAACCGTGATTCGTAGATCACGTATGGATTACATAAATACATCACATGCACATGAACCATACCATTCACAACTTTCTGCAAAACAAGTTATGCATAGATACAATATCTACCGCTAGAAACTCGAAGCGACATCTAAGGCACTACGACAGTATGGTGGCGGTCCCGCTAGCCGATAGAGGGATCGGCGGGGCGCATCGCAAGTGCGCATTAATTTTTCCGAAAACATACATCTCATCTACGATCCGTACATGGATTCCGACCATTGTTCCAATTCGATCAAACTTTTTGATCTTCGATCACCGCTTCTGGATTTACGTGTCACGCCTACCTGGCGGCGTGCGACCGGTAGGGGTATGTCGTTCCACGACCTCAGCAGTATGATCACGAAAATCAGATCTACCATTCCCCGAGTACAGTTGATCCAATCAACCTCGTACAAAACCGATCTATCTCATAGATCGACCATCAAAATAGCATATAGATCTCATCTACAGCCTACCGCATATCACATATGTGAGATCTCGAGACTAAAACCAGAAGCTATTGCTCTGATACCACTGTTGGGTCACGTAGAGATAAAACAAAATTTTCCCCTCTAACGTGGTGATCCCAAGATGTAGCTGAGATAGAAGGCCACGAGGTTTACCACTAGACGCGCAGTTGCGGATTACTGATGAAGCGCGTCAGTTGATGCAGTGCAGTCCTTTGCGATCTGATCGTCCTGGTGCTGATCGTACAGCACCTCTGCTGGTATCCACACGTGCAAGGAGGAGCACCGGCGGCAAACTGCTAGGTTCGTTACGACGTCAGGACTGCTGTGGAGCTAAGGTTTCCAACACATAGACTCACCTAACCGATCAACGATTAACCTTTCTGGGTTACGGTGATCCACTATATATATAGGGAGTGAGCGTGGGCTCTGCTCGCGCAGCCCATTCGCTAAAGCCAGTATAATATTAGTCCCTGTGAGTCTGACTCATTGACTCAGTCCAAATCAGGCTCGGGTCCAACCCAACCAGATTTCCATTTCAGATCCAATCCGAACTTGCTCCCGCTCTTAAGTGTGTGACCCGGCAGGCTCATGGCTACTTGGACACGATTGGAGTCTGACTCTCAATCGATCAATCGATAGAAACTCCTAGCAGAACGTGCCGACTCCCAAGTACCAAAGAGTCATGACGACTTGCCTTTCCAATGCGACTTACGTCCGAGTCCCTTTTGCCTCACGATATACCTTGTCAGACTATAGGCGAATATATGTCATCCCTTAAATAGTCCGACTCTCTTCTCGATTCGAGATAAGTGATTCACCCGACTAACTCTTAGTCGATCGCCTCGGTTAACACTTAACCAAGTCGTGCATGGCCATGGTTTCCGAATCATATCTCACAAGAGGGCCCAGAGAATATCTCTCCGAGTGGAGGGGCAAAATCCCATCTTGGTTATTCACATCACGCAGCTTGATTCTCAGTCGACACGAACCCTGCCTTTATAACTGCCCAGTTACGGATCAGCGTTTGATAGAACCTAAGCCGGCGATCCTCAACTCGGACTATGCAACAACCTCAGTTCTAAGGATTACATTGATTGAGATATGCAAATGACAACTTGTTCGTTGTACGTCAATATGGGTCAATCCGACTCGCTAACTCTTTAGCCGAATCTGTGTAAGTCAGAATGGCATCACCATGCCCATGACAAGTGGAACCGAGTCATCAAGCCGACTTTCACATTGGTCTAGGTTGTGTGTCCAGCACAACCTCAATGACCAAGGATATTTAGTACAAACAACATGAATGCATAGTTCCACAACTGAATCACATATTCAATGATACACATCAGATATTTATACAAGGACAACTTTATATCTTTATGAATACAATGGGAAATCTCATCATGCATGATTGCCTCTAGGGCATATTCCCAACAGTTCTGCCCTCATGGCCACGATAGCCGCCAAGGTCATCGAAGAAATCACGGGCTGTTGTCCTGGTGTCCATCTCCGCTAGAAGAGCCACGTCGTCCAAGGCTGCCACGAGGCTCCGACCGGAGATCCCGTCACACGAGGAGGATGGGGCCCCTGCTACCGCCAGCCGCTCTAGGGGAGTTTAGGATGGATCGCTACGACCTAAAAAATTGAAACATTTGTCCCAAAACAACTTTTAGGGCACTTTAAAAAGTATTGAATTTACCCTTTGTCTAATTGACATGGGTATGCCCTACGGATGCCTAATGTTAGCCTACCCAGTCCGGCCCAGCAGAGGCACATAAGACGAGGTACCCCTGATGACGAAGCCCATGAGAATTTTGGGTCTCCCAAGCCCAAGAAGGATTCGAATTCTTGAAGAACATAGCTAGCTTTAGATAGAAATTCAAAGAGAAAACCCTAAACTTGTAACCGACTCAGCCTATCCTTGGGACCTGGCCTATCTATATAAATTCCAGGAGGGCACAGCGAGGAGGGCACCTCACAACCATAGCATACACACCGCCAGATCTCATCTGTGCACCCCCTGAAACCTGTGACTTTGCCATTAATGAAGAGCATACAAGCAGAAGTCCCTTCGGGGGCCTGGACCTGGGTAAATCCTTTGTCCCGTGTTACTTGTTTGCTAGCCATTCTGCAATCTCCAGTGTCCCCTCTGAAATTACCGACTTTGAATTAATTAGAGGGGTGAATAGGCGACTACAAATTTTTAATTTGTTACTCAATATTTAGGCTAAGCAAGAAAGTAAGTTCTCTAGATTTGCAACTAGGTGAACAACCTATATGCTAGAGAACTAACAACGAACACAAGAGCGTTAGGGAGCAAGTATTAAAGGTAGGGAACGAGATAACCTGAGCGGGGACACGGAGATTTAATTCCCGTAGTTCACTCCCAAGGGAGCTACGTCTATGTTGGAGAGGCGTCGGGGCCACACAAGGTCACCCGAGCACCACAAAGGCCTCACCTTCTTGTCCGGTGATCTCCCCCACAAAGGAGGCCTCACAATCCACTAACCGGTGACCTTGAAGGCGCCAACCGAAACCTTTACAACAAGGTTGAGGGGGAAGCTCCACAACACAATTGGAGGCCCTCAACAACACCACGAAGCTTTACAACACATGCCCTTAGCTCCGAGGATGCCCTACACCGTCTAGGGTTCCAAGAAACCCAAGAGTAACAGGATCCACAAAGGATAGGTGGGGGAATCAAATCTTCTTTGGAGGAAGTGGAGATCTAGGTCACCTCCCTCACCTCTCAAAATATCAAGTGATTTGAGTGGCTAGGGAGAGAGATCTAGTGAGGTGAATCTCTAGTATTAATAGAGGTGAGAGAAAATTGAAGAGTTAGGTAGGAGGAAGAAGGAGGGCGCCTTAAATAGGCTCCGTCCAAACTGAACCGTTGGACAGTTCGCGACCTCGTCGGAAGTTTCGGCGAGTGGTCGGAAGTTCCGCCCAGCGTAGCACCTACGGTAATCAGGTCGTTGACGCACGCTCCAAATGTAGGAGTTCGTAGCATGGAAAACAAAAAAATTCTACCGCATGCACATAAACAAGCCAAGATCTATCTACTAGATTGTAGCAACGAGTCGATAGAAGCACTCACCCTCGAAGATTCCAAAGTGGTTAATGAGAGCAGATTCTTGTGGGTGATGTAGTTGTACACTTGCCGATCTCAAGATCGTGTAGACGATCCTTCCGACGCTGCGTTCCGGCAGCGCTTCCGTAGTCGGTCACACGTTCGGTACTCGATGAAGACCTTCCTCTCCCTTGTTCCAGCAGGCAGCGGAGGTTGTAGTTCTCCCCTCGCGATTCCGGCAACACGACGGCGTGGTGTCGGAAGTAGAGGGAAGATCCCGCAGGGCTTCGCCTAAGTCGGTGTGAGTTATGGTGGATCTAGGGTTTCCTGGTGATCTAAGGTTTAGAAGACCGGGAGGAGGAGGAGGTGTCGGCGGCGGCTAGGGTGACAGCGACGGCGCGAGGCGGAGGCTACGTGGCGGCGGCGGTGCGGCGGCGGCGCAGGTGTGGGAGGGCTAGGGCTTGTGTGTTTGAGGCAGCCCTCCCCCTCTATTTATGAGAGGGGGGCAGCCTAGAGAGAGGGGAGTTTGAATCCACTTCCAAACCCAAGTTTGAAGGACTCTTTCATTCTTCCACTAGGAAACCATTGTTCCCGTTTGACTTTTCAAACCTCCCGTTTGACTTTCAATTTAGAGCTTTAATTCTCTCTCACAAATGTCCACACCAAGTGACCTAGGATATGATCCAATCATTCCACTTACCCATGACACATTCATGGACCATTCCACGTCCGGTCTGGTGAACCTTCTAGAATCTCTCCGATGAAAACATCGAAATCATTCCCGAACTCTGGAATTGGACTTTCCTTATATGAATCTTATTCTCCGGACCATTCCGGATCTCCTCGTGATATCCCGGATCCCATCCGAGACTCCGAACAACATTCGGTATCCCTACTAACATTCCATATCTACTAAAAAACATTGAATCCTTAAGTGTGTCTCCCTACGGTTCGTGAATTATGCGGACATGACCGAGACACTTCTCCGATCAATAACCAACAGAGGAATCTAGAAATTAATATGGCTCCCACATATTTATACGATTACTTTGCGATCGAATGAACCACTTACATACGATACCAATTTCCCTTTGTCTCACAATAGTTTACTTATCCGAGGTTTTGATCGTCGGTATCTCTGCATACCTTGTTCAACCTCGTTACCGATAGTACTCTTTTCTCGTTCCCGTGGTATGTGATCCCTTGTGAGCCATTCACATGCTTGCAAGCTAATTGGATGACATTCCACCGAGAGGGCCCAGAGTATATCTATCCGTCATATGGATGGACAAATCCCACTCTTGATCCATGTGCCTCGACACATACTTTCCGAACACTCAATGCCACCTTTATAGCCACCCAGTTACGGTGTGGTGTTTGATGTCATGAAAGCATCCTTCCGGTGATGGTGATTAGCATGATCTCATGGTCGAAGAAATTAGGTTACTATGTATCAGAAAGCTTATAGCAAACGGACTATTGAAATGACTTGATCTTTATGCTACGCTTATCTATAGGAGTATGTCCATCATACCATTCTCCTAATGATATGATCTTGTTGTTAATAACATCTCAATGTTCATGATCAAGAAACCACAATCATCTATTAACCAACAAGCTAGTATTATAAAGAGGCTTTACCAGGGACTCTAATTTAGTTTACAAATCACACAAGTATTAATGTTTCTGGTCAATACTATTATAGCATAAATGTAAACATTTATCATAAACACAAAGATATAATAATAACCACTTTATTATTGCCTCTAGGGCATATCTCCAACACCAAAAGCCTGACCGGAAGTTCCAGTCAGAACGAACGGAAGTTCCGGTGAAACTTCTGATGTAAGTTTTGGCCCAAGTTCTGTTAAATAGAACACTTCCAAAAAGAAGTGTACTGAACCTGAGCGGAACTTGGAGCGGAACAAGGGTAGAACAACTGGGTCGCCAACATTGTTTTAACAGAAGTTCCGACGCCTTGGTGGAAGTTCTACTCAACATCTCAGTGGAAGAAGCGAAGGAAATTCCTGACCGGAACTTCCGGTGGAAGTTCCGCCAAATAGAACATGTCAAAACAGAAGGTTCTGGGAGCTAACCGGAACTTCCAGCGAAAGTTGTATTGGAACTTAGTCCCAGATCCATCCCACAGAGAGCCCTGAGCGGAAGTTCCGGCACCTGTCCGGAAGTTCCCATCACACAAAAAATGCACCAACTGATCAGAACCTCGCTCTCTCACAGAAGAGTAGGATGGCTGTGGTAGTGCATATATGGTTTGTGCAAGAGAAAGATGATTCCCCATAGCCTTCCAAGGTGGATCCCCTCTTAATAGTATGGCGATCTAAAGCAATAAAATAAGAGAAATATAAAAACAAAAGACCGCCGTCTTCACGATATCCCAAAGAGAGCATCCACACACTTCATAAAAATCATTAAAAGCAATTAACCTGAAACTCAAGAACACAGTTACATCACAAGTGGGATTTTCATCATCGCCAAAATAGCAAGGGAAAATATAGTCCTTTCAATATACCCATTTTTGGTGTTTGATGACAATCCCAAAGATTTGCATAAGATGGAGCAGCCTTTGCAATGGATGGAACAAGTTTCCCCTATATGTGTGCAAGGTAGATTTAAAGCTCTAAGGACAAGACTAGAACACATACAAGGAGGCTCCCCCTTTATATTGCAAAGATAGAACATGTGCAAGGGAAAAGGCAAGATAGAGAACATGTTGTTGCACCAAACAAATGTGGTGGAGGCAATAGATGAAATAATATCAATGAATACTATGAATGCTCGACCACCATATACAAACGACCATAAGCCAACAACAAACATACCAAACACTAGGCATAACATAACATAGCATACCACATAGTCTTATACAAATAACAAGGTCCACAAATAGCACAAATAAGTCCACAAGCACACACATATAAACTAGAGAGTTCACGAGCGAGAAAAGATCAAAGATAAGAAAGGAAGACATCTTTCCCATGCAAATCATGTGAGCAAATCCCGTGAGCAACCTAATAGACATCTTCCCCCCTTTGGCATCAAGACACCAAAAAGGAAGAAAAGATCACTCTAATCGCCCCAACCATGAACAGGAGGAGGAGAAGGCTCGCAGTCCCAAGAGGCATTATTCCATGCAGGCGGGGGACCGGTGACTTCCTCCTTAGACTCATCCTCAGACCACTGACAGTTGTCGCGAATCCACTCATCCCTGGGAGCAGTGAACGAGCTAGTGTTTGGAGAGCAAGGAATACTGAGAGCTGTCATGATAGCCTTCTCACGCCGAGCACTGTGCCGCTGATCAACATTAGACTGATACTCACGATTCTGCAGAAAGCAAAACGTCTTCTTCACTTTCCCTAGCAGTTTCTTTGCCCAAGACGGCTGCCTCTCAAGAGAAGGACCACCAGCACTAGAGCCACCATGAGCGGAAGAGGGACCACCAGCAATAGCCCTAGCCTTCCAAATAGATTCTTCCTTCTCTTAGTGGGATCTAGGATTCTTGTGCTTGCTCACACGTAGCTTATTCTCCTCATGAATAGTGATGTTGTCCTGAGGGTAGCGGGAACAAGTTGCTTCAAGCCACTTGGCATTGATGAGAGTCTGAATGTATGGAGCATAGGGACAGGAGCGCTTGTCAATAATGGCTTGCCATATCTCATTGTAAATGAAGTGCATAACATCCAGCTTCATGTCAGAGTCGCGACAATGGTAAGTCTGAAACATAAGGTCAACTTGATAAGCATGAAACTGATCAAAGTTGTCGGCCTTTGGAGAGATGCTGTTCAAGTAGATCCTGCGCATAATATCATAGATTGGATGGAGATCGTTCACAAAGCCACAAGTACCCCAACCTTCAATATAGAGAGGCTCCAAGATCTCAGGAGCAGAAGCTTGGGCGCCATGAACACGCCATCCATTTGCCCCCTTACCCGGCAGGATGGGATAGCCAAGAAGTGTACCAAACTCAGACCAAGTGGAGGAAAGCTGCACACCATTAGTCATCCACTTCAAGGTGCCACTGGTAGGATTCATATCCATGTGAAGAGTGGTGTAGAACTGAGCAATAGAGGCCTCATCATAGTTCTGACGATGCTCCATGATAGGGATCAGCCCAAACTTCCTGCAAATATCCAGAGCCTCGCCAAAATACTCAAGCTTGTCTTCCATATGAGCCATGTTGATGTACTTCTGAGGAGCAACTACGAACTTGGTCTTGGTGGCGTAGATCTCAGCAAAAATCTGCTCTTGGCGACAGTTGTGAAAGAGAGGGTCCAAGCAAAGACGATCCCGCGGAACAAGATAAGGATCCACATGCCGAAACGCAGAATAGGCCTTCTAAGGCCACTTGGAGATCTGAGGAAGGGTGGCCGAAGACGGAGGGGGCCGAAGCACCTACGCGGAGTAGGCGTCGCCGTCGGCTGGTCCAAATAAGAAGTGGGTCTTGGGGAAAACTGGAAGAAGATCCCGTTTTTCCCAGGGCCCACTTTATATAGGACAAAGATCCTCACCGGAAGTTACCGTCAATGACCGGAAGTTTCGATGAACCGGAAGTTCCGAGCCAGGTGGAAGTAGCCAGGTCAGCAAGCAATTCTGAAGAACAACATGCTGACCGGAAGTTCCGGTGACGCCAGAAACACTTTCTCAGGACAGGAAGGCAACAAGGGAGAACTTGTGCAGGGAATAGAAGGGCTTGAGGAAAGAAAATGCTTGGGATAGAGAGCTCAAACTGTGAAGAACCAAAACAACAAAAACACACCAAGGAAACACAAAAACAACCAAGCAGAAAAACACAAATAAAACCAAACAAGAAACACAAAAGGGTCGGTGGCCGAGGCCACCTTATATAAGAGTAAATGGCTTGACACCGCGAAGATATATCTTGGGTTTATTACCAATACTCATCATGAAGTTCAAGTGGTCTCCTTTAGAGACTATAGTGTATGAAAACTTTAATGTGCGCATAATAGGGATTGTGTTAGTTCCTAAGAGGAACTACACTCCCCCTAAATCCATGCCTACATCCAAACAAATAAACACATTGAGACATGGGTAGGTGTGCAAGGTACTCAAGCCACATTGCTCGAATCTATGATATTTAGCTCATGCCTTAACTATCGGAACCTTGCTTCATCAAGAGGCTTCGTGAAAACATCCGCAAGATTTGCCTTGGTGGGAACATACTCCAAAGAAATGTCTCCTCTTGCAACATGGTCCCGAATGAAATGATGAAGAATCTCAACATACTTAGTCCGGTTGTGTTGCACGGGGTTGTGAGCAATGGCAATGGCAATGGCACTCTCATTGTCACAAAGGAGAGGCACCTTGTCAAAAGAAAGTCCAAGATCCTTCAAGGTTTGCTTCATCCATAGCAATTGAGCACAACAACTTGCGGCGGAGATGTACTCAGCTTCGGCAGTGGACATAGACACATAGTTTTGCTTCTTCGAGGACCAACAAACCAAGGATCTTCCAATAAATTTACAAGCTCCGGAGGTTGACTTCCTTCCCACTTTGTCACCAGCCCAATACGAGTTTGTGTATCCAATGAGGTCAAAGTTGGCTCCCTTGGGGTACCATAACCCAAAGTTTGGGGTATGAACCAAATATCGAAAGATTCTCTTGACCGCCACCATGTGGCTTTCTTTTGGTGTGTCTTGGAATATTGAACACATACCCACACTCAACATAATATCCGGTCGGGATGCACAAAGATAGAGCAAAGAACCAATCATAGAGCGATAAAGTTTTTGATCCACATCTTTACCATTAGGATCGAGATCAAGATTAACCTTAGTTTGCATGGGAGTCTTAGCACCTTTGACTTGATCAAACTTGAAATTCTTGAGCATGTATTGAATGTATTTGGATTGGTTGATGAAAGTCCCCTTCCTCAATTGCTTGACTTCAAACCCAAGGAAGAACTCCAACTCTCCCATCATGGACATCTCAAAGCGATCGGTCATGAGCTTGGCAAAATCCTCATTAAAATCTTTGTTAATAGACCCAAAGATAATGTCATCAACATAGATTTGGCATAGGAACAAGTGGCCTCCAACTTTCTTAGTAAAAAGAGTGGGATCAATGAGGCCCACTTCGAAGCCACGGTCTAACAAGAGCTCTCTAAGGCAATCATACCACGCACGTGGGGCTTGTTTGAGACCATAGAGTGCCTTATTGAGCTTGTAGACATGGTTCGGGAAAAGTGGATCATCAAAGCCTAGAGGTTGCTTGACATATACCAACTCTTTCAAAGGACCATTAAGGAATGCACTTTTAACATCCATTTGATGCAACTTGAAGTTATGATGAGTACCAAAAGCAAGAAGCATACAAATGGATTCAAGGCGAGCAACGGGGGCATAAGTCTTATCGTAGTTGATGCCCTCAACTTGTGAGTATCCTTGGGAAACTAACCTTGCCTTGTTGCGCACGACTATCCCATTCACATCACACTTGTTCTTGAAAACCCACTTGGTTCCGATGACGTTTTGACAATCTTTGGGCTGCTCAACCAAGGTCCATACTTTGTTCCTCTTGAAGTTGTGAAGTTCTTCATTCATAGCATTGAGCCAATCATCATATTCAAGAGCCTCGAAGACTTTCTATGGTTCCACATGAGAGATAAAAGCATGGTGAGAGCTAAAAGAGGCTAATTGCCTCCTAGTAGTGGAACCTCTATTGAAATCTCCATAAACATTATCAAGGATATGGCCATCTCGAACAAGCTTGGCGAGACGATAGGCTTGACGGCGGGTTTGAGCTTCAATACGAGATTCTTGAGCAACCACTTGGTCATTGCCACCATTTGAGTCCCCGCCTTGGCTATAGGCATGAACACGAGGATCGTCTTCATCAACCTCCACCTCGGGAGAGTCATCATTTGGAGTAGAGCCTTGATCAACATTAGCTTGTCCTTGTTCTTTACAAGCTTGACCTTAGGAGTTGTCTTGAGAAGGAGCCCCATCTTGGGGAGGTAGATGTTGTCGATGAAGAGCTTGAGATTCGGGGCTCAGATAGTCATGAGCATGAGGAGATTCGGAAGAGCTTGAGGGAGCTTGTGACAAAATAGTGGGTACTTGAGGGGCAAGATGATCTTGTGAGAGTGAGAGCTCCACTTGAGTAGAGCTTGGTACTTCTCCTTCGGCCACAAGGGGATCCTCAATGGGGAGGTGGAAACCCACACCCATTCTTCTTATGGCCTTAGGAGGAATTTCATCACTTGGATCACGAACACCGTCTTGCCTAACAAGGGACTCATGGTATTCATAAAACTTCACATTGCTCGTCTCTTCAACTCTTCCATTGGCTTTGTTATAGACTCTATAAGCATGGGACTGATTTGAGTATCCAACAAAAATCCCTTCTTGTGCCTTGGATTCAAACTTGGACAAACGAACTCCTTTCTTGAGAATATATCACTTGCAACCAAACACTCTAAAATAGCTAACATTGGGATTTTTCCCGGTGAGCGACTCATAAGGGATCTTGTTATTTTTCTTGGAAGGTAGAGCCGGTTGGTTGCATGACAAGCGGTGGATATGGCCTTGGCCCAAAATTTGTAAGGAGACTTGAATTCAGCTAGAATAGACCGAGCCGCATCCATCAAAGTGCGATTCTTCCTTTCGGCAACACCATTTTGTTGAGGGGTATATGGAGTGGAGTATTGATGCTTGATGCCTTCATCACTAAGAAACTCATCCAATGTATAGTTCTTGAACTCGGTGCCATTGTCACTTCGAATGGAGAGAATGGTTGCATTGTGTTTCCGCTGAACTCCATTGGCAAAGTCAATGACGGTTTGTTGAGTCTCGCTCTTGTACTTGAAGAAGAACACCCAAGTGTATCTTGAGAAATCATCCACAATAACCAAACAATACTTCTTGCCTCCAAGACTATCATGAGAAGGAAGCCCAAAGAGGTCCATGTGCAAGATCTCCAAGCATCTTTCTGTGGTAATTTGATTGAGAGCTTTGTGAGGAGTTTCATGCATCTTCCCTTCAATACAAGCCCTACAAACACGATTTTTGGCAAAAGAAACATCGTTAAGACCAAGGATGTGGCCCTCAGAGTGAAGTCTTTGCAAAGTTCTCATGTTAACATGGACTAGGAGGTGATGCCACAACCAGCCCTTATCGGCTTTAGCATAGAGACATAGAGAATGAGGAGTGGTGGTCCCCAAAAAGTCCACCACATACAAGTCATGCTCTATATACCCTACGAAAGCTACCTTGAGAGACTTGCTCCACATGAGGAACACGGAGTGCTCATTGAACAAAGAAGAGAGACACATAATGGCAAGAGCACGAACTGAAAGTAAATTGTAACCAAGGGTTTTGACAAGCATGACGTTAACCAAGGATACATCCGGGGTTACCACCACTTTGCCAAAACCCAATACCTGAGAACTTGTTTTATCACCGTAGGAGACCATGGTGTTGGCAATATTTTGCCTTATATCCGTCATGATAGACTTTCTTTCGGTCATATGACTTTTGGCACCACTATCAAGCACCCTTTTTGCTCCACCGGAAGCATAGTCCTACAAGAAAATCAAGCTTTGGTTTTAGGTACCCATTTTGCAATGGGTCCCCTTTTGTTAGTAAAAAGATCCTTTGGCACCCAAATGCCCAATGATAATCATGCGTGTAAGAAGTTCCAACATATCTAGCATATACATGACCATCATAGGACTTGCAAAGAATATAAGAGGGATTGTTCTTTCCGGCAAAGTTGTCACTTCGCAAGATGGTTGGAACACTTGAAGGTCCTTGATACATGCCCTTTTTCTTTTTCTTCTTCTTCTTGTTCTTCTTCTTCTTAGTCTTGGCAAGTTTATTCTTCAACGCCTTGTTCTCCTCAATGAGATGCTCATGCTTGCAACAAGGGTTAGAAATGCTAGACAAGTCTAAAATTTGCACAGCGGAAGACTTATCATGTTCACACGTTAGTTGAGTTTGAAGTTGTTCATGGGCTTCGAAAAGACTTGAGAATTTGCTCTCCAAGGATTTGTGTTCCTCTTTGATTTTCTCAAGGTCTTCTCGAGTCCTATCATGACCAACACCAAACTCAACTTTCTCTTTCTTAAGCACCTTAACCAAAGCTAGAGCATGACCACGTTCTTTAGTGAGAGAGCACATGGTGATGTTGTGGTCATCTACAAGTTTAGACACATTTTACTCAAGATTAATTCTCATATTTTGTTCATCCTCAAGACTTTGAGTGAGAGAAGCAATTTCATCAGCGGCATCTCTTTCATTTTTACTTAACAAGTCAAGAATTTCTTCCTTTTCATCTAAAGCATCCCTAGCATTGTCAAGTTGTGCAAGCAAGGAATCAAAGCAAGTTTTAGTTTCTTCATCCAAGTTAGCAATAAACTCACACATGTCTATCATCTCTTTCTTTATCTCTAGACCTACAAGATCAAGAGAAGAAGGCTCACTAGAGATGGGTTGAGGAGTGGGTTTAGATGTTACCTCTGTGGCCTTGGACATGAGACGCTTTTGGTTGGAGGAGATGATGTTCTTATTTGGCGAGTCGAAGAGGGACAATCGTGGAGTAGAGGTAGTGGCAATAGCAGCAACTCCCACAATCTCTCCGCCTTGGACTTCATCATCATCATCTTCATCTGTGCCCGAAAGTTATTCTTCATGGACAACTATAGCTCTTTCCTTGTTGGCGACATTCTTGACGGCGTAGTTCTTGTTCAAAGGATGAGGAGGCCTTGACTTGATCTTGCGAATGAGACGACCACCATTGTCTTCACGGTTCTCAAAGGGACACTTGGCCACAAAGTGACTCTTGTCGTTGCAGTTGTAGCATGATCTTGCCTTGGGAGACTTGTTGGATGAGTTGAATCTTGGGTTGTCCCTTGACCTTGACTTGATGTCGGACTTGTTCCAAAAGTCTCTTGAAGCAAGAGCAAGATGTTCGTTGAAGGCACACTTGAGGTCCTCTTGATACCACTCACTTGATGTATCATCATCATCAACTTCAATAGCCTTGGCCTTCAAAGCAAGATTCACTTTTGTCGATCCAATAGCCCTAGCACGGGCGGACTCCGCGTTCTTCTTGGCAATGGTCATGGCAATAACTTCACTCAAGACTTATTGGGAGGTCATTAGGTGAAAGTTGGTTCTTCCCTTGATGGAGTTGAGCTTTTGTTCTTCAAATGGAAGGAGCGCTTCAATGAACTTCCTCTTCATGAACTTGTCATCAACATAGGTGGCACCAAGATCCCTCATAGTGCAACAAAGGACCTTGACCCGCCTATACATGTCTTCGGGAGTCTCATCATCTTGCATAGCAAAACCATCGCACTCATTGTTGACTTCATCAAACTTGGAGCTTTGAATGCTTGCATTCCCAACAAATAGCTCGGTGAGCTGATCCCATGCTTCCTTGGCGGTGTTGAATTAGCGAATGTGAGCAAAGTCCTTGGGAGTCAAGGCCTTTTGAATCATCCCCAAAGCCGTGGCATTGAGTTTCTTGTCCACCACTTCACCCCGAGTCAACTTCTTCGGGTCATATGGAGAGAAGCCATCCTCCACAATCCTCATTAACTCAATAGAAGAGTTGGAAATATGTGAGCGCATTAGATATTGCCAATTGGTGAAATTTTAAGTATCTAGCATAGGTGGTGCTCCTTGAAGAATGATGTGTGGCATGGGAATGGGTGGATCCAGAGTGTACTTCGGCGGTGGGGGCACCACCGAGTAGTCCTTTCCTCCACTTTCCTCTTTGGAAGTTGAGTCTTCGAGCTCCTCGGTGTTCTCACTTGGAACCTTGGTAGATTTTTTAGTAACAAAACCAAGTACCAAGTGAGTGGCGACGGCCGCGGGATTCACCTCGGGTGCGGTCACGGGAACGGTGGGAGGAAGCTCGGTGGTTTGGGGTGTAGCAAGAGCAACCATGGGCTTTGTCTTGAGATACTGCAAAGTAGTCATCATTTCCTCGAACTTGGACATCATGGATGTCTCTAATTTCTTGAGGTCATCCATGGTGGCCAAGTTCTTGGAGTTTTCATTTTCACTACCCCCTTCGTCGGCCATTGTCTCTTAGGCGGTAAAGCCCGAAATAAGAGCCTTGGCTCTGATACCAATTGAAAGTACCGACTTTGAATCGACTAGAGGGGGTGAATAGGCGACTACCAATTTTTAATTTGTTACTCAATTTTTAGGCTAAGCAAGAAAGTAAGTTCTCTAGATTTCCAACTAGGTGAACAACCTATATGCTAGAGAACTAACAATGAACACAAGAGCGGTAAGGAGCAAGTAGTAAAGGTAGAGAACAAGATAACCAGAGCAGGGACACGGAGATGTAATTCCCGCAGTTCACTCCCAAGGGAGCTACGTCTACGTTGGAGAGGTGTCAGGGCCACACAAGGTCACCCGAGAGCCACAAAGTCCTCACCTTCTTCTCCGGTGAGCTCCCCCACAAAGGAGGCCTCACAATCCACTAACCGGTGACCTTGAAGGCGCCAACCGAAACCTTTACAACAAGGTTGAGGGGGAAGCTCCACAACTTAATTGGAGGCCCTCAACGACACCATAGAGCTTTAGAACACATGCCCTTAGCTCCGAGGATGCCCTACACCGTCTAGGGTTCCAATAAACCCAAGAGTAACAAGATCCACAAAGGATAGGTGGGGGAATCAAATCTTCTTTGGTGGAAGTGTAGATCTAGATCACCTTCCCCACCTCTCAAAAGATCAAGTGATTTGAGTGGCTAGGGAGAGAGATCTAGTAAGGTGAAGCTCTAGTATTAATGTAGGAGAGACAAAATTGAAGAGTTAGGTAGGAGGAAGAAGGAGGGCGCCTTAAATAGGCTCCCTCCAAACTGAACCGTTGGACAGTTCGCGACCTCGCCGAAAGTTCCGGCGAGTGGTCGGAAGTTCCTCCCAGCGTAGAACCAACGATAATCAGGCCGTTGACGCGCGCTCCAAAAGCCTGACCGGATGTTCCGGTCAGAACGACCGGAAGTTCCGGTGAAACTTCCGATGCAAGTTATGACCCAAGTTCCGTCAAATAGAACACTTCCAAGCAGAAGTGTACTGAACCTAAGCGGAACTTGGAGCGGAACAAGGGGCGGAACAACTGGGTCACCAACATTGTCTGACCGGAAATTCTGGCGCCTGGGCGAAAGTTCCACTCAGGATCTCAGTGGAAGAAGCGACGGAAATTCCTAACCGGAACTTCTGGTGCAAGTTTCGCCAAATAGAACATATCAAAACAGAAGGTTCTGGGAGCTGGCCGGAACTTCCAGCGGAAGTTGGATCGGAACTTAGTCCCAGATCCATCCCACAGAGAGCCCTGAGCGGAACTTCCGGCGCCTGGCCGGAAGTTCCGATCAGACAAAAAATGCACCACCTGATCAAAACCTCGCTCTCTCACAGAAGAGTAGGATGTCTGTGGTAGTGCATATATGGTTTGTGCAAGAGAAAGATGATTCCCCACAGCCTTCCAAGGTGGACCCCCTCTTAATAGTATGGCGATCTAAAGCAATAAAATGAGAGAAATAGAAAAACAAAAGACCGCCGTCTTCACGAGATCTCAAAGAGAGCATCCACACACTTCATAAAAATCATCAAAAGCAATTAACCCGAAACTCAAGGACACGGTTAGATCACAAGTGGGATTGTCATCATCACCAAAATAGCAAGGAAAAATATAGTCCTTTCACCCTCCTTCTCCAAAACCCAAGCCCATAACAATGAGCATTGACGATTTGAACCATCGTCGCTAATAGTGTTTGCTGCATTTTATAAAGTACCCTGAAAAATAATAGCAAAGGCAGTTTATAACTGCCCCCAAACTCCAAATGAGCACCTTGTGGTAGCCTGTTTTACCTTACCAAAAAATCTTATATTTAGGAACGAACGTACTTCCTCTGTTCCCAAAATGTAAGGTGCCCTTAGTTTTTGGGGTCAACAACTTACAACTTTAATTATGATTTATACTTATAGCATGTCTACAAAATGTTGTATAAACATATATGAAAGCAAAGATTTTGCAAGACAAATGCAGCTATACAATTTATGCATTCTCAACCTATATATTTCGGTATATTAGTGGCTAAAGTTGTGCATCAAATACCATACAAAATAAAGCGTGTCTTATATTTTTGGATGGAGGGAGGAGTAGTAGTCTAGTGTCATATGTGTGATACCATAGATTTTAATTTATTACTTTGTGGACTCAATTTACATTAGGAAGCACTATGTTATGGTAACATATTATATTGTTTTTCTTACTTGACAGATAATTTTTGCTCAGGTGGCATACATGTTACTCGATAGACTAAGATCATCTTCACTAGAGCCCAATAAGGCTATTGGGAGTTGGACACAAAACGGCTCCCAATGCTAGCCACAATACGCTACCTACAGCAGACATGACATAATAATGTGTCGGACAGTACCACGCGGGTTCCAACCCATAGGGACCAGTGTGGGAGTGCCGAAAACCGATACCACATGGCATTTCATTGGCGGGTCAGCCCTTGCAGTGAAACAACTATTCCCCTGGCCAACCACTCTTCTCTCGTGCTCGCCTCCGCCACTGAATCATCTTCGCTACCCTGTTTCGAGGAGGAAAATTCGGCCACGGCTGCCCATCAACGGTGTACAGCCACCCCTTGCTCGCCATCGTTTCTTGCAGTTGACTGAATTGCCCCCGTTTCTACGATTTGCCACTATATAAGTACAACATCTATCAATGTCGCTACCACATGTCATCTCCTCTTTCATTTCGCCTATGCCAATCAACATATCATATTTGGGTTCCCATATTTGATAGTGGCTCGTCTACTCCTCGACACAAATAGATGGTCGAGACCATCTCGTGACAGCCTCGCACACAAGGTGTTCAGACGTTTTCCTATATATTTTTCTCTTCATTCTTTGCCTTGAAAAATTATATGGAGTGTTTGGTTGTTTGATTGATTCATAGACTATGGATAGCAATGATGAGTTGACGATTCAACAGTTGGTGCAAGAGGAAGTCGATGCCATCGACAAAGATTAAGGGCACTAGATGATCTTGAAGGGGTTCGTAGCATAAAACAAAATTTTCATGACTAGCACAACATCAATTTCCCAAGATCTATCTAGGAGTAATATTGTAATAAAGAAGGTTTCGATGCCATATCCTTATAGACTAAATACGCTTAACCGGTCATGCGAAACGTTGATGATGTAGTTGTACTCGTAGCCGATCTCAAGATCGTGTTGCTCCTCAAAAGTCACCCCGAGTCCTTACACGACAATCTAGATGGCACAACTGGCAGCACCCCCATGGTCTCGTACACATCTGGTGCCCGACGACGTCGGTCGTTCTCCCAGATCCCGCTGATATTGCGAAAGTAGATCATGTGAAACTAGGATCGAGTAGCTAGCGCGACGGTGTTATTGAAGATATGTTGTCTCACACGTGCGCAGTTCTTCTTAGAACCAAACGCAAGATCCAGAGAGAGAGATTCCAAAAAGAAATTTTCTTAGAGAAATATTGTGTGTGTTTTCCTTCACACAAGACTCCTTATATAGGCGAAAAGGGGAGACCCTTCCTTGCCAAGTCCCGAGGTGGGACTAAAGGATAGGAAAGGGAGGAGGCGACAAACCAAGGAGGGGAGGCGGCCAGGTGGGCCCCCGCATGCACGGCCCAAGGGAGGGCAGCGATTGGGGTGGGGCCCACCCCGCACGCCCTTCCAGAGGCGGCGGCGGCTTGCGTCTTGGGCCTTCCCTCCGGGGTTGGCCCATTAAGGTAAGTTGCCCCTAAAATTTAATTTTAAATATTCATTTAATATTAATTTCAACAATTAATATAAAATACATATTATTAAATTTCCTTTGACCTGAAACACCTTTTGGTTTATTTCGAACTCCTTGGCATCCTCCCGAAATGGTTCTGATTCTCTCACGGAACACTTCCAGCTCTCTCATCTCTTCACTACTAGATATACCCTTTTAGCCGAGGGCCAAATTACCGTCGGATATTTAAATTCACCCGCGGAGACACATATATCCGACGGTTCACCATCGGAAATCTCCCGTCGGCTTTGCTCGGTCGGCCATTACACTAATAACTGACAGTACTGTCGGCCAATATCTTTGCCGAAGGTAATAAGCCGACGGTCAGCCGTCGGACATGTTCTGATCACCATCTACCTCGCAGTAACTTGACGATGCTTATAGCCGACAGTTCATGTCGGGTATATTTTATCCGAGAGTTTGTGTCTCCTGTCAAATTTTGTAATAATGGACAGTACATTTTTGACCCTCGGAGTTAATTATCACCATGAGGACAAATCATATGTTGATTATTGTGATTATTGACCATGGGCATCACTATAGGGAAGCCAACAACATCTATTTCTAAAGTTCCGGCCATCTAAAGTATTTTTCCTATGTGAAAAATTAGGCCCGTTTTGTTTTTGATCCACTCTTCTCTTTTTTATCTCTTTATACATGTCGCCCAGGATTTGTAAATTGTCGTTGTATTTCTATTTTTTCCAGCTCATGTCACCCAAGATCTTTTAAACATAGGAGAGATACACGATATTGATAACAACCAAATAAATTAAGCATTGCAAAGATTTCAGAGGTTCCAATTAAAAACTGCAGCACAAATGTTAGGACACTTACAAGAACTACAGCGTCTAAGTCCCGTAGCAGAGAATTTTGTCTAGATCTGGCGAAGCCAGCCCGTGGCAGACTGATACGGTAGCAGGTGAGATAGTTGGAGGCGGAGTCACGCCTTGGCTCCTGCCGGCAGAGCATAGCATCCGGACCCGTCACCTCCGAGATGCACATGTGGCCTTCTGAACTCGCTCTCGGCATTGTGGTCACCGCATCCTACAAAGAAAAGAAAACTGAGATACTGAGAGAAACCAGTAATAAGACAGAGAGAAACGGGGTGAGAACTAATAACTAGTACATATACTTTCATTAGTTACCAGGAATCTAGGCCTATCAAAACTTGATCTTGTCGTCGTGGCTGCCGCATGGCACGACTGCTCCTCCAATTAGTACAAAACCTGATTCTGCTCCAATTTAGATGATCATACAATAATTAGTAGTTTTATTAGTAGTTCGAAAAGATGAATCCAAGCTATGTACGATAGATCAAGATGAGAGGCAGAATTGATTAACATTTGAAAAAGATGATCATGCGATAAACCAATCCGCGTCGATTTGATCAAGCAGCGCCATGACCATGTATGCATGCAGACTTAGATGCGACAAACCACACACGGAGAACTAATCGATCTGATCTCATATTACCTCGCGTAAGGATCTGGACACTCGGCGTTCTCCGGCCTTGTAATGCTTGGAGTGGCGCGGTCCTCCAGATGGTCCACCCCATCGCTCTCCTGATGAGCACGCCTGGTTTGGTTCTCGCGTAAATCATACGGGCGGTTCAGCGCCGCCGTCCTCGAGCATGAGACGCCGGTTCTGCAACATATGTTATAGAAACTGTTCCCTCCACTACCAGCGTAAAGGTTGGTTGAGGACATGAACATCTCCAGGTCACAGGAGGAATGTAAATGGGAGGGATCGTGAGACGTGAGTAGTGGAGGTGAAGATAAGGGACACGGATAAGATAAGCAGACGGTTTGTTTTGGGTCGACGCGTGCAAATCTCCCTCGCCGCGGGAATTATGGAAATTCCAACCATATCTACGCGCGGGCGCGCTGCATGCGTTGCCAAAAAATCATTTAACTAAAATATAAAATAAATTAAATAACTAACTATGTAAATACGAATTTATGATATATACCCGTGTTTACCTAGAATTTGGACCCGGAGCGGTCAGCAGGATCAACCAGATTAGTTGGTATGGTCGTAACTCATGCTTAGCTGAGTCGTCCATCAAAACATATTACCGGAAATTACTAATCCCGTCAGCTATTTGTTCTTATATGAATAGTCATGTCTCGACCGTCGATCATTCTGTGGATAACCGAAGGGCACATCATGGACCCGTCGGCTATAATAGATAATAGTTGACAGTAGAAGTACTACAGTTGGGCATTAGATGAAACTGTAAGGTATAACATTGAATAACAGAGAGTTAGTTTTTCCCTGTTAGCTATGAAACTTAACACCTGACCATGAAAGTAGAACCCTCGGGTAATAGGGCACATTGTCGGGCATTAGCATAAATAGCCGAGAGTTACATTCTCCCCCTCGGGCAATGGACTATACCGTCGGTTAATAGCAGACATACCCGAGAGGTTTTTGATAACCATCGGTTATGAATGCTACCGTCGGTTATTAGCATATTAGCTGACGGTCCGTCGGTTATTAGAATTCATCGTCGGAAATCTGGTGATTTCTAGTAGCTTTCTTCTAGTGATCTCGATGATTTCAAAACGATTTCCAAGCGTCGTAGAACCCTTAAGTGTGTTACCCTATGGTTCAGAAACAACACAAACATGATCGAGACGTCTCTTGAATCAAGGATCATTAGTGGGATCTAGATACCCATAATGATCCATGTGCATTCCACGATTTCAATGTAGTTTGAACCATCAACGTTGAGCCCTATTCCCTTTGTTGCTTCGATACTTGACTTGTCCGAGATCTGATAGTTGACATCACCATATCTAGTTCAATCTCGTTACTGACAAGTGCTGCTTTACTCGTTCTCGTGATATTCCATCCCCATGACCTAGTCACACGCTGAGTAGCTTTATGGATGTAATCTCACCGAGTGGGACCGATGTATATTCCCGTTACGCGTGGGAACAAATCCTGATCTCAATGCATAGGCATCAACATATCCCTCTGAAATACCTAATAGACACCTTTATGATCACCCTGTTATGATGTGACGGTTGATACAGTCAAGGCACATCGGGTGATAGTGATTAGATATGATCTCATGGTCAAAGGAGAAGGTCACTACACTTCTAATTATTGGAACGATGAACTTTGTGACTTGATCGTGTCGCAATACTTATATTGGGTATATTGTTCATCACATTATTTATCTAATGATATGACCTCATTGTCAATGGCATAAATGTTCCATGATCAAAGAACCCTGATCATCAGTCGTCCAATAAACTAATTATATAGAGGCTACTAGGGACTTGATTTGTATACATACCACATGTGTACCAATGTTTTTGATTGATATAGTTATAACATGGTATAAAACTATTTTGAACTAATGAAATATGCTAATAAACATCCTTTATTATTTGTCTCTAGGGTATATTTATCTTATCGTGTTCTTTTCATTTCAAAAGAAGTTGAATGTCGTTCCTCGGCGTGGAGGTTCTAGGATCGGGAAAGAGAAGAACAAGAATCTATGGCGCATGATGGGTGCTATGATGCAAGAGGTGGACTATTGGCAACGAGCCAACGCATACTCCCAAGGACTTTCGACGACACTCTAGGACGGATAAAGAGGTGTTCATGGGATTGTGTATGGTGAGAGGGGTAAGATGACTACTTCATGTGCAATAAAAACTGTACCAGATCGTTGGTTTCTCATCGGTTCAGTTGATCAACATATGTCGGTCAAAGTCTCTGCTTTCTTCACCATGAATCAAAAATCCGTGACGATCTGATTCATCCCCAACCGTAAGATGATCTAGTGTAACATTTGTGGGTGCTAGCTCATGATGTAATTCAACTGGTGGATTCTCGAAATACAGTTTATTTAAATTGATGTATGATTTTTTAATCTTTGAATTATTTTGAAACTATTTATGTAGGAAATTATATAAAATTATTTGTTTAGAACTATGTAATATGATACATTGTGGTAAAAATATCTTTGTATGTGTGTACATAATAGCCCAAAATCAATTGAGGCGGCGTATTGGAGTTGGCGATTTATGATACGGACAGCCACGCCCACTACAACATCGAGGTGTACCAGATGTTGATATTGTCTTTCCGTTACAAAAAGGCATGTGCTGGATGTGCAGGTGCAGCCGTAGTCATGGAAAAGCGATATCGCGCATGCAACATGCGTGGGGCACCATAGTGGCATGACTTTGCATGCAACCGTTGGCTACGACAAATGAGGGACATGCATTAGGGCACGTATAATAGGATGACATCACTTCTCTTAGACTTGCTATGTCAGATTTTTTTACTTAGTTGGAGTAGAGAGAATTAAGAAAGATAATGTTGATTTCCTTTAGATAAGAAACATGATCATTTATATGGAGTAGGAGAAGACTATTTTTTTTCCATTATAACATATGTCTTCCTTTATTATAACTTCTTACTAAATTTAGTTAATTTATAAGAGTTGGTACATTACATGACTTAATTTTATTGTATTCTCTGCGTGATGCGGAGACTAAGAGTTGATACATTACATGACTTAGTTTTACGGCCCTGTCGAGGCGACGGTCGCCCGACGGCTAGCGCGCGCCTTCCCCGATGCTACATTTAGTGGTGGGCATTCGGTTTTTTCGGTTAATTCGGTTCGGTTTTTCGGGTTTTTTTATAATTCGGTTTCTACAAAATAGGCACCGAAATTATTTCGGTTTTCTAATTAATCGATAGTTCGGTTAGTGGACAATTCGGTTCGGTGTTCGGTTTTAAACCGATATGTTGAAACGATTGGAAAATCGCACGAGTCGCCATCGCCAGAAGCTAGTTAGGTCGACGATATGAAGAAACTTAAGTGTATGTGTAAATAAATCATGGACACGCTACAGAACAATGCATGATTATGTCTCAAACAAACTAACACGTTGTTGGAACTTGAAAGTTTTTGCAAGTTGCAACAAAGTTCAGACACACTTGATTACTTTAGAGTCTTGCAACAAAGTACTTCAGACATGAATGAACCTCAATGACTAATTAAAAGTGCAAACGACGACAGCTCAACAACTCTTACTTTTTCATGCGAACGATTCTAGACTTGGTTGTGGCAGACTTTGGTCCTGACTTAATTGGTCCTGCTTTGCTAGTAACACAAAAGCGACAGACAGCGGAACGGCTGCCGGCGAGCGAGGGCGACGGCGTCATACTCCAGGAGATAGAGGCTGAGTCGTTGAACAAATGAACATAGAATATAGAGAGCAATACCTTACCGGCTTAGCCGGCCTTGCTGTAGCGGGATGGCTGCGTCCGACGTCCGTCGGCCGGAGTGATAGATGTGAAGTTGCACGATTGGCTAGCAAGGGTTCGCACGTTGCCGGCGGCGGCTGGAGCTGTAGATGGGAATACAAAATAAGAAACGTCTGGGCTAATGGACTATGATACTACCGAACAATTAGGGATACATCATTGATGCCTCAATGGATGCGTTGCATGCGTACGTGCATGGGGCAGGCCTGGATGCCCGGTGGGTTTTTCATGCCATTTGTCCTTTAAGATACGTGCAAACAGACGTCTGGACTAAGTGTGATCGGCTTTGCACGAGATATTTTGGTTTTTTCAGGTTTTCGGTTAACATATGATCAAAATCGAATTAATATTTTTAAATTCGGTTTGTCACATATACTAACTGTACGGTTAATTCGGTTTCGATGTATTCGGTTTCGGTTCCGGTTAATTCGGTTTCGATGTTCGGTTTCGGTTTTTTATGCCCACAAATAGCTACATTATATCCAGCCGACGTGTCTGTTTTACGTTCACAGAGGCCGCGCACTGGCCGGCCGACTAGTCTACTCTACTCTACTCCCGTAGGCCGTAACGCGCCACCAGCACCAACGCGGACACGTCAAACACGGAAGCAAACGGTCAGCCCAATCCCAATCCCAAGCAGCAGCGGAGCGCCGGCAGCGAGCAGATGGCGGCGGCGGCCGTAGCGGCGCGGGCGTACGAGGCGGCGGCGCGGTCCGCGCTCGCGGCGCTGGAGCGCAACCTCCTGCCGGACGCGGTCACCCGGCGGCTCACGCGCCTCCTGCTCGCGCAGCGCCTCCGCCTCGGCTACCTCCCCTCCGCGCCGCTCCAGCTCCAGGACCTCCTCCTCTTCGCCCACTGTACGTACTACAGACCCGCCCAAATCCAAATGCAGAATCTCTGTCGCCTCCCTCTGCTGTGACTGTGTCTTGTCTTGCAGCTCTTGAAGGCATGCCCATTGCAATTGAGACGGACACAGCCAAGACCCAGCACTACGAGTTGCCGACCGCGTTCTTCAAGCTAGTGCTCGGAAAAAATCTCAAGTACAGGT
Organism: Avena longiglumis; assembly: GCA_030063025.1. Classification (NCBI taxonomy): domain Eukaryota; kingdom Viridiplantae; phylum Streptophyta; class Magnoliopsida; order Poales; family Poaceae; genus Avena; species Avena longiglumis. The sequence goes on from CP125977.1 coordinate 503,172,047, forward strand.
CTGTGCTTCATGACGCATAGAAGTATCAGGATTGGGCGCATAATTTTTGACTGGGCAAAAAGGTTGCTAGGCGAAAAAATTGAACATCTTAATCTTATACATGAGTAAAAGCTATTATGTGCAACTCTTTTTGTTAGTGTTACATGTGTGATGTGTCTTTTGCTTAACTAATTAATTAATTCACACACATACATCAAATGTTTTCCAGTTCATGTTACTTCCCTGATGGTTCAAGCACCCTAGAAGACGCGGAGGTCGCAATGCTGGAGTTGTACTGCGAGAGGGCGCAGCTGCAAGATGGCCAAAGCGTCCTCGATGTCGGATGCGGATGGGGATCCCTCTCTGTGTACATAGCGAAGAAATATAGCAACTGCAGTGTCACAGGGATATGCAACTCAACGACACAAAAGGCTTTCATAGAAGAGCGGTGTAGGTACGTACGGTGTTTTCAGTGCTCAGAGGGCTTGATGAATGCGTTATTCTGCCATGACTTGTCAAAACAAATTTGTTACGTGCGATCATTTTAAATTTGCAGAATACCATACTGATGACAGCTCGATTTGATTTCCATTTCATCATGTTCTTTCTTTCATAATTCTAGTTCAGTTTTATGTTCCGCGTGCGCCGTTTAAGGATATCAACACATGCAATCCTCGATGTGCCTTCTTGATTTCTTTCGTATGGCCTTGGCTCCAATATTAACAATTAGCGGTCAATGGAAATGATTTTTCACATGCATCAACCTTGGGGTTTTGTTAGACATGCTGACAGATTTGTAGATTTGCTACTACCATTTATCCCCATGTATTTTTTATCCTGTACGAAACACTTTTGTGTATACCACTTCATTTCTGTTGCAGGGAAAATGAGCTCTCCAATGTTGAGATAATTGTAGCAGATATCAGCAAGTTTGAGATGGAGCGTTCTTTTGACAGGATCATATCCATAGAGATGTTTGAGGTATAACTCAGCTTGGAATTTTCTCTGGTTTTGATCCTCTTGTTATTTCACAAGGTAAAGTAGTGTTTGTAATGGATGTGTTGTGCAGCACATGAAAAACTACAAGGCACTTCTTAAAAAGATATCCAGATGGATGAAAGATGATGCCTTATTATTTGTTCACTACTTCTGCCACAAGACATTTGCGTATCACTTTGAGGTACTTCAGTAAGCCTGTATTTTTGCTAGTCATTTGGTCTCGGCTTTCATCTGAAATAGCTTTCCTGTTGTACGGATCATGGTGGTACCTCTCATATATGTTGCTCTATCTGTTTATATTCACTGACGTCAGGGTTATGGGAAAAAGTTCTTAACAATCTCATTCCTACTGATGGTTGTCGGCCTCGATCTCTCTCAACTCAGTCACAGTAGGAGACAAGCAGGGGAAATTCAGAGAGGGACACAGCTTTTTTGTGCTGCGTAAACTTGCACAGCTTTTCGATATCTTTCTTCTCCTTTTATTCTGTTACAAAGAACGTGGTTGAACTCCACGATCCATCCATCTCGCGCCATCCCACGAGTTGATCGTGTCGCCAACAGACTCAGTCTGGTTTGTTACAAGACCAACGACTAAAAGACTAAGTCTAACTGAAACTCTGACAATACTGTTGAAACTGACGACACCTAAACCTGAACCTATCTGAATAACAGGGTTTATGCCCACAATGGTGATGGAAGGTCCTTGGGGTAAAATTATATACTAACCCTCTAGTGTCCTTAGAAGTAACTCTTGTTCACTTCTTCAAAAGTGAAATATTTTGGCCTCGTGTCTGAAGCGGACTCATTAAGTATTGTTGAGAACTGCATTACTAAATGTATGTTGTACTGTAGTTCTCATGTGAATCGGACATCTCATTTTCAACAGGACAAGAATGATGATGATTGGATCACAAGGTATTTCTTCACTGGAGGGACAATGCCATCAGCAAATCTCCTTCTCTACTTTCAGGTTCGTATCTAATGGACCGTTCCTCTTTGCATCGGTTATGTGTATTGGTTGGCTGGCCATTGATCAAGTATGAATATTGATATTTACTGACTATTTCTACAGGAAGATGTATCTATTGTCAATCATTGGCTTGTCAGTGGCACACACTATGCTAAAACTAGGTATGCCTTTCCCAAGTTTCAAAGTATCCTATCACTGTTATTCAATGTATTTCAACCTGATTTTGCTAATTGAGTAGATAGGAAATGCAAAAACACTTTTCAGATTTTGATATACCATATAAAAATGATATGGAATGAACTGTGTATTATTGTTGGAGAACATTGCATTTCGCTACTCGTACACAGAAAATGTTCATGCACAGCTAGAGTTCATGTGAAGCGGACATAGTATACTAATGTACATGCAATGTATACCTGCAGTGAGGAGTGGCTGAAACTTATGGATAAGAACATCACTACCATACGGCCAATCTTTGAGAAGACTTATGGTAAGGAGTCAGCTACCAAATGGATAGCTTATTGGCGGACATTCTTCATCTCAGTCGCTGAACTTTTTGGTTATAACAATGGTGATGAATGGATGGTTGCACACCACTTGTTCCGGAAGAAGTAGAAGTTGCGCCCTGGGCATTTCTAGAGCAAAGTATAATTGTACGTTGAGAAGCATACATCGCAAAGGCTGTACCTAGTAATGTTTTTTTCCCCCAATGTACCTCATTAAGTGGTTCACCTCGAATTCAGTTGTACCTAGTAAGATGTACCTCAGTGGTCTCGTGTATCTCTGCATTTTGACGCTGTCAATATCTATCAAAACATATTTGCCGATCTAGATGATTTATGAAGGGTTTACAGTTTCCAAGAACGAGAAAGAACATGTTTGTGTCCTTAAAGATGTACTCCCTCAGTCCCAAAATGTAAGGCATACTAAGCTTAGTCAAAAGTCAACATCTTATAAGTTTGACAAAGATTATACACAAAAATATGAACATCTACAAATGCAAGAACTTGGTGGGATACTTGGATATAGATAGATATAAGATTGTGCCAACACCAAAATGTCAGAATGTCATCTTTTAGGAGCAAGGCTGAAAGGGAAAGAACTCGGTAGGATACTTGGATTCAGGAGGTCATCTTAACTTAGTCTTTACCCCTGCCACTCGATTAGGGTCGGTAATTCAGTATGCATCAAGGTATGGCTGGTGATGAACACACATAGCATCATACTTGGAACTTACAAAAAAATACACATAAACACTAAACTTGGGTGCATCGTATTCAGTTTTCAAGTCTCTTAGTAGCACGAAGCCATTTAGGCTGCAGCTGCTCTGAATGTAAAGCTGGCAAAACGAATCAGCTGGTGACCCAAGTCTTCTTTCTACTATGATATACATCTATCTCCTCTTTTTTTTTTCTTTTTTTTTCTTTAGAAACACAGTACATCGAAGACCCTCACAAACATGCACCTAGACTCACCCCTATGAATGCACACATGCAAAGTTGCAAACCCTAGCCCTATGAGCGCAGTACATCTATCTCCTCTTTCTTTACAGTGGGACAAGAAATCATAGCCAAAAATAAGAATTATGTACAATCACAAACACATCAATCATCCAGATGACTGCTTCCATTGCTGTATCGCCTCATGCAAAGAATGGCTCCGAATTATGGACGAATTCGGAAGCCTATGCTTTGTAACTGGGGAGGTCTTGTGTTTCTTGAGCCAAGCTTTGATTGCCCTGCGCTCATAGGTATGCCCATCAGCAGCTACATAAGGATCATCCATTACCTCCTGCATCGACATTGTTTGTTAAGCTAGAGCGATAGTTGAGCTGACTCTGTTTTACGTACCGAAGTTTACCTGCAATATAGGGCAGATGAAGTGGCTTGGCACAACTACATTTGGACTTGTTAGCTTCGGATAAGCGGTAACCCTGCTTAGAATATTTTCAAGCTCTGGAAGTACCTCCGACTCGAGATCGGGCCTGTCCCTGCATTTTAACGCCGTACAATGCAGCCCCAGTTTTGCCAGCACCTCTGCCTCGGCTATGGGCCAATCATTCTGAGACTTGTCGAGTATATCAGAAAGTGTACCCTTTTGTATCGCCTCTTCTGTACTAAGGATTAGCCCATGCGGAAGCTTGCCAGTTAGTAATTGAAGAATGATAATCCCCAAAGCATAAACATCTGATTTCGGACGAACTGTCCCAGTTAATTGGTACTCAGGGTCCATGTAATACAGTGTGCCAGCAATGACCGTGTCTCTGTATTCTGTGAGACCATCTGGCACAAGATCTGATATGAGCTTCGACAAACCTACATCACCTATTTTGCTTACATAGTTCTTGTCCAGCAAAATATTTCCAGGCTTCAGATCACGATGCACAATGGGCTCTGGTTTCGTTCCATGCAAGAAAGCAAGCCCGCGAGCTACCTCGAAAATTATTTGGAAGCGAAGAAACCAATGCAGTGGTTGGCAGCCTTTCTTGTCATTAAGTTGATCTTCTAGACTTCCGTTCTCCATGTATTCATAAACAAGGCATCCAATTTCAGGACAAAAACCAAGCAACAAAACCAAGTTGGGATGGTGAAGCTGACTTAGAATCTCAACCTGCAGGATAAGTAAAAAAGTAAGCTTTCAATAAATTCCTCATCCACCATACTAAATGTTAAATTTGTGTTTACCCTCTCTTTATGGATATTGACGACAAAGTATAAATGATCCAATAAAACCTACCACTAGAAACCTCAATAACTAGCCAAGATAAGACACTGTTTTCTGTTTAGTTCTTATGAGAAGATTAAAAGATATATAAATGGAAGTACCTCTTTAAAGAACTCATCAATCTTGTCCCTGGAATCTTGCTGGAGAACCTTGACAGCTACTTCAGTGTGATCAAGGGTGCACCTGTATACAACCCCATAGCCCCCCTCACCAATCTTCTTTGCACTAGAGAAGTAATTGGTAGCGACTTCTATTTCATGTCTCGAGTAACGCCTGCAACTTTTGCCTGTCGACAACAGAGCATCCACAGCCTTTGCCTTCTCAGTAGTCATCATGTTAGCTACTATTTCAGCCTCGTGCTTGGAATAAGCCTCATGAACGAACGCCTCTTTCACCATCTCAGCTTCCCTAATAGCTCCGGAATGTTTGCTATTCTCATGTACAACTGTCAGTTTAAACAAGCCATCCCTCTGTAGTGCATCTTGCACCTTTTTCAAATTTTCACTCCACTCGTTAGGAAGTACCTGGACCTAAAACATCATGATGTAATGGATAAGAACCAAGTAAACCTTCTGCCAGAAGTGAAAGAATACTGAATGAAAGTATACTGTATGCATAGTGGCAACTAACTTAGGAGATTGGTATCAACCTTTTATCCAGGAGACGGTTCAAATTTGAATAAAAAAATGTTCCTTAGAATCCATGAAAGGGCAGCTTTTTTCTATTTACCATTACTAAATTATAGTATTTTGAAGGCACCAACCAGTGAGATATACAACAATCATTAGAATAAATTAATCTTAGCTTAGATGAGAATTCACAAGCTTTATCATAAATCTCACCTTTTTCTTAGCATGGACAAGATCTTCACTAGCTTCATGATATATCGTCGATGTACCCTGCAACTCCTTCCTCAGTTTTGCTATGTCATCTATACGTTGAGACTGTAAATCAAGATAGGAACACAAATTAACATTGTCAACAGGTGCAAAGAAGCTCACAGTTACCAGAACCAATGTCAAATCGTCTAGAAACCAACATTTTTGTAAGAATAATCGAAAACAGATCTAACCTCTTCAACTGAGCTCAAGGACGCGTAAGGAAATTCCTTCAGTTGACCAATAGAATCAAATTCTTTGTCCCTTGATCTCCTTGGTGTCTTCCTACCAAGACTTCCTAAAAGGCATCCTCCACGACTTTCTGAACTTTTACCAGCATTTGTAGAAGTGCTAAGAGAACTGCACGCTTGTGAGCACGAGTCCGAACTAGTAACTCCAGAAGATTTTCGTGTCTCGTCATCAGGGAGGTCATGTAGTAATTGTTTGTCTTGCAGCCAGTTCCTTTGTATTAGGGAAAATGCTCTATGACCAAGTGACTGGATCCTTACACAAGTATATGACTCTGTACAAAAACAAGTATTGAGAACTTACTACCGTTGTATTGGTAAAAGAAAACAGACAAAGATTCACAGAAGAAGAGAAATAAGCCATAACATACTGCCTGTTTGAGCCTGATTTGCTAATTTTATAGTTAATCTGCGCCGAGATACGACAAATACATTGCAGGAACATGGCATGGTTTTTAAGACAGTAGTGGGCACATCTTGGAGCCGTAGTATCCTGAAAACAGAACAGTCATAGCGCTTACGAATGGTACATTTGGTACAAGTGGCTCAACAAGGCAAAAAAAATCCATGCATGAGCAGGGATGCTCATAAGTTTTGGTTATGCATTTAAAGTTGATAACTTTATGAAAGCAGAAAATAAGCCCGAAGTAATTTTTTCTTAAACTAAGAATATATTGATATAGTACATAATTGCATGCATGAATTTTATAGGTTCGGGAAACACCAAGCACACCATGGCAGGTACAACTTTTGAATTGAAGAGACTAGAGAGCTATAAGCTCTTAATCTGTTAGGAGTAGGAACAACATCAATAGTTTTGTTCTAGAAATATTAAGGCAGAGAATGTATGTGTATCTTTCTGAGCTACTCCAATTTCCAACCTTATTAAATAAGTTAGTTAAGCATGAGCTTTCAGTTGAAACCTGCTCCTATGCAAGTCGAAATAATTGGGATAAAAAAGGCCACAAGCTACCAACACCCCACCAACTGCTCCTAAGAAATGCGACCATCGGGAGTTGGGGCCAGAGCGTATTGTGCATAACTCCATATTTTGAACCAAAATAAGGTGCCCATGATGGCAACATACCAGGTAATGCAAAACAGGGACCGATCAACATCAACAAGACTAATTTCTGCCACAAATCTTACTAAGATACAGTTTGCAAGCTAATCCTACAATATTCTGCTCCCAAACATAAACGAGAGAAAAAGGGAAATTCAGTCTCTATAAATAGAGAAGGAATTTTACTGCCGTGAGGTATGGTCGTGGATGGATGCATCTATCACCTTTACTGATGCCAAATGTGTGACATGGCAGAATGCCAGAGTGAGGCACGTCACCAATCACCATCCCCAAAAGGGAGTCACCCCATTTCTGCTCCCTAGTATCTTTACATTTCTGATTCTTCTTTTGGGGAAAAGCGCAACAGATAGCAACAACAATCCAGTTTCAGAAAAGGTAACGATGACAACAATCATCGTTGGGTTCTCAAAAGCGAAATAGTAGCCTTTTCTGAACTCGAAAAGTTGACGGGGAATTCGAGTAACTATATATACCTCCGGAACCAGCTCAAGGAGGCAGATCCGAGCACCAGGTTGCGGACGCCGGACTCCGCCGTGTACCTCGCCAGCGCCTCCGCGACGCTGTCCCCCTCCAGAACCACCGTGTCCACCTGCACCTGCGCGTACTCTCGAACTCAGACACGAATCGATTGAGCATGCCCATGGAGTGATGGAGCTAGCAGGAGCGAGCGCGGGCTGAGATGTTGAGGAGTGAAAATGGACTGACGCTTCTGCGGCCGTAGAGGCGGCGGAAGGGGAGGAAGACGTCCTCCGCGCGCGCCTTCCTGTCCTGCGCGTACATCTCCACCACCTCCGGCTCCATCCTCTCCACCGGCACCCTCTCCCCCGCTGCACCACACGGCCACAACACCAACACGCACAGAGAAGACTTCATTCAGCTTGCGCGTTGGTTAATTATCACCGCGTAGGAGGAAGAGGAAATCTCAAGGAGGAGCGGCGGAACTTACTGGGGGAGGGAACGAAGGAGACAGGCGGGATGACGTGGACGAGCACGACGCGGCCGGGGGGAACGGGGGCGAGGTTGGCGGCGGCCCACCTGGCGGCCCGGCGACTGCCGCGGCCGTCCCCGCGCACGGCCACCGCGACCGCCAGCGGGTCTCCGCCGCCGGCGGAGGAGGAGGCCATGCACTTGCAGCCTCGCGCGGCGCGGGCGGCGTCAACGAAGCTTCTGTTAGAACGGCGGCGGCGGAGAAGGAGGAGGAGGACTCGAGGTGGTCGCGGCGGCGGCTGCGGAAGAGGAGTCAACTGACCAACCGCTCGGCAGCGACGGAGCCGGCGGGGAATCGTAACGACCGGGCTTCTTCGAGAGCACGAGGTGGGGGCTGGATGGTGCTGACGAAAATGATTTTCAAAATCAAGCTGTGCTGAAATCTAATGGCTCCGATTGTTTGTATGCGATAGGTGCGACGGTGAGGTCGCCAGTCAGCCGGTGTGACATGGGTGAGTACGATCGACCGTGACGTGAAAGAGTGTTCTATGTATTTAGGTTGTGTATACTCCCATTTTCTCATGGGACGTCGGCACACGCTGCTGTCGAATTTAGACGCCTGCCAAGAGGCGATCGAAAAAGACTCTTTAGTACTGTATAGTAGATTTTTGGCTACTTTTAAAAGATATAAACATATTTCTTCAAAAAAGGCTTTACAGCTCGCTATGTTAATATATCAACCATCCAATACAACATTCTGAACACAGCTAGGGCCAAACAGCATAGGCCAAGCCCAAACGAAAAAAAAAGCCGACATAAGCTGTGCGACGAGAACGACGGTAACCCGCCATCGGTGTGCCCTCTGGATAAGTACCACCACACGTCTAGCAATCCAAAGCGTCGCGTACCAAGCAACACCTCCAAGAATAGAAATGACGACAACGACACTGTTGCCCGGACACGTCCTAGGGTTTCCCCCGGTACGCCACAGGGAAGTGGGAGAGAGGTACAACCGATGCCCTTCAAGAAGGGTAGCGATACCTACAGGCGTCACCCCGACCTCACCACCGAATCACACACCCGAACACTTTGTAATGCTCCACCAAGCTCGCTGCCCACGTGCACGCGCCACCAGGTCTTGAAGTCGCCACCACCATCACACTGAGCCACGGAGCGAGGCCGGTGAGGCCGAGCGAGCTGAACCATCGACGAGGGTCGGCATGGCATATGCGCGCGCGGGAGGGGGAAGGATCTACCTCCACCTCCAGGAGGCGGTAGCCGACCGGATGTAGTAGCAAGACAAACCAAGCCCTCTAGCCAGGTCGAGTCCGACTAGGCTCGTGAAGTCTCGCCGCCGCACTGCAGCAAGGGTACCACCGCACACACCAACCCCGGCACCAGGTTAAACTCCAGCGTCCACCAGGGGATCCACCACCTTGGAAAATCCCAGCCGTCAAGCAACAGCTCCGTCGCCAGCGAACTCACCCGAGCAAGTCGGACCTCCGCCAGTCTGAGAAACACCATCGCACGTCGCCTCCCGGAGCCACCTCCGCCGGATGGACGCCTGAACGGACAACCTTCCGGGGCCACGACCCTGGTGAAAGGATCGTATGGGCACCTAGAGGAGGGTGAATAGGTGCTACTTCAAATTTTCTTCTTTTTCAAATTAGGGTTTGACAAGAAAGGTAAATTCTCTAGATTATGCAACTAAGGTGAATTTACCTATATGCTAAACAAGCACAACTAACACAACACTAAGCAAGTACAAGTAAGTAAAGTATGGTAAAGGATAGAGGTAACCAAAGTGGAGGACGCGGAGACACAAGGATTTGTTTTCCATAGTTCTTTCCTTTTGAGGGGAAGTACGTCTACGTTTGGAGAGGGGGTGGTTTCAAACGACCAACGCCACGAGAGGCCTCCCTTGTTCTCCGATGAACCTCACCCCAAGGGGATCGATTCACCTTCCACTATATCGGCAACCTTCGAGGTGGAAGCCGGCACCTTTACAACAAGTTCGGGGCACACATCCACAACTTAATTGGAGGCTCCCAAATACAAGAAAGTTGTCAAAACAATCAAAGACAAGCTTGTAAGAACCAAATCTAGAACTAGAGTTTACAATGAAACACTAGAGCAAGGGGCCCTCAAGTGAATAAGGGGGAAATAAAGATCTCTGTTGGTGAAGCAATAGATCAAGGGCTCCTCCTTCGATTCTCCAAAGATCAAAGACTTTGGATGGTTGAGTGAAGAGATCTTGGCGATTTGGTGGCTCAAATGGAGGTGGTGTTCTTGAGTGAGACAAGCAACTTTCCCAAGGTAGGTGGAGGGTGCATTTATAGTCCACTGAGCAGATCTGACCATTGAGCATTTATTGCAACGGTACTACCGGATCTCCAAGCGGTAGTACCAGAAAACACTGGTACTACCGGTCAGGTACCGGAGATGCGCTGCATAGGCAAAGCAGCCCCAGACACCAACGGTACCACAATGGGTGTTATCATAAGCGGTAATCGCCATGCTGACGCAGTACTACCGGACACATGCGGTAGTGCCGCATTTTGGTACCGGGGAGGGCAGTGTGACGACTGTCTACGCACAGCCTGTTGGGAACCCCAAGAGCAAGGTGTGAAGCAACAAGCAGCAAGTTTTCCCTCAGTTGAGACCGAGGTTATCGAACCATAAGGAGGAAGGAAACGTCACACAGGTGTTGCAAGCAACGGGGAGACCTGCACAACACAAACTCAAAACTTTGCACCAACGAATCAGTGAGGTTGTCAAGCTCACAGGTTTGCTGTAACAAAGGATTAAACGTATGGTGTGGAAGGTAATGGTTTGCAGCAAGTAAACAAGTAACAGTGGAAGATGTATCAATGGTAAAGATTGGACCGGGGCCCATAGTTCACTAGAGGTGCTCTCCTTAGATAAACAACATGGCATGAAGGGTAAACAAATTACGGCAGGGTAATTGACAGGAACTGAGTAAGGCATAAAAATTCAATTACTAGTCAGAAAGATTCTATGATATTCGATTGGGCAATACAATAAGATACATAGACCACCATCCAACTTCATCTATGACTATAAGTCCACCTTCAGGTTTTCATCCGAACCCCCTACAGTATTAAGTTGCAAGCAACAGACAATTGCTTTAAGCAAAATATGTAAGGTAAACAGTCCACATATTCCATGAACAAGAGACGATTGGTTTCTCCCTAGTAGCAACATCACATCTACAACCGAAGAGATTATTGTCACTTCCCTTGAAAACTATAGGTATGAACCCACTATCGAGCATAAATACTTCCTCTTGGAGTCACTAGCAACTACTTGGCCAAGATATCTAATAACAACGGAGAGCATGCAAGATCACAAACAACACAGACATGATAGAATCATAAAGACAAAACCATTAATCGAACCAACATAATAATCTCAATATCCATCGGAACCCCGCAAACACAACATGCATGATTACAAATAGATTAGATCTTGATCATGAACGGAGCTCACAAGATCTATACATGAAAGCACAAAGGAGGAGATACAACCATCTAGCTACTACATAGACCCATAGTCCAAGGTGGAACTACTCACGCATCATACCGGAGAGAAGGCCTCCGGGATGATCTCCCCTCCGGTAGGGTGGTGTTGGAGATATGCCCAAGAGACAATAATAAAAGTGGTTATTATCATATCTTCATACTTATGATAAATGTTTACATGCCATGCTATAATTGTATTAACCGGAAACATTAATACTTGTGTGATTTGTAAACATAAAAGAGTCCCTAGTAAAGCCTCTTGTTAAACTAGCTTGTTGGTTAATATATGATCATGGTTTCCTGATCATGAACATAGAGATGTTATTAACAACAGGGTCATATCATTAGGAGAATGATGTGATGGACATACTCCTATAGTTAAGCGTAGCATAAAGATCAAGTCATTTAATATAGTTAATTTGCTATAAGCTTTCTCATACATAGTAACCTAATTCCTTCGACCATGAGATCATGCTTATCACCATCACCGGAAGGATGCTTTGATGACATAAAACACTACACCGTAACTGGGTGGCTATAAAGGTGGCATTGAGTGTTCGGAAATTATGGGTTGAGACACATGGATCAAGAGTGGGATTTGTCCATCCATATGACGGATAGATATACTCTGGGCCCTCTCGGTGGAATGTCATCCAATTAGCTTGCAAGCATGTGACTGTCTCACAAGGGATCACATACCACGGGAACGAGAAAAGAGTACTTATCGGTAATGAGGTTGAACAAGGTATGCAGAGATACCGACGATCAAAACCTCGGATAAGTAAACTGTCGTGAGACAAAGGGAAATTGGTATCGTATGTAAGTGGTTCATTCGATCGCAAAGTAATCGTAGAAATATGTGGGAGCCATATGAATTTCCAGATTCCTCTATTGGTTATTGATCGGAGAAGTGTCTCGGTCATGTCCGCATAATTCACGAACCGTAGGGAGACACACTTAAGGATTCGATGTTGTTGAGTAGTTATGGAATGATGAGTAAGAGGCCGAATGTTGTTCGGAGTCTCGGATGGGATCCGGGATATCACGAGGAGATCCGGAATGGTCCGGAGAATAAGATTCATATAAGGAAAGTCCTGTTTCGGAGTTGGGGAATATTTCCGGTGTTTTCATCGGGAATGTTCTAGAAGGTTTCGGAAGGTCCGGCACTCCGGAGGGGAAGGGTACATGAATGTGTCATGACAATGTGGAATGGTTGCATCATGTACTAGGTATCATGGCTGGGAAAAATAAAGTAAGAAATCAAATCCTAGTTTGAAAGTCAAACGCCAATTTGAAAAGTCAAACGACAAGTTTGCTTGGTGGAGGAAGAGTAGGAAACCTACTTGGGGAGGAGTTCCTCTCCCTCCACCCGCCGGCGAAGGAGGCCGACTTGGGGGAGGACTCTCCTCCCCTGGTCGGCGCCCTCCCAGGAGGGGCAGGGGTGCCCCTCTAGACCTACACCTCTCTACACCCAAACCCTAATCCCCTAGCCGCCGGCCTCCTCCAAGTCGCCGCCGCCTAGGGCCTCCTCTAGCTCGACGAGTTAGGGTTTCCCCAAACCCTAGCCGCCGGCCAAGCTCTCCCCTTGGTGCCTTCTAAACCCTAGATCTCCAAGGCCTCTCTCATAGTCCACCATACTCGCTCCGACTTAAGGCGAAGCCCTGCGAGATCTCACCTCTACTTCCGGTACCACGCCGTCTTTGCGGAATCGAAAGAGTGCTACAACCTCCATTTTCTGGAACAAGGGAGAGGAAGGTCTTCATCGAGTACCGAACGTGTGACCGACTGCGGAAGCGCTGCCGGAACACAACGCCGGAAGGATCATCTACGCGATCTTGAGATTGGCAAGTGTACGACTACATCACCCACGAGAATTGAAGGGTTTCGCGGCATAGTAAATCAAAATTTTCTATGGATGCGAACAGAGGGAAAGCCAAGATCTAATCTAGGAGATGCAAACAACAAGAGAGATTGGATTAGATCTTCATACCCTTGAAGATTCGCACAGCGGAACGTTCTACGGAACGTGGGTGATGTAGTCGTACTCGCTTCTCCTCCTCGCGATCCGATCCGATCTAGCACCACAAGTGGCGGTGCCTCCGTGAGATGCACACGTGCAGCACCTCGACGTCTCCTCCTTTCTCGGTCCAGCAAGTATGGTGGAGAGACGGATTGGATCTACAACACGACGGCGTGGTGTATATGGTGGAGAGTTTCTGCAGCAGGGCTTCGCCTACACGCAGTCGGGAGGGAGAGAGAGAGGAGGGCAGCAGGGCGGCTAGCTTTGGAGGGGAAGGTGTGTGGGGGTGGTGCGCCCCCAGCCCTCTTTATATAGAGGGGTGGGCGTCTGCCCCCAAGCCTCTCCCCCAAGTCCAAACCGGTGGCCACAAGGAGGAGGAGTGGGGGGCAAGGAACCCCCCCCCTTCTAGAAGGTCTAGTTAGGGTTTTACCCCAGCTGGCCGGTTGGGCCCTATGGGGCCTTGTGCCCCTGGACCAATGCGGCCAGGGCACTCCCTCATAGGACCATGCCCCCTCCCGGAAGGTGGGGCCACGTTGGTCCCCTTCCGGAAGGTTCTAGAAGCTTCCGGTACAATACCGATTAACCGGAACAATTCGAACTCCAAAACTGCCTTGCCTTATATGAATCTTATTCTCGGACCAGTCCGAACCTCTCGTGATGTCCCGGATCCCATCCGAGATTCGAACAAAAACTCATAAACCAATTATCCAATCTATCCTAGCGCCGAGACACGTTAAGTGTGTGACCTGCTGGTTCGAGAATATGCGCAGACATGATCTTCTATCAATAATCAACATGGGGGTCCGAAAACCCATATTGACTCCCACATATTCATCGATGATCATATCGGATGAACCACGATTCCAGGATTCAATCAATCCCATATATATATTCCCTTCGTCTCGCGATATTTTACTTGCCCGAGATTTGATCGTCAGTACCGTCATACCTAGTTCAATCTCGTTCACAGCAAGTACTTTACTCATTTCGTAATCCGATATCACTTTGTGATTAACTCCTTAACCACATGCTTGCAAACGATGTTGATATCGATTACCGAGTGGGCCCGAAGTATATCTCTCCGACTTGGGAGGGACAAATCCCATCTCGATACATACAACCCAACAGATACTTTCCGATCACCTGAGAGACACCTTTATGATCACCCTCTCATAGGATGACGTTTGATGAACTCAAAGCTTTCTTCCGATACCAGGGAGTTGTATTATCTCATGGTCTAAGGAATACAATATTTGACATAAGAAAAGCTTCACAAAGATGAACACGATGACACGATCTAATTGCTTCGCTTAGTTTGGGTCTGTCCATCATATCATTCTCCCAATGATATGATCTCATTATTAATTGACAACTCATGTCCATGGTTAGGAAACCTTAACCATCATTAATCAATGAGCTAGTCCTTAGAGGCGTACTAGGGACACGGTGTTGTTCACAAACCACACAAGTATTAAAGTTTCCGCTTAATACAATTCTAGCATGGAATATAAATATTATCATGAACAAGAATTATAATAATAACATCTTTATTATTTCCTCTAGGGCATAATTCCAACAGTCTCCCACTTGCACTAGAGTCAATAATCTAGTTTACATCTGGCAACAATCTCACACCCATGGCACTGAGGTGATGATCATGTTTTACACGTGGAAGAGGTTTAGTCAATGGATCTACGACATTCAGATCTGTATGTACTTTGCTAATCTTCAGATCTCCATCTGCTATATAATCTCGGATTATATGAAACTTGCGGTTGATATGCTTGGTCTTTGGATCATATCTTGGTTCCTTAGCGAGTGCTATGGCGCCAGTATTGTCACACAATATCTCCAGTGGGTCCAATGCACTTGGAACCACGCCAAGCTCAGTGATGAAGTTGCTGATCCAAACTCCTTCACTTGACGCTTCTGCAGCAGCCATGTATTCCGCTTCTACTGTAGATCCCGCGATCACGCTTTGCTTGCAGCTTCTCCAGCTCACAGCTCCTCCATTCAAAATATACACGTATCCCGTGCGAGATTTAGAATCATCCTTGTCGGTGTCAAAACTAGCGCCGACGTAACCTTTACGACAGTCGTTCATCACCCCATAGACTAAGAACATTTCTTTAGTCCTATTTAGGTACTTTAGGATGTTCTTCACGGCTGTCGATGTTCCACTGGATCACTTTGATATCTGCTCGTCAAACTAAGAGCATTGGACACATCCGGTCTAGTACACATCATGGCATACATGATAGAACCTATGGACGAGGCATAAGGCACTTTGCTCATAGCTTCCCTATCATTTACCGTAGTTGGACACTGAGCCTTGCTCAATATCTTACCTGACAACATAGGCACTGAACCTTTCTTTGCCTTATCCATTCTGAACCTTTTCAGAACTTTGTCTAGGTATGTACTCTGGCTTAAAGCTATCAGGCGTCTTTGTCTATCTCTATAGATTTTGATGCCCAATATATAAGCAGCTTCACCTAGGTCTTTCATTGAAAAACACTTGTTATGTCATCCACATATAGCACCAGAAACGTCACCGAGCTCCCACTCACTTTCTTGTAGATGCAAGCTTCATAGCAATTTGGAACAAATCCAAAGCTCTTGATCAAAACGAAGGTTCCAACTCCGAGATGCTTGCTTCAGTCCATAAATGGAACGCTGAAGTTTGCATACTTTATCAGCATCCTTAGGATCGACAAAACCTTCGGTTTGCATCATATACAACTCTTCATCAATGTTGCCATTGAGGAAAGCAGTCTTGACATCCATCTGCCATATTTCATAATCATGAAACGCAGCAATTGCTAATAAAATCCGAATGGACTTAAACATCGCTACGGGACAGAAAGTCTCATCGTAGTCAACACCTTGAACTTATCGAAAATCTTTCGCGACAAGCCGTGCTTTATAGACGGTAACATTACCATCCGCGTCCGTTTTCTTCTTGAAGATCCATTTGCACTCAACGGCCTTTCGGTCCTAGGAGGGTCCACCAAAGTCCATACTTGGTTTTCGCTCATGGATCCTAGTTCGGATTTCATGGCTTCTAGCCATTTCTCAGAGTCTGGGCTCATCATCGCTTCCTCATAGTTCGTAGGTTCACTGTCTTCTACCAACAAGACAGACAAGACAGGGTTGCCGTACCACTCAGGAGGGGCACGCGACCTTGTCGACCTGCGATGTTCAGTAGCAGCATCGTCTGAAGCTTCATGATCCTTGTCATTATCTTCCTCTATTGTTGGTGCAGGCGGCACTGGAACAATTTCAGGTGCTGCGCTACTCTCCAACTCAAGAGAAGGTTCAATAACCTCGTCTAGCTCTACTTTCCTCCCACTCACTTCTTTCGAGAGAAACTCCTTCTCAAGAATGGAACCGTTCTTTGCGACAAACACTTTGCTTTCGGTTCTGTGATATAAGGTATACCCAATAGTTTCCTTAGGGTATCCTATGAAGACGCATTTCTCCGCTTTGGGTTCGAGCTTGTCCGGCATCAACTTCTTGACGTAAGCTTCGCATCCCCAAACTTTAAGAAACGACAACTTAGGTTTAGCACCAAACCATAGTTCACACGGTGTCGTCTCAACGGATTTAGATGGTGCCCTATTTAAAGTGAATGCAGCGTTTTCTAATGCATAACCCCAAAATGATAACGGCAAATCAGTAAGAGACATCATTGTTCGGACCATATCTAATAAGGTTCAATTCCGGCGTTCAGACACACCATTGCGCTGTGGTGTTCCGGGTGGCGTGAGTTGTGAAACGATTCCACTTGCTTTAAGATGCGTGAGAAAATCGTAACTTAAATATTCACCTCCACGATCGGATCGTAGAAACTTAATCTTTCTGTTACGATGGTTCTCCACTTCATTCTGAAATTCTTTGAACTTTTCAAACGTTTCATATTTATGTTTCATTAAATAGATATACCCATACCTACTTAAGTCATCGGTAAAAGTGAGAAAATAGCGATATCCACCGCGCGTCGAAACACTCATCTGTCCGCATACATCGGTATGTATGATTTCCAACAAGTCCGTTGCTCGCTCCATCATACCGGAGAACGGGGTTTTGATCATCTTGCCCATGAGGCATGGTTCGCATGTGTCAAATGATTCAAAATCAAGAGACTCCAAAAGTCCATCAGAATGGAGTTTCTTCATGCGCTTTACACCAATATGACCTAGACGAAAGTGCCACAAATAAGTAGTATTATCACTATCTACTTTACATCTCTTAGCCTCAATGTTATGGATGTGTGTTTCATCCCTTTCGAGATTTAGAAGAAATAAACCATTTACAATAGGTGCATGACCATAAAAGATGTTACTCATATAAATAGAACAACCATTATTCTCCGATTTAAATGAATAACCGTCTTGCAATAAACAAGATCCAGAAATAATGTTCATGCTCAACGCAGGCACATAATAACATTTATTGAGGTTTAAAACTAATCCCGAAGGTAAAACTAAGGAGAGCGTGCCGACGGCCATCACATCAACTCTTGATCCGTTGCCAACGCGCATCGTCACCTCATCCCTCGCAAGCCGCCGTCTATTCCGTACCTCCTGTTTCGAGTTACAAATATTAGCAACTGAACCGGTATTAAATACCCAGGCACTACAATGAGGGCTAGTAAGGAAAACATCAATAACATGTATATCAAATATACCTTTGATGGTGCCAGCCTTCTTGTCCGCTAAGTACTTCGGACAGTTGCGCTTCCAGTGACCCTTGTCCTTGCAATAGAAGCACTCAGTGTCCGGCTTAGGACCAGACATGAGCTTCCTCTCAGCAGGGGAAACGCGCTTTCCGCCGCCTTTCTTGAAGGGCTTCTTTGCACCCTTACCTTTCTTAAAGGTGGGGGGCTTGTTGACCATCAACACATGATTATATTTCTTAGTATCCACCTCCGCAACTTTCAGCTTAGCGAAGAGCTCAGTGATCATATCAGTGGAACCAATTTGATTGTGAGCAACTACAAAACTTTTGTAGCTAGGAGGGAGTGATTGCATAACTCTATCAATCTTGAGCTCTTCTGGAATCTTGTAGTCCAGTTGCTCAAGGCGTTGAGTGTAGCCCGACATCTTAATGGAGTGCTCACTGACGGAACTCCCTTCCTCCATATTGCAGTTAAAGAATTTCTTAGATATCTCATATCTCTCAGAACGGGCCTGAGTCTGAAACATGGTTTTCAGCTCTTCGAGAATCTCAAAGGGCCCGGCGAACTCCTCAAAACGATTTTGAAGATCCGATTCCATAGCAAACAACATGGCGATCTTAATCAAATCATAATCATCCTTGTGCGACTGATAAACAGCTTTTTCATCACCGCATCTATAGTGGGGCGCCACCTAGCGCTTTCTCAAGGACATAGTCCTTTGTCCGCCAATGAGAATGATTCTCAATGCGTAACCATTTGGTGAAGTTAGACCCATTGTTTCTAAGCTTTTCTATCTCAAAGAAAAACGTTGAAGTTGAAGTTGGACTTAGCCATGTGATCTACAGTATTTGCAAGTACAATTTAGACTATGTTCATGATAAATAGTTCAACTTAATCAAATTACTAGATGAACTCCCACTAAATTCAACATCCCTCAAGTTGTTTAGTGAACATGATCCAAATTCACCACACCTAATCCGATCTTCACGAGAAGAGATGTGGTTTCAATGGTGGACAACGAAGTGTCGATCATATCATTCATATGACTCATGCTTAACCTTTCGGTTCATGTGTTCCGAGGCCATGTCTGTACATGCTAGGCTCGTCAAGTCAAACCCAAGTATTTCCGCGTGTGCAAAACTGGCTTGCACCCGTTGTATGTGAGCGTAGAGTCTATAGCACCTGATCATCATGTGATGCTTGGACACGACGAACTTTCGCAACGGTGCATACTTGGGGAGAACACAGTTTTTATCTTGATCTTTAAGTGAGGAATCATCTTATAATGCTACCGTCGCGATCTAAGCATAATAAGATACATAAAAGGATAAACATCACATGCATATAACTTTATGTGACATGGTATAGCCAATCTTCGCGCAATGATCTTCATCTTGTGCGTTCCGGCATGATCTCCATCACTCCACCATGATTGCCTCCACCACGAATAGCAACTACAACTATTGCTAACTACTTAGCGATAAAGTGAAACTATTACATGGCGCATAAGAAGTTGACACACAGGTCATACACAATTATAAAGACAACCATATGGCTCCTGCCGGTTGTGTACTCATCGACATGCAAGTCGTGAAACATTACAAAACATGATCATCGCATACATTATACACATCACATGTTGGGCCATACCATATCACAGAAAACACTCCCTGCAAAAACAAGTTAGACGCCTCTACTTTGTTGTTGCATGTTTTACGTGGCTTATGGGAGTAGATGCTAAGAAATATTCTTACCTACGGAAAGCCACAACGGTGATATTATGGTTGTCAAACTCCGGTGTTAATCCCATGGCAACTATAGTGAGAGAAACTGACATCCACCAGCCGCATGTGTGGAACAAGCCACACGTCAAGTGCGGAGCCGGTCTCGCGAACGACGTCGCGTAAGGTTGGCCTGGACCGCTTCAATCTCACTATCCCGCGTCATAAGAAGAACACAAACAAGAGGCTTGCAACAGAAAACATCAACACCCGCAACAACCATGTTGCGTTCTACTCGTGAAACACATCTACGCATAGATCTAGCTCTGATACCACTGAAGGGTTTCGCGGCATAGTAAATCAAAATTTTCTACGGATGCGAACAGAGGGAAAGCCAAGATCTAATCTAGGAGATGCAAACAACGAGAGATATTGGATTAGATCTTCATACCCTTGAAGATTCGCACAATGAACGCTCGATTAACGTGGGTGATGTAGTCGTACTCGCTTCTCCTCCTCGCGATCCGATCCGATCTAGCACCACAAGTGGCGGTGCCTCCGTGAGATGCACACGTGCAGCACCTCGACGTCTCCTCCTTCCTCGGTCCAGCAAGTATGTTGGAGAGACGGATTGGATCTACAACATGATGGCGTGGTGTATATGGTGGAGAGTTTCTGCAGCAGGGCTTCGCCTACACGCAGTCGGCAGGGAGAGAGAGAGGAGGGCAGCAGGGTGGCTAGCTTTGGAGGGGAAGGTGTGTGGGGGTGGTGCGCCCCCAGCCCTCTTTATATAGAGGGGTGGGCGTCTGCCCAAGCCCCTCCCCCAAGTACAAACCGGCGGCCACAAGGAGGAGGAGTGGGGAGCAAGGAACCCCCCCCCTTCTAGAAGGTCTAGTTAGGGTTTTACCCTAGCTGGCCGGTTGGGACCTATGGGGCCTTGTGCCCCTGGCCCAATGCAGCCAGGGCACTCCCTCATAGGCCCGTGCCCCCTCCCGGAAGGTGGGGCCACGTTGGTCCCCTTCCGGAAGGTTCTAGAAGCTTCCGGTACAATACCGATTAACCCGGAACAATTCCGAACTCCAAAAACTGCACTGCCTTATATGAATATTATTCTCCGGACCACTCCGGAACCTCTCATGATGTCCCGGATCCCATCCGAGATTCCGAACAAAAACTCATAAACCAATTATCCAATCTATCCTAGCGTCGAGACACGTTAAGTGTGTGACCCTGCGGGTTCGAGAATATGCGACATGATCTTCTATCAATAATCAACATGGGTCTGGAAACCCATATTGACTCCCACACATTCATCGATGATCATATCGGATGAACCACGATGCCGGATTCAATCAATCCCATATATATATTCCCTTCGTCTCGCGATATTTTACTTGGCGAGATTTGATCGCTTGCACCGTCATACCTAGTTCAATCTCGTTCACGGCAAGTACTTTACTCGCTCCATAATCCGATATCACTTTGTGATTAACTCCTTAAACATATGCTTGCAAGCGGTGTTGATATCGATTAAAGTGGGCCAAGTATATCTCTCCGACTTGGGAGGGACAAATCCCATCTCGATACATACAACCCAACAGATACTTTCCGATCACCTGAGAGACACCTTTATGATCACCCTCTCATAGGATGACGTTTGATGACCTCAAAGCTTTCTTCCGATACCAGGGAGTTGTATTATCTCATGGTCTAAGGAATACAATATTTGACATAAGAAAAGCTTCGCAAAGATGAACACGATGACACGATCTAATTGCTTCGCTTAGTTTGGGTCTATCCATCATATCATTCTCCCAATGATATGATCTCATTATTAATTGACAACTCATGTCCATGGTTAGGAAACCTTAACCATCATTAATCAATGAGCTAGTCCTTAGAGGCGTACTAGGGACACGGTGTTGTTCACAAACCACACAAGTATTAAAGTTTCCGCTTAATACAATTCTAGCATGGAATATAAACATTATCATAAACAAGAATTATAATAATAACATCTTTATTATTGCCTCTAGGGCATAATTCCAACAAGAATCTGCTCTCGTTAACCGCTTTGGAATCTTCGAGGGTGAGTTCCTCTATCGACTCATTGCTACAATCTAGTAGATAGATCTTGGCTTGTTTGTTTGCATGCGGTAGAAATTTTTTGTTTTCCATGCTATGAACCCCTACTGTGGTATCAGAGCCGTGTCTATATGTAGATCTGTTGCACGAGTAGAACACAATGGTCATTATGGACGTTGATGATTTTGTTGTCAATTGCTTCTTGTATACTTTGCATCTTGCGGGATGGTGGGATAAAGCGGCCCGGGCTAACCTTACATGACATCGTTCATGAGACTTGCTCCACGCTTGACATGCAACTTGTATTGCATAAGTGGCTTTGCGGGTGCCTGTTTCTCCCAACATAGTTAAGATTCAATTTACAACGGGTGATTGACAATACTAGTATCAATGTTGTGGTTCTTTTTCATAAGTTAGAACGACACTTATTGAAAGCCCCAAACCACGTAAAACATGCAAAGAAAATAAGAGGCGTCTAACTTTGTTTTGCAGGGGTGTGCTGTGATGTGATATGGCCATGATTGTGATTATATTTTAAATTCTATTAAGACCCGCGTGTCTATTCAAAGTAGTTGTAATAGTTGAAGCTGGTGGACGACAACCATGGAGAAGCGTCATTGACCTTGATGCAATGCCGGTGATGATGGAGATCATGTTCGTGCTTGAAGATGGAGATCGGAAGCACAGAGAAGAAAGGCCATATCATATCACATATTATGAATTGCATGTGATGTTAATCCTTTATTCATCTTGTATTGCTTAGTTAACGACGGTAGCATTATAAGATGATCCCTCAAGCACACAAATTTCAAGTTTTAAAGTGTTCATCCTTAGTAAGCACCGTTGCTAAAGCTTGTTGTTTCGAAGCACCACGTGATGATCGGGTGTGTTAGATTCTGCAAGTGTATACAACGTGAGCAAGCCAGATTTGCTCATGCAGAAGCTAAGGTTTGATCTTGACGAGCCTAGCATGTACAGACATGGTCTCGGAACACGGATCACCGAAAGGTAAATCATGAGTCATATAGTAGATATGATGAACATGTTGATTGTTCGCCATTGAAGCTACATCAACTCTCGTGATGATCGGTTTTGATGTGGTGGATTTGGTTCGTGTGATCACTAAAACAATGTGAGGGATATTGTTTTGAGTGGGAGTTCAACGGCAATATGATTAAAAGTTGAACACTATTTATCATAAATTAAATCAAAGTGAATTTGCATAGTTGTTGTAGTCATTGGCATATGTTTACCACCTTGCGCTTAGTTATAATTGAGATGATAGAACTATAGAATTCTGGTTAGTTACTTTACGAACTGGTATTGTATTGTTTTGAAGTGTTAATCTAAAGTTTAAAAGTCCTATTGCAAACTTTCAGTAAGTTACGGTTACTCCATGAAGTTTAATAATAGGTATTAAATCAAGAGTGACAATTCCAAGAGTTAGTGTATGAGTATCATGTTTGTCTCCATGATTCTTGATATTCAAAGAATTGTCTTAATATCAAGGTTATCTAGGATCTGAAAGAGTTGTTTCAGAAACCATGATGTCTGGAAGATATTGTGATATCTGAAACGAATTTTTGGTTGCAACATGATAGAGTATAATATGACAAAAGTCATGTTCTCATATTTTATGAGAATTTGCAAAAGGTTGGAGACACTATTTGTCCTAATCCTCCAAAAGGTTTTGGAGAGCAACATTATACTCGCGAGTCACCGCAATAAGCTAAAGTAGATTGATCATGAATAATTCTATGATAAGGATGAATATTTGATGTAGGTAAAATATTTACTACACCAAGAGATTACTAAAGAAAGGAATTTGAAAGAACACCAAACATTTGATGATGGTGATCTACTTCAAAGTGAAAGTCCAAAGACATTGGTATTTTACTATACATGCTTTGGACTATGTGTCATGTATATGGATCCACTATTGATATTGATAGATTCTTTCAAATAGAAAAGAAATACTGAAAGAGAATCTCATAAATATATGGCAGAAAAGAAAAGACTAGAATTGTTCAGTTTGGGTATATAGAGGATATACGTGTTATGGATATATTCTTTGCTTGTTAAATAATGTGGTTCTTAAGTATTGGATACTGAATTTTTTGGTATGAATCGTCATACGAAACAACAGAATTCATGAACTACAATGGCCTAAGTAACTAGCAAAAGAATATGTGATGATGTTCATCGAGAACAAATAAAGGGTTATTGTGCTGCTCGTTAAACATCAAAGCTTGCCTTCAAGATTTGTTTTATCAGGTATTATGAGAACAAAAGGGTTGTTCAAATAATTGTCGTAATCCATAAAAGATGTATGATTCACAAATCTCGTTGGAGAAATCACATCCATAAAACTAGTGCTAAATATGTCGAAAGACAAATTGATTGAAAGATCGCTTAGGAAGTGACATCGCCGTTTAAATTATATTGGAAAGAAAACATGAAGAAACTCCATGTGGATGGAATTTTGGAGTCTTTTTGATTTTTTATCAAATGACGCTTGTTAAACTTTCCTAGAGATAATTAAAACTCCGTTCATAGGCCAAAGGAACGGATGACTAGCTTATTGGAACTTGTACATAATGTTGTATGAATTCCATTGTGTATAGTCAAGAGCGATGGATTTGAACTTCATATACTTTCTCCAAAAATTTGAGTGAATATATGAATATTTACTTAATAAGGATGAAGTATGAAACATTTGAAAAGTTCAAAGACTTTCAAGATGAAGTTCAATATCATTGTAACAAGAATATAAATAGTTTATGATAAGATCATAAAGGAAGATATTTGAGTTACAAGTTTAGCATAATACCTAAGATATAAGGAATCGTTCCGTGGATTTGCATTTCCCGAAACACCATAAGAGTATGAAGCGTTCGAGATATGTAATTAAACCTTGTTTGACATGGTAAGATCAAAGGTGTAATTCATAAAACTGTCATTATATTTTAAAGATTAAAAGCTTTAGAGATTACCGTTTTTCCACTAAAAAGAGCTCCATCATAATCCATTGAATTGACACCATATAAAGTTATGGTTTGGGATAAAACCCAAGTTGTCATTTCTTAAACATTGGTATGCTATGCATAAGAAAGATGTTTGCAACCAAAGTCGGATCAACCTGTTTTTGTATGTTATTTTGAATAACTGTTCCTCCATAACATCGGAGACAAAAATGTTTGTTGCTTAGAACGTCAAGCTTCTTAGAGAAGGAATTTTTTCGTGAAAAGTTAAGTGGGAGGACAATAGAACTTTGATAAGGTTAAAAGAACCTTAGCTATATGTGCAAAGTTGCGCAATGCCGAAAAGTGTTCCGGAGGTAGCAACAATGCTCATGGCTAACGTGCCTCAAAGTTTGTGGTCACGGAGATCTAAGTTCCTATTGAAACAAGTAGGTCGGATAAACAATCAAATAACAAGATTTGAGAGTTAAATCATTATTTGACAATAATAATCCGACTACATGCAAAGAAGCGATGATGGGCCCTGACTCCATAAAATGGCTTGAAGCCATAAAATCCGTGATAGTTCCATACACGAGAAATCAAGTTTTGAACTTGAAGGACCCTCGAGAAAGGTGTAAGACCTTACAGTTGTGTTTGGATCTATAAAGTAGACATGGATGTTTCACATCTATGAAATAGTCGACATGTTGGGAAAGAGTTCACAACAATGTTCAAAGGTTGACTATGACAAGATTTGATCTTTCATAGAGATATTTAGTCTAGACGGATTAATGTAGCAACCACGACATATTATTTTGTTACGTGTTGAATAAACAAAACAAGTTCTTCTAATAGAATGGTTACCAAGGACGTGTGCATGACACGGTACAAAGGGTTTTGTTAATTCAAAGGATGCTAAAAACATATGCAAACTTCAATGGTTGAAGTGAGCATCGCGGAGTTGGAATCTTCACCATGATGAAATTGTTAAAAGAGTTTAAATTCATCAGAGACGGAAAAGATGCTTGCATTTGCAAGAAATTAAGTGGGAGCGTTAAGACATATTTATAATACATTATGTGGAAGACATATTGTTGATTGGAAATGATGTATCTTTTGTTAACACATATTAAGAATTTCATCCCGATGAAAGACTTAGGCAAAACCCAAATATTTGGCATCAATAGACGCTAATATGGTTGTGCCGAAAGTACATAGATGATATATCGAATAAGTTCAATATAGAAACTACAAGAAAGGTTCTTGTCGCACAGAAAGGATTGAATGAGTTCAATATTGATGATATATTCAAGTGTATTGACACTTGGTAAGTGAAATAAAGATTCAAGTATAGATTGATACTTGATGTATGAAATCACAAAGAGTATTTATATCAATCATACTATGATATGTACGAATTCAGATATGTCCTATGCTCTAAATGATGTGAGCATATACCAGAATGATTCATAAGATGATCATTGGACGATAGTAAGGATATTCTTATGATCTTTTGGAAGAACTAAGAATATATTGTTTTGTAGAAGTGACAAATAGATGGTTAGTTCATTGTAAAAGTACTACATTGATACTAGTTTTGTCACAAAGTACAAATTAAATTTATCTCAATCTAAACTAAGGGTGGCACAATGTGATGAAAAGTAAGTTCCATAATGGATTTGGATGAGTTCCAAAGTTAAGAAATTGTGACAGATACTACAACAAAAGGCTAAGTATATAACTGCTATTATAGCAACAAAAGAGGGCATTTGTGTCAACAAGTTTGTTATCAAACTAGGTGTAGTTCACAGCAGGGATAATACTATGAGAATATATTGTACGACAAGATTATCAACATGTTTTAACCCCAAAGAACTAAAGGTCACACCAAAGGATCAAATTTGTACAAAGCCATCTCATTAGAGAATGAGTGATGCGTAGATGCGCAAAGACATGCAATTACACACGGACCTAGAAGTGTCAGATCCGGAGATCAGTTGACCACTAGCAATCGTGTACATACAACACCAGAAAGCCATAGGTGTTGAATACACAAAGGTTTGAAACTAGATTATTGACTCTAGTGCAAGTGGGAGACTATTGGAGATATGCCCAAGAGGCAATAATAAAAGTGGTTATTATCATATCTTCATACTTATGATAAATGTTTACATGCCATGCTATAATTGTATTAACCGGAAACATTAATACTTGTGTGATTTGTAAACATAAAAGAGTCCCTAGTAAAGCCTCTTGTTAAACTAGCTTGTTGGTTAATATATGATCATGGTTTCCTGATCATGAACATAGAGATGTTATTGACAACAGGGTCATATCATTAGGAGAATGATGTGATGGACATACTCCTATAGTTAAGCGTAGCATAAAGATCAAGTCATTTAATATAGTTCATTTGCTATAAGCTTTCTCACACATAGTAACCTAATTCCTTCGACCATGAGATCATGCTTATCACCATCACCAGAAGGATGCTTTGATGACATCAAACACCACACCATAACTGGGTGGCTATAAAGGTGGCATTGAGTGTTCGGAAAGTATGGGTTGAGACACATGGATCAAGAGTGGGATTTGTCCATCCATATGACGGATATATATACTCTGGGCCCTCTCGGTGGAATGTCATCCAATTAGCTTGCAAGCATGTGAATGGCTCACAAGGGATCACATACCACGGGAACGAGAAAAGAGTACTTATCGGTAACGAGGTTGAACAAGGTATGCAGAGATACTGACGATCAAAACCTCGGATAAGTAAACTATCGTGAGACAAAGGGAAATTGGTATCGTATGTAAGTGGTTCATTCGATCGCAAAGTAATCGTAGAAATATGTGGGAGCCATATGAATTTCCAGATTCCTCTATTGGTTATTGATCGGAGAAGTGTCTCGGTCATGTCCGCATAATTCACGAACCGTAGGGAGACACACTTAAGGATTCGATGTTGTTGAGTAGTTATGGAATGATGAATAAGAGACTGAATGTTGTTCGGAGTCTCGGATGGTATCTGGGATATCACGAGGAGATCCGGAATGGTCCTGAGAATAAGATTCATATAAGGAAAGTCCTGTTTCGGAGTTGGGGAATGATTCCGGTGTTTTCATCGGGAATGTTCTAGAAGGTTCCGGAAGGTCCGACACTCCGGAGGGGAAGGGTACATGAATGTGTCATGACAATGTGGAATGGTTGCATCATGTACTAGGTATCATGGCTGGGCAAAATAAAGGAAGAAATCAAATCCTAGTTTGAAAGTCAAACGCCAATTTGAAAATTCAAACGGCAAGTTTGCTTGGTGGAGGGAGAGTAGGAAACCTACTTGGGGAGGAGTTCCTCTCCCTCCACCCACCGGCCAAGGAGGCCGACTTGGGGGAGGACTCTCCTCCCCTGTCCGGCGCCCTCCCACGTATAAAAGGAGGGGCAAGGGTGCCCCTCTGGACCTACACCTCTCTACACCCAAACCCTAATCCCCTAGCCGCCGGCCTCCTCCAAGTCGCCGCCGCCTAGGGCCTCCTCTAGCTCGGCGAGTTAGGGTTTCCCCAAACCCTAGCCGTCGGCCAAGCTCTTCCCTTGGTGCCTTCTAAACCCTAGATCGCCAAGGCCTCTCTCATAGTCCACCATACTCGCTCCGGCTTAAGGCAAAGCCCTGCGAGATCTCACCTCTACTTCCGGTACCACGTCGTCGTGCTGCCGGAATCGCGAGGAAAGTGCTACAACCTCCGCTGCCTGCTGGAACAAGGGATAGGAAGGTCTTCATCGAAAATTTAACGTGACCGATCATGAAGCGCTGCCGAACGCAGCATGGAAGGAACGTCTACGCGATCTTGAGATCGGCAAGTGTACGGCTATATCACCCACGAGAATCTGCTCTCGTTAACCGCATTGGAATCTTCGAGGGTGAGTTCCTCTATCGACTCGTTGCTACAATCTAGTAGATAGATCTTGGCTTGTTTGTTTGCATGCGGTAGAAAAAATTTGTTTTTCATGCTACGAACCCCTACAGGTGGCGGGAAGAACTCCAGATCCCCCCCGATCTAGGGACGATGGTGGTGGCGGCTACAAACGGTTTCGTGGATTTCTGATCGGGTCCTCAGGGTTTCTGTATCGGGGGCTTTTTATAGGCGAAGAAGGAGACCGAGGCGGCGGCCAAGGGCGCCAAACCCTAGCCAGGCGCGGGTGGGGCCCACCCACGCCTGGGGTGGGTCTGGCCCCTCTGGCTCTCCTCTGGACTTCTTGTTCTCCACGGAAAGTAATTGACTTTGTCCTTTGTCCCGTCAAATTCCGAGAATATTTCTTTACTAACTTTTCTGAAACCAAAAACAGCAGAAAACAGGCATCTGGCACTATTGCAACTTGTTAATAGGTTAGTACCAGAAAACATGTAAAAAGCACCTCAAAGTGTGGACAAGTAAAGCAAAGTAGATACAGAACAAGCATGGAGCATCAAAAATTATAGATACGTTTCCAACGTATCACAGTGGCATTTGGCAACTTGCCAAAACCTTCTGTCGTGTTAGGTACTAAAATGCGGTACTACCGCATTTTGGTATCGGCGAAGACAGAGGGGGTTGGCGAACTCGCCCACACCTTTTGTCTTGTCCGGTATCAGAATGCGGTACTACCTCTTTTTGATACCGTGGAGGACAAAAGCTTTTGGGCAGTTCGCCCAAACCCATCTGGTCGTGCAAGCAATCTCCCAGATCGCCGTCTGTATGGTAGTACCAGTTGATTTTTTCGGTACTACCGGACAGCACAGAGGCAAAATGCAGATCAGCTAGGGACCCCTTTTTGGGAGGAATAAGTCAAGGATTTCTTGATAAAACCTGTGGTACACTTGGCAAATAATTAGTCCGATATGTGTGTTGTTATAAACACCAAAATCACTTAGGATAGGAAATGCTATTTCACCCCGCATCCACGCACTCACACCCACTAAGCTAGGTTCATTGTGTGACCTGCAAGTCGGGGGAGGTCTGGAAGATGTAGGATGGTGGCCACAGCACAGCCGCTCGAAGGCGACCGACCTCCACCACCAATGGAGTTTTCCGACCGGACACGACAGCAGGGACACACCAGGTATCGAGCCAGGACGGGCCCAAAAAAGGCTCGTAAAGTCCCTGTCGCCATGCTGCTGCAGCGCAGCCGCAGCCGCCGCTGCTGCCCTCCTACACGCCCCACACCGCCACCCCGCCTCTGGAGGGTGTCAGCACCATGTGGGGCCCGCCTTAGACCCATATCAGGCCCAAGTGGGCCTAGATCTGGGCTAGCCGAAGCTCCCCGAGGGAGCAATCCCATCGGTTGCCACCCTGCCGACCCCTGCCGGCGTCACCGTGCCGCCGCCACGGCACCCGGAGCTGAGCCGACCTCGCGCCACGCACACAGCAGAAGCAGCCTCACCGACACGGACACAACCCCGCCACCATCAGAGGCGAGGCAAGCGCCTGCCGAACTACACCACCACCTCCCAGAGAGATACCTCCGTCAAATTCGCTCGCCCCCGCCACCGGAGGCCTCCTTGGCCCCGAAGCTCGGCTCCCCGCCATGGCCGGGCCGCCCCATGTCGCGCTGAGAGGAGGAATGGGGTGCCCCGGTGCCGCCAGCGTTGCACGGGCTTTGCCCGGCCACGCCCTCCGGTGGTGGCGAGGGGAGAGGACAGAGGAGCGATAATCGGCGGCGGCGCCTAGGGTTGCTCCCCCGATGCCCGCGGGAGCTTCGCAGAGATCTCGCACTCTTGAATATCTTCCTCATAAACATATTTCTACCATAATGCAAACCATTTTGCATAGTTTTAAGCACATAAATTTGTCTTGCAATAATTTAAACATACAAATAAAATAATTCATACAAAAATTCAAAAAGTTGCAATCCCTAAACCAACAAGTTCAACTGCATTCGGACTTAGTAGGCGTTTCCTTTGAGCACTCACAAATGCTCCACTAGATCGATGCTCCACATGCATTCGTCCGTAGAGAAATAATAGTCTTGTTGATCATGATATTTCTAACAATGGTCAAAAATTCCGGTACGCAGTCGGTGTTAGTTTTTGTACTGTACTAATCGAATACATGATTCTGAATTTCTTTTAGACGACTACAACGAGCATTAGGCGGACTAAGCCATTTTTCATTAAAAGATCAAACCAGGATACCAACGCAGCGACTACCACGTGTAGCACACAACACTTACACAAGAAATGACGAAAAAATAAAGGGGAGAAACCAAACACAAGCAAAGCCCACAAAACTACCAAGCATAAAACATATCACCCAGCAACTCGTGAACAAACCGAGAGGAGCATGTAGGAGTATTGTTGGATCAATTGGAAGGATCCAGTAGCCAAGACTATGCAGAGAAACGAAACCCACTTGTCGAGTGATCACTCTACACCTTGCAGAACAAGGAGAGTCGCAACCGTCATCAAAGGGCATACCCCTGCCGAGGTCACCACCGAAGGGCGCATACCCCTGCTGAGGTCACCACCGAAGGGCAAGGTTTCACCGGGACTTTCATGCACCTCCTTTTGGCCTTGAACACAGATGGCCAACAGTAAATGAGCCAACCTGAGTACAAAGCAAGGCCACGAGAACCCCATACTTCACCGAAGGACCATGGTCACCGAGAACTCACTGTTGGCACGAACCTCCCAGAGAGTAGGTCAACCAAAGCTACATGAAGTACCAAAGAACTTATCTTGGCACATAGACATAGAGCATTGCACGAAGATCGGATCTCATCAAGTACACCCAAGCTGGAAGCACCAATGCTATCAGGGGGGCACGGAACCACGACAACGCTTGAAAGGAAGGAAACGACGCCCTTAGGCATCACCAACGTCAACCGAGTTTTCATTTGTTCCCTTTCAGCCCGGGACAACCCACCGCAAGCACGAGTTGGGTTCCTACACGACACCTCCATGGAGAACAATGACGCCCGTAGGCGACGCCACCGCACCTGGAACTCCAACTCCACCATTACCTAGATCTGGAGTTGTCCTACAACTCGTCCGCGGCCGAGTCGAGCTCCACATTAAATTTGCTAGTTCTACATGCTATGATAGGGTATGATACCTCTATCATCTCTCTTACCATTAATTGCATTGACACGTCAACTTTTTTCATCCATGAAATGTACTCCCTCTGTTAGGGATTATAAAGCCTATAGACCACTTTGATAGGATTAAGAAAATCAATAACTCATCCTCTTGATTACTACATGCACCAATAGTTGTACATGCATGAGAGAAAAGAAAGAAAAAAAAAGACTATGCATTAGAGGAGAGATGATAATAAATAAGAAAAGACTTATAATTCCTAACATTTAAAAAAACCTCATAGGTCTTATAATCCCCAACGGAGTGAGTATGATGCTACGTGTGATGCCCGTACTATGGGCAGTGTAACTCTATAGAGTAGAATGGTGACATCGCAAAAGAAGAAGAAAAGAGTTGAAAGGTGCCAAGAGGTTCATTTTTCGGTAAATTGTGGCAATATTGTGCCTCAGCGCTACATGTAAAACACCACACGTGGTCAGTTAGACTCGAAGCGAAGGCGCTACATGTAAAACACCACACACGTGGTCAGTTGGACTCGAAGAGAAGGCGAGTCTTCGACAGGTTGGTCGGCGGCATATTCCCCTCCGCTCCATAAGGGTCAAGTCAACGTCCCCGCTGGAGTAGTATCAAGAGCATGCCAGCCAATCATTGACGTACTGCTGCTGTCTCTTCTCGGGTCTCCGGAGCACGCCAAAGTCCACTTTGGCGTTCGCATCACGACACAAGCGCCATGTTATTACTACGACTTAAAGCCTTCCCGGAGACAAAGAAAGCCGAAACTAAATTTCGTCCCAAGTCTCTCAGGAAAGCACCGAAACGAATCTAGCATACAGTAAATGCGTGAAATCCGGGCGGAGAATGTTCACTTTGCTATTACTAGTATACTGTCAGATCTTCTGTGAAGCCAGTTACTCAGTATTCTTAGTCCAGAGTGTTCACACAAGCGTGGCCACACACGCTTGGTATACATAATAACAGATTGTTGGAGCCTTGGAGATATCAGCTACTTCTAAGACAGGGCAACCGAAATGTAGAATACTACCCTAATCAGCTCAGCAAAAAACAAAAGTGAAACTGCACGGACCGCCCATCTTCCTCTCGGGCTTGACTCCAGCCTTGCTAGAAATACACCCTGCCAGTTACCCATCGATCGACGCCTTCAGTCTCTGAACCTCGGCTAAGTGGGAAGAGTTCATCTCGCAAGCATCCTTCAAGATCTCAAATCTTCGGCCAACCTCATCGCTGTACTGTGGTGAATCCCGTGAAACGCCTTGCAGAACGAAACTCTGGAGCATAGCCTGTTGGACGGAATTTCCCAAACATCGAAGCAAATGGGGTTATTCGAGAGTTCCATGTGTTGCAGCACAAGGAGTTCGTGACGTCGAAAACTTGCAAGGGGAAAAACATACCTTGTGATGCTGCTTCTGGG
The DNA here is from genome assembly GCA_030063025.1 of Avena longiglumis. Lineage (NCBI taxonomy): Eukaryota > Viridiplantae > Streptophyta > Magnoliopsida > Poales > Poaceae > Avena > Avena longiglumis. The sequence continues at coordinate 503,205,366 of CP125977.1, forward strand.
CGTAGCATCGGAGCAGCGACTTAACCATCTTATTACGCAATTTGACGGAAGCGCTGCGCCGGAAAACAAAACCTGACAGGTGGTGCTTCGCTAGTGTGAAAGACATGGAATCCCTCTGAGCAGCTTTGTCCAGGACACCGGATGTCCACGATTTGGCATAAGCCTCCAAGATTCTTTCGTCCTCCTACAAATGAAATGGAAAAATATGAGGTGGAGAGGTCATTGCTTTTTATCAAATAAGAAACTAAATACAAGTAAATGAGAACAAAGACATGGAACCAAGGCATGCAGTTCAGATATGCAAATAATTATCACCGAAATACCATGTACTTTGTGCTCTTTCAATAGTCTTAAGTTGTGCCATGTACAAGCAATAAATAAGTTTGAAGTAAATGACGAAAATGAATCCATGATATACCCGGAATAGAAACTAAAAAGGAACTAAAGAAACAGTACCTCAAGAGGCTCTAAGTATCCTTTGATGCCACCAATGCATTTGTCTAGGGGAGGCAAAAGTTCAAGCACGTAAGCAGTAGACAATGCATTCCAGGCTGCAAGCCGAACCACAGTCTCAACACTTCTATGCAAATAAATAGCCACTTGCCGACCAAAAATAACATCTCCGTATGAAACAGCTGCAAATTGATCTACAACACTCTCAACAAAAGTAGTGTAGCTCTCATGAATTTTCTCCTTGAATCTGAGAATTTCAGGAGTACTAGTTACTTCTGATTCTTCAACAGTGGCCACAGATCCTGCAACCTGACCATTATTGGCATTGTGAGATCGATAATATTTCTGGCAGAACATGTCCAGATGATGGCCATATAATTCTTGCAAAGCCTCGAAAATATCCCTACTTCTATCTTCTTGAAGCAAGTCCATGTTAGTGCGGACAGAGGCAGAAAGTGCATGCATTTTCCAAACCAAAGGAACATCAAGAGATGGAGCAGCTGAAACGGCTTCCAGACCCAATAGAAAGATAAGACCAGCTCTTGAAACGTCAACAGCATATTTGGATGGTGATGGCAGGGTGCCTTTTGCATCATCAATGCAGCAGACTGAACTTAGAATCCAGTGCACAGGAAGAGGCAGTCTCTGGTGTGCCCATTCTTGAACTAACGTGCTGCAAGGTGGATTTACAGCTTCTGTCAGCTCAGTTTCCTCTTGAATCGTCTCCAATGTCTCGGGTACCTTTGGCATATTTATGCCACTGTTATTTCTTGCATATTTGTCTGGATTCTTCTTCTTGATGGCCAACCATCTGGATCTGAAGTGTGAATTTAGTACACTGCTAAAATGCAGATACTCATCTTCAGTTATGTCCCACTCAAAAGTTTTTGGTAATTTCATTTGAGAAGCCATGCAATGTATGGAAGATTTGAGACATTTCAGAACTGAAGGTTGGAATAGGATATCAAAGGCTCTCTCCAAAGTAGAGATCTGGCCAGGTCCTGCAATCAAAGATATACCGAGGACAGGACTGATTATCTCTGAAGCTTCTACAAATGGATTAGCCACGGTATCTGAGTTTGCTCCTTCACTGAAAGTAACAAGACCTTCTGGCACAGCAGAGACGATTTTTATCAACTCTAAGACCAACTGTGAATCCAGTTGTGCAAGTAGGCATTTCAGAGACCAAAACCCACCCCCGCACGTCCCCCAGCCAAACCCAACACCCGGAGCTAATCCTCCTCTACCAAACATCTCAATGTTCTTTAATATGGACCACTGTGACGATATCATTGGCAACAGCGAATTTAGAAAGTTCAACAAGTCATTATGCCATACACTGGAAATGCCTTCTCCCAATATCTTTCCAGCTAGCCCTGTTTTAGATTCTTTGAGATGCTCGGACCTATTCGTTGTCGCTCTCTGGATTACTCTGTCAACAGAACAGCATAGCTGCACTAATCTTTGAAGGCAACTTATGGAAGATAATGATGCATCCACATTACCCTGGGATCTCATATGACAAATCCCATGCACGAACGATACACCACGGGAACACAGCTGCTCCACATGTCCAACAACTTCAGTACATGGGAAGCTGAAAAACCCATTAGTAATTATGCCCAAACCAATTTTGGGGACAAAATCCGGTATCCAAGGCAAGCAGTAACTTTTATCATCAGAAGTGTCATCTGGTGATATTCTTTCCAATGTCGAATTAAGCATGCCTAGTACAGAAGAAATCAACAAAACCAAGCAGCTTCCTTCTTGTATATGTGTCGTGTTCTCACTCTGCCCATTGATGAGTGAAACCATGTAGGGAATATCATTCAGATGTAACCAAGACAGCGCAAAATCTACCATTGGAACTACATGACTCCAGTACCATATCTCAGCACAACTGTCAAGAACGCCCACATTTTGCTTGCCCAACTGCTCCACTGAATGAAGAAGAGGCAACCTTTGTGCGAGAGCTCCTAATACAAGATACGACTCTCTTGCAATTGAGCAAAACTCAGGAAGAACATTGCTTTTACTTAGATTCTGAAACACTGGAGGGCTGAGCCATAGGCATAGAATAGGAAAGAAATCTGTGAAGTGCTCTATGCAAAATCCATATGAAATACAGATTCTCCAAAACCGCAGCTGCTCGACCATCATTGCTGAACTCAGCTTGCATTGTTCCTTTCCAGATTTTATCCAATCGTTGAGGGTATAAGCTGGTACATACCACTGCCACATTGCCTTCTGAAAAGCCCCATTGTTCACAAAATACAAGCATGTTTGTCTGTTGTATTTGGACAAAACCTAGCGAAAAAGGAACAAATAAATAAAAAGACATTCTGTTTAACAAAAATAGAAGCTATACTTTAAAAAGTGATTGCCGCCTAACAATATGAGCAGTCTCAGCTAAGAATAGATTTTAATATGCTCATGGTGTTTTATCATCTCGTCATAACAATGGGACAATTGTAATCATAAGCAACTCAAAGAAATATCGAAAACCCAGAAAATAGTTTCTGTGTCAGTACATGCATTGTGGAAGGGAGTATGATTGGTTCACATAAGTTCCAAGGACAGTATTGATATAATTCCTATGTATTCAGATCTCAGAAGTTACAGACAAAGGAGACCTAGAGAAAGACTGTTCCTTGCTAGTTGCCACTAAAAGGTAACTAATGCAATCAGTTATGACAAATGACAGCTGATAAGAAGCCTTAAGTTATGATATCATTGATGCAAGGTGTTAACAGAATTGCATCCAACAGGACAAAACTCGAGTTTAACTAACAGTTGACAATTAAGCAACAAAATCAGAATAGATTGCTGGGAGAAGCATAACTACATCGAGTTATAGGAGGATCAAGAAAGAAACACTACATTACCAACAAGTTGCAGCTTCAGTTGCTAACCAATATCAACAGAAGAATATGTTAAGATGGCAGATATCTAGCATGTTACCCTAAAATATGAGATTGCCTTAGCAGCAAAGATACCTTCAACAAAGTAACCACTCTGATCTGTGACGAGTGAATTTCCGTTGATCCTTGCTTGTCCAGCAGCTTGACAACATTTTGAATAAGCTTTGTACAATTCAAGATGGCATCAGCAGATTGAGGAGAGTGTCTTGCTAATGCCACAAGAATTGAAACAAGATAATCTTTTAGAATTGGAGGTGGGTCCATCTGAATCAACAAAGCACAACCTGATTTAAGATCCTTAATCATGCCCACCGGTTTTTCAAAATGAAATTGAAAGATTGAAAAAATATAATAACATGTGTCAACTATGTCAAAAAAAGCAGACCCACTATGAAACAAACAGTCCAGCCAGCACAAGCATGCATCAAATATTGTTGGAAAAAGTATAGATGCTATTGGATGACAGGAAACATACAACATTCAGATGCTGACTTAGCACTATGGGATGCAATGTGGCATACAGTTCCCAGAAATCAAAGGATATTGCTAATTATTCAAAAGGTAACATGATTAGTCATACTAAAAACACGCCCGGCAAGAGAAAAAAAAAATAAACTGACCTCCAAAAGGGAGCAGATACGTGGTAGGATTCCCATTCTAATAAGACCAGCAGCAACATCTTGTGCAGACACATTGACATCGTCTTGAATAGTATGTTTCTCATCACTTTCTTCCTCATCGTTTTCACCATAATGTGCAAGTATATTGGATGGTTTTGTGTTGTATTTCCAAAAACCCCCTTCAAGAAAACCTCCATCCAGGTCAGGTTTGCTACGAAAAACAGGAGCTGTGCAGATATCTTTTCCTTGATTTACTACTTTCTGCAATTGGGGGATGAACCATATGAGAGTCAAATTTTTAATGGAAAAAATAGACGGTTAAGAAAGTTACCTCTGAAAAATCAAAATATATCTCATTCATATCATAGCTCAGCATAACGTTGATAACTTTAGCGCAAGTCAAAACTACAGACTCATGGTTATCATCCAATGCCATCCTGTAAATGCCCAAGTTAGCAACAAAGTGGTAAAATAAATAATATAAAGAAAAAACATATGGCATGACAAGGTCTCAAACTGATGCCTTCGACTTACAGAAATACCGTGCAAAACATCTAGGTGTACATTTGCAGATTTGCTAACTGCTTTCTGTGTTAACTTTCTTCTTTTATTTCAAGGTCTGGGTTATGATACTTAAGATAACTGCAGTAGCCAGAAGTTAACAACCCCATGAAAAACAATATACCAATAAAACCCCAAAGAGGAAATAGAAAATACGAGGAGGAGGGGGAGGAGTATAAGAGCATCCGCATCCCAACGCTTATAAATTAGACGCTAAAGTGGACAGTGCTAAAAAAAAATCCTAGCACCTATCCTCACATCCCTTAGCACCAGCACTAGTCATATTCTCTTATTTCTAGCATCTAGGCATGCAAATGCTATTAACATCATCCTGTATGTCACTGACAATTTATGGAGTAGATCATCTTAAGCTATTTAATACTTACTATCTAACATGACAAACTAAAAAGGGTAACACTGAAGCATGCATTTTCAACTTTCAAGCATAGATGCATCTATTCAAATTTTCAAATGAAAGAAACTAAGCATATCTCTGTGGTTCTTGTTATGTATTCTTGACTATACTTGATAGGATTGTGTAGTACATATATGTCCATTGGCTCTCTTCCTTATGATGAACTAAGAAACTATTGTATGGCAACAATAAGAAAATCTAAATTGAAGTTATCAGTTCAGGAATGAGCTACCTTAGAGAGAGAACCAACTCTGGTTCGGGCCCAAGGACATACGCCCAAACTGCTTGCCAATCATCAGCCTTGTCAGCAAAATTAGCTCCTTCCACGTTATTGGCTAGATCCATCTTATGCAGATTATGCAATGCCCTATTCAGAACGGAAGCAAGAAGCTGCAGTGCTAGTACACGCTGCCCAGGAACCTATAGTTTGAACACTGAATTACAATGCATTTCTATATATGTTCGGGTCACACTTCAATAACTGAGGTAAAAACTGAAAAACTTATTCGTAAACTGAGGTTTGTGAATTCAATGAAGCAGGTAAACACTACCCTTCCCACAGATCCACTCTGGTCTCAACTAATCTGAATCTGAGTCCAGTAAGGATGGCAATTTTACCCATGGATATGGGTACCCGCATGGGTAGGGTATGGGCACACTTTTATACCCATGGGTAATACCCATACCCTACCCGTTAAGTCACGGGTACGGGTACGGGCACGGGTATAGACTTGTACCCATGGGTATGCCCATACCCTGTCCGTTTAAACTGACATGTCAAACTTATCTATAAAGTTTGAACCTATGCGGCCGAGAAGCCTTGGGACGAGTATGAGATTGCGACTTCTAAAATTTAATTTGATATTTTCATATACGCGTCTACTATTAGTAAGTAGAGATTATTATCTTTTTTTAAATATGCTATTGATGAAAGTAAAATTTTGAATAACTTGTATACTATTGGATATACCCGTCGGGTATCCAATGGGTATAGGTACCCGCCGGGTATGGGTATGGGTAAAGTTTTATACCCACGGGTACAGGTATGGGTAAGTTTTTATACCCATTGGCTACACGGGTATGGGTATGGTATTTCTCTACCTGCCCATACCCTGCCCATTGCCATCCAGTGTAAATGCCTATCTTTTACTCGGCCTATTTTTATACCGAAAATAACAACTACCAGTTAAGTAGGCAGTGATTCTGGAGAAACAAATTTATGGAATAGCCTCACATATCAGTCTAGCATATCCATTATGTCCTGTCTTGACAAATGCATGCGACATACATAGTAAAGGTTGGAGGCAAGTTTAACAAACTATCCAACTGGATGTGGAATGCATCACGCAGATCTTGTAATTTCACATTTAGCAAGAATTACCGTGCTTAAATAAAAGTATAATAAAATATGTACCACGCAATCAATTGTGCATAACGGGAACCCCGTAAAATTCAAGAAGAAATCCATATATTTTCCAATGTTCATGTTGCTCGAATACAAAACTGGGGACACCCAAACACTAAGTATCTTTTGCCCATCCACCATATGGTAAAGTTTATAAAACGAACCATGCTCCTGGTAAGTGCCACAGCCTCATTGATGGTGTAACCAACAGCTGCAGGATCTCCCTCTGTTCGTAGGAAGTCACGCTCAGCTACGCTATCTGCATGTGACTTCTTGCCTATAAGCGGAAAAAGGAAGGCTGTGATGCAACCACAAGAAGCTAAAGTAAGTCAAGCAACAAAAGAAATAACTTACCATCTTGTTGCTCCTGGCAAGATTGAAATCCCAAAATATCTCCATCCAATGTAAACCTACACAACCTGACCCGCTCCACTCTCTCACTCCATGCCTTCCAAGAGTGTGCACTCTGCTCACCAGCCGTCAAATGATCGTCTGGAATAGCACTTGTGGGGGCCTTCCCTGACCCTGAAGTCTGATTACTCTTATCCTTCCCTGCATCTTTCCTGCCACCAGACTTCTCCCTCCCGCGACGCTTCAATACCTCCACCAGAGCTGGATCCATCCTATTCAAAATATCTACCTGTGCCTCCGCTATCTCCTCTGCCGACATCCCTGCCAGCCTAGCCATGTTCTCTGCATTAATCTCTGCTGCGACCGATGGCTCCCCATCACCCAATTGCATACCATCTACCGATGGCTCCCTGCCATCCAATTGCATACCCTCTCCTCGCAATTCGGCAACGCCAGCCCCATTTCCCATCATCAATGCATCCCCTGCATTCACCGGCTTCTTGGGCGACGCATCAGAAACCAAACCTGCTGCACCCAATGCTTCCCTACCATTTCCACCATCCAGCTCCATGCCATCTTTCCCCAATCCTCTCACCCCCACCTTATTAACACCTACGGATTTAGCCGCAACCGCAGGATCAATCTTCTGTGTGATGTCCTTCCTCCCCTGCCTCCGCTTTGGGGGCGCGTCGTCAGCAACGAACTCTCTCCACCTGCTGAAATCCATGCCCTTCTTCTCCTTCCTCCTCACCGGGCCGGCCACTGCCGCCACTGGCTGGTAGTCCATCTCGTCCACATCCATCCCGTAGTCCTCCTCCTCCCCCTTCTCCTTGTCGGCATCCTTCCTCACCGGGTTCCAGTGCTGCAGGAGAGACGTTAGTCAGTCGGAGAGTACAAGCAAGCACTGACAGAAGCGGAGAGGAGCAGTTTGGCGTGTTCAGGGCTAGGGTTTCCATGAGAGGTGGCGGCGGAGGCTTACCGGGCCGTGGGAGCGGTGGCGGGCGACTGGGAAGGGGAGGACGGTGGGGAGCGGAGCGGAGGAGGGCGCGGCGGCGGAGAAGCCCTTCTCGACGATAGCGCCGACGAGGTGGGACGGTGACGCCACCGCCGCCGCCGTCGCCCTCGTCGTAGAAGTGGAGGGAGGCGGCGCGTCGTCGAAGGGACCCACCACAACCTTGCGGCGCGCGGGGTGAGCGCCCGGCTGATGCTTCGGCCTCGTCGCGTCTTCCATTGGCGGCCTGTTGCGCGGAGCGCTGCCTTTGACTGCTGCTAGTCGGCAAGGAGGGTTTAAGGGGAACGAGCCAAGGAGAGGAGGAGGGGATTCGTTGTGGTGGGTTTTCTTTGTGTCTTATTACGATTCGATCGCCCCGTTTAGCTCTCTTTAAACAGTGTGACAGAATTTTGAAAAATTCAGAAGGCCATCGTTTTCAAATGCAATCTGGTAACTGTGATGCGCTTTTTTTTTGTCTGTCTGATGGTATATATGTTATTAATACAACATTTATATGAGTGACTAATAACACTTCAATGGGCTTGTAGAACATCGTGAATTTTTTTTTTTTTTGAGGTAGAACATCGTGAAATTTGAACAAACAATCATACGGGTCACTGCATAATAAAGAACAAAGTTAAAATCCGAAAAAAATCATACACAGTATTAGCAACACTAAGAATATGTCTTCTACAATATAATATAACAGTATAAGCAACACTAAGAATATGTCTTGTTTAATAACAACAGTTCAATTGATTGCCTCAATATCTGTTGTCAACTAAACGCCAGTTGCTTGGGATCTGGATATGATCATTGAGCCCAACTCTACTACTCCCTCCACTCAAAATAGATGTCTCAGATTTATGGATAAATCTAGACACTATTTAGTATATAGATTTATTCAAATTGAAAAACTTAAGACATCTATTTTGGGACGGAGAAGTATATGCCACCTAAGTTATCATCGAAGACCACCACGAGTGAAGTAATGATTGATTCAGTTTATTTATTTTGTCAATTTGATCGTGTTTGGATCCACCTAGTAAGTATTGACTGTCCTTGCATGTAAGTTTTCATGCCATTTCACGTTGAGAAGCTTCACCAAACATTAATGACCTTCTCTCCAAATATGGACCGCATCTAGGCTCATCGTTCATTTTGTGTGAGCGAAACTTATAAAAGACAAATTTAAGTCAACTAATATGGGTTAGAGGGAGTATATCAAAAGCGCTTTGAATTTCTCCCCTTAAAGCCATTTATTTTTTATTTTAAGACTTATAAAAGACAATTAAATGGTAAAAGCATATGTTCTACTAGACTTAAAGGAAAATGTACATTGGGAAAGTATGTGGTATTGACACACTACGCTAATAGCATCACACACGCATTTTATACGTTGTCGACTCTTCCGACATAATTTTGATACATACCTTTCTAGAAGAGCCTAAATCAAGAAGACAAAGCGGTGGCTCCTAAAAAGAAGACCTACTACTTGCTTGCCTCAAAGTTGACTATCCACTTGGCACCAAAACATAAGATAGCCTGATCGCTTGAAAAGGAAAAGAAATGCCTCTAGCCAACTTTTAAAATGTCTTATTTTCTTCTGTGGAAAAAGCCTAAAGCCATATTCCCTCTGTCCTAAAATATCCTGCATTCTGGGTTTAGTCAAAGTTAAATTTTATAAAGTTTGATAGAATATATAGAAAAAACTATAAACATCTATAAACCAAATGTATATATTATGAAAATATATCTTATGATGATTTTAATGATGCTTAAGCTGTACTATAGGTGTATATAATTTTTTCAAGATGTTTGGTCAAACTTTAAAATTTGACCTTGACTAAACCCAGAATGCAGGGTATTTTAGGACAGAGCGAGTACATTATCTAAAACCAGTCCTTATAAGGATATTTTAAAAATAAAATAAAACATAAGCTTTTGAAAATTTCAGCACCATTCTTCCTTTTGTCAAAGTGTCTGACCTTCTTCACTAGTAGAACCCAATAACTAATTACACGCTAATCAAATCATGAACATGGTCAGCAACGGAACCTGCAGTGCTTAGACCAGATATTTATAAATGGTCGCACCCCGAATGGTTTAGCGGGTCAGAACAAAACCGTTGACATACAATAATCTTGAGAAGGAATTTTTACAGAGGTCAGCCCTTTGACCACCTTGGCCTGCCTCGTGTCCACATAGAAATAAGAAGCCCTATAACATGCTATCTGGTGGTTAAGAATTGTACTCCCTCTGTTCACAAATAAGGTTACTTCTAGCCTTGTTCTAAGTCAAAGTTAGTAAAGTTTGATTAACTTTATACAAAAATGTAGCAACACTTATGACACTAAATTGGTACCACTAGATATATGTTGTTATATTTATCTATTAAAGTTGGAAAAATTTGATAAAGTTTGACTTTGCCAAAAATAGAACTATACTTATTTGCGGACGGAGAGAGTATGCATTTTTTTTCTAACAAGACTGAAACAACAATGAAGTAAACACAATTCATACTACACAACACACTCATGGCTTACTTTTTTGTGAAATTCCACGGATCTATTAAAAATCATCAATAGAAATATAAAAACAAGCTAAAGAAAGAACAGAAAACCTTTCGTCGGCGAGAGGTCAAGGTTAGTCACACCTCCAAAGCCCCAAGGTCATTGAAGATGGAGAAGAATAGCAGCAGGACCCTAGATGGGGTTTGGTTGTCACCTAAGCGATCACTTCTCCTTGGCCTTCATGTACCTCTTAGGTAGAAGCAACACGGCTCACCATTGCAACTGCAAAAACCATGGCGTATGAGGTGTGACTAGCCTTTTATCATTCATCTAGGCTAACCACAAGTACTACGAGCTATGAGAAAAACAAAAAACACATACCTCCGTCTGGAGGCCCTCGTTGCCACCCAAAAGAAACCACCGGTTTGCCACCCGCCCACCTGCCGCTGGAGGAGGAGGCCACCGGCTGACGGCAGTTGTGGGGTGCCTCCCTTTTTTAGTTGTGTTCTTGTTGTTCATAACTTTTTTTACCACCGCTGATCTGCGATTTGGTCTTTCTGTGCATGTATCTTGTCGTGAGTGTCTGCCTTAGCCTTCGCCATCGCGATATAGCGAGATGACGCCTCGATGCCCCCCGCGCTTTGGGCTTGCGACGTGGTCTGAAGAAAAGGACGCGACGACCAGCAACATCACCACGCCCTCACCATGGACGCAAGTAGATCTTGCATCGTCAATAAATATTTGTTGTGGTTTTGGATGTGTCTCACCAGGCCATATCGAGATGTCACCAGACTCGCCGAGCATGAAAACACCATCACGGTTGGCAATGGCGTACATGTTGGTGTAGGGCGGTGCCCAGGAACCCTCCAAGGTCGTATTGTTGGTGTTGATGTCCCCCACGATATTCTTTGGTCAGGGGCAGATCTACATGCCATTGTGCCATCATCGTTGAGGGATATTTGAAGATCCATGTTCATATGGCTAGCGGCGACCATCTTCATCTTGGATCCACCTTGGCACTTCTATTGTTGCGATATTCAAGGTGTTGATGAGGGATCATTCCAGTCGTGTTTAGAGATGACATGACATGCTCCGGAGGTTCTATCTCGCACTCTAGGTCGAATCGAGAGCTAGTGAAGTTTCTAGGGAGTTTTAGCAGCGGACGAGAAGAAGTATGTGTGCTGGACTATCAAACTTTTGCAGCAATGGTCTCAACAAGTGGAGGCGGTAGAATTCGTTCTTGGAAGTCTCAAATTCCACGGTGAAATCCTTTGTTCGACCTTTTGGTGGTTGTGATATGTCTTAGTTCTTTGTTGAAGGCTTTGTTTTGAGTTATGCCTTCTCTAGGGTGAAAACCCAAAATCTGACCATGCTGGTGATCAGGCTACGACTGTGTTTGTGCATTGTTATCTTCTTTTATTGCGTCATTTTGGAGAATTTTTTGGAGTCTAGGTGTCGTCAACACTAATCGTGCTCTTGCTATGAGTCTCTGTTTGTTTCGGCGGCACCCTTAATGTCTTTCATAGGCACTATCGTTGTTTCAGAGACTAGGTATAGTTAGTATCATCTTGGTATTAATATATTTTTGGACCGCGCTGAGCGTCCTCCGGAGGTTGTACGCGTCGTAACCTTCGACTCGTGCGCCGTCCGATTGATCAATCATGGACCGTCCGATACAACTACTCGTCACCCTCCTCCCGCTTTGCGCTACGCAGCAAACCTTCAGAGTTATGCAGCAAAAAAATGTCACTCGATCTGTTCCAACCAGAGCTGTAGGCTCTCGTGATACGACGGACGGAACGGGGGCCGCGGCGGCTGGATTGAAGCATCTACGAAGCCGTTCATGGCGCACCTCCTAAGATCCGTTCTATATCCCCCTACTGGCCATCCTAACCATCTTATTCCTCCACCAATTGTTGCTTCTAGCTCTAGTTCAAACCCTGCTCCACGGCGGCGCTGTGAACTCGATTCGGCGAACGGTGACACCAGAGATCAAAATCGCGGCGGGTTGAACAATCCTCCAACGTATTTCGACCAAGACCCAGAAGTTGATGACCCTGCTCCATCGGTAAGCTCCATCCCCTCCCGAATTTGTGTCTAGGGTTTAATTTTGCTACTTATATGTTGTAATGCGCTGGTAATGTGCTGGTTTGATTAGATATGCATCATTGGCAGTTATACTTTGCAGGTAATGTGCTGGTTTCATTCCTGTTTTGAGTTATGTGTTGTTGCATATATGTTATATGATTCTATTTAATATGTGCTACAAGAGAAATTTGGTAGAAAATGTAGGTTCCTACTGTTCTATTACTAATGATGCATATTTCTATTTATTTTCCATGTCAGGGTTTTGTGGCTGACAGTATAAATGCTGGTTTTGACCTCAACAATGATCCTCCACAACCAGATGGATTTGCTTCAAGCTTGAACCATAATGGTGATGTGCCATAATTTGTTCCAGGCCCTAAGAGTGCAGCAAGTGCGAGTGAAGTAAATGTTGTTGTTAAAGATGGAGAAGAAATTAGTTCACAACCTATGGTGCCATATGTCGGTATGGTATTTGATGATCTTGAAGAGGCCAGAAAAGTGTACAACAATTATGCTTGAAAACTTGGGTTTGGCACACGGATTGGAAACACAAAGTTCAGCACAGCAAAAGGAGCACCAAAATCTACGATTCTTAACAGGGTGTTTGAGTGTGTGCATACCAGTAAACCAAATGCTCATGAAGCAGAAACTGATCGCAACACGACAGGTGTTGCTGCAAAAGGTAAAGAAGCTATGATAGACTTGAGCAACTTTAGTGGACAGAAGTCACGTAGCAAACAAGCCGGAGGTACTAACGCTCTCACAGGAAGGTTCCGTAAGAGGATTTACAATTTATCCAAACTTTTCATCAACAAACCATCAGCACTGCTAAAATCATGGGATGCTTAGGGAGTGTTCATGGTGGTGACCCAAGGTGCCTAGGGTATGTGAAGAAAGATGTGTCTAACATCAGAACAATGTTGCGAGAAGAGGTCTCAGTGCGAGACATGAGTATGGTTATTAAGTACTTTGAGAAGCGACAGGCTGAAAGTCCACACTTCTTTTATGCAACACAACTAGACTAGAACACCGTACGTGCCCTTTTCTGGGTGGATGGACGGACGAGGGCACTGTATCAAAAGTACAAGGATTGTGTCTTCTTTGATACAACATGTTGCACCAACAAATACAACATGCCCTTTGCTCCAATTGTTGGCATCAACAACCACACGCATACTATTGTTTTGGGATGCGCTTTGCTGCTAGATGAGAAGATCGAAACATTTTAATAGGTGTTCAAAAAGTGGAAATTAGCAGTGAATCTGCCTCCTGACCACATCATGACACATCAAGACTAGACAATGAGCACAGCAATTTCAAATGATTTCTCTGCTACAATCCACAGGTGCTGCATCTACCATGTGCTTGGAGTTGCAAGAAAAAAGCTTCATCCACTTTTGGTAGATGGAAATCCGTTTGCAGATGTGTTTTACTCATGCATATATGACACGGACACTGTTGCGGAGTTTGAGATATGCTGGCAGAACATGCTGCAAAGGTTTAAAATGATCGATAACACGCACATAGATAACATGTGGAAAATTAGAAGCAAATGGGCCCCAGTGTATTTCCGGCGCAATTTCTTTCCATTCATAAGCACAACTGGGAGATCAGAGGGACTGAAAGCCTACTTCAAATCATTAGTTCAACCAAGCGACTCGACGTACAATTTTGTGCAGCAGTATGAGTTGTGCCAGAATCTGATGCTTGATAGGGAAGATAATGCAGGATTCACAATGGAGACGACTACTGCACCGCTTTGGGGAAGGTGAGACCACATCATAACAATTTCTGAAATGAAGCATAAAATGTTTTATAGCATTCTGTTTATTTAGCAATTTCTGATGCTATTTTCAATAAATATTGTTGCAGGTACAGGATAGAAAGGCAGGGTTTGAGATTTTACACTAGGGAGATATTTGAAAGGTTTCAGATTATCATACAGGCATCAACATTGTTTTATCCACAACAAGTCGAGGGGGAAGCGCTGTGTTTCGATCTTGTTCCGAATGAAGGTCTCGATGTGAAAACATATCGGGTTCTGGTTGTTGCTACAGAGGGGCTCTATTCGTGTGGTTGCAACGAATTTGAGATGTGTGGGTTACTCTGCCCACATATAATCAGGGTGATGGTCCACTTAAATGTTCAAAAAATCCCTGCGAGGTACATTCATGAGCGGTGGTCTGCAACAGCAGCAACAACACATGCTCCAGACCCAGGAACTAATATAATCAGGTTTGGAGTACCACCGAAAAATACACTAAGGTACAACTCGTTGTGTATGAAGATGAATAATTTGGCCATCGATGCTCGTTTCAATGACGATGCATATGCAGTGGTGTCTAGCATGGTAGATGAAGCGGCCAAAGTTGTTGCAACAATGAGAAGAGCACAACATGTTGCGCAACAGCAAGAAGAAAATGCTACATCTACGCAGCAACCTGAAATGTAATACCGAGAAAAAAATCAATAACAGCCTGCACCACAAGATGCTCCTTCAACTAGTATGTTGCAAAATCCTCCCCAAACAAAGCCAAAAGGCCGTCCAAAAGAGAGTGAAAACAGAAGGAAGTCGCTTATTGAGCTCCGTGAAGAAGCAAACAAGAAAAGGAGGAACAAGGCAAGTGAGCCAAAGAAGCAAAAAAACCAAAACCACCTAGGAAGTATAGAAAAAAGAAGTGTCCATACTGCAACGAGGAAGGCCATACGGTGCAAGAGTGCAAGTATATAAAGGTTGCGTTGGCAAAAGATGATAAAGAAGCAGGAGTGGACTTGCATTTGTAGATGATTGTATTTTATAGATGATTGGAACACATGTTTGATACATAGGAGCAAAAATTGTTTAATATATATACTTAATTCATATACAAATGCAACTTTTGCATACTTAGTTCATATACTCAATTGCTTTATTCTACCTCTTTTGTATCACTACATGTAACATTATCTTGTTGTTATTTGTGAGAAAAAGAGCAACTGATGTGTATGCAGCAACTGATGTGATAGACTTTATATAGCAATTATGAGATACCAATATAGCAATTTAATTTTTCTAATATAACAATTGTATTTTGTGTTTACAACATCATAATCTGTCTCATGAAAAAACTGAATACTTTAAATAAGCATTGTAGTCTGGTTAAGCATCATACACTACATTTGTATACAACACCTGTTTCCGAGTTGGCAAAACCTGTAAATCCGCTTGAGTGCGACATTTTCTTAAATTCCCAGATACGAGAGCAATTCTGAATAACATATCTAGCAATTTTTATATGGATATACATGAAAAACATAGAAACCCTAGACCTGTAAATGCTTCCCAAATACAATAGCAACTCTGAATAACATAACTAGCAATTTTTATATGAATATACAGCAAAAAAGCAGCACACAAGTTTTGTTCATACACAAGTTCCCAGATTTCTTCATCCATCAGTTTTGTTCGACGACCATTCATCTTACAAAATCATTACATATTTCAAAAGCATCCATATAACATGATTCAAACATTACAGGTTTGACAAAGACAAAAACAAACATGACTAGTTGCCAATCAGCTCCTCGGCCATGATCTTTTCAGCATCATCATCGTGGTTCTCTCTACCATCAATAAGAATTGATGCCAAGAACTTACGGAAGTCCAAGACTGAATCGCTATCAATCTCCGGCATTATCTTGGCGTTGTAGTGCTCCATGTATAAAATGATGTAGAAGCCGCAATCATATCTACAAACAAAAGTTTAAACTCTTAGCAACACAAAATACATATTCAGCCAAAACATGCAGCAATAAAACACATGGATCAACAAAATAAAAAGTAGGAAGGTATGTAGAAAATTACAATGTTTGTTGCTGCGAGTGGCTAGGAGTGATATGCTTAAAACTAGCAAAGTCAACGTTGAAAATCTCTGATTCAGTTGCAGTCCTGACGAAGTTGGTGAACTACAGGAGAACGGTACATATATAATCAGTCTTAAAAAGAATAAACATAAAAATAAAAAGAAAAACAAAAGAAATAAAAGTGCCAAAGTTGCAATGCTTAACATACTAACCAGGTTGTTTGCGAGTTTCTGAAGCTTATTGACACCATTGGCAGGTGTCATGGAATCAAAAGTGTGAAATTGTTTGTGGAGCAAGTTGGCACAACAAACAATCCAGTGTTGTGTTACAATGGGAAAATAAAGCTACATACACAAAGAAGCAAAACAGATTAATCATCTAGTAAACATAATGAAACAACTTTTTTATGAATATGTAGCACTATAATATATCTAATATAGCAAAAAAAACATTGTTTGCAGCAGCATACCGTGGTTCAAAAAAAATGATACAAGAGAGTGGTGCAGGCTGCTTATGTATATCTATATAACATACTTGGGATACAAAAATGTAGCAATAAGTATGTTCATAAAAAGGAAAAAAGATGTATCCATTTCACTCATAAGGTTATCCTTTATCATCTTGAACTTGCTATAGGCTTCCTTAAAATCTTGCATGAAACCCTTGGAGTTGAATATTGATGGCTCAGCGACAAGCTTGTCATGTCATTATTTTTTATGGATGAGCAACGCGCAATATTGATGGATCAGCAAGAACATAGAAATTAATGTATCATGATGCTTACCGTGTCATATGTTGAGAAAGAGTACTTCTTCTTTGCGCGAGTGTTCTTGTCAGCATATGCTTTTGCTACATTGTTGAATTTCTCAAGAAACACATTCATCACCTCGCTGCTCAAATATTGGCGGGGACGGAGAGACTCTTGGAAACCTCTGTAAGAAGTATAGAACCTACCATACTTCACAAAACATTTGCTGGAAAGAAGAACAAAACAACATTATCATTTGCGGCAACCAGATTGTACAAATGAAGCTAATGTAGGGAATTAATGTAGCATATGAAATTGGTAGGGGTAACTTACGGTGCATGTTTCTTAGCCCTCTTGAATCTGGACCATTCATGACAAATTTGTCATATGTGTGGATCATATCTTGAGAGACCTTAATCTTTTTCATCTTGGGAGGTGAAAGAACTTCTTTGGCTGCCCTTTTGAACCTATTCTTCTTCTCGAGTGTTCCAGCACCAATTCTATCATCTTTTGTTACATCATCCGATAAACAATTGTCGCCAAGGAAGGTAAGAAGCATATGGAAGTAAATAGCCAAAAACTTAATGCAGCATAATTTAATAAAAAAAAGTCTATGCAGCATGTGCAAAACCAAAAAAAAACTTCTAACATGTGCTCATGCGGTGGGTTGGGGTTGCAGGCTTGTTCAGAACTTCTAGTGATTTAGCTTCCTCGGAAGCTTTCGGTTACAATGCTACATTGGTCATGTCTTCAGAAGCTTTCGGTGACAATGCTATATTGGTCGTGTCTTCGGAAGATTTAGGTGACTTTGATTGAGCGTCCTTGAAGGCTTTGGGTGACACTGGTGCAACATTTGCATCATCCATTTCTTTAGCCTCCTCTTTAAGGCCTATAGAAAACAAAACAAGCAAACACACGACTGATACGTCCAATTTGCATCACCATTCTATATCATAATTTGCCTCTATTCATTTAATATATGTCTTATTATGAGGTGTTACTTATGTCTTTTCCTCTGTTTTTGCATGTTGGATAATTCTTCGAGGATAGACTGCCGGAGTCAGGTTTCTGATGGAAAAAGAGGTGTTCTGATGCAATTTCGCGAAGATCAGAAAAATACCAGAAAAATATTGGAAAATTTTATTTTCCCAGAAGACGGAGGAAGCCAGAAGGGGAGGCGTAGCTCGGCCACAGGTGCCCACACCCCTAGGCGCATGCCCACCTTTCCCCGCGCCTAGGGCAGGTGTCGCCCACCTAGCCGGCTCCCGACTTTGCCCTCTCGCCTATATCTTCCTCACGGAACCCTAATACCAGGGGAGTGACCACAAAAATATTTCCATCGCCTCTACAGGGCGGAAAACACCGAGAGAGAAAGAGCTCTCCGGCAGACAGATTTCTGCTAGGGAAATTCCTTCCCGAAGAGGGAAGATCGTCGCCATCAACACCGTCATCAAGCTAGGTTTCATCGGGATCATCATCATCATCATCATCCACCCCATCATCTCCGCCAGTACCATCATCACCACTCCGTCCCGATGTAACAATCGTGTTGGATCTTGCATTAGTTCTTAGGGAAAACTTTCCCGGTGTTAATTACTATTGTTGTTGATGCTTGTGAGTGGAACCATTGGATTATTGTTTATGTTTAGATTGTTATCCATCACAATATCATCTTTGATCTTGATCCATATGATGTCTCGTGAGTAGTTTGTTTAGTTCTTGAGGACATGGGAGAAGTCATGTTGTTAGTACTGGATTTATGTTGAGTTATTATTCAATGGTTTAGTATTTAAGTTGTGGTGCTATTCTTCTAGTGGTGCCATGTGAACATCGACTACATGATACTTCACCATTTATGGGCCTAGGGGAATGCATTGTGTATTTGGCTACTAATTGTGGGGTTGCCGGAGTGACAGAAACCTGAACCCCCGTTAGGACACCTTTGCATAAGGGAGCATAGGATCTCAGAGTTTAAGGCTGTGGTTAGGTTTATATCTTAATTACTTTCATGTAGTTGTGGATGCTTGCAGGGGGTTTAATCACAAGTATGTATTAGTCCAAGTAAGGTCGGTACATTAGCACAAGTTCACCCACACAACACTTACAACACCAAAGAAGAGTACTTAGCTATTTGAAGCGAAAGCACTTGACATAATTCCCATGCGTCCTCGAGAACGTTTGGTCCTTATAAGTATTTCCACCGGCTTGTCCTTTGCTAATAAAGGATTGGGCCACTTGATGCAGTTGTTCGTTGTCTTTATTACTTGCACTTTGTTTTGTTGCTTTATCAGAAAACCCCTAAAATCCGTTTGCTAAGTATTTACAGAGATTTCCTGCTCCATACCACTAGTCAACACATTCTGCTCTTTGTTGGGATCGACACTCCTATTTATCAAAAGTACTACGATACACCCCCTATACTTGTGGGTCATTAAGACTATTTTCTGGCGCCGTTGCCGGGGAGTGAAGTGCTATTGAAGAGTGGAACTGGTAAAGGAAACTTCTACTGTGAGTATTTCTTTTTGTTTCTGTTTGTTGCTTTGTTTCCAATATGGATAACCCACTTGGTTTTTTGTTTGGGAAAACTACTACCACAGTTAGGGTAGTAGATGAATCACCACCTATTGAGATAGTTCCTTATAAGATACCTACAAGTATTGTTGATCGTGTTATGGATAAATATTATTTAGGGGGTGGAACTATTCATCCTGGTGATCATTTGATTTTTATCCATGAATTATGCGGGGCTGTTTAAGTGTGCAGGTATCACAACTGAACAAGTGAAGAAGAAGTTACTCTCTATATCCTTGAAAGGGAGAGCTGAAGAATGGTATAAGCTGCTGAAGAATGGACAATCCGTGGAATGGGAGGAAATGGCTTCTCTCTTTTATTCTAAATTCTATCCTCCTAGTGAGATTCATAAGGATAGAAATATGATATAACTTTTGGCCTCGTGATGGAGAGAGTACAGCTCAAGCTTGGGGGAGATTGAAGCTACTTATGCTTAAATGTCCTATTCATGAACTCCCTAACAATATTATTATCAATAATTTTTATGCTAGGCTTTCTCTTTATGATAAAGATTTACTAGATGCTTCTTGTGCTAGATCATTCACACGTATGAAGGAAGAATCTAAATGGGATTTATTAGACCGTATTCAAGAAAAGATTGAAGCTTGGGAGAATGATAAAGGAAGAAAGTCAGGTATAAACTATGGTTATGAATGCATTAAATCTTTTATGGGAATTGATGAATTCCGTGATATTAGTAATGAGTATGGTCTTGATCCTCAAGTTCTTGCGAGATGCTTTAAGGCCTTTGCCTCTTACATTGAAATTCCCAAGAAAGAGTAGGACAAGTACCATACTCCTTATAAAGACATTGTTACCCATGTTCCTGTTAGAAGTGTTGAAGTTTGTACTACTAATCATATTGTGCATGAACCTTATGTTGAGAAAATACCTTTCCCAGCTAAGGTAAAGGAGTATTCTATGATGATTAGTCTAGATAATAAAGGTACTAAGAAAACTGTGGAGCCTGATGAGCATTTGAAAAATGAACCTATGGTAGCTATTGTGAAAGACCTTTTCGCTAGAAATATAAAGGATGAGCACATTGTCTTCTGTGAAGATGCTTCTAATATTCTCTCTCATCGTAGAGAAGTTAGGAAAGCTAGTGTTCATGTGCTTTCTGTTAAAATTGGTGATCATTGCTATTATGGTTTTGTTGGAGATATGCCCAAGAGGCAATAATAAAGAGGTTATTATCATATGTTCATGCTTATGATAAATGTTTACATACCATGCTATAATTGTATTAACCAGAAACATTAATACTTGTGTGATTTGTAAATATAAAAAAGTCCCTAGTAAAGCCTCTTGTTAGAACTAGTTTGTTGGTTAATATATGATCATGGTTTTCTGATCATGAACATTGAGATGTTATTAACAACAAGATCATATCATTATGAGAATGGTGTGATGGACATACTCCTATAGATAAGCATAGCACAAAGATCAAGTCATTTCAATAGTTCATTTGCTATAAGCTTTCTGATACATAGTAACATAATTCCTTCAACCATGAGATCATGATAATCACCATCACCGGAAGGATGCTTTGATGACATCAAACACCACACCGTAACTGGGTGGCTATAAAGGTGACATTGAGTGTTCGGAAAGTATGTGTTGAGGCACATGGATCTAGAGTGGAATTTGTCCATCCATATGACGGATAGATATACTCTGGGCCCTCTCGGTGGAATGTCATCCAATTAGCTTGCAAGCATGTGACTGGCTCACAAGGGATCACATATCACGGGAACAAGAAAAGAGTACTTATCGTTAACGAGGTTGAACTAGGCATGCAGAGATACTGACGATCAGACCTCGGCTAAGTAAACTATCGCAAGACAAAGGGAAATTGGTATCGTATATAAGTGGTTCATTCGATCGCAAAGTAATCTTAGAAATATGTGGGAGCCATATGAATTTCTAGATTCCTCTATTGGTTATTGATCGGAGAAGAGTCTCGGTCATGTCTGCATAATTCACGAACCATAGGGAGACACACTTAAGGATTCGATGTTGTTTAGTAGATATGGAATGTAAGTAGGGATACCGAATGTTGTTCGGAGTCTATGATGGGATCCGGGATATCATGAGGAGATCCATAATGGTCCGGAGAATAAGATTAATATAAGGAAAGTTCGATTCCGGAGTTCGGGAATGATTTCGATGTTTTCATCGAAGAGGTTCTAGAAGGGTCTAGAAGGTTCACCGGACCGGAAGGGGAATGGTTCATGAATGTGTCATGGTTAAGTGGAATGATTGGATCATGTCCTAGGTCACTTGGTTGGGCATTTTCAAGAGAAAATAAAGCTCTAAATTGAAAGTCAAAAGGCAGGTTTGAAAAGTCAAACTGGAACAATGGTTTCCTAGTGAAAGAAGGAAAGAGTCCTTCTTTCTCTCCAATTTGGGTTTGGGGAAAGATTCAAACTCCCCTCTCCCAAGCTACCCTCCCTCTCATAAATAGAGGGGAGGGGGTGCCCCAAGAGACACACAACCAACCCCTCCCCATAACACCAAGCCCTCCCCACCATGCGTCGTCGCCGCACGCCGCTGCCAGCCGTCGTCGTCGCCCTAGCCATCGCCGAATCCTCATCCTCCTCTCCGGCCTTCTAAACATAGATCGCCAGAAACCCTAGATCCACCATAACTCACACCGGCTTAGGCGAAGCCCTGCGGGATATTCCCTCTACTTCTGACACCACGCCGTCATGCTGCCGGAATCGCGAGGGGAGAACTACAACCTCCGCTGCCTGCTGGAACAAGGGAGAGGAAGGTCTTTATCGAGTACCGAACGTGTGACCGACTATGGAAGCGCTGCCGGAACACAGCGCCGGAAGGATCGTCTACGCGATCTTGAGATCGGCAAGTGTACGACTACATCACCCACGAGAATCTGCCCTCGTTAACCGCTTTGGAATATTCAAGGGTGAGTACTCTAATCGATTCATTGCTACAATCTAGTAGATAGATCTTGGCTTGTTTGTGTGCATGCGGTAGAATTTTTTTGTTTTCCATGCTACGAACCCCTACTGTGGTATCAGAGCCGTGTCTATATGTTGATCTGTTGCACGAGTAGAACACAATGGACATTGTGGGCATTGATGCTTTCGTTGTCGATTGCTTCTTGTGTACTTTGCATCTTGCGGGATGGTGGGATGAAGCGTCTCGGGCTAACCTTTACATGACATCATTCATGAGACTTGCTCCACGCTTTACATGCAACTTGTATTGCATAAGTGGCTTTGCGGGTGCCTGTTTCTCCGAACATAGTGAAGATTCAATTTACAACGGGTGATTGACAATACTAGTATCAATGTTGTGGTTCTTGTTCGTAAGTTAGAACGACACTTAATGAAATCTCCAAACCACGTGAAAGGGCATGCATGCCCCCTTGTGTGGTTTTGGTAATTAATGACAATCTCTATGGACTAATGTGTAAATTTAGTTTCACTTATAGGTTTGTCCATTGGCATCGCTTGGGCCATGTGTTGGTCTCAAGGTTGGAAGATGAAGAAATGTCCAAGGGCTTTGTGCCCATTGGAATCATGAAGCAAGAAGGAGCTTGAAGGTTGATCAAGACATGTGTCGTGGTATTGTCGACGAGTACGCCATGGAGGGGGTACTCACAGTGCGTGTTTAGGGACGTGGGGTAAGGCGTATGGTTGACGGGTAC
Organism: Avena longiglumis; assembly: GCA_030063025.1. NCBI lineage: Eukaryota > Viridiplantae > Streptophyta > Magnoliopsida > Poales > Poaceae > Avena > Avena longiglumis. Next base: position 503,228,522 of record CP125977.1, read on the forward strand.
GAGGTAACACAGCTTACCCAGGTTCATATCCCACAACGGTGGCGGAATCCTACTCCTGCTATAAATCACTATAAGGGCAATACGCCAAGTTACAAAGATAGGTTCGCTGTGTGAGGTTGTATGAATCGATGCCCTAAAAGGCTCCCATAGGCCCGACTTATATAGTCGCCAGGTCCTAGGGTTACAGGGAAAAGTCCTAGCCGGACAGGTTACAGAGTCCTACACCGTCTATTACTAGTTTTGTGTATCTTGCACTCCAAGGCTCCGGGTACGCTGGTGACTCCACCGTAGCCTTCCTTTATCCGGCATGGGCCTCCCTTCTGGATCCACCTAACTGGGCCGCCCAGCAGGCCATAGGCCATGCTACCGACTATGGGCCACCCGGGTTAGTCGTATAAGAGACATGCTATAAGGATACCCATATAGCATATCCCCAACAGTAGCCCCCGGAGAACTCCGAGATCTTGCGCCGTCTTGCCTCTTCACATAGAATGCTCTGTCTAGATGGATGTCGGCAGATCGTCAAGCAACATCTTGTAGTCCTGCCAAAGAACCCTGCAAGGTTTTCTCCGTCTTTGAATGGTAAGCCGGAGAAATGCTGAATCTTCCATCGTACTCTTCCGTAGTCAGATTAAATCCGTCCATGCCGGAATCTTCGATGCGACGGCTCATCTACCCGTGTCAGCTAGGACGACGTAAGCTTAGGTCAGCGACGCCTCGTAACTCACACATGTAGAGAACGCAATCATATCCGCTTTTCCCACGTGAGCGATACGAACCATTGGCGGCGACGGTTGGAGACGTGGAAAAATTACCGCACACGTTCACGAACACGTCGTCTACGCGGCAACCGTCCGATTAGCTGCACGAATCTTGACGCAAAGCATGATAAATAGTAACCGTGGGACACTTTCCACTTTTTACCTCATTCCTCTCGCGTCATCGTCTTCTTCCTCCAGCTGCACGCCTCCTCGAGCTCTCCGCGAGAAACCTCGAAAACCCTAGCCTCCCTCTGCGTCAGTCGCATCCTTCCAACACTCCATGGCCAGTAGCAGCTCCTCCTCATCGATGGCGGCGTCGAGCAAAGCCGCGGCGAAGCCGGAGAGCTCCGTCGTCGTGCCCCCATAGGGCCTGGTCATCCCCGCATCGGCAGTGATCGAAACCACCGGCGGCGACCATAATCTGGCGGCGCCAGAACCACTAGAATAAGAGCCAGACTCGCACAAGGGTGACTGGCGCGGCTCGGACATCACCGACCGCGACATCCAAGAGATGGTCACCGAAGGCTACCTCGCCGTGACGGAGGGGCTCGCCTGACGGGCGGTGCCGGCCGGTGAGGTGACACCTTCTCCCCAAGCCAGAGAAAAGGTGTACCTCAAGGCTCAGCTGGTACGCGGCGTTTCCTGCCCATCTCCCATTTCTTCCTCTCCGTCTTGAACCACTACAAGGTCCAACCCCATAACCTCTCCCCCAATAGCATCTTAGTGCTTAGCAACTTCGTGTCACTTTGTGAGGGTTACCTAGGGATTAGGCCTAGGTTAGACTTGTTTGTGTACTTATTCACCGTCAAACGTGAAGCCGAACATAGTAGGGAGGAGCTTAGGAACTGCGGCACCATAAGCTTCAAGATTCGACTTGGCCGGCGGTTCCCCGACATCGTCGGCCACGAGTCCTGCAAAAACTGGCAGCGGACGTACTTCTACGGCCCCGACATTCCTTTGGCGGGCCGAGAAGTAACGTACCCGAACTTTGCGGATGGAGCCGCCGCCGAAGTTTCCGCATGGAGATCCCATGCCTCCCTTCCCTCCGACCTCGACGCTTCTCGCGCAATAAGGCGGATCGAATGGTTCGTAGAGAAGTCTTTGACCGGCTTGGACCTAGCCATGTGATGGTTCATCAGGCGAATCCAACCTCTGCAGCACCGCGCGAAGTTCATGCACGAGTATACCAGTGATCGAAGGGATACCCTCCGGATCTCCGTGGATAACTTCTCGAGCGACTCCGTCAAGCTCCGCCTGAAGGACATCGTCAAGGTGAAGGATAAGAAGCGTGGCTTCACCATCACCTACGACATGTTCGTAGACGGCAAGTGCCCAAAGGTAGGTATGTATTTTCTGTGTACGACATATGCTCCAGTTTCTCCGTCTTGCCATCACCATCCCATCTAACACGGTGATTTCTTACTTAACAGCTTAGCAATCTAGATGAGGACAACCTGGCTGCCCAAATCTACGATCCAAAGATGAAGGAATTCACGGTCGTGTCCGACGGCCCCGTTGGCGCGAAAGCGGAAGAGCTCCACCTCTAACGCTATCAACGGAGGCAAGAAGAAGAAAACGGAGGGTGGAGCCTCCAAGAAGACTACCGCCGCCCTAGAGGCGGAAAAGAGAAAAGCCACCGGGATCTTTGCCAAAGCACCCCCCTAGTGTAAGCTTCTCATTCTCCGACATTGTCTATCTGTCTGTTTTGTTTCTGTACTTATGCACTTTGCACGTTTCAGGAAGAAAGCCACAACTAGCCTCAAGAAGACCTCCAAGACTTTGGGGGCTTCTAGAAATATCAAGGATATGCTGCATCGCGACTCCTCCCCTGCCATCGCCCCTGCTACTCCTGCCGTCAAGCCTTCCTCTGCCCCGACAAGTTCTCAAGCCCAGGAGGCACCAGGCCCTTCCGCCATGGAAGTGGATTCTGGCGCCTCTACTTAACTCGCTGTTGTTGGCGAACAAGCGACGCAGGAGAGCACTGCTCTACGAATGGCTGAAGCTCCGGCTAAGGATGCCATCGGTAGCGGCAAGGCGATAGTGGGAACTGGTACCTCTGCCAAAGGCGGCGCCCCTGCTCCCCAGAAGCCCTTCGAGTTCCCGAAGATAGTTTACCCGACATTCATGCCGAGTAACACAACTCTGGTTCCTGGAGGAGTGCCGTCATCTCCGACGTGCGGTATTGAGGAGCTTCTCCGACAAGCGGATATCTTGTGAGGAAATAGCATTTCCTTTGGCAAGCTGCTAGCCGAGAGCGCTATAAACCTCAAGATTATTGCACTTGTAAGTTTTACTTTACCTTTTGCATTTCATATGAGTATCCCACTGTATCCCCCGAGGATGTAGACGGAAAACCATAGGTTTTGCATCTATATGCTCTAAGAGTGACTAAGTTAGAAAGAACTCTGACTGTAGCCCCCCAAGCATTTAGATGGAAGAAACTATTCCGACTAGATGCTTTAAGAGTAGCATACACAGTGTTTATAATTTTCAATACTGTAGCCCCCAAGCCTCTAGTTGTAACTGAATCAGTTTCTACTAGATGCTTAAAGAAAAGCTAAGCATTTTTCGAGTTAAAACTTTATACTGTAGCCCCCAAGCTTCTAATCGAGAACTGAAGTAGCTCTGACTAGATGCTTAAAGAAAATAAAAGCATATTGCTAAGTTGAAAAACTTTTGCTGTAGCCCCCGAGCGCCTAGATGGAAAGTTTCCGACTAGGTGCTCCAAGCAGACTAAACAACAGTTTAACTTTTTTCCTTTGTTCCACAGAACGAGAATGCTCGGAGGGGCATGTCCAACGACAAGTACCAAAAGATGCGCGCAGATCTTGAAGCCAAAAAGGGTAAAACTGCCATCTTGAAGGAACAGATCATCAAAAACAAGAGTCTGTTTTCTTTTGTTGCACATTTCGTCTTGGTTTTATGCCTTCATTCTCCGAGTACTCACTGTGTACTTTGTTTTCAACGACTTTGCAGAACATGTCGCCAAGGCCAAGGATATTGTTGAGCAGTCCAAGCACATCCAGCAGCTGGACAGCGAGAACAGAATCCTTAAGAAGGAGAGGGAAGAGATGCTGAAGATGCACGAGGATTCCATGAAAGCCCTGCAGGATTCTGCCTCCGCGGAAATCAATCGCTTGAAGGAGGAGCTTGCGATCTTAAAGATCAGAAGCAAGCTGCTGATGAGCAAAACCAACGCCATAGCGAGGCGTTTAAGCTCCTCCAAGAAGAGAAGGAATCCTTGGCAGACACCCTCTGGCAGGCCAAGGCCAACATCTTCAGTAAGTTTCCTCCGCCTTGTATATCTGTAGTCTGGATACTTAGATTTTATTGAACTCATGCGCTCATTGTCAGAATTTTCAGCTCCTATGGGTTTAACCCGCTCGCCTCCTTTGGACAAGGAATGCATGGTTCTTGCCGGCAACTTTATCAACACCGCCATCACCCAAGCCAAGGAGATTACCAAGCCCCTTCAGATATACATCAAGGCCTCGGACTCCGTGACAAAGTACTCGGAGATTCTGCGCCGAGCCCCCAAGCGTGTTACAAGCTGGAAAGCTTCATGTGCACGGGCTGGCGCAAGGATGGCGCTCTCAATGGTGAAGGCACACTATGAAGATGCCGACATCGACACGGTGACCTCTGGTATCCCCGACGTTGATGATGACGGCAAAGAGATTGATCACGAAGCCATCTTGTCATCACTCGCGGGATATGACACAAGAGTTGCCAAGTTGGTGGACATCGATGTCTTCGTGCCCATGAACACCATTGACAGCGTCAACCAATATTCTTCCGAGTCTCATCATAGCGCCGACGTTGAGGGTGATTCTCCGGCTGGGGATGATGTTGCCTCCAAGTCTCCTACGCCCAAAGAGTGAAAAACACTATGTAATATTTGTTTTGCCTTTGGTGTATGCGCGGAAAAAACTTGATGATGTAACTTAAGGCGGAAAACAATGGTTGTTATTTCCTGCCACTTAAGAACTTAGTTCCCAGCATGTATATATTTTTTTAAGCAAGTGCTGGCTTATCCATTACTTTGGTTCTTATGCTTGACTTTTCATGAGTCGGAAGACTCGTTGTTGGAACCATGCGCTTAGGTGATGATGCCCAATGGCACCGTAAATAACCCGAGCACAAAATCGCCGACAATAAGTGCCAAAAGTCACTACTCCAGAATCCACATAAAAACGACAAAGAACGTGTAGACCAGAAAACTTAAGCTAACGCCCGTAGGCGGAATTTTCACAAGTGCAAACGCAAAGCTTATGCATAAAGGTTTTACATGATCCAAAAATGAACACTAAAGGAGGTAAAAGACTCAGAAATATGAGTGAACCAAAGAGCTTTATTTCATTGATCATATAAGAGATACACAATTAGATAAAAAATGCTAAGTGTAAAAAGGACGTAGCTGTGCTATGTTCCATGGCCGATCAAGCTCCGGGTAGTCATCATCCGGGTCACGTTGCTTACGCTTATGATCCTCGTCGGGTCTATCCTTTAGTTGACGATTGTCAACAAGGTAGTAAGACCCATTGAGAAGCGCCTTGCTTATGATGAATGGTCCTTCCCATGGCGGGGATAATTTGTGTGACTTCTTCTGATTAAGTCGGAGCACCAAATCCCCCTCTTTAAACGAGCGATGCCGAACGCGGCGACTATGGTAGCTGCGTAGCTTCTGCTGGTAGATGGCGGATCTTTGGCATGCCAAAACGCGCTCCTCCTCGAGAAGGTCCATATCTATGCGTCTGGATTCTTCAGCGTCATCCTCGTTGTAGGCGGCAACTCGTGGTGCATCATGGAGGATGTCGGAGGGCAGGATGGCTTCTGCTCCATATACCATGAAGTAAGGGGTGTAGCCGGTAGATCTGTTGGGTGTAGTTCATAAACTCCACAGCACAGATGGCAATTCTTCCGCCCAGGCTCCAGCTGCTCTATGTAGCGGTGCCTCGAGACGTGGCTTGATTCCCTGCAGAATTAATCCATTGGCTCACTCAACCTGACCGTTGGATTGTGGGTGTGCCACAGATGCAAGGTCAAGTCGGATGCCTTTCTCCCAGCAATATGCCTCCACTTCTCCGAGTGATAAATTGCTGCCATTGTCGGTGATAATGCTATGTGGGAGACCGAATCTCACCACTAGATCTCGGACGAACCTGAGGGCAGTTGCCCCATCAATCTTTCTAACGGGTTTAGCTTCTATCCATTTAGTGAATTTATCAACTGCTACAAGCAGATGCATAAACCCACAAGGTGCCGTCTGTAACGGTCCCACCATGTCTAGCCCCCAGACTGAAACGGCCAAGTTATTGGTATTGTTCGCTGTTCTTCAGCAGGAACATGTGGTTGTCGGTCATAATACTGGCATCCCATGCATGTCTCAACAAGCTTGTCGGCATCCGCCTTTGCGGTCAGCCAGTAGAATCCTTGCCGGAAGGCTTTCGCGACCAACGATCGAGGAGCGGCGTGGTGCCCGCAATCTCCAAGATGGATTTTGCATAGGATTTCCATACCTTCTAGCTGGGAAACACATTTTAGGTATACACCAGTAGTGCTCCTTTTGTAGAGTTGCCCATTGATTATGGTATAACCCTTTGCTGGTCGTACTATTTGCCATCTTTCGACTTCGTCGTCGGGCAAAATTCCGTGTTCGAGATATTCCATGAACGGTTTTGTCCAAGCCGGAGGAACCTTAGTCACCATGTTGATGAAAGAGTCAGCTCTATCCGGGTTGTCGACGTCGGCTCCCTTCACGGATGGTGTACGCAGGTGCTCTAGGAAAACTCCTGGCGGAATTCGCTTGCGCCCTGATCCTAGCTTAGATAGCAGATCAGCCGCCTCGTTTTGCTCCCTAGGCACATACTTGACTTCGTAGCCCAAGAAGCTCTTGGCTATCTCGTCCACTTCGTCTCGATATGCCACCATCATAGGGTTCCGCGCGTTCCAGGTGCCAGCCACCTGCTGGGCAACCAAGTCGAAATCTCCATATCAAACTATGCGCTTGATGCCAATATCCTTGGCTACACGTAGTCCGTGAATGAGTGCTTCATACTCCACCATGTTGTTTGTAGCCTCGAAGTGGATCTGCAAAACATAGTGTAGCTTGTTTCCTGTTGGTTACTGTAGCAATACACCAGCCCCGAGCCGTTGAGCAGCTTTGATCCGTCAAAGTGCATCACCCAGTACTCTGGTTCTGGCAATGGAGTAGCATCTGGCATCTCCGTCCAATTTGCAACGAAATCCGCCAAAGCTTGTGACTTGATAGCGTCGCGTCTTTTGTAGGTGATCTCGAAGGCGGCAAGTTCAATGCCCCACTTCGCGACCCTTCCTGTAGCGTCGCTGTTATTTATTATGTCGGACAGTGGAGTCTTGCTCACCACTGTTATTGGGTGCTCCTGAAAGTAATGCCTCAGTTTCCGAGAAGCAAGGAATACTCCATAAGCTATCTTTTGGTAGTGCGGGTAACACTGCTTAGACTCCGTCAGGACCTCGCTCACATAGTAAACTGGTCGTTGAACTCCGTGCTCATAGCCTGGTTTCTTCCGCTCTACCACGACGACAATGCTGATAACCCGATTGGTTGCTGCCATGTAAATTAACAGAGGCTCTCCAGGCTCGGGTGTTGCAAGGATGGGCGCTGAGGAAAGAATCTCCTTAAGCTGCTTAAATGCTGCATCTGCTTCGTCTGTCCACGTGAATTTGCCCGCCTTCTTCAGTAACTTGTACAGCGGCAGAGCCTTCTCTCCAAGTTGGCTGACGAACCGACTAATTGCTGCGACACAGCCTGTTAGTCGTTGAATGTCCTTTAGGCATGTCGGACGGTTTATGTTCAAGATGGCCTTGATTTTCTCCGGGTTGACTTTGATTCCACACTGGGAAAAGATGAAGCCCAACAATTTGCCGGCTGGAACCCCGAAGACGCACTTCTTAGGGTTAAGCATCATGTTGTATTTCTGGAGATTATCAAAGGTTTCTTTTAAGTCGGAGATTAAGTCGTTTGACTTTTTAGACATCACCGCGATATCGTCCACGTAGGCGTGAACGTTTCGACCAATTTGGTCGTGAAGGCAACGTTGGATTGTCCGCTGGTAGGTAGCGCCTGCGTTTTTTAGACCAAAGGGCATCGTGACATAGCAAAATGTGTCGTATGGGGTAGTGAACGAAGTGGCCAATTGGTTCGACTTCCTCATCTTGATCTGGTGGTATCCTGAGTATGCATCGAGAAAACAAAAAAGTTCTGAGGCAGCCATCGAGTCAATGACTTGGTCAATGCGAGGCAAAGCGAACGGATCTTTGGGACATGCTTTGTTCAAGCTGGTGTAATCAACGCACATTCTTAATTCATTGGTTCCCTTTTTGGGGACAAGTACAGGATTGGCCACCCATTGGGTGTGAAGGACTTCTCGGATAAATCTAGCCTTGAGTAACCTAGCTATCTCTTTGTCAATGGCGCGTCTCTTCTCATCTCCAAAGCGTCGTAGAGGTTGTTTCACTGGTTTGCATTTTGGGTCAATGTTTAAGCTATGCTCGGCAAGTTCCCTAGGTACACCTTTCATGTCGGCAGGTTGCCAAGCAAAGATGTCCCTGTTCTCACGGAGGAACTCGACGAGCGCGCTTTCCTATTTGGGACCCAGGTTCATCCCAATGGCGGTGACCTTGGAGGCATCGCCTACCACAAGTTCCACCGGCTTGGTCTCGATGGAGGCCTTGAACGCAGGAGCAGAGTCGGAGATCCGCTTCTTCGACGCGAGCATCTCTTAGTCATCGACCTTGGTCTGGATCTCTTTGAATTCTTCGCTGTAGAGGACAGCTTCTGCAATGGCTGCTTCGTTGATCTCGCAGTCCCTTGCCTTGGTAAAGCTTCCGGATACGGGGGATGATGCCGTTTGGTCTTGGTATCTTGAGCTTGTTGTAGACGAAGCATGGCTTGGCCATGAACATGTGGAATATGTCGCGGCCTAATATGACATGGTACACACTCTTGAAGGGGACCACCTCGAAGGTCATGCGCTCTTGACGGTAATTATTAACATCGCCAAAGGCAACCTGAAGTGTAATGCACCCAAGGGACCGAGCCTCCCGACCAGGAACTACGCCGTGGAAGATGGTGTTGGTTCGCCTTAGGTTTGCCTCCGTCAAGTTCATCTTTTGTAGTGTATTCAGGTACATGATGTTGATGCTGCTTCCACTGTCCACCATACACTTGGTGAACTCCACGCCGTCAATCAAGGGGTTGATGACCATGGCGTACTGGTTCTTTGTGGGTATAAGGTCTGGGTGGTCCGTCCTGTCCCAAGTTATTGGAACCTCCGACCAGTGCAGGTACTAGGGGACTGGGGGAGAGTTGCCATCAGGATCCTCGAAGAGGTCTTCTGTTGTCGGACGGTGGGGGTGCCAAGGAAAGTGTGGTAGACTGGGGCCTTCTTCGCGAAGTTTTTTTTGCCTTTGTCGTCGCTCTTGGCGGCGTGCTTGGGGTCAACGTCCTCGTCCATGTCACTTGAATCCTTGGACTCCTCCTTCTTCTTCCTCCCCTTGCCCTTGCCGCGCGGTCTGTTCTTCCGACTTTGCTTGTAGCCGGACTCCGGGTCTTCCTTGAGGTTATTGACGAACTTGCAGTGTCGATTGGTATGGGTGGCTTTGCCGTTGACGTCGAGGTGTACGAGGCATGGCATATCACGGTACTCCTCGTAGGTTTGGGGAATGCGGAGTGGCGCCGAGGTGGTTTCACTTCCTCGTTGCTGTCCACGACCAGCTCCCCTTCCCCGGCCATGTTGTCCGCCCTCTCCTCGTCCTGCAAAAGTCATAGCGACCATGTCGGTAGATTGCTTTTCTTCTGGAGCGGTCTTCTGCTTTTCACTGCTATACCTCCGAGCTTGAGTTGGAACGGCCGTTGCCGGCAAGGAGCCACGAGCATCGTCGTCGGCAGCTGCGAACTCACTAGCCAACTGAATCATCTGGTTCAAGTCAAGCTGGTGATTGTCCTGCAAGCGCTTCAGCTTATGTCGGAGCAACGTGCCCCTTTACAACCCATCGATGAAGGCGGCCATGGCGGTCTGAGCGTGCACTCCTACGCAGGAATTCTTCATGTCCAGCCAGCGGGAGAGGTAGGCGCGAGATGTCTTGTCTTTCTCTTGCACGCACCGCTGTAGATCGCCCATAGTGCAGGGCACTTGTATGTACCCTCAAAGTTCTTGGTGAACGCTTCATGCATGTCCAACCAATTGTAGATAGATTTCTCCGGCAAGTCGTCGATCCATTGACGGGCCGTACCCGCCAAAATTAATGGGAGGTACTTGACGGTGAAGTTGGGGTTGCCTCCGGGAATCTCCACCGCGTTGTCGTAGTCCTGCAACCAAGTGGCTGGCTTGGCGGTGCCGTCATAGGGCTTGATGGTCTTGTCAATCCGGAAACCTTTGGGGTAAGTTGCGGACCGTATTGCAGGTCCAAAGCAACATGGTCCCAGGTATGGTCCTTCCCGGGCCTCGTGTATCTTATCGATCCGCGAATGCGCATCGTATGGCTCTGGGTTCTTATTCTTCTTGTCAACAGGGGATGGGCTGCGTGAACGACACGGGCCTCCTCCGCCATGGTGACTGCTTGGTGGTGACGGAGGCGGAGGTGGCGGTGGGTTAGCCTTCTTGCTGTTACCCTCCTGCGATGCCTCGCGCCTGTCACGGTTGCTTGTCGGACGTGGAGGGTCATGGCGCGACCTGCTCTTATGTCCTTGGTTGCGTTCTCCATCATGACGGGTCTGCTCCGCGTTGTCGCGGATGACGATTCCACACTGCTTTGGTGGGGGAATATCCGTACGATGGTGAGCTTTGTAATCTTCGCGATGTCAGGGAGATCGGGTTGGTGGCGATGAGCGACGAGGTCGGGCCTTTTCTCCGTGGTCGGAGGATATTGGGCTTGCATCCTTCCTGTTGCGTGCATCCCTCTGTCTTCGTTCTGATGAACCCGTCTGGGACCCGACATCAAGAGGAGATCTGTCCCTTGGCGGTTTGTACTGGCTAGACTGGCAGAGCGCTGGGTTAGACTCAAGCCTCTGAGAGGTGGCCTTTTCCTGCTGCTTTACCGCCTTGAATTTTTCCGATCTTTGCTGGCAAACTCCAAAGAGAGATCCGACATCGATCCTTCCGTGAACGTATCCTGCCCGTAGGCGGTCCGTGCGGGTCTTGATGCTCCTCCGACTCCCAGGGAACTAGTGCCCGAGTCGGTTTCGTCGATGAAGAGGTGGATGTCTCCGATAGGAACGATCGAACACTGCGTAGGGTTCGTCTTCGCCGGGATCCAGAACTCGTCGGGAGGGATGATCGGAACGTTGCCGGAGAAGAGAACACGACCAATGGCTACGGTCGCCGATTCCCGCGAAGATCTTGGTCCTCGCATGCTGAAGAGCCTGAAGCGCCTCTGGCCCCACGTTGGGCGCCAACTATCGTGGTATTGCCGACGAGTACGCCATGGAGGGGTCCTCACAGTGCGTGTAGAGACGTGGGGTAAGGCGGACGGTTGACGGGTACGAGGTAACACATCTTACCCAGGTTCATATCCCACAACGGTGGCGGAATCCTACTCCTGCTATAAATCACTATAAGGGCAATACACCGATTTACAGAGATAGGTTCGCTGTGTGAGGTTGTATGAATCGATGCCCTAAAAGGCTCCCATAGGCCTGACTTATATAGTCGCCAGGTACTAGGATTACAGGGAAAAGTCCTAGCCGGACAGGTTACAAAGTCCTACACCGTCTAGTACTAGTCTTGTGTATCTTGCACTCCAAGGCTCCGGGTACGCTGGTGACTCCACCGTAGCCTTCCTTTATCCGGCATGGGACTCCCTTCTGGATCCACCTAACTGGGCCGCCCAGCAGGCCATAGGCCATGCTACCGAATATGGGCCACCCGGGTTAGTCGGATAAGAGACATGCTATAAGGATACCCATATAGCATATCCCCAACAACATGTGCAAAGAGTTGCATCAAGATGGATCAACCTCAAGTAGGGATGAAGAAGAGCGATCTCAAGATGCGCCATCTCTAGAAGATCTCATGCTTGAAGCTTGCCATCCTCGTGCTCATGGATGATGAAGACAAGTTCAAAGTAGAGTTTTCCCCATGGAGTATGGGGGAGCAATTTGCAAGTCTTCATCTTCATCAAGAAAGAGCATCCAAGAAAGATGTTCCCACTATAGAAGAATAAGACGGTATACATCAAGTTCAAGTGGGATGCTCAAGGCAAAGGTATGTTCTTGATAGGGATTTTATTTTGTCGGTCTCGTATTGATAGTTGGGAGACCGGGTTTAGGATAGATAGCTGTCTTATCAAGAGGGGCTCTCAAGCGGGTGTCTCGTTTGCATCATTCGGAGAAAGCTCAAACCTTTGCATTCATAGCATCATCTTTCTTGGTTGTTATTTGGTTCTTGTCCATGACAGGATCTAGAGCTTGTGGTCATCATCTTAACAAGCTCTAATCACTTGCATATCTTATTGTGGTTTTTGATCTTGCGAGTTTTCTGGCTCCACACCTTGGGGGATACTTCACATATATGTTCATGGTATTTTCTCCCAAGGTGATACCCAATATTTCCAACAAAATTGGTTTCATCCCGTTTGGAGTTCGGATGCAAAAGTTATTGCGTTTCTGGTTTTCTGGTTTCTGGAATTTCCCTGACCGGAAGTTCCGGCTTCCCACCGGAAGTTCCGCTAGGGCATCTTTGCCGCCGAAAGTTTCGGTGGAAGTTTCGGGTCTTCTTCCGCTCACATTCAGTAACCTTCTATTTTGGATGTGCTATTTGATGGAACTTCAATCGGAATTTCCACCGGAAGTTCCGCTCCCACCGGAAGTTCTGGCCAGGGACCGGAAGTTCCGCTCAGGCCTAGTTGCCGCTGAAAGTTCCGGTTGAATTTCCGGCTCTTGTTCCGCTCACGATTCAGTAACCTTCTGTGTTGGTTTTGTCTACTTGGCGGAACTTCTATCGAAACTTCCACCGGAAGTTTCGCTCGCCCCGGAAGTTCCGGTGAACTGGCGGAAATTCCGACCAGGACTTGTTTTTTCAGTTTCTCGCTCAACAGTTTTTGACCATTGGCTATCTGCCACCGGAAGTTCCGGCCAGGAGTCGCGAATGACCATAACAGGCAGGTCTGGGAGCCCTTTAAAAGGGGCTCCTCTTCCCCTTCGTGGGCACGAGCTTTTCTTCTTGGTTCTTGGCTTTCTCTCTCTCCTCCATTGTTAACCTTGAAGAAGCTTTCCCTGTCAACACCCGGATTTTTAATCCCAGATGCCTGTTATGCCATACATCGCAATCCTAGGATTACCATTTTTGCGAGACATAACAGAATTGGATACCATAGTACATCATCCATTACAAACGATACATAAGTTCTTACACCAATAGGGATATCATGATCCAGTTCTTAATACAACTTCAAGCAGCGGAATACATAATAATAACGGTAGCATAGGCGAAGCTCCATCTTGAGGTCACAGCAATCTCGACGATGGGAGATGATCCTAGTTGTCGTAACCTTCCTAGGGTCCATCTTCCAGGTACTCCTCTTCATAGTCTGGCCATGGGAATAGCCAGGGACAAAGCCATGAGTACTCTTTAAGTACTCACAAACTAATACTAACAGGTAAAGGGTTTTTTGGATAATAGGACACTAGGCTCTAGGGTTGTTTTGCAAAAGCCAGATTTATCTCTACTAAGTTCCAAAGCTAGTCACAATTTTATAACTCCTAAGTGGGATATTGTAAATCATGTCACAACCCTGTTGTGGTCAAGTCAAAGTCTCACTTCATTTCACAAGTCATTTTGAAAAGTCTGACGGGGGAACAGTATGGCCACTCCAACTGTCCATAACCGCGGACGCGGCTATTCGAATAGTTTGACACTCTGCAGAGATTGTACACTTTCACCACAACATTCGATACATCCGTTAGGAACAAATCCTGAATTCACCATACTCAGTATGTGGATAATCAATCCTAACCTTTCAATTACATGCCCTAGTATAAGCACCTCTCCTGTGAGTTTGGCCTCCCAACCATGACCAACTGTCATCTTGGAGTCTTGCAGTGGACAATCTTCACAAGGTAGCCTCAGCTCAGACCTTGGCCGTGAGGGAACTAATACTAAGGTACATAAGTTTCCAGTCAAGCCCTACCCAATCTTCGGGTATTGTGGTTGTACGATAAAATTGGAATGGTATCGCATCCAGACAACCATCAGTTTAAAAAAAGGGCTAAGGCTCATGCCTCATCATTTTCATCACCAAAATCATCAAGTGTTCGGAAACACATGTCCAAAACATGTCAATAGAATGATTCATCATTCCAAGGTTTTCATAACCATTTTTCCACCAAGTATTCCCATCTAAAGTTGATCAAGTTTTATGCTTAGCACTAGCATCTACAAGTGGGGGTAAGCAATTAATGAGGGGTGGTAAACTAGTGGGGTTCTAACTAAGTTCAATCTTGTGCCTTAAGATGACATCAAGACTATCTAGCTTAGGTCAAATTTTATGCTCTTTATGCAACCTTCACATATCTTTCTAGTATCCACCCTTGATTCCAGTAAACTCTAATTAAGAGCTTTGATAAAGAAATAAAGTAATAAACTTGCAAATAAAACTAGGATTGGTTGATCAAGTGGATATGATCACATATGCTTAAGGCATATAGTAGGCATGGTAACAAGTAGTGGTTTGTGGCATCAGTAGGGTATCTTGCAAGGGTTAGCTTGCACATTCACTAGTAGTATTAGGCTTGCTAAAGTAGAGTGTCTTGCAAGTTTTAGCTTGCATAGGTGTAGTATCAGCTTGCCTTGTGCAGAGCAGTGGTTGAAGTTCTCCTCGGCTTCTTCTTCGTAGTATCCTCCTTCCTCCTCGTATCCTTGGTCGGTACTAGCGTCTATAAATAAATATGATGTACACAATCACCAAACAATACTTAACTACTTGCAATCATCACACACAAGGGTCCTATAGATGATATAACATCATCTCTAACATTACAAGGTTAAGGCTTGGTTTAATTCTTTTTAATTTTAGAAAAGTAATTTCTACTCATTGAATAACTACTTAAGATTTAATATTCTCCAAACCAACATGGGATCATGTTGACACATGTCATCACCACATATTTTAGTCCATGGGAATATGATTTAAAGTGGTGTCACAACTTAATAAGGTTTTACCCTTTTATTTTAATTAAATAAAGTGACTAGAAATGCCTATGTAGAATTCTTTTATTACTTGAACATTATTTCTGTAAGTAAACCTATATATTTTTATATATTCTGAAAGGTATGGTTAAATGTGATTTTTGAGAGCTGGAATCAACTCAAAAGCTATTATGGTTTAAATTTGAAAAATGTTTGAATGCAGAAAAGCTTCTGCCTTGTTATTTTTACCAAGGATGATCTACAGATCCAAATGACTTGAATCCAACGGGCTTGGATTCAGCATTCCCAGACCTTTCTAAAAAAATTGGTTTCATTCAAATTGGTGCACTGAATCGATCTGGGTTGATTTTTGAAGTTTGGTACAGAAGTGAGTTTGAAATAAAAAGAAAAAGGTTTAATTCAAATAACTGGGCTACGCGGGAAACGATACTGGGCCGGCCTGCTAAGCGCAGCGCTTCCGCGGGCTGTTTAAGTGGGTGTCCCCACTCGTCAGTGAGACAAGGGGTGCGAAGCGGTACGGGGCAACGTGGGACGTTCGATCTGGTTTCAATCCAACGGGTGGGAGTGATCGTCGATGTCGAGCAACGCCGACGAGAAAGAAACCTAGCGCGGCCAGTGGGGGTTGCTAGGGGCTCACCGGGGTGCAGGCGAGGGTCGGCGAGGCGGGCGAACGACGAAGTCGACGACGGCGAATATCCTGGTACCGGTGGCTCCTCCTGGGGCGTCTCCAATCGTTGGCTCCCTTCTTCTCTAGAGGCGGCGGGCTCCGGTGAAATTCCGATGAGGTGGTGCTCGCCTTGCTCCGGGAATGGTGTGGCACGATCATGTTGGAGATATGCCCAAGAGGCAATAATAAAGTGGTTATTATCATATCTTCACACTTATGATAAATGTTTACATACCATGCTATAATTGTATTAACCGGAAACATTAATACTTGTGTGATTTGTAAACTAAAATAAGAGTCCCTAGTAAAGCCTCTTGTTAAACTAGCTTGTTGGTTAATATATGATCATGGTTTCCTGATCATGAACATAGAGATGTTATTAACAACAGGATCATATCATTAGGAGAATGATGTGATGGACATACTCCTATAGATAAGCGTAGCATAAAGATCAAGTCATTTCAATAGTTCAATTGCTATATGCTTTCTGATACATAGTAACCTAATTCCTTCGACCATGAGATCATGCATATCACATTTACCGGATGGATGCTTTGATGTCATCAAACACCACACCGTAACTGGGTGGCTATAAAGGTGGCATTGAGTGTTCGGAAAGTATTGGTTGAAACACATGGATCAAGAGTGGGATTTGTCCATCCATATGACGGATATATGTACTCTGGGCCCTCTCGGTGGAATGTCATCCAATTAGCTTGCAAGCATGTGACTAGCTCACAAGGGATCACATATCACGGGAACGAGAAAATAGTACTTATCGGTAACGAGGTTGAACTAGGTATGCAGAGATACCGACGATCATAACCTCGGATAAGTAAACTATCGTGAGACAAAGGGAAATTGGTATCGTATGTAAGTGGTTCATTCGATCGCAAAGTAATCGTAGAAATATGTGGGAGCCATATGAATTTCCAGATTCCTCTATTGGTTATTGTTCGGAGAAGTGTCTCGATCATGTCCGCATAATTCACGAACCGTAGGGAGACACACTTAAGGATTCGACGTTGTTTTGAGTAGTTATGGTATTATGAGAAAGAGACCAAATGTTGTTCGGAGTCTCGGATGGGATCCGGGATATCACGAGGTGATCCGGAATGGTCCGGAGAATAAGATTCATATAAGGAAAGTCCCGTTTGAGTTCGGGAATGATTAGTGTTTTCATTGGGAATGTTCTAGAAGGTTCGGATTGTCCAAGCACTCCGGGGGGGAGGGTACATGAATGTGTCATTACATATTGAATGATTGCATCATGTACTAAGTGTTCTTGCTGTCCCAAAACTGAAAAGTCAAACTGCCAGTTTGAAAGTCAAACGGCTAAAACAGGAAACTGTGGAAACAGGAAACTGTGGGAAACAGAAACTGTGGGAAACAAGCAAGAGGTGGTTGGAACCGACTTGGGGAGGAGTCCCTCCAAGCCGGCCAACAAGTCCGACTTGGGAGGGACTCCCTCCCTTGTCCGCCCCTCCCACCTATAAAAGGAGGGGCAGGGCCTCCTCCTCTAGACACACAAGTTCCTATCCTCTAATCTCCGGTTTAGAGCCGTTTTGGTTTAGAGCTTCTAATTGCTCTAGCCTGCGGTTTAGAGCCTTCTAATTGGTGTGTCTAATCTCTAGACCACTAATATCTCTCTCTCTCATACTCCACCATACTCGCTCCGGCTTAAGGCGAAGCCCTGCGGGATCTCCCCTCTACTTCCGGTACCACGTTGTCTTTGCCGGAATCGCGAGGAGTGCTACAACCTCCGCTGCCTGCTGGAACAAGGGAGAGGAAGGTCTTCCGAAATACCGAATGTGTGACCGATCATGGAGAGCTGCCGGAGCACTTGGGGAAGGATGGTCTACGATCTTGAGATTGGAAAGAGTACGACTACATCACCCACGAGAATCGCTCTCGTTAACCGCTTTGGAATCTTCGAGGGTAAGTTATTCCATCTACTCGTTGCTACAATCTAGTAGATAGATCTTGGCTTGTTTGTTTGTATGCGATAGAAAATTTTTGTTTTCCATGCTACGAACCCCTCAAGTGGTATCAGAGCCGTGTCTATATGTAGGTATGTTGCACGAGTAGCACACAATGGTCATTGTGGGCGTTGATGCTTTTATTGTCGATTGCTTCTTGTGTACTTTGCATCTTGCGGTATGTTGGGATGAAGCGGCCCGGGCTAACCTTACATGACATCGTTCATGAGACTTGCTCCACTCTTGACATGCAACTTGTATTGCATAAGTGGCTTTATGGTGCCTGTTTCTCCTAGCATAGTTAAGATCCAATTTACAACGAGTGATTAACAATACTAGTATCAATGTTGTGGTTCTTGTTCGTAAGTTAGAACGACACTTATTGAAAGCCCCAAACCACGTAAAATATGCAAAGAAAGTAGAGGCGTCTAACTTTGTTTGTAGGGGTGTGCTGTGATGTGATATGGCCATGATTGTGATTATATATGATGTATGCAATGTTCCTTATTGTAAGTTGGCAACCGGCAGGAGCCATATGGTTGTCTTTAATTTATGTTAAGACCCGCGTGTCTATTCAAATTAGTTGTAATAGTTGAAGCCGGTGGACGACAACCATGGAGAAGCGTCATTGACCTTGATGCAATGCCGATGATGATGGAGATCATGTTCGTGCTTGAAGATGGAGATCGGAAGCACAAAGAAGAAAGGCCATATCATATCACATATTATTGAATTGCATGTGATGTTAATCCTTTATTCATCTTGTATTGATTAGTAGACGACGGTAGCATTATAAGATGATCCCTCATGCACATGAATTTCAAGTCATAAAGTGTTCACCCTTAGTTAGCACCGTTGATAAAGCTTGTTGTTTCGAAGCACCACGTGATGATCGGGTGTGTTAGATTCTGCAAGTGTATACAACGTGAGCAAGCCAGATTTTCTCATGCAGAAACTAAGGTTTGATCTTGACGAGCCTAGCATGTACAGACATGGCCTCAGGAACACGGATTACCGAAAGGTAGAGCATGAGTCATATAGTAGATATGATGAACATGTTGATTGTTCGCCATTGAAGCTATATCAACTCTCGTGATGATCGGTTTTGATGTGGTGGATTTGGTTCGTGTGATCACTAAAACAATGTGAGGGATATTGTTTTGAGTGGGAGTTCAATTATTAATTAGAACTCAATTTATCATAAACTAAATTAAAGTGAAATTGCATAGTTATTGTAGTCATTGGCATCCGTTTACCACCTTGCGCTTAGTTATAATTGAGATAATAGAACTATAGAATTCTGGTTAGTTACTTTACGAACTGGTATCGTATTGTTTTGAAGTGTTAATCTAAAGTTTAAAAGTCCTATTGCAAACTTTCAGTAAGTTCCGGTTACTCCATGAAGTTTAATAATTAGTATTAAATCAAGAGTAACAATTCCAAGTGTTAGTATCATGTTTGTTTCCATGATTCTTGATATTCAAAGGATTGTCTTAATATCAAGGTTATCTAGGATCTGAAAGAGTTGTTTCAGAAACCATGATGTGTGGAAGATATTGTGATATCTGAAACGAAGTTTTGGTTGCAACATGATAGAGTATAATATGGCTAAAGTCTTGTTCTCATATTTGATGAAAATGTGCAAAAGGTTGGAGACACTTGTTGTCCTAATCCTCCAAAAGGTTTTGGATAGCAACATTATACTCATAATTCATCGTTATAAGCTAACAGTAGCTTGATCATGGACGATTCCATGATAAGGGTGAATATTTGATGTAGGTAAAATGTTTACTACACCAAGAGATTACTAAAGAAAGGAATATGAAAGAACACCAAATATTTGATGATGGTGATCTACTTCAAAGTGCAAGTCCAAAGACATTGGTATTTAATTATGCACGCTTTGGACTATATGTCATATGTATGACTCCACTATTGATGTTGATAGATTCTTTCAAATAGAAAAGGAAATACTGAAAGAGAATCTCATAAATATATGGCAGAAAGGAAAAGACTAGAATTGTTCAGCTTAAGTATATAGAAGATATACATGTTATGGCTATATTCTTTGCTTATTAAACAATGTGGTTCTCAAGTATTTGATACTGAATTTGTTGGTGTGAATCGTCATACGAAACAACACAATTCATGAACTACAATGGCCTAAGTAACTAGCAAAAGAATATGTGATGATGTTCATCGAGAACAAATAAAGGGTTATTGTGTTGCTCGTTAAACATCAAAGCTTGCCTTCAAAGATTTGTTTTATCAGGTATTATGAGAACAAAAGGGTTGTTCAAATAATTACCGTAATCCATAAAAGATGGATTCGCAAATCTCGTTGGAGACATCACATCCATAAAACTAGTGCTAAAGATGTCGAAAGACAAATTGATTGAAAGATCACTTAGGAAGTGACATCGCCGTTTAAATTATACTGAAAAGAAAACATGAAGAAACTCCATGTGGATGGAATTTTGGAGTCTTTTGATTTTGATCAAATGACACTTGTGAAACTTTCCTAGAGATAATTGAAACTTCGTTCATAGGCCAAAAGGGAACGAAAGACTAGCTTATTGGAATTTGTACATATTGTTGTACGAAGTCCATTATGTGTAGTCAAGAGCGATGGATTTTAACTTCATTTGTTTTTCCGAAATTTTGAGTGAATATATGAATATTTACTTAATAAGGATGAAGTATGAAACATTTGAAAAGTTCAAAGACTTTCAAGATGAAGTGCAAAATCATTGTAACAAGAATATAAACAGTTTATGATAAAGATCATAAAGGAAGATATTTGAGTTACAGAGTTTAGCATAATACCTAAGATTTAAGGAATCGTTCCGTGGATTTGCATTTCCCGAAATACCATAAGGGTATGGAGCGTTCGAGATATGTAATTAAACCTTGTTTGACATGGTAAGATCAAAGGTATAATTCATAAAACTACCATTATATTTTAAAGATTAAAAGCTTTAGAGATTACCGTTTTTCCACTGAAAAGAGCTCCATCATAATCCGTTGAAATGCACCATATAAAGTTATGGTTTGGGATAAAACCCAAGTTGTCCTTTCTTAAACATTGGTTTGCTATGCATAAGAAAGATGTTTGCAACCAAAGTCGAATGAACCTGTCTTTGTATAACTGTTAAGTATTCCTCCATAAACACCGAAGACAAAAGTGTTTGTCGCTTAGAACGTCAAGTTTCTTTAAGAAGGAATTTTTCGTGAAAAGATAAGTGGGAGGACAATAGAACTTTGATAAGGTTAAAAGAACCTTAGCTATATGTGCAAAGTTGCGCAACACCGAAAAGTGTTCTGGAGGCAGCAACAATGCTCATGGCTCACGTGCCTCAAAGTTTGTGGTCACGGAGATCTAAGTTCCTATTGAAACAAGTAGATCGGGTAAACAATCAAATACCAAGATTTGAGGGTTGAATCATTATTTGAGAATAATGAACCGACTACATGCAAAGAAGCGATGATGGGCCCTGACTCCGTCAAATGGCTTGAAGCCATAAAATACGTGATAGTTCCATACACGAGAAATCAAGTTTTGAACTTGAAGGACCCTCGAGAAAGGTGTAAGACCTTACAGTTGTGTTTGGATCTATAAATAAATAGACATGGATGTTGCACATCTATGAAATAGTCGACATGTTGGGAAAGAGTTCACAACAATGTTCAAAGGTTGACTATGACAAGATCTGATCTTTCATAGCGATATTTAGTCTAGACGGATTAGTGTAGCAACCACTACATATAATTTTATTATATGGTAGTTGAATAAACAAAACAAGTTCTTCTAATAGAAGGGTTACCTAGGACGTGTGCATGACACAGTCCAAAGGGTTTTGTTAAAATTCAAGGGATGCTAAAAACATATGCAAACTTCAATGGTTGAAGTAAGCATAGCGGAGTTGGAATCTTCACTATGATGAAACTGTTAAAAGAGTTTAATTTCATCAGAGACAATGAAGATGCTTGCATTTGCAAGAAATTAAGTGGGAGCGCTAAGACATGTTTCTAATACATTATGTGGAAGACATATTGTTGATTGGAAATAATGTATCTTTTATTAACACATATTAAGAATTTCATCCCGATGAAAGACTTAGGCAAAACCCAAATATTTGGCATCAATAGACGCTGATATGGTTGTGCCAGAAGTACATAGACGAGATATTGAGTGAGTTCAATATAGAAACTACAAGAAAAGGTTCTTGTCGCACAGAAAGGATTGAAAGATTTCAATGTTGATGATATATTCAAGTGTATTGACATTTGGTAAAGTGAAACAAATAATCAAGTATAGATTGATACTTGATGTATGAAATCACAAAGAGTATTTATATCAATCATACTGTGATATGTACAAATCCAGATATGTCCTATGCTCTAAATGTTGTGAGCAAATACCAGAATGATTCGTAAGATGATCATTGGACAATAGTAAGGATATTCTTATGATCTTTTGGAAGAACTAAGAGTATATTATTTGTAGAAGTGACAAATAGATGGTTAGTTCATTGTAAAAGTACTACATTGATACTAGCTTTGTCACAAAGTACAAATTAAGTTTATCTCAATCTAAACTAAGGGTGGCACAATATAATGGAAAGTGAGTTCCATAATGGAATTGGATGAGTTCCAAAGTTAAGACATTGTGACAGATACTACAACAAAAGGCTAAGTATATGACTGCTATTTTAGCAGCAAAAGAGGGCATTTGTGTCAAATAGTTTGTTATCAAACTAGGTGTAGTTCAGTGAAGGATAATACTATGAAGATATATTGTGACAATATTATCAACATGTTTTAACCCCAAAG
The DNA here is from genome assembly GCA_030063025.1 of Avena longiglumis. Lineage (NCBI taxonomy): Eukaryota > Viridiplantae > Streptophyta > Magnoliopsida > Poales > Poaceae > Avena > Avena longiglumis. The sequence goes on from CP125977.1 coordinate 503,250,951, forward strand.
AGCTAAAGGTCACACCGAAAGACCAAATTTATACAAAGCCATCTCATTAGAGAATGAGTGATGCGAGAGGCAAAGACATGCAATTACACGGACACGGAAGTGTCGATCCGAGATCAGTTGACCACTAGCAATCGTGTACATACAACACCGGAAAGCCATAGGTGTTGAATACACAAAGGTTTGAAACTAGATTATTGACTCTAGTGCAAGTGGGAGATTGGAGATATGCCCAAGAGGCAATAATAAAGTGGTTATTATCATATCTTCACACTTATGATAAATGTTTACATACCATGCTATAATTGTATTAACCGGAAACATTAATACTTGTGTGATTTGTAAACTAAAATAAGAGTCCCTAGTAAAGCCTCTTGTTAAACTAGCTTGTTGGTTAATATATGATCATGGTTTCCTGATCATGAACATAGATATGTTATTAACAACAAGATCATATCATTAGGAGAATGATGTGATGGACATACTCCTATAGATAAGCGTAGCATAAAGATCAAGTCATTTCAATAGTTCAATTGCTATATGCTTTCTGATACATAGTAACCTAATTCCTTCGACCATGACATCATGCATATCACCTTTACCGGATGGATTCTTTGATGTCATCAAACACCACACCGTAACTGGGTGGCTATAAAGGTGGCATTGAGTGTTCGGAAAGTATTGGTTGAAACACATGGATCAAGAGTGGGATTTGTCCATCCATATGACGGATATATATACTCTGGGCCCTCTCGGTGGAATGTCATCCAATTAGCTTGCAAGCATGTGACTAGCTCACAAGGGATCACATATCACGGGAACGAGAAAAGAGTACTTATCGGTAACGAGGTTGAACTAGGTATGCAGAGATACCGACGATCATAACCTCGGATAAGTAAACTATCGTGAGACAAAGGGAAATTGGTATCGTATGTAAGTGGTTCATTCGATCGCAAAGTAATCGTAGAAATATGTGGAAGCCATATGAATTCCCAGATTCCTCTATTGGTTATTGTTCGGAGAAGTGTCTCGATCATGTCCGCATAATTCACGAACCGTAGGGAGACACACTTAAGGATTCGACGTTGTTTTGAGTAGTTATGGTATTATGAGAAAGAGACCGAATGTTTTTCGGAGTCTCGGATGGGATCCGGGATATCACGAGGTGATCCGGAATGGTCCGGAGAATAAGATTCATATAAGGAAAGTCCCGTTTCGGAGTTCGGGAATGATTCCGGTGTTTTCATCGGGAATGTTCTAGAAGGTTCCGGATTGTTCGGCACTCCGGGGGGGAGGGTACATGAATGTGTCATTACATATTGAATGATTGCATCATGTACTAAGTGTTCTTGCTGTTCCAAAACTGAAAAGTCAAACTGCCAGTTTGAAAGTCAAACGGCTAAAACAGAGCGTGGAAAACAGAAACGTGGGAAGCGAGCTGGGAAACAAGCAAGAGGTGGTTGGAACCGACTTGGGGAGTCCCTCCAAGCCGGTAGCCACCCAAGGCCGACTTGGGGAGGGACTCCCTCCCCTTGGCCGCCCCTCCCACCTATAAAAGGAGGTACAGGGCCTCCTCCTCTAGACACACAAGTTCCTATCCTCTAATCTCCGGTTTAGAGACGTTTTGGTTTAGAGCTTCTAATTGCTCTAGCCTGCGGTTTAGAGCCTTCTAATTGGTGTGTCTAATCTCTAGACCACTAATATCTCTCTCTCATACTCCACCATACTCGCTCCGGCTTAAAGCCTCGGGATCTCCCTCTACTTAGGTACCACGCCCGTTGTCTTTGCGGAATCGCGAGGAGAGTGGTACAACCTCCGCTGCTGGAACAAGGGAGAGGAAGGTCTTCGTCGCCGAACCGAACGTGTGACCATTGCGGGAGCGCCTTGGGAGCATGCGCCGGAAGGATCGTCTACACGATCTTGAGATTGGAAAGAGTACGACTACATCACCCACGAGAATCTGCTCTCGTTAACCGCTTTGGAATCTTCGAGGGTAAGTTATTCCATCGACACGTTGCTACAATCTAATAGATAGATCTTGGCTTGTTTGTTTGTATGCGATAGAAAATTTTTGTTTTCCATGCTACGAACCCCTACAAAGTGATGAGAGGGGAGTATAATGGTGTGAAGAATTCGAGCGGGAGTGGCCTCTATTTATAGTCGAGCGAGGGGAACGACGGGGCACACGGTGAGCTCGTCGGGGGCGATGGTACATGCGATTATTGGAATGGGAGAAGGTAGGGGACGGTGCGGTGTTCCCTGGCGATGCTCAACGACATGGTTTCGAGGCATGGGGCGGTGCGGCTTGGTCTAGAACATGCGACGCTCTGCGCGGCAGAGGCGGCGTCTTCGACGGCGAGCGGTGGCTGTGCGTCACGGGGTGGCGAATGGGGATGTCTGGCGGTCTCCTGGGTCGGTGGGGATTGTGTATGCACACGGCGAGGATGCATGGCCCGGTCGAGGGTGGCGCTCTGGCGCATGCTCGGCATGGTCGCTGGTAGTCTGGGCGCGGTCCGTGCGTGTGGTCCAGGGGTTGGCAAGGTTCGAGCGGTGGACAGGGAGTGGCGGTGGACGGTGGGCTGCCTCCCAGACATGCTGGATAGGCTTGTTTCTTCTCCTAGCTTGCTGTCGACATGGGGGTGACAAGGTTGGCTTTGACTGTTCACCATTGATGGCAATTCCAAGCTTACAGTGGTGCTAGTGCTTGGTTAATCTTGCTAGATGATCTACTGAGCTGGTTGTGAGCTAGATAGGGAACCAGTTAGGCAAGAATCAGTGCTCACAATAGTGTTTAGATTTTGTATGATTTGTGTCTGCAACCTGTTTGATGAAATGGCCGCATGAATTTAAGTTTTGAATTTTGAAAAGATTTTTGGTGTGTGTGCTGGGTTGATGCTAGGGAGTCTGCAGATGCTTGGGTTTTTAAAGTTGAGCTTGTTTGAGTGGTTTTTGAAAAAGTGGGATCTTCCCATATGATAAAGATTCAATTTTGAATTGTCATTTAAACTATGCATTTGAAAGTTTCTGGATGATCACAAAGTGGTCCTTGATACCTTGTTATGAGTACATTCAAGGGGTGCAAAGATCCAGAAAAGTTTCTGTTAGGTTCTGAAAGTTTGAGGCAGCCAAAGTAGGCATGGGAGTTAAATTGGTCAAAGTGACCATTCCTTTATTTTACTTGTTTTGATTTATTTGTCTTTATGAAAAGTTTGGGAAATGTTTAGATGATGTTTATTTCACCTAAGCATCCATTAAGAAGCAATGGAACACATAAACAAAGTGGTTCAAAAGAATTCAAAATGAAATGCATACTCACATGCATGCTTCCATAATTTTATTTAGAAGTTTTTGTTAACCCTAATTTTGATGATTATAGTTTGATGATCCAAGTTTAGTATTTTTGGGATGTTACAAACCTTCCCCCCTTAAACAAAATCTCGTCCCGAGATTTGAGAAAGGACGAAAAGATTACCTAGGATTTGAAGAGATCGGGAAACTCCGTCCTGATGTGATCTTCGCGCTCCCAGGTAGCTTCCTCTTCTGTGTGGTTGCTCCACTGAATCTTGAGAAACTTGATGCTTCGGGTTCGGGTAGTTCGAAAAGCTTCTTCCAAAATACGGATGGGTACTTCAGGATAGGTCAGGTCATCGTTGATCTCTATGGTCCGATGGTCGATATTTTTGAACACTTCGGTCTTCTCGGGGACTTCGAGACACTTGCGAAGTAATGAGATATGGAACACATTATGTACGGCTGACATATCTTCGGGCAGTTCCAGTTGATACGATACTTCTCCTCGACGGTTTAGAATCTTGAAAGGTCCGATATATCCGGGGGCTAACTTTCCTTTGAGTTGGAAACACTGCATTCCCTTCAATGGCGACACTTTCAGATAAACAAAATCTCCTATGTTGAAGGCGAGGACTCTATGTCTCTTGTCGGCGTAACTCTTCTGTCTGGATTGGGCGGTCTTGAGGTGCTCACGAATCTTGTGAACCTTCTCTGCTGCTTTTCGTAGGATGTCGGGTCTGAAAATCTGACTCTCTCCTACTTCCGACCAGTTCAAAGGGGTGCGACACTTTCTTCCGTATATAAATTCAAATGGGGCCATCTGCAAACTGGCTTGATAAATGTTGTTGTAGGAAAATTCTGCAAACGGCAGACAGTCTTCCCACTTGGATCCATATTCTAACACACATGCTCTCAGCATATCTTCGAGTATTTGATTTACTCGCTCCGTTTGTCCATCGGTCTGAGGGTGATACGCGGTACTAAAATCTAGACGGGTTCCTAAACCTTCTTGAACTTTCTTCCAGAATCTCGAGGTAAACTGAGTTCCTTGATCCTATACGATGTTCTTGGGGACTCCATGCAAACTAACGATTCTAGCGATGTACAACTCCGCTAGCTTCGAACTCTGATACGTGGTTTTGACGGGCAAGAAATGGGCGACTTTGGACAATCTGTCCACTATGACCCAGATAGAGTCATTTCCCCTACTAGAAGTAGGCAGTCCAGTGATAAAGTCCATTCCTATAGAATCCCATTTCCATTCCGGAATCTGCAAGGGTTGCAACAATCCAGCGGGTCTTTGATGTCCTGCCTTGACTCGCTGACAAATATCACACTTGGCGATATAGCTTCCGATTTCTCTCTTCATCTTATGCCACCAAAATTGCTCTTTTAAATCTTGATACATCTTAGTTCCTCCGGGATGTATAGAATAAAGAGTATCATGAGCCTCATTCAAAATGACTTCTTTCAACTCAGAATCTGATGGTACACAAAGGCGTCCTTTGTACCACAAAACTCCTTCTTCGTCTTCGGTGAATCCGGGTACCTTGCCTGTACTGATACGATGCTTGATTCCGTCGAGACTAGCATTTCCCTTCTGCGCCTCTTTAATCTAACTGATCAAAGTGGGCTGGAGTTCTATGCTAGCTAAAAATCCTTCACTTACTAATTCCATCCGAAAAGCTTCCATCTCTTTGTGCAAACTTGGTTGCTCCTTCAAGATCATGGAGTTCAAGCGGCACGGCAATCTGCTAAGGGCATCGGCTACCACGTTGGCTTTACCAGGGTGATAGTGAATGTCCAGGTCGTAATCCTTGATTATCTCAATCCATCTCCTCTGCCTCATATTAAGCTCCTTCTGAGTGAATATATACTTTAAGCTCTTGTGATCCGAATAAATCTCACAACGGTTTCCCATTAGGTAATGCCTCCATGTTTTCAGGTCTAGAACGGCTGCGAGTTCGAGGTCATGGGTTGGGTAGTTTTCCTCGTGTTGCTTCAATTGTCGAGATAGATAAGATACAACCTTGCCTTCTTGCATTAGCACACATCCGAGACCAATCTTGGATGCGTCACAATACACATCGAAGGGCTTGGTTGTAACATACCAAAAATAATAAGCTTGGATCATCAAACACTAATCATCAAAATTTAGAGTTAACAAAAACTTTGCTAAATAAAATTATGAAGGCATGCATATGTGTATGCATGGATTTTGAAATTCTTTTGAACCACCTTGTTTGTTTGTTTCATTACTTGTAAAATGTTTCTTAGGTGAAATAAACATCATATAAAACATTTCCCACACTTTTCATAAGGACAAGTAAATCAAAACAAATATATTAAGGGAATGGTCATTTTGACCAATTTAACTCCCATGCCTACTTTGGCTCTCTCAAACTTTCAAAACCTAACAGAAACTTTTCTGGATCTTTGCACCCCTTGAATGTACTCATAACAAAGTATCAAGGCCCACTTGGTGATCATCCAGAAACTTTCAAATGCATAATTTAAATGGCAATTCAAAATTGAATCTATATCATATGGGAAGATCCCACTTTTTCAAAAACCACTCAAACAAGCTCAACTTTCAAAACCCAAGCATCTGCAGACTCACCAGCACCAACCTAGCACACCCACCAAAAATCTTTTCAAAATTCAAAACTTGAGTTCTTGCGGCCATTTCATCAAACAGGTTGCAGACACAAATCAAACAAAATCTAAACACTATAGTGAGCAGTGATTAGAGCCTAACTTGTTCCCTCTTTAGCTCACAACCATCTCAGTAGATCATCTAGCAAGATAAACTAAGCACTAGCCCCACTGTAAGCTTGGCATTTTCATCAATGGTGAACAGCCGAAGCTAACCATGCCACCCCAGTGGAGACAGCAAGCTAGGAAGAGAAACAAGCCTAGGCAGCATGTCTGGGAGCAAGCCAACACCCCACCGCCACTCCCTGTCCATCGCTCGAACGCTGCCAGCCACTGGACCACACGCACGAACCATGCCAACCTCGGCAGCAACCATGCCGAGAGCACGCCCCGTGCGCCACGCCGACAAGCGCCAGACGCGCGCCGCCTGGCGTGCATACTTGATCACCACCGTCCCAGCAACCCCGCAGACACGCTCGTTCGCCGCCGTGTGGACCACGCGCGCTGTGCGCCATTAAAATCTCCGTCGGGCACGCGCAGAGAACCACCGCGTTCCGACCAAGCCGCACCGCCCCACGCCTCGAAACCATGTTGTTGAGCATCGCCAGGGAGCACCTCACCGTCCCCTACCTTCACCCATGCCGATAGCCGTCTGTACCACCGCCCCCGACGAGCTCACCATGCGCCCCGTCGGTCCCCTCGCTCGACTATAAATAGAGGCCACCCCCAGTCGAATTCTTCACACCATTCTACTCCCCTCTCCTCATTGATTGTGCCACACCGTTCCCGAAACAAGGCGAGCACCACCTCGTCGGAATTTCACCGGAGCCCGCCGCCTCTGGAGAAGAAGGGAGCCAGCGATTGGAGCCGCCCCAGGAGAAGCCACCGGTACCAAGAGATTCTCTGTCGTCGACTTCGTCGTTCGCCCGCCTCGCCGACCCTCGCCAGCACCCCGGTGAGACCCCAGTGACCCCCACCTGCCACGCTAGGTTTCTGTCTCGCCGGCGTTGCTCAACGTCGACGATGACTCCTAGCCGTTGGATTAGAATCAGATCGAACGACCCACAGCGCCCCATACCATACCCCTCATCCTTTGGCGAGTGGGGACACCCACTTAAACAGCCATGGAGCGCTTAGCAAGGTGCCCAAGAACTTTTCCGCATGACCTAGTTATTCAAATTAAACCTTTTTCTTTTTAATTCAAACACACTTCTATACCCATTTTCAAAAATCAACCCAGGTCGATTCAGTGCACCATTTTGAATGAAACCAATTTTGTTGGAAAGGCCTGTGAATGCCGAATCCAAACCCGTTGGATTCAAGTCATTTGGATCTGTAGATCATCCTTGGTAAAAATAACAAGGCAGAAGCTTTTCTGCATTCAAACATTTTTCAAAGTTAAACCATAATAGCTTTTGAGTTGATTCCAACTCTCAAAAATCACATTTAACCATACCTTTCAGAATATATAAAAATATATAGGGTTACTTACAGAAATATTGTTCAAGTAATAAAAGAATACTACATAGGCATTTCTAGCCATTCTAATTAATTAAAATAAAAGGGTAAAACCTTATTAAATTGTGACACAATTTTAAATCACATTCCCATGAACTAAAATATGTGGTGATGACATGTGTCAACATGATCCCATGTTTGGTTTGGAGAATATTAAATCTTAAGTAGTTTTTCAATGAGTAGAAATTACTTTTCTAAAAATGAAAAGAATTAAACCAAACCCAAATCTTGTAATGTTAGTGATGATGCTAGATCATCTATAGGACCCTTGTGTGTGATGATTGCAAGTAGTTAAGTATTGCTTGGTGATTGTGTACATCGTATTTATTTATAGACGCTAGTACCGACCAAGGATACGAGGAGGAAGGAGGATTCTACGAAGAAGAAGCCGAGGAGAACTTCAACCACTGCTCTACACAAGGCAAGCTAACACTTGCAAGATACTCTACTTTAGCAAGCCAGTAACCTTGCAAGCTGATACTATACCTAAGCAAGCTTATACTTGCATTTATGCAAGCAAATACTTGCTTGTTTTCATGCCAACTATATGCCTTAAGCATATGTTATCATACCCACTTGATAAACCAATCCTAGTTTTACTTACAAGCTTCTTACTTTATTTCTTTATCAAAGCTCTTACATAGATTTTACCTAAGTGAATGGTAGATACTAGAAAGATATGTGAAGGTTTCTCACATCCCAAAATTTTCCAAATCTGGTAATGTGAAAATAAATGAATAAAATAAAACTTTGTTTGATTTTCAGGGCCAGAAGAAACCTTTTGAATTCAATTGGAACTTCAAACCTATTGGGATTAAATAAAATCCTAGAGGGATTTAAAAAGATAAACATTTTAAATAAAGGAAAATAAAATATTTTGGAAATACTATTTTGGATCTTTTAAATAAAAAGATTTGGTTTACAAAAGAAAAGGAGGTTTTATAAATAAAGATTATTTTATAAAGCCCAAATAAACCTAGGCCAAGATTTTGAAATAAAAACATTTTGTTTTGATAAAAATAGTAAAGGCTTAATTAAATAAATTAATAAGGATCTAATATCCAAGTTTTATTAATAAAGGTTTTACTATTTCCAAAATAACAAAACTTATTTATTTATTTAAAAATAAGTTTTCCAAGTATTTTATATTTCCAAATAAAACCTACTATTTTGGTTTTGGAAATAATTAGATTTCCAATAAAGATTTAAATAAAACAAAACCCATTTGATTTAATAACAATGGTCTATTTATTTAATTAATAATGGACCCTATAAATAAAATTATTATTTTCATTTTTGTTTTTGGTTTAAGTTACTGAACAGAACCAAATTCAAATGAAAAGTTTGGTGATTGTTTGAATTGATTTGAACATTGTTTGTTGGTTTGAATTGTCAAAACAGAAATTAGAATTAGAAAAAGAAAAAGATTGCAGAAAGGAAAAAATAGGATCTGGACCAGCCCAGCCGGCCAAGCCCACGAGCCCAACAAACCAGCCCAGCTCCCCTCCCCGAAGAAAAACGATTCGCACTCAGATTCTAAACTAAACAGACGCTGACTGGTGGACCCTTCCCTCGCTCCTTTTCCCACTGACCAGCAGACCCCACTTCTCCAGCCCGTCTCCTTCCTCGCGACGACCACGCCGGCCGTTTCTGCCGTTGATGTTGCGGCTTGAATACGCATTGATTCCGCGCCTTAACCTCGTTGTGACTGCACGCTATTAATCGCCAGCGTCTCCTCCTCCTTCCCCTCATACGCCACTCCCTCTCTGCCCCGAGGCTGCCTTAATTTGAGCTCGCCCTCCCACTGCTCCGACGAGCTTTCTCCTCCAATTTCGGCCAGCACTCGCCACCTCCTGCCTCCCCGACCAGGCTCACACCTTCACCACTCCCTGGCGCATCTGCCTATACCCTTCGTTCGACCGTGGGCTCCCCAGAGCATCACCTTCGTCAAGCCCCGACCTCGCTGCCGTCTGTCTCGTCTCCGTCGATCTCCCCAGGTAAAATCCGACCGTCCCGACCACTCTCGTTCACACACACAGCATCTCCTTGATCGTACACGTCTAACCATGCCTCTGGTTTGCCTTCTCATGACCCGTAGCATCGTCTTCGACCTCGACCAGAGCCAACCGTCGCCAGACCAAAATCCGGCGAGGAATTCCTCCTGCCCTCGTGCGCCCCTTGCCCCGTCGACCACACGTCAAGCACCACCTCGTCCTCGCGATCTCGGTGAGCTTACTCCCTCCCTGTTTCGCTTCCTGCCTCGCCAGCGCCGCCACTATCTGGCCGCTCCGCCGCTCGCCGTTGTCCTAGCGCCGCCAGCTTTTGGCAATTCAATAGGAGCCGTTCGATCTAGATCGGGCGAGCAAGATTAGATCACTTAACCGCGAAGGGGTATGCTTTCTGGACCGCACGATCTAATTAGATCCAACGCACCGCAGAGCCGATCCGGCCGAACCGGTACCGTCCAATGAGATTGCGACGCGTTGCCAGGTCTGTTTAAAACAGAATTTGAAAAACAGATTTAAGTTGCAATTTCAAACCTTTGTAACTTTAGATCCACACGTCCAAAAATTGCAAATTTGTTACCGTTAGAATCAGTAGAACAAACCCTAGCCAACCATGCCTTTGGTTTAGTAAATAGTATCTGTTAGTTTGCTTGTTTTTGCACATACTTTTGTGTGCTTGTTTAGATTAGAAATATTGTTTAAAAATGTTTTTAGGGTTAAAACCTTTGCAAAATGGTTTGTTGTAAACTCACTGACCCTAGGAACCAATCCATAGATTGGAAAATGATTTTGGTAAAGTTTAGGATGGAAAACTTGAATTAGCCCATTTCTAGCCAAATAAAAGTAATGGATTTATTATGAAAATAAATTTAGAGTAAAAAAACTTTGGGAAAATGTTTGGACCAAACCTACTGGCCATAAACACCAAGTTTTGAGAAACAACAACTTATTTGGTGAACCACTTAAAGTTGTTGCTTGGTAAAAATATTTTCTCACCACATAAAATGATGAATGGAATTGAAAGTGGATTTTGGATAAAACCCTTTTGCAAATGACTTTGCCATTTTGGTGAATGACCACTTTGGACCTTACAAAGTTTAGAAGCCTAGTGGAGACCACCTTTACAAATAGAACCATCCTTTGCATGCTTACATGCATGATTTAGATCCCATTGTTTTATGTGTGTGAAATTGTTTGATTGATTATTGGTTTGGAATGCTAGTTGATTTTGTGTTTTCTTGATTGACTTGTAGTGAAGTTAGAAAAGTGTGAGACTAGCAAGATCAAGGAGTGAACCAACATTCCCTACCAAAAAGTCAAGTTACACTATCATCTAAAGTCCTACTATTTTCTTATACTTAGTGGATTTTGAAAACATGCATGAAAACAATTTTATACTTATGCTATGCTAAATCCTAATAGGATTCCCTATACACTCCTTAGTGAAAACATTGTAATTGTTACATGCTTAGCCATGCTATAATTTGAAAAGAGATACATGTTGAGATTTTATGAAGTTGAGAAAAGGACTTGTGATTTTATATAATAAAACAAGGACTCAATGAACCACCTGGGTGGCCAAGGATACTTTGAGTTTTTGGAGAAGGTGGCAACAAAAGTAACCATGTCTATGGCAATCTCTTTGTGTTGTGCTCCAAAGGAAACCACCCAGGAAACTTAGAGATTGAACATGTTTCTCCAATTGTGGCTTTCGTGTGCAACCACATGCTATTATGGCTCTGGCTTAGTCAACTACATTGGGAAGACCCATGCATTGTCTTCAGTTTACTAGACATGGGGATCTGGAATGCTTCATGGGTGCTGAAGACAAGCTAGCAATGGTGTATGGGAGGACCCTTTGGAAAGACTTCGTCACATTCTCAATCTGCCAGTACTCCATCTTGGTGAGCACTAATCCAGTAGGCCACTGGTGGCAAAAGGATGGGATTGTGACATGTGGGTAAAGTGTACTCCTTCTGCAGAAGATAATAAAATCTAAGTACTTAGCCGTGTCCCCGGTTATGGACAATACTGAGCAACTAAAGTTTGAAGCTATGGGAGATCTCGACATTCTAATTTCTAAAAAGAAAACTTTTAAGGACTTGATGCACTTGGGGTTACCAAGGAGCTCAAGAGAATTTGACAAAACTTGATGTACTTGGGGTTACCAAGGAACTCAAGAGATTTTGTTGAAAACATGAACACTTGGGGTTACCAAGGAACTCATGAGATTTTATAGAACTTGATGCACTTGGGGTTACCAAGGAGCTCAAGGGATTTTGACAAGGACTTGAACACTTGAGTTTCTACCAAGGAGTTCAAGGAACTTGGAAAAGGAGATTGGACAAAGGACCAAAACCATTTTGAAAAGATAGGATAAAATATTGCTTTATGCAAATAAGCCTAAACTCTACTTAGCCAAATATGCATGTAATGATAGGATCCACTTATATTCAACATAGTAGTGAACTTGCCAATACAATTCAAATGTATTGACCCTTGTGGCTGTAACTTGTAATGTTGCAGGTTTGATTGATTTTAGTGAAGATTGTTTAATTAGGATTACAAAGTTTACAACCAACATCTGCCTGTGGCACCTTGAAGATGAAGGACCCCATGACTATAGTTATTCCGCTGCAATGTAATGTAATAGCCAAATGAGCTATATTTGATGTAATAAAATTTTGTTATTCCTGGTTATAAAGTTATATTATGACCTTTGTTTCTTGATATTACATCTAAACTGTGGATGCTAGCTATTGATCCAGGGACTAGCATTGTAAACACAGGGGACACCACCTTATGTTAATAAAGGTTGGGACACTCCCTCTATAGATGGTATCAGAGCATTGTGTTTCCTGTAGGATTTGTAAACCTAGGATTGGACAAAAAACCCTTAGAAAAATAGGAGTGTATTTGTTCCAAAAACTTATTTACAAAAACACTTGTAAACTCTTTCCTCAACCATTTTGGTTTCAACTCTACATCTCTTCTATTTTAACTTGATGGAAAAACCTACCCATGACCAAAGACTACACCATGTGCAAAGGACTTCTTCAACTTCTTCAACTCTAATGACTTCAACTTCTTCAACTCTAATGACTTCAACTTCTTCAACTCTAATGACTTCAACATCTTCAGCATGTTCACCAAGGACTTCCAATTTGGATGACACTAAGGACTACAAGTAAGACAAGGAAATCTTACTCAATATTTAGAGACTGAGGGAATGCAAAAGTTAGAAGGGGCCTACATCATTTGAAGTATTGCAACCAAGAGTTTTTCTCAAGGAAACCATGATCTCATACAGGAAGAATCATGAAGGAAGGAAAGATCACAAGTGAACCATATAGATGGACCACCATATTTTAGTTAAGACAAACACACCAACTTATGAGGTGTAAATAAAAATATTTTGTTGCCTAAGTATGTGCTTGAACCCTGTGTTTGAGTGAAATGTTTTGTTTTGATTGCATGCACATTGTTTGAGTGAATTGTGATGTGAGTGATTAGAATTTATTCCTTAGAAATATCTTGCCTATTCTAATCTTCATTCAACCCAAACAGATGACTACTCCAAGAGATTCCAACCTCAAGGTTGATGACACCAACACCAACGAAGAGGACAGCATGAAAGAGCTCATAGCAACCCAACACCAGTTGAACCAAGTGACAGCTCAGTTCATAGCCAACACTAGTGGAGAAGATCCAAAGCTACAAGGATTCTTGGAAACTCAAGGCCAACTAATGCTTAAGGTGACTGATCAAATGATCAAAATGGAAGAAAGCTATCCTAAAAGAGTTAGTGACAACAAGGATGACAGAAACATCATTCTATATGGAGCACCAGCTTGCATTATTTGTGGAGACAAGGATCATACTTCCAAGGAGCATGGAGATCAATGCCCCAACTGTAAAGAGAAACATCCTGTTGGACAATGTCCCACTTCTCAAGCTACTTGCTACCTATGTGAAGGAAACAACCATGTTCCTATCCAATGCCCCATCTATTCCATGGTGAAACAAAGGAAACAAGATGGATCCAAGTTTACCAAGAATGTTGATGGCAAATGCAAAGGACCACTTATACCTCCAAACAAGACAACCCAATTCAAAGGACTAAAGAAACCCAAGAAACAAAAACAGGACATGAGCCTTGTGCAATGTCGTAAATGTAAGGAAATGGGACACTACTCCAGTGGATGCGCAGAGAACAAGAAGAATAAAGAGATTGGCCAAGTGATGTGCAACAATTGCAAAGAGCTAGGCCACTATGTAGCAACTTGTCCACAAGAGCCACGTAAAGAACTCAAGGACATCCATTGTTTCAACTGCAAGAATCCAGGACATTATGCAAGCAACTGTCCAGAAAAGATGAAGAACAAGTTGAACAAGCCTATGGAGAAACTCAACCTTGGCCCATGAGTCAAGCATGGAAACTAAGGACACAATGCAAATGTTGCTTAGAGAAATTTTCCCCAGGATCCCAAGAAGGACAATATGTAATTTTTGTTTGAAAATTTTTAAGGGTGGTAGTACCCTAGTTGTCTTGAGCCTACTTGTAACCCTAGCCTTCCCAAATCTCGGGACGAGATTTATTTTCAGGGTGGTAGCCTGTCACATCCCAAGATTTTCCAAATCTTGTAATGTGAAAATAAATAAATGAATAAAATAAAACTTTGTTTGATTTTCAGGGCCATAAGAAACTTTTTGAATTCAATTGGAACTTCAAACCTATTGGGATTAAATAAAATCCTAAAGGGATTTAAAAAGATAAACATTTTAAATAAAGGAAAATAAAATATTTTGGAAATACTATTTTGGATCTTTTAAATAAAAAGATTTGGTTTACAAAAGAAAAGGAGGTTTTATAAATAAAGATTATTTTATAAAGCCCAATTAAACCTAGACCAAGCTTTTGAAATAAAAACATTTTGTTTTGATAAAAATAGTAAAGGCTTAATTAAATAAATTAATAAGGATCTAATATCCAAGTTTTATTAATAAAGGTTTTACTATTTCCAAAATAACAAAACTTATTTATTTATTTAAAAATAAGTTTTCCAAGTATTTTATATTTCCAAATAAAACCTACTATTTTGGTTTTGGAAATAATTAGATTTCCAATAAAGATTTAAATAAAACAAAACCCATTTGATTTAATAACAATGGTCTATTTATTTAATTAATAATGGACCCTATAAATAAAATTATTATTTTCATTTTTGTTTTTGGTTTAAGTTACTGAACAGAACCAAATTCAAATGAAAAGTTTGGTGATTGTTTGAATTGATTTGAACATTGTTTGTTGGTTTGAATTGTCAAAACAGAAATTAGAATTAGAAAAAGAAAAAGATTGCAGAAAGGAAAAAATAGGATCTGGACCAGCCCAGCCGGCCAAGCCCACGAGCCCAACAAACCAGCCCAGCTCCCCTCCCCGAAGAAAAACGATTCACACTCAGATTCTAACCTAAACAGACGCTGACTGGTGGACCCTTCCCTCACTCCTTTTCCCACTGACCAGCAGACCCCACTTCTCCGCCGCCTCTCCTTCCTCGCGGCGACCACGCCCGTTCTGCCGTTGATGTCGCGCTTGAATCTGCATTGATTCCGCCTTAACCTCCGTGGATCGCACACTAATCGCCTGGCCTCCTCCTCCTTTCCCTCATCGCCACTCCCTCTGCCCCGAGGCTGCCTCAATTTGAGCTCGCCCTCCCACTGCTCCGACGAGCTTTCTCCTCCAATTTCGGCCAGCACTCGCCACCTCCTGCCTCCCCGACCAGGCTCACACCTTCACCACTCCCTGGCGCATCTGCACTGCCCTTCGTTGGGCGCCTGCAGCATCACCTTCGTCAAGCCCCGACCTCGCTGCCGTCTGTCTCGTCTCCGTCGAGCTCCCCAGGTAAAATCCGACCGCCCCGACCACTCTCATTCACGCACACAGCATGTAACACCCTCAGAATCGGGCCTATGCAAGTTTGAGCAAAATTCGCCAAACCCGCATAGAAACGATTCAAAGGTGCTACCAGCACTTTAAATGCGGGTGGAAAACGTAATAACATTACCCAACAGTCCTCGATGGGACCCACGAGCAGAGATATATATATAACTGACTCAAAGAGTCAAGAATACAAATATAATATACAAAGATCCAAATCACCTTAAAAGCGTTGGAGCGTCCGACTACGGACAAGATGCAAATGGGGCTAAGAGCCGAAGAATAACCAATGTCCATAACCTGCCGGGCCAAGCGGAAGGGTAACCCTACTAACGGCGTCGATCTCAAAACCTGCTTAAACAAAAGGGTGCCGACAAAGGGCAAAGGAAAAGAGGAGCGTCGATCGAGGCGATTACAGCGAGGCTAGAATTCGGCGGTCCTCGCCTACATAGGTATGGTGGACTGAAGCGGCAGCGGCAACATGCACTAAACAACCTATAGAGACTCGATACACTGGCGTCAAACAGAGGGGGTAAGAAGGGCCTATTCGGAACCAACCTGATTCTATCATCAAACAAACCCATCCTGGCGTTTCCCCCTCGAGACCAAACGAGGAAGTCAACCGAGGAACTCACACAGTTGGCAGTTTTATTTATTCAGTTATAGTTGCGGCACTTTACTAGTCCGGTGTAGATAATTGTCCTGATAAAATAAGCAGTGGGCCCTTTTAATTAACCATTCTGTTGTAGTTGCAGCAATTACTAATCAAATTCTGATAGCATGATGTAATCCCTAAACCCAGCAGTTGTTGGTACTTTTAATCAGCCAATTCCGTTGTAGTTGCCATACTTACTAGTCAGGTACAATGGTCGCAAGCGACACACAAAACAAGCAATTGTGGGCAGTATTAATTAGCCATTCCATTATAGTGAGGATGATTACTAGTAATTATAAGTCAAATTTATAGCAGTAAACTTTAGTTATGCTTGTCTATGATCGAGATACTGTGCTCCAAGTCGTCCATATCCGCGGACACGGCTTTCAGAAAGTTTTACCCGGCCGGGGTGCACCAATAGCAACACACGCTCGATCAGCCTCGGAAGAACCAAATCAAAACCCAACGAGGCTTTCACGACTGAACAATCACAAGATTCAGAAATATTTCAGGGGGCCACCCCTTAAGTAGATCCATAACGAAGCCGGTGACTCGAGACGGGCTCAAGGTTTGGGTAGACGGTGAGCACTGGGAACCCGAAAGTGTGGCTTGTCGACACAGCGAATCGTGTCCCGATCCTAAAGATGCAGTGTGCTCCTCGCACAATTTAAATACGTAGCATGGCATAAGTACAGGATCGTAAATAAAACCTCAAACTAGTTTGTGGCCCCAAGAAATAAGACGGAATCAAGCTCGGCCGGGGGCCCATATACCTCCGGATGTGGATAGCGCGATAAATCAAGGCAGTATCAAGTACTCGGGTCTTCGGACACAAGTGGGCGTCGAAACCAAATATTTTCTATCACCCACCGATGCCTCTGCTTATTTCAATTTTAGTTGTTAAACAGAAATTAAAATGACGAAAAGTAAAACTAGAATCATCTCCAACATCAACATGCGGCAATACATCAACAACTGTGGCATTTGACAACACGCGACAACACTTGAGCAAGCGATCACGACATAAGTCCAGCTAGCTACCAAACAACGGTAATAGGATGTGTCCAAGGCAATATACGGTAGGGGATATCAAAGGGTACGAAAACTAGAGCATCGCAACACGAGATAGCAATAGATCAACAGGAGGGAATAAAGACTATAAAAGTAAGATAGGTAGAAAGGGAGATGCTGCTTTGAAAACATTGTCGAAGGTTCAACCAAGATCGGTGAGCTCACATCAACTCAACGGCCTTATCCGCGAAGAACCAAAACACTAGAACAAACACCGGATGCACTATTTAATACACGGCAGAAGATCGGCATGATGCATGTATGATGCATGGCATGGCAAAGGTGCGATGCAATTAGGTCATATTAAGTGGAACCGGGGTCCCGACAATATTTAGGTGGTTCATGTTGTTTAGCTACCCCGCAATTTAAATGTTGTTTAACAAGGCAGAAAGTTTCACCGGTTCGCTACACAAGTTTAAATGAGGCCAATATAAGGCTAGATTTGCCCGCATATGGGCCCCATATTTAATTATTAGGTGAATCGGCAAAAGGCCCCCAAACCACAGATATGCATGCGAGTATGACAATTCAATATGCAATCAAGTTGTTATGTTATAAAAAAAATAGGGTTCCGGGAAGGGGTTCACACATTAGGGGGTCTCGGCGATCTTAGGGCTTCCGGGGTTCAGGGTTCGACAGGGTCCAGGGTTCGACGGGATCGTCTCGGCGGAAAGGTTCTCGAACAACGGGGCAGATCTTGAGTTCCGGGGAGAAGGACTTCGCGTTCGGTGGCGATCTTGACGGTCTTGGTCACGTTGTCGGTCATGGCGTTCGGGACGAAGCACTTGTCGCATCGGAGGTTCTCGGCGGACTCGGTGTCCGGGGTGAAACACTTGGCGTTCCTTGTCTTGTCGGAGGCCTTGTTGCTCTACGGCGAAGAACTTGGCGTCAACGGGGTCCGAGAAGGCGATCTTGACGCGGCACCGGGTTCGGGGTGTCGAGGCTTGGTCTCTGGGGTTCGTGTCGGCGCACTCGGTGTTCCGGGTTGGCGATCATGGCGTTCCGTGTCGAAGATCTTGTTCGGCCTCTTGTCGTTGGCGTTGTGGTACTTGTTCCGATCCATGGCAATCTTGGGGTTTCTTCAGGTTCGGGTCCTGGCGTGGCCTTGGGTCACCGGGATCGGGCGTCGGGAGCTTGGTCATCAGATCGGTGCAGGAGTTCTTGGGGTTCCCGACGACCGTTGTCGTTGCCGATCTCGAGTGGCACCAACGGGGACGATCTTGGCGGTTCACGGCGAGGAGGTTCGAGGCCGGCGGTCGGGCAGGCCGGCTCCAGGCGAAACGCAGGCGAGCCGGCAGCGAGGCGGGGTCCGACGAGGCTAGCACGGCGGAGACGGGCCTCTGGCGGCGCGGGCGAGCTTCGCTGCGAGCTCGTCGCCGCGACGAGACGGAGCGGCGCTGGCGCGGGTGAGGCGGCGGGCTGGGCGAGCAAGCGAGGCGAGGAGTGGTGGCGCTTGGCTTTGCGGGCAAGGCAGCGCCTGTGTTGGCGGCAACGTCTTGTGGCATGGAGCTGCTGAGCCGGCGCCAGCGTCGAGCTCGGCGAGAGGGGCATGGAGCGCCCGGCGAGGCGTGGCAGCGAGCGGTGAAGCGGCGTGGAGAAGCGGTGGAGACAGCGGCGAAGCAGTGGCGGTCGCTTGCGGAGCGGCATGAGGTAGGGGAAGAGGAGGAGAAGGCAGGGGTGCGGTAGGTGGGGGGAGGTGGGTCCCAGAGGGCAGTGGGGCCAGTGGCGAGGCCAGTGGGGCAGCGTGGAGTCTTGCGTGTCTTTGGCGTGGCGCGTCTTGTTGGTGGTGGGGAGTGGGGTGGTCAGGTGAGAGAGAGGGGAGAGAGAGATGGGGTGAGGGAGTGACGTGGCGGCTTCTGGTTGGCTAGGGGGAGGGGAGAGGGTGATGTGGCGCAAGGGGAGTGGCCGGGGTGAGGTGGCTGGGGTTGTGGGTAGATAGGACTGGGTAACTATAGGATTTAGGGTGGGATTGGTTGGACCGTTTTGTTTTATACGGGGGTGGTCGTTCGGGTCGGGTTGGCCCGTTCGACTGCCCCCACTAAAAAAATAATATAATTTTTATTTGTTTAATTGGACCGTTTGCTAACCGCTCGCGGCCAAAACAAAATAATCCGGCGACCCGGGTTTTGCGTTTGAATTAAGATGGGGCGTTTGGAAATCAAATCGGGCGCTGCGAAAATAGTTTTATGCAAACAATGCCTGATGATGACGATGCGATGCACAAATTCAACGCGATTTTCTAGTAGTGGTTTTGCGGGATGCCACAATTCGACACCACTAACAATGGATCTCGCCCTCGAGATCCGCCTCATGGTACCGGAAGGAAAGGTCGGCGATCTGCGTCTTCTCGCTTCGTGTAGATCCTCGCGACACCACTAACAAGAGGTCGTTGATCCCGTTCGTCAAGAGAACACTCCGGATAAACAACGGACGAAGTTAAAGGTAAGGCCACCTCTAACTTCCATGGAAGGAGTAAAATTGCATCGATCCACTATTCAATATACAAAGCAAATGATAAGAGTAGTGGTATGGTCGCGACTCCATCCCGCACTCAAAGCATTACTTTGTACACGAATAGACAGATTATGCAACCAACCCTCAAGATTCAGACTGAAGATCTCGACAAGCGAGGTTCGGATCAAGGGGGGTGATGCAGACTCTGCATCGGATCTGGCGTAGATGATGTCGTCGCGTCGGAAAACACCGGAAGGCACAAACAAGGAACAAAGAATGGTACCACAGCAGACGGATCACTCAGATAGCATGAAGACCAGATGTAGCGACACCGTTATCGAAGAAGGAAGCGAAACCCTGAAGGTACGACGGAACCCAACCACGAGAAATCCTGGACTCTAAGAAAAGATAAGAGAGCAGATTCAAAACACGTCGAGGTAAGAGGAGAACAGCAGAGGGTTAAGGAGTAAAATCAGACCTAATCAGAACTATCCAACCGATTCTTTCAAAATAGTTTTGACACTCTACTTCGGCCGTTAGCTAGGTTATCCTACAGGCTGGACTTGTGGGGTATCGCAACTGCTGAGCTCTGATACCACTCTGTAACACCCTCAGAATCGGGCCTATGCAAGTTTGAGCAAAATTCGCCAAACCCGCATAGAAATGATTCAAAGGTGCCCACCAGGCACTTTCGTGCGGGTGGAAAACGAAGTAATAACATTACCCAACAGTCCTCGATGGGACCCACAGAACAGATATATATATAACAGCGACTCAAAGAGTCAAGAATACAAATATAATATACAAAGATCCAAATCACCTTAAAAACGTTGGAGCGTCCGACTACGGACAAGATGCAAATGGGGCTAAGAGCCCTGAAGAATAACCAATGGCGTCCATAACCCTGCCCAGGCCAAGCCGGAAGGGTAACCCTGCTAACGGCGTCGATCTCAAAACCTGCTTAAACAAAAGGGGTGCCGACAAAGGGCAAAGGAAAAAGAGGCGTCGATCTTGAGGCCAAGACAGCGAGTCTAGAATTTTGCGGTCCTCGCCTACATAGGTATGGTGGAATGAAGCGGCAGCGCAGCATGCACTAAACAACCTATAGAGACTCGATACATCAAGGCCAAACAGAGGGGTAAGAAGGGCCTATTCGGAACCAACCTGATTCTAACACCAAACAAACCCATCCTGGTGTTTCCCCCTCGAGACCAAACGAGGAAGTCAACCGAGGAACTCATACAGTTGGCAGTTTTACTTATTCAGTTATAGTTGCGGCACTTTACTAGTCCGGTGTAGATAATTGTCCTGATAAAATAAGCAGTGGGCCCTTTTAATTAACCATTCCGTTGTAGTTGCAGCAATTACTAATCAAATTCTGATAGCATGATGTAATCCCTAAACCCAACAGTTGTTGGTACTTTTAATCAGCCAATTCCGTTGTAGTTGCCATACTTACTAGTCAGGTACAATGGTCGCAAGCGACACACAAAACAAGAAATTGTGGGCAGTATTAATTAGCCATTCCATTATAGTGAGGCTGATTACTAGTCATTATAAGTCAAATTTATAGCAGTAAACTTTAGTTATGCTTGTCTATGATCGAGATACTGTGCTCCAAGTCGTCCATATCCGCGGACACGGCTTTCAGAAAGTTTTACCCGGCCGGGGTGCACCAATAGCAACACATGCTCGATCAGCCTCGGAAGAACCAAATCAAAACCCAACGAGGCTTTCACGACTGAACAATCACAAGATTCAGAAATATTTCAGGGGGCCACCCCTTAAGTAGATCCATAGTGTTGCTGTCAAAACTCACCGGCAGCGTGAGCAACACGAAGAGCCGGAGGCTCCCAGCGGCTGGTGGGCCCTGGTCCCTCGGTCGACGGCAAGAATCTTCCGCACGCGTCTGTCTTGGTTCGGCGTGCCACGACCTATACCTGGTCGGAAGGTGATGGATTGTTCCGATTGGTTTCTGCACGGTAAACAAGTATCGTAAAATTCGAGCCGTGATCGGCTCCTGTTTCCAGAAATCGGCTTTCGGAGCCGATTACCCCCATGGCTTTGCATTGGATCTTATGATAACATGGGGTTTTGCTTAATTACTACAAGCTAAATCGATCTACGATAGTTTGGTGTTTTCACCACGCAACCGGAACGTCCCACGCGTAGTTGAGCCTAATAGATCAAAAAGTAGAAAACCGATCCTAGAGAAGGCCTAAAAACCAACATAACGTCAATTCCCGGAACATCCCCTCTAAGATCAATAAACCGTACCTTACGTATTACCGGATCGTTCAACCCGTTTGTGAGGCCAAATCACGTAGATATTAAACTAAACCTTGATGAACAAGGCACAACTATAACAGATCAAATCGACTTAAGCAGAAATCAAGCAAGATGCCACCTTTACACCCGGGAGAAGGTGCAAAGACGGCGAGATAGCTAGAGGCAGCATAAATAAGCAATCGTAGCAAAAGTATCGATGCTAGATCTAACAAATCTGTGGTAAAGGTGTTACTCGCCATCAACAAGGCTTCAGTACGAGTAACACCGGATAACGCATAAGTAAATACTGCCTAGATCGCGAGATGCGATCTAGGCAGCATGGCACTTACCCGAGAAAAACCCTAGAAACAAGGGGTGGCGATGCGCCGAGATTGTGTTGGTTGTGAACGTGATTGTCCTCCTTCTTTCAATAACCCTAGGTACATATTTATAGTCCGGAGACTCTCTACTTTTGGAATAACTCTACAACTCTATCTTTACCTAAACATAAACGGAACCTAAACAAACACGAATCCTACTATGATACAAGATACACGGGCAATTCAGCCCAAATCTACGCACTAGGCCGATCCAACAACACCTTGAATATATGTATCTTCTAAGCCCATCTTGATCACGGCCCACCTCCATCTTAGGCCAAAATATGGCGATAACACATGCCCCCTGGTTTTGGCAATGATAATTCCAAAACCACTCTGTGTGTTTTTTCTTCTCGGTTTCCTCCTTTTTTTCTCTATCGGGCTACGTCGTCGAGCAGCGTGGCGTAACAGATAAATCACGCCACCCCTTCATCATGATGCCTGTCTTCTCAACTCCTCCGCGATTGCATGATTTGACGATTTTGGCGGCGCAATCAGGAAACTGCTATGGCATTGAACCGTTTCTTCAAGATTCCTCTTTATTTAAATCCGCTGAGCAGTTCACAGTCCCATCTTCCTCCGTAGCGAAAACCCTCTTTCTCCACCGGAAAAAACCCTTCTCTGCCATGGCCTCCTCTGCTTCCTCCGGTCTATCCTCCCATGCCTCCAATAGCATTAGTGACCGTGAGCCGACTCCGGAGCACCCACCCACGGCCACATATAGTACCTTCGCCCCACGATGGTGGGACGTCAGGGACTGGGACTTTGCCGTCTGGTCGGAGGACGATGCGTCCCTGACAGACGGCGAAGAGAACCTTCAGTTCCTGGTTGACGGGGAGCTGGAGGCGAAAAGTAGTGACGACGCCTGGTCGTGGGACGGCGTCGAGTCTTCAGACGAAGAGGAAGAATCGGAGGATGATTCGTCCTCCGATGAGTATCCGCCGATGAAGCGTTTCCGCGCCGGGTCAAGCGAAGATACTGAAGATGATGATGAAGACGATGAAGCCCCTACTGGCTTCTTCACGGCAATGAAGAAACGACCGGTAGCAGCGCGAAAGCAATGAAGACGGCGGCGACGATCTCGCCCTTTAAATTAGGAATTAGCAACAATTGTAGTAGTAGTAGCCGGACCCCCTTTTGTAATCAATCCGTCTCCCAATGAATGAGAATCTGTTTCCTCAAAGATGCTAATTTTGTCGTCCCAATTTTGCCGATGTAAAATAAATCGATGCTCCAAAGCCGATAGCAACGCATCGGCTTTTACCTATCATGTTTTCACAAATAACCAAACCACAACTCAAAGAGCCGATGCATATCAACTTTCCCCAAATTGTTGACAAGGTCAACCCAGTATATTTAGGCAAAACCAACGGTCACTTCCAAGTTTCAAACGGTAACTGCGACTCTCTTCAAAAAGGCCTAGATCCCCAACGCCACCGACGGATCGAGCTCATAGCAACAGAACCCTCAATCCTTACTCCGCAGATCCATCTCCGCCGGCAAACAGATGGCAATCGTCCACCACCAATCCGGAGGTCTGAAGGTACGCTTACCCTTCGTAATTTTAACACAATGTTAAAACTTGACGGCGAACACTTGAATTAATGCCTTTATTTCGCCATTAAATCTTCTAGGTTTCAGACATTCTGCTGCCGCATCCTTCTCTCCCAAATTCTCTCTGTCTTGGTCCTCGTGCAGATTCTAGTCCTGCCCATCTAATCTCTTGCGAGGCCAATAGAATCCCCTTCGTAAGCCAGGACTTAGATCTGAACTCTTGGGCCGACTGCTTGCGAGCCTGGCCTAATCCCCCCGAAATTTGGGTTTCTTGGTTCCGTAGAGTAGCTAGAACTTACCAACCCCAATGGGAAATTTTGGGAATAGCCGATGCCTTGCATTTATCATTGTCTCCTCTTGAGAAACACGAGAATCTTCTCAAAACCATCGGCTATACAGTGCATACTGAATTGTTTCATATTCGCCATGGCCCTATGTCGCCAACCTTGCTAGGCGTGGTGATGATTACTGGTCCGACGTTACATCACCAGCCTCCGCTTTCAAACTGACCACTCCTTACAAACTATCTTCCAAAACAGATTGCACAAGTGGGCTTATATCCAACGTCATATGAAAACCAAGGGCCTGTTTGGAGAAAGAACATGACCTTTCTCAACTTCGGCTAGAGCATTTCATCTTCTGGCCCTTCCGGCTCCCACTAAGAACTATCTTTCCCTAGCCTCAACCGGCCAAAGGTACCCGGCTTGGCATCGCAAACTGTTCCTTGGAGAGGTCTATCGATACCTCCGTTGATGTCCAAATTTGTTCTCGTGCATAGCAATCGAATGTGGACCTTGGTGGTTCATCCATGTGGGCTCATTTGTACTTCCAAACCGCATCCTGCACTTCCCATACGGCGAGTTGCACTTTCCCGACGTTAAAGGGAGGCAACCGATGCACCAGCTATGGCCAAGCTTTGTATCGATTGCCGGTAGTAAATCGACCCTCAAGAGGCGTCAAAATGGTTCACATCTTCTTCCAAGGCTCGGATAACCCCAACTTCTTCCCTTACATGGAAGAAGCGAACATTTTGAGAATCCACTCTCCTTGGTGGACAATTTTGCCGATGACACCGGCACTCGCAACTCTTCTCCACCGTTATTCGCCTGTTTCCTTCCGGCATGAGCACATCCAACCGGATAATCAAACCTGGGTACAATTCTACCAGCCATCGTAGTGGCGTCAATTCGCCTTGGGCAAGTAGCTCCCCACTTCTTTCTTCATCAACTCACGGTGTAGAGCCGATCCGCCTGATCCTCTCACCGTCGGTGCTACTCTTTCTTTGATGCTCGACCATCCCAATTCCCACCGACCTCACCTTTGCCTCATCAACCGATGGCTTTGAAGACTGGTGGTCGATGTGGAAGACTCACGTCTTTAGAGAGCTCGGGACCGTTCTTTGAAAGCTTGACTCGGCGACTATGACATCCCGTGGACCGGTACTCCTACTCGCAAATTTTCTTGATGCAGCTGCAATTGATCCTTTTATTAACTCACTCTTTCTCTTCGTGACAAGATGGCCTGAGCCTACTCACGCCGATGGCTCCTTTCAATTCTTCCCGCCAGCTCCTGTGGTTCTTTTCTGCAAAGACTCGCCACCTCTGAAAAAGGTCATAATGCAGAAACAACCGATAACCCCACGATCGGCTTCCAAGAAACCAGCAACTCCTAAGTCACCGCCTCGAGTTCGACTAAAACCAGGACGATGGTGAGGAAGGTAGCTGCCAGAAAAACCTTGAGGCGCCGGAGCCCTTCCCCAGACAGCTCGCATGTAAGCTTAACTTTAGGTTTTAGTCGACCCTTGTTGCTTCTTTTATTCTTGCAGCCACACCCACGCTTACTGACTCCCCTCCTTTGCAGGCTTCTGTCGAAGACTCTTCCAGCGAGGATACCCAGACCAATCGAGGGGAGTTAGGTCCCACAGATTCTGAGAGGACCATCACACCGAACCAGCCGGACTCACCACCATCGGCTTCCAAGAAGAGGTTGGCCTCGAACCGCTGCCCGGCGTCGGTCGAGGGGGCCATCTTGGTCCCAAAAGAGCTCGCAAAGAGTCAAGCCTCTTCGTCAAGCCGGAGGTTCTGAAAAATCCTCATCTTCTATGCTCCCCTTACTCCCTTTTCGATATTGATAAATTACCCTTTACTGTACCGACGCTTCTAGTGGGAAGGTCGGGCCGTCTTGGCCGGATCTGGGGAACCCCGAAGGTGTAGATGGAACAGCTGCCAACCTGGCCGAGCCTCCAGTGACCACACACGAACCGATGGTCTCTTCATCGGCTATCTCCTTGATAGGAGAGGTACGTTTACATCCGTGTTCGTCCTTGTATGTTTAGACGTGTACTGCCGCTTTTCTGGCTGCCAGGGTTGCGATCTTTCAGGTTTGCTGTCGTTCGACCCTGAATCCATCGAACCTACTCCCTCTGTTGACCACACTGAACCACGAGCCAGGATTGCTCCCCCTCAATTCCAGCTTTGAAAAACTTCTTGTCTTCCCGCTTGAGGAGTTGATCGAGGGTTCCGAAGTGAAGGCGTTCTTGCCAAATTCGGGATCATCTTCGGGCATATTACAAGTGAAGCTTTGGTCGGTTGCAAATCTGTCCCTTTTCGGGCCACGGGTGAAACTAGCCCGTGAAAGGATCCACCTGCGCCATGCCCAACTCCCGCTGAAAGCCGATATTGCAGAAAGATGTCAGCAGCTTAATGAGAAAAAGGCATCTCTGGATGCTAGAACTGACACTTCTGTCAGCATTGCCGAGCTCGCATCCTTGAAAAAGGAGCTGGAAGATCTTGAGGAAAAGGCCCGGGTGACTAAACAGCTCATCCGTGACAAGGAAGAATCCATAGCCCGTTCCCAAGACGAGGCGGAAGGCCTCAAATCTCAACTGAAGACCGATCTAGCGGGCATACGCGCCCTAAGCAAACAGCTAGTGTCGGGCAAGGATGAAGATGACGAAGCCGAGATCGCCGAGGTGGATCGTATCCGGGCTGACGCCTTCCACGCCTTCGATGCCTTCTTCAGTAGCTCATATGTGTAAACTGGCAGCTCGTATGTGTAAACTGGCACTTGTTTGTAACTGTGTGTGTGGACCACTAAAGCCGATGACCGTGCATTGGCTGTATATTGTTTCCTTATTCGGCCGATTTTTGATATCGGCCCCTACATTTTTGCCGTTCAATATCTCCCGTGCTTTTGTGCCTTATCCGTTTAGGTGCCCCCCGAGCCGAATCTTTCAAACAATTTGAAGATATCGGCTCTCAAGTCGTCTGATTCCAGGAACTGTACCCGAACGTCGGCACATCCTAGCCCATTCTTGCTGACAAATGTTGGTCGTGGCTTATCCCCAGGACCGATGTCGATCTCTCCTAGCTCATCAGCTGATGTAAACCCATACCTGAGCTTTCCGCCACCTGTCAAATCGACGCTAAACGCAGGGCAAACGATGGGTGAGGACAACAAACATAATTTGGGCCGATCGCCTGAATCGGCCCCCTTCTTGCTTGCGTCTGCCAAGGACGGTTTACACCTTATTATTTTATGGCGAGTATCTCTGCCTTTCGACTACATGAACCGCTTGTCGTATGATCGCTGCTTTTTATTTTTTGGCGATCGCAGGATCGGCCATTACCACGGATGATCGTGGGCTTTTCTACTCTGTAAGGCGATGGATAAGACCAGCCTCACCCGTTTTGTAGCTTCAATACTTCGCAGCCGTCTAGATTGATTCGAGATCGGATCTTGGTCTTCGCTTCCCGGATGTTCATGCCAGCGGTGGAAACCTCGATAGAATAAATGCGCATGGGCGACCTCCACTTCATCCCGTCCCATCAGAAAATGGTGCATCGTGGATGGAATGCAGATTAGCGTGGATCCAATCCCTTCCTAGCAAGACGGGCGTAGGTACTTTTGCTGTTCACGAAAAATGACGTGGGTATGGTTTTCCGCCCACGTCGGATCCACGCTCGTAACGCCTTGCGTTTAGAAGGCCGCGTTGAAGTCGCTTAACGTGACGTTGGTTTTGATCAGTCCGCGATGGGCGTCCCAAACGTCGTAGCACGGAGTATGGCATGATATTGACTGCTCGGTGTCCACCAACATCTTGCGACGGGTTGTCCATTGATGTAGCCCGCAGTCTGAGCTTTCGGATGTTTGTAACCCTTCTCGTGGCTTCTCAAAGATAATCGGCCGTGGGCCGCGATCAAACTGCCCTTTGGTAGCATATTGGTTCGTGGCGCGCAGAACTCTGCCGGGAGTACGAACACCATGTTTGTGCCAGCCGATGCCTGTGCATCAGCTTTTATTGGCTTGGGGCGCCACTCTTTCCTTGTCGTGCGGCCCTCCGTCTCCGTAGTCTGCCTTACTTTGCCGGATCAGGTGCTTTCTTTAGCGCGTGGAGATCTGCGCTTCAGCTTCTTCTAAGTTCTGCAGCTGTACTCTCACGCTCGGTGTCCGAGTCCATCGGGGCACCACCTTGGACGGTGAAACCTGTCTTCTTCTTTGTCATCCCTGGGCCTCTCAAGGCCCTTCGCTCGAGCGGACTCCTTAGGACGGCTCTGAGGTTGGAGAGGTCCTAGACGTTCGAACACTGATACTGGCCTCGTGCCCTTCTTTTGTTGTCCACATTCTGGGCAGTTGTCGGCTGTAGGCAATCGGCTCATTCCCACGTCCCAGCAATGCTTGAAAAAGGGGAAATCCCAATGTTTGTCTGCGCCTTCCTTCTCTTTCGACGGTCCCCTAGCAAGGTGCTCATATCTTCCGTCGTCTCTGTCGTGCTGGCGACGTTGGTCATACTGGCGCCCATACTTATTAAGGAGATGCGTGGAATGTGGCTTCTGATATCGCACTCTCCTCACTTGTTCCTCTGTTAAGTATCGCCCGTTATCGTGGCTGGGCCGGTCGCGTGGACCAGCCTTCTCTCTTTCTTTGCCCCGAGAGTGATCGCCTCCTACCTTGTACGTGTCATGGTGGTACCCAGACCAGCCATGTTGACACGAACGAAAAGTCGATTGACGTCTCGCGGGCGCAGAGTTCTATCATGTTGACACCGGGAACGGGTTCGTGTCCACTTTCATGGCGAATGGCGAGGATCGACGGCCTTGCTCTATAGCCATCTGGATTTGGCGTGAGCTCCTTGCACTCGTTGGTGGGGTGAGTGAACGAATGATGCCACTTGCGGTATGGTCTCCTGTTCATCTCTGGGCCGTAGGGATTTTGTGGCCTTGGGCAACCTCACCGCTTCTCCTTCAAAGATAGATCGAATATCTGCTCAGCTTTGCTCACATTGAAGTCGAACCCTCTCGCAGGCCCTTTGTTTCACCCATTTACAGGCCAGGATCGCCCCCGAGCCCATTCAGCCATGGCCACCTCCACGTCCTGCGAGGATCTTCCTCTTACGCATCGACCGGGCTTATCGGACGTCTGAATTTGTCTTGGTACAACTCGGGTGGCTGCTCATACATCGCCGGTTCGAGCCATGCGCCAATGAGTTGTATTCTACCGAATGCCACGTCCTTGATGGGTGCCGAGAGGCCGATCTTGCCACTCGATTGCTTCCTTCTCGATTAAACGAGCGAGTAACATCTGTTCTTGATGGTCTGAAGCTGGATGTATTGGCTCAGTTTCTCCCTTCATCGTACTTGCGCAGTGCGCAATGCCAGCCTCGGTAGCCTCCGAATGGTATTGGATGTGGGCTGTTCTTCTAGTTGCTTCCAGTGCGAATTGAATCGGTGGCGTGAGGTGTACCACCCAAAGGCTGGTCTGTTAGAGATTGTGCAAAAATCTCACGCGCATTTGATCCGATGCCGAAATCATACCTAGTTGTGCCAGGTATCGGCTTACGTGCTCGATCGAGCTTGACCCCTCTGACCCGCTGAATCTTGAGAACTCAGGGAGCTTATATTTGGGCGGTAGTGGAATCAGGTCAAACTCGTTGGGGTACGGCTTTGAGTAGCCGATTGTGCGCCTTTTTCGACGAAGCGAATCGATCTCTCAAGATGGCGTTGATTTGGTCCACTGTTTGAGCTGCAGGGCTAGACTCTCATGGCTTGTTCGTGGCATACTTGGCTATACCTTTGTTTGTCGGCGTCCATCCCGGACATCGTTGCTCGAGAACGCTCTCGAAGATCCTGCAGAGGAACCCCCGCGGACACTCCTGCGGTTGCGATCGCTGGTGCGGCGCCAAGTTGTTGCGATCCGCACGTAGGCACATATGTACCCATGCGGGATCTCCTTGGGTGGCTCGAACAGGAATTGGCAATCACGGATCGCCTCCGGCCTTGTAGACAATGTATCTGCTGATCTGGCGGCTCTGGAGCCGCGAGTGTGAATGGCGATTCTTGCCGGTGTGGGCGGTCTTTCTCCTTGGTGGGTTCCTAAAGTGGGCCCCGACGGAGATCTTGATGTTTCATGATTTCTGGACCACATGACGCGACCCGCTCGAAAGCGTTCACGGGCTCTCGAGTGGCGGTGTAGAATGAGCCACCATGTAGTTGACCTCCGTCAGAGCCTCAGGCGTTCCTCGAAGAACAGACAGATCCACTTCATCGAGATCACCCTCGGGAGAATCCTTCCACCGATGCCACGTGCGGGTCCTCTCGAAAGAGCCGATGAGGTCGGCTTCGAAGAGCTCTTTGATCTCGTCATACTTCGCTTTGTGCTCAGCAGGAAGCTCGTCGTACGTGACCGGCCTGTTCTCCATCGCAGCGTCGGACATTGATGTAGACGTTGTTGAAGGTCCCACCGGGCGTGCCAGAATGTGTTGCCTGTCAAAACTCACCGGCGGGCAGCGACGAGCAGCACGAGAGGCTCGAGGCGGCTGGTGGGCCCTGGTCCCTCGGTCGACGCCCGCAAATCTTCCGCACGCGTCTGTCTTGGTTCGAGGCGTGCCACGACCTATACCGGTCGGAAGGTGATGGATTGTTCCGATTGGTTTCTGCACGGTAAACAAGTATCGTAAAATTCGAGCCGT
The DNA here is from genome assembly GCA_030063025.1 of Avena longiglumis. Taxonomy (NCBI): domain Eukaryota; kingdom Viridiplantae; phylum Streptophyta; class Magnoliopsida; order Poales; family Poaceae; genus Avena; species Avena longiglumis. The sequence continues at coordinate 503,281,705 of CP125977.1, forward strand.
GATCGGCTCCCAGTTTCCAGAATCGGCTTTGAGCCGATTACCCCATGGCTTTGCATTGGATCTTATGATAACATGGGGTTTTGCTTAATTACTACAAGCTAAATCGATCTCGATAGTTTGGTGTTTTCACCACGCAACCGGGCGTCCGCGTAGTTGAGCCTAATAGATCGAAAAGTAGTAGAAAACCGATCCTAGAGAAGGCCTAAAACCAACATAACGTCAATTCCGGAACATCCTCTAAGATCAATAAACCTTACGTATTGCGGATCGTTCAACCCGTTTGTGAGGCCAAATCACGTAGATATTAAACTAAACCTTGATGAACAAGGCACAACTATAACAGATCAAATCGACTTAAGAAATCAAGCAAGATGCCACCTTTACACGGGAGAAGGTGCAAAGGCGGCGAGATAGCTAGAGGCAGCATAAATAAGCAATCGTAGCAAAAGTATCGATGCTAGCTCTAACAAATCTGTAAAGGTGTTACCGCCATCAACAAGGCTTGACGAGTAACACCGGATAACGATAGTAAATCTTGCCTAGATCGCGATGCGATCTAGGCAAGATGGCACTACCCGAGAAAAACCCTAGAAACAAGGGGTGGCGATCTTGAGATTGTGTTGGTTGTGAACGTGATTGTCCTCCTTCTTTCAATAACCCTAGGTACATATTTATAGTCCGGAGACTCTCTACTTTTGGAATAACTCTACAACTCTATCTTTACCTAAACATAAACGGAACCTAAACAAACACGAATCCTACTATGATACAAGATACACGGGCAATTCAGCCCAAATCTACGCACTAGGCCGATCCAACAACACCTTGAATATATGTATCTTCTAAGCCCATCTTGATCACGGCCCACCTCCATCTTAGGCCAAAATATGGCGATAACAGCAACGAAGCCAGCTGACTCCGAGACGGGCTCAAGGTTTGGGTAGACGGCTGTGAACGACTGGGAACCCGAAAGTGTGGCTGGGCTTGTCGACACCGCGGAATCGTGTCCCGATCCTAACAAGACAAGGTGCTCCTCGCACAATTTAAATCTGAAAGTAGCATGGCATAAGTACGGATCGTAAATAAAACCTCAAACTAGTTTGTGGCCCCAAGAAATAAGACGAATCAAGCTCGGCCGGGGGCCCCATATACCTCCCGGATGTGGATAGCGCGATAAATCAAGGAACAGGTATCAAGTACTCGGGGTCTTACGGGACACAAGTGGGCGTTCGGAAACCAAATATTTTCTATCACCCACCGATGCCTCTGCTTATTTCAATTTTAGTTGTTAAACAGAAATTAAAATGACGAAAAGTAAAACTAGAATCATCTCCAACTTCAACATGCGGGAATACATCAACAACTGTGGCATTTGACAACACGCGACAACACTTGAGCAAGCGACTACGACACGCAAGTCCAGCTAGCTACCAAACAACAGGTAATAGGATGTGTCCAAGGCAATATACGGCTGCAGGGGATATCAAAGGGTACGAAAACTAGAGCATCGCAACACAGATAGCAATAGATCAACAGGAGGGAATAAAGACTATAAAAGTAAGATAGGTAGAAAGGGAGATGCTTTTGAAAACATTGTCGAAGGTTCAACCAAGATCGGTAAGCTCACATCAACTCAACGGCCTTATCCGCGAAGAACCAAAACACTAGAACAAACACCGGATGCACTATTTAATACACGGCAGAAGATCGGCATGATGCATGTATGATGCATGGCATGGCAAAGGTGCGATGCAATTAGGTCATATTAAGTGGAACCGGGGTCCCGACAATATTTAGGTGGTTCATGTTGTTTAGCTACCCCGCAATTTAAATGTTGTTTAACAAGGCAGAAAGTTTCACCGGTTCGCTACACAAGTTTAAATGAGGCCAATATAAGGCTAGATTTGCCCGCATATGGGCCCCATATTTAATTATTAGGTGAATCGGCAAAAGGGCCCCCAAACCACAGATATGCATGCGAGTATGACAATTCAATATGCAATCAAGTTGTTATGTTATAAAAAAAAATAGGGTTCCGGGAAGGGGTTCACACATTAGGGGGTCTCGGCGATCTTGGGGCTTCCGGGGTTCAGGGTTCGACAGGGTCCAGGGTTCGACGGGATCGTCTCGGCGGAAAGGTTCTCGAACAACGGGGCAGATCTTGAGTTCCGGGGAGAAGGACTTCGCGTTCGGTGGCGATCTTGACGGTCTTCGGGTCACGTTGTCGGTCATGGCGTTCAGGGGGAAGCACTTGTCGCATCGGAGGTCCTCGGCGGACTCGGTGTCCGGGGTGAAACACTTGGCGTTCCTTGTCTTGTCGGAGGCCTTGTTGCTCTACGGCGAAGAACTTGGCGTCAACGGGGTCCGAGAAGGCGATCTTGACGCGGCACCGGGTTCGGGGTGTCGAGGCTTGGTCTCTGGGGTTCGTGTCGGCGCACTCGGTGTTCCGGGTTGGCGATCCTGGCTTCCGTGTCGAAGATCTTGTTCGGCCTCTTGTCGTTGGCGTTGTGGTACTTGTTCCGATCCATGGCAATCTTGGGGTTTCTTCAGGTTCGGGTCCTGGCGTGGCCCTTGGGTCACCGGGATCGGGCGTCGGGAGCTTGGTCATCAGATCGGTGCAGGAGTTCTTGGGGTTCCCGACGACCGTTGTCGTTGCCGATCTCGAGTGGCACCAACGGGGACGATCTTGGCGGTTCACGCGGCGAGGGTTCGAGGGGCGCGGTCGGGCAGGCGAACTCGGCAGGCGAAAGCGAGCCGGCCGGCGGCGGCGAGGTCACGGGCAGGCGACGGAGCCTCTGGCGTGGCCTTGGCTTTGGCCAGGCTTCATGTGAGCTCGTCGCGGGCAGCGAGGCGGCGCTGGCGCGAGGCGGGCTGGGCGAGGGGAGCGAGGAGCGGCGGTGGTGGCAAGTGGTTTGGCGGCTTCGACGGGCGCAGGCGGCTGGCCAATGTGGCGGCAAGCATGAGAGCATCTTGGAGCTGCGAAAGGCTGTCGAGCTCAGGCGAGGGGGCATGGCGCCCGGCGGGGAGCGTGGCGAGCGAGGAAGCGGTGGAGGCAATGGCGAAGCGGTGGAAGCGGCAGGAAGCGGTGGCGGAGAGGCGGCGAGGTAGGGGAAGAGAGGAGGGAGAAGGCAGGGGTGCATGGGTGGGGACAGGGTGGGTCCAGGGCAGGTGGGGGCCAGGGCGAGAGGCCAGTGAGGCAGCGTGGAGTCTTGGGTGTCTGCAGCGTGGGGGCGCGTCTGTGGTGAGTGGGGAGTGGGGTGGTCAGGTGAGAGAGAGGGGAGAGAGAGATGGGGTGAGGGAGTGACGTGGCGGCTTCTGGTTGGCTAGGGGGAGGGGAGAGGGTGATGTGGCGCAAGGGGAGTGGCCGGGGTGAGGTGGCTGGGGTTGTGGGTAGATAGGACTGGGTAACTATAGGATTTAGGGTGGGATTGGTTGGACCGTTTTGTTTTATACGGGGGTGGTCGTTCGGGTCGGGTTGGCCCGTTCGACTGCCCCCACTAAAAAAAATATAATTTTTATTTGTTTAATTGGACCGTTTGCTAACCGCTCGCGGCCAAAACAAAATAATCCGGCGACCCGGGTTTTGCGTTTGAATTAAGATGGGGCGTTTGGAAATCAAATCGGGCGCTGCGAAAATAGTTTTATGCAAACAATGCCTGATGATGACGATGCGATGCACAAATTCAACGCGATTTTCTAGTAGTGGTTTTGCGGGATGCCACACAGCATCTCCTTGATCGTACGCGTCTAACCATGCCTCTGGTTTGCCTTCTCATGACCCGTAGCATCGTCTTCGACCTCGACCAGAGCCAACCGTCGCCAGACCAAACTCCGGTGAGGAATTCCTCCTGCCCTCGTGCGCCCCTTGCCCCGTCGACCACACGTCAAGCACCACCTCATCCTCGCGATCTCGGTGAGCTTACTCCCTCCCTGTTTCGCTTCACCTTTCGCTAAGCGCCCACTATCTGGCCGCTCCGCCGCTCGCCGTTGTCCTAGCGCCGCCAGCTTTTGGCAATTCAGTAGGAGCCGTTCGATCTAGATCGGGCGAGCAAGATTAGATCACTTAACCGCGAAGGGGTATGCTTTCTGGACCGCACGATCTAATTAGATCCAACGCACCGCAGAGCCGATCCGGCCGAACCGGTACCGTCCAATGAGATTGTGACGCGTTTCCAGGTCTGTTTAAAACAAAATTTGAAAAACAGATTTAAGTTGCAATTTCAAACCTTTGTAACTTTAGATCCACACGTCCAAAAATTGCAAATTTGGTACAGTTAGAATCAGTAGAACAAACCCTAGCCAACCATGCATTTGGTTTAGTAAATAGTATCTGTTAGTTTGCTTGTTTTTGCACATACTTTTGTGTGCTTGTTTAGATTAGAAAAATTGTTTAAAAATGTTTTTAGGGTTAAAACCTTTGCAAAATGGTTTGTTGTAAACTCACTGACCCTAGGAACCAATCCATAGCTTGGAAAATGATTTTGGTAAAGTTTAGGATGGAAAACTTGAATTAGCCCATTTCTAGCCAAATAAAAGTAATGGATTTATTATGAAAATAAATTTAGAGTAAAAAAACTTTGGGAAAATGTTTGGACCAAACCTACTGGCCATAAACACCAAGTTTTGAGAAACAACAACTTATTTGGTGAACCACTTAAAGTTGTTGCTTGGTAAAAATATTTTCTCACCACATAAAATGATGAATGGAATTGAAAGTGGATTTTGGATAAAACCCTTTTGAAAATGACTTTGCCATTTTGGTGAATGACCACTTTGGACCTTACAAAGTTTATAAGCCTAGTGGAGACCACCTTTACAAATAGAACCATCCTTTGCATGCTTACATGCATGATTTAGATCCCATTGTTTTATGTGTGTGAAATTGTTTGATTGATTATTGGTTTGGAATGCTAGTTGATTTTGTGTTTGCTTGATTGACTTGTAGTGAAGTTAGAAAAGTGTGAGACTAGCAAGATCAAGGAGTGAACCAACATTCCCTACCAAAAAGGCAAGTTACACTATCATCTAAAGTCCTACTATTTTCTTATACTTAGTGGATTTTGAAAACATGCATGAAAACAATTTTATACTTATGTTATGCTAAATCCTAATAGGATTCCCTATACACTCCTTAGTGAAAACATTGTAATTGTTACATGCTTAGCCATGCTATAATTTGAAAAGAGATACATGTTGAGATTTTATGAAGTTGAGAAAAGGACTTGTGATTTTATATAATAAAACAAGGACTCAATGAACCACCTGGGTGGCCAAGGATACTTTGAGTTTTTGGAGAAGGTGGCAACAAAAGGAACCATGTCTATGGCAATCTCTTTGTGTTGTGCTCCAAAGGAAACGACCCAGGAAACTTAGAGATTGAACATGTTTCTCCAATTGTGGCTTTCGTGTGCAACCACATGCTATTATGGCTCTGGCTTAGTCAACTACATTGGGAAGACCCATGCATTGTCTTGATTCTTTGGACATGGGGATCTGGAATGCTTCATGGGTCTTGAAGACAAGCTAGCAATGGTGTATGGGAGGACCCTTTGGAAAGACTTCGTCACATTCTCAATCTGAAGACTCCATCTTGGTGAGCACTAATCCAGTAGGCCACTGGTGGCAAAAGGATGGGATTGTGACATGTGGGTAAAGTGTACTCCTTCTGCAGAAGATAATAAAATCTAAGTACTTAGCCGTGTCCCCGATTATGGACAATACTGAGCAATTAATGTTTGAAGCTATGGGAGATCTCGACATTCTAATTTCTAAAAAGAAAACTTTTAAGGACTTGATGCACTTGGGGTTACCAAGGAGCTCAAGAGACTTTGACAAAACTTGATGTACTTGGGGTTACCAAGGAACTCAAGAGATTTTGTTGAAAACATGAAGACTTGGGGTTACCAAGGAACTCATGAGATTTTATAAAACTTGATGCACTTGGGGTTACCAAGGAGCTCAAGGGATTTTGACAAGGACTTGAACACTTGAGTTTCTACCAAGGAGTTCAAGGATCTTGGAAAAGGAGATTGGACAAAGGACCAAAACCATTTTGAAAAGATAGGATAAAATATTGCTTTATGCAAATAAACCTAAACTCTACTTAGCCAAATATGCATGTAATGATAGGATCCACTTATATTCAACATAGTAGTGAACTTGCCAATACAATTCAAATGTATTGACCCTTGTGGCTGTAACTTGTAATGTTGCAGGTTTGATTGATTTTAGTGAAGATTGTTTAATTAGGATTACAAAGTCTACAACCAACATCTGCCTGTGGCACCTTGAAGATGAAGGACCCCATGACTATAGTTATTCCGCTGCAATGTAATATAATAGCCAAATGAGATATATTTGATGTAATAAAATTTTGTTATTCTTGGTTATAAAGTTATATTATGACCTTTGTTTCTTGATATTACATCTAAACTGTGGATGCGAGCTATTGATCCAGGGACTAGCATTGTAAACACAGGGGACACCACCTTATGTTAATAAACGTTGGGACACTCCCTCTACAAGGTTGCATAAAGAGCATTAAATTTGGCCTAAACTAGATAATCTTGATGTCATCCCAAGGCATGAGATTGAGCTTAGTTGAAACTCCACTAGTTTACCACCCCTCATTAGTACTCAACCCCACTTGTAGATGCTAGTGCTAAGCATAAAACTTGATCAACTTTAGATGGGAATACTTGGTGGAAAAATGGTTATGAAAACCTTGGAATGATGGATCATTCTATTGAAATGTTTTGGACATGTGTTTCCGAATACTAGATGATTTTGGTGATGAAAATGTTGAGGCATGAGCCTTAGCCCTTTATAAAACTGATGGTTGTCTAGATGCGATACCATTCCAATTTTATTGTACAACCACAATACCCAAAGATTGGGTAGGGCTTGACTGGAAACTTATATACCTTAGTATTAGTTCCCTCACGGCCAAGGTCTGAGATGAGGATACCTTTTGAAGATTGTCCACCTGTGCAGTACCCAAGATGACAGTTGGTCATGGTTGGGAGGCCAAACTCACAGGAGAGGTGCTTATACTAGGGCGTGTAATTGAAAGGTTAGGATTGATTCTCCGCATACTGAGTATGGTGAATTCATGATTTGTTCCTGACAGATGTATCGAATGTTGTGGTGAAAGTGTACAATCTCTGCAGAGTGTCAAACTATTGAATAGCGTCACGTTATGGACAGTTGGAGTGGCCATACTGTTCCCCGGTCAGACTTTTCAAAATGACTTGTGAAATGAAGTGAGACTTTGACTTGACCACAACAGGGTTGTGATATGAAATACAAGTTCCCCTTTAGGTGTTATAAAACTTCAACTAGCATTAGTGCTTTCATAAAAAGTAGTAGAGATAAATCTGGCCTTTGCAAAACAACCCTAGAGCCTAGTGTCCTATTATCCAAAAACCCCTTTACCTGCTAGTACTAGTTTGCGAGTACTTAAATAGTACTCATGGCTTTGTCACTGGCTATTACCATGGCCAGACTATGAAGAGGAGTACCTGGAAGATGGACCCTAGGAAGGTTACGACAACTATGATCATCTCCCATCGTCAGCATTGCCTGTGACCCCGAAGATGGAGCTTCGCCGATGCTACCTTATTATTACGTATTCCGTTGCTTGATGTTGTATTAAGAACTGGATCATGAGATCCTTATTTGTGTAAGACCTTATGTACGGTTGTAATGGATGATGTACTATGGTATCCAATTCTGTTATGTCTCGCAAAAATGGTAATCCTAGGATTGCGATGTATGGCATAACAGGCATCTGGGATTAAAAACCCGGGTGTGTGCTCGCCTTGCTCTGGGAACGGTGTGGCACGATCAGTGATGAGAGGGGAGTAGAATGGTGTGAAGAATTCGAGCGGGGGTGGCCTCTATTTATAGTCGAGTGAGGGGACCGACGGGGCGCACGGTGAGCTCGTCGCGGGCGATGGTACAGATGGCTATTGGCATGGGCGAAGGTAGGGGACGGTGCGGTGTTCCCTGGCGATGCTCAACGACATGGTTTCGAGGCATGGGGCGGTGCAGCTTGGTCTGGAACACGCGACGCTCTGCGCGGCAGAGGCGGCGTCTTCGACGGCGAGCGGTGGCTGTGCGTCACGGGGCGGCGAACGGGGATGTCTGGCGGTCTCCTGGGTCAGTGGGGATTGTGTATGCACGCGGCGTGGGCGACGCGCGGTCTGTGGGCTTCGGTCGAGGGTGGCGCTCTGGCGCACGCTCGGCATGGTCGCTGGAGGTCTGGGCACGGTCCGTGCGTGTGGTCTAGGGGTTGGCAAGGTTCGAATGGTGGACAGGGAGTGACGGTGGACGGTGGGCTGCCTCCCAGACATGCTGGCTAGGCTTGTTTCTCCTCCTAGCTTGCTGTCGACATGGGGGTGACAAGGTTGGCTTCGGCTGTTCACCATTGATGGCAATGCCAAGTTTACATTGGTGCTAGTGCTTGGTTAATCTTGCTAGATGATCTACTGAGCTGGTTGTGAGCTAGATAGGGAACCATTTAGGCAAGAATCACTGCTCACAATAGTGTTTAGATTTTGTATGATTTGTGTCTGCAACATGTTTGATGAAATGGCCGCATGAATTTAAGTTTTGAATTTTGAAAAGATTTTTGGTGTGTGCTGGGTTGATGCTAGGGAGTATGCAGATTCTTGGGTTTTGAAAGTTGAGCTTGTTTCAGTGGTTTTTGAAAAAGTGGGATCTTCCCATATGATAAAGATTCAATTTTGAATTGTCATTTAAACTATGCATTTGAAAGTTTCTGGATGATCACAAAGTGGGCCTTGATACCTTGTTATGACTACATTCAAGGGGTGCAAAGATCCAGAAAAGTTTTTGTTAGGTCTTGAAAGTTTGAGGCAGCCAAAGTAGGCATGGGAGTTAAATTGGTCAAAGTGACCATTCCTTTTATTTTACTTGTTTTGATTTATTTGTCTTTATGAAAAGTTTGGGAAATGTTTAGATGATGTTTATTTCACCTAAGCATCCATTTACAAGCAATGGAACACATAAACAAAGTGGTTCAAAAGAATTCAAAATGAAATGCATACTCACATGCATGCTTCCATAATTTTATTTAGAAAAGTTTTTGTTAACCCTAATTTTGATGATTAGATTTTGATGATCCAAGTTTAGTATTTTTGGGATGTTACAAACCTTCCCCCCTTAAACAAAATCTCGTCCCGATATTTGAGAAAGGACGAAAAGATTACCTAGGATTTGAAGAGATTGGGAAACTCCGTCCTGATGTGATCTTCGCGCTCCCAGGTAGCTTCCTCTTATGTGTGGTTGCTCCACTGAATCTTGAGAAACTTGATGCTTCGGGTTCGGGTAGTTCGAAAAGCTTCTTCCAAAATACGGATGGGTACTTCGGGATAGGTCAGGTCATCGTTGATCTCTATGGTCCGATGGTCGATATTTTTGAACACTTCGGTCTTCTCGGGGACTTCGAGACACTTGCGAAGTAATGTGATATGGAACACATTATGTACAGCTGACATCTCTTCGGGCAGTTCCAGTGATACGATACTTCTCCTCGACGGTTCAGAATCTTGAAAGGTCCGATATATCTGGGGGCTAACTTTCCTTTGAGTTGGAAACGCTGCATTCCCTTCAATGGCAACACTTTCAGATAAACAAAATCTCCTATGTTGAAGGCGAGGTCTCTATGTCTCTTGTCGGCGTAACTCTTCTGTCTGGATTGGGCGGTCTTGAGGTGCTCACGAATCTTGTGAACCTTCTCTTCTGCTTCTCGTAGGATGTCGGGTCCGAAAATCTGACTCTCTCCTACTTCCGACCAGTTCAAAGGGGTGCGACACTTTCTTCCGTATATAAATTCAAATGGGGCCATCTGCAAACTGGCTTGATAACTGTTGTTGTAGGAAAATTCTGCAAATGGCAGACAGTCTTCCCACTTGGATCCATATTCTAACACACATGCTCTCAGCATATCTTCGAGTATTTGATTTACTCGCTGTGGCATCCCGCAAAAACCGCTACTAGAAAATCGCGTTGTTTTTGTGCATTGCATCGTCATCATCATGCATTGTTTGTCTGAACTATTTTGAAAAGCCTAGTTTTGCTTAGTACCAATACCCCTCTTTGTTTCAAATACAAAACCCCGATCGTATCGGATATTTTATTTACCTAAAAATTATTGCAAAGTAGTCTTGTTTTAAAATAAACAAAACCAAACAAACACATACTTACAAAACTAATAAAAACCTACACTCTAAATCCTATTCCCACCCAAATCTATCCTACCCACCTCTCATTTCGCCACCTCACCCTCCCCAACTTCCTACCCACCCCCACATCATCAATCCCCATCCCTCCTCTCTCTCTCACCCCAGTCCCACCTACCCACTCTCTCTCCCTCACTGCCACTGGCCCCACCCCACTTCCCAAAGCACACACCTGACCACCGACCCCTCTCTCCCTCTGGTCCCACCTGGCCGACCTTTGCCCACCTCCCACGTGACCCCACCCAAGGCCCGTCCCCCAGCCCCGCGCCCACGCCCCACGCGCCCCCAGCCTCGCCCGCCTCGCCTCACCCGCGTCTCCCTCGTCCTCTCTCTCCCAGCCCGTGTCCCTCCTTTCCTTCCTCTCCGGCCCCTCTCGCGACCCATGGCAGAGCTCGCCTCCGCTCCCCTGTCGCGGCTCCTCCTCTCCACTGACGCCACCGGCCAGCGTCGCTGGCCTCGCCGCGCCCTCCTTCCTCGCCAAGTCCTCCGCTGGTCGGCTGCGTCGCCCTCCTCCTCGCGCGGAACTCCCTGCCTTCCCGGCCGATCGCTGCCGTCCTCGCTCCGCTCCCGGCGCGGCCCCGACCGCGTCGCCACGCCCACCTCCTGCGTCCTTCCTCGCCGCGCCCGACGTCCCGCCACCACCGAGCTCGCTCGCTCCATCTGCCTCCACCCGCGCCGCCTCTGCACCGCCCAGCCGCCGTCCTCCGCCTCCCATGGCAAGCTCGCCGCCCGGCGAGCTCTCGAGCCGCGCCGCCACGATCCGCCCGCCCTGGCCCGTCTCGGCCGCCTCACGCCATGGGATCCCTCGCAAAGACGCGTACCACCGGACCAAGAGCGCCGTCTCGCCAGAGCTCCCAGCCGCCGCCGCTCGGCTTCCGTCGCGCCTCGTCCCCGTCGAGCCCCACGGCCGGCCGCGGCCCCAACGGGTCTTGCAGCGCCGCCGCCGCCAGGGACAGCGGGCCCCGTCTCCAACCTCCGCCGTGGAGCTCGCCGCCCGGTGCTCGTCCTCGGCCAGCGTGCCGTTCGCGGCCGCCTCGCGGTCCCCTGATGGCCACCCCGTGCGTCGCCAATGCTCGTGTAGGAGCATAGTAACCGCCAAGATCGACACCGACCCGACAGAGACCCGAGCGAGTCCGATGAACCATTGATGACCCTCGAAGAACCACCGACAAGGGTATCAAACGCCATGCTCGGCTTCATGGATCCTCATGAACTCCGACGCGGAACCAAGTTCACTACGAGCAACCAAAGCCGGAGCCTTCAAGGTTGTCGGTGGAAACCCAGAGGATCCCCGGACGCCAAGACCGTCGACATGGATACCGAAGGACGCCGAGCGCCAAGTACTTTCCTCGGACGCCAAAACCCGAACCGGAAGGACGCCAAGATCGCCACAAGGACGACAAGTTCTACTTCCGAACGACAAGACCGGCCGATCCGTGGACCCGACAAGATCGACCGCTTGGAACCAAGATCTCCGACGCGTCGACAAGTTCTCCGTCTTGTATCCGATGGTCGAGACCCGAAGCCCGGCGACGGACCGAAGACCGATCGCCGAGACCGAAACCTCGGCACGCCAAGATCTTCTCCTCGGAACGCCATGACCGCCGACAACATGGCCCGACCACCGCGAATGCGCCAAGATCTACCCCGTTACCCGAGAATGATCCCGCCGAGACCGAACCCGTCGAACCCTGGACCCTGAGACCGACCCCGAACCCCGGAACCCCAAGATCTGCCGAACTCTAATGTGTGAACCCCTTCCCGAAACCCTATTTTATAATATAATACAACTTGTCGCATATTAATTGTTCATGCATGCATCCTTGTCTGTGGTTTGGGGGCCTTATGCCGATTCACCTCATAATTAAATATGGGGCCCATATGCGGGCAAATCTAGTCTCATATTGGCCTCATTTAAATTTGTGTAGCGAACCAGTAACTCATCTTGCCATGTTATTACAACATTTAAAATGCGGGGTATCTAAATAACTTGAACCGTTTAATTAATTCTCGGGACCCCGGTTCCACTTAATATGACCTAATCGCATTGCACCTTTGCCATTGCCATGCATCATATCATAAGCATGCCGATCTTTTGCCGTAGTATTAAATATTGCATCCGGTGTTCCTTCTAGTGTTTTGCTTCTTCGCGGATTGGGCCGTTGAGTTGATGCGAGTGTCGACCCGATCTTCGGTTGAACCTTCGACAATGTTTTCAGGTGAGCATCTCTCTACCTATCTTACTTTTATAGTATTTATTCCCTCCTGTTGATCTATTGCTATCTGTGTTGCGATGCTCTAGTTTTCGTACCCGTGATTATCCCTTGCAGCCTTATACTGCCTTGGACACATCCTATTACCTATTGTTTGGTAGATAGTTGGACTTGCGCGTCGTAGTCGCTTGCTCAAGTGCTGTTGCGTGTCGTCAAGTACCACAGTTGTTGGTGTATTGCCGCATGTTTGATGTTGGAGATGGTCATGGTTTTACTTATCGTTCACTTTAATTACTGTTTAACAACTAAAATTGAAGTAATTAAGCAGAGGCACAGGTGGGCAATACATGTTATTTGGTTGTTAACCGTCCACTTGTGTCCCGTAGGACCCCGAGTACTTGATACCTGTTCCTTGAATTTTCGCGCTATCCACATCCGGGAGGATTATGGGACCCCGTGAGCCAGAGCTTGATTCATTCTTATTTCTTGGGGCCACAAACTAGTTTGAGGTTTTATTTATGATCCTGTACTTATGCCATGCTTTACTGTTTTATTTAAATTGTGCGATGGATAGCACACTGTACTGTTTAGGAAAGCGGAGTGTTTTCGCGGTATCGACAATCCCAGTTTTGGGTTCCCAGTCGTTCTGACCATTGACGCAAAACCTTGAGTCCGTCTCGAGTCAGCTAACTTCGCTTGGGTCTACTCAATGGGGTGGCCCCTGAAATATTCTGAATCTGTGATTTCTTTGTCGTGAAGGCCTCGTTGGGTTTTGATTTGGTTTTTCCGAGGTTGATCGAGTGTGTGTTGCTATTGGTGCACCCGGCGGTAAAACTTTCTGAAAGCCGTGTCCGCGGTTATGGACGACTTGGAGCACAGTATCTCGATCATAGACAACTATAACTAAAGTAGTGCTATAAATTTGACCTTATAATGACTAGTAATCAGCTTCACTATAATGGAATGGCTACATAAAACTGCCAACAATTGCTTGTTTGGGGTTGTCGCTTGCGAGCATTGTACCTGACTAGTAAGTATTGCAACTACAACGGAATGGCTAAATAAAAGTACCAACAACTGCTGGGGTTTTTGGGATATCTCATGCTAATTGTATTTGACTAGTAAGTGTCGCAACTACAACGGAATAGTTAACTAAAAGTGCCCACTGCTTATTATATCAGGATGACTATCCAAACCTGACTAGTAATTGCTGCAACGATAACTAAATAAATAAAACTGCCAACGGTGTGAGTTCCTCGGTTGACTTCCTCGTCTGGTATCGAGGGGGAAATACCAGGATGGGATTGTTTGGTGTTAGATGCAGGTTGGATCCGAATAGGTCTTTCTTATCCCTCTCTGACAGCCGCCAGTTGTATCGAGTCTCTATAGGTTGTTTAGTGCATGCTGCCGCTTGATCACCATACCTATGTAGGCGAGGACCGCCAATTCTAGCCTCGCCGTGTCTTGGCCTCAAGATCGACGCTCCTCTTTTTCCTTTGCCCTTTGTCGGCACCCCTTTTATTTAAACAGGTTTTGAGATCGACGCCGTTAGCAGGGTTACCCTTACGGCTTGGCCTGGGCAGGGTTATGGACGCCATTGGTTATTCTTCAGGGCTCTTAGCCCCATTTGCATCTTGTCCGTAGTCGGACGCTCCATCGTTTTCAAGGTGATTTGGATCTTTGTACCGTATATCTGTATTCTTGACTCATGGAGTCGCAGTTGTATATATATCTGTTCTGTGGGTCCCATCAAGGACTGTTGTGTAATGTTATTACTTCGTTTTCCACCCGCACGAAAGTGCCTGGTGGGCACCTTTGAATCGTTTCTATGCGGGTTTGGCGGGTTTTGCTAAAACTTGCATAGGGCCGATTCTGAGGGTGTTACACTCGCTCCATTTGTCCATCGGTCTGAGGGTGATACGCGGTACTAAAATCTAGACGGGTTCCTAAACCTTCTTGAACTTTCTTCCAGAATCTCGAGGTAAACTGAGTTCCTTGATCCGATACGATGTTCTTGGGGACTCCATGCAAACTAACGATTCTAGCGATGTACAACTCCGCTTAGCCGAACTCGAATCGTGGTTTTGACGGCAAGAAATGGGCGACTTTGGACAATCATCACTATGACCCAGATAGAGTCATTTCCCTACTAGAAGTAGGCGATCATCGATAAAGTCCATTCCTATAGAATCCCATTTCCATTCCGGAATCTGCAAGGGTTGCAACAATCCAGCGGGTCTTTGATGTCCTGCCTTGACTCGCTAACAAATATCACACTTGGCGATATAGCTTCCGATTTCTCTCTTCATCTTATGCCACCAAAATTGCTCTTTTAAATCTTGATACATCTTAGTTCCTCCGGGATGGATAGAATAAAGAGTATCATGAGCCTCCTTCAAAATGACTTCTTTCAACTCAGAATCTGATGATACACAAAGGCGTCCTTTGTACCACAAAACTCATTCTTCGTCTTCGGTGAATACGGGTACCTTGCCTGTACTGATATGACGCTTGATTCCGTCGATACTAGCATTTCCCTTCTGCGCCTCTTTAATCTAACTGATCAAAGTGGGCTGGAGTTCTATGCTAGCCAAAAATCCTTCACTTACTAATTCCATCCGAAAAGCTTCCATCTCTTTGTGCAAACTTGGTTGCTCCTTCAAGATCATGGAGTTCAAGCGGCACGGCAATCTGCTAAGGGCATCGGCTACCACGTTGGCTTTACCAGGGTGATAGTGAATGTCCAGGTCGTAATCCTTGATTAGCTCAATCCATCTCCTCTGCCTCATATTCAGCTCCTTCTGAGTGAATATATACTTTAGGCTCTTGTGATCCGAATAAATCTCACAAGGTTTCCCATTAGGTAATGCCTCCATGTTTTCAGGGCTAGAACGGCTGCGACTTCGAGGTCATGGGTTGGGTAGTTTTGCTCGTGTTCCTTCAATTGTCGAGATATATAAGATATAACCTTGCCTTCTTGCATTAGCACACATCCGAGACCAATCTTGGATGTGTCACAATACACATCGAAGGGCTTGGTTGTAACATACCAAAAATAATAAGCTTGGATCATCAAACACTAATCATCAAAATTTAGAGTTAACAAAAACTTTGCTAAATAAAATTATGAAGGCATGCATATGTGTATGCATGGATTTTGAAATTCTTTTGAACCACCTTGTTTGTTTGTTTCATTACTTGTAAAATGTTTCTTAGGTGAAATAAACATCATATAAAACATTTCCCACACTTTTCATAAAGACAAGTAAATCAAAACAAATATATTAAGGGAATGGTCATTTTGACCAATTTAACTCCCATGCCTACTTTGGCTCTCTCAAACTTTCAAAACCTAACAGAAAATTTTCTGGATCTTTGCACCCCTTGAATGTACTCATAACAAAGTATCAAGGCCCACTTTGTGATCATCCAGAAACTTTCAAATGCATAGTTTAAATGGCAATTCAAAATTGAATCTATATCATATGGGAAGATCCCACTTTTTCAAAAACCACTCAAACAAGCTCAACTTTCAAAACCCAAGCATCTGCAGACTCACCAGCATCAACCTAGCACACCCACCAAAAATCTTTTCAAAATTCAAAACTTGAGTTCTTGCAGACATTTCATCAAACAGGTTGCAGACACAAATCAAACAAAATCTAAACACTATAGTGAGCAGTGATTAGAGCCTAACTTATTCCCTCTTTAGCTCACAACCATCTCAGTAGATCATCTAGCAAGATAAATCTCAGACAGGATACGTTTATATTTTGAATGGAGGAGCTGTGAGCTGGAGAAGCTGCAAGCAAAGCGTGATCGCGGGATCTACAGTGGAAGCGGAATACATGGCTGCTGCAAAAGCGTCAAGTGAAGGAGTTTGGATCAGAAACTTCATCACTGAGCTTGGCGTGGTTCCAAGTGCATTGGACCCACTGGAGATATAGTGTGACAACACTAGCGCCATAGCACTCGCTAAGGAACCAAGATATCATCCAAAGACCAAGCATATCAACAGCAAGTTTTCATATAATCCGAGATTATATAGCAGATGGAGATCTGAAGATTAGCAAAGTACATATGGATCTGAATGTCGCAGATCCATTGACTAAACCTCTTCCACGTGTAAAACATGATCAACACCTCAGTGCCATGGGTGTGAGATTGTTGCCAGATGTAAACTAGATTATTGACTCTAGTGCAAGTGGGAGACTGTTGGAATTATGCCCTAGAGGCAATAATAAAGATGTTATTATTATAATTATTGTTCATGATAAAGTTTATATTCCATGCTAGAATTGTATTAAGCGGAAACATTAATACTTGTGTGGTTTGTGAACAACACCGTGTCCCCTGTATCGCCTCTAAGGACTAGCTCATTGATCAATGATGGTTAAGGTTTCCTAACCATAGACATGAGTTGTCAATTGATAATGAGATCATATCATTGGGAGAATGATATGATGGACATACCCAAACTAAGCGAAGCAATTAGATCGTTTCATCGTGTTCATCTTTGCGAAGCTTTTCCTATGTCAAATATTGTATTCCTTAGACCATGAGATAATGCAACTCCCTGGTACGGAAGAAAGCTTTGAGGTCATCAAACGTCATCCTATGAGAGGGTGATCATAAAGGTGTCTCTCAGGTGATCGGAAAGTATCTGTTGGGTTGTATGTATCGAGATGGAATTTGTCCCTCCCAAGTCGGAGAGATATACTTCGGGCCCACTCGGTAATCGATATCAACACCGCCAAAGCATGTGGTTAAGGATTTAATCACAAAGTGATATCAGATTACGGAACGAGTAAAGTACTCCGTGAACGAGATTGAACTAGGTATGACGCATCGACGATCGAATCTCGGCAAGTAAAATATCGCGAGACGAAGGGAATATATATATGGGATTGATTGAATCCTGGCATCGTGGTTCATCCGATATGATCATCGATGAATGTGTGGGAGTCAATATGGGTGCCTGCACCCTGTTGATTATTGATAGAAGATCATGTCTGCATATTCTCGAACCCGCAGGGTCACACACTTAACGTGTCTTGACGCTAGGATAGATTGGATAATTGGTTTATGAATTTTTGTTTAGAGTCTTGGATGGGATACGGGACATCACGATAGGTTCCGGAATGGTCCGGAGAATAAGATTCGTATAAGGCAGTGCAGTTTTTGGAGTTCGGAATTGTTCCGGGTTAATCGGTATTGTACCGGAAGCTTCTAGAACCTTCCGGAAGGGGACCAACGTGGACCCACCTTCCGGGAGGGGGCATGGGCCTATGAGGGAGTGTCTTGGCCACATTAGGCCAGGGGCACAAGGCCCCATAGGGCCCAGCCGATCCTAGAGAGTTTAAATCGTTTAAACTAGAGATAGGGTTTCTAGAAGAGGGGAGAGTCCATGCCCCCCACTCCTTATCCTTTGGGCTTGGGGGAGGGGCTAGGGCTGCGCCCTCCCCCTATATAAAGAGGGGTGGGGGAGCACCAAACCCCTACACCTCTCCTCCAAACCCTAGCCGCCTTGCTAGCTTTCCTCTCTCCCTCCCGACTGTTTGTAGGCGAAGCCCTACTGCAGAAATTCTCCACCATATACACCACGCCGTCGTGTTGTAGATCCAATCTATCTCTCCTCCATACTTGCTGGTCCGAGGAAGGAGGAGACGTCGAGGTGCTGCACGTGTGCATCTCACGGAGGCACCGCCACTTGTGGTGCTAGATCGGATCGGATCGCGAGGAGGAGAAGCGAGTACGACTACATCACCCACGCCCGATTTAACGCTCAGGCGTGCGTAATCTTCAAGGGTATGAAGATCTAATCCAATCTCTCGTTGATTGCATCTCCTAGATTAGATCTTGGCTTTCCTCTCTCGCATCCGTAGAAAATTTTGATTTACTATGCCGAAACCCTTCAGTGGTATCAGAGCTAGATCTATGCGTAGATGTGTTTCACGAGTAGAACGCGACATGGTTGTTGCGGGCGTTGATATTTTCTGTTGCAAGCCTCTTGTTTGTGTTCTTCTTATGACGCGGGATAGTGAGATTGAAGCGGTCCAGCCAACCTTACGCGACGCCGTCATGAGACCGCTCCGCACTTGACGTGGCTTGTTCCACACATGCGGTGGATGTCGTTTCTCTCACTATAGTTGTCATGGGATTAACACCGAGTTTGGCAACCATAATATCACCGCTGTGGCTTTCCGTAGGTAAGAATCATTCTTAGCATCTACTCCCATAAGCCATAAAACATGCAACAACAAAGTAGAGGCGTCTAACTTGTTTTTGCAGGAGTGTTTTCGTGATATGGTATGGCCCAAGATGTGATGTGTATATTGTATGCGATGATCATGTTTTGTAATGTTTCACGACTTGCATGTCGATGAGTACACAATGGCGGGAGCCATATGGTTGTCTTTATAATTGTGTATGACCTGAGTCAACTTCTTATACG
The DNA here is from genome assembly GCA_030063025.1 of Avena longiglumis. Taxonomy (NCBI): domain Eukaryota; kingdom Viridiplantae; phylum Streptophyta; class Magnoliopsida; order Poales; family Poaceae; genus Avena; species Avena longiglumis. The sequence goes on from CP125977.1 coordinate 503,300,637, forward strand.
CCATGTAATAGCTTTACTTTATCGCTAAGTAGTTAGCAATAGTTGTAGTTGTTATTCGTGGTGGAGGCAATCATGGTGGAGTGATGGAGATCATGCTTAACGCACAAGATGGAGATCATTGCGAGGATTGGCTATACCATGTCACATAAAGTTATATGCATGTGATGTTTATCCTTTATGTATCTTATTATGCTTAGATCATGACGGTAGCATTATAAGATGATTCCTCACTTAAAGATCAAGATAAAACCGTGTTCTCCCCAAGTATGCACTGCTATGAAGTTCGTCGTGTCCAAGCATCACGTGATGATCGGGTGCTATAGACTCTACGCTCACATACAACGGGTGCAAGCCAGTTTTGCACACACAGAAATACTTGGGTCTAACTTTACGAGCCTAGCATGTACATACATGGCCTCGGAACACAAGAACCGAAAGGTTAAGCATGAGTCATATGAATGATATGATCGACACTTCGTTGTCCACCATTGAAACCACATCTCTTCTCGTGATGATCGGATTAGGTGTGGTGAATTTGGATCGTGTTCACTAAACAACTTGAGGGATGTTGAATTTAGTGGGAGTTCATCTAGTAATTTGATTAAGTTGAACTATTTATCATGAACATAGTCTAAATTGTACTTGCAAATACTGTAGATCCCATGGCCAATTCCAACTTCAACTTCAACATTTTTGATGAGATAGAAAAGCTTAGAAACAATGGGTCTAACTTCACCAAATGGTTCCGCATTCTGAGAATCATTCTCGCTGGCGGACAAAAGGACTATGTCCTTGAGAAAGCGCTAGGTGACGCCCCTGCTATAGATGCGTACCGATGAAAAAGCTGTTTATCACCGCAAGGATGATTATGATTTGATTAAGATTGCCATGTTGTATGCTATGGAATCGGATCTTCAAAATCGTTTTGAAGAGTATCCCGGGCCCTTTGAGATTCTTGAGGAGCTGAAAACTATGTTTCGCATCAGCTGCTCGAGAGATATGAGATCTCTAAGAAATTCTTTAGCTACAAGATGGAGGAAGGGAGTTCTGTTAGTGAGCACGCCATTAAGATGTTGGGCTACCCTCAATGCCTTGAGCAACTGGACTGCAAGATTCCAGAGGAGCTCAAGATTGACACTCCTAGCTACAAAAGTTTTGTAGTTGATCACAATCGGATTGGTTCCACTGATATGATCACTGAGCTCTTCGCTAAGATGAAAGTGGCAGAGGTGAACATCAAAAAGAATAATCATGTGTTGATGGTCAACAAGCCCCCCACCTTCAAGAAAGGTAAGGGTGCAAGGAAGCCCTTCAAGAAGGGCGGCAAGTTTAATGCTCCCTTGAGAAGAAGCTCAAGTCTGGTCCTAAGCCGGACACTGAGTGCTTCTATTGCAAGGACAAGGGTCACTGGAAGAGCAACTGTCCGAAGTACTTAGCGCACAAGAAGGCTGGCACCATCAAAGGTATATTTGATATACATGTTATTGATGTTTTCCTTACTAGCCCTCGTTGTAGTGCCCGGGTATTTGATACGGTTCAGTTGCTAATATTTGTAACTCAAAGAGGAGCTACGGAATAGACGGCTTATAGGGATGAGGTGACGATGCGCTTGGCAACGGATCAAGAGTTGATGTGATGGCCGTCGCACGCCTCCTTAGTTTTACCTTCTAGATTAGGTTTAAACCTTAATAAGTGTTATTCTGCGCGCTGAGCATGAACATTATTTCGGATCGTGTTTATTGCAAGACGGTTATTCATTTAAATCGGAGAATAATGGTTGTTCTATTTATATGAGTAACATCTTTTATGGTCATGCACCTCTTGTGAATGGTTTATTTCTTCTAAATCTAAAGGGATGAAACACATCCATAACATTGAGGCTAAGAGATTCAAAGTAGATAGTGATAATACTACTTATTTGTGGCAATGCTGCTCAGGTCATATTGGTGTAAAGCGCATGAAGAAACTCCATTCGATGGACTTTTGGAGTCTCTTGATTTTGAATCATTTGACACATGAACCATGCCTCATGGGCAAGATGATCAAAACCCCGTTCTCCTAGATGATGGAGCGAGCAACGGACTTGTTGGAAATCATACATACCGATGTATGCGACCGATGAGTGTTTCGACGCCGGTGGATATCGCTATTTCTCACTTTTACCGATGACTTAAGTAGATATGGGTATATCTATTTAATGAAACATAACCGAACATTTGAAAAGTTCAAGGAATTTCGAATGAAGTGGAGAACCATCGTAACAAAAGATTAAGTTTCTACGATCCGATCGTGGAGGTGAATATTTGAGTTATGATTTTCTCACGCATCTTAAAGCAAGTGGAATCGTTTCACAACTCACGCCACCGGAACACCACAACAATGGTGTGTCTGAACGCCGGAATCGAACCCTATTAGATATGGTCCGATCAATGATGTCTCTTACCGATTTGCCGTTATCATTTTGGGGTTATGCATTAGAAACCGCTGCATTCACTTTAAATAGGGCTCCATCTAAATCCGTTGAGACGACACCGTATGAACTGTGGTTTGGTGCTAAACCTAAGTTGTCGTTTCTTAAAGTTTGGGGATGCAAAGCTTACGCCAAGAAGTTGATGCCGACAAGCTCGAACCCAAAGCAGAGAAATGCGTCTTCATAGGATACCCTAAGGAAACTATTGGGTATACCTTCTATCACATAACCGAAGGCAAAGTGTTTGTCGTAAAGAACGGTTCCCTTCTTGAGAAGGAGTTTCTCTCGAAAGAAGTGAGTGGGAGGAAAGTAGAGCTTGACGAGGTTATTGAACCTTCTCTTGAATTGGAGAGTAGCGAAAGACCGAAATTGTTCCACCGCCGATCGCACCAACAATAGAGGAAGCTAATGACAAGGATCATGAAGCTTGGACGATGTCACATCGAATGTCGCAGTCGACAAGGTCGCGTGCCCTCCGAGTGGTAATGGAAACCTCGCTCGAGCCTTGTTAGTAGAAGACAGTGAACCCACGAACTATGAGGAAGCGATGATGAGCCCAGATCGAGAAATGGCTAGAAGCCATGAAATCCGAATTGGGATCCATGAGCGAAAACCAAGTATGGACCTTGGTGGACCTCCTAGCGACCGAAAGGCCGTCGAGTGCAAATGGATCTTCAAGAAGAAACGGACGGATGGTAATGTTACGTTTATAAAGCACGGCTTGTCGCGAAGGTTTTCGACAAGTTCAAGGTGTTGACTATGATGAGACTTTTCTCCCGTAGCGATGTTTAAGTCCATTCGGATTTTATTAGCAATTGCGTTTCATGATTATGAAATATGGCGATGGATGTCAAGATCGCTTTCCTCAATGGCAACATTGATGAAGAGTTGTATATGATGCAACCCGAAGGTTTGTCGATCCTAAGGATGCTAGTAAAGTATGCAAACTTCAGCTCCATTTATGGACCAAGCAAGCATCTCGGAGTTGGAATCTTCGCTTTGATCAAGTGATCAAGAGCTTTGGATTTGTTCCAAATTGCTATGAAGCTTGTATCTACAAGAAAGTGAGTGGAGCTCGGTGACGCTTACGGTACTATATGTGGATGACATATTGATTATCGGAAATGACATCAACATGCTTAACGATGTGAAGAGTTATTTGAACAAGTGTTTTCAATGAAAGACCTAGGTGAAGTGCTTATATATTGGGCATCAAGATCTATAGAGATAGACAAAGACGATAGCTTTAAGCCGTAGTATATACCTAGACAAAGTTCAAAAGGTTCGTAATGGATAAGGCAAAGAAAGGTTCAAAGGCCTATGTTGTCGTGTAAGATATTGAGCAAGGCTCAGTGTCCACTATGGTAAATGATAGGAAGCTATGAGCAAAGTGCCTTATGCCTCGCCATAGGTTCTATCAGATGTATGCCATTGTGTACTAGACCGGATGTGTCCAATGCTCTTAGTTTGACGAGATATCAAAGTGATCCAGTGGAACATCGGACAACCGTGAAGAACATCCTAAAGTACCTAAATAGAACTAAAGAAATGTTCTTAGTCTATGGGGTGATGAACAACTTGTCGAAAAGGTTACGCCGATGCTAGTTTCGACAATCGACAAGGATGATTCCAAATCTCGCATGTGATACGCTTATATTTTGAATGGAGGAGCTGGAGTCGGAGAAGCTGCAAGCAAAGCGTGATCGCGGGATCTTAAGTGGAAGCGGAATACATGGCTGCTGCAGAAGCTTCAAGTGAAGGAGTTTGGATCAGAAACTTCATCACTGAGCTTGGCGTGGTTCCAAGTGCATTGGACCCACTGGAGATATAGTGTGACAACACTAGCGCCATAGCACTCGCTAAGGAACCAAGATATCATCCAAAGACCAACCATATCAACCGCAAGTTTTCATATAATCCGAGATTATATAGCAGATGGAGATCTGAAGATTAGCAAAGTACATACGGATCTGAATGTCGCAGATCCATTGACTAAACCTCTTCCACGTGTAAAACATGATCAACACCTCAGTGCCATGGGTGTGAGATTGTTGCCAGATGTAAACTAGATTATTGACCCTAGTGCAAGTGGGAGAATGTTGGAATTATGCCCTAGAGGCAATAATAAAGATGTTATTATTATAATTCTTGTTCATGATAAAGTTTATATTCCATGCTAGAATTGTATTAAGCGGAAACATTAATACTTGTGTGGTTTGTGAACAACATCGTGTCCCTGGTACGCCTCTAAGGACTAGCTCATTGATCAATGATGGTTAAGGTTTCCTAACCATAGACATGATTTGTAAATTGATAATGAGATCATATCATTGGGAGAATGATATGATGGACAGACCCAAACTAAGCGAAGCAATTAGATCGTTTCATCGTGTTCATCTTTTAAGCTTTTCCTATGTCAAATATTGTATTCCTTAGACCATGAGATAATGCAACTCCGGTACCGGAAGAAAGCTTTGAGGTCATCAAACGTCATCCTATGAGAGGGTGATCATAAAGGTGTCTCTCGGTGATCGGAAAGTATCTCTGGGTTGTATGTATCGAGATGGAATTTGTCCTCCCAAGTCGGAGAGATATACTTGGGCCCACTCGGTAATATATATCAACACCGCTTGCAAGTATGTGGTTAAGGAGTTAATCACAAAGTGATATCGGATTACGGAACAGTAAAGTACTTCCGTGAACGAGATTGAACTAGGTATGACGGCATCGACGATCGAATCTCGCAAGTAAAATATCGCGAGACGAAGGAATATATATATGGGATTGATTGAATCTCGGCATCGTGGTTCATCCGATATGATCATCGATGAATGTGTGGAGTCAATATGGGTGCCTGCACCCTGTTGATTATTGATAGAAGATCATGTCCAGATATTCTCGAACTCAGCAGGTCACACACTTAACGTGTCGACGCTAGGATAGATTGGATAATTGGTTTATGAATTTTTGTTTAGAGTCTCGGATGGGATCCGGACATCACGAGAGGTTCCGGAATGGTCCGGAGAATAAGATTCATATAAGGCAAAGGCAGTTTTGGAGTTCGGAATTGTTCCGGTTAATCGGTATTGTACCGAAGCTTCTAGAACCTTCCGGAAGGGGACCAACGTGGCCCCACCTTCCGGGAGGGGCATGGGCCTATGAGGGAGTGTCCTGGCCGCATTAGGCAGGGGAACAAGGCCCCATAGGGCCCAGCCGATCCTAGAGAGTTTAAATCGCTTAAACTAGAGATAGGGTTTCTAGAAGAGGGAGAGTCCATGCCCCCACTCCTTATCCTTTGGGCTTGGGGAGGGGTTATGCGCCTCTATATAAAGAGGGTGGGGCACCAAACCCCTACACCTCTCCTCCAAACCCTAGCCGCCTTGCTAGCTTTCTCCTCTCCTCCCGATTTTTGTAGGCGAAGCCCTCTAGAAATTCTCCACCATATACACCACGCCGTGTTGTAGATCCAATCTATCTCTCCACCATACTTGCTGGTCCGAGGAAGGAGGAGACGTCGAGGTGCTGCACGTGTGCATCTCAGGGAGGCACCGCCACTTGTGATGCTAGATCGGATCGGATCGCGAGGAGGAGAAGCGAGTAGCACTACACATCACCCACGCCCGACAACGCTCACTGCGTAATCTTCAAGGGTATGAAGATCTAATCCAATCTATCTCGTTGATTGCATCTCCTAGATTAGATCTTGGCTTTCCCTCTGTTCGCATCCATAGAAAATTTTGATTTACTATGCCGCGAAGCCTTTAGTGATGACATGTGTCAACATGATCCCATGTTTGGTTTGGAGAATATTAAATCTTAAGTAGTTTTTCAATGAGTAGAAATTACTTTTCTAAAAATAAAAAGAATTAAACCAAACCCAAATCTTGTAATGTTAGTGATGATGCTAGATCATCTATAGGACCCTTGTGTGTGATGATTGCAAGTAATTAAGTATTGCTTGGTGATTGTGTACATCGTATTTATTTATAGACGCTAGTACCGACCAAGGATACGAGGAGGAAGGAGGATTCTACGAAGAAGAAGCCGAGGAGAACTTCAACCACTGCTCTACACAAGGCAAGCTAACACTTGCAAGATACTCTACTTTAGCAAGCCAGTAACCTTGCAAGCTGATACTATACCTAAGCAAGCTTATACTTGCATTTATGCAAGCAAATACTTGCTTGTTATCATGCCAACTATATGCCTTAAGCATATGTTATCATACCCACTTGATAAACCAATCCTAGTTTTACATACAAGCTTCTTACTTTATTTTTTTTATCAAAGCTCTTACATAGATTTTACCTAAGTGAATGGTAGATACTAGAAAGATATGTGAAGGTTGCATAAAGAGCATAAAATTTGGCCTAAACTAGATAATCTTGATGTCATCCCAAGGCATGAGATTGAGCTTAGTTGAAACTCCACTAGTTTACCACCCCTCATTAATACTCACCCCCACTTGTAGATGCTAGTGCTAAGCATAAAACTTGATCAACTTTAGATGGGAATACTTGGTGGAAAAATGGTTATGAAAACCTTGGAATGATGGATCATTCTATTGAAATGTTTTGGACATGTGTTTCCGAACACCGGATGATTTTGGTGATGAAAATGTTGAGGCATGAGCCTTAGCCCTTCATAAAACTGATGGTTGTCTAGATGCGATACCATTCCAATTTTATCGTACAACCACAATACCAGAAGATTGGGTAGGGCTTGACTGGAAACTTATATACCTTAGTATTAGTTCCCTCACGGCCAAGGTCTGAGCTGAGGCTACCTTGTGAAGATTGTCCACCTGTGCAGTACCCAAGATGACAGTTGGTCATGGTTGGGAGGCCAAACTCACAGGAGAGGTTCTTATACTAGGGCGTGTAATTGAAAGGTTAGGATTGATTATCCGCATACTGAGTATGGTGAATTCAGGATTTGTTCCTGACGGATGTATCGAATGTTGTGGTGAAAGTGTACAATCTCCGCAGAGTGTCAAACTATTCGAATAGCCGTGTCCGCTGTTATGGACGGTTGGAGTGGCCATACTGTTCCCCCGTCAGACTTTTCAAAATGACTTGTGAAATGAAGTGAGACTTTGACTTGACCACAACAGGGTTGTGATATGAAATACAAGTTCCCCTTTAGGTGTTATAAAACTTCAACTAGCATTAGTGTTTTCATAATAAGTAGTAGAGATAAATCTGGCCTTTGCAAAACAACCGTAGAGCCTAGTGTCCTATTATCCAAAAACCCCTTTACCTGCTAGTACTAGTTTGCGAGTACTTAAAGAGTACTCATGGCTTTGTCCCTGGCTATTCCCATGGCCAGACTATGAAGAGGAGTACCTGGAAGATGGACCCTAGGAAGGTTACGACAACTAGCATCATCTCCCATCGTCAAAGATTTCCGAGATGGAAGATGGATATACGTATTATTATTTATTATTACGATGTTGAATTGATGTGATATTGTGAGACCTTATTTAAGTAAGACCTTATGTATGTATGTATATGATGATGTAATCGTGGTATCCAATGGTCGTTAATGGTAAAAAAAAATGGTAATATTAGGATGTATATGATATAGAGGCATCTTAATAAAATTAAAAAACCGGTGTTGACATTGATACAGCATGATCATGATCAGAAAATCTCTCAATCTCTCTTCTCTTCTTTTCTTGAAAACACACTTGTTGTCCCATTCAAACTTCTTCTCTTTCTCTTTTCAAGAATTGGTGTCAGGTCCAGCGATACGAGAATCCTTTCTGAACTTGCGGTAATATATCAATCCGAGAAATGCAATAAACTTGGGTTTGAGTGGTTGGGGCTTCAACAAGATGAGATGGATGGATGCTACGATGCTTATTATATTATTTATTTCGCTGCTTGAGTTGTATTAAGAACTAGACTGCGAGAGATCCTTATTTGTGAGACCTTATGTTGCGGTTATAATGTGATGTATGTTATCCAATTTCGTTATGTCTAAAAAAAATAATAAAAATGTAAATTGATGTGTACATGTATGGCATCTAAAGAAAAAAAATTAAAATTGGTGATATCCTGATGAAGAAGAATCAAGATGAAATCTGAAATCAATCTCCTCTTGAAAACTCGTCTACGCTTGCTCTTCCATTCTCTCTTTTTGTCCTTTCTTCTTCTTCTTGTGGGTCATGGTCCGCGCGCTCGAGAGAGAATTCTCCGAACTGCTTGTAAATATCCCCCAATCCGAGAAAATGCGAACTTTGGGTTGAGTGGTTGGGGCTTGCCAATCTTCTACATCTTTCACTTTATGTGCAGGTCAACGGCAATTCCTACATTGATACAATGTGACCGAGGAATCCTATCTCTTGTAAACGAATTCACATTTGCTAAACTTGGCATACAACCGATGCTCTCTAAGGGTTCCAAGAATGGTCCTTAGGTGTAGCTCATGTTATTCTTCCGATTTGGAATAAATCGTAATGTCATCGATGAAAACAACGATGCACTTATCCAGAAGTCCATAAAAATCTTATTCATGAGATTCATGAAATAAGCGGGGCATTGGTTAATCCGAAAGACATGATCAGATACTGCATAATCCATATCTGGTGGTAAATGCAGTCTTTGGAATATCCTCTGCACGAATTTTGAGTTGATGATAGCCAGTTCTAAGATCAATCTTAGAAAACACTTTGGCACCGGTCAACTGATCAAACAAATGTTCTATCTTGGGCAAGGGGTACTTGTTCTTGATGGTGACATCATTCAACTTCCGATAATCCGTACACAGACGGTTACCTCCATCCTTCTTATCCACAAACAAAACAGGTGATCTCCAAGGTGACGCACTTGGTTGAATCAATCCAATTCCAGCATGTAATCAGTTGCTTCTTCAGTTCTGCAAGCTCTGACGGGTTCATACTATATGGTCTCTGGGCTATGGGTCCTGTTTTGGGGATTAGTTCGATGATGAACTCGATATCCCTATCTGGGGGCATACCGGGAAAAACATCTGGAAATACATCGGGGTATTCACAGACTATCCGGACTTGGTCAATGGTAGGTTGGGCTATACTCTTGTTGCATTTGAATTGACGAGGTAAGGTTTCAGATATATGCTCGACTGATATTCCGGCTGTACTGGTCATGGTTATGGCTTTCTTGGCACAGTCAATCAATCATTTATGTTTGGACATCCAATCCATTCCTAGTACTACTTCCAAACCTTTAGTTCCGGGTACTATCAGATTTGCATAAAAATCTATGCCATGGATTCGGATAGGGACGGCTTTGCAAATTTGCCTAGCCTTGGTGGTTGATCCGGGAATTTGAACAATCATTACATGCTTCAGTTTGTTTGGTTGAATTTTACTAGTGCATGCAAATTCTTCGGCGACAAATGAATGCGATGCACCAGAATCAAACAACACCCTTGCAAGTACTGAATTAACAGAAAACATACCCAGCACGACGTCTGGCGCTTCCTGAGCTTCTTCAGCATGCATGAGAAAAAGACGGCCATTGCGATTGAGTGAATTCCCTGGGGCAAATCTTCTTCCTGGCTGAACATGACGCTGCTGCTGAGCTAGGACATTGGCATTGGGGGTTGTAGCATTCTTATTGTTGGGGCACTCGTTGGAATAGTGGACTTTATTTCCACAGTCATAACAGGTCACTTGCGACTTATCCTTGGCTGCTACAGGCACAACATTGCTTCCAGTCCTCGGGGCAGTGTTGGTGTTGGCGGTAGAATTGTTGGTGTTGAACTTGGGTGGGACACGATTGAAATTGCTAGCGTTGCCGGGGTTGTTGTGATTTCCACTGGGTCTAGGGTTTCCGCGGTTGGGATAGGTCGGACGGTTCATCGGGGGTCTGTTGGTTCTTGGGGCAACTCCTGGAGATGGGTTGGGGCGATACTTTGGGGTCTGATGGGTTCCTGGTTGATGCATCATGCGACGCTTGCGGTTCTCATTGGCTTGGTTGATTTTTCCTTCCATCTGGATAGCAAAGTCGACAAGGGCTTCAATATCCGCAAAGGGGATATTGACTAACACTGTCTGCATCTCGTCATACAGACCATTTAGGAATCTCTCTTTCTTCTTGGCTTCCGTGTCGATCTCATCCGGGGCATACCTAGCTAATGACAAAAATTTGTCACGGTATTCCACTACAGTCATCCTTCCTTGCTTCAGTTCTCTGAAATCGTCTCTCATCCTCTTGATCAAACCCGGTGGCACATGGGTTCTACTAAACTTGACCTTGAATTCCTCCCAGGTCATCATCTGGCCTCCGGTCATTGCACGAACACTGTTCCACCATGCCCTGGCATCTCCGGCTAGATAGTGGGTGGCGAACAGAACTTTCTCGTTGGCTTCCACTCTAGCGACTTCTAGGTTATTTTCCATGGTTTGCATCCAATCATCAGCGTCTAGGGGCTCTTCTGACTTAGTGAAAACAGGTGGGTTGGTATTCTGGAAATTCTTAAGCTTAGATCCATGGTTGTCTTGATTTCCGTGGCCTTGGTTGTTGTGGGCTAGCTGGGCTATCTGCTGAAGGGTGGCTAGGTTGGCTTGACGTTCCGCTCTTTCAGCTTCGCGGTCAGAAGTCAACATTTGCAGAATCTGCAACATCGAGTCCGGGGATGAACCACTTCCTCCACGTGGCATCTGAAGATTGATGTAGATCATGAGAAAAGAGGGAAATTTCTAAAGTTTTGGGTCTTTGAATTTTTTTTAAAGTTTGACTCAGATTTTCTAGTAACTTGCTTTTTCATTCCTTCATTCATTCATAGCACACGATACAACACACACCACAACAAAGAAAAGCAGATGGTCTTAAGAACCATTCTGGAATCTAAGATACAGTGGGACCGAATACTACTCACTACGCTAGTGCTCAAGTGCTACTACTCCTCGGAATCTGTGGCTTCATCATCATCGATGAAGGCGAAATCATCCTCATCGGTGAAGAATTCCATGGCCTGATCCTCCAGAAAATCATCGTCATCGCTGAGATAGGAGTAAGGGTCTCCATGAAGATCCTCTCCGGCATACTCCCTTTCTTCCAACTGCATGTCTCTCTCGTGGATGGTCTCCTCCAAAGATGAGATGCGGTGGAAAAGACGGGCGATAATGCTCTCCTTCTTGTCGAGCTGACGGCGGCAAGACTTGCGATCCTTTGCCAACATGGCGATGGTTTGATCCTTCGTCTTGATGATGGAAGACTTGTGGTTACAGTAGTCATGGCAGTTGTCCAACTCCTGCTGACGATCGTACATCATGAAGCTAAGGTGGTCCAATTGAGTCTTCAGCTCGGGGTGGTATGGGGCTTCCAGTGGTTGTCCATTTGCATCATGCCTTGGGCAAAACTCAAAGCGAGTACCCTTGATTTGATTGATGCTCTGCCCACACAGACGGGAAAGAGCTTCCTGCATGGCCCTAGCAAGTCCATCGAGCCAGTTGTTTTCTCTTAAGGTAAACTGAATTCCTTCCGCAGTGGGAGGTTCAATCTTTCCTCTGAGACTTGCAACAATCAGCCACTGCAGATCTTCTCCTCCTTGATCATTGAGCTGAGCTTCGAAGAACTCGGGGTGTGGACGCTCCAGAAGTTCCGAAAGCTGGTCCAAATCCCTCTCAAAGATAAGGTCTCCTCCATTCCCCAACTGATAAAACTTGATGTACTTCACGTCCATCTATAAGAATAGAGGATGAGTAGGTTCTTCCACCGGAACTTCTGTCGAAACTTCCACCGAAAGTTTCGCTCCCCCCGGAAGTTTCGGTGAACTGGCGGAAGTTCCGACCAGGACTTGTTTTTTCAGTTTCTCGCTCAACAGTTTTTGACCATTGGCCATCTGCCACTGGAAGTTCCGGCCAGTAGTCGCGAATGACCATAACAGGCAGATCTGGGAGCCCTTTAAAAGGGGCTCCTCTTCCCCTTCGTGGGCACGAGCTTTTCTTCTTGGTTCTTGGCTTTCTCTCTCTCCTCCATTGTTAACCTTGAAGAAGCTTTCCCTGTCAACACCCGGATTTTTAATCCCAGATGCCTGTTATGCCATACATCGCAATCCCAGGATTACCATTTTTGCGAGGCATAACAGAATTGGATACCATAGTACATCATCCATTACAAACGATACATAAGTTCTTACACCAATAGGGATCTCATGATCCAGTTCTTAATACAACTTCAAGCAGCGGAATACATAATAATAACGGTAGCATAGGCGAAGCTCCATCTTCGGGGTCACAGGCAATGCTGACGATGGGAGATGATCCTAGTTGTCGTAACCTTCCTGGGGTCCATCTTCCAGGTACTCCTCTTCATAGTCTGGCCATGGGAATAGCCAGGGACAAAGCCATGAGTACTCTTTAAGTACTCGCAAACTAATACTAACAGGTAAAGGGGTTTTTGGATAATAGGACACTAGGCTATAGGGTTGTTTTGCAAAAGCCAGATTTATCTCTACTAAGTTCCAAAGCTAGTCACAATTTTATAACTCCTAAGTGGGATATTGTAAATCATGTCATAACCCTGTTGTGGTCAAATCAAAGTCTCACTTCATTTCACAAGTCATTTTGAAAAGTCTGACGGGGGAACAAGATGGCCATCTAATCTGTCCATAATCATGACGCCTATTCGAATAGTTTGACACTTTGCGAGATTGTACACTTTCACCACAACATTCGATACATCCGTCAGAACAAATCCTGAATTCACCATACTCAAGATGCGGATAATCAATCCTAACCTTTCAATTACACGCCCAGATAAGCACCTCTCCTGTGAGTTTGGCCTCCCAACCATGACCAATGTCATCTTGGTAATCGCAGTGGACAATCTTCACAAGGTAGCCTCAGCTCAGACCTTGGCCGTGAGGGAACTAATACTAAGGTACATAAGTTTCCAGTCAAGCCCTACCCAATCTTCGGGTATTGTGGTTGTATGATAAAATTGGAATGGTATCGCATCGAGACAACCATCAGTTAAAAAAAAGGGCTAAGGCTCATGCCTCAACATTTTCATCACCAAAATCATCCGGTGTTCGGAAACACATGTCCAAAACATTTCAATAGAATGATTCATCATTCCAAGGTTTTCATAACCATTTTTCCACCAAATATTCCCATCTAAAGTTGATCAAGTTTTATGCTTAGCACTAGCATCTACAGGTGGGGGTAAGCAATTAATGAGGGGTGGTAAACTAGTGGGGTTCTAACTAAGTTCAATCTCATGCCTTAAGATGACATCAAGACTATCTAGCTTAGGTCAAATTTTATGCTCTTTATGCAACCTTCACATATCTTTCTAGTATCTACCCTTGATTCTAGTAAACTCTAATTAAGAGCTTTGATAAATAAATAAAGTAATAAACTTGCAAATAAAACTAGGATTGGTTGATCAAGTGGATATGATCACATATGCTTAAGGCATATAGTAGGCATGGTAACAAGTAGTGGTTTGTGGCATCAGTAGGGTATCTTGCAAGGGTTAGCTTGCACATTCACTAGTAGTATTAGGCTTGCTAAAGTAGAGTGTCTTGCAAGTTTTAGCTTGCATAGGTATAGTATCAGCTTGCCTTGTGCAGAGCAGTGGTTGAAGTTCTCCTCGGCTTCTTCTTCGTAGTATCCTCCTTCCTCCTCGTATCCTTGGTCGGTACTAGCGTCTATAAATAAATACGATGTACACAATCACCAAACAATACTTAACTACTTGCAATCATCACACACAAGGGTCCTATAGATGATCTAACATTACAAGGTTAAGGCTTGGTTTAATTCTTTTAAATTTTAGAAAAGTAATTTCTACTCATTGAAAAACTACTTAAGATTTAATATTCTCCAAACCAACATGGGATCATGTTGACACATTTCATCACCACATATTTTAGTCCATGGGAATGTGATTTAAAGTGGTGTCACAATTTAATAAGGTTTTACCCTTTTATTTTAATTAAATAAAGTGACTAGAAATGCCTATGTAGCATTCTTTTATTACTTGAACATTATTTCTGTAAGTAAACCTATATATTTTTATATATTCTGAAAGGTATGGTTAAATGTGATTTTTTAGAGTTGGAATCAACTCAAAAGCTATTATGGTTTAAATTTGAAAAATGTTTGAATGCAGAAAAGCTTCCGAGTTGTTATTTTTACCAAGGATGATCTACAGATCCAAATGACTTGAATCCAACGGGCTTGTATTCAGCATTCCCAGACCTTTCTAACAAAATTGGTTTCATTCAACTTGGTGCACTGAATCGATCTGGGTTGATTTTTGAAGTTGGATACAGAAGTGAGTTTGAAATAAAAAGAAAAAGGTTTAATTCAAATAACTGGGCTACGCGGGAAACGATACTGGGCCGGCCTGCTAATTGCAGCGCTTCCGCGGGCTGTTTAAGTGGGTGTCCCCACTCATCAGTGAGACAAGGGGGTGCGAAGCGGTACGGGGCAACGTGGGACGTTCGATCTGGTTCTAATCCAACGGCTGGGAGTCATCGTCAACGTTGAGCAACACCGGTGAGAAAGAAACCTAGCGCGACCAGTGGGGGTTGCTAGGGGCTCACCGGGGTGCAGGCGAGGGTCGTCGAGGAGGGCGAACGACGAAGTCGATGACGGCGAATATCCTGGTACCGGTGGCTCCTCTTGGGGCGGCTCCAATCGATGGCTCCCTTCTTCTCCAGAGGCGACGAGCTCCGGTGAAATTCAGACGAGGTGGTGCTCGCCTTGCTCCGGGAATGGTGTGGCACGATCAGTGATGAGAGGGGAGTAGAATGGTGTGAAGAATTCGAGCGGGGGTGGCCTCTATTTATAGTCGAGCGAGGGAACCGACGGGGCGCACGGTGAGCTCGTCGGGGGCGATGGTACATGCGGCTATTGGCATGGGCGAAGGTAGGGGATGGTGCGGTGTTCCCTGGCGATGCTCAACGACATGGTTTCGAGGCATGGAGCGGTGCGGCTTGGTCTGGAACACGCTATGCTCTGCGCGGCAGAGGCGGCGTCTTCGACGGCGAGCGGTGGCTGTGCGTCACGGGGAGGCGAACGGGGATGTCTGGCGGTCTCCTGGGTCGGTGGGGATTGTGTATGCACGCGGCGAGGGAGGCACGCGGTCTGTGGTCTTCGGTCGAGGGTGGCGCTCTGGCGCATGCTCGGCATGGTCACTGGCGGTCTGGGCGCGGTCCGTGCGTGTGGTCCAGGGGTTGGCAAGGTTCGAGCGGTGGACAGGGAGTGGCGATGGACGGTGGGCTGCCTCCCAGACATGCTGGTTAGGCTTGTTTCTCCTCCTAGCTTGCTGTCGACATGGGGGTGACAAGGTTGGCTTCGGCTGTTCACCATTGATGGCAATGCCAAGCTTACAGTGGTGCTAGTGCTTGGTTAATCTTGCTAGATGATCTACTGAGCTGGTTGTGAGCTAGATAGGGAACCAGTTAGGCAAGAATCACTGCTCACAATAGTGTTTAGATTTTGTATGATTTGTGTCTGCAACCTGTTTGATGAAATGGCCGCATGAATTTAAGTTTTGAATTTTGAAAAGATTTTTGGTGTGTGTGCTGGGTTGATGCTAGGGAGTCTGCAGATGCTTGGGTTTTGAAAGTTGAGCTTGTTTGAGTGGTTTTTGAAAAAGTGGGATCTTCCCATATGATAAAGATTCAATTTTGAATTGTCATTTAAACTATGCATTTGAAAGTTTCTGGATGATCACAAAGTGGGACTTGATACCTTGTTATGAGTACATTCAAGGGGTGCAAAGATCCAGAAAAGTTTCTGTTAGGTTCTGAAAGTTTGAGGCATCCAAAGTAGGCATGGGAGTTAAATTGGTCAAAGTGACCATTCCTTTATTTTACTTGTTTTGATTTATTTGTCTTTATGAAAAGTTTGGGAAATGTTAGGTGATGTTTATTTCACCTAAGCATCCATTTACAAGCAATGGAACACATAAACAAAGTGGTTCAAAAGAATTCAAAATGAAATGCATACTCACATGCATGCTTCCATAATTTTATTTAGAAAAGTTTTTGTTAACCCTAATTTTGATGATTAGAGTTTGATGATCCAAGTTTAGTATTTTTGGGATGTTACATTCCCTCTCCCTTTCCTTTCCTATGATTCTTGCGTCTTTTTGAGGGATTTGAGAGAGGAGAACTAGATCTACAATCCTGTAACACCCTCAGAATCGGACCTATGCAAGTTTGAGCAAAATTCGCCAAACCCGCATAGAAACGATTCAAAGGTGCCCACCAGGCACTCTCGTGCGGGTGGAAAACGAAGTAATAACATTACACAACAGTCCTCGATGGGACCCACGTAATGAGATATATAACAACGACTCAAAGAGTCAAGAATACGATATTATACAAAGATCCAAATCACCCCGAACGGTAGAGCGTCCGGACAAGAAGCAAATGGGGCTAAGAGCCCCAAGAATAACCAATGGCGCCCATAACCCTGCCTGTGCCAAGCCGAAGGGTAACCCGCTAACGGCGCCGATCTCAAACCCGCTTAAACAAAAGGGGTGCCGACAAAGGGCAAAGGAAAAGAAGGAGCGCCAAGATCGAGGCCAAGACACGGCGAGGCTAGAATTGGCGGTCCTCGCCACATAGGTATGGTGGATCGAGCGGCAAAGATGCACTAAACAACCTATAGAGACTCGATACAACCGACGGTTATTAGAGAGGGTAAGTATGACCCTATCCGGATCCAACTGAAACTAACACCAAACAAACCCATCTCGGTGTTTCTCGAGACCAAACGAGGAAGTCAACCGAGGAACTCACACAGCTGGCGCTTTACTTATTCCGTTATCGCTAAAGCATTTACTAGTCGTATAGATAATCATCCCGATAAAATAAGCAAAGCACTTTTAGTTAATCATTCCGCTAGAAGTTGCAACAATTACTAATCGACATGATAGCATGAGATAAACCCAAAACCCGGCAGTTGTTGGTACTTTTATTCAGCCAATTCGCTAGTTGCAATACTTACTAGTCGATACATTTGTCGCAGTTTACAACCAACAAGCAAAGGTGGGCGTATTAATTAGACATTCCGTTATAGTGAAGCTGATTACTAGTCATTATAAGTCAAATTAATAGCAAACTTTAGTTTTGCTTGTCTATGATCGAGATATCGTGCTCCAAGTCGTCCATATCCGCGACACGGCTTCTAAAAGTTTTACCCGCCGGGTGCACCAATAGCAACATACGCCGATCAGCCTCGAAAAACCAAATCAAAACCCAACGAGGCTTTCACGATCGAACAATCACAGATTCAGAATATTTCAGGGGCCACCCTTAGAGTAGAATCAACGGAGTAAGCAAGCTCCGAGACGGCCTCAAGGTTTGGGTGGACCAGGTAAACGATCGGGAACCCGAAGTGTGGCTGGGCTTGTCGATACATGAAACGTGTCCCGATCCAAAAGATGCAAGGTGCTCTCGCACAATCGTAAATAAAGCAGTAGCATGGCATAAGTACAGATAGTAAAACACCTCAAACTAGTTTGTGGCCCCAAGAAATAAGACGAATCAAGCTCGCTCGGGGGTCCCATATACCTCCCGGATGTGGATAGCGCGCAAAATCAAGGAACAGTATCAAGTACTCGGGGTCTTACGGGACACAAGTGGGTTCGAAACCAAATATTATCTATCACCCACCGATGCCTCGCTTATTCAATTTTAGTTGTTAAACAGAAATTAAAGTGACGAAAAGTAACTAGAATCATCTCCAACAACAACATGCGGTAATACATCAAGAACCGTGGCATATGACGACTCATCCACACTTGAGCAAGCAACTACGACACGCAAGTCCAACTATCTACCAAACAACAGTAATAGGGTGTGTCCAAGGCAATATAAGGCTGTAGGGATATCACAGTGCACGGAAACTAAAGCATCGCAACACGTATAGCAATAGATCAACAGGAGGGAATAAAGACTATAAAAGTAAGATAGGTAGAAAGAGGAGATGCTCACCGAAAACATTGTCGAAAGGTTCATCCAAGATCGGGCGAAGCTCACATCAACTCAACGGTCCAATCCGAAGAAGCAAAACACTAGAAGAAACACGGATGCGCTTATTTAATACAACGGTAAGATCGGCATGATGCATGTATGATGAATGTCATGGCAAAGGTGCGATGCAAATAGGTCATATTAAGCGAACCGGGTCCCGACAATTACTAACGGTTCAAGTTGTTTAGAACCCCCGCAATTTAAATGTTGTTTAACAAGGCAAAAGATATCACCGGTTCGCTACACAAGTTTAAATGAGGCCGATATGAGACTAGATTTGCCCGCATATGGGCCCCATATTTAATTATTAGGTGAATCGGCATAAGGCCCCCAAACCAATGATATGCATGCGAGATGACAATTTAATATGCGACAAGTTGTTATGTTAAAAAATAGGGTTCGAGGATAAGGGTCACACATTAGGGTTCTCGACGATCTTGGGGGTTCCTGGGGTTCGGGGTTGGGCTCGGGGTCCAGGGTTCGACGGATCTGGGGTTCAGGGTTCGACGGAACGTTCTCGGCCTCCGGGGTCGTTCTCGGATATCAGGGGTAGTTCTTGGCGTTCCGAGAAGCCGGACTTGGTTCGGTGTCGGGGTTCATCGGATCTTCCGGATCGGTGCCGTTCTTGTCGTCGTGCAGATCTTGTCGGGTTCCACGGGTCGAGATGGTCTTGGCGTCGATCGGTCTCGAATCCATGAAGCGCACCTTGTCGGCCTCATGTCGGTCTTGGTTTATCATGTCGGCGTCCCGGGCATCGGATCCGGAAGGTACTTGTCGATCCACCGCCTTCGGTTTGCTTCGATCGGGTCCATGATGGAGTACTTGTCGCCCATGTGGCCTTCGTCCGGGTCCCGCCATGGCGCCTCAAGGAAGAAGTACTTGACGCTAGGGGGTCGCGGTGCCTTAGGGTACCGATTGTAGTTCTTAGCGTCCGAGGAGAAGGTCGTGTCGTTCCGAGACGGTGCTCTTGGCGCCCTTTCGGTTCGGGTGTTGGCGTCCGAGGTAGATCTGGGCGTCCGAGGGTCACTCCGCGGCCGTGTTGCAGATCTTCGGTTCCACCTCGACGACCTTGTTGTGCCGCATGGGGATCGTGGTTCACCGGGTTCGGATCGGGTCGATCCGGAAAGAAGGTCTCGAGGATCCGGCCGGTTTTGGATAGAACTGGTCTGCTCCGCGCCGGTCTTGTCATCGAGGAGGTCTTGCCGAGTGGGTCGCGGGGCGGTGTTCTCGCCGGTGGCTGGGCCGACGGTCGGGGAGGACGGCCCGGAGAGACGGGCCCGGGCGCAGGCCGACGGAGTCTCCGCTGGCGATGGTTTACAGCGGCCGGCCAAGCGGTGGACGGAGGAAGAAGGAGCGGGCAGCCCGGCGAGGGAAGGGAGAGCGGTGGCGAGAAGGTGGGGCGCCGGAGGGTTGAGAGGAGCAGGGCGGGGGTGAGGCGAGGTTGGGGAGGCGCCAGGGAGGAGGAGGGTGGAGGCAGCGAGCGGGGAACGCGGGTGAGGGAGAGCGCGCGGGGAGGATGGAGAAGAGGAACAGGGTAGGGGGCGAATACTGGGCCAAGGCCGTGAGAGAAGAGGGAAGAGGGTAGGGCAGCTAGGGGTGGACCGGGTCCGGGCGGGGCTGGCGCGTCAGGGGGAAGTGGGCTGGTTGGTGGGGGTGGTCCCAGGGGAGAGGTGGGGTCGGGCCCAGCGGCCAGGGAGGTTTGGCGCGTGGGTGAGAGTGTGGCCAGGTAGAAGGAGGGGTTTGAGTGGGGGAGGAGAGAGAGGGGGCTGGCCACGTGGCGGATTCTGAGTGGGTGAGGGAGAGGGAGGCAGTGAGGTGGCGAGATGCTATTGGGCAGGGTGAGGTGGCCAAGGGGGTGTGGGTAGAAGGATGGGTAGCTGTAGGAATTAGGGGCGGTGCAGGGCGGACCGATTTAACATCTGGGGCGGTCGTTCGGGTCGGTTGGCCCGTTCGACTGCTCCGGTCAAAATAAATAAATATTTTATTAGATTTAAACGGGCCGTCTGCAATCCGATAGCGGCCAAACCAAAATATTCCGGGGACCCGAGTTTGAGGTTTGAATAAAGAGGGGCGTTTTGAAAACAACACGGGCTTTGCAAACATAGTTTTGGCAAACAATGCATGATGATGACGATGCAATGCACAAATTCAACGCGATTTTCTAGTAGTGGTTTTGCGGGATGCCACAATTCGACACCACTAACAATGGATCTCGCCCTCGAGATCCGCCTCATGGTACCGGAGGGAAGGCCGGCGATCTGCATCTTCTCGCTTCATGTAGATCCTCGCGACACCACTAACAAGGGTTCATCCTCCATTTGGAAGACGGCGACACCACCAACAAAGGTCGTTGCTCCTGATCCTCGAGAGAACACTCCGGAAACAAAAGGCCGAAGGTATAGGTATCGCAATAAAGCCACCCCTAACTTCCGTGGACGGAGTAAATTGCTGGATCCACTGATTCGATGTCCAAGAGCGAATGATAAGAGTAGTGGTATGGTAGCTACTCCATCCCGCACTCGAACCATTACTCTGCACACAAACAGGCGGATTATGCAACCAACTCTCGGAATCAGACTGTAGATCTCGACAAGCGAGGTTCGGAACAACGAAGTGATGCAGACTCTACATCGGATCTGGCGTAGAGGATGTCGTCGCGTCAGAAAACACCGGAAGGCACAAACAAGGAGCAAAGAATGGTAACACCGTAGATGGATTCCTCAAGCAGCACGAACACCGGATGGTAGAGCACCGTTATAAGAAGAGGAAGCGAAACCCTGAAGGTACGACGGAACCCAACCACGAGAAATCCTGGACTCGAAGAAAGATAAGAGAGCAGATTCAAAACACGTCGAGATAAGAGGAGATCAGCAGAGGGGTAAGGAGTAAAATCAGACCTAATCAGAACTATCCAACCGATTTTGCAAAAATAGTTTTGACACTCTACTTCGGCCGTTAGCTAGGTTATCCTACAGGCTGGACTTGTGGGGTATCAATCGCCGCGCTCGATACCACTCAGTAACACCCTCAGATCGGACCTATGCAAGTTTGAGCAAAATTCGCCAAACCCGCATAGAAACGATTCAAAGGTGCTCACCAGCACTCTCGTGCGGGTGGAAAACAAGTAATAACATTACACAACAGTCCTCGATGGGACCCATGAGATATATATAACAATGACTCAAAGAGTCAAGAATACGTATATTATACAAAGATCCAAATCACCCCGAACGGTAGAGCGTCCGACTACGGACAAGAAGCAAATGGGGCTAAGAGCCCCAAGAATAACCAATGGCGTCCATAACCCTGCCAAAGCCAAGCCGGAAGGGTAACCGCTAACGGCCGATCTCAAACCCGCTTAAACAAAAGGGTGCCGAAAAGGGCAAAGGAAAAGAAGGAGCGTCAAGATCGAGGCCAAGACAGCGAGGCTAGAATTCGGCGGTCCTCGCCACATAGGTATGGTGGATCGAAAGGCAAAGATGCACTAAACAACCTATAGAGACTCGATACAACCGACGGTTATTAGAGAGGGTAAGTATGACCCTATCCGATCCAACCAAACTAACACCAAACAAACCCATCCCGGTGTTTCCTCGAGACCAAACGAGGAAGTCAACCGAGGAACTCACACAGTTGGCGCTTTACTTATTCGATTATCGCTAAGATTTACTAGTCGTATAGATAATCATCCCGATAAAATAAGCAATGGCACTTTTAGTTAATCATTCCGCTAGAAGTTGCAACAATTACTAATCGTGATGATAGCATGAGATAAACCCAAAACCCAGCTTGTTGGTACTTTTATTCAGCCAATTCGCTAGAGTTGCAATACTTACTAGTCGATACATTTGTCGCAAGACAACCAACAAGCAAAGGTGGCGTATTAATTAGACATTCCGTATAGTGAAGCTGATTACTAGTCATTATAAGTCAAATTAATAGCAAGAACTTTAGTTTTGCTTGTCTATGATCGAGATATCGTGCTCCAAGTCGTCCATATCCGCGACACGGCTTCGAAAAGTTTTACCACCGGGTGCACCAATAGCAACACACGCCGATCAGCCTCGGAAAAACCAAATCAAAACCCAACGAGGCTTTCACGATCGAACAATCACAGATTCAGAAATATTTCAGGGGCCACCTTAGAGTAGAATCCGAACGAGTAAGCAAGCTAGACGGCCTCAAGGTTTGGGTGGACGGGTAAACGATCGGGAACCCAAAGTGTGGCTGGGCTTGTCGATACCTGGAAACGTGTCCCGATCCAAAATAGCAAAGTGCTCCTCGCACAATCGTAAATAAAGCAGTAGCATGGCATAAGTACAGGATAGTAAAACACCTCAAACTAGTTTGTGGCCCCAAGAAATAAGACCGAATCAAGCTCGCTCAGGGGGTCCCATATACCTCCGGATGTGGATAGCGCAAAATCAAGGAACAGTATCAAGTACTCGGGGTCTTACGGGACACAAGTGGGCTCGAAACCAAATATTATCTATCACCCACCGATGCCTCTCGCTTATTCAATTTTAGTTGTTAAACAGAAATTAAAGTGACGAAAAGTAACTAGAATCATCTCCAACAACAACATGCGGCAATACATCAAGAACGTGGCATATGACGACTCACATCCACACTTGAGCAAGCAACTACGACACGCAAAGTCCAACTATCTACCAAACAATGTAATAGGGTGTCCAAGGCAATATAAGGCTGCAGGATATCACAGTACGGAAACTAAAGCATCGCAACACGTATAGCAATAGATCAACAGAGGGAATAAAGACTATAAAAGTAAGATAGGTAGAAAGAGGGAGATGCTCGCCGAAAACATTGTCGAAAGGTTCATCCAAGATCGGGCGAAGCTCACATCAACTCAACGGTCCAATCCGCAAGAAGCAAAACACTAGAAGAAACACCGGATGCGCTATTTAATACAACGCGTAAGATCGGCATGATGCATGTATGATGAATGTCATGGCAAAGGTGCGATGCAAATAGGTCATATTAAGCGGAACCGGGGTCCCGACAATTACTAACGGTTCAAGTTGTTTAGAACCCCCGCAATTTAAATGTTGTTTAACAAGGCAAAAGATATCACCGGTTCGCTACACAAGTTTAAATGAGGCCGATATGAGACTAGATTTGCCCGCATATGGGCCCCATATTTAATTATTAGGTGAATCGGCATAAGGCCCCCAAAGCAATGATATGCATGCGAGATGACAATTTAATATGCGACAAGTTGTTATGTTAAAAAAATAGGGTTCGAGGATAAGGGTCACACATTAGGGTTCTCGACGATCTTGGGGGTTCCTGGGGTTCGGGGTTGGGCTCGGGGTCCAGGGTTCGACGGATCTGGGGTTCAGGGTTCGACGAACGCTTCTCTCCCGGTCGTTCTCGGATATCGGGTAGTTCTTGGCCCGGAAGCGGACTTGGTTCGTGTCGGGTTCATCGGATCTTCCGGATCGGTGCCGTTCTTGTCGTCGGCAGATCTTGTCGGGTTCCACGGGTCGAGATGGTCTTGGCGTCGGATCGGTCTCGAATCCATGAAGCGCACCTTGTCGGCCTCATGTCGGTCTTGGTTTATCATGTCGGCCCTCGGGCATCGGATCCGGAAGGTACTTGTCGATCCACCGCCTTCGGGTTTGCTTCGATCGGGTCCATGATGGAGTACTTGTCGTCCCATGTGGCCTTGGTCCGGGTCCCGCCATGGCGTCTCAAGGAAGAAGTACTTGACGCACCGGGGTCGCGGTGCCTTAGGGTACCGATTGTAGTTCTTAGCGTCCGAGGAGAAGGTCGTGTCGTTCCGAGACGGTGATCTTGGCGTCCTTCCCGTTCGGGTCTTGGCGTCCGAGGGTAGATCTGGGCGTCCGAGGGTCACTCCGCGGCCGTGTTGCAGATCTTGTCGGTTCCACCTCGAAGACCTTGTTGTGCTGCAGTGGGGATCGTGGTTCACCGGGGTTCGGGATCGGGGTCGCATCCGGGAAGAAGGTCTCGGGGATCCGGCGCCGGTCTTGGATAGAACTGGTCTGCTCGCGGTCTTGTCATCGAGGAGGTCTTGCCGAGTGGGTCATGCGGGGTGTTCGCCGGTGGCTGCAGCGACGGCCGGGAGGGACGGGCCGGCGGAGTAGAGACGGGCCGGCGGCAGGGCGCCGACGGAGTCCGCTGTGGCGACGACGGCCAAGCCAGGCGGCGGTGGGACGGAGGAAGGTAGTGAGCGACGCGGCAGCTCCAAGGGGAGAGCGCGAGAAGGTGGGCGCCGGAGGGTGAGAGGAGCAGGGGGTGAGGCGAGGTTGGGGAGGCGCCAGGGAGGAGGAGGGTGGAGGCAGCGAGCGGGGAACGCGGGTGAGGGAGAGCGCGCGGGGAGGATGGAGAAGAGGAACAGGGGTAGGGGAGGCGGTTACGCCTGGGCTGTGGAGAGAGAGAAGAGGGAAGAGGGTAGGGCAGCTAGGGGTGGACCGGTCCCAAGGCTGTCAAGGAAGTGGGCTGGTTGGTGGGGGTGGTCCCAGGGGAGAGGTGGGGTCGGGCCCAGCGGCCAGGGAGGTTTGGCGCGTGGGTGAGAGTGTGGCCAGGTAGAAGGAGGGGTTTGAGTGGGGGAGGAGAGAGGGCTGGGCGGATTCTGAGTGGGTGAGGGAGAGGGAGGCAGTGAGGTGGCGAGATGCTATTGGGCAGGGTGAGGTGGCCAAGGGGTGTGGGTAGAAGGATGGGTAGCTGTAGGAATTAGGGGCGGTGCAGGGCGGACCGATTTAACATCTGGGGCGGTCGTTCGGGTCGGTTGGCCCGTTCGACTGCTCCGGTCAAAATAAATAAATATTTTATTCGATTTAAACGGGCCGTCTGCAATCCGATAGCGGCCAAACCAAAATATTCCGGGGACCCGAGTTTGAGGTTTGAATAAAGAGGGGCGTTTTGAAAACAACACGGGCTTTGCAAACATAGTTTTGGCAAACAATGCATGATGATGACGATGCAATGCACAAATTCAACGCGATTTTCTAGTAGTGGTTTTGCGGGATGCCACAAATCCCCCCAAGCCAAATCCCTTCTTTGTGAAGGAATCATTGGGATCTAGATCTTGGAGAGTTTTGTATTCTCCTCTTGTGTTCTTCCTCCCTTATTCCCCCAATAGCTTTTGTAGCTTTGTTGGAATTTGGGAGAGAAGGACTTGCCCTTGCATTTGGTGCATAGGTTTGAGTTCTCCTCGGAGATTCAGCAAGTTCAAGCTTGTGAGCTTGTTTCTCTTGGCTTCCTTGGAACCCTAGACGGTTGTGTGGTTGGATTGTTGACCTTTTGTGGTCTTGTTGACCTTTTGTGGTCTTGTAGCCTTTTGTGGAGTTGTTGGACTTTTGTGACATTGTAGCCTTTTGTGGCTTTGTTGTTTGGAGCCTCCAATTGAGTTGTGGAGTTAGCCCCAATCTTGTACGGGTTCGGTGACCGCCCTCAAGCATCCCATAGTGGAGCGAGTGCCCGCCTTTTGTGGTGCGCACTCGGGAGAATAGGGTGAGCCTTTTGTGGCATCAGTGAGTTGCGTGCTTCCGCATCCGGGGTGAGGCCTTGTGTGGCGTTGGGTGAGCATAGAGCCACCACACCTCGAGGTGAGCCATTTGTGGCGTTCGGAGAGCATTGCGCCATCGCACCTCTCCAACGGAGACGTAGCTTCTTTGAAAGTGAACTTCGGGAAACAAATCTTCGTCTCCGCGTCCATCGGTTATCTCTCAACCGAGCCCTTTACTTATGCACTTTACATTGTGATGGCCATCGTGCTTGAAGTATTTATACCTTGCTATCACCTTGTTGCTTGTATTGCTTAGCATAGGTTGTTGGTGCACCTATGTGAACTTAGTGGCTAGGTTTTGTGCTCAATAAATTAAACGTTAGTTTTATTCCGCATTTACTTGAGCCTAAGCCGTAATATTATTAAAAGCCTATTCACCCCCCTCTAGGCGACTTCCTTTGTACTTTCACCATGTAAAACATGCAAAGAAAATTAGAGGCGTCTAACTTTGTTTTTCAGGGGTGTGATGTGATGTGATATGGCCATGATTGTGATTATATATGATGTATGCAATGTTCCTTGTTGTAAGTCAGCAACCGGCAGGAGCCTTATGGTTGTGTTTTAAATTTTGTTAAGACCCGCGTGTCTATTATTCAAAGTAGTTGTAATAGTTGATGCTGGTGGACGACAATCATGGAGCGACGCCATTGACCTTGATGCC
This sequence comes from Avena longiglumis, assembly GCA_030063025.1. Classification (NCBI taxonomy): domain Eukaryota; kingdom Viridiplantae; phylum Streptophyta; class Magnoliopsida; order Poales; family Poaceae; genus Avena; species Avena longiglumis. The sequence continues at coordinate 503,327,307 of CP125977.1, forward strand.
ACGCCGGTGATGATGGATATCATGTTTGTGCTTGAAGATGGAGATCAGAAGCACAAGAAGAAAGTCCATATCATATCACATATTATGAATTGCACATGATGTTAATCCTTTTATGCATCTTGTATTGCTTAGATCGCGACGGTAGCATTATAAGATGATCCCTCTCACAAAATATCAAGTTATAAAGTGTTCATCCTTAGTAGGAACTGTTGCCAAAGCTCGTTGTTTTGAAGCACCACGTGATGATCGGGTGTGTTAGATTCTGCGAGTGTATACAACGGGAGCAAGCCAGATTTGCTCATGCGGAAGCTAAGGTTTGATCTTGACGAGCCTAGCATGTACATACATGGTCTTGGAACACGGATCACCGAAAGGTAAAGCATGAGTCATATAGTAGATATGATGAACATGTTGATTGTTCGCCTTTGAAGCTACATCATCTCTTGTGATGATCGGTTTTGATGTGGTGGATTTGGTTCATGTAATCACTAAAACAATGTGAGGGATATTGTTTATGAGTGGGAGTTCAACAGAAATATGATTAAAAGTTGAACACTATTTATTATAAATTAAATCAAAGTGTATTTGCATAGTTGTTGTAGACATTGGCATCCGTTTACCACCTTGCGCTTAGTTATAATTGATATAATAGAACAATAGAATTCTGGTTAGTTACTTTACGAACTGGTATCGTATTGTTTTGAAGTGTTAATCTAAAGTTTGAAAGTCCTATTGCAAACTTTCAGGAAGTTCTGGTTACTCCGTGAAGTTTAATAATTGGTGTTAAATCAAGAGTAACAATTCTAGTGTTAGTATCATGTTTATCTCCATGATTCTTGATATTCAAAAGATTGTTTTAATATCAAGGTTGTCTAGGAACATCATATGTGGAAAATATTGCGATATCTGAAACGATGTTTTTGATTGTAACATGATAGAGTATAATATGGCAAAGTTTATGTTCTCATATTTGATGGGAATTTTCAAAAGGTTGGAGACGCTAGTCGTCCTAATCCTCCAAAAGGTTTTGGAGAGTAACATTATACTCGCAATTCAGCGTTATAAGCTAAAGTAGCTTGATCATGAATAGTTCCATGATAAGTATGAATATTTGATGTAAGTAAAATGTTTACTGCACTAAAAGATCGCTAAAGAATGGAATTTAAAAGAACACCAAACATTTGATGATGGTGATCTGCTTCAAAGTGCAAGTCCAAAGACATTGGTATTTAACTATACATGTTTTGGACTATGTGTCATGTGTATGACTCCACTATTGATGTTGATAGATTCTTTCAAACAGAAAAGGAAATACTGAAAGAGAATCTCATAAATATATGGCAGAAAAGAAAAGACTAGAATTGTCCGGCTTAGGTATATAGAGGATATACGAGTTATGACTGTATTCTTTGCTTGTTAAATAATGTGGTTCTTAAGTATTGGATACTGAATTTGTTGGTATGAATCGTCATACGAAACAAGACAATTCATGAACTACAATGGCCTAAGTAACTAGCAAAAGAATATGTGATGATGTTCATCGAGAACAAATAAAGGGTTGTTGTGTTGCTCGTTAACATCAAAGCTTGCCTTCAATATTTGTTTTATCAAGTATTATGAGAACAAAAGGGTTGTTCAAATAATTGTCGTAATCCATAAGAGATGGATGATTTACAAATCTCGTTGGATAAATCACATCCATAAAACAAGTGCTAAAAATGTCGAAAGACAATTGATAAGAAAGATCACTTAGGAAGTGACATCGCCTTTTAAATTATATTGGAAAGAAAACATGAAGAAACTCCATGTGGATGGAATTTTGGAGTCTTTTGATTTTTGATCAAATGACGCTTGTGAAACTTTCCTAGAGATAATTAAAACTTCGTTAATAGGCCAAAAGGGAACGAATGACTAGCTTACTTGAACTTGTACATATTGTTGTATGAAGTCCATTATGTGTAGTCAAGAGCGATGGATTTCAATTTCATATGCTTTCTCCGAAAATTTGAGCGAATATATGAATATTTACTTAATAAGGATGAAGTGTGAAATATTTGAAAAGTTCAAAGACTTTCAAGATAAAGTGCAAAATCACCGTAACAAGAATATAAATAGTTTATGATAAGATCATAAAGGAAGATATTTGAGTTACATAACACCTAAGATTTAAGGAATCGTTCCATGGAGTTGCATTTCCCGAAACACCATAAGAGAATGGAGTGTTCGAGATATGTAATGAAACCTTGTTTGACATGGTAAGATCAAAGGTGTCATTTATAAAACTGCCATTATATTTTAAAGATTAAAAGCTTTAGAGACTACCGTTTTTCCACTAAAAAGAGCTCCATCATGATCCGTTGAAATGACACCATATAAATTTATGGTTTGGGATAAAACCCAAGTTGTCCTTTCTTAAACATTGGTATGCTATGCATAAGAAAGATGTTTGCAACCAAAATTGGATGAACATATATTTGTATGTTATTTTGAATAATCGTTGTGTACTCCTCCATAACACCAAATACAAAAGTGTTTGTCGCTTAGAACGTCAAGTTTCTTGAGAAGAAATTTTCCGTGAAAAGTTAAGTGGGAGGACAATAGAACTTTGATACGGTTAAAAGAACGTTAGCTATATGTGCTGAGTTGCGCAACACCGGAAAGCGTTTTGGATGCAACAACAATGCTCATGGCTCACGTGCCTCAAAGGTTGTGGTCACGGAGGTCTAAGTTCCTATTGAACCTGGTAGGTCGGGTAAACAATCAAATACTAGGATCTAAAAGTAAATGTTGTTGTTTGACAATGATGGACCGACTACATGCAAAGAAGCGATGATGGGCCATGACTCCGTCAAATGGCTTGAAGCCATAAAATCCATGATAGTTCCATACACGAGAAATCAAGCTTTGAACTTGAAAGACCCTCTTGAAAGGTTTAAGACCTTATAGTCGTGTTTGGATCTATAAAGAAATAGACATGGATGTTTCACATCTATGAAATAGTCGACATGTTGGGAAAAGGTTCACAACAATGTTTAAAGGTTGACTATGACAAGATTTGATCTTCCATAGCGATATTTAGTCTAGACGGATTAATGTAGCAACTACTACATATAATTTTGTCATGTGGTAGTTTAATAAACAAAACAAGTTCTTCAAATAGAATTGTTACCTAAGACGTGTGCATAACATGGTCCAAAGGGTTTTGTTAATTCAAAGGATGCTAAAAGCGTATGCAAACTTCAATGGTTGAAATAAGCATCGATGAGTTGGAATCTTCACCATGATGAAACTGTTAAAAGGGTGTAAATTCATCAGAGACGATGAAGATGCTTGCATTTGCAATAAATTAAGTCGGAGCGCTAAGACATATTTCTAATACATTATGTGGAAGACATACTATTGATTGGAAATGATGTATCGTTTATTAACACATATTAAGAATTTCATCTCGATGAAAGACTTAGGCAAAACCCAAAAATTTGGTATCAATATCTATATAGATAGATTGAGACGCTAATATGGTTGTGCCAAATGTACATAGATGAGATATTGAATGAGTTCAATATGGAAACTACAAGAAAGGTTCTTGTTGAACAGAAAGGATTGAATCAAAATTCAAGTGTATTGACACTTGGTAAATGAAACAAAGATTCAAGTATAGATTGATACTTGATGTATGAAATCACAAAAATTATTTATATCAATTATATTGTGATGTGTACAAATCGAGATATGGACTATGCTCTAAATGTTATGAGCATATACCAGAATGATTCATAAGATGATCATTGGACGATAGTAAGGATATTCTTATGATCTTTTGGAAGAACTAAGAATATATTGTAGAGGTGACAAATAGATGGTTAGTTCATTATAAAAGTACTACATTGATACTAGTTTTGTCACAAAGTACAAATTAAGTTTATCTCAATCTAAACTAAGGGTGGCACAATATAATGGAAAGTAAGTTCCATAATGGATTTGGATGAGTTCCAAAGTTAAGACATTATGAAAAATACTACAACAAAAGGCTAAGTATATGACTGTTATTATAGCAGCAAAAGAGGGCATTTGTGTCAAGTAGTTTGTTATCAAACTAGGTGTAGTTCATAGCGGGATAATACTATGAAGATATATTGTATGACAATATTGTCAACATGTTTTAACCCCAAGGAACTAAAAGGTCTCACCAAAGGACCAAAATTAATACAAAGCCATCTCATTAGATAATGAGTGATGCATAGAGACGCAAAGACATGCAATTACACACGGACCTGTAAGTGTCGGATCCGAAGAACAGTTGACCACTAGCAATTGTGTGCATACAACACCGGAAATCCATTGATGTTGAATACACAAAGATTTGAAACTAGATTATTGTCTCTAGTGCAACTGGGAGACTATTGGAGATATGCCCAAGAGGCAATAATAAAGAGGTTATTATCATATCTTCATGCTTATGATAAATGTTTACATACCATTCTATAATTGTATTAACCGGAAACATTAATACTTGTGTGATTTGTAAATATAAAAGAGTCCCTAGTAAAGCCTCTTTTTAGACATGCTAATCACCATCACCGGAAGGATGCTTTGTTGACATCAAACACCACACCATAACTGGGTGGCTATAAAGGTGGCATTGAGTGTTCGGAAAGTATGTGTTGAGGCACATGGATCAAGAGTGGAATTTGTCCATCCATATGAAGGATAGATATACTCTGGGCCCTCTCGATGGAATGTGATCCAATTAGCTTGCAAGCATGTGACTGGATCACAAGGGATCACATATCACGGGAACGAGAAAAGAGTACTTATCGGTAACAAGGTTGAACTAGGTACGCAGAGATAACGACGACCAGACCTCGAATAAGTAAACTATCGCGAGACAAAGGGGAATTGGTATCGTATGTAAGTGGTTCATTCGATCGCAAAGTAATTGTAGAAATATGTGGGATCCATATGAATTTCCAGATTCCTCTATTGGTTATTGATCCGAGAAGAGTCTCGGTCATGTCTGCATAATTCACGAACCGTAGGGAGACACACTTAAGGATTTGATGTTGTTTAGTAGATATGGAATGTAAGTAGGGATACCGAATGTTGTTCGGAGTCTTGGATGGGATCCGGGATATCACGAGGAGATCCGAAATGGTCCGGAGAATAAGATCCATATAAGGAAAGTCCGATTCCGGAGTTCGGAATGATTTCGATGTTTTCATCGAAGAGGTTCTAGAAGGGTCTAGAAGGTTCACCGGACCGGAAGGGGAATGGTTCATGAATGTGTCATGGTTAAGTGGAATGATTGGATAATGTCCTAGGTCACTTGGTTGGGCATTTGCAAGAGAGAAATAAAGCTCTAAATTGAAAGTCAAAAGGCAGGTTTGAAAAGTCAAACTGAACAATGGTTTCCTAGTGGAAGAAGGAAAGAGTCCTTCTTTCTCTCCAACTTGGGTTTGGGGAAGGATTCAAACTCCCCTCTCCCAAGCTGCCCTCGCTCTCATAAATATAGGGGAGGGGGTGCCCCGAGAGACACACAACCAGCCCCTCCACACAACACCAAGCCCTCCCCACCGTGCGTTGCCGCCGCCAGCCGCCGTCGGCCCGTAGCCGTTGCCCTAGCCATCGCCGACTCCACCTCCTCCTGTCCGGCCTTCTAAATCTAGATCGCCGGAAACCCTAGATCCACCATAACTCGCACCGACTTAGGAGAAGCCCTGCGGGATCTTCCCTCTACTTCTGACACCACGCCGTCATGCTGCCGGAATCGCGAGGGGAGAACTACAACCTCCGCTGCCTGCTGGAACAAGGGAGAGGAAGGTCTTCATCGAGTACTGAACGTGTGACCGACTGCGGAAACGCTGCCAGAACGCAGCGCAGGAAGGATCGTCTACGCGATCTTGAGATCGGCAAGTGTACGACTACATCACCCACGAGAATCTTCTCTCGTTAACCGCTTTGGAATCTTCTAGGGTGAGTACTCTAATCGATTTATTGCTACAATCTAGTAGATAGATCTTGGCTTGTTTGTGTGCATGCGGTAGAATTTTTTTGTTTTCCATGCTACGAACCCCTACAGGTTTATGTGACATTTGTGCTAGTTCTAGTGCTATACCTTTTGAGCTTTACAGGGAAATTATGCATGAAATTGTTCCTTGTGAGATTGAGGACATTGATGTGGTTATTCACCCTGATAATAAGGAAATCATTTGCCCTATTGGTATTGTAAGAGACGTGGAGGTTCTTTGTGGTAAGATTAAGTATCCTGTTGATTTACTAGTGTTTAATTCAGCAGCTAGCAAAACTTGCCCTATCATTTTTGGTAGACCCTTCTTGAACACTTGTGGAGCTATTATAGATTGTAAAAAGGAAAAAGTTTTAACTAAGTTTGATGGAGATTATTATGAGTTTAACTTTTCCAAGTTTGCTAAAGATCCTTGTGAAAATAGTTTGCCTAATAAAAATTTCAGGATGGAACAACTTGCTTCTATTGATCCGGTTTATGACCTTGTACCTCTTTTTGGTGATAGTAAGTATGCTCATTCTGATGATAGAGTTGTTTTCTATGATAGTTATATCGTCAACTTTACTCAAAGTGCTACTGAAAGTTATTATGAGAGAGGGAAACATGGTTTTATGCATCTCAATAATGTTAAGTTTCCCCGTTTTATGTTGAAAGCTTTGAAGTTGCATTCGTTTTGTCTTTCTATGCTAATGTCTTTGTGTTTCACCAATTTTATTTCTCATGATACCCCCATGCATAGGAAGTGTTTTAGACTCAAATGTGTTGGTTATTTTCTTCTTGATGCTCTCTTTCACTCCAGATATATATTTCCTATGTGAGCATCTTTGAAAGTTTCAAGCCTAACTTAAAGGCATTAAATAAAAGTACTTGTTGGGAGATAACCCAAGAGTTTGGTTGAGTCTTGGAAGTTATTACCTCTATAATAATCGCTACTTATCTACGGTGACCCAACATACCACTGCATGATGTAGTACACTATAGTCGTTGACATAACACCAATGAAACACCGTTCACTAGTATTACATCCCTCAGAGTAGTACAACAGAACATAGCAGGTCCAAGACATGACTATAGGTTACAAATCAACTCTTTACACAAGATCCAGAGAACACTCTAGGTTAAAGAGCTGAAAGAAACTTCTTACAAAGAAGAATCAGAAATAAACAACTCATAACTATTATGCTAATGAAATTAGCATCTAACTATTGGGCTTGTATTGCTGCTATCGCAGTACTCTAAAGAAATAGGTTCTATGGCTAGAGATTATATTCTTATCTAATCAATAACTTCGTCTTCACTTGAGTTGATGTATATGTTGACTTTCTTGACTTTATTGAAGAACTTTAGCTTCTGTTGATGATTCCTGGAGCATAACTTGATGTAGACATCGTCTATACTGGCTTTAGAACCTAGCAAGGGTTAAGAAGATACTTTGAGCACGAGCGTACTCGGCAAGTTCACTAGAAAAGGAGTGTTTGATGCACTATAGCTACAGCCACAGACCATAGGTCGTAGGCAATGCAAGTTTTCATAAACATTTCTTCAAAGGTTGCTTTTATTCTGAAAAAACTATGTCCGTCAGCCTTCACGGGTTTACCAGAACTTTCATGGAGTTCCTTTCCCGCCGCGTTCGCAGCTCCTTCCCGGAACAGGGAGTAACAAGTTACAGTTCTTACACTCTGCAGAGGTGCGTCACTTTACCCATGAGAGATCTTAGCTTTGTTGCACATCCGAGCCGCGAACCCGTTCACACTTCCTTGGTCTGAGGCCCAGACTAAGATCCAAGCCAATCACTTCCTTCTTCGCGACCCCGCATGTCTCTTTGGTGTACGCCAGCCCACCTATTGAATTACGACAATGGCAGTACACACCGTTCAGATGCTAGAACTATCGTGGGTTGTTGAGGGATCCCACCCATATGCTGCATATCCTCTACGAATTACCATAAATAATATGCACGCTACGAGTGATAACAGCCACGACCCGCACATCCAGCTCCATGCGAGAGGGAAAAGATACATCTGACTTCTTCGTCACATTCAAATCTCATGGTCAACGCGTAATATACGGCGCAAGAATCACTGGCGACATTGGTTGTTAAGTCCTAGATAATATGTTCCTTTACCACCGGAACTCTTATAGTAGGTTATTACCTCATGGTAAATAACTTATAAACATATTATTATGAAAATAGTGTTTTCTGACCTTTTTCAAATGCAGGTGATGACAAAACTGGATTTGCAAAATACTTTACAGAAAATAATCAAAGGACATGAGAAAGTGTGAACTTTCCTTTTGTGATTGCAAGATTATGCACTCATGGTCTTCAAGATAATATAAAAGATCCAGTATCTGAAATCAGCATCATTGGTCCGGTAAGGACTAATGTTTAAAGAAGCAAGATGCTATTATGCATAAGTAATATAATGCAATTTCGTAAACTCGAATCCCGGGATAAACGTTGATCTAGGGTTTGGAAACTGGAAAGGGTTCTTGTTAAATTGTGTTCCCCTTTTAGATTAAATTTCACACATGTGCTTCTTATTAATGTCTGTGAGTGTGGGTGAAACAACATGTAAACATAACGGCATACAACATTAATATATACTAATGAGACGTGCTACTCAAGGACTGCTTACATGTGAATTATCTTATCTTCAAGTTTTACCTTTCAAGTGATGATATTTATAATGAACTTAGGTGTTAAAAATTCTAGGTATATAAGTAAAGCTTAATGTAATGTGATTATTATTAATTGTTATTTGATGTTTGAAGTGGCAAAAAGAATAACATTTGAAGAAAATCTTACTCAATTAAGCAAAAGCATTTAAACTTTTAAGTTAACCTTATGAGGTGTTCTTTCTAGTTATAGTCTGTAAGTAAGAAAGAATTACTCTATTTGAATAATGACAGCATTAGTATTTGAGACTTATCTATCTTGGTTTTTTTAACTTGGTAGGTCTGGTATTAATATACTTTATAACTTAATTATAGAAGAACAAAGTTAACTATAAACATAAAATAAAGTCTTTAGTATTATATTTAAAGTTTGGTAGACTAAAGTTAACTTTAAAACATAGATGGAATTTAGGTGTAATGATTTTTATACTTATGTCTTGTTCACCTTATAATGTTTCTTTAAAGTTACTTAAGAATGGTATTATTTTGATTTAGTAGTGGTTTCTTTACATTATAAATATATAAAGGGGTTTATTTCCTTATAAGGTGTGGTTAAGTTTTATGAATAAGTAAACAATATTATTTACTACTTATGAACTCACTATAGTGTTTTCATTTGTTTATAAAATTGTGGTTAAAGTAAAGGAATAGATTTTATTTCTTTACAAATTATTCATGGAAATTTTAGATTGGATAAGGACCCTTCTATAAAATAATCTACATTAATGGTTGAGAGATAATTTAATAAAATAGTATTTAAATTGTGTTAATTCATTTTGAATGCACACTACCAATAATTAAGACTAATACTATTTATTAGACTCAATTAACTAATTTTTAGAATCATTAACAGATTTTATTTACCTTTATATGAATTATTAATTGAAGAAATAGGTTTAGATTCAAGTTATGAAAGAGTATTATTTTTGTGATCATTTTGGTATATTATACTTATTTTTATGATTTAAAAATAATAAGATATGATTTTTATAATACTTATTACTTTTTAAAGACTTAATAAATAACGAATATTTAATTAAGTGGAATAATAATGCATGATTAAAGTTTTAAATTATAATTCTTATTTTTCTAAGATTTTTGGTATTTTATTTATATTTTTAATATTTACTAGTATTAAAATATGATTTATCAAATTTTTATTACTAATAAAAATTTTATTAAATTATATTTATTTAAATAATCATCATAATAATATTTGATAATATTTTTAAGTTGTAGATTTTATTTTCTGAAAATTTTCATATATTAAACATATTTTTCTGAATTATAAAACAAAAGTAATTAATTAAACAAGATTTAATTATTTAATTTCTATTGGAATTAATATGGTTTTATTTAATTCCTAAACAGAAAAAATATTGTGCACCTAAGATAAATCTACCCACGGTCACTGACCAGTGGGCTAGTGGCCACGTTGGTGTGCCACGCGTGACAAGGACTAAGTCAAATGTGCTGACTGGGCTGGGCTGACGAGAGCATGACGTCGGCATGACGTCAGTCGGGTTGTTCCTCTCAGATCAATACTCGATCTCGCGATTTTGTGAGTGTGTGGGAAAATGGCTAGGTTTATCAGAAAGAGGGTGCGATGGTGAACCTGATAGTGGTGGTGTCGCTCAAGTTTGGTCATCGGAGCTACTCCGGCGACCCTCAACTGCGGTGGTCGACGGCGGTTCACGGTGGAAGAGCAAACAAGGAAGCAAAAAGGGGATTGGGGAGGTGCGTGAGCACCGGTAACTCACTGTGAAGCTGAAGGGCGCGAAGGTGTGACCGGGGGAACCCTGTGGAGGTGGCAATCGTTGATTGAAGAAGATGAACGGAGAGGGAATGACACATTGATTGGGTCGACTAGGAGCTCTCCGGCTTGCATGATCTGGCCAGGGAGAACAAGGGTGGCGAGGCGATCCTCCTGGACACCTCAGATAGACGCGGGGAGGTCTATATCGATGAACTCCGGCGAGAGTTGAGGCTAGTGTGTCGGTCACCGAGAGAGAACAGAGAGGAAGAAGAGGGGCAAGTGGATGAGGATGAGACGGAGCGTTGCGGTGGAGTTCTTATCCCTCAGGATGACGTCGGCGGCTGCACGAATCGTAGCACAGCGACGGCGTACGGCGGAGCTTGAGACAGCGTGCTACTTCGTCGGCGGTGTCCTTCTGGCGAGAGGAGAAGAAAGGAAAAAAAGGTCGAAGGTGTATGCGGGCTACTGTTGGGCTGGAGTGGGCTACAGCGGAGCGAGCGGAGGGGTTTGGCTGCGACATGCGGGCGAAGAATAGAAAGAAGGAAGAATGGGACGTGGGCCGGATCTGATTCCTCAATTTTTTTCTCTTTATTTGTTTTTCCTGTTTTCTGTTTTGTATTTTACTTTCTTTTGAGATTTGAATTATTCACACTTCTGTTTTAAGTTTTCCCAGAATTTTTCTTTAGAAATCTTTTACTTAATATTCTGGGATGATTTATTATTATTATATACTTTATTTATTTACTCTTCTACCTTTCCTTAATCATTAACATATAAGGAGTTATTATATTAAATGGAATAAATAGAATCTAGGGTTTTGGGGTTTAGGATTTGTTTAAATCTTATAAAAATGATTTCATTATTTTCTTTATGTATATACTTTTCTATAACATTGTTTTCACTTTTATTTGGAGTATTTAAGTTTTAAAAGGTTTAATAATATTCATAGGGTTTATTTATATGTATTTAATCACATAGTATAGGGTAGAATGGTTTATAATATTGGGTCCCCACTTATTCCATGATCATATGGGATGAGTGGTTAGAGAAATGAATTAAAGACTTTGTCTAATGATTATAGATAGAATATTTATGAGATGTTGATGAGAAAACTTATTAATAAGTTTAGAGTTCTGAATTGTAATTACTCACCCTAGGGTTTAAGGTACTTACTATACTTCTTTTCTTTTGTTGATGTGAATAAAGATTAATGGCTAAATATATTGTCTTTATGTTTGAGATCAGAATGATGTTATCTGGAATGTCTCCTGAAAAGGATTTGGTAAAGATAACTCCTAAGCACATATGATGATGATGGTTAAAAATGGCAAAGATGTGCTCAGGTGATTTGATATAATAAATATTTTTATGAAGCTTTGTGTAAGTAAGATAATAAATCAATCAGATGAAACGGATAATAAGTTTGGTTATAGAATTAAGTTTTGGTGTTTACCAAGAATTTCTATATTCTATAATTTATAATCCTGTACTTCTAACTAAAGAATTCCTTTCCTAGATATTCTTCTCCTTCATATCTATTCTTGGGTATATCAACTACTCTGATGTTGATAATCCCCAATCTAAGAAGTGATTACTTCTAACTCCAATCATACTCTTCCTTAATCATCCTTCACTAATATCACTTCAATAGATGTATCCACCAAATCCTACTCACCTCAAGTACTAGTATTTCCAAAGAGGAAAATACTACTTCTTTAATCCAATGTTGCTCTAACATCATTTTAATCATACTATCTTGTCTCTTCTTAACTCCAGTATCTAACATTCCAAGCTCACATTATATTAATGTAACTTGTAATGTCTAATCTAAGATAATCTATCTATATTATGTTTCAATCATGTTTTATCCACCAATGTCACTTATACATGGTATAAGCATTCAATATTGGTGAATAAGGCATGATCATTATAATCCTTTGATCCTTTATGATTCAGGTTTCCAGTTGGCTAAACAAGGCTTCCATCCATACAACATTACAGTTGTATTATAATTGTCTTCTATCTATCTCTATTAGATTAAGAGATATGATTCATTGACTATACCTACTTGTTCCAATAGGACTACTCTTGGTAACTATCTTTAGACTTTATCCTTGTAATATTATTTGTTACCATATTGATTTGATTTCCTCCAATCATTCCCATCCTATAGATGACATCTAAAACTAGCATCACTATTTACCTCTTCTTACTTCTTTCTTTATAAGCCCTAAGTGAATGCTATAGTAAGTACAAGAGTTGATAGGTCAATAATTGATAGGTTACGAATTGGTGAATCAATAGTTGATTTCTCACTATTGATGAACAACAAATATAAGGATAGGATTCAATAGAGATGATAAAGATTAACATGGAAAGAAAGATATATGGTGAATGATCTTGACATTGGTTTCTTTCCTACTCAATCTCACTAGAGAGTTAAAGTTAGGTATTTCCATGATACTTATGGTATAAGTAGATGAGATTAAGATATAGTTGTTACATTCTTATTATTTGTGTTATATTTATAATTTGGTATTCATGAGTGATTATAATGAATACTATGATATGATCACCTAAGGATCAAATATAATTCATTAAGTAATGTATTAGGTTTGAATTTTATTACATTTGATCTACCCTTAGATCAAATCATGTTTACCTAAAATAAGGTTTTTAGCAAAGGTCCTATTGAAACTTATCACAGTCAACTTGATGATCTACTTCAATTCCATCAGGTTAAAAGAAGCTTCAATCACCTTAACAAGTTTTTATTTAAAAGCACGAAAATTATTCAGATTTTCTATGCATGAATGCAATGCACACATCTGTGTTCAGCTTATTTCTAAGCTCTAATGCTGGGATGTTACATTATCCTTTTTTTGGTTTTTGTGTCAAGTTCAACTACTTTTGAGAAGTGGAGGAGTTGTGAAAAGTGGCTGTCCTGGGACAGATTTTTGTGCTGCATTGTGAAAATTTGTGAGGGAGCTCAGTACGTCGGATGGAGCTGTATTTTTATGAGCTTGTTCTCTAGGTTGTTACCCAACTTTCATTAGTTTTGCACTTTTTGATTTGAGCAACATAAGGTTTTCTAAAAAATCAATCTTTACCTGTTGGTTTGTTTTGACAGATTTCTGCCATCATTTGCATTTGCCTCTTACAGAATCCTTTGTTTTGATGGATTTCAGTTGAAGTGTGAACCTAAAGGTTTATTTTATTTGCTTACACTAATGTTGCTGTTGAAGTTTGTGTATTACCTTGTGAGAAAAGGAATTTTCAGGAGAAGGAGAAAAGGAGTCTACAGAGTTCGTCTTTGATTAGGTAAAAGTGGTGAAAACAGAATGTTCGTAAAATCCTAAAAATTTTATATTTTTGATGTTTTTATTACATAAGAGAAGTTACAAGACGGAACAGAGGAGGAAACAGAGGCCGAGGTGGCCAGACCCACTCCAGGAGTGGGCCCCAGCTGGCCGCACCTGGAGGGGGTGTGAGCCCCCCAAGCTCCATCTCCGCCTCGTTTTCGTATCAGCACCTTCCTTATGCTTTGAAACTTGGTAATATATAACCCCCATGTTTCCCCCGAGGTTCGTGCATCGTGTTCTTGTCGTGTTTTCGCTTTGATCTGTTTTTGTCAGGAAATATTCTAAAAGTTTAGAGCACCATGGTCTCCGCCAACGACAAAGGCAAGAAGCCCGTAGAGGATGATCCTCAAAACCCCAAGGTGGAGGAGATTTTGGTAGGGGATGAAGACATGGAGGAGGACAAGCAACTGGACACTCGTGCTACCGTCGCAAGCATTGGAGTGGTGGCAAAACCTACCAAGCTTAGGAGGACAACACGGCTGTCTACAGGAGGGAAACCTCCACGTCTTATCTACAATCCACGGTCATCTCCTCCACGTACCAAGAGACCCTTCCATACTCTTATACATGAGCATCAATACCAACAGGTTCCCAAAGGGAACTTGCCCTCGATGTGGGATATGCCTCGTTCTAACCATGCAGGGGAGGAACACACGAAGAAGGAAGAGTGGCGAAAGAATATGATCATGAACCGGATTGAGCAAAATTCGGAGTTGATTCGTACTCTGACCTTTGAGATTGAGGATTCTAAGAAACTTATTGAAGATCTTATCAACAGAACACCATTACTAGCGAAGGAGTAATTCTTCATCAGGTTTGGCATCCCCTTGGCTTGTTCCAAGCTTGGGGGGAGTGCCGCGGTATCACCATCATTATCTTTTATCTTTTACCTATTTAGTAGATTCATATCTTCGGTAGATAAGTTATCTTATAGTTTGGTTTGCATGTGGAAGTATCTCTCCTTTAGTTGATTATCTATGTATCCCTTGGTGTGAGTGCCTTTATGGAATATTAATGAGAATTTTCATCTTTTAATTTTTGCACTTCTTATTTTAGTTTGCAATATCTATTATATGATGGATCTTGTTGATCAGTATTGGCATCACTTTGGGAGCATCAAGTAAATCTAAATTGGTTTTGGCAAACCGAGCCCTGGTCTATAGCAACACTTTTTGAGGTTTGAAAGGAAAAGAGAAAAAGCTTACAAGTATTTTGTATCATTTGTTTTCTTTCTTGTTGGCTCATAAGCTTAGTATTCTTTATTTAAGATCTTTTGTGTCTTCAAGGAAGGTTGCATGTTTGGCTTTATCACTTGTAGGTTTGCTTGCTTCTTTCAACTCTTTTGCTTGCTACCCAGCCTTGCTAGCCAAAAACCTGTTTTGAGAAGGCATACTTCTCATGTTTCCAATCGCTTTGAACCAAAATCTATGCCATTTGTGTCCACCATATATACCTATTAGCATTATTGCTATTCCAAGCAAATTCTCAAGCTTCATCTATCTTTCGAATTAAAAACTATTTTGTTTTGTGAAAACTAGTTAGTAAAGGTCTCACGAACTTGATGGCACACCTTATCTTCTTGCCCCTAATAGACTTGAACCATTGTGTCATCGAAGTTGTATATGTTTGCATCTATACGTTGGAATTAGCAGAACCGTGTTGTCATGGGGAACGCTTTCAACAGTGCACCTGCACGTTGTACACAGTTGATATCATGCTCTTTTGTTTGCGGATGTTGACGATGTCAAATAAAGAGGGAACTTGTAAGTTCATGGAGTGATGTATCTGTGTTAGAGAAACGCCTGGGCCGCTAGCCTAATCCATGCCTAATCATGGTGGAAACTTGTAGCATCACCATAATGAGCATTCTGTGAAGCATCCTCAATAAAAATCTATGCACATAGTAAATAAAAAGATCGCTGAGATGCTCATTGTCTGCTTGCCTTGTCATTTTGGTTATGGGATAGCTCATGTACCATGTGCAAAGGGTACCCCGTTGGCAGTTCTTTATGATACACATGTACTTACAATGACAAGAACTTATCGGTGACCAAAGTTGAGTAGCATGAGGAGCGACCCTCATACTCAAGGGACATGAGATTGCCAACTTATATTTCTTCAAGCATATACTCCATCTTTGTGCACTTTTAACCTTAATCATCTCAAGATGCCTATGATAGGGGCAATGAGGGCTCAAAGCTAGTAAGTACCATAATATTTGGAAGCTCTTTATGACTTGAAATCCCTGCTATCCTCTATGAAGGGACCTTTCTCCTATTTTCTGAGTTGAGTCAGTAAACCTACTTCCTCTCTCTCTACAGCAAGCATTTGAGTTGTTGCATTGCAAACATTCATATGGTGATTTATTCAATCATGTTCTTTATCTTCCTTGTTTGCACAAAAATATTATCTATTGAGTATTACTTTGAAAGCCATCATTGTGAAAAACCTTTTTGAGCAAAGGGTGCTCCTGTTTTGAAGACTTCTACAAAAAGCTTTGTTTGTAAAACTGTTTGCCAGCTGTTCTCTGACCAGGAACAAAGTTTGCCAATTCCAATTATGATTTATCTTTATGCATCTTTATTGTGACTCATGTACTTGTTGCAAGCTAAGTTATATAATGTTGAGTTGCTTTCTTCTATGAGTTGTCTAATGGTAAGTGTGATGCTTCTTGTCCGTATTTTCTTATCGACACTTCACTCCATAAACCTGTGGACATATTTATTGAGCTCAGTTTTCGCTTGGGGACAAGCGAAGGTCTAAGCTTGGGGGATTTGATACGTCCAATTTGCATCACCATTCTATATTATAATTTGCCTCTATTCATTCATATATGTCTTATTATGAGGTGTTACTTATGTATTTTCCTCTGTTTTTGCATGTTGGATGATTCTTCGAGGATGGACTGTCGGAGTCAGGTTTCTGATGGAAAAAGAGGTGTTTTGATGCAATATCGCGAAGATCAGAAAAATACAAGAAAAATATTGGAAAATTATATTTTCCCAGAAGATGGAGGAAGCCAGAAGGGGAGGCGTAGCTGGGCCACAGGGGGCCCACACCCCCTAGGCGCGAGCCCACCTTGCCCCGCGCCTAGGGCAGGTGTGGCCCACCTGGCTGGCTCCCGACTCCGCCCTCTCGCCTATATCTTCCTCACGGAACCCTAATACTAGGGGAGCGACCACAGAAAGATTTCCGCCGCCTCTGCGGGGCAGAAAACACCGAGAGAGAAAGAGCTCTCCGGCAGACATATTTCTGCCAGGGACATTCCTTCCCGGAGAGGGGAGATCGTCGCCATCAACACCATCATCAAGCTAGGCTTCATCGGGATCATCATCATCCACCCCATCATCTCCACTAGCACCATCATCACCACTCTGTCCCGCTGTAACAATCATGTCAGATCTTGCATTAGTTCTTAGGGAAAACTTTCCTGGTGTTAATTACTATTGTAGTTGATGCTTGTGAGTGGAAACCATTGGATTATTGTTTATGTTCAGATTGTTATCCATCACCATATCATCTTTGATCTTGATCCATATGATGTCTCGTGAGTAGTTCGTTTAGTTTTTGAGGACATGGGAGAAGTCATGTTGTTAGTAGTGGATTTGTGCCGAGTTATTATTCAATGGTTTAGTATTTAAGTTGTGGTGCTATTCTTCTAGTGGTGTCATGTGAATGTTGTTGGTCCACGTAGAGATAAAACAAAAAACTTTTCCCTCTAACATGGTGATCCCAAGATCTAGCCGAGGTAGAAGGCCACGAGGGTTACCACTAGACGCGCAGTTGCGGATTACTGATGAGGCGCGTCAGTTGATGCAGTGCAGTCCTTTGTGATCTGATCGTCCTGGTGCTGATCGTACATCACCTCTGCTGGTATCCACACGTACAAGGAGGAGCACCGACGGCGAACTGCTAGGTTAGATACGACGGCAGGACTACTATGGAGCTAGGGTTTCCAACACATGGAATGACCTAACCGAACAACGATTAACCCTTCTGGGTTACTGTGCTCCACTATATTTTGGGAGTGAACGTGGGCTCCACTCTCATGGCTCATTCACTACTATAAAACTAGTCACCGCGAGTCTGACTCACTGACTCAGTCCTAATCCGGCTTGGGTCCAACCCGGCCAGATTTCCGGTTCAGATCCAATCCGAACTTGCTCCCGCTCTTAAGTGTGTGACCCGGCAGGCTCATGGCTACTCGGACCCGATTGGAGTCCGACTCTCAATCGATCAGTCGGCAGCGGCTCCTAGCAGAACGTGTCGACTCCCAAGTACCAAAGAGTCATGACGACTTGCCTTTCGAATGCGACTTGCGTCCGAGTCCCTTTTGCCTCACGATATACCTTGTCAGACTATAGGCGAATAATTGTCATCCCTTAAATATTCTGACTCTCTTCTCGATCCGAGAAAAGTGATTCACCCAACTAACTCTTAGTTGATCGCCTCGGTTAACACTTAACCGAGTCGTGCATGGCCATGCTTTCCAAATCATATCTTCCGAGAGGTCTCAGAGAATATCTCTCCGAGTGGAGGGGCAAAATCCCATCTTGGTTATTCACATCACGCGGCTTGATTCTCAGTTGACCCGAACTCTGCCTTTATAAGCGCCAGCCACGGATCAGCGTTGATGAACCTAAGTCGATGATCCTCAACTCGGACTATGCAACAACCTTAGGTCTAAGGATTACATTGATTGAGATATACAAATGAATACTTGTTCGTTGTACCTCAATATGGGTCAATCCGACTCGCTAAACTCTTTAGCCGAATCTGTGTAAGTCGGAATGGCATCACCATTCCCATGACAAGTGGAACCGAGTCATCAAGCCGACTTTCACATTGGTCTAAGTTGTGTGTCCAGCACAACCTCAATGACCAAGGACATTTAGTACAATCAACATGAATGCATAGTTCCACAACCGAATCACATATTCAATGATACACATCAAATGTTTATACAAGGACAACTTTATATCTTTATGAATACAATGGGAAATCTCATCATACATGATTGCCTCTAGGGAATATTCCCAACAAATGTCGACTACATGATACTTTACCATTTATGGGCCTAGGAGAATGCATTGTGTATTTGGATACTAATTGTGGGGTTGCCAGAGTGACAGAAACCTAAACCCCCATTAGGACACCTTTGCATAAGGGAGCGTAGGATCTAAGAGTTTAAGGTTGTGGTTATGTTTATCTCTTTATTACTTTCCTGTAGTTGCGGATGCTTGCAGGGGGTTTAATCAAAAGTATGTATAGTCCAAGTAAGGTCGGTATATTAGCACAGGTTCACCCACATAACACTTACAACACCAAAGAAGAGTAATTAGATATTTGAAGCGGAAGCACTTAACAGAATTCCGATGTGTCCTCGAGAACGTTTGGTCCTTATAAGTATTTCCACCGGCTTGTCCTTTGCTAAGAAAGAATTGGGCCACTTGCTGCAGTTGTTCGTTGTCTTTATTACTTGCACTTTGTTTTGTTGATATAACTAATGGTAACCATGAAATCTAAAAATGGACCATATAATATGCAGTAGTGATGATATAACTAATGTAGCAAGAACATAACATTTATGCAGTAGTGATTATTGAACTACCCATTTATGCAAGCAAGATAAAGAAACTTATGCAGCTAGATTTTTATACTAATAATGCAATATAAATGTACTGTTGCAACATGATATGCATCTCCTGAATACCTGCATTAGCTAGTTTTTCCATGACATTATCCTCTTGAGAAAAAAGTTCAACGATGGAGCATCAGGGGCTGCATTCCATGCTTCGATTGATATACCATGAGGTGGGCTGGACCGGTAAGGTGAACTAACTGGGTTGTTAACAGCGGGAAGGCCGCCAACATCACCTTCAGGGGTCAACAAATCCACATTTATTGCGGGCTGTGGAACGTCTTGGGTGGTGGTTCGTGCACGCTTGATCACCCTAAATTTTGCTGCAAGGTTGACTTGGTCATCATCATCAGTTTCCTCATCGGTGCTTCGATCATCCCCATGTTCCATATCCCCTTTGCTTCATCCTCAAGGACTTCTCCATCTTTCTCTGTGCCCTGCTCTTCAGATCCCATATCAAATTCGGATCGCATTTCAGCATTTGCATTTGGCTCTTTCTCAGGTGCAGCTTCTGTTGGGAACATGACGCTTGGATCATCTTGTGAATTCTGCATAGCATCAACATCGAGAAGCAAAGAAGCCATCCGGTGTGCATTCATTTGTTTTAACCCAACATCAAAGTTCTTCACAACCATGTCAACATCAGCACCTTAGATGGCCTTGTGCTTGTCATACAAGTGCTTGAAGCGAGCTGGAACCTGTAAGAGACAGAAAAAAGAAGTGTAAAATAATGTAACACTGGAGCACTATTTTAAACCAAAAAGACATAGCAACAATACAAAAAATGATAGTGAATGTAGCAAAATCATATGGTTGAAGTAGCAAACTAGACATATGAATGAAGCATAAAATGTAGTATATGAAATAACACAGAAGTGATGAAAACTGTAAGTAGCAAAACCTATAAATTAATGTAACAAGAACATAACATTAATGCAGCAGTATAACTATAAGTAGCAGAAATACTTTAACATAAAGCCCCAAACACAAAAAAGTGGTATGCAAAAATATATAACATATGTAGCAACTGGTAGAACATAATAAAGCAACAATACAAAAAAAATGCAGCAATAATATCAATTACATGTGCTCAGAAATTTTTATGATGAAGCAACTAGAAAAGTACCTTATGAAGCATTAAATTTATGCAAGTAATGATAAAACAAGATCCTATTGAATCATATAATGTACCTCTAATTCCTGACTACTAGGGAACACTAGCCATTCGTTTAGAGAGGCGGACAGGTTGCCTTCTGCTGCTTCCACAACCTCAATCATAGGTGGTCCAGCTTCATATGGAGTTGCTGATGGAAGAAACTACAAACAAATATAGAAAAAAGAGAAAAGTAAAAGAGTGAGCAGAATAATTTTGACAAAAGAGCAAAAAGAAAAGATAAACATAAATAAAAGTACAAAATATGTTGGTCAACTTACCGGATGCCTTCCAAAAACAAATGTATTGTTGAGAATCTTCCTTTCAATATCTATCTTCACTACAAACTTGAAGTCGGAACTAGTCACATGACACACTCTAGGTAGCGAGTAGTCAAAGACATGAGAGTTAGGTGGAAACTGAAGATGGTCCATGTATACAATCTGTTGAAAACAATAAGCAGCAAAAATAAACTAGTTAGTCAACAATGTCAAAATTGAATAAAAGCAACATGTGAAACACCGACAAAGCAAAAGAAAAATGATCAGGCACGAGACAACTTACACTAAGCATTGAATAAGGCCGGTGATCCAGAACTCAAATTTAGGAGCCTTGGCACCTTTCTCATCACCCTCCTCGTCACCCTCAACTGCAGTATGCTTTGCTCCTTTTTTGCATTTTTCTGAGCACACTGCTTCGCACCTTTCTTGGGTTCTTTATCCTTCGGTAGTTTCAGAGGCATGGCTTTGTGGTTCTGAATATTTTGCACCAAATCCATAGCTAGCTGCAGCAAGTGTTCATCCCATGCAAACTTAGTTGTCTTTGTAGGATCCTCCATGCTGGCTAGATAATCCAATGTCAGCATATTACCACTGCTAGGATCGACCACAGTTGCCAGGCAAATAAGATCCCATGATCTAAGAATTGTTGCTTCATCATCACAGACACTTGACAAGTCGATAACATTTTGAATATCAGGCCTCTGCTTGGGATTACCATTATTGTACACCTCTCTAAGATCGTGCTGCTCACTCTTCTTCAACCGTAAAACTGGCATGTTGCCGTAGCGGATGCCATAAACTTTCCTCACCATGTCCTTGCTGAAAATAATCTTGTTGTTGAATTTGAACTCACGCAGCGCAGGATTTGTGTTAGTAGCAATGAAATCGATGAGCTTGTTTGGAATAATGAAAGGGGATACATTAAGAAACGCTCCAAACGCGCTCTTCTTTTCAATTACACTTCTCTTGTCAGCGACAAGTTTATCAGCAAGAGTATGGAGCCGCTTCGCAGCAAAACGGTCCTTTGAGGTCCACATAGGTAGCTCCTCCTGAGTAAACATACATAAGGACCAATAGTTAGAAACTATAAAATTGTAGCAAAAATAGAACTAACAAACAAAAGCAGCGCCACTCCTAGATTTAACAAAAGTGAGAACAAGAAAAGAAGCCTATGAAGCATATCCCCAATATGCACAACTAACAAACCAAAAACTGCTACAACCTAACAGAAACTATGCACTGCCTAAGCAATTAATATCAAATGAAAACATATCCTTCCTGAATAAAACTACACACTGCCTAAAAGCAAACAACACTAACATAGGAAGCAAATCTTCATCTAGATGGCAACAAACAATTTTATGCTGCAAACTAACAAAAACTAGGTATATATATAAAGCAAAAACAAAATGCAATGAAGCAAAATTGGAAGCACAACACAGTAAGAACAACAACAATAATGATTAACAACACACAGCAAAATGCATCAACCTACAAAGCATGAATTCATCTGTACACTAACTTGCTACAAAATTGGGGAAATTTGTAACCTAATCCGGCTGAGCGGGGCTTGGAAGGAGAGTAAACAACTTACAGCCATGGCGCTGACCCGAGGAACTTGCTTCTCCATGGCCAAAATGATCCCCCCACCGTGGATTTCTTCTCTATCCCCTGCTCAGGAAGCGTGTGACGGGTAGTTAGGGTTCGTTGGCGCAGATATGTTCCAGGAGAATCAGGGATGGAAGCAATTCGGATCGAGGAACTTACACAGAGAATCGGCGCGCGACAGCGCCGCCGTTCGCAGGTCTAGCAGTCACCAGTGGCGGCACCGGCTTCGCCCTTGCCGACAAGGTTTGATCTCGTCAATGCCCATTGTTATGAGCTTGGGTTTTGGAGAAGGTGGGGATGCTGGAGATCGCAGAACGGTTAACAAACAAGCAACACGGGGACACGAAGTTTACCAGTTCGATCCCGAGGGAAAACCCTACTCACGCTTGCGCTCTTGATTACGGTGAACCGAAGTTACTGAGTGTGAGATGAAATCTGGCGTGGAGGTGTGTATGCGGTGAGAGGTGCCCTCCTTGCCATGCCCTCCTAGCCTTTATATAGATAGGAAGGTCCCGGGCATAGGTCGAGTCAATTATAGATTAGGGTTTTCCCCTTTGAAATTCTATCTACTCTAGTCTTATTCTCCAAGCATCCGAAGGCATCATGGGCCTGGGCCACCCGGAATCTCCGTAGGCCGCATATCTTGCAGTGGGCCTTCCTTTGGACTGGACTAGGTATGCTAATGTTGTGTACTCGTGGGGTATAACTATGTCAGTAGCCCCTGAGTGCTTAGTTGAATCGTTGATTCGACTGGGGACTCCTCAATCTTTCGGGGTGCAGTTTTATGCCTCTGTATAAGAGAATGGTTTTAGTTTTGTAGGGATTGCTGATGCGTGTGCCTGACTCTCCTGACGGATCAGGGCTAGTTAACTGTCATAGGACAAAACAACATGATCTTCTTCAGATTCGAGTCCCTACACTCGAACCTGGATCGGATGCTGATGTAATTCGACTCAGGCCATTGAGGTCTTACAGGAGTCAAATACCAGTAGTTTTCAATTGCTATACCCAACGCGTCCGTTAGGATTTTCATCGCGTCTGTTGACATGGGTTTTTACTGGCAGAGCGCAGTCAGGTGCGTTATCAGGCCATCAGATAATATCTGTAGGTCTTATCTTTGCATCGTAGACACAGCATCCGAAATTTTATCACTGTGGAGGTGTTTCGGCTGACCAAGGAGATCGCTTCTCTCTTAGCATTAGTTTGGTCAAAGTTGCCGAAAAGATTTTTTCGTATTTGATCCGAAGGATCGCAGTCAAAGAATTCATAGGGTGCACGGCCAGCGCTCCCTATGGGAGTAGCCCCCGAGTGTCTGTTCGAGTCGTAGACTCGAGCAGAGACTTTAGTTAAGTTGTTTTTGGCTTCATGTCCGAAGAACACAATTTTTCGGATGCTTGAATCAATCCTCCCTATGTAAGTAGCCCCCGAGTCCCTAGTAGAGTCGTAGACTCGACGTAGGACTCGAAGAATCATCAGTGGTGTAGTACCTTAATCATGCCTTAGGTGCGCGGCCAGCGCTCCTGATAGGAGTAGCCCCGAGTAGTTGTTCGAATCGTAGATTCGAGGAAGTACTTGTTTTTTTAGTCGAAGAATTCCAGCCGTTGCTATACTGCTTGATGATGTCAGTGCTGATGGTCGATGACCTCAACCGTTTGCGGCGCTAGAGGTGACGTAAAAGAACGATCGTGGGTCACTTTCTAACTTGAATTTAATTAGTCATGCGCGACATGGCGAGAATTACGATGTCTCCTCAATTTCCGTGCGTAGTGGACGGTGTGCGGGCGACATTCGCTGCTGTCTTGACACGTGGACGGTTGGATCTGTCCCTGGCGTTAGGTCTTCTGGATGAACGGCTCCTGGTCATCGTCTTCATATTTATAACCATGGGGAAAAACAGTGATTTGTTTTCACCCTTTGCCATTTGCTTTCTCCGCTGCTTCCATTTTCATGAGCTTTTCCTCGTGCGCACTGGACGTTATCCGATCCTTTCCCTCCTCGTTCTTGCGTGCACATCACCATCATCGATGATCTACCATGGTGAAGTCGAAGAAGGCCTCTGCTGCAGCAGGCTCAAGCTCCGCCGCCAGCTGACGAGGTTCGATCTCGTCAATGCCCATTGTTATGAGCTTTGGTTTTGGAGAAGGTGGGGATGCTAGAGATCGCGTAACGGTTAACAGACAAGAAACCAGGGGACACGAGATTTACCCAAGTTCAGGGCCCCGGAGGGAAAACCCTACTCCTGCTTGTCTGCTCTTGATTACGGCAGAACCGAAAGTTACAAGGGTGCACAGATGCAATCTGGCATGGAGGTGCGTATGCGGTAAAAGGATGCCCTTCTCTTCGTGCCCTCCTAGACTTTATATAGAGTTAGGAAGGTCTCGGGCATAGATCGAGTTAGTTACAAGTTTAGGGTTTGCCCCTTTGAATATTCTATCTGTCCTAGTCTTGCTCTCCAAGGATCCGAAGATGTCATGGGCTTGGGCCACCCGAAAATCTCCACAGGCCACGTATATTCTTGTGGGCCTTACTTGGGATGGACCAGGTATACTAATGTCGTGTAACCGCGGGGTATAACCATGTCACCAGCGGCAAGAAAAGTACCACCACCGCTTGCATAACTGATGGCGGGTGGAGGCGCACGGAGACGCGGGAGGGTGACCTGCACAAGCTGCGCAATGCGGGTTTAATCCCACAGGATAAGGCAGACGTCAAGATCCCCGGCGATGAGGTAATTCCTTGTCCATCCACAGGGTTTCAGGTGATGTTTGTCGCTTTCATTCTTCACGGTTTGTCGCTCCCTATCCACGACTTTCTTCGTGGACTTTAGTTTTTCTATGGCATCCAACTCCACCATCTTTCGCCCAATTCTCTTCTCCACATCGTCTGCTTCATCTCCTTTTGCGAGTGCTGTCTCGGTATCGAGCCACTTTTTGGCCTCTTCCGGAAGCTCTATTCCGTGAAGAGGCAATCTGGCACCAGCGGGGTCTACCCGCTCGGCGGCTGCATTATTTCCCTCCTATCTTCTGTTCTTTTCTTTTTCTTTTCTATGTCTGAGTCCATCCAATACTGGCGGAAGAAGTGGTTTTATATCCGCGACTCCACAGTGGACGGGCAAAATTTTGTCCTTGCTCCCTTCGACTCCTCCCAGGAGATCCTGCCGAAGAGATCCTGGAAGAACCATATCCTGGAGGGCGAGGCGACGGAGGTAGAGGAGCTCTACCGTCGGGTGGAGGCCCTCCAGATGGTTGCAGAGAAGGAGGTGAATGGTGTGGATATCGTCCGCACCTTCCTCAAACGTCGGGTGCAGCCACTCCAGGCGAGGGTGCATCCGATGTTTCTTTACACTGGCCGCCACGACCTGACGAGGGTTTCGGCCGAGGAGCTGTCCAGGGGCGACCTCGATAGGGATCTTCGACCGCTGCTGAAGTTCAAGGCTAAAGAGGACCTTCCGAGGAAGTCCTTGACCGCCCCCTTCAGCTCTTCGAATCCAGTTCCTCAGGTTTTAGAACTGCGTCCTGCGCGTTATGCTTCTTTTATGATTGATGTCTTTCACATGAATGAGCGTTGCTTAATCGTGTTATTTATCTTCTTTTGCAGGAACTGAAGGTAGCTGGCATGATGCCTCCGCTGCCTGAAAAGTGTCTGATTGCGCCAGACAACGAAGTTGTGGACTCCGAGTCTGAGCTTCCGCCGGTGCAGTCGCCAACTCATGATGCCCCCGAGGCGAGCGAGGGGCGGACCCGAAAGCGGGCATGGAGTCCGAGTGAGTCTTCGGATGCCTCGACTCCGCCAATGCCTAGGGACCCATCCTTCCTTATGCGTCACAGCGGTGATGACGGCGCTTCTTCTGCACCGTTACCGGCTATGCCTCTATGGGTAATGGCGCTATAGTTGCCGACTAAGAAGAGGAAGAAAGATAAGGCGCCGCTCGTCTTCAATTTGAGTGACATTGACTCGTAAGTAGTTTTCGTATGCTTTTGTTTTGTTTTTGCGTGTGCACTTTTCTTATTGCCTTGATGAATATTTTCCTTGTAGCCACTCCTCGGAGGGTTCTCTTAGTGAGAGCACTCAGGAGGCCGTAGGGGAGTCAAAGCCGATGGCCCCTCCCTCTCAGACGGTGGCCAACTCTAGAGGCGATGCTCCGAACCCCTCTCCGCAGGAGGCTCGAGTAGTCATCGCTCAGAAGACTGCACCTGGACCTTCGAAGTCCCCGTCTGAGCATGTAAGTTGTTTTCCCCTTGTCCTGGGGGAGCCCCCGAGCCTTTTTTGGGTCGTATTGTTTTTGCTGGGTGTTTTTCTCTTTTCGGGGCGTAGCCCCCGAGCCCTTTTCCTGATGCTTTCTTGATTGTTTGCTTCTGCTTCTTTCCACATCCCTTTGTGCACAGCGTGAACCTTCTCATCCAGCAGCATCTGGCGCTGGGTGCCAGTATGCAGTAGCTTCGAGGTACGTGTCTTGCTTGCTCTTGTATTTTTCACCTGTTGCCTGAATGTAGCTTGTGTTGCTCATGTGTGTTCTTGATGCTTTGTAGATGAAAATAATGCGGCCCTTTACCGTCTGGACGCTCTTCAAAAGATCCACGATCGCGCGGAGAAGCAAGCTGCTGATACCGTGGAGGCGAAGGAGCGCTTGCAGCAGGAGTTGGCTGATGTTGCCGAGGCCAAGGAGCGCCTGCAGCGGGAGGCTTCGGATCGCCAAGAGCAGCTCGCAACTGTTGCGGCTGTGCGCGAGAAGGAGGTGGCCAAGAAGATGATGGCTACGGCTAAGGCCTTCTCCAGTAAGTGTCTTGCATGAAAATTGGTCTTTTGGATTTTCGACTGCTTTGTCTTAATGTCCTTATTCGACTCATGCATGTCCTTCTTTGCGCCAGATGCTTCGGGCATTGCATTTGATCACAGTGTCTTAGAGCACGGGAGCACTCTGGATGATGCCACTGCAGCGGTCGAAGATCGCTGCGGCACTATTGTTGTTTCCCTTGCTAAGGCCAAGGAGGTCCTCCGGCGTTTCTACAAGGAGATCATTCCCAAGGGCGCTACCCTTAAGGATGTTGATTCTCTGGCGGATGCGCTGTCGGAGGATGCCCCTGTGGCCTACAAGCGTAAGTAGAAGGGCATCGACGCCTCCATGGGTCTGTCCATGGCTATGGCATCTGGAGCGGAGTTGCCCCTGGTTTCTCTGAGGTAGCCTTTGCTCTCTTCGCCTCTCATTGTAAGCGGTATGGTCCTAAGCTTATCGACCTGCTGGCGGACTACGCGGCGAGGTAGCAGGGAGAAACCAGGGGCAGGCAATCTGGCTCCGAGGCTACCCCGGATGCGGGCGCCTAAATCTGATGTAGCTAGGATAGCTTTTTTCTTTTGTTGTTGTAATATTTTGTCGAACAATTTCTCCTTGTGCCACGCAGTGCCTTTTGATGTATATAAATGATGATTCGAGATGTTGCCAGAGAAATGTGTTGTTCATATTCTTACTTGCTTGCCTTTAGGGACCTTCGGGTGACGCTCCTGTGGATACTTCGACTGTCCCTCAGCCGCGACCATCTTTGGATGATGCGTCGCAACTTGTTTTTCTTCGCGATCGCATCCATATCTTGGAGAAGGTGATCCTTGGAGTTCGGGGACACGCGGACGTGTGGAAGTCAAAGACTGAGCGGGCTTCCGCCAGGGAGGAGTATCTGATGGGGGAGCTGCGGCAGTTGAGCGAGCAGCTACAATGTGAGTTTTCTTTGAGCTGCTGCTCGTTTTCGGATGCGCCTTGTTTTCGTGTCACCTTATTCTAAATTTCCCGTAGGTTCCAACCTTGTTCTGAGGAAGGAGAAGGAGCGCGTTGTGGTTCGAATCAATTGCTTAACCCAACAGGACATGGAAGATGAAGGCTTTTCTGGATGGACCGTGACCGGTCCACCATCTTTGTGATGGTGCAAGATCGTGTCCATCAGGTGTCGCGGGTGCTGAGACAGGTGAAGACTTCCGTGGCGTCGATTATGTACGTCATGTTTCCTCTGTACGAGGCACCATCCACCCTTTGGGGTTTGCTGTCGAAGTTTTGGGACGTGAATCACGTGAGGGAGTTGGTGCGGCACCAGCTGGTGGTAGGGGTGAAAGCTGCCCTTTCGCTTGTTTGGTTGCATCGCCCTGATGTCGATCTCGCGGTGGTGGCGGATGGGCCGCCCCTTCGACCATATGGTGGCCTCTAGGACATGCGCCTGCATTATGCTGCTGTTAGGCAGTATGCCGAAGAGACCGTGGACCTTTTTGAGCATTGGGCACACGTGATTCTTCGGAATAGGTAGACCCTATAAAAAGATAGATGCAAAACTTGTACATATTCGAGTGGGCTTGTTGGGCCCTTTTTCTGTAAAGGTTGTTTGTGCTAGCACGTGGTGCCTTTGTTGTGTGCATGTCCTTTTTGTTAGCCTTACGTGGTCAGCTACTCAGGTTACATGCGTTATTCTCAGTCGACGAAGTCATGAGGTGAGGCGGAGCCCCCAAGCGTGTTATAGCGAAAAGTAATGTAAGGTAAAAGAAATTTTTGGGCGAGACACTTAGATTTTATTCATATCGTAATCCAGGATGTACATTGTTCGGCTGAGTAGCCTTATTGAAAGTAAAGGGATAACTAGGGGTAGAAGCATCGCAGACACTCGACATTCCAGGTATTGGAGTATTAGACACCTGACGCGATGTCCTTGAGGCGCTAGGCACCGCCTGGGATGACTTCTGTGATGATGTAGGGTCCTTCCCAGGGTGACTCGGGCTTTTTTGGTCGCTCTTGTTTGAGTCGTAGGACGAGGTCTCCTTCGACAAAGGACCTTGGTCGCAGCCATCGGCTGTGGTAGTTGCGAAGGCTTTGCTGGTAATCCTCTGAGCGAGCCGTGGGCGATGTCGCGTGCTTCGTCAAGTGTGTCGACGACATCTTCGAGTGCGGCCGTCGATTCGGCTTTGCTGTAGGCGACGACCCGTGGGGCCTTGTGGTGTACCTCGGTAGGTAGTATAGCTTTGGCTCCGTGCACCATGAAGAAAGGTGTGAAGCCAGTTGCTATTCGGCGTTGTGCGTAGGCTCCAGAGGACGGAGGGTAGCTCCTCTACCCAAGCTCCCGCAAGACGTTTGAGTGGGCTGAGCAGGCGTTTTTTGATGCCTCCGCCTACGAGGCCGTTGGCCTTTCTGACCTGCCCATTGGTCTACGGGTGCGCCACCGAGGCGTATGATATGTTGATTCCAAGGCCCTCACAAAAGTCCTGGAATTCATTCGAGATGAAGTTCGAGTTGTTGTCTGTGATGATGCTGTGCGGCACGCCGAACCTGTAGACTATGGACTCGAAGAACTTGACGGCTGTTTTGCCGCTTTCGTTGGTGACGGGCATGGCCTCGATCCACTTGGTGAATTTGTCGACTGCGACCAGGAGGAAGACGTGGCCTCCTGGCGAGGACTTTGGCAGTTTGTCGATCATGTCGAGGCCCCATTGGGCAAAGGGCCAGGCCAGTGGTATGGGCCTGAGCTTCGATCATGATGTGTGTGGCTTGTCCGCAAACCTTTGGCAGCCGTTGCACCTTCATAAGATGTGCTTGGCGTCGTTCATGGCCGTTGGCCAGTAAAATCCAGCTCGCAGAGCTTTGGCGACAGGGCGCGGCTGCCTGCGTGGTGACTGCAGATGCCTTCATGGATGTCTTGGAGGATGGTTTTGCCATCACCGATGGTGACGCATCTTTGGAGCACACCCGAAATGCTGCGCTTGTACAACTCGCCATTGTGGAGAGTGAATGCTTTGGACCGGCGAGATATGTGACGGTCATCTATAGGGTCGTCAGGCAATTCCTTGTTTAGTAGGTACCAAAGGTACGGCTGCATCCATGTCTCCTCGATCACCATGACCTGCATCAGGCTGACGAGCTCGGCCTTTGTGTCGAGCTTTTAGGGCCCTTCTAATCCTTCAGGTGGCGTAGCCCCCGATTGTTCTGCTTCTTCGGGTGATCCCTTGGGGAATTTCCTTTTGATAGAGGGTACGCAGATTTGTTCGAGGAACACACCTGGTGGCACGCGTGCGCAGGTGGAGCCGATGTTGGCGAGTCTATCGGCTTCCTCATTGCTTTCCCTTCCAACTTGCCGAAGTTCGCAGCCGTCGAAGTCTCCTTCGGGTGACTTGTAGAGCACGTGGTACGCGATCATGTTGGCGGCGTGGGTGTCGCATTCGTTCATCGTCTGCTGGACAACGAGGTTCAAGTCGCCATCGATGACTAGGCGCGTTGTGTCGCATATCTTTGCCATCCTCATGCCGTGGATGAGGGACTCGTATTTGGCCTCGTTTTTGTAGGCGCGAAATTTCATCCGAAGGACGTATTTCATCTTATCGCCTTGCGGGGACGTCAGTATGACGCCAGCTCCTGCTCCAGCATCGTGCTTGGAGCCGTCTAAGTGCATCGTCCATGACTGCGTCATGTCTGGGGTGTCCGGCGGTTGCAGCTCCATCCAGTGGACGAGGAAGTCAGCGAGGACCTGAGATTTGATCTCCTTGCGCCGCTCGTAGACTATGTCTAGAGGGTATAGCTCGATGCCCCACAGGGCTACGTGTCCCGTGGCTTCGGGGTTGTTCAGGATGTTGGACAGTGGCGCCTCATTGAAGACCATTATCTGATGCTCCTGGAAGTAGTGCCTCAGCCGTCGAGCCATCATGAACACGCCGTAGGCGAGCTTCTGGTAGTGAGGGTACCTCTGTTTTTTTGGCATCAGTACCTCGCTGAGGTAGTAGATGGGCGTTGGACCCCATGGGTCTTGCCATCTTCGGGTCGCTCGACCACAAGTATGGTGCTTACCACCTGGTGTGTGGCTGCGATGTAGAGCAGCAGTGGCTCTCGCTCCTTGGGCGTGACTAGAATAGGCGAGGTGGAGAGCGGCCGCTTGAGTCCTTTGAATGTGTTGTCTGCTTCGGGTGTCCACTCGAACTTGTCAGCCTTTCGTAGCAGCTGGTAGAACGGAAGGGCCTTCTCACCCATGCGGCTAATGAATCAGCTCAGCGCCGCGATGCGCCCAACTAGTTGCTGGACACCTTTGAGGTTCTTCGGCTTCTCCATGGTTAGTATGGCCCGGATTTTCTTCGGATTTGCTTCGATTCCTCGCTGGGAGATGAAGTAGCCGAGTAATTGGCCAGATGGGACGCCGAAGGCGCACTTTTCTAGATTCAGCTTGATCTTGTAATGATCAAGGTTATCGAACGTCTCGCGGAGATCGTCGATCAGTGTCTTGTCTTCCCTGGTCTTGATGACTATGTCGTCGACATAGACTTGTATGTTGCAACCGATCTGGTTCTTCAGACATGCCTGCATGCACCTTTGGTACGTGGCTCCTGCATTTTTCAGCCCGAAGGGCATGGTGTTGTAGCAGAACACACCGAACGGCGTGATAAAAGCTGTTTTATCCTGATCTTCGACCTTCAGTCAAATCCGATTGTAGCCTGAGTAGGCGTCGAGGAAGGAGAGCTTCTCGCATCCTACAGTCGAATCGATGATCTGATCGATCCGAGGAAGAGGGAAGTTGTCCTTGGGGCAGTGCTTGTTGAGCGACGTGAAGTCCACGCACATCCATAGATGTCCGTGTATTTCTTGGGGACTAGCACAGTGTTGGCTAGCCACTCGCGCTCCTTGATTTCTCGGATGAAGTTGGCGTCCAGGAGTCTATTGACTTCGATTCCAACTGCTTCTGCTCGTGGTTCGGATAGTCGTCGGATCGACTGCTTGACCGGCCTTGCGTCCGTGAACACATTGAGTGCATGCTCGGCTAATTCCCTGGGAACTCCTGGCATGTCCGCAGGACACCAAGCAAAGATTTCCCAGCGCTCACGGAGGAATTCGACGAGCGTGCTTTCCTATGCGGGGTTGAGGTTGTTGGCGATCAATGCCGTCTTGGAGGCGTCAGTTGGGTGGACCTGCACCTTTTTCGTGTTTACTGTGGAGTCGAATGACGTATCAGGTGAGTTTTTCCTGGCGACTGGGGGTGCCCCGTTGTCTGTCACCTCTCGGAGCCTCGTGAGCTCCTCTTGCATGCCGAACGACTAGGATATTTTGTTGAAGTCTCTATCAAAGTAGTCCAATCGGGTGAAGCTCCCCTGGACTGTGATGACGCCTTTGGGCCCAGGCATCTTGAGCAGCAGGTACGCATAGTGCGGTACTGCTAGGAATCTTGCGAACGCTACATGCCCGAGGATGGCGTGGTACTGTGATGGCCAATCCACCACTTCGAACTTGAGCCGCTCACACCGAAAGTTTTCGGGCTTGCCGAAGAAGACGTCGAGCCATATCTTTCCTAGGGATATATGCCCTTCCATGGGACTATGCCGTGGAATGTTATATCAGATTGTTCCAGGCTGCACAGCAGGATCCGCATTGTTGCGAGGGTGCTGGCGAACATTAGGTTGATGTCGCTGCCGTCGTCCATGAAGACGCGGCTCATCACGAATCATCCGATCTGCGCCTCGAGCACCAGGGAAGCATGACCTGGGCGAGGGATCTGGTTGGGATGGTCCAAGTGATCGAACTTGATGCAGGCTCTGAGCCACTGAGGTACTCGGGGATGGCTGGCGGAGCGGTTACAGCGAGGCTGACCTGTCGAGTGATCTTATTTTGCACCCTATTGGTAGGGCTTCGCTTCTGGATCATGAGAGACCCTTTTAGCGGTGGGTATCCACCTGTGCCGTTGTTTGTTGTAGGTGCGATTGCAGGATTCGACGGTCCCACGGGTGGTGGTGGAGGAGCTCCATGGGCAATGTCACCTGGTGCAGGTGCGGTTCCAAACCCAGGGTTCACGATCTAGCGTCGCATTTGGGTGAGTCCCTCGCTGAGTTTCTGGAACTCATGGTAGTCCTTGAGCATGTGGTTGGCCTTCTTTTTGCCATCCTGCTTATCGATGTAGAAGTGGATGGTACAGGGACCCAACAACTTGTCATATGACGAGGGTTCGTTGTCACGGCCGCGACGCTGCCATGTTTGTGTTGGGCATCCTCCGTCGCGGAAGTTGCCTCCGCGGTATCCTCCGCTGCTGCGGTTGTTGTCGTTGCGACATTCGTCATAGCCATCCGCAACCATGTCGGGTCCATCGGGATCATCGTAGACGCGCGATCTTCGCTTGCTACGGCATTCGCGTCTGCGGCTGTATTCGTCCTCCTCATTCGAATGTGCTTGGTGGAGGGAATCCTCGCCATCTGCCCACCTGTTGGCGATGTCCATGAGGTGGTCGAGTGTCTTGGGCTTGACGCGCCCAAGTTCTTCCTTGAAGTCCGGCCGCTTGACACCGTCCTTGAAGGTGTCGATCGTTCTCTCCTCGGAGATGTGTGCCGTGGAGTTCTTGATGTTGGACCAGGGCAAGATGTACGAGCGAATGGATTCACCGGTATGTTGAGTGCATGCCCGCGGCTCCTCGATCGAGGTTGGCCTTTTTCTGGTGCCCTTAAAGTTTCGGATGAAACTGTACGCTAGCTCCTACCAGCTTTGGATGGATCCTGAGGACAGGCTGCTGAGCCAGATACGGGTTGCGCCTGTCAGATGCAGCCGAAGGCATTGCATGGCGGTATTCTTGTTGCCACTATGCAGTTTGACGGATGAGAGATGGTCGCTGAGCCAGGCCTTAGGATCATGCGTGCCATTGAACTTCGAGTGTCTGAAGGAAGCTTGAAATTTTTTAGCATCCGCGTGCACCGAACAGATCTGCTGAAGCATCGAGCTCCGCACAGTTCTCCGTCATCTTCTTCTTCGGATTCGGTTGAGCACGCGTGTTTGGCGCGTGCCTTGTCGACCTTGCGCTGAGCGAGGTTGTTTCGGGCGTCGTAGTCACGGCCGCGACGTCTTGGGCTCTTGCATCTTCACGGTAGATCGTGCTCGTCTTCCTCTTCATCGGATGAGGGCGTGAGGGCTACGGTTGAATCTGACGGTAGCCTTTTTCTTCGGCTCCGCAGGAGCTTCTTCATGGAGCGCAACTCCAACGATTCGGAGTCCGGCTAGTGCGGACTTGTGCATGGCACTCTTCGGGTCCCCCACCGGAGGTGGATGGGACGCGAGGTACGTGGTAGCTGCCATGATTGCAGCCTGCAGCGTCTTCGGTATGACGTTGCATGTAAGTTGTTTCTTCCTCTTTTTTTCCTAGAGGAGCCCTCGAGCCTGTTTCGGGTCATTATGTTCATCGTTTTTGCTTGTTTCGGGGCGCAGCCCTCGAGCCTTGTTCTTGATTCTCTCTTGATTGTTTTGCTTCTGCTTTTTTCCACAGCCCTTTGTGAAAAGTGCGAATCTGCTTATTCGACAGCATCTGGCGCTGGAAGCCAGCATGAAGCAGCTCCAAGGTATGTGCCTTTCTTGCTCTTATCTTTGTTACTTGTTGCCTGAATGTAGCTTGTGTTGTTCATGTGCGTCCTTGACACTTGGTAGATGAGAATAATGCGGCCCTTCGTCGGCTGGATGCTCGGACATGCGGAGAAGCAGTCTGCAGAAGCCGTGGAGGCGAAGGAGCGCCTGCAGCAGGAGTTGACTGATGACACCACAGCCAAGGAGCGCCTGCAGCGAGAAGCTTCAGATCGCGAAGAGCAGCTCGCAACTGTTGCGGCTGCGCATGACAAGGAGGTGGCCGAGAAGCTGATGGCTGCGACCAAGGCCTTCTCCGGTATGTGTTTTGCTTGTAATTGGTTTGCTCGATTTTTCGACTGTATTTTTTGCCATGTCCTTATTTGGCTCCTTTTTATTCTTCTTTTTTCTCAGATGCTTCGGGAACTGCGTTTGACCGCAATGTCTTGGAGCACGGGAGTGCTTTGGATGATGCCACTGTAGCGGTCGAAGATCGCTGCGGTACTGTTGCTGGCTCCCTTGCCAAGGCCAAGGAGGTCCTCCAGCGCTTCTACAAGGAGATCATGCCCCAAGGGCGCTGCCCTTGAGGATGTTGATTCTCTAGCGGATGCGCTGTCGGAGGATTCCCCTGCGGCCTACAAGCGCAAGCAGAAGGGAATCAGTGCTTCCATGGGGCTGGCCATGTGTGGCACCCCGGATTTATGGTCTGAGAATACCCGTTATGCATACAATTCACGTTCCCATGATCAGTGAGCCGTTAGCATAACAGACAAGTATCATTACATCATCCTTAATTAATGAGTATGACAACTTACAAGAAGGCCTTTATGGCGATTACAACATAAGTAACGGAAGTCTTCAGCGTAGAGCCCGTGCCTTAACCTACAGGCAACTAACTGGGAAGACGGCCTAGCTCGCATAGACGTCAGCACCTTCATTCCTTCTTACCATCTGCAATCTGGCCAAGTAAATAGCCATGAAAAATGCCGATGAGTACTTTGAATGTACTCGCAAACCAGTGAGACAAGGTAACAAAGATAATGCATATTTGGATATGGCGAGATAGCTCTAGACTATATTTGTTTTTGAAAGAGAACCTAACATTGCTCCTCTCTATATCTTTGTTTGAAAAAGAGTTTTTGTAAAATATGCCTCCTTTTAGAAAATCCGGACATCTCCACATCCTTGTTAAAAAGATTTGGAAAACGTTTTGTTGTAAAACCCTTTTTAAAACCTTATCGACCATCTCTGGTCAAAACCATTTTCAATCTTATCTTTCCTCGTGACCGAGTCACATCCTTTATTTCATCACAACTTACCGAAGGGTACTCCTAGCTCTTGCCATTCCAACCGTCCTTGTCCATGGACACGGCTATTCAAATAGATTACACTCTGCAGAGTTTGTGCACTTTACC
Organism: Avena longiglumis; assembly: GCA_030063025.1. NCBI lineage: Eukaryota > Viridiplantae > Streptophyta > Magnoliopsida > Poales > Poaceae > Avena > Avena longiglumis. The sequence continues at coordinate 503,363,543 of CP125977.1, forward strand.
TACAAGAATCAATACATCCGCCGGGATAAAACCACGGCCTTCTACACACGGTAGACAGGGGTTCGGATAATCAAACTTAAACCTTTCATTTGTCCATCCCTAGCAACAGTGGTTTTTCCTTTTGGGTTGTTCTCTCCGGTACGAGTATGGGGTACTACGACCCTGGTCCTTCCTCCCGTACTGACCCCTATCTCTAGACCGAAGTCTGGCAGATAGCAATAGTGACGATCTTCCATCCGTACTACCTAAAAGCATACTGTCCGCGAGAGACCCAATTGTTGCACCGGTACCTTGTCCCAGACAGCCCGTATTTCAGGGGATTTCTCCCCTTTAGCGAGTACGAGCAGCCCCGGCTAAAGATCACAAACTACGAGCTAAGCCCCAACTTCCGGGGTAATGTGGTTGCACGGATAAAATTGTTCCGGACATTGGCTTAGAACATCCCTTCTCTTTCTCTTGCTTGAATTTCTCTTCATCCACCTCATATCTTCTTTTAGTAAAACCTCCACTTGGAAACGATGCCTCTTTCCAAGGTTTTTTTTGTAAACTTTGTAGCAGGGTAAAAACCCAAAATAGTTTTATCATTGACTAGCACAAAGCCCGTGCGTTGCTACGGCGCGCCATAATTTACACGTGGTAAAATTAAAAACAATTATACATAGTAAATAGGAAATATACGATTAGTGTTAATCGGTGATCTATATTTCCACTCATAGAGACGTAAAGTAAAGATCACTTTAGTCTACGCAGGCACTAATAGACTCTATAATTCACTATATATGTCGCCAGTCTAGATTTATTAGTTTCTTGTAACTACTAACTCGATACACCACAACAGTCCACTTACACTAAACATAATAAAGTATGCTCCCGATGCAGAAGAATCGAAAGCAATATATATTACACCATTTTTCTTACATATTTTCAAGGAAGTGAGTTGAAACTGGGTGTTCTCTTCCTTCAAGACTAATCACAGGGAAATTTCCAAAGTGTCATGCAAACATGCCTGAGGGAGAGTTCCAATGAAGTTGGTAGAATGGCGAGATGGCGAGTGACGACACCAGGAGTTTCGGCGAAGATCGGCGGACGAAAGAGTGAGAACCGTGTTTGATTTTAATCCTTTTACTCCTTCTATCCTGCAATTACATGTTCGAGTTGTGGTTGCTCCACGGTTCAGATTTGCATACATGTTCAGAGTTACGGATGCTCATACGGTCGATGTTGCACAAAACGAAAGTCGCCCATTGCATCACCATCCCGTGCGCTCTCTCGCTGAGTCCGTCCCAACCGCCGTTTTACATCGTGCATCACGCCTTTACCGCTTGATCTCCGGCGCCGAGAAAACACTGCAAGGTGGATTCCCCCAGCGACGCCCCCACCTCCTGCCTCCCCCAACCAAAGACGCTTGTCGCCCCTATCCTCACTCCGACTAATTCCTTCCCCAACCTGAGACACTCGTCGCCCCCTCCCACTCAGGATAGCGGCGACCTAGGAGCTGTGGCGGCAATGAACTAAGGCGGCAGCGGCCGACAGACTCTGGCGCGCAGGGTTTGTTCGGGAATCGAGAGGCAGGGGATCCGGAGGACAGGGAGACGGACCCAGATGGAGAACCATGCCGGGCTGGATCTGGCTCCTCGGGACGGTCACCTCATCCAAGAACGCTTTCAGGCCCCTTTCCTGCTCTCCCTTGCACCAAAGGCGCAGCCCCTCACAGCGGTACGTGCCCACCTCGGTCGCACCGGCGGCCACCAGGATGCGCGCGGCGCAGTCCAGAAGGGGTCCGGTGGTGGTGCGGGGCCTAAACCAGGACGACGATGAGATCTGTTCCAGGGCGGCGGCGGTCGCTGGGATTGAGCAGGTGGGGCAGAGAAGGAGGTGCGCTCCAGCGTTGAGGAAAAAAAGATTGACCAACTTGGCGGTGGCAGGCACGTAATACTTTCAAAGAGTCAGGGGCAAAATCGTCTAACAAAAAATCGGAACGAAAAAACTGGGTCGGACGAACCTACCTGTGTGTAAATTAGTAGATAGATTTCTCTTCATCCACCTCATATCTTCTTTTAGTAAAACCTCCACTTGGAAACGATGCCTCTTTCCAAGGTTTTTTTTGTAAACTTTGTAGCAGGGTAAAAACCCAAAATAGTTTTATCATTGATAATCCGTGGGTTCCAAGAGGGAAGATGCTAATCATCTTAGCCTCATTATAAGGGGTAAAAATAGGTGTAGAAATAGGGTAGGTGTCCTGATGGACACTCATCCATAACTTGGAGGATCCAAGTTACTCTCACGCTTTTATTTGAAATAAACCATGCCTTTGATCATGCAGTTCTTAAACGAGATGTAAAACAGTTGATAAACAGAGGTAGGTAAATATAGGAGTTTAGGAATGGTGGCTTGCCTATGACCAGCGAGATGTCCCTTGACTTCCTTAGAATACCAGAAAACCAAGTGCAATAATAAGAATACCCCGATCCTTCCTTCTTCTCGGCGTCATGCAATCGCAACTATCGCCGTTATCGAGCATACATGCAAGCAAGCAATACTAAAATCAATACAAGCATACAAACGTCAAACCCTATAGCAAACAAAGGATGAATACAAAATATACATCAGTATGATGTTGGAGTTTGAGTTGATTGGGTTCGGAGATGATTAGGAGACATTAGGGCAAAAAGGATCCCTTTGGATTAAAGTCTAGGAATTATCTAAGAGAGGGGCTTTTGACCAAGGGTTTGATCTGTATGATACCATTGTATAAAAATGATACCATCAGATAGGTATTGATAAAATGAAGCCAACAAAATTGGTTTAATTATTTTATCAATTTCCCTTGATTTATAATGGATTTTATAGTGGTTAAAGCTCTAGTTTTAGGAAATAATTCACCAGAACTTCTCTGGAGTTCCAAAAATTATTTCCTTGGGTAATTAGGTAGGGTTTAGTGGACTGAATCAATAGGAGTTGGAATCACCTCAAAACAATTACCAGAATGCCCTTGAGAAATCCCCAAAGGCAGAACTGGCTGGGATTTGTCTTTTTCCTCAAATTTATTTTACATAATATTTTTAGTTGATTCCAAGGGAAAAAGTTAGGTACTGAGAATACCTTTATGTATAAATTGGAATCAACCTTTTTGGAGTTGTAGAGCTTCTGTAGTGATTTTATTAGTGAATAAACTATGCACACAGGAGTTCAATTCACTAGAATTCAACAAAGACTCATAAAAATATGAGCTACTGGATTTATGAAGACATGGTTATGTGTGTCTACTGAGGGTTGTATTTAGGTCAAAACCTTACTTGGTTTGACCTAGAGAAATTCCTAAAGGCAGAAAGTCTCAGTTTTTGATAATTTTGCTATGGGCAACCTAGGAAGCAATTTAGTGTGGGGCCAATGGGACATGAAAGGTATGGGTGGTACCCTTCTATACAAGCTGGATTTTCTCTAATTTGAGTTTTAAATCTTTCTGGATAAATTCTTTAGTGAAAAGGATAGATCTTAGGAAACGCTTTATCATATTTATTATAATCATCCTTTTAGTGCAAGACTTGGTCTGCATGTTGGGGAAAACATTCAGGCATTTGAGAAAATTTGGATCTGAATATTTTGAAACACCTTTATATTTTATTTTGATTTAAACTGAAATTTTTGTTTTTAGATCTAACTAAAATGGATAAAAGAAAAGGGGAGGGAGAATCTGCGGGCCAGATCTGCAGGGCAGACGGGCCGTGCAGGGGTAGGCCGTCCTAGCGGTAATGGGCGCGTGCTGGCGATGCGCAACCGGCAGCGGCCCAGCCGCAGGCCCGCAAGAGAAGGGGTAAGGGTGACCCCGGGCCATTGTATTAGAGGAGATCCGATGGCCGGGCGTCGTCTCCTTCCCATCGAAAGCGAGGGAGGGAGGAAACCCTAGGGCCGGGTTAGGGAGATGTGGGGGAGCTCACCGAGGGCTCGGGGAAGGTCGTGGAGGCGACTGGTCGACGCAGTTGACAACGATGACTCCGGGAATGGGCGGCGCAAGGTGGTTCGGTGTCAGGAGGGAGCTCTCGCGACAGTGGCCGAAGCGGGCTTGCCGGAGTTCGTCGGGGAGGTCACCTGCCGTCGTTACTGCACCGAAGAAGGGGCGGTTAGCTTCAGAATCGAGAGGGGAGTTTGAGAGTGGGACATGCAGAGAGAGTGGTGGAGGGAGGAGGGAACTGTGCTTGCGGGAAATAAAATGGTCGAGGCTCCTTTCTTCCTCTTCCTTGAGCAAAGCAGAGCATGGGGGAGAGAGTGGGAGCTCTGGGGAGGTGAGTGGGGGTTGTTGGGGGCAAATGAGCTGAAGGGAGGGTACTGGGTGGCCTTTGGGCATTATATACCCGAGAGGGGTGGTCCATGGTGGACATAGCTCATGGAGGAGCTAGGGCTTGGTCTATGGGCTTCCCACTGGTGGCCAGGGGAGGTGGGAAAGGTGTGGGGTGTTCTTATGGGCGTGTATCTAGCAGAGAGGGAGTGTGAGGGCTATAAGGAGTAAAGAAATTGCTTATACAAGACCTTGCCTTTGCCTCCCTCTTAAACAATCAAGTGGTACAAGAGGGTGTGAGGCATGCTACAGTGCTGGTCGACCAAGGGAGAGTGCTGAGGTTGTGGTGTAGTGCTTGACAAGGTTTGGTGGTGTTTGGAGTTGATTTGAAACAAGTTTGCTTGATTTGCAAAATGTTGATCATTTTGAGGCTTGTGAAGGAAGTTGGAAAAGTTGCATTGTACAAAGTGTGGAAATGGTACTGGTAGATGGTATAGGTCAAATAATCTCTCCATGATTTAAATGGGATTTTCTGATGATTATAATCCCATTTAAATGCACTTCTTCAAAAAGTGTTGAAGTAAATTATGGAAGCAAAAATGATATTTTTACATTCGGCAAGATGGGTTTTTGATATGATATGGTCTTAAATACCATAACACACAGTAGATATTTTTATTGGGATTTATTGATATGGAAAAGTATTTTTGGGGAATTATTTCTTGTTTTCGCCATTTAAAAAAAAGGGAAAAAATAAATAATAAAGAATCTCAAAAATATTTATTTTTCAGTTGGAAAGATGGGGTATGATAGTTAGGCCTCAAATGTGCCTTGAGTTGGCAAGGTGATTTGGAGAAAAACAAACTTGTCTTTGAAGACAAGGATTTTGAGAAATTTGCCAGATAAGGAAATAAAATAGTTCTTTATCCAAATAATTGTTGGAATTATTTGGGGATGCTTATACCCAAGGTAGATGACGTACACTTGATGTAGGCATCAAGGTCAACCTTGGTTTTGAGGAAAAGTGCTGAAAAGGGTGGAAACTAGATTCTGGGAGGATCTAGGGTTTAGTTATTCTGATGCCATCTAAACAAGGTTGGATTAGGGAGCTCAGATCTCACCTTGGTACAAGAGTTATATGGATGGATAGACCATATTATATAGATGATCATGGAAGCAAGAGTTGGGCTTGGTTGCAAATGAGGTGATCTAGATGATATGGCCAACTTTGTTGAAAATAAGGCTGCCATAACAGATGCACCAGGTAGCCTCCTAAACCATGTGGGTTTAAGAAACACAAGGCTCCAATGGAAAACAATTGAAGTGGGGGTTGATAGGCCATGATCAGTATATCATAACCATGCAAGGAGTTGGTCAAGGGGAGGTGTCACATGGATGGGAGATTCTTCCAAAGTAGGCAAGATGATAAGATTTGCAGAGAAGATTGTTATCTTGACTACAAAACCATCATGAATTAGTGGGAATTAGAATGGATTAGCCAAGGGCATGAGTGGGCTTTGTTAGTACTAAATATGTACTACAAAAGGGTTCAAGTACATTCTCAGGAATGCACATAGATTGGAAAAGGTAGAGCTCCAAAATTGGTATCCAGATAAGAAATCCAGACTTAGCCATTTTGGCAGATTTAGGGTTTTAGACTAGAGTGCAAGTGTAGAAGCTTTTGAGAGGATGCTAGGTTACAAACTCATGATCAAGGATATGAGATGGAGGTACTAACTAAGTAGATAGGATTCATGCTTAGATTGGGTCTCCACTAGGTTGGAAACCATCTAGGGGGATTATCCTTGGATTGATGTGAGCAGGAGCGGAGTAGGTCACTTTAGTGGCTTAGGATAGCTCCAGATTTGGAAGCTTAGGTTGAGATTGATGATCATAAGCAAGAATTGGGTCCTAAGGGATGAGCTACTATATTAGCTCAATCTAGTCCCTAAGCAAACAAAGGCAATCAGCAGATCAAGGCAATCATCAGACAGCAGATCAAGGCAATTCATCTTACTACTTATCCAACTAGTACTTGGGTTACCATCAAGCCTAGCTTGAGGTAAGGAGGGGTATTTGGAAGGGGTTTTGCTTTGAGGTAAGATAAGTACCATCTTGGTATCTCTACCAGGATAGTGATAAAAAGGTTTTGATAGAGTTTTGGAAAACCTAGGGATAAGAGTAGTTGAAGGTTCTGTCTTGAACACATAAGGAGATAATATATATGTCTCCATAGTTTTATTAATAGAGACTAATAAAGTATTTGTTTGTATCAAATTCATCTTGGCTCAGGTTTTGAAATGCCAGATCATTTGAGAATATGAAAGTTGCGCCAAGACATCTCTTTTGTAAAAATAGTTTTTGTAACTAGGGTTGAGTTGAGGATTACACAACTAATACACAAACGTTTGCTTGAGCACAAGCAAATAGGTCAGCACACAATGCAAGAAAAAGTTTTTGTTCCCCCTGATTTTTGCCTTTTGGACATTTAATCAAGGTTGTTGAAATTGGGATGTTACACCATGGCCATGGCGTCCGGAGTGGAGTTGGATCTTCATCAGGTCACTTCCCAGATGCCAACAGCTCCCGACGGCTCTGAGGTAGCCTTTGCTCTCTTCGCTTCTCGTTGTAAGCGGTATGGTCCGAAGCTTATCGACCTACTGGCGGACTATGCGGCGAGGCAGCAGGGAGAAGCCAGGGGCATGCACTCTGGCTCCGAGGCCACTCCGGATGCGACTGCTTAGGATTCGTTGTTGTAGCTCTAGGTTAGTGTACCTTCTTTTGTAATGTATGCTTTTGGTGATGAACATTTTCTCCTTGTGACACCCAGTGTATTTTGATGTATATGAATGATGCTTCGAGCTATTGCCCAAAAAATGTGTTGTTCATATTCTTGCTTGTTTTTCTTTAGGGACCTTCGGGTGAGGCTCCCGTGAATACTCCGACTGTTCCTAAGCCGCGACCATCTTTGGATGATCCGTCGCAGCTTGCCTTTCTTCGTGATCGCGTTAGTATCTTGGAAAAGGAGATCCTTAGCGTTCGGGGCCACGCGGATGTGTGGAAGTCGAAGACTGAGCGGGCTGCCGTCAGGGAGGAGTATCTAATGGGGGAGCTGCGGCAGTTGGCCGAGAAGCTACAGTGTAAGTTTTCTTGAGCTGCTGCTTGTTTTTGGATGCGCCTTGCTTGCATGTCATCTTACTCTATATTTTCTGCAGGTGCCAACCTTGTTCCGAGGGAGGAGAAGGAGCGTGTTGCAGTTCGGATCAATTGCCTAACCCAACAGGATATGGAAGCCGAAGGCTTTTTCTGGATGGACCGCGATCGGGCCACGGTCCTTGCGACTATGCAGGATCGTGCTCACCAGGTGTCATAGGTGCTAAGGCAGGTGAAGACTTCTCTGGTGTCAATTATGTACGTCATGTTCCCCCTTGATGAGGCGCCTTCGACTCTATGGGGTTTGCTGGCGAAGTTTCGAGACGTGGGTCACGTTAGGGAGTTGGTGCGGCACCAGCTGGTTGTGGGGGTGAAGGCCGCCCTTTTCCTTGTTCGGCTGCATCGTCCTGATGTTGATCTTGTGGTTGTGGCGGCCGGGCCGCCCCCTCGACCAGATGGTGGCCTATGGGACATGCGCCCACATTACGCGGCTGTTAGGCAGTATGCCGAAGAAATTATAGATCTTTTTGAGCATCGGGCGTAGGTGATCCTTCAGAATAGGTAGGCCCTGTAAAAAAGATAGATGTAAAATTTGTATATATTTCGATTGGGCTTGGTGTTCCCTTTGTTGTAAAGGTTATTTGTATTAGCACGTGGTGCTTGGTTGTATGCATGCCCTTTTTTTTAGCCTGACGTGTTCAACTACTCAGGTTTACATGCGTTATGCTCAGTCGACGAAGTCGTGAGGTGAGGCGGAGCCCCCGAGTGTGTTGTAACAGAAGGTAATGTAAGAAAAATGGATAAATTTTCGGGCGAGACACTTAGATTTTATTCATACCATAACGAGGAGGTACATTATTCGGCTGAGTAGCCTTGGCTGAGTAGCCTTATTGAAAGCAAAGAGGGATAGCTAGGGGTAGAAGCGTCGCAATTGTGCGAAGTTCCATGTGTTGGAGTATGCGACTCCTGACTTGACGTCCTTGAGGCGGTAGGCGCCACCTGGGATGACTTCGGTGACGATGTAGGGTCCTTCCCAGGGTGACTCGAGTTTTTTCGGCCGCTCTTGCTTGAGTCATAGGACGAGGTATCCTTTGACGAAGGACCTTGGGTGCAGCCGACGGCTGTGATAGTTGCGGAAGCTCTGCTGGTATAGCGCTGAGCGATCCGCAGTGATGTCGCGTGCCTCGTCGAGTGTGTCGACGACGTCTTCGAGTGTTGCCGTTGATTCGGCTTCGCTGTAGGTGACGACCCGTGGGGCCTTATGGCGTACTTCCGCACATAATACGGCTTTGGCTCCATGGACCATGAAGAATGGCGTGTAGCCAGTTGAGCTGTTTGGCGTTGTGCGCAAGCTCTAGAGGACAGAGGGTAGCTCTTCTGCCCAGGCTCCCGCAAGCCGTTCGAGTGGGCTAAGTAGGCGTTTCTTGATGCCGCCGCCTACGAGACTGTTGGCCTTTTCGACCTGCCCGTTGGTTTGCGGGTGCGCCACAGAGGCGTATGATGTGTTGATTCCAAGGCCTTCGCAGAAGTCCTGGGATTCTTTGGAGATGAAGTTCGACCCGTTGTCCGTGATGATGTTGTGCGGCATGCCGAACCTATAGACTATGGACTCGAAAAACTTGACGTCCCGTTTTGCCCTTTTGGTTGGTAACGGGCATAGCTTCGATCCACTTGGTGAATTTGTCGACTGCGACCAGGAGGTAGACGTGGCCTCCTTTCGAAGATTTGGGCAGTTTGCCTATCATGTCGAGGCCCCATTGGGCGAAGGGCCAGGCCAAGGGTATGGTCCTGAGCTCCGACCCTGGTGCGTGTGGTTTATCCGCAAATCTCTGGCAGCCATTGCACCTCTGGACAATGTCCTTGGCATTGCTCATGGCCGTTGGCCAGTAGAATACATCTCATAGAGCTTTGGCGACGAGGGCACGGTTGCCCGCGTGATGGCCGCAGATGCCCTCGTGGATGTCTTAGAGGATGGTTTTGCCATCACCGATGGTGACGCACCTTTGGAGTACACCCGAAATGTTGCGCTTGTACAGCTCGCCATTGATGATGGTGAAGGCCTTGGACCGGCGAGATATGTGCTGGGCATCTGTCGGGTCATCAGGCAGTTCTCTGTTCATCAGGTACCGAAGGTACGGTTGCGTCCATGTTTCTTCGATTGCCATGACCTGCATCAGGTTGACCAACGTGACCTACATGTCGAGCTTTTCGGGTCCCTCCTATCCTTCCGGTAGCGCAGCCCCCGAGTTCTCTGCTTCTTCGGGTGATCCCTTGGGGAATTTCCGTTTGATGGAGGGGACGCAGATTTGCTCGAGGAACACGCCTGGTGGCACCCGTGCACAGGTGGAACCGATGTTGGCGAGTCTATAGACCTCCTCGTTGATTTCCCTTCAAACATGCTGAAGCTCGTAGCCGTTGAAGTCTCCTTCGAGTGAGTTGTAGAGCGCGCGGTACGCGATCATGTTAGCGGCGTGTGCGTCGCACTCGTTCATCGTCTGCTGGATGACGAGGTTTGAGTCACCGTAGATGACTAGGCGCGTTGCGCCGTAGATCTTTGCCATCCTCATGCCACTGATGAGGGCCTCGTATCCAGCCTCGTTGTTGGAGGCACGAAATTTCATCCGAAGGACATATTTCATCTTATCGCCTTGCGGGGACGTCAGTATGATGCCAGCTCCTGCTCCAGCCTCGCGCTTGGAGCCGTCAAAGTGCATCGTACATGACTACGTCATATCTGGGTTGTCTGGCAGCTGGAGCTCCATCCAGTGGATGAGGAATTCAGGAAGGACCTGAGATTTGATCGCATGGTGCTTCTCGTAGACTATGTCTAGAGGGGATAGCTCGATGCTCCACAGGGCTATGCGTCCTGTAGCTTCGGGGTTGTTTAGGATGTTGGATAGTGGCGCCTTGTTGACGACCATTACCTGATGCTCCTGGCAGTAGTGGCTCAATCGACGAGCCGTCATGAACACGCCATAGGCGAGTTTCTGGTAGTGAGGGTACCTTTGTTTTGTTGGCGTCAATACCTCGCTGAGGTAGTAGATGGGGCGTTGGACCCCATGGGTCTTGCCATCTTCGGGTCGTTCGACCACGAGTACGATACTTACCACCTAATGCGTGGCTGCTATGTATAGCAGCAGAGGCTCGCGCTCCTTTTGTGTGACTAGGACGGACGAGGTGGAGAGCAGTCGCTTCAGACCTTCGAATGCGTCGTCTGCTTCAGGTGTCCATTCGAATTTTTCTGCTCTGCGTAGCAGCTGGTAGAAAGGCAGGGCCTTCTCACCCATGCGGCTAATGAATCTGCTCAACGCCGTGATGCGCCCAGCTAGCTGCTGGACACCTTTGAGGTTCTTCGGCTTTTCCATGGCCAGTATAGCCCGGATTTTCTTCGGGTTCGCCTCGATCCCTCGCTGGGAGATGAAGTAGCCAAGTAGTTGGCCAGATGGGATGCCGAAGGCGCACTTTTTTGGGTTCAACTTGATCTTGTAGTGGTCGAGGTTATCGAACGTCTCATGGAAATCATCGATCAATGTCTTGATGACTATGTCGTCGATGTAGACCTGTATGTTGCGGCTGATCTGGCTCTTCAGGCACGCCTGCATGCACCTCTGGTACGTGGCACCTGCGTTCTTCAGCAAGAAGGGCATTGTGTTGTAGCATAATACTCCGAACGGCGTGATGAACACCGTTTTCTCCTGATCTTCGACCTTTAGTCGTATCTTATTGTAGCCTAAGTAGGCATCAAGGAAGGAGAGTTTCTCGCATCCTGCAGTCGAATCGATAATCTGATCGATCCGAGGGAGAGGAAAGTGGTCCTTCGGGCAGTGCTTGTTGAGCGATGTGAAGTCTACGCACATCCGCATGATGTCCGTGTCCTTTTTAGGGACCAGTAAAGTGTTTGCTAGCCACTCACTCTCTTTGATCTCCCGGATGAAGTGGGCGTCGAGCAGTCTGTTGACTTTGACTCCGATGGCTTCGACCCGTGGCTCGAACAATCGTCGGATGGACTGTTTAACGGGCTTTGCGTCTGGAAACACATTCAGTGCATGCTCGGCGAATTTCCTGGGAACTCCTGGCATGTCTACGAGACACCAGGCGAAGATTTCCCAGCGCTCACGGAGGAATTCGACGAGCGCGCTTTCCTATGCGGGGCCGAGGTCATTGGCGATCAGCACTGTCTTGGAGGCATCCGTCGGGTGGACTTGCACCTTTTTTGTGTTGATTGTTGAGTCAAATGACATATCGGGTGTGTTTTGCCTGGAGACTGGGGGTGCCCCGTTGTTTATCACCTCTCTAAGTCTTGTGAGCTCCTCCTGCATGCCGAACAACTGGGAGATTCTGTTGAAGTCTCTATCGCAGTGGTCGGATCAGGTGAAGCTGCCCTGGACCGTGATGACGCCCCTAGGCCCTGGCATCTTGAGTAGCAGGTACGCATAGTGTGGTACTGCCAGGAACCTTGCGAATGCCATGTGCCCCAGGATGGCATGGTATTGTGATGGCCAGTCCACCACTTCGAACTCGAGCCGCTCACACTGAAAGTTTTCGGGTTTGCCGAAGATGACGTCGAGCCATATCTTTACCAGGGGAAATATGTCCTTCCCTGGGAATGTGTCGTGTAACATTGTGTCGGATTGTTCCAGGCTGCACAGCGGGATCCGCATTGCTGCTAGGGTGCTAGCGAACATCAGGTTAATGCCGTTGTCGCCGTCCATGAAGACCCGGCTCATCTCAAACCCTCCGATCTGCGCCTCAAGCACCAGGGCAGCATGATCTGGGCGAGGGATCTGGCGGGGGTGATCCGAACGACTGAATGTGATGTAGTACTGCAAACCACTAAGGTACTCAGGGATGGCGGGTGGAGCGGTCACGACCAGGATGACTTGGCGGGTGATCTTCTTTTGCACCCTGTTTGTTGGGCGCCCTTTTTGGATCATCAGGGACCCTTTCGGCGTGGGGTACCCGTTTACGCCGTTGTTTTGCACGGGTGCGATTGCTTGATTAGAAGGTCCCACGGGTGGTGGTGGAGGAGCTCCGTGGGCGATGTCACCTGGTGTAGGTGCAGGTTCGAACCCAGGGTCCAGGATCTGTCGTTGCATCTGGGTGAAACTCTCGCTGAGTTTTTGGAACTCGCAACAATCCTTAGCATGTGGCTGGCCTTCTTTTTGCCATCATGCTTGTCGATGTAGAAGTGGATGGTGCAAGGGCCCGACAGCTTGTCGTATGCCGAGGGCTCATCGTCATGGTTGCGACGTTGCCATGTCCGTGCGGGGCATCCTCCTTCGCGAAAGTTGCTTCCACGGTATCCGCCGTTGCTGCGGTTGCTTTCGTTGCGGCGTTCGGCATAGCCAGCCACAACCATGCCGGGTCCATTGCGATCGTCGTAGATGCATGATCTTTGCTTGCTACGGTGCTCGCGTCTACGGCCGTAGTCATCTTCCTCATCCGAATGTGCTCGGTGGACGAAATCCTCGTCATCTGCCCACCTGTTGGCGATGTCCATGAGGTGGTCGAGTGTCTTGGGCTTGACGCGCCCAAGTTCCTCCTTGAAGTCAGGGCGCTTGACGCCGTCCTTAAAGGCGTCGATCATTCTCTCCTCGGAGATATGCGCCACGGAGTTCTTGATGTTGGACCATCTTAAGATGTACGAGCGAATGGATTCGCCCATTCTTTGAGTGCAGGCCCGCAGCTCCTCGATCGAGGCTAGCCTCTTGCTGGTGCCTTTAAAGTTTTGGATGAAATCAGACGCCAGCCTCCTCACGGATGGATCCCGAGGGTCAGCCGAGCAGATCCGAGTTGCCTATCACCGAAGTGAAGGCATTGCAGGGCGGTGTTCTTGTTTCCACCGTGGAGCTTAACAGATGACAGGTGGTCGCTGAGCCAGGTTTTTGGGTCTTGCGTCCTGTCGAACTTCAGAGTGTCCGGAGGAAGCTTGAAATTTTTCGGCATCCGCGTTCGCCGAACAGATCTGCTAAAGCATCGAGCTCCACAGAATTCTCCGTTGTCGTTCTCTTCGTCTTCGGTTGAGCACGCGCGCTTAGCACGCGCCTTGTCGACCTTGCATTGGGCAAGGTCGTTTCGAGCGTCGTAGACACGGCTGCGACGTCTTGGGCTCTTGCGTCATCGAGGTAGATCATGTTCATCTTCCTCCTTGTCGGATGAGGGCGTGGGGCTACGGTTGAATCTAACCGTAGCTTTTTTTCTTTGGCTCCGTAGGATCTTCCTCGTGGAGTGCAGCTCTGACGAGTCCGAGTTCGGCTAGTGCGGACTTGTGCATAGCTCTCTTTGGGTCCCCCCCCCGGAGGTGTATAGAATGCGAGATATGTGGTGGCTGCCATGATTGCAGCTTGCAGCGTCTTCGGTATGACGTTGTCGTTGGCATCCATCTCCATGAAGTAAGTATTGAGGGTTCGTGTGACCTCGCGACGTGCATCGGGATGCATGTGCTCTGTGCGAGAGCGATGTTTGTTGGCGTTGTTGCCATGCGAGATGGAGCCGCAAGCGGCAGAGAGCGCAGCTCGCCACGCGGTAGACTCCGAAGCTGCTTGTTTGTGTTTGTCGAGCTCCTCCTGCAGCTGCACCGGCCTATTGTGTTCGCCGATGAGGAGGAGGTGGTGTGCCATCAGCAGGTCCCGTGAAGAATTCACGGGTAGGATCTTGTTGCCTGTTATGTCTTCGCGTGCCTGGCGCCAGCCATCCTTGTTGAGGTTGATCCGATTGTAGGCGGCAGCGTCGCCCTCATTGGGCGGGAGGGATGGTTGTCTCCTGTTTCCTCTGTTTTTGTCCTCTGGGTTGGGTTGCGGTATGTGGCCACCCGAACCTGGTGGTTTTTGTTCCACGTTGCTTTGGATGACTACGGCGCACTGGTAGAGCCCGCGGACTGGATCGCTGCTGCCGCAGCTTTCAGATCCGGAACCGTAGGTTCCTTCATCCGACGGGAAGCGCACAGATCTGAGTTGCAGCTGCTGCTGTCATATGAATCCTTTGTCAGCGTTGACGTGCGTAGCACGCTAGGATGCGGGGCCCACGAGGCGGGCCTGATTGATGGCAGTGGCACCCGCTCTGGGAGGCGGAGAGTGCCTGTCTATCCCACCTGGAAGCAGAAGCTCCCGAACAGGATCTCAAGCTTGTCGCTTACGGGCTCGAAGTCCTTCATGGTGGCTGGCGAGTGGGCGGTGAAGTCGAAAGCTCCGAAGAGGAGATGGATCTCCATCGCCAAGGAGTTGTAGATCGCTTTGGTCGAGACCGTCGCGATCGCACAATCAGCGCCCCCGATTCCCACAGACGGCGCCAATTGACGATGTTTCGACTCGTCAATGCCCATTGTTATGAGCTTGGGTTTTGGAGAAGATGGGGGTGCTGGAGATCGCGAAACGGTTAACAGACAAGCAACCAGGGGACACGATATTTACCCAAGTTCAGGCCCCCGGAGGGAAAACCCTACTCCTGCTTATCTTCTCTTGATTACGACGGTATCTCTACATACCTAGTTCAACCTCGTTACTGATAAGTACTCTTTTCTCGTTCCTGTGATATGTGATCCCTTGTGAGCCAGTCACATGCTTGCAAGCTAATTGGATGACATTACACCGAGAGGGCCCAGAGTATATCTATCCGTCATATGGATGGACAAATCCCACTCTTGATCCATGTGTCTCAACCAATACTTTCCGAACACTCAATGCCACCTTTATAGCCACCCAGTTACGGTTTGGTGTTTGATGTCATCAAAGCATCCTTCCGGTTAAGGTGATATGCATGATCTCATGGTCGAAGGAATTAGGTTACTATGTATCAGAAAGCATATAGCAATTGAACTATTAAAATGACTTGATCTTTATGCTACGCTTATCTATAGGAGTATTTCCACCATATCATTCTCCTAATGATATGATCTTGTTGTTAATAACATCTCAATGTTCATGATAGGGAAACCACAATCATTTATTAACCAACAAGCTAGTATTATGAAGAGGCTTTACTAGGGACTCTATTTTAGTTTACAAATCACACAAGTATTAATATTTCCTTGTTAATACTATTATAGCATGAATGTAAACATTTATCATAAACACAAAGATATAATAATAACTATATTTATTATTGCCTCTAGGGCATATCTCCAACAGTATCCCACTTGCACTAGAGTCATCTAATCTAGATTACATGGTAATATACCAACACCCATGGCGCTTTGGTCATGTTTTGCCCTCGGGAGAGGTTTAGTCAACGGATCCGCCACATTCAGATCTGTGTGTACTTTGCAAATCTTTATGTCCCCATCTTGTACATGTTCTCGAATAGCGTGAAAACGTAGCTTGATGTGCTTCAGCTTCTTGTGTGACCTTGGTTCTTGCGCATTGGCTATGGCGCCCATGTTATAACAGTAGATAGAAATTGGGTCCAGCGCACTAGGAACCACACCCAGCTCTGTAATGAACTCTTTCATCCATATCGCTTCTTGTGAAGCCTCCGGCGACCATGTATTCTCGATTCGGTTGAAAATCTCCCACAACGCTTTGCTTTGCACTCCTCCACTAATCTGCACCATTCAAAGTAAATACGTATCCAGATTGTGATTTAGAATCATCTGGATCGGTGTTCCAACTAGCATCGGTGTAACCATTAACAACGAGTTGTTCATCACCTCCATAAGAAAGAACCATATCCTTAGTTCTTCTCAAGTACTTAAGGATGTTTTTGACCGCTGTCCAATGATCCACTCATGGATCACTTTGATATCTGCTAGTTAAACTAACAGCATATGCAATGTCGGGTCTAGTACATAGCATGGCATACATTAGAGATCCTATGGCTGAGGCATAGGGAGTCTTACTCATCCTTTCTCTATCTTCTGCCATTGTCGGACTTTGAGTTTTACTCAAGGTCGTATTGGGAAACATGGGCAAGAACCCTTTCTTGCTATCTTCCATTCCAAACCTCTTTAGAACTTTGTCCAAATATGTACTTTGTGATAATGATATTAGGCGTCTCGATCTATCTCTATAAATATTTATGCCTAATATGTAAGATGCTTTGCCAAGATCCTTCATTGAAAAACTATTATTCAAATATTCCTTCACACTATTAAGAAGGTCTACATCATTCCCAATCAACAATATGCCATCTACATATAGTATTAAGAATGCTACAGAGCTCCCACTCACTTTCTTGTAAATACAAGCTTCTCCATAAGTTTGTATGTCGTAGGGTCATCGGTGTTGTCCACCAACATGACACTCATAACGGGATCATACCAATCAGGAGTGGTACGAGTCCTCGTTGACCTGCGAGGCTCTGTAGCAACTACAACCGAAGTTTCATGATCATCATCATTAGCTTCCTCTCTTATTGGTGCAGGCACCACAAGAACTTCTTTCAGTGCTGCTCTACTCGCAAGTTCGAGAGAAGGTTCGACAACCTCGTCGAGTTCTACTTTCCTTCCAGTCACTTCTTTCGAGAGAAATTCCTTCTCTAGAAAGGATCCATTCTTGGCAACGAAGATTTTGCCCTCGGATCTATGATAGAAGGTATACCCAATAGTTTCCTTCGGGTATCCTATGAAGACGCATTTTTCCGCTTTGGGTTCAAGCTTGTCCGGCTGTAACTGCTCTACATAGGCTTCGCAACCCCAAACTTTAAGGAACGACAATTTAGGTTTCTTCCCAAACCATAATTCATACGGTGTCGTTTCAACGGATTTAGATGGTGCCCTGTTTAAAGTGAATGCGGTTGTTTCTAATGCATAACCCCAAAATGATAGCGGTAAGTGACATCATAGAACGAACCATATCTAAGAGAGTTCGATTACGACGTTCGGACACACCATTACGCTGTGGTGTTCCTGGCGGTGTCAATTGTGAAAGTATTCTGCATTTCTTCAAATGCTCGCCAAACTCGCAACTTAGATATTCACCTCCACGATCGGAACATAGAAATTTAATCTTCTTGTTACGTTGATTCTCCACCTCACTTTAAAATTCCTTAAACTTATCGAAAGTTTCGGACTTATGTTTCATGAAATAGATATACCCATATCTACTCAAGTCATCCGTGAAGGTAAGAACATAACGATAACCACCGCGCAATGCTACACTCATTGGACCACACACATCGGTATGTATGATTTCTAATAAGTCCGTAGCTCGCTCCATCATACCAGAAAATGGAGTCTTAGTCATTTTACCCATCAGACATGCTTCGCAAATTTCAAGTGATTCGAAATCAAGTGATTCAAGAAGTCCATCGGAATGGAGTTTCTTCATACGCTTCACTCCAATGTGACCAAGACGATAGTGCCACATATAGGTCGAGTTATCGCTCGATTTCAAACGTTTAGCCTCAATGTTATTAATATGTGTATTTCCACTATCGAGATTCAATAAGAATAGACCATCTATCAAAGGTGCATGTGCATAAAACATATTACTCATATAAATCGAACAACCATTATTCTCGGATTTAAACAAGTAACTGTCTCGCAATAAACAAGATCCCGATATAATGTTCATGCTTAACGCAGGCACCAAATAACAATTATTTAAGTATAAAACTAATCCCGATGGTAGATGAAGGGGTAGCGTCACCGCGATCACATCAACCTTTATCCTTTCCCACGCGCATCGTCACCTCGCTCTTCGCTAGCTTCCGCTTATTCTCAAAGACTTGTTTCGAGTTACAAATATGAGCAACCAACCAAAGATCAAATACCTGTGCACTACTACAGTACTAGTGAGATACACATCAATAACATGTATATCGGATATACCTTTCTTCTTGATGTTGTCGTTCTTCAAATCCAAGTACTTTGGGCAATTCCGCCCAAAGGACCTTCTCCCTTGCGAAAAGCACTCAAGATCGTGCTTAGGTCCAGCTTGGTCTTCTTCGTAGCGGTAACTTTCTTACCACCCTTCTTGAAGTGTCCCTTTTGCTTAGACTTGCCTTTCTTGAATTTGGTGGTCTTATTGACCATCAACACTTGGTGCTCTTTCTTGATCTCCACTTCTGCAGATTTTAACATGGCAAAGAGTTCTGGCAACTGCTTGTTCATGTTTTGCATATTGTAGTTCATCACAAAATTCTTGTAACTTGGTGGTAGTGATTGGAGGACACGGTAAATCCCCAAAGAATTAGGAATCACTATGCCCAAGCTTTGAAGTTTGTTTGCGTGCCCAGACATCTTAAGCACATGCTCATTGACGAAGCTGCCCTCTTCCATCTTGCAATTAAAGAACTTTTCAGAAGCCTCATATCTCTCAATTGCCGCATGAGTATCAAAGATCAATTTGAGATCACGGACAATATCATGTGGGTCTGAATTCTCAAACCTTTTCTGAAGCTCCGATTCTAAACCATACAAGATAGCACACTGAACTGTGGAGTACTGAGTCTTCCGAGCGAGGTAAACATTCTTTACTTTGTCGGTAGCAGTAGCTGCACGTGGGTCACCCAGCGGTGCATCCAACACATAGGTCAAATTACCAGCTGTGAGGATAATCCTCAAATTGCGGAACCAATCCGTGAAGTTGCTTCCATTGTTTTTCAACTTTTCTTTCTCTAGGAACGCATTAAAATTGATGGTAGGGGCCGCCATTGATCTACAACATATTTGCAATAGTTTAGACTAAGTTTATGACAAATTGAGTTCTAATTAATAGTTAAATTAATCTAGGTGAACTCCCACTCAAAACAATATCCCTCACATTGTTTTAGTGATCACACGAACCAAATCCACCATATCAACACCGATCATCACGAGAGTTGATATAGTTTCAATGGCGAACAATCGACATGTTCATCATATCTACTATATGATTCATGCTTTACCTTTCGGTGATCCGTGTTCCGAGACCATGTCTGTACATGCTAGGCTCGTCAAGATCAAACCTTAGCTTCCGCATGAGCAAATCTGGCTTGCTCATGTATACACTATGAATCTAACACACCCGATCATCACGTGGTGCTTCAAAACAACAAGCTTTAGCAACGGTGCTTACTAAGGGTGAACACTTTAAGACTTGAAATTCATGTGCATGAGGGATCATCTTATAATGCTACCGTCGTTAACTAAGCAATACAAGATGCATAAAGGATTAACATCACATGCAATTCATAATATGTGATATGATATGGCCTTTCTTCTTTGTGCTTCTGATCTCCATCTTCAAGCACAAACATGATCTCCATCATCACCGGCATTGCATCAAGGTCAATGACGCTTCTCCATGGTTGTCGTACACCGGCTTCAACTATTACAACTACTTTGAATAGACACGCGAGTCTTAACAAAAATTAAAGACAACCATATGGCTCCTGCCGATTGCCAACTTACAATAAGGAACATTGCATACATCAAATATAATCACAATCATGGCCATATCACATCACAACACACCCCTGCAAAACAAAGTTAGACGCCTCTACTTTCTTTGCATGTTTTACGTGGTTTGGGGCTTTCAATAAGTGTCATTCTAACTTACGAACAAGAACCACAACATTGATACTAGTATTGTCAATCTCTCGTTGTAAATTGGATCTTAACTATGTTGGGAGAAACAGGCACCCGCAAAGCCACTTATGCAATACAAGTTGCATGTCAAGCGTGGAGCAAGTCTCATGAACGATGTCATGTAAGGTTAGCCCGGGCCGCTTCATCCCACCATCCCGCGAGATGCAAAGTACACAAGAAGCAATCGACAATAAAAGCATCAACGCCCACAATGACCATTGTGTTCTACTCGTGCAACAGATCTACATATAGAAACGGCTCTGATACCATGTGGCATCCCGCAAAACCACTACTAGAAAATCGCGTTGAATTTGTGCATTGCATCGTCATCATCATGCATTGTTTGCATAGAACTATTTCGCAAAGCCCGTTTTGTTTTCTAAAACGCCCCACCTTAATTATCGCGCAAACCCGGGTCACCGGAGTGTTTTGTTTTGTCCGTTGTCAGTTTGCAAAAACGCTGATTGATATAAATAATTTAATTAATTATTTTAGTGGGGGCAGTCGAACGGGCCAAATCGACCCGATCGACCACCCCAGAAAAATATAAACGGCCCAACCTAAATCCTAAGGCTACCAGGAAAACCTACCCACACCCCCTGGCCACCTCACCCCCTCCAATCGTTGGCCGCCACCTCACCCTCTCTCCCCCTCTACCCAATCCTAAACTGACACTTGTCCCAGCCCACTCCCTCTCTCTCACCCCCCCTCTCTCCACCTGGACAGCACACACCCCAACACCGCACGCACCTGGCCCGCCCTACATCGCCTAAAGGCCCGCACCCATGACCCCACCCGCAGCCACACGCACACGCACGCACCACACGCGTCCCCACGCGGGACCCACCGCCCAGCCAGCGCCCGGCGTCGTCTTCCTCCTCTCTCTCGCCCTGCACACCTTGCGCCGCTGGTTCTCCTCCCAACTTCCTGCGTCCACCCCGCCTCACGCATTCCCGCGCCTGCGCCTGGCCGCGACCATGAGCCTCCCTCTCCTCCGAGCTGCCTCCCGCCTCGCTTCGCCTCAAGGCGGCTGAAGCGCCACGCTGCCCGCCTGCCTCGAAGCGCCACGGACGCCGGCCCGTCGCCTCGCCAGCGCTGCCCAAGGCCTCCGCCCGACCCCACTCCCGCTCGCCCACCTCGCTCCAAGCTCTGCCGCTTGCCGAAGCTCAAGGCTGGCTGACGCCCAAGGCGCTCTCCTGCGGTCCCTCGTCCCGCTGCGCCTCGCTGACCGCCCACTGCTGCCGGACCTCCTCCGTCCCCGCCTCCTCCGGTTCGCTGACGCCCGGCCCCAAGCTCCCGCCGCCGCCCCGGCTGGCTCCATGGCCGCGCCTGCAGCCCGCGCTTGGCCGTCTGCAGTCGCCCGCAGCTCACGGACCGCCGCCTCCAGCAGAAGCCGCCATGGCCCACTCGCTCGCCCCATTCTCGAGTTGCACCGTTGATTCGCCAAGATCGTCCTCCTAGACACATTCCCGAACCGAGGACCGAGGAACCATCTTGAGACGCCTGAGCTACTACCCCGACCACCAAGACGGAACTCAGCGCGCTTTCGACACCGAGACGCCAAGACGAACCCGTGGTGGATACCCCGAAGGCCGATCTCGCCGAACCCGAGAACTCCGCCGCGATACCCGGGAGTCTCCTACAGGGAACCATCGACGCCACACCCGAGCCCTGTCGCCGAACCCAAGTTCGCCACCGACAAGTACGGTAGTACCTCAAGACCTTCATCACGGGACACCGCGCCCCGGTGCGACGATTACTCTGCCCGGACACCAAGTTCTGCACCCCGGACGCCAAGTCCGACCCGACACGCGAACCCGACAAGATCGTCGCAACGACAAGAACGGCACCGACCCAGGGCGAATCCGCTGTTCGGCCGACCACGCCCTCCTCCCGAACGCCAAGATCTTCGTAACGACAAGACCGACAACATGAACCAAGACACGGATACCACAAGATCTACCTCATTATCGAGAACGTTCACGATCCCGATTCCGTCGAACCTCGACCTGTCCCGAACCCCGGAACCCCAAGATCGTCGAGAACCCTGATGTGTGACCTTTTCCTCGATACCCTATTTTTATAAATGATATCAACTGTTGCATTAAATCATTCTTCTCGCATGCATATCATTGGTTTGGGGGCCTTATGCCGATTCACCTAATAATTAAATATGGGGCCCATATGCGGGCAAATCTAGCCTTATATTGGCCTCATTCAAACTTGTGTAGCGAACCGGTATCTTATCTTGCCTGGTTTTAACAACATTTAATTGCGGGGGATCTAAATAACTTGCACCACCTAATTAATTGTCGGGACCCCGGTTCCGCTTAATATGACCTAATTGCATCACGCCTTTGCCATGTCATACATCATACATGCATCATGCCGATCTTCTGTCGTTGTATTAAATATTGCATCCGGTGTTTCTTCTAGTGCTTTGCTTCTTCGCGGATAAGGCCGTTGAGTTGATGTGAGCTCCGCCCCGATCTTCGGTTGAACCTTTGACAATGTTTTCAGGCGAGCATCTCCCCCTCTCTACCTATCTTATTTTTCTAGTATTTATTTCCCTCCTGTTGGTCTATTGCTATCTGTGTTGCGATGCTTTAGTTTCCGTACCTGTGATATACCGTGCAGCCCTATATTGCCTTGGACACATCCTATTATCTGTTGTTTGGTAGATAGTTGGACTTGCGCGTCGTAGTTGCTTGCTCAAGTGCTGATGTGTTTCGTCATATGCCACAGTTGATGACGTATTGCCGCATGTTGCTGTTGGAGATGATTCTAGTTTTACTTACCGTTCACTTTAATTTCTGTTTAACAACTAAAATTGAAATAAGCAGAGGCATCGGTGGGTGATAGAAAATATTTGGTTTCCGAACGCCCACTTGTGTCCGAAGACCGAGTACTTGATACATTTCCTTGTTTTATCGCGCTATCCACATCCGGAGGTATATGGGACCCCCGAGCGAGCTTGATTCATCTTATTTCTTGGGGCCACAATTAGTTTGAGGTTTTATTTACGATCGTACTTATGCCATGCTACTGTATTTAAATTGTGCGAGGATCACCTGCTGCTTTAGGTATGCGGAGTGATTACGGTATCGACAAGCCCAGCACACTTTCGGGTTCCCGATAAGCATGACCATTGGCGCTAACCTTGAGTCCGTCTCGAGCTTGCTTACTCCGCTATGGATCTACTCAAAGGTGGCCCCTGAAATATTTCTGAATCTTGTGATTGTTCAATCGTGAAAGCCTCGTTGGGTTTTGATTTGGTTTTCCGAGGTTGATCGGCGTGTGTTGCTATTGGTGCACCCGGCCGTAAAACTTTCTGAAAGCCGTGTCCGCGGATATGGACGACTTGGAGCACAAGATCTCGATCATAGACAAGCATAACTAAAGTTTATTGCTATAAATTTGACTTTATAATGACTAGTAATCGCTTCACTATAATGGAATGGCTAATTAATCGCCCACAATTGCTTGTTTGGCTTGTCGCCATAACACCGCGACTAGTAAGTAATGCAACTACAACGGAATGGCTGATTAAAAGTATCAACAACCGCCGGTTTATGGGTTATCTCACGCTAATTGTATGTCGACTAGTAAGTGTTGCCACTATAACGGAATGGTTAACTAAAAGTGCCCACCGCACTTTTTATCGGGATGAATATCTATATCGACTAGTAATTATCGCAACGATAACCGAATAAGTAAACGGCCAACCGTGTGAGTTCCTCGGTTGACTTACTGTTTGGTCTCGAGGGGAACCACCAGATGGGTTTGTTTGGTGTTAGTTTCAGGTTGGAACCGATAGGTCATTCTTACCCTCTCGATAACCGCCATTGTATCGAGTCTCTATAGGTTGTTTAGCGCATGTCGCCGCCGCTTAGTCCACCACCTATATAGGCGAGGACCGCAATTCTAGCCTCGCCGTAATCGCCTCAAGATCGACGCTCCTCTTTCCTTTGCCCTTTGTCGGCACCTTTTGTTTAAGCAGGTTTTGAGATCGGCGTTGTTATGGTTACCCTTCCGCTTGGCGCAGGGTTATGGACGCCATTGGTTATTCTTCAGGGCTCTTAGCCCCATTTGCATCTTGTCCGTAGCTGGACGCTCTATCGTTTTCAAGGTGATTTGGATCTTTGTATTTTATACCTGTATTCTTGACTCTTTGAGTCGCGGCTGTATAAATCTGTTCTGTGGGTCCCATCGAGGACTGTTGTGTAATGTTATTACTTCGTTCTCCACCCGCACGAAAGTGCCTGGTGGGCACCTTTGAATCGTTTCTATGCGGGTTTGGCGAATTTTGTTCAAACTTGCATAGGTACGATTCTGAGGGTGTTACATACCACTGTAGGGTTTCGTAGCATGGAAAACAAAATTTTTCTATCGCATACAAACAAACAAGTCAAGATCTATCTACTAGATTGTAGCAACGAGTCGATGGAATAACTCACCCTCGAAGATTCCAAAGTGTTTAACGAGAGCGGATTCTCGTGGGTGATCGAGTCATACTCTTCCCGATCTCAAGATCGCGTAGACGATCCTTCCGGCGCTGCGTTCCGGCAGCTCATGATCGGTCACACGTTCGAGATTGACGAAGACCTTCCTCTCCCTTGTTCCAAAGCAGAGGAGGTTGTAGCACTCTTCGCGATTCCGCAAGACAACAGTGGTACCTAAGTAGAGGGGAGATCTCGCAGGGCTTCGCCTTAAGCCGGAGCGAGTATGGTCGACTATGAGAGAGCTCCTCGGCGATCTAGGGTTTAGACACACCAAGGAGGAGGTGCTAGGGCCGACGACTAGGGCTTGGAGGTGCCCAAGTCGGCGGCTAGGGGAGAAACCCTAGGCGGCGGCTATGGTGGGCGGCGGCTAGGGTTTAGGTTTAGAGGGGGCAACTTGTGTGCTAGGAGGGGAAGCCCTGCCCCTCCTTTTATAGGTGGGAGGCGCCGACCAAGGGGAGGGGAGTCCCTCCACAACTCGTATCCCAAGTGGGCCGGCGGTGGAGGGGAGGAACTCCTCCCCAAGTAGGTTTCCTACTTCCCCTCCACTTTCCAAAATAGTCGTTTGACTTTTCAAATTGGCGTTTGACTTTTCAAACTAGGATTTGATTAAACCCTTTATTTTGTTTAGCGATGACACCTAGTACATGATTCAATCATTCCAACTTGATATGACACATTCATGTACCCTTCCCCTACGGAGTGCCGGACATTCCGGAACCTTCTAGAACATTCCCGATGAAAACACCGGAACCATTATCCAACCCCGAAACAGGACTTTCCTTATATGAATATTATTCTCCGGACCATTCCGGATCTCCTCGTGATATCCCGAATCCCATCCGAGACTCCGAGCAACATTCGGTCTCTTTCTCATCATTCCATAACTACTCAAACAACGTCGAATCCTTAAGTGTGTCTCCCTACGGTTCGTGAATTATGCGGACATGATCGAGACACTTCTCCTAACAATAACCAATAGAGGAATCTGGAAATTCATATGGCTCCCACATATTTATACGATTACTTTGCGATCGAATGAACCACTTACATACGATACCAATTTCCCTTTGTCTCACGATAGTTTACTTATCCGAGGTTATGACCGTCGGTATCTCTACATACCTAGTTCAACCTCGTTACTGATAAGTACTCTTTTCTCGTTCCTGTGATATGTGATCCCTTGTGAGCCAGTCACATGCTTGCAAGCTAATTGGATGACATTACACCGAGAGGGCCCAGAGTATATCTATCCGTCATATGGATGGACAAATCCCACTCTTGATCCATGTGTCTCAACCAATACTTTCCGAACACTCAATGCCACCTTTATAGCTACCCAGTTACGGTGTGGTGTTTGATGTCATCAAAGCATCCTTCCGGTGAAGGTGATATGCATGATCTCATGGTCGAAGGAATTAGGTTACTATGTATCAGAAAGCATATAGCAATTGAACTATTAAAATGACTTGATCTTTATGCTACGCTTATTTATAGGAGTATGTCCACCATATCATTCTCCTAATGATATGATCTTGTTGTTAATAACATCTCAATGTTCATGATAGGGAAACCACAATCATTTATTAACCAACAAGCTAGTATTATGAAGAGGCTTTACTAGGGACTCTATTTTAGTTTACAAATCACACAAGTATTAATGTTTCCTTGTTAATACTACTATAGCATGAATGTAAACATTTATCATAAACACAAAGATATAATAATAACTATATTTATTATTGCCTCTAGGGCATATCTCCAACACTACCTAGGTTGCCGGCCGTATTTCCCCCTGTGCTGTTCCATGGGAGGATCGGATGCTGGCCGCAGGCGGCCTCACCTTTCAGCTGAAATCAAAGGCCTCCTTCTTCGACCTGATGCTGCCGAAGAAGGCGGCAAAAGATTGGACGAAGAGTTGGTTCTACGTGACCGAGTCACCGCCAAATGACGAGGTGGCGCTTCCGATGTACTCCGCCGACCGGCCCGAGCCGCGTCGGCTCCAAGTCACCAAGCTCCCGCTGGACCAGCGGATGGTAGTCGATGAAATTCTATAAACGATCCACAACTTGAAGAAGAAGGGCCTTCAGACCATCAACCTGTACAATTGCTGGTTTGGGTGGCGGCTAGTGCCACTGGCCAGTCGCGCCCACTACATGTACGGGTACATGGGCAAGGACGACCCGACGAAGTCCTGCCATGCCGAGTGGAGGCTCAACGACTACACCTTGGCCTTGAAGAAAATCACCGAGGCGAAGTACCTCGACACGAAGGCCGGTGTCGCCCCTTACACCGCGAAGCGCAAGGCTCCGACAGTAAGTCCTTTCTTTCCTGTACACTTCGCAATCGCAGACTTGCAGTCACGGTTCGTGCTAATCGTATCTTGTTGTTGCATTTGTTCCAAGTGGTGGAAGGTTGGCTTCCACCCGCAGACGACGAGAACTTGAACGAGTCCGCCGAGGATGATAGCGAGTCTTCGCCCGACAAGGGCGGTGTCAGAAGTGACGGGGGCGGCGATGACGACGACAACGACGACGGTGGTGACGAGGCCGTGGAAGTCGCTACACCCACGGCCCGCAAGACCCGCGGGAAGCATCAACGTGAGCTCGAGGCCAGCAAGAGCCTCGAGGCTCATGACGAGGACGAGCTCCCCGAGCACATCTCGCAGCGCGAGGTTACGCCGTCGAAGAAGAAACCACCGCCACCGAAGAAGAGGTCGGCTAAGCCGGTGTCACCACCTCGGTCCGCGAGTAGCTCTGATGCTACCAGTATGGCCGACGAAGCTAGGGCCGACGCCCCGGCGCATGCGACCGTGGCGGCCGACGCGGCTGTTGTAAAGGGCGAGGTGTCGTTGGCATCGCTGCTGCCACCCTTCGTCCCAGTCACCAGGCTCGGGGCCGCTCCAGCCGCGGGGACCTAGCCACCGAGGGGAGCACCCGCGGTGATAGCCGCTGATCCTCCTGCCATGGCCTCATCCTCGAAGAAGCCGTCGGTGTCTTGGGCACAGAGCGTGCTCGAGATGGGCCTCCCGGAAGTCGGGCCGAGTTGGAAAAGCCGCCCAAAGATTCGCATCGGCTCGCTGCGTTTATCCCAGTCGCCAAGTGAGTACTCCTGAGTTTTTTCGTTTGTCCAATAAATTCATATCCGACTGGCGAGTTTGTTGATAACATTGTTTTGCAGGATTGGGGTGAAGAAAATAGGTCACCCTTCGGTGGCCAAGGTCCCGTTGGGTGTGGCGAAGGCGCTAGTCGACCCTTCGAAGAAGAGGAAGGGCGACGAGGTCAAGGCGCAAATAAGGCAAAGGGCGACGAGGTCATCACGATTTCGAACGAACCGACGGTCGCCCCGAGCGAAGCTCTGATTGGAGAAGATGCAGCCTCGAAGGCCACGATGGACGCGGAGTCGCAGCGGGTGGAGCCCGTGGCGTCAGTCGGGGCAACGGGCCCGACCTCGAGTGGCGAAGGGGATGCAGTAGCGACGTTCCCTCGCTTTGTAGCGAAGGCCTCCACGGCGAGTGCGTCAGCGCCATCGAGCCAGGTGCCTGAGGTCGTCGGCGTGGAGGTCGAGCAACATCGCGGGCGCACTCCGTTCATGCTCCCGTCGGTGGATGCAATGGAGCTTCACGACATGCTAGGTGCCACCATCCAGGTATGTCCAGTCCCCGAGGATCTAATTGCTGAGTTTCAGCGGTCGGATCCTTATTGATTTCGATGTCCAGTCCCCGAGTGTCTAGTCGCTGAATTTCAGCGGCTAGGCACTTAGGAATTTTATCGCTGTCTAGACCCCGAGTAGCTAGTCGCTGAATTTCAGTGGCTAGGCACTTAGGATTTTTTTCACTATCCAGCCCCCGAGTGGCTAGTCGCTGAATTTCAGCGGCTAGGCACTTAGGAATTTTTTTGCTATCCAGCCCCCAAGTGGCTAGTCGCTGGATTTCAGCGGCTAGGCACTTAGGATTTTTTTGCTGTCTAGTTCCCGAGTGGCTAGTCGCTGAGTTTCAGCGGCTAGGCGCTTAGGAATTTCTTTGCTAACCCCTTCATGGTTGTGCAGGGTTTGCAGCGCGAATCGGCGGAGCGACTTGCTACCCGGGAGCATCTGGAGATGGAACTCCACGTTGTCCAAGGAACGAACGAGCAGCTTCGGGCGACTGCCAGTAAGTGGTCGTTGTGCTTGTTTATTGGTCGCAAAGCTTGCTTTCCTTATGTTCATTGCTTTGTTGATGCAGAGGGTCATGCGGCCGCGGTGGAGAAGGCTCGTCAGGGCATGGTCCCGGCGAGTGAACTGACTGCTGCGTAATCATCCTTGAGCGGAGGCAACCTCGGCGGATGAGAGGGCTAAGGCAGCTATTGCTGCTACTAAGGAGCGGAAGATGTCAGATGCACTCGTTGCCGGGTTGCAAGATGACCTCTCCGACCTTCAGGATTTCATCACGGAGCACTGTCGCCCGTTGATTGGTGAGTTCTTTGTTTTTTGGCGAGTCCCCGGGCATGCGGGTCGCTTTGTTTTGCTGGATCCTTCCTTACTGTTTGCTTGTGTGTTGCAAGCAGGATTACTGATGATGCTAACGAAGCGCAGCCGTATGACGCGCGGCAATGCGTCACCACACTAGTTGACTCTGCCGCTCTGTCAGCGACCTGCATTCGGGCGTACCTTCAGGACATCTCGCCCACGAAGGTGATCCCCAGAGACCTCGTCAAAGTCTGGCGCTACCTGGAGAAGGCTCCGGCTGTGGTTGACTTCATGTCACGGTCGGCCTTTCGTCGTGGTGCTACGACTGCGATGAGCCTTGGGCTCACGCACTTCCATGACGACTTCAACCTCGACGATGTCACGAGCGGGTACCCTTTGTCGACAGGCGTGTTAGAGATCGCCGAAGTGCTGAAGGTGACCGAGCGGGCTGCGGTGTACGCCGACCGGGTGTGGGCGATGGGTGACCTTTATTCTATACCAGGAGACGGTCGTCACCCCGATCGACCCCGAGCCGGCGCACCGCGACTTCAAGGTGGAGCAGCCATTTCGAGCGGCCATGGCGGGTGCTCTCACGACGTACCCTTCGAACCTGTGGGTTCCCTTTATCCGTCATCGCAATAGTGGTGGTGCCTCGTTGTCGAAGCCTACGGAGTAGACTAGTTTGTCGACTGGCGTTAGTTAGAATAGATATGTAACTGCCCTCGTAAGCGAACAAATTTTGCTGCTTTAAGGAATGCAAGGATGCTTTTGTCAATGTTGTTGATTTGATTGTTGGTTGTGCGAGTCCCCGAGCGCATCCGCCCTTTTATGGGGTTTACCTCATTTTTATGTATATGTATGTTGTTTAAACTGTTAGTAAGTTGCGGTCGACTCACCATGGCTTGGAAAGCTAGTCGCATGGCGACTCCAAGGGGTGCTCTGTACTTAGCCGTTTTCTCGGGCGCGAACGGGGTCGGGTGGCCGAGTCCCCGAGCGTGGTACTTGGTTGTTCTAGTCGCATGCCCGAGGTAGGCGAGGATGGGGCGCGTTGTATTAGACGCGTCGCTCCACCTGATCCGTAGGACCAGTCGCGTGGCGAGTCCAGGACGTGCTCTCATACTTGGTGTTTTCCCTAGTCGCTCCTGTTTGGACTGGCGTCAGTCCCCGAGCGTGGTACTTAGTCGTTCGAGTCGCTGCGCCAAGGATGTGGAGGACCGAGTCTCTGTGGGAAGCGAATGTGGTTGTCTTGGCTCGGAAAGCCAGTCGAGCGAGGCGACTCCGATGGGGCTCCGGGTTGGCTTTTTTCGTGGACGATGCAAGGCCCGAAATTTTTCGGTGCCCTCGTACTGCACTACTTGGCCGTGCCGGTCGCGTGACCAAGGGTTGACTTCCGCGAGTAGCATAGCGCTGTTATTACGAGTGCGAGTGGCACAAGGTACAGAGAGTGGACACAATTTGTGTGAATCGATCTTCTTTATTTCATAGCGGGTAGGAGGTACATGTCTGGAGTTCTAGGAGTAGAACTTCCGTAGGAGGTTTATATTCCATGGCCGCTTGACGTAGAGTTTTCCGTCGCCTCGGACGTTAATGAGGTAGTAGGCGTCGTTGCCCAGGACTCGCCCGATGGCGAATGGTCCCTCCCAAGGGGGAGAGAGCTTGTGCATGCCCTTCTTGTCCTAGATCAAACGCAGTACCAGGTCGCCTTCCTTGAAGGTGCGAGTCCGCACTCGCCGGCTGTGATAGCGGCGAAGTCCTTGCTGGTAGGTGGTGGTGCGAGCTAGGAGGCGAGCTTCGAGCGATGGTCGACTGGCCCCCGGCGTGCGAGCTCGTTGTCGGCCTCCGCGTAGTTGACCACCCGAGATGAGTCGTGCTCGAGGTCGGTTGGCATAATGGCCTCGGCACCGTACACCATGAAGAAGGGGGTGAACCCTGTCGACCTATTGACGGAGGTGTAGATGCCCCAGATGACAGAGGGGAGCTCTTCGACCCAGCATCCAGGAGTTCGCTCGAGTGGAACTTGCAGTCGCGGCTTTAGGCCATGGAGGATGCTTTGGTTGGCGCGTTCCGCCTGGCCGTTGGACTTCGGGTGGGCGACTCAGGCGAGGTCGAGTCGTATGTGGTGCTCCTCGCAGGATTTGGCCATGACTCCTTTGGCGAAGTTGGTGCCATTGTTCGTGATGATGTTGTGCGGGAACCCGTAGCGGTGGATGAGCTCGCGTAGGAACTTGGTGGCGGTATTCCCGTCGCACTTGCGGACTGGCTTGGCCTCCACCCACTTTGTGAATTTGTCGTCTGCGACTAGGAGGTGGGTGAAGCTAGAAGGGGCCTTCTTGAAGGGGTCTACCATGTCCATGCCCCACACGGCGAATGGCCAGGTGATGGGGATGGTCTTGAGTGCCGAGCTCGTGACGTGGGTCTGGTTGGCGTACTTCTGGCATCCAACGCAGCGTTGGACGATGTCGACCGCGTCGGCGTGCGCGGTGAGCCAGTAGAAGCCGTGTCGCATGGCCTTGGTGACCAGCGAGTGAGTGCCAGCGTGGTGGCCGCAGTCGCTAGCATGGATGTCCTGCAGGATCTTGCGACCTTCTGTGGGTTGGACGCAGCGTTGGAACACGCCGGTCACACTGTGCTTGTGGAGCTCGCCATTGATGATGACGAAGGATTTGCAGCGGCGTACTATCATCTAGGCCTCCGACTCGTCGGCGGGTAGGGTCCCTCCCTCCAGGTAGGCGATGTATGGCGCTATCCAGTCGCTTGGCTCGGCGAGCATGGCGACCAGGGCTGCTTTTGGTCGCAGCGGAATTCCGATGTCGATTTCCCATGGGCGAGAGATGGAATGCTTGGTGATGGTGTCGAGGAAGATGCTGGCGGGTGGCATGAGGCGAGCTGACCCGATGCGAGAGAGGGTGTCGACTTCCTCGTTCTTGCGCCATCGATCCACTCGACAGAGTAGCCTGAAAAGTGGCCTCCCAGCTGGTCCACGGCTTGGCGGTATGCCGCCATGGTGGGGGAGACTGCATCGCAAGTGCCGGTGACTTGACCGACAACGAGGTCAGAGTCGCCGTAGCAGCACAAATGATTGATGTTCATTTCCTTGGCTGCTCGCATGCCGTGGAGGAGCGCCTCATACTCGGCCATGTTGTTGGTGCAGGGGGTGAAGTCGAGGTACATGACGTAGCGTAGCTTGTCGCCCTTTGGAGATGTGATGACGATCCCCGCCCCTAGACCATCTACGTTGTTGGAGCCGTTGAAGTGTAGCGACCAGTAGTGGAGGTACGGCAGTTTCTCTGGCTGCTGCGCCTCCTCCCAGTCGGCGAGAAAGTTTGCTCGAGCCTGAGACTTGATCGCCTTGCGCGGCTCGTACTTGATGTTGTGGACTCTGATCTCGACGGCGCACTTGGCGACTCGCCCGGTCGCCTCACGGTTGCAGATGATGTCCTGGAACGGTGCCGAGGAGACGATCATGATTGGGTGCTCCTGGAAGTAGTGCGACAGCCGCCGCTGGGCTCTAAAGACCGCTTATACCAATTTCTGGTACTGCGGGTAGCGCTGGCGCGACTCGATGAGGACTTTGCTGATGTAGTATACATGTCGCTGCCCTTGGCGCTCCTTGCCCTCTTTTGGTCGCTCGACAACCATGACGGCGCTGACGACTCGCTCGGAGGCCGCGACGTAGACGAGCATGGGCTCCTTGTCGACAGGGGCGGCGACTAGCGGGGCTACGAGTAGCACTTCCTTGAGTGCGTGGAGCGTGTCGTCTGCCTCCTTGTCCCACTGGAACATGGGGTTCTTGCGCATTAGGCGGTAGAGGGGCATCGCCTTTTCGCCTAACCGGGGATGAAGCGACTAAGAGCCGTGACTCGCCCAACCAACTTCTGGACACCGCGCAGGCACTCGGGTTTGTCGAGCTAGGCAATCGTGTTGATCTTGGTGGAGTTCGCCTCGATCCCTCGTTTGGAGACGACGTACCCCAGCAACTGCCCAGTAGGTACACCGAAGGTGCACTTTCCTGGGTTTAGTTTGATCTTGTACCTTCGCAGGTTTGCGAAGGTTTCTGCCAGGTCGGCGAGTAGATTGCACTAGCGAGTGGACTTCACCACCATGTCGTCGATGTAGACGTGGATGTTGCGGCCAATTTGGCTCGCAAGGCACTCCTACATGCACCTCTGGTAGGTCGTCCCGGCGTTCTTGAGACCAAAGGTCATGGCGGTGTAGCAGAAGGCTCCGAATGGCATGATGAACGCCGTCTTCTCCTCGTCCTCGACTGCCATTTTGATCTGGTTGTAACCAGAGTAGGCGTCAAGGAAGCACAGCGACTTCGAGCCCGCGGTCGAGTCGATGATTTGATCAATCCGCGGGAGGACGAACTGCTCCTTTGGGCAGGCGCTGTTTAGGTTTGTGTAATCGATACACATTCTCCAGGTCCCATTTTTCTTCTCAACCAGGACTAGGTTTTCCAGCCACTTGGAGTATTTGATTGGCCGAATGAAGCTGCGGTAGTGACGCACCTCCTCGGTGATTGCCCGCCGGCCGCAGCGGATCGCTGACGGGTCGCGCTTTGGGGTCGGCGTTGAGTTTGTGCTCAGCGAGTTCCCTCGGGACACCAGGCATGTCAGATGGCTTCCATGCGAAGATGTCGCGATTCTCACGTAGGAACTCGATGAGCGCGCCTTCCTATGTTAGGCTCATGCCCATGCCGATCGTCACCGCCTGGCTAGAGTCTCCTGGGACCAGCTTGACGATGCGGGTGTGCGTCGTTGCCTCGAAGGCGGTGGAGGCACCGCCCTCCGAGTTGGGCTTATTGAGTATTGTGGGGTCATCATTGTTGACCCCGCTCGCATACTTGGCAAGTTCCTCCGCGTGGTTGGCTTCTGCCGCTATGACGGTGTTGGCGAGCTCGACGCCTTTGGCCTCGCACTCGGCAGCCATGTCGAGGTCACCATGGACGGTGATGATGCCGCACGGCCCTAGGAGCTTCATCACGTTGTACGCGTAGTGGGGCGCCACCATGAATTTGGCAAACGCCTGCCGCCCCAAGACGCAGTGGTAGGGGCTGTGGAAGGGCACCAACTCGAAGACGATCCGCTCGGTGCGAAAGTTTGCTGGAGTGCCGAAGGTGACTGGCAGAGCCACCTTGGGTGCGCGGCGTCGGGCGGGGCGAAGGGTGTGGTGGGTGGTCTGAGTCGTCTCGATCATCGTGCGGGCACCTGACGCTGAGGCGAAGTATGTAAAGAATGTTGATGAGTTGATGGCATCAACATCTTGAATCAGAATCGATCTCATGGCAGGCTTGACCACCACACGCCTTCTCGGCCAACCGGCGGACGGCGGGTGTAGGTGGTTCATCGATTCAATCATCGATCGAGCGGGGCATCAACGTCGTTCAGATGAAAAGAATGATGTTGAGCGAGCCTCCTCATTCATCAACATGGGGGATCCAGTCTCCCGCCTTGGGCTTGACCACCAAGGCGACTCGGCCCGGATATTCGATCCATGGCGAGTGATCTTCGCGACTCCAGGTGATTCGCTGCTCGGACCAGTTGAGGAAGCGTGGGATGTCGACCTGGGACACCGCGTTGACAGCGACGGCGCGAGCGATGACCTTCTTCTCGCGCTTAGTGCTGAACTCGATGAAGGTGAGGAGCGATCCCACGTCATTGCCGAATGCCCCACCATTTGGCGGGTGGTTGTTGGGGTCCTCCCTTGCACGCCGTGCTTTATCGATCTCCCTCAGTGAGTGGCAGTCGGCGGTCGTGTGCGTGGCGGGCTTCCCCTCCCTGCTGTGGAACACACAGGGCTGGTTGAGGAGAGCCGCGGGGTCGAACCTCGGCTTCGCCTTGTAGTTGCCACCATCGCGGCGCTGGCCTCCGTCACGGCGGAAGCTCTTGGGCTCGCGCAGAGCGTAGCCGATGTTGGCAACGAAGTCGAATCGCCTGTCACCGTGGTGCTTGACGGTGAGGCGAGTGTTGCTGTAGTGTAGCTCGGGTCGTCTCCCGTTGTCGTGGCCGCTCGTGTGGCGGTTTCCTCCCGACTCGTTGTCGGTTTCTTGGTTTGGGTCCTCCTCCACGTACTGTTTGGCGATCTCGAGGAGGTCTGGTATGTTGTCGAGTGTTTTGTACACTCGCTTGAGCTTGGCGACCAAGGGCTCGTAGCGGCACGAGGTCTTGAATCAGTGAATCGTGGTGTCCGGGTGGATGCCGGCCGTGTTGTACCACATGTCCTGCCACCGTTGGACCTAGCTGCGGGTCAACTCGCGTGGTTCCTAGACGCACCGCTCCAGGTCCTCGATGGTGGTGGCGCAGGTGTAGGAGCCCTCAAAGTGCCTGACAAAGGCGTCACGCATTTCCTCACAGGAGTCGATGCTATCTGCGGGAAGGGTGTTGATCCATTGCCAGCACGTTCCCTCCATCATCAGGGGAAGGTAGCGGGCGGCGAGCAGGCACGTGTCCAGCCACACGGAGGGGTCGTACGAGGGGTCGTACTTCTCGATCTCCTTCGGCGCTTTGAAGTTCACCAGGTACTTTTCGCCTCAGATCATTGGTCCAAAACACTAGGGGCCGACTACCGAGCGATCCCTTGGTCCGTCAGCGCGGTTGGAGGGTATGCCTCGGTCGTCGGTGGCGTCGCCACCGGTTGTTGATGATGTGGGTACGCACGTCGACTGGCTGCCCGTTGGCAGCGACCATGTTGTTCGTCGGGCGCGGGTCATTGGTGGAGAGTGCCACATTCGTGGGTCACGGTTGGAGCTGCAGGAGCTCGGGAGGCGGGCAATTGAGGGTGTTTGCCATTGTAGGGCGGACGCTCGAGGCCGCCCTGCTTCCTGACGAGCGGGAGTACACGCGTCCCCGCGAATCTGCTCCCATAGCTTGTTGCTCGACGACCTTGGCGAGTAGGGCCCTGGCGTATTGGATCTGCAGGGCGCCTTTCCCGGTTACATTGATGTTGTCGACCGTGGCTCGACTCGCGATGACGTTGTCCATCAGAGTGGAAAACAGTGGGAGGCCATTCGCATCCCGCTCCTGCGCGGAGATCATGATTCGCGGTTGGTTTGGAGGCGCGGAAGCATTGGTGGAGCATTGTTTGACGCTTTGGTGGTGGTGGGTGCTTCCTCTGGCTTACGTCTTGCATATACGCGATCGGCCGCGGGCGAAGTCGTCGTCGTTCTCGTCGTCAGCGCGACCCTGAACGCTGGAATTTAGGCGCGACCTGATGCGGCGTTGGTGGTAGCGTGAAATTTCTTGCCGCTGCTCGCCGAAAATTTCACCGCTCGCGCTTTATTGCGACCGCGTCCGCCAATCGCAGCGGATCGGCATGGAGAAGGCGTATGGCAGGGCCTCAACGCCGCTCGCCATGTAGGTCGCGACGTTATGACCGGATCCGGCGTGGAAGTCGCCGGAGTTCTCCGACCCGGAGTCGAAGTCGAATATCCCAAGGATGGAGGGGTCCTCGAAGTCTCCCACATTGGAGACCTGGGTGATGGAGCCCGCAGATGATGCGGTGACGATAGATCCGGCGACTGACGCCGGGGTTGCCGAGTCGGCATTGTCGTTGAGAGGCCGTGTCGTCCGCGACCACGGTGGTTTCGGCCACGTTGTTGTTGGCCGAGTCGTACCCGGAGACGAGGCAGTGGATGGTGCGGACCTGACTCTCGGAGAGCCGGTCGCGCGGTGGCGACTCGCGGATGCGAGCCGAGTCCTCCGAGACGATGGTGTCGGTGAAGCCGACGAAGAGGCTGATCGTGCCGACCGGCATGATCACGCTGTGCGTGACGGGGCGCGCCGCCGGGACGTAGCTACTCAGCAAGATCTAGAGGATCTCGCCGATTGCGATTATGCGGCCGGTGGCGACCGTCTCGTTGATTGGCATATTGGATCTCGCCGCAGAACACTGGTTTGACCGTCCAGGCCCCACGGTGGGCGTCATTGTCGTGGGAATGACCACGGCAGATGCTGCAATTGGCAACGAGTAGTAGAACGAGGGGCAAGGGCTACTAGCCATCTGCGGTGCGAGATGAGGGCGGAGACACAAGGGTTTACCCAGGTTCGTCCCCCGGAGGGTAAAGACCTATTCCTGCTAGATTGTATTGATGAGAGAGT
This sequence comes from Avena longiglumis, assembly GCA_030063025.1. Taxonomy (NCBI): domain Eukaryota; kingdom Viridiplantae; phylum Streptophyta; class Magnoliopsida; order Poales; family Poaceae; genus Avena; species Avena longiglumis. The sequence goes on from CP125977.1 coordinate 503,400,518, forward strand.
ACAAGGGTGAGCTCGACGACTAGGCGGCGAGTCGCAGGGGTTGTATGATGGAACGTGTCTTCTACGCGTACCCTAGGGAGGTTTATATAGGCTCACCTCGATAGGGTTTACAGATCTACAACCGGATTAGTTAAGAATTTGGAGGATACTTGACCTAATCCGACTAGGCCTAGCTACGCTTTTGGGCCTCGAGCTTCCGGTCGCATGACTCTTCGTCAAGTCTCGATCCAGTCGTCATCCTGCAGGCCCACTCGCTGGAAGCTTAGGCCAGTAGGAAACGTCCTGGCATACCCCATTCGGCATATCCCGTCAAGGTATGCTAATGTTGTGTACCCTGGGGTATAACCATGTCACCTGCGGTCGCCTCGCGTCTATGAGTCGTGCGACGAAATGCCGAGAGAGAGATGATAAGCAAGTGCACGTGTGTGTCTACGTGGCAGAGCGAGAAGCGTCCGATCAAGAAGGAACCAATGACCCGCGATCCGGAGGTAGCGAGCGCCGCAGCCTCCGACGGAAACAAAGCGTTTTCCGATATTTTTATAACATAAATCACAATACTACAATTACTATTACACATGTACTACATAAACACGCATGGAATAAAGTTAATCCAACACTATATTCTAGAATTAATCCAATATAAAACCGATAACCAACAAACCTGTAAATAGATATATTAGAAGTTATAAACATAGTTAATCTCAATAAAAGATATTTTTTAAAACACTTATATACGGGTTCATATGGGCTTCTGCTCGCAACCCTAACTATACAATTCTTTAATTGCAAACGCAGCCCATGGCCCATGCTAAAGTGCGGTACAGACAGGCAACACACAGCAACCACCACACGCGCACAAAACGGCCACAGACATCCCCTCCACGGAACATCCTGTCATTCTCTAATCTCTCTACACCTGGAAAGTACGCCTCCCCCGACCCTTCCTCCCATAAACACCTCGTAAAAATTATTCTTAGGAGGACCAAATCACCAGACCGAAAGCCAAAACCAAAACAAATACCGAGACAAGACAGCGAGGAAAGGCGAAAAAATCCCCCACCCTCCCTCCCCGATACAACGCGCGAGCGCACGGAGCCAGCGAGAGAGAAAAAAAAATGGAGGCATGAGCGCGTCCTCCCCCTCCCCCTCCCCCTCCTCCTCCATCCCCATCCCCTCCTCCCCCGATCCCGTCGGACGCCCAGCGGCCCCGCGCCCCCCTTCGCCGGCGGAACCCTAAGCTCTGCGGCGGCGGAGCCAGAGGGGCAAGCGACGATGCCGTCGCACTCGGATCTGGACCGGCAGATCTCGCAGCTGCGGGACTGCAAGTACCTGCCGGACGCCGAGGTCAAGGGCCTCTGCGAGCAGGCCAAGGCGATCCTCATGGAGGAATGGAACGTGCAGCCCGTGCGCTGCCCCGTCACCGTCTGCGGCGACATCCACGGCCAGTTCTACGACCTCATCGAGCTGTTCCGCATCGGCGGCGAATCCCCCGACACGAACTATCTCTTCATGGGCGACTACGTCGGTACGTTCCCGGTGCCAGGGCCCTTTGTTCGCCGACAAGGCCGTTTCGATCTGATTAATAATGGATGAGTTTTGATGCCCTGAGGGGGCGCGGATTCGGTAGATCCCTCTTGCGTCTTCGGCTTGGGAGATTTAAGTTGGCGGATAGATTGTTTTATGCTCATCATGTCCGTCCCGTCATATATATTATATTTATTTATGGTTGTTCCTTATAGTATCGCTTGAATCGTTTCATGATGTTAGGTTTTCTTCTGCTGATTAATTGAGTAGATGCTGTCTTGGATTGGATATGTTAACCGTGTCAGAACTTATGCAAGTATGAATTGCTATTTAGCAGCGCATCACATTTTTTCTTCTTCTCATGGGCACGGATGGATAGCCTTGAAGCATTGGGGGTTGTTCTTTCTCCCCTGTAGTTACAGTGCGTATAGAGAATTGTGGTGATGGTCCTGGTTGCCCCTTTTAACAAGTCCAGAGCCTGCCCTGGAAAATAGAACTTTGAATTTAGACGGCTTGCGCAGCTTGTTCTCTACCGGTAGACTGGCAAATAGGGACCTTTCTTCGTCGTTATTCATATTCTGCTACCATATTGGTTTGCTGCGTGTAAAGCATTCACAGAACTGATCTCAGCATGCTTGTGTCTACCATGTTCTCAACACGTCCCCAAAGTGCCACTTCAGCGCCAAGGCGGCCCAAGATGGTAAGGTGCGCGCGCTCGCCTTAGCCATCTAGCAATGGCAGCTAGAATTTTTTCAGATGCCGCCCTGGTCGCTGCTCTTGGGTGTGATAACTATGACCCTGCCGCATCCCTGCATTCCCAGGAGAGCATCCCGTGTCGACCCTGCTGTGATGAGGGAGACAAGTGGGGTTATGAGGGAGAAGGTAGGGTTGTGTGATGATTGCTATCCTTGTGAGGAAGGAGAGAATTAGTGGTTGTAGGAATTAGGTCACAGGAGTAGATAGATGGGCTATTTAATGGGCTTTTGGGCGATGGGGGAGTTAGGTACTGTGAATAGGTGACTCATCTCTCATTTTTTTCCACTTCCTCTTGTAATTGTTTGCTGATTGCTCTGCTCCCAGGATTTCTAACGTATTTCCTTGCCTTGCTTGCAATGCTTCGTTCTAAGCAATGGTAATAGTTAGTGCAGGTGTTTGATGCCTTGCTGCCTCATAAATCGTGCCGTCTACAGCGAACACTTGTGATTTATTAAGTTTGTATATGTACTGCAGCACAACCATGAGTAAAAAAAAAATGAGACACCACTCAGCGTGCCTTTTCTTTCAGAAGTTGTTGCTTATTAGACATTAGGTAGAAATTTCAATTAAATTATTGAGTGAGCTGCTTTTCATACTATCAACAATTTATTTTTTGGATTGTGTTTATTTGGCTCTGTTATAAATGGATTGTTTTTATGGCCATTTGCTGCAGACCGTGGCTACTATTCAGTGGAAACTGTTTCATTACTAGTGGCTCTCAAAGTTCGTTATAGAGACAGAATCACAATATTGAGAGGAAATCACGAGAGCAGACAAATCACTCAAGTGTGAGTTTTCTGTTCCTCGAATCTTACAAATCTAGCAGTTGTCAATTCCTAGTTTCAGTATAGTACATCTGTATTGCACAATTAGTGCAAAGCATATATGGGCATTATATTGTAAATCTGTTCAAATGGCTGAGTTGAAAAAGTACTGTCTCCAGAGACGGGTATACTTTGTGGTGCAAAAGACACTAACATGTTTCTGCTGTTAAAAGATTAGTCCATCTGCTATTTTTGTTTCTCTTGGCTGTGACTTCACTTTTTATCTGCACCCAGACCAGTAAACATTTTGGCCTTTTACTTTAAGTTACTTGGCTATTATTCAAGATTTTTGTCTCAATTTGAATCTGTTACTTTTGTCCTTAAGCAGTAAGCACAAACATGACACTTGAACTATTGACAAGCCTTTGACCAACGGTTATGCTATTAGTATGTACTGTACATGAACATGATACAGAATCATGACTGCACGTGAGTACTTCAGAATACGAACCTTATAACATCAGTTTTATATCACATAGGATAAAATATAAATACATATCGAGTAATTGTTAGTCAAAGCCTCAAAGGCTTGTCCTACTGAAACAAAATACCGTAGCTATTTTGGAATGGAGTGGATTATATCTTCTATCTGATCTTCTATATATATACTTAAATTTGAATATAAAATAAGTTGCATAGGTGTGCTTTTGGACCTTTTTGGTTTTTTTACTTGACAAATCCCATTTAGGCTTGTTACATGAGATTTAGACGGACGAGATGTGCATGTTTAGGTGCTCCTGAGGACCATGTCTATGACAATTTTGTGAGTAAGACCCTAAAAGATGAAGATATCATTTATTGGGTCTACTTGCTCCCACCCAGATCTCGTTCGATGGTAAATGTTCCATTTGGAAGTTTAGATATGTAGCAATGAAAGATCTGTTTTCTGTTGGGTCTCTCCCTAGATCATACTGACTTATGAGACATAAGTCATATTTGGTGATGATTTACTCAATGACTTGACTGACTTTGGTCTGCAAATGCTTATTCCAAGAATAAACCAAATTTATAACAGTTATGATAGTTTGAGCTCTAGCTGAGGTGTTATTCTGCATCGTGCTATTTTCTGAAATGCCAGCACACCAGTAAGAGTCAGGGTGTTCTTGACACTTGAGTTTTTGGCTACAGGTATGGCTTCTACGATGAATGCTTGCGGAAGTATGGAAATGCAAATGTTTGGAAGTACTTCACGGATTTGTTTGATTATTTACCTCTCACAGCTCTTATAGAAAACCAGGTCTATTCTTTTCACCAGATGGTTGGTTTGCTCTTTTAATATGGACGTAGAATTTCTTGCCATGTATGCCTGGTCAAAGAGGAAATTCCATTTTGTAGGTATTTTGCCTCCATGGTGGTCTCTCTCCATCATTGGATACATTGGACAACATCCGTTCTCTTGATCGCATACAAGAGGTACATACCATTTTACCATGAACTTCGAGCTGGTGCCTAATGGTGGATCAGTTTATACATGCAGTCTGTTGATTCAAAACTACTTCATAGAAATGCTTGCCTTTTCTGGAAGTTAATGATATCGCTTGAACAAAACCATCTGCCTTAGATTTTTGAAGCAAATGAGATAGTGTGCAGCTTTCCTTTTCTGCCGTTGAACAATTTGTCTTGCATATATAGCACGGCACACATGGCATCCAAAAACAATCATACAATAGGATTTTTTTTTTGTCAATGTACTGTAAGTATCCTGAGTAATATTACCTATGTGGAATGGTGTTGGTCTAAGAAGATACAATGCAGTGATTTTTTGTGATGTATAATTGGATATTTCACCAAGATGCAACGTTGGAAGTTGACTAAGAAATTAAGAAAACCAGAAAATTCTGGATTTAAGAACAGAGTTCTGTAAGTTCTCAACTAGTTGCAGTTATGTGGTCTTAGGCTAAACTGAGTTTCACATCGTTCTCCACTCTTCGATGAAAATTTCTTGCTAGTTCAGTTTTCATGAAAATTGCCTACTAGTTCAGTTTTTGTGGGAAATTGACTTGAAATTAAAACCTGCAATTGTGGCTTAATATTGAAACCGGCAGCAGTTTGCAGGTTGCTAGACAATTTGTTTATATAGATTGTTACTCATCTGTTTGATCTTACAGTCCGTGAAGTCAACCTTATTGCACCTTTGGGTTTAAGAATCAATGAATTGTTGTCCTGTGCAGAACACGTGTGCTGTATTCTGCAATTTTCCCAACTCTTAATTAATGGTTTGCTCTAAAATGGTTGCAGGTCCCGCATGAAGGACCCATGTGTGATCTTTTGTGGTCTGACCCGGATGACCGATGCGGATGGGGGATTTCGCCAAGAGGAGCAGGGTACACATTTGGACAAGATATTGCTCAACAATTCAACCATACAAATGGACTTACCCTTATTTCAAGGGCCCATCAACTTGTGATGGAAGGGTTTAATTGGGCCCAGGTTGGTAGCCACTGTATTTGATTTCAGTTTGTCTAGTCAATTTTCGCACCATGTTCTTTGTTGGTATTTTAAAACGAGGACATTTTTTTTCAAAATCTCTAGTGTTCCTAATCATCAAACAAGAACTCATATTGTTATAAGGGAAATAGTGGGCTATCTAGGATGCTACTTGTGCATACTAATCCAACCATTGGATATTTTATAGAGAGCATGAAGTTGAGCAGCAGGAGCACAAAATATCTAACGGAAAACATCACCCCCGTTACATCAAGAGTATTTTTTTGCATGCATTGCTAGTACATGCAAGTACACATGCAAGCTAGCACATACATGCAAACTGGCAACAGCTCACGCATGCATACGAGCTAGCAATACTAGTAGACCACTGAATTGGATAAAATTTCAGCACGCGTTCTAGCAATATTAGCTTTTGTACCGACAAAATCTAGCGGGAACGGACGCGGGAAGCACCGCGCTAAAACAAAAGCCACGCGCGAAAATATTGGCCAAAATTCGTGCAACCTAAAACGCATGATAACTTGCTTGATATGTTGGTCTACTCCCACGGTTAGTTTTATTGCAGAAATTTTTGTATGTTTTCATGCTAGGATTCATGCTAACATGCACACATCCCCATCAACTAGTACAGCTAGTCAGGTCTAGTGCATGCAAGTACAACTAGCAACCGCGTGTAGTTTGTAGAAATTTTTGCAACAATATAGGCTGGTTGGTATGCTACAATACAATCTGGTCTTGCCATTCTACAAACGGCAAATAACACCGTTAACTGCATGCAAGATTTTGGTTCTCTCTCATCTTGGCAGCTAGTTCACGTACTTCCTGTATCCAACGTCAACGCTTGCGTGCATTTGTAGCATCCTAGATAGCAAATCCGCGTTGATTGTTATAAACCTATAACTAAGGGATAAACACTTGATTTGTTTATGTATTAGATGATGCATTGGCTTGAGAAAAGCAAAAAAAGAATGGTGCAGTGCAAAATGATTTGTGGGTATGAGATGGTGGAATAGTAAAACCATTAAAATGGTATCTGCTAATTGTTTATCTAGAGATTTGATGACTTGCAAAGGATCTGGTCCATCTGGATTAAGATTTTTAACTACTAATTGTTTATGTATCCGCATATTGTATGACACTTTTTTTTGGAGAGCAGCACTATACTTGATTGGATGTCTGGTACCTGGTTGGTTAGTTGTTGATATATTAGACCTAGCCTTAAGTTGTAATTTCTGTTCCTGGAACACATGAACATGCACATAAAATTTCCTTTACCATCTTTGGCATTTGAGCATCAGAGTCGGTAACTTTCTCGCAAGAACTTGAATAGTTAATGTTCCTTTTGTTGATTATTATGCAGGAGAAGAACGTTGTCACAGTTTTCAGCGCGCCAAACTACTGTTACCGTTGTGGTAACATGGCTGCGATTCTCGAAATAGGAGAGAACATGGATCAGAACTTCCTCCAATTCGATCCAGCACCACGACAAATCGAGCCGGATACAACTCGCAAGACCCCCGACTACTTTTTGTAATCGTGGTGTTGACTCTTTTTTAACTCAACTGCCGCCGGTGCTCCTCTTGTCCACAGCAGTGCCTGGATCTGTAGATCTATGTCCTTAGAAAATGGGTTTCCTTGAGCCGAGTTGTGTACCCCTCTCATTCTTTTGTTTGGAGATTTTGGTTGCTGCTTCTCAGGACCTCATAGGACATGTTAAAAAGTACATTGCATTGGTATTTTTTTTGTATCTCCATTTTGTATTATTTCTGAGACAGAGAAGGGAAGCTGCAATAGAATCATCTTGCAACATATTTCTGGCTCTCGTAGGAAGAATTAGCTTATGATGCCCCGGCACCCTGTATTCTCAAGCTGATTTCTGAGGTGTTCTGTTGTCTGGTATGACTTGTAGGAGATCGACACGAAATTGTTCGGGTAGTTTGGTTTATGTGATTTATGTACTCCCTCCGTCCCAAAATAGATATCTAAGTGGTCGTTTGGTATCCATCATTTGGGCCTCAAATTTTAGAATTCATTTTGCAATTTCATCTCTATGCTGTTTGGTTGGCATGAAATTGGGCCGTCATTTTATTTGACAAATCTATTGAAATATTCTCAGGTGTAAAACTGATTTCTATTTTAGACCTGTCATTTCCAAATTCCGATTTCCAAATTCCGATGACAGTCAAACATATGGATGTTTTTGCAATTATAATATAAATAAAATGAATCTATGTATTCATTTCGTTTCTACTAAATGAAATGAATACCTGGCTGTCAAACGACCTCTAAGATATAGATTTGAATAAATCTAGACACTATTTACTATATAGATTTATCCATTTTTTGATAAATCTAAGACATCTATTTTGAGACGGAGGTAGTATTTATTTTACTATTTGTGTGTAGTTTCTTGCGCTGTCTTGCCTTTATCTGGTACATAACAGTTCTGGAACTCGCTAAGTATTTTTTGTCTTGTTTTTCAGAAGTCTGAAACCGGCTAAGCTTTTTGGACTACACGTGAATGTTTCCCTTAGAAAAATCGAGTGTCTTGATAGAGTCAGCTGCGTTGTGCCGTAATTTGTCGTTTCAAACAAGAAAGTGCTCTTCACATGTTGATGTTAACAAAAGTGCTTTTGACATGTTATTTATGCCGAACCCATCGTCTTTCACACTTTAAACCTCACTGCGGACAGACTTGCACTAGTGAAAACGAGACCTTTTGTTGATTCAGAAAAATGGCTAACACCGGTTCTTCTACGAACCGATGTTAAAGGAGGGGCCGTACCAGCGTGGCCCCTGCGACAAAAAAGAAGCCCCCTTTAACACCGGTTCGTGTGCCACGAACCGGTGTTAAAGGACCCTGCAATGTTTGACGCATTTCTTTAACACCGGTTCGTGGCATGAACCTCGTGTTAAAGAGAGGCTATAAGACACCACCGCAGCCCACACACACCCCACTCTTCTATGTTTTCACTATCTCATTTTGGAGCCTAGTAAGAGGGTGTGAAGAGTGCTAGTTTGTGTTTTTTTCATATGCACAAGAGGTGTTCGGTGAAATGTCCGAGAGCTCAAAATAAGTTTTCTTGTTGCTCTTTCCGTCTCGGTCGAGGTCGGCAACTATCCTTTCATGTGTCATTGATGTGCTATATATATAAATGGTCATCTCCCTATTAATTTTTGATATATACTACATATTAATGCAGATGAACCGGCAATGGATGTACGGTGACTGCCGCACTTTCGAGTACATTACGGGCCTCCAAAATTTCATCGTTGTGGCTAATGCAAACCGTGGTCACAATGGTTTTATGTGCTGTCCGTGTGTTCACTGTCAGAACAAGAAAGACTACTCAAATACCAGAACCATTCACGCCCACCTGCTTCTATCCGGTTTTATGCCCAGCTATAATTATTGGACCAAGCACGGAGAAAAAGGGGTTGTGGTAGAAGACAACGAAGAAGAAGAGGATGATGACAACTATCATAATATGTATCCTGAATATGATGATACTGTAACAGGGGTAGATAATGAAGATCAAGAGGGAGCAGATGGGCCCACTGATGACGATCTTGGTCGGGCCATTACTGATGCAAAGGAAGAATGTGAAACTGAAAAGGAGAAGGAGAAGCTGGAGAAGATGTTAAAGGATCACAAAACATTGTTGTATCCAACTTGCGAAGATGGCCACAAAAAGCTAGGTACCACACTGGATTTGCTGCAATGGAAGGCAGAGAATGGTGTGACTGACATCGCATTTTCAAAGTTGTTGGTAAAAATGAAGAATCTTCTTTCAAGAAATAATGAGTTGCCCGACAGTACATACCAAGCAAAGAAGGTTGTGCCGCCTCTAGGATTAGACGTGCGAAGATACATGCTCGCATTAATGATTGCATCCTCTACCGCGAGAAGTATGAGAATTTGGATGCATGCCGGTATGCCTTTGCATCGGTATAAGATCGACGAGACGATCCCGGCGATGTTGAGGGCGAGGCCCCTAGGAAGAAGGTTCCCGCCAAGGTTATGTGGTATGCTCCTATAATACCACGGTTAAAACGTCTCTTGAAATAAAGAGCATGCCAAGTTGTTGCGATGACACATGGAAGACCGTAAGAAAGACGCGATGTTGAGACACCCGTTGATGGGTCACAGTGGAGAAAAGTCGGCGAGAGTACCGGACTTCGCATGTGACGCAAGGAACTTAAGGTTTGGTCTAAGTACGACATGAATCCTTTTGGTGAGCAGAGTCAGTCAAAGACCGGCCCGTGACCCTATGTATCTATAACCTTCCTCCTTGGTTGTGTATGAAGAGGAAGTTCATTATGATGCCAGTGCTCATCCAAGGCCCGAGGCAACCCGCAACAACATTGATGTGTACCTAAGGCCATTAGTTGAAGAACTTTTACAGTGTGGGCCAAACCAGGTGTACGTATGTGGGATGAGCACAAAGGGAGCCATTTGACCCACGAGCATTGCTTTTCGTAACCATCAATGATTGGCCTGCTCTTAGTAACATTTCAGGGAGACAAACAAGGGATACAATGCATGCACACCTTGTTTAGATGAGACGAAAGTGTATATTTGGATAAATGTAAGAAGGTTGTGTACCTAGGGTATCGCCGATTTCTTAGAACCTGCATCCAAGAAGAAAGAAAGGCAAGCATTTCAAGCGTCTGCGAATTCGAGGAAGCACGTCCTCCGTGAGGAGGTATTTGGTATGGTCAAGGAACTAGAAGTAATCTTTGGAAAAGGTCCCGGCTCTATCTGTTCGAATGACGCCGGACACACGCCCATGTGGAAGAAGCAATCTATATTTTGGGACCTACCCTATTGGAAAGTCTTAGAGGTCCGCTCTTCAATCGACGTGATGCACGTGGCGAAGAATGTTTGCGTGAACTGCTAGGCTTTCTAGGAGTGTATGGGAAGACAAAAGATACACCGGAAGCACGGCAGGACCAGCAACGCCCCGAAAGCCCCAAGAGCCTATGCATCCCGAGAACGAGAAGGGTAAACGATGCCACTTAACTCCCCGCTACGCTCTTACCAAAGCAGAAGGAAATCTTTTTGAATGTCCGAGCGTATCAAGGTCCGTCGGCTTCTCGTCAAATATAAAGGGAATAATAAATATGGCGGAGAAAAATTCCAAAACCGAAGTCTCATGATCGCCACGTGATTATGACACAATTGCTTCCGATTGCATTGAGGGGCTTCTACTGAAAATGTTCGAGTACCCATTGTGAAGCTATGTGCATCCTCAATGCAATATCTCGAAGGTAATCGATCCGTAAAGCCTACCAGGTTACAAGCAGATGTGGCCCAATGTCTTGTCGACTTTGAGTTGGTGTTCCCACCATCCTTCTTCAATATTATGACGCATCTCTGGTTCACCTAGTAGAAGAGATTGCCATTCTCGGTCTGTATTTCTACACAATATGTTCCCTTTGAGAGGTACATGGGAGTCTTAAAGAAATATGTTCATAATCGTGCTAGGCCAGAAGGAAGCATCTCCAAGGGCTATGTAACAGAGGAGGTCATTGAGTTCCGTGTTGATTTTATTCCTGACCTTAAGGCGATTGGTGTTCGAGAATCACGACATGAGGGAGCTGCGTGGAAAAGGCACCCTAGGATGTAAAGCAATGATATGTAGGGATGAGAATTCTCTCAATCAAGCACACTACGGTTTTACAAAGATCTATCTTGGTTGCCCGTATATCAATGAACACAAGAATTTAATACGCCTCAAACACCGGGCGATCGATGAATGGATTATAAGTGAACACATGGCGAGTTTTGGCGGTGGTCGCAAAGACTTCTCACGAATAACACCACTGTTGGGGATCGGTGTACTTGTTGGCGGACACCATCTTCGTTGTATGTACTTTCCAAGGGTACGAGATAAATGGGAATACATTTTACGATAGGCCAAGATAAAAGAGCACCAACCAAAATAGTGGTGTCCGCTTGATGCAAGAAGACAATGGGCAGAAGACCACGTATTATGGGTTCATAGAGGAGATATGGGAACTTGACTATGGACCTAATTTTAAGGTCCCCTTGTTTCGATGCAAATGGGTCAAGCTAACAGGAGGAGGGTTGAGGTAGACAAGAAGTACGGAATGACAACGGTGGATCTCAACAATCTTATGAAGGTAGATACGAACTTAGACGAACCATTCGTCCTAGCCAATGATGTGGCTCAGGTTTTCTATGTCAAGGACATGTCCTCCAGACCAAAAAAAAAAGAAAAAATATGCAAACGAATACATCATATGATGATCCAAAGCGTCACATAGTTCTTTCAGGGAAAAGAAACATCGTGGGAATCGAGGACAAGACAGACATGTCAGAATATTATAATAAGTTTGATGAAATTCCGCCCTTCACAGTGAAAACTGACCCAAGCATTCCGTTAAGTAAAGAAGATGCTCCATGGTTACGTCTGAAGCGATCATAAGGAAGGACATATGCCAAGAAGTTCATGATCATATTATGTAACTCTAGTTCATGTTTTTAATATTAATACATGTCTTGAGTGTTAGTCTTGTTTTGTGGATGGACCGGGACTATGAGAAGAAGTTGTCCCGATTCGTACTTACCATTAAGATCTGATCTCCAAACGCGCGCGGTCACATATTAGGGAGTGCCTCTATGACTAGTTTCTTGGAGATGCCGGAGGACTGGGCTCCGTCGGCATCTCCCTGAAACTGGCCGTAGTGGTGTCCCTTCTCTCGAAAACCATCTTGCAGCTTTGTAACTTCTGTAACTAGATCAATACACCTTGGAGCTAACTAATTTCACATATTAGGGAGTGCCTCTATGACTAGTTTCTCGGAGATGCTGGAGGACTGGGCTCCGTCGGCATCTCCCTGAAACTGGCTGTAGTGGTGTCCCTGCTCTCGAAAACCATATTGGATATGCCTCAAACTGGCTGGAGGACTGGACTCACAAGGATGCCTATTTATAGTACAAGCAGCTCGACATAGTGTCGACACTTACGAAATAATGTCGACACTCACCCCTATTATTAGTGCTGACTCGTGTTTTGTCCCGGTTGGTGTCTCCAACCGGGACTAAAGGTTCATCTTTAGTCCCGGTTGGTGACACCATCCGGGACAAGGTACACGCCGCACGACATAATGTCGACACTCACCCCTATTATTAGTGCTGACTCGTGTTTTGTCCCGGTTGGTGTCTCCAACCGGGACTAAAGGTTCATCCCGCCATTTTTTCTCGCCATTTTTCTTCCCGCCAGTTCTTCCCTCCAGTTCTTCCCGCTAGTTCACTATATATATATATGTAGGGTTGGCCTCCATTGTCATTGCACATCTCTAGACTCATATTTGCAACCTCATCACTCTTTCCCATGGCTTCCACCGTAGCAATAACCCCCAGGGAGGCGGAGGCGCTTTGCGCCTCGAACTACCCCTGCCCGCCGGGCTACTATGTCCCCGTCGGTGGATCTCGAGGCCGGAGGCGTGCAGTTCCTCTGTCCCTCTAGGTGTGGCGCCGGATGGCCATCACGAACCTCTACTACTTGAGCTCACGCAGGAGCAGCGGAGGAATCCCAGATGGCATCCCGACTATTTCCCTACTTGGGAAGCCTTCTTCGTGGATCGGCGTGAGAGGGCGCTCGCCAGGCACGAGGAGGACGGCCCACCTCCTCCTAACTTCAATGAGGCCGGCCGTCGGCTATGGTGGCGGCCGACTCTCCAGCGTCATGGCCTATGACACGCTGCCGACTCTAACCCGATCTGCGCTACCCTCAAGTCCAGCCCACGCGCTACCCTCAAGTCCAGCCCACACGCATTTCCGGAGGTTCAATTACGGCGACCCGGCGGCAATGATGACGGCAATGCAGTCACGACTACTGATGTAGTATTACAGGTGTAGGCAGGAGCATGACTGAATCACTCCAACATTCCGAAACAAGTTCGGCCGATTATTACTTAATCTGGCCATGTATCTTAATTTTTAGTTCTTTTATGTATCTTAATTTTCAGTTCCAGCTCGGCTTTATGTAACTTACTATTAGTTGCATTCTCATTCGAGGTTTCTTGGCTTTCGGGTCAAATGACCAATGTTATGAGCATAAAATCGAAACAGTGCGAAACCTTCGCGTGGTGTTATATTATGTGACATAGTTAGAAGGAAAAATCTCAAACTTGGTATATTGATTATGTCTCAAAAAAACCTTCACAAAATGACCTATCTCATTCGAGGTTTCTTGGCTTTCGGGTCAAATGACCAATGTTATGGCTAGAATCAAGGCATAGTTTGTGATAATATGGCCATATTGTGCATACATGTGCATCATGGCATGGCAAACAATGTTGCAAGAGGAAGTTTTCCTTTTTATCGCACCAAAAAGGCATTTTCCATTTCCCGAGCATAAAAAACGGACGGTTTTGTGAAGCAACCACCAAATGGCTAATTCAAAAAACCACCAACACATTTTACAAAAAATACTAGACCACCTTATATGTACAATGTACCAACAGGGGATCGAAACCTTCAAATCCACCTCTGGTGAAAAAGAAAAATTCCTGCCGAATCGGTAGGAAGTGGGTCAGATATGAACTACAGGTACATGATACGATGCTCATGATTTTTTACAAAATTCATTTTTAGGTTCACAATATGCTATTTTATCAAAAAAAAATGCAAGTTGATCGAGGCTTGGCCCCGAGCTAAGAATCATCATGCCCGTTGTTCAACAAAGTTTGTCGATAGTTTAAAACAGGGATAAAAAATAAAAAAAGATCAAAACAGTGCGAAACCTTCGCGTGGTGTTATATTATGTGACATAGTTAGAAGGAAAAATCTCAAACTTGGTATATTGATTATGTCTCAAAAAAACCTTCACAAAATGACCTATCTCATTCGAGGTTTCTTGGCTTTCGGGTCAAATGACCAATGTTATGGCTAGAATCAAGGCATAGTTTGTGATATATGGACATATTGTGCATACATGTGCATCATGGCATGGCAAACAATGTTGCAAGAGGAAGTTTTCCTTTTTATCGCACCAAAAAGGCATTTTCCATTTTCCGAGCATAAAAAACGGACGATTTTGTGAAGCAACCACCAAATGGCTAATTCAAAAAACTACCAACACATTTTACAAAAATACTAGACCATCTTATATGGACAATGTACCAACAGGGAGATCTGATACCTTTCCGTCCACCTCTGGTGAAAAAGACAAATTCCTGCTGAATCGGCAGGAAGTGGGTCAGATATGAACTACAGGTACATGATACGATGCTCATGATTTTTTACAAAATTCATTTTTAGGTTCACAATATGCTATTTTATCAAAAAAATAATGCAAGTTGAGCGAGGCTTGGTCAGATTCAAGTGTATACAAAAGATGCGGCATTTAAATATCCAATCAATTCAAAAATGTTAATACAAAAGACGCGGCATTAAAATATGATTTGCTCTAATAAAATAGGTTTAGATTCCTTTTTAGATGCTTAATATTTCTTATGTTCAAAGTTTTAGGATTTAACAATTTATTTTTGTTTGAATTGAATAATCAAAATTATGTAAGTGTTTTAATCATTTTGAAAAATTTCATGTAAATTAAATATAAAATGTTTTTACATGAATGGATAGATATTATTTTTCTGAAAATTATGATATATTATTCATATTTTCTGAGTTGAAATGAAAAAGATATGAATTTTCCAAATTCATATCCTATTTTTTGAATTAAAAATGCCCCTTTAATGCATGAAATAAATGCCCCCCCTTTAAAAACACCGGTTCCAGACACGAACCGGTGTTAAAGGGCACATTATTCGTTTAGCTGCACCCCTTTAACACGGTTCGTGCGAACCGATGTTAAAGGGGAAATGTAATAAATGCGCTGAACGATTCTTTAACATGAGTTCCGAACCGGTGTTAAAGGGGGGGGTATTAAATGCGCCTCCCCTTCCTTTCTTTCCCCCAGTGCCAGATCGCACCGCCAGCCGCGCAGAGAGCAGAGAGCAGAGAGTAGAGAGCAGAGTGCGAGCAGCCGCGCCGCGTCCAGCCCTCGCCGAGCGCCAGCCGCCTCGCGCCGCCACCGCCACGCACGCGGCAAGGCTGCGAGAGCGCCCACGCCGGCGCCGCATCCTGCCTCGCCGTCGGAGCCGCCGCCCTACGCCCTCGCCGTCGAGCCGCCGCCTCGCCAGAGAGCAGAGCGAGCAGCGTCGGCGCCGCATCCAGCCCTCGCCGTACGTCGGAGCCGCCGCCCTCGCCCTCGCCGTCGGATCCCGTGTGAGGTCCTCCTCTCTGCAGCTCATCTCGTTCGTCAAGTTCGGTGTCATGCCCGTGTTGTTTTTTTAGTGCTACTGTCGTTGGCCTGCTGCCCACAATATCCTTGTCCCCGAGCTTACCCATAGTGTGCTCGGCTCAGTGGTCGTGTGTCATGTTATAGTGGAGAAGTTGGTGTGGAGGTAATAGTGTTGTTTCTGACCATACGAAGAATGTGTAGAAGTGTTGATGCGATTCCAGTGTCGTGTCCCCAAACAACAAGATCGACACCGACCAAGATAACCTGGTGAACCATGGGCGCCGAATCCGAGCCGGCACCGGCGCTAGAAAAATTCAACCCGGAACATCAAGATCTCCTTCCGGGACCGATGACCTGAGTTCGACAACATGGTTCCGATGATCAAGACCATGAGCCCAGTACTCGGAGGCGGGACTCAATCCCTCAGAACGCCAAGTTATTCAACCCGAACCCGAACCTTAGAACCCAATATCTTTGACCTTATGTGTGACCCCTATCCAAGGCCTCTATTAATATGACATTATGACTTATTACATATAAATTGTACATGTTTGCATGCATATTGTGGTTGTTTGGGGGGTATTATGCCGATTCACCTCATAATTAAACATGGAGACCATATGCGGGATATTCTAGGCTTATATTGGCTCCATTTTAGCAAACTGATGACATGTTTTGCCTTGTGAATATAACATATAAACTGTGGGTATCTAAACAACATGAACATACTAAATAATTGTTGGGACCCTGGTTCCGCTTTATATTGCCTTGTCGCATCGCATATTCCGCCCTCGCCCTCGCCGTTGGAGCCGCCGTCGCCCACCGCCACCGCGCCACCGAAGCCGTCGTGCTCATGGTGAAACTTTGTTACTTATTTGTAGTGAAACTTTGTTACTTTTTTACATGTCTTTGTTAATTATTTGTAGTGAAACTTTGTTACTTATTTGTAGTGAAACTTTGTTACTTTTTAATGTCTTTGTTACTTATTTGTAGTGAAACTTTGTAGAAAGAAATGAATAGACTTTGAATCAATCCGATTAGAAATAGAGAAATAAACCATGGACATATATTTATCTCAAATACTACATTTGTACTCCATCCGTCCACAAATATTGACCATCATTTGGTGAACAATGTGGGGAATATGTGTGATGTATAAAAGATATAGTCGTGTATTCATATTTGAGTAAAGTTTCTGATGTTGTAACATCGATAATATTGTTTACTTAGTGTTGGTGGTGAACTTGATGGTCAAAATCGGGAAACTCGAAACTAAGATGGCATGTAATTATGGAGGGATTAGTAGTATAGATAGGGTGTCAAGCGGGGCGGGTTCGCGGGCAACATAGTTTCATCCTGATTAGGGTTTGGACCCCTCGGAACTCGTTTAAAATGATCAAGCATCCTTAGGGTTTTAATTTCATTTGTGTATTTATTTGTGTATTTTTGTATGAATAATATGTATATTTGTGTATGAATCCAAGTCCACTTGAATGTTTACACTCTTACTCTAGATAATATTATGGTTTTAGAAACTATGGATCCACTTAGTAGAAACCTTGAAGAAGAAGAAATAATGGAGAACATTATTGATGAGGACACCTCACAATATCTGAACTTGGAGGGACTTGATGACAGCTCAAGTAGTCATGGAGAAGATGAAGACTCCGGTGAACGCAATTTAGTGATTACAAAGTCCGACGAGGTATATGCATTGATTAATCCTCTGCTGACTTCCACCAACAATCTTCTTCTACATGTATTAATTAACGCTTCTTTCTTCTTTTAGCCCTCTGGATCAACCAGCCAGCAACCATATTCTTCTACGAAAAAGAGCAAGCGAGGCGCAAGCCATCGGTTGAAATATCGTGCAAAGTTCATGATCGAAGTAGTCCGTGTTGATGGCAGGCCGATGGAGCCCAAGAAGGCCGCAGACAAATTTGTACGTCAGGCTGGAGTTCTTGTTAGGGACCAAATCCCAATCATAATTGAAAATTGGAATAAGCCAAAGAAGGGCGACAGTACCTTTGTCGATGAAAGATCCAAAGAAACGCTTTGGAATTCGTTGTTGGTAAATTTCACCCTTCCGCCGGAGGAGGATGAAAACAACCCGGTTATAAAGGAAAAGGTCAAAGAGTGGACTCTAAAGAAGATGGCTGACGCTTTCCGCAACTGGAAGACAAAATTGAACAAATTTGTCAAAGATGGCGAGACTCCAGATTTCGAAGACGCATATTATGCGAAGATAAGACCTCACTAGCCCGAATTTGTGACATATAAAAAAAGTGCTATAGCTAAAAAGAGGTCAGAAACCAATACGCTTAATGCCCAGAAGAAGGAATATCACCAGAGGACGGGGTCAGGTGGCTACATATCTCAGAGGCCTAAGTGGGAGGAAGTTGAGAAGGCCTGCGCTAGAGGATCACACCTGCATGGGTGGGACCTACGTGCAAAGACTTGGTTCTAAGGAATCGGGGCAAGGTTGGACCCAGAAACAGGATTGTGTATCTTCCCAACCCTCCTTGCCAAACCCGTCACTGAACTCATCACGACATACGAGGAAACATCCGCCAGGACCTTCCATCCCGACAGAGAGAATGACTAGCTCACACGCGCCATCGGTAAAAAAGAACACCCTGGACATGCACGAGGCACATGGGGGTATGACGTGGAAGGATGGGTTTGCCGAGTGGAGCGACTCTTATAGATGGCGCGGCAGAAAAGAAAAAGAGCGTACAGAGCGGATGACACAGATAGAACATGCACTTGCGGCGCTGCAGGTGCAAGTGAATGCACAACAGAGCCATCAAGCTACCGACCCATCTCAGCGGCACGAAGAGCCTGCATTGGAAGCCGGTGGCCTGCATCACTGGAAAAGCAGCGTGGCTTCCACGGAGAACGTGCATCCCACGCTTGAAATGGCGGGTCCTCGATACCCCGTGGATGAGATCACGGAGAGCGAACACGCTGAGCTGCATGTGAGATTATTGGGCTTATCCATTAAGGTGGCTGTCGTCTATGCCTTACCTCCTGTAGCTGGTGGAACTTACCACCGCCGACCGATTCCAGATGGCTATGCTATTGTCGGGGTGGATGAGGTTGTGAAGGAATATGAGGAAGCACAACTTGACCATGCTACAGGTGAAGGGGAAACTCAACTCAAATTTGCAGTGAAAACAACCATTCTTTGGAAGAAGGAACACATCGTGCTTCCAAATTGGAGGCCACTGGAACCCCCGCCGTCTCCTCAGCGTCAGCAGTCTGAGCCGCTTCAGCTATCTCCTGCGCGGCAGCCATCCCCGGCGCTTCAGCCATCTCCGGCACGCCAGCTATCTCCGGTCCATCAGCCATCTCCGGTGCTTCAGCCATCTCCTCAGTGTAAGCGGAAGAGAACTGCCACAAAGAGCATCACTAGCACTGCCACAAAGAAATCCGCAGGAAACCGTACGCCAAAGAGTTCAAAAAACTACGTCCCGCAGCCTTCTGCCAAGCCATTGTTGGTTTACCGTGGAATCGCAGCGACGAGGAGACCAATAGGATCTCGGAAGAAGAGGTCAAGAAATTCTTTGCACCTAGATGGGCCGAGCCAAAGGAAAAAGTAGATCCGACGGTGGTGGAGAAGTTTTACAAAAATCTTTTGAAACCTGAAACCCCACTTGTGCCAGACTACGAGCGCCAGATTTTGAAGGCGGATGCAAGGCGCCGTAGGGAGACTGAAGTAGCGATCGTGAGGCACCCTGTAAAACAGTTCCCATGCTCGGAGAGCAGGAAACCAATCATGCCCCTCCAAATGTTCGACACGGGACGCTCCTCCCGTAAATGATTACGAGGCAGAGCTACAAAGAAAGGCCAATGAGATGGGGATGAGTTACATTGCATACTTTAACATCATGGGAGACAACTTGCCCAAATGCGATGCCAACCCCATACAGCCATGGAAGTATGGGAAGAATCTCGTCAAGAAAGAGGAGCTCAAGAATCTACCAACAAAGATGCGAAAATTGCACAAGTGGTACCTTGATTTCTGCAAGACGAGAAAGGAAGAATGGATCACGGCGCATATAAGAGATGAGATTTTCTTCTGCGGAGACGACGGGATCGACTTCAACATTCAAGACTTGCATTTTCTATTCAATCAGAAGGAACTCGACAAAGCTGCCTTCAGCCTTTATTGTGTGTAAGTACTATTTCTGTAATTTATATCTCATCTCATTCACTTCATTAATTGCATGTATATATATATGCTCACCATATATGTATATACTATTATGCAGGAAAAAGGTTATGGAATGCAGGAAAGGAGGCCCTTTTGACATTGGGTTTGTTGACCCAAATAGAGTTCATGAAGAAGTGGTAAGAACCAAACCCGGGAAAATAGAAGATTACTTGCTAAGGTCTTTACTGAGACAACAAACCAAAAGGGAAATACTATTGCCTTACAACTTCTCGTGAGTACTGTTACCCTCTCTCTTGTACACATTCTATTTCAGCTTACTCGATGTTAAGTGTAACTGATGATGAGTTATGCGTGCGTAGGTTCCACTTTATTCTGCTAGTCATTCAACCCGACTCAGAAAAAGTCCTTGTCATGGACTCGTTACGAAAAGAAAAAGAGATATGAGCAGACTTTAGAGAGATGCTCCAGAGGTAATTTCAATCATATTATCGCACTAGATCGGCAACTTTCGTGACAACAAGTAATTAATTACTCCTTTATCCATTTTCTTTGCCGGACAGGGTTTGGAAAAGGTTCACGGGCAGGGCCGTGGGTGAATGGTCAGAAGAACTAAAATTTGTAGACCAAAATGTAAGTAATACTAGATAGCTAGGTCTGCGTATCTCTTTGATTCTGCTTCCAATTCCATTATATCATGCTTTATTGATTATTATTTTGATTGAACTCTCTATTCTCGTAAAGTTACGCATGTGACACGGCAATAACTTATGTGGGTACTATGTTTGCGAGTTCATTCGCAACACGATATGTGCGACGGGCCAAGCCGCACTAGAACAACTTAAAGTAAGTAAACAAAGTCCACAACATTATTTTATTACCTTCAATTGTGTTGAGTTTTATTCTTATATATATATTGACGGCCCATTCTTCATATATATTTAGATCGAACGGATGCGGGACCAACTCCTACCATTTGAACGCATACGAGCCATTCAAGAGGAATTTGCGGGGGTTCATACTTGATGAGGTCGTCACGCCTGGCGGAGAACTCTTTAGATATCCACCAAAATGAACGATGACGATGTATGTGCCGATGACGATGTATGTGCCGATGACGATGTTTGTGTATAATAATAGTTGCTTAATTATTCATGTACTCGTATGTACCGATGACGATGTATGTGTATACCTCTCCCGATCGATTCCCCCTCCCCCCTCCCGCAGAAATACGCCTTAACGGGCAGAACTGCCGTGGCGAGATTTAGGCCGCTTTTCTGCCGCGGCAGAAACGGCCTAAATCTGCGTCAGAAGAACTTTAACACCGGTTCCACCCGAACCGGTGTTAGCAAGGCGCGGCACTTACGCGCCACCCTTTAACACCGGTTCTTATAAGAACCGGTGTTAAAGGGCCCCCACTCTAACACCGAACCCTCAACAGCGGTTGAAGAACCGCTGTTAGAGGGCCCTCCCAACTGGAGTTAAAGGGGGGGGGGGGTCTGCACTAGTGTTGCAAACCCTTGCTGGAAGTGTCCTTTCAAACAACAAAGTGCTTGACATGTTGGTGTTAAAAAAAGTTCTTTTGACATTTTATTTATGCCGAGCCAAGTGTCAGATCAACATAACTAACATGCCAAAAGCATCGTCTTTCACGATCCAAACCTCGCCGTGGACAGACTTGCAATCCTTCTCTTTGTGAACAAGGAAGGTGTGACACTGAAGCCGAAGATCGACACGCTTGTTGGAAGGAAGAAAGAACTGAGATTCAGTGGCAGAGCTTGGTCCAAGTGGCAATATAAAGGTGTATTAGCCAAAAAATATCTTCGGAGCGGTCCCCCTGAACTACACGTAGCTCCGCTGTTGCTGAGATGCATGAAAGGCACCATAGGACGACCATATCATTGGCCATGGATCACATCGTCAAGACTTACCTCTGTGGATGAACTCCGAAGAACAACTTCATAAATGACCCAAGGAGCTCCAAATCTTGGCGCCATGCCCCCCTTCCGCCACCACAATAGACAAATCATGCTAAAATATTACGAAATAGGGCTCCTTTGAGCTTATTGAAGAAGCCTGAGTCTGATACTGCCCTTCAGTGGACTCCACCATAGAGGAAGAGCGAAGAAGGCCGCCGGACACTCCTCACCACAACTCGCTTGGAGCATGGAGAGTCTTCGGGTGAAGAACGGCATGATGCCAAACACTACAAGGGCAAAACCCTAAAGTACACACTACTAATACATGCCTCCTCTACCCCTCAATCTCCGTCCGGCAAGGCTGCGCCAAAGGAGAGGAGCTAGCATGCACTTGCCGACTATCAACGGGAGGTCAAAAGAGAGACAGGGGGGAGTAAGGTGCATGTCCGACACACTCACAATCATAGGATCTATTTGGCATCTTCGTCTGAAGGCCCCTTGACCTACACTACATCGCGCTTCAAGTGACGATGTGTGTGGGGGTTCACTATGTCAGGCCGACAAGAACCTCAAGTGCGAGCATAGGGATCTTCTAATGTGTAGAAGAAGATAAATCGACGCACCTTCGGAAAAAGGGGACTCGTCAATGTTGAGGTCACCCAATTGCATTTTACGACATTGCTCATATAAGAGTTCACATGTGGAAGTAAGTTTTGACCGACCTAATGCAGGTTATGAGCGCTATCTTTTTTCTCAAAGAATGAATAAAACCATTTCTCAAAGCTCTTTACGGTTAAATTTGAGAAGTTGTACTTTCATGATATAAACGACCTTGGTTTGCTTAAATAGAAGACGTTTTGTAAGTTCATATTAAGCTCCTAAAACGTCTTGTATTCAAAAATGTCATATATGTATATTTAAAAACGGATGGAGTTTAAATTAAAGCTCACAAGTATTTATTTTCTGTCTTAATGAAGTTCAGATGCAATGTTTGTGTCGGTTGTTCAGGAAAGAAATGAAAATACTCCCTGTATCTCAAATTACTCTACGTTCTAGGTTTGATCAAAGTCAAACATGTTAAAACTTGACTAAACATCTTTAATAAAAATAATAATATTTATAATATCAAGTGTATACAATATAAAAGTATGTTTTATGACGAATCAAACTATATTTATTACATATTTTAGATATTAATTTTTTCTTATATACTTAGTCAAATTTTATGAAGTTTGATTTTGACTAAACTAGAACACAGCTTAATTTGGGAACCATGAAATATCACGAATCTGTGCCATTTGGCCCTTCGCTCACAAGTCACAACGTCACAACTCACAAAGCTCTCAAGTCCCGCCTAAGAAACTGCTCAAAAAAAAAAAATTCGAGAGATTTCGGTGGCGCTGGTGAGCCAACATCCTCTCCGTTGCCCAACCACCGGCTATGGAGATGGAGGCGGCGGCTCCTCTCCCCAAGAAGAGAAAATCTAGGGTAGTGGGAAGCAGCGAACCGAAATCTCGCGCCGTAAGCCGGCGGCGGCCACGGAGGCGACATATCCCCACATCCAACAACCACCGCCCGGAGCTAAAGGAGCAGAGGAAGGCGTCGACCTCATCAGCGGTCTCCCCGACGCCGTCGTTGGCAACATCCTCTCTCTCCTCCCTACCAGGGAAGGTTCCTGCATCCAAACCCTATGAGGATCTCAGATTCCTCACGGTCAAAGAATAGGCAATCTGAACAATTCAGTTATCGGACGGTCCAGAGGCAATGTTACCGGTTCGAGATAAGTTAGATCCAATGGCTCTTGTTCTGAAGGAGCATGTGACCATATTCTTCGTGCCAACGCCGTCGCCCAGCTCTCTTCTGAAGATGTCTTTTTTTTTGAACAGACTCTTCTGAAGATGTCGCTATCACCATTTAATTCGGTCATTTCCCGTTCATTCTCCGTTGCATCGGAGCTTACTTATTCCCTCGCTTGTAACCCTAAACGCTATGTTGGCTATTCAGAGAGAAATACAATTCCCTAGCGCCGCCGTCGCGTATCGGCTCGTCCCTCATCACCTGCATCCGAATTTCTCTCATGTTCTTCTAATTTCATCACCCCTTGCTCTGTGATTATCTTCTGCAAAAGGGAAATTTATACCTGGGTTTGTTACAAAGTGGTATCAGAGCACTCGTTCTTGCCTCGATCTGGTAGTTGTTGCGATTTTGGCAAGGGTTTGAGAACGAGTTTCCCTATAAAATTCCGGAGTCAATTCACACCAACTCATAATCGGGGGTACTGTGGGGAGGCGAAAGGAGCTAGGCTATCGATCTGGTTGGTTGGGTTCACTATCCTTTCGATAAAATCCCAGATTGTTGGTCGCTGTTCCAGGAATGGTGGCAGGAAAATCCAAATGACGATGGCGGCGCCCTCTGAACCAGACCTTATTACTATAAAAGAGTCCGAGGAATTTGTTGTGGACATCCAGAAGAATTTGGATGCCTTTACTTTGGTACAACAAGAGATGGCTAATTTCCAAGCCGACACAGGTGAAAACCTGAACAAGGTACAAGCTGAAACTAACATCAAGTTGGACAAGTTAGCTGAATTGATTAGTGGGCTTGTGGTCAGCAGTTCAACCCCACCTGACATACGAAGGCAGTTGGATATGGACAGAGAATCCAGTGTATGTGGCAACTACGCAGCTGGTATATCCTATCCATCTCCAGTACCGTTGAGTGCTTCAAGACCGCAGACTCAGGACATGGTCAGTGTTTCAGGGCTTTGCACATCTGTGTACATCAGCTGCAGTCAGAACCACAATCCCCAAGATGACAAATGTTATGCCACCATCATGAGTAACCAAATGGGCATCTCTGCTCTCAGTACAACCCATCCATGTGAGTAATGCACCACCATTTGCGAGTGCACAAAAGTTACAACAACAACACCACCTACAACACCCATTGGAGCATTATCAAGAGGCAATGGGCCTGGTGGTAGGCAATATCAGGGGGATAACCATGAGCAGGACCCATATTGTTGTCATAGGGGTGGGACTGATAGAGGCTAGATGTAGCATCGACAAGAACATTGCACTATGCAGCATAGACATCTTGCAAAAGGGCCAAAGATGGACTTTTCTGAGTTTGATGGGAACCAAGCTGAGGGGTGGATAAAGAAAGCAAACAAGTACTTCAAGCTAGCTCAGATTCTTGAAGAACAAAAGGTGGAAATTGATATACTATACTTCACAGGCAGGGCTGACACCTGGTTGGATGGATCAGGAATTGAAACTGATGTAATTACATGGGCCAACTTTTGTAAAAAATTGAAGAAGAGGTTTGCTGAGCAATCTGAGTATGAACTGGTGTCAGTATTTCACAAAATACAGCAAACCACCTTAGTAGATGCTTATATTGATGAATTTGAAGAAACTGTGAGGGGTGTCTAGAAGGACAATCCATAGCTCCTTGAGGGGTACTATGTCAAGAGCTTCGTTTCTAGACTAAAGGATTATGTGCAGAACTTGACACAGGTACAGAGACCTAACAGCCTCCATGAGGCATATTGGCTTGCTGGAGATACGAGCAGTCATATCCATTCAAAAAGAGTAGCACCGGTTATACACCCAGCACACAATTTTTTTCCAGTGGTGGCCATAAGTACAACCCAGGTGGACACAACAAATTCATCAATTATAAGCCTGTTACAACAACAGTTACATGGCCTGAAAGTAAGGAAGAAAACAGTAACACTGGGCAGAAGAGTGACAAGTTCTTCAAGTGCAATGAAAAATGGTTCCCTGGTCACAAATTCCACTCCATAATGAATAAGTAGGTAAGGTCCATGATCACACTGGAGGAAGATGATGAACCTATGGATGAATCAGGGGAGATTGAAAGTGACAAGGATCAAGAAACTGAGGAAAATGAGGAGAAGCCACTAATAGAGGCTGCTAAATTATCCATGCATGAAGTGCAGGGTACAAGCTTTACAACTGACACCTTTGTGTTGAAACTTTCTATTGGGAAGGTCAAAGCAACTGCTTTGGTGGATACTGGAAGCTCATGCACCTTCATAGTCTCCAAATTTGCCTTGAAGAACAACATTCATGTTGACAGTGCTAGTGACCTAAGAGTGATGGTAGCTAATGGAGAAGAATTACTCAGCCAATCCTAGTGCAAAGGTTGCTCCTATACTTCCCAAGGATTGCAATTCACATCTGATTTCAGGTCCATTTCCTTGCAAGGCTATGACGTGATGCTAGGAACATACTGGATGTTGGTGCATAGTCCTGTTTCTTTTGAATATAGAGTGAGGCAAGTATCTATTGGCTACTATGGTACAAGGAAGGTGGTGTTCAAGGATGAGATGCCCAGAAGGAAGAGCAGTATCATCTCAACTAAGAAAATGCAGAAATATATGAAGAAAAGAGTGGTGGGAGCCATAGTGTAGTTACACATAGTGAGACCTAGTACCAAAAGTACTGTAGCCATAGAAAATGAACCGGAGAATGTGTTACAGGAATACAATGAAGTTCTTGGGTAACCAAATGGATTACCCCTACTAGAAGTTGTGATCACACCATCCCTTTGTTAGCAGAAGCTAATCCAGTTAATGTCAGGACCTATAGGTTACCAACTTAGCAGAAGGATGCAATGGAATCCATAGTTGAACAACTCCTACAATCTGAGAGACACAGTGCTAGCCCATTCTCTCCACCAACCATACTTGTGAGGAAGAATGGTGACATATGGAGGCTTTGTATTTATTACAGGCAGTTGAACATCGATACCATTAAAAATAAGTACCCCATTCTAGTGATAGAATATTTGTTGGATGAACTCCCTAGAGCTCAGTACTTCTCTAAAATTGAACTTAGATCTGGGTACCACCGAGTGATAATGGGGGAATAGGACATCAAGAAGACTACATTCAGCACACACCAGGGACACTATGAGTTTGTGGTGATGCCATTTGGATTGACTACTGCCCCTGCTACTTTTCAGTCTTTGATGAATGGTGTTCTTAGTGCATACTTAAGGAAGTTTGTATTGGTTTTCTTTGATGACATATTAATATATAGTAAGTCATGGGAAGGACACAAGGTCCATCTGGCCCAGATATTACAAGTACTCAGGGAAAATCAACTGTTTGCTAAGAAGAGCAAGTGTGAGTTTGGCAAACAAAAGGTAGAATACCTGAGACATATAACCAGCCAAGAAGGAGTGGCTACTGATCAATTGAAAATTGAGGCTATGACAAGATGTTCTATCCCCACTAACATTACCCAACTTAGGAGGTTCCTTGGCCTCACAGGATACTACAAAAGGTTTATACACCATTATGGCATCGTTTATAAGCCATTATTCATTCCCTTGAAGAAAAATGGGTTCAAATGGGAGATGGAACAACAAGAGACCTTTGATAATCTGAAATACATCATGACTAAAGCACATGTACTAGCATTGCCAGATTACAAGAAACATTTTATCCTAGAGGCAGATGCCTGTGGATATAGCCTAGGGGCAGTACTAATGCAGGATAACATGCCAATATCATTCATGAGCAAGGACATAGTCCCCAAGGCGGCTGGGTTATCAACTAATGACAAGGAAGCTTTGGCAATAATTGAAGCATTAAAGAAGTGGAAGCATTATTTTTTTGGATCCACCTTGGTCATAAGGACATATCAGCAAAGTCTCAGGTATATACAAGAGAAGAAATTGACAGAGGGAGTGCAACACAAACTCATGGTCAAGTTGCTGGGGTATGACTACAAAATTGAATACAAGAAAGGTAGGGAGGACAAGGCAGGAGATGCCTTATCCAGAGCTCCGGGGCAAGGTGAAGTGCATGCCATTTCCACTATCATTCCCCACTAGGTTTCTGAGGTATAGGACAGTTGTAACACAGATGCCAACTGTCAGAACTTATTAGCTAAGTTGGCTATAGATCCTCAAGCTGAGGCTGGCTACACCTTGAAGAATGGCATTCTCAGGTACCATGAAAATATAGTCATTAGGGATAATGCATGATTAAGGGAGCATATAATCGTGACCTTCGATAACTCAGCTCTAGGAGGCCACTCAGGAGAACATGCCACATACAAAATAGCTAAACTAGTTTTTCATTGGAAGGTACTAAAAAGAGATGTCATCAACTATGTTAAATCTTGTGCTATCTGCCAGAAGAACAAGTCAGAGCACACTCCTTACCCTAGCTTGCTTAAGACCCTCAAGGTACCTGAAGAATCTTGGACCCACATCAGCATGGATTTCATTGAAGGGCTTCCAAATTCATAAGGGAACAATGTCATCTTGGTGGTAGTTGACAGTTTCACCAAGTATGCAGATTTTATGGGACTAAGCCATCCTTATATTGCTAAGCAAATAGCTCAGTTATGCATTGATCATGTGTACACGCTACATGGGTTACCTTTAGTTATTGTATCTGACAGAGACACCATCTTTACCAGTGTACTATGGCAAGAATTGGTAAAGGCTTTGGGAATTATGCAGAACATGAGTACAACTTATCACCCCCAATCAGATGGTCATACTGAGAGGGTGAATCAATGCCTAGAAAACTATCTAAGATGCATGGTGTTTGATAGCCCCCAAAAGTGTAACAAGTACTTATCCTTGGCTGAATGATGGTATAACACCAGCTATGATACATCCTTGGACATGACACCATTCCAAGCTCTGTATGTTTTTCCTCCACCCCAAGTGACTAAAGTGGTTCTCCCTGACTCTCCCAGTGATGAAACTAAGGGAATGCTCCGAAGGAGGCAACAAGCCCTATAAATCATCAAGGGTAACCTACTCAAGGCTAAAGATAGGATGAAGAAATATGCTGACAGGAGGAGGAAGGAGATAGAGTTTTAGGAAGGAGACATGGTTTATTTGAAGATCAAGCCCTATAGACACACATCCTTGAGCCTGCACAACTCAATGAAGTTGCATTCCAAATATTATGGTACTTATAGAGTAATCAAGAGAATTGATGAAGTGGCTTACAGGTTACTACTACCTGAGCATTGCAAGTTGTATCCAGTCTTCCATGTAAGCCAGCTGAAAAATCATATTGGGACTAAGGTTATTCCTTCTCTTGACTTGCCTTTAGTGGATCAAGAGGGAAAGATCAAGGTTGCACCAAAATCAATCTTGGCTAGAAGAGTGGTTCCCGAGAACAATGAACCAGTGATTCAGTGGAAGATCAAATGGGTGAACCTACCCGAAGAGCTAGCAAGTTGGGAAGATGTAAAGTTCCTAGAAAAGGTCTTTCCTGCTTTCCATACTCAGGGACTAGTATGATCTTAAGAGGGGAGAAATTGTCATGATCTCAGATTCCTGACAGTCAAAGAATAGGCAATCTGAACAACTCAGTTGTCAGACAGTCTAGAGGCAACGATACCGTTCGAGAGTTAGATCCAACGGCTCTTGTTTTGAAGGATGAGGTGACCGTCTTGTTCACGCCAACGCCATCACCCAACTCTCTTCTGAAGATGTCGCTGTCACCGTTTACTTCTGTCATTTCCCGTTCATTCTCTGTTGCATCGGATCTTAATTATTCCCTGGCTTGTAACCCTAAACGATATATTGACTATTCAGAGAAAAATACAATTCCCTAGCGCCGCCGCGTATCGTCTCGGCCCTCATCCCATATCTATGAATTTATCTCCTATTCTTCTAATTTCCTCACCCCTTGCTCTGTGATTATCTTCTACAAAAGGGGAATTTATACCTGGGGTTGTTACAAACCCTCGCCAGTGATACCTTCGATTCGGATTACGGATGTAGTATAACTTATTTTTCCCTAGTAGACCTAGGTTTATCGAATCCTCGAGAAGCAGAAAGCGTAGTAAGGTTATTTAACAGACCTTCGGGAGTTTTAGAATTCCTTTTGTGTTTTATCGGACCAAGAGTTTGCGATCTTTTGTTGTTGTTGATGATAGAGAGAGAGGGCCTACGGCTTTTGGTTTCACCAGTAGCCGTGCAGAAAATCTGATGGGAATAAAAGATAATAATAAAGTATGCATGCAATTGTTAGAGCAAGATAATTATATGTGGGCAGTGCATCCATAATTGCTATTGCCTCCACAACTGCTCATAGCAATAACCTACTAGTCTCATCCATAGAAGAAAGAGAACTAACGATACACGTAGTGATGTCACCATTAATCCCAAGTAAATCCCTCACATACAGCCGTACTACCCCTTCTGTCTCTGGGGTTCCCAACCTGCAGATCAGTCATTACTCACACTCTCTATACATGGATCAATCCTCAGGGTCTTGGGTACCTGAAAAGTCCTTAGATTGAGGCAAGAGAGGGTAAAATAATCATCATGTCATACAAACTAATACATGATCCCATCTATGATAAATAACATGCACAAAAGCTACATGGCTAGGCCTAAGCCCTTAGCCCAAGGATAATTACTCACACATAGAGATAAATTCAACAACCAAAAACATTGTAATGGAAATCATGAGATTGATAGCAAATAGTCTTACAATATCGTCAATTAGAGATGAGATCTACTATTACAAGTGGTGGAATATGGCTATGATGGAGGATAAGGGTTTGGAGATTAGATCTAGATCTATTCCTCTAGCAGTGTGGTTTCTAATGGCTAGGTGTCGTCAGTGGAGAAGCGAGAGTGTTTTCTCATCGCCCAAGGCCCCTTTATATAGGGGTCCCTTCATGAAAGTTGTTCAGTTTGACCTAGAGGTGTCGATGGCAACTTTACGACTGGAACTATATGACCGAAATTTTATTCCCGCCGTATAGTTGGTCGTTAAAGCTTCTGCCTCCACTTTACGAATCCTGGTTTCTTTGACGTGTTGGAAATCTCGTATCTTTGACTTTAATTTTGTAATTCCCATCATCAAACGTCATTATCTGTGCAGGGAAAAATAACAAGACATGATTGCATACGCCTTTGATCATTAGGCATTAGTGGCAGGGTTTATAGAGATATTTCATCAAATATATGAATAATATCCAATTTAAATGTGAGTGTGGATGACTATATTCACAGGCATCAGCCACCCGTTGGTGCCACCTCTAGCGCTCCGCTCATCTCAATCTAGACTATCGCGACGTCCCTGCCGAAGGGGACGTTCTAATAGCCCTCATCTCTTAGACCCACTTTGCCCATGCTAGCTTCGGTCGCTGTTTGTCCATCTCCGCGTGCCACCTCTGTCACGAACCTGCCACCGTAGATGCCTGGCTTTGGTCTGCTGCCCTCAGCAACCTTGAGGATCTCGAGTTCTACTTCGTCGCTAGCCGTCCACTAGTACTACCGCTAGTGGTGTCGTCCACTTTCACGTTGGTCAGCATGGGTGGTGCCGCAGTCTAGGATGACGCAAAGCCGGGGAACTGCCTTCATCATCACGCCCCCGGATTTTCGTTACTAATTCTGAGGTAATCGGATGGAGCAGGCCATTCGGCCAAGTCTTCTGGTAGACCTTCTAGACAGGCTAGCCGGGGTGCTGCTTGGTTATGGTCCGGCTGGGGAGTTCTAACCTATTGTGGCTTCATGTCGTGCAGCCACCTGGCCTGATCATTCTAGAGCCAGTCCTTTGGCCTGGCGCATCCTACCCGGGGGTAAGCCCCCCGACAGGCGCTGTGTCTACCGCCAAGTCTCCAAACGAGCCCATGTCCAATGGAAGCACCACAGAAGATTCCTCACTCAACTCATGAAGCTCTGGTGTGATTTGCAACCCTGGAGCCATGATCACATCCATGCTCTCACTCTCAAAGGCAGCCAACAAATCAAGCTGTGACGACGGGCAAGGACTACCACGAGGAGAGACACAATCATAGAGATGCTCCTCCTCAACCAGTAACAACTTCTGCTCGGTGGAATCAAGCGAAAAGGAAGCATGAGCGGGGGTTGGCCCTAGGCCACCAGAAGTTCAAGCCTCTGTCGGCTCCAAAGAATCACCAACACGTGCAACAATAACTTGAGAGTCGCCACCTCCTCATGAAGGGGGCGAGACACCTCATCAATACAGACCTCAAATGGTTGAAGTAGTCCATGCGCATCAATGCAACCTGGGACTGAAAGAGAGAGTACAAACTGGCGTTGACATTTAACTCCTTACAACACCTAGGAGAGGGTCCTGGTGGCACTGTTGTATGCATCGATGAGTGTTGCACGCCATTATCCCAACTCCGGTCCAACGAGGGACGACGAGGCTGAGAGAATTGAGAGAGGCTCCACTAGAAAGGATAAGAGGCGTCCAGAGAACGAGAACGAGCGGCAGGAAAGCGTGCACGATAGAATCGCTCCCTGGTGACTAGGGCGATGACAACAGATGCACCTGAAGAGCTCACGCCATGTGCTGACCTAGTGGCCACGCTCAAGGCATCGAAAGCATCTCCCTCGAGCCCAACGCTTGAAGGCGATACTATGATCAAGACCTTCCTTTCAAAGCAAAGACGATGGATCATGGTTGGGGTGGCCGCCTCGACCCACATGCACCCAACCTTACTCATATCCAAGAGAGGTAGCTGCGGCAGATAGACTTCCGTGCGGCTCAACTAATGCCTTCTCATCATGGCAAACCGAGCCAGAACCAACACCATTGGTGGAGGCCAACGATTTATGCGGATCCAACTCTTCATTGTCGTCCTTGTCGGATCTCAAAGAACTAACCTAAATCAGGCTTGGAGTCGGCAGCTTAGCACTAGTAGAGACAGGGCCCCAAGGTAGCAAACGTTAGAATCAAGGACCCGAGCCCCTCAACCATCATAGCAGTGCCGCTCGGTAGTTCGTCCATGGGGCAAGAAGCGACAATAAACACTATACAAGGCTTGTGGAAGCGACGTGAATGACACATCTGACCACCAATGGCAGGGTCTAACCCACGGCTAGCAAGGGCAGCCACATCAAGCACCGAGGAGGCCTTCGGAGGTGAAGCGGTCGTGGCCAACCACGTCAAGGGTTCTGGCAGATGGGATGACCGACAAACGGGGCTACTAATGTCTGTGAAATACAACCTATTTTAACCATATAAAATGTGTCATTTATCTCTCATATCATTTTTCTTCTAGCTATAGCTATGCCTTATATGCATGACTTCTAGTTTTCATTCTACTTTCAATATGAGCTTTGCACATTTAGTATTTTAGGTAGAATTTTATCACTTTCCTTGACTATGACATGTGTGTAGGTATTGATGATGATTATGGATAAAGTAGAGGCAAAAGGAACAAAGAGAGCATAGTATGGAGGAGCTATAGGGGCTAGACAGCCATTTGAGAGGTTGAAAAAGTGATTTTTTTCAAACTTCTCAAAATAAAGATCCAAGACCATAGGGTTGTAGCCCTCGTCAATACGAATCGAACGAGCTGAAGAATACCCAAAACGGAGTCCGTATGAAGAAATGACGACCAAAATATGAAAGGGTACTCCAAGTATGACGACCAACTATACGGCCGGAGGCCGTATAGCTCCGGCCATATAGTTGCCAAAAAGGTCGGGAACTACGAGAATTGCCCCCAAAAGAGCTCCAGAAGCTTCCCAAAGTCATATGAAGGTATTAGGGGTACCCTAGGGTACCCCCAAGGCCTATATAAGGAGGGTAGGAGCCAAGAGAGAGCCACCATGCCATACCCTCCACCATGGCGATGCCCTGCCGCTGTTCTACCACCATAGACGCCTCCAATCAGATCTACACCATCACCACCACATAAGAGGAGAAGGAACTAGGATCTTGAAGGCCTCCACATCGATCTACATTGTTATCTTCATCAACAATGTCTCCATCACCGATCCCCTTTGGTTACTTGTTGTAATTTTAGATTGGATCTTGGATTTGCACTTGTTCTCAATTGTATCATCATACTTCATCCATATTCTATCCATGATGTTGATTGTCTTCATGTGTGAGTAGTTTCCTTTGTTCTTGGGGAGATGGAGAAACCCTAGTATGTGATTGAATTGATATAAAGATTATTATGTGATATTGTTCATTATGTGCCTATGTTAATTGTCTTCATCTTGATGTTGGGTGAAGCACGCCAGTCAATATTTGCCTCACTGAGGACTTGATGAAGGGGATTACTTGTTGGTAGACGAAAGGATGATAACTTATTGTGACTATAAAGTAGTTATCATTCTTTACGTACTAACTTGGGGAATCAAGGAGAACTCATCAAGTCATGTCCATGCCACGGGAGAAATCTCTTAATAGCGCAGTATCACGATGGTTTTCGGTTATTGTCTGTTGTGGTTATGGCGGATGATGGTTGCTGCCTATTCGTCCATATATGGAGATCCTCCCACACATATCATAACTGGTCTTATTCATTATAATAATTTTGATCATTTTTTCTAATAACTAGCGGTGGATCCACTACTCCCTGAGAACTCTTTCTATCATAACCTTCGTAATCATAATCGCATGCTCTTGTTTACTTACAACTTTAGTTTACTTATTGTTTTCTTATTTGAAAACCGAAAAATATATTTTATACAACAATCGCATTTTATCTTATTACTTAGAATTTTATTTAGTATTTCTATTTCAGTACTTAGTTCAAGAGTTATTTAGACTTCAGACTCATGCTCCCTGTGGGATAGATATCTTTATTTCGAAACTAGCTACAAACGATCTGTGCACTTGCAGTCATCAAGCTATTCACTGTTGCCGGGGAGCTAAGCACCATAGGTCTTTTAGCTTTTGTTTATTTATTTTAGTTTTGCTACATTTTGTTTTAAGCTTTCTTTATTCGCTGCATTTGTCTTTTTGCTTTTGTTTACAAACGAAAACCCATAAAAATATTTGTGACTACTCATGTCTTCCAAGAAGACTACCTTTGAATAGGAAAAGCTCACAAGCGAGGAGGATTATTTATTAAAGAAGCGAGAAATACCGAATCGATGGATGATAAACGTGAATGATTATTCATCCATACTATGTGCCTCATACAAGCAGTTTGTTTGTAGATTTTGCGGATCCAAAGTTCATATCGCTTACCAATGTAAGTATAACATTGATCCTACATTAGAATCTTACAATAGAGGTAAGTTTAAAAGCTTAGTCGATATGAATGTTCTAGAATTTGCGCTTTATACTGGTTGTTTAGAGTTTCTTTTTGCTATGAAAAATATTCGAAAAAGATGCCAGAAGCATGATGACATCTATAAAGACGTTCATCTCGTGTTTTCATTATGCTATAAGAAATTTATGGAT
The DNA here is from genome assembly GCA_030063025.1 of Avena longiglumis. Classification (NCBI taxonomy): domain Eukaryota; kingdom Viridiplantae; phylum Streptophyta; class Magnoliopsida; order Poales; family Poaceae; genus Avena; species Avena longiglumis. The sequence goes on from CP125977.1 coordinate 503,435,635, forward strand.
AATGATTTATTGATCGCTGTTCTTGAGCGGATTTCAGCCCCGCATGGAAAAGCCTAGCCTTTTGCAGGAACATAAATTTAAAGAGAAGGCAACATCACTCAAAGAGCATCCACCAAAACCGCCTGAACATATTTCTAATGAAGAGGTGACGCTTGACGTTTCACCCTCTCGACTAGTGGAAGGTAAGACCGAAGGTAAGACTATCACTGAACTATTCGCAAATTATCTTAGTAAGGATGAAGAGGAGCAACTTCAACCACTTGAATCTCCTACTTCTGAAAATAACATTCCACACACAAATAGTATGCATGCAAACTATATCTCATTATCTAGTAATGATTTCTATAAGTCCCAAACTTATGATGATTGTTTTGAGGAGGATTCGTGCCCAAACAATGATTTTGGGTACTTTGGTAATAAACTAGAAAATGAATCTTTTCATGAATATTGTGATGCTACTAACATGGCACAGGAAATATCATTAGAGAAGGACGAAGTTCCTTCCCAAGAAAAGGATGAACACAAAGAAGAATTGCAAATCCCCTTGGCGGAGGATGAAGTTCCTTCCGAAGAAGAGGATGAACATGACGAGGAACCACTAATCCTTGAGGATATGCAACTACTTGACATGTGGAGGCAGGTGGATTACTGTTCTGGTGATTTGTTTAGTTTATTCGAAGGGATGATGCAATATAATGGTAAGCCTAACAAGCTTTATGATTATCAATGCATTCCCCTCTATAAAGAATTTTTATCAACCAATAATCACATGGACGGTAATAATGTAGAACTCTTGGAATACATAGTTTATGAAGGGTCTCGTGAGATGCTTAGAAAAATTGTATTACTATGAAAAATAGCGATGATGAGGATTTAGCATGGTATCGTGGTATTATGGATTATATTATCAATTATTATCAAGAACATTTTAGTGGGAATGCACTTGTGATAAAGAGTAAGGAGGTAGGTAAAACTATAGTTCCTGAAACTAACATTTTGCAGGGACCACTTGATAACAAGGAGGAACACCAAAAAGGTGAGGTCGAAGACAAACATCATTCTACTAATAATAAGTTTGTTTATGATGCCTCAATCTCTAGTGATGATTCTTATTGTGTTGAAACTGAAGATAATTGTATGCAGAGGCTTTATGCCTAGATACTCATTTGGAGAACACTAATAATGATGAACTAGAGATAAATCCTTGTAGTATTAATGAGCAGATTTTGCGAGAGAGCATCTTTGATGAAATATTTGTTGATGATGCTTCTTTTTGTGATTGGATTGATAACTCTAAAACTGATGAACTTGTTAGCAAGGGTGATGAACTAGAGAATAGAGACACTTTTGAATTTATCACTACTGCTAAAGATGAGTATTATGAAGTGTTCCCTCGTGATAGTGTAGCTCAAGAAGAGTACTATGAATTTTATTATGATGATGCTATTAAAGGTAAAATGTTTAAATTTACATATGAATATATAATCCTTTTGTTTAAGCTATTCAGGGAGGTATGCCCACCACACATGGCGCATCAATCATCATTTCTGAGCAATGACACATTTATCTACATGACTCTGATGCACCATAAGAGGGTGAGACTTCGACCAAGTTATAATAGTAAGTGCTCCAAACCACTTTTGGAGGTAAGAATAAATAATTCTCTGGCTCCTATCTATTGAAATAATAATGGAGAAAAGCCTGGATACTTGTCTATAAGAAAGCGCTTCCCGGGAGGCAACCCGAAAGTCATTAGGTGTCTTTCTGAGTTTTGTGTCTTGAGTCTAGATGCATTCATGTTGCACTGGAATTTTTATTATTTGCATGATTTTCTATTAGAGTTATATTGTTGTAGTTTTCAAAAGGTAGAATTTATTGTTACTATGTGTTGCATAACTCGGTGGTACTACAATTCCTGTCTTATACATGCTGTTGTTGGTCGACAATTTAGGCTGTCATTTTTCTATCAAAACATGATGTTTTGCCAAGTTTCAGGTTAAGAAAGAATTCTCGAAGAAACAGATGGCGAGTAACAGAAGGTTTAACGATCAACTATACGGCGGGAATAAAAATTCCAGTCATATAGTTGCGGCCGTATAGTTACCTATGCCTTCGTCAATTTTTTTGCAAAAGATACAGAAGGTTTGACGACCAACTATACGGCGGGAATAAAAATTCCGGTTGTATAGTTCGGGTCGTATAGTTATCGATGCCTTTGTAAAAGTTTCTTTCCTAAGTACAGAAGTTTTAACGAGCAACTATACGGCGGGACCGATTTGGTCCGGTCGTATAGTTGCGGCCGTATAGATATCGACACCTCCTTTGAATTTTTATTTCAATTTACTGCAAGTTTGTTGACCAACTATACAGTGGGACATATTTTTCCGGCCGTATAGTCGCTATGAACACGATTCCAAGGTCTAGGAAAGGTAACTAAAGGTTAGAAATCCTTCTATTTTTATTTCTTGTTCCTCTAAAACCTCGAAACACCACTTAGGAGCTTCTCTCATGTTCTAGAGAAGTCAAGCATTTGTAAACAATAAAGTTCTACCTCAGAAACTTCCTTGATTGTAATTCTATATAGAATTTCATGTTTTCTTTTACTTTCCTTTTGTCAATTGGGTGAACGAACTTCGTTCGTACACCAAACTGATGTCTTTTATTTTGTGTGTTATTTTCACAGGGACTTGAACCTTGTGTGACGATATGTACGGTAGTGCCAACCGTATACACACTCGCATGAGCCACTTGATTGCTTCAATTCAACATGTATACCTATTAATGTCTGGTAAAACTTTCCAACCCGAACCTCTTTTAATAAGCACATAGGGGCCGCACACTCGTGTTTCATATTTTGTCTCACTTGCACTTCATCAAAATCTGGGAGTATGTACAACTCTTGGACCTAGTTTGTTGACTTAAGCGTGGTGCTTAGGTTGATGAACCGACTCAGTGGGACTTGTATTTTTACTACTTGTGAGCTAATCTCCGTGTTTTTCAAAAAACACAAAATATTTATTTTCTTCTTAGTTTCCAAGCAGGTTCTCAAGGAAGGCAGCCACCGGGCTATATAAACAAATATACGTTAAAGAAAAGGTTCTTTGTCCATCAAAAGAGAGGTTACTTGTACCTCAATGATAAAGTGTGTCACCCTTGTTTTCAACTAAGCTTGGGGAGGTAACCACTTATCACACTCTCTTCTGGAAACTGTATTTTCTCTTTTCTTTTGATAATATACTCAAGTTTGGTTCTTGCAAAGTTCTAAGCTTGGGGAGGTTACTTCCGCATGTGTAGAGTCTTGTGCAATGTTCATATTCGATGAAAGTTTAATGCAATCATGTATCTCACTGTTTTTGAATGCTTGCTTAAGTGAGTTTAGTTTTGTATTTATATGGGGATACACTTGCTCATGGTAGGCACCATAGGATTCGACTTAGAGCTTGTATGCATCTTTCCAAATTGTTTATCAAGTTTGTGACACTATTTGTGATCCTCTAGAAAACACTGCCACAATCTCTACACTTGGAAAGAATGAATACTTGATCAAGATATTTTAAAATTTGTTGGTGGTCACCTAATAGCTTTGTCTTAAATAAATAAGTTATGCTCAAACCCATAATTTCAAAAAATAGACTTGATAGTTTGCTTACGGAAGGAGTTGTAAATTGGAAATGATATTTCAAATTTTTGAGTTCTATGCTAAATAAGGTGTTGTTTAATTGTCTTAAGAGTTTAGCCTTAAAGATACTCAAGACCACAGATGTTATGATCGACTTGATATTACTCTTTGAAAGGATTTGTTTGAAGAAACTAATGTTTAGCAGTGATTGAGATGCATGCCAAATCTTGACCTGTTAATTAAAGTATGATATTGTTTTACGCATGTCTGCACCACTGTCGCGCAACATGGGATGATAACAACTCCGCTGGCCTTTGAACAATCCAAAAAGAGGAAACTCTTGGAGTTTGGCTATGAGTTTCCCAACATATATAGCCGAAATGCTATATTTGGGTATGCATTGGTATTCTCATGGGCCTGCTTTCAAAGCAAAATAGGGAATACTCCTCTGACCGTTATGATAAATCATTATACCAAAAATGGAAACCTTGGTAATGGTCACGAGTATCCATTCTTAGTCTGCATAGTCTGATTAAACACACTAAGTTTTGGCATGATCTCATTACTAATGAACGGAAGTTTTAGAAAGACAAAGAATAGAAAATGAGTGTTTTATAACCATAATTCACTGACGTGGATGAACAAATGAGACACTCTAATTCTATGCTTCTTTTTACATGTTCTCGCTTTTCCTTTTGGCATAAATCTCGTTACTAAGAGATAAACTTTCTGAAAGTTCAATAACTGATGTTCGCACTTGAGATCCTTAACTAGATGACATGATTGGGTAGAATCAATAAACTTTACTCCTATTTATGATTGACATCTATTTGTGACTAAGTTTTGTCTCATAAAAATAATATGAAAAGTTATACAAAAGGTGCAATAAGAGGATCACAGGTTTTTTGCAAGTTAGATTTACTATTTACATGGAGCATATAAGTTTTGATGAATCTTTAGTGGTCTTTATAACTAAGCTTATGTTGCCTTGTATGAATACATGTTTGATCTCTTCGAGCTTGGAGAAGAAATAAGGATGCAAGGCATTGATTTCCAATGATAAGCTATTTCACAACCATTAATTTATTATAGACCCTTCCTGCTCGAGGACGAGCAAGGAATAGCTTGGGGAAGTTGATGGCTGTGAAATACCACCTCTTTTAGCCATATAAAATGTGTCATTTATCTCTCATATCAAAGTTTCTTCTAGTTATAGCTATGCCTTATATGCATGACTTCTAGTTTTCATTCTACTTTTAATATGAGCTTTGCACATTTAGTATTTTAGGTAGAATTTTATCACATTCCTTGTCTATGACATGTGTGTAGGTGTTGATGATGACTATGAATAAAGTATAGGAAAAAGGAACAAAGAGAGCATATTATGGAGGAGCTGCAGGGGCCAGACTAAGCCATTTGAGAGGTTGAAAAGGTGATTTTTTTCAAACTTATAAAAATAAATATCCAATACCATGGGGTTGTATCCCTCGTCAATACGAAACCAACAAGCCAAAGAAGATCCAAAATGGAGTTCGTATGAAGAAATGGCGACCAAAATACGAAAGGGTACTACAAGTATGACGACCAACTATACGGTCGGAGGCCGTATAGCTCCGGCTGTATAGTTGCCAAAAGGTCGGGAATGACGGGAATTGGCCCTAGAAAAGCTCAAGAAGCTTTCCAAAGTCATATGACGGTATTAGGGGTACCCTAGGGCACCCCAAGGCCTATATAAGGAGGAGAGGAGCCAAGATAGAGCCACCAAGCCATACCCTCGACCACGGCGGTGCCCTGCTACCGTGCTATAGCCATAGACGCCTCCAATCAGATCTACACCATCACCACCACATAATAGGAGAAGGGACTAGGATCTTGAAGGCGTCCACATTGATCTACATTGTCATCTTCATCAACAACGTCTCCATCACCGATCCCATTTGGTTACTTGTTGTAATTCTAGATTGAATCTTGGATTTGCACTTATTCTCAATTGTATCATCATACTTCATCCATATTCTATCCATGATGTTGATTGCATTCATGTGTGAGTAGTTTCCTTTGTTCCTGGGGATATGGAGAAACCCTAGTATGCGATTGAATTGAGATAAAGATTATTATGTGATATTGTTCATTATGTGCCTGTGTTAATTGTCTTCATCTTGATGTTGGGTGAAGCACGTTACTCAGTATCTGCCTCACCAAGGACTTGATGAAGGGGATTACTTGTTGGTAGACGGAAGGATGATAGCTCTTATTGTGACTATAAAGTAGTTGTCATTCTTTACGTACTAACTTGAGGAATCAAGGAGAACTCATCAAGCCATGTCCTACCATGGGAGAAATCCCTTAATACCGCAGTATCACGATGGTTGTCGGTTATTGTCTGCTGTAGTTATGATGGATGATGTGAGCAGTGGTTTCTGCCTATTCGTCCATGTATGTAGCTCCTCCCACACATATCATAACTGGTCTTATTCATTATAATAATTTTGAACACTCTTTCTAATAACTAGCGGTGGATCCACTACTCCCTGAGAACTCTTTCTGTCATCTGCAAACCTTCGTAATCATAATCGCATGCTCTTGTTTACTTACAACTTTAGTTTATGTTTTGTTCTCTTATTTGAAAACCCAAAAATATCTTTTATACAACAATCGCATTTTATCTTATTACTTAGAACTTTATTTAGCATTTCTATTTCAGTACTTAGTTCAAGAGTTATTTAGACTTCAGACTCCTGCTCCGTGTGGGATCGATATCTTTATTTTGAAACTAGCTACAAACAATCTGTGCACTTGTAGTCATCAAGCTACCATAGGCTGAGACAGCATTCCCACCAGCTAAAACTTCCGTCACGATCTCACCCAAGGCTAACCATGGCGACGTAGGTGGGGATAGCGACGTCCAGCGTCAAAGGCAGGGGCAGGTGGTGACACGAGGATAACCAACACCGCAACAACCTCTATGACGCGAGTCACTACTAGCCCAGAAGCAACCTCGCTCCAACCTTCTTCATGGGAGAACAACCGGTTAGGAAGCTCTATCTGGGAAGTGGAGGAAGAAGAGGTTGGCCGCTGCAACCCCGACAGCGATAGTGGCAGGCTTTGAGGGGGTGGAGAGAGGACATGGAAGGTGGACCAGATCTAGCCGTGGGGGAGGAGATCAGTTCACCGTCGTGGCAGCCTCTGCAGCGACCATGGTCATGAGAGCCCTTCCTTCTCTTACTTGGGATGATGGGACCCTATGGCGAACATAAATTCTCCCTTCGTCCCAAAATAGATGTCTCGGATTTGTCAAAATTTAGATGAATCTATATACTAAATATTTTCTAGATTCATCCAAACTTTATCAAATCTAAGACATCTATTTTGGGACGAAGGGAATATTATAAGAAGCTTCAATATCAATTAATATTATTACACCCGATCATGATTTTTTTTTGCGAAGAGGACTTTGGCATTAAAAGGAATAGCGAATGTTAAAAAACACCTCAACGAGAGAATTACATCGAAATCAATGAGATGCCCTTCGTCTTCAACCTCCAAACCATGTCGACGGTGCGCTGTTGCTGCCGTTTCTCCCAGATCCGACCTAACATTGTTGGTTACAGACGAGAAGTCGTCGAACGGTCCCAGAAGTCCACATCCGTCTCGGAGACGAAGAAGAATGATGAACTGCCGATGAAGCTCCTTGATAATACGAAGATCCCCATATCCATAAGAAGTCCTTGAGGAACACACCACTCCCACAAGCTTCTCGACATTGTCGTTGAGATGAAGCTAAATCCAGGGAGACTTTATTGAAGAATATGCCGCCACCACCAACTGAACGCCGCCCCACCAAACCTTTATCCTAGAAACTAGAAAACGAATCCCTCCCACTGACGGAGGCCGAGATCCACCCTACCTCCATGGCCCGAAGGCCACATGAGCGGAGAAGATTGTCGGCGACTCTAAACCCTAATCGCCTCCTCCAGATCCTTGGAGACGAAGGGGTATGGGGAACGTCGACCCGATTGCGAAATATGCTTTCATATTGTATACATTCGTACTAAATGTAATGTATATTTGATTAAATTAAGAAAGTTTGACTTTGAGTAAATTGAAAATGTGAAATGATTTAAAATAGAGAGAGTAGTAAGAAAGGATCACTTGGAACCTCAGTTACTTAAATAATAATATATTATAACATTACCGGAGTATGATTTACCATTAAGCTAAGTTGGTGATGCATACTATCATTTGAGGCGCGTTTGGTAGCCTGCATGGGTTTCTCGGCCTAGTCCGGCAGTGTTGCGATGGACAGTGCCAGGATGAGACAACTTCTGGGCCAGCTTTTGCAGCCCGTTTGGTAGCCTAAATACACTTTTTTGCATGGGTGGATAACATAGGACCATCTATTTGGTAGGATGCATTGACCCAATAAAAACATAAACACATTTGTTTGGTTGCATCTAGTGTACTCGCTGTGGTAACCTCCCACATTGGAGTGTTTCATCAGATCATGACTATCACAACACAATCATTGGAGTCTTTGGGTACATTGACCTAGAGGCAGTTCATCAGAATCACAACACACATAAGCAGATCATCACAATCACAACACAATCACAATCACGACACACATATGACACACAAGTGAGCATAACACAGAAGTAGTTCCTCACTGGAGGATGTAGCACCTCTGACCACAGTTTCATCAACCCTAGCTAACGGAGGGAATGTTTCACCACCTCCCAAAATATACAGTTCCTGTTCACACAGATCATCTGCACCATCATAGAGCTAAGATAGGTAAGTAGTACAACTTACGTTGTTTCATAGATAGCCGTTCTTGTCTCAGATGTAGTTCTTGCGCAGCCAGCACTTGAGCCATTCCCTCCTATCATGGACACACATGGAAGTGTACAACGAACCTTGGATCGGGTTATCAACAAGGTGGTCTATCGCCAGGATAAGCGAGTGGGTGGTGTACATATGCTTCTCAATGATAGGCTTGGGGTGAAAATGACCTTCATCTGAGCATAGTTCTCCACTGGATTGGAAAGGAGATCCAACGGGTAACTCTGTGACAAAACAAAATTCTGTTACTTAAGAAGCGGTGAAAAATCTTCAAAAATGTAAACATGAATTGAACAATGCATCACAACCTTCGATAGCTCCATCCGTTTCTCGTTCTCCATCCCGAAAGACAAGGTGTCTGGACACCATTCGACGCCATCCAAACCCTACAGCTTGAGCACAAGATCCCACCCCGTCTTCCACTTCCTCATATGGTTGTACACCTGAGTTGGGGTGACATGCTTTCCAGTGAAGTCAAGAATATCGGTTCATATAAACTGCATGTAAACCTCTTTGAATCCATGGTCACAGCTAATCCCTTCTTTGATGAAATCATAAAGCATGTTCATACTAACAAAGAAGGAGAAGGCTCACACACCATCGGTTTCGGTGTGTACATGTACGAAGCTCAAAAGAGGATAACATTTTCAACAATCTCAATAGGAAGTTTTGGTGCCTTGTCCAATGAATTGTCCTACAGTGATGAACGTGAAGGGAATATACCCGAGAGGCAATAATAAAGTGGTTATTATCATATTCCTTATTTATGATAAATGTTTATTTTGCATGCTATAATTGTTTTAATACGGAAACGTTAATACATGTGTGTTTAATAAACAGAAAGGAATTTCCTAGTTATGCCTCTCTTATATACTAGCTCGTTGATTAACAAGATGATCAAAGGTTTCCTGATCATGGACATTGGATGTTGTTAATAACGAGGTCACAACATTGTTAGAATGATGTGATGAACATTCATCTGAAGTATAGCATTACGATCAAGGTCATTGTGTTTATATTGCTATGACATCATACGAAGTAATATTAGTCCTTAGACCATGAGATCATGTCAATCACTAACACCGGAAGAGTATCTTTATAACATCAAACATCACACTGTAACAGGGTGACTATAAAGATGAGTTTAGTGCTACGAAGGTGTTATGTTGAGGCTCATGGATCAAGAGTGGAATTTGTCCATCCCGATGACGGATAGATATACTCTAGGGCCTCTCGGTGATATCACATTAGTTAGCTTGCAAGCAAGTGATTTGATCACTAGAATGTTATATCACGGGAATGAGAAAAGAGTACATGTAGGTAACGAGATCAAATTAGGTATGGGGATACCGATGATCGAATCTTGGACATTTAATATATCGTGAGACAAAGGGATTGAGTTACATGCGTATAAGGTTCACACGATCACAGAAGTCATCGTTGAATGTGTGGGAGTCAGTACGGATCTCCAGGTCCCGCTGCTGATTATTAATCGAAGAGGGGTATCGATCATGTCTACATTATTCGCAAACCGTAGGGTGACACACTTAAGGGATACCAACACCATTCGGAGCAAATGATATGCCAGAAAAAGAAAGCGTAGAAATTTATTTCACTAGACACCGGAATCGTTTCGGTTGAAATTGCTGAAACTGGTTCTGCATGTGAAATTGGATACTAGCAAGGGGTTTTATGTGAATGTTTGTTAATTCAAGTAATAAACAAAATTCTGAATAAATAAATAAAAGAGTTTTTTTAATGAGAGATTGCATTAAATTTGGTGGAAATTTAATGGGTTTTGAGTGGGATTTTGAGTGGAGGTGATGGAGAGGCATTTGTGTGAGTGGGAGCTCGAGTCACATGAATGGAGGAAGAGGTGGGGGCACCACCTTAGCCATCGTCCATGGCTAGTGGGATGCCCCCCTCTCCCTATAAAAGGCACCCCACTCCCTCCTCTCATCTCACACCTCCTCGCGAAGGATCTCTCTCCCCCTTTAGAATTTCCCCATGGTCTCGGATCGGCGAGATACATGTTCCCGGTGGATTTTTCTAGAAGGATTTGTTGCTTCCGCTGCTTCTATGGAGAGAGGGCGTGGAGTTTGTCGGGGTACCCCGGACGTGTGTGCGATCACGGATGCACCACTGCTTTGCGGCGTTGTACTTGATGGTGCTGGACCGGCTAGACCAGATGGACTTCATCATGATCTTGAGATCGACAAGCGTTCGACTACATCATCCACGCGTACAACCTCGTTAACGCTATTCGGTCTTAGAGGGTATGTATTCTATGGATGTATATCCACTCGTTGCTTGTATCTAATAAATTGATCTTGGTACTAAGTTCCCATCGTAGGAATTTTTTTGTTTTTTATGCTGAGGATCCTACAGTGGTATCAAATCCAGATCTATGTGTAGATGCTTTGCACGGGTAGTACACATATGTATATATGGGTGCTGATGGTCATGTTATTACTTCTTCCTTGTACTTTGGATATTGGTGGCATAGTGGGATGAAGCGACCCGAACAAACTTTACATGTCCTCGCGCATGAGACCTGTTCCACACTTGACATGCAACTAGTTTTGCATAAGTGGTTTGCGGGTGTCTGTCTCTCCTACTATAGTCAATATCTGATTTACAACGAGTTGTTAATAATTTTATTATCATCGGTGTGGTTCCATGTTCGTAGGTAAGAACGGTTCTATCTTCGAAAGCCCTCAGCCACGTAAAACTTACAATGGATAAATTAGAAGCGTCTAGTTTAGATTGTTGCTGGGCTTGTGTCATGATATGGTGATGTTGTAAGTAAAAGTATAAGTCGATACTTTTACAACATACATAACGTGTAAGTTCCATAGACCTTGGCCTTACACATAGAGGAATGATGACGATCATACCATGATGCACATGATGGAGATCAAGTGCAAGAACCATATCATTTCATTTTTTAACATGTGATGTTTGTTGCATATTATATTGCCAGTTTGGCGTTTTATGATCCCTCATTTAGATATCAAGATAAAAATGTGTTCTTCCTTAAGTATGCACCGACTATGTTTCACCGCTTCAATACATCACGTGATGATCGGGTGTACTTGAATCCACGAGCATATCTCGGGTGTAAGATAGTTTTACACACGCGGATACTAAGGTTCTTACTTGGTGAGTCTAGCATGTGCAGACATGGCCTCAGAACACAGACCGAAAGGTTAAGCATGAGTCATATGTTTTGATATGATGACCATTGAAGCTACACCGACTTACGTGATGATCGGACTTGGTGTAGTGGATTTGGTTCATGTAATCACCAAAAAGACATGAGGGATGTCGTTTTTGAGTGGGAGTTCATTTCTAATTTGGATTAGTAGAACTCAATTTATCATAAATTAAATCAAAGTGAATTTGCATAATTTGTTGTAGTCATTGGCATTCGTTCACCACCTTATGATTAGTTGTAATTGAGATAATAGAACTATAGAATTATGGATATTTACTTTACGAACTGATATCGTATTGTGTTGAGTGTCAATCTAAAGTTTAAAGTCCTATTGCAAACTTTCAGCAAACTCTATTTACTCCGTGAAGTTTAATAATTAGTATTAAATCGAGAGTAGCAATTCCAATGTTAGTATCTAAAGTATCATGTTTGCCTCCATGATTCTTGATTGTTTTTAAATATCAAGTTTATCTAGGAGCTGAAAGAATTGTTTTAGAAACCATAATGTGTGGCAGACATAATGATATCTGAAACAATGTTTTGGTTGCAATATGATAGAGTATAATGTATATTCTCATATTGGATGAGAATTTGCGAAGGTTGGAGATGCTAGACATCCTAATCATCCAAAAGGGTTTTTGGAAGTAACATTATACTCACGATTCGCCTTCATAAGCTACATTAGCTTGATCATGAAAGTCTTCATGATAAGGATGAATATAAGATGTATGTAAAGTGTTTACTACACTAAAAGATTACTAAAGAATGGATTTTGAAAGAACGCCAATCAATTTATGATGGTGATCTACTTCAAAGTGCAAGTCCAAAGGTATTTGTATTTGAATATACACGCTTTGGACTATGTTTCATGTATATGGTGCCACTGTTGATGTTGATATATTCTTTTCAAAAGGAAAAGGAAATGCTGAAAGAGAATCTATAAAATATATCTGGCAGAAAAAAGACTAGAAATATCCAGTTTAGGTATATAGATGATATACATGTTATGGTTGTATTCTTTGCTTGTTAAAAAATGTGGTTCTAAGGTATTGAATGCGGAATTGGTTGGTATGAAATTTCATACAGAACGACGCAATTCATGAACCACAATGGCCTAAGTAACTAGCAAGAGAATATGTGATGGTGTTCATTGAAAACAAACAAGCCGTTGTTTTTATTTATCGTTGACATCAAAGCTTGCCTTCAAGATTTGTTTTAATAATCGTTATTTAAATCAGGTATTATGAGAACAAAGATTGTTCAAATAATTACCGTATTCTATATAAGATGGATGATTTACAAATCTAGTTGGAGAAATCACATCCATAAAAACTAATGCTAAAATGTCGCAAGACAAATGATTGAAATATCACTTACAAAGTGACATCGCCGTTTAAATTATATTGGAAATAAAAAATAAAGAAACTCTATATTCATGGATTTTTGGAGTCTTTGATTTGATCAAGTGACGCTTGTGAGACTTTCCTCGGATAATTAAAACTTCGTTCAAAGGCCAAAGAATAACGATCGACTAAATTATTGGAATTTATACATATCAATGTATATAGTCCATTATGTGTAGTCGTAAGCGATGGATTTCAACTTCATATGCTTTCTTCGGAATTTTGAGTGAATATTCACTTAATGAGCAAGAAGTATGAAATATTTGAAAACATTCAAAGACTTTCAAGATGAAGTGGAAAATCATTGTAATAAGAAAATAAATAATTTATGATTTTATCATAAAGGGATTTATTTGAGTTGCAAGTTTAGCAAAACACCTAGATTTACATCTCCCGAAACACCATAGGAATATGGAGTGTTTGAGATTTGTAATGAAACCTTGTTTGACATGGTTGGATCAAAGGTGCTATTTATAAAACTGTCATTATGTTTTAAAAGATTAAAGCTTTAGAGACTACCAATTTTACACTGAAAAGCGCTCGATCTTGATCCGTTGAAATGACACCATATAAGTTATGGTTTGGGGTAAAACCCAAGTTGTCCTTTATTAAATTTTGGTATGCTAAGCATAAGTAAGATGTTTATAACCAAATTCGGATGAGCATGCCTTCGTAGGTTATTTCGAATAAACATTGGGTATTCCTCCATAATACCAAGGACAAAAGGGTTTATCGCTTGAAACGTGAAGTTTCTTGAAAAAGATTTTTTTCGCAAAAGTTAAGTGGGACGACAATAGAACTTTGATAAGGTTAACGAATCTTAGCTATATATGCTGAGTTGCGTAGCGTCGGAAAACATTCCGGAGGCAGCCACAATGCTCATGGCTCATGTGCCTCAAAGGTTGCGGTCACGGAGGTCTAAGTTTCTATTAAACCAAGTAGGTCGGATAAACAATCAAATGCTGAGATTTGAAAGTAAATCATTGTTGTTTGACAATAATGAACTGAATACATGCAAATAAGTGATGATGGGCCCTGATTCCGTCAAATGGGTTGAAGCCATAAAATCCGTGATAGTTCCATATACGAGAAATCAAGTTTTTTGAACTTGGAAGACCCTCCGGAAAGGTGTAAGAACCTATCGATCGTATTTGGATCTATAAAGAAATAGACATGAATGTTTCACATCTATGAAATAATAGACATGTCGGTAAAGTTTTTACGACAATGTTCAAGGAGTTGACTATGGCAAGATTTGATCTTTCATAGCGATATTTAGTCTAGACGGATTAATATAGCAACCACTACATATAATTTTGGTATATGGTAGCTGAATAAACAAAACAAGTTCTTCTAATAGAATGGTTACCTAGGACGTGTATAAGCCACGGTCCAAAGGGTTTTGTTAAATTCAAAGGATGCTAAAAGGGCATGCAAACTTCAATGGTTGAAGTAAGCATCGCAGAGTTGGAATCTTCACCGTGATGAAACTGTTAAAAGAGTTTTCATCAGGAGACGATGAAGATGCTTGCATTTGTGATAAATTAAGTAGGAGCGCTAAGACATATTTCTAATACATTATGTGGAGGACATCTTGTTGATTGGAAATGATGTATCTTTTATTGATAAAGATTAAGAATTTTATTTCGATGAAAGACTTAGGCAAAACCCAAATATTTAGCATGAATGTCTACATGGATAGACTATGACGCTAATATGGTTGTGCCAGACGTACATATATGAGATATTGAAGGAGTTCAATATAGAAACGACGAGAAAAGTTTCTTATCGCATGGAAAATAATTGAATCAAGATTCAAGTGTATCGACACTTGATAAGTGAAATAAGATTCAAGTGCTTTGACACTTGATGAGTGAAATCACAAGAATGTTTTGATCAATCGTACAATGATATGTACACATCCAGATATGTCCTATGCTCTAAGTGTTATGAGCATATACCATAAAAAATTATAAAATGATCATTGGACGATAGTAAGGATATTCTTATAATATTTTGAAAGAATTAAGAATATATTATATTTGTATAAGAGACAAATAGTTCATTAAAAAATGATACTAGTTTTGTCACAAGATACAAATTAAGTTTATCTCAATTTAAACTATGGGTGGCACAATGTAATAAAAAGGAGATTCCATGATGGATTTGGATGAATTCCAAAGTTAAGACATTGTGACGGATACTATAACAAAAGTCTAAGTATATGGCTGCTATAGTAGCAACAAAGGAGGGCATTTGTGTCAAGTAGTTTGTTATCAAACAAAGATGTGGTTCGCAACGGGCTAACACTAGAGATATATTGTACGATAATAGTAGCGACATGATTTAACCCCAAAGAACTAAAGGTCTCAACAAAAGACCAAATTTATACAATGCCATATCATTAGAGAATGAGTGATGCGTGAAAACGCAAAGACATGCAAATACACATGGACCTGAAAGCGTCAGATTCGTAGATTATATTAACCACTTGCAATCGCGTATATGGAACATCAGAAAGCCATAGATGTTCAATACGCAAAGTTTCTAAACTAGATTATTGTCTCTAGTGCAAGTGGGAGACTGAAGGGAATATGCCCGAGAGGCAATAATAAAGTGGTTATTATCGTATTCCTTATTTATGATAAATGTTTATTTTGCATGCTATAATTGTATTAATATGGAAACGTTAATACATGTGTGTTTAATAAACAAAAAGGAAGTTCCTAGTTATGCCTCTCTTATAAACTAGCTTGTTGATTAACAAGATGATCAAAGGTTTCCTGATCATGGACATTGGATATTGTTAATAACGAGGTCACAATATTGTTGGAATGATGTGATGAACATTCATCCGAAATATAACATTATGATCAAGGTCATTGTGTTTATATTGCTATAACATCGTACAAAGTAATCTTAGTCCTTAGACCATGAGATCATGTCAATCACTAACACCGGAAGAGTATCTTGATAACATCAAACATCACACCGTAACAGGGTGACTATAAAGATGGGTTCAGTGCTACGAAGGTGTTTTGTTGAGGCTCATGGATCAAGAGTGGAATTTGTCCATCCCGATGACGGATAGATATACTCTGGGCCCTCTCGGTGATATCACATTAGTTAGTGATACATTGGAAACGTATCTATAATTTTTGATGCTCCATGATTGTTTAGTATCTACTTTGTTTTACTTGTCTACACTTTGAGGTGCTTTTTACATGTTTTTTGGTACTAACCTACTAACAAGTTGCAACAGTGCCAAATGTCTATTTTCTATTGTTTTTTTTTCAGAAAAGTTAGTAAAGAAATATTCTCGAAATTGGACGGGACAAATGTCAAAGTCAATTACTTTCTATGGGGAACAAGAAGTCCAGAGGGGAGCCGGAGAGGCCGGCCAGGGCAGCCAGACCTACCCTAGGTGCGGGTGGGCCCTGCCCCGTGCCTAAGAGGGGTGTGTGGCCCCTGGCCGCCGCCTCGGCCTCCCCCTTCGCCTATAAGAATCCCCCGATGCAGAAACCCTAAGCACCCGATCAAATCTCCATGAAACCGTCTGTAGCCGCCGCCACCATCGTCCCTAGATCGGGGGGATCTGAAGTTCTTCCCGACACCCTGCCGGAGGGAAGATCATCCCAGAGGCCTTATCTCCAGTATGATGCGTGAGTAGTTCCACCTTGGACTATGGGTCCATGTAGTAGCTAGATGGTTGTATCTCCTCCTTTGTGCTTTCATGTATAGATCTTGTAAGCTCCGTTCATGATCAAGATCTAATCTATTTGTAATCATGCATGTTGTGTTTGCGCGATGGATATTGAGATTATTATGTTGGTTTGATTAATGGTTTTGTCTTTATGATTATATCATGTCTATGTTGTTTGTGATCTTGCATGCTCTCCGTTGTTAGTAGCTATCTTGGCCAAGTAGTTGCTAGTAACTCCAAGAGGGGGGATTTATGCTCGATAGTGGGTTCATGCCTCTAGTTTCCAAGGGAAGTGACAATAATCTCTTCGGTTGTAGATGTGTTGTTGCTATTAGGGATAAAACAACGGTCTCTTGTTCATGGAACATATGGACTATTTACCTTACACACTTTGCTTAAAGCAGCTGTCTGTTGCTTGCAACTTAATACTGGAGGGGGTTCGGATGATAACCTGAAGGTGGACTTCTAGTCATAGATGCAGCTGCATGGCGGTCTATGTATCTTGTTGTATTGCTCAATCGAATATCATAGGATCTTTCTGACTAGTAATTGCATTGTTATGCCTTGCTCAGTTCCTGTCAATTGCCTCGCTGTAATTTGTTTACCCTTCATGCCATGTTGTTTATCTAAGGAGAGCAACTCTAGTGAACTATGGACCCCGGTCCAATCTTTACCATTGATACATCTTCCACTGTTACTTGTTTAATTGCTGCAAACCATTACCTTCCACACCATACGTTTAATCCTTTGTTACAGCAAACCGGTGAGCTTGACTACCTCACTGATTCGTTGGGGCAAAGTCTTGAGTTTGTGTTGTGCAGGTCTCCATGTTGCTTGCAACACTTGTGTGACGTTTTCTTCCTCCTTCTGGTTCGATAACCTCGGTCTCTACTGAGGGAAAACTTGCTGCTGTGCTGCTTCGCACCTTTCTCTTGGGGTTCCCAACAAGACTCCACATCAAGCACCAAGTTCTCTGGCGCCACGAAGGAGTCATCAACAAGTTTTCTGGTGTCGTTGCCGGGGAGGGTAAGGATGTCTTCACAAGGGGAGTCCTTCACTTTCTTTCTCTTTACTTTGTTTTTAGTTTGCTTTGTTTCTTTTGCTTGTTTTTGTTTGCCTCTTTTTAAAAAAACCCCCAAAAATTAGTCTAGTTTGGTTTGCTTGCTTTATTCAAAAACACACAAAAAAAATTAGTTCCTGCTCTAGTAGCTACCATGTCTGGTTTTGGACCAACCTTTATTTCCCCTATGGTAGAAATCTCCACTTTTAAGCAAAAAAGTGAAGAAAGTTTTAAAGAAGCTTGGTACATAATCTATGCTTTCCAGAGGGAAACTGAGCCTAAGGTAAGCCTTAGCTTGGTCATTGATAGTTTCTACCGTAGTATTTCTCTTTGTTATAGATATGCTTTGGATGCTGTGGCTGAGAAAGATTTTTTTCTATGTACTGAGGATGAAGCTTTTGATGCCATAATGAAATTAATCATGATTTATGGTACACCTGGCAAGTCCGATTCCTCTTTCACAAATGTTTTTTCTAGGTTGAACACTCTTGAGACCGGTATTGCTGCTATGAATAGTTGCTATCACACGCTTAGGGCTTACCATGATTATGTTCCCATAAATTCTGAGCCCTCAAAGTGGTTTCCCACAATCAAAGTCTCAATAAACACTATACTTTTTGATGCTCGCTGTGATATCATGTCTAAATTTTGTCTCATGCCTAAAGGTTATGATTCCTTGAGTCTTTGGGGGCTTATTGAGGATAGGAAATCTCTCTTACCAACAATGCCACTATATTACCCATTGGAATAGCTGAAGGTGTGTTTACAAAAATCTCAGGAAAAATGGTGACTACTGATTATCTTGTTATTAAATGTGTAGGCAAGGGACATATTACACTTGAAAGATCTCTGCTAAAACACCTTGGGGCAGTGATAGATGTGGGAAAAGCCATCGTGCATTTTGCTCCTCTGGTAAGCAATCATATCTTCCCTAAAGGGAAGAAGAAAGGTAAGAAAGGAAAGAACAAGAGGGGTAATGCTTCTTCATTTGAAAATACTTGATTCTTCTTGTTTCTTGTGCCTAACTTAAAGGCGTTAAAGAAAAATACTTGCTGGGGGATAACCCAAGAGTTTGCTTGAGTCTTGGAAGTTATTACTTCAGTAATGACATTTTTTTATCCTTTTTGTTTGCTTTTTGTGCCAAGAATGACCTCTAATGAGAGGGAAGTAAGATTTGGGGAGTTGCTGTCCCGAAACAGATTTCTGTCCTCCACCAAAAAGAATCTTGAGGAGTCTCTGTAACTCGGATTGAGCTCAAAATTTACGAATAAATCCCCCAGTATGTTATCTAACTTTCGTTAGTTCAGCACTTTTTTATTTGAGCAACAAAAGATGTTCAAAAAAATCGGTTTCTACCTGCTGGTCTGTTTTGACAGATTTCTGCCATTATTTACATTTGCTTCTTATTGATTCCTTTTTAGTTCTATTTAGGTGAATTGAGATTTTTGAAGGAGTTACTACAGTAGCTTGTGTTTTTAGTGAAAAGACTTGCTATTCCAAAGCTTTGCCAGAGGTCTAATATCTTTTGAATACACTAATGTTGCTAATGGAGATTGTGTGAAGTTTTGTATGAAGGAAAAATTTCAGGTGTAAAGAGAGAATGATGCAATGAGATGAAGAATGGACAAAAGCTCAAGCTTGGGGATGCCACCATGGTGTCACCCCAAGAAATATCCAAGAGGTACAAGCGTCAAAGCTTGGGGATGCCCAAGGCATCCCCTTCTTCATCAATAAAAAGCTCATGTCTGTCTAAACACTTTGTTTTTATTGTTTCATGCATAGTTGTGTTGTTCTTGGAGCATCTTAGTTTTCGTTTGATTTGCTTAGGTTGTTTAGTTTGCTTGAATAAAGTAGTTTGGACCCCCGTTCTCGCTGTGTTGTTTTGCAAATAAGTTTGCTTGGTGTTGGAAAGGAGTAATAAGTTCTTGCTTGAAGTGCAAGAGGAGCTTGCATTGACTGTGACTTACACTTTAGCATGACATGCTAGGTGTTGTTTTGATCTTATGCTTAGTGATTATTGCTGTAGCATGTCTTGTTACAAACAATTCGGATTTCTTAGTGTGCCTTGAAGAAATTATACGTTGTTTTAGCATGCAAAAGCATAGTATTGTGGTATTCTCCTTTGATGATTTGCTTGGGTTGACTTGGCACATGCTCACACCATGTTATGACTATGACAAGTCACCATTAGCCTCTATGATCATTTAGTCCTTGACTTGTGGTACCACTATTTGCTTTGATTAGTATGCTTTGTTGCACTGCATGATTATGGCCATTATGCTCTCTTAGTTGGTTGCTCCCAGTCTTTTGCTAGCCTCCACTTGTATGAGTAAGCTCTACCCATGCTTCCAACTCCCAAGAAACCAAGTTATTCCAAAGTGTCCACTATAAACTCCTATGCATGGTGTGTTACACCATTCCAAGTATATTCTTGTTTTCAACTATCTTCCAATTAAAAACTATTTTGTTATGTGAAAACTTAGTGATTAAAGCCCTCACGAACTTGATGGAACACTTTATATTCTTTGCCCCTAATAAAATTGAACCATTGTGACAACTTTGTTGTATATGCTTGCACTTATAAGTTGGAATTATCAGAACCGTGCTGTCACGGGGAACGTTTTCAACATTGCACTTGTACTTTGTACTCAGTTGATATCATGCTCTTTTGTCTATGGATGTCACCGGTGTGAAATAAAGAGGGAACTTGTAAGTCCATGGAGTTTGTATCATGTGTTAGAGAAACGCCTGGGCCGCTAGCCTAAGCCATGCCTAATCATGGTGGAAACTTGCAGCATCACCATAGTGAGCTATCTATGAAGCATCCTCAATAAAAAGCTATGCATATGGTAAATAAAAAGATTGCTGAGATGCTCATTGTCTGCTTGCCTTGTCATTTTGGTTATGGGAAAGCTCCTGTACCATGTGCAAGGGGTACCTCGTTGGAGGTTCTCCATGATATGCAAATACTTACAATGACAAGAACTTACCTGGACCCAAAGTTGAGTATGCATGAGGTGTGGCCCTCGTATTCAAGGGACTTGAGATTGCCAACTTATACTTCGTCAAGCATATACCCCACCTTTGCCACTTTAACTTTAACCACTTCAAGATGCTTATGATAGGGGCAACGAGGGCTGAAAGCTAACAATTACCATAATTTTTGGAAGATCTTTTTGAAACTTGTAATCCCTACTTCCTTTACAAAAAGGCCTTTCTTTCACCACTATTGAGTCTCCACATTCTACCTTTAGGCACCATTAAGAGAGCATAGTTGTCATTCTGTGTGCAGTGTTCCAAAGCTTATTAATTGATGCATATTGTGATATTACTTGTTCTTGTGCTATTTGTTTCTAGTCACCCTTGTGAACTTTGAAGGTGTCCTATGCATCTATTGCTACTCTATGAGGGACAAGCTGATTGCCACTATGCTATGTTTTCTGTATGTGAAACAAACAAATGTTTTTCAATGCATGCTATTCATGATTTTTGTTTGTAACTTGTCATGTTGCATGCATAGTTACTATGTCCTATTGTTAGAACTCCATCTTTCATGCAGATGTTTAGAGTTCTTTGATCCCAGATTTCAATGCTTGCAAATGGTTGGATCTTTATTGTGAGGGTGCATGTCACCTCAAAAATTATTCTTTTATCACTTACCTACTCGAGGATGAGCAGGAGTTAAGCTTGGGGATGCTGAGACGTTGGAAACGTATCTATAATTTTTGATGCTCCATGCTTGTTTAGTATCTACTTTGCTTTACTTGTCTACACTTTGAGGTGATTTTTACATGTTTTCTGTTACTAACCTACTAACAAGTTGCAACAGTGCCAGATGCCTATTTTCTACTGTTTTTGTTTTCAGAAAAGTTAGTAAAGAAATATTCTCGGAATTGGACGAGACAAACGTCAAAGTCAATTACTTTCCGTGGGGAACACGAATTCTAGAGGGGAGCCGAAGAGGCCGGCCAGGGCGGCCAGACCCACCCTAGGCGCGGGTGGGCCCTGCCCCGCGCCTGGAAGGGGTGTGGGCTACCTGGCCACCGTCTCGGCCTCCCCCTTCACCTATAAGAACCCCCCGATGCAGAAACCCTAAGCACCTGATCAAATCTTCACGAAACCGTCTGTAGCCGCCGCCACCATCGTCCCTAGATCGGGGGGATCTGAAGTTCTTCTCGGCACCCTACCGGAGGGGAGATCATCCCGGAGGCCTTCTATCCAGTATGATGTGTCAGTAGTTCCACCTTGGACTATGGGTCCATGTAGTAGCTAGATTGTTGTATCTCCTCCTTTGTGCTTTCATGTATAGATCTTGTGAGCTCCGTTCATGATCAAGATCTAATCTATTTGTAATCATGCATGTTGTGTTTGCGGGGATCCAATGGATATTGAGATTATTATGTTGGTTTGATTAATGATTTTGTCTTTATGATTCTATCATGTCTATGTTGTTTGTGATCTTGCATGCTCTCCGTTGTTAGTAGCTATCTTGGCCAAGTAGTTGCTAGTAACCCCAAGAGGGGGTATTTATGCTCGATAGTGGGTTCATGCCTCTAGGTTCCAAGGGAAGTGACAATAATCTCTTCGGTTGTAGATGTGTTGTTGCTACTAGGGAGAAAACAACGGTCTCTTATTCATGGAACATGTGGACTGTTTACCTTACACACTTTGCTTAAAGCAGTTATCTGTTGCTTGCAACTTAATACTGGAGGGGGTTCGGATGATAACCTGAAGGTGGACTTCTAGTCATAGATGCAGTTGGATGGCGGTCTATGTATCTTGTTTTATTGCCCAATCGAATCTCATAGGATATTTCTGACTAGTAATTGCATTGTTATGCCTTGCTCAGTTCCTGTCAATTGCCCCGCTGTAATTTGTTTACCCTTCATGCCATGTTGTTTATCTAAGGAGAGCACATCTAGTGAACTATGGACGCCGGTCCAATCTTTACCATTGATACATCTTCCACTGTTACTTATTTACTTGCTGCAAACCATTACCTTCCACACCATACGTTTAATCCTTTGTTACAAAAAACCGGTGAGCTTGACAACCTCACTGATTCGTTGGGGCAAAGTCTTGAGTTTGTGTTGTGCAGGTCTCCGCATTGCTTGCAACACCTGTGTGACGTTTCCTTCTTCCTTCTGGTCCGATAACTCGGTCTCTACGAAGGGAAAAATTGCTGCTGTGCTGCTTCACACCTTGCTCTTGGGGTTCCCAACAAGACTCCACATCAAGCACCAAGTTCTCTGGCGCCACCAAGGAGTCATCAACAAGTTTTCTGGCGCCGTTGCCGGGGAGGCTAAGGACGTATTCACAAGGGGAGTCCTTTACTTCATTTCTCTTTACTTTGTTTTTAGTTTGCTTTATTTCTTTTGCTTGGTTTTGTTTGCCTCTTTTCAAAAAAACCCCAAAAATTAGTCTAGTTTGGTTTGCTTGATTTATTCAAAAACATAAAAAAAATAGTTCCTGCTCTAGTTGCTACCATGTCTGGTTTTGGACCAACCTTTATTTCCCCTATGGTAGAAATCTCCACTTTTAAGCAAAAAAGTGAAGAAAGTTTTAAAGAAGCTTGGTCTAGAATCTTTGCTTTCCAGAGGGAAACTGAGCCTAAGGTAAGCCTTAGCTTGGTCATTGATAGTTTCTATCGCGGTATTGCTCTTCGTTATAGATATGCTTTGGATGCTGTGGCTGAGAAAGATTTTTTGCTATGTACTAAGGATGAAGCTTTTGATGCCATAAGGAAATTAATCATGATTTATGGTACACCTGGCAAGTCTGATTCCTCTTTCACAAATGTTTTTGCTAGGTTGAACACTCTTGAGACCGGTATTGCTGCTATGAATAGTTGCTATCCACGCTTAGGGCTTATCATGATTATGTTCCCATAAATTCTGAGCCCTCAAAGTGATTTCCCACAATCAAAGTCTCAATAAACACTACACTTTTTGATGCTCGCTGTGATATCATGTCTGAATTTTGTCTCATGCCTAAAGATATTTATGATTCCTTGAGTCTTTGGGGGCTTATTGAAGGAGGAGAGAAAATCTCTCTTACCAATAATGCCACTATATTACCCATTGGAATAGATGAAGGTGTGTTTACAAAAATCTCAGGAAAAATGGTGACTACTGATTATCTTGTTATTAAATGTGTAGGCAAGGGACATATCACACTTGGAAGATCTCTACTGAAACACCTTGGGGCAGTGATAGATGTGGGAAAAGGCATCATGCATTTTGCTCTTCCGGTAAGCAATCATATCTTCCCTAAAGAGAAGAAGAAAGGTAAGAAAGGAAAGAACAAGAGGGGTAATGCTTCTTCATTTGAAAATATTTGATTCTTCTTGCTTCTTGTGCCTAACTTAAAGACGTTAAAGAAAAGTACTTGTTGGGAGATAACCCAAGAGTTTGCTTGAGTCTTGGAAGTTATTACTTTAGTAATGATCTCTCCTTATCCTTTTTGTTTGCTTTTTGTGCCAAGAATGACCTCTAATGAGAGGGAAGTAAGATGGAGTTGCTGTCCCAAAATAGATTTCCGTCCTCCACCAAAAAAAATCGCGAGGAGTCTTTATAACTCGGATTGAGCTCAAAATTTACGAATAAATCCCCCATGGTCTCGGATCAGCGAGATACATGTTCCCGGTGGCTTTTTTGAAAAGATTTGTTGCTTCCGCTGCTTTGCTAGAGCGAGGGCGCGGAGGTTGTCGGGGTACCCGGACGTGTGTGCGATCACGGATGCACCACTGCTTTGCGGTGCTGGACTTGATGGTGCTGGACTGGCTGGACCAGATGGACTTCATCACGATCTTGAGATCGGCAAGCGTTCGACTACATCATCCACGAGTACAACCTCGTTAACGCTATCCGGTCTTCGAGGGTATGTATTCTATGAATCCGTTGCTTGTATCTAATAAATAAATCTTGGTACTTAGTTCCCATCGTAGGATTTTTTTGTTTTCTATGCTGAAAACCCTACAGAACGAGACACTAGCATCATGGTCTACAAACAATTTGCGCTACAAATGCTAACGGTAAGTACGAACAAGCAGAGCATCATAAGTCCAGACAACAGAGAAGAATGATCACACTAACTCACACACCATGAACAAATCCATGAGCATCACAGATAACACATCACACAACATGAACAGATCTAAGAGCATCAGAGGTACTAGCGAATAATGGAGTATACAATGCTCAAATATATATGCACAGCTAGCCCAAGGTGAGAGGTTTCTTACTGTAGCTTCTAGAGGATGCATCACAGAGGTAAGGGACGAAGGAGCTGCCAGTATGCCGACCATCGCCGTCGTCCATGGAGTTGCCGCAAATCCGACCGTCGCCTCGGTCGACTTTGTTAACGGCAAGCTCACCGTGTCTGCCTTCGCCGGAGTAGATGAAAGGACAACCGAAGACTAGCTCCGGGGTGAAGCAGGACGACCAACTGATGTCGTGCTCGCCGGTGAAGATGGCAGGACCAGCGTCTTTGTGCTGGACGCAGAAGAATCGAACGACATCGATCTAGATCTGATGGGGGAAAACTCGACGGGAAGGTGGAATGGTGGATTTGGATATTGGGGCGGAACTCCTCCATCTCTAAATAGTGAGGGGAGCAGGAGGACGGTGAGCGAATTCCTCCCGCCGAAATTTTGCAGTCATGCGTGACCTCCCGCCATCTCCCTGCCTGCACGAGTTGCGACGCCGTGTTCCTCCATTTGCACGCAGCGAGGCTGGCTCCAGAAAAAGGCTGCTAAGGGGTGCTTTAAAGTTCGAACTAATACGAGCTAAAAAAGACATACAGACAACCAATCGGCTCATTTTCATCACTGCCTGATCTGGCTACACCATCTGCAGCCTGCCAAACGCGACCTTAGCGTTTGAGGACATTGTACTGTGAAAAAAAGCATTTGAGGACATTACCTCCTTGAAAAAAAATCAAAACCTAGAAATGCAAAAAGAAGAGGAGAAGCAGGCCATGTGCCCACCACGTCACAACTCACAAACCTTCAAGCCCTCACCTCAGAAGCGCCTCTAAAAAAAATACTGTTCCAAAGATTGCGGCGGCGGCGGTGCCGGTGGCGGGACTGAGCCAGAATCCCCTGCGCTGCCCAACCACAGGCCGTGGAGATGGAGGCGGCGGCGCCTCTCCCCAAGAAGAGAAAATCAGGGGTACCGGGAAGCATCGAACCGGAGAAAATCTCGAGCCGTAAGCCGCCGCCGCCGGCGGCCACGGAGGCGCCAGATTCCCACATCCAACTACTTCCGCCCGGAGCTGAAGGAGCAGAGGAAGGCGTGGACCGCATCAGCGGTCTTCCCGACGCCATCCTCGGCGACATCATCTCCCTTCTCCCTACCAGGGAGGGCGCCCGCACCCAAACCCTCGCCTCCCGCTGGCGCCACCTCTGGCGCTCCGCTCCTCTCAATCTCGACTACCGCGACCTCCCTGCCGAAGGGGACGTTCTAATAGCCCTCATGTCCCGGATCCTCTCCGCCCACGCTGGCTCCGGCCGCCGCTTGTGCATCTCTGCGCGCCACCTCTGTCACGAACCCGCCACCGTGGATGCCTGGCTCCGGTCTGCTGCCCTCAGCAACCACCAGGAGCTCGAGTTCTACTGCGCCGCTAACCGTCCACCAGTACTGCCGCCAGTCGTGCCGTCCACTTTCCGTCTCTCGTCCAGCCTCCGTGCGGTCACAATCGGTCAATGCCGCCTCCCCGACGGCATCTCCGACACGCTTCACTTTCCCCAGCTCAAGCATCTCACACTTGAAAATGTCAGCATCTCAGAAAGCTCTCTGCATCGCGTCATCGCTGGCTGCCCCGTCCTTGAATGCATGCTTTAGCTTTGGCTTCAGCTGTGTTCGGATCTGCTCCCCAACCCTTAGAACCATTGGCGTGCGTGTCGGGTACCCAAGACAAGAAGAGCCCCTGTTCCGGAAAATCGTCATTGAGGATGCCCCTTGTCTTGAAAGGTTGCTCCAACTTGACTTAATTCGGCGCTTGGATATATCGATAATTTCCGCGCCCAACCTGGAGATCATGGGCTGCCTTTCTTATAAAGGTTTTTACTTCTCCAACTTTCAGGTAGCTTCCTTTCTTTGGTGACTTCACCAGGTTTATATCCTGCCTTTTTGTGAGCAGACAAATATCGGAACGAGATCCTCTGACTTAGAGCAAACTACTGCAGAGGGACGTTGTTTATTTTGGATCGCTCGATGTCAATCCGATGGCAGTAGCTGGAATGCGCTAGGAACGTACCGTGGCGTCGGCCCAAAGCCTAGCCCAACGATCAAAGAGACGGGAATGGAGACGGGAAACAGTGCTATGTCGTTCCTTCGCGTTGTTGGGAAAGCAACCATGGAGTCGCTGATTCTCCGCGCATCGTCGTCAACAACCTCGCCGCAGCTCTACCTAACCAGCCGTAGCTCAATTTCTCTTGCTGTTTCAAATTCAGTCTCTTCGATCCATATTAGTTGATTCTAATTTGTCTATATTTAAATGAATCTAGACACTATTTACCATATAGGCTTATCTAAATTTTGCCAAATCAAAGTCAAATAATATGGATCGAAGGGAGTAGTATAATTTTGCCTCGGTGACCTCAATCTCTCTTGTCGTTTCAAATTTAGTTAACAACAGTGACTAGGTTGGACAATTCCTGCACTTTTGCAATTTTTGCACTGCTGTTTATGCACAACGATTTCGTTCCAAATTCAGTTAAAGATGGCGTGGCCGGACTCGCCATCTTCCTCTTGGGCAACGACGCCAGCATGGGCAACGACAGCGGCGGCATGGACAACGGCGGCGGCAGTATCAGTACAGGTCCGGCTCGCCGGCACTGGAAGGTTGGAGGAAGGGGAGACGGAGGTGCGGACGCATGCAACCTGCCAGCTGCGGCCGAGTAGGCGGAGCTGTGGCGTCCGACGGCGATGCGCGGAGCGTCAGCGACGGCAAAGGAAGGAGATGGGTTGTTTTCCGTCTCCCGTTAGTTTGACTGGGCTTCGGGCTGACGACACGTTGTGTTTACTGGAGTTTGAGCTGCTACCATCGGATTGACATCGAGCGATCCAAAATAAACAACTTCCCTCTGCAGTAGTTTGCTCTAAGTCAGAGGATCTCGTTCCCAAATATCATATATCTCCATGTATATAAGGCCTGATATACTATTTCATTCTTGATAAAGGGACCGCGTGTTGTGTTCCCAACAGTGGCATACACTATCAAGAATTTATTTATCTATGTTGAATCTAATAGCGTGGACATGGTTCTTAGTTTCTTGAGCTGCTTTCCCTGCTTGGAGAAGTTGCACATCCTGGTAACTGCACATTTGTGGTATCTAGCGTTAACTAATAAGCTACTCTATATATCCCCTAACATATATTCGTATATCTTTCTGTATTCAGCAAAATGATAGGGCAACAAAGACTTCATTGCGTTGTAAACACAAGAGTCACATCAGAAGCCTTGACATCCGCCTCAAGACAGTAGTATTGAAAAACTATAGAAACTATATGGCGGATGTTGACTTTGCCAAGTTCTTTGTGTTGCATGCTAAAATGTTAGAGTTACTTAGATTTGAGGTTCGATGCGGCTGCTGTAAGGACTTCATTGCAATGCAGCAGAGGTTGCTTCAGCTGGAGAAGAGGGCTTCCAGAGGTGCCCGGTTTGAATTCAGAGAATATACACATCGCCGTAAATTAGAAGATATCAAGCATGTGCAAGATTTGTCTGTAGCTGATCCTTTTGACTAATGCCATTGATATTTGGATTGCTGTGTAGGAACTGTTCTTGTTATGTCATTTTATGTTCTATCCAAACTTCATTAGGTCTTCTTTCTATTCCTTTGAAGTTTCTGCTGGTGTCCTTGAATCTTTGTGATATTTTAAACCAAGTACTCCCTCCGTCCCAAAATAGATGCCTTAGATTTGTCAAAATTTCAATGAACCTATATCCTAAATAGTGTCTACATTCATCCAATTTTTGACAAATCTGAGACATGTATTTATTTATTTTTAGAACAGGGAGTACGTAGAATCTTTAGAGAATGTGGACAAATTTAATATTTGTGCCTAGGCAAGGTACTCCCTCCATTTCAAAATATAAGATGTTTTAGGTTTGGTAAGAGAATATATCTAGGCTTATTTTAGTATGTGGATTCACTCCAAACATAAGTGAACCTATATACTAAAAGAAGTCCAGATACATTTGCTTCACAAAGCTAAAACATCTTATATTTTGAAACAGAGGGAGTATCTGAGTGCAAAGTTTGAATTTATTCTTTTACTTTCAATATTTATTAGGTTGTGCACCTAACTTTTTACATCCTGTGTGTCGTCTAAAACTGGGCTACTTCATCCTACAACACGTTTTCGTATTTGAATGTTTCAAGAGCAGGGAACTTTACTTTGTCTCTGCAATTTTCATTCAGCAATGCATCTTGGCTTGTCATCTTATTTACGTACAGTTTGTTCAGTCAGGTTCTTCTCTTCCATGATTTACATGGGAAGATGAGATCGTGCTTAAGGGTGTCATTTTACTTGGAGAGAATGACGAGGGTCTAGCCTAAACCTCTGGTAGTGCCTTTGCAGGTTGTATGCCCTTAGGTAAGCGGCCTCCCTTAAGCAAAACAAGCACATGGTTTTCTGGCAATCCATTTCTTTGAGTACAATGCACTGGATGGATGTTTGCATGGTATTCCTAATACCTTCCACCGATTGACCACATGTTGAGCCATTCTAGCCAACTTCATATGTTCTGACAGAGCATCACACTTCAAATAGGTGGATCCCAGGCCTGCAGTAAGTATAATATCTGTGATTCCTGTTCTCTAACGGGTGTATCTTTGTCAAGCCAATTCATAAATTAGAAAGAAAAATCCCATGTATGTAATCAACAGATGAAGAAGGGTGGGAGAAAGGTGAGGCGGGTGCATCCGATGCGCGCGACCGCAACGAGGCTGCAATCTGTTTGCACAGCGGCAGAGGAACCTTTCCTCTCTCTGCGCCCTCTTCAGTCATGATCAAGCAGCTTCTGCCCGTGTTCTTCCCCAATCGTTAGAGCTTCGATCAGGAAGATCGGCTCTAAAAACATGTGTGAAGGAGCACTCAGCATTTCGAAATCAGATCATGTTCATTAGAGTGGATAACTTTCTCGTTGTGTCTTGTGGGAGATCTGCCAAGCGACGAAATTGATTGGTTGGTAGCTTGGTTTGTGCAATTTGTATATGAATTTTTTTAATGTTTATTATGTGCAATTTCTTGTTATGTTTTCTCCTCGTAACTGGTATGACAGTTTGCTGAAATCATAACGTCATATCTAGAATACATTACCAATCCCTGGAACATGTTAAGTTTCTTTTAGTACACGAGGTTGTTCAGTCAGCTGTATAGCCAAGTGCCGTGGTCATGTCATTTATCGAATCATGGTGCTTAATGCTGTAGGTGAAGTTTGCGCACTATGATTCTCCTCATATGGTATATGCAACTTTTTTGTCTCCTCATTATCAGATTAGCAACGTACAAGTAGCAACGTACAAGAAACCACGACGATGAACATAGATGAATGATACACCTGAAGAGAAACTCATGTGCCAGAGCCCCAATAGTTGTGCATTGGCGACAGTCATGGCTTCTGCTTTCAGAGCAAGTGCAAGTTCTCGTGAGTGCACTAAACGAAAGACAACGATCAGCAATTTTGCAGTTACCCCCACGGTTTTAAATTGCTTTGTATATTAGCTTTGATCAGAGTCAAACTTTGTAATGTTTGATCAAGTTTGTATAAAAATTATTAATATCTTCAATATCAAATCAATATTATTAAACTCAATCATGAAATATGCTTTCATATTGTATATATTTGTATTTTAAATGTACTATATATTTGATTAAATTTAGAAAGTTTGACTTTGACTAAATTGAAAATGTGAAATGATTTAAACTAGAGAGAGTAGTAAGAAAGGATCACTTGGAACCTCAGTTACTTAAATAATACTTCCTCCGTTTAGAAATAACTGACTTGGTTTTGTCTAGATTCGAACGTATTTAGACGCATTTTAATGTATAATACATTCGAATCTAGAAAAACACAAATCAATTATTTCTGGATGAAAGAGTATATTATAACATTACTATGATTTACCAGTAAGCTGAGTTAGTGGTGCATACCATCATTTGGCATTTGAGGACATTGAACTGTAAAAAAAGCATTTGAGGACATCACCGGCTCGAAAAAGAAGAAGCAAAATACAGAAATGAAAAAAAAGAGGAGAAGCAGCATGGCTCAAGCTTGGCCAACGGGCCTCTGTTTTACGTGTCGGCACGTGGGCCCGCTAAAAAAGCCCGGCACCGGCCTGGCACGACCCGTTACGTGCCGGGGCCGTGGCCTGAGGCAAGACTGCCACCGGCGAAAAATCAACGACATAGGCACGACCCGTGACGTGCCGGTCGCAAAAAGGCAAGATTGAGGGTCAAACTCACAACCTGCCCTCCGAATTTCGTGTGCCTAACCAGCAGACCAAGCAACATTTTATGATTTAGAATGGATTAGAACCTTTGTTTAGATGGCCCAGCAAAAAAAGGCCACGGCCCAGCGTGCCTAACGTGCAGCGGGCCGGCCCGTGAAGAGCCGGGCCGGACTCGGGCCGCCAGACAGGGCACGTGGCTTGACGGGCCACGGCGGGCCGTGCCGCGTGCCGGCCTGTTTGACACGTGCCGGGCCTGGGCCATGCCGGGCCGGCCCGTTGGCTAGATTTCATGGCTCACCATGTCGCAAGCCTTGCCCTAGCAGAAAAGCTTCGGTCGCTCCCTGAAAAAACAAACCCTTGAAGCCCTCACCTCAGAAGCTGCTCTAAAAAGGAACACTGTTCCAAAAATTGCGGCGGCGGTGGCGGGGGTGAGCTAGCATCCCCTGCGCCGCGCAACCACCTGCCATGGAGATGGAGGCAGCGGCTCCTCTCCCCAAGAAGAGGATATCGGGGGTACCGGGGAGCAGTGAACCGGAGGAAATCTCGAGCCATAAGTCGGCGGCGGCGGCGGCCATGGAGGCGGCAGATCCCCACATCCAACGACCACTGCCCAGAGCTGAAGGAGCAGAGGAAGGCGTCGACCGCATCAGCGGTCTCCCCGACGCCGTCCTCGGCGACATCATCTCCATTCTCCCTACCAGGGAGGGCGCCCGCACCCAAACCTTCGCCTCCCGCTGGCGCCACCTCTGGCGCTCCGCTCCTCTCAATCTCGACTACCGTGACCTCCCCGCGAAAGGGGATGTTCTAATAGCCCTCATCTCCCAGATCCTCTCCTCCCACGCTGGCTCTGGCCGCCGCTTGCTCATCTCTGCGCGCCACCTCTGTCACGAACCCGCCACCGTGGATGCCTGGCTCCGGTCTGCTGCCCTCAGCAACCTCCAGGAGCTTGAGTTCTGCTGCGCCGCTACCCGTTCACCGGCACTGCCGCCAGCGGTGCCGTCCACTTTCCGTTTCTCGTCCAGCCTCCATGCGGTCACAATCGGTCAATGCCGCCTCCCTCCGACACGCTTCACTTTCCCCAGCTCAAGCAGCTCACCCTTGAACAGGTCAGAATCTCAGAAGGCTCTCTGCATCGCATCATTGCTGGCAGCCCCGTCCTGGAATGCATGCTTCTTGACAGTAACTCTGGCTTCAACTGTGTTCGGATCTGCTCCCCAACCCTTAGAACCATTGGCGTACGTGTCGGGTTCTTTAGACAAGGATTTTCCCAGTTCTGGAAAATGGTCATTGAGGATGCCCCTTGTCTTGAAAGGTTGCTCCAACTTGACTTAATTCAGCACATCGATCTATCGATAATTTCAGCGCCAACCTAGAGATCATGGGCTGCCTTTCTTATGAAGACTATCACTTCTCCGACTTTCAGGTAGCTTCCTTTCTTAGTCGACTTCACCAGGTTTATATCCTGCCTTTTTATGAGCAGACAAATATCATCCTATCTCTATGTATATAAGGCCTGATTTAATGTTCCTTTCTTGATAAAGGGACCGCGTGCTGTGTTCCCCACGGTGGTACACACTATGAAGATTCTATCCATCTTTGTTTATGAAAATAGCGTGTACATGGTTCTTAGTTTCCTGAGTTGCTTTCCCTGCTTGGAGAAGTTGTATATGGAGGTGAATATACATTTGTTGTTTGTAGTGTTAACTGCTAAGCTACACTTTATATTGCTAACTTATAAGTCTTTATGTTTTCAGCAAAAATATTCTCCAAG
This sequence comes from Avena longiglumis, assembly GCA_030063025.1. Classification (NCBI taxonomy): domain Eukaryota; kingdom Viridiplantae; phylum Streptophyta; class Magnoliopsida; order Poales; family Poaceae; genus Avena; species Avena longiglumis. The sequence goes on from CP125977.1 coordinate 503,468,712, forward strand.
TAATAATCCGTGGCGTCGTAAACACAAGAGTCACATCAGAAGCCTTGACATCCGCCTCAAGACAGTAGTGTTGAAATACTATCGTGGTGTCAAGTCGGATGTTAACTTTGCCATGTTCTTTGTACTGAATGCTAAAATGCTAGAGTTATTGAGATTTGAGGTTGCACGCTGCAGTAACGACTTCATTGCAAGCCAACAGAGGTTGCTTCAGCTTGGGAGGAGGGCTTCCAGAGGCGCTCGGTTTGAATTCACAGATTATACATGTTGCCGTAAATTAGATGATATCAAGCATGTGCAAGATTTGTCTGTAGTTGATCTTGAATGGTGACGTTTGATATTGGGATTGCTTTGTAGGAATTGTTCTTATCATCTCATTCTATGTTCTTTCCAAACTTCATTTAGGTCTCGTCTTTCTATTGCTTTGAAGTTTCTAGTGTCTTGGAACCTTGTGACATTTAAATCAACCATGTAGAATGTTTAGAGAAGTGTGGGTAGTTTTAATATCGAGCTCTGTGACTGCAAAGTGTGAATTCATTCTTATACTTTCAGTAGTATTTGTTATGTTCGGCACCTAACCTAATACATCCCGTGTGTCCTCCAAAGCTGAGCTACTTCATCCTACAGTAGGTTTTCTTATTTCTATGTTTCAAGAGCAGGGAACTTTACTTTGTTGCTGCAATTTTTTCATTCAGTTATACATCTCGGCTTGCTTATTTACGTACAGTTTCTTCAGTCAGGTTCTTCTCTTACAAGATTTACATGAGAAGAGATGAAATCTTGCTTAGGAGCACCATTTTACCTGGGGAGCATGACGAGCACCTAGCTTTGACTAGCTAACTGGAGATCAGACCTGCTCATGAGAGCGTTTCCACATGCTCTGTGCTTCTGTGGTAGCCTTTCCAGCTTGTGCGCCCTTAGGTAAGCAGCCTCCCTGAAGCAAGCATGCACATGATTTTCTGACTGTTCATTCCTTTGATACAATGCACTGCATGAATGTTTGCATGATATTCCTAATACCTGTCACCCGCTTGCAATCACATGTTGAGGCATTTGAGCCAACTTCATATGTTCTGACAGAGGAGTGCACTTCGAACAGGTGGTACCCTAGCCCCTGCAATGAGGAGTGTAATATCTGTGATTCCTGTTCTCTAGTAGGTGTATCTTTGTCAAGTCAATTCATAGTTAAAAAGAGAAAGGGTTCCCATGTATGTACAACACCAGATGAAGAAGGCTAACTGCGCAGCCATGGAGGAACCTGTCTGCGCCGTGTCGATGCAGCGCCTCATCAGTCATGATCAAGCAGCTGTTGCCCGTGTTCTTCCCCAATCTTTAGAGCTTTGATCAGGAAGATTCGGCTTCTAAAAACATGTTTGAAGGATATCTTTCAAGCTGGAACTTGAATACAGTTGATTTTCCTTCTGTTGATTATTACTCGGGAGAAGCCGGTTTTCTGTGTGCCAAACTACTGTTTTTACCGTTGTGGTAACATGGCTGCGATTCTTGAAATAGGGGAGAACATGGATCAGAACTTCCTCCAAATAGAACCAGACACAACGCCAAACATTTCGTAATCGTGGTGTTCAAAAAATGGGTTTCCTTGAGCCGAGCTGTGTACAGTACATGTTAAAAGTACTCTCAGGACCTCACAGGACATGTTAAAAGTACATTGCATTGGTACTCTTTTGTATCTGCATTTTGTATTATTTCCGAGACAGAGAAGGGAAGCTACAATAGAATCGTCTCTTACATATTTCTTGCTCTCTTTGAAGAAATGTTACTTTCAACGTCCTAAAATAAGTGATACAATTTTATCTAGATAAACATATATCTAGACTAGACAGAATTGCATCACTTATTTTGGGACAGAGTGTGTATCGTTGCATTCATGTTGAATAACTCTCACCGTCGCCTATCAGCATGAGTGCACTGCTTCCAATGTATGAGGCAGCTCCGCCGATGAGATCACCCAGTCTTCATTTTCCAAACGCATGAGATTTTTCAGCTCAATCTTTGATTGAGACCTCATCTTCTTCTCAGCTCTCACCCAGGCTCGAGCCACAACAACAGAGGCGGGGCACGCGCCAAGGCCTCCAAACGAGACACTAGAGTGTCCAAGTTTTCTTTTTCTTCCCCTGACAGCAGGATGCCGCATTGAGCAAGGTCGAAGGCTGTAATCCTTCACACATCCTGCATACTCGACTAAGGAGAGCAACTAAAACATACATCATTCCTCCTAAGTCAAACAAACCACATAACTGCAGCATGCAATACATTTGCAACCAAATTTCTTTTTTCCCTATGCCACATACCAGCAATCATGTCAAAATTGACATGCAGATTTTTCATCTTAGTTAAACTCCTAATATATATCCTCCCACATAATTTTAGCTATGTAGAAATAATAAGTTTTTAATGATAATATTTTTCTCTAATGTAGGTTATCTAACAGTGCATCAGTACTCTTCGTTTATGGTCGTCTCTACAATATTTAAAAAATCAAGACCTAATTATAAAGGTGTCTACACGTTTGAAGAACATGGAAAGGGATATTTTTATCCAACGTGGATGGCAACATGACCAAAGGATCGGTCCTCCATCACCTTAGGATATTTGCAGTTTCTTGATGTTTACTTATATTTCGTCTTTTAATTTTTCTTTTAGACTTGTTGCGGCTATGTGCGTCTTAGTTATATAGAGGTCGGGTATAATGCTTAAATTTTTTAATTTAATAAAGTGCCTCTTAGCGAAAAAACTGGAGCTGGGATGCCAAGATATTAGTTCTATAATTCTGAGAAAAAATGGGAGTTCTTCCATTCTTTAGTTGAGGGGAGCTCACAATTCTTTTAGGAATTTCACGATCAAGAACTAGTTTTTCGATGGGAGCAGTCTAGCAGATACCGATGGAAAGGCTAGACGCTTTTGGCAGGATGTTTAGCTGGGTCAGACACCTCTAAACGTCCAGTTTGTCAGACTATTTTGTGTGAAAAATATTTTGCATCAGTTTTTGAAGTTATGAAGAAGGAAATTGCCTTCTAACTCTCCAGAGATCGTTTTGAGCGCAAGTGGATGAATGGCGAAGACTTACTAGTTGACTAGTTGAGTGGTCAGGCAGAGCTCAACAATGCCCATGACTGGGCTGGGCAGTAACATCATCTCAAAAAAATTCAACGAAATCGAGGTATGATGCAATGCAATGAATAATTGTGGGGGCGAGAGATTTGCGCATGATGAAGATCTCACATTTCCTTTAAGAACAATTCTTTTTGTGTGGGTGTGTTTCAGAGTGGGCATTCAAGTAACCGAGAAATTGCTTAAAGACTTTGACCCCGCGAGTTGGAGTCGTGGTGGAGTCATCTCATCCTCGCCCACTAATCGTGGCGGAGGAAAGCGATGGCGATTCGCTCGTTAATCTCCCATCTGCTCGTATCTTGAGAGCTTTGGAACGAGCAGAGTGCAAGAATTTTCATGGTGTCACCACTAAGGTTTGCTTTTTCTTGGACAGGTGCTCCAAAGGGATTTATCAATAATATCGCAACGGAAAAAACTTTTTCAGCAAGACGAAGGGAGGCCGCTGTGGCCATGGTCGCTAAGATTCAAGTCTTGTTGTGCTCACTCTGTCAGGACTCGGGAAACTGATGCAGCCGTGGCAGGATTTTTGTTTGAAAGGAGTATATATTAATATCAGAGAGAAACCAATTACATCCGGCCTCTGCAATAACACATGTCCTAGCAGTTTTATAGATGCACACAACACAACCCCTAAAAAGAGAAGAATTACAAACAATAAAAGTCCCATTATAGCAATCAATTTTTTACAGCAGCGACACTAATATCACCAGAACAACACTAGAAGTCTACTCTCTCCAATAGCGACGCCTTCAATAAGAAAACAATACACAAGCGTCATCGTCGCCCGATTAAAGATTATAGATTTTCATCCTGAAGAAGTCATCACTCAAAAAACAATGCCTTCAACAAGAAAATTACCAGGCACAACCAATTAAGGTCAGACCTTGAGTTTTTATCCTGCAAGATGAGACTGCGAACTTCTCCTGTGCTGCTGTCCCCACTTTCTGATGCCGCTTCTACAAGTCACGAATCACCAAGCCAATTCCACATCGCCACTAGGACTCGAAACACCATTGGTATTCCTCTTATCTCGGCTTCCATGACATTCAACGCATACTGGCTTCACATGGAACTAAATACATGTTCCACGATGGCAACATGCCGCAGAGCTTCGCCTCGCTCCCTATGAAACCAAACGGTCAGAAAAACATGGTTGCACGCTCCGGCAATCTCCAGGCAGTATTCGCCCATGGGAGTTCGCCGGTGAAGCCTTCTGTAACTCGCCACTCCGACGAGATAAAAGAGGGCAAGCAACAAGTAGATCCTCATCTTGGCACAAGAGGAATCCTAGGACAGCAACCTTTATCCAACAAAGCGGACAAGCAAGCCCCCACGCCACCATCCGCCACTCAACAACGATGAAGGAGGAAGAACCTCCACCACAGCAGGAAATCGGTGCATGAGGTTGCAGCAGCCGCGGACCAGACCGCAAGGTCGGTAGGTCGCCGGTGAACGAGCGTCGTCGTGCAGCCACAGACAAGACCGCCGCATCCCTCCGCCCATCTCTCGCGTCATCCATCGAGGACGCAGCCGCCGCACATCCATCAGGCTTCGCCTCCGCGCGGGGGAGAGTCCACCCGATGCGCGTCCTTGCCCACCGCCTTTGGTGGCCGGGCGCCGCCGATGGTAGCAGCCAGGGTAGCCACGGGGGGATGGTCCTGGGGCGGGGAGATGGTGACCCTCCAAGAATTGGTTAAAGCGTTGAATCTGGTTAATGTAGTTAGTAGCATGATTTATAGTTCTGATTGTATCTTTTACCTTCCTTCTTTCTAGGGAACAAGTCTGCTGTTTTGGTTTGTTTGGATGTAACTAGTGTTGCCTGCCAAAACCCACCGGCGAGCAGCGACTGACAACACGAAGAGCCGGGAGGCTCCGGGATTGGTGGGCCTGGTCCCTCGGCGACGGCCAAAAGTTCCGCACACGTCTGGCTTGGTTCGAGCGTGCCACCTGACCTATACCTGGTCGGGAAGGTGAAGGATTGCTCCGATTGATTTCTGCATGATAAACAAGTATCGTAAAATTCGAGCTGTAATCGGCTCCCGGTTTCCACAAATCGGCTCCTAAAGCCGATTGCCCCATGGTTCTGCGTTAGATTTATGATAACATGGGGTTTTGCTTGATCACTACAAGTTAAATCGATCTCGATAGTTTAACGTTTTCACCGTAACTGGAGCGTCCTGGCGTAATTGAGCCTAGTAATACAAAGATGAAGAATATCAACCCTAGAGGAGGCCTAATAACCAACATAAAGCCAATTGCGGAGCATCCTCTCTAGAACGAATAAGCCACATCCTTATGCGATCGGATCGTTCAATCCGTTTGTAAGGCCTGATTACGTAGATATTAAACTAAACCTTGACGAACAAGGCACAACTATAACAGATCGAATCGACTAAATAAAGATCAAGCAAGGTGCTACCCTTGCACTTTGGGACACGGTGCAAGGGTAGCGAGATAGCTAGAGGTAGCATAACCGGCGATAATAATGAAGCGGCCGATGCTAGCCTCAAACAATCTATGATAATGGTATTACTGCCATCAACAACGCTTGACGAGTAAAACCGGGTAACGAAATAAGTGAATCGCCTAGATCGCAAGATGCGATCTAGGCGATGGCACTTACCGAAAGAAACCCTAAGAACAAGGGGTGGCGATGCGAGATTGTGTTTGTTGTGAGCGTGGTTGTTGTTTTCTTTCAATAACCCTAGGTACATATTTATAGTCAGGAGACTCTCTACTTTTGGAATAACTCTACAACTCTATCTTTACCTAAACATAAGCGGAACCTAAACAAACACGAATCCTACTATGATACAAGATACACGGGCAATTCAGCCCAAATCTACGCACTAGGCCGATCCAACAACACGTTGAATATATGTATCCTCCAAGCCCATCTTGATCACGGCCCATCCCGCCTTTGGCCAAAATATGGTGATAACACATGCCCTGGTTTTGGCAATGATAATTCCAAAACCACTCATGCGTTTTCCTCTTCTTCTCCTCCCCTTTTTTTATCGGGCTGGCGTCGGCAGAATGCGTGGCGAGCACAAATCACGCTACCCCTTCATCATGATGCCTGTCTTCTCAACTCTGCGCGGCGCGTGATTTGACGATTTTGGCGGTGCAATGGAAACCGCCATGGCATTGAACCGTCATCCACTATCCCTTATTTAAATCAGCACGATTCGCGGTCCCCATCTTCCTCCGGTTGCGGAAAACCCTCTCCCATCGGAAAAACCCTCTTTCGCCATGGCCTCCTCTGCTTCCTCCGATGTGTCCTCCACGCCTCCAACTCGATTAGCGACCGAGAGCCAGCGCCAGAGCATCCGCCTCTGGCGATGTCTGATACTCCCCACGATGGTGGGACTAAAGGGCTGGTATTCGCCGTCTGGTCGAGGAACGATCGTCCCGACGGCGAAGAGCCTGCGATTCCTCGTCGGCGAGGAACGAGGCGAAGCAGCGACGACAACTGGTCGTGGGGCGGCGTCGACTCTTCCGCCGAGGAGGAGGAATCGGAGGACACCTCCTCCGGCAGTATCCGCCGACGAAGCGCTTCGCTTCTGGTCCAGCGAAGATCTTGAAGATGACGACGAGGGCGAAGAGGTCCCGTTGGTTTCTTCAAGAAGCGGCGGGCGATCTTTGGGGCGCGCCGAAGGCAATGAAGAGGGGCGGCGGCGACGGCGGCGGCGACCTCGGCTTAGATTAGGAATCGAGTAATGGCCATAGCGATAGTAGGCCCTTTTGTAATCGATCATCACGTAAGCAATGATCTTTTGAATGAATGAAAATCTGATTCCCAAATATTGTTTCTCTTTGCTTCAATTTTGCCGATAACGAAATAGGTTGATGCTTGAGTCGATGACACCGTATCGGCTTTCATCATCTTCTGCGTATCTGATCAAACAAGTCAAATCGCCTGAGCCGATGACTACCCATCGGCTTCTCCAAAAACGCGTTACAGGTCAACCTTGATCGCATCCATAGACACATCACAACGGCCATTTCTTGGTTTCAAATGACGACTGCGACCTTCCTCAATACGGTGGATTCAAACACAAACGACCCAAATCTCCAATTGCCCACGAAAACGTGCCCTTACAGACGACTAGTGACAAGCAAAGATGAAGATGGCGAAATTTGAGACCGAGGTGGCCCTTTTTGTAACATGTGTGAACCTCTAGCATCGACGACCGTGCATCGGCTACATATATGTATATTTTTTTTTACTCGGCCGATTTCCAGCATCGACCCCCATATTTTACCTATCAATCGCTTCTCGTGTCTTTACCTAGCCGATTTCATGTAACGGCTCCTCCAGTTTTACTGTCCAACATCCCACATGCTTGGGAAATATTTCTTGAGATGTTGTCCATTGACTGCCACTGGGAACTTTATTCCATCCAACTGCTCGAGCATGTATCGTTTCCTCTTAAAACTTGGGACCATGCGGACCGTGCCAATTTGGAGACCATTTACCATATGTTGCATCCTTAGTCCCCAAGGGCAACGACTTCCCATACCGGATCACCAACGTGGAACTCCTTTGGCTTCACTTTCTTGTTGTATGCACGAGCTACCTTGGCCTTGTTTTCTTTGATTTTCTCCATGACCATAACTTTGAGCTCGGTTAACTCCTCTACACTGTCACTCATCAGGGCTGCATATTCTTGATCGTTAGATCGTCACGAAAAGTGGCGTCTTGATCCAGCCGTAATTTCCGGTAGGGGTAGACTTCTTGTCCATATACTAGATGATATGGTGAGGTTTTATTGCACCATAGCATGACATACGATAAGCCCATAACGCCTCGACAAAACCTCGTACAGCGCCTTGGGTGCTCATCGACTTTTCTCTTGATCAACTTGATGAGACTACGATTGGGCCTTGACTTGCCCATTTGCTTGAGCATAGTATGGAGATGATCTAATCAGCTTAATCCCCATGTCCTCACAAAATTTTCTAAATTCACGAGAAATAAAGACCGAACCTCCATCGGTCGTGATAGTTTGGGAATCCCGAATCGATGGATGACATGTTCCTTCACAAAATTGATAACATCCTTGAGTTCTTGACTTCATCGGGACAGCCTCTACCCATTTAGTGAAGTAGTCGGTGATAGCGGAATCCACATGTGGCCTTTGCTTGATGGAGGATTGATCTTGCCGATCATGTCCATGCCCCAACCTCGGAATGGCCAAGGCTTGATGATGGGGTTCATTCTTGTGTGGTACCATCTGGATTTTTCCAAATTTCGACATGCTTGACACCCTTTATAGTAGTTGAAACAGTCCTCAAGCATGGTGGGCCAATAAAACCCGATCGCTGATCAACCATTTCATCTTATGAGCCGATTGGTGAGTTCCAGGCGCCTTCGTGTACCTCGTGTAGGAGCTGATTGGCCTCTGCTGTCCCCAAGCACTTGAGCAATAGCCCTTCGAGTCTGTAAAACATGTCATCCCCAATAAGCACGTACTTCATGGCTTTGTACCTTATCCGTTTAGGTGCCCCAGCGAATCTTTCAAGTAATTGAAGATATCGGCTCTCGATCGTCTGCTTCTAGGCTGTACACGAACATCGGCTCCTTCTACCACATCCTTGTACCTGAAGCTATCTGCGCAAGATCGTTCGCCTCGGTATTCTGCGTTCGTGGGATCCAAGTGAAGTTGACGTCATCGAATTGCGTCATCAGCTTCGCGGCGGTGCAGCCATAATGGGAAGAGGGACTCGCTCTCACTTGTAGTCCTCCGTGAGCTGGAAATCACCAACTTGGAGTCTCCAAAATTTCCACTGCTTCGCTCCGGCCGAGGAGTAACTCCATCCTTGCGTATCGCCTCGTGCTCGGCTACATTGTTAGTGCGAGAGGTAGACAATCTGATGGAGAAGGAAAATGTTGCCCCCCGGGGCGACACGAGTAAAATGCCGATGCCGCAGCCATCGTCACAAACTGATCCGTCGAAAAACATAGCCCACGCTTTTATGGATAGTGCGGCTATGTTAGTGTTGATCCTTTCAGCGATAAGATCAGCCGGCTTTGTCCTTTAGCGCTTCGCGGGTTGATACCGGATGTCAAACTCTGACAATGCAAACATCCATTTGCCCAGCCGACCTCTTAACATAGGAGCCGACAACATGTGCTTTATGACGTCTGATTTGCATATAATGATGATTTCTGCTGATAGCAAAATGTGTCGCAACTTGGTGCAGGTGAAAAACAGGCAGAGGCACAACTTATCGATATCAGGGTACCTTGTCTCTGCGTCCAGCATCCTCCTTATGTAAAGGCGACTCGCTCAGCCCATCATAAAATTGCACCACTACCGAGGCGATGGGCGTGTCGACTCGACAAGTAAATGTAGAATGGCTGTCGGTGAGGTGGAACTAACTGCTGGTGGCTTTGTCGGTACTCTTTGATCTCGTCAAAGGCTCGTTGTTGCTACGCCCCAGTGAATTCCTCGTCAGATTTGATTTTAACTAGTCCCATGAACGGCTCAATCCTTCCTGATAGATTGGAGATGAATCGTCTGACGAAGTTGATCTTGCCGATAAGGGACTGCAGTTCTTTCTTTGTGGTGGGTGGCTTCATCGTTCGCACTGCCTCCTGACTTTTCAGGCCGATCTCAATTCCGCGTTCATGGGCCAAAAAACCCAAGAACTGACCGGCCGTCACCCCGAAAGCGCACTTCTTTGGATTCATTCGTAGGCCGAATTTTCTTGTTCGGTCCAGGACGCGTTGCAGATCGTCCAAGTGTCCGTGCGTTGAAGCAGACTTGACCACCACGTCATCGATGTAGATTTCCACCAGTTTGCCGATCAGATCATGGAAGATATAATTCATGGCCCGTTGATGCGTGGCGCGGCATTTTCAGTCAAGCGTCATGACCACATATTCAAATAACCCCACGGACCACAGGACTCGAATGCAGTCTTGTGTATGTCTTACGGAGCCATGAAGATCTGGTTGTACCGGCATTGCCGTCCATGAAGCTCAAAATTTTATGACCGGTGCTGCATTGATTAATGTTTACGCCACCGGCATCGGATACTCATCCTTTGGGGTAGCTCTGTTGAGATCTCGAAAATCTATAGCAACCCGCCATTGGCCACCCTTCTTCTCTACAGGTACGATACTAGAAATCCACTCAGCATACCTGCATGGTCTGATCAAATTGGCCGTCAACATTTTTTCGACCTCTTTCTTGACTTCTGCCAGAATTTCGGCCTTCATTTGTCGTGCTCGCTGCTGAAACGGCCGAAATCCTTTTTTGAGCGGGAGACGATGCTCGATGATGCTCCTGTCCAATCCAGGCATCTCTGTGTAGTCCCAGGCGAAGCAATCTGGATATTGTTTCAACAGGGCTATCATCGGGCCCCGCAGACTTGGCTCTAACTTTCTGCTGATAAATGTTGGTCGTGGCTTATCCCCAGGACCAATGTCGATCTCTTCTAGCTCATCAGCGGATGTAAACCCGTACCCTAGCTTTCCGTCACCTGTCAAATCGACGCTAAACACAGGGCACACGGTGGGTGAGGACCACAAAAATAATTTGGGCCGATCGCCTGAATCGGCCCCCCTTTTGCTTGCATCTGCCAAGGACGGTTTACACCTTATTATTTTACAGTGGCAGAGCATCTCTCTGCTACGACTACATGAACTGCTTGTCGTATGATCGCTGCTTTTTATTTTTTGTGGCCGATCGCGTGGATCGGCCGTACCACAGATGATCGTGGGATTTTCTACTCTGTAAGGCCAGTGGATAAGACCAGCCTCACCCCGTTTTTTGTAGCTTCAATACGCTCGCAGCCGTCTAGATTGATTCCAGAGATCGGCTCTTGGTCTTCTGCCTCCCAGACGTTCATGCCAGCTATGGAGATCTCGATGGAATCGTCTGCGTGGATGACCTCCGCCGTCCCCATCCCCGGATCGAATCGATGCATTGTGGACGGGATGCAGCAATTAGCGTGAATCAATACCTTCCTAGCAAGGCGGTGTAAGTGCTCTTGCTGTCCACGAAGAATGGCGTGGATGCGGTTTTCCTGCCCATCAAGTCCACGTTCGATACACCTTGTGTTCCGAAGACGGACCGTTGAAGTCGCTCAACGTGGCGTTGGTTTTGATTAGATCTGCGTGGGCGTCCCAAGCGTCGTAGCATGGGTATGGCATGATATTGACTGCCGCTCGGTGTCCACCAACATCTTGCCGACAGGTTGCCCATTGATGTAACCTCGCAGTGCAGGCTTTCGGATGTTTGTAACCCTTCTCACGTGGCTTCTCGAAGATAACGGCGCGGGCGCGATCAAAGCGTGCCACGGGTAGCTCATCGGTTCTTGGTGCGCAGAATTACGGCGGAATCGAACACCATGTTTGTGCCGGCCGATGTCTTTGCATCGGCTTTTATCGGTTTGGGCGCCACTCTTTCCTGGTGGCGGTCTTCCGTTTCAACAACCTGCCTTACTTTGGCGGCAGATCAGGTGCTTTCTTCAAAGCGTGGAGATACTGCGCTTCAGCTTCCTCTAAGTTATGCAGCCGCTGCACTCTACGCTTCTGGGTGTGTCTGAGTCCGTCGGGGCACCACCTTGGGCGGTGATACCTGTCTTCGCCCTTGCCATCCTTTGGATCCTCGAGGTCTTCTGCTCGAGCGGACTCCCTGTGACGGCCGTTGGGCTGAAGAGGCCCTAGACGTTTGAATCGACAACGGCCTCGTGTCTTCCTTTTGCTGACGCGTGCAGGCGTTGTCGATCGTAGGCAATCGGCTCATTCCTGCGCCCCAGCAATACCTGAAGAAAGGACAATCCCAATGCCTGTCTGTGCCCTCCTTCTCTTTCGACGGTCCCTTAGCAAGGTGCTCATGTCTTCCGTCGTCTATGTCGCGCTGGCGACGTTGGTTATACTGGCGCTCATACTTGTTAAGGAGATGCGTAGAATGTGGCTTCTGATATCGCACTTTCCTCACTTGTTCCTCTGTTAAGTACCGCTTTATCACTGCATTTGGGCGGTCGCATGGACTAGCCTCCTTTCTTTCCTTGCCCGGGGCGACCACCGTTCTCTTTGTACGTGTCATGGTGGTGCCCAGACCACCCATATTAACGCCGAGCAGAAATCCAGCTTACGCCTCGCGGGCTTTGAGTTCTACCATATTGGCCGGAAATGGGTTTGTGTCCACTTTCATGGCGAACTGCCCAAGATCGACGACCTTGTTCTATCGCCATTTGGATTTGGCGGAAGCTCCTTGCACTCGTTGGTGGTGTGAGTGAGCGAATGATGCCACTTGCGGTATGGTCTCCGTTCATCTCTGAGCCGTAGGGATTTTGTGGCCTTGGGCAACCTCACCGCTTCTCCTTCAAAGATGATCGAATATCTGCTCAGCTTTGCTCACATCAAGTCGAACCCTTCGCAGGCCCTTCTGTTTCACCCATTTGCAGCCACGGATCGCCCCGAGCCCATTCATTTCAGCCACCTCCGGTCCTGCGTAGGATCTTCCTCTTCGCATCGACCGGGCTTATCGGACGTTTAAATTTATCTTGGTACAACTCGGGTGACGCTGCTCATACATCGATTTACGGGCCATGTCGCCAATGAGTTGTACTCTACCGAACGCCAGATCCTTGATGGGCGTGAGAGACCCAACACTGCAGCTTCATCGCTTCCTTCTCGATTAAGCAGCGAGTAACATCGGTTCTTGACGATCTGGCTGGATGTACTCGGCTGATTTCTCCTCGCACTGCGCTGCGCCAGTGCGCAATGCCAGCCTCGGTAGCCTCGAATGGTGCTGGATGTGGAACTGCTCTTCCGATTGCTTCGGTATGAATTGAATCGGTGGCGTGAGGTGTACCACCCAAAGGCGGTCTGTCGGATTGCGCAAAGAATCTTACGCGCATCGATCGATGCGAAATCATGCCTAGTTGTGCGGTATCGGCTTATGTGCTCGTCGAGCTTGACCCTTCCGACCCGCTGAATCTTGAGAACTCGGGGAGCTTATACTTGGGTGGCGGCGGAATCGATCAAACTTCGTTGAATGCGGCTTTGAATAGCCGATTGTCCTTCTCTTGACGGAAGCGGGTCCTCGAGGATGGTACCGATTTGCTCCTTGTTTGAGCTGTAGGGGCTAGATTCTCATGACTTGCTCGGTGGCATACTTGGCTAGCCACTTTGTTGTCGGCGTCCATCCCAGCCATCGCTTCCGGACACGCCTGCCCGGAAGATCTGGCCCAAGGGTTCTGCCGAAACTCCTGCGGTTGCAATCTGTTTGGTGCGTGTCGTTATTGCGATCCGCACGTGGCGCATATATATCCGTGTGGGATCTCCTTAGGTGGCTCGAACAGGAATTGGCAATCGCTGGGTCGCCTCCAGCCTTGTAGACGAGCGGCGTAGCCGCTGCCGGCGGTTACGGGCGGCAAGTGCGAGCAGGATCTGCGGCCTGATGCAGGCGGTCTTTCCCCTGGTGAGTCCCTAAAGTAGGTCCCGGCGAGTACGATGCTTCATGATCTCTGGACTACGCGGACGCGACCGCTCAGCGTTCACCGGGCTCTCGGAATGGCGGTGCAAAGAATGAGCCACCATGTAGTTGACTTCTGTCATAGAGCCACAGTGCGTTCCTCCGAAGGAACAGACAGATCCACCTCATTAAGAGCGCCCTCGGGGGAGAACCCTTTCCACCTGATGCCATGCGTGCGGGTCCTCTCAAAAGAGCTGATGAGGTCTTCCTCGAAGAGGGCCTTGATCTCGTCGTACTTGGCCTTGTGCTCGCCAGCGGATCGTCGTAAGTGGTGATGCATTCTCCATCGCCGTTGGGTGTTGATGTAGGCGTTGTTGAATGTCCCACCGGCGTGCGAATGTGTTGCCTGCCAAAACCCACCGAGCAGCGGCCCGACAACACGAAGAGCCGGGAGGCTCGCTGGTGGGCCCTGGTCCCTCGGCGACGGCCCGAAAAGCTCCGACACGTCCCGGCTTGGTTCGGCGTGCCACGACCTATACCTGGTCGGAAGGTGAAGGATTGCTCGATTGATTTCCTGCATGATAAACAAGTATCGTAAAATTCGAGCCGTAATCGGCTCCGAGGTTTCCACAAATCGGCTCCTAAAGCCGATTGCCCCATGGTTCTGCGTTAGATTTATGATAACATGGGGTTTTGCTTGATCACTACAAGTTAAATCGATCTACGATAGTTTAACGTTTTCACCACGTATCGGGCGTCCTACGCGTGGTGAGCCTAAATGCGTACAAAGATGAAGAATATCAACCCTAGAGGAGGCCTAATAACCAACATAAAGCCAATTACGGAGCATCCTCTCTAGAACGAATAAGCCACATCCTTATGCAGACCGGATCGTTCAACCCGTTTGTAAGGCCTGATTACGTAGATATTAAACTAAACCTTGACGAACAAGGCACAACTATAACAGATCGAATCGACTAAATAAAGATCAAGCAAGGTGCTACCCTTGCACTTTGGGACACGGTGCAAGGGTAGCGAGATAGCTAGAGGTAGCATAACCCGATAATAATGAAACAGTGCGATGCTAGCCTCAAACAATCTATGATAATGGTATTACTCGCCATCAACAACGCTCAAAGACGAGTAAAACCGGTAACGAAATAAGTAGAATCTTGCCTAGATCGCAAGCATGGCACTTACCGAAAGAAACCCTAAGAACAAGGGGTGGCGATGCGAGATTGTGTTTGTGAAGCGTGGTTGTTGTTTTCTTTCAATAACCCTAGGTACATATTTATAGTCCGGAGACTCTCTACTTTTGGAATAACTCTACAACTCTATCTTTACCTAAACATAAACGGAACCTAAACAAACACGAATCCTACTATGATACAAGATACACGGGCAATTCAGCCCAAATCTACGCACTAGGCCGATCCAACAACACGTTGAATATATGTATCCTCCAAGCCCATCTTGATCACGGCCCATCCCCGCCTTTGGCCAAAATATGGTGATAACAACTAGTCAGCCCAGTAGAACCGTCACTTTTTATAAATAGGGTTTTGCTCTAGTATAATCTCCTCTCTTCAAATTTAGTTAAACTCATAAAAGGTTTGAGTCTTTGATTAACAGTCGTTGATGTGAGTCACAGATCAACACGCCAGTTCCTTATCGCCACAAAGATTCAAACCACTATCATAAGCTCTCATGTCCCTACTTTTCTGACATTCTTCGCATTTGACTTCACCATGGATCGTCAAACACATGACACATGATGGTAACAGATAGCAGAATTTCGCAACGCTTCCTCTTAAAACAAACGGTCAGAAAAAATACGGATGCGCATGACCGACTTTCTTCCGATCCAGCAATCTCCAGGTATAAGTCACCCATGGGAGTTCGCCGACGGAGCCTTCTAGACCACGCCGCTCCAGGCTAGATCAACTAGAACATGCGGTCAAAAAATCATCATCTTGGCGTGGGAGGAACCCTAGGACCACCTCCTTTATTCAAGCTGATCCACCAGTATCCACACCGCAGCCGACTCCCGATGATCGAAGCAAGCGGGCCAACCTCTGGCCCAGACGAGCCCGAGGTAGCCCCAGATTAGGCTCATGAATCGAGCCATAGAGATGCAACGGCGCCGCCACGAAGAGCAGACCATGCTGTCACCTCTGTCCATCTACGCGTCTTTCTCTTCCCTCTTCCACGCCTTCCCGTGCGTCCCACTGTCGTGGACACCACCGCTCTGCCACACGGTCTCCGCCCACAACACCCTAGTGTCGATCTCCCCATGCATAGGTTTCCCGACGGGACGCGCAGAGCCCGCCCACCGTCTTCGATAGCAGGGGCGTGGCCGCCACCGCCGGTGCTGCGGCGGCAACGGCCGGGGAGATCGGCCGGAGGGGGAGGTTTTTAGGGTAAAGAGGGGTCCTCCGCAGCCGTCACGCGCAAACGCCCCGAGAGGAAGTTTTTTGGCTAGACATGAATCAATGAAAAACCCTGCTTCGCTAGGTACCGGTTTCCTGTAGAAATGCATTGTATGCCAAGAGTTCTAGAGTGGCTCACTGTCAGCCACGTAATCCAAAAGGCTGAAAAATGGTCATTAATCTGATATATCAGTCCGCTCAAATCAGCTTGACCAGTCTGGTCTACAAACATGCATTGCGCATTCGTGGAAGGAATCCACCATGTTAGTTGTGCACGGTATGTCTCCGTAGAAAGTCGAGTGCTGGTGACATGTTTAGGTGCTTTGTGCTTTACACTCAACGAGTCCTCTCAAACAGATAGTGTTTTGGTCTTGTCTTTACACTCGATTGGTCCTCTCAATGATGGTGATTTTCAATTGTAATGAGGTCAGTGGGCACCTAATACATGCCATCGGCGATCCACTTAGCACAAAAGCAACACAAAACTTCCACGGATGTTTCCCAGGTTTCAGAGAAGTCCTCTCTCCAGCCTGAAAAGCAAATCATTGAATATAGCTGGTGCCATTAATATCTACTAGAATACTTGCAGGCGATTTGTATATATCTTCAAGAGTGTTTTTTTTCTGAATATAGCCGGTGCCATTGATATCTAGAAGGGCCCTAAGGTATTGTACGCAGATATAATCGTGTTATATAGTAGGTTTACACTACTCATTGTTAGCCTGCAGATAACAAAACTAGCTGACGAAATGGCAAAATAAATGAAAACTAGCAGAATCGGGATCACCGAAACAAGCAGTTGATCTTCTTTCATTTTCTCTGTTTTACATGCAAATTTGTAGCAACTAAGAGAGATTTGTAGCATACAAGTAACATGAAAGTTACAACAGATGGTACCCACATTGTGAGGAAAACAAAAAGAGAAATTTTCAATTTGACACAATGTTGGGAGTGGCCACTCCAACAATGACACCTTTATGCCAAACACATGATGGAGCGCACAAGTCACCAACTAGAGAGGGTGTGTATCCCCATACACGCCGAATGGGAGCAACTACCAATCACCAGTCACCTAGTAGACTATTATAAGACATGTTGAAAGAACACGGTCTGGTCACCCAGCTGCCTCTAACTACAGAGAGTGGGTATCGTGACAACTACCTAATGGATGGAAACTAACAAACACTGATCACCCAGTCAACTATTATAAAACCATATCAACGGATGACGAGCCATCCAACCCATATTTAACAAAGACGTACACGGATCTGGTTGAGCACCAACGACAGCGGGAAGGAGACTGGAAGTAAGCATCCACCACAAGAGCTTATAATAATAACTAAAACACCACAAAATTGACCACTACTATGACCGCATACAACCACAACCATCACCACCATTGTGACCATTGCATTGCGACCATGAAACCTTTATGCCTACCACATGATAGAGCGCACAAGTCACCAATTAGGAGGGTGGTTCTCCGACAATATCAGAATTTTGGATGTTATAAGACCAGACAGGGAGAAGATGGGCTATCAACCCATATCCAAAAGGAGTGCATAGATCTAGCCGATTACTGATGCTTCTAGATCAGTAGGAAGAAGATTGGAAGTAAGCATTGGTCTTTCCTTCAGCAAACACTCCGCATGAAAGGTTTTTCTGAGGAGTGGCGCTCTCTTATTCAGTCGTTTGTGTCTGGGGGTAGTGTTGCCATTAAAGTAAATGAAGATACTGGCAAATACTTCCAAACCAAGAAAGGACTAAGACAAGGGGATCCATTATCATCTTTACTATTTAATATAGTGGCTGATATGTTGGCTATCCTTATTGAGAGAGCTAAGGCCGATGGTCAAATTGAAGGTCTGGTTCCACATCTTATTGATGGTGGACTTTCCATTCTTCAATACGCCGATGATACAATTCTTTTTATGGAACATGATCTGGAGAAGGCGAAGAATCTGAAAATAATATTATCAACATTTGAGCAGCTATCTGGACTTAAAATAAACTTCCATAAGAGTGATTTGTATTGCTTTGGCGAGGCCCAAAATGAGTCCCACCTATATGCTGAGCTTTTCGGCTGTGGTCAGGGGCAGTTTCCAATCAATTATTTAGGAATACCGATCCATTATCGGCGTCTCACAATTGCTGAATGGAAACTTGTTGAGGAAAGGCTACAAAAACGTAGTTGGAAAGGAAAATTGCTATCCCTTGGTGGAAGACTAGTACTCATAAATTCAGTACTCACTAATATGGTACTGTATATGATTTCGTTCTTCCAATTACCAAAAGGGGTCTTGAACAAAGTGGATTATTTCCGTTCAAGATTCTTTTGGCAAGGGGATAGCGAGAAGAAGAAATATCGACTGGCCAGATGGAATGTGGTTTGCCGCCCGAAGGAGTTTGGTGGACTGGGTATACACGATTTGCAAGTCAAAAACACCGCACTCTTGGGCAAATGGCTTTTTAAACTACTTACAGAAGATGGTGTTTGGCAGACCATGTTATGAAGGAAATATGTGGGGTCCAAAGCTGTGTCTCAAGTGGTATGGAAACCCGGAGATTCACATTTTTGGGCGGGTCTTATGGCCACCAAGAAACATTTCTTTCGTTTTGGTGCTTTCGAGATTAAGGATGGATCACAGATTAGGTTTTGGGAAGATAAGTGGCTGGGCCAAACTACTCTTCGTGAACAATATCCAGCTTTATATTCGATTGTTAGACACAAAGGGGATACAATTTCCACAGTGATGGAAGATTATCCTCCTAATGTATCTTTTAGAAGAAGCCTAATCGGTCCTAGACTGGTATCTTGGAACAATCTATTATTACGATTATCCATAATACAATTGTCGGATGATGTCGATATGTTCAAATGGAAATTACTAGAAAGTGGTAAATTTTCTGTTGGCTCACTATATAAATCCTTGATCCAACCGGATATCCCGGTCGATGATGATAATAGTAAAATTTGGAAAATGAAAATACCCCTTAAGACGGAGATATTTGCTTGGTATCTACGAAAAGGGGTAATTCTAACAAAAGATAATCTTGCAAAGAGAAATTGGCATGGAAGTAAACAATGTGTTTTTTGTCATCAAGATGAGACAATTCTCCATTTATTCTTTCATTGCAAATTTGCTCGCTCTATCTGGTCATTCATCCAAATAGGTTCTGGTTTATCTCCGCCACGTTCTGTAACCAATGTATTTGGTAATTGGTTGCATGGAATTGTTGATAAATACAAAACTTTGTTTAGGGTGGGAGCGCTTGCCATTATATGGTCGCTATGGCTGTGTAGAAATGACAAGATTTTTAATAACATTGTGTCTTCTCCTTTGCAGGTTGTCTATCGAGCCACGGCTATCCTCCGATCTTGGAATATTCTCCAACGTTTGGAGTTTCGCGACTTATTTTTGGAGGGATGTACGCGATTGGAGGACACGGCGAGGGATATTTCTCTCGACATGGATGGCCACGTGATCTGAGGATTGATCTACCTTAGATTCTAGATATTTATTTAGATATTTACATTGTGTAATGCTTGTCTACTTTTTAAATTAGTATTGTCGTTTGTGTGGCTGTGTGCATCTTGGTTATGCAGAGGCCGGGTGTAAGCTTTGAACATATTCAATAAAAGCACCCATTTCCAAAAAAAAAAGCATTGACCATGGGAGATTCATCAGCAACAACCAAAACACTGATTAATTGATCCCTACCATAACATGTGTTGCACAACCATACAACATTAACCATCCTGACCAGACATAAATGACGATCAAGGTCCATTTGTAGGACCATTGGGCTGGCCGGGGAAAAAGTAAAACTATTGATCAAAACAAAGCATTACAACGAAAATCATCATCTGGGCGCATCAAGTAGTTCCCAACATCTAACACATTCAGTACACTTCGAGATATGTCAAACTTAAGTTCGTAGGTTAAGTTACATGTTTTGAAACTTTGTAGGTAGGGTATGGTATTTTGTGAATTTTATACAGACCAACAAATGCTAATAATAAGTTTTAAACTTCACAACTACGTCGTATTTTTCAGAACTTGGAATTACTCCCTCCGACCCATATTAATTGACGTGGATTTGTCAAAATTTGAATAAACCTATATACTGTATAGATTCATTCAAAATTTCACAAATCCAAATTAATTAATATGGGCCGGAGGGAGTATGTTTTTGTGCACCTCTAGTAAAGGTATATGTTTTTGTGCACCTCTCTCCCACTGGCTCTAGAGTTGGGATCAGACACCTGTATTACGGAATTTCCCTTTAGAGTTGGGATCAGGCACCTGCATTACGGAATTTCCCTCTATCATTCCAACCACGACGACTTCATGCCGATGGACGCGGCTTGCCTTAGCTCTGATCCGTGCTGCCCAAAGCATCAAACTGCTCCCACTTAGAGCATCTCTAACGGAGCCTAGCTAGTTTACGGTTTTCGGAAAAATCTATCGCTTTGTGGAACCTGTAAACGTCTGAAAACTATAAACTTTTTTATAGTCTGTGGAGAAACCTGTCTCCTGAACCCCCTAGTGCGGGAGGCCGATCCGAGCCAACCCTGTATCGAACCCCATTATTGCACGAAAGGGACATTTCGCTTCCCCCTCTCATGCCTGCGGCGCCGCCGCCGCCCCCAACCTCCGCAACCCCACGCTTTCCACCGCCGGCGCTCACCGAACCCGAAGATATGGACCCCAGCGAGCTCCTGCCCATCATTTCTGAGGCCGTGAAGCCTCAACAACCTAGCCCCGCTGCCGGTGTTGGCGCAGGAGCTCCGCTGGCTAGATCCGTCTTGAAGAGGAAGAGACTGGGGAACACTAAGCCAACCAAGCCATGTGGGACGAAGAAGACCATGCGCCTCATGGGCCTTCCTCCCATCGGCACTGAGCAGTCGCCGGCTTCCCCACAGCAGCCTCCGTCGGCCGTCACCCCGCACTAGCCTTCGCTGCCCGTTGCCGCACAACAACCTCCGCCGCACGACACCACGTCATCGTTCGTCACCATGCTAAATGAGAGCACGGTTTACATTTCCGGCCCGCGGATCTAGTTCGGCGATGATGTAGGCGAACAAGAAGACGCCGAGGCTAAACTATAAGAGATCGAGGATGAGGTGTTCGACACAGCTCAAGCATTGACAACAAGGAAGAACGGGGAGGTGAACTATACCGAGATCGAGGACACTTGCTTGGTCCGAGAACGGTCCCAAGTGTTGATCGATGATGTGACCGGCACAGACCAAACTGGCAAGTGCTACTAGCAGCGCATCGAAGATAAGTTTTTCAAATTGATGCCTCGTGTTGCCTATTCTGTCGCTCGGTCGTATCTGTCTCTACAAGGGCGATGTGATGTCATAAAACCAACTTGCACTCATTGGGCCGAAGCTATGGCACAGGTGAGGAACAATCCTCCAAGTGGTGCGTCTCCCGCTATGTGATCCGTTCTTCCCATTCCATGAAGCAATTGAGAAATTATGAATAAATTGGTGATTAAATTATGCAATTGAGGAGAAAATTTCCCAAGAAAGGTATAAGGCAATGAAGGGCTCGAAGAACAAGTCATTCAACCTCCATCATTGCTGGAAGTTGCTTGAGCGTATATGCCAAAGTGTAATTTGAGGGATCAAGAGACCGCACCCAAGAGGGAGACCATGAAGTAAATGGACTATGTTAGTGACGATAAAGGGAGGAACATTGGTAAGTCAGAAGGCAACAAGAAGGCGAAGGATAGGATGAGTCTTGAAGACGAATCATCTTATCTAAGGGACAAGATCGATTAGATGGTGAAGTCGAAGGAAATGTTGACAACAAAGGCGTTGGATATGAAGATGATAATGCATGATAAGAAGATGCTAATGAAGCAGTCAAGATGGAAAGCAATCGGAAGTGAATCCAAGTTCAAGAGCAATCTAGATGAGAATAGGCTCAAGATAAAGGAGGCCAAGGCAATGAAGGAGCTCATGGCCAATGAGAAGGAGATCATGATGATGGATACCTCAAGGATGAATCCAACTCAATTAGAGTTACATCAAATGATGCTTTCCGACATCTTGGACAGAAGGAAGCAAGCTCGTCAACGTGGTGGAGCTTCGGCAAGTGGTGGCGACAGAGGTGTGCACGATGAGCACGGAGACGACAGTGATATGGTTTGATGTTCTCTTCCTTCATCATGGTGGAATTTTTGTATTGATTTGGTATATTATTAAACATTTCCTAATCTATGTTTGGGTTGTTGTGATCGGGAGAATTTGATGTACACAACTTTTAACCATTGCATACCATGTTTGACTGTGAGATCATCGACCAGTTTGCTTAAATTGTGAACTAGTAACTACTTTTATGGGTTGGCGCAGAACAGAGCATGTAAAACTAGACCCATAAAAGTAGTTTTTCGTGACCTGTAAATGCGTTTTACGTTTCACCTTTTTATAGGCTCCGTTAGAGCTACTCTTATCCTCGAGATCCTCCCTATTTTTCCTCACTAAAAAATCGACATTTTTGTTCGAAATGGAGGATGAGACCCATGACCTCTGCACCAAAAAGACACATACAATATTATTTATAAATTTATTCAACAAAGGACTGATAAAGAGTATGTTGGAGATATGCCCAAGAGGCAATAATAAAATAGTTATTATTATATCTTTTTGTTTATGATAAATGTTTACATCCCATGCTATATTTGTATTAACCGGAAACAGTAATAATTGTGTGTTTTGTAAACATAAAATAAGTCCCTAGTAAAGCCTCTTGTTAAACTAGCTTGTTAATTAATAGATGATCATGGTTTTCTAATTATGGACATTAGATGTTATTAATAACAAGGTCATGTTATTAGAAGAATGATATGATGGACACACTCCTATAATAAGCATAGCGTAAGATCAAGTCATTTAGAAGTTCGTTTTCTACAAGATTTCAAGTACATAGTAACCTAATCCTTCGACCATGAGATCATGTTAATCACTATCACCGGATGAATGCTTTGATGACATCAAAGACCACTTCCGTAACTGGTTGGTTATAAAGGTGGCATTAGGTATTCTGAAAGTATGTATTGAGGCACATGGATCAAGAGTGTGATTTGTCCATCCATGTGACGGATAGATTTACTCTGGGCCCTCTCGGTGGAGTGTCATCCAATTGGCTTGCAAGCATATGACTAGGTCACAAGGGATCACATATCATGAAATGAGTAAAGAGTACTTATCGGTAACGAGGTTGAACTAGGTATAAGAGATACCGACGATCAAACCTTAGATGAGTAAAGTATCACGAGGCAAAGGGAAATTGGTATCGTATGTAAATGATTCATTTGATCATGAAGTAATCATAGAAATATGTGGGAGCCATATGAATTTCTAGATTCCTCTATTGGCTATTGATCAGAGAAGTGTCTCGATCATGTCTGCATAATTCATGAACCGTAGGGATACACACTTAAGGATTCGATGTTGTTTAGTAGATATGAAATGTGTTAGAGACCGGATGTTGTTCGGAGTCTCGGATTGGATGCAGGACATCATGAGGAGATCCGGAATGGTCCAGAGAATAAGATTCATATAAGGAAAGTCAATTTCCGGTGTTCGGAAATGATTCCGATGTTTTGACCAGAAGCTTCTAGAAAGTTCTAGAAGGTCCACCGCTTCCGGGGAACGAGGGGACATGAATGTGCCATATCAATGTGGAATGGTTGCATCATACCCTAGATCGCTTGGCTGGACAATGTGAAGAGAAATAATCAAACTCTAGTTTTAATAGTCAAACACCAATTTGAAAAGTCAAATCCCAACATTGAAAAGTCAAATCCTGGTGGAGGGAGGAGATGAAACCTCCTCTCCGTCCACCGCCGGCCAAGGAGAGGGAGTTTGGGGAGGAATCGGCCTCTCCCTCCCCAAACCGCCTCTCCCTCTCATAAAAGGAGGGGAGGGGGCAACCCCTCTCCCGTCAACCCAAACCCTAGCGCCACCGCCCTAGCCGTCGCTGACGCCACCTCCTCACCTCGGTGCCTAAACCCTAGCCACCGGGGAACCCCTCTACTCCAACATACCTGCACCGGGTTTAGGCGAAGCCCTATAAAATATCTACTCCTCCACCACCACACCGTCGTGCTGCTAGAATCGCGAGGAGATCTACAACCTCCGCTGCCTGTTGAAACAAGGGAGAGGAAGGTCTTCATCGAGTACCGAATGTGTGACCGACTGTGGAAGCGCTGCCAGAACGCGGCGCCGGAAGGATCGTCTACGCGATCTTGATATCAGCAAGTGAACGACTATATCAACCACGAGAATCCGATCTTGTTAAACGCTTTGTATCTTCGAGGGTTAGTGCTCTATCAACTTGTTGCACCGATTTCGTAGATTAGATCTTGGCTTGTGTGTGTTCACGCGATAGAATTTTTTTGTTTTCCATACTACGAACCCCTATAGTGGTATCAGAGCCGTGTCTATGCGTAGATCTGTTGCATGAGTAGAACACAATGTTTATTGTGGGCATTAATGCTTTTGTTGTCAATTGATTTTTGTGTACTTTGCATCTTGCGGGATGGTGGGATGAAGCGGCCCGGGCTAACCTTACATGACATCGTTCATGAGACTTGCTCCATGCTCAACATGCAACTTGCATTGCATAAGTGGCTTTGCGGGTATCTGTCTCTCTCAGCATAGTGAAGATTCAATTTACAACATGCACTTGAAAATACTTGTATCAATGTTGTGGTTCTTGTTTGTAAGTTAGAACGGTTCTTATTCAAAAGCCCCAAACCACGTAAAACATGCAAAGAAAATTAGAGGCGTCTAACTTTGTTTTGCAGGGGTATGCTGTGCTGTGATATGTCCATGATTGTGATTATATATGATGTATGCAATGATCCTTATTGTAAGTTGGCAACCGACAAGAGCCTTATGGTTGTCTTTAAATTTTGTTTAAGACATGCGTGTATATTATTCAAAGTAGTTGTAATAGTTTATCCTGGAGGATGACAACCATGGAGCAACACCATTTACCTTGACGCTACGTCGGTGATGATGGAGATCATGTTCGTGCTTGGATATGGAGATCGAAGGCACAAGGAGAAAGGACATATCATATCACATATTATGAATTGCATGTGATGTTAATCCTTTTATGCATCTTGTATTGCTTAGATTGCGACAGTAGCATTATAAGATGATCCCTCTCACCAAATATCAAGTAATAAAGTGTTCATCCTTAGTAGGCACCGTTGCTAAGACTCGTCGTTTCGAAGCACCACATGATGATCGGGTGTGATAGATTCTACATGTGCATACAACAGAGCAAGCCAGATTTGCTCACTCGGATACTAAGGTTGATCTTGACGTGCCTAGCATGTACAGACATTGTCTCGGAACACGTAATACTGAAAGGTAAAGCATGAGTCATATGATTGATATGATGAACATGTTGATTGTTCGCCTTTGAAGCTACATCATCTCTCGTGATGATCGGACTTGGTGTAGTGAATTTGGTTCATATGATCACTAAAACAATGCGAGGGATATTGTTTTGAGTGGGAGTTCACCTAGTTAATTTAAGTATTAAATATGAACTCAATTTATCATGAACTTAGTCTAAAATCTTTGTAAATATGTTGTAGATCATGGCGTCCCCTACCATCAATTTTAATGCGTTCCTAGAGAAAGAAACGTTAAAAAACAATGGAAGCAACTTCGCGGATTGGTTCTGCAATTTGAGGATTGTCCTCAATGCTGGTCAGTTGACCTATGTGCTGGATGCACCGCTTGGTGACCCACCTACAGCTGATGCTACCGATGAGGTGAAGAATGTTTTCATCACTCAGAAGAATCAGTACTCTACAATTCAATGTGATCACAAACAACACAGACATGATAGAATCATAAATACAAAACCATTAATCAAACAAACACAATAATCTCAATATCCATCGGATCCCCGCAAACACAACATGCATGATTACAAATAGATTAGATCTTGATCATGAATGGAGCTCACAAGATCTATACATGAAAGCACAAGGAGGAGATACAACCGTCTAGCTACTACATGTACCCATAGTCCAAGGTGGAACTACTCACGCATCATACCGGAGAGAATGCCTCCGAGATGATCTCCCCTCCGTCAGGGTGCCGGGAAGTCGGATCCCCCCGATCTAGGGATGATGGTGGCGGCGGCTATAGAAGGTTTCGTGGAATATTGATCAGGTACTTAGGGTTTCTGCATCGGGGGCTTCTTATAGGCGAAGGGGGAGGACGAGGAGGCGGCCAGGGGCCCCACACCCTGCCTAGGCGTGGGGCAGGTCCCACCCGCGCCTAGGGGGGTCTGGGCACCCTGGCCCGCTTCTCCGTCTCCCCTCTAGACTTCTTGTTCCCCACGGAAAGTAATTGACTTTGGCTTATGTCCCGTCCAATTCCGAGAATATTGATTTTCTGCCTTTTTGGAACCAAAAACAGTAGAAAACAGGCAACTGGTACTGTGGCAACTTGTTAATAGGTTAGTTCCAGAAAAGATATAAAAACACCTCAAAGTGTAGACAAAGAAAAGCAAAGTAGATACTAAACAAGCATGGAACATAAAAAATTATAGATACGTTTCCGACGTATCAAGCATCCCCAAGCTTAACTCCTCCTCGTCCTCGAGTAGGTAAGTGATAAAAAGAAATAATTTTTGAGGTGACATGCACCTTCACAATGAAGATCTAACCATTTGCAAGCATTGAAAGATGGGATCAAAAAACTCTAAACATGTGCATGAAAGATGCATTTCTAACAATAGTACATAGTAACTATGAATGCAACATGAAAGGCTACAAACAAAGATCATAAATAACATGCATTGAAAAACTTTTGTTTGTTTCACATACAGAAAACATGGCATATTGACAATCATCTTGTCCCTCATAGAGTAGCAAATAGATGCATAGGACACCTTCAAAGTTCACAAGGGTGACTAGAAACAAATAGCACAAGAACAAGTAATATCATAATATGCATCAATCAATATGCTTTGGGACACTGCACACATAATGACAACTATGCTCTCTTAATGGTGCCTAAAGGTAGAAGGCGGAGACTCAAATAATGGTGGAAGAAAGGCCTTTCATAAAGGAAGCAGGGATTTCAAATTTCATAAAGAGCTTCCAAAAATTATGGTACTTGTTAGCTTTCAGCCCTCATTGCCCCTATCATAAGCATCTTGAAGTGATTAAGGTTGAAGTGAACAAACTATGGAGTATATTCTTGACGAAGTATAAGTTGGAAATCTCAAGTCCCTTGAATACGAGGGCCACACCTCATGCTACTCAACTTCAGTCACCTGTAATTTCTTGTCATTGTAAGTATTTGCATATCATAGAGAACCGCCAACGGGGTACCCCTTGCACATGGTACAGGATCTATCCCATAACCAAAATGACAAGGCAAGCAGACAATGAGCATCCCAACGATCTTTTTATTTACTATGTGCATAGATTTTTATTGAGGATGCTTCATAGATAGCTCACTATGGTGATGCTGCAAGTTTCCACCATGATTAGGCATGGCTTAGGCTAGCGGCCCAGGCATTTCTCTAACACAAAATACAAACTCCATGGACTTACAAGTTCCCTCTTTATTTCAGACCGGTGACATCCATAGACAAAAGAGCATGATATCAACTAAGTACAAAGTACAAGTGCAATATTGAAAATGTTCCCCGTGACAACACGGTTCTTCTAATTCCAATGTATAAGTGCAAGCATATACAACATAGATGACACAATGGTTCAAGTTTATTAGGGGCAAGGAATATAAAGTGTGCCATCAAGTTTGTGAGGGCTTTAATCACTAAGTTTTCACATAACAAAATAGTTTTTAATTGGAAGATAGCTGAAAACAAGAATATACTTGGAATGGTGTAACACACCATGCATAGGAGTTTATAGTGGACACTTTGGAATAACTTAGTTTCTTGGGAGTTGGAAGCATGAGTATATCTTACTCATACAAGTGGAGGCTAGCAAAATACTGGGAGCAACCAACTAAGAGAGCAATAATGGCCATAATCATGTAGTGCAACAAAGCATTACTAATCAACGCATACAGTGGTACTACAAGTGTAGCATCCCAGTTGTCTAACCCCTGTAATGCTACATGTCGTAATAATAAAAAGGGCCACTTCCAACATATAGTTGTTGCATCATCATCATATCATGCTCATATCATCATACCACCTTGCATTTGAGCATCATATAAAACCCTTTCTTGTTTGGTTCTTATCTCATGTGCATGATTAATTGTATTTGCCTCTTGATATTGTATTTGGGTCTTGATAAATTGTTAAATGCCCAAGTTGAGTTGGGGGCATCTCTCTTTTTGACTCCACCACCTTTTCTTTCACCACCTTATAATTCCACCACCCAACTAATCTGAGCTTGGCTTTGTTGATTTATCTCTAGCTCATGTTGTTGGTTGGATCCACCCATCATCCCTTGCTTGGCCTTGCCCATCTTTTGGGAATGCACCTGAATAATGCCATATCAATCTTATTGTTTTCACAAGGGTAGTTGGGCATTAATTATCTTGCATGGGCCATGCAAGTACCACCTTCTCTAGATTTTGGCTTTTGTTTGAATTCTAGTTGGATCACCTTCCTTTGTTTAAACCATGTGTTGGCTTGTAGTTTTGCTTCTTCATATCATCTCCCTACCTTACCCCTTTAGCTTAACCCTACCCCATGCCCCATGCACATACTAGTGCTCAAGAGGCATGCTTCAACACAAACCACCCCCCCTTTCTTGGTTTTGTTTGGTCATTATTTGGATCATGCATTAACTAAAGAAGGACCCCATCTTCTTGGCCATCTCTCTCTCCCTCACCCTCTTTTTCTTGCTTGATCTTGCATAGGGCTTGCTTGGAGTTGCTTGATCAACCTAGTACCACCTCCCTCTTTCTTACCTCTCTTAATAAAACCCTAAACCTCCCCCATGCCACTCTCCTTCTTAGCTAGCATGCCCCTTATCTACCCTTTTTCCTAAAACCAAAACCCTAGCTACACCCCTTCCCTACCCTAGCTCTCTCTTTCTCTCTCTCACTCTCCATCTAGCACACCCCCCCTCACCTAACCTAGGCCGAGCCGGCCCCTCTCTCTCTCTCTCTCTCTCTCACTTCTTCCCTCTCTTCTCCCTCCCTGCCTCCGGGCCCCCTCTCTAACCCCACCTGTCCTCGACCCCTGCCTACCTTGCCCGTCCCACAGCCTGGCCCGGCCCGGCTCGAGCCCACACCCAGCTCGCCATGCACGTGAGGTACACCGTCGGCCCCTCCCCCACGCAAGCTACCTCACCCCCTACCTGCCCCCTCTCTCGATCTTATCCTCCCCTCGCCCCCAGCCTTCCCCAGATCCCCAGGTAACCCAGGCCTCTCTGCTTCCCCTTCCTTCTTCCTTCCTTCCCCAGCTCGCCATGCCCTCCCGTCCCTCTAAACCCTAACGACGGCACCCAGACTTCGCTCCAGATCCCGAGGCGCCAGCAACAAAGGACAAGGCGTCGACCTCCCCTGCTTCGCCGTGAAGCGCTGGAGCTCGCTGAAACCCGCCGGAGAACCTGCGCCGCCGCCGTGCCCGTGATCGCCAGGACGCCCCGGCCGGTGTCGCTTGATCCTCGCCTTCCGAGCCGGCCCGCCTTGCCGTCTGCTGGTGAGCCTCCTTCCCCAGACAACCTCTCTCTCCTCTCGCCGTGCGCCGTCGCGATCTGCCGAGCACTCACAGCCTTGCCATGGCATCTGTGGCGGCAAGTCGCGGCGATCGATCTGGACAAGTTCGAGCCATGCCCGCCTGGTCGCCTCCGCGCTAGCATCTTGTACCAAAGTTGTAGGCGGCTATAAATGCTGCGTTTTTCGTTTTGGAACCGTGTGGTTTGGAGCAGCAAGGCGTCGCCATCGTCGGCCAAAAGGTCGGCCAGCGCAGCCGGCCAGCCGCGCCACGCCGTCGAGAACAACGTGGCGATTTGCGTTTAGAACCCCAACCTTTTTCCCGCCTAAAACCCGCAGTCCTCGGCCCACCTCCCAGTGTCTGTTGGTTATATGCAAAAAGGCTCCCCAGTTCCGTGTGTTTCAACCCGCGGTCCCCGGATCGCCCGGTGTCCGTATCCGCCGAGCGTGTCGTATTTAGCCGGTCCACACATCGTGACGATAGCTAGGGTCAGCCGCGGTGCCACTGTTTTTCCTGCGCGCGTGGGCCTGGGTTAGCTCAGGTCCCACCTGTAATCGGCTGGGTCCTCTGTGACTGAGTGCAAAAAGCCTGGCTGCGACTGTTTGTTTTATTCAAATCTTTTCTGCATATTCAAATTCAAATTCAAAACCAGAATTCAAATAACTTTTCAATGATAACTCCAAATTTGACAAATAATATATGTTTGGATATCAGCAAAATGCCAGGAATTCAAATATACCATCCAATTTGACTTTTGCACAATTAAAATTCCAAGTTTAGTTAATTACCATCAATGCCACTGGATTTTCAATAATTCATAACTTTTGTTTTATAAATCCAAATTTAGCAAATGATGAGTCTAAATTGATCATTCGTGAGACCTTTCTGTTATGCTATCCATGACTTCAATTGCAGCATGCATCATATAAAAATATAGGAACAGCAATTGTTATGGCAACGAATGTGAATCTAAAACCAATTAAATGCTATTTTCTTGTCCTCCACACCTCACCATGCCATGCTACCTTACTTGCCATGTAAATTGTGCATCATTCATCATGGCATGATTGTTTGCTTGACGCATCTTATTCATATGCTTGTGCTTTATATTCATGTTGGCCTTGTTTGTTTGGTTTTTCTCGGATAGAACCGGCGGGGTCATATCAAGAGAACCAGGAGCACTACCCAGATCCGTCCTGTGCTTCAACTGAGATACCAGGCAAGCACTTCCACATGCTTGCATACATACAGTACCTATTGCCTCTATCTTATTCTTACATCATTGAGTCGCGATTGCATTAAATTGAATCCCAAGTATGCATAGCCTTTACTTTTAAACCCCACCAAGCTTGTTCCTCCATCCCATGAGCCCTTACTATAGGAGTTGTTTGAGCCATGCGAGTCGTAGAACAGCATGTGTAGGGTTTGTGAGTGTCTGTTGGATAATGAGGTACCTAAACAACTTAACCTGAGTAGTTCTGGGATAACTAAAGAAAGTGGCACCGGTGAGCAACATCTGCTATTTGGTTCTTCCTGCTCACTTGTGTCCCGTAAGACCCCGAGTACTTGATTCCTGTTCCTTGATTTATCGCGCTATCCACATCCGGGAGGTATATGGGACCCCCCTGGGCCAGAGCTTGATTCCGTCTTATTTCTTGGGGCCACAAACTAGTTTGAGGTGTTATTTACTATCTGTACTTATGCCATGCTACTTTACGTATTTAATTTGTGCGAGGAGCACCTTTGTCTGTTAGGATCATGGCACGATTCCGCGGTGTCGACAAGCCCAGCCACACTTTCGGGTTCCCAGTCGTTCACAGCCGTCCCCATAACCTTGAGCCCGTCTCGGGGTCAGCTGGCTTCGTTGCGGGATCTACTTAAGGGGTGGCCCCCTGAAATATTTCTGAATCTTGTGATTGTTCAGTCGTGAAAGCCTCGTTGGGTTTTGATTTGGTTTTTCCGAGGTTGATCGAGCGTGTGTTGCTATTGGTGCACCCCGGCCGGGTAAAACTTTCTGAAAGCCGTGTCCGCGGATATGGACGACTTGGAGCACAGTTTCTTGATCATAGACAAGCATAACTAAAGTACCGCTTTTAATCTGACCAAAGTAACTTGATTAGTAAATAGTGCAATACTCATGGAATGGTTAATAAAATTGCCAACGGATGGGGGGTTGTTCGTCCGCTTCCTTGTTGGTAAGCAGGGAGGAGGATGGATCGGATGAGATTACCATTATAACTGTTGTTCTTAATTTCACGGACATCCGTCTATCATTGGTTAGGCGGATGGTTAGCGTTTATCTGTAGAATTGCTAGGGTTTATCTTTCGCTGCAATTGTGTCACCCCAGGTTGTGTCCCCTTTAGAGGCATTAAGACTTGCTGAGTACCCTTAGGGTCTCACACGATATATTCTTGATTCAGATGAACAGGTACCTTCTCAGGACGGATACTGGGTGGAAGAAGCCGATGATGTGGGCAACGATCGTTCGGTGTAGAGATTAGGGAACGGGATCCGTGAGACCTGTAGTTGGGATGTGCTTATTTCTCGGCATCTTATGACGATTTGCTTCTTATCCGTACTCGGATCTTGTTTGCCGCTTCCGCATGATACTCTGATGTGTGTTGTATGAGGAGTTATCCTAAAATATAGATTTATCCAGGTCATTTGAATCTTGCCGTATGGCGTTGGTATATTTCCTTTCTTTCTAGATGGTGTGGCTCTGATGTACTCTTGTATGGTGGCTTGCGTACATACCCACTTGTGTACGTAGTTGATCCCTTCGCCTGCCGACCACGCCCGTCTGAGGTCCCGTTGAGAGGGTAGTGGTTGGGACGTCTGAAAGGACTACCAGTGAGTGGCTTTTGGGGCCCCACCGTACTATTTCAACCACTACCACTCATCCAGGCTTGTATCTAGGAGCGTAGTTCACCGAGGTAGTTACAACAAGTCAAGGACTAAATGATCATAGAGGCTATGGTTACTTGTCATAGTCATAACATGGTGTGAGTATGTGCCAAGTCAACCCAAGAAAAGCATCAAAGGAGAATACCACTATACTATGCTTTTGCATGCTAAAACAACGCATAATTTCTTCAAGGAACACCAACCAATCCCAATTGTTTGGAACAAGACATGCTACAGCAATAATAACTAAGCATAAGGTCAAAACAACACCTAGCATGTCATGCTAAAGTCTAAGTCACAGTCAATGCAAGCTCCTCTTGCACTTCCAAGCTAGAACTTACTACTCCTTTCCAACACCAAGCAACTTACTTGCAAACAAAACAACGAGAACGGGGGTCCAAACTACTTTATTCAAGCAAACTAAACAACTTAAGCAAAGCAAACGAAAACTAAGACGCTCCAAGAACAACACAACAGTGTATGAAACAATAAAAACGAAGTGTCTAGACAGACCTGAGCTTTTTATTGATGAAGAAGGGGATGCCTTGGGCATCCCCAAGATTTGAGGCTTGTGCCTCTTGGATATTTCTTGGGGTGACACCATGGTGGCATCCCCAAGCTTGAGCTTTTTTCCATTCTTCATCTCATTGCATCATTCTCTCTCTACACCTGAATTTTTTGCTTCATACAAAACTTCACACAATCTTCATTAGCAACATTAAGTATTCAAAAGATATTAGACCTCTGGCAAAGCTTTGGAACAGCAAGTCTTTTCACTAAAAACAAAATCTACTGTAGTAACTCCTTCAAAAATCTCAATTCCCCAAAAGAGAACTCAAAAAGGAATCAATAAGAAGCAAATGCAAATAATGGCAGAAATCTGTCAAAACAGACCAGCAGGTAGAAACCGATTTTTTAGAACACCTTCTGTTGCTCAAATAAAAACGTGTTGGACTAACGAAAGTTATCTAACATACTGGGGGATTTATTAGTAAATTTCAGCTCAATCCTAGTTACAGAGACTCCTCACGAATGTTTTTGGTGGAGGACATAAATCTGTTTCGGGACAACAACTCCCCAAATCTTACTTCCCTCTCATTAGAGGTCATTATTGGCACAAAAAGGAAACAAAAAGGATAAGGAGAGTTTATTACTGAAGTAATAACTTCCAAGACTCAAGAAAACTCTTGGGTTATCTTCCAACAAGTACTTTTCTTTAACGCCTTTAAGTTAGGCTTGATAGCTTGAAAAGGTGCTCACATAAGAATTATGAATTTAAGTCAAAGAGAGCATCAAGAAGAAAATTCAAAACACATTTAAGTCTAACCCACTTCCTATGCATAGGAATCTTGTATGCAAATAAATTCACAAAGAACAAAGTGATAGACATAGGAAGATGAAACAAGAGCAACTTCAAAACTTTCAGCACATAGAGAGGTGTTTCAGTACCATGAAAAATTCTACAACCATATTTTCCTCTCTCATAATAATTTTCAGTAGCCTCATGAATAAACTCAACAATATAGCTATAACATAAAGCATGCTTTTCATGATCTATAAACTCATAATTTCTATCAAACTCAAAAACAGTAGGATTAAAACCTCCACGGGTTTTTTCCAAAGTAGATATTTCAAAAGGATCCACAGGAACATAACATTCATCCTCCTTTGGTAATCAAGGGGGATAATAAAATAATGTAAGGGATAAAGAGTTACTCTCATTATATGGTAGGCTTGGGTAGATAATCCATTCTTCCTCCTTTTGTTCATCACTCTCCCCCTCTTTTTCATCTAATGAGCTTCCAGTTTCAACAATTTCTTCTTCCATAGGCTCCTGCAAGGCATTAGTCTCTTCCATTTGTGGAGAACTCCTATTAAAATATTCAAGAATATAGCCATTTTCTTCCCTGTAATTATCAAAGCAAAATTTAAGTATCTCATAAAACTCACATTCATAAGGTGCATCATCATTATTTTCAAGCAAGCTGGCAAGTTCAAATGCATCCTTGAAGGAAATAAATTCTTCAATTTGCTCCACATCATAGAAGTCATAATTAACATAAGAGTATATGGTAACATTATCATTATACTCACATTTAAAAGGGAGGTGTTTATACCTCCTACAACAACAAGCTTTATCAAAGCAATAAGTAACATTATAAGTAGGGCACACGCCTCTAGCAATAGTATTCAACCTATCAATTTGTTCCCATAAGTGTTTCCCTTTTTGTGACAAACGGTGTTCCTTATAATAATACTTTTGTTCTTCCATGAACCCACCTTGCCAATAAGAACTAGTTTCAAAGAAACCATCCATTGATAGAAAGCATGACCAAGCAAGGCAATAACAGACCACCATCTAGAGTAGGAACTAATTTTTTTGTGTTTTTGAATAAATCAAGCAAACCAAACTAGACTAATTTTTTTAGGTTTTTTGAAATGAGGCAAACAAAACCAAGCAAAATAAACAAAGCAAACTAAAAACAAATAAAGAGAGAGGAAGTGAAGGACTCCCCTAGTGAAGGCGTCCTTAGCCTCCCCGGCAACGGTGCCAGAAAACTTGTTTGTGCTCGACGTGGGAGCACTTCGTTGGAAACCCCAAGAGAAAGGTGTGATGAGCACAACAACAAGTCTTCCCTCAGTAGAGATCGAGGTTATCGAACCAGAAGGAGGTAGGAAACGTTACACAGGTGTTGCAAGAAACGCGGAGACCTGCACAACACAAACTCAATACTTTGCCCCAAAGAACAGTGAGGTTGTCAAGCTCACCGGTTTGCTGTAACAAAGGATTCAACGTATGGTGTGAAAGGTAATGGTTTGCAGCAAGTAAACAAGTAACAATGGAAAGTGTATCAATGGTAAATATTGGACCGGGGTCCATAGTTCACTAGAGGTGCTCTCCTTAGATAAACAACATGGCATGAAGGGTAAACAAATTACAGCGGGGCAATTGACAGGAACTGAGCAAGGCATAACAATGCAATACTAGTCAAAAAGATCCTATGAGATTCGATTGGGCAATACAACAAGATACATAGACCGCCATCCAACTGCATCTATGACTAGAAGTCCACCTTCAGGTTATCATCCAAATCCCCTCCAGTATTAAGTTGCAAGCAACAGACAACTGCTTTAAGCAAAGTGTGTAAGGTAAACAGTCCACATGTTCCATGAACAAGAGAGCATTGTTTTCTCCCTAGTGGCAACAACACATCTACAACCGAAGAGATTTCTGTCACTTCCCTTGGAAACTAGAGGCATGAACCCACTATCGAGCAAAAATACCCCCTCTTAGAGTCACTAGCAACTACTTGGCCAAGATAGATACTAACAACGGAGAGCATGCAAGATCACAAACAACATAGACATGATGGAATCATAAAGACAAAACCATTAATCAAACCAACATAATAATCTCAATATCCATCGGATCCCCGCAAACACAACATGCATGATTACAAATAGATTAGATCTTGATCATGAACGGAGCTCACAAGATCTATACATGAAAGCACAAGGAGGAGATACAACCGTCTAGATACTACATGGACCCATAGTCCAAGGTGGAACTACTCACGCATCATACTGGAGAGAAGTCCTCCGGGATGATCTCCCCTCCGGTAGGGTGCCTGGAAGAACTTCGGATCCCTCGCGATCTAGGGACGACGGTGGCGGCGGCTACAGAAGGTTTCGTGGAATTTTGATCGGGTACTTAGGGTTTCTGCATCGGGGGATTCTTATAGGCGAAGGGGGAGGCCGAGGAGGCGGCCAGGGGCCCCACACCCTGCCTAGGCGCGGGGCAGGGCCCACCCGCGCCTAGGGGGTCTGGGCACCCTGGACCGCTTCTCCGTCTCCCCTCTGGACTTCTTGTTCCCCACGAAAATTTATTGACTTTGGCTTTTTTCCCGTCCAATTCCGATAATATTGATTTTCTGCCTTTCTGGAACCAAAAACAGAAGAAAACAGACAACTGGCACTGTGGAAACTTGTTAATAGGTTAGTTCCAGAAAAGATATAAAAACACCTCAAAGTGTAGACAAAGCAAAGCAAAGTAGATACTAAACAAGCATGGATCATCAAAAATTATAGATACGTTTCCAACGTATCACTGGTCCTAAGCCTGATACTTAGTTCTTTTACTTCAAGGAAGTTGGTCACTAGAAGCGGAATTTCCCCAAGTACCTGGAAGATCTGAAGAATAGCAACATGAAGAAGAAAGGTATAATCAATATACATGTTATTGATGTGTATCTTACTAGTAGTCGTAGTAGTGCCTAGGTATTTGATACTGGTTCGGTTGCTCATATTTGTAACTCGAAACAGGTACTACAGGATAAACAGAGACTAGCAAGAGACAAGGTGACGATGCACGTTGTAAATGGCTCCAAGGTTGGTGTGATTGCTGTCGGCACGCTCCCTCTTCACCTACCATCGGGATTAGTTTTATACTTAAATAATTGTTATTTGGTGCCTGCGTTAAGCATGAACATTATATCTAGATCTTGTTTATTGCGAGACGGTTACTTGTTTAAGTCCTAGAATAATGGCTGTTCAATTTATATGAGTAATATCTTTAATATTTAGGAACCTATGATAGATGGTCTTTTCTTATTGAATCTCGATAGTAGTGATACACATATTCATAATATAGATGCTAAACGTTTGAAATTCAATGATAATTCTATATACATGTGGCACTGTCGTCTTGGTTACATTGGAGTGAAGAGTATGAAGAAACTCCATACCGATGGACTTCTTGAATCACTTGAAAGATTTGAAGCATGTCTGATGGAAAAAATGATTAATAATCCATTCTCTGGCATAATGGAGCGAGCTACGGACTTATTGGAAATCATGCATACTGATGTGTGTGACCCGATGAGTGTGGCATCACGCGGTGGTTATCGTTATGTTCTTACTTTCAAGGATGACTTGAGTAAATATGGGTATATATATTCCATGAAACATAAGTTCAAAACTTTCGAGAAGTTTAAGGAATTTCAAAGTGAAGTAGAGAATCAACGTAACAACAAGATTAAATTTCTGCGATCTGATCGTGGAGGTGAGTATCTAACTTACGAGTTTGGCGAGCATTTGAAGAGATGCGGAATACTTTCACAATTGACACCGCCGGGAACACCACAATATAATGGTGTGTCCGAACATCGTAATCGAACTATCTTAGATATGGTTCAGTCTATGATGTCTCTTACAGTTTTACCGTTATAATTTCGGGCACCATCGTAATCTTTCGACCATGAGATCATGTTAATCACCATCACCGGATGAATGCTTTGATGACATCAAACACCACTTTCATAACTGAGTGGTTATAAAGGTGGCATTAGGTATTATGAAAGTATGTGTTGAGGCACATGGATCAAGAGTCGGATTTGTCCATCCATGTGACGAATAAATATACTCTGGGCCCTCTTGGTGGAGTGTCATCCAATTGGCTTGCAAGCATATGACTATGTAGAGGTCCCAATCTTTAATAAGATAGAGCCCCCCTGTGTTTACAATGCTAGTCCCTGGATCAATAGCTAGCATCCACAGTTAAGATGTAATATCAAGATACAAAGGTCATATTATAACTTTATAACTAGGAATAACATAATTTTATTACATCACACATAGCTCATATGGCTATTACATTACATTGCAGCGGAATAACTATAAGCATGGGGTCTTTCATCTTCAAAGTGCCACAGGCAGATGTTGGTTGTAGACTTTGTAATCCTAATCAATCAATCTTCACTAAAACAATCAAACCTGTAACATACAAGTTACAGCCACAAAGGGTCAATACATTAGAATTGTATTGGCAAGTGATACTATGGTAGTATAGTGGAGTCTATCATCTATATGCATTTGGCTAAGTGGGGTTGAGGCTTGCATTGCTCAAAATAGATTTTTCCTTAACATTTGAAAATACTAAGTTTTTGTTTTGACAAAATCTTTTCCAAAGCTTCTCTCAATCAAAGATTGAAGATTTCAAACAACCCTTGTTCAAACCACAAGATTTTAACTTAGAAATTTGAATGATGAGATTCTTGATTGTTTCCATGTCTTGATGCTCAAATTGTCCTTTACCAGGGACATGGCTAAGTACTTAGATTTTACACTCTGCAGAGGTGGTGCACTTTCCCCACAAGACTTGGTTTCCCAAGACAAGATCTTTCAGAAGCCTTCCCTTAGACCAAAATGGACGCGTTCCAACCTATCAAACACTACCACCCACTGTCCATATGGCTAAGTTCTTGCAACCTATGTGATCATGGCAGAGCCCATATTGCCAAGTGGTTGCACTTGAAGCTTCTCAACATTTGACATCTCAAATCTCTTTGTTCCTGGGTGGCAATCCACAAGTGAGATACACAAGGTCAACCATATACATGGTCCTTGTGAACCACTCAACCAAAAACCACCAATCAATCCCATTCCACCCAGGTGATTCATTAACTTAGTTGTTTTATTAGACAAAATCACAAGTCCTTAGATTTAGAATATTTTTCCATAGTGTGAATATATATTCTACCCATGTTTTCTATTAGCTAGGCTAAGCTTGATAGTAATAGGAATCTTAACTTAGTAAAATCCTACTAAGGATTCATCTACTAGGTTTTCTTATAGCAAGGTCTATACATAGCAAAATCCATGCAAGTTTTACTTAGAGAAAAATCACTAATGCATAGTGAAAGTAATGGGACAAAAGTATGAAGCATCACTTGCCTTTTTGGTAGAGTATAGGTTCACTCCTTGTCCTTGCAACAATCACACTCTTCAAGTCACTATAAATCAATTAAGCAAGGTACAAACTCAATCTACCAAACAAGCAAAACAACACACATAAAATGACAAAGTCAAAGAGATGCATGCAAGCATGCCAAGCTTTGTTTTGTTTGAAAAAGTGGTTACTAATGGGTCATAAATATTGGAATACACCTAATGGTCATTTTGTATAGTGGCAAAGTCATTTGTAAAAGGTTTCACTACAAAAACCATTTTCAAAACAAAGTGTCATTTTATGTGGTGAATTTTATTTTTATCAAAGTAAAACTTTATGTTTTTCACCAAATGAGTTGCTATTGCAAAACTTGGTGTTTTGGGTCAGTAGGTTTGTCTAAAACATTTTCCCAAAGTTTTTACTAAAAAGCATTTTCATAAACAAAACAATAGTTTTATTTAGCTAGAAATGGAATAAACCAATTAATCCATTTTAAACTTTTCCAAATCCATTTTCCAAATCATGGGTTGGTTCCTAGGGTCAGTAAGGTCACAACAAACCATTTTTCAAAAGTTTTAATCCAAAAATCATTTTTAAACAATTTTTACATCCTTAACAAGCATACAAACGTTTCTGCAAATTCAAACAAGCTAACAGATACTATTTGCCAAACTAAGGGCATGGTTGGCTAGGGCTTGTTCCACTGAATCCATTGATATAAAATTTGTAAAATTTGGACGTGTGGTTTGAAAGTTATACCAATTACAAATTTGCATTCTAATCAGATCAAAATCCTGTTTTAAAATGAATCCAGTCCACGTGGCTGTTTCTGATTCGCCCATACCCTTTCGGTTGGATCGACTGCCATGGCGCGTTAGATCAAGTCAGATCGTGTGGCATAGAACGCATACCCTTTCGGTTTTAAGTGATCCTATATAAGCCTTAGGATCCATATCCAACGGTCCTGGTCTAATGACCTAAGACTAGCGGCGCTGGTCTCTGGCGCGCGGCGGCAGCGGCTTGTCAGTGGCGTCGCCGGCGTTGTAGGAAGCGAGAAGGAGGGAGAGGGTGATCACCTGGTTCGCTGAACGATGCTGATACTCAACGTGCTCTCGGGGAAGCAGGGGGCGCACGAGGGTAGTGATAATTTCTCGCCGGAGTGGAGCTGCGCCTCGGCCAAGCTCAGTCGTCGTCGAGGACGGAGCTGTGGATCACCCGGAGACAAACGAAACACATAGTTAGGCGCGCAAGGACACAGCGAAGGTGGGCGCGTGATCGAGAGGGGTCGGGGTAGTCTGGTTTACCAGGGAGGTTTCGCCGGAGTAGACGCGCCGGCGGTGGTGCTCAGATGTTTGACAAAGCCGAGCGTCTGGAGTGTCCATGCCAGCGGTTGAAGCAGGAGAACGCCAGCGATTGAACAAGCTCGCGTGCAGAGAGTTGAGGGTGGCGGCGTGGCGGAATTTCAGCGGAGCTCCGGAGTCGAGGGGTTGTTGAGCAAAATTTGTCGGTCCGAGGCGTGCTTGAGGGAGGAATCGAGAGGGCGAGAGGATGCGCTGGCGTTTAAATGTGCATGGTCGCTGCGAGTAATGGTGGCCGCGTTAAGACGAATTCATGCCGCGAAATCAAAGCCTGCAACGGTGACGGGGGAGGAAGAACGGGTCGTGGGGGTGGGGAAGATGACAGCGTGTCTGCGGGGTCCTCTGGCAGCGAGAGAGGGAGTGAGGGGGAGGGTCCACCGGTCGGTGTCTGCGCGGGTTTCTTCTGTGGTGAAGAAAAACGGTTCGGGGGCGAGGGTGAGGTGGGCTAGGTGGGCTGCTGCTGGGTTAGTTGGGCCGGCTAGGCTGGGTCGACTTGTTCTTATTTTTTTCTGTCTGATTGATTTATCTTTTTCCATTTCTATTTACTGATTTGAATTTCAAACAAACAATCCAATCAACCAAATCAATTCAAACAAACACCACACTTCACAACTTTTGAACTTGGTTCTGTTTAGTAACAAATACCAAAATTCCAAAATAAAATAATATTTTAATTCATTTTAGGATCCATTCATTAATTAAATAAAATGGACCTTTAGTTATTTAATCAAATAGGGTTTGATTTATTTAATAAAATCTTCATTTGAAATCCAAATATTTTCAAAACCAAAACAGTAGGTTTTATTTGGAAATAAAGAATACTTGGAATCTTGTTTAAAACAAAATAACCTTTTATTTTAGGGTCCATTAATAATTAAATACAATATACCTTCATTATTAAATCAATTAGGATTTATTTTATTTAAGATATTTATTTTGAAATCTAAAATAAAGCCAAAACACTTCAGTAGTTTTTATTTGAGAATATAAAATACTCAGAAAACTTATTTAAAATAATTTAATAAGTTTTGATGTTTTATTTAAAATGGTAAACCTTTTATTTAAATAAAATTTGGATATTATTTTATTTAAATAAACCTTTATTATTTTTATTCAAAACAAAACATTTAATTCAAAGCTTGGCCAAGGTTTAATTTGGCTTTATAAAATAATCTTTATTTTATGAATCCACCTTTTCTTTTGAAAACCAAATCTTTTATTTAAAAGATCCAAAATAGTAATTCCAAAACATTTTAATTTCCTTTATTAAATGTTTATCTTTATAAATCTCTTTAGGATTTTATTTAATTCAAGTGGGTTTGAAGTTCCAATTGAATTCAAAAAGTTTCTTCTGGCCCTGAAAATCAAACAAAGTTTTATTTTATTCATTTATTTTCACATTACAAGATTTGGAAAATCTTGGGATGTGACAGACTAGGTCACAAGGGATCACATATCACGGAACGAGTAAAGAGTAATTATTGGTAACGAGGTTGAACTAGGTATAAGAGATACCGACGATCAAACCTCGGATGAGTAAAGTATCGTGAGACAAAGGGAAATTGGTATCGTATGTAAATGGTTCATTTGATCACGAAGTAATAGTATAAATATGTGGGAGCCTTATGAATTTCCATATTCTTCTATTGGTTATTGATCGGAGAAGTGTCTCGATCATGTTTGCATAATTCACGAACCATAGGGAGACACACTTAAGGATTCAATGTTGTTTAGTAGATATGGAAATGTGTTAGATACCGAATGTTGCTCAGAGTCTCGGATTGGATCCAGAACATCACGAGGAGATCCGGAATGGTCCGAAGAATAAGATTCATATAAGGAAAGTCAATTTCTGTGGTTCGAAAATGTTTCCGGTGTTTGGACCAAAAGATTCTAGAAAGTTCTAGAAGGTCCACCGCTTTGAGGGACAGAGGGAACATGAATGTTCCATATCAATGTGGAATGGTTGCATCATACCCTAGGTCACTTGGCTAGACAATGGGAAGATAAATAATCAAACTCTAGTTTGAATAGTCAAACGCCAATTTGAAAAGTCAAATCCCAACATTGAAAAGTCAAATCCTGGTGGAGGGAGGATAGGAAACCTCCTCTCCCTCCACTGCCGGGCAAGGAGTAGGAGTTGAGGGAGGACTCGGCCTCCCCCTTCCCAAACCGCCTCTCCCTCTCACAAAAAGAGGTGAGGGGGAAGCCCCTTTCCCCTCAACCCAAACCCTAGCGCCATCGCTGCCTCGCGCCGCCACCGCCCTAGCGCCATCGCCGCCAGGGCCTTGCGTAGCCGCAGCCCTAGCCGTTGCGGATGCCACCTCCTCACGTCGGTGACTAAACCCTAGCCATCGGGGAACCACTCTACTCCACCATACCTTCTCCGGGTTTAGGCGAAGCCTTGCAGGATCTACTCCTCCACCTCCACCACCACACCGTC
This sequence comes from Avena longiglumis, assembly GCA_030063025.1. Lineage (NCBI taxonomy): Eukaryota > Viridiplantae > Streptophyta > Magnoliopsida > Poales > Poaceae > Avena > Avena longiglumis. The sequence continues at coordinate 503,511,836 of CP125977.1, forward strand.
ACGCTGCTAGAATTGCGAGGAGATCTACAACCTCCGCTGCCTGCTGGAACAAGGGAGAGGAAGGTCTTCATCAAGTACCGAACATGTGACTGACTGCATAAGCGCTGCCGGAAGGCGGCGCCGGAAGGATCTTCTACGCGATCTTGAGATCGACAAGTGAACGACTACATCAACCACGAGAATCTGATCTCTTTAAACTCTTTGGATCTTCGAGGGTTAGTAATTTATCAACTTGTTGCACCGATCTCGTAGATTAGATCTTGGCTTGTGTGTGTTCATGCAATAGATTTTTTTTGTTTTCCATGCTACGAACCCCTACAGAGTATACATGAAAACCCAAAGCCACCACACAACACCTAGAAACCCGAAAATGGGTGAAGAACACGTCAGCAAGGCCTTATGCCCTGACAACACGGAAGCCACCCATCAACTAGGATACGAGAACATCACATATCCTGAGACACCCTCTTGGCGAACGGGAGCACTCATCCGGTCCAGTAGACTCTTAGCGATCACCTCATGCACATGCGATCGAAGCCATCATCGCCATAGATAACACTAAAGGGAAAGATCCATAGCCCTCACCTGGCTTGCCATCAAAGCTACCACTGCGCCATACGACGCCTTCCTGCTGCGTGAGTCCATCAAGACATGTTCTTCACTTAGTTCCCACTGCCCCACACCACCGAGACACGCCGTCATCAATGTGATTGATGCATACCACTCTAGCCTCTTGCTACCACCATCAAACAACTGTTCCAAAAACTATGCCCCAAGAGGTAAAACAACACCAAAAGAGCCACCAATCGTCCAATCAGGGATACCCAAATCTGAGGGTTTCCCTTGGAGCAGCACGAGTGAGAAGATGCGGCCTGCAATGGAGATGCATTCAACAAGGTAATGGTACTTGACGCCGCCATTGACCACCATGACCGGATTTGAGGATCAGTTTTCACCGCCATTTGTGCCTCCCAAACTCACCGTCGAGACCAACCGATCGACCCTATCCGACAAAGGAGGCAGCCACCACCATGACGGGGATATAGCCCCTATCATCCTGAAACTATGTAGTGAATCCTAGGAGCACCATTGAAGTTGGATTAAGGAGGAAGCAATGTGCGAACCGTGGCTGGACCGAGCCCATCTAGGCCCAGATTGGACCCGGCCGCCAACCACTTCCTCTCTGCCCACCACTGCCAGACCGATCACCCTGTGATGGGGATATGCCTACCGGGGTATGCCTAGCAGGATGTTTCCTATTGGCCCAAGCCGCCAGCGAGTGGGCCTGCAGGACGACGACTGGATCGAGACTTCGCGAGGACTCAGGCGACTGGAAACTGGAGGCCCAGAAGCGTAGCTAGGCCTAGTCGGACTAGGTCAAAGACCCTCCGAATCCTTAACTAATTCGGTTGTAATCTGTAAACCCTAGCGAGGTGAGCCTATATAAACCTCCCTAGGGTACGCATAGAGGACACGTTCCATCATACACCCAAACGACTCGCCGCCTAGCCGTCGAGCTCCCCCTTGTACTCTCTCCATAATACAATCTAGCAGGAGTAGGTCTTTACCCTCTGGGGGGGGCGAACCTGGGTAAAACCTTGTGTCTCCGCCCTCATCTCGCAACGTAGATGGCTGGCCGCCCTTGCCCCATGTTCTACTACTCGTTGCCGATTGCAGCATCTGCCGTGGTCATTCCCACGACAGTGGCACCCACCGTGGGGCGATCAAGTCACATGCTTCAACACCTTGGCGTAAAGCATCAACTATGAGCCATCAACGCGGGGATGACACCTTGAAGCTCTCCGTCGAGATCGGCGTCCCCTTACGCCCCCGTCGACAAGGAGCCCATGCTGGTCTACGTCGCGGCTTCCGAGCGTGTCGTTAGCGCTGTCATGGTCGTCGAACAGCCAGAGGAAGGGAAGGAACGCCCGGTGCAGTGACCCGTATACTACAGCAGCGAAGTCCTTACCGAGTCGCGCCAGCGCTACCCGCAGTACCAGAAATTAGTATACGCGGTCTTCAGAGCACAGCGGCGACTGTCGCACTACTTCCAGGAGCACCCAATAACGGTCGTCTCCTCAGCACCATTGCAGGACATCATCCGCAACCGTGACGCGACCGGGCGTGTCGCCAAGTGGGCCATTGAGATCGGCGTCCACAACATCAAGTACGAGCCGCGCAAGGCGATCAAGTCACAGGCTCTCGCAGACTTCCTCACCGACTGGGAGGAGGCCCAGTAGCCAGAGAAGCTGCCATACCTCCATTAATGGAGCCTACACTTCGACGGCTCCAAGAACGCGGACGGTGCAGGAGCGGGGATCGTGCTAACATCTCTGAAGGGCGACAAGCTCCGCTACGTCCTCTACCTCGACTTCACCCCCTGCACCAACAACATGGCCGAGTACGAGGCGCTACTCCACGGCATGAGGGCAGCCAAGGAGATGAACATAAATCGTCTGCGCTGCTACGGAGACTCCGACCTCGTCGCCGGGCAAGTCGCCGGCACCTGCGACGCCGTCTCCCCCACCATGGCGGCATACCGCCAAGCAGTGGACTAGCTGGGGGGACACTTCGCAGGCTACTCCATCGAGTGGATCGACAGGCAGAAGAACGAGGAGGCCGACACACTCTCTCGCATCGGCTTGGCTCGACTCGCACCACCCGCCGACGTCTTCCTCGACACTATCACCAAGCCTTCCGTCTCTCCCCCAAGGGAGATCGACATTGGAATTCCGCTGCAACCAGAAGCAACCCTGGTCGCACTAATTGCCGAGCCAAGCGACTGGACCGCGCCAGACGTCGCTTACCTGGAGGGAGGCACCCTACCCGTAGACGAAACGGAGGCCCGGATGATAGCACGCCGCTGCAAATCATTCGTCATCATCAACGGCGAGCTCCACAAGCGCAGCGTGACCGGCGTGTTCCAACGCTGCGTCCAACCCGCTGAAGGACGCAAAATCCTCCAAGACATCCACTCCGGCGGCTGCGGCCATCACGCCGGCGCCCGCTCTCGGGTCGCAAAGGCCATGCGACACGACTTCTACTGGGTCACCGCACACAGACGCTGTCGACATTGTCCAGCGGTGCGTCGGATGCCAGAAATACGCCAACCAGACTCACGTGCCGAGCTCGGCGCTCAAGACAATACCTATCACCTGGCCGTTCGCTGTGTGGGGCATGGACATGGTAGGCCCCATCAAGAAGGCCCCCTCTTGCTTCACCCACCTCCTAGTCACAGTCGACAAATTGACAAAATGGGTGGAGGCCAAGCCAGACCGCAAGTGGGACAAGAAGGCCGCTACAAAGTTCCTACGCGAGCTCATCTATCGCTACGGGTTCCCAAACAGCATCATCACGGACAACAGCACCAACTTCGCCAAGGGAGCCATGGCCGAGTTCTGCGAGGAGCACATCATCCGACTCGACCTCGCCTCAGTCGCCCACCCGGAGTCCAATGGTCGGGCGGAACGCGCCAATCAGAGCATCCTCCATGGCCTAAAGCCACACAGCTACAAGTCCCACTCGAGCGTACCGCCGGGTGCTAGGTCGAAGAACTCCCTTCTATCATCTGGGGCATCCGCACCTCCGTCAACAGATCGATAGGTTTCACCCCCTTCTTCATGGTGTACGGTGCTGAAGTAGTCATGCCAACCGACCTCGAGCACGATTCACCTAGGGTGGTCAACTACACGGAGGCCAACAATGAGCTCGCATGACAAGACGGAGTCGATCAGCTCGACGAAGCACGCGACCTAGCTCGCTCCCGTACCGCCATCTACCAGCAAGGGCTACGCCGCTACCACAGCCGATGAGTACGGACTCGCACTTTCCAGGAAGGCGACCTGGTACTGCGCCTAATCCAGGACAAGAAAGGCATGCACAAGCTCTCACCCCCTTGGGAGGGACCATTCGCCATCGGGTGAGTCCTGGGCAATGACTCCTACTACCTCACCGACGTCCGAGGTGACGGAAAACTTGACGTCAAGCGGCCATGGAATGTAAACCTCCTACGAAAGTTCTACTCCTAGAACTCCAAACATGTACCCCCTACCTGCTATGAAATAAAACAGATTGGTTACCTCAAATTGCGTCTACTCTCCGTGTCTTGTGCCACTCGCACTCGTAATAACAGCGTTACGCTATTCGCAGAAGTCAACCTTTGGTAAAGCGACCGGCACGGCCAATCAGTGCGGTACGAGGGCACTGGGAAAACTCAGGCCTCGTACCGTCCACGAAAAAAGCTAACCCGGAGCCCCATTGGAGTCGCCTAGCTCGACTGGCTCCCCGAGCCAAGACAACTGCACTCGCTCCCCACAGCGACCAAGTCCTCCGCATCCTCGGCGCAGCGACTCGAACGGCAAAGTACCACGCTCGGGGACTGACACCAGACCAAAGCCGAGCGGCTAGGGAAAAACGCCAAGTATGAGAGCGCGCCCAGGACTCGCCATGCGACTGATCTTACGGATCAGGCAGGAGTAACGCGCCTAACATAACGCGCTTAGTCCTCACCTACCTTGGGATTACGACTAGAACGGCCAAGTACCATGATCGGGGACTCGTCAACCCGACCCTGTTCGCGCCCGAGAAAACGACCAAGTAAAGAGCACCCCTGGGAGTCTCCACGCGACTGGATTTCCGAGCCATGGCGAGTCGACCTTAACTCACTAACAGTTCACAAAACATATAAAAACGAGGTAAACCCCATAAAAAGGGCGGACGCGCTCGGGGACTCGCACAACCAACATTCAAATCGCAAAACGACTGACAAAATAACACGAGCATTCCTTTATAGCAGAAAAATTAGTTTCGCATACAAGGAGAGTTACATGGTTATCCTATACTAGCGCCGAATGGCAAAACATTCTATTCCACAGGCTTCGATGAAGACGCGCCACCGTCCCTACAGCTGCGGATAAAAGGAACATAAGGGTTCGACGGGTACGTCGTCAGCTCGCCCGCCATCGCCGCACGGAATGGTTGCTCCACCTTGAAGTCACGGTGCTTTGGCTCAGGGTCATTGGGGGCGACGACTGTCTCCTGGTAGGGGATAAGGTCGCCCATCGCCCAAACGCTGTCGGAGTATACCGTGGCTCGGTCCGTCAGCTTCAACACCTCGGCAATCTCCACCGAGCCCGTCAACGAGGGGTAACCGCTCGTGACATCGTCAAGGTCGAAATCATCCGGGAAGTGGGCGAGCCAAGGCTGAGCGCCGTCGCCGCTCCACGACGGAAGGCCGACCGCGTCATGAATTCCACGACTGACGGGGCCTTCTCCAGGTAGCGCCATACCTCGACAAGGTCGCTGGGAATCACCTCCGTGGGCGATATCTCCTGAAGGTATGCCCGGAGGCAAGTCGCTGACAACGTGGCTGAGTCGACCAGGGTGGTCACACACTACCGCACGTCGTACGACTACGCCTCTTCCGTATTATCAGTGATCCGGCCTGCAGCACGCAAACAAACAGTAAGCAAAGCACCAAAACCCCGACGCGGTATGTGCAATCGGAAGTCGGCTGAAGAAAAGCTTACCAATCAGCGGGCGGCATAGGTCCGTGATGAAACTTTGAAGAGAAGAGAAATCATTTTGCAACCCGGCAACGAGCGCATCAGACACCTTCCGTTCTTCAGCGGCAGAAGTGATGGCGGCCTTGGCTCGTCCTTCCGTCGAGCTCGCTTCCGCCTTCGCCTCCTTGAGCTCATGCTCCAGATCGGCGATTCGCTTCTCCGCCACGCTCAAAGCGGACTAGGCCGCCGTCAAATCACCTACCGGGACAAGGCCTTGGCGAGCCTCCTTCACCTCAGCCGCACTACTCTCTGTTTCCAGAACAAAACGGTCAACACCGCGACAAGTTAGTGACGAGCGCCAATTAAGGTATATACTCACCCGCAGCCGCTTGAAGCTCCTTGTCCGTCTCCTGTACGGCGACGAGCTCCTTCTCCACGTGGCACTTCGCAGCAAGCCGCTCGGCTGATTCGCGCTGCAGGCCCTGTGCAACAACCACATCGTCAACAACCAAACAATTCCTAAGTGCCCAGCCTCTGAAATTCAGCGACTAGGCACTCGGGGACTGGACAACAAAATTCCTAAGTGCCTAGCCACTGAAATTCAGCGACTAGGCACTCGGGGACTGGACGACAAAATTCCTAAGTGCCCAGCCGCTGAAATTCAGCGACTAGGCACTCGGGGTCTGGACAACGAAATTCCTAAGTGCCCAGCCGTTGAAATTCAGCGACTAGGCACTCGAGGACTGGATAACACCAAAAATATTAAGAATCTGACCACTAAAATTCAGTGGCCAGATCCTCGGGGACTGGACATGCCTGGATGGCAGCACCTAGCATGCCATGAAGTTCCATCGCATCCACCGATGCGAGCACAAGCAGAGTGTGGCCACGACGTTGTTCAACCTCCATGCCGGTGGCCCCAGGAAGCTGGCTCGACGGCACTGAGGCACTCGCCGCGGCGGGCTTCGCCACGAAGCGAGGGAATGTCGCCACTGCGGCCCCTGTGCCACTCGAGGCCGGCTCGGCCGCCTCGGTTGAGCCAGCAAGCACCGTATGCTGCGACCCCGCGTCCTCCGTGGACTTAAGAGCTACGTCCACTGCGGTTGGAGGCTCGCTCGGGGCAGTCTCCGGCTCGTCAGAGACCGTGACGACTCCATCGCCCTTTGTTCTCTTGGTGCCTTCGGCGGGAGCAGTGACTTCGTCGCCCTTCCTCTTCCGCGAGGGATCAGCTGGCACCTCCGTGGCGACTGGCGGAACCTTGGCCACTGAAGGGTGGCCTATTTTATTAACTCCAGTCCTGCGAAACAACTCTATCAATAAAGCTCTCCGATCAAAATACAAAGCAAGCAGATGGGTAAAAGATCAAGGAGCACTCACTTGGTGACCGGAAGAAATCGCAGGATGGTGCGGATGCTGGCCGGCTTTTCCAGTTCTGGCCCCAGTTTCCGACTGAGGCCCGTCTCGAACACATTGTGTGCCCAATACACTGATGGTTTCTTCGAAGATGAAGCCGCGGCAGGAGCCTCCGTGGCAATCGTTGCGGGAGCCCCCCTTGGCAGCAAGGCCCCTGTGGCTGGAGCGGCCCCCAAACCGGTGACTGGGGCGAACGACGGTGGCAACAACGCCAGCGGCGCTTCGTCCATTGTGACGGCAGCGCCAGTCGCCGCGGCCACGTGCGCCGCTGTCTCCTCGGCCAAGATGGTAGCATGGGAGCTACTCGCGGACCGAGGCGAAGACGCCGGCTTCGTCAGCTTCACGTTCTTCTTGGGCGGCGCTTGCTTCTTCTTCGACGGCGTAGCCTCACGGTGTGAGGTGTGCTCAGGGATCTCGTCGTCGTCATCGTCATGGGCCTCAAGGCTCTTGCTGGCCTCGAGTTCGCGCTGGTGCTTCCCGCGAGTCTTGCGGACCGTGGGGGCAGCAACCTCCACGGGGTCATCGTCCTCATCGTTGCCATTACCACCCCCGTCACTCTCGATGTCGCCCTTGTCGGGCGATGACTCGCTCCCGTCCTGGGCGGACGAGCCCGAGTTCTCATCGTCTGCGGGCGGAAGACACCCTTCCACCACTTGAAACAACTACACCAATCAAACGACATTAGCACAACCACGAATGCACAAACTGCGACTGCAAGTGCAAAAGGAATAACAGCTTACCGTTGGAGCTGGGCGCCTTGCGGTGTAAGGCGCGACCCCGGCCTTCGTGTCGAGATACACCGCCTGGGTGATCTTCTTCAGGGCCAAGGTGTAGTCGTTGAGTCTCCACTCAACGAGGCAGGATTTTGTCGGGTCGTCCTTGCCCGTATACTCGTACATGTAGTGGTCACAGCTGGCCAGGGGCACGAGCCCTCGCCCAAGCTAGCAGTTGTAGAGGTTGATGGTTTGGAGGCCTTTCTCTTCAAATTGCGGATGGTCTGCAACATCTCGTCGACAACCATCCGCTGCTCCAGCGGGAGTTTGGTAACCTGGAGCCGGCGCGGCTCGGGCCAGTCAGCGGAGTACCTTGGAAGCGCCACTTCGTCGCCTGGAGTCGACTCGGTGACGTAGAACCAGCTCTTCTTCCACTCGTTCGCTGCTTTGGCGGGCAGCATCAAATCGAAGAATGATGCCTTCGATTTCAACTGGAAAGTCAAGCCGCCCGCGGCTAGCATTGGGCCGCCTGTCTCTTCGCGGCTGATTCTCCCGTGGAATAGATCTTGCCACAAGGGAAAATAGGGCCTACAGCCCAGGTAGCACTCGCAGAACACCACGAAAATGGCGAGCTGCTCGATGCTGTGCGGACCCAGGTCCGACGACTGGATATCGTAATAGGCACAGAAGCGCCGGGAGAAGAGGAAGGTTGGGAAGCCGAGCCCTCGCTCCGGGTGACTGGTGAAGCAGATGAATTCCCCTTCGCACGGAGCTGGAATTACTTCTCTGGCCGCGGGGATGCGCCATCTCCCGGCATGGAGGATCCCCGCCTCCTCGAAAGATTTTAGCAGTGCCTTTGTGCACTTGGATCTACCCCATGGTTCGGTAGGAGGATCCATCGGCTGGAGGATTGTGGGATGCGGATCGCTCTAAGTCGTTCTGGTCACTGCGCGGAATGGGGAAACGAAGATGCGCAAGATCGGAGGAAGTGAGGGAAGCATTTCCCTCTTCGCCCGTCATTCTCCTTATATAGCGGTTGTTACCCGCCATTCTCGGGAGACGTTACTACGCGGTAATTACGCCAATATTTCCGTTGGATTACCCAACGGCTAGTTTGACCACTCTGACGGTCCAACTTCGTCTACTCGACTCGCTGCCTTCAGCGACTCGACGATTCGCCGACCTAATCACTATGACAGTGACTGATTATTAGCCGACCCGCTCGCCAAGATGCGACATGTTTGGTCGTCAATATTACGACCAAAAAGACTACTTCTTTCCTTTGTTCAGGAGTCCGCCACCGATTTGACTGGGCATCCGCGTTGGATCCGCATACTCCGACTGCCAACAAACGCCTGCGACGAATCAATGACGGCCTCGAGGAATACTGATGGGATATGCCTACCGGGGTATGCCCAGTATGTCGTTTCCTATTGGCCCAAGCCGCCAGCGAGTGGGCCTGCAGGACGGCGACTGGATCGAGACTTGGCGAGGACTCAGGCGACTGGAAGCTGGAGGCCCAGAAGCGTAGCTAGGCCCAGTCGGACTGGTCAAAGACCCTCTGAATCCTTAACTAATTCGGTTGTAATCTGTAAATCCTAGCGAGGTGAGCCTATATAAACCTCCCTAGGGTACACATAGAGGACATGTTCCATCATACACCCAAACGACTCGCCGCCTAGCCGTCGAGCTCGCCCATTGTACTCTCTCCATAATATAATCTAGCAGGAGTAGGTCTTTACACGCTCCGGGGGGCGAACCTGGGTAAAACCTTGTGTCTTCGCCCTTATCTCGCACCGCAGATGGCTGGCCGCCCTTGCCCCATGTTCTACTACTCGCTGCCGATTGCAGCATCTGCCGTGGTCATTCCCACGACACGCTGGCCACTGCCACACCGCCTCTTGGTCGTGGACTGATCCTACCGGGAGCCACCACATCGGATGGGGCCGCTATCTAGGAGATGAACCGTTGCCACCACAACGCCACCCAAGATTTTCCTAGAAGCGCCCCCGGCTGTGATGACGAGGAGTGTCTACGATTGGGAGGATGGCTAGGGGCGGAGGGTGGGGCTCCCTGATGCGGCCATGTGCTCCCACACAAGAGCGAGGTCGTTCCTTTTTTTGCAGTGCCCTCGTGGATCTAAAATTGGGGGAGAATTTCACTTCCCTAGTCTCTGTAGCAACTAGGGATTCACACAACTATTAATCATGCATATCAAAATTTCTAAAATTGGTTAATCACCAAGCCTGATCCTTAGACCAGAATAGACCGATCCTCAAGTATAAATAGAAGCCTAAATCCGCATCCGTTAGAATTTGAACCTAGGTGTTGGGTTTGTACATCCACTCACCCAACTATTTGAGCTATGCTCATCTCCCCTCTTATAAATTATGAGTATCAGGATAGTTTGGTCCTCAAATATAAATAGGAACCTAAATTCTCTTTGATACGGATTTGAATCTAGGTGTTAGTGTTTAAATCCACTGATCCAACCAGTTGAGTTAGACTCACTTCCCCACCATAATAGAAATGATCTCGTAATACTTTTATAGGATTAAAGGATATATATGTATTATGTAATATATATAAGGTTATTCTAACAAGTGTCCGTGTCCAGAAAATTTCTTCAGGATTCGTCCATACAAGGGCGGTGGGCTAATGCCATGTATGAATACACGGAATACCACCACATCATGCTCACCATAGACGTTTTAATAGCCTAATTCAGAATTCAAAATAAGTTATCTCTTTATTAACCATCAATCAGTTAAATATTCGTCTGCACCACTTGGTTCGTCTCGACGAAGACTTTAAAACAAATCCCATCATAATATGTTTTGATGAGAACAATTTCGTCGTCAGTTGTTGGATTATTATACTATAGCTAGTAGGTTAGTTAATAGTTACCATCCAAATAACATATACTTACCACATAATTTTACATGTTTTTTTTGAAAGGAATGCGGTAGGGGAAGCCCCTATAGAGTGTTTTTTTTTAAATAATAAGAACCCAAATATGCATCCGTTAGGACTTGAATCTGGGTGGCTGGATTGTACATCCACTTTCCTAACAAAGTGAGCTAGGCTCACATCTTAATTTTACATGGTTTTGTATCATAGAAATGATCCGCACATTCAAAAATTGAGTATTTGATCCACTCAAAAGACGTAAAAGATGACATTATCATCGTGCAGTGCTTACATTGGTGACGAGTAAAGTTCAGCAAACCCGATAAACATTTAACTAGTATAAGCAACTTCATTTGGTAACCGAGTTCAAATAATTTTTTTGTTAAAACATATCAACATGAGATTTAATTTTCAAGATCTCGTCATGACAAAACCAACCGTCAAAATAGATCTAAATTTTGACTTACGGTTTGAGAGATAAATATTTTAAAATTTAAAACCTATAGGAAATCTAGGTGTTTACATTCATGCAAAGTCACTACCATGGGGTGATTTTCCATATATTAAATATGCATATGGAAGGCTAATCTGGGACATGTGCCCTTATGAGCATGATTATACGATATAAAACAACAAGTAAATTTCTCCTCGCTTGCCAACACATTGAGAAAGTAGAGGTTGCGTTCCCCTAAAAAGACATAAACAAAGGTAGAAACATATTCACAATGAGCATCCATTATTCATAGGCGAAGCATTGAATTGAACGGTACCTTGGGTTGCAAGTCTATATATATGCAGATTTTAGAAGGAGACTTTCAGCTATATAAAACATAAAATTTTCTTTCGGATCCAAAGATGGATGGAGAAAATGCTAGCTCTTTTTTTGATAAAGGACGTTTTATCATTTAAAGTGTTTTAAGCAGTGCACACACCCTCTGCATAGATAAGATGCACACGTCCACATTATTCCAAAATGAAAAAATTAGGTAAAAGACAAAACAAAAGTAATCATCAAGAAACTGTTAAAAGAACGAATAGAGGATCAATCCATAGATCACGTCGCCATCAAGTTGGATAAAAAATATGTCTCAATTAGGTTAGTGAAAGAGATTCTGGTGAAGCCCGTAGCACATGCGATACCAACATATGATATGTCGTGTTTCTATCTTACAAAAAAATTCCGTGATGATATTAGTGCGATGATTAGCTGGTGCAACCTATAATAAAATGAATAAAATGCATTGGATTGGAAGAGAAAAGCTTGCTAATTAAACCAAAAGGAGGGTTTTGTTTTTGCGAGGCCCATGTTTTAAACCGTTCACAATGTTATCAAAGGCATTTTTGGCGCGATTACTATATTCTAAAAGCAAAATATTTCGTAGATGGTAATATACTGAGTGTCAAATCGCATGACGGAATGTCCTAAAACCCGGTGATTCTACTGGATCAATTCCCGTTTAGATTGGAGATAGCTAGCTTTTGTGTGTAATCCCTCAATAAGGTGGATATGTAAATATGTACATATATTATTATATAAATTTTTTGCAGTGGGGGCTTTCCCTACTGTTCAACCCTCAAAAAAAATGTACCGGAGTGGTGAAGTTATGCCTATATGCTGACCCAAACTTTTTATAAAACTAAAATAAAACTTGTGAAATATTTTGTACTGTTCAAAAAAGGTTCCAAAAATTTCACAACTTCAGTCGTTTTTCAATTCTGTTTTAATTAGTAGTTTTGTGTTAAAAAGTAGGCAATTTGTTTCACCAATCTCAAAACAGTCTGTGTGGTTTATACATGCCGGTAGAAACAGGTTTTCGTCAGGTCCCCTACTCCTGGCAAAGTTTGTTGCATGGGCTTGAGCTGATTATATATGGAAGCCCTGTATCTGGAGTAGTATTGGAATGGAACAAATTAAAGTCAACATCTGGTATGATGCGTAGCACTAGCAGGCATATATATGACTATACGCGCGCACAAGCAACTTGGGTCCCTAATAAATCTCAACAACTAAGCGCAGGTAGAGCTGCAATAATATTACATCCGAGTCTGAGTAATGGCCTTACCACCACCAATTCACTCTAAGCGACTCAGAAAACTCTTCACACTCGCTATCTTTCTTGTCATCGTGAGCTGCTGCTGCACGCATTTCGCGCTCGCAGCTCGGGAGGTGTCGACGGGCGCCGGCCATGACAAGGCGATGAGGAAGAGATACGAGAAGTGGATGGCGGAACACGGCCGCACTTACAAGGACTCGGCCGAGAAGGCTCGGCGGTTCCAGGTATTCAAGTCTAACGCCCACTTCATCGACTCGTATAATGCTGCAGCAGCAGGGCCAGGGGGCCAGAGTCGCCCTGGGCTGACGACCAACAAATTCGCCGACCTGACCGAGGCTGAATTCAACAACTTCTACCTCCGTCGCCGGCCACGGCCACCGTCTGTTGCTGTCGGAACCGGATTCATGTACGGGAACATGGGCCTTTCTGACGTTCCTGCCAATATAGACTGGAGGGAGAAGGGGGCGGTAACTCCTGTCAAGGACCAAGGCTCATGTGGTGAGCTCTAGTTACTCTTGAATCAATCCATCACTCAAGATTAGACTGTTAACGATTCCGCAGGAATTTAACATGATTATCATCGAGCCAATGCTAAATCAGGGTGTTGCTGGGCGTTCTCTGCGGTGGCAGCAGTGGAAGGCATTCACCAAATCAGAACTAAGAAACTGGTCTCCCTGTCGGAGCAGCAGCTGGTGGACTGCTCCACCGGCGTGAACAACCGCGGCTGCAACCTGGGCGACATGGACGAAGCATTCCGGTACATTGTCCACAGCGGTGGCCTCACCACCGAGGAGGCCTACGGCTACGAAGCACAGCAGGGAACCTGCCGCTCATCTGGAAAGAAGGCAAAGGCAAAGATCAGGAATTTTCAGTATGTACCCCCAGGGAATGAGACTGCCCTCCTGTTGGCCGTTGCTCACCAGCCTGTGTCCATTGCATTGGATGGCAGTAGCAACGCTTTCCGATTTTTTGGTGGTTCGGATATATTTGGTGCAGGAGGGCAGCAGTGTACCACTGACCTCAACCATGCGGTGACGGCCATAGGTTACGGCACCGATGAGGACGGTACCAAGTACTGGCTGATCAAGAACTCGTGGGGAAGTGGTTGGGCGGACCAGGGCTACGTGAAGATCGCGAGGGATGTGACATCCAACACTGGCCTTTGCGGCCTTGCCATGCAGGCGTCCTACCCTGTTGCCTAACAAATGCACCAGTATCATCCTTAGTATATGTGACAATTATTTTTAACTTTCAACTGGTATATTCGATACATAGTGGATCATATTCTAGATTTTCGAATTAGGCCTCATGTACGTCGCACAACAAAAGTCGACCACATAAATGTATACTATTAGGCCGTGCAGCCAGATGCTTAATAAACTCCCACCCGCCCCCCCCCCCCCCCCCCACACCCCCACCCCACACACACACACCAACACCCCGAACCTAAGAAAAAAAGTTTTATACATAGGTGTACCCCTCTCTAAACTTACGAAATTGAAAACACAAGAACGATTAGAATTTTCGATCAAATTCGATCTTAATCTATTCTAAATTTTCGAATTAGGCCTCATGTAAATGGCACAACATCAATTATACTACTAGGCCGATGCAGCCCCCGCCCCAAGAACGAAAGTGCGCCGTTTTTTTACCTCTGGATGCCAAAAACGGCCCGGTTATACCCCCATAGACCCGAGGAACCAAAATACATACGTCCCCAGACCAACCTCAGCCCACCGAGAGGCTCCTAGGGACGCTAAATAAAACAAATGACTAATATATTTTCCCCACGTATCTCCCCTCTCTCTCTCTCGCCTCCTCTCTTTTTCTCCCCTTTTCACTACCGTCGTGGACCTTGTTCCGCCTCGCCTCGCTTGCGAGCTCCTGCGGTGCCGCCCCAGCCTGCTCGCGCACGCCCCCGCCAAAGCCTCGCCCCATGCCACCGTTGTTGTTGCCTCTTCGCATCGGCGTCAGGTAGAACCGCAGTGTGCCATTGTCGACGCCGCCTCCGTGCCCCGACCAGTGTCGCACGCGCCCCCAGCAACTCTTCGCCCCTCCGCCTCGAGCTGCACAACCGCCGATGTTGCTGCCCTTTTGATCGATAAGAGGTTCAAGATTTCATCCGGCTGGCCATGCGGCTGGGAAGCCAACAAACTCATGGACTCATTTTTATCTAGATAAGTCGTTTTTCCATCCAAACGGCGTATTTTTCGTCCGGGTGCAACCCCCCAAATGTTCTATATATATTAGCACTTGTACTTAGGTGTACCCCTCTCTCCAAACTCACGAAACTGAAAACACAAAAACGACTAGGATTGAATGATACCCTTCGGTCCCCTTTGAAGTCAAAACCAAAGGGCTATCGGCTAAGGGCACACGGGCATCGACCAATCCTGGTCGTCCTTCTATTATCAGGTTCACGAGTTTTGGAGGAGGTGGAGACAATAGTAAAAATGCGTTAGTTAGAGACAGTTATTACCCATAGCCCGCAGCCGGTTTCTCGTTGCGGCTCAACCGCATAGCCTCTAAGAGCACACAACCTGAGTCGGTTATTCGTTCTGGCTTTAAGATACGCGACCTCAAGCGGTGCGGAAACGTAAACGTCTCTAGGAAGTATGACCCGGAGACGGCTATTTTAAGCCTATTTGATTAGTATAAAATGCCTATGGACAGCTTTTGAACTTGTTTCTCTTTTTTAAAATGCATGCATACTGTTTTGTTGTGTTGTGATACTGTATGATTGATTGAAAGTATGGTTTTGCACGATAGTTTGCCTGGAGTGCGATTATTGTGATTGCGATGACTGTGTGAGCCATTACTCCAACTAAGGCAAGTGATACTTCATCTTTTTGTCCTATTAATTTTCCTATTGCATTAGTATTATTTTGAGCAGGATTTGCATGGTAATTTTTTTTCAAAGTATATGTTATGCTATGGTAGATCCTATAGATGATATATTGGTAGTATTTTCCCTATGTTAGGAGACATGTTATGCTAGTATTCTTAGCCTAGCTATTAGAATTCAAGGGTGAAAAATTCATGTTATGATATTATGGAAAGATTATGCCTATATATTTTTGACTAAGAAAACAACTTGTTAATGAAACACCTGGGTGGAATGGGACTTGTATGGTTTGTGTTGAGTGGTTACACATGGCTCATGTCTATGGTTTACCCTGTGTATCACACTTGTGGATGGCCACCCAGAAACAAAGAGATTTGAGATGTTTAGTGTTGAGAAGCTTCCAGTGCAACCACATGGCATATGGGCTCTGCCTTGACCAACTAAGTTGCAAGAACTCCGCCAGATGGACAGATGGTGGTAGAGTTGATAGGATGGAACACGTCCATGGTGGTCTGAGGGATTGCTCCTGAAAAGTCTCGTCTCGATGCATGTCGATCGAGTCTTCTGGGGAAAGTGCACCACCTATCGAGAGGGTAAAACCTAAGTACTTAGCCGTGTCCCCGGTTATGGATTGAGCATCAAATACATTGAAATGATCAACAATCTCCTCATCCCAATTTCTCTAGGTTATAAATTGTGGGTGAACAAGGATAGAGGTACACCAATGTCTATTGGTGGATCCTTAGTGTTTTTGTAAAGAAAAACTTAGTGTTTTCAACTAGTAGGACAAAATTACTTTGTGCAAAGCCAGCCTGAAACCACACTTAGCCAAATTCATATAGTTGATAGCCTCTACTATATACCTATGGTATCACTTGCCAATACAATTCCAACTGTATTGACCCTTTGTGGCTGCAACTTTTTATGTTGCAGGTTACTCCGACGACATATAAGGTTTTGTTTTTAGGTTACGAATCTCCACTCAGCGAGTTGCCTATGGCGTGATGGAGCTTTTATCTATTGTTTATTTGTTGAACTATGTTATTTGAGCTAGCTGTGAGCTAAGCAACTTTGTAATATTATATTCTTGGATCAATCGTTGTAATAATGTGACGGATTGATACTCTTTTATTCATCGAAACTGTGTGTGCTAGCTAATTGATCCAAGGGACTAGCACTGTAAACACGGGATCCAATTCTTAATGGGTTGGATCGCTACAGATGGTATCAAAGCATTGCGTTGATTGTAGGTACGTGACCTCAGAAATGGATTATAAGTAGGGGACCTCTATTAGGAGAACTATCATATTTTCTACTTATTATAGTTCTTATATTCCTTACCTATCTTTTATAGAACCTCATCTTGTTCAAAATTTGTAGTTGTCCATTTGTTTGAAACCTATGTGAGAGTTAGCTAAGTAAAGGAACAAATAATATGATACATATGAAGATCTCACCAAGTTTTGTTAGTTTTGGTCCACCATATTTATCTCTTTAGGAGATCATCGCTATCGTGTTAGCATATTGATCTTACCAACTTATGTGGTATGACAATATAGGTTGCTTGCTTGTTTGTATTGAACTATTTCATGTTATGCCTTGTTTAGGATCAGTTAGTTTTGAACTCCAAAGTTTCAGAGATTTTTGTAAGGTTTTAAAATAATCTTGATGCTGCGAATTCATTAAATTTCATGAAGCCTGCTGTACTGTTTTATAGATTTTGTTTATTTCTTATATGTTGCCCTATTTTACCCTAGTTTTGTTTCCAACGTTTTTAAAACTATTTTGTGGTTATATACTACTATATTTAGACCCTTGTATTTTTGTTATGCAAGTGTTTGCTTGTGTGTTGATGGCTTGGTGTTGTATGTTTGTATGATTGTTGTTGTATGAGCTTGTTTGCTTGAGTATGTCTACTTCTTTAGTAGTTTATTTTCTCTAGAATCTGTTCTTCCCTATCTTAAACCCTTGCAGTTATAATGATGTGTTAAAGAGATGGAGAAGGATTAACTGAAAGTTTTACAACATAATGCATCAACGACTGAGAATAGTTCATCTAATGCAACAGAAGGATGTGGAAGTACAAAGTGTTGCAATGATGTTATGTAGTATATTATGCAACCTGGAAGTTGAAGTATCGATAGTTTAGTTTTAGTAGTAGCTTTTTTGATTGAATACATGGGAGTCTACATCGAGCATTAGTTCATGCGCATGGAAACCTTCTTCAAGGAAAGTGAGGATGCCCGAGTGATAGAAAAACGTGATTCACCTATCCTCATATAGGGTAATGATTTGGGTGCAGGATGGATTGATCACCATTCCTACCACTCTTGTTATTCTCTCTTGTACTATTGGCGTTGCAAATATTGAGTGCCTTTCAACCATAGCAGAGAGCCGACATTGAGCCTAAACCTTAGAATGGTATGAATTTGCTCCTTTATAGAAGTATTTATTACTAAGCGTAGGAATGTGCGGTAAGGATGAATCTCAACCATTAGTAATGGGCATCGTGAAGCAAACATTCCCTATTTGCCCACCATGAGAGTTTCGCTAGTATAAGAAGTGCTTTCTCATAAACTATCAATCATGAAGTTCAGGATGTGCAAGATACATTCTGCCAATAAAAGTCTAGAGGAGAATCATATGAGTCAAGTGAACCCTCAAGAAATAATCTAGTCAATTTCCTTTTAAGGGTGGTAGCGCTCTAATGGACCCCAAATATTTCTTTCTTTCTAGCCTTCTCGAATCTTGGGACGAGATTCCTTTTAAAGGTGATAGTTTGTCACATCCCAAAATTCTCCTAATTTTGGAATGTGAAATAAATAAAATAAGTTTGATTGATTGTTTTACTTTGTTGAAAATTCACAAAGAAAAGAAACTTTTTGAATTGAAAATCCCCTCAACCTTGATTTCAATACCTTATATCCTTTCAATATTGCCTAAGTAGCCCTATCTGGCAAAAAAGCATAAAATGATTTTTTGGTTTGAATGATTGACATATGGCATGCATCTATGCATTCATTGCATCATGGCATCTTGCAAAAATTCTCAAATTCAAAACCATTTGTGAAAAAACCTATTTGAAACCCTTCTATGCATCTATTAGAGTTTAAATGAAAATTATGTTTGAATATTTTTTATTGGACAAGATTATGCATCCCTAGTAGTCCATAATCATATTCTGAATTTTATAAAAAATTACAAACAGGTTTGAGCTCATTTGGAGCTTTGATTCAAAAGATATGAAACAAACTAGAAAATAAAAAGAACAAAAGAAAAGGAAAAAAAAGGGCAAACCTAACTCTACCCGGCCAGGCCAACCAGCCCACCTGGCTCGCCTCTTCTTTTCTGCCCCTCCTCTCCCCTTATCTGCCAGAGCGCGCAACAGCTAAGGCAGCCCAGCAGGCCCAAGCGTAGCAGCAGCCAGCCCAACTCGCCCTCTCCCTGACGCGCGGGACCCGCCCACGGACTTCTTCTTCCTCTCGCCAGGAAACGCTCGCGCACACCCCACCCCTGATCGGTTTCCCCCAAGAAATCCGCCACAATTGCTCGTTCTCATGCCCCGTCATGCACGATTCTTCCCCCATAAATTCCCCTCCTCTCTCCCATGTGATTTTTTAGGTTTTTCTCTAACCCTAGTTGCCTCCCCGATCTCACCGTCGCCGCCGCTTCGGGCTCGAGATTGAAGACGAGGTTCCCATCACACCGCGCCCCTCTCCTCCCCTCCATATCCTTCCTCTCACTGCTCCGCTTCCTCTCATCCCCTCTTTATTCTCACAGGCGCACCTAAGCCGCCACACGACATCGCCGGAGCTCCGCCTCACCGCACAGCTCCAACCGCCCGTAGCCATCTACAGGGGAAGCAAGACTCCGTGCCGAGGTTACCAGGGAGATTGCCGTCCTCGCCCGCATCCCGTGTACTACCTCTACAAGCCAGGAAGTCACCAGTGACGCCACCACGATCACTCCTGAAGCCGTCGCCGCTGCCCGTCGCCGCCCACCGGTGAGCTCCTAGACGAACCTCCTCTCCTCCGTCAGATCGCCTGCCGACGGTCCAGATTAGAAGCGCCGCAAGAAGGGGTACTAGCCAACCAGCGTGCGCCACCTGGTCGCCGCATCGGCGCCACGTCGTCTGCCTGTAGCCAATCGCAGATCCCCACGTGGCCCACCTTGTCTGCGTGTTTAGGAATTTAGCTTTAAATTAACAAAAATTTCTGCAATTTTGTTAATTCACAGAAAATCGAATATAGCTCAGAAAAATATAAATGATATATGTCTGGATTCAGAATAATGTGTAGAATATTATCATGCAATAAAATTCGTACTTTGACTAGTGCATATTTTCTGTATTATTTAAATCTTTTATATGGTAGTTAATTCGTAGTAAAATATCCACAACTCCAAAATTGGCAAATTTGATGTATATGGATTCAGAAAATTGTAATACACGTCACTGTACTATTATTTTATTTTGTTATAGTACAAAATAATTCTCCATGATTAAATCCCTTTATTGAGTATTTTGGCTATAACTTTTAATATATAAATCATTTTAAGGTGAAACTAGTGGCAAATGAAAGCTATGAACATTACCTATCCAGTAGCATGGTTCTCATAATTTTCTGAAACTATTTTGTACTAAAGTATTCAGAATTCATTAACGCCTATTTTAAGCCTATTTGATTAGTATAAAATGCCTATGGACAGCTTTTGAACTTGTTTCTCTTTTTTAAAATGCATGCATACTGTTTTGTTGTGTTGTGATACTATATGATTGATTGAAAGTATGGTTTTGCATGATAGTTTGCCCGGAGTGCGATTATTGTGATTACGACGACTGTGTGAGCGATTACTCCAACTAAGGCAAGCGATACTTCATCTTTTTGTCCTATTAATTTTCCTATTGCATTAGTATTATTTTGAGTAGGATTTGCATGGTAATTTTTTTTCAAAGTATATGTTATGATATGGTAGATCCTATAGATGATATATTGGTAGTATTTTCCCTATGTTAGGAGACATGTTATGCTAGTATGCTTAGCATAGCTATTAGCATTCAAGGGTAGAAAATTCATGTTATGATATTATGGAAAGAATATGCGTACATGTTTTTGACTAAGAAAATAACTTGTTAATGAAACACTTGGGTGGAATGAGACTTGTATGGTTTGTGTTGAGTGGTTACACAGGGCCCATGTCTATGGTTTACCCTGTGTATCACACTTGTGGATGGCCACCCAGGAACAAAGAGATTTGAGATGTTTAGTGTTGAGAAGCTTCCAGTGCAACCAAATGGCATAAGGGCTCTGCCTTGACCAACTAAGTTGCAAGAACTCAGCCAGATGGACAGATGGTGGTAGATTTGATAGGATGGAACACTTCCATGGTGGTCTGAGGGATTTCTTCTGAAAAGTCTCTTCTCGATGCATGTTGAATCTTGTGGGGAAAGTGCACCACCTCTCGAGAGGGTAAAACCAAGTACTTAGCCGTGTCCCGGTTATGGACATTTTGAGCATCAAAGACATTGAAATGAGCAAGAATCTCCTCATCCCAATTTCTCTAAGTTAAAATTTTTTGGGTGAACAAGGGTAGAGGTACACCAATGTCTATTGGTTGATTCTTAGTGTTTTTGTAAAGAAAACTTAGTGTTTTCAACTAGTAGGAAAAAATTACTTTGTGCAAAGCCAGCCTGAAACCACACTTAGCCAAATTCATATAGTTGATAGCCTCTACTATATAACTATGCTATCACTTGCCAATACAATTCCAACTGTATTGACCCTTTGTGGCTGCAAATTTTTATGTCGTAGGTTACTCCGACGACATGTAAGGTTTTCGTTTAGGTTGCGAATCTCCACTCAGTGAGTTGCCTGTGGCATGATGGAGCTTTTATCTATTGTTTATTTGTTGAACTATGTTATTTGAGCTAGCTGTGAGCTAACCAACTTTGTAATATTATATTCTTGGATCAATCGTTGTAATTATGTGACGCAATGATACTCTTTTATTTATCGAAACTGTGTGTGCTAGCTAATAGATCCAAGGGACTAGCACTGTAAACACAGGATCCAATTCTTAATGGGTTGGATCGCTACACAAAGCACACATAAGTCAATGAGATAATCGAACATATAGTAAGAAGCATGCACAACAAATGTGTTTGTATTGAAAAATTTCTATGTGCACATTATCTCAATGACACAGATAGTGCCAAACTTTAATCCTTGGCCAAAATCATTGAGATGAATCTGTAATAAAGCATAGTGGTTGTAAAAAGATACTAGGTAGATGTAGATCATCCCATCAATATTCTAAGTGCCAGATCTTCATGGTTGGCAAAAATCAGGGGCATAAGACTGTCCATTAGCACTAATATAGCTACGGACAACAATTTGGGGCATTAATTTGGTGACAACCACAAAATCTTAAAGTGACCCAGACAACAATGTCGACCCTCTACCCTCGAATAAGGCGGTGACACGGCGAGAGAGATCCATTGCCAGTGAACCTGGACGAGGAGTGTGACACGGTGAAGGGCAGTAGGTCGAGGAGAACTTACATTGGAGACCTATATGCAACCGTCGTTGCTAGGGAGGGAAGGGGATTTGGTTGGCGCCGGGGAGGGGAGGGGATTTAGTTGTTGTCATGGAGGTACAGGATTTTTCCATAGATTTAGTTGTTGTCGGGGAGGGGAGGTCTCCCCGCGACGGAGCACCATGCCTGAGCGCAAGAGAAGGGGTGGTGGAGGTTTAAGCTGAATGCGGTGTTGTGGGAGAAAGGAAGAATATCTAGGCGAGCAGTGACACGGGGTTGGCGGTGGAATCAGAGCGAGGCGAACACGGGGAGGGGAGAGCTGCAGGGATGCAAGGAGAGACGATGTGAGGCAGGAGATGGGGACAACGGTATTTTCTGGCTAATTTTTAGGATCCGTTCTATGGGAGATGAGGTGAAATTAATGGGGTAATAATGGGCAAAATCTGATGCAAAACGATTCGTTGATTTGAGATGAGATCGACGGTATCGGAAAGGTCCGGCGATTTGTTTGCAATCGGATTCTGATAGATAGTATTTACCATAAGAGTTGTCAAAAGTTTTTTCCAATTTGGTTATCCACATCTCTCGGTTCTTTCTTCCCGTGAAATGGAGGTCTCGAAAGACACGCGTAGCAGTCGCAGCGGATCCCCCTCTCTTGAGTGATGAGCCTCCTACAGAAACGGGTGGAAGATTTTCCTATGGCCAACTCGCATGTGCCCGTGTCCTGCGCAGCATCGCTGGACGGTGGATTGCACGCATGTCCTGGGCCCTGCATCATCGATCGCGGGTAGTGGCGCACTTCATGAGAGGCGTTCGGAGCGCGTGAGAGCTCCGCACCCTCTAGGTGGTAGGGTCGGGCGCGGTTTGGTCTGGCGCCTCTAGGTCATGGACGCACATGGCTCCTCACGATGCAGGTCCTAGGACGCGTGAAAACTTCTCTCACGCCGTACGATATCCTTGGAAAATATATGTCGGGTGCTGCACAGATATCTTCCATGCTTCTTCGTCTTTCCCTCTATCATAGCTTCATCACTTTCCAACACCGAGAACCCTCATTCATCTAATCATATCTATCCACTTGTGCCTCTTCCTCCGATTCATCTTTATCCTCTCATGTGTCTCTCAAGAAAATAAAGAAGACCAACACAACAAAAAGAAGTCGAAGATGTCAAACAATTAATAAGGCACTTGCTGCCGGAGTAGGTTCCGTAACTCAAACATGTCAAACAAATACACATATTAGATTTTCTGCTAATTTTTTAAGGATACACCCTGGAAGGTGTACCATACATATAGAAGAAAGTCCTAGACGGCCAAAACAACGCCAAGAATGTCTACAACCCGACACGAGACACGACTTAAACCAAGTCAGCTGACACAACGCCCGAAGGGGGATACAAACACAACACCACACAGCGCACAACACAACCTACACCCGCCGACCGACAAGGGCTTGCCTTGCATCTTCCCCAGCCAAGAAGGTGGGAGGGATATACACTAATCTACAAGGTCGCATCACGATCGAAGGGAGGAACTCCAGGAGGCCAACTCCGACTCCAAAAATATACACTACAGGAGAAGCTGAATACGCCGACGGCCGGGTCCCGTCGGCGTAGACCCTAAATGCCGTCGGCGTAGGCTGGCCCGACGGCTGCCGTCGGCGTACAGCCCCGTAGGCGTAGCTCCTTCTCCCGTCGGCGTAGAAAAGCCGTCGGCGTAGGGCTTTGCCATCAGCGTAGACCACATGGGGCCCACCTAGATGACTAACGGCCGTTTGGCTACGCCAACGGCTTTACCGTCGGCCTAGATTTTTCCAATTTGTTTTTCAAATTTTTTTTTCAATTTTTTTAACATTTTTGAATTGTTTAACTTGTTAATCTTACATGGACTTTTTTAATTCTAAGTATACTTAGTCTCAAGTCAAATTGCACAATTAGTCAAACTTCCCAACCGGTCACCCATCCTAATACTACTCCAGCCCGAGCACGCTTAACTTCTTCATTCCTTTCACATGAGCTTCCGACAAAGAAACTAGAACTTGTTATGAATATTATCATATCAAACATATTAACCATTATACTATAATGTTAGACATATTTATTTTTTTACATTCCATACAATTATTTGAGTAAACAATAATGAATAAGTAATAATAATCTTGAATTCAAATAAAAATAAAATAAATTTTATTTATTTTGCTTTTTTTCATTTAAATTTGAATAATTCATATCTATAAATCCGTAAATCACAATTCGACAAATAATATATCCAAATCGATCAGAAAAATGAGAGTAATCCAAATATCACATCCCTATCATCTATTTAATTATATATGGTAACTTTTAAATATTATACCAACTGAAACTATGTCAAGATTCATGAAACACCCCGTTTTTGGCACTCGAAAAATAAAAAATAGCTTTTTGGTGCGACGAAAAGGAAAACTCCCCCCTGCAACATTGTTCACCATCCCATTATACACATGTTTTCACAATATGGACACATTATCGCAAACTATACCGCGATTCTAGCAATAACATTGGTCATTTGACCTGAAATTCAGAAAACCTCGATTGAGATAGGTCATTTTGTGAAGGTTTTTTTGAGACTCAATGAATATACGAAGTCTGGTATTTTTTCATGCAACTATGTCATATAATATGACACCACGCGAAGGTTTTGCATTGTTTCGATCGTTTTTGAATTTTTATGCCTTTTTCAAACTATCGTTAAACTTCCTAAATCGAGGGGCATGATGATTCTTAGATCGGGGCCGAGCCTCACTAAACTTGCATTAGATCTCTGATGAAATAGCATATTGTGAACCTAAAAATGATTTTTGCAAAAAATCATGAGCAATATATCATGTACCTGTAGTTCAAATCTAACTCATTTCCTACCGATTCGGCAGGAATTTGTCTTTTTTACGAAAGGTGAACGGAAAGGTTTGAGATATCCAGGTTGGGAAATTGTCCATTCAATATGGTCTAATATTTTTAAATAATGTGGTATTATCATTTTGAAACTTTCATTTGGTGGTTGCTTCACAAAAACACCCCGTTTTTTGCACTCGGAAAATGAAAAATGGCTTTTCGGTGCGACGAAAAGGAAAACTTCCTCCTTCAACATTGTTCACCATCCCATTATACACATGCGTGCACAATATGGACACATTATAGCAAACTATACCACGATTCTCGCAATAACATTGGTCATTTGACCTGAAATTCAGAAAACCTCGATTGAGATAGGTCATTTTGTGAAGGGTTTTTTGAGACTCAATGAATATACCAAGTCTGGTATTTTTCCATGCAACTATGTCATATAATATGACACCACGCGAAGGTTTTGCATTGTTTCGATCGTTTTTGAAATTTTTATGCCTTTTTCAAACTATCATTAAACTTCCTAAATCGAGGGGCATGATGATTCTTAGATCGGGGCTGAGCCTCACTAAACTTGCATTAGATCTCTAATGAAATAGCATATTGAGAACCTAAAAATGATTTTTGCAAAAAATCATGAGCAATATATCATGTACGTGTAGTTCAAATCTAACTCATTTCCTACCGATTCGGCAGGAATTTGTCTTTTTTAAGAGAGGTGAACGGAAAGGTTTGAGATATCCAGGTTGGGAAATTGTCCATTCAATATGGTCTAGTATTTTTAAAAAATGTGGTATTATCATTTTGAAACTTTCATTTGGTGGTTGCTTCACAAAAACACCCCTTTTTTTGCACTCGGAAAATGAAAAATGGCTTTTCGGTGCGACAAAAAGGAAAACTTCCTGCTGCAACATTCTTCACCACCCCATTATACACATGCGTGCATAATATGGACACATTATCGCAAACTATACCGCGATTCTCGCAATAACATTGGTCATTTGACCAGAAATCCAGAAAACCTCGATTGAGATAGCTCATTTTGTGAAGGGTTTTTTGAGACTCAATGAATATACCAATTCTAGTATTTTTCCATGCAACTATGTCATATAATATGACACCACGCGAAGGTTTTGCATTGTTTCGATCGTTTTTGAATTTTTATGCCTTTTTCAAACTATCGTCAAACTTCCTAAATCGAGGGGCATGATGATTCTTAGATCGGGGCAGAGCCTCACTAAACTTGCATTATATCTCTGATGAAATAGCATATTGTGAACCTAAAAATGATTTTTGCAAAAAATAATGAGCAATATATCATGTACCTGTAGTTCAAATCTAACTCATTTCCTGTCTTTTTTACGAGAGGTGAACTAAAAGGTTTGAGATATCCAGGTTGGGAAATTGTCCATTCAATATGGTCTAGTATTTTTAAAAAATGTGGTATTATCATTTTGAAACTTTCATTTGGTGGTTGCTTCACAAAAACACCCCGTTTTTTGCACTTGGAAAATGAAAAATAGCTTTTCGGTGCGAGAAAAAGGAAAACTTCCTCCTGCAACATTTTTCACCATCCCATTATACACATGTGTGCACAATATGGACACATTATCGCAAACTATACCGCGATTCTGTCAATAACATTGGTCATTTGACCTGAAATCCAGAAAACCTCGATTGAGATAAGTCATTTTGTGAAGGGTTTTTTGAGACTCAATGAATATACCAAGTCTGGTATTTTTTCATGAAACTATGTCATATAATATGACACCACGCAAAGGTTTTGCATTGTTTCGATCGTTTTTGAATTTTTTGTGCCTTTTTCAAACTATCGTCAAACTTCCTAAATCGAGGGGCATGATGATTCTTAGATCGGGGCCGAGCCTCACTAAACTTGCATTAGATCTCTGATGAAATAGCTTATTGTGAACCTAAAAATGATTTTTGCAAAAAATCATGAGCAATATATCATGTACCTGTAGTTCAAATCTAACTCATTTCCTACCGATTCGGCAGGAATTTATCTTTTTTACGAGAGGTGAATGGAAAGGTTTGAGATATCCAAGTTGGGAAATTGTCCATTCAATATGGTCTAGTATTTTTAAAAAATGTGGTATTATCATTTTGAAACTTTCATTTGGTGGTTGCTTCAAAAAACACCCCGTTTTTTGCACTCGGAAAATGAAAAATGGCTTTTCGGTGCGACGAAAAGGAAAACTTCCTGCTGCAACATTCTTCACCATCCCATTATACACATGTGTGCACAATATGAACACATTATCGCAAACTATACCACGATTCTCGTAATAACATTGGTCATTTGACCAGAAATCCAGAAAACCTCGATTGAGATAGGTCATTTTGTGAAGGGTTTTTTGAGACTCAATGAATATACCAAGTCTGGTATTTTTCCATGCAACTATGTCATATAATATGACACCACACGAAGGTTTTGCATTGTTTCGATCGTTTTTGAATTTTTTGTGCCTTTTTCAAACTATCGTCAAACTTCCTAAATCGAGGGGCATGATGATTCTTAGATCGGGGCCGAGCCTCACTAAACTTGCATTATATCTCTGATGAAATAGCATATTGTGAACCTAAAAATGATTTTTGCAAAAAATCGTGAGCAATATATCATGTACCTGTAGTTCAAATCTAACTCATTTCCTACCGATTCGGAAGGAATTTGTCTTTTTTACGAGAGGTGAACAGAAAGGTTTGAGATATCCAGGTTGGGAAATTGTCCATTCAATATGGTCTAGTATTTTGAAAAATGTGGTATTATCATTTTGAAACTTTCATTTGGTGGTTGCTTCACAAAAACACCCCTTTTTTGCACTCGGAAAATGAAAAATGGCTTTTCGGTGCGACGAAAAGGAAAACTTCCTCCTTCAACATTGTTCACCATCCCATTATACACATGCGTGCACAATATGGACACATTATAGCAAACTATACCACGATTCTCGCAATAACATTGGTCATTTGACCTGAAATTCAGAAAACCTCGATTGAGATAGGTCATTTTGTGAAGGGTTTTTTGAGACTCAATGAATATACCAAGTCTGGTATTTTTCCATGCAACTATGTCATATAATATGACACCACACGAAGGTTTTGCATTGTTTCGATCGTTTTTGAATTTTTTGTGCCTTTTTCAAACTATCGTCAAACTTCCTAAATCGAGGGGCATGATGATTCTTAGATCGGGGCCGAGCCTCACTAAACTTGCATTATATCTCTGATGAAATAGCATATTGTGAACCTAAAAATGATTTTTGCAAAAAATCGTGAGCAATATATCATGTACCTGTAGTTCAAATCTAACTCATTTCCTACCGATTCGGAAGGAATTTGTCTTTTTTACGAGAGGTGAACAGAAAGGTTTGAGATATCCAGGTTGGGAAATTGTCCATTCAATATGGTCTAGTATTTTGAAAAATGTGGTATTATCATTTTGAAACTTTCATTTGGTGGTTGCTTCACAAAAACACCCCTTTTTTGCACTCGGAAAATGAAAAATGGCTTTTCGGTGCGACAAAAAGGAAAACTTCCTCCTGCAACATTCTTCACCATCCCATTATACACATGTGTGCACAATATGGACACATTATCACAAACTATACCGCGATTCTCGCAATAACATTGGTCATTTGACCTGAAATCCAGAAAACCTCGATTGAGATAGGTCATTTGGTGAAGGGTTTTTTGAGACTCAATGAATATACCAAGACTGGTATTTTTCCATGCAACTATATCATATAATATGACACCACGCGAAGGTTTTGCATTGTTTCGATCGTTTTTGAATTTTTTATGCCCATTTCAAACTATCGTCAAACTTTCTAAATTGAGGGGCATGAAGATTCTTAGATCGGGGCTGAGCCTCACTAAACTTGCATTAGATCTTTGATGAAATAGCATATTGTGAACCTAAAAATGATATTTGCAAAAAATCATGAGCAACATATCATGTACCTGTAGTTCAAATCTAACTCATTTCCTACCGATTCGGCAGGAATTTGTCTTTTTCACGAGAGGTGAACTGAAAGGTTTGAGATTCGTAGGTTGGGAAATTGTCCATTCAATATGGTCTAGTATTTTTGAAAAATGTGGTATTTTCATTTTAAAACTTTCTTTTGGTGGTTGCTTCACAAAACACCCCGTTTTTTGCACTCGGAAAATGAAAATATGTTATACGAAAGTATTTGTATTTTTTTGAATAAAAATATATAATATTTGATTTTATATAGATAAATCTTATTTTTCTGCAAATTTTGATATACTATATGTATTTTTATGAATTTAAATGATTTAGTTATGTTTTTTTAAAGATTAATGTGGAAAAAAAGAAAAATAGCTACGCCGACGGCTTTGCTTCAAGATAGGTCTCAGAGACTTGACGCTGTTCGCCGTTAGCCCAATGGTCTCACGCCGACCTTGACTGTTGACGGTGGCCGCCTATTTATTCTACGCCCACGGCAACCGGTCGACGCATTGCCACGCCGACGGCCCCGACATTTTTCCCTCGGCGTATAAAAAGGCCGTCGGCCTATTTGGTTATTCCCGTAGTGATAGAAGCCAACACACCGATCACCCAAAGATGCCTAAGAGACAGCGAGGTAGAACGACAGGGCTGCACCAGCTCGGAGGAGGCGTCGACCAAGAAGCGCCGACGAAGGTTTACATGTTAGAAGTAATGGGCTAAATCATTAGACCCATGTGCGATTTCAGATTTTCCCTAAATCTCAAAGCCCATGTATGTGGAAGCCCATATGTGATTTAGTCCAAGTTGGTGGCAGCTCACATATGTGTGGCAAGAGCAGTGGGAGCTAAAGTTTAGTCCCACATGGAAATTTGAAGGAGAGTTGCATCACCTTATACGGTGGAGTGTTGCACCACTTTGTAAGTGAGTGACAATAAGAGAGCTACACACGGGCTCCTCCTCCGACGATGCCGCCGCTTGCACACACACACACGCTCGCTCGCCTCGTCACGTCATGATGCGCGCACGCCGCTGGTTGCGGGAATCTCGCCGAGCCGAGCTTTATTTTGCTGCTCAGGAAAATGTGGCGGTTAGACAGACATGTCAATAGTTAGTGGATTCGGGCCGCTCCCGGATCGTGGGCTATCTGTAATCGACCCGAACATGCGCGATGTGGGCTTGGTCCACACCGTGTACTGTATGCGATTTCCGAGCCGCTCTATATAAACGCATGTGCGGCTTCCACAACATATAACACCAAACCAATCTAGGGTTTTTCCATCCTCTCTGCTTGCGCCACTGACGTGGCTTAATAGTAGAGCTTTTGCGGTGACCTAGCATACCACTGCATGATGTAGTACACTATAGTCATTGACATAACACCAATGAACCACGGTTCACTAGTATTACATCCCTCAGAGTGGTACAACAGAAACACAGTACGTCCAAGACATGACTATAGATTACAAATCGACTCTTTACACAAGATCCAGAGAAACATTCTAGGTTAAAGATAGAGAAAGAAACTTCTCATAACAAAGAACAAGAAATAATCAACTCATAACTATTATGCTAGTAAGATTAGCATCTCACTATTAGGCTTGTATTGCTACTATTGCAATACTCTATAGAAATAGGTTCTATGGCTAGAGGTTATGTTCTTGTCCAATCAGCAACTCTGTTTTCACTTTAATTGATGTATATGTTGACTTCCTTGACTTTATTGAAGAGCTTGAGCTGATTGATGATGATTCCTGGAGCATAACTTGATGTAGACATCGTCTTAATGGCTTCAGAATCTAGCAAGGGTTAAGAAGATACGTTGAGTACGAGCGTACTCAGCAAGTTCACTAGAAAAGGAGTGTTTGATGCACTATATCTACAGCCACAGACCATAGATCGTAGGCAATGCAAGTTTTCGTCAACATTTCTTCAAAGGTTGCTTTTATTCTAAAAAGCTATGTCCGTCAGCCTCCAGAGGTTTACCAGAACTTTTATGGATTTCCTTTCCTGTCGCGTTCGTAGCTCCTTCACGGAACAGGGAGTAACGAGTTATAGTTCTTACACTCTACAGAGGTGCGTTACTTTTCCCATGAGAGATCAACTCCTTGTTGCATAGCCGGACAACTTACCCATCCACAATTCCATGATGTGGGCCCAGTAGGTGATCCAAGCCAATTACTACCCTTTCTCGAGACCCGACATAGAACACAACCCACAAGCAGAACGTCCTCTGTTATTCCGCGTAGCGAAAATAACTATGGTTGACTCCTTGAGGACTCCAGTGAGCGGATAGGAACCTGGTCGCCCCCATCAATATGAGGACATACCTACGACGGTCGGCTCAGGGATAGTCTAGACACTAATATCACGGGGAACTAAGGGGTCCCACCCATGTTGAGTCTCTTATTTACATCAGCGCCACGAGATGGAAATCTTGTTCATGTGAAAGGAGGAAGATCCAGCTGACTTCTCCGTCCCATTCCAAATATCATGGTTAACGCGTAATATACGGCGCAAGAATCACTGGTGACATTGGTTGTTAAGTCCTAGATATTATGTTCCTTTACCACCGGAACTTTTATAGTAGGTTATTACCTCATGGTAAATAACCTATAATCATATTATTATGAAAATAGTGTTTTCTGACCTTTTTGAAATGCAAGTGATGACAACATTGGATTTGCAAAATACTTTACAGAAAATAATCAAAAGACATGAGCAAGTGTGAACTTGCCTTTTGTGATTGCAAGATTATGCACTCACGGTCTTCGAGACAATTTAAGATCCAATATCTAAAATCAGTATCATTGGTCCGATAAGGACTAATGTTTAAAGAAGCAGGATGCTATTATGTATAATTAATGTAATGCAATTTCGTAAACTCGTATCCCCAAAATAAGCGTTGATCTAGTTTGGAAACTGGAAATGGTTTCTTTTGAATGTGTTATACTTTTAGATAAGCTTCACACTTGTGCTTCTTATTAAGGCTTGTGAGTGTGTGCGAAACAACATATAATAGTAAAATCATTCAAATTTTACTTTACTAGTAATGACATTTATAAGTATCTTAGGTGTTAAAAATCCTAGGTATACAAGTAAAATATAAAGTAATGTGATTATTATTGATTGTCATCTATTGTTTGAAGTGGCAGAAAGGATAACCTTCGAAGGAAAGGTTTATTTCCTAAGGTTCAAACAATCTTGATGGTTAATAGAATGTGGTCGATGCCTCTTGGTGTTTACTCGGTTAGTTTGGTCTTGAGATGCGTTAGGTCTTAATTGAAATAGACCAAAGTAAACTATAAAATACATGATAAAGTCTTTATCGTAATGTTTATAGTCTTGTAGACTTAAGTTTAACTTTAAGAACATGGATGAGTTTACGGTGCAATACTTATGATATTTGTACTAATTTTTTCACTTCATAATATTTTCCTTAAAGTACTTAAGAGTGGTGATACTTTTATTTGAGTAGTGGTTTCTTAATATTATAATGGAATAGAAACATTTATCTCCTTATAAAGGTGTGGTTATGGTTTGTAATCAAGGAAATAATATTACTTAACTACTTATGAATTCTCGAGAGTGTTTTCGTATGTTTATAAACTTTGTGGTTGAAGTAAGCGAAAGGGTTTTATTTAGCCTCAAATTATTCTTGAAGATTTTATATTTGATAAGGATCCTTTTTAGAAGATATTCTACACTTATGTGGAATGATAATTCAATAAGATTGTAACTAAAATATGTTGAACCATTTTGATTTCATAATAACAATATTTAAGACTAATACTATTTATTAGACCTCAATTGGCTAATTTTTGGAAATATTGGCAAATTTTATTTTTCTTATATGAATTATCAATTAAGGAAATAGGTTTAAACTCAAATTATTAGAGTATTAGACTTTTACTTACTTCAAAAGTGTATGTTATATTTTTAACATGTAGATAATATTTTTGTGATCTTTTTGGTATATTACAATTATTTTTGTGATTTATAAATAATATGATATGATTTTTATAAGATTTATTACTTTATAAACACTTAATAAATAATAGATATTTAATTACGTGAAATAATAATACATGACTATAGTATTACATTATAGTTCTTATTTTTCTAAGAATTTTGGTATATTATTTATATTTTTATCATTTACCATTATTAAACTATGAATTATCAAAGTTTTATTACTTACAAAATATTTATTAAATAATATTTATTTAAATTATTAACATAATGTTTGATATTAGTTTTAAGTTATAGTTTTTATTTCTCTGAAAATTTCCATATATTAAACATATTTTTTTGAATTATAAAACAAATGTTATTGAATGTACAAGGTTTATTCATTTTATTTAATTTCTGGAAATACTTATATTTGAATTTATACTATTTTATCTATTTCCTAATAGGGAATACCTTTTTAGACCAAACCCATACCTACCCTAGGTCAGTGACCCGTGGGGTCAGGACCACGTCATCTGCCACCTAGACGTGGACTGGTCAACTGGTGGACTGGGTCAAGGGTGACGCGAGCATGACATCAAGATGACGTCAACGATGGATGAAATCACAGATTGAAGTTCGATCAATCGCTAGGATGCACGTGCGTAGCTATGGTTGGTCTTGTTGGAAAGAGGGCGTCGCAAGGGACCTAATAGTGGCGGCGTCACTCGGAAATGGTCATCGGAGCTTTGGCTCCGACGAGCTCCGACGGTAGCCAATGGTGGTGTATGGTGAGACGGTGATTTACAGCGAGATAAAGCAATTGGAAAGTACTAGAGGATTCAGTAACTCACCCTGATTACAATAGAGAGTTCTTGGAGACGTGGGGAGGCGTGATGACGGCGAATCGACAATAATGGCCACGAGGCCGACGGAGGATAACACCCGATTTCACATGATTCACGGCGTGCTAGTTCACGGAGGATAACGTCCATCGGTGGCTTCAATGATGCGAGGGTGGTCGGACCCAACCGGAACGACGAACTTCGGCGAGCTAGGTTTTCGGTGAGGAAGAGATATAGGTCTAGAGGGCATGATATGTAACACCCCAAGCCAACAAGCACTTGAGGTGTTACCACATTCTTTACATATAGAAGGTAACTAATACCTTTAAGGAAAAATCGGCGGAGTCTCCACTATTTTTTTAGGACATCCATGACAGGCAGATTATAAGAATACAAGAATGTAGGAATAAACAACACCAGATAGAACAAGTAACCACTAGGAAATAAGAATTTATCAACCACACGCAAGAAGATAACCAATATTGTTTTAAGGTGCTACTCAATGGACTCCAAAACCTAACCAGACAAGATAATCTTGTATTTTAGAAAGGTATAGTTTCAAGATAAATGTGAGGTAGTGATGTGAAGTGGGTGGTTCTACTCTCATATTTCCCATGCATGACGTTCTCAAGATTTACCTAAAAACATGAAAGCAACAAGGGTGAGTACAAAGACTCAACAAGTTCACATACAAATAGTAATTTTACATAAATCAAAACACCAGGACATCATTAGACATCATTCATGCATTAGAACATAAAATTATGTTCTACATGCCTATATGCTCATCTCATCTCATTGCGAATACCGGTATCGCTCGAGTGAACACCCGTCGGCATCCACTCGCTCCAACTCGTGGAGGGTGCCTCCAAAGTGGGTCACAGCCCAACAATGAAGGTCGCATTGTGCCCACCGAAGTAGGTCACACTATCATCATTATCATCATGAGTATGTAAAAATGCATAATATGCGCATGTCGGCATCATTATCATTTCATCATGGGCATATCATAGAGAAATCATAGACATAAAAACATACACTTTAAGTAAACTAAAGTGAAGAAATATATATGCAGAATTACTATCCGCCATGAACTTGCCTTAATCGGTGGTACAAATAACTGTGAACTATAGGTGTCTGAGCCGGAAGTGCCAACACCCGGACGCCTTGCAGTTCTCGAATAATGAGGAGAGTATTCCACACAGCGGCGGCACGACCAGACGTACATGACTGTAGAGATCAGTGTCGAGCCTCGCAGCAGCGGTTAGACGATGACCCGATGGCTGTGATTTTTTTTTTTTTTTTTTTTTGAAAAGGAAGGCCCCGAGAGGCCAAGTGCTGCATTAATAAAACTGTCGGTGGGTTACAAATATGCACCAAGGCCCTGCAACGAAAGAAATTACAGGAAAGCCCCAGCAAATAACACAGAGGACCCTGGGAAAAAAATGAAAAAAGCAATCAGGTCCCTCATCCTCTTCTCCACCGCCGCTTGCAAGGAGCCACCGCCGGCCACCCTTCCTCTCACCGGGGACGCAACCACTTGGGAGAGAGAGGGCGTTGAGCGCCGCCGTAGCACCCGAGAAAGGCCTCCTTCTTGGAGGTTGAAGAGATGCCCTCGTTGGCATCAACCATGGCTGCCATCTCAGCCAGAGAACGCATCGGCACACCTCAGCCTTTGCGTGATGAAGATCGTCGGGATGCAGCAGAAATCCCAAGCTCCTCCAGCCGCTGCAGAACAAGACCCTTCCACTCCGCCTCCCCTCGCCACCACGGCCGTCCAGAGGGAGAAGAAGATCGAAGATCTGCAGAGCACTGAAGAAGCCAACAAACCACTCTCTGCTAGGTACCAGGGAAGGCACACCGCCACGCATCTCCACCTCGCCTCCACGGCCGGCCAGGAGAAGCAGAAACACAGAGCACCTCAGGAAGCAGCTCCCCTCCCCCCCGCCACCGCGGCCGGCCAGGAAAGGCGCTGCTCCGCAGCACCACAGCACCAACAGAGAGACCACGACCCCTACCTTATTTGCGGAGACAGTGACCACACCCTCGCCGTCGCCCTCCAACCGATGAAGCAGCAACCGCAAGAGGATGCATCCTACACCCGAGATCTGGCCGCGTAGATCCCAGGACCAGCTCCAAACCTCCCATAAGGGGAAAAAACTAAAGCTAAAGAACCTACCACTACTGCCGGCGCCTTGCCTCAGCCATCCCTCGACGGCAGCGCCGCCGCGAGAGGCCTCGGTTTGGCCCGGAGAAGACGATGAAGCTCTCAGAACACTGTAGCGAAGAGGAGGAGAGGAGAGGAGAGGAAAGTGCCAGACCCGATGGCTGTGATGTGGCACAGCAAGAGGACGCAGCGGCGGCGGCGAATTGGGCGCTGGAAGCCTTTAGGGCAGAGATATGGTGGTGGTGGCTTCCCCTTCGACTATACTAAGCGGCCAAGGCAGTACGAGTCAGACTCAGGTAAAAAAACCCAGCTCAGCCCGTTTGTTTCTTCCTGTCAAAGGATAAAATAATCATGTCTAGGTTTTTAGTACCAAACGTAACCTTCAACGAGCAACTGGCTTCTTGCTGCTACTACAGTTTTCAAACTGCATGTCACAAGTTCAAGCACTAGAACACATTATTTTATTTTATTTTCTACCTTCCTATTTCCAAATTAGATTTGAATATCCTCAAGGTCTATTTATTTTCTTAAATAGGCACAAAAATTTAGTATTAAAATTTGGGGTATTACATGAGAGAAGATGGGATAAGTATGAGACGATAGAGAAGGACGCGGCGGTATTATCTACTCATCTTAGGGTCGGCGGTGACCACCACGGCGGTCGGATTTTGATGACGACGGCGGACGGCATCGCGGGTACGAACGCAGCTG
This sequence comes from Avena longiglumis, assembly GCA_030063025.1. NCBI lineage: Eukaryota > Viridiplantae > Streptophyta > Magnoliopsida > Poales > Poaceae > Avena > Avena longiglumis. The sequence goes on from CP125977.1 coordinate 503,548,356, forward strand.
CCTATGTGCGTGAGGATGGCGATGATGGTCATTTTGCAGAAAACCCCCTAGCGCGTATTGACTCTCAATCCACGGTCCCTGGCTGTCTCCCACCTGTCAGCTAGAGAGAAGAGTGAGTCAGGCTAGTTGTTGGGCCGTTACTGGGCTGCTGTGTACTATGCTTGATTAGCAGATAAAAGGATACGAAATGGGCCTTGGGCCAGATTCAAGGTGGGTAGTTTATATGATTTCTTTCTTTTCAAATTCTGTTTACTTTTCTAGCTTTTGTATTTTAACAATTGTTTTGAATATTTTTATAGGATTTTTTTGCTAAATACTTGTAGTGAAAATAAAGTATATTTAATATCATATGGTGAACTTTTATTTATATAATGTTATAGTTTCTTTATTTCGTTTATATAGGTCCTTTTCCTATTAATATTTGGTAGAGGTTTTTGTTATGTATTTGATTTACCTATATAAACCATAACTTATTAAAGGATGAATTACTATTGATTCATAAGATTTGATTCTTAACAACTTATAACATTTAAGAACTTTTTTTAATATGGTGATTCCTTCATTATTATATGACACATAAAATTCTAGAGAATTAATATGGTTGGTATTATTCCCATGAGCTTAAATGATATCAATATAAATAGTTTGTTATATCTTGCATACAAGTTAGGGTTTAAGATTATAACTGTTTACTATGAGTTTTAGGAGATTTAATATATATATTATTTTATAGATAGGAATAACATTTAAAGTGTAACACATATTGTCTTTGTGCTTGTGGTTAGGAATGATACCACTATTTAAAGTAAAATGATAGGGTTGTTCTTTAGGTTGGCTTAAGGAAAATAATTGATAAGATGATAGTTGGAAATTACAAAGATGTGCTTAAATGATTTGCTATAGGAAAATATTCCTATAAACCAATGGGAAATAGGATGATAGATCAATTAGATGAAATAGATATTAAATGTGACTATGGATTTAAGGTTTAGTATTTACTAAGAACCCCTATCTTCCATACTTGATAATTCTTGACTTATAATTAAGGAATTCCTTTCCTAGATATACTATTTCTTCATACCCATCATCATGTGTTAACATGATGAGACTTACTTTACAAGAATATACTTATTAATAATTTCTCCTCGTAATTCCATTTTATAAATCCAATGAGCTTGATACTTAAGCTCTACATGATTTCTTCATAGAAGTACCTCCTACTTCTGGAATGCTTCTAACGAATCCAATTCCATTTGAATGATTTCTCTTATACTTCACAAATTACTTTGTAATCTCACTTATAAATTTTAGAATCTTGTTGTTGGGGCTTTTCATAATCTTTCTTCTATCTATACTTGGTTATATCAAACTACTCTACTGATAATAATCTAAAAATACAACCGGTAGGTACTTATAACTCAGTTCATACTCTTTCTTGATCATCCATCACAAATATTACTCCAATAGATTTATATATCAAATTCTACTTTCCTCAAGTGCTTACTATTCTATAATAGTAATAATACTTCTACATCTCAATGTTACTCTAGTATCAGCTTTATCCTACTATCTTATCTTTTACTTGTCTTAGTAACTCATACCCCAACTTCAAATTATATTAATGTGACTTAACATGACTAACCCATGATAACACACCTATGCTAGCGTTTAATCATGTTCTATCCACCAATGTCACGTATACGTGATATAATCAATTACTTTTAGTGATTTGAGCATGATTGTGAAAATCCTTTGATCATTTATGGCTTAAGTTTCTAGTGTCTAATCAAGACTTTATCAATACAACATTACAGTTGTATTATAATTATCTTCTCAATATCTCTTACTAACTAAAATATATTATTCATTGACTATACCGACTTGATCCAATAGGATAACTCCTGGTAAATATCTTCGGAATTCATCCTTATAATCCTCTTTGCTACCACATATACATTTATTTAAAATAACTCTTCTATCCATTCAGGAGTGAGTTAACTCCATCAACTATCATATTGATCTTATTATCTTCCAACACTCCCATCCTATGGATGATATCTAAAACTATCATTACCACCTACCTCTTCTTACTTCTTTCTCTAAAGGCTTTAAAATGAATGCTATGATAAGGACAAGAGTTAATAGATCAAGAATTGATATGTTAAAGATTGATAGATGCAGAGTTAATAAGCTAAGAATTGGTGAATCAAATGTTTATTACTCAACATTGATAAACAACAGATATTAGGATATGATTCAATAGAGATGATAAGGATTGTTATGGAAATAAAGATATGTGGTGAATGATCTTGACTTAATTTCCTTCCTACTCAACAAGTGATAAGGAATTAGTGTTAAAGAACTACCATGATGCTCATGGTAGGAATATATAAGAATAAGACAGGTCAAGGTTTAGTTATTACATTCTTGTTACTTGGATTATATTTATATCTTGGTATTCATGGGTTATTGTAATGAATACTATGGAAAGATCACTTAAGGATCAGATATTAATCATTAAGTAATATATTGTGATTTAGTTTTATTGCATTTGATCTACCCTTAGATCAAATCATATTTACCCAAAATAAGGTTTTAGCAAAGGTCATATTGAAACTTATCGCAGTTAGCTTGATCATCTACTTCAATTCCATAAAGTTGAGAGAAGCTTCAATAACTTTGACAAGTTTTGTTCAAAAGCGCGAAAATTATTCGGATTTTCTATGCATGAATGCAATGCACACATCTGTGCCCAGCTTATTTCTAAGATCTAATGCTGGGATGTTACAGCTTCGTTGGGATACCCTAAGAGGAAGTTATGATGAGCACGCCAGCAAGTTTTCCCTCAGTTATGAAACCAAGGTTATCGAACCAGTAGGAGCAAGGAAACAACCCCAAGGTGACGAGGTTTAATCTCGTCAATGCCCATTGTTATGAGCTTGGGTTTTGGAGAAGATGCGAATGCTGGAGATCATGGAACGGTTAGCAAACAAGCAACACGGGGACACGAGGTTTACCCAGGTTCAGGCCCCCGGAGGGAAAACCCTACTCCTGCTTGTCTGCTCTTGATTACGGCGGAACTGAAAGTTACAGGGTTGCGCAGATGCAATCTGGCGTGGAGGTGTGTATGAGGTGGTATGTGAAGTGCCCTCCTCGCCGTGCCCTCCTAGCCTTTATATACAGGTAGGCAGGTCCCGGGCACAGATCGAGTCAGTTACAGATTTAGGGTTTGCCCCTTTGAATATTCTATCTAATCTAGTCTTGTTCTCCAAGGATCCGAAGACTTCATGGGCTTGGGCCACCCGAAATTGTTCATGGGCCATGCATATTTTAGTGGGCCTTCCTTGGGCTGGACTAGGTATTCTAAGGTCGTATACCCGTGGGGTATAACCATGTTAGTAGCCCCCGAGTGTTCAGTCGGACTGAAGATTCGGCCGAGGACTCTTCAATCTTTCGGGTGCAACTGTTTTCTGTTCATGAGAGAATGATTTTAGGGTGTAGGGATTGTTGATGCGTGTGCCTGACTCTCCCGACGGATCAGGGCCAGTTAACTGTCTTAGGACAAAACAACACGATCTTCTTCAGATTCGAGTCCCTCGACTCCAACCCGGAACAAATGCTGGCGTAATTCAAATCAGGCCGTTGAGGCTTACAGGAGTAGAATTCCAGTAAATTTCGAATGATTTACCCAACGCGTCCTTCGAGATTTTCATCGTGCCTGCTGGCACGGATTATTACTAGCAGAGCGCAGTCGTGTGCGTTCCCAGGCCATCAGATGGTATCTGTAGGTCATATCTTTGCGTCGTAGACACAACTTCCGAAATTTTATCACCGCGGTGGTGTTTTGGCTGACCAAGTAGGATGTTTACTCACTTAGCGTTGGCTGGGGAAGAGTTGCCGAAAAGTTTTTGCATGTTGATCTGTAGGATCGCAGTCAAAGAATTCATAGGGTGCGCGACCAGCGCTCCCTATAGGAGTAGCCCCCAAGTGTCTGTTCGAGTCGTAGACTCGAGCAGAGACTTTAATTCAGTCGTTGTTGAATTTAGGTCCGTAGGACACAAATTTTTCGGATGCTTGAATCCATCCTCCCTATGGGAGTAGCCCCCGAGTCCATAGTGGAGTCGTAGACTCGACGTAGGACTCAAAGAATAGTTCAGCGGTGTAGTACCTTAGTCATACTTCGGGTGCACGGCCAGCGCTCCTGATAGGAGTAGCCCCCGGTAGTTAATCGAATCATAGATTCAAGTGAGTACTTTAGTTGTGTAGTCGAATATTTGTAACCGTTGCTAGTATAGCTTTGATGACGTCAGTGCTGACGATTGGTGACCTCAAGCGTCTGCGGTGCCAGAGATGACATGACTTGGCGAGCGTGGGTTCCACCTTCTGACTTTGAATTGACTGGTCACGCGCAACGTGGAGATAATTACGGCATCGCCTCGGTTTCCGTGTGTAGTGGACGGCGTGCGAGCGACGGTTCGTTGCTATGCTGACACGTGGACGGTTGGATTTTGATACTGGCTCTAGGGCTTCCCGATGGACGGTCCTTGTGTATCGTCTTCGTCCTTATAATCTGTGGGAAAAATTTTGTTTTTTTTCACCACAGCCATTCTCGTTTCACTGCTTCCACTTTCTTGAGCTTTTCTCGCCGCGTGCTGGAAGTTCTTCAATCCTTCCCGTCTTATTGTCTGTGCTCATGCCGCCGCCATCGTCGTAATGCAATGGGGAAGCCGAAGAAGGCCTCTGCCGTAGTGGGCACTAGCGCTGCTGCCGGCGGCAAGAAGGGTACCACCGCCACTCGCGTCAGCAACGGTGGCTGGCGGCGGTTGGAGACACGCGAGGGCGACCTACGCAAGCTTCGTGAGCAGGGTCTGATCCCGCAGGACAAGGAGGCCGTCAAGATTCCTGGCGACGAGGTAATTCCCCGTCCACCCGCTGGGTTTCGGGTCATGTTTGTTGCTTTTGTCCTTCGGGGCCTCTCTCTCCCAGTCCACGATTTTCTCCGTGGATTGCTTTTCTTCTATGGCATCCAACTCCAGCATCTTTCGCCAAATTCCCTTCTCCACATCGCCTGTTTCATCACCTTCTGCGAGTGGTGGCTCGGTATCGAGCCGCACTTTGGCCTTTTCCGGAAACTTTATTCCGTCAAGAGGCAATATGGTTCTGATGGCGTTTATCCCATCGGCGGCTGCATCATTTCCCTTAAATCCAATTTTCTCTTCTTCTCTTTTTATATGTCTGAGTCCGTCCAATACTGGTGGAGGCGGTGGTTTTATATCCGCGACTCAATAGTGGACGGGCAAAATTTTGGCCTTGCTCCTTTCGACTCCACCCAGAAAATCCAGCTGAAGAGGTCCTGGAAGAACCACATCTTGGAGTACCTCTAGGTGATTCTGAATAAGGAGGTGAGCGGTGTGGATATTATCCGCACCTTCCTAAAACATCATGATGCCGCTCCAGGCTAGGGCGCACCCGATGTTCCTTTATTCTGGCCGCCACGGTCCGATTAGGGTTTTGACCGAGGAGCTCTCCAGGGGGGATCTCGACAGAATCCTTCGGCCGTTGCTGAAGTTCAAAGCTGAAGAGGACCTTCCGGGGAAGTCGCTGACCCCTCCCTTCTCCGCCTCTCATCCGGTTCCGCGGGTGTAGATCTGGGGCATGCGTGTAGCGCTATTTTCGAGTTTGTTTTTCTTGTACTTGCTTGTTCTGAAAGTTTGCTTTATTTGTGCAGGAATTCAAGGTACCGGACATGGTTCCTCCACTACCCGAACGTTTTCCGGATGCGCCGGACAATGAGGTAGTGGACTCCATGTCTGAGCTTCCCTCGGCGCGGTCACCAGCTGAAGAGACCTTTGAGTCGAGCAAGGAGCAGACTCAAAAGCGGACACGGAGCTCGAGCGAGTCGTTGGATGCTTCGACTCCATCGATGCCTAGAAACCCGCCATGCCTTGTGCGTCACAGTGGAGGTGATGGTGGCTCTTCCTCTCCTATTTCGGCCGTGCCTATGCAGGCTGTAGCGCCATAGCTGCCGGCGAAGCGGAAGAAGGAAGAGAAGAAGGGCAAGATGACCTTGCCTGTCTTCAACTTGAGCGATATGGACTCGTAAGTACCCTCGGTTGCCTTTTGCTATCTTTCATTATTGTTTGCTTGTATTTGACTGGGGTTTTCTTTTGTATCCACTCCTCTGATGGCTAGTTCAGTGATGGCACTCAGGAGATGGTGGGGGAGTCGAAGATTACGCCTCCTCCTTCTCAGATGGTGGCCGCCTCTAGGGGCATTGCTCTGAACCCCTCTCCGTAGGAGGCTCGGGTGATCGTCTCCTAGAAGACTATAACCGGACCTTCGGAGTCTCTGTCTGATCATGTAAGTGTTTTTGTTCTTGCCGTGGGGGGAGCCCCCGAGTGCTTTTCGGATGATCTGCTGATCATGGCTTCTGTTTTTTGCATGTCTCGAGGGGAGCCCCCGAGCGCTTTTCGTTTTCTTGATTTGTTTTGCTCATTTCTTGGGCATAGCCCCCTAGCCCTTTTCCTGATAATTTGCTTCTTCTTGCAGCCTTTTGTGCAAGGCGTCAACCAACTGGTGAAGCAGCATGTGGCATTGGAGGCCAGCCTCCAGCGGCTTCAAGGTACATCTGTAACTAGGTCTTCTACTTCTTCGTCTGCTTGCTAGCTTATAAAACTCACACATGTTCTTGTTGCTTTTGCAGATGATAATAATACAGCCCTCCGTGAGCTTGATGCTCTCAAAAAGAGCCTCGGGCGAGCGGAGAAAAAAGATGTGGACGCCGTTGGCGCTAAGGAGCGCCTCAAGCAGGAGCTAGTCGACGCAGCTGCGGCCAAGGAGCGCCTGCAGGAAGAAGCCACATACCGCGAGGAGCAGCTCGCCACCGCCGCGGCCTCGCGCGAGAAGGAGGTAGCCGATAAGCTGATGGCTGCTGCCAAGGCTATTTCGGGTGAGTAATTTCGTCTGTTACTTGTTCCTTTTCGGCTTCCTTGTCTCTCTAGTTTTGTTTGATTCTCATTTTGCCCTTTTACATTTATCGAGATGTCGCGGGCATTGAGTTTGACCGTAGTGTTCTGGAGCACGGAAGTGCTTTGGATGATGCTACTGCGATGGTCTAAGACCGCTGCAGCACTGTGGTTGGCTCTCTTGCCAAGGCCAAGGAGGTTCTCGGGCGCTTCTATAAGGAGCTCGTCCCCAAGGGTGTTGCCCTCGAGGATGTCGACTTGTTGGCGGATGCGCTGTCAGCCGAGGCGCTTGCGGCGTACAAGAGCAAGCAGAAGGGCATCGGCGCGTCCATGGGGCTGGCGATGGCCATGGCGTTTGGAGCGGAGCTGGATCTTCATCAGGTCACTTCCCAGATGCCGACGGCTCCCGACGGATCCGAGGTAGCCTTTGACCTCTATGCTGTCCGCTGTAAACGCTATGGGCCGAAGCTGATTGACCTGCTGGCGGAGTACGCAGTGAGGCAGCAGGGGGAGGCCAAGAGCAGGCAATCCGGCTCTGAGGCCACTCAGGATGCGGCTTCTTAGGCCTTGTAGTTGTAGGATAGCTTTCGTCTGCTTTTGTTGTAATATATTTATGAACACTCCTTGTGCCACGCAGTGGCTTTTGTTGTATATAATGAATCTCTGAGTTGTTTGCCCATTCGTGTGGTTGTTCATATCCTTTATTCTTTTCCTCTAGGGACCTTCGGGTGATGATCCCGTCGATACTTCGCCTGCGCCGCAGCTGCGGCCATCCTTAGATGATGTGTCGCATCTTGTATTTCTTCGTGACCGCGTCCGTAGTCTTGAGAAGGAGTTTCTTGGCATCCGAGGCCACGCGGATGTTTGGAAGTCGAAGGCGGAGCGAGGCGCCGCCAGAGAGGAGTATCTGATGGGGAAGTTGCGGCGTTTGGCCGAACAGCTTCGGTGTGAGTTTCTTCGAGCTGCTGTTCATTTTTCGGATGCGCCTGTTGGCTTGTCATCTTACTTTGTAGGTGTTGCATGTGCTAACCTTGTTCCTAGGGAGGAAAAGGAGCGCGTTGCTGTTTGAATCAACTGCCTGACCCAGCAAGATATGGAGGCTGGCAACTTTTTCTGGATGGAGCGCGATCGTGCCATGGTCCTTGAGACAGTGCAGGATCATGTTCACCAGGTGTCGCGGGTGCTACGGCAAGTGAAGACTTCTCTGGCGTTAATTATGCACGTAATGTTTCCCCTGGATGAGGCACCATAGACTCTCTGGGGCTTGCTGGCGAAGTTTCAAGATGTGCATCATGTCAGGGAGCTGGTGCGGCATCAGTTGGTTGCGGGGGTGAAGGTTGCGCTTTCCCTCATGCGGCTGCATCGCCCTAATGTAGATCTTGCTGCTATTGCAGCTGGGCCGCCTCTTCGGCCAGATGGTGGTATGTGGGACATGCGTCTGCACTATGCGGCTGTAAGGCAGTATGCCGAACAAGTTGCAGATCTCTTTGAGAATCGTGCGCAGGCGATTCTTCAGAATAGGTAGGACCTATAAAAAGATAGATGTAAAACTTGTATGTATTCAACTGGGCGTGTTATGCCCCTTGCTATAAAGGTTGATTGTTTTTAGCAGATGGTGCTTTGTTTGTATGCATGCCCTTTTCGTTAGCCTGACGTGATCAGCTACTCAGGTGTGCACGCGTAATCCTCAGCCGACAAAGTCGTGAGGTGAGGGGAGCCCCCGAGTGTGTTGTAACATGAAGAAAATGCGAATAAGAGATAAATTTTTGGGGCGAGACACTTAGCTTTATTCATATCGTAATGAGGAGGTACATTGTTCGGCTGAGTAGCCTTGGCTGAATAGCCTTATTGAAAGTAAAAGAAGGGGGTAGCTAGGGGTAGAAGCATCACAATTGTGTGACGTTCCATGGGTTGGAGTATGCGACTCCAGACTCTACGTGCTTGAGGCGATAGGCGCCACCTGGGATGACTTTGGTGACGACGTAGGGTCCTTCCCAGGGTGACTCGAGCTTCTTTGGTCGCTCTTGCTTGAGTTGTAAGACTAGGTCTCCTTCGACGAAGGACCTTGGGCGTATCCGACGGCTGTGATAGTTGTAGAGGCTCTGTTGATAGACCGTCAATCGAGCCGCGGCTATGTCGCGTGCCTCGTCGAGTGTGTCGACGGCGTATTCGAGTGTGGCCGTCGATTCGGCTTTGCTGTAGGCGACGACCCGTGGGGCCTTGTGGCGTACTTCTGCGGGCAACACGGCTTCGGCTCCGTCCACCATGAAGAAAGCCGTGTACCCGGTTGAGATATTTTGCATTGTGCGCAGGCTCCAAAGGACGGAGGGTAGCTCTTCTGGCCAGGCTCCCGCAAGTCGCTGAAGTGGGATCATCAGGCGTTTCTTGATGCCGCCGCTGACGAGGCCGTTGGCCTTTTCGACCTGCCCGTTTGTTTGCGGGTGCGCCACTGAGGCGTATGTTATGTTGATCCCGAGGCCTTCGCAGAAGTCCTGGAATTCTTTGGAGATGAAGTTCGACCCGTTGTCGGTGATGATGTTATGCGGCACGCCAAACCTGTAGACAATGGATTGGAAGAACTTCACGGCCGTTTTACCCTTTTGATTAGTAACGGGCATGGCCTCGATCCACTAGTTGAATTTTTCGACTGCAACCAAGAGGTAGACGTGGCCTCCTTTCGAGGACTTGGGCAGTTTGCCGATCATGTCGAGGCCCCATTGGGCGAAGGGCCAGGCCAAGGGTATGGGCCTGAGCTCTGATCCTGGTGCGTGCGGTTTATCTGTGAACCTCTGGCACCCGTTGCATCTTTGGATGATGTCCTTGGCATCATTCAAGGCCGTTGGCCAGTAGAATCCATCTCGTAGAGCTTTGGCGACAAGGGCGCGACTGCCCGCAGATGCCCTCGTGGATGTCTTGGAGAATAGTTTTGCCGTCACCGATGGTGACGCACCTTTGGAGTACACCCGAAATGTTGCTCTTGTACAGCTAGCCATTGATGATGGTGAAGGCCTTGGACCGGCGAGATATGCGCCGGGCATTTGTCGGGTCATTAGGCAGTTCCCTGTCTATCAAGTATCAGAGATATGGTCGTGTCCATGTTTCTTCGACTGCCATGAACTGCATCAGGTTGACCACTACGACCTCTGTGTCGAGTTTTTCTGGTCCTTCCTGTCCTTTGGGTAGCGCAGCCACCGAGTGTTCAGCTTCTTCGGGTGATCCCTTGGGGAATTTTATTTTGATGGATGGCACGCAGATCTGTTCAAGGAACACACCTGGTGGCACCCGCGCGCAGGTGGAGCCGATGTTGGCGAGTCTGTCGGCCTCTTCGTTGCTTTCTCTTCCAATGTGCCGAAGCTCGCATCCGTCAAAGTCTCCTTCGAGTGAGTTGTAGAGTGTGCGGTACGCAATCATGTTGGCGGCATGCGCGTCGCACTCGTTCATCGTCTGCTGGACGACGAGATTTGAGTCACCGTAGATGACTAGGCGCGTTGCGCCGCAGATCTTGGCCATCCTTATGCCGTAGATGAGGTCCTCGTATACGGCTTCGTTATTGGAAGCTCGAAATTTCATCCGGAGGACGTACTTCATCTAATCGCCCTGCGGGGACATTAGTATGACCCCGGCTCCTTCTCCTGCCTCGTGCTTGGAGCCGTCGAAGTGCATCGTCCATGACTGTGTCATGTCCGAGGTTTCCGGCAGCTACAGTTCCATCCAGTGGACGAGGAAGTCCGGAAGGACCTGGGACTTGATAGCACGGCGCTTCTCATAGACTATGTCTAGAGGTGACAGCTCGATGCCCCACATGGCCACACGTCCTGTGGCCTCCGGGTTGTTCAGGTTGCTGTTCAGGGGTGCTTCGTTGACGACCATCACCTGATGCTCCTGGAAGTAGTGGCTCAGCCGACGAGCCATCATGAACATGCCGTAGGCGAGTTTCTGGTAGTGAGGCTACCTTTGTTTTGTCGGCGTCAATACCTCGCTGAGGTAGTAGATTGGGCGTTGGACCCCATGGGTCTTGCCATCTTCGGGTCATTCGACCACGAGCATAGTGCTTACCACCTGGTGTGTAGCTGCTATGCATAGCAGTAGAGGCTCGCGCTCCTTTGGTGTGACCAAGACGGGCGAGGTGGAGAGCAGCCGCTTCAGATCTTCGAATGCGTCATCCGCTTCGGGCGTCCACTCGAATTTGTCTCCCTTGCGTAGCAGTTGATAGAAAGGCAGGGATTTTTCACCCATGCGCCCTGATGAACCTGATTAACACCGCGATTCACCCAGCGAGCTCCTGTATGGCTTTGAGATTCTTTGGCTTCTCCACGTCCATTATGGCTCGGATTTTCTTCGGGTTCGCCTCGATCCCTCGCTAGGAGATGAAGTAGCCGAGCAGTTGACCAGATGGGACGCCGAAGGCGCACTTTTCTGGGTTTAGCTTGATCTTGTATCGATCAAGGTTGTCGAACGTCTCACGGAGATCATCGATCAGTGTGTTGGCCTCCCTTGTTTTGATTACTATGTCGTCGACATAGACTTGTACGTTGCGGCCGATCTGGTTCTTCAGGCATGCCTGCATGCACCACTAGTACGTGGCACCCGCGTTCTTCAGCCTGAAGGGCATTGTGTTGTAGCAAAACACTCCGAACGGCGTGATGAATGCCGTTTTCTCCTGATCTTCGACCTTCAGCTGAATCTGATTGTAGCCTGAGTAGGCATCGAGGAAGGAGAGTTTCTCGCATCCTGCAGTCGAATCGATGATCTGATCGATCCGAGGAAGAGGGAAGTGATCCTTCCGGCAATGCTTGTTCAACGATGTGAAGTCCACGCACATCCGTAGGATGTCCGTGTCTTTTTTGGGGACCATCACGGTGTTGTCCAGCCACTCGCTCTCCTTGATCTCTCTGATGAAGTTAGCGTCGAGTAGTCTGTTGACCTCAACTCTGATGGCTTCATCCCGTGGCTCGGACAGTCATCGGATGGACTGTTTGACGGGCTTGGCATCTGGAAATACGTTAAGTGCGTGCTCGGCGAATTCCCTGGGAACTCCTGGCATGCCCGTAGGACACTAGGCAAATATATCCCAGTGCTCACGGAGGAATTCGACGAGCGCGCCTTCCTATGCGGGGCTGAGGTCGTTGGCGATCAGCGTTGTCTTGGAGGTGTCCGTCGGGTGGACCTGCACCTTCTTTGTGTTGACTATGGAGTCGAAGGACATGTCAGGTGCGTTCTGCTTTGAGACTGGGGTGCCCCGTTGTCTATCACCTCTCGGAGCCTTATGAGCTCCTCCTGCATGCCGAATGACTGGGAGATTCTATTGAAGTCCCTATCACAGTGATTCGATCGGGTGAAGCTCCAGTGGACCGTGATGACGCCCCTAGGTCCTAGCATCTTAAGTAGCAGGTACGCGTAGTGCGGTACTGCCAAGAATCGTACGAAAAACACACGCCCGAGGATGTCGTGGTATTGTGATGGCCAGTCCACCACTTTGAACTCGAGTCGCTCGCATCGAAAGTTATCGGGCTTGCCGAAGATGATGCCAAGCCATATCTTTCCTAGGGGGAATATGCCCTTCCCTGGAACGATGTCGTGGAATGTTGTATCGGATTGTTCCAGGCTGCACAGCGGGATCCGCATTGCTTCTAAGGTGCTAGCGAACATCAGATTGATGCCGCTGCCTCCGTCCATGAAGACGTGGCTCATATCGAACCCTCCGATCTGCGCCTCGAGCACCAGGGCAGCATGACCTGGGTGAGGGATCTGGCGGGGGTGATCCGAATGTCTGAACGTGATGCAAGACTCCGAACTGCTGAGGTGCTCAGGGATGGCGGGTGGAGCGGTCACGGCCAAACTGACCTGACGGGTGATTTTCTTTTGCACCCTGTTTGTTAGGCGCCCTTTTTGGATCATCAGTGACCCTTTCGGCACGGGGGTACCCGTTTCAGCCGTTGTTCTACACAGGTGCGATTGGGTGATTCAAAGGTCCCACAGGTGGTGGTGGAGGAGCTCCGTGGGCGATGTCACCTGGTGCGGGTGCGTTCCCATACCCAGGGTTCGGGGCTTGTTGCCTCATCTGGGACATGCTCTCGCTGAGTTTCTGGAACTCACTGCAGTCTTTGAGCATGTGGCTTTCCTTCTTTTTACCATCCTGCTTATTGATGTAGAAGTGGATGGTGCATGGGCCCAACAACTTATCGTATGCCGAGGGTCCGTCATCGTGGCCGCGGCGTTGCCATGACTGCGCTGGGCGTCCTCCATCATGGAAGTTGTTTCCACAGTATCCGTCGCTGCTGCGGTTGCCTTCGATGCGGCGGTTGGTGTAGCCAGCCACGACCATGTCGGGTCCGTCGCGTTCGTCGTAGACACTCGATCTTCGCTTGCTATGGCGTTCACGTCGACGACCGTAGTCATCTTCCTCCTCCGAGTGTACTCGGTGGACGGAGTCCTCACCATCTTCCCACCTGTTGGCGATGTCCATGAGGTGGTCGAGTGTCTTGCGCTTGATGCGCCAAAGTTCTTCCTTGAAGTATTGGAATTTGACGCCGTCCTTGAAGGCATCGATTGCTCTCTCCTCAGAGATGTGCCCCGCGGAGTTCTTGGTGCTGGACCAGCATAATATATACGAGCGAATGGATTCGCCCATTCGCTGGGTACAGGCCCTCAGCTCTTCGATCGAGGCTGGTCTCTTGCTGGTGCCCTTGAAGTTTCAGATGAAACTATACGCCGGTTCCTCCCAGCTCCGGATGGATCCCGAGGATAGGCTGCTGAGCCAGATCCGGGCTGCGCCTGTCAGCTGCAGCTGAAGTCATTGCAGGGTGGTGTTTTTGTTTCTGCCGTGTAGCTTGACGGACGACAGGTGATCACTGAGCCACGCCTTGGGGTCCTGTGTGCCGTCAAACTTCGGAGTGTCCGAAGGAAGCTTGAAGTTCCGCGGCATCCGCGTCCGTTGAACGGATCTGCTGAAGCATCGAGCTCCGTAGAGTTCTCCTTCATCGTCGTCCTCTTCGGATTCGGACGAGCATACGCGCTTGGCGCGTGCCTTGTCGATCTTGCATGAGGTGTGCTCGCTTCGAGCGTCGTAGTCGTGGCTGCGATGTCGCGAGCTCTTGTGCCTTCGAGGTAGGTCGTTTCTTCCTCGTCGGATGAACGTGTGGGACTATGGTTGAACCTGGCCGCAACCTTTGTCGTGGGAATGACCACAACAGATGCTGCAATCGGCAGCGAGTAGTAGAACATGGGGCAAGGGCGGCCAGCCATCTGCGGTGCGATATGAGGGCTGAGACACAAGGGTTTACCCAGGTTCGGCCCCCGGAGAGTAAAGACCTACTCCTACTAGATTGTATTATGATGAGAGTACAATGGGGCGAGCTCGGCGGCTAGGCGGTGAGTCGCTAGGGTGTATGATGGAACGTATCTTCTAAGGGTCCTCTAGGGAGGTTTATATAGACTCACCTCCCTAGGGTTTACAAATCTCAACTGAATTAGTTAAGGATTCAGTGATTCTACGACCTAGTCCGACATGGCCTATCTACACTTCTGGGCCTTCAACTTCCAGTCGCTGGAGTCCACGACAAATCTCGATCCACTCGCCGTCCTGCAGGCCCACTCGCTGGCGCTTGGGCCAGTAGGAAACGTCCTGCTGGGTATACCCCGGTAGGCATATCCCCATCAGTAGTCCCCGAGGCCGTATTTGATTTGTCGCAGGCGTTGCTAGCAGTCGGAGTATGCGGGTCCAATACGGACGTCCAGTCGAATCGGCGGCGGACTCTTGAATAAAGGAAGAACTAGTCATTTTAGTTGCAATAACGGCGGCCAATTGTGTCGCAGCTCGGCGAACGGGTCGGCGAATACTCAGTCACTGTTACAGTGATTAGGTCGGCGAATTGTCGATTCGCGTGGAGCGACGAGTCGAATGGATGAAGTTGGACTGTCAATTGGGGTCAAACTAGCCGTTGGGGTAATCCAACGGTAACTTGGCATAATTACCGCGTAGAAACGGCTCCCAAAATTGGCGGGTAGCAACCGCTATATAAGGATAATGATAGGCGAACGGGAAAACACTTCTTCGTCCTTCCTCCGATCTCGCTCGACTCCGTTTCCCACTCCGCATAGCGATCTAAACAATCCAGAGAGCCCCGACCTCCACGAACTTCCAACCGATGGCCCCCTCCACCGAACCATGGGGCAGATCCAAGTGTACTAAGGCGCTACTGGCGTCCTTCGAGGAGGCCGGGATCCTCCGCGCCGGCAGATGGCGCATCGCCACGGTCGGAGAAGTGACTCCGAACCCGCGCGAGGGAGAATTCATCTGTTTCACCAGCCACCTGGAGCGGGGGCTGGGCTTCCCTACCTCCCTCTTCTTCCGGCGTTTCTACGCCTACTACGGGATCCAGCCATCGGATCTGGGTCCGCATAGTATCGAGCAGCTCGCCATATTCGTGGCGTTCTGCGAGTGCTATCTGGGCTGCAGGCCCTACTTCCCCATGTGGCAAGATCTGTTCCATGGGAGAATCAGCTGCGAAGAGTCAGGCGGCCCGATGCTAGCCGCAGGCGCCCTGACATTCCAGCTGAAGTCGAAGGCGTCGTTCTTTGACCTGATGCTGCCCGCCAAGGCGGCGAACGAATGGAAGGAGTCCTGGTTCTACGTCACCGAGTCGACTCCAGACAGCGAAGTGGCGCTCCCAAGGTACTCCGCCGACCGGCCCGAACCGCGTCGACAGCAGGTCGTCAAGCTCCCACTGGATCGACGAATGGTTGTCGATGAAATGCTGCAGACCATCCGTGGTCTGAAGAAGAAGGGACTCCAGACCATCAACCTCTACAACTGCTGGTTCGGGCGGCGGCTCGTGCCCTTGGCTCGCCGCGACCATTACATGTATGAGTATACGGGCAAGGACGACCCGACGAAGTCCTCCTTCGTCGAATGGCATCTTGAAGACTACACCCCTGGCCCTGAAGAAGATTACCCAGGCGTCGTATCTTGACGCGAAGTCCGGGGTCGCCCCCTACACTGCAAGGCCCCCAGCTCCAATGGTAAGTCGTCATTTCGTCACCATTCACAGTCACAGATAATGCATTCGCGGTTGTGCTAACGTTGTTTTGTGTTTATTGCAGTTGTTCCAAGTGGTAGAAGGGTGGATTCCACCCGCAGACGACGAGAACTCGAGCTCGTCCGTCCAAGACGGGAGCGAGTCTTCACCCATCAAAGCTGATGCCGAGAGCGATGAGGGTGATGATGATGATGACGACGAACCCGTGGCAGTCCCTGCCCCCACAGTTCGCAAAACCCGTGGGCAACACCAGCGCGAACTCGAGGCGAGTAAAAGCCTCGAGCCTCACGAAGACGATGACGACGAGCTTCCCGAGCACACCTCACATCATGAGGCCACGCCGTCGAAGAAGAAGAAGAAGAAGACGGCGGCTCCGCCGAAGAAGAAGGCGAAGCAGGCAAAGCGGACATCTCCGCCCCGATCTGCGACCAGTTTCGATGCCACCAGCTCGACTAAGGACGCGGCGGCGCCAGCGACCGTGGCGCCGGATGCTACCACCCCCATGGACGAGGCGCCACTGGTGTCGTTGCCGCCTCCATTCGCCCCAATCGCTGGCTCGGGCGATACTCCATCCGCAGCGGCCTCGCCTCCAAGGGAGGCTCCCGCGGCAATTATCGCGGAGGCTCCAACCGCGGCTTCCTCTTCAAAGAGGCCGTCAGTGTCTTGGGCACACGATGTGTTCGAGACGGGCCTCACTCGGAGGTTGGGGCCCAAGTTGGAAAAGCCAGCTAGCATCCGCACCGGACTGCGTTTCATACCAGTCGCCAAGTGAGTGTTGTTCATCTGCCTGTTTTTCATTGTAATCGGACAGTCTTATTCATGTCGTTGTTTCATAGGACTGGTGTTAAAAAGATTGTCCATCCTTCCGTGGCCAAGGTTCCCCCAGTCGTCACGGAGGTGGACTCCACGCGGAAGAGGAAGACCGACAAAGTCGCTGCTCCCGCCGAAGATGTCAAGAGGGCTAAAGGCGACGACATTGTCACGGTCTCTGATGACCTAGGGTGTGTTCGGTTCTAGAACGAGAGGGAACGGAACGGAGTGAGTCCATTCCGAGATCATGGGACGGTTCCGACCCTGTGTTCGGTTCGGAAAAAAACGAGGAACGGAATGGTCCCATATTGTGTTCGGTTGGAAGAATTGGGACCGGAACGGAATAGCTATAATGATGCTTAAAATTCTAATAATTTAAACTTAAATTTAACAATTGTAATTAACGGTAGCAAATATTTATTTTTGTCTTAAAATGTTTGCTAAAAGTGCCAAATCATAGAAATCTTTTTTTTAAATCTTTGCAAATTATACTCAAATTAGAAGACAGCGTGTTTTTGCAAAATTTTATCGCTAATCATCTCAGCTGATCATCATCACAGCCAAAAATCCCCGTTGATTCAATAACTAATCATCTTAGCTGGATTAGTTCGCGAATTAGCGAGCCGTTTCGCGCGGTCCGGCCGATTCGGTCGGACGACCTCGTTCCGCATATTAGAGGAATATTCCATTCCGAGGGACTACCTGGTTCCGTTCCTTTCTTTCAACCGAACGCACGAACGGACGCTAGACGCGGAACGAACCGGTTCCGTTCCACCGAATTCCAGAACCGAACACACTCCTAGTGGTTACTCCGAGCGAACCTCTGACTACGATGGAAGTGGCCTCGAAGACCAAGGAGGCTGTTGCCTCATCCAACATGGCCGAGCCGGCTCCGAGTGGCGCCGCGACATCTGCAGCGACCTTCCCTCGCTTCATGGCGAAGGCGGCCGCAGCTAGTGGCTAGGTGCCAACGAGCCGGATGCCTGGGATCGCCGAGGTGGAGGTCGAACAACGTCGCGGACACACTCCGGTCGTGCTTGCATCCGTGGACACGCTGGAGCTTCACGGCATGCTAGGCGCTGCCATCCAGGTATGTCCAGTCCCCGAGTGCCTAGTCGCTGAATTTCAGCGGGTGGACACTTAGGATTTTCGATGTCTATTGTTGTTGACGTTGCAGTTTGTGCGCAGGGCCTGCAGCGAGAATCGGCCGATCGGCTTGCTGCAAAGTGTCGCTTGGAGAAGGAACTCGTTGCCGTCCAGGAGACGAACAAGGGGCTTCAAGCGATTGCGGACGAGGCGAAGGAAGTCCGCCGGGGCCTTGTACCGGTGGGTGACTTGACGGCGGCTCAGTCTGCTCTGAGTGCAGCCAAAAAGCGGTCGACACGGGCGTGAGCTCAAGGCGGGCGAAGCGAGTGCAGCGGAGGCGCGCGAAGCGGTATTACTGCCGCTGAAGAGCGAAAAGTGTCTGACTCACTCGTTGCTGGGCTGCAGGACGACTTCTCCTCTCTTCAAAGCTTCATCACGGGCCTCTGCCATCCGCTGATTGGTAACCCTTTGTTCCTCTTCCTTCTGCCTGCAACAACTGCATTGTGAAATCGTTGGTGTGCTTCTTTGCTATACATTCCGGCCGGATTCTGATAGCTCGAAGAGCGCGGTCATGCGACAGCGGCGATGTGACCACCCTGGTCGACTCGGCCGTGTTGTCCGCGACTTGCATTCGAGCATATCTTCAGGAGGTGATCCCCAGTGACCTCGTCGAGGTATGGCGCTACCTGGAGAAGGCTCCATCAGTCGTCGAATTCATGACGCGGCCAGCCTTCCGGCGCGGGGCGGCGACGGCGCTCAGCCTTGGGCTTTCTCATTTCCCGGAAGACTTCGACCTTGATGATGTGACGAGAGGCTACCCCTCGTCCATGGGCTCTGTGGAGATTGACAAGGTGCTGAAGCTGACGGACCGGGCCGCGGTGTATTCCGATCGCGTTTGGGCGATGGGCGACCTCCTTCCCTACCAGGAGATGATTGTTGCCCCCAACGATCCCGAATTGAAGCATCGGGACTTCAAGGTCGAGCAGCCATTCCGTGCGGCGATGGCGGGCGAGTTGACGACGTACCCGTCGAACCCGAACGTGCCCTTCATCCGTAACTGCAGGGGTGGCGGCGAGTCGGTGTTAGAACCTGTGGAGTAGAAGCGTTAAGCCCTTGGGCGTTAGTACGAAATAGCTATTGAACTTTCCTTGTATTTTGGAACAACTTTGTGCTGCTATAAAGGAAATTCGTGTTGTTTTGTCATTTTCTTTGTGATTTTGGATTTTGATTGAACGAGTCCCCGAGCGCGTCCACCCTTTTTATGGGGTTTACCTCGTTTGTTATGTGTTTGCGAATTTTTAATGGTTTGAAATTGACTCGCCAAAGCTCGGAGAGCCAGTCGCTGGGTGACTCCCATGGGTGCTCTTTACTTGACCGTTTTCCCGTGCGCGAACGAGGTCGGTTAGCCGAGTCCCCGAGCATGGTACTTGGTGGTTCTAGTCGCAACTCCAAGGTAGGTGAGGACTAAGAGCGTCACTCCTGCCTGACCCGAAGGATCAGTCGCATGGAGAGTCCTCGGCACGCTCTCATACGGGGCGTTTTTTCCTAGCCGCTCATGTTTGACTGGACGTCAGTCCCCGAGCGTGGTATTTGGCCGTTCGAGTCGCTGTGCCAAGGATGCGGAGGACTTTGGTCGTTGTGAGGAGCGAGGGCAGTTGTCTTGGATCGGTAAGCCAGTCGAGCTAGGCGACTCCAATGGGGCTCCGGGTTGGCGTTTTTCGTGGACGTTACGGGGCCTGGGGTTTCCCAGTGCCCCCATACCGCACTACTTGGCCATGCAGGTCGCTTTACTAGAGGTTGACTTCTGCGAATAGCATAACATTGTTATTACGAGTGCGAGTGGCACAAGACGTGGAGAGTAGGCACAATTTGCGGTCACCGGTATGTTTTATTTCAGAGCAGGTAGAGAGTACATGTATGGAGTTCTATGAGTAGAACTTCCGTAGGAGGTTTACATTCCATGGCCGCTTGTCGTCGAGTTTTCTGTCGCCTCGGACGTCGGTGAGGTAGTAGGCGTCGTTGCCTAGGACTCGCCCAATGGCGAATGGTCCCTCCCAAGGGGGGAGAGCTTGTGCATGACCTTCTTGTCCTGGATTAGACGCAGTACCAGGTCGCCTTCCTGGAAGGTGCGAGTCCTTACTCGGCGGCTGTGGTAGCGGCGGAGCCCTTGCTGGTAGATGGCGGTGCGGGAGCGAGCTAGGTCGCGTGCCTCGTCGAGCTGGTCGACTCCGTCTTGGCGTGCGAGTTCGTTTGCAGCCTCCATGTAGTTGACCACCCTTGGCGAGTCGTGCTCGAGGTCGGTAGGCATGACTGCCTCGGCGCCGTACACCATAAAGAAGGGGGTAAATCCTGTCGACCTATTGACGGAGGTGCGGATGCCCCAGATGACGGAGGGTAGCTCCTCGACCCAGCACCCGACAGTGCGCTCGAGTGGTACTTAGAGCCGTGAATTCAGGCCATGGAGGATACTCTGATTGGCGCGTTCCGCCTGGCCGTTGGACTCCGGGTGAGCGACTAAGGCGAGGTCGAGTCGAATGTGGTGTTCCTCGCAGAACTCGACCATGGCTCCTTTGGCGAAATTGGTGCCGTTGTCTGTGATGATGCTGTTTGGGAACCCGTAGCGATAGATGAGCTCGCATAGGAACTGGTGGCGGTCTTCCCGTCGCATTTGCGGACTGGCTTGGCCTACCCCATTTTGTGATTTTGTCGACTGCGACTAGGAGGTGGGTGAAGCCGGAGGGGGCCTTTTTGAAGGTGCCTACCATGTCCATGCCCCATACGGCGAACGGCCAGGTGATGGGGATTGTCTTGAGCGCCGAGCTCAGCACGTGGGTCTGGTTGGCGTATTTCTAGCATCCGACGCACCGCTGGACAATGTCGACAGCGTCTGCGTGTGCAGTGAGCCAGT
This sequence comes from Avena longiglumis, assembly GCA_030063025.1. Taxonomy (NCBI): domain Eukaryota; kingdom Viridiplantae; phylum Streptophyta; class Magnoliopsida; order Poales; family Poaceae; genus Avena; species Avena longiglumis. Next base: position 503,569,163 of record CP125977.1, read on the forward strand.
AGAAGCCGTGTCGCATTGCTTTGGCGACCAGAGAACGGGCGCCGGCGTGGTGGCCGCAGTCGCCGGAGTGAATGTCTTGGAGGATTTTTCGTCCTTCAGCGGGCTAAATGCAGCGTTGGAACACACTGGTCATGCTGCGCTTGTGGAGCTCGCCGTTGATGATGACGAAAGATTTGCAGCGGCGTGCTATCATCCAGGCGTCCGTTTCATCTGCTGGCAGGGTGCCTCCCTCTAAGTAGGTGGCGTATGGCGCGGTCCAGTCGTCTGGCTCAGCGATTAGAGCGACCAGGGCTGCTTCTGGTTGCAGCGGGATTCCAACGTCGATCTCCCTGGGGGGAGAGACGGAAGGCTTGGTGATGGTGTCGAGGAAGACGCCGGCGGGTGGTGCGAGTCGAGCCGAGCCGATGCGAGAGAGTGCGTTGGCCTCCTTGTTCTTCCGCCTGTCGATCCACTCGACGGAGTAGCCTGCGAAGTATCCACCCAGCTTGTCCACTTCTTGGAGGTATGCCATCGTGGTGGGGGAGACGGTGTCGCAGGTGCCAGCGACTTGCCCGACGACGAGGTCGGATTCTCCGTAGCAGCGCAGGCGGTTGACGTTCATCTCCTTGGTAGCTCGCATGCCGTGGAGTAGCGCCTCGTACTCGGCCATGTTGTTGGTGCAGGGGGTGAAGTCGAGGAAGAGGACGTAGCGGAGCTTGTCGCCCTTCGGAGAGGTTAGCACGATCCCTGCTACTACACCATCCGCGTTCTTGGAGCCGTCAAAGTGTAAGCTCCAGTAATGGAGGTATGGCAGCTTCTCTGGCTGCTAGGCCTCTTCCCAGTCAGCGATGAAGTCTGCGAGAGCCTATGACTTGATCGCCTTGCGCGGCTCGTACTTGATGTTGTGGACGCCGATCTCGACGGCCCACTTGGCGACTCGCCCAGTCGCCTCACGGTTACGGATGATGTCCTGCAACGGTGCTGAGGAGAAGACCGTTATCGGGTGCTCCTGGAAGTAGTGCGGTAGTCGCCGCTGTGCCCTGAAGACCGCGTATACCAATTTCTGGTATTGTGGGTAGCGCTGACGCGACTCGGGGAGGACTTCGCTGATGTAAAACACGGGTCGTTGCACCGGGCGCTCCTTTCCTTCCTCTGGTCGTTCGATGACCATGACGGCGCTGACGACGCGTTCGGAAGACGCGACGTAGACCAGCATGGGTTACTTGTCGACGGGGGCGGCGATTAGCGACGCTGCGAGTAGCACCTTCTTGAGGTTGCGGAGCGTGGAATCTGCCTCCTTGTCCCACTGGAAGGTGGGGTTCTTGCGCATTAGGCGGTAGAGGGGCATCGCCTTTTCGTCCAACCGGGGGATGAAGCGACTGAGAGCCGCGACTCGCCCGGCTAGGTTTTGGACGTCGCGCAGGCACTCGGGTTTGCCGAGTCGAGCGATCGTGTCGATCTTCGTGGGGTTCGCTTTGATCCCACGCTTGGAGACAACGTATCCCAGTAGCTATCCAGCTGGTACACCAAAGGTGCATTTGCCTGGGTGTAGCTTTATCTTGTACTTCCGCAGGTTGGCGAATGTTTCCGCCAGGTCAGCGAGTAGGTCGTTCTGGCGAGTGGACTTCACCACCACGTCGTCGATGTAGACGTGGATATTACGGCCAATTTGGCTCGCAAGGCACTCCTGCATGCACCGCTGGTAGGTCGCCCCGGCGTTCTTGAGGCCGAAGGTCATGGCAGTGTAGCAGAAGGCTCTGAATGGCGTGATGCACTACTAGGAAAACAGCTATAGGTAATCAGCACATCCGTGGCTCACATGGTTGAAGTGCCCCATGGCTAAAACAGGCGTGGCTCACCTGTGGGCAGTGCCCTACTAGTAACTAGAACAACCGTGGCGCACATGACTATAGTGCGCCACAGATGTGTGGGGCCTGTGGCCCTACGCCAAACATACATGGCACTACGTCATGTGCGCCACGGTTGTTAGGGTCATCGTGGCGCGCGTGTGCCTGGTGCGCCACGCCTAGCATGCCCCTCTCTGCTCAAACGGCCACAAACTTACGTGGCGCTCGGCCTAGTGCGCCACAGGAGTAAAACATCTGTGGCGCACGTGGCATAGTGCGCCACAGATGTTTGTACTCCCTGTAGCGCACTAGGGCTGTGTGCGCCACGGATGTGTCGATTCTTTTAGGACAGCACTTTATGTGCACATGTGTGCCCACACATCCACCACCCCACACTTCACTTTCCCCTTCTTCTTCCTCCTTAGATCTAGTCGGTATCTTCTCCTTCGCACCTCAATTTCTCCACACATTCACCATTTTTAGCATGTAAAACTTGCTTTGGATGTTACATAAGTAATAGAGGAGGTCTCCGGTCTCTCATCTATCCGTCTCCGGTCGACGCGCGCACCTCTCCTTTCCATCTTTCTCGCGATCGATCGGCCTCTCATCTTGGTAAGTTGTCCATGTAAGGATGTGTTCATGTGTATATGGATGATGTGCTCATATGTATGTAGATGATCGATGCTCATGATGTGTGTATGTGTGGAGAGGATCGATGGTCATATGTGTGTGTATATGGAGAGTATCGATGATGCTCATGCATGTGTGTATGGAGAGGATAATGATATGTTCATGTGTGTATGGATCGGTCTCTCTCTCTCTCTCTCTCTCTCTCTTGTGTTTGTATGTGAACAAGTTGCCATTTGTTTTGCCAAAATGTTGATTCATTTCCATTTTGGCAAGACTTTAACATTCATAAAGGTCCTAATTTTAGGATAGGTCATGCGAAATTTTCTATCGACCATTGCATGCATGCATTCATTATCTGGTTCTAATAGACTTCAAAATTGTACGTTGTACATCGTGCGAGCAAAAATGGTCCGCATAATGGCGAAGGCATTGTGGCTAGATTTTTGAAATGTCGACCCGACATGATACGAAATAACAAGACAGATATAAGATGTCCGTGCGAAGATGCAAACTCAATGGGTGATCGACCGGATCCCGGAATCTGCGCACCTGCTCGCCATGGTTTCATGGATGGATACACTCGTTGGATAAGCGATGGCGTAGATGATGGAGACGGTGAAGAAGGTGGCCAACATGGCGATGATCATCATCACGGCGAGCAGGCGAGATGATGAAGAGTCTCCTAGAGATGGTGAAGGTGCGGAAGCGGGATGATGATGATCTAGATGCGGAGGAGTAGGCGATGGAACAACGTCAGCTGGGTGCGGGACCCTTATGTGCAAGAGCTGCTTCTCAAGCGGGGCAGTAACGCCAGGCTGCCGCTAGAGAGAAAGCCAAGCTTAGCAACTTGAGAAAGACGCGGTTACTCCATTGTATGAAGGATGCAGGCCCGATGATACCGGTTGAATGTAACGCTCAAGGCTATGGAGATGAAGGCAAAGCACAAATTGAGCGCAAGCTTGACGATATGATGGCATTCAGCACGATCGTCTCCGGAGGGGAACACATGTCCAACTAGTATCGAGGATGCCAAGAAAATCGTCCCCTCTCTATCTACCGCGACGTTAGATATCACGTATGCATCAACGATTGCATCATTTATCGAGGACACGGAGAAAACCACATGTCCTGTGCGGCGTGAGTCGATACAAGAAAGGGAAGAAAGCACCTCGAAAAGTGGTATGGTACTTTCCTATCACTCCTCGTCTGCGCTATTTCGCGGACCCTAAGGAAGCGAAGCTCATGCGATGGCATGCGGAAAGGAAGAAGCCGGAGATGATGATGACCCGAAAAGGATGAGCTGGCGCACCCCGGATGCTAGCTGATGGAAAGCATTGGACCTCGAATTCCGAATTTGGTGGAGATTCGAGGAACATCGGCTTAGTGCGAGCACCGATGGACTCAATCCGTTCGGTAGCGAGCAGCACGCATGACTTGGCCCGTGTTTGTATGGATGTACAACCTCCCTCCATGGTTGTGCATGAAGAAGAAGTACATACAAATGAGTATGCTAATTCAAGGGCCGAAACAACCTGGTACCGACATCAATCTGTATCTCGGGCTGTTGAAAGAGGATCTAGCCATGTTATGGGAATCTGGAGCAAATACTTACGACATTATGGTGCATCTGCTGGTCCATGTCGTGGAGGAAATCGTACAACTCGGGCCGATGTTCCTCCGCAGCATGATGGCGTTCGAAAGGATGAATGGACACATCAAAGGATACGTTCACAACAGGTCCCGTCCAGATGGAAGCATAGCCAAGGGCTTTCTGGCTGAAGAGTGCATCTCTTTCTGCACGAATTATCTAGACATCGAGAACCCTGTCGGTCTTCCCGTCATCAGACACCTTGGCAAGCTCGACGGATCTGGTCACCGAGAGGGTCGTCGACATCGCATGCAGACTTGATTTTCGACGCGCAGACTTTGATCGAGCAAACCTCGTCGCGCTGACATTTAGAACTGGTCGATCCTTGAGTGCGAAGCACAAAAGGTTAATCGAGAAGAAATGCGATGGCCGGGGCATACAGAGGACGCAGGGAGAAATAATCAAAGAGCACAACTCAGATTTCACGCGTTGGTTTAGGCAAACGCTCCTTGATAATCCCCCGCGCTCGCATTCTTAAGACACGGAAAAGATCATATTCACCTTGTCGCAGGGACCGATGCAAAACCTGGTGGCCTATCAGGCGTATGATATCAACGACTACACATTCTACACGGAGGAAAAGGACAACAAATGTGATTATCGAACTCGGTAACGTCGAATTCTACGATGACAACGTGAAGGAAAGATTCTACGGAAGAATCGAGGAGATCTGGGAGCTCGACTACTGTGGAGAAAAGGTGCCGATGTTCCGTGTGAGATGGGCAAAGAGCGTCGAAAGAAGACCGGTATTTCACAACCATGGTTATACCGGCAGCCAAATCCAAGGCCGCGGTGCAAGCGTGGCGAAAAATGAACCGTGGGTCGGCTACCAAAGTGGACCAATGTTTTTCATTACCGACCCGACAAAGCCTAGCCGTGTTGTCGTGAGGAGAGGAAAAAGAAACATCATCGGAATGGATGGAGTCGCCAACGAGCAAGACTTGACCGATGCGGCGATCAAAGATTGAAGATGACGGCGACTACGATGCAGCAACATACATCACAAGAAGAAAAGGACAACCCTACCCAAAAAGGTAGCCCGTTCGAAGAAGAAACATTAAAGTGCCGGGCTAAATTATTCAACGCGACAAAGAAGGGAAGAAAGATTGTAAAGCTAGCTCAAAAAATATTGTAAAGCGTGGTCAAAAAAAGATTGTAATATTCATGAACAAAGTATTATGAAATTTAGTTATACTTTAAATCATATTTTTGGGCATTTTGGAATATTATTACTTTTGGGCATTTTGGAATATTTAAAAGTATTTTAAAATCAAAATAAAACTTCTATGGCATATATCACCACTTTTGGGCATTTTTGGAATATTTAAAAGTGTTTTAAATCAAAACAAAAATTGGGACACGAGGATTGAACACAGGGTGCTCTCAGGTTTAGAATAGAGTAGTGGGCAGAACCAGTGGGATAGGCTAGTATAGTTGTTAGCTAGTGGGACTGTAGTTCTCTTATCCAGTAGTTAGAAGCCGATAGGCGTAGCGCACTAGCCCATAGTGCGCTACAGATATCCGTAGCGCACTATGGCTCGATGCGCTCGCCTAAGTCTTATCCACACGTGTGGCGCCCGACCCCCTCTCTCATCCCCATCTCTCCATCTCTCAGCCCGAAGCCGAAGGACCGCCGCCGCTGCGTCTGAGGAGGAGGAGGCCTGCCCGCGCCCGAGGAGGAGGAGGTCCGCCCGTACGTGTCCGAGGAGGAGGTCCGCCCGCGTCTCAGGAGGAGGCCCGTGTCCGAGGAGGAGCAGCCGCCGCGCGCGTCTCAGGAGGTGGAGGCCGCCGTCGTCCGCCCGCCGTGGTCCGCCCGTCGTCGTCCGCCCGTCGTCCGCCCGTCAGAGGTGAGCATCTCCTCTCCCCTCTCTCCCTCTCTCCCTCTCTCCCTCTGTTTTGGGGCATCCTAGGCTTTGCAACCCTAGTAGCGGGCATCCCCGCAAGCAGGGCTCTCTGCTAGCTAGTACCAGAAGCCCTGATGCTGCTATAGCTCCTCCCATAGAACAATGCTGTCGTCGTCTCACTCGAATCGGTTGCGGAGGAGGGGGCCGCTGCAGCCGGGCGGTGCCTCCAATGTTGCAGGCACTGCGATCTTCTTCACAGCGTCCTAGCCTAGGTTCAATTCTTGGTTCGAATTCTTGGTTCACGGCGTCCTAGCCATAGATAGCCATCTCCTGAAAGCAAACTACCATCTTCTCCTTGCAGCAACAACCACAGTCCAATATTGTTCATTGCATATATCAAACAACTCAGGGAAAGTATCCTTCAAAGAATTCTGGCCACACCAAGAATTTTAACTTGCATTTTTCTGCCACAAAGATAAAGATCTTTGACCTGGAGCATTTCAGACCAAAGAGCATAGTATTTAGACCTATGTTTTGTACAAAAAAAATTCTAGAATCCCCCAAATATTTTCTCCTCATAAAATCTTGCCAATGGCCATTCCCTTTTTCCACCTTCCACCACCATTTGCACATTAGAGCTAGGTTAAATTTGGTAGGCTTCTCCATCTGGACAATATTTGTTTTATGTAGTATTTTCATTGACATTTGATATACAACATCGTTAGAGAGACAAGCATCAGTCTTAGTCACTCTTCCACCAATGGACATGGTGCTCCCCATCCAACCCCCCATATTCTGCTTGATCTTCTCCCCCAGGAATCTCATCTTAGAGGCATAGGTTTTTCTGAAATGCTCCTGCTGAAATCCTAGTTATGTTGTATGGTTTTAGTACTGATCCTGGTGATGGTCTAGTAGTGCTGAGAAGGCACTACTGCAAGCAATATAAACTTTTATGCTTGCTGCTGTGTGTACTATTTGTGAAACCTGTGTGTACTGGCCATATATATTTGCTATGCTGGCCATATATTTGCTATGCTGTGTGTACTATTATATATGTTCCCTATTATATATGTTCCCTGTTATATCTGTGCTCTGTTATATACTGTTGTGTATATGTTATATACTGTATATTTTATATTCTTTATGTATCTGTGTATATGTTATATACTGTTGTGTATCTGTGTTAATCATTAATGATGGATGATGGAAGCGGAGGCGGCGATGATGGATGGGGCTATTTTCTTTGTGTGTGAATGATGGATGGGGTCAATGGGGTTATCACTGGGGCTGGGGCTGTTTTTTCTTTTAGGGATTTCAATTGAGTTGCCCATTTCTCCCGAAGTGTTGATTCACTTCCGTTTCGGTTGAGAAAATGGGCGCTCGTAGGTCCAAAAATTAGCAAAGGTCATGCCGGATTTTTCCGTGCATTTAACCAATTATTTGTTTTTTATTAGTGCAAAGATGTGTGACAACGACGAGGCTGGATGTTCTAAGCGCATCAGCGCTGAAGGAGAACTCAGACCTCCGAATAAACAATTGACATTACGGGAGGCGGCGTCTAGAAGGCGATGAAGAATACCATCCTTGAGGAGTAAGGATGATGAGATGGAAGACTTGGAGGAAGAAGCCGGAAGGCGGCGGACGATGAAACCAGCGATGGCGGCGAGAGCACAGGAGTGGTAGCAACCCTCCTAAGAAGAAGAAGAAGAAGCGAACCGGCGCCCGAACACGGTCGGCACGGTCGGGGAGAATTGCAGTGAGCCCATCGGGGTTCCTTTGGAGCCCGCCTTGTCGTCAAAGTGCGGTGGGCAAGTGGCGGCGATCACCGGACAACCATCTCGATCAATACCGAGAATCTCGGCATAAAGATAATGGCCACTTGCGCACACTCCTCTTCGAGAAGCTGCACGCGGATACAAGTTCCCGCTAAGTATCGAACACAAATTATCATGGGAGCAAGTAAACAAATCCGCCCTCACAAAGATGAGCACCATACTGGCCATTGGAGAACCGGATAAAGAAGAAGATCTATAAAGAAGGCAAAAGTCTCGAGGAGATCCGGAAGATTGACCCAGATCACGAAGATCAGTTCGGGAGTTCAAGGAGAGGTGTGAATCGAAGAGCCACGGCCAATAGTAATCGGGAAAGGTGCTGCAGGCGATGAATATAGGTCATCACCATCTCGGATCTGGTGGATCAGAACGCGGAGGCCAAATGGAATAAGGAGGACGAAGAGTATAGATCCAAGGGATAGAAAACCCTTTGCTAAATTCAAGCGGGCAGGTTGAAACTTCATCGGGGCCGTTACCATGTGGACCCAAAAACCAAAGAACTCACCGCGGATCCTGCGGTGAAGGAATTCGAGAAATTGTGGTAAGTATAATCTAATTCACGGATCAACACGATTGCAATCTAATCGATGATCTAAATGATTCACGTTACTTCTTCCGCAGGAGGAGGAAATTGTTGCTAGTCATGGATCGGGGTTCCTCATCCCGTGGGTCGACGGCCACCGGTGGGATAACCATTTTAACAGGCGATGAACGGGCCAAGAAAATAGAGCGATTCTGAAGAAGCCGTCGTGGCCGTCTGGCGGCCTCGGGTAAGAATTGGGTGGATCATTTTGGTCCACCGCCGAGGCATGTGGCGCCCGTTGGGAAGGAGCGAGGAGGAAAAGCAGAGGTTCAAGCACTTAAGGCACAAGTGGCGCGGATCCCGCAGATCGTCCAAGACAACTGGCAATCACCCTTACGTCCTTCCTGCCTACCTTGGTGGAGTCAATAGCGACTGGAGTGCGGGTGGTCGAGTAGGGCCGTGCCGATTCAAGCATGGTCGTGACCACTCGAACAACGGCGCCCGAATCGGCGAACTACGTGTTCGTGACTCCGCTTAGCAGCGGCGCCGCAAGTGTTGGTGACTCCCTGCCATCACCTTGGCGCGAGTACATGTTGATGCCCCCGACATCGTCGCGGCACCGGAGCTCAAGCACCCGTCGGTAGGGTGAATACACGGCCGCACCGCCATCAAGCAGCCCTTCCGTCTCTTGCACGCCCGTGCCCGTATGTGGTGCGTCGACATTAGCCGATTTCGGCGCCATCACGGTAAACAAATTGCTTTAATTACCGCCTTTCATGCCATCTATATATTACTCTTGTGGCATCTCGCTCACGATGACGCCGTACATGTTTTCTCGCGACGGATGTTCCTTGCACTTTCTTATGCTACGTGAACAACGAGCTGAGGATGTTGCCAAGGTACCATCGTTCAACCCTTGCAACGCGTTCCACTCAAACCCGATGCGGATAAGCGTGCACGGTTAAAATTAGTCGGTGCTAAGGGGCTGCGGCGACACGAACCTCCCATTCAACCCCGAGGCGGATGAAGAAGAGTCGTCTCCTCGAAGTTGCTTGGCTTGTTCTTGCTATGGCCAAAGAGCATGATCCGTTTGGGGGCGGGGCCATCACGCCACAGAACAAACACCGCTTTGTCGTGCGGCGACAAGCGGTGGCAAAACCTACCGCCCTCGCCGTCACCTCCGCGGTGGGTCGGATGATCATGTTGATGATATGCACATGGCGCGGATCCGCCGAGGACAACGAAGGCTGAATGATCACTTCTTCAAGACTCGGTTTGGCAACGAAGAAGACCTGGTGGCCCCACGGAGAAAGCCACTATCACCAAGCGCCTGCTTTGGTTCTCGGAGACGCCTCCACTTGCGCCTTCTGAGCCAGCTGATACAACCAACCAGCCCTTTATTCTAAGCCCTTACACACTACATAGGGCGGCCGGTGCTCAGATTGCGGTGCCTGCCCGCTCTCCAAAAGGAAAAAAGGGCAGGAAAAGAAAATCTAGCAGCTCGAGCCAGACGGTGGCGTCAACAACTGCGAATCCGATCAGGTTTCGGGACGGGCCACCAAGACCCGAGGGTATTATGTGGAGGATTCATGTGGCGGGTGAGCCCATGCTACCTAAGAATTTGTGGAAGCTCGATTCGGAGCTGCAGTGTGCATGACGTCTTGGCGATAGAGACGCCTTCTATCGGAGAAAGATCCCTCGCACCCGATATTCGTGGTTAAGGTGCCACCAAACTTGGGCTTGGGTTCCCCCGCCGAACGACGTATCGTGGCCTCGTACCTAAAAAGAATCCTCGTGGCGAACAAGACAAAGGAATACATTCTCGTGCCTTACTTTCCCGAGTAAGTCGTTATTCAGTCGCCACCGTCGATTGGTTTTATTAGATCATCATCATTCTTTTTTCAACACATTCCATTTGAATTTTTTGCGCAGAGATGAACACTGCACGCTCATCTCCTTATCCCCGAAGCATTCACACGCCACGTATTTCGACTCGGGGAGTCTAGAAAAGAAGAAAAACTACGACAAGATCAAGGAAGTTCTGGATGATGCTCTCACTGGCTTTTCCTCGACGGAAGGCACCAGCTTCGTGCGTAAGAAGGTCAAGTTCGGAAGGCACGTCTTCAACCACATAACAGAGTTCCCCTGCGTGAAGCAGCCGGAAAACAGTAAGAAGGAAGCCTACTACGCACTCCATCACATGAGGGTGTTCCTACTTGACCAGCAGAATTCTACGCTGCCAGATCATCTCAAACAGTGGGCCGAAGCAAAGGCCAAGATTAATGATTCGGATATTAGACAAGAGATGTATCGCATCTGTAGGGGTTCGTAGCATGGAAAACAAAAAATTTCTATCGCATACAAACAAACAAGCCAAGATCTATCTACTAGATTGTAGCAACGAGTCGATGGAATAACTTACCCTCGAAGATTCCAAAGTGTTTAACGAGAGCGGATTCTCGTGGGTGATGTAGTCGTACTCTTTCCGATCTCAAGATCGTGTGGACGATCCTTCCGCCACGTTAAAGCAGCGCTCCTTGATCGGTCACGTTCGTACTCGACGAATACCTTCCTCTCCCTTGTTCCAGGCAGCGGAGGTTGTAGTACTCTCCTCGCGATTCCGGCAGCACAACGGCGTGGTACCGGAAGTAGAGGGGAGATCCCGCAGGGCTTCGCCTTAAGCCGGTGCGAGTATGGTGGAGCTTATGAGAGAGGCTATTAGTGGTCTAGTAATTAGACACACCAATTAGAAGGCTCTAAACCAATTAGAAGGCTCTAAACCGCTGGCTAAAGCAATTAGAAGCTCTAAACCAAAACGGCTCTAAACCGGAGATCTAGAGGTGAAACTTGTGTGTCTCTAGGAGGAGCCCTGCCCCTCCTTTTATGGGAGGGGGGTCCTTGGCGCGCCAGGGGAGGGAGGGAGTCCCTCCCCAACTCGGCCTAGGGCTGGCGCCGGCCTGGAGGAGTCCAACTCCTCCTCCAGGTTGGTTCCAACTCCTCTTGCTTGTTTCCCACAGTTTCTTGTTTTGGCAGTTTGACTTTCAAACTGGACATTTGACTTTTCTGTTTTAGGATTCAATTTAATCCTTTATTTGGGACAGCAAGAACACTTAGTACATGATGCAATCATTCCATTAAGTAATGACACATTCATGTACCCCTTCTCCAGTCTTGGGACAATCCGGAACCTTCTAGAACATTCCCGATGAAAACACCGGAATCATTCCCGAACTCCGAAACGGGACTTTCCTTATATGAATCTTATTCTCCGGACCATTCCGGATCACCTCGTGATATCCTAGATCCCATCCGAGACTCCGAACAACATTCGGTCTCTTTCTCATAATACCATAACTACTCAAACAACGTCAAATCCTTAAGTGTGTCTCCCTACGGTTCGTGAATTATGCGGACATGATCGAGACACTTCTCCGAACAATAACCAATAGAGGAATCTGGAAATTCATATGGCTCCCACATATTTCTACGATTACTTTGCGATCGAATGAACCACTTACATACGATACCAATTTCCCTTTGTCTCACGATATGTTACTTATCCGAGGTTATGATCGTCGGTATCTCTGCATACCTAGTTCAACCTCGTTACTGATAAGTACTCTTTTCTCGTTCCCGTGATATGTGATCCCTTGTGACCAAGTCACATGCTTGCAAGCCAATTGGATGACATTCCACCGAGAGGGCCCAGAGTATATCTATCCGTCATGTGGATGGACAAATCCCTCTTGATCCATGTGTTTCAACCAATACTTTCCGAACACTTAATGCCACCTTTATAGCCACCCGATTCGGTGTGGTGTTTGATGTCATCAAAGCATCCATCCGGTAAAGGTGATATGCATGATCTCATGGTCGAAGGAATTAGGTTACTATGTATCAGAAAGCATATAGCAATTGAACTATTGAAATGACTTGATCTTTATGCTACGCTTATCTATAGGAGTATGTCCACCATATCATTCTCCTAACGATATGATCTTGTTGTTGATAACATCTCAATGTTCATGATAGGGAAACCACAATCATTAATCAACCAACAAGCTAGTGAAGTATAAAGGCTATACTAGGGACTTCAAATTAAGTTTACAATTCACACAAGTATTAATGTTTCCTTTTTAATACTATTATAGCATGAATATAAACATTTATCATAAACACAAAGATATAATAATAACTACATTTATTATTGCCTCTAGGGCATATCTCCAACAGTCTCCCACTTGCACTAGAGTCATCTAATCTAGATTACATGGTAATATACCGAACACCCATGGCAGTTTGGTGTTGGTCATGTTTTGCCCTCGGGAGAGGTTTAGTCAACGGATCCGCCACATTCAGATTTGTGTGTACTTTGCAAATCTTTATATCCCCATCCTGGATATGTTCTCGAATAGCGTGAAAACGCAGCTTGATATGCTTCAGCTTCTTGTGTGACCTTGGTTCTTGCGCATTGGCTATGGCGCCCATGTTATCACAGTAGATAGACTAGCATCCGGATTGTGATTTAGAATCATCTGGATCGGTGTTCCAACTAGCATCGGTGTAACCATTAACAACGAGCTGTTCATCACCTCCATAAGAAAGAACCATATCCTTAGTTCTTCTCAAGTACTTAAGGATGTTTTTGATCATGTCAATGATCCACTCTGGATCACTTTGATATCTGCTAGTTAAACTAACGACATATGCAATGTCGGGTCTAGTACATAGCATGGCATACATTAGAGATCCTATGGCTGAGGCATAGGGAGTCTTACTCATCCTTTCTCTATCTTACGCGATGTTGGACTTTGAGTTTTACTCAAGGTCGTATTAGCAACATGGGCAAGAACCCTTTCTTGCTTTCTTCCATTCCAAACTTCTTTAGAACTTTGTCCAAATATGTACTCTGTGACAATGATATTTGGCATTTCGATCTATCTCTATAAATCTTTATGCCTAATATGTAAGCTTCGCCAAGATCCTTCATTGAAAAACTATTATTCAAATATTCCTTGACACTATTAAGAAGGTCTACATCATTCCCAATCAACAATATGTCATCCACATACAGTATTAAGAATGCTACTGAGCTCCACTCACTTTCTTGTAAATACAAGCTTCTCCATAAGTTTGTATAAAACCAAAACTTTGATTACCTTATCAAAACGTTGATTCCAACCGGGATGCTTGCTTCAATCCATAGATGGACCGTTGAAGTTTGCATACCTTGTTAGCATCTTTAGGATCGACAAAACCTTTGGGTTGCATCATATACAACTCTTCATCAATGTCTCCATTGAGGAATGTTGTTTTGACATCCATCGCCATATCTCATAATCATAATATGCAGCGATTGCTAACATAATCCTCACAGACTTTAGCTTCGCTACGGTGAGAAAGTCTCATCGTAGTCAACTCCTTGAATTTGTCTAAACCCTTTTGCGACAAGTCGAGCTTTATAGGATAACATTACCATCAACATCTGTTTTCTTCTTGAAAATCCATTTGTTCTCGTGACCTTAGGCCATCCGGTAAGTCCACCAAAGTCCATACTTGGTTTTTGTACATGGATCCAATCTCGGATTTCATGGCTTCTTGCCATTTATTGGAATCTGGGCTCATCATCGCTTCCTCATATGTCTCGGGGTCATCGGTGTTGTCCACCACCATGACATTCATAACGGAATCATACCAATCTGGAGTGGTACGAGTTCTCGTTGACCTCCGAGGCTCTGTAGCAACTTCAACCGAAGTTTCATGATCATCATCATTAGCTTCCTCTCTTATTGGTGCAGGCACCACATGAACTTCTTCCGGTGCTGCGCTACTCGTAATTTCGAGAGAAGGTTCGACAACCTCGTCGAGTTCTACTTTCCTTCCAGTCACTTCTTTCGAGAGAAATTCCTTCTCTACAAAGGTTCCATTCTTGGCAACGAATGTTTTGCCTTCGGATCTATGATAGAAGGTATACCCAATAGTTTCCTTCGGGTATCCTATGAAGACGCATTTTTCCGCTTTGGGTTCAAGCTTGTCTGGCTGTAACTTTTTTACATAGGCTTCGCATCCCCAAACTTTAAGGAACGACAATTTAGGTTTCTTCCCAAACCATAATTCATACGGTGTCGTTTCAACGGATTTAGACGGTGCCCTATTTAAAGTGAATGCAGCTGTTTCTAATGCATAACCCCAAAATGATAGCGGTAAATCTGTAAGTGACATCATAGAAAGAACCATATCTAAGAGAGTTCGATTACGACGTTCAGACACACCATTACGTTGTGGTGTTCCCGGCGGTGTCAATTGTGAAAGTATTCCGCACTTCTTTAAATGCTCGCCAAACTCGTAACTTAGATATTCACCTCCACGATCAGAACGTAGAAATTTAATCTTCTTGTTACGTTGATTCTCTACCTCACTTTGAAACTCCTTAAACTTCTCGAAAGTTTCGGACTTATGTTTCATGAAATAGATATACCCATATCTACTCAAGTCATCCGTGAAGGTAAGAACATAACGATAACCATCAGCGATGCTACACTCATTGGACCACACACATCGGTATGTATGATTTCCAATAAGTCCGTAGCTCGCTCCATCATACCAGAAAATGGAGTCTTAGTCATTTTACCCATCAGACATGCTTCGCATCTTTCAAGTGATTCAAAATCAAGTGATTCAAGAAGTCCATCGAATGGAGTTTCTTCATACGTTTCACTCCGATGTGACCAAGGCAGCGATGCCACATATAGGTCGAATTATCGCTGATTTCAAGCGTTTAGCCTCAATGTTGTTGATATGTGTATTTCCACTATCGAGATTCAATAAGAATAGACCATCTATCAAAGGTGCATGTGCATAAAACATATTACTCATATAAATAGAACAACCATTATTCTCGGATTTAAACAAGTAACCGTCTCGCAATAAACAAGATCCCGATATAATGTTCATGCTCAACGCATGCACCAAATAAAAATTATTTAAGTATAAAACTAATCCCGATGGTAGATGAAGGGTAGCGTGCGACCGTGATCACATCAACCTTTGATCCGTTTCCCACGCCGCATCGTCACCTCGTTCTTCGCTAGCTTCCGTTTATTCTGCGGCACTGCTTTGAGTTACAAATATGAGCAACCGAACGATATCAAATACCGCACTACTACAGTACTAGTGAGATACACATCAATAACATGTATATCGGATATACCTTTCTTCTTGATGTTGCCGTTCTTGAGATCCGCCAAGTACTTTGGGCAATTCCGCTCAAATGACCTTCTCCCTTGCGAAAAGCACTCAAGATCGTGCTTAGGTC
The DNA here is from genome assembly GCA_030063025.1 of Avena longiglumis. Classification (NCBI taxonomy): domain Eukaryota; kingdom Viridiplantae; phylum Streptophyta; class Magnoliopsida; order Poales; family Poaceae; genus Avena; species Avena longiglumis. Next base: position 503,584,781 of record CP125977.1, read on the forward strand.
CAGTCTTCTTCGTCGGCGTGGTAGCTTTCTTACCACCCTTCTTGAAGTGTCCCTTTTGCTTAGACTTGCCTTTCTTGAATTTGGTGGTCTTATTGACCAACAACACTTGGTGCTCTTTCTTGATCTCCACTTCTGCAGATTTCAACATGGCAAAGAGTTCTGGCAACGTCTTGTTCATGTTCTGCATGTTGTAGTTCATCACAAAGTTCTTGTAACTTGGTGGTAGTGATTGGAGGACACGGTAAATCCCCAAAGCATTAGGAATCACTATACCCAAGATTTGAAGTTTGTTTGACGGGATCGTTATCCGAGGTTGACGGGATTGTTAGCCTTGTGATATGCACAAGTCCAGGAATTGTGCATCCTACTTGGCTAACAGTCCCGTCATAGCATATTCCTGTGTCCAACGACCTAGCTAGTTATATATGAGGCATTCTTTTCGAGTTATTTTTGTCTTTTTCGAGAATATGCCGATGATTGAAATGTCATGGCACAATATATATGTGAATGTTCTATGATGGGATTGTTAGCCTTGTGATATGCACAAGTCCAGGAATTGTGCATCCTACTTGGCTAACAGTCCCGTCATAAGCATATTCCTGTGTCCAACAACCTAGTTATATATGAGGCATTCTTTTCGAGTTATTTTTGTCTTTTTCGAGAATATGCCGATGATTGAAATGTCGTGGCACAATATATATGTGAATGTGCTATGACGGGATTGTTAGCCTTGTGATATGCACAAGTCCGTGAATTGTGCATCCTACTTGGCTAATTCCGTCATAAGCATATTCATGTGTCCAACAACCTAGTTATATATGAGGCATGCTTTTCGAGTTATTTTTGTCTTTTTTGAGAATATGCCGATGATTGAAATGTCGTGGCACAATCTCTATGTGAATGTGCTATGCCGGGCTTGTTAACCTTGTGATATGCACAAGTCCGTGAATTGCATCCTACTTGGCTAACAGTCCCGTCATAAGCATATTCCTGTGTCCAACAACCTAGTTATATATGAGGCATGTCTTTTGAGTTTGCTCTTTTTGATTTAAGAGTACTTTCTATAAGTGTATCTTCATATGCGACTTTAATTATACATGTTTTTTCAATCACCGGTTAGTTATTATTGTCAACTTGTAGATGACGTGGTACGTCGTGTACAAGGGACGGGTTCCCGGAGTCTACGATGATTGGGAAGACTGCCGGAGACAGGTGCACCATTTCAGCGGCAATAGCTACAAAGGGTACAACACTATGGCGGAGGCGGAAGCTAGATACACGCGCTATCTAGCGGTAGTTAGGACAAGGAACCGGATGAAGACCTACACCTTCGTCGCGGCGGTGATCATGCTTATCTTCTTTGGTTATTTATCCCGCGTTTGTGTCTAGCTAGCTAGTTTAGATGTCTAGGCGAGCTTCCGAGCTCTAACTTGTTCGATCGACACATGTATTCGCATGTCACCAACTACTACTTTGTAACATGATCAAAACAATGTAACTTAGACTATGTATTCATGTATGAGACTTATCTATATGTATTTGTTTCAATCTTGTTTTTCATATTGAGTATTTATATATATAATTGTATATCTTGTATCTGTGTGTGTATATCTGCTGTAATATTGTATATAATCTGTATTGCATATAATCTGGCTTGGAAATTTAAAAACAAAAATACATCATGGCACATGGTCTACCTTCATGGCGCTACACCTAAAGCGTACCATGGATGTTTAGTGGCGCACTAGGTAGTGCGCTACAGAAGATGCAAGGGGTAGCGCACCATGCCAAACTTCTGTGGCGCACTAGGAGGTGCGCTACGCCTATCTCTACACAACCGTGGCGCACTAGGCGATGCGCCACGGCCGAGAGATAGCCAGAAGCCCGTGGCGCATCGCAGTGCGCCATGATGATGGTTTCAGGTGCGCCACTAAAGGCCGTTTTCCTAGTAGTGATGAACGCCGTCTTCTCTTCGTCCTCGACAGCCATTTTGATCTGGTTGTACCCAGAGTAGGCGTCGAGGAAGCATAGCGACTCCGAGCCCGCGGTGGAATCGATGATTTGGTCGATTCGCGGGAGGACGAATTGCTCCTTCGGGCAGGCGCTGTTTAAGTTTGTGTAATTGATACACATCCTCCAGGTCCCGTTTTTCTTCTTGACCAGGACTGGGTTTGCTAGCCACTTGGAGTACTTGATCGGCCGGATGAAGCCTGCAGCGAGTAGACGTTGCACCTCCTCGGCGATGGCTCGGCGGAGCTCTTCAATGAAGGGCCGCAGCGACTTCTTAATAGGTCGCACTTTGGGGTCGGTGTTGAGTTTGTGCTTAGCGAGTTCCCTCGGGACACCAGGCATGTCAGAGGGCTTCCACGCGAAGATGTCCCTGTTCTCACGGAGGAACTCTATGAGCGCGCCTTCCTATGCTAGGCTCAGGCCCGTCCCGATCGTCACCGTCTGGCTGGAGTCGCCTGGGACCAGCTCGACGGTGCGGGTATGCGTCGTTGCCTCGAAGGTGGTGGGGTTGCCGCCCTCCGAGTTGGGATTCTTGAGTATGGTGGGGTCGTCGTTGTTGACTCCGCTCGCGTACTTGGCGAGCTCGTTTGCGTGGTTGGCCTCTGCCGCGATGACGGCGTTGGCGAGTTCAGCTCCTTTGGCCTCGCACTCGGCGGCCATGTCGGGGTCGCCGTGGATGGTGATGACGCCGCACGGTCCGGGTAGCTTCATCGCGTTGTACGCGTATTCGGGTGCTGCCATGAACTTGGCGAACGCCTGGCGCCCCAGGACACAGTGGTAGGGGCTGTCGAAGGGCACCAGCTCAAAGACGATCTGCTCGGTGCGGAAGTTTGCTGGTGTGCCAAAGATGACTGGGAGCATCACCTTGCCGATCGGGTACACCTTCCGACCGGGGACGATGCCGTGGAACGTGGTGTAGGTCGTCTCGATCATCGACTGCGGGAGCCGCGGTCGCCTGAAGGTGTCCAGGTAAAGGATTGTAACACCCTCAGAATCGGACCTATGCAAGTTTTAGCGAAACCCGCCAAACCCGCATAGAAACGATTCAAAGGTGCCCACCAGGCACTTTCGTGCGGGTGGAAAACGAAGTAATAACATTACACAACAGTCCTCGATGGGACCCACGTAACAGATATATATAACTGACTCCATGAGTCAAGAATACGATACAAGACAAAGATCCAAATCACCTTGAGAACGATATAGCGTCCAACTACGGACAAGATGCAAATGGGTCTAAGAGCCACGAGGAATAACCAATGGCGTCCATAACCTGCCTGTGCCAAGCCGGAAGGGTAACCCCGCTAACGACGCCGATCTCAAAACCTGCTTAACAAAAGGGGTGCCGACAAAGGGCAAAGGAAAAAAGAGCGTCGATCGAGGCCAAGACACGAGGCTAGAATTCGCGTCCTCGCCTACATAGGTATGGTGGATCAAGCGGCAAGATGCACTAAACGACCTATAGAGACTCGATACAACCGGGCGGCTATCGAGAGGGTGAGAAAGACCTATTCGAACCAACCCGATGCTACCATCAATCAAACCCATCTGGCGTTTCCCCTCGAGACCAAACGAGGAAGTCAACCGAGGAACTCACACCGTTGCGCTTTATTTATTCGTTATCGCAGCATTTACTAGTCAGGTGTAGATAATCATCCTGATAAAAGAAGCAGTGGGCCGTTTTAGTTAACCATTCCGTTGTAGTTGCGACACTTACTAATCAGGTACAATTAGCATGAGATAACCCAAAACCCAGCAGTTGTTGGTACTTCTATTTAGCCATTCCGTTATAGTTGCAATACTTACTAGTCAGATACAATTGTCGCGACAATCCCAAACAAGCAATTGTGGGCAGTATTATTTAGCCATTCCATTATAGTGAAGCTGATTACTAGTCATTATAAAGTCAAATTTATAGCACTACTTTAGTTATAGTTGTCTATGATCGAGATACTGTGCTCCAAGTCGTCCATAACCGCGGACACGGCTTTCAGAAAGTTTTAACCCGGCCGGGGTGCACAAATAGCAACACACACTCGATCAACCTCGGAAAAACCAAATCAAAACCCAACGAGGCCTTCACGACAAAGCAATCACAGGATTCAGAAATATTTCAGGGGGCCACCCCTTAAAGTAGACCCGCAACGAAGCCGGCCGGCTCCGAGACCGGACTCAAGGTTGTGGGGACGGCTGTGAACGACTGGGAACCCAAAACTGGGCTTGTCAACACCGCGGAATCGTGCCACGATCCTAAACAGTACAGTGTGATCCTCGCACAATCATAAATAAAGCAGTAAAGCATGGCATAAGTACAGGATAGTAATAACACCTCAAACTAGTTTGTGGCCCCAAGAAATAAGACTGAATCAAGCTCTGGCTCAGGGGGGTCCCATAATCCTCCCGGATGTGGATAGCGCGATAAATCAAGGAACAGGTATCAAGTACTCGGGGTCCTACGGGACACAAGTGGGCGGTCGGAAACCAAATATTATCTATCACCCACCGATGCCTCTGCTTTCTTACTTCAATTTTAGTTGTTAAACAGTAATTAAAGTGAACGATAAGTAAAGCCAATATCATCTTCAACATCAACATGCGGCAATTACTCCAACACTGTGGTTCTTGACGACACGCAACAGCACTTGAGCAAGCGACTACGGCGCGCAAGTCCAACTATCTACCAAACAACAGGTAATAGGATATGTCCAAGGCAATATAAGGCTGCAAGGGATATCTCGGGTACGAAAACTAGAGCAACGCGACACAGATAGCAATAGATCAACAGGAGGGAATAAATACTATAAAAGTAAGATAGGTAGAAAGGGGGAGATGCTCGCCTGAAAAAACGTTATCGAAGGTTCAACCGAAGATCGGGTCGACACTCGCATCAACTCAACGGCCTTATCCGCGAAGAAGCAAAACACTAGAATAAACAACGGATGCAATATTTAATACTACGGCAAAAGATCGGGCATGCTTATGATATGATGCATGGCATGGCAAAGGTGCAATGCAATTAGGTCATATTAAGCGGAACCGGGGGTCCCGACAATTAATAAACGGTTCAAGTTATTTATCTACCCCGCAAATTAAATGTTGTAATAACAGGGCAAGATAAGTTACCGGTTCGCTACACAAATTTAAATGGGACCAATATAAGACTGGATTTGCCCGCATATGGGCCCCATATTTTAATTTAGGTGAATCGGCATAAGGCCCCCAAAACCCACATGAATATGCATGTAAGCATGACGCTTTAATATGCAACAAGTAATATATCATTTAATAGAATAAGGTCTCGGGTTTGGGTTCACACATTGGGTTCGACGATCTTGGTCTCCCAGGGGTTTGGGTTCGGGGGTCTTGGGATTCGACGAGGTTCGGTCTTCGGACTCCGGGGATCGGGCTTCTCGGCGCCCATGAGGAAGATCGTGTCGAGCCGTGGGGTTTGGTTCGGTCTTGGAGATGAACATGAATGTCCACGGTCGATCTTGCAAGGGCAAGCAGGTCTTGGCGGTGGCCTTGTCGGCGTTCCTCAGGTAGTCGCGAGCAACACCATTACCCTCGACCACATCTTTCTGGTCATAGCACACAATTCCCCCAACAGCTAGCATCATCTTGGCAAGTTGACCATGATCAACATTTCTCAAGCCTGAGTAGGAAAAAGGAAGGCGCATAAGTGTACATGCTGCAACACTTCAAGGAACAACAGACACAGGGGCTTCACCGGTACACGAGGACGTCGGCCTTGGACACACGCAGCACTGGGCACCCGCGGTCGAGGACGACCTAGCAGCAGGGCTAGGCGACGAACTGGAGCGCAACCGTGGCTCCTGGGGTGCTGCAAGGTGTTGGGGACGCGACAACAGGACAAGGGCGCACCAGGGCGACCGGGAGCACCTGCGGAAGAGGGCAGGCGGTCAAGTCTCGAGGCGGGAGGAAGGGAAGCGGCGCCAGGGGAGAGGTCGTCGACGGCGTCCAGCGAGGAGGCGGCGCTCAGGGAGGCGGTGGCGGAGAGAGGATGGAGGGGTCGATGGGGAGGCGACGACAGGCGCCTGCGGGCAGGGCCGGGCTTGAGGAAGGCGAGTACTGGCGGCGGCACGACAGGGGCGCGGTTCCAGGGCCAGGCCGGAGCAGAGGCGAGAGGGGCGGCCGGGCTTGCAGATGACGAGGGTGGAGGGGGGGCGGCAGGACACAGGCGGTGGAGATCGAGCCGGAAAGGGGAAGGCTGGTGGCGGCTTGAAGAGGAGGCCAGGAAGTGGCGCGGAAAAAGGGGATCTGGCGCTGGTTGGGCAATAACGAGGAGCGAGAGGGGAGGGATCGCGTCAGCGACGCGAGGAGGTGGGGTCGTGGAGAGGGCCACGAGGGGCTCTGAGGTGGGTCTAGTGATCGAACGGCAGGCGGGGTCGTGCCGTTGGCTGCGTCTTGGCGACAGGATCGGGGTGTGGGTGGGTCGAGTGTGGGTGGCAGCGTGGTGGTGTGGGTTGCGTGCTTGCTTGGCAGTGCGTGTGCTCACACGGCAGTGAGAGGGGTGGGATAGGATTGTCTAGGGTTTGGTTTGGGGTAGGTTAGATTAGGGTTTGCCAGGTAGGATTTAACTAGGCCGGGTAGTAGGTAGTCTGGCCCGGTTGGGCTTTTGGCTTGACCGGTTGGACGGCCTCCCCGACAAAAATAGTTTTTATTATTTTTTCAATTGTAAAAGATTTATAAATAGTTTTTAGTCAAAACAAAGATCTAGACAAACCGACTTGATACTTTGAAATAAGAAGGGCTAGTGGAAAACAAAATAGGCTTTTCGGAAATAGTTTTAGACAGACATATGCAAGATGACATGATGATACTCAAATGCAATGTGGCATGATGACATGAGCATGGGGTCATGATGATGCAATGCACAAAAAATAACGCGATTTTCTAGTAGTGGTTTTAGTGGGATGCCACAATTCGACACCACTAACAATGGATCTCGCCCTCGAGATCCGCCTCATGGTACCGGAAGAAGGGCGGCGATCTGAATCTTCTCGCATCGTATAGATCCTCACGACACCACTAACAAGAGGTCGTTGCCCGTGATCGTCGAGGGAACACTCCGGGAACAAAAGGTCGAAGGTAGAGGTATCAACAAATAAAGCCACCTGTAGCTTCCGTGGACGGAGTAAAATTGCTGGACCCACTGATTCGATGTACAAGAGCGAATGATAAGAGTAGTCGGATGGTGATCAGTCCATCGCGCACCCAAACCATTACTCTGCACACGAATAGGCGGGTTATGCAACCAACTCACGGAATCAGACTGAAGATCTCGACAAACGAGGTTCAGAAAACAAAGGAGTGATGCGATCAGATCGGATCCGCGTAGATGATGTCGTCGCGTCAGATAGCACCAGAAGGCACAAGCAAGGAACAAAGAATGGTACCACAGTAGACGGATTCCTCAGGCAGCATGAACACCGGATGGTAGAACACCGTGGACAAAGGAGGAAGCGAAACCCTGAAGGTACGACGGAACCCAACCACGAGAAATCCTGGACTCGAAGAGGAAGAAGAGAGCGGATTCAAAACACGTAGAGTTAAGAGGGGAATAGCAGAGGGGTAAGGAATAAAATCAGACCTAATCAGAACTATCCAACCGATTTTGCAAAAATAGTTTTGACACTCTACCGCCGTTAGCTAGGTTATCCTCAGGCTGGACTTGGGGTATCGCAACCGCTGAGCTCGGATACCACTGAACACCCTCAGAATCGGACCTATGCAAGTTTTAGCGAAACCCGCCAAACCCGCATAGAAACGATTCAAAGGTGCCCACCAGGCACTTTCGTGCGGGTGGAAAACAAAGTAATAACATTACACAACAGTCCTCGATGGGACCCACAGAACAGATATATATAACAGCGACTCCATGAGTCAAGAATACAGATATACAGTACAAAGATCCAAATCACCTTGAGAACGATATAGCGTCCAGCTACGGACAAGATGCAAATGGGGCTAAGAGCCCTGAGGAATAACCAATGGCGTCCATAACCCTGCCCAGGCCAAGCCGGAAGGGTAACCCTGCTAACGACGTCGATCTCAAAACCTGCTTAACAAAAGGGGTGCCGACAAAGGGCAAAGGAAAAAGAAAAGAGCGTCAGTACTGAGGCCAGTACACGGCGAGGCTAGAATTCGGCGGTCCTCGCCTACATAGGTATGGTGGACTGAAGCGGCAGCATGCACTAAACGACCTATAGAGACTCGATACAACTGGCGGCTATCAGAGAGGGGTGAGAAAGACCTATTCGGAACCAACCTGATGCTACCATCAATCAAACCCATCCTGGCGTTTCCCCCTCGAGACCAAACGAGGAAGTCAACCGAGGAACTCACACCGTTGCCAGTTTTATTTATTCAGTTATCGTTGCAGCATTTACTAGTCAGGTGTAGATAATCATCCTGATAAAAGAAGCAGTGGGCCGTTTTAGTTAACCATTCCGTTGTAGTTGCGACACTTACTAGTCATGTACAATTAGCATGAGATAACCCAAAACCCAGCAGTTGTTGGTACTTCTATTTAGCCATTCCGTTATAGTTGCAATACTTACTAGTCAGATACAATTGTCGCAAGCGACAATCCCAAACAAGCAATTGTGGGCAGTATTATTTAGCCATTCCATTATAGTGAAGCTGATTACTAGTCATTATAAAGTCAAATTTATAGCACTACTTTAGTTATAGTTGTCTATGATCGAGATACTGTGCTCCAAGTCGTCCATAACCGCGGACACGGCTTTCAGAAAGTTTTAACCCGGCCGGGGTGCACAAATAGCAACACACACTCGATCAACCTCGGAAAAACCAAATCAAAACCCAACGAGGCCTTCACGACAAAGCAATCACAGGATTCAGAAATATTTCAGGGGCCACCTTAAAGTAGACCATAACAAAGCCGCCGCCCGAGACGGACTCAAGGTTGTGGGGACGGTCAGAACGATCGGGAACCCAAAACTGGGCTTGTCGACACCGCGAATCGTGCCACGATCCTAAACAAAGCAGTGCTCCTCGCACAATCGTAAATAAAGCAAAAAGCATGGCATAAGTACAGGATAGTAATAACACCTCAAACTAGTTTGTGGCCCCAAGAAATAAGATGAATCAAGCTCGCTCAGGGGTCCCATAATCCTCCGGATGTGGATAGCGCGATAAATCAAGGAACAGTATCAAGTACTCGGGTCCCACGGGACACAAGTGGGCGGAAATCAAATATTATCTATCACCCACCGATGCCTCTGCTTTCTTACTTCAATTTTAGTTGTTAAACAGTAATTAAAGTGAACGATAAGTAAAGCCAAGATCATCTTCAACATCAACATGCGGCAATTACTCCAACACTGTGGTTCTTGACGACACGCAACAGCACTTGAGCAAGCGACTACGGCGCGCAAGTCCAACTATCTACCAAACAACAGGTAATAGGATATGTCCAAGGCAATATAAGGCTGCAAGGGATATCTCGGCACGAAAACTAGAGCAACGCGACACGATAACAATAGATCAACAGGAGGGAATAAATACTATAAAAGTAAGATAGGTAGAAAGGGGAGATGCTACTTTGAAAAAACGTTATCGAAGGTTCAACCAAGATCGGGTCGACACTCGCATCAACTCAACGGCCTTATCCGCGAAGAAGCAAAACACTAGAATAAACAACGGATGCAATATTTAATACTACGGCAAAAGATCGGGCATGCTTATGATATGATGCATGGCATGGCAAAGGTGCAATGCAATTAGGTCATATTAAGCGGAACCGGGGGTCCCGACAATTAATAAACGGTTCAAGTTATTTATCTACCCCGCAAATTAAATGTTGTAATAACAGGGCAAGATAAGTTACCGGTTCGCTACACAAATTTAATTGGGACCAATATAAGACTGGATTTGCCCGCATATGGGCCCCATATTTTAATTTAGGTGAATCGGCATAAGGCCCCCAAAACCCACATGAATATGCATGTAAGCATGACGCTTTAATATGCAACAAGTAATATATCATTTAATAGAATAAGGTCTCGGGTTTGGGTTCACACATTGGGTTCGACGATCTTGGTCTCCCAGGGGTTTGGGTTCGGGGGTCTTGGGATTCGACGAGGTTCGGTCTTCGGACTCCGGGGATCGGGCTTCTCGCCATGAGGAAGATCGTGTCGAGTGGGTTTGGTTCGGTCTTGGAGATGAACATGAATGTCCACGGTCGATCTTGCAAGGGCAAGCAGGTCTTGCGGTGGCCTTGTCGGCGCTCGGTAGTCGCGAGCAACACCATTACCCTCGACCACATCTTTACCGGTCATAGCACACAATTCCCCAACAGCTAGCATCATCTTGGCAAGTTGACCATGATCAACATTTCTCAAGCCCGAGTAGGAAAAAGGAAGGCGCAAGTGTACATGCTGCAACACTTCAAGGAACAATGCACACGGGGGCTTCACCGTACACGAGGACGTCGGCCTTGGACACACGCACTAGGCACCATTGGTCGAGGACGACCTAGCAGCAGGGCTAGGCGAAACCGAGCGCAACCGTGGCTCTGGGTGCCGCAAGGTGTTGGGGACGCGACAACAGGACAAGGCGCACTGGGCGACTGAGCACTGCGGAAGAGGGCAGGCGGTCAAGTCTCGAGGCGGGAGGAAGGAAGAAGCGGGGAGAGGTCGTCGACGGCGCCCAGCGAGGCGGCGCCAGGAGGCGGTGGCGGAGAGAGGATGGAGGGGTCGGGGGGCGGCAAGGCGGCCAGGGCTGGGCTAGAGGAAGGCGAGTACTGGCGGCGGCACGATAGGGGCGCGGTTCGTGGCCAGCCGAGCAGAGCGAGGCGGCCGGGCTTGCAGATGACGAGGGTGGAGGGGGGGCGGCAGGACACAGGCGGTGGAGCTCGAGCCGGAAAGGGGAAGGCCGGTGGCGGCGCTGAAGGAGAGGAGGCCAGGCGGCGGCGGGCGGAAAAAAGGGGATCCTGGCGGCGGCGCTGGTTGGGCAATAACGAGAGGAGCGAGAGGCAGGGAGGGGATCGCGTGCGAGCGACGCGAGGAGGTGGGGTCGCGGGAGAGGGCCACGAGTGGGGCTACAGGGTGGGTCTAGTGATCGGGAACGGGCAGGTGGGGGTCGTGCCGTTGGCTGCGTGCGCGACAGGATCGGGGTGTGGGTGGGTCGGAGTGTGGGTGGCCGCGTGGTGGTGTGGGTTGCGTGCTTGCTGCGCGCGGGTGCGTGTGCTCACACGGCAGCGGCGGTAGGGGTGGGGATAGGATTGTCTAGGGTTTGGTTTGGGGTAGGTTAGATTAGGGTTTGCCAGGTAGGATTTAACTAGGCCGGGTAGTAGGTAGTCTGGCCCGGTTGGGCTTTTGGCTTGACCGGTTGGACGGCCTCCCCGACAAAAATAGTTTTTATTATTTTTTCAATTGTAAAAGATTTATAAATAGTTTTTAGTCAAAACAAAGATCTAGACAAACCGACTTGATACTTTGAAATAAGAAGGGCTAGTGGAAAACAAAATAGGCTTTTCGGAAATAGTTTTAGACAGACATATGCAAGATGACATGATGATACTCAAATGCAATGTGGCATGATGACATGAGCATGGGGTCATGATGATGCAATGCACAAAAAATAACGCGATTTTCTAGTAGTGGTTTTAGTGGGATGCCACAATTCGACACCACTAACAATGGATCTCGCCCTCGAGATCCGCCTCATGGTACCGGAAGAAGGGCGGCGATCTGAATCTTCTCGCATCGTATAGATCCTCACGACACCACTAACAAGAGGTCGTTGCCCGTGATCGTCGAGGGAACACTCCGGGAACAAAAGGTCGAAGGTAGAGGTATCAACAAATAAAGCCACCTGTAGCTTCCGTGGACGGAGTAAAATTGCTGGACCCACTGATTCGATGTACAAGAGCGAATGATAAGAGTAGTCGGATGGTGATCAGTCCATCGCGCACCCAAACCATTACTCTGCACACGAATAGGCGGGTTATGCAACCAACTCACGGAATCAGACTGAAGATCTCGACAAACGAGGTTCAGAAAACAAAGGAGTGATGCAGACTCTGCATCGGATCTGGCGTAGATGATGTCGTCGCGTCAGATAGCACCAGAAGGCACAAGCAAGGAACAAAGAATGGTACCACAGTAGACGGATTCCTCAGGCAGCATGAACACCGGATGGTAGAACACCGTGGACAAAGGAGGAAGCGAAACCCTGAAGGTACGATGGAACCCAACCACGAGAAATCCTGGACTCGAAGAGGAAGAAGAGAGCGGATTCAAAACACGTAGAGTTAAGAGGGGAATAGCAGAGGGGTAAGGAATAAAATCAGACCTAATCAGAACTATCCAACCGATTTTGCAAAAATAGTTTTGACACTCTACTTCGGCCGTTAGCTAGGTTATCTTGCAGGCTGGACTTGTGGGGTATCGCAACTGCTGAGCTCGGATACCACTCTGTAACACCCTCAGAATCGGACCTATGCAAGTTTTAGCGAAACCCGCCAAACCCGCATAGAAATGATTCAAAGGTGCCCACCAGGCACTTTCGTGCGGGTGGAAAACAAAGTAATAACATTACACAACAGTCCTCGATGGGACCCACAGAACAGATATATATACAACACGACTCCATGAGTCAAGAATACAGATATACGGTACAAAGATCCAAATCACCTTGAGAACGATATAGCGTCCAGCTACGGACAAGATGCAAATGGGGCTAAGAGCCCTGAGGAATAACCAATGGCGTCCATAACCCTGCCCAGGCCAAGCCGGAAGGGTAACCCTGCTAACGACGTCGATCTCAAAACCTGCTTAACAAAAGGTGCCGACAAAGGGCAAAGGAAAAGAAAAGAGTCGATCTTGAGGCCAAGACACGGCGAGGCTAGAATTCGGTCCTCGCCTACATAGGTATGGTGGATCGGCGGCAGCATGCACTAAACGACCTATAGAGACTCGATACAACTGGCGGCTATCAGAGAGGGGTGAGAAAGACCTATTCGGAACCAACCTGATGCTACCATCAATCAAACCCATCCTGGCGTTTCCCCCTCGAGACCAAACGAGGAAGTCAACCGAGGAACTCACACCGTTGGCAGTTTTATTTATTCAGTTATCGTTGCAGCATTTACTAGTCAGGTGTAGATAATCATCCTGATAAAAGAAGCAGTGGGCCGTTTTAGTTAACCATTCCGTTGTAGTTGCGACACTTACTAGTCATGTACAATTAGCATGAGATAACCCAAAACCCAGCAGTTGTTGGTACTTCTATTTAGCCATTCCGTTATAGTTGCAATACTTACTAGTCAGATACAATTGTCGCAAGCGACAATCCCAAACAAGCAATTGTGGGCAGTATTATTTAGCCATTCCATTATAGTGAAGCTGATTACTAGTCATTATAAAGTCAAATTTATAGCACTACTTTAGTTATAGTTGTCTATGATCGAGATACTGTGCTCCAAGTCGTCCATAACATGACAAGGCTTTCAGAAAGTTTTAACCCGGCCGGGGTGCACAAATAGCAACACACACTCGATCAACCTCGGAAAAACCAAATCAAAACCCAACGAGGCCTTCACGACAAAGCAATCACAGGATTCAGAAATATTTCAGGGGGCCACCCCTTAAAGTAGACCCGCAACAAAGCCGGCCGGCTCCGAGACGGACTCAAGGTTGTGGGGACGGCTGTGAACGACTGGGAACCCAAAACTGGGCTTGTCGACACCGCGGAATCGTGCCACGATCCTAAACAGTACAGGTGCTCCTCGCACAATCGTAAATAAAGCAGTAAAGCATGGCATAAGTACAGGATAGTAATAAAACCTCAAACTAGTTTGTGGCCCCAAGAAATAAGACTGAATCAAGCTCTGGCTCAGGGGGGTCCCATAATACTCCCGGATGTGGATAGCGCGATAAATCAAGGAACAGGTATCAAGTACTCGGGGTCCTACGGGACACAAGTGGGCGGTCGGAAACCAAATATTATCTATCACCCACCGATGCCTCTGCTTTCTTACTTCAATTTTAGTTGTTAAACAGTAATTAAAGTGAACGATAAGTAAAGCCAAGATCATCTTCAACATCAACATGCGGCAATTACTCCAACACTGTGGTTCTTGACGACACGCAACAGCACTTGAGCAAGTGACTACGGCGCGCAAGTCCAACTATCTACCAAACAACAGGTAATAGGATATGTCCAAGGCAATATAAGGCTGCAAGGGATATCTCGGGTACGAAAACTAGAGCAACGCGACACAGATAGCAATAGATCAACAGGAGGGAATAAATACTATAAAAGTAAGATAGGTAGAAAGGGGGAGATGCTCGCCTGAAAAAACGTTATCGAAGGTTCAACCGAAGATCGGGTCGACACTCGCATCAACTCAACGGCCTTATCCGCGAAGAAGCAAAACACTAGAATAAACAATGGATGCAATATTTAATACTACGGCAAAAGATCGGGCATGCTTATGATATGATGCATGGCATGGCAAAGGTGCAATGCAATTAGGTCATATTAAGCGGAACCGGGGGTCCCGACAATTAATAAACGGTTCAAGTTATTTATCTACCCCGCAAATTAAATGTTGTAATAACAGGCAAGATAAGTTACCGGTTCGCTACACAAATTTAAATGGGACCAATATAAGACTGGATTTGCCCGCATATGGGCCCCATATTTTAATTTAGGTGAATCGGCATAAGGCCCCCAAAACCCACATGAATATGCATGTAAGCATGACGCTTTAATATGCAACAAGTAATATATCATTTAATAGAATAAGGTCTCGGGTTTGGGTTCACACATTGGGTTCGACGATCTTGGTCTCCCAGGGGTTTGGGTTCGGGGGTCTTGGGATTCGACGAGGTTCGGTCTTCGGACTCCGGGGATCGGGCTTCTCGGCGCCCATGAGGAAGATCGTGTCGAGCCGTGGGGTTTGGTTCGGTCTTGGAGATGAACATGAATGTCCACGGTCGATCTTGCAAGGGCAAGCAGGTCTTGGCGGTGGCCTTGTCGGCGTTCCTCAGGTAGTCGCGAGCAACACCATTACCCTCGACCACATCTTTACGGTCATAGCACACACCCCCAACAGCTAGCATCATCTTGGCAAGTTGACCATGATCAACATTTCTCAAGCCCGAGGAAAAGGAAGGCGCAAGTGTACATGCTGCAACACTTCAAGGAACAATGACAGTGGGGCTTCACGGTACACGAGGACGTCGGCCTTGGACACACGCAGCACTGGGCACCCGCGGTCGAGGACGACCTAGCAGCAGGGCTAGGCGACGATCTGGAGCGCAACCGTGGCTCCTGGGGTGCTGCAAGGTGTTGGGGACGCGACAACAGGACAAGGGCGCACCAGGGCGACCGGGAGCACCTGCGGAAGAGGGCAGGCGGTCAAGTCTCGAGGCGGGAGGAAGGGAAGCGGCACCAGGGGAGAGGTCGTCGACGGCGTCCAGCGAGGAGGCGGCGCTCAGGGAGGCGGTGGCGGAGAGAGGATGGAGGGGTCGATGGGGAGGCGACGACAGGCGCCTGCGGGCATGGCTGGGCTTGAGGAAGGCGAGTACTGGCGGCGGCACGATAGGGGCGCGGTTCCAGGGCCAGGCCGGAGCAGAGGCGAGAGGGGCGGCCGGGCTTGCAGATGACGAGGGTGGAGGGGGGGCGGCAGGACACAGGCGGTGGAGCTCGAGCCGGAAAGGGGAAGGCCGGTGGCGGCGCTGAAGGAGAGGAGGCCAGGCGAGGATCGGGCGCGCTGGTTGGGCAATAACGAGAGCGAGAGGCGGGAGGGATCGGCGGCGACGCGAGGAGGTGGGGTCGCGGGAGAGGCCACGAGCGGGCTCAGGGTGGGTCTAGTGATCGGGAACGGCAGGTGGGGGTCGTGCTTGTTAGGCTGCGTCTGGTGAGGATCGGGGTGTGGGTGGGTGAGTGTGGGTGGCCGCGTGGTGGTGTGGGTTGCGTGCTTGCTGCTGCGGCGTGTGCTCACACGCACAGCGTAGGGGTGGGATAGGATTGTCTAGGGTTTGGTTTGGGGTAGGTTAGATTAGGGTTTGCTGTAGGATTTAACTAGGCCGGTAGTAGGTAGTCCGCCCGGTTGGGCTTTTGGCTTGACCGGTTGGACGGCCTCCCCGACAAAAATAGTTTTTATTATTTTTTCAATTGTAAAAGATTTATAAATAGTTTTTAGTCAAAACAAAGATCTAGACAAACCGACTTGATACTTTGAAATAAGAAGGGCTAGTGGAAAACAAAATAGGCTTTTCGGAAATAGTTTTAGACAGACATATGCAAGATGACATGACGATACTCAAATGCAATGTGGCATGATGACATGAGCATGGGGTCATGCTGATGCAATGCACAAAAAATAACGCGATTTTCTAGAAGTGGTTTTAGCGGGATGCCACAAGGATGTTGATGGAGCTGCCGCCGTCCATCAATGTTTTGGGGAGCCAGTAGTCTCCCACCTTGGGCTTGACCACCAGGGCGACTCGGCCCGGTTACTCGATCCGTGGCGAGTGGTCCGCGCGGCTCAAAGTGATTGGTTGCTCAGACCAGTTGAGGAACTGGGGGATGTCTATCTGGGCCACCGCGTTGACGGCGATGGCGCGGGCGATGACCTTCTTCTCGCGCTTCATGTTGAAGCCTGTGAAGGTGTGGAGTTAGCCGGCGATGCTACCGAATTTTCCGCCGTTTGGCGGGTTGTTGTCAGGGTATTCCCGCGCGCGCGCCGTGCCTTCTCGATCTCCTTGAGAGAGTGGCAGTCGGCGGTCGTGTGCGTGGCGGGCTTTCCTTCCCTGCTGTGGAATACATAAGGTTGGTTAAGAAGGTCCGCGGGGTCGAACCTCGGCTTCGCCTTGTAGTTTCCACCGTCGCGGCATTGTCCCCCGTCGCGGCGGAAGCTCTTGGGCTCGCGCTGCGCTTATCCGGCATTGGCGACGAAGTCGACTCACCCTTCACTACGGCGCTTGCCGGTGAGGCGAGTGTTGCTGTAGCATAGATCGGGTCGTCTCCCGTTGTCGTGGTCGCTCGTGCGGCGGTGTCCTCCCGACTCGTCGTCGGTTTCCTGGTTTGGGTCCTCCTCCGCGTACCTTTTAGCGATCTCCAGGAGATCCGGTATGTTGTCGAGTGTGCGGTACGCTCGTTTGAGCTTGGCGACCAGGGTCTCGTAGCGACACGAGGTCTTGAAGCAGTGGATCGCGGTGTCTGGGTGGATGTCGACCGCGTTGTACCACAGATCTTGCCACTGTTGGACCCAGCTGCGGTTCGACTCGCGGGGTCCCTGGACGCACCGTTCCAGGTCTTCGATGGTGGTGGCGTGGGTGTATGAACCCTCGAAGTGCCTGACGAAGGCGTCGCGCATCTCTTCCCAGGAGTCTATGCTATCCGCGGGAAGAGTATTACACTACTAGAAAAGGGATGTTCGTGGCGCACCTAAAAAGACCATCTATGGCGCACTAGTGGTGCGCCACTAAGCGTACGCTGCGGCTAAAAAGTTCCCGTAGCGCACTACCCTGGTGCCCTACGGTTATATGGGGATAGGCGTGGCGCACTACTAGGTGCGACACGGGTAGGGGTACAGGTGCACCACGGATGTTTTTTTCAAAAAACAAAAAAATGCAAAAAACACCCTCGTTTTGAATTGCAAAAGCAATCGGGTCCAGAAATCGCCGTCGTCGCGTCGCCTCGCCGGAGCAGTGGCCGTGGCCACGGCCTACCACTGCAGGGATGTGCGGGAGGCCGTGGTTGTGCTAGTCCTCGTCGGCGTCGAGGCAGTAGGAGGAGGTGTGGTCGGAGGTGCAGTCGGAGGTGGACGGAGGTATGGTCGGAGGAGGTGGTGGCGACGACAGCGGCTGGAGGACGTGTGGTCGGAGGAGGCGACGGCGACTGCTGAAGGAGCTGGTTACCCGTGGTCGTCCTTGGTTGAAGGAGGTCGAAGTGAGGAGAAGGAGAAGAGGGAGGAAGAGAAGAGGAATAGAAGAAGAGATGGAGGAAGGAAGAGAAGAGGAAGAAAGAAGAGAGGGAGGAAGGAAGAGAAGAGGAGGGAAGATAAGAAGAGAGGGATGAAGAGAAGAACAGAGGAAGGAAGGAAGAGATCAAAGAGGAAGGAAGAGAGGGAGAGAGGGAGGTAGGTGGGCGGGGTGGTGATTCGAATTTCGAATCCCGCCCAACTTACTCGTGGCGCACTAGGTGGTGGTGCGCTACGGGTAAGTTGCCTCAAATTTTTTTTCTGCGGCAAAAAATCTTGTTTTTGCCATAACTTTTTACTCTTTTCAAATTTTGAGAATTCTAAAAAATCGCTAAACGACCTAAAGGGGTTGCAAGCGGATCTGGAATCTCGTTCTGGTCATTTTGGTATATTATACTTTTTTTCGACATCGTATGCAAAAGTTATGGCCGTTTTACCATGGCTTGACTTTTTTTTGCAGAAAAAGTCGAAATTCATGTTTGTTAATTTTACTAGAAACTAGACCACATTATCTACCTAAATATGAAAGGATTCTATTATTTGAAGTGTTTTTCATTTCTTTTATTTTTTGCAAAGCTAAAAAGGCGATCCAGGGGGGTGGAGTTGGTGTAGGCCACTTAGCCGTAGGGCACTAGGGCAGAGTGCCCTACGGCTAAGTTGACCCAGCAGCTGTAACACACATACCCGTAGCGCACTAGGTCAAGGTGTGCTACGGTTAAGTTTCACATCCGTAGCGCACCTTGACATAGTGCGCTACGGGTATGTGTGTTGTGGCCACCTGTACCCTGGCCTACACATAGCTGTGGCGCACCACCCCCATGTGCGCCACGCTTACGGCAGTTAGCCGTAGGGCACCTGTGGGCAGTGCGCCTCGCCTATTTTACCCGTGGGGCACCACTAGCACTTGCGCCACGGATGCATGGATTACCTATAGCAATTTTCCTAGTAGTGTTAATCCACTGCATGCACGCTCCCTCCATCATCAGGGGAAGGTAGCGGGCGGCTAGTAGATCGGTGTGGCCGGCGATCCCCATTGCCATGAGGTAGGTGTCTAGCCACACGGAGGGATCGTACAAAGGGTCGTACTTCTCTATTTCCTTCGGCGCTTTGAAGTTCGCCGGATACCTTTCGCCTCGGATCATCGGTCTGAAGCACCGGGGCCCGAGCCGGCTCAGCGATCCCTGGCTCACATGCGGCGGTTGGTGAGGTATGCCGAGTCGTCGGGCGGCGCGCCAGCTCTGGTTGTTGATGATGTGGGTGCGGGCGTCGACGGGTTGCCCGTTGGCGGCGACTACGTTGGTCGCTGGCCGGGGGTCGTTGGTGGAAAGTGCCGCGTTCGCGGGTCGGTGTTGGAGCTGTAGTGGTTCAGGTGGCGGGCAATTGAGGGTGTTCGCCGCCATGGGGCGGCCGCTTGAGGCTGCTCTGCTGCCCGATGAACGCGAGTACATCCAACCCTGGGAATCAACGCCTGCGTTTTGTTCGTCGACCGCTTTTGCGAGCAGAGCCTTGGCGTATTGGATCTGCAGGGCGCCTTCACTAGTGGCCGTGATGTTGTCGACTGCTGCTCGGCCCGCGACGATGTTGTCCATTGGGGTGGAGAACAGCGGGAGGCCGTTCGCGTCTCGCTCTTGTGAGGAGACCACGATCCTTGGCTGGTCCCTGGGGGGTGCGCGGTTGGGTGGTGGCGGGGCGCCATTGGCCGTTGCCCCTGGTGGGGGCCGAGTGCTTCCTCCTGGTGGCGCGTTTTCGCAGATCGTGCGCTCGGCCGCGCAGGCTGGGTCGTTCTCATCGTCGAAATTCAGGGCGCGCCCCTGGACGGTGGGGTTCAGGCGCGACCTGATTCGGAGCTGGTGGTAGCGTGACAGCTCCTGCGCTGTCACCTGCTCGAGGCGAAATTTTTCGCGCTCGGCTTGTACCTTGCGGACTGCTTCCGCCAGCTTCAGGCGGAGTTCCTCGACCTCCGTTGCCGTCGCGTTTGGTGGGATCGGCGTGGAGAATGGATCTTCCGGCGGGTCGGCGCCAGTCGCCATGTAGGTCGCGGCGTCGCGGCCGGTTCCGTCGCGGAGGTCGGCGGAGTTCTCCGACCCAGAGTCGAAGTCGAAGATCCCGAGGATAGAGGGATCCTCGAAGTCTTCGACGTTGGAGACCTGGGTGATGGAGCCCGCGGGTGACGCGGCGACAATGGATCCGGCGAGCGACGCCGGGGTCGCCGAATCGGCGTCGTCGTTGAGGGCCGCGTCTTTCGCGGCTGTGGTGGTTTCGGCCACGTTGCTGTGGGCCGAGTCGTACTCGGAGGCGAGGCGGTGAATCGTGCGGAACTGGCTCTCAGAGAGCCGGTCGCGTGGCGGCGACTCGCGGATGCGAGCCGAGTCCTTCAAGATGATGACGTCGGTGAGGCCGACGAAGAGGCTAATCGTGCCGACCGGCAGGATCATGCTATGCGTGACGGGTCGCGCCGCCTGGACATAGCTGCTTGGCAAGATCTGGAGCATCTCGCCAATCGCGATCATGCAGCCGGTGGCGATCGACTCGTTGATTGGAAGATTGGATCTCGTCGCAGAACACCGGTCTGACCGGCCAGGCCCCACGGTGGGCGCCACTGTCATGGGAATGACCACGGCAGATGCTGCAATCGGCAGCGAGTAGTAGAACATGGGGCAAGGGCGGCCAGCCATCTGCGGTGCGAGATGAGGGCTGAGACAGAAGGGTTTACCCAGGTTCGTCCCCCCGGAGGGTAAATACCTACTCATGCTAGATTGTATTATGATGAGAGTACAATGGGGCGAGCTCGGCGGCTAGGCGGCGAGTTGCTAGGGTGTATGATGGAACGTATCCTCTAAGGGTCCTCTAGGGAGGTTTATATAGACTCACCTCCCTAGGGTTTACAGATCTCAACCGAATTAGTTAAGGATTCGGTGATTCTACGACCTAGTCTGACTGGGCCTATCTACACTTCTGGGCCTTCAACTTCCAGTCGCTGGAGTCCATGCCAAATCTCAATCCAGTCGCCGTCCTGTAGGCCCACTCGCTGGCGCTTGGGCCAGTAGGAAGCGTCCTGCTGGGTATACCTCGGTAGGCATATCCCCATCGACCTTCTTTTTTGGCTCCGTAGGAGCTTCTCCGTGGAGCGCAGCTCCAACAAGTCCAAGTCCGGTTAGTGCGGAGTAGTGCATGGCCCTTTTCGGGTCCCCCACCGGAGGTGGATGGGATGCTAGGTATGTGGTGGCTGCCATGATTGCATCTTGCGGTGTCTTCGGGATGACGTTGTCGTCGGCATCCATCTCCATGAAGTACGTGTTGAGGGTTCGGGTCACCTCGCGACGTGTAGTGGGGTCCATGTTCTCTTTGCGAGAACTGTGCTTGTTGTCGTGGTTGTCGTGCGAGCTGGAGCCGCCCATGGCGGAGAGCACAGCTCGCCGCGCACTGGACTGCGAGGCCGCTTGCTTGCGTTTGTCAAGCACCTCTTGCATCTTTACCTGCTTTTTCTGTTCTTCGACGAGGAGAAGGTGGTACGCCATCAGTAGGTTCTGTGAGGCACCCACAGGCAGGATCTTGTTGCCTGCCACGGCTTCACGTGCTTGGGTCCATCCTTCCTCACTGAGGTGGATTACCCGATTGGGATTGGTGTCCTCCTCGTTGGGCGGGAGGACTGGTTCCTCCTATTTTCGCCATTTCTACCCTGCGGGTTGGGTGGCGGGTTGGGTTGGGTTGTCGCTAATCCACATCGCTCTTGATGACCGCGGCGCATTGGTAGTGCTTGTAGGTCAGGTCGCTACTGCCGCAGCTTTCGGATCCAGAATTGTAGGTCCCTTCATCTGATGGTGGATCACACAGATCTGAGTTGCAGCTGCTGCTGTCATAGGACTCATCTGTCGATGGTGATGTGCGTAGCACAGGATGCGGAGCCCACGAGGCAGGCCTGACCGATGGTAGGGGCACCCCCTCTGGGAGGCAGAGAGTGCAGGTCTGTCCCACCAGGAAGCAGAAGCTCCCGAACAGGATCTCGAGTCCGTCGCCTACGAGCTCGAAGTCCTTCATGGTGGCTGGCGAGTGGGCGGTGAAGTCGAAAGCACCGAAGAGGAGATGGCTCTCCATCGCCAAAGAGTTGTAGATCGCTTTGGTTGGGACTGTCACGATCACACAATCAGCACCCCCAGTTCCCACAGACGGCGCCAATTGACGAGGGTTAATCTCGTCAATGCCCATTGTTATGATCTTGGGTTTTGGAGAAGATGGGGATGCTGGAGATCACGGAACGGTTAGCAAACAAGCAACACGGGGACACAAGGTTTACCCAGGTTCATGTTGGAGATATGCCCTAGAGGCAATGATAAATGTAGTTATTACTATATCTTTGTGTTTATGATAAATGTTTACATTCATGCTATAATAGTATTAACAAGGAAACATTGATACTTGTGTGATTTGTAAACTTAATTTAAAAGTCCCTAGTATAGCCTCTATACTTCACTAGCTTGTTGGTTGATTAAATGATTGTGGTTTCCCTATCATGAACATTGAGATGTTATCAACAACAAGATCATATCGTTAGGACAATGATATGGTGGACATACTCCTATTGATAAGCGTAGCATAAAGATCAAGTCATTTCAATAGTTCAATTGCTATATGCTTTCTGATACATAGTAACCTAATTCCTTCGACCATGAGATCATGCATATCACCTTTACCGGATGGATGCTTTGATGACATCAAACACCACACCGTGGCGGGTGGCTATAAAGGTGGCATTAAGTGTTCGGAAAGTATTGGTTGAAACACATGGATCAAGAGTGGGATTTGTCCATCCATATGACGGATAGATATACTGGGCCCTCTCGGTGGAATGTCATCCAATTAGCTTGCAAGCATGTGACTGGGTCACAAGGGATCACATATCACAGGAGCAGAAAAGAGTACTTATCGAACGAGGTTGAACTAGGTATGCAGAGATACCGATGATCATAACCTCGGATAAGTAAACTATCGTGAGACAAAGGGAAATTGGTATCGTATGTAAGTGGTTCATTCGATCGCAAAGTAATCGTAGAAATATGTGGGAGCCATATGAATTTCCAGATTCCTCTATTATTTATTGTTCGGAGAAGTGTCTCGATCATGTCCGCATAATTCACGAACCGTAGGGAGACACACTTAAGGATTCGACGTTGTTTTGAGTAGTTATGGTATTATGAGAAAGAGACTGAATGTTGTTCGGAGTCTCGGATGGGATCCGGGATATCACGAGGTGATCCGGAATGGTCCGTAGAATAAGATTCATATAAGGAAAGTCCCGTTTCGGAGTTCGGGAATGATTCCGGTGTTTTCATCGGGAATGTTCTAGAAGGTTCCGGATTGTCCGGCACTCCGGGGGGGGGAGGGTACATGAGTGTGTCATTGAATGATTGCATCATGTACTAAGTGTTATTGTTGTTCCAAAAACATGAAAGTCAAATTGCCAGTTTGAAAGTCAAACGGCTAAAACAGGAAACTGTGGGAAACAGGAAACTGTGGGAAACAAGCAAGAGGAGTTGGAACCAACTTGGAGGAGGAGTCCCACTCCTCCAGGCCGGCGCCCAGCCCTAGGCCGAGTTGGGGAGGGACTCCCTCCCTCCCCTGGCGCGCCTAGCCCCTCCACCCATAAAAGGAGGGGCAGGGCTCCTCCTTGAGACACACAAGTTTCCACCTCTAATCTCAGGTTTAGAGCCGTTTGGTTTAGAGCTTCTAATTGCTTTAGCCTGCGGTTTAGAGCCTTCTAATTGGTGTGTCTAATCTCTAGACCACTAATAGCCCTCTCTCATAATCCACCATACTCGCTCCGGCTTAAGGCGAAGCCCTGCGGGATCTCCCCTCTACTTCCGGTACCACGCCGTTGTGCTGCCGGAATCGCGAGGAGAGTGCTACAACCTCCGCTGCCTGCTGGAACAAGGGAGAGGAAGGTCTTCGTCGAGTACCGAACGTGTGACCGACTGCGGAAGCGCTGCTGGAGCATGGCGCGGAAGGATTCCCACACGATCTTGAGATCGAAGAAATACGACTACATCACCCACGAGAATCCGCTCTCGTTAAACACTTTGGAATCTTCGAGGTAAGTTATTCCATCGACTCGTTGCTACAATCTAGTAGATAGATCTTGGCTTGTTTGTTTGTATGCGATAGAAAATTTTTGTTTTCCATGCTACGAACCCCTACGATGGTATCGAGCCGTGTCTATATGTAGATCCGCTTGTGAGTAGAACACAATGGTCATTGTGGGCGTTGATGCTTTATTGTCGATTGCTTTTTGTGTACTTTGCATCTTGCGGTATGTTGGGATGAAGCGGCCGGGCTAACCTTACATGACACCGTTCATGAGACTTGCTCCACGCTTAACATGCAACTTGTATTGCATAAGTGGCTTTCGGTGCTGTTTCTCCTAGCATAGTTAAGATCCAATTTACAACGGGTAATCAACAATGCTAGTATCAATGTTGTGGTTCTTGTTCGTAGGTTAGAACGACACTTATTGAAAGCCCCAAACCACGTAAAATATGCAAAAAAAGTAGAGGCGTCTAACTTTGTTTTGCAGGTGTCTTGATGATGTGATATGGCCATGATTGTGATTATATTTGATGTATGCAATGTTCCTTATTGTAAGTTGGCAACGGCAGCCATATGGTTGTCTTTAATTTATGTTAAGACCGCGTCTATTCAAAGTAGTTGTAATAGTTGAAGCCGGTGGACGACAACCATGGTGAAGCGTCATTGACCTTGATGCAATGCCGGTGATGATGGAGATCATGTTCGTGCTTGAAGATGGAGATCGGAAGCACAAAGAAGAAAGGCCATATCATATCACATATTATGAATTGCATGTGATGTTAATCCTTTATGCATCTTGTATTGCTTAGTAGACGACGGTAGCACTATAAGATGATCCCTCATGCACATGAATTTCAAATCATAAAGTGTTCGCCCTTAGTTAGCACCGTTGCTAAAGCTTGTTGTTTCGAAGCACCACGTGATGATCGGGTGTGTTAGATTCTGCAAGTGTATACAACGTGAGCAAGCCAGATTTGCTCATGCAGAAACTAAGGTTTGATCTTGACGAGCCTAGCATGTACAGACATGGTCTCGTAACACGGATTACCGAAAGGTAAAGCATGAATCGTATAGTAGATATGATGAACATGATGATTGTTCGCCATTGAAACTATATCAACTCTCGTGATGATCGGTGTTGATGTAGTGGGTTTGGTCTGTGATCACTAAAACAATGTGAGGGATGTTGTTTTGAGTGGGCGTTCCCCTAGTTTAATTTCATTAATTAATTTGAACTCAATTTGTCATAAACTTAGTCTAAACTATTGCAAATATGTTGTAGATCAATGGCAGCCCCTACCATCAATTTTAATGCGTTCCTAGAGAAAGAAAAGTTGAAAAACAATGGAAGCAACTTCATGGATTGGTTCCAATTTGAGGATTGTCCTCACGGTGGTAATTTGACCTATGTCTGGATGCACATTTGGGTGACCCTGCACTGATGCTTCGATGAAGTAAAGAATGTTTACCTCGCTCGGAAGAATCGGTACTCCATAGTTCAGTGTGCTATCTTGTATGGTTTAGAATCGGAGCTTGAGAAAAGGTTTGAAGAGTCGGACCCATATGATATTGTCGAGGATCTCAAATTGATTTTTGAGACTCATGCGGCAATTGAAAGCTATGAGGCTTAAAAGTTCTTTAAGCGCAAGATGGAAGAGGGCAGCTCGTCGGTGAGCATGTGCTTAAGATGTCTGGCACGCAAACAAACTTCAAAGCTTGGGTATAGTGATTCCTAATGCTTTGGGGATTTACCGATCCTCCATCATCGCCACCAAGTTACAGAACTTTGTGATGAACTACAACATGCAGAACATGAACAAAGATTTGCCAGAACTGTTTGCTATGTTAAAGTCTGCAGAAGTGGAGATCAAGAAAGAGAACCAAGTGTTGATGGTCAATAAGACCACCAAACTCAAGAAAGGCAAGTCTAAGCAAAGGGACACTTCAAGAAGGGTGGTAAGAAAGTTACCACGTGGCGAAGAAAACCAAGGCTGGACCAAAGCACAAACCGAGTGCTTTTACGCAAGGGAGAAGGTCCTTTGAGCGGAATTGCCCAAAGTACTTGGCGGATCGAAGAACGGCAACATCAAGAAGAAAGGTATATCGATATACATGTTATTGATGTGTATCTCACTAGTACTCGTAGTTCCCGGTATTTGATCTGGTTCGGTTGCTCATATTTGTAACTCGAAGCGGTCTTTGCGAATAAACGAAAGCTAGCGAAGAACGAGGTGACGATGCGCGTGGGAAACGGATCAAAGGTTGATGTGATCACGGTCGGCACGCTACCTCTTCATCTACCATCGGGATTAGTTTTATACTTAAATAATTGTTATTTAGTGCCTACGTTGAGCATGAACATTATATCGGGATCTTGTTTATTGCGAGACGGTTACTTGTTTAAGTCAGAGAATAATGGTTGTTCGATTTATATGAGTAATATGTTTTACGCACATGCACCTTTGATAGATGGTCTATTCTTATTGAATCTCGATAGTGGAAATACACATATCAACAATATTGAGGCTAAACGTTTGAAATCAAGCGATAATTCGACCTATATGTGGCACTGTCGTCTTGGTCACATTGGAGTGAAGCGTATGAAGAAACTCCATTCCGATGGACTTCTTGAATCACTTGATTTTGAATCACTTGAAAGATGCGAAGCATGTCTGATGGGAAAAATGACTAAGACCATTTTCTGGTATGATGGAGCGAGCTACGGACTTATTGGAAATCATACATACTGATGTGTGTGGTCCAATGAGTGTAGCATCGCGCGGTGGTTATCGTTATGTTCTTACCTTCACAGATGACTTGAGTAGATATGGGTATATCTATTTCATGAAACATAAGTCCGAAACTTTCGAGAAGTTTAAGGAGTTTCAAAGTGAGGTAGAGAATCAACGTAACAAGAAGATTAAATTTCTACGTTCTGATCATGGAGGTGAATATCTAAGTTACGAGTTTGGCGAGCATTTAAAGAAGTGCGGGATACTTTCACAATTGACACCGCCGGGAACACCACAGCGTAATGGTGTGTCCGAACGTCGTAATCGAACTCTCTTAGATATGGTTCGTTCTATGATGTCACTTACAGATTTACCGCTATCATTTTGGGGTTATGCATTAGAAACAGCCGCATTCACTTTAAATAGGGCACCGTCTAAATCCGTCGAAACGACACCGTATGAATTATGGTTTGGGAAGAAACCTAAATTGTCGTTCCTTAAAGTTTGGGGATGCGAAGCCTATGTAAAGAAGTTACAGCCGGACAAGCTTGAACCCAAAGCGGAAAAATGCGTCTTCATAGGATACAAGGAAACTATTGGGTATACCTTCTATCATAGATCCGAAGGCAAAATCTTCGTTAAGAATGGATCCTTTCTAGAGAAGGAATTTCTCTCGAAGAAGTGACTGGAAGGAAAGTAGAACTCGACGAGGTTGTCGAACCTTCTCTCGAAATTGCGAGTAGCACAAAGACCGAAGAAGTTCTGTGGTGCCCGCACCAATTAGAGAGGAAGCTAATGATGATGATCATGAAACTTGGTTGAAGTTGCTCTGAGCCTCGGAGGTCAACGAGAACTCGTACCACTCCAGATTGGTATGATTCCGTTATGAGTGTCATGTTGGTGGACAATACCGATGACCCTGCGACATATGAGGAAGCGATGATGAGCCAGATTCCAATAAATGGCAAGAAGCCATGAAATCCGAGATTGGATCCATGTACGAAAATCAAGTATGGACTTTGGTGGACTTATCGGATGGCCGGAAGGCTGTCGAGAACAAATGGATTTTCAAGAAGAAAACAGATGCTGATGGTAATGTTACTGTCTATAAAGCTCGACTTGTCGCAAAAGGGTTTCGACAAATTCAAGGAGTTGACTACGATGAGACTTTCTCACGATGCGAAGCTAAAAGTCTGTGAGGATTATGTTAGCAATCGCTGCATATTATGATTATGAGATATGGCGGATGGATGTCAAAACAAAGATTTCTCAATGGAGATATTGATGAAGAGTTGTATATGATGCAACCCAAAGGTTTTGTCGATCCTAAAGATGCTAACAAGGTATGCAAACTTCAACGGTCCATCTATGGATTGAAGCAAGCATCCCGAAGTTGGAATCAACGTTTTGATAAGGTAATCAAAAGTTTTGGTTTTATACAAACTTATGGAGAAGCTTGTATTTACAAGAAAGTGAGTGGGAGCTCTGTAGAATTCTTAATACTATATGTGGATGACATATTGTTGATTGGGAATGATGTAGACCTTCTTAATAGTGTCAAGGAATATTTGAATAATAGTTTTTCAATGGAGGATCTTGGCGAAGCAGCTTACATATTAGGCATAAAGATTTATAGAGATAGATCGAAACGCCAAATATCATTGTCACAGAGTACATATTTGGACAAAGTTCTAAAGAAGTTTGGAATGGAAGAAAGCAAGAAAGGGTTCTTGCCCATGTTGCCCAATACGACCTTGAGTAAAACTCAAAGTACAACATCGGCAGAAGATAGAGAAAGGATGAGTAAGACTCCCTATGCCTCAGCCATAGGATCTCTAATGTATGCCATGCTATGTACTAGACCCGATGTTGCATATGCTGTTAGTTTAACTAGCAGATATCAAAGTGGTCCAGGAGTGGATCATTGGACAGCGGTCAAAAACATCCTTAAGTACTTGAGAAGAACTAAGGATATGGTTCTTTCTTATGGAGGTGATGAACAGCTCGTTGTTAATGGTTACACCGATGCTAGTTGGAACACCGATCCGGATGATTCTAAATCACAATCTGGATACGTATTTATTTTGAATGGTGCAGCGATTATGGAGTGCAAAGCAAAGCGTTGTGGCGAGATCTTCAACTGAATCGGAATACATGGCTGCTTCGGAGGCTTCACAAGAAGCGATATGGATGAAAGAGTTCATTACAGAGCTGGGAGTGGTTCCAAGTGCGCTGGACCCAATGTCTATCTACTGTGATAACATGGGCGCCATAGCCAATGCGCAAGAACCAAGGTCACACAAGAAGCTGAAGCATATCAAGCTGCGTTTTCACGCTATTCGAGAACATATCCAGGATGGGGATATAAAGATTTGCAAAGTACACATAAATCTGAATGTGGAGGATCCGTTGACTAAACCTCTCCCGAGGGCAAAACATGACCAACACCAAACTGCCATGGGTGTTCGGTATATTACCATGTAATCTAGATTAGATGACTCTAGTGCAAGTGGGAGACTGTTGGAGATATGCCCTAGAGGCAATGATAAATGTAGTTATTATTATATCTTTGTGTTTATGATAAATGTTTACATTCATGCTATAATAGTATTAACAAGGAAACATTGATACTTGTGTGATTTGTAAACTTAATTTAAAAGTCCCTAGTATAGCCTCTATACTTCACTAGCTTGTTGGTTGATTAAATGATTGTGGTTTCCCTATCATGAACATTGAGATGTTATCAACAACAAGATCATATCGTTAGGAGAATAATATGGTGGACATACTCCTATTGATAAGCGTAGCATAAAGATCAAGTCATTTCAATAGTTCAATTGCTATATGCTTTCTGATACATAGTAACCTAATTCCTTCGACCATGAGATCATGCATATCACCTTTACCGGATGGATGCTTTGATGACATCAAACACCACACCGTAACTGGGTGGCTATAAAGGTGGCATTAAGTGTTCGGAAAGTATTGGTTGAAACACATGGATCAAGAGTGGGATTTGTCCATCCATATGACGGATAGATATACTGGGCCCTCTCGGTGGAATGTCATCCAATTAGCTTGCAAGCATGTGGTGGTCACAAGGGATCACATATCACGGAGCGAGAAAAGAGTACTTATCGGTGAGGTTGAACTAGGTATGCAGAGATCTAAGCGATCATAACCTCGGATAAGTAAACTATCATGAGACAAAGGGAAATTGGTATCGTATGTAAGTGGTTCATTCGATCAAAGTAATCGTAGAAATATGTGGGAGCCATATGAATTTCCAGATTCCTCTATTGGTTATTGTTCGAGAAGTGTCTCGATCATGTCCGCATAATTCACGAACCGTGGAGACACACTTAAGGATTGACGTTGTTTTGAGTAGTTATGGTATTATGAGAAAGAGACCGAATGTTGTTCGAGTCTCGGATGGGATCCGGGATATCACGAGGTGATCCGGAATGGTCCGGAGAATAAGATTCATATAAGGAAAGTCCCGTTTGAGTTCGGGAATGATTCGTGTTTTCATCGGGAATGTTCTAGAAGGTTCGGATTGTCCCAAGACTCCGGGGAGGTACATGAGTGTGTCATTGAATGATTGCATCATGTACTAAGTGTTCTTGCTGTTCCAAAAACATGAAAGTCAAATTGCCAGTTTGAAAGTCAAACGGCTAAAACAGGAAACTGTGGGAAACAAGCAAGAGGAGTTGGAACCAACTTGGAGGAGGAGTCCCACTCCTCCAGGCCGGCTCCCAGCCCTAGGCCGAGTTGGGGAGGGACTCCCTCCCTCCCCTGGCGCGCCTAGTCCCTCCACCCATAAAAGGAGGGGCAGGGCTCCTCCTTGAGACACACAAGTTTCCACCTCTAATCTCAGGTTTAGAGCCGTTTGGTTTAGAGCTTCTAATTGCTTTAGCCTGTGGTTTAGAGCCTTCTAATTGGTGTGTCTAATCTCTAGACCACTAATAGCCCTCTCTCATAATCCACCATACTCGCTCCGGCTTAAGGCGAAGCCCTGCGGGATCTCCCCTCTACTTCCGGTACCACGCCGATGTCTTTGGGAATCGCGAGAGTGCTACAACCTCCATTTTCTTTGGAACAAGGGAGAGGAAGGTCTTCGTCGAGTACCGAACGTGTGACCGACTACGGAAGCGCTGCCGGAACGCAGCGCCGGAAGGATCGTCCACACGATCTTGAGATCGGAAAGAGTACGACTACATAACCCACGAGAATCCACTCTCGTTAAACACTTTGGAATCTTCGAGGGTAAGTTATTCCATCGACTCATTGCTACAATCTAGTAGATAGATGTTGGCTTGTTTGTTTGTATGCGATAGAAAATTTTTGTTTTCCATGCTACGAACCCCTACAGTTCAGGCCCCCGGAGGGAAAACCCTACTCCTGCTTGTCTGCTCTTGATTACGGCGGAACCGAAAGTTACAGGGGTACGCAGATGCAATCTGGCGTGGAGGTGTGTATGAGGTGGTATGCGAAGTGCCCTCCCCCGTGCCCTCCTAGTCTTTATATAGAGGTAGGCAGGTCCCGGTCACAGATCGAGTCGGTTACAGATTTAGGGTTTGCCGCTTTGATTATTCTATCTAATCTAGTCTTCTTCTCCAAGGTTCCAAAGACTTCATGGGCTTGGGCCACCCGAAAGTATGGGCTGGACCAGGTATGCTAAGGTTGTGTGCCCGTGGGGTATAACCATGTCACAAGGTGTTCCTAACAACTTTTAATCCTACACAACACAAACAAAAGACTTTGCCCCAACTTACAGTGAGGTTGTCAATCTCACTAGTTTGCTGAAAACAAAGGATTGAACATACAGTGTGGAAGGTAATGGTTTCTTGCAGAAAGTAAATGGTAACAATAGATGATGTATCAATGGTAAAGATTGGACCGGGGTCCACAGTTCACTAGAGGTGTTCTACTTAAGATAAATAACATTACATGTTGGGTAAACAAATTACAGCGGGACAATTGACAGGAACTGAGAAAGGCATAACAATGCAAACACTAGACATTCATGATCCTATGAGATTTGATTGGGCATTACAGCAATATACATAGACCGCCATCCAATTGCATCTATGAATAGTAATTCACCTTCAGGTTATCATCCGACCCCCCTCTAGTATTAAGTTGCAAGCAACGGACAACTGCATTAAGCAATGTGTGTAAAGTAAACAATACAATTGTTCCGTGAACAAAAGATTGTTGTTTTCTCCCTAGTAGCAACAGCATATCTACAACCTTAGAGATTTTTGTCACTTCCCCAGATTCAATAGAGGCATGAACCCACTATCGAGCATAAATACTCCCTCTTGGAGTCACTAGCATCTACTTGGCCAAGATAGCTACTAGAAACGGAGAGCATGCAAGATCTCAAACAACACAGACATGATAGAATCAATAATCAATAAGACATGATAGAATAAATAATCAATCTGACATAGTAATCTCAATATCCATCGGATCCCCATAAACATAACATGTATGATTACAAATAAATGATCTTGATCATGAACGGAGCTCACAAGATCTAAACATGATAGCACAAAGGAGGAGAAACAACCATCTAGCTACTGTATGGACCCATAGTCCAAGGGTGAACAACTCACGTATCATACCGGAGGCTATCATGGTGATGAAGAAGGCCTCCGGGATGATCTCTCCCCTCCGGCAGGGTGCCGGGAAGAGCTTCATATCCCCCCGATCTAGGGACGATGGTGGCGGTGGCTACAGACTCTTTTGTGGAGATCTGATCGGGTACTTAGGATTTTGGCATCGGGAGGCTTTTATAGGCGAAGAGGCGAGGCATGAGGGAGGCTAGGGGGCCCACACCCTGCCCAGGCGTGGCCTAGGGTGGGCCCGCGCCTAGGGGTGTGACCATGTTGTGGCTCCCCTCCGTCTCTCCTTCGGTCTATGTGTTCATTCCGGTCCAATATTGTCTTTGGCTTTTGTCCCGTCCAATTTCAAGAATATTTCCTTACTAGCTTTTCTGAAACCAAAAACAGCAGAAAACAGGCAACTGACACTGCGGCATCTTTTTAATAGGTTAGTCCCAGAAAATGTATGAAAATACCTCAAAGTATAGACAACGCATAGCAAAGTGGATACTAAACAAGCATGTAACATCAAAAATTATAGATATGTTTACGACGTATCAGCCGCCACCATAGTCTACTCCATTCCGTTCACGCCGGCGGTTAGGAGAGCAGGTCTCCGGAACCACTCGCCTTTGTGATCCTATACGGGAGAGGGCGAATAAGGTTTTTGGGAAGCGCTCCGCGCGACTGCTCAAGTTCATCATCACGGCGCGTATTTCCGGTCGTCAAGTCGGACCTACTGCACGCCGACTCCTTCAACAGGATACTGCACCAACGGTGACTTCATCGACAACTGATAAGTACGTATACCATCATCAAATATGTTGCTTTACTATGGCTGTTAGTGTGTATACTCTGCTACTGTTCATGTTGATCAATACATCTAGTATGTTAGAGCTTCACGTGATTGTAGCTATTGTTGTCATGATTTATATTCTGGAATTAATTATAGAAATTATGCCTAATAATCCAATAATCCAAAAACCTTATTATAGGCAATTTCCTGAATTAAACATGGGACACTTGGCCGATGCTGTGAAACCGGAAAAGTTTACCGGTGTTCATTTTAAGAGGTGGCAGTATAAGACCACTTTGTGGCTCAAGCTCTGAAAGTATTCGAGGCTAGTGAGGGTTTACCTGAAGGAATTACATCTGACGAGGTTCAGAACAAGTTCAAGGAAACCAATCTTGCCTTTGTGGGATGCGTTCTGAGTGTTCTTGACAATAAGCTGTTTGATGTGTACATGCACATCAAAGATGGAAAAGAGATCTGGGAGGCACTGAACTCTAAGTTTGGTGTAGCAGATGCTGGCAGTGAGCTGTACATCATGGAGAACTTTCATGATTACAGGATGGTTAACAACCGTTATGTAGTTGAACAGGCTCATGAGATACACTACTTTGTCAAGGAGCTTGAAATCCTCAAGTGTATCTTATCCGACAAGTTTGTGGCTGGGTGCATTATTGCAAAGGTGCCTTATTCATAGAGGAACTTCGCCACAACTCTCAAACACAAGAGACAGGAGATATCGGTTGAAAACCTGATAGCATCTCTTGATGTTGAGGAGAAGGCTCGGGCTAAGGACACTACTGAGAAAGGAGAGGGTTATGCTACTGCCAACTATGTGCAGAAAGGAAAATCCTTAGGTAAGAACAAAGGAAACTATAAGCCCTCGTTTAACAAGCCTAAAAAGACTACAACCTTCAAGAAGAAGAAGCCAAACAAGGACGAGCTATGTTGTTATTCATGTGGAGAGGTCGGCCACTTTTCCAAGGACTGCCCAGTACGTGCAGATCGTAGAGGGAAAGCTGAGAAGACTGTCAACATCGTGACCGCTAGCAACACTGAGGGGTATGATAATTTATTTACTGTCCTTTCAATATTTCAATCACCATTTTGGTGGATTGATACGGGTGCTCATGTTCATGTGTGTGATGACATCTCTATGTTCACTTCTTATCAGGTCGCTCGGGATTCATCCGTCCTAATGGGGAATGGATCACATGCTTCTGTTTGTGGTGTTGGCACGGTGGATCTGAAGTTTACTTCCGAAAAGATCGTGCAGCTAAGGAACATGCAGCATGTCCCTACTATGAACAAGAATCTTGTTAGTGGCTCCCTTCTATGTAGAGATGGGTTTAAGGTTGTGTTAGAGTCCAATAAAGTCGTTGTTTTAAAACATGGACAATTTATTGGTAAACGTTATGAGTTCGAAGGCTTGTTTTGGTTTTCACTTTAAGAATTTTGTAATAAATCCGTGAATCATATTTGTGGTGGTGTTAATGATGATACCAGTGTTTGGCACTCTTGTTTATGTCACATTAATTTTTGTTTGATATCTCGGATGTCCAGTATGAGTTTAATTACGAATTTCACTTTTGCCAAAGGTTTTAAGTGCCATAGTTGTGTGCAATCAAAGCAACCTCGAAAGCCTCACAAGGCTGCCGAGGAGAGAAACTTGGCACCTCTAGAACTCATACATTCTGATCTATGCGAGATGAATGATGTGTTGACAAAAGGTGGAAAGAGATATTTCATGACGTTGATAGATGATGCTACTAAATTCTGCTATGTCTACTTGTTGCAAACTAAAGATGAGGCTTTAGACTACTTTAAAACTTAAAAGGCTGAAGTTGAAAATCAACTAGAGAGAAAGATCAAGCGTGCTAGGTCGGATCATGGTGGTGAGTACTTTCCCAAAATATTTGATGAATTCTGTGAGGAACATAGAATTATTCATGAGAGGACGCCTCCCTACTCTCCCCAATCGAACGGGGTTGTCGAGAGAAAAAACCGCACGCTGACTGAGTTGGTGAATTCCATGTTAGCCACTGCTGGTTTATCAAAGGCATGGTGAGGGGAGGCTAGTTCCTAACAAGAATACAGAAAAGACCCCTTATAAAGAGTGGGCTGGGAGAAAACCAACAATTTTGTATTTGCGCATTTGGGGGTGTCTGGCGAAGGTCAACATACCGATTCCCAAGAAACGCAAGCTCGGACATAAAACAGTGGATTGTATCTTTCTAGGATATGCTCCACGGAGTGTAGGCTATAAATCTTTAGTGGTTAAATATAAGGTACCTGATATGCATGTTGATACTATAATGGAATCACATGATGCAACATTCTTTGAGAATATTTTTCCTATGAAAGATATGCATAGCATTGGTAGAATTTCTTGTGAAATACTTCCTGAATCTAGTGCATCTATTGAGAATTCTGAACAACCACATGAGGAACTCCTTGAGAAGGATGGCGATGAACCTCTCACGAGGAGTAAGAGACAGAGGATTGCAAAATCCTTTGGTAATGATTTCATCATGTACCTTGTGGACGAGACTCCCAGATCCATTGTTGAGGCATATGCATCTTCTGATGTAGATGATTGGAAAGAAGCTGTCCAAATTGAGATGGTCTCGATTCTTTCTAATAGAACTTGGGAATGATCAGAACGACCCTATGGTTGTAAACCTGTGGGCTGTAAATGGGTGTTCAAGAAGAAGCTAAGGCCTGATGGTACTATTGATAAGTACAAGGCGTGTCTTGTAGCTAAGGTCTACACACAGAAAGAAGGCGAAGATTACTTTGATACCTATTCACCTGCCGCTAGACTAACCACCATTCGAGTACTACTGTCCCTAGCTGCCTCTTATAGTCTTCTTGTTAGAAGAGGAGATCTATATGGATCGGCCGAAGGGATTTGTGGTAAACGGTGAAGAGACAAAGGTGTGCAAGTTACTAAAATCTTTATATGGCCTGAAACAAGCACCTAAGCAATGGCATGAGAAGTTTGACAGAACTCTACTTTCTGCTGGCTTTGTCATTAATGAGGCTGATAGGTGTGTTTACTATCTCCATGGTGGGGGCGATAGTGTTATATTATGTTTGTACGTGGATGACATTCTGATCTTTGGTACAAACATGAAAGTGATAAATGAAGTCAAGTCTTTCCTGTCAAAGAGTTTTGATATAAAAGATCTGGGAGAGGCTGATGTGATTCTG
Source organism: Avena longiglumis (assembly GCA_030063025.1). Taxonomy (NCBI): domain Eukaryota; kingdom Viridiplantae; phylum Streptophyta; class Magnoliopsida; order Poales; family Poaceae; genus Avena; species Avena longiglumis. The sequence goes on from CP125977.1 coordinate 503,621,198, forward strand.
AACATCAAGCTTATTAAGAACGAGAATGGGATTATTTTAACACAATCTCATTATGTTGAGAAGGTCTTGAGCCGAATTGACTTTATTGATGGAAAGACTTCTCCAACACCTTATGATCCTAATTTGACATTACGAAAGAATAAGAAGGAACCAACAGATTAGCTGAAATATTCACAAGTTGTTGGTTCTCTCATGTACTTGGCAAGCGCTACAAGACCCGATATCTCTTTTGTTGTGAGCAAGTTGAGTAGGTTCATGTCTAACCCGGATATTGATCATTGGCATGCACTTGAAAGGGTCATGCGCTATCTATGTGGTACAATGATCTATGGGATTCACTATTGAGAGCACTCTGCTGTGCTTGAAGGATATAGTGACTCGAACTGGATCTCTGACGTTGATGAACTCTACGTCACGAGCGGGTATGCGTTTACCCTTGGAGGTGGCGTGGTGTCATGAAGATCCCATAGACAGATCATATTGACGAGGTCAACTATGGAAGCAAAGCTTACTGGTTTAGACACAGCCACTATTGAGTCAGAATGGCTCCGTGAGCTCTTGATGGACTTTCCTGTGGTTGAAAAACCTGTGCTGGTAATCCTTTTGTATTGTGACAATCAAATGTTATTGTCAAAGTGAACAATTCTAAGGATAACGCGAAGTCATCAAGACATGTGAAGAGACGTTTGAAATATGTTAGGAAATTAATAACTGTTACGTTTATTCAAACAGACAAAAACCTGGCAGATCCCTTTACAAAGGGACTATCACGAAATGTGATCAAAAGTGCATCGAGGGAGATAGGGTTGAGACCCATGGATGTCACACCTTAGTGGTAACTCAACCTATGTGATCGGAGATCCCGTTAATTAGGACCTGGGAAGAACAAGCTAATGGTTTTACAGAGGAGAGTATTTTGTAACCCTCTCTATGTGAAGATGCATAACTCTCATAATCTGTAAGGCGGGTTGGCAACATGGCTTAATGTGTTTATGTTGGCTTTAATTAGCAAATATGCCGTCTTACAGGGCATTCTTGAAAGAATACACCTATATGAGCTCGACTGTAAACGTCACGGTCTATGAGACTTGGGTGATCTCTAGTAAGCTCATGAAGGGACCAGGGAGTATGATGCATATGCTCCAACCCGCGGGGTAGGCTACTGGCAGCCAGGTACTAGTTATGATTTTGAGTAAAATCTATTGACACCAAACTTGCAATTCAAGGTTCATCCATTGTTCAAGTTGTTGATAGACGTATTTCAAGATTCTAGGCGGAAGTCCAACTTAACAGTCTCTGCTGGAACACAGGTATATAAACAAGTAGCGAGGATTGGCAAATCTTTAAATGGGAATTTGAGATCTGGCGGGGGATTGTTAGAAATAATGGGCTAAATCATTAGACCCATGTGTGATTTTAGATTTTCCCTAAATCTTAAAGCCCATGTATGTAGAAGGCCATATGTGATTTGGTCCAAGTTGGTGGCAGCTCACATGTGTGTGGCGAGAGCAATGGGAGCTAAAGTTTAGTCCCACATGGGAAGTTGAAGGAAAGTTGCACCACCTTATAAGATGGAGTGTTGCACCACTTTGTAAGTGAGTGACAATAAGAGAGCTACACGCGGCGCTCTCCCCCGATGATGCCGCTGCTCGCACGCATGTTCGCCTCGTCACGACGCGCGCGCACCGCGGGTTGCGGGAATCTCGCCGAGCCGAGCTTTATTTTGCTGCTCAGAAAAATATGTGCGATTAGATAGACGTGTCAGCGGTTAGTGGATTTGGGTCTCTTCCGAATCGTGGGTCTACTCCATTCCGCTTGCTGACATGCACCGGCAGTGGGGAGAGCAGGTATTCAGAACCACTCGCCTTTGTAATCATGTACGGGAGAGGGCGGATAGGGTTTTTCGAAAGCGCTCTGCGCGATTGTTTAAGTTCGTCATCACGGTGCGTCTTTCCGGTCGTCAAGCCTGACCTACTGCACGCTGACTCCTTCGACGGGCTACTACACCAACGACGACTTTATCGGCAACTGATAAATACGTATACCGTCGTCAGATATGTTGTTTTATTATAGTTGTTAGTGCGTATACTCTGCTACTGTTCATGTTGATCAATACATCTAGTATGTTAGAGGCTCACGTGATTGTAGCTGTTGCTGTCATGATTTATATTCTGAAATTAATTGTGAAAATTATGCCTAATAATTCAACAAGCCCATGCTCTGGCGGTGGCCATCGAAGACTCAACTGGCGCACCGAGGACTCATCGAACCACCCGATTTTCTGCTAATTTGGATGTCTTAGTTCTGAATTTTTAAATAGATTGTGTGCATCGCTTAATGCAGAGGTCGGGGTCTTGGCTTCCCATTTTGAAACAAAAAGTTATGAATTTCTGTGTGTTTGCTTTGATGATTATGAGTAGAAGAAAAGATCATTTTAATACTATTCGAAATTGTGACACCAGCGTGGGAGAAGCGCGCTGCGCGTCCCCAACTCCACGACGAGCGGCTGCATCTGATGAAGCATTGCTCTGCATGGAGGTTGAACAGTGTGCTCTCCTTACTAACGATGTAAAGTACACGTTGTAAAAAAATCCTTCTTTTTGTCACTCTTCCAAGGTGACCGGAAACGAGGTATAAATTTCCAGGAGAAACGGCAGTGTATAAATTTGATTGTTAGATTATAAAATATAACAGACCAAATCTGCAGTACATGCTATCTTATTGTTGTGTACATTTTGCTTGCTACGCATTATCTTATCAACTTGCGACGCACTACCTCATAATCAACATTATTTACCAAGAGGCACTAAGTCTACCACAATAGTTTTTTTGCAACATGCACCATACACATAACACCGCATCAATCTGCCAAACCGAGACAACTAACTAAGGCAAATAGAAGCTTATTAGAATCATCCATTCACCTATACCGCGCCTGAATCATCAAACGCTTTGTATAACAGCCGCGTCCTGGAGATAGCAGAGAGGATTCTAGTAGTAATAATATTGAAGAGCAGCAGGAGAAGAAGGCGCGACCCCGCGAGACGAGCAGGGACAGCAGCTCGCGCTTCAGCGCAGGTCCATGGACATGGTTGACGGCATGGGAGGACCTGTGCAGGATGGCATGGTGTGGCGGAGCAGTCAGCGAAGGTGTGCGCCACACCCCACGCAGCAAACATTGTGTAGAACACCACCGCTTGCAGCCGCGCTCAAGGATCGTCGACGAGCTGCAGCCGCCACTTGGGCAGCAGCCGTTGCCCATGCTGCTGGTGGTACGTCAGCGACGGTGTGAAATACCAGGGTCGTAGCCCCGGGTAGGCCTCCCTTGTGCTCCCGTACCCTAATTCTTTTAATTGTCATTTATAACAAATGTAGCTATAAACATGTAACAGTTTTAATAAAGTGTAATTTTGAATATCAGACAGTTATGATCAACAATAAAAATAGAGACAACCACGTCAGGCTAGCCATAGTACTAGTATTAGTAAGACTAGTAAAGATGTCCGTGCGTTGCACCGGAAGATTAAAATCTATGTCACGAACGCACCCACAGTAAGGTCAAAGATTTATCGTTGGTATAATGTCCTAGAAACAATCTAGCATCAACGTGTCCACATAGTGCTACATCGCCACCTCGTACTCCATGAAGCCCATCACCTCCCTCGGAGTTAGGGAGTAGGTGAAGTAGAGGAAGTCAAATAAATCATTAGGCGACGAGTTAGGGTACAGATATGTGGTGCCCGTTCGACCATTTGCTCCCTCCAACACCGGCGACGTCGGGGCCTTTGCGAAGAATTCCAGTCAATTTCAACCATTGTCGATGTGGGTTTAGTATAGAATGCTTGATTTTGAGAAACAAAACCATCTTTACCCCCCAATTTGGTACATGAGACATTTCTATCTCTAACATTTCGTGAGTGAACAAATTAGTGTGTGAAATTCAATAATCGAAAGCAATATAATTTGATGAGATATCTAAAATGGTATGCACTTTTATATCAATTCTATTCACATGACACATCACATTTAATATAGGCCATCGATTTACTTTTCTAATAAAATTGTAAAAGCTTTTTGTGACATGCGAAAACGAAACAACATTTTGGGCTAGCTTCAAACTACAAGAGGCCATCAAAGATGGAAGCTTTATTATTCAAAGGAAGAAGGCAAGCGCGAGCAATCACGTTTAGCCCATAGTCTTCGTGGCTTCAAACTACAAGAGGCCGTCAGTTGAAAGCTTTATTATTCCGCATCGTCCTAGAGTCTGAACCATGCAGCACGTCCGCCCTAGACTCTGCACCATGCAGCACAAGGCAAGCGTGCAATCTCGTCCTAGAGTCCTCTCTTTTTAATTATGCACCATCCAAACAAGCCCATAAAATCCAGTTTAATTGCACGGCCAACTATCATAATCACATTGCCCACCAAGCATATGGAGAATTCAACTCCTCCTTCCGAGCAACGGTTCTGCTTTGTTTCTCGATCCACCCTATTGATACTCCAAGAAAATTAGAAACTACTGTACTATATATATGAACGGTGGGACTCGCATTATGAAAATAAGGTGGGACACGATAGCAGTGATCGATCAGGCCACGGTCTCGCCTTTTCTTCACGTGATGGTTACCCAGCCGGCCAGCCTAGGTGTCTCTTCCATCTCCCGCCACGGTACAGTTTATGCAAGCTCCTCCCGTGCTCTGCTGGTCTTGTGCAGGCGCGCGCGGCCGCCAGTTGTCGCCGATGTCCAGCTCCTCCGCGTCCACCGTCCTCTGCAGCCGGCCAGCAGCTCCGCTCGACCCGCTTGTCCGCTCGACCCGCTTGTTCTCTCGACCCGCTTGTCCTCTCGACCCGCTTGTTCGCCGTTGGCCACACGCGTGCAAATAGAAAAGAAATAAGAACAAACCGTTATGGGAGCAGCTCGTAGTAATATGTAAAGGACGCGTCTAGCCAGCCACCAAGTGCCCGTTAGTCTAAGCCAGCCCTCGGTCAAAATAGGAAAGTATCCCCTGTCCCATACACGGACGTGATAAATTCCTGATGACATAAAAAGGCATAATTGTTAAACCATGTGCCGGGATTGTAATCCGTTTTAACCGACGGACCTCTCGTTACAAGATCTTCGAAAGTAGATCATATTTGTATTTTTTTTGACAAACTTTTTTTTGAAAGCAACTTAGTGTCATAGAAAATCAACTTCATACAAAGATTTTCTTACACTATTTTCTTTGCATATTTATAGCCAACTTAGTGTCATAGCAAATCAACTTCATACAATGCGCACCGTCTCTAAAGACGCTCAGCTCAGACGACACATCGCTGCAGCCGCCAGCAATCATCGAAGCAACTGTTATGCCCAATGAGGCAACTTTGGTGCCCAATAAACCAAATTCGGTGTCCGATGAGGCAACTTTGATGCTCGACGAGACATCTTCGGGGCCCGGCAGAGCAACTTAGGTTCCTGACGAGCCAACTTAGGTGCCCGGCGATGCAACTAGTGCCCGACTGAGAGCAATGTTGATGCTCAAATAGACAACTTTAATGCTCGGCGAAGCAACTGTTATGTCCAATAAGACAACTATACCCGACGAGGAAACTTTGGTGCCCGACAGAGCAACTTTGTTTTTTACGAGTTAACTTTGTTTCCGACGAGACAACTTCGGTACCTGGCGAGACAACTTTGTTGTCCAACAAACCAACTTTGGTACCCGTGGGGAAACTTCGGTATCTGATGAGATAATTTCGATTCTATGAAGAATTTATTTAAAATACAACTTAGCTCATATGTGGAACCAATAATACCGCCAGCAAAATACAACTTACACATCTATGAAGAAACAACTTGTTATTTTCTTGGCAGCCCCACCACAAGGTACAACTCCACTGCAATTGTGTGGATGTGGTTGATGCCATGAGCATGACACGAGGCGCAACGCGTGATGCAACAAACCTAAGAGGCTGTCACTTTGTGACCGGCGATGCCAGATGGAGGGGTGCCCAAGCAACAATTTATTTAAACCCAGTGGATAAGCAACTCTATTTGTTCCATATACAACTTAGAAGAAAATAGTGGATATGTAACTTAGCACTAGTGGGTATACACATTAACAATAGTGTGTGTGTGTGCAACTTAGCGCGATACGTATATAACTTAACATTGGTGGCTATATAACTTAGCACCATAGATATACAACTTGCCACTCTAATGTAGAGGTAGCCAACTTTATAGATAGGGTATGCAACTTAGCACTAGGGGTATACAACTTAGCAATGGTGGGTATGCAACTTACCACGTACCCATGACTTAGAAATGTGCGAAAAAGCAATTTATTGTGCAAAAAACAACTTAACTCATATGAAGAACAATTATACCGTTGACAAAAATACAACAACGCACATGAAGAAAACAATTTGTTGTCTTTGTGGCAGCCACCATCGCGAGGTACAATTCCACCTCGATCAATGTGGATGTGGCCAATGTACCGATCCAGGACACGAGGCGCAACTTTTTGGTAAAGCAACTTAGTGTTGTGGCGACGCGATTTTATATAACTAGTTGTGTACACTATATTTTTGTTTATTTTGTAGCGAACTTAGTTTCTGAGATACTCACTTAACAATAACAATCATCAACTTCATAGAAATAATACACACAACTTTGCACTATTTCGTATCGTTGGTAACTTGGTTTCTGAGGTAGACAACTTAGTAGCAATAAAAATACAACTTCATAATAAACATTGCACAATTTAGCTATAGCGATGTATTACAAATATAAAACACAACTTCACATACATTGATACTAGTTGACTTAGTACTAGTGATATGCAACTTAGGCATGGTAATATGAAAGTTCATGATGATGGTGTGTGATGATATAAACCTTTCTTGGTTGTGTTTCAGCTGCAACCATCCATTGGGTTGTAGCTGAAACATCTTTGTATTCATGCTAAGGGCATAAAAAACAACTTAACATCTCCATGTTGTAATTTCACTTATTCCCACTAGAACTAAGTTTTTTCTGATGCAATATACAATTAAGTTGGGAAAAATGGATGCAACTAGAGAGTATTAGTTGGTGCAACTAGAGTAGGGTGTGTATAAAACATTAACTTGGTACATGGGATAAAATGCAACTTGTCATCTCCATCATGTAACTTTGTTTGTTCCAGCTACAACTCATTCGGGAAATAGATGCAACTTGAAATCAATCGTTTGTGCAACTAAAATAGACGATAAGTTACATGGAATAAAAAGCAACTTATCATCTCCATCAGACAACTTTGTTTGTTCCACCTACAACATATTTGAAAAACAGATGCAACTTGGGATAAAGAATCGGATTATTGCTAGTATTGTTTCAGTTGCGTTCGTACCCCCACTGAGTTGCATTTCGTGCAGCTGTAATTTTTGTCACTTCTTGAAATAAGTTGTCGTCACTCTGGTATACTCCCTCCGTCTACATCTAGTTTTTGCCTAAGTCAAACTTTATCGAATTTGACGAACTTTATAGATAAATATAGCACATATATTACATCAAATTGACATATTATGAAACTAAATTTAAAAACATATCTACCTGTACCAATTCAGTGTCATAAATATTACTACGTTCTTTATAAAGTTAGTCAAACTTTACTAATTTTAACTTAAGACAAGGCTAGAAGTACACTTATTTATGGACGGAGGGAGTAGAGATAAGCAACTTGATGGTGTATAAAACTTAGTACTATGGGGTATTGCACTTAGCAACAATAAATATGCAACTTGGCACATGCGTGAAGCAACAATTTACCGTCTACAAACACGACTTACCGGATGCGTAAGAAAACCATTTATTGTATGTAAAAATACAACTTAGCTCATATGTGGAACCAATAATACTGTTGGCAAAAATACAACTTAACACGTGTGAATACTTGATTGAAAGATGAGATGGCACATCCTCTGCTCTCTGCCGCCGAGCTCCACATCCTCGCGTGCGGCCGCTCTCCACACCTGCGAACTCCATGGCCTCACGCCCTTGAAAGATGAGATGGCACCACCTCGAGCGATGATTTAGTATGAAGTGCACTATCTACCGAATTATGGATTTGAATTTCTGAAGCTTACACCAATCTGAAAACGAAAAAATGTCAGTGCATGAGGAAGGTGTACTAGGCCATCTACTGAAATTCGTAATCCTGCACAGCAGAATCTTAATAAATTGAACTATAACAATGACTTAACCGTTACTAAAAATTAAGGCTTCTAGTAATACAAGCAGACAGATAGCAAAGGGAGGAAGGGAGATCTGTGGCGCTCTGGAATACAACCTTGTTGAACCTGAAATGTCCGACGGAAATCTGGAGCGCATCAGGGCCGTCAGCGGCGAAAGCCAAGGTGGGGAAGACGGCAAGGCACCTCGTTGCAGCATATCCGAAGCCAGCGCTAGCCATCAGGAGGATAACAACCAGTAGGAGCTCCAGCAGCGAAATCCAGGCTGACAGAGGTGGAGCACGTCGGCCGGCTTGCAGTTGCCATGGATTGGTGATGCTTCTGTCATGCAGTCCCGCATTTGGATGACTGCTCGCGGCTGTGCGGGAGTTCAGGGGACAATGCGTTGGTGGCCTGTGATTTCGGAGCGGCGCCGATGGACCCTCGACGCGCCGAGGGGCGGCGGCTGGGTGGTTCCTCGTGGCAGGCGAATCAGGTAGCCTGGTGCTCGGGGTGACGACGGTTTAGCAGGAGCACGAACTCGCTGCTGCGGCCTGTTCTAGGGGAAGCGGCGGTGGAGGAGGCCGGACTCGGGGCGGCGTACCATGGCTCCGGTGCTAGGCGGCGGCTGCGCGCGATATGGAGCAGGGATTGCGGCGGCCACGCATGATTGGAGGCCAGGGATTGATGTAGTGAAGGTACGTGGCTGGGGCGATGCGGTGGAGGAAGGAAGCCGAGGCGGCGCAGTGAATCGAGGAAGGAGCCAAGCGGGGGCGGTGGAGGAAGAAGGTTGGAACGGGGTGCCTCACCGTGCTTTTTTTGTCGAGACGACTCTATCCACTCGATCGGACGGCCAGCAATTGGAGGCTCGATCCGTCAAACTAGCCTCCAAGCACTTTTTAGCAATTGGATATGTAAATTGGTGGGAGGGTAAAACGGTTCTAAAAAGTGTAGGTACTACAAGAAACACTTCTTTCTTTATTATTAGGTATAGAAGTACCATGCATGTCACCTTGAAACAAATCTAATGTGTCCGCAAGATGTTGTTCTTTTGTGGAAATTTCTATTCCACTTCCCTATTTTCTACCATATTTCTCTTTAAATATAGGAGATAAATATTCGACAAACAATGAGAATCGACTACAACAAACAATGAGAATCGACTACAACAGTAACTAACAATTTTCATGAAAGCTCCTACAAGGACCACCACACCCATCCAGTGTAGGGCTGGAATTATAACTCGAAACTCGCGAGCTAAATGAGTAACTCGTGACTCGGCTCGACTCGGCTCGAACTCGGTGTCTAACAAGTCGAGCCAAGTATTCGATTTGAGCTCGTTTGTTCACCCCAAGCTAAATGAGCTACTCGCGAGCTACTCATTTAGCTCGTTAAACTCGTTCAAATACAAAGTTTTAAAATTTTCATAGATGAGTGCCATACTATGAATGTTTCTTGAACCTATAATGGTGTAGAGCTACTATATTTTTCATTGATCTTCTTTCACGTTATTATGGAAGTACTATCGGTGTTTTAATTCCAAATTAGTACGATGATTACTATTTTTCTTATACGTGCTCCTATTCCTAACTTATAACAAGCTAAACGAGCTACTCGTGAGTTTACCGAGTCGAGCCAAATTTCAAATATGAGCTCGTTCTATAAACGAGCCGAGTCGAGCTAACTCGTTAGTTGAACGAGCTTTAGCGAGTCGAGCCGAGTTGGCTCGGCTCGGCTCGAATTCCAGCCCTAATCCAGTGTACAATGGGGTTTATATTACATTATTCATCCTCTGATGCCTCACTAGCACGACTCCCTTCTAAATCACGCCACCCGTACATAATTTTGGGCGATTTGACAACTTACCGGTGCTGCACGGTTGAAAGTCACGTAGCTCGTATCAGCAACCGCGTAGCTCGTATCAGTTGAGTGATTTGGTGGAGGACCAGAATCTTTATCTGCGGAGAACGTAGTGCGTTAAGCACATCAACGAGAGTTCAGCAAAGAAACACCGGACGTTATAAAAAAGAGCAGCAATTTCAGTACGTTTCCCAGTGACGTACTCGACTATACACTCGACTCGAGTAATAGTAACAGAAATCTAGTCTAGATATGATACTCACGAGCTCCTGAACTTCCTTGCGAGCTTCCTTCCTGAGCGACTGCCGCAGGCAGGAAGGCCAGGGCGGCGCCGATCATGAGAACGAGAAGAAGAGCGCCACCGCGAGCAACGCGCGGAGTCGGAAGACGGGAATAGCTCGACCCAGGTGACATGTTTTTTGGGCTCCTGATGCAGTCTGTGCTTCGTGGCTTCGGACGCTTGTGCTGTCCAGTGACTTCTGGCTAAAACGAAAACACCGTGCCTTCAGGGTATTTATATGCGTGGATACAATGCCATCCGCGCCGCCGGGTGCGTACCAGATACCACCGCCCAGGCCTACTTTCTGTGTGTATTAATAATTCATAAAACCAAAGATTTTCACATGGCCCCATGTGAAATAGCATGATGGACTTTACTACAAATATGAAATTTCTTTTCATCTCCACCTTCATTGCCGATATGTTTGTTTAGATTGGTTGCCAGCATGATTGGATCCACTATAAATGCCCGGCTAGGCTGGCTATTGAAGGAGATCACAACTCAGCCTAGCACCACCAGCAGCCGTACTAGTAGTTCCCTAGTGGCAAAGAGATGCCCGCTGCAAGCACTCTCAGTTCCTTCCTCATCACGACCACTGTCGTGTACTCTTTCTTGACATCTTTTGCCTGCACCTCTTCGTTGGTTCGTGCCACACTCGTTGATGAACCCAATAAAGACTTGGAGGCTCTCCTCTGCCTCAAGCGCCACCTCTCCAACAATCCCAAACCACTCGCCTCGTGGAACAATACCCTCCAGTTTTGCAGTTGGCCCGGTGTCACCTGCGGCAGGAGACATCCATCTCGCGTGACATCACTGGAACTGGAGTCGCTAGGCCTAAATGGACAAATACCACCTTGCATCGGCAATCTCACTTTCCTCACAAGGATCCACCTCCAGAATAATCTGCTGAATGGTGGGATCCCATCTGAGGTTGGCCATCTCCGTCGCCTTGTCGAACTAAGACTTCTGTCGAACAATCTTACTGCCACAGTACCCAACTCTTTGTCTGCCTGTTTAAGTCTTCAGATCATTGATCTTGGGAGCAACTCCCTACACGGAGAGATCCCCCAAGGTTTGTCCAACTGTTTAAATCTCACAGCTATCTTCCTTGATGGAAACAACCTTCATGGAAGCATTCCGGATGGGTTCAGCATGCTTCCTAAGCTTTCAGTTTTGTTTCTTAGGGGAAACAACTTGATGGGCAATATTCCTTTTTCACTCGGAAGCAGTGCATCTCTCACCTATGTCATCCTGGCAAACAACAGCCTAACTGGAGGTATCCCACCTCTTCTAGCAAATAGTTCATCACTTCAAGTGCTAGACTTGGAAAGAAATGACCTCACTGGAGAGATACCTCCTGCTCTCTTTAACAGCCGCACCCTTAGTACCATAAATCTTGCACGAAACAATTTTTGGGGGTCTATTCCACCTTTCTCACACTTTTCACCACTGGAGACTCTCTACCTATCCTACAACAATCTCTCAGGCAGCATACCTTCCTCTGTAGGGAACTCTTCTTCCCTTCAGTCACTTTTGCTTGCAGCGAATCACATGCAAGGAAGCATTCCATGGAGCATAAGTAGAACTCCTAACTTAGAGGTACTCGACCTCAATGACAACAACTTATCCGGGACCGTTCCTGTCTCTCTCTACAACATATCTACACTCACGTACCTTGCATTGGGAACCAACGCCCTAATAGGGAACATTCCAGCAAATTTTGGCTATACCCTGCCAAACATCCAAACATTCATTGTTCAGGGAAACAAATTCCAAGGTGGTATTCCCACATCAATGGCCAACGCCACAAGTCTTGAGCTAATTCTTCTCCGTGATAATGCATTCCATGGCATTATTCCTTCTTTCGGGTATTTGCCCAACTTAACCACACTAGATATAGGCAAGAACCAACTCGAAGCTGGAGACTGGACTTTCCTCTCCTCGCTCGCCAATTCCACAAAGCTGGTGAACTTACTATTAGATGCAAATAACCTATGGGGAAACCTGCCAAATTCCATTGGAGATCTTCCGAAAAGATTACAACTTTTGATGTTGAGAGAAAACAAAATATTTGGCAGCATACCACACGAGATAGCGAACCTCAAAAACCTCATAGATCTTCGCATGGAGCAAAATCTGCTTACTGGAAACCTTCCTGACTCACTTGGAAATCTTTCAAACTTGATTGTTTTAAGTTTATCCAGAAACAAACTTTCTGGGCTAGTTCCATTTTCCATTGGAAACCTCCGTCAATTAAATGAGCTCTACTTGCAAGAAAATCATTTTACTGGTCCCATCCCTCGAACTTTAGCACACTGCCAAAACTTGGACATCCTAAACCTCTCTTGTAACTCCTTTGAAAGTACAATACCAATGGAATTATTTACTCTGTCCACACTCTCTGAAGTTCTTGACCTCTCTTACAACAAACTCTCTGGACCTATACCTATGGAAATTGGTGGGTTAATCAACCTTTCCCCCCTCAATCTTTCCAACAACCGGTTGACTGGAGAAATTCCCTCAACTCTGGGTGAGTGCCTCCATTTGGAGTCCCTCCGCCTGGAAGGGAATCTACTTGATGGTCGGATACCTCAATCTTTCACTGAATTGAGAGGCATACGTGACATGGATCTTTCTCGAAACAACTTATCTGGTCAGATACCAAATTTCTTCGAGGCCTTCAGCTCCATGTCACTTCTCAATTTGTCATTCAACAACCTGGAGGGACCCGTACCAACTGGTGGGATCTTCCAGAATGCAAGCAAGGTGTTCGTCCAAGGGAACAAAGAGTTGTGTGCCGTTTCGTCAGCACTGAAACTGCCACGTTGCCACACAGCTGCAACTAAAAACATGTATGCCTCCAACATACTGAAGATAGTGGGATTTTCTGCTCTTTCTTTGGTCATGTTATCATGTATTGGACTCATCTTTCTGAAGAAGAGAAACAAGGTGAAACAAGCAGCACTTCCATCCGTCAAGGGGTTCAACAAGATGGCATATGCTGATTTAGTGAAAGCAACAAATGGTTTCTCTTTCAGAAACTTGGTTGGCTCAGGGAAATATGGGTCCGTGTACAAAGGTAGGATTGAGTCTGAGGAACATGCAGTCGCTATCAAAGTTTTCAAACTTGATCAACTTGGAGCAGTAAAGAGCTTCCTTGCAGAGTGTGAGGCTTTGAGGAACACTCGTCATCGTAATCTTGTAAGAGTGATCACTGTGTGCTCAACAATTGATCGTGCGGGACATGAGTTCAAAGCTCTTGTTCTTGAATATATGGTTAATGGCAACCTGGAAAGTTGGCTCCATCCGAGCCTCCACGAGCATCATCCGAAAAGGCCATTGAGTTTAGGTTCAAGAATTATAATAGTGGTAGACATAGCTGCTGCTTTGGAGTACCTCCATAACCATTGCATGCCTCCTATGGCCCACTGTGATTTGAAGCCTAGCAATGTCCTTCTCGATGATATCATGGGGGCATGTGTTGGTGACTTCGGGTTGGCTAAGTTCCTGCACACTTATACTTCCTCAGACAATCATATTTCTACAAGCTTAGTGGGCCCAAGAGGATCTGTTGGATACATTGCACCAGGTAACAATTTTTGAACAAAAGGTCGATTTTTGCAAATATATTACAGTCTCCTACATATTCAGGTTTTTACTTACTTTTGAACTCTTGTAGCATTTTTGTTTCAAATTTCAACCCATTTGTGTTAAATAACTGTCTGAATAAATTTGCATACTGCAGAATATGGCTTTGGGAGTAAAATATCCACGGAGGCCGACGTTTACAGCTATGGAATCATCATCCTAGAAATGCTCACTGGGAAGCGTCCAACTGATGACATGTTTAATGATGGCCTCAGCCTTTACAAATTGGTCGAAGAATCATTTCCTCGAAACATTGCTGACATTCTAGATCCTACAATTTTCCCTAGATATGGCGATGACGAAACAGGAAGTACGTTAGACCTAGAAAATCATCAAACAGCTGGAACTATTAGCTGCATCACTGAGCTAGCTAAGCTTGGCCTCTTATGCGCTGCGGAGGCACCTAAAGACCGTCCAGCAATGCAAGATGTTTACACTGAAGTGACGGCAATCAAAGAAGCATTTTCAGCACTGCAGGACTGGGAAATGTAGAACTATTTCCACTGCTCGCACCGCCACACGTTACTGGTGCATGATGGCCTACAACTAGTTCTCTTTACATAAGACTGCCTTTTTCTTTGTTAAATTGTGTATGTCATGAATCGTCTTGCATTTTACTGGTAAATCTATGTTTGTGATGCTACTGGTGTAACAAAACTATGGTTTAATATAATATTAAATAAAATTCGGCATGGGAAATTTTGTATGTTTCAATGTGGCTGTTTTTCTTCCTAGACCGTAATAAACTACAAGTAGAGCCCAACCAGGCATGAAGTAAACATACCCTTATAAAGATGTTAACCTTTCACAATGGTACATCGAATCAAATTCTTAGACGTAAAAAGCTGAAATGCATGTGCAAGGATATCACATTTTGTTTACATGAGTCAAACAACAACTAACCTCTGCCACATAGGGGTGGGGGCTGCGGTGGAAGGACTCCTGCTGTCACTGAGTGCCTCGGTGTGGCATGGTGCGGCGGCCTGGTCAGCAGTGAGGCGATGAAGGAGGATGTGCTTGCACAGTAACACAATGGTGTCCTGCAGGATGTGCTTGCACAGTAACACAATGGTGTCCTGCAGGATGTGCTTGCACAGTAACACAATGGTGTCCTGCAGGATGTTCGTGTGTATGTCCTCCTTTCTAAATATCTCACACAATCACCTCAATCCTTGCAGCGGCAGAGGAAATGAAGAAGCCACGGGTTCGATAGACACTTAGCAAGCAGGGCACCGTACATAGGTCGACCATCCACTGCAATCACCCTCGTTTTCCTACTCCCTCTGGCCCATATTAATTGACTTCGATTTGTCAAAATTTGGATAAATCTATATACTAAATAGTGTCTAGATTCATTCAAATCTAGCTAAATGTGAGTCAATTAATATGGGTCGGAGGGAGTACTTTATTTTGGTATCCGATGATGGAACAGACCGGCAAGTGCCCTGCCAATCCGCAAGGGAGACCACCAGAATGAGATATTTCTCCAAATTCACAGCAGCAATTGGCATCTAATCCTAATCAACAGAGAGAAAGAGTAGTAGTACTCACGCGTGAGCAGGTCACTGCGAAACGGCGAGCCGTCCGTGATTCAGGTGTACATCAGGGTGTCCACCCTGAGCGCACCCACTGTAGGGAACACCGCCCTGTACACGACTAGGCTTCCTGAAGCCGCCGCCATCGTCGCGCGACGAGCTTACCGGGAGATGAAGAGGGCACGACTTTGATACGAGGAATTTTTCGATTGCCCAAGCGTGGAGGTCGCATCGGAAGACATGCTTGTGAGGGGCGGAGGAGCAGCGGAGAGTGCCGGCGGCGACCGCCGGATTTCCGCACAGGTCGGCGAAAGGAGAGGAAGGAACGAGTCGAGCGGCGGCCATGGCCTAGCTTCAGCCCAGAATGTGATAGTTCAGCCTGTTGAGCAGCCCATAGCGAATCCACTAGTGCTGACTGCTGAGAAAAATGACATAGGCCCATCAATCCAACAGGCTTAGTTTTTCGTGTCTTTTTACGCGGACACATCTGTAGCAAATCTGGGTTGTGCATCGGCGACTTCAATGATGTTTTGAGACGGGAAGAACAAACGGGGCCAAATGAGAGAGATATGGCTCAGATAATCAAGTTTCGAGAGGCAGTTTGATTCATGTCAACTCTGTGATCTTGGTTATATCGAACTGGATTGGACCTTTGAACGAAAGCTTCCTAACAATGAATATTGCCGAGTCCGGTTGGACAGGGCATTGGCATCTGCAGATTGGTGTGCCCGATTCCCGCTCGCAACAGTACACCGCTTACATGCTACTCCCTCCGTCCTAAAATAGATGTCTTAGACTTTGTTAAAATTTGGATGAATCTAGACACTATTTAGTATATAGATTTATCTAAAATTTAAAAAACCTAAGACATCTATTTATGGACGGAGGGAGTATTAAATCTGACCATTCCCCTATTTATTGCTGAATGAGATGGAGGCGGGAAATCAGAGAATTGCTCTCCAGAAACTGTTCCGGTATGAGCTTATGTGGGAGAGGCATGACGAGTAAGCCGATTCTGCAAGCTGCATGGGGCAACACAAAGGCTAGATTTCTGAGCTATGTGACAAATTACAAAGTACGGCAGGGGTATTAATGAGCTGGGGACGTACCAGTTTTGTTTGTCCGGATGGAGCAAAGGGAGTTACGCAATAAGCTGAAGCAACTGCGATCTGATCCCTTGCGTGTTGGTCCCTCGCATGAAGAAGAGAAGGTTGAAGAAAGGCTTGCTGAGCTAGCATATCGGAAAGAAACTATGTGGAGACAACGGTCAAGGGTACAGTGGCTGGCCGAAGGTGATAGAAACACTCGCTTCTTTCACTTGAAAGCAAGCAACAGAAAGAAAAGGAACAAGATAGAGAGGCTTGTGAGAGAGGATGGTTCGGTCTGTGCCAATGAAGCCGAATTGGAAGCTATGACAACAACCTTTTATGAGGATCTTTATAAGGCGGAAGGAACAATTGGCATTGAGGAGGTATTGTCGCATGTGCCTAAAAAAGTGACTAGTGAGATGAACAATTCATTGAATGCTCCGTATACTGCAGAGGAGATCAAAATAGCCTTATTTCAGATGCTTCCTACTAAATCACCGGGTCCAGATGGTTTCCCGACGCATTTTTTTCAGAAGCATTGGAGTTTGTGTAGTGAGGAGATCACGAAGATTGTGATTCGGATTCTTCATGGGGAAGACTCACAGGAAGAGATTAACAAAACGGTCATCGTCCTTATTCCTAAGATATTAAAACCCACGTCCCTATCCCAATTCAGACCGATAAGCTTGTGCAATGTGGTGTATAAAATTGCATCGAAGGTGCTCGCAAACCGGCTGAAAAGGGTTCTCCCTAAGATAATTTCCGAGGAACAATCAGCTTTTGTACCAGGTCGACTTATTACTGATAACGTCATCACTTCTTATGAATGTTTACACTTCATGAAGTCTAGCAAGAGTAATAAAAAATCCTTTTGTGCTCTGAAATTGGATATGAGAAAAGCTTATGATCGAGTGGAGTGGGAGTATTTGGAGGCAATAATGGAGAAGCTTGGTTTTTCACCACGTTTTGTTCAAACAGTTATGTGAGGGGTTCGGTCTGTCACGTTTTCAGTTCTTTTTAATGGAGGATGCTCGAAGGTTTTCAAGCCAAGTCGTGGTATTCGCCAAGGGGATCCATTATCCCCTTATCTCTTCCTTTTGGATGTCGAGGGTCTCTCTTGTTTGTTGAAGCATGTGATGAGGAATAAAGAGATGGAAGGAATTCAAATATCTAATACAGCTCCAAAAGTTAACCATCTTCTTTTTGCAGATGATTGTATCTTATTCAGCAAGGCAACTTTATATGATGCAACAAAGATGAAGGGAATTCTGGATGTATATTGTAATGTCTCAGGTCAAAGAGTGAATAATGATAAATCCTCTCTCTTTTTTGGCAAAGGATGTCATGAGAGAGTGAGAGCTAGTATCAAGAATATCCTAGAGGTGTTGTTAGAGTACGTATACGTATAGGCTAGAGATAGACTATGACTCTAGCGGTTAGCCTCACGACGTCGATCCTAGGCCTTCCACCACTTTCGCATCTCGCGCCGTCCCCGGAAAGATCAATCTTCTCGGGGCGCGGCACCCGATCTCGATCAAAGATCGGATTGGTTCTTTAGATTATATTAGATCAATTTTCAAGATTCCCAAATTTCAATAGATTAAATCCAATTAGCCAATAAAACCCTAAATCCCACGATCTTCAAATTCCGGTAAAAACTGTGCAAATTGGTGTTCAAGCGGCAAATCGGCATCGAGTCGCTGTGCTCTGCCGGCGCCAACTTCTAGACACAACTCGGCCAACGCGTTCCGCAGGAGGTGGACAGGTATTGCCCGGCCGGCCGAACGGGCTGGTTCCATCAGCACGTCTCCAGGCCGGAGACGCGGGAGTAGCGCGAGGCCAAGGCGGCCACACGGAGTTGAGTCCCGAGATCATGCATGCATCTGTGACCAGGCAGCTGGTTGCACACGTACCTATGAGGCTTATGAAGGACACGTTCGTGCGCGTCTAGGAGCACCACGGTCTACATCAACAATCCGCTTCTCGGCTTAGCCAAGCCTGCGACAATCACTCGGCATCAACGTGAAGCAACTACAATCCACCCCAAGCATCCACAAGAAGACAAATGATCAATTTGTTTGTGCAGGATCAGCACCAAGCCTCACCACGGGCCCGCGCGGACACAATCTACACTGCATTGAGTCAGACTACAACGACCCGCACATCTACGTTAAGCTGTACGACTACACCAAGATCTTCGTCGAGCACATCCACAGAGAAGCGACAACAACATCATCCACACGCCAGACCGGTGTGGAACACGACTTCTCCGACATCAAGGCTTCGACATCATCGCCGCCACAAGGGACGCCTTCGAGCGACGATCATCGCCGACACGCCTAACCCTTCATCGCCGACACATCATTGCCAAGGTCTACATCAACGTGGTCTTCATCAACATCTTCGTCGACACATCGCCACCGCCCCTAGGTGCCATCCATTATCATGTCCACGCAGGTGATGATGACAATGATGTGAAGACGACGGAAGCACAAGACTTCAAATCCAGTCGCAAGCGTCCGTTTTACTCCCGCTCCGACTGAGGGGGATGTTAGAGTACGTATACGTATAGGCTAGAGATAGACTATGACTCTACAACTTATACTTCAAGTCTTCTTGTACCCTCGTGTAACTCTATATAAACCCCTCAAAGGGTCAGATCAATACAACACAGAAATATTAGGGATTTAATATTTTTCACAGGACCAAATGAGTCTCTTAATGATAAATACCTAGGGCTTCCTACGGAGGTTGGGAGATCAAAGAATGGAGTTTTTGGTTACCTGAAAGATAGATAGGATCTGGAAGAGAGTTCTCGGTTGGATGGAGAAAGTTCTTTCTGCAGGAGGTAAAGAGATTCTAATCAAGTCAGTTATTCAAGCGATTCCAACATATTCAATGGCTCTTTTCAAGTTACCAAGGGGATTATGTGATCATATCACTTCAATGGTGCGCAAATTTTGGTGGGGTAGCAAACATGGCGAAAGGAAGGTGGCCTGAGTTTCCTAGGACACAATGACAATGCCAAAATATAAAGGAGGCATGGGCTTTAGGGACATTGAATTGTTCAACTTGTCACTACTCGCTCGCCAAGTGTGGAGAATCCTAATGGAGCCTAGTTCTTTGAGTGCAAGAATTTTTAAGTCAGTTTATTTCCCTACTACTGATATTTTATCGGCAAGCGTTGGTAATCATCCTTCACAGATTTGGAGATCTTTATGTGAGGGCAGAGATATCTTGAAGATGGGTCTTATTAGAAGAATTGGAGATGGAGAGACTACTGACATATGGCTCGAAAACTGGATTCCTCGGGATCACCAACTAACACTACAGGACGCGCGCTACGCCGAGGGCAAAACGCCGTCGGCGTAGGCCAAAATACCCTCGGCGTATGATACGCCGACGGCTGCCCTCGGCGTAGCCTCTTCGGCAAAGACCTCCCTCGGCGGAGCATATAGAGGTCGTTGGCGTATCAAAACACCGTCGGCGTATGCTACACCGAGGGCAATGCCCTCGGCGTAGCGGTCGTCGGCATAGCCTGTCGACATGTTGTAAAAACATTTTAATTTTTTTTTTATTTTCTCAAATTTTTAATCATTGAATTGTTTGACTCGTTAATCTCTCACTTTGAACATTTTTAACACTAATTATATTTAATATTTAATTAAATTGCAATCTTGATTAAACTTTCCAGCCGGTCACCCATCCTAATACTAATCCAGCTCCAGCACGCCTAACTTCCTCGTTCCTTCATAATGTGTTTTGGTAAAGTAATTCATACATTGTTGTCAATACTATGAATCAATCCTATTAACTCTTATATCATCATGTCACATGTTTGTATTTTTTGAAATTACAAACAATTATTTAAGTAAACATTAATGAATAAGTAAAAATATTATTGAATTCAAATAAAAATATAATAATTTTACTTTTTTGTATTTTTATATTTAATATGGAATAATTAATATCTTTAAATCTGTAAATCGGAATTTAACAAATAATATGTCCAAATTGATCAGAAAAATGAGAGGAATCCAAATATGATATCCATATCAACTAATCATAAACCCTCTATTTTTGAATTAGCTATTTGGTGGTTTCTATAGAAAATTCCCTTTTTGCGTTCGGATAATGAAAAATGCCTTTTTGGTGCGATGAAAAGGAAAACTTGCATTGGATCTTTGATAAAATAGCATATTTTGAACCTAAAAATGATTTTTGTAAAAAAAATGAGTATCAGATCATGTACCTGTAGTTCATATCTGACCCACTTCCTACCGATTCGACAGGAATTTGTCTTTTTCACTAGAGGTGGATGGAAAGGTTTCGGATCCCCCTATTGGGAAATTGTCCATATAAGATGGTATAGTATTTTTGTAAAATGTGGTAGCATTTTGAATTAGCCATTTGGTGGTTGCTTCACAAAACCGTCCGTTTTTTGTGCTCGGAAAATGGGAAATGGCTTTTTGGTGCGACGAAAAGGAAAACTTCCTCCTGCAACATTGTTCGCCATCCCATGATGCATGTGTATGCACAATATGGGCATATTATCACAAATTATGCCTTAATTCTAGCCATAACATTGGTCATTTGACCCGAAAGCCAAGAAACCTCGAATGAGATAGGTCTTTTTGTGAAGGTTTTTTTGAGACATAATCAATATATCAAGTTTGATATTTTTCATTATAACTATGTCACATAATATGACACCACACAAAGGTTTCGCATTATTTTGATTGTTTTTGAATTTTTTATGCCTGTTTTAAACTATCGTCAAACTTTATCGAACGGTGGGCATGAAGATTCTTAGCTCGGGGCCGAGCCTCGCTAAACTTGCATTGGATCTTTGATAAAATAGCATATTGTGAACCTAAAAATGATTTTTGTAAAAAAACATGAGCATCGGATCATGTACCTGTAGTTCATATCTGACCCACTTCCTACCGATTCGGTAGGAATTTGTCTTTTTCATCAGAGGTATACGGAAAGGTTTCGGATCCCCCTATTGGTACATTGTCCATATAAGGTGGTATAGTATTTTTCTAAATTGTTGGTAGCATTTTGAATTAGTCATTTGGTGGTTGCTTCACAAAACCGTCCATTTTTTGTGCTCGAAAAATGGAAAATGGTTTTTTGGTGCGACGAAAAGGAAAACTTCCTCCTGCAACATTGTTCGTCATCCCATGATGCATGTGTATGCATAATATGGGCATATTATCACAAACTATACCTTGATTCTAGCCATAACATTGGTCATTTGACCCGAAAGCCAAGAAACCTCGAATGGGATAGTTCATTTTGTGAAGGTTTTTTTGAGACATAATCAATATATCAATTTTGATATTTTTTCTTATAACTATGTCACATAATATGACACCACGCGAAGGTTTCGCATTGTTTCGATTATTTTTGAATTTTTTATGCCCGTTTTAAACTATCGTCAAACTTTGTCGAACGGTGGACATGAAGATTCTTAGCTCGGGGCCAAGCCTCGCTAAACTTGCATTGTATCTTTGATAAAATAGCATATTGTGAACCTAAAAATGATTTTTATAAAAAAATATGAGCATCGGATCATGTACCTGTAGTTTATATCTGACCCACTTCCTACCGATTTGGCAGGAACTTGTCTTTTTCACCAGAGGTGGACAGAAAGGTTTCGGATCCCCTGTTGGGACATTGTCCATATAAGGTGGTATAGTATTTTTGTAAAATGTGGTGGTAGCATTTTGAATTAGCCATTTGGTGGTTGCTTCACAAAACCGTCCGTTTTTTGTGCTCGGAAAATGGGAAATGGCTTTTTGGTGCGACGAAAAGGAAAACTTCCTCCTGCAACATTGTTCGCCATCCCATGATGCATGTGTATGCACAATATGGGCATATTATCACAAATTATGCCTTAATTCTAGCCATAACATTGGTCATTTGACCCGAAAGCCAAGAAACCTCGAATGAGATGGGTCTTTTTGTGAAGGTTTTTTTGAGACATAATCAATATATCAAGTTTGATATTTTTCATTATAACTATGTCACATAATATGACACCACACAAAGGTTTCGCATTATTTCGATTGTTTTTGAATTTTTTATGCCTGTTTTAAACTATCGTCAAACTTTATCGAACGGTGGGCATGAAGATTCTTAGCTCGGGGCCGAGCCTCGCTAAACTTGCATTGTATCTTTGATAAAATAGCATATTGTGAACCTAAAAATGATTTTTGTAAAAAAACATGAGCATCGGATCATGTACCTGTAGTTCATTTCTGATCCACTTCCTACCGATTCGGTAGGAATTTGTCTTTTTCATCAGAGGTAGACGGAAAGGTTTCGGATCCCCCTATTGGTACATTGTCCATATAAGGTGTTATAGTATTTTTCTAAATTGTTGGTAGCATTTTGAATTAGTCATTTGGTGGTTGCTTCACAAAACCGTCCATTTTTTGTGCTCGAAAAATGGAAAATGGTTTTTTGGTACGACGAAAAGGAAAACTTCCTCCTGCAACATTGTTCGCCATCCCATGATGCATGTGTATGCATAATATGGGCATATTATCACAAACTATGCCTTGATTCTAGCCATAACATTGGTCATTTGACCCGAAAGCCAAGAAACCTCGAATGGGATAGTTCATTTTGTGAAGGTTTTTTTGAGACATAATCAATATATCAATTTTGATATTTTTTCTTATAACTATGTCACATAATATGACACCACGCGAAGGTTTCGCATTGTTTCGATTATTTTTGAATTTTTTATGCCCGTTTTAAACTATCGTCAAACTTTGTCGAACGGTGGACATGAAGATTCTTAGCTCGGGGCCAAGCCTCGCTAAACTTGCATTGTATCTTGGATAAAATAGCATATTGTGAACCTAAAAATGATTTTTGTAAAAAAACATGAGCATCGGATCATGTACCTGTAGTTTATATCTGACCCACTTCCTACCGATTTGGCAGGAACTTGTCTTTTTCACCAGAGGTGGACAGAAAGGTTTCGGATCCCCTGTTGGGACATTGTCCATATAAGGTGGTATAGTATTTTTGTAAAATGTGGTGGTAGCATTTTGAATTAGCCATTTGGTGGTTGCTTCACAAAACCGTCCGTTTTTTGTGCTCGGAAAATGGGAAATGGCTTTTTGGTGCGACGAAAAGGAAAACTTCCTCCTGCAATATTTTTCGCCATCCCATGATGCATGTGTATGCACAATATGGACACATTATCACAAACTATGCCTTGATTCTATCCATAACATTGGTCATTTGACCCGAAAGCCAAGAAACCTCGAATGAGATAGGTCATTTTGGGAAGGTTTTTTTGAGACATAATCAATATATCAAATTTGATATTTTTACTTATAACTATGTCACATAATATGACACCATGCGGAGGTTTTGCATTGTTTCGATCGTTTTTGAATTTTTTAGCCCGTTTTAAACTATCGTCAAACTTTGTCAAACATCGGGCATGAAGATTCTTAGCTCGGGGCCGAGCCTCGCTAAACTTGCATTGGATCTTTGATAAAATAGCATATTGTGAACCTAAAAATATTTTTTGTAAAAAAACATGAGCATCGGATCATGTACCTGTAGTTCATATCTGACCCACTCCCTACCGATTCGGGAGGAATTTGTGTTTTTCACCAAAGGTGGACGGAATGGTTTCGTATCCCCCTGTTTGGATATTGTTCATATAAGGTGGTCTAGTATTTTTGTAAAATATGGTGGTAGTATTTTGAATTATCCATTTGGTGGTTGCTTCATAAAACCGTCCGTTTTTTATGCTCGGAAAATGGAAAATGGCTTTTTGGTGCGACAAAAAGGAAAGCTTCCTCCTGCAACATTGTTCGCCATCCTATGATGCACATGTATGCACAATATGGACACATTATCACAACTATGCCTTGATTCTAGCCATAACATTGGTCATTTAACCCGAAAGCCAAGAAACCTCGAATGAGATAGGTCATTTTGTGAAGGTTTCTTTAAGACATAATCAATATACCAAATTTGATATTTTTCCTTCTAACTATGTCACATAATATGGCACCACGCGAAGGTTTCGCATTGTTTCGATCATTTTTGAATTTTTTATGCCCGTTTTAAACTATATATAATGTTTTGTGTTTTACTTAATTTTTATTTACAAATGTGTAATATTTGAGTGTAGATAGATAGATCTTATTTTTCTGCAAATTTTGATATATTATTTGTATTTTTCCGAATTAGAATGATTTAGTTATGATTTTTCAAAGTTTAATGAAATAAAATAAAAAAAATAGCTACGCCGAGGGCAGCCGTTGGCGTATGCTACGCCGAGGACAGCCGTCGGTGTAGCATAGGATATGCCGAAGGCAATTCTACGCTGACGGATGCTTGGCGGGGCTGGCCTAGACGATGGCTACGCCGACGGTCCCGACGTTTGGCCGTCGGCGTTCCCATTCCTGTAGTGTAAGGCCAATAATCACGAGTACATCCAATGATCCTCTTTCTAGTGTCTCGGCATTTATTTGCTCTACTACTAGAACCTGGGATGTTCCAAAGTTGCAGGCCCATCTCCTGCCTATGGATGTAGAAGCGGCAAAATAGATCTCATTGAGCAATATGCGTCAATCTAATACTTGGGCATGTCGTTATGATAGGCGTGGGTTGTTCTCTGTCAGGTCGGCTTACAATATGATTAGATATATAAAACGGCGAAGAGAAAGTTATTATGAAGGTAGATCGGATTCATCGAATGCGGAACAGGAGGATAAAAGCTGGAAGAAACTGTGGAAGGTCAGAGTTCCCTCAAAGTTACGTATATTTGCTTGGCGGTTAGCTAGGTCGTCGCTGCCGACCGGTGTGGTGCATGCGTATAGGAACATGGCCGCTTCAGTGGCTTGTCCGGTATGTCATGCTGCGGAAGATACTTGGAGGCATGCACTTTTGGAGTGCAATATGTCTCGAGCAGTCTGGGCTATGAAAGATGATGATCTTATGCTACCGGTTTTTGGGGACATGACTACTGATCCACGCTTGTGGCTTTTTGCGCTAAGCAACACGTTGTCACAAGATAAATTCATTGAGGTTTTAGTAACTGTGTGGGCAATCTAGTGGGCTCGTCGAAAACTAATTCATGAGGAGGAGGAGCAGCAATCGCCGCTATCAATTGGTAGGCATGTGTGGTTTTTTACCCCCCAAATAACTTGGGAATTTCTGTAAACATTTTGTCTATTGATCAATAAAGCTTCTGTCGTTCCGCTCAAAAAAATCTGTAGCAAATCTATGCTAAAATAACTGTAAGAACAATTCTACTACAAAATTGGTAGAGAAAGTTTCTGCTAAAATTAAACCGGTAGAAAAATTTCCAAGTGGTGGCTAACGATGTTTAGCCGCTCCTAGAGCGGCAAGCGGTTAATTTTAGAATCGTATTACTTTAAAATATTTATAGTAAATAGTTGTCTAGTTTGTATAACGATGGAGAGGAATTGGTGAAACATGATGGATGTATTATTGAATCTTATATACAAGTATATATAGACATATATAAATTTTCTTAAAATACAAGTCAAGTTAGGATATTATAAAAACGTAGCATGTCTCTATCTTATACTATCATAACAAATATATACCCAAATCTCTTGGAGGCCTTGGTTTTCACAACCTCCGGTGGATCAACGCCTCTTTGAGGGCGAGATGGCTATGGCATCACCACACTAGCGACCACAAGCCGTGGTTGGGCCTTGACCTTTTGGTATCAGACGATGCCCATGCTCTCTTCAACGCTGCGGTCCGGATTGATCTTGGGGATGGAACCAGGATGCTGTTTAAATTCATATCTATATTGCGTAACCAAATGATCTTACATATGATTAAAAATTGGAATTAGTCGATTTCTAAACACTTGCATCTTATTTCTATGCAGCAAGCGCATGAACACTAGGAGTTGTCATAACTTTCAGGATAAGATCCAAGGTTTATACTACACAATATATTTTCTTTAATGCATATGAACCTAATTCAGTCTTAGGACTTAATTTAACATTAGTACGCATGTATAACCACCTTCGTTTGCCTTTTCATTCTCAATAATTCTCAAATATTAGGATCACCAAAATTCGAAGGGTCCGAATACATGCGGAGAATCCGAATATTTTTTTACGGTAGAGATGATTATTTTTATGGGACGCCTCTTAAAGAATCCACCCTTCCATTTAATATCGAGAAATCCTGCACAGGTCGGCTTCCTCTCTTCCAGATCCAGCGCTACCCTCCCCCCAGCTGCCGCCCCTAAATCTAAAACTAGGTCGCCGCCACGCATCGACGCCGACTGGCTTGACGACGCCCGCATCGACGACGCCGACACCCCCACCCCCACCCCCTCCCCGCGACAAGATATACGGCAACGTGCCATCTTTGCAAGACTCACTGCAAAGAAATAATCTCGTCAACTGGCTCACTATTCGGTGTTCATTTCGTACCTGGTTATTTTGATAAATCAATGGTATATTCTCCGACACTCATACAATTTAAATTCATCTCATACTTGTCAGCATATTAAAATCGTTAATTTAATGTGTGCTTTTGGTTCACAGATTGTCCCATACAATGCAAGGGCACATTTCAATGAGCTTACATGAGATACGGTGCAATTCCGAGCTTGCGGACGGACATACACGGTTGAAGTACAAAAAAGGCCATCAATGACTCGATTGGGAGGTGAAGGGTGGCGTCAGTTCATTGCTGATAACCATCTCAACGGAGATGGTCATTTGTGTGCTTTTTCTTGCAAGGAGACAGACCAAGGATAACTGTCATATATCTAAACAATGTTGGCGAAGAGGAAGAAGATGAGAAACCGCCTATAGACCAGTTATCACCAATTATCTCCTAGAGATGCAAACTTACTGACGGTGAGAAAGATCACCTCCAACGAAACATCCCTCCAAGTAATTCCATCATTGGGGTGCCATTTGTTACCCGCTTGACAAATACGAATGTCGAGAGGCACCTTATGGTAAGTATATCATGTGAACGAAGCTATACATATCTATCTACTTGTGATAATGGTCGTATGTAACATCGAGTGATCATCTTAACTTTGCATCATAGAAATTACCTAAGGAAATGGTTTATCATCTTCATATCCCTGAAGATGGCTTGGTTGGAGTATGCGTTGGAGCACGAGGTGGCATCAGCACCGTCGAGTACAAGACAGATTTTGACGGTCGCATCTCCTTCACCACCGATGGGTGGACTAACTTCCTCCAAACCGAGCATCGTCTCCAGATTAGGCAAGCCATACTCATCACTGCGAGGTTGACCACCACACGCAGGGAACTGCATATGATGTTCATCATCGACATCATCAATGATTTGGCATCCCTGCCAGACTCAGACTCGTAGGAGTGATACTCGGAGGAGTACGCCGTGTGACCTTAATAATATTGTTTGCTAAATTATTGTCTAAACCAACTTGGTCAATAGCTAGCTAGTTTCATCTCTATGTTTTGGAAAGAATTCATCTTAATTAGCCATTTAATGTTGTATGATAACTACTCTAGGCCTCCGATCTCATCTTCAAAATCTTTCGATTTTAAGTGCTCTAGAAATGAAATTTGAATTAGTCCTATTAAAATTAGAGATGGTTATAATTTCTATCCGCCTAAGGGAAGTACTTGGCGACAAAATATGAAATTCGGATGTTGTTAGAGATTTTTTACGTTCGCAACCGTCTGAGGTTAGTACTTGGCAGCAAGATCTGAAAATATTTGGACAAATATTTCAGATCCGTGCCACAATTTTCATTTCCCCCTCGTTGAGGTTAGTACTTGACCCCCACTGTCCACCTCCGCCCCTGTCGGTGCCCTCCACCACCACCGCCTACGGTCCCCTGCCTCTCCTCCTTGCCGCCTCCGGTCCTCTACGGTTCGGACGCTCTCCCTCGCCTCCGAGGACCCCTTCGTCAACGAGGTAGGTATGCGTGAAAACCAAACCCCCAAAACCATAATGTAGAGCTTCAGTTTAGGAATTTGCGCATGGAATTTGCCATTTTTCTTGTCGAATTTAGGGTTCAGGATTTCTGAGCTGCAGATACACGATGACAGCGTCAGGAGAGCCTTCCCCAGCATCTGTCCCACCTCTTTTCCCCTTTTATACATCTCAAAATCTCCAATTTTTTATTGATTCCTCATTGTTCGTTGCCCTTCTAGCAATATGGATTTAATTTTCACTTCATTAGTCTGCTTGCATCTTGTTTATTCGATGAATTTCAAATTCTTTGGCTGTATATGATTTTTATTAATGTACGATAATGATGGTGTGTGGTTGAACGCATAGCTTCATTGGGAGACCCCAAGAGGAAGGTGTGATGAGCACAGCAGCAAGTTTTCCCTTAGTAAGAAACCAAGGTTATAAAACCAGAAGGAGGAAGGAAACGATCCAAAGGTGTTGCCAGCAACACGGAAACCTGCATAACACAAACTCAAGACTTTGCCCCAACGAATAGTGAGGTTGTCAATCTCACCGATTTGCTGAAAACAAAGGATTAAATGTATGGTGTGGAAGGTAATAGTGGTTCGCAGAAAGTAACAGTAACAATGGAAGATGTATCAATGGTAAAGATTGGACCGGGGTCCATAGTTCACTAGAGGTGTTCTCCTTAACATAAACAAACATGGCATGCTGGGTAAACAAATTACAGCAGGGCAATTGACAGGACTGAGCAAAGAATAACAATGCAATACTAGACATTCATGATCCTATGAGATTCGATTGGGCAATACAACAAGATACATAGACCGCCATCCAACTGCATCTATGACTAGTAATCCACCTTCAGGTTATCACCCGAACCACCTCCAGTATTAAGTTGCAAATAACGGATAACTTCTTTAAGCAAAGTGTGTAAGGTAAACAATCCACTTGTTCCATGAACAAGAGACCGTTGTTTTCTCCCTAGTAGCAACAGAACATCTACAACCTTAGAGATTTCTGTCACTACCCTTAGATTAAATAGATGCATGAACCCACTATCGAGCATAAATACTCCCTCTTGGAGTCACTAGCATCTACTTGGCCAAGATAGCTACTAGAAACGGAGAGCATGCAAGATCACAAACAACACAAACATGATAGAATCAATAATACAAAACCACTAATCAATCTAACATAGTAATCTCAATATCCATCGGATCCCCGCAAACACAACATGCATGATTACAAATAGATGATCTTGATCATGAATGGATCTCACAAGATCTAAATATGGTAGCATAAAGGAGGCGATACAACCATCTAGATGCTACATGGTCCCGTAGTCCAAGGTGGAACTACTCACGCATCATACTGGAGGATGGCATGGTGATGAGGAAGGCCTCCGGGATGATCTCCCCTCCGGCAGGGTGCCGGGAAGAGCTTGAGAGCCCCCCGATCTAGGGACGATGGTGGCGGGGGCTACGGACTGTTTTGTGGAAGATTGATCGGATACTTAGGGTTTTGGTATCGGGGCTTCTTAAAGGCGAAGAGGCGAGGAAGGGGACACCCAGGGCGGCTGCACTCCCCAGGCGCGGGCTAGGCCCAGCCGCGCGGCCAGGGGTGTGGCCCCCTGGTGGCTCTTCTTCGTCTCGTCTTCTGGCTCCGTGTTCCCCACGGTAAAATATTGACTTTGGCTTTTGTCCTGTCCAATTCCGAGATATTGATTTTCTTCCTTTTCTGGAACCAAAAACAGAAGAAAACACACAACTGGCACTATGGCATCTTATTAATAGTTTAGTCCATAAAAACATATAAAAACACCTCAAAGTAAAGACAAAGCAAAGCAAAGTAGATACTAAACAAGCATGGAACATCAAAAATTATACATACGTTTACGACGTATCAAGCATCCCCAAGCTTTATTCCTGCTCGTCCTCGAGTAGGTAAGTGATAAAAAGAATAATTTTTGAGGTCACATGCACCATCAAAATCAAGATCAAACCATTTGCAAGCATTGAAAGCTGGGATCAAAGAACTCTAAACATGAGCATGAAAGATGGAGTTCTAACAATAAGACAAAGTAACTATGCATTCAACATGAAAGGTTACAAACAAAGATCATGAATAACATGCATTAAAAAACATTTGTTTGTTTCACATATAGAAAACATAGCATAGTGGAATTCAGCTTGTCCCTCATGGAGTAGAAAATAAATGCATATGACACCTTCAAAGTTCATAAGAGTGACTAGATACAAATAGTTCATGAGCAAGCAATATCAACAATATGCATCAATCAATAAGTTTTGGGACAATGCACATAGAACTAAGAATGGAAACTATGCTCTCATAATTGGTGCCTAAGGATAGAAGGTGGAGACTCAATATAATGGTGGAATAAAGGCCCTTCATAAAAGGGAAGCAGGGATTTGAAGTTTCAAAAATATCTTCCAAAAATTATGGTACTTGTTAGCTTTCAGCTCTCATTGCCCCTATCATAAGCATCTTGAAGTGATTACGGTTAAAGTGAACAAACTATGGAGTATATGCTTGACAAAGTATAAATTGGCAATCTCATGTCCCTTGAATACGAGGGCCGCTCCTCATGCTACTCAAGTTTAGTTACCGGTAAGTTCTTGTCATAGTAAATACATGTGTATCATAGAAAACCGCCAATGGGGTACCCCTTGCACATGATACAGAAGCTATCCCATAATCAAAATGACAAGGCAAGTAGACAATGAGTATCTCAACAATCTTCTTATTTACCATGGGAATATGGTGCTTTTTTCTGTCTTTCCTATTTTCTCATGTTTTTTCTTTTTATCAATCTCATATCTCTTTTTTTATAAGAAGAATGCTTCATAGATTGCTCACTATGGTGATGCAGCAAGTTTCCACCATGATTAGGCATGGCTTAGACTAGCGGCCCAGGCGTGTCTCTAACACACATACATAACTCCATGGACTTACAAGCTCCCCTTTCATTTCACACCGACGACATCCATAAACAAAAGAGCATGATATCAACTGTGTACAATGTACAAGTGCAATGTTGAAAGCGTTCCCCATGACAACATGGTTCTGCTAATTCCAATGTATAAGTGTAAGCATACACAACATAGATGACACAATGGTTCAAGTTTATTAGGGGCAAGAAAAATAAAGTGTGCCATCAAGTTTGTGAGAGCTTTAATCACTAAGTTTTCACATAACAAAATACTTTTTAATTGTAAGATAGACGAAAACAAGAATATACTTGGAATGGTGTAACACACCATGCATAGGAATTTATAGTGGACACTTTGGAATAACTTGGTTTCTTGGGAGTTGGATGCATGAGTAGATCTTACTCATAAAAGTGGAGGCTAGCAAAAGACTGGGAGCGAACAACTAAGAGAGTAATAATGGCCATAATCATGCAGAGCGACAAAACATTACTAATCAAAGCATAAAGTGGTACTACAAGTCAAGGACTAAATGATCATAGAGGATATGGTGACTTTTTCATAGTCATAACATGGTGTGAGCATGTGCCAAGTCAACCCAAACAAAGCATCAAAGGAGAATACCACAATACTATGCTTTTGTATGCTAAAAAAACGCATGATTCCTTCAAGGCACACTAAGCAATACCAATTGTTTGGAACAAGTCATCCTACAACAATAATCACTAAGCATAAGGTCAAAAAAACATATAGCATGACAAGATAAAGTCTAAGTCACAGTCAAAGCAAGCTCTTCTTGTACTATTCAAGCAAGAACTTTCTACTCCTCTCCAACACCAATCAACTTATTTTCAACAACACAACCAGAACAAGGGTCCAAACTACTTTATTCAAGAAAACTAAGCAAGCAAAAACCAAAAATTAAAGCTAAGACGCTCCAAGAACAACACAACAGTGCATCAAACAATAAAATCGAAGTGTCTAGAAAGACCTGGGATTTTTATTGATGAAGAAGGGGATGCCTTGGGCATCCCCATGCTTTGATGCTTGTACCACTTGAATATTTCTTGGGGTGACACTAGGTGGCATCCCCAAGCTTGAGCTGTTGTCCATTATTAATCTCATTACATCATTCTTTCTCTACACCTAAAAATTTTCCTTCATACAAAACTTCACACAGTTTTCATTAGCAACATTAGTGTATTCAAAAGATAATAGACCTTTGGGTTTAGCTTTAAAGCAGCAAAAACTTTCACTAAAGACACAATCTACTGTAGCAATTCCCTCAAAAAGCTCAATTTCCCTAAAAGAACCCCAAAAGGAATCAATAAGAAGCAAATTCAAATAATGGCAGAAATCTGTCAAATCAGACCAGCAGGTAGAAACCGAATTTTTCGAAGACCTTCTGTTGCTAAAATCAAAAAGTGTTGATCTAACAAAAGTTAGCTAACAACCTAGGGGATTTATTCAGAAAATTACATATCAATCCGACTTATAGAGGTTTTACACGAAGTTTTACGGTGAAGCACAAAACTCTGTCTCGCGACAACAACTCCCCAAATCTTAGTTCCTTCTGAAGGGAATATGCCTGAGAGGCAATAATAAAGTGGTTATTATCGTATTCCTTATTTATGGTAAATGTTTATTTTGCAAGCTATAATTGTATTAATACGGAAACTTTAATACATGTGTGTTTAATAAACAAAAAGGAAGTTCCTAGTTATGCCTCTCTCATAAAACTAGCTCGTTGATTAACAAGATGATCAAGGTTTCCTGATCATGGACATTGGATGTTGTTAATAACGAGGTCACAACATTAGTATAATGATGTAATGAACATTCATCCGAAGTATAGTATTACGATCAAAGTAATTGAGTTTATATTTCTATAACAACTTACGAAGTGATCCTAATCCTTAGACCATGAGATCATGTCAATCACTAACACCGGAAGAGTTTCTTGATAACATCAAACGTCACACCGTAACAGGGTGATTATAAAGATGAGTTCAGAACTACTAAAGTGTTATGTTGAGGCCCATGGATGGAGAGTGGAATTTGTTCACCCCGATGACAGATAGATATGCTCTGGGCCCTCTCGGTGGTATCACATTGATTAGCTTGCAAGCAAGTGATTTGATCACTAGAATGTTATATCACGGGAACGAGAAAAGAGTGCATGTTAGTAACGAGATCAAACTAGGTATGGAGATACCGATGATCGAATCTCGGACATATAATATATCACGAAACAAAGGGATTAAGATACTAGCATAAAAGGTTCTCGCGATCACAAGGAAGTCATCGCTGAATGTGTGAGAGTCAGTATGGGTCTCTAGATCCCGCTTCTGATTATTGATCCGAGAGGGGTCACGATCATGTCCGCATTATTCGCGAACCGTAGGGTGACACACTTAAGAGACACCGACATCCATTTGGAGCAAAAGTTTCATGCCGGAAAGAATAACAAGCACATGAATTTATTTCACTAGATACCGAAACGGGTTTTCGGGTGAAATTGTTGAAAGTGTTTTTTGCATGTGAAATGAAATACTAGCAAGGGTTTATATGAGAATGTTTGTCATTAAAGTAATTGACAAAATTCTGAATAAATAAAAGGAGTTTATTTAATGAGAGTTTGTATTAAATTTGGTGGAAATTTAATGGGAATTTGAGTGGGTTTTTGAGTGGAGGAAATTGAAAGGTTTTTGTGTGAGTGGAGTGTCCACCCACATGAATGAAAGGAGTGTAGGGGGCTGTAGGGGTTCGTAGCATGGAAAAAAAATTATATCGCATGAACACACACAAGCCAAGATCTATCTACTAGATTGCAGCAACGAGTCGATAGAGTACTAACCCTCGAAGATCCAAAGCGGTTAACGAGAGCAGATTCTCGTGGATGATGTAGTCGTACACTTCCGATCTCAAGATCGCGTAGACGATCCTTCCGACGCGTTCAAGCAGCCTTTCCATGATCGGTCACACGTTCGTACTTTCGATGAAGACCTTCCTCTCCCTTGTTCCAAAGAAATGGAGGTTGTAGCACTCCTCGTGATTCCGAAGATGACGTGGGTGTCAAGTAGAGGGAGATCTCGCAGGGCTTCGCCTTAAGCCGGAGCGAGTATGGTGGAGCAAGAGAGGTGCCTTGGCGATCTAGGGTTTATAAGCACCAAGGGGAGGGGTGTAGCCGACGGCTAGGGTTTGGGGAAACCCTAGTCGGCGACTTGGGAGGAGGCCCTAGGCGGCGGCAGCAGCAGGTGGTGGCGCCAGGAGCTAGGGTTTTTGGGTGTTGGGAGAGGGGGCGCCCTACCCCTCCTTATATAGGAGGGGAGAGGCGGTTTGGGGAGGAGGGAGTCCTCCTCCAACTCCTCCTCATGGCCGGCGGGTGGGAGGGAGTGGGACTTCCTCCCTAAGTAGGTTTCCTACTCTCCCTCCACCAAGCAAACTTGAGATTTGACTTTTTCAAATTGGCGTTTGACTTTCAAACTTCGATTTGATTTCTTCTCTTTATTTTGCCCAGCCAAGTGACCTAGTACATGATGCAACCATTCCACATTGTAATGACACATCCATGTACCCTTCCCCTCCGGAGTGCCGGACCTTCCAGACCCTTCTAGAACATTCCTGGTGAAAACACCGAAATCATTCCCGAACTCCGAAACAGGACTTTCCTTATATGAATCTTATTCTCCAGACCATTCCGGATCTCCTCGTGATATCCCGGATCCCATCTGAGACTTCAAACAACATTCGGTCTCTTACTCATCATTTCATAACTACTCAACAACATCGAATCCTTAAGTGTGTCTCCCTACGGTTCGTGAATTATGCGGACATGACCGAGACACTTCTCCGATTAATAACCAATAGAGGAATCTAGAAATTCATATGGCTCCCACATATTTCTACGATTACTTTGCGATCGAATGAACCACTTACATATCATACCAATTTCCCTTTGTCTCACGATAGTTTACTTATCCGAAGTTTTGATCGTCGGTATCTCTGCATACCTAGTTCAACCTCGTTATCGATAAGTACTCTTTCCTCGTTCCCGTGGTATGTGATCCCTTGTGAGCCAGTCACATGCTTGCAAGCTAATTGGATGACATTCCACTGAGAGGTCCCAGAGTATATCTATCCGTCAGATGGATGGACAAATCCCACTCTTGATCCATGTGCCTCAACCCATACTTTCCGAACACTCAATGCCACCTTTATAGCCACCCAGTTACGTTGTGGTGTTTGATGTCATCAAATCATCCTTCCGGTGATGGTGATTAACATGATCTCATGGTCGAAGAAATTAGGTTACTATGTATCAGAAAGCTTATAGCAAATGAACTATATTAAATGACTTGATCTTTATGCTACGCTTATCTATAGGAGTATGTCCATCACATCATTCTCCTAATGATATGACCCTGTTGTTAATAACATCTCTATGTTCATGATCAGGAAACCATGATCATATATTAACCAACAAGCTAGTTTAACAAGAGGCTTTACTAGGGACTCTTTTATGTTTACAAATCACACAAGTATTAATGTTTCCTGTTAATACAATTATAGCATGGTATGTAAACATTTATCATAAGTATGAAGATATGATAATAACCACTTTATTATTGCCTCCTGGGCATATCTCTAACAGGGGCAGCACCATGGCTGGGCGCATGGCCCCTTGGGTGCCCCCCTCTCCCTATAAAAGGAGCCCCTCTCCCTCTCTCTCACTCACACCTCTTCGTGAAGGATATCTCTTCCCCTCTAGTATTTATTCCCTATGGTCTTGGACTAGCAAGATATATGTTTTCGGTGTCTTTTCGGCAAGAAAGAGTTGTCCTTTCGCTATTGCTGGAGCGAGGAGGCGGAGGTTGCTCGGTGCCTCGAACATGTGTGTTTTGTGGCGCTAGGACTTCCTCTCGATCTTGAGATCGACAAGAGATCGTCTACATCAACCATGAGTTTGGACTCGTTAAGCTTTGTCGGTCTTCAAGGGTATGTTCTATACAGATGTATATCGGCCCGTTGCTTGTATCTAGTAGATAGATCTTGGTACATAGTTGTTCCCATCGTAGGAAATTTTTTGTTTTCTATGCTGCGAAAACTACAGTGGTATCAGAGCCGTATCTATGCGTAGATGCTTTGCATGGGTAGTACACATATGAGTATGTGGACGATGATGATCATTTTATTGCATCTTAGTTGTACTTTAGATATTGGTGGCATAGTGGGATGAAGCGGCCCAGACAAACTTTACATGTCCTCGCACATGAGACCTGTTCCACGCTTGACATGCAACTAGTTTTGCATAAGTGGCTAGCGGGTGTCTGTCTCTCCTACTATAGTCAATATCTAATTTCCAACGATTTGTCAATAATTTGGTTATCCTCGTTGTGGTTCATGTTCGTAGGTAAGAACGGTTCTATCTTCGAAAGCCCTAAGCCACGTAAAACTTGCAATGGATAAATTAGAGGCGTCTAGTTTAGATTGTTGCTGGGCTAGTGTCCTGATATGGTAATGTTGTAAGTAAAAGTATAAGTCGATACTCTTATAAAACACATAACATGTAAGTTCCATAAGACCTTGGCCTTACACATAGAGGTATGATGGCGATCATACCATGATGCACATGATAGAAATCAAGTGCAAGAACCATATCATTTCACTTATTAACATGTGATGTTTGATTGCATCTTATATTGCTAGTTTGGCGTTTTATTAGCATAATAAGATGACCCCTCATTTAGATATCAAGATAAAAATGTGTTCTCCCTTAAGTATGCACCGATTATGTTTCGTCGCTCCAAGACATCACGTGATGATCGGGTGTTCTTGGATCCACGATCATATTTCGGGTGTAAGACAGTTACACACGCGAATATTAAGGTTCTTACTTGGCGAGCCTAGTATGTACATACATGGCCTCGAAACACGAACCGAAAGGTTAAGCATGAGTCATATGGAAGATATGATGCCCATTTGATGCTGGCCTTTGAAGCTACACCGACTCACGTGATGATCGGACTTGGTGTAGTGGGTTTGGTTCATGTAATCACCAAAAAGACACGAGGGATGTCGTTTTTGAGTGGAAGTTCATTTCTAATTTGGATTAGTAGAACTCAATTTATCATAAATTCAAAGTTAATTTGCATAATTTGTTGTAGACATTAGCATTCGTTCACCACCTTATGCTTAGTTGTAATTGAGATAATAGAACTATAGAATTATGGATATTTACTTTACGAACTGGTATTGTATTGTGTTGAGTGTCTATCTAAAGTTTAAATTCCTATTGCAAACTTTCAGCAAACTCTGTTTACTCCGTGAAATTTAATAATTGGTATGAAATCAAGAGTAACAATTCCAGTGTTAGTATCTTATGTATCATGTTTGCCTCCATGATTCTTGATTGTTTTAATATCAAGTTTATCTAGGAGCTGAAAGAATTGTTTCAGAAACCATCATGTGTGACAGATATAACAATATCTAAAACAATGTTTTGGTTGCAATATGATAGAGTATAATGTATGTTCTCATATTGGATCAGAATTTACAAAGGTTGGAGATGCTAGACATCCTAATCATCCAAAAGGGTTTTGGAAATTAACGTTATACTCAAGATTTGTCTTGATAAGCTACATTAGCTTGATCATGAAAGTCGTCATGATAAGGATGAATAGAAGATGTATGTAAAGTGTTTACTACACTAAAGATTACTAAAGAATGGATTTTGAAAGAATACCAATCATTTTGATGATGGTGATATACTTCAAAGTGCAAGTCCAAAGGTATTATTATTTGAATATACACGCTTTGGACTATGTGTCATGTATATGGCGCCACTTTTGTTGTTGATATATTCTTTTAAAAGGAAAAAGGAAATGCTGAAAGAGAATCTATAAAATATATTTGGCAGAAAAGAAAAGACTGGAAATATCCAGTTTAGGTATATAGATGATATACATGTTATGGTTGTATTCTTTGCTTGTTAAACAATGTGGTTCTTGGGTATTGGATATCAAATTGGTTGGTATGAAATTTTATAAGGAACAACGCAATTCATAAACCACAATGGCCTAAGTAACTAGCAAGAGAATATATGATGATGTTCATCGAAAACAAACAAACCGTTGTTTGTATTTATCGTTGACATCAAAGCTTGACTTCAAGATTTGTTTTAATAATTGTTATTTAAATCAGGTATTATGAGAACAAAGGTTGTTCAAACAATTACCGTATTTCATATAAGATGGACGATTTACAAATCTAGTTGGAGAAATCACATCCATAAAGCTAATGCTAAAATGTCGCAAGACAAATGATTGGAAGATCACTTATGAAGTGACATCACCGTTTAAATTATATTGGAAAGAAAACATGAAGAAACTCCATTTTCATGGATTTTTGGAGTCTTTGATTTGATCAAATGACGCTTGTGAGACTTTCCTCAGGATAATTAAAACTTCGTTCAAATGCCAAAGAAGAACGATCGACTAAATTTTTGGAATTTATACATATCGATGTATATAGTCCATTATGTGTAGTCGTAAGCGATGGACTTCAACTTCATATGCTTTCTCCGGAAATTTGAGTGAATATTCACGTAATAAGAAAGAAGTATGAAATATTTGAAAATGTTTCAAATACTTTCAAGATGAAGTGGAAAATCATTGTAACAAGAAAATAAATGATTTATGATTTTATCATAAAGGGATTTATTTGAGTTACAAGTGTAACAAGAAAATAAATGAATTATATTTTATCATAAAGGGATTTATTTGAGTTGCAAGTTTAGCAAAACACCTATATTTACATCTCCCGAAACACCATAGGAGTATGGAGTGTTTGAGATTTGTAATAAAACCTTGTTTGACATGGTTGGATCAAAGGTGTTATATAAAATTGCCATTATTTTTTAAAATATTAAAGCTTTAGAGACTACCACTTTTACACTAAAAAGAGCTCCATCTTGATCCGTTGAAATGACACCATGGAAGTTGTGGTTTGGGGTAAAACCCAAGTTGTCATTTCTTAAATTTTGGTATGCTAAGCATAAGTAAGATGTTTACAACCAAAGTCGGATAAGCATGTATTTGTAGGTTATTTCGAATAACAATTGGTTATTCCTCCATAACACCAAGGACAAAAGGGTTTGTTGCTTGAAACGTCAAGTTTCTTGAAAAGGAATTTTTCGTAAAAGTTAAGTGGGAGGAAAATAGAACTTTGATAAGGTTAATGAACCTTAGCTAAATGTGCTGAGTTGCGCAGCGCCAGAAATCGTTCCGGAGGCAGTCATAATGCTCATAGCTTATGTGCCTCAAAGATTATGGTCACGGAGATCTAAGTTCCTATTGAACCAAGTAGGTCAGATAAACAATCAAATGCTGAGATTTGAGAGTAAATCATTATTGTTTGACAATGATGAACCGACTACATGCAAAGAAAAGATGATGGGCCCTGAATCTGTCAAATGGCTTGAAGAAATAAAATCCGTGATAGTTTCATACACGAGAAATCAAGTTTTGAACTTGGAAGACCCTCCGGAAAGGTGTAAAAATCTATCGGTCGTATTTGGATCTATAAAAAAACAGACATGGATGTTTTACATCTATGAAATAGTCGACATGTCGTAAAGTATTTTACGACAATGTTCAAGGAGTTGACTATGACAAGATTTGATCTTTCATAGCGATATTTAGTCTAGACGGATTAAAGTAGCAACCACTACATATAATTTGGTATATGGTAGATGAATAAACATAACAACGTTCTTCTAATAGAATGGTTACCTAGGACGTGTACATGACACGATCCAAAGGATTTTGTTAGTTCAAAGAATGCTAAAAGGGGCACGCAAACTTCAATGGTTGAAGTATGCATCGCGGAGTTGGAATCTTCACCGTGATGAAAAAGGAGTTTTTATCTAAAGACGATGAAGATGCTTGCATTTGCAAGAAATTAAGTGGGAGCGCTGAGACATATTTCTAATACATTATGTAGATGACATCTTGTTGATTGTAAATGATGTATCTTTTATTGACCAAAGGTTAAGAATTTCATTTCGATGAAAGACTTAGGCAAAAACCGAATATTTAGCATAAATGTCTACATGGATAGACTGTGACGCTAATATGGTTATGCCAAACGTACATATATGAGATATTGATGGAGTTAAATATAGAAACTACAAAAAAAGGTTCTTGTCGCATGGAAAATAATTGAATCAAGATTCAAGTGTATCGATACTTGATAAGTGAAACAAGATTCAAGTTCTTTGACACTTGATGAGTGAAATCACAAGGATGTTTTGATCAACCATACCATGATATTGACACATCCGGATATGTCCAATGCTCTAAGTGTTATGAGCATAAACCAGAATGAATCATAAAATGATCATTAGATGATAGTGAGGATATTCTTATGATCGTTTGGAAGAACTAAGAATATATTTGTGTAGAGGTGAAAAACAATTACAAATAGTTCATTGTAAAGTGTTACATTGATACTAGTTTTGTCACAAGATACAAATTAAGTTTATCTCAATTTAAACTATGGGTGACATGATAAAATCAATAATCAGTTTGATATAGTATCTCAATATCCATCGGGTCCCCGCAAACACAACATGTATGATTACAAATAGATGATCTTGATCATGAACGAAGCTCACAAGATCTAAACATGATAGCACAAAGGAGGAGAAACAACCATCTAGCTACTGTATGGACCCATAGTCCAAGGGTGAACTACTCACGCATCATACCGGAGGCTGGCATGGTGATGAAGAAGTCCTCCGGGATGATCTCTCCCCTCCGGCAGGGTGCCGGGAAGAGCTTTAGATCCCCCCGGTCTGGGGACGATGGTGGCGGCGGCTACAGATTATTTCATGGAGATATGATCAGGTGTTTAGGGTTTCTGCATCAGGGGCTTTTAAAGGCGAAGAGGCGAGGCAGGAGGGTGGCCAGGGGGCGCACACCATAGGGCGGCGCGCCCCAGGGTGTGGCCGCCATGTGGCACCCCTTCGGCTGCCCTTCGATCTCTGTGTTCGTTCTAGTAAAATATTGACTTTGGATTTTATCCCGTCCAATTTCTAGAATATTTCCTTACTAGATTTTCTGAGACCAAAAACAGCAAAAAAAAGGCAACTGGCACTGCGGCATCTGGTTAATAGGTTAGTCCTAGAAAATGTATAAAAAAACATCAAAGTGTAGACAAAGCAAAGCAAAGGTGATACTTAACAAGCATGGAACACCAAAAATTATAGATACGTTTACGACGTATCATAGGGTGACACACATAAGAAATACCGACACTATTTGGAGCAAATAAGATGCCAGAGAAAGAAAAAGAAAAAGAAAGCGCTGGAATTATTTCAATGGAAACCGAAATTGTTTCGGGTTAAATTGCTGAAATTGGTTCTGCGTGTGAAATTGAAATGTTACAAGGGGTTTTATGTCAATGTTTTTTAATTAATGTAATTAACAAAATGCTGAATAAATAAATAAAAGGTGTTTTATTTAATGATAAATTGCATTACATTTGGTGTAAATTTGATGGGATTGGAGTGCGATTTTTAGTGGAGGAAATGGAGAGACATTTGTGTGAGTGGGAGCTCCACTCACATGAATGGAGGAAGAGGTGGGTGCATCCTCTTTGGTCGACGGACATGGCCCTTGGGTGCCCCCTCCTCCTATAAAATGATCCCCTCCTCTCACTTCTCACTCACACCTCCTCGCGAAGGATCTCTCTCCCCCTCTAGTATTATTCCCCCATGGACTCAGACTAGGGAGATACATGTTTCCGGTGTCTTTTCCTGGAGAGAGGATTTGCTACTTCCGCTGCATTGCTGGAGTGAGGTCACGGAGGTAGCCGGGGTTCCAGATGTGTGTGCGATTACGGATGCTTCGCTAAGTTGCAGTACAGTCAGACTTCTATAAGATCTTGAGATCGGCAAGAGATTGACTAGATCACCAACGAGTCCATAGTCGTAAAGCTTTGTAGATCTTCAAGGGTATGTATTCTGGATGTATATTCACCCGTTGATTGTATCTAGATAGATGGGTCATGGCATATACAGTTCCCATCGTAGGAATTTTTGTTTTCTATGCTACAAACCTAAAAGTTAGAGGGATGACACAATGTGATCTACATCATCCAATAAACAACCTGTCCTTCAAGGTGGCGATCGACACTACTTTACCTTGTCTACCTGGAGCACTCCACCATTCACTTCCGATTCCACCTGGCTATGCTCGTGTCCCAGTGGATGATGATGGCTGTGAAATACCACCTCTTTTAGCCATATAAAATGTGCCATTTATCTCACATATCATGTTTCTTCTAGCTATAGCTATGCCTTATATGCATGACTTCTAGTTCTCATTTAATTTTGTATGAGCTTTGCACATTTAGTAGTTTAGGTAGAATTTTATGACTTTTGTTGTCTTTAACAGTGTGTAGGTATTGATGATGATTATAGATAAAACAAAGGCAAAAGGAACAAAGATAGCATAGTATGGAGGAGCTGTAGGGACCAGACTTAGCCATTTGAGAGGTTGAAAAAGTGACTTTTCAACTTCTCAAAATAAATATCCAAGACCATGGGGTTGTATCCCTCGACGATACGAATCCAACAAGCCCAATAACACCCAAAACGGAGTTCGTATAAAGAAATGGCGACAAAAATATGGAGGACATCTAAGGGTTTGACAACAAACTATACGACTGGAGCACAAATTTTGGCCATGTAGCTCCGGACGTATAGTTGCCAAAAAGGTCACAAACGAAGGGATTTCACCCTAGAAAATCTCTAGAACCTTCCCAAAGTCATATGACGGTATTGGGGGAACCCTAGGGAACCCCCAAGGCCTATATAAAGAGGGGAGGAGACAAGAGAGAGCCACCAAGCCATATCCTCCACCACGGCGATGCCGTGCCACCACCATAGACGCCTCCAATCAGATCTACACCATCACCATCACACAAGAGGAAAAGGGACTAGGATCTTGAAGTCCTCCACAACGATCTACATCTTCATCTCCATCAACAACGTCTCCATCACCGATCACCTTTGGTTACTTGTTGTAATTCTAGATTGAATCTTGGATTTGCACTTGTTCTCAATTGTATCACTATACTTCATCCATATTTAATCCATGTTGTTGATTGCCTTCATGTGTGAGTAGTTTCCTTTGTTCTTGGGGAGATGGAGAACAAATTGAGATAAATATTATTATGTGATATTGTTCATTATGTGTTTGTGTTAATTGTCTTCATCTTGATGTTGGAAGTTGTGCACCTCCTTAATATTTGCCTCTTGCGGGGACTTTATAAAGGTGATTACTTGTTGGTATACAAAAGGACTATATCACTTATTGTGACTATAAAATAGTTGTCATTATTTACGTACTAACTTGGGGAATCAAGGAGAACTCATTAAGACATGTCCATGCCATGGGAGAAATTCCTTAATAGCGTAGTAACACGATGGTTGTCTGTTATTGTTTGTTGTGGTTATGATGGATGATGTGAGCAGTGGTTGTTGCCTATTCATCCATATATGGAGCTCCTCCCACACATATCATAAATGGTCTTATTCATTATAATAATTTTGATCACTCTTTCTAATTACTAGCGGTGGATCCACTACTTCTTGAGAACTCTTTTCATCATCTTGCAAACCTTCGTAATCATAATCACATGCTCTTGTTTACTTACAGCTTTAGTTTAATTATTTTTATCCTATTTGAAAACCCAAAAATATATTTTACACAAAGCCCGCATTTTATCTTGTTACTTCAAAAGTTATTTAGCATTACTATTTTAGTATTTAGTTCAAGAGTTATTTATACTTCAGACTCCTGCTCCATGTGGGGTTGATATCTTTATTTCTAAACTAGCTACAAACAATCTGTGCACTTGCAGTCATCAAGCTATTTTCTGGCAACGTTGTTGGGGAGCTAAGCGTTGTAGGTCTTTTAGGTTTTGTTTATTTATTTTAGTTTTTCTAGATTTTGTTTTAAGCTTTCTTTATTTGCTGCATTTGTATTTTTCCTTTTGTTTACAAACCAAAAACCCATAAACAAATATCTGTCACTAATCATGTCTTTCAAGGAGACTAATTTTGAACAAGTGAAGCTCGGAATGGAGAAGGAGGAAATTGGTACTCCTAAATATCAATTAAAGAAGCAAGAGGCATTGAATAAATGGCTGATTTGGGTGAATGATTATTCATCCATACTATGTTCCTCATACCAATTTGTTTGTGAATACTGCGGATAAAGATCATATCACCTACCAATGTAAGTATAACATTGATCCCGCATTAGAATTTTATAATAGAGATGGGTTTAAAAGTTTAGTTAATATGAAGGTTCTAGAATTTGTGCTTTTTACTGGTTGTTTATAGTTTCTTAATTCTATGAAAAATATTCAAGAAAGATGCCAGAAGCTTGATGACATCGATAAAGAAGTTTATCCCATA
Source organism: Avena longiglumis (assembly GCA_030063025.1). Taxonomy (NCBI): domain Eukaryota; kingdom Viridiplantae; phylum Streptophyta; class Magnoliopsida; order Poales; family Poaceae; genus Avena; species Avena longiglumis. The sequence goes on from CP125977.1 coordinate 503,666,197, forward strand.
TATTCACTTTGCTATGAGAACTGTATGGATAATGCTTTAGTGATCACTGTTCATGAGGTTGGAAAGGTGAATTTTTTCAACTGCTCAAAATAAATATCCAAGAACATGGGGTTATAGCTCTCGACGATATGAATCCAACGAGCCCAAGAACACCAAAAACGGAGTTCGTGTAAAGAAATGGTGACCAAAATACAGAGGACATCTGCAGGTTTGACGACAACTGTACGGCCGGAGCACAAATTTTGGCCGTATAGCTCTGGACGTATAGTTGCCAAAAGGACGGAAACGACGGGATTTCACTCTAGAAAATATCCAGAACCTTCTCAAATTCATATGACGGTATTGGGGGAACCGTAGGGAACCCCAAGGCCTATATAAAGAGGGGAGGATCCAAGAGAGAGCCACCAAGCCATATCCTCCAGCACGGCGGTGTCCTGCCGTGGTGCCATCACCATATATGCTTCCAATCAGATATACACCATTACCATCACACAATAGGAGAAGGAACTAGGATCTTGAAGGCCTCCACACCGATCTATATCGTCATCTCCATCAACAACGTCTCCATCACCGATCCCCTTTGGTTACTTGCTGTAATTCTAGATTGAATCTTGGATTTGCACTTATTCTTAATTGTATCACCATACTTCATCCATATTTAATCCATGATTTTGATTTTCTTCATATGTGAGTAGTTTCCTTTGTTCTTGGGGAGATTCATAAACGCTAGTATGTGATTGAATTGAGATAAATATTATTATGCGATATTGTTCATTATGTGTTTGTGTTAATTGTCTTCATCTTGATGTTGGGAGTTGTGCACCTCCTTAAGATTTGCCTCTTGCGGAGACTTGATGAAGGGGATTAATTGTTGGTAGATGGAAGTATGATAGCACTTAGTGTGACTATAAATTAGTTGTCATTCTTTACGTACTAACTTGGGGAATCAAGGAGAACTCATCAAGCCATGTCCATGCCATGGGAGAAATCCCTTAATAGCGAAGTAACACGATGGTTGTCGGTTATTGTCTGTTATGGTAATGACAGATGATGTGAGCAGTGGTTGCTGCCTATCCATCCATATATGGACCTCCTCCCACACATATCATAAATGGCCTTATTCATTATAATAATTTTGATCACTCTTTCTAATTACTAGCGGTGGATCCACTACTTCCTGAGAACTGTTCTCATCATATTGCAAACCTTCATAATCATAATCGCATTCTCTTGTTTACTTACAGCTTTAGTTTACTTATTGTTCTCCTATTTGAAAACCCAAAAATATCTTTTACACAAAACTCGCATTTTATCTTATTACTTAGAACGTTATTTAGCATTACTATTTTAGCATTTAGTTCAAGAGTTATTTGTAGGGTTCGCAGCATAGAAAACAAAAAAATTCCTATGATGGGAACAACTATGTACCAAGATCTATCTACTAGATACAAACAACGCGCGGATGTATATCCGTAGAGAACATACCCTTGAAGACCGACAAAGCTTAACGAGTTAAACTCGTGGTTGATGTAGACGATCTCTTGTCGATCTCAAGATCGAGAGGAAGTCCTAGCGCCGCAAATCAGCAGCGCATCCGTGCTCGCACACACGTCATATGCACCGAGGAACCTCCGCCTCCTCGCTCCAGCAATGCAGCGGAAGCACAACTCTTTCTTGCCGAATAGCCACCGGGAACATGTATCTCGCTAGTCTGAGACCATGGGGGATAAATTCTAGAGGGGGGGGAGAGATCCTTCACTTTGGAACTCATCCAAATCCATTATGGAACTCACTTTCCATTATATTGTGCCACCCTTAGTTTAGATTGAGATAAACTTAATTTGTACTTTGTGACAAAACTAGTATCAATGTAGTACTTTTACAATGAACTAACCATCTATTTGTCACTTCTACAAACAATATATTCTTAGTTCTTCCAAAAGATCATAAGAATATCCTTACTATTGTCCAATGATCATCTTCCGAATCATTCTGGTATATGCTCATAATATTTAGAGCATAGGACATATCTGGATTTGTACATATCACAGTATGATTGATATAAATACTCTTTGTGATTTCATACATCAAGTATCAATCTATACTTGATTATTTGTTTCACTTTACCAAATGTCAATACACTTGAATATATCATCAACATTGAACTCATTCAATCCTTTCTGTGCGACAAGAAACTTTCTTGTAGTTTCTATATTGAACTCATTCAATATCTTGTCTATGTACTTCTGGCATAACCATATTAGCATCTATTGATGCCTAATGTTTGGGTTTTGCCTAAGTCTTTCATCGGGATGAAATTCTTAATATGTGTTAATAAAAGATACATCTTTTCTAATCAACAATATGTCCTCCACATAATGTATTAGAAATATGTCTTAGCGCTCCCACTTAATTTCTTGCAAACGCAAGCATCTTCATTGTCTCTGATGAAATTAAACTCTTTTAACAGTTTCATCATAGTGAAGATTCCAACTCCGCGATGCTCACTTCAACCATTGAAGTTTGCATATGCTTTTAGCATCCTTTGAATTAACAAAACCCTATGGACCGTGTTATGCACATGTCCTAGGTAACGATTCTATTAGAAGAACTTGTTTTGTTTATTCTACTACCATATAACAAAATTATATGTAGTGGTTGCTACATTAATCCGTCTAGACTAAATATCACTATGAAAGATCTGATCTTGTCATAGTCAACCTTTGAACATTGTTGTGAACTCTTTCCCAACATGTCGACTATTTCATAGATGTGCAACATCCATGTCTATTTATTTATAGATCCAAACACAACTGTAAGGTCTTACACCTTTCTCGAGGGTCCTTCAAGTTCAAAACTTGATTTCTCGTGTATGGAACTATCACGGATTTTATGGCTTCAAGCCATTTGACGGAGTCAGGGCCCATCATCGCTTCTTTGCATGTAGTCGGTTCATTATTCTCAAATAATGATTCAACCCTCAAATCTTGGTATTTGATTGTTTACCCGATCTACTTGTTTCAATAGGAACTTGGATCTCCGTGACCACAACCTTTTGAGGCACGTGAGCCATGAGTATTGTTGCTGCCTCCGGAACACTTTTCGGTGCTGCGCAACTTTGCACATATAGCTAAGGTTCTTTTAACCTTATCAAAGTTCTATTGTCCTCCCACTTAACTTTTCACGAAAAAATTCCTTCTCAAAGAAAATTGACGTTCTAAGCAACAAACACTTTTGTCTCCGGTGTTTATGGAGGAATACTTAACAGTTTATACAAAGACAGGTTCATCCGACTTTGGTTGCACACATCTTTCTTATGCATAGCATACCAATGTTTAAGAAAAGACAACTTGGATTTTATTCCAAACCATAACCTTATATGGTGTCATTTCAACGGATTATGATGAAGCTCTTTTTAGTGGAAAAACGGTAATCTCTAAAGCTTTTAATCTTTAAAATATAATGGCAGTTTTATATAAATTATACCTTTGATCTTACCATGTCAAACAAGGTTTAATTACATATCTCGAACGCTCCATACTCTTATGGTGTTTCGGGAAATGCAAATCCATGGAACGATTCCTTAAATCTTAGGTATTATGCTAAACTCTGTAACTCAAATATCTTCCTTTATGATCATTATCATAAACTGTTTATATTTTTGTTACAATGATTTTGCACTTCATCTTGAAAGTCTTTGAACTTTTCAAATGTTTCATACTTCATCCTTATTAAGTAAATATTCATATATTCACTCAAATTTTCGGAGAAAGCATATGAAGTTGAAATCCATCGCTCTTGACTACACATAATGGACTTCGTACAACAATATGTACAAATTCCAATAAGCTAGTCTTTCGTTCCCTTTTGGCCTATGAACGAAGTTTTAATTATCTCTAGGAAAGTTTCACAAGTGTCATTTGATCAAAATCAAATAGACTCCAAAATTCCATCCATATGGAGTTTCTTCATGTTTTCTTTCCAATGTAATTTAAACGGCGATGTCACTTCCTAAGTGATCTTTCAATCATTTTGTCTTTCGACATTTTTAGCACTAGTTTTATGGATGTGATTCCTCCAACGAGATTTGTGAATCATCCATCTTTTATGGATTACGGCAATTTATTTGAACAACCCTTTTGTTCTCATAATACCTGATAAAACAAATCTTTGAAGGCAAACTTTGATGTTTAACGAGCAACACAATAACCCTTTATTTTGTTCTCGATGAACATCATCACATATTCTTTTGCTAGTTACTTAGGCCATTGTAGTTCATGAATTGTGTTGTTTCGTATGACGATTCACACCAACAAATTCAGTATCAAATACTTAAGAACCACATTGTTTAACAAGCAAAGAATATAGCCATAACATGTATATCATCTATATACTTAAACTGAACAATTCTAGTCTTTTCTTTTCTGCCATATATTTATGAGATTCTCTTTCAGTATTTCCTTTTCTGTTTGAAAGAATCTATCAACATCAACAGTGGAGTCATACATATGACACATAGTCCAAAGCGTGTATAGTTAAATACCAATGTCTTTGGACTTGCACTTTGAAGTAGATCACCATCATCAAATGTTTGGTGTTCTTTCAAATTCCTTTCTCTAGTAATCTCTTGGTGTAGTAAACATTTTACCTACATCAAATATTCACCCTTATCATGGATTTATCCATGATCAAGTTACTTTTAGCTTGTAACGGTGAATCATGAGTATAATGTTGCTCTCCAAAACCTTTTGGAGGATTAGGACAACTAGTGTCTCCAACCTTTTGCAAATTCTCATCAAATATGAGAACATGACTTTTGTCATATTATACTCTATCATGTTGTAACCAAAACTTCGTTTCAGATATCACAATATCTTCCACACATCATGGTTTCTGAAACAACTCTTTCAGATCCTAGATAACCTTGATATTAAGACAATCCTTTGAATATCAAGAATCATGGAGACAAACATGATACTTATATACTAACATTGGAATTGTTACTCTTGTTTTAATACCAATTATTAAACTTCATCGAGTAACCGGAACTTCCTGAAAGTTTGCAATAGGACTTTTAAACTTTAGATTAACACTTCAAAAACAATACGATACCAGTTCGTAAAGTAACTAACCAGAATTCTATAGTTCTATTATCTCAATTATAACTAAGCGCAAGGTGGTAGCGGATGCCAATGACTACAACAACTATGCAAATTCACTTTGATTTAGTTTATGATAAATTGAGTTCTAATTAATAATTAAATTAATCTAGGTGAACTCCCACTCAAAACAATATCCCTCACATTGTTTTAGTGATCACACGAACCAAATCCACCACATCAAAACCGATCATCACGAGAGTTGATATAGCTTCAATGGCGAACAATCAACATGTTCATCATATCTACTATATGACTCATGCTCTACCTTTCGGTAATCCGTGTTCCTGAGGCCATGTGCGTACATGCTAGGCTCGTCAAGATCAAACCTTAGCTTCCGCATGAGAAAATCTGCTTGCCCACGTTGTATACACTTGCGGAATCTAACACACCCGATCATCACGTGGTGCTTCGAAACAACAAGCTTTAGCAACGGTGCTAACTAAGGGTGAACACTTTATGACTTGAAATTCATGTGCATGAGGGATCATCTTATAATGCTACCGCTGTCTACTAAGCAATACAAGATGCATAAAGGATTAACATCACATGCAATTCATAATATGTGATATGATATGGCCTTTCTTCTTTGTGCTTCCGATCTCCATCTTCAAGCACGAACATGATCTCCATCATCACCGGCATTGCATCAAGGTCAATGACGCTGCTCCATGGTTGTCGCCCACTGGCTTCAACTATTACAACTACTTTGAATAGACACGCGGGTCTTAACAGAAATTAAAGACAACCATATGGCTCCTGTCGGTTGCCAACTTACAATAAGGAACATTGCATACATCATATATAGTCACAATCATGGCCATATCACATCACAGCACACCCCTGCAAAACAAAGTTAGACGCCTCTACTTTCTTTGCATGTTTTATGTGGTTTGGGGCTTTCAATAAGTGTCGTTCTAACTTACGAACAAGAACCACAACATTGATACTAGTATTGTCAATCACCCGTTGTAAATTGGATCTTAACTATGCTAGGAGAAACATGCACCCGCAAAGCCACTTATGCAATACAAGTTACATGTCAAGCGTGGAGCAAGTCTCATGAACGATGTCATGTAAGGTTAGCCCGGGCCGCTTCATCCCAACATACCGCAAGATACAAAGTACACAAGAAGCAATCGACAATAAAAGCATCAACGCCCACAATGACCATTGTGTTCTACTCGTGCAACAGATCTACATATAGACACGGCTCGATACCCTTTGTAGGGGTTCGTAGCATGGAATACAAAGATTTTCTATCGCATACAAACAAACAAGCCAAGATCTATCTACTAGATTGTAGCAACGAGTCGATAGAGGAACTCACCCTCGAAGATTCCAAAGCGGTTAACGAGCAGATTCGTGGGTGATGTAGTCGTACACTTCCGATCTCAAGATCGCGTGAGCGATCCTTCCGCGCCACGTTCGGCGCTCCTTGATCGGTCACACGTTCGGTACTCGACGAAGACCTTCCTCTCCCTTGTTCCAGCAGCGGAGGTTGTAGCACTCTCCTCGCGATTCCGGCAGCACAACGGCGTGGTACCGGAAGTAGAGGGGAGATCCCGCAGGGCTTCGCCTTAAGCCGGTGCGAGTATGGTGGAGCTTATGAGAGAGAGGCTATTAGTGGTCTAGTAATTAGACACACCAATTAGAAGGCTCTAAACCAATTAGAAGGCTCTAAACCGCTGGCTAAAGCAATTAGAAGCTCTAAACCAAAACGGCTCTAAACCGGAGATCTAGAGTAGAAAGTTATGTGTCTATGGGAGCCTGCCCTCCTTATATGGGAGGGGTTCCTTGGCGCCAGGAGGGAGGAGTCCCTCCCAACTCGGCCTAGGGCTTGGCGGCCTGGAGGAGTCCAACTCCTCCTCCAGTTGGTTCCAACTCCTCTTGCTTGTTTCCACAGTTTCTTGTTTTGGCGGTTTGACTTTCAAACGGACATTTGACTTTTCTGTTTTAGGATTCAATTTAATCCTTTATTTGGGACAGCAAGAACACTTAGTACATGATGCAATCATTCAATGAGCAATGACACATTCATGTACCCTTCCCCGGAGTCTTGGGACAATCCGGAACCTTCTAGAACATTCCGATGAAAACACGGAATCATTCCCGAACTCGAAACGGGACTTTCCTTATATGAATCTTATTCTCCGGACCATTCCGGATCACCTCGTGATATCCCGGATCCCATCCGAGACTCGAACAACATTCGGTCTCTTTCTCATAATACCATAACTACTCAAACAACGTCGAATCCTTAAGTGTGTCTCCCTACGGTTCGTGAATTATGCGGACATGATCGAGACACTTCTCAACAATAACCAATAGAGGAATCTGGAAATTCATATGGCTCCCACATATTTCTCGATTACTTTGCGATCGAATGAACCACTTACATACGATACCAATTTCCCTTTGTCTCACGATAGTTTACTTATCCGAGGTTATGATCGTCGGTATCTCTGCATACCTAGTTCAACCTCGCATCGATAAGTACTCTTTTCTCGTTCCGTGATATGTGATCCCTTGTGACCAAGTCACATGCTTGCAAGCTAATTGGATGACATTCCACCGAGAGGGCCCAGAGTATATCTATCCGTCATGAGGATGGACAAATCCCTCTTGATCCATGTGTTTCAACCAATACTTTCCGAACACTCAATGCCACTTTTATAGCCACCCGATTCACGGTGTGGTGTTTGATGTCATCAAAGCATCCATCCGGTAAGGTGATATGCATGATCTCATGGTCGAAGGAATTAGGTTACTATGTATCAGAAAGCATATAGCAATTGAACTATTGAAATGACTTGATCTTTATGCTACGCTTATCTATAGGAGTACGTCCATCACATCATTCTCCTAATGATATGATCCTGTTGTTAATAACATCTCTATGTTCATGATCAGGAAACCATGATCATATATTAACCAACAAGCTAGTTTAACAAGAGGCTTTACTAGGGACTCTTATTTTAGTTTACAAATCACACAAGTATTAATGTTTCCGGTTAATACAATTATAGCATGGTATGTAAACATTTATCATAAGTGTGAAGATATGATAATAACCACTTTATTATTGCCTCTTGGGCATATCTCCAACATATTCATCCATATATGGAGCTCCTCCCACACATATCATAAATGGTCTTATTCATTATAATAATTTTGATCACTCTTTCTAATTACTAGCGGTGGATCCACTACTTCTTGAGAACTCTTTTCATCATCTTGCAAACCTTCGTAATCATAATCACATGCTCTTGTTTACTTACAGCTTTAGTTTAATTATTTTTATCCTATTTGAAAACCCAAAAATATATTTTACACAAAGCCCGCATTTTATCTTGTTACTTCAAAAGTTATTTAGCATTACTATTTTAGTATTTAGTTCAAGAGTTATTTATACTTCAGACTCCTGCTCCATGTGGGGTTGATATCTTTATTTCTAAACTAGCTACAAACAATCTGTGCACTTGCAGTCATCAAGCTATTTTCTGGCAACGTTGTTGGGGAGCTAAGCGTTGTAGGTCTTTTAGGTTTTGTTTATTTATTTTAGTTTTTCTAGATTTTGTTTTAAGCTTTCTTTATTTGCTGCATTTGTATTTTTCCTTTTGTTTACAAACCAAAAACCCATAAACAAATATCTGTCACTAATCATGTCTTTCAAGGAGACTAATTTTGAACAAGTGAAGCTCGGAATGGAGAAGGAGGAAATTGGTACTCCTAAATATCAATTAAAGAAGCAAGAGGCATTGAATAAATGGCTGATTTGGGTGAATGATTATTCATCCATACTATGTTCCTCATACCAATTTGTTTGTGAATACTGCGGATAAAGATCATATCACCTACCAATGTAAGTATAACATTGATCCCGCATTAGAATTTTATAATAGAGATGGGTTTAAAAGTTTAGTTAATATGAAGGTTCTAGAATTTGTGCTTTTTACTGGTTGTTTATAGTTTCTTAATTCTATGAAAAATATTCAAGAAAGATGCCAGAAGCTTGATGACATCGATAAAGAAGTTTATCCCATATATTCACTTTGCTATGAGAACTGTATGGATAATGCTTTAGTGATCACTGTTCATGAGGTTGGAAAGGTGAATTTTTTCAACTGCTCAAAATAAATATCCAAGAACATGGGGTTATAGCTCTCGACGATATGAATCCAACGAGCCCAAGAACACCAAAAACGGAGTTCGTGTAAAGAAATGGTGACCAAAATACAGAGGACATCTGCAGGTTTGACGACAACTGTACGGCCGGAGCACAAATTTTGGCCGTATAGCTCTGGACGTATAGTTGCCAAAAGGACGGAAACGACGGGATTTCACTCTAGAAAATATCCAACCTTCTCAAATTCATATGACGGTATTGGGGAACCGTAGGAACCCCAAGGCCTATATAAAGAGGGAGGATCCAAGAGAGAGCCACCAAGCCATATCCTCCAGCACGGCGGTGTCCTGCCGTGGTGCCATCACCATATATGCTTCCAATCAGATATACACCATTACCATCACACAATAGGAGAAGGAACTAGGATCTTGAAGGCCTCCACCGATCTATATCGTCATCTCCATCAACAACGTCTCCATCACCGATCCCTTTGGTTACTTGCTGTAATTCTAGATTGAATCTTGGATTTGCACTTATTCTTAATTGTATCACCATACTTCATCCATATTTAATCCATGATTTTGATTTTCTTCATATGTGAGTAGTTTCCTTTGTTCTTGGGGAGATTCATAAACGCTAGTATGTGATTGAATTGAGATAAATATTATTATGCGATATTGTTCATTATGTGTTTGTGTTAATTGTCTTCATCTTGATGTTGGGAGTTGTGCACCTCCTTAAGATTTGCCTCTTGCGGAGACTTGATGAAGGGGATTAATTGTTGGTAGATGGAAGTATGATAGCACTTAGTGTGACTATAAATTAGTTGTCATTCTTTACGTTAACTTGGGGAATCAAGGAGAACTCATCAAGCCATGTCCATGCCATGGGAGAAATCCCTTAATAGCGAGTAACACGATGGTTGTCGGTTATTGTACGTTATGGTAATGACAGATGATGTGAGCGATGGTTCGCCTATCCATCCATATATGGACCTCCTCCACACATATCATAAATGGCCTTATTCATTATAATAATTTTGATCACTCTTTCTAATTACTAGCGGTGGATCCACTACTTCACGAGAACTGTTCTCATCATATTGCAAACCTTCATAATCATAATCGCATTCTCTTGTTTACTTACAGCTTTAGTTTACTTATTGTTCTCCTATTTGAAAACCCAAAAATATCTTTTACACAAAACTCGCATTTTATCTTATTACTTAGAACGTTATTTAGCATTACTATTTTAGCATTTAGTTCAAGAGTTATTTGTAGGGTTCAAGACATAGAAAACAAAAAATTCCTATGATGGGAACAACTATGTACCAAGATCTATCTACTAGATACAAACAACGGCGGATGTATATCCGTGAGAACATACCCTTGAAGACCGACAAAGCTTAACGAGTTAAACTCGTGGTTGATGTACGATCTCTTGTCGATCTCAAGATCGAGGAGTCCTAAGCGCCGCAATCAGCGCATCCGTGCTGCACACGTCATATGCAGGAACCTCGCCTCCTCGCTCCGACAATGCGGAGCCTGACTCTTTCTTGCCGAATAGCCACCGGAACATGTATCTCGCTAGTGCGAGACCATGGGATAAATTCTAGAGGGGAGAGATCCTTCACGAGGAGGTGTGAGTGAGAGAGGAGAGGGGTGCCTTTATGGAGAGGGACCCCAAGGGGTGGCCACATGGGCTGCCCTTTCCCTCCCCTCATTCATATGGGTGGACACTCCACTCACAAAATTCCTTTAAATTCCCTCCACTCAAAATTGCTATTAAATTTCCACCAAATTTAATGCAAACTCTCATTAAATAAAACTCCTTTTATTTATTCAGAATTTTTTCAATTACTTTAATGACAAACATTCACATATAACCCCTTTCTAGAATTCCATTTCCCATGCAAAAACACTTTCTGCAATTTTACCCGAAAACCTATTTCGGTATCTAGTGAAATAAATTTCTGCGCTTGTTATTCTTTCCGGCATGAAACTTTTTCTCCAATTGGATTTCGGTGTCTCTTAAGTGTGTCACCCTACGGTTAGCGAATAATGTGGACATGATCGAGACCCCTCTCGGATAAAATAATCAGAAGCGGGATCTGGAGACCCATAATGACTCCCACACATTCAACGATGACTTTCTTGTGATCATCGCAACCTTTTATGCAAGTATCTTAATCCCTTTGTTTCGCGATATATTACATGTCCGAGATTCGATCATCGGTATCTCCATACCTAGTTTGATCTCATTACTGACATGCACTCTTTTCTCATTCCCGTGATATAACATTCTAGTGATCAAATCACTTGCTTGCAACCTAACCAATATGATATCACCGAGAGGGCCCAGAGTATATCTATCCATCATCGGGATGAACAAATTCCACTCTCGGTCCATGGGCCTCAACATAACATTTTATTAGTTCTGAACCCATCTTTATAATCACCCATTTACGGTGTGACGTTTGATGTTATCAAGAAACTCTTCCGGTGTTAGTGATTGACATGATCTCATGGTCTAAGGATTAGGATCACTTCGTAAGTTGTTATAGCAATATAAACTCAATGACTTTGATCGTAATGCTATACTTCGGATGAATGTTCATCACACCATTACACTAATGTTTTGATCCCGTTATTAACAACATCCAATGTCCATGATCAGGAAACCTTGATCATCTTGTTAATCAACGAGCTAGTTTATGTGTATTATTATGTGTATTCCAAGTATATGATAGATGTTTATTTTGCATGCTATAATTGTATTAATACGGAAACGTTAATACATGTGTGTTTAATAAACAAACAGAAAGTTCCTAGTTATGCCTCTCTCATAAACTAGCTCGTTGATTAACAAGATGATCAAGGTTTCCTGATCATGGACATTGGATGTTGTTAATAACGGGATCACAACATTAGTGTAATGGTGTGATGAACATTCATCCGAAGTATAGCATTACGATCAAAGTCATTGAGTTTATATTGCTATAATAACTTATGAAGTGATCCTAATCCTTAGACCATGAGATCATGTCAATCACTAACACCGGAAGAGTTTCTTGATAACATCAAACGTCACACCGTAATGTGGTGATTATAAAGATGGATTGAACTAATAAAGTGTTATGTTGAGGCTCATGGATCGAGTGGAATTTGTTCATCCCGATGACGATAGATATACTGGGCCCTCGGTGATATCACATTGATTAGCTTGCAAGCAAGTGATTTGATCACTAGAATGTTATATCACAGAACGAAAAGAGTGCATGTCAGAACGAGATCAAACTAGGTATGGAGATACCGATGATCGAATCTCGGACATGTAATATATCATGAAACAAAGGTATTAAGATACTAGTAAAGGTTCCACGATCACAAGAAAGTCATCGTTGAATGTGGGAGTCAAGATGGGTCTCCGCTCGATTATTGATCCGAGAGGGGTCTCGATCATGTACGCATTATTCACGAACCGTAGGGTGACACACTTAAGAGACACCTACATCCAATTGGAGAAAATGTTTCATGCCAAAGAATGAACAAGCGAATTTATCTCACTAGATACCAAAGTGTTTTCGGGTGAAATTGCATAAAGTGGTTATGCATGTGAAATAGAATTCTAGCAAGGGGTTGTGAATGTTTGTCATTAAAGTAATTGACAAAATTCTGAATAAAATAAAAGAGTTTTATTTAATGAGAGTTTGCATTAAATTTGGTGGAAATTTAATGGGAATTTGAGTGGACTTTGAGTGGAGGGAATTTAAAGGAGATTTGTGAGTGGGTGTCCACCCACATGAAGAGGGGAGGCAGCCCCATGCCGGACACCCCTTGGGGTTCCCTCCTCCTATAAAAGGAGCCCTCCTCACTTGTCTCACACACCTCCTCGTGAAGGATCTCTCCCTCTAGAATTTATCCCCATGGTCTCGGACTAGCGAGATACATGTTCAGTGGCTATTCGCAAGAAAGAGTTGTGCTTCCGCATCATCCTGGAGCGAGGAGGCGGAGGTTGCCTCGTGTGCGAACGGATGCGCCGCTGATTTGGCGCTAGGACTTCCTCTCGATCTTGAGATCGGCAAGAGATCGTCTACATCAACCACGAGTTGAACTCGTTAAGCTTTGTCGGTCTTCAAGGGTATGTTCTCTACGGATATACATCCGCCCGTTGTTTGTATCTAGTAGATAGATCTTAGTATATAGTTCACATCGTAGGAAAAATTTTGTTTTCTATGCTGCGAACCTTACAGTGGTATCAGAGCCGTATCTATGCGTAGATACTTTACACGGGTAGTACACATATGAGTATGTGGGCGATGATGATCATGTTGTTGCTCCTTTGTTGTAATTTTGGATATTGGTGGCATAGTGGGATGAAGCGGCCCGGACAAACTTTACATGTCCTCGCACATGAGACATGTTCCACGCTTGACATGCAACTAGTTTGCATAAGTGGCTAGCGGGTGTCTATCTCTCCTACTATAGTCAATATCTATTTTGCAAGCGAGTTGTCAACAATTTGATTATCCTCGTTGTGGTTCATGTTCGTAGGTAAGAACGGTTCTATCTCGAAAGCCCTAAGCCACGTAAAACTTGCAATGGATAAATTAGAGGCGTCTAGTTTAGATTGTTGCTGGGCTAGTGTTATGATATGGTAGTGTTGTAAGTAGAAGTATGAGATGATACTCTTACAACACACATAGCGCGTAAAATCCATAGACCTTGGATTTACACATCTAGGTATGATAGTGATCATACCACGATGCACATGATAGAGATCATCTGCGGGAACCATATAATTTCACTAATAAACATATGATGTTTGATAGCATCTTATATTGCTTGTTTAGCGCTTTGTTAGCATAATAAGATGATCCCTCATTTAAATATCAAGATAAGAATGTGTTCTTCCTTTAGTATGCATCGATGTTTTTTCGCTCCAAGACATCACGTGATGATCGGGTGTTCTTGGATCCACGACCATATTTCGGGTGTAAAACAGTTACACACGCGAATACTAAGGTTCTAACTTGGCGAGCCTAGCATGTACAGACATGGCCTCGGAACACGGACTGAAAGGTTAAGCATGAGTCATATAGTTGATATGATGCCCATTTGATGCTCTCCTTTGAAGCTATACCGACTCACGTGATGTTCGGACTTGGTGTAGTGGATTTGGTTCATGTAATCACCAAAAAGGCACGAGGGATGTCATTTTTAAGTGGGAGTTCATTCGTAATATATATTAATTGAACTCAATCTATCATACACTTAGTCTAAACTTTACAAATTCTGTTGTAGATGGCACCACCTGCTTTTAATTTCAATGTGTTCATGGAGAAAAAGAAACTAGCAACGAACGGTAGCAACTTTACCGAATGGGCCATGAATTTGAGGATTCTCCTCTCTGCTGCACAAAAGCAATATGTGCTAGAAGCGCCGTTAGGCCGCCCACCTTTAGATGATGCCCCTGACGAGGAGAAAAATGTCTATCAGACTCGTCAGGAGGACCACAACTTAGTTCATTGCGGCATATTGTATGGGCTGGAGCCGGAACTTCGAAAGCGTTTCGAAAACGGCAATGCATTTGATACAATGGGTGAGTTGAAAATGATTTTCGACACACATGTCAGAGAGAGCTACAACGCTCGAGAAAATTTCTTTATCTCAGATGATGGAAGAGCACTCCGTTAGTGAGCATGTACTCAAGATGTCGGGTTACGCCGATAAGCTTGTGTCCTTGGAAATATCGATTCCCATTGACTTAGGCATCCATCGTGTTCTCAGGTCTCGCCACCTAGCTATAAGAGCTTCGTGATGAACTATAATATGCAAGGCATGAAGAAGTCTCTCCCGAGCTTAATGCTTAAAACTATGATGGAGATCAAAAGGAACATCAAGTGTTGATGGTCAATAGGAACACTGGTTTCAAGAAAGACAAGAAGGGAAAATGGAAGGAAGTAAGGCGGCAAGCCTTTGCAGCGCTGAAAGAAACCCCGAGTTGGACCTAAGTCTGATTCCGAGTGCTACTATTGTAAGGGGACTGGCCACTAGAAGCGCAACTGCCCCAAGTATCTGGCAGACAAGAAGGCCGGCAAGGCAAACAAAGGTATATATGATATACATGTTATTGATGTGTACTTGACTAGTGATCGCAGTAGCACCTGGGTATTTGATACCGGTTCAGTTGCTAATATTTGTAACTCGAATCAGGGGCTGCGGAACAAGCGGCCGCTAGCAAGGGGTGAGGTCAATATGCGTGTCGGCAATGGATAAAGCGTTGATGTGATCGCCGTCGGAACGCTGCCTCTCCACTTACCGTCGGGATTAGTTATAAACTTGAATAAATGTTATCTGGTGCCTGCACTGAGCATGAACATTGTATCTGGATCGTGTTTGATGCGAAGTGGTTATTCATTTAAATCCGAGAACAATGGTTGTTCCATTTATATGAATGAAATCTTTTATGGTCATGCACCGATGATGAATGGTTTATTTCTATTGGATCTCGATGATAATGTTACACATATTCATAATATTGATGCTAAAAGGATTAAACTTAATGATGATATATCCGCATATATGTGGCACTGCCGTCTAGGTCATATTGGCGTTAAACGCATGAAGAAGCTCCATTCGGATGGACTTTTGGAATCACTTGATTATGAATCATTTGATACATGTGAGCCATGCCTAATGGGCAAGATGACTAGAACGCCGTTTTCCGGTTCAATGGAACGAGCGACAGATTTATTGGAAATCATACATTCTGATGTATGTGGTCCAATGAGTGTGTCGGCGCGAGGTGGATATCGTTATTTTGTTACTTTCACGGATGATTTGAGTAGATACGGTTATATCTATTTGGTGAAACACAAGTCTGAAACCTTTGAAAAGTTCAAGGAATTTCAGAATGAAGTGGAAAATCATTGTAATAGAAAGATCAAATTTCTATGGTCCGACCGTGGAGGTGAGTATCTAAGTTACGAGTTTAGCACTCACATGAAAGAGTGTTGAATTGTTTCACAACTCACACCTGCCGGAACACCACAGCGAAATGGTGTGTCGGAACGTCATAATCGTACTTTATTAGATATGGTTCGATCTATGATGTCTCTGACAGACTTGTCGTTGTTATTTTGGGGTTATGCACTAGAAACTGCTGCATTCACTTTAAATCGGGCACCATCTAAATCCGTTGAAAAGACACCGTATGAATTGTGGTTTGGAAACAAACCTAAGCTGTCATTTCTTAAAGTTTGGGGTTGCGATGTTTATGTGAAGAAACTTCAATCGGATAAACTCGAACCCAAAGCGGAAAAATGCGTCTTCATAGGATACCCTAAAGAAACTATTGGGTATTCCTTCTATCACAGATCCGAGGGCAAGGTTTTTGTTGCCAAGAATGGATCCTTTCTAGAGAAAGAGTTTCTCGCGAAAGGTGTGAGTAGTCGGAAGGTAGAACTCGAAGAGGTTGTGGAACCTTCTCTTCAAAGTATGGCGAGTAGCGCGGAAGTTGTTCGGAGTTGGCTCCACACATTGAGAGGGAACTAATGATAATGATCATGAAACTCCGAAAGAGAGTACTACCGAACCTCGCAGGTCAAACAGGACGCGTGCAGCTCCCGAGCTGTACGGAAATCCTGTCATGAATTTCATGGTTGATGAAAATGATGACCCTGCGACGTATGAAGAAGCGATGATGAGCCCGATTCCAACAAATTGTTAGAAGCCATGAAATCCGAGATGGAATCCATGTATGAAAATCAAGTTTGGAACTTGGTGGAATTACCTCACGACCGAAAGGCCATGGAGAACAAATGGATTTTCAAAAGGAAAAGCGTCTTGATGGTAATGTGACCGTCTATAAAGCTCGACTTGTCGCAAAGGGGTTTCGACAAATTCAAGGAGTTGACTACGAGACTTTCTCTCCGTAGCGATGCTAAAGTCGATTAGGATTATGTTAGCAATTCTGCATATTTCGATTATGAAATATGGCGGATGGATGTCAAAACCGTTTCTCAATGGTAATATTGAAGAAGAGTTGTATATGATACAACCAAAGGGTTTTGTCGATCCTAAGGATGCTAACAAGGTGTGCAAGCTTCAGCGATCCATCTATGGATTGAAGCAAGCATCGAAGTTGGAATCTCCGCTTTGATGAGGTGATCAAAGAGTTTGGATTTGTCCAAACTTATGGAGAAGCTTGTATTTACAAGAAAGTGAGTGGGAGCAATGTGGCATTTACGATATTATATGTGGATGACATATTATTGATCGGAAATGATATAGAACTTTAAAAAATGTTAAAAGTTATCTAAACAACAAATTTTCAATGAAGGACCTAGGTGAGCGTCATACATATTAGGCATAAAGATCTATAGAGATAGATCTAGGCGCCTAATAGGGCTATCATAAGTACATACCTTGATAAGATTTTAAAGAAGTTTAAAATGGACGGAAGTAAGAAGGGTTCTTACCTATGTTGCAAGGCAAGACATTGAGTAAGACTCAAAGTCCGGCTTGAAAAGAAAGAGAGAGATAATGGACAAAGTCCCTATGCTTGACCATAGGCTCTATAATGTACACCATGCTATGTACAAGACCGATGTGGCACATGCTATTAGTTTGACTAGTAGGTACCAATCGGATCCAGTTGAACCGGATAGCGGTCAAGAATATCCTTAAGTACTTACGAAGAACTAAGGATATGTTTCTTGTATCTGAGGTGAAGAAGAGCTCGTCGCTAAGTGTTATGTCGGCTAGCTTTGACACCGATCCGGATGAACTCTAAGTCTCAATCCGGATCGTATTTCTCATGAATGGCGGAGCGGTTAGTTGGAGGAGCTCCAAACAACCTGTGGTAGCGGGATCAACAACGGAGGCGAATATGTTCTTTGCCGAGCGGCTCAGAAGCGCTTTGGATGAAGGAGTTCATATCCGAACTAGGAGTGGTGGCAAACGTTGGACCCAATGGTGATCTATTGTGACAACAATGGTGCCATTGCCAATGCCAAAGAGCCAAGGTCTCACAAGCATTCCAAGCATATTAAGCGCGGTTTCACTCCATCCACGAGCATGTCAAGAATGGAGATATAAAGATTTGTAAAGTACACGGATCTCAATGTAGCAGATCCGTTCACTAAAACTCTCCTAGAGCAAAACATGATCAACACCGAACTCAATGGGTGTTAGATTTATCACTATGTAACTAGATTATTCTCTAGTGCAAGTGGGAGGCGAAGGAATATGCCCCGAGAGGCAATAATAAAGTGTTTATTATGTGTATTCCAAGTATATGATAGATGTTTATTTTGCATGCTATAATTGTATTAATCTGAAACGTTAATACATGTGTGTTTAATAAACAAATGAAAGTTCCTAGTTATGCCTCTCTCATAAACTAGCTCGTTGATTAACAAGATGATCAAGGTTTCACGATCATGGACATTGGATGTTGTTAATAACGGGATCACAACATTAGTGTAATGGTGTGATGAACATTCATCCAAGTATAGCATTACGATCAAAGTCATTGAGTTTATATTGCTATAACAACTTACGAAGTGATCCTAATCCTTAGACCATGAGATCATGTCAATCACTAACAGGAAGAGTTTCTTGATAACATCAAACGTCACACCGTAATGTGGTGATTATAAAGATGGATTCGAACTAATAAAGTGTTATGTTGAGGCTCATGGATCGAGTGGAATTTGTTCATCCCGATGACGGATAGATATACTGGGCCCTCGGTGATATCACATTGATTATCTTGCAAGCAAGTGATTTGATCACTAGAATGTTATATCACAGAACGAGAAAAGAGTGCATGTCGATTGAGATCAAACTAGGTATGGAGATACCGATGATCGAATCTCGGACATGTAATATATCGTGAAACAAAGGGATTAAGATACTAGCGTAAAAGGTTCCGACGATCACAAGAAAGTCGTCGTTGAATGTGTGGAGTCGTTATGGGTCTCCGGATCCCGCTCGATTATTAATCCGAGAGGGTCTTGATCATGTCCGCATTATTCACGAACCGTAGGGTGACACACTTAAGAGACACCGACATCCAATTGGAGCAAATGTTTCATGCGAAAGAATGAACAAGCGCAAGAATTTATTTCACTAGATACAAACAGGTTTTGGGTGAAATTGCATAAAGTGGTTATGCATGTGAAATAGAATTCTAGCAAGGGTTATTTGTGAATGTTTGTCATTAAAGTAATTGACAAAATTCTGAATAAAATAAAAGAGTTTTATTTAATGAGAGTTTGCATTAAATTTGGTGGAAATTTAATGGGAATTTGAGTGGACTTTTGAGTGGAGGAATTTAAAGGAGATTTGTGAGTGGAGTGTCCACCCACATGAAGAGGGAGGGCAAGGGCCAGCCCATGCGCCGCCACCCCTTGGGGTTCCCCTCCTCCTATAAAGGAGCCCCTCCTCACTTGTCACTCACACCTCCTCGTGAAGGATCTCTCTCCCCCTCTAGAATTTATCCCCCATGGTCTCGGACTAGCGAGATACATGTTCCCGGTGGCTATTCGACAAGAAAGAGTTGTGCTTCCGCTGCATCGCTGGAGAGAGGAGGCGGAGGTTGCTCGGTGCCTCGAACGTGTGTGTGCAGCACGGATCTGGCTGATTTGCGGCGCTAGGACTTCCTCTCGATCTTGAGATCGGCAATAGATCGTCTACATCAACCACGAGTTGAACTCGTTAAGCTTTGTCGGTCTTCAAGGGTATGTTCTCTACGGATATACATCCGCCCGTTGTTTGTATCTAGTAGATAGATCTTGGTATATAGTTCACATCGTAGGAAATTTTTTGTTTTCTATGCTGCGAACCCTACAATATTGTCAAGAACATTTTAGTGGGAATGCACTTGTGATAAATAGTAAGGATCTATGTAAAACAATAGTTCCCGAAACTAGCATTTTTCAGGAACCACTAGATAATAAGGAGGAACACCAAAAAGGTGAGGTTGAAGACAAACATCATTCTACTAATAATAAGTTTGCTTATGATGCCTTAGTCTCTAGTAATGATTCTTATTGTGTTGAAACTAAAGATAATTTATCTGCGGAGGCTTTGTGCCTAGATACTCATTTGGAGAACTCTAATAATGATGAAATGGAGATAAATTCTTGTAGTATTAATGAGCAGGTTTCGGGAGAGCACGTCTTTGATGAAATATTTGTTGATGATGCTTCTTTTTGTGATTGGATTGATAATCTAGAACTGATGAACTTGTTAACAAGGGTGATGAACTAGAGAATAGAGACACTTTTGAATTTTTCCCTGCTCCTAAAGATCAGTATTATGAAGTGTTCCCTCATGATAGTGTAGCCCAAGAAGACTATTATGAATTGTATCCTGATGATTCTATTAAAGGAAAAATGTTTGAATTTATATGTAAATA
Organism: Avena longiglumis; assembly: GCA_030063025.1. Lineage (NCBI taxonomy): Eukaryota > Viridiplantae > Streptophyta > Magnoliopsida > Poales > Poaceae > Avena > Avena longiglumis. The sequence goes on from CP125977.1 coordinate 503,686,912, forward strand.
TATAATCCTTTTGTTGAAGCTATCTAGGGAGGTATGATCACCACACCTGGTGCATCAATCATTATTTGTGAGCAATAACACATTGATCTACATGACTTCGATGCACCGTAAGCGAATGAGACTTCGACCAGGCTATATAGTAAGTGCTCCAAACCTCTTTTGGAGGTAAGAATAAATAATTCTCCGACTGCTATCTATTGAAATAATAATGGAGAAAATCCTGGCTACTTGGTTATAAGAAAGCGCTTCCCGGGAGGCAACCCAGAAGTCATTAGGTGTCTTTTTTAGTTTTGTGTCTTGAGTCTTGATGCATTCATGTTGCATTGGCATGTTTATTCTTTGCATGATTTGCTATTAGAAATATCTCGTTGTAGTTTTCAAAAGGTAGAATTTATTTTTACTATGTGTTTCATAACTTGGTTGTACTGAAATCCCATCCTATACATGTTAATGTTGGTCGAAAATTTAAACTGTTATTTTTCTGTCAAAACATGGTGTTTGTTTAAGTTTCAGGATAATAAAGAATTCTTGAAGAAAAAAATTGGCGAGTAGAGAAGGTTTAACAACCAACTATACGGCGGGAATAAAAATTCCAGCCGTATAGTTGCGGCCGTATAGTTACCTATGCCTTCGTCAATTTTCTTGCAAAGTATATAGAAGGTTTAACGACCAACTATACGGTGGGAATAAAAATTTCGGCCGTATAGTTCCGGCCATATAGTTAACGATGACTTTGTAAAATTTTCTTTTCAAGGTACATAAATTTTAACGACCAACTAAACAACAGGACCGATTTGATCCGGCCGTATAGTTGCAGCCGTATAGATATGACACCTGCTTCGAATTTGTATTTTAGGTCACTGCATGTTCGACGACCAACCATATGGCGGGAAATATTTTTCCGGCCATATAGTTCCGGTCGTATAGTTGCTGTGAACACGATTCCAAGTTCTGGGTAAGGTAACTAAAGAGAAGCCGAGCATATGTAAACAATAAAGTTCTACCTCAAAAACTTCCTAGACTGTAATTCTCTATATAACTTCATGTTTTCTTTTTTACTTTCTTTTTGTCGGTTGGGTGAACGGACTTCGTTCGTACACAAAACCGATGTCTTTTATTTTGTGTGTTATTTTCGTATGGACTTGAACCTTGTGTGACGACGTGTACGGTAGTGCCAACCGTGCAAACACTCGCATGAGCCACTTGGTTGCTTCAGTTCAACATGCCTACCTATTAATGTCTGGTAAAATTTTCCAACTCGAACCTCTTTTAATAAGCACATAGGGGCTGCACACTCGTGTTTCATATTTTGTCTCACTTGCACTTCATCAAAATCTGGGAGTATGTACAACTCTTGAACCTAGTTTTTTGACTTAAGTGTGGTGCTTAGGTTGATGAACCGACTTCGTGGGACTTGTATTTTTATCACTTGTGAGCTAATCCCCGTGCCTTCAAAAACACAAAATGTTTTATTTTCTTCTTACTTTCCAAATAGGTTCCCAAGGGAGGTAGCCACCATGCTATATCAATAAATATACGATAAAGCAAAGGTTCTTTGTCCATCAAAAGAGAGGTTACTTATACCTCAATGGTAAAGTGTGTCACCCTTTGTCACATCCCAAGATTTTCCAAATCTTGTAATGTGAAAATAAAGGAATAAAATAAAACTTTGTTGATTTTCAGAACCAGAAGAAACTTTTTGGATTCAATTAGAACTTCAAACCCATTGGAATTAAATAAAATCCTAAAAGGATTTAAAGAGTTAAACATTTAGCAAAAGTAAAATAAAATGTTTTGGAATTACTATTTTGATCTTTAAATAAAAGATTTGTTTTACAAAAGAAAAGTGGATTCATAAATAAAGATTATTTTATGAAGCCAAATTAAACCTTGGCCAAGCTTTGGAAATTAAAACATTTTTTTTTTCTTGAATAAAAATAGCAAAGTTTGATTTAAATAAATTAATAAGAATTTAATATCCAAACTTATTCAAATAAAAGGTTTTTACCATTTTAATTAAAATATCAAAAAAAAACTTATTAAATCATTTAAATAAGTTATTCCAAATATTTTATTCTCACATAAAACCTACTGAAGTGTTTTGTCTTTATTTTAGATGTCAAAATAAATATTTTAAATAAAATAAATCCTAATTGATTTTTGATGAAGATCTATTATATTAAAATATTAATAGACCCTAAAATAAAATATTATTTTGTTTTAAACAAGTTTCCAAATATTATTTATTTTCAAATAAAACCTACTGATTTGGTTTTGGAAATATTTGGATCCCAAATGGAGATTTGGTTATTCAAATCAAACCCTATTTTATTAAATAACAAAAGATTCATTTTATTTAATTAAAGATTGGATTTTAAAAGAATAAAAATTATTATATTGATTTTAGATTTTGGTTCATGTTACTAAACAGAACTAATTTCATAGTTACAAAATTGGATGAAGGTTTGAATTGTTTTGATTGCTTGGAAATTGTTTGAGATTCAAAACAGAATATAGAAATAGAAAAAGGAAAAGAATCAGAAACAGAAAAAAAAATAAGAAAGAAATCGACCCAACCCAACAGCAGCCCACCTAGCCCACATGTTCCCACGCCCGAACCGTTTTTCCTCACCGCTGAAACAGCCCGCAAAGCCACTGACTGGTGGACCTCCTCCTCGCTCATTTTCCCACTGACCGACCGGCCCCACTCCTCTTGTTCTTCCTCTTCACCCGCGCGACCCCTTCTTCCTCCCTCGACGCTGTTTCCTGCCGATGAATGCGCAGACTTAATTCACCTTAACGCGACCACCGTTACTCGATTTGATCACGCAGTCTTAAACGCCAGTGACTCCTCCTCCTTTTCCCTCTGCCTCATTCCCCAAGCACGCCCCAGGCCGCCCCAATTCCTGCTCGAGCTCCTCTGTTCCGACCACCGTCTCCGGCCAATTCAGACCAGTACACGCCACCCCCTGCCTTTCCGAGCACACGAGCACGTTCACCACTCCCAGACGCATTCCCCTGTACCTGCCGTTCAACCATGGGCGCCCCGGAGCGTCGGCTTTGACAAGCTCCGACAGCGCCGCCGTCTGTTTCTTCTCCGACGACGTTTTCCAGGTGAACCAGACCGCCCCTTCACTTCTCGTTCACGCATACAACGTTGTCTTGGTCCTGCGCATCTGACCGCGCCTTCGTTTTGCCTTAGGGCAATCTGCAGCAACGTCCTCGACCTCAACCAGAGCCACCACCGCCAGAACGAACTCCGGCGAGAGATTCCACCTGACCCCGTGCGCCCCTTGCCACATCGACCACACGTCGAGCACCACCTCATCCTCGCGAACACGGTAAGCGCCACCTCCATCTTCCTTGCTTCCTAGAACCACCGCGAGCACTTTGTCTGGCCGTCGCCGCCGTCCACCGCCGCGCAGCGCCGCCCATCTGTGACCGAACAATAGCAACCGTAGGATCTTAATCCAACGCCTACGATAGGTCACTTAAGCCACGAAGAGGTATGCGCCCTGTGCCGTGCGATCAAACTAGATCCTGCGGTCCACGTTGCCGATCCGGCCGAAACGGTATCGTCCAGTTAAAACACGCCGCGTGTCACCTATTTTGTTTAAAAAAAAATTTGAAAACAGAATTAATTGCAAACTACAAACCCTTGTATCTTTGGATCCACACGTCTAAAAATTGCAAATTTTATGTCGTTGGATTCAGGAGAGCAAGCCCTAGCCAACTGTGGCCTTAGTTTAGAAAATAGTATATGTTAGTTTGCTTGATTTTTCAGATTCTTTTGTGAACTTGTTTAGAGTATAAAAATTGTTTAAAATTGATTTTAGGGTTAAAACTTTTGCAAAATGGTTTGTTGTGACCTTACTGACCCTAGGAACCAACCCATGGTTTTGAAAATGAAATTGGAAAAATTTAGAATGGATTAATTGAATTAGTCTATTTCTAGCTAAGTAAAGATAATGGTTTTATTATGAAAAAGGATTTTGGAATAAAAACTTTGAGAAAATATTTAATTCAAAGCTACTGACCCAAAACACCAAGTCTTGAGAGTTAGAAACTTTTGGTGAGAAACTTAAAGATTTTTGATTTGTTAAAACCATTTTCCACCATATAAAATGTTGAATGGTTTTTTTTAAATAGTTTTTGGGCAAAACCCTCTAACTAATGACTTTGCCACTTTGGTAAATGACCAATTTGGACCTTCCAAAGTTTAGAAACCTAGTGGAGACCATCCTTGCAATAGAACCATCCTTTGCGTAATTATGCACGACTTAGATTCCATTGCTTTGTGAGAGTGAAATTGTTTATTTGACTTTGGTTTGGAATGTTAGTTGATTTTGTGTTTGCTTGATTGACTTGTAGTGAATTTAGCAAAGTGTGAGACTAACAAAATCAAGGAGAGAACCACCATTCCCTACCAAAAAGGCAAGTTACACTATCATACAAAAGTCCTACTATTTTCATTATACTTAGTGGATTATGAAAACATGCATGAAAAAGATATCTTTATACTTATGCTATGCTAAATCCTAATAGGATTCCCTATACATTCCTTAGTGAAAATATTGTTGTTGTTCATGCTTAGCCGTGCTTTATTTTGAAAAGAGATACATGTTGAGATTTTACAAAGGTTGAGAAAAGGACTTGTGTTTTACATAATAAAACAAGGACTCAATGAACCACCTAGGTGGTGGATACTTTAAGTTTTGGAGAAGGTGGAAACAAAAGGAACCATGGCTATGGGAATCATTTTTGTTGTGCTCCAAAAGAAAACCACCTAGGAAACTTAGAGATTGAACATGTTTCTCCAATCGTGGCTTTCGTGTGCAACCACATGCTATTATGGCTCTGGCTTAGTCAACTACATTGGGAAGACCCATGCACTGTCTTCAGTTAACTGGACATGGGGATCTGGAATGCTTCATGGGTGCTGAAGGCAAGCTAGCAATGGTGTATGGGAGGACCCTTTGGAAAGACTTCGTCGCATTCTCAATCTGCCAGTACTCCATCTTGGTGAGCACTAATCCAAGAGGCCCTTTGGTGGCATAAGGATGGGACTGTGACATGTGGGTAAAGTGTACTCCTTCTGCAGAAGTTAACAAAATCTAAGTACTTAGCCGTGTCCCCGGTTATGGACAATACTGAGCAACTAAAGTTTGAACCATGGGAGATCTCGACATTCCAACTTTTAATATAAAAACTTGATGCACTTGGGGGTACCAAGGAATTCAAAGAGATTTTGTTAAGCTTGATACACTTGGGGTTACCAAGGTGCTCAAGAGATTTTACTTAAAGCATGATGTACTTGGGGTTACCAAGGAACTCATGAGATTTCTATGAAACTTGTTGCACTTGGGGTTACCAAGTAGCTCAAGAGATTTTGACAAGGACTTGGACACTTGAGTTTCTACCAAGGAGTTCAAGGAACTTGGAAAAGAGATTTGACAAAGGACCAAAACCATTTTGAAAAGATAGGATAAATGTTGCTTTATGCAAAGAAGCCTTAAACTCTACTTAGCCAAATATGCATGTATTGATAGGATCCACTCATAATATACAAAGTAGTGAAACTTGCCAACACAATTCAAATGTATTGACCTTTGTGGCTGTAACTTGTAATGTTGCAGGTTTGATTGTCTTTAATGAAGATTGATTGATTAGGATTACAAAGTCTACAACCAACATCTGCTTGTGGCACTTTGAAGATGAAGGACCCATGACTATAGTTATTCCGCTGCAAAGTAATGTAATAGCCAAATGAGCTATGTAAGATGTAATAAAAATTATGTTATTCCTGGTTATAAAGTTATGTTATGACCTTTGTATCTTGATATTACATCTTAACTGTGGATGCTAGCTATTGATCCAGGGACTAGCATTATAAACACAGGGGGCTCTATCTTATTAAATATTGGGACCTCTTCAGATGGTATCAGAGCATTGTGTTGCCTGTAGGATTTGTAAACCCTAGGATTGGACAAAAACCCTTAGAAAAATAGGAGTTGTCTTAATCCAAAACTTATTTACAAAAATACTTGTAAACTCTCTCCTCAACCATTTTGGCTTAACTCTACACCTCTTCTACTTCAACTTGATGGAAAAACCTACCCATGGCCAAAGACTACACCATGTTCAAAGGACTTCTTCAACTCCTTCAACTCTAATGACTTCAACATCTTCAGCATATTCATCAAGGGCCTCCAACTTGGATACCACCAAGTACTACAAGAGAAACAAGGAATTATTGCTCAAGATTTAGAGACTGAGGGAATGCAAAATAAGAAGGAACCATCAACAACTTTGAAGTATTGCAACCAAGAGCTTTTCTCAAGGAAACCGTAATCCCATACAAGAAGAATCATGAAGGAAGGAAAGATCACAAGTGAACCATATAGTTTGACCACCATAATTTAGTTAAGTCAAACAGCCCAACCTAAGTGGTGTAACAAAAATGTTTTGTTGACTAAGTTTGTGCTTGAACCTTCATTGAGTGAAGTGTTTGGTTTGTGATTGCATGTACATTGCTTGTGTGAATTGTGGTTTGTGTGATTAGAAATAATTCCTTAGAAATATCTTGCCTATTCTAATCTCCCTTCAACCCAAACAGATGACTACTCCAAGAGACTCCAACAACAAGGTTGATGACATCAACACCAACCAAGAGGACAGCATGAAAGAGCTCATAGCAACCCAGAACCAGTTAAACCAACTGACAGCTCAGTTCATAGCCAACAATAGTGATAAAGATCCAACACTGCAAAAGTTTTTGGAGGAACAATCCCAACTGATGCTTAAGGTGACTAATCAAATGATCTACATGGAAGAAAACTATCCCAAAATAGTTTATGATAACAAGGATGACAAGAATATTGTTCTAGATGGAGCACCAGCTTGCATTATTTTTGGAGACAAGGATCATACTTCCAAGGAGCATGAAGGTCAATGCCCTTACTGTGAAGAAAATCATCCTGTTGGACAATGTCCCACCTCTCAAGCTACTTGTTACCTTTGTGAAGGAAACGACCATGTCCCTATCCAATGCCCCATCTACACCATGGTAGAACAAAGGAAACAAGAAGGATCCAAGTCTACCAAAGGAAAAGGACCACTTATACCTCCAAACAAGACAACCTAATTCAAAGGATCAAAGAAACCCAAGAAACCAAGACCAGACATGAACCTGGTGCAATGTCGTAAATGTAAGGAAATGGGACACTATTCCAGTGAGTGCCCAGAGAACAAGAAGAATAAAGAGATTGACCAAGTGTGGTGCAACAACTGCAAAGAGTTAGGCCACTATGTAGCAACTTGTCCACAAGAGCCACGTAAAGAACTCAAGGACATCCATTGTTTCAACTGCAAGAATCCAGGACATTATGCAAGCAACTGTCCAGAAAATATGAAGAACAAGTTGAACAAGCCTATGGAGAAACTCAACCTTGGCCCATGAGTCAAGTATGGAAACAAAGAACATTATGCAAAAGTTTGCTTAGAGAAGTTTCCCCAGGATCCCAAGAAGGACAATATGTAATTTTTGTTTGAGAATTTTTAAGGGTGGTAGTACCCTAGTGGTTTTGAACCTGCTTGTAACCCTAGCCTCCCCAAATCTCGGGACAAGATTTATTTTAAGGGTGGTAGCCTGTCACATCCCAAGATTTTCCAAATCTTGTAATGTGAAAATAAAGGAATAAAATAAAACTTTGTTGATTTTCAGAACCAGAAGAAACTTTTTGGATTCAATTAGAACTTCAAACCCATTGGAATTAAATAAAATCCTAAAAGGATTTAAAGAGTTAAACATTTAGCAAAAGTAAAGTAAAATGTTTTGGAATTACTATTTTGATCTTTAAATAAAAGATTTGTTTTACAAAAGAAAAGTGGATTCATAAATAAAGATTATTTTATGAAGCCAAATTAAACCTTGGCCAAGCTTTGGAAATTAAAACATATTTGTTTTTTTGAATAAAAATAGCAAAGTTTGATTTAAATAAATTGATAAGAATTTAATATCCAAACTTATTCAAATAAAAGGTTTTTACCATTTTAATTAAAATATCAAAAAAAAACTTATTAAATCATTTAAATAAGTTCTTCCAAATATTTTATTCTCACATAAAACCTACTGAAATGTTTTGTCTTTATTTTAGATTTCAAAATAAATATTTTAAATAAAATAAATCCTAATTGATTTTTGATGAAGATCTATTATATTAAAATATTAATAGACCCTAAAATAAAATATTATTTTGTTTTAAACAAGTTTCCAAATATTATTTATTTTCAAATAAAACCTACTGATTTGGTTTTGGAAATATTTGGATCCCAAATGGAGATTTGGTTATTCAAATCAAACCCTATTTTATTAAATAACAAAAGATTCATTTTATTTAATTAAAGATTGGATTTTAAAAGAATAAAAAATATTATATTGATTTTAGATTTTGGTTCATGTTACTAAACAGAACTAATTTCATAGTTACAAAATTGGATGAAGGTTTGAATTGTTTTGATTGCTTGGAAATTGTTTGAGATTCAAAACAGAATATAGAAATAGAAAAAGGAAAAGAATCAGAAACAGAAAAAAAAATAAGAAAGAAATCGACCCAACCCAACAGCAGCCCACCTAGCCCACATGTTCCCACGCCCGAACCGTTTTTCCTCACCGCTGAAACAGCCCGCAAAGCCACTGACTGGTGGACCTCCTCCTCGCTCCTTTTCCCACTGACCGACCGGCCCCACTCCTCCTGTTCTTCCTCTTCACCCGCGCGACCCCTTCTTCCTCCCTCGACGCTGTTTCCTGCCGATGAATGCGCAGACTTAATTCGCCTTAACGCGACCACCGTTACTCGATTTAATCACGCAGTCTTAAACGCCAGTGACTCCTCCTCCTTTTCCCTCTGCCTCATTCCCCAAGCACGCCCCAGGCCGCCCCAATTCCTCCTCGAGCTCCTCTGTTCCGACCACCGTCTCCGGCCAATTCAGACCAGTACACGCCACCCCCTACCTTTCCGAGCACACGAGCACGTTCACCACTCCCAGACGCATTCCCCTGTACCTTCCGTTCAACCACGGGCGCCCCGGAGCGTCGGCTTTGACAAGCTCCGACAGCGCCGCCGTCTGTTTCTTCTCCGACGACGTTTTCCAGGTGAACCAGACCGCCCCTTCACTTCTCGTTCACGCATACAACGTTGTCTTGGTCCTGCGCATCTGACCGCGCCTTCGTTTTGCCTTAGGGCGATCTGCAGCAAAGTCCTCGACCTCAACCAGAGCCACCGCCGCCAGAACGAACTTCGGCGAGAGATTCCACCTGACCCCGTGCGCCCCTTGCCACATCGACAACACGTCGAGCATCACCTCGTCCTCGCGAACACGGTAAACGCCACCTCCATCTTCCTTGCTTCCTAGAACCACCGTGAGCACTTTTTCTGGAGGTCGCCGCCGTCCACCACCGCGCAGCGCCGCCCATCTGTGACCGAACAATAGCAACCGTAGGATCTTAATCCAACGCCTACGATAGGTCACTTAAGCCGCGAAGAGGTACGCGCCCTGTGCCGTGCGATCAAACTAGATCCTGCGGTCCACGTTGCCGATCCGGCCGAACCGGTATCGTCCAGTTAAAACACGCCGCGTGTCACCTATTTTGATTAAAAACAAATTTGAAAACAAAATTAATTGCAAACTTCAAACCCTTGTATCTTTGGATCCACACGTCCAAAAATTGCAAATTTTATGTCGTTGGATTCAGGAGAGCAAGCCCTAGCCAACTGTGGCCTTAGTTTAGAAAATAGTATATGTTAGTTTGCTTGATTTTGCAGATTCTTTTGTGAACTTGTTTAGAGTATAAAAATTGTTTAAAATTGATTTTAGGGTTAAAACTTTTGCAAAATGGTTTGTTGTGACCTTACTGACCCTAGGAACCAACCCATGGTTTTGAAAATGAAATTGGAAAAATTTAGAATGGATTAATTGAATTAGTCTATTTCTAGCTAAGTAAAGATAATGGTTTTATTATGAAAAAGGATTTTGGAATAAAAACTTTGAGAAAATATTTAATTCAAAGCTACTGACCCAAAACACCAAGTCTTGAGAGTTAGAAACTTTTGGTGAGAAACTTAAAGATTTTTGATTTGTTAAAACCATTTTCCACCATATAAAATGTTGAATGGTTTTTTTTAAAATATTTTTTGGGCAAAACCCTCTAACTAATGACTTTGCCACTTTGGTAAATGACCAATTTGGACCTTCCAAAGTTTATAAACCTAGTGGAGACCATCCTTGCAATAGAACCATCCTTTGCATAATTATGCATGACTTAGATTCCATTGCTTTGTGAGAGTGAAATTGTTTATTTGACTTTGGTTTGGAATGTTAGTTGATTTTGTGTTTGCTTGATTGACTTGTAGTGAATTTAGCAAAGTGTGAGACTAACAAAATCAAGGAGAGAACCACCATTCCCTACCAAAAAGGCAAGTTACACTATCATACAAAATTCCTACTATTTTCATTATACTTAGTGGATTATGAAAACATGCATGAAAAATATATCTTTATACTTATGCTATGCTAAATCCTAATAGGATTCCCTATACATTCCTTAGTGAAAATATTGTTGTTGTACATGCTTAGCCATGCTTTATTTTGAAAAGAGATACATGTTGAGATTTTACAAAGGTTGAGAAAAGGACTTGTGTTTTACATAATAAAACAAGGACTCAATGAACCACCTAGGTGGTGGATACTTTAAGTTTTGGAGAAGGTGGCAACAAAAGGAACCATGTCTATGGGAATCATTTTTGTTGTGCTCCAAAAGAAAACCACCTAGGAAACTTAGAGATTGAACATGTTTCTCCAATCGTGGCTTTCGTGTGCAACCACATGCTATTATGGCTCTGGCTTAGTCAACTACATTGGGAAGACCCATGCACTGTCTTCAGTTAACTGGACATGGGGATCTGGAATGCTTCATGGGTGCTGAAGGCAAGCTAGCAATGGTGTATGGGAGGACCCTTTGGAAAGACTTCGTCGCATTCTCAATCTGCCAGTACTCCATCTTGGTGAGCACTAATCCAGTAGGCCACTGGTGGCATAAGGATGGGACTGTGACATGTGGGTAAAGTGTACCCCTTCTGCATAAGTTAACAAAATCTAAGTATTTAGCCGTGTCCCCGGTTATGGACAATACTGAGCAACTAAAGTTTGAACCATGGGAGATCTCGACATTCCAACTTTTAATATAAAAACTTGATGCACTTGGGGGTACCAAGGAATTCAAAGAGATTTTGTTAAGCTTGATGCACTTGGGGTTACCAAGGTGCTCAAGAGATTTTACTTAAAGCATGATGTACTTGGGGTTACCAAGGAACTCATGAGATTTCTATGAAACTTGTTGCACTTGGGGTTACCAAGTAGCTCAAGAGATTTTGACAAGGACTTGGACACTTGAGTTTCTACCAAGGAGTTCAAGGAACTTGGAAAAGAGATTTGACAAAGGACCAAAACCATTTTGAAAATATAGGATAAATGTTGCTTTATGCAAATAAGCCTTAAACTCTACTTAGCCAAATATGCATGTATTGATAGGATCCACTCATAATATACAAAGTAGTGAACCTTGCCAATACAATTCAAATGTATTGACCTTTGTGGCTGTAACTTGTAATGTTGCAGGTTTGATTGTATTTAGTGAAGATTGATTGATTAGGATTACAAAGTCTACAACCAACATCTGCCTGTGGCACTTTGAAGATGAAGGACCCATGACTATAGTTATTCCGCTGCAAAGTAATGTAATAGCCAAATGAGCTATGTAAGATTTAATAAAAATTATGTTATTCCTGGTTATAAAGTTATGTGATGACCTTTGTATCTTGATATTACATCTTAACTGTGGATGCTAGCTATTGATCCAGGGACTAGCATTATAAACACAGGGGGCTCTATCTTATTAAAGATTGGGACCTCTTCACCCTTGTTTTTAACTAAGCTTAGGGAGGTAACCACTTATCACACTCTCTTTTGGAAACTGTATTTTATCTTTTCTTTTGGTGATATACTCAAGTTTGGTTCTCGCAAAGTTCTAAGATTGGGGAGGTTACTTCTACGTGTGTAGAGTCTTGTGCAATGTTCATATTTGATGAAAGTTTAATGCAATCATGTATCCCTCTATTTTCGAATGCTTGCTTAAGTGAGTCTAGTTTTGTATTTATATGGGGATACACTTGCTCATGATAGGCACCATAGGAGCTGACTTAGAGCTTGTATGCATCTTGCCAAATTGTTTATCAAGCTTGTGACAATATTTGTGATCCTCTAGAAAATATTGCCACAATCTCTACTCTTGGAAAGAATGAATACTTGATCAAGATCTTTTGAAATGTGTTGGTTGTCACCTAATAGATTTGTCTTAAATAAATAAGTTATGCTCGAACCCATAGTATTAAAAACAATAGAATTGATAGTTTGCTTACGGAAGGAGTTGTCAATTGGAAATGATATTTCAAGGTTTTGAGTTATATGCTAAATGAGGTGTTGTTTAATTGTCATAAGAGTTTATCCTTAAAGATACTCAACACCATAGATGTAATGATCGACTTGATGGTACTCGTTGAAAGGATTTGTTTGAAGAAACTAATGTTTAGCAGTAATTGAGATGCATGCCAAATCTTGACCTGTTTATTAAAGTATGATATTGCTTTACGCGTGTCTGCACCACTGTCGCACAACATGGGATGATAACAACTCCATTGGCCTTTGAATAATCCAAAAAGAGGAAATTGTAGGAGTTTTGCTATGAGTTGCCTAATATATGTAGCAGAAATGCTATATTTGGGTATGCATTGGTATTCTCATGGGCCTGCGTTCAAAGCAAAAGAGGGAATACTCCTATGACTGTTATGAGAAATCAAACCTTGGTAATGGTCACAAGCATCCATTCCTAGCCTGTACAGTCTGATTAAACACACTAAGTTTTGGCATGATCTCATTACTGATGGACTAAAGTTTTAGAAAGATAAAGAATAAAAAATGAGTGTTTGATAGTCATGATTCATTGATGTGGATGAACAATGAGACACTCTAATGTTATGCTTTTTTTGACATGTTTTTGCATTTCCTTTTGGCATAAATCTTGTTACTAAGAGATAAACTTTTTGAAAGTTCAATAACTGATGGTTGCACTTGAGAGCCTTAACTGAATGATATGATTGGGTAGAATCGATAAAATTTATTCCTATTTATGCTTGACATCTATTTGTGACTAAGTTTTGTGTCATAAAAATAGTGATATGAAAAGTTATACAAAAGGTGCAATAAGAGGATCACAAGTTTGTTTGCAAGTTAGATTCACTTTTCACATGGAGCATATAAGTTTTGATGAATCTTTAATGGTTTTTATAACTGAGCTTGTGTTGCCTTGTATGAATACATGTTTTATATCTTCGAGCATGTAGAAGAAATAAGGATGCAAGGCATTGATTTTCAATGATAAGCTATTTCATAACCATTAATTTATTATCGACCCTTCTTGCTCGAGGAAGAGCAACGTCTAGCTTGGGGAAGTTGATGGCTATTAAATTGTAGGGTTCGCAGCATAGAAAACAAAAAATTCCTACAATGGGAACTATGTATCAAGATCTATCTACTAGATACAAACAACGGGAATATGTATATCCGTAGAGAACATACCCTTGAAGACCGACAAAGCTTAAAGAGTTAAACTCGTGGTTGATGTAGACGATCGCTTGCTGATCTCAAGATCGAGAGGAAGTCCTAGCACCGCAAAACAACAGCGCATTCGTGCTCGCACACACGTACAAGACACCGAGCAACCTCCGCCTCCTTGCTCCAGCAATGCAGCGGAAGCACAACTCTTTCTTGCCGAATAGCCACCAGGAATATGTATCTCGTTAGTCCGAGACCATGGGGGATAAATTCTAGAGAGGGAGAGAGATCCTTCATGAGGAGGTGTGAGTGAGAGAGAGGAGAGGGGGTGCCTTTTATAGGAGGAGGGGGCACCCAAGGGGGTGGTCGCCAGCCATGGGGTCTGTCCCCTCCCCTCCTTCATTCATGTGGGTGGACACTCCACTCACAAAAATCCTTTCAATTCCCTCCACTCAAAATCCCACTCAAATTCCCATTAAATTTCCACCAAATTTAATGCAAACTCTCATTAAATAAAACTCCTTTTATTTATTAAGAATTTTGTCAATTACTTTAATGACAAAGATTCACATATAACCCCTTGCTAGTATTTCATTTCACATGCAAAAACACTTTCTGCAAATTCACCCGAAAACTTGTTTCGGTATCTAGTGAAATAAATTCCTGTGCTTGTTATTCTTTCCGGCATGAAAATTTTGCTCCATTTGGATGTCGGTGTCTCTTAAGTGTGTCACCCTACGGTTCGCGAATAATGAGGACATGATCGAGACACTTCTCCGATCAATAATCAGAAGCGGGATCTGGAGACCCATACTGACTCCCACACATTCAACGATGACTTTCCTGTGATTGTCGGAACCTTTTATGCTAGTATCTTAATCCCTTTGTTTCATGATATATTACATGTTCGAGATTCGATCATCGGTATATCCATACCCAGTTTGATCTTGTTACTGACATGCACTCTTTTCTCCTTCCCGTGATGTAACATTCTAGTGATCAAATCACTTGCTTCCAAGCTAATCAATGTGATATCACCGAGAGGACCCAGAGTATATCTATCCGTCATCGGTATGAACAAATTCCACTCTCGATTCATGGGCCTCAACATAACACTTTATTAGTTCTGAATCCATCTTTATAATCACCCAGTTACGGTGTGATGTTTGATGTTATCAAGAGACTCTTCCGGTGTTAGTGATTGAAATGATCTCATGGTCTAAGGATTAGGATCACTTCGTAAGTTGTTATAGCAATATAAACTCAATGACTTGATCGTAATGCTATACTTCGGATGAATGTTCATCACACTATTACACTAATGTTGTGATCTCGTTATTAACAACATCCAATGTCTATGATCAGGAAACTTTGATCATCTTGTTAATCAATGAGCTAGTTTATGAGAGAGACGTAACTAGGGACTTTCTGTTTGTTTATTAAACACACATGTATTAATGTTTCCGTATTAATACAATTATAGCATGCAAAATAAACATCTATCATATACTTGGAATACACATAATAAAAACTTTATTATTGCCTCTCAAGGCATATTCCCTTCATAAATACCACCTATTTTATCCATATAAAATGTGCCATTTATCTCTCATATCATGTTTCTTCCAGCTATAGCTATTCCTTATATGCATGACTTCTAGTTGTCATTTAATTTCGTATGAGCTTTGCACATTTAGTAGTTTAGGTATAATTTTATCACTTTTCTTGTCTTTGAAATGTGTGTAGGTGTTGATGATTATGTATAAAACAAAGGCAAAAGGAACAAAGAGAGCATAGTATGAAGGAGCTGCAGGGACCAGACTTAGCCATTTGAGAGGTTGAAAAGGTGAATTTTTCCAACTTCTCAAAATAAATATCCAAGACAATGGGGTTGTAGCCCTCTACGAGACGAATCCAACGAGCCCAAGGACACCCAAAAGGGAGTTCGTATGAAAAAATGGTGACCAAAATACGAAGGACATCTCCAGGTTTGACGACCAACTATACGGCCGGAGCACAAATTTTGGCTGCATAGCTCCGGCCATATAGTTGCCAAAAAGGTCGCAAACGATGGGATTTCGCCCCAAAAAAGCTTTAGAACCTTCCCAAAGCCATATGACTGTATTGGGAGAACCCTATGGCACCCCCAAGTCCTAGGTAAAGAGGGGAGGAGCCAAGAGAGAGTCACCAAGCCATATCCTCTACCACGGCGGTGCCCTTCCGCCGTGCCACCACCATAGACGCCTCCAGTAAGATCTACACCATCACCATCACACAAGAGGAGAAGGGGCTAGGATCTTGAAGGCATCCACACCGATCTATATCGTCATCTCCATTAACAACGTCTCCATCACCGATCCCCTTTGGTTACTTGTTGTAATTCTAGATTGAATCTTGGATTTGCACTTGTTCTCAATTGTATCACCATACTTTATCCATATTTAATCCATGATGTTGATTGCCTTCATGTGTGAGTAGTTTCCTTTGTTTTCGGGAAGATGGAGAAACCCTAGTATGCGATTGAATTGAGATAAAGATTATTATATGATATTATTCATTATGTGTCTGTGTTAATTCTCTTCATCTTGATGTTGGGATTTGTGCACCTCCTTAATATTTGCCTCTTGCGGGGACTTGATGATGGGGATTATTTGTTGGTAGACGGAAGGATGATAGCACTTATTGTGACTATAAATTAGTTGTCATTCTTTACGTACTAACTTGGGAAATCAAGAACTCATCAAGCCTTGTTCATGCCATGGGAGAAATCCCTTAATAGCATAGTAACATGATGGTTGTCGGTTATTGTCTACTGTGGTTATGACGGATGATGTGAGCAGTGGTTGCTGCCTATTTGTCCATATATGGAGCTCATCCCACACATATCATAAATGATCTTATTTATTATAATAATTTTGATCATTATTTTTAATTACTAGCGGTAGATCCACTACTTCTTGAGAACTCTTTCCATCATTTTGCAAACCTACGTAATTATAATCGCATGCTCTTGTTTACTTATAGCTTTAGTTTACTTATTGTTCTCCTATTTGAAAACCCAAAAATATCTTTTACACAAAACTCGTATTTTATCTTGTTACTTAGAACGTTAGTTAGCATTACCATCTCAGTATTTAGTTCAAGAGTTATTTAGACTTTAGATTCCTGCTCCCCGTGGGATCGATATCTTTATTTCGAAACTAGCTACAGACGATCTATGCACTTGCAGTCATCAGATGACCTAGAGGAGGATTATGAGGACCTAGAGATTGACATCGCTACACCTGAAGGCCATAAGAAACTGGGAGATGTCAAGCGCCACATCATTCTATGGAAAAATATGTACATCAAGTTTCCAGTCTCGGCGCCAAGGTTGATGGCTCCGAAGAATCCAAGTCCAGCCCCCGATGATCGGCAACCTCCAACTCCACCCCTCGACGAGAGGGATGTCGATCGCGGAAGCGCGAGTACATCTTGATCTCTGCCTTGAAAAAAATGGAAGGCCGTTGCTTCCCCGCGCCCCACTCAGAAGAAAGGTAGTACAGCGAAGATAGTCGACATTCCGCCAGCTCTTTCCAAGAGACCTTATGACAGGACTGATGAGGAAAATGCCGCGGTAGTGGCTGCCTACAATAAGGCTTTTTTGCCGCAAAA
Organism: Avena longiglumis; assembly: GCA_030063025.1. Lineage (NCBI taxonomy): Eukaryota > Viridiplantae > Streptophyta > Magnoliopsida > Poales > Poaceae > Avena > Avena longiglumis. The sequence continues at coordinate 503,704,234 of CP125977.1, forward strand.
AAGCCTGAGCCAAAGCAGGTATTTGATGAAAAAAACAAAAAGTGGGCTAAGTCCTTTATTGAGGAACCATCCCAAATATCGATGAATCTGGAATCAGACTATAACCACAAAATTATTAAGCAAGCAAGTGCTAACAAGTCTAAGCAGAAAAAACTAGTGTAAAAGCGGGAAACAAATTGCCTAGCTCGGACAATAGAAGAATCAATCGGTCCCCCCGCTCATAGTGAGTTCAGATATCGACAAGGCCTTCAGAGCTGATATGGATAAGGACATGCAACTATTGGACCCCATAGCAATAGCTGCTGCTAAACTAATCGGTATCACTGTAACACAAGCCAAAGAAAATGCTACCGGAGCAGGTATGTCTCTTGGTTAATATTTAGGCTATGAAGAAAGCCAATGGGTGAGATAACACGAAATTATGTCAAAGGGCTGCCTATGGTCAGTAATGAGAAGAACACGCGTCTATCAACATATATGCGAAATCTACATGACTAGTACACCGTGCAATCATCAAACCAGCACTCGAAAGAATGGATTTTGATGGACGTTTGAGTGGAGCATCACTTCAAAACTTAGTCGATACAGATTCAAATGAATAAACTATTTCAGTTATACAATCAACACGTCGCCCTCGACTCGGTTGCTATTGTCTGTAAGTGATTTATTTCTGTAATTAAGTCTCTAGATTATCTCGTTCATTGCATGTAATATATTATCCTGACTATATATTCTTTTGTATGCTATTATATTATGCAGAATGAAGATGCTTAAATGCAAAAGAGCTAAAAAATATGACGTTGGATTAATTGACCCATATATTATTAATGAATATACATTACACTGTTGGATATATGCCCAAGAGGCAATAATAAAGTGGTTATTATCATATCTTCACACTTATGATAAATGTTTACATACCATGCTATAATTGTATTAACCGGAAACATTAATACTTGTGTGATTTGTAAACTAAAATAAGAGTCCCTAGTATAGCCTCTTGTTAAACTAGCTTGTTGGTTAATATATGATCATGGTTTCCTGATCATGAACATAGAGATGTTATTAACAACAGGATCATATCATCAGGAGAATGATGTGATGGACATACTCCTATAGATAAGCGTAGCATAAAGATCAAGTCATTTCAATAGTTCAATTGCTATATGCTTTCTGATACATAGTTACCTAATTCCTTCGACCATGAGATCATGCATATCACCTTTACCGGATGGATGCTTTGATGACATCAAACACCACACCGTGGCGGGTGGTTATAAAGGTGGCATTGAGTGTTCGGAAAGTATTGGTTGAGACACATGGATCAAGAGTGGGATTTGTCCATCCACATGACGGATAGATATACTACAGGCCCTCTCGGTGGAATGTCATCCAATTAGCTTGCAAGCATGTGACTTGGTCACAAGGGATCACATATCACGGGAGCGAGAAAAGAGTACTTATCGAGAACGAGGTTGAACTAGGTATGCAGAGATAAGCGATCATAACCTCGGATAAGTAACATATCGTGAGACAAAGGGAAATTGGTATCGTATGTAAGTGGTTCATTCGATCGCAAAGTAATCGTAGAAATATGTGGGAGCCATATGAATTTCCAGATTCCTCTATTGGTTATTGTTCGGAGAAGTGTCTCGATCATGTCCGCATAATTCACGAACCGTAGGGAGACACACTTAAGGATTCGACGTTGTTTGAGTAGTTATGGTATTATGAGAAAGAGACCGAATGTTGTTCGGAGTCTCGGATGGGATCCGAGATATCATGAGGTGATACGGAATGGTCCGGAGAATAAGATTCATATAAGGAAAGTCCGTTTGAGTTCGGGAATGATTCCGTGTTTTCATCGGGAATGTTCGGAAGGTTCCGGATTGTCCAAGACTCCGGGGAAGGGTACATGAATGTGTCATTACATATTGGAATGATTGCATCATGTACTAAGTGTTCTTGCTGTTCCAAAACATGAAAGTCAAATTGGCAGTTTGAAAGTCAAACGGCTAAAACAGAAACGTGGGAAGCAGAAACTGTGGGAAACAAGCAAGAGGAGTTGGAACCAACCGGAGGAGGAGTTGGACTCCTCCGGGCGCCCAGCCCTAGGCCGAGTTGGGGAGGACTCCTCCCTCCCGCTGGCCAAGACCCCCTCCCATAAAAGGAGGGGGCTCCTCCTAGAGACACACAAGTTTCACCTCTAGATCTCCGGTTTAGAGCCGTTTTGGTTTAGAGCTTCTAATTGCTTTAGCCAGCGGTTTAGAGCCTTCTAATTGGTTTAGAGCCTTCTAATTGGTGTGTCTAATTACTAGACCACTAATAGCCTCTCTCATAAAGCTCCACCATACTCGCACCGCTTAAGGCGAAGCTCATGGATCTCCCCTCTACTTCCGGTACCACGCCGTTGTGCTGCCGGAATCGCGAGGAGAGTGCTACAACCTCCGCTGCCTGCTGGAACAAGGGAGAGGAAGGTCTTCATCGAGTACCGAACGTGTGACCGACTACGGGAGCGCTGCCGGAACGTGGCGCCGGAAGGATCGTCTACACGATCTTGAGATCGGAAAGAGTACGACTACATCACCCACGAGAATCCGCTCTCGTTAAACGCTTTGGAATCTTCGAGGATAAGTTATACCATCGACTCGTTTCTACAATCTAGTAGATAGATCTTGGCTTGTTTGTTTGTATGCGATAGAAAAATTTTGTTTTCCATGCTACGAACCCCTACATACACAATTACCCCAAGGTTGTGAAGAATGACGTGTGCAGGTTTTTAATCGAGCATAATTATGTTAAAGAAATTTTATTTCCTTACAACTTTAAGTGAGTATTTCTGTCTTGTACACATTCTTATATATGTATATGTATACATATCAAATTGTATGTGTATGCTTGCAAGAGATCGAATATTAATTATATATGCATCAATGTGCACTGTGTATGTAGTAACGTATAATATGTGTACGGAAATATGTTTGAAATTATAATGAAACACATTGAAAAAGAAATGAAATGGAAAAAACAAAATGAAAAAAAAACACAAAATCGTGTCGCGGCAGAGAAACACACAAATCTCTACCGCGACAGGAACTCGTCTAATCCCGGGTGGTGTTATGGCCCAAAACTAGAGTTCCTCCAGGCCCCGCCACGTTACCGCTGCCACGTGATGGGCTCTAGTACCGATTCGTAAAAACCGGAACTAGAGATAGGGGCCTCTAATTACGAATTGGCAGTATCAGGTGTGAAACCGGGACTAGTACTCGTTACAGTCCGCTATTGATGGAAAGAACGCGCTGCTTGCTGCAGGAAGAAGAAAACGAGTGTTAGCAGGGGCATAGGATAATCATTCCGGATGTGCATCTAATTTAATTAATTCAATATAAGTTACTAACATATAAAGGTTGATATATTTTTAAATATAATTATGGGTAACGGTTGTGATCCACTAATAAACAAGGGATCCACCGGATCAACGGCTGAATAATCCTCTATTTCTTTGGTTATTTTTTTTTTGTGAAATTCTATCAATCTATTAATAATCATCAACAGCAGTACAAAGAGTCCTAAAAGTCATAAAAACTACAAATAGGTCAATGGACCACCTAGCGACGACTTAACAACATAGTTGCAAATATCATACCGCTTTAATGTATTTATATAAGTACTACCTCCATTTCAAGAAATAAGGAGCACGCGTATTTCAAAGCAAAGTTTGACTGAATAAATAGAGCAATTAAAATTTTATTATAATGTGTAGAATTAGTATCGTTGGGTTCGTATTAAAATACACTTTCTAATTATGCTAATTTTGAACCAACGTCTTTATATATTTAGAGTAAACCTTGAAAAACACGCAAAACAAGAACGGATTATTCCTTAGGGCAGAGTTAGTACAGATTTGGTGATCTAACAATTATGATCCTCCCCTCAGAATACATGTTGTATAAAAGGTCAGAGATCATATCTTATTAGGATGATCAAATATATAGAGTGAACATAAACAATTACAATATTGAATAAACATGGGATTTTCGGTACAAAATGGGTCACTTCAAATAGGTTCATTGCTCCGATCTAGAATACGCTTAATCCGGCTTGTTCTATTGTTCTCGCCAAACTCATTGGCCGTTGAGTGATCTAATAAAATCTACTCCCTCCAATCCATATTAAGTGTCAAGAGTTGGTTGATAGATTGAGTTGTTACCTGCTCCTCCCGACCCTCCTTCTCCCAACCCCTTCTCCTCCCACACCCGTGCGGCGGCACCGCGCCGCGCCGGGCGACCTCGCCTCCCTGCCGCCGCCGCCGCCTGGACCGTCGCCAGGCAAAGACCTGGGGGCGTGGCAGCGGCAACGGCATCCCTAATCGCGATCCGGCGGAAAGGCGGCAGCGTCCGTCCCGGCTGGTTTGGCGGTGGTGTTGTGGCGAGCGGCGGCCGGTGATCCTCGGCCCAGATGGCGGCAGGCAGCGGCGAGGATCTGGGCCTAGCCGCGATCTGTCCCGTACGTTGGCCTCGACACCGGCGCCCAGGCGATCCGGGCCTTGTCCGTGACACTAAGGCGCTTGGGGCATCTGCCCCCAGCATGCTGGTGGTGGCCTCCTTCTCCGTCGGAATGGTCGGCCAGGTGGTCTTGTCGTCTTGTGGTGGATCCTGCTAGTTTCCGGCGGGTGGCGTGGGGGGCGCTGGCTCGGTTTCAATAAAGGAGGTGGTCCTGGATCCCTCTCAAGCCAAGAAGATGATCTGTCGGATGTTGGTATCCATTAATCTAGTTTATGTGTCGTGTTCCGGAAGGCTACGCCGGCGAACTCCATAAGTGATATCATGCTGTGAGTTTGCTAGAAGGATTAAATTCGGTCGTACGCACCCATGTTTTACCCTGACCGTTTGGTTTCAGAGGGTGTGCTTCAAAGCTTTGTTGAGTGTTATTATCATGGGGCATGTTCTCGTTCCATGGTGCTGACAGAGAAAGTCATGGAGACCGAGATCTGAAGACAGACAATGGTGATTCGAGTTTGTGTGGTGATGAGGAATTGGCTAGGTGACTTGTGAATTGGAGCAGTGGCATGCAAGTGGGGACGACAGCACAGGAGATGTTCATGGTCCTACCTCTCAGGATGAAAACCCAGGGTCTGGCCTTAATTGGTTGTGCCTAGCAATGGCCTTGTTGAAAGTATTGTTTTGAGAGCGTGGACTTTCTTCAGGGTGAAAACCTAGATCTTTGATCGGATGATGACGGTTTTTGTGCGTTGTTCCCTTCTTGGAGGCGTCGTTTTTGGAGAAGCTGGACTTCTGGTGCTATCTTGGTGGTGGTAGTACTGTTGTTTCAATGAATGAGTCACTGTAGCGGGACTTTTCCTTTTTGTAATTCTTCTTTCTTTTTTTGGTTGTGTGCATCCGTGTGGCCGCTAGGTCAATGCTTTTTTGCAGAGGCTGGGTGTAATTGATATCATCTGATATTAATATATGCTCCTTTCCAAAAAAAAGTGTCACGAGTTTAGTTCAATTTAGCCCAATTTTGAACTCAAGCTCCAACACTTATTATGGATCAGAGGTAGTATCATGTTTATCTTCATCATAAACATGCATATGTGTTCACCTAGGGGGATGCAAATTTCAGGTGTGCCAGATTTCGAATCATATGTTCTTAAATGTACAATATGGAAATATATCTTTGGGTGGGACAACTGATATAGTTTTGGTATTGTAGATATATATTATTGGTTAAAATTTAAAAATACTTGGCCAAATTGCATAGGTTAGGGGACACGTACCGGTGACGGCGGTGCCGGTTGCCTACGGCCGTAAGTTCTGTAGTTGATAACGGTTGAGTGATTTGGTGGAGGACCATCCTCGTTATCTGCGGAAGTTAAAATAACGCAGTGGGTTAAGCTCAACAAAGAAATACCGGGAATTATAAAAAGCAGCAATTCATCCTCAACCTACAAGGCCCAATTAGCAGCATTAATCTCCACACAAATAAATAGTACTATTTGGAAGGTGTAGGCGCGTCCAAAGTGCAAATTTTCAATTAGCTAATAATTCAAAACCATGTTCAAATGGTGGTTCGGCTTCAACAACGTGGTCGGCCTAATTGCGGGAATTCCCCCCTATGCAATAGGCCCCCGAATCAGCGTTCCACATACTCTTCGAATGTCACTATGTCACTAGGATTGGTTTGGTCTTCCCTCCTTCAACCCAGTGGAGTGGATGGTTTTTCAAGACGTAACTCTGGTGGTTACACATTGGTCATGCCCGTCCTGGGAGGATGGGAGGAGGAAGACTATGTATGCTTGTCTCATGTGAGATTTGGAGGAGCACAATGCTCAAGTAATCAAGCACAAGTGCTCCATGGCTTTGGTTGCTTTTGCACGCATTAAGTTAAAGGCAAAGTCTTTGTTCCTTGTTAGTGCAAGCATTTGGGTAATATTTATAGCAGGAGAGTAGGCCTGTTCTTTTTGTGACATCGGGAGTAGGCCTTTTGTTGTGTGTAGTATTAGAACTATGCATGGTTTCTAATACCCCACTAGTCCAGCATGTAAGATAATCTAGCTAACGACGTTGTATAGTGTCACATTTTGCAAGATAGATCTGAGTAGCTCTGTTCTTACCTCTATGCTATTCTTCTCTTACCTTTGCACGTTTTTAATCTTCTCTCTTACCTTTTTTCAAGTTTGGGAGTTTTCGTTGGGTTTCCGTCATATCTGTAGAATTCTTCTTCCTTCCTCTTGCAATGGTGTTTCTACATCTGGTTTTCGTATTCACCGTGCATGTGGAGAATGGATAGAGGTCGATGGGGACGAGCTCGGCTTGGGAAAGAAACTGCGGTTGTGCCATGGCATGGTGGGTTTAGGTAAGGGTCGCCGAGGCAAGGGCTCGCCACGCCCGTGGAGAACGGCCAAGGGTCGACGGGGACGAGCTCGGCTTGTGACCACGGTTGTGCCATGGCACAAAGGATGGCCCCTGGAGTTTATCTGTACCGTTTATAATTATTACTTCCTCTATCTCGATTTAAAGGACACATATAGCAAATCTCTCGGCCCCCAAGGCTTCCTTTGATTGGAGCTAATTTGTCTCTCTCTAATTCTCTCATTGGCTATTTTTCTGAAATTAAATGCTTATGTGCATACAAGGTGGGAAAAGTTTTGGTATTGTATAATTTCCAATACGTGTCATTTAAAACGGAAAGGAGGGAGTATAAGTGCATGATGGATATTAGGGAATAATTAAGCCCATAATTAAGAGATAGTATGTACTAAATCCGTCTTTGGTTCCTTGTTACTCCCTCCGTTATGGATTATAAGGCCTAAGAGCTTTTTAAAAATGTTAGGAATTATAAGTCCTCTCCCATTTATTAGTCTCTCTCCTCCAATGCATGTTCTTCTTTTTCTCTATCTTCTCTCATGCATGTGTAACTATTGGTGCATGTACTAATCAAGAGAATGAGTTATTGATTTTCTTAATCCTATCAAAATGGTTCATGGGTCTTTTAATCCTTAACAGAGGGAGTAGTGCATACATGAGTCAAGCACGACCAAATTTATGCATGTGTCCAATCATGCACCCCCGACTATTAAAACAGCTGCCGGCTATTCTAGACATTCCGCCATGCATGTTGTGCAAGGTGGATGAAGGTTCAGGAGCATGTGAATGACTGAACGTCCGGGAGATGCTGTCATGAGGAAGCTAGATCTCGTAAAAATACCTGGAAGTAAAGCGAATTGGGGAAGAAGAAAGAAGGGCTAGTGTAGATATGATACTCACGAGCTCCCGAGCTTCCTTGCTGAGCGACCACCGCAGGCAGCAAGGCCAGGTCGGCGCCAACCATAAGAAGCAGAATAAGAACGGCACCGCGAGGAACGACCGGATTCGGAGGACGGGAATAGCTCCACCCACGCGTCATAGTTTCTCGAAATAGTCATTCCTCCCGTTTTATAAATAAATCCAAACGGCCATATCGCCGTATTTTGGTGCCCTCCAGTGATTTTTGGCTAAAACGAACGCGGGGCCTCCCGGTGTATTTATAGGCGTGGACACAGAGAGAACGCCGGGCCTCATGGTATATTTATAGGGCGTGGATGGCGTGGACACGGTGCCATCCAGACATCGGGTGCGTACTAGATGATGGTTGCCAGTATAATTGGAACGAGCGGCTAAATACACCAGCAGTCTCGACTCTCAATAGTTATACCTTAGGTGCATTTTGATCCCAACAGTTGTAAAATGGGATGTATTAGTCCTAATACTTGCTACACGGTGCAAGACTAATCCCAAATGAATTATGAGCCGACAAATGACGGTGTTTGTTCTTTAAAAACATTCTTATATTTTCTTTACCTACACATGTAACTATATTACTGTTTGCCAACGTAAGTCCCACAAGTCAGAGGGGTTGGAAAAAAATAAAGAATTGTTGGCATTATCATGGGATTCGAACCATCACCGCTGCAGCAGCAAAAAGTATGTATCTTCCACTACAGCTCATAAAACTTTCTAATACAAATGCACACATGTACCTTATTATACATAAGTTTCCCATCAAAAACAAGCACCACGTTTTCGGACCGGCGTCTTGAATCGCTACACGTAGCCCAGCACATTCGGACGAGCCGTCTGAAAAATTGAAATTGCCAAGGATGCAAGGGCCGGACGGGACAATGGGAATCTATATGCGCGCTCCGATGAGCCGTACCTGCACGGCCCGATATGCGGATGACTACATCTCAAAGAAGGACGGCAATACCACAGCCGTGCACAGAGATGCAGGTTCTGGTCCACGAAGTACATGTCTTGGCCATGAGTGGAACGGTGACAACTTGCTTCATTTACGTCGTGGTCTAGAAGGAGCGCATCGCCATCGCATGCTCGCCGAGTACCGTTGAAGCACACCGCGAAGGAGCACCGCTGCACGTTCCCGAGGATGGCCGCATCCCCGTCACCGCCCTTGGGCGCGAACGCAAGGAACCCGCTCGACAGAATCATTGGCGCCTCCAGGGACATGGTCGTGCAGCCGCTGAATGTGAGCGCCACCGTTGGCAGGTTCGCGATGTTGTCCTGGCAGGATCCCCCGTATGGACGGCGTGTGCGGGTATCCATAGGATACAGCGTATTCCATAGGCAGCATCCGTGTTATTACAGATCTCGTGTCCACCACCGTGCCTCGCACAAATACCGATGACAGGACGCCACACACCTTCTGCCCGCCGACGATGATGCCCCTGAGCATCAACATATGTAGAACGTCGTCACGCTCCACACTGGCAGGACGTGTAGCATCATTCTTGTGTACAAAATAATACGGGTTTATTTTTCTGACAGAAAAATGTCAAAGCAGCAGTTGTAGAGATGCACGCATTTTCTGTTGCACCGTTGATATGGCGAGTTCAAACCTTAATAGTGGAAATAATTTTTTATTTTCTTTCCAACTCCTCTAGCAGGTGGGAACGCAATTGTCAGTCAAAAAAGTACTAGTTTTTGTATAGGGGTGTTTTTTAGAATAAACACTGCCACTTGTGAGCTCACGAATCGTTTGGGGCTAGTTTTGCATCGTGTAACAAGTATTAGGACTACTCTACCCTATTGTATAACTATTGGGACTAAAATGAACATAACTAACAACTATCGGGACCGGCGGTTCCCGGCTACGCTGCTATTGAAGGACATCACAACTCGGGCTAGCACCGCCAGTTGCCGTACTAGTTCCGTAGTAGCACAAAGATGCCCGCTGCAAGCACTCTCAGCTTCTCCCTCCTCATAGCCACCATCGTCTACTCTTTCTTGACGCTCTTTGCCCTTACTTTTTCATTAGTTAGTCCCACACTTGTTGATGAACCCAATGAATACTTGCAAGCCCTCCTCTGCCTCAAGAGCTATCTCTCCAACAATCCCAAACCACTCGCCTCGTGGAACAACACCCTCCAATTTTGCAGTTGGCATGGTGTCACCTGTGGCAAGAGGCATACATCTCAGGTGATAGCACTAGAACTGATGTCCCTAGGTCTGAATGGACAAATACCACCCTGCATCGGCAATTCACTTTCCTCACAAGAATCCACCTCCAGGATAATCTGCTGAGCGGTGGGATCCCATCTGAGGTAGGCCATATGCGTCGCCTTGTCGAACTAAGCCATCTATTGAACAATCTTACTAGTGAAATACCCAACTCTTTGTCTACATGTTCAAGTCTTCAGGTCATTGATCTTGGGAGCAACTCCCTCCACGGGGAGATCCCCCAAGGTTTGTCCAACTGTTTAAACATCACAGCTATCTTCCTCGATGGCAAAAAGCTTCATGGAAGCATTCCATAAGGGTTCGTCATGCTTCGTAAGCTTTCACTTATGTTTCTTCCTAGCAACGACTTGACAGGCAATATTCCTTATTCACTTGGAAGCAGCACATCTCTCACATATGTCATCCTCACAAAAACAACAGCCTAACTGGAGGTATCCCATGTTAGCACAGCCCCTGCCGCCGAGTACTTTTCGACGACATCGACGAGACGACACACACGTACCCGATAAATTCTTCGAGACGCTCCTGATCAGACGATCGATTTCAGCTAGTACTACTTGCACTACACGTAGAGTAAGAATCGATTTGACTGCAATACACACATATCGTGCGTCTTCTTTTCTTCTTCTTATGGGCACACGGTGTATCTTACAAGACCAGGGGTACACGTATATATATTCTAGGATTTAGCCTAACCTATTCTGGCTAGGAGTCCTAACAGCACGACCTCTACTCTTATACAACTTAGGTATACTAGCAGTTTTACTTGGACACGAATATCAGTACGTGCTGGACTCGTGATTATCTAACAATCACCCCCTAATCACGATGTGCCCCATCCACATCTACCAGGTCCCAGATGCGCCAGCTGCTTCTCGCGGGCGTCATCCATGACATTGCTTTCACCGTTCCCTTCCTCAGCACCCATGTCACCGACTTGCTTTTGTCGGCTTCTCCATGGCTTCACGCCGACACTCCTCGTCCGCGTCCTTCTTTTCCGTGTCCTCCTTGTCGATAAAGGTCATGATCGTGCCTTCAGTCTTCACCGGTTTCTTGATGAACAAACATTGTTTTTCGTACTCCATCTTTACCAGATAATTTACCGTCCAAAATTCTTTCTTCTGATAGTAGTCCAACGCGCCTTGCATGTGTGCCCGCGTCGGTCGTAGTCGTCTCAGCTCCAATGCAATCGGAGGCATCACGACATACTCTTCTGCGTCCGACGTTGCACTGACTTTCTCGCTTGCCAAACCTCTTGACGAAGGTGGATGTCTATGCACGTGGTCTTGTCGATTTGCATTTGCAACACCTCCTGCCCGTTGCATAGGGCCACAAGTCATGTGCACGTGATCTTCTAGTATTACAGCACTTCTAGCTTCTTTTGTGTGAGATGTTCCTGCCAAAAAAACCTCTCTACGTTCATGGTCTCTTGGCACTCCTAAACTTCCACACGATGGTGCAGTCTGTACTGTGATACTCCTTTATTCTGACCTGATCGAAGCAACACTAGTGATTCTCCCATCTGGCCAATTTGCTTCTTGCCTGTTTTCTGGGCAGGCTAGCCCTGGCCTGACTGTGAGGACCGGAATTTAACCTCCAGACCTCCTGTGCATCTCGTCAATCCCAAGATAAAGTTGACGACACAGCGAAATGAATATCATTGCATAACGTTCAAAAGTAATTATTACAGAGTTTGAATAGCAATAGCCACATAGTATAATGTCTTGTGACATTTATTACAACCAGAAACACAGCGGAAATAAAATGCGCAGTGACTCCATCTCAGCCACAGGCAGTCGATGTAGTCCACGAGGCCTCACTCATCAGCGTCATCATAATAGTCGTAGTCCTTCCCTTCATAGTATTCTAGATTTCAACAAAAGTATTGCCATGAGTACATAGAGTATTCAACATACCCCTTATGCAAAACCTGATATAACTACATGTGGCTTTATGTGGAGGTCATATGGTTCTTTTGCATAAAAGCCAATTTTATTTGCAACTCAGTGGTTTTTATAAAAGCAAGTTTTGATGAAAACATGTTTTATCATCAATGTGGTGTTTCTCATCATTGTGGTTGTCCTCGACAACTCACCTACTTCATCAGATTCCAAGAAAAGGATAAAGGCAAAGAGGGAAGTAGCAAGACAGGTTCCTGTATGTCAAGAAGGATTCATGTGTTGTCCATGACCGTGGACACGGCTATTCGAATAGTTTTAACTCTGCAGAGGTTGTACACTTTTCCCACACAACCCGTCTTTGTCGCCCACCAGGGTCAGCTGGTTTAGTACACACCATTTGGTGTACCGGCAGATCGGAATCGTGACAAGGTCTTTTAGTTAGATCCCCCAAATATGTGACGAGCCCACCGGGTCTGGCGCACGGAACTGAGAGTATGTCCCCAAACCGGTCCCCCCATCTGTGTCGAAGGCTCCCCCGTAGGCAGACACCTCATCAGCGGTACGGCGACATCGACACCTAAGGCTGACTAACCTACTTAACCAAGCCAGTGCCCATTATAGCATGTGGTTGTACGGTGGTCACAATCTTCAAATCCAAGACTTATTAGGCCCTCATGCGGCACGGACGACGGATTGCTCCCTCCATCTAGTGAAGGGCAGCCAATCGCTCCTTTCTTTGATTCAGCTTTCGCCCGCGCCAGTGTTTAGATGGTAAGTTTCACCCAGAGTAGAACAGAGTAGAAGGAAGCAACATCGGCTAGCTCAGCGAGCTCAACAAGTTTCAAAAGTGTATATGCGACCCGAGGGTCATCCAATTCCTCCGAAAAGGGAAGATCAAGGATCCTAAATATTATTGAGCATGGCTAAGCAATCTACTCTAACATGATTACTATATAATCTCTACTCAGGGTAGTGTATGGCGACAGGTGTATCAAGATATGTGTGTATCCAAAATAGCAGTAATATTTGTAAAACAATAAATAAGATGCACTTGTAAAACATAGGATAATTATGAAAGGGGCATGCCTTCGTTGTTGTTGTTGTTCTGATCTTCCTCGTAGTCTTGATTCTGATCAAACTCGTCACTCCCTACTCATCATAACGATAAACCACACATAAATACAAACTCCGAATAACCAAAAATAAAATCCAAATAATAAGATCCAGATAAAAAGATCCAAATAGGCTTGCGACGTTTGTACGGTCGGGGTATATAAAGGTCGGTCTATCGTCATCGACTAATAATAATACAATAGAAGAAGATAATATGTATTTAATATAATCACTATAGGTGGCATAGTTTTTAATATGCGATGCCCCGAATAAATACAAACTATATGCTATCTAGGCATACCACTACGCATACACTTGCAACAGTAAAAGCATGCAGATTCTACACACATGCAATAATGAAACGTCTGAACTAGACTAGATGGTATAGATATAACCCTCATTGAGTAACATGCACTAAACTAGGTCGTACGAGTAAGCTGGCCTGGGTGCATCTAGACTACTAGCAACAAGAACAAATGGTACTAGTTTAAACAAACAACCTGACAGATCCACTGACGCTAACCAGCCTAATTAACATCATGTATAACCATGTAATAAAGAACTTAATTAGGGTCTATATGACTATATCTATGCATAAAAACGACGGTAAGAATTAAGATCAACTAGACTAATAAGAATATGTACTAGCTAGCAGCTAGCAGCGATACCTCTGGCAACCTGTACTCCACGAAACTAAACATGCAAGTTGTAGGTGTTGTACATACTTCAAACTAGGCAAATCCAAGCACGCTGGAACCTAGCAGCAAGTATCCCAGTTATATGCAGTACAGGAGCAAAGCAATATGCACAGCCTCATGTATTATTAAAATATTTTGATTAACAGTACGACGTATCCTCAATCTAAAGCAGCTGATGGGTTCCTAGGGCTCTTTGGAAGGTTTTCTACGTTGGGCTCGAGACCATAAGGCATATCCATGGTGGTCTAATATGTTCATGCCACCGAACGGCATTCGGTTCACCTGCAACCGCGCAAAATACAAAACTAGGACTAGCGACTATGTCTAGGAGGTAGGTCGTATCTAGACTAACGCGTGTGTGCAAGGATTTCTGCTGGAGCTTACCGAGCGCGACACGATCGTCCGCGGAAGGCGATGAACCAAGCTGGAAAGGCGGGCGAGTACGTCGAACGTGATCCGCGGCTTGTCCTTCTGGTTCCACGAATCATCCCTCCTCCTCCTCTTGTTCCTTGCGGCGCAGCTGCTCCTTCTCCCGTGGCCGGATTCGTCGGGAACGCGAGCGGCGTTCGGGCGGCGGCCTCGCGGAGCTTCGCGAGATTAGATCCATTTTTCGAGCTAGGGTTCTAGGTGGCGGCGGTTGGGTGGAAGAGAGGATATGGGGACGATCTGGAGCTTTTGTAGACAGACGCGATGCTGTTTACGGCAGCGGAGGAATCGGAGACGGGAGTCGCACGCAGCAGCGATGTATGTATGCTACACGAACTCCTCTCGTGCGAGTCGGTTAAGCGTTGGCATTGAGCTGGATTGGTTGGGCCTCGATGGTCTGCTAGGCTAGGCTGTCTACCTAGCTGGGTTGTGCACCGGCAGGCAAAACATGAAAAGAAATCGACGAGCGAGAGATAGTACCACATCGTTCAATGCAGGAGATAAGAGATGTAGGAGAGAAGAGATACACGACATGCTAGTGCTGCCATGCATGGCATGCATGCACGTGCATGTGTGTGGCTATAACCCAAAATCCAAATAGAAAATCAAAGGGCTACTTTAGAAACGATTTTGCAAATCAAAACCAGATCAAAAATTCTCTTGGTTAAATTAATTCCAAATAGTTTGCAATTAATTTATAGAAACTCTAAATAAAATATTCTTTTATTTTATTACACTGCAACATCCTTCGCTTAAAAAAAATTAGACCCAATAAAAAAATTAGGATGTTACACTAGACCTACTTTTCTTGGTCCGTCAATTTCTTTTGGCGCTACAACGCGCACGCTTTTTGGTCTACTTCTTTTTTCAGATCCAACTTCTGGGATGGACGTCCCTAGACCTCCTGACGGAGCTCCTTGAGGCAGGTATTTTTATTTTAGCCCGTCTCCTTCTGGCGTTTCTGGGTCGCCAGCCCCTAGACCATCCTCTGGTCTAATTTCTGGGTCTCCAAATGAAGCCCCTCTCGGCGCATCACTTTCTTTTGGACCGCCTCTTTCTGGCGTTTCTGGGCCGCCAGCCCCTGGACCTTCCCTTAGTCCGAGCTCCACACTTGAAGCTTCTCCTCCTGGGATGCCGAGCAGAATACATGCGCCACGTCTGCCTACTGTTGCTGGTGGCCATCCTGCCGTGCCATTGCCTTCATCATGCAACGCCACGTCTTCTCGATCCTGGACGTCATGTCCGGCGATGTCGGTAGTCCGAGTACTCTCCGGTTGCGCTTCCAAGCTTGAGGTTAACTCCTTCTCAAAATTTGACATGTTCACGCCGACTTCTTTTGACACCTTGGTCGCCGTACTTGGCGTCGCCACACTTGAAGAACCAACCGGGGTCACTTCCGGTTCTACCAATGTCATATCGTCGTTCAAGACAGTCTCCTGCTGTCCCATGTGAACACTAGTGTCGTTGACACCTGCGCATACTACCTTGATCGCTCTCCACACATCCTTCGCCGATTTCTTTTCGACGAGGTGTTGTAGCATGTCCGTCGGCATAACCGAGTAGAGCGCCATCAATGCTTGGCTACCCTCTCAATACTTCGCACCTCCCTTGACGTACTCATCGCCACCGGGATCGATGGCCTCCCAAATCTGCTGACCTTCCATGGCGCACTGCATCACAAACGCCCGTAGACCGTAGTGTTTGCGATCCAGACGCGGATACAACTCCTTGCCCACCGTCTCAAACGCTGGTGCCGAGCTCTCGCCAAACTTCACCATCACCATGACCTCCTAGTACTTTCAGCAGATCACGAACGACAACCTTGGCTCTGATACCAATTGTTAGCACAGCCCCTGCCGCCGAGTACTTTCCGACGACACCGACGAGAAAGTTCCGACGAGACGACACACCTACCCGATAAATTCTTCGAGACGCTTACGTATAGCTGCTAGCCTGATCAGACGATCGATTTCAGCTAGTACTACTTGCACTACAAGTAGAGTAAGAATCGATTTGATTGCAATACGCATATATCGTGCGTCTTCTTTTCTTCTTCTTCTGGGCACACGGTGTATCTTACAAGACCAGGGGTACACGTATATATATTCTAGGATTTAGCCTAACCTATTCTGGCTAGGAGTCCTAACAGCACGACCTCTACTCGTATACAACTTAGGTATACTAGCAGTTTTACTTGGACACGAATATCAGTATGTGTTGGACTCGTGATTATATAACATCCCGCCTCTTCTCTCATCACTTCAAGTGCTAGACTTGGAAATAAATGACCTCACTGGACCTCCTGCTCTCTTAAACAGCCGCACCCTTAGTACCATAAATCTTGCACGAAACATTTTTTGGCGGTCTATTCCACCTTTCTCACACTTGTCGCCACGGGAGACTCTCTACCTATCCTACAACAATCTCTCAGGAAACATACCTTCCTATGTAGGAAACTTTTCTTCCCTTCAGTCACTTTTGCTTGCAGCGAATCACATGCAAGGAAGCATGATACGTCGAAAAAGTATCTATAATTTTTGATGATCCATGCTTATTTAGTATCTACTTTGCTTTGCTTTGTCTACACTTTGAGGTGTTTTTATATTTTTTCTGGAACTAACCTATTAACAAGTTGTCACAGTTGCCTATTTTCTTCTGTTTTTGGTTCCAGAAAGGCAGAAAATCAATATTCTCGAAATTGGACGGGACAAAAGCTAAAGTTAATATTTTACCGTGGGCATCACGAAGCTAGAAGGGGAGACGAACAGGTGCCTGAGGGCCACCACACCCTCCCAGGCGTGGGCTAGGGTGGATCCACGCCTGGGCAGGGTGTGGCCCCTTCGGTCGCCTCCCAGCATCGCATCTTCGCCTATAAGAAGCCCCCGATGCAGAAACCCTAGGCAACCCGATCAAAACTCCATGAAACCTTCTGTAGACGCCGCCACCGTCGTCCCTAGATCGGGGGATCTGATTTTCTTCCTGGCACCCTGCCGGAGGGGAGATCATCCCGGAGGCCTTCTCTCCGGTATAAAGCGTGAGTAGTTTCACCTTGGACTATGGGTCCATGTAGTAGCTAGATGGTTGTATCTCCTCCTTGTGCTTTTATGTATAGATCTTGTGAGCTTCGTTCATGATCAAGATCTAATCTATTTGTAATCATGCATGTTGTGTTTACGGGGATCCGATGGACACTGAGATTACTATGTCAGATTGATTAATGGTTTTGTCTTTATGATTCTATCATGTATATATTGTTTGTGATCTTGCATGCTCTATGTTCTTAGTAGCTATCTTGGCCAAGTAGTTGCTAGTGACTCCAAAAGTGGGTATTTATGCTTGATATTGGGCTCATGCCTCTAGTTTCCAAGGGAACTAACATAAATCTCTTCGGTTGTAGATGTGTTGTTTCCACTAGGGAGAAAACAACGGTCTCTTGTTCATAGAACAAGTGGATTGTTTACCTTACACACTTTGCTTAAAGCAGTTGTCTGTTGCTTGCAACTTAATACTGGAGGGGGTTCAGATGATAACCTGAAGGTGGACTTCTAGTCATAGATGCAGTTGGATGGCGGTCTATGTATATTGTTGTATTGCCCAATCGAATCTCGTAGGATCTTTTTATATGGTATTGCATTGTTATGCCTTTCTCAATTTCCGTCAATTGCCCTACTGTAATTTGTTTACCCTTCATGCCGTGTTGTTTATCTAAGGAGAGCACCTCTAGTGAACTATGGACCCGGATCCAATCTTTACCATTAATACATCTTCCACTATTACTTGTTTACTTGTTGCAAACCATTACCTTCCATACCATACATTTAATCCTTTGTTACAGCAAACCGGTGATCTTGACAACCTCACTGATTCGTTGGGGCAAAGTCTTGAGTTTGTGTTGTGCGGGTCTCCACGCTGTTTGCAGCACCTTTGGGGCGTTTCCTTCCTTATACTGGTTCGTTAACCTTGGTTTCTTATGTTGGAGATATGCCCTAGAGTCAATAATAAATGTAGTTATTATTATATCTTTGTGTTTATGATAAATGTTTACATTCATGCTATAATAGTATTAACAAGGAAACATTAATACTTGTGTGATTTGTAAACTAAATTAGAGTCCCTAGTAAAGCCTTTTCATAATACTAGCTTGTTGGTTAAATATATGATTGTGGTTTCCCTATCATGAACATTGAGATGTTATTAACAACAAGATCATATCATTAGGAGAATGGTATGATGGACATACTCCTATAGATAAGCGTAGCATAAAGATCAAGTCATTTTAATAGTTTAATTGCTATATGCTTTCTGATACATAGTGACCTAATTCCTTCGACCATGAGATCATGCTTATCACAATCACCGGAAGGATGCTTTGATGACATCAAACACCACACCGTAACTGGGTGGCTATAAAGGTGGCATTGAGTGTTCGGAAAGTATGGGTTGAGACACATGAATCAAGAGTGGGATTTGTCCATCCATATGACGGATAGATATACTCTGGGCCCTTTCGGTGGAATGTCATCCAATTAGCTTGCAAGCATGTGACTGGCTCACAAGGGATCACATATCACAGCAACGATAAAAGAGTACTTATCGGTAACGAGGTTGAACTAGGTATGCAGAGATACCGACGATCAAAACCTCGGATAAGTAAACTATCGTGAGAAAAAGGGAAATTGGTATCGTATGTAAGTGGTTCATTCGATTGCAAAGTAATCGTAGAAATATGTGGGAGCCATATGAATTACCAGATTCCTCTATTGGTTATTGATCGGAGAAGTGTCTCGATCATGTCCGCATAATTCACGAACCGTAGGGAGACACACTTAAGGATTCGATGTTGTTGAGTAGTTATGGAATGATGAGTAAGAGACCGAATGTTGTTCGGATTCTCGGATGGGATCCGGGATATCACGAGGAGATCCGGAATGGTCCGGAGAATAAGATTAAGGAAAGTCCTGTTTCGGGGTTGGAGAATGGTTCCGGTGTTTTCATCAGGAATGTTCTAGAAGGTTCCGGAAGGTCTGGCACTCCGGAGGGGAAGGGTACATGAATGTGTCATAACAAGTTGGAATGGTTGCATCATGTACTAGGTGTCATCGCTGAGCAAAATAAAGGGATAAATCAAATCCTAGTTTGAAAAGTCAAACGCCAATTTGAAAAGTCAAACGGCAAGTTTGCTTGGTGGAGGGAGAGTAGGAAACCTACTTGGGGAGGAAGTCCCTCTCCCTCCACCGCCGGCCTTGGAAGCCGAGTTGGGTAGGGACTCCCCTCCCCTTGGCCGGCCCCTCCACCTATATAAGGAGGGGCAGGGCTGCCCCTCCAAGCCTACACCTTGCCCCTCTAAACCTAACCCTAGCCGCCGCCGGCCACCACAGCCGTCGTCGCCCTAGGGTTTGACCAAGCCACCGACTTGGGGCAATGCCCTTGCCCTAGCCACCGGCCTAGATCCCTCTACTTGGTGCCTCTAAACCCTAGATCACCAAGGCTCTCTCATAGTCTACCATACTCGCTCCGGCTTAAGGCGAAGCCCTGCGAGATCTCCCCTCTACTTCCGGTACCACGCCGTCGTGCTGCCGGAATCGTGAGGAGAGTGCTACAACCTCCGCTGCCTGCTGGAACAAGGGAGAGGAAGGTCTTCATCGAGTACCGAACGTGTGACCGACTGCGGGAGCGCTGCCGGAACGCGGCGCCGGAAGGATCGTCTACGCGATCTTGAGATCGGGAAGAGTACAACTACATCACCCACGAGAATCCGCTATCGTTAACCGCTTTGGAATCTTCGAGGGTGAGTTCCCCTATCGACTCGTCGCTACAATCTAGTAGATAGATCTTGGCTTGTTTGTTTGCATGCGATAGAAATTTTTTGTTTTCCATGCTACGAACCCCTACAGTGGTATCAGAGTCGTGTCTATATGTAGATCTGTTGCACGAGTAGAACACAATGGTCATTGTGGGCGGTGGTGCTTTTATTATCAATTGCTTCTTGTGTACTTTGCATCTTGCGGTATGATGGGATGAAGCGGCCCGGGCTAACCTTACATGACATCGTTCATGAGACTTGATCCACGCTTGACATGCAACTTGTATTGCATAAGTGGCTTTGCGGGTGTCTGTCTCTCCCATTATAGAACGTGCACTTGATAGTTCTAACATCAACGTTGTGGTTCTTGTTCGTAAGTTAGAGCGACACTTATTGAAAGCCCCAAACCACGTAAAATATGCAAAGAAAATTAGAGGCGTCTAACTTTGTTTTGCAGGGGTGTGATGTGATGTGATATGGCCATGATTGTGATTATATTTGATGTATGCAATGTTCCTTATTGTAAGTTGGCAACCGGCAGGAGCCATATGGTTGTCTTTAATTTCTGTTAAGACATGTGTGTCTATTCAAAGTAGTTGTAATAGTTGAAGCTGGTGGACGACAACCATGGAGCAGCGTCATTGACCTTGATGCAATGCCGGTGATGATGGAGATCATGTTCGTGCTTGAAGATGGAGATCGGAAGCACAAAGAAGAAAGGCCATATCATATCACATATTATGAATTGCATGTGATGTTAATCCTTTATGCATCTTGTATTGCTTAGTTAACGACGGTAGCATCATAAGATGATCCCTCATGCACACAAATTTCAAGTTTTAAAGTGTTCATCCTTAGTTAGCATTGTTGCTAAAGCTTGTTGTTTCGAAGCACCACATGATGATCGGGTGTGTTAGATTCTGCAAGTGTATACAATGTGAGCAAGCCAGTTTTGCTCATGCAGAAACTAAGGTTTGATCTTGACGAGCCTAGCATGTACAGACATGGTCTCGGAACACGGATCACCGAAAGGTAAAGCATGAATCATATAGTAAATATGATGAACATGTCGATTGTTTGCCATTGAAGCTACATCAACTCTCGTGATGATCAGTTTTGATGTGGTGGATTTGGTTCGTGTGATCACTAAAACAATGTGAGGGATATTGTTTTGAGTGGGAGTTCACCTAGATTAATTTAACTATTAATTAGAACTCAATTTGTCATAAACTTAGTCTAAACTATTGCAAATATGTTGTAGATCAATGGCGGCCCCTACCATCAATTTTAATGCATTCCTAGAGAAAGAAAAGTTGAAAAACAATGGAAGCAACTTCGCGGATTGGTTCTGCTATTTGAGGATTGTCCTCAATGCTGGTAATTTGACCTATGTGTTGGATGCACCGCTGGGTGACTGTGGCATCCCGCAAAAAACCACTACTAGAAAATCGCGTTGAATTTGTGCATTGCATCGTCATCATCATGCATTGTTGCCAAAACTATTTTCGCAACGACCGTTTTGTTTTCCAAACGCCCCCTCTTAATTCAAACACGCAAAACCGGGTCCCGGAATATTTTGTTTTGGCCGCTATCGGTTTGCATATGGCTCGTTTAAATAAATAAAAAAAAGGTTTAATTATTTTGGGCGGGGCAGTCGAACGGGCCGATTGACCCGAACGACCGCCCCAGGAAAACTAAAACGGTCCAACTGAACCGCCCTTCTAATCCTAAGTCTACCCGGAAACCTACCCAGCCCAACCCTCCACCTCACCCCCACCTATCCTACGCTGCCACCTCACCCTCTCCTCTCCTCCCACCCAACCACAAGGTGCCACCTCAGCCCCCTCTCTCCTTCTCTCCTCAATCACCACCCACCCACAGGCATGACACACGCACGCACTACACACCCCACACCCCACACCGCCACCGCCCCACCCAGCTCTCCTCACATCTGCCGCGCCCGGCCCCGCGCTTGGACCCACCCCGTCCAGACCCCCCGCTCCCTGCCTCTCTTCCCTGTCCTCTTCCCGCACGCAACCTGCCCCGCTCACCCCTCCGTCGGCCCCCTCCTCTCTGGCTCTCCCCGGCGAGCCCCCGCCCAGCGGCCGCCGCTCGCTGCTCCGACCACGTCCCGCCTCCGCCACCTCGCTCCCGCCGGAGCTCCGCCCCGCCCCGCTCGGCCTCGGCCCCTCCAGCGCTGCACGGCCCGCCCGCCCTCACCAACCTCGCCCGCCAGCGCGCCGCTGCCCAGCGCGTCTTGCGCGCCCGCCGGCATCGCATCTCTCCGCCTCGCCGCCATGTCATGGACGACCACTGCGACTGCCGCCAACCCGCCTACCGAGCTCGCGACGAACCGCGGCCGAGGTCGCCGCCGCGCCCAGCCCCTCTCCTCGCGCACCTCTCGCCTCGCCGTCGGCCCGTCTGGCGAGCCCGACAGCGCTCCGCCCGGCGCCACCACCGCCCTCCTCGCCGGAGCCGCGTCGGCCCCGACCCGCATCTCCTTCTCCGGCCGCCGCCGAGCCCCACCTCCCTCGCTGACGCGATACGCCTCGCGTCCGCCGCCCCTCCACGTCGAGCTCGCCGTCGGGCCACCTCTCGCCGGCCACGTCCTCCCGTGCACGCGCCGCCGCCCAGTTTCTGCCCGCCACCGCAGCGCGTTTCTCTGCCTCCAACCGTGCTCGCTTCGTTGTAGTACCAAGTTGGTACTAATTTGTTGGGGGTGGAGACGACAAGACCCCAACCTCCCGTGGACCGACATCGAGAACCGTGCCCGGCACCGGCAAACCCAGATGGCCTCGCAAGACCGTTCCCCGGGCCGAAGAACGATCCAGGAACCGTCCCCGAAGACCTCCGGCCTGGACTCCAAGATCTCCCTCGCGGACATCAAGCACCAAGATCTGCTTCCAGAAACTTCGACCGAAGACCGATCCCGGAGCCGATCCGAAGACCCCGGCGCGACAAGAACTCCGACAGAACCATCCGATGCCAAGGTCTTCTTCCCGGACCCGATCCCGAAGACCGACGCCCGGCGACCGAAGCCGAGAACCCCGACGCGGACACACCAAGTTCTCCATCGAGGAACCAAGGCCGTCGACGTGGAACCGTAGAACGCCGAGTGCTTCACCCGGACACCGAGAACATCCCCCTGAACGCCATGACCGTCGACATGACCCCAAGTCCCGCACCCGGATGCGCCAAGACCTACCCCGATACCCGAGAACGGAACCGTCGAACCCTGGACCCTGACCCCGAACCCCGGAACCCCAAGACCGTCGAGAACCCTAAATGTGTGACCCTTTTCCTCGAACCCTACTTTTATAACATAATATGACTTGTCGCATAATAATTGTCATTCTCGCATGCATATCTGTGGTTTGGGGGCCTTATGCCGATTCACCTAATAATTAAATATGGGGCCCATATGCGGGCAAATCTAGTCTCATATTGGCCTCATTTAAACTTGTGTAGCGAACCGGTGAAGCTTTCTGCCTTGTTAAACAACATTTAATATGCGGGGGTTTAAACAACTTGAACCACAGATTAATTGTCGGGATCCCGGTTCCGCTTAACATGACCTAATTGCATCGCACCTTGCCCTGTCATTCATCATACATGCATCATGCCGATCTTCTGCCGTTGTATTAAATATTGCATCCGGTGTTTCTTCTAGTGTTTTGCTTCTTCGCGGATAAGGCCGTTGAGTTGATGTGAGCTTCGCCCCGATCTTCGGGGAAAACCTTCGACAATGTTTTCAGGCGAGCATCTCCCCCTTTCTACCTATCTTACTTTTATAGTCTTTATTCCCTCCTGTTGATCTATTGCTATCTGTGTTGCGATGCTTTAGTTTCCGTACCTGTGATATACCGTGCAGCCCTATATTGCCTTGGACACATCCTATTACCTGTTGTTTGGTAGATAGTTGGACTTGCGCGTCGTAGTTGCTTGCTCAAGTGCTGATGTGTGTCGTCATATGCCACAGTTGCTGATGTATTGCCGCATGTTGAGGTTGGAGATGAATCTAGTTTTACTTATCGCACACTTTAATTTCTGTTTAACAACTAAAATTGAATAAGCAGAGGCATCGGTGGGTGATAGATAATATTTGGTTTCCGAACGCCCACTTGTGTCCCGTAAGACCCCGAGTACTTGATACCTGTTCCTTGATTTATCGCGCTATCCACATCCGGGAGGTATATGGGATCCCGAGCGAGCTTGATTCAGTCTTATTTCTAGGGCCACAAACTAGTTTGAGGTTTTATTTACGATCCTGTACTTATGCCATGCTTTCTTGCTTTATTTACGATTGTGCGAGGGCACCTGTCTCTTGTTAGGAATTGTGACCCGTTTACGTGGTATCGACAAGCCCAGCCACACTTTCGGGTTCCCGATCGTTTACCGCCCCCACAAACCTTGAGGCCGTCTCGAGTCAGCTAGCCGTTATGGAATCTACTTAAGGGTGGCCCCTGATATTTCTGAATCTGATTGTTCGTCGTGAAAGCCTCGTTGGGTTTTGATTTGGTTTTCCGAGGTTGATCGAGCGTGTGTTGCTATTGGTGCACCCGGCCGGGTAAAACTTTCAAAGCCGTGTCGCGGATATGGACGACTTGGAGCATATCTCGATCATAGACAAGCATAACTAAAGTTCTGCTATAAATTTGACTTATAATGACTAGTAATCAGCTTCACTATAATGGAATGGCTAATTAATACTGCCCACAATTGCTTGTTGGTTGTCGTCGCGACAATTGTATCGACTAGTAAGTATTGCAACTACAAGCAATTGGTGAATAAAAGTACCAACAACTGGGTTTTGGGTTTATATCATGCTATCGTATTTGATTAGTAATTGTTGCAACTATCACGGAATGGTTAACTAAAAGTGCCCACTGTTTATTTTATCGGGCGATTATCTAAACTTGACTAGTAAAGTGCCGCAACTATAATCGAATAAATAAAACGCCAGCTGTGAGTTCCTCGGTTGACTTCCTCGTTTGGTCTCGAGGGGAAACACCAGATGGGTTTGTTTGGTGTTAGCTTCAGTTGGATCCGGATAGGTCATTCTTACCCCTCTCGACATCCGCCATTGTATCGAGTCTCTATAGGTTGTTCGATTGCTTACGCCGCCGCTTGATCCACCATACCTTTGTAGGCGAGGACCGCGAATTCTAGCCTCGCTGCAATCTTGGCCTCGATCGACGCCTCCTTCTCTTTCCTTTGCCCTTTGTCGGCACCCCTTTTGTTCAAGCAGGTTTTGAGATCGGCCGTTAGCGAGGTTACCCTTCCGCTTGGCTCGGGGGTTATGGACGCCATTGGTTATTCTTCAGGGCTCTTAGCCCCATTTGCATCTTGTCCGTAGCTGGACGCCCTATCGTTTTCAAGGTGATTTGGATCTTTGTATATTATATCTGTATTCTTGGCTCTTTGAGTCGCTGTTGTATATATCTGTTCTGTGGGTCCCATCGAGGACTGTTGTGTAATGTTATTACTTCGTTTTCCACCCGCACGAAAGTGCTTGGTGGGCACCTTTGAATCGTTTCTATGCGGGTTTGGCGAATTTTGCTCAAACTTGCATAGGTCCGATTCTGAGGGTGTTACAGTGACCCACCTACAGCTACTGCTACCGATGAAGTAAAGAATGTTTACCTCACTCGGAAGAATCAGTACTCCACAGTTCAGTGTGCTATCTTGTATGGTTTGGAATCGGAGCTTCAGAAAAGGTTTGTGAATTCAGACCCACATGATATTGTCCGTGAACTCAAAATGATAATTGAGGCTCACGCGGCAGTTGAGAGTTATGAGGCTTCTGAAAAGTTCTTTAACTACAAGATGGAAGAGGGCAGCTCCGTCAGTGAGCATGTGCTTAAGATGTCTGGGCATGCAAACAAACTCCAAAGTTTGGGTATAGTGATTCCTAATTCTTTGGGGATACATCGTGTCCTCCAATCACTACCACCAAGTTACAAGAACTTTGTGATGAACTACAATATGCAAAACATGGACAAGACGTTGCCAGAACTCTTCTCCATGTTGAAATCTGCAGAAGTGAAGATCAAGAAAGAGCACCAAGTGTTGTTGGTCAATAAGACCACCAAATTCAAGAAAGGCAAGTCTAAGCAAAAGGGACACTTCAATAAGGGTGGTAAGAAAGTTACCGCACCGACGAAGAAGACCAAGGCTAGACCTAAGCCTGATACTGAGTGCTTTTACTGCAAGCAAGAGGGTCACTGGAAGCGGAATTGCCCAAAGCACTTGGCGGATTTGAAGAACGGCAACATTAAGAAGAAAGGTATATCCGATATACATGTTATTGATGTGTATCTCACTAGTATTCGTAGTAGTGCCTGGGTATTTGATACTGGTTCGGTTGCTCATATTGGTAACTCAAAACAGGTGCTGCAGAATAAACGGAAGCTAGCGAAGAACGAGGTGACGATGCGCGTTGGAAACGGATCAAAGGTTGATGTGATCGCGGTCGGCACGCTACCTCTTCATCTACCATCGGGATTAGTTTTATACTTAAATAATTGTTATTTGGTGCCTGCGTTGAGCATGAACATTATATCGGGATCTTGTTTATTGCGAGACGGTTACTTGTTTAAGTTCGAGAATAATGGTTGTTCGATTTATATGAGTAATATGTTTTATGCACATGCACCTCTGATAGATGGTCTATTCTTATTGAATCTCGATAGTGGAAATACACATATTAATAACATTGAGGCTAAACTTTTGAAATTGAGCGATAACTCGACCTATATGTGGCACTGTCGTCTTGGTCATATCGGAGTGAAGCGTATGAAGAAACTCCATTCCGATGGACTTATTGAATCACTTGATTTCGAATCACTTGAAAGATGCGAAGAATGTCTGATGGGTAAAATGACTAAGACTCCATTTTCTGGTATGATGGAGCGAGCTACAGACTTATTGGAAATCATACATACCGATGTGTGTGAACCAATGAGTGTAGCATCGCGCGGTGGTTATCGTTATGTTCTTACCTTCACGGATGACTTGAGTAGATATGGGTATATCTATTTCATGAAACATAAGTCCGAAACTTTCGAGAAGTTTAAGGAATTTTAAAGTGAGGTAGAGAATCAACGTAACAAAAAGATTAAATTTCTACGTTCTGATCGTGGAGGTGAATATCTAAGTTACGAGTTTGGCAAGCATTTGAAGAAATGCGGAATACTTTCACAATTGACACCGCCGGGAACACCACAGTGTAATGGTGTGTCCAAACGTCGTAATCGAACTCTCTTAGATATGGTTCGGTCTATGATGTCACTTACAAATTTACAGCTATCATTTTGGGGTTATGCATTAGAAACAGCCGCATTCACTTTAAATAGGGCACCATCTAAATCCGTTGAAACGACACCGTATGAATTATGGTTTGGGAAGAAACCTAAATTGTCGTTCCTTAAAGTTTGGGGTTGCGAAGCCTATGTAAAGAAGTTACAGCCGGACAAGCTTGAACCCAAAGCGGAAAAATGCGTCTTCATAGGATACCCAAAGGAAACTATTGGGTATACCTTCTATCATAGATCCGAAGGCAAAATCTTAGTTGCTAAGAATGGATCCTTTCTAGAGAAGGAATTTCTCTCGAAAGAAGTGACTGGAAGGAAAGTAGAACTCGACGAGGTTGTTGAACCTTCTCTCGAACTTGCGAGTAGCGCAGCACCGGAAGTAGTTCATGTGGCGCCTACACCAATAAGAGAGGAAGCTAATGATGATGATCATGAAACTTCGGTTGAAGTTGCTCTGAGCCTCGCAGTCAACTCGTACCACTCATGATTGGTATGATCCCGTTATGAGTGTCATGTTGGTGGACAACACCGATGACCCTACGACATATGAGGAAGCGATGATGAGCCAGATTCCAATAAATGGCAAGAATCCATGAAATCCGAGATTGGATCCATGTACGAAAACCAAGTATGGACTTTGGTGGACTTACCGGATGGCCGGAAGGATGTCGAGAACAAATGGATTTTCAAGAAGAAACATGTCTTGATGGTAATGTTACTGTCTATAAAGCTCGACTTGTCGCAAAAGGGTTTCGACAAATTCAAGGAGTTGACTACGATGAGACTTTCTCACCAGTAGCGAAGCTAAAGTCTGTGAGGATTATGTTAGCAATCGCTGCATATTACGATTATGAAATATGGAAGATGGATGTCAAAACAGCATTCCTCAATGGAGACATTGATGAAGAGTTGTATATGATGCAACCCAAAGGTTTTGTCGATCCTAAAGATGCTAACAAGGTGTGCAAACTTCAAAGGTCCATATATGGATTGAAGCAAGCATCCCGAAGTTGGAATCAACATTTTGATAAGGTTATCAAAAGTTTTGGTTTTATACAAACTTATGGAGAAGCTTGTATTTACAAGAAAGTGAGTGGGAGCTCTGTAGCATTCTTAATACTATATGTAGATGACATATTGTTGATTGGTAATGATGTAGACCTTCTTAATAGTGTCAAGGAATATTTGAATAATAGTTTTTCAATGAAAGATCTTGGCGAAGCAGCTTACATATTAGGCATAAAGATTTATAGAGATAGATCGAGATGCCTAATATCATTGTCACAAAGTACATATTTGGACAAAGTTCTAAAGAGGTTTGGAATGGAAGATAACAAGAAAGGGTTCTTTGCCCATGTTGCCCAATACGACCTTGAGTGAAACTCAAAGTCCAGCAACGGCAGAAGATAGAGAAAGGATGAGTAAGACTCCCTATGCCTCAGCCATAGGATCTCTAATGTATGCCATGCTATGTACTAGACCCGACATTGCATATGCTGTTAGTTTAACTAGCAGGTATCAAAGTGATCCAGGAGTGGATCATTGGACAGCGGTCAAAAACATCCTTAAGTACTTGAGAAGAACTAAGGATATGGTTCTTTCTTATGGAGGTGATGAACAGCTCGTTGTTAATGGTTACACCGATGCTAGTTGGAACACCGATCCCGATGATTCTAAATCACAATCTGGATACGTATTTACTTTGAATGGTGCAGCAGTTAGCTGGAGGAGTGCAAAGCAAAGCGTTGTGGCGAGATCTTCAACTGAATCGGAATACATAGCTGCTTCGGAGGCTTCACAAGAAGCGATATGGATGAAGGAGTTTATTACAGAGCTCGGTGTGGTTCCAAGTGCGCTGGACCCAATGTCTATCTATTGCGATAACATGGGCGCCATAGCCAATGCGCAAGAACCAAGGTCACACAAGAAGCTGAAGCACATCAAGCTACGTTTTCACGCTATTCGAGAACATGTCCAAGATGGTGACATAAAGATTTGCAAAGTACACACAGATCTGAATGTGGCGGATCCGTTGACTAAACCTCTCCCGAGGGCAAAACATGACCAACACCAAACTGCCATGGGTGTTCGGTATATTACCATGTAATCTAGATTAGTTGACTCTAGTGCAAGTGGGAAACTGTTTGAGATATGCCCTAGAGGCAATAAATGTAGTTATTATTATATCTTTGTGTATGATAAATGTTTACATTCATGCTATAACAGTATTAACAAGGAAACATTAATACTTGTGTGATTTGTAAACTAAATTAGAGTCCCTAGTAAAGCCTCTTCATAATACTAGCTTGTTGGTTAATAGATGATTGTGGTTTCCCTATCATGAACATTGAGATGTTATTAACAACAAGATCATATCATTAGGCGAATGGTATGATGGACATACTCCTATAGATAAGCGTAGCATAAAGATCAAGTCATTTTAATAGTTCAATTGCTATATGCTTTCTGATACATAGTAACCTAATTCCTTCGAACATGAGATCATGCTTATCACCATCACCGGAAGGATGCTTTGATGACATCAAACACCACACCACAACTGGGTGGCTATAAAGGTGGCATTGAGTGTTCGGAAAGTATGGGTTGAGACACATGAATCAAGAGTGGGATTTGTCCATCCATGTGATGGATAGATATACTCTGGGCCCTCTCGGTGGAATGTCATCCAATTAGCTTGCAAGCATGTGACTGGCTCACAAGGGATCACATACCACGGGAACGATAAAAGAGTACTTATCGATAACGAGGTTGAACTAGGTATGCAGAGATACCGACGATCAAAACCTCGGATAAGTAAACTATCGTGAGACAAAGGGAAATTGGTATCGTATGTAAGTGGTTCATTCGATCGCAAAGTAATCATAGAAATATGTGGGAGCCATATGAATTTCCAGATTCCTCTATTGGTTATTGATCGGAGAAGTGTCTCGATCATGTCCGCATAATTCACGAACCGTAGGGAGACACAATTAAGTATTCGATGTTGTTGAGTAGTTATGGAATGATGAGTAAGAGACCGAATGTTGTTCGGAGTCTCGGATGGGATCCGGGATATCACGAGGAGATCCGGAATGGTCCGGAGAATAAGATTCATATAAGGAAAGTCCTGTTTCGGGGTTGGAGAATGGTTCCGGTGTTTTCATCAGGAATGTTCTAGAAGGTTCCGGAAGGTCCGGCACTCCGAAGGGGAAGGGTACATGAATGTGTCATTACAAGTTGGAATGGTTGCATCATGTACTAGGTGTCATCACTGAGCAAAATAAAGGGATAAATCAAATCCTAGTTTGAAAAGTCAAACGCCAATTTGAAAAGTCAAACGGCAAGTTTGCTTGGTGGAGGGAGAGTAGGAAACCTACTTGGGGAGGAAGTCCCTCTCCCTCCACCGCCGGTCTTGGAAGCCGAGTTGGGGAGGGACTCCCCTCCCCTTGTCCGGCCCCCTCCACCTATATAAGGAGGGGCAGGGCTGCCCCTCCAAGCCTACACCTTGCCCCTCTAAACCTAACCCTAGCCGCCGCCGGCCACCATAGCCGCTGCCGCCCTAGGGTTTGCCCAAGCCACCGACTTGGGGCAATCCCCTTACCCTAGCCGCCGGCCTAGCTCCCTCTACTTGGTTCCTCTAAACCCTAGATCACCAAGGCTCTCTCATAGTCCACCATACTCGCTCCGGCTTAAGGTGAAGTCCTGCGAGATCTCCCCTCTACTTTCGGTACCACGCCGGCGTGCTGCCGGAATCGCGAGGAGAGTGCTACAACCTTCGCTGCCTGCTGGAACAAGGGAGAGGAAGGTCTTCATCAAGTACCGAACGTGTGACCGACTGCGGGAGCGCTGCCGGAACGCGGCGCCGGAAGGATCGTCTACGCGATCTTGAGATCGGGAAGAGTACGACTACATCACCCACGAGAATCCGCTCTCGTTAACCGCTTTGGAATCTTCGAGGGTGAGTTCCCCTATCGACTCGTCGCTACAATCTAGTAGATAGATCTTGGCTTGTTTGTTTGCATGCGATAGAAATTTTTTGTTTTCCATGCTACGAACCCCTACATCTTATTGAGGGAAACTTGCCTGCTGAAATGCATCATACCTTCCTCTTGGGGTCTCCCAACACAGTGTTGTTGCACTCATCAAAGCATTTCATGGAGCATAAGTAGAACTCCTAACTTTGAGGTACTCGACCTCAACGACAACTTATCCACGACCGTTCCTGTCTCTCTCTACAACATATCTACACTCACGTACCTTGCATTGGGAACAAACGCCTTAGTAGGGGACATTCCAGCAAATTTTGTCTATACCCTGCCAAACATCCAAACATTCATTGTTCAGGGAAACAAATTCCAAGGTGGTATTCCCACATCAATGGTCAACGCCACAAGTCTTGAGCTGATTCTTATCCGTGATAATACATTCCATGGCATTATTCCTTCTTCCGGATATTTGCCCAACTTAACCACACTAGATATAGGCAAGAACCAACTCGAAGCTAGAGACTGGACTTTCCTCTCCTCGCTCGCCAATTCCACAAAGCTGGCGAACTTACAATTAGATGAAAATAACCTACGGGGAAACATGCCAAATTCCATTGGAGATCTTCTGAAAAGATTACAACTTTTGATGTTGAAAGAAAACAAAATATTTGGCAGCATACCACACGAGATAGCGAACCTCGTAGATGTTCGCATGGAGCAAAATATGCTTACTGGAAACCTTCTCGACTCACTTGGAAATCTTTCAAACTTGATTGTCTTAAGCTTATACAGAAACAAAATTTCTGGGCGAGTTTCATTTTCCATTGGAAACCTCTGTCAATTAAATGAGCTCTGCTTGTAAGAAAATCATTTTACTGGTCCCATCCCTCGAACTTTAGCACACTGCCAAAACTTGGACATCCTAAACCTCTCTTGTAACTCCTTTGAAAGTACAATATCAATGGAATTATTTACTCTGTCCACACTCTCTGAAGTTCTTGACCTCTCTTACAACAAACTCTTTGAACCTATACCTATGGAAATTGGTGGGTTAATCAACCTTTCCCCCCTCAATCTTTCCAACAAACGGTTGACTGGAGAAGTTCCCTCAACTCTGGGTGAGTGCCTCCATTTGGAGTTCCTCCACCTGGAAGGGAATCTACTTGATGAGCGGATACCTCAATCTTTCACTGAATTGAGAGGCATACGTGTCATGGATCTTTCTCGAAACAACTTATCTGTTCAGATACCAGATTTCTTCGAGACCTTTAGCTCCATGTCACTTCTCAATTTGTCATTCAACAACTTGGAGGGACCCGTACCAACTGGTGGAATCTTCCAAAATGCAGGGAAGGTCTTCGTCCAAGGGAACAAAGAGTTGTGTGCCATTTCTTCAGCACTGAAACTGCCACGTTGCCACACAGCTACAACTAAACACATGTATGCCTCCAACATACTAAAGATAGTGGGATTCTGTGCTCTTTCTTTGGTCATGTTATCATGTATTGGATTCGTCCTTCTGAAGAAGAGAAACAAGGTCAAACAAGCAACACTTTCATCCGTCAGGGGGTTCAACAAGATGGCATATGCTGATTTAGTGAAAGCAACAAATGGTTTCTCTTTCGAAAACATGGTTGGCTCAGGGAAATAAGGGTCCGTGTACAAAGGTAGGCTTTGAGTCTGAGGAACATGCAGTTGCTATCAAAGTTTTCAAACTTGATCAACTTGGAGTAGTGAAGAGCTTCCTTGCAAAGTGTGACGCTTTGAGAAACACTCGTCATCGTAATCTTGTAAGAGTGATCACT
This sequence comes from Avena longiglumis, assembly GCA_030063025.1. Lineage (NCBI taxonomy): Eukaryota > Viridiplantae > Streptophyta > Magnoliopsida > Poales > Poaceae > Avena > Avena longiglumis. Next base: position 503,737,292 of record CP125977.1, read on the forward strand.
GTGTGCTCAACAATTGATCGTGCAGGAAATGAGTTCAAAGCTCTTGTTCTTGAATATATGGTTAATGGCAACCTGGAAAGTTGGCTCCATCCAAGCCTCCACGAGCATCATCGGAAAAGTCCATTGAGTTTAGGTTCAAGAATTATAATAGTGGTAGACATAGCTGCTGTTTTGGACTACATACATAACCATTGCATGCCTCCTATGGCCCATTGTGATTTGAAGCCTAGCAATGTCCTTCTCGATGATACCATGGGCGCATGTGTTGGCGACTTCGGGTTGGCTAAGTTCATGCACACTTATACTTCCTCAGACAATCATATTTCTACAAGCTTAGTAGGCCCAAGAGGATATTTTGGATACATTGCACCAGGTAACAGTTTTTGAACAAAAAATGGTCTATTTTTGCAAATATATTACCAAGTCTCCTACATATTCAGGTTTCTACTTACTTTTGAACTCTTGTAGCATTTTTGTTTCAAATTTCAACCAATTTGTGTTAAATAATTGTCTGAATAAATTTGCATACGACAGAATATGGTTTTGGGAGAAAAATATCCACGAAGGCCAATCGTTTACAACTATGGAATCGTCATCCTAGAAATGCTCATTGGGAAGCGTCCAACTGATGATATATTTAATGATGGCCTCAGCCTTTACAAATTGGTCGAAGAATCATTTTCTCAAAACATTGCTGACATTCTAGATCCTATAATTTTTCCTAGATATGGCGATGACGAAACAGGAAGTATGTTAGACCTAGAAAATCATCAAACGGCTGGAACTATTAGCTGCATCACTGAGCTCGCTAAGCTTGGCCTATTAATGCGCTGCGGAGGCACCTAAAGACCGTCCAGAAATGCAAGATGCTTACACTGAAGGTGACCGCAATCAAAGAACCGTTTTCGGCACTGCAGGACTGGGAAATGTAGAACTATTTCCACTGCTCGCACCGCCACAAGTTACCGGTGCATGATGGCCTACAACCAGGGGCGGAGGACCTTGTGTGGCAAGCTACGGCGCCCGCCATACCTTGATTCTGGTGCTCCTAGTCTCCTAGATCCAATTAGTTCTTAAGTGGTATGTTTCGGTTGCCTCATGTCTTCTCTTTTTATCTATTTTGCCTTGCATAAACTAATTTTGAAGCAATATTTTCATGTTTCTTTGACAGGTCAAGTCTATATGTTTAATAAATTCGTAGTGAACTATTGTAAGTTCCGTTTAATTACAGAGGTAATTTTTATCTTAGTTATGTACGGACAAGCATATTATAGTTACTATGCAATTTTGATTATGAATTGTCGTATATTTTATGAGCATATATTTAGTAAAAAAAATATTATGATGTTATTAATTTCGCAACACCAAAAAATATTTTCGTCCTCCGCCACTGCCTACAACTAGTTCGCTTTACATAAGACTGTCTTTTTTCTTGATTTAAATTGTGTATGTCGTGAATCGTCTTGCATTTTACTGGTAAATCTATGTTTGTGATGCTACTGGTGTAACAAACTGTGGTTTAATATAATATTAAATAAAGGTCAGCATGGAAAAATTTGTATGTTTCAATGTGGCTGTTTTTCTTCCTAGACAGTAATAAACTACAAGTAGAGCCCAACCAGACATGAAGTAATCACACCCTTATAAAGATGTTAACCCGTTCAAAAAAAAGATGTTAAACTTGCACAATGGTACATCAAATCAAATTATTAGACATAAAAAGCTATCACATTTTTTTACAGGAGTCAAACAACAACTAACCTCTGCCACGGAGGGGCGGGGGCTGCGGCGGAAGGACTCCAGCTATCACTGAGTGCCTCGGTGTGGCGTGGTGCAGCGGCCTAGTCGGCAGTGAGGCGATGAAGGATGATGTGCTTGTACCGTGACACAATGATGTCCTGCAGGATGTCAGTGTATGACAAGTGTACTGCAGGCTTGGAGAACGAGTCTACCTCCTTTCTAAATATCTCATGGAATCACCTCAATTCTTGCAGTAGAAGAGGAAATGAAGAAGCCACGGGTTCCATAGACACTTAGCAAGCAGGCACCCACAAAGGTCAACCATCCACTGCAGCTGTAATTAGAGCATCTCTACCGGATCGACCCAACTCGTCCGAGTGTGTTCGAACTTGTTCGCGCGGACGCGCGGGACGTGCGGCGCCCCAGCGACATGCTATTTGGACGAACGCTTCCGACTCAATCCATCCGTACACCAAATCTAGGCAACGGATGTGTCGGCCCAGACGCACGCGGACAACGCGGGTGTCCTGCCAATCGGCCACTCGGGGAATACTTAAAGATAGCTTTTCACTAGATTAGTCATGCCGGTTATAAAAAATCCGTTTAATAAAAATAAGGGGAGGGAGGACTGCTACTGCTACCAGTGGAGGAAGAGGACGTCGCTACGGCTACTCGCCGCCGTTGCAATGGCCACCGTTGCCGCTGTCGTCGACCCCGTCGATCGCCATCCTAGCAGACCAGATGGCCCGCTGCTGGAGGAGATCGTGCAAATGGTCGCGCACCAGGCTGCGAACCACCGCCTTGCCCGCCGCCTTCCTGCAATCCTCCGCCGCCCTGTTCGCCAGGGCCTTCTTCATCTCGGTGGCCTAGTGGTCCCTCGCCTCCTGGTCGGCTAGCTCCTTCACCGCAGCAATGGCAAACGCCTGGCGTTGGGCTTCTGTATCAGCCGCGAGCAACTCCGCCGGAGAAGGAGCCGGAGAAGGAGCCGGAGCTGGAGCCGGGGCCGAAGCACCATTGGGGCTGAAGCCCAGTGCCTGGCGATCTGCAGGGGGACGGCGATCGTCTCCTCCCCTCCTCCTCCTCAGCCTCCGGCTGATCCACCTCCTCCTCATCCCTCTCCTCGTCGTCCTCCTCCACCTATAACTCGTCGCTGTCGATGAGACCCCACCCGGCCACCACCTCAGCGGTCGTAGCCACGCGCTCCTCCACCTCCGCCGCCAAGTCGGCGACGTGCTCGCGCTGCGCCTCTTCCGTCTCACTACATGCTTTGGAAGCGTGGCAAAGCTTGCAGACGGCGACCTTGGCGGCCTCCTTGCCATTTCCTTTAGCGTGGCCATGGCTGCCTCGTGACGGATCTTGCAAAGAGCCGCTGATGCGACCTCCATGGCCACTGCCTCCACCGCCTCCGGGGTGACCTCCATGCGAGCCGTCCGTGATTCAAGGGTACATCAAGGTGCCCATCCTGAGCACACACACTGTCGGGAACACCGCCCTGTACACGACTAGGCTTCGTGAAGCCGCCGCCATCGTCGCGCGACGAACTTACCGCGACACGAAGAGGGCACGACTTTGATGAAATATTTGTGGCGAAGGCAGAGAGATACGAGGAATTTTCCGATTGCCCGGGCGTGGAGGTTGCATCTGAAGACAGGCTTGTGAGGGGCGGAGGAGAAGCGGAGAGTGCCGGCGGCGACAGCCGGATTTCCGCGCAGGTCGGCGAAAGGAACGAGTCGAGCGTCGGCGATGGCCTAGCTTCAGCCCAGAATGTGATAGTTCAGCCTGTTGAGCAGCCCACAGCGAATTCACTAATAACTGTAAGAACAATTTTCTATTTTCTTAGATTCATATTAGTTGACTTGAATTTGTCTAGATCAGGATGTATCTAGACATATTTTAGTACTAGATATATCTAAATTTAGACAAATCTAAATTAACTAACATGAATCAAAGAAGTAATAAAAAAACGATACAGAAACTAGAAAGTTTCCGCTAAAATAAAATCGGTAGTACAATTTCCAAGTGGTGGCTAACCGATGGTTAGCCGCTCGTAGAGCCCAGGAGCGGTTACTTTTAGAATCGTACAGCTTTAAAATATCTTTAGAAAATACTTTCTTTATTTTATATTATAATATGTTTTAGCTTTGTGAAGATATCATATCTGATGTGTGCTTCGGTCCTCTCCTAAACTTAAGTTGTATGGACCTTTTTTTTATCCGTTGAAACCTATAGCAAAACCATGTATATATCTGTATATGTGTACTCGGTTGAACTGGCTATAATTCATGTTTCCGTCGGCTGATCCCACCTTTCATTATCGCGAACTACGTCTTTGCATGTCATATTTAAATTATTTTTGTTGCTGTTAAATAACTTTTGTTTTCTCTTTCCGCGGGCACATGAGTATACTTATATGGTGAGTATATGTTTAAAAGGACCGTATGAACTTTGGTTGGCTTCGTACTTTTTTTAAAACAATCGGTATCGAGTTTTTGTTTGTCAAAATTTGAAAGAATGAGGAGGGAACCGAAGCAAAAGTTATCATATCTAGATACCTTTTACAAAGCTAAAACATCTTAAATTTTAAAACGGAAGGAGTAGTTGTCTAGTCTTTCGTACAACTCAACAAAAATTTACACCACTCCAAAAAAATTGAAAATATTAAAAATAAATCTACTACTACCTCTATTCCATAATGTAGGCTCATATTTTAGAACGGAGCTAGTAGTTATGAAAAGGGAGTGTCTAGATCTCAGACGCCTAAAAACTTTTTATGTCTAAGTCACTAACATCGTCCTACTATTTGTGCTAATTTTCAGTTGCAACCTAGTTGCAACTTATATAATTTATATTAATTCTTAGTTACAACCTAGTTGTAACTCACTAAAATCTCAGTTACAACCTAGTTGCAATTCATGTGAAAATCCTATATTACACGAATCGCGAAATAAATACAATAACGAGAGAGGCGACTGATACCTAAGAAGTTTTTAGGCGCCCGAAAACTAGCAAATCCGTTATAAAAAACATAGATATATGTACTTGTAGAAAATTATAAAAGTGTCATGTATTTTCTCCGAACTGCACAAAACATTGCCCTGTTTTATCGCTCTTTTGAGCTGTTTTCCACGGGGAAGGTGTAGCTTATTGATGGTACTTTTCCTTCAAAACAGAAGCAACATGCAAAGGGAGTATTAGTTACACGAAGATGGCCATAAGTCACGGTTTAGCCATAAGGCATAGCTGATTTTCTTTGGAATGGAGATTGGGTCACCGGCCTCTGCATCGAGGAATATACACAACCTTGTTACTATTTAAAGTTCAAAATTCAGCAGCCGAGTCCTAATGCCTCGATGCCTCGTGACAGTAACTCTATCAGTCAACCACTAACCCTATGATAATACATAAAAACAAGCAAAAATTACACCGTTTCTAGGCTAAGCCTTTAAGAAGGAAATAACGCACGTGTGTCGGTGGTGACGAGTCCAACCATAAATCGATCGGGAGTTTCATCCCCAAAGCCGAGCTTTGATCCACCACCTTGAAGGACATGACACATGGGCACATCGTCATAACCTGGTCAGAGATCTTGCGTGGTCCTACGTGGTCGATGATGCTTCGTTGGAGTCAAAGCATAGAGAGATAAAAGCATCTCCACTCGTTGGGCAAACCTAGGCCGAAATCCGGACTTTCTTTGGCCGGACGGAACTTGATTTCGGCATGGGTACGCCCAGTTTCCCACTCGCGTACCCAGCGAACATAAAACGGCGATATATTTGAATCTTTATCGTTCCCGCCGGCGAGTGCTCGACCACAAGGTGTTCGACAGATAGGCCCACAAATTCGGCGACAGATTTTTATTACATAACAGGCGACACATACATCGGTCGTCGATAGGGATGGGCTCCTGCAGCATGGCCGATGCGGCGTTGTCGTCCATCTCGTCGTTGAAGGCCACCGGGTTGGAGGAAGTAGAAGCAGAGCTCGGCGTGGGAGCGTTCGACGCAGGCACGTTCGGCGCAGAGGAAGGGGAAGCCGTGATCACGTCCTCCAGGATGGCCTAACGTTGCGCCATGTACCAGGCCTTGACCGGCGAGCTCATCTTCGACGTGTCCTCGCCGCCCATCAGGAACTTGAGGTCCGTGTTGGCGCTTCTTGGCGGCATAGTTGGCCTTCTTCTCGGTGAGGTTGGCTTTCTTCTCGGCGAGGTTGGCCTTGATGATGGCCACATTTTCCCCTTGTGTCTCGATGAGCTGCTTCCGGCGATCCTCGCTCTTCTCAGCCCTCTTCTAGGCCTGCGGCCTCGTGTCGGCGATGCATTTCTCGATCGAAGCCTGGAGACGCTCAGCGGGAGGTCTGGCGGCCTTGAGAATCTTCGCCTTCTTCTGGCCGATCTCAGGTCTTCCTTCGCTGGCAGCAGTGGCCGGGCCTCGGGGTTGTAGACGCCGTCCTTGCTCTTGGAGAGACTCAGGCGAGTGTCCCGCCACTTCTCGCAATGCTCGATTTGCTTGAAGACATGATGAAACTTGAACTCCATCTTCATGTCCTCTCGAAACAGAGCAAGTGCACGACGCAGCTGCAAAATGAAAGTGTGTCAAATTTGTCAAAATGGAAGAGAGTGCACGACAAAGCTAGTGTTCGCGAGTACCTTGTTGTCCATGTTTTTCCCACTGGCTTGTGTGTGGTCGACCTCTTCCGCGCAGCTGTGCCACTTGCTGTAGGCAGTCTGGATGATCGCCCAATGATTGGTAATCGTCTTTTCCACTCGCTCCATGTGGATTTTGCGATACTTTGGGTCGCACATGCTACGCTCATCGAATGCTGCCTTCACGCGCCGCCAATAATTGTCGGAATTTTGGTTAGCACCGGTGATCGGATCCATGCTCACCGTTTTCCAAGCTTCGGCGAGGCAGGTGTCCTCGGCCACGGGCCACTTGATCCGAGTGTCCGCCGAAGTGCCCGGCTTCTTCTTCCCCTTCTTGCCTTTCGCCTCAGCCTTGGTGTCCTTTGGCCGCGTCTGCTCGGCCTGCGTCTCCTTGGTGTCGGTGTCGGCGAGGTCCTGGGACTCGATGCCGTGCTCGGCGTCGGCCCGGGTCTGCTCTTCCGTGAAGAAGGAGGGGTGGTTGGAGGCCCAACCTGTTGCGATCAAGTCCTCCATGTATGCCTCGGCTGTCATGCTGGCCGGAAGTGCGCCCGACATTCCGCCGAACAGGTTGCGCGCGTCGTCCTCGCCGAAGGGCGCCGAGTTTTCGCCGAAAGGCAGCGGTCCACGGCGTAGAGAGGGGATTGCGTACGCCGGAGAGGTGGAGTAGGGGAGGTTGATGTCCACGCCGAAGGCCGAAGGAGGGCGCGGGGTCGGGCAGGGGAAGATCACGTTGGGGTTGAACCCGCCGTCGAACTCGGGCGACGAGGAGTACCTCTGCCGAGCAGTCGCCTGGCTCTCGTGGAAGCCTGCCGGAGAGATCGGCGAGAATCCGGCGGGTGAGCCGACGCTCGCCTGGCTTCCCTAGTGTGGTAGGTATGGCGCCGCCATCAACGCCGAACGTGTCGCGGCCGCCTGCTTCGCCTTCGCCTGCTCTTCCGCCGCCGCCTTCACCATCGCCTTCTCCTCCGCTGCCGCTTGCTGTTGCCGGAGCTTCGCCCTCTCCTTCTTGTCCTTCCAATCGACCGACGAGATCTGCCTGGCGTGCTCCTTCTTCTCCCACTCAGCCGAGGACATGCCCTTCGGCTTCGTCGGCGGCGCTCTCGGCTTCCTCGCCTTCTTCTCCGCCGGACCCTCTCCGAGGATCGATCTGGGTTGGACGAAGTGTAGGGTTCGCAGCATAGAAAACAAAAATTTTCCTACGATGTGAACTATATACCAAGATCTATATATACTAGATACAAAGAACGGGCGGATGTATATCCGTAGAGAACATACCCTTGAAGACCGACAAAGCTTAACGAGTTCAACTCGTGGTTGATGTAGACGATCTCTTGCCGATCTCAAGATCGAGAGGAAGTCCTAGCGCCGCAATCAGCAGCGCATCCGTGCACACACGCTCGAGGCACCGAGCAACCTCCGCCTCCTCGCTCCAGGCGATGCGGAAGCACAACTCTTTCTTGCCGAATAGCCACCGGGAACATGTATCTCGCTAGTCCGAGACCATGGGGATAAATTCTAGAGGGGAGAGAGATCCTTCACGAGGAGGTGTAAGAGACAAGTGAGGAGGGGGAACCCCAAGGGGTGGCGGCATGGGGGCTGCCCCTTGCCTCCCTCTTCATGTGGGTGGACACTCCACTCACAAAACTCCTCTAAATTCCCTCCACTCAAAGTCCACTCAAAAATCCCATTAAATTTCCACCAAATTTAATGCAAACTCTCATTAAATAAAACTCTTTTATTTTATTCAGAATTTTGTCAATTACTTTAATGACAAACATTCACAAATAACCCCTGCTAGAATTCTATTTCACATGCATAACCACTTTATGCAATTTCACCCAAAACCTGTTTGTATCTAGTGAAATAAATTCCGCGCTTGTTCATTCTTTCGGCATGAAACATTTGCTCCAATTGGATGTTGGTGTCTCTTAAGTGTGTCACCCTACGGTTCGTGAATAATGCGGACATGATCGAGACCCTCTCGGATCAATAATCGAGCGGGATCCGGAGACCCATCGACTCCCACACATTCAACGATGACTTTCTTGTGATCGTCGGAACCTTTACGCTAGTATCTTAATCCCTTTGTTTCACGATATATTACATGTCCGAGATTCGATCATCGGTATCTCCATACCTAGTTTGATCTCGTTCTGACATGCACTCTTTTCTCGTTCTGTGATATAACATTCTAGTGATCAAATCACTTGCTTGCAAGCTAATCAATGTGATATCACCGAGAGGGCCCAGTATATCTATCCGTCATCGGGATGAACAAATTCCACTCTTGATCCATGAGCCTCAACATAACACTTTATTAGTTACGAATCCATCTTTATAATCACCACATTACGGTGTGACGTTTGATGTTATCAAGAAACTCTTCCGGTGTTAGTGATTGACATGATCTCATGGTCTAAGGATTAGGATCACTTCGTAAGTTGTTATAGCAATATAAACTCAATGACTTTGATCGTAATGCTATACTTCGGATGAATGTTCATCACATCATTACACTAATGTTGTGATCCCGTTATTAACAACATCCAATGTCCATGATCAGGAAACCTTGATCATCTTGTTAATCAACGAGCTAGTTTATGAGAGAGGCATAACTAGGAACTTTCTTTGTTTATTAAACACACATGTATTAACGTTTCGTATTAATACAATTATAGCATGCAAAATAAACATCTATCATATACTTGGAATACACATAATAAACACTTTATTATTGCCTCTCAGGGCATATTCCCTTCAGTCTCCCACTTGCACTAGAGACAATAATCTAGTTACATAGTGATAAATCTAACACCCATTGAGTTCGGTGTTGATCATGTTTTGCTCTAGGAGAGTTTTAGTCAGCGGATCTGCTACATTGAGATCCGTATGTACTTCTAAATCTTTATATCTCCATCCTTGACATGCTCGCGGATGGAGTGAAACCGGCGCTTAATATGCTTGGAATGCTTGTGAGACCTTGGCTCTTTGGCATTGGTAATGGCACCATTGTTGTCACAATAGATCACCATTGGGTCCAACGCGTTTGCCACAACTCCTAGTTCGGATATGAACTCCTTCATCCAAGCGCTTCTGAGCGCTACGAGCGACAACATATTCGGCCTCCGTTGTTGATCCCGCTACCACAGGTTGTTTGGAGCTCCTCCAACTAACCGTTCCGCCATTCATGAGAAATACGTATCCGGATTGAGACTTAGAGTCATCCGGATCGGTGTCAAAGCTAGCGTCGACATAACACTTAGCGACGAGCTCTTCTTCACCTCCGTATACAAGAAACATATCCTTAGTTCTTCGTAAGTACTTAAGGATATTCTTGACCGCTATCTAGTGTTCCGAACCTGGATCCGATTGGTACCTACTAGTCAAACTAATAGCGTGTGCCACATCCGGTCTTGTACATAGCATGGCGTACATTATAGAGCCTATGGCTGAAGCATAGGGGACTTTGTCCATTATCTCTGTTTCTTCCGCCGAAGCCGGACTTTGAGTCTTACTCAATGTCTTGCCTTGCAACATAGGTAAGAACCCCTTCTTACTTCCGTCCATTTTAAACTTCTTTAAAATCTTATCAAGGTATGTACTTTGCGATAGCCCTATTAGGCGCCTAGATCTATCTCTATAGATCTTTATGCCTAATATGTATGACGCTCACCTAGGTCCTTCATTGAAAATTTGTCGTTTAGATAACTTTTAACATTGTTTAAAGTTCTATATCATTCCGATCAATAATATGTCATCCACATATAATATCGAAATGCCACATTGCTCCCACTCACTTTCTTGTAAATACAAGCTTCTCCATAAGTTTGGACAAATCCAAACTCTTTGATCACCTCATCAAAGCGGAGATTCCAACCGTGATGCTTGCTTCAATCCATAGATGGATCGCTGAAGCTTGCACACCTTGTTAGCATCCTTAGGATCGACAAAACCCTTTGGTTGTATCATATACAACTCTTCTTCAATATTACCATTGAGAAGCGGTTTTGACATCCATATGCCATATTTCATAATCGAAATATGCAGCAATTGCTAACATAATCCTAATCGACTTTAGCATCGCTACGGAGAGAAAGTCTCATCGTAGTCAACTCCTTGAATTTGTCGAAACCCCTTTGCGACAAGTCGAGCTTTATAGATGGTCACATTACCATCCATCAGTTTTCCTTTTGAAAATCCATTTGTTCTCCACGGCCTTTCTGGTGAGGTAATTCCACCAAGTTCCAAACTTGATTTTCATACATGGATTCCATCTCGGTTCATGGCTTCTAACCATTTGTTGGAATCGGGCTCATCATTGCTTCTTCATACGTCGCAGGTCATTGTTTTCATCAACCATGAAATTTATGACAGATTTCCGTCTGACTCGGAGCTGCAGCGTCTGTTTGACTGTGAGGTTCGGTACTCTATTTGGAGTTTCATGATCATTATCATTAGTTCCCTCTTCAGCAGGTGGAGCCAACTCGGAACAACTTCCGACTGCGCTACTCGCCATACTTTGAAGAGAAGGTTCCACAACCTCTTGAGTTCTACCTTCCGACTACTCACACCTTTCGAGAAACTCTTTCTCTAGAAAGGATCCATTCTTGGCAACAAAACCTTGCCCTCGGATCTGTGATAGAAGGAATACCCAATAGTTTCTTTAGGGTATCCTATGAAGACGCATTTTTCCGCTTTGGGTTCGAGTTTATCCGGTTGAAGTTTCTTCACATAAACATCGCAACCCCAAACTTTAAGAAATGATGACTTAGGTTTGTTTCCAAACCACAATTCATACGGTGTCTTTTCAACGGATTTAGATGGTGCCCGATTTAAAGTGAATGCAGCTTTCTAGTGCATAACCCCAAAATGACAACGGCAAGTCCGTCAGAGACATCATAGATCGAACCATATCTAATAAAGTACGATTCTGACGTTCCGACACACCATTTCGTTGTGGTGTTCCTAGAGTGTGAGTTGTGAAACAATTCCACACTCTTTCATGTGAGTGCTAAACTCGTAACTTAGATACTCACCTCCACGGTGGACCGTAGAAATTTGATCTTTCTATTACGATGATTTTCCACTTCATTACGAAATTCCTTGAACTTTTCAAAGGTTTCGGACTTGTGTTTCATCAAGTAGATATAACCGTATCTACTCAAATCATCCGTGAAAGTAACAAAATAACGATATCCACCTCGTCTTGACACACTCATTGGACCACATACATCGAATGTATGATTTCCAATAAATCATCGCCGTTCCATTGAACCGGAAAACGGCGTTCTAGTCATCTTGCCCATAAGGCATGGCTCACATGTATCAAATGATTCATAATCAAGTGATTCCAAAAGTCCATCCGAATGGAGCTTCTTCATGCGTTTAATGCCAATATGACCTAGAGCGGCACATATATATATGCGGATATATCATCATTAAGTTTAATCCTTTTAGCATCAACATTATGAATATGTGTAATATTATCATTGAGATCTAATAGAAATAAACCATTCATCATCGGTGCATGACCATAAAAGATTTCATTCATATAAATGGAACAACCATTGTTCTCAAATTTAAATGAATAACCACTTTGCATCAAACATGATCCAGATACAATGTTCATGCTCAGTGCAGGCACCAGATAACATTTATTCAAGTTTATGACTAATCCCGACGGTAGGTGGAGAGGCAGCGTTCCGACGGCGATTACATCAACGTTTGATCCATTGCCGACACGCATCTTGACCTCACCCCTTGCTAGCGGTCGCTTGTTCCGCACGATTCGAGTTAGAAATATTAGCAACTGAACCGGTATCAAATACCCAGGTGCTACTGCGAGCACTAGTCAAGTACACATCAATAACATGTATATCATATATACCTTTGTTTGCCTTGCCAGCCTTCTTGTATGCCAGATACTTGGGCAGTTGCGCTTCCAGTGGCCATTCCCCTAACAATAGTAGCACTCGGAATCAGACTTAGGTCCAACTCGGGGTTTCTTTTCGGTGACAGCAGTGCTTGCCGCCTTACTTCCTTCCGTTTTCCCTTCTTGTCTTTCTTGAAACCAGTGTTCCTATTGATCATCAACACTTGATGTTCCTTTTGATCTCCACTTACGGTTTTAAGCATTGGTAAGCTCGGGGAGACTTCTTCATGCCTTGCATATTATAGTTCATCACGAAGCTCTTATAGCTAGGTGGCGAGACCGCAGAACACGATGGATGCCTAAGTCAATGGGAATCGTTATTCCCAAGGACACAAGCTTATCGGCGTAACCCGACATCTTGAGTACATGCTCACTAACGAGCTGTGCTCTTCCATCATCGACTAAAGAACTTTTCAAGCATTGTAGCTCTCTCTGACATGTGTCGAAAATCATTTTCAACTCACCCATTGTATCAAATGCATTGCCGTTTGAACGCTTTGAAGTTCGCTCTAGCCCATACAATATGCCGCAATGAACTAAGTTGTGGTCCTCTGACGAGTCGATAGACATTCTTCTCCTTGTCGGGGCATCATCAAAGGTGGGGGCCTAACGGCGCTTCTAGCACATATTGCTTTTGTGCGTGAGAGGAGAATCCTCAAATTCATGGCCCATTCAAGAAAGTTGCTACCGTTCGTTGCTAGTTTCTCTTTCTCCATGAACGCATTGAAATTAAAAGCGGTGGTGCCATCTACAACAGAATTTGTAAAGTTTAGACTAAGTGTATGATAGATCGAGTTCAACTAATCTATATTACGAATGAACTCCCACTCAAAAGCGACATCCTCGTGTCCTTTTGGTGATTACATGAACCAAATCCACTACACCAAGTCCGATCATCACGTGAGTCGGTATAGCTTCAAAGCGAGCATCAAATGGGCATCATATCAACTATATGACTCATGCTTAACCTTTCGATTACGTGTTCCGAGGCCATGTCTGTACATGCTAGGCTCGCCAAGTTAGAACCTTAGTATTTGCGTGTGTAACTGTTTTACACCCGAAATATGGTCGTGGATCCAAGAACACCCGATCATCACGAGATGTCTTGGAGCGACGAAAACATAATCGGTGCATACTAAAGGAAGAACACATTTTTATCTTGATATTTAAATGAGGGATCATCTTATTATGCTTAACAAAGCGCTAAACAAGCAATATAAGATGTAATCAAACATCATATGTTTATTAGTGAAATTATATGGTTCCCGCAGATGATCTCTATCATGTGCATCGTGGTATGATCATTATCATACCTATATGTGTAAATCCAAGGTCTATGGATTTTACACGCTATGTGTGTTATAAGAGTATCATCTCATACTTCTACTTACAACACTACCATATCATAACACTAGCCCAGCAACAATCTAAACTAGACGCCTCTAATTTATCCATTGCAAGTTTTACGTGGCTTAGGGCTTTCGAGATAGAACCGTTCTTACCTACGAACATGAACCACAACGAGGATAATCAAATTGTTGACAACTCGCTTGCAAAATAGATATTGACTATAGTAGGAGAGCAGACACCGCTAGCCACTTATGCAAACTAGTTGCATGTCAAGCGTGGAACAGGTCTCATGTGCGAGGACATGTAAAGTTTGTCCGGGCCGCTTCATCCCACTATGCCACCAATATCCAAAATCACAACAAAGGAGCAACAACATGATCATCATCGCCCACATACTCATATGTGTACTACCCGTGTAAAGTATCTACGCATAGATCCGGCTCACGATACCCTTTGTAGGGTTCGACATAGAAAACAAAAATTTCCTCGATGTGAACTATATACCAAGATCTATATATACTAGATAAAAACAACGGCGGATGTATATCCGTAGAGAACATACCCTTGAAGACCGACAAAGCTTAACGAGTTCAACTCGTGGTTGATGTAGACGATCTCTTGCCGATCTCAAGATCGAGAGGAAGTCCTAGCGCCAAATCAGCGCGCATCCGTGCTCGCACACGTTCGAGGCACCGAGCAACCTCCGCCTCCTCGCTCCAGCGATGCAGCGAAGCACAACTCTTTCTTGCGAATAGCCACGGGAACATGTATCTCGCTAGTCCGAGACCATGGGGATAAATTCTAGAGGGGAGAGATCCTTCACGAGGAGGTGTAAGAGACAAGTGAGGAGGGCTCCTTTTATAGGAGGAGGGAACCCCAAGGGGTGGCAGCATGGGGCTGCCCCCTTGCCCTCCCCTCTTCATGTGGGTGGACACTCTACTCACAAAACTCCTCTAAATTCCCTCCACTCAAAAGTCCACTCAAAAATCCCATTAAATTTCCACCAAATTTAATGCAAACTCTCATTAAATAAAACTCTTTTATTTTATTCAGAATTTTGTCAATTACTTTAATGACAAACATTCACAAATAACCCCTTGCTAGAATTCTATTTCACATGCATAACCACTTTATGCAATTTCACCCGAAAATCATTCTTTCGGCATGAAACATTTGCTCCAATTGGATGTTGGTGTCTCTTAAGTGTGTCACCCTACGGTTCGTGAATAATGCGGACATGATCGAGACCCCTCTCGGATCAATAATCAGAAGCGGGATCTGGAGACCCATACTGACTCCCACACATTCAACGATGACTTTCTTGTGATCGTCGGAACCTTTTACGCTAGTATCTTAATCCCTTTGTTTCACGATATATTACATGTCCGAGATTCGATCATCGGTATCTCCATACCTAGTTTGATCTCGTTCGACATGCACTCTTTTCTCGTTCTGTGATATAACATTCTAGTGATCAAATCACTTGCTTGCAAGCTAATCAATGTGATATCACCAAGAGGGCCCCAGTATATCTATCGTCATCGGGATGAACAAATTCCACTCTTGATCCATGAGCCTCAACATAACACTTTATTAGTTACGAATCCATCTTTATAATCACCCCATTACGGTGTGACGTTTGATTTTACCAAGAAACTCTGCGGTGTTAGTGATTGACATGATCTCATGGTCTAAGGATTAGGATCACTTCGTAAGTTGTTATAGCAATATAAACTCAATGACTTTGATCGTAATGCTATACTTCGGATGAATGTTCATCACATCATTACACTAATGTTGTGATCCCGTTATTAACAACATCCAATGTCCATGATCAGGAAACCTTGATCATCTTGTTAATCAACGAGCTAGTTTATGAGAGAGGCATAACTAGGAACTTTCTGTTTGTTTATTAAACACACATGTATTAACGTTTCCGTATTAATACAATTATAGCATGCAAAATAAACATCTATCATATACTTGGAATACACATAATAAACACTTTATTATTGCCTCTCAGGGCATATTCCCTTCACGAAGCTCTTGGGCGGCATGTTGGGCGAGGAGCTCGGCGGATTGGCGGGAGTGGGGGAATGGGGAAGAAAGGTGGGAGGGGAAGAAAAGGGCGGGAGCTCGGCAAAGTGGCGGGAGTGGCGCCTTCTCTCGCCGACAGAGCTGACCCACGCCCATTTTTGCTGAGTTTGGCGTTCCCATGGTGTACCCGGGATCCTGGGTACGGCCTGGGTAGGCCGGACCAAATCACGCTGAAATCCGGACGAAAACAGGCCCCTAGGTACGCGACTGGGATGATTTTCGGCGTCCGGACCTAATTTCGGCGTCCGGATCGGCATCCTGGATAGGTGAGTGGAGATTCTCTAACGTTGTTGGTTAGCAATAGACCACGATTCGTGCGAGGGCTTGGAAATGCGAGATCTCTATCGTCGGGTCGTTCTAGAGGGTGTGTTGTAAGCTGTCTGGCTTTGAATCGTGTTGTGTGTGTAGTTGTAGCCCTTTCACATTGTATCGGCCGTCGACTTTTTATTTTATATGATTGATGTATCTTTCAGAACGTATCCTAGAAAAAAATCAGCAAGCAAAGAATTCACGAGACTAAAGCAGCAAATTACATGTCTGATTCACTCGCGATATTCGTATCGTATGGTTGGGGGTATGGCTGAACCTAATATCTTCACTCTCCCAATAATTGTATTTTTTTTTGGAAATGGGCGCTTTATTACTTAACAGTAAGTTTACACCCGGCCTCTGCATAGCTAGGATGCACACAGCCGATCAACCACACAGTCTCAGACCAAGTCAACAAAAACATGATTACAAAATAATGTAAATGAAAACACAGTTCTCCAAACTAGCTAAGGAAGATCTATCCGCAGCGCTTGCTGCCATCCATGCCGGGAGAAGATATCTCGCGTCGTATCCTCCAACCGCCTACATCCCTCCACAAACAATTCACGAAACTCCATTCGTTGTAGAGAAGTCCATGATCGAAGGACGGCCATAGCTCGATAGATAACCTGCAAGGGAGAAGATACAACATTATTAAAAATCTTGTCATTTTTACATAGCCAAAGCGACCAAATAATGGCAAGCGCTCCCATCCTAAATAAAGTCTCATATTTATCCAGAGGCTATTTATCTTCCCAGAACCTTATCTCTGAACCATCCTTAATATTAAAATTTCCAAACCGGAAGAAATACTTTTTGGAAGCCATTAGCCCAGCCCAAAAGTGTGAGTCACCTGGTTTACAAACCATTTTAGACACCGCTTTTGAGCCAACATATTTCCTCCATAAAATGGTTTGCCATACCCCTTCTTCGGTTAGAAGTTTGTATAACCATTTATCCAGTAATGCGGTGTTTTTGACTTTTAAATCATGTATGCCCAATCCACCATATTCTTTGGGTCGGCAAATGACATTCCATTTGGCCAGTCGATACTTCTTTTTCTCACTATCCCCAAGCGACCAAATAATTTGCTGATCGAGGAGGAGATAAACCAGAGGCTATTTGGATGATTGACCATATAGTACGAGCAAATTTACAATAGAAGAATAAATGGTGTATTGTCTCATTATGGTGACAAAATACGCATTCAGTTCTACCATGTCAATTCCTCCTAACAAGATTATCTTTTGTGAGAATCACCCCTTTACGGAGATACCAAGCGAATATTTTTGTTTTAAGGGGTATCCTCATCTTCCAAATTTTACTATTGTCATCGACTGGAATATTAGGTTGGATCAAAGCTCTATAAAATGAATCAACAGAAAATTTACCACCATGGAGTAATTTCCATTTGAATTCGTCCATTCACTCGGATAGCTGTATCCTGGATAATCTCACTAAAAGATTATTCCAAGACACAAGTCTAGGACCTAAGAGACTTCTTCTGAAAGACACATTAGGAGGATTGATTTCCATTACCTCAGCAAGAGTATCCCCTTTGTGTCTAACGATCGAGTATAGAGATGGATATTGTTCACGGAGAGAATTTTGGCCAAGCCATTTATCTTCCCAGAACCTAATCTCTGAACCATCCTTAATATTAAAATTTCCAAACCGGAAGAAATACTTTTTGGAAGCCATTAGCCCAGCCCAAAAGTGTGAGTCACCTGGTTTCCAAACCAGTTTAGACATCGCTTTTGAGCCAACATATTTCCTCCATAAAATGGTTTGCCATACCCCTTCTTCGGTAAGAATTTTGTATAACCATTTATCCAGTAATGCGGTGTTTTTGACTTTTAAATCATGTATGCCCAATCCACCATATTCTTTGGGTCGGCAAACGACATTCCATTTGTCTAGTAGATACTTCTTTTTCTTACTATCCCCCTGCCAAAAGAATCTTGAGCGGAAATAGTCTACTTTTGATAAGACACCTTTCGGTAACTAGAATAATGAGATCATATACAGTACCATGTTGCTGAGTACTGAATTAATGAGTACCAGTCTTCGACCGAGGGATAGCAATTTACCTTTCTAACTATTAAGATGTTTCTGGAGTCTTTCCTCGACGAGTTTCATTCAGCAATCATGAGACGCCGATAATGTATCGGTATTCCCAGATAATTGATTGAAAAATGACCCTGACCATAGCCAAAGAGATCGGCATACAGGTGGGCCTCGTATTTAGCCTCGCCAAAAAAATACAAGTCACTCTTATGTAAGTTTCTTTTCAATCCAGAGAGCTGCTCAAATGCTGATAGTATTAATTTCAGATCATTGGCTTTCTCCAGATCATGTTCCATAAATAGTATTGTATCATCGGCGTATTGAAGAATAGATAGTCCACCATCAACAAGATGTGGAACCAATCCTTCAATTTGGCCATCAGTCTTTGCTCTCTCAATAAGGATAGCCATCATATCTGCCACTATATTAAATAGTATAGGCGATAGTGGATCCCCTTGTCTCGACCCTTTTTTGGTCTGGAGTAATTACCTGTGTCATCGTTGACATTTATGGCAACACTTCCACCAGACACAAAAGACTGTATGAGAGCGCACCACTCTTCTGAAAAACCTTTCATACGGAGTGTTTGCTGTAGGAAAGACCAATTAACTTTATCATATGCCTTCTCAAAATCAATCTTGAATAATACACCATTTAGTTTTTTTGAGTGCAGTTCATGTATCATTTCATGCAGGATTAAAACTCTATCTAAGATGTTTCTCCCTTGCATGAAAGCAGTTTGAGAAGGGCGAACAACATGATCATCCACTGAATTCAGTCTAATCATAGCAACCTTTGTAAAAAAATTAAAACTAACTTTAAGAAGACAGATTGGACGATACTGTTTTATACGTTCTGTGTTGTTAACCTTAGGTAGTAAAATTATGTTGCCAAAATTTAACCTGAATATGTCCAGCTGACCAACTTGCAAAAACTCAAACAAGCGCATCAAATCCACCTTGATAACTTCCCAAATTTTTTGATAATACTCTGCTGGAAAGCCATCAGGCCCTGGCGCTTTGTTATGTTCCATTTGAAAGACATCCTTTTTAACCTCCTCCTTAGTATAAGGGACAGTCAGAAAGTTGTTTTCCTCAATAGAAACCTGAGGAATATCCTCCGTTCGGGACTCATCCAACAAAAAGGAATTTTCTGGCGCTGCCCCAAACAAGGATTTATAGTAGTTGGTAATATAAGATTTAAGATGCTGTGGTCCTTCTATCATTCCTTCATCCTGAATTAGAGAGTGAATAAATTTATTCTTATGCTTTCCATTTGCAACAGCATGAAAGTATCTTGTATTCGTATCTCCTTCAATGATGAATTTAGCTTTAGAACGTTGGTACCACTTGAGTTCTTCCTCACGCAGAAGTCTGGCAATTTCTGCATTCGATTGCTTTTTAAGCTCAATCTCTTGTGCAGTCAATAACCTAACCTCCGCTGAGGCCTCCAAATCATTAATAATAGCAGAAAGGCGTATTTTTTCCTTTTTAAGAATACTAGCAGTATGTCTAGCCCAACCACGGAGGAATTTGCGCAAGGCACGCATTTTGTTGTTCTAACGTTGTATAGGTGTGCGACCACTAACTGGTTTTTCCCAAATAGCCTTCACCAGTTCATAAAAACCATCACGATCAATCCATCTCAGTTCAAACTTGAAACTGTTTTTGGATTTTCGTGGTCGTGTTCCGACAGATAACATTAATGGAGCATGATCCGACAAAGCCTCAATACGCTCTAGAGCGCGAACAGTTACCATAGTAAATTTATCTTCCCATTCGGTATCCATAAGCACCCTATCTAATTTTTCGTATGTAGGCTCCGGAAGACTATTATCCCAAGTAAACTGTCTTCCTAACATTGTAACCTCTCTTAAGTCCAAGTTATCAATGACAACATTAAACATGAAGGCCAATGTTCATAAAATCGTCCCCGACTTTTCTCATGAGGGAATCTTAGCAAATTGAAATCCCCACCTATAAGGATATGATAGGAATTGTCCTTAGCTAGATTTACCAACTCACGTAAAAAGTCAACCTTATAAACATCCTGTCCAGCCCCGTATACGGCGATTAGAGACCAAACAAAATCATCAGCCTTATTCCGGATATGGAGTTTAATAAAAAAAATCTCCAACCGAACTGGCTAAGATTTCCATAGTCTCATCTCTGATGCCTAACAGGATTCCCCCGGATCTTCCTGCAGCGGACGTGATACCCATGAAAAATCCACTCCACCAGAAAGGCGATTGAGTTGAATTTGTGAGAAATCACATCTACCAGTCTCAGAAATACCCAAAAAATCCAACTTATAATCTCTCACACAATCGGCAAATAACAAATGTTTAGCCAAGTCACGAAGACCTCTGCTATTTGAGAACATGCCATTCATTGAGAAACAATTGGAGATTTGGATACACGTGACCTCTTACGGGACCTTTGGCTCTTTGATTTCCGACTAGAAGCTGTAAGATCATATAATGAATCCAGCCCAGTCTCATCAAAGTTGTAACATCCCAGCATTAGAGCTTAAAAATAAGCTGAACACAGATGTGTGCATTGCATTCATGCATAAAAAATCTGAATAATTTTCGCGTTTCTAAATAAAAACTTGTAAAAGTGATTGAAACTTCTCTTAACTTGATGGAATTGAAGTAGATCATCAAGTTGACTGCGATAAGTTTCTATATGACCTTTGCTAAAACCTTATTTTGGGTAAACATGATTTGATCTTAGGATAGATCAAATGTAATAAAATTAAACCCTAATACATTACTTAGTGATTTGCATTTGATCCTTAGGTGATCATATCATAGTATTTATTATAATCACTCATGGATACCAAATTATAAATATAACACAAATAATAAGAATGTAACAACTATATCTTAATCTCATCTACTTATACCATGAGTATCATGGAAATACCTAACTTTAACTCTCTAGTGAGATTGAGTAGGAAAGAAACCGAAGTCAAGATCATTCACCATATATATTTCTTTCCATATCAATCCTTATCATCTCTATTGAATCCTATCCTTATATTTGTTGTTCATCAATATTGAGAAATCAACTATTGATTCACCAATTCTTAACCTATCAATTCTTGACCTATTAACTCTTGTCCTTATTATAGCATTCACTTAGGGCTTATAAAGAAAGAAGTAAGAAGAGGTAAATAGTGACGCTAGTTTTAGATGTCATCTATAGGATAGGAGTGATTGGAGGAAATCAAATCAATATGGTAACAAAGAAGATTACAAGGATGAAGTCCGAAGATAGTTACCAGGAGTAGTCCTATTGGATCAAGTAGGTATAGTCAATGAATTATATCTCTTAATCTAATAGATCTAAACAGAAAATAATTATAATACAACTGTAATGTAGTATTGATGAAACCTTGATTAGCCAACTAGAAACCTAAACCACAAAGGATTATAATGACCATGCCTTATTCACCAATATGGAATGCTTATACCATGTATAAGTGAAATTGGTGGATAAAACAAGATTGAACCATAGTATAGATATATTATCCTAGATTAGTCATTACAAGTCACATTAATATAATGTGAGGTTGGAATGTTAGATATTGGAGTCAAGGAGAGACAAGATAGTATGATTGGAGCTGGAAGTAACCACTTGTTGGATTGGGGGTTATCAACAGCAGTGTAGTTGATATACCCAAGTCTGGATAAGTGAAGATTATGAAAAGCTTCAGCGTAAAGCTCATTGGATTTATCAATGGGTTTAGAAGAATAAAAGGTGGATAAGAATATTCTTGTGAGGTAAAGCTCATCATGTTAACACATGATGATGTATAGGAAGAAGTAGTATATCTAGGAAAGGAATTCCTTAATCAGAAGTCCAGAATTGTGAATTATGGAATATAGAAATTTTTGGTAAACATTAAAACCTAATTCTATAACTAAACATATTATCTATCTCGTCTAATTGATCTATCATCTTATTTACACAAAGCTTCATAGAAATATTTACTATATCAAATCACCTGAGCACATATTTGTCATTTTCAACCATCATAGGTGCTTATGGAACTATCTTTATTCATTGTTTCTCATAAGTTATCCTAGAAAACAATTCCACTATTTTACTTTGAATGGTGATGTTATTAAAGATCGCAAACATAAAGACAATATGATTAACCATTAATCTTTATTCACATCAACAAAAGAAAATAAGTATAGTAAGTACCTTAAACCCTAGGGTGGGTAATTACAATTCAGAACTCTAAACTTATTAATAAGTTTTCCCATCAACATTTCATAAATATTCTATCTATAATCATTAAACAAAGTCTTTAATTCATTTCTCTAACCACTCATCCCATATGAGCATGGAATAAGTGGGGATCCAATATTATAAACCATCTTATCCTATACTATGTGATTAACTACATATAAATAAACCCTATGAACATTATTAAATATTTTAAAACTTAATTACTCCAAATAAAGGTGAAAACAATGTTATAGAAAAGTATATACATAAAGAAAATAATGAAACAATCACATTATGCAATAAAAGTTCACAAATGATACTGAATACATTTTAGGAATTGCTGCAATTATTTAGCTGATAATTTTCTATGGGAAATATTCAAACAATTGAGTAATATAAAAATCTGAAAGTAAAATACAAAATAGAAAACAGGAAAAAAATAAAGGAAGAAGAGGTATTAGTCCAATCTGGCCCATGGCCCACATTCTCACGGAACTAACCGTCGCTCGCGTGCAGCAGCAGCCACGAGCCGCTCACTTCGCTGTAGCCCACCAAGGCCCAGGCCCAACTTACCTTTTCATCCAATCTATCCTCGTCGTCCACCTCCGGCCGCGCCAGAAGCAGCTCGCTGGCGGCACCGCGACGCTCGCCGGCGTGGAGATGCACGCTGCCGCCCCTAGTGCCCTTAAGTGCGTCGTGCCACCGCTTGACAACCCTAGCTTGGCCTTATCCTCTTCCTCCCTCGTTTCCCCGTTCAACACCTAAACCGAGCTCCAGGTGCTCCGGCGTTCCCGACGTTGCCGGACGTCCTGAACCTCGCCGTGATGTATGGGAGCTCCGCCTCGTTCGTATCCGTCGATTGCCCCGAAGCGTGCAAGCGGGCGAGGTCTCCACTATCGCAATCGGACCCTCGTTCCTCTCCTCCGGCCGTCGCGCTCGCCATCGATTCCGGCCACCTAGCTCCTCGACGGCCCCTCTGCCCGCTTCGTGGTGAGCTCCTGGTCCTTAGGGACCTCCCCTTTTTCCCTTTATCTTCCTCCATCGTGCCTGCGTCGTGCACCTCTGTCCGCCGCCGCAGATGCTCGTCGGAGCTAGTGCTCCGGTGACCAAATATGGGCGGCGCAACCACCAATCGAATCGCCTTAGTCTCCCGCATCCGAATCTCCAAAACCCGCAAGCGCGCGTGCGTCCTGTCGCCGGATTCGAGCATCACCTGTGAGCATTGCCATTGGTGACGTCATCACGACGACAGGGTGAGGTCACCCTTGACTTGGTCAGCCTTTTGACTGGTCTTTGCTGATGTGGCATATGACGTGGCCCTAAGCCCCACCTGTCTGTGACTGGGGTAGATCCTGTCTGGGTGTAAAAAGGTTTAGTGTCTATTTAGGAAATAATTAAAACAATATAAATTCAAATATCAATATTTTAGAAATGAAATAAAATGATTAAATCTTGTAAATTTAATATCTTTTGTTTTATAAATCAGAAAAATACATATAATATATGAAAATTTGTAGAAAAATAAAATCTATAATTTAAAACTATTATTAAACATTATTATGTTAACAATTTAAATAATTATTATTTAATAATGGTTTTATAAGTAATAAAACTTTAATAATTCATATTTTAATAAGGATAAATATTAAAAATCTAAATAAAATACCAAAAATCTTAGAAAAATAAAAAATACTTTAAAACTATAATCATACATTATTATTTCACTTAATTAAATCTTTGTTATTTATTAAGTATTTATAAAGTAATAAACCTTATAAAAATCATAACTTATTATTTATAAATCACAAAAATAAATGTAATATAACAAAATGATCACAAAAATAATACCTACATGTTAAAAATATAATATTCCACTTTTAAGTAAAATAAACAATTTAATACCTTATAACTTGAAATTAAACGTATTTCCTTAATTGATAACTCATATAAAGGTAAATAAAATTGTTAATATTTCTAAAAATTAGTAAATTGAGTCTAATAAATAGTATTAGTCTTAAATATTGGTAGTGTGCATTCAAAAGGAATTAACACACTTTAAATACAATTTTATTAAATTATCTTTAACCATAAGTGTAGAATATTTTATAAAAGGATCCTTATCCAATATAAAATCTCCAAGAATACATTGTAATGAAATAAAACCTATTAATTTACTTTAATCACAAGTTTATAAACAAATCAAAACACTATAGTGAGCTCATAAATAGAGAATAATATTATCTACTTATACATAAACCTTAACCACACCCTTATAGGGAGATAAATCCCTTTATACATTTATACTGTAAAGAAACCACTACCAAGTAAAAGTAATACCCTTCTTAAGTAACTCTAAAGAAACATTATGAAGTAAACAAGGTATAAGTATAATAAGCATTACACCTAAAGTCCATCTATGTTTTAAAAGTTAACTTTAGTCTACCAGACCTTAAATATAATGCTAAAAACTTTATTATATACTTTATAGTTTACTTTGGTCTGTTATAATTAAGTTGTAAAGCATCTCAAGTCCAAACTATTCAAACACAAACAACATCAATCACATTTAATTAACCACAAAGATTGTTTAAACCTTAGTAAGGAAATCTTTTCTTCAAATGTTATTCTTCTTGCCACTTTAGAAAACAGATAACATCTAATCACAATCACATTACTTTATGCTTTACTTGTATAATAAGATTGTTAATACTTAAGTTCTTTCTAAATGCCATCACTTGTAAGGTAAAATATGAAGATAATGCCATTCTTATATAAGTAGTCTTTGAGTATCATTCCACAATTGTGTATCTCATTGTTTTATAATATTGTAAATACATGTTGTTTCACACACACTCACAAGCCTTAATAAGAAGCACATTTGTGAAACTTAATCTAAAAGGGCAACACATTCCAAGGAAACCCTTTCCAGTATCCAAACCCTAGAACAACGTTATCCTCGGGATTCGCGTTTATCAACTTGCATTACATTGCTTATGCATAAAAGCATCTTGCTTCTTTAAACATTAGTACTTACCGGACCAATGATGCTGATTTCAGATATTGGATATTTTATATTGTCTTGAAGACCGTGAGTGCATAATCTTGCAATCACAAAAGACAAGTTCACACTTGCTCATGTCCTTTGATTATTTTCTATAAAGTATTTTGCAAATCCAGTGTTGTCATAACCTGCATTTGAAAAAGGTCAGAAAACACTATTTTCATTATAATGTGATTATAGGTTATTTAACATGAGGTAATAACCTACTATAAGAGTTCCAGTGGTAAAGGAACATATTATCTAGGACTTAACAACCAATGTCGCCAGTGATTCTTGCGCCGTATATTACGCGTTGACCATGAGATTTGGAATGGGACGGAGAAGTCAGCTGTATCTTTTCCCTCTCGCATGGAGCCGGATGTGCGGGTCATGGCTGTTATCACTCGTAGCGTGCATATTATATGGTAATTCGTAGAGGATATGCAGCATATGGGTGGGAGCCCTCAACGTCCCACGATAGTTCCGGCATCTGAACGGTCTGTACTGCCAATAGCCATAATTCAATAGGTGGGCTGGCGTACACCAAGGAGACATGCGGGGTCGTGGAGAAGGCAGTGATTGGCTTGGATCTTATTCTGGGCCTCACACCAAGGAAGTGTGAACGAACCTGCAACTCGAATGTGCAACAAGGCTAAAACCTCTCATGGGTAAAGTGACGCACCTCTGCAGAGTGTAAGAACTGTAACTTGTTACTCCCTGTTCCGGGAAGGAGCTGTGAACGATGTGGGAAAGGAACTCCATGAAAGTTATGGTAAACCCGTGAAGGCTGACGGTCATAGATTTTCAGAATAAAAGCAACCTTTGAAGAAATATTTACGAAAACCTGCATTGCCTACGACCTATGGTCTGTGGCTGTAGTCATAGTGCATCAAACACTCCTTTTCTAGTGAACTTGCTGAGTACACTCGTACTCAACGTATCTTCTTAACCCTTGCTAGGTTCTGAAGCCAGTATAGACGATGTCTACATCAAATTATGCTCCAGGAACCATCACCAGAATCTAAAGATCTCTAATGAAGTCAAGAAAGTCAACATATATATCAACTCAAGTTAAGACGAAGTTGCGGATTAGATAAGAATAGAATCTCTAACCATAGAACCTACTTCTGTAGAATATTGCAATAGTAGCAATGCAAGCCTCAATAGTTTAGATATTAGTCTATTAGTATAATAGATTTGAGCTAATTATTTCTAATTCTTCTTTATAAGAAGTTTCTTTCACTCTCTTTAACCTAGAGTGTTCTCTGGATCTTGTGTAAAGAGTTGAGTTGTAACCTATAGTCATGTCTTGGACCTGTTGTGTTTCTGTTGTACTACTCTGAGGGATGTAATACTAGTGAACGGTGTTTCATTGGTGTTATGTCAACGACTATAGTGTACTACATCATGCAGTGGTATGCTGGGTCACCGCAAAAGCCCACTTCTGATACTTCACCAACTAAGCGAGATAAGAGTTGACCATCTACTGTGGCATGCAACTCCTCCTCCTCCATTGGTGAAGAGTCAGGAACAACAGAGATTTTAGGAGTAACCGTTAGACGGTCAACCTCCATATGTCTCAAAACAGAACTAGAAAGATTAACTTCACTTACAGATCTCCCCAAACTAACACCAACGTTAGCCAGTTTATCCATAATAGAATTGTTGGAGAAAGAAAGGAAGGATTTAGAAGATATACATGGGGTGTCCAAATTCTTTTCCGCCTTCCTCCGCATGGCCTTGCCCAAGGAGTCCTCATCCGTGGCTAAGGCCCCCAGAGCGTCGACACCATGCCGAGAGCTCCTGCGAGCGGGGGTCCCGGCCACGAAGTTAGGACCATCTATGGCTAGGGACAAACCCAACCCCTCCTGGGTCAGGTCAATCCCCCCGGTCATAGGTCCGCCATCCGAGCTAGAGCGCCCCTCCATGCCCACCGTACAAGCACCATGGGAAGGACCTCCAGTATCCCGCGCCAGAGTGGAAGGGGGTTGAACCGCCAGCAGCAAAGGTGAAGCACCCTGCGCCCCAGCAGCCAACCCTGCAGCCCCGCGGTCGGCGAGCCCCACCTGGGCCCGCCACCACGCCGAATACCCGAAGACGACCTCCTGCACAACCGGTACCACCTCCTGTAGCACCGGATCCGCTCGCATGGGAATAGAATGACCCAACACGTTAGGCCTCCCACACGTGGGGGAAGACGGAAGCGAAGAAACACAAGTCTTGTCCAAAGAACCACTAGCCACATGCAAAGCCTCCTAAAGCTGTGAAGGAGATACCCGAGGAGAACACACCACCGGTCCAGAGCCACGCAGGGGAGAATCCAACGGAAGCGCCTCCAAAAGTTCCTTACCGCGAGGGGTGGCAGGGTTAGCATTAAAAGGAGTAACATCAAACAGTAACACATGATCCGAAGGCACTGAACAGTCTAGCTGAGCACCCTGCCTGGTGAGCGACTGTGCCGAGCCATCCTGCCTAGTAGTGGTCGAGGAAGATCCAGCCCCAACCATCTGTGAGCCACCCCCCATGTCAGAAGTATCCATAGCATCATCAGAAGGCTTCTCATTCGCATCATCATCCTGATTAGCATCCCTCTTCCTCCATAAGTAAGGTGCAAACTCAGGCTCTGGAACATAACCCTACGGCTCCAAACGAAAACGAAGCTCATAAGCCTTGAGACCCACCACAACATGAGTCACAATGTAATGTCCTAGGGAATCATGGATCCTCAAGAAAACACTGGTATCCGTCATAGCAATAAGAATCCGAACGACACCACGCCTCCTCAAACTGAAAAGGTCCACATCCAAAGTAGTGCCCATGAGACCACCGACTGCCCATAAACCCAAGAAAGACCTCACATAATGTGGCACCCCCTCGATGTGCAACCAAACCTGCTGCAGCTCAAGCTGGTGGGGCACCTCTTGTGGCCGGTAAACAGAAAACGAGAGCTTAGAGGTGCACAGTGGCACCGGCATCTGGATCCCATCCACCCTGTCCAAATCCTCCATCGATGGAAAACTCACAAGAAAGGCAGAGTCTCCATAGGGCATCGCTTCCCACTTCCACTGACTACGAACCGAGCATCTCCTGGCAATCTGTCGCTGAACCACATCTGCAGGGACCATTGGTCCATCGACCTGAACAAGAGCTATGGGGGTCAAGTTGGCCCCAAGATGGTTTCGCACCACAGAATCAGGAATCTGAGAAAACAAAGTCAACTCATTGCCAATACCAGACATCACCGGGGTAGGCCTTGGCTGCTTAAGAACGGGACATCTCAAAGTTGGATGAGCAGAATTGTCACAAATATAGCAAATATGAATCGCCTTATAATCTTTAGTTGCATGCGTATTGACCGCACACTTCTAGCAACGAACGGACTTCTGGTTCTTCTTACCCGCTGCAGCAGGCACCGGTGTAGCAACAACATTCTCCAAAGCTGCGTCAGCCTGAGGAATATTGGGAACGGTCCCCTGTGGCCCATACTG
This sequence comes from Avena longiglumis, assembly GCA_030063025.1. NCBI lineage: Eukaryota > Viridiplantae > Streptophyta > Magnoliopsida > Poales > Poaceae > Avena > Avena longiglumis. Next base: position 503,766,198 of record CP125977.1, read on the forward strand.
GTACTGCGGCTGCTGTCCCAAAACCTGAGAAGATGTCCGCGCCTGGCCAACAGGATACCCATATTGCTGAAACTGTGTCGGCTACAAACCCGTCTCAAGACCCACCTGCAACTGATCCTGTTTCTTCTTCTTCTTCCGCTTCGACACCTGCGCACTTACAGTTCCGACCCCGACCGCAAACTACTGCGGCGACACCCCTTGCTAGATCATTGGTGTTCCACCCGACGGATGGCCCGCAAGCGGCGGCGGAGTGGCTGAATCTGAATCGAGGCTGCGGCTGGAAGTAAGCACCACAGGGTGATAAAGCAACGCCATCCCTTGACTGAAGCGAGTCGGAGGCGGCATCACGGACTGCCCAGAGAACGGCGGTGGCCCGGAGAATGGCGGCCGCGATCCAGATCCCTGCCCCGGGAAGAACCGGCGGAAGAGGTCGCCGATACCATCCCAAACCTAGCAGGCTGCTGTGGTGCCATCATGTGATCGCGAGGGGGTGCTACCGAACCAGCCTGGCGAGCAGGCGGGGAACGAGCACAGGGTCGCAGCAGTCCCGGAATGGCGAAAGCTGCGGCACGGACATCGAGACAGAGCTGAGCACGGCCTGGAGGAAAGAGCGATCTGCAACAGGCGGCGCATACGTTCGCGACATGAAGAAAACGCGAGGAAGAGGGTTATTCTCGTGATGGCGCCCGACTCCTATCTTCCTGGCGATCAGACTCCATCCCGAGTTGGACACCGTGACATGACCCTCCCTGCCAGAAGGCCCACACCCAGGAGCCACGTCAGCCGTAGCAGCTGCCCGCGATTCTGCCTGCGGCCAAAATGGATTGATCTAAAACTGTGTCGCCCTCCCAGCGGCCGCCTCGACGAACTAAGCGAGAACCGGCGGCGCTGACAATCTTCTTGCAGGTAGGGGCCTCCTCCATGGGCGAACCAGAGGCCCCCGACGCAACAACATCCCCACCGCCGACGAACCAACACCACGGCGATCCCGCAGCGAGGTAGAACAGCCAGATTGCATCGAGCTCCGCGGGGGCGACGAAGACGCACGTTCCCAGAACCGAGATGCCGGCGTAGGGAACCCCATCTCCTCCCAAAACTCCTGCTTCAACTCTGCATCTGCCCTCCTCCGCCGGCGACAAACAGTGGCCCAACCCAGCTCGCCGGAAGGATCCTCCAGGTCGTCCAGCCTTTCGCCTGGCTCGGGCCTCCCGCCATCGAGTCCAAACCGGGCCAGAACTGAACCTCGAACCCGAGTTCGATGACGGTGAAGGCGCAGCCTCCTCCGGCGACCCGAGCGCCCCGGGCGCCAGCGTGAACCTCCGCCCGCGTCGCCTCATCCGGTCAGCAGCAACTGCATGCACGCTGTTCTGCCCAACCAGCACCTCATGTTTTGCTAAGTGTGTGGCGCACTTGAGTCTCGTTACTTGTGTTTTAGTCAATTGTATTTCTAAAATTGACTAAAACAACGACACTAACACCACCAGAAAACTGAAGTGTGTGGCGCACTAAGTTTCCAAAATTTACCCAAAAACATGCATTTACTAGAAAGTTACTACTTTCTCCGATCCATATTAATTGACTTGGATTTGTTAAAATTTGAATGAATCTATATACTAAATAGTGTCTAGATTCATTAAATCTAAACAAATGTGAGTCAATTAATATGGGCCGAAGGGAGTACTATAAAATTTTGATAATGGGTTATGAAAATTTGCAAACTATGCAACAATCATAAATCACACATTCTCGTGTTTAAGTTACGAACTTCCATACTTTGTACACATGCTGATTTTTATTTATTTCTGTACGTACTGAAATGACCTTATTTAAGTTTTATTTTTTATATATTCAACATCTTTGTCCTTTTAATGTAAAAAAAACATATGTTTCCTTTTTAAAATTTAACTTGAAAATACATTATTTTTGAAGTACATGAAAATTCATTTTTCTGCTCTGTATACTTTTTTTTGAAAGGTGCTAGCTCTGTATACTTTCTGGTTCAGCCCTACCCTGTCCAGGAAATTCGTCCTCAAGAAGAACCCCAGAGAACATCTTTAAGGCCTTGTTTGGTACTAGAGTTTTAGTGGGGATTAGTGGGATAATCCCCTAGAGTATTGGGTGAATCCCCTGCCTTCACCCAATCCCCACAAAACCCCACTCACAATCCACTAGGTAAGGATAGAGTATTGAGGATTGAAAAAAATACACTAATATTTGGAGAAAAGTGGGGATTAGCGGGGATTAAACTCTCTCAATACTCTAGTACCAAACATACTTTTAAAGTTAAGTGGGGATTCGGGGTTTGATGGGGATTATCCCCACTAATCCCCACAAAAACTCTACTACCAAACAAGGCCTAAAGGGGTTAAATTCATCGTTAGTCATTGAACTTGTTTAGCAAAGTTAATACGGTCATCGTACATAGGAAATACTAGTTTATGGTCACTGAATACAACGTAGGGGTTCACGAACAGTCATTGGAGCTGTTGGCGTGTTGTATTTGCTGATGTGGCAAGTTGCATGACCCACTGTCAGGTCACTTAACAGATAAGTAAGAAACCCCGCATAGAGGAGGGGCTTTTTGCAAAACTATCAACCCCTGCACTGGTTTTCTAGCTCCATCCAACCCCGACCCCCCAAAAGATCTGTCGCCAACGACGGCTTTGGAGCATGCCGGCGAGCCCTCCCCGCCTCATCTTCTACAATCGGTACCAATTGCACGTCCGGTAGAAGAGAGGTCAGCGGTGCTTTCATCTGCGCCATGTGGGATCCATGACGGAGCGCAACATGAGGATCTTCTACCGGACATGGTGGGGCAGTTCTGATTCGAGAGGAGATCGTGCAGAGGGCCTACGCCCACACCAGAGACGTGCAGATCAATGTTCACCTAGTCCTTTAGGAATGCTTGGCTTTGTAACAATCAGCTAAAAACAAAACTCTACATAACCCGATGGCTAACACCCACGCAGGGGGCAGCTCACTGCGAGGATGGGCGGCGCGCATACAACGCAGACAAAAAACAAGAACTGGATGCTGCTCCTTGTGCGCGTCCCCTTTGCTTGCGTATCTGATTTTCCCCGTCTTCTTCTTCCTTCGATGCTACTTAGCATAACTAAACTGACGAGCAATAATTTGCCGAGCAATTAGCCGTCCGGTCGTCTGCCTGTGCCATGTACAACGATCTAAGAGCAACACTGTGAAAGGCTATAGTGAGGACCGGCGAGGTGTGGATGGATCCGAGTGAGATTGGGAGGAGAGTGGCGGGAGGGTCGTCCAGTTCGGACCAGGTGCCCGCCGGCATGGAGGATGGGGCGGCGGTGCAGGTGGGGCACCGCTAGGAGGTGCGGGAGCACACGCCGGTGTGTTCCATCGGCGGCGGCGGCGGTGGTTTTTTTCTGGGGGCCAGGGGACATGTCGGGACACAGGGAAGGGATGACCGTTTTGCAAAAAAACCCTCCTATAAGTGGTTATCTTTTATGTATATATTAAGATACCTAATAGTGGGTCCTTAGCTCGCCACGTGTTAAATACATCTCTACGGCGCGAGCGGTGACCGCGAGTGATGCTCCGACGCGTCTTCACTGATCGTAAACTTGTATTTTCGATGTGCGATGACCGTATTGCCTTTGCTAAGCAAGTTCAATGACTAACAATGGATTTAACTCTCTTTAAAGCCTCGGTGCTCTACAAAGGCGCATCCGTGTGGTCGTCATTTGCATCCACCAACTCCAAACAACGAGGTGGGTTCCTCACCTTCTTCCTTCGGTTCTTCCTTCCGCGTATCCTCACGCTAACATGGGCGCATCGTCATAACCTTGAGCAAGGACATGACACATGGGCACATCGTCATAACCTAGTCAAAGATCTTGTGTGGTCCCTACGTGGTCGATGATGCTTCGTTAGAGTCAGAGAGAGAGAGATAACGTTGTTGGTCAGCAATAGACCACGATTCGTGGGAGGGTCTTGGAAACGCGAGATCTCTATCGTGAGGTCGTTCTAGAGGGTGTGTTGTAAGCTGTCTGTATTTGAATCGTGTGGTGTGTGTAGTTGTAGCCCTTTGACATTGTATCGGTCGTTGACCTTTTCTTTTATATAATTGATGCGTCTTTCTAAGAAGAAAAAATCAACAAGCAAAGAATTCACGAGACTAAAGTAGCAAATTAAATGTCTGATCCACTCGCGATATTCCTATGGTTGGAGGTATGGCTGAACCTAATATCTTCACTCTCCCAATAATTGTATTTCTAAGTTTCCAAATTTTACCCAAAAACATGCATTTACTAGAAAGTTACTACTATAAAATTTTGATAATGGGTTATGAAAATTTGCAAACTATGCAACAATCATAAATCACACATTCTACTTAATGTTTCAGATTTATGTTTCATTAAATAGATATACCCATATCGGTATCGAGTTTTTGTTTGTCAAAGTTTGAAAGAAGGAGGGGGAACCGAAGCAAAAGTGATCATATCTAGATGCCTTTTACAAAGCTAAAACATCTTATATTTTAAAACGGAAGGAGTAGTTGTCTAGTCTTTCGTACAACTTCAACAAAAATTTACACCACTTAGGCAGAATAAAAATTGAAAATATTAAAAATAAATCTACTACTACCTCTATTCCATAATGTAGGCTTATATTTTAGAACGGAGCTAGTAGTTATGAAAAGGGAGTGTGTAGATCTCATGCGCCTGAATTTTTTTATGTTTAAGTCACTAACATCGTTCTACTATTTATGCTAATTTTTAGTTGCAACTAATTTATATTAATTCTCAGTTGCAACCTAGTTGCAACTTACTAAAATCCCAGTTACAACTTAGTTGCACTTCACGTGGAAGTCCTACGTTGTACGAATCGCGAAGTAAATACAATGACGAGAGAGGCGATTGATACCTAAAAAGTTTTTAGGTGCCTGAAAACTAGCAAATCCGTTATGAAAAACATAGATATGTGTACTTGTAGAAAATTATATAAGTGTCATGTATTTTCTCCCAACTGCACAAAACATTGCCCTGTTTTATCGCTCTTTTGAGCTGTTTTCCACGGGGAAGGTGTAGCTTATTGATGGTACTTTTCCTTCAAAACAGAAGCAAAACATGCAAAGGGATTATTAGTTACACGAAGATGGCCATAAGTCACGGTTTAGCCATAAGGCATAGCTGATTTTTTTTTGAAATGGATATTGGGTCACCGACATTAAGGAATAGACACAACCTTGTTATTTAAAGTTCAAAATTCAGCAGCCGAATATGTTTGACTTGGAAAAGAAAACCCGAGGCCCAATGCCTCGATGCCTCGTGATAGTAATTCTATCAGTCAACCACTAACCCTATGATAATACATAAAAACAAGCAAAAATTACACCATTTCTAGGCTAAGCCTTTAAGAAGGAAACAATGCACGTGTGTCGGTGGTGATGAGTTCAACCATAGATCGTTCTCGGGAGTTTCATCCCTAAAGCCGAGCTTTGATCCACCACCTTGAGCAAGGACATGACACATGGGCGCATCGTCATAACCTGGTCAGAGATCTTGTGTGGTCCCTACGTGGTCGATGATGCTTCGTTGAAGTCAGAGCATAGAGAGATAACGTTGTTGGTCAGCAATAGACCACGATTCGTGGGAGGGGCTTGGAAATGCGAGATCTCTATCGCCGGGCCGTTCTGGAGGGTATGTTGTAAGCCGTGTGGCTTTGAATCGTGTTGTGTGTGTAGCTGTAGCCTTTCACATTGTATCGGCCGTCGACTTTTTCTTTTATATGATTAATGTATCTTTTAGGACGTATCCTAGAAAAAAACAGCAAGCAAAGAATTCACGAGACTAAAGCGGCAAATTACATGTCTGATTCACTCGTGATATTCGTATGGTTGGGGGTATGGTTGAACCTAATATCTTCACTCTCCCAATAATTGTATTTCTAAGTTTCCAAAATTTACCCAAAAACATGCATTTACTTGAAAGTTACTACTATAAAATTTTGATAATGGGTTATGAAAATTTGCAAACTATGCAACAATCATAAATCGCACATTCTCGTGTTTATTAAGTTACGAACTTTCGTACTTGGTACACATGCTGGATTTTTTGTGATTTCTGTATGTACTGAAATGACCATATTTAAGTTTTATTTTTTATATATTCAACATCTTTGTCCTTTTAATGTCAAAAAAACATCTGTGTCCTTTTTAAAATTTAACTTGAAAATACATTATTTTTGAAGTACATGAAAATTCATTTTTCTGCTCTGTATACCTTTTTTTTGAAAGGTGCTAGCTCTGTATACTTTCTGGTTCAGCCCTACCCTGTCCAGGAAATTCCTCATCTCGAAGACCCCCAAAGAACATCTTTAAAGCCTCGGTGCTCTACAAAGGCGCATCCGCGTGGTCGTCATTTGCATCCACCAGCTCCAAACAACGAGGTGGGTTCCTCACCTTCTTCCTTTGGTTCTTCCTTCCGCGTATCCTCACGCTCACGCAGTCACGCGCCTCGATTTAATTTCAGGATTTGTCTCCCAACAAATCCATTTCCTTCACCAGTATCCATCGCAGGTAGTGCACAGACGCCGTCTTCAGCAGCAGCAGCGATGACGGAGTTCTCGTTGCTCACGGCGCTAGGGTTCGCCTTCCTGACTTTCAACTCCGGCATGGCCGTCTACCGCTCCAAGGGCGACGCGGGCTCCATCCTCTTCGTGGCCGTCTCCTACCTCGACCTGGTGGCCCTCTTCGCCTGCCTGCGCCTCTACGACCGCCTGGACCGCCACTCCCCTCGCCGCGGGAAGATCAAGGCCGCCGTCTGGTCGCTCACCACGCTCCTCACCGTCATGTTCAGCTACAGGGTCGCCGAGTTCGTGCCCCTCGCCGTCAAGCTCCTCATCTGGGCGATGGCCGCCGCCACCACCTGCGGGGGGTTCTACGCCTTCTTCATCCACGACGACAAGGAGTACCGGCAGCAGCAGGACGTCGCGGCGGCGGCGGCCGAGCGCGGGGAGGGCGCCAAGTACTAGTACTGCTAGCTGGCTGGGCGCTTGCCGACGCGAGGTACGTGCTTAACAGCGGTCAGCGGCGGCGGACGTTAGATCTCAGGCTATCCAACTACCACTAGGTCGTTTTCCCGGTTTGCTTTGGTTTGCCGGCGTGCTCAGCAGCTTAGTAATTCTGGAATTCGGCATCTGTAAATCCGCCGCTGCGGCCTTCGGCTACAATAATGAGATCTGTCCGGTTTGATGTGCTGTTTGGCCAAAGCAACAACGGCAGGTCCTGTTTTCAAGTGAGCTTGTGTTGATCCTAATTCCCGATTGAACTTTCTAGCCTCCAAATTGGGTGTGTGTCCGACACGAGGAGGAAGAAACTGCGGCCGCTTGAGGTAAGCTGAGTGGATTGCGGTTATATACGGGATTAATTTGCATCAGGAGGAGAGGTGGGGATCGGAGGGCAAAAGGGGTAGAGAAAAATTCGAGGAAACAGAGAAGCCAGAGTGGGCGACAAATTAGGGGAAACAGAGGTGGTGAGCAAACTGCAGATAGTTTTCTTGAATTTGTGTCATCATAGATTGGGAGATCATATCATACAATGAGGACACTAACGCAAAGTCGAAGAAGAATGGAATGAGAAAACAAGATGAAAATGGTGCACGAGTGTTTGCGGTCTCCTAAACATTTCAGCTGGTTTATGTCCCTGCTTGTAAAGAGCAACCTGGTTACTCTTTTACGTCCATGTAAAAGCATGGATACTTGGATACAAGACACCTCCTGGGTGAAGGAGGTATTTTCATGGATCATTCAAGAAACTTTGCGATGTGCAGAGATATCCTCTCGTCAAGAAAATATGACTAGACAAAATTGAGCTATGTGCACAGAGGAGAGCCTGGAGAACAACAATGAGGAAATAGAAGTTGTCAGGGAAGCTATTTCCTATTTGCTGTTTCAGATGAACTGTTCTTAGTGGAAATATAACCACAGACTAAGACAGCTATAATATCTAATGGAACCTAGAAAAGTCCATTGGAATACATCGGTAGCAGTTATAGAAGGCACATAGGAAGGAGTGAAACACAAGACAGTTACAAAGCAGCGGATATTCAAGTAGACTCAAATACTACTACAACTATGATGATGCTGATGTTGATGCCAATTCCAATGTTAATTCTTTGTCACATTACTAGGCAAGCTGACGGTAAGGCGAGGGCTTCTCGATTTTGTCAAGGCTAGAAGATAAAAGGCCAAGATATATTAACCCCTAGTGACCTGAATAAAATTTGCCGTCGCTGTTGCCTGAGGTATGCGCTGCGCTGTAGCAAGTGTCCAACCAGCCCCTTTTATATGTTTAAGTTAAACAAATCCCAGTATCTATGAGCTATAAACTCTAGCATTTTTCATAATTTGTACTATGTTTATGTATGATCATATCGTATGCATGTCGTTCATGTCATTCACCCAGCTTCATCGAGCTCTGAGCAGTTCTTGGATGGTCAGGTTAAGTATTGTACATTGCTACTAGCACCAACTCTACTATTGTCGTCCTTGTCCTTCTCGTTGTAACATTGCTGTGTTTATTAGTTGTTGGGCTCTTATATATAGCATTCTACTTCTATGTTGTCCTAGTAGTAGTGTTGTGTTCTGCATTATCCAGTGTATATATATATATATACGTCACGTAAATTTTGTATTACTTCGTAAGTCGAGAAGAACATAATAAAATTTAGAAATGACATAATAATTTTGTTTACATGCCATAAAAAAATTCGACATAAAAGACATATTTTTGGTGTTTTTTACACTACAATGACTCGTAAACTTTATTTTTGTGTCAAATTTTTTGGTTATGGTGAATATATGAACATAATTATTCATATACAAAACATAATTTTTTTAATCTAACAACATAAAAATATGTTGGGTACAAAATAACTATTTTGCACCCGGGGTGCTAAATAGGGTTTCTATATATATATATATATATATATATATATATATATATGTGTGTGTGTGTGTGTGTGTGTGTGTCCTGTAATCTGTGTTAACCTCTTCAATGGTCAGTCTCTTCGCAACTTTATCATATTTTATTTATGCACAACTTGTGTGACCATGTTGAGTAGTCTGTATTGTTGCGCATCTGACTTGTACAGAGCAAATTAAGCCCCCAGTGATGCGCAATCGTGTGTAAACTATCCACAGAGGCACCACCTGCAGCCATTTCCAGTGTGGGCATGTGGTACTGGAACTTCCATCACTGTCCCTTGAATTTCTGCAACTTGAACTTTGCCTGCCCGCTTGACTTGCCATTACTGAGATCCAATTTTCTAAAGATTGTTTGGCTGAAAGGTACGGTCTTCGGTTTTGGATCGATGAAGCTGACAAGCATTACCTTTCTTTTAGGTTTTCTGATAAAATTACCTTCCTTGCAGCCGCATACTAGCAAATTTTCGCAAATCGAGGACCATGATTTGCTGATAGGTGCTTGCTGGCTTGCCCAATTTGGCCAGTATTGGTTTTCATGGCAAACATTTTAGTTGTCTTTATTTTCTGGCAAACAGCAGTTGTGTTTCAGTCGTAGTTCTTTCCAAGCTTGTGACTTCACGAAATGTCCAAATATAACTTACACTTACCGTGAGCACCAAGTGATTGCTCTGAATGCCACTTCTATTTTGAACATTATCTGAGCGCTCAAACTGTTTTCGTTAAATACTACGGATTGTTTTGCCACCAAGATATTAGAAACGATGTCTCTGAAATTTTCTCGTTTGGCATTCGAAGTGTTTGGCTTGGAGCGCCAGCTGACGCTTCGCTGACCTGTGGCGTGGTAAATAGAAGAGAGTACAAAAAAAAGTGTAAAATGAGCAGACTGCGGAAAGATTTTAAATATGACAAGTCTCCATGGATATAATAAGGAAATGAAGAATGGGATGAAATGAAATAAAGCATTTATAGCGGATGAGCTTCTCCCAATTTTTCTAGGTAATGGAATAGAGTGGCTTGCTTTGACCAACACAATTCATGTTGATCCACCGGCGACACAAATTGAATCCTTTTTCACACCGCTGCCACTTCCACGACACCCTCTCTCGCCAATCACCGAAGTTTCTACACCACCATTCACCCCTCCCACCTACGCCAACCCACCCTTCCCACCAAAGATCGGTACTTTAGCGCCGGAGCAGCTCCCTCTACCACCCAACCCAACAACCAAACCCCTTGTTCCTCACTCACAAATAACCGCGAACATAAATCCTACTGTCATTACTACTCCATCATCCATCCAACACAACTTATGTCAAAACACAAATCCACGGACACAGCGCAATACTACTCCCAACACAATTCTCAGTAAATCCCATTCAACCAGTACCCACCCCCACAAATTCCTTACTATAATTCCTAGGCATATTACAACCCAAACTTCCCCCATTTCCTCCACCAAATTATCCTTACCCATATCCTTTTCTGAACCAAAACCCTCCACTCCAAAACCCTGCACCCAACCAACTTCATCCCCCAGAATACCACAACACACACCAGCCCCACCACATCCATGAGCCCCAAATTTGCACACGGCATGTCGAATTACCCACCTTTCAAGGAGAAAACCCACGGGCATGGATTTTGGAGTGCGGAGATATTTTCACACTGGTGGGAATCATTGAAGACATCCGTGTCCATAGGGGTTTAGCCCATGCCAGCGGACAAGCTAAGACATGGCTCAACAGTTCTCGGCTACCTCTGCAGCAAATTACTTGGGCAGAATTATGTCAAGTGTTAATTGATAGATTTCCTAACATCCAGTAACAAGATCCAATGGATCGGCTGCAACATTTGAAGCAAGTGACCTCTGTAGATAATTACATCAATGCATATGAACAGTGGATGCAGACAATGAAGATATACATGGCTTACTTACCACTGCATTTTTTGTTGATAGATTCATCACTCGCCTTAGCGAAAATCTTAAGCACACAGTTTAGTGTCAAGAACCTAAGACACTGTTGTCAGCATATTGGTATGCGCACCAATACTAAAATTCCTATGTGTCTTAAACAACGCTAAATCCTACGGTAGCTCCTGCAAACCAGCAACAACTAAGAAACTTCCCTATCAGAGATCATAGGAACATATCAAATCTTGACAGACACAAAGAGGCAAGAAAACGATGGTATTGCCTAGAAAATTGGTCCCTTGGTCAGAAGTACCAACGAATGTAGAGAGATTTGAATGCCATTTATATGCAAGGAAATTTAGATGAGGACTTGGAACAAGAGGTACACCAGGACCAACAACAGAATCTACAATTACCTCTACAACCAGATAGTATTCCTCCTAACATAGTCGTGAATATGTATATGCAACAACTTACATATGCAACCCTAGTGATTCAATTATCTCCTTGTTGCTCAAAGTACAATGAACACAAGTTGTGGACTTAGAAGGTATTGGGAGCACATACACATTTATTGACCACAAGTTTGTTGCATCTCATGACATCAAGGTAACTCCAGCTCCAGTAAGAAAAATGACGGTGGATGGGTGGTGGACAGCTATTTTCAGATGCTATTGTACTAAACTACCCCTTCTCCATACAAGGGCACACTTTTTATGCTAGTTTGAGAATCATATAGCTACAAGGAGCTGGAATCATCTTGGGAGGAACTGGTTTAAGAAACACAACCCAACGAACTTTGATTTCATTAGAGCAATGAAATTGATAGTGGGAAGTAATGGACAACAATGCACATTTTCAGATCATATAGTTCCTCACAACAACAACATCATCACTCCTAAAGGATGTGCAAAGAAGCTGACACAAGGATCTAGTGATAACCTATTATACCATGTAACATAAATGGAAAATACTGCTTTTGCTAGTTCTTCTCCTGGAATTCTCGAAGCTCTGGATAAATTAGTAAAGGAATTCAAAGATATTTTCACACCTCCAGAAGGCCTACCTCCTCCCAGATCATATGATCACAATATTCCTCCTCATTCCCGATGCAAAACCACCAAACATACTACCATATCATATGTCACACAACAAAAGAAAATAATTGAAACAATCGTCAAATAGATGCTCCAAAACTCTGAAATCCAACCCAGTGATCTTTACTATTAAGGCGAAAACTACAAATGCCTGGTGTCACAAGTGAATAAATTACAAAATAAATGCCACCGCACTAACAACCTAATAGAACGATCCAAGGATGCAGACATCCTGTGGTGTTGTTGCATTGATACAAGTTTAGTGCTAATCAAAGCTTTGCTTCCTCAAAAGTTGAGTGACAATGGCAAAACAAACTGTCCTTGGTGGAGCTAGAGCCAGCTCTTGCGTGGGGCCTGAGTTGCAGTTGTCGCAATTTTTCTGGAAGGTTTTTGTTCTTCACCTAGAGTCTGGAGGCACACTTCCAGTGGCGTCAACATTAAGGCTTTCACATATTAAGGTCCAAGGCAACCACGAGCCTGACTCGGGTTGTGACCGACGCAACGATGTAGGGGATCATGGACATCATGTCCATGATGGTGCCTTGTTGACGTGGGAGCTTCTTTCTATATTCACTGGAAACGGCGCTAGAAAAAGCTTGATGGTGACTCCTTAACGACGAGTTTGTTGGGAACCCCAATAGCAAGGTGTGAAGAAGCACAACAGCAAGTTTTCCCTTAGTAAGAAACCGAGGTTATCGAACCAGTAGGAGGAAGGAAACGTCACACAGGTGTTGCAAGAAACGTGGAGACCTGCACAACACAAACTCAAGTCTTTGCCCCAACAAACAGTGAGGTTGTCAAGCTCACCGATTTGCTGTAACAAAGGATTAAACGTATGGTGTGGAAGGTAATGGTTTGCAACAAGTAAACAAGTAACAATGGAAGATGTATCAATGGTAAAGATTGTACCGGGGTCCATAGTTCACTAGAGGTGCTCTCCTTAGATAAACAACATGGCATGAAGGGTAAACAAATTATAGCAGGCAATTGGCAGAGGCGAGCAAGGCATAACAATGCAATACTAGTCAAAAAGATTCTATGAGATTCGATTGGGAAATACAACAATATACATAGACCGCCATCCAACTGCATCTATGACTAGAAGTCCACCTTCAGGTTATCATCCGAACCCCCTCCAGTATTAAGTTGCAAGCAACAGACAACTGCTTTAAGCAAAGTGTGTAAGGTAAACAATCCACTTGTTCCGTGAACAAGAGACCGTTGTTTTCTCCCTAGTAGCAACATCACATCTACAACCGAAGAGATTTCTGTCACTTTCCTTGAAAACTAGAGGCATGAACCCACTATTGAGCATAAATACCCCCTCTTGGAGTCACTAGCAACTACTTGGCCAAGATAGCTACTAACAACGGAGAGCATGCAAGATCACAAACAACACAGACATGATAGAATCATAAAGACAAAACCATTAATCTATCTGACATAATAATCTCAATATCCATCGGATCCTCGCAAACACAACATGCATGATTACAAATAGATTAGATCTTGATCATGAATGGCGCTCACAAGATCTATACATGAAAGCACAAAGGAGGAGATACAACCATCTAGCTACTACATGGACCCATAGTCCAAGGTGGAACTACTCATGCATCATACCGGGGAGAAGGCCTCCAGGATGATCTCCCCTATGGCAGGGTGCCGGGAAGAACTTCAGATCCCCCGATCTAGGGACGACGATGGCGGCAGCTACAGAAGGTTTCGTGGAATATTGATCGGGTACTTAGGGTTTCTGCATCGGGGGCTTCTTATAGGCAAAGAGGCGAGGCTGGGAGGCGTCCAGGGGCCCCACACCCTACCCAGGTGCGGGGTAGGTCCCACCTGCGTCTAGGGGGTCTGGTCGCCCTGTCTTGCGTCTCCGTCTCGTCTTCTGGATTCGTGTCCCCCACGGTAAATATTAATTTTGGCTTTTGTCCCGTCCAATTCCGAGAATATTGATTTTCTGCCTTTCTGGAACCAAAATAGAAGAAAACAGACAACTGGCACTGTGGAAACTTGTTAATAGGTTAGTTCCAGAAAAGATATAAAAACACCTCAAAGTGTAGACAAAGCAAAGCAAAGTAGATACTAAACAAGCATGGAGCATCAAAAATTATAGATACGTTTCTGACGTATCAAGCATCCCCAATCTTAACTCATGCTCGTCCTCGAGTATGTAAGTGATAAAAATAATAATTTTTGAGGTGACATGCACCATCAAAATCAAGATCAAACCATTTGCAAGCATTGAAAGCTGGGATCAAAGAACTCTAAACATGTGCATGAAAGATGGAGTTCTAACAATAGGACATAGTAACTATGCATGCAACATGAAAAGCTACTAACAAAGTTCATGAATAACATGCATTGAAAAATGTTTATTTGTTTCACATACAGAAAACATGGCATAGTGGCAATCAGCTTGTCCCTCATAGAGTAGCAAATAGATGCATATGACACCTTCAAAGTTCACAAGGGTGACTAGAAACAAGTAGCACGAGAGCAAGTAATATCACAATATGCATCAATCAATAAGTGATAACCCACAAGTATAGGGGGTGTATCATAGTACTTTCGATAAATAGGAGTGTCGATCCCAACGAGGAGTAGAAGGTGCTGAACAGTGGTATGGAGCAGGAAATCCCTGTGAATACTTAGCAAACGGATTTTTAGTGGTTTTCTGATAAGGAAACAAAACAAAGAGCAAGTAATAAAAGTAACGAACAAACGGAGCAAGTGTCCCAATCCTTTCTTAGCAAAGGACAAGCCAGTGGAAATACTTATAAGGACCCAACGTTCTCGAGGACACATGGGAATTCTGTCAAGTTCTTTCGTTTCAAATAGCTGAGTACTCTTCTCTGGTGTTTGTAAGTGTTGTGTGGGTGAACCTATGCTAACATACCGCCCTTCCTAGGACTAATACATACTTGTGATTAAACCCCCCGCAAACATCCGTAACTACATGAAAGTAATTAAGATATAAATCTGACCACAACCTTAAACTCTGAGATCCTACACTCCCTTGTGCAAAGGTGTCCTAACGGGGGTTCAGGTTTCTGTCACTCCGGCAACCCCGCGATTAGTAGAAAAATACACAATGCATTCCCCTAGGCCCATAAATGGTGAAGTATCATGTAGTCGACGTTCACATGACACCACTAGAAGAATAGCACCACAACTTAAATACTAAACCATTGAATAATAACTCATCACAGATTCACTACTAACAACATGACTTCTCTCATGTCCTCAAGAACTAAACGAACTACTCACAAGACATCATATGGATCAAGATCAAAGATGATGTGATAATGGATAACAATCTGAGCATAAACAATAATCCAATGGTTCCACTCACAAGCATCAACTACAATAGTAATCAACACCGGGAAAGTTTCCCCTAATGAACTAAGCAATATCCAACACAATTTTTACAGCGGGACGGAGTGGTGATGATGGTGCTGGTGGAGATGATGGTGTGGATGATGATGATGATCCCGATGAAGCCTAGCTTGATGGTGGTGTTGATGGCAATGGTCTCCCCTCTCCAGGAAGGAATTCCCCCGGCAGAAATCTGTCTGTCGGAGAGATCTATCACTCTTGGTGTTTTTCCGCCCCCCAGAGTCGTCGAAAATCTATCTGTGGTCGCTCCCCTAGGCTTAGGGTTCCAAAGGGAAGTTATAGGCGAAGGGGGAGAGTCGGAGGCCGGGCAGGTGGGCCAAACCCACCCCAGGCGCGGCCTCGGGTGGGCCCGCGCCTAGGGGGTGTGGCCCCCCTGCGCCCCCCTTCGCTCCTCCTTCTGGCTTCCTTCGTCTTCTAGTGAAATAATATGTTTCTATATTTTTCTGGTATTTTTATGATCTTCGCGAAATTGCATCGAAACTCCTTCTTTTCCATCAGAATCCAGACTCCGGCAGTCCATCCTCCAAGAATCATCCAACATGCATAAACAGATGAAAATCCATAAGTAATACCTCATAATAAGATAAATATCAATGAATAGAGGTAAATTATATATAGAATGGTGATGAAAATTGGGCGTATCAACTCCCCCAAGCTTAGACTTCGCTTGTCCCCAAGCGAAAACTGAGCTCAGTAAACATGTCCACAAGTTTGTGGAGTGAAGTGTTGATAAAAGAATACGAACAAGAAGCATCACACTTACCATTGCACAACTCATAGAAGAAAGCAACTCACCATTATATAACTTAGCTTGCAACCAAGTACAACAGTCACAATAGAGATACATAAAGATAAATCATAATTGGAATTGGCAAACTTGTTCTTGGTCAGAGAACACCTGGCAAACAGTTTCACAAAAGCTTTTTGTAGAAGTTTCAAAACTCGAGCACTCTTTGCTCAAAAAGGTTTTTCACAAGTGAAGGCTTTCAAAGTAATACTCAATAGATAATAGTTTTTTGCAAACAAGGAAGATAAAGAACATGATTGAATAAATCACCATATGAATGCTTGAAACACAACAACTCAAATGCTTGCTGGAGATAGAGAGGAAGTAGGTTTAATGACTCAACTTGGAAGTGGAAGAAAGGTCCCTTCATAGAGGGTAGCAGGGATTACAAGTCGTAAAGAGCTTCCAAAAGATTATGGTACTTACTAGCTTTGAGCCCTCATTTCCCCTATCATAAGCATCTTGAGATGATTAAGGTTAAAGTGAACAAAGATGGAGTATATGCTTGATGAAATATAAGTTGGCAATCTCGTGTCCCTTGAATATGAGGGCCACTCCTCATGGATACTCAACTTAGGGCCCAGGCAAGTTCTCGTCACTATAAGTATTTGCATATCATTGAGAACCTCCAACGGGGTACCCCTTGCACATGGTACAGGAGCTTTCCCATAACCAAAATTACAAGGCAAGCAAACAATGAGAATCTTAGCGATCTTTTTATTTACTATGTGTATAGTTTTTATTGAGGATGCTTCACATAATGCTCACTACGGTGGTGCTGCAAGTTTCCACCATGATTAGGCATGGCTTAGGCTAGTGGCCCAGGCGTTTCTCTAACACAAAATACAAACTCCATGGACTTACAAGTTCCCACTTCATTTCACACCGGTAACATCCATAGACAAAAGAGCACGATATCAACGATGTACAGAGTACAAGTGCTATGTTGAAAATGTTACCCGTGACAGCACGTTTCTGCTGATCCCAATGTGTAGATGCAAGCATATACAACTTCGATGTCCACAATGGTTCAAGTTTATTAGGGCAGGAAATAAAGTATGCCATCAAGTTCATGAGAGCCTTACTGACTAGTTTTCACATAACAAAATACTTTTTATTTAGGAAGGTAGATGAATCTTGAGAATTTTCTTGGAATAGCAAAAGCTACTAGGTAGATATGGTGGACACAAGTGGCAAAAGTTTGGTTCAAAGGAATTTGGAAACATGAGAAGTATTCCTTCTCAAAACAGGTTTTTGGCTAGCAAGGCTGGGTAGCAAGCAAGAGAGTTGATAGAAACAAGCAAACATACAAATAATAAAGCCAAACATGCAATCTTCCTTGAAGACACAAAAGATCTTAAATAAAGAATACTAACTTATGAGCCAACAAGAAAGAAAACAAATGATACTAAATACCTGTAAGCTTTTTCTCTTTTTCTTTCAAACTTCAAAAAGTATTGCTACCGACCAGAACTCGGTTTGCCAAAACCAATTTAGATCCACTTGATGCTCCCAAAGTGGTGCCAATACTGATCAACAAGATCCATCATATAATAGAGATTGCAAACTAAAATAAGAAGCGCAAAAAGTAAAAGATGAGACTTCTCATTAATATTCCAATAAAGGCACTCACACCAAGGGATACATAGATAATCAACTAAAGGAGAGATACTTCCACATGCAAACCAAACTATAAGATAACCTCTCTACCATAGATATGAATCCACCAAAAAGGTAAAAGATAAAAGATAATGGTGGTGATACCGCGGCACTCCCCCAATCTTGGAATAAGCCAAGGGGATGCCAAACCTGATGACGAATTACTCCCTTGGTGGTGGTGGTGTTCTCTTGTTGTCATAAAACTTCCAAGGCAATGGTTCCCCATCCAAAAAGGATGTCTTTGTTTCTGCAATCATGAAACTAGCAGCAGAGCTAATGCGATCAAATCTCGCCTCATACTCACAGTTTTGATTTTGTATGTCATAGAGTTGTGCTTGCAATTGATTGGTGGTCTGACGGAGTGAGAAGATCTCTTCCCGAAGCTCAACAACTTCTCCCTCATGCTTGGTGATGAGTTCTGAACTTATCCTGTGGATAACATCCACTTCGCGTTCTGCCATCTTCTTGTACCTAAAAACTTCTTGCTCCAACATTTCCATCCTGTCCTCCAGACTTCCTTCTCCTTTAGGGCCTTGAACTTCTTTCATATGTACCTTCCTGTAACAAACCAGCATTTAGGAACTAACGAAGGGTAGATTTAGGAAATTGAAATGTTGCATGCATTCATTTGTGAAAATGTGGGTAAATTTTTCGCCAAATAAAAACCTAAAGTGATCAAGGTTACTTTCATACTTTGAGATTATATTTAGTCTTAAAGAATGTTTGCTAGTGACTTTGATATGATATTTGTGAAATTATGTGTTTTGGGAAATGAAATTTGAGTTTAGAACATGAGTGTTTGAATTATAATTCAAATGGTTTTTGAATCTTGATTTAATTAAGATTTAATCAATATAACTCAAACTTTATCTAAAGAAAACAATTAAGAATATGAATATTTATTTCATATTTTCATTCAATAAATAAGTTACAAAAATGTAACTTGTTGAAATTATCCACGAACTTCACAATAGCAAATAAATAAAGAATAAGAATATTTCTTTATTGATAATAATATAATATTTATTACAAAATAATAAAATGAAGATTACAAAATAATAAAATGAAAATTACAAAAGAATAAAGAAGATTACATTAACTATTCTATAAAGGAAACCTAAACTAAAATATTCATCTTCAAATATGTACCTGCAAAACAAACACTAATAAAAAAATAAAGAAAGATAGGGTTTGTAATGTTTTACTCCCAGACTTGTCAGTGAAATGCACTGATCAAGATTCATCATTGAGTAATTCTATTAAAAAGGGGCAGGTTTCACCAAATTGAAAGAATGTATCTTTCATATTTTTTTAGCCAGAAGTCAAATGACAGCAAATAGGGGCAAGTTTCACTAGCCAGGTAAAAGTAACCAGATAACAGTCATTTTCAAAATTCTGAACATATCCACAAGTGCACAGCAAGCACACAGGCAGCACACACACCAGATTGCATGGTGTGTGCTGTCAGCACCTTAGCAACACAAAACCATCAACATAGTCGTGGGCAAGCACACAACCACATCAATATTTTGCTCCTACACATCAAGCTTAGAAGCCAGCAGCTAAACCAAGCACAACAGCCAGCATCCAAATCAATCAAAGCCCAAGATCACATCACCAGGATGGTGACATAAGGAGGGGGAAGATCAGGGGGATAGCAAGACCAAGGTCAAGCCATCAGGATCAGGATATGATGGGCTAGATCAAGGACAAGCCAGGAGCTAAATATACCAGGGGAGCACAAGATCAAGCTACCACAAGATCCACCACTAGCAACCACAACAACCAGTGACAATGGTGAGTTCATAGACCATCATATGATCTATCTGTCTAAGATTAGACAAGCATACATGATCAGTATCATATTCAAACTCTCATAAAGCACCCAAGTGGGGTGAATCCATCATTGATATTTTAAACTCTAAGAGCAAACAGCAAAATACAAGGATCCAACCAAAACTCAGAACAACACCATTGATTTTGGCTATCAAGATATATTCCAATTCAATAATAAATATAGCTAAGATTTAATTTCTAGGCACATCCTTAAGATAAGGGTATCACCTTAGAAGTTAATCTTTTGGATCCATATAAGTGATCAAGCCTACTATCATTTTTTCCAATCTTTGATTCAAGAAACAGTAGATGGTACCACTACCAGAACTATCCATATAAATCAATTAGATAAAGCCTAACCCCTAAGCCTCAGACCAACATCATTGGTCTTAGGGATTTCAGAAAAGAACATTTCTACTTATCTTTTAAAGCCAAGCTTGTCTTAAGCTTAAACCAACCCAATCAATGGAGTAAAATCAATCTTGTGTGCCATACAGAGATGGTATCACAAGAACAATTCTACATAAAACAGAATAAGCATTCCAGCATCACAGATTCAATCAATCAATCTACCAATCATTTTCCTATCATTACAGGAATCATAATTAGGACATTCCTATGTAAATCTTCACTGTCTAAGATCATTGTGATCTCAAACCACACAGGAATTCTCAAGCCAACATCACTAGGATAGTGATTACATCACACCATACTCATTATCCTTAATCAAGTAAGGACAGGGGTAAGTTATCAAACCCACTAACTATACCAAGCATTGATTTGAGAGCAACTATATCATCTGGATCATATGAACTCTAAGCATAAAATCATCCAATAAGTAACCAGGACCATTATAGTTCATCTCAAGCAGCAAGCCTCAAGCTAATAATCATTTAGCATGCTTACAGGCCATCCACACATGATCTAATTCATCCAGTAGATAATCAACACCGGGATATGAACCCTAAATGGAACAAATCATCTTAACCAAGACAAGACAATAACCAGAGAGGTCACTACCAACATCCAACATAGGATGAGTAAGAACAGAGAGCACAAGGGGAGAGGAAAAGAACTCACCAAAGGTCCTCGCTGAAGACTAGAAGAGGAAGCATAGGAGTCCGACGACCATGGAGGCACGGGGAGCACCCCCAGGGGGGCGTTGCGACCCATACAGCACCACGGCGGCGACCATGACCACGCCTAGAGGCGAGGTGAATCACCACGACGCACGACGGCAGCGGCAGCGGTAAGATCCACGCCAACCCCCAAACCCTAGGGTTCGGGACGACATCGATCCGTCGCAGGAGAGCCCCATGCTCAAATCCAGTTGGATAGAAAGGATGGGCATAGTCGACAACCTCCTACTACACCACGGTGGCGACCAGAACGGCCCAAGACAGCGGGAATCGCCGGCGGCGATATCACCGACCACGGGGTCGGGGGCAGAAGAGGAGGGGAGTGAGCTCAAGGGTGAGAGGCAGCGAGGAGGTGGTCCGAGTGGGCCAGAACCCTTCGGGGTGGCTGTTTTAACTAAGTCTCATGGGGCACCAGGGCCCAATAAGAACAAGCCAGCCCAGAAATCTTTAAGGCCTGTTTTAATAAATAGGAAAATACCAAAATACCCCTGAACTTAATTATATTCTAGAAAATAAAATAAAAGTCCAAAAATTATAAATAAAATATTTTTGGATTCACAACAATCCACAATATCCAAATAAATTAAGAAATAAAATTTTAGACACACAAATTTTATTAAGAATTTTGTAATTTTTTTAACCCTTATGGAATTTTACAAAATTATTGATAGGAAATAAAATTAATTAAAATCCACTTTCATCATATATTAATATTTTAGTATTTTAGAAAAATACTAAACAAATATTTAATAACAATTTTTTATATTCAAATGATAATTCTTAAAAGAATTATTAAATCAATAAAAGTCAAATAAAAGAGAAATAAAATAAAATAATTGAATGTATATTATAAATATTAAAAGGTAATATTTATAAATCCTTTATTATTAGAAATTATTTTATTAATAATAGGGAGAATGCATATCAAATTAAATGATGCATTACATTACTTGCATAATCATTTTGCTTCTTTAAATATTGTCCTTACCGGGCAATAATGATGTTTTTGTAGACATAGAAGATCAAGGTCCAGTGCAAGCATCAGACTTCACTACCTTGCCATCACAAGGCAATTTCATCACTTGCTCATGTCCTTTGAAGAGTCTTTATCAAAGTATTTGCAAATTGTGTGTTATCATATATACTATAAAAGAAAGAAAATATTATTTTCACAAATAAAGAAATCATAGATATCATCCTAATTGATGATATAATGGAGCAATAGAACTTAGGGTTCTATTTGCAACAATGATAATCAATTAGGGACTTAATAACCCATGACATCAATGATTCTAGCGCCGTAAATTACGCGTTAGCCATGAGATTTGGAATGGGACAAACAAGTCAGTTGTATCTTCTTCCTCTCGCATGAAGCCGGATGTGCAGGTCAGGGCTGTTATCCTCGTAGCATGAATATTAATTGGTAATTTGTAGAGGATATGCAGCATATGGGTGGGAACCCTCATCGTCCCACGATAGTTCTGGCATCTAACGGTTTGTACAAACCATTGCCGTAATTCATTATGTGGGCATGGTGTACACCAAGGAGGCATGCGAGGTCGCGAAGGGGCAGTGATTGGCTTGGACCAACTACTGGGCCCCACATCTTGGAATTGTGGATGGGAAAGTACGCCCGGTTGTGCAACAAGGAGTTGATATCTCATGGGTAAAGTAACGCACCTCTGTAGAGTGTAAGAACTGTAACTTGTTACTCCCTGTTCCGAGAAGGAGCTACGAACGCGGCAGGAAAGGAACTCAATGAAAGTTCTGGTCAACCTGTGAAGGCTGATGGTCATAGATTTTCATAATAAAATCAATCTTTGAAGAAAGATTTACAAAAAATTGCATAGTGCCAAGGATTTATAATCCGAGGTGGTAGCTAGAGCATCAAACTTCCCACCTTGCATATAATGAACTTGTTGGGTAACGTTGTTACTCATCCTTTCCTTTGATCCCTTGCTTAGACTTTGAGGATCCCGAAGACGTGCCAATGTATGTAGCCGAATGTCAAGAAGAAGTGTTTTACGAGGAACCTGATCTGTGTGGAGGTGTTGAAGGAGTGGATTACGAAATCCGCTACGGTGTCCATGATAACGAAGCCCACTAACTATCCCTAGTTAGTAGTAACCAACGGAGCCGAGCAGCATGAACTCTATAGAATAAGCTGCTAAGCTCATCTCCTAGTCGGAGCTGCTACTTTTAAATTCCTCTGAAACACTTTATATTTTGGTTTGTAAGTTGAATCTTTAGGAAGTCTTGAACTTCCGGAATTGTAATAATAATAATGTGTGTATATTTGTAATATGGACCCGCAATGTTTCTGTTGTACCACTGTGAGGGATGTGATATTTGCGGAACGGTGTTCTGTGGATGTCATGTCAACGACTATAGTGTACTACACATGCAGTGGTATGCTAGGTCACCGCACTTCCCCTCTTTAAGGATCAACTCTTTGGGATGAATCCTCAACTCATACATGTACAGGATGAGGACATCCGTAGAGGAATCCTCCGTGGGTGATCCAGAGGAAGACATTGAGGTTTCGAATCTGAGAATTTTCCTGACAGAAACAGATTAAAAACGAAAACACGATGAGAACACGATGCAAGAACCTCGAGGAACCCGGGGGGTTATATATTACGAAGTTTCAATGCATAAGGAAGGTTTTTACACGAAAACGAAGCGGAGACGGAGTTTGTCGTGGTGGTATCATGGAATATGCCATGGGTAGGCTAAAGTTGAGGCCGATGGACGTGGAGGAATCGGGGGAGGGATGATGCAGTGAAGACCACACTCGTATGAACAAAGAGAAATCCAATGTATATTGGATTGAAGCTCTCATGTGAGGTAACACCTCATTCCATACATCTAATCTCTTATAATCGTGCCATACTTGTGGCTACAATCATGCTCCTTGAGATGTATCTCCTATACATCTATCTAGTTCTCTCTGTGAGATTGGGGGAGGAAGAAGAAGAAGGCTCCTATTGAGAAGAGAGGGGAAGAGCCCTCCGGGGCCTCCCCTTTCAATGATCCCCCTGGTGCTCCTTATAAAGGGTAGCCCAGGGGACAAATCTTGTTCCCCACGTTTGGTATCGAGGCAGCATATTCCTAGCATCTTCTTAGATGCTCAGCATATGCCTTGGCATCTTTGGAGATGCCATGGCATATTCCTTAGCATATTCTTGATGCCAAAGGCATATTCCTTATGCCATGTGCCAGTCTGAGCCCTGGGCGTCCTAAGACTGGCACGAGACTTGTTGATCTTGTCTTGGCCTGAAGGTATGTCGATGTAGCGGTCGAGGCAGCATTCGAGGGTGAATAATAGGGCGTCTAGGGTGAACTGATTCGGCCCAGACGTCTCAGGCGAAGGAGAAACTCGGCCCAGGCCTTGGCTGACTCAGCCTAGGAGAAGAAGTGGCCCAGGTGGAGAGATGCCAGCCCAGCCGGGTCTTTATTCTCCTCACAGCCGAATAAAGGTAAAGGCCCAGGTGCAACCTTTCTTATTCGGCCCACGATGGAAGGAGCCCTGCCGGGTTAGCCTGGCTTCCACCGGGTCGAGCAGGCCAGCTCGGGTCCTCTCCTGAGGCCCAACCGGGTCAAGGAAATCCCGGGGTCTTGGAGAGGTTCGTCGGTGGGCCGGGATTGCTCCCGCCGGCCCACGCGAGGAAGGCGACTATTAAGGTGGTGCTGGGGTGAACAGAACCCGTGGTGGGCTGAGGTCCTCCTGACTCGGCCCATCCGGGAGGCCATGGCGAGGTGTAGAGGTAAGATGACACGGTGAGGCAGAGTTTGACTGGGCCGAGGTAAGCTTGACTCGGCCCGATTCGGCTCCTGCTGCTCTGATTCGGCCCAAGCGCAGTTGTCTTCTCCTTTTCTTTATTTTATTTATAGTTCTCGTCTCTTAATCTGCTAACTTAGCACCTTATCGAATAACTCGATGCACCAACTCTGGGGTACCTGGGGGTACACCCCCGACATTAGTCCCCGAGGCTATGTGGGACTCGTAGAGTCGTGCATAGGCTTCATATTAAATATTCCCAGAGTTGTCTCCTGACTTACAGTTCTTTGTCACATAACCTTTTTGGTAGTTTTATGACATCTGGCCATTCTTGGCACTGGTCTCTTAACTTCTTTGAGTAAATTATGAGTTCTGGCCTTCTTGGGCACTACTCTTTTAACCCCTTTGGGTAAGTTTTTGGGCTTCTGGCCTTCTTAGGTACTGGTCATAACCCTCTGGGGTGAGTTTTTGACTCCTGGCCTTCTTGGGCACTGGTCATAACCCTTTTGGGGAAGTTTCTGGACTTCTGGCCTTCTTGTGCACTGGTCATAACCCTTTTGGGTAAGTTTCTGGACTTCTAGCCTTCATGGGCACTGGTCATAACCTCTTTGGGTAAGTTTTTTTGGGCTTCTGGCCTTCTTGGGCACTGGTCATAACCCTCTTGGGTGAGTTATGAGTTCTGTCCTTCTTGGGCACCGGTCTTTTAACCCCTTTGGGTAAGTTATGAGTTCTGGCCTTCTTGGGCACTGCTCTTTTAACCCCTTTGGGTAACTTATGAGTTCTGGCCTTCTTGGGCACTGCTCTTTTAACCCCTTTGGGTAAGTCATGAGTTTTGGCCTTCTTGGGCACTGCTCTTTTAACCTCTTTGGGTAAGTTATGAGTTTTGGCCTTCTTGGGCACTGCTCTTTTAACCTCTTTGGGTAAGTTATGAGTTTTGGCCTTATTGGGCACTGCTCTTTTAACCCATTTGGGTAATTTATGAGTTTTGGCCTTATTGGGCACTGCTCTTTTAACCCCTTTGGGTAAGTTATGAGTTCTGGCCTTCTTGGGCACTGCTCTTTTAACCTCTTTGGGTAAGTTATGAGTTTTGGCCTTATTGGGCACTGCTCTTTTAACCTCTTTGGGTAAGTTACTATCCGAGTCATCTGATTCCAAATCCGAGTTACTTTACTCAAAATTGACTTTATGTCTTAAGTCCGAGTCCTCTGACTCAAATCCGAGATATATGACTCAAATCCGAGTTAACTCATTCCAAATCCGAGTTACTTTACTCAAAATTGACTTTATGTCTTGAGTCTGAGTCCTCTGACTCAAATCCGAGGTATATGACCCAAATCCGAGTTATCTCATTCCAAATCCGAGTTACTTTACTCAAAATTGACTTTATGTCTTAAGTCTGAGTCCTCTGACTCAAATCCGAGGTATATGACTCAAATCCGAGTTAACTCATCCCAAATCCGAGTTACTTTACTCAATTCTGACTTACATCTCAAATCTGAGTCATCTGACTCAAATCTGAGGTATATGACCCAAATCCGAGTTATCTCATTCCAAATCTGAGTTACTTTACTCAAAATTGACTTTATGTCTTAAGTCTGAGTCCTCTGACTCAAATCCGAGGTATATGACTCAAATCCGAGTTAACTCATCCCAAATCCGAGTTACTTTACTCAATTCTGACTTACAACTCAAATCTGAGTCATCTGACTCAAATCCGAGGTACATGACTCAAATCCGAGTTAACTCATCCCAAATCCGAGTTACTTTACTCAATTTTGACTTACATCTCAAATCTAAGTCATCTGACTCAAA
Source organism: Avena longiglumis (assembly GCA_030063025.1). Lineage (NCBI taxonomy): Eukaryota > Viridiplantae > Streptophyta > Magnoliopsida > Poales > Poaceae > Avena > Avena longiglumis. Next base: position 503,792,584 of record CP125977.1, read on the forward strand.
TTCGAGGTATATGACTCAAATCCGAGTTATCTCATTTCAAATCCGAGTTACTTTACTCAATTTTGACTTACATCTCAAATTTGAGTCATCTGACTCAAATCCGAGGTATATGACTCAAATCCGAGTTAACTCATCCCAAATCCGAGTTACTTTACTCAATTTTGACTTACATCTCAAATCTGAGTCATCTGACTCAAATCCGAGGTATATGACTGTGGTATCCCGCAAAAACTACTACTAGAAAATCGCGTTGTTTTTGTGCATTGCATCATCATGACCGCATGCTCATGTCATCATGCCACATTGCATTTGAGCATCGTCATCATCTGGCAGTTGCTTGCATAAAACTATTTGCAGATAAACCTAGTTTTGTTTCTAAAACGCCCCATCTTCATTCAAACACGCAAACCCGGGTCCCCGGATTATTTTGTTTTGTCCGCTGTCGGATTGCAAAAGCGCTGTTTAGAAATAAATAATTTAATTAATTGTTTTAGCGGGGGCAGTCGAACGGGCCGTTTCGACCCGAATGACCACCCCCAGGATTTTACAAACGATCCACCTACACCAGCCCCTCTAAATCCTAAGTTCACCCATCCTAATTCTACCCACCCCCAGCCACATCACTCCCTCCAATAGCCTCTCGCCACCTCAGCTAACCTCTCTCCTCTAACCAATCCTAGCCCTCCACCTAGACCCTCTCTCTCTCACCCTCCCCACCCACACAAAGACTCACTGCACCCACCCCACACACGCCACACACACCCACCACAGCCACCTGCCCAGATCCCCACCAACCCCCGGCCCCACCACCATCTTCCTCCTCCTGGCCACAGTGACCCTGCCCTCCGTGCTCAGCCTCGCACCGCCGCCTCGCCTCCACCCTCTCGCCTCCTCCGCTTGCCTCCTCTCCTCGCCACGCCCCTCCTCCTCTCGCCGCCCGCTGAGCGCCAAGGCCTGCGACCGCCTCCCGACTCGCCCACCTCCGCCTGCCGGCTTCCGAGCGCGCCGCCCGCCGCTGCCCCACCGGCCGCCCTTTCCGCCGCCTCGCGAAGCTCCCGCCTCCATCTGCCGCCGCCTCGCTTCGCCCATCCTGCGGCCGCTGCCGCGCCGCTTCGCCTCTCACTTAGCCGCCTGCCGCCCCGGCCAACCTTCCGCCGCCGCTTCGCCTTCCACCTTCGCCTCCTCCTCGCTGCTCGTTCTCTCACTGCCGCCGCCGCGAGCCACCGCTGCCCGCTGCCGCCGCCATGGCGCTGCTGCCGACCGCCGCCCGCGCCGCCGGGCCTTTCCCCCACACCGCTGCCGCCTGTCCCCCACATCGCCGGCTCGAGCACTCCCGCTGGCTCTCCACCTAACCACACCGAGCGCCATAGTACCGCATCTCCCCTCCGCGTCTCCGTCCCGCCGCCAGAACCGCTTCCGCGCCCCGACACCGTCGCTGGTGGTCGCGCCGAAGCTAGCCCGAGCCTCGTGATGTTGTTCCTCCGCTCGCTGCCCAGCTTTTTGGTCCGATGATCCTCGCGGCGTGTGTAAAGGGTGCATGTGCCCGTATGTGCCAATCCAAACCAAACCACCATCAAGGAACGAAACAAGTACCACAACGCCAACGGCGGGGCCGAACAAGATCTTCGACACGAACGCCGAGGTCTCCGTCCCTGCACGAAGATGTCAAGTTCTTCCTCACGGAAATCAAGACCGATCCGACAACGAACCCGGTACCTCAAGATCTTCCTCGCGGCGTCCGAAGACCCCGAACCCTCTCGAACCCCGAAGGCCGAACCCCGGATACGTCAAGCACTTCACCGCGGAACGCCTAGTCCTTCTTCCCGGAACGCCAAGGCCGACCAGATACGCGGGCCCGACAAGATCGGCAAGACGACGAGAACGACACCGAACAGGGCGAGACCTATGCGCCCCGACGCCACACCAAGTTCGTCTACCGGAACGCCAAGATCCACCCCAGTAGTCCGAGAACGATCCCGCCGGCCCCGTCGAACCCTGGACCCTGAGACCGAACCCCCGAACCACGGAAACCAAGATCTGCCGAACCCTAAAGTGTGACCCCTTTTCTCGAGCCCTATTTTATAATTGTAATAACAACTTGTTGCATATTGAATTGTCATACTCGCATGCATATTTGTGTGGTTGGGGGCCTTATGCCGATTCACCTAATAATTAAATATGGGGCCCATATGCGGGCAAATCCAGTCTCATATCGGCCTCATTTAAACTTGTGTAGCGAACCGGTGCCAGCTTTTGACTTGCTAATGCAACATTTAAAATGCGGGGTATCTAAACAACATGAACCACCTAAATAATTGTCGGGACCCCGGTTCCGCTTAATCTGACCTAATTGCATCGCACCTTGCCATGCCATACATCATACATGCATCATGCCGATCTTCTGCCGTTGTATTAAATAGTGCATCCGGTGTTTATTCTAGTGTTTTGCTTCTTCGCGGATAAGGCCGTTGAGTTGATGTGAGCTACCCGATCTTGGTTGAACCTTCGACAATGTTTTCAAAGCAGCATCTCCCTTTTCTACCTATCTTACTTTTATAGTATTTATTCCTCCTGTGATCTATTGCTATCTCGTGTTGCGATGCTTTAGTTTCCGCACTGATATACCGTGCAGCCCTATATTGCCTTGGACACATCCTATTACCTGTTGTTTGGTAGATAGTTGGACTTGCGCGTCGTAGTTGCTTGCTCAAGTGCTGTTGCGTGTCGTTCAGTGCCACAGTTGTCGATGTATTGCCGCATGTTGATGTCGGAGATGATCATAGTTTTACTTATCGCTCACTTTAAATTCCTGTTTAACAACTAAAATTGAAGTAAGCAGAGGCATCGGTGGGTGATAGAAAATATTTGGTTTCCGAACGCCCACTTGTGTCCCGTAGGACCCCGAGTACTTGATACCTGTTCCTTGATTTATCGCGCTATCCACATCCGGGAGGTATATGGGACCCCCCTGAGCCAGAGCTTGATTCAGTCTTATTTCTTGGGGCCACAAACTAGTTTGAGGTTTTATTTACTATCCTGTACTTATGCCATACTACTTATGTATTTACGATTGTGCGAGGAGCACACTGTACTGTTTAGGATCGTGGCACGATTCCGCGGTGTCGACAAGCCCAGTTTTGGGTTCCTAGTCGTTCACAGCCGTCCCCACAACCTTGAGTCCGTCTCGGAGCTTGCTTACTTCGTTGCGGGTCTACTTTAAGGGGTGCCCCCCTGAAATATTTCTGAATCCTGTGATTGTTCAGTCGTGAAAGCCTCGTTGGGTTTTGATTTGGTTTTTCCGAGGTTGATCGAGCGTGTGTTGCTATTGGTGCACCCCGGACGGGTAAAACTTTCTGAAAGCCGTGTCCGCGGTTATGGACGACTTGGAGCACAAGCCTCTAGCCCCTAGACAAGCATAACTAAAGTTTATTGCTATAAATTTGACTTATAAGGACTAGTAATCAGCTTCACTATAATGGAATGGCTAATTAATACGCCCACAATTGCTCGTTTGAGTGTTTGCGACCATAATTGTACTGACTAGTAAGTATTGCAACTACAACGGAATGGCTGAATAAAAGTACCAACAACCGCTGGGTTTTGGGGGTTATCTCATGCTATCTCAGATTCCGACTAGTAAGTGTTGCCACTATAACGGAATGGTTAACTAAAAGTGCCCACGCTTACTTTATCGTAATGATTATCTAAACCCGACTAGTAAAGTGCCGCAACTATAACGGAATAAGTAAACCGCCAACCGTGTGAGTTCTCGGTTGACTTCTCGCTTGGTCTCGAGGGGAAACACCAGATGGGTTTGTTTGATGGTAGTATCGTTGGTTCCGAATAGGTCTTTCTTACCCCTCTCGATTGCCGCCATTGTATCGAGTCTCTATAGGTTGTTTAGTGCATGCCGCTGCCGCTTGACCACCATACCTATGTGCGAGGAGGACCGCCAATTCTAGCCTCACCGCATCGCCTCGATCGACGCTCCTCTTTTCCTTGCCCTTTGTCGGCACCCCTTTTGGTTAAGCAGGTTTTTGAGATCGACGTTAGCGGTGGTTACCCTTCCGCTTGGCACAGGTGGTTATGGACGCCATTGGTTATTCTTCGTGGCTCTTAGCCCCATTTGCATCTTGTCCGTAGCTGGACGCCTATCATTTTCAAGGTGATTTGGATATTTGTATATTATATCTGTATTCTTGACTCATCGAGTCATTATATATATATCTGCTCGTGGGTCCCATCGAGGACTGTTGTGTAATGTTATTACTTCGCTTTCCACCCGCACGAAAGTGCTGGTGGCACCTTTTGAATCGCTTCTATGCGGGTTTGGAGAATTTTGCTCAAACTTGCATAGGTCCGATTCGAGGGTGTTACAGAGTGGTATCGAGCTCAGCTCATGCGATACCCCACAAGTCCAAATCCAGAGGATAACCTAGCTAACGGCCGAAGTAGAGTGTCAAAACTATTTTCAAAATCGGTTGGATAGATCTGGTTAGGTCTGATTTTACTCCTTACCCCTCTGCTAATCTCCTCTTACCTCTACGTGTTTTGAATCCGCTCTCTTCTCTCTCTTCGAGTCCAGGAATTCTCGTGGTTGGGTTCCATCGTACCTTCAGGGTTTCGCTTCCTCTTTTGAAAACGGTGTTGCTACATCCGGCCCTCCTGCTATCTGAGTGATCCTTTGTCTGTGGTACCATCCTTTGTTCATTGTTTGTGCCTTCCGGTGTTTTCCGACACGATGACCTCATCTACGCCGGATCCGATGCAGAGTCTGCATCCCTCCGTTGTTCCGAACCTCGCTTGTCGAGATCTTCAGTCTGATTCCGAGAGTTGGTTGCATAATCCGCCTATTCGTGTGCAGAGTAATGGTTTGGGTGCGCGATGGACTGATCACCATCCGACTACTCTTATCATTCGCTCTTGTACCTCGAATCAGTGGATCCAGCAGTTTTACTCCGTCCACGGAAGTTAGGGGTGGCTTTATTTGTTGATACCTCTACCTTCGACCTGTTGTTCCCGGAGTGTTCTCGCGATGATCACGGACAACGACCATTGTTAGTGGTGTCGCGAGGATCTACACGAGGCGAGACGATCCAGATCGTCGGCCTTCTTCCCGGTACCATGAGGCGGATCTCGAGGGCGAGATCCATTGTTAGTGGTGTCGAATTGTAGCATCCCGCAAAAACCACTACTAGAAAATCGCGTTGTTTTTGTGCATTGCATCATCATGACCGCATGCTCATGTCATCATGCCACATTGCATTTGAGCATCGTCATCATCTGGCAGTTGCTTGCATAAAACTATTTGCAGATAAACCTAGTTTTGTTTCTAAAACGCCCCATCTTCATTCAAACACGCAAACCCGGGTCCCCGGATTATTTTGTTTTGTCCGCTGTCGGATTGCAAAAGCGTTGTTTAGAAATAAATAATTTAATTAATTGTTTTAGCGGGGGCAGTCGAACGGGCCGTTTCGACCCGAACGACCACCCCCAGGATTTTACAAACGGTCCACCTACACCAGCCCCTCTAAATCCTAAGTTCACCCATCCTAATTCTACCCACCCCAGCCACATCACTCCCTCCAATAGCCTCTCGCCACCTCAGCTAACCTCTCTCCTCTAACCAATCCTAGCCCTCCACCTAGACCCTCTCTCTCTCACCCTCCCCACCCACACAGCACTCACCAGACCCACCCCACAAGCACACACGCGCTACACACACCCACCGTGTGGCCACCTGCCCAGATCCCCACCAACCCCCGGCCCCACCACCATCTTCCTCCTCCCGCTCGCGTGACCCCTGCGCCCCTCCGCTCGCGTGCCCCGCTCGCACCGCCGCCCCTGCTCCACCCTCTCGCCCTCCTCCGCTTGCCTCCTCTCCCTGGCCACGTCCTCCTCTTCCCCTCCTCTGGCCGCCCGCCTGGCCAGGCCAAGGCTGCCTCGCCCTGCTCCACCTCCGCCTGCCGGCTTCATGAAGGCCCCGCCTGCCCTGCCTCACCGGCGCGACCTCTCCAGCCTCGCGAGCTCCCGCCTCCATCTGCAAGGCCGCCTCGTCCTCCGCCTCGCTGGGCCCCGCCTGCGCGCGCCGCCGCCCGCCTACCTCAGCCGCCTGCCTCGCCGCGCCCGGCCAACCTCGCCGCCGCCTCGCTCCACCCTCTCGCCTCCTCCTCTCGCTGCTCACCTCATCGCCGCCGCGAGCCACCGCTGCCCGCGCTGGCCCGGCTGCCGGGCCACCGCCGCTCCGCCGCCGCCTGGGCCTTCCCACACCCGCGCCGTCGCCTGTCCCCCACATCGTCGGCTCTGAGCACTCCCGCTCGCGGGCTCCTCCACCTAACCACACCGAGCGCCGCCAAGCATCAGACGCTTCTCCAGCCTCCGCCCGCCGCCTGGCCGCTCATGCCCCGACACTGCCGCCGTGGTCGCGCCGAGCTAGCCGAGCTCGTGATGCTGTTCCTCCGCTCGCACTGGCCCGCTTTTTGGTCCGATGATCCTCGGCGTGTGTAAAGGGTGCATGTGCCCGTGTATGTGCCAATCCAAACCAAACCACCATCAAGGAACGAAACAAGTACCACAACGCCAACGACAGGGGGCCGAACAAGATCTTCGACACGGAACGCCGAGGTCTCCGTCCCGTACCCGAAGATGTCAAGTTCTTCCTCACGGAAACTGAAGACCGATCCGACAACGAACCCGCCGGTACCTCAAGATCTTCCTCGCGGCGTCCGAAGACCCCGAACCCTCTCGAACCCCAAAGGCCGAACCCCGGATACGTCAAGCACTTCACCGCGGAACGCCTAGTCCTTCTTCCCGGAACGCCAAGGCCGACCAGATACGCGGGCCCGACAAGATCGGCAAGACGACGAGAACGACACCGAACAGGGCGAGACCGATGCGCCCCGACGCCACACCAAGTTCGTCTACCGGAACGCCAAGATCCACCCCAGTAGTCCGAGAACGATCCCGCCGGCCCCGTCGAACCCTGGACCCTGAGACCGAACCCCCGAACCACGGAAACCAAGATCTGCCGAACCCTAAAGTGTGACCCCTTTTCTCGAGCCCTATTTTATAATTGTAATAACAACTTGTTGCATATTGAATTGTCATACTCGCATGCATATTTGTGTGGTTGGGGGCCTTATGCCGATTCACCTAATAATTAAATATGGGGCCCATATGCGGGCAAATCCAGTCTCATATCGGCCTCATTTAAACTTGTGTAGCGAACCGGTGCCAGCTTTTGACTTGCTAATGCAACATTTAAAATGCGGGGTATCTAAACAACATGAACCACCTAAATAATTGTCGGACCCCGGCCCGCTTAATGACCCTAATTGCATCGCACCTTGCCATGCCATACATCATACATGCATCATGCCGATCTTCCGTTGTATTAAATAGTGCATCCGTGTTTATTCTAGTGTTTTGCTTCTTCATGGATAAGGCCGTTGAGTTGATGTGAGATTCGCCGATCTTCGGTTGAACCTTCGACAATGTTTTCAAAGTAGCATCTCCCTTTTCTACCTATCTTACTTTTATAGTATTTATTCCCTCCTGTTGATCTATTGCTATCTGTGTTGCGATGCTTTAGTTTCCGTACCTGTGATATACCGTGCAGCCCTATATTGCCTTGGACACATCCTATTACCTGTTGTTTGGTAGATAGTTGGACTTGCGCGTCGTAGTTGCTTGCTCAAGTGCTGTTGCGTGTCGTTCAGTGCCACAGTTGTCGATGTATTGCCGCATGTTGATGTCGGAGATGATCATAGTTTTACTTATCGCTCACTTTAAATTCCTGTTTAACAACTAAAATTGAAGTAAGCAGGCGGTGGGTGATAGAAAATATTTGGTTTCAACGCCCACTTGTGTCCTGTAGGACCCAGTACTTGATACCTGTTCCTTGATTTATCGCGCTATCCACATCCGGGAGGTATATGGGACCCCCCTGAGCCAGAGCTTGATTAAGTCTTATTTCTTGGGGCCACAAACTAGTTTGAGGTTTTATTTACTATCCTGTACTTATGCCATACTACTTCTGTATTTACGATTGTGCGAGGAGCACATCAGACTGCTTAGGATCGTGGCACGATTCGCTGTGTCGACAAGCCCAGTTTTGGGTTCCCAATGCTCATGACCGTCTACCCAAACCTTGGGTCCGTCTCGAGCTAGCTTACTGCTATGGTAAGACTTCAAGGGTGGCCCCTGAAATATTTCTGAATCCTGTGATTGCTTTGTCGTGAAAGCCTCGTGGGTTTTGATTTGGTTTTCCGAGGTTGATCGAGCGTGTGTTGCTATTGGTGCACCGGCCAGTAAAACTTTCTGAAAGCCGTGTCCGCGGTTATGGACGACTTGGAGCACAGTATCTCGACCATAGACAAGCATAACTAAAGTTTATTGCTATAAATTTGACTTTATAATGACTAGTAATCAGCTTCACTATAATGGAATGGCTAATTAATACTGCCCACAATTGCTCGTTTGGAGTGTCGCTTGCGACCATTGTACCTGACTAGTAAGTATTGCAACTACAACGGAATGGCTGAATAAAAGTACCAACAACTGCTGGGTTTTGGGGGGTTATCTCATGCTATCTGTATCTGACTAGTAAGTGTTGCCACTATAACGGAATGGTTAACTAAAAGTGCCCACTGCTTACTTTATCAGAATGATTATCTAAACCTGACTAGTAAAGTGCCGCAACTATAACGGAATAAGTAAAACTGCCAACTGTGTGAGTTCCTCGGTTGACTTCCTCGTTTGGTCTCGAGGGGGAAACACCAGGATGGGTTTGTTTGATGGTAGTATCAGGTTGGTTCCGAATAGGTCTTTCTTACCCCTCTCTGATTGCCGCCAGTTGTATCGAGTCTCTATAGGTTGTTTAGTGCATGCTGCCGCTTGATCCACCATACCTATGTAGGCGAGGACCGAATTCTAGCCTCGCTGTGTCTTGGCCTCGATCGACGCTCCTCTTTTTCCTTTGCCCTTTGTCGCACCCCTTTGGTTAAGGTGTTTTAGATCGACGCCGTTAGCAGGGTTACCCTTCCGGCTTGGCCTGGGCAGGGTTATGGACGCCATTGGTTATTCTTCAGGGCTCTTAGCCCCATTTGCATCTTGTCTGTAGCTGGACGCTCTATCATTTTCAAGGTGATTTGGATCTTTGTATATTATATCTGTATTCTTGACTCATCGAGTCGCTGTTATATATATATCTGTTCTGTGGGTCCCATCGAGGACTGTTGTGTAATGTTATTACTTCGTTTTCCACCCGCACGAAAGTGCCTGGTGGGCACCTTTGAATCGTTTCTATGCGGGTTTGGCGAATTTTGCTCAAACTTGCATAGGTCCGATTCTGAGGGTGTTACAATGACTCAAATCTGAGTTATCTCATTCCAAATCCGAGTTACTTTACTCAATTTTGACTTACATCTCAAATCCGAGTCATCTGACTCAAATCCGAGGTATATGACTCAAATCCGAGTTAACTCATCCCAAATCCGAGTTACTTTACTCAATTTTGACTTACATCTCAAATCTGAGTCATCTAACTCAAATCCGAGGTATATGACTCCAATCCGAGTTATCTCATTCCAAATCCGAGTTACTTTACTCAATTTTGACTTACATCTCAAATCTGAGTCATCTGACTCAAATCCGAGGTATATGACTCAAATCCGAATCATCTGTTTGCCACGATATAACTTGATTTGGCGTGATGACGATAACTTGCCTTTGATATGGATCCGAGATTAAGTTTTGGTATATGATAATAGGGCTAACCGCTGAGAGATCTGATTCGAGATGTAGATATGAGATATAGATTCGAGATATGATAAGCTGGCCAATTGTCATCCGAGATATGGGATAACCTGGCAAGATGGTGAAATATCAATCCGAGTCATAACATAACCTGGCAATCTGGCGAACTGAATAAAGCTTCGGCCCGAATCAGAGATATGATTAGTACGCCGAGTCTGAATACAAATCCAAATTATAATATACCATAGCAAGCTGAATCAAATGTTAGTCCGAATCAGAGACAATCTACTAAGCCGAGTTAAAGGTTAATCCGAAGCATAAATAAATTTACTCAATTTATATCCGAATCATCAATAAGCTGGCTGGTAAGCTGAGTTAAAGGATAATTCAAAGCATAAATAAACTGACTCAAATTCTGTCTGAATCATAAATAAGCTGACTCAAATTCTATACGAATTATAAATAGGCTGGCTCAAATCTTATCCGAATCATAAATATGCTGACTCAAATTCTGTCTGAATCAGCAATAAGCTGGCTGGTGGGCTGAGTTAAAGGTTGGTCCAAAGCGTAAACAAACTAACTCAAATTCTATCTGAATCATCAATAAGATGATTCAACCTATATCCGAGTTACAAATAAGCTGGCTGACGAGCTGAGTTAAAGGTTAATCCAAAGCATACATAAACTGACCCAAATTCTATCTGAATCATCAATAAGATGATTCAACTTCTATCCGAGTTATAAATAGGCTGGCTCAAATACAGATCTAAATCAACATAATGTTTTCTTAATCCAAAGGTGACTCTACGGATAAGTTGACTAGTCCCCGGGTTAAGTCATTTTCTCCTCGGGGTGAAGGATTGAGTGTAGGTGGCTGAGTTATCTGACACTTACGGTATACTTGGAGAAGTGTTTGAGTTAGTCTTGCTAGGTCATACCTTCCCTGCTGAGTTACCTGGTACTTACAGTAAGCTTGGAGTAGTGCTTGAGTCCTTCTTGCGGAGTCTTACCTGCTTTGATGAGTTAGACTTGGAGAGCCTCTGCGCTTACCTCTTTGTTCTATGTTGGCTTGGTGAAGCTGAATGATCCCTGTGAGGAAGAAGTTGATGAAGATGTTCCCGTCCGGATGGAAACACAACCAACGCCACTAGAAGGCCCCACGGTGGGCGCCAAATGTCGTGGTGGTATCACGGCATATGCCATGGGTAGGCTAAAGTTGAGGTCGATGGACGTGGAGGAATCCGGGGAGGGATGATGCAGTGAAGACCGCACTCGTATGAACAAAGAGAAATAAAATGTATATTGGATTGAAGCTCTCATGTGAGGTAACACCTCATTCCATACATCTAATCTCTTATAATCTTGCCATACTTGTGGCTACAATCATGCTCCTTGAGCTGTATCTCCTATACCTATATCTAGTTCTCTCTGTGAGATTGGGGGAGTAAGAAGAAGAAGGCTCCTATTGAGCAGAGAGGGGAAGAGCCCTCCGAGGCCTCCCCTTTCAACGATCCCCCTGGTGCTCCTTATAAAGGGGAGCCCAGGGGACAAATCTTGTTCCCCACGTTTGGTATCTAGGCAACATATTCCTAGCATCTTCTTAGATGCTCAGCATATGCCTTGGCATCTTTGGAGATGCCATGGCATATTCCTTAGCATATTCTTGATGCCAAAGGAATATTCCTTATGCCATGTGCCAGTCTGAGCCCTGGGCGTCCTAATACTGGCACGGGACTTGTTGATCTTGTCTTGGCCTGAAGGTATGTCGATGTAGCGGTCGAGGCAGCGTTCGAGGGTGAATAATAGGGCGTCTGGGGTGAACTGATTCGGCCCAGACGTCTCAGGCGAAGGAGAAACTCGGCCCAGGCCTTGGCTGACTCGGCCTAGGAGAAGAAGTGGCCCAGGTGGAGATATGCCAGCCCAGCCGGGTCTTTATTCTCCTCATAGCCGAATAAAGGTAAAGGCCCAGGTGCAACCTTTCTTATTCGGCCCACGATGGAAGGAGCCCTGCCGGGTCAGCCTGGCTTCCACCGGGTCGAGCAGGCCTGCTCGGGTCCTCTCCTGAGGCCCAGCCGGGTCAAGGAAATCCTGGGGTCTTGGCGAGGTTTGTCGGTGGGCCGGGATTGCTCCCGCCGGCCCACGCGAGGAAGGCGACTATTAAGGTGGTGCCGGGGTGAACAGAACCCGTGGTGGGACGAGGTCCTCCTGACTCGGCCCATCCGGGAGGCCATGGAGAGGTGTAGAGGTAAGCTGACGCGGTGAGGCAGAGTTTGATTGGGCCGAGGTAAGCTTGACTCGGCCCATGCGGGGGAATTGGCCTGATTCGGCTCCTGCTGCTCTGATTCGGCCCAAGCGCGGTTGTCTTCTCCTTTTCTTTATTCTATTTATATTTCTCGTCTCTTAATCTGCTAACTTACCACCTTATCGAATAACTCGATGCACCAACTCTGGGGTACCTGGGGGTACACCCCCGACAGAGTTTGAGGGTGGAACACCCCCCTCGGGCGCGGCCAGGCTAGGCCCGCGCCTGGGGTGGGTTTGTCCACCCCGGGCTCCGTTTCCTCTTCAGTTTCATCTCGTAACTTCCCTTATGTATTAGAAACATCAAAAAATATAAAAAGATTGGTGGTTTCACGAACCTTCTGTTTTCACCACTTTTACCTATTCAAGGGCGAACTCTACAGTTTCTGGTGTTTGGCTTCTGATAAATTCTTCTGGAGTCACCATTTGAATAACATCCACATCTTCATTATAAGAATCTCCAGAAATATAATGCTTTAGTCTTTGACCATTAACCACCTGTGTTGTATCATCCTTCAGAGAAGAAATTTTGGTAGCACCTGAATGGTACACTTCCTTGATAACAAAAGGTCCTTCCCATTTGGAGAGTAGTTACCCTGCAAAAAATCCGAGACGAGACCTATACAAAAGAACTTTCTCACCAACATGGAACTCCCTTTTGAGAATTCTCCTATCATGCCATCTTTTTACTTTTTTCCTTAAAGAGCCTAGCATTTTCGTAAGCTTCACCTCTCAACTCATCTAGATTACTTAAGTCGAGCAGTCTTTTCTCACCAGCAAGTCTAAAGTCTCTATTCAACTCTTTCACTGCCCAATAAGCTTTGTGTTCTAACTCTAAAGGCAAGTGACAAGATTTCCCATAGACCATTTTATAAGGAGAGATCCCCATAGGATTTTTATAAGGAGTTATATAAGCCCACAAAGCGTCATTCAACTTTTTTGCCCAATTTTTCCTAGATCTATTGACAGTCTTCTGCAAGATAGATTTGATTTCCCTATTGGAAAGTTCTACTTGCCCACAAGTTTGGGGGTGATAAGCTGAAGCTATTATGTGGTTTACATCATACTTAGCGAGAGTTTTTCTAAAACCCCCATGAATAAAATGGGAGCCGCCATCAGTCATGAGATATCTAGGCACACCGAACCTAGGAAGAATGACATCTTTGAGCATTTTCAAAGAGGTCTTACCATCAACACTGCTTGTAGGTATAGCTTCTACCCACTTTGTAACATAGTCAACAGTAACAAGAATATGAGTATACCCTTTTGAAGGAGGAAAAGGCCCCATAAAGTCAAATCCCCAACAATCAAAAGGTTCAATAACAAGAGAATAATTCATAGGCATTTTATTGCGTCTAGATATGTTACCTACTAGTTGACATTCATCACATGATATAACAAACTTCCCTGCATCTTTAAAAAGGGTAGGCCAATAAAATCCAGATTGTAAAACCTTTTGTGCAGTCCTATCCCCAGCATGATGTCCTCCATAAGCACTGCCATGACATTTTCTCAATATCTCTTGTTGTTCAAATTCTAGAACACATCTTCGCATAATACCATCTACTCCTTCTTTATATAAATGTGGGTCATCCCAAAAGTAATGCCTTAGATCATAAAATAATTTCCTTCTTTTCTAAGATGTAAAGGTTGGAGGCAAATACTTGGAAACAATAAAGTTAGCATAATCAGCATACCAAGGACTCTCATGTGGACTTACCCTTATTGTAGCTAACTGCTCATTTGGAGAACTATCGTTAATAGGCAAAGGGTCAAAAGAAATGTTTTCCAAACGAGATAAATTATCAGTAACAAGATTATCAGCACCTTTCCTATCCATAATATGCAGATCAAACTCTTGCAAAAGCAATACCCACCTTATAAGCCTAGGCTTAGCGTCCTTCTTCGTCATAAGGTACTTAATAGCTGCATGATCAGTATGAATAGTAACCTTGGAATCAACAATATAAGGTCTAAACTTATCACAAGCAAAGATTACAACTAAGAACTCCTTTTCAGTAGTAGCATAATTCTTTTGAGCAACATCCAGAGTCTTGCTAGCATAATGAATAACATTCAACTTTTTGTCAACACATTGTCCCAAGACAGCACCCACAGCAAAATCACTAGCATCACACATAATTTCAAAAGGTAAACTCCAATCAGGTGGTTGACTATAGGAGCAGTTGTTAAAGCTTTCTTCAAAGTTTCAAAAGCTTCCTTACAATCATCATCAAAAATAAAAGGAACATCTTTTTGAAGAAGATTAGTAAGGGGCTTTGAAATTTTGGAGAAATCTTTAATAAACCTCCTACAGAACCCAACATGGCCAAGGATACTACGAATACCTTTGATATCTCTAGGACAAGGCATCTTCTCAATTGCTTCAATTTTGGCTCTGTCAACTTCAATGCCTCTTTCAGAGATCTTGTGTCCAAGAACAATTCCTTCATTAACCATGAAATGACATTTCTCCCAATTAAGAACAAGGTTGGTTTCTTCACACCTCTGCAAAACTTTATCAAGGTTGTGCAAACAGTTATCAAAAGAAGTTCCATAGACGGAAAAATCGTCCATGAAAACCTCTACAATTTCTTCACAAAAACCATGAAAGATAGCAGACATACATCTCTAAAAGGTAGCAGGAGCATTACATAAACCAAAAGGCATACGCCTATAAGCATAAGTACCGTAAGGACAAGTAAAGGTAGTTTTCTCTTGGTCCTGTGCTTTCATAGCAATTTAAGAAAACCCAGAATAACCATCAAGAAAGCAAAAGTGAGTCTTTTTGGACAATCTCTCTAGCATTTGATCAATAAAGGGCAAATGATAATGATCTTTCTTAGTAACTTTATTAATCTTTCTAAAATCAATGCACATCCTATACCCAACCACTACTCTTTGGGGTATAAGCTCATTATCATCATTAGGCACAACAGTTATCCCCCTTTCTTGGGAACACAATGAACATGGCTAACCCATTGACTATCAGCAATAGGATAAATAATACCACCATCAAGGAGTTTTAATACCTCATTTCTCACCACATCCTTCATCTTAGGATTTAAGCGGCGTTGGTGCTCAACAACTGGTTTTGCATCAGGATCAATATTAATAGCATGCTGACATATAGTAGGAGAAATTCCTTTTAAATCATCAAGAGTATAACCCATAGCGCCTCGGTGCTTCTTCAATACCTCCAATAACCTTTCTTCTTCCTTCCCTGAAAGTTTGGAACTAATAATAACAAGATATATTTTCTTATCATCAAGATAAACATATTTAAGATCATCAGGTAAAGGTTTTAATTCGAAAACAGGATCCCCTTTAGGTGGTAGTGTGGTACCCAAATCTTCCACATGTAAATTATGCTTAAGTAACTCAGGCTGACGAAGGAAAGCTTCATCAATATCATTTCTTTCCTTCATGAAGGCATCACTTTCATGATCTTCCATGAACTGCTGCAAGGCATTGTTAGGAGAAAGAGAAATAGCAGAAAGTTGTTCAACCCTGAATTCCTCATCAGGCAGTTCATTTTCATAAGGAGTTTTGGCAAATTTGGAAAAATTAAACTCATAAGACTCTCCAGCAAACTTAGTCAAAACTTTTTCCTTCCTACAATCTATGATAGCCCCACAGGTATTCAAAAAGGGTCTACCAAAGATAATAGGATAGGTTTTACTAGCTTCTTCACCAAGTACTAGAAAATCAGCAGGATATTTAATCTTACCACAAAGGACCTCCACATCTCTTACAATGCCAATGGGGAAAACTTGCTCTCTATTAGCAAGGCGAATTACCACATCAATGTCCTCAAGCTCACAAGGACCAATCTCATGCATAATTTCCCTGTAAAGATCATAAGGAATAGCACTAAAACTAGCACCAATACCACATAATCCATAATAGGTATGACTACCAATTTGAACAGAAAGCACAGGGACACTAGTTTTTCTAACTTTCTTAGGATGAGAAACAATATTAGTAGCGTCTTCACAGAAGACAATATGCTCATCCTCTATATTCCTAGTGACAAGATCTTTCACAATAGCTACCACAGGCTCGATATCAATAAGCTCATCGGACCCTACAGTTTTATTTGCGCTTTTGCTAACCACGTTGGCTATAATAGAGTGTTCCCTTACCTTGGAGGGAAAAGGGATCTTTTCAACATAAGGTTCAGGCAAAATAGGATCAACGGTACAAACTTCTATAATGGCAGGAACGTGGGTAACAATGTCTTTATAAGGAGCATGGTACTTCTCCCACTCTTTCTTGGGGATCTCAATATAAGAGGCAAAAGCATTAAAACATTTCGCAAGAACTTGAGGATCAATGCCAAATTTATTGCGAATATCACGGAAGCTATCAGTACCCATAAAAGATTTAATGCATTCATAATCACATTTTATACCTGACCTTCTTCCTTTGTCATTCTCCCAAGCTTCAGTGTTATCTTGAATATAGTATAAGAGATCCCATTTAGCTTCTTCCTTCATACGTGTGAATGATCCAGCACACGAAGCATCTAGTAAATCTTTATCATGAAGAGAAAGCCTAGCATAAAATTTATTGAGAATAATATTGTTAGGGAGTTCATGAATAGGACATTTAAGCATTAATAACTTCAATCTCCCCCAAGCTGGAGCTTTACTCTCTCCATCAAGAGGCCAAAAGTTATAAATAATACTTCTATCCTTATGGATTTCACTGGGAGGATAAAATTTAGAGTAAAAGAGAGATTCCATCTCCTCCCATTCCATGGATTGCCCATTCTTTAGCAGCTTATACCATGCCTCAACTCTCCCTTTCAAGGATACGGAGAGTAACTTCTTCTTCACATGTTCAGTTGTGATACCTGCACACTTAAACAACCTGCATAATTCATGGATAAAAAGCAAGTGATCACCAGGATAGACAGCTCCATCCCCAAAATAATAATTATCCTTAACACGATTAACAATACTTGTAGGTATCTTAAAAGGATCTATCTCAACAAGTGGTGGTTCATCTACTACCCTTTCAGTGGTAGTAGTTCTCTCAAATAGAAAACCAAGTGGGTTATCCATATTGGAAATAAAGTAACAATCAGTAAAAAAGCAATACTCACAGTGAAAGTTTCCCTTACCAGTTCCACTCTTCAATAGCGCTTCACTCCCCGGAAACGGCGCCAGAAAATAGTCTTGATAACCCACAAGTATAGGGGTGCATCGTAGTACTTTTGATAAATATGAGTGTCGATCCCAACGAAGAGCAGAAGGTGTTGAACAGTGGTATGGAGCAGGAAATCCCTGTGAATACTTAGCAAACGTATTTTAGTGGTTTTCTGACAAGGTAACAAAACAAAGAGCAAGTAACAAAAGTAACGAACAAACGAAGCAAGTGGACTAATCCTTTATTAGCAAAGGACAAGCCGGTGGAAATACTTATAAGGACCCAATGTTCTCGAGGACACATGGGAATTCTGTCAAGTGCAATCGTTTCAAATAGCTGAGTACTTTTCTCTGGTGTTTGTAAGTGTTGTGTGGGTGAACTTGTGCTAACATACCGCCCTTCCTATGACTAATACATACTTGTGATTAAACCCCCTGCAAACATCCATAACTACAGGAAAGTAATTAAGATATAAATCTAACCACAGCCTTAAACTCTGAGATCCTACACTCCCTTGTGCAAAGGTGTCCTAACGGGGGTTTGGGTTTCTGTCACTCTGACAACCCCGCGATTAGTATCCAAATACACAATGCATTCCCCTAGGCCCATAAATGGTGAAGTATCATGTAGTCGACATTCACATGACACCACTAGAAGAATAGACTACAACTTAAATACTAAACCATTGAATAATAACTCATCACAGATTCACTGCTAACAACATGACTTCTCCCATGTCCTCAAGAACTAAATGAACTACTCACAAGACATCATATGGATCAAGATCAAAGATGATATGATAATGGATAACAATCTAAGCATAAACAATAATCCAATGGTTCCACTCACAAGCATCAACTACAATAGTAATCAACACCAGGAAAGTTTCCCCTAATGAACGAAGCAATATCCAACACAATTGTTACAGCGGGACGAAGTGGTGATGATGGTGCGGGTGGAGATGATGGTGTGGATGATGATGATGATGATCCCGATGAAGCCTAGCTTGATGATGGTGTTGATGGTGACGGTCTCTCCTCTCCGTGATGGAATTCCCCCAGTAGAAATCTGACTGCCGGGGAGATCTTTCTCTCTCGGTGTTTTTCCGCCCCCAGAGGCGGCGGAAATCTATCTGTGGTCGCTCCCCTAGGCTTAGGGTTCCGAAGGGAAGTTTTAGGCGAAGGGGGAGAGTCGGAGGCCGGGCAGGTGGGACAAACCCACCCTAGGCGCGACCTCAGGTGGCCCGCACCTAGGGGGTGTGGGGCCCCTGCGGCCCCCCTTCGCTCCTCCTTCTGGCTTCCTTCGTCTTCTGGTGAAATAATATGTTTCCATATTTTTCTGGTATTTTTCTGATCTTCGCGAAATTGCACCAAAACGCCTTCTTTTCCATCAGAATCCAGACTCCGGCAGTCCATGCTCCAAGAATCATCCAACATGCATAAACAGATGAAAAGCCATAAGTAATACCTCATAATAAGACAAATATCAATGTATAGAGGTAAATTATGATATAGAATGGTGATGCAAATTGGGCGTATCAATAAGCTTTGGACCACTGCACACAGAATGACAACTATGCTCTCTTAATGGTGCCTAAATGTAGAAGGTGGAGACTCAAATAATGGTGGAAGAAGGGCCTTTCATAAAGGAAGCAGGGATTTCAAGTTTCAAAAAGAGCTTCCAAAAATTATGGTACTTGTTAGATTTCAGCCCTCATTGCCCCTATCATAAGCATCTTGAAGTGATTAAGGTTAAAGTGAACAAAGATGGAGTATATGCTTGACGAAGTATAAGTTGGCAATCTCAAGTCCCTTGAATACGAGGGCCACACCTCATGCTACTCAACTTCAGTCACCTGTAAGTTCTTGTCATTGTAAGTGCATGCGTATCATAGAGAACCGCCAACTGGGTACCCCTTGCACATGGTACAAGAGCTATCCCATAACCAAAATGACAAGGCAAGCAGACAATGAGCATCTCAACGATCTTTTTATTTACCATATGCATAGCTTTTTATTGAGGATGCTTCATAGATAGCTCATTATGGTGATGCTGCAAGTTTCCACCATGATTAGGCATGGCTTAGGCTAGCGGCCCAGGCATTTCTCTAACATAAAATACAAACTCCATGGACTTACAATTTCCCTCTTTATTTCACACCGGTGACATCCATAGACAAAATAGCATGATATCAACTGAGTACAAAGTACAAGTGCAATGTTGAAAACGTTCCTCGTGACAGCACGGTTCTGCTAATTCCAACGTATAAGTGCAAGCATATACAACATAGAATACACAATGGTTCAAGTTTATTGGGGGCAAAGAATATAAAGTGTGCCATCAAGTTTGTGAGGGCTTTAATCACTAAGTTTTCACATAACAAAATAGTTTTTAATTGGAAGATAGCTGAAAACAAGAATATACTTGGAATGGTGTAACACACCATACATAGGAATTTATAGTGGACACTTTGGAATAACTTGGTTTCTTGGGAGTTGGAAGCATGAGTAGAGCTTACTCATACAAGTGGAGGCTAGCAAAATACTGGGAGCAACCAACTAAGAGAGCATAATGGCCATAATCATGCAGTGCAACAAAGCATTACTAATCAAATCATAGAGTGGTACTACAAGTCAAGGACAAAATGATCATAGAGGCTATGGTGACTTGTCATAGTCATAACATGGTGTGAGCATGTGCCAAGTCAACCCAAGCAAAGCATCAAAGGAGAATACCACAATACTATGCTTTTGCATGCTAAAACAACGCATAATTTGTTCAAGGCACACTAATCAATCCCAATTGTTTGGAACAAGACATGCTACAACAATAATCACTACGCATAAGGTCAAAACAACACCTAGCATGTCATGCTAAAGTCTAAGTCACAGTCAATACAAGCTCCTCTTGTACTTACAAGCAAGAACTTACTACTCCTTTCCAACACCAAGCAACTTATTTGCAAAACAACACAGCGAGAACAGGGGTCCAAACTACTTTATTCAAGCAAACTAAACAAACTAAGAAAACCAAACAAAAACTAAGACGCTCCAAGAATAACACAACTATGCATGAAACAATAAAAATGAAGTGTCTAGACAGACCTGAGCTTTTTATTGATGAAGAAGGGGATGCCTTGGGCATCCCCAAGATTTGATGCTTGTACCTCTTGGATATTTCTTGGGGTGACACCGGGGTGGCATCCCCAAGCTTGAGCTTTTTTCCATTCTTCATCTCGGTACATCACTCTCTCTCTACACCTGATTTTTTTTCCTTCATACAAAACTTCACACAATCTTCATTAGCAACATTAGTTTATTCAAAAGATATTATACCTCTGGAAAAGCTTTGGAACAACAAGGATTTTCACTAAAAACACAAGCTACTATAGTAACTCCTTCAAAAAGCTCAATTCACCTAAATAGAACTCAAAAAGGAATCAATAAGAAGCAAATGCAAATAATGGCAGGAATATGTAAAAACAGACCAGCAGGTAGAAACCGCTATTTTCGAAAATCTTTTGTTGCTCAAATCAAAAGGTGTTGAAATAATGAAAGTTATTTAACATACTAGGGGATTTATTCGTAAATTTTCAGCTCAATCCGAGTTACACAGACTCCTCATGAATTTGTTTAGTGGAGGACAGAAATCTGTTTTGGGACAGCAACTCCCCAAATCTTACTTCCCTCTCATTAGAGGTCATTCTTGGCACAAAAAGCAAACAAAAAGGATAAGGAGAGGTTATTACTGAATTAATAACTTCCAAGACTCAAGGAAACTCTTGGGTTATCTCCTAACAAGTACTTTTCTTTAACACCTTTAAGTTAGGCACAAGAAACAAGAAGAATCAAAGTATTTTCAAATGAAGAAGCATTCACATCAAACCGTGCTTTCGAAGGAGGAGCAAAAAGCAACTTCTCTCTCCTCATAGGGAAGTGCTCAATACCTTTCTTGAATGGAAAATGATATTTAATGGTACCTTCTTTCATATCAATGATGGCACCAACTGTTCTAAGAAAGGGTCTTCCCAAAGTAATAAGACAAGAAGCATTGTATTCAACATCCAAAACATAGAAATCCATAGGGACATAAGCATTGTTAACCATAATGAGAACATCATTAATACTCCCCATGAGTTTCTTCTTAGAATCATCATTAAGTGGGACATCCAAATAACAATCTTCCAATGGTGGCAAATCAAGCATTTCATAAATCTTCCTAGGCATAATAGAGACACTAGAACCAAGATCACATGAAGCTTTGAGATCAAAGTCATTCACTTGCATATTAATAATGGGTTCCCAACTATCTTCTACTTTCCTAGGAATAGACGCTTTTTGTTTTAACTTCTCTTCCTTAATTTTCACAAGAGCATCTGTAATATGTTTGGTGAAAGCAACATGCATATCACTAGCATCAGAACTTCTTGCAAGTTTTTGCAGGAACAAAATCACTCAGAAATATTGCAACCATCAAGATCAAAATCAAACTTAGCATCACTAGAAGTAGGCTCAATAGGCTTAGGCATAGTAGGAGGAGGAATAGGGACTACTTGTGGTTTAGTGGTAATAGTGCACACACTATTGTTTCTATCAATTTCAGCTTCCCTTTCCCACCTAGCATGAAGTTGAGCTAATAGCCTAACATTTTCATCAATAGTAACTTGTATGGCATGAGCAGTAGCAAAGGTATTTTCCATAGTTTCAGGTTTAGCAGCCATTTTATTAATCAAGGAGGACTGAACTTCAGACAAAGAGGATATATTTTTCTCAACAGTTAAAAGTTTCTCCTCCATAGTTTTGTTGAAAGCACTTTGTTTACTAATAAAGTCTTTGAGCATGACTTCAAGTTCAGAAGGGGCACTTCTAGCATTGTTGTAGGAGTTTCCATAGGAATTGCCATTATTAGGAGGATAAGGCCTATAATTGTTGTTGCCACCAAAATTATTCCTGTAGGAATTGTTGTTGAAATTGTTGTTTCTAATGAAGTTCACATCAACTTGCTCTTTTTGAGCAACCAAAGAGTCTAAGGGAACACTATTAGGATCTAGAGGAGCTTTCCCATTAACAAGCATAGCCATAATAACATCAATCTTATCACTCAAAGAGGAAGTTTCCTCAACAGAATTTACCTTCTTACCATGTGGAGCTCTCTCAGTGTGCCATTCAGAGTAGTTAACCATCATATTATCAAGGAGTCTAGTTGTAGCACCCAAAGTGATGCTCATAAAAGTTCCTCCAGCAGCTGAATCCAATAGGTTTCTTGAGGAGAAGTTCAAACCTGCATAAAAAGTCTGGATAATCATCCAAGCAGTGAGTCCATGAGTGGGACAATTCTTAACCAAAGATTTCATTCTTTCCCAAGCTTGAGAAACATGTTCATTATAAAGTTTGTTTAAATTTCATAATGTCACTTCTCATAGATATAATCTTAGCAGGAGGATAGTATTTTCCAATAAAAGCATCCTTTCACTTAGTCCAAGAATCAATACTATTTTTAGGTAAAGATAGCAACCATTCTTTAGATTTTCCTCTCAAGGAGAAAGGAAAAAAGCTTGAGATTAATAATATCTCCATCTACATCCTTATAATTTTGCATCTCACAAAGTTTAACAAATTTATTGAGATGGGCAGCATCATCATCAGAACTAGCACCAGAAAATTGCTCTCTCATCACAAGATTCAACAAAGAAGGCTTAATTTCATAAAAGGTAGCATCAGGAGCAGGTGGAGCAATAGGTGTGTTAAGGAAATCATTGTTGTTGGTGCTAGTGAAGTCACACAACTTGGTGTTCTCAGCAGAGTTTATTTTGGCAAAGGTGTGCAAGCCAAAAACAGCAGCAGCTAGAGCATGAACTATTTTTTTGTGTTTTTGGATAAAGCAAGCAAACCAAACTAGACTAATTTCTTTTTGGATTTTTTTTTGAAAAGAGGCAAACAAAACCAAGCAAAAGGAACAAAGCAAACTAACAACAAAGTAAAGAGAAAGTAAGTGAATGAATCCCCTTGTGAAGACGTACTTAGCCACCCCGGCAACGGCGCCAGAAAACTTGTTGATGGCGCCTTGTTGACGTGGGAGATTCTTTCTTTATTCCCTGGCAACAACGCCAGAAAAAGCTTGATGGTGACTCCTTAACGGCGAGTCTGTTGGGAACCCCAAGAACAAGGTGTGAAGAAGCACAGAAGCAAGTTTTTCCTCATTAAGAAACCGAGGTTATCGAACCAGTAGGAGGAAGGAAATGTCACACAGGTGTTGCAAGCAACGCGGAGACCTGCACAACACAAAATCAAGACTTTGCCCCAACGAACAGTGAGATTGTCAAGCTCACCGGTTTTCTATAACAAAGGATTAAACGTATGGTGTGGAAGGTAATGGTTTGCAACAAGTAAACGAGTAATAGTGGAAGATGTATCAATGGTAAAGATTGAACCGGGGTCCATAGTTCACTAGAGGTGCTATCCTTAGATAAATAACATGGCATGAAGGGTAAACAAATTACAGCAGGGCAATTGACAAGAACTGAGCAAGTCAAAACAATGCAATACTAGTAAAAAAGATCCTATGATATTCGATTGGGCAATACAACAATATACATAGACCGCCATCCAACTGCATCTATGACTAGAAGTCCACCTTCAGGTTATCATCCGAACCCCCTCCAGTATTAAGTTGCAAGCAACAGACAACTGCTTTAAGGAAAGTGTGTAAGGTAAACAATCCACTTGTTCCATGAACAAGAGACCGTTGTTTTCTCCCTAGTAGCAACAACACTTCTACAACCAAAGAGATTTTTGTCACTTCCCTTGGAAACTAGAGGCATGAACCCATATCGAGCATAAATACCCCCTCTTGGAGTCACTAGCAACTACTTGGCCAATATAGCTACTAACAACGGAGAGCATGCAAGATCACAAACAACACAAACATGATAGAATCATAAAGACAAAATCATTAATCAATCTGACATAATAATCTCAATATCCATCAGATCCCCGCAAACACAACATGCATGATTACAAATAGATTAGATCTTGATCATGAACGGAGCTCACGAGATCTATACATGAAAGCACGAAGGAGGAGATACAACCATCTAGCTACTACATGGACCCATAGTCCAAGGTGGAAATACTCACGCATCATACCGGAGAGAAGGCCTCTGGGATGATCTCCCCTCCGGTAGGGTTTCGGGAAGAACTTCAGATCCTCCCCGATCTAGGGACACCGGTGGCGGCGGCTACAGAAGGTTTCGTGTAATATTGATCAGGTACTTAGGGTTTCTGCATCGGGGGCTTCTTATAGGCGAAGAGGCGCGGCCAGGGGCCCCACACCCTACCTAGGCGTGAGGCAGGGCCCACCCGCGCCTAGGGGGTCTGGCCGCCTAGGCTTGTGTCTCCGTGTCGTCTTCTGGATTCGTATCCCCCACGGTAAAATATTAACTTTGGATTTTGTCCCGTCCAATTCCGAGAGTATTGATTTTATGCCTTTCTGGAACCAAAAACAGAAGAAAACAAGCAACTGGCACTGTGGCAACTTGTTAATAGGTTAGTTCTAGAAAAGATGTAAAAATACCTCAAAGTGTAGACAAAGCAAAGCAAAGTAGATAGTAAACAATCATGGAGCATAAAAAATTATAGATAAGTTTCTGACGTATCAGTCCACCACTGGCTGTGAGAGCTACGTGAGCCTCCTCGTCCTGTACGTCATCGATGTCGTTCTTCATTGAACACCGAGAAATGAAAAGACTCGAGGTGCCATACCGACACTAGAGAGTTGATACTCGTTTTCAAAAAATAGGAGAGTTGATAGTAGATGTATCTATGTTGCTCATTAGCATTTTTTAAGCGATATTGAGTTATGTGCGTGTCCATCACTTCATCATATAAAGGTGCCAGATTTCAGTGTTTTTTTCGAAACACCTTCTCACTTACTTTGTATGCAATATTCATGCTTTCATGAAATGCCGGACTCGACTTCACAAGATCATAATATGTCGATTTACGATATGCACGGTAACGAAGGACATGTAATTTTCTAGGGGACGTGTGCTGATTAACATGTCTAGCTCACTGGTAGGACCGTTCTAGCTACCGTGGCATCAAAGAGAACAAATTGTCTCAATTTACCAACATACAAATATGATTTATTTTTTATTTTACCATAGCAACGCACGGGTATTCACCCAGTCCTTGTAAAGAAGAAAGACAGGTCATGGTGCCTCTGTGTAGATTTCAGAAGCTTAAATGATATCACCATTATAAGTTTCCCATTCAAGTTATAAAAGACTTGCTGGATGAGCTGAATGGTGCAATAATATTTTCCAAGCTTAAATTGTGCTCTGGTTACCATCATATCAGAATGAAAGAACCTGAATGTGTACAAAACAGACTTTTCAACTTATTTGGGCCACTACGAGTACAAAGTTATTCCATTTGGACTAAGTAACACACATGCCACCTCCTAGGAACTTATGAACTCAATTTTCTCTCCATTATTGAGGAAATTGTGTTGGTATTTTTCGATGACATATTGTCTACAACCATTCACTCAACCAACACAAGCACCATCTCATAGAAGTACACAGTAGTCTCATAAATCACCAGGTGAAAAGCAAAATTGAGCAAGTATACCTTTGGTTAAAGTTCAATTGAATATTTAGGCCATATAATTTCTAGGAGTGGGGTTCAAAGTTCAAACTGACCTTGCCAAAATTAAGAACATTTTCAATTGGAAATTTCCAAAAACTATCAAAAATCTTAGGGATTTCCTTGGTTCAGTTGGATATTACTGCAGATTTATTAGAGGTTATGCCACCATTTTGTCATCCATTATTTTCTTCTCTCAAGCAAGACAACTTCCACTAGGGAAAATAACAACAAGAAGCATTTGAGTAGTTGAAATAAACCATTGCTTAGCTCACCAGATTTCCAAAAAAAAATTTACTTTGGTCACAGATGTTTGCGCAAATGGACTTGGTGTAGTGCTAATGTAGAAATAAAAACCACTTGCTTTCTACAACAAAAGCCTATGTCCTAGAGCCAGTGCACAATCAATATATGAAAAGGAAGCAATGGCAATTCTTGAGGCCCTCAAAAAATGACGCCATTACTTCCTTGGACACAAAGTTGTGATCAAGACTGACCAAAGAAGCTTACAATACCTTGGAAATCAAAGGCTTCTTGAAGGGATACAACATAAATTGATGTTAATACTCATAGAGTTTGATTACACAACTGAATACAAAAAAGGGACGGACAACAGAGTGTCAAATGTACTCTCAAGGCAGTTCCAAGAAAGTGACAGTGAGCAAACACAATTATCTCTTCCAGAAACTATTACTTTCCAGTAACTAAGTTGTAGGGGTTCGTAGCATGGAAAACCAAAAGTTTCTACCACATGAACACATACAAGCCAAGATCTATCTACTAGATTGTAGGACCCTCGAAGATTCCAAAGCGGTTAATGATATCGGATTCTCGTTGGTGATGTAGTCGTTCACTTGCTGACCTCAATATCGCGTAGACGATCCTTCCGGCGTCGTGTTCCGGCAGCGCTCCCGCAGTCTGTCACATGTTCGGTACTCGATGAAGACCTTCTTCTCCCTTGTTCCAGTAGACAGCGGAGGTTGTAGATCCCTCCTCGTGATTCCGGCAGCACGACGACATGGTGTCGGAAGTAGAGGGGAAATCCCATAGAGCTTCGCCTAAGCCAAAGAAGGTATGGTGTAGTAGAAGAGAGGACTTGGCGATCTAGGGTTTAGAGGGCCAAGGGGGGGTGGTGGACGCCGGCTAGGGCTAGGTCTTTTCCCTAGTCGGCGACTTGGGAGGAGATCCCTAGGCGGCGGCTTGAGAGGTGGTGGTGCCAAAGCTAGGGTTTGTGGTGAGGGGTAGGGGTTCCCTACCCCTCCTTTTATAGGTGGGAGAGGCGGTTGGGAGGAGGGGAGTCCTCCCCCAACGCCTCTTCTAGGCTGGCGGCAAGGGAGAGGGAGGAATTGTCCCTTAGGTAGGATTCCTTCCCTCCCTCCACTTGGCAAACAATGTTGGAATTTGACTTTTCAAATTGGCGTTTGACTTTTCAAACTAGAGTTTGATTTCTCTCTTCCCATTGTCCAGCCAAGTGACCTCGGACATGATGCAACCATTCCACTTTGTCATGACACATCCATGTACCCTTCCCACTCCGAAATGATGGACCTTCTAGACCCTTCTAGAACATTCCGGTGAAAACATCAAAACCATTTCCGAACTCCGGAATTGGACTTCCCTTATATGAATATTATTCTTCGGACCATTCCGGATCTCATCGTGATTCCCTGGATCCAATCTGACACTCCGAACAACATTCAGTCTTCTTACTCAAATTCCATATCTACTAAACAACATCGAATCCTTAAGTGTGTCTCCCCACGGTTCGTGAATTATGCATACATGATCGAGACTCTTCTCTGATCAATAACCAATAGAGTAATATGGAAATTCATATGGCTCCCAAATATTTATATGATTACTTCATGATCGAATGAATCATTTAATACCTAGTTCAACCTCTTTGTCTCGTGATACTTTACTTATCCAAGGTTTGATTGTCGGTATCTCTGCATACCTAGTTCAACCTCGTTACCGATAAGTACTCTTTACTCGTTCCTGTGATATGTGATCCCTTGTGAGCCAGTCACATGCTTGCAAGCTAATTGGATGACATTCCACCGAGAGGTCCTAGAGTATATATAACCGTCATATGGATGGACAAATCCCACTCTTGATCCATGTGCCTCAACACATACTTTCCGAACACTTAATGCCACTTTTATAACCACCCAGTTATGAAGTGGTGTTTGATGTCATCAAAGCATCCATCCGGTGATGGTGATTATCATGATCTCATGGTCGAAGGATTTAGGTTACTATGTATCTAAAAGCTTATAGCAAACGAACTATTGAAATGACTTGATCTTTATGCTACGCTTAACTATAGGAGTATGTCCATCACACCATTCTCCTAAAGATATGATCTTGTTGTTAATAACATCTGAATGTTCATGATCAGGAAACCATGATCATCTATTAACCAATAAGCTAGTATTAGAATGAGGCTTTACTAGGGACTCTTACAAGTTTACAAATCACACAAGTATTAATGTTTCTGGTTAATAGCATGAATGTAAACATTTATCATAAACACAAAGATATAATAATAACTACTTTAATTATTGCCTCTTGGGAATATCTCCAATAGTCTCCCACTTGCAATAGAGTCAATAATCTAGATTACATGGTAATATACCTAACACCCATTGCGGTCTCGTGTTGGTCATGTTTTGCCCTAGGGATAGGTTTAGTCAACGGATCCGCCACATTCAGATCTGTGTTTACTTTGAAAATCTTTATGTCACCATCTTTGACATGCTCACGAATAGCGTGAAAACGTAGCTTGATATGCTTCAGCTTCCTGTGTGACCTTGTCTCATGTGCATTGGCTATGTCACCCATGTTATCATAGTAGATAGCCATTGGTTCCAATGCACCTGGATCCACACCAAGCTCCGCAATGAACTCCTTCATCCATATCGCCTCTTGTGAAGCCTCCGAAGTAGCTAGGTATCCCAATTCATTTTAAGATCTCTCCATAACGCTTTGCTTAGCACTCCTCCATCTCACTACTGCACCATTCAAAGTAAATACGTATCCAAATTGTGATTTAGAATCATCCGGATCGGTGTTCCAACTAGCATCGGTGTAACCATTTACAACGAGTTGTTCTTCACCTCCATAAGAAAGAACCATATCCTTAGTTCTTCTCAAGTACTTTAGGATATTTTTTGCCCCTATTCAGTGATCCACTCTTGGATCACTTTGATATATGCTAGTCAAACTAACAACATATGCAATATCTGGTCTTGTACATAGCATGGCATACATGATAGATCATATGGCTGAGGCATAGGGAGTCTTACTCATCCTCTCTCTATCTTCTGTCGTAGGAGGACTTTGAGTTTTACTCAAGGTCATAATTGGACAACATGGGCAATAACCCTTTCTTGCTATCTTCCATTCCAACCCTCTTTAGAACTTTGTCCAAATATGTACTTTTTGAAAGCACTATTATGCGTCTCAATCTATCTCTATAAATCTTTATGCCTAATATGTAAGCAGCTTTGCCAAGATCCTTCATTGAAAAACTATTATTCAAATAATCTTTGACACTTTTAAGAAGGTCTACATCATTCCCAATCAACAATATGTCATCCACATATAGTACTAGGAATGCTACAGAGCTCCCACTCACTTTCTTGTAAATACAAGATTCTCCATAAGTTTGTATAAAACCAAAACTTTTGATCACCTTATCAAAACGTTCATTCCAACTTCGGGATGCTTGTTTCAATCCATAAATGAATCGTTGAAGTTTGCATACTTTGTTAGCATCTTTAGGATCGACAAAACCTTTGGGTTGTACCATATACAACTCTTCATCAATGTCTCCATTGAGGAACGTCGTTTTAACATCCATCTGCCATATCTCATAATCATAATATGCAGCGATTGCTAACAAAATCCTCACAGATTTTAGCTTCGCAACCAGTGAGAAAGTCTCATCGTAGTCAACTCCTTGAATTTGTTGAAACCCTTTTCGACAAGTCGAGCTTTATAGACCGTTACATTACCATCAGCATTTGTTTTCTTCTTAAAAATCCATTTGTTCTTGACAGCCTTCCGGCCATACGGTAAGTCCACCAAAGTCCACACTTGGTTTTCGTACATGGATCCAATCTTGGATTTCATGGCTTCTTGCCATTTATTGGAATCTGGGCTCATCATCGCTTCCTCATATGTTGCAGGGTTGTCGGTGTTTTCCACCAACATGACACTCATAACGGGATCATACCAATCGGGAGTGGTACCAGTCCTCGTCGACCTGCGAGGTTCCATAGTAACTTCGACCAAAGTTTCATGATCACCATCATTAGCTTCCTCTCTTATTGGTGCAGGCACAACAGGAACTTCTTTCGGTGTCACGCTACTCTCAAATCTGAGAGAAGGTTCGACAACCTCGTCGAGTTCTACTTTCCTTCCAGTCACTTCATTCGAAAGAAACTCCTTCTCTAGAAAGGATCCATTCTTGGCAACAAAGATTTTGCCTTCGGATCTATGATAGAAGGTATACCCAATAGTTTCCTTCGGGTATCCTATGAAGACGCATTTTTACGCTTTGGGTTCAAGCTTGTCGGGCTGTAACTTCTTTACATAATCTTCGCAACCCCAAACTTTAAGGAACGCCAATTTAGGTTTCTTCCCAAACCATAATTCATACGGTGTCGTTTCAACGGATTTAGATGGTGACCTATTTAAAGTGAATGTGGCTGTTTCTAATGCATAACCCTAAAACAATAACGGTAAATCTATAAGTGACATCATAGAATGAACCATATCTAAGAGAGTTCGATTGCGACGTTTGGAGACACCATTATGCTGTGGTGTTCCCGGCAGTGTCAATTGTGAAAGTATTCCGCATTTTTTCAAATGTTCGCCAAACTCGTAACTTATATATTCACCTCCACGATCAGATCTTAGAAATTTAATCTTCTTGTTACGTTAATTCTCTACTTCACTTTGAAATTCCTTAAACTTCTCGAAAGTTTTGGACTTATGTTTCATGAAATAGATATACCCATATCTACTCAAGTCATCCGTGAAAGTAAGAACATAACGATAACCATTGCGCGATGCCACACTCATTGAGCCACACACATCGGTATGTATGATTTCCAATAAGTCTGTAGCTCGCTCCATCATACCAGAAAATGGAGCCTTAGTCATTTTTCCCGTCAGACATGCTTCGCATCTTTCAAGTGATTCAAGAAGTCCATCAGAATGGAGTTTCTTCATACGCTTCACTCCAATGTGACCAAGACGACAGTGCCACATGTATGTGGAATTATCATTCAATTTCAAACGTTTAGCATCTATATTATGAATATGTGTATCACTACTATCAAGATTCAATAAGAATAGACCATCTATCAAAGGTGCATGACCATAAAAGATATTACTCATATAAATAGAACAACCATTATTCTCAGACTTAAACAAGTAACCGTCTCGCAATAAACAAGATCCTGATATAATGTTCATGCTCAACGCATGCACCAAATAACAATTATTTAAGTATAAAACTAATCCCGATGGTAGATGAAGAGGGAGCGTGCCAACCGCGTACACATCAACCTTTGATCCGTTTCTAACGTGCATCGTCACCTCATCTTTCGCTAGTCTCTGTTTATTTTGCAGCACCTGTTTCGAGTTACAAATATGAGCAACCGAACCAGTATCAAATACCCAGGCACTACTATGATTATTAGTAAGATACACATCAATAACATGTATATCAAATATGCCTTTCTTCTTGATGTTCCTGTTCTTCAGAACCTCCAAGTACTTGGGGCAATTCCGCTTCCAGTGATCTTCTCCCTTGCAGTAAAAGCACTCTGTATCAAGCTTAGGCCCAGCCTTGGTATTCTTTGCAAGCGCAGTAGCTTTCTTACCGCCCTTCTTGAAGTTACCCTTTTTCTTAGGCTTGACTTGCTTCTTGAAATTGGTGGTCTTATTTACCATCAACACTTGGTGCTATTTCTTGATCTCCACTTCCGCAGACGTCAACATAGAGAATAGTTCTGGTGATGACTTATCCATGCGGTACATGTTATAGTTCATCACAAAGTTCTTGTAACTTGGTGGTACTGATTGGAGGACACAGTGAATCACCAAAGCATTAGGAATCACTATACCCAAGCTCTGGAGCTTATTGGCGTGCCCAGACATCTTAAGCACATGCTCACTGATGGATCTGCCCTCTTCCATCTTGCAGTCAAAGAACTTTTTAGAACCTTCATAACTCTCAACTGCCGCGTGTGCCTCAAATATCATTTTGAGTTCACGGACAATATCATGTGGGTCAAAGTTCTCAAACCTTTTCTGAAGCTCCGATTCCAAACAATACAAGATAGCACACTGAACTATGGAATACTGATTCTTCTGAGCAAGGAAAACATTCTTCACCTCATTGGTAGCATCAGCTGCAGATGGGTCACCCATCGGTGCATCCAGCACATAGGTCAACTGACTAGCGTTAAGGACAATCCTCAAATTGCAGAACTAATCCGCGAAGTTGCTTCCATTGTTTTTCAACTTTTATTTCTCTAGGAACGCATTAAAATTGATGGTAAGGGCCGCCATGATCTACAACATATTTGCAATAGTTTAGACTAAGTTTATTACAAATTGAGTTCTAATTAATACTTAAATTAATCTAGGTGAACTCCCACTCAAAACAATATCCCTCACATTTTTTTAGTGATCACACGAACCAAATCCACTACATCAAGTGCTATCATCACGAGAAAAGATGTAGTTTCAAAGGCGAACAATCAACATGTTCATCATATCTACTATACGACTCATGCTTTACCTTTCGTTATTCCGTGTTCCGAGACCATGTCTGTACATGCTAGGCTCGTCAATATTAACCTTAGTATCCGCATGAGCAAATCTAGCTTGCTCCCGTTATATGCACATGTAGAATCTATCACACCCGATCATCACGTGGAGCTTCGAAACAACGAGTCTTAGCAACGGTGCTAACTAAGTACGAACACTTTATTACTTGATATTTTGTGAGAGGGATCATCTTATAATGCTACCATCGCGATCTAAGAAATACAAGATGCATAAAAAGGATTAACATCACATGCAATTCATAATATGTGATATGATATGGCCTTTCTTCTTGTGCTTCCGATCTCTATCTTCAAGCACGGACATGTTCTCCATCATCACCGGTGTGGCGTCAAGGTCAATGGAACCGCTCCATGGTTGTCGCGCAACGAGATCGACTATTACAACTACTTTGAATAATAGACACGCATGTCTTCACGAAATTAAAAGACAACCATAAGGCTCCTGCCGGTTACCAACTTACAATAAGGATCACTGCATACATCATATATAATCACAATCATGGTCGTATCACATCGTAGCACACCCCTGCAAAACAAAGTTAGACGCCTCTTATTTTCTTTGCATGTTTTACATGGTTTGGGGCTTTCAAATAAGTATTGTACTAACTTACGAACAAGAACCACAACGTTGATGCAAGTACTATCAAATTCCTGTTGTAAATTGAATCTTCACTATGATGGGAGAGACAGACACCCGCAAAGCCACTTATGCAATACAAGTTGCATGTCGAGCGTGGAGCAAGTCTCATGAACGATGTCATGTAAGGTTATCCCAGGCCGCTTCATCCCACCATCCTGCAAGATACAAAGTACACAAGAAGCAATTGATAATAAAAGCACCACCGCCCACAATGATCATTGTGTTCTACTCGTGCAACAGATCTACATATAAACACATCTCTGATACCACTCTAGGCGTTCGTAGCATGGAAAACAAAAAAAATCTACCACATGAACACATACAAGCCAAGATCTATCTACTAGATTGTAGCAAGGAGTCAATAGAGTACTCACCCTCAAAGATTCTAAAGCGGTTAATGAGATCGGATTTCTCGTGGGTGATGTAGTCGTTCACTTGCCGATCTCAAGATCGCGTAGACGATCCTTCCAGTGCCATGTTCCGGCAGCGCTCCCGCAGTCGGTCACACGTTTGATACTTGATGAAGAACTTCCTCTACCTTGTTCCAGTAGGCAGTGGAGGTTGTAGATCCCTCCTCGCGATTTCGGCAGCACGATGGCATGGTGTCGGAAGTAGAGGGAAAATCCCGCAGAGCTTCTCCTAAGCTAGAGCGGGTATGGTGGAGTAGAAGATAGGCCTTGGCGATCTAGGGTTTAGAGGGCCAAGGGTGGGTGGTGGCCGGTATCTAGGGCTAGGGCTTTGCCCTAGTCGACGACTTGGGAGGAGATCCCTAGGCGGCTGCTTGAGAGGTGATGGCGCCAAAGCTAGGGTTTGTAGTGAGGGGTAGGGGGCACCCTACCCTTCCTTTTATAGGTGGGAGGGGAGGTTGGGGGGAGAGGAGTCCTCTCCCAACTCCTCTTCTAGGTCGGCGGCAAGGGAGAGGGAGGAATCCTCCCATAGGTAGGATTCCTTCCCTCCCTCCACTTGGCAACCAATGTTGGGATTTGACTTTTCAAATTGGCGTTTGACTTTTCAAACTAGAGTTTGATTTCTCTCTTCCCATTGCCCAGCCAAGTGACCTAGGACATGATGCAACCATTCCACTTTGTCATGACACATCCATGTACCCTTCCCACTCCGGAGTGATGGACCTTCTAGACCCTTCTAGAACATTTTGGTAAAAACACCGAAACCATTCCCGAACTCCGAAATTGGACTTTTCTTATATGAATCTTATTCTCCGGACCATTCCGGATCTCCTCGTGATGTCATGGATCCAATCCGAGACTCCGAACAACATTCGGTCTTCTTACTCACATTCCATATCTACTGAACAACATTGAATCCTTAAGTGTGTCTCCCTATGGTTCGTGAATTATGCAGACATAATCGAGACTCTTCTCCGATCAATAACCAATAGAGGAATCTGGAAATTCATATGCCTCCCACATATTTATACAATTACTTCGTGATTGAATGAAGCATTTACATACGATACCAATTTCCCTTTGTCTCGCGATACTTTACTTATCCGAGGTTTGATCGTCGGTATCTCTGCATACCTAGTTCAACCTCGTTACCGATAAGTACTATTTACTCATTCTTGTGATATGTGATCCCTTATGAGCCAGTCACATGCTTGCAAGATAATTGAATGACATTCCACAGAGAGGGCGAGTATATCTATCCATCATATGGATGGACGAATCCCACTCTTGATCCATGTGCCTCAACACATACTTTCCGAACACTTAATGCCACCTTTATAACCACCCAGTTACAAAGTGGTGTTTGATGCCATCAAAGCATCCATCCGGTGATGGTGATTAGCATGATCTCATGGTCGAAGGATTTAGGTTACTATGTATCTGAAATCTTATAGCAAATGAACTATTGAAATGACTTGATCTTTATTCTATGTTAACTATAGGAGTATGTCCATCACACCATTCTCCTAATGATATGATCTTGTTGTTAATAACATCTCAATGTTCATGATCAGGAAACCATGATCATCTATTAACCAACAAGCTAGTATTACAAAGAGGATTTACTAGGGACTCTTACAAGTTTACAAATCACACAAGTATTAATTTTTCCGGTTAATAGCATGAATGTAAACATTTATCATAAACACAAAGATATAATAATAACTACTTTTATTATTGCCTCTTGGGCATATCTCCAACATAAGCAACGTTTGACGATCCCTTTACATCCATATCGTATCCAAGTATATGTAATTCTTATGGTCAAACGATCTTCGTAACAATAATACTTTGTCATTGAGATACTATCGATAATAATATTGACGATGTGCTTCATGGTATATCAAACAGGGTCTATCCAAAATCATTGTTACATAAACAATGTCAATCTACTGTATCATAGAAAACCTCACAACACTTTGCATTTTTCCTATAGTTAGGAAACCAGAACTATAGATGATACATGAACCAACCTTAGAGGCGAGACCGGGCATAAATTTCAATGGTGTTTATAGTTCCACACATTTGTTAGGGTTTCCTCAAAATACTCATTATCTAGAACTAATACAATTATAACATAGAACAATAAACTTAATCATATAACAGAAATATAAATAATAACTCATTTATTATTGTCTCTAGAGCATATTTCCAACTGAAGGGACATGTTCTAGGGTGTTTTCACTAGTGCTACTGTGTGTAATTTCTGCTATTTGGTTCATGCTTTTTAAGACTGATAAACATTGTGACATGTGGTAGTCAATTGGGAATGTAGCAAACAACATAGCCGCATAATTTTTCTCAAAAGGGTGTGGGTTATGGATGAGGAGGGGGTGAGGGTCAATCCGATTCATCGACAAATCCAACGATGCTCGTGCTGCTGGATCCGGGGAGAAATGAGAGGACTACTTATTCTACTGTCACCGCCATGAAAAACAGTAGACATGGACATGAGCATGTCGTCCGGAAGATATAGCCACCCCTCTCTCCCGCACTGATGAGGCCTGGTGACGGGGGCAACGATCCGCCGGGGAACTTAAGGTTTGCCCCAAAATCATATGTGGTGGCTAGGGTTTCTATTCTGAGTGCGATTTGATCTCGTATCTCTTGCAACACACAATACTACTAGCTACAATGTTTGGTAATTTAATTCTACTCTCTAAAGCACAGTAATATTACTTTTGAAAATTGCATCATATAGAACACCCTCTACAGCGGTCAGTGAATAACTAACTATAAAAGAAATGACGAGGTACATGCATATATGTAGTCAGGAATCGATGAACTAAACTTGATGTAAAGCGGAAATTCTGCACACCAGGACATTTTATCTCTGTATGTGGACTAAATTATCTCTATATATGGAGACTGTGATTGCCTTTTTTATGCTATTAATCAGCCGAAAGATATGTCCATATTTGCCTGCCACGCCAAACTCCTCTTGAGTTTCTTCTTCTTCAGCTAGCCTAGCCTACCAATCAAATCCACAACCATGAACTGCCTCAGAGCCACTATCCCAATTAACAACATTCTGAAACCTCCATTAACCTTTGCCAGATACTATTTAGACCACCTGCGTCTGCATACCCACCCTACATTACAGAGACTATCATCAGCCCTTGATCACCCCAGCGTTTCTGTACTTGTACCGGATCGCCAGGACCAAGAAGAAGAGGTAGTTGACAGCGCTGAGCACGCACATGAGCCAGTAGAATCTCTCGAGGTGGTAGTGGTTCAGGCTCGCCCCCTCCAGCCACGGCCTGTGCCCGCCGCGACCCGTCGCGCTGTTCACCACCGTCACGAGCACTGAGCTTAGGTAGTATCCCAGCGCCAGCGACGCCCACGACAGCGACGTCGCCAGCGACCGCATGCGCGGGGGCGCCTCGCTGAAGAAGAACTCCAGCAGGCCCGCGAGCGTGAACAGGTCCGCCGACCCCAGGAACAAGTACTGGAACGCGATCCAGAAGAAGCTGATCGGCAGCGGCTTGTGGGAGTCGATCATGCCGGCGTCAGTAGCGACGTTCTTGCGCTTCACCTCCACGACGGCGGCCACCGCCATGGCGACGATCGAGAGGACCAGCCCCGTGCCGATGCGCTGGAGGTGGGTGATGCCCATCTCGGTCCCCGTCGCGCGCCGCGCGAACGGGACGATCACGTGGTCGTAGATGGGCGCCAGGAGTATGATGAACGTGACGGGGAACACCGGGAGAGACGCCGCGGGCACCTTGAGGCTCCCAAGGCGCGTGTCCATCGTCGTGGCCTGCTCCACGGAGAACGTCGAGAGCTGGGCCAGGCAGCAGTTGAGCATGATGGTGGCGAGGAAGATGGGGAGCACCATGAGCACGATCTTGACGTCCTCCACCTCCTGCACCGTGCACGCCAGGGCCCTGTGCCGCGGCTGGCACTGCACCGCACGGTTCAGGGCACTCAGCTCCTGGGACGGCTCCGTCGCCACGCCGTCGTCCGCGCACACCTCCCCGGACTTGCGGTACTCCTTCAGCTCGGTGCTCCCCGTCGGGCTGGGCGCGCGGTCGATGACAGCGCCGTTGCTGGCGCTCGGCGTGCCCCCGCGGCGCGCGAGTGCCGCGGCCAGCAGGACCTTGCCGATGGTGACGAGCGGGCTGCCCGTGGGCACCTTGCTGCGGTAGAACTTGGACCCGGCTGCAAACACCGGGATGGAGAGCAGGATGGCGATGGTGGAGATCCCGAACCCCCACTGCCACCCCTTGTTGTCCTCCACCCACACGGCGAAGGTGACGGCGACGAGCGCGCCGCAGGAGAGGCAGAAGACGAAGTAGTTGAAGAAGGTGGAGCGGCCCTTGCGGCCCCGGGGCGTCTGCTCGTCGAACTGCTCCGCTCCGTGCGACGGCAGGGAGCCCTTGATGCCCCCGATGCCCAGCGCCGTCACGTACAGCCCCACGAACAGCATCGCCTTCTTGCTCCCGGACACCGGCTCGCAGGGGGCCGCGCCAGCGACCTTGGAGCACGCCGGAGGCATCAGCGACGATGACCGCGCCTGGATCGTCAGGATCACCAATCCCTGCGCGCCATAGCAACACGTTCAGACATCAGTTTGCATAACAGTCAGAAATAGTACAATAGAGGAGACAAAAGGAAAATTTCTTGTGTATAATTAGTGGGCTTTGTTCAACCCGACATGCTTGGTAGTTAAGGGCCATTATTGGCCCATATAAGTTTGGGCCGCGTCTGAGTAGTACTTGCATTTGATGACCATTCGCTAATGCTCATAGAAAAGAGATACAGTAATAAACATTGGCAAGACATAATTGGACTGAGTAGCTAGTTGCCATTTGCAGAATCTTAGAGCGAGCAAGCCATCATGCCTCGAAAGATTTGGCAAATACAAACCTATCAAGTAATCGAAAGCGATAAAGTTCCAGCGACCAGAGGCAAGTGGCCGCCGTGCTACCTGTGGCCGGCCGGCCAGCCGCCCGTGCGCTACGTCGCTTTGCTTTGGCCCGCTATAGATAGGCTCTCGCCATGGTCCGTGAGTTGGGTGGTGGGAGGAGAGGACCAGACACCGACCCGCTGCAGCCAGATACATCTATTTGACCCCTGGCGACGGGGCTGGCCATCCTGTTGAGTAGGCTTGTTGCCCATTATAATGTTGCTTTATTGTCAACCTTGACCAAAAAAAAAATACACATGGCGAAAGCAGAACCGCGCGCAAGCAGGAGGGACAGCAATGTCTGGTTCCGAGAGGTTGGGAGGCTGACTTTTGTATGGTCAAACCGTGAGCCTGTGATCGGTGTGTATCAACTATCATGGGGTTCAGAAAGCAGGGAAAAAGTAGACGGCGAGAGTGTGATATGCATCCAGGTGCAACTAGCTAGCCGTACTTGTTGCTTTGGAGTAATACTGCATAACTACTTAGCGTACTACACTAGTACTTGTTGCCATAATTAGCCCATCACAAACAAGTACAGATGGTGGCAACTCGCAAGAGTACTACTGTACAAGTGTGCTCTCTGTTGGAAAGCCTTCAGTCTAATGTAATGGGTTCAGTTTGTTCCAGACCTCATGTTTGTTTTCCGTCTGGGTTCTTCTCTTGGGCGTACACGTAAAAACACCAAAGAAAACTCCAGAGTCAAGGATGCCGATCGAGTCGACGCGGCACACACGCACGTACTGTCGCTCTCTCCGGCTAACCGCATGCATGTGTCCCAATCCGATCCTCCGGCCGGCCAAGCCAACGACCACCGGAGTATACGGGCCTCCCAGGTATCCCCATGATCTCGGAGGCTGGGTCCCCCATTCAGATCGAGCCATTCTGGCCAGCTCTGAACCACCAGACCCGGCGACGTGACCACTCGCTGGTGTCCGATGATACGCTACGTGGTCGTCGGTGATCTGCCCTGCCCCACCCGGCGATACGCCGGCCAACGTGGTGGGCGCTCGCGGCAACTTGCGTACGTCTGACCTCGTCGCCGCCCAACCGGCCGGCCGGGGCCGCCTTACGGGTACACCCCTCAACGGATTTCCGCTAGAGTCCAGGGACACGCACGGCACGGTT
This sequence comes from Avena longiglumis, assembly GCA_030063025.1. NCBI lineage: Eukaryota > Viridiplantae > Streptophyta > Magnoliopsida > Poales > Poaceae > Avena > Avena longiglumis. The sequence goes on from CP125977.1 coordinate 503,832,450, forward strand.
TCGTGATCTCGGCTGTCAGCTTGCATGCGCGTCCGGCCTGCCAGGCGTGTACGAGCACGCGTACGGCGTACGTACGTGTATGCGCGCGCAAGTAGACAAGGACGTGGTACAAAACTCCGCATACGCTAGGCTGCTTCATCAGTTAGTTAAGCGAGATCACAGCAGGTATATATCTGGTAGATGCATGGGCAAGTTGAGTGTTGCGTGCCCACACCGCTCTCCTACCGGCCTTATCTTGGACCTTTAAAGGGAAAAATCCTTTGGTGGCAGGAGACTAATTCCGACACCAAAAAAAGGGCCAACAAGCTAGACAGATGCTTGCAGCTCAAAGCTACAACATCAGGAAGTGATTCAGCGTATATAGTGGTGGTCAGTGAGACAGTCATCGAGTGTTCGACAGTCGGTGGTAACCCAGGATCTGTCACAGGCGAGTGGTCCGTGTTCCTGCGTGCCTGACGGGACGGTGAGGGCGAGATTATTCGCCTACCGGCCCCGGCGGCGGATTGGCCAAGCAAGGAAGCAGCCGTACGTGTGGGAACGAGATCGCGCCGGTCCGCTGGCGCACAAGTGCATGCACTACACAACGGCCGGGGCGGCACGGAATCGGATTGCCCTGTCGGCCCGGGCCACAGGGCGATTTCTCCGGCTCGGGGCGCGACGGCGACGTGACCCGAAAGTGGCGGCGCGCTAGCTAGCTGCAGGGTGTGTAGGCAGCCTTGTTCGTTTATTTTGCGCTTAATTCCCTACAGTGCACGGTTACTGGTCGTGTAAGCGACCGTGCACAGTGACTCATCTCGTTTTCTCCAGCGCAATTATATGCTCTCAACTTGCATCGCCTGCATGCCCGCGTGACACATCCTCCACGTACGCCGTGCACACCCGCATCCGTCCTACAGTACGTACCCATGACGCGAAAAGGGAGAAGGCGCTAGCTAGCTAGCCCTCCTGAAGGGCCCGCATGTCAGGGTCTCCGTACGTACGTGTCACATACTAATCACGAACTAACAGAAAACCGGCCGTGACGTGGATAGAAAGCCGGATCCCGACACATGGGTTTCGAGCAGGTCTCTCAGTGATCGATGTACTAACGGGTCTTCGCATGGACATTGTTTCCCGAGTTGTTATTTTCTCCCCGTCACCAAAAGCGATCGAGACCTAATAATCCCATCTAGTGATCTCGAAAATATAGCCTACGCATGGCAAAGCCAGATCAAGCCCATCATGCATGCCCATAAGGCAGGAGCTATCCAGCCGATGATATCTCTATCCTAGCTAGTGTGCAGGCTGTCACGGTACGTAGGATAGGACGTGATTAGCTAGATCGATCACAGCGCGCGGTTCCCTTTGACCCAGGCCATCCGGTCCTGCCCATGCACCCCTGCGGCTCGATCGTCGGCGAATAAAGTGATGGCTACAGTCCATCATTGGCCTCTCATTTCCTCCCTTGACCCAAACCGCAGGGAAGCTACGTGCTCCGGTTGATCCACCTGTGGCTGTGGCGCAGCGGCAGCAGCCAGCCACCGTCAGATTCAGATAGACGGGAACCTGTGGCGTAAAAAGAGCACCGTGTAGGCCCGGCCCTCCTCGCAATTAACTACTGCCAAAACCCATGACCTGCAGGTGGATCGTGAAGCGCGCCTATAAAAACCACGTGGTGGTGGTGAGGACTGGGGATCGTATCAAAATCAGACCCCGAGATTGTCATTTGAGGTGACGCGCTTTTAAATCTCTAGCGAAGTGTGTGGTTAATTATCCCTGGACAGGTGTCGCCTGTTCAGGGAGCCTAATCATGTTAGTGCTAGATCCATCGTAGCTAATTAATCAGTATAAGATCCTTTCGGCAGCCCAGAGAGATTCATCTAGTACGTACAACAAACGGTCTCATCGGTCGTCAAAGATGTTAGAGATAACGGGAAAAGTGGGAAGTCAACGCGGCGCTGGGCGACGTGGCGGCACAGCTGGACAGAATATTCGGGAGTATATCTCCATATCTCTATGCCAGGGTGGAGATATGATAAGGACAATATGATTATATCTAGTATATGTATATATCCGAGCGTAGGTCTATGATAGCATACGCAAGTATTTTTGTTTTCAGGTCGGTGTATGATGATGCATATATCCATAAAACAAAAATGGACAGCTAGTACTACGCTGGAGTAGAAACGGGCCGGGTGAATTGATACGCACAGGTCTATAATAGCGTACGCGAGTATTTTTGTTCTGGGTTGGTGCATGATGCAAGAAATTGCATTCCTAAACAACAATAGACGGCAGCTAGTAGTACTGCACTGGAGTGTAGTAGTAATAGTAGTAGTGAGAAAGATGCACGGTAATAAAGTCTAAAGATTTTTGGTATATAGTATGCGCGTACCATGAACTCGACGAAGGCGCTGAGTAGGTAGACGGCGTAGGTGGTGCAGACGGCGTCGGAGAGGAACCCGCCGAGGAGTGCGAGCAGGAAGGCCGTGCCCATGAAGTTGGTGACCGTGGTGGCCGACTGCGACGGCGAGTAGTGCATGGAGTTCATCAGGTACGTCACCAGGTTGCTCGCGTTCGCCAGGAACGCCAGGTTCTCAAGCACCTCAGCAACTGCATCATGTCGCAGATCAGACAACAACATTAACCGTTAGACAAGTACTAGTGTCTTCCAGAACGCTCCAGGTCATGTTACGTACGTTGCAGTTAAATCACTCCACTAATTCCCCTTTATTATTACAAAATTAGCAGCAGCATACGTGAGCTAGCAGCATGCGCGCGCGGTGATAACTGACATAACGCCCCCCATTACATGGGTGCCGTTCCCGACGCGCGCCGCGCCGGCCAATCTGCTCGCCGCCGGCCGTTTTCGGCCTTGCGATTCGTGCCGGTTTTAATGCGCGCGTTTTGGACGGCTCCGGGACGGGACGGGTAAAAAGGGAAAGAAAGAAAAATACTTGTAACCTTTTAGACGCCATCATTGTTTCTCCTCAACCACCAAAAGTAAATAAAAAAAAACAGAGAGCCTGGATCTGTAGCTCACAAGCCAGCTTCTCCTCCACACACGAACGCGATCCTCCTTGGCCAGAGGGGGGCCCGCTCGCCTGGCGCGCTCCTCTCTTTCTAGCAACAAAAGTCGTAGTGCCGTACGTGATGCTTCTAGAACGGCCGGCAGGAGAGGAGAGAGATCGCCGTCTCGGCACAGTGACGAAACAGGGCCTCGCATTGGGGAGAGGCTGGACGAGCGCGAGGGCGGGTTCAAGAGAAAGTGCCATGAAATGGAGGTACCGCTGTAGCTTCGTCATGCAAGTTGGCTGCCCCTCTTGTCATGCAATTGGGAGGTAAAGGTGCCCCTGGTTCGTCCCAAGTTGCACGGGCCCGGACGGGGACATTGGTTTCGCGAAGGCGAGAAAGAGAGGAGGAGGAGGAGGAGAAGGTAGGCTAGGGGGGAATCTGTGGAATGGAGATGGAGCCCCAACGGAAGCCAGAGCAGGGGGCACTCACTACTTGTATGTCTGAAAGCGGCCAGATCAGACAAGGAAAAGGGTGCAGGCAGGCAGGCACGTCCGATCAGGAAAGGGAGGGGGGGAGGAAAGGGAAGGTGTGGTCTGGTGGCTTTCGGGGACTGCGAAGGTGAGGAGGATGGACCATGGTGTATGCGGTGTTTTGGAGTATCCTATTCTTGATCGCGCTCTGTCTGTCTCCTTTCCCGCCCGCCGGTCCACCACGTCCTAGATGGTTCCGGAAGAATCTAGAGAGAGAGAAATCTAGCATGCGGGGAGTTGAATTTACTAGTACTGTACTTACCGAGCACGAAGGAGGCGGCGACCATGCCGCCGTGCCGGCCCTTCACCGCCGGCCGGTTCCTCCAGTCCACGTACCCATCCCACCGCTCCACCTCCCGCACTCCGTCCTCCTGCATGCCACGAATAACGGATTAACTCCAGCAGCAGCAGAGAAAAGATCGAATTGCTAGCTGAATCAGGATCAAGAATCGAGGATCAACGGGGACTCACCATCGCCTTTGACAATTACGGCGCGATCTTCCCTGGGTGTGTCTGAACTCTGAGGTCTGAATTGGTGTCTGAACAGAGCAGAGGAGGACTCGGGGGAGCGCTTGTGCCTGGCTGTAGCTAGCCAGAGGAAGGGGGCGATGGTGTATTTAAAAGCGAGAAGGGGCAAAACCGTAAAAAATAATAAGCCGTCCCCCGCATCCCAGGGGCACCGGCCCAGCCCACAGGGGCGCGCGCGTGACGGGGACGCGAGGGCACTGCAGCAGACATGTCAGTCTCAACATGCCCCTCTTCCTCTTCTTCCTGCGCAAATATTTTTTTTTGTCTTCGTCTCGTGCCGCACGTTGCCCTTTTTATTTTTCCCCGTGTTTTTTGGTCTTATTCACCTGCTGGTTTCGGCAAGGTTATTACTGCACAGATCGTATTTTCTGTGGATATTAATGGAGGTAATTAATGATGCGGACAAATGCTTAGCTGTTAAGATTTTCGATGAATCTTTCTGAATCGATCAACAACGTGCTTTTAGCGTGTCAATAGTTATCCTCTTCTCGTGGGGCATGTTGGTATCCTTTTATTTTACTACCACTTTCGAAGTTATATAGGATGGTTATAGTCAAGTATTTTTTTAGAACAACGTAGGTAAATGCACCAATTCACCACACGTATATACACGTCCAGAAAAGACTTGGCCGGAGTGGTGAAACTTCGAGGTCATTAGGAAACGTAGTAACAAGTTGAGCGAATAGTCCGAATAAGCTAGACACGCTAGTGTTTTATCACCACACACGACTAGGGATACAACCACCCTCTACTAATCCAACCAATTGTCACTCTACACTTTTAATTTTGGGGGGACTATTCATCTAGACTAATGCTAGTTGTGCATCTGACCATGGACCGTGTTACCATCTACTTGTAATGTAATCAACAAACTTCTTTGTCATATCTCACCAAATCAATCAAGTGGATCCATTAGCTTGACTAGGTGATAAAAAATATCAATCTATTGCACCCATGATCCCGAAATTCTGGTCCTTGAACTCAGTTTTGGTCCCCCACTGTTGTGGCCTTCAGGCCATGGAGGCAGGGTGGATCTCGGCCTACGTCGGTGGGAGGGCTTCGTTTTTTTGTTTTAAGGATAAAGGTTTGGTGGGGCGGCGTCTTCTCCAATAAAGTCTTCTCGGCTTCAGCCCCATCTGGACGGCAACATCGAGAAGCTTGTGGGAGTGGTGTGGTCCTCAAGGACTTCTTCTGGTTGTGGGGATCTTTAGATCGTCAAGGAACTTCATCGGTGGTTCATCCTTCTTCTTCGTCTCTCGGGCAGATGTGGCCTTCTGGGCTCGTTCAGTGATTTCCTGTCTGCAACAAACAACATCAATCCGACTCTAGGAGGAGCGGCAACAGCGGCGCACCGTCGGCACGGACTGAAGGTTGAAGATAAAGGGCATCTCATTGATTTTGATGACATTTTTGTTTCTATCAAGATGTTTTTTACTGTTCGTTGTTTCTTTACTAGAATACCCAACCTACACCTTTATGGTCACCCAGTTACAACCATGATGGTTGATACAGTCAAAGCAGCCTCGGGTGACAGTGATTAAATATGATCTCACGGTCTAAAGATTAAGACACTCCGTTTTATACAATTGCAACTATGAACTATGTGACATGATCTTGTTACAACAATCATCGGTGGGTAATGTCCATCACACCATTTCTAGATGATATGGCTTTATTGTCAGTTGGCATAAATGCACCATAATCAGGAAACCTTGATCATCAGCTGCCCCAGTAAACTAGTTGAATAGAGACTACTAGGGACTCTTGGTTTGTTTATATATCACACTTGTATTAGTGTTTCATGTTGATACAGTTATGCATGATATAAAACTATTATGAACTAATGAGATATGATAATAAACATCTTTATTATTTGCCTCTAGGGCATATCTCCTTCATAACCATACTATCAAAAGGGGCTCTAGAGTGAGTAACTTGATCATATCTTTCGGAGAGAGCTCAAGCCTTTGCATACTTAGCATCATTTTTTGGTTATTATTTGTTTCCTATCCATGTGTGGTTCAAGAGATTGTGGTAATCTTCATAACAAGCTCTAGTTCATCAAAAACGGATTTTCCTTGTATATCTTATTGCCCTTTTGATCTTGAAGGTTTTCCGGCTCCACACCATGGGAGGTATCTCGCATAATAATACTTGATATTTTTTCCCTTGGTGGTATCCATTATTACCACGTCGTTATCTTTTCAACAAAATTGGTTTCATCCTATTCGGAGTTCGGTTGGTCGAGTTATTGAATTTGCTGCTTCTATCAGAACTGTCTGTCGTGCCCGGTAGTACCAAACTCTTTTGTCTAGTAGTACTGCTTGGCAGCGGTACTAGCGCCCGGAGGTACCGGTCACATCAGAACCCAGCAGCGAGCTGGGGCTCATCCTCTGGAATGTCTGATACCTCCCCCAGTACTACCATGGTCAGCGGTAGTACCGCTGCATGGGCCAGAACTACCTATAAGCGGTAGTATAACCCTTGGAGCCGGCACTACCGGTAGTCACTGAGCTGGTTCAGCTCCTTGAATTTTCTCGCTGGAACCACCGACTGCTCGCACCGGTACCAGGCCGGTAGTACCGGTTGTCGCCGCAGCCAACAGGCAGATTCCATGCCCCCTATAAAAGGGGCCCTTCTTTTCCTTTGGACTTTATCCTTTTAAGCTCCTTTCCCAATCTGTTGTTGGATCTCTTGATCTTGTCCTCTCCCTCTTCCTCCCATGATTCTTGCATCTATTTAAGGGAAAAGAGAGAGAAGATCTAGATCTACAATTCCACCAATCCATCTCTCCTCTAAGTGAGGGGAACATCTTGAGATCTAGATCTTGGAGAATTGTATGGTTTTCATCTTGTGTTCTTCCTCTCTTATTCCCCCAATAGATTTTGTAGCTTTTGTGGAATTTTGGAGTGAAAGGATCTGCCATTGAATTAGGTGCATAGGTTTGAGTTCTTATCGATGGATTTGGTTGATGAAATCAAGAAGCTTGTTACTCTTGGGTTCTTGGAACCCTAGACGATGTAGTGGTCTTAGTGGTTATTACTGAGAACCTCCAATTAAGTTGGGGAGATTGACTCAATCTTGTACATGTTTGATGACTGCCCTCAAGTGTCCCATAATAGATCGGGTGCTTGCCGTGCGACGAGTGCTCGGGAGAATAGGGTGAGGCCTCTTGTGGAGTTGGTGGTCTTAGTACCGTCCACCGCTCCAACGGAGACATACTTCCCCTTAAAAGGAAGGAACTTCGGGATACATCTTCATCTCCGCATGCCTCGGTTATCTCTATACCCTAGCCCTTTACTTATGTAGGGGTTCGTAGCATGGAAAACAAAAATTTTCTATCGCATACAAACAAACAAGCCAAGATCTATCTATTAGATTGTAGCAACGAGTCGATGGAATAACTTACCCTCGAAGATTCCAAAGCGGTTAACGAGAGCAGATTCTCGTGGGTGATGTAGTCGTACTCTTTCCGATCTCAAGATCGTGTAGACGATCCTTCCGGCGCTGCGTTCGTGGCGCTCCATGATCGGTCACCGTTCGATTTTCGGAAGACCTTCCTCTCCTTGTTCCAGGTGACGGAGGTTGTAGCACTCTCCTCGTGATTCCGTGACTGTGGCGTAATGCAGGAAGTAGAGGAGATCCATGAGGCCTTAAGCCGGAGCGAGTATGGTGGAGTATGAGAGAGAGCTATTAGTGGTCTAGGGATTAGACACACCAATTATAAGGCTCTAAACCGAAGGCTAGAGCAATTAGAAGCTCTAAACCAAAACGGCTCTAAACCGGACATTAGAGGATAGGAACTTGTGTGTCTAGAGGAGGCCCTACCCTCCTTTTATAGGTGGAGGGGCTGGCGCTTGAGGAGGAGGAGTCCTCCCCAACTCGGCCTAGGTGGCCGGCTTGGAGGAGAGGACTCCTCCTCCAAGTTGGTTTCAACCTCCTCTTGCTTGTTTCCCACAGTTTCTGTTTCCACAGTTTCCATTTTCCATAGTTTCTGTTTTAGCCGTTTGACTTTCAAACGCGGTTGACTTTTCAGTTTTGGAACAGCAAGAACACTTAGTACATGATGCAATCATTTAATGACACATTCATGTACCCTCCCCAGTGCTTGGGACAATCCGGAACCTTCTAGAACATTCCCGATGAAAACACGGAATCATTCCCGAACTCAAAGCAGGACTTTCCTTATATGAATCTTATTCTCCGGACCATTCCGGATCACCTCGTGATATCCCGGATCCCATCCGAGACTCCGAACAACATTCGGTCTCTTTCTCATAATACAATAACTACTCAAAACAACGTCGAATCCTTAAGTGTGTCTCCCTACGGTTCGTGAATTATGCGGACATGATCGAGACACTTCTCCGAACAATAACCAATAGAGGAATCTGGAAATTAATATGGCTCCCACATATTTCTACGATTACTTTGTGATCGAATGAACCACTTACATACGATACCAATTTCCCTTTATCTCACGATAGTTTACTTATCCGAGGTTATGATCGTCGGTATCTCTGCATACCTAGTTCAACCTCGTTACCGATAAGTACTCTTTTCTCGTTCCCGTGATATGTGATCCCTTGTGAGCCAGTCACATGCTTGCAAGCTAATTGGATGACATTCCACCGAGAGGGCCCAGAGTATATCTATCCGTCATATGGATGGACAAATCCCACTCTTGATCCATGTGTTTCAACCAATACTTTCCGAACACTCAATGCCACCTTTATAGCCACCCAGTTACGGTGTGGTGTTTGATGTCATCAAAGCATCCATCCGGTAAAGGTGATATGCATGATCTCATGGTCGAAGGAATTAGGTTACTATGTATCAGAAAGCATATAGCAATTGAACTATTTAAATGACTTGATCTTTATGATACGCTTATCTATAGGAGTATGTACATCACATCATTCTCCTAATGATATGATCCTGTTGTTAATAACATCTCTATGTTCATGATCAGGAAACCATGATCATATATTAACCAACAAGCTAGTTTAACAAGAGGCTTTACTAGGGACCCTTATTTTAGTTTACAAATCACACAAGTATTAATGTTTCCGGTTAATACAATTATAGCATGGTATGTAAACATTTATCATAAGTGTGAAGATATGATAATAACCACTTTATTATTGCATCTTGGGCATATCTCCAACAGTCTCCCACTTGCACTAGAGTCAATAATCTAGTTTCAAACCTTTGTGTATTCAACACCTATGGCTTTCCGGTGTTGTATGTACACGATTGCTAGTGGTCAACTGATCTCCGGATCTGACACTTCCAGGTCCGTGTGTAATTGCATGTCTTTGCGTCTCTACGCATCACTCATTCTCTAATGAGATGGCTTTGTATAAGTTTGGTCTTTCGGTGTGACCTTTAGCTCTTTGGGGTTAAAACATGTTGATAATATTGTCGCACAATATATCTTCATAGTATTATCCCACTGTGAACTACACCTAGTTTGATAACAAACTACTTGACACAAATGCCCTCTTTTGCTGCTAAAATAGCAGTCATATACTTTAGCCTTTTGTTGTAGTATCTGTCACAATGTCTTAACTTTGGAACTCATCCAAATCCATTATGGAACTCACTTTCCATTATATTGTGCCACCCTTAGTTTAGATTGAGATAAACTTAATTTGTACTTTGTGACAAAACTAGTATCAATGTAGTACTTTTACAATGAACTAACCATCTATTTGTCACTTCTACAAATATTATACTCTTAGTTCTTCCAAAAGATCATAAGAATATCCTTACTATTGTCCAATGATCATCTTACGAATCATTCTGGTATATGCTCACAACATTTAGAGCATAGGACATATCTGGATTTGTACATATCACAAGTATGATTGATATAAATACTCTTTGTGATTTCATACATCAAGTATCAATCTATACTTGATTATTTGTTTCACTTTACCAAATGTCAATACACTTGAATATATCATCAACATTTGAACTCTTTCAATCCTTTACGTATGCGACAAGAACCTTTCTTGTAGTTTCTATATTGAACTCATTCAATATCTCGTCTATGTATACAGCACAACCATATTAGCGTCTATTGATGCCAAATATTTGGGTTTTGCCTAAGTCTTTCATCGGGATGAAATTCTTAATATGTGTTAATAAAAGATACATTATTTCCAATCAACAATATGTCTTCCACATAATGTATTAGAAACATGTCTTAGCGCTCCCACTTAATTTCTTGCAAATGCAAGCATCTCCATCGTCTCTGATGAACTTTTAAACTCCTTTAACAGTTTCATCACAGTGAAGATTCCAACTCCGCGATGCTCACTTTAACCATTGAAGTTTGCATATGCTTTTAGCATCATTTTGAATTAACAAAACCCTATGGACCGTGTTATGCACATGTCCTAGGTAACGATTATATTAGAAGAACTTGTTTTGTTTATTCAACTACCATATAACAAATTATATGTAGTGGTTGCTACATTAATCCGTCAAGACTAAATATCACTATGAAAGATCAAATCTTGTCATAGTCAACCTTTGAACATTTTGTGAACTCTTTCCCAATATGTCGACTATTTCATAGATGTAAAACATCCATGTCTATTTCTTTATAGATCCAGACACAACTGTAAGGTCTTTCTCCTTTCTCGAGGGTCCTTCAAGTTCAAAACTTGATTTCTCGTGTATGGAACTATCACGGATTTTATGGCTTCAAGCCATTTGACGGAGTCAGGGCCCATCATCGCTTCTTTGCATGTAGTCGGTTCATTATTCTCAAATAATGATTCAACCCTCAAATCTTGGTATTTGATTGTTTACCCGATCTACTTGTTTCAATAGGAACTTAGATCTCCGTGACCACAAATTTTGAGGCACGTGAGCCATGAGCATTGTTGCTGCCTCTGGAACACTTTTCGGTGCTGCGCAACTTTGCACATATAGCTAAGGTTCCTTTAACCTTATCAAAGTTCTATTGTCCTCCCACTTTTCTTTTCACGAAAAATTCCTTCCCAAAGAAACTTGACGTTTTAAGTGACAAACACTTTTGTCTCCGATGTTATGGAGGATTACTTAACAGTTATTCGAAATAACATACAAAGACAGGTTCATCCGACTTTGGTTGCACACATCTTTCTTATGCATAGCATACCAATGTTTAAGAAAGGACAACTTGGGTTTTATCCCAAACCATAACCTTATATGGTGTCATTTCAACGGATTATGATGAAGCTCTTTTCAGTGGAAAAACGGTAATCTCTAAAGCTTTTAATCTTTAAAATATAATGGCAGTTTTATGAATTACACCTTCGATCTTACCATGTCAAACAAGGTTTAATTACATATCTCGAATGCTCCATACTCTTATGGTGTTTCGGGAAAATGCAAATCCACGGAACGATTCCTTAAATCTTAGGTATTATGCTAAACTTGTAACCCAAATATCTTCCTTTATGATCTTATCATAAACTATTTATATTCTTGTTACAATGATTTTGCACTTCATCTTGAAAGTCCTTGAACTTTTCAAATATTTCACACTTCATCCTTATTAAGTAAATATTCATATATTCACTCAAATTTTCGGAGAAAGCACATGAAGTTGAAATCCATCGCTCTTGACTATACATAATGGACTTCATACAACAATATGTACAAGTTCCAATAAGCTAGTCTATCGTTCCTTTTGGCCTATGAACGAAGTTTTAATTATCTCTAGGAAAGTTTCACAAGCGTCATTTGATCAAAATCAAATAGACTCCAAAATTCCATCCATATGGATTTTCTTCATGTTTTCTTTCCAATATAATTTAAACGGCGATGTCACTTCCTAAGTGATCTTTCAATCAATTTGTCTTTCGACATCTTTAGCACTAGTTTTATGGATGTGATATCTCCAACGAGATTTGCAAATCATCCATATTTTATAGATTACGGCAATTATTTGAACAACCCTTTTGTTCTCATAATACCTGATAAAACAAATCTTGAAGGCAAGCTTTGATGTTTAACGAGCAACACAATAACCCTTTATTTGTTCTCGATGAACATCATCACATATTCTTTTGCTAGTTACTTAGGCCATTGTAGTTCATGAATTGTGTTGTTTCGTATGACGATTCACACCAACAAATTCAGTATCAAATACTTGAGAACCACATTGTTTAATAAGCAAAGAATATAGCCATAACATGTATATCTTCTATATACTTAAGATGAACAATTCTAGTCTTTTCCTTTCTGCCATATATTTATGAGATTCTCTTTCAGTATTTCCTTTTATATTTGAAAGAATCTATCAACATCAATAGTGGAGTCATACATATGACACATAGTCCAAAGCATGTATAGTTAAATACCAATGTCTTTGGATTTGCACTTTGAAGTAGATCACCATTATCTAATGTTTGGTGTTCTTTCAAATTCCTTTCTTTAGTAATCTCTTGGTGTAGTAAACATTTTACCTACATCAAATATTCACCCTCATCATGGATTTATCCATGATCAAGCTACTTTTAGCTTATAACGGTGAATCATGAGTATAATGTTGCTCTCCAAATCCTTTTGGACGATTAGGACAACTAGTGTCTCCAACCTTTTGCAAATTCTCATCAAATATGAGAACATGACTTTAGCCATATTATACTCTATCATGTTGCAACCAAAACTTCGTTTCAGATATCACAATATCTTCCACACATCATGGTTTCTGAAACAACTCTTTCAGATCCTAGATAACCTTGATATTAAGAGAATCCTTTGAATATCAAGAATCATGGAGACAAACATGATACTTATATACTAACACTTGGAATTGTTACTCTTGATTTAATACTAATTATTAAACTTCATGGAGTAACCGGAACTTACTGAAAGTTTGCAATAGGACTTTTAAACTTTAGATTAACACTTCAAAACAATACGATACCAGTTCGTAAAGTAACTAACCAGAATTCTATAGTTCTATTATCTCAATTATAACTAAGCGCAAGGTGGTATACGGATGCCAATGACTACAACAACTATGCAATTTCACTTTGATTTAGTTTATGATAAATTGAGTTCTAATTAATAATTAAATTAATCTAGGTGAACTCCCACTCAAAACAATATCCCTCACATTGTTTTTAGTGATCACACGAACCAAATCCACCACATCAAAACCAATCATCACGAGAGTTGATATAGCTTCAATGGCGAACAATCAACATGTTCATCATATCTACTATATGACTCATGCTCTACCTTTCGGTAATCCGTGTTCCTGAGGCCATGTCTGTACATGTTAGGCTCGTCAAGATCAAACCTTAGTTTCCGCATGAGCAAATCTGGCTTGCTCACGTTGTATACACTTGTAGAATCTAACACACCCGATCATCACGTGGTGCTTCGAAACAACAAGCTTTAGCGGTGCTAACTAAGGGTGAACACTTTATGACTTGAAATTCATGTGCATGAGGGATCATCTTATAATGCTACCGTCGTCTACTAAGCAATACAAGATGCATAAAGGATTAACATCACATGCAATTCATAATATGTGATATGATATGGCCTTTCTTCTTTGTGCTTCTGATCTCCATCTTCTAGCACGAACATGATCTCCATCATCACCGACATTGCATCAAGGTCAATGATGCTTCTCCATGGTTGTCGTCCACCGGCTTAAACTATTACAACTACTTTGAATAGACACGCGGGTCTTAACATAAATTAAAGACAACCATATGGCTCCTGCGGGTTGCCAACTTACAATAAGGAACATTGCATACATCATATATAATCACAATCATGGCCATATCACATCATCACACCCTGCAAAACAAAGTTAGACGCCTCTAATTTTCTTTGCATGTTTTACGTGGTTTGGGGCTTTCAATAAGTGTCGTTCTAACTTACGAACAAGAACCACAACATTGATACTAGTATTGTCAATCACCCGTTGTAAATTGAATCTTAACTATGCTAGGAGAAACAGGCACCCGCAAAGCCACTTATGCAATACAAGTTGCATGTCAAGCGTGGAGCAAGTCTCATGAACGATGTCATGTAAGGTTAGCCCGGGCCGCTTCATCCCAACATACCTCAAGATGCAAAGTACACAAGAAGCAATCGACAATAAAAGCATCAACACCCACAATGACCATTGTGTTCTACTCGTGCAACAGATCTACATATAGACACGGCTCTGATACCACTGTAGGGGTTCGTAGCATGGAAAACAAAATTTTCTATCGCATACAAACAAACAAGCCAAGATCTATCTATTAGATTGTAGCAACGAGTCGATGGAATAACTTACCCTCGAAGATTCCAAAGCGGTTAACGAGAGCAGATTCTCGTGGGTGATGTAGTCGTACTCTTTCCGATCTCAAGATCGTGTAGACGATCCTTCCGTGTTCGTGCAGCGCTCCATGATCGGTCACACGTTCGGTACTCGACGAAGACCTTCCTCTCCCTTGTTCCAAAGAAAACGGAGGTTGTAGCACTCTCCTCGTGATTCCAAGACAACTGGCGTGGTGCAGGAAGTAGAGGAGATCCTGAGGCTTCGCCTTAAGCCGGAGCGAGTATGGTGGAGTATGAGAGAGAGCTATTAGTGGTCTAGGGATTAGACACACCAATTAGAAGGCTCTAAACCGCAGGCTAGAGCAATTAGAAGCTCTAAACCAAAACGGCTCTAAACCGGAGATTAGAGGATAGGAACTTGTGTGTCTAGAGGAGGAGGCCCTGCCCCTCCTTTTATAGGTGGAGGGGCTGGCGCGCCAGGGGAGGGAGGGGAGTCCCTCCCCAACTCGGCCTAGGCTGGCCGCCGGCTTGGAGGAGAGGGACTCCTCCTCCAAGTTGGTTTCAACCTCCTCTTGCTTGTTTCCCACAGTTTCCTGTTTCCCACAGTTTCCTGTTTCCCACAGTTTCCTGTTTTCCACAGTTTCCTGTTTTAGCCGTTTGACTTTCAAACTGGCAGTTTGACTTTTCAGTTTTGGAACAGCAAGAACACTTAGTACATGATGCAATCATTCAATGACACATTCATGTACCCTCCCCCCCCCGGAGTGCCGGACAATCCGGAACCTTCTAGAACATTCCCGATGAAAACACCGGAATCATTCCCGAACTCCGAAACGGGACTTTCCTTATATGAATCTTATTCTCCGGACCATTCCGGATCACCTCGTGATATCCCAGATCCCATCCGAGACTCCGAACAACATTCGGTCTCTTTCTCATAATACCATAACTACTCAAAACAACGTCGAATCCTTAAGTGTGTCTCCCTACGGTTCGTGAATTATGCGGACATGATCGAGACACTTCTCCGAACAATAACCAATAGAGGAATCTGGAAATTCATATGGCTCCCACATATTTCTACGATTACTTTGCGATCGAATGAACCACTTACATACGATACCAATTTCCCTTTGTCTCATGATAGTTTACTTATCCGAGGTTATGATCGTCGGTATCTCTGCATACCTAGTTCAACCTCGTTACCGATAAGTACTCTTTTCTCGTTCCCGTGATATGTGATCCCTTGTGAGCCAGTCACATGCTTACAAGCTAATTGGATGACATTCCACCGAGAGGGCCCAGAGTATATCTATCCGTCATATGGATGGACAAATCCCACTCTTGATCCATGTGTTTCAACCAATACTTTCCGAACACTCAATGCCACCTTTATAGCCACCTAGTTACGGTGTGGTGTTTGATGTCATCAAAGCATCCACCCGGTAAAGGTGATATGCATGATCTTATGGTCGAAGGAATTAGGTTACTATGTATCAGAAAGCATATAGCAATTGAACTATTTAAATGACTTGATCTTTATGCTACGCTTATCTATAGGAGTATGTCCATCACATCATTCTCCTAATGATATGATCCTGCTGTTAATAACATCTCTATGTTCATGATCAGGAAACCATGATCATATATTAACCAACAAACTAGTTTAACAAGAGGCTTTACTAGGGACCCTTATTTTAGTTTACAAATCACACAAGTATTAATGTTTCCGGTTAATACAATTATAGCATGGTATGTAAACATTTATCATAAGTGTGAAAATATGATAATAACCACTTTATTATTGCCTCTTGGGCATATCTCCAACAACTTATGCACTTTACATTGTGATAGCCTTCGTGCTTGAAGTAATCTATCTTGGTATCACCTTGTTGCTTGTCTTGCTTAGCATAAGTTGTCGGTACACATAGGTGGACCATAGTATATATAGGATTTGTGCTTGACAAAATAAATGCTAGTTTTATTCAGCATTTATTAGGCCCCCTCTAGGCGGCATGTGTGTCCTTTCAACAGGTAAGAAATCTTGATAAGGGTAGCAGATCCGAAGGTGTACCAAGTGATACAAACATTTCAGAGAAGCACACACCAAAGAGTAAGAAGCCTAATTAGGCTAAAGAAACGAAACAAGAAGCATGAGATACCTCAGTGGATGCGAATCTGTTGGGGAGGTTAAATCACGTGTCAAATTTACCAGCAAATCGTTATTTAATCCAAATCGCAATTTGAGGAGGAGATGTGTCTGCATTTTCGTATAGCAATGGGCTGAATTTTTTTGCAAGATAACTTGTTTTTAGCTCTTTCCTTTTTCTTCCCTTCGTTCTCCCATGGACATATTTTTTACATGAATAATTCGCAGTAGGTCAATCTCACCAAGAGTATTGTTTTCTTAGAAAAAAAGCGTATGAGATTAGAACAAGAAACAGTTGATTTGAGAGTATGAGGACCAGAGTACCATCCAAGTTTAAGAACAGTAGATGTAATTGATTATCCGAGTGAAAGATAACCGCTTTGCAAGATTAGCTTGTGTTTAGCCTTCTCCTTTTCTTCCCTACGTGCTTCCATGGACACATTTTTTTACTTCATAAATTCACAATAGGTTGATCGATCTCATCTACCTATTTTTTTTGGAAAAGAGTATATATTAATATCATAAGGATACCAATTACACCCAGCCTCTGCAACAACACATGCCCTAGCGGCCCTACGGATGCACATAACTCAGAAAAAATAAAAAAGAATTATAAAAAAAAAGTCCCGTTACAGAGGACTAATCCTCAAAGCAACAACACTGACACCATCAGAACAACATCAGTAGTCTCCAACTTCAATAACAACGCCTTCAATAAGGAAACAGTGCCCAAGTGTCGTCGTTGCCTGATCAAAAATCATAGGTTTTCACC
The DNA here is from genome assembly GCA_030063025.1 of Avena longiglumis. NCBI lineage: Eukaryota > Viridiplantae > Streptophyta > Magnoliopsida > Poales > Poaceae > Avena > Avena longiglumis. Next base: position 503,849,710 of record CP125977.1, read on the forward strand.
CTAAAGAAAGTCCTTGCTCACAAAACAATTCCTTCAACAAGGTCATTGTCAGACACAACCAGTTAAGGCCAGACCTTAGATTTTCACCCTGCAAGATAAGACTGGAAACTCCCATGTGTTGTCTTTCAGCACCAACAGTCGCTGCAACGAGTTCCAGATCACGCAGCCAGATCTCCGTCGCCACAAGAACAAAAATCACCATCGCTACCCTCATATTTCCGCTTTCCTGACATTCTCCACATCTGACTTCACCGTGGCTCTAAGAATGGCACTTGGTGGGAACAAACAACAGAGCTTCGCAACACTTCCGCTGAAACCAAACGGACAGAAAAACAAGGTGCGCACGATCGAATACCTTCCGATCCAGCAATCTCCAGGCATGATGCGCCCATGGGAGTTCGCCGGCGGAGCCTTCCGGAACATGCCTCTCCAGACCAGATCAACGAGGGCAGACATCAAGCAGATCTTCGTCTTCGTGTGAAAGAAACCAAAGGACCACCAACATTATTAGATTCGACACAGCGATCCCCACACCGCCAGCCGGTTCCGTAGAACGAATCGAGCAGGCAATTAGGGAAAGAGAGACGATCTAAGTCTTGAAACCCATCACCGGACCTCCTCCACCAGATCGCCCCACTCCGCCGCCCTGGAGGAACGAACAAGCAGCAGGGGAGATGGGCGACCGCTGCGCGCCAACACCTGCAGTCGCGCTGCCGTGCCACCTCTCCGCACCGCCGCTGCCATCCCCGCCAGAACTCGCCACTCCGACGCCACACGCCACCCTCACAACCTCGAGAGGATCCACCTCCGCGAAGGGCCCGTCGAAGCGCCTCGCCCGCCGCCTTGACGGCGGTAGCGCCGCCACCGCCGGCACCGGCGGCGGCAGCGGCCGAGGAAGAGGAGATCGCGACGCCGCCTTTTCCTAGGGATCGGCGCCTCCGGAGCCGCCCCACGCGAGGCGACCCGGGAGTCAGATCCGTTTCTCAGCTTCTTATCTTAGTTGGAGACAAAACTTTCGTCGATCTCACCTACTGTTTTCCTTAGAAAAAACCTATGAGATTAGAACAAGAAACAGTTGATTTGAGAGTATGAGAACCAGAGTACCGTCCAAGTTTAAGAACAGTAGTAGATGTAATTGATCATTGAGTGAAAGACAACCATCTTTTTCCCGTTCGTTACTGTCTGAAGATACACCGAGCAGGCATGTATCTAGTGTTACAGCGTTACTTTCCATTGAATAGACACCAACGGAATATCATTGACATTTTTCCATTGAATAGACACCAACTGAATATCATTGATATTAGAAGGCTGAGTCCTAGTCATACAAGATATAGACATTTATACAGGACTACACATATACAACCGTATATATAAATCATACGGTTATATATTCTAACACTACTACCTTCCACTGTAGCAGATGGCGATTCTGCTGGGGAGGTTAAATCATGTGTCAAATTTACCAAAAATCCGTGATTTAAACCAAATTGTAATTCGAGGAGGAGATGTGCCTGGTTTTTCATATAGCAACGGGCTGAAAAAATTGCAAAATAGCTTCTTCTCTCTCCTTTTTTTCCCTTCGCTCCTATGGACACTTTTTTTACCTGATAAACTCACAATAGGTAGATCTCACCTACCGTTTTCCTTAAAAAAGTCTACGAGATTAGAATAAGGAACAGTTGATTTGAGAGTACGGGGACCAGAGGACCCTCAAAGTTTAAGAACAGTAGATGTAATTGGTCATTTGAGTGAAAGAATAACCTTTTCCCCCCATTGTTTACTGTCTGGAGATGGAGCGAGCAGGCATGTATCTAGTGTTACTTTCCATCGAATGTACACCAACTGAATACCATTGACATTTTTTAAGGGAAGACGGAACATTTCATCTCCATGGATTTTTTTATCAGTCTAAATAACACGTACTGCCCGACATGATTTGTCTAGCGCGCAGTGAACCCTCCACAAAAGCCGGTGATAAGGAGTATGATGGGTATGTTGCCCGGCCTTATTAGTCATCACTCGTGCACGCGCAGGCCAACAAGCAGCACCCTGAAACGATCGACACTTGCAATCACTACAGCAATGCGCGCTAGACCGAGGGCCAAGAGCCGTCGGTCCACGATTTCCATCGGCGTAGGCTACGTCGAGAGCAGTTGTCGGCATAGCATCCTCGGCAAAGCCTTTCTTTAACAGAGGTACTATGCCGACGACTTTTCTCTCGGCATAGCCTAACGACAGGTTATAAAAAAATCCATTTTTTAATTTCTTTATTTTTTTTTATTTTTTTAATTTTTTTAAATCTTTGAATTGTTAATCTCTTACTTGGAATATTTTTAATAATAATTATACTTAATTTTTGATTAAATTAGAATCTTGGTCAAACTTCCCGGCCGGTCACCTATCCCCGTACTACTCCACCTCCAACATCCTTAACTTCTCCGATCTTTCCAAATCAGTTTTCGCAAAGCGATTTGTACCTAGCTATCAATACTATGATATCAATCATATTAACTCTTATATCATTATGTCACATGTTTTTATTTTTTGAAATTACAAAAAATCATTTAAGTAAACAAAAATAAATAAGTAAAAATATTATCGAATTCAAATAAGAACATCATGATTTTACTTTTTTGTATTTTTCTATTTAATATGGAATAATTAATACCTTTAAATCTGTAAATCGGAATTCAATAATAATATGTCTAAATTCACCAGAAAAATGAGACGAATCCAAATATGATATCCATATCAATTTATCACAAACTATACTATTATTTTTAGCCATAATATTGGTCATTTGACCCGAAAGTTAGAAAACCTCGAACGAGATAGGTCATTTTATAAAGGTTTTTTTGAGATATAATAAATATACCAATTTTGATATTTTTCCTTCCAACCATGTCATATAATATGACACCACGGGAAGGTTTCAAATTGTTTCGATCATTTTTGAATTTCTTATGTCCGTTTTAAACTATCGTCAAACTTTGTCGAACGGCGGGCATGGAGATTCTTAGCTCGGGCCGAGCCTCGCAAAACATGCATTGGATCTCCGATGAAATAGCATATTATGAACCTAAAAATAATTTTTTTTAAATCATGAGCATCAGATCATATACATGTAGTTCATATCTAACCCAATTCCTACCGATTCGGCGGGAATTTGTCTTTTTTATCAGGGGTGGACAAAAAAGTTTGAGATCCCCCTGTTGGAAAATTGTACATGTAAGGTGGTCTAATATTTTTGAAAAATGGGGTGGTAGCATTTTGAATTAGCCATTTGGTTGTTGCTTCACAAAATACCATATTTTTGCACTCAGAAAATAGAAAATGGCATTTTTTGTGTGACGCAAAGGAAAACTTACTCCTGCAACACTGTTTGTCATCCCATTATGCACATGCACGTATAATATGGGCATATTATTACAAACTACACCTTGATTCTATCCATAATATTGGTCATTTAACCCAAAAGATAGGAAACCTTGAATGAGATAGGTCATTTTGAGAAGATTTTTAGGAAAAATATTCAATATACCAAGTTTGATATTTTTCCTTCCAACTATGTCACATAATATGACACCACGCGAAGGTTTCGCATTGTTTCGATTGTTTTTGAATTTCTTATACCCGTTTTAAACTATCGTCAAACTTTGTCGAACGATGGACATGAAAATTCTTAGCTCAGGGCTGAGTCTCGCTAAACTTGCATTGGATCTCTAATGAAATAGCATATTATGAATCTAAAAATATTTTTTGTAAAAACTCATGAGAATCAGATCATGTACCTGTAGTTCATAATTGGCCCACTTCCTGCCGATTCGGCGAGAATTTGTCTTTTTAACTAGGGATGGATGGAAAGGTTTGAGATCCTCCCGTTGAGACATTTTCCATGTAAGGTGTTCTAGTATTTTTGAAAAATGGGATGGTAGCATTTTGAATTAGCCATTTGGTGGTTGCTTCACAAAACCCTCTGTTTTTTGCGCTCAAAATATGGAAAATGGCTTTTTGGTGCGACGGAAAGGAAAACTTCCTCCTGCAACATTGTTCTCCATCTCATGATGCACATGCATGCAAAATATGGACATATTATCATAAACTATGCCTTGATTTTAGCCATAACATTGGTCATTTGACTCGAAAGCCAGGGAATCTTCAATGAGATATGTCATTTTGTGGAAGTTTTTTAAGACATATTGAATATACCAAGTTTGATATTTTTTCCTTCCAACTATGTCACATAATATGACACCACGTGAAGGTTTCATATTGTATTGATCGTTTTTTAATTTCTTATGCCCGTTTTGATTTATCGTCAAACTTTGTTTAACGACGGGCATGAAGATTTTTAGCTCGGGGCCGAGCCTCGATAAACTTGCATTGGCTCTCACATGAAATAGAATATTGTAAACCTAAAAATATTTTTTGGAAAAAAAATCACGAGCTTTATATCATGTACATGTAGTTCATATCTGACACACTTCCTACCGATTCAACAGGAATTTCTATTTTTCACCAGGGATGGACGAAAAGGTTTGATATCCCCTTGTTGTGACATCGTCCTGGTCTAATATTTTTGAAAAATGGGATGGTAGAATTTTGAATTAGCCATTTGGCGGTTGCTTCACAAAAACCCCCGTTTTTTGCGCTCGGAAAATGAAAAATAGCTTTTTGGTGCTACAAAAAGGAAAACTTCCTCCTCAACATTGTTCGCCATCCCATGATGCATATGCATGCACAATATGGGCATATTATCATAAACTATGTCTTAATTCTAGCCATAACATCGGTCATTTGACCCAAAAGCAAGGAAACCTCGAATGACATAGGTCATTTTGTGATGGTTTTTGAGACATATTCAATATACCAAGTTAGATATTTTTACTTCCAACTATGTCACATAATATGACACCACGCGAAGGTTTCGCATTGTGTCGATCCTTTTTGAATTTCTTATGTCCGTTTTAAACCATCGTCAAACTTTATCAAACGGCGGGCATGAAGATTCTTAGCTCGAGGCCAAGCCTCACTAAACTTGCATTGGATCTCTGATCAAATAGCATATTGTGAACCTAAAAATGATTTTTAAAAAATCATGAGCATCAGATCATGTACTTATAGTTCATATATGACCCACTTCCTGCCGATTCGGCATTAATTTGTCTTTTTTACAAGGGAGTGAACGAAAATATTTGAGATCCCCCAGTTGCAACATTATCCATGTAATTTGGTCCAATATTTTTAAAAATGAGGTGGTCGCATTTTGAATTATCCATTTGATGATTGCTTCACAAAAACCCTGTTTTTTGCGCTCAGCAAATGAAAAATGACTTTTTGGTGCGATAAAAAGGAAAACTTTCTCCTGCAACATTGTTCGCCATCGTATGATGCACATACATGCATAATATGGACAAATTATCGCAAACTATGCCTTGATTCTAGCCATAACATTTATCATTTGACTCAAAAGCGAGGAAACCTCGAATGAAGTAGGTTATTTTGTAAAGGTTTTTTAAGACATAATCGTTATACCAAGTTTGATATTTTTCCTTCCAACTATGTCACATAATATGACATCACGCGAAGGTTCACATTGTTTCGATCGTTTTTGAATTTTTAGCCCATTTTAAACTATGGTCAAAATGGTGAGCATAAAGATTCTTATTCAACATAAATATCTAATATTTGAGTGTAGATAGATAAATATTATTGTTGTGCAAATTTTGATATACTATTCATATTTTTCTAAATTAGAATAATTTAGTTTTGATTTTTTTAAATTAATGAGGTAAAAGAGAAAATAGCTATGCTGAGGGTAGCCGTCGGCGTAGGCTACGCTGATGACAACCGTCGACGTAAGCTATCATACGCCAAAGGCAATTCTATGCCGACAGCAAGCTTCGTGGGGCGCCTAGCTCATGGTCTATGCCGATGGCCCCAACTTTTGGCCGTCGGCGTAGCCTCTAGCCATCGGCGCTTCGCTCCATTCCCGTAGTGAATGCTCGCGATGGTACTCGGATGGTTGCAGTAGTACTGGCTAGGCTAGTGGCTGTTTCGAGCATGGTTTGTGTCATCACTTTTGCTTCGGTACCCCCCCCGCTCCTCCCTCCTTTTTTTTAAACTTTGACAAACAAAAACTCATACCAATTGTTTTCAGGACCGTACGAACCCACCCGAAGTCCATATGGTGTGGACAGGTTTCCGGCTCAGACAGCAGGAGAGGATAGATGCAAAGGACGGGTGTGGAATGAATTAGTGGGAGTCTTGGCAGAATACTTGATGTAGGGGTTAATGTCTTCTTTTTCACCAACCCTCCGATCATAAGAGAAGACTTATGCTTCGGGTCTTGTTTTTAGTAACACTTTACCTTTGTTTGGTTATTCACATGCATGTGAGATGTGACTATGTGAGAGTAGTGAGATAGCGACGAAGTAGTAATACTTATTTACAGGATTCCGTAGAATATGTACCTAGATGAGGTATAAAGAGATTTGGAAAAATATGCTGGCCAATCCGTAACACACTCAACACACACACTTGTTTTTTCTTGTTTTGCGTAAGGGGCGTGGTAAGCATAACTCCGCTGTAAATGGAAAAGACCAGACACCCTAGAAGCATCCGATCTGGATTAAGATCGTGAACCCGAGTCTTGCAATAGAAAACATTCGATTGCATTGCTCTTCTTATACATTTAAAACATCCACAAAAAATTACTCTTGAGTTACGCCAAAAACTTGCAAAAACAACACGTTGCAATATTTCAGACACACTGATGCAACAAATTTGTATGTATGCAGTTGATCCTTAGTTGTCGTAGTAAAGTACTAAGAAGATGTTGGAATTTGAGGCATATTTGATGTTGGGCTATAACAAATACAAATTCTGAAATTCTCTTTGGCCCATTATCATGGCAGCTCATGTGTGTGCTAGTGGTGCCAAAGTTTAGTCTCACATTGCTAGTGAAAGGGGAGTTGGACCACCTTATATAGTAGAGTGTTGCACCACTCACTAAGGTGTGAGAAGAAGAGAAGCCCTCGCGCACTCCTCCTCCGTCGCCGCCCGCCTCGCCACGCCTCGTCACGACGCGCGCGCCGCGGGTTGCGGGAATCTCGCCGAGCTGACTCGGTCGTGGAATGTTGCCCCACGTCCTACCCGACCCGCACTATATAGCAGGCAGACGCAAACCGTAGCAGTGACCAGCAATTAGATTGCATCTGCCTACCTGCGCATCGCCGTTCCATCTCTCTATGCTGTCCTCTGCTACTCCATCCCGCCGGCTGCGTGCACGGTCGTCCAGGAGAGCAGGCCTCCGGAACCCCGTCTCTCTGATCCTGCACCGGAAGAGAGGCGATAAGGTTTTTGGGGAGTGTCTAGACGCGACTGCTCAAGCTCTTCCTTGACTTCATCGCCATGTCTGACGACGCTGCTGCTGGTGGTGGCTCCACTTCTGTTGCGCCGTTGGTCATACCATCGACGAACTCGTACGTGTTCTTTGCCCTCCTGCTATTTCCTATGATGATCACTAGTATTGCAGTATGCGTAGATGTGCTAGATTTTCACTTGTCTGTATGGTGCATGTCTACTATGCGTATGCTAGTTAGTCTTGGAAATTGTTTTGGCATGATTTATACTTGGATTAAATTAATGCGAAAACTGCTAATTATTTCAACAATCCAAAAACCTTATTTTAGGTTGTTTTCGCGTCAAGGCTTTGCCGCTTGTCTTAAACCGAAACCGTTTACGGGTGCGCACTTTAAGCGCTGGCAAACCAAGTGTACCCTCTGGCTGATAGCTATGGACGCCTTCTGGGTATCGGCTGATAATCCTGAAGGAACGATCACTCCTGAACAGGAGAAGACGTTCAAGGAGACCACCATATTCTTTGTGGGCTGTGTCATAAGCGTCATTGGGGACAAGTTGGTGGATGCATATTTACATATGCGCAATGCCAAAGAACCGTGGGATGCACTCGAAGCAAAATTTGGTGCTACTGATGCTGGCAGTGAACTGCATGCCATGGAGCAGTTTCATGACTATAGGATGGTTGAAAACCGTTCTGTCGTTGAACAGGCTCATGAGATTCAGTGCATTGCAAAAGAACTTGAGCTCCTGAAGTGTGCGTTGCCCGGCAAATTTGTTGCGGGATGCATCATTGCAAAGCTTCCTCAATCCTGGAGGAGTGTTGCCACTAACCTCAAACACCAGAGGCAAGAGATGCCTGTTGAGAATCTCATTGGGTTTCTGGACCTTGAGGAAAAGGCAAAGGCAAAATACGCACACCCAAAGGGAGCCGAGGCACCCCAGTCAAACGCCAATGTGGTGCAGAAGAACTTCCACAACAAGTTCAAGGGGAAGACCAAGGACGTTCGTACTACCAACTTCAAAAAGAATAAGAAGGACAAGTCACAGGATCCCTGCTTTGTGTGTGGCGAGGTTGGACATTGGGCTCCAAACTGCAAGCAGCGCAAAGGAAGGAAGAATCCAAATGGACAGAACTCTAAGTCTGTCAACTTGACTATGAGCAACAATGATAAGGGTGCATCCGGGTATGGTAATTTACCTACTGTTTTGTCAATTTGTCAATCTACAGATTAGTGGATCGACACCGGTGCTAATATTCATGTGTGTGCTGATATCTCTTTGTTTTCTTCTTATTAGATCACAAGAGATCTCTCCGTATTGATGGGAAACGGATCGCATGCTTCTGTTCATGGTGTTGGCACGGTGGATCTGAAGTTTACTTCGGGAAAGATTGTGCAGCTGAAGAACGTGCAGCATGTGCCCTCAATAAATAAGAATCTCGTTAGTGGTTCCCTTCTTTGCAAAGAAGGTTTTAAGTTGGTATTTGAGTCCAATAAAGTAGTCATATCTAAGTATGGACAATTTATTGGTAAAGGTTATGAGTGCGGCGGTTTGTTCCGTCTTTCTCTATCAGATTTTTATAATAAGGTTGTGAACCATATTTGTGCCCCTGGCAATGATACCGATATTTGGCATTCACGACTTTGTCACATTAATTTTGGTTGTATGACGCGGCTAGCTAAGATGAATTTAATTCCGAGTTTCACTTTAGCCAAAGGCTCTAAATGTCAAGAGTGTGTTCAAGCTAAGCAACCGCGCAAGCCTCACAAGCCTGTGCAGGAAGCAAGAAACTTGGCACCACTAGAGCTTATACATTCAGATCTATGTGAGGTGAATGGTGTGTTGACCAAAGGTGGAAAGAAATACTTCATGACGTTGATTGATGATTCTACTAGATTTTGCTATGTATATCTTTTGAAAACTAAAGATGAGGCTCTACACCACTTTAAAAACTATAAGGAAGAAGTTGAAAATCAACTTGAGAGAAAGATTAAGAGAGTCCGGTCAGATCGTTGTGGAGAGTATTTCTCTAATGATTTTGATTTATTTTGTGCGGAACATGGCATTATTCATGAGAGGATGCCTCCCCATTCTCCCCAATCTAACGGAGTTGCCGAAAGGAAAAACCGTACTCTAACAGACTTGGTTAACGCCATGTTAGGTACTTCGGGTTTATCCAAGGCATGGTGGGGGAGGCGATATTGACATCATGTCATGTCCTGAATAAAGTTTCCACAAAAGACAATGAAACTGCTCCCTATGAATTATGGGAGAAGAGAAAACTAACACTCTCGTACTTACGTACTTGAGGTTGTTTGGCAAAGGTGAATTTGCCAATTCCCAAACAGCGTAAACTTGGACCAAAGACCGTAGACTGTGTCTTTCTTGGCTATGCTCATCATAGCGTTGGATACAAATTTCTAGTGGTGAAATCTGAGATATCTGACATGAAGGTCGGTACAATTATGGAGTCTAAGGATGCTACATTCTTTGAGGATATTTTTCCGATGAAAGATATGCCTAGTACATCTAGACAGGAATCTGTTGAAACTCTTGAACCTGCTATTCCCATGGAATATTATGAACGAGCACATGATGAAATTCCTGAGGAGGTAGACAATGAAATTCCTATAAGGAACAAGAGACAGAGGATTGCAAAGTCCTTTGGTGATGATTTCAATGTCTATCTCGTGGATGATACTCCCACCTCTATTTCAGAGGCTTATGCATCCCCTGATGCAGACTACTGGAAAGAGGCTGTTCGTAGCGAGATGGATTCCATCATGGCAAACGAAACTTGGGAGATCACTGATCGTCCTTATGGGTGCAAACCTGTAGGATGTAAGTGGGTGTTCAAAAAAAATCTTAGGCCTGATGGTGCGATTGAAAAGTACAAGGCTCGGCTTGTTGCCAAGGGTTATACCCAAAAAGAAGGCGAAGACTTCTTTGATACTTATTCGCCTGTGGCTAGATTGACCACTATTCTAGTTCTACTCTCATTGGCTGCCTCACATGGTCTTATCGTTCATCAAATGGACGTTAAGACAGCTTTCCTTAATGGAGAGTTGGATGAGGAAATTTATATGGATCAGACAGATGGTTTTGTAGTAGATGGTCAAGAAGGCAAGGTGTGCAAGCTATTGAAGTCTTTGTATGGACTGAAACAAGCACCTAAACAGTGGCATAAGAAGTTTGATCAAACTTTAACATCTGCTGGCTTTGTTGTAAATGAAGCCGACAAATGTGTATACTATCGCCATGGTGGGGGCGAAGGAGTTATACTTTGTTTGTATGTTGATGACATACTGATTTTTGGGACAAATATGATTGTCATCGAACAGGTCAAGAGTTTCTTGTCTCAAAGTTTTGACATGAAAGACCTTGGAGAAGCTGATGTTATTCTAAACATTAAGCTGCTGAAAGATGAGAATGGTGGAATTACACTTCTGCAATCTCACTATGTGGAGAAGGTGTTGAGTCGCTTTGGCTACTCAGATTGTACTCCTTCACCGACACCATATGATCCTAGTAAGATGCTTCGAAAGAACAAAAGAACAACTAGAGATCAGCTGAGATACTCTCAGATAATTGGCTCGTTAATGTATTTAGCTAGCGCAACAAGGCCTGACATCGCGTTTGCTGTGAGCAAACTTAGCCGATTTATTTCCAATCCAGGATATTTTTGGAATTATGCCCTAGTGGCAATAATAAAGCTGTTATTATTATAATTCTTGTTCATGATAATGTTTATATTCCATGCTAGAATTGTATTAAGCGGAAACTTTAATACTTGTGTGGTTTGTGAACAACACCGTGTCCCTAGTACGCATCTATGGACTAGCTCATTGATTAATGATGGTTAAGGTTTCCTAACCATGGACATGAGTTGTCGATTAATAATGAGATCATATCATTGGGAGAATGATATGGTGGACAGACCCAAACTAAGCGAAGCAATTAGATCGTGTCATCGTGTTCGTCTTTGCGAAGCTTTTCTTATGTCAAATATTGTATTCCTTAGACCATGAGATAATACAACTCCCTGGTATCAGAAGAAAGCTTTGAGGTCATCAAACGTCATCCTATGAGAGGGTGATCATAAAGGTGTCTCTCAGGTGATCGGAAAGTATCTGTTTGTTGTATGTATCGAGATGGGATTTGTCCCTCCCAAGTCGGAGAGATATACTTCGGGCCCACTTGGTAATCGATATCAACACCGCTTGCAAGCATGTGGTTAAGGAGTTAATCACAAAGTGATATCGGATTACGGAACGAGTAAAGTACTTGCTGTGAACGAGATTGAACTAGGTATGACGGTACCGACGATCAAATCTCGGGCAAGTAAAATATCGCGAGACGAAGGGAATATATATATGAGATTGATTGAATCCTGGCATCGTGGTTCATCCGATATGATCATCGATGAATGTGTGGGAGTCAATATGGGTTTCAAGACCCCGCTGTTGATTATTGATAGAAGATCATGTCTGCATATTCTCGAACCCGCAGGGTCACACACTTAACGTGTCTCGACGCTAGGATAGATTGGATAATTGGTTTATGAGTTTTTGTTCGGAGTCTCGGATGGGATCCGGGACATCACAAGAGGTTCCGGAGTGGTCCGGAGAATAAGATTCATATAAGGAAGTGCAGTTTTTGGAGTTCGGAATTGTTCCGGGTTAATCGGTATTGTACCGGAAGCTTCTAGAACCTTCCGGAAGGGGACCAACGTGGCCCCACCTTCCGGGTGGGGCATGGGCCTATGATGGAGTGCCCTGGCTGCATTGGGCCAGGGGCACAAGGCCCCAGAGGGACCAGCCGGCCTAGAGAGGTTTAAACTCGAGATAGAGTTTCTAGAAGGGGGGGGGTTCCTTGCCCCCCACTCCTTATCCTTTGGGGCCGCCGGTTTGGGCTTGGGGGAGGGGCTAGAGCTGCGCCCCCCTCTATATAAAGAGGGGTGGGGGAGCACCAACCCCCTACACCTTCCCCTCCAACCCTAGCCGCCCTGCTACCCTCCTCTCTCCCTCCCGACTGCTTGTAGGCGAAGCCCTACTGCAGAAATTCTCCACCATATACACCACGCCGTCGTGTTGTAGATCCAATCCGTCTCTCCACCATACTTTCTGGTCCAATGAAGGAGGAGACGTCGAGGTGCTGCACGTGTGCATCTCACGGAGGCACCGCCACTTGTGGTGCTAGATCGGATCGGATCGCGAGGAGGAGAAGCGAGTACGACTACATCACCCACGTTCCGACGAACGCTCACCGGCGTAATCTTCAAGGGTATGAAGATCTAATCCAATCTCTCTCGTTGTTTGCATCTCCTAGATTAGATCTTGGTTTTCCCTCTGTTCGCATCCATAGAAAATTTTGATTTACTATGCCGCGAAACCATTTAGTGGTATCAGAGCTAGATCTATGCGTAGATGTGTTTCACGAGTAGAACGCAACATGGTTGTTGCGGGCGTTGATGTTTTCTATTGCAAGCCTCTTGTTTGTGTTCTTCTTATGACGCGGGATAGTGAGATTGAAGCGGTCCAGGCCAACCTTACGCGACGCGTCATGAGACCGCTCGCACTTGACGTGTGGCTTGTTCCACACATGTGGCTGGTGGATGTCAGTTTCTCTCACTATAGTTGTCATGGGATTAACACCGGATTTTGGCAACCATAATATCACCATTGTGGCTTTCTGTAGGTAAGAATCGTTCTTAGCATCTACTTCCATAAGCCACGTAAAACATGCAACAACAAAGTAGAGGCGTCTAACTTGTTTTTGCAGGGAGTGTTTTCTGTGATATGGTATGGCCCAAGATGTGATGTGTATAATGTATGCGATGATCATGTTTTGTAATGTTTCACGACTTGCATGTCTATGAGTACACAACCGGCAGGAGCCATATGGTTGTCTTTATAATTGTGTTTGACCTGTGTGTCAACTTCTTATGCGCCATGTAATAGTTTCACTTTATCGCTAAGTAGTTAGCAATAGTTGTAGTTGCTATTCGTGGTGGAGGCAATCATGGTGGAGTGATGGAGATCATGCCGGAACGCACAAGATGGAGATCATTGCGCGAAGATTGGCTATACCATGTCACATTAAAGTTATATGCATGTGATGTTTATCCTTTTATGTATCTTATCATGCTTAGATCGCGACGGTAGCATTATAAGATGATCCCTCACTTAAAGATCAAGATAAAAACTGTGTTCTCCCCGAGTATGCACCGTTGCGAAAGTTCGTCGTGTCCAAGCATCACGTGATGATCGGGTGCTATAGACTCTACGCTCACATACAACGGGTGCAAGCCAGTTTTGCACACGTGGAAATACTTGGGTCTAACTTGACGAACCTAGCATGTACAGACATGGCCTCGGAACACAAGAACCGAAAAGTTAAGCATGAGTCATATGAATGATATGATCGACACTTCGTTGTCCACCATTGAAACCACATCTCTTCTCGTGATGATCGGATTAGGTGTGGTGAATTTGGATCGTGTTCACTAAACAACTTGAGGGATGTTGAATTTAGTGGGAGTTCATCTAGTAATTTGATTAAGTTGAACTATTTATCATGAACATAGTATAAATTGTACTTGCAAATACTGTAGATCACATGGCCAAGTCCAACTTCAACTTCAACGTTTTTGCTGAGATAGAAAAGCTTAGAAACAATGGGTCTAACTTCACCAAATGGTTCCGCATTCTGAGAATCATTCTCGCTGGCGGACAAAAGGACTATGTCCTTGAGAAAGCACTAGGTGACGCCCCTGCTATAGATGCGCCGGCTGATGAAAAAGCTGTTTATCAGTCGCGCAAGGATGATTATGATTTGATTAAGATCGCCATGTTGTATGCTATGGAATCGGATCTTCAAAATCGTTTTGAGGAGTTCGCCGGGCCCTTTGAGATTCTCGAGGAGCTGAAAAACATTTTTCAGACTCAAGCCCGTTCTGAGAGATATGAGATCTCTAAGAAATTCTTTAACTACAAGATGAAGGAAGGGAGTTCCGTTAGTGAGCACGCCATTGAGATGACGGGCTACACTCAACGCCTTGAGCAACTGGACTGCAAGATTCTAGAGGATCTCAAGATTGACACTCCTAGCTACAAAAGTTTTCTAGTTGATCACAATCAGATTGGTTCCACTGATATGATCATTGAGCTCTTTGCTAAGATGAAAGTAGCGGATGTGAACATCAAAAAGAATAATCATGTGTTGATGGTCAACAAGCCCTCCACCTTCAAGAAAGGTAAGGGTGCAAGGAAGCCCTTCAAGAAAGGCGGCGGCAAGCGCATTGCCCCTGCTGAGAAGAAGCTCAAGTCTGGTCCTAAGCCGGACACTGAGTGCTTCTATTGCAAGGACAAGGGTCCTTTGGAAGCGTCCAAGTACTTAGCGGACAAGAAGGCTGGCACCATCAAAGGTATATTTGATATACATGTTATTGATGTTTTCCTTACTAGCCCTCGTTGTAGTGCACGGGTATTTGATCGGTTCATTGCTAATATTTGTAACTCAAAGCAGAGCTACGGAATAGACGGGACTGCGAGGATGAGGTGACGATGCGTTGGCAACGAATCAAGAGTTGATGTGATGGCGTCGGACGCTCTCCTTAGTTTTACCTTCGGGATTAGTTTTAAACCTTAATAAGTGTTATTATGTGCCTACGTTGAGCATGAACATTATTTCTGGATCTTGTTTATTGCAAGACGGTTATTCATTTAAATCGGAGAATAATGGTTGTTCTATTTATATGAGTAACATCTTTTATGGTCATGCACCTATTGTGAATGGTTTATTTCTACTAAATCTCGAAAGGGATGAAACACACATCCATAACATTGAGGCTAAGAGATGCAAAGTAGATAGTGATAATACTACTTATTTGTGGCACTGTCGTCTAGGTCATATTGGTGTAAAGCGCATGAAGAAACTCCATTCTGATGGACTTTTGGAGTCTCTTGATTTTGAATCATTTGACACATGTGAACCATGCCTCATGGGCAAGATGATCAAAACCCCGTTCTCCGGTATGATGGAGCGAGCAACGGACTTGTTGGAAATCATACATACCGATGTATGCGGACCGATGAGTGTTTCGACGCGCGGTGGATATCGCTATTTCTCACTTTTACCGATGACTTAAGTAGATATGGGTATATCTATTTAATGAAACATAAATCTGAAACGTTTGAAAAGTTCAAAGAATTTCATAATGAAGTGGAGAACCATCGTAACAGAAAGATTAAGTTTCTACGATCCGATCATGGAGGAGAATATTTGAGTTATTATTTTCTCACGCATCTTAAAGCAAGTGGAATCGTTTCACAACTCACGCCACCCGGAACACCACAGCGCAATGGTGTGTCTGAACGCCGGAATCGAACCTTATTAGATATGGTCCGATCAATGATGTCTCTTACTGATTTGCTGTTATCATTTTGGGGTTATGCATTAGAAACCGCTGCATTCACTTTAAATAGGGATCCATCTAAATCCGTTGAGACGACACCGTATGAACTGTGGTTTGGTGCTAAACCTAAGTTGTCGTTTCTTAAAGTTTGGGGATGCGAAGCTTACGTCAAGAAGTTGATGCCGGACAAGCTCGAACCCAAAGCGGAGAAATGTGTCTTCATAGGATACCCTAAGGAAACTATTGGGTATACCTTCTATCACAGAACCGAAGGCAAAGTGTTTGTCGCAAAGAACGGTTCCTTTCTTGAGAAGGAGTTTCTCTCGAAAGAAGTGAGTGGGAGGAAAGTAGAGCTAGACAAAGTTATTGAACCTTCTCTTGAGTTGGAGAGTAGCGCAGCACCTGAAATTGTTCCAGTGCCGCATACACCAACGATAGAGGAAGCTAATGACAAGGATCATGAAGCTTCGGACGATGCTGCTACTGAACGTCGCAGGTCGACAAGGTCGCATGCCCCTCCTGAGTGGTACGGCAACCCTGTCTTGGTTGTCTTGTTAGTAGAAGACAGTGAACCTACGAACTACGAGGAAGCGATGATGAGCCCAGACTCTGAGAAATGGCTAGAAGCCATGAAATCCGAATTGGGATCCATGAGCGAAAACCAAGTATGGACTTTGGTGGACCCTCCTAGCGACCGTAAGGCCGTTGAGTGCAAATGGATCTTCAAGAAGAAACGAACGCGGATGGTAATGTTACCGTCTATAAAGCACGGCTTGTCGCGAAAGGTTTTCGACAAGTTCAAGGTGTTGACTACGATGAGACTTTCTCTCCCGTAGCGATGTTTAAGTCCATTCGGATTTTATTAGAAATTGCTGCGTTTCATGATTATGAAATATGGCGAGATGAATGTCAAGATCGCTTTCCTCAATGGCAACATTGATGAAGAGTTGTATATGATGCAACCCGAAGGTTTTGTCGATCCTAAGGATGCGATAAAGTATGCAAACTTCAGCGTTCCATTTATGGATCTGAAGCAAGCATCTCGGAGTTGGAACCTTCGTTTTGATCAAGTGATCAAGAGCTTTGGATTTGTTCCAAATTGCTACAAGCTTGCATCTACAAGAAAGTGAGTGGGAGCTCGGTGGCGTTTACGGTACTATATGTGGATGACATATTGATTATTGGAAATGACATCAACATGCTTAACGATGTGAAGAGTTATTTGAACAAGTGTTTTTCAATGAAAGACCTAGGTGAAGCTTATATATTGGGCATCAAGATCTATAGAGATAGACAAAGACGCTTTGATAGCTTTAAGCCGAGTACATACCTAGACAAAGTTCGAAAGGTTCGAATGGATAAGGAAAAAGGTTCAGGCCCATGTTTTTAGGTAAGATATTGAGCAAGGCTCATTGTCCATTCTGGTAAATGATAGGAAGCTATGAGCAAAGTGCCTTATGCCTCGCCATAGGTTCTATCATGTATGCCATGTCATGTACTAGACCGGATGTGTCCAATGCTCTTAGTTTGACGAGTAGGTATCAAAGTGATCCAGGAGTGGAACACTGGACAGCCGTGAAGAACATCCTAAAGTACCTAAATAGAACTAAAGAAATGTTCTTAGTCTATGGAGGTGATGAACGACTCGTCAGAAAGGTTACGTCGATGCTAGTTTCAACACCGACAAGGATGATTCTAAATCTCGAGACAGATACGTGTATATTTTGAATGGAGGAGTGTGAGTTGGAGAAGCGCAAGCAAAGCGTGATCGCGGGATCTACATGAAGCGGAATACATGGCTGCATAAGCGTCAAGTGAAGGAGTTTGGATCGAAACTTCATCATCGAGCTTGGCGTGGTTCCAAGTGCATTGGACCCACTAGAGATATTGTGTGACAACCGGGCCATAACACTCGCTAAAGAACCAAGATATCATCCAAAGACCAAGAATATCAACTGCAAGTTTCATATAATCCGAGATTATATATCAGATGGAGATCTAAAGATCAGCAAAGTACATACAGATCTGAATGTCGCAGATCCATTGACTAAACCTCTTCCACGTGTAAAACATGATCAGCACCTCAGTGCCATGGGTGTGAGATTGTTGCCAAATGTAAACTAGATTATTGACTCTAGTGCAAGTGGGAGACTATTGGAATTATGCCCTAGAGGCAATAATAAAGTTGTTATTATTATAATTCTTGTTCATGATAATGTTTATATTCCATGCTAGAATTATATTAAGCGGAAACTTTAATGCTTGTGTGGTTTGTGAACAACACCGTGTCCCTAGTACGCCTCTATGGACTAGCTCATTGATTAATGATGGTTAAGGTTTCCTAACCATGGACATGAGTTGTCGATTAATAATGAGATCATATCATTGGGAGAATGATATGGTGGATGAACTCCAAACTAAGCGAAGCAATTAGATCGTGTCATCGTGTTCGTCTTTGCGAAGCTTTTCTTATGTCAAATATTGTATTCCTTAGACCATGAGATAATACAACTCCCCGGTATCGGAAGAAAGCTTTGAGGTCATCAAACGTCATCCTATGAGAGGGTGATCATAAAGGTGTCTCTCAGGTGATCGGAAAGTATCTGTTGGGTTGTATGTATCGAGATGGGATTTGTCCCTCCCAAGTCGGAGAGATATACTTCGGGCCCACTCGGTAATCGATATCAACACCGCTTGCAAGCATGTGGTTAAGGAGTTAATCACAAAGTGATATCGGATTACTAAACGAGTAAAGTACTTGCTGTGAACGAGATTGAACTAGGTATGACGGTACCGACGATCAAATCTCGGGCAAGTAAAATATCGCGAGACGAAGGGAATATATATATGGGATTGATTGAAATCCTGGCATCGTGGTTCATCCGATATGATCATCGGTGAATGTGTGGGAGTCAATATGGGTTTCCAGACCCTGTTGATTATTGATAGAAGATCATGTCGCATATTCTCGAACCATGAGGTCACACACTTAACGTGTCTCGACGCTAGGATAGATTGGATAATTGGTTTATGAGTTTTTGTTCGAGTCTCGGATGGGATCCGGGACATCACGAGAGGTTCCGAGTGGTCCGGAGAATAAGATTCATATAAGATGGCAGTTTTGGAGTTCGGAATTGTTCCGGGTTAATCGGTATTGTACCGGAAGCTTCCAGAACCTTCCGAAGGGGACCAACGTGGCCCCACCTTCCGGGAGGGGGCATGGGCCTATGAGGGAGTGCCCTGGCCACATTGGGCCAGGGGCACAAGGCCCCATAGGTCCCAGCCGGCCTAGAGAGGTTTAAACTCGAGATAGAGTTTCTAGAAGGGGGGTTTCCTTGCCCCCCCACTCCTTATCCTTTGGGGCCGCCGGTTTGGGCTTGGGGGAGGGTCTAGGGCTGCGCCCCCCTCTATATAAAGAGGGGTGGGGGCGCACCAACCCCCTACACCTTCCCCTCCAACCCTAGCCGCCCTGCTACCCTCCTCTCTCCCTCCCGACTGCTTGTAGGCGAAGCCCTGCTGCAGAAATTCTCCACCGTATACACCACGCGATCGTGTTGTAGATCCAATCCGTCTCTCCACCATACTTGCTGGTCCAAGGAAGGAGGAGACGTCGAGGTGCTGCACGTGTGCATCTCACGGAGGCACCGCCACTTGTGGTGCTAGATCGGATCAGATCGCGAGGAGGAGAAGCGAGTACGACTACATCACCCACGTTCGAGCGTTCGTATCTTGAATCTTCAAGGGTATGAAGATCTAATCCAATCTCTCTCGTTGTTTGCATCTCTTAGATTAGATCTTGGCTTTCCCTCTGTTCGCATCCGTAGAAAATTTTGATTTACTATGCCGCGAAACCCTTCAGATATGATCATTGGCATGCTCTTGAGAGAGTAATGCGCTATCTAAAGGGTACATCGAGTTATGGTATTCACTATACCGGAGACCCTGCGGTACTTGAAGGGTATAGTGACTCAAATTGGATTTCTGATGCTGATGAGTTGAAATCCACAAGTGGATATGTATTCACTCATGGTGGTGGCGCTGTTTCATGGAAGTCTTGCAAGCAGACCATCTTAACGAGGTCAACAATGGAAGCAGAACTCACAGCACTAGATACAGCTACTGTCGAAGCAGATTGGCTTCGTGAACTCTTGATTGACTTGCCGGTTGTTGATAAACCTGTGCCGACTATTCTTATGAACTGCGACAATCAAACTGTGATCGTCAAAGTGAGTAGTTCAAAGGATAATATGAAGTCATCAAGACAAATAAAGAGAAGATTGGCATCTGTTAGGAAAATGAGAAACTCCGGAGTAATAGCATTGGATTATATCCAAAGAGCTAAGAATCTAGCAGATCCTTTCACAAAAGGTCTATCAAGAAATATGATAGATATTGCATCAAAGGAGATGAGTTTGAGAACCACATGAGTTACCATGGTAGTAACCCAACCTATGTGATCGGAGATACCGTGAATTAGGACCTAGGGAAACAAGCCAGTGGCTAACTGGAGGAGAGTAACTTTTATTAACCCACTCCGCTGAAGATGCATTACTCTCACGATCTGTATGGCAGGTTGACTTATTCTTAATGTGTTCATAGGCTTGTATAAGCCAAGATGCTATCCTACAGAGCAGTATTGAAAGAACGCACCTATGTGAGCCCGACTGCTGGTCACAGTCTATGAGATAGGGTAATCTCTAGGAAGCTCATGAAAAAGTCCTGGAGTGTGACTTATATGCTCCACCCGAGGGGTAGCCTTCGGCAGCCTAGTATCAGTATGACATTAGGTGAAACTCATTTACACAAAACTGGCAATTCAAGGCTTAGTCCATTGAGACAGTTGTTGATGAGCGTAGTCTAATGCTCTAGGTGGAAGTTCAACTTAACAGTCTCCACTGAAAAACGCTGGTATATCAAAACAGTGATTTGGAACAGAATGGTGTGATGTGCCAATGAGACTTTGTGGAGGATTGTTGGAATTTGAGGCATATTTAATGTTGGGCTTTTGGCCCATAACAAATACAAATTCTGAAATTCTCTTTGGCCCATTATCATGGCAGCTTATGTGTGTACTAGTGATGCCAAAGTTTAGTCCCACATTGCTAGTGGAAGGGGAGTTGGACCACCTTATATAGTAGAGTGTTGCAACACTCACACTAAGGTGTGAGAAGAAGAGAAGCCCTCGCACACTCCTCCTCCGACGCCGCCCGCCTCGCCATGCCACGCCACGCCACGCCACGCCACGCCTCGTCACGACGCGACGCGACGCGGGTTGCGGGAATCTCGCCGAGCCGAGCTTTATTTTGCTCGTTGGGAAAATTAATTGTGTATTAATTATGAGTTATTAATGCGTCATTAAAAACGCGTTAATTAACCGGCCGTTTCCATATCGTGGGCTGGCACTGACTCGGTCGTGGACTGTTGCCCCACGTTCTACCCGACCCGCACTATATAGCAGGCAGACGCAAACCGTAGCAGTGACCAGCAATTAGATTGCATCTGCCTACCTGCGCATCGATGTTCCATCTCTCTGTGCTGCCCTCTGCTACTCCATCCCACCGGCTGCGTGCACGGTCGTCCGGGAGAGCAGGCCTCCGGAAACCCATCTCTCTGATCCTGCACCGGGAGAGAGGCGATAAGGTTTTTGGGGAGCATCTAGACGCGACTGCTCAAGCTCTTCCTCGACTTCATCGCCATGTCTGACGACGCTGCTGCTGGTGGTGGCTCCACTTCTGTTGCGCCGTTGGTCATACCATCAACGAACTCGTACGTGTTTTTTGCCCTCCTGCTATTTTCTATAATGATCACTAGTATTGCAGTATGCATAGATGTGCTAGATTTTCACTTGCCTGTATGGTGCATGTCTACTATGCGTATGCTAGTTAGTCTTGGAAATTGTTTTTTCATGATTTATATTTGGATTAAATTAATGCAAAAACTGCTAATTATTTCAACACAAGAGTCGTAGCAAGTCCTCCCTTCGTTCCATAATTCTTTTCGTGGTTTTAGTTCAATTTTTTAGATGAAGTACTTCTGGTTAGAACAAAGTTTACATGTGGTAAAAGTGGACATAATTTCATAACTTTATCCATTGTGGTTGCATATACTCCCTCCGATCCATATTAATTGACTTTGACTTGTTAAAATTTGGATAAACTTATATACTAAATAATGTCTAGATTCATTCAAATCTAGACAAATTTGAGTCAATTAATATGAGTCGGAGGGAGTAATAAAATCTGAGGGCATGGCTAAACTAGTCGCACCACACCATATCGTTGTTGTCATGGGATCCATCTCTAAAAAACACGTCCGAGTTATCCACCTAGTCTTCTGCCATGCCATCCTTAGAATTGAGTCTAGATTGACAATTTAGAGATAACTATATTTTACTAATAAGAGGGAAAAGACAGAAACGGTTAAAAAGGCGGGGGAGGGGCGCTTAGACTAGTCACAATGGAGAGTATCATGTATATGATACCATCTCTACAATGCACAATATTATGTAGTAATACCGTAGTCTTAGTGTATTTATTGTTTCGTAAAATTTTAATGCAAAATTGTGGACAAGATTTATTTTGGATTAGTTTTTCTAGTTCTATGTTCTATGATACCGTATTTATCTATGATACCAACACAATCTATTTCATCATTAATTGCAGTGACACATAAGCATTTTGCAAGCATGTAGTATACTACTTATGATACCTCCATTGGGGCTAGTCTTAGAGCATCTTTAGTAGAACCCCTTAAAACGGTTAAACCCTTAAAATAACCGCCAGTTTACAGTTTTGGCCGAGAAAAGTGGACAGACCTGACCTCTTATAACGGGCAAACCCTTAAAATATCTTAAAGGGGTCTTTACTTGGAACCCCGAATCCTCATATTTCAGTTTTGGATGAAATGTTTAAAGCGCAACTCAAACCGGTCAAATCGTGATTTAAGCCAAATCGCAAATTGAGGAGGAAATGTGTCAGGTTTTTCCTATAGCAATGGGCTGAAAAATTTGCAAGATAGCTTGTTTTTAGCCCCCTCCTTTCTCTTCCCGTGGTTCTCCCATGGGCACACATTTTTCTTGATAATCTCACCTACTGTTCTCCTATAGAAAAAGCCTATGATCCACCTAAAAAAAGCCTATGAGATTATTAGAACAAGAAACAGTTGATTTGAGAGTATGAGGGTCAGAGAACCGTCGTCCAAGTTTAAGAACAGTAGATGTAACTGATCATTTGAGTGAAAGAATAACCTTTTTTCCCCATTATTTACTGTCTGAAGGTAGACCGAGCAGCCATGTATCTAGTGTAAACACTAACTGAATATCATTGACATTTTTTCTGGACCAGACGGAACATTTCCACTCCATAGATCTTATCATCAGCCTAAGTAACACGTACTGGCCGACATGATATTTGTCTAGCGCGCAGTGAACCCTCCAGGAAACACGAGGAGCACAAGCCGGTGGTAAGGAGTACAGTATGATGGGTACGTTGCCCGGCCTGATTAGTCATCACTCGTGCACGCGCAGGCGAACAAGCGGCACCCTGGAACGGCCGACACTTGCAATGCTCGCGACGCCACTCGGATGGCTGCAGCAGTGTACTGGCTAGAGCCGCTAGGCGACTGGCTGTTTCGAGCATGGTTTGTGTCATTGTATGGCCGTGTTTCCGGCCGCGTGACTTGGGGGTCTTGGGATAGATGCGAAGGACGGGTGTGGAATGAATTAGTGGGAGTCTTGGGAGAATACTTGATGTAGGGGGTAATGTCTTCTTTTGCTGTAACTTACTCTCCAACTCGGCCCTCCGGTCGTAATTAAGAGAAGACTTACGCTTCGGGTCTTCTTCTTTCTGCAACTCTATCTTTATTTCGTTATTCACATGTGACAGTAGTTAGATCGATAGCGACGAAGTAATATTTAATTAAAGGATTCGGTAGAATATGTACCTACACAAGGAATAAAGAGATTTGGAACGAGGAATGATTTGGAAAAAATATGTTGACGAATCCGTAACACACGCAGCACGAGTGCGTGTTGTTCTTGTTTTTTAGAAGGGGGTGTGCTAAGGCATAAGTCTTCTGAAAATGGAAAAGACCAGCAACTTAACCCCAAGAACGCGAAGCTCAGCCTCGCACTAGAAAACCTCCGCTTGCATTGTTCTTCTTATACGTTTGAAACATCATCGCAATATTACTCTTGAGTTGCGCCTAAAAAACGCAAAAAAAAACATGTCGCAATATTTCAGACACACTCATGCAACAAATTTGTATGTATAAAGGCAATCCTCATTTATCACAGTAAATCACTAACAAGAGTCATAGCAATTAGCCGATTACTCCCTCCGCTCTACAGTCCGTGGGTTTTAGTTCAAATTTGTAGATGAAGTATTTTCAGGCAGAACAAAGTTTACATGTGGTAAAAGTGGACATATTTTGATACCAGTCATCATAACTTGATACAATGTGGTCGCGTATAATAAAATCTAAGGACGTGGCTAAAAATGTCGCACCACACCACATCATTGTTGTCATGGAATGCGTCTCTAAAGAATACACGTCCGAGTTATCCACCATGTCTTCTTTCATGTCATCCTAACATTTGGGTCCAGCTTGACAATTTGGAGAAAACAATATTTTGCAGATAAGGCAAAACCAAAAATAATAATTAAAATTGGGCTAAATTGCTACATTTGGGTTGTGAAAATTGCAACAGATCGCAACTACTTCCTCTGTCCCCATTTAGATAGCATACACATTTTTCGATGCCTAACTTTCATTGTCAATTTGACCAACAGAGCATAGATTATATGTCACATAATGTACCACTGAATTTGTATCCCAATAAAGTTTTAATGATACAGTTTTACTAACAAGAAAAAATTGTTTATGATATTTTAAGGAAGACATAATTATTTAAAGAAAAAGAAAGAATTTTGAGTGAATTGAAGAACTAAATTAATAAAAAAAAGTAGGAGAAGATCACTAGTATTCCTCGTTTTCTAATTATTTATACACAATTTACCTCTTTCTTAGTCCTATTTGGATTTAAGTCGTGCCAATCCAACATGAGCCCCTATATTATTTACTTTTCCTATCTAATTTGTTTTCTTATCATTCTATTTTCATTGACAAAGGTCTATTGAACAAATAGAATTTGTAGATAGATAGGTGTCTTTAATCCTTACCCATATTCGATTTTTTTTGCCTACACTTCGCTTAAATGATAAGGGTGTCTCTCTTGCACGTATTTTCATAGAATATTTTTATTTCTTTAAACCAAAAATCGCTAAAAGAAGCAGCATTTTGCTTCAGAGATTCTATTATTTGAATATCATTTTGCTTCAGAGTTAAACGCCAAAAAACGTTGAGGCCACACGCACTGCAACAAAGGGAGTAAGAAGTAGAATAAGCTCTACTATTTTCGGAGAAAAAGAGAACAAGCTTTACTTTAAATCACCTTAAATTCAAAAGATAATAAGCACTTGAAAGAAAAACTGTCCAAAACATATTAGCCCATGCTTCCATTTACTCCAGCTATATAGCTAGTTAATTGACTACATGCAACCACACAAACAAATGTCATTTTTTTTGGAACTGAACCATTAATGTCTATACATAGTGAACGTCATAGACCCCATGTCTTGTTGCACGGATACGGCGTCGGTTGTCCCACGACTTTGTGATCGTTTTTAACTTGTGGTGCCTTGAAATACAGCATTATAAGTTGGTAGTTTCATCATTTTGGTTGCCTTTGATCAGTTCGTCATCAGGCCGTCGTTGCTCCTAAAGGTATTTGCCCGGATACCTCGAATCTCCAACGACTTAGACATATATTAATCAATTAATTTTCTACACGTCTGTACAGTTTGTCGGGTACTAGCGATCAACACAAAATGCCATACGATGATACGAGAAGAAGTGTACGACATGAGAGGGTTCGAGAGGAAATCGATCCAGAGCCATACAAGTATGTACGCACATGTGCTAGAGAGAGCTAGCCTAGGTGCGTGTCTCTATCCGTCACTGTTGCTGTGCCGTGTTAGTCGGAGAAGGAAATATGGGGAAAATAAAGGACAGGTCGCGGTACATGAAACTGCTCATCGAAATGACATGGACAATTCCTTGTGTTGTGTGCCATCAAAACTCGTGACAAATGCGCTGCCTTCAATTTTCAGGTGGTACCGAAGAGATATTTTAGTTTAGTATTCCTCAAAGAAAGTACATACGTTCTCTTTGAAGGCTGCCTTTGAGTGGAGATTTTTGGCTCTCGAGCTCAGGTCCTCTTTGTGTATTTAAAAAAATAAAAAATAAATTCACAAGTTCTAAAAAATCGTGAAGCAAAATCTTAGAAGTAGCTAATGATGTATGCCACAAGTGTGCAAAATCTTAATGACAAAAAAATGAAAAATGTATGGATCCCAAGTATAGTGATTTCAAAAAGGAAATAGACTTTATTAGTTTTGTGTATCTCAAAATATAAAACATTGCGAATTGAGATTTGCACGTTCGTGGAATACATCATTAGCTACTTTTAGGATTTTGTTTCATGATTTTTTAAAACTTGTAAATATAATTTTCAAACATTTAAATATGCGGAGAGCACTCGAGCTCTGGAGCCAAAAGGACTTTCCGGCTCTTTTCGTATCCTTTAAGAAAATACTATTCCTACTAGAAAATATATAGTTAGGTTAGCATATCTCCATGCATACATATACACCCACGAAGAAAAGCCTGGATTTGTTCTGGTCAACCATTATATATTCTCTCCCTATATTCTACTCGTCCCGCCTGGTGTTGAGGTAGCTAAACTGGAACTCTTACATACATGTTTCTTAAGGAGGCTAGCTCGCTAAATGATACAGTCCTCGCCGATGGATCAACAAGTACTCCACAGTCAGCGGCTATCGGCTAAAGTTATGGGCAAGGGAGACTTAGGAGTCCCAATTCACTATGAATGGACCTGGCTATGTTATATTACAACGCCATGCATAGGAGGCATATAGCTAGCCAGCGAGCTAGCCCCACGCAATACAACTCGTTCAAATATTGCATGGTCCGTTTGATACTAATGTGCAACATACTATCAAGATGGTCAGGGCCATGCATAAAAGGATTTTGTCTAAGTTGGAGGCACTCTCCTAGGCATGGGTGAGATGCTAACTTTTTCTATACGAACAAGGTTCCCAAAGTCAGAGGTCATTTTCCTCTGCCAATACATGCATGCGCTCCCTCTTTTTGCAAGAAACACACCATGGGTGCGGACCGAAAAATGTCTTTTTTTTGTCTCCCGAGCTCCGGTGATCACTTCATTTTAAAAGACTAAAAATAAAATTTATAAGTTCTAGAAAAATTATGAAAACAAATTTGGAGATAGTCAATGATGTATCCTACTAGCATGCACAATCTCAATGTAAAATTTCTTATAATATTATGAAATTTGAAGTTGAAATATGCATACTCAGATCCACACTTTGCCATTTTTGTGTAGCTCATAATACAAAGTGTTAAAGCTGAGATTTTGCAGATCTATGGGATACATCATTATCTACAACTGGATTTGTCTCTAAAATATTTTGATACTCGTAAATATAATTTTTGATTTTTTTTTAAATAACAGGATCGCTGGAACTCGGGACCCAAAATTATCCACCCGGGTCCAGACCTCTCAAGAACCATACATCACGTACGAGCAGGGTGTAATGAAATTCGCGCCCTGGGCCAATTTTTGGTGCTATACCTGCTACGTAAAGTCGGAACAACAGGTGCCTCTCTTTCAGTGTACATGCGTGCGTAGGTACGTGTTAGGAGATCCATGGTGCCTTGAGCTTTCGCGAAACTATGTCGTTTCCTGGAATAAACTCCGCTGTTATACTCAAGACGTACGTTTGTTCATGCCACGCGCGTACTCTTGGGTAGCTTAGGTACCAGTCGAAAAATGATCTTTGAGTCGAACAGTACATATATATAGTACTACTAATGTACGTATTAATTTGTGACCATAACGCATGGCAGAGATGATCGTGACAAGATTCGTGATGTACAGCCACGATGTTACATCCAGCATTATTCACGGAAAAATAAATCATGTTAATCACTACCAGAAAATGCAAAGAGGGGAAACCACTCGGCAAACCATTGGGAGGAAGGTAGCTACCGCACCTGCATCTAACGGCCATGTGACGGAATCCAGTCTCTGCGGAGTGTCCTGTAATCGACATGAACACTTGGCAATGTTTTGATTTTTTTTGTACTAATTTATGTAAGATAAGGATCGATTTGTGATATATTAGACAGAGCGATTTGTTCAATGGTTACTGATTAGATGAAAGATGAAGCAAGTTAATACTATTCAATTGGTATAACTAGAGGAAATAATTAGTTTGTTGGTAAGTGCAGATAAATTTGTTTCAGGCATGGAATAAATTATTAGTTTAGTTACAAAAGAATCCCTATGGTTCATATCAACCATCGTCATCACGTGCTGCCCATTCCTCCACATCTCCATCTGCTAGTAGTTTGAATCCAAAAATCAGGGAGGACTTTCTGCATCATGTTACGCTGAATAATACCGTGAGTACGTAGCATCCATGAATAGATTGTAGATAGTATAAGAGAAATATTGACTTTGCCCGCATCTTCATACGTACCGACAACACCGCGGCAAATAAAATATTTTAGGAAAATCTTCGTGTGAGGAGGAACTACCAACGGGAGCAACCCTTATCCTACAATTCGTACGTTGATTGTAAGGTAGGATTTTGTATATTTATTGAATCTTGACTTACAAATACTTGGATGGTCACATGCACTACCCGTCAAACCAGTTTAGTCGTTAATAGTCACTATCACTACTATGCACATGCGCCGTATTAGATCTGGAGCCCAGGAAGAGAACTGGACTAGACTAGCAAGCTAGCCTTTTCAAAGCGTGACAGGAAGATCGGCAAAAAGGTAGCATGGAAGTTTTACACCAGATACAAAGTACTCCCTCCGTCCAAGAATAGATGTCTTAGGTTTTTTAAATTTTGGATGAATCTATATACTAAATAGTGTCTAGATTCATCCAAATTTTGACAAATTTAAGACATCTATTTTGGGACGGAGGGAGTATAATACTTCCGATAGGTGCAAAGTATTTTTGTTTTTTCTCGAGATAAGGCAAGTTCAATTTGACTAATGAGGCTATTTCCAATAGGTGCAATACTGAGTTAATGTTCCTTTGGAGTGTGCATTGGACAACCCGTACGTAAACTAGATTTTTGGTTAAGAGCTGACCTTTCAAAGCACGTTCTGTGGCGGCTAAGCAGGTTGTTAAGAAAACATTGACTTGTACTGTGTCACGAGGAATGGCCGTCCAACGGTTGTTCACATCCAAAGAAAGTAGCCAAAGCTTATCTAAATCTCAAGTTCGTCTGCTGACCACGGCAAAGGTGTGTGTATACGCCGTGCTTATATATCTTCCATATGATTCATTTAAGACATGTACAGTTTGTGATACAACCATATTTTTCTTGTATTCGACATCATCTAGAACAGTCATATATACTTAGCTAAATGAGCTACTCCCCAATCCCAAAATAGATGTCTTAGATTTGCCAAAATTTGAATAAATCTAGACACTATTTAATATGGACACTGCTACCCAACAACCGTTCTACAAATGACGAAATCTGGCGGACGTTTGTTCACGGCCAAGCATGCATGCGTGAATATGTACGATGCATGAGGTGGTCCAGGTCTAATAATTGGCAATTTAGTTGTTAATCACAAAACGATAAAATAGCTGATGTCTAATTTAATTTTGAAAATCTTCAAATTCAAAATGACTTGTAGATCAAATCGTATATTCGTTTTTGGATCTGTTTTCACCGTTGGGCTAGTCGCGATGAGATTTTCAAAACTAGATCCCATATCAATATGTTTCGAGAACACTTTTTCCGGGCCAAAAAGTTATCCACATGTAATACAAAATTTATCCATACTGAATTACGTAAGTTATCCACCTGGTATTACGTAAGTTATCCATCCTATGAACAGATCTTATGTTTGAGTTTTTGTATGCATGTGAACTTCAACGATATAAGTTTTTTTATCACGTCGACCTCAAAAACACGGTATCCTAACACCTAGGCTAACGTGTCCAAATCAAGTAAGTCTATTATACATGTAATTAACTATGATGGAGAAAACCAAGGCTTAAAAATTATAGTGGCTACAAAGAGAACTAAAGTTATCCTGAAAATTGTACAAAGTTATTCGCAGGGATAAACAAAAAAACTATCCATGATATTGTACAATAATTATCCACTAATAATAAGAGAGTTATTCATACTTCAGCATTTAAGTTACCCATCCAATAACATGTAAGTTATCCATCACTATAAAAATTAACTAAAAATAAAATACAAAAGTTATTCTAATGGCTCGACTTTGTCGTTTATTTTCACGAGAGGCGTAAGAGCGACTCAACCTTGAAAGGTTACCACGTCAAACATCAAGGATGTATTTTTAAAAGAAATTAAATCCAAACTTCTTTTTGCATGATATAATAAATGATATCTTATGCCCCACCACCCATCACCCAAAGTTAAAATGAACAAACGTAGCAGGCAATCGGTAGTCTAACGATTCGGCTTTGCCCGTCGTCGCTACCGTGACGTATAAGTGATAAATCATCAAAGGGTGTTATGTACCGAGCATTCATCGCTTGTTGATGCATTAATCGAGGTTTCATAAGACAAAAAATAATAAAAATTATTCACATGAGAAATATGAGAACACCTCGACCCAACTCATTTATACGATGGATAACTTATATGATATAAGGTGGATAACGTATATATTTTGATATGGATAACTCACGTGTTAGGGGTGGATAACTTTTTGGCCCGAAATTTTTTTTATCGAAACATACCAACATGGGATCTAGTTTCGAAGATCTCGTCGCGACTAGCCTAATAGTGATAACGGATCCTAATTCGGATGAACGGTTTGTTCTATAAAACATTTTAAATTTACGATTTGACTCTTTACTAGTTTTGATTCGTTTTTGTTGGACGGATGGAAAGACAGCAGTACAGTACGCGAAGCCAGGTTTTTATTTCTACCGACCGGTCGCTAGTTAGATTTCTTCTTTAATATATAACTAAATTTTGACAAGTCTGAGACATCTATTTTGGGACGAGGGAGTAGGTTAGTGTAGCTTACCTCCACAAGATGGTCCGGATTAACAAGCTCAAGCCCAGGTGCACCCTCTCTTTGCCTCTTCGGACAAGCAAATAAATATGCAAATGTGCGTCCACCATGTTAGCTAAATCACTAAATCAGCTTGCCATGTCGACATGGCAATGGGGTCCTACTACTTCCATTGTCGGAGCTAGGAGAATATTTAAGATGGATAAAACTTGGAACCAAATTTCCTTGAAGGAGTAATCCGGACATTTTCTATCTAAATATAGTGAAAGGTGTCATACGGAAGAAACGAAAAGGTAAAAAAAAAGTAGGATTCACTCGGAATAAACTGATTTCACTTCACTTACCTAGCTCTCTCTGGGCAAATATTTCATCCGTATTATCCCCCAAGTTTTGTGGACATGCATGGACTGCAAGGTTCGAGGGAGGGATCAACGTAACGTCCCAAGTTATCCAAGTCGTGTTTTCCGACTGAAACCCGTACGTCTGCATGCCGACTCCAGGCAACACCATGCACGTGAGTCAGCCGCCAGGTGTCGCCACGACAAGTACCTCGACCACCGTTACATCGGCGTCGTCGAGAGCCGTGTACTGTTAGAACGCACGTGCGTGATAGAGTCACGTACAGAGGCCAGTATGCAGAGCTGGGTCAGGTGGTCCAAAACGGTCTTGGTTGCACAAGTCAAGATCGACCTGAGTGTAGTGACACGTGTTTTTTCTTCCACGTAGATTTTTTTTTGTTATCCACAATCGACTGGAGGCCAGCATGAACTCACGACGTACGTGCATGCACCTGTAGGCTGTACGTACAGGGAGAGAGAACGAGTCGAAATGCTCGAGCTCTACGTACGCGCGCGTGCATCTTGACCACACAGGTCGCTCGCTCGATCGGGACGCGCTGGACAATGGTTGTTGCTGACCTTTTGACCGTCCTGCGTGGAGGAGGCCGGAGGGGCTCCGTGGGTGCGTACGCTCAGTGACTAGCTGCTGGCCCGGCCGGTTCACAGGATAGCACGGAGATCCTAATTCCTACGCCTTTCGGCGGCTCGGATCACGCGAAGACTTGACCCTCGGGTCGGGGTCGACCGAATCTCCCGCATGCCGTGGCCGTACGTAATCCGATCTGTCGTGGGACAGAAAGTACGTACACACGCACTCGATCGATCGGTGGATCGCCATTCGTCACTCACTATATTTCCTGCTAATTAACTACTCGGTTTGTCAGTTAGGCAGGCATGCTAATCCTGAATCGTAGTCAGCTTCTTCCAGCCGCGAGTCAGCTCCCTGCCTGCCTAACTCCGATCCGGATTCTGGATTCGATCGAGCGTGTGAAAGCATGGAAGCATTGCATATGTACGCTTTGGTACACTCACAAGCAATCTGGCCGCTACTAGCCAGCCAAACCGTGTGAAATGAATCGAATCCAGTTTAATCCTACCGCTCCTCCTACAATCCGATTTAATTGTCGCATGTTTAGACAAATTTTCACGTAAGTCTTGCCTATATTTTCATGGCAACTAAACTCTACTACTTCCTCTAACTCGTTAAATATAAATTCTACTACTTCCTCCAACTCGTTAAATATAAATATAAATATATTGCCTCTTTCCAATCCAATTTAACTATCGACATGTTTAGACAACCTTTCCACTCCCTTCGATCCAAATCTTGATAAATCCGAGTCCATTAGTTTAAATTAGGGAGGAGTACATAATCACTACAGGAATGGAAAGCTACGCCGACGGCCAGTCGCTACGCCGACGGCCAAACATCGGGGCCGTCGGCGTAGCCATCGTCTAGGCCCGCTCCGCCAAGCAGCCGTCGGCGTAGAATTGCCCTCGGCATATCCTATGCTACGCCGACGGCTGCCCTCGGCGTAGCATACGCCGACGGCTGCCCTCGGCGTAGCTATTTTTTATTTTATCTCATTAAACTTTGAAAAATCATAACTAAATCATTCTAATTCGGAAAAATACAAATAATATATCAAAATTTGCAGAAAAATAAGACCTATCTATCTACACTAAAATATTACACATTTATAAATAAAAATTAAGTAAAACATAAGAAATTATATATAGTTTAAAATGGGCATAAAAAATTCAAAAATGATCGAAACAATGCGAAACTTTCGCGTGGTGTTATATTATGTGACATAGTTAGAAGGAAAAATATCAAACTTGGTATATTGATTATGTCTCAAAAAAACCTTCACAAAATGACCTATCTCATTCGAGGTTTCTTGGCTTTCGGGTCAAATGACCAATGTTATGGCTAGAATCAAGACATAGTTTGTGATAATGTGCCCATATTGTGCATACACATGCATCATGGGATGGCGAACAATGTTGCAGGAGAAAGTTTTCCTTTTATGCACCAAAAATCCATTTCCCATTTTCTGAGCACAAAACACGGACGATTTTGTAAAGCAACCACCAAATGGCTAATTCAAAATGGTACCACCATATTTTACAAAAATACTATACCACCTTATATAGACAATGTCCCAATAGGGGAATCCGAAACCTTTCCGTCCACCTCTGGTGAAAAGACAAATTCTCTAGAATCGTGAAAGTGGTCAGTATGAACTACGGTACATGATCCGATGCTCATGTTTTTTACAAAAATCATTTTAGGTTCACAATATGCTATTTTATCAAAGATCCAATGCAAGTTTAGCGAGACTGCCCGAGCTAAGAATCTTCATGCCCGTCGTTCGACAAAGTTTGACGATAATTTAAAAGGGGCATAAAAAATTCAAAAACGATCGAAACAATGCGAAACCTTCGCGTGGTGTCATATTATGTGACATAGTTATAGGGAAAAATATGAAACTTTATATATTGATTATGTCTCAAAAAAACCTTTACAAAATGACCTATCTCATTCGAGGTTTCTTGGCTTTCGGGTCAAATGACCAATGTTATGGCTAGAATCAAGGCATAGTTTGTGATAATGTGCCCATATTGTGCATACACATGCACCACGGGATGGCGAACAATGTTGCAGGAGAAAGTTTTCCTTTTCGTCGCACCAAAAAGGCATTTCCCATTTTCTGAGCACAAAACACGGACGATTTTGTAAAGCAACCACCAAATGGCTAATTCAAAATGGTACCATCACATTTTACAAAAATATTATACCACCTTATATAGACAATGTCCCAATAGGGGAATCCGAAACCTTTCCGTCCACCTCTGGTGAAAAAGACAAATTCCTGCCGAATCGGTAGAAAGTGGGTCAGATATGAACTACAGGTACATGATCCGATGCTCATGTTTTTTTACAAAAATCATTTTAGGTTCACAATATGCTATTTTATCAAAGATCCAATGCAAGTTTAGCGAGGCTCGGCCCCGAGCTAAGAATCTTCATGCCCGCCGTTCGACAAAGTTTGACGATAGTTTAAAACGGGCATAAAAAAATTCAAAAACGATCGAAACCTTCGGCGTGGTGTCATATTATGTGACATAGTTATAAGGAAAAATATTAAACTTGATATATTGATTATGTCTCAAAAAACCTTCACAAAATGACCTATCTCATTCGTGGTTTCTTGGCTTTGGTCAAATGACCAATGTTATGGCTAGAATCAAGGCATAGTTTGTGATAATGTTCCCATATTGTGCATACACATGCATCATGGGATGGCGAACAATGTTGCAGGAGGAAGTTTTCCTTTTAAATGTACCAAAAGCCATTTCCCATTTTCCGATCATAAAAAACGGACGATTTTGTGAAGCAACCACCAAATGGCTAATTCAAAATGCTACCACCATATTTTACTAAAATAATATACCACCTTATATGGACAATGTCCCAACAGGGGGTTCCGAAACCTTTCCGTCCACCTCTGATAAAAAGACAAATTCTCTAGAATCGGTAGAAAGTGGGTCAGATATGAACTACAGGTACATGATCCGATGCTCATGTTTTTTTACAAAAATCATTTTTAGGTTCACAATATGCTATTTTATCAAAGATCCAATGCAAGTTTAGCGAGGCTCGGCCCCGAGCTAAGAATCTTCATGCCCGTCGTTTGACAAAGTTTGACGATAGTTTAAAACGGGCATAAAAAATTCAAAAACGATCGAAACAATGCGAAACCTTCGCGTGGTGTCATATTATGTGACATAGTTATAAGCAAAAATATTAAACTTGATATATTGATTATGTTTCAAAAAAACCTTCACAAAATGACCTATCTCATTCGAGGTTTCTTGGCTTTCGGGTCAAATGACCAATGTTATGGCTAGAATCAAGGCATAGTTTGTGATAATGTTCCCATATTGTGCATACACATGCATCATGGGATGGCGAACAATGTTGCAGGAGGAATGCAAGTTTTCCTTTTCATCGCACCAAAAAGCCATTTTTCATTATCCGAGCGCAAAAAGGGAATTTTCTAAAGCAACCACCAAATAGATAATTAAAAAACGGAGGGTTTGTGATTAGTTGATATGGATATCATATTTGGATTCCTCTCATTTTTCTGATCAATTTAGACATATTATTTGTTAAATTCCGATTTATAGATTTAAAGATATTAATTATTCCATATTAAATAGAAAAATACAAAAAAGTAAAATTATTATATTTTTATTTGAATTCAATAATATTTTTACTTATTCATTAATGTTTATTTAAATAATTGTTTGTAATTTCAAAAAATACAAACATGTGACATGTTGATATAAGGGTTAATAGGATTGGTATCATAGTATTGACAACAATGTATGAATTACTTTGGAAACAGATTCTGAAGGAACGAGGAAGTTAAGCGTGCTGGAGCTGGAGTAGTATTAGGATGGGTGACCTTCCGGGAAGTTCGACCAAGACTGCAATTTAATTAAGTATTAAGTGTAATTAGTGTTAAAAATGTTCAAAGTGAGAGATTAACGAGTCAAACAGTTCAAAGATTCAAAAATTAAGAAAAAAAAATAAAATAAAAAATTTAATTTTTTTAAAAAAATATTTTTGCAACCGGTCGACAAGCTATGCCGACGGCCGCTACGCCGACGGCATTGCCCTCGGCGTAGCATACGCCGACGGCATTTTGATACGCCGACGGCCTCTATGTGCTCCGCCGAGGGAGCCCTTTGCCGAGGAGGCTACGCCGAGGGCAGCCGTCGGCGTAGCATACGCCGAGGGCATTTTAGGCTACGCCGACGGCATTTTGCCCTCGGCGTAGCGCGCGCGTCCTGTAGTGAATCTTGCCTAAACACCCACAGCAATTAAATTGGATCGGAGGTTGTAATATTTTCCTGGCAACTAAATTCTACTACTTCCTCCCAACCCGTTGAATATAAATGTGTTGCCTAGTTTCTTTCCATTATATCGGTCTTTTGATAAAGTTGGCTAGTGTATAAAATTTTCACTATAGGAACGCATCACTACGCTGAGCCCAGAAGCCGTCTCCATAGGCCAGATTGTTGTTCGCGTTGCACAGTGTCAGTTTAGACTAGTTATTAGCCATCGACGTAGTAAAGCTGTCGGCGTAGACGGCTACGTTAGATGTGCCCCACATGATGACAAATGGACGTTTGGAGCCGTGAGCCTAGTTTCCTTATATCTATTTATTTTTCATAAAAAAATAATTTTTAAAAAATTCCCTTTTCAATTTTTTGAATTGTTTGACTTGTTAATCTCACACGTGAATTATTTTAAATCTAAGTATGTTTAATCTTTGGTCAAACTGCACTAATGGTTAAAACTTTTCGATCGATCACTCAGAATGAGCTTCTGATAAAGAAATTAGATCTTGTTGATAATATTACCATATCAACCCCATTAACTCTTGGATCATGGTGTCACACGTCTTTATTTTTTAAATTTAAAACAATTATTTAAGTAAAAAAATAAATAAGTAATAATAATATTGTATTCAAATGACAATAAAATAAATATGTTTTGCCTTTTTCTATTTAATATGGAAAAATTCATATCTTTAAATCCGTAAATCGGTATCTGACAAATAATATGTCTAAATCGATCAGAAAAATGAGAAGAATCCAAACATGACATCCTATCATATTTTTAATCATGCATCATGTATTTTTAAATAAAATTTATTTGATAGTGTTCAAATCTTAAAAAAATCATGTTGTGAGTCTAAAAATGGTCAAAACGGCGGGCACGAAGATTCTTAACTAGGCGATAAGTATCGCTAAACTTGCAATGGGTCTTTGAAGAAACATCATATTGTGAGTCTAACAATTATTTTTGCAAAAAATCATGAGAATTAGATCATATACCCGTAGCTCAAAATGGACCCACTTTCTATCGATTCGGTAGACATTTGTCTTTTTCATCAGGGGTGGACGGAAAGATTTTAGATATCAAGGTTGGGACATTGTCCATTTAAGGTGGTCTAACATTTTTTTAAATGGGTTGGTAGCATTTTAAATAATTCCTTTTGTGGTTGCTTCACAAAACGCCTCGTTTTTGACACTCGGATAATAGAAAATAGCTTTTCTGTGTGACAAAAAGGAAAATTTCCTCCTGCAACAATGTTCGCTAGACCAAGAAGCACATGCATGCATAATATGAGCATGGTATCACAAACTATATCGCGATTCTGGTCATAACATTGGTCATTTGACCTGAAAGCCATAAAACCTCGAACATGATAGCTCATTTTGAGAAGGTTTTTTTGAGATGCAATCAATATACTAAGTTTGCTATTTTCCTTGCAAATATGCCATATAATATGACACCACACGAATGTTTCACATTGTTCGGACCGTTTTTAAATTTCTTATATCCATTTCAAACTATGGTCAAAACGGCGGGAATGAAGATTCTTACCTAGGGGACGAGATTCGCTAAACTTGCATTAGATTTCTGAAGAAACATCATATTGTGAGGCTAAAAATTATTTTTGCTAAAAATCATGAGCATTAGATCATGTACATGTAGTTCAAACTGGACCCACTTCCTACGGATTCGATAGACATTTGTCTTTTTCATCAGGGGTGGACGGAAATATTTGAGATATCTTGGTTGGGACATTGTCCACGTAATATGGTCTAGTATTTTGAAAAATATGGTGATAGCATTTTGAATTAGCCCTTTGGTGGTTGCTTCACAAAATGTTCCGTTTTTTGCACTGCTGCAACATTGTTCGCCAACCCAAAATGCACATGTGTGCACAATATAAGATTTTTTGTGTGACGAAAGGAAAACTTACTCCTGCAATATTGTTCGTCAACCCAATATGCACATGCGTGCAAATATAGGGTGGTAGCATTTTGAATTATGCATTTGGTGGTTTCAAAAAAGTCCCATTTTTGGCACACGTATAATGGAAAATGTGTTATACGAAAATATATGTATTTTTTTTATTTTATTCAACAAAAATATGTAATATTTTATTTTAGTTAGTTAGATATTATTTTTCTGGAAATTTTGATACATTATATGTATTTTTCTGAATTAGAATAATTTAGTTATGAATTTTCTAGTATTAATATGGAAAAAAGGGAAAATAGCTATGTCGATGGCATATCTTGATGCTGTCTCATCGCCGTCACGGCCTATCTACTACGCCGACGGCCCTGTATACGCTGACGGCTGTTGTTGGCCTATCCCATTCTACGCCGACGGCCAAACTAGGCCGACGGCCGGTTTACTCGGCTGCCCGCCTCGAGGCCTACGCCAACGGCCCCGACATATAGCTGTCGGCGTAGAGTTTGATCGTCGGTGTCTTGATTTGTTCATGTAGTGTTTTATGGTATCAGAGTCGAGAGATCTTGAATTTAAGATCATGCTCATGCAATATTAAGAAAAAATAAAAAAATCGGCGGCTAACACCGAACCCACGCTAAGAACTAAAATAGGCTAGACATTATTTACTTTCTTTTCATCATATCGGCATTTTGATAAAGTTGGCTAGTGCATAAACACTTTACAACCTAAATTACTTGTGACGGATTTAGGAAAAAATATTGCCAAAAATCTGTTTAAGTTCATTTAATCAGTGACAAATATCCAGGATGATTTAACCTAAGGATGGCAGTGGGTACCCTTTACCCTACTTAGTACAAAAAAAAATGAACTAAGTTTTAGCAAAACATCATATTTTGAGAAAACTAGTTTATTTATTTGAACTAGGCTAAACTAGTGGTTACCCTAAAGGTCGGAAGTTCCATCTATAATTTAACATGCGATAAGTACTTTGGATCGGAGCGAGTAAGTATATGTTGAAATTTCAGACACTTGGATTTGTATTTGTACTTCTTCTCCACCCCTTGTGCATATGCATGTATGTTTGTTTGGTTGTTTATGGAGTAGTTTCTTTTGAACTAAGTGGCACAAAACTACTATACCAACAGTTAGCTAGTGTGCATGCTTCTTCCACACGGTTAACACATGCTCTAGCCAGGACTTTTAGAACGATATTAGCACCGCCCAAATGTAATGGGGTTTCTTTTCCTCATCGGGGCATCGATTCTGAGGACCTTACGTGGACCATCATGCACGTGCCACAGTATATACGTACGAATATATATGCTGGGATATAGCAGCATCATGCAAGCTAACAACAACCATGTATGTACCTGATGCATTTTTGTGAAGTCTCCAGCCGGTCGTGATTCGAATACCAGGATTTGTTCTCACACATATATACACTTGATAAAGTTTCTGATAAGGACTTCCACGTTATACGTACATTCGATATTTTGTTAATAATTTGAGGAAACAAAGAACAAGGCACTGATTCAACAATAATGTTTCTGTACTATAAGGTGCCAAGTGTTCTTATGGATGAAGTAGGTTTTGTTTTTTCCGGGACTTTGGGTATGTTTCTTTTCTTGAAGAACTCTTTTTTAAATAATGAAGTGATTGGCTTTTTGTAAAGAAAATAGGATATTCCCCTTGCTATCGGTATGAGTTCTTGATTAAAAGAATCTGATATGTATATATTTGTAGGGCGAGACACATACTACAATGGGCGGGACAAAGGGCCGCGATCTTGCGAAGGTGAGCTTACTCGAAATAAACATGTCCTTAGTGCGGATTGCAGGTTGCATTTATTTTTTCTTTTAAGATTCTAATTAGTTCACTAATCTTTGACTCGTGTTGATTTGATTTTACTGTGCTTTGGTTTAATTTTATGCGAGCACAAAAAATAGCTAAAAGATATATCTTGAGTCATGGTGATGTATGTATTATCAATTTTGTCTGGTGTTTGTTATTTCAAATGGAAGCTTCGTTACTCTACGAACCTATATAAACTGTTGTTTACCCAAAAAAAAAAAAAAGAGTAGCCTCAGAACCTATTCTCAGCATGGCTAATTCGGACATTTAAGAAACCTACATAATCGACAAATAAAGCTATGGCTCTATGTTTTTTTCTAGAGGAGCTATGGCTGATCTATGTAACGCACACAATATCGCACTGCCTCCTTAGTGTGGGC
Organism: Avena longiglumis; assembly: GCA_030063025.1. NCBI lineage: Eukaryota > Viridiplantae > Streptophyta > Magnoliopsida > Poales > Poaceae > Avena > Avena longiglumis. The sequence goes on from CP125977.1 coordinate 503,890,099, forward strand.
GCTCTTGCCTAAGAGGTCCCCATAGTGCTAGTAGTTGTACTCAATTAGAGTCGGAACATTTGAGAAACCATAGATCTTATTCCACATTGTCCACAAATAGGAGAATATATATATGACCCCCCTTGTAAATATTTCACTTTTAGGGAAGCCTGGAAGTGGAAGGAATAGACGCATACGGTTCTATTCCTACATGCCCTTTGCAAGATTGCCAATTGCCATCCACATATAGAAATGTTGGCTAATAGCTATCTAGAGTAGACCATTACATTGACCGTCTGGAGGCCTCTTCTGGTAGACCTCTTCCTTTCTGCCGATCATATCCATGACCATATTCTAGATGCTTTGCTTGATTTTGTGTAGGTGATATCACAAATCAACCTTACCAGCTGCATTATTTTTGCCACAGCTTCATTTTTTTCCCAAGGAAAGGTAAATGTTTGGCATCTCAATATATTGATACGTAATACTGTAATATGTTTAAAGTTTGTGACCGAGACATCACCGCACCATACACAACGCAATCCGTCTACACTAGTCGGGTGTAGGAAACACCTAGTCGAGACACCCTCCTCTGACCCATGGTAGAGACTCGTCCCAAATCGCGGCAAGCAAGCTAGCGGTGTTGGACCTTTTGTTGTCGAAGATTGCTACACTGCGATGCTTCTAAATTGACCATGTTGTGAGCATGATCACGGAAGATGTAACCTTGTGCAAGGCGTCGTGGGGTGCATTGGAGAGCCTGCGACCAACGGTCTGTAAATTCGTCCTCAACAAGTAGCTTGTCCTTGGATCAGATCAAAGATATCACAACTTGGCAACGTGTCTTTGAGAAAGTGCATCATGTTAGGAGGTGGGTCATAATTTCCTTAGACTGGTCGCATAGCAAGCACCGTGGAAGATGTTGGAGACCATGTGTCACAAAGCCTATCCTTGGTCGAACATCCATCGCAGGCATGCCAGACGAAGAACTTGAACCGAGAGAAGCACATGTGTGCAAAATGATCTTCCAAGACCTCAATACATTGGCCTCGTGGAAAAGGGTATTGTAGCAGGACTTGGACGAGTATTGACTTGTGGTCGACGACGCAACACAATAGGTCTGACACAGTCGATAGCTTCATGTCTGGATGCTCACTAGGAGTCGTACATCGTACCATAGGGTCAACAGACTTAAATCATCTCCAACATACCCCATATAGAAGTCCCTATCCCTACAAACCATCATTGCTCCCTAAAAAGGAGCAAATGCAAACAACAACATAGTACCTAAGCAACCCCATATCCTAGGGACCTCATAGAAACACAATACTTCTCCCATCCATATAGGAATGAAGTCCCCAAACGCACCCCTCCACTTCCTCATCGCACGCGGGTAGGCCAACGACTCGCTGAAATCCCCCTTCCGTCGCCATTCTGGCCCGCTACCATTTTCTATGGTGTTTCCCTTTGCCTCCCCACCACTCCCCTTACACCCCACCACCCTTCCCAGACCCGATTTTGTCTAGAGAATATCTTCATGGCCGCATCGAGCTCCGGCTCCATTTCCATGGTGGCAAAGCTTTCCTACCGTCACCGCACCCCGGCGTGACATCGCCCCATGAGGTATCTCGACGTCGCTATCCTCCTAGTGAGCATGCTGCCACCTTCATGGTCTCCTAACATGCCAAGGAGCATTATGATTCACTTATTCCATCGGCATCAACAGGAATGCCACCTCCAATTCCAACAAGGTATAGTTTCAAGATTTTGCTTCATTTTTAGTTATTCCATAATTATGCCTGTATGATTTGATTTAGACATTGTCCTCTAGGAATCATCATATGTATACAATTTTTGGGGTATGATAATAGAGTGGCAACATTTTCTCAATGTCAAAATGCGTGTTTTAGAAGATTTGAACTTCACCATCGACATAAAGAAGAAGGTCGAAGAAAATCTTGAGCTATCTCTTGAGACGACCAAGAAGATTGGGGAAGATAGAAGAACATAAGAAGAAGATAGAAGAAGATGAAAAAAATGATTGAAGAAGACATAATGCAAATGGAGTTTCATATATCCGTTATTGTTCATGATCACAAGACCAGCTCGGATGTAGGCAAAGAAGATCAAGGGATATGCTCTTGAGAAGGAAATATGCCTCCAATATGCATTTGGAGCAATTGTTATATTACTCCCAATTATAGTTGCAATGTTTGGATTACTTATATGCACTTGGTAGTTATTTGTTGGATCAATATGTTGCATCCAACACATAAGATAAGGGACTACTTTTTTAAAATCTGCTGGAGACAATGAAATTGAACTCCCTAAATTTTTCCATGTTTAGTCTATAAAGCTGCTTTAGGGAGTCAAAATAAAGGGACTCTACTCAATATGCTCTTAGCATGCCCCTAATATCTGCAACCTAATCACGGTTCATAAGTGCCTCCCACACAGTCTGGCACTTTCTAGTGCCCTACGAGATGAGACCCGGGACATTTGGTGCCAACTCCCGTATGCATGTCCCAGTGAGTTCCCGCAGCGGTTTAGAAGAAGTTTGTGTGTAAGATGCCATGCATTTTGCGACAGTGTTCTTGGTGAGTGAACCTGTGACTCCGATAAACTTTATTCTTGGTTGTGCTCTTTGAGATCACATCTCAATTTCGAGGGTGAAAAACCTAGTTCTGACATTTGGTGGTTGTACCTCACAATGGAGGCTACCTAGTCGCTTCCTTGTTGAAGTCTTTGTCTAGATATTGGACCTTCCCTAGGGTGAAAGCCTAGTGTCTAACCATGTTGGTTAGATCGGACGACGACAATATTTGTGCAGTGTTATTTTTTTGGAGGCGTCATTTGTAGAATCTTTTTCAGAGTCTAGGTACCTACCCCCATTGGTGGTGTTCTTTCTGCTCCGATTCTCTGATTGCTCTGACATTATCTTTTTTTTTTATGTGCATCCTTAGTGTCTAGACTTGATCTGAATATTATGTTGTTACAGAGACTCGGTGTATTTGGTATCAACTTGATGCTAATATATTCCCTTTATCGAAAAAATTAAATGGGGTTCACTTCACACTAGAAGTGAGCAAAACACTTTGTTCAAAAAGAAGTGAACAAAACACATTCCTAACCTGATGATTTTTTTTAATAATGAGTGTTTTATTACTTAACAGGTTTAAGCATTACACCCCTCTGCATAACTGACATGCACACAACCGACACAAATTCGAAGTCCAACAAAAAGCAAAAAACAAAGCGAATTACAAGAATCCTCACATCATATGAAAACGACTAAGAATATGGAGGGCCTAAGATCGCGCTGCCATCCATGTCGGGGAAAAATATCCTTTGCCGTATCCTCCAAACATACACAGACCTTCGTAAATAGGTCTCTCCACTCCACACGATGTCCTTTGTAAATAGGTATCTCCACTCCACACGATGTAGAGGTGACCATGAACAGAGAATAGCAGTGTATCTATAGATAACCTGTGTAAGAGAAGACAATTTATTATTAAAAACCTTATCATTTCTTTCTAACCTGATGCATGGGAACAGATCGGAATAATCGAGATATTGTCGACCAAAGAATCATATCATTGTTTTTGCTTTGGTAGACCTCGTTTGGAAGAGAAGTTTCTCTATATAGATACCTGTCCCCGGTCTCTGCATCCACATGACACAGGCAAGAACCAAGTAGGATTCCACTCTATCTATTGATAGTCCTTCAAGTTATTTTATATATTGTGAATCAAAAATCAAGAAATAACCTTTTGATGTGAAGGAAACCTCATTTAATATGTAGGGAAGAATATTTTGGTCCTGCTTGGAATATAGCCTAGATATGCCAATGAGAGAATCTGATGTGATGTACAGTTTGTAACTGTGCATAGCTTCGTCACCTCCCTCAGTGCAATCTCTGTTATAACTTCTCAGAATATATGGTAAATATTTCTCCTCCCACCCATAGATCCATTTTTCTTGCCCTTCCTTTTATAGGGAACTGTTAAGTATTCCTAACAGAAAAGGAGGAGCTGTCTTGCAGTAGATGAGAAGTTTATAGCTCCAAGCAATTATGCTATACCTGATCTTCTCCTTTTAGATTCTGCTCAACTACCCTTTTCTTGTCTCTTTTGGCCAGCCTGATTGATTGCAGGTGGGCACAATCTAAATCAATAATGCTACTGGTTCCTAATCTGCTAGTAGGACAGAGAGCAGGGAGGAAACTAGTGATAGGTTTTGTCCTGCATCTAAAGGGCAAGCCCCCTTTGGGATAAACAAACATAAAGGCTGGTCTTGGGAGAGGCAGCCAACCATGCTAGTATGATTGTTAGTGGCATCCAATGCACACACAACAAGATGTACTCCTACCTGGAATTGCTTTCATGAGCATTAGAAGGCTGGAGAAGCGTAGCTTTTTCTGCTACTTGCTAGCCGAGCTTAAGGCAGAAGTTTTCAGCAGCAGCAAGTCAGATATATGCAGTACTATTCCGGCTTCTTTCCTGAAAGCTATGTGGCAAGGATCAGACCGTCAGTTCCGGAACAAAACTGGTGCGGATTCCATGCCAGCACTCAACCATCAGAGTTAGTTAATCGTTGTGATCGGGTTAAGTAACTGAAGAAACTATGCAGTATTGCAGACAGTTGAGCAAGATGTTGCTTTCAGGCTGCCCCACATAAAATTAACGGTGGTGTAAAATACTAGTGCAGTTATGGTCAGATGACTTGTCGAGATCGATGAAGGATACATTTCATTTAGTTGTACGTGTCGATCTAATCACTGCTTGACACTGTCTGCACTCAGCTTTTGTTTACAAATGGTCGGTCATGTTCAGGCCGGCTGCAAAGGTTCAGGTCGCGTGAACTGACGGCAGGTAGCACATGAGCGAGTAATCTTAGTTCATAGCTGCATCATCATGAAGGGAAATATACAAGGAAGCAAAGCACACTGATTAGAGCATCCGCCAACGGCTCTAAGCGGTTGACTTAAGACTAATCAACAGGCTTACGTTTGTCAGTTTGTATACCCCCTTTCGAAAGGAAAAAAAAAGGTTTGTCAGTTAGTGAAGCCATCGGAGGTGTCAGATTTTCTTCTCCTTATCCTAGGACTTGCGAGTATTATAGGGAGTAGTTTACAGGACGGATCGCGACAAAGCTGAAAATTTAATTCCTAGGATAAGGAGTGGAAAACCTGATGGCTTTCGATGGCTTGTTCTGATTCCACAGGCTGTCTCTCTCTTGAGCAGTTCTCAGCAGAGATAAGATGTGAACCCTTCGCCTTGCAACACACATTGAGCAGAATCTTAAGCAGCAAGGACTTCCGAGTCTTAACCAGTAAGAAAATTCAGTGGCGCCATCCACACTTTTATCTTAACCTTTTGCTAAGAAAGTATGTACTGTAGTAGTCTTCTGTACTTAAAGTACCTTTCGTAACCAAGTAGCTGACTGAGTGCACCAGATAATCACCATTTCGTTGCACGGTTCGGACATTTTATCTGAAGACCGAAGAAAATTAGGCCTGGCTGAGCCTGAGTGCCGCAATAAGCTGCCTTTGGTGTTCCTGCAAATCATGCAGCGCTGAGTAGTTTCTCCTTGTCCTACTACGTACCTAGTCCTGTCGTTCTTCTAGCTCTCTGCAGTCTGTAGAGCAATCTGGCTCCAAACAGGGGCGTGCGAGCTCTGAAGAAAACGACATTCAGACCATGCAGTCTCAGTTAGATCCTGTATTCCTGTCTAGTTCTTGCACAGCTTTCACGTCTTCTTACTGCTGTACTACAACGATATCAGCGCTCGCCATTGCAGCCGATCCTACTGCTGTACTACGTACAATGATATCAGCGCCCGCCATTGCATTCCTCAACAACAAAAAATTGAAAAAAAAAGGCGGTGCTGACTTCAGTTTGTCCAGGTGGATGGGCCGCACTGGGAACCAACAAGACAGAGCATTCGTCATGGCCTCATCCCTAGATATGGTCTCGCAGGTGCAGCCCAGGTGACGATGGGCTGCAGCTGGCTTCTCCTGACTTCCTCTGATCGAGCTCTGACTCTCGAGAGATTGCACGTTCGGCACGTGAAGATTGCACGTTCTTATGTCAGAACATTTTCTCTCTCTGGCGAGCGGTCCGAGACGCGGCTGAAGCGGGAGAGTGAGGCTAAGGCTCCGTTTGTTACAGCTTCCGCTGCAGCTTTTGGCTCCAAAAGCGCTACTGTCAAACAAACAGCAGCAAATAGCAAAGCGATTGTGAGAAGCGCGGCCGCGAAATACACTGCGAGCGCACCGCGAGGCAAAGCTAGGAGAGAGGTGCTTCCCGCAGCTTTTGCTGCTTCCTGAGTTGCCGTGGACCGAATTGTCCTCTACACTTCTGCCTAATTACAAATAAACTGCCATTCCGAGTCAACCAAACCCCACGAACCCATCCCCTCGACCTGCCTGTCCCGTTCTCTCCCCTTCGCTCCTCGGATAGGATTCCAATGCCGCCGCCGCCGTTCGTGTCGTCTTCGCCGTCCCCTACAGCGCGGAGGCCGGGATCGTCGGCCGCACTCGGAGCGCGGAGGCGCGTCACGGCCGACCTCGAGCACGGAAGTTGGAGCTCGGTCGTCCCTGCGCAGCTGGGGTGGCTCGTCGCCGGCCCCTCGAGCGCACGGAGGCGCACTCGCCCAAGATTCGGCGGCAAGCCTCCTCCGATGGCCCCGCCTCACTGGGGCGTCGAGGGCCGCAAGCAAGGCCGCTGCAAGCAGGGAAGCAAGGGGAGGCGGACCTGGGGACGCGGGGACCGGAGAGGTCTGCGGCGCTGCTGGCGTGGGCTGCCACACGCGCGCGTGGCGCGAATCCTGGCGTAGGGCGGCGGGGTGCATGGCTATGGGGCGGCGATTCATGGGCGTGGGGCGTCGGCGGAGATTCATGGGTGCGGGCGTGGTGGCGATTCACAGGCTGGGGTGGCGGCGGTGCTGGCGTGTGGCGGTGATTTCAGGCAAGGCGGTCAGGGACCGTAGTCGGGATCCAGATGGAGCTCGAGCTCGTATCCAACAGACACCTCTTTTTTATTTATTATTTTAAACAAATAATACTAAGATAATGTTAGTGATGTGTACACTTTGGTAACGGAAATTTTGGAACATGTGTATATGCGGTTTACCTCCAAAAAAGTTAAAAAAAAAGCTAATCAAACACCTCAAAATTGTGGATCCGTTGCTAATTCAGACCTTAAACGCAATAGTTAAGTAAAAGAACTGTTAAAAACAACTAATTTATTTTAAATCAACATTTATACAACATCTTCTGCACTCAGGGGCATTTATGACATTTCAGATATAAAACCAACAACAACAGCCGTCAACAGCACTTTTGCCAAACACCAAATCTTTACTTCCAACAACTACTTCCTACAGCTGATTTTTCACAGCTGATTTTCAACAGCTACGGCCCAAACAAACACAGCCTAAAACTGTGGTGGCCGACCGAATAGTAGAATCTGAACAAGGGTTTTAGATGTGTAGCGCAAATTCACCGAGTCCAAGGAATTAAACCGTGGAGAGAAATCTTGGCAGTGGTCCTTTCTTTGACAAAATGATGGAAGTGATGAACCATACCCAAAGCTGTACCACATTGGACTTCCCGTATTACGGTTAGTTTGAAAAGAAATCCCTGCAACGATACTCTGTACTGTCAGTAGGATTGCCTTGTGCTTTTGCGAGAAAGAAAGTGTCAATATATATAAATAGTATATCCTTAGACCAGGCTTTCGTCTCGCTATATTAATATAGCCAATCACACGATACAACGAGAACGTTGAGGCCGTAGCACAACCAAGCCCAAAAGAAGAGAAAAGGAACAAAAGCCAACATTGGTAGCTCGACAAAACGAAGACGGCCCTCAACCACTGCGCCCTCCGGAAAAGTCCCACCATTCTCCTGTCATTTCGAACCGCCGCGTACCGAGCAACACCTTCAGCAAGGGATGCGACGACGACGCCACTGCTGCCCGAACCAGTCCTAGGGTTTCCTCCGGTACACTGAAGGGGGTGGAGAGGGGGAACTCGATGCCCTTCAGGAAGGGATGGTGACACCCACATGCGTCACCAAGTCGGTGTCGGACGGGGCCGACAGGGATTTCGCCCACCCCTAAACAACCAACACACCGGACAGTCCGAAACGCTCCACCACACCCACCGCCAACCAGCACACGCCGCCATGGAAAAGGAGCCAACTTCGTCATCTCCTTGAAGATCTCGGCGCAAGGTCTCGAGGCACAATCGAAGGTGGCAATGGTCACAAGGGGGGAGTAGCATCACAGTCGCACGGGAGGGAACTACCTCCACCGCCATGGCAGTAGCCGACCAGACGCAGCAACAGGGGCACACCAGGTCTCGGGCTCGGCCGATCCCAGATGGGCCCATAAAGCACTCGTCGCCACGATGCGGCAAGGGAAGCCGCAATGCCTCCATCGCCCCACCTCACCTCTAGAGAGCCTCAAGGGCGAGCACAGGAGGCCGGCCCGCCCCAATCCATATGGGGCCCGATTGGGCCTAGATCTAGGACGAACAAGGCTAGGCCGACCGCCATGGCTGCACCTCCCAGTCCCGTCGCCAATGCCGGCGCCGCCGCACTCCAATCCACCCAGCACGCGGGTTTCATGCTGACGTGCCGGACCGCTGCCGTGCAAGCTGCTCCGCCGCCCTTCGGGGTGCCCGCCTCTCTCTAAGCACACGGGAAAAGACCAGCCTGCCGCCACCAGCACCGCTCGGGAGACTCCCGGCAGCCCACGCCGGCGGCGACAGAGGAGAAAGGGAAGAGGGGGGTTGGGGACGAGGTCAGGGCGGTGCCCGCCCGTCGCCCGCGGGGGCGAGAGCGGGTATGTCAGGTTAACGTGTTCCCTCTGATCCACCTTCTTTGCTACCCTCACTATGCATTTTTCTACTGTATATATCTAGTATATACTGAATATCCATTTAGTTTGTGCATAAATCATAAGGAAACACGGTGAATGAGCAATGAAAACCACTTCCCGTATAAGTACAACACCTAAATAGCTAGTAAAGATGCTCTAGTAGTTCAACCACGTTAACAAGCATGATAAAGATAAAGACGATCTAGTCCTTCTTAATATGGAACATCTTTTTTTATTTCTTTTGCTCGCGCTTGATTGATGAAGCCTTGCGAATTGCTCCCCATACTCCCATGATAGAACTTCTTCTTTGTACTTGTCTTCATATATCCATGATTTTTTCGAGATCGATCACCTTAAACTTGAACTTCAATTCTTTTTCCGAGTGTTGATCCATTTTGAATAAACTCATTGCACTCTGTCTTGATCAAACTTGAATCATCTTTTTTTAACACGATTCCAATAGGGTATATGTTCATAACACATTGAATATCTCTTTGTACATTGCTTATTCTTCTTCATTTCTTCATCCTTCAACCTTGAAGCCAACACATGGTCCAAGCGATGTCAATAAACAATTCCTACAAGTACAACTCAATGCAAATATTAGTTTTTAGAGATTGTCATTAATTAAGAAAATCACACATGAGAAACACATGCACTTTCACCAGTCTAGAGAGAAAGGAGACCAGATTCTACGACAGACAAGGCCGGTCTTCCTATGTTGTAGATGACAGAATAAGTTAGTGAGGTAGTTCTGTGGAACTGCTGCCCCGGTGTCGAGAGGAGAAATGAGGGTGTTTTTATGGGAGGTTACCGAATAGAGAAGGTGATACATTTACAAATTTCTCCACAATTGTTGAAGTAGACTATAGTGAAACCATAGTTCTGTACCTAGGAGATCCTCGACCAACATGACCAAACAATCATCCCCATCGGTTCTCCCAGCAACTTTAAATCCGTCGCCGGTGTATGCAATGACTCTTTGGCAGCTGGTGACTGTGAAATACTACCATTTTTATCCACATTTAAACCAGATATTAGTCCAATAATTGATAAAATATTTTTCGAGCTTTGCCGCTAATCACTAATTATTGCATTGATGTGCAAATCCTTCTCTTTTATTTTTGTACTTACAGAAATGGACACTTTTATGGGAAAATATGGAGTAATTAATGAAGAATCACGTTTTGCCAATTTTCCCAAATCAAAGGGCTCATGAAGAGGCGCGCTCAGAAGCTTTAACGACCAAAGGTACGACGACGACCCGCCCATACCGTCCGGCCGTACCAAGTGCCACCGCCTTCGTCGAGTCAAACCGAGTACACCTATATATAATTACCATCGGAGCTACCACAAACCCTGACACGAGCAAAATTTATTCACTAGAAACACATTTGAGGAGAGGAGATCCATCCTAAAGCCGTCGCCACCATCGCCATCTCCATAGTCATCCCTCCATCTCCATCTTCATTTCCCCATCGTAGCCATAGTCATCTACTTGTAATCTTTAATATCATCACGATTGCCGACATTGTAAGATTATTTGATATTTCTCTCTTATGAATTTTTATATAATATTTATGATTGTTGATCTTATCATGAGTGAGTAGTCCTCACGGGTTACGGTCTAAGGCATAGCCTAGAAGCGGCATGGGCATCTCTTGACATGGAAATATTTGGTTGTGATTGCAATAGTAGATTTGTATTTGTATCTTCGTCTCTTATCTTGATACAAGGACTTATTAGGTATCCAAATTCACGAGGACTGATACAGGTAATGAGGTAAGACGAATGATAATTGGCTCCTACGCGTGAGATCCAATGATAGCAAGGGGAGTGCATTAGTTTTTTGAGATCCATTTGAGAATTACGATGACGTCACTATTCATAAACCTTTGGTTTTTTATTTAATAACCGCATAGCCCAGCACGACTGAGGTGAACTGGTTGGACAAATGTCTATGTGTCTTGCAAGACTGTAGTAATTATGGACGCATCGCCCATATTGCCTATCTAAATTAGATCATAATTCATAAATGGGCTAAGTATAATTTTTATCACATATATGTATGCAAAATTGCATGTGAATCCTTAGCCCTGGCTTATCTTCATCCACTGGCACACAAATGATACGAACTAAACGTGAAGGTCCAGTAAACGAATATACTACGAGTTCTTAAGGTCTTGTTCAAATAATCTTAAATCAAACAAATTTTTCTCATGATTCGATAAACCTAGGTCTTTTAGGGAAGAATAAGCTATAATACATCCATAATCTCCTCGAAACAGGCATACGCCCAGCTATATAAATATAGCCAACAACATTAAGACCGCTGCTGGGCCAGACAGCACAACGCCCAAAAAAAAAGAGAAAAGGAAACAGAAAAGAAAAATAAGAGAAAACAAAGCTGACGATAGTGGCTCAATGAAACCGAGAATGACCCGCAACCGCTGCGTCCTCTGGAGAATTTCCACCACGATCCTAGCGCTCCGAAGCGTCGCGTATCAAGCATCACCTCCAAGAAGGGAAACGACGACAACGCCGCTGCTGCTCGGACTAGTCCTAGGGTTTCCTCCGATACGCAACGGTAGGTGGGAAAGAGATACACCCGATGACGAGGTTTGATCTCATCAATGCCCATTGTTATGGACTTGGATTTTGGAGAAGATGGGGATGTTGGAGATCGTGGAACGGTTACCAAACAAGCAACACGGGGACACAAGGTTTACCCAGGTTCAGGCCTCCGGAGGGAAAACCCTACTCCTGCTTGTCTGCTCTTGATTACGGCGGAACTGGTGATTACAGGGGTGCGCAGATGCAATCTGGCGTGGAGGTGTGTATGCGAAAGTATGAGTTGAGAGATCTAGATATGTAGATCTGTTGTGGTCTAGTCTATCAGGGGTGCCCTTCTCGCTGGCCCCTCCTAGCCTTTATATATGGGGAGGCTAGGTCTCAGGTACCGATACGAGTAGGTTACAAGTTGTATTCAAACTCTAGTCTTGAGCTTTCCTTGTCTTTTGCGCTTGGGAGTCCGTGTCCATATGGGCTTCATAGCAGCCGAACCGTCATAGGCGTCCTGGACCTCAGTAAATCGTCGAGTGGGCCTTCTGTTGAGCTGGACTAGGTAGGATAACATCGGGTACCCGTAAGGCATAACCATGTCAGTAGCCCCCGAGTGTTCAGTCGAATCGTAGATTCGGCCGAGGACTCTTCAATCTTTTGGGTATAGTTGTTTTTGTTCATCAAAGAATGATTTGAGTGTGTAGGGATTGTTGATGCGTGTGCCTGACTCTCCCGACGGATCGGGGTCAGTTAACTGTCTTAGGAGAAAACAACACGATCTTCTTCAGATTCGAGTCCCTCGACTCGAACCCGGAACAAATGCTCGCGTAATTCAACTTAGGCCGTTGAGGACTTACAGGAGTAGAATTCTAGTAATTTTCAAATGATGTACCCAACGCGTCCGTCAGGATTTTCATCGCGCCTGGCATGGATTATTACTAGCAGAGCGCAGCTGTGTGCGTTGCCAGACCATCAGATGGTATCTGTAGGTCTTATCTTTGCGTCGTAGACACAACATCCGAAATTTTATCACCGCGGAGGTGTTTCGGGTGGCCAAGGAGGATGTTACTCACTTAGCGTTGACTGGGACAGAGTTGCCGAAAAGTTTTTGCATGCTGATCCGAAGGATCGCACTCGAAGAATTCATAGGGTGCGCGACCAGCGCTCCCTATGGGAGCGGCCCCCGAGTGTCTATTCGAGTCGTAGACTCAAGCAGAGACTTTAATTCAGTCTTGTTTGGCTTCAGGTCCGTAGTACACCATTTGTTTCGGATGCTTGAATCAATCCTCCCTATGGGAGTATGTAACACCCTCAGAATCGACCCTATGCAAGTTTCAGCGATTCCCGCCAAAACCCGCATAGAAACGATTCAAAGGTGCCCACCTGGCACTTTCGTGCGGGTGGAAAACAAAGTAATAACATTACACAACAGTCCTCGATGGGACCCACAGAACAGATATATATACAACAGCGACTCAAAGAGTCAAGAATACAGATATAATATACGAAGATCCAAATCACCTTGAAAATGATAGAGCGTCCGGCTACGGACAAGATGCAAATGGGGCTAAGAGCCCTGAAGAATAACCAATGGCGTCCATAACCCTGCCCAGGCCAAGCCGGAAGGGTAACCCTGCTAACGACGTCGATCTCAAAACCTGCTCAAACAAAAGGGGTGCCGACAAAGGGCGAAGGAAAAAGAGAGAGCGATCAGTACTGAGGCCAGTACACGGCAAGGCTAGAATTCGGCGGTCCTCGCCTACATAGGTATGGTGGACTGAAGCGGCAGCATGCACTAAACAACCTATAGAGACTCGATACAACTGGCGGCTATCAGAGAGGGGTAAGAAAGACCTATTCGGAGATAACCTGACACTACCATCAAACAAACCCATCCTGGCGTTTCCCCCTCGAGACCAAACGAGGAAGTCAACCGAGTAACTCACACAGTTGGCAGTTTTATTTATCCAGTTATCGTTGCAGCAATTACTAGTCAAATATAGATAGTAATCCTGATAAAATAAGCAGTGGGCACTTTTATTTGACCATTCCATTGTAGTTGCAACACTTACTAGTCAGATACAATTAGCATGAGATAACGCAAAACCCAGCAGTTGTTGGTACTTTTATTTAGCCATTCCGTTATAGTTGCAATACTTACTAGTCAGATACAATGGTCGCCAGCGACAACCCAAACAAGCAATTGTTGGCAGTTTTATTTAGCCATTCCATTATAGTGTAGCTGATTACTAGTCATTATAAAGTCAAATTTATAGCACTACTTTAGTTGTAGTTGTCTATGATCGAGATACTGTGCTCCAAGTCGTCCATAACCATGGACACGGCCAGAAAGTTTTACCCTGCAGGGGTGCACAAATAGCAACACACACTCGATCAACCTCGGAAAAACCAAATCAAAACCCAACGAGGCTTTCACGACAAAGCAATCACAGGATTCAGAAATATTTCAGGGGGCCACCCCATTAAGCTACCCGAACGGTTAGCCGACTCGAGACGGACTCAAGGTTTGGGTGGACGGTGAACGATCGGGAACCCAAAACTGGGCTTGTCGACACCGGAATCGTGTCCCGATCCTAAGCATGCGTGTGCTCCTCGCACAATCGTAAATAAAGCAGTAGCATGGCATAAGTACAGGATAGTAAATAAAACCTCAAACTAGTTTGTGGCCCCAAGAAATAAGACTGAATCAAGCTCTGGCTCAGGGGGGTCCCATAATCCTCCCGGATGTGGATAGCGCGAAAAATCAAGGAACAGGTATCAAGCACTCGGGGTCCTACGGGACACAAGTGGACGGTTAACAACCAAATAACATCTATTGCCCACCTGTGCCTCTGCTTACCTACTTCAATTTTAGTTGTTAAACAGTAATTAAAGTGAACGATGAGTAAAGCCATGACCATCTCCAACATCAAACATGTGGCAATACTCCAACAACTGTGGTACCGGTCGACACGCAACAGCACTTGAGCAAGCGACTACGACGCGCAAGTCCAACTATCTACCAAACAACAGGTAATAGGATGTGTCCAAGGCAATATAAGGCGGCAAGGGATATCTGCATAAAACTAGAGCATCGCAACACAGATAGCAATAGATCAACATGAGGGAATAAATACTATAAAAGTAAGATAGGTAGAAAGGGGGAGATGCTCGCCTGAAAACATTGCCGAAGGTTCAACCGAAGATCGGGGCGAAGCTCACATCAACTCAACGGCCTTATCCGCGAAGAAGCAAAACACTAGAAGAAACATCGCATGCACTATTTAATACTACGGCAAAAGATCGGGCATGATGCATGTATGATGCATGACATGGCAAAGATGCGATGCAATTAGGCCATATTAAGCGGAATCGAGGTCCCGACAATTAATTAAATGGTGCATGTTGTTTAGATACCCCGTATTTTAAATGTTGTATTAGCATGGCAAAAATATAGCACCGGTTCGCTACACAAGTTTTAAATGAGGCCAATATAAGACTAGATTTGCCCGCATATGAGCCCCATATTTAATTATGAGGTGAATCGGCATAAGGCCCCCAAACCACATGATAATATGCATGCATGAACAATTTAATATGCAACAAGGTATATCATTTATAAAAATAGGGGCTTAGGGTCACACATTAGGGTTCGGCGATCTTGGGGTTCCGGGGTTCGGGGTTCGGTCTCAGGGTTCAGGGTTCGGCGGAATCGGTCTCGGATAACGGAGTAGATCTGGCGTTCCGGGAAGAAGTACTTGGCGGTCTTCGGCTCCACCCAGGTCGGTGCCGATCTTGTCGTCATGAAGATCTTGTAGGGACCTCGCCATCAAGTCGGTCTTGGCGTTCGGGAAGAAGACTTGTCGTCCTCGTGGCGATCTTGGCGTTCTTCAGATTCGGGTTTTGGCGTCCGAGGGAAGTACTTGGCATGCCGATGGATCGGTCTTGAATCCGGGAAGGAGATCTCGACATCCCGTGTTGGCCTTGGTTACCTGATGTAATTCATCGGGTTTTTCCTCTTCGATCCTTCAGGTTGTCCTGCATGCGTCGATGCATCTTGGGGCGTATCAACGCCACAACAGGACTTGTTGGGCATCACCAGGTACACGCGGATCCCCGCCTTGCAAACAAACGATGCCACAAGCACATACTGAAGGCCATCTCAGCACCACAAGGCGTAAACGAGGCAAGCAACAGGGGCCGGTGGACAGGTTCGATGGCAAGGAAGCTCTCAGCGACATTTACTGCAGGGATTTGGGGCGGCGACCTTGTAGCAGAGGAGGCGCCGACGGCCGGGCGCGCAGGGTAGCGACTGGTGGTGTTGCAGCGGCCTGGGAAGGAAGCGGCGACGCCGAAGCACTCGGCAGCGTCAGCCACGGGCCTAGGCCCTAGCAGCGAGGTTGAGGGAGGCCGGGCGGGGCTACAGGCGGACGCGGACGACAGGAGATGCAGCGACGAGGTCGAGGGAGCTCGCTGAGCGGCGGCATCCAGCACGAAGGTGAAAGTGGTGGAGATCGAGGTCCTAGGCGGCGCCAAGGCGTGACCGGCGCGCAGATGTCGGAGGCGCCGCCATCAGCGGAGGTGGGGAGGCCGGCGTCCGTCGGTGGTGGAGGCGGAGCGAGCTTGACGCGGAGGAGAGGGGAGTCCGCGGCGGCGGCGACCAGCGAGGGGCGCCGTGGCTCGTCCTGGCGGCGGGGATGGCCTCGAGGTTGGGGAAAACGGGGCGGCACCGCGGGATGGGAAGGGAGGAGCGAGGCCGAGAGGAGGGGCGACGCAGGGGGCGGCGAGGCAAGCTGTGAGAGGCGCGGTCTGTGGAGGGTGGGCGATGCAGGTCATGAAAGAGAGGAGCGGCCGTGGGCGGAGGCGGTCGTCGAAGGGAGAGGGAGGCGTCGAGGAAGAGAGGATGGGGAGAGAGAAGCGGGGCAGGTGGGAGGTGGGCCAGAGGGAGGTGGGGTCGGAGCGGGGCCAGGTGGGTGGTTGGGTCACGCTAGGGAGAGGGCAGGGCCGGCGCGGGTGGGGCCTAGGGACAGGGAGAGGGGTGGCTGAGTGAGTGCGTGGGTGCTGGGGTGAGTGGGGAGTGGGGGTGAGAGGAGGGAGTGGGGGATTGGTGAGGTGGCAGTGGGTGTGATGAGGTGGAGGGAAAGGTGAGGTGGAGGGAGGGAATTGGTGGGTAGACTAGGATTGGGTAGATTAGGGATTTAGGGGGGCTGGTTTAGGACTAGATATTTATTTTTCGGGTTTTCTTTACACATTTATTTTAAAGAACCTTTGTAAATCATTTAGTCAAAACAAAATATCTGGACAACCGAAGTTTGATTTGAATTAAGACGGGGGTGTTTGCAAAAAACAAAATAGTCCTTTGTAAAAATAGTTTTATCAAACAGATGCATGATGATGTCATGATGATGCACCAAACAAAATACCGAGCGATTTTCTAGTAGTGGTTTTTGCGGGATGCCACAATTCGACACCACTAACAATGGATCTCGCCCTCGAGATCCGCCTCATGGTACCGGAAAGAAGGTCGACGATCTGCGTCTTCTCGCTTCGTGTAGATCCTCGCGACACCACTAACAAGAGGTCGTTGTCCGTGATCGTCGAGGGAACACTCCGGGAACAAAAGGTCGAAGGTAGATGTATCAACAAATAAAGCCACCTCTAGCTTCGATGGAAAGAGGGAACCGATGCATTCTCATCCACTTCAATGTACACAAGCGAATAGAGTGAGTAGTCGGCATGGGGGCCAATCCATCACGCACCCAAACTATTACTCCGCACAATCGGTGGAAAAGCGTGCAACCATTCACGGAGTCAGACTGAAGATCTCAACAATCGAGGTTCGGAACAAAGGAGTGATGCAGACTCTGCATCGGATCTAGCGTAGATGATGTCGTCACATCGGAAAACACCGGAAGGCACGAGAAGGAACAAAGAGAAGTCCACCAGACGAAGGGTTCCTCGGATAGCATGAAGACCCGAAGTAGCAACACCGTTACCAAAGGAGGAAGCGAAACCCTGAAGGTACGACGAAAACCCAACCACGAGAATTCCTGGACTCGAAGAAAGAGAAGAGAGTGGATTCAAAACACGCAGAGGTGAGAGGAGAGCAGCAGAGGGTTAAGGAGTAAAATCAGACCTAATCAGAACTATCCAACCGATTTTGCAAAAATAGTTTTGACACTCTACTGCGGCCGTTAGCTAGGTTATCCTACAGGCTGGACTTGTGGGGTATCGCAACTGCTGAGCTCTGATACCACTCTGTAACACCCTCAGAATCGACCCTATGCAAGTTTTAGAGATTCCCGCCAAAACCCGCATAGAAACGATTCAAAGGTGCCCACCAGGCACTTTCGTGCAGGTGGAAAACGAAGTAATAACATTACACAACAGTCCTCGATGGTGAAGGGTTCGCAACATAGAAAACAAAAATTTTCCTACGATGTGAACAATATACCAAGATCTATATATACTAGATACAAACAACGGGCGGATGTATATCCGTAGAGAACATACCCTTGAAGACCGACAAAGCTTAACGAGTTCAACTCGTGGTTGATGTAGACGATCTCTTGCCGATCTCAAGATCGAGAGGAAGTCCTAGCGCCGCAAATCAGCGCATCCGTGCTCGCACACACGCTCGAGGCACCGAGCAACCTCCGCCTCCTCGCCCAGCGATGCAGCGAAGCACAACTCTTTCTTGCCGAATAGCCACCGAACATGTATCTCGCTAGTCCGAGACCATGGGGATAAATTCTAGAGGGAGAGAGATCCTTCACGAGGAGGTGTGAGTGAGAAGTGAGAGAGGGGCCTTTATAGGAGGAGGGGAACCCCAAGGGGTGGCCGCATGGGGCTGCCCCTTGCCTCCCTCTTCATGTGGGTGGACACTCCACTCACAAAACTCCTCCAAATTCCTCCACTCAAAAGTCCACTCAAAATCCCATTAAATTTCCACCAAATTTAATGCAATCTCTCATTAAATAAAACTCTTTATTTTATTCAGAATTTTGTCAATTACTTTAATGACAAACATTCACAAATAACCCTTGCTAGAATTCTATTTCACATGCATAACCACTTTATGCAATTTCACCCAAAACTGCTTTGGTATCTAGTGAAATAAATTCCCGCTTTGTTTATTCTTTTCGCATGAAACTTTTGCTCCAATTGGATGTCGGTGTCTCTTAAGTGTGTCACCCTACGGTTCGTGAATAATGCGGACATGATCGAGACCCTCTCGATCAATAATCGAAGCGGGATCCGAGACCCATACCGACTCCCACACATTCAACGATGACTTTCTTGTGATCGTTTAACCTTTTACGCTAGTATCTTAATCCCTTTGTCTCACGATATATTACATGTCCGAGATTCGATCATCGGTATCTCCATACCTAGTTTGATCTCGCATCGACATGCACTCTTTTCTCGTTCTGTGATATAACATTCTAGTGATCAAATCACTTGCTTGCAAGCTAATCAATGTGATATCACCGAGGGCCCAGAGTATATCTATCCGTCATCGGGATGAACAAATTCCACTCTCGATCCATGAGCCTCAACATAACACTTTATTAGTTCGAATCCATCTTTATAATCACCTGTTACGGTGTGACGTTTGATGTTATCAAGAAACTCTTCCGGTGTTAGTGATTGACATGATCTCATGGTCTAAGGATTAGGATCACTTCGTAAGTTGTTATAGCAATATAAACTCAATGACTTTGATCGTAATGCTATACTGATGAATGTTCATCACATCATTACACTAATGTTGTGATCCCTATTAACAACATCCAATGTCCATGATCGTGAAACCTTGATCATCTTGTTAATCAACGAGCTAGTTTATGAGAGAGGCTTAACTAGGAACTTTCTGCTTGTTTATTAAACACACATGTATTAACGCTTCCGTATTAATACAATTATAGCATGCAAAATAAACATCTATCATATACTTGGAATACACATAATAAACAATTTATTATTGCCTCTCGGCATATTCCCTTGATCTCCCACTTGCACTAGAGACAATAATCTAGTTACATAGTGATAAATCTAACACCCATTGAGTTCTGGTGTTGATCATGTTTTGCTCTAGGGAGAGTTTTAGTCAACGGATCTGCTACATTGAGATCCATATGTACTTTACAAATCTTTATATCTCCATCCTTGACATGCTCACGGATGGAGTGAAACCGGCGCTTAATATGCTTGGAATGCTTGTGAGACCTTGGCTCTTTGGCATTGGCAATGGCACCATTGTTGTCACAATAGATCACCATTGGGTCCAACGCGTTTGACACAATTCCTAGTTCGGATATGAACTCCTTCATCCAAATCGCTTCTCGAGCCGCTCAAGCAGAACATATTCGCCTCCGTTGTTGATCCGCTACCACAGGTTGTTTGGAGCTCCTCCAACCAACCGCTCCGCCATTCATGAGAAATACGATCCGGATTGAGACTTAGAGTCATCCGGATCGGTGTCAAAGCTAGCGTCGACATAACACTTAGCGACGAGCTCTTCTTCACCTCAGATACAAGAAACATATCCTTAGTTCTTCGTAAGTACTTAAGGATATTCTTGACCGCTATCCAAAGGTTCAACCGGATCCGATTGGTACCTACTAGTCAAACTAATAGCGTGTGCCACATCCGGTCTTGTACATAGCATGGCGACATTATAGAGCCTATGGTTGAAGCATAGGGACTTTGTCCATTATCTCTCTTTCTTCCAGAAGCCGGACTTTGAGTCTTACTCAATGTCTTGCCTTGCAACATAGGTAAGAACCCTTCTTACTTCGTCCATTTTAAACTTCTTTAAAATCTTATCAAGGTATGTACTTTATGATAGCCCTATTAGGCGCCTAGATCTATCTCTATAGATCTTTATGCCTAATATGTATGACGCTCACCTAGGTCCTTCATTGAAAATTTGCTATTTAGATAACTTTTAACACTTTAAAGTTCTATATCATTTCCGATCAATAATATGTCATCCACATATAATATCGAAATGCCACATTGCTCCCACTCACTTTCTTGTAAATACAAGCTTCTCCATAAGTTTGGACAAATCCAAACTCTTTGATCACCTCATCAAAGCGGAGATTCCAACCGTGATGCTTGCTTCAATCCATAGATGGATCGCTGAAGCTTGCACACCTTGTTAGCATCCTTAGGATCGAAAACCCTTTGGTTGTATCATATACAACTCTTCTTCAATATTACCATTGAGAAACGCGGTTTTGACATCCATCCGCCATATTTCATAATCGAAATATGCAGCAATTGCTAACATAATCCTAATCGACTTTAGCATCGCTACGGGAGAGAAAGTCTCATCGTAGTCAACTCCTTGAATTTGTCGAAACCCCTTTGCGACAAGTCGAGCTTTATAGATGGTCACATTACCATCAAGACGCTTTTCCTTTGAAAATCCATTTGTTCTCCACGGCCTTTCGGTCGTGAGGTAATTCCACCAAGTTCCAAACTTGATTTTCATACATGGATTCCATCTCGATTTCATGGCTTCTAACCATTTGTTGGAATCCGGCTCATCATCACTTCTTCATACGTCGCAGGTCATTATTTTCATCAACCATGAAATTTATGACAGATTTCCGCATACCGGAGCTGCACGCGTCCCGCTTGACTGCGAGGTTCGGTAGTACTCTCTTCGAGTTTCATGATCATTATCATTAGTTCCCTCTTCAACAGTGTGGAGCCAACTCGAACAACTTCCGGCGCAGCGCTACTCGCCATACTTTGAAGAGAAGGTTCCACAACCTCTTCGAGTTCTACCTTCCGACTACTCACACCTTTCGCGAGAAACTCTTTCTCTAGAAAGGATCCATTCTTGGCAACAAAAACCTTGCCCTCGGATCTGATAGAAGGAATACCCAATAGTTTCTTTAGGGTATCCTATGAAGACGCATTTTTCCGCTTTGGGTTCGAGTTTATCCGGTTGAAGTTTCTTCACATAAACATTGCAACCCCAAACTTTAAGAAATGATGCTTAGGTTTGTTTCAAACCACAATTCATACTGTCTTTTCAACGGATTTAGATGGTGCCCGATTTAAAGTGAATGCAGCAGTTTAGTGCATAACCCCAAAATGACAACGGCAAGTCCGCTGAGACATCATAGATCGAACCATATCTAATAAAGTACGATTACGACGTTCGACACACCATTTCATTTGTGGTGTTCCGCAGTGTGAGTTGTGAAACAATTCCACACTCTTTCATGTGAGTGCTAAACTCAGAACTTAGATACTCACCTCCACGATCGCACCGTAGAAATTTGATCTTTCTATTACGATGATTTTCCACTTCATTCGAAATTCCTTGAACTTTTCAAAGGTTTCAGACTTGTGTTTCATCAAGTAGATATAACCATATCTACTCAAATCATCCGTGAAAGTAACAAAATAACGATATCCACCTCGTCGTTAACACACTCATTGGACCACATACATCGAATGTATGATTTCCAATAAATCGTCGCCTGCTCCATTGAATCGAAAACGGCGTTCTAGTCATCTTGCCCATAAGGCATGGCTCACATGTATCAAATGATTCATAATCAAGTGATTCCAAAAGTCCATCTGAATGGAGCTTCTTCATGCGTTTAATGCCAGTATGACCTAGACGGCAGGGCCACATATATGCGGATATATCATCATTAAGTTTAATCCTTTTAGCATCAACATTATGAATATGTGTAACATTATCATTGAGATCTATGAAATAAACCATTCATCATCGGTGCATGACCATAAAAGATTTCATTCATATAAATGGAACAACCATTGTTCTCAGACTTAAATGAATAACCACTTTGCATCAAACATGATCCAGATACAATGTTCATGCTCAGTGCAGGCACCAGATAACATTTATTTAAGTTTATGACTAATCCCGACGGTAAGT
This sequence comes from Avena longiglumis, assembly GCA_030063025.1. Taxonomy (NCBI): domain Eukaryota; kingdom Viridiplantae; phylum Streptophyta; class Magnoliopsida; order Poales; family Poaceae; genus Avena; species Avena longiglumis. Next base: position 503,912,457 of record CP125977.1, read on the forward strand.
GGAGAGGCAGCGTTCCGACGGCGATCACATCAACGTTTGATCCATTGCCGACACGCATCTTGACCTCACCCCTTGCTAGCGGTCGCTTGTTCCGCAGCCCCTGATTCGAGTTACAAATATTAGCAACTGAACCGGTATCAAATACCTGTGTGCTAATGAGCACTAGTCAAGTACACATCAATAACATGTATATCATATATACCTTTGTTTGCCTTGCCGGCCTTCTTGTCTCGCCCGTAAACTTGGGGCGCTTGATGCCCAAAGGATCCCCTTACAATAGTAGCACTGGTATCGACTTGGGTCCAACTCGGGTTTCTTTTCAGCGCAACAGGCTTGCCGCCTTACTTCCTTCCGCTTTCCCTTCTTGTCTTTCTTGAAACCAGTGTTCCTATTGATCATCAACACTTGATGTTCCTTTTGATCTCCACTTCAGCTTTTAAGCATTGATGTAAGCTCGGGAGAGACTTCTTCATGCCTTGCATATTATAGTTCATCACGAAGCTCTTATAGCTAGGTGGCGTAGACCGCAACACGATGGATGCCTAAGTCAATGGGAATCGTTATTCCCAAGGACACAAGCTTATCGGCGTAATCCCGACATCTTGAGTACATGCTCACTAACGGAGCTGTGCTCTTCCATCATGCAGACTAAAGAACTTTTCTCAAGCATTGTAGCTCTCACAAAGATGTGTGTGTCGAAAATCATTTTCAACTCACCCATTGTATCAAATGCATTGCCGTTTTCAAACGCTTTGAAGTTCGCTCTAGCCCATACAATATGCCGCAATGAACTAAGTTGTGGTCCTCCCGACGAGTCCGATAGATATTCTTCTCCTCGTGGGCATCATCAAAGGTGGGGGCCTAACGGCTTCTAGCACATATTGCTTTTGTGCAGCAGAGAGGAGAATCCTCAAATTCATGGCCCATTCAAGAAAGTTGCTACCGTTCGTTGCTAGTTTCTCTTTCTCCATGAACGCATTGAAATTAAAAGGTGTGGTGCCATCTACAACAGAATTTGTAAAGTTTAGACTAAGTGTATGATAGATTGAGTTCAACTAATCTATATTACGAATGAACTCCCACTCAAAAGCGACATCCCTCGTGTCCTTTTGGTGATTACATGAACCAAATCCACTACACCAAGTCCGATCATCACGTGAGTCGGTATAGCTTCAAAGGTGAGCATCAAATGGGCATCATATCAACTATATGACTCATGCTTAACCTTTCGGTCTGTGTTCCGAGGCCATGTCTATACATGCTAGGCTCGCCAAGTTAGAACCTTAGTATTTGCGTGTGTAACTGTTTTACACCCGAAGTATGGTCGTGGATCCAAGAACACCCGATCATCACGTGATGTCTTGGAGCGACGAAAACATAATCGGTGCATACTAAAGGAAGAACACATTCTTATCTTGATATTTAAATGAGGGATCATCTTATTATGCTTAACAAAGTGCTAAACAAGCAATATAAGATGTAATCAAACATCATATGTTTATTAGTGAAATTATATGGTTCCCGCAGATGATCTCTATCATGTGCATCGTGGTATGATCACTATCATACCTATATGTGTAAATCCACAGTCTATGGATTTTACACGCTATGTGTGTTGTAAGAGTATCATCTCATACTTCTACTTACAACACTACCATATCATAACACTAGCCCAAAGAACAATCTAAACTAGACGCCTCTAATTTATCCATTGCAAGTTTTACGTGGCTTAGGGCTTTCGAGATAGAACCGTTCTTACCTACGAACATGAACCACAACGAGGATAATCAAATTGTTGACAACTCGCTTGCAAAATAGATATTGACTATAGTAGGAGACAGACACGCTAGCCACTTATGCAAACTAGTTGCATGTCAAGCGTGGAACAGGTCTCATGTGCGAGGACATGTAAAGTTTGTCCGGGCCGCTTCATCCCACTATGCCACCAATATCCAAAATCACAAGAAAGGAGCAACAACATGATCATCATCGCCCACATACTCATATGTGTACTACCCGTGTAAAGTATCTACGCATAGATCAGGCTCTGATACCACTGAAGGGTTCGCAACATAGAAAACAAAAATTTTCCTACGATGTGAACAATATACCAAGATCTATATATACTAGATACAAACAACGGGCGGATGTATATCCGTAGAGAACATACCCTTGAAGACCGACAAAGCTTAACGAGTTCAACTCGTGGTTGATGTAGACGATCTCTTGCCGATCTCAAGATCGAGAGGAAGTCCTAGCGCCGCAAATCAGCAGCGCATCCGTGCTCGCACACACGTTCGAGGCACCGAGCAACCTCCGCCTCCTCGCTCCAGCGATGCAGCGGAAGCACAACTCTTTCTTGCCGAATAGCCACCGGGAACATGTATCTCGCTAGTCCGAGACCATGGGGGATAAATTCTAGAGGGGGAGAGAGATCCTTCACGAGGAGGTGTGAGTGAGAAGTGAGAGGAGGGGCTCCTTTTATAGGAGGAGGGGGGAACCCCAAGGGGGTGGCCGGCGCATGGGGCTGCCCCCTTGCCCTCCCCTCTTCATGTGGGTGGACACTCCACTCACAAAACTCCTCCAAATTCCCTCCACTCAAAAGTCCACTCAAAAATCCCATTAAATTTCCACCAAATTTAATGCAATCTCTCATTAAATAAAACTCTTTTATTTTATTCAGAATTTTGTCAATTACTTTAATGACAAACATTCACAAATAACCCCTTGCTAGAATTCTATTTCACATGCATAACCACTTTATGCAATTTCACCCAAACCTGTTTGGTATCTAGTGAAATAAATTCGCGCTTGTTTATTCTTTCGCATGAAACTTTTGCTCCAATTGGATGTCGGTGTCTCTTAAGTGTGTCACCCTACGGTTCGTGAATAATGCGGACATGATCGAGACCCTCTCGATCAATAATCGAAGCGGATCCGAGACCCATACCGACTCCCACACATTCAACGATGACTTTCTTGTGATCGCGGAACCTTTTACGCTAGTATCTTAATCCCTTTGTCTCACGATATATTACATGTCCGAGATTCGATCATCGGTATCTCCATACCTAGTTTGATCTCTATCGACATGCACTTTTCTCGTTCGTGATATAACATTCTAGTGATCAAATCACTTGCTTGCAAGCTAATCAATGTGATATCACCGAGAGGGCCTGAGTATATCTATCCGTCATCGGGATGAACAAATTCCACTCTCGATCCATGAGCCTCAACATAACACTTTATTAGTTCGAATCCATCTTTATAATCACCCCATTACGGTGTGACGCTTTGATGTTATCAAGAAACTCTTCCGTGTTAGTGATTGACATGATCTCATGGTCTAAGGATTAGGATCACTTCGTAAGTTGTTATAGCAATATAAACTCAATGACTTTGATCGTAATGCTATACTTCGGATGAATGTTCATCACATCATTACACTAATGTTGTGATCCCGTTATTAACAACATCCAATGTCCATGATCAGGAAACCTTGATCATCTTGTTAATCAACGAGCTAGTTTATGAGAGAGGCTTAACTAGGAACTTTCTGTTTGTTTATTAAACACACATGTATTAACGTTTCCGTATTAATACAATTATAGCATGCAAAATAAACATCTATCATATACTTGGAATACACATAATAAACAATTTATTATTGCCTCTCAGGGCATATTCCCTTCAGATGGGACCCACAGAACATATATATATACAACAGCGACTCAAAGAGTCAAGAATACTGATATAATATACGAAGATCCAAATCACCTTGAAAATGATAGAGCGTCCGGCTACGGACAAGATGCAAATGGGGCTAAGAGCCCTGAAGAATAACCAATGGCGTCCATAACCCTGCCCAGGCCAAGCCGGAAGGGTAACCCTGCTAACGACGTCGATCTCAAAACCTGCTCAACAAAAAAGGTGCCGACAAAGGCGAAGGAAAAAAGAGAGCGGTCAAGATCGAGGCCAAGATACGGGCGAGGCTAGAATTGGCGGTCCTCGCCTACATAGGTATGGTGGATCAAGCGCAAAGATGCACTAAACAACCTATAGAGACTCGATACAACTGGCGGCTATCAGAGAGGGGTAAGAAAGACCTATTCGGAGATAACCTGACACTACCATCAAACAAACCCATCCTGGCGTTTCCCCCTCGAGACCAAACGAGGAAGTCAACCGAGTAACTCACACAGTTGGCAGTTTTATTTATCCAGTTATCGTTGCAGCAATTACTAGTCAAATATAGATAGTCATCCTGATAAAATAAGCAGTGGGCACTTTTATTTGACCATTCCATTGTAGTTGCAACACTTACTAGTCAGATACAATTAGCATGAGATAACCCAAAACCCAGCAGTTGTTGGTACTTTTATTTAGCCATTCCGTTATAGTTGCAATACTTACTAGTCAGATACAATGGTCGCCAGCGACAACCCAAACAAGCAATTGTTGGCAGTTTTATTTAGCCATTCCATTATAGTGTAGCTGATTACTAGTCATTATAAAGTCAAATTTATAGCACTACTTTAGTTGTAGTTGTCTATGATCGAGATACTGTGCTCCAAGTCGTCCATAACCGCGGACACGGCTTTCAGAAAGTTTTACCCTGCAGGGGTGCACAAATAGCAACACACACTCGATCAACCTCGGAAAAACCAAATCAAAACCCAACGAGGCTTTCACGACAAAGCAATCACAGGATTCAGAAATATTTCAGGGGGCCACCCCATTAAGCTACCCGAACGGTTAGTGACTCGAGACGGACTCAAGGTTTGGGTGGACGGTGTGAACGATCGGGAACCCAAAACTGGGCTTGTCGACACCGCGGAATCGTGTCCCGATCCTAAACAGTACAGTGTGCTCCTCGCACAATCGTAAATAAAGCAGTAGCATGGCATAAGTACAGGATAGTAAATAAAACCTCAAACTAGTTTGTGGCCCAAAAAAAAAAGACTGAATCAAGCTTTGGCTCAGGGGGGTCCCATAATCCTCCCGGATGTGGATAGCGCGAAAAATCAAGGAACAGGTATCAAGCACTCGGGGTCCTACGGGACACAAGTGGACGGTTAACAACCAAATAACATCTATTGCCCACCTGTGCCTCTGCTTACCTACTTCAATTTTAGTTGTTAAACAGTAATTAAAGTGAACGATGAGTAAAGCCACGACCATCTCCAACATCAAACATGCGGCAATATGTAGGGGTTCGTAGCATGGAAAACAAAAATTTTCTATCGCATACAAACAAACAAGCCAAGATCTATCTACTAGATTGTAGCAACGAGTCGATGGTATAACTTACCCTCGAAGATTCCAAAGCGTTTAACGAGAGCGGATTCTCGTGGGTGATGTAGTCGTACTCTTTCCGATCTCAAGATCGTGTAGACGATCCTTCCAAATACCACGCTCCGCAGCGCTCCCGATCGGTCACACGTTCGGTACTGACGAAGACCTTCCTCTCCTTGTTCCAAAGAAAATGGAGGTTGTAGCACTCTCCTCGCGATTCCGCAAAGACAACGGCGTGGTACCGGAAGTAGAGGAAATCCCAGGCTTCGCCTTAAGCCATGCGTAGTATGGTGGAGCTTATGAGAGAGGCTATTAGTGGTCTAGTAATTAGACACACCAATTAGAAGGCTCTAAACCAATTAGAAGGCTCTAAACCGCTGGCTAAAGCAATTAGAAGCTCTAAACCAAAACGGCTCTAAACCGGAGATCTAGAGGTGAAACTTGTGTGTCTAGGAGGAGCCCTGCCTCCTTTTATAGGTGGGAGGCGCGGGAGGGAGTCCCTCCCAAGTCGGCCTTTGGGTGGCGCCCGGCTTGGGAGGAGACTCCTCCCTCAAGTCGGTTTCAACTCCTCTTTCTTGTTTCCCACAGTTTCTTGTTTTGGCCGTTGACTTTCAAACCGGACATTTGACTTTTCTTTTAGGATTCAATTTAATCCTTTATTTGGGACAGCAAGAACACTTAGTACATGATGCAATCATTCCAATATGTAATGACACATTCATGTACCCTCCCCGAGTGCCGGACAATCCGAACCTTCTAGAACATTCGATAAAACACGGAATCATTCCCGAACTCCGAAACGGGACTTTCCTTATATGAATCTTATTCTCCGGACCATTCCAGATCTCCTCGTGATATCCCGGATCCCATCCGAGACTCTGAACAACATTTGGTCTCTTTCTCATAATACCATAACTACTCAAACAACGTCGAATCCTTAAGTGTGTCTCCCTACGGTTCGTGAATTATGCAGACATGATTGAGACACTTCTCCGAAAAATAACCAATAGAGGAATCTGGAAATTCATATGGCTCCCACATATTTCTACGATTACTGCATCGAATGAACCACTTACATATGATACCAATTTCCCTTTGTCTCACGATAGTTTACTTATCCGAGGTTATGATCGTCGGTATCTCCGCATACCTAGTTCAACCTCGCATCGATAAGTACTCTTTTCTCGTTCCGTGATATGTGATCCCTTGTGACCAAGTCACATGCTTGCAAGCCAATTGGATGACATTCCACCGAGAGGGCCCAGAGTATATCTATCCGTCATGTGGATGGACAAATCCCACTCTTGATCCATGTGTTTCAACCAATACTTTCTGAACACTTAATGCCACCTTTATAGCCACCCGATTACGGTGTGGTGTTTGATGTCATCAAAGCATCCATCCGTAAAGGTGATATGCATGATCTCATGGTCGAAGGAATTAGGTTACTATGTATCGAAAGCATATAGCAATTGAACTATTGAAATGACTTGATCTTTATGCTACGCTTATCTATAGGAGTATGTCCACCATATCATTCTCCTAACGATATGATCTTGTTGTTGATAACATCTCAATGTTCATGATAGGGAAACCACAATCATTAATCAACCAACAAGCTAGTGAAGTATAGAGGCTATACTAGGGACTTCAAATTAAGTTTACAAATCACACAAGTATTAATGGTTTCCTTGTTAATACTATTATAGCATGAATGTAAACATTTATCATAAACACAAAGATATAATAATAACTACATTTATTATTGCCTCTAGGGCATATCTCCAACAGTCTCCCACTTGCACTAGAGTCATCTAATCTAGATTACATGGTAATATACCGAACACCCATGGCAGTTTGGTGTTGGTCATGTTTTGCCCTCGGAGAGGTTTAGTCAACGGATCCGCCACATTCAGATCTGTGTACTTTGCAAATCTTTATATCCCCATCCCGGATATGTTCTCGAATAGCGTGAAAACGCAGCTTGATATGCTTGACTTCTTGTGTGACCTTGGTTCTTGCGCATTGGCTATGGCGCCCATGTTATCACAGAGATAGACATTGGGTCCAGCGACTTGGAACCACACCCAGCTCTGTAATGAACTCTTTCATCCATATCGCTTCTTGTGAAGCCTCCGAAGCGACCATGTATTCGATTCATTGAAGATCTCGCCACAACGCTTTGCTTTGCACTCCTCCATTCTTCTGCACCATTCAAAATAAATACGATCTGGATTGTGATTTAGAATCATCCGGATCGGTGTTCCAACTAGCATCGGTGTAACCATTAACAACGAGCTTCATCACCTCCATAAGAAAGAACCATATCCTTAGTTCTTCTCAAGTACTTGAGGATGTTTTTGATCATTGTCCAATGATCCACTCGGATCACTTTGATATCTGCTAGTTAAACTAACGACATATGCAATGTCGGGTCTAGTACATAGCATGGCATACATTAGAGATCCTATGGCTGAGGCATAGGAGTCTTACTCATCCTTTCTCTATCTTCTCGCCGATGTCGGACTTTGAGTTTTACTCAAGGTCGATTGAGCAACATGGGCAAGAACCCTTTCTTGCTTTCTTCCATTCCAAATCTCTTTAGAACTTTGTCCAAATATGTACTCTGTGACAATGATATTGACGTTTTGATCTATCTCTATAAATCTTTATGCCTAATATGTAAGTCGCTTCGCCAAGATCCTTCATTGAAAAACTATTATTCAAATATTCCTTGACACTATTAAGAAGGTCTACATCATTCCCAATCAACAATATGTCATCCACATACGATTAAGAATGCTACTGAGCTCCCACTCACTTTCTTGTAAATACAAGCTTCTCCATAAGTTTGTACAAAACCAAAACTTTTGATTACCTTATCAAACGTTGATTCCAACTTCGGATGCTGCTTCAATCCATAGATGGACCGTTGAAGTTTGCATACCTTGTTAGCATCTTTAGGATCGACAAAACCTTTGGGTTGCATCATATACAACTCTTCATCAATGTCTCCATTGAGGAATGCTGTTTGACATCCATCCGCCATATCTCATAATCATAATATGCATCGATTGCTAACATAATCCTCACAGAGTTTAGCTTCGCTACGGTGAGAAAGTCTCATCGTAGTCAACTCCTTGAATTTGTCGAAACCTTTGCGACAAGTCGAGCTTTATAGACGATAACATTACCATCAACATCATTTTCTTCTTGAAAATCCATTTGTTCTCGACACCTTCCGCCATCCAGAAGTCCACCAAAGTCCATACTTGGTTTTCGTACATGGATCCAATCTCGGATTTCATGGCTTCTTGCCATTTATTGGAATCTGGGCTCATCATCGCTTCCTCATATTTCTCGGGGTCATCGTGTTGTCCACCACCATGACATTCATAACGGAATCATACCAACTGGAGTGGTACGAGTTCTCGTTGACCTCCGAGGCTCAGAGCAACTTCAACCAAGTTTCATGATCATCATCATTAGCTTCCTCTTATTGGTGCAGGCACCACGAACTTCTTCATTTCTGCGCTACTCGCAATTTCGAGAGAAGGTTCGACAACCTCGTCGAGTTCTACTTTCCTTCCAGTCACTTCTTTCGAGAGAAATTCCTTTTCTAGAAAGGATCCATTCTTGGCAAAGAATGTTTTGCCTTCGGATCTATGATAAAAGGTATACCCAATAGTTTCCTTCGGGTATCCTATGAAGACGCATTTTTCCGCTTTGGGTTCAAGCTTGTCCGGCTGTAACTTCTTTACATAGGCTTCGCATCCCCAAACTTTAAGGAACGACAATTTAGGTTTCTTCCCAAACCATAATTCATACGGTGTCGTTTCAACGGATTTAGACGGTGCCCTATTTAAAGTGAATGCGACTGTTTCTAATGCATAACCCCAAAATGATAGCGGTAAATCTGTAAGTGACATCATAGAACGAACCATATCTAAGAGAGTTCGACACGACGTCGGACACACCATTACGCTGTGGTGTTCCGGTGTCAATTGTGAAAGTATTCCGCACTTCTTTAAATGCTCGCCAAACTCGTAACTTAGATATTCACCTCCACGATCAGAACGTAGAAATTTAATCTTCTTGTTACGTTGATTCTCTACCTCACTTTGAAACTCCTTAAACTTCTCGAAAGTTTCGGACTTATGTTTCATGAAATAGATATACCCATATCTACTCAAGTCATCCGTGAAGGTAAGAACATAACGATAACCACCGCGCGATGCTACACTCATTGGACCACACACATCGGTATGTATGATTTCCAATAAGTCCGTAGATCGCTCCATCATACCAGAAAATGGAGTCTTAGTCATTTTACCCATCAGACATGCTTCGCATCTTTCAAGTGATTCAAAATCAAGTGATTCAAGAAGTCCATCGGAATGGAGTTTCTTCATACGTTTCACTCCGATGTGACCAAGGCACGATTGCCACATATAGGTCGAATTATCGCTGATTTCAAACGTTTAGCCTCAATGTTGTTGATATGTGTATTTCCACTATCGAGATTCAATAAGAATAGACCATCTATCAAAGGTGCATGTGCATAAAACATATTACTCATATAAATAGAACAACCATTATTCTCGATTTAAACAAGTAACCGTCTCGCAATAAACAAGATCCCGATATAATGTTCATGCTCAACGCAGCACCAAATAACAATTATTTAAGTATAAAACTAATCCCGATGGTAGATGAAGGGTAGCGTCCGACCGCGATCACATCAACCTTTGATCCGCTTTCCCACGCGCATCGTCACCTCGTTCTTCGCTAGCTTCCGTTTATTCGCAAAGACTGCTTCGAGTTACAAATATGAGCAACCGAACCAAGATCAAATACCCGTGCACTACTACGAGTACTAGTGAGATACACATCAATAACATGTATATCGATATACCTTTCTTCTTGATGTTGCCGTTCTTCAAATCCGCCAAGTACTTTGGGCAATTCCGCCCAAAGGACCTTCTCCCTTGCGAAAAGCACTCGATGTCGGGCTTAGGTCCAGCCCTGGTCTTCTTCGTTGGCGTGGTAGCTTTCTTACCACCCTTCTTGAAGTGTCCTTTGCTTAGACTTGCCTTTCTTGAATTTGGTGGTCTTATTGACCAACAACACTTGGTGCTCTTTCTTGATCTCCACTTCGCAGATTTCAACATGGCAAAGAGTTCTGGCAACGTCTTGTTCATGTTCTGCATGTTGTAGTTCATCACAAAGTTCTTGTAACTTGGTGGTAGTGATTGGAGGACACGGTAAATCCCCAAAGCATTAGGAATCACTATACCCAAGCTTTGAAGTTTGTTTGCGTGCCTAGACATCTTAAGCACATGCTCCTCGACGAGCTGCCCTCTTCCATCTTGCAGTTAAAGAACTTTTCAGAAGCCTCATAGCTTTCAATTGCCGCATGAGTCTCAAAAATCAATTTGAGATCTTCGACAATATCATATGGGTCTGAATCCTCAAACCTTTTCTGAAGCTCCGATTCTAAACCATACAAGATAGCACACTGAACTGTGGAGTACTAAGTCTTCCGAGTGAGGTAAACATTCTTTACTTCATCGGAAGCATTGGCTGCAGGTGGGTCACCCAGCGGTGCATCTAGCACATAGGTCAAATTACCAGCTGTGAGGACAATCCTCAAATTGCGGAACCAATCCGCGAAGTTGCTTCCATTGTTTTTCAACTTTTCTTTCTCTAGGAACGCATTAAAATTGATGGTAGGGGCTGCCATTGATCTACAACATATTTGCAATAGTTTAGACTAAGTTTATGACAAATTGAGTTCAAATTAATAATAAAATTAAACTAGGTGAACTCCCACTCAAAACAATATCCCTCACATTGTTTTAGTGATCACACGAACCAAATCCACCATATCAACACCGATCATCACGAGAGTTGACATAGTTTCAATGGCGAACAATCGACATGTTCATCACATCTACTATATGATTCATGCTTTACCTTTCGGTGATCCGTGTTCCGAGACCATGTCCGTACATGCTAGGCTCGTCAAGATCAAACCTTAGTTTCGCATGAGCAACTGGCTTGCTCACGTTGTATACACTTGCGAATCTAACACACCCGATCATCACGTGGTGCTTGAAACAACAAGCTTTAGCAACGGTGCTAACTAAGGGTGAACACTTTATGATTTGAAATTGATGTGCATGAGGCATCATCTTATAATGCTACCGCTGTCTACTAAGCAATACAAGATGCATAAAGGATTAACATCACATGCAATTCAATATATATGTGATATGATATGGCCTTTCTTCTTTGTGCCTCCGATCTCCATCTTCAAGCACAAACATGATCTCCATCATCACCGGCATTGCATCAAGGTCAATGACGCTGCTCCATGGTTGTCCTGCACCGGCTTCAACTATTACAACTACTTTGAATAGACACGCGGGTCTTAACATAAATTAAAGACAACCATATGGCTCCTCCGGTTGCCGACTTACAATAAGGAACATTGCATACATCAAATATAATCACAATCATGGCCATATCACATCATCAGACACCCCGCAAAACAAAGTTAGACGCCTCTACTTTCTTTGCATATTTTACGTGGTTTGGGGCTTTCAATAAGTGTCGTTCTAACTTACGAACAAGAACCACAACATTGATACTAGCATTGATCACCCGTTGTAAATTGGACCTTAACTATGCTAGGAGAAACAGGCACCATAAAGCCACTTATGCAATACAAGTTGCATGTCAAGCGTGGAGCAAGTCTCATGAACGATGTCATGTAAGGTTAGCCCGGCCGCTTCATCCCAACATACCGCAAGATGCAAAGTACACAAAAGCAATCTAATAAAAGCATCAACGCCCACAATGACCATTGTGTTCTACTGCAACAGATCTACATATAGACACGGCTCGATACCATTGAGGGGTTCGTAGCATGGAAAACAAAATTTTCTATCGCATACAAACAAACAAGCCAAGATCTATCTACTAGATTGTAGCAACGAGTCGATGGTATAACTTACCCTCGAAGATTCCAAAGCGTTTAACGAGAGATTCTCGTGGGTGATGTAGTCGATACTCTTTCCGATCTCAAGATCGTAGACGATCCTTCCAGCCATCACGTTAAGCAGCGCCCCGATCGGTCACACGTTCGGTACTCGACGAAGACCTTCCTCTCCCTTGTTCCAGCACGGCGAAAATGAGGTTGTAGCACTCTCTCGCGATTCCAAGACAACGGCGTGGTACCAAGTAGAGGGAAATCCGCAGGCCGCCTTAAGCTTAAGCGGTAGTATGGTGGAGCTTATGAGAGAGGCTATTAGTGGTCTAGTAATTAGACACACCAATTAGAAGGCTCTAAACCAATTAGAAGGCTCTAAACCTGGCTAAAGCAATTAGAAGCTCTAAACCAAAACGGCTCTAAACCGGAGATCTAGAGGTGAAACTTGTGTGTGTCTAGGAGGGAGCCCGCCTCCTTTTATAGGTGGAGGCGCTGGGAGGGGAGTCCTCCCCAAGTCGGCCTTGGTGGCGCCGGCTTGGGGAGGAGACTCCTCCTCAAGTCGGTTTCAACTCCTCTTTCTTGTTTCCCACAGTTTCTTGTTTTGGCGCTTGACTTTCAAACCGGACATTTGACTTTTCTGTTTAGGATTCAATTTAATCCTTTATTTGGGACAGCAAGAACACTTAGTACATGATGCAATCATTCCAATATGTAATGACACATTCATGTACCTCCCCCAGTCTTGGGACAATCCGAACCTTCTAGAACATTCCCGATGAAAACACCTAACCATTCCCGAACTCAAACGGACTTTCCTTATATGAATCTTATTCTCCGGACCATTCCGGATCACCTCGTGATATCCCGGATCCCATCCGAGACTTGAACAACATTGGTCTCTTTCTCATAATACCATAACTACTCAAACAACGTCGAATCCTTAAGTGTGTCTCCCTACGGTTCGTGAATTATGCGACATGATCGAGACACTTCTCGAACAATAACCAATAGAGGAATCTGGAAATTCATATGGCTCCCACATATTTCTACGATTACTTTGATCGAATGAACCACTTACATACGATACCAATTTCCCTTTGTCTCACGATAGTTTACTTATCCGAGGTTATGATCGTCGGTATCTCGCATACCTAGTTCAACCTCGCATCGATAAGTACTCTTTCTCGTTCCCGTGATATGTGATCCCTTGTGACCAAGTCACATGCTTGCAAGCCAATTGGATGACATTCCACCGAGAGGGCCCAGTATATCTATCCGTCATGTGGATGGACAAATCCCACTCTTGATCCATGTGTTTCAACCAATACTTTCCGAACACTTAATGCCACCTTTATAGCCACCCGATTACGGTGTGGTGTTTGATGTCATCAAAGCATCCATCCGTAAAGGTGATATGCATGATCTCATGGTCGAAGGAATTAGGTTACTATGTATCAGAAAGCATATAGCAATTGAACTATTGAAATGACTTGATCTTTATGCTACGCTTATCTATAGGAGTATGTCCACCATATCATTCTCCTAACGATATGATCTTGTTGTTGATAACATCTCAATGTTCATGATAGGGAAACCACAATCATTAATCAACCAACAAGCTAGTGAAGTATAGAGGCTATACTAGGGACTTCAAATTAAGTTTACAAATCACACAAGTATTAATGGTTTCCTTGTTAATACTATTATAGCATGAATGTAAACATTTATCATAAACACAAAGATATAATAATAACTACATTTATTATTGCCTCTAGGGAATATCTCCAACACAATACTCCAACAACTGTGGTACTGGTCGACACGCAACAGCACTTGAGCAAGCGACTACGACGCGCAAGTCCAACTATCTACCAAACAACAGGTAATAGGATGTGTCCAAGGCAATATAAGGCGGCAAGGGATATCTCGGGTATGAAAACTAGAGCATCGCAACACAGATAGCAATAGATCAACATGAGGGAATAAATACTATAAAAGTAAGATAGGTAGAAAGGGGGAGATGCTCGCCTGAAAACATTGCCGAAGGTTCAACCGAAGATCGGGGCGAAGCTCACATCAACTCAACGGCCTTATCCGCGAAGAAGCAAAACACTAGAAGAAACATCAGATGCACTATTTAATACTACGGCAAAAGATCGGGCATGATGCATGTATGATGCATGACATGGCAAAGATGCGATGCAATTAGGCCATATTAAGCGGAACCGAGGTCCCGACAATTAATTAAATGGTGCATGTTGTTTAGATACCCCGTATTTTAAATGTTGTATTAACATGGCAAAAATATAGCACCGGTTCGCTACACAAGTTTTAAATGAGGCCAATATAAGACTAGATTTGCCCGCATATGGGCCCCATATTTAATTATGAGGTGAATCGGCATAAGGCCCCCGAACCACATGATAATATGCATGCATGAACAATTTAATATGCAACAAGGTATATCATTTATAAAAATAGGGGCTTAGGGTCACACATTAGGGTTCGGCGATCTTGGGGTTCCGGGGTTCGGGGTTCGGTCTCAGGGTTCAGGGTTCGGCGGAATCGGTCTCGGATAACGGAGTAGATCTGGCGTTCCGGGAAGAAGTACTTGGCGGTCTTCGACTCCACCCAGGACGGTGCCGATCTTGTCGTCACGAAGATCTTGTCGGGACCTCGCCATCAAGTCGGTCTTGGCGTTCGGGAAGAAGACTTGTCGTCCTCGTGGCGATCTTGGCGTTCAGGTTCGGGTTTTGGCGTCCGAGGGAAGTACTTGGCATGCCGATGGATCGGTCTTGAATCCGGGAAGGAGATCTCGACATCCCGTGTTGGCCTTGGTTACCTGATGTAATTCATCGGGTTTTTCCTCTTCGATCCTTCAGGTTGTCCTGCATGCGTCGATGCATCTTGGGGCGTATCAACGCCACAACAGGACTTGTTGGGCATCACCAGGTACACGCGGATCCCCGCCTTGCAAACAAACGATGCCACAAGCACATACTGAAGGCCATCTCAGCACCACAAGGCGTAAACGAGGCAAGCAACAGGGGCCGATGGACAGGTTCGATGGCAAGGAAGCTCTCAGCGACATTTACTGCAGGGATTTGGGGCGGCGACCTTGTAGCAGAGGAGGCGCCGGCGGGCGTGCAGGGCAGCGACTGGTGGTGTTGCAGCGGCCTGGAAAGGAAGCGGCGACGCCGAAGCACTCGGCAGCGTCAGCCACGGGCCTAGGCCCTAGCAGCGAGGTTGAGGGAGGCCGGGCGGGGCTACAGGCGGACGCGGACGACAGGAGATGCAGCGGCGAGGTCGAGGGAGCTCGCTGAGCGGCGACATCCAGCACGAAGGTGAAAGCGGTGGAGATCGAGGTCCTAGGCGGCGCCAAGGCGTGACCGGCGCGCAGATGTCGGAGGCGACGCCGCTACTGGTAGCGGAGGTGGGGAGGCCGGCGTCCGTCGGTGGTGGAGGCGGAGCGAGCTTGATGCGGAGGAGAGGGGAGTCCGCGGTGGCGGCGACCAGCGAGGGGCGCCGTGGCTCGTCCTGGCGGCGGGGATGGCCTCGAGGTTGGGGAAAACGGGGCGGCACCGCGGGACGGGAAGGGAGGAGCGTGGCCGAGAGGAGGGGCGGCGCACAGAGGGGGGCCGGCGGAGGCAAGCCAGGGAGAGGCGCGGTCCAGGGGAGGGGTGGGCGGCGGGTCATGGGAAAGAGAGGCGGCGGAGGCGGGCCGTCGGAGAGGGAGGCGTCGAGGAAGAGAGGATGGGGAGAGAGAAGCGGGGCAGGTGGGAGGTGGGCCAGAGGGAGGTGGGGTCGGAGCGGGGCCAGGTGGGTGGTTGGGTCACGCCAGGGAGAGGGCAGGGCCGGCGCGGGTGGGCCCAGGGACAGGGAGAGGGGTGGCTGAGTGAGTGCGTGGGTGCTGGGGTGAGTGGGGAGTGGGGGTGAGAGGAGGGAGTGGGGGATTGGTGAGGTGGCAGAGGGTGTGATGAGGTGGAGGGAAAAGTAAGGTGGAGGGAGGGGATTGGTGGGTAGACTAGGATTGGGTAGATTAGGGATTTAGGGGGGGCTGGTTTAGGACTAGATATTTATTTTCCGGGTTTTCTTTACACATTTATTTTAAAGAACCTTTGTAAATCATTTAGTCAAAACAAAATATCTGGACAACCGAAGTTTGATTTGAATTAAGACGGGGGTGTTTGCAAAAAACAAAATAGTCCTTTGTAAAAATAGTTTTATCAAACAGATGCATGATGATGTCATGATGATGCACCAAACAAAATACCGAGCGATTTTCTAGTAGTGGTTTTTGCGGGATGCCACAGAGTAGCCCCCGAGTCCGTAGTGGAGTCGTAGACTCGACGTAGGACTCGAAGATCTTGTGTGTGCGCGACCAGCGCTCCAGTTTAGAGTAGCCCCCGAGTGTCTGGCGGAGTCGTAGACTCGGGCAGAGACTCGAGTCTTGTATCGTGCAGTTGTAGTAGGAAATCTCGTGGGCATACCGCTGACCCGGAAGTATATCGGGTGCGTGACCAGCGCTCCTGATAGGAGTAGCCCCCGAGTGTCTAGTCGATTCGCAGACTCGAGTGGATACTCATGTGAGGAGAAACCACTGACCCGGAAGTGCATCGAGTCAGCGTCGCGCCTGTGTAGCATCAAGTGATGCAACCATCCGAGGAGGGTTTCGACTCGGCCTTGAGTTTATGGCGTAGCCAGTTGCTTTGTTGACTCCCGTTGGAGGACCCGATACAATAGCGAGATGTAATTCGACGTTCCTGTAGGCTGTAGAAAACATAAAAAATTGTGAAGTACTTGTATCTTGTAAGAAATATTTGCCTTTCGGCTTGTGTAGTAAGATTCTGGTGCCGATCGAGTCGACACTTTTGCACTGTATGCTAGGCTTTTCGTTAGCCTGGTTACCCTTAGTCTCAGTACCTTACCGAGACACTCGGAGTTCAAGGATTCGACGGTCAGGCAGAATCAGCTACTCGGGCTGTCGTGTTCGAGGTGCTCGAGTGCGTGGAGCCGATGGCACATTAGGTTACTCGAAGAGGGCGCAGCCCCCGAGTGTATCGAGTGCGAGTTAAAAAAGAAATCAGCTCTAAGTAGAGGGAAACTTAGCTTTATTGGTAGTTGTGGCGAAGTTGACGCGGTAGCGGGTCACGCGGCGGACGTAGTCGACGTGGCGGACCACGGTCGTAGCATCGACAGGTTCCTGGGGTCGATGGTGGTAGAGAGCTCTGCATCCGAAGATTGTCGCGGTCGAAGACCGCACCGGGTCGCCACATCCGAAGGATGTATGAGGTCATCGCAGCCGAAAGCCGCATTGGGTCGCTGATGTCGAGGGAGCCCCCGAGTCATTGGAGCCAAAGATCGTAGAGGATCGTCAGAGTCGAAAACTGCAGCAGACATGTAGTTGACATCGCAGCAAGTCATGCGGCAGACGTAGTCGACGCGGCGGGCCGGAGCCGCATGGTGATGACGAGTTGCTGCATCCGAAGAATCGGCGGATCGCCCAGCGGAGGCGGCGCAACCCCCGGGCGTGGATTTGATGTGGTTGAGGCGGTGTTCGAGAGCTGATGCGGCGGACCGGAGTCAACGCGGCAGCGGGTCACCGAAACCAATGGTGGCGGCAGTTTGCCGCAACCGAATGTCGCAGAGGGTCGACGTAGTCGAAAAGTGCAGCAGGTCGTCGGGGTCGAAGACCACAACGGATCACGCGGCGGAGTTGGCGCAGCTGAAGACCGTTCGGATCGTTGGAGCCAAGGACGGCGGCCGGTCGTGGACGGACGAAAATCAAGCCGCTTAGTTCCGAGCGAGGTCGGCCGGTGTGCTGTGGTGTGGCTGGATTGTCGTGCGGCATTTGGCCATGAGTCAAGCAGCGGACTGGTTGTCTTCACAGCTTCCCTCTTTGTTTGAACTGATTTTTTTATTTTTATCGATTGATCCTGCATGAATTCTCTCCCTTTGCTTGAACTGGTCCACGTATGTGAGGACGTGGAGTCTCTTACATGGAGCTCTTTTTTCTTCGCAAATGCACGTGTGTTGGCGCAGCTAAATCCAACACGAATACTTCTTTAAACTTGCCATCATTTTTTGTTCTTGATCCAATAAATCTATGTCTGGGGACTTGATCTAGCGACCAGACTAGCTCTTTCTTATCCTTCACGTGCCTGTGGTGCCATGCCCTTAAAAACGTACACGAGCTATGCGTCGGCCGCGCTGAATTTGGATTTTCTTCGGGTCTTCGAGACTTATGCTGGTACACACTATTGATTTGGAATCAGCTATCTGTATGGCTTGTATTGATTTTCCGTCGACGACTAACACAACGGATCTCGCTTTGTGCATCGTCGGCGAGTTGCACGCGGTGACTAGATTGAGCCAATCAAATCTTCTGTCGCCTGTTTGATCAGATTTTTATCGCTTCCTTCTCGCCTTGCGTCACTTGCATAGACAAATCAGCCACCGTGGAGTTGTTGAAGATGAACACGACGAAGCTGATGAGTTGCCAAATGCGATCTAGCCGCTGTTGACGACGAGGGATCCAGTCCGGGTGATGGCGCGTCAGAGGCGGAGTAGATTTGTTTTCCCGGTAGTCGTCGAATCGTAGATTGCCGATGATGGGACCGTCACGATCGCACAATCAGCGTCCCCAGTTCCCACAGACGGCGCCAATTGACGAGGTTTGATCTCATCAATGCTCATTGTTATGGACTTGGGTTTTGGAGAAGATGGAGATGCCGGAGATCGTAGAACGGTTAGCAAACAAGCAACACGGGGACACGAGGTTTATCCAGGTTCAGGCCCCCGGAGGAAAAACCCTACTCCTGCTTGTCTGCTCTTGATTACGGCGGAACCGGTGATTACAGGGGTGCGCAGATGCAATCTGGCGTGGAGGTGTGTATGCGAAAGTATGAGTTGAGAGATCTAGATATGTAGATCTGTTGTGGTCTAGTCTATCGGGGGTGCCCTCCTCGCTGGCCCCTCCTAGCCTTTATATATGGGGAGGCTAGGTCTCAGGTACCGATACGAGTAGGTTACAAGTTGTATTCAAACTCTAGTCTTGAGCTTTTCTTGTCTTGTGCGCTTGGGAGTCTGTGTCCATATGGGCTTCATAACAGCCGAACCGTCATAGGCGTCTTGGACCTCAGTAAATCGTCGAGTGGGCCTTCTGTTGAGCTGGACCAGGTAGGCTAACATCGGGTACCCTTAGGGCATAACCATCTCACCCGATGCCCTTCAAGAAGGACAGCGACACCCGCAGGCGTCACAACGTCGGTGTCTATACGATAAGGATTTCTCCCGACCCCTCAAAAAACCACACTCACGGACGCTTCGGATTGCTCCACCATTCTTGACTCCCACCAACATACGCCACCGCGGTCTTGAAGTCATCCCCGTCGTTTCACCGAGACCCACGCTGCGAGGCTGGTCCGACCGAAAAGAAGAGGCTTCATGGAGGGTCGGCGGTACAGTAGCACGCGAAAGGGAACTACCTCCACCACCGAAGGCGATAGCCGACCGGATGAGGCAGCAGGGCAAACCGGGCCCTCACTGCCCAGCCAAGCCCAAGCATACTCGTGAAGCCCCACCGCTTCACTACAGCAGGGGTGCCACCTGAAATGGATCGTATGGGCACCTAGAGGGGGGGTGAATAGGTGCTAATCAATTTTTAATACTTTTTCAATTTTAGGCTTGACACAAAGTAAATTCTCTAGATATGCAACTACGAGAATTTCCCTATATGTAACCCTAACTACTAAGCACTTAAAAGAGGAGCGAGGAAACCGTAGTGGAGCACGCGGAGACACAGGGATTTGTTTTACCGCAGTTCCTTCCTTGTTAAGGGAAGTACATTTGCGTTGGAGGGGTGGGCGGTTCTAAGACCACCACGCCACAATAGGCCTCACCCTATTCTCCGATGGATCTCGCCACAAGAGTATTGGATCCCTTCGAGGTGGGAACCGGTTCCTTTTACAACACTATCGGGGCACACACCCACAACTGAATTGGGGGCTCCCGAGAAGACAACAAGCTGCCACAAGAACAAGGTTTATCAATATAAACAAAAACGAGGATCTAGATATTTGCAAGAAATACTAGATCGGAGGTTCTCCAAATGAATGGAGAGGAGATGAAGCGCTTGATTGCTGATGATGAAGATCGAGTTCTCCTCCTTCGATTCCCCAAGGGATGGGGCCTTTGGGTGGATCTAGGTGGAGCACTCTTGGATGAAGCTTTCAGATCCGATCTGGTCTTTTTCGAGATGAATCAAGAGTTCTGGCAGGAGGGGGATGGCTGGCTTAAATACCCCCTCCCCAGATCTGGTCGTTGCACAACTTTGGGGCGGATTATCCGCCCCTGGGAAAACTCCGCCCCAAGGGCGGATTCTCCCGAGGAAACTCCGCCCCCTCTCTAGGGCTTACGCCTTGGTGAAGCTTGGTGAAGATCTTGGGGGGCGGATTATCCGGACAGGCCGGAAAGTCCGGCCAAAACTCCGCCCCTCTCTGGGACTTGCGCCTTGGCGATGAGCAGGGGCGGATTATCCGGCGGGGCCGGAAAATCCGGCCAAAATTCCGCCCCCCTTCTGGGGCTTGCGCCTGCTTGGGCAAAGGGAGGGGCGGATTATCCGCCCCTGGTGGGGCCGGATTATCCACCCCCAAAGGCAGAGTTCTTTTCCCTTTATTCTCAAATAGAGCTGCAACACTTCAACACACATTAAATGATCCTTGATATTGTTATCTAACACATAAAACACTAGGGATTAAGAAATGTTCTTTCAATCTCCCCCTTTTTGGTGTTAGATGACAATACTAGGATTTGCAATAAAACCGGCAAATGCCACCTTAAATAATGAAAGACGCTCCCCCTAGATGTGTGCATATTTAAGATTTGCATTTGAATACAAATACACACACTAGGGAGAACACTACTTTAAGGTTTGGGAAAAAATGTCATACCACCGGAATGAGAATATAGCCAAGGCATACATAGACAATCCCATGAATCCATATGCCATCAAATATGCTCCATAATTCCAGAATTCCATGGGGTCCATGATAGATAAATCCAGAATTCCATGAATACCAAACATAGTACCAAACTGTGGAGTACGACATAGTCTTACACAAACAACCACAAATAGCAACTGAGTTCACCCTAGAAAAAGGCACAAGCAAGCAAATAAAAACGACTAAAATCAAAAAGCTTGTGCCCAACCCTTGAAAATCCACAAGACCTAATAGAACTACTTCTCCCCCTTTGGCATCGAAACGCCAAAAAGGAAGAAGAGCGATGCTAACGCCCCTGGAGATCACTCCTCCTCATCCTCGTCGTAGGGGGAGAAAGGCTTGGGTTGAGAGCATCAAACTGAGATGGTACTACACACCCAAATTTGCAAGAATCAAATCAATCAAAAGCCAAATGTGAGTGTGTTTTCCATAAGAACAAGAGATATCCAAGAAAATCCAACGGAACCCATGAAAAACCAACTCTTCTTAAGGAAGAGGGCGGTGGCCGAGGCCACCATGTTGGAGCGCATGGCATGACACCGCGAAGATGTATCTTGAGTTCAAAACCAATGCTCATCGATGACCCACATATCACAAAATGATATTAAGGGAAATAATTTTACTTGCTTTCGGCATTATGGGGGGAGGGTTGGCCCAATCAATTAGGACCACACTCCCCCTATGTCTATGCCCGCATCTAAACCAAATACATGAATAAGCGCAAGTGAGTGTGCAAGGGTAGTCAAGCCAAGCTCCTTGAATCTATGATATTTAGCTCATTCCTCAAATAAAAAAATCTTGCTTCATCAAGAGGATTCGTGAAAATATCAGCAAGTTGGTTCTTTGTGCTCACAAAGGATAGAGCAATATCTCCACGAGCAACATGATCCCAAATAAAGTGGTTGCGAATCTCTATATGTTTTGTTCTTGTATGCTGCACGGGATTGTAAGCAATTTTGATAACACTTACATTGTCGCATAAAAGAGGCACTTTGTCACAATTGACACCATATTCCTTTAAAGTTTGCCTCATCCACAACAATTGAGTACAAGCACTTGCAGCAGCAACATATTCAGCTTTGACGGTTGAGAGTGAAATACAATTCTGTTTCTTTGATGACCAGCACACTAGAGACCTGCCCAAGAATTGACATGCACCAGAGGTTGATTTCCTATCATCTTTGTCACCAGCCCAATCTGAATCAGTGTAACCACATAGAGAGAAACTTGAACCCTTGGGATACCATAGCCCAAAATTTGGGGAATGAACCAAATATCGGAAGATTCGCTTGACTGCCACTAAGTGGCTTTCTTTAGGAGCGGCTTGGTACCTTGCACACACTCCTACACTTAACACGGTATCGGACCTAGATGCGCAAAGGTAAAGGAGAGAGCCGATCATGGATCGGTATACCTTTTGATCCACGTCTTTACCCTTGGGATTGAGCTCAAGATGACACTTTGTTTGCATTGGGGTAGCAACGCCATTGAGATCTGTCATCTTGAACCTTTTGAGCATGTCTTGGATGTACTTAGCTTGATTAATAAAGGTTCCCTCTCTAAGTTGTTTGATCTCAAATCCAAGAAAGAACCTGAGCACACCCATCATGGACATCTCAAACCTGTCAGTCATAAGCTTCGAAAGTTCATCGTTAAAAGCTTGGTTAGTAGAGCCAAAAATAATGTCATCTACATAAAGTTGGCATACAAAAAGCTCCCCATTGACCTTCTTAGTAAAAAGAGTGGGATAGATTTGCCCAACTTCGAATCCACGGTCTAGAAAAGCTCTTTAAGGTGCTCATACCACGCACGTGGGGCTTGTTTAAGGCCAAAGAGCGCCTTATCGAATTTATAGACATGGTTCAGAAATTTGGGGTCCTCAAACCCCGGGGGATGCTTGACGTATACTAACTCGTGTAGAGGACCATTAAGGAAAGCGCTCTTAACATCCATTTGTTGTAATTTAAAATTATGATGGGCTGCATATGCAAGAAGGATACGGATGGACTCAAGGCGAGCCACAGGAGCGTAGGTCTCGCCAAAATCAATTCCTTCTACTTGA
This sequence comes from Avena longiglumis, assembly GCA_030063025.1. Lineage (NCBI taxonomy): Eukaryota > Viridiplantae > Streptophyta > Magnoliopsida > Poales > Poaceae > Avena > Avena longiglumis. Next base: position 503,935,810 of record CP125977.1, read on the forward strand.
GAGAATCCTTGAGCCACGAGTCGTGCTTTATTCCTCACAACAATGCCATTTTCATCATGTTTGTTCTTGAAGATCCACTTGGTGCCGATAACATTGCGGCAACCCTTTGGTTTTTCTACGAGCTTCCAAACTTTGTTGCGTTCGAAGTTATTTAATTCTTCATGCATTGCAACAACCCAATCGGGGTCTTCAAGAGCATCAAAAACCTTCTTCGGTTCAACCATGGAAATGTGAGCTTGATGATCACAGAAGCTTGCAAGCTCTCTTCTAGTGGATACCCTTCGTCGTAGATCACCAACAACCTTGTCAAGAGTGTGACCTCTTAATGTAGTTATTATTATATCTTTGTGTTTATGATAAATGTTTACATTCATGCTGTAATAGTATTAACAAGGAAAACATTAATACTTGTGTGATTTGTAAACTTAAATTGAAGTCCCTAGTAAAGCCTCTTTTTAATACTAGCTTGTTGGTTAATAGATGATTGTGGTTTCCCTATCATGAACATTGAGATGTTATTAACAACAAGATCATATCGTTAGGAGAATGATATGGTGGACATACTCCTATAGATAAGCGTAGCATAAAGATCAAGTCATTTTAAATAGTTCAATTTCTATATGCTTTATGATACATAGTAATCTAATTCCTTCGACCATGAGATCATGCATATCACCTTTACTGGATGGATGCTTTGATGACATCAAACACCACACCGTAACTGGGTGGCTATAAAGGTGGCATTGAGTGTTCGGAAAGTATTGGTTGAGACACATGGATCAAGAGTGGGATTTGTCCATCCACATGACGGATAGATATACTCTGGGCCCTCTCGGTGAAATGTCATCCAATTAGCTTACAAGCATGTGACTGGCTCACAAGGGATCACATATCACGGGAACGAGAAAAGAGTACTTATCGGTAATGAGGTTGAACTAGGTATGCAGAGATACCGACGATCATAACCCCGGATGAGTAAACTATCATGAGACAAAGGGAAATTGATATCGTATGTAAGTGGTTCATTCGATCGCAAAGTAATCGTAGAAATATGTGGGAGCCATATGAATTTCCAGATTCCTCTATTGTTTATTGATCGGAGAAGTGTCTCGATCATGTCCGCATAATTCACGAACCGTAGGGAGACACACTTAAGGATTCGACGTTGTTTGAGTAGTTATGGAATGATGAGAAAGAGTCCGAATGTTGTTCGGAGTCTCGAATGGGATTCGGGATATCACGAGGAGATCCGGAATGGTCCGGATAATAAGATTCATATAAGGAAAGTCTCGTTTCGGAGTTGGAGAATGGTTCCGGTGTTTTCATCGGGAATGTTCTAGAAGGTTCCGGAATGTCCGGCACTCCGGAAGGGAAGGATACATGAATGTGTTATATCAAGTTGGTATGATTGCATCATGTACTCGGTGTCATCGGTGAACAAATAGAGGGTTTATTCAAATCCTAGTTTGAAAAGTCAAACGCCAAGTTTGAAAGTCAAACGGCTAGTTTTGGGAAGTGGAGAGGGAGGTGGAAACCGACTTGGGGGAGGATTTCCTCCTCCCACCGCCGGCGCACCACCAAGCCGAGTTGGGGAGGGACTCCCCCTCCCCTTGGCCGGCCCCCTCCACCTATAAAAGGAGGGGCAGGGCTCCCCTCCTAAAAACACAAGATCCCCGCCTCCAAACCCTAAGCCGTCGGCGCCGCCACCTGCTGCCGCCGCCCGCCGCCCTAGGGCAAACCGCCGTCGCCGCCTAGCAACCCTAGACGCCGGCCTAGCCCCCTCCTCGGTGTGTCTAAACCCTAGATCGTCGAGGGCTCTCTCATACTCCACCATACTCGCTCCGTCTTAAGGCGAAGCCCTGCGAGATCTCCCCTCTACTTCCGGTACCACGCCGTTGTGCTGCCGGAATCGCGAGGAGAGTGCTACAACCTCCGCTGCCTGCTGGAACAAGGGAGAGCAAGGTCTTCGTCGAGTACCGAACGTGTGACCGATCAGGGAGCACCGCTTAACGCGCCCGGAAGGATCGTCTACGCGATCTTGAGATCGGGAAGAGTACGACTACATCACCCACGAGAATCCGCTCTCGTTAAACACTTTGGAGTCTTCGAGGGTGAGTTATTCCATCTACTCGTTGCTATAATCTAGTAGATAGATCTTGGCTTGTTTGTTTGTATGCGATAGAAATTTTTTGTTTTCCATGCTACGAAACCCTACAGTGGTATCAGAGCCGTGTCTATATGTAGATCTGTTGCACGAGTAGAACACAATGGTCATTGTGGGCGTTGATGCTTTTATTATCGATTGCTTCTTGTGTACTTTGCATCTTGCGGGATGTTGGGATGAAGCGGCCCGGGCTAACCTTACATGGCATTGTTCATGAGACTTTCTCCACGCTTGACATGCAACTTGTATTGCATAAGTGGCTTTGCGGGTGCCTGTTTCTCCTAGCATAGTTAAGATCCAATTTACAACGGGTGATTAACAATACTAGTATCAATGTTGTGGTTCATGTTCGTAAGTTAGAACGACACTTATTGAAAGCCCCAAACCACGTAAAATATGCAAAGAAAGTAGAGGCGTCTAACTTTGTTTTGCAGGGGTGTGCAGTGATGTGATATGGACATGATTGTGATTATATTTGATGTATGCAATGTTCCTTATTGTAAGTTGGCAACCGGCAGGAGCCATATGGTTGTCTTTAATTTATGTTAAGACCCGCGTGTCTATTCAAAGTAGTTGTAATAGTTGAAGCCGGTAGACGACAACCATGAAGAAGCGTCATTGACCTTGATGCAATGCCGGTGATGATGGAGATCATGTTCGTGCTTGAAGATGAAGATCGGAAGCACAAAGAAGAAAGGCCATATCATATCACATATTATGAATTGCATGTGATGTTAATCCTTTATGCATCTTGTATTGCTTAGTAGACGACGGTAGCATTATAAGATGATACCTCATGGACATGAATTTCAAGTCATAAAGTGTTCACCCTTAGTTAGCACCGTTGCTAAAGCTTGTTGTTTCGAAGCAGCACGTGATGATCGGGTGTGTTAGATTCCGCAACTGTATACAACGTGAGCAAGCCAGATTTGCTCATGCGGAGGCTAAGGTTTGATCTTGACGAGCCTAGCATGTACAGACATGGTCTCGGAACACGGATCACCGAAAGGTAAAGCATGAATCATATAGTAGATATGATGAACATGTCGATTGTTCGCTATTGAAACTATATCAACTCTCCTGATGATCGGTGTTGATGTGGTGGATTTGGTTCATGTGATCACTAAAACAATGTGAGGGATATTGTTTTGAGTGGGAGTTCACCTAGATTAATTTTGTTATTAATTTGAACTCAATTTGTCATAAACTTAGTCTAAACTATTGCAAATATGTTGTAGATCAATGGCAGCCCCTACCATCAATTTTAATGCGTTCCTAGAGAAAGAAAAATTGAAAAACAATGGAAGCAACTTCGTGGATTGGTTCCGCAATTTGAGGATTGTCCTCACAGCTGGTAATTTGACCTATGTGCTTGATGCACCGCTAGGTGACCCACCTGCAGCTGATGCTGCCGATTAAGTAAAGAACGTTTACCTCACTCGGAAGACTTAGTACTCCACAGTTCAGTGTGCTATCTTGTATGGTTTAGAATCGGAGCTTCAGAAAAAGTTTGACAATTCAGACCCATATGATATTGTCGAGGATCTCAAATTGATCTTTGAGACTCATGCGGCAATTGAAAGCTATGAGGCTTCTGAAAAGTTCTTTAACTGCAAGATGGAAGAGGGCAGCTCCGTCAGTGAGCATGTGCTTAAGATGTCTGGGCACGCAAACAAACTTCAAAGCTTGGGTATAGTGATTCCTAATGCTTTGGGGATTTACCGCGTCCTCCAATCACTACCACCAAGTTACAAGAACTTTGTGATGAACTACAACATGCAGAACATGAACAAGACGTTGCCAGAACTCTTTGCTATGTTGAAGTCTGCAGAAGTGGAGATAAAGAAAGAGCACCAAGTTTTGTTGGTCAATAAGACCACCAAATTCAAGAAAGGCAAGTCTAAGCAGAAGGGACACTTCAAGAAGGGTGGTAAGAAAGTTACCACGCCGACGAAGAAGACCAAGGCTGGACCTAAGCCTGATAGTGAGTGCTTTTACTGCAAGGGAGAAGGTCACTGGAAGCGGAATTGCCCAAAGTACTTGGCGGATTTGAAGAACGGCAACATCAAGAAGAAAGGTATATCCTATATACATGTTATTGATGTGTATCTCACTAGTACTCGTAGTAGTGCCTGGGTATTTGATACTGGTTCGGTTGCTCATATTTGTAACTCGAAACAGGTGTTGCAGAATAAACGGAAGCTAGCAAAGAACAAGGTGACGATGCGCGTGGGAAATGGATCAAAGGTTGATGTGGTCGCGGTCGGCACACTACCCCTTCATCTACCATCGGGATTAGTTTTATACTTAAATAATTGTTATTTGGTGCCTGCGTTAAGCATGAACATTATATCGGGATCTTGTTTATTGCGAGACGGTTACTTGTTTAAGTCCGAGAATAATGGTTGTTCGATTTATATGAGTAATATGTTTTATGCACATGCACCTTTGATAGATGGTCTATTCTTATTGAATCTCGATAGTGGAAATACACATATTAATAACATTGAGGCTAAACGTTTGAAATCGAGCGATAACTCGACCTATATATGGCACTGTCGTCTTGGTCACATTGGAGTGAAGCGTATGAAGAAACTCCATTCCGATGGACTTCTTGAATCACTTGATTTCGAATCACTTGATAGATGCGAAGCATGTCTGATGGGTAAAATGACTAAGACTCCATTTTCTGGTATGATGGAGCGAGCTACAGACTTATTGGAAATCATACATACCGATGTGTGTGGTCCAATGAGTGTAGCATCACGCGGTGGTTATCGTTATGTTCTTACCTTCACGGATGACTTGAGTAGATATGGGTATATCTATTTCATGAAACATAAGTCCGAATCTTTCGAGAAGTTTAAGGAATTTCAAAGTGAGGTAGAGAATCAACGTAACAAGAAGATTAAATTTCTACGTTCTGATCGTGGAGGTGAATATCTAAGTTACGAGTTTGGCGAGCATTTGAAGAAATGCGGAATACTTTCGCAATTGACACCGCCGGGAACACCACAACGTAATGGTGTGTCTGAACGTCGTAATCGAACTCTTTTAGATATGGTTCGTTCTATGATGTCACTTACAGATTTACCGCTATCATTTTGGGGTTATGCATTAGAAACAGCCGCATTCACTTTAAATAGGGCACCATCTAAATCCGTTGAAACGACACCGTATGAATTATGGTTTGGGAAGAAACCTAGATTGTCGTTCCTTAAAGTTTGGGGTTGCGAAGCCTATGTAAAGAAGTTACAGCCGGACAAGCTTGAACCCAAAGCGGAAAAATGCGTCTTCATAGGATACCCGAAGGAAACTATTGGGTATACCTTCTATCATAGATCCGAAGGCAAAATCTTCGTTGCCAAGAATGGATCCTTTCTAGAGAAGGAATTTCTCTCGAAAGAAGTGACTGGAAGGAAAGTATAAATCGACGAGGTTGTCGAACCTTCTCTCGAAATTGCGAGTAGCGCAGTGCCGGAAGAAGTTCATGTGGTGCCTGCACCAATAAGAGAGGAAGCTAATGATGATGATCATGAAACTTCGGTTGAAGTTGCTACAGAGCCTCGCAGGTCAACGAGAACTTGTACCACTCCAGATTGGTATGATCCTGTTATGAGTGTCATGTTGGTGGACAACACCGATGACCCTGAGACATATGAGGAAGCGATTATGAGCCCAGATTCCGATAAATGGCAAGAAGCCATGAAATCCGAGATTGGATCCATGTACGAAAACCAAGTATGGACTTTGCTGGACTTACCGGATGGCCGGAAGGCTGTCGAGAACAAATGGATTTTCAAGAAGAAAACAGATGCTGATGGTAATGTTAATGTCTATAAAGCTCGACTTGTCGCAAAGGGGTTTCGAAAAATTCAAGGAGTTGACTACGATGAGACTTTCTCACCAGTAGCGAAGCTAAAGTCTGTGAGGATTATGTTAGCAATCGCTGCATATTATGATTATGAGATATGACAGATGGATGTCAAAACAGCATTCCTCAATGGAGACATTGATGAAGAGTTGTATATGATGCAACCCAAAGGTTTTGTCGATCCTAAAGATGCTAACAAGGTATGCAAACTTCAACGGTCCATCTATGGATTGAAGCAAGCATCCCGAAGTTGGAATCAACGTTTTGATAAGGTAATCAAAAGTTTTGGTTTTGTACAAACTTATGGAGAAGCTTGTATTTACAAGAAAGTGAGTGGGAGATCTGTAGCATTCTTATACTATATGTAGATGACATATTGTTGATTGGGAATGATGTAGACCTTCTTAATAGTGTCAAGGAATATTTGAATAATAGTTTTTCAATGAAAGATCTTGGCGAAGAAGCTTACATATTAGGCATAAAGATTTATAGAGATAGATCAAGACGCCAAATATCATTGTCACAAAGTACATATTTGGACAAAGTTCTAAAGAGGTTTGGAATGGAAGATAGCAAGAAAGGGTTCTTGCCCATGTTGCCCAATACGACCTTGAGTAAAACTCAAAGTCCGACATCAGCAGAAGATAGAGAAAGGATGAGTAAGACTCCCTATGCCTCAGCCATAGGATCTCTAATGTATGCCATGCTATGTACTAGACCCGACATTGCATATGCTGTTAGTTTAACTAGCAGATATCAAATTGATCCAGGAGTGGATCATTGGACATGATCAAAAACATCCTTAAGTACTTGAGAAGAACTAAGGATATGGTTCTTTCTTATGGAGGTGATGAACATTTCGTTGTTAATGGTTACACCGATGCTAGTTGGAACACCGATCCGGATGATTACGAATCACAACTGGATACGTATTTATTTTGAATGGTGCAGCGATTGGAGGAGTGCAAAGCAAAGCGTTGTGGCGAGATCTTCAACCGAATCGAATACATAGTCGCTTGAGGCTTCACAAGAAGCGATATGGATGAAAGAGTTCATTCTGAGCTGGTTATGGTTCCTAGTCCTGGACCCAATGTCTATCTAATGTGATAACATGGGCGCCATAGCCAATGCGCAAGAACCAAGGTCACACAAGAAGCTGAAGCACATCAAGCTACGTTTTCACGCTATTCGAGAACATGTCCAAGATGGGGACATAAAGATTTGCAAAGTACACACAGATCTGAATGTGGCGGATCCGTTGACTAAACCTCTCCCGAGGGCAAAACATGACCAGCACCAAACTGCCATGGGTGTTCGGTATATTACCATGTAATCTAGATTAGATGACTCTAGTTCAAGTGGGAGACTGTTGGAGATATGCCCTAGAGGCAATAATAAATGTAGTTATTATTATATCTTTGTTTTTATGATAAATGTTTACATTCATGCTATAATAGTATTATCAAGGAAAACATTAATACTTGTGTGATTTGTAAACTTAAATTGAAGTCCCTAGTAAAGCCTCTTTATAATACTAGCTTGTTGGTTAATAGATGATTGTGGTTTCCCTATCATGAACATTGAGATGTTATTAATAACAAGATCATATCGTTAGGAGAATGATATGGTGGACATACTCCTATAGATAAGCGTAGCATAAAGATCAAGTCATTTTAAATAGTTCAATTGCTATATGCTTTCTGATACATAGTAATCTAATTCCTTCGACCATGAGATCATGCATATCACCTTTACCGGATGGATGCTTTGATGACATCAAACACCACACCGTAACTGGGTGGCTATAAAGGTGGCATTGAGTGTTCGGAAAGTATTGGTTGAGACACATGGATCAAGAGTGGGATTTGTCCATCCACATGACGGATAGATATACTCTGGGCCCTCTCGATGAAATGTCATCCAATTAGCTTGCAAGCATGTGACTGGCTCACAAGGGATCACATATCACAGGAACGACAAAAGAGTACTTATCGGTAACGAGGTTGAACTAGGTATGCAGAGATACCGACGATCATAACCCCGGATGAGTAAACTATCGTGAGACAAAGGGAAATTGATATCGTATGTAAGTGGTTCATTAGATCGCAAAGTAATCGTAGAAATATGTGCGAGCCATATGAATTTCCAGATTCCTCTATTGGTTATTGATCGGAGAAGTGTCTCGATCATGTCCGCATAATTCACGAACCATAGGGAGACACACTTAAGGATTCGACGTTGTTTGAGTAGTTATGGAATGATGAGAAAGAGTCTAAATGTTGTTCGGAGTCTCGAATGGGATTCGGGATATCACGAGGAGATCCGGAATGGTCCGGAGAATAAGATTCATATAAGGAAAGTCTCGTTTCAGAGTTGGAGAATGGTTTCGGTGTTTTCATCGGGAATGTTCTAGAAGGTTCCGGAATGTACGGCACTCCGGAAGGGAAGGATACATGAATGTGTTATATCAAGTTGGTATGATTGCATCATGTACTCGGTGTCATCGCTGAACAAAATAGAGGGTTTATTCAAATCCTAGTTTGAAAAGTCAAACGCCAAGTTTGAAAGTCAAACGGCTAGTTTTGGGAAGTGGAGAGGGAGGTGGAAACCGACTTGGGGGAGGAGTTCCTCCTCCCACCGCCGGCGCACCACCAAGCCGAGTTAGGGAGGGACTCCCCCTCCCCTTGGCCGGCCCCCTCCACCTATAAAAGGAGGGGCAGGGCTCCCCTCGTAAAAACACAAGATCCCCGCCTCCAAACCCTAAGCCGCCGGCGCCGCCACCTAGCAACCCTAGCCGCCGGCCTAGCCCCCTCCTCGGCGTGTCTAAACCCTAGATCGTCGAGGGCTCTCTCATACTCCACCATACTCGCTCCGGCTTAAGGCGAAGCCCTGCGAGATCTCCCCTCTACTTCCGGTACCACGCCGGTGTGCTGCCGGAATCGCGAGGAGAGTGCTATAATCTCCGTTGCCTGCTGGAACAAGGGAGAGGAAGGTCTTCGTCGAGTACCGAATGTGTGACCGACTGTGGGAGCGCTGCCGGAACACAGCGCCGGAAGGATCGTCGACGCGATCTTGAGATCGGGAAGAGTACGACTACATCACCCACGAGAATCCGCTCTCGTTAAACACTTTGGAATCTTCGAGGGTGAGTTATTCCATCGACTCGTTGCTACAATCTAGTAGATAGATCTTGGCTTGTTTGTTTGTATGCGATAGAAAATTTTTGTTTTCCATGCTACGAAACCCTACAACTAGATCGGAGGTTCTCCAAATGAATGGAGAGGAGATGAAGCGCTTGATTGCTGATGATGAAGATCGAGTTCTCCTCCTTCGATTCCCCAAGGGATGGGGCCTTTGGGTGGATCTAGGTGGAGCACTCTTGGATGAAGCTTTTAGATCTGATCTGGTCTTTTTCGAGATGAATCAAGAGTTCTGGCAGGAGGGGGATGGCTGGCTTAAATACCCCCTCCCGGATCTCCGTTAGACAACTTTGGGGCGGATTATCCGCCTGGAAAACTCCGCCCAAGGCGGATTCTCCGGGGGAAACTCCGCCCCCTCTCTGGGGCTTGCGCCTTGGTGAAGCTTGGTGAAGTTCTTAGGGGGCGGATAATCCGCCCCCCTGAGAGGCGGATTATCCGGCCAGACCTGAAAGTCTGGGCAAAACTCCGCCCCCTCTCTGGGGATTGCGCCTTGGCGATGAGCAGGGGGGAGGATTATACGGCGGGGCCGGAAAATCCGGCAAAAATTCCGCCCCCCTTCTGGGGCTTGCGCCTGCTTGGGCAAAGGGAGGGGTGGATTATCCGCCCCTGGTGGAGCCGGATTATCCGCCCCCAAAGGCAGAGTTCTTTTCCCTTTATTCTCAAATAGAGCTGCAACACTTCAACACACATTAAATGATCCTTTGGTATTGTTATCTAACACACAAAACACTAGGGATTAAGAAATGTTCTTTCACCACCGTCTCCGACAACCCAAGCGTGAGACCCTTACTCCTCGGCCCACCAGAGGACCCGCCGTACTGCAAATCTGCGCTGCCAAGTGGTAGCGCCACCACCGGCGTGCTCTCCCGGGTCAACCGGACCGCCATCGGTCTAGCCACACCCCATGACCCGTCCATGCACGCCAAGCGAACGCAGCCGACATAGCTCTACAGGACCAGGGAGTCGAGAGCAGTGCGGTATGCGAGCACCTTCAGAACCAGAGGCAACGACTAGCTCCTCTGAGGCTCGCCTGGCCCAGATCGAGGCCCGCCTGGCCCAGATCCGCGCCCGCCAAGCCAAGGAAAGGGCCTGCCTAGCCCAGATCGGTCCCGCCTGGCCCAAACACAGGCATGACGTCGCCGCCCGACAGGCCAGCAGCCACCCCTCGCTCACCCCCGTCCGAAGTCGCCGCCGCCATGTCGCCTCGATCGGCGGGCGCCAAGGCCAGAAGGCACGACGCTGCCTCCAGAGCCGGAGGAGGTCGCCAGGGGAGCCCCCCGACCACGCCGCCCACCGCCTCCAGTGGGATCCGCCGCCGCATGGCAGCCACCCTGCCGAAAGCATCGGACCCGCCCGCACCGCCGCCATCGCCGCCGCCCGCACGACCTCCCGGCGTCCGGAAGAAAACGCCCGCCCGCCTGCTGGCTTTGCCCGGCCCTCAGGCGGAGGCGAGGGAGGCGGGGAGAGGAGAGCTAGTTCCGTCGCCTTCGCCTGCTGAAACGACGGAATCGTTCGAATTCCCATTGATTTATATATCCGTAATCTGGATCGAAGGTATTAGTAGCAGCAACTCTTTTTACAACATGGGCCCCAAGATGTCTGCCAAGCCGAACACAACGATCAAGAATTGAGAAACGGACATTTTTTAGGTATAGGAGGGACTCCATTTATCCCCCCATAGCATTTTTTTCCTTCATGATTCTTTGTTTCACATGCTTAGCTTTTTTTTTAAGATGAAGACAAAACACCTGTCTCGTCTAATCTATCTATCTACTAATTTAAGCTGAGGTAGGTACGTCTCCACCCCTTTTTCCGTCCGACTTTTAGTGGACGGTTTTGCCCCTGCGAGTTTGTACTTATTACAGGAACTGCCACCGCTAAGTGAACCTGAAAAAACCTTCCTTCTCTCCTGATGAACCCAAACCCAGCGAAAAAAAACAGGGCCTCAAGGAGCGGTTTCCCAGACGGCGCGACCTCGGGCATTGTGGAAGAGCTCCTAGCGGCGAGGAATTACGCCGCAGCTGGACACCCAGCGCCTCACGCGGCCGGCGGTTCCATCGTTCTGCCTCCTTCTACCTATCGTTCCCGCGTGTGATTCCCCATCCAGCGATCGGGATTGGGATTGAATCGCCGCAGCTGCAGCGCCGATGGGGACTGGGAGCACACGAGGTTCACCGTGCCGGCATAAGATGCAGGGGCGTTCTCTCCGGCATGCGAGGAGTTGAGGCGGTCCTGGCGCTTAGAGATGGCGGGTTGGCGAGAAGGCGGTGCAGCTGGCGGCAGGCAAGCAGCGTCTTGCAGGCGGCACCGAGGCGGCAGAAGAGCGGGCTTGGCGGAGGGGGCTGGCGAGAAGGCTGATGGCGTGGCGATCCGAAGTCCGAGGCAGGACGGGCCTTCGCGCAGCTTAGAGCGGTGGCGGCGGATGGGAGCGAGGAGGATGAGATTCTATGATGAGTGTGGACATGCATCTATGTCGTGCTTGTTGTGTGATGCAGATTCGTTTTTTTGTTTATGTGGAGATTTTGATTAGCTGTGAATTAGCACATGTCGACCTGATAGCTAAACTCAGCAGATTCTGATTTCTTCCTTGCTCCATCTCAAGTTCCGAGTTAATTTCGTGTGGTTTGTCTCTCTAGCTAGCTACCATCGTGGTTCATTGATTTTACCGTGTCCTGTAATATCAGTCCCACTAGCTTCTTGAGTGCAGTGCGTTCTCGAAGCTCACACGATTGGCGCCGGAATCGTGTTGCATAGATTAGTGCACGCAGTTTTAGTAGTTGCAAATACTTTCGGTGATAAGGATGTTTCGGATCCGAGTAAGCAAAGACAGTGATGCACACTTTCACATTGTGTAGAACAAGCGAGCCGGGTTAACTCTGTTTCGTGGTCCTTGTAGCATGTTCCTTTTCTTTGGGAAATATATTGAACAAATGATACACCCGTGAAATTAGATTTTCAGTTGTTTTGTTCAGAAATGAAGAAAACTTGATCGTTCTTGAACCGAGATGATTTTCTCAAACTTATTTCGGCGGTCAAAGGTTATAACCGGGTTTTCGGCGTGGTAGGCACTAGCCATCTTGATGGTTTGCTGATCTCAAACCGATGATCCGCGATTTGATATGGCGATCACTGTATTCACAATATGATACCATGTGAAAGAAGAACTTGAAGTACCTAAGCGCCGGGAAGAGATGAGTAGTGTAGCGATTTTTCTCTTGATATGCATTGTTTATTTGCAACTTGCAGGATGACATGAATTCCCGCTGTTTATGTCACACAAGTTGGTTTAGATTCAGAAGGAAAAGTCCAGCAACTCACAAATGCAAGTTGTCAATCTACAGCCTTGGAATGATGACGCTTTCCTCCATGTTACCATGGCACGAACAATCCGACGAGTCCCCATGGCCCCAACGGCCGGCTAGAATGCCCTCCTTCATCCCTCCAGACTGCCTTCTTCTCGTCTCGTGCTACCTGGTGCCATCGCAGAGCGGCCACAAGCCATGCGTGCAGGCCTTGAGTCAACCAGTTCACGGACCCGAGCGAGTCATAGTCACGGGGCTCCTTCTTCAATTGGTGGTACTTCAGGATTTGTGCATGTATACTTAGTGTTTCCTCATTTTTTTTCTCAAATATTTCTAATAGAAAACTATTTCTAATAAATATAAAATTCACAAAACTGTAGATTTTATTTTTGATATTCGACGAACTCTAAAGGTGATCATGTGGCCGAGGAAGCACGTGGGAAAGATCATCATGCAGCCGAGTAAGCACGTGGGAGGCGCCGCTTGTGGAGGGGGTCAACTTTATTTGTCGGAGGCCATTATTAGGAACGGTCGAACATGCGCGGTAAATGGCGAGAATTGCAGATGTTCTTCCTGTCATGGCCTCCTCCTCGGATCGGATGAGCGGTATACCAAGATAACCTTAGGTATGGGTCATGCAGATGTTTATCATGCGACCATAAGACCGTCAAACAATCATGGCATAAAATAGATTCACATTTCAATTAATTTTCATATTTTATTATTCCAGTAGAACGCGTTGGTAATCTACTATATAATTTGTCTAGCGGTGGTTTTTGTCCGTTCCCGTTTTTGTCCGTCCTGTGTGCGCCTTCGTACGCGTTTGCGTTTGTCTTCGTAAGTTAAGCCCCGCCTTGCCTTGGCCCGCACTACCTCCGATGTGTATACAACTTGAATAAAACAACACGATGGGTCCCTATCAATATCGCTGCGTGCACGGGCCTTCAAACCCGTCCGGCCATAGATAAAAAAAATACGCATCAATCTGTTCCAAGCCGCCATTGCCAACCTGTAGTCATCTGTTCCAAGCCGACGCCGCTGACCTGTCCTACCATCCATCCGGCTGACCTGTCTCCTTTCCGCCATGCCTTCTCCACTGACCTGCGCCAATAGCAAAACTACACCGCCTCCCACACCGACCTGCACCACCAGGGGCTCGAGCGTGAGCTCCATCTATAGGGGCGCAGGTTCAGGCTTAGGTAGTAGCAAGGCAATGGCGCAGGTTAAGGTTCAGGTAGCTGCACCAGCATGGAGTCCATCCACTTCTTTAATTGTTTTGACGGAGGACAAATTGAATTTGGGCTTCATAATCTTAGTTTGCTTTACGAGTATTTAATTTGGAGGGGTTCTAGCGAATCATAGCACACTTTCCTAAAGATGAAAAGACCTATGCGGGAGGTTATTTGTCTTAGGAACTGATGAGAGATTTGGCTCAATCTACACTTGCCACACTGAAGGAATACTATACTTGAGTTTCTGGATGGAAGTTTCTAGACTGTTAATGCCACACTGACATACCAGTACCAGGTCGGATCGGGGAAGTACATCGCAATGACCAAAGAAGTGCAAGAGGACAACGGTGTAGTGCGAGCATGTTACCCTTCAGGAAGGGCGTGAAGCTCTGAACTACATGGATATGATGCTGGGGACCACATGCCAGTTGCGGTCACATATATGACAAAATGGATCTATTGTACGTTAGACGTTGTAGAGTACTCTTGATCACGACCACCGAGGTGGAGACAACAGGTTGTCGTGTCGGACAAGTTTTGATCAAGGAGAATTGACATTGTCACCATGGAGGACAGGCAGTAAAAAACACAAGAAAAACTTAAGAGTCGGTGAGGGAGATAAATAATGCACCATCTTTCAATATGTTAGAGAGTCAGCATAGGAGGACGGTAACATTGAGCATGGCATCAAGAGAGGTACGTAGTGAGGGGAGGAAGAACATCGTCAGGTGCTCACGGTAGTGTCGTCATCATAGAAGTGGCACGTCCCTAAAAAAAAGAGGCATTGTATCCGAGAGACGCGAGGGACATATTTGACATTCTAAACTCACATTGAGATGTTCATGTCCCATAACTAGATATTCAAAGTGAGAATTTTACGAGACCGTAGCAACGCACGGGCATTCATCTAGTAATTATGCATAAGAGAATTGGCCAGCTAATTGACGAAAAACCGGACGAATACCGTTGGTTGGCTTCGTATGTCGCCTGCAGTATTACGACATGCAGAACTTTGTTATCGAAGAATTTCCCTAACGAAAACTCTTTGCAAAGGATATGGCTTTGAACTCTTCGCCTTGCACACATTGAGGAGAATCTTAACCAGTAAGGACTTTCAAGTCTTAACCAGTAAGAACCTTTTGCTAAGAAAGTATGCGTACTGTAAGTAGAACCTTTTGCTAAGAAATTTAGTGGTGCCCTACTGATCACACCAGACTCGTTGTGTGCATAAGTCCTCAAGGCGAAATACTACCCCAACACTACGATTCTGAAGGCGGTGCCAGTGAATGGAATGTCCTACACGTTTCGCAGTATTTTGAAGGGACTAGACTTGGTAAAGGAGGGGATGATCTAGAGAATCGGAGATGGATCAATGGTAAATATTTGGACGGACCAGTGGCTTCCACGAGATGATGCTCTTCGGTCTATCACGCCAAAGGGGCTACGCGTGATAACGAAAGTAAACGAACTTATCAGCCATGATCACAGGCTAGTGGGATGAGGAGCTCGTCAGAGATACTTTCTGGAAGATAGTTGCGGATGTCTTCTTAGACACACCAATCCGTGAGGATTTTGAAGATTTTGTAGCTTGGCATTATGAGGGTAAGGTCCTGTTCACTGTCAAATCGGCATCTAAACTTTATGTCAAGGGAAGAGATGGCTCACAATAGTCTACTTCTGGGACGACCAATGACAGTATGAAGTGGGAGAGCAGTTTATATGGCGTTTTGCTCATAATAGCCTCCCTCTAAAAATGAATATATAGAGGAGAGGCATGGAGTGTGATACAAAATGTGTCTGCTATCATAGACTAGATGAGGATGGGGCTCACTTGTTCTTGAGATGCAAAGAGGTAACTAAAATATGGCGAGAGATGAATCTGGAAAAGGAGAGAATGGATCTCTGCAATTGTCCAAACGCAAGGAGTGTCATACATCAAATACTGAACTTGGAGGATGGGAAATGTAGCATGATCGCATGCTTGTTGTGGCGTTGGTGGAATATAAGGAACAAGATTAATGCAAAGGAGGATGTTGCAAAACACGACAATGTGATGTCCCAAGTGCGTGCGATATTGGGCGGGAGAGTCTGCACAATATTGCAGAAAACAACAGTCAGAGGGTCAGGAGATAGTGGAGAGAGTATGGAAGGCGCCTGCGGAGAATGTTCCAAAGATTAATGTCGACGGCGCATACCACGCTAAAACAAAGACAGGAGGCTGGGGTTTTGTTGTGAGGGACCATACTAGCAGTGTTAGGGGATCGGGGGCAGGAGTTTTGCGCCGCGTCACAAGTGAGGCATGCGCTAAATTATCTCAACCTGGTGCAAGCGATGAAGGGAACAGAGTATGACAGATCGTCGGAGGGCATCATTTATATGCATCTCTCTTTTAACTTCTTCAAGTTTGCTTTTACGCTACGTGCTTGTAATAATTTAGCTCACTCTCTAGCTGCTTATGGTGCGTCATGGCAGGACATTAAACTTTTAGTGCCGGAGGCGTTACCGGTTGATGCACGTGGTTTGGTGGCCAGCGCTTCTGTTGTGTCTGTGATCTAATGGAATCGGGAGTTCCATTAAAAAAAAGAAATTTAGTGGCGCCATCCACATTTTTATCTTTGTAAGTAGAACCTTTTAGTAAAAGTACCTTTCCTAATCAAATTGCGGAGTGTATCACCATTTCGTCGCACAGTTCGGACATTTTATCTGACGACCGAGGAAAATTAGGCCTGGCTGAGTGCCGCAAAGCTGCACCGCTGAGTAGTTTATCCTTTAAATCATGCTCTGAAAAAATAAAGGGCGATGATGACTTCAGTTTGTGCAGATGGATGGGCCGCCACAACGGACGAACAAGACAGAGCATTCGTCATGGCCTCATCCCCAGATATGGTCTCGCAGGTGCAGCCCAGGTGACGATGGGCTGCAGCTGGCTTCTCCTGACTTCCTCTGATCGAGCTCTGACTTTCGGGAGATGAACATGACTGCGTTTTCGGCACGTGAAGATTGCTGCGCACGCATGTCGGTTTGTCTTTTTTTTTTTAACGGTGAAAGGTCCAGAAGGACCGAGATGCTGCCATTAGTCAAAGCGGTAAGTACAAATTACAATAAGGCCCAAAAGAAAACAAGATAACAACTGGGCCCTTCAAGTTTACACATTGCACCCTGCAGGAAAGATCAGAAAGCAATTGAGTCCTGCCTGCCGCTTGACACTCGCCTCCAGCCGCGGCCGCCGTCGTCGGAACCGGGGACGAACCACTTGGCCCAACGTCGGCGCTGGGAGCCGTGAGAAGGGAGAGAAAAGGCCGCCGGAGGCGGTTGAAAGCTTCAGCACGAGGCCTCGAGCTCGGCGAGGCCATCCTCTTGGCCAAAGATAGCGGTTGGCTTTTGCTTCCGCTTGGAGATCGCCGGAGAAAAGCAGCATCGCCGCTGGGAACAGCGCCCCACCCATCGCAAGTATCAATGAAGCCAACCCTCCTTCCTTCCTCGCCACCATGGCCGCCGAGATCTGGAGAGGTAGCTAGTCGCCGTCGACACCACGAAGGCACACCGAGCTTTATGGTCGAGCCATCGAGTCGCAACCTCCGCAAGAATCGCAACCACTGCAGCGACACAAAGAGGGAGACCCGGCGACCTCCTGGCACCGCTTGAAAGCGCCAAGGAGTAGCTCGATGATGCAAGAAGCGTAGCCGCCGCCCACAACCAGGCCATCTCCCCCCGCCGCCACGGCCGGCCTGAGAGGGCCCCAGATCTGGGCACAACCACACAACACCCGAAACAAGAACAGCTTTATTCCGGAGCACGGTGTTCATTGCCGTCTTCCTCCCTCCACCATGGACGGAGAGAAAAGCAACGAGGAACCCTAAAAGGCTAAGGATCTGGCTGCACAGAACCTTAGCGCCGCCTCCACCTACGGGCATCATGCCCAAGACCGGCACAGGGCCAAACCACCTACAACTACCACTATACAACGGCCAGCCTCTCCCATCCCATCCTCTCCAGCCGGAGCCGAAGAAGAAGGGAAGGGGGGCCGGCTGGGGCGACTCTCAAGGGGGAGAGGGGAGGAGAGAGGAGAGGAAGCGGGTAGCCTGCCTCTTTGGTGGCAACAATGACTGCCTCGCATGTCGGTTTGTCGTCAGGTCCTCCGGCGATGATGTCCCTCGTTTATCGTCTCTGAACGAGACGAGCCTGGTCTAGTCACCACCCGTTCTCTTCTGCCCACGGAGGTCGGCCATGACGCGCTGCACGCAGCGTTGCCGATCTAATCCTAGTTTGTTTTCCAGATGGTAATGCGTCGCGGATGCTTATCTGTAGTGTTGTGTTTTTCTGCATCTGCGTCGTCAGTAGTATCTGGACTGCACCGCACGTTCTTATATCAGAACATTGTATTTCTTTATTAGCGAGCGGTCCGCGGCTGAAGTAAGTGAAGTGATAGGGGAGTAATGCGGGCCGACCGAATAGCCAAATCTGAACATGGGTTTAGATATGTAGCGCAAATTCACCGAGTCCAAGGAATTGAACCCTGGAGAGAAGTCATTTTATTGTAAGCCTTGTTTAGAAAAAAAATATTGTGAAGACTTGTCAAATCCTGGCAAGGTGGAGATGCAAGAGCTTCTTCAATTCACGGACGTTTGATGTTTGTACAAATTTCTCCACACATGTCGCCTGCAGTCACATGCAGAACGTTTATTATCGAAGAATTTCCCTACTAATAGAAACTCTTTGCAGAGGATATGGCTTGAGGTCCTTGTGATACTGGATTTATGTTTCGGTTGTAATAAATGTGATGTTGGCATTCTTGAAGAGTATAGCACTGGTGATGTTCCACAGGGAAATGAACTAATTCAGTAATAGCATGCGAGGATCTTGAGCAGATCACGCTAGCCCATGGGTAGTGATACCGCCAACACCAATCAGCAAAGTACAACACATATGCATCGGACTGTTGTACATGAGCCATGTGCTGCAGAGCACAACCATCACATTGTGATAAATCAGTAGGCATCGCAACTTACTCCATTGTGATAAATGAATGATTAGTAAGGCCTTGTTCGTTTAATCCATGCGAATGCTGGGATTGACTTGGACTGTGGCCGGATACCGGTTTTCCAGCCCTGTGAGACAAATTATCCAACACAGCAAAGTTAAAAGTTGATGTCTTCGGTTAGACCCTGACAGCATTCTATCCCATCCAATCTCATCCATCTTCTACACAATCGGTTTGGAAAAAATCATCGCCATCGGACCTGTGGATTATTTTCCATGACGCGAGAGAGAACGCTAGCAAAGATTGCGATGGCGACATGGAAACTTGCAGGGATTAACCGAATGCCTGGAACTATGTATGGGATTAGGAGGAGGGATTAAACGGGGTTATTGGGGTTTGGGTGGCGGGTTGGGATTAACCCACTCCATGTCTGGATGGATTTCATGTCTGGATTCGATCCAAGCAAAGCGAACGAGGCCTGAGGGCTCTTCTCTTCTTGAGCTGGGAGTTCCTACTGGACCGCTTTGGCAGGAAAATAAACCGATCTGATACACCTATTGCAATTTCATCTTTGTACTACACACTTGATACACCCATTGTAAAAGTAAAATGGTTCGAGTGAAGCGGCGTCGTGAATCTATGGAACTAGTCTCACAAAACGAAGCGCAGTGGCTTGAATCGTTCTCGAAAAACGCTGAAGTTCAACAACTATTGTGGGAACTTAAACCTTCTAATAAATTGTCGGTATTCCGATTCCACTTAATTTTACTAACGCTATGTTTGGATGTTGGAAAATAAGCTTGGAATTGAATTGGGCTGAGTTCCAAATCTAAGATGGAAAGGAAATGACCTCTATTTCCAATTCCGGCGTTTGGATGTGCAAAGAATTTTCTGTTAGAATCAAAGGGTAGTACCCAATTCCAAATCATGTTTGGATGTACATAACATGTAATTGAATGTTTTTTTTAGATTTGACAATATCAACTTCTCTACACGTGTATAGAACAAATTGGAGTACAAATCAAGAAGTTTATACCTTCAATTGAACTTACGTGGTACTAATTCTTGTAAAAATCTGCAGTTCACATATAGAACAAATTAGGTGTTCATACAAGGAAAAAAATTACAGCAACAAGCATTGGAGAAGAAGGGGAGGGAGGGCGCCCCCTCCAGTGTCAGGATCCGGACATGGAGGTGAGGATCCTGAACCAGGGACTGGCAAGGGAGAAGGAATTGCAGGGAATTTAATGCAAGAATAATTGGAATTGAAGATAAATTGCAGTACAGGAACGAAGAATAGGAAGATAAAAATAAGTAATTAGGGTTTCATATTGATCGCGCCGCCCATCCACCCTCTCTCCCTGGTTATAACGAGTTCCCAGAGGAGCCGCGATTCAAATAATTCAAACTTACAATTCAGATGGAATTTAAGAAACTGAATTTAAACTAATTTAAAGGACAGCCTTCTGTAGAGGTCAGCAGGTGTTGGTCTTGACATCCAGCGACCTATTGCGGCTCGACCTCCCGCCGGCGCTAGGGCAGCCCACTGCCACTGCCATGGGGTTAGGGTTCGGGGGGAGTGGGCGCCCCCAGCCGTTCCTAGGGGAGGGAGGAAGGGAGAGAGGAGAGCTCACGGCGGGAAGGGAGGACGGGGAAGGGAGGGCGGGAAGGAGAGCCCGGCGGAGGAGGCGCTTGCGCCAGGTCGGGGGCGACGAGCTTCTGGCGAGGAAGAGTGTCGGGGAGGGGTACGCTCGCGGTGCAGGGGCTCTTTCCACGCGTTTCCGAGAGCAACCCGGAAAGTTTCGGAGACGGGCTCGTCATGTGGGGGCTCGGAATCGGTCCCTCTTTCCACATTTTAGTTTCCAGGCCCTTCCAAACAGCTGAATTAGGTCTAGTAATTCCAGAATTCCAATTTCAAGGTTATTTTCCAACATCCAAACACAGTGTAAGTTTCATCGCATCTTGGCATGTCATGCATTATATCATAAACATGCCAGATCTTTTGTTGTATAATTAAATATTGTATCCATTGCTTGTTTTAGTGATTTGGTTCTTTTTGGATAGGACGTTGAGTTAACGCGAGCTATGACAAGTTCTCTGGTTTTACCTCTTCAATGTTTTTCGGGCGAGCATTTCTCCTCCTACTAACTATTTTGCTCTTGTAGTTTTCTTCTGTCCATTTCTATCCTTATATCGATGCTTTAGTTTTTGTACCATTATTTTCCCTACAGCATATTGTCATGGAAATTTTGTTGCCTTGTTTAAGTAGATATGTTTGACTTGTGAGTCATTGTGCATGCTTAGCTCTGTTGTCATACAGATGAACCTTCGTAGTTGTTTTCTATTTATTACTAGGTTAATTTAATCGACGTTCCCCTTTGGGTAACAATTAAATTGATAAGTCACTTATGAGACACCGTTTTTTTGCATGGATACTTGCGATTCAGCTCACTCGGGTCGTCTAAAACACTTTGTTATTTACATATGTTCTGAGACTATCACGCTAAACACACGTGAGGGTTGTGGGACCCTGCTTGAGTACCATCAGAGCTATTATCAAACGTAGGCAGTTTTCCAACGATCATAAGCATAATACAAAGATTTTTGGGTGGACAGAAGTTGCATTTCATACATACATGAAACGGTATGGAGAATAAGATATATCTATGGTCTCCGTCTTTCTTAGTAGTGGTCGCATATATATGCTTTAGTCATCGAGGGGATTCGACTAGACTATTCATACGGGTTAAGTGGGTGGCTTCCTGGACATGGTAGTACAAACGGGATAGTTCTCTTGTTGGAATATCGGAAGGTACACATAATATATTGTTGTGATAGGTTGAACATACATATGGATACAGTAGTGCATCCATCCCTGTAGGGTAAATCTTTTGAAAATTCATGTTCGTGATTATCGACTACTCAGAAACATCGTGTTTTGATCATAAAAAAATTACACCAAATAATTTCTATTTATAATTTGACTAGTAATTAGCCAAGAGAAACCAAAAAAAATAATAACAAAATTGCAAACGTGTGAGTTCCCTTGGATTGCCTCCTCGTTTATGGAATTCGAGGGGGTACCTCTGAATGGGTTATGTTTTGTGTTAGTTATATTTTATTACAGAATATGTCTCTCTTATCCCTATCTAATATAGGCAAGTTATAGTGTGTCTCTATATATTTATTAGTGCAATCTTTGTTTCCACTTAACCTCCACCAAATCTATACAGGTGAGCGCAGCCGAATTCTAAACTCACCATTACACGTCTCGGTATTGATTGCTCTTTTTTTCTTTTTATTTCTATTGTGTACGTGATTTCTCGACTGTCGGTATGTGATCAACGATGTTAACAAGGCTATCCTTCCGGTTTGGCCTGAGCAGGGTTTATGGACGTCACTTGGTTATCTTCAGGACTATTAGTTCTATTTGTATTCTTATCCGTACTTAGATACTATTTCGTGATTTGTATATTTGTATTATTCTTTTGGCACGTTGGAGTCGTTGTTGTATATACTTTTTCTTCTGGGTTATGTTGTAAATTATTATGACGTAACTACTTGTGACAAATTCCACCCGCATTTCGTGTATGTTGAGACATGCACGCGGTCCTTGGTGGGCGTCTTTGAATCTCTTCTATGCGGATTTGGCGTGCATGCTAAGATCTGCATAGTCTTGTTTGGGGGGCATTACAAATTCCATCTTCCAACTACTAATTACTCTAACTCTGCTAATGAACATGTCAGTAAGTCAGGCTTAAATATCCTTAGGATGCCACTCACCATTCAACTAAAACTCTAGTGTACATGTTAGTAGTCAAGCCCAATGCCCTACCATGCCAGCTATGGTCATGTCAGTAGTTAGGTCCAACACCCTGCTATGGCACTCAACCTCTACTAGTGAAGTTGCCGGTAAGCCAGACACACATGGACATCACTATGCCACTCAAACTAATATCTTCCCTTCCATCCCACTTAGACGGTTCAATTTATTTTATCAACCAAAACATGCCTCCTAACTTAATCATAGCCAGAACATAAAACAACAATTATCCCTACACATGCAACTCTAGTAAACACATCACATACATAGAACAATAAATGGAACATAAATAAGCAAGTTTCATTTCGGAAATCCACTTTGGCTCATAGGTGTACATGCACCCACTGCCAAAAAGAAATATTTTAAAATGCTGAAAATTTTGAAAAAAATATTCGGATGTACATGTTGACATTATATGTTCGTACACCAAGTTTCACGAAAAAAAGACATTTTATGTTGATTGTGTAAAAAACACAACTTTTAGTGTTACAAAATAGTTTTTTAGAAGAAATTTTTTTGTCTTTTTTGTACAAATCACAAAAAATTTCTCCTGACTGCGAAAATTTGTGTGAGGACATAGCATATCCGGATACACACCCATAATTTCGTTCCGGAATTTTTCAATATTTTGAAATTTATATAAAATGCATTTTTCATAATAGGTGCATTTAGACCTAGGAGCCAATTCTCCATGTCCGTTTCGCTTTCCTTATTAGCTATTGTCATTTACATCCTATTTTCCAGGGATATGGCATTTTGGCTCCTAGGTCTATGAACCTATTATGAAAAAAAAAATATGAATTTTAATTTTTTTTGAAAAATCCAAAACAAATATCTAGTTGTACATCTGGACATGCTATGTTCTCACACAAAGTTTTTATGGTGAAAAGACATTTTTTCTGGTATGTGTAAAAAAGACAAAAATATGTCGTGTGAAAAGCTATTTTATAACACGGAAAATTGTCTTTTTTATACAAACCACATAGAATGTCTTTTCTTCATAAAATTTCATGTATGAACATACAATATCGGCATGTACACCCAATTTTTTTTCTAAATTTTTGAACATTTTGAAGTACGTCATTTCAACGGTGCATCTATACCTACGAGCCAAAGTGAATTTCTGCTTTTCCAGAACAATCATCGTTACTCTTCTCACACTCTAAATGATTCACAATCAACAATGAGACAAAGCAACACAAGATATGCAATAAATATATGCATGATGATTTAATAAAGCTACAATAGTGTTAATTAGTTCTCTGAACATTAATATACCAGGTGATGTACATGGAATAGATTTTAATACATAAAAAATTAGTACTAAAACTATATCAATGTAAATAGGATTTAAATCGCTTTAATTAAACTTCTGATCTTTAGTTCGAATGAAATCGTGATTTAGATACCACTCGATAGGTAAACATGATTTATAGATCTTTTTCTGTAATTAAAATACTATTTCAATGGATTTATAGATTTCGGCAAAACGTATGTCAAAATAGTGTTAAATAATTGTGGTTGAATTTTCTATCGATAGACAATTCCATTATCTTTCATCCGAAAAAGATTTATCTATTTTGGATTTATAGAATAAAAGTTATGATTTAAATACCATTATATAGATTTTACATTTCCAGAAAATATAGCTTAGGAAACATTGAAATTTTATTAGAGAAAAGTGTTCTTCACAATGTCTTGAATAAATTTATATATTATTTTCTAAATTTAGAATTACAAATTGTTCTATATGATTTTTGTAAGATTAACATATTTCCTGGCAATTTAAATAATGATTTTTGAATTAAACAGACAACTCTGCCGCGCGGCGTTCTTTGATTGGTAGCACTGGTTGACAATGCGTTTACGAGGTTGTCGACTAAACATTGATGTGGCAGCTGACGTAACATGCCATGTGGTGAACTGTTGTTGGCCGATACCCCTTTTTGTAGAGTTGATCTAATCCGACGTGCTAGATTGGGATCGGATGGATGGGGTGAAATCTTGATGGGCTCACCATGGGTAACGATGGAGAGGATGGCGGAGGCGGTGCAGGCAAGTTGCGGAGCCAAGGCCCGGCAACCCCGGGCAACTACCCGAGCTGCTCCGGCCAGTCTCAACTAATTACCTATGTCACTTAGTGATTATCAACCAAATTTACTAGGGCAAACATGAGCTAACGTCACATTCAACAGGTCTTTCCCCGACTCCTTCAGTTGGCTAGCTCCGCCATTGGGTGCAAGATCGTGAAGCGATGGTCTGTGAGGCTCCGATGGTATCCAACAGCGGAGGACAAGTCAACAAAAAGCGGAACAACACAGAGAACTCTCGGACATGGTCAGCATTGACTTCCTATTCCCATAATGACGGTTGCACATGGATGGAGGCTTCCGACTTGGGCGATGCTTCAGTCGTTTGGTGTGGTGGCTCTCGTGCTATGCAAGGCGAAAAAAAGGACATGAGGTGACGATCAAGAGTGAGGGGATCAAGATTGAACATGGAAGAGGATTTTGTAGGGGTTCGTAGCATGGAAAACAAAAAAATTCTACCGCATGCACACAAACAAGCCAAGATCTGTTTACTAGATTGTAGCAACGAGTCGATTAGAGTACTCATCCTCGAAGATTCTAAAGCGGTTAACAAGAGCAGATTCTCGTGGGTGATGTAGTCGTACACTTGCCGATCTCAAGATCGCTTAGACGATCCTTCCGGCGCTGCGTTCCGGCAGCGCTTCATGATCGGTCTGCGTTAAATTTTCGATGAAGACCTTTCTCTCCCTTGTTCCAGCAGGCAGCGAAGGTTGTAGTTCTCCCCTCGCGATTCCGGCAACATGACGGCATGGTGTCAGAGGTAGAGGGAAGATCCCGCAGGGCTTCGCATAAGACGGCGCGAGTTATGGTGGATCTAGGATTTCCGGCGATCTAGATTTAGAAGGCCGGAGAGGACAGGGAGGTGTCGGCGGCGGCTGCTAGGGCGACGGCGACGGGCCAGCGGTGGCGCTAGGCGGCAGCGCGGCGGCGCACGATGGGGAGGGCTAGGTCTTGTGGTCTTGGGGCAGCCCTCCCCCTCTATTTATGAGAGGGGGCAGCCTTGGGAGGGGAGAGTTTGAATCCAAACCCAAACCCAAGTTGGATATAAGGAAGGACTCTTTCCTTCTTCCACTAGGAAACTATTGTTCCAGTTTGACTTTTCAAACCTCCCTTTTGACTTTCAATTTAGAGCTTTAATTCTCTCTCGCAAATGCCCAAACCAAGTGACCTAGGATATGATCCAATCATTCCACTTACCCATGACACATTCATGGACCATTCCCCTTCCGGTCCGGTGAACCTTCTAGACCCTTCTAGAACCTCTCCGATGAAAACATCAAAATCATTCCCGAACTCCGGAATCGGACTTTCCTTATATGAATCTTATTCTCCAGAACATTCCGGATCTCCTCATGATATCCTGAATCCCATCCGAGACTCCGAACAACATTCAGTTTCCCTACTTACATTCCATATCTACTAAACAACATTGAATCCTTAAGTGTGTCTCCCTACGGTTCGTGAATTATGCGGACATGACCGAGACACTTCTCCGGTCAATAACCAATAGAGGAATCTGTAAATTCATATGGCTCCCAAATATTTCTACGATTACTTTGCGATCGAATGAACCACTTACATACGATACCAATTTCCCTTTGTCTCTTGATAGTTTACTTATCCGAGGTTTGATCGTCGGTATCTCTGCATACCTAGTTCAACCTCGTTACCGATAAGTACTCTTTTCTCGTTCCCGTGATATGTGATTCCTTTTGAGCCAGTCACATGCTTGCAAGCTAATTAGATGACATTCCATCGAGAGGGCCCAGAGTATATCTATTCGTCATATGGATGGACAAATCCCACTCTTGATCCATGTGCCTCAACACATACTTTCCGAACACTCAATGTGACCTTTATAGCCACCCAGTTACGGTGTGGTGTTTGATTTCATCAAAGCATCTTTCCGGTGATGGTGATTAACATGATCTCATGGTCGAAGGAATTAGGTTACTATGTATCAGAAAGCTTATAGCAAACGAACTATTGAAATGACTTGATCTTAATGCTACGCTTATCTATAGGAGTATGTCGATCACACCATTCTCCTAATGATATGATCTTGTTGTTAACAACATATCAATGTTCATGATCGGGAAACCACGATCATCTATTAACCACCAAGCTAGTATTACAAAGAGGCTTTACTAGGGACTCTAATTTAGTTTACAAATCACACAAATATTAATGTTTCCGGTTAATACTATTATAGCATGAATGTAAACATTTATCATAAACACAAAGAATAATAATAACCACTTTTATTATTGCCTCTAGGGCATATCTCCAACAGTCTCCCACTTGCACTAGTCAACTAATCTAGATTACATGGTAATATACCGAACACCCATGGCGGTTTGGTGCTGGTCATGTTTTGCCCTCGGGAGAGGTTTAGTCAATGGATCCGCCACATTCAGATCTGTGTGTACTTTGCAAATATTTATGTCACCATCTTGGACATGCTCTAAATAGCGTGAAAACGTAGCTTGATGTGCTTCAGCTTCTTGTGTGACCTTGGTTCTTGCGCATTGGCTATGGCGCCCATGTTATCACAGTAGATAGACATTGGGTCCAGCGCACTTGGAACCACACCGAGCTCTGTAATGAACTCCTTCATCCATATCGCCTCTTATGAAGCCTCCGAAGCAGCTATGTATTCCGATTCAGTTGAAGATCTCGCCACAACGCTTTGCTTTGCACTCCTCTAGCTAACTGCTGCATCATTCAAAGTAAATACGTATTCAGATTTATATTTAGAATCATCCGGATCGGTGTTCCAACTAGCATCGGTGTAACCATTAACAACGAGCTATTCATTACCTCCATAAGAAAGAACCATATCCTTAGTTCTTCTCAAGTACTTAAGGATGTTTTTGACCGTTGTCCAATGATCCATTCCTGGATAACTTTGATATTTGCTAGTCAAACTAACAGCATATGCAATTCCGGGTCCATTACATAGCATGGCATACATAAGATATCCTATGGCTGAGGCATAGGGAGTCTTACTCATCCTTTCTCTATCTTCTGTCGTTGCAGGACTTTGAGTTTTACTCAAGGTCGTATTGGGCAACATGGGCAAGAACCCTTTCTTGCTATCTTCCATTCCAAACCTCTTTAGAACTTTTTCCAAATATGTACTCTGTGACAATGATATTAGGTGTCTCGATCTATCTCTATAAATCTTTATGCCTAATATGTAAGCTGCTTCGCCAAGATCTTTCATTGAAAAACTATTATTCAAATAACCCTTGACACTATTAAGAAGGTCTACATCATTCCCAATCAACAATATGTCATCTACATATAGTATTAAGAATGCTATAGAGCTCCCACTCACTTTATTGTAAATACAAGCTTCTCCATAAGTTTGTATAAAATCAAAGCTTTTGATTACCTTATCAAAACGTTGATTCCAACTTCGGGATGCTTGCTTCAATCCATAAATGGATCGTTGAAGTTTGCATGCCTTGTTAGCACCTTTAGGATCGACAAAACCTTTGGGTTGTACCATATACAACTCTTCATCAATGTCTCCATTGAGGAATGCCGTTTTGACATCCATCTGCCATATCTCATAATAATAATATGCAGCGATTGCTAACAAAATCCTCACAGACTTTAGCTTCGCTACCGGTGAGAAAGTCTCATCGTATTCAACTCCTTGAATTTGTCAAAACCCTTTTGCGACAAGTCGAGCTTTATAGACAGTAACATTACCATCAGCATCTGTTTTCTTATTGAAAATCCATTTGTTCTCGACAGCCTTCCGGCCATCCGGTAAGTCCGCCAAAGTCCATACTTGGTTTTCGTACATGGATCCAATCTCGAATTTATGGCTTCTTGCCATTTATTGGAATCTGGGCTCATCATTGCTTCCTCATATGTCGCAGGGTCATCGGTGTTGTCCACCAACATGACACTCATAACGGGATCATACCAATCAGGAGTGGTACAATTTCTCGTTGACCTGCGAGGTTCTGTAGTAACTTCAACCGAAGTTTCATGATGAACATCATTAGCTTCCTCTCTCATTGGTGTAGGCGCCACAGGAACTAGTTCCGGTTCTGCGCTACTCTCAAGTCCGTGAGAAGGTTCAACAACCTCGTCGAGTTCTACTTTCCTTCCAGTCACTTCTTTCGAGACAAACTCCTTCTCTAGAAAGGATCCATTCTTGGCAACGAAGATTTTTCCCTCGGATCTATGATAGAAGGTATACCCAATAGTTTCCTTCAGGTATCCTATGAAGACGCATTTTTCCGCTTTGGGTTCAAGCTTGTCGGGCTGTAACTTCTTTACATAAGCTTCGCAACCCCAAACTTTAAGGAACGACAATTTAGGTTTCTTTCCAAACCATAATTCATACGGTGTCATTTCAACGGATTTAGATGGTGCCCTATTTAAAGTGAATGCGGCTATTTCTAATGCATAACCCCAAAACGATAGCGGTAAATCTGTAAGTGACATCATAGAACGAACCATATCTAAGAGAGTTCGATTACGACGTTCGGACACACCATTACGTTGTGGTGTTCCCGGCGGTGTCGATTGTTAAAGTATTCCGCATTTCTTCCAATGCTCGCCAAACTCGTAACTTAGATATTCACCTCCACGATCAGATCGTAGAAATTTAATCTTCTTGTTACGTTGATTCTCTACCTCACTTTAAAATTCCTTAAACTTCTCAAAAGTTTCGTACTTGTGTTTTATGAAATAGATATACCCATATCTACTCAAAGTCATCCGTGAAGGTAAGAACATAACGATAACCACCGTGCGATGCTACACTCATTGGACCACACACATCGGTATGTATGATTTGCAATAAGTCCGTAGCTCGCTCCATCATACCAGAAAATGGAGTTTTAGTCATTTTACTCATCAGACATGCTTCGCATCTTTCAAGTGATTCGAAATCACGTGATTCAAAAAGTCCATCGGAATGGAGTTTCTTCATACGCTTCACTCCAATGTGATCAAGACGATAGTGCCACATATAGGTCGAGTTATCGCTCAGTTTCAGACGTTTAGCTTCAATGTTATTAATATGTGTATTACTACAATCGAGATTCAATAAGAATAGACCATCTATCAAAGGTGCATGTGCATAAAACATATTACTCATATAAATCGAACAACCATTATTCTCGGATTTAAACAAGTAACCGTCTCGCAATAAACACGATCCTGATATAATGTTCATGCTCAACGCAGGCACCAAATAACAATTATTTAAGTATAAAACTAATCCTGATGGTAGATGAAGAGGTAGTGTGCCGACCGCGATCACATCAACCTTTGATCCATTTCCAACGTGCATCGTCACCTCGTTCTTCGCTAGTTTCTGTCTATTCTGCAGCACCTGTTTCGATTTACAAATGTGAGCAACCGAACCAGTATCAAATACCCAGGCACTACTACGAGTACTAGTGAGATACGCATCAATAACATGTATATCGGATATACCTTTCTTCTTGATGTTGCAGTTCTACAAATCCGCCAAGTACTTAGGGAAATTCCGCTTCTAGTGACCTTCTCCCTTGCAGTAAAAGCACTCAGTATCAGCCTTAGGCCCAGCCTTGGTCTTCTTCAATCCGGCGCAGTAACTTTCTTACCGCCCTTCTTGAAGTTTCCATTTTTCTTAGACTTGCCTTGCTTCTTGAATTTGGTGGTCTTATTGACCAACAACACTTGGTGCTCTTTCTTGATCAATACTTCCATAGACTTTAACATGGAGAAGAGTTCAGACAACAAATTTTCCATGATTTGCATATTGTAGTTCATCACAAAGTTCTTGTAACTTGGTGGTAGTGATTGGAGGACACAGTGAATCCCCAAAGCATTAGGAATCACTATACCCAAGATTTCAAGCTTGCTTGCGTGCCCAGACATCTTAAGCACGTGCTCACTGAAGGAGCTGCCCTCTTCCATCTTGCAGTTAAAGAACTTTTCAGAAGCCTCATAACTCTCAACTGTCGCGTGAGCCTCAAATATCATTTTGAGTTCACGGACAATATCATGTGGGTCATGGTTCTCAAACCTTTTCTGAAGCTCCGACTCCAAACCATACAAGATAGCACACTGAACTCTGGACTACCGATTCTTCTGAGCAAAGAAAACATTCTTTACCTCATCGGTAGCATCAGCTGTAGGTGGGTCACCCAGTGGTGCATCCAGCACATAGGTCAAATTACCAGCATTGAGGACAATCCTCAAATTGCGAAACTAATCCGCGAAGTTGCTTCCATTTTTTTTCAACTTCTCTTTCTCTAGGAATGCATTAAAATTGATGGTAGGGGCCGCCATTGATCTACAACATATTTGCAATAGTTTAGACTAAGTTTATGATAAATTGAGTACTAATTAATAGTTAAATTAATCTAGGTGAACTCCCACTCAAAACAATATCCCTCACATTGTTTTAATGATTACACAAACCAAATCCACCACATCAAAACCGATCATCACGAGAGTTGATGTAGCTTCAATGGCAAATAATCAACATGTTCATCATATCTACCATATGACCCATGCTTTACCTTTCGATGATCCGTGTTCCGAGACCATGTTTGTACATGCTAGGCTCGTCAAGATCAAACCTTAGCTTCCGCATGAGCAAATCTGGCTTGCTCCCGTTGTATACACTCGCAGAACCTAACACACCCGATCATCACGTGGTGCTTCAAAACAACGAGATTTAGCAACGGTGCCTACTAAGGATGAACACTTTATAACTTGAAATTTTGTGAGAGGGGTCATCTTATAATGCTACCATCGCGAACTAAGCAATACAAGATGCATAAATGGATTAACATCACATGCAATTCAAAATATGTGATATGATATGGCCTTTCTTCTTGTGCTTCCGATCTCCATCTTCAAGCACGAACATGATCTCCATCATCACCGGCATGGCGTCAAGGTCAATGGCGTCGCTTCATGGTTGTCGTCCACCAGCATCAACTATTACAACTACTTTGAATAATAGACACGCAGGTCTTAACGGAATTAAAAGACAACCATATGGCTCCTGCCGGTTGCCGACTTACAATAAGGAACATTGCATACATCATATATAATCACAATCATGGCCATATCACATCACAGCACACCCCTGCAAAACAAAGTTAGACGCCTCTAATTTTCTTTGCATGTTTTACGTGGTTTGGGGCTTTCAATAAGTATCGTTCTAACTTACGAACAAGAACCGCAACGTCGATACTAGTATTGCCAATCACCCGTTGTAAATTGAATCTTAACTATGTGGGGAGAAATAAGCACCCGCAAAGCCACTTATGCAATACAAGTTGCATGTCAAGCGTGGAGCAAGTCTCATGAACGATGTCATGTAAGGTTAGCCCGGGCCGCTTCATCCCACCATCCCGCAAGATGAAAAGTACACAAGAAGCAATCGACAACAAAAAGCATCAACGCCAACAATGACCATTGTGTTCTACTCGTGCAACAGATCTACATATAGACACAGCTCTGATACCACTGTAGGGGTTCGTAGCATGGAAAATAAAAAAAATTCTACCACATGCACACAAACAAGCCAAGATCTATCTACTAGATTGTAGCAACGAGTCGATTAGAGTACCCACCCTCGAAGATTCCAAAGCGGTTAACGAGAGTAGATTCTCGTGGGTGATGTAGTTGTACACTTGCCGTTCTCAAGATCGCGTAGACGATCCTTCTGGCGCTGCGTTTCGGCAGCACTTCCGCAGTCGATCACACGTTTGGTACTCGATGAAGACCTTCCTCTCCCTTGTTCCAGCAGGCAGCGGAGGTTGTAGTTCTCCCCTCGCGATTCCGGCAGCACGACGGCGTGGTGTCGGAGGTAGAGGGAAGATCCCGTAGGGCTTCACCTAAGCCGGTGCGAGTTATGGTGGATCTAGGGTTTCCGGCGATCTAGGTTTAGAAGGTCGGAGAGGAGGAGGAGATGTCGATGGCGGCTAGGGAGACGGCGACGGGCCGGCGATGGCGCGGCGGCATGAGCGGCGGCGTGGCGGCAAGCTTGAGAGGGAGGGCTAGGGCTTGTGGTCTTGGGGCAGCCCTCCCCCTCTATTTATGAGAGGGGGGAAGCCTTGGGAGGGGAGAGTTTGAATCCAAACCCAAACCCAAGTTGGATAGAAGGAATGACTCTTTCCTTCTTCCACTAGTAAACTATTGTTCCAGTTTGACTTTTCAAACCTCCCTTTTGACTTTCAATTTAGAGCTTTAATTCTCTCTCACAAATGCCCAAACCAAGTGACCTAGGATATGATCCAATCATTCCACATACCCATGACACATTCATGGACCATTCCCCTTCCGGTCTGGTGAACCTTCTAGACCCTTCTAGAACCTCTCCGATGAAAACATCGAAATCATTCCCGAACTCCGGAATCGGACTTTCCTTATATGAATCTTATTCTCCGGGCCATTCTAGATCTCCTCGTGATATCCCGGATCTCATCCGAGACTCCGAACAACATTCGGTTTCCCTACTTACATTCCATAGCTACTAAACAACATCGAATCCTTAAGTGTGTCTCCCTACGGTTCGTGAATTATGCGTACATTACCGAGACACTTCTCCGATCAATAACCAATAGAGGAATCTGGAAATTCATATGGCTCCCACATATTTTTACGATTACTTTGCGATCAAATGAACCACTTACATATGATACCAATTTCCCTTTGTCTCTCGATAGTTTACTTATCCGAGGTTTGATCGTCGATATCTCTACATACCTAGTTCAACCTCGTTACAGATAAGTACTCTTTCCTCGTTCCCGTGATATATGATCCCTTGTGAGCCAGTCACATGCTTGCAAGCTAATTGGATGACATTCCACCGAGAGGGCCCAGATTATATCTATCTGTCATATGGATGGATAAATCCCACGCTTAATCCATGTGCCTCAACACATACTTTCCGAACACTCAATACCACCTT
This sequence comes from Avena longiglumis, assembly GCA_030063025.1. NCBI lineage: Eukaryota > Viridiplantae > Streptophyta > Magnoliopsida > Poales > Poaceae > Avena > Avena longiglumis. The sequence continues at coordinate 503,969,420 of CP125977.1, forward strand.
TATAGCCACCCAGTTACGGTGTGGTGTTTGATGTCATCAAAGCATTCTTCCGACATGATGCCCTAGGAATGTGTGATCGTAGGATTTCATCGGTAGGATTGGGATACTGACTACCTTGACCTATTTTAGTTTTCAAACGTCGAGTAGATTGCAAGCATAAACCGACTGAGGTGACAACACGTTTGTAGTTTTTATATTTTATACGAAAATTGATTCAGTACTCAAACTTGTGCTATGGAAAAGAGCACTCCTCTGGCTTTTGCATCTGCACAATATGAAGGACTTTGAAGATGCGGGAAAGAGAACTATATGAATAAAACATGGCATGGCCACCTTGATGCAAGTCAAGCAACTAAACCAATTTAGATAACATAATTAGTTTGAGTAAATGCATGGTATTAATATCTATCTTAATGTAGTTAAATATCTAGTTTGAGTAAGTTATGTATTTTTGTACATTTAGTTCAACTAGCAAAAGTGCCCGTGCGATTGCACCGGGAGAAATAAATTATCAAACTCCCGAGCAAACCATCTGTGGACACTTCTCCTCTTTGTCATCATCGTTGGCTAGTGAGAGGCAACAACGAACTCCTGGGACACAAGAATTAGAATAGAAAGCGGATCGAGATCCAAGAGAAATTCGCAGCGACCCACCAGAGAGGCAGTTTGTTCTTGCTCATTCTCAGTAGAGGCTGATCAAGCAATCACATAGGCAAGATAACATGATCTAAAAGTAATTTTGAATTGATTAACAACTTGTTTCCAATTTGAATTTAAATCATCCGCCGATACACTCAATTTATAACATACCTAACTGCACCATGCTCTTTTCACCACCCGTTATTGTTGGAGATATGCCCAAGAGGCAATAATAAAGAGGTTATTATCATATCTTCATGCTTATGATAAATGTTTACATACCATGCTATAATTGTATTAACCGAAAAAATTAATACTTGTGTTATTTGTAAACATAAAAGAGTCCCTAGTAAAGCCTCTTGTTAAACTAGATTGTTGCAATATCATCCAATTAGCTTGCAAGCATGTGACTGGCTCATAAGGGATCACATATCACGGGAACGAGAAAAGTGTACTTATCAGTAACGAGGTTGAACTAGGTATGCAGAGATACCGACGATCAAAACCTCGGATAAGTAAACTATCGTGAGACAAAGGGAAATTGGTATCGTATGTAAGTGGTTCATCCGATCGCAAAGTAATCGTCGAAATATGTGGGAGCCATATGAATTTCCAGATTCCTCTATTGGTTATTGATCGGAGAAGTTTCTCGATCATGTCCGCATAATTCACGAACCGTAGGGAGACACACTTAAGGATTCAATGTTGTTGTGTAGTTATGGAATGATGAGTAAGAGACCGAATGTTGTTCAGAGTCTCGGATGGGATCCGTGATATCACGAGGAGATCCGGAATGGTCCGGATAATAAGATTCATATAAGGAAAGTCCTGTTTCGAAGTTCGTAAATGATTCCGGTGTTTTCACCAGGAATGTTCTAGAAGGGTCTGGAAGGTCCGGCAGTCCGGAGGGGGAAGGGTACATGGATGTGTCATGACAATATGGAATGTTTGCATCATGTACTAGGTCACTTGGCTGGGCAATATGATGAGAGAAATCAAATCAAAGTTTGAAAGTCAAACGCCAATTTGAAAAGTCAAATCCGAAGTTTGCTTGGTGGAGGGAGAGTAGGAAACCTACCAAGGGTGGGAGTCCAACTCCCTCCACCCGCCGGCCAAGGAGGAGGAGTTGGAGGAGGACTCCCTCCTCCCAAACCACCACCCTTCACCTATATAAGGAGGGGTAGGGCGCCCCTACCCCTCACAACCGAACCCTAGCCCCAAGCGCCACCACCACAAGTGTTGCCGCCGCCTAGGGATCTCCAAGTCACCGAGTTACGGTTTCCCTAAACCCTAGCCGCCGGCCACACCCTCCCCTTGGTGCCCTCTAAATCGTAGATCGCCAAGGCCTCTCTCATACTCCACCATACTCGCTCCGACTTAAGGCGAAGCCCTGCGAGATATCCCCTCTACTTCCGACACCACGCCGCGTGCTGCCGGAATCACGAGGAGAGTGCTACAACCTCCGCTGCCTGTTGGAACAAGGGGGAGGAAGGTCTTCATCGAGTACCGAACGTGTGACCGACTGCGGAAGCGCTGCCGGAACACAGCGCCCGAAGGATCGTCTACACGATCTTGAGATCAGCAAGAGTACGACCATATCACCCACGAGAATCTGCTCCCGTTAACCGCTTTGGAATATTCGAAGGTGAGTTCTTCTATCGACTCATTGATACAATCTAGTAGATAGATCTTGGCTTGTTTGTGTGCATGCGGTAGAATTTTTTTGCTTTCCATGCTTCGAACCCCTACAATAAGTTGTCATAGTTAAGCGGATATCTCGGATAACCGGTTAGTAGAATCGAGAAATTCTGTAAATGTTCTACAATTTATAAACGACTTTGTAATTGGGACCACGACTAAACATGAATTCTACCTAATTAGGATTCATAGTGGGATTTGGATCGACATGATGCCCTAGGAATGTGTGATCGTAGGATTTCATCGGTAGGATTGGGATACTGACTACCTTGACCTATTTTAGTTTTCAAACGTCGAGTAGATTGCAAGCATAAACCGACTGAGGTGACAACACGTCTGTAGTTTTTATATTTTATACGAAAATTGATTCAGTACTCAAACTTGTGCTATGGAAAAGAGCACTCCTCTGGCTTTTGCATATGCACAATATGAAGGACTTTGAAGATGCGGGAAAGAGAACTATATGAATAAAACATGGCATGGCCACCTTGATGCAAGTCAAGCAACTAAACCAATTTAGATAACATAATTAGTTTGAGTAAATGCATGGTATTAATATCTATCTTAATGTAGTTAAATATCTAGTTTGAGTAAGTTATGTATTTTTGTACATTTAGTTCAACTAGCAAAAGTGCCCGTGCGATTGCACCAGGAGAAATAAATTATCAAACTCCCGAGCAAACCATCTGTGGACACTTCTCCTCTTTGTCATCATCGTTGGCTAGTGAGAGGCAACAACGAACTCCTGGGACACAAGAATTAGAATAGAAAGCGGATCGAGATCCAAGAGAAATTCAATGACCCACCGAGAGGCGGTTGTTCTTGCTCATTCTCAGTAGAGGCTGATCAAGCAATCACATAGGCAAGAGAACATGATCTAAAAGTAATTTTGAATTGATTAACAACTTGTTTCCAATTTGAATTTAAATCATCCGCCGATACACTCAATTTATAACATACCTAACTGCACCATGCTCTTTTCACCACCCGTTATTGTTGGAGATATGCCCAAGAGGCAATAATAAAGAGGTTATTATCATATCTTCATGCTTATGATAAATGTTTACATACCATGCTATAATTGTATTAACCGGAAACATTAATACTTGTGTTATTTGTAAACATAAAAGAGTCCCTAGTAAAGCCTCTTGTTAAACTAGCTTGTTGGTTAATATATGATCATGCTTTTCAGGCGAGCAATCTCCCCCTTTCTACCTATTTTGCTTTTATAGTATTTATTCCCTCCTATTGATCTATTGCTATCTGTGTTGCGTTGCTCTAGTTTTCGTACCCGTGATATCCCTTGCAGCCTTATATTGCCTTGGACACATCCTATTACCTGTTGTTTGGTAGATAGTTGGAATTGCGCGTCGTAGTCGCTTGCTCAAGTGCTGTTGCGTGTCGTACAGTACCACAGTTGTTGGAGTATTGCCGCAAGATTAAGGTTGGAGATGATCATGGCTTTAATTATCGTTTAATTCAATTATCGTTTAATAACTAAAATTGGAGTAGGTAAATGCAGAGGCACAGGTGGGCAATAGATGTTATTTGGTTGTTAACCGTCCACTTGTGTCCCGTAGGACCCCGAGTTCTTGACACCTGTTCCGAGATCGAGCGCGCTAACCACATGTGGGATGTATGGGCACCCCATCGATTAGTACCTGATTTCAAAGTATTGTACCGGGGGCCACAAGTAGTTTGGGGCTTTATTACTATTCTGTACTTATGCCATGCTTTACTGCTTTATTTAAATTGTGCGATGCAATCGCACTGCATCTTGTTAGGATCGGGACACGTTTTGTATCGACAAGCCCATCATCTTTCGGGTTCCCGATCGTTTACCGTCCACCCAAACCCCGAGTCCGTCTCGAGACCGGCCGACTTCTATGGTAGCTTAGTGGGTGGCCCCATGTACTTGCTTTGGAGTGCGGAAGCGTCGTGACTTAGGCCCCGCCGACATACCGATGGGTGTATGTTAACCGATCGGCAAAAGGGTCAAGTGCGTGTGGATACTTTGGTGCACCGCAGGTTAAATCTTTTCGAAAAGCCGTGTCCATGTTATGGACGACTTGGAGCACAGTTCTCGATCATAGACAACTATAACTAAAGTTCTTGTTATAATTTGACTTGTATCCGATATGACTAGTAATCGCTTCACTACAACGGAATGGCTAAATAAAAGTACCAACAAGCTTTGGGTTTGGGATATCTCATGCTAATTGTATGTCGACTAGTAAGTGTTGCAACTACAACGGAATGGTTAACTAAAATTGCCCATCGCTTATTATATCGGGATGATTATCTATACGACTAGTAATTGCTGCAACGATAATCGAATAAATAAAGCGCAACTGTGTGAGTTCCTCGGTTGACTTCCTCGTTTGGTCTCGAGGAAATACGGGATGGGTATGTTTGGTGGTAGTATCAGTTGGTTACGAATAGGTCTTTCTTACCCTCTCGATAGCCGCTAGTTGTATCGAGTCTCTATAGGTTGTTTAGTGCATGTTGCTGCCGCTTGATCCACCATACCTATGTGGCGAGGACCGCCAATTCTAGTCTCGCTGTCTTGGCCTCGATCGAACGCTCTCTTTTTCCTTTGCCCTTTGTCGGCACCCCTTTTGTTTAAGCAGGTTTTGAGATCGACATCATTACCAGGGTTACCCTTCTGGCTTGGCCTGGGCAGGGTTATGGACGCCATTGGTTAGTCTTCAGGGCTCTTAGCTCAATTTGCATCTTGTCCGTACTCGGACGCTATATCGTTTTAAAGGTGATTTGGATCTTTGTATTGTATATCTGTATTCTTGACTCTTTGAGTCATGGTTGTATATATATGTTTTGTGGGTTCCATCGAGGACTATTGTGTAATGATATTACTTCGTTTTCCACCCGCACGAAAGTGCCTGGTGGGCACCTTTGAATCGCTTCTATGCGGGTTTGGCGGGTTTCACTAAAACTTGCATAGGGCCGATTCTGAGGGTGCTGAGTGGTATCGAGCTCGTGTTATGATACCCACAAGTCCAATGTAGGATAACCTAGCTAACGGCAAGTAGAGTGTCAAAACTATTTTGCAAAATCGGTTGGATAGTTCTGATTAGGTCTGATTTTACTCCTTACCCCTCTGCTGCTCTCCTCTCACCTCTGCGTGTTTTGAATCCGCTCTCTTCTCTCTCTTCGAGTCCAGGATTTCTCGTGGTTGGTCGTACCTTCAGGGTTTCGCTTCCTCTTTTGGTAACGGTGTGTCTACATCTGGTCTTCATGCTATCCGAGGAACCCTTCGTCTGGTGGACTTATCTTTGTTCCTTCTCGTGCCTTCCGGTGTTTCCGACGCGACGACATCATCTACGCTAGATCCGATGCAGAGTCTGCATCACCCCTTTGTTTCTGAACCTTATTGTCAAGATCTTCAGTCTAAATTCTAAGGGTTGGTTGCATAACCCATCTGTTCGTGTACAGAGTAATGCTTTGAGTGCGGGATGGAGTCGCGACCATACCACTACTCTTATCATTTGCTTTTGTATATTGAATGGTGGATCGATGCAACTCTTAATCCTTCCATGAGAGTTAGAGGTGGCCTTACCTTTAACTTCGTTCGTTGGTTATCCGGAGTGTTCTCTCGATGAACGGGATAAACAATCCTTTGTTGGTGGTGTTGCTGATTTCTAGATGGAGAAAGAACCATTGTTAGTGGTGTCGCGAGGATCTACACGAAGCGAGAAGACGCAGATCGCCGATCTTCCTTCCGGTGCCATGAGGCGGATCTCGAGGGCGAGATCCATTGTTAGTGGTGTCGAATTGTGGCATGCCGCAAAACCACTACTAGAAAATCGCGTTGTTTTTGTGCATTGCATCATCATGTCCCCATGCTCATGTCATCATGCCACATTGCATTTGAGCATCGTCATAATCATGCATGGTTTTTGTCTAAACTATTTTCGAAACGCCTAGATTTGTTTTCTAAATATTCCCGTCTTTATTCAAATTAAAACCCGGGTCTCCAGAATATTTTGTTTCGTCTACCAACGGATTTCAAACGCCCCGTTTTAAATAATAAAATATTTATTTTATTTTTAGGGGGTAGCCGTACCGGGCCGATCCGACCCAGTCGACCACCCCCAGTGCAAAACCAGCCTACCCTAAACCCTTTTCCTACCCAATCCTATTCTACCCACTCTGCCTCCACCTCACCCCACCCAATAGCCTGCCGCCACCTCACCACTCCCTTACCCCTATCCTATCCTATGCCGCCACCTCACCAACCCCACCCCAATCCCCAACGCCACCACACACACAACACACGCGCGCACACCTACAGGTTGGCCGCCCGCAACGCGCTACACCACCTGCCGTCTATCGTCTCGCCTCGCTACCCCGTGGCCCCACCCGCACGTCTCCCCAACCCGCCATGACCTCGCAAGCGCTTCTCTCCTCCTTGTTTTCCGCCAAGGTCGCCTCCTCCCGCGCAAGGCGCCTATCGCCACCAACCTGTGCTCGATCCCCAAGCCCCCGCGACCCCTCTTCCTCCTTCCCTGGTCTCCTCGCCGCCTCCTCGTCCGAACCGCCCTCTGCCGTCGAGGCCGTCGCCGCTCGTAGAGCTCCAGCGACCCCCGCCCGTCGAGCCGCCCTCGACCCTCTCCTCATCGACCCGCGCCATGTCCTCTGCGTGCGTCGCCCCCTAGAGAACCGCGGCCTCCTCTCCGTGCCCTGCGCGCCTCCGCCGTGCCGGCCGCTTGCCGTCCTCCGTGGCCAAGATCTACCCCCGCCTTCTCCCAGGCACCGACGGCACCTTCCTCCGTCCCGGCCTTGCCTCCAAGTCGTGCCGACCTGATCCCGCTGCCATGGCCGAGCTCCTCCCGAGTGGACCACTGCCGCCTCCTCACCGGCGCCCAGACCGCCGCCCTCTGCGCCCCTCCTCCCCGTGCGCACGCTCTGCGCCGTCCTCCGCCTCGACCCCCTCACCGTGGCCCCTCCTCTTCCATTCGCCGTGGTCCGGTTTCCTCAGGTACTAATTCTGTATTGACCCCGTACGCGCATGTATGGTCTGTGCTTGTAGGTCTCGGTGAGGTCCTAAACGAATGTTTCTTTTGGCTTGGCCACCTGACGAGGCCGACATGTGTTGATCCCCGTTAAGTTCGGGTTGGCGTGCACGTGTTCTCGCAGCCATCTTCCAAGCCGACAAGATCTCCGTACGCCCGCGGGTGCCCTCTGCCGCCATGCCGCCGTGGGCTCCTACCTCGCCTCTGTCCGTGGCTGCGCCATGTTGGAAGCCACCTCGGTCCTGCATGCCTGGATGGTGTTCGATCATATGACCGACATGGAGACACCCCTTGCAGCGCATCGGCATGTCTCCACCTGCAAGTCTAGGTGCTCCATATGTGGTGTTTGGCGGACCAAGTCTTGGTGCTCTTCGTCTCCATGTGGCCCTGACAGCAACAAGTGCACGAACACCAAAGCCGTTCAAGTTCGCCACTCGATCACTCGTTGAAGCGTCCGAACGAAGACTCGTCCACGAGACGGTTGCCGTCAAGGACTCGCAAACCTCGGTACATCAAGATCTTCCTCACGGAACCGAAGACCCTCGTTCCTGGATTTGAAGCCCCGACGCCCGGAACCCGAAGACCGATCCCGACGCCCTGAGACCCGACCCCGAACCCCTCGGAGCCCAAGATCGTCGAGCCCCTCTAATGTGTGACCCCTATCTTATCCGCCCTATTTTGTAATATAACATCTATCTTGTTGCATATTAAATTGAGCATCCTGGCATACATATCATGTGGGTTGGGGGTTTTATCGAATCACCTAAATTAAATATGGGATCCATATGCGGGCAAATCTAGTCGTATATTGGTCCCATTTAAATTTGTGTAGCGAACCGGTGCTATCTTCTGTCATGTTAAGACAACATTTAAATTGCGGGGTATCTAAACAACATGAACTTAATAATTAATTGTCGGGACCCCGGTTCCGCTTAATATGGCCTAATTGCATCGCACCTTCGCCATGTCATACATCATACATGCATCATGCCCGATTTTCTACCGTAGTATTAAATAGTGCATCCGGTGTTTCTTCTAGTGCTTTGCTTCTTCACGGATTAGGCCGATGAGTTGATGCGAGTGTCGACCCGATCTTCGGATGAACCTTCGGCAATGCTTTTCAGGCGAGCAATCTCCCCCTTTCTACCTATTTTGCTTTTATAGTATTTATTCCCTCCTGTTGATCTATTGCTATCTGTGTTGCGTTGCTCTAGTTTTCGTACCCGTGATATCCCTTGCAGCCTTATATTGCCTTGGACACATCCTATTACCTGTTGTTTGGTAGATAGTTGGACTTGCGCGTCGTAGTCGCTTGCTCAAGTGCTGTTGCGTGTCTTCCAGTACCACAGTTGTTGGAGTATTGCCGCATGTTTAAGGTTGGAGATGATCATGGCTTTAATTATCGTTTAATTCAATTAATGTTTAATAACTAAAATTGGAGTAGGTAAATGCAGAGGCACAGGTGGGCAATAGATGTTATTTGGTTGTTAACCGTCCACTTGTGTCCCGTAGGAACCCGAGTTCTTGACACCTGTTCCGAGATCGAGCGCGCTAACCACATGTGGGATGTATGGGCACCCCATCGATTAGTACATGATTTCAAAGTATTGTACCGGGGGCCACAAGTAGTTTGGGGCTTTATTACTATTCTGTACTTATGCCATGCTTTACTGCTTTATTTAAATTGTGCGATGCACTGCACCTGTACTGTTTAGGATCGGGACATGTTTTCGCTGTATCGACAAGCCCAGTCATCTTTTCGGGTTCCCAGTCGTTTACAGCCGTCCACCCAAACCCTGAGTCCGTCTCGGAGACCCGACCGTTGCTATGGTAGCTTAGTGGGTGGACCCCATGTACTTGCTTTGGGTGCAGGAAGCGTCATGACTTAGGCCCGCCGACATACCGATGGGTGTATGTTAACCGATCGGCAAAAGGGTCAAGTGCGTGTGGATACTTTTGTGCACCCTAGGGGTTAAATCTTTTCGAAAGCCGTGTCATGATTACAGACGACTTGGAGCAGTTCTCGATCATAGACAACTATAACTAAAGTTTCTTGTTATAATTTGACTTGTATCCGATATGACTAGTAATCAGCTTCACTACAACGGAATGGCTAAATAAAAGTACCAACAACTGCTGGGTTTGGGATATCTCATGCTAATTGTATCGACTAGTAAGTGTTGCAACTACAACGGAATGGTTAACTAAAATTGCCTTGCTTATTATATCGGGATGATTATCTATACCGACTAGTAATTCTGCAACGATAATGAATAAATAAAGCGCCAACCGTGAGTTCCTCGGTTGACTTCCTTGTTTGGTCTCGAGGAAATACCAGGATGGGTATGTTTGGTGGTAGTATCGGTTGGTTCGAATAGGTCTTTCTTACCCCTCTCGATAGCCGCTAGTTGTATCGAGTCTCTATAGGTTGTTTAGTGCATCTTTGCTGCGCTTGATCCACCATACCTATGTAGGCGAGGACCGCAATTCTAGTCTCGCCGTGTCTTGGCCTCGATCTTGACCGCTCTCTCTTTTTCCTTTGCCCTTTGTCGGCACCCCTTTTGTTTAAGCAGGTTTTGAGATCGACGTCCTTACCAGGGTTACCCTTCCGGCTTGGCCTGGGCAGGGTTATGGACGCCATTGGTTAGTCTTCAGGGCTCTTAGCACAATTTGCATCTTGTCCGTACTCGGACGCTATATCGTTTTAAAGGTGATTTGGATCTTTGTATTGTATATCTGTATTCTTGACTCTTTGAGTCGTTGTTGTATATATATATATATGTTTTGTGGGTTCCATCGAGGACTATTGTGTAATGATATTACTTCGTTTTCCACCCGCACGAAAGTGCCTGGTGGGCACCTTTGAATCGCTTCTATGCGGGTTTGGCGGGTTTCGCTAAAACTTGCATAGGGCCGATTCTGAGGGTGTTACAGAGTGGTATCAGAGCTCAGCAGTTATGATACCCCACAAGTCCAGCCTGTAGGATAACCTTGCTAACGGCTGAAGTAGAGTGTCAAAACTATTTTGCAAAATCGGTTACATAGTTCTGATTAGGTCTGATTTTACTCCTTACCCCTATGCTGCTCTCCTCTCACCTCTGCGTGTTTTGAATCCGCTCTCTTCTCTCTCTTCGAGTCCAGGATTTCTCGTGGTTGGTCGTACCTTCAGGGTTTCGCTTCCTATTTTGGTAACGGTGTGTCTACATCTGGTCTTCATGCTATCCGAGGAACCCTTCGTCTGGTGGACTTCTATTTGTTCCTTCTCGTGCCTTTCGGTGTTTCCGACGCGACGACATCATCTACGCTAGATCTGATGCAGAGTCTGCATCACCCCTTTGTTTCTGAACCTTGTTGTTGAGATATTCAGTCTAAATTCTAAGGGTTGGTTGCATAACCCATTTGTTCGTGTACAGAGTAATGCTTTGAGTGCGGGATGGAGTCGCGACCATACCACTACTCTTATCATTTGCTTTTGTATATTGAATGGTGGATTGATGCAACTCTTACTCCTTCCATGAGAGTTAGAGGTGGCCTTACCTTTAACTTCGTCCGTTGGTTATCCGGAGTGTTCTCTCGACGAACGGGATAAACAATCCTTTGTTGGTGGTGTCGCTGATTTCTAGATGGAGAAAGAACCATTGTTAGTGGTGTCGCGAGGATCTACACGAAGCGAGAAGACGCAGATCGCCGACCTTCCTTCCGGTGCCATGAGGCGGATCTCGAGGGCGAGATCCATTGTTAGTGGTGTCGAATTGTGGCATCCCGCAAAACCACTACTAGAAAATCGCGTTGTTTTTGTGCATTGCATCATCATGACCCCATGCTCATGTCATCATGCCACATTGCATTTGAGCATCGTCATCATCATGCATGGTTTTTGTCTAAACTATTTTCGAAACGCCTAGATTTGTTTTCTAAATATTCCCGTCTTTATTCAAATTAAAACCCGGGTCTCCGGAATATTTTGTTTAAATCTACCAGCAGTTTCAAACGCCTGTTTTAAATAATAAAATATTTATTTTATTTTTAGGGGGCAGCCGTACCGGGCCGATCCGACCCAGTCGACCACCCCCAGTGCAAAACCAGCCTACCCTAAACCCTTTTCCTACCCAATCCTATTCTACCCACTCTGCCTCCACCTCACCCCACCCAATAGCCTGCCGCCACCTCACCACTCCCTTCCCCCTATCCTATCCTATGCCGCCACCTCACCAACCGCACCCCAATCCCCAACGCCACCACACACACACAACACACGCGTGCACACCTACAGGTTGGCCGCCCGCAACGCGCTACACCACCTGCCGTCTATCGTCTCGCCTCGCTACCCCGTGGCCCCACCCGCACGTCTCCCCAACCCGCTCGCGACCCCTGCAAGCGCTTCTCGCCTCCTCCCTTGTTTTCCGCCGCCAAGGTCGCCTCCTCCCGCGCAAGGCGCCTATCGCCACCAACCTGTGCTCGATCCCCAAGCCCCCGCGACCCCTCTTCCTCCTTCCCTGGTCTCCTCGCCGCCTCCTCGTCCGAACCGCCCTCTGCCATCGAGGCCGCCGCCGCTCGTAGAGCTCCAGCGACCCCCGCCCGTCGAGCCGCCCTCGACCCTCTCCTCATCGACCCGCGCCATGTCCTCTGCGCGCGTCGCCCCCTAGAGGACCGCGGCCTCCTCTCCGGTGCCCTGCGCGCCTCCGCCGTGCCGGCCGCTTGCCGTCCTCCGTGGCCAAGCTCTGCCCCCGCCTTCTCCCAGGCACCGACGGCACCTTCCTCCGTCCCGGCCTTGCCTCCAGTGCGCCGCCGACCTCGATCCCCGCTGCCATGGCCGCCGAGCTCCTCCCCGAGTGGACCCTGCCACCGCCTCCTCACCGGCGCCCAGACCGCCGCCCTCTGCGCCCCTCCTCCCCGTGCGCACGCTCTGCGCCGTCCTCCGCCTCGACCCCCTCACCGTGGCCCCTCCTCTTCCGTTCGCCGTGGTCCGGTTTCCTCAGTCTTGATTCTATTGACCCGTCTGCGCATGTATGGTCTGTGCTTGTATGTCTCGGTGAGGTCCTAAACGAATGTTTCTTTTGGCTTGGCCACCTGACGAGGCCGACATGTGTTGATCCCCGTTAAGTTCGGGTTGGCGTGCACGTGTTCTCACAGCCATCTTCCAAGCCGACAAGATCTCCGTACGCCCGCGGGTGCCCTCTGCTGCCATGCCGCCGTGGGCTCCTACCTCGCCTCTGTCCGTGGCTGCGCCATGTTGGAATCCACCTCGGTCCTGCATGCCTGGATGGTGTTCGATCATATGACCGACATGGAGACACCCCTTGCAGCGCATCGGCATGTCTCCACCTGCAAGTCTAGGTGCTCCATCTGTGGTGTTTGGCGGACCAAGTCTTGGTGCTCTTCGTCTCCATGTGGCCATGACACCAACAAGTGCACGAACACCAAAGCCGTTCAAGTTCGCCACTCGATCACTCGTTGAAGCGTCCGAACGAAGACTCGTCCACGAGACGGTTGCCGTCAAGGACTCGCAAACCTCGGTACATCAAGATCTTCCTCACGGAACCGAAGACCCTCGTTCCTGGATTTGAAGCCCCGACGCCCGGAACCCGAAGACCGATCCCGACGCCCTGAGACCCGACCCCGAACCCCTCGGAGCCCAAGATCGTCGAGCCCCTCTAATGTGTGACCCCTATCTTATCTGCCCTATTTTGTAATATAACATCTATCTTGTTGCATATTAAATTGAGCATCCTGGCATACATATCATGTGGGTTGGGGGTTTTATCGAATCACCTAAATTAAATATGGGATCCATATGCGGGCAAATCTAGTCGTATATTGGTCCCATTTAAATTTGTGTAGCGAACCGGTGCTATCTTCTGCCATGTTAAGACAACATTTAAATTGCGGGGTATCTAAACAACATGAACTTAATAATTAATTGTCGGGACCCCGGTTCCGCTTAATATGGCCTAATTGCATCGCACCTTCGCCATGTCATACATCATACATGCATCATGCCCGATTTTCTACCGTAGTATTAAATAGTGCATCCGGTGTTTCTTCTAGTGCTTTGCTTCTTCACGGATTAGGCCGATGAGTTGATGCGAGTGTCGACCCGATCTTCGGATGAACCTTCGGCAATGCTTTTCAGGCGAGCAATCTCCCCCTTTCTACCTATTTTGCTTTTATAGTATTTATTCCCTCCTGTTGATCTATTGCTATCTGTGTTGCGTTGCTCTAATTTTCGTACCCGTGATATCCCTTGCAGCCTTATATTGCCTTGGACACATCCTATTACCTGTTGTTTGGTAGATAGTTGGACTTGCACGTCGTAGTCGCTTGCTCAAGTGCTGTTGCGTGTCGTCCAGTACCACAGTTGTTGGAGTATTGCCGCATGTTTAAGGTTGGATATGATCATGGCTTTAATTATCGTTTAATTAAAATATCGTTTAATAACTAAAATTGGAGTAGGTAAATGCAGAGGCACAGGTGGGCAATAGATGTTATTTGGTTGTTAACCGTCCACTTGTGTCCCGTAGGACCCCGAGTTCTTGACACCTGTTCCGAGATCGAGCGCGCTAACCACATGTGGGATGTATGGGCACCCCATCGATTAGTACATGATTTCAAAGTATTGTACCGGGGGCCACAAGTAGTTTGGGGCTTTATTACTATTATGTACTTATGCCATGCTTTATTGCTTTATTTAAATTGTGCGATGTCTTGTCTTTGTTAGGATCGGGACACGTTTTATTTGACGACAAGCCCATCATATTTTGGGTTCCCGATCGTTTCTGACCCACCCAAACCCCGAGTCCGTCTCGAGACCGGCCGACTTGCGGGTAGCTTAGTGGGGTGGCCCCATGTACTTGCTTTGGAGTGCAGGAAACGTCATGACTTAGGCCGCCGACATACCGATGGGTGTATGTTAACGATCGGCAAAAGGGTCAAGTGCGTGTGGATACTTTGGTGCACCCTGCGGTTAAATCTTTTCAAAGCCGTGTCCGCGGTTATGGACGACTTGGAGCACAGTTCTCGATCATAGACAACTATAACTAAAGTTTACTGTTATAATTTGACTTGTATCCGATATGACTAGTAATCAGCTTCACTACAACGGAATGGCTAAATAAAAGTACCAAGAACTGCTGGGTTTGGGTTATCTCATGCTAATTGTATCTGACTAGTAAGTGTTGCAACTACAACGGAATGGTTAACTAAAATTGCCCACTGCTTATTATATCAGGATGATTATCTATACCTGACTAGTAATTGCTGCAACGATAACTGAATAAATAAAACTGCCAACTGTGTGAGTTCCTCGGTTGACTTCCTCGTTTGGTCTCGGGGAAATACGGGATGGGTATGTTTGGTGGTAGTATCAGTTGGTTCGAATAGGTCTTTCTTACCTCTCGATAGCCGCTAGTTGTATCGAGTCTCTATAGGTTGTTTAGTGCATGCTGCGCCGCTTGATCCACCATACCTATGTAGGCTGAATTCTAGTCTCGCCGTGTACTGGCCTCAGTACTGACCGCTCTCTATTTTTCCTTTGCCCTTTGTCGGCACCCCTTTTGTTTAAGCAGGTTTTGAGATCGACGTCCTTACCAGGGTTACCCTTCCGGCTTGGCCTGGGCAGGGTTATGGACGCCATTGGTTAGTCTTCAGGGCTCTTAGCTCAATTTGCATCTTGTCCATACTCGGACGCTATATCGTTTTAAAGGTGATTTGGATCTTTGTATTGTATATCTGTATTCTTGACTCTTTGAGTCGTTATTGTATATATATATATGTTTTGTGGGTTCCATCGAGGACTATTGTGTAATGATATTACTTCGTTTTCCACCCGCACGAAAGTGCCTGGTGGGCAACTTTGAATCGCTTCTATGCGGGTTTGGCGGGTTTCGCTAAAACTTGCATAGGGCCGATTCTGAGGGTGTTACAGAGTGGTATCAGAGCTCAGCAGTTATGATACCCCACAAGTCCAGCCTGTAGGATAACCTAGCTAACGGCCGAAGTAGAGTGTCAAAACTATTTTGCAAAATCGGTTAGATAGGTCTGATTAGGTCTGATTTTACTCCTTACCCCTCTGCTGCTCTCCTCTCACCTCTGCGTGTTTTGAATCCGCTCTCTTCTCTCTCTTCGAGTCCAGGATTTCTCGTGGTTGGTCGTACCTTGAGGGTTTCGCTTCCTCTTTTGGTAACGGTGTGTCTACATCTGGTCTTCATGCTATCCGAGGAACCCTTCGTCTGGTGGACTTCTCTTTGTTCCTTCTCGTGCCTTCCGGTGTTTCCGACGCGACGACATCATCTACGCTAGATCTGATGCAGAGTCTGCATCACCCCTTTGTTTCTGAACCTTGTTGTCGAGATCTTCAGTCTAAATTCTAAGGGTTGGTTGCATAACCCATTTGTTCGTGTACAGAGTAATGCTTTAAGTGCGGGATGGAGTCGCGACCATACCACTACTCTTATCATTTGCTTTTGTATATTGAATGGTGGATCGATGCAACTCTTACTCCTTCCATGAGAGTTAGAGGTGGCCTTACCTTTAACTTCGTCCGTTGGTTATCCGGAGTGTTCTCTCGACGAACGGGATAAACAATCCTTTGTTGGTGGTGTCGCTGATTTCTAGATGGAGAAAGAACCATTGTTAGTGGTGTCGCGAGGATCTACACGAAGCGAGAAGACGCAGATCGCCGACCTTCCTTCCGGTGCCATGAGGCGGATCTCGAGGGCGAGATCCATTGTTAGTGGTGTCGAATTGTGGCATCCCGCAAAACCACTACTAGAAAATCGCGTTGTTTTTGTGCATTGAATCATCATGACCCCATGCTCATGTCATCATGCCACATTGCATTTGAGAATCGTCATCATCATGCATGGTTTTTGTCTAAACTATTTTCGAAACGCCTAGATTTGTTTTCTAAATATTCCCGTCTTTATTCAAATTAAAACCCGGGTCTCCGGAATATTTTGTTTCGTCTACCAACGGATTTCAAACGCCCCGTTTTAAATAATAAAATATTTATTTTATTTTTAGGGGGCAGCCGTACCGGGCTGATCCGACCCAGTCGACCACCCCCAGTGCAAAACCAGCCTACCCTAAACCCTTTTCCTACCCAATCCTATTCTACCCACTCTGCCTCCACCTCACCCCACCCAATAGCCTGCCGCCACCTCACCACTCCCTTCCCCCTATCCTATCCTACGCCGCCACCTCACCAACCGCACCCCAATCCCCAACGCCACCACACACACACAACACACGCGTGCACACCTACAGGTTGGCCGCCCATCGCCTTCACCACCCGTGGCCCCACCCCAGACGTCTCCCCAACCGCTCATGACCCAAGCGCTTCGCCTCCTCCTTGTTTTCCGCCGCCAAGGTCGCCTCCTCCCGCAGGCGCCTATCGCCACCAACCCGTGCTCGATCCCCAAGCCCATGACCCTCTTCCTCCTTCCCTGGTCTCCTCGCCTCGTCCGTCCGCCCTCTGCCGAGGCTGCCGCTCAGAGTAGAGCTCAGCCGTCGAGCCGCCCTCGACCCTCTCCTCATCGACCCGCGCCATGTCCTCTGCGTGCGTCGCCCCCTAGAGAACCGCGGCCTCCTCTCCGTGCCCTGCGCGCCTCCGCCGTGCCGGCCGCTTGCCGTCCTCCGTGGCCAAGATCTACCCCCGCCTTCTCCCAGGCACCGACGGCACCTTCCTCCGTCCTGGCCTTACCTCTAGTGCGCCGCCGACCTCGATCCCCGCTGCCATGGCCGCCGAGCTCCTCCCCGAGTGGACCCTGCCACCGCCTCCTCACCAGCGCCCAAACCGCCGCCCTCTGCGCCCCTCCTCCCCGTGCGCACGCTCTGCGCCGTCCTCCGCCTCGACCCCCTCACCGTGGCCCCTCCTCTTCCGTTCGTCGTGGTCCGGTTTCCTCAGGTACTGATTCTGTATTGACCCCGTACGCGCATGTATGGTCTGTGCTTGTATGTCTCGGTGAGGTCCTAAACGAATGTTTCTTTTGGCTTGGCCACCTGACGAGGCCGACATGTGTTGATCCCCGTTAAGTTCGGGTTGGCGTGCACGTGTTCTCGCAGCCATCTTCCAAGCCGACAAGATCTCCGACGCCTGGTGCCTCGCCGCCCGTCGCCGTGGCTCCTACCTGCCTCGTGGCTGCGCCATGTTGGAAGCCACCTCGGTCCTGCATGCCTGAATGGTGTTCGATCATATGACCGACATGGAGACACCCCTTGCAGCGCATCGGCATGTCTCCACCTGCAAGTCTAGGGGCTCCATCTGTGGTGTTTGGCGGACCAAGTCTCGGTGCTCTTCGTCTCTCTTTTTCCTTTGCCCTTTGTCGGCACCCCTTTTGTTTAAGCAGGTTTTGAGATCGACGTCGTTAGCAGGTTTACCCTTCCGGCTTGGCCTGGGCAGGGTTATGGACGCCATTGGTTATTCTTCAGGGCTCTTAGCTCAATTTGCATCTTGTCCGTACTCGGACGCTATATCGTTTTAAAGGTGATTTGGATCTTTGTATTGTATATATGTATTCTTGAATCTTTGAGTCGCTGTTGTATATATATGTTTTGTGGGTTCCATCGAGGACTATTGTGTAATGATATTACTTCGTTTTCCACCCGCACGAAAGTGCCTGGTGGGCACCTTTGAATCGCTTCTATGCGGGTTTGGCGGGTTTCGCTAAAACTTGCATAGGGCCGATTCTGAGGGTGTTACAACATCAAACACCACACCGTAACTGGGTGGCTATAAAGGTGGCATTGAGTGTTCAGAAAGTATGTGTTGAGGCACATGTGAAAGGATACGGATGTCGCCTAGAGGGGGGTGAATAGGCGATTAAAAGTTTTCCTAGAGTGGCTCAACAAGGGCGGAATAAAACTAGTGTTTACTTTGTTAAGCACAACCTAGAACAACTAAGGTTCACCTATGTGCACCAACAACTTATGCTAAGCAATACAAGCAACAAAGTGATAGCAAGATATATTACTTCAAGCATGAAGGCTATCACAATGTAAAGTGCATAAGTAAAAGCTCGGGTATAGAGATAACCGAGGCACGCGGGGACGACGATATTTTACCGAGTTCCTCCCAACATGGAGTGCGTCTCGTTTGGTGAGGGGGTGG
Organism: Avena longiglumis; assembly: GCA_030063025.1. Taxonomy (NCBI): domain Eukaryota; kingdom Viridiplantae; phylum Streptophyta; class Magnoliopsida; order Poales; family Poaceae; genus Avena; species Avena longiglumis. The sequence continues at coordinate 503,987,897 of CP125977.1, forward strand.
TATCAAACCACCAATGCCACAAAAGGCCTCCCTTATTCTCCGGTGAATCTCACCCCAATGGGATCGGTTCACGCTTCCACTATCGGTGCACTTGTCGGTGGCAACCGGAACCTTCCACAAGGTTGGGGCACTTCTCCACAACTTGGAGGCTCCCAAAAAACGCCAAAAAAGGCCTCAACAAATGCCACCAAGACCACAATGCCACCAAGGCCACAAAACCGTCTAGGGTTCCAAGAACCCAAGAGGGACAAGCTCCAGTGAGCAACTAAACCAAATCCTCTGAGGAGAACTCAAACCGATGCATCAAATGAAAATGGCAAGAACACCACAAAGGTGTTCAAATCCCTCACTCCCAAGTTCCAACAAAGCTACTAAAGCTATTGGGGAAACAAGAGAGGAGGAATCAAAGAGAGACACAAAATCCCCCAAAATCTAGATCCCCAAAGATATACTCACAAAGAGATGAATCAGTTAGGTCAAAACACGGATCTAGATCTCCTGTCTCTTCCACTCAAATATGGGCAAGAATCATCGGAGGGAAAGAGATTAGACAAGATTCAAAATCTAGAGCAAGTGTGGATAAAGTTTAGCCTAATAGATGAGAGAGAAGCAACTTAAACTGAAAAAGGGCAAAACCTTAAATAGGGGCCCAATAAAATAGCCGTTTAGGGCATTTTACCGATAGTACCGCAAAGTCGCAGACCGAACAAAGAAATCAAGGCAGAGAATATGAGGACGGGAGAGGGGCCAGCGCATGCAAGTAGCAGCTGCTGCGCGCATGCAACAGCGCATGCGAGTGGAGGCAAGCGGGGCCAGCATGCAGCGGCTTTGCGCGCGCGCGCGACAGCAGGCATGCAGCGGCAGCGCATCAGGCGGGGCGCAGCGCAGGCCACTACGGGGCCACTGCCTCGCGAGCGAGCGCGTAGGAGAGCATGCGGCAGTGCGTAGCAGCGGGAACCGCGCGCGGTCAATGCCGCGGCACAGCGCGCCAGCACGCGCGGGAATCGCGGCGGGCGTGGAGGCAGCGGGGCCCGTGGCCAGGCGCGCAGTTGCAGCGAGCGCGCGTAGCGAGCAAGGCAGGGTAGCAGCGGGGGTCAACGCGGCTGAAGCGAGCTAGCAAGCGTGAATCTGGATCTAAATCTGGGAAAAGGAACGGGACCGGCCCACCCGGGCGGTACTACCGGGCCAGGCCGGTACAGCCGGATGCGCGTACTGGGCCAGATAGAAAATGGGCTGCGCGCGCCAGGCGCGTCTGGTAGGGCCCGGTAGTACCGGACGGCCTAGAAAACAACTTTTTCTTTTTCTTTTTAAATCGAATAATAGTCAATATTCAAACGGTCATAACTTTTAAACGGTAGCTCCGATTAACCCGATTCCAATTGCGTTGGATAGAGGACGACAAGCGCTACCCTATAAAAAGTGGAAATATTGGTTATCACCAAGTGAGAATGTATCAAGTAATATAATGTGAGATACCTCACTTGGTGAGAAATCGAAAAGCCGCATAAATCAAAATCGCAACAAGATACAAATGGAAGATCCGATTTTGATGAACAAGAGCTTGTTATGGAGATTACCACAAGCTCTATATCCTCACATGGATAAGACCAAATAACAACAAAATATGATGATGCAAGTATGCAAAGGTTTGAGCTATCTCCGAACAATGTGACCGGGTTACTCATTCGAGAGCCCCTCTTGATAGTATGGTTATCTATCCTAAACCCGGTCTCTTACACATAAAAAGAGACCGGCAAAAGGGAAAACCTATCAAGATTATACCTTTGCCTTGATAATTCCACTTGAGCTCGATGTAGACGGTCTTGCCCTTCTCAAGGTGGAACGCCTTTCTTAATTCCTCATCATCGACCTCGCATATTGAGTTTGCACAACATATCTTCTTTGCATTTCATCGACCTTAAAGCCAACACATGCTCCAAGCGATGCCAATGGACAAATCCTACAAGTATAACTTAATACATACATTAGTCCATAAAGATTGTCATTAATTACCAAAACCACACATGAGGGCCCAACATGATCTTTCAACATGGATCAAGAGTGGGATTTGTCCATCCATATGACAGATAGATATACTCCGGGCCCTCTTGGTGGAATGTCATCCAATTATCTTGCAAGCATGTGACTGGATCACAAGGGATCACATATCACGGGAACGATAAAAGAGTACTTATCGGTAACGAGGTTGAACTAGGTATGCAGAGATACCGACGATCAAACCTCGGATAAGTAAACTATCGCGAGATAAAGGGAAATTGGTATCGTATGTAAGCGGTTCATTTGATTGCAAAGTAATCATAGAAATATGTGGGAGCCATATGAATTTCCAGATTCCTCTATTGGTTATTGATCGGAGAAGTGCCTCGGTCATGTCCGCATAATTCATGAACCGTAGGGAGACAAACTTAAGGATTCAATGTTGTTTAGTAGATATGGAATGTAATTAGGGAAACTGAATGTTGTTCGGAGTCTCGGATGGGATCCGGGATATCACGAGGAGATCCGGTATGGTCCGGGGAATAAGATTCATATAAGGAAAGTCCGATTCCGGAGTTCGGTAATGATTTCGATGTTTTCATCGGAGAGGTTCTAGAAGGGTATAGAAGGTTCACCGGACCGGAAGGGGAATGGTCCATGAATGTATCATGGTTAAGTGGAATGATTGGATCATGTCCTATGTCACTTTGGTTGGGCATTTGCGATAAAGAAATAAAGCTCTAAATTGAAAGTCAAAAGGGAGGTTTGAAAAGTCAAACTGGAACAATAGTTTCCTAGTGGAAGAAGGAAAGAGTCCTTCCTTCTATCCAACTTGGGTTTGGGTATGGATTCAAACTCCCCTCTCTAAAGCTGCCCAGGGCTGCCCCAAAGCACACAATACCAGCCCTCCCCACCCGTGCGCCGCCGCCGTCGCCCCCGCCACCGGCCCGTCGCCGTCGCCCTAACCGCCGCCGACACATCCTCCTCCTCTCCGGCCTTCTAAACCTAGATCGTTGTAAACCCTAGATCCACCATAACTCGCACCGGCTTAGGCGAAGCCCTGCGGGATCTTCCCTCTACTTCCAACACCACGCCGTCGTGTTGCCAGAATCGCGAGGGGAGAACTACAATCTCTGCTGCCTGCTAGAACAAGGGAGAGGAAGGTCTTCATCGAGTACCGAACGTGTGACCGACTGCGGAAGCGCTACCGAAACGCAACGCCAGAAGGATCGTCTATGCGATCTTCAAATCAGCAAGTGTACGACTACATCACCCACAAGAATATGCTCTCGTTAACCGCTTTGGAATCTTCGAGGGTGAGTACTCTAATCGACTCGTTGCTACAATCTAGTAGATAGAACTTGGCTTGTTTGTGTGCATGCGGTTGAAATTTTTTGTTTTCCATGCTACGAACCCCTACAGTGGTATCAGAGCCATGTCTATATGTAGATCTGTTGCACGAGTAGAACACAATGGTCATTGTGGGCGTTGATGCTTTTGTTGTCGATTGCTTATCGTGTATTTTGCATCTTGCGGGATGGTGGGATGAAGCGGCTCGGGCTAACCTTACATGACATCGTTCATGAGACTTGCTCCATGCTTGACATGCAACTTGTATTGCATAAGTGGCCTTGCGGGTGCCTGTTTCTCCCAACATAGTCAAGATTCAATTTATAACGGGCAATTGACAATAATAGTATCAACGTTGTGGTTCTTGTTCGTAAATTAGAACGACACTTATTGAAAGCCCCAAACCACGTAAAACATGCAAAGGAAATTAGAGGCGTCTAACTTTGTTTTGCAGGGGTGTGCTGTGATGTGATATGGCCATGTTTGTGATTATATATGATGTATGCAATGTTCCTTATTGTAAGTCAGCAACCGGCAGGAGCCATATGGTTTTCTTTCATTTTCGTTAAGACCCGCGTGTCTATTATTCAAAGTAGTTGTAATAGTTGATGCTGGTGGACGATAACCATGGAGGCGTCATTGACCTTGACGCAATGCCGGTGATGATGGAGATCATGTTCGTGATTGAATATGGAGATCGGAATCACAAGAAGAAAGGCCATATCATATCACATATTATGAATTGCATGTGATGTTAATCCTTTTATGCATCTTGTATTGCTTAGTTCGCGACGGTAGCATTATAAGATGACCCCTCTCACAAAATACCAAGTTATAAAGTGTTCATCCTTAGTAAGCACCATTGCTAAAGCTCGTTGTTTCGAAGCACCACGTGATGATCGGGTGTGTTAGATTCTGCGAGTGTATACAACGGGAGCAAGCTAGATTTGCTCATGCAGAAGCTAAGGTTTGATCTTGACGAGCCTAGCATGTACAGACATGGTCTCGGAACACGGATCACTGAAAGGTAAAGCATGAGTCATATAGCAGATATGATAAACATGTTGATTGTTCGCTTTTAAAGCTACATCATCTCTCGTGATGATCGGTTTTGATGTGGTGGATTTGGTTCATGTAATCACTAAAACAATGTGAGGTGTATTGTTTTGAGTGGGAGTGCAACAACAATATGATTAAAAGTTGAACACTATTTATCATAAATTAAATCAAAGTGAATTTGCATAGTTGTTGTAGTCATTGGCATCCGTTTACCACCTTGCGCTTAGTTATAATTGAGATAATAGAACTATAGAATTCTGGTTAGTTACTTTACGAACTGGTATCGTATTGTTTTGAAGTGTTAATCTAAAGTTTAAAAGTCCTATTGCAAACTTTCAGTAAGTTCCGGTTACTCCGTGAAGTTTAATAATTGGTATTAAATCCAGAGTAACAATTCCAGTGTTAGTAAATAAGTATCATGTTTATCTCTATGATTCTTGATACTCAAAAGATCGTTTTGATATCAAGGTAATCTAGGAGTTGAAAGAGTTGTTTCAGAAATCATCATGTGTGGAAGATATTGAGATATCTGAAATGATGTTTTGGTTACAATATGATAGAGTATAATATGGCAAAGTTTATGTTCTCATATTTGATGAGAATTTACAAAGGTTGGAGACACTAGTAGTCCTAATCCTCCAAAAGGTATTGGAGAGCAACATTATACTCGCGATTCACCTAATATGCTAAAGTAGCTTGATCATGAATAGTTCCATGATAAGATGAATATTTGATGTAGGTAAAGTGTTTGCTACAATAAAAGATTACTAAAGGATGGAATTTGAAAGAACACCAAACATTTGATGATGGTGATCTACTTCAAAGTACAAGTCCAAAGACATTGGTATTTAACTATACACGCTTTGTACTATGTGTCATGTGTCTGGCTCCACTATTGATGTTGATAGATTCTTTCAAACAGAAAAGGAAATACTGAAAGAGAATCTCATAAACATATGGCAGAAGAAAAGACTAGAATTGTTCAGCTTAGGTATGTAGAGGATATACGAGTTATGGTTGTATTCTTTGCTTGTTAAATAATGTGGTTCTTAAGTATTGGATACTGAATTTGTTGGTATGAATCGTCATACGAAACAACACAATTCATGAACTATAATGGCCTAAGTAACTAGCTAAAAATATGTGATGATGTTCAGCGAGAACAAATAAAGTGTTGTTGTGTTGCTCGTTAACATCAAAGCTTGCCTTCAAGATTTGTTTTATCAGGTATTATGAGAACAAAAGGGTTGTTCAAATAATTGCCGTAATCCATAAAAGATGGATGATTTACAAATCTTGTTGGATAAATCACATCCATAAAACTATTGCTAAAAATGTCGAAAGATAATTGATAAGAAAGATCACTTAGGAAGTGACATCGCCTTTTAAATTATATTGGAAAGAAAACATGAAGAAACTCCATGTGGATGGAATTTTGGAGTCTTTTGATTTTTGATCAAATGATGCTTGTGAAACTTTCCTAGAGATAATTAAAACTCCGTTCATAGGACAAAGGGAACAGATGACTAGCTTATTGAAACTTGTAAATATTGTTGTATGAAGTCCATTATGTGTAGTCAAGAGCGATGGATTTCAACTTCACATGCTTTCTCCGAAAATTTGAATGAATTCATGAATATTTACTTAATGAGGATGAAGTGTGAAACATTTGAAAATGTTTGAAGACTTTCAAGATGAAGTGCAAAATCAATGTAACAAGAAAATAAAGAATTTATGATAGGATCATAAAGGAAGATTTTTAGTTGCAAGTTTAGCATAACACCTAAGATTTGAGAAATCGTTCCATAGTTTTATGTTTCCTGAAAAACACCATAGTAGTATGGAGTGATCGAGATATGTAATAAAACCTTGTTTGACATGGTAAGATCAAAGGTGCCATTTATAAAACTGCCATTATATTAAAATCTTTAGAGACTACCGTTTTTCCACTGAAAAGAGCTCCATCATGATTCATTGAAATGATACCATATAAAGTTATGGTTTGGGGTAAAACCCAAGTTGTGTAGGGGTTCGTAGCATGGAAAAACAAAATTTTCTACCGCATGAACACACAATCAAGATCTAATCTATGATCAAGCCAAGATCTATCTACTAGATTGTAGCAACGAGTCGATGGAATACTAACCCTCGAAGATCCAAAGCGGTTAACGAGAGAAGATTGTCGTGGGTGATGTAGTCGTACACTTGCCGATCTCAAGATCGCGTAGACGATCCTTCCGGCGCTGTGTTCCGGCAGCGCTCCCACAGTCGGTCACACGTTCGATACTCGATGAAGACCTTCCTCTCCCTTGTTCCAGCAGACAGCGGAGGTTGTAGCACTCTCCTCGTGATTTCGGCAGCACGACGGCGTGGTACCGGAAGTAGAGGGGAGATCTCGCAGGGCTTCGCCTTAAGTCGGAGCGAGTATGTTGGACTATGAGAGAGCCCTTGGAAATCTAGGGTTTATAGGCACCAAGGAGAGAGTGCTAGGCCGGCGGCTAGGGCAAGGGGAGAGCCCCAACTCGGCGGCTAGGCAAACCCTAGGGGCGGCAGTGACTTGGTGGAAGCCGGCGGCTAGGGCTAGGGTTTAGAGGAGAGAGGTGTAGGTCTAGAGGGGCACCCCTGCCCCTCCTTTTATAGGTGGGCGCCCGGCCAGGAGAGTCCTCCCAAGTCGGCCTCCTTGGCGGCGGGTGGAGAGAGAACTCCTCCCCAAGTAGGTTTCCTACTCTCCCTCCACCAAGCAAAACTGCCGTTTGACTTTTCAAATTGGCGTTTGACTTTTCAAACTAGGATTTGATTTATCCCTTTATTTTGCCCAGCCATGATACCTAGTAAATGATGCAACCATTACACATTGTTATGACACATTCATGTACCCTTCCCCTCCGGAGTGCCGGACCTTCTGGACCCTTCGAGAACATTCCCGAAAAACACTGGAATCATTCCCCAACTCTGAAACAGGATTTTCCTTATATGAATCTTATTCTCCGGACCATTCCGGATCTCCTCGTGATATCCCGGATCCCATACGAGACTCCGAACAACATTCGGTCTCTTACTCATCATTCCATAACTACTCAACAACATCGAATCCTTAAGTGTGTCTCCCTAAGGTTCGTGAATTATGCGGACATGACCGAGACACTTCTCCAATCAATAACCAATAGAGGAATCTGGAAATTCATATGGCTCCCACATATTTCTACGATTACTTTGCGATCGAGTGAAACACTTACATACGATACCAATTTCCCTTTGTCTCACGATAGTTTACTTATCCGAGGTTTTGATCGTCGGTATCTCTGCATACCTAGTTCAACCTCGTTACCGATAAGTACTCTTTTCTCGTTCTTGTGGTATGTGATCCGTTGTAAGCCAGTCACATGCTTGCAAGCTAATTGGATGACATTCCACCGAGAGGGCCCAGAGTATATCTATCCGTCATATGGATGGACAAATCCCACTCTTGATCCATGTGTCTCAACCCATACTTTCCGAACACTCAATGCCACCTTTATAGACACCCAGTTACAGTGTGGTGTTTGATGTCATCAAAGCATCCTTCTGGTGATGGTGATAAGCATGATCTCATGGTCGAAGGAATTAGGTTACTATGTATCAGAAAGCTTATAACAAATGAACTATATTTAAATGACTTGATCTTTATGCTACGCTTAACTATAGGAGTATGTCCATCACATCATTCTCCTAATGATATGACCGTGTTGTTAATAACATCTCTATGTTCATGATCAGTAAACCATGATCATATATTAACCAACAAGCTAGTTTAACAAGAGGCTTTACTAGGGACTCTTTTATGTTTAAAAATCACATAAGTATTAATGTTTCCGGTTAATACAATTATAGCATGGTATGTAAACATTTATCATAAGTATGAAGATATGGTAATAACCACTTTATTATTGCCTCTTGGGCATATCTCCAACAGTCTCCCACTTGCACTAGAGTCAATAATCTAGTTTCAAACCTTTGTGTATTCAACACCTATGGCTTTCTGGTGTCGAATGTACACGATTGCTAGTGGTCAACTGATCTCCGGATCTGACACTTTCAGATCCGTGTGTAATTGCATGTCTTTGCGTATCTACGCATCACTCATTCTCTAATGAGATGGCTTTGTACAAATTTGGTCCTTTGGTGTGACCTTTAGTTCTTTGGGGTTAAAACATGTTGATAATATTGTCGTACAATATATCTTCATAGTATTATCCCTGTTGTGAACTACACTTAGTTTGATAACAAACTACTTGACACAAATGCCCTCTTTTGCTGCTATAACAGCAGGTATATACTTAGCCTTTTGTTGTAGTATCTGTCACAATGTCTCAACTTTGGAACTTATCCAAATCCATTATGGAACTTACTTTCCATCATATTGTGCCACCCTTAGTTTAGATTGATATAAACTTAATTTGTACTTTGTGACAAAACTAGTATCAATGTAATTCATTTACAATGAACTAACCATCTATTTGTCACTTCTACAAAATAATATATTCTTATTTCTTTTACGAGATCATAAGAATATCTTTACTATAATAATCATCTTATGAATCATTCTGGTATACGCTCATAACATTTAGAGCATAGGCCATATCTGGATTTGTACACATCACAGCATGATTGATAAAATACTCTTTGTGATTTTATACATCAAGTATCAATCTATACTTGAATCTTTGTTTCACTTACCAAGTGTCAATACACTTGAATATATCATCAATATTGAACTTATTCAATCCTTTCTGTGCGACAAGAACCTTTCTTGTAGTTTCTATATTGAACTCATTCAATATATCATCTATGTACTTTCGGCACAACCATATTAGCGTCTATTGATGCCAAATATTTGGGTTTTGCCTAAGTCTTTCATCGAGATGAAATTCTTATCCTGTGTTAATAAAAGATACATCATTTCCAATCAACAATATATCTTCCACATAATGTATTAGAAACATGTCTTAGCGCTCCCACTTAATTTCTTGCAAATGCAAGCATCTTCATCGTCTCCAATGAAATTAAACTCTTTTAACAGTTTCATCATGGTGAAGATTCCAACTCCGCGATGCTTACTTCAACCATTGAAGTTTGCATATGCTTTTAGCATCCTTTGAATTAACAAAACCCCTTGGACTGTGTCATGCACACGTCCTTGGTAACCATTCTATTATAAGAACTTGTTTTGTTTATTCAACACATAACAAAATTATATGTCGTGGTTGCTACATTAATCTGTCTAGACTAAATATCGCTATGAAAAATCAGATCTTGTCATAGTCAACCTTTGAACATTGTTGTGAACTCTTTCCCAACATGTCGACTATTTCATAGATGTGAAACATCCATGTCCATTTCTTTATATATCCAAATACGACTATAAGGTCTTGTACCTTTCCAGAGGGTCTTTCAAGTTCAAAGCTTGATCTCTCGTATATGGAACTATCACGGATTCTATGGCTTCAAGCCATTTGACGGATTCAGGGCTCATCGTCGCTTCTTTGCATGTAGTCGGATCATTATTGTCAAATAATGATTTAACTCTCAAATCTTGGTATTTTATTGTTTACCCGACCTACTTGTTTCAATAGGAACTTAGATCTCCGTGAACACAAACTTTGAGGCACGTGAGCCATGAGCATTGTTGCTACCTCCAGAACACTTTTCGGCGTTGTGCAACTTTGCACATATAGCTAAGGTTCTTTTAACCTTATCAAAGTTCTATTGTCCTCCCACTTAACTTTTCACGAAAGATTCCTTCTTTAAGAAACTTGACGTTCTAAGCGACAAACATTTTTGTCTCCGATGTTATGGAGGAACAGTTATTCGAAATAACATACAAAGACAGGTTCATCCGACTTTGGTTGCAAACAGCATACCAATGTTTAAGAAACGACAACTTGGGTTTTATCCCAAACCATAACTTTATATGGTGTCAATTCAACGGATTATTATGGAGCTCTTTTTAGTGGAAAAACGGTAGTCTCTAAAGCTTTTAATCTTTAAAATATAATGACAGTTTTATGAATTACACCTTTGATCTTACCATGTCAAACAAGGTTTAATTACATATCTCGAACGCTCCATACTATTATGGTGTTTTGGGAAATGCAAATCCACGGAACGATTCCTTAAATCTTAGGTATTATGCTAAAATCCTAACTCAAATATCTTCCTTTATGATCTTATCATAAACTATTTATATTCTTGTTACAATGATGCACTTCATCTTGAAAAACTTTGAACTTTTCAAATGTTTCATACTTCATCGTTATAAAGTAAATATTCATATATTCACTCAAATTTTCGGAGAAAGCGTATGAAGTTGAAATCCATCGCTCTTGACTACACATAATGGACTTCATACAACAATATGTACAAGTTCCAATAAGCTAGTCATTCGTTCCCTTTTGGCCTATGAACGAAGTTTTAATTATCTCTAGGAAAGTTTCACAAGCGTCATTTGATAAAAAATCAAAAAGACTCCAAAATTCCATCCACATGGAGTTTATTCATGTTTTCTTTCCAATATAATTTAAATGGTGATGTCACTTCCTAAGTGATCTTTCCATCAATCTGTCTTTCGACACTTTTAGCACTAGTTTTATGGATGTGATTTCTCCAACGAGATTTGTGAATCATCCATCTTTTATGGATTACGGCAATTATTTGAACAACCCTGTTGTTCTCATAATACCCGATAAAACAAATCTTGAAGGCAAGCTTTGATATTTAACGAGCAGCACAATAACCCTTTATTTGTTCTCGATGAACATCATCACATATTCTTTTGCTAGTTACTTAGGCCATTGTGGTTCATGAATTATGTTGTTTCGTATGACGATTCATACCGACAAATTCAGTATCCAATACTTAAGAACCACATTATTTAACAAGCAAAGAATACAGCCATAACACGTATATCCTCTATATACCCAAGCTAAACAATTCTAGTCTTTTCTTTTCTGCCATATATTTCTGAGATTCTCTTTCAGTATCTCCTTTTCTGTTTGAAAGAATTTATCAACATCAATAGTGGAGTCATACATATGACACATAGTCCAAAGCGTGTATAATTAAATACGAATGTCTTTTGACTTGCACTTTGAAGTAGATCACCATCATCAAATGTTTGGTGTGCTTTCAAATTCCATTCTTTAGTAATCTCTTGGTGTAGTAAATATTTTACCTACATCAAATATTCACCCTTATCATGGAATTATTCATGATCAAGCTACTTTAGCTTATTATGGTGAATCGCGAGTATAATGTTGCTCTCCAAAACCTTTTGGAGGATTAGGACAACTAGTGTCTCCAACCTTTTGCAAATTCTCATCAAATATGAGAACATGACTTTTTGCCGTATTATACTCTATCATGTTGCAACCAAAACTTCGTTTCAGATATCATAATATCTTCCACACATCATGGTTTCTGAAACAACTCTTTCAGATCCTAGATAACCTTGATGTTAAGACAATTCTTTGAATATCAAGAATCATGGAGACAAACATGATACTCATACACTAACTCTTGGAATTGTCACTCTTGATTTAATACCCATTATTAAACTTCATGGAGTAACCGGAACTTACTGAAAGTTTACAATAGGACTTTTAAACTTTAGATTAACACTTCAAAACAATATGATACCAGTTCGTAAAGTAACTAACCAGAATTCTATAGTTCTATCATCTCAATTATAACTAAGTGCAAGGTGGTAAACGGATGCCAATGACTACAACAACTATGCAAATTCACTTTGATTTAATTTATGATAAATAGTGTTCAACTTTTAATCATATTGTCTTTGAACTCCTACTCAAAACAATATCCCTCACATTGTTTTAGTGATCACACGAACCAAATCCACCACATCAAAACCGATCATCACGAGAGTTGATGTAGCTTCAATGGCGAACAATCAACATGTTCATCATATCTACTATATGACTCATGCTTTACCTTTCGGTGATCCGTGTTCCGATACCATGTCTGTACATGCTAGTCTCGTCAAGATCAAACCTTAGCTTCCGCATGAGCAAATCTGGCTTGCTCACGTTGTATACACTCGCAGAATCTAACACACCCGATCATCACGTGGTGCTTCGAAACAACGAGCTTTAGCAACAGTGCTTACTAAGGATGAACACTTTAAAACTTGAAATTGTGTACTTGAGGGATCATCTGATAATGCTACCGTCGTTAACTAAGCAATACAAGATGCATAAAAGGATTAACATCACATGCAATTCATAATATGTGATATGATATGGCCTTTCTTCTTGTGCTTCTGATCTCCATCTTTAAGCACAAACATGATCTCCATCATCACCAGCATGGCATCAAGGTCAATGGCGCCGTTTCATGGTTGTCGTCCACCAGCTTGAACTATTACAACTACTTTGAATAGACACGCGGATCTTAACAGAATTTAAAGACAACCATATGGCTCCTGCCGGTTGTCAACTTACAATAAGGAACATTGCATACATCAAATATAATCACAATCATGGCCATATCACATCACAACACACCCCTCCAAAACAAAGTTAGACGCCTCTAATTTTCTTTGCATGTTTTAAGTGGTTTGAGGCTTTCAATAAGTGTCGTTCTAACTTACGAACAAGAACCACAACATTGATACTAGTATTGTCAATCACCCGTTGTAAATTGAATCTTAACTATGTTGGGAGAAACAGGCACCTGCAAAGCCACTTATGCAATACAAGTTGCATGTCAAGCGTGGAGCAAGTCTCATGAACGATGTCATGTAAGGTTAGCCCGGGCCGTTTCATCCCACCATCCCGCAAGATGCAAAGTACACAAGAAGCAATCGACAACAAAAGCATCAACGCCCATAATGACCATTGTGTTCTACTCGTGCAACATATCTACATATAGACACGGCTCTAATACCACTGTAGGGGTTCGTAGCATGGAAAAACAAAATTTTCTACCGCATGAACACACAATCAAGATCTAATCTATGATCAAGCCAAGATCTATCTACTAGATTGTAGCAACGAGTCGATGTAATACTAACCCTCGAAGATCCAAAGCGGTTAACGAGAGCAGATTCTCGTGGGTGATGTAGTCGTACACTTGCCGATCTCAAGATCGCGTAGACGATCCTTCCGGCGCTGCGTTCCGGCAGCGCTCCCGCAGTTGGTCACACGTTCGGTACTCGATGAAGACCTTACTCTCCCTTGTTCTAGCAGGCAGCGGAGGTTGTAGCACTCTCCTCGTGATTTCGGCAGCACGATGGCGTGGTATCGGAAGTAGAGGGGAGATCTCGCAGGGCTTCGCCTTAAGCCGGAGCGAGTATGGTGGACTATGAGAGATCCCTTGGAAATCTAGGGTTTAGAGGCACCAAGGAGAGAGGGATAGGCCGGCGGCTAGGGAAAGGGGAGAGCCCCAACTCAGCGGCTAGGCAAACCCTAGGGTCGGCGGCGACTTGGTGGAAGTCGGCGGCTAGGGCTAGGGTTTAGAGGAGAGAGGTGTAGGTCTAGAGGGGCACCCCTGCCCCTCCTTTTATAGGTGGGAGGGCGTGGGCCAGGGGAGGAGAGTCCTCCCCCAAGTCGGCCTCCTTGGCCGGCGGGTGGAGGGAGAGGAACTCCTCCCCAAGTAGGTTTCCTACTCTCCCTCCACCAAGCAAAACTGTCGTTTGACTTTTCAAATTGGTGTTTGACTTTTCAAACTAGGATTTGATTTATCCCTTTATTTTGCCCAACCATGATACCTAGTACATGATGCAACCATTACACATTGTTATGACACATTCATGTGCCCTTCCCCTCCGGAGTGCTGGACCTTCCGGACCCTTCTAGAACATTCCCCAAAAACACCGGAATCATTCTCCAACTCCGAAACATGACTTTCCTTATATGAATCTTATTCTCCGGACCATTCCGGATCTCCTCGTGATATCCCGGATCCCATCTGAGACTCCGAACAACATTCGGTCTCTTACTCATCATTCCATAACTACTCAACAACATAGAATCCTTAAGTGTGTCTCCCTACGATTCGTGAATTATGCAGACATGACCGAGACACTTCTCCGATCATTAACCAATAGAGGAATCTGGAAATTCATATGGCTCCCACATATTTCTATGATTACTTTGTGATCGAGTGAACCACTTACATACGATACCAATTTCCCTTTGTCTCACGATAGTTTACTTATCCGAGGTTTTGATCGTCGGTATCTCTGCATACCTAGTTCAACCTCGTTACCGATAAGTACTCTTTTCTCGTTCCCGTGGTATGTGATCCCTTGTGAGCCAGTCACATGCTTGCAAGCTAATTGTATGACATTCCACCGAGAGGGCCCAGAGTATATCTATCCGTCATATGGATGGACAAATCCCACTCTTGATCCATGTGTCTCAACCCATACTTTCCGAACACTCAATGCCACCTTTATAGCCACCCAGTTACGGTGTGGTGTTTGATGTCATCAAAGCATCCTTCCGGTGATGGTGATAAGCATGATCTCATGGTCAAAGGAATTAGGTTACCATGTATCAGAAAGCTTATAGCAAATGAACTATATTTAAATGACTTGATCTTTATGCTACGCTTAACTATAGGAGTATGTCCATCACATCATTCTCCTAATGATATGACCCTGTTGTTAATAACATCTCTATGTTCAGGATCAGGAAACCATGATCATATATTAACCAACAAGCTAGTTTAACAAGAGGCTTTACTAGGGACTCTTTTATGTTTACAAATCACACAAGTATTAATGTTTCCGGTTAATACAAGTATAGCATGGTATGTAAACATTTATCATAAGTATGAAGATATGATAATAACCACTTTATTATTGCCTCTTGGGCATATCTCCAACAAGTTGTCCTTTCTTGAACATTGGTTTGAGCATGTCTTTGTAGGTTATTTCGGATAATCATTGGGTACTCCTCCATAACACCAAAGACAAAAGTGTTTGTCGCTTAGAACGTCAAGTTTCTGTTGGAGATATGCCCTAGAGGCCATAATAAAATTGGTTATTATTATATCTTTGTGTTTATGATAAATATTTACATTCATGCTATAATAGTATTAACCGGAAACATTAATACTTGTGTGATTTGTAAACTAAATTAGAGTCCCTGGTAAAGCCTCTTTATAATACTAGCTTATTGATTAATAGATGATCGTGGTTTCTCGATCATGAACATTGATATGTTATTAATAACAAGATCATATCATTAGGAGAATGGTATGATGGACATACTCCTATAGATAAGCGTAGCATAAAGATCAAGTCATTTCAATAGTTCGTTTGCTATAAGCTTTCTGATACATCACTTCAAGGAATCTGGCTGTATATGACCCTCCATTTTCGTCACAAAATCGGCATAGTAGTTCGTTTATGACGATTCTATGACGATTTTGAGATCGTCGAAAGCTGGGCGTCGCAAATGAACTATAACGACGATTTTTACGGAATCGTCATAACCCTCTGTGACGATGTTGGATCGTCATAACCTCTATGATGATTCAATATCGTCACGGACCATCTAGCGAGCCAGTCGATCCTCGTGGCGATCCGACGTGGCAAAACTATGACGAAATGAGATCGTCGTAATTTAAATTCAGCCCGGTCCATTACAGTGATGTATATGGGCTAGCCCAATAATGCCGGAATTTTTCAGTTTTGGGCCTAGGCCATTTGCAAATCATTTCATTTTATGTCGTGTCTATGGGGCATGGCCTTTTTTAGGGTGTATTCCTTTTTGGGCCTTTGTTCTTTACAACCGATTTGTTTTTTATTTTCAACCCTTTTCTGTGGACTTTTTAGATCCAGTACAGAACCAAATGTACAAACCAGCCCAACAACATTTCCAAATATATAGTTCACACAACACAACAGTATATCATCCAGAATTTGAACATGACAGCCATGAGGCTAATAAGTAACACTATCACAGATATAGATATCTGATACAACAGATATAAACATGACAGCAAATACATCAGCCAAATTTGAGACATAGTAACCAAATAGATAGCAAATACAACAGATATAAACATGATAGATTCGCTACTCGTTGTCAATGCCTGGAGCAGAGCTCCCTACTACTTATGGCGCCGTTGTTGCTGGCCTAGATATAACACATCCAAGAATTTCCAATATCCTCCTTCGGCCTTCTTATTTCTGTCAAACAGAAAAACTAGCATAAGTGATATGAATTGGATAAATAAATAGCGGCATATTACCTATAGTAAGTCCATTTCCATAAAAGCTTGCAAGTACCAAAATCCAACAGACTACTAACTACATACTTTGAATTTCTACTTGTTGAATTGACTGACTTTTTACACATGATACAGTAACCAATACATGCCATGACTGTTGACAAGAAGCTGCACTAACTTAAAGTTATAATAATTAGAGTAGAAAATAATTGTCAAGTGCTAGTGTTATTGTGGTACAAAATCATGCTCTATAGGTACAATGATAGTACAATGTCTACTCTACTGTGATATGTACAATACATATTACAAAAATATTGACACTGCTATCAATAACCGAATGTTGGCAGCAAGCAAGTGTTCTCAAACTTTCACATCATGGCGTAACCTACACACAAACAAATAGCACCAATACATACAGGGGAGAATGCCTGAGGTACAACCTTAAAAAACAGAGTCCTGAATGTTTAGTTTGCTTCCTACAATGATTTATTTTTGGGACATGTACCATGTGGCCAGTGCAGAACTGTAGACAACCAATTATTGTCTAAGATTTATTTTTGGGACATACAGAGAAGTATATGGTTTCAAGATGAAGTTATTTTGGGGAAATAAATAGAAGTATATGGTTTCAAGCTGAAGTTATTTTTGGGACATACAGAGAGGAAAATCATGAAAAACAATTGAATTTTGACACACGACATGGGGTGAAGTTTGAATGAGCAAAGGAAAACTCAGGCGTAAACAAAACTATAATTAGTAGGCATCATCTTAGCCCGAATGTGATAAAGTTTGAATCACATAGATGGACAGAACCTCGGACGAGCCGTTCATCGAGGAGTAGGACCTTGGCGCTGGGTAGGTACAGGGAGGTGGTTCCTCGATATGCTAGAAAAATCACCAACAATTCCTGCTACATATTATCATAGAAAGATGATACTATATTGCTGTAAATTATATGTTTATGACCACAACTGGATAGTCTCATATCACGGAAAGCAAAGACTATGAACAACTAACACAATTAGATCAAGGAACTAGATTTTAAACTGTCAAAATGAATCAGTGGGAAGGCTAGCAAAGCTCCAAAGTTAGCTATAACACGCAAACTACTACAATGAATCATATTCAAAGGTACCATAATCATTACAAGAAATGAAATATTCAAACTCTACATAGATAAGATGTGTAATGCATTCATTTAACATGGTAAACACAAGCAGGTGTTTCTCACATTGGATAGCTATCTAGCTAATATTTGCTACAAGAACCATGAAAACAAACCGTTCTTCCAGTTCTGGAACAGGAAGCCATGTACTATCCAATAACTACACTAGGGTGTATTTTACACAACACAACAATTTAACATCTATAATTTAAATATGACAGCCACAAGGTAACAGTATCACAGGACATGACGGCCAGATCATCATAACACTATAACAGATATAAATAGCTGATATAGTAGATATACACATGACAACAGATACAAAGAAACAATAGCCAAAATTGATATACAATAACCAAATAAACAGCAGATGTAAACATGCCAGATTCGCTACTGGTTGTCGATGCCTGGAGCATAGCTCCCTACTACTCCTTATGGCGCCCTTATTGCTGGCCTAAATATACCACATCCAAGAACTTCAAAATATCCTTAAGTATGAAATTATTAGTAGTATTGCCTTAAGTATTACATGGTACAATGAATTCATAGTACTATTAGTAGCAGAAAGATAAATTCATTTCCTCGTATGAAATTATTTGATGTTTATTTTTTGCAGTTACATAGTACTATTAGTCATTCATATAGTAGTACACACACCAAATCACACAAATTCCATGGTAATGAAGAGAGATTTGCATGTCGAGTGTCTAGTTAAATGAAATTTGCAATAGGCAATCAAATAATGATATCATATACAACACTTTTCTACTTCCCTATTTTAGCCACAGCAACAAATCATGATATCATAAGCAAAACACTAACTAAAGAGATAGTGAAAACTGGGTACTGAGGGTAGTAGATTCTTTGCAAATTACCTTGGTGGAGCCACTGATGAGGTTATGGACGTGGTTGCTGTCGTCGCAGGCGAGCATGACGGTGGAATCCATGGACCTCCTGCTCCTCTCCAGCGATCTTTGTCTCCCAGTGGAGGTCATGGCCTACCGGTGGAGGTCATGGCCTTCCCCGCAGCCACAACCATAGTCACCGCCCGCGCCCACGCCCATGTTGTACCCCGCCTCTCCTTCGCTGGCACCACCCGTCGTCCCCTCCTTCACCATGCAGATCACTGCTCCCTCCGGAACCACCACCCATCTTCTCCTCCCTTTCTTATCCTCCCTTTCTTCCTCTGCGACATGGAGAGCCCCTACCCCATCTTCTCCTCCCTTTCTTCCTCTCCACCGCCCTGCAGATCACTACTCCCTCTGGAACCACCACTCCCAGATCTGACGCTGTCGCCGTCCAATCCACCGCCTCTGAGCTCGGGCTCCTTGGCCACGACTGCCGCAAGGAGGCGGGTGCAGGGGGTACCAAAGCGGAGTGAGAGGAGGGTAGGGGAACGAGGGCCACGCAGGTAGAGGATGGAGCACTGGGAGGCGGAGATCTGCGTCGAGGAGAGGACAAGAGGCGCCATCAGAGGGGTCATGGTGATGCTGGGGATCTTGCTGGAGAAGGAGGGGAGTGGCTGGAGCGAGCAGGAAGAGCGGCGGCGCGTGGATCTTGCTGGAGAAGGAAGAGCGGCGACGCGCAGATCTCGCTGGAGAAGGAGGAGTGGCGGTGATAGGTTTAGGGTTGGGAGACGCGTTCACTGGGAGGATGGGGATGTGGCGCAGTTTTGGTTCGGTCGGCGCGCAATATTTCGTGTGTCCACGCGCGATGTGAAATTATTTGGTGCCTGCGCGTGGTGGGTAGCATTGCCATGTCATAGATCCATGTCAAGTTCCCAGATATCAGCATCCTGCCCGTCCATTTTGTTTGGATCCAACGGTCCATGTTGCTATCCTCTATATTTAGATCTCCCTAGCTATTATGACGATTTTATTTAAAGGAATAATAACGTTTTTGAGCAAAATCGTCATAGTTTACTAAGGCTTTGACCCTCCCAAGCAGCTTGAGCGGAATCTTCATAAATCTAAGATGATTTTGTAGATGGTCACTACCAAAACGTCACAAGCTGACACATTTCTTGTAGTGCATAGTAACCTAATTCCTTCGACCATGAGATCATGTTAATCACCATCACCAGAAGGATGCTTTGATGACAACAAACACCACACCGTAACAGGGTGGCTATAAAGGTGGCATTGAGTGTTCGGAAAGTATGGGTTGAGGCACATGGATCAAGAGTGGGATTTGTCCATCCATATGACAGATAGATATACTCTGGGCCCTCTCGGTGGAATGTCATCCAATTAGCTTGCAAGCATGTGACTGGCTCACAAGGGATCACATATCACGGGAACGAGAAAAGAGTACTTATGAGTAACGAGGTTGAACTAGGTATGCAGAGATACCGACGATCAAAACCTCAGATAAGTAAACTATCGTGAGGCAAAGGGAAATTGGTATCGTATGTAAGTGGTTCATTCGATCGCAAAGTAATCATAGAAATATGTGGGAGCCATATGAATTTCCAGATTCCTCTATTGGTTACTGATCGGAGAAGTTTCTCGGTCATGTCCGCATAATTCACGAACCGTAGGGAGACACACTTAAGGATTCGATGTTGTTTAGTAGATATGGAATGTTAGTAGGGATACCAAATGTTGTTCGGAGCCTTGGATGGGATCCGGGATATCACGAGGAGATCCGGAATGGTCCGGAGAATAAGATACATATAAGGAAAGTCCTATCTCGGTGTTCGGGAAAATTTCCGATGATTTCATCGGAGAGGTTCTAGAAGGATCTAGAAGGTTCACCGGTCCGGAAGGGGAATGGTCCATGAATGTGTCATGGATATGTGGAATGATTGGATTATATCCTAGGTCACTTGGTGTTGGCATTTGCAAGAGATAAATAAAGCCCTAAATTGAAAGTCAAACGGGAAGTTTGAAAAGTCAAACTGAAACAATGGTTTCCTAGTGGGAGAAGAAACAAGTCCTTCTCTCAATCCAACTTGGGTTTGGGTTTGGATTCAAACCCACCCCTCCCAAGGCTGCCCCTCCCTCTCATAAATAGAGGGGGAGGGCTGCCCCAACACCACAAGAGCCAAGCCCTCCCCACACACCAAGGCTGCCTTGCCCACGCAGCCGCTCGCAAGGCCGCCGACACCTCCTCCTTCTCCCGGTCTTCTAAACCCTAGATCTCCAGGAAACCCTAATCCACCATAACTCGCACCTTGCTGAAGCCCTCGGGATCTTCCTCTACTTGACACCACGCCGTCGTCTTGCCGGAATCACGAGGGAGAACTACAACCTCTATTTTCTTTGGAACAAGGGAGAGGAAGGTCTTCATCGAGTACGAATGTGTGACCGATCATGAAGCACCGAGCAACGCAGCCTTGGAAGGATTGTCTACGCGATCTTGAGATCGGCAAGTGTACGACTACATCACCCACGAGAATCTGCTCTCGTTAACCGCTTTGGAATCTTCGAGGGTGAGTGCTTCTATCGACTCGTTGCTACAATCTAGTAGGTAGATCTTGGCTTCTTTGTGTGCATGCGGTATAATTTTTTTGTTTTCCATGCTATGAACCCCAACAGTGGTATCAGAGCCGTGTCTATATGTAGATCTGTTGCACGAGTAGAACACAATGGTCATTGTGGGCGGTGGTGCTTTATTATCAATTTATTTTTGTGTACTTTGCATCTTGCGGTATGATGGGATGAAGCGGCCCAGGCCAACCTTACATGAGATCATTCATGAGACTTGCTCCACGCTAAACATGCAACTAGAATTGCACAAGTGGCTTTGCGGGTGTCTGTCTCTCCCATCATAGTATAGATTCAATTTACAACGGGCACTTGATAGTTCAAACATCAATGTTATGGTTCTTGTTCGAAAGTTAGAATGACACTTATTGAAAGCCCCAAACCACGTAAAATATGCAATGAAAATTAGAGGCGTCTAACTTTGTTTTGCAGGGGTGTGCTGTGATGTGATATGGCCATGATTGTGATTATATATGATGTATGCAATATTCCTTATTGTGAGTTGGCAACCGACAGGATCCATATGGTTGTCTTTTAAATTCCGTTAAGACCTGCATGTCTATTCAAAGTAGTTGTAATAGTTGAAGCTGGTGGACCACAACCATGACAACGGCGCCATTGACCTTGACGCCATACCGGTGATGATGGAGATCATGTTCGTGCTTGAAGATGGAGGTCGGAAGCACAAGAAGAAAGGCCATATCATATCACATATTATGAATTGCATGTGATGTTAATCCTTTATGTATCTTGTATTGCTTAGTTTGCGACGGTAGCATTATAAGATGATCCCTCAAGCACACAATTTCAAGTTTTAAAGTGTTCATCCTTAGTAAGCACCGTTGCTAAAGATCGTTGTTTCGAAGCACCACGTGATGATCGGGTGTGTTAGATTCTGCAAGTGTATACAACGTGAGCAAGCCAGATTTGCTCATGCGGAAGCTAAGGTTTGATATTGACGAGCCTAGCATGTACATACATGGTCTCGGAACACGGATCACCGAAAGTTAAAGCATGAGTCATATAGTAGATATGATGAACATGTTGATTGTTCGCCATTGAAGCTATATCAACTCTCGTGATGATCGGTTTTGATGTGGTGGATTTGGTTCGTGTGATCACTAAAACAATTTGAGGGATATTGTTTTCAGTGGGAGCTCACCTAGATTAATTTAACTATTAATTAGAACTCAATTTGTCATAAACTTAGTCTAAACTATTGCAAATATGTTGTAGATCAATGGCGGCTCCTACCATCAATTTTAATGCGTTCCTAGAGAAAAAGAAGTTGAAAAACAATGGAAGCAACTTCGCGGATTGGTTCCGCAATTTGAGGATTGTCCTCAATGCTGGTAATTTGACCTATGTGCTGGATGCACATTGGGTGACCCGCTGCGCCATCGCTACCAATGAAGTAAAGAATGTTTTCCTTGCTCGGAAGAATCAGTACTCCACAGTTCAGTGTGTTATCTTGTATGGTTTGGAATCGGAGCTTCAGAAAAGGTTTGAGAACCATGACCCACATGATATTGTCCGTGAAATCAAAATGATATTTGAGGCTCACGCGGCAGTTGAAAGTTATAAGGCTTCTGAAAAGTTCTTTAACTGCAAGATGGAAGAGGGCAGCTCCGTCGGTGAGCACGTGCTTAAGATGTCTGGCACGCAAGTAAACTCCAAATCTTGGGTATAGTGATTCCTAATGCTTTGGGGATTCACCTGTCCTCCAATCACTACCACCAAGTTACAAGAACTTTGTGATGAACTACAATATGCAGAACATGGACAAGTCGTTGCCAGAACTCTTCTCCATGTTGAAATCTGCAGAAGTGGAGATCAAGAAAGAGCACCAAGTGTTGTTGGTCAATAAGACCACCAAATTCAAGAAGCAAGGCAAGTCTAAGAAAAAGGGAAACTTCAAGAAGGACGGTAAGAAAGTTACCACACCGGCGAAGAAGACCAAGGCTGGTCCTAAGGCTGATACTGAGTGCTTTTCGCAAGGAGAAGGTCCTTTGGGCGGAATTGCCCAAAGTACTTGGCAGATTTGAAGAACGACAACATCAAGAAGAAAGGTATATCTGATATACATGTTATTGATGTGTATCTCACTAGTACTCGTAGTAGTGCCTAGGTATTTGATACTGGTTCGGTTTCTCCTATTTGTAACTCGAAACAGGTGCTGCAAAATAAACGGAAGCTAGCGAAGAACGAGGTGACGATGCGCGTTGGAAATGAATCAAAGGTTGATGTGATCGCGGTTGGCACGCAACCTCTTCATCTACCATCGGGATTAGTTTTATACTTAAATAATTGTTATTTGGTGCCTGCGTTGAGCATGAACATTATATCTGGATCATGTTTATTGCTAGATGGTTACTTGTTTAAGTCCGAGAATAATGGTTGTTCGATTTATATGAGTAATATGTTTTATGCAAATGCACCTTTGATAGATGGTCTATTCTTATTGAATCTCGATTATGGAAATACACACATTAATAACATTGAAGCTAAACGTTTTAAATTGAGCCATAACTCGACCTACATGTGGCACTATCGTCTTGGTCATATTGGAGTGAAGCGTATGAAGAAACTCCATTCGGATGGACTTCTTGAATCACTTGATTTCGAATCACTTGAAAGATGCGAAGCATGTCTGATGGGTAAAATGACTAAGACTCCATTTTCTGGTATGATGGAGCGAGCTACGGACTTATTGGAAATCATACATACCGATGTGTGTGGCCCAATGAGTGTAGCATCGCGCGGTGGTTATCGTTATTTTCTTACCTTCACGGATGACTTGAGTAGATATGGGTATATCTATTTCATGAAACATAAGTCCGAAACTTTCGAGAAGTTTAAGGAATTTCAAAGTGAGGTACAGAATCAACGTAACAAGAAGATTAAATTTCTACGATCTCATCGTGGAGGTGAATATGTAAGTTACGAGTTTGGCGAGCATTTGAAGAAATGCAGAATACTTTCACAGTTGACACCGCCGGGAACACCACAATGTAATGGTGTGTCCGAACGTCGTAATCTAACTCTCTTAGATATGGTTCGTTCTATGATGTCACTTACAGATTTACCGCTATCGTTTTGGGGTTATGCATTAGAAACAGCCGCATTCACTTTAAATAGGGCACCATCTAAATCCGTTGAAATGACACCGTATGAATTATGGTTTGAGAAGAAACCTAAATTGTCGTTCCTTAAAGTTTGGGGTTGCGAAGCTTATGTAAAGAAGTTACAGCTGGACAAGTTTGAACCCAAAGTCGTCTTCATAGGATACCCGAAGGAAACTATTGGTTATACCTTCTATCATAGATCCGAGGGAAAAATATTTGTTGCCAAGAATGGATCCTTTCTAGAGAAGGAGTTTCTCTTGAAATAAGTGACTGGAAGGAAAGTAGTGTTGGAGATATGCCCTAGAGGCAATAATAAATGTAGTTATTATTATATCATTGTGTTTATGATAAATGTTTACATTCATGCTATAACAGTATTAACCGGAAACATTAATACTTGTGTGATTTGTGAACATAAAAGAGTCCCTAGTAAAGCCTCTTGTTAAACTAGCTTGTTGGTTAATATATGATCATGGTTTCCTGATCATGAACATAGAATATGTTATTAACAACAGGGTCATATCATTAGGAGAATGATGTGATGGACATACTCCTATAGTTAAGCGTAGCATAAAGATCAAGTCATTTAATATAGTTCATCTGCTATATGCTTTCTGATACATAGTAACCTAATTCCTTCGACCATGAGATCATGTTAATCACCATCACCGGAAGGATGCTTTGATGACATCAAACACCACATCGTAACTGGGTGGTTATAAAGGTGGCATTGAGTGTTCAGAAAGTATGTGTTGAGGCACATGGATCAAGAGTGGGATTTGTCCATCCATATGACGGATAGATATACTATGGGCCCTCTTGGTGGAATGTCATCCAATTGGCTTGCAAGCATGTGACTGGCTCACAAGGGATCACATATCACGGGAACGAGAAAAGAGTACTTATCGGTAACGAGGTTGAACTAGGTTTGCAGAGATACCGATGATCAAAACCTCGGATAAGTAAACTATCGTGAGACAAAGGGAAATTGGTATCGTATGTAAGTGGTTCGTTCGATCGCAAAGTAATCGTAGAAATATGTGGGAGCCATATGAATTTCCAGATTCCTCTATTGGTTATTGATCGGAGAAGTGTTTCGGTCATGTCCGCATAATTCACGAACCGTAGGGAGACACACTTAAGGATTCGATGTTATTGTGTAGTTATGGAATGATGAGTAAGAGACCGAATGTTGTTCGGAGTCTCGGGTGGGATCCGGGATATCACGAGGAGATCCGGAATGGTCCGGAGAATAAGATTCATATAAGGAAAGTCCTGTTTCGGAGTTCGGAAATGATTCCGGTGTTTTCACCAGGAATGTTCTAGAAGGGTCTGGAAGGTCCGGCACTCCGGAGGGGAAGGGTACATGGATGTGTCATGACAATGTGGAATGGTAGCATCATGTACTAGGTCACTTGGCTGGGCAATATGGAGAGAGAAATCAAATCCAAGTTTGAAATTCAAACGCCAATTTGAAAAGTCAAATCTAAAGTTTGCTTGGTGGAGGGAGAGTAGGAAACCTACTTAGGGAGGAAGTCCTACTCCCTCCACCCGCCGGCCAAGGAGGAGGATTTGGAGGAGGACTCCCTCCTCCCAAACCGCCACCCTCCACCTATATAAGGAGGGGTAGGGCGCCTCCTACCCCTCACACCCAAAACCCTAGCTCCTGGCACCTCCACCCAAGTGTAGCCGTCGCCTAGGGCTCCTCCAAGTCGCCGAGTTAGGGCTTCCCCAAGACCTAGCCGCCGGATACACCACCCCCCTTGGTACCTCTAAACCCTAGATCACCAAGGACCTCTCTCATACTCCACCACACTCGCTCCGGCTAGGGCGAAGCCCTGCGGGATCTCCCCTCTACTTCCGACACCACACCGTCGTGCTGCCGGAATCACGAGGAGAGTGCTACAACCTCTGATGCCTGCTGGAACAAGGGAGAGGAATGTCTAGTTCTTCATCGAGTACCGAACGTATGATCGACCGCAGAAGCGCTGCCGGAACGCAGCGCCGGAAGGATCATCTACGCGATCTTGAGATCGGAAGTGTACGACTACATCATCCACGAGAATCTGATCTCGTTAACCGCTTTGGATCTTCGAGGGTTAGTGTCGTGGGAATGGTCACGACAGATGCTACAATCGGCAACGAGTAGTAGAACGAGGGGCAAGGGCGGCCAGCCATCTGCGGTGCGAGATGAGGGCGGAGACACAGGGTTTTACCCAGTTTCGCCCCCCGGATGGTAAAGACCTACTCCTGCTAGATTGTATTATGATGGTGGTACAATGGGCGAGCTCGGCGGCTAGGCGGCGAGTCGCTTGGGTGTATGATGGAACGTCTCTCTACACGCCCTGTATGGAGGTTTATATAGACTTACCTCCCCCTAGGGTTTACATATCCCAACCGAATCAGTTAAGGCTTCGGTACTTGATCAACCTAATACGACTGGGCCTATCTACTCGCCTGGGCCTTCAGCTTCCAGTCGCTTGGATCCACACCGGGCCTTGATCCAGTCGCCGTCTTGCAGGCCCACTCGCCAGTTCCTGGGCCAGTCGGAAACGTCCTGCTGGGTATACCCCGGTA
Organism: Avena longiglumis; assembly: GCA_030063025.1. Lineage (NCBI taxonomy): Eukaryota > Viridiplantae > Streptophyta > Magnoliopsida > Poales > Poaceae > Avena > Avena longiglumis. The sequence continues at coordinate 504,014,896 of CP125977.1, forward strand.
GGCATATCCCCATCAGTAGTCCCCGAGGCCGTCGTCGATTGGACGCAGGTGGTCGCTGGCAGTCGGAGCATACGGCTTCAACGCGGACACCCAGTCGAATCGGTGGCGGGCTCCTGAACAAAGGAGTAAACTAGTCATTCTGGTCACAGCTTTGGCGATCGGGTCGGCGAAATATTTAGCCACTGTTGTAGTGATCGGGTCGGCGAGCCGAGTGGCTGAAGTTGGACCGTTCAACGCAGTCAAACTAGCCGTTGGGGTAATCCAACGGTAACTTTTGGCGTAATCACCGCGTAGTAACGGCTCCCTGATTTGGCGGGTAACAACCGCTATATAAAGGGGATGGTAGGCGATCGGAGAACCACCTCCTCGTCATTTCCTCCGATTGCGCGTACCCCCGTTTTCCTCCGCATCGCGATCCAGCCGACCCGAAATCCTCCGACCCCCACGAATCCTTCCACCAATGGCCCCCTCCACTGAGCCTTGGGGTAGATCTAAGTGCACGAGGGCGCAACTGGCATCCTTAGAGGAGGCCGGGATCTTGCACGCCGGCAGGTGGCGAATCCTCGCGCCGAGAGGTGACCCGACCCGCGAGGAGAGTTCATCGCTTCACCAGCCACCTAGAGCGGGGCTGGGATTCCCAACATCTCTTTCTTCCCGCTTATGTGCCTTCTACGGATCCAACCGTCGGACTGGGCCCGATAAAGATCGAGCAGCTCGCCATTTTCGTGGCGTTCTGCGAGTGCTACCTGGGATGCAGGCCCTACTTCCCCCTGGGGCAAGATCTATTCCATGGGCGGATCAGTCGCGAGGAAGCGGGCGGCCCAAAGCTCGCCACGGGCGGCCTGACGTTTCAGCTGAAATCGAAGGCTTCCTTCTTCGATCTGATGCTACCCGCCAAGGCGGCGAGCCAATGGAAGAATTCTTGGTTCTATGTCACCGAGGCGACTCCATACGGCGAGGTGGCGATCCCAAGATACTCCGCCGACCGGCCTGAACCACGCCGACTCCAAGTCGGCAAACTTCCCACAGACCAGCGGATGGTCGTGGACGAAATGCTCCAGACCATTCGCGGCCTGAAGAACAGGGGTCTCCTGCCCATCAACTTGTACAACTGCTGACTCGGGAGGCGACTCGTCCCCCTGGCCCGCCGCGACCACTACATGTACGAGTACGCGGGCCGGGAGGACTCGACGAAGTCCTGCCTCGACGAGTGGCAACTCGAGGATTACCTCCTGGCACTGAAGACGATCACCCAGGCGACGTACCTCGACGCGAAGGCCGGGGTCGCCCCTACACCGCGAAGCATCCAGCCCCAACGGTAAGTCATCTTTTCGTAATTCGCAGTCGCAATTAAATGCAGTCACGGTCATACTGATGTTGTCTATGCTTATTGCAGCTATTTCAAGTGGTGGAAGGGTGGCTTCCGCCCACGGACGACGAGAATTCGAGGTCCGTCCAGGAGGTGGGCGAATCGCTCCAGCGAGGGGAGGCGTCGAGAGTGACGGGAGTGGCGACGACGACGAATCCGAAGAAGAGGTCGCCCCGCTGGTCCGGAAAACACGCGAACAGCGGCAGCGCGAGCTCGCAGCGAGCAAAAGCCTCGAGCGTCATGACGATGACGACGACGAGCTCCCCGAGCAAACTTCGCGTCGCGAGGCCACTCTATCGAAGAAGAAGAAGAAGGAGGAGGTGAAGGCCCCTCCAAAGAAGAAGGCGAAGAAAACAAAGGCCTCTCCTCATTCGCCGAAAGCCCGACGCCACCAGCCTGGCCAGGGGTGAAGCTCCACAGACGGCGACGGCCGATATGACCGCCCGACCGAGGTGCCTCGCCTCGATGTTCGCCATTCGCCCGATCTACGGGTGGGGCCACTCCGGTCGCGGTAGCTTCGCTGCCCAAGGATGCTCCTACCAAAAATGTTTTGGAAGCCCTAGCCGCAGCTTCGACAACGAAGAAACCGTCCGTGTCTTGGGCACGCGACGTCCTGGAGATGGGCCTCAGTCGCCGACTGGGCCCCGAACTGGAGAAGCCGGCCGGCATCCGCACAGGGCTACGCTTCATTCCAGTCGCCAAGTGAGTTTTGCTCATCTATCTTTGTCTTTCATTGTACTCGGATTATTTTGCTCATGCGATCAATTTGTAGGACCGGAGCTAAGAAGATAGGCCACCCGTCTGTAGCCAAGGTGCCGCCATCGTCATGAAGAGGACCCCTCGGAAGGGAAGGCCGAAGTCGCTGCCCCCACAGATGGTGCCAAGAAGGCCAAGAATGACGAGGTCGTCACGGTATCTGACGATACGATGGTGGCCCCGAGTGCTCCTGTGGCGGTGACGGCCTCGGCAATCAAGGAGGGTGCTCCTTCGCGAGGGGAGTCCGAGCCGACCTCTTTTGGTGCCGACGCGTCCATCGCGACCTTCCCGCGCTTCATGGCAAGAGCGGCCACAGCGAGTGGTACCACACCGTCGAGCCGCGCACCCGGAGTCATCGAGAAGGAGGTCGAGCAGCGGCGCGGGCACACTCCGGCCCTTCTTACCTCTGTGGATGCACTGCAGCTTCACGGCATGCTGGGCGCGGCCATCCAGGTATGTCCAGTCCTCGAGGATCAGGCCGCTGTGTTGCAGTGGTCTGATTCTTTTACTTTCTTGTTTTTACTTCTCGCGTCCAGTCCCCGAGTGCGCCCTCGCTGAATTTCAGTGGGTGGGTACTTAGGTTTTTCGATTGCCAGTCCCTGAGTGCGCACCCGCTGCAGCAGGTGGGCACTTATGATTTTCGATTGCCAGTCCCTAAGTGCGCGCTGAATTTCAGCGGTGGGCACTTAGGATTTTCGATGTTGCTGACTGTTTGGCTTGTGTGCAGGGTTTGCAGCGCGAGTCAGCTGACCAACTTGCTGCGAGGCGTCGCGCGGAAGAAGAACTTGCCGTCGTCCAAGAGGCGAAGGAAGGGCTCCGGGCGATCGCTGCAAAGGCGGAGGAGGTCCGCCAGGAACTTGTCCCAGCGAGCGAGTTGGCAGTAGCTCAATCGGCGTTGAGATCGGCTGAGCAGCGCATCGCCGACCTCGAGTGCGAGCTGAAGGAAGCGAAGGAGGAGGCGAGTTCGGCGGATGGGCGAGCCAAGGCCGCTGTCACAGCTGCCGCCGAAGAGCATAAGGTTTCTGACGCCCTTGTTGCTGGGCTTCAGGATGACTACACTTCTCTTCAGAGCTTCATCACGGATCTCGCTCGTCCCTTAATCGGTGAGTGTGCCTGCTTCTGTTTGTTACATGTGCATTGTGTAATCTTTGATGTGTTCGCTGACATCTTCTGTCTGCAAGTCGGATCATTGATAGCACGGAAGAGGCGAATTCGTTCGACGCGCGGCAATGTGTGGCCACGCTCGTCGACTCGGCGATGTTGTCGGCGACATGCATACGGGCGTACCTTCAGGAGTTGTCGCCCACAGAAGTAATTCCCAGCGACCTCGTCGAGGTGTGGCGATACTTGGAGAAGGCGCCGTCGGTCGTCGAGTTCATGACGCGATCGGCATTCCGACGCGGAGCGGCGATGGCGCTTAGCCTTGGGCTCGCTCACTTTCCGGAGGACTTCGACCTGGACGATGTGACGAGTGGCTACCCGTCGTCGACCGGCTCGGTGGAGATCTCCGAGGTGGTGAAGTTGACGGACCGCGCCGCGGTGTACTCCGAGTGCGTCTAGGCGATGGGCGACCTCCTTCCTTATCAGGAGACGGTCGTCGCACCCAACGACCCCAAGCCGCAGCACAGGGACTTTAAGATCGAGTAACCCTTCCGTGCGGCGATGGCGGGTGAGCTGACGACGTACCTGTCAAACCCGTATACTCCCTTCATTCGCAATCGCAAGGGTGCTGGCGAGTCGTCGTCGAAGCCTGTGAAGTAGAATAGTTTGCCCTGGGGCGTTAGTAGCAGTTCTGCCGTTGGGCATACTTTGTATTTTGTGACGATTGCAACATGCTATTAATGAGATATTGTGTTGTTTTGTGAATTGTCGTGTGTTTTTTGATTGAGGGTTGAACGAGTCCCCGAGCGCGTCCGCCCTTTTTATGGGGTTTACCTCGTTTGTTATGTGTTTGCGACTTTTGAATGTTTTGTTAGTGTGGTCGACTCGCCCGGACTCGGAGAGCCAGTCGCAAGGCGACTCCCATGAGCGCTCTGTAATTCACCATTTTCCCTTGCGCGAACGGGGTCGGGTGGCCGAGTCCCCGAGCGTGGTACTTGGTTGTTCTAGGCGCGACTCGAGAGTGGGTGAGGACTTGGCGCGTTAGTTTGAGCGCATCACTCCTGCCTGGCCCGTTGGGTCGATCGCGTGAGTCTGGGCATTCTCTCATACTTGGCGTTTTCCCTAACCTGGGCGGTCGTCGTCCCCGAGCATGGTACTTGGCCGCTCGAGTCGCTATGTCGAGGATGCGGAGGATCATGGTCTTGTGAAGCGAAGGCGATTGTCTTGGCTCGTGAGCCAGTCGGGCTAGGCGACTCCAATGGGGCTCCGGGTAGGCGTTTTTCGTGGACGTTGCAAGACCTGAGGTGACCCAGTGCCCTTGTAACGCACTACTTGGCCGTGCCGATCGCTGTACCAAAGGTTGACTTCTGCAGTTAGCTTGACGCTGTTATTACGAGTGCGAGTGGCACAAGACACGGAGAGTAGGCGTAATTTGCGGTAACCAATTCTTTTTTATTTCATAGCGACTGGAGGGTACATGTGTGGGGTTCTAGGAGTAGAACTTCCGTAGGAGGCTTACATTCCACGGTCGCTTGACGTCGAGTTCGCCGTCCCCGCGGACGTCGATGAGGTAGTAGGCGTCGTTGCCGAGTACTCGCCCGATGGAGAATGGTCCCTCCCACGGAGGGGAAAGCTTGTGCATGCCCTTCTTGTCCTAGATGAGGCGCAGCACCAGGTTGCCTTCTTGGAAGGTGCGAGTTTTCACCCGCCGGCTGTGATAGCGGCGGAGTCCTTGCTGGTAGATGGCGGTGAGTGACCGAGCGAGGTCACGTGCCTCGTCGAGTTGATCGACTCCATCCTGACGGGCGAGTTCGTTCGCAACCTCCGTGTAGTGGACGACCCGTGGCGAGTCGTGCTCATGGTCGGTGGGCATGACTGCCTCGGCGCCGTACACCATGAAGAAGGGGGTGAACCCTGTTGACCTGTTGACCGAGGTGCGGATGCCCCAGATGACGGAGGGTAGCTCCTCGACCCAGCACCCGGCGGTGCGCTCGAGTGGTACTTGGAGCCGCGGCTTCAGGCCGTGGAGGATGCTCTGGTTGGCCCGTTCCGCCTGGCCGTTGGATTCCGGGTGGGCGACTGACGCGAGGTCGAGCCGGATGTGGTGTTCCTCGCAGAACTCAGCCATGGCTCCTTTGGCGAAGTTAGTGCCGTTGTCCGTGATGATGATGTTTGGGAACCCGTAGCGATATATGAGCTCGCGTAGGAATTTAGTGGCGGTCTTCCCGTCGCATTTCCGGACTGGTTTGGCCTCCACCCACTTTGTGAATTTGTCGACCGCGACCAGGAGGTGGGTGTAGCCAGAGGGAGCCTTTTTGAAGGGGCCTACCATGTCCATACCCCACACGGTGAATGGCCAGGTGATGGGGATTGTCTTGAGCGCTGAGCTTGGCACGTGCGTCTGGTTGGCGTACTTCTGTCACCCGGCACACCGCTGGACAATGTCGACGGCATCGGCGTGTGCGATGGGCCAGTAGAAGCCATGCCGCATAGCCTTGGCGACCAGAGAGCGGGCGCCGGCGTGGTGGCCGCCGTCGCTGGAGTGGATGTCACGGAGGATCTTGCGTCCTTCGGCGGGTTGGACGCAGCGTTGGAACACGCCGGTGACGCTGCGCTTGTGGAGCTCGCCGTCGATGATGGTGAAGGATTTGCATCGGCGTGCGATCATCCGGACGTCCGTCTCGTCTGCCGGCAAGGTGCCAGCCTCCAGGTAGGCGATGTAGGGCTTGGTCCAGTCGTCTGGCTCGGTGACAAGTGCGACCAGGGCTGCCTCTGGCTACAGCGGGACTCCGATGTCGATCTCCCTTGGGGGCGAGACTGACGGCTTGGTGATCGTGTCGAGGAAGACGCCGGCGGGTGGTGCGAGTCGAGCCGACCCAATGCGAGAGAGTGCGTCGGCCTCCTCGTTCTTCCGCCTGTCAATCCACTCGACGGAGTAGCCTGCGAAGTGTCCACCCAGCTTGTCCACTGCTTGGCGGTATGCCGCCATGGTGGGAGAGACGGCGTCGCAGGTGCCAGCGACTTGCCCAGCGACGAGGTCGGAGTCTCCGTAGCAGCGTAGGCGGTTGACGTTCATCTCCTTGGCAGCTCGCATGCCATGGAGTAGTGTCGCGTACTCGGCCATGTTGTTGGTGCAGGGGGTGAAGTCGAGGCAGAGGACGTAGCGGAGCTTGTCGCCCTTCGGTGAAGTCAGCAAGATCCCTGCTCCTGCGCCGTCCGCGTTCTTGGAGCCGTCGAAGTGCAGGCTCTAGTAGTGGAGGTATGGCAGATTTTCTGGCTGCTGGGCCTCTTCCCAGTCGGCGATGAAGTCCGCTAGAGCCTGCGACTTGATCGCTTTTCGTGGCTCGTATTTGATGTTGTGGATGCCGATCTCGACGGCCCACTTGGCGACTCGTCCGGTCGCCTCGCGGTTGCGGATGATGTCCTGCAAAGGTGCTGAGGAGACGACCGTGATTGGGTGCTCCTGGAAGTAGTGCGGCAGGCGCCGCTGTGCTCTGAAGACCGCGTATACCAGTTTCTGGCACTGCGGGTATCGCTGGCGTGACTCGGTGAGGACCTCGCTGATGTAGTACACCGGTCGCTGTACTGGGCGCTCCTTTCCTTCCTCCGGCCGTTCGACGACCATGACGGCGCTGACGACGCGCTCGGAAGCCGCGACGTAGACCAGCATGGGTTCTTTGTCGGCGGGGGCGGCGAGTAGCGGTGCGGCGAGTAGCACCTTCTTGAGGTCGCGGAGCGCGTCGTCCGCCTCCTTGTCCCACTGGAAGGTGGGGTTCTTGCGCATCAGGCGGTATAGGGGCATCGCCTTTTCGCCTAGGCGGGGGATGAAGCGACTGAGAGCCGCTACTCGCCCGGCCAGCTTCTGGACGTCGCGCAGGCACTCGGGTTTGCCGAGTCGGGCGATCGTGTCGATCTTGGTGGGGTTCGCCTCGATCCCGCGCTTGGAGACGACGTACCCCAGTAGTTGTCCTGCTGGTACACCGAAGGTGCATTTGCCTGGGTTAAGCTTTATCTTGTATTTCCGCAAGTTGGTGAATGTTTCCGCCAGGTCGGCGAGTAGATCACCCTGGCGGGCGGATTTTACGACCACGTCGTCGATGTAGACGTGGATGTTGCGGCCAATTTGGCTCGCGAGGCACTCTTGCATGCACCGCTAGTAGGTCGCCCCGGCGTTCTTGAGGCCGAAGGTCATGGCGGTGTAGTAGAAGGCTCCGAATGGCATGATGAACGCCGTCTTCTCCTCGTCCTCGACAGCCATTTTGATCTGGTTGTACCCAGAGTAGGCGTCGAGGAAACATAGCGACTCCGAGCCCGCGGTGGAGTCGATTATTTGGTCGATCCGCGGGAGGACGAACTGCTCCTTCGGGCAGGCGTTGTTCAAGTTTGTGTAGTCGATACACATCCTCCAGGTCCCGTTCTTCTTTTCGACCAAGACTGGGTTTGCCAGCCACTTGGAGTATTTAATTGGCCGGATGAAGCCTGCGGCGAGTAGATGCTGCACCTCCTCGGCAATAGCTCGGCGGCGCTCTTCATTGAAGGGCCGCAGCGACTGCTTGACGGGTCGCACTTTGGGGTCGGCGTTTAGTTTGTGCTCAGCGAGCTCCCTAGGAACACCAGGCATGTCAGAGGGCTTCCATGCGAAGATGTCCTCGCTCACGGAGGAACTCGGAGGCGTGCCTTCCTAGGCTGGGCTCATGCCCGTCCGATCGTCACCGTGCGGATGGAGTCGCTGGGACCAGCTCGACGCGGGTGCGCTGTTGCCTCAAAGGTCGAGGTGTTTGCGCCTTTGAGTTGGGCTTCTTGAGTATGGTGGGGTCGTCGTTGTTGACCCGCTCGCTGCATGGCGAGCTCGTTGGCGTGGTTGGCCTCGCGATGACGGCGTCGGCTGCTTCGGCTCGGCCTTTGTTTCGCACTCGGCGGCCATGTCGGGCCGCTGATGGTGATGATGCCGCATGGACCGGGAGCTTCATCGCGTACGCCAGAGCGGGTGCTGCCTTGAACTTGGCGAACGCCGAGCCCTGTGACGCAGTGGTAGGCTGTCGAAGGGTACCAGCTCAAGACGATTCGCTCGTGCGGAAGTTTGCTGGTGTGCGAAGGTGACCGGCAGCGTGACCTTGCCGATCGGGTACGCCTTCCGACCGGGACGATGCCGTGGAACGTGGTGTGGGTCGTCTCGATCATCGATCGCGGAGCCGCAGCTCAAGGTGTCGGTATAGGATGTTGATGGAGCCGCCGTCCATCAATGTCTTGGGAGCCGAGTCGCCCACCTTAGGCTTGACCACAGGCGACTCGCCTAGGTACTGGCGCGTGGCGAGTGGTCCCGGCTCCTGTGATGGGCTGCTCACCAGTTGAGGAACCGGGAACGCCCACCGGCCACCGTGTTGACGCGACGCGGCGCGATGACCTTCTTCGCGCCGTGTTGAAGCTCGTGAAGGTATGGAGATCCGCCATTGCGAATTTTCCGCCGTTTGGTTGTTGTCGGGTCCTCCCGCCGTCGTGCCTTCTAGATCTCCCCGAGAGTGTGACGGTCGGCGGTGTGTAGCGGCTTCCTTCCTCGCTGTGAAACACACAAGGTTGGTTAAGGAGGGCATGGGTCGAACCTTGGTTTCGCTTGTAATTTCCGTCGCGGCGTTGCCCTCCGTCGCGCGAAGTTTTTGGCTCACGCAAGATGCCCAGCGTTGGCGACGAAGTCGACTTCGCCATCATCGGGCGCTTGCCGGTGAGGCGAGTGTTGCTGTAGCGTAGGTCGGACCGTCGTCCGTTGTCGTTGTCGTTCGTGCGACGTTGGCCTCCCGACTCGTCGTCGGTTTCCTGGTTTGGATCTTCCTCCGCGTACCGTTTGTCAATCTCGAGGAGGTCTGGTATGTTGTCGAGCGTGCGAGAATGTCTCTTGAGCTTGGCGACCAAGGGCTCGTAGCGGCACGAGGTCTTGAAGCAATGGATCGCTGTGTCCGGGTGGATGCCGACCGCGTTGTACCATAGTTCTTGCCACCGCTGGACCCAGTTGCGGGTCGACTCGCGAGGTCCCTGGACGCGCCTGTGTCCTCGATGGTGGTGGCGGTGTAGGAGCCCTCGTTCTCCCGAGGCGTCACAGATCTCCTCCTGTGAGTCGATGCTATCCTGGGGGAGGGTGTTGATCCACTGCCTGCACGTCCCCTCCATCATCAAGGGGAGGTAACGGGCGGCTAGCAGGTCGGTGTGGCCCGCGATCCCCATCGCCATGAGGTATGTATCGAGCCATACGGAGGGGTCGTACGAAGGGTCGTACTTTTCTATCTCCTTCGGCGCCTTAAAGTTCGCCGGGTATTTCTCGCCTCGGATCATTGGTCCGAAGTACCTGGGCCCGAGTCGACTAAGCGACCCCATCGGCTCGCCATCGCGGCGATTGGTTAGGGTGTGTCGCAGGTCGTCGGGCTGGAGTGCGCGCCAGCTTTGGTTGTTGATGATGTGCGTGTAGGGGTTCGTAGCATGGAAAACAAAAAATTTCTATCGCATACAAACAAACAAGCCAAGATCTATCTACTAGATTGTAGCAACGAGTCGATGGAATAACTTACCCTCGAAGATTCCAAAGCGGTTAACGAGAAAAGATTCTCGTGGGTGATGTAGTCGTACTCTTTCCGATCTCAAGATCGCGTAGACGATCCTTCCGGCCAACGCTCCGCAGCCCGCAATCGGTCACACGTCGGATTTCGACGAAGACCTTCCTCTCCTTGTTCCAAAGAAAATGGAGGTTGTAGCACTCTCCTCGCGATTCCGGCAGCACAACGGCGTGGTACCGGAAGTAGAGGGGAGATCTCGCAGGGCTTCGCCTTAAGCCGGAGCGAGTATGGTGGAGTATGAGAGAGGCTTTAGTGGTCTAGGGATTAGACACACCAATTAGAAGGCTCTAAACCGAAGGCTAGGGCAATTAGAAGCTCTAAACCAAAACGGCTCTAAACCGGAGGCTGTGGCTAGGGTTTAGATTTAGAGGATAGGAACTTGTGTGTCTAGAGGAGGGAGCCCTGCCCCTCCTTATATAGGTGGAGGGGCTGGCCACGCCATGGGGAGCGAGGGGAGTCCCTCCCCAACTCGGCTTGGAGGAGGCGCGCCGGTTGGAGGAGGGATTCCCTCCCCAACTCGGTTTCCCTCTCTTTCCTCTTTCCCTCTTTCCAATTTTAGCCGTTTGACTTTTCAAACTTGCTATTTGACATTTAAATTTAGGATTCAATTTAATCCTTTATTTGGAACAGCGAGAACACTTAGTACATGATGCAATCATCCCAATATGCAATGACACATTCATGTACCCCTTCCCCTCCGGAGTGCCGGACATTCCGGAACCTTCTAGAACATTCCCGATGAAAACACTGGAATCATTCCCGAACTCAAACGGACTTTCCTTATATGAATCTTATTCTCGGACCATTCCGGATCACCTCGTGATATCCGGATCCCATCCGAGACTCCAAGAACATTCGGTCTCTTTCTCATAATACCATAACTACTCAAACAACGTCAATCCTTAAGTGTGTCCCCACGGTTCGTGAATTATGCGGACATGATCGAGACACTTCTCGAACAATAACCAATAGAGGAATCGAAATTCATATGGCTCCCACATATTTCTCGATTACTTTGCGATCGAATGAACCACTTACATACGATACCAATTTCCCTTTGTCTCACAATAGTTTACTTATCCGAGGTTATGATCGGTGTGATCTCCGCATACCTAGTTCAACCTCACATCGATAAGTACTCTTTTCTCGTTCCCGTGATATGTGATCCCTTGTGAGCCAGTCACATGCTTGCAAGCTAATTGGATGACATTCCACCGAGAGGGCCCAGAGTATATCTATTCGTCATATGGATGGACAAATCCCACTCTTGATCCATGTGTTCCAACCAATACTTTCTGAACACTCAGTGCCACCTTTATAGCTACCCTGTTACGGTGTGGTGTTTGATGTCATCAAAGCATCCATCCGGTAAAGGTGATATGCATGATCTCATGGTCGAAGGAATTAGGTTACTATGTATTAGAAAGCAGACAACAATTGAACTATTGAAATGACTTGATCTTTATGCTACGCTTATCTATAGGAGTATGTCCATCACATCATTCTCCTAATGATATGATCTTGTTGTTAATAACATATCTATGTTCATGATCAGGAAACCATGATCATATATTAACCAACAAGCTAGTTTAACAAGAGGCTTTACTAGGGACTCTTATTTTAGTTTACAAATCACACAAGTATTAATGTTTCCGGTTAATACAATTATAGCATGGTATGTAAACATTTATCATAAGTGTGAAGATATGATAATAACCACTTTATTATTGCCTCTTGGGCATATCTCCAATAGTCTCCCACTTGCACTAGAGTCAATAATCTAGTTTCAAACCTTTGTGTATTCAACACCTATGGCTTTCCGGTGTTGTATGTACACGATTGCTAGTGGTCATGACCGATCGATTCCGGATCGACACTTCGTGTCCGTGTGTAATTGCATGTCTTTGTGTCTCTACGCATCACTCATTCTCTAATGAGATGGCTTTGTATAAATTTGGTCTTTCGGTGTGACCTTTAGCTCTTTGGGGTTAAAACATGTTGATAATATTGTCGCACAATATATCTTCATAGTATTATCCCACTGTGAACTACACCTAGTTTGATAACAAACTACTTGACACAAATGCCCTCTTTTGCTGCTAAAATAGCAGTCATATACTTAGCCTTTTGTTGTAGTATCTGTCACAATGTCTTTAACTTTGGAACTCATCCAAATCCATTATGGAACTCACTTTCCATTATATTGTGCCACCCTTAGTTTAGATTGAGATAAACTTAATTTGTATTTTGTGACAAAACTAGTATCAATGTAGTACTTTTACAATGAACTAACCATCTATTTGTCACTTCTACAAATAATATACTCTTAGTTCTTCCAAAAGATCATAAGAATATCCTTACTATTGTCCAATGATCATCTTACGAATCATTCTGGTATATGCTCACAACAGTTAGAGCATAGGACATATCTGGATTTGTACATATCACAGTATGATTGATATAAATACTCTTTGTGATTTCATACATCACGTATCAATCTATACTTGATTATTTGTTTCACTTTACCAAATGTCAATACACTTGAATATATCATCAACATTGAACTCTTTCAATCCTTTCTGTGCGACAAGAACCTTTTCTTGTAGTTTCTATATTGAACTCATTCAATATCTCGTCTATGTACTTCTCGCACAACCATATTAGCGTCTATTGATGCCAAATATTTGGGTTTTGCCTAAGTATTTCATCGGGATGAAATTCTTAATATGTGTTAATAAAAGATACATTATTTCCAATCAACAATATGTCTTCCACATAATGTATTAGAAACATGTCTTAGCGCTCCCACTTAATTTCTTGCAAATGCAAGTATCTTCATCGTCTCTAATGAACTTTTAAACTCCTTTAACAGTTTCATCATAGTGAAGATTCCAACTCCGCGATGCTCACTTCAACCATTGAAGTTTGCATATGCTTTTAGCATCCTATGAATTATCAAAACCCTATGGACCGTGTTATGCACATGTCCTAGGTAACGATTCTATTAGAAGAACTTGTTTTGTTTATTCAACTACCATATAACAAATTATATGTAGTGGTTGCTACATTAATCCGTCTAGACTAAATATCACTATGAAAGATCAAATCTTGTCATAGTCAACCTTTGAACATTTTGTGAACTCTTTCCCAACATGTCGACTATTTCATAGATGTAAAACATCCATGTCTATTTCTTTATAGATCCAGACACAACTATAAGGTCTTACACCTTTCTCGAGGGTCCTTTAAGTTCAAAACTTGATTTCTCGTGTATGGAACTATCACGGATTGTATGGCCTCAAGCCATTTGACGGAGTCAGGGCTCATCATCGCTTCTTTGCACGTAGTCGGATCATTATTGTCAAATAATGATTTAACTCTCAAATCTTGGTATTTGATTGTTCACCCGACCTACTTGTTTCAATAGGAACTTAGATCTCCGCGACCATAACCTTTGAGGTACGCGAGCCATGAGCATTGTTGCTAACTCTGGAACACTTTTCGGCGCTGCGCAACTTTGCACATATAGCTAAGATTATTTTAACCTTATAGCTAAGATTCTTTTAACCTTATCAAAGTTCTATTGTCCTCCCACTTAACTTTTCACGAAAAATTCCTTCTCAAAGAAACTTGACGTTCTAAGTGACAAACACTTTTGTCTCCGGTGTTTATGGAGGAACACTTTAACATTTATACAAAGACAGGTTCATCCGACTTTGGTTGCACACATCTTTCTTATGCATAGCATACCAATGTTTTAAGAAAGTACTACTTGGGTTTTATCCCAAACCATAACCTTATATGGTGTCATTTCAACGGATTATGATGAAGCTCTTTTCAGTGGAAAAACGGTAATCTCTAAAGCTTTTAATATTTAAAATATAATGGCAGTTTTATGAATTATACCTTTGATCTTACCATGTCAAACAAGGTTTAATTACATACCTCGAACGCCCCATACCCTTATGGTATTTCGGGAAATGCAAATCCACGGGACGATTCCTTAAATCTTAGGTATTATGCTAAACTCTGTAACTCAAATATCTTCCTTTATGATCTTTATCATAAACTGTTTATATTCTTGTTACAATGATTTTGTACTTCATCTTGAAAGTCTTTGAACTTTTCAAATGTTTCATACTTCATCCTTACTAAGTAAATATTCATATATTCACTCAAATTTTCGGAGAAAGCAAATGAAGTTAAAATCCATCGCTCTTGACTACACATAATGGACTTCGTACAACAATATGTACAAATTCCAATAAGCTAGTCTTTCGTTCCCTTTTGGCCTATGAACGAAGTTTTAATTATCTCTAGGAAAGTTTCACAAGCGTCATTTGATCAAAAATCAAAAGACTCTAAAATTCCATCCATATGGAGTTTCTTCATGTTTTCTTTCCAATATAATTTAAACGGCGATGTCACTTCCTAAGTGATCTTTCAATCAATTTGTCTTTCGACATATTTAGCACTAGTTTTATGGATGTGATTTCTCCAACAAGATTTGTGAATCCATTTTTATGGATTACGGCAATTATTTGAACAACCCTTTTGTTCTCATAATACCTGATAAAACAAATCTTTGAAGGCAAGCTTTGATGTTTAACGAGCAACACAATAACCCTTTATTTGTTCTCGATGAACATCATCACATATTCTTTTGCTAGTTACTTAGGCCATTGTAGTTCATGAATTGTGTTGTTTCGTATGACGATTCATACCAACAAATTCAGTATCAAATACTTGAGAACCACATTGTTTAATAAGCAAAGAATATAGCCATAACATGTATATCATCTATATACTTAAGCTGAACAATTCTAGTCTTTTCCTTTCTGCCATATACTTATGAGATTTTCTTTCAATATTTCCTTCTCTGTTTGAAAGAATCTATCAACATCAATAGTGGAGTCATACATATGACACATAGTCCAAAGCGTGTATAGTTAAATACCAATGTCTTTGGACTTGCACTTTGAAGTAGATCACCATCATCAAATGTTTGGTGTTCTTTCAAATTCCTTTCTTTAGTAATCTCTTGGTGTAGTAAACATTTTACCTACATCAAATATTCACCCTTATCATGGAATCGTCCATGATCAAGCTAATTTTAGCTTATAACGATGAATTATGAGTATAATGTTGTTATCCAAAACCTTTTGGAGGATTAGGACAACAAGTGTCTCCAACCTTTTGCAAATTCTCATCAAAATATGAGAACATGAACTTTGCCATATTATACTTTATCATGTTGTAACCAAAACTTCGTTTCAGATATCACAATATCTTCCACACATCATGGTTTCTGAAACAACTCTTTCAGATCCTAGATAACCTTGATATTAAGAGAATCCTTTGAATATCAAGAATCATGGAGACAAACATGATACTTATATACTAACACTTGGAATTGTTACTCTTGATTTAATACTAATTATTAAACTTCATGGAGTAACCGGAACTTACTGAAAGTTTGCAATAGGACTTTTAAACTTTAGATTAACACTTCAAAGCAATACGATACCAGTTCGTAAAGTAACTAACCAGAATTCTATAGTTCTATCATCTCAATTATAACTAAGCCCAAGGTGGTAAACGGATGTCAATGACTATAACAACTATGCAAATTCACTTTGATTTAGTTTATGATAAATTGAGTTCTAATTAATAATTAAATTAATCTAGGTGAACTCCCACTCAAAACAATATCCCTCACATTGTTTTAGTGATCACACGAACCAAATCCACCACATCAAAATCGATCATCACGAGAGTTGATATAGCTTCAATGGCGAACAATCAACATGTTCATCATATCTACTATATGACTCATGCTCTACCTTTCGGTAATCCGTGTTCCTGAGGCCATGTCTGTACATGCTAGGATCGTCAAGATCAAACCTTAGCTTCCGCATAAGCAAATCTGGCTTGCTTACGTTGTATACACTTGCGGAATCTAACACACCCGATCATCACGTGGTGCTTCGAAACAACAAGCTTTAGCAACGGTGCATACTAAGGGTGAACACTTAAGAACTTGAAATTGTGTGCTTGAGGGATCATCTTATAATGCTACCCTCGTCTACTAAGCAATACAAGATGCATAAAGGATTAACATCACATGCAATTCATAATATGTGATATGATATGACCTTTCTTCTTTGTGCTTCCGATCTCCATCTTCCAGCACGAACATGATCTCCATCATTACCGGCATTGCATCAAGGTCAATGACGCTGCTCCATGGTTGTCGTCCACCGGCTTCAACTATTACAACTACTTTGAATAGACACGCGGGTCTTAACAGAAATTAAAGACAACCATATGGCTCCTTCCGGTTGCCGACTTACAATAAGGAACATTGCATACATCATATATAATCACAATCATGGCCATATCACATCATCGCACCCCGCAAAACAAAGTTAGACGCCTCTACTTTCTTTGCATGTTTTACGTGGTTTGGGACATTAATAAGTGTCGTTCTAACTTACGAACATGAACCACAACATTGATACTAGTATTGTTAATCACCCGTTGTAAATTGGATCTTAACTATGCTAGGAGAAACAGCACCCATAAAGCCACTTACGCAATACAAGTTGCATGTCGGCGTGGAGCAGGTCTCATGAACGATGTCATGTAAGGTTAGCCCGGGCCGCTTCATCCCAACATACCGCAAGATGCAAAGTACACAAGAAGCAATCGACAATAAAAGCATCAACGCCCACAATGACCATTGTGTTCTACTCGTGCAACAGATCTACATATAGACACCGCTCTGATACCACTTTATGGGTTCGTAGCATGGAAAACAAAAATTTTCTATCGCATACAAACAAACAAGCCAAGATCTATCTACTAGATTGTAGCAACGAGTCGATGGAATAACTTACCCTCGAAGATTCCAAAGCGGTTACGAGCGATTCTCGTGGGTGATGTAGTCGTACTCTTTCCGATCTCAAGATCGCGTGAGCGATCCTTCCGGCATGCGTTCGGCGCTCCTATGATCGGTCACACATCCGATTACTGACGAAGACCTTCCTCTCCCTTGTTCCAAAGTGACGGAGGTTGTAGCACTCTCCTCGCGATTCCAAAGACAACTGGCGTGGTACCGGAAGTAGAGGGGAGATCTCGCAGGGCTTCGCCTTAAGCCGGAGCGAGTATGGTGGAGTATGAGAGAGGCTTTAGTGGTCTAGGGATTAGACACACCAATTAGAAGGCTCTAAACCGAAGGCTAGGGCAATTAGAAGCTCTAAACCAAAACGGCTCTAAACCGGAGGTTGTGGCTAGGGTTTAGATTTAGAGGATAGGAACTTGTGTGTCTAGAGGAGGGAGCCCTGCCCCTCCTTATATAGGTGGAGGGGCTGGCCGCGCCATGGGGAGGGAGGGGAGTCCCTCCCCAACTCGTCTTGGAGGAGGCGCGCCGGTTGGAGGAGGGATTCCCTCCCCAACTCGGTTTCCCTCTCTTTCCTCTTTCCCTCTTTCCAATTTTAGCCGTTTGACTTTTCAAACTTGCTATTTGACTTTTCAATTTAGGATTAAATTTAATCCTTTATTTGGAACAGCGAGAACACTTAGTACATGATGCAATCATCCCAATATGCAATGACACATTCATGTACCCCTTGCCCTCCGGAGTGCCGGACATTCCGGAACCTTCTAGAACATTCCCGATGAAAACACTGGAATCATTCCCGAACTCCGAAACGGGACTTTCCTTATATGAATCTTATTCTTCGGACCATTCCGGATAACCTCGTGATATCCCGGATCCCATCCGAGACTCCGAACAACATTCGGTCTCTTTCTCATAATACCATAACTACTCAAACAACGTCGAATCCTTAAGTGTGTCTCCCTACGGTTCGTGAATTATGCGGACATGATCGAGACACTTCTCCGAACAATAACCAATAGAGGAATCTGGAAATTCATATGGCTCCCACATATTTATACGATTACTTTGCGATCGAATGAACCACTTACATACGATACCAAATTCCCTTTGTCTCACGATAGTTTACTTATCCGAGGTTATGATCGTCGGTATCTGCGCATACCTAGTTCAACCTCGCATCGATAAGTACTCTTTTCTCGTTCCCGTGATATGTGATCCCTTGTGAGCCAGTCACATGCTTGCAAGCTAATTGGATGACATTCCACCGAGAGGGCCCAGAGTATATCTATCCGTCATATGGATGGACAAATCCCACTCTTGATCCATGTGTTTCAACCAATACTTTCCGAACACTCAATGCCACCTTTATAGCCACCCTGTTACGGTGTGGTGTTTGATATCATCAAAGCATCCATCCGGTAAAGGTGATATGCATGATCTCATGGTCGAAGGAATTAGGTTACTATGTATCAGAAAGCAGACAGCAATTGAACTATTGAAATTACCTGATCTTTATGCTACGCTTATCTATAGGAGTATGTCCATCACATCATTCCCCTAATGATATGATCCTGTTGTTAATAACATATCTATGTTCATGATCAGGAAACCATGATCATATATTAACCAACAAGCTAGTTTAACAAGAGGCTTTACTAGGGACTCTTATTTTAGTTTACAAATCACACAAGTATTAATGTTTCCGGTTAATACAATTATACCATGGTATGTAAACATTTATCATAAGTGTGAAGATATGATAATAACCACTTTATTATTGCCTCTTGGGCATATCTCCAACAGTCTCCCACTTGCACTAGAGTCAATAATCTAGTTTCAAACCTTTGTGTATTCAACACCTATGGCTTTCCGGTGTTGTATGTACACGATTGCTAGTGGTCAACGATCTCGGATCCGACACTTCCGGTCCGTGTGTAATTGCATGTCTTTGCGTCTCACGCATCACACATTCTCTAATGAGATGGCTTTGTATAAATTTGTTCTTTCGTTGTGACCTTTATCTCTTTGGGGTTAAAACATGTTGATAATATTGTCGCACAATATATCTTCATAGTATTATCCCACTGTGAACTACACCTAGTTTGATAACAAACTACTTGACACAAATGCCCTCTTTTCTTTGCTAAAATAGCAGTCATATACTTAGCCTTTGTTGTAGTATCATCACAATGTCTTTAACTTTGGAACTCATCCAAATCCATTATGGAACTCACTTTCCATTATATTGTGCCACCCTTAGTTTAGATTGAGATAAACTTAATTTGTATTTTGTGACAAAACTAGTATCAATGTAGTACTTTTACAATGAACTAACCATCTATTTGTCACTTCTACAAATAATATACTCTTAGTTCTTCCAAAAGATCATAAGAATATCCTTACTATTGTCCAATGATCATCTTACGAATCATTCTGGTATATGCTCACAACATTTAGAGCATAGGACATATCTGGTTGTACATATCACAAGATGATTGATATAAATACTCTTTGTGATTTCATACATCAAGTATCAATCTATACTTGATTATTTGTTTCACTTTACCAAATGTCAATACACTTGAATATATCATCAACATTGAACTCTTTCAATCCTTTACGTGCGACAAGAACCTTTTCTTGTAGTTTCTATATTGAACTCATTCAATATCTCGTCTATGTACGGCACAACCATATTAGCGTCTATTGATGCCAAATATTTGGTTTTGCCTAAGTCTTTCATCGGGATGAAATTCTTAATATGTGTTAATAAAAGATACATTATTTCCAATCAACAATATGTCTTCCACATAATGTATTAGAAACATGTATTAGCGCTCCCACTTAATTTCTTGCAAATGCAAGCATCTTCATCGTCTCTAATGAACTTTTAAACTCCTTTAACAGTTTCATCATAGTGAAGATTCCAACTCCGCGATGCTCACTTCAACCATTGAAGTTTGCATATGCTTTTAGCATCTTATGAATTAACAAAACCCTATGGACCGTGTTATGCACATGTCCTAGGTAACGATTCTATTAGAAGAAATTGTTTTGTTTATTCAACTACCATATAACAAATTATATGTAGTGGTTGCTACATTAATCCGTCTAGACTAAATATCACTATGAAAGATCAAATCTTGTCATAGTCAACCTTTGAACATTTTGTGAACTCTTTCCCAACATGTCGACTATTTCATAGATGTAAAACATCCATGTCTATTTCTTTATAGATCCAGACACAACTGTAAGGTCTTACACCTTTCTCGAGGGTCCTTCAAGTTCAAAACTTGATTTCTCGTGTATGGAACTATCACGGATTTTATGGCTTCAAGCCATTTGGCTAAGTCGGGCTCATCATCGCTTCTTTGCACGGAGTCGGATCATGATGGTCAAATAATGATTTAACTCTCAAATCTTGGTATTTGATTGTTCACCCGACCTACTTGTTTCAATAGGAACTTAGATCTCATGACCACAACCTTTGAGGTACGCGAGCCATGAGCATTGTTGCTAACTCCGGAACACTTTTCGGCGCTGCGCAACTTTGCACATATAGCTAAGATTCTTTTAACCTTATAGCTAAGATTCTTTTAACCTTATCAAAGTTCTATTGTCCTCCCACTTAACTTTTCACGGAAAATTCCTTCTCAAAGAAACTTGACGTTCTAAGTGACAAACACTTTTGTATCCGGTGTTTATGGAGGAACACTTTAACATTTATACAAAGACAGGTTCATCCGACTTTGGTTGCACACATCTTTCTTATGCATAGCATACCAATGTTTTAAGAAAAGACTACTTGGGTTTTATCCCAAACCATAACCTTATATGGTGTCATTTCAACGGATTATGATGAAGCTCTTTTCAGTGGAAAAACGGTAATCTCTAAAGCTTTTAATCTTTAAAATATAATGGCAGTTTTATGAATTATACCTTTGATCTTACCATGTCAAACAAGGTTTAATTACATACCTCGAACGCCCCATACCCTTATGGTGTTTCGGGAAATGCAAATCCACGGGACGATTCCTTAAATCTTAGGTATTATGCTAAACTCTGTAACTCAAATATCTTCCTTTATGATCTTTATCATAAACTGTTTATATTCTTGTTACAATGATTTTGCACTTCATCTTGAAAGTCTTTGAACTTTTCAAATGTTTCATACTTCATCCTTACTAAGTAAATATTCATATATTCACTCAAATTTTCGGAGAAAGCAAATGAAGTTAAAATCCATCGCTCTTGACTACACATAATGGACTTCGTACAACAATATGTACAAATTCCAATAATCTAGTCTTTCGTTCCCTTTTGGCCTATGAACGAAGTTTTAATTATCTCTAGGAAAGTTTCACAAGCGTCATTTGATCAAAAATCAAAAGACTCTAAAATTCCATCCATATGGAGTTTCTTCATGTTTTCTTTCCAATATAATTTAAACGGCGATGTCACATCCTAAGTGATCTTTCAATCAATTTGTCTTTCGACATATTTAGCACTAGTTTTATGGATGTGATTTCTCCAACAAGATTTGTGAATCCATCTTTTATGGATTACGGCAATTATTTGAACAACCCTTTTGTTCTCATAATACCTGATAAAACAAATCTTTGAAGGCAAGCTTTGATGTTTAACGAGCAACACAATAACCCTTTATTTGTTCTCGATGAACATCATCACATATTCTTTTGCTAGTTACTTAGGCCATTGTAGTTCATGAATTGTGTTGTTTCGTATGACGATTCATACCAACAAATTCAGTATCAAATACTTGAGAACCACATTGTTTAATAAGCAAAGAATATAGCCATAACATGTATATAATCTATATGCTTAAGCTGAACAATTCTAGTCTTTTCCTTTCTGCCATATACTTATGAGATTTTCTTTCAATATTTCCTTCTCTGTTTGAAAGAATCTATCAACATCAATAGTGGAGTCATACATATGACACATAGTCCAAAGCGTGTATAGTTAAATACCAATGTCTTTGGACTTGCACTTTGAAGTAGATCACCATCATCAAATGTTTGGTGTTCTTTCAAATTCCTTTCTTTAGTAATCTCTTGGTGTAGTAAACATTTTACCTACATCAAATATTCACCCTTATCATGGAATCGTCCATGATCAAGCTACTTTTAGCTTATAACGATGAATTATGAGTATAATGTTGTTATCCAAAACCTTTTGGAGGATTAGGACAACAAGTGTCTCCAACCTTTTGCAAATTCTCATCAAAATATGAGAACATGAACTTTGCCATATTATACTCTATCATGTTGTAACCAAAACTTCGTTTCAGATATCACAATATCTTCCACACATCATGGTTTCAAACAACTCTTTCGGATCCTAGATAACCTTGATATTAAGAGAATCCTTTGAATATCAAGAATCATGGAGACAAACATGATACTTATATACTAACACTTGGAATTGTTACTCTTGATTTAATACTAATTATTGAACTTCATGGAGTAACCGAACTTTCTTGAAAGTTTGCTAGGACTTTTAAACTTTAGATTAACACTTCAAAACAATACGATACCAGTTCGTAAAGTAACTAACCAGAATTCTATAGTTCTATCATCTCAATTATAACTAAGCGCAAGGTGGTAAACGGATGCCAATGACTACAACAACTATGCAAATTCACTTTGATTTAGTTTATGATAAATTGAGTGCTAATTAATAATTAAATTAATCTAGGCGAACTCCCACTCAAAACAATATCCCTCACATTGTTTTAGTGATCACACGAACCAAATCCACCACATCAAAACCGATCATCACGAGAGTTGATATAGCTTCAATGGCAAACAATCAACATGTTCATCATATCTACTATATGACTCATGCTCTACCTTTCGGTAATCCGTGTTCCTGAGGCCATGTCTGTACATGCTAGGCTCGTCAAGATCAAACCTTAGCTTCCGCATAAGCAAATCTGGCTTGCTTACGTTGTATACACTTGCGGAATCTAACACACCCGATCATCACGTGGTTCTTCGAAACAACAAGCTTTAGCAACGGTGCATACTAAGGGTGAACACTTAATAACTTGAAATTGTGTGCTTGAGGGATCATCTTATAATGCTACCATCGTCTACTAAGCAATACAATATGCATAAAGGATTAACATCACATGCAATTCATAATATGTGATATGATATGGCCTTTCTTCTTTGTGCTTCCGATCTCCATCTTCCAGCACGAACATGATCTCCATCATTACCGGCATTGCATCAAGGTCAATGACGCTGCTCCATGGTTGTCGTCCACCGGCTTCAACTATTACAACTACTTTGAATAGACACCGGTCTTAATGTAAATTAAAGACAACCATATGGCTCCGCGGTTCGACTTACAATAAGGAACATTGCATACATCATATATAATCACAATCATGGCCATATCACATCACTGCACACCCCTGCAAAACAAAGTTAGACGCCTCTACTTTCTTTGCATGTTTTACGTGGTTTGGGGCTGTTAATAAGTGTCGTTCTAACTTACGAACATGAACCATAACATTGATACTAGTATTGTTAATCACCCGTTGTAAATTGGATCTTAACTATGCTAGGAGAAACAGGCACCCGCAAAGCCACTTATGCAATACAAGTTGCATGTCGAGCGTGGAGCAGGTCTCATGAACGATGTCATGTAAGGTTAGCCCGGGCCGCTTCATCCCAACATACCATAAGATGCAAAGTACACAAGAAGCAATCGACAATAAAAGCATCAACGCCCACAATGACCATTGTGTTCTACTCGTGCAACAGATCTACATATAGACACGGCTCTGATACCACTGTAGGGGTTCGTGTTGGAGATATGCCCTAGAGGCAATAATAAATGTAGTTATTATTATATCTTTGTGTTTATGATAAATGTTTACATTCATGCTATAATAGTATTAACAAGGAAACATTAATACTTGTGTGATTTGTAAACTTAATTTGAAGTCCCTAGTATAGCCTCTATACTTCACTAGCTTGTTGGTTGATTGATGATTGTGGTTTCCCTATCATGAACATTGAGATGTTATCAACAACAAGATCATATCGTTAGGAGAATGATATGGTGGACATACTCCTATAGATAAGCGTAGCATAAAGATCAAGTCATTTCAATAGTTCAATTGCTATATGCTTTCTGATACATAGTAACCTAATTCCTTCGACCATGAGATCATGCATATCACCTTTACGGATGGATGCTTTGATGACGCCAAACACCACACCGTGAATCGGGTGGCTATAAAGGTGGCATTGAGTGTTCGGAAAGTATTGGTTGAAACACATGGATCAAGAGTGGGATTTGTCCATCCATATGACGGATAGATATACTGGGCCCTCGGTGGAATGTCATCCAATTAGCTTGCAAGCATGTGACTGGCTCACAAGGGATCACATATCACGGAACGAGAAAAGAGTACTTATCGATGCGAGGTTGAACTAGGTATGCAGAGATACCGACGATCATAACCTCGGATAAGTAAACTATCGTGAGATAAAGGGAAATTGGTATCGTATGTAAGTGGTTCATTCGATCGCAAAGTAATCGTAGAAATATGTGGGAGCCATATGAATTTCCAGATTCCTCTATTGGTTATTGTTCGGAGAAGTGTCTCGATCATGTCCGCATAATTCACGAACCGTAGGGAGACACACTTAAGGATTCGACGTTGTTTGAGTAGTTATGGTATTATGAGAAAGATACTGAATGTTGTTCGGAGTCTCGGATGGGATCCGGGATATCATGAGGTGATCCCGAATGGTCCGGAGAATAAGATTCATATAAGGAAAGTCCCGTTTCGGAGTTCGGGAATGATTCCGGTGTTTTCATCGGGAATGTTCTAGAAGGTTCCATTGTCCCAAGACTCGGGAGGGTACATGAATGTGTCATTGAATATTGAATGATTGCATCATGTACTAAGTGTTCTTGCTTCCAAAACTGAAAAGTCAAACTGCCAGTTTGAAAGTCAAACAGCTAAAACAGAAAGCTGTGAAAACAGAAACTGTGGGAAACAGAAACTGGGAAACAAGCAAGAGGTGGTTGGAACCGACTTGGGGAGGAGTCCTCCAAGCGGCGTGCCAACCAAGGCCGACTTGGGAGGGACTCCTCCCTTGGCCGCCCTCCCACCTATAAAAGGAGGCGGGGCCTCCTCCTCTAGACACACAAGTTCATATCCTCTAATCTCCGGTTTAGAGCCGTTTGGTTTAGAGCTTCTAATTGCTCTAGCCTGCGGTTTAGAGCCTTCTAATTGGTGTGTCTAATCCCTAGACCACTAATAGATCTCTCTCATACTCCACCATACCGCTCGGATTAAGGCGAAGCCTGCGATCTCCCTCTACTTAGGTACCACGCCCGTTGTCTTTAGGAATCGCGAGGAGAGTGCTACAACCTCCATTTCTTTGGAACAAGGGAGAGGAAGGTCTTCGTCTAGTACCGAACGTGTGACCGACTGCGGAAGCGCTGCCGGAACGCAGCGCCGGAAGGATCGTCTACACGATCTTGAGATCGGAAAGAGTACGACTACATCACCCACGAGAATCCGCTCTCGTTAAAAACTTTGGAATCTTCGAGGGTAAGTTATTCCATCGACTCGTTGCTACAATCTAGTAGATATATATTGGCTTGTTTGTTTGTATGCGATAGAAAATTTTTGTTTTCCATGCTACGAACCCCTACAGTGGTATCAGAGCCGTGTCTATATGTAGATCTGTTGCACGAGTAGAACACAATGGTCATTGTGGGCGTTGATGCTTTTATTGTCGATTGCTTCTTGTGTACTTTTCATCTTGCGGTATGTTGGGATGAAGCGGCCCGGGCTAACCTTACATGACATCGTTCATGAGACTTGCTCCACGCTTGACATGCAACTTGTATTGCATAAGTGGCTTTATGGTGCTGTTTCTCCTAGCATAGTTAAGATCCAATTTACAACGGGTGATCAACAATGCTAGTATCAATGTTGTGGTTCTTGTTCGTAAGTTAGAACGACACTTATTGAAAGCCCCAAACCACGTAAAATATGCAAAGAAAGTAGAGACGTCTAACTTTGTTTTGCGGGTGTCTGATGATGTGATATGGCCATGATTGTGATTATATTTGATGTATGCAATGTTCCTTATTGTAAGTTGGCAACGGCTGGAGCCATATGGTTGTTTTTAATTTATGTTAAGACCGCGTGTCTATTCAAAGTAGTTGTAATAGTTGAAGCCGTGGGCGACAACCATGGAGAAGCGCCATTGACCTTGATGCAATGCCGGTGATGATGGAGATCATGTTCGTGCTTGAAGATGGAGATCGGAAGCACAAAGAAGAAAGGCCATATCATATCACATATTATTGAATTGCATGTGATGTTAATCCTTTATGCATCTTGTATTGCTTAGTAGGCAGCGGTAGCATTATAAGATGATCCCTCATGCACATGAATTTCAAGTCATAATGTGTTCACCCTTAGTTAGCATCGTTGCTAAAGCTTGTTGTTTCAAGCACCACGTGATGATCGGGTGTTAGATTACGCAAGTGTATACAACGTGAGCAAGCCATTTGCTCATGCGGAAACTAAGGTTTGATCTTGACGAGCCTAGCATGTACAGACATGGTCTCGGAACACGGATCACTGAAAGGTAAAGCATGAATCATATAGTAGATATGATGAACATGACGATTGTTCGCCATTGAAACTACATCAACTCTCGTGATGATCGGTGTTGATGTAGTGGATTTGGTTCGTGTGATCACTAAAACAATGTGAGGGATGTTGTTTTGAGTGGGAGTTCACCTAGTTTAATTTCATTAATTAATTAATTTGAACTCAATTTGTCATAAACTTAGTCTAAACTATTGCAAATATGTTGTAGATCAATGGCAGCCCCTACCATCAATTTTAATGCGTTCCTCTGTAAAGAAAAGTTGAAAACAATGGAAGCAACTTCGGATTGGTTCCGCAATTTGAGGATTGTCCTCACGGTGGTAATTTGACCTATGTCTTTGGATGCACATTGGGTGACCCACTGCGGTGATGCTCCCGATGAAGTAAAGAATGTTTACCTCGCTCGGAAGAATCGTACTCCATAGTTCAATGTGCTATCTTGTATGGTTTAGAATCGAGCTTGAGAAAAGGTTTGAAGAGTCGACCCATATGATATTGTCGAGGATCTCAAATTGATTTTTGAGACTCATGCGGCAATTGAAAGCTATGATGCTTGAAAAGTTCTTTAACGCAAGATGGAAGAGGGCAGCTCCGTGTGAGCATGTGCTTAAGATGTCCGGGCACGCAAACAAACTTCAAAGCTTGGGTATAGTGATTCCTAATGCTTTGGGGATTTACCGTGTCCTCCAGTCACTACCACCAAGTTACAGAACTTTGTGATGAACTACAACATGCGAACATGAACAAAGAGTTGCCGTAACTTTGCTATGTTAAAATCTGCAGTGGAGATCAAGAAAGAGCACCAAGTGTTGTTGGTCAATAAGACCACCAAATTCAAGAAAGGCAAGTCTAAGCAAAGGACACTTCAAGAAGGGTGGTAAGAAAGTTACCACGGTGAAGAAGACCAAGGCTGGACCCAAGCCGATCTTGAGTGCTTTTCTTGCAAGGAGAAGGTCCTTTGGGCGGAATTGCCCAAATTACTTGGCGGATCGAAGAACGGCAACATCAAGAAGAAAGGTATATCGATATACATGTTATTGATGTGTATCTCACTAGTACTTAGTAGTGCTCGGGTATTTGATCTTGGTTGGTTGCTCATATTTGTAACTCAAAGCGGTCTTTGCAGAATAAACGGAAGCTAGCGAAGAACGAGGTGACGATGCGCGTGGGAAACGGATCAAAGGTTGATGTGATCGCGGTCGGCACGCTACCCTTCATCTACCATCGGGATTAGTTTTATACTTAAATAATTGTTATTTAGTGCTGTGTTGAGCATGAACATTATATCGGGATCTTGTTTATTGCGAGACGGTTACTTGTTTAAATCGAGAATAATGGTTGTTCGATTTATATGAGTAATATGTTTTATGCACATGCACCTTTGATAGATGGTCTATTCTTATTGAATCTCGATAGTGGAAATACACATATCAACAACATTGAGGCTAAACGTTTGAAATCAGCGATAATTCGACCTATATGTGGCAATCGTCTTGGTCACATTGGAGTGAAGCGTGAAGAAACTCCATTCCGATGGACTTCTTGAATCACTTGATTTTGAATCACTTGAAAGATGCGAAGCATGTCGATGGGAAAAATGACTAAGACTCCATTTTACGGTATGATGGAGCGAGCTACGGACTTATTGGAAATCATACATACCGATGTGTGTGGTCCAATGAGTGTAGCATCATGTGATGGTTATCGTTATGTTCTTACCTTCACGGATGACTTGAGTAGATATGGGTATATCTATTTCATGAAACATAAGTCCGAAACTTTCGAGAAGTTTAAGGAGTTTCAAAGTGAGGTAGAGAATCAACGTAACAAGAAGATTAAATTTCTATGTTCGATGGAGGTGAATATCTAAGTTACGAGTTTGGCGAGCATTTGAAGAAATGCGGAATACTTTCACAATTGACACCGCCAGAACACCACAACGTAATGGTGTGTCCGAACGTTAATCGAACTCTCTTAGATATGGTTCGTTCTATGATGTCACTTACTGATTTACGCTATCATTTTGGGGTTATGCATTAGAAACAGCCGCATTCACTTTAAATAGGGCCTGTCTAAATCCGCTGAAACGACACCGTATGAATTATGGTTTGGGAAGAAACCTAAATTGTCGTTCCTTAAAGTTTGGGGATGCGAAGCCTATGTAAAGAAGTTACTGACGGACAAGCTTGAACCCAAAGCGGAAAAATGCGTCTTCATAGGATACGAAGGAAACTATTGGGTATACCTTCTATCATAGATCCGAAGGCAAAATCTTCGTTAAGAATGGATCCTTTCTAGAGAAGGAATTTCTCTCGAAAGAATTGACCGGAAGGAAAGTAGAACTCGACGAGGTTGTCGAACCTTCTCTCGAAATTGCAGTAGCGCAAAGACCGAAGAAGTTCCTATGGTGCCTGCACCAATAAGAGAGGAAGCTAATGATGGTGATCATGAAACTTCGGTTGAAGTAGCTACAGAGCCTCGGAGGTCAACGAGAACTCGTACCACTCCAGATTGGTATGATCCCGTTATGAGTGTCATGTTGGTGGACAACATCGATGACCCCGAGACATATGAGGAAGCGATGATGAGCCCAGATTCCAATAAATGGCAAGAAGCCATGAAATCCGAGATTGGATCCATGTACGAAAACCAAGTATGGACTTTGGTGGACTTACCGGATGGTCGGAAGGCTGTCGAGAACAAATGGATTTTCAAGAAGAAAACAAATCTTGATGGTAATATTATCGTCTATAAAGCTCGACTTGTCGCAAAAGGGTTTCGACAAATTCAAGGAGTTGACTACGATGAGACTTTCTCACCAAAGCGAAGCTAAAGTCCGTGAGGATTATGTTAGCAATCACGCATATTATGATTATGAGATATGGCAGATGGATGTCAAAACAACATTCCTCAATGGAGATATTGATGAAGAGTTGTATATGATGCAACCCAAAGGTTTTGTCGATCCTAAAGATGCTAACAAGGTATGCAAACTTCAACGGTCCATCTATGGATTGAAGCAAGCATCCCGAAGTTGGAATCAACATTTTGATAAGGTGATCAAAAGTTTTGGTTTTATACAAACTTATGGAGAAGCTTGTATTTACAAGAAAGTGAGTGGGAGCTCTGTAGCATTCTTAATACTATATGTGGATGACATATTGTTGATTGGGAATGATGTAGACCTTCTTAATAGTGTCAAAGAATATTTGAATAATAGTTTTCAATGAAGGATCTTGGCGAAGCACTTACATATTAGGCATAAAGATTTATAGAGATAGATCGAACGCCAAATATCATTGTCACAGTACATATTTGGACAAAGTTCTAAAGAGGTTTGGAATGGAAGAAAGCAAGAAAGGGTTCTTGCCCATGTTGCTCAATACGACCTTGAGTAAAACTCAAAGTCCGACATCGGCAGAAGATAGAGAAAGGATGAGTAAGACTCCTATGCCTCACCATAGGATCTCTAATGTATGCCATGCTATGTACTAGACCCGACATTGCATATGATGTTAGTTTAACTAGCAGATATCAAAGTGATCCGAGTGGATCATTGGACAATGATCAAAAACATCCTTAAGTACTTGAGAAGAACTAAGGATATGGTTCTTTCTTATGGAGGTGATGAACAACTCGTTGTTAATGGTTACACCGATGCTAGTTGGAACACCGATCCGGATGATTCTAAATCACAACTGGATACATATTTATTTTGAATGGTGCAAAGATTAGCTGGAGGAGTGCAAAGCAAAGCGTTGTGGAGATCTTCAACGAATCGGAATACATGGCTGCCGGAGGCTTCACAAGAAGCGATATGGATGAAAGAGTTCATTACAGAGTGGGTGTGGTTCCTAGTGCTGGACCCAATTTCTATCTCTCGTGATAAACATGGGAGCCATAGCCAATGCGCAAGAACCAAGGTCACACAAGAAGTCATATCAAGCTGCGTTTTCACGCTATTCGAGAACATATCCAGATGGGGATATAAAGATTTGCAAAGTACACACAGATCTGAATGTGGCGGATCCGTTGACTAAACCTCTCCGAGGGCAAAACATGACCAACACCAAACTGCCATGGGTGTTCGGTATATTACCATGTAATCTAGATTAGATGACTCTAGTGCAAGTGGGAGACTGTTGGAGATATGCCCTAGAGGCAATAATAAATGTAATTATTATTATATCTTTGTGTTTATGATAAATGTTTACATTCATGCTATAATAGTATTAACAAGGAAACATTAATACTTGTGTGATTTGTAAACTTAATTTGAAGTCCCTAGTATAGCCTCTATACTTCACTAGCTTGTTGGTTGATTGATGATTGTGGTTTCCCTATCATGAACATTGAGATGTTATCAACAACAAGATCATATCGTTAGGAGAATGATATGGTGGACATACTCCTATAGATAAGCGTAGCATAAAGATCAAGTCATTTCAATAGTTCAATTGCTATATGCTTTCTGATGCATAGTAACCTAATTCCTTCGACCATGAGATCATGCATATCACCTTTACGGATGGATGCTTTGATGACGCCAAACACCACACCGTGGGTGGCTATAAAGGTGGCATTGAGTGTTCGGAAAGTATTGGTTGAAACACATGGATCAAGAGTGGGATTTGTCCATCCATATGACGGATAGATATACTCGGGCCCTCTCGGTGGAATGTCATCCAATTAGCTTGCAAGCATGTGACTGGCTCACAAGGGATCACATATCACGGAACGAGAAAAGAGTACTTATCGGTGAGGTTGAACTAGGTATGCAGAGATACGACGATCATAACCTCGGATAAGTAAACTATCGTGAGACAAAGGGAAATTGGTATCGTATGTAAGTGGTTCATTCGATCAAAGTAATCGTAGAAATATGTGGGAGCCATATGAATTTCAGATTCCTCTATTGGTTATTGTTAGGAGAAGTGTCTCGATCATGTCCGCATAATTCACGAACCGTAGGGAGACACACTTAAGGATTGACGTTGTTTGAGTAGTTATGGTATTATGAGAAAGAGACCGAATGTTGTTGAGTCTCGGATGGGTCCGGGATATCACGAGGTGATCCCGAATGGTCCGGAGAATAAGATTCATATAAGGAAAGTCCGTTTGAGTTCGGGAATGATTCCGTGTTTTCATCGGAATGTTCTAGAAGGTTCCGGATTGTCCAGCACTCGGGGAGGGTACATGAATGTGTCATTACATATTGAATGATTGCATCATGTACTAAGTGTTCTTGCTGTTCCAAAACTTAAAAGTCAAATTGCCAGTTTGAAAGTCAAACGGCTAAACAGAAAGCTGTGGAAAGCAGAACTGTGGGAAACAAGCAAGAGGTGGTTGGAACCGACTTGGGGAGGAGTCCCTCAAGCCGGGCGCCAACCAAGGCCGACTTGGGAGGACTCCCTCCCTTGGCCGCCCTCCCACCTATAAAAGGAGGCAGGGCCTCCTCCTCTAGACACACAAGTTCCTATCCTCTAATCTCCGGTTTAGAGCCGTTTTGGTTTAGAGCTTCTAATTGCTCTAGCTCATGGTTTAGAGCCTTCTAATTGGTGTGTCTAATCCCTAGACCACTAATAGCTCTCTCTCATACTCCACCATACTGCCTCGGCTTAAGGCCTGCTGGTCTCCCTCTACTTAGGTACCACTGGTTGTCTTGCAGGAATCGCGAGGAGAGTGCTACAATCATTCCCGAACTCCAAAAGGACTTTCCTTATATGAATCTTATTCTGACCATTCCATCACCTCGTGATATCCGGATCCCATCCGAGACTCCTAACAACATTCGGTCTCTTTCTCATAATACCATAACTACTCAAACAACGTGAATCCTTAAGTGTGTCTCCCTACGGTTCGTGAATTATGCGGACATGATCGAGACACTTCTCCGAACAATAACCAATAGAGGAATGAAATTCATATGGCTCTACATATTTCTCGATTACTTTGCGATCGAATGAACCACTTACATACGATACCAATTTCCCTTTGTCTCACGATAGTTTACTTATCCGAGGTTATGATCGCGGTATCTGCATACCTAGTTCAACCTCGTTCGATAAGTACTCTTTTCTCGCTCGTGATATGTGATCCCTTGTGAGCTACCACATGCTTGCAAGCTAATTGGATGACATTCCACCGAGAGGGCCCAGAGTATATCTATCCGTCATATGGATGGACAAATCCACTCTTGATCCATGTGTTTCAACCAATACTTTCGAACACTCAATGCCACCTTTATAGCCACCACATTGTGGTGGTGTTTGATGTCATCAAAGCATCCATCCGGTAAAGGTGATATGCATGATCTCATGGTCGAAGGAATTAGGTTACTATGTATCAGAAAGCAGACAACAATTGAACTATTGAAATGACTTGATCTTTATGCCACGCTTATCTATAGGAGTATGTCCATCACATCATTCTCCTAATGATATGATCCTGTTGTTAATAACATCTCTATGTTCATGATCAGGAAACCATGATCATATATTAACCAACAAGCTAGTTTAACAAGAGGCTTTACTAGGGACTCTTATTTTAGTTTACAAATCACACAAGTATTAATGTTTCCGGTTAATACAATTATAGTATGGTATGTAAACATTTATCATAAGTGTGAAGATATGATAATAACCACTTTATTATTGCCTCTTGGGCATATCTCCAACAGTGGGTGCGGGCGTCGATGGGTTGACCGTTGGCGGCGACGAAGTTGGTCGCTGGCCTGGGGTCGTTGGTGGAGAGTGCCGCGTTCGCGGGTCGGTGTTGGAGCTGCAGTGGCTCTGGTGGCGGGCAGTTGAGCGTGTTTGCGGCCACTGGGCGGCCTCTTGAGGCCGCTCTGCTTCCCGAAGAACACGAGTACACTCGACCCTGCGAGTCGACGCCTGCGTTTTGCTGCTCGACGACCTTTGCGAGCAGGGCCCTGACATACTGGATCTGTAGGGCGCCGTCGCCGGTGGCCGTGATGTTGTCAGCTGCTGCTCGGCCCGCCACGAGGTTGTCCATCGGGGTGGAGAACAGTGGGAGGCCGTTCGCGTCTCGCTCCCGTGAGGAGACTACTATCCGCGGCTGATCCCTGGGGGGTGTGCGGTTGGGTGGAGGTGGGGCGCCCATTGCCGTCGACCCTGGTAGGGCGCTTCCTCTGGCGCGTTCGCAGATCGCGCGGCCGCCACGCCGGGTCGTTCTCGTCGTCGAAGTTCGGCGACCACCGACGGTGGGGTTCAGCGACCGA
Organism: Avena longiglumis; assembly: GCA_030063025.1. Lineage (NCBI taxonomy): Eukaryota > Viridiplantae > Streptophyta > Magnoliopsida > Poales > Poaceae > Avena > Avena longiglumis. The sequence goes on from CP125977.1 coordinate 504,048,547, forward strand.
TTATTGCTGGTGGTAACGCGACAGCTCTGTTGCCACCGCCGAGGCGAAATTTTTCGCGCTCGGCTTGCTCCTTGCGGACTGCCTCCGCCAGCTTTAGGCGGAGTTCCTCGACCTCCATTGCCGTGGCGTTAGGAGGGATCGGGGTGGAGAAGGGATCCTCCGGCAGATCGGTGCCGGTCGCCATGTAGGTCGCGGAGTGGCGACCAGTCCCGTCACGGAGATCGGCGGAATTTTCCGACCCGGAGTCGAAGTCGAAGATCCCAAGGATGGAAGGATCCTCGAAGTCTCCCACGTTGGAGACCTGGGTGATGGAGCCCGCGAGTGAAGCCGCGGTGATGGATCCGGCGAGTGACGCCGGGGTTGCCGAGTCGGCGTCGTCGTTGAGGGCCGTGTCTTCCGCGACCGCGGAGTTTTCGGCCACGTTGCTGTGGGCTGAGTTGTATTCGGAGGCGAGGCGATGGATCGTGCGGACCTGGCTCTCGGAGAGCCGATCGCGTGGCGGCGACTTGGGGATGCGAGCCGAATCCTCAGAGACGATGACGTCGGTGAGGCCGACGAAGAGGCTGATCGTGCCGACCGGCAAGATCATGCTGTGCGTGACGGGTCGCGCCGCCGGGACGTAGCTGCTCGGCAAGATCTGGAGCATCTCGCCGATCGCTATCATGTGGCCGGTGGCGATCGTCTCGTTGATGGGCAGATTGGATCTCGCCGCAGAACACCGGCCATGCCCCACGGTGGGCGCCACTGTCGTGGGAATGGTCACGGCAGATGCTGCAATCGGCAGCGAGTAGTAGAACGAGGGGCAAGGGCAGCCAGCCATCTGCGGTGCAAGATGAGGGCGGAGACACAGGGTTTTACCCAGGTTCGCCCCCCGGAGGGTAAAGACCTACTCCTGCTAGATTGTATTATGATGGTGGTACAATGGGCGAGCTCGGCGGCTAGGCGGCGAGTCGCTTGGGTGTATGATGGAACGTCTCTCTACACGCCCTGTAGGGAGGTTTATATAGACTTACCTCCCCCTAGGGTTTACATATCCCAACCAAATCAGTTAAGGCTTCGGTACTTGATCAACCTAATCTGACTGGGCCTATCTACTCGCCTGGGCCATCAGCTTCCAGTCGCTTGGATCCACACCGGGCCTTGATCCAGTCGCCATCTGGCAGGCCCACTCACCAGTTCCTGGGCCAGTCGGAAACTTCCTGCTGGGTATACCCCGGTAGGCATATCCCCATCAGTTAGTACTCTATCGACTCGTTGCTGCAATCTAGTAGATAGATCTTGGCTTGTGTGTGTTCATGCAATAGAATTTTTTTGTTTTCCATGCTACGAACCCCTACAAACATGTTTTCGATTGGAAATGATGTATCTTTTTGTTAACACAAGTTCAGAATTTCATTTTGATGAAAGACTTAGGCAAAACCCGAATATTTGGCATCAATGTCTAGAAGGATAGATTGAGATGCTAATATGGTTGTGCCGAAAATACATAGATTATATATTGAATGAGTTCAATATAGGAACTACAAGAAAGGTTCTTGTCGCACAGAAAGGATTAAATCGAAATTCAAGTGTATTGACACTTGGTAAGTGAAACAAAGGTTCAAGTATAGATTGATACTTGATGTATGAAATCACAAAGAGTATTTATATCAATCATACTGTGATATGTACAAATCCAGATATGTCCTATGCTCTAAATATTATGAGCATATACGAGAATGATTCATAAGATGATCATTGGACGATAGTAAGGATATTCTTATGATCTTTGGGAAGAACTAAGAATATATTATTTTGTAGAGGTGACAAATAGATGGTTAGTTCATTGTAAAAGTACTAAATTGATACTAGTTTTGTCAGAAAGTACAAATTAAGTTTATCTCAATCTAAACTAAGGGTGGCACAATATAATGGAAAGTAAGTTCCATAATGGATTTGGATGAGTTCCAAAGTTAAGACATTGTGACAGATACTACAACAAAAGGCTAAGTATATAAATGCTATTATAGCAGCAAAAGAGGGCATTTGTGTCAAGTAGTTTTTTATCAAACTAGGTGTAGTTCACAGCGGGATAATACTATGAAGATATATTGTACAACAATATTGTCAACATGTTTTAACCCCTAGGAACTAAAGGTCTCACCAAAGGACCAAATTTATACAAAGCCATCTTATTAGAGAATGAGTGATCCGTAGAGACGCAAAGACATGCAATTACACACGGACCTGTAAGTGTCAGATCTGAAGATCAGTTGACCACTAGCAATCGTGTACATGCAACACCGGAAAGCCATAGGTGTTGAATACACAAAGATTTGAAACTAGATTATTGTCTCTAGTGCAAGTGGGAGACTGTTGGAGATATGCCCAATAGGCAATAATAAAGAGGTTATTATCATAGCTTCATGCTTATGATAAATGTTTACATACCATGCTATAATTGTATTAACCAGAAACATTAATACTTGTGTGATTTGTAAACATAAAAGAGTCCCTAGTAAAGCCTCTTGTTAAACTAGCTTGTTGGTTAATATATGATCATGGTTTCGTCATGAACATCAAGATGTTATTAACAACAAGATCATATCATTAGGAGAATGATGTGATGGACATACTCCTATAGATAAGCGTTGCATAAAGATCAAGTCATTTCAATAGTTCGTTTGCTATAAGCTTTTTGATACATAGTAACCTAATTCCTTCGACCATGAGATCATGCTAATCACCATCACCGGAAGGCTTCTTTGATGACATCAAACACCACACCGTAACTGGGTGGCTATAAAGGTGGCATTGAGTGTTCGGAAAGTATGTGTTGAGGCACATGGATCAAGAGTGGGATTTGTCCATCCATATGACAGATAGATATACTCCGGCCCCTCTTGGTGAAATGTCATCCAATTAGCTTGCAAGCATGTGACTGGCTCACAAGGGATCACATATCATGGAAACGAGAAAAAAGTACTTATCGGTAACGAGGTTGAACTAGGTACACAGAGATACCGACGATCAAACCTCGGATAAGTAAACTATCGCGAGACAAAGGGAAATTGGTATCATATGTAAGCGGTTCATTTGATCGCAAATAATCATAGAAATATGTGGGAGCCATATGGATTTCCAGATTCCTCTATTGGTTATTGATCGGAGAAGTGCCTCGGTCATGTCCGCATAATTCACGAACCGTATGGAGACACACTTAAGGATTCGATGTTATTTAGTAGATATGGAATGTAAGTAGGGAAACCGAATGTTGTTCCGAGTCTCGGATGGGATCCGTGATATCACGAGGAGATCCGATATGGTCCGAAGAATAAGATTCATATAAGGAAAGTCTGATTTCGGAGTTCGGGAATGATTTCGATGTTTTCATCGAAGAGGTTCTAGAAGGGTCTAGAAGGTTCACCAGACCAGAAGGGGAATGGTCCATGAATGTGTCATGTTTAAGTGGAATGATTGGATCATGTCCTATGTCACTTTGGTTGGGCATTTGTGAGAGAGAAATAAAGCTCTAAATTAAAAGTCAAAAGGGAGGTTTGAAAGGTCAAACTGGAATAATAGTTTCTTAGTGGAAGAAGGAAAGAGTCCTTCCTTCTATCCAACTTGGGTTTGAGTATGGATTGAAACTACCCTCCCCCTCTATTTATGAGAGGGAGGGCTGCCCCAAAGCACACAAGACCAACCCTCCCTACCCGTCCGTCGCCGCCGCCCTGCGCCGCCTCCAGCCCGTCGCCGTCGCCCTAGCCGACGCCGACACCTCCTCCTCCTCCTCTCCGGCCTTCTAAACCTAGATCGCTGGAAACCCTAGATCCACCATAACTCGCACCGGCTTAGGCGAAGCCCTACGAGATCTTCCCTGTACTTCCGACACCACGCCGTCGTGCTGCCGGAATCGCGAGGGGAGAACTACAACCTCCGCTGCCTGCTGGAACAAGGGAGAGGAAGGTCTTCATCGAGTACCGAACGTGTGACCGACTATGGAAGCGCTGCCGGAACACAGCGCCAGAAGAATCGTCTACGCGATCTTGAGATCGACAAGTGTATGACTACATCACCCACGAGAATCTGCTCTCGTTAACCGCTTTGGAATCTTTGAGGGTGAGTACTCTAATCGACTCGTTGCTACAATCTAGTAGATAGACTTTGGCTTGTTTGTGTGCATGCGGTAATTGTTTTTTGTTTTCCATGCTACGAACCCCTACAGTTATTGCACAAGAATGATGGTTAAGAATGATGGTTGTCAGCTAAAATATCTAGAGCTTTCTCACCTACATGCAAAAGAAGAACCGAAGAGCCATTTGTAACATACACAAATTGTATGGCAGAGATGTCGTAAATTCATGGAATTAGATACTAAAACTTTTTAACTTCTTATGCATGAGGTATCTGACAGATAGAAAAAATTATATTGACATCAAAAGTTAATTCTTTAATTACATGGATAAGTTTTTATATCATAGAAGATCGTAAGATTGTATGGCACTTTCATTACGCTACTACAAAAAATCACGAGATTAAAAAAAAGTGTCGTGCAACCTGCACCTCACCTGGTCGACCAATCTTCAAGTTAATAGCATCCTTTTAACACAAAACAATAGCCAAAACTTTTACCAAACCACAAAACTCCAAAATAAAACATGTCTTTCTAATCTAATCCTCAATGGGGTGCCCATGGTTCTGGGAGCTCCGGTGACCTAATAACCAGGCGACCAAGCCGTGGCACGATACATGAGATTCTAAAGCAGCGACATGCGACATCGAGTATGTAGTGGTGACCTGAGTATGGCCGCTGCTTCATGGGACTTTTGGTCGGCATACCAATCCATGACGGGAGAACGGGCAGGAGCGCGGTATAGATGTTGGCCGACGAACGTGGTAGATGTCGGCCGACGAATGTGAAGAGTTCCCATCAGTGAACTGCAATGCTGAGATGGTCGCCCGCCTCCGCCATCGGAGGTCATCGGAGAATGCCGTTCCAAACCTCAGATTCATCTATGTACGTGGCACCAACCGCTGCCATTGAATACTGCGCCGCTACAGAAATATACGTAGGCGACCCTTTGCCGAAGGCCATCGCCGCGTGGCTCCAGTAGTTCTGAAGGTAGTTCGAGGACTCGGGCCTTGGTCGAGCACGGTGGCGATAGCAGTCAATAGTCACCGAGGCCATGTCCAGCGACAAACGCGCTGACTATCAACTATCAAGTTCCTGGTGACCCGTTCCAAACCTCAGAATCATCTATGTACGTGGCACCAGCCGCTGTCATTGAATACTGCGCCTTACAGAAACATACGTAGGCGACGCTTTGCCATTGAATACTGCGCTGCTACAGTAATATGTGGGGTAACAGTTGCGAAGGTAGTTCGACGACTCAGGCCTTGGTCGAGCATGGTGGTGATAGCAGTCAACAGTCACCGAGGCCATGTCCAGCGACAAACACGCTGACTATCAACTATCAAGTTCCTGGCGACCCGTTCCAAACCTTAGATTCATCTATGTACGTGGCACCAGCCGTTGCCATTGAATACTGCGCCACTACAGAACGTAGGCAACCCTTTGCCGAAGGCCATCGCCGCGTGGCTCTAGTAGTTCTGAAGGTAGTTCGACGACTCGGGCCTCGGTCGAGCATGGTGGTGATAGCAGTCAACAGTCACCGTGGCCATGTCCAACGATAAACACGCTGACTATCAACTATCAAGTTCCTGGCGACCCTGGCAAACGGTAGAGTTAGACGCAACGACCACGATATAGTTCGATGTATCGTGTCCTGATGGATTTTAACGCCCATGCACTCGGATATATATAGCCTATTAATTAAAAGAAAAAAGAAGAAATCGTTACCCTACATATTACTTATAGGTGGCACGGTGGGTAATAATTCCTAATTGGTAGGGGTATATCCATCCAAAAAAGTTATATAGCCTATTAATTAAAAGAAAAAAAAGGAAAACAGTTACCCCACTTATTACTTATAGGTGGCATGGTGGGTAATAATTCCTAATTGGCAGGGGTATATCCGTCCAAAAAAGTTATATAGCCTATTAATTAAAAGAAAAAAAAGGAGAAACCGTGCAATATTTGATTGAATGTATCTCAATATTTATTCATGAGTAGTTAAATGTTTTGTTCAACATGATCAAGTACTCATTTCACCATAGAAAATATGTGGTGCTTGTGAATACACTTCCTATTTATCTATTAAGTTTGAGGATAAAGACAAGAAGTGAGCCTAACTCAATTGGTTAGGGAAAGTGGATGTACAACACAACCATCCAGGTTCAAGTCCTCACGAATGCAGATTTAAGTTCTTATTATTTTAAAAATAAGACCTAAGTGTAAAGTATAGATTGTAGAAGAAAAGGGTACAAAAACCGATCGAATATTCGGTGCACATGGACACCAATCATCTAATCATTTAACAAATTTAAATAAAAATTCTGAATCCCACAAACATGCAAACTACCAATTTCAAATACATTTTATTATGAGGTACACAAAAATATAAAAATGTGGATTTGAGTATGCATAGTTTTACTAATCCAAATTTTATTAGATTTGTCTTTTTAGCCCATAATATAATAAATTTTGGGTTACGATTTTGCATGCTTATAAATACACCATTGATTATGCGCACAATTTATTTTCAGTATTTTTTAAAACTTATAAATATGATTTTTGAACTTTTTTAACCAAAAAAACACGGAAGCTCGGGATTCAATGACACTTTCCATAAAATACCGTACTAATAAAAATAAATAATGATTATTCTAGGGAACCGCGAAATTTCATTAAAAACGAAAAACAAAATAAGTGAAAAGAAACGAATACAAAAGTGAATCGCAGCCGCGCACGTGAGATCGAGGCCCGGTCACTCAGAGGCTAGATGGGGGCATGCGATCGAGCGCGGAAAAGCCCAAACTCCACCTAGAACCAGGCCCAGAGGCGCTTCGTCCCTTTCGGAATCGGCCGAGGCGGCAGGCTGGGCGACGAACCCTAGCGGAGCGCGGAGAAAGCGATGGCGGCGGCGCTTTGATGCGCGGTGAGGCGGCGAGTGCTCGGCGGGCTCCAGTGGACGCCGACGGTGGCGGCTCAGGTTGGGCGACGGCGGCTTTCACCAAGTTTCGTCCACAACGGCCGCCGGTTTTCTTCGCACCAGGTACGCACTGTATTAGTCCCAGTACCATTTATCCTGATAAGTAGCACTTCTGCACCTTCCTTGTTAACCAACACTAACCTTAGTAGCACACCTGAAGGGTGACAGATACCAGCTTGATCTGTCAAAACGAATTCGAACTGAAACACGAAATTGGACAAGATTCTAGGTAGTAACCGCCTATTGGTTTGAGTACAAATTCTAGAGACGCTACTCTACCTAATCCTACACCATATTGGTGATAATATTGAGCATGTTCGAATTAAATTGCAGTACAAGGCTATATAGCTTGAATGAGACGCAGCTCGGCAGTAGCGTGAAGTTTCAGCTAACGGGCGCCTGACGGTAACAGTAGGTGGCAGTTGTTGCCGTTCATCCATTCATCCGAGCCGTAGGCAAGGTGCCAGCCTTCCATATCGTCGGCATCTCAGTACATCAGGTTGAGCTCGTTAGTGTCGTCTGGGTCCTGACAATTGCCTCCTCCTGAAAATGATCCTTGTCCACGAGGATCTGCAGTGGGAAACCAACCACGGATAGTACTGTTATAGAACTCAGGAAGTGTATTCTTGATAAAGTCTGCATCCTCCCAACTCGCTTCTTCAGGGGACATGTTGATCCATTGCACAAGCCATTGTGTCACCAGTTGAGGGTGTCGAGGGACTGCTCTAGTTCCCAATACCAGAACAGGGGCCACTAGAATTTTGCATGAAGGAGAAGTGAGAGGTAAATCTGGAGCTGGAACTGCATTAGCCCCCAGGTGCTTCTTCAGTTGACTAACATTAAACACATTATGTATTTGTGTTCCAGCAGGAAGCAAAAGGCGATAAGCCACTGGCCCAATTCTGTCCAGTACACAATATTGGCCATAGAATTTTGTTGCTAGCTTCAAACAATGCTTCACATCAAAGGCAGCCATGCGATAGGGTTGTAATTTGACATAGACCATATCACCGACTGAAAAAATGGCGTTCAGAACGGTTCAAATCCGCATACTTCTTCATGCGCAACTGGACCTGAAGAAGGTTTGCTTTGAGCTGTTGAAGCATTGCTTCCTTCTGTTCCAGGAATGAACGGGCATCTGTTTCAACTGGGCCAGGAATAGTGACTTAGTTGATCAACGGAGCTGCAAAACCGTATAATGCATTGAATGGTGTGAATTTTGTAGCTGTGTGAAATGAAGAATTATACCACCACTCGGCTAAAGAAAGCCAGGAACTCCATTTCTTTGGTTCAGCAGATGTCATACTACGCAAATAGGATTCCAAACACTGGTTTACACGCTTAGTCTGGCCGTCAGACTGAGGGTGATAACTGATAAACCGTGCTCATTCTCAATTTAACATTCATCGATTTGAAGATTTGCTGCCAGAACTGGCTTGTGAATATTCGGTCACGGTCTGTTACTATTGGTTTGGGCATACCGTGGAGTTTGAAGATGTGATTAATAAATGCTTGGACAACCGAGTTAACTGTATAAGTGGGACAGAGGGATGAAGTGAGCTTTCTTCGTCAGCCTGTCGACAACCACCAGAATCACTACCTTGCCAATAGATTTCGGCAATCCTTCGACAAACTCCATAGAAATATGTTGCCAGGCCATATCAGGTATAGGCAGGGGCACCAACATGCCCGGATAACGGGAATGCTCTCCTTTCGATCTTTGACAAGTGGGACAGAACTGAATAAAAGATTCCACTTCCTTTCTTAGGTTCGGCCAGTAGAATATTCTTTTAATTCTCTGGTAGCTTGCTCTTATACCAGAGTGTCCTCCCACTGGAGATGAATGAAAAGTATCCAGCAGCTTGGTTTTGATTGAAGTATCACTGCCTATCACAATTCTTCCTTTATACCTTAGAACTCCAGCAGTAAAAGTGAATGATCAGGTAATATAGTGCCAACAGTTGCCTTAGCAATTAAACCTTTACAATGCTCATCTTGAGCATAGGAAATCTCAACATCTTCTGTCCAAGAAGGAGAAACAGTAGTTAATGCCATAAGTTGATCTTTTCTAGACAAACAGTGAACACAACCTTTTCTTGTTGCCCAGCAGTATCCTCAAACTGCTAATAAAGGGTGGTTGATATATCTTGAATCTTAAATGGGAATGGCATACTTCATTAACATGAAGGTCACTCTCGAACAGAAGAGTCTCATACATGGCATAAGTATTTTTTAGCATACTGGAACCAATCTCAATCTTGTATGGTAAGAGCCATGTAGTAACCTGATATAGGATGAGGGCACATATAGCAACATAGTCGCTATGGGGTGACCTGATCAACATCCAAATCTTCAATAATAAAAAGACAACAGCTGTGGACATGGAAAGCCAGATGCAAATATGTACAGGGGGATGTTTAAGAAGTTTGCAAGAGTAAATCTTGACATTTGAGGATAGGCAAATTTAAATTGAATGTTTCATATGCTTTTAAGATTAAATATCAAATAATGAGGGTAGTACTTGGTACATTTTTATTCATGCAAATTTTGTTGGAAACACCATTGAATCCGTCCATAGCCGTGTTATGAATTACTGCAACTTTTATTTCAGCCAGGTGCTCTTTTCCCAGATATTTGCCAATTTTTTATTGCAGCAAGCACAAAGTAGAGCTCTCATGCCCATGGGTATGCATTTGATGCTCTCATAGAAAACATACGCATTTGACCAGATAGGTGTGACCCCCTGTATGCAAATAATGACAGAGCTATTGCTTCATGGTAGCTCACCTGTGTATTCATGCTTTTTACATTGCAGCGTGGTGAAGGTGACCCTCCGCTCACGTTCGAGGAGAAGGTGGCGCTCTGGAAAAGAGCTGGCCACCTTTTATTCAGGACAACAAATGTAGTTTCTATGTTTGTAGCAAGTTACTATATACTCAAAGTGTCAGTGAATGAGCTTCGCAAGCCTGGATACATGGCGCATGAAGCTACAACTCTCTTCAAAAAGACTGAAGACAAGGTGAGAATTTTATTAATCAAGTTTTTTTAAAGTGTGTGTCCTGCTATTTTTTGTGCCTAATTTATGTGTATGTATGCTTTCTGATGGGTTCAGCTGCGGAGCTTGCTGGACCGCTAAGCACGGAGGTGCTGGCCTGGCGTCGAGTCAAACGGGGTATCACTTTGGTCCTGTTTTTTTCTTTGTCTGGGAAATGTTCATTTCTTAGGTAATTTATTATCTGCCTGGTCAGTGCTGACCTGTATTGTCATGGTGTTCTGGATGTTACTCAATTCTGTATGAGTTAATGAGTGGATTGAGGACAAATTGATGTGTGTATTGTCAATGAGCTACTATGTCCTGACTATTTTTCTCTGGGAAAATTGAGGATTTTGACATGCCAGACCCTTGCAATAACTGAGTATTGTACTCAAACGGCTTGGGAGCAAACCTAGTATCATATTATTTTCAAATAACTGAGTATTGCAAGGATAATTTGGTTTTCTGAACATTACACTAGCATGCGGAATTTTCATGCTGCTTGATCCTTCGTTATGTTTTCTGCATGCATAGTCTTTTTTATCCTTATTCTCTTGAGAAAATCAGTTATTGGCAAGATTGTTTTGCGGTGGCCAGTGGGGGCGGCAGTATTTTTAAGGTGAAAGAGTGTATTTTCCTTTATGTTAGTGCGTAGTGGAATGAAAAATCCTGCAGAAAGGGAGGGGGAGTGGAAGGTAGAGATATCCGCCAGTTATTACAGCATAGTATTAGTATGAGTATGAACACTAGAGAACAGTGAAGAAGTCACATAGTTAGAGAGAAATCAACGATCGAGTGTCGAAAAACATTGTTTGTCGAGCGAGCTGTGCTCACATATTGACTACAAGTTGGATTTAAAGCAGTTAGCATCTAAACTTAAGGCTAGGAAGTCTTGGCACGGCTTCACTATAAGTTAAGGTGTCAAAGTGGGATTCCAGTTCCACCATAGTCCCACTTATATACTCCCTTCGTTTTAAAATATAAGATGTTTTAGCTTTGTAAAAAAAATATACCTAGACTACTTTTAATATGTAGACTCACTCAGGTTTGAAGTGAATCTATATACTAAAACAAGTCTAGATACATTCACTTTACAAAGCTAAAACATCTTATATTCTGAAACGGAGGGACTAAGTTTTTATTTTGTAATTTCCAGTTCCACCATAGACCTCGGCTTTCTCGAGAGTAAGATCATGCACTGTGTGAGCCAATAGCGATTAAACGCCTCCTATGTCACCTTCATTAATGTGATTACCACGGTGTTAATGGAGGATCATGGCAATCATGATTGAAAAGACCGGATATACTCCGGAGGTTCCATCTCGCATGCTCGGTGAAGATTCATGGAGTACTCGCAGCAGTTAATGAAAAGTATGCATGTCAAACGATGGATGCGCTTTGTTGCAGTTTCTCGGCGTATGCATGTCAAACGACTAGGTAGGAAACGCGGCTTGCCGCTCGCTAGCCCGCTTCGCGGGAAACACTTTATAAACAATCGCTTTGAAAAACAATGAAGGTAATCCCTGGCGGGCAAGCAAAAACAATTATGGAATTCCATTAGGTTCGAAAGTGAAATTTCCATGGTATCTCCATATTCTTGTAATATGCAAATAGAAAATAATATCGTAGTCGAGATATATTTTTTTACTTTAGGGGTCCACATCATATTATTTGGAATCTTCATCATGTTTGGAACCGAGTTCAAATTCTCATTCACTGATAAACACATAATATGCCTAACTCCACACATGCACAGAACACGGTGGCTACCAGAAGTTGACCTTGATGGTAATCCTAGCAAACTGCTGTAAAAAAGTCACGGCACAGAAAAGGCACGGAAAATTGCCAAGAAAAACACAAAAACTCTCCCGTAAGCAGATATGATTACTCTAGTATCCTCACCAAAAAAGTGTTGTATTCTGCAAGTGAAGGCCCTCAAAAACGGGGTAACTCAGTGGCCAGTTCAGTCAAATGAGCTCCATCAGCAACATTTGCTCTGCAAGAATGAAAATAAAATATTAACTCTCTTATGATGGTAACGTATCTACAACAAAGGTAATTAGAAAACATCATGTAATTTCAGAAAATATTGTTTTAGAGCACCAAGGTTATTGCTAAACAGCTGCCACAAGTTACCTGTAGTATCAATCATCTTTGAAAAAAGCTGAGATTTAAGAAACCAAAAGTTCATCCTTCAAACAGAAAAGTAAATGATGGTAAAAAAATAACCAATTGACAATAAAACAATGAGCATCATGCATGATGGTGAAAGCACTTTTGTGTAACACAATGAACCTAATAGAGTGAATGCAAGCATGCTTTCAGCGCTTGTTCTCTTTAGCCTATAGTACTACTGCGAATTGTTCTGACTGGACATATTAAATTGTCCAGGTTTTAAGCTACTTAATAATGATATGCAAAGCAAACTCGATAAAGCAGATTCGATTCCATAATAATCACTAAAGGCACAGAACACCAATGTCAAGATAACTAAATATGTAAAAAATGATGGTGGACTGAAAATACAGAGAGTAGTTAGCTTGAATTGCATTTGGTTTCGAATATATACTACAATTACATACTCAACTGCAATGATTTCACAACCACCAGTGGATGAGCTACCAATGTGGAAAAGCACCTAATCATAAATACTTGAAACTTCCTTATAATCAGCTTCAACAATAGCTAGCTGTCACAAAGATCTGAGATGGAAATTCACTTGACTGAGTAAATCAAGAACATAGAGACAAGGAAAGAGGATGAACTCATCTCATAGGAAGAGCTGCGCATCAGCTCCAAGCAACAACACAGGTACCTCGGAGACAGAACAACTCAGTAAGTAGTCAAATCAAACATGGACCAACAATCTAGCATAATAATAGAAAATATGCCTGATTAGATAATTTGTGCAGAGCATCTAAGCTTGCTGGTAAACTCTACAGCAAATCCGAAAGAAAAAGAGGAGGATCCCAAAGAGAAAAAAAAGGACAAATCAAGATAAAAGTAGTCCAAAACCAAGAGCAGAAAGATCAAAAAGAGGCTAGAACAAAGAAGATCACCAAAATAAAGTGAAGAAGAGCATAATGAAGAAGAAAGTATCTAAAAAAACAGAAGTAAGAACCCAACAGGAAATAAACCAGGAGCGCACGGCTGAATTGATTCAGTAGACCATGAACAATGGTAGTGACTCGAACAAATTTCAGACATCATTTACTGAAATAAATATTTGGCTGCACGAACACATGCAATCATATACTGAAATAAATATTTCAGAAGTTGCTCTCTGACTACAGTTTAACTCAGTACATAAGAACATAATAAGGTCACCAAATTAAAAATTCACACTATTAGGTACATTAGTAAATTACATGAATCATGAAGGTGAATTGATCTAACCCACAAACATCAGGGGGTACATAGTGGCTGTGATTCTAAGCCATGATTTGGGTTCTCACTGATCCGCTTGTAACAATTCAAGGATTAAGCTATCAGTTTCACCCTTTGTCATTTTGCTTGACCATATATTAACTACCAAAACCATAAAGTAGGGGAAAAAAAAGATGTCACAAATAGAAGTTCTACGGGAAGTTTCAGTGATTAAGCAAGTAAAATCAAAATTGTGCTCCGTGTTGCAACAAAGGACTCCAAGTATATGATCCAATTATAAACAGAGATGCATAATTCTATGCTTTAGTAGAGAGCATGGCCGTATCTTTAGATTCGAGTGATACTATCAAAATGACAAAATGTGGTTGTTACTTGGTACCACTGACTATTTGTTTTGAAAAACAACCAACTCTCAACCAGAGAGCCTGAGATGAGTCGTGCGTTACACAAAAGATACACCTCACACAAGCAATGATTTGCTGCATGTTAATTACGTCCTATCATTATCTTGAAAGGGCACGCAACTTAAGTTTATCCTTTAAGATAGTATAAACGAAATTTTAGGGCCTGCTATAACATTGATTTGAAAAGTTGAAATTGCAGCGCCAGTTAGTCAAATCAACGAATATCCCATATACCATGAGTTAACCACCAGCGTGAGCTTAAGATCAACCTAGAAAACCAGGAGACGTTACAACATAAAAAAGAGTATTACCATGGATCAAGTATACATCTGATTTTCTGGCAAACTAAAGTCTCATATATGTAGGGCCCGGACCCAGGATGCCTTTCTGATCAGGATCAAGCGGAATGATATCTGCCTGTGAACGCCTCCCGTCATCCACTGTTGCCAGCCGCCTCCAAAGCCGTTCCTATTTTTTCAATCAAGTGTTAACTAATAAGCCTACCAGTGTAATAGGAAACAAATTCTATAGCTACTTGTTATCGAAGAGAGGACCTCTTCATGAGCGTTATCAGCATCATTCAGGTCAGGTGTTACAATGGGTGGTATTGCATCTAGGTCAGGCTTCTAGAATACAAAAGTGGAATACATGCCTGCACATATTAGATTAAGCAGTGAGCGAATTGAGATGTTAGAATGAACCAAAGAAGTAAAAAAAATAGGCACACCACCTAAAATATTGTAGGAGCGGGGAACAAGCTTTCCACAACTACCCACCAAACTGGCACCACAATTACCAAGCATTGGAGGAAACTATATTCTGGAAGCCAACCAGAACCAAAATAAACCATGAGATACAACCACCATTGATTAGTATAGTAATTACAATGCATTTCTTTGGAGAGGAGGAGAAAATGAAATAACTCATGCAAATAAACAACAAAATACTATGAAGCATTATTTATAAAATGATATTATGTTAATAATATAGACTTCCAATAAAACACAAGCACATGTTGTCATCTTAGAACTCAGTCAAATTCTGGATCCCCACATATTCAAGTCCAGCCTCTCTTACTAATCTGCTCCGACATATTATAAAATTGTGAAAACCATATGAGCCAAGCTGTTAAAGTTTACATGAACGAGACGATAGACAACAAATGCGTTGGAAATGAACGAAAAAATGCTAACCTCGTAAGGATGGGAAAATGGACCAAGCAACGATTCTCAAACATCGCTTCTTTTGCAAATTTGAGTTTGTACTTCTTTCCAAAGAAAGGAAACCTGCACCATTGAATATGTGATAGTGAATTAGTGATACCTCAAGATAGCAATCCTTTTTAGATGTATTCAGATACACAAGTTGAGCTTATACTTTTCTTCCTCGAGTTCGAAGGTAAATGTATAATTCTCGGAGCGGATGCTATTTTGAATAGCCTTCCGACCCTTATTATGTGAAGCCTCCATTCTTTTGATATTTTGTCCTACAAAATTAAAAATACCATGCAATGCATAAACAAATACTTAGAATAGAGTTATTCAAGCTAAATTTGAATTGGAAATACATATATTGATGATTATATAATAATAACTAAAGTAAAGTTGCAAGCTCAGGATTACAAATTACATAAATATGTAACAAAAACCCATGAGGTGGCCATACCATATTGTGGATGAATCAGGAATTTTGCTAAGGAAATAGCCTCCAAGTTTGAGCAACGATGATGCATTACTGAGAAGATTCTTTGCATGTTACTCACTTTCAAAGCATAACTATCTTTCAACATGGATAAACTGTGAAGATTAGCACATATTAATAGTATGTCAATTAGTAGAGGTGGAGAGAAACCAACTTGCTTGTAAATTCTGCATGCAACAAACTATATCTTCTTGGATGCCCTTTTCTTGCAACTGAGCTTCAAAGACATCCTGTTATTCAAACCACCATAACTGCCTACTGTGAACACTTCGATCCCGTGCAAGTAGCAAAGGGTGGGGGAAAGGAAATTACAGCATAAGGGTTCAACTCAATGAACTCAATGGTAAAAGGCTTCCATTTATTCTCCCATAGTTCACGGGCATCACCAGGAACCGATGTAGAAGTATCTATTATAGAAGTGAGTAGGTTGACCACTGGTTATGATTCAGATAGTCTAAACAAAATAGCCAAGAAGGGACTCAAGTTATAGTGAAGTAACAGAATAAGCCTACCAATTCCTATGTAGTGACCAATTTGGGCCTCACCCCACTTTTCTATATCAGCTCCACCATTACAGTACATGTCGCAAACCTTCAACATTGTAGTGACCAGATGAATTGAAAGATCAGGAAAGAGAGGAGCATGTAACAGACCATGACTAAGGGAATGTGAATATTTTGATAAGCGAAGCTTTAGCGAAGCTTTAGCGAATTCATATAGCAGATGATGTGGTATCACTTCCATGCACTCTCTCCAATGACAGAGATAGGCACCTGAAAGTCACTGACGAAAATCTCCTACAAACACATAAAAGAAGGTTGAGAATATCAGGAGCTGATGTAGATTGTTTGCCCGTGCACGACAAGATTTTATCTAGGTTATTGGGGCTTAAGAAATCATGGATGAAAAAAATGCCCAGACCTCAGAAAACAATCGCCAAAGTTGTAGAGGGTTGAGAAAACATGGAGGCGATGAGGCATGACAGAGCTTTAGAGCCGAAGGTACTGCACCGGCGTGGAACACAGGAAAAACTGGAAGGACGGGCACACTTCAAAAAAATGCACAGGACTTTGTGTGATGAAATTTGCCAAATGAATAATACAAGTAGCTAATTGATTCACGACATTACACACACCATTTTAGTCAATTATATATTTCAAATGTGCATGATTCCAATATAAATATTCCAAAACATCAACATAATCTTACATGATGAAGTACAACATAATTAGTCTTACATCAACAGAGATTAAATTGAAAGTAACACAAAAGAGACGAATTGTACTAAAGGCAATCCTAGATAATTCTACTCTTTAACAGATTAAATTCAACGAAAAGGAGGTGGCCTAGTGGAGTTAGTTGGTACGAAAACTGGAAAAGCATACCTGCTAATCTGCCACCGCCTTTTGAATAATGACAAGGGTGGAAGGCCATGCACCGTCTTTGCGTCTTGTGAGCCGGCAGCTCTCACTGATGCAGGCGGTGGTCTTGGCCTCAGGAGAGGCGAGACAATGAATCGGGGATCTGGGCGGCACAGGCACCGGCCAAGGGTCAGCCAGCCGTTAGAGATAGTCTTCTTGTTTGAACAACCGCATGTGCATAGCAGATTAACAGATCTCTGGATGCAACTTCCTTCACATGATTGTAGAAATTAGGAGAAACATCAGCATTCAAACCTGGTGCCGCCACTGAGCACGGGAGAGATCTAAAGAACAGAGATGGAGGACGGAGATACCAAGGCACGTACCTGCGGGCGAGCGCGGCCGCTGCCGATCACCATAGCGCCGGGGACGCGCCGACGGAGGTCGAGCTGCTCGAGCCCCTCCGGATCAGCTCTGGCGGCAGCCGACTGCTTCCAGTGCTCCTCCTCATGGACCGGCGGCAAAGGGGACAGACCAGCTGCGTTCCGCATGCGGAGGAGGGGCCAGAGCAAGAGGCGGCGGGCATGAGTAGACCGGGTTTGAATTGGCATCAGAGTGGGGAGGGGAGGCGCGCGAGGGTGGCGGCTGGGAGGGGAGGAGGTGGAGGAGGAGGACATGGGCAGGAAGGAGGCAGCTGAATCAGACGCGGCGATAGGGTTGGATGGCACGAATTGACGATTTTACCCCTTAGTGGGCAGCATAACCACAGGATGCCACCGCGTCACTCTCCTCTATTTGCAGTTACACGCAGCGATACCTAGAGGAGGTCTCCGACCAGCGGGCCCGGCAAAACGCAGGCTCTTAAATCAGTGAGAGAGGCTAGGATTCTGTGGGTGAATAAAGATGTGGACAGAAAAACGGACGTCTAGGATCGATTTGGCAGCCCAATCCGACGGACAGGAGGGCACATGGCCTCTAAAATCTCCCTTGGGGGGCTAGAATATTACTACTTGATGGATGCGCTTTGTTGCAGTTTCTCGGCGAGTGGGGGTGGCGACACTAGCGGCCTTTGTTCTTGGTAGTCCATCAGTGGTTTGTACCTGGCAATGGCGCCTACATTATCATTTTCTTGATGAAGGCATTGTTAGTAGATTGGACCTTCTTTAGAGTGAAAACTTAGGGTGTGTTTGGTAGCCCGGGGGAACCCAGATATTCTCATCTCAACCGAGATATACCGACTATTTGTTGTTTGATAGCCCAGCTTGGCTCAACGCGGCAGTGCCAACCTCATACGAAAACAAGCACTTAGCCAGGTCGAGATGGGAAGCTCAAATCGAGCTTCTGAGTTGAGCTCGGTTGAATCCATCCCGCAAAACACCGTAGAGGCAGCCCGCCCCCCCCGACCCCACCCGCACGATTCTTTCCTCGTTTTCTCCATCCCCAGACCCGAGAAGGAGCACCGCCGCCAGCGTCCCTCGGACCCGCCCAACCCCCTGCGCCCCTCCGGCCAGCCACCACCGACGAGATGCACCGTCGCGGAGCCCAGGCCGGCCCTCCTCCCGGTGCCCAGTCCGGTGCTCCTCCCAGGCTAGGCCGGTCCTCCTCCCAGGCCGACGAGTAAATTCACCGGCGAGCTCCGGACCAGGCCGCCCCTTGATGAGCTCCACACCTCCTCGATTCCGGCGCCGCCCCTTCTCTCCTCGGCGAGCACCGGCACCACCAGGGCACCTCATATACCCACCACGGCGCGCCGGCTCCACGCGCTGGCAGTGCGCGCTCCTACGCGCAGCAGGATGCGCCGCCTCCACCATTGTAGGACCCGATTGCTTTTTCTTTTGCTCTTTGGGGACGTTTGTGTAAAATTTAGGGCTCAACATATCTCAACGCAGATTTCTAAACCAAACAACATCTGGACCCAAACTTTCTCAATAGATACAGGCTACCAAACAAACACAAAATCTCGACTCAACATATCTCAACTCAGCTTGTCTCATGTGAGAAACACTTGTTGGGATGACCCGACCTACCAAACACACCCTTAGTATCTGACCATACTGAGTTACTGACAACACTGTTCTTACAAGTTTATTTCTAGAACTACGAGATTATTGAGACGTGGGCCTCCAGATCCTTCAAAAGTTCCACGGCGCCTTAAAAAAAAACTCGTTATGGGCTTCCTGATGCGCTAAACCGTCACATACTGGGCTCGAACCAGGCCTTCGCCGTCGACCGCGGCCCGTTCGGGAAACCCGGCTTGCACGAACACCGCAGACGTCTCGATCCCCCGCCGACCAGCGCCGGAATCCGGTTGTTCGCCGCCGGCAACCTCCGCTGCTCCTCCTCCTCTGCCACTCCACGAGCCTGTCTTCAAATGCGACCTCCGCGCCTTACCAAGTCCCAAACGGCGGCAGCAAGCAGGGCCTACGTGGCCCCTCCGCCTCCGCTCCCGCCGCCCCGACGTGTCAGCTCCGCATCCACATTTCCCGCCTGGTCAATTGACGATTCCTCCTATTTGCTTGCGTGCGCCGCAAATACCCCATCAAACTCGCGTCCTCTTCGTCTCGCGGTAAGCTCGTAGCGCGACCATGGCGGCGTCAGGAACCCTAGTCGTGTACAGGGCGGTGTTCACCGCGCTGGGCCTGCTCATGGTGGGCACCCTGGCGTACACCTGCATCACCGACGGATCGCCCTTTCGCACTGAGCTGCTCACTCCGTGAGTACTGTTTTTTTCTCCCCGATTGTCGATTAGATGGTAATTACTCCGGTTAATTTCGAAAATCGTCTCATGCTTCTGCTGTGCTCCCTGCGGATCGATAGGAGGCTGTTGCATATATTTTTTTCGCGTGGCTGATGCTTGTACGTTGAAATAGTGCTGTTGAGGCCTGTTGATTTTAATATATAGTGACTTGTCTTGCTAGTGATTAGAATACTAGAACCATTTGTAGCAATTGCATAATTTTACTTTCATTTAGGAAGTTCAGGTTGCTCATGAAAATTCAGGTATTGTCTCTGTCTGTGTATCTTACACAAGAAAGGTTGAAAATGGCTTCATTTGTCTTTGTAAGCCTTTCGCTGCATGACGATGCTTGTATCCGTATTTGCGTGTCTTGAATTAGTAAGGTGGCGTTGACATGGAAACTCAGCCTTGGTTAAAATCACTGCAGGTTTAGGTAGCTCCTGAGAAACGCTACTTTGTCGGTGTTGAATAATTGTGTAGGCGTTAGGGTTAGTTCTCGGAAGAATGGATATTTTTTAACCAGTGATTAGTGAACTATCCATCGAATATAATATTTCTTGTCTAATCTTACTTGTTTTCAAATGATCTTCACTATTCTTCTTGTGTAGGTGGATGGTGACAACACTGGTTGATTTTTATGTAAATGTAGTAGCAATCTCGGTAATTCCTTAGTCTCCGTACTTCTATTTCCTCATTGCTGATCAATCAGATTGTTCTGATTCTGTGCACAGAAAGCTAGTGATGCTTAGAATATTTGCTTGTGTTTTCTGTAGTAACGAATTGAAAATCACAACTAGTATATAACTACACAACTAACAAAGCTATTAATAATTACAGATATGAGATGAAATTTGCTGTGCAGCTAACTAACCTGCCAACTCCCTAACCGGTTAACAGTAAGCTATCCTTCCATAGGGGGATCTGGCCCTTGCTGTGTGTCTATGCCTTGTTGTCTGCATGCACGTTTTTTGTTTTTGGCTTTCTTAGGTTTGTACATACAACTCATGAACAATCCTTGTGTTTTCTTGAAAAAAGGATGCTTCGTCCTGGAAGGAATTGAGCATTAGAATGTTGCCTTATTTTAGTTCCCTCTTCAGATTGTCGACTTAAACACTCTGTTTCCAACTTGACTTGAGCTAGATATGTTTATTGCATTTATGGTGTTTCAGGTTTGGGTTATCTACAAGGAAGTAAACTGGATTAGTTCCGTCTTCTGGGTAGTTCTGTTGTTTTGTTTCGGCAGGTATTGATTCCTTTCTGCAAATATTCCACTATCTTTCTTACTGTGGCTTGTTTCGTAGTTATGTTTGTATGGATGTGTTTTTCTCCTGTTGGTTCTTAATGTGATTACCTATTTTCTTTTAATTTTTCAGTGCTGCTACATGTGCCTATATTGTTAGCAAGTTATTTGAATTACCACCTTCAGGGCCTTCCCAAGATCCACTTGATCTTTTATTGCTCAGGTATATAAGAAATTGTTTTTTATTGTATGCAGGATATGGATATTGATTATTTGAGCCAACTACATAATAGAGATGCTTTAATAGCCGCAACGCTGAAAAGAACTGCATTAAGCGAAATTATATTTCATATCCGTAATCTTTCGTGATTAATTTTAACATTTATGTTGATTGTTAAGGCTTGTTCTGTTTGTTATTATTGCGGTAATCTATTGTTATTCTATTATTATACACTGGACTGATAGTTTCTTAGCTCTTGGCACTTTCTTATTATGAACTGCTAATCCCTTTTACATGCCACATCAAGAAATAGTAATCAATTATGTACAGAAGATGGCTTTGCCAACATCAAATCAATAGTTTTGTGTTGTTTGAACAAAACGAGACTGGAGTCACCTTGTTGGTAGAATGCCTGTTGAATTCTAGAGGACCGCACTTAGTGACTACTCCATCCGTTCCATAATATTAAGATGTTATAAAAATCAATATATGAGAAAATTGGTTGTAATATCATCTTATATTATGGGATGGAGTACTTTTCACTCGATATGTATCCTGAGTCCGAGGGAGGTGGACTAGGAGATATGCAGGGACTAAGATGATTGTACTATGACACATCAAGGTCTCTTTTCCGCTGACACAAATCTCAAACTTAAATGGATTAGACACCTCAAATTCATGGTAAGGTTTCTACTGAGCTATAGAGTAAATAGGCAGCTTATAATGATTAAGCTATGGTCTCTAAACTTCTTAGAGTCTAGCGAATTATATTTTCCTTCAGATTTTTACTCTTGCTCCCAAATATACGCACTGAAGAAGCATACCCTATTTCGTCCATTTGTTCTATCATGTTAATTTGTCTCGTGGTGTGTCTCAAATCTTTCAGGCAAGGCAATCAACCTGAAAGGAAGTGCTCTTTTGTCTTAATCGGGAGAATCATTTTCAGTATTTTGGGCATACTTATGGCTGCACTGGTCACGTATACTGTCATTACAGATGGACTACCTTTTAGAATGGATTTATTGACGCCGTAAGTGATAACAATCATAATTCATATTATTCGGTTTCTTAGACCTATTATTTTTAAGCAATTCGCATCCAGGTCGATGTGGCAGACAAAAGATTAAGAGGTAGCTATTAGATAGTAGATTGCAGAACCTTAGAATAGGAAGACATACGAAGATGTAAATCATGGATATGGGAATCATGATAGAAACACATCTATACTGAAGTTGCAGTTAAGAGTCGATTTTTAATGCATACGTCCATGGGTACTTGGCTATGTTACTCAGACATGGATCATGTTCCACTATCTCGGATTAAGATGCCCAGTTGGGTAAAAAAATATATGGATACAGCGAATAACACCCAGAATCTAGCACCGGTGTCATAATCCTACATGGATTCAGGGTGTCCTATTCAGTAAAGAAATCGGGCATGGATGTCCGAGAAGCACATTACTACTTTGCACTCACCGTAGTTTTATGTACAAGACTACAGGTCCATCCAAAGTTTAAAGAGAACTGTTAGAGGCAAGACCTACGTAAATCTTGTAATGGTGCTGACATTTATGAGATTGCTGTATATGTTGCATTGATTTAACAATTTGGATATTGAATGAATAGATTTTCTTATTCATTATGCAAACTATAGAAGTTTTCTGGTATTTCTGGTTACTGGTGTTAGCAGTTGGAAATCTCAACCTTACAATTCTATTGTGCACAGGTGGATGGCTGCAACCCTAATTGACTTCTACATAAATATTTTTGCAATATCGGTGAGATATCTTCAAATCTCTGTAATTATCAAAGCAATTAGAGTTAATTTCATGGAGTAGGTAAGGATGCAAGTGGGTTACCTTTAGGGTACCTTCTACCCTCTTTAGTCCAATAAAATGAACTAAATTTCATAGATCTAACTTTTTTGAGAAAGCTAATTCATTTGTTTGAACTAGACTAATATAGAGGGTACCCTAAAGGTTCTAAACTTGCATCTCTAGGAGTAGGCATCCTTTGACCTGACTATCACAAAATTACACTTAAAAGGGAAAATTTCCAAGCTACATATTCTTTGACATACCTATCATAAAAGAACACCTAATTACTTACTAGAAGGGCCCACCTGTTGGTAACACAGTAGTAATTTGTGCCTAATTGTCTACATAATCAGTGTATTACTTACTAGTTAGTACTGGCTGACATTGCTAAAGTGGGCTTGATGAGATTAAGATATTTACCCTCTCACAGTGCTACATTGTAAGAATGTCGATCCATTACTTAGCCCTTGTGGGCAGTGTGGCAGCTTCGTCTCGGGCACACGGGATAAAATTAATCATGGGTTAGTTCAAAGTGGACCTGGTTATATAATTTATTGACTGTAATAGATAGTCACCAACAATGTAGCTTGGTTTTAGGTGTGTCAAAGAATGTGTACTTTTTTCTCTCTAAATTTCTGTTTAGTGATAGTTCCATAAAAATAAGTATAGCATCATGCCTTCATCGATGCACTAGTATCCATATTTCAGCTTCTAAAGAGGATGACGTAATGTTTTCCCTCGTAAAAGTTAAACATACCAGTACTGGGTTTGTAGTTATTTGGTCTACTCATTTAAAGTAGTTTTTGATCATGCCATGATATTTTACTCTTGCAGTTTTTGTCAAACATAAGTAAAAGGGACAATTAAAACTTTCTGCTAAATCACATTTCAGTAAATTTATCTATAACATTTCGGCTGCGTTCGGAGTACAGGGTCAGAAAACAAAGGATAAATAAACTGCATGGGAATGGGTTTCGGTGACAAGAGAGAAACTATTGGATTTTTGAAACAGAGAAATGGATAAAATGGAGCTGTTTGGATCACAGGCAGAAATTCCCAAGGAAACTTAGGGAGAGTACATCTAAATTGATATACAGACAAATAAAGTAAATAAAATATTGTACGGGATGTGCACGTATAGGGTCACTGACAAGGTGCATGCAAGCATCGGGCCTAGTGTCTGAGCTCTTCCCCTCCGTTTCCTTTGATTTAACCAGATGTTTTTTCACCCGTAGAATCTGAAGGATATCCTAACTTTCCAAAGGAATCCTGATTCACAGTTCCTTCAAACCGAACAGCACCAAAGGAAAAAATTCCAAGGGAAATAATGCCTTCAAAATTCCTTCATTTTTCCTTTGGATCGAACGGTGCCTTCCTGTGCACACCCCCATTTGCAGCTTACCATTTTAGCGCCTCTATGAAAATTGGTAGTGTCAGTTCCTTCAATTACCTTGAAGGTGGTTTATATTTGGTTTGTTCAGTAATTCACACAACTTTAGCTGAACCAATTTCTTTCTGTTGGGAATACACATACTTGTATTTTGCTCCCTGCTGTGCAACACAGACCCAAAATTGTTAATCTTTGATGACATGCCTACAGGTATGGGTTGTTCACAAGGAGTCGACTTGGATATCATCAGCCATTTGGATATGCTTGCTGATATGCTTTGGAAGGTATAAAATTATTCTACAAGCCTTTCAATATAAAGTGTCTTTCTTGGCATATCACTACATAACAATTGGGTTCTTCTGGTTCATGAGACCTGGATTTTACTACAGTACTTGTCAGAACACTTACTGCATCTACATATTAACATAAGGTGTAATTGGTAACTACTGCTAACTATCAAATATTGTAGTCCTTATTATGTATTAACTAACAATGGATCTCTTTGTCCATGCTAAATGAATTTATCAGATGTTTCTTGTAATTTAACATAGTTTTTAGCCTGTATGTGCTCATTCTAGGTGTAAGATGCATG
This sequence comes from Avena longiglumis, assembly GCA_030063025.1. Taxonomy (NCBI): domain Eukaryota; kingdom Viridiplantae; phylum Streptophyta; class Magnoliopsida; order Poales; family Poaceae; genus Avena; species Avena longiglumis. The sequence goes on from CP125977.1 coordinate 504,073,520, forward strand.
CATTTTAGTACTACTATGTATAGGTATATTATTTAATATTCTCTCTAAGATTCTCCCCTAGGATTATTTTTTGTTTATATCTGGGAGGCACTTTCCTGCTCGAGAGAATAGCTACTAGTAGTAAACTCTCCAATCAAGTGTACGCAACATCATGTATTTGTTTGTGTAAACTACGTACTGATCCTTATCCTCTTTTTCTTTGATTTAGCATCACAACATGTGGGTACATTGTCGTTCAACTTCTCCAAGTGTCATTCCAAGACCCAATATACCATCTGCTATTGAACTCCCATAGCAAGTATGGAATTGCACCCTCACAGTAATCGTTGGTCCTCCACGAGCCTGGTTAGCTTACAGTTGTGTAAACATTGCTCGACATACAGTCATTTATGTTGCATTTACCTGTTTGAAATGTAGGAAGATCTGAAAATTCATTGAAGGGATATGTTGTTCTCGGTACACAATAATGTTTCATATAGTGAGGTGCTAGAATAAAGGGTATACCAGAGTAGCAGTTGGAGAAATTGTTGCTTGTTGTAATGGAATAGTTCCGTAATGAAGTCGAGGCTCCTTCACTTGTTGCATATTCTTGAATGTGGTTGTTCAATTGTAGTACTCGTATCGTATATCCTATTCAATTGCTTGCAAATGATAAATGTTTTGACACGAAAAGTACTCTAATCAAGTAAGCAGTGATACACTTCCTTGATTTGTTGGAAGGTTCACTGGCTGCCAATCAAGTTGCACAAACCGCAGCTTGCTTGAATTTTCTTATCTGGCGAAGACTATACAACACGGGTGAATTAAACATGCATCTGTTGGAGAGATACTATCAACCTAGAAATTCCTTCCAGGTACCGACCAGACTCGTCGGAAAAGCCGGCGCAAGAGGAGCCTTCGTTCCGCAACGGCGAGTCGGCGACTCCGCCACCGGGCAGAGAAAAAAAAGGGGAAAAGGAGGGGAACTGGTCGATCTCTGCACAGCGGTCTGCTTGATTGCTGCCTAGTGGCTATGGAACCCAGGCCTGCACAGGTTCCTACCAATAAAATCAACCAAATGCGAGCCCGATCCATCTGGAGCGAGGGAATGGTAGGGGATGCCGCTGACATTAGGGTTCTTGCTCCTGGCCGCAGTAGTCGCTCCAGAGGGTACCACTCAGGCATTGACACACACGGGCAAGCTTCGGCATATGGCAGGATCCATGGCTTCTTCTCCTCTGGCCTCTGCTGCTGCTGCTGCTGCTGCACTGATTGGGACGAAGCGGAGGTCTAGCCACCCGAGAGCTCGCCGAGAGGAAGGGGCGGCGTCGGCGGCCAACTCCGCTATGGGGGCAAAACCGTGCGCGTACCCTACCCACCGGCCTCTTGCAGGACAGACACCAGCGCACCCTCCGCGACGCCACGCCGAGGCACTCAGGTGGCAGCAGGGATTCTTCCACCGCATTCCCCACCTCTCCGTGCTCCATCCATCCGCCGTCCGTGAAGGCCAAGGTTAGTTGATCTTTGATTTGTGCTAGGGAAATGTGATATCTTCCTTCTAGACGCGTCTCAACTTTCAGGTCTAACAATTTTATTTCATGTGCCATTGTGCGTGTCTAACATCCTCATAATGGCGTGATTATACTTCATAATTGGGCTTAGAGTGACATAGCAGCTTATATGAGATTTAGAAGAAAAAAGATATATAGCCAAGTCGGAAAAAAAGTTCTCATGCTCAACTTTATTTGATTTAGTGTCAAACCACATTTTAAATATCCAGGACGCCGGTCCGGACGCCGAAAATCGGCCCCAGTCGCGTACCTAGGGACCTGTTTTCGTCCGGATTTCGGCGTGTTTTGGTCCGGACTACCCAGGCCGTACCCAGGATCCCGGGTACGTCCTGGGAACGCCGGACGCAGCGAAAACGGGCGTGGACAAGCTCTGTCGGCGAGAGAAGGCACCACTCCCGCCACTTCGCCGAACTCCCGCCCTTTTCTTCCCCCTCCCGCCTTTCTTCCCCATTCGCCACCCCCGTCGCTCCGTCGAGCTCCCCGCCCGGCATGTCGCCCAAGAGTTTCGTCCAACCCAGATCGACCCTCGGCGAGGGTCTGACGGAGAAGAAGGCGAGGAAGCCGAGAGCGCCGCCGACCAAACTGGAGGGCATGTCCTCCGCCGACTAGGAGAAGAAGGAGCAGGCCAGGCAGATCTCGTCGGCCGAGCGGAAGGACAGGAAGGAGAGGGCGAAGCTCCGGCAACAGCAAGCGGAGGAGTATGGCGAAGGCGGGAGGAAGAACAGCGATGGTGAAGGCGAAGCGACGGCGACGTTGCTCGTTGATGGCCGCGCCGTACCCACCACACTGGGGAAGCCAGGCGAGCGTCGGCTCACCCGCCGGATTCTCGCCGATCTCTCCGGCCGGCTTCCAGGAGAGCCAGGCGGCTGCTCGGCAGAGGTACTCCTCGTCGCCCGAGTTCGACGGTGGCTTCAACCCCAATGTGATCTTCCCCTGCCCGGCGTCGCGCCCTCCTTCGGCCTTCGACGTGGACATCAACCTTCCCTACTCCACCTCTCCGGCATACGCAAGCCCCGCTCTGTGTCGCGGACCGCTGCCTTTCGGCAGAAACTCGGCGCCCTTCGGTGAGGCCGACGCGCACAACCTGTTCGGAGGAATGCCGGGCGCACTTCCGGCCGGCATGATGCCCGAGGCATACATGGAGGACTTGATCGCAATAGGCTCGACCTCCAACCACCCCTCCTTCTTCACGGAAGAGCAGACCCGGACCGACGCCAGCGCGGCATCGAGTCCCAGGACCTCGCCGGCATCGATGCCGAGGAGACGCAGGCCGAGCAGACGCAGCCAGAGGACGTCGAGACTGAGGCGAAAGGCAAGAAGGGGAAGAAGAAGCCGTGCACTTCGGCGGACGCTCGGCTCAAATGGACCGTGGCCGAGGACACCTGCCTCGCCGAAGCTTGGAAGACGGTGAGCATGGATCCGATCACCGGTGCGAACCAAAATTCCGACAATTATTGGCGGCGCGTAAAGGCAGAATTCGACGAGCGAAGCATGTGCGACCCACATGGAGCGAGGGGAGAAGGCAATAACCAACCATTGGGCGATCATCCAGACTGTGTGCAGCAAGTGGCACAACTGCGTGGAAGAGGTCGACCGCACACAAGCCAGTGGGGAAAACATGGACAACAAGGTACTCGCGAACACTATCTTTGTCGTGCACTCTCTTCCATTTTGACAAACTTGACACACTTTCATTTTGCAGCTGCGTCGTGCACTTGCTCTGCTTCGAGAGGACATGAAGATGGAGTTCAAGTTCCATCATGTCTTCGAGCAAATCGAGCATTGCGAGAAGTGGCGGGACACTCGCTTCAGTCTCTCCAAGAGCAAGGACGGCGTCTACAACCCCGAGGCCTCGGCAGCTGCTGTCAGCGAAGGAAGACCTGAGCTCGGCCAGAAGAAGGCGAAGATACTCAAGGCCGCCGGACCTCCCGCCGAGCGTCTGCAGGCTTCGATTGAGAAATGCATCGCCGACACGAGGGCGAAGGCCGAGAAGAGGGCTGAGAAGAGCGAGGAGCACTGGAAAAAGCTGATCGAGACACAAGGGGAAAAGGTGGCCCTCATCAAGGCCAACCTCGCCGAGAAGAAAGCCAACCTCGCCGAGAAGAAGGCCAACTACGCCGCCAAGAAGCGCAACACGGACCTCAAGTTCCTCATGGGCGGCGAGGACACGTCGAAGATGAGCTCGCCGGTCAAGGCCTGGTACATGGCGCAACGTCAGGCCATCCTGCAGGGCATGATCACGGCTTCCTCTTCCTCTGCGCCGAACGTGCCTGCGCCGAACGCCCCCACGCCGAGTTCTGCTTCGACTTCCTCCGACCCGGCGGCCTTCACCGGCGAGACGGACGACAACGCCGCGTCGGCCACGCCGCAGGAGCCCATCCCCATCGACGACTGAGAGTCATTTCCCCTGTTATGTAATAAAAATCTGTCGCCGAACTTATGGGCGTATCTGTCGAACACCTTGTGGACGAGCACTCGCCGGTGGGAACGATAAAGATTCAAATATCTCGCCGTTTTGTGTTCGCCTGGGTACTCGGCCTGGGTACGCGAGTGGGAAACTGGGCGTACCCAGGCCGAAAACTTACGCCGTCCGGCCAGAAAAAGGTCCGGATTTCGGCCTGGGTTTGCCCAACGAGTGGAGATGCTCTTGCTACTAGTAAAGTGGAAGATGATCCACAACGCAACACGATTTTAGTCAAAGAAAAATTAAGACTTATGTAAAGGACAAACTAGTCATGTGCTGTCATGCACCAGCAACATGTGAGCAACAAAAACAGAAGTTCTTCAACCACTTGCATTGCCTATACCCCTTGGACTGAAAGATTAAATTCTAGGGAAAAGTAAAAAAGAGTATAGGTAAATTGGTGTTGCAAGGTTGTGCCATTCCATTTATCTGACCAGAACAAGGTTGTGTCACCTGCCCCAGTAGAGATCTCAGAGAGTTCCCTGCAATTATCAACTAACTTCATGATATCTCTTCACCAAAAGGAGTCAGAGGGTAATATTTCCATATAAGCTGAACCGACAGGATGTCCTCCTTGTTATAGAGTTTATGGAGGTGCTTAATGAGGAGAGCTTCATTCAGTTTTTTTTTTAAATCTAAAATGCCCAGACCACTTCTTTTTGGTTTACAAATCATCCACCAAGCAGCCAAGGATTGCTTAATGGACTCCGGATTGTTGCCTCTCCATAAAAAGTGCCTGATGATTCTGCTGAGTTGCTTGATAATTCCAAAAGGGTTGATTCTATTGATAAAATCTCTATGACTGTATCATCTTGATGCAGCATTTGAGTAAATAAAGCTTCGTTTATTGAAAGAGAGTCCATACTTAGGGTGTAGTACATACAAAACCTGGATATGCATCTAAAATAAATGTTTTGTTGTCTCTCCCGGATGCATAGGAGGTCCATATTACGTTAATCCTAGGGTCCGCCTTGAAGGAAAGACCCGGTCAAAGTCCACATATGTCATTTTCCAGTACCCATGTAAAAGCAGTTAGACAACTATGCTTTTAGAATTTGACCCTTTTTAAGAAGAAATAATTGGACTAGCCAGAAAAGTGGAAGTCCACCAATCAGGCCTACGCCTCTAGCAAGGGCATGAGATGATGACAGTAACCTTTACGGGCGCGGCCGCGCGGGGCATCTATAACACCACTGGTTGAGGAAAATGGACGAGGGCAGTCTACACAAGTCATTTTCCTTAACCCGTGTCCAAGCCGTTAGACATCTCTGCTTTTCGAATCTACTTTTGTTCAACTAAAATATATTGTTGGATGCATACTTTGGCCGAATTAGAAAAACTGAAGTTACTCATTTGAGTCTACGCCTTTGGCTAGGCATGAGAAAATGGCAACGGCCTTTACGGTTGTCTATAAGCTGGAGGCGAGAGGAGGATGTCGGTTTCCTTTCACCCGTGCAGAAGCCGTTAGTCAAGAACTACTCATGATAGAATAGAAGCACAGAAAAAAAACATGATGTGATTCTAAGTACTTCTAACTAGAATTTGACCTGATGGCTAAGATACATTGCGTACGAGTACACCATTGTGCACACACCATTGACATTATCATGTTGAAAATGTTCAAAAATACATACATATTAATTGGCTACTGAATTGCAGCAACAAAGCTTGCACCACTTTCTGTTTAATCTGGTGAACCAGATGAATTAATTCTGATCTCAGTGAAGCGTGGGCCATCGAGCATTTAGATGGGTTCACCTTCAGTCAATAGGTGCATGCGGTACTTGTCTCTGATCGCAATTAGCTCTCTCGTAGCATCACCAATCTGCATACGATCAGTTGGCACTTCCCTCGAACATAATATCCCAATGTGCAGAACTGAAGTGATGCACGTAGTTCTCATCTCTGTGGCACTCTCAGATGCGGTAGTTATTTCTGGCCCTTCCTCCAGTGAAGATAGTAAGCACATATCCACGACGTTGGTGGCTTTATCTCTCAGTGTTATTTCGACGTGCCTATGCAAGTTTAGATCTTGCACAAACTCATCATCCGTTGGCCTTTTACCAGTGAACAACTCTAACAGCAGTATTCCATAGCTGTAGGTATCACCACAGACCGAGACTTCATTTCCTTGACCGTACTCTGGAAAAGAGATGTATATGAAATTATAGTTTTCCATGAGAAAGCATGTTGAAGAAAACAACGCTGAATTTTGTTGAAGCATTTAGTGTTTTGATGGAAATGACTTACTATCTGGGATAGCAATGTTTCATCAGTAAGAAAAAAATCATTACAAAATGGGTATCAGCTTATGCAACACTAAAATTGTAAAACTGTACAGATGACCCTAAGTACATAAATAGTGCATATTAAACCCCATTTCCTTTATTGTAGCGTGTATAAGAGTTTGTATATCTTTAGAATTAGGGCCACTTAAGGTGTGTACACAAGTAGAATTAGAAGCGTTTTGATGGAAATTAACAAAAAAATTAAAGGAATTAGCGTACATAGATGAACGATAGGGGTTAATGGCTAACCTGGGGCAGCATAACCAAATGTTCCCCTTCTTGTAGCCCAACCACTTGATATCTCTGGGAGGCTAGTATCATCTTGATGCAAGAACCTTGCAAGTCCAAAGTCACCCACATGGGCAACCTTGTCATCATCGAGGAGAATATTGCTTGGCTTCAGATCACAATGAACTATCGGCACTGGCTTATAGTGATGAAGGTATTCGAGTCCCAAAGCTACATCAATGGCAATATCTATCCTTTGGGTAAGACTGAGCACCCCCTGCCTCCCATCTTCCAGGAGATGGTTGTGTAGCCATTGGTCTAGATTTCCATTCGGCATAAACTCAAACACAAGAGCTTTGAAGTCCAGGCCCTTGAAATCAATACTGGAGCACACTGTCAATATCTTCACAAGATTTCGATGTCTAACGCATCTTAAGGTCTCGCACTCTGCAACAAAGCTTTGAGATGCCCCACGCTGCTGGAGGTTGAGCACCTTCACGGCGACAATCACTTCCTGATCACCATTCACCATTGTTCCTTTGTACACGGAGCCAAAGCTTCCTGTGCCTAAAAGGTTCTCTGGAGAAAACTCACTTGTTGCTTTCACTAATTCAGCATATGTAACCCTCATATGTTGTACACCATGGAGTGATGGAACCCTTCTCTTTGCAAACTTGCTTCTCAAATTCCGTTGTGCAAATAGTACTAAGATAATGAACAAAACTGTGCTTCCTACTGAGATTGACACAACAAGCTTGTGAGACCACTTCTTTGATGTATGACTTGAGCAGAGAGGCAAGTTAAATTGGGGGATACCTCCACATAAGCCATTGTTCCCTTCAATCAGAGCTTTACTTGCATTCAGAAATAATCCACGTTCTGGAACTTCACCCTCAAAATTGTTGAATGATATGTTCAGGCTAAGGAGCCCATGCATGTCCTCGAGGAAGACAGGAATGTCCCCAGATAAGTTATTTTTTGAAACATCAAGAACTAGAAGTCCTTTCATCTGTGAAATTGACGCTGGAATTGTGCCTTGAAATATGTTTCCGCTCAGATTGAGATACTCCAAACTACGGCACTCAGACAAAGAGGTAGGAATTGCGCCAGATAACTTGTTATCAGACACATCAAGATATCCCAGGTTTACTAGATTACTAACTTCTGGAGGAAATGTCCCAGTTAACATGTTGCCTTGGAGCTGTAAGGCAACAGATAGTGTAGCTATGAGGAAAATCTCTTTCGGTATTGGACCAACAAGCTGATTGAATGCTAGGCTCAGTGTCTCCAGAGGGCAGCTTCTAAGACTGGATGGTATGGGGCCTGTAAGAAAATTTTGGCTGAGGACGAGTGTAATTAAAGCTGTGATATTTCCAAGTGTTGGTGGAATTGGTCCAGACAAACTATTGTTTGCAAAGTATAGTAAACCCAAGATTCCAAGATTGCCAATGGACTCAGGAATGTTTCCATGTAAGAAATTATTTGCCAAGACTAAATGTTGCATGTTGAAAAGGTTTCCAATTCCTTCAGGTATATTTCCTCGTAGCATGTTGCTACCCAAGTTGAGATGTCCTAAGTTCGTGGAAAGATTAGCTATTGAATTTGGAAGCACCCCTCCTAGTTTATTGCTGCCAAGATTTAGTGTCTGCAACATACTACAGTTTGTCAGGCTAGAAATGAAGCCCCAATCGGCATCATTCCTTGCTTCTAGTTGAGCACCTGCGAGAGCAAGTGACGTTAAGCTCTTCATGTTAGCTCCAAGACATTTTGGTATTACTCCGGAAATAAAGTTAACGCCCAACTGAACAAATTCAAGCATTGAAGCATTGCACAAAGAATATGGAATGGGCCCATGAAATTGATTATGGTCTATTGCAAGCTTCTGGAGTTCTGGAAACTTATTACCCAATTCATCTGAAATGGACCCAGTAAGGTTGTTGTATTGAATGATAAAAATTTGGAGGGATGAAAGATTGTAAACCGAAGGTGGTATAGAACCTTGGAGCTGATTCCCATTCAGATAAAACTCAACTAGAGAGCTAAGTTTTCCAAGAGTTCGAGGGATTGAGCCTGTAAGACTATTAGATAAGAGGGAAAGGACGTTGAGGAGATTCAAATTTCCTAACGATTCAGGGATGCTACCTGTTAGGCCATTGAATTGGACATCTAGAACTAGTAGAGATGAGAGGTTCCCCACGGAAGGGGGAATTGGCCCTGATAGGTGGTTATTCATAAGATATAAAATCTGTAATTTCTGGAGGCCTCCGAGAGAAGCAGGAACAGGGCCTGTCAGACCATTCGAATCAAGATATAAATCTACTAAGTTTGTAAGATTTGCAATATCCTTTGGGATTTCTCCTACTATCATGTTTGCTCTTAGATTAAGATACATTAGGCCCTTCAGGTTTCCAATCTCCACAGGGATATTTCCCGTGAGGTTGTTGTATCCAAGAGCGAGTAGCTCAAGATTGTGCAGCGCTGCCAACTCCGAGGGAACAGAGCCTTTCAGCATGTTGTGCCTCAGATCAATAACTTGAAGGTTTGACAAGACACCAAGGCTGGAAGGTATAATCCCTTGGAGGTTGTTGTGGTTGAGGCAAACAACTTGAAGATGCACACAAGAGGTCAGCGCCGGCGGGATGTTCCCGCCGATGTAGTTGCTGCTGAGGTTCAGATTCTCAAGTCCTACAAGGTGTCCAAGCTCTGATGGTATGGTACCATAAAAGTGGTTCTCTTGGAGCGCCAACTGCCTGAGGTAAGTCAGATTACCTATGGAAGATGCAATGGTGCCGAGAAGGTTGAGCCCATGGAGATCCAGTGCTACGACACGGCCACGGCGGTGGCCATGCAAGCCGCATGCCACGCCATGCCACCGGCACATGGGGATCGACTGGTTTCCCCATGAATTCAGAGCCTGGAGTGGATCTCCTTTTATCAGAGACCTAAATGACAAGAGAGCTTGGTGGTCTGTGGCGCTTGTTGTGGCAGTTTCGGTTGTGGACAAAGTGGCTACATGCACGGAGCTGGCCGAGCAAGGGAGACAAAGGGAGGCAAACATGAAGAACCCCATGACTACCATGATCGACATGCCTACGCGACAATTGGAGAGGCTGGTTTGCATGCTGACAACTTAGTGTGCATTTATAGTGCTTCTTTCCTTTTGTTGCAGGGAACTTATATACTGTACTAGTGATTCGATGCAAGTTGCTCAGATCCATCAGTATCAAGTCTACGGAGTCCCAGGATTCCAGTACACTTTTCCGAAGCAACAGCGATGGGTGACTTTCTCTAGAACCTCAGGAACCGTCTGTCCATTTTTTTCTCTTTTCTGCCAAGTGAGGTTGGTCTCTATCAATATGGTGGCTTGCGCACTTGCAGAACATGGTCTCTGACTGGAATTCGACTAATTTCTGGCGCACTTGCGGAACATGGCCTCTGGAATTCAACTAATTTCTGGTGGAATCCAGCACTGATTGTTTCTGGTTGATGGTGATGTAACTCCTATGTGATTTCAATAAAGAGATCTCGGATGGTTTGTAGCAACAATTTTTTTTGGTAACTTATATAATGATTCGTTGCAAGTCTGCACAGACCCATCGGTATCATATCTACACTCATTCTTTCCGTTTGTTGCAGGGAACTTAGAAAGTTATTCATTGCTTCTTGCTGAGACCCGTCGGTATGGTATCATATTTGTGGAGTCTTGAGATCCCAGGATACTTCTCCAAAGCAACAACGATCAATGACTTTCTCCAGAACCTCGGAACCACAAGCTGTGTGCATCTCTTGGATGCAGAGGCTGGATTGATCTTCCCCCATTTCGAAAAAAAAAACTTAGAACCATCTGTCCAAAATTTTCTCTTGTTTTTCTGCCTAAGTGGGAACGAGATTCTCGTTCTTAGTCCACACTAGTACTACCATGTACAACATGTTAGTATAATAGGGCCGCTCACGCACTTGCGCAACATGCATAGTCTGATAGTCTCTGGGATTGGTCTAATTTTTGGTGGAAATCAGGGCCAATTTTTATTTCGCATATGGTTGATGCTGATGTAATTCCACTTTGGCTCGTGGGGCTAGATGTTTCCATTTTGGAAAGGCACAATTCAAATATGTTTTTTTAATATTAACAGAAGAGCTATTAAATTCATTGATCAGATAAAGAGTTTGTTACAAAAGGTAGAAGCAGGAAAACAAAGGCAACAAAAAGAAATAGAGAAAATTCCTTATTTGACACTAGGTTAAAATATGGTTCCTTATTTGATCCTAGAAAAAAATCACCTACCTATGTGACACCGGATCAAAATTTTATGTCTAATATGACATTTTCGTCCATTTTGACCACGGTGTGAAGTGGCAGATAGAAAGACCACTTTGCCCCTGGTACAATAAGTAAAGAAAAAAAATCTCTTTCTTGGCCGGAGAGACGGACATGGACGCTCCATGGACGCGGACAAACTCAGAGTCTTCGCCTTGTTGAAGAGCTTGTTCAGATGCACGGACACGGGACCATGCTCGCTAGGCTCAAGGCTAGACTGCTCCAGCGTGTCGGCGAACGTGGTGGCTACCGGTGGGGTTCATGAAGGACGTCCATCAACGCCTGCAGTACTCAGTCGGCGAGGTTCTGGCGTTCGTAGCCGGGGGCGTTGTAAAGGACTGTTAGGCTCCAGAACTAGCATGCTTTGGTCTAACGGCATGTATTGATAAACTAACTTTCAATTGAAAAATGATACCCCCGGGTCGCTATCGCGCGCGTTCCCTAACTTTTTCCAGACTCAGCGTACGTACATATTTCGGTCCGTATTAAATCAAAGCAGAAGCGTCGGTGATGTACTGGCCACATTCAGTCTTATCTCTTCCCAGAGTGCTTCTCCTCCACTCATCTTTCTCCTTTCTCCCATCTCTCACAGCGAGTAAGGCAGCCATGGCACCACACTTTGTCTGCTGCTACCTACTATGGCACCACACATCCTGCTGCTGATTTCGCTGCGGCTACCTACGTATGACACCGCATCGTCTCCTGCTGATTTCGCTACTGCTACCTACGTACGCCTTCTGTTGGTTCTGTCAGTTGCTGCTACCTACGCGCAAGGTAGGTGCTTCCATGAACCTCCCGCCACGGCTGCTCTGCAAGGTGCTACTTTGCTACATACACGAGTGATGTTGTTACATGCGGCGAGAGACGTCGCTATCTACGGCGAGCAGCGTTGCTATTTGTGGTTAAATTCTCCAGCAAGGGTTCTCGAAAAATCAGATTTGCTAAATTAGCAGATTTTTTGCTACAATCTTTTACTGGTTTTGTTATAATAGCGTATAGTTTTTGCTACCGGGTCTTTTTGCTATAGATCTCGGGCGATGTCTTCGGCGAAGTCATTTTTTTTGCTACATATGCTGAACTTTTTTGCTACAATTGTTCTTATGTTTTGCTATATTAGCACAATTATTTTGCTACATAGTTTTCGACGAGGTCTCCGGCGAAATCCTCCGGCAAGTCTCCGGCGAGGTCGGATATGCTACATTAGCACAACCTTTTTGCTACTCGGTCTCCGGCGAGGTCCTATTTTCGGGACCCAACCGTTTTTTGCTACATGTAGCAAAAGCGGGACTATTTATAGCAAAAAGGGAATGTTTGTAGCAAAAGCGGGAATTTTTGGCTTTTTGGAGACATGTGTCAGCAGGAGGACCCGGGAGGATATTTGAGAATTATCCCCCGGGGGACGCCTAGTATGGCCCCTTTCAATTGCCCAATTTCGGTCAGGAATCTTGATTAGCGATGGTTAAAGTACATACGATTTTTTCTTCACTTATATTATATATGCTGAATTTGACTAGTAGTATAACAGTTGGCACCGAGCGGAACAAGAACTTGCTCTCCATCAAGTAGAAGATCTGTATCTAATCTTGCTCACGTTCAAGGAGAACCCCGTACGCGCCCTGTCTCTTGAGCAAAAAAGAACGATTTTTTTCATATAGTGAATTCTGCGCAAGGGATAGAGGTGTCTTCTCAAGGGGCATTTAACAGAGTTAGTGGTCAAAATAGACGGAAGTGTCATATAAGGAACAAAATTTAGTCACGGTGTCAAATAAGAAAAAAAAGGTTTTATAGGATCAAATAAGAAACCATGTTTTAACCCAGTGTTAAATAAGAAATTTCCTCAAAAAAGTAAGCAAAGAGTGCGCTCTTTTTCTTTTGGTTGTTGTGGCACCAAGTCTGCATTGCTGAAGCCACTCCGGTAGCTTGGAGATACCATTCCATACCGTCGGCTACAGGGATTGGGAGGAACACCCGACCAAGTTGCCAAGGCCATCCACACTTTCTAAATCGTTGCCCCATCTCATGGTCAGTCCGTGGTTGAATGGTTAGGAGGGCATTGGTACCTCCAGCTCATCAAAGTTCAAATCTTAGGTTTGACGCTTTGGTGTCTTATAAACGTGGAATATTCTTTCAGTGGAAGATAATGTTCCCGTCGATAGCGGGGCGTTTGTAATGACTTTGTCAATCTCGAGACCCGCCGGCTCAGTCTCTTGAAGGTATTTATAAAAATAGAATATACATACGTGTGTTCATAGGGGTGAGTGTATCGCATTGTGAGCGTCCGTACTATATTTCTAAAAGAAAACATTTACGTTTTGGAATAATGACCGCTCTCAAGCACTTTCGAATTAAATGCCTTGCGTATTGGACGGAGCAGCCGAGCATGGGAGAGATGAACTATCCGAGAAGGTACAGTAGTGCGTACCAGACCTTGCCGCGTCACTGTCATGGTTGTCTGCTTCCAGGACAAGCTGTTACTACCAAAATGACGATGACTCAGTGGTTCCTCGGAGCATGACTTGTTGACCACTATAGGACGTCGTTTGCTAGGCCCAATCCTCTCTTCTCGCATTCAGCAAGAATTCGATTGTCTTTTTCGGTCATATGTGTTTCTTGCATGGCATGAGTAGTCTAAAACTTGGTCCGTTGAAAACGCTAAAATCGAACATTTTTATCGGGACAGGCTCTGACGAGCACAAGGAGAGAAACGGCGTGCGCGAAGATGGCGGGATCCGAAAAAATTGCACGAAAAGTAGGCTCACCTTCCTTTTACACTGTTACCACTCGCCGGAGACAAATTCATCTCTATTTTTGTCGGCGACGGTTTTCGTGGCGATGACAGCGATTTATATCTCCGATAGCGACCGCTACGACTACTCCGGCACCGGCTGCTACGTCTTCTCTAGCCTCGGTGTCTGAAGCCTCGTAGATCCGCGGCAGCGCCTTCTCCCGTGCATTCTTCTTCGCGTGTGGTAGGTCGTTGACGTCTGTAACCATGGAGGTAAGAATCTTGTCCTTGCCTTCTTCTCCCCTATGTTAGTATCTAGTTAGTTTTTTTTTTGGAAAGGAGCATATATTAATATCATGAGATATCAAGTACATCTAGCCTCTGCAACAACTTATTACCTTATTGGTATTACGGATGCACTAGGCCGAAAAAAGAATTACATAAAAGAAAAGTCCCGCTACAGTGATCAGCTTTTTAAAATCGCGGACCAAACACCACCAAAACAGCACCAGAAATCCAACAACTCCGAAAACGATGCCTCTAAGAAGGAAACAGTGTTCAAGCGCCGTCATCGCCCTGATCAAAGACCATAGGTTTTCATCGTGGAAAAAGTCCACACTCACAAAACAATGTCTTCAACAAAGTCATTGCCAGGTACAATCAGTTAAGGCCAGACCTTGGGTTTTCACCCTGTAGATTTAGACACTGAATTTCTCCTATGTTATCGCCCCCCACTTGTTAATTCCGCCGCTCAAAGTCACAAAACACCAAGCCAGAATCCCTACACCACCAGAACTCAAACTTCCATTGCCAGTCTTCAGTTCCCGGCTTCCATGCCATTCTCCGCGTCTGACTTCACCGTGGAACCAAAACTGAGCTTCACAACGCCCCCTCTGAAACCAAACGACCAGCAAAAAACTTGGATGCGCGTGACCTAAACCCTATACACACCGGCAAACTCCAGGCATGGCATCCATTTGGAGTTCACCGGTGGAGTCTTACAGAACTCGGTAGGCCACCCAATATCAATGAAGACCGGCAACAAGTAGTTCAACATCATGACGAGTGAGAAATACAAGGACCACCACCTTTATTCAAAGCCGCGCCAGCAGCGCCCACGCCACCGGCTGACAGCAGAGAAGAAGAACTCGAGATGCCAAAACATGGGCAGAAATCCGCATGGCCGGCAGACACCGAACAATACCGAGATCGGGCCCAGATCGGGTCTAGAACTGCCTGCCCCCGCCTCTAGCGAAGCGCCGCCGCCAGCACAACGCCGTGTCGCTGCCTGCGCCCGTCCGTGTAGGGTTCGCAGCATAGAAAACAACAAATTTCCTACGATGAGAACAACTATGTACCAAGATCTATCTACTAGATACAAGCAACGGGCGGATATACATCCGTAGAGAACATACCCTTGAAGACCGACAAAGCTTAATGAGTTTGAACTCGTGGTTTATGCAAATGATCTCTTGCCGATATCAAGATCGAGAGGAAGTCCTAGTACCGCAAATCAGCGGCGCATCCGTGCTCGCACACACGTCCGAGGCACCGAGAAACCTCAACCTCCTCGCTCCAGCGATGCAGCGGAAGCACAACTCTTTCTTGCCGAATAGCCACCGGGAACATGTATCTCGCTAGTCCGAGACCATGGGGGATAAATACTAGAGGAGGGAGAGATCCTTCACGAGGAGGTGTGAGTGAGAGAGAGGGAGGGGGCTCCTTTTATAGGAGTAGGGGGAACCCCAAGGGGATGGCCGGCGCATGGGGATGCCCCTCGCCCTCCCTCCATTCATGTGGGTGGAAGATCCGCTCACAAAATGCCCCTTCAATTTTCTCCACTCAAAATCTCACTCAAATTCCCATTAATTTTCCACCAAATTTAATGCAAACTCTCATTAAATAAAACTCCTATTGTTTATTTAGAATTTTGTCAATTACTTTAATGACAAACATTCACATATAACCCCTTGCTAGTATTTCATTTCACATGCAGAAACACTTTCTACAATTTTACCCGAAACCAATTTCGGTATCTAGTGAAATAAATTCATGCGCTTGTTATTCTTTTCAGCATGAAACTATTTGCTCTAAATGGTTTCGGTGTCTCTTAAGTGTGTCACCCTACGGTTCGCGAATAATGCGGACATGATCGAGACCCCTCTCAGATCAATAATCAGAAGCGGGACCTGGAGATCCATACTGACTCCCACATATTCAACGATGACTTTCTTGTGATCGTGAGAACCTTTTACGCTAGTATCTTAATCCCTTTGTCTCGTGATATATTACATGTCCGAGATACGATCATCAGTATCTCCATACCTAGTGTGATCTTGTTACTGACATGTACTCTTTTCTCGTTACCGTGATATAACATTCTAGTGATCGAATCACTTGCTTCCAAGCTAATCAATGTGATATCATCGAGAGGGCCCAGAGAATATCTATCCGTCATCGGGATGAACAAATTCCACTCTCAATCCATGGGCCTCAACATAACATTTTAGTAGTACTGAACTCATCTTTATAATCACCCTATTATGGTGTGACGTTTGATGTTATCAAGATACTCTTCCAGTGTTAGTGATTGACATGATCTCATGGTCTAAGGATTAGGATCACTTCATATGTTGTTATATCAATATAAACTCAATGAATTTGATTGTAATGCTATACTTCGGATGAATGTTTATCACACCATTCCAACAATGTTCTGACCTCATTATTAACAACATCCAATGTCCACGATCAGGAAACCTTGATCATCTTGTTAATCAACGAGCTAGTTTATGAGAGAGGCATAACTAGGAACTTTCTGTTTGTTTATTAAACACACATGTATTAACATTTCCGTATTAATACAATTATAGCATGCAAAATAAACATCTATCATATACTTGGAATATACATAATAATCACTTTATTATTGCCTCTCAGGCATATTCCCTTCAGTCTCCCACTTGCACTAGAGACAATAATCTAGTTATATAGTGATAAATCTAACACCCATGGAGTTCTGGTGTTGATCATGTTTTGCTCTAGGGAGAGTTTTAGTCAACGGATCTGCTACATTGAGATCCGTGTGTACTTTACAAATCTTTATATCTCCATCCTTGACATGCTCGTGGATGGAGTGAAACCGACGCTTAATATACTTGGAATTCTTATAAGACCTTGGTTGTTTGGCATTGGATATGGCACCATTGTTGTCACAATAGATCATCATTGGGTCCAACGCGCTCGCAACCACACCTAGTTCGGTTATGAACTCCTTCATCCAAACTGCTTCCTGAGCCGCTTCCGAAGAAGCAACATATTTGGCCTCCGTTGTTGATCCCGCCACCATGGGTTGTTTGAAACTCCTCCAACTAACCGCTCCACCATTCATGAGAAATATGTATCCGGATTGATACTTAGAGTCATCC
Source organism: Avena longiglumis (assembly GCA_030063025.1). Lineage (NCBI taxonomy): Eukaryota > Viridiplantae > Streptophyta > Magnoliopsida > Poales > Poaceae > Avena > Avena longiglumis. The sequence goes on from CP125977.1 coordinate 504,090,521, forward strand.
GGATCGGTGTCAAAGCTAGCGTCGACATAACACTTAGCGACGAGCTCTTCTTCACCTCCATACACAATAAACATATCCTTAGTTCTTCGAAAGTACTTAAGGATATCCTTGACCGCTATCCAGTGTTCCGATCCTGTATCAGATTTGTACCTACTAGTCAAACTAATAGCATGTGCCACATCTGGTCTTGTACATAGCATGTCGTACATTATAGAGCCTATGGCTGAAGCATAGGGGACTTTGTCAATTATCTCTCTTTCTTTTGCCGTAGCCGTACTTTGAGTCTTACTCAATGTCTTGCCTTGCAACATAGGTAAGAACCCCTTCTTACTTCCATCCATTTTAAACTTCTTTAAAATCTTATCAAGGTATGTACTTTGCGATAGCCCTATTAGGCGCCTAGATCTATCCCTATAGATCTTTATGCCTAATATGTATGACGCTTCACCTAGGTGCTTCATTGAAAATTTGCTGTTTATATAAATTTTAACACTGTTTAAAAGATTTATATCATTTCCAATCAATAATAGGTCATCCACATATAATATCAGAAATGCCACATTGCTCCCACTCACTTTCTTGTAAATACAAGCCTCTCCATAAGTTTGGACAAATCCAAACTCTTTGATCACCTCATCAAAGCGGAGATTCCAACTCTGGGATGCTTGCTTCAGTCCATAGATGGATCGCTGAATCTTGCATACCTTGTTAACATCCTTATGATCGACAAAACTTTTTGGTTGTATCATATACAACTCTTCTTCAATATTGCCATTGAGGAACGCAGTTTTGACATCCATCTGCCATATCTCATAGTCAAAATATGCAGCAATTGCTAACATAATCCTAACTGACTTTAGCATCGCTACGGGAGAGAATGTCTCATTGTAGTCAACTCCTTGAATTTGTCGAAACCTCTTTGCGACAAGTCGAGCTTTATAGACGGTTACATTACCATCAACATCAGTTTTCCTTTTGAAAATTCATTTATTCTCCACGGCCTTTCGGTCGTGAGGTAAGTCTACCAAGGTCCAAACCTAGTTTTCGTACATGGATTCCATCTCGGATTTCATGGCTTCTAACCATTTGTTGGAATCCGGGATCATCATCACTTCTTGATACATCGGAGGGTCATCAATTTCATCGACCATGAAATTCATAACAGGATTTCCGTACAGCTCGGGAGCTGCACACGTCCTGCTAGACCTGCGGGGTTCGGTAGTATTCTCTTTCGGAGCTTCATGATCGTTATCATTAGTTCCCTCTTCAATTGGTGAAGCCAACTCCGGGACGACTTCCGGCACTGTGCTACTCACCATACTATGAAGAGAAGGTTCTACAACCTCTTCGAGTTCTACCTTCCGACTACTCACACCTTTCGCGAGAAACTCTTTCTCTAGAAAGGATCCATTCTTGGCAACAAAAACCTTGCCCTCGGATCTATGATAGAAGGAATACCCAATAGTTTCTTTAGGGTATCCTATGAAGACGCAGTTTTCCGCTTTGGGTTCGAGTTTATACGGTTGAAGTTTCTTCACATAAACATTGCAACCCCAAACTTTAAGAAATGACAGTTTAGGTTTGTTTCCAAACCACAATTCATACGGTGTCTTTTCAACGGATTTAAATGGTGCCCAATTTAAAGTGAATGCAGTAGTTTCTAGTGCATAACCCCAAAATGACATTGGCAAGTCCGTCAGAGACATCATAGATCAAACCATATCTAATAAAGTACGATTATGACATTCCGACACACCATTTCACTATGGTGTTCCGACAGGTGTGAGTTGTGAAACTATTCCACTCTCTTTCATATGAGTGCTAAACTCGTAACTTAGATACTCACCTCCACGGTCGGACCATAGAAATTTGATCTTTCTATTATAATGATTTTCCACTTCACTCTGAAACTCCTTGAATTTCTCAAATGTTTTAGATTTGTGTTTCAGCAAGTAGATATAACCGTATCTACTCAAATAATCCGTGAAAGTACCTCGCACCGACACACTCATTGGACCGCACACATCAGAATGTATGATTTCCAATAAATCTGTCGCCCGTTCCATTGAACCGGAAAACGGCGTTCTAGTCATCTTTCCCATAAGGCATGGCCCACATGTATCAAATGATTCAAAATCAAGCGATTCCAAAAGTTCATCCGAATGGAGCTTCTTCATGCGTTTAACGCTAATATGACCTAGACGGCAGTACCACATATATGTGGATATATCATCATTAAGTTTAATCTTTTTAGCATCAACATTATGAATATGCGTAACACTATTATCGATATCCAACAGAAATAAACCATTCATCATCGATGCATGACCATAAAAGATTTCATTCATATAAAATGAACAACCATTGTTCTTGAAAGGGCATGTATGCCCCCATGTGTGGTTTTGGTAATTAATGACAATATTTATGGACTAATGTGTAAATTGAGTTTCACTTGTAGGTTTCTCCATTGGCATCGCTTGGTCCATGTTTTGGTCTCAAGGTTGGAAGATAAAGAAATGTCCAAGGGCTTTGTGCCCATTGGAATCATGAAGAAAGAAGGTGCTTGAAGGTCGATCAAGGCATGTGCAAAGAGTTGCATCAAGATGGATCAACCTCAAGTAAGGATGAAGAAGGGCGAGCTCAAGATGCGCCATCTCTAGAAGATCTCATGCTTGAAGCTTGCCATCCTCGTGCTCATGGAATGATGAAGACAAGTTCAAAGAAGAGGTTTCCCCATGGAGTATGGGGGAGCATTTTGCAAGTCTTCATCAAGCAAGAGCGAGCAAGAGCAAACATGAAAGGTGTTCCCACTATAGAAGAACAAGACGGTATACATCAAGTTCAAGTGGGACGCTCAAGGCAAAGGTATGTTGATAGGGCTTCTCTTTTGCCGGTCTTGTGTTGTTAGTTGGGAGACCGGGTTTAGGATAGATAGCCGTACTATCAAGAGGGGCTCTCAAGCGGGTGTCTCGTTTGCATCGTTCGGAGAGAGCTCAAACCTTTGCATTCATATCATCATCTTTCTTGGTTATTATTTGGTTCTTTTCCATGAGAGGATCTAGAGCTTGTGGTCACCATCATAACAAGCTCTAGCTCATCATCTAAGGATTTCACTTGCATATCTTATTGCGGTTTTTGATCTTGCGAGTTTTCCGGTTCCACACCTTGGGGGATACTTCACATATATATTCATGATATTTTGTTGGATTATATTCGTTGTTATCTTTCCAACAAAATTGGTTTCATCCCGTTTGGAGTTCAGATGCAAAAGTTATTGCGTTTCTGGAATTTCCCTGACCGGAAGTTCCGGCTTGCCACCAGAAGTTCCGCTAGGGCATTTTTGCCGCCGAAAGTTCCGGTGGAAGTTCCGGGTCTTCTTCCGCTCACGCTCAGTAACCTTCTGTTTTGAAGCGTTCTATTTGCCGGAACTTTGTCGGAACTTGCATCGGAAGTTCACCGGAACTTCCGGTCTGTTTTGACCGGAACTTCCGGTTGCGCTTCTGGAGCGGGCGTCAACGGTCTGATGACCGTTGGAGCCAGGCTGGGCGGAACTTCCGCCCAGAGCCGGAAGTTCCGGCCATGATTCGTTTTTTCAGTTTCTTGCTCGCGATTTTGACCGTTGGTGGTGCCAGAACTTTCGGCCTCCCATCGGAAGTTCCGGCCAGGTGTCGCGAATGCCCATAACGGGCAGATCTGGGAGCCCTTTAAAAGGGGCTCCTCTTCCCCTTCGTGGGCACCAGCTTTTCTTCTTGGTTCTTGGCTTTCTCTCTCTCCTCCATTATCAACCTTGAAGAAGCTTTCCCTCTCCCTTTCCCCTCCTATGATTCTTGCATCTTTTTGAGCGATTTGAGAGAGGAGATCTAGATCTACAATACCCCCATGTCAAATCCGTTCTTTGTGAAGGAATCATTGGGATCTAGATCTTGGAGAGTTTTGTGTTCTCCTCTTGTGTTCTTCCTCCCTTATTCCCCGATAGCTTTTGTAGCTTTGTTGGAATTTGGGAGAGAAGGACTTGCCCTTGCATTTGGTGCATAGGTTTGAGTTCTCCTCGGAGATTCGGCGAGTTCAAGCTTGTGAGCTTGTTTCTCTTGGGTTCCTTGGAACCCTAGGCAGTTAATGTGGTTGGATTGTTGAACTTTTGTGGTCTTGTTGACCTTTTGTGGTCTTGTAGCCTTTTGTGGCGTTGTTGGCCTTTTGTGGCATTGTTGGCCTTTTGTGGCTTTGTTGTTGCGAGCCTCCAATTGAGTTGTGGAGTTAGCCCCAATCTTGTACGGGTTCAGTGACTGCCCTCAAGCGTCCCATAGTGGAGCAAGTGCCTGCCTTTTGTGGTGCGCACTTGGGAGAATAGGGTGAGCCTTTTGTGGCGTCGGTGAGTTGCGTGCTTCCGCATCCGGGGTGAGGCCTTGTGTGGCGTTGGGTGAGCATCGAGCCACCACACCTCGAGGTGAGCCATTTGTGGCGTTCGGAGAGAATTGCGCCATCGCACCTCTCCAACGGAGACGTAGCTTCTTTGGAAGTGAACTTCGGGAAACAAATATTCGTCTCCGCGTCCATCGGTTATCTCTCAACCGAACCCCTTTACTTATGCACTTTACTTTGTGATAGCCATCGTGCTTGAAGTATTTATACCTTGCCATCACCTTGTTGCTTGTATTGCTTAGCATAGGTTGTTGGTGCACCTAGGTGAACTTAGTGGCTAGGTTTTGTGCTCAATAAATTAAACGTTAGTTTTATTCCGCATTTACTTGAGCCTACACCGTAATAATTTTAAAAGCCTGTTCACCCCCCCCTCTAGGCGACTTCCTTTGTATTTTCAGTTCTCATATTTAAATGAATAACCACTGCGCATCAAACATGATCCGGATACAATGTTCATGCTCAGTGCTGGCACCAGATAACAATTATTCAAATTTATAACGAATCTCGATGGTAAGTGGAGAGGTAGCGTTTTGACGGCGATCACATCAACGCTTGATCCATTGCCGACACGCATCTTAACCTCACCCCTTTCTAGCGGTCGCTTGTTCCGCAGCCCCTGATTCGATTTACAAATATTAGCAACTGAACCAGTATCAAATACCCTGCGAGTACTAGTCAAGTACACATCAATAACATGTATATCATATATACGTTTATTTGCCTTGCCGGCCTTCTTGTCTGCCAAATACTTGGGGGAGTTGCGCTTCCAGTGGCCAGTCCCCTTGCAATAATAGCACTCGGTATCAGACTTAGGGCCAAGTTGGGGTTTCTTTTTAGGCACGGCAACCGGCTTTCCGCATTTCTTTCCCTTCTGTTTACCCTTCTTGTCTTTCTTGAAACCAGTGGTCTTATTTATCATCAACACTTGATGTTCTTTCTTGATCTCCACTTCTGCAGTTTTAAGCATTGACAGAAGCTCGGGGAGAGACTTCTTCATGCCTTGAATATTATAGTTCATCACGAAGATCTTATAGCTAGGTGGAAGAGACTGGAGAACACGATGGATGCCTAAGTCAATGGGAATCGTTATTCCCAAGGACACAAGCTTATCGGCGTAACCCGACATCTTGAGTACATGCTTACTTACGGAGTTGTTCTCTTCCATCATGCAGCTAAAGAACTTTTATAAAGCATTGTAACTCTCTACAGCAGCATGGGTGTTGAAAATCATTTTCAACTCACCCATTGTATCAAAAGCATTGCCATTTTCGAAACGCTTTCGAAGTTCTGGCTCTAGCCCATACAATATGCCGCAATGAACTAAGTTGTGGTCCTCCTGACGAGTCTGATAGACATTCTTTTCCTCGTCTGGGGCATCATCGAACGGTGGGGGGCCTAGCGGCGCTTCTAGCACATATTGCTTTTGTGCAGCAGTGAGGAGAATCCTAAAATTCATGGCCCAGTCGGTAAAGTTGCTACCGTTCATTGCAAGTTTCTCCTTCTCCATGAACACGTTGAAATTAAAAGCAGGTGGTGCCATCTACAACAGAATTTATAAAGTTTAGACTAAGATTATGATATATTGAGTTCAATTAATCCAAATTAAGAATGAACTCCCACTCAAAAACGACATCCCTCGTGCCTTTTTGGTGATTACATGAACCAAATCCACTACACTAAGTCCGATCATCACGTGAGTCGGTGTAGCTTCAAAGGCGAGCATCGAATGGGCATCATATCTTTCATATGACTCATGCTTAACCTTTCGGTCTGTGTTCCAAGGCCATGTCTGTACATGCTAGGCTCGCCAAGTAAAAACCTTAGTATTCGCGTGTGTAACTGTCTTACACCCAAAATATGACCGTGGATCCAAGAACACCCGATCATCACGTGATGTCTTGGAGCGACAAAACATCACGATCCAAGAACACCCGATCATCACATGGTGTCTTGGAGCGAAAAAACATAATCGGTGCATACTTAAGGGAGAACACATTTTATCTTGATATCTAAATGAGGGATCATCTTATTATGCTAATAAAACGCCAAACAAGCAATATAAGATGCAACAAACATCACATGTTAATAAGTGGAATGATATGGTTCTTGCACTTGATCTCCACCATGTGCATCGTGGTATGATCCTCATCATTCCTTTATGTGTAAGGCCAAGGTCTATGGAACTTACATGTTATGTGTGTTGTAAGAGTATCGACTTATAATTCTACTTACAACATCACCATATCATGACACTAGCCCAGCAACAACCTAAACTAGACGCCTCTAATTTATCCATTGCAAGTTTTACGTGGCTTAGGGATTTCGAAGATAGAACCGTTCTTACCTACGAACATGAACCACAACGAGGATAACCAAATTGTTGACAACTCGTTGCAAATTAGATATTGACTATAATAGGAGAGACAGACACCCGCTAGTCACTTATGTAAAACTAGTTGAATGTCAAGCGTGGAATAGGTCTCACGTGCGAGGACATGTAAAGTTTGTCCGGGCCGCTTCATCCCACTATGCCACCAACATTCAAACTAAAACTAACAATCAATAAAATGATCATCATCGCCCACATACTCATATGTGTACTACCCGTGCAAAGCATCTACACATAGATCCGGCTCTGATACCACTATAGGGTTCGCAACATAGAAAACAAAAAAATTCCTATGATGGGAACAACTATGTACCAAGATCTATCTACTAGATACAAGCAACGGGCGGATATACATCCGTAGAGAACATACCCTTGAAGACCGACAAAGCTTAACGAGGTTGAACTCGTGGTTGATGTAGACGATCTCTTGTCGATCTCAAGATCGAGAGGAAGTCCTAGCGCCGCAAATCAGCGGTGCATCCGTGCTTGCACACACGTCCGAGGCACCGAGCAACCTCCGCCTCCTCACTCCTGCGATGCAGCGGAAGCACAACCCTTTCTTGCCGAATAGCCATCGGGAACATGTATCTCGCTAGTCCGAGACCATGGGGGATAAATACTAGAGGGGGAGAGATATCCTTCACGAGGAGGTGTGAGTGAGAGAGAGGGAGGGGGCTCCTTTTATAGGAGGAGGGGGAACCCCAAGGGGGTGTCCGGCGCATGGGGATGCCCCCTTGCCCTCTCTCCATTCATGTGGGTGGAATCTCCACTCACAAAATGCCCCTTCAATTTTCTCCACTCAAAATCCCACTCAAATTCCCACTAAATTTCCACCAAATTTAATGCAAACTCTCATTAAATAAAACTCCTTTTATTTATTCAAAATTTTGTCAATTACTTTAATTAAAAACATTCACATATAACCCCTTGCTAGTATTTCATTTCACATGCAGAAACACTTTCTGTAATTTCACCCAAAACCAGTTTCGGTATCTAGTGAAATAAATTGTTGCGCTTGTTATTCTTTTTAGCATGAAACTATTTGCTCCAAATGGTGTCTGTGTATCTTAAGTGTGTCACCCTACGGTTCACGAATAACGCGGACATGATCGAGACCCCTCTCAGATCAATAATCAGAAGTGGGACCTAGAGATCCATACTGACTCCCACACATTCAACGATGACTTTCTTGTGATCGTGAGAACCTTTTACGCTAGTATCTTAATCCCTTTGTCTCGCGATATATTACATGTCTGAGATACGATCATCGGTATCTCCAGACCTAGTTTGATCTCGTTACTGATATGTACTCTTTTCTCGTTCCCGTGATATAACATTCTAGTGATCAAATCACTTTCTTGCAAGCTAATCAATGTGATATCATCGAGAGGGCCCACAGCATGTCTATCCGTCATTGGGATGAACAAATTCCACTCTCGGTCCATGGGACTCAACATAACACTTTAGTAGTACTGAACCTATCTTTATAATCACCCTGTTATGGTGTGACGTTTAATGTTATCAAGATACTCTTCTAGTGTTAGTGATTGACATGATCTCATGGTCTAAGGATTAGGATCACTTCGTATGTTGTTATAGCAATATAAACTTAATGACTTTGATCGTAATATTATACTTCAGATGAATGTTCATCACACCATTCCAACAATGTTGTGACCTCGTTATTAACAACATCCAATGTCCATGATCAGGAAACCTTGATCATCTTGTCAATCAACGAGCTAGTTTATGAGAGAGGCATAACTAGTAACTTTCCGTTTGTTTATTAAACACACATGTATTAACGTTTCCGTATTAATACAATTATAGAATGCAAAATAAACATCTATAATATACTTGGAATATACATAATAACCACTTTATTATTGCCTCTTAGGACATATTCCCTTCAGTCCGCACCCGTCCTCCATCCGCTCCTCCGTGAGAATTCTGACAGGGAAATTCCTTCCCGGAGAGGGGAGATCGTCGCCATCAACACCGTCATCAAGATAGACTTCATCGGGATCATCATCCTCCTCATCTCCACCAGCACCTTCACCATCACTCCGTCCCGCTGTAACAATTGGGTTGAATCTTGCATAGTTCTTTGGGGAAACTTTTCCGGTGTTGATTACTTTTGTAGTTGATGCTATTGAGTGGAACTATTGAATTATTATTCATGTTTAGATTGTTACTTATCATTATATCATCTCTGATCTTGATTCATATGATGTCTCGTGAGTAGTTCATTTAGTTCTTGAGGACATGTGATACATCATGTTGTTAGTAGTGGAATTGTGTTGATAAATAGTCAATGGTTTGATATTTAAGTTGTGGTGTTATTCTTCTAGTGGTGTCATGTGAACGTCGACTACATGGTACTTCACCATTTATGGGCCTAGGGGAATGCATTCTGTATTTGGCTACTAATTGTGGGGTTGCCGGAGTGACAGAAACCTAAACCCCGTTAGGAAACCTTTGCACAAGGGAGTGTAGGATCTCAAAGTTTAATGTCGTGGTTAGGTTTTATCTTAATTACTTTCTTATAGTTGCAGATGCTTGCAAGGGGTATAATCACAAGTATGTATTAGTCCAAGTAAGGTCGGTACATTAGAATAGGTTCACCCACACAATACTTATCCAACCAAAGAAGATTAATCAACTATATGAAGTGAAAGCACTTGATAGTATTCCCATGTGTTCTCGAGAACTTTTGATCCTTATAAGTAATACAACTGGCTTGTACTTTGCTGAAGAAAGGATTGGGCCACTTGCTGCAATTATTAATATTGTCTTTTATTTACTCGCACTTTATTTATTTGCATTATCAAAAACCCCTAAAAATCTGCTTGCTAGTATTTATAGTGAATTCCTGATCCAAACCACTTGTCAACACCTTCTGCTCCTCGTTGGGTTCGACACTTTTATTTATTAAAAGTACTACGATAAACCCCCTATACTTGTGGGTCATCAAGACTATTTTCTGACACCGTTGCCGAGGAGTGAAACGCTATTGAAGAGTGAAACTGGTAAAGGAAATTTCTATTGTGACCATTGTTTTTATTTTTGTTTGCTACTTTGTTTCCAATATGGATAACTCACTTAGTTTCCTATTTCGGAGAGCTACTACCACTGCTAAGGTAGTAGATGAACCACCACCTGTTGAGTTAGATCCTTTTAAAATACCTACAAAAATTGTTGGTCGTGTTATGGATAACTACTATTTTGAAGATGGAATTGTCCATCCAGGTGATCATTTGTTTTTTATACACGAATTATGTGGGTTGTTCAAGTGTGCAGGTATTACAACGGAACAAGTTAAGAAAAATTTGCTCTCTATATCATTGAAAGGCAGGGCTGAGGAATGGTATAAGCTGCTGAAGAATGGCCGATCTATGGAATGGGAGGAAATTGTACTCTCTTTTATTCTAAATTCTATCATCTTAGTGAGATTCATAAAGACCGGAATCAAATATATAACTTTTAGCCTCGTGATGGAGATAGTACAACCCAAACTTGGGGGAGATTGAAGTTACTAATGCTCAAATGTCCTATTCATGAGCTCCCTAATAATAATATTATTAATAACGTCTATGCAAGGCTTTCTCTCCATGATAAGGATTTATTAGATGCTTCTTGTGCTGGATCATTCACACGTATAAAAGAAGAAGCTAAATGGGATCTTCTAGACCATATTCAAGAAAATATTGTTGGAATTATGCCCTAGAGGCAATAATAAAGATGTTATTATTATAATTCTTGTTCATGATAATGTTTATATTCCATGCTAGAATTGTATTAAGCGAAAACTTTAATACTTGTGTGGTTTGTGAACAACACCGTGTCCCTAGTACGCCTCTATGGACTAGCTCATTGATCAATGATGGTTAAGGTTTCCTAACCATAGACATGAGTTGTCAATTGATAATGAGATCATATCATTGGGAGAATGATATGGTGGACAGACCCAAACTAAGCGAAGCAATTAGATCGTGTCACCGTGTTCGTCTTTGCGAAGCTTTTCTTATGTCAAATATTGTATTCCTTAGACCATGAGATAATACAACTCCCGGGTATCGTAAGAAAGCTTTGAGGTCATCAAACGTCATCCTATGAGAGGGTGATCATAAAGGTGTATCTCAGGTGATCGGAAAGTATCTGTTGGGTTGTATGTATCGAGATGGGATTTGTCCCTCCCAAGTCGGAGAGATATACTTCAGGCCCACTCGGTAATCGATATCAACACCGCTTGCAAGCATGTGGTTTAGGATTTAATCACAAAGTGATATCGGATTACGGAACGAGTAAAGTACTTGCTGTGAACGAGATTGAACTAGGTATGACGGTACCGATGATCGAATCTCGGGCAAGTAAAATATCGCGAGACGAAGGGAATATATATATGGGATTGATTGAATCCTGGCATCGTGGTTCATACTATATGATCATCGATGAATGTGTGGGAGTCAATATGGGTTTCCAGACCCCGCTGTTGATTATTGGTAGAAGATCATGTCTGCATATTCTCGAACCCGCAGGGTCACACACTTAACGTGTCTCGACGCTAGGATAGATTGGATAATTGGTTTATGAGTTTTTGTTCGGAGTATCGGATGGGATCCGGGACATCATGAGAGGTTCCGGAGTGGTCCGGAGAATAAGATTCATATAAGGCGGCAGTTTTGGAGTTGAATTGCTCGGATTAATCGGTATTGCACCTAAGCTTCTAGAACCATTCGGAAGGGACCAACGTGGCCCCACCTTCCGGGAGGGGCATGGGCCTATGAGGGAGTGCCCTGCCGCATTGGGCCAGGTCACAAGGCCCCAGGGCCCAGCCAAGAGGGTTTTAAACTCGAGATAGAGCTTCTAGAAAGGGGTTTCCTTGCCCCCACCTTATCCTTTGGGGCCCGGTTTGGGATTGGGGAGGGCTGGGGCTGCGCCCCTCTATATAAAGAGGGTGGGCGCACCAACCCCCACACCTTCCTCCAACCCTAGCCGCCTGCGCCTTCCTCTCTCCCTCCCGATTGTTTGTGGCGAAGCCTGCTGCAGAAATTCTCCACCATATACACGCCGCCGTGTTGTAGATCCAATCCGCCTCCACCATACTTGCTGGTCCAAGGAAGGAGGAGACATCGAGGTCTGCGTGTGCATCTCACGGAGGCACCGCCACTTGTGGTGCTAGATCGGATCGGATCGCGAGGAGGAGAAGCGAGCACGACTACATCACCCACGCCGATTTAAGGCGTTCACTGTCTTGAATCTTCAAGGGTATGAAGATCTAATCCAATCTCTCTCTTTGTTTGCATCTCCTAGATTAGATCTTGGCTTTCCCTCTGTTCGCATCCGTAGAAAATTTTGATTTACTATGCCGCGAAACCCATCAAATACTGAAGCATGGGAGAATGACAAAGGAAGAAAGTCAGGTATAAATTATGATTATGAATGCATTAAATATTTTATGGGAACTGATGACTTTCATAATATTAGTACTGAGTATGGTCTTGATTCTCAAAGTATTGCAAATTGTTTTAAAGTCTTTGCCTCTTATATTGAAATTCCCAAAAAGGAATGGAACAAGTATCATGCACCTTATAAAGATATTGTTAATCATGTTCCAGCTAGAAATACTGAAGTTTATACTGTTGATCATATTTTGCATGGACCTTATATTGAGAAAATACCTTTTCCTGCTAAGGTAAAGGAACATTCTATGATAGCTAGTGTGGTTAACAAAAATACAAAGGAAGCCATAGAACCTGATGAACAAATAAATGTTGAACCCGCAGTAGCAATTGTGAAAGACCTTGTCACTAAAAATGTAGAAGATGAGCACATTATCTTTTGTGAAGATGCTTCTAATATTGTTTTACATCCTAGTACAACTAGGAAAGCTAGTGTTAATGTGCTTTCTATTAGAATTGGTGATCACTTCTATTATGGTTTATGTGAGAGTTCAAGTGCTATTTCTTATGAGCTTTATAAAGAAATTATGCATGAAATTGGTCCTTGTGAACTTGAAGAAATTGATGTGGTTATTTAGCTTGCTAATAGGGAGACCATCTCCACTATTGGAATTGTAAGAGATGTGGAAGTTCTTTGTGGTAAGACTAAATATCCTTCTGATTTTCTAGTACTTGGTTCAGCAGCTAGTAAAACTTGTCCTATCATTTTTGGTAGACCTTTCTTGAACACTTGTGGAGCTATTATAGATTATAAGAAGGAGAAAAATTTAACTAAATTTGATGGAGAATCTTATGAGTTTAATTTTTGCAAATTTTCTAAAGCTCCTTATGGAAATGAATTGCCTAATGAGGATTTAAGAGTTGAACAATTTGCTTCTATTGATCTAGTTTTCAATCTTAAACCTCTTTTTGATGATTTAAAAAATGCTTATTTGTATGATAAGAAGGTTTTATCTGATAGTTATATCATTAATTTTATCCATGATGCTGAAAGTTATTATGGGAGAGGGAAACATGGTTTTATGCATCTCAATAATATTAAGTTTCTCCGCTTTATGTTGAATGTTTTGGTGTTGCACTTGTTTTGCCTTCCTATGCTAGTAGCCTTTTGTTTCAATAAATTGTTTCCTTTAAATATTCCTTTGCATAGGAAGTGGGTTAGACTTAAATATGCTGTATATTTGATTCTTGATGCTCTCTTACTTCAATCCATATTTCCTCTATGAGCATCATTGAAATTATCATGCCCATCTTAATGGCTATAAAGAAAGAGATTTTGGGAGACAACCCATTTTAGTTTGCTTTCAGTTTATTTTTGTTTGTTTGAGTCTTGGAAGTTATTGCCTTTGTTATAATCTCTCCTTATCCTTTTTGTTTGGTTTTTGTGTCAAGATTAGCCTCTAATGAGAGGGAGGTGATATGTGGGGAAGTTGTTGTCCAAAAACAGATTTTTGTGCTTCATTGTAAAAAACTGTGAAAATCCCAGTACGTTGGATTAAGCTATAATTTTCTGTTCTTGTGCCCCCAAGTTATTTTATAACTTTCGTAAGTTTTCAACTTTTAGATTTGAGCAACATAAGATCCTCGAAAAAACCAGTCTTTACCTGCTGGTCTGTTTTGACGGATTTCTGCCTTTTTTGCATTTGCCTCTTAAATCGATTTCCTTTTAAATTATTTTGGTATTTTGAAAGGAGTTTCCACAGTAGCTTATGTTTTGATGGACTTCAGTTGAAATTGAACCCAAAGATTTATTATCTTGCATACACTAATGTTGCTAATGAAGATTGTGTGAAATTTTGTATGAAAGAAAATTTCAAGTGTTAGGAGAGAATGATGTAAGGAGATGAAGAATGGTAAAAGGCTCAAACATTATATCTCTGGAGATTCTTATAATGAAGATATTGATATTATTAAAGTGGTGACTCCGGAAGAATTCATTAAAGACCAAATTCAGGAACCTGCAGTTTTCGAATAGGTAATAGTTCTGGTAAGAAAAGGTTCGTGGAAAACTTTCCAATTTATATTTGCGGTTTTTATTTTATATGGAAGATGATGAGTCGAAAGAGGGAAGGAAACGGATCCCGGGTGGCCCACACCACCCTGTGGCGTGGGCCCACCTGGCCGTGCCACTAGGTGGTGTGACCACCACGGAGCCCGTCTCCGTCCTGTTTTCTCCCAGTACCTTCCTTTTGTCGTTAAACTTCGTGATATATAATCCCCCGGACCCCCGAGGTCCGTATATCGTGTTCTCGTCATGTTTTTTGTTTCGATCTATTCTGTTCAGATATCTTTCCAGTGTTCGTTTTTTCGGAGGACTATGAGCTGTGACGCCGGCGCAAGCTCCTTCGCGATCTTGAGCAAGGAACTTTCATTAGATGGGTGGAAGAAGAAAGGATCACAGCTAGACGTTAAGACATGGATCGGAGCGTCAAGGAGGAAGTAAAGAACATGTCAGCAGGCATGAAGGGATAGATTGCTGCGGGATCAAGGGCAAGAAACACTACTCTTGTAGGGGCAATTAACATTGGACGTGCTTTTTCTCATAATATGCAAGGGATGATGACCTTAGTTCCAGACCTCAGCTCCTGCTCTGCGGCAGTGGAAGCCCTTTGAGCCGCTGATGATTTTTGTGATAAGTACTGAGTCCTGATTAGAAAGGTGAATATACTTCAAGAGGAGAATAACAGACTTTGCAAGATGCTTGTGGCATCCCGCAAAAACCACTACTAGAAAATCGCGTTATTTTTGTGCATTGCATCATCATGACCGCATGCTCATGTCATCATGCCATATTGCATTTGAGCATCGTCATCATCTTGCATTTGTTTGCATAAAACTATTTTCGAAAAGCCTGTTTTTGTTTTCTAAACGCCCCGTCTTGATTTCAAATTAAACCCCGGGTCTCCGGAATATTTTGTTTCGTCTACCAACGGTTTGCAAAAGCCCCGTTTCAAATAATAAAATATTTCTTTTATTTTTAGGAGGCAGCCCTTGCCCAAAGCCCCGACCGCCACCTCAAAATTCCTAAAACTACCCAATCCTAGTCTACCCAAACCACCTCCACCTCACCCCAACCTATCCTGCGCCCACATCATCCGGCCTCTCTCCATCCAATCAACCACCGCCCCCGCCTGACAGGCCCCCGGGATCCTGCCGCATGGGCCCCGCCTCGACTCCCACCTGCCCATCCCAGACGCCCCACCACCACCCGACACCTGGCCCCACCTCCGTAGCGTGACCCCACTCCCACCTGCCCATCCCGACTGCATTGCCTCCCAACCCGCCTCTACTCTCCTCTTGCAAGCCACCGCTGAGCGAGCCACCTCGCCTCTCCTGACCTCACCGCCTCGCTCGCCCTCTGAGCTCCCATGAGCGCCTTGTCCGCACCTCCTCGAAGCCCGCCTGAGCCGTCAGGCTGCCGTCTTCCCTCCGTCTCCCTCTTCCGGCCACCGCCAGGCACTCGAATCACAGGCGTGCCTCCGCCTCGAGCGTCGCCACGTACCCCTCGGAGGCCTCGCCTGTGCCACGTCGCACGCTCGCTGACCCTTCCTCGGCCCGCCTCTGGCCCCGATCTTCCTCTGTCCTGCTCGGATCCCGGCCACCGCCACTCGCCGGGTGCTCGGCGACTCGGCCGTGTCACCAAGGCTTTCGAGCCCGACCCGAGCCCCGCCGCCTGGTCCTTCTCCTCACTCGAGCCTGCTCTCCGCCGAGCGCGCGCCATCGGCCTCCTCGCCCGGCACCGCCTGCAAGCCCCCTCGCGCCCCACCTCGCAGGACCAGCGTGCCTTGCCTTCCCTCCACCGGGCTCTGTCTCATCCGCCACACCTGCCGCCACTGAGCCGCCCCTGACGCCCTCTGCTCACGCCTCGACACCGCCTTCCGGCCTTCCTAGCTCGTCAAGGTCAGAGGCCACCCGAGCCTGCTGCGCGCGTGCCCACTGTTGTTAGCGATGTGTGCTTGGTCTGTCTCCTGTATGTGCTCCGTCGTCAGTGTGTTGAAGGCCTGGAACTTCCAATTTTCAGTCAAGAGGGCTGTTTTGGGTGGCGTTTGTTTTAGGTTAGCAGTGTTGGTATTGCTGACTAGAACCCTCTCGGCGAACAAGAGATCCAAGTCGGATAAGTACCCGAGAAGCCGCCCGAACATCCGGTCCTAATTCCAAGTTCGTCATCGACCACCGAAGCCGCGGACCCTCGGGATGACAAGTTCTCCACCCAAGGGCGACAAGACTTTCTTCACGGATTTCAAGTACCCCGACATGGAACACCAAGGTCTACCTCATGGATCCGAAGACCGATCTTCAAACCCTCCGAAGCCACCAAGATCGCCATGGAACGACAAGCACTTCACCCCGGACGCCAAGTCCGACCCTACCGCGGACCCGACAAGGTCTTCATGACGACAAGAACGACATCGACCAGGGCGAGTCCGATGCGCCCCCCGATGCCACACCAAGTCCTTCTTCCCGGAACGCCAAGCTCTTCATCTTGCAACCGACCTTCGAAGACCGATCCCGTCGAACCCTGAACCCTGAGACCGAACCCCGCACCCCCGGAACCCCAAGATGTTCCGAACCCAGATGTGTGACCCCTTTCTCGAGCCCTATTTTATAAATGTAATATCAAATTGTTGCATATTAAATTGTTCATGATTGCATTCATACCATGTGCATTTGGGGCATTATGCCAATTCACCTCATAATTAAATATTGAGACCATATGAGGCTTTTCTAGTCTTATATTGGTCCCATTTAAATTTGGGTAGCGAACCGGTGCTACCTTTTGCCTTGTTAATGCAACATTTAAAATGCGGGCTATCTAAATAACTTGAACCACTTAATACTTGTCGGGACCCCGGTTTCGCTTAATATTGCCTAATCGCATCGCATCTTTGCCATGTCATACATCATACATGCATCATGCCCGATTTTCTACCGTAGTATTAAATAGTGCATCCGGGTTTCTTCTAGTGCTTTGCTTCTTCATGGATTAGGCCGATGAGTTGATGCGAGTGACGCCCATTCTTCGGATGAACCTTCGGCAATGTTTTTCAGGCGAGAACCTCCCCCTTTCTACCTATCTTACTTTTATAGTATTTATTCCCCATGTTGATCTATTGCTATCTGTGTTGCGATGCTCTAGTTTTCGTACCCGTGATATCCCTTGCAGCCTTATATTGCCTTGGACACATCCTATTACCTATTGTTTGGTAGATAGTTGGACTTGCGCGTCGTAGTCGCTTGCTCAAGTGTGTCGTCCAAATCGATACCAGATTGTTGGAGTATTGCCGCATGCTTAATGTTGGAGATGATCATGGCTTTAATTATTGTTTAATAACTAAAATTGAAAGTAGGTAAATGCAGAGGTACCGGTGGGTAATAGAAAATATTTGGATTTTAACTCACCTTTGGTGTCCCGGGACCCGAGTTCTTGACACCTGTTCCGAGATCGAGCGCGCTAACCACAGGTGGGGTGTGTGGGCACCCCCATCGATTAGTACCTGATTTCAAAGTATTGTACCGGGGGCCACAAGTAGTTTGGGGCTTTATTACTATCATGTACTTATGCCATGTCTTACTGCTTTATTTACGATTGTGCGAGGAGCACCTGTACTGTTTAGGATTGCGGAGTGTTTTCGCGGTATCGACAAGCCCAGTCACACTTTCGGGTTCCCAGTCGTTTACAGCCATTGACACAAACCCTGAGTCCGTCTCGGAGACCGGCCGACTTCGTTGCGGGTAGCTTAGTGGGGTGGCCCCCATGTACTCGCTTTGGGTCTGGGAAACGTCATGACTTAGGCCCCGGCGACATACCGATGTGTGTATGTTAACTGATCTGGCAAAAAGGGTCGAAGTGCGTGTGGATACTTTGGTGCACCCCTGCAGGGTTAACTCTTTTCAAAAATCCGTGTCCGCGGTTATGGACGACTTGGAGCACAGTTCTCGATCATAGACAACTATAACTAAAGTTTACTATTATAATTTGACGTGTATCCGATATGACTAGTAATCAGCTTCACTACAATGGAATGGCTAAATAAAAGTACCAACAACTGCTGGGTTTGGGATGTCTCATGCTAATCGTATCTGACTAGTAAGTGTTGCAACTACAACGGAATGGTTAACTAAAACTGCCTTCGCTTATTATATCGATGACCATCTATACCGACTAGCAATTCTGCAACGATAATCGAATAAATAAAGCGCCAACCGTGAGTTCCTCGGTTGACTTCCTCGTTTGGTCTCGAGGGGAAATACCAGATGGGTATGTTTGGTGGTAGTATCGTTGGATCCGGATAGGTCTTTCTTGCCCTCTCTCGATAGCCGCCATTATATCGAGTCTCTATAGGTTGTTTAGTGCATGCCGCTACGCCGATCCACCATACCTATGTAGGCGAGGACCGCGAATTCTAGCCGCCGTGTCTTGGCCTCAAGATCGACCGCTCTCTTTTTCCTTTGCCCTTTGTCGGCACCCCTTTTGTTTAAGCAGGTTTTGAGATCGACGTCGTTAGCAGGGTTACCCTTCCGGCTTGGCCTGGGCAGGGTTATGGACGCCATTGATTGTTCTTCAGGGCTCTTAGCCCCATTTGCATCTTGTCCGTAGTCGGACGCTGTATCATTTTAAAGGTGATTTGAATCTTTGGTATTGTATATTTGTATTCTTGACTCTTTGAGTCACTGTTGTATATATCTGTTCTGTGGATTCCATCGTGGACTATTGTGTAATGGTATTACTTTGTTTTCCACCCGCACGAAAGTGCCTGGTGGGCACCTTTGAATCGTTTCTATGCGGGTTTGGCGGGAATCGCTGAAACTTGCATAGGGACGATTCTGAGGGTGTTACAGAGTGGTATCATAGCTCAGCAGTTGCGATACCCCACAAGTCCAGCCTGTAGGATAACCTAGCTAATGGCCGAAGTAGAGTGTGAAAACTATTTTTGAAAAATCGGTTGGATAGTTCTGATTAGGTCTGATTTTACTCCTTACCCCTCTGCTGCTCTCCTCTCACCTCTGCGTGTTTTGAATCCGCTCTCTTCTCTCTCTTCGAGTCCAGGATTTCTCGTGGTTGGGTTCCATCGCACTTCGTGGTTTCGCTTCGTCCTTTGGTAACGGTGTTGCTACATCTGGTCTTCATGCTATCCGAGGAATCCTTCGTCTGGTGGACTTCTCTTTGTTCCTTCTTGTGCCTTCCGGTGCTTTCTGACGCGACGACATCATCTACGCCAGATCCGATGCAGAGTCTGCATCACTCCTTTGTTCCTGAACCTCGATTGTCGAGATATTCAGTCTGATTCCGAGAATGGTTGCACACTTTTCTACTGATTGTGCAGAGTAATAGTTTGGGTGCGTGATGGATTGGCCCCCATGCCGACTACTTACTCTATTCGCTTGTGTACATTGAAGTGGATGAGAATGCATCGGTTCCCTCTTTCCATCGAAGCTAGAGGTGGCTTTATTTGTTGATACCTCTACCTTCAACCTTTTGTTCCCGGAGTGTTCTCTCGACGATCACGGACAACGACCTCTTGTTAGTGGTGTCGCGAGGATCTACACGATGCGAGAAGATTCAGATCGCCGCCCTTCTTCCCGGTACCATGAGGCGGATCTCGAGGGCGAGATCCATTGTTAGTGGTGTCGAATTGTGGCATCCCGCAAAAACCACTACTAGAAAATCGCGTTATTTTTGTGCATTGCATCATCATGACCGCATGCTCATGTCATCATGCCACATTGCATTTGAGCATCGCCATCATCTTGCATTTGTTTGCATAAAACTATTTTCGAAAAGCCTGTTTTTGTTTTCTAAACGCCCCGTCTTGATTTCAAATTAAACCCCGGGTCTCCGGAATATTTTGTTTCGTCTACCAACGGTTTGCAAAAGCCCGTTCAAATAATAAAATATTTCTTTTTTTAGAGGCAGCCCGCCAGTCTGAAGCCTGACCGGCCACCTCAAAATTCCTAAAACTACCCAATCCTAGTCTACCCAAACCCTCCACCTTACCCCCAACCTATCCCTGCGCCACATCATCCCGGCCCTCTCCATCCATCAACATCAACCACCCCACCTCGCCCCCCCCCGCCCTCAAGACGCCTCCCCAACCCGCCCTCTCCTCTCCTCTCTCCTCCGCTCTGGCCAGGTATGGCCACCGCCACCTCCTGGCCTCTCCACGCCTTCGCCTCGCCGCCTTACTGAGCTCCTCATGAGCGCCTTGTCTCACTCTCCTCGAAGTCTGCCGTGAGCCGCCAGGCTGCGTCTTCCTCCGTCGTCTCTTCCGCCGCCGCCAGGCACCTCGAATCCCAGCGCTGGCCGCTGTCCTCCGCCTCGGCGTCGCCACAGACTTCGGATGCCTCGCCAGGCACGCCGCACGCCGACCTTCCTCGGCCCGCCTCGGCCCCGATCTTCCTCTGTCCCTGCTCGGATCCCCGGCCGCCACCGCCACCCTCGCCGGTGCTCGGCGACTTTGGCCGTGTCACCAAGGCCGCTGCTCGAGCCCGACCCGAGCCCCGCCTCCCCTGGTCCTTCTCCTCCGCCCGAGCCCGTCTCTCCGTCGAGCTGCGCCACAGGACGCCGCCATCGGCCTCCTCGCACCGCCTGCAAGCCCCCTGCGCCCACCTCGCAGGACCGCTGCCTCGCCGTCCCCTCCACCAGGGGCTCTGTCTCCTCATCCTCCACACTGCCGCCACCGAGCCCGCCTCCTGCCCTTCCTCGCCTCGCCGACACCGCCTCTGTCCCGGCCTTCCTAGCTCGTCAAGGTCAGAGGCCACCCGAGCTTGCTGCGCGCGTGCCCACTGTTGTTAGCGATGTGTGCTTGGTCTGTCTCCTGTATGTGCTCCGTCATCAGTGTGTTGAAGGCCTGGAACTTCCAATTTTCAGTCAAGAGGGCTGTTTTGGGTGGCGTTTGTTTTAGGTTAGCAGTGTTGGTATTGCTGACTAGAACCCTCTCGGCGAACAAGAGATCCAAGTCGGATAAGTACCCGAGAAGCCGCCCAAACATCCGGTCCTAATTCCAAGTTCGTCATCGACCACCGAAGCCGCGGACCCTCGGGATGACAAGTTCTCCACCCAAGGGCGACAAGACTTTCTTCACGGATTTCAAGTACCTCGACATGGAACACCAAGGTCTACCTCATGGATCCGAAGACCGATCTTCAAACCCTCCGAAGCCGCCAAGATCGCCATGGAACGACAAGCACTTCACCCCGGACGCCAAGTCCGACCCGACCAGGACGACAAAGGTCTTCACGACGACAAGAACGACATCGAGCGGTGGAGTCCGATGCTCCGACGCCACACCAAGTCCTTCTTCCCGAACGCCAAGCTCTTCATCTTGCAACCGACCTTCAAGACCGATCCGTCGAACTCGAACCCGAGAACGAACCGCACTTCGGAACCCCAAGATCTTCCGAACCCAGAAGTGTGACCCCTTTCTCGAGCCCTATTTTATAAATGTAATATCAAATTGTTGCATATTAAATTGCTCATGATTGCATTCATACCATGTGGATTTGAGGCATTATGCCAATTCACCTCATAATTAAATATTGAGACCATATGAGGCTTTTCTAGTCTTATATTGGTCCCATTTAAATTTGGGTAGCGAACCGGTGCTACCTTTTGCCTTGTTAATGCAACATTTAAAATGCGGGCTATCTAAATAACTTGAACCACTTAATACTTGTCGGGACCCCGGTTTCGCTTAATATTGCCTAATCGCATCGCATCTTTGCCATGTCATACATCATACATGCATCATGCCCGATTTTCTACCGTAGTATTAAATAGTGCATCTGGGTTTCTTCTAGTGCTTTGCTTATTCACGGATTAGGCCGATGAGTTGATGCGAGTGACGCCCGTTCTTCGGATGAACCTTCGGCAATGTTTTTCAGGCGAGAACCTCCCCCTTTCTACCTATCTTACTTTTATAGTATTTATTCCCCCTGTTGATCTATTGCTATCTGTGTTGCGATGCTCTAGTTTTCGTACCCGTGATATCCCTTGCAGCCTTATATTGCCTTGGACACATCCTATTACCTGTTGTTTGGTAGATAGTTGGACTTGCGCGTCGTAGTCGCTTGCTCAAGTGCTGTTGTGTGTCGTCCAGTACCACAGTTGTTGGAGTATTGCCGCATGCTTAATGTTGGAGATGATCATGGCTTTAATTACTGTTTAATAACTAAAATTTAAAGTAGGTAAATGCAGAGGTACCGGTGGGTAATAGACAATATTTTCATTTTAACCGCTCACTGGTGTCCCGTAGGACCCCGAGTTCTTGACACCTGTTCCGAGATCGAGCGCGCTAACCACAGGTGGGGTGTGTGGGCACCCCCATCGATTAGTACCTGATTTCAAAGTATTGTACCGGGGGCCACAAGTAGTTTGGGGCTTTATTACTATCATGTACTTATGCCATGTCTTACTGCTTTATTTACGATTGTGCGAGGAGCACCTGTCGCTTAGGATTGGAGTGTTTTCGTGATCGACAAGCCGATCAGCCACACTTTCGGGTTCCTCGTTTCTGACCATTGGCAAACCCCGAGTCCGTCTCGGAGACCGGCCGACTTCGTTGCGGGTAGCTTAGTGGGGTGGCTCCCATGTAGTTGCTTTGGGTCTGGGAAACGTCATGACTTAGGCCCCGCCGACATACCGATGGGTGTATGTTAACTGATCTGGCAAAAAGGGTCGAAGTGCGTGTGGATACTTTGGTGCACCCCTGCAGGGTTAAATCTTTTCGAAAAGCCGTGTCCGCGGTTATGGACGACTTGGAGCACAGTTCTCGATCATATACAACTATAACTAAAGTTTACTGTTATAATTTGACTTGTATCCGATATGAATAGTAATCAGCTTCACTACAACGGAATAGCTAAATAAAAGTACCAACAACTGCTAGGTTTGGGATGTCTCATGCTAATCGTATCTGACTAGTAAGTGTTGCAACTACAACCGAATGGTTAACTAAAACTGCCCACTGCTTATTATATCAGGATGACCATCTATACCTGACTAGCAATTGCTGCAACGATAACTGAATAAATAAAACTGCCAACTGTGTGAGTTCCTCTGTTGACTTCCTCGTTTGGTCTCGAGGGGGAAATACCAGGATGGGTATGTTTGGTGGTAGTATCAGGTTGGATCCGGATAGGTCTTTCTTGCCCCTCTCCGATAGCCGCCAGTTATATCGAGTCTCTATAGGTTGTTTAGTGCATGCTACCGCCGCTTGATCCACCATACCTATGTAGGCGACCGCCAATTCTAGCCTCGCTGTAATCGGCCTCGATCGACCGCTTCTCTTTTTTCCTTTGCCCTTTGTCACCCCTTTGTTTAAGGTTTTGAGATCGACGTTGTTAGCGGGGTTACCCTTCCGCTTGGCTCAAGGTGGTTATGGACGCCATTGATTATTCTTCAGGGCTCTTAGCCCCATTTGCATCTTGTCCGTAGTCGGACGCTGTATCGTTTTAAAGGTGATTTGGATCTTTGGTATTGTATATTTGTATTCTTGACTCTTTGAGTCACTGTTGTATATATCTGTTCTGTAGATTCCATCGTGGACTATTGTGTAATGGTATTACTTTGTTTTCCACCCGCACGAAAGTGCCTGGTGGGCACCTTTGAATCGTTTCTATGGAGGTTTGGCGGGAATCACTGAAACTTGCATAGGGCCGATTCTGAGGGTGTTACAATGCTGGAGGATTTTCTCACTCCGATCATGATCACACCACCACTACCGAAGGAGTAACTCGTCATCAGGTTTTGGCATCCCCTTAGTTTGTTCCAAGCTTGGGGGAATGCCGCGGTATCACATCATTATCTTTCATATTTTTGCCCTTTTTAGTAGAGTCATATCATGAATAGAGAAGTTATCATATAGGATGGTTTGCATTGTGGAAGTATATATCCTCTAGTTGGTTATCTATGTATCCCTTGGTGTGAGTGTCGTTATGGAATATTAATGAGAAGTTTTATCATTTACTTTTTGCACATCTTATTTTAGTTTGCAGTTTCTGTTATATGATTGATCTTGTTGTTAGTATTGGTATCACTTTGGGAACATCAAGTAAATTTAGTTGGTTTTGGCAAACTTAGCTTTGGTCAGTAGCAACACCACTTTGAGGATTTAAAGGAAAAGAGAAAAGTACTTGCAGATATTTTTATATTATTTTCTTTCTTTCTTGATTGGATCATAAGCTTAGTATTCCCCAAGTTAAGATCTTTTGTGTTTCCAAGGAAGATTGCATGATTGTTTCTATCACATGTATGTTTGTTTGTTTCCTTTAACTCTTATGCTTGCTACCCAGCCTTGCTAGACAAAAACCTGTACTGAGAGTGAATGCTTCTCGTGCATCCAATCCTTCACCCAAAACCTATGGCATTTGTGTCCACCATATCTACCTATTAGCATTATTGCTATTCCAAGTAAATTCTTGAGTTTTATCTATCTTCCGAATTAAAATTATTTGTTATGTGAAAACTAGTGATTAAAGCTCTCACGAACTTGATGGCACACCTTATTTTCTTGCACTTAATAAACTTGAATAATTGTGTCATCTATGTTTCCTATATGCTTGCAAGTTATAGGTGGGGAGTTAGCAGAACCATGCTGTCATGGGGAACTCTTTCAACCAATGTTAAGGAAATCGGTAATCGTTAGCTGCTCGGTTGGCTTGGGAGTAGTGATTAATCGGAATTCGGACGATTAACTGATTTAATCGATCGGCTATTAATCGGTGCAGCCTACAAAAATTAGCACCTAAAACACGAATGAATCCTCATACTTAAGCTCCCGGGTGAGATCCTTAAGGCGCTCGAGCTCTTGTATCTGAGGTCTGATCGGCAACTACGAGGAGCTGGTCAACAACGACAAGGAACTAGTTGGTGATGGCTGAAATAAAGCTCCTGGAGGCGGGGATTGAACGGGAGCTTCACAAAACCTATTTCATTGGTGCGGGCTAGCGGATAGATGGACGATATGTGTTGATAATTTTGCAACTTTTTTGACCAAGTGTAGTGATTAATCGGGAACATACCTGGTAATCGGAGTGTCGGACCTATTAATCGGTCTAAACGATTAACACAAAGGATTAGTGGTAATCGACACGGTCAGGTCCCTAGTAGCGATTAATCGGCCTATTAATCACTGATTCGGCCTATTTTTTGAACAGTGCTTTCAACACATGTACATATCTATCCAGTTGATATCATGATCTTTTATTTACGGATGTCGGCGGTGTGAAATAAAAGGGGAGCTTGTAAGTTCACGGAGTATTATATATGTGTTAGAGAAACGCCTGGGCGGCTAGCCTAATACATGCCTAATCATGGTGGAAACTTGCAGCATCACCATAATGAGCAATCGATGAAGCATATTTAGAAAAAAATATAGAAAAATAGAAGAAAAAATAAAAGCACCATGCTCATGGTAATAAAAAGATTGCTGAGATGCTCAATGTCTGTTGCCTTGTCATTTTGATATGGGATAGCTCCTGTGTCATGGGGCAAGGGGTACCCCGTTGACGGTTCTCTATGATACACATATACTTACAATGACAAGGACTTGCTTGTGACTAAAGTTGAGTAGCATGAGGAACAACCCTCGTACTCAAGGGACATGAGGTTTACAACTTATGATTTTTCAACCATATACTTCATATTTGTTTCAATTTAACCTTAATCATCTCAAGATGCTTATGATAGGGGCAATGAGAGCTCGAAGCTAGTAAGTACCATAATTTTTTGGAAGCTCTTTATGAAACTTGAAATCCCTGCTTCCCTCTGTGAAGGGCCATTCTTTTACTTTTCAGTTGAGTCAGTAAACCTATTCCTTTCTATCTCCAACAAGCATTTGAGTTATCGTGATTCAATCATCCATATGTTGATATATTCAATCTTGTTTCTTATGTTCCTTGCTTTGCACAGTGCTCTTATCTGAATGAATATTATTTTGAAAACTATCATTGTAAAAAGCCCATTATGTTTGAGAAAAAGATTCCTGCCTTATGAACTTCATTATAAAAGCTTTGCTTAAAACTAAGCATGATTTGTCAATTGTTCTCTGACCAAGAACAAAGTTTGCCATTACCAATTATGATTTTCTTTATGCATCTTTATTGTGACTCTCATACTCGTTGGAAGTTAAGTTATATAATAGTAAGTTGCTTTCTATTCTGATTTGTGTATTAATAAATGTGATGCTTCTTGTCCGTATTCTTTTTATCGACATTTCACTCCATAAACATGTGGTCATGTTTACTGAGCTCAGTTTTTGCTTGTGGACAAGCAAGGTCTAAGCTTGGGGGAGTTGATACGTTCATTTTGCATCACTATTTTATATCATAATTTACTGTTATTCATTGATATATTTATATTAAGAGGTGATACTTATATTATTTCATCTATTTTGCATGTTGGATGACTCTTGGAGGATGAACTGCCGGAGTCAGGATTCTAATGGAAAAAGTGGTGTCCAAATGCAATATTCTCGAAGATTAGAAAATTCCAGAAAATATATGGAAATACCTATTTTTTCAGAAAACGAAGGAAGCCAAAAGGGAAAGTGGAGATGGGCCACAGGGGGCCCACAACACCCCCTAGCGCGCTCCCTAGGCCGCGCCACCAGGTGGGCCCACCTTTGGCATCGCCCTTTCGCCTATATCATTGCCCTGAAACCCTAAGACTCGGAGGGCGACCACAGAAAGATTCCACCGCCTCTGCGGGGCGGAAACTACAGAGAAAGAGCTCTCCGGCAGGTAGAATTCCTCCGAGGAAATTCCTTCCCGGAGAGGGGAGATCATCGCCATCAACACCTTCATCAAGCTAGACTTCATCGGGATCACCATCATCATCCTCACCATCAGCTCCACCAGCACCATCACCACCACTCCATCCCGCTGTAACAATTGGATTGAATCTTGCACAGTTCTTAGGGGAAACTTTCCCGGTGTTGATTACTTTTATAGTTGATGCTATTAAGTGGAACCATTGAAATATTGTTCATGTTTAGATTGTTACTTATCATTATATAATCTCTGATCTTGATCCATATGATGTCTTGTGAGTAGTTCGTTTAATTCTTGAGGACATGGAAGAAGTCATGTTGTTAGTAGTGGAATTATGTTGAGAAATAGTCAATGGTTTGATATTTAAGTTGTGGTGTTATTCTTCTAGTGGTGTCATGTGAAAGTCGACTACATGGTACTTCACCATTTATGGGCCTAGGAGAATGCATTGTGTATTTGGCTACTAATTATGGGGTTGCCAGAGTGACAGAAACCTAAACCACCATTAGGAAACCTTTGCACAAGGAAGTGTAGAATCTCAGAGTTTAATGATATGGTTAAGTTTTTATCGTAATTACTTTCTTATAGTTGCGAATGCTTGCAAGGGGTATAATCACAAGTATGTATTAGTCCAAGCAAGGTCGGTACATTAGCATAGGTTCACCCACACAACACTTATCCAACGAAAGAAGATTAATCAATATATAAAGCGAAAGCACTTGACAGTATTCTCATGTATCCTCGAGAACGTTTGGTCCTCATAACTAATACAACTGGCTTGTCCTTTGCTGAAGAAAGGATTGTACCACTTGCTGCAATTATTATTATTGTTTTTTATTTACTCGCACTTTATTTCTTTGTATTATAAAAAAATCCTAAAAATCCGCTTGCTAGTATTTACAGTGAATTCCTGAATCAAATCATTTGTCAACACCTTCTGCTCCTCGTTGGTGTTCGACACTCTTATTTATTAAAAGTACTACAATATACCCCTTATATTTGTGAATCATCAAGAAGGGGGCTCTTGATGAGGTTTTTCTTATTCTTAGTATCTAAGCAGTTAGCTTGACATTCGGGTAGTACCTAGAGTGCCTACGCAATGCCACTCTGTTTAGGGCCAACAACGATACAGAGGCAGAGGCTATCGCTATTCTATAGTTCTTTCGGCCATTAAAAGCAATGCTGCTCTTTGGTCGTTGCAGGGGTGAAATCTTTTAGTGCTATAATCATGTGAGAGTAGGTTTTATTTTGAGTCTTGTTACTCCTTGTAATATGAACTCTTAATTTCTTCTTAATCATGATACATGCAAAGATTTTGCTTCCATTTTAAAAAATACCTAGAATTTCAACCAACCAAATACGAGCCTGGTCCATCACGAACAAGGGCTGGTAGGGGACAGCTGCTTTTTCCTTAATTTTTGAAAATAATATGTAATTTTAGAAATTTATAGAAATAATACAACCAGCCTAAACTTCAGCGAATTTATTGATTGACCCCGATCAGCTGATTTGTTTGGCCCAAACCGACCAGTCCCAATTGGTTTCTTATTTTTGTAAATTTTCAAAACTCCATACTATTTCCTAAAGTAATAGGAAAATACTATATTATTTAACAAAAATTAGCGGAGCGCGCGGCGACACTCGCAAAGCAAGCAATTTGTCTAAGAGGGAAACAGAAATTAGCGGAGTGCCGATAGCACTGGCGATGCGCTTCTAAACTCCATTGGCTGTTATTACCTTCTTGTTTCATGATGCTGACAGAGAAAGTTATAAAGACCGAAATGACAAGATCTGAGGACTGACAATGATAGTTCGAGTCTGGATGGTGATAAAGAATTGACTTGGTGACTCGTGATTTGGAACAGTGACATGCAAGCGGGGGTGACTGTACATGAAGATTCATGGTCCTACCTTTCAGGGTGACTGCACATGAGATATTCATGGTCGTATCTTTCAGGGTGAAAACCCATGGTCTGGCCTTAATTGATTATGTCTAGCAATGGTCTTGTTGAAGTTATTGTTTTGAGAGCGTGGACTTTCTTCAGGATGATAACCTACATCTTTGATCGGGCGATGACAGTGTTTGTGCACTGTTTTCTTCTTGGAGGTATCGTTTTTAGAGAAACGGGACTTCTGATGCTATCTTGGTGGTGGTAGTACTGCTATTTTAATAAATAAAACACTGTAAGAAGACTTTTTTTAATTCTTATTTTTTTAGCTATATGGATCATATAGTCGCTGTGACAATGCGTTGTTACAGAGCCTATGATATCCTCTAATATTAATATTAAACTAGCACACTACCCGTGTGTTGCAACGGAGATAAAAAATTCACCATTTTCTTTTTACAAAATTTCACCGGTCTAAATAAGTGCAAATCACTCCAGTGCTAACGGTACAAACAAAATGAACTTTCGAACATCCACATGATACAAAATTTTCACAAATTCTATCAACCATATATAATATGAGGGGGACACGATCTCTAGCGATGATGTGTTGTTATTTCTCTGTTGGTAGCCGCCCTTCTCCAAGGTGGATCACTTGGCACTCTCAATGCAACCGCCTTTATTGCCAGGGATCCAATGTTCTTTTTTTTGTGAGTTTTACCAGATCCAAATGAATTTGAGAAATTCTGCTTTTCTATTTCTTATTGAAAAGTTGTGCGAAAAATACAAATCAAAATTCAAATTGGATCAAAAAGTGGCCCATATATTTTCTTCTGTGTAAGCTGCTCTTAAATATCTCTTAGCAGAAGCTGACCCTGCATACCGAGTGTGGATGAGATGGCCTAGAAATTGTAACCGTATAAAGCGACAGACAAATCGAACAAAAAAAAGAGAAAAATCCGATCTTATCTGTTCGTCTGGTAGTCCCCATCCGTATGACCCGCACCTCTCTCTCGAGACCCCAAAGCTACAGTTGCCGTTGACGCCGCCAACTCCCCAGCGTGGCCCGGTTCCTACCCTCCGGCCGGGACGCCGGAGTCCTTGCCATCAGCGCGGTGCATGCCCCCGCTTCCAAGCGTTCCTTGTTGGAATTTTGGCCCAAATATTCTAGCTCATTTTCTATTTTAATAATTCCTGAAAATCCTAGAGGCCCATGTGGCCCATTCATGCAAGGCAAGAGGTGGGACAAATGTTTAGTCCCACATTGCTAGTTGAGTGGAAGTTGGACCAGCTTATAAGGAGAGCTCTTCTACCACTTGGTAAAAGGATGAGAAGGAGAAGGAGAGAGTTCCACACGCGCGCTCCTCCTCCTCGCTCGCCTCGTCACGACGCGACGCGCGCCGCGGGTTGCGGAAATCTCACCGAGCCGAGCTTTATTTTGCCACGCATGAATGGTATATCAACAATTTATTTTGGGAAAGCCGATGCATCGGCTCTTTGAGATACATTGCTATCGGCTCCTGGAGCATCGACTTATACGAAGGTAGCATCGACTTATACGAAGGTAAAACGTTTGCTTTAAATGGACGTTTAATACGAGTTAAATGTGCCTGCTCGTTTCATCTTCTGCATCGTCTGCCTTCTCCTCTGCGCCTATAAGAGAGAGAGGTCGCGCCTCCTCTCAGGTGTGCTGTTACACATCCCTTGCCTCGAGTTCCAGAGCACTGCGCTACTTCCATCTTCCCCATCCCGTCTTGCGGCGTGCACCGCGAGCCGACAAGAGGGCCTCCGAGACCCCGCTCGAGTCCCGTGACGGGAGAAGGGCGATAAGGTTTTGGGGAGCGCTATCGCAGCGACATCGCTTCGCCACGGACTCCTTCACAGATAGCGACGTCTTCCCGCGAGGACTTCTTCCCGACATCGCACTCTCTTCCTCGACGACATGGTCAATGACGGTTCCAACACCGGCGGTTCTACTGCCATCGCTGTACAACTTCTGTCTCAATCTTGTTCTGATTCTATCCAGAGTTTTATGCCTTGTAGTTTGTGTGGCTATATGCCTTATTTTGTATTCGCTATTTAACATGATTAGTATATTACCTTTTATTCTAGTCATGTTTTATCTAGCGTTTATTATGGGTAATTCGCTTGGTAAATTGCTCTATTTATCAACAATCCAAAAACCTTATTTCAGGCAATTTGCCCCAAGTGGCTTTGTTGCTTCTATGAAGCCACCTGTGTTTGAAGGTGTGAATTACAAACGGTGGCGTGCGAGAGCAGTGCTCTGGTTTCAGACCATGAGCTGCTATAACGCCATCTATGGCGCACCTGAGGGGGAACTTAATCCCGCTCAGGAAGAGGCGTTCCAAAAACTTGATACTACTTTCAAGGCTGCCTTGATCAGCATCCTTGGCGACAATATTGTCGATTCATATCTGTCATTCAGCAATGGCAAAGATATGTGGGATGCCGAGAGAAAATTTGGAGTCTCGATCTCGGCGATGAACGTATGTCATGGAACAATTCTATGACTACAAGATGATTGATGACCGCTCCATTGTGGAGCAGGCTCATAAGATACATCACTTGCCAGGAGCTTGAGCACTTCACTTGTGTGTTACCGGACAAGTTTGTTGCGGAGGCATCATTGCCAAACTTCCCGTCATGGAGGAATTTTGCTACTTCTCTGAAGCACAAGAGACAAGAGTTCTCCGTGACGGATCTCATTGGGACTCTTGATGTGGAAGAGAAGGCGAGCAAAAGACACTGCGTGCTCGAGGTACCGAGGGAGGTTCTAATGCCAACCTGCATGTAAAGGAACTTCCAGCCTTACAAGTTCAAGAACAAAGGCAAGTTTGATGACAAAGGAAAGTTCGATGGAAAGAACAAGGCCTCATACCTACCGCTTCAAGAAGAAGATCGATAAGAGGAAAGGTGCTTGTCATGTGTGCGGTGATCCTAATCATTGGGCTCTGCTTGTCCCAACCGCTTTGACAAACGCCAACATGGGAAGAGCAAGAAGATCGCTAATGTTGTCATGGGCGACGTTGAGATGAAAGATGTTGGGTATGGTATATTACCCATCGTTCTTTCATTATGTTATTCTCCTGATTGGTGGATTGACACGCGCTAATGTACATGTCTGCTACGATATTTCCATGTTTTCTTCATATCGTCGAGGGACTCAAACCGTCTTGATGGGGAACGGCTCGCATGCTTCATTCATGGTGTTGGTACGGTCGATCTGAAGTTCACTGGGAAAGACTGTATGCGCTGAAGAACGTGCATCATGTTCCTCAATTAATAAAAATCTTGTTAGCGGATCTCTTACGTGTCGAGATGGCTACAAGATTGTATTTGAGTCCAATAAATTTGTAATTTCAAGTATGGAACCTTTATTGGTAAAGGCTATGAATGCGAGGCTTGTTCCGCTTATCTCATCGACATTTGTAATAAAGTTGTTAATCATATTTACACGAACTTTGAATCAAATGTCTGGCACTCTCGTCTTTGTCATATTAATTTTGGTTGTATGACGCGACTAGCCAAAATGAATTTAATCCCTGATTTCACAACTGTTAAGGGATCTAAGTGCCAAGTCTGCGTGCAAGCTAAACAACCTCGCAAGTCACATACGACTGTAGAAGTGAGAAATTTAACACCACTAGAGCTCATACATTCTGATCTTTGTGAGATGAATGGTGTGTTGACAAAAGGTGGAAAGAAATATTTCATGACTTTGATCGATGACTCTACGAGATATTGTCATGTGTATCTTCTGAAATCAAAAGATGAGGCTTTGAGTTTCTTCAAAATCTTTAAAGTCGAGGCGTAAAATCAACTTGATCGAAAGATTAAGAGGCTTAGGTCTGATCGTGGTGGAGAGTATTTTTCCAACGAGTTTGATTATTTTTGTGCGGAACATGGTATAATTCATGAGAGGACGCCTCCCTACTCACCCCAGTCAAATGGAGTAGCCGAAAGAAAGAACCGTACTCTAACAGATTTGGTTAACGCCATGTTAGACACATCGGGTCTTTCTAAGGAATGGTGGGGGGAGGCATTATTGACCGCGTGTCATGTCCTAAACCGAGTTCCCACAAAGAACAAAGAAATTACTCCATTCGAAGAATGGGAAAAGAAAATACTAAAACTCTCTTACTTACGTACTTGGGGTTGTTTGGCAAAGGTTAATGTACCAATCCCCAAGAAGCGCAAGCTTGGACCAAAAACCATTGATTGTG
This sequence comes from Avena longiglumis, assembly GCA_030063025.1. Taxonomy (NCBI): domain Eukaryota; kingdom Viridiplantae; phylum Streptophyta; class Magnoliopsida; order Poales; family Poaceae; genus Avena; species Avena longiglumis. The sequence goes on from CP125977.1 coordinate 504,123,693, forward strand.
TTTTTCTGGGCTATGCTTTCCATAGCATTGGTTATAGATTCTTGATAGTAAAATCTGAAGTATCTGACATTCATGTCGGTACAATCATGGAGTCGACTGATGCGACTTTCTTTGAGGATATATTTCCAATGAAGGATAAATCTAACTCATCAAATCCGGAGATACCTAGTTCATCTAATCAGGAATTTGCTATATTCTCTGAACCTATCATTCCGATTGAACACTCTGAAAGTCCTAAGGAGGATGAAAATGAAATTCCTAAAAGGAGCAAGAGACAAAGGACTGCAAAGTCTTTTGGTGATGATTTCATTGTGTACCTTATAGATGACACTCCCACTTCCATTTCAGAAGCTTATGCATCTCCTGATCTCGACTCTTGGAAGGAAGGCTGTTCATAGTGAGATGAATTCCATCTTAGCTAATGAAACATGGGAGATCCGATCGTCCTTATGGGTGCAAACCTGAGGATGTAAATGGGTGTTCAAGAAGAAACTAAGGCCTGATGGTACTATTGAGAAGTACAAGGCAAGGCTTGTAGCCAAGGGTTATACCCAAAAGGAAGGTGAAGACTTCTTTGACACTTACTCACCTGTAGCAAGGTTGACCACCATTCGAGTACTACTTTCTCTGGCTGCCTCACACGGTCTTCTCGTTCATCAAATGGACGTTAAGACGGCTTTCCTAAATGGAGAGTTGGATGAGAAAATCTATATGGATCAACCAGATGGTTTTGTAGTAAATGGTCAAGAAAGAAAAGTGTGCAAGCTACTGAAGTCTTTGTATGGTCTTAAACAAGCACCTAAGCGGGTACGAAAATTTGATAAAACCTTAACCTGCAGGCTTTGTTGTAAACGGCGACAAGTGCGTATACTATCGCCATGGTGGGAGTGAGGAGTCATCCTTTGTTTGTATGTTGATGACATACCGATTTTCGGAACCAACCTTAATGCAATTAAGGAGGTCAAAGATTTCTTATCTCGTTCCTTTGAGATGAAGGATCTGGGAGTAGCTGATGTTATCCTGAACATCAAGCTATTGAGAGATGATGATGGTGGGATTACATTGCTTGATCCACTATGTGGAAAAGATTTTGAGTCGTTTTGGGTATAGCGACGTCAATTTTTCTCCTACACCATATGATCCTAGTGTGTTGCTTCGAAAGAATCGAGGAAATGCTAGAGACCAACTAAGATACTCTCAAATTATTGGCTCGCTCATGTATTTAGCTAGTGCCACGAGACCCGACATCGCCTTTGCTGTAAGCAAACTCAGTCGATTTGTCTCAAATCCAGGAGATGATCACTGGCATGCTCTTGAGAGAGTTATGCGATATCTAAAAGGCACTGCGAGCTATGGCATACACTATACCGGGTATCCAAGGGTACTAGAGGGTTATAGTGATTCAAATTGGATATCTGATGCTGATGAGATAAAGGCCACGAGTGGATATGTTTTCACACTTGGTGGTGGCGTTGTTTCTTGGAAGTCTTTCAAGCAGACCATCTTAACGAGGTCAACTATGGAAGCAGAACTCACGACACTAGACACGCCCTTTGTTGAAGCGAGTGGCTTGTGAACTCTTGATGGACTTACCGTGGTTGAAAAACCTATACCGCAATTCCAATGAACTGTGATAATCAAACTGTGATTATTAAAGTGAGCGTTCTAAGGATAATATGAAGTCCTCAAGACATGTGAAGAGGAGACTGAAATCTCGGAAAATGAGAAACTCGGAGTTATTGCATTGGATTATATCCAAACATCTAAAAACTTGGCGATCCTTCACAAAGGGTCTATCACGCAACGTGATAGAAAATGCATCAAAGGAGATGGGTATGAGACCCACAATTTGAGCTTTCCATAGTGGTAAACCATTCTATGTGATCGGAGATCCCGTGAATTAGAATTGGGAAACAAGCTGTTGGTTAATGAGAGGAAAGTATCCCTACTTTAATAAACACCACTCCATAAAGATGCAATACTTTCCTATTCTCGCATGGCGGTCGATTTATTATCTTAATGTGTTCTAAGTGGCTTATTCTAAGCAAAGATGTTGTCTGCGTAACATCTTTTGAAGAACACACCTATATGAGTCTCGTTAAAAGCGTCGCGATCTATGAGAGGGGTGCTCTCTAATAAACTCATGAAAGGTCATGGAGTATGACGTATAAGCTCCACCTGGGAAGTCCCAGTAGCCCAGATGTCGGTCAAGACTTCGTGTGAAGCTAGATTGCAGCAAACTTGCGTTCAAGGCATAGTCCCTTTGTACAAGTCGCAATCTAGTGTAGCATAGAATTCTAGGTGGAAGTTCAACTTAACAGTCTCCACTAAAGTCAGTATATAAACAGTGTTTTGAAACCAAAGGGATTACATGTGCCTCTGGGATGCAGTGGGGATTGTTGGAATTTTGGCCCAAATATTCTAGCCCATTTTCTATTTCAATAATTCCGAAAATCCTAGAGGCCCATGTGGCCCATTCATGCAAGGCAAGAGGTGGGGCAAATGTTTAGTCCCACATTGCTAGTTGAGTGGAAGTTGGACCAGCTTATAAGGTGTGCTCTTCTACCACTTGGTAAAAGGATGAGAAGGAGAAGGAGAGTTCCACGCTCCTCCTCCTCCTCGCTCGCCACGCCACGCCTCGCCTCACGTCCGCTGGCCATGGTTGCGGTTCTTGAGTTGCTTGAGTTCTTGCGGAATCTCGCCGAGCGAGCTTTATTTTGCCACGCATGAATGGTATATCAACAATTTATTTTGGGAAAGCCGATGCATCGGCTCTTTGAGATACATTGCTATCGGCTCGAGCATCGACTTATCTGAAGGTAGCATCGACTTATCTGAAGGTAAAACGTTTGCTTTAAATGGACGTTTATCTGAGTTAAATGTGCCTTTCGTTTCATCTTCGCATCGTCGCCTTCTCCTCTGCGCCTATAAGAGAGAGGTCGCGCCTCCTCTCGGTGTCTTACACATCCCTTGCCTCGAGTTCCAGAGCCTGCGCTACTTCCATCTTCCCCATCCGTCTTGCGGCGTGCCGCGGCCGGGACAATGAAACCTCGAGACCCCGCGCTTGAGTCCCTGCGGAGAAGGGCGATAAGGTTTTGGGGCGCTATCGGTATGACTACTCGCTAATCACGGACTCCTTCACAGATAGCGTCTTCCCCGACGAGGACTTCTTCCCCGACATCAGCACTCTCTTCCTCGACGACATGGTCAATGCCGGTTCCCACACCGGTTCTACTTACATCGCCGTGTACAACTTCATCTCAATCTTGTTACGATTCTATCGAGTTTTATGCCTTGTAGTTTGTGTGGCTATATGCCTTATTTTGTATTCGCTATTTAACATGATTAGTATATTACCTTTTATTCTAGTCATGTTTTATCTAGCGTTTATTATGGGTAATTCGCTTGGTAAATTGCTCTATTTATCAACATTCCTATCTCTCCGAAGCTCCTCCATGGTTCTCCCTTGCGCTTGGCCAAACTCCATGTTGCTAGCATCTGAAGGTGACCCCATGGGCTCGTCTGCGTATCTCCGGGGTGGGATAAGGTAGCTCACTCAAGGGTTGCCTCGCACATCCCAAATCCTGGATCACCTCGGGATGGGGTCTCGATGGCAACGATTGGTGGAGCTGGGGTCGAGGAACCGCGGAACGACACATGGGCAGCTATGGCGTTCGGGGATCTTGGGAGGCGGGCGTCGAGGAAAAGCGGTCTGGTCGAGGCGTCGAGTGCAGCCATGGAGGAGAAAGCGTGGTTCGGTGGCGTCGGCATAAAAGGTACATCAACTCAATTCTTGAGCACGCCCGACCCAATCGAGGTATCGTCCCAGCTTAGCTCGCTCCACCGCAGTCGCCGCCAACTCCTTCGCTGCCACCTCGTATATACTCGTGGCACGGACATCAGCCGTCAGGCCGAGAGATCACCTCCAAGCTCTTGCCAGTGGCCGCAGGGGATGTGACGAGGGAAGTGGCAGCTTCCGTAGGGTCGGGGTCTTTTTTTACAATGAACGGTTCAGGTTACTCAGCGGTGGCAGTGGTGTAATAGCTTCAAAACGCTACGGGCAAAACCGTCAAAACCCGGTAGACGGAAAATTCCGGTGTGCAACGAACGGTCCCAATCTTTTTAATAGTATAGATATAGATATATGCTCATTTAAAAAAAAATCCATGAATCATAATCTTCTACTCGCTTCTGTTATGGCGGCTCTGACGATGGTTCTACCTACCGTGCACAGGCGAACAAATTTTTTTTTTGTTATATAAACAGGCCAACAATTCCTTTTTTTTTCCTAGAAAAAACGAACAGCTGCGCTGTGCTTGCGATGTGGCCAGTGAATTACGCTCGTAGGAGCAATTGGCATGTTCGACCATGGAACGTAGCCTGCTTCTCAGGCCCAGTGCAATGAGGCCGAGCGGCCTGGGGAGTGCCCAGATGGCCCATTTAGGTTCGTGTCTTTTCCAGAGCAGGTCGTCGTTTTCTCGCCGTTGCAGTGATTTTAGCCGCCGTAGGAGCTCGCCGGAGATCACCTACACGCCGGCGCAGAGCCCAGGCACGTGCCTAGGGTGGAGGTACGGAAATTTTTCCCGTGGCTTGTCGCACTGGGGTTCTCGCTCCTGCATCCACTGTTGGGGTGCCACCTATAGGCTATAGCGTTCGGCGGAAAGGGGTAATGGTGCTCACCGGAGGGGTCGACGGAGGTCGCAGCTTCAAGAGGGTCCTCCTACACAGGAAAGATTCGGCTCGTCATTATGGCTGGCTGATATGGATCCATGGCCACTTCATTCCCTCTGCTACTGCCAGGATCGGGAAGGGGCGAAGGTCCAGGATTGGGGTGATTCCATCATTCCATGGATGAGGTAGTCTCCTTTCTCGCACAGTCCCGACGCTATAGCTCGCCCAGAGGATAAGGCAGCAGCTGCCGCACCGACGCACTCTGCGGCAGCAGGAATCCTCCACCTCCACGTGGCCGAGGTTAGTTTGCTCTTTGATTTGTGTGAAGGAAATGAGATACTGTACAATATATTACTTGCAAATGCATTCCAACTTTTAACTCAACATTTTTGTTTGATATACCGCTGTGCAAGTTTAACATATTTCTAAGGGTGTGATTAGTTCATCGCTGGGCCCAAGTTGTAATTGAACATCCAAGTTGAAATTAAAAGTCCCCATGCTGAATTTTGTTTGATATTATAATATAGGGCCAGCTAGGCTGAACACCAGGGCTATGCCTCAGAGGAAAAACTTCTTCATGCCAGATTAAACCTATGGTATGTGTGCTGATCATGCTCCTGAAATTGGGAACCATCTGTTCTTCCAATGCCCATTTGCTTCTATGTGCTGGCAATATCTCTGTCGTTCCTGACTGCCCCAACTAGTGGCTCGTTTGATTTCAAGGACATGCTTCTCAGCCCGAAGACACAGATTGATCAGCCTTTTTCTATGGATATCATTGTTCCTATTACATGGGCCATTTGGACTACCATAAATGCTTTTGTCTTGCAAGCAGTTCCACCTAGCTTATACAGATGCAGGAAGAAGTTCAATTGTTCAAATATGAATTGGCACTCCTGGTGTATAAGGCAACCAGGAAGACCCGTGTAGGCATGGATTCTTGGGTCAGATCTTTTATATAGCTTTGTGCTAATATCCCTAGTATAGATGTCCTACGACCTTGTAATAGCTAGATCCTAACTTTAGCTTTAGACTTTTACATACTTTTATTTGAAAATTAGAAAAAATACAGTGGGGAAACATACTGTACAGCTTAAAATAAATAGGACCAACCACAGTTTACATACACGGCAAACATAAATTTTCTAGTAAAATGTAAGATGGTTCACTACATAACACAATTTCAATCAACAACAAAAAAAGCCTTGCGTAAAGTAAACAAACATGCAAGCAATAGAAATGGTTGTGATTTTGCTCAGCCCTGCAGTACTGAAAATACTTCTTTGATTGCGGTGACTCTGCTGTAAACGTACTGCATTGCTGGACGATCTTTGGGTATATCCGCAGCACATAAGAGGCCAATCTTAGCGAGCTCGATGATGCAGCTCATTGTTCCAGCCATTGGATGATTTTCTTGGTTCAACATACTTCCTGCTTCTTCATTTCCATATCTGGGAACAATTCTAGGATCTAGAATACCTCCAATGTTATGAGGAAATGATTTTTCGACAAACTTGTAAAGGTTGAGGCCATCATTAAACATTTCATCAGTTGGATGCTTCCCAGTGAGCATTTCTAAAATGATGATTCCATAGCTGTAAACGTCAACCTCGGTTGATATTTTACTCCCAAAGCCGTATTCTGCAGTACGTGATTTTATTTAGACAGTCAATCAACACAGATGGGTTGAAACTTGAAACAGAAATACCACAAGAGTTTAAAAGAAAGTAAAAAACCTAAATATCTAAAAGACTATAATATATCTGCAAAAATAAACCATCTTATATTGAATTATTACCAGGTGCAATGTATCCAATTGTTCCTCTTGGCCCCACTAAGCTTGTCGAACTATGAGTGTCTGAAGAAGTATAAGTATGCAGGAACTTAGCCAATCCGAAGTCGCCAACACATGCACCCATGACATCATCGAGAAGGACATTGCTAGGCTTCAGATCACAGTGGGCCATAGGAGGCGTGCAATGGTTATGGAGGTAATCCAAAGCAGCAGCTATGTCTGCCACTATTACTATTCTTGAACCTAAACTCAATGGCCTTTGCGGATGATGCTCGTTGGGTGTTGGATGGAGCCAACTTTCCAGGTTTCCGTTAACCTTATATTCAAGAACAAGAGCTCTGAACTCATGTCCTGCAGGGTGACTTGTTGAGCACACAGTGATCACCCTTACAAGATTACGATGACGAGTGTTCCTCAAGGCCTCACACTCAGCAAGGAAGCTCTTTGTTGCTCCATATTGATCAAGTTTGAAAACTTTGATAGCAACTTCATGTTCTTCGGACTCAATTCTACCTTTGTACACAGACCCATATTTACCGCAACCAACTAAGTTGGCCACAGAATAACCATTTGTTGCATTCAATAAATCAGAATATGTGAACTTCTTTAACTCCTCGAAGGATGGGTTAGCTGCTTGTTTGACTTTCTTTCTCTTTTTCAAACTAATGACTCCAAGGCATGATACCAGGATCAGAAACAGAGCAACAGATCCTACTATCTTCAGAATCTTGGAAGTGTGATTCTGTTTAGGTGTATCTGCGTTGCAAAGTGGCAACTGTAGCAACGGGGTGCTGGCACATAACTTCGTGTTCCCTTGAACGAACACATTGCTTTCATTCTGAAATATTCCATCTGCTGGTACAGGTCCTTCGAGGTCGTTGAAAGACAAATTGAGAAGCTTCATAGACATAAAGAACTTCAAGAAGTCAGGGATTTCACCAGATAAGTTATTTTGAGATAGATCCATCACAATGATGCCTCTCAAATTCACAAAAGATTGAGGGATTCTTCCATGAAGAAGGTTCCCCTCCATATGGAGTGACTCCAAATGGACACACTGTCCCAAAGTAGAGGGTATTTGTCCAGACAGTTGGTTATTGGAAATACTCAGTGGACCGAGATTGATCAAGCTACCAATCTCCAGAGGTATCTGTCCAGAGAGTTGGTTATGAGACAAGTCCAAACCTTGGGAGAGGGTGGAAAGAGTAAAGAGCTCCTTTGGTATGCTACCGTCGAAGCTGTTACAAGAGAGGTTCATTTTGTCCAACCTTTTGCAGTCCCCTAAAGCTCCTGGGATTGGGCCACTCAAATTATTTTCCTGTAAATGGAGCTCACTCAATTGACTCAGATTACCAAGTGAAAGCGGGATCTGTCCGGAAAATCTGTTCTGGGACAAGCTTAAGACAAACAAGTTTGGAAGATTTCCAAGTGATTCAGGAAGATTTCCGGTAAGCAAATTCCGTTCCATGTAAAGAAGCTGGAGGCTTGTCAGGCTGTTTATGTCCCGTGGTATAGTGCCAGAAATGTTATTTGATCTTAGTAACAATACCTGTAAGCTCTTTGAAAGGCCTGCAATTGAACTTGGCAAGACTCCTTGAAGGTTGTTGGCATGCAAGCGTAAGTTCACCAGTTGTGTGCAATTTGTCAACGAGGATAAGAAAGACCAATCTCCTGCTTCAAGTTGATTGAGTCCTAGATTCAGATCGACTAGGCTGGGTAAAGTTCCAAAAGATGGAATAATGCCATGGAATGCATTGTTACGGAGAATGATCTCCTGAAGATTTGTTGTGTTGGCTAACGAAGTGGGGATTTGACCATGGAATTGGTTATCTCGCATATTCAAAGTTTCGATCCTTGGAAGAGTATAGCCCATGTTATATGGAAGCTCCCCTTCAAGACTGTTAGTAGCCATGCCAAGGTAAGTGAGTGCTGACATGTTGTAAAGAGAGGCTGGGACTCTCCCTGACAAAAAGTTATAGGTGAGATCTAGCATTTCCAGGTTTGGAATTTCACCTATACTCATTGGGATCCTACCTTCGAAATAATTATCTCCAAGCAAGAGCCAGCGAAGGGAGGAAAAGTTCCCTATAGAGGAAGGTATGGTGCCTGAAATATTATTTGATTGCAAGATAAGATATTGCAAGGGTGAGTTAATGTTGGGAAAATCAGGTATAGTCCCTGTAAATTCGTTTGCTCCTAGCAAAACCTTTTGAAGTGATGTACTGTTAAACAGTGCAGGAGGAATCTCTCCGCTCAGGTGATTGTTGGTTACAGCCAGAAGTTGAAGTGATGAACTATTGGCTAGGAGAGGCGGGACAGGTCCTGTGATGGTATTGTTCACAAGAACAACAGTGTGGAGAGAAGAGCTGCTCCCGAGCAAAGCAGGAATGTTACCTGTCAGGCTATTTGTAGCAAGGCGTAGTACTGAAAGGTTGCGGAGCGTCCCCAACCCTTCTGGGATGCCTCCACTGAGCATGTTGTAACCCAAGCTGAGCTGCTGGATATCTGAACATTTGCTCAGACTTGGGGGGATCACACCATGAAGGGAGTTGCTTTCAAGATCAATGATTTGAAGGCGGAAGCAGGAAGCTAGAGTGTCCGGGATCACTCCAGTAAGATAGTTTGAGCTGAGGTTAAGGTATTGCAGCCTACTCAGTTGGCCAATTTCAGGTGGGATTGGACCACTGAGCTGATTTTTTGGGAGGTGGATATTTGCAAGGAAAGTGAGGTTGGCAATGCAAGGGGGTATTTGGCCATTGAGACTAAGCGACTCGAGGTCGAGTGCAACGACACGAGACGGATGTCTCTTGCTGCAAGTAACGCCAGGCCAACTGCAGAACTGCAGCGACTCATTTTTCCATGAGGCTAGGAGCCCAGAAGAACCGACGAGATGGAGTTTGAGGCAATGAAGGGCTTGCAAGTCGGTGTCAGAATCATTCTGGACAGCCATAACACCTGATGAAGACGCAAGGAATGCCGCGAGGGAGGTGAGTACAAGGATCAGAGTAACAGAAGTTATGTTTCGACAGTTTTGTTTCTTCTCCATGGATGACGAGCTCGCCGCACACGAAGAAGCACGGCGGCGGCACCGTAGGGATGGCAAAACAGAAAAGGAAGGGAGGGTCGGTCTGAGACGTGTGCCGTTAATTTGTGCTTCTTTTGGTTTCGTAGAAGTTTGTGCTTCTCCTGTTGTATTTATTGCACCGTTCAATCTTGGGAAGTCAGCAGAGTTGAGAGAACGAGAGAAAAGGGGGAGGAAGTGAGGAAGGCGACCTCGTGTTGAATAATCAACCACGCCTGGTGCCAATCACTCACGAGCTTAGAGTGCGTTCTTCTTAGTATTCAACTTTCAGATAGTCAAATTAAGGCTAAAAAGACAGCCCAACTAACCCGATATGTTTATATTCAACCATTACAATTCTTGACTCCAAACTACATGATGTATGAATTAAGAAATCCAGAATAGGTCGGGTTGCAGTTCAATGGATTAACCACCCTAATTACTGTTACTATTTACAAGAAAATTGAGGCAATATTACCGTTAATTTTAGGTACTACTATATACTCCCTCCATTTCAAAGAATAAGTCGTTCTCGTTTTGCGTGTTTTTCCTTTGACCAAAAATTACTCAAAATATATAAAGATTATTGGTATAAAATTAGCATCATTAGAAAGTGTTTTTCAATATGAATCCAATGATACTAAATATACGCAATATAATCTAAATTTTGCTGCTTGATTTTTTTTGGTCAAAGTTCTTAGAATGTGTGTGCGACTTATTCATTGAAACAGAGGTAGTATTGAGCTTCGTATGACCCTAATGACTACAGGTCCAAGATTAGAAAAGTTCTGCCTTATCCAGTGTCAAATTTCAAGTTAGTTCAGACAATAGGTTTTAAACTGGCTCACTGAAGTATTAATATATTACACATAGAGACCGAAGTGTTAATATTATTTTTTTGAACTGGGTGAGCTTTATTAATTAGGCCACAGCGTTATTACAATCTCGCAATAGGTCCCAATTGCGCTGCAAAAAGCGGGTTGGGAACCCGTCCGGACCAGGGGCCTTTAGTGGGCCAATGTGGAACAAAGAATCGCTTATTTCCTTCTCTGAAAACGGAGCACACAGCTTGGCGTTCATTTCCTCATCCACGCGGAGGGTAAACAGATCAATCGGCTCCGTTGAATCCACACTGTCATCCCGAAGTGTTAATATTACACACTACATGCATAGTATTTTTTGGAAAATTTAGTGGAATTGCTTCTGTCATGCATTGCATCGTTCCAACACCTTACAACCAATTGAGTCTTGAACTACGTTAGTGTTCTTGTACAACCCCCAATTAGTGACCCCCTCGTTTGATGGAGTAGTAGTCATTTTCAATGCCTCCACCGACGTTTTTTTCTAGAATGGAGTACACCCTAAAAGATGTATTAATCATATAAAAGAAAGTGGCGGACAACACATAATACCATAAAACGGTAAGTTCGCTGCCAACAACAGGTGGCAACTCCTCGTAAACGAAAAACTCTATGATCCGTCCACCCACACCCGTGGCACGGCTTCTGGAAGCTAAGGTTATCAGTCTTAAAGAGACCCGCTAAGCCATCTATCAAACTCCTTTCTGATCTTCTGTCCCGATAGTCAACACCGCCAGAGTGTTGAAGATCACATCATTCTGATGCCTACACCGATGTCACCTCAAGACTTTTCCGCACCATATGTGAGAAGAAGTGAGCAAGTCCATGGTAGCATGAATTCCCAGTCAACAGAGGTTTATTTTAGGAGTCCAGCCAACTAAGCCTTCTCGACAACAAAGAAAAATTTAATATGGGGCATTATACAACTCGCATGTGCTGAAGCATTAGTACTGATCAGGTCACCACACACGGCTGAAATAGCACATCTTACCTGATTTTGAAACCATCTCCATGCAAAGGGTAGGCAATGGGACCATCGCACACGATTAATTTGACCAAAATGTTCACAGACAGAAAGCATTTGCGATGGTTTACTCTTTCCTCACGTTTCCTTGCCAAGAACTGTGTTGGTGAAATTGCACGTCGCAAACAATGATTTCTTTAAATTCGTTTGTGTCTTGTGGTTACATCACACACACATTTTGATTGACTAATTGTGTGTGTGTGTGTGTGTGTTTTTCTGGATGCCATCACGTACCCTTCATTATGTTGAATTGAAATAGATTTAAATCCCCGCAACACTGGAGCAGGTACATAGGATTGCTTAATCACATCTAAGAAGCATACTTAATCACATCGGAAAAAGTAGACACATAGATTCACCTGGTAGCATCATAATATAAATTTCTCATGATAACATCTCAAATAAACAGAATTTTGAAGAAGCAGACAACAGTAAATAATCTCACACATACGAGAGTATATAATATGCAGCTAGCGAACAATAAAACCTTGTAGACCATCTCCATGTAGGTCAGTCCGTATGCTGAGTTATTTGGCTGCAGCCAAGGCCAGTTTCCTATCAGGTATTTGGGTATTCCGATTCATTATTGGAGACTCATAAATACTGAATGAAAGCTTTTTGAGGAAAAACTATAGTTAAGATTAAGCATTTGATCTGTTCAAAAAAAAGATTAAGCATTTGAAAAGGCAAACTGTTATCCCTATGGAAAAGATTGGTTCTTATCAATTCAATACTCAGTAATATGATATTTTTATTCCAACTATCAAAAGGAGTCTTAGAACGATTGAATTATTTCTGTTCGAGATTCTTTTAGCAGAGTGGCAGTGAGATGAACAAATATCGATTGGCTAAGTGGAGTGTGGGTTGTCGCCCCAAAGATCAAGGGAGGCTGGGTAATCATGATCTAGAGATCAAGAACACAGCCCTTTTTGGTAAATGGATCTTCAAGTTTTTTAATGAAGATGGGGTTTGGTAGACCCTTCTTAAAAAAATATGTTGGTTCAAAAGCATTATCACATGTTATTTGGAAACCAAGGAATTCACATTTTTGGCTTGGTCTAATGGCAACGAAGAAACACTTCTTTTGATTCGAAACATTTTCGATTAAGAATGGTGCTGAGATCCGGTTCTGGAAGGATAAACGGCTAGAAAATGCTACACTCCCGGAGCAATATCCTGCATTGTACCCCAGGAGCAATATCCTGCATTGTATGCGATTGTACGTCACAAAGGCGACACATTTGCCAAATTTTTGGGAACCTTCCCCCCAAATGTGACTTTTAGGAGAGATTTGTTAGGCCCTCGTTGTTAGTTTCTTGGTAGCCCTTGATTCAACGCCTGGCATATGTCCAACTAACTAATGGGCATGACGATTTTTGATGGAACTTGACGAATTTTTGGTTTCTTCCATGTACAATGCTCTCAGTCAGTTGGACTTACCAGTTGATAGTAATAAGAAAATATATAAGATGAAGATACCATTAAAGAACAAAAAATTGATATCTTTGTTGAGGGTTTATTCTTACCAAAGATAATCTTTTTAGGCGGAACTGGCAAGGAAGTAAGACATGTGTTTTCTGTCATCATGATGAGACGATCAAACATTCGTTCTTTCATTCCACTTTTACGCGTTCTATATGGTCATTCACCCAAGCAACCTCAGGATTTGTATCGTTTAGTGTTGCCGATATTTTTGGGAACTGGTTACATGGGATAGATCACAAGTACCAGATTCTTTTTAGGGTGGGAGCGATTGCATTAATTTGGTCGCTTTGGTTATATAGAAATGATAAAGTGTTTAATGATAAAAAATCTTCTTTTTTACAGGTTATCTACCGGTGTACTGGTACACTCCGGACACGGTCCTTGCTGCATCGTGTGAACTGGTGCGACCTATTTGTGGAGGCATGTACACGGCTGGAGGATACATCACGAGATCTTTTTACCCGACATGGATGACGCAAAATCTCAGACTGGACATCCATCATCTTAGGCGTTTTACAATTTCTCATTCTAATATATAATTCGCCTATTTTGATTTTTTGTATGTTACGCTGAATTATGGATTGCATCCGCTGTGTGCATCTTATCTATGCAGGACCGGGTATAATACTTAAAACTCTTTAAGTAATAAATGCCCTTTATCGAAAAAATGTAGGTCTTATACTTGGATTCGGCCCCTTCAAGGAGGGCCTTTTTGTTGAAGAAGACGACAATGTAGTTTCTAACTTTCACCATCTTCTCTATTGGAAAAGATCACGATCGAACCGTAACCATAGTTGTGCATGTATACGATTAAGACCAAAACTATGGCACATAGGGTTCAAGAAGATTATAAAATATTTTATAAATGTAGATAGATTAATTAATTTACCTGTTCCAAGGTCATGCTAGCATTTTGCCTCAAGGAGGCTGACATAAATCCAACCACGGGTAGGGCAACATAAAAGCCACAAGAAATATGATCAGTCAGTTGATGGCACTGAAAAAAGCTACTACCTCCGATCCTAAATAAGTGTCGTCATTTTAAACTAGACTTAGTTCAAAACCGTGACACTTATTTAGGATCGGAGGGAGTATTAAATTAATTGTTCAGTACATATAATCTGGTTTTATGTGGTTGATAAAAAGTAAACTTATTTTTAAATAATTCAGCACACAGAATAGGTCTATTATCAACTATCTCATACATGATATATGGTAATGAACTAGTACATATATAAAATGCTTAAAATTGTGATGGTTATCTTACGTCCACGGTTATGGGTAGCAACTCAGTACTGGAACCTTCTTTGCATATTTCTCCTTGTTTGATATACACCTTATGTGCACTACAGAAAATGAGAAGAACTTCTGTAATAAATTCAGAAACATAATAAAATGATAAAAAAAATAACAAATGGTTTGCCATTACCTGTTCAGTATATCACTAATAGTTGAAAGATCATGGGGTGGATTGTCGGGATCATGCCGGCGAGAATCAAGGTAGTAAGCCTTGTTCTGCTTGTGCAAGATGGCAGTCAATGTCCAATGATTTCTGCATGAATACAACAAGAAGTTATGAACAGTGTGCAATGAAAACAAAGAATGTAGAGTTGTCTCTATATAGTTAACTTACTCGGCGATGTATGGAAGTAGACAGAATTCTGACTCTTGCATTTGCTTTAGCATCACACTCACGACATAGTTCTTCGCCACATCAACATTTAAGTCAATCATGTGTTTCATGACCATAGTTGGTTCGAACAAAACCCACCTTCTATTTTTTTACTCTTGCTTTCAGTTATCAGGTGGCTATGAGAAAACAAGTAAAATAACTTATGTTTTCAAGCTACCTATAGAGAAGTTTGATTGGGTTTGAAGTACTCCCTCCGTTTCAAAATATAAGATGTTTTAGGTTTGTGAAGAAAATGAATTTAGACTTCTTTTATGGGTAGATTCAGCCTAATGTTGAGTGAACCTATATACTAAAACAAATCTAGATATATTGGCTTCATAAAGCTAAAACATCTTATATTTTAAAACGGAGGGAGTACTTACAATACAAAACATCTCATCACATACGAACCTATGACCTTGAGGTTGAGGAGTACAAAAATGTCCTCCATGTATTTTTTGTTATCACCTGGCCCATTAAAAATGCATGTTTGTTTACGACATATTTAGAGTCATTTTGATCTGCTTTCATAATCTCCATGCACTTTTGATGGAACGTCTGGCACGTTTTTCCTTCCATCTCGAGAACATTAGGTAGAAGCAATGGATGTCATGTCCACGCCTATACCTCTGTTTCAATTCCTTTTGAGCAGGAGCTAATAATGCCCACTGCGCTTTGAACATTCCTTGTAACTGCTTGATGATGAAATCGTCCATAGTTTTCCCAATAAGATCCTCAGTTCTTAGCTTGCCTTTTTAGCCCCCATTTTTTGTTCATCCTAGGTTTGGATTGGAGCTTGACTACTGATTTCTCCTTTCTCACACCACTCAAACATTCTTGCGCGTATCCTTCACCAGGGTGGTAGTTGGTTTGGGCTTGCACACATCTTTCAATGGGACGGAGGTGGCTGCCTCCGGCTTCTTTGCAGGGGAAGAGGTCTCACGTTGTTGGTTTGCATTTTCCTCGGGCTGCTGGCTGACTTCCTTTGCAGGGGCCACAGACTCACGCTGCTAGCTTGCATTCTTTGCAGGAGCGACGCTACCTCATGCTGCTGGGTTGGATTCTTTCAGGGGTGGCGGTACCTCACAGGGGCAATGGCTGCCCCACACTACGGGTTCACATCCTTTGCAGCGGACGGTGGTGCATTGCAATTGCACAAAGATGCCTCAAGGGGGAAGGTGCATCGAGTTTCTGGCTCACATACTTTGAAGGGGAGAGCAATGTATCAACATTTCTCATATCCTTCACCGTGGGGTTCTCCACTAGTTCTTGGGCAGCAAGAAGGCTAGAACTTGGTAGATGAGTCGCCTTGGCAGTAGTGCGGCCCGAACGCTGGAAGTGCACCTGGTACTGGACTTGGGAATGCTCTTCACATTGGATGGCCGTCACTTTGCCTCATGGTCAAGTGGCTGGACATAGGCTTGGCAATGGGGTTACCTGTATTTGGGGAGGAAATTGGCTGGATGGCACATGGCATGAAAGATGGCTTCTCAGCACTTTACTGCCGGTTGGGACTTGGCATGGGAGTGACAGTTACATGTACATGTATAACAATGGACTACAAGTTAGTGCACTGCATTCCTTCACTTGTGTTGATCAGCTTCATAGTCTCATGGCTGGGATAGGGTGTCAAGTGGGATCCCACCAAAATTCCACTTCTAGTTCATTTGCTTAAAATCTAGTGTAAAATTTTGCTCAAATTTTGAACTAGATTTGACAAATGACCTACAAAGTGGGATTTTGGTGGGATCCCACTTAACACCTTAGGCTGGGAGGTGGGTCATCGAACTTACCCAAGAGTGCCTGTGGTGAGAAGGGCCGAGCAGATCTTGTATATACCGTCCTCGTCATGGAAGAGGAGGTGTTTGATGGTATGGTCTCTATGAGTTTGATAGCCACCCTTGGTCACTGAACAAAATACAACTCTATGTCATGCATGGTCAACATTTCTTCATCCTCCTTTACATGATAAAGCGGATACACCTCAAATTGGGGAACAACACTACCTGTCACTTCATAAAACATGGTTGTATAGGCACGTCGTGCACCATATCTGTACCAGTCAGTAGAACAACAATACCATCAGTAGCACAGGAGAACCACCATCATTGGTGACCAGAATGTTGCATCTCGTCAGCACGGTGATAGCATCCAAAGTTCTTAATCTGGGATAATTGGTAATTGGAGCACTGATGATATGGGAGATAAAGATATGGACGCTCTCTTGGCGTTCATTGCTTTAGCAAGCATCTTCTCAAATTTGGGCCTCATCTCTTTGCTAGAAAACTCCCTCAGGTTTGTTGCTTTCTTCTCCTTTCTCGCCCTTTTGGCCTCAAACTCCTCGTCCTTGGTGTGAGGGAATTCCCTCTTATGAAGGAAGATTTAAGAGCATTTCCCAATTTTGTGGTTTTGGGTTTTTTGTTAACAACAAATGATATGCAACCTTGTGTTTGAGTGTTATTTGGTGGATTCTATTACAACACAAGATATTAATCAACCCCCCAAAGTTCTATATGGATATGAAGATATTCTGAGGGCTGGATCTTATTTCCGCCAGAAATGAGCTCACGAAGCCGGGTAATCCCCCCTCCCACCCGAGCAAATTTCTGGTGGCTAGAAATTCTCAAATCTCCTCCTTATGGAGTTTTTGCTAAGAAAAAGTGGTGCATCTCTCGGATAGTTGGTTACAAATCTACCTAGAAATATAGGAGATAAAGAATTGGGGCGGCGGCGGGGGGGGGGGGGGGGGTTGTTCTTCCCCACCTACGCCGGAATTTCCGAGGTAAGTGAACCCCAACGGTCACATTTTGGAGGGGGTATAAATATCCATCCGCTACCTAGAGGAGGCTGCTCTCCCCTGCATTAATGCAAGGTTTGAAGCCCTAGATATCCTCCCTCGCTTCCTCTTTTTGTTGATTTGTTCCAGAAACCAAAATCCAGATCAATCGCCGGGCCTGGACGGTTGCCTGTTGAACCTTGGACTTGGAGAAGTGGAGCATAAACTGCATCATATCAATCCGAATTATCCGATTTATTCAATTTCCATCGACATCGACGGAAGCTAGTACATTCCCACACATGATCTCGCTTCCTCTCTGTCAAGTCTAAAGTTTGAAACTAAATTATTTTGTTAATTTATTCATCCATAAAACGGGTTGAATCATGAGGAAAATAAAGTGTCAATCTGGTGCTGAAATTCTACATGTGTTCTACTACTACACAAGAAAGACTCGATGGATTCACGACAATAACACTTGAGAATGATATATTAGAGAGGATTAATTATAAAGATATGATTAAAGATTTATTTCAAAATATATGAGACGCGTGATGCTTTTTGGTAGAACGAGGTTCATATCTTAATTTAATGATGTATTTATAGTTTTAAATGAGTACTGCTTGATATATTTCTGAACATTGTATGAAATATTAGCACATTCTGGAATTATATAATTAAAGTGAACATATGATTTTGTTTTACTAGTTATTAAGTCTGAACAAAAATTAGCGCCCTTTTTTGTATGTCGTGCCAAGCCTCCCAAATCATAGAGACGACGTTGGGCGACACACAACCGCCTTAGAGAAGGACTATCTTTACGGGCGTTAGTCAGAGAGGAAAATAAGAGGGGCATCGTGACTGGCTTCCGCCACGCCTGAGGAGAAAGAAAGAGGGATTGTGCCAGATCTGAACCAAGGGTTTTAAAAGGATTTTCCATTTTCCTTTTTGTTAAAAAAACAAATTCAAGTACTTTTCAAATATTTGGAGGTCCAAATAAAATCAAGTTTGCCTAGAAATTTTTATAGGGCTTCCTAGGATTTTACAACACCATTATAAAAACATTTACAGGGCAACTTTTGTTCGGTATTTTCCTCCAAAATTTCCAATGAACTACAAGTGGGTAATTTGGCATTCCAAAATCCATGGAATTTTTACAATAGCTTCCTACTTCCACAAAGTGAAAATCGCTCACTTTAATAGATCCAGTAAAGCCCTTTTTTATTACTTTGTGAATTTAAGGAATTGATAGGCATAGTTTAAATCATCCAAATCGCATAAAAATTTATGGAGGCATTCCTGACACATATGGGAAGCCTCCACAGAAGTTTCAAGAGTTATGGACGAAGTTAGGTTGGTAAAGCAAAATTACATTTTCAAAACCATCATGTTTACTGAAACGAGGGAGTGCTCTGGCCTGTGTATCGAAGCAATGCATATGGCCTTGATTTATTCCAGTTATTCAATAAAAACTGTCAAGAAACGAAGCCGCCAAATAAAATGACAACACACCACCAACTAGAAAAAACATGGAGGACAAAGAAAACCCTAGGTCACAACCATCTCGGCTCACCGGCCATGCCTAGAGAGAGTGCCTCATGTGCACGCCCCGGAAGTCGTCTCCACTGTCTTCCGCCAACCTATCTCCAAGGTGTAGATTGAGGCAAAGTTCCTCAGCAGATCTATCATCGACACCACCATGGTGCCAAACTACACCACCATCCTATATGTGCATACATGATCACGCGTCTGCCGCTGAGACCCCGCTATGTCATGCCGCCGAGACTCAACGTCTTTAATGCGGAAGAATCCACATTTCTCCACCTCTAGACCCCTCCAGCCAGCATCTGCTCCAAAACGATTTCCCAAGAGGGAGAGCAGCGCCAACCACAGCCATCATCCGGTCTAGGAGAATCAGACCTCGGGTTTCCCTTGGTGAATCCCGAGAAAGTAGACGAGAACTACATCGGTTGCAACAAAAAAAGGACCTCCTAGTCCTAGACGATGCCTCCATGGAGGGGGAGTGATGCTCATGGCGCCACAATCACGAGGAAGTAGCTAGACACAATCAAATCCATCATATGTTGAGGTTTTAAATTTCCGTCAGCTTCATATTCAAGAAAGTAGCTAGACACGACACGATGCTTATGAGATGCTCATGGTTCACAACATTTGTCATCATTGCAGCTTACCACATTTGATGTTGCAGCAATTGTTTTTCTGCTATACACGAGTATGATACCCGTGACTCCCTGAACCGTTCAAACTTGGAAGCCATCGAGTCATGCAAAGACTTTTCAGCGCCACATGTGAGAAAGACGTCCAGGGTCGCGTCAAGATATGTTTTCTTATGAGCCCTGGTCAGCAAAGTAAGTTATCATTCTCTCCAAGAAACAAGAAGGGACAGTAACCTGGAGCAGTACATAAGGCGCTAAAGCACTGAGGCCAGCGGTACGCCAGTTTTTCCCTTTCCTTCCGTGCATAGGTGTGCATCGCCCGCCGGCCGCGAGTCCGGAGAGATGCTGCCACCCAGCTCCAACCGTCGCCTCTTGCTTGCCCGGCTGCTTGCCATCATCCTCACGTTGCTGTTACTCGTCGGCGCCACCCTCGGCCGTCCGGCTCCACCGTGCCACCCCACCGACCGTAAGTGCCCCGGCCTTGCATGCATTATTCCTCACGTTCCTTTACTGGAAGGAACTTCATCTGTTCATTGTCTGATCGATGTACCCTGACATGTCGTCATATACTGTCATAGTAAACGCAAACGGCTGCGCCAAGTTGCCCCCTCCAAGCTGTCCAGGCTGCGGTGGACGGTAAGGACGTTCTACTCCATCCTAGAGAAAGGGAAGGCCCTCCAAACCGTTGAACCAGGCGGCAGGGCTCGCTCCGAAGCCTATAATGTCAACGTCGATGGTTCTTAGGAGGTTTTCCAAGTACTCCCTCTGTTTTAAAATATAAAATATTTTAGCTTTGTGAAGCAAATGTATCTAAAATTCTTTTAGTATGTAGTAGATTCACTCAAGTTTGGTGTAAATCTATATATTAAAATAAGTCTAGATTTTTTTTTTATAAACTAAAGCATCTTATATTTTAAAGGCACGGAGGAAGTAGTAACAAATTAAGATGTATGTAAGGGTGCCAGTGTGTTATTTTATTTCTCGTATGATAAGATGTATGTGAATCAGTGAATGCCACCATCATTTCGTTCGTTCGAACGTGCAATAAATAGCTGAATATAAGACACGATTTACCAATGGACTTGCATTTTGAGTATAGCATGTTTTTTAAACCGAAGGCATTACGCCCCGTGGCGGAGCCAGAAGGGCAAGAAGAGGGGTGCTAATTTACGCAACACGAAGGAGAGAGCAGACCACGTGAAGGAGGGTAGACGGGTGCTGGTAATGGTTCTGCCTCAATAATGGGATTCAAAATTTCCCCTTGTGCTAGTCAGCTGGAAGCACTGGTAGCACCGGCCGCAGCTCCGCCTAGCTGACTCGCTCAGCTAGCTCACGTAGCTCTCACGAGAACTAGAAAACAAAGTGTATTGGCCTCGGGCTGCCTCACGCAGCAATGAGATTTTCTTCTCTCTATATTCTTCTTATACTATAAAAATACTGATTACAAGTGCTATAATAAGCAGGCTCACACAGGCACCCACCATACCTGCCACTAACTCAACTATGACCCACTTCTCCTAGAATCTCTCTAAATACAGGAAGCTCGCCGACCCATATACGTATCACACATACATCTTGCCGACCGACCAAGAAAACTCACTTAGATAAATGCAGAACAAAAGTAACTAATGCAGATAACTAGATCAACGTGATTACACCCGGTTTCAGATTAGTAAAACCACGAACGGACAGAATTACGAGGTGTTGAGGAAAACATCTACAAACCACAAACAGTACAAGCAAACGCCGAGATCTTCAAACACCGAAACACTCGCTGATCAAGATAGATGCACCCAAAGCGGAGGAGGAAGGCGGCACACCATCGGAAGAGAAGGCCTTCATCTGCTTTGAACAAGGACGCACTACTTCATCGTGCAACCCGTCCATCATCGAAGAGGGGCCCTGCCCTCTCGCCTAGGTTCGAGGGCGTCGTACTGTCAACAGATGGAACGCTCACCCTAGAGCTCGAATTACAACCGAAATCAGGACCATCAAAGAAGAAGAGAATTCGAGCATGCCCCCTCCCCCAAGGGAAGCCCGCCACTCCGTAAGCCACATAGTCGCTGCCCAAGAACACCCACTACGACCAGCTAAAAGGGAACAAAGGATCCCAAAGTAGCGCCTTCAAGAAAGAAGCGACGCCAAGGCGCCACGGCTGCCCCGTCTAGCTGATCGGACCCATGGTTTTCACCCAGAGGCAATGGTCGAGGAAGCCGGCCTCGTGTTGAATAATCAACCAGGCCTGCTGCCGGTCAAGCACGAGTTCAAAATGCATTCTTCTAATTCAACTTCAGATAGTCAAATAAGCTTCCTCATCAAAAGAAAAAGACAGCCAAACTAACCGAATACATCATTATATTTTACTTCCACTTGGCATATACAAAGGCACCCCTTTGTGGCGCAGCTTGGACTCCAAACTACGTGATGCATGAATTAAGAAATGGTCCGTATTACGTGTCCCCCGGGATTTTTTCCCAAAATCCCCCGGGTCCTCTTGCTGACACGTGTTCACCCAAATCCCGTTTTTGCTACACTCAAACCCGCTTTTGCTACATAATGCCCTGTTTTTTCTACACTGTAGTAGAAAACGGTCCGTCATAGAAATAGAAAAACAGACTAACCTCGCCGGAGAGTTCACCGGAGACCTCGCCGGTGACCGTGTAGCAAAAAAAATACTAATATAGCAAAACCGACTTCGCCGGAGATTCACCGGAAACTTTCGCCGCAGACCTCACTGAATACCAAGTAGCAAAACAATTGCTCTTTTGTAGCAAAATCAGAAAACAAATGTAGCAAGATTATTATGCTAATGTAGCAAAAGCCTGACTTCGCTGGAGACATCGTCGGAGCAAAAGCTATAGCAAAAAAATATGTTATTATAGCAGCGCCGCTCGCCACATGTAGCAACACCACAAGTCATATGTAGCAGATCCGGTCGCCGTGTGTAGCAGTTTTTTTTAGCAAATATAGCAAAATAGAAATTTCGTCGGAGACCTTACAGCGAGAAAAAACTTGCAACCGTAGATGGAGAAGCGGCGTTCATGGAGAAGCTTCATCAGCAGGGACGTGGCAAGGACGGCTGGGTCAGGGCGTTGCAGGACCTGGACGAAAGGAACGCCAACAGTAGATGCACCGATGCCTCCCCGCCGTAGAACCACCGGCCATGAAGGTGAGCCCAAGGGGAGAGCTCGCCGTGGTGGAGGCCGATGTGACCGGTGGCGGCGCGTGTAGCGGGCGGCAGGAATGGTGGCAGCGCGTGTAGCGGGCGCGGTAATGAAGGAGGCGCGTGTAGCGGGCGGCGGGAATGGCGGCGGCGCACCCGGCTCCCGCGGCGACTGGCGGCGCGCGAGGATGATTGCGGGGATGGTGGCGGCGGCCACCGCAGCGCGTGGTAGGCAGAGGCGTGTACGGGTCTTTTGCTCGAGGGGATAAAGTGCAGGCGGCCTGATGACGACCTGATGACGAAAGCGATAGCGACCCGGGGGATCATCCCCCGGGGGAGCAGTATCATTTTCCTTAAGAAATCCAGATTAGGCCATTTTGCAATTCAATGGATTACACACCCTAAATACTACTATTAATTACTTTTTGTGCTAATATTACTATTAACACTAGTAAGCTTGCGCGTGCCATGCACGTCTCCTTTATAAAAAAAGACCTTTGGAAGTTTAAATCTAGATTTCGAAAACAATTAAAATACGTTGTATGTGTGGTGTATTCTATACTAATTCATGTTGAAAGAGAAAATCAAAAAGAATTTTTTTTAGGTCAGTCGATCATGTTGGAATGGAAACACAAGTGAGGAGTCGGTATGATGCTTATGCTTATGTTTGGAAAGTGCAGAAAAAGTAGGCATAATCTTCTCCACACACGATTTGTATTCTGAGCAACTCTTGCAATCTTATTAATTTGGTCAACTAATTTCCACAAGATCAATGTGTACAAGCCGGGTTGTTTTGCTAGGCTTAATTTTGCTTTTGTCTTATTAGCCCACCAAAGCACCTAGATTATGGCTTTGGGTTGATACCATCATCCAACAATGTCCAGTCAAAAACCAAAAGCCAAAGTTGTGACTTATAAGCCAAGCTCCAAAAGTATAAACTCAACCAAACAATTCCTAAACAAACATAGCATGACCAGGAACCAGCTTTTATGTGCTTAAAACTATGTACAGACATTTCTACATGCATAAGCCTCCGAGGCTATAGGCATCACAGGCACGGCCATCCTGACCATTACCAAACCTTCATGTTTTTTTTCAAAAAGGGGAAGAAGCCTAGCCTCTGCTTCTGCTAATGCATTTAGCCTTTATTAATTTATTAAATTTATTACAACGAGTTCAAAATCAATGTTCAGACTCCATCTTGTTATAAGACAAGTCATATAATTCTCCCGATAGCTGGAATCACAATAGTCTTCTTGCCCTACGTGAACAGCACCTTAATATGCTTTGTTTGTCCGGTCGGTAAGAATATGAATCAATTCAAATAAAGCAAAATAAGTATCAATTGGCTAGACTTAACTGAGAGAAAAAATTAAGTGAAATGAGGTGTCACTCAATAATTATAAAATATTTAGCAGATTAATCTCGCATACAAGAAGCATGTCGAACTCCAAAAACAAACAAGTGTTTTTAAAGAGACATACAAATGACAAAGTTCTATTAGATAAAACTGTAAAATATGCCAACTCTATAATTTGGATATAATCCTGCTACTATTTAACAAAAGTAGTTGCTTAAAATCATTCTTGGTGTACACAAATGTGAATGTCCCTATTATGAAAGCAAAAGTAATGGCGGATAAAATCCTCTTGTATACAGCTAAAGTGCAGAACACGACATCTATTGGATAAAGATGACAATGTTTTACTTCCAGATTTATTTTTGAATGGTCACTGTGAGGGAGTGATTCCTCGCCCGAATTTTTCATATATAAGCAGATCCAAAATGGTCATTCGATGAGATGGCGGCTTATGAGTGCAATTATGATGCATATTTAAGCATACAAATTACACATATTGTCACTCCTCTCATGCTATATCTAGCTTCAACTATGCCTATTATGCATGATTACTAGTTCTCATTCATTTTCATATAGGCTTTGCACAACTAGTACCTTTATTAGAATTTTATCACTTTCTCCTTGTCTTTGTCTTGTGTGTAGGTGTTATGGACAATTATGAATAAAGTATGGCAAGAGGAACTAAGAGGATGCAATATGGAAGAGTTATAAGCACTAGACTTAGCCATATAAGGTGTGGAAAAGTGATATTTTTTCCATCATCTCATATTGCTGATCCAAGACTATGGTGTTGTAGCCCTCGTCCATACGAGTTCAACGAGCCGAAGAACACCTCAATCTGAGTCCGTATAAGAAATGGAGACCAAAATACCGCAGAGTTCTGATGGCATAACAAACATCGGTACAGTCTGGGCCTGCATGTATCGTTCGCCCATACCACCCTCCATTGACTCCATTTCGTCAAACGGAACAATATTTGTAAAGGCCCGATGGGCATATTTTCTACGGAGCTCCCTAGGATCGTGAAACCGACCTCCAGAGCATCTATTTAAGGAGGGGAACCCTAGCCGCCTCCAGATAGATCCACACACGCCCAACGGGCAGAGCCCTACCCCACCTCCGTAGCCACCGCCTCCATTACCATCTCCACCAACACACAAGAAGGGACTAGGATCTTGAAGGCTTCCACATCGATCTCCATCGTCATCATCATCAACATCGCCTTTGTCACCAATCCCCTTGTTTACTTTGTTGTATTTCCAAATACTATTGTGGTTTTGCACTTGTATACATTTATCTATCCATTCTCCATTCATATTATCATCATGATGATTGTTGCCTTCATATGTTAGTAGTTTCATTTGTTCTTAGGAAGATATGGAGAAACCGTAGTAATATTATGATGTGAAATAAAGATGATCTATAAATTTAGTTTATGATTATGTGTTGGTTTTCTCTCTAGATATTATATAAAGTGCACCATGTAATATTTTCCTTCGGGACTAGAGAGGGAATTGCCTTTGGATATATGGTATTGTGTACGGCGTGGAGTGACATAACCGTGTTCGGCGTACTATGGCATGGACAAGGGGATAAGGAGAGACTGAAGGAAATATGCCCTAGAGGCAATCATAGAGATGATTATATTTCTTATGTATCCATGAGTTATTGTAATGTTCCTTGAATATCCATATCAGGCAACTTGTATTGATTGGCAATTATGTGAATTGTTTGTGAAACTCTTTACTTGTATGGTTATTTAATAGTTGTCTCTAGTCGGAGTTCATGTGAGGGCACATGTGAATATTAGACTAGCACATCGATTGGTTGATGACTATGTTTCGCAAGTCATAGACATGGAGATGTCAAACCAATAATGTGGACACATGTTATGAACATGGGGTTGGACTGACCCAACTTGAGAATGGCAATTAGCTCCAGCTCTCTCTATATATATAGTGTACGTTTTGTCCTTAGACCTGAGATTGTCGCATGTACTTGAGATGTGGATCGACCTACTTTGGGGTTATCAAACGCTGCTCCGTAACTGGGTAGTTATAAAGGTAGCTTTCAGGTTTGTCCTGAAGCATGCTGCAAGGCATGGTCAATCAAGATGAGATCTGCCCCTCTCTACTTGAGAGAGATATCTCTGGGCCCCTCGAGTGATCGGATCCAGAAATGCATGGCGTGCTACATATGGTTAAGAGTTAACCTAGTAAAGTAATTCCGAATCACAGTATCAATAAAGGGAGGTCAGCTTGGAGCTAGACCAAATATCGTGAGGCAAAGGGAAAGACATGTATTAAACCTTGTGATGGTTCGTCCGATATGATCTTTATATGCGTTTAGGAGTTGACATGTCTTGCTAGAGGCCGCTACCAACTATTGACAGAATAAGTGTATTCGTGTCATGTTTATACGTATATGAACCTATAGGGTCACACACTTAAGGGACTGGAAGCCTAATGAGGATTGGATCCGAATTAGACCAGACTTAGGCTACTAATGGGCTGCTAATATAGAAGCCCACTAGGGACGCCTATATAAGAGAGGGTGCAGCGAGCTGACCAGGGTTAGACCATT
The DNA here is from genome assembly GCA_030063025.1 of Avena longiglumis. Taxonomy (NCBI): domain Eukaryota; kingdom Viridiplantae; phylum Streptophyta; class Magnoliopsida; order Poales; family Poaceae; genus Avena; species Avena longiglumis. The sequence goes on from CP125977.1 coordinate 504,150,320, forward strand.
CCACCCAGCCTCCACTCCTCACGTCTGTGTTGCACGCGCGGATCTAGCAGTCCGGCGTCTGACGCTTCTATCATGTACGTGTGGATACCTCGGAGGCGCTGCATCTGTAGCGCTTGGACGAGCCGTGCAAGGGAAGCTGCTCGTGGGACGAGAACGAGGAGGAGACGTAGATCGTCTACACTGCCTCGACGCGCTTCATCAAGTTCCGCAACTGCACGTCTGGTGGTAATCCCGTGATTTATGACAGCAGTAATCCTGGTTTACGCGGTAGAAAATTTTAGTTTGCGCTAGTGTAGCTTACCCGTATCCCTTCAGAGACTCACTAAGCTCATATCGATATCCACATGGTAACCCTTAATTGCAGTGGATCCATAGGTGGTTGCCGAAGATCGTTGCAGTGGTTATTTAGAGATGTAATGGCCGATGGTTTTCTGGACACGTCTTATTATGGAGCTCTTCCCACACATGTCATAACAAAATACATAGATTTATCCTAATCATGAGTAGTTCCAATACTAGTGGTGGATCCTATAGTCCCTAATCATATCATTACACACTCCATCCACACTCGCATGCTATCTAGTTTACTTTGTTAATTGATTTATTCTTAGTTAGTTTAAACCTCTCTTTTTTAGATGAAGTTTAAACCTCTCTCAAAGTTTCTTAGGGGCTTAGGTATTCTCGATTCGCGAAGATTCAGTGTTGCCCTAATGCTCAATGGGTGTGGCACATCCCTCAAGACGACGGAGGACTATGGATTCAACTCATTAAGTCCAAATATCTCGGGGGCCAACCCCTGTTGGCATGTGAGCGTCGGGAAGGCTCCCAGTTCTGGCAAGCCATCCAGGACATAAAACATATCATCCGACGGGGGGCACAATTTTGCCATGCGCAATGTGCGAAAAGTGCTCTTTCTGGTTGGACCCATGGCTTGAGACCCCCTTGTGCCAGGAGTTCCTGGAGTTATTTGCCATTTGCGCAGCTCCCATGGTGCTAGTAGCGGAGACGGGGTAGGGAGGCATATGGAACATCCCGTTTCGAAGGTCCTTCGGTGACACCGAGGCTGCTGATTTCCTGAGACTGCGGCACAGCCTGCCCTTGTCCCTCACGGTTGAGAGGGATGAGGTGACTTGGCGCCAGCCTCCTTCAGGAGCCTTCTCGGTTAGTTCGGCATATAGGACCCTCTTCCAGGGACCGACGCTTTCTTGGATGACCCACCTATGGAAGGCACCTCTGCCCATTAGCCCGAGGATCTTTCTGTGGCAGCTGCTATGAGATCGCCTCCCTTCAGAGGTAGAGGTGTCGAAACGTAACGGTCATGGCAATGGGGTGTGCCCATTATGTGGGACGCCAGAGACATGCGCTCATACAATGTTCACTTGTCCTATTGCTTAGTTTTATAAAACTTTATCCGGGAAGCGATTGGGCCTGCTTGATCTCTGTGGCATCCCGCAAAACCACTACTAGAAAATCGCGTTGAATTCGTGCATTGCATCGTCATCATCATGCATTGTTTGCATAAAACTATTTCGCAAAGCCCGTTTTGTTTTCTAAAACGCCCCATCTTTATTCAAACATAAAATCCCGGGTCTCCGGATTATTTTTGTGTGTCTGATATCGGTTTGCAAACGGTGTTTGTAAAACAAAATAAAAATATTTATTATTTTTAGCGGGGCAGTCGAACGGGCCGTTTTGACCCGAACGACCACCCCAGAAAATAAATCGGTCCATCCCTTAATCCTACAGCTACCTAAAACTCTACCCACCCCTCCTCTCCACCTCACCCCACCCAATGGCAACCTGCCACATCACCCTCTCCCTCCCCCTAGCCAACCAGAAACTGCCACATCACCCCAACCCCTCCTCTCTCTCCACACACAGCCCACACACCCGGTCAACCCTGCCCAATCCCAGCACCCCGTGGCCCACCACCGCCTCTGCACGCAACCACCCTCTCCTCTCTCGCCTTGAGCCCAGCTCCTCTCCTCTGGCGTCATGCGCCCGCTTCGCGTCCTCCGCTCGCCCAGCTCTCCTCGCCACCTCCCTCCGTCGCCCTCCCCTCTCCCCATGGCTCGCCGCTCCATGACCGCCCCGCGTCGCTCCTCCCTCACCGCCCGCCGCTCCGCCTCCGGCGCGCTCCTCTGCGCGCCCTCCTCGGCAGCGCTCGCGCCGCTCATGAGACCGCCGCCCGCCCGCCCCTTCTCCGCCCGCCCGGCGCGCCCGCCACCGCCCGACCGCGCCTCCAGCGCGACCTCCACCCTCGCCTGGGCCCTCTCCTCCCCCGACCTCGCCGGCCGCAGTCGTCTCCGCCTCCAGCGCGTCGCCGCCGCTCGCGGACCGCCCCTCCACCGCCAGCGAGCTTGCCGGGCCGCCTCGCCCGAGTCTGCCGCTGCTGCGGGGCCCCTTGGCCTGTAGCATCCGTCGAGCTCGTGCGCAGGGCCGTCCTCGCCGCCTTTGTGCCCGCCTCGGTGCCGGCTCCCTTGCGCGCGACCCTCCGTTTGGTGCTAGTTCACGAAGATGTGGATGGGCGTCGGTGTGGAGATTGGTTATCCCGACAAGATCTTTCCGGACCCGAGGCTCGATCCACAAGACCGATCCGGCGCTGGACCCAACCGAGTACGCCAAGTTCGCCGAGTTCAGGGACCTTCAAGATCTCCGCCACGGACACGACATGTACTTCCCTGGGACGCCATGACTGGGACCCCGGACCCGAAGACCACATGGGACGACAAGTGCTCCGACATGGACCCGTTTGAAGCAAACTCGAAGACGGCAGATGCGACAAGTACCTCTTCCCGGATCTGATGCCCGAAAACGCGGACACCAAGTACTCCGTCACGGACCCGAGGATCCGGAGGCCCCTTCCTGGATCCTGAAGACCGAAACCGTGGAACCGACAAGAACGGCATCGACCCGAGAGAATCCGATGCGCCCCGGCGCCGAACCAAGTCCTGTTCCCCGGATGCCGAGGTCACCGACACGAAACAACAAGGTCTACTTCGCGGGCACCGTGCGACAAGATCTACCCCGTTTGTCCGAGAACGCTTCCGTCAAGACCGAATCCGTCGAACCCTGAACCCCGAGACCGGACCCTGGACCCTGTCGAACCCCGCACCCCAGAACACCAAGATCGTCGAACCCCTTATGTGTGACCTCTTATCCGAGAACCCTATTTTATAACATAAATAACAACTTGTTGCATACTAATTGCCATACTTGCATGCATATTTGTGTGGTTTGGGGGCCTTATGCCGATTCACCTCATAATTAAATATGGGGCCCATATGCGGGCAAATCTAGTCTCATATCGGCCTCATTTAAATTTGTGCATCGAACCGTTGTCATATCTTGCCTTGTTAAAACAACATTTAAATTGCGGGGGTTCTAAATAACTTGAACCATTTAATTAAGTGTCGGGACCCCGGTTCCGCTTAATCTGACCTAATTGCATCGCATCTTTGACATGCCATACATCCTACATGCATCATGACGATCTTCTGCCGTTGTGTTAAATATTGCATCCGGTGTTCCTTCTAGTGTTTTGCTTCTTCGCGGATAAGGCCGTTGAGTTGATGTGAGCTTCGCCCCGATCTTCGGATGAACCCTCGGCAATGTTTTTCAGGCGAGCATCTCCCCCTTTCTACCTATCTTACTTTTATAGTATTTATTCCCTCCTGTTGATCTATTGCTATCTGTGTTGCGATGCTCTAGTTTCCGTACCCGTGATATCCCTTGCAGCCCTATATTGCCTCGGACACATCCTATTACCTGTTGTTTGGTAGATAGTTGGACTTGCGTGTCGTAGTCGCTTGCTCAAGTGCTGTTGTGTGATGTCATATGCCACAGCTGTTGATGTATTGCCGCATGTTGATGTTGGAGATGATCCTAGTTTTACTTATCGTTCACTTTAATTCCTGTTTAGCAACTAAAATTGAAGTAAGCAGAGGCATCGGTGGGTGATAGATAATATTTGGTTTCCGAACGCCCACTTGTGTCCCGTAGGACCCCGAGTACTTGATACATGTTCCTTGATTTATCGCGCTATCCACATCCGGGAGGTATATGGGACCCCCCTGAGCCAGAGCTTGATTCAGTCTTATTTCTTGGGGCCACAAACTAGTTTGAGGTTTTATTTTACTATCCTGAACTTATGCCATGCTACTTTCTGTATTTAAATTGTGCGAGGAGCACACTGTACTGTTTAGGATCGGGACACGTTTACGCGGTATCGACAAGCCCAGCCACACTTTCGGGTTCCCAGTCGTTTACCGCCGTCCACCCAAACCTTGAGGCCGTCTGAGTCGGCTAGCTTCGTTGGGATCTACTTAAGGGTGGCCCCAAATATTTCTGAATCCTGTGATTGTTCGATCGTGAAAGCCTCGTTGGGTTTGATTTGGTTTTCCGAGGTTGATCGGCGTGTGTTGCTATTGGTGCACCCGGCCGAGTAAAACTTTACGGCGTGTCCGCGGATATGGACGACTTGGAGCACAGTATCTCGATCATAGACAAGCATAACTAAAGTTTATTGCTATAAATTTGACTTTATAATGACTAGTAATCAGCTTCACTATAATGGAATGGCTAATTAATACTGCCCACAACTGCTTGTTTGGCGTGTCGCTTGCGACCATTGTACCTGACTAGTAAGTATTGCAACTACAACGGAATGGATGAATAAAAGTACCAACAACTACTGGGTTTGGGTTTATATCATGTTATCTGTATCTGATTAGTAATTGCTGTAACTATAACGGAATGGTTAACTAAAAGTGCCCACTGCTCATTTTATCAGGAGGATTATCTAAACCTGACTAGTAATTGCTGCAACGATAACGGATTAAGTAAAACTGCCAACTGTGTGAGTTCCTCGGTTGACTTCCTCGAATGGTCTCGAGGGGGAAACGCCAGGATGGGTTTGTTTGATGATAGTATCAGGTTGGATCCGAATAGGTCATTCTTACCCCTCTCTGATAACCGCCAGTTGTATCGAGTCTCTATAGGTTGTTCAGTGCATCTTTGCCGCTCAGTCCACCATACCTATGTAGGCGAGGACCGCCGAATTTTAGCCTCGCCGTGTACTGGCCTCAGTACTGACGCTCCTTCTTTTTCCTTTGCCCTTTGTCGGCACCCCTTTTGTTTAAGCAGGTTTTGAGATCGACGTCGTTAGCAGGGTTACCCTTCCGGCTTGGCCTGGGCAGGGTTATGGGCCATTGGTTATTCTTCGTGGCTCTTAGCCCCATTTGCATCTTGTCCGTGGCAGACGCTCTAACGCTTTCAAGGTGATTTGGATCTTTGTATATTATATCTGTATTCTTGACTCTTTGAGTCATTCTGTATATATATCTTACGTGGGTCCCATCGAGGACTGTTGTGTAATGTTATTACTTCGTTTTTCACCCGCACGAAAGTGCCTGGTGGGCACCTTTGAATCGTTTCTATGCGGGTTTGGCGAGTTTCGCTAAAACTTGCATAGGGCCGATTCTGAGGGTGTTACAATCTCAGTGAGTTTCTTGAGACGGAGGCAAACCGGCCTGGAAGAAGGCGCCACTTGTTCTGGCTAGTGTTTGTGGTCCTTACCTGGACTCTATGGAATATTCGTAATAAGATGGTGATAGAAAGGATCTTTTCAAGGCACGCGTCTGATTCTATTTTTTGCTTTTCTTGCCTACCTATAGTAGTGGTACCCGCTATCTAAACAACAAGACTAGGAGCACTTGGACAACATCATCTAGGCCCTAAGAGCATATCCACTCGTTGGGCGAACCCATGCCGATATCCGGACCTTTTTCTGGCCGGACGGCGGAAGTTTTCGGCCTGGGTACGCCCAGTTTCCCACTCGTGTACCCAGACCGAGTACCCAGGCGAATACAAAACAGCGAGATATTTGAATCTTTATCGTTCCCGCCAGCGAGCCCTCGGCCACAAGGTGTTCGACAGATACGCCCACAAGTTCGGCGACAGATTTTTATTACATAACAGGGGAAACGACTCTCAGTCGTCGATGGGGATGGGCTCCTGCAGCGTGGCCGACACGGCGTTGTCGTCCGTCTCACCGGCGAAGGCCGCCGGGTCGGAGGAAGTCGAAGCAGAGCTCGGCGTGGGGGCGTTCGGCGCAGACACGTTCGGCGCAGAGGAAGGGGAAGCCGTGATCATGCCCTGCAGGATGGCCTGACGTTGCGCCATGTACCAGGCCTTGACCGGCGAGCTCATCTTCGACCTGTCCTCGCCGTCCATGAGGAACTTGAGGTCCGTGTTGCGCTTCTTGGCGGCGTAGTTGGCCTTCTTCTCGGTGAGGTTGGCTTTCTCTCGGCGAGGTTGGCCTTGATGAGGGCCACCTTTTCCCCTTGCGTCTCGATCAGCTTCTTCCAGCGCTCCTCGCTCTTCTCAGCCCTCTTCTCGGCCTGCGCCCTCGTGTCAGCGATGCATTTCTCGATCGAAGCCTACAGACGCTTGGCGGGAGGTCCGGCGGCCTTGAGCATCTTCGCCTTCTTCTGGCCGAGCTCAGGTCTTCCTTCGCTGGCAGCAGCTGCCGGGGCCTCGGGGTTGTAGACGCCGTCCTTGCTCTTGGAGAGAATCAAGCGAGTGTCCTGCCACTTCTCGCAATGCTCGATTTGCTCAAAGACATGATAGAACTTGAACTCCATCTTCATGTCCTCTAGAAACAGAGCAAGTGCACGACGCTGCTGCAAAATGAAAGTGTGTCAAGTTTGTCAAAATGGAAAAGAGTGCACGGCAAAGATAGTGTTCGCGAGTACCTTGTTGTTCATGTTTTCCCCACTGGCTTGTGTGCGGTTGACCTCTTCCACGCAGCTGTGCCACTTGTTGCACGCAGTCTGGATGATCGCCCAATGGTTGGTTATTGCCTTCTCCCCTCGCTCCATGTGGATCTTTTGATACTTTGGGTCGCACATGCTTCGCTCGTCGAATGCCGCCTTCACGCGCCGCCAATAATTGTCGGAATTTTGGTTCGCACCGGTGATCGGATCCATGCTCACCGTCTTCCAAGCTTCGGCGAGGCAGGTGTCCTCGGCCACGGTCCATTTGAGCCGAGCGTCCACCGAAGTTCCCGACTTCTTCTTCCCCTTCTTGCCTTTCGCCTCAGTCTCGACGTCCTCTGGCTTCGTCTGCTCGGCTTGCGTCTCCTCGGCATCGATGTCGGCGAGGTCCTGGGACTCGATGCCGCGCTCGGCGTCGGCCCGGGTCTGCTCTTCCGTGAAGAAGGAGGGGTGTTTGGAGGCCGAGCCTGTTGCGATCAAGTCCTCCATGTAGGCCTCAGGCGTCATGCCGGCCGGAAGTGCGCCCGGCATTCCGCCGAACAGGTTGCGCGTGTCGGCCTCGCCGAAGGGCACCGAGTTTCCGCCGAAAGGCAGCGGTCCGCGACGCAGAGCGGGGCTTGCGTATGCCGGAGAGGTGGAGTAGGGGAGGTTGATGTCCACGCCGAAGGCCGAAGGAGGGCGCGACGCCGAACAGGGGAAGATCACATTTGGGTTGAAGCCGTCGTCGAACTCCGGCGACGAGGAGTACCTCTGCCGAGAGGTCACCTAACTCTCCTAGAAGCCAGCCGGAGAGATCGGCGAGAATCCGGCGGGTGAGCCGACGCTCACCTAGCTTCCCTAGTGTGGTGGGTACGGCGCGGCCATCAACGCCGAACGCGTCGCTGTCGCCTGCTTCGCCTTCACCATCGCATGTTCTTCCGCCGCCGCCTTCACCATTGCCTTCTCCTCCTCCGCTTGTTGTTGCCGGAGTTTCGCCCTCTCCTTCCTGTCCTTCCGCTCGGCCGACGAGATCTGCCTGGCCTGCTCCTTCTTTTCCCAGTCGGCGGAGGACATGCCCTCCGGTTTGGTCGGCGGCGCTCTCGGCTTCCTCGCCTTCTTCTCCGTCGGACCCTCGTCGAGGATCGATCTGGGTTGGACGAAGCTCTTGGGCGGCATGTCGGGCGGGAAGCTCGGCGGAGCGGCGGGGTGGGGGAATGGAGAAGAAAGGCGGGAGGGGGGAAGAAAAGGGCGGGAGCTCGGCGAAGTGACGGGAGTGGTGCCTTCTCTCACCGATAGAGCTGGCCCACGCCCGTTTCCACTGAGTCCGACGTTCCCAGGGATCCTAGGTACGGCCTAGGTAGGCCGGGCCAAAACACGCCGAAATTCGGACGAAAACAGGTCCTGGATACGCGACTGGACCGATTTTTGATATCTAGACTGAAATTCGGCGTCTGAACTGACGTACTACGGCGAGTGGAGATGCTTTAAGAGCATTGTCGTGGTGCTTCGCGTCTCATGACCGTCCCACTCTCGATGAGCATGTATAGGGCGAGCTCTCCCTCTCTTTTTTGGCTTTGCACGGTGTTGTGCTATAGCACAGTGGACTTTTTTTTTCTTTGGTGCTTCCGTGTCGGTACTATTGTAAAATTTGTATTTGGATATTGCTTTATTTATAAAGTGAGACGAAATCGAGTGAATAATTTCGAGATAATTTTATATCCAGGAAACACATCTATGTTTGACATTGGTGTATGTGCATACGATCTGTTGGGAGCTCTTTGGCATAGATAAATCAAATCTACAGAACGGATGAGCCTACTTCCGCCCGATTCCGGTGGACTACGGGTGGAATTCGAGATTCCGGTGACTCCGGGCACCAAATGCGAGCCAGTCCAGCCCGAACGAGTGCTGGCAGGGGGACACCGCCAGCATTCAGCGGAGGGGTCATTGCCTCGTTGGAGGTGGCAGCTTCAGGAAGGTCCTCCTACACAGGGAAAGTTCGGCTCGTCATCCAGATGGGGTCGATCCGGGGCTACTTCATTTTTCCTCTGTTGCTGCAAGGATCGGGAAGAGGTGAATGTCTAGGATTGGGGTGATTCACAGGAGATCTGTCCGTGAGATAGACTCTTCACCCAGCCCGCGAGAGCTCGCCGAGAGAAAGAGGCGGCGGCGGTGGCGGCGGCGAACTTCATGGTGGGGTACACCTTGCTCATACAGAACGACCCCCCTTCAGGACACCATCGCTTTGCTGTGAAAGCGCATCCTCCTCCATTCCTGCTGCAGCCCCACTGCCGACCAGGCCGGCGCACGCCGCCACGCCGTGGCTGGCACTCAGTGGCAACAGAAATCGTACAGCCGCATCCCCCATCTCTCAATTGCCGAGGTTAGTTGTCCTTGGATTTTTGACAATGTGATATCCCTGCACATACGCTTTACAACTTTTTAAGTTTAACTAGTAATTGATTTCGATGTAGCACACTACCACGCCCTGCAAGTTTAACATATTTATGAAGGTATGATTAGTTCATAGCTGGGCTTAAAAAGTATCAGTAGTTTATCAGGTGTAGGAAAAATAGCCAAGCCAAAGGAAAAGTTCCCATGCTGAACTTTATTCGATATAGGTTCAAGAATAGTTTACATACACCACAAACATAGATTTACTAGTACAACGGAAGATGGTTGACAACATAACATGACTTCAGTCAAGGAAAATAGAACTTATGTAAAGCAAACTGGTCGTGAGAGCAATAGATACAGTTGTACTTTTTTTATCAGCTCTGCAGTGCTGAAAAGGCTTCTTTGATTGCACTGACTTCACTGTAAACATCCTGCATGTCAGCACGATCTTTAGGTCTCTCCGCAGCGCACAGGAGGCCAATCCTAACAAGCTCGATGATGCAGCTCATTGTTCCTGCCATTTGATTGTTTTTTTGGTCTGAAGTACTCCCTGCTTCCTCATCTTGGTCTCCATAACACTGAACGATTGTAGGATCTAGTATCTCTCCAATCTTTTCCGGAAATGAACTTCTCACAAATTTGTATAGGCTCAGGCCATCTTTAAACATCTCATCAGTTGGACACTTCCCTGTGAGCATTTCCAAGATGATGACTCCATAGCTGTAAACATCACCCTCCTTGCAGACTTTGCTCCCAGAGCCATATTCTGGGACATATATGTTCATTCAAACAGTTAATTAACACAAAGGGCTTGGAGTAGAATTATCCTAAGAATGTCCTAGTAAACATGTAATGAGAACTTGCATATCAAGAGAACATATAGAAAATATATATACCTGGTGCAATGTATCCAACTGATCCTCTTGGCCCCACGAAGCTTGTAGAACTATCAACCATCGAAGAAGTATAACTATGCAGGAACATGGCCAACCCAAAGTCTCCAACACATGCCCCCATCTCACCGTCAAGAAGGACATTGCTAGGCTTCAGATCGCAGTGGACTATAGGAGGCATGCAATGGTTATGTAGATAATCCAAAGCAGCAGCTATGTCCACTAGTATTATTATTATTGAACCTAAACACAATGTCCTTTCTGGACTATGCTCATGAACTGCTGGATGGAGCCAACTTTCTAGGTTTCCACCAACCATAAATTGAAGAACAAGAGCTTTGAACTCATTTCCTGTTGCATCAAGTGTTGAGCATGCAGAAATCACCCTTACAATGTTCCGATGACGTATGTTTCTCAAGGCCTCACACTCGTCGACGAAGCTTTTTGGTGCTCCGAGTTGATCAAGTTTGAAAACTTTGATTGCTACTGCATCTTCGTCAGACGCAATTGTGCCTTTGTACACAGACCCATATTTTCCTGATCCAACCAAGTTCGCTAAGGAGAAACCATTCGTTGCTTTCACTAAATCACCATATGTGAACTTCTTCAAGCTCTTACAGGATGGGTTAGCTGCTGGTTGGACATTCTTTCTCTTCTTCAACAGAATGACTGTGAAGGATGATAACAAGACCAAACTGAGAGCAGTAAATCCTACTATCTTCAGAATCTTAGATGTATGGTTTTGTTTTGATGTCTCTGTATTGCAAAGTGGCAACTGCAGCAATGGGGTGATCGCACATAACTTCTTGTTGCCTTGAATGGAAATCTCGTTTTGATTCTGAAAAATTCCACCAGGTGGTACGGGTCCCTCGAAGTTGTTGAAGGACAAATTTAGAAGCTTCATGGAACTAAAGGATTCAAAGAAGTCAGGGATTTCACCTGAGAAGTTGTTTTGGGATAGATCCATCACAATGATGCCTCGTAAATTCATGAAAGACTGAGGGATTCTCCCATTAAGGATGTTCCCCTCTACACGGAGTGACTCTAAGTGGACACACTCACCTAGAGTGGATGGTATTTGTCCAGACAACTGGTTATTTGAAATATTCAGTGGACCAAGATTAATCAAGCCACCGATTTCTGGTGGTATTTTCCCAGAGAGTTGGTTGTGAGACAAGTCCAAACCTTCGGAAAGAGTCGTAAGAGTAAAGAGCTCCTTTGGTATGCTACCATCAAAGCTGTTACAAGAGAGGTTCAGTCTGTCTAATCTTTTGCAGTCTCCTAAAGCTCCTGGGATTGGGCCACTCAAATTATTTTCCTGTAAATAGAGCTCACTCAGTTGGCTCAGATTACCAACTGAAAGCGGAATCTGTCCAGAAAATTTGTTCTGGGACAAGCTTAAGATAAACAAGTTTAGAAGATATCCAAGTGATTCAGGAAGATTTCCGGTAAGCAAATTCCGTTCCATGTAAAGAAGTTGGAGGCTTGTCAGGTTCCCTATCTCCCGTGGTATAGTGCCAGAAATTTTATTTGATCTTATTAACAATATCTCTATGCTCTTAAGGGCTGCAATTGAACTTGGCATGACTCCTTGAAGGTTGTTTGCATCCAAGCGTAAGTTCACCAGTTGTGTGCAATTTGTCAATGAGGATAAGAAAGACCAATCTCCCGCTTCAAGTTGATTCTTGCCTAGATTCAGATCGACTAGGCTGAGTAAAGTCCCAAAAGACGGAATAATTCCATGTAACGCATTGTTACGGAGACTAATCTTCTGAAGATTTGTTGTGTTCGCTAACGAAGTCGGGATTTGACCTTGGAACTGGTTATCTTGCATATTCAAAGTTTGGATTCTAGGAAGAGTATAACCCAGGTCACATGGAAGCTCCCCTACAAGACTGTTCGTAGCCATGCCAAGGTATGTGAGTGATGACATGTTATAAAGAGAGGTTGGGACACTCCCTGACAAGAAGTTATAACTGAGGTCTAGTATTTCCAGGTTTGGAATTTCACCTATACTCATTGGGATCCTACCTTGGAAATTATTATCCCCAAGCAAGAGCCAGCGAAGGGAGGAAAAATTCCCTATAGAGGAAGGTATGGTGCCGGAAAGATTATTTGATTGCATGTTAAGAAATTTTAAGGGTGAGTCAATATTCAGAAACACAGGCATAGTCCCTATAAAGTTGTTTTCTCCTAGGAATACCTTTTCAAGTGTTGTACTGTTAAACAACGCAGGAGGAATCTCTCCGTTCAGATGATTGTTCATTACGGCCAAAAGTCGAAGTGATGAACTATTAGCTAGGAGAGGCGGGATAGGTCCTGTGAGGCTATTGTTCACAAGGACAACAGAGTGAAGAGAAGGGCTGCTCCCGAGTAAAGCAGGAATGCTGCCTGTCAGGCTATTTGTAGCAAGACGTAAAACTGAAAGGTTGCGAAGTGTCCCAAACCCTTGTGGGATGCCTCCACTGAGCATGTTGTGACCCAAGCTGAGCTGCTGGATATCTGAACATTGGATCAGGCTTGGGGGGATCACACCATGAATGGAGTTGCTTCCAAGATCAACGATTTGAAGGCGGAAGCAGGAAGCTAGAGTGTCCGGGATCACTCCACTAAGATAGTTTGAGCTGAGGTTCAGGTACTGCAACCTACTCAGTTGGCCAATTTCAGGTGGGATCGCACCAGTGATTTGATTGTTTGGGAAGTGGATTCTTGTGAGGAAAGTGAGTCTGGCAATGCAAGGAGGTATTTGGCCATTAAGACTAAGCCACTCGAGGTCCAGTGCCACGACACGAGATGGTTGTCTCTTGCTGCAAGTAACACCAGACCAACTGCAGAACTGCAGCGACTCATTTTTCCATGAGGCTAGGAGTCCAGCGGGACCGATGAGATGGAGTCTAAGACAATGAAGGGCTTGCAAGTCGGTGTCAGAATCACTCTGCGGAGCTATAGCACGTAGTGAAAACGCAGGGAATGCCACGATTGAGGCGAGGGCAAGGACCAGAGGAACTGAGCAAGTGAGGGTACCCACAGGAGGCATGCTTCGATAGTTTTGTAGAGGGGTGATGACCGTGTCTCTCAACGAAACAAGACTGCAAAGGAATGAGGATTCACCTGTGCTCACGACAATTTTCCGGACCAGTTCAATGGCAAATCCATGGATGAGGAGCTCGGCCTCACACGCAGCAGCACGATGATACTGCAGAGGTGGCCAAATGGAAAAGGAAGGATGGCTGGAGATGTGTGCGGTCAATTTGTTTCATATTAGAAATTTGTGCCTACCCTGGTATATTTATTACAAGTCTGGTAGGTTGCCCGCTAGCACGAAGGAATTGAGAAGATGAGAGGAAAAGTGGAGGAAGGCGGCCTCGTGTTGAATAATCAACCAGGCCTCCTACCAATCAAGGAGTAGCCGAGTATATTATTTTTGTTCAACTGTAAGACATTCAAATCAACCCACTCAAAAGGAAAAGGCACACAAACTAACCGGATACAGTATATCCATATTTTACTTCCACTTCATAAAGACATATACAAAAGCGCCCTTACTGGCGAAGCTTGGACTCCAAACTACATGATGCATGAATTACGAAATCCAGATTAGGCCATTTTGCAGTTCAGTGGATTAAATATCCTATATACTACAATTACTAAATTTTGGGGGTAATATTACTACTAATAGTAGGTACTGAGCTTGGCATGACCTTAATAACTAAAGGTCCAAGAATAGAGAATTTCTGCCGCCAATACCGCTCCATGGCATCTAGGTTCAACATTCAAATTAGTAAAGATAATATGTTTCAAGTTGACTCACGTAAGACTTGATATTACACATAGTAGCGTGTGAAAGGTCAATGTGATGATCCAAGCTTCCATTTTCCATAGATACAAATGAGTTGTACAATCCTACTACAACTGGTTGCAAAAGGGAGGTGAACTTTTTGTTCTTGTTTTTGTTTGGGCGTGCTTGTGCTGTTGCCCCAGCGGATGTGTGGACTCCCCCCTTTTTTTTTCTTTTCGGTTGGCCTGGGCCATGGTGGTTGTTTGCTGCACTTTGTTCCTGGATGTTGCTTTATTTATAAAGCGGGGCGAAAGCCTGTTTCGAGGAAAAGGGAGGTGATTTTCACCTAAAGTTGCCAGTAGACCTAGTCTCTTTGATTTGTTTTTTTTTTCGACGAAACTTTGCTTTCTATTTTTTCAATATTATGAAAGTTTTAGTGGAATCGGTCCGGGAATCCCGCATAAGACCGCTATTGCAGGGGGCTAGTTTAAATTAAACCGATTTGCTAAAAAATGCTTCAACTAACCTAACAGATTTTGACTGCAGAGCAGGCTAGATCGGGTGGCACTGTATATCCCTACTTACACCCTAGAACCACTTGGGTGTGACAGATTCCTTGACTAGCTTGTTCCAAGAAAGACTTGAGACTTGAACTAGATTAGTCTCCTTGTGCACCCACCACCCCCAATCAGTGATGTCCGTTTGACGGAGGACTAGTAATTTTACATACATTCGCCCATGTCACCATCATGGCATGCTTTCGAGACATTGAACGAGTAGATTACAGCAATCAACTACAGTCAACAAAATGTCTTATGCGAGTTACAATAGGGGTGATGTCAGGTTTCAATTATCATGCTACATCCTTGAGTTGGAAGAGATCTCTGAACTAAGAGATGATCGCTTTGCAATTGTAAGACATTTTTCTCCTGTGTAGCAAATGTTTGTTCTTAGCCATTCAATTTACAATTTCATTTTAATTACTCCACATAAATTTAGGGGCAAGAAAACATTGATTGAGACTTGAACTAGATTAGTCTCCATATGCACACACTCATCCCCCAACCAGTGAAGTCCGTTTGACGGAGGACTAGTAATTTTAGATACCTTCACCCATGTCACCATCATGGCTTGCTTTGAGAATTTCAGCGAGTAGATTACAACAATCAACTACAGTTAACAAAATGTCATATGTGACGTACAATGGGGGTGATGTCAGGTTTCATTTATCATGCTATGTCGTTTAGTTGGAAGAGATCCCTGAATTTGCGGGCTGAATCAGGCGCTGCTGTGTATCCCTACTTACACCCTACAACCACTTGGGTGTGACGATTCCTTGACTAGCTTGTTCCAAGGAAGACTTGAGACTTGAACTAGATTAGTCTCCTTGTGCATCCCAATCAGTGAAGTCCGTTTGATGGAAGACTAGTAATTTTAGATACCTTCGCCCATGTCACCATGATGGCATGCTTTTGAGACTTTGAACGTGTAGATTACGGCAATCAACTGCAGTCAAAAAATGTTTTATGTGACGTACAATGGGGGTGATGTCAGGTTTCACTTATCATGCTACATCGTTGAGTTGGAAGAGATGTCTGAACTAAGAGATGATCGCTTTGCGGTTACAAGACATTTTTCCCCTATGTAGCAAATGTTTGTTCTTAGACATTCATTTTACAATTTAACTTAATTGCTCCACATAAATTTAGGGGCAAGAAAACATTGATCGAGACTTGAACTAGATTAGTCTCCTTATGCACACACACTCACCCCCAACCAGTGAAGTCCGTTTGATGGAGTAGTAATTTTAGATACCTTCGCCCATGTCACCATCATGGCTTGCTTTTGAGACTTTGAACGAGTAGATTACGGCAATCAACTACAGTCAACAAAATGTGTTATGTGACGTACAATGGGGGTGATCTCAGGTTTCATTTATCATGCTATGTCGTTTAGTTGGAAGAGATCTCTGAATTTGCGGGCTGAATCGGGTGCCGCTGTGCATCCCTACTTACACCCTACAACCACTTGGGTGTGACAGATTCCTTGACTAGCTTGTTCCAAGGAAGACTTGAGATTTGAACTAGATTAGTCTCCTTATGCATCCCAATCAGTGAAGTCCGTTTGATGGAGGACTAGTAATTTTAGATACCTTCGCCCATGTCACCATCATGGCATGCTTTTGAGTCTTTGAACGAGTAGATTACGGCAATCAACTACAGTCAACAAAATGTCTTATGTTACCTACAATGGGGCTGATGTCAGGTTTCACTCATCATGCTACATCCTTGAGTTGGAAGAGATCCCTGAACTAGAGACGATCGCTTTGCAATTACAAGACATTTTTCCCGTGTGTAGCAGTTGTTTCTTCTTAGGCATTCATTTTACAATTTAACTTAATTACTCCACATAAATTCAGGGGCAAGAAAACATTGATTGCTAGAGATAACACCGAAAGGTGTATATAACCCGTTTTCATTTTCATCTCTAGAAGACGTGGAGGCTTAAGAGAAAACAGTCCTATCAGCAACTTTGCAAGCACACCTTTCATGCTAGTAACTCATTTCCTGAGAAAAACATCGTGCTATATGAGTACGACTGGAGTGGCTCCGTGAGAACCGTTCTTTCAAACTTGGAAGAAGTGAGGAGGTGCGGGGTCGCGCATATTCCCAGTCAAGTCAACAAAGGTTATTTAATTTTTATGAGCCCCAAGCCACCGAAGGTCATATGGAGCTTTCTCAATAAGCAGAAAAACGTAACTTGGAGGCATTATATAAGGTGCTGAAGCATTGCGGTCACCAGTATGGCAATTAACCCCTTTTGGTGCACAGGTTTTGGTGGCTTTGCCCTCTTCACCGCCCAGACCTCGTCGTGAATCCGGAAAGATGCTGCCACCCAACTGTCGCCTCTTGCTTGCCCGTCTTCTTGCCATCCTCACGTTGCTGTTCTTCGTTGGCGCCACCCTCGGTCGTGCAGCAGGTCGGCCGTGCGACCCCGGTTATGGTAAGTGCCTCTTGCATTCTTCACCTTGCTGTGCTTTCATTACGCACCTCTCTTCTTTTGACAGTCTCGTGGATTTGTTTATGGTCTGATGTACTATAACATCGTCACAGAGGACCCGGTCGGCTGCTCACCTTTGCCCCCTCCAAGCTGTCCAGGCTGTGCTGGACCGTAAGCGTGTTCTACTTCTAGAGAAATGGATGTGGGAAGATTCTCCAAACCGTTGAACTTGACAGCATGGCTCGTTCCGAAGCATATGCCATCGACAATAGTTTTTAGGAGGTTTTCCAAGTAATAAATGAGATGTACAACAGCGCAAATGTTATTGAATTTCTCGTATAATAAGACATGAATCCGCCAGAATCGTTTCACTTGTTAGAATGTCGAAAAATAGCTGAATAAGACAGAACTTACCGATGGACTTGCATTGTGAAACTATGTTTTTTCAATGGGATAATACTAATTTAAGGTAGGTGATCTCATGGTTTCTGATGCGATGCTAGATGTTTCTGTAATTTGTTGGACCTCTCTATCTGGTTCAACTCTCACAGCACCTGGCTCGTCTATGGCCATGGAACTTGCATCAGTAGGCTACTGATGACAATCACCAGAACATGCGCAGCGGTGGACTTCAGAAAAAAAAATACTGTAGCGATCTGTGGCTCGTACCTTCTGTTCCTGCTTGGCAACTGGTATTTATATTCCTGCCCGTGCCATATATAATCCCAAATTATTCAACATCAAATGGTGGCCTAGAATCAGTGATGCACTTTCTTGATTGGTGTGAAATGATTGGATGTTCCCACACTGCAAAACCTGGTATCGCCCCTGGATGTGACGGATAACTCAAATTCCATGGTGTATATGTGCGTGCGTTCTGTTGGGGGCTCTTTCGCGTTGATAACTCAAATCTACACAACTGATGAGCCGCGTCTCTAGCCGATCCGGCGATCCCTAATAATCGCCTAGAGGAGCAAATATAGACCTCTCCTATTTATGCCAGACCTCTCTTAAAATCCCCCCCCCCCCCCCCCGGCCCCCGCTCTCCTATTTATGCTCGGCGGCCATTGGCGACTAAAACTTTCCCCTCCACTTTCTCCCGCTGAGCCGCCTATGCTCCCGCCCAATCTCTCCGCCAGTCGTTGCCGGTGTCATCGTTCTCCCCTACCCTGGCCGGAATGTCACCGGAGCTTGGTTTTGCAGCGCCGCGGACCGCCGTCGGAATTGACCTCTGTGAAGCCTCTGATGTCGCGGAAGCTGTTGGGAACCACCGGCGTGGTGCGGGCGACGGGAGCGGCCGCCAAGGCCACTGGCAAGTCATCAGTGACGACAGAGAAGGTGGGACGGCTGCCCTTGCATCGGTGTTGAACGACCCACGAGCGCGGAAGCCGACGGAGGCCATGATAGCCCATTCACAGGCGATGGAGGAGAAGAATAGGAAGGACGTGACGTCGACCACGATGGCTTATCGCAAGGCCAAGCTGTCTTCGGCGTCCTCCACGCCAAGTCGTTGCCTCCTCCACAGCGTCCATCGCAGCTCAATTCACCGCCCGCAAGGTGATTGATGAAATCCCGAGTCTCAAGTGAGTGCGGCCGAGATAAATGTCGCCGAATTATGTCGCGATTGGATTAATCACACTTTGGTATGTACGAAGAGGCAGACAATGAAGAAGCGGCCGATGAAGAGATGGCCGATGAGTATGTGGCCGAGGATGACGGTGAGGAAGAGGTGACCGAGGTGGAGGTGCCAACACAAACCAAAGTCAAGGCCGGTAGCAAGGGCAAGAGGTCCGCCAACTACAACGAAGAGGAATATGTTGTGTTGTGCCATGCTTTGATGAACATCTCGCTTGATTCGGTTGACACAAATCGATCGAAGGAGAAGTTTTGGGGGAAAATTGAGGAACACTACCACAAGACGGCCATCGTTCCATCATACCGAACCCAAGGCTCACTTGGTCATCGTTGGGGCACAATATGAAGGGAATATGCCCTGAGAGGCAATAATAAATTGTTTATTATGTGTATTCCAAGTATATGATAGATGTTTATTTTGCATGCTATAATTGTATTAATACGGAAACGTTAATACATGTGTGTTTAATAAACAAACAGAAAGTTCCTAGTTAAGCCTCTCTCATAAACTAGCTCGTTGATTAACAAGATGATCAAGGTTTCCTGATCATGGACATTGGATGTTGTTAATAACGGGATCACAACATTAGTGTAATGATGTGATGAACATTCATCCGAAGTATAGCATTACGATCAAAGTCATTGAGTTTATATTGCTATAACAACTTACGAAGTGATCCTAATCCTTAGACCATGAGATCATGTCAATCACTAACACGGAAGAGTTTCTTGATAACATCAAACGTCACACCGTAATGGGGTGATTATAAAGATGGGTTCGAACTAATAAAGTGTTATGTTGAGGCTCATGGATCGAGAGTGGAATTTGTTCATCCCGATGACGGATAGATATACTGGGCCCTCTCGGTGATATCACATTGATTAGCTTGCAAGCAAGTGATTTGATCACTAGAATGTTATATCACGAACAAGAAAAGAGTGCATGTCGATGAGATCAAACTAGGTATGGAGATACCGATGATCGAATCTCGGACATGTAATATATCGTGAGACAAAGGGATTAAGATACTAGCGTAAAAGGTTCGACGATCACAAGAAAGTCATCGTTGAATGTGTGGGAGTCGGATGGGTCTCCGGATCCCGCTTCGATTATTGATCGAGAGGGTCTCGATCATGTCCGCATTATTCACGAACCATAGGGTGACACACTTAAGAGACACCGACATCCAATTGGAGCAAAAGTTTCATGCCGAAAGAATAAACAAGCGCAGGAATTTATTTCACTAGATACCGAAACAGGTTTTCGGGTGAAATTGCATAAAATGGTTATGCATGTGAAATAGAATTCTAGTAAGGGGTTATTTGTGAATGTTTGTCATTAAAGTAATTGACAAAATTCTGAATAAAATAAAATAGTTTTATTTAATGAGAGTTTGCATTAAATTTGGTGGAAATTTAATGGGATCTTTGAGTGGGATTTTGAGTGGAGGAATTTGGAGGAGTTTTGTGAGTGGAGTGTCCACCCACATGAAGAGGGGAGGGCAAGGGGGCAGCCCCCATGCGCTGCCACCCCTTGGGGTTCCCCCTCCTCCTATAAAAGGAGCCCTCCTCTCACTTCTCACTCACACCTCCTCGTGAAGGATCTCTCTCCCTCTAGAATTTATCCCCATGGTCTCGGACTAGCGAGATACATGTTCCCGGTGGCTATTCGGAAAGAAAGAGTTGTGCTTCCGCTGCATCGCTGGGCGAGGAGGCGGAGGTTGCTCGGTGCCTCGAACGTGTGCGAGCACGGATGCGCTGATTTGCGGCGCTAGGACTTCCTCTCGATCTTGAGATCGGCAAGAGATCGTCTACATCAACCACGAGTTTGGACTCGTTAAACTTTGTCGGTCTTCAAGGGTATGTTCTCTACGGATGTACATCCGCCGTTGTTTGTATCTAGTATAAATAGATCTTGGTATATAGTTCACATCGTAGGAAAATTTTTGTTTTCTATCTGCGAACCCTTGATGGTATCGAGCGGATCTATGCGTAGATACTTTACGGGTAGTACACATATGAGTATGTGGGCGATGATGATCATTTGTTGCTCCTTTCTTGTGATTTTGGATATTGGTGGCATAGTGGGATGAAGCGGCCGGACAAACTTTACATGTCCTCGCACATGAGACCTGTTCACGCTTGACATGCAACTAGTTTGCATAAGTGGCTAGCGGGTGTCTGCCTCTCCTACTATAGTCAATATCTATTTTGCAAGCGAGTTGTCAACAATTTGATTATCCTCGTTGTGGTTCATGTTCGTAGGTAAGAACGGTTCTATCTCGAAGCCCTAAGCCACGTAAAACTTGCAATGGATAAATTAGAGGCGTCTAGTTTAGATTGTTCTTTGGGCTAGTGTTATGATATGGTAGTGTTGTAAGTAGAAGTATGAGATGATACTCTTACAACACACATAGCGTGTAAAATCCATAGACCGTGGATTTACACATATAGGTATGATAGTGATCATACCACGATGCACATGATAGAGATCATCTGCGGGAACCATATAATTTCACTAATAAACATATGATGTTTGATAGCATCTTATATTGCTTGTTTAGCGCTTTGTTAAGCATAATAAGATGATCCTCATTTAAATATCAAGATAAGAATGTGTTCTTCCTTTAGTATGCACCGATTATGTTTTCGCTCCAAGACATCACGTGATGATCGGGTGTACTTGGATCCTCGACCATACTTGGTGTAAAACAGTTACACACGCAAATACTAAGGTTCTAACTTGGCGAGCCTAGCATGTACAGACATGGCCTCGGAACAGAAGAAAGGTTAAGCATGAGTCATATAGTTGATATGATGCCCATTTGATGCTCGCCTTTGAAGCTATACCGACTCACGTGATGATCGGACTTGGTGTAGTGGATTTGGTTCATGTAATCACCAAAAGGACACGGGATGTCGCTTTTGAGTGGGAGTTCATTCGTAATATAGATTAGTTGAACTCAATCTATCATACACTTAGTCTAAACTTTACAAATTCTGTTGTAGATGGCACCACCGCTTTTAATTTCAATGCGTTCATGGAGAAAGAGAAACTAGCAACGGTAGCAACTTTCTTGAATGAGCCATGAATTTGAGGATTCTCCTCTCTTTGCACAAAAGCAATATGTGCTAGAAGCGCCGTTAGGCCCCACCTTTGACGATGCCCCGACGAGGAGAAGAATGTCTATCGACTCGTCGGAGGACCACAACTTAGTTCATTGCGGCATATTGTATGGGCTAGAGCCGAACTTCAAAGCGTTTCAAACGGCAATGCTTTTGATACAATGGGTGAGTTGAAAATGATTTTACACACATCTGCTGTCAGAGAAACTACAATGCTTGAAAAGTTCTTTAGTGCATGATGGAAGAGAACAGCTCCGTTAGTGAGCATGTACTCAAGATGTCGGGTTACGCCGATAAGCTTGTGTCCTTGGGAATAACGATTCCCATTGACTTAGGCATCCATCGTGTTCTGCGGTCTACGCCACCTAGCTATAAGAGCTTCGTGATGAACTATAATATGCAAGGCATGAAGAAGTCTCTCCGAGCTTACGCCAATGCTTAAAAGCTAGAAGTGGAGATCAAAAGGAACATCAAGTGTTGATGATCAATAGGAACACTGGTTTCAAGAAAGACAAGAAGGAAAACGGAAGGGAAGGCAAGGCGGCTGTTGCGCTGAAAAAACCCGAGTTGGACCTAAGTCGATACCGAGTGCTACTATTGCAAGGGATCGCCATCGAAGCGCCCCAAGTATCCGGCGGACATAAGAAGGCCGGCAAGGCAAACAAAGGTATATATGATATACATGTTATTGATGTGTACTTGACTAGTGCTCGCAGCACCTCGGGTATTTGATACCGGTTCGTTGCTAATATTTGTAACTTTCGAATCGTGGGTCATGCGAAAGCGACCGCTAGCAAGGGTGAGGTCAAGATGCGTGTCGGCAATGGATCAAGTGTTGATGTGATCGCCGTCGAACGCTACCTCTCCACTTACCGTCGGGATTAGTCATAAACTTAAATAATCGTTATTTGGTGCCTGCTTGAGCATGAACATTGTATCCGGATCATGTTTGATGCAAAGTGGTTATTCATTCAAATCGAGAACAATGGTTGTTCCATTTATATGAATGAAATCTTTTATGGTCATGCACCAATGTTGAATGGTTTATTTCGTTGGATCTCGATGATAATGTTACACATATTCATAATGTTGATGCTAAAAGGATTAAACTTAATGATGATATATCCGCATATATGTGGCAATCGCCGTCTAGGTCATATTGGCATTAAACGCATGAAGAAGCTCCATTCGGATGGACTTTTGGAATCACTTGATTATGAATCATTTGATACATGTGAGCCATGCCTTATGGGCAAGATGACTAGAACGCCGTTTTCGGTTCAATGGAGCAGGCGACAGATTTATTGGAAATCATACATTCGATGTATGTGGTCCAATGAGTGTGTCGTGTGAGGTGGATATCGTTATTTTGTTACTTTCACGGATGATTTGAGTAGATACGGCTATATCTACTTGATGAAACACATGTCGAAACCTTTGAAAAGTTCAAGGAATTTCGAATGAAGTGGAAAATCATCGTAATAGAAAGATCAAATTTCTGATCGACCGTGGAGGTGAGTATCTAAGTTACGAGTTTAGCACTCACATGAAAGAGTGTGGAATTGTTTCACAACTCACACCTAGGAACACCACACGAAATGGTGTGTCGAACGTAAATGTCGTACTTTATTAGATATGGTTCGATCTATGATGTCTCCGACGGACTTGCCGTTGTCATTTTGGGGTTATGCACTAGAAACTGCTGCATTCACTTTAAATCGGGCACCATCTAAATCCGTTGAAACGACACCGTATGAATTGTGGTTTGAAACAAACCTAAGCTGTCATTTCTTAAAGTTTGGGGTTGCGATGTTTATGTGAAGAAACTTCAACCGGATAAACTCGAACCCAAACCGGAAAAATGCGTCTTCATAGGATACCCTAAATAAACTATTGGGTATTCCTTCTATCAGCATCCGAGGGCAAGGTTTTTGTTGCCAAGAATGGATCCTTTCTAGAGAAAGAGTTTCTCGCGAAAGGTGTGAGTAGTCGGAAGGTAGAACTCAAGAGGTTATGGAACCTTCTCTTCAAAGTATGGCGAGTAGCGTTGTAGGAAGTTGTTCCGGAGTTGGCTCCACTGTTGAAGAGGGAACTAATGATAATGATCATGAAACTCGAAGAGAGTACTACCGAACCTC
This sequence comes from Avena longiglumis, assembly GCA_030063025.1. NCBI lineage: Eukaryota > Viridiplantae > Streptophyta > Magnoliopsida > Poales > Poaceae > Avena > Avena longiglumis. The sequence continues at coordinate 504,174,042 of CP125977.1, forward strand.
GCAGTCAAACAGACGCGTGCAGCTCCCGAAATGTCGGAAATCTGTCATAAATTTCATGGTTGGTGAAAACAATGACCTGCGACGTATGAAGAAGCGATGATGAGCCCGGATTCCAACAAATGGTTAGAAGCCATGAAATCCGAGATGGAATCCATGTATGAAAATCAAGTTTGGAACTTGGTGGAATTACCTCACGAAAGGCCGTGGAGAACAAATGGATTTTCAAAGGAAAAGCGATCGATGGTAATGTGACCATCTATAAAGCTCGACTTGTCGCAAAGGGTTTCGACAAATTCAAGGAGTTGACTACGATGAGACTTTCTCTCCGTAGCGATGCTAAAGCCAGTTCGGATTATGATAGCAATTGCTGCATATTTCGAATATGAAATATGGGGGATGGATTTCAAAACCGCGTTGCTCAATGGTAATATTGAAGAAGAGTTGTATATGATACAACCAAAGGGTTTTGTCGATCCTAAGGATGCTAACAAGGTGTGCAAGCTAAATGATCCATCTATGGATTGAAGCAAGCATCACGAAGTTGGAATCTCCGCTTTGATGAGGTGATCAAAGAGTTTGGATTTGTCCAAACTTATGGAGAAGCTTGTATTTACAAGAAAGTGAGTGGGAGCAATGTGGCATTTCTGATATTATATGTGGATGACATATTATTGATCGAAAATGATATAGAACTTTTAAACAGTGTTAAAAGTTATCTAAACAGCAAATTTTCAATGAAGGACCTAGGTGAAGCGTCATACATATTAGGCATAAAGATCTATAGAGATAGATCTAGGCGCCTAATAGGGCTATCGCAAAGTACATACCTTGATAAGATTTTAAAGAAGTTTAAAATGGACGGAAGTAAGAAGGGGTTCTTACCTATGTTGCAAGGCAAGACATTGAGTAAGACTCAAAGTCCGGCTTCGGCGGAAAAAGAGAGATAATGGACAAAATCCCCTATGCTTGACCATAGGCTCTATAATGTACGCCATGCTATGTACAAGACCGGATGTGGCACACGCTATTAGTTTGACTAGTAGGTACCAATCGGATCCGTGTTGAACATCGGATAGCGGTCAAGAATATCCTTAAGTACTTACGAAGAACTAAGGATATGTTTCTTGTATCTGAGGTGAAGAAGAGCTCGTCGCTAAGTGTTATGTCGACGCTAGTTTTGACACCGATCCGGATGACTCTAAGTCTCAATCCGGATACGTATTTCTCATGAATGGCGGAGTTAGTTGGAGGAGCTCCAAACAACCTGTGGTAGCGGGATCAACAACGGAGGCCGAATATGTTCTTTGCTTGAGCGGCTCAGAAGCGATTTGGATGAAGGAGTTCATATCCGAACTAGGAGTTGTGGCAAACGCGTTGGACCCAATGGTGATCTATTGTGACAACAATGGTGCCATTGCCAATGCCAAAGAGCCAAGGTCTCACAAGCATTCCAAGCATATTAAGCGCCGGTTTCACTCCATCCGCGAGCATGTCAAAGATGGAGATATAAAGATTTGTAAAGTACATACGGATCTCAATGTAGCAGATCCGTTGACTAAAACTCTCCCTAGAGCAAAACATGATCAACACCAGAACTCAATGGGTGTTAGATATATCACTATGTAACTAGATTATTGTCTCTAGTGCAAGTGGGAGACTGAAGGAATATGCCCTGAGAGGCAATAATAAATTGTTTATTATGTGTATTCCAAGTATATGATAGATGTTTATTTTGCATGCTATAATTGTATTAATACGGAAACGTTAATACATGTGTGTTTAATAAACAAACAGAAAGTTCCTAGTTAAGCCTCTCTCATAAACTAGCTCGTTGATTAACAAGATGATCAAGGTTTCGATCATGGACATTGGATGTTGTTAATAACGGGATCACAACATTAGTGTAATGATGTGATGAACATTCATCCAAGTATAGCATTACGATCAAAGTCATTGAGTTTATATTGCTATAACAACTTACGAAGTGATCCTAATCCTTATACCATGAGATCATGTCAATCACTAACACCGGAAGAGTTTCTTGATAACATCAAACGTCACACCGTAATGAGGTGATTATAAAGATGGGTTCAGAACTAATAAAGTGTTATGTTGAGGCTCATGGATCGAGAGTGGAATTTGTTCATCCCGATGACGGATAGATATACTGGGCCCTCTCGGTGATATCACATTGATTAGCTTGCAAGCAAGTGATTTGATCACTAGAATGTTATATCACGAACGAGAAAAGAGTGCATGTCGATAGAGATCAAACTAGGTATGGAGATACCGATGATCGAATCTCGGACATGTAATATATCGTGAGACAAAGGGATTAAGATACTAGCGTAAAGGTTCCGACGATCACAAGAAAGTCATCGTTGAATGTGTGGGAGTCGATGGGTCTCCGGATCCCGCTTCGATTATTGATCCGAGAGGGTCTCGATCATGTCCGCATTATTCACGAACCGTAGGGTGACACACTTAAGACACCGACATCCAATTGGAGCAAAAGTTTCATGCCGAAAGAATAAACAAGCGCAGGAATTTATTTCACTAGATACGAAAAAAGTTTTGGGTGAAATTGCATAAAGTGGTTATGCATGTGAAATAGAATTCTAGCAAGGGTTATTTGTGAATGTTTGTCATTAAAGTAATTGACAAAATTCTGAATAAAATAAAAGAGTTTTATTTAATGAGAGTTTGCATTAAATTTGGTGGAAATTTAATGGGATCTTTGAGTGGGATTTTGAGTGGAGGAATTTGGAGGAGTTTTGTGAGTGGAGTGTCCACCCACATGAAGAGGGAGGGCAAGGGGCAGCCCCATGCGCCTGCCACCCCTTGGGGTTCCCCTCCTCCTATAAAGGAGCCCCTCCTCTCACTTCTCACTCACACCTCCTCGTGAAGGATCTCTCTCCTCTAGAATTTATCCCCATGGTCTCGGACTAGCGAGATACATGTTCCCGGTGGCTATTCGGCAAGAAAGAGTTGTGCTTCCGCTGCATTTGGAGCGAGGCGGAGGTTGCTCGGTGCCTCGAACGTGTGTGCGAGCACGGATGCTGGCTGATTTGGCGCGCTTAGGACTTCCTCTCGATCTTGAGATCGGCAAGAGATCGTCTACATCAACCACGAGTTTGGACTCGTTAAACTTTGTCGGTCTTCAAGGGTATGTTCTCTACGATGTACATCCGCCCGTTGTTTGTATCTAGTATAAATAGATCTTGGTATATAGTTCACATCGTAGGAAAATTTTTGTTTTCTATGCTGCGAACCCTTCACAATACTTGAGCGTTGCAACCGATGTGCCGAGGCCGTTGACACGGTGAACAATGCACCACCGAGTGGGGTGCCAATCACCAAGTATGGACCTCTCTAACAAGACGTCTATAATCACTGCAACAAGAAAGGTGGACACAAAAGCCTTTGCTTTGCACCATTGCTACAAGGAACTAGCTAGCAATGATAAGTGGATTGGAAGGAACTACGAGACCACACCGAAGAGGACAAGGATTAGCAATGCCATTGATGTTGATGATGATGAGGATGAAGACCTCAACAAGAGACCGGAAGGTGCCAAGATAGCAAAAGAGAAGAAGAAAAGGGGAGGTGTCGGCGCCTACAAGGAAGAGTGCTATCATTGAGACGAAGAAACCATTGGAGGCCGAACGCAAAGAGGACAAGGAGGCTAGGTCGAAAGAGCTTAAAGCACTTGAGGACGTGAATTGGCGGTCCAAGTAGGCGATGGAGGAACAAAGGATTGCGCTAGAAGAAGAAAGAATGTCGAAGGAGAAGAAGATAGAAGAGCAACGACTTGCATTTGAGGTGGAGAAGCTGGGCAAGGAGAAGGAGGAAGCCGACCGCACCTTCATGTTTATGGACCCAAGCATCTTGGATAATAAAGCTAGGGCATATTAGAAGATCGCTCGTGCGAAGAGCTTGATCCCAGAGAGTGGTGGTGGTAGCCGAGATGGTGTTTGAGGTGGCCGAGATGATGGTGATGTCGACAACATAAAACATGTCATGTTGTGCTTTTGAATCAAACTTGACCGATGTGATTTTTTTTTGGATAATATAGTATACATGTTTGAATTATGTGTATTTGATATGTTTGATAGAGGTTCGAAAATTATGCTAATTTTTTTTAGTCTTTTATTAAGTATTTGGGGATCGGTTCTGATGACCATCGGCGGCTTTTGGTAGAGGAGCGAAAATATGTTCATCTGAGGCTTCTGGTCCTCTAAGTTTTAGGGATCAGTTAGAGACGCTCGTAGCTCCCGTTCCGGTTGATTACAGGTGAGATTCGACATTCCAGGCGGCTCTGCTTCATCGGGTGGGAACCGATGAGCACGGCAGCTCTGCTTCATACCTGCCCGTGGAAACCAAACGCGCAAAGAAGCTATCAATCAACCAAATGTGGCCCTGGTCCATCCCGAACGAGGGCTGGTAGGAGACGCCGGCGGCCTTGGGGTTCTCGCGCCTCCAGCGGCGGTTGGGGCTTGGGCGGTGGGGGGAAAGGGGGGGGCCATCGGAGGGTTTGTTGGAGGTGGCAGCTTCACGAGGGTCAATCCCATCCTACACAGGAGAGATTCGTCTCGTCATCTGTCTGGGATCGATCAGTGGCTACTGTATTTCCCCTGCTGCTCCAAGTATCGGGAACGACGGGAAGGGGCGGATTTCTAGGATTGGGGTGATTCCAGGAGATCGGTGGATGAGGTAGACTCCTCACCCAGCCTTCCAGAGCTCCGCGGCGGCGAACTTCATGGTGGGTGGGGTACGCCTGGTTCATACACAACACAACGACCTCCTTCAGTCGCGAAGGTTAGTTGTTCTTTGATTTTTTGATAATGTGATTTGATGTACCACCGTGAAAGTCCAACATGTTTATAAGGGTATGATTCGTTCATAGCTGGGCTCAAAATTAGCAGTAGTTTATCAGGTGTAGGAAAAACATCCAAGTCGAAGGAAAAATAGCTGAACTTTATTCGATATAGGTTCAACCATAGTTTACATACACCACAATTCACAAAACATAGATTTACTAGTACAATGGAAGACGGTTGACAACATAGCATGACTTCAGTCAAGGAAAATAGAACTTATGTAAAGCAAACTACTACTCCCTCCGTTTAGAAATATAAGATGTTTTAGGTTTGTGAAGGAGATGTATCTAGACATCTTTTAGTGTATAGGTTCAAACGAATCTAGACACTAAAATGTGTCTAGATACATCTTATTCACAAACCTAAAACATCTTATATTTCGAAACGGAGGGAATACTCCTAGAGCAACAGAAACACTTGTACTTTTGCTCAGCCCAGTATTGCTGAAAACGCCTCTTTGATAGCGGCGACTTCGATGTAAACATCCTGCATATCTGGACGATCTGTAGGTCTCTCCGCAGCGCACAGGAGACCAATCTTAACGAGCTCCACGATGCAGCTCATTGTTCTTGCCATTTGATGGTTTTCTTGTTCTGAACCGCTCCCTGCTTCCTCGTCTTGGTCCCCATAACACGGAACCATTCTAGGATCTAGAATCTCGCCAATCTTCTCAGGAAATGATTTTTCCACAAACTTGTAAAGGCTCAGGCCATCTTTAAACATCTCATCAGTTGGACGCTTCCCTGTGAGCATTTCCAAGATGATGATCCCATAGCTGTAAACATCACCTTCTGTGGACATTTTGCTCCCAAAGCCATATTCTGCAATATGTACGGTTATTAGAACAGACTGGAGCACAAGAATCAAAAGATTTCTGGGAAAAAAGTAACTAAAACTTTCATTCCAGAAGAGAAGATCATATAATATGTTCTCAGAGTATATACTATCTTCAATTTAAAAATTGTTACCTGGTGCAATGTATCCAACTGATCCTCTTGGCCCCAATAAGCTTGTAGAACTATGAGTCTCTGAAGAAGTATAAGTATGCAGGAACTTAGCCAATCCAAAGTCACCAACACATGCGCCCATGACATCATCAAGGAGGATATTGCTAGGCTTCAGATCACAGTGGGCCATAGGGGGCATGCAACGGTTATGGAGGTAATCCAAAGCAGCAGCTATGTCTACCACTATCAGTATTCTTGAACCTAAACTCAATGGCCATTTCGCTTGATGCTCATGGGTTGTTGGATGGAGCCAACTTTCAAGGTTGTCATTAACCATATATTCAAGGACAAGAGCTTTGAACTCATGTCCTGATGCATCAAATGTTGAGCATGCAGAAATCACACTTACAAGATTCCGATGACGCGTGTTTCTCAAGGCCTCACACTCGTTGATGAAGATTTTTGGTGCTCCGAGTTGATCAAGTTTGAAAACTTTGATTGCCACTGCATGTTCGTCAGACCAGCCTTTGTACACTGTCCCATATTTTCCAGAACCAACCAGGTTCGCCAAGGAGAAACCGTTTGTTGCTTTCAGTAAATCAGCATATGTGAACTTCTTCAAGCCCTTGAAAGATGGCTGAGCTGCTTGTTGGACATTCTTTTTCTTCTTCAAAAGAATGACAGCGAAGGATGATATCAATACCAAAGAGAGGGCAGTAAATCCTACTAACTTCAGTATCTTTGACGTGTGCTTTTGTTTGGATTTCTCTGCATTGCAAAGTGGCAACTGTAGCAACGGGGTTCTTGCACATAACTTATTGTTCTCTTGAATGAACACCTCGCTTCCATTCTGAAAAATTCCACCTGGTGGTACTGGTCCCTCGAAGTTGTTGAAGGACAAATTGAGAAGCTTCATGGAACTAAAGGATTCAAAGAAGTCAGGGATTTCACCGGACAAGTTGTTTTGAGATAGATCCATCACAATGATACCTCTCAAATTCATGAAAGACAGAGGGATTCTCCCATGAAGAGTGTTCCCCTCCAAGTGTAGCGACTCCAAGTGGACGCACTCACCTAGAGTGGACGGTATTTGTCCGGACAACTGGTTATTTGAAATATTCAACGGACCGAGATTAATCAAGCTGCCAATCTCGAGTGGTATTTGTCCAGAGAGTTGGTTGTGAGACAAGTCCAAACCTTCAGAAAGGGTCGAAAGAGTAAAGAGCTCCTTAGGTATGCTACCATCAAAGCTGTTACAGGAGAGGTTCAGTATGTCCAATCTTTTACAGTCTCCTAAAGCTCTTGGGATTGGGCCACTCAAATTATTTTCCTGTAAATAGAGCTCACTCAATTCACTCAGATTTCCAACTGAAAATGGAATCTGTCCGGAAAATTTGTTCTGGGACAAGCTTAAGACAAACAAGTTTGGAAGATTTCCAAGTGATTCAGGAAGATTTCCGGTAAGCAAATTGTATTCCATGTAAAGAATCTGGAGGCTTGTCAGGTTCTCTATCTCACGTGGTATACTTCCAGAAATGTTATTTGATCTTAGCAACAATATCTCTATGCTCTTTGAAAGGCTTGCAATTGAACTCGGCAAGACTCCTTGAAGGATGTTTTCATCCAAGAGTAAGTTCACCAGTTGTGTGCAATTTGTTAATGAGGATAAGAAAGACCAATCTCCTGCTTCGAGTTGATTGTTTCCTAGATTCAGATCGACTAGGCTGGGTAAAGCACCAAAAGATGGAATGATGCCACAGAATGCATTGTTACGGAGATTAATCTCCTGAAGATTTGTTGCGTTGGCTAATGAAGTGGGGATTTGACCTTGGAATTGGTTACCTTGCATATTCAAAGTTTGGATGCTTGGAAGAGTATAGCCCAGGTCGTATGGAAGCTTCCCTACAAGATTGTTCATAGCCATGCCAAGGTATGTGAGCGCTGACATGTTGTAAAGAGAGGCTGGGACACTCCCTGACAAAAAGTTATAAGTGAAGTCTAGTAGTTCCAGGTTTGGAATTTCACCTATACTTGTCGGTATCCTACCTTGGAAATTATTATCTCCAAGCAAGAGCCGGCGAAGGGAAGAAAAGTTTCCCATAGAGGAAGGTATGGTGCCTGAAAGATTATTTGATTGCAAAATAATGTATTGCAAGGGTGAGTCAACATTCGGAAAAACAGGTATAGTCCCACTAAAGTTGTTTGCTCCGAGTAATACAATCTGAAGCGCTGTACTGTTAAACAGTGCAGGAGGAATCTCTCCGCTCAGGTGATTGTTGGTTACGGCCAAAAGTTGAAGTGATGAACTATTAGCTAGGAGAGGCGGGATTGGTCCTGTGAGGCTATTGTTCACAAGAACAACAGAGTGAAGAGAAGAGCTGCTTCCGAGTGAAGCAGGAATGCTGCCTGTCAGGCTATTTGTAGCAAGACGTAAAACTGAAAGGTTGCGGAGCGTCCCCAACCGTTCTGGGATGCCTCCACTGAGCATGTTGTGACCCAAGCTGAGCTGTTGGATATCAGAACACTGGCTCAGGCTTGAGGGGATGACACCATGAAGAGAGTTGCTTCCAAGATCAATGATTTGAAGGCGGAAGCAGGAAGCTAGAGTGACCAGGATCACTCCACTAAGATAGTTTGAGCTGAGGTTCAGGTACTGCAATCTACTCAATTGGCTAATTTCAGGTGGAATTGGACCAGTGAGTTGATTGTTTGGGAAGTGGATTCTTGTGAGGAAAGTGAGGCTGGCAATGCAAGGAGGTATTTGGCCATTGAGATTAAGCGACTCGAGGTCCAGTGCAACGACTCGAGACAGATGTTTCTTGCTGCAAGTAACACCGGACCAACTGCAGTATTGCAGTGACTCATTTTTCCATGAGGTTAGGAGTCCAGTAGGACCGATGAGATGGAGTTTAAGGCAATGAAGGGCTTGCAAGTCGGTGTCAGAATCACTCTGCAGAGTTGCAGCACCTAATGTAGATGCAGGGAATGCCACGAGGGAGGCGAGGACAAGTACAAGAGGAACTGAGCAAGTGAGGGTACCCACAGGAGACATGCTTCGACAGTTTTGTAGAGGGGTGATGACTGCGGCTCTCAACGAAATAAGATTGCAAAGGAATGAGGATTCACCAGTGCTCACAACAGTTCGCCGGACCAGTGCAACGGCGATCCATGGAAGACGAGCTAGGCCTCTCACGCAGCAGCACGACGAAACTACAGAGGTGGCAAAATGGAAAAAGGAAGGGTGGCTGGAGACGTGTACCGAATCTGTTTCATGTTAGAAATTTGTGCCTCCCCTGGACCTTGTATTACAAGGCTGGTAGGTTGCCCGCTAGTACGAAGGAATTGAGAGGATGAGAGGAAAAGTGGAGGAAGGTGGCTTCGTGGAGGAAAAGTGGAGGAATCAAGGGGATGAGAGGATATCAAATCAACCCACTCAAAAGGAAAAGACACACGAACTAACCGAATATATCCAATTTACTGGTTCAACTTTGAACTGCTTCCACTTCATAAAACATACAAAGGGCGGCCCTTACTGGCGGAGCTTGGACTCCAAACTACATGATGCGCGAAATCCATATTAGTCCATTTTGCAGTTCAGTGGATTAAACATCTAAATACTACAATTGATAAAATCCTGAGGTAATATTACTACTAATATTAGGTACTGAGCTTGTCATGACCTTATAATAACTAAAGGTCCAAAGTTTGGAAGTTCATTTTATAATTATTAGACGTTTTTCTCCTGTGTAACAAATGTTTGCTCTTAGTCAATACATTTTGTAATTTAATTCTAGTTATTACTCCACATAAATTTAGGGGCATGAAAACATTAATTGCTAGAGATAACACTGAAAGATGTATATAGCGTGTTTTCATTTTCATATGTAGATATGTCCGTGGAGGCTTAAGAGAAAACAGTCCTATCAGCAACTTTGCAAGCACTACTGTCATGCTAGTGATTCATTTCCTGAAAGAAAAACAGCGTTCTATATGAGTGTGACTGAAGTGACTCCATGAGAACCGTTCTAACTTGGAAAGTCATCCAGGCATGCGGAGATTTTTCCAAGAAGAACTGATGAAGTCCGGAGTCGCGTGCATTCCCAGTCACCAAAGGTTATTTCTAAGAGCTTTCTCTTCAAGAAAGGAAAATGCACTATGGAGCATTATATAAGGTGCTGAAGCATTGGGATCACCACTCACCAGCACGCCAATTGTTCCCTTTCGCTGCATAGGTTTGGTGGTTTTGCCCTCCTGTCGTGAATCCAGAAAGATGCTACCACCCAACTGCCGCGTCTTGTTCGCTCTGCTTCTTGCCATCTTCACGTTGCTGTTCTTCGCCAGTGCCAGCCGCGTGGGAACTTCTTCACCATGCAGAGGTGTTTGTAAGTGCCCCTCTCAAAACCTCTCTTTTTTAACGGTCTCTTGGAACTTCGTTTGTTAATGGTCTGATGATGCATTCTGACATCGTCACAGATAACCCAGTCGGCTGCTCAAATTTGCCCCCCATTCAGCCCTGTCCAGGCTGCTGATCTCAAAAGGAGCACTGTCCAGACTGGTGTTTCTAGAGAATAGGACAGGCCTCCAAAGATTCTCCAAACCGTTGAGCTCAGGATGGCAGCAGCGTTCCTTCTACAAAAGATGGTTTTTAGGAGGTTTTCCATGTATTCCCTCCGTTCTAAAATATAAGATGTTTTAGATTTGTAAAGAAAATGTATCTAGACTTATTTTAGTGTGTAGGTTCATTCTAAATCTCAGTGAATCTACACACTAAAAGAAGTCTAAATACGTTTTCTTCACGAATCTAAAAATCTTATATTTTGAAACGGAGGGAGTAACTGTGAGATGCTTATCGTCCTACAAGTGTTATGCTAAGAGATATGAAGGCAACACTGTTTTCTTTAGTTCAAATGTTAAGGACAATAAGAATAGCTGAATGAGACACAATTTATCAATGGACTTGCATTGTGAATACAATATTCTTTCAATCTTCAATAGAACACCCAACACTGAAGACACATGAGCATCCGTACTACTAACCTGCTACTATAGCATGACCCTTGTGATGAGAAGAGAATACAGATCCCACCAAAAATAAAAACATTGCTAAGTCACATGCGCCAGGATGTCATCTCCTCGAAGCATTTGGTTGGAATGTATTGCATTACTAACTCAATTACTCAGTGCCAACAATGGGATAGATGAATCAACACTCAATTGTGTCAGATCAACGGACAGATTAATTCGAGCAAAAGTACTAGGAAGTACTCCCTCCATCCCAAAATATAAGGTGCATAAGGATTAGTTAAAGTCAACGTTTTCTAAATTTAACCAACATTATATGCAAAAAATATGAACATTTACAATACTATACCAATATCAATAAATTTACCATAAAATATCTACATAAAAAAATGCATCTCAATGAGGTGATTTCATTCTGACAATCAGTACCAAGTTTAGTTAAATGTATCTTCTTAATTTTGTGTTCATGTTTGAAGCTCTTTAGACGAATTTCGTAAAATTCATCGCACAGGGTTAATAGTTTAAAATTTTGTTTGAGGAGTAGCTTCACCCTGCCGTTTCACACAACTCTCGTATTGTAAGGTGATCATAGATGAGTATATATGCATCTCCCTAATATACTAAGGCGTTCATCTATGCTTCTCGAAGGTGTCCTTGTATGTCCTGTTTTAACTGTTGTCTAAGCTCAACCCTTTGTTACCGATAATCTAACTTGTTAGTCCACTGTTTCACCACGTGATCTATATGAAAATGATCTGGATCGACGATGTGATTTTATTCCGGCAATCGATGCCGAGTTTCGTTGACTGGAAGTTCTCAAATTTGTGTTCAGTTTTGGATATGTTTTAGAGGAATTTCGTCCAAATTCCTATCCACGCACACACACACTCTCACACCCACGCACGCGTGCACGCACACGCACAAACACAAACACAAAACGTATAGTTGAGGGGTTCCATCCCTCAGTAGCCACTGATCTTTGCACATCAGTAGGGTTGCAGAAGTGGGTCCCACATTGACCCGCAATACACGAAGTAGAGAACAAATTGTACTGTCGTCGTGCATCCCACTTGTAGCTGAATCGCGCTATTCGGAATAGAAATCCGCATGGCATATCGCGCCGCTTGCCACCCTACACATCAGTACTTCACCTTGACTTTGGCATGAATTCGTCCAATTTATGTCCTCTCCTTTAACTGGTGCAGAAGCCTTTATATATTCTGCACTTGCCCAGAAATCTCGGATGTTATTGAGTATACCCGTTGAATTAAGTGGAGATGTCATAGCCACTCAGTCTAGCTAGCGAGTCTACGCCTCTAGGGCATGAGAGCTCTCTTTGCGATAGTCAAGAAAAGAGGCTGATGGGAAGAGTAAATGGGATCAACAAATATAAAGACGAGGACATCATATCGATGGAGAGCTGACTGACCTTTGCCGTGTGCTCCAGGTCGTTCAACCAAGATCATAGATCTCATCTCCTATCAAGCCTATCCCGCCTAAAAGTTCACAAAAAAAAAGCTCATAGATCAACCAAGCTCTAGGTCATTCAACCAAGCTCATAGATCTCCATCTCATATTGTAAGGTGATCGTAGATGAGTATATCTGCATCTCCCTAATATACTGTAACACCCTCAGAATCGGACCTATGCAAATTTGGGCAAAATTCTCCAAACCCGCATAGAAACGATTCAAAGGTGCCCACCAGGCACTTTCGTGCGGGTGGAAAACGAAGTAATAACATTACACAACAGTCCTCGATGGGACCCACAGAACAGATATATATAACAGCGACTCAAAGAGTCAAGAATACAAATATACGGTACAAAGATCCAAATCACCTTGAAAAGACGGAGCGTCCGACTACGGACAAGATGCAAATGGGGCTAAGAGCCCTGAAGAATAACCAATGGCGTCCATAACCCTGCCCAGGCCAAGCCGGAAGGGTAACCCTGCTAACGACGTCGATCTCAAAACCTGCTTAAACAAAGGGGTGCCGACAAAGGGCAAAGAAAAGAAGGAGGCGTCGATCGAGGCCGACACGGCGAGGCTAGAATTCGGCGGTTCCTCGCCTACATAGGTATGGTGGACTGAGCGGCAGCGGCAGCATGCACTAAACAACCTATAGAGACTCGATACAACTGGCGGTTATCAGAGAGGGGTAAGAATGACCTATCCGGATCCAACCTGATTCTATCATCAAACAAACCCATCCTGGTGTTTCCCCCTCGAGACCAAACGAGGAAGTCAACCGAGGAACTCACACAGTTGGCAGTTTTACTTATTCGGTTATTGTTGCGGCACTTTACTAGTCAGGTTTAGATAATTGTCCTGATAAAGTATGCAGTGGGCACTTTTAGTTAATCATTCCGTTGTAGTTGCAGCAATTACTAATCAGATACAAATAGCAATGATGTAATCCCGAAACCCAGCAGTTGTTGGTGCTTTTATCCAGCCATTTCGTTGTAGTTGCAATACTTACTAGTCAGGTACAAGGGTCGCAAGCGACACTACAAACAAGCAATTGTGGGCAGTATTATTAGCCATTCCGTTATAGTGAAGCTGATTACTAGTCATTATAAGTCAAATTTATAGCAGTAAACTTTAGTTATGCTTGTCTATGATCGAGATACTGTGCTCCAAGTCGTCCATATCCGCGGACACGGCTTTCAGAAAGTTTTACCCGGCCGGGGTGCACCAATAGCAACACACGCTCGATCAACCTCGGAAAAACCAAATCAAAACCCAACGAGGCTTTCACGACTGAACAATCACAGGATTCAGAAATATTTCAGGGGGCCACCCCTTAAGTAGAATCCGCAACGGAGTAAGCAAGCTCCGAGGCGGCCTCAAGGTTTGGCTAGACGGTCAGGAACGATCGGGAACCCAAAATTGGGCTTGTCGACACCGCGGAATCGTGGTCCGATCCTAAACAGTACAGTGTGCTATCTGTCGCACAATTTAAATACAGAAAGTAGCATGGCATAAGTACAGGATCGTAAATAAAACCTCAAACTAGTTTGTGGCCCCAAGAAATAAGAATGAATCAAGCTCTGGCTCAGGGGGGTCCCATATACCTCCCGGATGTGGATAGCGCGATAAATCAAGGAACAGGTATCAAGTACTCGGGGTCTTACGGGACACAAGTGGGCGTTCGGAAACCAAATATTTTCTATCACCCACCGATGCCTCTGCTTATTTCAATTTTAGTTGTTAAACAGAAATTAAAGTGACGATAAGTAAAACTAGAATCATCTCCAACATCAACATGCGGCAATACATCAGCAACTGTGGCATACGACACACATCAGCACTTGAGCAAGCAACTACGACGCGCAAGTCCAACTATCTACCAAACAACAGGTAATAGGGTGTGTCCAAGGCAATATAGGGCTGCACGGTATATCACGGGTACGGAAACTAAAGCATCGCAACACAGATAGCAATAGATCAACAGGAGGGAAGTAAATACTATAAAAGTAAGATAGGTAGAAAGGGGGAGATGCTCGCCTGAAAACATTGTCGATGGTTTAACCGAAGATCGGGGCGAAGCTCACATCAACTCAACGGCCTTATCCGCGAAGAAGCAAAACACTAGAATAAACACCGGATGCAATATTTAATACACGGCAGAAGATCGGCATGATGCATGTATGATGCATGGCATGGCAAGGTGCGATGCAATTAGGTCATATTAAGCGGAACCGGGGTCCCGACAATTAATTAGGCGGTTCCAGTAATTTAGCTACCCCGCAATTAAATTTTGTAATAACGAGGCAAGATAAGTTACCGGTTCGCTACACAAGTTTAAATGAGGCCGATATGAGACTAGATTTGCCCGCATATGGGCCCCATATTTAATTATTAGGTGACTCGGCATAATGCCCCCAACCCAATGATATGCATGCGAGAAGGACAATTTAATATGCAACAATGTTATATTTCATTTATAAATAGGGTTTCGGGAAAAAAGGGGTCACACATTAGGGGGCTCGACGATCTTGGTCCGGGGGTTCGGGGTTCGACAGGGTCCGGGGTCCAGGGTTCGACGGAAGCGTTCTCGGTCACGGGGCAGATCTTGTCGCTTCGGGGTCTCGATGTCCGGGGGGGCAGAACTTGGGTCAGTGTCGGGGCGCATCGGCTTCTTCCGGGTCGGTGCCGTTCTCGTCATCGCGAAGGTCTTGCCGGGCCTCACGGGGTCGGTCTTGCCGTTGCGAGGGTCTTGTCGGGCCCGCGCCATCGAGGCGGTCTTGGCGAGGGAAGAAGCACTTGGCGTCCGGGGTGCGGTACTTGTGGTACAGGTGGCGATCTTGGCGTTCAGGGGAAGTGCTTGGCGCTCGGCGTCCTTCGGTACCCGTGAGGTAGTTCCTGGAGTCCCGGACGGAGATCTTGTCGATGGTCTTGGCGATCCGGGGAGAAGGCCTTGGCGGCGACACGATGTTCTTGGTGATCCTTGTCTGATTTGTCGTGACTGCCGAGGAAGATCATGTCGGCCTCGAGTGGTTTGTAATAATCTCTTACCGAGCACGCGCGATAGTAGAGCTATACCAAACGGACAGACAAAAGCGAGGGCGCTAAGCTCCATTCAGGCATTAACCCAAACACCTTGCAGGAGAGTGGCATCGACAACAACAACACGCAGAGAAACCGTTCCTTGGTATGCGATGTACGGCAGAGAAGGCGGCGCACCGGACGAGACACCGGAAGGCGAGAGGATGCCGATGAGGTAGAGTCATTGCGAGGCGAATAGCGGACAGGAAGGGGCTGCGCGGGTCCATGCGTGACGCGCGCTGGAAGGGAAGGCTCGAGCGGGGGAAGAGACGAGACAAGGAGGAGGGCTCACGGGGAAAGAAATGGGGCGCCTGGCAGCGAGGGCGCCCAGCGGCGAGGTAGAGGAGGGCGTCGCGGTGGCAGAAGGGAGAGGCGAGATGGGCGGGGCGGCCCGACGGCGGCCAGGGGGAGACCGGATGGAGAGGGCCGGGTGAGAGGAGCGACGCCGGCGTGGCGCAGGCAGGTCCGGCCGGAGGGCTCGGCGGCAGCGTGGTTCCGAGGCAGCCCGGAGGCTGGAAGGCGCGGAGGAATCTTGCGAGGGGCAGCGGAGGGAGGCGGAGGCGGCGGAGGAGGCGGGTGGAGGCCGCTCGGTGACACGGCCGACGGAGGAGCTCCTGGGCGACGGCGAGATGGAGAGGCGGGCGGGAGGCAGCTGGCGAGGCGGCGCTGGGAGGGTGCGCGGAGGCGTGGGGTACACCGAGCACGCGAGGCGGAAGCGGTGGCGGGCTTGAGGCGGAGGCGCGAGGCGGTGGCGAGGCGCGAGGCCGAGGAAGGAGACGCTGGGCTCGCAGGCGTCGTGCGTGGTAGTGGTGGGCCAGGGGCGGGGTCCACGGAAGGAGAGACAGCGGGGTCGATGGGGAGGTGCAGCTGCCGGGAGGTGGGGTGTGTGTGGAGGCGGGCCGGGCGGTGAGGGCCCAGTGAGAGAGAGGTAGCAGGCAGGGGCTGGCAGAGGTCTTGGCGTGGCCTGTGTGGCGCTGAGTGGAAGTGGGGGTTCGGTGTGTGTGTGTCTGTCTAGGTGGAGAGAGGGGTGAGAGAGGGAGTGATCGATTGGTTGGAAGGAGAGGAGTGGGTGAGGTGGCAAGGAATGGCCAGGTGATGTGGCCACAGAGGGTGGGTAGGATTTTAGGTGGGATAGGATTTAGAAGGGCGGGTACAGCTGGACCGATTTTATTTCTGGGGCGGTCGTTCGGGTCATTCGCCCGCTCATCGCCCGCTAAAAATAAATATAATTTTTATTCGTTTTAAACGGGCCGTGTGCAAACCAATAACAGCCAAAACAAAATATTCCGGGGACCCGGTTTTGATGTTTGAAAATAAAGAGGGGCGATTAGAAAACAACACGGGTTTTAGCAAACAATGCATGATGATGACGATGCAATGCACAAATTCAACGCGATTTTCTAGTAGTGGTTTTGCGGGATGCCACAATTCGACACCACTAACAAGGGATCTCGCCCTCGAGATCCGCCTCATGGTACCGGAAGGAAGGTCGGCGATCCTCGTCTTCTCACTTCGTGTAGATCCTCGCGACACCACTAACGAGGGTTCATCCTCCATCTTGAAATTGGCGACACCACCAACAAAGGGTCGTTGATCCTGACCGTCGCGAGAACACTCCGGGAACAACAGGCCGAAGGTAGAGGTATCAACAAAGAAAGCCACCCCTAACTTCCGTGGGCGGAGTAAATTCGCTGGATCCACTACTTCGATGTACAAGAGCGAATGATAAGAGTAGTGGTATGGTAGCTACTCCATCCCGCACTCAAACCATTACTCTGCACACGAATAGGCGGATTATGCAACCAACTCTCGGAATCAGACTGAAGATCTCGACAAACAAGGTTCGGAACAAAGGGAGGGATGCAGACTCTACATCGGATCTGGCGTAGAGGATATCGTCGCGTCGGAAAACACCGGAAGGCACAAACAAGGAACAAAGAATGGTAACACCGTAGACGGATTCCTCAGGCAGCTTGAACACCGGATGGTAGAACACCGTTATCAGAGGAGGAAGCGAAACCTCGAAATGTACGGAACCCAACCACGAGAAGTCCTGGACTCGAAGAGAGAGAAGAGAGCGGATACAAAACACGTAGAGGTAAGAGGAGAACAGCAGAGGGGTAAGGAGTAAAATCAGACCTAACCAGAACTATCCAACCGATTTTCAAAAATAGTTTTGACACTTCTACTTCGACCGTTAGCTAGGTTATCCTACAGGCTGGA
This sequence comes from Avena longiglumis, assembly GCA_030063025.1. Taxonomy (NCBI): domain Eukaryota; kingdom Viridiplantae; phylum Streptophyta; class Magnoliopsida; order Poales; family Poaceae; genus Avena; species Avena longiglumis. Next base: position 504,191,663 of record CP125977.1, read on the forward strand.
CTTGTGGGGTATCGCAACTGCTGAGATCTGATACCACTCTGTAACACCCTCAGAATCGGACCTATGCAAATTTGGGCAAAATTCTCTAAACCCGCATAGAAACGATTCAAAGGTGCCCACCAGGCACTTTCGTGCGGGTGGAAAACGAAGTAATAACATTACACAACAGTCCTCGATGGGACCCACAGAACAGATATATATAACAGCGACTCAAAGAGTCAAGAATACAAATATACGGTACAAAGATCCAAATCACCTTGAAAAGACGGAGCGTCCGACTACGGACAAGATGCAAATGGGGCTAAGAGCCTCAAGAATAACCAATGGCGCCCATAACCCTGCGAGGCCAAGCGGAAGGGTAACCCCGCTAACGACGCCGATCTCAAAACCGCTTAAACAAAGGGGTGCCGACAAAGGGCAAAGGAAAAAGAAGGAGCGCGTCGATCGAGGCCGATTACGGCGAGGCTAGAATTCGGTTCCTCGCCTACATAGGTATGGTGGACTGAGCGGCAGCGGCAGCATGCACTAAACAACCTATAGAGACTCGATACAACTGGCGGTTATCAGAGAGGGGTAAGAATGACCTATCCGGATCCAACATGATTCTATCATCAAACAAACCCATCCTGGTGTTTCCCCCTCGAGACCAAACGAGGAAGTCAACCGAGGAACTCACACAGTTGGCAGTTTTACTTATTCGGTTATTGTTGCGGCACTTTACTAGTCAGGTTTAGATAATTGTCCTGATAAAGTATGCAGTGGGCACTTTTAGTTAATCATTCCGTTGTAGTTGCAGCAATTACTAATCAGATACAAATAGCAATGATGTAATCCCGAAACCCAGCGGTTGTTGGTGCTTTTATCCAGCCATTTCGTTGTAGTTGCAATACTTACTAGTCAGGTACAAGGGTCGCAAGCGACACTACAAACAAGCAATTGTGGGCAGTATTATTAGCCATTCCGTTATAGTGAAGCTGATTACTAGTCATTATAATTCAAATGTATAGCAGTAAACTTTAGTTATGCTTGTCTATGATCGAGATACTGTGCTCCAAGTCGTCCATATCCATGGACACGGCTTTGAGAAAGTTTTACCGGCGGGTGCACCAATAGCAACACACGCCGATCAACCTCGGAAAAACCAAATCAAAACCCAACGAGGCTTTCACGGAACAATCACAGATTCAGAAATATTTCAGGCCACCCTTAAGTAGAATCCGAACGGAGTAAGCAAGCTCGAGGCGGCCTCAAGGTTTGGCTAGACGGTACTGTGAACATCGGGAACCCAAAACTGGGCTTGTCGACACCATGAATCGTGGTCCGATCCTAAACAATACAAAGGTGCTATCTGTCGCACAATTTAAATACGTAAAGTAGCATGGCATAAGTACAGGATCGTAAATAAAACCTCAAACTAGTTTGTGGCCCCAAGAAATAAGAATGAATCAAGCTCGCTCGGGGGTCCCATATACCTCCGGATGTGGATAGCGCGATAAATCAAGGAACAGGTATCAAGTACTCGGGGTCTTACGGGACACAAGTGGGCGTCGAAACCAAATATTTTCTATCACCCACCGATGCCTCGCTTATTTCAATTTTAGTTGTTAAACAGAAATTAAAGTGACGATAAGTAAAACTAGAATCATCTCCAACATCAACATGCGGCAATACATCAATCGTGGCATACGACACACATCAAGACTTGAGCAAGCAACTACGCGCAAGTCCAACTATCTACCAAACAACAGGTAATAGGGTGTGTCCAAGGCAATATAGGGCTGCACGGTATATCACGGGTACGGAAACTAAAGCATCGCAACACAGATAGCAATAGATCAACAGGAGGGAAGTAAATACTATAAAAGTAAGATAGGTAGGAAAGGGGGAGATGCTCGCCTGAAAACATTGTCGATGGTTTAACCGAAGATCGGGGCGAAGCTCACATCAACTCAACGGCCTTATCCGCGAAGAAGCAAAACACTAGAATAAACACCGGATGCAATATTTAATACACGGCAGAAGATCGGCATGATGCATGTATGATGCATGGCATGGCAAGGTGCGATGCAATTAGGTCATATTAAGCGGAACCGGGGTCCCGACAATTAATTAGGCGGTTCCAGTGATTTAGCTACCCCGCAATTAAATTTTGTACTAACGAGGCAAGATAAGTTACCGGTTCGCTACACAAGTTTAAATGAGGCCGATATGAGACTAGATTTGCCTGCATATGGGCCCCATATTTAATTATTAGGTGACTCGGCATAATGCCCCCAACCCAATGATATGCATGCGAGAAGGACAATTTAATATGCAACAATGTTATATTTCATTTATAAATAGGGTTTCGGGAAAAAAGGGGTCACACATTAGGGGGCTCGACGATCTTGGTCCGGGGGTTCGGGGTTCGACAGGGTCCGGGGTCCAGGGTTCGACGGAAGCGTTCTCGGTCACGGGGCAGATCTTGTCGCTTCAGGGTCTCGATGTCCGGGGCGTAACTTGGGTGTCGGGCGATCGGCTTCTTCCGGGTCGGTGCCGTTCTCGTCATCGCGAAGGTCTTGCCGGGCCTCACGGGGTCGGTCTTGCCGTTGCGAGGGTCTTGTCGGGCCCGCGCCATCGAGGCGGTCTTGGCGAGGGAAGAAGCACTTGGCGTCCGGGGTGCGGTACTTGTGGTACAGGTGGCGATCTTGGCGTTCAGGGGAAGTGCTTGGCGCTCGGCGTCCTTCGGTACCCGTGAGGTAGTTCCTGGAGTCCCGGACGGAGATCTTGTCGATGGTCTTGGCGATCCGGGGAGAAGGCCTTGGCGGCGACACGATGTTCTTGGTGATCCTTGTATGATTTGTGGATCGCGAGGAAGATCATGTCGGCCTCGAGTGGTTTGTAATAATCTCTTACCGAGCACGCGCGATAGTAGAGCTATACCAAACGGACAGACAAAAGCGAGGGCGCTAAGCTCCATTCAGGCATTAACCCAAACACCTTGCAGGAGAGTGGCATCGACAACAACAACACGCAGAGGAAACCGTTCCTTGGTATGCAGTAGCACAGACAGAGAAGGCGGCTGCACGGACGAGACAGGAAGGCGAGAGGATGCCGAGGTAGAGTCTGCTGAGCGGCGAATAGCGTAACGAAGGACAATGCGCTGGTCCATGCGTGTGACGCTGGAAGGAAGGCTCGAGCGGGAAGAGACGAGACAAGGAGGAGGGCTCACGGGAAAGAAAATGGGGCGCCTGGCAGCGGGCGGCGAGGCAGGAGGGCGTCGCGGTGGCGTGGGAGAGGCGAGATGGGGCGGCCGGCGGCAGGGGAGACCGGATGGAGGGCGGGTGAGAGGAGCGACGCCGGCGTAAGCAGTCGGCCGGGAGGCTCAGCGGCGGCGGTGGTTCCGGGGCCGGGCGGCGGAGCTGGAAGGGAGGGCGCCGGAGGAATCTTGCGAGGAGGGGACGGAGGAGGACGGGGCGGAGGGCTGGAGGAGGCGGGGGAGGAGGCCGCTGTCGGTGACACGGGCCGACGGAGGAGCTCCACAGGCGGCAGCGAGGATGGAGAGGGCGGGCGAGGACCGGGCGGGAGGCGGCGCTTGGGAGGGTGCTGTGAGGCGGTGGGGTACGCCGAGCACGCGAGGCGTGGCGGGGGCTTAGAGGCGGCATGAGGCGTGGGGATCGAGGCGAGGGGCCGAGGAAGGAGACGCCGCGGGGCTCGCGTGCGTGCGTGCGTGGTAGTGGTGGGCCAGGGGGCGGGGTCCACGCGGAAGGAGAGACTGGGGGACAGCGGGGGTCGATGGGGAGGGTGCTGTAACACCCTCAGAATCGGACCTATGCAAGTTTGAGCAAAATTCGCCAAACCCGCATAGAAACGATTCAAAGGTGCCCACCAGGCACTTTCGTGCGGGTGGAAAACGAAGTAATAACATTACACAACAGTCCTCGATGGGACCCACAGAACAGATATATATAACAGCGACTCAAAGAGCCAAGAATACAGATATAATATACAAAGATCCAAATCACCTTGGAAATGGTAGATCGTCCGACTACGGACAAGAAGCAAATGGGGCTAAGAGCCCTGAAGAATAACCAATGGCGTCCATAACCCTGCCCAGGCCAAGCCGGAAGGGTAACCCTGCTAACGGCGTCGATCTCAAAACCTGCTTAACAAAAGGGGTGCCGACAAAGGGCAAAGCAGAAAACAAAGAAGGAGCGTCGATCGAGGCCGATGCAGCGAGGCTAGAATTGGCGGTCCTCGCCTACATAGGTATGGTGGGTGGCGGCGGCAAAGACGCACTAAACAACCTATAGAGACTCGATACAACGGGCGGCAATCAGAGAGGGGTAAGATTGACCTATCCGGATCCAACCTGAAGCTAACGCCAAACAAACCCATCCTGGTGTTTCCCCCTCGAGACCGTCGAGGAAGTCAACCGAGGAACTCACACTGTTGGCAGTTTTACTTATTCAGTTATAGTTGCGACACTTTACTAATCAGGTTTAGATAATCGTCCTGATAAAATAAGCAGTGGGCACTTTTAGTTAACCATTCCGTGATAGTTGCAACAATTACTAATCAGGTACAGATAGCATGAGATAAACCCGAAAACCCAGCAGTTGTTGGTACTTTTATTCAGCCATTTCGTTATAGTTGCAATACTTACTAGTCAGGTACAATTGTCGCAAGTGACAAGCCAAACAAGCAATGGTGGGCAGTATTAATTAGCCATTCCATTATAGTGAAGCTGATTACTAGTCATTATAAGTCAAATTTATAGCAGTAAACTTTAGTTATGCTTGTCTATGATCGAGATACTGTGCTCCAAGTCGTCCATATCCGCGGACACGGCTTTGAAAGTTTTACCCCGGGTGCACCAATAGCAACACACGCCGATCAACCTCGGAAAAACCAAATCAAAACCCAACGAGGCTTTCACATTGAACAATCACGATTCAGAAATATTTCAGGCCACCCTTAAGTAGAATCCATAACGGAGTAGCAAGCTCAGACGGCCTCAAGGTCTGGGTATACTGGTTGAACATCGGGAACCCCAAGCGGGGCTTGTCGACACCATGGAATCGTGTCCCGATCCTAACGATGCAGTGTGCGTACCTCGCAATCGTAAATAAAGCGATAAAGCATGGCATAAGTACAGGATCGTAAATAAAACCTCAAACTAGTTTGTGGCCCCAAGAAATAAGATGAATCAAGCTCGCGCTGGGGGTCCCATATACCTCCGGATGTGGATAGCGCGCAAAAACAAGGAACAGGTATCAAGTACTCGGGGTCTTACGGGACACAAGTGGGCGTTCGGAAACCAAATATTATCTATCACCCACCGATGCCTCTGCTTATTCAATTTTAGTTGTTAAACAGAAATTAAAGTGACGATAAGTAAAACTAAGATCATCTCCAACATCAACATGCGGCAATACATCGACAACTGTGGCATATGACGACACACAACAGCAATATAGCAAGCGACGGCGTCGCGCAAGACCAACTAGCTACCAAACAACAGGCAATAGGGTGTGTCCAAGGCAATATATGGCTGCAAGGGATATCAAGGGTACGGAATCTAGAGCATCGCAACATACGTATAGCAATAGATCAACAGGGGGAATAAAGACTATAAAAGTAAGATAGGTAGAAAGAGGGAGATGCTCGCCTGAAAACATTGTCGAAAGGTTCAACCGAAGATCGGGGCGAAGCTCACAACAACTCAACGGCCTTATCCGCGAAGAAGCAAATCACTAGAAGGAACACCGGATGCAATATTTAATACATGGCAGAAGATCGGCATGATGCATGTATGATGGATGGCATGGATAAGGTGCGATGCAATTAGGTCATATTAAGTGGAACCGGGGTCCCGACAAGTAATCATATGGTTCAAGTTGTTTAACTACCCCGCAATTAAATGTTGTTTAACATGGTAGAAGATAGCACCGGGTTCGCTACACAAATTTAAATGAGGCCGATATGAAACTAAATTTGCCCGCATATGGGCCCCATATTTAATTATTAGGTGAATCGGCATAAGGCCCCCAAACCACAGATATGTATGCATGCATGACCAATTAAATATGCAACAAGTTGTTGTTATGTTATAAAATAGGGTTCGAGGAAAAGGGGTCACACATCAGAGAGGACTCGACGATCTTGGGGTTCCGAGGGTTCGGGTCCGTGGTTCGACGGTCTCGGCGAATCGTTCTCGGTGGGATCGTTCTCTCGCCTCGTGACGGGCAGATCTTGCGTTCGGACGGCAGTACTTGGCGTTTGCGTCGGTGTCGTTCTTGTCGCATTCGGTCTTGGTCATGTCGACGAGCATGGCGTTCGGGTGAAGCACTTGTCGTATCCGCATCGGCGTTCTTGGCGTTCGGGAAAAGAGCTTGGCGTGTCGAGGGTCCGGTCTTCGGTACACCGGGATCGGTCTTCGGGGAACTTTTCGATCCATGCCGGAGATCTTGGTAGCAGGCACCGTCACGTCGAGGGCCTCAGGGTTCAGGGGTCTCGGCGTCCGAGGCAGACCTTGTAGTCCGTGAGGGAGAACTCGAGGATCCAGCGTCTCGGTGTCCGGGGAGAGGATGCTCGTCGCACCGGGGTCTTGGTCGGGGAACTCGGCGCGCCCGGGTAGATCTTGTCGATTCCACAACGACGGTCTTGTTGTTCCGCAGCGGGGATCTTGGGAAGTTTTCGGGGTTCGACGAGGTTCGGTCTTCCGCGATGAAGAACTTGTCGTTCGTCTTGATGATCCTTGGCGGACTCGGTTTTTGGCGTCGCTATGGTCTCGTCGATCTTGGAGAGGTGCTCGCCTAACTCGAAGGCAGGAGGTTTGCTGGGAGCGTAGCATCGCCATGGGTCCATCGTCACAAATTCCTTACCGTTACATCACAGAACCGCGACAACACCGCCACCAAACACATGACGTGCGGAAGGACGTCGACGCGCTGAACTCGCGGGTGGGGGCACCCTTCGCTGGCTGCAGAGGCGGGGCTCGCGGGGCGACGGGGGACTGGACGCAGCGGGGAGACGGGCTTGCTCGCTGGGGTCGGCGAGGAGACCGGGGAGGGCCCGTGACCGAGGACGCGCGCGTCGGGACGTGCTTGGCTGCCGCGTCGCCGGCGTAGAGCGAGGCGGAAGGTCGCAGGACGCGGACGGCGCGGAGATCTCGTCGGTGGAGGATCACGCGGAGAGGGGGGGAGCCGGCGGTTGGCGGCGGCGAGGCGGAGCGCCTGGCTACGGCGGCGGCGGAACTCGCAGAGGAGCGCTTGGCGGACAGGCGAGCCGGTGGGCTGCGGTCGGTGGCGTGCGTGTCGAGGTGGGCGCGAGGAGGCGGGGTCTGGGGAGAGGGCGACGGTGGAAGGCGATGAGAGGGGCGCCGGAGGTTCCTCGGCGGCGGGCGACGGGAGACGGCAAGTGGCGGGAAGGCCGTGGCGAGCGGTGGGGACAGCCAAGGGGCGAGGCGAGGAACCGCTAGGGGAGGAGAGGGCGCGGTCGGGGCAGCTCAGGCCTTCGCCTGGGTCGGCCTTGTGGCAGGAAGGGCTTCGTGCGGGGAAGAAGGAGACGGGGCAGAGTGCGGGCGCGCCTTGAGTCTGGAAGGAAGGGAGGTGGCTGGCCGGGCGGAGGCGTCTTTGGTGAGCGAGCGAGGGAGAAAAGGGGAGGCCGAAGGAAGAAGAGGAACAGGGAAAACGAGCGTGGGCAGCGCGTGTCTCGTGCGGGGCAGGGGTGCGGGGAGGGCCAGATGTGGGGCCAGGGGCAGGGGAGGCAGGGGTTGGTGGATGCGTGTGTGCTGTGTTTGAGAGAGAGGGAGTGGGGGAGAGAAAAAGGGAGGGAGAGAGAGAGAGAGGCCACGTGGCAGGCCAGGATAGGCTAGGGGGGAAGGGTAGAGGTGAGGTGGAGAGATGTGATTGGGGGGAGTGATGTGGAGAGGGGGCTGGGGTAGATTAGTGGGTGAGTTTAGGATTTAGGGGCGGTTGGGGTGGACCGTTTTAAAACTGGGGCGGTCGTTCGGGTCGGGTTGGCCCGTTCGACTGCCCCTACAAAATTAAAATATAAATTTTATTTGTTTTAAACGGGCCGTTGGCAAACCGATAGCGGCCAAATAAAATATTCCGGGGACCCGGTGTTTGACATTTGAATAGAGATGGGGCGTTTGGAAAACAAAACGGGGTTTTCGAAAATAGTTTTGGCAAACAATGCATGATGATGACGATGCAATGCACAAATTCAACGCGATTTTCTAGTAGTGGTTTTGCGGGATGCCACAATTCGACACCACTAACAATGGATCTCGCCCTCGAGATCCGCCTCATGGTACCAGAAGGAAGGTCGGCGTTCTCCGTCTTCTCGCTTTGTGTAGATCCTCGCGACACCACTAACAAGAGGTCGTTGTCCGTGGTCGTCGAGGGAACACTCCGGGGACAAAAGGTCGAAGGTAGAGGTATCAACAAATAAAGCCACCTCTAACTTCGATGGAAGGAGGGAACCGATGCATTCTCGTCCACTTCAATGTACAAAAGCGAATAGAAAGGGTAGTCGGCATGGGGGCCAATCCATCACGCACCCAAACTATTACTCCGCAAAATCAGTAGAAGGGAATGCAACCATTCTCGAATCGATCAAGATCTCGACAAGCGAGGTTCGAAACAAAGGGTGATGCAGACTACTGCCGGATCGGACGTAGATGATGTCGTCGTCGAAACACGGAAGGCACAAGCAAGGAACAAAGAATGGTACCACGCAGACGGATTCATCAGCGCTTGAACACGGATGATAGATCACCGTTATCGAGGAGGAAGCGAAACCACAAGGTACGACGAAACCCAACCACGAGAATTCGGACTCAAGAGAAAGAAGAGAGCGGATTCAAAACACGCCGAGGTAAGGGAGAATAGCGAGGGTAAGGAGTAAAATCAGACCTAACTAGAACTATCCAACCGATTTTGCAAAAATAGTTTTGACACTCTACTTCGCCGTTAGCTAGGTTATCCTACATTTGTCGGACTTGTGGGGTATCGAATCGCCGAGCTCGATACCACTCAGAACACCCTCGAATCGGACCTATGCAAGTTTGAGCAAAATTCGCCAAACCCGCATAGAAACGATTCAAAGGTGCTCACCAGCACTTTCGTGCGGGTGGAAAAGCAGTAATAACATTACACAACAGTCCTCGATGGGACCCATGAGCGTATATATAACAGCGACTCAAAGAGCCAAGAATACAGATATAATATACAAAGATCCAAATCACCTTGGAAATGGTAGATCGTCCGACTACGGACAAGAAGCAAATGGGGCTAAGAGCCCTGAAGAATAACCAATGGCGTCCATAACCCTGCCCAGGCCAAGCCGGAAGGGTAACCCTGATAACGGCGTCGATCTCAAAACCTGCTTAACAAAGGGGTGCCGACAAAGGGCAAAGCCGACAACAAAGAAGGAGCGTCAAGATCGAGGCCAAGACAGCGAGGCTAGAATTCGGTCCTCGCCTACATAGGTATGGTGGATCGAGCGGCAAAGACGCACTAAACAACCTATAGAGACTCGATACAACGGGCGGCAATCAGAGAGGGGTAAGATTGACCTATCCGGATCCAACCTGAAGCTAACACCAAACAAACCCATCCTGGTGTTTCCCCCTCGAGACCGTCGAGGAAGTCAACCGAGGAACTCACACTGTTGGCAGTTTTACTTATTCAGTTATAGTTGCGACACTTTACTAATCAGGTTTAGATAATCGTCCTGATAAAATAAGCAGTGGGCACTTTTATTTAACCATTCCGTGATAGTTGCAACAATTACTAATCAGGTACAGATGGCATGAGATAAACCCAAAACCCAGCAGTTGTTGGTACTTTTATTCAGCCAATTCCGTTGTAGTTGCCATACTTACTAGTCAGATTCATTTGTCGCAAGTGACAAGCCAAACAAGCAATGGTGGGCAGTATTAATTAGCCATTCCATTATAGTGAAGCTGATTACTAGTCATTATAAGTCAAATTTATAGCAGAACTTTAGTTATGCTTGTCTATGATCGAGATATCGTGCTCCAAGTCGTCCATATCCGGACACGGCTTTGAGAAAGTTTTACCCGGGGGTGCACCAATAGCAACACACGCCGATCAACCTCGGAAAAACCAAATCAAAACCCAACGAGGCTTTCACGATGAACAATCACAGATTCAGAAATATTTCGGGGCCACCCTTAAGTAGAATCCATAGCGAGTAGGCAAGCTCCGAGACGGCCTCAAGGTCTGGGTATACGGTGAGCAGTCGGGAACCCCAAACGGGCTTGTCGACACAGCGGAATCGTGTCCCGATCCTAACAAGATGCAAGGTGCGATTACCTCGCACAATCGTAAATAAAGCGATAAAGCATGGCATAAGTACAGGATCGTAAATAAAACCTCAAACTAGTTTGTGGCCCCAAGAAATAAGATGAATCAAGCTCGCTCAGGGGGTCCCATATACCTCCGGATGTGGATAGCGCAGAAAACAAGGAACAGTATCAAGTACTCGGGGTCTTACGGGACACAAGTGGGCGTTCGAAACCAAATATTATCTATCACCCACCGATGCCTCGCTTATTCAATTTTAGTTGTTAAACAGAAATTAAAGTGACGATAAGTAAAACTAAGATCATCTCCAACATCAACATGCAATACATCGACAACGTGGCATGACGACACACAAAGCAATATAGCAATGACGTCGCAAGACCAACTAGCTACCAAACAACAGGCAATAGGGTGTGTCCAAGGCAATATATGGCTGCAAGGGATATCAAGGGTACGGAATCTAGAGCATCGCAACACAGATAGCAATAGATCAACAGGGGGAATAAAGACTATAAAAGTAAGATAGGTAGAAAGAGGGAGATGCTCGCCTGAAAACATTGTCGAAAGGTTCAACCGAAGATCGGGGCGAAGCTCACAACAACTCAACGGCCTTATCCGCGAAGAAGCAAATCACTAGAAGGAACACCGGATGCAATATTTAATACATGGCAGAAGATCGGCATGATGCATGTATGATGGATGGCATGGATAAGGTGCGATGCAATTAGGTCATATTAAGTGGAACCGGGGTCCCGACAAGTAATCATATGGTTCAAGTTGTTTAACTACCCCGCAATTAAATGTTGTTTAACATGGTAGAAGATAGCACCGGGTTCGCTACACAAATTTAAATGAGGCCGATATGAAACTAAATTTGCCCGCATATGGGCCCCATATTTAATTATTAGGTGAATCGGCATAAGGCCCCCAAACCACAGATATGTATGCATGCATGACCAATTAAATATGCAACAAGTTGTTGTTATGTTATAAAATAGGGTTCGAGGAAAAGGGGTCACACATCAGAGAGGACTCGACGATCTTGGGGTTCCGAGGGTTCGGGGTCCAGGGTTCGACGGTTCGGTCTCGGCGGAATCGTTCTCGGTGGGATCGTTCTCTCGCTCTCGGTAACGGGCAGATCTTGCGTTCCGGGACGAAGTACTTGGCGTTTTGCGTCGGTGTCGTTCTTGTCGCATTCGCGGTCTTCGGGTCATGTCGACGAGCATGGCGTTCGGGTGAAGCACTTGTCGTATCCGCATCGGCGTTCTTGGCGTTCGGGAAAAGAGCTTGGCGTGTCGAGGGTCCGGTCTTCGGTACACCGGGATCGGTCTTCGGGGAACTTTTCGATCCATGCCGGAGATCTTGGTAGCAGGCACCGTCACGTCGAGGGCCTCAGGGTTCAGGGGTCTCGGCGTCCGAGGCAGACCTTGTAGTCCGTGAGGGAGAACTCGAGGATCCAGCGTCTCGGTGTCCGGGGAGAGGATGCTCGTCGCACCGGGGTCTTGGTCGGGGAACTCGGCGCGCCCGGGTAGATCTTGTCGATTCCACATCGACGGTCTTGTTGTTCCGCAGCGGGGATCTTGGGAAGTTTTCGGGGTTCGACGAGGTTCGGTCTTCCGCGATGAAGAACTTGTCGTTCGTCTTGATGATCCTTGGCGGACTCGGTTTTTGGCGTCGCTATGGTCTCGTCGATCTTGGAGAGGTGCTCGCCTAACTCGAAGGCAGGAGGTTTGCTGGGAGCGTAGCATCGCCATGGGTCCCTCGTCACAAATTCCTTACCGTTACATCACCGAACCGCGACAACACCGCCACCAAACACATGACGTGCGGAAGGACGTCGACGCGCTGAACTTCATGGTGGGGCACCTTCTGGCTGCAAAGGCGGGGCTCATGGGCGACGGGGACCGGACGCAGGCAGGCTTGCTCGCTGGGTCGGCGAGGAGACCGGGAGGGCCAGGATCGAGGACGCGCGTCGGGGCGTGCGCTGCGCGTCGCCGGCGTAAAGCGGAAGGTCGCAGGACGCAGACGCGCGGAGATCTCGTCGGTGGAGGATCACGCGAGAGGGGAGCCGGCGGTTGGCGGCGAAGCGAGCGCCTGCTACGGCGCGGCGAACTCGCAGGAGCTGGCGCGACACGGGCGAGGCGGTGGCTGCGGTCGGTGGCGTCGTGTCGAGGAGGCGGCGCAGAGAGGAGTCTTTGGGAAGGCGACCGGTGGAAGGCGATGAGAGGCGGCGGAGGTTCCACAGGCGGCGGCGACGGGAGACGGCCCGAGGCGGGAAGGCAGTGGCGGCAGTGGGGACTGACCGGAGCTAGGCGGCGAGAACCGCTAGGAGAGGAGGGTCGGGGCAGCTGGCCTTCCTGGGTCGCGCCCTTGTGGGAAAGGCTTCCAAGGGAAGAAGGAGACCGGCGAGGACGGTGCAGACGCCTGGTGCCGGAAGGGAAGGAGGTGGCTGGCGGCGGAGGGCGTCTTTGGTGGAGCGAGGAGAAAAGGGGCCGAAGGAAGAAGAGGAACAGGAAAAGCGTGGGCAGCGTGTCTCGTCTTGAGGCGGTCTGGGAGGGCGGATGTGGGGCGGGGGGCAGGGGGGGCGGGGGTTGGGGGAGGCGTGTGTGCTGTGTTTGAGAGAGAGGGAGTGGGGGAGAGAAAAAGGGAGGGAGAGAGAGAGAGAGGCCACGTGGCAGGCCAGGATAGGCTAGGGGGGAAGGGTAGAGGTGAGGTGGAGAGATGTGATTGGGGGGAGTGATGTGGAGAGGGGGCTGGGGTAGATTAGTGGGTGAGTTTAGGATTTAGGGGCGGTTGGGGTGGACCGTTTTAAAACTGGGGCGGTCGTTCGGGTCGGGTTGGCCCGTTCGACTGCCCCTACAAAATTAAAATATAAATTTTATTTGTTTTAAACGGGCCGTTGGCAAACCGATAGCGGCCAAATAAAATATTCCGGGGACCCGGTGTTTGACATTTGAATAGAGATGGGGCGTTTGGAAAACAAAACGGGGTTTTCGAAAATAGTTTTGGCAAACAATGCATGATGATGACGATGCAATGCACAAATTCAACGCGATTTTCTAGTAGTGGTTTTGCGGGATGCCACAGGTGCCAGCTGCCAGGGGGAGGTGGGGTGTGTGACTGGGAGGCGGGCCAGGGGCGGTGAGGGCCCCAGCGGCAGAGAGAGAGGTAGGGGTGGGCTGGCGAGGTCTTGTGGCGTGGGCCTGTGATTGGGCGCTGAGTGGAAGTGGGGGGTTCGGTGTGTGTGCGTGTGCTGTCTAGGTGGAGAGAGGGGGAGTGATCTGATTGGTTGGAAGGAGAGGAGTGGGTGAGGTGGCGCAAGGGGAATGGCCAGGGTGATGTGGCCACAGAGGGTGGGTAGGATTTTAGGTGGGATAGGATTTAGAAGGGCGGGTACAGCTGGACCGATTTTATTTCTGGGGCGGTCGTTCGGGTCATTCGGCCCGTTCGACTGCCCCGCTAAAAATAAATATAATTTTTATTCGTTTTAAACGGGCCGTGTGCAAACCAATAACAGCCAAAACAAAATATTCCGGGGACCCGGTTTTGATGTTTGAAAATAAAGAGGGGCGATTAGAAAACAATACGGGTTTTGCAAACATAGTTTTAGCAAACAATGCATGATGATGACGATGCAATGCACAAATTCAACGCGATTTTCTAGTAGTGGTTTTGCGGGATGCCACATATACCGAGGTGTTCACCTATGCTTCTTGAAGGTGTCCTTGTATGTCATGTTTTAACTGTTGTCTAAGCTCAATCCTTTGTTACCGATGTTTCACCACGAGATCTATATGAAAATGATCTGGATCAACGATGTGATTTTATTCCGGCAATCGATGCCGAGTTTCGTTGACTGGAATTTCTCAAATTTGTGTTCAGTTTTGGACATGTTTTAGAGGAATTTCGTCCAAATTCCTCTCCACACGCACACATGCACATGCACACACACACTCACACCCACGCACGCGTGAACGCACACGCACAAACAAAAACACAAACACAAACGTATAGTTGAGGGGTTCCATCCCTCAATAGCCACTGATCTTTGCACATCAAGGTTGCAGAAGTGGGTCCCACATTGACCCGCGATACACGAAGTAGAGTACAAATTGTACTGTCGTCATGCATCCCACTTGTAGCTGAATCGCGCTATTCGGAATAGAAATCCGCCTGGCATATCGCGCCGCTTGCCACCCTACACATCAGTACTTCACCTTGACTTTGGCATGAATTCGTCCAATTTATGTCCTCTCCTTTAACTGGTGCAGAAGCCTTTATATATTGTGCACTTGCCCAGAAATCTCGGATGTTATTGAGTATACCTGTTGAATTAAGTGGAGATGTCATAGCCACTCAGTCTAGCTAGCGAGTCTACGCCTCTAGGGCATGAGAGCTCTCTTTGCGATAGTCAAGAAAAGAGGCTGATGGGAAGAGTAAATGGGATCAACAATATAAAGACGAGGACATCATATCGATGGAGAGCTGAGTGACCTTTGCCGTGTGCTCCAGGTCGTTCAATCAAGCTCATAGATCTCATCTCCTATCAAGCCTATCCCGCCTAAAAGTTCACAAAAAAAAAGCTCATAGATCAACCAAGCTCCAGGTCGTTCAACCAAGCTCATAGATCTCCATCTCATATTGTAAGGTGATCATAGATGAGTATATCTGCATCTCCCTAATATACTGAGGTGTTCACCTATGCTTCTTGAAGGTGTCCTTGTATGTCATGTTTTAACTGTTGTCTAAGCTCAATCCTTTATTACCGATGTTTCACCACGAGATCTATATGAAAATGATCTGGATCAACGATGTGATTTTATTCCGGCAATCGATGCCGGGTTTCGTTGACTGGAATTTCTCAAATTTGTGTTCAGTTTTGGACATGTTTTAGAGGAATTTCGCCCAAATTCCTCTCCACACGCACACATGCACATGCACACACACTCACACCCACGCACGCGTGCACGCACACGCACACGCACAAACACAAAGGCAAAACGTATAGTTGAGGGGTTCCATCCCTCAGTAGCCACGTTCTTTGCACATCACTACATCGGTACTTCAGCTTGACTTTGGCACGAATTCATCCAATTTATGTCCTCCCTTTTAACTGGTGCAGAAGCCTTTATATATTCCGCACTTGCCCAGAAATCTTGGATGTTATTGAGTATACCTGTTGAATTAAGTGGAGATGTCATAGTCACTCAATCTAGCTAGCGAGTCTACGCCTCTAGGACACGAGAGCTCTCTTTGCGATAGTCAAGAAAAGAGACTGATGATAAGAGTAAATGGGATCAACAAATATAAAGACGAGGACATCATAGCGATGGAGAGCTGAGTGACCTTTGCCGTGTGCTCCAGGTCGTTCAACCAAGCTCATCGATCTCATCTCGTATCAAGCCTATGCCCGCCTAAAGACTTGTCACTCATCGGAAGACTTGCATGTCCCGTGTACCTTGCTGATAACCTTGTCGTCTCTTTGTATGGTCCCAACTAAAACAAGGCCATCGAAATCAAATCTTGCACCAAATCCGGTCTACACGAAAATGTACTCTCTTTTTTCATAGTAGCACATCATGTGCAAGTCTCTCGTCTTTGCCCTTGGTCCAAAAATTCAAAATACTGATCAGACTAAACGGCGTAGATGTAAGTCAGTTGGTCGAGTCTACGGCGCGAGACTTCTCTCGACAGTACCTAGCCAGAGTTCTATTACAAGGAAATTTGGTTAAACACGTGTCTACATACGTGCGGAGTTAAAAACGGCGAGATGAACCGGGTCAGCGGAAAAAATTCTTTGAAATTTCGACGAATTCACGAAATTAACAGTTTTTTGTAGAAGTGAGAAAAGGTAATATAGACCCATACTTTTTGTCAAATTTTAAAAAATCCAAGATATTATACTTCAATAAGATATAACTCGCATTCTTGGCACAAACTTGGCTCTACTTTGGCGTTGGTTGTGAATTGTGAGGTTCTAGTCGAGTTTGAGTCGCCTTTTCCTTGTTTTCTTTTTCCAAAATAATTTGAACGCCAGCCTTCAAATCAGGCTGATTTTTTCCATCGAAATTAAGTCAGCTTCTCAAAATTCATGAATTTCAACAGATGCGAAGAAACTATGAAAACAAAATGTTAAACCCTAAAGCGGAGAACACCCATCTGGCCTTAGACGTCGATCGCCTTCGCCGGCCACGAGAGTGAAGATATTTATCCGGTCGATCAATCAATCAATCATCTGGAGTAGCCGAAAACCATCATCTGTTGGTGTTGGTGTTGGGTCGTCTTATCCACTCTCCTGTCAGTCAGGCTGTCATTGCCAATGTACTTTCACCTACCTGCTCTACTACATAGCCTCTAATATATAGCCGATTAGGCCTCCCTCCCTCCTTCCTTGATTTTTTTACCACTCGTGCCGTGCTGGCCTGGCCGCCGTGTACTAGTAGGTGCTCGGGCAGCCGACACGTGCCGACGCCCAAGTCCTTCCAGTTCCAGTTCCCGCCGTGGTGGTTTTGCTTTCTCACGAGATGGCGTCACGCGCCACTCGGTCGGTCTCTTCTCTTCTTCCGTGCGCCTTTCGGCCTCTCTGATCTCACCATGCATGTCGCCGTCGCCAGCGCGCGGACAACAAGGCTCCCCCAACCGCACCACCGCCACCGGCGCTAGCTCGGCGACGGCTCGCCACATCACGCCGCAACCATACACAGGCCAGATGGGATGCAGCTAGCCAGGAGTATATCTGCATCTCCCTAATATACTGAGTATATCTGCATCTCCATCTCATATTGTAAGGTGATCATAGATGAGTATATCTGCATCTCCCTAATATACTGAGGTGTTCACCTATGCTTCTTGAACGTGTCCTTGTATGTCATGTTTTAACTGTTGTCTAAGCTCAATCCTTTGTTATCGATGTTTCACCACGAGATCTATATGAAAATGATCTGGATCAACGATGTGATTTTATTCCGGCAATCGATGCCGAGTTTCGTTGACTGGAATTTCTCAAATTTGTGTTCAGTTTTGGACATGTTTTAGAGGAATTTCGTCCAAATTCCTATCCACACGCACACATGCACATGCCACACACTCACACCCACGCACGCGTGCACGCACATGCACAAACACAAACACAAAGGCAAAACGTATAGTTGAGGGGTTCCATCCCTCAGTAGCCACGTTCTTTGCACATCACTACATCAGTACTTCAGCAGTTCAGCTTGACTTTGGCACGAATTCATCCAATTTATGTCCTCCCTTTTAACTGGTGCAGAAGCCTTTATATATTCTGCACTTGCCCAGAAATCTCGGATGTTATTGAGTATACCTGTTGAATTAAGTGGAGATGTCATAGTCACTCAATCTAGCTAGCGAGTCTACGCCTCTAGGACACGAGAGCTCTCTTTGCGATAGTCAAGAAAAGAGACTGATGATAAGAGTAAATGGGATCAACAAATATAAAGACGAGGACATCATAGCGATGGAGAGCTGAGTGACCTTTGCCGTGTGCTCCAGGTCGTTCAACCAAGCTCATCGATCTCATCTCGTATCAAGCCTATGCCCGCCTAAAGACTTGTCACTCATCGGAAGACTTGCATGTCCCGTGTACCTTGCTGATAACCTTGTCGTCTCTTTGTATGGTCCCAACTAAAACAAGGCCATCGAAATCAAATCTTGCACCAAATCCGGTCTACACGAAAATGTACTCTCTTTTTTCATAGTAGCACATCATGTGCAAGTCTCTCGTCTTTGCCCTTGGTCCAAAAATTCAAAATACTGATCAGACTAAACGGCGTAGATGTAAGTCAGTTGGTCGAGTCTACGGCGAGACTTCTCTCGACAGTACCTAGCCAGAGTTCTATTACAAGGAAATTTGGTTAAACACGTGTCTACATACGTGCGGAGTTAAAAACGGCGAGATGAACCGGGTCAGCGGAAAAAATTCTTTGAAATTTCGACGAATTCACGAAATTAACAGTTTTTTGTAGAAGTGAGAAAAGGTAATATAGACCCATACTTTTTGTCAAATTTTAAAAAATCCAAGATATTATACTTCAATAAGATATAACTCGCATTCTTGGCACAAACTTGGCTCTACTTTGGCGTTGGTTGTGAATTGTGAGGTTCTAGTCGAGTTTGAGTCGCCTTTTCCTTGTTTTCTTTTTCCAAAATAATTTGAACGCCAGCCTTCAAATCAGGCTGATTTTTTCCATCGAAATTAAGTCAGCTTCTCAAAATTCATGAATTTCAACAGATGCGAAGAAACTATGAAAACAAAATGTTAAACCCTAAAGCGGAGAACCATCGGTCATGGTGGGTCAACAAATATAAAGAGAAAGATATCAACAGAGAGTTGAGTGACCCTCGTCGTGTGCTCGAGGTTGTTCAAGCAAAGCTCTTCCATATCATCTTCTATCAAGTCTAGCCCGCTTGAAGACTTGATACTTGTCATGTGAAGACTTGCATGCGCTACGTCAAGGTAGGCTTTTTAGGGCACTTAGCAATGTCCTTAAATGCTTAAAAAGTGCTTTTAGTAATTTTCTAGGGTATTTTTAAATGTGTCAATTTCCGTTATACTGAATACTCTCACATTTGGGGCTCTCCGGTATGAACACATCCCGTGTCACTCAGCTTCGGAGACTAAAATAGACATAACAGATATTTCACAACAGTTGCCACCAAAAATGTCGACATATGTCCGAACTAAACGCTGAATCTGAAGGCTGAACATTTGATTTACATAAACGGAAAACCAAGTGGCGTGGAAACAACAAAATCGAACCAGCGGAACAACAAAAGAACCCCTTGGCAGCCAAAAGACAAGAAAATCCAACATATACTTGCCTTCAAACTTGGACGTTCAACTGTCAGAGCTGTTGCACCCAAATTTCGAGGACCTGTGGTTTAAACCACTATTAAAATACTATACTAAAATAACACATGGATGCACATACAAATTTTTACAGCCAAAGTGGCCACCAAATGCACGTATTCTCTAAGCGGCAAACCAGAAGTCTAGAACTAAATATGTGTAACTAGTTGTTTGGTGCAGCCGACAAGTTATCACAGGACCCAATTTTATTACAAGGCTTTCTTTAAGTATCAGGAAACTGGCTAAGAACACCAAAATTGACTAGCGTGTGTAGCCCTGATACCAATCTCATAGCCTTCCATTATTATTATTTTAGATTCAAGATGGAACTGATCTTAATTTATGGAACCACGACAGCTGCAGTACCCAGTTCAACATAAATCGCAGCCCAGCAGGTCACTATCTGAAGCAAAAATAAACACTACCTCAACCATGTTTTCTTCTTGTGTCTAGACTAACTGATGGATTCCTAGATGAATTAAACCATATGCAATCCCGTACTGCTGCTCTGCTACAACTAGTGCAGCTACTGACTGACGCCAGGATAGAAAATGAAGTGCAGCTCTGTACGAACGAGACGGGCCTTTTCCTATTGGACTGAACAAGTACCTCTTCAATACTCAGCTGGAACTAGTCGATGGTAAAACAAGGTCGACATGGGGAGGCTTCCGTCAGACGGCGGCAGATTCCGGTGGCAATAGAAAAGTTTACCACCCATACAAAAGTCTAGCAAAATTAAGATCAGTGCCATCAAACTTCTTGAACCGAAAGATGCGGAAGAGGCGTTTGTGTAATTTACATAAAGTTTATGGACATATAACGAGCGTAACAGATCGAAATCTTACTCTGAGATATTAATATCTTCCCTACATGGGATCTACTAGTACTATTTCTTTACGATACCTCCTACAAAAATTCATGCCGGTGGAAAACCTTAAGGTATGTGTACGTACATTTTTGCAAGATATATATGACCATTATTCTGCAAATTTTGTTTCTTTACTTGGATTTTTGGTAGAAGAGAGGAACACGTAACTTGTCAGGAGACACTCAATACACTGGATAACAGAAGAATTCTGAAATATGACCATGCATCCAATTGCCTTGCGTTTTTTTTTTCGAGAATTATTGCCTTGCGTATTGACCGGAACAGGGAATCTATGGCGTGGTGGTGGTTTCTTTGCACATCACGCATATGGTTTGCCAACTTGCCTGCTTTCAACTAGAGAAAATGGTTACTCCAATGATGTGGAATTCTGATTGTGACTCGGTCCATTACTGACTATTGAGAGGACGACCATTTTTGCGAATTTTATGTTGACGCCTATAATGTTTAGAGTATGGATGCATTTGCTTGTCCACAACACCACAAATCCTGCTTCTTCTCAAGAAAACCTCCAAATGGACACTTGGAAAATGCCAAAGGAGTTGGTTCAGTCAAAACGTCGCAAACACTTTGAAAATGTTTTGAAGATAGAAGTTACGATCCATAAAAAGTTCTACGGGGAAACTTAGATAAATGCCACTGATCTTCTCAGAATCAAATTATTGACATTGGTATTTTTCTAATTTTCAAAAAAATAATACATAAAGGGCCCAGCAGAATCAGTATCTGATTATCAAACACTTCTGGCAAATTCTCTACAAAATTTCATATTACCAATTTCATATTACCGGTGTGGGTCTACTCCCAATTCACTTGGGTACTTGATGCAAAATTCATGGTGGTGGAACAAGATAAAATTTTCACATGCATGTATACATACTTAAACATGTTCTAGTATCATTAGTTTCTTCGCAATTCTGTTTTATAAAGTGCGCATACGTAGCAATGTACACAATTTTGCATGTAGACATTAGAATGCCAACAAAACGTAGTTAAAGGTGAATCCAACAATCACATTTCATCAATCAGAAAGTCAGGGACAGGAAACATAAGTCACCATTAATTAATGAACTTGGATGCTAATACTACAATATTTTTTAATCCACCATACTACCAATGTGAAAACATATGTGAGAAGGGAGGTCAGCTCAAACCAAAACTAAGCCTTCGCCTAGCTATACATTTGCTAAGTCACAAGTGCCAGAATGTCATCTTCCAGAAGAATTGGTTGATGGGGGCTGAATGTATTGCACAACTACATCAGTTCCTCTAGAGAAGCTTTAAATCAATGCTAGAATGGCAATCAACTGTCAAAATAACAAATATTGTGGGAAAAACACCACCAGTTTCCATCTGGTAGAAATAACTGCTGCAGCAGATTGTTTGAACTCTGTTTCAGCTTTGGGACTGTGCTTGCTTGTCCAACGGAGTCAATGGGCTACCTACACAGATGGCATCAATTGCTAAGTTAAGATAGATGATTATGGTTTCTGATGCATTGCTGGTTGTTCATGTACTTTGTTTGATCTCTCTGGTTCAGCCCTCACAGCACCTGGCTCATCTATGCTCATCGAACTTGCATCAATTGGCTACAGACAACAATGACCACAAGAAAAAATGTGTTGCGGTTAGAGTATGGTCTTAAGACTTAAACAAATGTTGTCTCGAACAGTACAATCTGCAATGTCCATGTACTCTGGAGTTCTTGCAACACCATGTACAATGTACATGTCCAATACTAAGTTCACATAACAGAAGAAAACTTACAGGAGTTTGTTTCAAGGAGGCAACTCCATCAGCCACAAGTTCTGTGCCCCTCGCTTGTTCCATAGCTACTCCGTTGCCATCCTGCTGTATACCAATACAAGAATTATTACAAACAATACATTATCTACAAAAGTCGTGTAAATTAATTACAGGAATGATGCGCTTTTACAATTGAGACAACAATAGCCATATAAATGTCAGAAAGTAAATGTTATGAAATAATGTTGATCCATGTCATCTCGGGGTCTGCATGATCCGCCGTAGGTCCAAGCATAAGTCTACACGAAATGCAGCATCGGCAGGTAAACATGTGGCTAAGGCTTAGAAGTAAGCCTCTATTTCCTTATGTTAAGATTTGATTTGTTTGCTTCTAACGATTGGAACTCTTAAAGACAGACTTAATATTCCTGTCCATTTTTCCATGTTTCTGCTTAGATCCCATGTCAACGTTTTCCATCACTAAGACAGTAACCATGTGTGTAGGCTATATGAAAACTACCTCCTAGTTCTATTAATCAAGCACAAACTACTAATACATACATATCCCGTTTAAAAAAACTAATATGTACATATGCTATATATGTCTGTTCCTAGTTCACTATCAATAGAGCAGAAACTACTAACTCCCTCCCCTCCCTCCTATTTTCTTTATCTCCTACACCAAAATATCTTCTGGCACCATCAGCAGCCTATCTACATGGCAGAAAGGTGCCGAGGTTCTGGAACTCAACCTCTTGTCGATCACCAGTACATCCTAAGATCACGGTTTTAAGGCAGTAAGGCGAGGCTCCCAATCCAACTTGAACTACTTAGCGCATATGACAGTCTAGGAACAGAGCAATCAGCACAAATGCTACTCCCTCCGACCCATAATAAGTGTCGCTGATTTAGTACTGTACAACTTTTGTACTAAATCAATGACACTTATTATGGATCGAAGAGAGTACAAGAGAAAAGAAATTGAGAGAGTAAATTTTCATACAGCACACAGCTGCCCCATGGCCAAAAGCCCATCTAATAACATATCTACTTCTCCATAACCGATTTAATACATCCCCTCCCCTTCTACCTCACCACAGCAGCCACAACCCTCTCTTCTTCCTCACTACAGCAGCACAGTGAATCGTGTAAGGGAGGCAGCGAGCTTGCTGTTTCCAAGCACGGGAGGCGCCACAGCAATGACCAAAGATGCAGCAGTGACGAGGTGGCTGCAGGGACCCCAGGCCGCCGCCGGACACTTCTCTGTGGGCCATATGCTAAATGGCTAAGGCGAGGGCTGCGGCCAACGATCCTAAGGCACATTAGTGCTGAAGGCCTTAAAAACCAAACCTGAGATCAAAACCCACAAGCCCAAAACGCTGAAGTACGTGACACTCTAATACAATCCCAAAAATAATAAACGTTACTAATGCTTTTCCATAGGATACTAACATAACTAGACACTGTAAACATATACAGTCACGACATTATCAGGTTTAATTCACTCAAGCTTTCTATCTAATGTTCAGTTTGTCATATTAGACAACTTCATAAGATTCAGAAGTGCCCCGCGGAACGAAGATTAAAATTCCAAATGCTGGGCAATGCATCAACTCTCCAAGAACCTATTTTACAGCCCTCAACTATATAAATATAACATGTTTCTGGAAAAAAGGCATAATATATTGCCATTTGGCAAGTGATAGACAGCAACTTGTACATAAACCTCTTCTATTTATTTATCAGCCTAACACAGTAAATGTCTGTAAGCATACATTATATACCAAGACAATTGTAATTTTATGCATACACCATTAAATCGGTATGAGTTAAAGTAGATGCAAAGTACCTGGTCAGTCGCCTCAGTTTCAGCAGATTCTCTCTTAACTCTCATGCTCTGAATATTACTCCTCCTACAGGAGAAAATGACAGATCAGAACACATGGTGTTGCTATAAATAATCACCAGAATGATTAAGGAATCAAATGAAAAGAAGACCTTTCAGAATCCTCCAGAGGCTTGACATCATCCATTTCCGTATCAGAATCAGCATGATGTCTTACATCAGGATTCTCTAGATCTTCATCTTGCTGTACCCAACATAAATGCAACTTAGCCAATATATAACGAATGCTAGCCATGCTGCTTCCAAAACTACAACTACAGTCAATGAGCATTAGTGAACACATCTAGAACTAATACCAAAATATCAGTAGAACAATTACACATAGCTCAATCTCAGGTCATGAGGTCAACATGGTTCCATACTTCCATGTTAGCAAGACAAATACAATAGCCCCTAGCACAGAACCCATTGGTCTTTAGCCCAGCCGAACAAGAAGTGAACAGCAGAAAAACAATCATACGGATACCTAACAAGGTTAGCGAGCTGTGAGGCTTATCAACTGGATAATAGCAGACAATTGATTCTTGTATTATTCAAATATACATCCGACTTGACAAATTTAGAAGTTGATTTAAACATTACAGATATAATTTGGAGTGACAGTACACAATATGCATGAGTTCAAAGATATTTCGACTTAACAAAAGAGCAAGCTGCGCAAACTATATCCATACTGATAACACCTATAAACTATGAAGATCAGTTGGCTGCATGAAATGGGCAGAAACTTTCTTATGAATTTAATCAAATGGGCAGATTTACTGTTCCCAGCACCAATGTACCAAAAACTTATAACATACACAGCAAAATGAAGAAAATAGGTAAATTAGGCGAATATTACTGCAAATCGCTACTTTTAGTGTTCATTCATACAGGCCAGACTGCGAATGCACGAGGGCAGGGTATAGCATGGATATGGTATTTTAGCCGCTTTTCAACTCAAAAGGTCATCTACTAGCTTTTACCTACACTTATATTTTCAAAAAAAAGTCCACTTCACCACCTCAAAGAATTGGCGATGCTCAAATAACCTATTCCCTCCATCAAAAATTAACTGAATCAACTTTGTTTAGATACATATGTATCTAGACATGTTTAGCGTCTAGATACTCGCGTATCCAGACAAAGTTGAGTCAATTAATTTGGGAGAGGGAGTATTTATCATCTAACCTAGACCCCAAACTATTGGTGACTAATGGTCGATCAATTCACCACTAGACTAGTTATAAAAGGTGATTCTGAGAACATGGCTGGCAGTATTGACACATGGGCTACCACATCACAAGATGCAGTCCACGTGGTTCTCATCTCATATTCTTCCTCCCACCTATCCTCCTCTCCCATCTGAGTCCTATTCCCAATTCCTTCATCCTTCGCAGCATCCAAACCCCGTTTTCCCATACAGCACCTTCCAGCTATTTGCTCTCTAGCTTGCCACCTCCAAGCAACCTCCTCATCGACATAGCCACAACTGTCACTAGACCACCTCAGGACACCACAGCATGAGCCACCAGCAGTCACCACAGCTGGCAATTGCCAGAGCTTTACCACCGTCCTGTTTTGGCATGCCGCGCCACCATTCAGGCTATTGCCAGCACGTATCTGATACATCGTGCAGGGAACCCAAAACGCAGGTTCATGTTTGCAGAGAAAGTGTTTGCGGGAATGCTTCTTTCCGATGAAAACTGTTTCACGAAATATTTACTTTTCTTGAGGAATGATTGATTGGGCTGCTCTAGTTGGGATGTTCCACACGTGCAAAACCGGCTATATGTCTACCATAATGGCAATACCGCCTATGAAAACCATCGTTGGGGTGAAATGATCCATCGGGAGTTAAATGAGATGAAAATAGTTTAGGGGTTATTTGAGCCTAGCCAATAGTTTGAGGGGTGTAAGAGATGGTTTCCCCTTGTATTTATGGAAATGACATCTGTGGTCCTTGCAGTACTGGAAACTTAGCAATATAGCAGAAGTGCAGCACCAAAGTCAACATTCACCCTCCACACAAATGGTCACAGTGTTGTTCATATTAACTAGATAAATGGTGTAAAAGCATTTTATTATTTTATCTGATGTATGCTAGAGTAGAGGAAATAGTTGCTCGAAAGATCACCTCAGGTTGCTCGGCCTCAGGAGGTCGCTCTTGAAACTGAACACTAGGAGCATGTCGGAGTTTTGTAAGATTATCAAGAAGTCTTGATCTTATTTCATCCAATTGCCTGTGGGTGTTTTTGTTCTCCATGTTACTTGGTGCAACATGAAGAGTATAATCTGGACCAAAATACTCATAATACTCATTTAGTGGCATCTTGTCAGCAAGCTCATGACCAAGTGCCACTCCCGTCTGCACAAACAAAGGGCGAAAAGGAACATCAGTAATTGAATTGGTGAAAACTGAAAAGGCATATATATGTAGAAAAAGCAATAGAACCCGCAAAGACTTCAAATACCTCTCTGTTAATGATAATTTATATGCGTTCTAACTTTCATGGTAAAAAATATTATGAACTGTACAATCGACAGATAGATAAGTGAAAAATGAAAGGACCTTTGAAGAAATAAGTGTCATATGTTTCATGCAGTACAAAAAATAGGAACATATTTATCATTGAACAGTAAATAAAAATAATACTCGTGTCAAATGGCATTATAAGCATTATTTTCAACTAAGAAATAACTAAATCAATACAAGAAATAACTAACACCTACAGCATTACCACATATGTATACTCGTGTCAAAGATGCTTTATGGATACGACTATGTAAAGCAACAAAAGACTTTTATCAGCATAGCAACAATTGTCGGGGATATGCTTAGGGAAATTCAATTTGAAATTATGTGTCATGGTGGATAGAAATGGTGCCAATCCACATCCACCCAATTCTTTCATAATACTCCCTCCGTCTCAAAATAGATGTCTTAGGTTTTTCAAAATTTGGATGAATCTATATACTAAATAGTGTCTAGAAAAATCATATACATGTTCAGAAGTTGGTGCTGCAGTATAACTTTCTTATTTCAAACAATCAGACATTCTAAATGCGATTAATTTGTAAAAACCCATTGAAAATAGGTAGAATATAATGCACAGCAGGAGTCGGAAGGCTGTAGAAATGTAATTTTGCATGAAATTTTCCTATTATATAGTATACCTCATAGCACCAGCATCGTGCAACGTTTCTTATGGTATAGCCACCACCACCAAGCAGCAGCACCGGAACATTGAAGGACCTCATGAATCTCACACACTCCGCGTGCCCCTTAATTGATAGGTTGAAGCATCCCAACCTGTCACCCGACAAGGAATCTGCTCCACACTGGAGCACCACGGCGCCAGGGCGGAAAATCTCCATAACCTTGGCCATGATCGGCTTGAACAACGACTGATAGCTCTCGTCATCGATGCCGTCATCCAACGGGACATTCAGGGAGTAATACTTCCCCTTGGAGTGGCCAACATCACGAATGTCCCCTGTCCCTGGGAAATAATCCCCAAACTTGTGGAATGAGACCGTCATCACCCTGTCCGTGGTGTAAAACGCCTCCTCCACGCCGTCCCCGTGGTGGATATCAATATCGACATAGAGAACACGCTGTAAGATACGAATTATTAGCAGATTTTTTTAAGAGAGCGATAATTTTGCGAAATTGAGGGGTGATAGATGAGATGAGATGAGATGACAGGGCAGGGCAGATACCTGGTGGTATTTGAGGAGCTCGAGGATGGCGAGGACGATGTCGTTGACGTAGCAGAAGCCCGAGGCCTCGCACTTCTTGGCGTGGTGGAGTCCGCCGGCCCAGTTGATGGCGATGTCGTGTCCGTGGTTGAGCTTGACGGCGCCCCCGACGGAGCCGCCGGCGTAGGTCTGGCAGAAGCTGTATAGCCCGTCGAATACGGGGCAGTCCTCGCCGACGTTGAACCTCTTGAGCGCGCGGATCTGGTCCTGCTGCGTCTCGGGGGTGACGGAGCGGAGGAAGGAGACGTAGTCGTCGGCGTGGAAGCGGCAGAGGTCGCGGTCGCGGGCCGGGTGCGGCTTGAGCACCTGCATCTCGTCGAGGAGGCCGTAGTGGGCGAGCAGGGCGTGTGTCATGCGGATGCGGTGCGGCTTCATCGGGTGGCCCTGCCCGTAGTAGTAGTTGCCGACCTCCGCGTCGTAGAAGTAGCAGACGCGGCGCTTCGAGCCGTCGGTGCCGGTGGTGGGGAGGGAGTTTCCTCCGCCGCCGGCCGAGATGTCCATGGCGGCGGCGCCTCTCTTCTCCGCGCGCTGGTTGTGCTTTGTGTCTGTCTGTGGCTGGGTCGGCGGCGTTTGAGTTGGGAGGAGGGAGGCGAGGGCGTCGAGATGAGGGAATTTGGGGGAAGGAAGGCCGCTACAAGAGGAGAGAAAGGTTTTCGATTTGGGTATTCTGCTGGCTGTACGGGCCGTTGGATTGGATTGACAGGAGAGGTTCGGCACAAGCCGTTCGGATGCGAGCGAAATTTGTCGTGATAAAAGAGGAAAACTCGTCGTGTCGAAAAAAAAAACAAGAAAAGAGGAAAACTCGTCCATTCCTTCCAATGATTTTGAACTGCCCCGAAATTCCCCCGATCTCTTATCCAAACACAGAATCGTACTTTGAGAAATCCACTCTAAACTAAATGGTATAAAAGTGAGATTCATCCACACCCCTAGTTTGAAAATAGTCTTGGATTGATTCTTTGGCCCATAATAAAAATATATAAAAGCAACTACAATAGTCCGGCGTCATCCTCCTCCTCTTCACGTGTCATGTACTCGCTTCATTCCAAAAAAAAAAATATAGAGGATCCGTTTCATAATTTTTTCGTGGTTTTAGTTCAAGTTTAAACAACAGAAATTATAGAACAGGGGAGTAGTTTTTTAAGTTGCATGAGGAAAAAATGTTGTTTAAACTACAATAGTCCAGCGTCATCCTCCTCCTCTTCACGTCTCATGTACTCGCTCCGTTCCAAAAAAAATATTGAGAATCGGTTTCATAATTTTGTGAGAAATTTGCAAAAGACTACGACAATTAAGGCTAAGATTTCAAAAAGCTACGACAATTCAGGAATGCTTCAAAAAACTACGGGTTTTGCGACTAATCCTTGCAAACAACAACCAATACTGTGTAATTCTCGTTTTACCTCGGTTGATCATGTTTCTTACGCATATGGCCCACCTGGGAGGATGACATGGCAGCGGAACCATCGTTTGCCGTCTGTGAACCGGGTACAGCTCGCGTTAGGACAGTCACTGCGCTAGCTGCTCTCTGCCACTCCGGTCGCCGTTGTTGCCTGTCACGCCCGCGCCTTTCCTCTATGGCCTCGCATGGCCCGCGCTGTGGAGCATAGGAGCCTTGCCGGTGACTCGCGGCGAGCGGTGGCAACGACCTGTAGGCTTCACGACGGAGACCTGCAGGCTTCACGGAGGCGCGGCGAACATGGCGGCCAGCGAGCTACTGCGCGCGCAAGGGGGCGAGCATGGCGGCCGACAAGCGCGGGGCAGCAAGCGCCAGCGCGCGAGTTGCTGCACGCACGGGTGGGTGAGCATGGGGCGGTGAGCGCGGCGGCCGTCGAGCTACTGCATGCGCAAGGCGGCGAGCATGGCGGCTGACAGGCGCGGGGTGGCGAGCTGTTGCACGCGTGGGCCACGCCGTCCCGGCCACGTCCGACGGTGCCGTGCCACGCTCGCTCCACCGTTGCCCCGCCCCGGCCACGTTCACCTCCGCGCCTTCCTCCGCACCGGCGACCTCGCGCCTGCTCGAGAAGTTCCACGCCGCCCTCCGCGCAGTAGCGTAAGGGGTCGCCCATGGCCGCGACGCCCCCGTGCTGGAGCACCTCCACCCCTGCGCCTCCCTGTGTCCTTGCCCGTGGCCCACCGCCGTGAGCGCCCTCCTCCGCGCCTGGCCGCGCGAGCGCGAGCTCCTCCTCCCGCACCTCTGTGACCACGCGCGTTCGCCCTGTACCTCCGCCTCGTTGGCGCATGCCCGGCGACGCCTGGTCGCGCGCCGCACGCCTCCTCCCATGCGAGCTCGACTCCTGTCCCTGCGCGCCTCCGCGACCGCGCCGACCCGCACTCTGTCTCCTCGCTCGCGCGTGCCCGGTGGCGCCTGGTCGCGCGCCACACGCCTCCTCCCACGCGAGATCGCCTCCTGCCCCCGTGCGCCTCCGCGACCGCACTGCCCTCCACGAAGGTCATGGGCGCCCATGCCGCCCCGCGCTCTCTCTTCCTCAGGGGCTCGCCCCAGCTCGCTGGTTGTGCCCATGTCTCTCTGTGAACGGCAGCTCAATGTAGAAGACGACCCAGTTGGAGGTAACGGCCGCCGCTAACGGCTATCGAGGAGACGATCCGTCCAAAACTGCCACCTCATGATCTGAGGTGGGCCCGCCCGGTCAGAATTGTGATCAAACTAGCTAACTGTTCGATTACGCAAAGTTCGTAGTTGTTTGTAGTCTTTAGCCTCAAAGTTTGTAGTTTTTTGAAGCAGTACTGAATTGTCGTAGTTTTTTAAAAGTCTAATCTTAATTGTCGTAGTTTTTTGTAATTTACTCTAATTTTGTCGTGGTTTTAGTTCAAGTTAAACTACCAAAATTATAGAACAGGGGGAGTAGTTTTTTAAGTTGCATGAGGAAAAAATGTTGTCTTCTCTTTGGTTAGTGATAACTTTGATACTCACTACAAGATAAATTTCCTTAGTCATGTGTTTCCTTATTTAATTTACTACAATAATCACATTTACCGCCAGAGGAGACAGGGACATATGAGCTGACATAAAAAGTACTTGAGAAGACAACCTTTTTTAGTATTAGAGAACATATCTGAGTCTCGTTAATACAAGCCTCATGCTCAGCTCACGGATAATAAAATGCCTACGATAGAAAGAAACATGGAGAGTTCATCTCAGAGCGAATGTCTCTCAGAGTTTTGTTGATCTCAAACTGTTGGAGTCAACTTTCATAAATTCTTCTTGGGTAAGAGTGCACGCTCTCATACGTTTATCTAGGATATGTTCTGTATAATATGGCTTTCATTTTGGAAGGTATCAATCCTTGATAGAGAATTAGTGTGTCACTCCTCTGTACCCCGCCAAAGTGAACCAGGGTCAACCTAGCTATCGTCGGGCGGCCTCCCTCCTCTCCTCCGTCAGAGGATGTGGCTGAGCAAAGCTCGTGTTGTCGATGAAGTAGAGGGTCTCTCTCTCGTGACGCCTCATCGTGTGTGCCATTGACTTGGGCGGTGGTGGTGGTTCTCGATGGCGTAGCCGTAGCGGCGGCGCAGGGAGGGCTCGATCTAGGCCTATGCAAGCCCCTGCAAGTCACGGGTCCAGGGCGTTGTGGCAACAAGGAGCTCTAGCTCTGGCGTGCTACGTGCACGCGTCAGCTATGGTGGTCGGCCGACATGGGGGTCCTCCTCTCCCGAGCCTGTGCCGGCTAGCGGCAAGGCTGGTGGTGGCTTGCGCCCTTCTTCTTCGATAGTGAGGACGATACAGCTTCTTTCTCCTCTAGTGGTGGCTCAAGAAGGCGATTGCATACATATCCCTTCGTCCTAGTCAGCCGGTTCCATCAACATCGGGTCACGGTAAAGGACCATGGTAAAATCCATGCTCGGCATCTTCCGGTGTGGATCACGGAGAGGCATGTAGGTGTCGCTTCTTCTTCGAGGCATGGTCTTGTTCCTAGTCATGTAGTCCTATCCTCTTGAGTCAGGCGAAACCCAGTTAGAAATATGAGCAATTTACCATAGAATTTAACCAACGAAAATTGTAGATAATGATGGGGTTCGTAGCATGGAAATAAAAAAATCTACGCACGAACCACTATTTAGTCAAGATCATCTACGAGATGGTAGCAACGAGTAACTCACTCTTGAAGACCGTAAGCGGGATTATGTTTCCGCGCAAACGTTGTCGATGAAGGTGTACATGCAACGATCTAAAGATCGGGTACTCACGACACCACAATCGGCGGCACCTCCGTACTCGGTCACATGTGCGGTTCGTTGATGTCCTCCACGCCCTCGGTCCAGCGGGGCAGCGGAAAAAGAGATCCGCCAGAAACTCCTACTCCACTTCTCTAAGTGTAGACTTCAAACTATTTTATGATAGAGCTTCGCTAAGAAATGGCAATGGTAGAGCAACAATGGAGAGAGAATAAGGAGGATCAAGTGTGTCGAGGAAGAGAGGAGAGGTGACCACCTTTTATAGGAGAGGAGGGGGCATCCCCTACGGGGGTGTGTCTGCCCCTAGAGGTGCCACCTCTCCCTCTTCATGGTGTTAACCCTCTCTTCATGGTGGTAATATCCTCCATCAAGTAGGTAACCCCCTCTCATATTCTCCATTTAATTACATGACATTCGTAACGATTAAACCGTACTTATAGAATTAATAAAACAGATTATTTAATTAATATTTGTTAATTTATTTAATTAACAAACATTAACAATTACCCTCTTGTGTTATTTCGATATTTCGAAACAGTTTCAATGCTTTTTCGAAACAACTCCCGTGTTGTCCAATGATTCAGTTAGAGTTTCAAATCCACTCAAAACGTGTCAGCGAACCTTAAGTGTGTCAACCTATGGTTCATGAATAATATGGACATGATCGAGACACCTCTCAGATCAATAATCATCAGCGGGATCTAGAAGTCCGTAATGACTCTCACTTATTCAACGATGAATCTAGTGATCATGCAAACCATAAGTGTTGTAGTCAAATCCTTTTGTCTCGCGATATATTACTTGTCCGAGATCCTCTCATTTGGTATCATCCATACCTATTTCGATCTCATTACCGGCAAGTACTCATTACTCGTTTCATGATATAACATTCCATGTGATCAAATCACTTGCTTGCAAGCTGTTATCAATGTGATATCACTGCGATGGCCCAGAGTATATCTCTCCATCATCGGGATAGACAAATCCCACTCTTTATCCAGGAGCCTCAACTAACATTTTCTAAGTACCCAATGATATCTTTATAATTACCCTGTTACGGTGTGATATTTAATGGAATCAAAGTACTCTTCTGGTGTTAGTGATTGACGTGATCTCGTGGTATAAGGATTAGGACTACTTTGTATGAGTTCGCAATATAAACTTTGAAGATATGATCGTATTGCTAAACATACTATGGGTGAATTTTCATGACATTGTTCTCCAATGACATTTCAATGCTTTTTCGAAACAACTCCTGTGTTATCAAATGATTTAGTCAGAGTTTCAAATCGACACAAAACGTGTCAGCGAACTTTAAGTGTGTCACCCTATGGTTCCTGAATAATATGGACATGATCGAGACACCTCTCAGATCAATAATCATCAGCGGGATCTAGAAGTCCATAATGACTCTCACTTATTCAACGATGAATCTAGTGATCATGCGAACCATAAGCGTTGTAGTCAAATCCTTTCGTCTCGCGATATATTACTTGTCCAAGATCCTCTCATTTGGTATCATCCATACCTATTTCGATCTCGTTACCGATAAGTACTCATTACTCGTCTCATGATATAACATTCCATGTGATCAAATCATTTGCTTGCAAGTTGTTGTCAATGTGATATCACTGCAATGGCCCAAAGTATATCTCTCCATCATCGGGATAGACAAATCCCACTCTTTGATATTTAATGGAATCAAAGTACTCTTCCGGTGTTAGTGATTGACGTGATCTCGTGGTATAAGGATTAGGACTACTTTGTATGAGTTAAAAAATAAACTTTGAAGATATGATCGTATTGCTAAACATACTATGGGTGAATGTTCATGAAATTGTTCTCCAATGACATTTCAATGCTTTTTCGAAACAACTCCTGTGTTGTCCAATGATTCAGTCAGAGTTTCAAATCCACTCAAAACGTGTAACACCCTCGGAATCGGACCTATGCAAGTTTTAGCAAAATTCGCCAAACCCGCATAGAAACGATTCAAAGGTGCCCACCAGGCACTTTCGTGCGGGTGGAATACGAAGTAATAACATTACACAACAGTCCTCGATGGGACCCACAGATATATATAAATGACTCAAAGAGTCAAGAATACGATATAATATACAAGATCCAAATCACCTTGAGAATAAAGAGAGCGTCCGACTACGGACAAGAAGCAAATGGGGCTAAGAGCCAAGAATAACCAATGGCGCCCATAACCCTGCCCAAAGCCGGAAGAGTAACCTCGCTAACGGCGTCGATCTCAAAACCTGCTTAACAAAAGGGTGCCGAAGGGCAAAGCGAAAACAAAGAAGGAGCGCCAAGATCGAGGCCAAGACACGCGAGGCTAGAATTCGGGTCCTCGCCTACATAGGTATGGTGGATCAAGCGGCAAAGATGCACTAAACAACCTATAGAGACTCGATACAACTGGCGGTTATCAGAGAGGGGTAAGAATGACCTATCCGGATCCAACCTGAAGCTAACACCAAACAAACCCATCCTGGTGTTTCCCCCTCGAGACCAAACGAGGAAGTCAACCGAGGAACTTACACCGTTGGCAGTTTTACTTATTCGGTTATAGTTGTGACAATTACTAGTCAGGTGTATATAATCATCCTGATAAAGTAAACAGTGGGCACTTTTATTTAATCATTCCGTTGAAGTTGCAGCAATTACTAATCAAATACAGATAGTATGAGATAAACCCAAAACCCAGCAGTTGTTGGTACTTTTATTCAGCCAATTCGCTAGAAGTTGCAATACTTACTAGTCGATACATTTGTCGAAGCGACAACCAAACAAGCAATTGTGGGCGATTAATTAGCCATTCCATTATAGTGAAGCTGATTACTAGTCATTATAAGTCAAATTTATTGCAGAAACTTTAGTTATGCTTGTCTATGATCGAGATATCGTGCTCCAAGTCGTCCATATCCATGACACGGCCAGAAAGTTTTAACCCGGCCGGGGTGCACCAATAGCAACACACGCTCGATCAACCTCGGAAAAACCAAATCAAAACCCAACGAGGCTTTCACGACTGAACAATCACAGGATTCAGAAATATTTCAGGGGGCCACCCCTTGGAGTACACCCGCAACGAAGTAAGCTAGCTCCGAGACGGACCCCAAAGTTTGTGGGGCCGGCGGTAAACGACAGTATGCCCCCAAACGGGGACTGTCGATACCACGTAAACGGGTCACGGGCCCTAAACAGTACAGTGTGCGGTACCCCGCACAATCGTAAATAAAGCAGTAAAGCATGGCATAAGTACAGGATCGTAAATAAAACCTCAAACTAGTTTGTGGCCCCAAGAAATAAGACTGAATCAAGCTCGTTGGGGGTCCCATATACCTCCCGGATGTGGATAGCGCAAAAATCAAGGAACAGTATCAAGTACTCGGGGTCTTACGGGACACAAGTGGGCTCGGAAACCAAATATTATCTATCACCCACCGATGCCTCGCTTATTCAATTTTAGTTGTTAAACAGAAATTAAAGTGACGATAAGTAAAACTAGGATCATCTCCAACATCAACATGCGGCAATACATCAGCAACTGTGGCATATGACGACACACATCAACACTGGAGTAAGCAACTACGACGCGCAAGTCCAACTATCTACCAAACAACAGGTAATAGGGTGTGTCCAAGGCAATATAAGGTCATAGGGGATATATCGGCATGAAACTAAAGCATCGCAACACAGATAGCAATAGATCAACAGGAGGGAATAAAGACTATAAAAGTAAGATAGGTAGAAAGGGGGAGATGCTCGCCTGAAAACATTGTCGAAGGGTTCACCGAAGATCGGGGCGAAGCTCACATCAACTCAACGGCCTTATCCGCGAAGAACCAAAACACTAGAAGAAACACCGGATGCAGTATTTAATACACGGCAGAAGATCGGCATGATGCATGCATGATGGATGGCATGGCAAGGTGCGATGCAATTAGGTCAAGATTAAGCGGAACCGGGGTCCCGACAGTTAATTAGGTGGTTCAAGTTGTTTAGAAACCCCGCATTTTAAATGTGGTTATAACAAGGCAAGATAGATATCGGTTCGCTACACAAATTTAAATGAGGCCAATATAAGGCTAGATTTGCCCGCATATGGGTCCCATATTTAATTATTAGGTGAATCGGCAAAAGGCCCCCAAACCACAGATATGCATGCGAGATGAATGGCAATTCCATATGCAACAAGTTGTTATGTTATAAAATAGGGTTCGAGGGAAAGGGTTCACACATTGAGGGGTCTCGACGGACTTGAGGTTCTGGGGGTCGGGGTCGGTCTCAGGGTTCGA
This sequence comes from Avena longiglumis, assembly GCA_030063025.1. Lineage (NCBI taxonomy): Eukaryota > Viridiplantae > Streptophyta > Magnoliopsida > Poales > Poaceae > Avena > Avena longiglumis. The sequence goes on from CP125977.1 coordinate 504,227,634, forward strand.
CGGATCTGGGTCCAGGGTTCGACGGGATCGACGAGGTTCGACGGAAACGTTCTCGGATAGCGGGGTAGGTCTTGGCGTTCCGAGAAGCCGGACTTGGTTTGGTGTCGGGGGCGAAACGGTGCTTCCGGGTCGGTGTCGTTCTTGTTGTTGCGCAGATCCTGTCGGGTCCGAGCCATCGAGTCGGCCTTGGCATCGGGCTCAAGTACTTGGCGTGTCCGAGATGAAGCGCTTATCGTTCCATGTGGCGGTCTTGGCGTCCGAGCAAGGGTCTTGTCGTCTCGCACGGGGGTCTTGGCGTTCCGGGGTTTTTCCTGGTCCGAGATGTAGTTCTTCGGTTCCTGTCGATGGCCTCGGGTCCCGTGGAGGACGTCTTGTAGTGCCGTAATCCTCGTGGTCGATCATCGATCCGGGCGGGCCCGAAGCGCTGGTCTTGCCGGATCGGTCGTGGCAGCGGTCTTCGGGTTCCGTGTAGGCGGTCATGGTGTCGGGGTTTCCGTGATGAAGATCTTGTCGAGGTTTCGGCTAGCGCCACCGGTTACGGTACGGTCTTCGGAGCTCGCGGGTTCTAGTCGTGGTCCCACGGTCTCGGTGATCTCGTCGGACAGGGGAGCGGCGGTGACGGCCAGGTCGACGCGGGCCCGCACGGAGGAGGCGAGGTGGCACAGCGTCGGAGGGCCGGGGCGGGTCACGGGCCTGCAGGGGGCGGCGGGGATCGTCGCTGGCGGCGGAGCTCGCAGGATGGAGCGGCGACAGCGGCGAGCCCGAGGCGCGCGGAGGGCGAGCTAGGCGGCGGTACTGAGGCTGCGAAGCCGAGGCGCGACGGAGGCGGGCCGGGGTATGGCGCGGAGGCGGGCTCGCAGGCGGTGGCAGCTGGCGCGTGAGGCAGTGAGGCAGGCCGGCGAGCGGGCGCCCGCAGGAGCCCGGCGAGGGCCTGGGCGAGTGGCGGCCGCGGATGGGGCTCGGCGGAGGCGGGAGCCGGCGCGGCCTGGGCTCGCGTGGCCGGAGGCGGGGGTGGACGCGGAGGGCAGCGGCGGTGGAGTCGGGGTCGGGCGGCGTCTGCAGAGGAGACGCGGCACCGGCGGGGAGGGGAGGCGGCCGCGGCCTGGGGAGGAGACGAGCAGGGCCGCGGGGCACGCGCCGGTGCGGGAGGGAGACGAGGCCGGGCAGATGGTGGCGGGCGACGCGGCGGGTGCGGGCTCGCTGGGGTGGTTTCAGAGGCGCGCTGAGGCGGAGGAGCGGGAGCTCACAGCGCGAGGCCAGGCTGGGCGGAGGGCGAGTGGAGGCAGGAGGGCGCAGGAGGGAGCGTGAGGAGGAGAGGTGAGGGCAGCTTGCCGGGCAGAGAGGAAGAGAGCCAGAGGGAGAGGGAGGTCGCGGGGAAGGAGGGAGAGGGAGCGGCCAGGAAGAGGAACAGGGACGGGGAGGTGGGTTGGATGTGGGGCCAGGGGACAGGTGGGTCCCAGGCGACAGGGGAGGTAGTTGGCTGGGTGCGGCTGTAGTGTGTGCGGGGTGTGTGCTTGCGTGTGCTGTGTGGGGGGGGGGGTTAGCGGGGAGTGGGTGGCTGAGAGGGTGTGAGGGAGGGGTTGGACACGTGGCGTGGGGATTGGGTGAGGTTAGGGAGTGTTTGAGGTGGCACAAGCTGATTGGCCCGGTGATGTGGCTGGGTGGGGATGGGTAGGAAGATGGGTAGACATAGGAATTAGAGGGCAGGTTGGGGTGGACCGATTTAGAAAAACTTGGGTGGTCGTCGATCTGCTCTGCCCCCTACTAAAATAAATAAATAATTTTTATTAGTTAATTGGGCGTTTGCAAACCGCTCATGCCAAAACAAAATGATCCGCGAATTCGGTTTGATATTTGGTTAAAGTTGGGCGTTTTAGAAAAAACGAAGGCGACGAAAAATAGTTTTAGCAAACAATGCATGATGACGATGCAATGCACAAATTCAACGCGATTTTCTAGTAGTGGTTTTGCGGGATGCCACAATTCGACACCACTAACAATGGATCTCGCCCTCGAGATCCGCCTCATGGTACCGGAAGGAAGGTCGGCGATCTGCGTCTTCTCGCTTCGTGTAGATCCTCGCGACACCACTAACAAGGGTTCCTTCTTCATCTGGGTATCGGCGACACCACCAACAAAGGGTCGTTGTTCCTGATCGTCGAGGGCACACTCCGGGGAAACAAAGGACGAAGTTGAAGGTAAGGCCACCTCTAACTTCCATGGATAGAGTAAACTGCTAGATCCACTGATCCGGCGTACAAGAGCGAATGATAAGAGCAGTGGTAGGGTAGCTACTCCATCCCGCGCTCAAACCATTACTCGGCACACGAATAAGCGGATTAAGCATCCAACTCTCGGAATTAGACTGAAGATCTTCTTAGATGGTATCCGGAACAAAGGGATGATGCCAGCAGAAATCGTATAAAAGACACAATGATTAGGTTCCGCGATGGTTTCATTGGCATGAACAACACATGCTCAAGGTATACTCCAACTTCACCAAAGCTCGTCCTTATCGTATGTTTTTCAACGACACTGATATCCAAAGAAGGAACATGATGGATAGGATCTCAAGAACAAAAGATCGGATGAAGGGCACAACAGACACGCAGATTGATGATCGTAGCACCTCCGCTATAAAAAGGAAGAAAAAGCCTCAAGGTGCGACGGAAAACCAACCCCGAGAATTCTGGACTCAAGAAGGAGATGAGAGCGATTCAAAACGCGCAGAGGTAAGAGGAGAATAGCAGAGGGGTAAGGAATAAAATCAGGCCCAACCAGAACTATCCAACCGATTTTTGCAAAATAGTTTTGACACTCTACTTCGGCCGTTAGCTAGGTTATCCTACAGGCTGGACTTGTGGGTATCGCAACCGCTGAGCTCGATACCACTCAGAACACCCTGAATCGACCTATGCAAGTTTTAGCAAAATTCGCCAAACCCGCATAGAAACGATTCAAAGGTGCCCACCAGCACTTTCGCAAGTGGAATACAAGTAATAACATTACACAACAGTCCCTCGATGGGACCCATGTAACAGATATATATAACTGACTCAAAGAGTCAAGAATACGATATAATATACAAGATCCAAATCACCTTGAGAATGAGAGCGTCCGACTACGGACAAGAAGCAAATGGGGCTAAGAGCCTCAAGAATAACCAATGGCGCCCATAACCCCTTGTGCCAAGCCGGAAGAGTAACCCCGCTAACGGCGCCGATCTCAAAACCCTTAACAAAAAGGTGCCGACAAGGGCAAAGCGTAAAAACAAAGAAGGAGCCAAGATCTTGAGGCCAAGACACGGCGAGGCTAGAATTGGCGGTCCTCGCCTACATAGGTATGGTGGATCAAGCGCGGCGCAAAGATGCACTAAACAACCTATAGAGACTCGATACAGGCGGTTATCGAGAGGGTAAGAATGACCTATCCGGATCCAACTGAAGCTAACACCAAACAAACCCATCCCGGTGTTTCTCGAGACCAAACGAGGAAGTCAACCGAGGAACTTACAGTTGCTGGAAGTTTTACTTATTCGGTTATAGTTGTGACAATTACTAGTCGTGTATATAATCATCCCGATAAAGTAAACGATGGGCACTTTTATTTAATCATTCCGTTGAAGTTGCAGCAATTACTAATCAGATACAGATAGTATGAGATAAAACCCAAAACCCAGCAGATTGTTGGTACTTTTATTCAGCCAATTCGTTGTAGTTGCAATACTTACTAGTCAGATACATTTGTCGCGAGCGACAACCAAACAAGCAATGGTGGGCAGTATTAATTAGCCATTCCATTATAGTGAAGCTGATTACTAGTCATTATAAGTCAAATTTATTGCAAGAAACTTTAGTTATGCTTGTCTATGATCGAGATCAGGCTCCAAGTCGTCCATATCCGCGACACGGCTTTCGAAAGTTTTAACCCGCCGGGTGCACCAATAGCAACACACGCCGATCAACCTCGAAAACCAAATCAAAACCCAACGAGGCTTTCACGATGAACAATCACAGATTCAGAAATATTTCGGGGCCACCCTTGAGTACACCCGCAACGTAAGCTAGCTCGAGACGGACCCCAAAGTTTGGGGCGGCGGTAAACGACAAGATGCCCAAACGGGACTGTCGATACCACGAAACGGGTCACAGCCCTAACAAGACAAAGAAGTGGTACCCGCACAATCGTAAATAAAGCGGTAAAGCATGGCATAAGTACAGGATCGTAAATAAAACCTCAAACTAGTTTGTGGCCCCAAGAAATAAGATGAATCAAGCTCGTTCAGGGGTCCCATATACCTCCCGGATGTGGATAGCGCAAAAATCAAGGAACAGGTATCAAGTACTCGGGTCTTACGGGACACAAGTGGGCGCTCGAAACCAAATATTATCTATCACCCACCGATGCCTCGCTTATTCAATTTTAGTTGTTAAACAGAAATTAAAGTGACGATAAGTAAAACTAGAATCATCTCCAACATCAACATGCGGCAATACATCAAGAATCGTGGCATATGGCGACACACATCAAGACTTGAGCAAGCAACTACGACGCGCAAGTCCAACTATCTACCAAACAATGTAATAGGGTGTGTCCAAGGCAATATAAGGCTAGGGATATATCGGCACGAAACTAGAGCATCGCAACACAGATAGCAATAGATCAACAGGAGGGAATAAAGACTATAAAAGTAAGATAGGTAGAAAGAGGGAGATGCTCGCCTGAAAACATTGTCGAAGGGTTCACCGAAGATCGGGGCGAAGCTCACATCAACTCAACGGCCTTATCCGCGAAGAACCAAAACACTAGAAGAAACACCGGATGCAGTATTTAATACACGGCAGAAGATCGGCATGATGCATGCATGATGGATGGCATGGCAAGGTGCTATGCAATTAGGTCAAGATTAAGCGGAACCGGGGTCCCGACAGTTAATTAGGTGGTTCAAGTTGTTTAGAAACCCCGCATTTTAAATGTGGTTATAACAAGGCAAGGTAGATATCGGTTCGCTACACAAATTTAAATGAGGCCAATATAAGGCTAGATTTGCCCGCATATGGGTCCCATATTTAATTATTAGGTGAATCGGCAAAAGGCCCCCAAACCACGTATATGCATGCGATGAATGGCAATTCCATATGCAACAAGTTGTTATGTTATAAAATAGGGTTCGAGGAAAGGGTTCACACATTGAGGGGTCTCGACGGACTTGAGGTTCTGGGGTGGGTCGGTCTCGTGGTTCACGGATCTGGGTCCGTGGTTCGACGGATCGACGAGGTTCGACGGAAACGCTCGGATAGCGGGTAGGTCTTGGCGTCCGAAGCCGGACTTGGTTTGGTGTCGGGCGAACGCGGTGCCCGGGTCGGTGTCGTTCTTGTTGTTGCGCAGATCCTGCCGGGTCCGAGCCATCGAGTCGGCCTTGGCATCGGGCTCAAGTACTTGGCGTGTCCGAGATGAAGCGCTATCGCTCCATGTGGCGGTCTTGGCGTCCGAGCAAGGGTCTTGTCTCGCACGGGTCTTGGCCCCGGTTTTTCCCGCGTCAGATGTAGTTCTTGTCGGTTCCTCGTCGATGGCCTCCGGGTCCCGTGGAGGACGCCTTGTAGTGCCGTAATCCTCGTGGTCGATCATCGATCCGGCGCTTCAAGCGCTTGGTCTTGCCGGATCGGTCTTCGTGGCGCCGTCTTGATTCCGTAGGCGGTCATGGTGTCGGGTTTCCGTGATGAAGATCTTGTCGAGGTTTCGCCAGCGCCACGTTACGGCACGGTCTTGAGCTCGCGGGTTCTAGTCGTGGTCCCACGGTCTCGGTGATCTCGTCGGACAGGGAGCGGGGCGGTGACGCAGTCGACGCGGGCCCGCACGGAGGAGGCGAGGTGGCACAGCCGGAGAGCCGGGCGGGTCACGGCCCGCAGGGGGCGGGGATCGTCGGCTGGCGTGAGCTCCGGATGGAGCGGGCGGCGAGCCCGAGGCGCACGGAGGACGAAGCTAGGCGGGCGGTACTGGCGCTGAGGCGCCGGACGAGGCGGGCCGGGCATGGCGCGGAGGCGGGCTCGGGCAGGGCGTGGCTCGGGCGGCGTGAGGCGGGTGAGAGGCCGGGCAGCGGCGCCGCAGGAGCTCCGGCGAGGCTGGGCGAGTGGCGGTGCTGCGGATGGGGCTCATGAGGCGGGAGCCCGGCGCTGGCTCGCGTGGCCGGAGGCGGGGTGACGCGAGGGCAGCGCGGGCGGAGCTCGGGTCGGGCGGCGTCTGAGAGAGACGCTGCACGGCGAGGAGGCGGCGGGCCTGGGGAGGAGACGAGCAGGGTCATGGGCACGCGCGGCGTGGGAGGGAGACGAGGCCGCAGATGGTGGCGGGCGACGGCGGAGTGCGGGCTCGCTGGGTGGCTCTCAGGGCGGCTGGAGGCGGAGGACGGCGGGAGCTCAAGGCGTCTGGCGAGGCCAAGTGAGGCGAGTGGAGGCAGGAGGCGGGGCGCAGGAGGGAGCGTGCCGCGAGGAGGAGGGTGCGGGGCCGCGCTTGCCGGCAGAGAGGAAGAGAGCCAGAGGGAGAGGGAGGTCGCGGGGAAGGAGGGAGAGGGAGCGGCCAGGAAGAGGAACAGGGACGGGGAGGTGGGTTGGATGTGGGGCCAGGGGACAGGTGGGTCCCAGGCGACAGGGGAGGTAGTTGGATGGGTGCGGCTGTAGTGTGTGCGGGTTGTGTGCTTGCGTGTGCTGTGTGGTGGAGGGGGTTAGCTGGGAGTGGGTGGCTGAGAGGGTGTGAGGGAGGGGTTGGACACGTGGCAGGTGGGGATTGGGTGAGGGTTAGGGAGTGTTTGAGGTGGCACAAGCTGATTGGCCCGGGTGATGTGGCTGGGTGGGGATGGGTAGGAAGATGGGTAGACATAGGAATTAGAGGGGCAGGTTGGGGTGGACCGATTTAGAAAAACTTGGGGTGGTCGTTCGGGTCGATCTGACCCGTTCGGCTGCCCCCACTAAAATAAATAAATAATTTTTATTAGTTAATTGGGCCGTTTGCAAACCGCTCGCGGCCAAAACAAAATGATCCGGCGACCCGGGTTTGATATTTGGTTAAAGTTGGGGCGTTTTAGAAAACGAAACGGGCGATGCGAAAAATAGTTTTAGCAAACAATGCATGATGATGACGATGCAATGCACAAATTCAACGCGATTTTCTAGTAGTGGTTTTGCGGGATGCCACAATTCGACACCACTAACAATGGATCTCGCCCTCGAGATCCGCCTCATGGTACCGGAAGGAAGGTCGGCGATCTGCGTCTTCTCGCTTCGTGTAGATCCTCGCGACACCACTAACAAGGGTTCCTTCTTCATCTGGGTATCGGCGACACCACCAACAAAGGGTCGTTGTTCCTGATCGTCGAGGGCACACTCCGGGGAAACAAAGGACGAAGTTGAAGGTAAGGCCACCTCTAACTTCCATGGATAGAGTAAACTGCTAGATCCACTGATCCGGCGTACAAGAGCGAATGATAAGAGCAGTGGTAGGGTAGCTACTCCATCCCGCGCTCAAACCATTACTCGGCACACGAATAAGCGGATTAAGCATCCAACTCTCGGAATTAGACTGAAGATCTTCTTAGATGGTATCCGGAACAAAGGGATGATGCCAGCAGAAATCGTATAAAAGACACAATGATTAGGTTCCGCGATGGTTTCATTGGCATGAACAACACATGCTCAAGGTATACTCCAACTTCACCAAAGCTCGTCCTTATCGTATGTTTTCAACGACATCGATATCCAAAGAAGGAACAGATGGATAGGATCTCAAGAACAAAAGATCGGATGAAGGGCACAACAGACACCGCAGATTGATGATCGTAGCACCTCCGTTACAAAAGGAAGAAAGCGAAGCCCTGAAGGTGCGACGGAAAACCAACCCCGAGAATTCCTGGACTCGAAGAAGGAGATGAGAGCGGATTCAAAACGCGCAGAGGTAAGAGGAGAATAGCAGAGGGGTAAGGAATAAAATCAGGCCCAACCAGAACTATCCAACCGATTTTTGCAAAATAGTTTTGACACTCTACTTCGGCCGTTAGCTAGGTTATCCTACAGGCTGGACTTGTGGGGTATCGCAACTGCTGAGCTCTGATACCACTCTGTAACACCCTCGGAATCGGACCTATGCAAGTTTTAGCAAAATTCGCCAAACCCGCATAGAAACGATTCAAAGGTGCCCACCAGGCACTTTCGTGCGGGTGGAATACGAAGTAATAACATTACACAACAGTCCTCGATGGGACCCACGTAAGATATATATAACGACTCAAAGAGTCAAGAATACGATATAATATACAAGATCCAAATCACCTTGAGAATAGAGAGCGTCCGACTACGGACAAGAAGCAAATGGGGCTAAGAGCCACGAAGAATAACCAATGGCGCCCATAACCCTGTGCCAAGCCGGAAGAGTAACCACGCTAACGGCGTCGATCTCAAAACCGCTTAACAAAAGGGGTGCCGACAAGGGCAAAGAGAAAACAAAGAAGGAGCGTCAAGATCGAGGCCAAGACACGGCGAGGCTAGAATTGGCGGTCCTCGCCTACATAGGTATGGTGGATCGGGCAGCAAAGATGCACTAAACAACCTATAGAGACTCGATACATCCGGCGGTTATCAGAGAGGGGTAAGAATGACCTATCCGGATCCAACCTGAAGCTAACACCAAACAAACCCATCCTGGTGTTTCCCCCTCGAGACCAAACGAGGAAGTCAACCGAGGAACTTACACCGTTGGAAGTTTTACTTATTCGGTTATAGTTGTGACAATTACTAGTCAGGTGTATATAATCATCCTGATAAAGTAAAGTAAGGGCACTTTTATTTAATCATTCCGTTGAAGTTGCAGCAATTACTAATCAAATACGAGATAGTATGAGATAAACCCAAAACCCAGCTTGTTGGTACTTTTATTCAGCCAATTCGCTAGAAGTTGCAATACTTACTAGTCGATACATTTGTCGAGCGACAACCAAACAAGCAATTGTGGGCGATTAATTAGCCATTCCATTATAGTGAAGCTGATTACTAGTCATTATAAGTCAAATTTATTGCAGAACTTTAGTTATGCTTGTCTATGATCGAGATATCTGCTCCAAGTCGTCCATATCCGCGACACGGCTTCAGAAAGTTTTAACCCGCCGGGTGCACCAATAGCAACACACGCCGATCAACCTCGGAAAAACCAAATCAAAACCCAACGAGGCTTTCACGATTGAACAATCACAGATTCAGAATATTTCAGGGGCCACCTTGGAGTACACCAAGCAGTAAGCTAGCTCGAGACGGACCCCAAAGTTTGTGGGGCGGTAAACGACAAGATGCCCCAAACGGGACCGTCGATACCACGAAACGGGTCACAGGCCCTAACAAGACAAAGCAGTACTCGCACAATCGTAAATAAAGCGGTAAAGCATGGCATAAGTACAGATCGTAAATAAAACCTCAAACTAGTTTGTGGCCCCAAGAAATAAGATGAATCAAGCTCGGTTGGGGGTCCCATATACCTCCCGGATGTGGATAGCGCGCAAAATCAAGGAACAGGTATCAAGTACTCGGGGTCTTACGGGACACAAGTGGGCGTTCGGAAACCAAATATTATCTATCACCCACCGATGCCTCTGCTTATTCAATTTTAGTTGTTAAACAGAAAGTAAAGTGACAATAAGTAAAACTAGAATCATCTCCAACATCAGCATGCGGCAATACATCAGCAACTGTGGCATATGGCGACACACATCAGCACTTGAGCAAGCAACTACGACGCGCAAGTCCAACTATCTACCAAACAACAGGTAATAGGGTGTGTCCAAGGCAATATAAGGCTGCAGGGGATATATCGGGTACGGAAACTAGAGCATCGCAACACAGATAGCAATAGATCAACAGGAGGGAATAAAGACTATAAAAGTAAGATAGGTAGAAAGAGGGAGATGCTCGCCTGAAAACATTGTCGAAGGGTTCACCGAAGATCGGGGCGAAGCTCACATCAACTCAACGGCCTTATCCGCGAAGAACCAAAACACTAGAAGAAACACCGGATGCAGTATTTAATACACGGCAGAAGATCGGCATGATGCATGCATGATGGATGGCATGGCAAGGTGCTATGCAATTAGGTCAAGATTAAGCGGAACCGGGGTCCCGACAGTTAATTAGGTGGTTCAAGTTGTTTAGAAACCCCGCATTTTAAATGTGGTTATAACAAGGCAAGGTAGATATCGGTTCGCTACACAAATTTAAATGAGGCCAATATAAGGCTAGATTTGCCCGCATATGGGTCCCATATTTAATTATTAGGTGAATCGGCAAAAGGCCCCCAAACCACAGATATGCATGCGAGATGAATGGCAATTCCATATGCAACAAGTTGTTATGTTATAAAATAGGGTTCGAGGGAAAGGGTTCACACATTGAGGGGTCTCGACGGACTTGAGGTTCTGGGGGTCGGGGTCGGTCTCAGGGTTCGACGGATCTGGGTCCAGGGTTCGACGGGATCGACGAGGTTCGACGGAAACGTTCTCGGATAGCGGGGTAGGTCTTGGCGTTCCGAGAAGCCGGACTTGGTTTGGTGTCGGGGGCGAAACGGTGCTTCCGGGTCGGTGTCGTTCTTGTTGTTGCGCAGATCCTGTCGGGTCCGAGCCATCGAGTCGGCCTTGGCATCGGGCTCAAGTACTTGGCGTGTCCGAGATGAAGCGCTTATCGTTCCATGTGGCGGTCTTGGCGTCCGAGCAAGGGTCTTGTCGTCTCGCACGGGGGTCTTGGCGTCCCGGGGTTTTTCCCGCGTCCGAGATGTAGTTCTTGTCGGTTCCCTGTCGATGGCCTCCGGGTCCCGTGGAGGACGTCTTGTAGTGCCGTAATCCTCAGGGTCGATCATCGATCCGGCGTCGGGCTCCGAAGCGCTTGGTCTTGCCGGGATCGGTCTTCGTGGCAGCGGTCTTCGGATTCCGTGTAGGCGGTCATGGTGTCGGGTTTCCGTGATGAAGATCTTGTCGAGGTTTCGCTAGCGCCACCGTTACGCACGGTCTTGGAGCTCATGGGTTCTAGTCGTGGTCCCACGGTCTCGGTGATCTCGCCGGACAGAGCGCGGTGACGGCCAGGTCGACGCGGGCCCGCACGGAGGAGGCGAGGTGGCACAGCGTCGGAAGGCCGGGGCGGGTCACGGGCCTGCAGGGGGCGGCGGGGATCGTCGCTGGCGGCGGAGCTCGCAGGATGGAGCGGCGACAGCGGCGAGCCCGAGGCGCACGGAGGACGAAGCGGGCGGCGGTACTGGCTTGAAGCCGAGGCGCGGACGGAGGCGGGCCGGCATGGCGCGGAGGGCGCAGGCGGTGGCAGTGGCGGCGCGTGAGGCGGTGAGGGCCGGGCGAGCGCGCCCCGCAGGGAGCTCCGGCGAGGGCTCGGGCGAGCGGGCGGTGCTGGGATGGGGCTCAGGCGGCGAGCCGGCGCTGGGCTCGCGTGGCGGGAGGGGTGGACGCGGAGGGCAGCGGCGCGGAGGGGGTCGGGCGTCTGCAGAGAGACGCGCACCGGCGGGAGGGAGGCGGCGGCTGGGAGGAGACGAGCAGGCATGGGCACGCGCCAAGGGAGGGGAGACGAGGCCGGCAGATGGTGGGGCGGCGGCGTGCGGGCTCGGCAAGGGGTGGCTCAGGCGCGCCGGGAGGCGGAGGACGGCGAGCTCACAGCGGCGAGGCCAAGTGAGGGCGAGTGGAGGCAGGAGGCGGGGCGCAGGAGGGAGCGTGCCGCGAGGAGGAGGGTGCGGGGCCGCGCTTGCCGGCAGAGAGGAAGAGAGCCAGAGGGAGAGGGAGGTCGCGGGGAAGGAGGGAGAGGGAGCGGCCAGGAAGAGGAACAGGGACGGGGAGGTGGGTTGGATGTGGGGCCAGGGGACAGGTGGGTCCCAGGCGACAGGGGAGGTAGTTGGATGGGTGCGGCTGTAGTGTGTGCGGGTTGTGTGCTTGCGTGTGCTGTGTGGTGGAGGGAGTTAGCTGGGAGTGGGTGGCTGAGAGGGTGTGAGGGAGGGGTTGGACACGTGGCAGGTGGGGATTGGGTGAGGGTTAGGGAGTGTTTGAGGTGGCACAAGCTGATTGGCCCGGGTGATGTGGCTGGGTGGGGATGGGTAGGAAGATGGGTAGACATAGGAATTAGAGGGGCAGGTTGGGGTGGACCGATTTAGAAAAACTTGGGGTGGTCGTTCGGGTCGATCTGACCCGTTCGGCTGCCCCCACTAAAATAAATAAATAATTTTTATTAGTTAATTGGGCCGTTTGCAAACCGCTCGCGGCCAAAACAAAATGATCCGGCGACCCGGGTTTGATATTTGGTTAAAGTTGGGGCGTTTTAGAAAACGAAACGGGCGATGCGAAAAATAGTTTTAGCAAACAATGCATGATGATGACGATGCAATGCACAAATTCAACGCGATTTTCTAGTAGTGGTTTTGCGGGATGCCACAAAACGTGTCAGCGAACCTTAAGTGTGTCACCCTATGGTTCATGAATAATATGGACATGATCGAGACACCTCTTAGATCAATAATAATCAATGGGATCTAGAAGTCCATAATGACTCTCACTTATTCAACGATGAATCTAGTGATCATGTGAACCATAAGCGTTGTAGTCAAATCCTTTTGTCTCGCGATATATTACTTGTCCGAGATCCTCTCATTTGGTATCATCCATACCTATTTCGATCTCGTTATCGACAAGTACTCATTACTCGTTTCATGATATAACATTCCATGTGATCAAATCACTTGCTTGCAAGCTGTTGTCAATGTGATATCATTGCGATGGCCCAGATTATATCTCTCCATCATCGGTATAGACAAATCCCACTCTTTATCTAGGAGCCTCAACTAACATTTTCTAAGTACCCAATGATATCTTTATAATTACCCTGTTACGGTGTGATATTTAATGGAATCAAAGTACTCTTTCGGTGTTAGTGATTAACGTGATCTCGTGGTATAAGGATTAGGACTACTTTGTATGAGTTAGCAATATAAACTTTGAAGATATGGTCGTATTGCTAAACATACTATGGGTGAATGTTCATGACATTGTTCTCCAATGACATGACTTTGTTATTAACAACATCCAATGTTCATGATCAGGAACCTTGATCATCCGTTAATCAACAAGCTAGTGTAATGAGATGCATTACTAGGAACCTTTTCTTTGTTTATTAAACACACATGTATTAACGTTTCCGATTAACACAAATATAGCATGAGAAATAAGCATGTATCATAAACATGGAATAATATAATAACCACTTTATTATTGCCTCTCGGGCATATTTCCTTTAGATAAAACATGATAGAAATATAGCAATAAAACTAATCATGGGATCTAATAGAGAGAGTGTAAAAAGCAATCCAAACAGATTGCTACACGTTGTATATGAAGCATAAATTGGAGTGGAAGAAAGAAGATCTAAAAAAGATGGAGGAATATAGCATACGGTGCAGAAGATGAACCACTCGCGTTGACATTGGCGTTGGGATTAGTCATGGCATCGATGAGGTTGTCGGTGTCGGGGAAGAAGTCGTCATTGGAGAAGATGTCGTCGTTGTCCGTGAAGGAGTCCGTGATAAAGCCAGTATTCGTTGTGAGGGCTTCCCAAAAATCTTATCGCCCTTTTCTCATATAGGACTCGAAGCAACGGGGTCTAGGAGGCATACTACCCCGGCTCATGGTGCACGCTGCAAGACGGAATGGGTAAGACTGGTGATTGCTTGAAGCTTGGGAACTAGAGGCACCATGTGATTATTTTGGTGTGCAAAGAGGAGGACTGACCTCTCTCTCTCTCTCTCTCTCTATATATATATATATATATATATATATATATATATATTAGTTAAGTGTCCGTGCGTTGCCACGACCTCCTAATTAACTCTTCTTGATCTCACACATAAATATAATTAACGTGTATAAAAAAACTAACACATGTTACTCCACTGGAATACAAATCAGAATTATCTAATATGACATTATGAAGTCGCCGACACTTGTATTAAGATGAAGAAAATCAAACACATTTCTTTTTCACCATAGTTTTTTTCAGTCTGTAAAGAAGGGGAAAATATACAATGAGTTTCCATATTACATCACACCTCCTACACACACACACGTACTTCCTCCGTTTCAAAATATAAGATGTTTCAGATGTGTGTAGTTTCAAATGAGTCTAGACATTAAAAAGTGTCTATATACATCTTTTTCACAAACCTAAAACATCTTATATTTTGAAACAAAGGGAGTACAACTTAACTGAATGCATGTATGCTATAGCTATCGAGTACTTAATTTGGCAAACTAACCACACAAGATATTGTGTTAGAGGAATATCATTTAGCGGAAAGCGATAATGTGATATATTCAGTACAATGGAGCCAAAAGTTGACATGAACATTTTGTCGTTATCATCTGCAGATTGAGCGAAAGTATTCAGAAAACGGGATCCAGCGCTAGCAACCTCGACTCGGCACAGAAGCATCGTTAGAAGCATTGGATTGCATGTCTCGTTGCTAAGGTCACAGTTCAGATCCTTTCAAAGCCGTGTATATGGGGATTCTGTTCTCTGAACTACGATTGCATCAACACAAGCTGAATCGGTAACTTGGTTATGAGAGGCATAACTGGTTAGACTGTGCCTGAAACCTAAGGACTCAGAATTGCAATAAGAAATCATTTAGTGGAGAAAGTGTTGATCTGCGTCTTTGCTAGGTTCTGGTCGCTATTCCACTCCACGGCCGAACCATTAGATTAGGCCACCAACACCCCCATCACCGCAGGCAAACTATCCCCTTTTCTCAGTGCTCCGCCCTCAAGTCCTCAGCTGCTTTCTTTAGACGATGCCCCTGTTCATCCCGCTGGTGTCGAAGCAGTGTCAGACCTTCCTCTTCCTATCTTTCGTATTCACAAATTTCTCTTTGTGAAACTGATCGATGATTTCTTGCTTTCTCTCCCTTGTGAATCGATTCTTCAAGATCTTCTTTGATCTATTCACCCAGGTGAATCCTCACCCCTGGAACCAAGTGTAGGGGTTCGTAGCATGGAAAACAAAAAATTTCTATCGCATACAAACAAACAAGCCAAGATCTATCTACTAGATTGTAGCAACGAGTCGATGGAATAACTTACCCTCGAAGATTCCAAAGTGTTTAACGAGAGCGGATTCTCGTGGGTGATGTAGTCGTACTCTTTCCGATCTCAAGATCGTGTAGACGATCCTTCCAAGGCGTTCCAAGCAGCTTCCAGTCGGTCACACGCTCGTTACTCGACGAAGACCTTCCTCTCCTTGTTCCAAAGAAAATGGAGGTTGTAGCACTCTCCTCGCGATTCGGCAAAGACAACGGCGTGGTACCTAAGTAGAGGGAAATCCCGCAGGCTTCAAGCCGGAGCGAGTATGATGGAGTATGAGAGAGGGATATTAGTGGTCTAGAGATTAGACACACCAATTAGAAGGCTCTAAACCGCAGGCTAAAGCAATTAGAAGCTCTAAACCAAAACGGCTCTAAACCGGAGATTAGAGGATAGGAACTTGTGTGTCTAGAGGAGGAGGCCCTGCCCCTCCTTTTATAGGTGGAGGGGCCGGCGCGCCAGGGGAGGGAGGGGAGTCCCTCCCCAACTCGGCCTAGGTGGGCCGCCGGCTTGGAGGAGAGGGACTCCTCCTCCAAGTTGGTTTCAACCTCCTCTTGCTTGTTTCCCACAGTTTCCTGTTTCCCACAGTTTCCTGTTTTAGCCGTTTGACTTTTCAGTTTTGGAACAGCAAGAACACTTAGTACATGATGCAATCATTCAATGACACATTCATGTACCCTCCCCCCTTGGAGTGCCGGACAATCCGGAACCTTCTAGAACATTCCCGATGAAAACACCTAATCATTCCCGAACTCAAACGGGACTTTCCTTATATGAATCTTATTCTCGACCATTCCGGATCACCTCGTGATATCCGGATCCCATCCGAGACCAACAACATTCGCCTCTTTCTCATAATACCATAACTACTCAAAACAACGTTGAATCCTTAAGTGTGTCTCCACGGTCGTGAATTATGCGGACATGATCGAGACACTTCTCCTAACAATAACCAATAGAGGAACTGGAAATTCATATGGCTCACATATTTCACGATTACTTTGCGATCGAATGAACCACTTACATACGATACCAATTTCCCTTTGTCTCATGATAATTTACTTATCCGAGGTTATGATCGCGGTATCTCTGCATACCTAGTTTAACCTCGTTAATCGATAAGTACTCTTTTCGCTCCTGTTATGTGATCCCTTGTGACCCAGTCACATGCTTGCAAGCTAATTGGATGACATTCCACCGAGAGGGCCCAGAGTATATCTATCCCTCATATGGATGGACAAATCCCACTCTTGATCCATGTGTTTCAACCAATACTTTCCAACACTCAATGCCACCTTTATAGCCACCCGATTCACGGTGTGGTGTTTGATGTCATCAAAGCATCCATCCGGTAAAGGTGATATGCATGATCTCATGGTCGAAGGAATTAGGTTACTATGTATCAGAAAGCATATAGCAATTGAACTATTGAAATGACTTGATCTTTATGCTATGCTTATCTATAGGAGTATGTCCACCATATCATTCTCCTAACGATATGATCTTGTTGTTGATAACATCTCAATGTTCATGTTAGGGAAACCACAATCATTAATCAACCAACAAGCTAGTGAAGTATAGAGGCTATACTAGGGACTTCAAACTAAGTTTACAAATCACACAAGTATTAATGTTTCCTTGTTAATACTATTATAGCATGAATGTAAACATTTATCATAAACACAAAGATATAATAATAACTATATTTATTATTGCCTCTAGGGAATATCTCCAACACCAAGTGCGTTCTCTCCCAATTTCTTTGTGCCTAGATCAAATCGCCCTCTGCCGTCGCCCCGGGTGCTTTCAGACAGCCGCCTCCCGATTCCTGTACAACCAGCAGGCTCCCCTAAGTTCACTGGTTCCCTCCTCCGTGACCCACTAAGCTCGCCGGACTCCCTCTTCATCACTGTGGCATCCCGCAAAACCACTACTAGAAAATCGCGTTGAATTTGTGCATTGCATCGTCATCATCATGCATTGTTTGTCAAAACTATGTTTGCAAAGCCCGTGTTGTTTTCTAAACGCCCCTCTTTATTTTCAAACATCAAAACCCGGGTCTCCGGAGTTTTTTTGTTTGTTGCTATCGGGTTGCAAACGGCCCGTTTAGAATAAATAAAAATTTAAATTATTTTAATAGGGGCAGTCGAACGGGCCGATTGACCCGAACGACCGCCCCAGGATTTTAAATCGGTCCACCAACCGGCCCCTAAATCCTAAGTCCACCCAGCTATCCTACCCAACCCATCCCTCCACCTCACCCCACCCAATGGCAGCACGCCACATCACCCTTTCCCCCCCTCTACCAATCCTATCCTGCCACCTATCCCTCTTTTCTCTCTCTCCTTTCCCCCACTCCCCACCTCTCTCCCCTGGCGCGTGGCCCACGCCGGAACCCTCTCTCCCTCACAGCCACACACGACCTGGCCCCAACCCCCACTCCCTGCCCGCGGGTCCCGCCCAGCCCTCCATCACGTCGCCCCCCCCAAGTCCCGCCTTCCCCAGTCCAACCTCCCCGTCCCCCCTGGCCCACACACGGCCACGCCACGCACACCGCCCTCACCCACACCCCCTGTCCCGTGGGACCCGCCCGGCCCCACCTACCCCAAGGCTTACTGTTCACCATCCCTTCCTCCAGACGCGCAGCAGCCTTGCCCACCTCAAGACGAACCGCCCGGACTCTGCCGCTGCTGGCGTTTCGCCGGCGCCGCTCTCCTCTCGCCACCTCTCTCTGGGCGCTGCCCTCCCTCCATCGCCCGGCCGCTTCCACCGTCCGCTTGAGCTCATGCCCCGCCGCTGCCGCTCACGGAACCACCTACCGCCTGCCCTCTCCTCCCCCAGACCCGCCAGAACCCCGCCTCCTCCGCGTCAAGCCTCCTCCGTCGAAGTTCCTTGCCGCCAACACGTCGACCCGCGCCACGCCGCGACGCTTCGCTGCCGCCGGCTGCCGGCTGCGCTCCCGGCTCGCCTCAGACCCCACCGCCCGAAGCGCGCCTGCTGCCCGCTTCGAGCCGCTGGCGACCTCGCCGGCCGGCTGGCCAAGGCTTCCCGACGCCACTGCCCCGCCTGCTGTCCGCCTCAGCGCTGCTCGCCCATCACAGCGCCGCTGGCCGCCAGAGCCGCCGAGCCCGACCCCGCCGCAGAGCCGGCGTCGCCATCCCATGTTGCCCTGTCCGCGCGATCGCCCTCCTCTGTGCTTGTTTGGTTGCTGCCGTGCCCCTGCTAGGTGGACTTCAAGTGGCATCCGTTCGAGCAGCTGCCAGGACGGGGCGCTTGAGTACCAAGTCCGATCCAACCATCTACGCCGCATCCCGAGATCTTCGCCGGAAACCACAAGACCGGCACGATTCGAGACCCGAAGATCTATGCAAGGTCACCGGCGCCGGACCCTCAAGACCTTCTCCCGTATGCGACGTCGAAGACTCGAACCCCGATGCCCCGAGGACACCGAGACCCCCGAACCCGAAGGCCGATCACGGATCCGAGGGCAGACCCCGAACCCGAGTTCTTCAACGCGACGACAAGATCTCCTACATGGGAGCCGGAGAACCCGTACCCGAAGGCCGCGGATGTGACAGGATCCTCTTCTCGGACGCCAAGATTCGTCGAGAGCCCGGAACGACAAGTTCTTCTCTCGGACCCGACAAGACCGGCACGTCGACAAAAACGCCCCGACCAGAAGAACCCGACGCGCCCCGACGCTGACACAAGTTCTGCCCCCGGACATCGAAACCCCGGATGCGCCAAGATCTACCCCGGAGCCCGAGAACGTTTCGTCGAACCCTGAACCCTGAGACCGACCCCGGACCTCGGAACCCACAAGATCGTCGAGTCCCCTAGTGTGTGAACCCCTTCCCGAAACCCTACTTTTATAACATAATAACAACTTGTTGCATATTTAATTGGCATCTCGCATGCATATCATGTGGTTGGGGGCCTTTTGCCGATTCACCTAATAATTAAATATGGGGCCCATATGCGGGCAAATCTAGTCTCATATCGGCCTCATTTAAACTTGTGTAGCGAACCGGTATCTTATCTTGCCTTGCTAAACAACATTTAATATGCGGGGTAGCTAAATAACTTGCACCATCTAATTAATTGTCGGGACCCCAGTTCCACTTAATATGACCTAATTGCATCGCACCTTTGCCATGTCATGCATCATGCCGTTCTTCTGCCGTTGTATTAAATATTGCATCCGGTGTTTCTTCTAGTGTTTTGCTTCTTCGCGGATAAGGCCGTTGAGTTGATGTGAGCTTCGCCCCGATCTTCGGGGAAAACCTTCGACAATGTTTTCAGGCGAGCATCTCCCCCCTTTCTACCTATCTTACTTTTATAGTCTTTATTCCCTCCTGTTGATCTATTGCTATCTGTGTTGCGATGCTTTAGTTTCCGTACCTGTGATATCCCTTGCAGCCCTATATTGCCTTGGACACACCCTATTACCTATTGTTTGGTAGATAGTTGGACTTGCGCGTCGTAGTTGCTTGCTCAAGTGCTGATGTGTGTCGTCATATGCCACGGTTGCTGATGTATTGCCGCATGTTGATGTTGGAGATGATTCTAGTTTTACTTATCGTCACTTTAATTTCTGTTTAACAACTAAAATTGAATAAGCAGAGGCATCGGTGGGTGATAGATAATATTTGGTTTCCGAACGCCCACTTGTGTCCCGTAAGACCCCGAGTACTTGATACCTGTTCCTTGATTTGAGCGCCATCCACATCCGGGAGGTATATGGGACCCCCCTGAGCCAGAGCTTGATTCATTCTTATTTCTTGGGGCCACAAACTAGTTTGAGGTTTTATTTACGATCCTGTACTTATGCCATGCTACTTTCTGTATTTAAATTGTGCGAGGAGCACACTTGCTTTAGGAAGGCGGAGTGATTACTGGTATCGACAAGCCCAGCCACACTTTCGGGTTCCCCGCTTCTGACCATTGGCGCTAACCTTGAGGCCATCTCGAAGCTAGCTTACTGCTGCGGGTTCTACTCAAAGGGTGGCCTGAAATATTTCGAATCTCGTGATTGTTCACCGTGAAAGCCTCGTTGGGTTTTGATTTGGTTTTTCCGAGGTTGATCGAGCGTGTGTTGCTATTGGTGCACCCCGGCCGGGTAAAACTTTCTGAAAGCCGTGTCCGCGGATATGGACGACTTGGAGCACAGTATCTCGTTCATAGACAAGCATAACTAAAGTTTACTGCTATAAATTTGACCTATAATGACTAGTAATCAGCTTCACTATAATGGAATGGCTAATTAATACTGCCCACAATTGCTTGTTTGGTTGTCGCTTGCGACAATGGTACCTGACTAGTAAATCTTGCAACTACAACGGAATGGCTGAATAAAAGTACCAACAACTGCTGGGTTTTTGGGTTATCTCATGATAAATGTATCTGACTAGTAAGTGCTGCCACTATCACGGAATGGTTAATTAAAAATGCCCACGGTTTACTTTATCAGGACGATTATCTGAACTTGACTAGTAATTGCTGCAACAATAACTGACTAAGTAAAACTGCCAACCGTGTGAGTTCCTCGGTTGACTTCCTCGTTTGGTCTCGAGGGGGAAACACTAGGATGGGTTTGCTTGGAGTTAGCTTCAGGTTGGATCCGGATAGGTCACTCTTATCCCTCTCTGATAACCGCCAGTTGTATCGAGTCTCTATAGGTTGTTTAGTGCATGCTGCCGCTGCCGCTTCAGTCCACCATACCTATGTAGGCGAGGACCGCCGAATTCTAGCCTCGCTGCTTGGCCTCGTGATCGACGCCTCCTTCTTTGTTTTCTGCTTTGCCCTTTGTCGCACCCTTTGTTAAGCAGGTTTGAGATCGACGCCGTTAGTGGTTACCCTTCCGCTTGGCTCGGGGGTTATGAACGCCATTGGTTATTCTTCAGGGCTCTTAGCCCCATTTGCATCTTGTCCGTAGCGGGACGCTCTATCGTTTTCAAGGTGATTTGGATCTTTGTATATTATATCTGTATTCTTGACTCTTTGAGTCGCTGTTATATATATATCTGTTTTGTGGGCCCCATCGAGGACTGTTGTGTAATGTTATTACTTCGTTTTCCACCCGCACGAAAGTGCCTGGTGGGCACCTTTGAATCGTTTCTATGCGGGTTTGGTGAATTTTGTCCAAACTTGCATAGGTCCGATTCTGAGGGTGTTACAATCACAACCGTCCCCGGAAGTGAGCAAGGTGACCCTCCGCTGGAGTAACATAGAGAAGCGGCAAACGGCGTGAGGCTCGCTATGGTGGTGGCGGCGCATCGCAGTCGCGGGGTGGGGGATTTTTTTCCGGAGCTGTATAGGAATCGTGGGTTTGACTATTTTCTGATACTGGACCGCGGGTTTATTTTCCATTTTCTAAGGGGCTAAAACACAAAGTGCAATGACGAACGAAAATCTTGCGACGAAAACCACCGCAACGTAAATTATATAGTAGAGATATATATATCTTATATATAGGCACATGTCGCGGAGGCGGATAGGAAGCGCGGGGAGACAAATAGAGAGACAGGAGACAAAACGAACAGGTTGTAGCCGAGCAACCTCCATTAAGTTTAGATTAATTAGCCACTTGCTCTCCACTAAGTTCGTATTGAAGTCCACTCGTGCAAACTGTTTAGCTTCCAGTCATGTGTGACAAAAAGAAACTCAACTTGGCAAGATTTCCGCAACCCACGGGGCGGGCGGGCGTCGAGGTGAGGCAGGCGGCAACACAGGAGGAGAGTGCGTGTAGGTCTCTCCTTCTCATGTTTTTACAAGTTGTAGAGCAGCCCCCTTATAAGTAGGTCAAACTCGTTCTCTCAACTAGCAATGTGAGACTAAACTTTTGCCCCACCTCTTGTCATGCATGAATGGGCGATATGAGCCTCTGAGATTTCAGGAATTATTGCAAAACATTAATTGGGCTGGGAAATTTTAGACAAAATTCTAATAATCCCCCACTAGATCCCAGATGCACACAAAGTTTGCCTATGGTTCCAAAGTATTGTTTTATATACCAGTACTAGAGTGGAGATTGTTAAGTTGAACTTACACCTAGACTTCATTCGGCACTAGTTTATTACTTATATAGTGGACTATGCCTTGAACTGCAGCTGCAAATCTTGTTTCACATAAAGCCTCGACAAATACTATGGAGCGGCAAAACTTTATGGTGGTTGGAGCTTATGCGTCATACTCTCTGGCCTTTAAAGAATTCATTAGAGAGTACCCAACTCTCATAGACCATGATGTTTAATAGTAAAACTCATATATATGTGTTTTTAAAAAGATGTTTTGTAGGACAACATCTCTACTTAAGATATAAACCACTTAAACACATTAAAGAAAATCAGCCCGCCGTGTAGAATATAAGAGTACTGCATCTTCATGGAGTGGTATTATACAAATTTAAGGATACTCTTATATCAGTTGACCAACAGCTTGTCTCCTAATTCTAATTCACGGTATCTCCGATCACAAAGAGTGGTTTACCACTGTGGACAACTCATATTATGGGTCTCATACTCATATCTTTTGATGCATTATCTATCATGTTATGTGATAGACCATTTATGAAGGAATCTTCCAAGTTTTTAGATGTTTGGATATAATCCAATATACTCTAGAGTTTCTCATTTTCCTGACAGATTTAAGTCTCCTCTTCACATTCCTTGATGAATTTATATTATCCTTAGAACTGTTCATTTTAAAAATCACAGTTTGATTATCACAGTTCATAAGTATTACATGTATTATTTTTGCAACCATGGGTAAGTTCATCAAGAGTTCACGAAGCCACTCTACTTCAACCATAGTTGTGTCTAATGTTATGAGTTATGCTTCCATAGTTGACCTTATTAAGATGGTTTACTTGCAAGACTTCCAATAAATAACGCCACCAACAAGTATAAATACATATCCACTCGTGGCCTTTATCTTGTCAGTATTATAAATCTAGTTTGAATGATTATAACCCTCCAGTACCCTTGGATACCCGATATAGTGAATTCCATAGACCATAGTTCCTTTTAGATAGCACATAACTCTCTTGAGAGCAAGTCAATGATCATCTCCTGTATTTGAAACAAATCGACTAAGTTTGCTAACAACAAAAGCGATGTTAGGCCTCGTAGCGCTAGATAAATACATGAGAAAACCTATAATTTGAGAGTATCTCGGTTGATCTCTAGCGACCCCTTGATTCTTTCAAAGCAACATACTTGGATCATATGGTGTTGGAGAATACTTGAAGTTGCTATACCCGAAACGACTCAAGGTCTTTTCCACATAGTGAGATTGAAGCAATGTGATCCCACCATCATCATATCTCAACATTTTGATGTTCAGGATAACATCAGTTACTCCTAGATTCTTCATCTCAAAATAATAATAAAACAAATCCTTGACCTCCTTAATCACATTAAGATTGGTTCTGGAAATTAGTATGTCATCAACATACAATCAAAGGATGACTCCCTCGCCCCACCATGGCGATGGTACACATTTATCAGCTTCATTTACAACAAAGCCTGTAGCAGTTAAAGTTCTTTCAAACTTTCCATGCCACTGCTTAGGGGCTTGTTTTAGGCCATATAAATTCTTTAACAACTTTCACGCCTTTCCTTCTTGACCACTTACTAAAAAACCATCTGGTTGATCCATGTAAATTTACTCATCCAACTCTCCATTTATGAAAGTCGTCTTCACGTCCATTTGATGAAGGAGAAGACTGTGTGAGGCAGCCATTGAAAGTACTACTTGAATGGTGGTCAATCTGGCAACATGTGAGTAAGTCTCAAAAAAGTCTTCACATTCTCTTTTAGTGTAACCCTTGCCCACAAGCCATGCCTTGTACTCCCTCCATCCCAAAATATAAGGCGCCTAAGTACTGGTCAAAATTCAAATCTTACTAACTTTGACCAGATATTTAGGGAAAAATATGTACATCTACATTATGGAATGGACACATTAAGAAAATATACTTTATGATAAATCTATTAATATTAATTTGGTATTGTAAATATTTATATTTTTGTGTACAATCTTAGTCAAACTTAAAAAATGTTGAATTTTGACTAAACCTTAGGCGTCTTATATTTTGGGACGGAGGGAGTACCTAATAGTACCATGAGGCCTAAGCTTCTTCTTAAACACCCACTTACATCCTACAGGTTTCCACCCACAAGGACATTTAGTGATCTCCCATGTTTTGTTAGCTAAGATGGAATCCATCTCACTACGGACGACTTCCTTCCAGTAATCAACATCAAGAGATGCATAGACTTCTGAAATAGAAGTGGGAGTGTCATCCACGAGGTACATAATGAAATCATCACCAAAGGACTTTGCGGTCCTATGCATCTTGCTCTTTTTAAGAATTATTATCATCCTGCTCAGGATTTTCAAAGTGTTGAATTGAAATGGTAGGTTCAGAATTTGTAGCAAATTCTTGACTCGATGAACTAGTCCTCTCCTGATTCGATGAGCTAGGCATATCCTTCATAGGAAATATATCCTAAAAAAATGTCGCATTAGTCGACTTCATGATTGTACCAACATGCATGTTAGGTACCTCACATAAAAAATCTATAACCAATGCCATCAAAAGCATAACTGATAAGAACATAATCAATGGTTTTTGGTTCAAGCTTGTGCTTATTAGGGATTGGTACATGAACCTTCACCAAACATTCCCAAGTCCGTAAGTAAGAGAGTTTTAACCTTTTATTCTTCCATTCTTTAAATGGAGAAATTTATTTGTTCCTTTGTGGAAACTCGGTTTAGGACATGATACACCATTCCTTAGAGGGACTCGATGTATCTAACATGGTGTTAACCAAATATGTTAGAGTATGGTTATTTCTTTTGGTCATCCCCCCATTTGACTGGGTGAGTAGGGAGGTATCCTCTCTTGGATTATACCATGTTCTGTACAAAAAGAATCAAACTCATTGGAAAAATACTCTCCACCATGATCGGACCTAAGCCTCTTGATCTTTTTACCAAGTTGGTTTTCTGCTTCAGCTTTATAGATTTTGAAGAAACTCAAAGCCTCATATTTTGATTTCAGAAGATACACATACCACTATCTAGTGGAGACATCAATCAAAGTCATGAAATATTTATTTCCACTTTTTGTCAACAAACCATTCATCTCACAAAGATCTGGATGTATGAGTTCTAATGGTGCCAAATTTCTCACCTCCGCGGCCGTATATGACTTGCGAGGTTGCTTCGCTTGCACACAAATTTGTCACTTAGATCCCTTAATAGTAGTGAAATTAGGGACTGCATCCATTTTCACTAGCCACGTCATACAACCAAAATTCATATGACAAAGACGAGACTGCCAAACATGTGATTCAAAATTTGTGCTGATATGATTAATAACTTTATTACAAATGCCTGACAAAGACAAGCGGAACAAGCCTCCCCACTCATAGACTTTACCAAAAAATGTTCCATACTTAGACAATATAAACTTATTGGAATCTAAAACAATCTTGTAGCCATCTAGACATGCAAGAGATGCGCTAACAACATTTTTGTTTATTAATGGAACATAATGCATGTTCTTCATGCGCACGGTCTTTCCTGAAGTGAACTTTAGATCGACCACACCAACACCATGAACAAAATCATGTGAGTAGTTGTCCATCAACACGAAGGAAGTCCCTGCAACCTAATATGAAGAAAACATGGAAATATCAGAACAAAAATGTACATTGGCACCCGTGTCAATCTACCAATCAGGAGAATGCCATACTGAAAGGACGGTAGGAAATATAACATACCCAACATCCTTCATCTCAGTATCTCCAATGGCGACATTAGCGGTCTTGCTGCTCTTCCCATGTCGACGCTTATCAAAGTGATTAGGGAAACTAGGAGCCTAGTGATCAGGATCACCACACACATGGCAAACACCCTTCTTATTATCAGTCTTCTTTTTAAAGTCGGCAGACTGTGATGCCTTGTTCTTCCCATCGAACTTTCCTTTGCCATCAAACTTGTTTTTGTTCTTAAACTTGTGGGACTAAGAGTTCTTCTGTGCCAAGTTGGCACTAGAACCTCCCTCAACACCTTGAGCACGTGTGTATTTTCTCTCTCTCTCCTCCTGTTCCACATCAAGAGTCCCAATGAAATCCGTAGCGGAAAACTCTTGTATCTTATGTTTTAGAGAAGTAGCAAAATTCCTCCACGTGGGAGAAAGCTTGGCAATGATGCCTATGGCCACAAGATTGTCCGGCAACACACAAGTGAAGTGCTCAAGTTCCTTAGCACGTGAATGTATCTCATGAGCCTGCTCAACTACTGAGCGGTCATCAACCATCTTGCAGTCATATAATTGTTTCATGACATACAGTTCACTGCCGATGTCTGAGACCCAAAACATGGCCTCAAGCGCAGCTCACATGCCCTTGCCATTATCAAATGACATATAGGGTTCAACAATTTTGTCCCTAAGAACACTCAAAGTATCCACCTTGACAAGGGTATCATTTTTCTGAAAGTCTGCCTCCTGAATAGAAGTGAGCTCTCCCTCAGGTTTTCCTAGAGTGGCACCATAGAAACTCATGGTTTGAAACCAGAGGACTTCTCTCACGCGCCACTTCATATATTGCATACCCTCAAAGATCAGTGGCTTCATATCCACAGCAAAACCACTTGGAGTAAGTTGCCTATAATAAGGTTTTTAGATTGTTGGAAATATGAGCAATTTATCATATAATTTAATTAACGAAAATAATAGATAAAACATGACTAGAAATATAACAATAAAACTAATAATGGAATCTAACAAAGAGAGTGTAAACAAAATTATAAATAGCTTGCTACAAGTAGTATATGAAGCATAATTTGCAGCAGAAGAAACAAGATCTGAACAAGATGGGGGAATATAGCATACGGTGTAGAAGATGAACCACTCGTGTTGACATTGGCATTGGGATCGGCCATGTTGTTGAAGAGGTTTTTGGTGTCCGGAAAGAAGTCGTCGTTGGGAAAGATGTTGTCACTATCCGTGAAGGAGTCTGTAATGAAATCGGTAGTTGCGCGTGAGCGCTCTCCAAAAACCTTATCGCCCTTCTCCCTTACAAGACTCAAAGCAGCAGGGCCTCGAAGGCCTATTGCCCAGGCTCTCGGTGCACGCCGCAAGACGGGGTGGGGAAGACTGGTGACTGCTCAAAGCTCTGGAACTAGAGGCGCTATGTGATGGTTTCGGTGTATAGAGAGGAGGAGGGACTATTGGGGATATACTTTCCTAGTATACCCACAGGACTCGCTGACCAGTGTGTCCCACCAACGGGTTAGAGCTTAGCTTCATGGGCGGCCTAGTCAGAGACAGAGGAGGAGTCAATTCTGGCTACGATAAGGCCTAGAAGACTTACCGATTTAGGCATGTAGATTACTTGTAGTCCAAGATGTATTTAGTTACCGACTCTGTAACATAGCCGGATAGGTCTCTCTTGTAACCCTAGATCTCGGTGCCTATATAAACCGGACTTGAGGGAGCCTTTAGGGCAACACAACCACAACCAACTTGCACATGCGAACCTCTCTTATAATCCGCTATAACATCCGGCTCTCGCTGATATGTTACTCGGTTGCTAGCAGGAGTAGGATCCGATCACCGTAGTCGGATCTGAACATCGGTAAACTTGTGCTCACCACTCCCAGAACACCGTACGGCTCACATCCCATCTTGTCAACACCCTTAGGACCCCTATGGAGTACTTGTCATTAATCCGATGACAGTTGGCGCCCGCCGTGGGGCAGGTGACCTTCGGAGCTTCGTTCCGGGCGGAATATGTGCATGCAGGAATCGGGAAAACAATCGCCATAAGTCGCGTGGTCTACGCTAGTGACATCCCTCTTGTCCTTCTCGATGAGACCTGGATTTCGGCTAAGGAGACTGTGACAACCTTCACAGTCATGCCAATTGGCGAGATTGATATCCATATCGGTTTTGCTGATCCTGCCCAACCCACCCCTAAGGTGATGACCATGGCGGAAGAACAGTCTGGATCTACTCTGTCCGCAGAGGCGACAAAGTTTACGACAACGAAAAAACCTGAACCCACCCATCCTGCTCCTGTAGTGGAAGAAGTGGTGGAAGAAAAATCCAGATCTGATCTCCCTGTTAAAATCGGGTACACGGATGAGGAGTATATTCGCTTTGGATCCTGTTCTACCGATGCTGGAGCAGAAAAAACACTCTTGAGGCATAGGATAAATCAGATGATGAAGCGCCCCTACATCGATTACGAAGCAATCACTGAGATCAAGCAGAGCTTTGAAGAAGCAGAGGTGGAAACCCAGTTGTTCTATTACCTCGAGTCCATGAAGAAAAAGAAGCATTTCTTTGTACGCTATGTTGGCTATGGATCCGACTATATCGATGATGGAGCCGGTAATGACTCAGTTCTTGATGCAATTGGAGAAAATACTAACTTACTTGTTTCCCCCTCAGGAATCACTGACGTCGCAGGAACTCCGAGACTTTGAGAAGGAGATGGCGGCGTACAAACAGGAATACACCTCGAAGCAAGCACAATATGAGACGGAGAACCCTCAGAGTCTGTATGACTGCATGTACAAAGACTACACCTCGCAAGACGACATGGACATCGAAGATTATTCTGAGGTATAGAAGCCAACCATGACAGAAAGTACCGATGGAATCTTATCTCCCGTTATCAGACCAAAAGTTGTCTTTGCCACCAGTACGCACGTAAAGGCTACTAGACGGTCAAAGAAGAACAAGAACAAAAACCCGACACCGGCAGAGCCGGTAGAGGAAGCCAACGATGAAGAAGTTGACAAAGAGATCATGATGGAGAACCAGGATGAAGATCCAGTTAATCCCACACTGTTTGATCCTCTTGTTGACGAACACGTTGTAACCAAGGGTGCACATGAAATCTACGGAGACGCACTCACGATACCAATCACAATTGCTTCGGATCTTACTCTGGAGGAGCTGGAGAAAAGGACTAAGGATCTGGAAAAGCATCATTTGTTCCTGCTCGAGGAAGCTGCACGCATCGTTGAGCTTAGACAACAGATAAACAACAATCCTACTAGTACCAGTCAGAATTCAAGCGATTGCCAAACAAGACAAGAGGTGGCCCGGTTCTTGCCAATAGGAACCCGGATGCCACAAAGATTTATTTGATGGTAAAATCAGAGAGAAGAGCCGAGTCTACAACACACAAGTGGAGAACGTTGCAGATGATCGAGCTATCCTCGCCAATAATCCATCTCCAGAACAGGTCCAGCAGTGTGTTGCATTGGTCGACAAAGGGCTGCAGTAACAGAAGGTAGCTGCATCGTTCAGTGGAAAGTTGGCATCAAGGTCGGAATTTTGCACACTGATGCAGGACAAAATGCTGACAAAAGATCCCGCGGGGATATGCATCATCGTCATTTCCATATCCCTCGGGAATAGTAAAATTCAAGGATCATATCAAACTGTCACCATCACAGAGCCGCGCGGGACTGGTTGGGAGTTCTTCCGGCTACTTCCCAAGATACCATCAGGGCATTGGTCCCTCACCAAACCCATCGTCGGCAGCGAGAACAAGACCGGTTAAGGATGCCACCTCCCAGGCACACCAGCCTCCCGGCTGAGCCTCGTCACAATGGCGATAACGCCGGATGAAGGAGTGACCCGGATTTCCCTTAAACAAGCAGGGATGGAGCCTGGTGAAACCAACCTCAGATCTAGCATAACAAAGCTCCGAGATTGTGACGCTCAGCCATAAATAACCCACCAGAGCCACCATCACCGCCCAACAGTGACCATGAAGGATCTCATCGCAGCCATGGGAGCCACAAGGGTGGAGGAGGCAATGGCGGAAGAAGAAGCAGGAATCCAACTCCGCCGCCATGCAAAAGCAGCGAGCAACCAAGGCGTAGGTCTTTCTCGCCCAACGATGCTCGCTATCACATTGAGTATAACATAGAAGCGCGATGGTACGAGGAGGAAGATGTGTATGTGGAACCAAAATTCTTTGGCCCACGTATCCGCTAAACAAAGTTTCCGGTTGACTTCGGCATCGCCAAACATATTCAACCCTACAATGGTGCGACTCGGCCAGACACTTGGCTTCAAGATTTTTTCCAGGCTTGATACATTGCCAAAGGAGGAAATGTCTTGGTTGCAGTCCGGTATCTCCCACTTATGTTGCGGAAGACGGCTCAATGAACTACCAGAGGATTAGATTCACAACTGATATTATATGCAAAGTGCGTTCTTTTCAAACTTCAAGGGAACATACAAAAGGCTCTGCACAGTCAGAGACTTGCAGTGTTGCACTCAAAGACCCAGAGAAACTTGCTGGGATTACCTCAGGCGCTAGATCAACACGAAGAACTCCTGTGAGGGAGTAAACGAGAAAACCGCAATTGAAGCTTTCATCGCAAGACTCCTAGTCGGATTATTGCGTCACAGACTAAAGCGTGACCATGTCACAGACTTGGGAGAGATGATAGAAACGGCGAGCAAGTACGCATACGCCAATGACGATTTAGATGGACTGCTGAATATTCTGGCTAATCCACATGCGGCCAAGCAGCAGAAACAACAAACTTAGAAGTGAAAGAATACCTCGGAAGATAAACCGACTCTGGATAATGCAGCTGTCAACGCGACATTCGGATCCAGAGGACGAGGAGGGAGCGGAGGAGGATGGGGACGAGGCCGTGGAACTTCCCGAGTCCAGGGTAGAGGAGACCAGCAACCCAGAAAATCATATTCCTAGGTCGACATTGCCAACAACCCTTGTGTACATCACCCGGATGGTAATGGAGGTTCTACCCCCACCAATGCTGAGTAACATTTTAATGACGACATCAAGAGGGATGAATCAGCTAGCTACAGGGCCAAGCAAAGAAAATGAAAGAAAAAAATCGAGAAAGTCAAGGAGGCCAAGGAAGATTCCGACATGGAAGAAGCGGATGCCGCACAGCTGATGAGTGCGTGAACACTTCGTTGGGAGACTCCAAGAGGAAAGTATGATGAGCACATCAGAAAGTTTTCCCTCAGTAAGAAACCAAGGTTATCGAACCAGTAGGAGGAAGGAAATGACTCAAAGGTTTTGCTAGCAACTTGGAGACCTGCACAACACAAACTTAAGACTTTGCCCCCAATGAACAGTGAGGTTATCAATCTTACCGGTTTGCTGTAACAAAGGATTAACTGTATGGTGTGGAAGGTAATGGTGGTTTGCAACAAGTAAACGATAAACGGTGGAAGATGTATCAGTGGTAAAGATTGGACCGGGGTCCATAGTTGACTAGAGGTGTTCTCCTTAAGATAAACAAACATGGCATGCTGGGTAAACAAATTACAACAGGGCAATTGATAGGACTGAGCAAGGCATAACAATGCAATACTAGACATCATGATCCTATGAGATTCAATTGGGCAATACAACAAGATACATAGACCGCCATCCAACTGCATCTATGACTAGAAGTCCACCTTTGGGTTATCATCCGAACCCCCTCCAGTATTAAGTTGCAAGCAACATACAACTTCTTTAAGCAAAGTGTGTAAGGTAAACAATACACTTGTTCCATGAACAAGAGACCGTTGTTTTCTCCCTAGTGGCAACAACACATCTACAACCTTAGAGATTTCGATCACTTCCCTTAGATTAAATAGAGGCATGAACCCACTATCGAGCATAAATACCCCTCTTGGAGTCACTAGTAACTACTTGGCCAAGATAGCTACTAACAACGGAGAGCATGCAAGATCACAAATAACACAGACATGGTAGAATCAATAAGACAAAACCATTAATCAATCTGCCATAGTAATCTCAATATCCATCGCCCGCAAACACAACATGCATGATTACAAATAGATGAGATCTTGATCATGAACGGAGTTCACAAGATCTAGACATGAAAGCACAAAGGAGGAGATACAACCATCTAGCTACTACATGGACCCGTAGTCCAAGGTGGAACTACTCACGCTTCATACCGGAGGCTGGCATGATGAAGAAGAAGGCCTCCGGGATGATCTCCCCTCTGGCAGGGTGCTGGGAAGAGCTTCAGATCCTCCCGATCTAGGGACGATGGTGGCGACGGCTATAGACGGTTTTGTGGAATATTGATTGGGTACTTAGGGTTTAGGCATCGGGGGCTTCTTATAGGCGAAGAGGGAGGCCAAGGGGGTGCACGAGGTGGCTTCACCCCCAGGGGGTGTGGCCCCCTCAAGGCCCTCCTCCGTCTCGTCTTCTGACTCCGTGTTCCCCACGGTAAAATATTGACTTTGGCTTTTGTCCTGTCCAATTCCAAGAATATTGATTTTCTGCCTTTCAGGAACCAAAAACAGAAGAAAACATGCAACTAACACTATGGCATCTTGTTAATAGGTTAGTACCAGAAGACATATAAAAACACCTCAAAGTGTAGGCAAATCAAAGCAAAGTAGATACTAAACAAGCATGGAACATCAAAAATTATAGATACGTTTCCGACGTATCAACAACCCATGTCGGATGGAATGAAGGATTGTCCCACGAAGAAAGACACATACGTCTATTTTCTTGGAACTCAGGTGGCTAAGGTTAGAAAGGCGGTTCTCCATGAGCATAATGCCATGGTTCCGGTTGTTCCCCGATTTCTGAATTGGTCAAACGTAACCATCACCTTTGACCGAGGCGATCACACAAAGAAAACACATTGTCGGGGAAAGTACAATCTGGTTGTCAATCCTCTTATTGACGGCCATGAGTTCTCAAAAACTCTCATGGATGGTGGAAGCATCATCAACATCCTCTACATCGAGACACTCTTTCGCATGAAAATCCACGAAAACTAGCTAAATCATAGTAATGTGACTTTCCATGGTATTGTATCAGGAAGACAAGAAAATTCCTTGGGTGAGATCACACTGGACGTGACATTTGGGACTCTGGACAACTACCGGACCGAGCCACTCTCCTTGGAGGTGGTACCGTTCAAAAGTGCCTACCACGCCATATTCGAATGTCCGGCTTACTGGGTGTTCATGGCCCGTCCCTGCTACATTTATAACATGATGAAACTTCTGGGTCCCAACTACTTCATCACCATCCAAGGAAACCCAAAGAAAGCATGAGACTGTGAAGACGGATCTATCTCTTTTGCCGAAGCCGTGCTGCACACCCAGGAGTACCAGCCTACCAGGAGATCAAGAAAAACACCGACCCGTCCGAGATTCCCGCTATGAAGAACGAGGCGCTAAAGCCGAGTCTACAGTTCAAGGCATCAGAAGAGACAAAGAAGACAAAGTTGAAGGAAGATGATCCCTCCAAGGCGACCAATGTAGGGATAGGCTTAGATCCCAAATAGGAAAGTGCGCTCATCGAGTTCCTCAAAGCTAATAAAGATATCTTTGCATGGCAACCTTCTGACATGACCAGAGTACCTAGGGAACTCGTCGAGCACTCTCTCAATGTTTATCCTGACGCTAGACCCGTCAAACAGTCCTTACAATGGTTTGGTGACGAAAAGCGCAAAGCTATGGCTAAGGAATTAGCCCGACTAGAATTAGCCGGATTTATTGCAGAGGTAATCCTTGCTGAATGGGTGGCAAATCTTGTACTCGTCCCCAAAAAGGACACTATCGATTTAAGGATGTGTGTTGATTATACCGCCTTGAACAAGGCTTGTCCCAAAGATCCATTCCCTTTGCCAAAAATCGATCAAGTCGTCGACTCCACGGCAGGGTCAGAATTACTCTGTTTTCTCTACGCATATTTTAGATATCATCAAATACTGATGAAAAAGTCGGATCAACTCAAGATGTATTTCATAACTCCCTTCGGAACCTTCTGCTACAAAACTATGATTTTTGGCTTAAAGAACGCAGGAACGACATATCAAAGCACTATATAGTGTTTCCTTAATGATCAAATCAGACGCAACGTCCATGTATACGTATATGGTATAGAAGTTATGTCCAAAAAGAAGGAAACACTTATTTCCGACTTAGAGGAAACATTTGCTAGCCTACAAAAATTCAACATAATGCTAAATTTGAAGAAGTGCTTCTTTGGAATCCTAACCAGAAAATTGTTAGGTTTCATTGTGTCTAAAAGAGGCATAGAGGTGAACCGGGACAAAATCAAGGCTATATTAAACATTACCAGGCCGACTCGCCTGAATGACGTGCATCGAATCACTAGATGCATCGCAACAGTGAGACGGTTTGTCAGCCGGCTCGGAGAAAGAGTCGCACATTTATACAAACTCTTGAATAAAACTGACAAATTTGTCTAGACCAAGGAAGCCGACGTTGCTCTATAGAGTTTGAAAGATCTACTTTCAAATCTACCAATTCTTGCAGCAACAGAGCCATAGGAGCCTATGTTACTTTATATTGCAGCGACAAACAGAGTCGTGAGTGTAGTAACAATAGTGGAGCGCGAGGAAGAAAATTATGAACATAAGGTACAACGACCAACTTATTATCTTAGTGAGGCCCTGACAGAGTCAAAGAAAAGGTTACCATATTACAAAAAACTAGTCTATGGAGTATTATTTGTTGTCAGAAAGCTACGATACTATTTTCAAGAGCACAAGATCATAGTGGTGAGTACTTCTCCCCTACGAGATATCATCAACAATCGCGATGCCACAGGACGTGTAGCAAAGTGGGGAATAGAGCTTGCAGCTTTAGACATCGAGTACAAGACACGAACAACAATCAAATCCCAAATACTCATCGACTTTGTCGCTGATTGGACAGAGATAGCAGAAAATACAAGTCCTAAAGACCCGGAATTTTGGACCCTTCATTTTGACAGATCAAAAGCACAGGGGGATCGGAGGCTGGCGTGGTGCTCAAGTCACCCCAAGGATCTTAGCTATTCTATATATTATAGATACACTTCACGGCAACCAATAATATTACCGAGTATGAAGCACTGTTGCATGGACAAGAACATTGGCGTAACTAGAATAATGTGTTACAAAGACTCGAATTTAGTTGCTCAGCAAGTATCCAATATCTGCAACGCAAATAAACACATGGCAGCATACAAAGCTGTTGTGGATGAATTATCCAAATCGTTCGAGGGTTTTGAGGTTCAACACATCCCTCGAGTATAAAATGAGAAAGCGGATGCTCTATTAAGAATAGGCTCTGCACGGAAACAAGTCTCGGATGGTGCTTTTCTAGAGCACCTAAAAGTTCCCTCTATCACAGGAGTTGATGAGGACTATCCGACGAAATCCGACTCATCTTTAATAGCAGTTCTGGCTGTAATTCCCTAGCTAGACATAACCCTATCTGGATTTTCTGATAGACAGAAAATTACCTGAAGACGAAGTTCTAGGCCAGCAGATCGTCCGACAAGCAAAATCCAATACAATAATCAATGATGAGCTCTATAAGCGGAGTGTTTCTGGGGTTTTCTAGCACTATATTTCTCCGGAATAAGGAGTATAAATCTTACGAGAGATCCAGGAGGGCGAATGTGGCCATCACGCTGCAGCCAAATCTTTAGTGGAAAAATATTTTTGAAATGGATTCTTTTGGCTTACAGCTAAGACAGATGCCGAGAAGCTGGTCAAAACGTGCAAAGGCTATCAAAAGTACGTACGTCAGGCACACGTTCCAATTGATCAACTGCGAATAATCCCTATTACATGGCCATTTGCGATCTGTGGGCTTGATATGGTAGGGTCGTTTCAAACGACAAAGTGTGGATTTACTCACCTACTAGTGATGGTGGATAAATTTACTAAGTGGATTGAGGCTAAACCCGTAACAAATTGTGATTGATCCATAGCCAGAAAATTTGTCGAGGACGTGATTATCAGATTTGGATATCCGCATAGTATCATTGCTGACAACGGGAGCAACTTTTCCATGGGAGCATTAGTCGAATTCTGCGAAGATCAAGTGATTCAACTTGATATTGCATCAGTCGCACATCCACAAGCTAACAAACAAGTTGAAAGAGCAAACGGTCTCATTTTACAATGACTTCGACCTCGTCTCGAGGCACCACTTCATCGTGATGCGGGGGCTTGGGCAGAAGAATTACCGCCTGTGATATGGAGCTCGCGTACAACTCCTAACAGGTCAACCAGATATACTCCTTTCTTCTTGGTCTACAATACAGAAGCAGTTCTTCCAAGTGATTTAATTCAACAATCTCCTAGGGTCAAAGCATATATCAAAGAAGATGCAGAAGTTTCTTGACAAGATGATCTCAATATAATCGAAGAAGTTCGCGTCGTTACTGAATAGAGATCTACAACCTATCAGTAAAAGTTATGCAAGTATCATAGTCAAAGAGTGCAAAATCGTTCTTTCAGAAAGGGTGATTTGGTTCTCCGACTCGTGCAAAAGAGAAAGCACAAACTTTCCCCGATTTGGAAAGGACCTTTTATGATCAGCCATGTTCTGCATAACAGGTCAAAATTATTTAATCGATATGAGACCAATCAAGGAATACCTGACACTTGGAAGAGAAAGAAAGCTAACGGTAGTATAGATCCGGATGAATTAGACCATCCATGGAATATTGCACAACTATGTCTCTTCTATTCTTAGTTATATTTCCTTGTAATCATATGTACATGTTTAAAGAGAATAAAGTATTGGTTTCCTCAATTATTTTTCTCAGAAGTTCTTTACCATCTTATTTCCAAAAGAGCATGTCAATTTTAAAAATCCCAGGATGCTTGAAAGTACTTTATGCTCATGTTTGTTTTGGTTATGATTTTTGAATATCTATAAAAATGTTACCTTAGGGTGTAAATCTCATTTTATGTTTATGCTTTGGTTTTTATCTGATTGCTTAGAGGCGAGCATTTTCTGAATAATAAATTGTTGGTACTGGAAGCCGTCTTTTTTTCCGATTTTAAACTGGTTTAGCAATTATGCTCCATTGACTTGGCAAAGTTTTCGTGCTAAAAGTTGGCTAGCTCATGAAAGGGATGAGGTAGAGAGACAGATAAAACGAGAAATGTAAACATGAAGTGCTTAAGAAATTTTTGAGCACACACATCAAATATATACAAAAACTGCTAAGTAGTAAATCATAAGTTCTTACATACCAACGCTCATAGAAACTCAAAATATAGTGCCCAACATTACAAGCCATATGAAAGTTTCAGGATAATGCATCAAATGTTTTTATGCTGTAGATTCAGGTGGTGGTGGTGGAGACTTGGGAGCGCTGGAATCGATATTGTCGCCATCTTGCCCAGGAGAGTCAGAAGTTTCTTCATCTTCAATGAGGCTATCTTACGGTTCTTTCTTTGAGAGAGGCACAACGACTAACTGGAAGAATGGTGTTGAATAATTCGTCATCTCCACCACGCGACAAGCATAGCTCGCGCAAGATTCTTGGATAGCCTTGATGTCTTGCGGGTTACCCTCATCATCCTTGTTGGTGATGCCCTTGGTGACGTGCCAGATTTGCATATCGCTATGGTGGCTCGTCACCATAGTGAGGGCAGTCTGCGCAGCAGTCCGGGCGTATGGGACCTTCCAATCTTTGATTAGCTTCGGTATCTCCTTCGCTCTGTACCTAATTTTGAGCACTGGCAAATTATGCAGGTCAGAAAGTTTCATCGACTCGCTAGCCTCTTCAAGAGTCTAGCAAAAGTTGAAGAGAACATGTCTGACTGACTTAATTCGCTTAGAAGGAGAGTCAGAGGTAGAAGAGTAGAAGATATGCAGAGGATCTAGGAAAGAACAAAATCAAAAAAATTGGGCAAGAAAAAAGTCAGAAAAGAAAAGACGAAAGGAAAAAGTCAGGAAAATTACCTAGCACGAAGTGGTTCTAGTGGGATTGTTCCTCTCGAAGATTTCTCAGCTCTACTTTGGAGGCTTGGGCAAGATCCTTTTGACTATCAAAATCCTTCCTCAAATCTTCAAGTTTTTTTATCTCAGAGGGCCACCAGTTTTCCGAGTCTCTCGGTCTCTATATTGCTCGACTTGAAGAGGTTGTTCACGGATTTCTCGTGTTCATCCTTAAGATTTTTTAGCTCCTCACGTAGTTTGGCATTCTCCATCTGGCGGGCCTTGAAATTCTTGTCCTCCTCCACCATCTTCCTAGATTTCTTTAGCAAATCTGCAAAGGATAAAATATCAGTCGGGAGAAATATTTGACTAATAAAATAACTATGGTTGAGAGTCCGAAATGTTTACCTTCCGATTCATCCTTTTCAATCTGGAACTTGGAATTTTCAAGTCGCAAAGCTTTGATTTCTTTGCGCTTGTTGCATATATTTTTGAGCAAATCCTGGTTGTAAGATGTAAATTTTTGTAAGTTAAAGATGGAATACCGCCATACTAAGACTCGGGCTGTAACTTTAACTAAGTTAAATTTTAGTACAAGCCTTGAGGTCTATACTACATCGTTTTTTTGCATCCTATAAACATCAGCTCAGACCTTATGCTACGATCTTTATCCGACTTTATGCTTGGGGGCTATAGGATATGATAATAAAATACTGCAAATGATAGTCAGAAAACTTACAATGTGCTCCAAGTGCAGCTTCTCAAATCCGATCTTCGTGTTGTTGAAGACCTTCTCGGCAAGGGAGAGAGGAAAGGCAGTTGTCGCTGGAAACTCTCCGGCTTCGATCTTTTGAACCTAGACCTGGATTTGGTCTAGGAGGCTTTCCATCTTGACATCCTTCGTCTCATGTCTCGCTGCTTCTGGAGTAAGGACTTGCTTCTCAAGACAGGTTTGCGCCAGCTTGATAATCTCCTCTTTTTGTTTCCGCTTCAGGCCGGTAGCAGCAGAGACGACAATCTTATCCAGTTTTCCTGGCGACATAACCATGGGATCATTACCCTTGGGCGGGTTCACCCTTGTCAGATGCCTGGTTACCAGTAGTAACCAGGGCTTGTGAGGTCATGACGTCGTTAGGAATGGCGGAACCAGTGCCCCAAAGAGGAAGGAGCCTCCGGTGCTGAAGTCTGGGTGTTGGTCGGAGTTGGATGGGACAAAACTGGGGATAATGTAAACTTTTGCTGATGCAGTTTCTTGGCCCGCTTGCTCTCCAGCTCAGATTTGCTCTCTAGCTTAGACTTGCTCTTCAAAACAGATTTAGCTCTGAATCACATAAAGAAAAATGTCAGATGTGACTGAAAAAGAATAGCAAACGAGTACTACAAGTTACAAGGTACTTACTTTTTAACCACTTGCAGAACTTGTGTGCCAGTGGTAACAACACCTTTCTTGGCCTTGTGATTCTTGGAAGCAAGACCAGAAACTTCCTTCACCTCATCATCCTCCGTCTCCTCTGAGTCTTCTGGCGGATAGCCCTCAAGAGGGGCAAGCTCAGACTCGGGAAGTTTCTCAAGGTAAAAAGATATAAAACTTTAGCACAACCAAAGCCGGATGATGGGATGAAGAGCAAAGATATAAGACAAAGTCGAAAAGTTTACCGGAGTTAGAGGTCGGTCAGCTGTAAACATTTTCATGGAGATTTCGGGGATCTTCTTATTAACCCTATCCTTGACCAAATACTGCATTCGGGTCTTGTTGTCCTTCGCAATAATGCGCGTTGAATAGATCTTCATGTTGTCCTTCCGGTCTCTGGTGACCATGTGCATTAGGCGGTTGCCTCGATACTGCAGTGGCTGAATCCGGCGATCCAACCAGTAGTGGATCAAGTCGGATCCATGGAGACCTCGGTACTTCATCAAAAACTCAATCCGTCTCTTAGCGAGGATCAAGTCTTTGGATAGCTTTGGCGCATCTACGTCCCATGATTCCTTGTGGGGAGAAGCGCAGTCGATAAAATCCGGAAGACCTTCCGTATTTCTAGGGAGAAGGAATGTTTTTATGATAAAAGAATGTTCTGGTCCATATTTTTACTGACTTACTAGCGTTAATTCTAGGATATACTCGGTCTTTCCTAAGAACTAGGCTAAGAGTGTCGGTGATATAAGGAACTCCGGCACTGATGGAATTCTTCCGGGTACCATATAGTACCGGAAGAGAGTAAGATTCGGCCTGATGCCTAAAAATACCTCGCTAAGAGATTTGTGAGTGCTAAGCTTAAGTCAAGAATTAGGGGGGAGATTATGAAGTTGCACACCGTAGTATTGGAGAGCCTCGGTGAGGAACTCTGACGGTGGGAATCTTAGACAAAGATCGACGTGCGCCCCGAATAAGACTTGCTCGCCATCACGGGGCGCTGGAACGACGTCTCCGAAGCCACTCCCCACGCGCCGGCAGCGAGGTAGCCCTTGTCCTCCATGGGCTGGAGCTTGGAGTCGTCCATGGCGCTGGGGATCCAGAGGCCTCGAGATTTCCTGTTGTCCGTGATGCGGCTCAGTAGTAGAGCTTCGTTGGGAGACCCCAAGAGGAAGGTATGATAAGCACAACCGCAAGTTTTCTCTCAGTTATGAAACCAAGGTTATCGAACCAGTAGGAGCAAGGAAACAACTCCAAGGTGTTGCTAGCAACTTGGAATCCTGCACAACACAAACTCAAGACTTTGCCCAACTTACAGTGAGGTTGTCAATCTCACTGATTTGCTGAAAAAAGGACTAAATGTACGGTGTGGAAGGTAATGGTTGCTTGCAGAAAGTAAACAGTAACATGAGATGATGTAACAATGGTAAAGATTGGACCGGGGTCCACACTTCACTAGAGGTGTTCTCCTTAAGATAAATAACAGAACATGCTGGGTAAAAAATTTACAGCGGGGCAATTGACAGGACTGAGCAAGACATAAAAATGCAATACTAGACATTCATGATCCTATGAGATTTGATTGGGCATTACAACAATATACATAGACCGCCATCCAACTGCATTTATGTCTAGTAGTCCACCTTCAGGTTATCATCCGAACCCCCTCCAGTATTAAGTTGCAAGCAACGGATAACTGCATTAAGCAATGTGTGTAAAGTAAACAATACAATTGTTCCATGAACAACAGATTGTTGTTTTCTCCCTAGTAGCAACATCACATCTACAATCTTAGAGATTTCTGTCACTTCCCCAGATTCAATAGAGGCATGAACCCACTATCGAGCATAAATACTCCCTCTTGGAGTCACTAGCATCTACTTGGCAAATATAGCTACTAGAAACGGAGATCATGCAAGATCTCAAACAACACAGACATGATAGAATCAATAATCAATAAGACATGATAGAATCAATAATCAATCTGACATAGTAATCTCAATATCCATCGGATTCCCGCAAACACAACATGTATGATTACAAATAGATGATCTTGATCATGAACGGAGCTCACAAGATCTAGACATGATAGCACAAAGGAGGAGAAACAACCATCTAGCTACTGTATGGACCCATAGTCCAAGGGTGAACTATTCACGCATCATACCGGAGGCTGGCATGGTGATGAAGAAGGCCTCCGGGATGATCTCTCCCCTCCAGCAGGGTGCCGGGAAGATCTTCAGATCCCCCCGATCTAGGGACGATGGTGACGGCGGCTTCAAATTCTTTTGTGGAGATCTGATCGGGTACTTAGGGTTTTGGCACCGGGGGCTTTTATAGGCGAAGAGGCGAGGCAAGAGAGCGGCCAGGGGGCCCACACCCTGCCCAGGCGCGACCTAGGGTGGGCCGGTTCGTGGGGGGGGGGGTGGCCACCCTATGGCGCCCCTCCTGCTGCCCTTCGGTCTCTATGTTCTCCTCGGTGAAATATTGACTTTGGCTTTTGTCCCGTCCAATTCCGAGAATATTTTCTTACTAGATTTTCTGAAACCAAAAACAGCAGAAAACAGGCAACTAGCACCGCGACTTCTTGTTAATAGGTTAGTGCCAGAAAATGTATAAAAATAACTCAAAGTGTAGACAAAGCATAGCAAAGTGGATACTAAACAAGCATGGAACATTAAAAATTATAGATACATTTACAACGTATCAATCTGTTGCCGTCGCCGTCGCTACACCAGAGCTCGACGTTGCTTCCGCCATCTCGCCGGAGCAACGGTCAGAAAGTGGTGGCGCTAGGGTGTTTTTGGGTGCGGTGGAGAGAGAGATGCGAAGAACTCGAGGAGTATGAGGAGACAATGATAACGGGGAGGAATAAATCTGGGCAGAGAAGATATCTCTAACTTAATAACCTCCGCGTCAAGATTCGCGCTTGATCCACGCGATTTGCGCCTGGCGTATAGGAGAGAGAAATAAGGCTTCCTCGCGACGCCTCCATCTCCTCGATTCTCGCGCGTGCATTGAAACGTTGATCTGGTTTCTTGTAGCATGGACCCACCAACGAACGGGCTGACAGGATAATTGTTAGTGACATGACGTGAGCTGAAAGGTTGTCAGATAAACGCCACTGTTTAAATTATGGCTCATGTTTGAATCAAGCAAGGAAATTTCTGAAATCAATGAGACATATCCGACTTAGATAAGACTCGGAATCCTACACTACTGAATGAATTTTTTGGGAACCCTTTAAGATTCTCAAGACGAAAACCCATCAAGCTAGATTATTTATCCGACTTTGGATCTTGGAGACTTCCGGGGGCTACTGTTGCAGATATACTCTCCGGGTATACCCACAAGACTCGCTGACCAGGGTGGCCCACCAACGGGTTAGAGATTTGCTTCACGGGCGGTCCAGTCAGATAAAGAGGAGGAGTCACTTCCGGCTACGACAAGGCCCATAAGACTTACCGACTTAGACCTGTAGATTACTCGTATTCCAATATGTATTTAGTTATCGATTCTGTAACGTAGCCGGATAGGTCTCTCCTGTAACCTTAGGTTTCGGTGCCTATATAAACCGGACCTGAGGGAGCCTTTAGGGCAACACAACCACAACCAACTCGCACAGAAGAACCTCTATTGTAATCCGCTGTAACATCCGGCTCTCGCCGATATATTACTGGGTTGCTAGCAGGAGTAGGATCTGATCACCGCAGTCGGATCTCAACCTGGGTAAACTTGTGCTCACCGCTCCCGGAACACCGTACGGCTCACACCCCATCTTCTCAACGCTGTTAGGACCCCCTATGGCGTACTTGTTATCAATCCAACGACAACGACCTCTCTCTCTCTCTCTCTTGTAGGCACATGTCAAGGAGGCGGTCATGCAGCGCGGGAAGACGAACGGAGAGAGGGGAGGCGAACCGATCATGCTACAACCGAGCAACCTCCACTAGTTTGGATTAATTAACCACACACCCTCCACTAAGTTTGTATTAAAAGTCCACTCGTGCAAAATGTTTAGATTCCAATCATGCGTGACAAAAAGAAACTCGGCTCGGTGAGATTCCCGCAACCCGCGAGGCCTGTCGTGGCGTGGTTTGGCGAGGAGGAGGAGAGCGCGTATAGGTTTCTCTCTTTCTCATGTTTTTACAAGTTGTAGAGCATCTCTCTTATAAGGAGGTTAAAATGTCTCTCGACTAGCAACGTGGTACTAAACTTTTTTCCTATTGCAAAAGGTTAATTGGGCTTGGCCATTTCAGAAAAAATTCCAACAAACCCTAGGTCATATTTGACGGACCAGATGGAAGCGGCCCCACTATATCGTTCTCTTCTTGATGATGTCGTCTTGTCTATCAAGGGAGAGGCCGATGCGACAATGGTGATTGTGATGTGATACCGGTGTTGGATGCTATCCAAGGTTTGGGCTTCCGAGGCACAATGTACGACATGCCGATGCAACATAGTCGGCGACACCTTCTCTTAGTTCGCCCGGATCATGCCTTCTACTTGCCGACTCTTAGGCTCATGTGGGAAGGTGTATTGGTCTCACAGTCGTTGTCCTACTATGATGGTGCCTTGCTTGGTTCATGACGCGGCTATGTAGCTCCGTGCGCCATCTCCCTTCCACTCTTGGAAGGAGGTTGGGCAAGGCAAGTTGTTGGTTGATGGTGCGTTGTAAGCTGTTTGACATTGTATTGTAGCCTTCAATAACATTGTATCGGCCATCGGCCTCTTCTTCTATGAAATTGATGTGTCTTGGAGATTGATGAGTTTTCGAGAACATGTCCTTGAATAATTGGCTTTCATTTTCATTTGAATCCCCATATTTCCCTACAAAATGAATTTCCATGTTTCACTGGAGTTGCTCTAGAACACACAAAACATTCCGAATTTGAAACCTTGATAAAGCTCGGGTTGATCTCCGGCCACGAAATATTTCCTCCTCCCGCTCCTCCTGTCCTCCTGCATGTCCAAGTGTTGAACGTTGCATATGCATAGGGACCAAGAATAGTAGGCGACTCTAAACACCGGCGATCGAGTGGCATGCACGGGCCAAGCACGCCCCTTGAATCATGTTCACTCATGGCGACAAGCATGCGCGGGTTGCGCTCTCCTCTCTCGTCGCTTCACCACTCCCTAATTAGTCACCACTCTCTTGTCGACACGCCCAAACCCGCTATATACCCCTCCTCGTCACTGGGCCCCTAGATCGAGCAATAATCCTGATGGAGCTCACCATCCTACCTTCATACACCTAATAACCAAGGCCATCACGAGGTAGGAGAAAGGGGAGCTCGATCGCAGCTGTACCGTAAGGGAGTATATAGAATCAAATAAAAAGAAGCGAGCCATGGAGGGTTTCCAGTGGAGCAGGTCCGTCTCCCTCGTCCTGTACGCCGTCTTCTTCCTCCTGTCGTGGGCGGCCCTGTCGGAGGCCAACATCGCCGAGTACGACGACCACTGGGAGCAGCGCAGGCTGCAGTCCCGCGCCCTCGCGGAGGCCGTCTACCACCCCGACCCCATCCAGGTCACCAACAGTTTCAACCGCGCCGTCCACCGGGCCATGAAGGAGGAGAACACCAGAACGAGGCGGCAGATGATGGGCAAGAAGCACAAGAAGTTCGCCGGCCCGT
This sequence comes from Avena longiglumis, assembly GCA_030063025.1. Lineage (NCBI taxonomy): Eukaryota > Viridiplantae > Streptophyta > Magnoliopsida > Poales > Poaceae > Avena > Avena longiglumis. The sequence goes on from CP125977.1 coordinate 504,272,585, forward strand.
GCCTGGCGACGAACCCGATCGACAGCTGCTGGCGGTGCCGCAATGACTGGGCGACGGACCGGATGCGCATGGCCCAGTGCGCGCAGGGGTTCGGCCGGAACACCACGGGCGGGCTCGGCGGGAAGATCTACATCGTCACGGACGGCAGCGACGACGACGTGCTGGAGCCGCGCCCGGGAACGCTCCGGTGGGGCGTGATCCAGAAGGAGCCGCTGTGGATCATCTTCGCCAGGTCCATGCTCATCAAGCTCAAGGAAGAGCTGATGGTCGGCAGCGACAAGACCATCGACGGCCGGGGCGCGCAGGTGCGCGTCGCCGACGGGTGCCAGATCACCGTGCAGTACTCGCACAACGTCATCATCGCCAACATCCACGTCAACGACCTCATCGTCGGCAAGGGCGGCAGGATCCGGGACTCGCCGGAGCACGCCGGCTTCCGCACCCAGTCGGACGGCGACGGCGTCAGCGTCTTCGGCGCCACCAGGGTCTGGCTCGACCACCTCTCCCTCGCCACCTGCCAGGACGGCCTCGTCGACGTCATCGCAGAGGCCACCGGCGTCACTATCTCCAACTGCCACCTCACAAACCACAACGACGTCATGCTCTTCGGCTCCAGCGACGGCAACCAAAAGGATGAGATCATGCAGGTCACCGTCGCCTTCAACCACTTCGGAAGAGGGCTCGTGCAGAGAATGCCCAGGTATGTCGATCTGTCCATCATCATTCTCATCTCAATCTTGCTATAATTAATATACGCATACTACATTATTGCATTTTTGCTGAATTAATTATTACGTATAGATGCCGATGGGGGTTCTTCCACGTGGTGAACAACGACTACACCCACTGGCTCATGTACGCCATCGGCGGCAGCAAGAACCCGACCATCATCAGCCACGGCAACCGCTACATCGCGCCGCCCAACATGGCGGCGAAGCAGGTCACCAAGCATCTGGGCACGGAGGAGTCGGAGTGGAAGAACTGGGTGTGGCACTCGCAGGAGGACCTGCTGATGAACGGCGCCGTCTTCAACCAAACCGGCGGCGAAAACCAGAAGAAGTTGGACTCTAGGGACCTCGTCAAGCCCAAGTCGGGAGAACACGTCAGCAGGCTCGCGCGATACGCCGGATCCATGCCCTGCAGGCCCGGCAAGCCCTGCTAAGTTCATCTAGCTAGGTGGCCGGCCAGCCGGAGTCGATCCCCATCCGAGTCTCTGATCGGTTTACTATATATATATATACATATATATAGTTTCATATGTCTCTGTTTTATTTATAATCTATGTGTATAGCTTTGTAAGTTGTACATGCATTGGCCGTGTCAATGCCACGCGCGATGCAAAACAGGATGATTTGAAGAGACGACATGTTCGTGTCTAGGCCTTGTTGCTTAGGGAGGTGGAGAGCCCTTGTCATGGAAGAGAACGGGGCTGAAAACTAATTTGTAAACATGATTTCAAAGTGTATTGTTTATTCATTATTCTATTTTTTTTCTCTCTCTCTCTCTCTATATATATATATATATATATATATATATATATATATAGAGAGAGAGAGACACACAAATGTGGAAAAATACAACTAAACACAGGTGAATGCAACTCTACCATGCACTCATGCATAGAACCATTCACAGAACACCACTACTTAAGGTATCTCTGCAAGGGGTGATGCATTTTCCAGTATTGTTTTGTTCTCTCATATTCCGCAGATTATATCGCTTCTTCAAGCGCCACCCTTGTGCTAGTCAACAGGATGAAACCACGTTGAAATATTTGTGAAACTTGATTGGAATTGTTATAGTGAGCATGTTTGAAACACATGCTCATGTGTTATACCAAATAATAATGAAATGTACGTGGAAATAACAACCATCAAGTATGATCAAAATGGTAGTAGAAACTATTCCGGAAACATGGTTGATATGAGGTAAAACACTTGTGGTATGTTGGCGAAATCTTCCTCGCGTGATATGAAAAGTTGACGAGACTTTGATATATAGAAAATATTTCATGGATGTGTTAATATTGGGATGGAACATCATAAACATGCTAAAATATTACCATATAGGATTTAAACATTTTAAAATTAAAAATCATTTGTCAAAACTGTGAACAAGATTGGTCTTCTTTCAAAAAGCACGTTATTCATGCACAATTTATGTGATATGCAAGAAGAGGAGGGGAAACGGGTTCCCCAATGCCATGTGGGGCCTGCGTGATGGAACTGTTTTAGGATCTATTTTATGGTTCATATTCTGACAGGACACAAACCAAACCATAAAATCAGTTTGCGGTTTACTACAAACCCACTTTTGCGGTAAGCATTTTTACGAGATCCGCTAGAGTTCCTCTTACGCGATCTTTTTCTGTGAGTTATGGTAGCTGTTAATTGCAAGCCCCGCATGCGTAGAACAAATGAGTGGTTTGGGAAACCACCACATAATATATCTCTTTATAAGGTGATGTATTCAATAGTTTATTTGCTTTCTTTTTGTAGATTGTATTGTTTCTTGACCCAACACATGTGCTAGTCAAATAAATAAAGTCATATTGATAGATTAGTCAAGGTTCATTTGGGTAAACATTCATTATACATGCCAATCCCACTAAATCTAGGTGCCCAGCTAGAGTCAATTTTTTCAAATATTTGATTTGGAGTCTTATAATGTTTATGTAACATGAATCTGTATAACCCGTGAGTTATAAACACATCGTTTTATGTAAGAAGCAGGTGATTCAAACATGAAGACATGAAGAACCAACATGTTTGTGTCTAACCATGTTGCTTAGATAGGAGCATGCACATAATTGAGTGGGCCTACTATAATTTGTTAATGATGATTTTAGTGTTTGATTACCATTCATTTGCTCTTCATTTTATCTACACATATGTGCAAAATACACAAATGAAAATGGAAGAATGCAACTCAATAGTGCACTCCAAGCTCAAGTCATCTCCCATGGATGTATGATAGTTATTGATCGGCGTCAAGTTTAGACCACATATTTTATTTTGCGATCCTTTAGTTGTTGCCTTTTTTATTTCACGAGACTTATTGAATGCATACATTGTTAAGATATGTTTGTAGGCTTTTGTTTGAGGAGGGGATACCTATATTTGAAAATGAGTTATAGTGGGTGTTAGGTGCACACCCTATATGCATACAAACAATCAAGGGGACAACATCACACAAGGTATCTCCTTATAAGGTGATGTATTCTACGGTATTAAGTATATTGACTCATTTTATTGTAGATTGGTTTGTTTCTTCGGGACCACCCATGTGCTAGTCAAATTGATGAAGCCACATTGAATATTTATCAAAGTTAACATAGTGTAATATTTTAAGAATTTCAATAAAAATACGTGAAATAATAAATCATCCAATAAATACTGAAGTGGTACTAAAATCTATAAACATTCTGAGCATGGATGAAACAAATACAATAGGAGGCGAAACACACATCCGTAGTGGCAATCCTGGTAAATGTTTCTAGCCAACCCAGAGTCAATTCATACCAAGTCTTTGATTTATAGTTTTAAATGTTCGTGTTTTAAACTTAAATTCATAGATTGAGAGTTGTATATTCACCTTTCATGTTGGAAGTTAGGAGGCACAAACATGATGATGGGAAGAGAGAACATTTCGTCTCTAGGTGACGCTTGGGGAGGTGGATATCCCTTCTCATGAAAGATAACATGTACATAGTGAAGAAGGGTGAGACTAATTTATTAAGGATGATTCAAAAGTTAATTGTTTGATATATTAGGCTATGTATACTTATGTGCAAAATACACAGGAAAAATATGTATGAGAGAAAATCAACTATATCAAGCATTGGTTGCCATGTACATGCCACACATGCTTGCACCTAATAAGACAATGCCATACAAAATTATTTCATTTTTCACGGTTTGTTGTTTCTCTAGGCTCCACACATATATGCTAGTCAACAATATGAAAGCACAATGATTATTTTGTGACAGGCCGGCTAAATTATCTGAATATATGTGATTTCAAGTTTATTGTTTTTTTATTATTCAATTATCTCTATATACGACAAAATATGCAAATAACTCATTTATTGATTGTGGGAGAAATATAAAATAAATTATGCACATTTAAAAATATTTAATATATTTTCATACTTGTATACACATAGTTGAATGTTGAAGGATGAGCCAAAATTGTGCAAGAAGTGCATGTTTATATGCAAATTCTTAATGCGATGTGCGGTTTCTTTTATATTATAAGATTTGTTTATGATCTTTCGATGGCAACATAGTAGAATTTTTTCAACAAGGACAACTCAGATAACAGGGACGATATCCGTAACTTCATATTGATTGCTTGTAATTTCATAGAAATTTTATCATGGACCCCTTTTTGTTCGCTCATTTGTCTAGGAATAGGATCAACACAATTTTGTACTTCTTGAACATCCCAAATGACCACGAGAATTAGCTCTATTCTCCGCCTAGTGCTTAGGTTTAGGGTAAAGCTGTGGTGGGCTGTTAGGACGATGGGAGCGGTTGTTTGGAGATATGCCCAAGAGGAAATAATAAAATGGTTATTATTATATCTTTGTGTTTATGATAAATGTTTACATTCATGCTATAATTGTATTAACCAAAAACATTAATATTTGTGTGTTTTGTAAACATAAAAGAGTCCCTAGTAAGCCTTTTGTTAGACTAGTTTGTTGATTAATAAATGATCATGGTTTCATGATCATGAACATAAGGTGTTATTAATAACAAGATCATATCATTAGTAGAATGATGTGATGGACACACTCCTATAGTTAAGCGTAGCATAAGATCAAGTCATTTAGAGTTTGTTTGTTATAAGCTTTCAAATACATAGTAACCTAATCCTTCGACCATGAGATCATGTTAATCACCATCACCAGGTGGATGCTTTGATGACATCCAACACCACTTCGTAACTGGGTGGTTATAAAGGTGGCATTAGGTATTCTGAAAATATGTGTTGAGTCACATGGATCAAAAGTGGGATTTGTCCATCCATATGACGGATAGATATACTCTGGGCCCTCTCGGTGGAATGTCATCCAATTGGCTTGCAAGCATGTGACTAGGTCACAAGGGATGTCATATCACGGAACGAGTAAAGAGTACTTATCGGTAACAAGGTTGAACTAGGTATAAGAGATACCGATGATCAAACCTCGGATAAATAAAGTATCACGCGACAAAGGGAATTAGTATCGTATGTAAATGGTTCATTCGATCACAAAGTAATCGTAGAAATATGTGGCAGCCATAATGGATTTCTAGATTCCTCTAATGGTTATTGATCGGAGAGGTGTCTGTTGGGGATATGCTATATGGGTATCCTCATAGCATGTCTCCTATCCGGATAACCCGGATGGCCCATAGTTGGTAGCATGGCCCATGGCCTGCTGGGCAGCCCAGTTAGATGGATCCAGAAGGGAGGCCCATGCCGGATAAAGGAAGGCTACGGTTGGAGTCACCGACGTACCCGGAACCTTGGAGTACAAGACACGCAAGACTAGGAATAGACAATGTAGGACTCTGTAACCTATCCGGCTAGGACTTTTCCCTGTAACCCTAGGACCTGGCGACTATATAAGTCGGGCCTATGGGAGCCTTTAGGGCATCGATTCAGACAACCTCGCACAGCGAACCTATCTCTGTAACTCGGCGTATTGCCCTTATAGTGATTTATAGCAGGAGTAGGATTCCGCCACCGTTGTGGGATCTGAACTTGGGTAAGCTGTGTTACCTCGTACCCGTCAACCGTCCGCCTTCCCCCACGTCTCTAAACACGCACTATGAGGACGCGTACTCATCGGCAATACCACGACAGTTGGCGCCCACCATGGGGCAAGAGGCGCTCCAGGCTCTTCAGCAGGCGAGGACCAAGATCTTCGCGGGAATCGGCGAAACCGTAGCCATCGGTCGCGTTCTCTTCTCTGGCAACGTTCTGATTGTCCCTCCCGACGAGTTCTGGATCCCGGCGAATACGAACCCTACGCGGTGTTCGATCGTTCCTATCGGAGACATCCACCTCTTCATTGGCGAAACCGACTCGGGCACTAGTTCCCTGGGAGTCGGAGGAGCATCAAGACCCGCACGGACCGCCTACTGGCAGGATACATTCGCGGAAGGATCGATGTCAGATCTCTCTTTGGAGTTTGTCGGCAAAGATCGGAAAAATTCAAGGCCCACCCAAACCGCCCCTGTGCAGGATATAAAGGTGGAAGATCACTGCAAGTCCGGCGGCTTCGCTCGTGCATCTGGACAGCAGAGATCCAAGTTTGTCGGCGTGGTTACCATCTTTGATCTAGCGCGTTATGTTCAGAGAGAGGGCGAAAACCCCCGCGATTACCTGGCCAGGTGGCTCCGTATACGAGCCGATCTGGCCCACTACCCCAATGATGATGCCATGTATCACTTTGTGGAAGGGATGGACCATGGCACGCTTCTCCGACATTCTCTAAGACAGCAGCAGGCGTCAGGACGCCTTACCTTCAAAGGTATGGTGAACACCGTCAACAACTACGCGGAGGCTGAAGCGGCAGCTCAAACAGCGCTTGCGCTCATTGACGGAGCCCCTCCGATTCAGCCACCGCCACCACCGCCTCCGGCCGCCGTCGTCGCAGCGGCGCCGCCACCTCCACTCATCGTCGCTGCTGTTGCACCTCCACCCTCCGTCATCAAGGAGGTCCTGGCACCCTCCGACTCTGTGATTGACACGCTTTATGCCGACTTCAGTGCAGATTCTGAGGAGATAGATTTTAGTCCAGAGGAACTAGACTCCGCCATGCAGGGGATGGAGGAGGAGTACACGCGCGACGAGCAAGCCAACAATGTCGTCACGTCTCAAGAGGTGTTCGTCACCATTGGGATGGCGATGGATGAAGATCAACCCGGACGAGCTCCGCCTACAGCGCTGGAAAAGGGGAAGGGGCCACTTATTGATGCTGATGATGATCGCGCTAAGGTCATGCCCCCTCCGCCTAACCCAGTGCAGCAGCCGCAGGAACTCGGCACCGTCCTGAGCAACAACAACACCGCAAACTTGCCGCCTCCGGCATCTACGTCTGCTGCTGCCCAAGTTACTCCAGCTAATAGAGTGATGTACGATAATCTCCTCGTTGATCCACTAACCGTAGCTCATATCCGGAACGTGACTCAGCTCGACGAGAAGCGCCAGCAGCTGCTGGAGGAAGCGCAGGCCATCGCGGAGCAAGGCGCTAAGCTGGATAGAGATCTGGTCAACGTGCAGAAGTCCATAGAGAAAGCTAGAGCAATGGAGGCCGAGTACAAGACTCTGCTGCAACAGCAGAAGGCCAAGAAAGCTCCAGCTCATGTCATTAACGATCCTGTTGTATGGCGAAACCTAGGATGGGCTCCCTCGAAGCCGGCACAGGCCAAGCCATACATTGACAGTGAAGGCAAACAGGTGATGCCCACCCCACTCCTTAACCTTGCCGTCACCAAGACCCTTCTGGAGCAGTATAGATCGCCCGAGGTAGTGGAACAGGTCTATGACCTAGTGGCCAAGGCGGTGAAGTAGCAGGAAAAGGCCACCTCTCAGAGGCTTGAGTCCGACCCATCGCTTTGCTTGTCTAGCCAGTATAAGCCGCCAAGGGACAGATCTCCTCTTGACGTCGGGTCCCAGACGGGTTCATCAGAACGAAGACGGAGGGATGCGCACAACAAGAAGGATGCTATCCCCATATCCTCCGACCACGGAGAAAAGGCCCGACCTCGTCGTACATCACCACCGCCCCGATCCCCCCGACATCGCGAAGGTCCCAAAGCTCACCATCATACGGATATTCCCCCGCCAAGGCAGTACGGCATCGTCATCCGTGACAACACGGAGCAGACCCATCATGACGGGGAGCGCAACCAAGGACACAAGAGCAGGTCACGCCATGACCCTCCGCGTCCGACAAGCAACCGTGACAGGCGTGAGGCGTCGCAGGAGGGTAACAACAAGAAGGCTAACCCACCGCCACCTCCGCCTCCGTCACCACCTAGCAGTCACCATGGCGGAGGAGGCCCGCGTCGTTCACGCAGCCCATCCCCTGTTGACAAGAAGAAGAACCCGGAGCCATACGACGCACGTTCGCGGATCGATAAGATCCACGAGGCCCGGGAAGGACCATACCTGGGACCACGTTGCTTTGGACCTGCAATACGGTCCGCAACTTACCCCAAAGGTTTTAAGATTGACAAGACCATCAAGCCCTATGACGGCACCGCCAAGCCAGCCACATGGTTGCAGGACTACAGCAACGCGGTGGAGATTGCCGGAGGCAACCCCAACGTCACCGTCAAGTGCCTCCTGTTAATGTTGGCGCCGGAGGCAACCCCAACGTCGCCGTCAAGTACCTCCTGTTAATGTTGGCGGGCACAACCCGTCAATGGATCGACGACTTGCCGGATAAATCCATCTGCAATTGGTTGGACATGCAAGAAGCGTTCACCAAGAACTTTGAGGGTACATACAAGCGTCCATGCACTGTTGGCGATCTACAGCGGTGCGTGCAAGAGAAAGACAAGACATCTCGCGCCTACCTCTCACGCTGGCTGGACATGAAGAATTCCTGCGCAGGAGTGCATGCTCAGACCGCCATGGCCGCCTTCATCGATGGGTTGGAAAGGGGCACGTTGCTTCGACATAAGCTGAAGCGCTTGCAGGACAATCACCAGCTTGACTTGAACCATATGATTCAGTTGGCTAGTGAGTTCGCAGCTGCCGACGACGATGCTCGTGGATCCTTGCCGGCAATGGCCATTCCAACTCAAGCTCGTAGGAACAACAGTACAAAGCGGAAAACCGCTTTAGAAGAAAAGCAATTTACCGACATGGTCCCTATGACTTTTGCAGGACGAGGTGATGGCGGACAGCGTGGCCGAGGACGGGGAGCTGGTCGTGGGCAGCAACGAGGAAGTGAAACTACCTCAGCGCCGCTCCGCGTTCCCCAAACCTACGAGGAGTACCGCGATATGCCGTGCCTTGTACACCTCCATGTCAACGACATGGCCACCCATACCAATCGACACTGCAAGTTCGTCAACGACCTCAAGGAAGACCCGGAGTCCAGCTACAAGCAAAGTCAGAAGAACAAACCGCGAGGCAAGGGCAAGGGGAAGAAGAAGGAGGAGGAATCCAAGGATTCAAGTGACATGGATGAGGACGTTAACCCCAAGCACCCCTTCATAAATAAGGCGTCAGTCTACCACACTTTCCTTGGCACCCCCACCGTCCGACAATAGAAGACCTCTTTGAGGATCCTGATGGCTACTCTCCCCCCAGTTCCCCAGTACCTGCGTTGGTTAGAGGTTCCAATTACTTGGGACACGATGGACCACCCAGACCTTATTCCTACGGAGAACCAATACGCCATGGTCATCAACCCCTTGATTGACGGCGTGGAGTTCACCAAGTGCATGGTGGATTGTGGAAGCAACATCAACATCATGTACCTGGATACACTGCAGAAGATGAACTTGACGGAGGCAAACCTAAGGCGGACCAACACCATCTTCCACGGCGTAGTTCCTGGTCGGGAGGCTCGGTCCCTTGGGTACATTACTCTTCAGGTTGCCTTTGGTGATGTTAATAATTACCGCCAAGAGCGCATGACCTTTGAGGTGGTCCCCTTCAAGAGCGTGTACCACGTCATATTCGGCCGCGACATATTCCACACGTTCATGGCCAAGCCATGCTTCGTCTACAACAAACTCAAGATACCCAGACCAAACGGTGTCATCACCATATCCGGAAGCTTTACCAAGGCAAGGGACTGCGAGATTAAAGCGACCTTCATGAAGCCGTCCTCTGACAAAAGAATTCAAAGAGATCCAGAGCAAGGTCGATGACTCAGAAATGCCCGCGTCGAAGAAGCAGATCTCCGACTCCGCTCCTGCGTTCAAGGCCGCCATCGAGACCAAGCCGGTGGAACTTGTGGTAGGCGATGCCTCCAAGGTCATCGCCATTAGGACGAACCTGGATCCCAAATAGGAAAGCGCGCTCATCGAGTTCCTCCATGAGAATAGGGGCATCTTTGCCTGGCAACCTGCCGACATGAAAGGTGTACCTAGGGAACTTTCCAAGCATAGCTTAAACATTGATCCAAAATCCAAACCTGTGAAAGAACCTCTACGACGCTTTGGAGATGAGAAGAGACGCGCCATTGGCAAAGAGATAGCTAGGTTACTTAAGTCTAGATTTATACGAGAAGTCCTTCACACCCAATGGGTGGTCAATCCTCTACTTGTCCCCAAAAAGGGAACCAATGAATTCATAATGTGCGTTGATTACACCGACTTGAACAAAGCATGTCCCAAAGATCCGTTTGCTTTGCCTCGCATTGACCAAGTCATTGACTCGACGGTTGGCTCGAAGCTTTTGTGTTTTCTCGATGCATACTCAGGATACCACCAGATCAAGATGAGGAAGTCGGACCAATTGGCCACTTCATTCACTGCCCCATACGACACGTTTTGCTATGTTACGATGCCCTTTTGGGCTAAAAAACACAGGTGCTACGTACCAGCGAACAATGCAACGTTGCCTTCACGACCAAATTGGTCGGAATGTTCACGCTTATGTGGACGATATCGCGGTGATCTCTAAAAAGTCAAACGACTTAATCTCTGACTTAAAAGAAACCTTTGATAATCTCCAGAAATACAACATGATGCTTAACCCTAAGAAGTGCGTCTTCGGGGTTCCATCCGGCAAACTGTTGGGTTTTATCGTTTCCCAGCACAGAATCGAGGTCAACTCGAAGAAAATCAAGGCCATCTTAAACATAAATCGTCCGACATGCCTAAAGGACATTCAACGACTAACAGGTTGTGTTGCGTGATTAGTCGGTTAAATACCAACTTGGAGAGAAGGCTGCACGATGATGTACAATTTCTTTGAAGAAGGCGCACAAATTCACGTGGACGAAGCGGATGCAACATTGAAGCAGCTCAAGGAGATTCTTTCCTCGCCCATCCTTGCAGCTCCGAGCACGGAGCCCTGTTAATCTACATGGCGGCAACCAACCGGCATCAAATCGTCGTGGTAGAGCGGAAGGAACCAGGCTATGAGCACGAAGTTCAACGACCAGTTTACTATGTGAGCGAGGTCTTGACGGAGTCCAAGCAGCGTTACCCGCACCACCAGAACATAGCTTATGGAGTATTCCTTGCTTCTCGGAAGCTGAGGCATTACTTTCAGGAGCACCCAATCACAGTGGTGAGCAAGATTCCACTGTTCGACATTATCAACAACGACGACGCTACAGGAAGGGTCACGAAGTGGGGCATTGAACTTGCCGCCTTTGAGATCACCTACAAGAGATGCGACGCTATCAAGTCACAAGCCTTAGCGGATTTTGTTGCAGATTGGACGGAGATGCCAGATGCTACTCCGTTGCCGGAACCAGAGTATTGGGTGATGCACTTTGACGGATCAAAGCCGCTCAACGGCTCAGGGGCTGGTGTATTGCTACAGTCACCAACAGGAGACAAGCTACACTATGTTTTGCAGATCCACTTCGAGGCTACAAACAACATGGCGGAGTATGAAGCACTCATTCACGGACTACGTGTATCCAAGGATATAGGCATCAAGCGCATAGTTTGCTGTGAAGATTCTGACTTGGTTGCCCAGCAGGTGGCTGGCACCTGGAATGCGCGGAACCCTATGATGGCGGCATATCGAGACGAAGTGGACGAGATAGCCAAGATCTTCTTGGGCTACAAAGTCAAGTATGTACCTAGGGAGCAAAACGAGGCGGCTGATCTGCTATCTAAGCTTGGATCAGGGCACAAACGAATTCCGCCAGGAGTTTTCCTAGAGCATCTGTGCACACCATCCGTGAAGGGAGCCGACATCGACAACCCGGATAGAGCTAACTCTTTCATCAACATGTTGGCAAAGGTCCCTCCGTCTTGGACAAAACCGTTCATGGAATATCTCGAACACGGAACTTTGTCCGACGACAAGGTCAAAAGACGGCAAATAGTACGACGAACAAAGGGTTATCCATAATCAATGGAAAACTCTACAAAAGGAGCACTACTTGTGTATACCTTAAGTGTGTCTCTCAGCTAGAAGGTATGGAAATCCTGCGCGAAATCCATCTCGGATATTGCGGGCATCATGCCGCTTCTCGATCATTGGTCGCAAAAGCCTTCCGGTAAGGATTCTACTGGATGACCGCGAAGGCGGACGCTGACAAGCTGGTTGAGACATGCATGGGATGCCAGTATTATGCCCGACAACCGCATGTTCCTGGTGAAGAATTGCGAACAATACCAATAACTTGGCCGTTTTCAGTCTGGGGGCTAGACATGGTGGGATCGTTACAGACGGCACCATGTGGGTTTACGCATCTGCTTGTGGCAGTTGATAAATTCACTAAATGGATAGAAGCTAAACCCATTAGAAAGCTTGATGGGGAAACTGCCCTCAGGTTCGTTCGGGATGTAGTGGTGAGATTTGGTCTCCCACATAGCATTATCACCGACAATGGCAACAACTTGTCACTCGGAGATGCTTATTGTTGGGAGAAGGGCATCTGACTTGACCTTGCATCTGTGGCACACCCACAATCCACAGGTTGAGCGAGCCAATGGATTAATTCTGCAGGGAATCAAGCCACGTCTTGAGGCACCGCTACATAGAGCAGCTGGATCCTAGGCGGAAGAATTTCCATCTGTGCTGTGGATTTTATGAACTACACCCAACAGATCCACCGGCTACACCCCTTACTTCATGGTATATGGAGCAGAAGCCATCTTGCCTTCCGACATCCTCCACGATGCACCAAGAGTTGCCGCCTATGACGAGGATGATGCTGAAGAATCCAGACGCCTAGATGTGGACCTTCTCGAGGAGGAGCGCGTTTTGGTATGCCAAAGATCCGCCATCTACCAGCAGAAGCTACGCAGCTACCATAGTCGCCGCGTTCGGCATCGCTCATTTAAAGAGGGGGATTTGGTGCTCCGACTTAAGCAGAAGAAGTCACACAAATTATCCCCGCCATGGGAAGGACCGTTCATCATAAGCAAGGCGCTACTCAATGGGTCTTACTACCTTATTGACAATCGTGAACTAAAGGATAGACCCAACAAGGATCATAAGCGTAAGCGACGTGACCCGGATGATGACTACCCGGAGCTTGATCGGCCATGGAACATAGCACAGCTATGTCCTTTTTACACTTAGCATTTTTTATCTAATTGTGTATCTCTTATATGATCAATGAAATAAATCTCTTTGGTTCACTCATATTTCTGAGTCTTTTACCTCCTTTAGTGTTCATTTTTGGATCATGTAAAACCTTTATGCACAAGTATTGCGATCGCACTTGTGAAAATTCCGCCTACGGGCGTTAGCTTAAGTTTTTTGGTCTACACGTTCTTTGTCGTTTTTATGTGGATTCTGGAGTAGTGACTTTTGGCACTTATGGTCGGCGATTTTGTGTTTAGGTTATTGACGGTGCCATTGGGCATCATCACCTGAGAGCATGGTTTTGACAACGAGTCTTCCGACTCATGAAAAGTCAAGCATAAGAACCAAAGTAATGGATAAGCCAACACTTGCTTAAAAAATATATACATGCTGGAAACTGGTTCTTAAGTAGCAGGACATACAACATTGTTTTACGCCTTAAGATAAATACATAGTTTTTTCTGCATACGCACCAAAGGTGAAACAAATATTACAAGTTGTTCTTCATTCCTTTGGCGCAGGTGACTTGGAAGCAGCGTCATCAGCAGCAGGAGAACCACCCTCGAAGTCGGCAGTGTGAAGAGACTCAGGGGAGCTTTGATTGCCGCTATCGACGGTGTTCATCGGCACGAAGACGTTGACATCGACTAACTCGGCAACTCTGGTGTCATAGCCCGCGAGTGACAACAAAATGGATTCATGATCAATCTCTTTGCCATCGTCATCTACGTCGGGAATGCCAGAGGTCACCGTGTCAATGTCGGCATCTTCGTAGTGTGCCTTCACCATTGACAGCGCCATCCTTGCGCCAGCCCGTGCACATGAAGCTTTCCAGCTTGTGATGCGCTCGGGGGCTCGGCGCAAGATCTCCGAGTACTTCGCCATCGAGTCTGATGCTTTGATGTTGATCTGGAGGGGCTTGTCAATCTCTTTTGCTTGCGTGATGGCGATGTTGATGAAGTTACCGGCAAGAACCATGCATTTCTTGGCTGGAGGAGGCGACCGGGTTAAACCCATAGGAGCTACAAATTCCGACAAGGAGCACATGAGTTCAAAAATTCAAAGTATCCAGACTACAGAAATCCAAGACGGAGAGTCACTTACTGAAGATGCTAGCCTCAGCTTGCCAGAGGGTATCCGCCAAGGAGTCCCGTTCTTGTTGGAGGAGCTTGTACGCCTCATGATGGAGTTGATTCTGCTCGTCGGCAGCTTTCTTCTGATCTCTTAAGATCGAGATCTCCTTCTTCAAGCGGTTGATCTCCTCAGTGGCGGAGTCCTGCAGGAGTTTCATGGATTCTTCGTGCATCTTCAGCATGTCCTTCCTCTCCTGCTTAAGGATATTGTTCTCGCTATCCAGCTCCTGAATGTGCTTGGATTGCTCGACAATGTCCTTAGCCTTGTCAATGGTTTCTGCAAGTCGGAGAAAGCAAAGTACAAAGTGAGTACTCGGAGAATTTGGGCACAAAAACAAGTCGGAATACGAAAAAGAAAACAGACGCTTGCTCTTGGTGATCTGTTCCTTCAAGAAGGCAGTTTTACCCTTTTCAGCTTCCAAGTCTGCGCACATATTCTGATACTTTTCATTGGCCATGCCCCTCCGAGCATTCTCGTTCTGTGGAAAAAAGGAAAAAATTAAACGTTGTTTGGTCTGCTTGGAGCATCTAGCCGGAAATTTTCCACCTAGATGCTCGGGGGCTACAACGAGAGTTTTTGACTTAGCAATATGCTTAGCTTTTCTTTAAGCATCTAGTCGGAATTAATTCAGTTCTCGATTAGAAGCTTGGGGGCTACAGTATAAAGTTTTTAACTCGGATATATGCTTAGCTTTTCTTTAAAAGCATCTAGTCGGAACTAATTCAGTTATAACTAGAGGCTTGGGGGCTACAGTATTGAAATTTATAAACACTGTGTATGCTACTCTAAAAGCATCTAGCCGGAATAATTCATTCCACCTAAATGCTTGGGGGCTACAGTGAGAAGCTTTCTACTTTAGTCACTCTTAGAGCATTCATACACAAAGATCTATGGTTTTCCGTCAAAATCCTCGGGGGCTACAGCGGGATATTCATATGAAAGGCAAATAAAACTTACAAGTGCAATAATCCTGAGGTTCGTAGCGCTCTTGGCCAGCATCTTGCCAAAGGATACGTTGTTTCCTCGCAAGATCTCTGCTTGATGGAGGAGCTCCTCAAGACCGCACGTCGGAGATGTCAGCGCCGCACCAGGAACCAGAGTTGTGTTACTCGGCATAAGTGCCGGGTAAACTATCTTCAGGAACTCTATATGTTTCTGGGAGGCGAGGACGCCGCCTTCGACAGAAGTACCATCTTCCACCACCGCCGTACCGCAACCGATGGCATCCTTAGCCGGAGCTTTAGCCATTTGGTGGGAAGCACTCTCTTGCATCGCCTGCTCGCTGACAACAGCGACCTCGGTAGTGGCACTTGAGTCCACTTCCATGGCAGAAGGGCCAGATGCCTCCTTAGCTTGTGAGCTTGTCGGGGAAGATGAGGGCTTGACGGAGGGAGTGACAGGGGCGATGGCGGGAGATGCGTTGCGATGCAGCATGTCCTTAATGGTTCTAGAAGCCCCAAATGATTTGGAGGTCTTCTTCAAGCTGGTCGTGGCTTTCTTCCTGAAACGTGCAAAATGCATAAGTACAGGAGCAAGACAGATAAATAGACAATGTCGGGGAGAAAGAAGCTTACACAAGTGGGGGTGCTTTGTCAAAGGGGATCCGGATAACTTTTCTCTTATCCGCCTCCAGGGCGGCGGTAGTCTTTTTGGAGGCTCCACCCTCCGTCTTCTTCTTCTTGCCTCCGTCGGCAGCGTCAGAGGTGGAGCTCTTCCGCTTTCGCGCCAATGGAGCATCGTCGTCGAACACGATGGTGACTTCCTTCATCTTTGGATCATAGATTTGAGGAGCCATGCTGTCCTCATCTATGTCGCTAAGCTGTAAGGTGAAGAACCATCGTGTTAGACGAGATGCTATTTGCTAGACGGAAGAACTGGAGTATATGTCATGCACGGAAAATAACCAACTACCTTTGGGCACTTGCCGTCTACGAACATGTCGTAGGTGATGGTGAATCCAGGCTTCTTGTCCTTCACCTTGACGATGTCCTTAAGGCAGAGCCTGATGGAGTCACTCGAGAAATTGTCCACGGAGATGCGGAGGCTATCCCTTCTATCACTGGTATACTCGTGCATCAGCTTCGCGCGGTGCTGCGGAGGTTGGATTCGCCTGATGAACCAGCACATGGCTAGGTTCAAGCCGGTCAAACCCGTCTCTACGAATCACTCTATCCGCCTTATGGCGCGGGAAGCGTTGATGTCGGAGGGAAGGGAGGCCTGGGATCTCCATGTCAAAGTTTCGGCGGTGGCTCCATCGATGAAGTCCAGGTACGTTACTTCTCGGCCGGCCAGAGGGATATCTGGGCCGTAGAAGTAAGTACGCTGCCAGTTTTTGGAGGACTCCTGGTCGACAATGTCGAGGAACCGCCGGCCAGGACGGATCTTGAAGCTTATGGTGCCGCAATTTCTGAGTTCGTCCTTACTGGCTCCGGCTTCACGCTTGACGGTGAAGAAATACACGAAGAGATCTAGCCTAGGCTTAATCCCTAGGTAACCCTCGCAGAGCGCCGCGTAATTGCTAAGCGCTAGGATGCTATTGGGAGAGAGGTTTTGGGGCTGGACTCTATAGTGATTCAAGACGGAAAGGAAGAAGATAGAGATGGGCAGGGAGACGCCGCATACAAATTGGGATTTAAGGTACACCTTTTCTCCGGCTTGGGGAGAAGGTGTCACCTCGCCGGCCGGCGCCGCCCGCCAGGCGAGCCCCTCCGTCGCAGGGAGGTAGACCTCGGCGATCAACTCCTTGATATCACAGTCCGTGATGTCCGAACTGCACCAATCGCCCTTGTGGGAGTCGAGTTCCTCCTCCAGCGGCTCCAGCGCCGGTGGATTATGGTCGCCACCGGTGGACCGAACCACCGCCGAGACAGGGATGACCAGACCCTCTAGGGCACGACAACGGAGCTCGCCGGCTTCGCCGCGGCTTTGCCCGACGCCGCCATGGAAGGAGTAGTGCTGGACATTGGGTGAGTTCGGAGGTGACTGGCGAGGATTGGAGCTAGGTTTTTTCGCGAAGATTGCGCGGAGAGCTCGAGGGGACGCTCGCTGGAGGAAGAAGACGATGCGAGGAGAGAATGAGGTGCAAAGTAAAAAGTTCCACCGCAGTTACTATTTATGATCTCCAGCATCAAGATCCGTGCAGCTTGATCGGATGGTTGACGCGTAGACGACGTGTACGCGAACGTGCGCGGAAATTTCGCCACGTCCCAACCGTCGCCGCCAACGGTTCGTATCGCTCGCGCGGGAAAATCGGACATGATTGCGTTCTCTACATGTTTGAGTTACGAGGCGTCGCTGACCTACGCATACGTCGCCCTAGCTGACATAGGCAGATGAGCCATCACATCGGAAGATTCCGGCATGGACGGATCCAGTATGGCTATGGAAAAGTACGATGGAAGATTCAGCATTTATCCGACTTACATATTAAAGATGGAGAAAACCTTGCAGGGTTCTTTGGGAGGACTACAAGATATTGCTTGACGATTTGCCGACATCCATCTAGACGGAGCATTCAACATGAAGAGGCAAGGCGACGCAAGATCTCGGAGTTCTCCGGGGGATACTGTTGGGGATATGCTATATGGGTATCCTCATAGCATGTCTCCTATCCGGATAACCCGGGTGGCCCACAGTTGGTAGCATGGCCCATGGACTGCTGGGAGGCCCAGTTATATGGATCCAGAAGGGAGGCCCATGCCGAATAAAGGAAGGCTATGGTTGGAGTCACCGACATACCCGGAGCCTTGGAGTACAAGACACGCAATACTAGTAATAGACAGTGTAGGACTCTGTAACCTGTCCGGCTAGGACTTTTCCCTGTAACCCTAGGACCTGGCGACTATATTTATGGGAGACTTTAGGGCATCGATTCAGACAACCTCGCACAGCGAACCTATCTCTGTAACTCGACGTATTGCCCTTATAGTGATTTATAGCAGGAGTAGGATTCCGCCACCGTTGTGGGATCTAAACCTGGGTAAGTAGTGTTACCTCGTACCCGTCAACCGTCCGCCTTCCCCCACGTCTCTAAACACACACTATGAGGACCACTCCATGGCGTACTCGTCGACAATACCACGACAGTGTCTCAGTCATGTCTACATCGTTCACAAACCGTAGGGAGACCACTTAAGGATTCGATGTTGTTTATTAGATATGGAATATGAGTTGGAGACCAAATGTTGTTCGGAGACTCTGATTGGATCCAGGACATCCCGAGAAGATCTGGAATGGTCCGGAGAATGAGATTCATATAAGGAAAGTCAATTTTTGGGGTTCGGAAATGTTTTCGATGTTTTGACCGGAAGCTTCTAGAAAGTTCTGGAAGGGGGTCATTGGAATGCACCATACCCTAATGGGGTAAGATCATGGAACACTAGGTCAAGTCGGCCAAGGACAAGGAAGAGAGAAAGAAACTCTAGTTTAAATAGTCAAATCCTAGTTTGAATAGTCAAATCCTAGTTTGAAAAGTCAAATCCTAGTTTGAAAGTCAAAGTCCTAGTGGAGGAAGGAAAGGAAACAATATGTCATCAACCTTCGGCCAAGAGGACTTGGGGGAGGACTCGGCCAGGGCTGGGAACCCTGGCCGCCGTGTTGGAGATATTCCCTAGAGGCAATAATAAAAGTGGTTATTATTATATCTTTGTGTTTATGATAAATGTTTACATTCATGATATAATAGTATTAACCGGAAACATTAATACTTGTGTGATTTGTAAACTAAATTAGAGTCCTAGTAAAGCCTCTTTGTAATACTAGCATGTTGGTTAATAGATGATCGTGGTTTCCCAATCATGAACATTGAGATGTTGTTAACAACAAGATCATATCATTAGGAGAATGGTATGATGGACATACTCCTATACATAAGCGTAGCATTAAGATCAAGTCATTTCAATAGTTTGTTTGCTATAAGCTTTCTGATACATAGTAACCTAATTCCTTCGACCATGAGATCATGCTAATCACCATCACCGGAAGGATGCTTTGATGACATCAAACACCACACCGTAACTGGGTGGCTATAAAGGTGGCATTGAGTGTTCAGAAAGTATGTGTTGAGGCACATGGATCAAGAGTGGGATTTGTCCATCCATATGACAGATAGATATACTCCAGGCCCTCTCGGTGGAATGTCATACAATTGGCTTGCAAGCATGTCACTGGCTCACAAGGGATCACATATCACGGGAACGAGAAACGAGTACTTATCAGTAACGAGGTTGAACTAGTTATGCAGAGATACCGACGATCAAAACCTCGGATAAGTAAACTATCGCGAGACAAAGGGAAATTGGTATCGTATGTAAGTGGTTCATTCGATCGCAAATTAATCATAGAAATATGTGGGAGCCATATGAATTTCCAGATTCCTCTATTTGTTATTGATCGAAGAAGTGTCTCGGTCATGTCCGCATAATTCACGAACTGTAGGGATACACACTTAAGGATTCGATGTTTTTTAGTAGATATGGAATGTTAGTAGGGATACCCAATGTTGTTTGGAGTCTCGGATGGGATCCGGGATATCACGAGGAGATCCAGAATGGTTCGGAGAATAAGATTCATATAAGGAAAGTCCTATTTCGAAGTTCGGTAAAGTTTCCGATGTTCTCATCGGAGAGGTTCTAGAAGGGTCTAGAAGGTTCACCGGACCGGAAGGGGAATGGTCCATGAATGTGTCATGGATATGTGGAATGACTGGATCATATCCTAGGTCACTTGGTGTTGGCATTTGCAAGAGAGAAATAAAGCTCTAAATTGAAAGTCAAACGGGAAGTTTGAAAAGTCAAACTGGAACAATGGTTTTCTAGTGGGAGAAGAAACAAGTCCTTCTCTCAATCCAACTTGGGTTTGGGTTTGGATTCAAACCCACCCCTCCCAAGGCTGCCCTCCCTCTCATAAATAGAGGGGGAGGGCTGCCCCAACACACAAGCCCTAGGCCCTCTCCACCCGAGCCGCCTTGCGCCGCCGCCGGTCCGTCGCTGCCGCCCTAGCCGCCGCCGACACCTCCTCCTCCTCCCGGACTTCTAAACCCTAGATCTCCAAGAAACCCTAAATCCACCATAACTCGCACCGACTTAGGCGAAGCCCTGCGGGATCTTCCCTCTACTTCCGACACCACGCCGTCGTGCTGTCGGAATCACGAGGGGAGAACTACAACCTCCGCTTCCTGCTAGAAAAAGGGAGAGGAATGTCTTCATCGAGTATCGAACGTGTGACCGACTGCGGAAGCGATGCCGGAACGCATCGCCGGAAGGATCGTCTACGCGATCTTGAGATCGGCAAGTGTACGACTACATCACCCACGAAAATCTGCTCTCGTTAACCTCTTTGGAATCTTCGAGGGTGAGTGCTCCTATCGACTCGTTGCTACAATCTGGTAGATAGATCTTGGCTTGTTTGTGTGCATGCGGTAGAATTTTTTGTTTTCCATGCTACGAACCCCTACACAACGCCCCTCCACCCATATAAGGAAGAGTGGGGCCGCCCTCTTGTCCCTCACCCAAAACCCTAGCCGCTAGGCGCCTCCCTCTCTCCTCCATACAGTTGCTCCGACTTAGGAGAAGCCCAACACTAATCTCTTCTCCACCACCACCACCACATCGTCATGCCGTTGGGATTTCGTGGAGAACTACAACCTCCGCTGCCCTGCTGGAATAAGGGAGAGGAATGTATTTATCGACTATTGTACGTGTGACCGACTACGCAAGCGCTACCGGAACATGGCGCCAGAAGGATCGTCTACACGATCTTGAGATCGATGATACGTCGGAAAAGTATCTATAATTTTTGGTGTTCCATGATTGTTTATATCTACTTTGCTTTGCTTTGTCAAGACTTTGAGGTGTTTTTATATGTTTTCTGGTACTAACCTATTAACAAGATGCCACAGTGTTAGTTGCCTGTTTTCTTCTGTTTTTGGTTCCAGAAAGGTAGAAAATCAATACGGAATTGGACGGGAAAAAAATCCTAAGTCAATATTTTACCGTGGGGAACATGAAGCCTGAATACAAGACGAAGGGGAGCCACCAGGGGGCCACACCCCCTGGCCGCGCGGCTGGGCCTAACCCGCGCCTGGGGGGTGCGGCCTCCCTAGGTGACCCCCTTCCTCGCCTCTTCGCCTATAAATACCCCCGATACAGAAACCCTAAGTACCCGATCAATATTCCATGAAACTGTCTATAGCCGCCGCCACCATCGTCCCTAGATCGGGGGGATCTGAAGTTCTTCTCAGCACCCTGCCGGAGGGGAGATCATCCTGGAGGCCTTCTTCTTCATCATGCTAGCCTCCGGTATGAAGTGTGAGTAGTTCCACCTTGGACTACGGGTCCATGTAGTAGCTAGATGGTTGTATCCCCTCCTTTGTGCTACCATGTTTAGATCTTGTGAGCTCCGTTCATGATCAAGATCATCTATTTGTAATCATGCATGTTGTGTTTGATGGGATCCGATTGATATTGATATTACTATGTTAGATTGATTAATGGTTTTATCTTATAGATTCTATCATGTCTGTGTTGTTTGTGATCTTACATGCTCTCCGTTTCTAGTAGCTATCTTGGCCAAGTAGATGTTAGTGACTCCAAGAGGGGGTATTTATGCTCTATAGTGGGTTCATGCCTCTATTTAATCTAAGGGAAGTGACAGAAATCTCTAAGGTTGTAGATGTGATGTTGCCACTAGGGAGAAAACAACGGTATCTTGTTCATGGAACAAGTGGATTGTTTAACTTACACACTTTGCTTAGAGAAGTTATCCGTTGCTTGCAACTTAAGACTGGAGGGGGTTCGGTTGATAACCTGAAGGTGGATTTCTAGTGATAGATGCAGTTGGATGGCGGTCTATGTATCTTGTTGTATTGCCCAATCGAATCTCATAGGATCATGAATGTCTAGTATTGCATTGTTATGCCTTGCTCAGTCATGTCAATTGCCCTGCTGCAATTTGTTTACCCAGCATGCCATGTTTGTTTATCTTAAGGAGAACACCTCTAGTGAAATATGGACCCCGGTCCAATATTTACCATTGATACATCTTCCACCGTTGCTATTTACTTTCTACAAACCACTATTACCTTCCACACCATACAGTTAATCCTTTGTTTTTAGCAAACCGGTGTGATTGACAACCTCACTGTTTGTTGGGGCAAAGTCTTGAGTTTGTGTTGTGCAGGTTTCCAGTTGCTAGTAACACCTTTGAGTAGTTTCCTTCCTCCTACTGGTTTGATAACCTTGGTTTCTTACTAAGAGAAATTTGCCGCTGTGCTCATCATACCTTCCACTTGGGGTCTCCCAACGAAGCGATCATGCACTCATCAAGGCTTTTTCTGGCGCTGTAGTCGGGGAGGCTAAGGACGTCTTCACAAGGGTAGTCCTTCACAACCTTTTTCTTTACTTTGTTTTTGTTTTGCTTAATTTCTTTTGCTTGTTTGCATCTTTTTATCAAAAACTCCAAAAAAATAGTTTAGTTTGGTTTGCTTTTTCTTATAAAAAACACAAAAAAAATAGTTCCTGCTCTAGTTGTTGCTGCTGTTGGCTTGCTCCACTTTTGCCAAAATGAACTCTGCTGAGAACACCAAGTTGTGTGACTTCACTAGCACAAACAACAATGATTTCCTAAGTACTCCTATTGCTCCATATGCTCCCGATGCTACCTTTTATGTAATTAAGCCTGCTTTGTTGAATCTTGTGATGAGAGAGCAATTTTCTGGTGCTAGTTCCGATAATGCTGTTGTCCACCTCAATAACTTTGTTGAAATTTGTGAGATGCAAAAATATAAGTATGTAGATGGAGATATTATTAATCTCAAGTTGTTTCCTTTCTCCTTGAGAGGAAAAGCTAAAGAATGGTTGATATCCTTGCCTAGAAATAGTATTGATTCTTGGATTAAGTGCAAAGATGATTTTATTGGAAAATAATATCCTCCTGCTAAGTGCCACATCCCAAAATTATCCAAATTTTGAAATGTGAAAAATAAATAAATAAAAGAAACAATTGTTGAAATCTAGAAACATTTTGCTTCTAAATGGAAACATCAAAACCCTACTTGAACAAAATTTGAATAAGAAAAGACAACAAACAAATTTCCAAACAAATCAAATGCATTAATTTATGGAAAGAATCTTGAAATTTAAAAACTTGGGAAAAGTTAAACCAAAACCCTAAAACCCTAATGGAATAAATCATCTCTAAGATATGTCCAAGACTATGGATTTGATCCATATAAAAAAAATTCAGCAATAAACATTTCTAAATGATTAAAAATGGTAAACAAAAATATTATATAACCATGGAAATTGGTTTCACTTAATTTGGAGCCATGGATAAAAACTTATGAATTAAATAAGATAAAAGGAAAATAATTTCCAAGACTAATAAATCTCCTAGCTAAAATCCATACCAACTTATGAGAAAAATAATCCTAAAAGGATTTAAAAATATAAAAAATGTTAAATAAAATTATACAAATTGGAATCACCAATTTTGGAGCTATAAATAAAAAGATATGAGTTTTATAAGACAAAGAAAGAATAAAATAAATAAGGAACATTTAAAATACAATTTAAATCTTGGACAAATCCATAAGCAAATGGAATAAAGATAATCCAAATAAAAATAAAGGAATAAAAATTATTTAAATAAAATTATATGGGCTTTTAACCATATTCAGTTTTATTTGAATGAAGACAAAATTCCTAATATAAATGATTAATTAGATCATGAGAAAAGTAAATTGAATTTGCCAAAATGGATTAAAAGTTATCTAATTAACTTAAAAATAATAAAATAATTATTTGAATAAAATAATATGGGTTTGAACCATATTCAATTTTATTTAAATAAAGACAAGTTGCCTAAACTAAATAAATAATAAATCACAAGAAAATTATTTTGGATTAATCCAAGGTGGACTATTTAAACACACTATTAAATAGTATAAACTTACTGAAAAGGTTTGGTGAAATTTGAATTCAAATGGAAGATTGAATCAAATGGTTTGAATTAAAAACAGAAATTGGAAATGGAAAAAGAAAAGGAATTCAAAAGAAAAAAATAGAAACAGACCTGAACCAACTTGCCCCAGCCTAATCTGGCCTAGCACAGCCCACCCAGGCCACTCACTCCCTCTCTGCCCTTTCTTTTCTTACGCGCAACCATACCCTCACCCCTCGCTGTAACACCCTCAGAATCGGACCTATGCAAGTTTTAGCAAAATTCGCCAAACCCGCATAGAAACGATTCAAAGGTGCCCACCAGGCACTTTCGTGCGGGTGGAAAACGAAGTAATAACATTACACAACAGTCCTCGATGGGACCCACAGAACAGATATATAACAGCGACTCCATGAGTCAAGAATACAGATATAATATACAAGATCCAAATCACCTTGAAACGATATAGCGTCCAGCTACGGACAAGATGCAAATGGGGCTAAGAGCCACGAAGAATAACCAATGGCGTCCATAACCTGCCCAGGCCAAGGAAGGGTAACCCTGCTAACGACGTCGATCTCAAAACCTGCTTAAACAAAAGGGGTGCCGACAAAGGGCAAAGGAAAAAGAAGGAGCATCAGTACTGAGGCCAGTACACGGCGAGGCTAGAATTCGGCGGTCCTCGCCTACATAGGTATGGTGGACTGAGCGGCAGCGGCAGCATGCACTAAACAACCTATAGAGACTCGATACAACTGGCGGTCATCAGAGGGGGTGAGAATGACCTATCCGGATCCAACCTGAAGCTAACACCAAACAAACCCATCCTGGTGTTTCCCCCTCGAGACCAAACGAGGAAGTCAACCGAGGAACTCACACAGTTGGCAGTTTTATTTATTTGGTTATCGTTGCAGCAATTACTAGTCAGGTATAGATAGTCGTCCTGATAAAGTAAGCAGTGGGCCCTTTTAGTTAATCATTCCGTTGGAGTTGCAGCAATTACTAATCAGGTACAGATAACATGATGTAATCCCGAAACCCAGCAGTTGTTGGTACTTTTATTCAGCCATTTTGTTGTAGTTGCAATACTTACTAGTCAGATACAATTGTATGGCGACAACCAAACAAGCACTTGTGGGTAGTTTTAATTAGCCATTCCGTTGTAGTGGAGCTGATTACTAGTCATTATAAGTCAAATTTATAGCGGTAAACTTTAGTTATGCTTGTCTATGATCGAAACTGTGCTCCAAGTCGTCCATATCCATGGACACGGCTTTCGAAAGTTTTACCGGCGGGTGCACCAATAGCAACACACTCGATCAACCTCGGAAAAACCAAATCAAAACCCAACGAGGCCTTCACGACACGCAATCACAAGATTCGAAATATTTCAGGGGCCACCCTTTGAGTAGAACCCATAACGGAGTAGGCAAGCTCCGAGACGGCCTCAAGGTCTGCGTCAATGGCTGTGAGCGACTGGGAACCCCAAACGGGGCTTGTCGACACCGCGTAATCACTCCGCTTACCTAAACAGTACAGTGTGCTATCTGTCGCACAATCGTAAATAAAGCAGTAAAACATGGCATAAGTACAGGATAGTAATAAAGCCCCAAACTAGTTTGTGGCCCCAAGAAATAAGACGGAATCAAGCTCTGGCTGAGGGGGGTCCCATATACCTCCCGGATGTGGATAGCGCGATAAATCAAGGAACAGGAATCAAGTACTCGGGGTCTTACGGGACACAAGTGGGCGTTCGGAAAACCAAATATTATCTATCACCCACCGATGCCTCTGCTTATTCAATTTTAGTTGTTAAACAGAAATTAAAATGACGATAAGTAAAGCTAGAATCATCTCCAACAACAACATGCGGCAATACATCAACAACTGTGGCATATGACGACACACATCAGCACTTGAGCAAGCAACTACGACGCGCAAGTCCAACTATCTACCAAACAATGGTAATAGGATGTGTCCAAGGCTAATATAGGGCTGCAAGGATATCACAGTGCGGAAACTAAAGCATCGCAACACAGATAGCAATAGATCAACAGGAGGAAGTAAACACCGTAAAAGTAAGATAGGTAGAAAGGGGAGATGCTGCTTTGAAAACATTGTCGAAGGTTCGACAGAAGATCGGGGCGAAGCTCACATCAACTCAACGGCCTTATCCGCGAAGAAGCAAAACACTAGAATAAACACCGGATGCACTATTTAATACAACGACAGAAGATCGGCATGATGCATGCATGATGGATGACATGGCAAAGGTGCGATGCAATTAGGTCATATTTAGCGGAACCGGGGTCCCGACAATTAATTAGATGGTTCAAGTTATTTAGAAGCCCCGCAATTTAAATGTTGTTTTAGCATGGCAGAAGATAGCGCCGATTCGCTACAAAAATTTAAATGAGGCCAATATGAGACTGAATTTGCCCGCATATGGGCCCCATATTTAATTATTAGGTGAATCGGCGGAAGGCCCCAAACCCACGTATATGCATGCAAGATGACAATTTAATATGCGACAAGTTGTTATCATGTTATAAAATAGGGTTTGCGGGAAGGGGTTCACACATTAGGGTTCGACGATCTTGTTAGGGTTCCGGGGTTCGGGGTCGGGGTCCAGGGTTCGACGGGTCTGGGGTTCGGGGTTCGACGGATGCGTTCTCGGCTCCGGGGTTAGGGTCTTGGCGCATCCGGGGTCTCGGTGTCCGGGGTGAAGCACTTGGCGTTCCTTGTCTTGTCGGAGGCCTTGTTGCTCTGCGGAGAATCGGCGTCAACGGTCCGAAGGCGATCTTGATGTGGCACCGGGTACGGGATCGGCCTTCGGGTTCGGGGTCTCGGCGTCCGGGGTGACGTGCTTGTCGTCCCGGTTAGGCGATCTTGGCGGTCTTCGGATCCGGGTCTTGACGTGGCCTTTGGATCGCCGGGATCGGGCTTCGGGGTCGCATCCGGGAAGAAGGTCTCGGGGATCCGGCGCCGGTGGCCTTGGATCGAGCTTCGGGTCTCGTATCGTGCCGGTCTTGTCATCGAGGAGATCTTGCCGAGGTGGATCATGCGTGTACAAGACGAAGTACAGGATCGGCCCACGTCGGTTCCAGCGGACACGGAGAAGGACGGCGTGCGCGGTTCTGGCGAGGCAGAGCAGGCCGGGCCCGCGGCGAGGGGACGGCGCGGGGTCGGCTTGGGGGTCGCGGCGCCGGTGTCCTCGGCGCTGGCGAGGAGGTGGCACGCGGCGTTCGCGGGCCACGGCGAACAGGCGCTTCAAGGCGGGACGCAGACGCTGAGCGGGAGGTCCACGGAGGCGGGGCAGCAGCGAGCTTCGGTCCGGGCAGTGGAGGAGGCGAGGGAAGCAGGCGAGGCGGCGGCGGAGGGCGGCGACGGCGAGGCGCGGCCGAGGCCTTGACGCAGCGAAGGGCCGCGACGGGCTTGCCGGTCGGGCTTGGTCTCGGAGACGCCCGGCGGCGCAGCAGCTCGGGCGTCTGGCGGCGCAGGCGTGAGCTGGGCGGCGGCGTCGGAGGAAGCTGGCGGCGGTCGCGGCGGGGAGGACGGCCGGAGAGGCGGCTCGGCGCATGGTGGCCAGGGCAGCAGGTAAGTCTTGTCGGCCGGAGCGGGCGGCGGCAGCCGGCCGGAGGCGAGGGCGCCATGGCGGGGTCCGCGGCGAGGCAGGCGGCGAGGCACGGAGGCGGGCGGCGGTTGGCGACGGAGGAGGTGAGGTGGAGGACGGGCCTGGGGGAGGCAGGCGGGTGGGCGCGGCTGACAGCAGCGCTACGCCGGAGAGGCCAGGCGAGCTGCGGTGTGGGCGGAAGGCGCTGGCGTCAGCGTCTTGGCGCGTGTCAGTCTTGAGGCAGGGGGCAGGGGACAGGCGGGGCCTGGCGGCAGGTGGGTCGGAGGGGTGCAGTGAGTGGGGCCGGGGGCAGGTGCGGGTGTGGCGTGTGTGTTTAGGGGGTGGGGCCAGCTGGGGGGTTGGTGAGAGAGAGGGAGTGGGCTGGAACATGTGGCAGATTGCTATTGGCTAGAGGGGGAAGAGAGGTGAGGTGGCGTGTTTTGATTAGGTGGAGTGATGTGGCTGGGAGGAATGGGTAGAGTTTTAGGTGGGTTTAGGATTAGATGGGGCTGGCAGGTTGGACCGACTTTATTTCAGGTCGTTGTCGTCAATTGATCGCCTGCCCTAATAAAATAATTTAAATTTTTATTTATTGTAAACGGGCCGTTTGCAACCCGATACCAACGAAACAAAATAATCCGGAGACCCGGGGTTTGGCGTTTGAATAAAAGACGGGGCGTTTTATAAAACAAAACGGGCTTTGCGAAAACAGTTTGGCAAACAATGCATGATGATGACGATGCAATGCACAAATTCAACGCGATTTTCTAGTAGTGGTTTTGCGGGATGCCACAATTCGACACCACTAACAAGGGATCTCGCCCTCGAGATCCGCCTCATGGTACCGGAAGGAAGGGTCGGCGATCTACGTCTTCTCGCTTCGGGTAGATCCTCGCGACACCACTAACAAGAGGTCGTTGCCCGTGATCGTCGAAAAAACACGCCGGGTACAACAGTTCGAAGGTAGAGGTATCAACAAATTAAGCCACCTCTAACTTCGATGGAGAGAGGGAACCGATGCATTCTTATCAACTTCAATGTACAAAAGCGAATAGAAAGGGTAGTCGGCATGGGGGCCAATGCATCACGCACCCAACTATTACTCCGCACAATCGGTGGAAAAGCGTGCAACCATTCTCGGAATTAGACTGAAGATCTCGACAAGCGAGGTTCGGAACAAGGAGTGATGCAGACTCTGCATCGGATCTGGCGTAGATGCTGTCGTCGCGTCGGAAAACACCGGATAACACGACAAGGAACAAAGAATGGCACCACAGACGAAGTATTCCTCGGCAGCATGAAGACCGGATGTAGCAACACCGTTATCTGAAGAGGAAGCGAAACCCTGAAGGTACGACGGAAACCCAACCACGAGAATCCTGGTCTCGAAGAAAGATAAGAGGGCGGATTCAAAACACGTAGAGATAAGAGGAGAATAGCAGAGGGGTAAGGAGTAAAATCAGACCTAACCAGAACTATCCAACCGATTTTTTTTTTGAAAATAGTTTTGACTCTCTACTTCGGCCGTTAGCTAGGTTATCCTGATTTGGACTTGTGGTATCGCAACCGCTGAGCTCGATACCACTCAGTAACACCCTCGATCGGACCTATGCAAGTTTTAGCAAAATTCGCCAAACCCGCATAGAAACGATTCAAAGGTGCCCACCAGGCACTTTCGTGCGGGTGGAAAACGAAGTAATAACATTACACAACAGTCCTCGATGGGACCCACAGAACAGATATATAACAGCGACTCCATGAGTCAAGAATACAGATATAATATACAAGATCCAAATCACCTTGAAACGATATAGCGTCCAGCTACGGACAAGATGCAAATGGGGCTAAGAGCCCTGAAGAATAACCAATGGCGTCCATAACCCTGCCCAGGCCAAGCCGGAAGGGTAACCCTGCTAACGACGTCGATCTCAAAACCTGCTTAAACAAAAGGGGTGCCGACAAAGGGCAAAGGAAAAAGAAGGAGCGTCGATCTTGAGGCGATGCAGCGAGGCTAGAATTCGGCGGTCCTCGCCTACATAGGTATGGTGGACTGAGCGGCAGCGGCAACATGCACTAAAACAACCTATAGAGACTCGATACAACTGGCGGTCATCGGAGGGGGTGAGAATGACCTATCCGGATCCAACCTGAAGCTAACACCAAACAAACCCATCCTGGTGTTTCCCCCTCGAGACCAAACGAGGAAGTCAACCGAGGAACTCACACAGTTGGCAGTTTTATTTATTTGGTTATCGTTGCAGCAATTACTAGTCAGGTATAGATAGTCGTCCTGATAAAGTAAGCAGTGGGCCCTTTTAGTTAATCATTCCGTTGGAGTTGCAGCAATTACTAATCAGGTACAGATAACATGATGTAATCCCGAAACCCAGCAGTTGTTGGTACTTTTATTCAGCCATTTTGTTGTAGTTGCAATACTTACTAGTCAGATACAATTGTCGCAAGCGACAACCAAACAAGCACTTGTGGGCAGTTTTAATTAGCCATTCCGTTGTAGTGGAGCTGATTACTAGTCATTATAAGTCAAATTTATAGCGGTAAACTTTAGTTATGCTTGTCTATGATCGAGAAACTGTGCTCCAAGTCGTCCATATCCGCGGACACGGCTTTCAGAAAGTTTTACCCGGCCGGGGTGCACCAATAGCAACACACACTCGATCAACCTCGGAAAAACCAAATCAAAACCCAACGAGGCCTTCACGACACAACAATCACAAGATTCAGAAATATTTCAGGGCCACCCTTTGAGTAGAACCATAGCGGAGTAGGCAAGCTCGAGACGGCCTCAAGGTTCGTGCCAATGGTCGACTGGGAACCCCAAACGGGGCTTGTCGACACCGCGTAATCACTCCGCTTACCTAAACAGTACAGTGTGCTATCTGTCGCACAATCGTAAATAAAGCAGTAAAACATGGCATAAGTACAGGATAGTAATAAAGCCCCAAACTAGTTTGTGGCCCCAAGAAATAAGACGGAATCAAGCTCTGGCTGAGGGGGGTCCCATATACCTCCCGGATGTGGATAGCGCGATAAATCAAGGAACAGGAATCAAGTACTCGGGGTCTTACGGGACACAAGTGGGTGTTCGGAAAACCAAATATTATCTATCACCCACCGATGCCTCTGCTTATTCAATTTTAGTTGTTAAACAGAAATTAAAATGACGATAAGTAAAGCTAGAATCATCTCCAACAACAACATGCGGCAATACATCAACAACTGTGGCATATGACGACACACATCAGCACTTGAGCAAGCAACTACGACGCGCAAGTCCAACTATCTACCAAACAACAGGTAATAGGATGTGTCCAAGGCTAATATAGGGCTGCAAGGGATATCACGGGTACGGAAACTAAAGCATCGCAACACAGATAGCAATAGATCAAAAGGAGGGAAGTAAACACTGTAAAAGTAAGATAGGTAGAAAGGGGGAGATGCTCGCCTGAAAACATTGTCGAAGGTTCGACAGAAGATCGGGGCGAAGCTCACATCAACTCAACGGCCTTATCCGCGAAGAAGCAAAACACTAGAATAAACACCGGATGCACTATTTAATATAACGACAGAAGATCGGCATGATGCATGCATGATGGATGACATGGCAAAGGTGCGATGCAATTAGGTCATATTTAGCGGAACCGGGGTCCCGACAATTAATTAGATGGTTCAAGTTATTTAGAAGCCCCGCAATTTAAATGTTGTTTTAGCATGGCAGAAGATAGCGCCGATTCGCTACAAAAATTTAAATGAGGCCAATATGAGACTGAATTTGCCCGCATATGGGCCCCATATTTAATTATTAGGTGAATCGGCGGAAGGCCCCCAAACCACAGATATGCATGCAAGATGACAATTTAATATGCGACAAGTTGTTATCATGTTATAAAATAGGGTTTGCGGGAAGGGGTTCACACATTAGGGTTCGACGATCTTGTTAGGGTTCCGGGGTTCGGGGTCGGGGTCCGTGGTTCGAGGTGCAGGGTTCGGGGTTCGACGGATGCGTTCTCGGCTCCGGGGTTAGGGTCTTGGCGCATCCGGGGTCTCGGTGTCCGGGGTGAAGCACTTGGCGTTCCTTGTCTTGTCGGAGGCCTTGTTGCTCTGCGGCGGAGAACTGGGCGTCAACGGGGTCCGAGAAGGCGATCTTGACGCGGCACCGGGTA
The DNA here is from genome assembly GCA_030063025.1 of Avena longiglumis. Taxonomy (NCBI): domain Eukaryota; kingdom Viridiplantae; phylum Streptophyta; class Magnoliopsida; order Poales; family Poaceae; genus Avena; species Avena longiglumis. The sequence continues at coordinate 504,304,691 of CP125977.1, forward strand.
CGGGATCGGCCTTCGGGTTCGGGGTCTCGGCGTCCGGGGTGACGTGCTTGTCGTCCCGGTTAGGCGATCTTGGCGGTCTTCGGATCCGGGTCTTGACGTGGCCTTTGGATCGCCGGGATCGGGCTTCGGGGTCGCATCCGGGAAGAAGGTCTCGGGGATCCGGCGCCGGTGGCCTTGGATCGAGCTTCGGGTCTCGTATCGTGCCGGTCTTGTCATCGAGGAGATCTTGCCGAGGTGGATCATGCGTGTACAAGACGAATCTGAGATCGCCCACGTCGGTTCCAATGCGGACACGGAGAAGGGGCGGCGTCTGTGATTCGGCGAGGCAGGCCGCCAGCGCGGACGGCGCTGGGGGTCGGCTTAGGGGTGGCGCCGGTGTCCTCGGCGCTGGCGCGAGGGAGGTGGCACGCGGCGTCTGGCGCGGCCACGCGAACGGAAGCGCCATGGCGGGACGCGACGCTGCTGGAGCGCGGAGGTCCACGGAGGCGGGCGCAGCAGCGGCTCGGGTCCGGGCAGCGGAGGCGAGCGGGGCCCGCAGGGAGGCGGAGGGTGGCGGCGAAGGAGGCGCGGCGGCGGAGAGGCCGCGGAGCGACGGGCTGGCCGGGAAGGGACGACGGGCTTGCGGTCGGGCTTAGTCTGGGAGACGCCCGGCGAGGCAGCGGCAGCTCGGGCGTCGGCGGCGGAGGCGTGAGCTCACGGGCGGCGTCGGAGGAAGCTGGCGCGGTCGCGACGGGAGGACGGCGAGAGGCTCGGCTAAGGTGATGGAGCGGCAGCAGGTGGTGTCGGTGCGGGCGGGCAGCCAAGGCAGCGGCCTGTGAAGCTGGAGGCGGCGGAGAGGCCTGTGGCGGGGGTGGCAGCGAGGCAGCGAGGCCGGAGAGGCGGGCAGGCGCGGTTGGCGGAGGTGAGGGTGGAGGACGGGCCTGGGAGGCAGGCGGGTGGGCCTTGACGGTGGCGCTGCGCCGGAGAGGCCAGGGTCGGAGCTGCGGTGTGGGCGGGGAAGGCGCTGGCGTCGCGTGCGGCTTGAGTGGTCTTCAGCGTGTCGAAAGGCGGGAGGCCAGGGACAGGCAGGGCCCACGGCAGAGTGGGTCGGAGGTGGTGTGAGTGGGGCCGGGGCAGGTCTTGGTGTGGCGTGTGTGTGTTTAGGGGGTGGGGCGTGGGGGTTGGTGAGAGAGGAGAGTGGCTGGAACATGTGGCAGTTTGCTATTGGCTAGAGGGGGAAGAGAGGTGAGGTGGCGTGTTTTGATTAGGTGGAGTGATGTGGCTGGGAGGAATGGGTAGAGTTTTAGGTGGGTTTAGGATTAGATGGGGCTGGCAGGTTGGACCGACTTTATTTCTGGGGCGGTCGTTCGGGTCAATTGGCCCGTTCGACTGCCCCTAATAAAATAATTTAAATTTTTATTTATTGTAAACGCCGCTTTGCAACCCGATACCGAACAAAATAATCCGGAGACCCGGGGTTTGGCGTTTGAATAAAAGACGGGGCGTTTTATAAAACAAAACGGGCTTTGCGAAAACAGTTTGGCAAACAATGCATGATGATGACGATGCAATGCACAAATTCAACGCGATTTTCTAGTAGTGGTTTTGCGGGATGCCACACTCGCTGACGAAGTGGACCCACGCCAACCTGGCATCGTCGTCTCCACCCGCGTGACCCGTTCCCCTCATACCTCTTTTGTTTCCTGTGTTTAATCCTTGGCTTCAATTCGTTTGATTATGCGCGTGATTATCGCCTCTGACCATGTTCGATTAAACGCCCACCTCTCCTCCTCTTTCACCCCAGTCACCACCCCACGAGAGCCCCTAGGCTGCTCTAATTGTTGCTCACAACGCCACTGCTTCGACGATCCTCCGGCGCCAATTCCGGCCAACCCAGACCCTCCCAGACCCCCTAGAACGTACTAGCTTTCTCTCCAGCACCAAGTGCACCTGCCAGTAGCCTTAGCCAGATCGCGCGCGCACCTGATACTCGCCTCCATCTCTAGCTGAGCGCCACCGTCTCCTGCCTCAACTCCAGCGACCTCTCCTAGTAATCTCTGACCGCCCCTCTCCCTCTAGACGATGCTCTCACACTCGCTTCTCTCGCGTGCATCTAACACTACCCTTATCTTGCCTTGGCATGCCTTTTAGCCTTGCCTCCGACGTCCCCAGAGCGTGCCCGATTCCAGGAGCATCTCCAGCGAGAATTGTCGTCACGTCCGTGCGCCCCTGGCCTTCCCACAACGACCTTGAGCATTACCGCGACTCTGCGAACCCGGTGAGCCCCTTCCCCCTCTTCCTTGCATCCTATTTTTGCCAGAACACCGCTGACAGAGCACCACCGCCGCGCGTCCGTCGCCAGCGCCACCAGACTTTGGTCAATGTGCTCTGGATCATTAGATCTAAATCCTATGGTTGCGATAGATTCATTAATCTAAGGGTATGACTGCATCTATGTCGTGCGATGTTAATTAGATCTGATGGTCCACGTTGCTCAATCCAGAGGAAGCGGTATCAACCAATAGGAAAGAGACATGTGGCCTAGCTCGGGTTTTAAAAACAGAAAAGATCTATTAGATGTTTGAATTTGTAAAACCCATAACTTTTGTTCTGCTTGGCCAAAAATTACAAATTTTATATCATTGGATTCAGAAAAATGTAAACTTTGCAACCATGGCCTTAGTTTAGTATTTTGCTTCTAAAAAGTAGGTATTTTTGCAGAAACATTTGTAGGACTATTTTGTGTATAAAAATTGTTCTAAAAATAGTTTTTGAGTAAAACCTTTTCCAAATGGTTTGATTTGAACTATCTGACCCTAAACACTAACATTAGAATTTAAAAATAAATTTTGTGACACTGAGGAATTATTCCTTTGACTAAAAGCATTTCTAGCAAAACAAAAATGATTTAAAAGGAGTTATTTTCACTAACTTGATTTTAAATGATTTTTCCACTTTTATAAATGACCAGTAGGTGCTTTAAAATGTTTAGAACCTTATTATAAACCACTTTTTCAATAAAACAACCTTTTGCATGCTTCCATGCATTTCTTTGTTTTTATTATTTTATGTTGTGAATTGTTTGAATGCTAGTTTTGAATTTGTGCTTGCTTGATTGAATTGTAGTGAACTTTGAAGAGTGTGACAATTGCAAGATCAAGGAGTGAACCTAGTTTCTCTACTAAAAAGGCAAGTGGTGCTTCATATATTTTGTCCTATTATTTTGACTATGCATTAAGTGATATTTTGAGTAGGACCTGCATGGAATTTTTACTAAGTATATATATATATATATGATATGACTTGGGAAACCCTAGTAGATGTTGCCTTAGTGAAATTTCCTTAAGTTAAGATTCTTGCTACTAGTATGCTTAGATTAGCTAATAGAAAACAAGGGTGGATTATTCAAACTATGATATTATGCAAAGTCTATGACTTGTGTTTTTGCTTAATAAAACAACTATGTGAATAAAACACCTAGGTGGAATGGTGAGAATGGTTTGTGTTGAGTGGTTACACAAGGCCCATGTTAATGGCTACCTTGTGTATCACACTTGTGGAAAGCCACCCAGGAACAAAGAGATTTGAGATGTTAAGTGTTGAGAAGCTTCTAGTGTATCCACATGGCAATTTGGGCTCTGCCTTGATCATATAGGTTGCAATAACTTAGCCAGATGGACAGAAGGATGTAGGGGTGATAGGATGGAACGCGTCCATTTGGTCTAAGGGAAGGCTTCTGAAAGATCTCGTCTCGATGCATGTCGAGTCTTGTGGGGAAAGTGCACCACCTCTCGAGAGAGTAAAACCTAAGTACTTAGCCGTGTCCCCGACAATGGAAAATTTGAGCATCAAGACATTGAATCTATCAAGGATCTCCTGATCCCAGTTTCTAAGTTAAAAACTTGTGGTTGAACAAGGGTAAAGGATCACCAATTTATATTGGTAGTTCCTTGGTGATTTTGACAAACAAAAACTTAGTGTTTTCAACTAATAAGGAAAACCTTATTTTGAGCAAAGCAAGCCTAAGCTCCACTTAGCCAAATGCATATAGATGTTAGATACCACTATTCTACCATAGTATCACTTGTCAATACAATTCAAATGTATTAACCCTTGTGGCTGTAACTTATTATGTTGTAGGTTTGTTTGATGTTAGTGAAGTTTGTTGAGTAGGGATTACAAGTCTACAACCAACATGATTGCTTGTGGCATATGGAGATGAAGGACTCCATGCTATATAGTTATATCTGCTGCATTGTAATAAGATAGCCAAATGAGCTATGTAAGATGTAATGAATTATTTTATTCCTGGTTATAAGTTGTATTATGACCTTTGTTTCTTGATATTACATCTTAAACTGTGGATGCTAGCTATTCGATCCAGGGACTAGCATTGTAAACACACGGATCTCTACCTTATCAGGTTGGGACCTCTACACTAAGATTATATCCATGAGAAGTGAAATAATAAAATTTAAACAAATTGATAATGAACATGTTGCTCAAGCTTGGGAAAGAATGAAATCTTTGGTTAAGAATTGTCCCACTCATGGACTTACTGCTTGGATGATTATCCAGACTTTTTATGCAGGTTTGAACTTCTCTTCAAGAAACCTGTTGGATTCAGCTGCTGGAGGTACCTTTATGATCATCACCTTGGGTGCTGCAACAAAACTCCTTGATAATAAGGTAAATTATGTTGAAGAAACCTCCTCTTTGAGTGATAAGATTGATGTTATCATGGCTATGCTTGTTAATGGGAAAGCTCATATAGATCCTAATAATGTTCCTTGCCTATTTAGTGTCTCAACAATAGCAAGTTGATGTGAACTTCATTAGGAATAATAATTTTGGCAACAATACTTATGGTAATAATTATAGGCCTTATCCTCCTAATAATGGCAATACTTATCATGGTACATCTAGAATGCCTAGTGAAGATAGGATTCTAGAAGTTGAAAGATCCACTAAAATTATTATGCAAATGCAATATGAGCAAAACAAGGTATTCACTAGAACTATGGAAGATCAATCTACTATCTTGAAAAATATTAGTCATCAGCTTGAGAATTTGAATAGAGAAATTCCTAGTTTACAGTCAAAATTTTTGAGTGTTGAGAAAAATATTTCCTCTTTGTCTGAAGCACAGTCCTCTTTGATTAATAAAATGGATGCTAAACCTGAAACCTTGGAAAGTACCTTTGCTGCTACTCATGCCATACAAGTTACTATTGATAAAAATGTTAGACTATTAGCCTAACTTCATGCTAAGTGGGAAAGAGAAGCTGAAATTTCTAGAAACAATAGTGTGTGCACTATCACCACCACCAATATGGATGCCACTAAATCACAAGAAGTCCCTATTCCTCCTACCACAATGTCTAAACCCAATGATCCTACTACTAGTGATGCTAAGTTTGATTTCTATCTTGATGGTTGCAACATTTCTGAAGTGATTATGTTCCTACAAAAGCTTGCTAGAAGTCCTGATGCTAGTGATATGAATGTAGCTTTCACCAAACACATTACTGATGCTCTTATTAAAATTAACAAATAAAAGTTGAAACACAAAGCCTCTATTCCTAGGAAAGTAGAATATAGTTGGGAACCCATTATTAATATGCAAGTGAATGACTTCGATCTCAAAGCTTCATGTGACATTGGTTCTAGTCTCTCTATTATGCCTAGAAAGATTTATGAAATGCTTGATTTGCCACCTTCGGAAGATTGTTATTTGGATGTCCCACTTAATGATAATGTTAAAAAGAAACTCATGGGGAGTATTAATGATGTTCTTATTATGGTTAGCAATGCTTATGTCCCTGTTGATTTCTATGTTTTGGATGTTGAATACAATGCTTCTTGTCATATTACTTTGGGAAGACCTTTTCTTAGAACTGTTGGTGCCATCATTGATATGAAAGAAGACACCATTAAATATCAATTTCCATTCAAGAAAGGTATTGAACACTTCCCTATGAGGAGAGATAAGTTGCTTTTTGCTCCCCCTTTGAAAGCAAGGTTTGATGTTAATGCTTCTTCATTTGAAAATACTTGATTCTTGCTTCTTGTGTCTAACTTAAAGCCGTTAAAGAAAAGTACTTATTGGGAGATAACCCAAAAGTTTTCTTGAGTCTTGAAAGTTATTACTTCATTAATGACCTCTACTTATCCTTTGTATTGATTTTTGTGCCAAGAATGACCTCTAATGAGAGGGAAGTAAGATTTGAGGAGTTGCTGTCTCGAAACAGATTTTTGTGCTCCACCGTAAAAATTCGTTTAAAACCTATGTAAGTCGGATTGAGCTCATATTTTCTGAATAAATCCTACAGTATGTTATCTAACATTCTTTAGTTCAAAACTTTTTTATTTGAGCAACATAAGGTCTTCGAAAAAATAGATTTCTACCTATTAGTCTGTTTTGACAGATTTCTGCCATTATTTGCATTTGCTTCTTATTGATTCCTTTTTGGGTTATTTTTAGGAAATTGAGCTTTTTGAGGGAATTGATACAGTAGCTTGTGTTTTTAGTGAAATTTTTGCTGTTCTAAAGCTAAACCCAAAGGTCTATTATCTTTTGAATACACTAATGTTTCTAATGAAGATTGTGTGAAGTTTTGTATGAAGGAAAATTTCAGGTGTAGAGAGAGAATGATGTAATGAGATAAAGAATGGACAAAATCTCAAGCTTGGAGATGTGAAACGTCGGAAACGTATCTATAATTTTTTATGTCACATGCTTGGTTAATATCTACTTTGCTTTGCTTTGTCCACACTTTGAGGTGCTTTTCATATGTTTTCTGGTACTAACCTATTAACAAGTTGCTACAATGTCAGTTGCCTGTTTTCTGCTATTTTTGGTTCCAGAAAAGCTAGTAAGGAACTATTCTCGGAATTGGACGGGACAAAAGCCAAAGTCAATATTCACCGAGGAGAACACAGAGTCCAGAGGAGAGATGAAGGGGCGCCACAAGGCGCCCCCCCAGGCACGGGCCCACCCCGGGTCACGCCTGGGCAGGGTGTGGGCCCCATGGCCACCTCGCAGCCTTGCCTCTTCGCCTATAAGAAGCCCCCGATGCCTTAACACTAAGCACCTGATCAATATTCCATGAAACCGTCTTTAGTCGCCACCACCATCGTCCCTAGATCGGGGGGATCTGTAGCTCTTCCCGGCACCCTGCCGAAGGGGAGATCATCCCAGAGGCCTTCTTCTTCATCATGCCAGCCTCCGGTATGAAGCGTGAGTAGTTCCACCTTGGACTACGGGTCCATGTAGTAGCTAGATGGTTGTATCTCCTCCTTGTGCTTTCATGTCTAGATCTTGTGAGCTCCGTTCATGATCAAGATCTCATCTATTAGTAATCATGCATGTTGTGTTTGCGGGGATCCGATGGATATTGAGATTAATGGTTTTGTATTATTGATTCTATCATGTCTGTGTTGTTTGTGATCTTGCATGCTCTCCGTTGTTAGTAGCTATCTTGGCCAAGTAGTTGCTAGTGACTCCAAGAGGGGGTATTTATGCTCGATAGTGGGTTCATGCCTCTATTTAATCAAGGGAAGTGACAGAAATCTCTAAGATTGTAGATGTGTTGTTGCCACTAGGGCTAAAACAACGGTCTCTTGTTCATGGAACAAGAGGATTGTTTAACTTACACACTTTTCTTAAAGCAGTTGTCTGTTGCTTGCAACTTAATACTGGAGGGGGTTCAGATAATAACCAAAGGTGGACTTCTAGTCATAGATGCAGTTGGATGGAGGTCTATGTATCTTGTTGTATTGCACAATTGAATCGCATAGGATCTTTGTGTCTAGTATTGCATTGTTATGCCTTGCTCAGTCCTGTCAATTGCCCTGTTGTAATTTGTTTACCCAGCATGCCATGTTTGTTTATCTAAGGAGAACACCTCTAGTGAAATATGGACCCCGGTCCAATCTTTACCATTGATACATCTTCCACTGTTACTGTTTACTTGCTGCAAACCATCATCACCTTCCACACCATACAGTTAATCCTTTGTTACAACAATCGGTGAGATTGACAACCTCACTGTTAGTTGGGGCAAAGTCTTGAGTTTGTATTGTGCAGGTTTCCACGTTGCTTGCAACACCTTTGAGACATTTCCTTCCTCCTACTGGTTCGATAACCTTGGTATCTTACTGAGGGAAGACTTGCTACTGTGCTGCATCATACCTTGCTCTTGGGGTTTCCCGATGAAGCGCTCCACGTTGACGCAGCGCCATCAAATTTTCTGGAGCCATTGCCGGGAGGCTAAGGACGGCTTCGAAAGGGGATTCCTTCACAACCTTTCTCTTTACTTTGTTTTTGTTTTGCTTAGTTTCTTTTGATTGGTTTTGTTTGCCTCTTTTTATCAAAGTCTCCAAAAAATAGTTTCGTTTGGTTTGCTTTCTCTTATCAAAAACACACAAAAAATAGCTCCTACTCTAGTTGCTGGTCTGTTATTTCCTTGCTTTGTCATGCTTTCTATCAATGGATGGTTTCTTTGAAACTAGTTCTTATTGGCAAGGTGGGTTCACAGAAGAACAAAAGTATTATTATAAGGAACACCGTTTGTCACAAAAAGGGAAACACTTATGGGAACAAATTGATAAATTGAATACTATTGCTAGATAGGTGTGCTCTACTTATAATGTTACTTATTGCTTTGATAAATCTTGTTGTTGTAGGAGGTATAAACACCTACCTTTTCAATGTGAGTACAATGATGTTGTTACCATATCTTCTTATGTTAAAGGAAATTATGACTTTTATGATGTGGAACAAATTGAAGAATTTATTGCTTTCAAGGGTGTATTTGAACTTGCTAGTTTGCTTGAAAATACTGGTGATGCACCTTATGAATGTGAGGTTTATGAGATACTTAAAATTTTCTTTGATAATTACAAGGAAGAAAATGGATATATTCTTTAATATTTTAATAGGTGCTTTCCACAAATGGAAGAGACTAATTCCTTGTAGGAGCCTACAGAAGAAAAAATTGCTAAACCTAAAAGCCCATTAGATTAAAAAGAGGAGGAGAGTGATGGTCAGGAGGAGGAAGAATGGATCTACCCATGCCTACCTTCTAATGAGAGTAACTCTTTACCTCCTACATTATTTGATTTTCCCCCATGCTTACGAAAGGAGGATGAATGTTATGTTCCTATGGATTCTTTTGAAACATCTGCTATGTGTAAAACTTGTGATAATAGTTATGATCATGTTATATATTACAATCATATATTTGTGCCTAACTTTGAAATGCATGGTACGAAAGAGTTTTTCTTAGAAAATGTTTATGATAAATCTCTAGATGATGGTCCTATATTGAATGACCAGTCTTCTTGTTATAAAATTGTTAAAAGTGGGTTTGAAGGTTTCAATTCCACTATTTTTGAGCTTGATAAAAATTATGTGTTTATAGATCATGAAAAGCATGTTTTATGTGATAGTTATATTTTTAATTTTATTCATGATGCTACTGAAAGTTATTATGAGAGAGGGAAACATGGTTTTATGTATCTCAACAATACTAAGTTTCCCCTCTTTATGTTGAAAATTTTGAAGTTGGACTTGTTTTGCTTTCCTATGCTTGTTGCTTTGTGCTTTTATGACTTGTTTATTTACAAGATTATTTTGCATAGGAAGTGGGTCGGACTTAAATGTGTTTTGAATTTGCTTCTTGATGCTCTCTTTTACTTCAATTCATATTTCTTATGTGAGCATCTTGTCAAATTATCATGCCTAACTTAAAGGCGTTAAAGAAAAGTACTTATTGGAGATAACCCAAAAGTTTTCTTGAGTCTTGGAAGTTGTTACTTCAGTAATGACCTCTCATTACCCTTTTTATTCTATTTTTGTGCCAAGAATGACCTCTAATGAGAGGGAAGTGAGATTTGGGGAGTTGTTGTCCCGAAACAGATTTTTGTGCTCCACCATAAAAATTCTTGTAAAATCTATGTAAGTAGGATTGAGCTGATATTTTCGTAATAAATCCCCCAATATGTTATATAACTTTATTTAGTTCAACATTTTTTGATTTGAGCAACAGTAGGTCTTCGAAAAAATCAGTTTTCACCTGCTGGTCTGTTTTGACAGATTTGTGCCATTATTTGCATTTGCTTCTTATTGATTTTTTAGTTCTCTTTTGGGGAATTGAGCTTTTTAAAGGAAGTTTCTACAGTAGCTTGTGTTTTTAGTGAAAGTGTTGCTGTTATAAAGCTAAACCCAAGGGGCTATTATCTTTTGAATACACTAATGTTGCTAATGAAGATTGTGTGAAGTTTTGTATGAGGGAAAAATTTCAGGTGTAGAGAGAGAATGGTGTAATGAGATGAAGAATGGACAAAAGGTCAAGCTTGGGGATGCCACCCCGGTGTCACCCAAAAAAATATCCAAGAGCTACACGCGTCAAATCTCGGGGATGCCCAAGGCATCCCCTTCTTCATCAATAAAAAGCTCAGGTCTTTCTAGACACTTTGTTTTTATTGTTTCATGCACTGTTGTGTTGTTCTTGGAGCATCTTAGTTTTTGTTTGCTTTGATAGTTTGTTTAGTTTGCTTGAATAAAGTAGTTTAGACCCCCGTTCTCGCTGTGTTGTTTCAAAAAGGTTGATTGGTGTTGGTAAGGAGTAGAAAGTTCTTGCTTGAAAGTGCAAGAGGAGCTTGCATTGACTGTGACTTAGACTTTAGCATGTCATGCTAGGTGTTGTTTTGACCGTATGCTTAGTGATTATTGCTGTAGCATGACTTGTTCCAAACAATTGGGATTGCTTAGTGTGCCTTGAAGGAATCATGCGTTGTTTTAGCATGCACAAGCATAGTATTGTGCTATTCTCCTTTGATGTTTTGTTTGGGTTGATTTGGCACATGCTCACACCATGTTATGACTATGAACAAGTCACCATAGCCTCTATTATCATTTAGTCCTTGACTTGTAGTACCACTCTATGCTTTGATTAGTAATGTTTTGTCGCTCTGCATGATTATGGCCATTATTGCTCTCTTAGTTGGTTGCCACCAGTCTTTTGCTAGCCTCCCTTTGTATGAGTAAGCTCTACTCATGCTTCCAACTCCCAAGAAACCAAGTTATTCCAAAGTGTCCACTATAAATTCCTATGCATGGTGTGTTACACCATTCCAAGTATATTCTTTTTTCAGATATCTTCCAATTAAAAAGTATTTTGTTATGTGAAAACTTAGTGATTAAAGCTCTCACGAACTTGATGGCACGCTTTATATTTCTTGCCCCTAATAAACTTGAACCATTGTGTCATCTATGTTATATATGCTTGCACTTATACATTGGAATTCGCATAACCATGTTGTCATGGGTAACGTTTTCAACATTGCACTTGTACTTTGTACACAGTTTATATCATGCTATTTTGTCTATGGATGTTGTCGGTGTGAAATAAAAAGGGAGCTTGTAAGTCCATGGAGTTATGTATTTTGTGTTAGAGAAACGCCTGGGCCGCTAGCCTAAGCCATGCCTAATCATGGTGGAAACTTGCAGCATCACCATAATGACATCTATGAAGCTTTCTTCTTATAAAAAGAAGAGACGTATTGAAAAGAGGAAGGAGAGAAAAAAGCACCATTTTCCCATGGTAAATAAGAAGATTGCTGAGATGCTCATTGTCTGCTTGACTTGTCATTTTGATTATGGGATAGCTCATGTATCATGTGCAAGGGGTACCCATTGGCGGTTCTTTATGATACACATGTACTTACTATGACAAGAACTTACATGTGACTAAAGTTGAGTAGCATGAGCGGCCCTCGTATTCAAGGGACATGAGATTGCCAACTTATACTTTGTCAAGCATATACTCCATAGTTTGTTCACTTTCACCTTAATCACTTCAAGATGCTTATGATAGGGGCAATGAGGGCTGAAAGCTAACAAGTACCATAATTTTTCGAAGCTCTTCTTGAGACTTCAAATACCTGCTTCCCTTTATGAAGGGCCTTTATTCCACCATTATTTTGAGTCTCCACCTTCTATCCTTAGGCACCAATTAAGAGAGCATAGTTGCCATTCTTAGTTCTATGTGCATTGTCCCAAAACTTATTGATTGATGCATATTGTTGATATTACTTGTTCTTGTGCTATTTGTATCTAGTCACGCTTATGAACTTTGAAGGTGTCCTATGCATCTATTTGATACTCTATGAGGGACAAGCTGAATGCCACTATGCTATGTTTTCTGTATGTGAAACAAACAAATGTTTTTCAATGCATGTTATTCACGATCTTTATTTGTAACCTTTCATGTTGCACGCATAGTTACTTTGTCTTACTGTTAGAACTCCATCTTTCATGGCCATGTGTAGAATTCTTTGATCCCAGCTTTCAATGCTTTCAAATGGTTTGATCTTGATTTTGATGGTGCATGTCACCTCAAAAATTATTCTTTTTATCACTTACCTACTCGAGGATGAGCAGGAGTTAAGCTTGGGGATGCTTGATATGTCGGAAACGTATCTATAATTTTTGGTGTTCCATGATTGCTTAGTATCTACTTTGCTTTGATTTGTCTAGACTTTGAGGTGTTTTTATATGTTTTCTGGTACTAACCTATTAACAAGATGCCACAGTGCCAGTTGCCTGTTTTCTTCTGTTTTTGGTTCCAGAAAGGTAGAAAATCAATATTCTCGGAATTGGACGGGAAAAAAGCCTAAGTCAATATTTTACCGTGGGGAACATGAAGCCTGAATACGAGACGGAGGGGAGCCACCAGGGGGCCACACCCCCTGGCCGCGCGGCTGGGCCTAACCCATGCCTGGGGGGTGCGGCCTCCCTGGGTGACCCCCTTCCTCGTCCCTTCGCCTATAAAGACCCCCCGATACAGAAACCCTAAGTACCCGATCAATATTCCATGAAACTGTCTGTAGCCGCCGCCACCATCATCTCTAGATCAGGGGGATCTGAAGTTCTTCCTAGCACCCTGCCGGAGGGGAGATCATCCCAGAGGACTTCTTCTTCATCATGCTAGCCTCCGGTATGAAGTGTGAGTAGTTCCACCTTGGACTATGGGTCCATGTAGTATCTAGATGGTTGTATCCCCTCCTTTGTGCTACAATGTTTAGATCTTGTGATCTCCGTTCATGATCAAGATCATCTATTTGTAATCATGCATGTTGTGTTTGCGGGGATCCGATCGATATTGAGATTACTATGTTAGATTGATTAATGGTTTTGTCTTATAGATTCTATCATGTCTGTGTTGTTTGTGATCTTGCATGCTCTCCTTTTCTAGTAGATATCTTGGCCAAGTAGATGCTAGTGTCTCCAAGAGGGGGTATTTATGCTCGATAGTGGGTTCATGCCTCTATTTAATCTAAGGGAAGTGATAGAAATCTCTAAGGTTTTAGATGTGTTGTTGCCACTAGGGAGAAAACAACGGTCTCTTGTTCATGGAACAAGTGGATTGTTTACCTTACACACTTTGCTTAGAGCAGTTATCCGTTGCATGCAACTTAAGACTGGAGGGGGTTCGGATGATAACCTAAAGGTGGATTTCTAGTCATAGATGCAGTTGGATGGCGGTCTATGTATCTTGTTGTATTGCCCAATCGAATCTCATAGGATCATGAATGTCTAGTATTGCATTGTTATGCCTTCCTCAGTCCTGTCAATTGCCCTGCTGTAATTTGTTTACCCAACATGCCATGTTTGTTTATCTTAAGGAGAACATATCTAGTGAATTATGGACCTCGGTCCAATCTTTACCATTGATACATCTTCCACTGTTACTGTTTACTTTCTGTAAACCACTATTACCTTCCACGCCATACAGTTAATCCTTTAATTTCAGCAAACCGGTGAGTTTGACAGCCTCACTGTTCGTTGGGGCAAAGTCTTGAGTTTGTGTTGTGTAGGTTTCCAGTTGCTAGCAACACATTTGAGTCATTTTGTTCCTTCTATTGGTTCGATAACCTTGGTTTTTTACTGAGGGAAATTTTGCGATGTGCTCATCATACCTTCCGCTTGGGGTCTCCCAACGAAGCGATCACGCACTCATCAATCGACAAGTGAACGACTACATCAACCACGAGAATTTGATCTCGTTAAACGCTTTGGATCTACGAGGGTTAGTACTGTACAAACTCGTTGCACCGATCTCGTAGATTAGATCTTGGCTTTTGTGTGTTCCCGCAATAGATTTTTTTGTTTTCCATGTTGCGAACCCCTACAGTGGTATCAGAGCCGACTCTATGCGTAGATCTGTTGCACGAGTAGAACACAATGGTTTTGTGGGCGTTTATGTTTTTGTTGTTGCTTGCTTTTTGTGTACTTAGCATCTTGCAGGATGGTGGGATGAAGCGGCCCGGGCTAACATTACATGTCATCGTACATGAGACTTGCTCCACGCTCAACGTGCAACTTGCATTGCACAAGTGGCTTTGCGGGTGTCTGTCTATCCCACCATAGTGAAGATTCAATTTATAACGGGCACTTGACAATACTTGTATCAAATTTGTGGTTCATGTTCGTAATTTATAACGGTTCTTATTCGAAAGCCCCAACCACGTAAAACATGCAAAGAAAATTAGTGGCGTCTAACTTGTTTTTGCAGGGCTTGTGCTGTGATGTGATATGGCCATGATGTGATTGTGATTATGTATGATGTATGCAATGATCTTTATTGTAAGTTGGCAACCGGCAGGAGCCTTATAGTTGTCTTTAAATTTTGTTTAAGACTTGCGTGTCTATTCATCAAAGTAGTGGTAATAGTTTCTCCTGGTGGAGGACAACCATGAAGCGGCGCCATTGACCTTGACGCCACGCCAGTGATGATGGAGATCATGTTCGTTCTTTGGAGATGGAGATCAAAGGCACAAGAAGAAAGGCCATATCATATCACATATTATGAATTGCATGTGATGTTAATCCTTTTTATGCATCTTGTATTTCTTAGATTGCAACGTTAGCATTATAAGATGATACCTCTCACTAAATATCAAGTAATAAAGTGTTCATCCTTAGTAGGCACCATTGCTAAGACTCGTCATTTTAAAGCACCACGGTGATGATCAGGTGTGATAGATTCTACGTGTGCATACAACGGGCGCAAGCTAGATTTGCACATGCGGATACTAAGGTTAAACTTGACGAGCCTAGCATGTACAGACATGGTCTCGAAACACGGAATACTAAAAGGTAAAGCATGAGTCATATGATTGATATGATGAACATGTTGATTGTTCGCCTTTGAAACTACATCATCTCTTGTGATGATCAGACTTGGTGTAGTGGATTTGGTTCGTGTGATCACTAAAATAATGCGAGGGATATTTTTTTTCATGGAAGTTCACCTAGTTAATTTAAGAATTAAATTTAAACTCAATTTATCATAAACTTAGTCTAAACTCTTTGTAAATATGTTGTAGATCATGGCGTCCCCTACCATCAATTTTAATGCGTTCCTAGAGAAAGAAAAGTTGAAAAAACAATGGAAGCAACTTCGCAGACTGGTTCCGCAACTTGACGATTGTCTTCAATGCTGGTCAGTTGACCTATGTGCTGGATGCACTTCTGGGTGACCCGCCTACAGATGATGATGCCGATGAGGTGAAAAATGTTTTCCTCACTCGGAAGAATCAATACTCCACAGTTCAGTGTGCCATCTTGTACGGTTTGGAATTGGATCTTCAGAAGCGGTTTGAGAACCGTGACCCTCATGATATTGTCCGTGAGCTCAAAATGATATTTGAGACTCATGCGGCTGTTGAAAGCTATAAAGCCTTCGAGAAGTTCTTTACCTGCAAGATGGAATAAGGCAGCTCCGTTAGTGAGCATGTGCTTAAGATGTCTGGGCATGCGAATAAACTCACATATTGGGAATAACGATTCCTAATTATTTGGGTATTCATCATGTCCTCCAATCAATGCCACCTAGTTACAAGAACTTCGTGATGAACTACAACATGCAGCGCATGGATAAGTCATTGCCTGAACTCTTCTCCATGTTGAAGTTTGCGGAAGTGGAGATCAAGAAAGAGCACCAAGTGTTGATGGTCAATAAGACCACCAATTTTAAGAAGTAAGGCAAGCCTAAGAAGAAGGGTAACTTCAAGAAGGGCGGCAAGAAAGCCTCCGTGCCTACAAAGAAACCAAGGCTGGTTCTAAGCCTGATACTGAGTGCTTTTACTGCAAGGGCGAAGGTCACTGGAAGCGGAATTGCCCCAAGTACCTGGCAGATCTAAAGAACGGAAACATAAAAAAGAAAGGTATATTTGATATACATGTTATTGATGTGTATCTTACTAGTAGTCATAGTAGTGTCTGGTATTTTATATTGGTTCGGTTGCTCATATTTGTAACTCGAAACAGGTGCTGCAGAATAAGCGAAGACTAGCGAGAGACGAGGTGACTATGCGCGTTGGAAATGGCTCCAAGGTTGATGTGATCGCTGTCGGCATGCTCCCTCTTCATCTACCATCGGGATTAGTTTTATACTTAAATAATTGTTATTTTGTTCTTATGCATATGTTAAGCATGAACATTATATCTTGATCTTGTTTATTCCGAGACAGTTACTTGTTTAAATCCGAGAATAATGGTTGCTCAATTTATATGAGTGATATCGTTTATGGTCATGCGCCTATGGTAGATGGTCTATTTTTATTGAATCTCGATAGTAGTGATACACATGTTCATAATATAGATGCTAAATGAATGAAATTGAATGATAATTCTACATACATGTGGCACTGTCATTTGGGTCACATTGGAGTGAAGCGTATAAAAAAATCCATTCCGATGGACTTCTTGAATCAATTGATTTTGAATCACTTGAAAGATGTGAAGCATGTCTGATGGGAAAAATGACTAATACTCCATTCTCTGGCATAATGGAGTGATCTATGGACTTATTGGAAATCATACATACCGATGTGTGTGGCCCAAGGAGTGTGGCATCGCGCAGTGGTTATCGTTATGTTCTTACTTTCACGAATGACTTGAGTAGATATGGGTATATCTATTTCATGAAACATAAGTCCGAAACTTTCGAGAAGTTTAAGGCATTTCAGAGTGAAGTAGAGAATCAACGTAACAAGAGGATTAAGTTTATACAATCTTATCATGGTGGTGAGTATCTAAGTTACGAGTTTGGCGAGCATTTAAAGAAATGCGGAATACTTTCACAATTGACACCATCACCATAGCATAATGGTGTGTCTGAACATCGTAATCGAACTCTCTTAGATATTGTTCGTTCTATGATGTCTCTTATATATTTACCGTTATTATTTTGGGTCATGAAAATCCGTTGAAATGACACCGTATGAATTGTGGTTGGGAATAAACCTAGGTTGTCGTTCCTTAAAGTTTGGGGTTGCGAAGCTTATGTAAATAAGTTATAGCCCAACAAGTTTGAACCCAAAGCGGAAAAATGTGTCTTCATAGGATACCCTAAAGAAACAATTGGGTATACCTTCTATCATAGATCTAAAGGCTGAGTTTTCGTTGCTAAGAATGGATCCTTTCTTGAGAAGGAGTTTCTCTCGAAGGAAGTGACTAGAAGGAAAATAGAACTCGACGAGGTTATCGAACCTTCTCTCGGATTTGAGAGTAACACAGCGCTAGAAGATGTTCATGTGCCTCCTGCACCAATAAGAGAGGAAGCTAATGATAATGATCATAAAACTTTGAACAAAGTTACTACGGAAACTCGCAGGTCGATGAGGACTCGTACCACTCCTGATTGGTATGATCCTGTTATGAATTTCATGTCGGTGGACAACATCGACGACCCTGTGACATATGAGGAAGCAATGATGAGGCCAGATTTCAAAAAATGGCATGAAGCCATGAAATTCGATATTGGATCCATGTACGAAAACCAAGTGTGGACTTTGGTGGACTTACCGCATGGCCGCAAGGCTATCGAGAACAAATGGATTTTCAAGAAGAAAACAGATATTGATGGTAATGTAACCATCTATAAAGCTCGACTTGTCGCGAAAGGGTTCCGACAAATTCAAGGAGTTGACTACGATGAGACTTTCACCGGTAGCAAAGCTAAAGTCTGTGAGGATTTTGTTAGCAATTGCTACATATTACGATTATGAGATATGGCAGATGGATGTCAAAATAGCGTTTCTCAATGGTGACATTTAATAAGAGTTGTATATGGTACAACCCAAAGGTTTTGTCGATCCTAAGATGCTAACAAGGTATGCAAAGTTTAACGGTCCATTTATGGATTGAAGCAAGCATCCCTGAGCTGGAATCAAAGTTTTGATAAGGTGATCAAAAGCTTTGGATTTATACACACTTATGGAGAAGCTTGTATTTACAAGAAAGTGAGTGGGAGCTCTATAGCATTCCTAGTACTATATGTACATGACATATTGTTAATTGGGAATGATATATAAATTCTTAAAAGTGTCAAAGACTATTTGAATAATAGTTTTTCAATGAAGGATCTTGGTGAAGTTGCATACATTTTAGGCACCAAGATTTATAGAGATGGATCAAGACGCTTATAAGCGCTTTCACAAAGTACATATTTGGAGAAGGTTCAAAATAGGTTTGGAATGGAAAAAAGCAAGAAAGGGTTCTTGCCCATGTTGCCCAATACGACCTTGAGTAAAAATCAAAGTCCAGCTACATCAGAAGATAGAGAGAGGATGAGCAAAAATCCCTATGCCTTAGCCATAGAATCTATCATGTATGCAATGTTGTGTACAAGGCTAGATATTGCATATGTTGTTAGTTTGACTAGCAGATATCAAAGTGTTTCAGGAGTAGATCACTGGATAGCGGTCAAAAATATTCTAAAGTACTTAAGAAGGACTAAGGATATGATTCTTTCTTATGGAGGTAACGAACAACTCGTTATAAATGGTTACATAGATGCTAGTTAGAACACAAATCCGAATGACTCTAAGTCTCAATCTAGATACGTATTTACTTTGAATGGTGCAGCAGTGAGATGGAGGATTTCTAAGCAAAGCGTTGTGGCGAGATCTTCAAATGAATCGGAATACATAGCTGCTTCGGAGGCTTCACAAGAGGCGATATGGATGAAGGAGTTCATTATGGAGCTTGGTGTGGTTCCTAGTGCGTTGGACCCAATAGCCATCTACTGTGACAACATGTGTGTCATAGCCAATGCACAGGAGACAAGGTCACACAAGAAGCTGAAGCATATCGAGCTACGTTTTCATGATATTCGTGAGCATGTCCAAGATGGTGACATAAATATTTGCAAAGTACACACATATCTGAATGTGGCAAATCCGTTGACTAAACCTATCCCTAGGGAAAAACATGACCAACACTAGAACACCATGGGTGTTAGGTACATCACAATGTAGTTTAGATTATTGACTCTAGTGCAAGTGGGAGACTGTTGGAGATATGCCCAAGAGGCAATAGTAAAATGGTTATTATTATATCTTTGTTTTTATGATAAATATTTACATCCCATGCTATAATTGTATTAACCAGAAACATCAATACTTGTGTGTTTTGTAAACATAAAAGAGTCCCTAGTAAGCCTCTTGTTAGACTAGATTGTTGATTAATAGATGGTCATGGTTTCCTGATCATGAACATAAGATGTTATTAATAACAAGATCATATCATTAGGAGAATGATGTAATGGACACACTCCTATAGTTAAGCGTAGCGTAAGATCAAGTAATTTAGAATTTGTTTGCTACAAGCTTTCAAATACATAGTAACCTAATCCTTCGACCATGAGATCATGTTAATCACCATCACCGGATGGATGATTTGATGACATCCAACACCACTTCATAACTAGCTGGTTATAAAGGTGGCATTAGGTATTCTGAAATTATGTGTTGATGCACATGGATCCAGAGTGGGATTTGTCCATCCATATGACGGATAGTTATACTCTGGGCCCTCTCGGTGGAATGTCATCCAATTGACTTGCAAGCATGTGACTAGGTCACAAGGGATGTCATATCTGTAGAGGACCGAACCCGATAAGGTACAAGTCCCTAGATAAAACAACTAGCACCCACGGTTAAGATGTAATATCAAGAAACAAACGTCATATTACATCACATATCCAGGAATAAAAATAGTTCATTACAACTTACATAGCTTATATGGTTATCTTATTACAAAGCAACGGATATAACTATAAAGCATGGAGTCATTCATCTTCATGTGTCACAGGAAAACATGTTGGTTGCAGACTCGTAATCAAACTTCACTATCATCAAGTAATCCTGCAACATGATAAGTGACAGCCACAAGGGTCAATACATTTGAATTGTATTGGCAAGTGATACCATATTGATATGGAGAACCTAACATCTACATGAATATATGGCTAAGTGGAGTTTTGGTTGGCCTTTGCAAAAAGTAAGTTTTGAAGGAAATATGCCCTAGAGGAAATCATAGAGATGATTATATTTCTTATGTATCCATGAGTTATTGTAATGTTCCTTGAATATCCATATCAGGCAACTTCTATTGATTGGCAATTATGTGAATTTTTTGTGAAACTCTTTACTTGTATGGTTATTTAATAGTTGTTCCTAGTCGGAGTTCATGTGAGGACACACGTGAATATTAGACTAGCACATCGATTGGTTGATGACTATGTTTCACAAGTAATAGACATGGAGATGTCAAACCAATGATGTGGACACATGTTATGAACATGGGGTTGAACTGACCCAACTTGAGACTGGCAATTAGACTTGCAGCTCTCTCTACACATCATGTACGTTTTGTCCTTAGACATGGGATTGTCGCATGTACTTGAGATGTGTATCGACCTACTTTGGGGCTATCAGACGCTACTCCGTAACTGGGTAGTTATAAAGGTAGCTTTCGGATTTGTCCTGAAGCATGTTGCAAGGTATGGTCAATCAATATGGGATTTGCCCCTCTCTACTTGAGAGAGATATCTCTGGGCCCCTCAAGTGATCGGATCCAGAAATGCATGGCCTTGTTGCATAAGGTTAAGAGTTAACCTAGTAAAGGGATTTCGAATCACAGTATCGAGAAAGGGAGGTCAGCTTGGAGGTAGACCAAATATCGTGAGGCAAAGGGAATGACATATAGTAAACCTTGTGATGGTTCGTCCGATATGATCTTTGTATGCGTTTAGGAGTTGGCACGTATTGCTAGAGGCCTCTACCAACTATTGACATAATAAGTGTATTCGTGTCATGTATATACGTATATGAACCTATAGGGTCACACACTTAAGGGGCTGAAAGCCTAATGAGGATTAGATTCGAATTAGACCAGGCTTAGGCTACTAATGGGCTGCTAATGTAGAAGCCCACTAGGGACGCCTATATAAGAGAGGGTGGGGCGAGCTGACCAGGGTTAGAACATTCCACCCAGCCGCCACTCCTCACGCCTGTTGCGCAGACGACCTAGCCTCAAGGCGTCGACGCCCACCCGTGACGTGTGGATACCTCGGAGGTGCTGCATCTGTGGCACTTGGACGAGCCTCACAAGGGGAGCTGCTCATGGGACGAGGACAAGAAGGAGACGTGGAACGTCCACACTGCCTCGACGCGCTTCATCAAGTTCCGCAACTGCGCGTCTAGTGGTAATCCCATGATTTATGACAACAGTAATCCTGGTTTACGCGGTAGAAATTTTTGATTTCCGCTAGTGTAGTGTAACATCCCAGCATTAGAGCCTAGAAACAAGTTGAACCCAGATGTGTGCATTGCATTCATGCATAGAAAATCCGAGTAATTTTCGCGCTTTTAAACAAAACTTGTCAAAGTGATTGAAGCTTCTTTTAGCTTGATGGAATTAAAGTAGATCATCAAGTTGACCGCGATAAGTTTCAATAAGACCTTTGTTAAATTCTCATTTAAGGAGAGATTTGATCTAAGGGTATATCAAAATATACCATAAGTTAAACCTTAATATAATGTGAATTATATTTGATCATTGGTGATCATCTTATAGTATTCATTATAACCACTCATAAATACCTAGTTAAAGATATAAAACTAATAATAAGAATGTAACCATTGTGTCTTAAATTCCATCTGCATACATTCTGAGAATCACAGTAACACTTAATCCTAAAACACTTTTGATGAGTTGGAGTTGGAAGGAGATTAAGTCAAGATCATCCACTATATGTATAGATATTCTTCTTTCTATAGAATTTTTATGGAACTTATCTCAATATCTGTTGTTCATCAATGTTGGATAATTCCCCATTGATTCACAACTTCTTTAACTATTAATCTTTGGTCTATTATTTGATCTTATCAGAACATCTATTCAAATCATCTAATGAGGGCATAGTCCATTAATAACCTTAATCCAATATAAGATACTAAGAAGATAATTTCTAGACAATAAAAGGTAGGATTGATAAAGCCCTGCTTAGCCAACTAAGAACTTCAATAATAAATGATTAAAGTATTATAATGGTAATGTTTTGGCCACCAACATGAAATGCTTATATTTAGTAAGGTAATACTGGTGGGTAGAACATGAGTGGAACCTTAGAAAATATATTCTAGTATTATTGCAATTATCCAGAAAATAAATCCTACAAAGAAAAGTTCAAAATATAAATCAAATTCAAATCTGAATAAGAAAAAAGAAAATTAGAAAAAGGTAAAACAAATAAAAACATTACCTGGCCATGGCCCAACACCCCTATACTTATCTGACGCCATATGCAGCCCACAAAAGCCTAGCACCAAGCCCAGCTCGTTTCCATCTGTGACTGACGAGTGGGGTCACGAGAGGACCGCGGGTTGAGAAGAAAGAAACGCCAGGGGGTTATGCGCAAAACAACATGTTGTCGTCACCGTCACGCACATAGGCAGCTCGCTGGCGGAGCTCGTCGCCGCCCGATGCCATCATCGTCGTCGTTGCGCCAAGATACTCGCCGCCGTTGCCAGGAGGGGATAAGAAGGCCACCGCGACGCATCGTCTCAATCCCTATCCCCAATCCCTCCTTATCCTCTCAGATACGAGCGAGACCGAACCCTAGCTCACCGAAGCTACTCCTCGCCATCGAACCACGCCTCCCCACACCATTCCGAGCCGTCATGGAGAAGCGCCAGCCTCCGTAGATCCTCTGGGTAGAAGCGTGCATAAAGGGGAGCACTGGAGCGGACGAATTTGATCATTTTACTTCGCGGCAGTTCGTCGGAATCCTCACCGGGAAGCTCGATTCTGGCCGCGCCTATCCTCGCCGACCACTCAATCATCATCAGGGTGAGTTCCTGAACTTCCCAGTAATGTTTAATCGTTGGATCTCGTTGTTAATCGTCGTTTCATCACATGCCACCCTCGGAGCTCGTCAGAGCTGAAGCTCCGATGACCATTCCCGAGCGGCGCTGCCACTATTCGGTTCAGTAGGTTGCGCTGATTCGAACTAGACCTAGTTAGCTTGCGGGGGTGCAATAGATCGTCGCCGGCGACCAACCCCCGGCGGCGGTGGTGGTACTGACGCCATCCTTGTGTCATGATCGCACCACGTCAGCTAGTTTGACTGGTCGTTGCTAACGTGGCAAGTGACGTGGCCCAGGGCCCATATGTCATTGACCGGGGTAGATAACCAATCGGTAACAAATGTAATTCTTTTAACCTGAGAGCTGAGGTGGACAATGGCCCACAGATCAGTGACTGGGGCTAGCTCTGTTCGTGGTGTAAAAAGTATTTTTCTGTTAGGAAATAAATAAAATGTTTAATCCAATTAATAATATTCCAGAAATCAAATAAATAATTAAATATTGTTTAATTAATAACTTTTGATTTATAATTCTTAAAAATATGTATAATATATGAAAATTTTCAGAAAAATAAAATCTACAACTTAAAACTATTATCAAATATTATTAGGATGATTATTTAAATAAATGTTATTTAATAAAGGTTTATAAGTAATAAAACTTTGATAAGTCATATTTTTAAAATGATAAATGTTAATAATATAAATAAAAAAATACAAATCTAACAGCCAAACAATTTCCGAGGCATGAGGCTCCTCTGAGGTGACCGTTGGTCGGCCTCTGGCTTTCGTCGGCGTCTCACCGGCAAAAGCTCTGGATGGATTCCTCGGGGGGTTGTTGGAAGATCACCTACTCTGGTGTGACCACGGGTGGTAAGTTTCTCGAAGGCTCTCTCGCTCTCTCGGTTGATTCTTGGCTGGTTCTTCTCAACGCCAAAGGCTCTCCCCTTGAGGGTAGATGTTTGGAAAATGGGGAGAATATCTCTATTGGATCTGTTTTGAGGTTCCCCTCTCATCTCTCTCGTGTTAATGATTCTATGGATCCTTCATATAGTTTTCTTGGTAGATCCCCTACCATCTCTGGAACAGATGAGGACACTAGTTTTAAATGGCATGCCCTTTGCTCCTCTTTGTCGTCGGATGATCTTGAGCCTTCTAAAGGATTTTTTATGCTTTTTCCTAGTTTTAAAAGGCTGGTGCTTCTCAACCACAAGGAGGTAGTGATTGATGCTAGATACTTGATTCAAGGTGAGGTTGTGGCCTCGGGTATTTCTATTGATCTTCAGGTGAAGAGGGTTGTCATCGGCGCACAGATTTTGCCCAGCTCTTTGGTTAAGAAGTTTTCCACCAATATTGAGAAGATTGTGCCAAAAACGCTGGATTTCACCAAGAACCTCCCTTCGGTGTGTGCTATCAAGGATGAATCTTTGAGTCGACCTGCCCTGGATTTTTCATTAGGGATGGATTTTGAGAAGAAGATTTTTGATAAATTCAGGCATCAAGTTAATTTCCTTGGTGATTTCAGAAAGAGACCTTTTTATCTGGTTTGTTCTTTTGGAAGAGCAAATTTTAAGTTGGATTTCCATACGGTTAGTCTTGCACTCCAAGCCTGCTTTGGTGGTCAGGCTTCTAAATTCCAAGTGAAGCTTTTGCAAGATAGAACTTTTCGTTTCTCGGTTGCTTCACGGGCGGTGGGTTTTGAAATCTACAATATTTCAAAGTTTTCATGTAATTCGTTTGTGATTCACGTCAACCTTTGGGGTAATGGGGGCCAAATTGGATTTATGAAGAAAAGGAGTTTTATAAAGAATCTGCAGGAGAATGGAAAGTTGTCACGTACAAAAAGGAAAATTCCAAAAAATCTCCTTCGTTGAAGCCTAGCAATAAAGGTGTTTCGGTTTTCCGTCGGCTCAAATTTCCAAATCCTGTTGCGGTTTCATCGCCTGTGTCTGCTGAACATAATAAGTGTGATTTCAAATCAAGCATTCATGACAGATCATATGCACAGGTGCTCGCTGATGGTGGTATTAAACCAGTTGTAACGCTGATCGGGGCATCAGGAGGCGCCAATCGCGCGGCATTTAAACTACCTGGTCTCATTCCCTTTCTGAAATTCCCTTCCTTCCCAAAATGCATTTGGCCCGACAATTCTTACAAGGGGTGGTTCAAGGCCCAGGAAATTACTCATTCTCGGCCCATCGTTCACAACAGTTTTCACGAGTTCACCATTTCTTTGCAAAAAACAACTGCCATTTCCCCTGTCTCATCAACTCCCCCATCTGCAGAAACCCCATTCCCCTCTTGCTCGTCGCCGGCGAAGAGTGTTGAAATGGCGAACATCCCGATTGATCTTGCTCCTTTCTTGCCGAATGGCTTCCAAGTTATGCAAGTGGCTGGGCGGAATCGTGTCAAAAGGGTGGTGGTGCCGCGGAGGTCGAGGTCGCATGAACAGTATGCTATTGCTACCATTAATCCCCTCCCCCTGGTCCAGTTCCGTTCTTGAATATTTGTGATGTCTTGGTTGATTTCCTCAACAATGAGGTTCGTGTTCACTTTCGAGATGTCCAGGCTTGTCCCTTTGGGTCTACTTATGTGAAGTTTCACCATGTCAGTGATCGGGACAGGCTCATTGCGGCTAGACCCATTCCGTTTCAAGATGTGCATGTTTCTTTCGTTAACCACAATGAGGGGGGAAACTGGAGGAGGGCTCAATTCAACAATGAATGTTGGGTGATGCTAGTTGGTCCTCCATTAGACCACTGGCATACTGAGGATCTGAATGCAGTTTTTGCTGATATTGGGAAAGTCCTTTTATGGGAGAGGGACCTGGACCAAAAAGGAAGGATTCTTGCGAAGATTTGTGTTAATGACCTGGTTGAAATCCCCAAGAGTGTAAGGTTTACCATTAGCGACTTGGTGGAGTCTGAATCCTAGACTTTTTCCCAACAAGGCTTGGAGCTCTGGGAAAGTTATTTTGCTCCTCATATTCAGAAGGGCACTTCCTCAAATGGCTCTCTCCAGTATGATATCCCTGTAAGTTGGTTTAACTTTATTACTCTCATGCTTTCTACCCCTGAGAAGTTTAATTGGGTCAAGAGCTTCCTTACTTCTCCTTTATGGGAAATTATTAAAGAGCCTATTGCCGAGGAGAATTCCATTTCTTTCATCATCCCTAATGAGAGCTTTTCCCAGATGGATCCTCCTTGTCTGGGCATTGAAGCTAAAATTTCTTCCTGCTCTCCCTCCACCCCTTCCAGAAAGAGAAAGGGAAAGGAGCCTCTTGTTGACACTGAGGTGAGAAGAAGCCCTAGAATTGTTGAACTGAATGGGGGTTTTAAAAGACATCTAAATTGCTTAATTGTTGATTGTCTGGTTTGTAATGTTGTTCCTCCATGCTTGAATCCTAAAGTGGTTAAAAATCTTGCTACCTCTTTCTGCAAGGTTCAGGATGGTGACCTGGAGAAGAGGTTTCTCAAGAAAGGGAAAGCCACTGAAGTGGCAGTAAAGGCTCCTCAAAAAGGCAACATCAAAGGAACTGGCTCATCAAGATTGAGCATTGGAGGCAAGAAGAAAGCTGGAGCTGCTGGTACCTGTGGACAACAATCCAAGAAGAAGCCCCCCTCTTAACTGTTTTTAATGTATCAAACTAAGTCTTTTGCTGGAGTCTTGTTGAATCCCTGTTCTGTGACCTGCTCTTGTGGTCTTTTCATGTGTTTGGTACTTGTTGTGGAATCTGTCAGTGGAGTTATGATATGGATTGCCTTTTGCCTATGTGGTTGTTGTTTCCTCCATTGGGTGATTACATTACTTATATCACCTCATCACTCTACATACATCTGGTTTCTTAATTGATAACAAAAGAATTTGGAAGATCTTGAACTGGAATATCAGGGGTATTAACTCTGAAAAAAATGGCTTCCTCTCAGAAATAAAATTGATGAGTCTGGCTATGACATTATTTGCCTTCAAGAAACTAAGAGAGAAGATTTTGACATCTCTTATATTAAAAAATTCTGCCCCCCCCCCCCAAATTTACCAATTTTGAATTTCTTCCTCCAGAGGAGCCTCTGGAGGTTTGATCACCATTTGGAATAGTTCTCTGTTCTCTGGACATCTTTCCTTTCACAATGAGTTCTCCATCTCCATCACCTTGACATCTCTCTTGTCCAATGAATCCTGGATCCTCACCAATATTTATGGGCCATGCTTACCTGAAAAAAAGGCAGACTTTTTGGACTGGTTTGGAAATATTGATATGCCTGATGATATGGACTGGCTCATTGTTGGTGACTTCAACTTCTGTAGACAGCCTTCTGATAGAAATAGATTGGGTCGGGATGTGAATGGTATGCTTCTCTTCAATGAAGCCATTAATAATTTGGGTCTCATAGAATTACCCCTTAAAGGTAGAAAATTTACTTGGAGTAACATGCAAAAAGAACCCCTTTTGGAAAGGTTGGACTGGTTCTTTACTTCTGCTTCCTGGACTCAGAGCTTTCCTTCAACTTTTGTTGCTCCTCTTACAAAACCTACCTCTGATCATTTTCCTTGTGTCATCTCCATTGGCACAATGATTCCCAAATCCCAGGTGTTCAGATTTGAAAATCATTGGGTGCATCATAAGGAATTTAAAGATATTGTTCAAAATGCCTAGAATATTCCTGTTGGCTTTCAGGATTCTGCAAAAAAAATCAATGCTAAATTCAAAAATGTGAGAAGGGGGCTGAAGCTCTGGGCAAAAAATCTGCCCTGCCTGAAATCACAAATCTGCAATGTTAATGCCACCATTGATCTTCTGGATGCCATGGAGGAAATGAGAACTCTTACTGTCCTAGAATGGAATCTCAGAGATCTCCTGAAGAATCTTATAATTTCTCTGTTACAAGATAAAAATACTTATTGGAAGCAGAGGGGGAAAATTAAATGGGTTAAGCTGGGTGATGAAAACACAAAATTCTTTCATTCCAAAGCTACCATAAGTTTCAGGCATAACTACATTTCCATGCTCAAAGATGATTCCAATGATGAGATTCATGATCATGATGGCAAAGCAGATCTCCTATGGAAAGCCTTTAAAGATAGATTGGGTACTTCTGATAAGCCTGAAATGCACTTCAATCTTAATGACTTGGCTGGGGAATGCTTAAGGCAAGAGGAAAAGGATGCTTTG
Source organism: Avena longiglumis (assembly GCA_030063025.1). Lineage (NCBI taxonomy): Eukaryota > Viridiplantae > Streptophyta > Magnoliopsida > Poales > Poaceae > Avena > Avena longiglumis. Next base: position 504,333,065 of record CP125977.1, read on the forward strand.
GAAAAACCTTTCTCTGATGAGGAGATTGAAGATGTAATTAAAGAACTTCCAAATGATAAATCCCCTGGCCCGGATGGTTTTAACAATGAATTCATGAAACAATGTTGGCCTATTATTAAGGATGATGTGAAACAACTCCTTGTGGATTTTTATGAGGGGCAAACTTCCTTGGAAAGTATTAATGCCTCTTTTATCACCCTCATTCCAAAAACTGAAGCTCCTCTGACACCTGCTGATTTTAGGCCTATTTATTTGCTAAACAGTGTCTTCAAGATTATAACCAAAATTCTGGCTAATAGACTACAAAAGTTCATCCTTAAACTTGTCCACAAGAATCAATATGGTTTCCTCAAACAAAGGTCTATTCAAGATTGTTTAGGTTGGGCATTTGAATTCCTTGACCAATGCCACAAGTCCAAAGAAGAAATTTTAATTCTCAAGCTTGACTTTGAAAAGGCTTTTGATAGAATTGAGCACTCTGCAATTATCAATATCCTCAAAGCCAAAGGTTTTGGTGATAAATGGATTTCTTGGATTCAGTTAATCTTTGGTTCAGCTTCCTCCTCTGTTCTATTAAATGGAGTGCCTGGGAAATTTTTTTTTTTGCAGAAGAGGGGTAAGACAAGGTGATCCTTTATCTCCTCTCCTGTTTGTCTTGGCTGCTGATCTTCTCCAAAGCATCCTCAATAAAGCAATGAATTTTGGTCTTCTTTCCCTTCCCATTGAAGGTGTGTTATGTCCTGATTTCCCTGTGGTGCAGTATGCCGATGACACTTTATTAATCCTTAAGGCTGACTCTGAGCAACTTTTGTGCCTCAAGGCTCTTCTTCATACTTTTGCACTCTCCACTGGACTCAAAGTTAATTATTCTAAATCTAGTATGATGCCAATTAACATGGACTCTGTGAGGCTTGACCACTTTGCCAATACTCTATCTTGCCTCCTTGGCTCATTGCCATTCGCCTACCTTGGACCGCCTTTAAGCATTAATAAGCCTGCAGTGGAACATTTCCTGCCTATTGTTCAGAGACTTGAGAGAAGGTTGTGTGGGATTGCTGATTTTCTTAATTATGGGGGGAAACTACAGTTAGTTAAATCTGTTTTATCTTCCCTTCCCATATATTACATGAGTTGTTTTGATCTTCCTGTCACTATTAAAGATCAGTTGATTAAGTATATGAGACAATGCCTATGGAGAAAGAAAACATCTAATGTTCAAGCTAGGGGTCAAGCTCTTGTTGCATGGAAGAAAGTTTGTCGACCTAAGAACCATGGGGGATTGGGGGTGCTTGACCTTAATGTTCAAAACTCTGCACTTCTTTTGAAGAATTTGGACAAATTTTACAATCACAAGGATATCCCATGGGTTCACCTTATCTGGAACACTTATTACTGTAATGGTAAACTTCCTGGAAGAAGTCTGGAGGGATCCTTTTGGTGGAAAGCTCATCTAAAATTGGTTGACATATTTAAAGGAATTGCAAAGTGCTCGGTGGGCGATGGAAAATCCAACCTTCTCTGGTCTGATATGTGGAATGATGGATGTCTGCAGCATAAGCTTCCTCATTCCTTTCCTATGCAAAAAACCCACACATCTCTGTCAACGAGTTTCTGCAGACAGATAATATTCAAGATCTTTTTTTTTCTCCCTCTGTCACAGCAAGCTTACCAGGAATATCAAAACCTTGAGCAAATTCTTAGTATTGGCATGCATGGGGAAGCTGACAACTAGAGTTACATTTGGGGCAGTAATTTTTCAGTCCAAAAGGCTTATTATCCTTTATCTGGTTACCAACCTGTACAGCCACATTTCTCCTGGTTGTGGAAGTCCTCTTATCAACGGCACAAATTCTTCTTCTGGCTCTTGCTTCTTGATAGGCTAAACACAAGAAACCTTCTGAAAAGGAAATGTTTTACTCTGGCTTCTTATGAATGTGTGTTTCATGGCTGCATCAGTGAAGAAACCATACTACACTTATTTTGGGACTATCCTTTTGCAAGAGCTTGCTGGGCTGAAATCTCACATGTCCAAGTGGCTGATCAAAATATTTTTGAAGCTTTAGCCAGTATTAAAAAAATCTTAAAGTCCCTTTTGCAATGGAAATTATTATGTTAGGAGCTTGGGGCATATGGATGTGCAGAAACAATGAAATCTTCAACAACAAGCATGCTTCGATTGAGGAATGGAGGGCTATTGTCGCCTAGGAATTAAGATGGGTCCTGCATAGAATTAAGAAAAAGAATTATCAGGGCCTCAAAGATTGGATTGAGAATAATTTAGACAGGAGATAGCTGCTTAGAATGTTATCCCTCTTTTGAGGTGGCCTGAACTTGTAAATACTTTTTTGTAACTCTCTATGCTATATAAAAAAATTGCAGTGGGGTGCTTTACCCTACTGTTTACCCTCAAAAAAATATAAATAAAATACTAAAAATCTTAGAAAAATAAGAATTCTAATTTAAAACTATAATCATGTATTATTAGTTCACTTAATTAAATATTTATTATTTATTAAGTAATAAGAAATATATATAAAAATCATATCCTATTATTTATTAATCACAAAAATAAATGTGATATACCAAAATGATCACAAAAATAATATCTACATAATAAAAATCTAATATTATACTTTTGAATTAAATAAAAATTCAAATATTTTAATAACTCAAATTTAAACCTAATTACTTCATTTATGATTCATATAAAGATCAATAAAACTTATTAATATTCCTATAATGAGTTAAATAAGTCTAATAAATAGTATTAGTCTCAAATATTATTAATCTAATGCCATAATGGTTTAAAACATTATAAATACTCTTATTTTAGAAGAATCCTCAACCTTAAATGAAGACTATCTCTAAAAAGAATTCCACTAATAATAAATCCCTCAAGAAAAACTTGTAAACAATCGAATATTTCCTAAACCATATTAAGTACCAAATTACAAAAACTACTACAACCTCATATAAATCCATGAGTAATTAAATAATATTATGTTGGGTTTATAAACTATACCCACTTGTCTACAAAAGATAAATGATATTACTCCATACTCACATCAAGAAACCATTACTCAAGTAACAAAATAAACATTCTTAAGTAACTTAAAGAACACATCTCAGATATACAAGATACCAATGTATAAGTACGATCCTTTCAAAACTATCTATACTTTAAAGTTAACTTTAGTCTACAGAATCTCAATTTAACACTATAAGAATTATTATATGTTTTATAGTTAACTTTGGTCTGAGATAGTTAAACTATAAAGCAACTCAATCCAAACCATGTGAGCAAACAAATGACATCAACCACCACTAACTAACTAACTAACTAACCACAAAGTTTGCTTAGACCTTAGAAGTGAAACCTTTTCTTCAAAGGTTATCCTTTTGCCATTTTTAAACAGAAACCTTTTATAAGTAATCCTAACTAGTATGTCATAAGTATGTACACTTTACTCCTACATATGCGTTGTTTACAACCACTCCTAAACTATAATAAAAGTACAACTACGAACTTTATCCTAAAGCATCAGACATTCCAAAGTAATCCCTTTCGGAATCTAAACCGTAGCACAACGTTATTCTCAAGATTTGCGCTTAGAACGTGCAACACGTTACTTATGCATAAAAGCATATTGCTTCTTTAAACATTAGTCCTTACCAGACCAATGATGCTGATTTCAGATTTTGGATCTTATACATTGACTCGAAGACCGTGAGTGCATAATCTTGCAATCACAAAAGGCAAGTTCACACTTGCTCATGTCCTTTGATTATTTTCTGTAAAGTATTTTACAAATCCAGTGTTGTCATCACCTGCATTTGAAAAAGGTCCAAAAACACTATTTTCATAATAATATGATTATAGGTTTATTACCATGAGGTAATAACCTACTATAAAAGTTCCGGTGGTAAAGGAACATATTACCTAGGACTTAACAACCAATGTCGCCAGTGATTCTTGCACCGATCACGCGTTAACCATGAGATTTGGAATGGGACAGAGAAGTCAGCTATATCTTCTTCCTCTCGCATGAAGCCGGATGTGCAGGTCATGGCTGTTATCCTCGTAGCGTGCATATTAATTGGTAATTGTAGAGGATATGCAGCATATGGGTGGGAACCCTCAACGTCCCACGATAGTTCTGGCATCTAACGGTTTGTACAAACCATTGTCGTAATCCATTATGTGGGCATGGTGTACATCAAGGAGGTATGCGGGGTCGTGAAGGGGGCAGTGATTGGCTTGGATCATCTTTTGGGCCCCACATCATGGAATTGTGGACGGGAATAAGCTGCCCGGTTGTGCAACAAAGAGTTGATCTCTCATGGGTAAAGTAAACGTACCTCTGCAGAGTGTAAGAACTGTAACTTGTTACTCCCTATTCCGGGAAGGAGCTGCGGACGTGGCGGGAAAGAAACCCCATGAAGGTTCTAGTAAACCCGTGAAGGCTGACGGACATAGCTTTTCAGAATAAAAGCAACCTTTTTAGAAATGTTTATGAAAACTTGCATCGCCTACGACCTACGATATGTGGCTGTAGTTATAGTGCATCAAACACTCCTTTTCTAGTGAATTTGCTGAGTACGCTCGTACTCAAAGTATCTTCTTAACCCTTGCTAGATTCTGAAGCCGGAGTAGACAACAATCACATTAAGTTATGCTCCAGGACTTATCTTGCTCAGCTAAAGATATTTTTTCAATAAAGACAAGGAAGACAACATATACCTCAAATCAAGTGAAGACGAAGTTACTAATTAGATAGTAATATAATCTCTAGCCAAAGAACCTATCTCTATAGTGCGTTGCAAAATCCGCAACACCAAAAACGTAGTTAAAATATTAGTTCTAGTAATATAATCGTTTTTGCGTTGTTTATCCTTGATTCTTCATCAGAAGTTCTTTCTCTATCTTAAACCTAGAGTATTCTCTGTATCTTATGTAAAGAGTGAGTTGTAACCTTTAGCCATGTATTGGACCGGCTGTGTTTCTGTTGTGCCATTCTGAGGGATGTAATACTAGTGAACGGTGTTTCATTGGTGTTATGTCCACGACTATAGTATACTACATCATGCAGTGGTATGCTGGGTCACCGCATGTAGCCTACCCGTATCCCTTCAAGTTTTCCCTATCCTTTGTAAAATAGTTTTTTTCTTTTTCATCAACATTTCATCAAACTTGGCACACTATATACACTCCATGTGCTTCCCTTGTTCACCCACAAAGTTTTAACTTAGAGAAATTAGAATGATGATATTGTTGAACTGCTTCACTATCTTGATGCTCAAAAGTTGTCCGTAACCGGGGACACAGCTAAGTACTTAGATTTATCCTCTCAAGAGGTGGTGCAATTTCCCCACAAGACTCGACATGCATCGAGACGAGACTTTTCAGAAGTAATCCCTCAGACCACCACGGGCGCGTTCCATCCTATCATCACTACCATCCTATGTCCGTATGGATGAGTTCTCGCAACTTAGTCGGTCAAGACAGAGCCCATATGCCATGTGGATGCACTAGAAGCTTCGCAATAAGAACGTATCCAATATCTTTGTCCCTGGGTCGTCGTCCAAAAGTGTGATACCTCAGGGTAAACCATAGACATGGGAGCTGGTTAACCACTCAACATAATCCATACAAGTCCCATTTCCACCCAGGTGTTTCATTAACATCAGTTGTTTTTATTAGTCCAAAAATACTTATATTTTCGTAAGACATCATATCATGTTTTCCACCCACGAATCTATACAGCAAGTCTAAGCATTCTAATCTTACGATGTCTCCTATCTTCAGGAAATACTACCAAGGTAGATACTATAGGAATAGCATAGCATAGCATAGTAATATACATAATAGTCCTATCATGCACACTACAAAAACATCACTAATGCGATATCGAAAAGATAGGACTTTTGATGACCAAAGTATCACTTGCCTTGATAGTAGAATATTTAGGTACTCTTCTTGATCTTACAAATATCACACTCCTCAAAGTCTACAACAATACAATCAAGCAAAAAAGCACACACTCAAAACTACAACACAAATCAACAAAACAATATAATGGAATGCATGCAAGCATGCAACAGGATCATTTTATTGAACAAGTTGTTCCAACAAGGTTCTAAACATTACAAACACCTACTCGTACTTTTTTATAAAGGTGGAATTCCAATTGGAATCATTTAAAGTATTTTTCTTTTATTAGAAAAGCTTTATTCAATGGGATACTTTCTACTGCAATCAAATTATATGTTTCATTTCAAATGTTAATGTTTATAGTCAGAGGGTTCAATATACAACCATTTTCAAAAGGATTCAATCAAAAATAATTTACACAACAATTTTTATACTCAAAATACTCCACAAAAGATTCTGTATAAAACATGATTTTAACCGACTCAAAAATACAAAATTATGGATTCATTATGTTCTTATCGTTTTTATGAATCCTATAGACATGTTATTTGATAAATTTGGATAAACGAAACTTAAACTATGATTTTTACAAGTTTCTAGATTCTTATGTCTAAAAATCCGAAAATAGACACAGCTGTGACAAATGACAGGTGTTGATTGGTGGATACCTCTTCATCTAAGTGAATTGATTTCGGCCATTGGATCAAGATCATGTGGCTCGGAAATGGAATAGAGAAAAAAACACAAAGCTCCATCACGTATGGGAATACATACTTGGGACAACTACCTGATACGATGAAGGTTCAGGAACCGGCGCTGAGGTACTTTTCCAGCTCTAGAAACACATGGAAGGGGTGGAGCTAGGCTGGCCTAGTCTAGTACCAGACTCTCGACAAACTCCCATGCTACAACAGCGATGTCGAGCGGGCCGCGGCGTCATCTAGTGTTTATCGTTGGCAACCTCCGGCTAAGAAATAGAACATAGCAAAGGCGTGAGAATATGTGCACGGCTACATGATTAATATGAATACATGAACGGCGCCTACTGTCCTTTTGTACCATCAGACTTTGACGAATGACGATAGTGTTGCAACACAGCCGGTGAAGACGGCAGATGCACGGCTTGCTTCGGCGGAGATTGTTTGGCGCCGTGAATGGCATGGCTTCGATGGCGACGCTGCCAACGGAGATGGATGGATACACCACCATGTCCTGGAGGTAGGCCACGGTGAGAAGAGTCTACTAGTAAAAGGAATCGAGAAACTAAACACCCTATGCGACGTAATCGTCCGATGAACTTACCAAAAATTCGCGCAAGACGTTGATAGTGCGGACTGCACATAGATCATCTGGGAAGGCTTGAGAATAAAAGTGAGGGAGGAGGTCTAGGCGCACAAAGTAACGCGCTTAGATAATTTTAGTATGGACAGAGGAAGGAGATTGGGAGGGCATGCCGACGGCCATTCGGAGCGCCGGTTCGATTTGGGAATTTAACACAGTAAAGTGGGGAACTAATGCCCTGAATGAGATGCCCATGTAATTTTGAGTAAAGTCCGTGTTGAAGTCGAGAAGAAACTGTGAGTACAATTGATTGGGGGAGGAAAGGAAAGCTACAGTCATTAGCGTTTCAGCTCTATACATGTATTCCTGAAGACATATGTGAACCGGGGGAGGAAGATGATTCGTTCGCACGGTCTTTAGTCGCCGGGTTAGTTGGGCCAAGAAATTCAGCCCAAGAATAAATAGTAAGGAAGAAAAAAAATATAGATAGATTAGGTCGAGATGGTGAGCTGACTCGGGAAGGAATTGGGCCGTGGCCGGCTGGGTCGTTATGGATCTTTTTTTTCCTGATAGTTTTCTTTTTATTTTTCCTGTTTTATTTTCTTTTATAGAATTTTTCTTTCAAATTCATTCAAATTTGAACTAGACTTTCTCAGAAATTTTAAAAAATATTATTTTTGGGTAGATTATTCTAAATAGAGCATATTGGCATTGTTTTTATAAATATAATTTGAACATGGCACATAAGCCTATATGTTTTTATTTCATTTTCTTAATTCTTTTTATGTATCTTGTATATTACATATCTTTCGATTTAAATCTCCAAAAATATCAAACAAGTTTGTAATTTTTTATAAAATAATTATTTATTATTATATATCATTTAAGTATACTTTCGTTTAATTACAAATTTCGTCCATGTCCATGGCTGCCTAGCTCCTGCAGTTCAGGAGCATGATGAACAAATCGGTTTGACTGGTTGCGTTTGCATATATATGGCCCAGAAATTCGGTTCAAAGAAAAATAAAGAGAAAAGAAAAAAATAAGAGAGAGGAGAGGGGAGGCCACGGTGGGCTTTGGGGGTTGATAACTTCCTTTTGACACGCCCAATAATGGTCGCTTGCTTTTTTTTAATTCTTTTTTAACTTTTGTTTTAGCGCTCCAAATTGATTCGAATTAAATCCTAAAAGATAATAAGATTCAAACTAGTCATTTAGGATCTTTATAAATACATTTGACTGAAATAATTTCATAAAAACTATCGTGTGCCTTTTGGCCTAACATGGCTAGTTAGGCAATATTTCAAAATAGTTTAGAGTTTTCTATATTGTCGCAATCACAAAGATAATATGTTCCTTTATAAACAATGAATAAGCATTTAATATATTTTCCACACTTTTTTATAATTTATAAATGGAAATGTTATGTTATTTCCCTCTCTTTTAAATCAAGTGCCGGGAAATAACTCGGTGTCCAAATATATAAAGTATTTAGGGTACAATAGGACATATTAATATATTCCTCCACCATAATTGGGGAATTAATTTCATTCCTCTTTTAAATATTTCAAATTTGGGTAAATTAGTATTTTTTAAAATTTGTTTGAGTAAATGCAACCAAGTCGGATAGTCATGTTTACCCGCTCTCGTATAATATATATCTTTTGATTTAAAACTCAAAATGGGTAAAATCAATTTGTAAAGTTGTATCAAATAATTATTTACCATTATTTATCATTTAAATAAACTTCTGGTCCATTAAATATAGATTTTTGCTATGGCTTTGCAATATTTTGTTTTTATCTTATATAAATCATAATTTTTTATCCATGACTCCAAATAGAGTGAAAACAATTCCCATGGTTTTGTAATATTTTTGTTTACCATTATATATTATTTAGGAATAATGTTGCTAAATTTTTATATGGAACATAGCCATAGTCCTATATTGAACTTGACGGTGATTTCTCTTATTAGTGTTTAGGTTTTAGGTTTATCAATTTTCCAGAGGTTTAAAATGCAAGTGCTTAATGATGATGATGCATGACATGTATTTGATTTTTTTTTGAAAACTTGTTTGTCACTTTCTCATCAAATTAATTTTTTTCTAAGTATGGTTTTGATGTTTCAATTTAGAAGCAAAAGTTTCTTTTCTCCCTAAATTTTATCCTTTATTTCTTTTGTTTGTTTGATTTTTTACATTTCAAAATTTGGAAATTTTTGTTATGTGATAGGCTACCACCCTTAAAAGTAATCTCGTCCCGAGATTCGGGAAGGCTAAAAAAATTGGGTTTTAAGACAACTGAGGTACTACCACCCTTAAAAGGAAATTTACTTGATTGCATCTTGAAAATTTACTTTGGCTTCATCAGTCTTGGTGGATATTGTATGTTTATGGTTATCATTGGGAGATTGAAAAATTCCATCCTTGAATTTTCATATGTTGAACTACAATTTAGATGTGGCATTGGACAGGGACATGACCAGTTCCTTCACATAGGAAACAGGTAACCTAAGATGTGGGGCATTCTCTAGAAGGATGGCTTCATGCACTGATTAGTATGCTCTTTATAAGTATCCTATGTCTCCATAGATTTTTCAGGCTTATGTTCTTGTCACAAGATCACCCTTGGTGTTATTGTTGTTATAGTCATTCTAAAGAGGGTTGTTGCTAATGTTGACCATTTGATTGGCCATCTTTTGACATAATTGATATTGGAATTCCAACACCTTTAGCATATTTGGGTATAATAACTTAGTGTTGTTGTGGTTGTTGGCTAAAAACTAGGTTGTCATTTGAGTCAACTTAGTTTGGGTTGCTAGTAGTTGCATTGTAATGGGCATCTCGAGGTTGATGTTGGAGTTGTGGTCTCTTGGAGAAGTCATCTTCTTGGGTTGGATTGGAATTAGAATAGACAAAAGATTTTTAGGGAAAGAATTCTATTCAGACACAATAGATCACACAAAGAAATATGCAAGCAATATCAAGCACACATTCATAACTCAATCGACAAGGTTAAAACATCACTTAGGGAAATAAAATATTATTTCATACTACATAAATGATCTAGAGTCGATTATTTAAACGAAACACTTAGTATGGTGGTCCAACTATAGGGTATCACTTGAAATCATTCTATATATCCTTCTCCCTAGCTACTACATAAGGAATGAGATCAAGGCGTCCTTGGAAGAAATTATTGCATCTTGGTCACATAGCACTAAGTCCATGTACTCAATGTTTTATCCTAAGTTGAGTTTCCTTAGTCTTATCTTCCTTGAATTCTTACCAAGTGTTGTGAATTCTATGCCTTAGTATTTCTCCAAGTTCTTTGATGGCTCTCCATGAATCACTACTTGCTTTGTCAAAGAATGACGTATGAAGTTCTGAGTTGGTGAACATCCAAAGTCCCATTGTCTTGTTATTGTCTTCCCTGATAGATTGTTGATGCTAGCCAAATGAATCAAGATAGTTCCACTTCCACGAGAAACAAAAACAAATATAACCTAGTAAAACCATAATAGATAAGTTTATCATCCTAAGGTCTTTCCAAATCTTCTCGCTCATATTATTTTCTACTAAACTTGAACTTCTCCATTTATCTTTTTATGACCCACAAGTATAGGGGATCACAACAGTCTTCGCGGGTAGTATTACCCAATTTATTGATTTGACACAAGGGGAGCCAAAGAATACTTGCAAGCCTTAACAACTGAGTTGTCAGTTTAGATGCATCTGGAAATAGTTCTTGCTCACAAAAGTTTATTAGTAGCAACAGTTTGGTAGTAGCAACAACAAAGCAACAGCAACAGTGAAACAGGAGAAATAGTAACAGTAACAGTAAACAATGGGATTCGAGTACGATAGGCATGGGAATGGATGGACGGGCGTTTCATGGACGAGTCTAAACATGTAACATCAAGATATAGGGCATTGCAGATAAATAATAACAAGCATCCAAGTACTAAACAATCCTAGGCATGTGCTCCATAAATAGTCATACGTGCTCGCAATGAGAACTTGCACAACATCTTACATCCGACCAGTGCAGCGGGGCCTCTAGGGAACTACTGGCAATTAAGGTGCTCCTTTTAATAGAGAACCGGAGCAAAGAATTAACACTCTATGAACACATGTGATCCTCACACCACAACCATCCCCTCCAGTTGTCCCAATTATTGTCACTTTGGGGCCTTTGGATCCGGACAATGATATGTGTACACAACTTGCAGATAATATCACAAACAATAATATCATAATAATTCAATAATAAGTTCAGATCTGAGATCATGGCACTCGGGCCCTAGTGACAAGCATTAAGCACAAAAAGTTGCAACAAAGTCAAATAGCACTAATAGCGATACTAGGCACTATGCCCTAACAGATCTTATTCAATTACATGATAGAACTCATCCAATCTCTACCATCCCCAAGCCTACAGCGGGGGATTATTCACTCATGGATGAGGGAAACATTGATGGTTGATGGAGATGCGTTGGTGATGACGATGTCGATGATCCTCTCCAAATTCCTTGTCCCGGAAGGGTGCCAGAACGGAGTTTCTGGATCCGAATATTGGTTTCTGGTGGCGGCGGCGGAGCAGAACTCTTTCTGGAAAACTATCGAACCCCCCCCCCTCGTTTTTAGGTTGAAAGGCCACTTATAGGTGTAGAGGGAGGCCGAGGGGGTGCCTGGAGTGGCTGCACCCCCCAGGCGCGGCCAATGGTGGGCCTGCCCCTAGCATGGGTGTGGGCCCCCCAGGACCCTTCTCCGTCTCGTCTTCTGGATCCGTGGATATTCTGGTGAAATATAATTTTTGGCATATTTTCTGGGATTTTTCCTGATAGTTGATTTTCTGCACAAAAACAAGACACCAAGGTAATTCTGCTGAAAACAGTGTTAGTCCGTGTTAGTTGTATCCAAATCACACAAGTTTAGAGGAGAAACAATAGCAAAGTGTTCGAGAAAGTAGATACGTTTTGGACGTATCACTTGTCTTCTCTTCTTGATCCTGGAATGCCTTGTCCTTCTCCTTGAGTTGGACGAGTATTTCATCATTTCCTAAGTAGTTGGTTGCTCACATCACCAAAAATATCCTAAATAAAATTTCTAAGTCCTAGAACTATTGAAGCACAAGTATTCCTTCTGAACTTCACTTGAATTCTTTTGATGATGGAGGTAGGTAGATCCAACATGTTGACGATGTCGAGAAGTCCAATTCCTAGCAGGTGGTATTGAAGTCCATGGTGATGGTAAAGCTAAAGTCCTTATCTATGTTGAAGATGAAGTCCTTCGTAATGTTGAAGTCCTTTGTGATGCTGAAGCTAAAGTCCTTTGTGATGTTTAAGTCCTTAGTCATGTCATAGTTGAAGTCCTTAGCGATGATGAAGCCGAAGTCCTTAGTGATGATGACGTTGAAGTCCTTAGTCATAAAGTTGAAAAGAAAGAGAGATGTAGAAACAAAACAGAATACTAAGGAAAAAAATTACAAGATTGTTCATAAATAACTTAGCACAAATGCAACTCCTGTTATTCCAAGGGGTTATCCAAATCCTAGGGTTACGAACCTATAGGCAACACAGTGCTCTGATACCATCTGTAGCGGACCAAACCCGATAAGGTACAAGTCCCTGTGTTTATAGTGCTAGTCCCTGGATCGAATAGCTAGCACTCACAGTTAAGATGTAATATCAAGAAACAAAGGTCATATTACATCACATATCCAGGAATAAAAATAGTTCATTACAACTTACATAGCTTATATGGCTATCTTATTACAAAGTAGCGGATATAACTATAAAGCATGGAGTCCTTCATCTTCATGTGCCACAGTCAAACATGTTGGTTGCAGACTCGTAATCCCTACTCATCAAACTTCACTATCATCAAGTAATCATGCAACATGATAAGTTACAGCCACATGGGTCAATATATTTGAATTGTATTGGAAAGTGATACCATATTGATATGGAGAACCTAACATCTATATGAATATATGGCTAAGTGGAGTTTTGGTTGGCCTTTGCATAAAGTAAGTTTTCCCTATCCTTTGCAAAATATTTTCTTTTTCATCATCACTTCATCAAACTTGGCACACTGGATACACTCCATGTGCTTCCCTTGTTCACCCACAAAGTTTTAACTTGGAGAAATTAGAATGATGAGATTCTTGAACTACGTCACTGTCTTGATGCTCAAAAGTTGTCCTTAACCGGGGACACGGCTAAGTACTTAGATTTATCCTCTCAAGAGGTGGTGCAATTTCCCCACAAGACTCGACATGCATCGAGACGAGACTTTTCAGAAGCAATCCCTCAGACCACCACGGGCGCGTTCCATCCTATCATCACTACCACCCTATGTCCGTATGGATGAGTTCTCACAACTTAGTCGGTCAAGACAGAGCCCATATGCCATGTGGATGCACTAGAAGCTTCGCAATAAGAACGTATCCAATATCTTTGTCCCTGGGTGGCCGTCCAAAAGTGTGATACCTCAGGGTAAACCATAGACATGGGCGCTAGTTAACCACTCAACATAATCCATACAAGTCCCATTTCCACCCAGGTGTTTCATTAACATCAGTTGTTTTTATTAGTCCAAAAATACTTATATTTTCATAAGACATCATATCATGTTTTCCACCCACGAATCTATATAGCAAGTATAAGCATTCTAATCTTATGATGTCTCCTATTTTCAGGAAATACTACCAAGGTAGATACTATAGGAATAGCATAGCATAGTAATATACATAATAGTCCTATCATGCACACTACAAAAACATCACTAATGCGATATAGAAAAGATAGGACTTTTGATGACCAAAGTATCACTTGCCTTGATAGTATAATATTTAGGTACTCTTCTTGATCTTACAAATATCACACTCCTCAAAGTCTACAACAATACAATCAAGCAAAAAAGCACACACTCAAAACTACAACAGAAATCAACAAAACAATATAATGGAATGCATGCAAGCATGCAACAAGATCATTTTATTGAACAAGTTGTTCCAACAAGGTTCTGAACATTACAAACACCTACTCGTACTTCTTTATAAAGGTGGAATTCCAATTGGAATCATTTAAAGTATTTTTCTTTTATTAGAAAAGCTTTATTCAATGGGATACTTTCTACTGCAATCAAATTATATGTTTCATTTCAAATGTTAATGTTTATAGTCAGAGGTTTCAATATACAACCATTTTCAAAAGGATTCAATCAAAAATAATTTATACAACAATTTTTATACTCAAAATACTCCACAAAAGATTTTGTATAAAACATGATTTTAACCGACTCAAAAATACAAAATTATGGATTCATTGTGTTCTTATCGTTTTTGTGAATCCTATAGACATGTTATTTGCTAAATTTGGATAAACGAAACTTAAACTATGATTTTTACAAGTTTCTAGATTCTTATGTCTAAAAATCCGAAAATAGACACAGCTGTGACAAATGACAGGTGATGATTGGTGGATACCTCTTCATCTAAGTGAATTGATTTCAGCCATTGGATCAAGATCATGTGGCTCGTAAATGGAATGGAGAAAAAAACACAAAGCTCCATCACATATGGGAATACAGACTTGGGACAGCTACCTGATACGATGAAGGTTCAGGAACCAGCGCAGAGGTACTTTTCCGGCTTTGGAAACACATAAAAGGGGTGGAGCTAGGCTGACCTAGTATGGTACCAGACTCTCGACGAACTTCCATGCTATAACAGCGACGTCAAGCGGGTGGTGTTTATCGTTGGCAACCTCCGGCTAAGAAACAGAACATAGCGAAGGCGTGAGAATATGCGCACGGCTATAGGATTAATATGAATACATGAACGGGGCCTAGTGTCCTTTTGTACCATCAGAATTTGACGAATGACGATAGTGTTGCGACACGGCTGGTGAAGATGACAGATGCACAGCTTGCTCTGACGGAGATCGTTTGGCGTCGTGAATGGCATGGCTTCGATGGCGACGCTGCCAACGGTGATGGATAGGTACACCACCATGTCCTGCAGGTAGGCGACGGTGAGAAGAGTCTACTGGTAAGAGGAATCGAGAAACTAAACACCGTATGTGACGTAATCGTCCGATGAACTCACCAAAAATTCGCGCAAGACGTTGATAGTACAGACTGCACAGAGATCATCTAGGAAAGGCTTGAGAATGAAAGTGAGGGAGGAGGGCGCACGAAGTAACACGCTAAGATAATTTTAGTATGGACAGAGGAGGGAGATCGGGAGGAGGGCGCACGAAGTAACACGCTCAGATAATTTTAGTATGGACAGAGGAGGGAGATCGGGAGGGCATGCCGATGAGTGGCATTCGGAGCGCCGGTTTGATTTAGAAATTTAACATAGTAAAGTGGGGAATTAATGCCCTGAATGAGATACCCATGTAATTTGAAGTAAAGTTCGTGTTGAAGTCGAGAAGAAACTGTCTGTACAATTGATTTGGGAGGAGAGGAAAGCTACAACCATACCTGGAGGAGGAAGATGATTCGTTCGCACGGATTTCAGTCGCCGGGTTAGTTGAGCCAAGAAATTCAGCCCAAGAATAAATAGTAAGGAAGAAAAAAATATAGAGAGATCGGGTCGAGATGGTCGGCGTGCTCGGGAAGGAATTGGGACGTGGCCGGCTGGGTCATTACGACTCTTCTTTTCCTGGTCATTTTCTTTTTCCTTTTGCTGTTTTATTTTCTTTTATAGAATTCTCCTAAATAGAGCATATTCGCATTGTCTTTATAAATATAATTTGAACATGGCACATAAGCCTACATGTTTTTATTTCATTTTCTTAATTCTTTTTATGTATATTGTATATTATATATCTTTCGATTTAAATCTCCAAAAATAATCAAACAAGTTTGTAATTTTTTATAAAATAATTATTTATTATTATATATATTTAAGTATACTTTTGGCTCGATGTTAAACTAGATATAAGAGATACCGACGATCAAACCTCAGATAAGTAAAGTATCATGTGACAAAGGGATTCAGTATCATATGTAAATGGTTCATTAGATCATAATGTAATTGTAGAATATGTGGGAGCCATGATGGATTTTCAGATTCCTCTAATGGTTATTGATTCGAGAGGTGTCTCGATCATGTCTACATAGTTTACGAACCGTAGGGAGACACACTTAAGGATTCGATGTTGTTTAGTAGATACGAAATATGAGTTGGAGACCGAATGTTGTTCGAAGTCTCAGATTGGATCCAGGACATCACGAGGATATCCAGAATGGTCTGGAGAATGAGATTCGTATAAGGAAATTCAATTTCCTGGGTCCGGTAATATTTTCGGTGTTTTGACCTGAAGCTTCTAGAAAGTTCTGAAAGGTTCACCACCCTGGAAGGGGTGATGACCCACAAGTATAGAGGATCGCAACGGTCTTCGAGGGTAGTATTACCCAATTTATTGATTCGACACAAGGGGAGCCAAAGAATACTTGCAAGCCTTAACAAATGAGTTGTCAATTCAGCTGCACCTAGAAATAGTTCTTGCTCACAGAAGTTTATCAGTAGCAACAATTTTGTAGTATCAATAGCAAAGTAACAACATCAGTAAAACAAGAGCAATAGTAGAAGTAGTAGCAAATAGTAGGATATGAGCGCGGTAGGCATAGGGATGGATGGACGGGCGTTGCATGGACAAGTCTAAACATGTAACTTTAAGATCTAGGGCAATTGCAGATAAATAAGATAAATCATCCAAGTACTAAACAATCATAGGCATGTGCTCCATATATAGTCATACGTGCTCGAAATGAGAACTTGCACAACATATTTTGTCCTGCCAGCCCGTTGCAGGGGGCCTCAAGGGAACTACTGGCAATTAAGGTGCTCCTTTTAATAGAGCATCGGAGCAAAGCATTAACACTCCGTGAACACATGTGATCCTCACATCACAGCCATCCCCTCAGGTTGTCCCAATTTCTGTCACTTCGGGGCCTTTGGATCCGTACAATGACATGTGGACACAACTTGCACATAAGATCACAAACAATACTATCATAATGAATCAATAATAAGTCCAGATCTAAGATCATGGCACTTGGACCCTAGTGACAAGCATTAAGCATAAAAATTTGCAACAAAGTCAAATAGCACTAATAGAGATACTAGGCACCATGCCCTAACAATCTTATTCGATTACATGATAGAACTCATCCAATCCCTACCATCCCCATAACCTACAATAGGGGATTACTCACTCATGGATGAGGGAAACATGGATGGTTGATGGAGAAGCGTTGTTGATGACGATGGCGATGATCCTCTCCAAATTCCCTATCTCGGCAGGGTGCGAGATCGGAGTTTCTGGTTCCGAATCACGGTTTCTGGTGGTGGCGGCGCAGCGGAACTCTTTCTGGAAAAACGTCGAACCCCCCTTGGTTTTTAGGTCAAGAGGCAACTTATAGGCGAAGAGGGAGGCCGAGGGGGTGCCTGGGGTAGCCACACCCCCTCCAGGCGCGACGTGGGCCCACCCGCGCGGCAGGGGGTGTGGGCCCCTCATGCCTCCACTACGTCTTGTATTGTGGCTCTGTGAGTCTTCTCGTGAAATAGGATTTTTGGCATATTTTCCGGGATTTTTCCTGATAGTTGATTTTCTGCATAAAAACTAGACACCAAGGTAATTCTGCTGAAAACAGCGTCAGTCTGTGTTAGTTGTATCCAAATCACACAAGTTTAGAGGAGAAATAATAGCAAAAGTATTCAGGAAAGTAGATAAGTTTTGGATGTATCAACTCCCCCCAAGCTTAGCTTATTGATTGTACTCAAGCAATTTAGTTGAAAACTTAATGCGATAAAAGAACTTTCACGAACACATTTGCTTCATATGATATAAATATTCTCAGCACAGGAGTAGATACTTAGACAATTCATAATAGGAAGTCTGCAACAAAGTCTACTCAATAGTCATTATAAGCTATGAAGAGATTCTAACTCAATAATAATAAGTAACACGAAACATAAACATAAGCAACATTGCAATGCTCATAATAAGGTATGATAGAGTGATAACTCGCTTGCCTTTGTTTGTAGAGCACAAAATAAATGCCAAGGCACCTCTGAAGTTCACGTGAAGACTAGAAGTAAAGATATCAAAGATACAAGCATCAAAGCCATGACATAATTAACCAAGTTTTGAGACAAGCACATTGCACTAAGAATGACAACTATGCTCTCAAGAAGATGCTCGTAGAATAAATGGTGACTCAACAAGGAAGTGAAAAGGGTTTTGAAAAGTTTGAAAGGCTCCCAAATGCTGAAAGTATGATACTCATTAGCTTTGAGCTCTCATTGCCCCTATCATAAGCATCTTTTGATTATTAAGGTGAAAGTGAGGTCCAATATGAGTTATATGCTTGACAGACCATAAACTGTAAATCTCATATCCCTTGAGTACGAGGGCCGCTCCTCATGCTACTCAACTTTAGTTACCGGTAAGTTCTTGTCATAGTAAATACATGCATATCATAGAGAATCGCCAACGGGGTACCCCTTGCATATGATACAAGATCTATCCCATAATCAAAATGACAAGGCAAGCAGGCAATGAGCATCTCAACAATCTTTTTATTTGCTATTTGCATAGGTTTTTATTGAGGATGCTTCACAAATTGCTCATTATGGTTATGCTGCAAGTTTCCACCATGATTAGGCATGGCTTAGGCTAGCGGCCCAGGCGTTTCTCTAACACATATATATAACTCCATGAACTCACAAGCTCCCCTTTTATTTCACACCGAAGACATCCACAAACAAAAGAGCATGATATCAACTGGATATATATCCATAAGTGTTGAAAGCGATCCCCGTGATAGCACGGTTCTGCTAACTCCCAGCCTATAATTTGCAAGCATATAACTTTCATGGACAGTCACAATTGTTTAGGTTTATTAAGTGCAAGAAATAAAGTGTGGCATCAAGTTAGTGAGAGCTTTACTAACTAACTTTCTCAAAACAGTCAAACATTTTATTTGGAAGAAAATAAGGCATATTGAACATGCACTGAATAGCAAATGATGCTAGTAGGTAGGTATGGTGGACACTCTTGGCAATATTGGTTTTGGGGAGTTGGATGCACAAGTAGAGCTCATACTCAGTGCAGGTGAATGCTAGCAATAGAGAGGGAGAGACAAACGAGAGAGCAATAACTGTCATAATCATGCTTGCTGCAAAACATGACTAATTATGGCATGAAAACGATACAAAAACTCTGAGGCAAAATAAATCATCGAGGCTTACTGACTATTGCTTAGTCATATGCATGTGTGAGCATGTGCCAAGTCGATTCATATGAAACATTCATAGGATGATACCACAATATCATACCAAGTTATGAATAGAACACTGCAAGCAAACATTCATATGACACGCTACAGACTATTAGCAAGCTGGAGCTAATCATAAGAGAGCAAGAACTACTAAGCATCCATAAATAACATACACCTTACATGAACAGACTAAGCATGCTCACCATGATGAGTATATGTACAAAAATGAAAACAAATAGAGTTCGTTACCATCCTCTTACCACGCCTCAAGTTGTCTTAATCTTCATTATTGCCCTTCACTTGTGTGACTTGAATAATAACATGAAACCAAACTCCACTGAGGACCGATGAACCCTGCAAAGAACTTCACAAAACCAAACAAGAACAACAAATATTTTTGGTGTTTTCGATTTTGTAAAGCAAGAAAACAAAGCAAAAACAAACAAAGAAAAATATTTTGGGATTTTCTTTAAGGAAAACCAAAGCTAAAAAGCAAAGAAATAAACCAAGAGAAACAATGATTTTTTTTTGGTATTTTTGTGTTTTGGGAAAGCAGAAACAAAAACCAAAAAGAAAGCAAAACATGGATATACAAAGAACCGACGGAACATGATATATAGATGAGTGTGATGTCGGTATACCTCCCCCCAAGCTTAGAATTTTTTCCTAAGTGGGTCTCAATAGCGCGGGTAGTAGCCCCAAGATGGTGGGTCATCATATGAATGATCATGATCAGGCCCTCGCGATGAAGAAGAAGACGCGCCCCAATCATAGGAGGGTTGTTGGTATGAAGACTCCCCCGTGTTGGAGGGCTGAACCGAATCATCTTCAGCATCCTTTCCGACATTCTCCTCTTGCTGGGAGAGCTCCGCCACGTATGTGTCAAACTCTTCCTTCGTGAGCGACCATCCTTGCCTGTCATCAAAATTAAACGAAGCAGGTGCAGGCAAATAAACTACTTACTCAGTCCTACCCCCTCTCCAAACATGCTTGACAAAGGATAACTCAAACGGTAAACTTATCACAGTAGCCCAAGAAGAAACAAAATTATGCTGAACCATGGAATCAAGATCAAGTATCTCTATGGGGAATCGATAATCTGAATGGTGAGGCTCTAAACCATGGAAAGATAGTAATCTAGAGGCAATGAGACCTCCGCAAATTCCACCCTTCTCGCGGTTAGTGGTAAGACGATAATCTATCAAAGCACCCGGGTTATAAGATCTATCCCTATTCAAAGCAGTTGAGATAAAAGCTATATCAAAAGAAGATAACTTTCTAGCAAGAACACACTTGGTAATGAAATAGGCAAAATATCTAATAGATGGGAACTAAATGTTCCGAATTTTACGACTTTCCTTCGAGAAGTCGAAACCTTGGCAAATTTCAACATATAAATCCATAAGTAACTTAGGCCTCTCCTTGATCTTCTCACAAGATCCCCAATGAGGCACTCTAATAGCTGCACAAAAATCAGTAAAAGGCAGGTCGATAGCTAGATTGTAGATTTTATAATGGACCATGGGATTAGACGAGGACCAAGTAAACCGGAAGTCCTGCACCACAGCCATGGTTAGCTTAACATACTGATATGGTTCTTCTTCAACAAAGTATTCCAACCCTGCGTTAGTAATCATAGTCTAGAAATCCTGGAAGATTCCCATGGCTCTTATAAATTTAGGGCATGGATATATGGAAGGGAAGACTCCTTCCTCACGATGGACTTTCATTGGCTCGGGTACCATCAAATCATATTGGTTTAGTGGGTATGCTGACGAGGTTTGATCTCATCAATGCCCATTGTTATGGACTTGGGTTTTGGAGAAGATGGGGATGCTGGAGATCGTGGCACGGTTAGCAAACAAGCAACACGGGGACACAAGGTTTACCTGAGTTCAGGGCCTTGAGGAAAACCCTACTCCTGCTTGTCTGCTCTTGATTACGGCGGAACCGAAGGTTACAGGGGTGCGCAGATGCAATCTGGCGTGGAGGTGTGTATGCGAAAGTATGAGTCGAAAGTCTAGGTCGTGCCATCCTGGCCTTTATATAGACTTAGGCAGGTCTTGGGCATAGTCCTAGTCGGTTACAAGTTCTAGGGTTTTACCCCTTTGAATTTCCTATCTATGCTAGTCTTGCTCTCCAAGGATCCGAAGGCGTCATGGGCCTTGGCCACCCGAAAATCGTCATGGGCTGACGTATATCTGTCGTGGCCTTCCTTGGGCTGGACCAGGTATGCTGAGACCATGTACCCGTAGGGTATAACCATGTCATATGCACTCATCTTGCTTTCTGAAATTTTTAGACAAAAATCAAACCAAGTGATTTCCAAGTTGATAAATGATGAGAAACTACTATAGGAACTTGCTAGAGGGCTAAACATGCATCAAAATGAAATCTCTAAGAATAGAACAAACATGCAATCTCACACAATCTGACACCTATAGCAGCAAAATACTCAAGATACAATCTACCAATCACAAATCTAATTGGACAAGTGGAGGAGGCACATACCAAGGAGCAATCCCTCCAAAAATCAGCAACAAAGATGGGCTGAGCAAGGAGATTGAAAATCGGGAGCAAGAACAGCAGGAACTCGAGCTTGAGAAATTTTTCCGGCGTTTTTCAGGAGAGAGAAAGAAGTGGCTGGGAGGACACAAATTTGAGGGCCACAGGTGGGTCCCACCCAGGCCAGGCCGCGCCACCAGGGGGTGTGTTGGCCTGGTGGGTCCCCATGGGCCACTCCAAGTGTCCCTCTGCCCCTCTTTTCGAGGAAAAATTTAATATGAATTTTCTGAAATTTTTCGGGAAACTTTATTTTTGGCCAATTTTCAGGGTATGAAAATTGATTTTCTTGCAGAAAATATTTTTTAGAAGAAGCAAAAAGCAAACAAGAACCAAAACTACAGAAGTTCTAAGACACTCTAACAAGCAAACAACTATCAAAACTAAAGCTAACAAGAGAAAAGGCAAAGACTAGGAAGGAGAAAAATAAAAGTGAGCAAGTATAACCATTGTGAAAACATTGTTTTGTTCATTAAAATCCCTTTGTTAACAAGGTTGATCAAGTCTTGTTACCAAAACAATCTTATATGAAACAAAACTTTGCATTCCACAAAGTGATTATGTTACCTCAAACTTGATAGCAATAGTCCCAATCATAATAGTTTCAAAACTTTCTTGTGGAATGGGACAATATATTTCTCCAACCTTGATGCTCTCAATATTTTCAATGGAATTCAGGCAATAGCTCTTATCAATCTTCTTGGGGAAATAGACAGTATGCTCTTTGTCATTAATATTAAAAGTTACTTTTTCTTGATTACAATTGATGATAGCACCTACAGTATTAAAAAAAGGTCTCCCAAGAATAATAGACATATTATCATATTCAGGCATCTCAAGCACAACAAAATCAGTTAAGACCAAGCAATTATGAGCCACTTGAACAGGAACATCCTCACATATACCAACAGGAATAGTAGTAGACTTATCAGCCATTTGCAAAGATATATCAGTTGGTATCAACTTTTCTAGCTAGAGTCTCTTGTAGAGAGAAAAAGGCATAACACTAACTCTAGCTCCCAAATCACACAAAGCAGTTCTAACATAATTATTTTTAATGGAGCAAGGAATAGTTGGAATACCTGGATCACCAAGTTTCTTTGGAACCTTACCATTGAAGGAATAATTAGCAAGCAAAGTAGAAATTTCCTTATTAGGAATCTTCCTTTTATTAGAGACAATATCCTTCATATACTTTGAATAAGGAGGCAACTTAATAACATCAGTGAAAGGAATTTGCAAAAATAAAGGTTTCATCCACTCACAAAACTTGTTACAGTGTTCTTCCTCCTTTGACTTGTGTTTCTTATTAGGAAAAGGCATAGGTTTCTACACCCAAGGTTCTCTCTCACTACCATTTTTATTAGCAATAAAATATTCCTTAGTGTACCTAGTGTTCTTAGTGTGCTTCTCAGGTTCTTCCTCAACTTCCTCCTTGTCAGGAGCATCATTTTTATCACCACTTTCAGTTTTAGCATCAGAGATAGATATACTATTAGGATCTACAGCAGGTTCAGAGGGTTCCTCAACTATTTTATGTTTCTTTTTCTTTCTCTTACAAGGACTACCACTACTTTCACCTTGTTGAGAATCCTGCTCAATTATTTTAGGGTGTCCTTCATGATATAAAGGATCTTGAGTAGTTATACCACTCCTAGTTCTAATTCCATAAGCATGTTTATCTCCTAAGGCATTAACTACCATATCTTTTTGTACCTTAGCAAGTTGATCAATTTGAGCTTGAACCATTTGAAAGTGTTTACAAAGCATTTTAATATCATTAGCAGTTCTTTCCACAATATCATTCAACTCATTAATAGCTCTAGAGTTTTCCAATAAATGATCCTAAACTTGTTTATTAAAATTACCTTGTTTAACAATAAATGTGTCAAGTTCCTCTAAGAATTGATCAGGAGGCTTACCATAGGGAATATCACTTTCATCAAAGTGGAGAGAGTGTACCTCAATAGTATATGAGTGGAGAATGGGCTTACATAATTATTCAATAGGAGGTAGATTCTTCAAATCTTCAGCTCTAATACCTTTCTCCTTAAGACATTTCTTTAGCTTCTTTCATCACTTCATCATTTAATGCAATAACTCCCCGCTTCTTTGGTGTTAGTATTGGAACTGGTTCAGGCACAACTGGTTCAGGAGCAATAGGCTCAGGTGTATTTAGTTAAGTTGAAGTCCAATCATCATAATTCTTGCTTATTTTAGTCATTAATTCTTCAACATATGTAGGAGTTCTTTTCCTGTAAACACAATCAGCAAAACTATCTAGGTATGTCCTAGAATCATCAGTCAGCCCATTATAATAAATATGAAGAAGCTCATTTTTAGGCAATGGACATCAAGGATGTGCATGAATCAAGGCACAGAACCTTGTCCATGACTCAGGCAATTTCTCTTCTTCTCCCTGTTTAAAATCAAAAAAAGTCTCTGCAAAGCAGCATGTCTAGCACTAAGAGGAAAATATTTCTGGAAGAAAGAAGCAATCAAACAATCAGGACTATCAATGGATCCAGGAGGTAATCTATTAAACCAAGCCTTAGCTTCTTCTTTTTTTAGTGAAAAAGCGAAGATCTTTGTAACAAAGTACTTGCACATATTAAAATCATCAGAGAATAAAGCACTCATAGTGGAAAGCTCATTCATATGTGCCACGGCACTCTCACTCTCAGTCTCACAAAAAGGTTCTTTCTCAACAATGTCTAAATAAGATAAATCAAGAGAGAAATCATAATCTTCATCTTTAATATCTATGGGGAAGGTGGGAAACTTAGGACCAGAGGACAGTTTATGAATAATGTTACGTCTCTCAAGGAGACTCTTAATGGCACTAGCACCATGTGTGTTTCGGCACTCTTCAATAAATTCATTAGTCAACTCAATGTAATCATCATTAATATCATATCTCTCCCTAGACTCAGGTGAGCTAACAGGTGTAATAGTGTCTTCACTAGGAGTTTTAGTATTTCCTAAAGTAGCCATAGTAGCATCTAGGAAAGGACCTAATAAACCACTCGCATCAAGCACAGTAGAAGTAACATCATGAGTATCATAAGCAGTTTCAGTTCAGAAGTAGTAGCAGTGTGTGTAGCATGTGTATGTGGTGGTGGTGTAACAAACTTACTTATAACAGACGGTGAATCAAGCACATCATAGGTGTTTAGGACTATACCTCTTCTTGTAGTGGATGGTAAAATAGGAAACTTTCCATCACGAGACTTCCCCATGATGAAAGGAGTAGTAGTGAACAATAATAGATCCAAGTAAACTTACAAATAAAGCTATGCTCCCCGGCAACGGCGCCAGAAAATAGTCTTTATGACCCACAAGTATAGAGGATCGCAACGGTCTTCGAGGGTAGTATTACCCAATTTATTGATTCGACACAAGGGGAGCCAAAGAATACTTGCAAGCCTTAACAAATGAGTTGTCAATTCAGCTGCACCTAGAAATAGTTCTTGCTCACAGAAGTTTATCAGTAGCAACAATTTTGTAGTAGCAATAGCAAAGTAACAACATCAGTAAAACAAGAGCAATAGTAACAGTAGTAGCAAACAGTAGGATATGAGCGCGGTAGGCATAGGGATGGATGGACGGGCGTTGCATGAACAAGTCTAAACATGTAACTTCAAGATCTAGGGTAATTGCAGATAAATAAGATAAAACATCCAAGTACAAAACAATCATAGGCATGTACTCTATATATAGTCATACGTGCTCGCAATAAGAATTTGCACAACATCTTTTGTCCTGCCATCCCATTGCAGCGGGGCCTCAAGGGAACTACTGGCAATTAAGGTGCTCCTTTTAATAGAGCACCGGAGCAAAGCATTAACACTCCATGAACACATGTGATCCTCACATCACAGCTATCCCCTCAGGTTGTCCCAATTTTTGTCACTTTGGGGCCTTTGGATCCGAACAATGATATGTGTACACAACTTGCAGATAAGATCACAAATAATACTATCATACTGAATCAATAATAAGTTCAGATCTGAGATCATGGCACTCAGGCCCTAGTGATAAGCATTAAGCATAACAAGTTGCAACAAAGTCAAATAGCACTAATAGAGATACTGGGCACCATGCCCTAACAATCTTATTCGATTACATGATAGAACTCATCCAATCCCTACCATCCCCATAGCCTATAGCGGGGGATTACTCACTCATGGATGAGGGAAACATGGATGGTTGATGGAGAGGCGTTGTTGATGATGATGGTGATGATCCTCTCCAAATTCCCCATCCCGGCAGGGTGCCAGAACGGAGTTTCTGGTTCCGAATCGCGGTTTCTGGTGGTGGTGGCGTAGCGGAACTCTTTCTAGAAAAACGACGAATCCCCCTCGATTTTTAGGTCAAGAGGCAACTTATAGGCGAAGAGGGAGGTCGAGGGGGTGCCTGGGGCAGCCACACCCCCTCCAGGCGCGACCTAGGACCACCCACGCGGTAGGGGGTGTGGGCCCCTCAGGCCTCCACTCCGTCTCGTATTGTGGCTCCGTGAGTCTTCTGGTGAAATGGGATTTTTGGCATATTTTCCGGGATTTTTCCTGATAGTTGATTTTCTGCACAAAAACTAGACACCAAGGTAATTCTGCTGAAAAGGCGTCAGTCCGTGTTAGTTGTATCCAAATCACACAAGTTTAGAGGAGAAACAATAGCAAAAGTGTTCAGGAAAGTAGATACGTTTTGGATGTTTCAAGGGGGTACTTGGAATGCACCATACCCTAATGGGGTAGGAGCATGGACCACTAGGTCAAGTCGGCCAAGGACAAGGAAGAGAGAAACAAACTCTAGTTTGAATGGTCAAATCATAGTTTGAAAAGTCAAATCCTAGTTTGAAAGTCAAAGTCCTAGTGGAGGAAGGAAAGGAAACCTTGAGGGAAAAGGTTTCCCTTTCCCTCCCTATGTCGCTGGCCAAGAGGACTTGGGGGAGGACTCGACCAGGGCTAGGAACCCTGGCCGCCGCCCCTCCACCCATAAGGAGGGGTGGGGGCGCCCCCTTGTCCCTCACCAAAACCCTAGCCGCCAGGTGCCTCCCTCTCTCCTCCATACATCTGCTCCGGCTTAGGCGAAGCCCTGCAGTAATCACTTCTCCACCACCACCACCACACCGTCGTGCCGTTGGGATTTCGTGTAGATCTACAACCTCTGCTTCCCTGCTAGAACAAGAGATAGGAAGGTCCTCATCGACTACCGTACGTGTGACCGACTGCAGAAGCGATGCCGAAGTCGGAAGGATCGTCTACACGATATTGAGATCGGCAAATGAACGACTACATCAACCACGAGAATCCGATGTCGTTAAACGTTTTGGATCTACGAGGGTTAGTACTCTACAAACTCGTTGCACCAATCTCGTAGA
This sequence comes from Avena longiglumis, assembly GCA_030063025.1. Lineage (NCBI taxonomy): Eukaryota > Viridiplantae > Streptophyta > Magnoliopsida > Poales > Poaceae > Avena > Avena longiglumis. Next base: position 504,360,520 of record CP125977.1, read on the forward strand.
TTAGATCTTGGATTTTGTGTGTTTCCGCGATAGAAAAGTTTTGTTTTCCATGTTGTGAATCACTACAGCGGCATCCGGGGTAATAAATATGTCTCAACTCTACACCCATACTGACGACTACCTTCAGGGTGATGCCTTAGAGTTAATAGCAAAGTGTGTTGGTCGATCCTTCAAATCAGGAGTTTTTTCTTCTCGTTGTTCTTTAGGTATGGCAAGGTCAGTTTCTCAGTATGTCGTTTGCATTCGTTGTTACTCGCGACGAAACGGGTGGTTGGAACAAGGTGGTTTCATAGCAAGGATGTTGGTCCAGAGATGCTGGATCTATTGATATTCTCCGACTTCATCGATAGGGGCGGTAGATCTTGGTTCAAGACAATATAGAGACGTATCTCGATCGATGTGTCAAGAGACGTTTCTCTGTTCATCGACTCGGCCTTCCTGATGATGATTTTTTTTTGAATTTTGCAATGGTGGAGGCTCAATGTCCTTTCCGAGGTGCGTCTTGATGGCGCTGGAGTTGGATGGCGGCCACTAACTTTGGTGGTTGAAGAACCTTAGAAATTGTTTTGTATTTCTTGATCTTTTAGGATTTTATCTATAAAGTTTTGAAGATAATTAGGTTTTTCTTTTAGTTTTCATGTGTTGCTTCTTATATATAATTTGATTTCCGATTAGTGAAATACGTGGGTGATATGAGTAGTAGTACTATTTTGTGCAAATGGCATCTACGCAATGCAAATGGCGTCTATGCGTGCAGTACACAGCGAAATACACATCTGACAACACTCATCGTCGTGACAGAAGATCTGAGCTTAGCGTGCATCGTCCGAGCCTCCGAGGCTCCTTCCCCATCTCAGATCGATCTCAAGACCTCGACTGAACCCAGCACCTCTCTTCTCTCTCCGGTCTCCGGTCTCCGGCCAGGCCACCAACATGGCCCAATCCCCACTCCAAACCCTACCCTTCCTCCTCCTCCTCCTCCCCCTCCTACTCCTCTTGATTGCCCCCGCCATCACGGCGGCCACGTTCTCCGGCCTCGACGCCTTCCTCGCCTCGTCCGCCGCGCGCGACCCCTCGGCCACCAACGACACCTTCGACTCTCTCCCCGCCAGCCTGCGCCGCGCGCTCTCCGTCCCGTCCCCGATCCTCCCGTCCCGCCTCCTTTCCCTCTCCGCCGCCGTCCCCGTCAACGTTCGCCTCGTCGGCTCCTCCTTCCCGGCCTCCTCCGCCCGCCTCCTCCCTTCCTACGTCTCCTCCGCCGTCTCCTCCGCGCCCTTCCTCTCCAGCCGCAGCCCGCACCGCCTCGCGCTCTCCCACAACATCCACCTCGACGTCGCCGGCCCCGCCGCGTCCTCCAAGCTCGCGACCCGGGCCGCGGCCGCCGTCCGCGCCCACCTCGATGCGTCCCCCGCGCCCTTCCACGCCACCGCCCTCTCCTCCGTGCCTTACTCGCTCGTCGACGACCTGGTCGCTGAAGACTACCGAGCGCTCGTCGGCTCGTCCTCCGCCCCAGCCGTCTACATCTACCTGCTCGACCTCGGGCAGCAGCCTCGGCCCTACGCCTACACCGCGGCCCCAGGCTCCGCGGATGCCCACTCGCCCGGGTTCTCCCGCTGCCTCGCCCCTCTCTGGGCCGGCAAGGAGCGCTACATTTGGATCGACCTCGGCGCAGGTCCCGTGGACTACGGGCCGGCGCTGTCCGGTGACGGCGTCCTCCCTCGTGGTGAGTTCCATCCTCTCGCCGCTCTCCACGGCCGATTCAAGTCAGAGAAAGCGATCGTCGCGGATCTAGCCTCACTGGTTCTCAGTGCTTACAAGTCGTTGCTAGTGCCGTCCCTCAGAACCCCAGTGCATTACGAGAGCTCTTTGCTCATTCGATTTGTTCACATCCATGGCGACGACAAAGATCCCGCCGGACTTGATTGGGGTTCAATCGAACAGTCGATTCGGGATGGAGATCTGCCCTATGCCGGGCAGAGCTTGAAGTTTGATTTTCACAGTGTCAAGTACTCGGAGTGCCCGATCTGCTCATTTGTGATTGCTCGCTCAACACACTCGTTTACATCCAGGTTCCTGTTTGAGAATTACACGATGATAGTGAGCGAGTACTTGGACTCGAAGCGGATGAGGCAGGTGCTGTCGGACTCATCGGAGGAGATGCACCGTGTGGCTGGGGTTCAGGATAACGATGAGTATGACAAGGTTGTGCCAGTTTATGTGTTTGATTTGGATTACGACAAGCTTCTCATGCTGGATAGGTACCACCAGGCGGTAGCTTTCCGGGATATGGTTGTTGCTGTCAGGACAAGGAGCTCGCAAACGGTCAGTGATTACAGCTGTAATGGTAGGCATGTGATTACAATGACTAGGAACCTTGAGCGTCCGATCATCAGCTCAGTTCTGCAGACCATGTTTGGTGTGTCACCTACACACCAGTCATGGAGCCCCGAGCACAATGCCACAGTCGTTGATTATACTTGGAGCACCGGACATACACCATTTGGGCCGTTCTCAGAGACCAAATCACTGTCTTTTGTGCAGAAAGATGCGGCCCGTAGGAATGTTCTTCTTACCAGCCTGAACTACACAATCACCAGTACAGTTGAGATTCTGGAGTCACTGGCTGGCCATGGTGGGGAGAATATACTCCTTAGAAAGAAAAGGCATGTTGAGTTCATTCAAAGGTGGAATCTGCTCACTTACAAGTTGGAGAAGGTGGTGTCAGCCATGTCCCGCCTGGATTACAACAAGGCAATGCACGTTTTGAGATCTTCAGACCATGATATGTATGCCATTTACACGTTGGTTTATCAGGCTTCTCAGGAGCTGGAGGCCTCACTGGTTTGCTTCAAAGATCCACCGTTCCCATGGTTATTAGTTTCCATGTCTGGAGTTTTCGTATTTGGTTTCTTCTATGTGTACTCTAAGAGGGATAAGTTGTTTAGGAGCAAAAGGAAGCAGTTCTGAGTTCTGACAGCAGTTTTGTTGGTGGATACTGTTTGAAAGGTTTTATCCTGATGATACTGTAGTTGACAGCTGTCAGGAAGTTGCGTCCTTGCATATTACATGCAGCTGTTACTCGACACTGGGAATGATGCATCTTGTTCCAACAAGATAAACTTGTAAGAGGTACTCTTAGAGTCTAGATTATTTAAGGGAAGCAACGTTTCCACTAGTCTTGTAAGTTTAATGTGCCTGAATTGCCCTTCATGCATAATATTGATCTAGATTTTGCGGACACATGTATATGTCTTATCTTCCTGACTAGCACATGCCGCCTATCATATTCGATGTGTGCACCCTATTCTCATGTCTAATTTCTGGATAAAAAGTTTCTACAGTTCCAATAGTATAACTACAGATTGTCTGATGTTCTTTTGGTATTCTGTTTTTAGCGATCATTTTACTTTGCGAAATTTGGTTGTCATAGTATGAGTTATTGGATTACAAGACTATTTCTTTGAGAACTATTGTACAGTAACTACAACTATTATTGCCTTCAATCCTTCATGGTGTTTGTGTTACATGGGAGGAAATCCTTCTGCTCTTATTTAAGCTGATGTCCTGGTTAAATTTCCTAAAGTTGTTGATAGGCCAAACTTGTTTGAAAATGCTGGACTCTCTTTGGTCCACTCATAGATTTCCCTGTTCTCCTGTTAATGCTGCCACTTTATTAGCAACCCTAGTCTCCTTATGATGTTTTCAAGTTAATTCCATTGACACAACTCACGCTTGTATGTCTTATCTTGTTGACTAGCACGTGCCTATCATATATTCGATATGTCCATACTATTCTCATGTCTAATTTCTAGATAAAAACATCCTACAGTTTCAATAGTATAACTACAGAATGTCTGATGTTCTTTTGGCATTCTGCTTTTAGTGATCAATTTACTTTGAGAAATTCCATTGTCATATGAGTTATTGGATTACAAGACTATTTTTTGAGAACTATTGTAACTACAACTAGTGCCTTCAATCCTTCATGGTCTTTGCGTTACACGGGGAGGAAATCCTTCCGCTCTTATTTAAGCTGATGTCCTGGTTAAATTTCCAAAAGTGGCGTCGGCGCAAAACCAGAAAGCTGTGCAGCAGATAGGTCAACGGGAGCACCACATAAAGGAAACGAAATTACGGGAGCAAGAAAAATGAAGTTAACAAACCGTCTTTTTATTTTAAAAGATTAAGTGCATGGTAAGCTAGCGATTTCCAGTGCGAATGTACTTACTATACTCCTGCTTAAGGCTGAGAATATTACAAGAAATGTAACTAAAAAATTCTTACAACAAATAATTTGCTGAGTAGAAGAAAGGTCATGCAAATATTTGAAATAGCAAAAGCCAGACAAATAGGTTTCACCTGTAAGAAAATTAAACATAAGCAATCCTCTCAACAGGGATATCAACACCATGAAGTTCTCAAAAGATCTTCAATAATTTCAAATTCATCACATGACAAAAGTGTGATGACAAAAGAGCAGATAGCGCTGAATGAAAACATATGCTAATGCACATCCTAAGTATTGGTAACCCTTTGTATCTCCGTTACGTGCTATACAGTAAATTATTTGCGGTTGATAACATATGAATTGCTAAATTCACCTTACATTGAACAGGATTAAAAAAGGGCAAGACAGCTCTGATTTAAGCTTCTCCCCTTCCTTACCTGATGACCAAAGGTTACCGAGACTAATTGAGCAGACAAGCCAGTAACAGCAAATAAACAGCCTAGAGAAAAGGAGAACGAATATAAATCCCACACATCTACAGTACCATATGTTGGGAAAAACACAAGCGTTGAACGCTGAACAGAAGGAAAACGCACATGGACAGTGCCTGTATCGCTGAGGTTGCAAGAATCACAACTTTGATATAGTGTAGTACATGTATGTCAGAATCATCCTGATCCCACGTTTATAGATATTATTGCCCACAAGATGACTATCACACTACAGCAAGGCTCCATCTCTTGTTCTGGATGGACTACAAGGTGGAGAGGCAGTGCAGTCTGAGACACTGGGTTATATGCGGACCTGGCACTGCCCAGGTGTGATAGGACTGCACCCAGAAGAAAAAATGCCGTTCCCAGGTCCGAATGACAAGACACTGGAACATGCCCACAAGGAATGGCCCCTCTACGCAGCAATCACTTTAGCAGCTTCACGCTTTGCGCTAAACTCCAACTCCTCTGCTGTGAAGGGAAGTGGCTTTGTCGGGGCAGGTAGTCGGCCGATGCTATCCACCTTATCCCGTTGCTTGGGTGGAGGCCTCGCCGCTTTTGGTACAAGGCGGCCCTTCTTTGCAAACCACTCTGGTTTCAGAAGTGCTCTGAACCCAAGCTTGTTATAGTACACCAATCTTACGGTTCCACCAGCTGCTTCAACTGCAGCTTTTGCCCTCGCGGTCGCCCTTGATACCTGCCAGTTTACATTCATGTAAGGGTGTTTGTGAATTCAGACAACATGATGTAAATAATAGCGTTTGAAGGGCGAAAATTTGGACCATATTATCATTTCTGCCACTATGACCGACCAAATACTCAGTTTTGCCATTTGACCGATCAAAACTCCAATTTTGCCACTACTCCGTTACAACACTTCTCAATTTTGCCATTCCGTTATCTTTTCACCGTTAGTCTATAATCAGTTTTTCCATTTCAGGTTTTCCACCCCTTTCTCTTTAGAGTTAATTTCATTTTTGACCCCCTAATTTTACATTTTTGACAATATTTACCCTACATAACATAAAGTACTTTCATTTACCCATTCAGTGAAACTTGTGACAGGTTTTTTTACCTATTCTATGACATGTGACCTCGGCATATCTCATCAGTGTCGTTCAGGAATTGTATTTGTGGTTCTGTCACCGCCATATGCCAAGGCTAATCAGTTTAATGAGTGGTAAAATAAGCAGCAATGCTAAGAGAGATTTGGTGCAGTATCTGCTCATGTTCGCCACACTGACCAACAATGCTAAGAGAGATGACAGAATGAAAAAATTAATCATGTTAGATAAAAAATAAATAGAAAAGGGATGGAGAAACTAGAATGGCAAAAATGATTGTAGACTAACGGTGGAAATATGACGGAATGGCAAAATTGAGGAGTGTTGTAACTGAGTAGTGGCAAAATTGGAGTTTTGATCGGTCAAATGGCAAAACTAAGTATTGGGTCGGTCATAGTGGCACAAATGATAAAAACCTATAAAGTATCATTGTATCAAATCTAATACATAGCAGCAATATTGAGAACTGACCTAGTATGTGTACCATTCAATTAAGTTGAAAGTAGTACCTCTTAATAATCAAGGCAACATACTTCTACTTGAAATGTATTTGCGAGAAAATCATGCTGCTTTTTTTGTCAACTGGCATCACAATAACATACTTAAATGAACCGATATTCATACAAAAGGAAAGAAGCACTTGCTATATTGAAAGTTGAACTACCACTACAAAGTAGTGACTATTTGTATTCAGCACAATTGCAAGCGATGGACAGGCATGCAAATAAATAACAAGAAAAACTCCTGTGTATCAGTTTAATAGATAAATGACACTACAGGACAGATAAATCTACATGTTCAAATTTTGTGTCATCGCAAGAAACATGAATAGGAACAGAAGCCTCGGAGGCAAAGGCCAGACATAAACGTCGGACTCCAAAAAACATGTGTTATTCCAAACACTAAGGGCTTGAAATGAACAAGAATCTATATATGCTTGTGATTATTTATAAGATTCAACTAATTCAAATTTGATTATGCTTGCCTCCAGGTGAATTGGCCATTTGATTTCTTCTGCACCACGGCCCATTAACCGAATTCCATCCTTTATTTGCTTACCAATGGCAGATGTATCCTGGTAAAGCACGAAGAGAAGTTGATGTTTTAAAGAAGAGAACAGAAACATAGCTAGTTGAACGAAATGATTGTAAGTACCTTCAGTGTCTTCATTGTGATCAATTCAGAGGAGTCAATTTTTCCAGCATTGATGAGCTTCGCAATTTTCCCCAGTCCACAGGGCTGACCACAGGAAAGACAAATAACATCACATAGTGTTAATGTACCATTAGCAAATCAAAATTTGAACTTGAAGCATATACAAAGTAATAGTCAAGTGGTTGTACAAGTTCTAGAATGAACAACCAGTTGCCAAAAAAAAACAAATTCCGCCTTTATCTCATACTCCCTCCCTTTCAAAATATAAGATGTTTTAGTTTTGTGAAGCAAATGTATCTAGACTTCTTTTAGTATGTAGGTTCACTCATGTTTGGAGTGAATCTAGACACTAAAAAAGTCTAGATGCATTTTCTTCACAAAACTAAAACATCTTATATTTTAAAACGGAGGGAGTAGATGTTAAAGTGTTAAACATAGAAAGAAATTCCAGAAAATAGGAATATTGCACAAAAAGCTGCTTCTCAGCTAAGCAAGCTGAACTCAACCAGCAGTCATTATACGACTTAACAGTAAATCAGTTTTTAGTAGTAAATACCTTCTGAAGGACTTGCCAACATATCATAGATGATTCATTAGATTGCAAAATTGATGCTTTACTAGGTCATATTCTAGAGGTTATGTAACATGATACAACTATATAATATAAGAATAGGCATGTCCTGTTTGTGAATTATGATGAATGAAAACCAAAGTTTCTAACAAGTAAAGAACATTCTTGCATTTTCTGTTAATGACAAGGACACGTGAAGGTTTTGCTTGTTCCATGAAAAGACATTCTCACAGTGCTCTTTGCAATCTAATCTAATACTCCCTCCATCTCAAAATAGATGTCGCAGGTTTATCAAAATTTGGATGAATCTATATACTAAGTAGTGTCTAGATTCATCCAAATTTTGACAATCTGCGACATCTATTTCGAGACGGAGGGAGTACTTAACATTAAAAAAAATGTAACCCTGCTATATATAATACTACTTCTTTGCTACCTGCATAGTGCATACACGCACAAAGTCCGGTTTTCTTGCATACTAAGATGGCTGCTGACCACCTAATAACATAAACTTTTATATACCCATGCTCCTAACAGATCACATAATGTGTAAACTTTAAATATAAGCTCTGGCCACCAGCCCAAACAAATATCAACCATAGATCTTGTCCAACCAATAGTTTACACTGAAATAGAACTGTACAGTATCAGTGCACATCCCCGTCAATGAGTAGCAGCAGTGTCCGATTAGCGACAGCACTTCAGGTCTTCCACAGATCCACCAATTTAAAGGAAAATTTGGAAATCAATTCAACACACAAGCCACATATCTTGGCAATTGCTGTGGATCCACCATTGCTTACATGCTCCACCGACTAGAAGATGATATAAGAAATTGGGAAGTATGATGAGATTGTTCACATTAAGCCACGTTTTTTATGCTGCAAGTTCATGCTGCACTGAGTTATCTTGGCATAACCATTTTCCTGAAGCTCATAAGTTTTTAAAATTGGCCACTGCCAGGTAAAAATCTACTATCCCAGAGGCTCAGGTCAAAAGATTTCTTCATGCACCTGCATTTCCTATAAGTTCGAGTGCCTATTCATAACACATATTAAGCTACACCGACCCTGCCTTTGACATCTCACGTCACATTGTTGTACAGTGAGAAACAAAATGCCCTAGTGCTAGCCTAAGAGCTACCACTCCAAGTAGCACAATAGTAAGTTTGGCCAGAAATTCCTTCGGGCCTAATTGAGGAGCGTCTAGGAAGGGAACAAGATCCTTAACACGGGAACAACTCGGAATAAGTGGCAGCAAAGTAAAAGTATGTGAACTCCTTGAACAGAACACAGGTCAAGCACCTTACGTGCAAGAAGGTTGTCCCATAAAGCCTCTTATCATCCAATCAAAGCAACATTCAATTCAAGGAGACAACTGGAGCACATACACGGAATCAAGAATGGAATCTAGGTTCGCGAACCAACAGCATAGATCGAGAGCAGCAAAGGTCGCATTGCTGCGAGGAAATGGCAACGGAAATGCAAGAGGGTTGGACCTGGAATGTGAGTGAGAAGCGGTTCTTGAAGCCACGGCGGGGCAGACGGCGGCGCAGCGGGGTCTGGCCGCCCTCGAAGCCGAATCGGGCGGTGCCACGTGCCTTCTGGCCCTTGTGCCCGCGCCCCGCCGTCTTGCCCTTCCCCGAGCCGATCCCGCGGCCCTTGCGCGTCTTCTGCTGCGTCGCCCCCGGGTTGTTGCGGATGTCGTTCAGCCTCAGCAGGCTCCCCACCGTCCGCAGCGGCCGCGGCACCCGCGGTGGCCGTGCCGCCGGCCCCGGCGCTGACTGGGTGGCGTAGAAGTGTGATCCGAGCCTCGGGGCGGAGAGGAGATGTGCGGGTGGGGCTGGAAGTGGGTGCCGGTGCGGTTGCGGGATACGGCGGGAAAGCAGGGTGGCGGTGGGGGTGGTGCGGAGAAGCTCGGAGACACGGCGCAACATGGCTGCTGCTTTGGGCTGGCGGCTTCCTCCGCCGATCTGGGTGCGACGGGGGTTTAGGGCAACTCCAGTGACACGATGCGACTTAACCCCAGCATCCACCGTCTATTGAAATCCAACGGCACGAAGCAAGGGGAGAAGAAGACCGTGGTTGAGAATGAGAAGCTTGGTAGCCTACGGTAGTCGGTAGGAGGAGGAGGGTAGCGATTTTTTTAAAATAATACACTTTTTTTATAATATTTTTCAGATCTATTATATTTTTTGAATTTTACAAAAATAGCACTTTGTCAGTCTAGACGAGGCCGATTGAGCCAGGCGTGGAGCAAGCCGACTGAGCCTCGGCGCGTGGGACAGCTGGGGCCGAGTCGGCCAATAGGCCTAGGGCAGGCCAAGTGCCCTAAACGGCCTAGGGCAGGCCGACTGCTCCGCCCCGCTCGTTCCCCCGCGTGAAGCTAGGGCCACTGACAGCGATTAATGGTCTGACCCGAACGTTACCCCCACGTGAAGCTAGGGCCCCTGCCCCTGCGATACGCGGCGCTGGAACCACGAAACTGCACGTCAAACCAGCCTCGTACACACACACTCACCGAACTGGCTCCGCGTATCCCGTGCACACGCGATGGGGGCAATCGGTTTGCTTCACGCCGACTGGTCCAATCGGCTTTGTCCAAGCCGATAAAGTGCTAGTTTTGTAAAATCCAAAAAAAGTGTAATAGATCTGAAAAATATTTAAAAAGTGTATTATTTAAAAAAATCGCAAGGAGACACACATATCCAATGATGACCCATACAAAGATATGAACATCTCCATCATGAATGAAGGGTAAGAACATCTCCATCGCACCCCTCCCCCATAGCGTCCGTCTTTTGGGTCCCGGTATAAAAAAGGGGCTCACACCGGTACGCCTCAAACCTGTTGGCACATTTTCGAGCCCAATAGAATATTTGGCGCACCTATATCAACCTTTACCCGCAAGGGTCGTGCTGAGGACGGAGTTCAAATAGAACTCCCCCATGGTAGGACACTACAGCGACAGAAGGATGGGGAGTGATGCAGAAGAAGCTGTGCGATAAGGACATTCGAGGAAAAAAATCGAGGTAGCATTCCTAGACAGTGACGAAACAAGACACTTGGAGGATGCTTATATGATGAAGCTTGTGAATATCGACCCCCTAGAAGTCTAATATCTCGCGGAGGAACGAATGCCCTGGGAAAGAGAAACCGCAGCTGAAGAAGGTGAAACCTAGACGAGGGCGCAGCTCCAGGAAAGGTGTGAGCGCCCTTAGAGCAACATGAAGTCGCCTTCCTTTTTCAGCTTATTCGGTATCTTGGCGGTAAACTTGGAACGCTGACAATCTTGGGTGAGCACCATAGAGATCTCATCCTCCAGATCTTTGGCGTAGAGAGTACTGGCGTGGCTCAATAGTAGAGCTTCGTTGCGAGACCCCAAGAGGAAGGTATGATGAGCACGGCAGTAAGTTTTCCCTCAGTTATGAAACCAAGATTATCGAACCACTAGGAGCAAGAAAACAACTCCAAGGTGTTGCTAACAACTTGGAATCTTGCACAACACAAACTCAAAACTTTGCCCCCAACTTATAGTGAGATTGTCAATCTCACTGGTTTGCTGAATACAAAGGATTAAACGTATGGTGTGGAAGGTAATGGTTGCTTGCAGAAAGTAAACAGTAACAGTAGGTGATGTAACAATGGTAAAGATTGGACCGGGTCCACAGTTCACTAGGGGTGTTCTCCTTAAGATAAATAACATAACATGCTGGGTAAACAAATTACAGGGGGGCAATTGACAGGACTGAGCAAGGCACAACAATGCAATACTAGACATTCATGATCCTATGAGATTTGATTGGGCATTACAACAATATACATAGACCGCCATCCAACTGCATCTATGACTAGTAATCCACCTTCAGGTTATCATCCAACCCCTCCAAAGATTAAGTTGCAAGCAACGGATAACTGCATTAAGCAATGTGTGTAAAGTAAACAATACAACTGTTCCATGAACAAAAGATTGTTGTTTTCTCCCTAGTGGCAAAACACATCTACAACCTTAGAGATTTATGTCACTTCCCTAGATTCAATAGAGGCATGAACCCACTATCGAGCATAAATACTCCCTCTTGGAGTCACTAGCATCTACTTGGCCAAGATAGCTACTAGAAACAAAGAGCATGCAAGATCTCAAATAACACAGACATGATAGAATCAATAATCATAAGACATGATAGAATCAATAATCAATCTAACATAGTAATCTCAATATCCATCGGATCCCCACAAACACAACATGCATGATTACAAATAGATGATCTTGATCATGAACGGAGATCACAAGATCTAAACATGATAGCACAAAGGAGGAGAAACAACCATCTATCTACTGTATGGACCCATAGTCCAAGGTGGAACTACTCACGCATCATACCGGAGGCTGGCATAGTGATGAAGAAGGCCTCCGGGATGATCTCTCCCCTCTGGTAGGGTGCCGGGAAGAGCTTCAGATCCCCCCCTGATCTAGGGACGATGGTGGCGGTGGCTATGGACTGTTTCGTGAAGATCTGATCGAGTGCTTAGGGTTTTGGCATCGGGGGCATTATATAGGCAAAGAGGCGAGGCAGGAGGGAGGCCAGGGCGCCCACACCATAGGACGGCGTGCCCTAGGGTGGGCCTGCGTGGCCCTAGGGTGTGGCGGCCCTGTGGCGCCCCTTCGGTCGCCCTTCGATCTCATTGTTCTCCTCGGTGAAATATTGACTTTGGCTTTTGTCCCGTCCAATTCCGAGAATATTTCCTTACTAGCTTTTCTGAAACCAAAAACAGCAGAAAACAGGAAACTGGCACTACGACATCTTGTTAATAGGTTAGTCCCAGAAAATGTATAAAAATACCTCAAAGTTTAGACAAAGCATAGCAAAGTGGATACTAAACAAGCATGGAACATAAAAAATTATAGATACGTTTACGACGTATCAAGCATCCCCAAGCTTAACTAATGCTCGTCCTCAAGTAGATAAGTGATAAAATGAATAGTTTTTTAGGTGACATGCACCATCACAATCATGATCAAACCATTTGTAAGCATTGAAAGCTTTGATCAAAGTACTCTAAACATGAACATGAAAGATGGAGTTCTAACAACAGGACATAGTAACTATGCTGCAACATGAAAGGATACAATCATTGAAAGACGTTTGTTTGTTCCACATATAGAAAACATAGCATAGTGGCATTCAGCTTGTCCCTCATGGAGTAGCAAAACATAAATGCATAGGACACCGTCAAAGTTCATAAGGGTGACTAGATACAAATAGTTCAAGAGTAAGCAATATCAATATTATGAATCAATCAATAAGTTTTGGAATAATGCACATAGAACTAAGAATGACAACTATGCTCTTTTAATTGGTGCCTAGGATAGAAGGTGGAGACTCAATATAAAAGTGTAAGAAAGGCCCTTCAAAGGGAAGCAGGGATTTCAAGTTTCATAAAAAGCTTCCAAAAATTATGGTATTTGTTAGCTTTCAGCTCTCATTGCCCCTATCATAAGCATCTTGAAGTGATTAAGGTTAAAGTGAACAAAATATGGAGTATATGCTTGACAAAGTATAAGTTGTCAATCTCATGTCCCTTGAGTACGAGGGTCGTTCCTCATGCTACTCAATTTTAGTTACCGGTAAGTTTGTCATAGTAAGTATATGTGTATCATAGAGAACCGCCAACGGGATACCCCTTGCCCCATGACATAGGAGCTATCCCATATCAAAATGACAAGGCAACAAACAATGAGCATCTCAGCAATCTTATTATTTACCATGGGAAAATGGTGCTTTTTTCTCTTCTTTCCTCTTTTTTTTCTTTTTTCTCTTTTTTCTATCTCTCTCTTTTTTAAGAAGAATGCTTCATAGATTATGGTGATGCTCCAAGTTTCCACCATGATTAGGCATGTTTAGGCTAGCGGCCCAGACATTTCTCTAACACATATATATAACTTCATGGACTTACATGCTTCCCTTGTATTTCACACCGTTGATATCCATAAACAAAAGGGCATGATATCAACTGGGCAGATATTTACGGCTGTTGAAAGCGTTCCCCGTGACAGCACATATCTGCTAATTCCGAACTTATAAGTGTAAGCATATACAACATAGATGGCACAATGGTTCAAGTTTATTTGTGGCAAGAAAAATGAAGTGTGCCATCAAGTTCGTGAGAGCTTTAATCACTAATTTTCACATAATAAGTTTAATTTGAAAGATAGATAAAACAATAATATATTTGGAATGGTGTAACACACCATGCATAGGAATTTATAGTGGACACTTTGGAATAACTTGGTTTCTTGGGAGTTGGATGCATAAGTAGAGCTTACTGAATACAAGTGGAGGCTAGCAAAAGACTGGGAGCGACCAATTAAGAGAGCAATAATGGCCATAATCATGCAGAGCGATAAAACATTACTGATCAAAGCATAAAGTGGTACGACAAGTCAAAAACTAAATGATCATAGAGGCTAAGGTGATTGGTTCATAGTCATAACATGGTGTGAGCATGTGCCAAGTCAACCCAAACAAAGCATCAAAGGAGAATACCACAATACTATGCTTTTGTATGCTAAAACAACGCATTATTCTTTCAATGCACATTAAGCAATCCCAATTATTTGGAACAAGTCATGCTGCAAAAATAATCACTAAGCATAAAGTCAAAACAACATCTAGCATAACATGATAAAGTCTAAGTCACAGTCAAAGCAAGCTCCTTCTTGTACCACTATAAGCATAAAAACTTTCTACTTCTTTCCAACACCAATCAACTTATTTGAAACAACACAGCTAAAGCGGGGGTCCAATTCCTTTCAAGCAAACTAAGCAAACGAAAACCAAAAACGAAAACTAAGACGCTCCAAGAACAACACAATAGTGCATGAAACAATAAAAACGAAATGTCTAGAAAGACCTGAGATTTTTGTTGATGAAGAAGGGGATGCATTGGGCATCCCTAAGATTTGATGCTTGTACCTCTTGAATATTTCTTGGGGTGACACGGGGCGGCATCCCCAAGCTTGAGCTTTTGTCCATTCTTCATCTCATTACATCATTCTTCCCTTACACCTAAAAATTTCCTTCATACAAAACTTCACACAATCTTCATTAGCAACACTAGTGCATTCAAAAGTAATAGACCTTTGGGTTTAGTTTCAAAATAGCAAAACTTTTATTAAAAACACAAGCTACTGTAGCAATTCTCTTTAAAAAGCTCAATTTACCAAAGAGAACTCAAAAAGTAATCAATAGGAGACAAATGCAAATAATGGCAGAAATCTATCAAAACAGACCAGCAGGTAAAACCCGATTTTTTTGAAGACCTTATGTTTCTCAAATAAAAAAAGTGTTGAACTAATGAAAGTTAGCTAACAACCTGGAGGATTTATTCAAAAAATTACAGCTCAATCCGACATACAGAGATTTTTCACGAATTTTTACAATGAAGCACAGAAATATGATTTGGGACAACAACTTCCCCAAATCTTAGTTCTCTATCATTAGAGGTTATTCTTGGCACAAAAATAAAAAAAAGGATAAGGAGAGGCTATTACAGAAGTAATAACTTCCAAGACTCAATAAAACTATTGGGTTATCTCCCAAGAAGTACTTTTCTTTAACGCCTTTAAGTTAGGCATAGAAAGATGTTCATATAAGAAATATGAATTGAAGTAAAAGAGAGCATCAAGAAGCAAATTCAAAACACATTTAAGTCTAACCCACTTCCTATGCATAGGAATCTTGTAAGAAAATAAATAAAAGAAGCACATAGTAACAAGAATGGGTAGATAAAACAAGAGCAACTTTAAAACTTTCAGCACATAGAGATGTGTTCCAGTACCATGAAAACTTCTACAATGATATTTTACTCTCTCATAATAATTTTCAGTAGCCTCATGAATAAAATCAACAATATAACTATCACATAAAGTATGATTTTCATGATCTAAAAACACATAAGTTTTATCAAGCTCAAAAATAGTGAAAACCTTTAAACCCACTTTTAACAATTTTATAACAAGATGACTGATCATTCTCAAGAGGTATGGGGTTCCAAGATAAAGTCAAGACCTCTCCAATCTCATTTTCAATAGTAGTACTATTAATATTATCAACCAATATAGGACCATCATCTAGAGCTTTATCATAAACATTTTCTAAGCAAAACTCTTTAGTACCATGCATTTCAAAGTTAGGCACAAATATAGGATTATCATAGATAACAAGAGCATAACTATTATCACAAGTTTTACCCATAGTAGACATTTCAAAAGAATCCACAGGAACATAACATTCATCCTCCTTTGGTAGGCATGTGGGACAATCAAATAATATAAGGGATAAAGAGTTACTCTCAATAGAAGGTAGGCATGGGTAGCTAATCCATTGTTCCTCCTTTTGTCCATTACTCTCCTCCCCTTTTTTATCTAATGAGCTTCCAGTTTCAACAATTTCTTTTTTCCATAGGCTCCTGCAAGGCATTAGCCTATTTTTTTTGTGGAAAGCACATATTAATATATTCAAGAGCATATCCATTTTCTTCCTTGTAATTATCAAAGAAAAATTTAAGCATATCATAAACCTCATATTTATAAGGTGAATCATCAGTATTTTCAAGTAAACTAGCAAGTTTAAATGCACCCTTCCAAGCAATAAATTCTTCAATTTGTTCCACATCATAAAAGTCATAATTTCCCTTAACATAAGAAGATATGGTAACATTATCATTATACTCACATTGAAAATAAGGTGTTTATACCTCCTACAACAACAAGATTTATCATAATAATAAGTAACATTATAAGTAGAGCGAACGTTTCTAGCAATGGTATTCAATTTATCAATTTGTTTCCATAAGTGTTTCCCTTTTTGTGACAAACGGTGTTCCTTATAATAATATTTTTGTTCTTCCGTGAACCCACCTTGCCAATAAGAACTAGTTTCAAAGAAACCAACCATTGATAGAAAGCATGACAAAGCAAGGCAATAACAGACCAACAACTATAGTAGAAACTAATTTTTTTTGTGTTTTTGATAAAAAGAAGCAAACCAAACAAAACTATTTTTTTGTATTTTTTAAAATAAAGAAACAAGCAAAACAAAGCAAAAAGAAACTAACCAAAACAAAAACAAAGTAAAGAGATTATGAGAGACTCCCCTTGCAAGAATCTTCTTTCTCCCTAAAAGGTGACTAACGAGGAGGAAGAGATTGAAGTTGTCCTTAACTCCCCGGCAACGGTGCCAGAAAAATCCTTGACCTGGCTCAATAGTAGAGCTTCGTTGGGAGACCCCAAGAGGAAGGTATGATGAGCACGAAAGTAAGTTGTCCCTCAGTTATGAAACCAAGGTTATCGAACCACTAGGAGCAAGAAAATAACTCCAAGGTGTTGCTAACAACTTGGAATCTTGCACAACACAAACTCAAAACTTTGCCCCCAACTTACAGTGAGGTTGTCAATCTCACTGGTTTGCTGAATACAAAGGATTAAATGTATGGTGTGGAAGGTAATGGTTGCTTGCAGAAAGTAAATGAATAATGAGGTGATGTAACAATGGTAAAGATTGGACCGGGTCCACAGTTCACTAGGGGTGTTCTCCTTAAGATAAATAACATAACATGCTGGGTAAACAAATTACAGGGGGCAATTGACAGGACTAAGCAAGGCACAACAATGCAATACTAGACATTCATGATCCTATGAGATTTGATTGGGCATTACAACAATATACATAGACCGCCATCCAACTGCATCTATGACTAGTAATCCACCTTCAGGTTATCATCCGAACCCCCTCCAGTATTAAGTTGCAAGCAACGGATAACTGCATTAAGCAATGTGTGTAAAGTAAACAATACAATTGTTTCATGAACAAAAGATTGTTGTTTTCTCCCTAGTGGCAACAACACATCTACAACCTTAGATATTTCTGTCACTTTCCTAGATTCAACAGAGGCATGAACCCACTATCGAGCATAAATACTCCCTCTTGGAGTCACTAGCATCTACTTGGCCAAGATAGCTACTAGAAACGGAGAGCATGCAAGATCTCAAACAACGCAGACATGATAGAATCAATAATCATAAGACATGATAGAATCAATAATCAATCTAATGTAGTAATCTCAATATCCATCGGATCCCCGCAAACACAACATGCATGATTAGAAATAGATGATCTTAATCATGAACGGAGCTCACAAGATCTAAACATGATAGGACAAAGGAGGAGAAACAACCATCTAGCTATTATATGGACCCATTCCAAGGTGAAACTACTCACGCATCATACCGGAGGCTGGCATGGTGATGAAGAAGGCCTCCGGGATGATCTCTCCCCTCTGGCAAGGTGCCGGGAAGAGCTTCAGATCCCCCGATCTAGGGACGATGGTGGCGGCGGCTATGGACTGTTTCGTGGAGATCTGATCGGGTGCTTAGGGTTTTGGCATCAGGGGGATTATATAGGCGAAGAGGCGAGGCAGGAGGGAAGCCAGGGTGCCCACACCATAGGATTTGGATGAGTTCCAAAGTTAAGACATTGTGACAGATACTACAACAAAAGGCTGAGTATAGACTGCTATTATAGCAGCTAAAGAGGTCATTTGTGTCAAGTAGTTTGTTATCAAACTAGGTGTAGTTCACAACGGGATAAATATATTATACGACAACCCCAAAGAACTAAAGGTCTCACCAAAGGACCAAATTTATACAAAGCCATCTCATTAGAGAATGAGTGATGCGTAGAGACGCAAAGACATGCAATTACACACGGACCTGGAAATGTCAGATCCGGAGATCAGTTGACCACTAGCAAACATGTACTTACAACACCGGAAAGCCATATGTGTTGAATACACAAAGGTTTGAAACTAGATTATTGACTCTAGTGCAAGTGGGAGACTGTTGGAGATATGCCCAAGAGACAATAATAAAGTAGGTTATTATTATATCTTCATACTTATGATAAATGTTTACATACCATGCTATAATTGTATTAAAAGGAAACATTAATACTTGTGTGATTTGTAAACATAAAAGAGTCCCTAGTAAAGCCTCTTGTTAAACTAGCTTGTTGGTTAATATATGATCATGGTTTCCTGATCATGAACATAGAGATGTTATTAACAATAGGGTCATATCATTAGGAGAATGATGTGATGGACATACTCCTATAGTTAAGCGTAGCATAAAGATCAAGTCATTTAATATAGTTCATTTGCTATAAGCTTTTTGATACATAGTAACCTAATTCCTTCGACCATGAGATCATGTTAATCACCATCTCCGGAAGGATGCTTTGATGACATCAAACACCACACCGTAACTGGGTGGCTATAAAGGTGGCATTAAGTGTTCGGAAAGTATGGGTTGAGGCTCATGGATCAAGAGTGGGATTTGTCCATCCATATGACAGATAGATATACTCTGGGCCCTCTCGGTGGAATGTCATCCAATTAGCTTGCAAGCATGTGACTGGCTCACAAGGGATCACATACCACGGGAACGAGAAAAGAGTACTTATCGGTAACGAGGTTGAACTAGGTATGCAGAGATACCGACGATCAAAACCTCGGATAAGTAAACTATCGTGAGACAAAGGGAAATTGGTATCGTACGTAAGTGGTTCATTCGATCGCAAAGTAATCGTAGAAATATGTGAGAGCCATATGAATTTCCAGATTCCTCTATTGGTTATTGATCGGAGAAGTGTCTCGGTCATGTCCGCATAATTCACGAACCGTAGGGAGACACACTTAAGGATTCGATGTTAATGAGTAAGAGACCGAATGTTGTTCGGAGTCTCGGATGGGATCCGGGATATCACGAGGAGATCTGGAATGGTCCGGAGAGTAAGATTCATATAAGGAAAGTCCTATTTCAGAGTTGGGGAATGATTCCGATGTTTTCACCGGGAATGTTCTAGAAGGGTCCGGAAGGTCCGGCACTCCGGAGGGAAAGGGTACATGAATGTGTCATAACAAGTTGGAATGGTTGCATCATGTACTAGGTGTCATAGCTGAGCAAAATAAAAGGATAAATCAAATCCTAGTTTGAAAAGTCAAACGCCAATTTGAAAAGTCAAACGACAAGTTTGCTTGGTGGAGGGAGAGTAGGAAACCTACTTAGGGAGGAAGTCCTACTCCCTCCACCCGCCGGCCAAGGAGGAGGAGTTGGAGGAGGACTCCCTCCTCCCAACCGCGCCTCCCTCCCACCTATAAAAGGAGGGGCAGGGGTGCCTCTCTTCCCTACACCTCTCTCCTCTAAACCCTAGCCCTAGCCGCCGGCCTCCACCAAGTCGCCGCCGTCCCTAGGGTTTGCCTAGCCGCCGAGTTGGGGCCCTCCCCTTGCCCTAGCCGCTGGCCTAGCCCTCTCTCCTTGGTGCCTCTAAACCCTAGATCGCCGAGGCCTCTCTCATAGTCCACCATACTCGCTCCGGCTTAAGCCTGCATGAGATCTCCCTCTACTTCCTGCACCACGTGCATACCGGAATCACGAGGAGAGTGCTACAACCTCCATTTTCCTTTGGAACAAGGGAGAGGAAGGTCTTCATCGAGTAGCGAACGTGTGACCGACTGCGGAAGCGCTGCCGGAACGCAGCGCCGGAAGGATCGTCTACACGATCTTGAGATCGGAAGTGTTCGACTACATCACCCACGAGAATCTGTTCTCGTTAACCGCTTTGGATCTTCGAGGGTTAGTATTCTATCGTCTCGTTGCTACAATCTAGTAGATAAATCTTGGCTTGATCATAGATTAGATCTTGCTTGTGTGTTAATGCGGTAGAATTTTTTTGTTTTCCATGCTACGAACCCCTACAATTGAGACATCTAACCGATCATTCTCATTGATCCTCGCCGGCATTTTCACAACGAAATCACTAGAACAGCGACCAAATTGGAGGAACTTACACAAAAAAATGTTTGAGGGGAAGGGGAAATTGACCTGTCCCTACGTGTGTGTGAGTTGTCCTTAAAAAGGTGGCACATCCCCTCTTTTCCTAGGTCATGCTACCAGCAAAACGACGGCGTAGATCTTTTTCATCCCCTACATGATCTATCACAGAAGTCCACCCCATGTGGGAGGCTATCACAGAAGTCCACCCCATGTGGGAGGCTGCAGAGCGCTCCATGATAGCTCCTTGTGCCTGATTGACTCGATTGGGTTGGAACGATAAGAGCTAGGTGTGAAGATTCATAAATCATGTACACAATGGTTCAAAACGAGTGAAAGACGATGATCGAAGTTCCTCATGAGGACACTAGTCTTAGTCTCACGAGCTCGGGCTGAGAGCTTCATAGCCGGGGTTGGATTCGAGAGAACTAAGAAAGCGTCCTGCTACTGCAGGCACTAGCCGGGTCCAAACGGATGACCGTACACGAGTACAAGGAGGCCTAACACAAGCATAACATAACTCTCCCATGTGTTCCATAATGTTTTTGTGTGCCTTCCGTGGGCGGACCGAAGAGAAATGCAAACAGTGTCCTGTGGCCCCAAACCCGTCCCAAATTTGGGACCAAGATCGGAGAAAGTAGCCTCTGTCCGTGGACGGACGGACGACAAGATTTTGGCCCGTCGTTGGGTCGCGTTTTTGACTCGATTTTGTCCGTGCGAACCAAATCGGACAAATGGAAGAAGTCTGGGATGCTCTTGGAGATGCTCTTACCGAATATTCAACCACATATTTGGTTGCTATGAAATACTCCCTCCTTATTCCTTTATATGGTGCCTACAGTTTTATGGTGCTAATTAACATGATAAAATAGAGGAGTTTGCATCAGATAAGTAAACATGATCAAATCCTAAAACAATTGTCCATTCCAGTGGTACAACGCAATATACCTTACATTTCGGAATTTTCTTCAAAAAAAACTGTAAGCACTATATAAAGAAACGAGGGAGTACAAGCAATGCACTGGAAATCAATTGAAGTAGGCTCGACTTGGATATTCCCTCCCATTCATATTAATCTAGTTAAGTATTTAGACTAGATATATCCATATCTAGACAAAGTTGAGGCCATTAATTTGGACGGGAGGGAGTATCATTATGTGAAGAGATGTACATCTACAGAAAACATATTTCACACTACGGAGCAATAGGACTTCTATGAGATAGTTATTATGACCTTGAAGCCGCCTACTAGGCATTTGTTTTGTATGCAAAGTTCTAGGACTTGTACTAGGCATTTGTTCTAAAACTTCTACGTAATCAATGAAAATAGCAAATCTTTTGCCTTGTTTCAGAAAAAAAGCCTCCTGCATAGACTATATCGACTGGTTCAATGCAATATACCTTACATTTCTGATTTTTGTTAAAAAATTATAAGCGCTATATAAAGAAACGAAGAGAGTACAAGGAATGCACAAGGAAGCAATTGAAGTAGCCTCGACTTGGATATCATTATGTGAAGAGATATACATCTACGTACAGAAAACATATTTCACACCACAGAGCAATAGGACTTCTATGAGATAATTCTTATGACCTTGAAACCTCCTACTGTGAACATAGACTATATCGACTGGGATTACATAGACTCAGGCCTAATTAAGATGACTATATGCTTCATCAAGACTGTCAAGACATTGCCACTGATCATCTCATACTAGGAAACATTGCGCGGCTACACGCCGCACCCGTTAGTATATTCCATCTCCATTAGTTCCGTTAGTAGTTACCATATTATTCTCTTATTATATTACGAATTTGGCTTGTATGATAATAAATAGTATGTGTAAAATTATGTACAAAGGACATTGATGTTGCATCTATAAATCTCAGTGATACATTTTGCCAGGAAAACTACCGACAAATACGTTTTTGATAACATTTCCATCCTTGAAACCAGAAACTAACAACAAATGTTCATTCTTTGTAAGCTCTTTTGAAAATAAAATGAAATTTTGGAAAAATATGTAACTATGCCAGGTTGCATGTATAATTTATTTCTCATGGTCAGCCAAATCAATATATTTCACAGATTTTGCATCCCTATAAGTGCGTTCAGAAAATTTCAAAATCCTAGTCTTTTTTGTTACTTGGATACTGAAAAATGTTAGGATCGAGAACAACGGATGCTAGTCATGTATATTCAGGTTGTGCAGAAGAAATCTACAATGCACTGCCTGAAATCATTAATTTTAGCAGGTATCAAATCACGGTCAAGAAGAGCAAAAAGAAAGAGAGGGTACCCATATATATTGTACTCATGCCTTCAAGGATAATGAATGTTCTCAAGTAGGTGAATTACAACAAAGTGTGGAAGTTCAAACAAATAGTAATTGTGCACTATATATTTTTTCCGTGGTGACTACCCAGGAGCTCTTTATCTTGTTAGAGTCCTTGAGAACTGCACGGAACTTTGGAGAACACCTAGTACTCTTTAATATTTACACATTTGCACAGAAATATGGTAAAAATCGGCTGATGTAGGCCTGATTTTCTTTCACTTCAGTTCCAGTTCCAAATAATTTTCTGAAAATAACAAAAGTAATATTGAATCATCTATTTCCATGAATATGACTATGCAAAGTATGTGAGTGGTAAGATACCACTATATATGATTAATCAGCTAACATGGATCTCTCTTCGATTACCTATGGCACATCATATTTTCAATAATGTTGAACTGTTAGATTCAAGAATTAAAAGAAACATGTAGGAGGACAAAGGAAGAAACAGGAAAGTTGTGGATTAGTCTTTTGCATAAATGCTAGATTAACCTAACGTAGAAAATGCAGAGCAACAGCTATCCTATATCGCGAAGGTGTTAAAGATTTTTCGACCGGATTTGCGGAATAAATGGGTAAGATGAGACCACCGTTCACCTACAATTTGTTCATAATATCTTTCCACGGCTATATTGTCATTTATATGAAAATACCGGATGCAAATATCTGAAACATCTAATATATCCTCGAACATATATATCTATATATCTTTGGAAAGAAGTGTTCGAGTATGTTGTACATGAAGTCCCTAATGAATTTTAGGGTTGGGATTACCAGGAAATCTTGGGTCAGTCATGAGTCTCATGACACAATTCAATGTACACCTTCCTATTTGTTTCCTGGTCTCATCATCAGAACTTACAGGTTGTTTGCCATTGCTCAAGTAGCAGACTTTATTTCAGCATGTTCTTCTGTTTACATGGTCTGTACCAAGATAATTGCATATAAAATAAAATCAAGGACCATGTTAAGATGCTCCAGTGCTAGCATTTGACTTGTGACGGCCAACTTACAACATAAGAAAGAACATACCAGATATTCCAGCTGATGTCCTAAGCTCCTTGTGTTAGCACGTCACTCACGTGCAAATTCCTTCATAAACATCTCTTGCCAGGACCATTACCCGTCAGTGCACAACTGCACATACTGATTATTGTAATTTTATTTTCAATGTGTGCTGACAATGAGCGTCAATTCTTGGGAGCCAATGAGAATTCAAGCAGTGAAACGGGCCTGATAATTATACGTGAATGTGCACATATGGCTTTCACTTCAGTTAGAAGCTAAATTTCTGAAAATGAGAAAAAAAAGTAGAAATTATTTTTAAGCATAAGAACAAAATACCCGCTGAGATGGCCATGCTCTCCAAGGACACGATAGCGTCTGATTCACAGTAGCGTTACAAAATCAAAGAAGAAAACAATAGTTAGAAATTATACCTACCCAATCAACCAGAATTGGAGAAAAAAGGAATACCCAGAGAACAGCCAGCAGGAAGCAGCAGCTACGATGACAGACGTGGAAGACGAAAAGACCACATGAATCAGAACTCACGGCAGCGCTTGGGAGAGCGAAGCCGACAGCAAGGTCGGCCGCCCGATGACGTTTGTGGCTAGCTCGAGAGCGAGATCAGAGAAACCGACGTCACGACCACCGTCCTCCCGCATCGCTGCGTTTTACCTGTATAGCCTCGGTGGCGCGCCCCATGGGTGCTTCAGTTAGACCTGCAGAAAGAAGAGAAAGATCGGATGCAGCGATTTGGTCGCGCTCGAGGAAATCGGCAGGCCGACGCGCCGGCGCCATGGTTCCACTCGCCACCGCTGCGCTGCCGCCTCTTTGTGTGGGTGTTCAGCACCGCTTTGACCGAAGAGAGGACCAAACGTGCCAGGATAAACGGAAAGCAGACGTGCGGAGGGATAGGAGGAAAGGAAAGGATGACGCGTCGCCAGCTGATAGGCTAAAAATACGCATCTACAGTAACCCAGATCGTTGGTGTGCTAACGTGGATCGCTAACAGCGCGCTAATATGTTCAGCCTTAATATAGGAATAGATAGATAGATGCCTCAAAGCAAGACTGGAATAATGTGTTGGTACTTCGGTTCTTTGCTCAAATGCAGTTGGGGGATTAAGTTCACTGGATCCTTTTCATGGACGGCAAACAAGGAAAAAAGACTGGTCTAACTTCATCCGGTTTTGCTAGAGTCTTGAGCCTTCCTCTTCAAATAGTACCGAGTTGGTAATACGATAGTAATTGCATTATTTAACACATATTCTTACACAACCGAATCAACATGACGTGAAGGGCACAAGAGAGAACAAACTTCTCCAACATTTTAGCCGTTATTAGGGCCTTCAGGTACATCGTGGATTGGATCTTTGTTAGGGCCTTCGGGTACATCATGGTCTGGATCTTTGATAGGGTGTTCAGGTACAAGTGTACTCTGTGTGCCCTCGGGTACTGCGCCGTTAGCATCTTCGATGATGGCGCCAGGCGAAGGCTTGTCAGTTTCAGGTTGAAGTGTGCTACATAGACCCTTAGGATCGACGGTGATGTCGTACTTAGGCGCAACTGCAACACCATGGAGTAACTATTAGCGAGATTAATAACACGAACAGCCGGGTGCACATAATGCAGGAAGAACATAAGCATTATTTGTACCTGGAGCAGGCGGAGGTTCAGTGGCCGAGCATTCACCGCGTGGAGCGGCCCGCGGGGCGATGGTGGCGGCTGAGGAGGAGGAAGAACTCAGCCCTGGCTTCCCGTGCGACATGAGGAGCACCAGGGAGCGAAGAGACGACCCGGAAGAAGACAAGCTGCTGGGTGATTTTCTCCAAGGAGAAGGGAAAAAGTTGATCGGTGATGGCTGCCTGATTTCCTCCCTCCAGAGCACTTCTCCTATTTATATCAGCGATTTGATGTCTCCTGTCACCGAGGCACCCATCCAGTGTCCAGGTACCTTCCCCGTCCACGACGACTCCATATGAGTTGCTACTACATGCGTCCATTAGGATGGCATGTGGTCATACCACAAGGAGGCTGTTTTCCATTCACTACTCGGTCAATACAATGCACGTAGACTTTTCTTGGATAGTGCTATCTTATGTTTGGAGTAGTATTCCATATCTCAGCGTCAGCCGGTACAAGTTGTATGAAAATCTTTTGCATGGTCAGCCTGAAAAGTCGAAACAGAGGTGTCAAATGCGAGTATAAAATTTGGCTCAGTAAAAGCATTTTCAGAATCCCAGATACTGACTATATATTTGCAAATGAGAGGGACCACAGGTCTGGTCTAGTTCCACTGTATCTTACTCCTCATTTTCACAAACTCACGTGTAACTTGTGTCTTCATATTGTGCAAGTAAACTTCAACAGCTACTTGCAAGTAAATTTAGTCGTAGGATATGGTTTGAATATGTATACCGCGTTGAATCTGTAATCACCAAAAGCATGCGTTCATGCATCCCGGTTGTCAATCATATCCCAAAGCCTGGTGTTTTACTACAACATACTTAAAAGAGTAAACACTCTCTTGCAAATGAGAACTTTTTAAAATTAAGCTTTGAACAACTAGGAAATAGTTTAGCAAGTATTTTAGATAATAAAAGGATTTTGCAAGTCCGGTCAAATAATGGTATGCCGTAGTCAATCTATAATTTTGTACCCACTGCAACAAAATTAAGGTCCATTAATATGGATCCTATGGCGAGACGTGCATTCATACCACGAGAGAATCATTGTCATGGAGAATTTCCAAAGATTATTCTTGAGCAAGTTGATGTGACGCTTGTGAGGTCAATGAAGTTTGCATACAGGAACCGTGCGTTCTTCACCAAGCAATCAGCTGGCCGGGTCAATGGACTACGTTTAGAACCTATAGAGGTCAGTGACCTGTCTTTATATATACTTGACAATGCCCTGCGCATTGCAGCGGAAATTTCTAGCAGAAAAAATCAAAAATTCTTTGTGGAAATCATACTCTCCTCCTGTAAAGATACTTATTGTGCACACTTGACTAAATATGGCTATTTTGGAAATGCAGCTATACTCTCCATTACCTTTTTTTCAAATTATAATACCAGTAGTATGCACAAAGATTCTGATTGATATGTCAAGATATTACAGTAACTCACCCGAAGCTTACATGGAAGATAGCCAAGTGCAGGATCAAGCTTCAGGAAAGCAGCAAGCAATATCAGTTTTCAATATATGTTTGATTGCTCAGTCAGCATGTAAATGAAACGATTAGACAATAAATCCCGACACAAACCGTAGTACATACTTCCAAACTAACCCAAGCATACGTGGAAGAAACATGAATGTGAAATTATATGTGAATAGAAAAAATGTGCTTCAGCTATAGAGAAGTAGTGGCAAACTCATTTTCATCATAAGAGAAATCAGAAATAACTCCAAACTTATACCATGGGTAAATTGTTTACTGGAGCTTAGCAATCAACCATGCAAAAAACGAAAGAAATGAATTTTCATAGTTGAACAAATTAAAAATGTCAGTGTAACGAGAACTTACTGCAAACATAAGAGCAGAGTGATCGGCAGTTTGTCTTTGAAATAATCGTACAAAGAATCATCCATATGAACTTTGCATGATGTGTAGTTAGTACAAAAGTGCCCCTTTCCTACATGAATTTCATGAATATCCAGAGGAATAAATAATCAGAAAGTGCATTGCTCAAAGGATCAGAGCCTATGGCGAGAGGTGCGTTCGTACATGTGACTATGGAGCTTCGCATTCGTTCACACTGTACCTCAGGTATACCTTCCTGCTGCTGATTGTGACTGGTCAGGTCAATGCAACGTAGCAGCGTAGATGTATTCAGACTGGAAGCTGAATGGTCACATCTCGCAGCGTTGACAGCTTGGCACGCATGTTCGCACTGCTGTGTACCGATGATATTGTTCAAGTGTTGGCTTCAACAGGTACCCAAGAGCATGCGTTCATGCATGCATTCATGGACCACAATTCTGATTGTGATTTAGGGCTGTTACCTACTCTCGCGCACTGAGTACTTAAACACCCTCTTGCAAACGAGATCTCTCATCTCCATAATCCCTACCTGTAAACCACAACAATTCCCCTTCTGGGTGTCTTGTTTCCAGGCCTTGTCTGGTTTCTTTACCTCTTTTGCTTCTTTTGCTGCCTACCATTAGCCATCTGCGATGAAACCAAAAATGACAGAGAAGCTCTACTTTGCTTCAAGTCCAAACTCTCAAGCCCAGGCAGAGTTTTCGCGTCATGGAGCAACGCATCCTCGGAACACTGCAGCTGGCATGGGATCACCTGCAGTGCACTGCCTCCTCGCCGTGTCATTGCGTTGGAACTCGAATCCGAGGGCATCACGGGCTCACTGTTACCCTGTGTTGCGAACCTCACCTCTCTTAGAAGGATCCAGCTGTCAAACAACAGCTTCCATGGCAGCATACCGTCCGAGCTTGGCCTCCTAGGCCGACTCAATAACCTCAACCTCAGCATGAACAATTTGGAAGGTAACATCCCATCTGAACTCTCTGCATGTTCCCAACTTCAAATCCTTGGTTTGTGGAAGAACTCCCTCCATGGAGAGATCCCACCTAGCCTTACACAATGCAAGCACCTTCAGGAAATTAATCTTAGCAACAACAAGCTCCAAGGGGCCATCCCTTCTGCTTTTGGAAATCTTCCTGAACTGCGCAGACTAATTCTCGCTAGCAACAGGCTTACCGGGACCATACCATCCTCTTTGGGCAGCAGCCATTCTCTCATACATGTCGATATTGGGATGAATAGTCTATCAGGGGTCATCCCAGAGTCCTTAGCAAATAGTTCGTCTCTCCAAGTACTTAGACTGATGACAAATAATCTTACTGGAGAACTTCCGAAGAGTCTCTTCAATACTTCATCACTTATTGCCATCTGCCTCCAACAGAACAGCCTTGTTGGTTCCATACCTTCTGTCACAAACACAAATTCCCATATTAAATATCTCTATTTAAGGTCTAATTATCTTTCAGGAAAAATACCATCATCACTGGGGAACCTTTCCTCCCTACTTCATCTTCGTCTTACGGACAATAATTTAGTTGGGAGCATACCAGAGAGCTTAGGTCATATTCAACAACTACAGATATTGACCTTTAATTTAAACAACTTATCTGGCTCAGTTCCACCATCTCTCTTCAATATGTCATCCCTGACATTTCTAGCCATAGCAAACAACTCGCTGGTAGGAAAATTACCCTCCAATATTGGCTACACATTACCAAATATTCAGGGATTAATTCTCTCAACAAACAAATTTGATGGCTCAATCCCAGCTTCTCTTCTCAAAGCTTACAACCTAAGCCAGCTTTTCTTGTATAATAATAGCTTTACTGGATTCATACCATCCTTCGGTTCATTGTCAAGTTTAGAGGAACTTGATTTGTCATACAACAAACTTAAAGCTGGCGATTGGGGCTTTATCTCCTCACTCTCAAATTGCTCCAGACTGACTATGCTGAAGCTAGATGGGAACAATCTCCAAGGGAGTTTGCCAAGTTCCATTGGCAATCTTTCCAGTAGTCTTGAGATATTTTTCTTAAGAAACAACAAAATTTCAGGGCCAATACCACCGGAAATTGGAAATCTTAAGGGTCTCAGTTGGTTGGTTATGGATTACAATCTTCTCACTGGTAATATACCGCCAACAATTGGAAATCTGTATAGCATGGTCTATCTATCCTTTGCACAAAATGATCTTTCAGGTGAAATCCCAGATACTATTGGCAACCTTGTTCAGCTGAGTTCTTTGACACTACACAGGAACAACTTGACTGGAAAGATACCTGCAAGCATAGGACGTTGTACTCAACTCCAAGAACTAAACCTTGCCCACAATTCACTATATGGGAGTATACCAAGGAGCATCTTCAAAATTTATTCGCTCTCGATAGAGTTGGACTTGTCGAACAACTACTTAACTGAGGGCATACCAGATGAAGTTGGCTCTCTCATTAATCTGAATAAGCTTAGCATCTCAAATAACAGGTTGTCTGGCAATATCCCATCCGCTCTTGGCCAGTGTGTGGTTTTGGAGTATCTTGAAATGGAAAGCAACTTCTTTGTAGGAGGTATCCCACAATCTTTTGTGAAGTTAGCTAGCATCAAAAGCATGGATATTTCCCGTAACAGTTTGTACGGAAAAATTCCGGAGTTCCTGACAACTTTGAGTTTTCTAGAAAACCTCAATGTATCCTTCAACAATTTTTATGGAGAAGCTCCGAGGGGTGGCATATTTGACAATGTGAGTGCAGTGTCAATGCAAGGAAATGATCATTTGTGTGCAAGTGTTCAAACAGGAGGAATGCCTCTTTGTTCTCCACCAGCTGACAGGAAACAGATAGTTCTAGTCCTCAAAATAGTAGTGCCACTTCTTGTCACTATACTCATTTTGTCCTGCATTGCGATAATTTATCAGAGGAAGAGAGTGCAAGGAAATAAACATTTGGAAAAAATAAACAAGCATATAGCAAAGATATCATACGAAGACATTGTAAGGGCAACCAGTAAGTTCTCCTCTGCAAACTTAATTGGTTCAGGGTCATTTGGAATGGTTTATAAGGGCCGGCTCAAGTTTCAGGAAGATCAAGTTGCTATCAAGATTTTTAATCTTGACATTTATGGAGCACAAAGGAGCTTCATTGCAGAGTGTGAAGCCCTACGAAATGTCCGCCATCGAAATCTTGTAAAAGTTGTCACTTCATGCTCTTCAGTGGATTCTATTGGAGCAGATTTCAAGGCCCTAGTATTCCAATACATGCCAAATGGGGACCTAGAAATGTGGCTAAATCCAAAAGCCCTTGAACATGGTGAAAGAAATATTTTGACTTTAGGCCAAAGGATTAATATTGGTTTGGATTTAGCATTTGCTTTGGACTATCTCCATAACCAGTGTGCACCTCCACTGATACATTGTGACTTGAAGCCAAGCAATATTCTTTTGGATCACAATATGGTTGCATATGTCACTGACTTTGGCCTAGCAAGATTTGTATTCACTGCATCGAATGCATATCAAGATACTTCGACTAGTTTGGCTTGCCTAAAAGGATCGATCGGATACATCCCACCAGGTGAGATTAAACATATTCACAATATGGGTTTTGTTCTTTATAGAGTTGTACAAATGATATAGATTCTCTAATTTTGTTGTGTTTGTAAATGTAAATGCAGAGTATGGCCTAAGCAAAGAGATATCAACCAAGGGTGATGTCTTTAGTTTTGGAGTGCTTCTGTTACAAATGATAACAGGATGTAGTCCAACTGATGAAAAACTCAAGGATGGTATAGGCCTTCATGAATTTGTTGATAGAGCGTTTACAAAGAATATTCATGAGGTTGTTGATCCAACAATGCTCCAGGATGACAGACGTGCAACTGACATACTTAAAAATTGTGTCACACCACTGGTTAGAATAGGCCTCTCTTGCTCGATGACATCACCCAAAGAGCGACCAGATATGGGACAGGTTTCTACAGAGATCCTTAGAATCAAGCATATGGCCTCACATATGGGTTTATGAAGCAAAGAGTAGACATGATGGTAACTGGTGACAGAATTTTGTGTAAAGAAGAATAGTGATGTGCTCTCTTATGGTTTTCCCCTTCTTTGAAGTTAGTAAAACAGTTAGTGACCCTTGTAGACAGTAACATTCTCTTTTGCCATCGCATTTTCCCTTTACAAGTGATTAGTATTTGTACAAGCTCAATCGGAGCGGTCTGAGCTAGACTATTTGTGTGATCAGTACCAAATCAAATCAAGTTGGATCTTCTAGAAGCTAACCTGGAACTGGATTGGGGATTAAACCTCGAATCTGAAATCTGAACAGGGGAACATGGAACTCGCCTGATAAATTGAGGGCTATTGCACAAGTCTACGACCTATGCACCAAGGCCTTGGGAATTGGGATAATCTTGACACAAACGGCAAGTCCACTCACACAAACCGCACTTGCAAGTTTGGGATAATCTCCTATCATGGTAAAGGTCAGGTCCTCGATTGATTCCTATTCAGATGCTGTAATTGTAACCCATGTTCCTTTTTTCACTGTAGCCGCCGCAAGGCCATATAGAGTACCACTGGCCAAAATCTAAAATTTTCAAGCAGGACATTATCAGGAATCGTGTGGTCACACAGTTGTAAAAATAAATTGGAATGTCACTCTGATCATTTGTTACTGCACATATTACATGTGTCATTGCATGGTAATTGCTCAGCCGCTCACATCACTTGTAGGCTAGTAAAAAATATCTGTTACATGCAGTTTACATACCGGCAACCGCGTGTGTGTGATAGATATACATATTGGCACAAAATATTTGGATTTCGCACTGTTGACTGAATATACAAGTTTAACGTCCGGATTAAACATATATCCCAGCGTGTCTACAGTCTGAAACCAGGAAAAAGTTTCTTCATCTTAAACCGTATGTTCTCTGATTTGGTCAGCGTTTGAAATATTTTCCTGGGTATGTGCCTCATGCCTAACTTGGATTTCGTATCGATGGTTTTGTTGTTTCTTAGACTGTCCAATGGTCTTCTAATAAATCTCGCTTTATCAGGGACAAAGTAGACTAGAGGATGGAGTTTATAAGAATCAACTTGTCCTCAGCAGATTTATTATCTTGTTTTTGAGCTGCTATATGTTGACTCAAAAAGGAATCCATTATAAAGCTGCAATCATAGTGTGCCAAGTATCTTAAAGGGAAAGTATATCGAGTTTAAAGCCAGAGAAAATGCCACTCTTTGTGAACATTTATTTTTTAGAAGCGATAGCCGCTCGATGGCACAGAGTGTGAGTTTTAAAAATCATGTTAGCTTGCTAGAGTTTGTGCTATGCCACAGGAAAATAATGATATCGTTCCCATGTCGCAGAATAGACAACTCGTCATTAGCACATAACATCACAGGAAATGAATCATTCATATTTAGCCACTACTTCAAAATCCACCTAGAAATCTATTTTTTGTAGGCGATACAGTATTCTTCTGGAAGAGGAGCGCCTCGTGACTTTTAAACTGTTGGGAAATGTGTAAAGAGTACAGATGTTGTTGCTGCTCCGTGGTGCACAGCGAAGGCTCGTCGGTTACAGCAAGTCTGCTACGGCCGACCTGGTGGACCAGGAAGTTTGTGTTCAACACCTCCACGGTTTTCTTCGTCAGGTGTTAGTTGTCTGGGATCTTCGTCGACATTGCACGGCGAAGGAACTGGGGGTTCCGGGTACTCCAGCGTACTGCTACAAGAACTCTCGCCGATTACAGCGTCACCCTTCTCAGGCAATGGATCGGGAAGTGGGTGAACCGCCGTCTCTTCATGAGGAGGGCGCTCGTGGCTCGAACAGTCTGGCAGAGCTGCAACGCAACGGTGGAGTGGACCGCAGAAAAGGAGACCCGTGCGTGCAGGAAACATTTTGAGCTTACCTGGAGCAGCCAGAGTACACTTTCTCGGTGGCGGATCGGCGGAGGAGGAGGAGGAGAAAGAGCTCAGACGTGGCTTCGTATGCGACAGGAGCAGCACCGGGGAGCGCAGGGACAAGCGTGGAGCAAGTGCCATCCTTTCTCTCTAAGATAGCTATACTGGCAGAGGACAAGTCGATCGGTGACCTCCAGGCCTGTATGCCTATTTATCTGTCCAGATACAACCCATGGAGCTACGACCAAACCACCTTAACCTTGGCCAACGACATTGGAATGCATGCGTTCATACCATGAGGATAGCTGCACTTTTCTCAACTGCTCTCCCACTGGCCAGGTTCATCTGCTTCTGTCAAAGCCAAGTATTCTGCCACTTGCACACCCACTTGTCTTATGCAGATTTTGAATAAGCATTGGACATGGCCACAAAAGTCCGTTTCAAAGTTGCAACTATCTTCCAGGAAATAATTTAGTAAGTCAAAAGCCTGCAATCCCGTCCCGGTTTTCCAAGGATTTTCAAATAGCCTTTGTAGTTTCTATATACACTGTCTCAAAATTCCTTTGGTGAAAACGTGCGTACATACCATGCGAGTGTCACCATCATGGAGAATTTCCAGAAGCTTATTCTTGAGTCAGGTTGCTCTATCACTGGTCAAATCAATGGAGCGCAGATAGAGCCACATGCATTCTTCTTCAGGCCAGTTGCTCTGCCGCTGGCCGTTCGGGTCACTATACCAGCCAAAAAAGAAATGCCAACCACTTAGCTTCAAAATGGTTTAGAATAACAAGATAACATTCC
Organism: Avena longiglumis; assembly: GCA_030063025.1. NCBI lineage: Eukaryota > Viridiplantae > Streptophyta > Magnoliopsida > Poales > Poaceae > Avena > Avena longiglumis. Next base: position 504,394,510 of record CP125977.1, read on the forward strand.
AGCAGCTTTATGGGTCCCGGTTTTGTCCTTAGAGAACACTGCTATATGAATTTTTTAGCAATTTATCAAATCTGAACAAGCTACCTTCACCATCACTTCAAGAATTATGTTTTCAAGATGGAGCTTAGCGTTCGTCCGGGTCAATTCAATGAAGTCCTGGTCTCGGTCTAAAAATCAAATGGTCATATTTCCCAGCGCTGACATGCATGTTCACACTACTAATATTAGGTGGTGAGAAGATGGTTTTAGTGAAACCAGCAAATCTGGTTTCCAAAAGCATGTGTCTGTTCATGACTAATCCCTGTCCCCACCATATCTACTGCTATTTAAAGCGGTTACCTACTATCACACTATTCAGTACTTAAACATCCTCTTGCAAACCAAACCTCTCATCTCCATACCCCACAGTTCTAAACGACAACAATGGCCTCTTCGTGTGTCTTGTTTCCAGGCCTTCTTTGCTTTCTTTACCTCTTTAGCTTCTTTTGCAGCCTACCACTAGCCACCTGCAATGAAACTGAAAATGATAGACAAGCTCTCCTTTGCTTCAAGTCCTGGCTCTCGGGTCCAGCAGGAGTTGTAGCTTCATGGAGCAACACTTCCTCGGAACTCTGTGAGTGGCATGGAATCACCTGTAGCACGCTGTCTCCTCGCCGTGTGATCGCCCTGGACCTTGAATCAGAAGGCATCACAGGATCCATAGCACCTTGCGTCGCCAACCTGACCTCTCTCACAAGGCTGCAGCTCTCAAACAATAGCATCCATGGAAAAATACCTTCCGAGCTCGGTGCCCTGAGCTGGCTCAGCAACCTCAACCTCAGCATGAACACTTTGGAAGGTAACATACCATCTGAACTCTCTGCCTGTTCGCAACTCCAAATCCTAGACTTGAGGAGCAATTCCCTCCAAGGCGAGATCCCCCCTAACCTAGGTCAATGCAAGAATCTTCAAGAGATTAATCTTAGCAAAAACAATATAGAAGGCAGCATCCCTTCTTCTTTTGGAAATCATCCTGAGCTGCGCATACTAGTTCTTGCTAGCAACAGGCTTACTGGCAACATACCGCCGTCTTTGGGCAGCAGTCATTCTCTCACACATGTCGATCTTGGGATAAATGCTCTAACAGGCATCATCCCGGAGTCCCTAGCAAACAGTTCATCCCTCCAAGTACTTTGGCTCATGAGCAATAATCTTACTGGAGAACTACCAGATGCTCTCTTCAACACATCATCTCTTATTGACATTATTCTCCAACAGAACAACCTTGTTGGTTCAATGCCAACTGTTACTGCCACCTCACCTCCTATTCAGTACCTCGATTTGAGGAATAACTATATTTCAGGAAAAATACCTTCCTCAATAGGGAATCTTTCCTCCCTCATTGATCTTCGTCTTTCAGAGAATAGTTTATTTGGGAGCATACCGGACAGCTTAGGTCATATTCCGACACTACAGATACTAGACATGAGTGTAAACAACTTATCTGGGCTAGTTCCCCCGTCTATCTTCAATATGTCATTGCTCACATTTCTTTCCATAGGAAACAACTCTCTTGTTGGAAGCTTACCCTCCAACATTGGTTACACACTTCCAAATATTCAGGCCCTAATCCTCTCAACAAACAAGTTATATGGCCCAATCCCAACTTCTCTCACCAAAGCATACAACCTTCGTATGCTTTACTTGTATAACAACAGCCTAACTGGGTCCATACCCTTCTTTGGGTCATTGCCAAACTTGAAGGAACTAGATTTGTCATACAATAAGCTAGATGCCGAAAACTGGAGATTTCTCTCTTCACTAACAAATTGTAATAGGTTGACTGATCTGATACTTGCTGGGAATAACCTCCAAGGGAATCTACCAAGTTCTATTGGCAAACTCTCTGATAGTCTTGAATGGTTATGGCTAAGGGAAAACAAAATTTCTGGGCCTATACCACTGGAAATTGGCAATCTTAAGAGCCTCAGAAGTCTATACATGGATTACAATCATATCACTGGTAATATACCGCCAACAATTGGGAATTTGCACAACTTGGTCTATCTATCCTTTGCACAAAACAGACTTTCAGGGCAAATCCCAGATACTGTAGGCAATCTAGTTCAGCTAACTGCTCTGAAATTGGATGGGAACAACATCAGTGGCAGTATACCTGCAAGTATAGGACACTGTGATCAACTCCAAATGCTGAACCTTGCTCGCAACTCACTAGATGGCAGTATACCAAGTAAAATCTTCCAAATTTCTTCGCTTTCTCAGGAGTTGGACTTGTCACACAATTACTTGTCAGGAGCAGTGCCAGTGGAAGTAGGTAACCTCATTAATCTGAACAAACTGAGCATATCAAATAATAGGTTGTCGGGCAACATCCCATCCACTCTTGGCCAGTGTGCGGTTCTGGAGTATCTTGAGATGCAACACAACTTCATTGTCGGAAGCATTCCACAGACTTTTGCCAACTTAGTCAGCATAAAAAAGATTGATATTTCTCACAACAACTTGTCCGGAAAAATTCCAGAGTTCTTCACATCCTTAAGCACCCTGCAAGTTCTCAATTTATCCTTCAACAATTTTGATGGAGCAGTTCCGAGAGGTGGTGTTTTTGACAGTGCTGGTGCGGTTTCAGTCGAAGGAAATGACAATTTGTGTACTACTAAAATTCCGACAGAAGGTATACTTATTTGTTCCACGCCAGTTGGCAGGAAAGAGAAACACAATTCGTTGGCTCTGGTCCTAGGAATAGTAATTCCAACTGTTGTTCTTGGTATATTAATTTTGTTGTGTGTTGCGATAATTTATTGGAGGAAGCGAATGCAAGAAAAACCACATTTGCAAGAAACCCGTGAGCACATGAAGAATATATCATATGAAGACATTGTGAGGGCAACAGATAGGTTCTCTTCATTAAACCTAATTGGATCAGGATCATTTGGAGTGGTTTATAAAGGCAGTTTGAACCATCAGGAAGATCAAGTTGCCATCAAGATTTTCAACCTTGACGTTTATGGAGCAGACAGGAGCTTTATTGCAGAGTGTGAAGCCCTACGAAATGCCCGTCACAGAAATCTTGTAAAAATCATTACTTCATGCTCTTCTATGGATTCTACGGGGAAAGATTTCAAGGCCCTGGTGTTCCAATACATGCCAAACGGGAACCTAGAAATGTGGCTACATCCCAAAGCCCCTGAACATGGTAAAAGATATACTCTGACTTTAAGTCGAAGGATCAAAATCGGCTTGGATGTGGCATTCGCTTTGGATTATCTCCATAACCAGTGTGCATTTCCACTAATACACTGCGACTTGAAGCCAAGCAATATTCTTTTGGCACTTTTGCTTCGGTATCCCCCCCCTGAGGGCAATCGAAGAGAAAAACCGGGTCTGGGCGGGGTTCAGGGTGGTTGCTGGATCGTCACGGACCGGTCGAAGTCGTATTAGCCGTCCGTATACGTGACCGTATATCCACTTGACGTCTACGCACGAGTGTGTCGATGTACGCACGAGTGTATCCATGTGCGGTCGTCATCCTCCCCCTTCGTATATAAGGAACAGCCGAACCGTCCCCCCCCTTCGACGTTTCATTCCCCATCTGGATTTGGCAAAAGATCTCACCTACCCACTCCCACCGCCACCCAAAGACTAGCCACCGGGTCGCTCCGCATCGACCTCTCTCCAACTACGACGATGGAAGGCCGCGCGGCCGTGGTCCGCCATGGATCTGCGGAAGAGGGAGGAGAAGGGCGAGGCCGTGGTGCACGAGGTGGAGGTGGCGTGGTGGTTCCGGAGGAGAAGGAGGCGGGGGTGGAGGTGATGGCGCCCGCTGCTGATCTGGAGCGGAAGCGGGCGAGGGAGGAGGATGTGGGGGGCTCTTCTTCTTGCAAGAGGAAGAAGGAGGCGGGAGACGAGCTGGAGGTGGTGCCGGAGGAGGGCGGTGCCGAGTCCGCTCTCGGCCGATCCGGCGGTGGTGTCGGAGGAGGACCGGTCGTGGATCTGGTGGTGGTCGACGATATCCTGGCGGGCGGCGATGTCGTTGTGGCGGATGTGGGGGAGCAGGTGGCGGTGCAGGACGTGGAGGTCACTTCCGTGGTGGTGCCTGGCGTCATGGAGCCTGGCACCGCGGAGCCTGCAGTGCATGTTGCCGAGCCTCAGGTGAGTTAAATTTGACGCTCTCTTTTAGATTGTACGGTTCATATTTATGGTTTTCATTTGTACTTTGGTTTGTGGTTAGGGTTTTGATTTGTAGTTAGGGTTTGTACTTAGGCAGGGGCGAATCTACCGGCTATGCATCATTTTTCTAGATTGATTGAAACCATAGTTTTTCCCCTTCATCTTGTATTTATCTATTAGCGCGTGATCCGGAATCGGTGATATGTTAGATGATGGAATTTCTGTTGTAAGGAATTTGGTTGGATTGGATGAAAGCGATTTTGTTAAACGATGTAATGTGATATATTTATCATTTAGGAGTTCATGCTTATTCTTAAAAATAGCGTTTGAAGGCCATTTTCTATCTCTCCATTCACAGAGGAGCAAATCCTTTGTTGAACCCTCAGTAATCATAATTTTCCAATTTACCGTTAAACAAAAACTTTTGATTATCCTATTTCTATATGTTGCTAGCTATGTAGTGTAGATACTTGTGATCTGTCTATGTAAAGTTAGATGAACTGCTGGTACAAACTTGATATAGCTAATCAACCATGTTGTTGAATTGTAGCTTGTTTTTTGGATGTTGAATAGCCTACCTTTTAAGGTTATTGTACATCCCTAGATATTTGGCATGTTTCCAAGTTTCTCTAGCTCACCATCTTCTGTAAATCAATTATTGGGTGTTTCTAGATTCCTTGTTTGTGTGTAGATGTGAAACATTGCTTTCAAAGTCTCTTGTATGATGGCCAGTGTTGCTTATATGTTGTTCATGATGTTTTCTAGGTTGATGCCTAGATAAGTTGTATGGTGCTTGTGTGTTTGTACCACATGTCCTAGTTGTATCAAGTTTGTAGCAGCAGTGGTTTACTCATGTCCTAGTTGTATCATGTTGCATGGTGCTTATATGTTGTGATAAACAAGTTACCACATGTCCTAGTTTACTCTTTCCTAGTGGTTTGTTTCATATGATGCATGTTAATCCATCTTCAGCTAAATTTTGTGGGTTTTGAAGTGGAATATGTTATTGGTTTATTGCTTTGAAGCCTGTGATTTTATCTATGGGCTTGTCAAGATTATCCTTTGATAGGAAATGCATATTGTTGACCAATTATGTCCATATATATTTGTGTTATCCATTTGTTTTTTCATATATATAGTTTATTATAAAGTCTGAAACAATTAACTTTGCATCTGTTTGTTTTAATATGGATGTACAGTACGTTGATCCATATGATTTCCAGGAGGATGGAAGCCCACTCTCGGTGATACATTCAACTTTTTACATATTATATTACATTGCACATTCATTTTGTAATATTTTTTTTGCATTTTGTAAGATTGATTTTTTTTGTGTGCATTGTAGTTTGACTCGCAGGATGTTGATGAGTCTGTGGACAAGAGGAATGAAACTTCCTTCATTAAGAAGGAAGTGATCCATTGCTAGCAAACAACCGCGCCCATATGTGGTGAACAATGTACAGTGCCCATACCATCCTAGGAAGCCTAGGGGTGGATGCTTGTGAACCCGCCGCAAAGACGCTCGCCATTGGCAGCTCGGATGGTCGTGAGAAGGCTCAGCATAAGGCTCGTGGGAGGTGCTTGTCCAGCAGACTTGGTGTAGTTAGTTATCCAAATGTTATGTATGGTTTGTAAGAACATCTAGTCTATGTTTGCTAGTTCGGACATGGTAGGTATGATCTTCCGGTGCACTTTGATGTGATGAAGGTGCTCTTTTGCTTTGGATGTTGTGAACAATCTATCGCTTTAGTTATCTATGACTATTCTGAATCAGGTGTTAAAATGTGTGTGAAAATACCATTTAGTTTGCACTTTTACCATTATGTTTGAATTTTTATTTGAAAAATATGTAATGTTTTTGAGAAACACATATGAGTTTTGAAATCATTTGATTTGAATTGAAACAGAAATTAGAATTGAAAAACGAAAAACAAATAAGAGGAAAAATAAATAAATGTACCGATAACCAGGCCCAATGAGATAATCTAAGACCGGGCCAGCTCACGTGTCGTGGGCAGCCAAAGATCGCTGTCGGCAGTAATCGCCCATGCTGCCAGCGGTGCCGAACTGCCGATGAGGGTGGGAGTTTTAGTCCCACCTCGCTAGTTGGAGGCGAGGAGGACCAGCTTATATACCCGCTCGATGCTCACCTCGAGCTCCTCTCAAAAACAACTCGATTCAGCTTATATACCCGTTCGATGGGGTGACCTGGGGCCAGTCTGTACTACTCTGGTCTAGTTCGCTTGTACTGGCTTGAGCTAGGCCAGTGTGGAACCCAACCTCCAGTGTCAAAACTTTTTCATGATTTTTTTGCCAACTAATGTACTGTATGTCGGCCAAAACAGGCCTTTAGGGTCGTTTTCACATTTTTTAGTCATACGCATGACAAATATAGCTAAATTTTGAACTAAAGCTAAATAATTGAACAAGCAAACTTATAAATATTCCTAATTGACTCAAACTTGGCAGGAGGTGTGTCTTGGCATGGCATACATTTCATCTTTTGGTGTCTCACAAGGATGCCTTTAAATACCATTTTCCATTTTAAAATTCAAAATTCAGCTATATTTTGTGAAGGAAGTACAAAATTTGTAGTTGAAACCTTTGTTTCACCAGCATGTTTAGGTAGATGGGGACATTTGGTGGGAACATAACCACTTTGGTGGTCTTTACTTTCTATCTTGGTCAATTTGTAGCACAAGTCAAAGTTTGGTCAAATATGAGAAGACATGGAAAATTTGAACCATAGCTACACAATTGGAACCTGTAATATTTTGGGAAAAATCATTTTAGGCCCACAGGATGTGGTTTAACCATGGATCTATTGGTAGATCAGCTAGGTTCATCCCTATGGCTACTCGGTGTTCGACGCAAAATTTGACCAGACTTTGACTGGCAAAGATAAAATCACAAAATTCAAAAAATAGTGAAACCTTGTCCATTGGTCTTAGATTGAGCCCTATTTAGAATGAAAAATATTAAACCTTGAGTTTGTGGAAGCAAAGATGAGTTTGTTGTCTCACTCTTGGTTCCAAGTGTGAGTCTCATGGGTGTGTACCCAAATTTCATAGGACATGGCCAGCTCCATGTCATACTTCCTAATTGACTCAAACTTGGCGAGGTGTGTCTTGGCATGGCATACATTTCATCTTTTGGTGTCTGTCAGCAAGGATGCCTTTAAATACCATTTTCCATTTTAAAATTCAAAATTCAGCTATATTTTGTGAAGGAAGTACAAAATTTGTAGTTGAAACCTTTGTTTCACCAAAGCATGTTTAGGTAGATGGGGACATTTGGTGGGAACATAACCACTTTGGTGGTCTTTACTTTCTATCTTGGTCAATTTGTAGCACAAGTCAAAGTTTGGTCAAATATGAGAAGACATGGAAAATTTGAACCATAGCTACACAATTGGAACCTGTAATATTTTGGGAAAAATCATTTTAGGCCCACAGGATGTGGTTTAACCATGGATCTATTGGTAGATCAGCTAGGTTCATCCCTATGGCTACTCGGTGTTCGACGCAAAATTTGACCAGACTTTGACACGGCAAGATAAAATCACAAAATTCAAAAATAGTGAAACCTTGTCCATTGGTCTTAGATTGAGCCCTATTTAGAATGAAAATATTAAACCTTGAGTTTGTGGAAGCAAAGATGAGTTTGTTGTCTCACTCTTGGTTCCAAGTGTGAGTCTCATGGGTGTGTACCCAAATTTCATAGGACATGGCCAGCTCCATGTCATACTTCCTCGAAATTGACTCAAACTTGGCAGGGAGGTGTGTCTTGGCATGGCATACATTTCATCTTTTGGTGTCTCACAAGGATGCCTTTAAATACCATTTTCCATTTTAAAATTCAAAATTCAGCTATATTTTGTGAAGGAAGTACAAAATTTGTAGTTGAAACCTTTGTTTCACCAGCATGTTTAGGTAGATGGGGACATTTGGTGGGAACATAACCACTTTGGTGGTCTTTACTTTCTATCTTGGTCAATTTGTAGCACAAGTCAAAGTTTGGTCAAATATGAGAAGACATGGAAAATTTGAACCATAGCTACACAATTGGAACCTGTAATATTTTGGGAAAAATCATTTTAGGCCCACAGGATGTGGTTTAACCATGGATCTATTGGTAGATCAGCTAGGTTCATCCCTATGGCTACTCGGTTGTTCGACGCAAAATTTGACCAGACTTTGACTGGCGGTATAAAATCACAAAAATTCAAAAATAGTGAAACCTTGTCCATTGGTCTTAGATTGAGCCCTATTTAGAATGAAAATATTAAACCTTGAGTTTGTGGAAGCAAAGATGAGTTTGTTGTCTCACTCTTGGTTCCAAGTGTGAGTCTCATGGTGTGTACCCAAATTTCATAGGACATGGCCAGCTCCATGTCATACTTCCTCGAATTGACTCAAACTTGGCGGAGGTGTGTCTTGGCATGGCATACATTTCATCTTTTGGTGTCTCGGCAAGGATGCCTTTAAATACCATTTTCCATTTTAAAATTCAAAATTCAGCTATATTTTGTGAAGGAAGTACAAAATTTGTAGTTGAAACCTTTGTTTCACCAAAGATGTTTAGGTAGATGGGGACATTTGGTGGGAACATAACCACTTTGGTGGTCTTTACTTTCTATCTTGGTCAATTTGTAGCACAAGTCAAAGTTTGGTCAAATATGAGAAGACATGGAAAATTTGAACCATAGCTACACAATTGGAACTGTAATATTTTGGGAAAAATCATTTTAGCCCCACAGGATGTGGTTTAACCACAGGATTATTTGGAAAAAATTATATGGGTTTGAATCATTTTAAATGTAACTTGGAAAAAGAGAAAATACCTAATCATAGATAAATATTAAATAACAAGAAAATTATAATTGAGTGGATTTAATAACACAAGAAAATAATATGAAACCTACTTAAAAGGTTTCAGAATGGTTTAAAATCAAATTGAGTTTTGAAATCATTTGATTTGAATTGACACAGAAATTAGAATTGAAAAAACGAAAAACAAATAAGAGGAATAAATAAATAAACATACCTGATATCCAGGCCCGGCGAGACAATGTAAGCACTGGGCCAGCTCCTGCCTGTGGCGGCCAAGATTCTGTGGGTCGGCAAAGAATCGGCCTGCACGCTGCTGCGGTGCCGAATCGCCGATGAGGGTGGGAGGTTTAGTCCCACCTCGCTAGTTGGAGGCGAGGAGGACCAGCTTATATACCCGGTCGATGCTCACCTCGAGCTCCTCTCAAAAACAAATCTGGTTCACTGCTATCCCGCCTCTAATGGGCCGACCTGGGCCGCCAGGCTGTACTACTACAGTCCGTTCGCTTGTAATGGGCTTGAGCTAGGCAGTGTGGAACCCAACCTCCAGTGTCAAAACTTTTTTGCCAATTAATGTATACGCCGCCTAATCTGGGCCTTTAGGGTCGTTTTCATTTTTTTTTTCATACGTAGCGACGCAGTGGTCGAGAAACGACCGCCGTGGCTACATCGCCGCCTACCGCCTTCTCTTTCCCGTTTACAACCGTGTTCGCGTTGACTCTTCGAGGAGGCGGCCGTGCAGACGTTGCGGCGACTTCTGGAGTGCCATTCAGATAACGGCGGCTGGAGAAGTACATGCGGCGGGGAGAAGTACAACGGCGACCGTCTCGTAAGATCGCATGGATCTATGATCGCATGCACCCTATCGCTTTGTGCCTAGATCTATGATCATGTAGATCTATGATCATGTAGATCTATGATCATGGTTTCGTGTGCGAGAGAGGTTGGCGGGCCGGGGACGTTTTGATATGTGGCGCGGAGGTAACATGGTAGGGTGCAGCGGTGGTGTGAATTACTAGGGTGCCAGGGGGACGTTTTGATCTGTGGCGGCGGAGGTAACATGATCGCATGGTATGATCGCATGGATCATGAGCAGCTGATTGAGTTGAGTCAAGCCTGACGACTCTTTTGATTTTCCAATATGACCATGACGATTAGTTAGAACGAGCATACTTATTTTTTAAATTGGCATTGTTTACACTTGTTTTTAATGTAGACTTTTGTTCCATTTTTCTTTATGCCAACAATTTCCTTTACATAGTATAAACACATGCATGCACTAAGTTGACAATTGTTTTTTATTGTCATGTTGATTTTTCATGCAGCTTGATGGAACTGGATGGTGATATTGCTTGCTCTGTTGAAACATGGTGTAGACTTGTGGGCAATTTTACAAGTCAACAACGTAGCAAATTTTTGGAATCAAATATGCGAAGTATGTTACAAATTCCACCAATTCGGATGCGAGTTGTCTTGCTGCAGTACATGTTTCACATTTATGATCATGACTCTAGCACTTTTGTCCTGCATAATAAAGGCAAATTTGCATTGACTGCACAAGATGCAGAGTGCATTTATGGGTTACGAAACTATGGTCTGTCTGCTAATCGTATAATTGATGAGGAAGGTGAAGACGGAAAGTCCCGTATTCCACCACATTTTCTCAGCGCAACTACTGGCAACATTGTTATTGAAGATTTAATAGCTGATATTGTCATGAGCAAAGCTGACGATGACTTCCTCCGCAAATCTGTCCTTGTTCTCCTTGGTACAGTGGGCGCCTATGACTAAGAGGATTGTACCGAAGGATTATTGGGTACTAGTGGAGGACATAGACCGTATGTCCACCATTAATTGGAGTGAGTTCACGGTAGATCATCTCATGGTATACTTCAGGCTTGTAACTAGATATAAACAAATTAGGCAGTGGCCTAAGGGAAATTTGTCTTTAATACAGGTATTAAATCTGTTCGCAACATTATTTTTAATATGGTAGTCTTCTCATTTTATGATGCACTAACATTACACTTGGTTCACATGCAGATGTTTATTGGGAGAAGGTCAAGCATGTAGATGATCCTTGTAGGATAAATCCAAGTTTGTCCTTGAGACCACTCATGCGTAATTGGAGATGATGCTGCTAGGATCAGGGATACAATGGACTGTGATCATGGTCGGGGTGAAGGACCTATTCTGGTAACGATCCATGTTTCTAATATCATCTGTATATATATCATGTGGTTATGTTAACAAACTTACGCCTCTAGTTTGATTAATAATATTGAGTTATACTAATGTGTATGTATCAGGTTGAAGATAATATAACGTTGGAGTATAGGATTGAAATGCTAAATAAACCGCTTGTTCTCAAGCGAAAGGCAAGTTCGGCTAGGAAGGTCAGCCAGAAATTCAAACCAAAAAATTACTAAAACGCAGGGAGGATCGACGGAGTCTATGATGGAGCGAGTGATGGATCGAGTGATGGAGCGAACAATGAATAGGATGGAGTCAACAATGGAGAAAATCGTCAAAAAATGATGGACTCATATGCACAGGTAATCACCATGTTATTGCATGTACTATTGGGAGTTTCTATTTTTATATCGGATAGCCTGAGTACATTATATATTTCCATTTAATTTTTCAGGAACTAATTGTCAAGTTGAATAAAATGGCATTATGTACAAAAGCAAAGAAGTTGAAAATGGAGATGACAACCTATCATTGAATAATGGATCCTCTTGTACGGGAAAAGAATTTTGGCATGAGAAAGAGAGTGCAGTGCTTATGCTGATCAGATTATTAAGGAAACTATTGATTCAATGAAACACACTGGGTTGAACGGTAATGCAACGCCCGACGATGGCGCACATAAGGATGGTTGTAAAGATGCAATAGGCAGCACACCTTCCAACCCAGAGTTAGTGCTTGATATTTCTACAAAAGCCGTGTCAGACCTTCCATCGGAAATGTACGGAATTAGCAAAAATGGGAAAGAGCTTGATGGAGCAACTTCGGCAGACGATGCCAACAGCATCGGTAGTAAGTTGGACGTTAACAATGAGCCGGAACAAGGTTTGGGGAAACGTAAGCGCAAAATTTCTACAAAACTTGAAGGTTTCGTGGGATATGAGCCCCCCAAACGTCGTGCACTTAAGAAAGGTACTCTCAGGTTCAGTTTACACGACACCTTTTATTTTTCATGCAGTTTCACTAGGAATGCTGGTTTAGGCGCATAGCCATTTATTACTGAATAATTGTGGCATTTGCCAGCATGCAGAGGTGGAAACCGCATGCAATGTGAGAAATCAGCGACCATGCAACACACTCCATTTACACGAGCATGCATTGTATGTGTACCTACTAATTACATCTCGTATGTAGTTCTAACGAGTTTTTTAACCATTTTCATAGGATTATTTGTAAACCAAGATGATGATACACGAGTCCTGAGTGCTAAGCAAATACAAGCAGCCGTGACATTGGTTGAAAACGCATGTAAGGATGAATCGAATGGTAAAAGGTTGTTTACCAACATGCAAATGGAATTATGTTGAATTCATTAAAGCTTAAAGATGTGTTGGACCATGAGTGGGTTAGCGATCGTAAGTTCTACTGTGTTATGATTATTTTATATCATGCTAATACATAATAATGTTACCACTCGATAAAATTAATTCCTCTTATGGTTACAGTTAATAGACAGTTACATTGGAGATTTGTCACTGTGGGACATGATCGGTACCTTTTCAGTGCATTAAGAACAACGTTCCTTGTGAAGAAGGGTACAACTTTGGAAGAAGAAAAAATCCAAGCATAACATGGACTTCACTATGTCCAAAAGTGGCTCAATTGGAAGAGTCATGGATGAATATTTCTTGCGAAATAAGGTAATTAGAACGTACATCATTTGTATGTTGAAAAGTGTTTTGTTGATTACATTCTTCAATTTATGTAGGTATATTTCCTCTAAATATAAATGACGCGCATTGACGATTGTAGTCATGCACATCAAACAAGAATTTCAAGTTCTCGATTCTTTGTACTCTTTATCTACAACGAAGAAAATAATTGAAACAATGGTAATTTATTCTCTTAAATTTATCATGTACTACCTTAATACTTGTGTACATTACAATAATTTTGCATTTTTCAGAGATATCAAATAGCGTATGACATAAAACAAACTAACATGATTACAAAATCACAATACCCCGACGTATCAAAATGGCCTATAAAACGTTATGAATTGGCTCGGCAAACAGATGGGTGAGTTTAGTTTACTTTTGTTTTTCTTGTATATTTCATGTTATCTATCATGCAAAATAAAATTAGTTCTTGTGTTGTGTCCCAGAAATTCATGTGGATTATTTGTGTTAGAGTGTATGGAACACGGGATGGCGATAAAATGACTAGGAAATTTCGCAGGTTTGCATATTCTTTAACTATCACTACCCGACCAGCTGTACTAAAATATTTGTACTTACTTAGATTTGTCAATGCAGTCCATGAATGATAACAGAAGATGAAGGTTGCTCAGGTTGTTCGCCCTTCAAACATCTGCACCGCGTAACCAAGGTTCTTGAGGCCAAACACATGAAAACCGAGGAACTAATTATGGCTTGTAGGTTGGGTTTTAGTCCCGTAGAAGGTTTCCCACCCTAAGGTGTTTTTGTTTCTATGTTACCATGACATGCTTGTAAAATATACTGAATATTTTGGATTTATACTCAATAATTTTTGTTTATTAGTCCATGTTTCAACAAACGGCACCGGAATCAAGAGTCTACAACCCATATACTACATCAAATATTGCATCTAAACAAACAGTTGCTACAAGCCAAAACGCTGCAACAATCGAGACCCGGTCCCCCTCTGTCTCAGGTGTTGCGGTGCCACCTACGCTGGCCCAGTTCTGCACGCTGCCCCTCCTCCACGCTGGACGAGGGGAGTTCTGCTCCACACCTCGTTCCCCCCAGTTCCCGCCCAGTCCTCTCCACACGGACCCCCCAGTTCCCGCCCAGTCCTCCCCACACGCGTCCCTCCTCTCCACACGCCCCGCCCACTTCCGGCCCACCAGTCACGCGTCCCGCCGCCGGAGCACGATTATTATGTCCATGGGATCCCGCTAAGCATCGGAGGGATCAGCTCTTCCATCGCTACCACCCCAGACGTCGACAGGGCCACTAGGGTGCACTGTCCTCAAGACAAGATGTCGCCACATGCGTAATGACGCAGCATTTAGGGGGACGGAAAATTCTATCTTTTTCTACACGTAAAAGCCTGTTTTTCGCCGCGACATGGCTGCCTGGTTTTTTCCGCCACGACAAATTTACACATCAAGTTATCATCATTGTTTTTTTGGAAACTTTAGCAATAACCATTCATACATAGCCATTGTTTTCTTCAAAACGGATTGCAACATTAATCCACCTTAATTTCATGATAACCAATAAAGATAAATAAACATAATACCCACATGTCACTATTATGTCCCTAATCAAGCATTACAACCAATCAAGATAACCAAACAACGCTCATAAACCAGATAAAAATCTCAACTACTGTTTATGATCTTTTTCACTTCGGATAATCATGATGATGAGCTCCTTCGCCAAGATACTTTGTTACTGCTCACGCCGAACTAACATTTCTGCAAGATACCTGCAGATTACAAAGACAAAAATCATAAATAACTATATTACAATAATTAATGCCAAAATTAAATATAATGGTTACCTGTGATGGAGTTTGCATTTCACACTATTTTTGTTGTGTCCAGGCGTTTTGCAAATGCTACACAACTTTAACCGCTTTTTCTCATCATACCCGAGTGGTTCACCGCTTTTACTCACAACATTGCTCTTTCCTTTATTCTTTCCCTTTGGAGCACCTTTTGTCTTGACTTTAGCAGGATCACCTATTGGAGTAGTTGCACTTGCGAAGGTCCTCCATCGATTAGTGGAATTTCTTGGACCACGTACTCTGCATCGTGACGCCACTTTTTCGATATAACTTCCGGTACAAGGTCTTTATTTGTTTGTACAACTCAGGATTATTGCAGGACATGTAATGCTTCGACGACATCACACCGAGCTCGAATACCGACTCCGCCTCCTCGCCCAAAGAAATCCTCAGCCAAACAGATCGCTGTGCGCTCAAGGTAACCCACTGGCATTTTTGAGAATCGTGCAAGAACAATACACCTTGGTAGTTCAACTAATTTCAGCTCCGTCAACACAAACAGAATATGCTTGCAAGGAATTCCTCACGCACCATCCTCCGCAATTGCAATCTATACTTTGTGCTGGATTGTTTGGTGTATAGTCCACGAAAAATTATGGCGTCGGTTATTTGACCATGCCACAAGATACCTACCAATCTTCTATTCCCACACTTTTTTCTACAGTCATCATGCCTTCAATCTTACGAAGATCATCCTGCAAGATATAAAAATTAGCTGGGGTGAATGTGCTGGCCATTGCTAACTCAATTTGCTGCCATTTGGTAACAATCACAGGCATAGTCTGTGAAGCCGTGCAGTCATCTCGCGCCTCTGTTTTTCGGATACGTATAATGGCATTCTCATAGTGCACAATTAAATCCACAAGCGTCATCCCATAATCGAGGTGAAGATGAAGGACGAGTTGAGACTTTCACTACGCTGGTTGCTTTTCATCCCTAGCCAAAATCCATCTGCGAGGTAAGCAGCCGCCCATAGGTGCTTCTTCTTGTACATTCTATTTAGCCACCTTTTTGTCTTATCTGTCTGCCATTTTCTCACATATGCGTGCCATCCTTCCTCAAACTTGGCCTTCGTGGTGGAGTAATATAATAGAGACCAAACTCGCAATGATTTGGAACTTAGGTGCTTGCACATGTTCTTTTCAATGTGCCATGTACAAACACGGTGCCACACGCCCCGTAATACACTTCAGACGCTCTCATCATCGCAGCATCCGCATCCGTGATTATAGACCGTGGCCTCTCGACACATTGCTTTCAAAATGTTTTCGTGGAGCCAAGCATAAGTATCCTCGGTCTCGCTTGATATGATGGCACATCCGAATACGGTAGTCTTCCGGTGATTGTTCAGCCGACAAACGGAACAAAAGGCATACCGTATCGATTCATCTTGTAGGTGCTGTCAAACACCAAACGCGTCACCATAATCTTGGTAGTCCCGACGGATGAGAATCACACCAAGAGACATTTCAAACGCCCCTTATCGTCAAGCTGATGATCATAAAAAAAGTCAGGGTCCTTTTCCTTCCTGCTTTGCATAATGCCGATGGCCGTGGCCGCATCGCCGCTTGAAAGTAGCTTCCTTTTCTCTCTGGCACACATGTTATACAAATCCTTCCTCGTGAATCCAACTTGATTGTATCTACCGTACTTGCTGATGAAAGAACTCATGATCATATGCTTTCTAATCCCACTAGCTGCCATTGCTAATATCTCTCGCTTTTGAAAATCTTTGATCTTCCTATGAGACCAAAGAAAAGGCACCTCATCAGGTCTAGCTAAAATATGATTGTGCTTGTCATCAAACTTCTCAACACACCAAACACCTTTAGATTTATCTAGCTTCACGACCAGTTGCGCTGTGCATCCACAACGAGATTCTGCTCTCGGCTTGTATTTTCTGCCTTCCAAAGGCAAGTATTTGCTACTACGCTTTCCTTCCCCGAGCATACGAACTGCCTCTTACGTATATCATGCGATACCTTTTGTTTTCCTTATACCTGCCCTTTCTTATGCTGAATCCATGGTCTTTAGCATAGCTGTTGTAAAATAATAAGCGAGGTTCAAAACAAAAGTCATATCCATTATTTTCCAATACTTCTCCGCTCTTCACCTGGATGCCCAATATCCCTGTCACATTCCCCCTTATATTCTTTCTCTTTAAGAACATTCCCAAACACCTACAAATCCATAACATATAACACATAAGTTATTAGCACACTGGTACAACTTGGGTATATATATCACATAAAATATAAACACATACCTCAACATTATCACATGTCTCCAAGTCTGAATCACCATAGTAGTCAAAACTTTTATCACTCCCAACTATTAACTGAACAATTCAATACGAAAATAATAGTAAGTTCTATTTTCATGCAACTAATTTCATCCACATATATACCTACAATAATGCACATACCTTATTCACGTACTCACTGTCCAATACCTCGTAATCGTTCTCCTCATTAGCAACTTCTAACTCAATCTACACAACACAAATAAAATGAACATAATTTTATTTTGTTGTCTTCATTGCAATTACTAGTACACCACATAAAATTAAGGCCACTCACATTTTCGCCTCGATGCATCATCAGGATGGACGTGCCCATCTACGTGAGAATCTGATCCATGGTGGTCAGAGGACTCGGAATCTGATCCATGGTGGTGAGAGGACTCGGCCTCATTGTCCAAGTACTCGTCATCTTCTTCCATCATACTTGAACCACTGCTATCCACCATTATCTGCAACCACTAGAAACCATGAGAGTCGGAATTATCTTACGACAACACGGAGGAGTAGGAGGAGGAGCCACCGAACCCTAGAAGGCGATATCTCACCTCCGACACAGATTAGGTCCAGATCGCCTCCGATCCGGAAGTGCTGCGATCTAGACTCGTACGATCTGGAAGTGCTGCGATCTAGACTCGTACGATCTGGAAGTGCTGCGATCTAGACTCATACGATCTGGAGGTGCTCCGATCTCGATTTTTTCTAGATGACAGGAGCGGCGATGAGGTCTGTCCCGCGTCTTAGGGTGCTGCCGTGTCTAGAGGAGCGACAATGAGGTGCGATCTCGTCGGCTGCTAGGGTTACGCCGCCGGTCGGATCGCCGTGGATCTCACGTGGGACGAGAACCTGGGACCTAAACCCGCCGCGAGAGGTTCTGAGTAACAGCACCTCTACAACGTGGGACCTAAACTTTTTTTCCCTAAACACACCCTATACAAAACGGATACGCATAATCGATACAAAAAACATACAGCGCTAAACCGGCTCCTAAACTAACCCGGGACATGCCGTCGAACCACCCAGACCCGGTTTTTCTCTTTGATTGCCCTCAGGGGGGGGATACCGAAGCAAGCCTCTTCTTTTGGATCTTGACATGACTGCATATGTCACTGATTTTGGCCTGGCAAGGTTTATGTTCACTGCACCGTCCGCACATCAAGACCGTTCAGCAAGTTTGGCCTGCCTAAAAGGATCCATCGGGTACATTCCACCAGGTGAGATTAAGCAAATGTGTGGTGTACTCACTAGTTATGTCTGACTCTTTATAAACCTGTACTGTAATAATGCTGCGGATTTGCTAATCGTGTCTGTAAATGTAAATTGCAGAGTACGGCATGAGCGAGGAGATATCAACCAAGGGCGACGTCTACAGCTTCGGAGTGTTTCTGCTACAAATGATGACAGGGTGCAGTCCAACCGATGAAAAATTCAGTGACGGCGGGAGCTTTCATGAACTTGTTGATGGAGCGTTTCCAGATAGTATCCACAAGGTTATCGATCCGACAATGCTACGAGAGGACAGCAGCGCAGCCGAACTGCTGAGGCACTGTGTGGTGCCGCTGGTTAGAGTAGGCCTCTCCTGCTCTAAAGCGTCTCCCAGAGAGCGGCCCGACATGGGACGAGTTTCGACCGAGATCCTTAGGATCATGCATGTGGCGTCTCGGATGGGTGTGGTGTGAGGCAGGGTATTCGGCAGTAAGGTATAGGTAGCAACACAAGTTCGTGTATGTAAAGAAGGACAGTAAAATGTACTGGTGTCATGGCTTTTCCTTTTTGAATTAAGTTGCAGATGGTAGTATTTTGTGTCAATTTCCTCTTATATTTTACAAGCAATTGTCAGAACCAGAGCTCACGCAAGAGAGAAGGTTTGTGCAACACATCGCATCTAGGGCGTGTTTGGTGGGTCGCATGCCCGTTTCCCGCACCGGGCCGGCAGAAATAAGCCCGTTTGGAGACTCGCACATCGGGCCGAGCTCGCATCGCACAATTCTTAAAGCACCCCAAATCATGGCCCGCTAGGAATGCCAAAATCGGCCGTTTCCGCGGGGACAGGCCCTAGGGAGCCAAAGGCGCGCACGCGGGGGGAAAGGCGGGAGACACCGCGACGCATCGGGAACACGCGCCATAAATCCCCTCACTGCTCTCTCTCTCTCCCCCCATTCACAACCGCCCCTTCCTCCCGTCTCACCGTCGGCGGTTCCTCTCCTGCCGGAAGAACGAAGACCACCGGCGCGGCAAGCAGACGGCGGTAGATCAAGGCGGCTACTCGCGGCTACTCCTCTTTTCATGGCCGAAACAGATCTACTACTGCGACTGAGGCTGCTTCTTCAACCTGAAGCTCGAATCCTGCAGCAATGGCGGTAAGGCCTCGAACCATCGACTCTCTAAGGTTTTAGCAGCTCAGATCTATCTCCTACGGACTCATTCCCCGAGTATGAGTGACATGCATGGTAGATTTCGACCGATCTGTGCTAGTTATGGTCGATTCGTTGTGTTAGGGTCTTTTCTTTGCTTGCTGTGCCTTCATAAGCACTAGATCTACCGATGCATTGGTTCCATCTGTACTTGTTAGTGGCTAGATTCCGGCAGATTTGGTTATTAGGGTTCCTCCGATTGGGAAATTGGGGATTTTTGTGGCATCCCGCAAAAACCACTACTAGAAAATCGCGTTATGTTTGTGCATTGCATCATCATAATATCATGCTGATGTCATCATGCCACATTGCATATGAGTATCCTCATGGTTCCATGCATGATATTTGTCTAAAGCTATTTCCAAAAACCCTATTTTGTTTTCTACAGATAACCCCCTCTTTATTTCAAATGTCAAATCCCGGTCTCTCTGAATTATTTTGTTTGTCTAAATCTATTTACGAAAAGATCTTTATAAAAGAAATAAAATAGTTTTATTAAAACCGGGGGAGGCAGCCCGCCGCCGGGCCCAAGAGGCCCAGCAGCTAGCCACCTACAACCCCTCCTGAAAAACCCTAACCAAAAATCTCCAAACCCTACACTAATCCCACCTCTCCCCACTTCCGCCGCCATTCCCTGGACCTAACCCACCCGACCTCCACGCACGCACTGTCACGCACGGCCACGGATGCCTTCCCCCTGGACCAACATAACCCTGTCCCTAGACCCACTCCCGTTCCACACCACACAAACTCACCCCACCCCGACACCCTGGCCCGCCCACGCAGCTACCCCGCTTCCACCTGCCCGTCCCTATCTTCCCGAGATCCCGCGCCCCCTGTCGGCCTCGTCTCCATCCCCGCTCGATGCAGCGCCGCCATGGCTGCTCGACGCCGCCTCAGTAGCCTGTGCCGCCGACCGCCGCCTCTGTCACCAGCCAAGGGCCTGCTCCATCCTCGCCACCCACCTCTGCTTTGATCGCTCCCCATCGTCCCATCGCGCTGCCGCTGGCCTCTTCTCTGTCGCGAGCGTGGCCGCCCATGGCCTCTCTCCTCGTCGCCGACCGCCAGACTCCTCTCCTCGACGCTGCTCCTCCCTCCCTTCGCGGACCAGAGCTCGCCAGATCCGGCGCCGCTGCCCTGCTTCCGCTGCCCGCCAGTGAGGTCGCCGCTGGCCGCCTCGCCTTCTCCTCGTGGCAGCGCCTCGCGAGCCGCCATGACCTCCACCCCGTGGATCCTCCTCCGACCTGCCTCGCCATTGCTCACGGGTCGCCTCGCTCCTCCCCATCCTAAGGCCGCCTCGCCTCGCCGCTCTGCACCGATCCTGTCGTCGTCTCCAAGCTCGCATCGCGCCAAGCCCATCTCGCCATGCCTGGGAACCACCGCCTATCCTCGCCGCGTCCGGCCGTGCTTCACCGCTGCCCATGCGCCTCTCCGCTTGTCCCGCCATCAGCGAGCCGCCAGGGACCCTCCCCACGTCGTGCTTACTTGTGCCACCGCTGGATGCCCGGTTCTGCCCCTCCTTTTTTGGCCCTGAGCACCGCCATCGAGCCTTCTCTGCCGGTGCTCGCCGTCAGCCTCCTCTTGTCACTGCCCCAGATCTCATGTTGAGTTAAGTGGAGGTGCTCCTGTAATCGTGATGCCGCCCTGGTGCGCTGTGGAATGCCAGACCGACGCCGGAAGATCTTCGATGCCAAGGACGACTATCCACGGGGAACACAGACAAGGCGTCGGGATCCCCTCCTCGACAAGACCGGCTCGGTGTCGATGATTTTGAAGGATGCACATGGTGCTACTCGGATACCCTGACATTAATCTCAAGATCGCCTCACGGAACGCTAAAACCCGTTTCCGGTTCCGAAGACCGATCCCGGCGCCCGGAACCCGAACCCCTCGCCAAGATCTTCAGTGCCGAGACCCGAGTCCGACACCGACAACCAAAACCGCGGAACCGACAAGTTCGCCTACCGGACACCATGCGACAAGATCATCTCTCGGACGCCCAGGTCGCCACCCGGAACGCCAAGTACTCCCTCGAGGACGCCGAGTACTTCACCCCGGACACCGAGACCCCGATGCGACAAGTACTTCTTCCCGGACGCCAAGACCGACCCGATACGACGGCCCGACAAGACCTTCGTGATGACAAGATCGACACCGACCAGGGCGAGCCCGATGCGCCCCCGACACCGAACCAAGTACTCCCTTCCGGACACCGAGTCCGCCAAGAACCCGGATGCGCCAAGATCTACCCCGTTGTCCGAGAACGTCACGAGATCGATCCTGCGGACCACGAACCCTGAGACCGACCCCGAACCCCGGAACCCCAAGATCTGCCGAACCCTAACGTGTGAACCCCTTCCCGAAACCCTATTTTATAATATAATACAACTTTTGCATATTAAATTGTCATACTTGCATGCATACTTGTCTGAGGTTTGGGGGCCTTATGCCGATTCACCTAATAATTAAATATGGGGCCCATATGCGGGCAAATCTAGCCTTATATTGGCCTCATTTAAATTTGTGCATCGAACCGGTACCATATCTTGCCATGTTAAGACAACATTTAATTTATGGGTAGATAAATAACATGGGCCATCTATTAATTGCCGAACCCGGTTCCGCTTAATATGACCTAATTGCATCGCACCTTTGCCATGTCATGCATCATACATGCATCATGCCGATCTTTTGCCGTAGTATTAAATATTGCATCCGGTGTTTATTCTAGCGTTTTGCTTCTTCGCGGATAAGGCCGTTGAGTTGATGCGAGAGTCGACCCGATCTTCGGTTGAACCTTCGGCAATGTTTTCAGGCGAGCATCTCCCCCTTTCTACCTATCTTACTTTTATAGTATTTATTCCCTCCTGTTGATCTTTTGCTATCTGTGTTGCGATGCTCTAGTTTCGCATTCGTGATATCCCTCAGCCTTATATTGCCTTGGACACATCCTATTACCTTGTTTGGTAGATAGTTGGACTTATGCGTCGAGTCGCTTGCTCAAGTGCTGTTGCATGTCGACAAGTACCTCGCTTGTTGGAAGACGCCATATGCTTTATGTTGAGATGATCATGGCTTTACTTATCGCTCACTTTAATTACTGTTTAACAACTAAAATTGAAGTAAGTAAGCGAGGCATCGTGGGTGATAGACAATATTTGGTTTCCGATCACCACTTGTGTCCCGTGAGGACCCCGAGTACTTGATACTTGTTCCTTGATTTATCGCGCTATCCACATCCGGAGGATTATGGGACCCCCGAGCGAGCTTGATTCAGTCTTATTTCTTGGGGCCACAAACTAGTTTGAGGTTTTATTTACTATCCTGTACTTATGCCATGCTACTTACGTATTTACGATTGTGCGAGGAGCACACTGTCTTGTTAGGAACGTGACCCGTTACGCTGTATCGACAAGCCCAGTTTGGGTTCCCGCCATGCTACCGCCCCACAAACCTCGGGTCCGTCTCAAGTCACTAACTTCGTTGGTGTACTCAAGGGTGGCCCCAAATATTTCTGAATCCTGTGATTGCTTTGTCGTGAAGGCCTCGTTGGGTTTTGATTTGGTTTTTCCGAGGTTGATCGAGTGTGTGTTGCTATTTGTGCACCCCGGCCGGGTTAAAACTTTCTGAAAGCCGTGTCCGCGGTTATGGACGACTTGGAGCACAGTATCTCGATCATAGACAACTATAACTAAAGTAGTACTATAAATTTGAATTTATAATAACTAGTAATCGGCTTCACTATAATGGAATGGCTAAATAAAACTGCCAACAATTGCTTGCTTAAGTTGTCGCTTGCGACCATTGTACCTGACTAGTAAGTATTGCAACCACAACGGAATGGCTAATAAAAGTACCAACAACTGCTGGGTTTTTGGGTTTTATCTCATGCTATCTGTATCTGATTAGTAATTGTTGCAACTACAACGGAATGGTTAAATAAAAGTGCCCACCGCTTCTTTTATCAGGATGATTACCTATACCTGTCTAGTAATAGCTGCAACGATAACCGAATAAATAAAACTGCCAACCGTGTGAGTTCCTCGGTTGACTTCCTCGTTTGGTCTCGAGGGGGAATACCAGGATGGGATTGTTTGGTGTTAGCATCAGGTTGGTTCCGAATAGGTCTTTCTTACCCATCTCTGATAGCCGCCAGTTGTAACGAGTCTCTATAGGTTGTTTAGCGCATGCTGCCGCTGCCGCTTCAGTCCACCATACCTATGTAGGCGAGGACCGCCGAATTATAGCCTCGCCGTGTACTGGCCTCAGTACTGACGCTCCTCTTTTTCCTTTGCCCTTTGTCGGCACCCCTTTTTGTTTAAGAAGGTTTTGAGATGCGACGTCGTTAGCAGGGTTACCCTTCCGGCTTGGCCTGGGCAGGGTTATGGACGCCATTGGTTATTCTTCAGGGCTCTTAGCCCCATTTGCATCTTGTCCGTAGTCGGACGCTCCATCTTTTCAAGGTGATTTGGATCTTTGTACCGTATATCTGTATTCTTGACTCATTGAGTCGCTGTTGTATATATATCTCTCTACGTGGGTCCCATCGAGGACTGTTGTGTAATGTTATTACTTCGCTTTCCACCCGCACGAAAGTGCTGGTGGGCACCTTTGAATCGTTTCTATGCGGGTTTGGCGGGTTTCGCTAAAACTTGCATAGGTCCGATCGAGGGTGTGAGTGGTATCAGAGCTCAGCAGTTGCGATACCCCACAAGTCCAGCCTGTAGGATAACCTAGCTAACGGCCGAAGTAGAGTGTCAAAACTATTTTTGAAAATAGGTCGGATAGTTCTGATTAGGTCTGATTTTACTCCTTACCCCTCTGCTGCTCTCCTCTCACCCCTGCGTGTTTTGAATCCGCTCTCTTCTCTTTCTTCGAGTCCAGGATTTCTCGTGGTTGGGTTCCATCGTACCTTCAGGGTTTCGCTTCCTCCTTTGGTAACGGTGTTGCTACATCTGGTCTTCATGCTATCCGAGGAATCCGTCTACTGTGGTACCATTCTTTGTTCCTTGTTTGTGCCTTCCGGTGTTTTCCGACGCGACGACATCCTCTATGCCAGATCCGATGCAGAGTCTGCATCACTCCGTTGTTCCGAACCTCGATTGTCGAGATCTTCAGTCTAATTCCGAGAGTTGGTTGCATAATCCGCCTATTCGTGTGCAGAGTAATGGTTTGGGTGCGCGATGGACTGATCACCATCCGACTACTCTTAACATTCTCTCTTGTGCATCGAGTCAGTGGATCCAGCAATTTTACTCCGTCCCCTGAAGCTAGAGGTGGCTTTATTGTTGATACCTCTACCTTCGACCTTTTGTCCCGGAGTGTTCTCTCGACAATCACGGACAACGACCTCTTGTTAGTGGTGTCGCGAGGATCTACACGATGCGAGAAGATTCAGATCACCGACCTTCTTTCCGGTACCATGAGGCGGATCTCGAGGGCGAGATCCCTTGTTAGTGGTGTCGAATTGTGGCATCCCGCAAAAACCACTACTAGAAAATCGCGTTATGTTTGTGCATTGCATCATCATAATATCATGCTGATGTCATCATGCCACATTGCATATGAGTATCCTCATGGTTCCATGCATGATATTTGTCTAAAGCTATTTCCAAATACCCTATTTTGTTTTCTACAGATAACCCCCTCTTTATTTCAAATGTCAAATCCCGGTCTCTCTGAATTATTTTGTTTGTCTAAATCTATTTACGAAAAGATCTTTATAAAAGAAATAAAATAGTTTTATTAAAACCGGGGGAGGCAGCCCGCCGCCGGGCCCAAGAGGCCCAGCAGCTAGCCACCTACAACCCCTCCTGAAAAACCCTAACCAAAAATCTCCAAACCCTACACTAATCCCACCTCTCCCCACTTCCGCCGCCATTCCCTGGACCTAACCCACC
Source organism: Avena longiglumis (assembly GCA_030063025.1). Taxonomy (NCBI): domain Eukaryota; kingdom Viridiplantae; phylum Streptophyta; class Magnoliopsida; order Poales; family Poaceae; genus Avena; species Avena longiglumis. Next base: position 504,419,867 of record CP125977.1, read on the forward strand.
CGACCTCCACGCACGCACTGTCACGCACGGCCACGGATGCCTTCCCCCTGGACCAACATAAACCTGTCCCTAGACCCACTCCCGTTCCACACCACACAAACTCACCCCACCCCGACACCCTGGCCCACCCACGCAGCGACCCCCGCTTCCACCTGCCCGTCCCCGTCCCTATCTTCCCGAGACCTTGCGCCCCCTGTCGGCCTCGTCTCCATCCCCGCTCGATGCAGCGCCGCCATGGCTGCTCGACGCCCCTCGCCGTCGCCCTCCGTCTCCCAGGACGTCGACCGCCCCGCCTCCTGTCACCAGCCAAGGGCCTCGTCTCCATCCTCGCCACCCACCTCTGCTTCGATCCCTCCCCATCGTCCCATCGCGCTGCCGCTGGCCTCTTCTCTGTTGCGAGCGTGGCCGCCCATGGCCTATCTCCTCATCGCCGACCGCCAGACTCCCTCCTCTCCCTGGACGCGTCGCTCCTCCCTCCCCTTCTCGCGGACCAGAGCTCTGCCAGGATCCGGCGCCGTCGTCCTGTTTTCGCGTTCCGCCGCCCAGTGAGGTCGTCGCCGGGCCGCCTCTGCCTTCTCCTCGTGGCCGCGTCGTTGCCCTCGCGAGCCTGCCGCCATGACCCTCCACCCCGCCGTGGATCCTCCTCCGACCTGCCCTGGCGCCACTGGCCTCGCTGCGGGTCGCCTCTGCGCCTCCCCATCCCAAGGCCGCCTCGCCTCCCGCCTGCCGGATCTGCACCGATCCCGCGTCAGGTCGTCTCCCCGAAGCTCCCCTGCATCGCGCCAAGCCCATCCCCTCGCCGCGGCTCTGGGAACCACCGCCGTCTATCCTCGTCCGCGTCCGGGCCGTGCTTCACCGCTGCCCATGCGCCCTCTCCGCCTGTCCCCGCCATCAGCGAGCCGCCGCGGGACCCCCCTCCCCTACGTCGTGCTACTTCAGGCCACCGCTGGATGCCCGGTTCTGCCCCTCCTTTTTTGGCCTTGAGCACCGCCATCGAGCCTTCTCTGCCGGTGCTCGCCGTCAGCCTCCTCTTGTCACTGCCCCAGATCTCATGTTGAGTTAAGTGGAGGTGCTCCTGTAATCGTGATGCCGCCCTGGTGCGCTGTGGAATGCCAGACCGACGCCGGAAGATCTTCGATGCCAAGGACGACTATCCACGGGGAACACAGACAAGGCGTCGGGATCCCCTCCTCGACAAGACCGGCTCGGTGTCGATGATTTTGAAGGATGCACATGGTGCTACTCGGATACCCTGACATTAATCTCAAGATCGCCTCACGGAACGCTAAAACCCGTTTCCGGTTCCGAAGACCGATCCCGGCGCGGAACCGAACCCTCGCCAAGATCTTGATCTGAGACCCGAGTCCGACACCGACAACCAAAACCGCGGAAACAAGTTCGCCTACGGACACCATGCGACAAGATCATCTCGGACGCCAGTGTCGCCACCCGAACGCCAAGTACTCCCTCGAGGACGCCGAGTACTTCACCGGACACCGAGACCCGATCGACAAGTACTTCTTCCGGACGCCAAGATCAATTCGATACGACGGCCGACAAGACCTTCGTGATGACAAGATCGACACCGACCAGGGCGAGCCCGATGCGCCCCCGACACCGAACCAAGTACTCCCTTCCGGACACCGAGTCCGCCAAGAACCCGGATGCGCCAAGATCTACCCCGTTGTCCGAGAACGCGTCCGAGATCGATCCGTCGGACCACGAACCTCGAGACCGACTTCAACCCCGAACCCCAAGATCTGCCGAACCCTAACGTGTGAACCCCTTCCCGAAACCCTATTTTATAATATAATACAACTTGTTGCATATTAAATTGTCATACTTGCATGCATACTTGTCTGAGGTTTGGGGGCCTTATGCCGATTCACCTAATAATTAAATATGGGGCCCATATGCGGGCAAATCTAGCCTTATATTGGCCTCATTTAAATTTGTGCATCGAACCGGTACCATATCTTGCCATGTTAAGACAACATTTAATTTGCGGGGTAGATAAATAACATGGGCCATCTAATTAATTGTCGGAACCCCGGTTCCGCTTAATATGACCTAATTGCATCGCACCTTTGCCATGTCATGCATCATACATGCATCATGCCGATCTTTTGCCGTAGTATTAAATATTGCATCTGGTGTTTATTCTAGCGTTTTGCTTCTTCGCGGATAAGGCCGTTGAGTTGATGCGAGTGTCGACCCGATCTTCGGTTGAACCTTCGGCAATGTTTATCAGGCGAGCATCTCCCCCCTTTCTACCTATCTTACTTTTATAATATTTATTCCCTCATGTTGATCTATTGCTATACGGTTATGATGCTCTAGTTTCGTACCCGTGATATCCCTCGCAGCCTTATATTGCCTTGGACACATCCTATTACCCGTTGTTTGGTAGATAGTTGGACTTGCGCGTCGTAGTCGCTTGCTCAAGTGTTGTTGCATGTCGACAAGTACCTCAGTTGTTGGAAGACTGCCATATGCTTTATGTTGGAGATGATCATGGCTTTACTTATCGTTCACTTTAATTACTGTTTAACAACTAAAATTGAAGTAAGTAAGCAGAGGCATCGGTGGGTGATAGACAATATTTGGTTTCCGACCGCCCACTTGTGTCCCGTACGACCCCGAGTACTTGATACCTGTTCCTTGATTTATCGCGCTATCCACATCCGGGAGGATTATGGGACCCCCCTGAGCCAGAGCTTGATTCAGTCTTATTTCTTGGGGCCACAAACTAGTTTGAGGTTTTATTTACTATCCTGTACTTATGCCATGCTACTTCAGATTTATGCGAGGAGCACACTGTTAGGAACCGTGACCCGCTTACGCTGTATCGACAAGCCCAGTTTTGGGTTCCCGATGCCATGGCCCCACAAACCTCGGGTCCGTCTCAAGTCAGCTAACTTCGCTGGTGTACTCAAGGGTGCCCCTGAAATATTTCTGAATCCTGTGATTGCTTTGTCGTGAAGGCCTCGTTGGGTTTTGATTTGGTTTTTCCGAGGTTGATCGAGTGTGTGTTGCTATTTGTGCACCCCGGCCGGGTTAAAACTTTCTGAAAGCCGTGTCCGCGGTTATGGACGACTTGGAGCACAGTATCTCGATCATAGACAACTATAACTAAAGTAGTACTATAAATTTGAATTTATAATGACTAGTAATCGGCTTCACTATAATGGAATGGCTAAATAAAACTGCCAACAATTGCTTGCTTGAGTTGTCGCTTGCGACCATTGTACCTGACTAGTAAGTATTGCAACCACAACGGAATGGCTAATAAAAGTACCAACAACTGCTGGGTTTTTGGGTTTTATCTCATGCTATCTGTATCTGATTAGTAATTGTTGCAACTACAACGGAATGGTTAAATAAAAGTGCCCACCGCTTCTTTTATCAGGATGATTACCTATACCTGTCTAGTAATAGCTGCAACGATAACCGAATAAATAAAACTGCCAACCGTGTGAGTTCCTCGGTTGACTTCCTCGTTTGGTCTCGAGGGGGAATACCAGGATGGGATTGTTTGGTGTTAGCATCAGGTTGGTTCCGAATAGGTCTTTCTTACCCATCTCTGATAGCCGCCAGTTGTAACGAGTCTCTATAGGTTGTTTAGCGCATCTTGCCGCCGCGCCACCATTATACCTATGTAGGCGAGGACCGCCAATTATAGCCTCGCTGTCTTGGCCTCGATCGACGCCTCTTTTTCCTTTGCCCTTTGTCGCACCCTTTTTGTTTAAGAAGGTTTTGAGATGCGACGTCGTTAGGTGGTTACCCTTCCGCTTGGCCTGGGTTATGGACGCCATTGGTTATTCTTCGGCTCTTAGCCCCATTTGCATCTTGTCCGTAGTCGGACGCTCCATCTTTTCAAGGTGATTTGAATCTTTGTACCAGATATCTGTATTCTTGACTCATTGAGTCATTGTATATATATATCTGTGGGTCCCATCGAGGACTGTTGTGTAATGTTATTACTTCGTTTTCCACCCGCACGAAAGTGCCTGGTGGGCACCTTTGAATCGTTTCTATGCGTTGGCGGGTTTCGCTAAAACTTGCATAGGTCCGATTCTGAGGGTGTTACAGAGTGGTATCAGAGCTCACAGCTATGATATACACAAGTCCAAATTTCGAGGATAACCTAGCTAACGGTCAAGTAGAGTGTCAAAACTATTTTTGAAAATAGGTCGGATAGTTCGATTAGGTCTGATTTACTCCTTACCCTCCGCTGCTCTCCTCTCACCCTGCGTGTTTTGAATCCTTTCTTCTTCTTCGAGTCCAGATTTCTCGTGGTTGGGTTCCATCGCACCTTCGTGGTTTCGCTTCCTCCTTTGGTAACGGTGTTGCTACATCTGGTCTTCATGCTATCCGAGGAATCCGTCTACTGTGGTACCATTCTTTGTTCCTTGTTTGTGCCTTCCGGTGTTTTCCGACGCGACGACATCCTCTATGCCAGATCCGATGCAGAGTCTGCATCACTCCGTTGTTCCGAACCTCGATTGTCGAGATCTTCAGTCTAATTCCGAGAGTTGGTTGCATAATCCGCCTATTCGTGTGCAGAGTAATGGTTTGGGTGCGCGATGGACTGATCACCATCCGACTACTCTTAACATTCTCTCTTGTGCATCGAGTCAGTGGATCCAGCAATTTTACTCCGTCCCCTGAAGCTAGAGGTGGCTTTATTGTTGATACCTCTACCTTCGACCTTTTGTCCCGGAGTGTTCTCTCGACAATCACGGACAACGACCTCTTGTTAGTGGTGTCGCGAGGATCTACACGATGCGAGAAGATTCAGATCACCGACCTTCTTTCCGGTACCATGAGGCGGATCTCGAGGGCGAGATCCCTTGTTAGTGGTGTCGAATTGTGGCATCCCGCAAAAACCACTACTAGAAAATCGCGTTATGTTTGTGCATTGCATCATCATAATATCATGCTGATGTCATCATGCCACATTGCATATGAGTATCCTCATGGTTCCATGCATGATATTTGTCTAAAGCTATTTCCAAATACCCTATTTTGTTTTCTACAGATAACCCCCTCTTTATTTCAAATGTCAAATCCCGGTCTCTCTGAATTATTTTGTTTGTCTAAATCTATTTACGAAAAGATCTTTATAAAAGAAATAAAATAGTTTTATTAAAGCCGGGGGAGGCAGCCTGGCCGCCCAAGAGGCCCAGCAGCTAGCCACCTACAACCCCTCCTGAAAAACCCTAACCAAAAATCTCCAAACCCTACACTAATCCCACCTCTCCCCACTTCCGCCGCCATTCCCTGGACCTAACCCACCCGACCTCCACGCACGCACTGTCACGCACGGCCACGGATGCCTTCCCCCTGGACCAACATAACCCTGTCCCTAGACCCACTCCCGTTCCACACCACACAAACTCACCCCACCCCGACACCCTGGCCCACCCACGCAGCGACCCCCGCTTCCACCTGCCCGTCCCCGTCCCTATCTTCCCGAGACCCTGCGCCCCCCTGTCGGCCTCGTCTCCATCCCCGCTCGATGCAGCGCCGCCATGGCTGCTCGACGCCTCGCTGCCGCCGCCCGTCTCCCAGACGCCGACCGCCCGCCTCGTCACCAGCCAAGGGCCTCGCTCTCCATCTCGCCACCCACCTTCGCTTCGATCCTCCCCATCGTCCCTATCATACGCTGCCTCTTCTTCAAAGCGTACGCCCATGGCCTATCTCCTCATCGCCGACCGCCAGACTCTCCTTCTCGACGGACGCGTCGCTCCTCCCTTTCTCGCGACGAGCTCGCCAGATCCGCGCCGTCGTCTGTTCTGCTTCCGCCGCCCGGTGAGGTCGCCGGGCCGCCTCGCCTTCTCGTGGCTGCTGTTGCCCTCGCGAGCTGCCGCCATGACCTCCACCGCCGTGGATCCTCCTCCGACCTGCCTCGGGCGCCATCCTGGCGCTGCCATGGTCGCCTGCGCCCCATCCCAAGGCCGCCTCGCCCCGCCGGATGCACCGATCCTGCCAGGTCGCCTCCCGGCTCGCATCGCGCGCTAAGCCCATCCTCGCCAAGGGCTGGGAACCACCGCCTATCTCGTCGCGTCTGGCCGTGCTTTCACCGCTGCCCATGCGCCTCGCTTCCCGCCATCAGCGAGCCGCTGGGACCCTCCCTACGCTGTATACTTGTGCCACCGCTGATGCCCGTTCGCCTCCTTTTTTGAGCACCGCCATCGAGCCTTCTCGCCGGTGCTCGCCGCCTCCTCTTGTCACGCCTGCATCTCATGTTGAGTTAAGTGGAGGTGCTCAGAATCGTGATGCCGCAGTGCGCTGTGGAATGCCGCATCGACGCCGAAGATCTTCGATGCAGGGCGACTATCCACGGGAACATGTATAAGGCGTCGGATCCCTCCTCGACAAGACCGCTCGTGTCGATGATTTTGAAGGATGCACATGGTGCTACCGGATACCACGACATTAATCTCAAGATCGCCTCACGGAACGCTAAAACCCGCTTTCCGTTCAAGACCGATCCGGCGCCCGAACCCGAACCTCGCCAAGATCTTGGTCGAGACCCGAGTCCGACACCGACAACCAAAACCGCGGAACCGACAAGTTCGCCTACCGGACACCATGCGACAAGATCATCTCTCGGACGCCCAGGTCGCCACCCGGAACGCCAAGTACTCCCTCGAGGACGCCGAGTACTTCACCCCGGACACCGAGACCCCGATGCGACAAGTACTTCTTCCCGGACGCCAAGACCGACCCGATACGACGGCCCGACAAGACCTTCGTGATGACAAGATCGACACCGACCAGGGCGAGCCCGATGCGCCCCCGACACCGAACCAAGTACTCCCTTCCGGACACCGAGTCCGCCAAGAACCCGGATGCGCCAAGATCTACCCCGTTGTCCGAGAACGCGTCCGCCGAGACTGATCCCGTCGGACCCTGAACCCTGAGACCGACCCCGAACCCCGGAACCCCAAGATCTGCCGAACCCTAACGTGTGAACCCCTTCCCGAAACCCTATTTTATAATATAATACAACTTGTTGCATATTAAATTGTCATACTTGCATGCATACTTGTCTGAGGTTTGGGGGCCTTATGCCGATTCACCTAATAATTAAATATGGGGCCCATATGCGGGCAAATCTAGCCTTATATTGGCCTCATTTAAATTTGTGCATCGAACCGGTACCATATCTTGCCATGTTAAGACAACATTTAATTTGCGGGGTAGATAAATAACATGGGCCATCTAATTAATTGTCGGAACCCCGGTTCCGCTTAATATGACCTAATTGCATCGCACCTTTGCCATGTCATGCATCATACATGCATCATGCCGATCTTTTGCCGTAGTATTAAATATTGCATCTGGTGTTTATTCTAGCGTTTTGCTTCTTCGCGGATAAGGCCGTTGAGTTGATGCGAGTGTCGACCCGATCTTCGGTTGAACCTTCGGCAATGTTTATCAGGCGAGCATCTCCCCCTTTCTACCTATCTTACTTTTATAATATTTATTCCCTCATGTTGATCTATTGCTATCTGTGTTGCGATGCTCTAGTTTCGTACCCGTGATATCCCTCGCAGCCTTATATTGCCTTGGACACATCCTATTACCCGTTGTTTGGTAGATAGTTGGACTTGCGCGTCGTAGTCGCTTGCTCAAGTGTTGTTGCATGTCGACAAGTACCTCAGTTGTTGGAAGACTGCCATATGCTTTATGTTGGAGATGATCATGGCTTTACTTATCGTTCACTTTAATTACTGTTTAACAACTAAAATTGAAGTAAGTAAGCAGAGGCATCGGTGGGTGATAGACAATATTTGGTTTCCGACCGCCCACTTGTGTCCTGCAGACCCCGAGTACTTGATACTGTTCCTTGATTTATCGCTATCCACATCCGGGAGGATTATGGGACCCCCGAGCGTGAGCTTGATTCATTTATTTCTTGGGGCCACAAACTAGTTTGAGGTTTTATTTACTATCCTGTACTTATGCCATGCTACTCAGATTTACGATTGTGCGAGGAGCACACTGCATCGCTTAGGAAGCGTGACCCGCTTACGCTGTATCGACAAGCCCAGTTTTGGGTTCCCGATTACATCGCCCCACAAACCTCGGGTCCGTCTCAAGTCAGCTAACTTCGCTATGGTACTCCAAGGTGCCCTCGAAATATTTCGAATCCTGTGATTGCTTTGTCGTGAAGGCCTCGTTGGGTTTTGATTTGGTTTTTCCGAGGTTGATCGAGTGTGTTGCTATTTGTGCACCGCCGGGTTAAAACTTTCGAAAGCCGTGTCCGCGTTATGGACGACTTGGAGCACGATTCTCGATCATAGACAACTATAACTAAAGTAGTACTATAAATTTGAATTTATAATGACTAGTAATCGGCTTCACTATAATGGAATGGCTAAATAAAACTGCCAACAATTGCTTGCTTGAGTTGTCGCTTGCGACCATTGTACCTGACTAGTAAGTATTGCAACCACAACGGAATGGCTAATAAAAGTACCAACAACTGCTGGGTTTTTGGGTTTTATCTCATGCTATCTGTATCTGATTAGTAATTGTTGCAACTACAACGGAATGGTTAAATAAAAGTGCCCACCGCTTCTTTTATCAGGATGATTACCTATACCTGTCTAGTAATAGCTGCAACGATAACCGAATAAATAAAACTGCCAACCGTGTGAGTTCCTCGGTTGACTTCCTCGTTTGGTCTCGAGGGGGAATACCAGGATGGGATTGTTTGGTGTTAGCATCAGGTTGGTTCCGAATAGGTCTTTCTTACCCATCTCTGATAGCCGCCAGTTGTAACGAGTCTCTATAGGTTGTTTAGCGCATGCTGTCGCTGCCGCTTCAGTCCACCATACCTATGTAGGCGAGGACTTCACGACATCGAGGACTGTTGTATATATATCTGTTCATTGAGTCGCTGTTGTATATATATCTGTTCTGTGGGTCCCATCGAGGACTGTTGTGTAATGTTATTACTTCGTTTTCCACCCGCACGAAAGTGCCTGGTGGGCACCTTTGAATCGTTTCTATGCGGGTTTGGCGGGTTTCGCTAAAACTTGCATAGGTCCGATTCTGAGGGTGTTACAATTTTGCACGGTTCATCTTCTTGTGCCTAGGCCGATGATTAAAACTGTCACCGAATGACACTTGGGTGTGGGATCCTGTACTACCTTCAATCGTTTATAACAATCCATGTTGTGCATTGTATTACGTAGTATATAGTCCTCTCCCCGGTGTTTGTGTGCACCTCATATATGAGGCCTTCATTACTTTGCACAACACTCTTCATGATGTCCTTCTGTGGACGATGATTAATTTGCATCTGTGGCCAAGATCCCAATAGGTTGCATTTCTAGTGTGCCTGTTATGATTGATATTGGACACACAATGTCTAATATGAGGCACAATTTATGTGACTGCCAATGATTAGATACGCACTGCAAGCTACTGGAAGCGTTGATGCTTTCAAACCTGGTTCTGTCATCTATTCTAGGTGATGTAACTTGGTTCAGTAGTATCATCGCTTCATGCTGTCAATGCTTTGTGCTATGAGAAAATTGTACTTTATTCCGTGAACACGTCTTGTGATGACACCTAGTACAATGCGTTCATAGATCTGATGCTATAGGAACCGAATGGTATGCACAAAATATTGGTTGTGCGCGTCATCTGGTTCCTTGTATCACCAGCTCTACCTTGTTTGTGCTAGTAATTCTGAAGCTGGGCATTGATTTGATTGTGTTTTGCTTCTCTTGGTCGATGATTAGTAAGCAGCACAATGACATGCAAGAGGATCCTCTTCATGAACACATTTGTGTGCTAACCAAGTTCATTGTTCATATCTGTTGCTCATGAGGAGAATCCCGTTGCCTTTGTGCCATTGCATATGAGGCCATGTGTTATGTTCATTGTTCATGCATGATCACATGTCTTATGTTCAATGCTGATGTCTGATCACATGTGCTAGTTAATCTGAAGCTAGGCATCATTTTTTCTTCCTTTGGCCGATGATTACTTAAGTAGCACAATGACATGCAAGGGATCCTCTCCATGAACAAATTGGTGTGCTAACCAAATTCACTGTTCATTTCTGTTGCTCAAGGGGAGAAACTCTTTGCTTGTTGTGCCATTGCATATAAGGCCATGTGTTATGACGATCACATGTGTTATGTTAATTCATCATGTCTGATCACATGTGTTACGTTCATTCATCATGTCTGACCACATGTGCTGATTCTTGTTGTAGTGCTTGAAGACGTTGATCGGAGGTGCGCTCCCACCAATGGAGGAGCATGCTCCAGGGATGCTGCTGAGGGTAGTGGCTCCAAGAGGGGGAACAATGGAGGTGAGGGTAGTGGCATCAAGAGGGCGAGGGGCAGGCCTCTCAAGATAGGGCACTTCCACAATCAGGTAGGTCCAACCTGTTTTGCCAAGATGATCTTGTCACCTGGGTTAGACATGGTGCCAATCCTAGATGGCTTCGAGCCTTTCCTCGGCAATGTGCCGAGGACGATCGTGCTGAAGACGAACACCGGATGCAGCTGGATGGTGAAGCTTTGGGATGTCAGCGGCAGGATCTGCCTTGACCAAGGGTGGCCTGGCTTCGCCATTGCACACCAGGTGAAGATCGGGTTCTTCTTGACCTTCAAGATGCTGAAGGGTGACCTGTTCAAGGTCACCATCTTCGACTACACCATGACTGAATTTATGAAGAAGTGCCCACAACATGATCTAGCCCTTGCCATGATCGACCTGTGATCTTTGATGTCTACTTTGTTGTCTGTTCAATTGCTGTGAACTTATGTCGTGATGTTGCTACATGTTTATGCTGCCTACTTGATGTGTGTTAGCTGTGGTTAAGACACACTTGTGCTGTGTGGTAAGCTCACCATCCGGGGAAGATGTTATCAAAGCAACAACGCATTACCCTATTAGCATTACGGATGCACACAGCCAAAAAGAAGAAGAAGAATTACAAAAAAGAAAAGTCCCGCTGCAGCGATAAGATCCTTAGTAGCAGCGACACTAACCCCACCAGGACAACACCAGAAGTCCAACATCTCCAATAGCGATGCCTTCAAGAAGGAAAAAGAGCACAAGCACCGTCGTCGCCCGATCAAAGATCATAGGTTTTCACCCTAGAGAAAGTCCCGCTCACAAAACAATGCCTTCAACAACAAGGTCATTGCCAAGCACAACCAATTAAGGCCAAACCTTGGATTTTCACCCTGTAAGGTAAGACTGTGAACTCCTCATGTGATGTCGCTCCCACCTTCCGATGCCGCTGCTACAATTCACGAATCACCAAGCCAATTCCTCATCACCACCAGGACTCGACCCACCATAGATAGTCCACAAAATCTTGGCTTCCATGACATTCTCCGCGCACTGACTTCACCATGGAACTAAAGACATGTTCCACGATGGCAACAGACTGCAGAGTTTCGCCTCGCTCTCTCTAAAAACAAATGGTCAGAAAAACCGGTTGCGCGCGATCGAATCTCATCCGTTCCAGTAATATCCAGGCATGAATCGCCCATGGGAGTTCACCAGCGGAGCCTTCCGGAACACGACACTGCCACCAGATCAATGCAAACAGGCTGAAGGTAGATCTTTGTCTTGGCGTGAGACAAACCCTAGGACTGCGCCCCTGGCAGCAGATGCGACCCGCACCGCCATCCGCCGAGGGAGAACCTCCATCAAAACCTGAGGCCGCCGCCCCGGCTTCTAGACCCCGCCGCCATCAGATCGCCGTTGGGGCGACAACCTTCGAGCGCCCAAGGGGCTCCCTAAGGGGGAGAGGCCACCAAGCGAGGAAGCGGCCCCACTGCCACCGTCAGCCGGCCGGACTTTGCCCGCCCACGTCCTCCGGTTGCAGCGGGGGAGAGGTGGGAGGAGGAGTCGGGGGAGGCGGCAGCTGAGGGTTCCGCCTGTGCCGCCTCCCTCGAGAGGCAGCGCGTGCGTACCTATTCGTATCGCTTGCCCGGTCGTCTAATAAAATAAAGGGAGAATTTCACTTCCCCGGCCTCTGCACCAACTAGGGATGCACACAACCATTAAGCATGAGTACCAACACCAAGCATGGTTCTCAAGATAAATTGCATGAGTACCAGGAAAGCCTGGTCCTCAAGTATAAATAGGAACCTTAATTCGCTTCCGTGAGGATTTAAACTCAGGTGTTGGACTTGTACATCCACTCCCCCAAACCAGTTGAGCTAGGCTCACTCCGCCAAAAATGAAGGAAGGATTTCACTTCCCCGGCCTCTACACCAACTAGGGATACACACAACCATTAAGCATGAGTACTAGGATTTTTAAACTTGGTTAAGCACCAAGCCTGGTCCTTAAAATAAATTGCATGAGTACCAGTAGAGCTTGGTCCTCAAGCATAAATAGGAACCTTAATTCGCTTCCGTGAGGATTTGAACTCAGGTATTGGGTTTGTACATCCACTCCCCCAACCCAGGGGCGGAGCTAGACTAATTCATGGGTATGCAATGAATACCCAATAATTTTTGCATAAAATTTTCAGTATATAATCTGCTATATACCCATATATGTATGATTGTGTTCATTTCCACTTGTTAAACTCGAAAAAACATGACCTCTAGAGTTCTCCCGCGGCCAAGTTTCTCAACCTGGGCCTAATAATGATTTTAGGCTTCCACTGAGCTAAGTTATGGGCTGTATTCTTGCCCAAGTTGCCCAGTGCGGATTGGCTCCCTCCTGAAACCAACATCGACCAGGACGGTTGGCTCCCTCCATCGCGGCCGATCACGATGGCCGATTGCCTCACCTCAGCCGCCGGCGCGCTGTGCGGTCGTGCCGCCGCGACCGCGCCTCGCTCTCTCTGGCGAGTTCTCTTCTCGCGATCCTCTTCTCTGCCCCTTGATTCTCCTCACCGCCAGGGAATAACGGAGGCCAGCGGCGCGTTCATACCCTGGCAAGAATGGCGGGCGACTAGCACCATAGAAGAGTTAGTGCATCCACTCTCCCCACTGTCCCATTCCCACAGTCTAGATTGGATTTCAAAATTCAGGATTCACCGATTCAGAATTTAGAGTTCTGACCGTGAGTGCAGACAAATTGCTTCAATCGTGATTTGTTCTTACTTTCCCCAATTTTGATGAGGGTGATGCTTATAACTATTTATTTTCTGATTTGCAGGTCTAGAAAATGAAGAAAAAACACGAGGACAAGTTTAGTTCCTTAAAACGTACGTGGGATATCTATTGAGGTTGGAAGCCAAAATCAAGATGAAAATGTGAGAAATCCTTTTCCCTCACCCCCAATGAATTTAATTAATATATTTTCTTTCATATGGCAATGTAATTTAACTATTTGAGACATTGTCACTACATGTATTTCATTGGTTTGCTGAAAAAAAATTAGCTTCGAATACCCAATATAAAAATCCTGGCTCCGCCACTGCCCCAACCAATTGAGCTAGGCTCACTTCCCAAGCACGCCATAACTAAAACCAAACACGCTTATTTCTTTCTTTCGGGCCTAATACAGCCCTCCAAACAATGTCAATGCGGGGAACCAAATAAGAGAAAGAATTTGGCCTAAAGCCTGATCCCGGCAACAGTCCCCGCAAATTGCACGCGCCGGAAAAAACCCGCACCGGAACCCAACACGCCCCTATTGACTGTCAAATGATTACACCTATATACAGGAGTACAGAGACCCGAACTAACTAATACGAGGCTAGCCTGAAGACTCGGTCCTAGCGGATGCACTAACCGTACCACTAGGAACACAACTGAATACATGAAGTACACATAGAGCATGTACAATGCAAGTGCTTATGAGGGTGCTTAGAAAAATAAACCGGTTTTTTGTTTAGCACCGGTGCTTATTTATACTAGATAGATGCCTAACTAAACACCTCTTCTATAGAAATACACCAATGCTTAGTAAATTGGTTGGTTTATTTTTGTAAACACTCTTCTAATCACCTCCTATTATACATGCTCTAACAGCAAGCAGTATTTTCTACTAGGGCAATGTCAGCAAAGTAGCTAGCCATCGGTTCCCAATCAAATCGACTAATCTAGCTAGATGCTTCAGAGTTCAGATGCTGGACTTTTCTTTTACGAATGGTGAACACGAGAAACTCCCGAACAAGCTAGAACGGGGTTGAGACCCAAACCCTCGCCCAATCCAATCTGCGGAGAAGAACCCCTTAGATTAAGCAGATAGTATAATGGAAGACGCGTGTACCTGCTCGTGGTCGCTGTAGAACCCAGGTTGCGCCGCCCCTTCATCCCGAACGCGCGGCCGTGTGGGCCGCCGCCGCCGCCCCGTGTGGCAATCTGTTCTCGCATGCCAGCGTACGCGTACGGCGCTGCTGCCGCGTCCCGAAGTCGGATTCACTTCACCGGCCGGACCGGACCGGACCGGACCGGTTTACAGCTAGCCATCGCCTTCCTTTTTGGCTAATTCGGTCTTACTAACGTGGTGCAGCTAAGCACCCTGCAGCAGCACCGTCATCATCATTTGTTCAGAGCTAAGGTGCCCTACTGGCCTAGCACCTAGCATTAGCAGCTATGGGGCGCCGCCGCGTCCGGGAGGGACGGGGCACCAGTCCGCGTCCACCTCTGGCTCCCGCGCGCCTACATAAACCCCACCTGCCGCCTCGCCGGAGAGCTGCAACAAGCTAAGCTAGCGCGATCTGAATCAATCTGGTCCAAGCAGCAAGAACCAGAGGAAGAAGAAGAAGCACGCGCAAGGCAGCAATGGGGCGCGGCAAGATCGCGAGGTTCGTCGAGAACGCGAGGGCGCGCGCCACGAGGTACGCCAAGAGGACCCAGGGGCTCCAGAAGCAGGCGTCGGAGCTGTCCGTGCTCTGCGGCGTTCCGATCGCGCTCGTCTGCGCCCCAGCCGCCGGCGCGGGAGCACAGGCTGCACAGCTCGTCTGGGAGTCAGAGGAGGGCGTCCTAGACAGGTACCGCGCCGCCGCCATCCCGCCGGAGACGCGCGCGGGGCACACGCACCGGAGCTACCTCGAGGCCGAGCTGGGCAAGGAGAGGGCGAAGATCGCCAGGGCGCGGCCCGCCGCGCTCGCGGACTGGGACCCGGCTCTCAACGACATGACGCTCGGCGAGGCGCGGGAGGTGCTCGACGCCATCGACGCCGCGCTGCGCGCCACGGGCGACAGGATGGCAGCTCTGGGTTTGCCCGCCGACGGCAGCCGGCTCGATCAGCAGGTCGCGCTCGCGCCGTACCATGGTGCTTCCGACGCCAACGCCGCCGCCGTCGCGCCGCAGCAGCTCGGGCTGGATGACATGGACATGGGCACCGGCTTCCAGCTGCAGATGATGCCGTACCACGGCGGGAGCAACGACCACGGCTTCGATGGCCAACACGAGCAATTCCTGATGCAACCAGAGTATGGCCTCGAGTGCGTTGGCAGCTACGACGTGGGCGCCGTCGAGGAGTCGCAGGCACCAGCGGGGTACGGCGACAATGCTGATTACCGGTGGCCCGATCTGACCATGTGCTACGCCGCCGATGCGTCGTGGGACTCGGCCATGCCAACTGGGTACTACCCCGACTTCGCCGACGGCGCTCTGGTTCCTGAGCACTACTCCGCTCAGGACGTCACCAGCGGAGACTACGCCAACACGCTGCCGCTCGAGTACCCCATGGGCATGGATGACAAGTTCGCTTACCTCGACGACATGGACAACAGCTACGCGGCGCACTGGCAGGCACAAGAGTTCCAGCGCTCCGACACCGGCACCGGCCATTACCAGTGCTCTGATCCTGAGGCATACCGCTCCTGCCAAGTCTTCAATTATTGCTACTAGGCTTCTGTGATCAACGTCGTCACTCGTCAGCCAGTTCTGTTGTCAGTCTGTCACGGAAGAAAGATTTTGTTAGTAGGCGCAATGGCAGTACTAGAGAGATGAGGGCCTGCTTCGTAATTTTGTAGCTAGAAACATCTTATTTTTCACGCATATGAAGTTAGTTCTGGGGATTTACATGTACCGCATCGGTGAATTACTCCCTCGGTTTCAAAATATAAGATGTTTTAGCTTTATGAAGCAAATGTATCTAGACTTAGTGTTAGATTCACTCTAAACTTGAATGACTATATATACTAAAATAAGTCTAGATACATTTTCTTCACAAAGCTAAAACATCTTATATTTTAAAACGGAGAGAGTAGTAATTTTTATAGCATTATACGATAAATTTTTGTTAGAATTTTTCATAGGAGGATTTTTTTTCCAACCAGGCTTTCACCCCTTCCATTTCATATAAAACGGAAATAACAATAGTTGTTTGGAGCTTATTACAGACTGAAAAAAGGGGTAGGAAGAAGGAAAGCGAGTTGGTGCAGTATCAGGAAACCTACTATGGACATTCGCCGTCGAATGCCACTACAGGACGAAAACCTGATACCACAAACATAAAGTTTACTACTACGAACCAAAAGACACAAGGAAACACCATCCATGACAATCTAGGACCAAATATCCAGAGCATTGAAACCAACAAGCTACCACCCAAGGTCAAGGCCCAATAATCATCAGAAGAGGTTGAACTCCAGGTCCAGGCCTTGAGTAGATCCCAGCGGCAACGTGCCTCGGCTGATTCGCACCTTGCGTTAGAGCCGTCTTATCTCCTTCTTTCTGCAGACCTGCCCAATAAAGAAGCAAAGAAACGGAGTAGAAGATAATTTCTCATGGTGAGTGAAGTTTTATAGTGCTCAAAGCTTACTTTGTTGCGAGTAAGCCAAATGGCCTAGCAAACAGAAGAAATCAGAACAACATAAAAAATCCTGATGAGGGAGAAAGGAATGCAGCCAGGCCATAGATTGCCAAAAGTTGTTAGGAACCAAATTAGTCCCCATAGTATTCCCCAGAATCGCCCAAACAACTCTAGCAACAGAGCAAGTAAAGAACATATGATCATTTGTTTCCACCTGATCACAGAAAGAACAGAGAGGTGAGCCCAACTAGTTCCGTGACATCATATTCTGTCTAGTAAGGAGAGCATCCTGGCATAACTGCCACATGAAGATCTTAATTTTAAGGTGAATCTTAGCTTTCCATATCCATTTATTATTAGATCCAACAAGGGTTTTTTCCAACCACACATAGACAAATTTGGTAGAAAAATCCCAATAGCATTTAAAAACCAAAAAACTTTATCATCAGCAGCAGAAAACTGCAGGGATCTCACGACATCACAAATGTATGTCCATTGAGAAAGCATGTTAGCTCGAAGAGTTCTTCTAAAAGGGACAATGAACCCATCATCAACACATTCCTTAATGATACATTCTTGAACTCTACACGGATCAAAAAGCATAGGAAAACTTTCAGAAAAGGGAATATTTCCACCAATAGAGTCACTCCATAGACTAGTCAGGTTGCCATTCCCCAAAGAGATTTTTCTCCCAACCAGATAATAGTTCCTTATTCTAAGGAGAGCTTTCCAGCAAGGAGAATCGGAAACTATCTCTTTAACTCAAGTAACAGAATGTTTTTTAAGATATTTATCTCTGACAATTCTCTGCCACAAGCCCGCATGCTTATCTAATTTCTACCACCATTTACAAAGGAGGCTAATACTCCGTTTTCTCAGATCTTTAACCCCCATGCCACATTTCTTTTTAGACCTACAAACTATTTTCCAAGCAATCATATAGTAACATCTTTTTTGCTTTTTCCCATGACAGAAAAATATGCATCTGTTCTTATCAAGCTTGGCAATGAAAGTTTTATTCAGCGGGAATAAATTCATGATGTAAGAAGGAAGATTTGAAAGGCAAGCATTCACAAGAGTCAATCTGCCACCAAAAGAAGCAGCACCCCTACCCAAGCATCTAACTTGGTAACAAATTTAGCATCAACAAAAATCTAAGTCTAAATTTTTAAGAGCCCTAAAGGTGACAGGCACTCCCAAATATTTCATAGGTAACAAACCAACATTGCAACCAAACATCTTAGAATAATCAACAATGGTATTATTGTAGGGGTTCGTAGCATGGAAAACAAAAAATTTCTACCACATGCACACAAACAAGCCAAGATCTATCTACTAGATTGTAGCAACGAGTCGATAGAAGCACTCACCATCGAAGATTCCAAAGTGGTTAACGAGAGCAGATTCTCGTGGGTGATGTAGTCGTACACTTGCCGATCTCAAGATCGCATAGACGATCCTTCCAGCGCTGTGTTCCGGCAGTGCTTCCGTAGTCGATCACACGTTTGGTACTCGATGAAGACCTTCCTCTCCCTTGTTCCAGCAGGCAGTGGAGGTTGTAGTTCTCCCCTCGCGATTCTGGCAGCACGACGGCGTGGTGTCGGAAGTAGAGGGAAGATCCCGTAGGGCTTAGCCTAAGCCGGTGCGAGTTATGGTGGATTAGGGTTTCCCGGAGATCTAGGGTTTAGAATACCGGGAGGAGGAGTTGTCGGCGGCGGCTAGGGCGGCAAGGACTGCAAGCGGCGTGAGGGCGGCTGTGGGAGGGCTTGGCTCTTATGGTGTTGGGCAGCCTCTATTTATGAGAGGGGGGCAGCCTTGGGAGGGGTGGGTTTGAATCCAAACCCAAACCCAAGTTGGATTGAGAGAAGGACTTGTTTCTTCTTCCACTAGGAAACCATTGTTAGAGTTTGACTTTTCAAACTTCCCGTTTGACTTTCAATTTAGAGCTTTAATTATCTCTTGCAAATGCCCACACCAAGTGACCTAGGATATGATCCAATCATTCCACTTATCCATGAAATATTCATGGACCATTCCCTTCCGGTCCGGTGAACCTTCTAGACCCTTCTAGAACCTCTCCGATGAAAACATCCGAAACTTTCCCAAACTTCGGAATCAGACTTTCCTTATATGAATCTTATTCTCCGGACCATTCTGGATCTCCTCGTGATATCCCGGATCCCATCCGAGACTCCAAACAACATTCGGTATCCCTATTAACATTCCATATATACTAAACAACATCGAATCCTTAAGTGTGTCTCCCTACGGTTCGTGAACTATGCGGACATGACCGAGACACTTCTCCGATCAATAACCAATAGAGGAATCTGGAAATTCATATGGCTCCCACATATTTATACGATTACTTTGCAATCGAATGAACCACTTACATACGATACCAATTTCCCTTTGTCTCACGATAGTTTACTTATCCGAGGTTTTGATCGTCGGTATCTCTGTATACCTAGTTCAACCTCGTTACCGATAAGTACTCTTTTCTCATTCCCATGATATGTGATCCCTTGTGAGCCAGTCACATGCTTGCAAGCTAATTGGATGACATTCCACCGAGAGGGCCCAGAGTATATCTATCCGTCATATGGATGGACAAATCCCACTCTTGATCCATGTGCCTCAACACATAATTTGCGAACACTCAATGCCACCTTTATAGTCACCTAGTTACGGTGTGGTGTTTGATGTCATCAAAGCATCCTTCCGGTAATGGTGATTAGCATGATCTCATGGTCGAAGGAATTAGGTTACTATGTATCAGAAAGCTTATAGCAAACAAACTATTGAAATGACTTGATCTTAATGCTACGCTTATCTATAGGAGTATGTCCATCATACCATTCTCCTAATGATATGATCTTGTTGTTAATAACATCTCAATGTTCATGATTGAGAAACCACGATCATCTATTAACCAACAAGCTAGTATTACAAAGAGGATTTACTAGGGACTCTTATTTAGTTTACAAATCACACAAGTATTAATGTTTCCGGTTTTAATACTGTTATAGCATGAATGTAAACATTTATCATAAACAAAAAGATATAATAATAACCAATTTCATTATTGCCTCTAGGGCATATATCCAACAATTATCTCCACCTATCAAGAACATCTCAATTTTTTAATAGTTTATCTTCAAACCAGACATAAGTTCAAACAAGTAAAGCCGCAGTTTTAGATTTAGTGCTTTATCAGGATCATGAGTTAGACACATGACAGTATCATCGGCATATTGCATAATAGCCACTCTTTTATTAATGAGATCAGGCAAAAGCCCCACTAACAATCCATTGTTTTGAGCCTATAAAACCATTTTAGTAAGACATTGCACATCATAATTGAAAAGGAAAGGAGATAAAGGATCTCCTTGTCTCACTCCTTTGGCACTTTGAAAGTAAGGACCATTGGTATTGTTGATCTTAATGGAAACTGTGCCATTTAAAGAATTTTTTAAGCATATTTCTCCAGGATGGACCAAAACCCATAGCCTCATGACAACTTGCCAAAAACTCCTAGTTAAGTCAAAGGCTTTCTCAAAATCAAGTTTAATGACAATGCCCACATGATTTTTAGCATGAGTATGATGCATGATCTCATGCATGTACATAATGCCATCAACAATACTCCTTTGTTTCATAAAAGCATTTTGGTTAATACTGATGAACTTATCCAACAGAGGTTCCACTCTAATCGTTAGAGTTTTGGTTAGAAGCTTATAAATCAGTGGCGGATGTAGGACTAAATTAGAGGGGGTGCCAAGTTCAATATTAGTGGCTTAAATATCATGTATAGGTATATTTTAACACATATAATAGACAAAATATTAGACTAATCTCTACAAGTCAAACGAGTCTGCATGTTTTAGGGGGTGCCATGGCACCTATGACACCCCCACTAGATACGCCCCTGTTATAGATACATCTAAGGATGCAAACAAGTCTATATTGTCTTATCTTATTAGCTTCAGAAACCTTAGGAAGTAAAGTAATGGTGCCATAGTTCAATCTCTGCACATCCAGGGTACCAACATTGAAGGCATTGAATAAATTCATAATATCAATCTTAACAATATCCCAACAATGTTGGTAAAATTCAATTGCAATATTATCAGGGCCAGGAGTTTTTTTTTGCCATGGAGAATAAGGCATTTTTAACTTCCTCTTCAGAGAAAGGTTCACCCATATTAGCATTATCATCATCATTCAACTTTTCATGCGGTCCTCACATATCAAAATTAATAGAAAACAAATTCCTAGGAGCAGGACCAAACAAGTCTTTATAATATTGTAACATCCTAGGATTAACACCTAAAAATAGAGAGAACACATGTTTGTGCATTGCATGGATGCATAGAAAATTCGGGGAATTTTCACGCAAAACTTAAAGAGCTATAGAGGGATCGAGATCTCTCTTGCTCTGATAGAAACGTCAGCGCAAGTGTTATGGATTTCGGCATGACCTCTATTGTATCTTTTGTTTTTTAGGGGAAGACAACTAAAATTTTATTATTTAATTGATAAAATTGAATCCAAAAATAATTTGAAATGAAATGATTACAATAATGATATAAAAATAATTCTTTATTAATACATATATACATATAGTATTACATTGTTCTTTTACAATAAAAGAATAAAAGTAAATTACCATGAAACAAATAAATAAAAAAAGGAATTACAGTAATGAAATAAATAAAAGAATTGTTTATTACAAGAAAATATATATTATATTGTCTTTACAAATGAATAAATGAATTACAAAAGAATAAACATTACAAAAACAAACACATAAACTTATTTACCTAATCTAATTCTTCTATCTATTAATTCCCAAACCCTTCAAAGAACCTATGTACCTAAAAACAAAACAAGAAAAAGAAATATAAGATGTGAGGGGGTTAGTTTTGACTCTTCAGTAAATACAGTGAAATGCACTGCCACTGTTCATCATAGAGCTTAATTAGAAAGAGGAGAAAGTTTCACCAAATAAGTGGTATTTGTTCTTATCAAGTTTGTATCAGTCCAACATCATTGACAATAAATTGGGGCAAGTTTCACCAGATCGGTAAAAAGGGGCGCCATAAAAAATTCAAGAAATATCTCTATTTTACTTGACCTCATCCGAATCCATCACACAGACACACAAGCAGCACTATCGTACATGCACTAGTGTGTTGTCCACACTAAATAGGAAGGCATGAGTAGATAAGAAGAGGAGCAGCCGCAACAGTGCTCCGCAACAGTGCTTCTAGCCGCTGTATTTCCCATTCCACCTCATGTTCACCTCTACCACTTCACCCAAAAACTCAAGAACATATTGTTCTTGCTAGAGCATCAACCAACACAATTACAAGTATCTGGAGCACTAGCACTACAAGGAATCTGTCTATATATGACCCTCCATTTTCGTCACAAAATCGTCATAGTAGACGTTTATGACGATTCTATGACGATTTTGAGATCGTCGAAAGTTGGGCGTCGCAAATGAACTATAACGACGATTTTTGCAAAATCGTCATAAACGTCTATGACGATATTGGATCGTCATAATGTCTATGACGATCTGATATCGTCACGGGCCATCTAGCATGCCAAGTCAGATCCTACGTGGCTAATCCTACGTGGCAAAATTGTGACGAAATTAAATCGTCTTAAATCAAAATCAGCCCAGTCCATTTCTGGATTCCACATGGGCTTAGCCCAACTATTCTGGATTGATTTTCTCATCAAATCTGGTTAGCTACATGGGCCAAGCCCATCATTCTAGCATTTTTTGTTTCGTTGCATTGGCCTTTTCTTTGGACAGATTTTTACTTTGGGCCTTCTTATTTTGGGCCGTCACACCTGGTGTTCCGTAATTCATACGGTCCCATTTGCTAGTGTATATTTTCTCAGTAATTAAAATCTAACAATCTAATCAAGACCAACAGAATATACAAAATCATTTTGATTCAAACAGAGCTCATTATGATATGCACATTACAATCATACACAGTTCTACATAGTTCACATCAGTGGAGCTACCAAAATACAATAAAAAGTTTATAGAAAGAATAAAATCCAAACTTATTCACGCTTCCTCTTCCTGGAACTTCTTCATGCTTCCTCTTCCTGGAACTTTCAGGCTTCCTCTTTCTCCAACTTATTCAACATGTACTGTAGCTTGTAAAAGAGATGATATATCCAATAAGAAGTCATCTACATCACCAATGACTATTTGTGCAAGCGTAAGAAGTCAAACACAAGAAGTCCAACAAAAAGGAAATTAGGTATTCTCAAACACCATGAGCAACACCATCTCAAATATGTATAAGAAACATTTAGGGAACCTGAAGCAGATGAAGGACTTGAGGCGGGAGGAAGACGCCGCAGGAGATGGGGAGGTACATCATGTAGACATGGTCGATGGGCTTCGGGAGCTTGCGGTTCAAGTGGAGGATCACCGGGCATAGGCAGGACAGTGACCAGCCGTCCTCCGCCGCCAAGCTGTTGAGGAACATGTTCAATTGCATAGCCGCTTCTACACCATGTCATTCCATAGTCAAGATCTTATCACTAGCTAAAACAAACAAGACTATCTACTCTATACTTTCCTGTGTATGAAATGAAACCTCCCCTTCTTCAAACTTCAGCCTGTTTTGCAAGATTACAACTGCAAAAGCACACGAGAGAGACACCAACAACCGTAAATCTACAGGATAACACTGTTTTCTCAAAAATAGAACCTATGTAGAATTACTATTCACAGTTTTCTACTAGGAAATATTAACATATCAAGATTCTCTAGTAGATACGATATATTGCAACTAGCAACCATAAACAAAACATACATCCATTGTATTTGTGCAAGATTACAACTGCACAGGCACAACTGATATGGAGAGCAGAACAGAAGAAGCAAAATATTGTAAGGAAATAGCTTACTGCAGGCTGAAATACACAATTTTGGCAAGAGATGTGCAGACGGTGCAGTACCACTGTTGGAAATGCTTCGACAAAGATATTTTCAGATGGGAACAAAGGAAAACAAAAGTGCTTTCTCCTAGAACTTTCTATATAATCAATGATCTCCATGGTCTACGCAAACAGAAACAATGGAGAGCAACTTAAGAGCTTATCCATTTTTTTGATATTTCTGTTTTATTTATTAGGTATGTACCTTATGGAGGCGGTACAAATTAAACTTCAGGTGGACTAACATTACCAAAAATTACTTTTATACTTATCATATCAATTGTCTACAACGAGAATTTAGTGGCAGCCATATCAGACGTTTCACAGAAATGACTCTTAATAGTCTGACGAAATAAAATGGAAAACTACAAGAAAAATCAGAATCCAGATCGTTTGCATATTTGGAATAATGTAAGTAACCTAGCTACTTAACTAACATGATTCCAAATCTGCAATTTTTCCTTGATATTAACTTGGTACTTTGCCATGTCAAAATAAAACTCAATGCTTTGCATATCACTAGAGGATTACATCAAAGAATAATACTCCCTCAGTCCTAAAATAAGTGACTTGAGTTTGTCTAGATTGACATGTATCAAGACACGTTTTAGTATATAGATAGATGCGAATCTAGACAAAGTCAATTTACTTATTTTGGGACGGAGGGAGTATATGAAGGGCACAACTCACAACACAAAGGCCTTACAACACTAGTGCTCTAGGCAGCTGCAAACTAGAGAAAACAAGTGTAAATTATCACAGACGTGAGCTCTCTTCTGTTCTGCAAATGACAAAAGGTAAAATGTTGAAAACAGTACAGTTGCTAGATGAGACCAGTCACTAGAGCACCAGCCATGAGTAACTCAATAACAAATAGACCTTTTGAAGGTGTTTGTTCAGCATTAGAGAACACTAGCTAGTTTCTAATTTGCATAAGCAACTACCGGTTGCAGAAACTGAAACTAAACCACTTGCCAGTAAAGCATGCACCTTAGAAATAGATAAGAAATCCAACAACACCATTCCCTGATTCTGAAAGTTAGGAGAATGTTTGAACTAAGGCTGTTTGAACTACTGTCCAACCATAGTAAATTATACACCAAAACAAATCCGAACGAATTCATGAAGTAAATCGAACCAATAGCTTGATTGCGCTCACCTCCACGTGGATAGATCCAAAACGACCCGGATAAACCACCATCCCAGCGTTGAATCCTCTCAACCAAGCGGACATTCCAGCGTTGAGCATGAAAGTCTCATACAACTCTTAGATTGGCGTGGTAGCTGTGTAAGAAAGGAAATTATTCAGGCGGTAAAGCTCAATAATAACAGTACATTACAAAGGTACTAGACAATACACCATAACAAAATGGTGATTACCTGCAGGATCTGGAATCCAGCACCCTAGTGACCGCATCCTTGTTGCGCTGCCTCCCGATGACCCCTCACCGGCCAGCATATCCCCCTTCCCTTTGTCCACCGCACTAGCGACATCCTCATCGTCTATGAGGAACACCCATCCCCCTTCCCCTTGCCGCTGCTCCTTCGTGTGGATGCCGAGGTCGGAGACACCGGATCAGTGCGGGACTCCACCATGTAGGAACAGTTGAACTTGGAATTATTTACATGAAAGTGTCAAGTGGAGACAATTATTTCCAATATCAAGCTATATATATGTGCATGTTTTAAGAAATGTAAAAAATAGAATAAAGATATCTAGCAAGTGCGTGACAAATATGCATGGCAGCATTGGTACTTTGATAGTATGTTGGGTATACAATGAACTTAAGATGAGTTTACGAAGCTAGGAAATACTACAGTAGCATATGCTTGTCCAATTCAGTTGCTTCTAAACTTACAGCAATGTTCATCTAATAGGAATGGGCACATCAGCAGTTAGAACTTCCATGTACATTTTTGGAGGAGATTATTAACAGTGGATTATCCCATACTTGATGAATAAGCTAATGGAGACATCAACTAGCAGATTTATAGATACTAAATCGAACAAATATAGAACATAGAAATAATTATTTGACAGCTACCAGTTTATCACCATGAATAGAATGGACTTAATTACATGTCAAATATACCAACGGGGACACTAGCTTGCTTACAGAAGCAAGTATGCATCCAAAATGAAATTATAAAACATTGCCAATTATGCTCAAAACGCAAATCTATTTGAATTATATCCATCTAGCAAGCAAGTCTATAGGAAAACAGCTTATGAACCCACCATGAGAGCAACGAGGGATTAGAGTTCTCACCGACGGAAGGGACGGAACCCAGGCGCTAATTCTCGTGGCAAGGGACTTGGCGGCGGTGAAGGCCATCTCCACCACCGTGGATCGCGTCCTGGTCCCTCTCTCATGGGTGGCTATGAGCATAACCAGAAGAATCCCTCCATGGCGGCGCCGGTGCCGAGGTCCTTGGGTTACTGAAGATGGCCAGGTCTAGCCAGACGAGCGGCCTGATACAACTACCTACAACTTTCACATGCAGAAATCTTGAGTAGACGAACACATGCAGAATAACCCCCTGATACAACTACCTACAACTTTCACATGCAGAACAGGAGCCTCCTTGGCTCCTTGCTAGGAAGCGGGAGAGGTAGGCGATGGTGTCCAGCTGACCGGTCCGGCGTTGTCGCTTCTCCTCCGTGTGGATGCCGAGGTCAGAGATGAATATTCTCCTGCAAATTCAAACAACACGAGGTTATGAAGAGAATCAAACTTTGTGCATATGAATATCTACATCAAACAGAGTGGAAAAATGTGGTACTCAGTGCATCATTAATTTTGGAAAGGCTTGAGAAAAGCAAAGTGACAAAGCACCAGACCATGAAAATATTAGTGCACCATCTATTGTCATATTAACTATCATACTAGGATGGATTACATTGATTACACAACAATGTTTAACATGAATCTATAGCAATCTATCAATACATTAGGTTTACAAGCATGTTTAACAAGAGAAGACTATATCCATGAAGACATGTTATTAACTATCAGGTGGCCATATGAAACAAGCCATACAACCATAGAGATCCAATGCAAAAATCAGGAAATGAAGCTTGAAAACTAGTCTACAAATAGTTGCTGAAGTTTCTCTATTAGTACATCTGAACATAAACCATTGATAAATTGGCTACACGACACCTCTCAACTTGAGCATATTTACTTGCATGAAAATGAGTTCATGTGGCTGCTACAGATGCATTATCCATTACTAGTTAAGCGGTAGACAAAGGTAAACAAGGTACAACTAGAGTAAGCAAATCAAGAAAGGAGTTGCTACTGAGTGTGACATAAAGTTCATCTTTGGTACTGTGTACTAGATCGGCCTATACAACTACATCTCACATGGTACACGCTAAAAGCAAGCAGCAGACAGCTGCTGGTCAACCGACAGATCTTACATAACCACCGGGGTGTATGAACGAACCCATGCGAACCTTGCACCTAATTTCGCGGATACGGTCGAAGAGATCCAGAGAGTAGACGCCTTACTTGTCGGCAGAGTAGACAATGTCGTCGATGCGCCAGTTCTCGACCACCTCCAGCGACACACGTTCTTCTGGCCGCCGTCTTCGAGTTCCTACCGCATGATTCCTGTTTCAATAGATGCAGCAAGTTAGAGGAGGTTGAGAAGGAGGTGATGGTGCCTGAGAGAAGAGGGAGAGATGGGTGGTGTTGCCGGTAGAGTGGCAGTGCCCCTGGTCTAGAAGGCGAGCTCCTGAGAAGATGGATCCGGTCGATGCGAAGCAGTAGGGTGGGCGGATTAGACTTGGGTAGATCGAGGGGGGGTTCACTTGGGGTGGGGAGATCGAGCGGAAGCCTCGCTTGGGTGTGCTGGCGGCGGCGGTTGTGGGAGGGAGAGTGGGGGAGACAGGTCGCACCGTGAGGGGAGATGGGTCGAGGGTGGCCGGAGGTGAGGAGGGGCGCCGGAGGTGAGGAGTAGAGGAGGGGCGCCGAAGGTCTAGGGTGGCCGGAGGTGAGGAGGGGCGCCGGAGGTCTAGGGTGGCCGGAGGTGAGGAGGGGCGCCATAGGTCTAGGGTGGCCGGAGGTGAGGAGGGGCGCCGGAGGTGTGGGGTGGCCGGAGGTCTGCGCTGGGGAAGGATTAGGTTGTTGTATGGGGCAGAGGCGGCGCGCACGGGTGGAAGAGAGGAGACGAGGGAGGACACGAGGGACGCGGTCTGACCTAGGTCAGGCCGAATTTTGGTCTTCGGCCCAAAATCGAAACATCTAGCGGCGCCAAGAATGATTTGGCAACACGCGCGCAGCTCCAAATTTTCGGTCGGTGACATGGACAACCTCTCATTTTCTAATGTACACAATATGACGATTTGAAATCGTCATAGTGAGCTACCAATACCCCCGAGATGCATTCACTGGGTTATGACGATTTGAGCTAACAAAACCATGACGTTTTTAAGCAAGATCGTCGTAATTTTCTAAGGTTTTGAACCTCCTGAATACCTTACGACCATCTAGTGCAAAATCGTCATAATTCTATGACGATTTTGTCCACGGTCACTATTAGAAGGTCATAGAATAACACATTTCTTGTAGTGTAGGTGAAGGCCGACAGGCAACAACCTCAGGAGGTGCAGGCCAGTAGAACCGGGGGCATGCACAACTCAAGTAGATAAGGAATAGGTGGATAAGGAGAACAAGATCAAGATATCACGAGAAGGAGGTTGAGAGGATTAGGCAAATCCTATAGGTAAAGAAGAAGGATCATATACATCAAAGGAAATCTATTATTATCTAAAATATCAAGTATAGAGGGCCACAATCTACATCAGGTAGCAAGGTAAATAAAAGTACCACCAGATCATGTAGCACCAAGCTATTCAAGTGTGGCCTCTGGTCTAGTTTCCGGTGGCTCCCTGAACCTTGATGTGGATTCCTGTTGGTGCTCCCTGAAGGGCACAAACGAGAACGGTGCAAACAACAAGATGTTCTATGTAAGATCGTCTCGAAGCCACCCTGTCGACAAGATCTTCCCCTTCGAGAACCTGCGGTGCCCGAAGATCGACACCGGACCCTGAAGACCGATCCCGGCGAGACCCAACCCGGACCCCCTCGAAACCCAAGACGTCGATCCCCCATGTGTGACCCCTATCCGAGACACTTATATTTTTATAATATACGACTTGTCGCTTGTTGCATATAAATTGATCATGTTGCATACATCTTGTGTGGTTTGGGGGCCTTATTCCGATTCACCTCATAATTAAATATGGGGTCCATATGTGGGTGAATATAGCCTTATTTTGGCCCCATTTAAATTTGTGTAGCGAACCGGTGATATATTTTGCCATGTTAAGACAACATTTAAATTGCGGGTATCTAAATAACTTGAACCATCTAAGTAAATGTCGGGACCCCGGTTCCGCTTAATAAGACCTAAATGCATCGCATCTTTGCCATGTCATACATTATACATGCATCATGCCGATCTTCTGTTGTAGTATTAAATAGTGCATCCGGTGTTTCTTCTAGTGCTTTGCTTCTTCATGGATTAGGCCGATGAGTTGATGCGAGTGTCGACCCGATCTTCGGATAAAACTTCAGCAATGTTTTCAGGCGAGCATTCTCCCCCTTTCTACCTATTTTACATTTCTAGTCTTTATTCCCTCCTATTGATCTATTGCTATACGTGTTGCGGTGCTCTAGTTTTCGTGCCGTGATATCCCTTGCAGCCTTATATTGCCTTGGACACATCCTATTACCCGTTGTTTGGTAGATAGTTGGACGTTATGTCGTAGTCGCTGCTCAAGTCTTGTCGCATGCGTCGTCAAGTACCACAGTTGTTGGAGTATTGCCGTATGTTTAATGTTGGAGATGATCATGGCTTTAATTATCGTTTAATAACTAAAATTGAAGTAGGTAAATGCAAAGGCACCGGTGGGTAATAGACAATATTTGGTTTTTAACCGCTCACTGGTGTCCCGTAGGACCCCGAGTTCTCGACACCTGTTCCGAGATCGAGCGCGCTAACCACAGGTGGGGTGTGTGGGCACCCCCATCGATTAGTACCTGATTTCAAAGTACTGTACCGGGGGCCACAAAGTAGTTTGGGCTTTATTACTATCCTGTACTTATGCCATGATTTACTGCTTTATTATGATTGGCGTGAGCGCTTATGCTTTTGGAACCCGTACACGTTGCGCAGTATCGACAAGCCCACACACTTTCGGGTTCCTACCGTTTACCGTCGTCCAAAACCCCGGGTCCGTCTCGAGCCGGCCGACTTCGCTATGGTAGCTTAGTGGGTGGCCCCATGTGCTTGCTTTGGTCCGGGAAACGTCGTGTCCGAAACCCGTCGACATACCGTTGGGTGTATGTTTTGTGATCTTGTACCTACCGATCCGACAACAAGGGTGTAGGTGCGTGGAAACTTTGGTGCACCCTAGGGTTAAATCTTTTCGAGAAGCCGTGTCCGCGGTTATGGACGACTTGGAGCAGCTTCTCGATCATAGACAACTATAACTAAAGTTTACTGTTATAATTTGACTTGTATCCGATATGACTAGTAATCAGCTCCACTACAACGGAATGGCTAAATAAAAGTACCAACAACTGCTGGGTTTGGGATATCTCATGCTAATTGTATCTGACTAGTAAGTGTCGCAACTACAACGGAATGGTTAACTAAAAGTGCCCACTGCTTATTATATCAGGATGACTATTTATACCTGACTAGTAATTGCTGCAACGATAACCGAATAAATAAAACTGCCAACTGTGTGAGTTCCTCGGTTGACTTCCTCGTTTGGTCTCGAGGGGGTTATACCAGGATGAGTATGTTTGATGGTAATATCAGGTTGGTTCTGGATAGGTCTTTCTTATCCCTATCTGATAGCCTCTAGTTGTATTGAGTCTCTATAGGTTGTTTAGTGTCTGCTGCGCTGCCGCTCAGTCCACCATACCTATGTAGGCGAGGACCGCCGAATTCTAGTCTCGCTGCATCGCCTCGATCGACCGCTTCTTTTTTCCTTTGCCCTTTGTCGGCACCTTTTGTTTAAGCAGGTTTTGAGATCGACGTCGTTAGGTGGTTACCCTTCCGCTTGGCTCGGGTTATGGACGCCATTGGTTATTCTTCAGGGCTCTTAGCTCAATTTGCATCTTGTCCGTACTCGGACGCTGTATCGTTTTGAAGGTGATTTGGATCTTTGTATTGTATATCTGTATTCTTGACTCTTTGGGTCATTGTGGTATATATCTGTTATGTGGGTTCCATCGTGGACTATTTTGTAATGATATTACTTCGTTTTCCACCCGCACGAAAGTGCCTGGTGGGCACCTTTGAATCGTTTCTATGCGGGTTTGGCGGGGACCGCTAAAACTTGCATAGGGCCGATTCTGAGGGTGTTACAGAGTGGTATCAGAGCTCAGCAGTTGCGATACCCACTGGTCCAGCCTGTAGGATAACCTTGCTAACGGACGTTGTAGAGTGTCAAAACTATTTTGGAAAAATCGGTTGGATAGATCTGATTAGGTCTGCTTTTACTCCTTATCCCTTTGCTATTCTTCTCTTACCTCGACGTGTTTGAATCTGCTCTCTTATCTTTTCTTCGAGTCTAGGAATTCTCGTGGTTGGGTTTCCGTCGTACCTTCAGGGTTTCGCTTCCTCCTCTTATAACGATGCTTCGACATCCGACCTTCACGCTATCTGATGAATCTTTCCTCTGTTGTACCTTTCAGTGGACCGAAAATTCACTAAAAATTTTCTTTCTATCCTCCGATGTTTTCCGATATGATGGAGTCATCTACATCAGATCTGATGGGAATCTCCATCCCTCCTTTGATTCCGAACCTCGCTTGTCGAGATCTCCAGTCTAATTTCGAGAATGGGTTGCGTGATTTTCTACTGCATGTGCGAAGTAATAGTTTGGGTGCGTGATGGATTGGCCCCCATGCCGACTACTCAATCTATTCGCTCTTGTACATTGAAGTGCATTAGAGTGCACCTTTTCTCTCCTTCTGTCGAAGTAAGAGGTGGCCTTATTTTTCGATACCTTTACCTTCATCCTTTGTTCACCGGAGCGTTTTCGCGATGAAAATTAGCAACGACCCCTTGTTGGTGGTGTCGACGATTTCAAGATGGAGAAATAATCTTTGTTAGTGGTCTCGCGAAGATCTACATTAAGCGAGAAAATTCGGAGCGTCGACCTTCTTCCATGTACCATGAGGCGGATCTTGTAACTACCTCGGTGAATTACGCTCCTAGATACAAGCCTGGATGAGCGGAAATGGTTGAAATAGTACGGTGGGGCCAAAGGCCACTCACGGGTAGACCTTTCGGCCGTCCCAACCATTTCCAATCATCGGGACCAGACGGGCGTGAATCGGCACGAAGGATCAACTACATACACAAATGAGTATGTATGCAAGCCACCATACAATAGTACATCAGAGCCATACCATCTAAAAAGAAAGGAAATATAGCAATGCCATACGGCAAGATTCAAATGACCTAGATAGATATAATAGTTAGGATATTTCCTCATACATAACACATCAGAGTATCTGGCGGAAGCGGCAAACAAGGTCCGAGTACGGATAAGAAGCAAATCGTCATAAGATGCCCAGAAATAAGCACATCCCGCCCACAGATCTCACGGATCCCCGTTCCCGGAATCTCTACACCAAACGATCGCTGCCCACATCATCAGCCTCCTCCACCCAGTATCCGTCCTGCGAGTGTACCTGTTCATCTGAACCAATAATTTATCGTGTGAGACCCTAAGGGTACTCAGCAAGTCTTTATGCCTCTAAAGGGGACACAACCTGGGGTGACGCAATTGTAGCAAAAGATAAACCCTAACAGTTCTATAGATACTCGCTAACCATCCGCCTAACCAGAGATAGACGGATGTCCGTGAATTAATGACAACAGTTATACCAGTAATATCCACAGATCCATCCTCCTCCTCGCTTACCATCGAGGAAGCGGACGAACAACCCCCATCCGTTGGCACTTTTATTAACCATTCCATGAGTGTTGCACTATTTACTAGTCAGTTACTTAGTCAGATTAAAAGCGGTACTTTAGTTATGCTTGTCTATGATCGAGAAACTGTGCTCCAAGTCGTCCATAACCGCGGACACGGCTTTCAGAAAGTTTTACCCTACAGTGGTGCACAAATAGCAACACACACTCGATCAACCTCGGAAAAACCAAATCAAAACCCAACGAGGCCTTCACGACAAAGCAATCACAAGATTCAGAAATATTTCAGGGGGCCACCCCATTAAGCTACCCGCAACGAAGCTAGCTGACTCCGAGACGGATTAAAGGTTTGCGTCAGTGGCTGTAAACGACCGGGAACCCAAAAGTGTGACTGGGCTTGTCGATACCGTGAAAACACTCCGCTTACCTAAACAGTACAGTGTGCTCCTCGCACAATCGTAAATAAATCAGTAGCATGGCATAAGTGCAGGATAGTAAATAAAACCTCAAACTAGTTTGTGGCCCCAAGAAATAAGACTGAATCAAGCTCTGGCTCAGGGGGGTCCCATAAGCCTCCCGGATGTGGATAGCGCGAATTTTCAAGGAACAGGTTTCAAGTACTCGGGGTCCTACGGGACACAAGTGAGCAGGAAAAACCAAATAGCAGATATTGCTCACCGGTGCCTCTTTCATTAGTTATCCCATTACTACTCAAGTTAAGTTGTTTAGATACCTCGTTATCCATCAGACACTCACATACCCTACACATGCTGTTCTACGACTCGCATGGCTCAATCAACTCCTGTAGTAATGGCTCATGGGATGGAGGGACAAGCTTGGTGGGGTTTAAAAGTAAAGGCTATGCAATACTTGGGATCCAGTTTAATGCAATCGCGACTCAATGATGCAAGAATGAGATAGAGGCAATAGGTACTGTATGTATGCAAGCATGTGGTAGTGCTTGCCTGGCAACTCAGTTGAAGCGAGAGACGGATCTGGGTAGTGCTCCTGGTTCTCTTGATATATCCCCTGCTCAGTGTCTATTCGAAGAAGAACCAAACAAACAAGGGCCAACATAAATAAAGTGCACAAGCATAGGAATAAAATGCGTCAAGCAAACAATCATGCCATGATGAATGATGCACAATTTGCATGGCAATAAAGTAGCATGGCATGGGTGAGGTGTGGAATACAAGAAATAACATTTTTATTGAGTTTTGGTCGCATTTTATGGTCATATTAGTTGCTGTATACTATATATTTATATGATGCATGCTGCAATTTAAGTCATGGATAGCATAAACAGAAAGGTCTCGTCGAGCTGATCATTTTAGACATATCATTTGTCAAATTTGGATTTATAAAACAAAAGTTATTGATTTATTAAGGTCCAGGGACATTTTATTGTAATTTAAATCAACTTGAAATTTTAAGTGTGCAAAACATATTTTGGATGGCATATTTGAAATCCTCACATTTTTCTGATTCAAAAACATATATTATTTGCATTATTTCGATTTATGAACTAAAAGTTATTTAAATCAGATTTGAATTTGAATTTGAATTTGAATTAAATTTGAACTAAAACAGACAACACAGAAACTTTTTACACACAGGCTAAGCCAGCCACAGCCGCAGATAGATGGGCCCGGGCGCTGACTGGATCACAGGCGCACAGAAAAACTTTTGTTACCCTGGCTCTGGCTAGCCCACGCGGATGACAAGCGGGCCCAGGGAGCCGGGAGGCCCACTGCGCGCGCGAGCGACTCCGGCGATGACACGTGGGCGATCCGGGGGCTGCGGCTGCGTGGTTCAGATTTGCGGGGGCTTTTCTGCAAGAAGGGACGGGCGGCTGCCAGGTGGGGCTCCGGGGACGGCGGGTTTAGGCGGGAGATTTTGCAGGGGGCTAGGCGCAAAGCAAGCGCTTCTGGCTGTCCGACAGACGCAGCCGCGGCGGCGATCGGGCGACTCCCGGCGATGATGGCGAGCGATCCACAGCGCTTCTCGCCAAGCCGCAAAAACCAAAGACGAAGAGGGGACAACAGGCTACAAGATTCGTTCAGGTGACTAGCACGGAGGAGGGCTGCAACGCGCGGGCTTCGACGACGAATAGAGACCGGACAGGCTGCTGCTCTGTCACACAAGGCTGCATGAGGCCGGCAGCTGTGAGTGCTCGACGACGGCCGACGCCTTCTGGCCGAGAGAGGGAGGGGCCATGTCTGGGAGGAAGAGGGGCTCACCAGGGGCTTGTCGGTGGGGTTGGTTCGGGCAGAGGGGCCGGTGATCGTCGACGAGGCTAGCGGCCGGAGTGCTTCTGGCGCCCACGGACACGGCGACGGCGACGCTCCTCCGGTGAGGTCCAGAGGCTCCCTGCGGTTCAGGGCGGAGCAGAGGAAGCAGAGGGGGGGTCCTGGTACTCCTGGCTTGCCTTGGCGTGCTCGGGAGCGAAGGAGAGCAGAGGGGGCCAAAGCTAGGGTTTTGGGGACATGATGGAGAGGTGGTCCGCTTGGGGAGGAAGAAGGGAGGAAGGGGAGGCGAGGCAGGGCCTCTAGGGGGATCTGGGAGAGGCCAGAGGTTGGGAGGGGGGTAGATAAGGACGGGGTGAGGTGGGGATGGCGTGGGGGAGGGGAAGGTGGCCTCGGCCACCTTTTTCCTTTTTACCCTCACGTGCTCGGCATGGGCCAGGTGAGGGGTAGCTAGGCAGGGAGGAGGGGGATGCCAGGTGGGACCAGGAGGAGGAAGCTCGGGTGGGGCACGCCGGCAGAGAGAGAAAGGAGAGAAGAGAGAAGAGAGGAGGTCCTCGGGTGGGGCTAGGGTTAGAAGTTAGGGTTAGAGGGGCTCGGGTTGGGAGCCTCGGTTAGGTTGGAACCGGGGTTGGGGTAGCTAGGTGGGGTAGCATGGTAGAGAGAGGGGAGTTTTAGGGTTTGGCATGCCTACATGATCATGCATGGATGGGAGATGGTTTAAGAGGGGATAGGGTTTTGGGAGAGGATAAGAGAGAGGGGTAGGGTATGGTGATAGCTAGAGAGATAGAAAGATGAGGGATAGATGGAGTGGCTCATGTGTCTAGATCAAGCATGATCACACAACTCAAACAAGAAAGCAAAAGGGAGAAAGAAGCAAAGGTGGTGATGGGGTAAAAATAGAGATGACACACCCAAGAATTCAAATAAAACCAAAAGATGACTAAAAATGGTGGTAGTTGCATGGGACATGCATTGCATTTAATGCACTCCCTAAGAGATTGGTGCAAACTTGCATGGGCCATGCATAAGCATTATATGCCATGTTTCAATCTTGTGAAAACAAAACAATGATTCAGGGCATTCATACATATGCATTCCAGAAATATGGAACAAGCCAAGCAAAGGATTTAGAATTGGATCCATCCAACCCACATGAGCTAGAAATAAAATCCAAAGAAAATTACAAGCTCATAGGTTATGGTATGGTGGAAGTGTAAGGTGGTGACAAAGAAAAGGTGGTGGAAAAGAATAAGAGATATGCCCCCAACTCAACTTGGGCATTTCAACTATATATTAAGAACCGAATACAATACCAAGAGGCAAATACAATTAATAATGCATATGAGATAAGAACCAAAACACCAAAGGTTTTATATGATGCTCAAATGCAAGGTGGCATGATGACATGAGCATGATAACATGATGAGGCAATAATTATATGTAGGAAGTGGCCATTATATTACTAGATCAAGTAGCATTACAGTTGTTAGACAATTGGGATGCTATAGATCTCGAGGGCGAGATCCATTGTTAGTGGTGTCAAATTGTAGCACCCCGGGTAAAACCACTACTAGAAAATCGCTGTTGATTTTATTATGTGCATCATCATAACATCATCATGCACGTGTTTGACTAAACCTATTCTCCTAAAGCCTATATTGTTTTCTAATTATACCCTTCTCTATTTCAAATTGAAATCTCAGTCTTTTCCGAATATTATGTTTTGTCTAAAATTATTTATAGAAGGCCTCATAAATAAAACAGGAAAATATTAACGTAAATATTTCGTTAGTGGGGGAGGCAGCCCAGCCGGCCAGGCCCAAAGGCCCGGCTCGCCCGGCCACCTACTACCCCACTAGACCAAACCCTAGAAACCCTAAACCTAAACCTAATCCCAAACCCCCACCTACCCACCCTGTCGCACGCCTCACCATCCCTCCACCCCGCCGCCGCTTGCACCCCCCACACTACCCTTCCCCTGGACCAAACCACTCACCCAGTACACACCGAAACCACCCCACCCTGTCGTAACTCTCTCACCCGACCCCACCTGCCCATCGCACACAGCTGCCTCCGCGTATGGTGTACGCATGCACCGTGTCAACCTGGACCCCACCGCACCTCGGTCTTATCGCCACCCGACCGCGTCCTCCCCCTCCTGCCCCGCGTCTCTCTCTTCCTCCCGCAATCCCCGCCCGCCGCCAGGGACCGCGAGCCCCATCTCCCTCAACCGCCGCCACCGCAGGAAAACCCGCCTCCCTCACTCCGGTCGTGGCCCCGCCACCCCTCGCTGAGGTCCTTCCTCCGTCGTCGTCAAGCACCTTCCGGCCCCGCGCCACCTTCTTGCATCGTCGACGGCTTCGCCCGCCTCGACCCCCGCCGGCGTCCTTCACCAAGCGCCGCCTCGCCGCCGCTCGGGCCACCACCACCCCGACCGCGACCTCCTGGCTTCACGCCACCGCCATCCTCACTGCTAGGCGCCGGTGCTCCATGCTCCTCGAGCTCGCCCCCCCATCGGCCTCTTCCCCGTGCCACCGCTCTGGTCCGCACCGCCGCCAGGAGGCCACCTCCCTCGACCTCGCCGGCACTCCTCTTCCTCCCGAGCGTGTCCCTGTCTCCGCGCCCTCGAGCAGAGCCGGCCTCTCCGACGCCTTTCTCCCGGTGCTCCGCCGTCGCACGCATCTTCCTCGCCCACGTAAGCCTTCCCCGGCCTCGCGCTCGTCCTGCGTCAAGCCCGCGGCCTTGCAGCACCCCGCCGGTTCCCTCTGCAGCGGCGTCCATGGCCCTACAGGTCCTCGTCAGCGCTGGCCGCCGCCTTTCTGCTTCCCCTTCGGCCGCCCTCCTCTCCGACCCGCCGCCCAGAGCTCCTACCTGCGCAAGGAGCACCGCCGTCCGCCGGTCTATCGCCTCGTAGGCCTGTACGTCGCCGCCTCACCATGGTTCCCGGCCCTACGTGCTCGTCTGCAGCCGTTGAACGTCGCCCAGGGCCCTCTCCTTGTTGGTTTCCTCGTCGAACGCAAGCAGGTGCACCCCAGTGCGGCACCAAGCTATTCAAGTGTGGCCTCTGGTCTAGTTTCCGGTGGCTCCCTGAACCTTGATGTGGATTCCTGTTGGTGCTCCCCGAAGGGCACAAACGAGAACGGTGCAAACAACAAGATGTTCTATGTAAGATCGTCTCGAAGCCACCCTGTCGACAAGATCTTCCCCTTCGAGAACCTGCGGTGCCCGAAGATCGACACCGGACCCTGAAGACCGATCCCGGCGAGACCCAACCCGGACCCCCTCGAAACCCAAGACGTCGATCCCCCATGTGTGACCCCTATCCGAGACACTTATATTTTTATAATATACGACTTGTCGCTTGTTGCATATAAATTGATCATGTTGCATACATCTTGTGTGGTTTGGGGGCCTTATTCCGATTCACCTCATAATTAAATATGGGGTCCATATGTGGGTGAATATAGCCTTATTTTGGCCCCATTTAAATTTGTGTAGCGAACCGGTGATATATTTTGCCATGTTAAGACAACATTTAAATTGCGGGTATCTAAATAACTTGAACCATCTAAGTAAATGTCGGGACCCGGTTCCGCTTAATAAGACCTAAATGCATCGCATCTTTGCCATGTCATACATTATACATGCATCATGCCGATCTTCTGTTGTAGTATTAAATAGTGCATCCGGTGTTTCTTCTAGTGCTTTGCTTCTTCATGGATTAGGCCGATGAGTTGATGCGAGTGTCGACCCGATCTTCGGATAAAACTTCAGCAATGTTTTCAGGCGAGCATTCTCCCCCTTTCTACCTATTTTACATTTCTAGTCTTTATTCCCTCCTATTGATCTATTGCTATCTGTGTTGCGGTGCTCTAGTTTTCGTACCCGTGATATCCCTTGCAGCCTTATATTGCCTTGGACACATCCTATTACCTGTTGTTTGGTAGATAGTTGGACGTTGTGCGTCGTAGTCGCTTTCTCAAGTGCTGTTGCGTGTCGTCAAGTACCACAGTTGTTGGAGTATTTCCATATGTTTAATGTTGGAGATGATCATGGCTTTAATTCTCGTTCAATAACTAAAATTGAAGTAGGTAAATGCAGAGGCACCGGTGGGTAATAGATAATATTTGGTTTTTAACCGCTCACTGGTGTCCCGTAGGACCCCGAGTTCTTGACACCTGTTCCGAGATTGAGCGCGCTAACCACAGGTGGGGTGTGTGGGCACCCCCATCGATTAGTACCTGATTTCAAAGTACTGTACCGGGGGCCACAAAGTAGTTTGGGGCTTTATTACTATCCTGTACTTATGCCATGCTTTACTGCTTTATTATGATTGCGCGTGGAGCGCTTGTATTGTTTTCGAACCCCGTGCCACGTTTTCGCGGTATCGACAAGCCCAGTCACACTTTCGGGTTCCCAGTCGTTTACAGCCGTCGTCACAAACCCTGGGTCCGTCTCGGAGCCGGCCGACTTCGTTGCGGGTAGCTTAGTGGGGTGGCCCCCATGTGCTTGCTTTGGGTCTGGGAAACGTCATGTCCAAAACCCCGTCGACATACCGTTGGGTGTATGTTTTGTGATCTTGTACCTACCTGATCTGACAACAAGGGTGTAGGTGCGTGTGGAAACTTTGGTGCACCCCTGCAGGGTTAAATCTTTTCGAGAAGCCGTGTCCGCGATTATGGACGACTTGGAGCACAGTTCTCGATCATAGACAACTATAACTAAAGTTTACTGTTATAATTTGACTTGTATCCGATATGACTAGTAATCAGCTCCACTACAACGGAATGGCTAAATAAAAGTACCAACAACTGCTGGGTTTGGGATATCTCATGCTAATTGTATCTGACTAGTAAGTGTCGCAATTACAACGGAATGGTTAACTAAAAGTGCCCACTGCTTATTATATCAGGATGACTATTTATACCTGACTAGTAATTGCTGCAACGATAACCGAATAAATAAAACTTCCAACTGTGTGAGTTCCTCGGTTGACTTCCTCGTTTGGTCTCGAGAGGGTTATACCAGGATGAGTATGTTTGGTGGTAATATCAGGTTGGTTCCGGATAGGTATTTCTTATCCCTATCTGATAGCCGCTAGTTGTATTGAGTCTCTATAGGTTGTCTAGTGTCTGCTGCGCTGCCGCTCAGTCCACCATACCTATGTAGGCGAGGACCGCCGAATTCTAGTCTCGCCGTGTACTGGCCTCAGTACTGACCGCTCTCTTTTTCCTTTGCCCTTTGTCGGCACCCCTTTTGTTTAAGCAGGTTTTGAGATCGACGTCGTTAGCAGGGTTACCCTTCCGGCTTGTCCTGGGCAGGGTTATGGACGCCATTGGTTATTCTTCAGGGCTCTTAGCTCAATTTGCATCTTGTCCGTACTCGGACGTTGTATCGTTTTGAAGGTGATTTGGATCTTTGTATTGTATATCTGTATTCTTGACTCTTTGGGTCATTGTGGTATATATCTGTTCTGTGGGTTCCATCGTGGACTATTGTGTAATGATATTACTTCGTTTTCCACCTGCACGAAAGTGCCTGGTGGGCACCTTTGAATCGTTTCTATGCGGGTTTGGCGGGGACCGCTAAAACTTGCATAGGGCCGATTCTGAGGGTGTTACAGAAAGCAAACAATATTCAGTTCCTACATAGTATAGCAACTTAAATAAGACAAAATATTAAATATAGTGCTAATTTGTTAATAAAAATACTATAACTAGAATCAGCACAACATGAAACCTAAGAACTATAAGCATGATTTATTAGATAACTATACTTCAACCAGGAACAAAAAAACTTAGTTCACACATTTAACTGCAACAAGCAAATCATATCAAGTAATAGGTGTAGGAGCTATTTGTATTATGTATATGTACTACAACACATCACCTACACAATCTATGATATACATCTAAGAAGGATTCACTCAAATATCTAGGAATAGAGCTTGATTTACTTTATCTTAACCCTAAAGGTAGTTAAGTATGTAAAATGATGACTACTAAAAGTTTAAACCAAACTATGCAGCTCCAGTAATTAAGGTTGGAGCATGAATTATGCTCCAACATTGAGACAAAGGATCCAAATTGTATCAAGACCAACAACAAGAACATTCATATTTTATTCTATAAGATCCTAGGAAAAGGCTAGGAAATTAGTATGATTTAGGTAAGCAATTTCATAGCATTTCATTAGTTATAGGATCATCATGAGATCATAAACAATATCCACAATTTCAAGAAAGTAAGTAAAGAAGAAGAAAAATCCAATACCATAATAATCTAAGTAGTAAATCAAATTAGTAAAATAAAGTACTATATATACACAAGTAGGATTCAACCAACTAAATACTTCTTGATAAAACCATCTAGAATCAAGAAGAATTGGTTACCAAGATAGATTTATTCTAAAACCAGAATGACTATACTGTAATTTAAACAAATTATACCTTATTAGAATCAACTAAACATAATAGTAAGATCAATGGAACCTAGCTATAAAGCAAACAATTCTTTATATGAGATGCATGCATTTTTATCATGTTAACATGACCAAATAGACACCATGTATACACTACTACACATTAAAAAATTGTGTCTAGGAATACAAAATGTATTCTCTATTTTCAAAGTAAGGTACTAGGAAATAGCACAAGTGTCCTTTAAGCATGCTTGAGTATTTACTTGTATAAAAACATGCTCTTGTTAGTGTTCTAGGAGTGCACCATGTACAAAACAACATAAAAATCATCATGATCTTATACTAGATAGTCACTGTCATAAGCATATGACAGTCGGCAACTATCAATCCCACCTACAAAACTAGGAGTTCACTAGTAGTACACATGGTCACATATTTTTATCATAGCTATTGATAACAAACGCACCACCATAACAAAATTGAAACTATCATTTAACATATCCATTATCAAAATAACTACTAGAGCAATATTAGCTAACACAAAATCAATTGTATGATCATCAAAACTAACTAAATCAAGCAATTGAGGTATATCCATGACCATGAACCTAAAATAAAGGGGGAATTTGAGACATACCTCACTGTAGTCGATGTAGGAGGAGGGGGCAGCCGCATCCTACCACCCCACCAAGGTGAGGGAGTCTACGGTAAGCCCATGGCAGCAGTAACAGATGGTGGTCAAGGTCATGGGCGTAAGAGGAGAACAACCGGAGGCGTCAGTGCCTCGCCGACTAACCAAAGCCGCACGACTAGGGTTAGCCATGGGAAGAACCCGCACGGAAGCAAGGCGATGTCGAGGTAGGGAAACTCGAGGAGGAGATTTTGGTAGAGCATCTCTAGCAGACGTCAGCAGCGGTCGCATCGAAGGGTGGCTGCGATGGCAGGCGGCGTCGTTGGCGGTGGTGGAGTTATGCGTCAGGAGATACGGGGCTGATCCCGTGTGTACAGAGTGCATTAGGAGGAATAAAATAGGGTTGGGGATGGTTGATCCCAGACTCGAACTATGCCAGCCTGTTGGGCCAAACCAATTCGATCCGGTTGGACCATATCCTTTTCACCAATAGGGCCAGAGCCCAACTAATTGCCCACCATAAAACCATTTTTTCCATTTAATAAATTCTATAAAAAATTCCAAACAAAAAAAGTAAGCCTAAAAATACATATTGTAGATCATAAATATAGATTCACTTGTTTGAGATAAATAAAATAAAAATAAATATTAAAGCTACTAAAATTATAAATGAAATTTAATAAAATAAGGAAAAATCCTAAAAAATGAATAAAAATCATTTTTTATATAAAAATAAATCTATTATTTAATAAAAATACTAACTTAAATTTTCCAAAAATAAAACTAGAAGCAAATATTTAAGGACATTAAATCCTTTGAGGAATTTTATAAAAAAATATAATACTTAATTTTTTTCATTTTTAAGATCTTAAATAAGTATACTTTACTAGGAAAATACTAAATATATTATTCCAAAATATTTTAAGGTTCCTAGGTAATAAATCTTCATTTATCTATTTTATTAAAATGATATAACTATTTTGTTAATTCTTTAAAATTATTTCCTAAGTAAGAAATAAGAACGTTTATTACTAAAAATATTAAATTCTTTAAGTCTAGTTACTAAATCTAAATCCATAATTATAATTCATAATAAATTTTAAGTGTAAACTATTAACTTTATAATACTCCTTTGAAACCTTAAATCAAATTTAAACCAACAACCTTGAAGCTAACCTTATGCGTCATTCAATTATATCGAGGGTGAATGATCTTTATATCTTAACCATACTTAACATGATTTTAAACCCTAACACATTTATAAGATCATCTAATTATGCTTCCATCAATGAGTTGCGTATTATTTCCATAATAGCAAAACAAACTTAAGCTAATACTTCACTTAAATGAAAGTAAATGATCTCACATCCTTAATCATCCTTATCATAAACCAGAACTTGATAATGATTTAGACACATCACACTTAAATATACTGATGACCCACAAGTATAGGGCGTGTATCGGAGTATTTTAGATAAATAGGAGTGTCGATCCCAACGAGGAGCAGAAGGTGTTGACTAGTGGTATGGAGCAGGAAATCTCTGTAAATACTTAGCAAACGGATTTTTAGGGGTTTTCTGATAAAGCAAAGAAATAAAGTGCAAGTAATAAAGACAACGAACAAACGTAGCAAGTGGCCCAATCCTTTCTTAGCAAAGGACAAGCCGGTGGAAATACTTATAAGGACCAAACGTTCTCAAGGACACATGGGAATTCTGTCAAGTGCTTTCACTTCAAATAACTGAGTAGTCTTATCTGGTGTTGTAAGTGTTGTGTGGGTGAACCTTTTCTAATGTACCGACCTTACTTGGACTAATACATACTTGTGATTAAACC
Organism: Avena longiglumis; assembly: GCA_030063025.1. Lineage (NCBI taxonomy): Eukaryota > Viridiplantae > Streptophyta > Magnoliopsida > Poales > Poaceae > Avena > Avena longiglumis. The sequence goes on from CP125977.1 coordinate 504,463,661, forward strand.
CCCTGCAAGCATCCGCAACTAACAACACGGACAAAAGAGCATGATATCAACTGGATAAGAATCCATAAGTGTTGAAAGCGTTCCCCGCGACAACACGGTTCTGCTAATCCCAACGTATAGATGCAAGCATATACAACTTCGATGACACAATGGTTCAAGATTATTAGGGGCAAGGAAATAAGGTGTGCCATCAAGTTCGTGAGAGCTTTACTAACTAGTTTTCACATAACAAAATAATTTTTAATTCGAAAGATAGATGAAGCTTGAGAATCTGCTTGGAGTAGCAATAATGCTATTAGGTAGATACGATGGACACGAATGACACATGTTTTGTTCAAAGGTGTTGGATGCATGAGAAGTATGCCTTCTCAAAACAGGTTTTTGGCTAGCAAGGCTGGGTAGCAAGCAAAAGATTTGAAGGAAACAAGCAAACCTACAAGTAATAAAGCCAAACATGCAATCTTCCTTGAAGGCACAAAAGATCTTAAATAAAGAATACTAAGCTTATGAGCCAATCAAGAAATAAAATAAATGATACAAAATACCTGTAAGCTTTTTCTCTTTTCCTTTCAAACCTCAAAAAGTGTTGCTACTGACCAGAGCTCGGTTTGCCAAAAACAATTTAGATTTACTTAATGCTCCCAAAGTGATACCAATGCTGATCAACAAGATCAATCATATAATAGAGATTGCAAACTAAAATAAGAAGTGCAAAAAGTAAAAGATGAAACTTCTTATTAATATTCCATAAGGGCACTCACAGCAAGGGATACATAGATAACCAACTAAAGGAGAGATACTTCCACAATGCAAACCAACCTATAAGATAACTCCTCTACCAAAGATACGAATCTACTAAAAAAGGTAAAAAATAAAAGATAAAAGATAATGATGTGATACCGCGACACTCCCCCAAGCTTGGAACAAGCCAAGGGGATGCCAAACCTGATGATTAATTACTCCTTCGGTGGTGGTGGTGTTCCCTTGCTTAGGGTGAGAAAACACTCCAGCATCTTACGAAGCCTGTTATTCTCCTCTAGAATTATATCCACCTTGATCCTTAGAGCACGATACTTATCACAAAACTCATCAGTGGTTCGAAGGTGTCAACACCCGGATTTTTAATCCCAGATGCCTGTTATGCCATACATCGCAATCCCAGGATTACCATTTTTGCGAGACATAACAGATTGGATATCATAGTACATCATCCATTACAAACCATACATAAGGTCTTACAACAAATAAAGGATCACATGAGTATTAATACAATTCAAGCAGAGGAATAACATAATAATAACGATAGCGTAGGCGAGGCTCCATCTTCATGGTCACAGGCAATGCTGACGATGGGAGATGATCCTAGTTGTCGTAACCTTCCTACTGTCCGTCCTCCTGATAGTCCTCTTCATAGTCTGGCCACGGGAATAGACAGGGACAAAGCCATGAGTACTCTTTAACTAAGACTAACAAGTGAAGTGGTTTTTGAGTAGGATATACTAAGCTCTAGGGTTGTTTTGCAAAAAGCCAGATTTATCTCTACTGAGTTCAGAAGCAAACAAAGCTAGTTGAAAGTTTTATAACACCTAAGTGGGAAATTGAATTTCATATCACAGCCCTGTTGTGGTCAAGTCAAGTCACGAATCATTTCATAAGTCATTTTGAAAACATCTGACGACATAACGGTATGGCCACTCCAACTGTCCATAACCGCGGACGCGGCTATTCGAATAGTTTGACTCTCTTCAGAGGTAGTACACTTTCACCACAACATTTGATACATCCGTCAGGAACAATCCTGAATTCACCATACTTAGTATGCAGATAATCAATCCTAACCTTTCAATTACACGCCCTAGTATAGGCACCTCTCCTATGAGTTTGGCCTCCCAACCATGACCAACTGTCATCTTGGGAACTACACAGGTGGACAATCTTCACAAGGTAGCCTCAGCTCAAACCTTGGCTGCAAGGGAACCCATACTAAGGTATATAAATTTCCAATCAATCCCTACCCAAATTTCGGGTATTGTGGTTGTACGATAAAATTGGAATGGTATCGCATCCAGACAACCATCAGTTTTATAAAGGGCTAAGGCTCACGCCTTAACATTTTCATCATCAAAATCATCTGGTGTTCAAGAACACATGTCAAAACATTTCAGTAGAATGACTCATCATTATAAGGTTTTCACAACCATTTTCACCAAGTATTCCCATCTAAAGTGGATCAAGTTTTATGCTTAGCACTAGCATCTTCAAGTGGGGGTAAACACTAATGAGGGGTGGTAAACAAGTGTATCTTATCTAAGTTCAATCTCATGCCTCAGGATGACATCAAGATTATCTAACTTAGGTCAAGTTTTATGCTCTTTATGCTACCTGTAAACAATCTCTCTAAACTCTACAAATTACTAAGTAACTCTAATAGAAAGATTTGGTAAAGAAATAAAATACTAAGCTTGCAAGTAAGACTAGGATTGGGTGTCATCAAATGTATCTAACCAAGCATGCTTAATGCATTGCATAGGTTATCTAACTTTCATAGTTGCAGGTGTTAGCTTGCTTAGATAGTAGCTTGCTAAGTCAACTTGTATAGTAAGGCTTGCCTTGTGCAGAGCAGCGGTTGAAGTACTCCTCCGCTTCTTCCTCGTAGTATCCTCCTTCCTCCTTGTACCCTTGGTCGGTACTAGCGTCTATAAATAAATACGAGGTACACGATCACCACACAATACTTAACTACTTCTATTTATCACACCAAGGTTTTCACTAGATGATCTAGCATCATCACAAACTTTACAAAGATTAAAGCAAATAGTTTTATTTCCTTTATTTTAGAAAAGTAATTTCTACTCATTGAAAAACTACTTAAGGTTTAATATTCTCCAACTAAAACATGGGATCATGTTGACACATGTCATCACCACATATTTTAGTACATGGGAATGTGATTTAAAGTGGTGTCACAATTTAATAAGGTTTAACCCTTTTATTTTAATTAATTAAAGTGGCTAGAATGGCCTATGAGGTATTATTTTATTGCTTGACCATTATTTCTGCAAGTAAACCTATATATTTTTATATATTCATAAAGCTATTGTTAAATATGATTTTTGAGAGTTGGAATCAACTCAAAAGCTTTCATGGTTGAATTTTGAAAAATGTTTGAATGCAGAAAAGGTTTTGCCTTGTTATTTTTACTATAGGTGATCTACAATTCCAATTGAATTGAATCAAACGGGCTTGGATTAATAATTCCAGTACCTTTCTAACAAAATTGGTTTCATGCATTTTGGTTTAGTGAATCGAGCTAGGTTGATTTTTGAATCTAGGTACAGAATTGAGTCTGAAACTAAAAGAATAAATCTAAATTTGAATTCTTGGGATGTTAATCGGGCGGCCCACGGTGCCTGGCCTTGTCTGGTGGGTTTAAGTGAACAACCCCACCAGTCAGCGAGACAGGGGATGCGAAGCGGTATGGGGGAATGTGGACCACACGATCTAACTCTAATCCAACGGTTGTGGTTCATCGTCCACGTCGGACAACGCCGGCGAGACATAACCCTATCACGGCCAGTGGAGATCGTGGGAGGCTCACCGGGGCTCAGGCGAGGGTCGGCGATGGGGGAAAACGACAAAGTTGATGACAGCGATCCTCCTGGTACCGACAACTTCTCCTGTGGCGGCTCCAATCGCTGGCTCCTTTCTTCCTCCTCCGCGGCAAAGTCCGGCCAAATTCTGGCGATGTGCTTCTCGCCTTGCTCCGGGAGTGAGGTGGGGTGCTTCTGAGAGAGAGAGGGGAGTGAGGCGGTGTGAAGAAATCGAGCGGGGGTGGCCTCTATTTATAGTGCTAGAAGGGGACCGACGGGCACAGGCTGAGCTCGTCATGGTCGTCATCACAACGAGCTACTGGCATGGGCAAAGGTAGGGGACGGTGCTGTGTTCCCTGGCGAAGCTCAACGGCATGGTCACACGGCGTGGGGCGGTGCGGAACGTTCAGAACGTCGCGGTGCTCTAAGCGGGTCCGACAGCAATTTTAATGGCGCACCGCGGCTACGGGTCGCGCGGCAACGAACGGGCGTGTCTGGGGTGTTCCTGGGGTGGTGGAGATCCTGCTTGCATGCGGCGAGGGCGGCGCGCCGTCTGTGGGCATGTGTCGCGGGCGGCATGCTGGCGCGCTCTCAGCTCGCTTGCAGAGAGGCTGGGCACGCTCGGGCTATGTGGTCCAGGGGCTGCCAGTGCTCGAGGCTTGGACAAGGGGTGGCGGTGGATTGTGGAGAGTGTCCTAGACAAGGTTGGCGAAGCTAGTGGGGCTCCTAGCTGGCTGGCGACATTAGGGTGGCAAGGGTGCTCTTGGCATGCTTGCCATTGATGGCATGGTCTGGTTTACAGTGAGCTAGAGGGGTTAAACAAGTTAGATGATCTACTGAGGGTGTCATGTGATCTAGATAGGGAACAAGTTAGGCACTGATCACTGCTCACAATAGTGTTTAATGTTTGTTTGTTTGGTGATTGCAAGGTGTTTGATGAAATGGCCGAAAGAGATTCAAATTTGAATTTTTGATTCAAACTTTGTGGGTGTGATAGTTACATACTAGGGAGTCTCTGGTTGATTGGATTGGTCAAGGTGCACTGGTTTGGTTGGGTTTTGAAAATGGGTGATCTTCACATATGAGATAGATTCAATTTTGAAATGTCATTTGATTCAAGTTGCCAAAAGTTTCTGCAAGTTTGAGAGGTGGGCTTTGATTCTCTTTTACTTGGTCTAGAAAGGGGTGAAAAGAAATGCACATGTTTCTGTTTGAAAACTTGGACTAGAAACACTCAAAGTGGCCAAGTGAGCAAGATTGGCAAAAATGACCATTTGCTTTATTTATTTTGTTTTTTTATTTTCTCTTGATTTGTTTCTGCTTGGAAATGTTTTAGATGATGTTGTATTCATCTTTAATCCATTCCTTGCTATTTAGATCAACCACACAAGTCCTATTCATGCATTCATACAATCATCACATACACACTAGCATTCATATTGATTTGATTAACAAAAGTTTTTGTTAACCCTAATTTTGGTGATTGGAATTTGATAACCATTGTTCAAAATTTTTGGGATGTTACAAACCTTCCCTCCTTAAAAAAAATCTCGTCCCGAGATTTGAGAAAGAAGAAGAAGAAAACTAGGATTTAAAAATATAGGGAAACTCCGTCTTGATGTGATCTTCTCGCTCCCAGGTAGCTTCTTCTTCAGTGTGGTTACTCCACTGAATCTTGAGAAACTTGATGCTTCTGGTCCTGGTGGTTCTGAAAGCTTCCTCCAAAATACGGATGGGTACTTCGGGATACGTCAGGTCATCGTTGATCTCTATGGTGCGGTGATCAATGTTCTTGAAAACTTCAGTCTTCTCTGGGACTTCTAGGCATTTGCGAAGTAACGATATATGGAACACATTGTGTACTGCTGACATCTCCTCTGGCAGTTCTAGTTGATACGATACTTCTCCTCGATGATTTAGAATCTTGAAAGGTCCGATATATCTGGGGGCTAACTTTCCTTTGAGTTGGAAATGATGCATTCCCTTCAAAGACGACACTTTGAGATACACAAAATCTCTGATATTAAAAGTGAGGTCTCGACGTCTCTTGGCGGCATAACTCTTCTGTCTTGACTGGGTGGTCTTGAGGTGCTCATGGATCTTGTGAACTTTCTCTTCTGCTTCTCGTAGGATGTCGGGTCCAAAAATCTGACTCTCTCCTACTTCTGACAAATTCAAAGGGGTATGACACTTCCTTCCATACATGAATTCAAATGGGGCCATTTGCAAACTAGCTTGATAACTGTTGTTGTAAGAAAATTCTGCAAAAGGCAGACAATCTTCTCATCTAGATCCATACTCTAGCACACAAGCTCTCAACATATCTTTGAGTATTTGATTTACTCGCTCCGTTCGTCCATCGGTTTGAGGGTGATACGCTATGCTGAAATCCAGTCTTGTTCCTAGTCCTTCTTGGACTTTCTTCTAGAATATCGAGGTAAACTGAGTTCCTCGATCTGATACGATGTTCTTGGGGACTCCGTGCAAACTGACGATTCTAGCGATATACAACTCAACTAGCTTTGAACTCTGGTAGGTGGTCTTGACAGGTAATAAATGGGCGACTTAGCTGGGCCCCGCGCCTAGGGTGGGTGTGGCCAACCTGGCCTCCGTTTCCTCCTCTGTTTCGTTTCGTAACCTTCCGTATGTAATAAAAACATCAAAAATATAAAAATATTGAGTTTTCACGAACCTTCTGTTTTCACCACTTTTACCTATTTAAAGACGAACTCTACAGACTCCTTTTCTCCTTCTCCTGGAAATTCCTTTTCTCACAAGGCAATACACAAACTTCAATAGCAACATTAGTGTAAGCAAAAACAATAAACCTTTAGGTACACACTTCAACTAAAAACCATCAAAACAAAATCTACTGTAGCAACTCCTTTCCAAAAACCCAAAAGAATCCGGAAAGGAATCAATATAAGAGGCAAATGCAAATGATGGCAGAAATCTATCAAAACAGACCAGCAGGTAAAGATTGATTTTTTAGAAAACCTTATGTTGCTTAAATAAAAAGTGCAAAACTAATGAAAGTTGGGTAATAGCTTGGAGAACAAGCAAAGAAAAATACAGCTCCATCCAAAGTACTGAGATCCTTCATGAATTTTTACAATGCAGCACAAAAATCTGTCCCAGGACAGCCACTTTTCACAACTCCTCTACTTCTCAAAAGTAGTTGAACTTGATACAAAAACCAAAACAAAAAGTATAAGGAGCGGTTATTACTGTGGTAATAACTTCCAAGACTCGAAAAAACTATTGGGTTATCTCCCAAGAAGTACGTTTCTTTAATGCCTTTAAGTTAGGCTTAAAAGTTTCAAAGATGCTTACATAGGAGATAAATATCTGAAGTGAAAGAGAGCATCAAGAAGAAAATAACTAACACATTTGAGTCTAACCCACTTCCTATGCATTTGGGGTATCATGATAAAACCAACGTTTAAAACAAAAAGGCACTAGCATAGGAAGACAAAACATTAAAACGGGGAAACTTAACATTATTGAGATGCATACAACCATGTTTCCCTCTCTCATAATAACTTTCGGTAGAACTTTGAATAAATTGACAATATAACTATCACTGCCAACAATTTTATCATCAGAATGAGCATACTTACAATCACTAAAAAGAGGTCCAAGGTCATAAACTGGATCAATAGAACCAAGTTGCTCCATCCTGAAATCTTCATTAGGCAAGATATTTTTACAAGGAGCTTTAGCAAATTTGGAAAAGTTAAACTCATAAGAATCTCCATCAAACTTAGTTTTTTCCTTTTTACAATCTATAATAGCTTCACAAGTGTTCAAGAAAGGTCTACCAAAAATGATAGGACAAGTTTTGATAGTTTCAGAACCAAGTACTAGAAAATCAGCAGGATACTTAATCTTACCGCAAAGAACTTCCACATCTCTTACAATACCAATAGGGCAAATGGTTTCCTTGTTAGCAAGGTGAATAACCACATCAATGTGCTCAAGCTCACTAGGACCAATTTCATGCATAATTTCCCTATAAAGCTCATAAGGAATAGCACTAGAACTAGCACCAATATCACATAAACCATAATAGCAATGATCACCAATTCTAACAGAAAGCACATGGACACTAGCTTTTCTAGCTTTACTAGGATGAGAAATAATATTTGAAGCGTCTTCACAGAAGACAATGTGCTCATCCTCTATATTTCTAGCGTCAAGATCTTTCACAATGGCTATCACAGGTTCAGTATTCATTTGCTCATCAGGTTCTACAGTTTTCTTTGTACCTTTGTTATTCGCACTAATTATCATAGAGTACTCATTTACCTTAGCTGGGAAAGGTATTTTCTCAACATAAGGATCAGGCAAAATATGATCAATAGTACAAACTTCAGTGCTTCTAACAGGAACCTGACTAACAACATCTTTATAAGGTGCATGGTACTTATTCCACTTCTTTTTAGGAATTTCTATGTAAGAGGCAAAAGCCTTAAAACAATTGGCAATACTTTGAGAATCAAGACCATACTTAGTACTAATATCACGGAAGTCATCAGTTCCCATAAAAGATTTTATGCATTTATAATCCTAATTTACACCTGACTTTCTTCCTTTGTCATTCTCCCAAGATTAAGTGTTCTCTTGAATACGGTCTAGGAGATCCCATTTAGCTTCTTCCTTCATACATGTGAATGATCCAGCACAAGAAGCATCTAGTAAATCTTTATCATGAAGAGAAAGCCTAGCATAAAAGTTATTGACAATAATATTGTTAGGGAGTTCCTGAATAGGACATTTAAGCATTAGTAACTTCAATCTCCCCCAAGATTGAGCTGTATTGTAAGATCCCACCTTTATAAAGGTAAAGATCCCTGTGATTGCAATGATAGTCCCTGGATCAATTGCTAGCATCCACAGTTTAAGATGAAGTACACAGAAACAAAGGTCATTATTACATCGTCATTCCAGATATAACATAGTCTTTTACAACTCCATAGCCATAGGCTAGTACAAGAGTTTAACTTAACAATATAAATAAAAGTCTTCATCTTCATGTGCCACAGGCAAGCATGTTGAGTGTAGACTCATAACCCTATTCCTCATCAGAGTAACCTGCAACATTTCAAGTTACAGCCATAGTGGGTCAATACATTGGAATAGTATTGGCAAGTGATACCTTAGTAAAATAATAGTATCTAACTTCTACATGAATTTGGCTAAGTGTAGCGTAGGCTTGCTTTGCTCAAAATAGGTTTTACCTATCAGTTGAAAACACTAAGTTTTTATTTGGCAAAAACTCCCAAGGAACCACCAATAGAAATTAGTGAACCTTTACCCTTGTTCAACCACAAGTTTTAACTTAGAAAATTGGGATGAGGAGATTCTTGATAGCTTCCATGTCTTGATGCTCAAATTGTCCATTACCAGGGACACGACTAAGTACTTAGTTTTTTCCTTCTGCAGAGATGGTGCACTTTCCCCACAAGACTTGATTTTCACCAAGATAGGACCTTTCAGAAGCCTTCCCTTAGACCAAATGGACGCGTTCCAACCTATCACCCATTACCACCAACTGTCCAAATGGCTAAGTTATTGCAACCTATATGATCCAGGCAGAGCCCATAATGCCATGTGGCTGCACTAGAAGCTTCTTAACATTTGGCATCTCAAATCACTTTGTTCCTGGGTGGCATTCCACAAGTGAGATACACAAGGTTCACCAGTCCCCTGGCCTTGTGTAACCACTCAACATAAACCAAGGATGGGGGCAGTGGTGATGCTTACCGGCATCGCAAGCCTGCGAGGAAGCTCCAGATGTTGCTGGCGTGGACAGGGGCAAGCTGCTGTGGCCGTGGGAGCTCGTCGGAGTTGGGGACAACGTCGGGCTTAGGTGGACGACGATGTTGGCGACATTCTGATCCGCCTTAACACAAATAAAAGGCATCAGTGTGTGTGCAACGTTCAGGCAAACTTGATAGGGTCAAGGGGAAGGCACGGGGTGGTCGGGTTTTACCTAAATCTCTCGCTGGAGTTGAGCGGCGGCTCTGTCGCTTGCAGGCGTGAACGGGGACGGCGGCCTGAGTCATGCACGGACAAAAGAACGGTGTCAGAGGATGCACAAGGTCATAAGGAGCACGCTCGTATGAACTAGAAGGACAGGGGCGATCAAGCTCACCAGAAATTCGTCGTCGGAGTTCGTCGGCACTGCGGCAGTGTAAGAGAAATTGTGGGCATCCTGGTGGCGGAGCGAGCGAGTGGAGTGAGGGCAAATGTGCGGGGTGGGGAGGTGGTTAAGTAGCCGGAGCAGGGGAGGCATTCACGCATCGAATCAATGGGAATTAAGCAGCTTAATTCGTGCCAGTGAAGGAGGAGGAAACGGGCGGCGACGACGGCTGCACGCGCTGTTTGGGGGAGACGATGCTGACTGGTGCAGGGCCCAGCGTCAGTGGCTGCAGGACAGGGTTCGCGCGGGTGATAGAGGGGCAGAGGGGGGAATGGCCCGGGTGGGCTTTTGGGCCGGTTCTGATGCTAGGCTAGTTTGGCAGCGCTGGCCCTTTTCCTTTTCTTTTTCTGTTTTGATTTTCTGGAATCATTTTCAAATGTTTTGAAACTTATTCTAGATTTTTGTAAAGTGAAATTTTGCACACATTTGACTACATAACAAAGTTGTTCACTTAGAAATACATTGGCCTATTGAATTATAGAAATAAACCAAGCTTTAATTATTTATTTAATAATAGGTATATGAATGGTTTGAATTCATATTTTTGTTTTGAAAACTTTGGCCAAGCTTCAGAATTTTCAAACCAACCTATGTTCAATTAGTTACTGTTTAAAACAAGTAGTCTCATATTAGAGTGTAGCAATAAGGCCATTGCCTTGCTTACATAAAATAATAGACAACAAATGCTTCTGTTTTTGAAATCTTATTTTAAAATGATCCTAAAATGATTATGAATGCATGAATGATATGCAAACTTTGAAATCATGATTTTTGGGATGTTACAAATCTAAACCCCTTAAGGTGAATCTCTCCCTCGAGATTCGGATTGGCTAGCCAATAGGTGAGGGTGGTCTTTCCGAAGATCATCTTCCCTTTCCCATGTTGCTTCCTCTTTGGAATGATGGTTCCACTGAACTTTGCAGAATTTGATAGTCTTTGTCCGAGTAACTCTTTCTGCAGTCTCAAGAATCTTGATAGGTTTTTCCTCATAAGTGAGATCACTTTCCAATTGAACCTCCTCCAAAGGTATAGTATCCTTCAAAGAAGTCTCCATACCCATAAGTGAGATCACTTTCCAATTGAACCTCCTCCATCTTTGGATGGCATTTCTTTAGCTGACTCACATGAAACACATTGTGAACGACAGACAATGATTCAGGCAATTCAATTTCATAAGCTACTTCTCCTTTACGGCTCAGAATCTTGAATGGTCCAACATATCTAGGGGCCAACTTTCCTTTGACTCCAAATCTTTTCACTCCATGAAGTGGTGATACTCTAAGATATGCTCTATCACCCACCTCATAGGTGACTTCCCTACGCTTGGGATCTGCGTAGCTCTTCTGTCGGGACTGTGCTATCTTCAATCTGTCCTTTACTAACTTGACTTTCTCTTCAACTTCTTTGATTAGTTCTGGCCCAAACAAGTTTCTTTCGCCAACACCATTCCATAGCAATGTTGTAGTACACTTTCTCCCATAGAGAAACTCAAACGGTGCCATCTCAATACTGGCTTGATAGCTGTTGTTATAAGATAATTCTGCGTAAGGCATACTTTCATCCCAACTAGCTCCATAATCTAGGGCACATGCCCTCAACATATCCTCTAAAATCTGGTTGGTCCTTTCTGTCTGTCCATTAGTCTGGGGATGAAAAGCAGTACTGAATTCCAATCTCGTTCCCAACGACTCATGCAGTTGCCTCCAAAAATGGGAAGTGAATTGAGTTCCCCTATTCGACACAATACTCTTAGGTACTCCATGTAGACACACAATCCTATTCATATAAATCTTGGCTAACTTAGCACTTGTATAGGTTGTCTTCATGGGTATGAAATGAGCCACTTTAGTTAGACGATCCACTACGACCCAAATAGAGTCATATCCTGATCTAGTCCTTGGCAGTCCAGTGATGAAATCCATGCCAATCTTGTCCCACTTCCAATCAGGAATAGGTAGTGGTTGTAACAATCCTGCTGGTTTCTGATGTTCCGCTTTCACTCTACTACATACATCACACAAAGCAATATGTTCGGCGATGTCCTTCTTGAGATTATTCCACCAAAATCTTTCCTTCACATCCATGTACATTTTAGTGTTACCCGGATGAATGGAATATGGTGAGTTGTGTTCTTCTTGTAAAATCAGTTTCCGAAGCTCCGGATCTTGCGGAATGCAGATATGTTTTCCATACCATAAAGTACCATGTTCGTCTTCATGGAATCCTTTGGCTTTTCCCTTGCCAATCTTTTCCTTGATCTCTTAAATTTCCTTGTCCGTCTTTTGGGCTTCCTTGATTTTGTCCAACAAGGTGGGTTGAACATCCAATGACATGAGATGTCCTTCAGGCACAATCTCCAATCTGAGATCTTTGAATTGGGCACACAGATCATCTGGCAACTCTCCCTTAGTAAGACCATTCACATAAACCTTACGGCTTAATGCATCCACTACAACATTTGCTTCACCGGGGTGGTATTGCAAACTCAAGTCGTAGTCCTTGATGAGTTCTAGCAATCTTCTTTGTCTCATGTTGATTTCTTTCTGAGTGAAGATATACTTCAAACTTTTGTGATCTGTGAATACTTCACATCGCTTCCCCAAAAGATAGTGTCTCCATGTTTTGAGTGCATGGACAACAGAGGCTAACTCTAGATCATGAGTAGGATATTTCACTTCATGAGTTTTGAGTTGTCTCGAGGCATAAGCCACAACTTTCCCTTCTTGCATCAGAACTGCACCCAATCCTTGGTGAGATGCATCACAATAAACTTGGAAATCCTTCTCCAAATCTGGCAGACATAAGACTGGTGCTGTCACTAGTCTCTTTTTCAACTCTTAAAAACTGAGTTCACATCCTTCAGTCCAATCCAATTTCTTGTCTTTCTTTAGTAACTCCGTAATTGGCTTAGCTACCTTTGAGAAATTCTCAATGAATCTTCTATAGTACCCTACCAACCCAAGGAAGCTACAAACTTACTTCACTGACTTAGGAGATTCCCACTCAGTTACAGCTGACACTTTTGCGGGATCAACTGCTACACCATCTCCTGACAAAATGTGTCCAAGAAATCCGACTTCATTCAACCAGAATTCACACTTGCGGAATTTGTCATACAGCTTATGCTCTCTAAGCTTCTCAAGTATAAAACGCAAATGTCCTTCATGCTCTTTATTGCTCTTGGAGTAGATCAAAATATCATCGATGAAAATGACGACAAACTTGTCAAGAAACTCCATGAACACCTTGTTCATCATATTCATGAAGTAAGCTGGTGCATTGGTCAAACCAAATGGCATCACGGTGTACTCATACAATCCATACCTAGTGGTGAAAGCAGTCTTAGGTATGTCTTGTTCCCTTATCTTAAGCTGAAAATAGCCTGAACGGAGATCAATCTTTGAGAACACACGGGCTCCTTCTAACTGATCAAACAAGTCATTGATTTTGGGCAAAGGATATTTGTTCTTGATAGTTACCTCATTGAGTGAACAATAATATATGCATAACCTTTGACTTCTATCTTTCTTTTCCACAAACAAAACTGGTGCTCCCCAAGATGAAGAACTTGGTTGAATAAATCCTTTCTGCAATTGCTCTCCAAGTTGTTTCTTGAGTTCCTTCAACTCATCAACTGACATCTTGTAAGGTCTCTTTGCTATTGGTCCAGATCCTGGCAGCAAGTCAATCAGAAACTCCACATCTCTATCTAGTGGCATTCCCGACAATTCCTCCGGAAACACATCTGGATATTCTCTCACAATTAGCACACTATCTATGCTAACCCCCTTAAGAGAATTTAGCTTACTTCCTTTTGATTCAAAGTTAGTCTTGAATCTAATCCTTTTATTATCCGGGGTTGTGAGTGTGACGGTATGATTGGCACAATCTAGCACTCCCTTGTACTTAGTCATCCAATCCATTCCCAAAATGACATCCAATCCTTGGGAATTTAGGATTATCAAGTTAACGGGAAACTTATACTTCCCAAATTCTATCACTAGGTCGTGACATCCTGAGTTCACTATCATTTCTCCACCAGGAGAACTTACTTTTATAGGACACCCAATAGTTTCAACTGGAAGTTCATTTCTATCAACAAATTCTCTTGATATGAATGAATGCGATGCACCAGTATCAAAAACAACAAGTGCTGGAACATAATTGAGTTTGAACTTACCAGCTACAGCATCAGGTTCCTCATAAATCTCTTCCACATTGATGTGGTTCACTTGTCCCTTCTGGAAAGGGTTGGGCTTGTTGGCACCATCAACTTTATTTTCTGGGCACTCATTAGCATAGTGCCCCATCTTATTACACTTGAAGCATTCAACCTGACTGAGATCTTTCTTGACTGGTTGATTTCCACTACCACTTCCACTTCCATTGTGGAGGATCCTGTATCCACTCTTGTGGTTCTTATACTTGTCTTTATCATGACTGCGATGATGCTTGTTGTCATGATGACGGTTGTGGCTATGGTGGTTGTTGTACTTTCCATGTTTGTGGGATCCAGAACTCCCACTATCATCATGATGGGAACGCTTGTGAGACGATCCCGAGATGTGCTTATCGAAGCTGTGATTTCTCTTCCTGCTCTCAACCTGTTTCATCTTGTTTTCCAAGATGTTAGCCTTGTCACAAAGTGATTGGTAGGTTCGGACATAGGCAACAGACAGCTGCAGATTCAGTTCATCATTCAGTCCCTCTAGGAATTTCTCCTTCCTCTTGGCATCAGTATCAACTTCATCCGGTGCATAACGCGCCATATTGTTGAACTCCTCAATATACTCGATCACACTGCGGTGACGCTGTTTCAGGTTGTGGAACCCCTTCTTCTTCAAATTCATCACTCCGGATGAGATGTGAGCTGTATGGAATCTGTCCTCAAAGATAGCCCATGTCACATCCTCAATGGGGGTGGTGATCTGAAAATTGTCCCACCAAGTTGCTGTTGGCCCTTCCAGCAGATGTGCTGCAAACCTGACCTTCTCTTCATCGGTTCAGCCGATAGTCACTAAATCCTTGTTCACTGAACATAGCCAATCATTGGCCACCATTGGATCAGTGGTTCCTGAGAACTTTGCGGGTCTCAGTCTTAGAAATCTGGTGAGCATGTCAAATCCTGGCGGATTATTCTAGTTGTTGTTGTTGTTATTGTTATTGTTGTTATTCTGATTCTGGATCTGCATGAAAGTGGTCATCATCTGCATCAGTTGTGCATGTGTTGTCATCAACTTCTGCATCTCGGGGGTGACATTGTTGTTGTTGTTGTTGTTGTTGTTGTTGTTGTTGTTGTTGTTGTTGTTGTTGTTTGGGTTGGGGTTGGCACATCGAGGAGGCATCTGTGGTTTTCATAAGGATAAGAATGAGATACCCATAGATGCTTTACATGCACAATACATCACATAAACAATCACAATAACCAAGCATCAAAATAACATAGAGTTTGAACGACATAAACAACAAGTTTGGAAATGCAAACACACCATAGCAAGCCACCCACATGTTGGATGTTCATTGCGACTCAATAAACAAAAGTACGGTAGATGAAAGATAATTGAGTAGTCCACACTACTCATCCGCATCAATCTCCACATCAACAAGGGTAAGACCTGCATTCTCCATAGCGGTCTTGTACTCCTCAACACTAGTAGTCAAGGCCTCTATCTTGGCCCTAAGAGCCCTCTTCTGTGAGCGAAGCCTCTCGATCACTCCCTGCTGATGCTCAAGCTCGAAGTCCTTGGCCTCTAGATCTTCCTTCATCTCCCGGATCTTCTTGTTCATGTCTTGGAATCTTTTCTCCTGGCTCTTGAACTTCTTGTCCTGGCTTTCAAACTTGGCCTCGATTTCCTTGACTATATCGTCTTGCTCCGTGAAGAGCTTGTCCTTCTCACGAAGCTGAACCTAGAGCTCGTCATTGCTAAGCATGAAGTTGGTCCTATTAGTATCTAGGTGCCTAATAAGACCCTCTAGGTCCTGAAGGTACAGACGAATCGGCTCCATCGTCTCTCTAGCAGCATCCTCGTACTCTATGGCTTCACCTTCCTCGTTGCGTCTCCCGAAGGGGTGAAAGTAAAGACCTCTAAGCTCAGTGGAGTGTCTCCCTACCAGGCGCCCGAGTAACTCCTGCATGACTACATCTAGGACTTTCTCCTTGTCGTCATGCATCAGCTTGAAAGTGATGGTCTTCGTGGTTGTCTCTGTCTGGCGTCCTGGCTGAGTGACTCTGAAGCCCCATAGGTCCTTCTTCTCAAACTTGGTGAGTGGGAGTGTCATGATGCTAGGAAGTGGAAGGTTGAGCACGCTAGTGAGCTCAATGAGACGAGTGCCAAAGCGAGGTCCCTTGAACTCTTCGGCCGTGCTGATAACAACATTAGGCATCTATTTTATAAGAGATAAAAGTTAGAATCAACACGAGTAGAGAAAAAATAACAAGACAAAATATCACAAGCACATCTTTAACAACAAACACACAAGTCATGGCATACATAAATCCATTACAAACATCAAAGGTTCAACATAACTTAAACAAAAAAATTGGAAGTAAAATAAAACGGTAAGTGTGGTGGTCCAACTAACGGAGTACGTTACAATCCCCACTCACTTGCCAAGTTAGCTATCAGGGCATCCCTAGAGGCAATCTGTCGATCTTGATCACATGACTCCATTGCTAAGTCTATGATGTCTTCTCTTAGACGTTGGTTAGCAGTCTCTAAGTCCTAGGTATGCTTCTTTTCTTCTCTAAGGTCATTTTGGGTGTTGAGCATTCTGCACTTGAGTCTATCACCAAGTCCCTTGATGGCATTCCAAGCTGCATTTCTTGCAGAGTCAAAAAATTTGTGTGCATTTCGGAGTTGGTGACCATGTAGAATCCTGACTCCTTGTGGTTGTCTTCCTTCTTTTTGTACAAGTGAAGTTGCACCCACCAGTACTCTTCTCCTTCATCCATCACAAGGAATCCTTTGTACACAGTTCTTGAGGGCCTTGGGAAATTCAGTCTCACACTCCAAAGTCATGGTCATGAGTGGTCCCTTCCTCATGGCTTCTTTGATGGAGTTCATATACAAATAGAGATGAGAAAGAAGATTATAAAAGTTTACGAGAAGAAAAAGACAAGTGTGGAAACTTTTCAAAGTGTTGCAAATTTTTCCTTAGTGGTTTATAATCCAATCCTAGGGTCATAATCCTGCAGAAAACAAAGTGCTCTGATACCATCTATAAGATCCCACCTTTATAAAGGTAAAGATCCTTGTGATTGCAATGCTAGTCCCTGGATTAATTGCTAGCATCCATGGTTTAAGATGAAGTACACAGAAACAAAGGTCATTATTACATCGTCATTCCAGAGATAACATAGTCTTTTACAACTCCATAGCCATAGGCTAGTACAAGAGTTTAACTTAACAATATAAATAAAAGTCTTCATCTTCATGTGCCACAGGCAAGCATGTTGAGTGTAGACTCATGACCCTATTCCTCATCAGAGTAACCTGCAACATTTCAAGTTACAGCCACAGTGGGTCAATACATTGGAATAGTATTGGCAATTGATACCTTAGTAAAATAATAGTATCAAACTTCTACATGAATTTGGCTAAGTGTAGCTTAGGCTTGCTTTGCTCAAAATAGGTTTTACCTATCAGTTGAAATACTAAGTTTTTATTTGGAAAAAACTCCCAAGGAACCACCAATAGAAATTAGTGAACCTTTACCCTTGTTCAACCACAAGTTTTAACTTAGAAAATTGGGACGAGGAGATTCTTGATAGCTTCCATGTCTTCAAGCTCAAATTGTCCTTTACCGGGGACACAGCTAAGTACTTAGTTTCTTCCTTCTGTAGAGGTGGTGCACTTTCCCCACAAGACTTGATTTTCACCAAGACAGGACCTTCTATAGTATCCTACCAACCCAAGGAAGCTACGAACTTATTTCACTGACTTAGGAGATTCCCACTCAGTTACAGCCGACACTTTTGCGGGATCAACTGCTACACCATCTCCTGACAAAATTTGTCCAAGAAATCCGAATTCATTCAACCAGAATTCACACTTGCTGAATTTGGCATACAGCTTATGCTCTCTAAGCTTCTCAAGTATAAAACGCAAATGTCCTTCATGCTCTTTATTTCTCTTGGAGTAGATCAAAATATCATCGATGAAAATGACGACAAACTTGTCAAGAAACTCCATGAACACCTTGTTCATCATATTCATGAAGTAAGCTGGTGCATTGGTCAAACCAAATGGCATCACGGTGTACTCATACAATCCATACCTAGTGGTGAAAGCAGTCTTAGGTATGTCCTGTTCCCTTATCTTAAGCTGAAAATAGCCTGACCGGAGATCAATCTTTGAGAACACACGGGCTCGTTCTAACTGATCAAACAAGTCATTGATTTTGGGCAAAGGATATTTGTTCTTGATAGTTACCTCATTGAGTGAACGATAATCTATGCATAACCTTTGACTTCTATCTTTCTTTTCCACAAACAAAACTGGTGCTCCCCAAGATGAAGAACTTGGTTGAATAAATCCTTTCTGCAATTGCTCTCCAAGTTGTTTCTTGAGTTCCTTCAACTCATCAACTGACATCTTGTAAGGTCTCTTTGCTATTGGTCCAGATCCTGGCAGCAAGTCAATCAGAAACTCCACATCTCTATCTAGTGGCATTCCCGACAATTCCTCCGGAAACACATCTGGATATTCTCTCACAATTAGCACACTATCTATGCTAACCCCCTTAAGAGAATTTAGCTTACTTCCTTTTGATTCAAAGTTAGTCTTTAATCTAATCCTTTTATTATCCGGGGTTGTGAGTGTGACAGTATGATTGGCACAATCTAGCACTCCCTTGTACTTAGTCATCCAATCCATTCCCAAAATGACATCCAATCCTTGGGAATTTAGGATTATCAAGTTAACGGGAAACTTATACTTCCCAAATTCTATCACTAGGTCATGACATCATGAGTTCACTATCATTTCTCCACCAGGAGAACTTACTTTTATAGGACACCCAATAGTTTCAACTGGAAGTTCATTTCTATCAACAAATGCTCTTGATATGAATGAATGCGATGCACCAGTATCAAAAACAACAAGTGCTGGAACATAATTGAGTTTGAACTTACTAGCTACAGCATCAGGTTCCTCATAAATCTCTTCCACATTGATGTGGTTCACTTGTCCCTTCTGGAAAGGGTTGGGCTTGTTGGCACCATCAACTTTATTTTCTGGGCACTCATTAGCATAGTGCCCCATCTTCTTACACTTGAAGCATTCAACCTGACTGAGATCTTTCTTGACAGGCTGACTTCCACTACCACTTCCACTTCCATTGTGGTGGATCCTGTATCCACTCTTGTGGTTCTTATACTTGTCGTTATCATTACTGCGATGATGCTTGTTGTCATGATGACGGTTGTGGCTATGGTGGTTGTTGTACTTTCCATGTTTGTGGGATCCAGAACTCCCACTATCATCATGATGGGAACGCTTGTGAGACGATCCCGAGATGTGCTTATCGAAGCTGTGCTTTCTCTTCCTGCTCTCAACCTGTTTCATCTTGTTTTCCAAGATGGTAGCCTTGTCACAAAGTGATTGGTAGGTTCGGACATAGGCAACGGACAGCTGCAGATTCAGTTCATCATTCAGTCCCTCGAGGAATTTCTCCTTCCTCTTGGCATCAGTATCAACTTCATCCGGTGCATAACGCGCCATATTGTTAAACTCCTCAATATACTCGGCACGCTGCGGTGACGCTGTTTCAGGTTGTGGAACCCCTTCTTCTTCAAATTCATCACTCCGGATGAGATGTGAGCTGTATGGAATCCGTCCTAAAAGATAGCCCATGTCACATCCTCAATGGGGGTGGTGATCTGAAAATTGTCCCACCAGGTTGTTGCTGGCCCTTCCAGCAGATGTGCTGCAAACCTGACCTTCTCTTCGTCGGTGCAGCCGATAGTCACTAAATCCTTGTTCACTGAACATAGCCAATCATTGGCCACCATTGGATCAGTGGTTCCTGAGAACTTTGCGGGTCTCAATCTTAGAAATCTGGTGAGCATGTCAAATCCTGGCGGATTATTCTAGTTGTTGTTGTTGTTGTTATTGTTATTGTTGTTGTTATTCTGATTCTGGTTCTGCATGAAAGTGGTCATCATCTGCATCAGTTGTGCCTGTGTTGTAATCAACTGATGCATCCCGGGGGTGACATTGTTGTTGTTGTTGTTGTTTGGGTTGGGGTTGGCACGTCGAGGAGGCATCTGTGGTTTTCATAAGGATAAGAATGAGATACCCATAGATGCTTTACATGCACAATACATCACATAGACAATCACAATAACCAAGCATCAAAATAACATAAAGTTTGAACGACATAAACAACAAGTTTGGAAATGCAAACACACCATAGCAAGCCACCCACATGTTGGATGGTCATTGCGACTCAATAAACAAAAGTACGGTAGATGAAAGATAATTGAGTAGTCCACACTACTCCTCCGCATCAATCTCCACATCAACAAGGGTAAGACCTGCATTCTCCATAGCGGTCTTGTACTCCTCAACACTAGTAGTCAAGGCCTCTATCTTGTCCCTAAGAGCCCTCTTCTGTGAGCGAATCCTCTCAATCACTCCCTGTTGATGCTCAAGCTCGAAGTCCTTGTCCTCTAGCTCTTCCTTCATCTCCCGGATCTTCTTGTTCCTGTCTTGGACTCTTTTCTCCTGGATCTTGAACTTCTTGTCCTGGCTTTCAAACTTGGCCTCCATTTCCTTGACTATCTCGTCTTGCTCCGCGAAGAGCTTGTCCTTCTCACGAAGCTGAACCTGGAGCTCGTCATTGCTAAGCATGACGTTGGTCCTATCAGTATCTAGGTGCCTAATAAGACCCTCTAGGTCCTGAAGGTACAGACGAATCGGCTCCATCGTCTCTCTAGCAGCATCCTCGTACTCTATGGCTTCACCTTCCTCGTTGCGTCTCCCGAAGGGGTGAAAGTAAAGACCTCTAAGCTCAGTGGAGTGTCTCCCTACCAGGCGCCCGAGTAACTCATGCATGACTACATCTAGGACTTTCTCCTTGTCGTCATGCATCAGCTTGAAAGTGATGGTCTTCGTGGTTGGATCTGTCTGGCGTCCTGGCTGAGTGACTCTGAAGCCCCATAGGTCCTTCCTCTCAAACTTGGTGAGTGGGAGTGTCATGATGCTAGGAAGTGGAAGGTTGAGCACGCTAGTGAGCTCAATGAGACGAGTGCCAAAGCGAGGTCCCTTGAACTCTTCGGCCGTGCTGATAACAACATTAGGCATCTATTTTATAAGAGATAAAAGTTAGAATCAACACGAGTAGAGAAAAAATCACAAGACAAAATATCACAAGCACATCTTTAACAACAAACACACAAGTCATGGCATACATAAATCCATTACAAACATCAAAGGTTCAACATAACTTAAACAAAAAAATTGGAAGTAAAATAAAACGGTAAGTGTGGTGGTCCAACTAACGAAGTACGTTACAATCCCCACTCACTTGCCAAGTTAGCTATCAGGGCATCCCTAGAGGCAATCTGTCGATCTTGATCACATGACTCCATTGCTAAGTCTATGATGTCTTCTCTTAGACGTTGGTTAGCAGCCTCTAAGTCCTAGGTACGCTTCTTTTCTTCTCTAAGGTCATTTTGGGTGTTGAGCATTCTGCACTTGATTCTATCACCAAGTTACTTGATGGCATTCCAAGCTGCATTTCTTGTAGAGTCAAACAATTTTGTGTGCATTTCGGAGTTGGTGACCATGCAGAATCCTGACTCCTTGTGGTTGTCTTCCTTGTTTTTGTACAAGTGAAGTTGCACGCACCAGTACTCTTCTCCTTCATCCATCACAGGGAATCCTTTGTACACAGTTCTTGAGGGCCTTGGGAAATTCAGTATCACACTCCAAAGTCATGGTCATGAGTGGTCCCTTCCTCATGGATTCGTTGATGGAGTTCATATACAAATAGAGATGAGAAACAAGATTATAAAAGTTTACGAGAAGAAAAAGACAAGTGTGGAAACTTTTCAAAGTGTTGCAAATTTTTCCTTAGTGGTTTCTAATCCAATCCTAGGGTCATAATCCTATAGAAAACAAAGTGCTCTGATACCATCTATAAGATCCCAACTTTATAAAGGTAAAGATCCTTGGTATTGCAATGCTAGTCCCTGGATTAATTGCTAGCATCCATGGTTTAAGATGAAGTACACAGAAACAAAGGTCATTATTACATCGTCATTCCAGAGATAACATAGTCTTTTACAACTCCATAGCCATAGGCTAGTACAAGAGTTTAACTTAACAATATAAATAAAAGTCTTCATCTTCATGTGCCACAGGCAAGCATGTTGAGTGTAGACTCATGACCCTATTCCTCATCAGAGTAACCTGCAACATTTCAAGTTACAGCCACAGTGGGTCAATACATTGGAATATTATTGGAAAGTGATACCTTAGTAAAATAATAGTATCAAACTTCTACATGAATTTGGCTAAGTGTAGCTTAGGCTTGCTTTGCTCAAAATAAGTTTTACCTATCAGTTGAAAACACTAAGTTTTTATTTGGCAAAAACTCCCAAGGAACCACCAATAGAAATTAGTGAACCTTTACCCTTGTTCAACCACAAGTTTTAACTTAGAAAATTGGGATGAGGAGATTCTTGATAGCTTCCATGTCTTGATGCTCAAATTGTCCATTACCGGGGACACAGCTAAGTACTTAGTTTCTTCCTTCTACAGAGGTGGTGCATTTTCCCCAGAAGACTTGATTTTCACCAAGACAGGACCTTTCAGAAGCCTTCCCTTAGACCAAATGGACGCGTTCCAACCTATCACCCACTACCACCAACTGTCCAAATGGCTAAGTTATTGCAACCTATATGATCCAGGCAGAGCCCATAATGCCATGTGGCTGCTCTAGAACCTTCTTAACATTTGGCATCTCAAATCCCTTTGTTCCTAGGTGGCATTCCACAAGTGAGATACACAAGGTTCACCAGTCCCCTGGCCTTGTGTAACCACTCAACATAAACCAATCCACCATTCCACCCAGGTGTTTCATTCACTTAGTTGTTTTATTAAACAAAACATAGTCAAAGACTTAGAAATATTTTCCATAGCATGTGTATATAATCCACCCTTGGTTGCTATTATCTAGGCTAAGCATGGCAATAGTATCTTAACTTAGAGAAAATTCTAACAATTCTACAACTACTAGGATTTCCCAAGCATAGCATATATACTTAGCAAAAAAAATATCATGCAAGCCCTATACAAAAATATTTCTAATGCATATTCAAAATATTGGGACCAAAAGTATGAAGCACCGCTTGCCTTGGTAGTTGGGGGAGTAACAACAATCCTCACAGTCACAATCACCACTAGCACCAAAATCTACACATAAAATGATAGCACCAAATTCACATATCAAAATAAACAAGAAAAAGTATATAAATTCATGCAAATGACATGTGATTGGATAGGACTGATCAGACAAGTCAACAGTACTGATCAGTAAACTAAACATTTCTATATCAAATAAACTTTATTTAGTCTTTAAAACATTTTCCAATTAATTTTTATACACAAAATAAGCCTACAAATGTCTCTGCAAAAACAACTAACTTTATAGAAGCAATTCAATAAACAAAATATTTGATTGGATAGGATTCTTTTGCCTGATTCCATTGATATAAAATTTGCAAAATTTGGACGTGTGGATCAAAAGTTATGAATTTTGCAAGTTTGAACATCTAATAGAAATAATTATGTTTTTAAATTAAACTACAGGCCACGCGGCGCTTCCTGATTGGACGGTACCGCTTCGCACTGGATCACGCTCGCGCACCATCAGATCTAAATAAGATCCAGCGGCTCAGATATGCTCGTACCTCTTCGTCCTGGCGTCTAATCTAGACCACTGGATCTAGATCCAATGGATCTAATCGTCTTGACCCTAAATTGGCGGCGCAAATGGCCAGAACGGCGGCGACGGCTCTGCCGGCGATGGTGCGGCGATTCTAGCGAGGGCTGGGGGCAGTGGTGATGCTTACCGGCGTCACAAGGCTGCGAGGAAGCTCCAGATGTTGCTGGCGTGGACAGGGGCAAGCTGTTGTGGCCGTGGGAGCTCGTCGGAGTCGGGGATAGCATCGGGCTTAGGTGACGACGACGTTGGCGACATTCTGATCCTCCCTAATACAAACAAAAGGCATCAGTGTGTGTGCAACTTTCAGGCAAACTTGATAGGGTCAAAGGGAAGGCACGGGGTGGTCGTGTTTTACCTAAATCTCTCGCCGGAGTTGAGCGGTGGCTCTGTCGCTTGCAGGCGTGAACGGGGACGGCGGCCTGGGTCATGCGCGGACAAAAGAACAGTGTCAGAGGGTGCACAAGGTCATAAGGAGCACATTCATATGAACTAGAAGGACATGGGCGGTCAAGCTCACTGGAAATTCGTCGTCGGAGTTCGTCGGCACTGCGGCGGTGTAAGAGAAATTGTGGGCAGCCTGGTGGCGGAGCGAGCGAGTGGAATGAGGGGAAATTTGCAGGGTGGGGGGTGGTTAAGTAGCCGGAGCAGGGGCGGCATTCATGCAGCGAATCAATGGGAACTAAGCAACTTAATTCGCGGCAGTGAAGGAGGAGGAAACGGGCGGCGACGGCATCTACGCGCGATGTTTGGGGGAGACGATGCTGACGTGGTGTAGGGCCAAGCGTCAGTGGCTGTGGGGCAGGGTTCACGCGGGTGAGAGAGGGGCAGAGGGGGGAATGGCCCGGGTGGGCTTTTGGGCCGGTTCTGATGCTGGGCTAGTTTGGCAGCGCTGGCCCTTTTCCTTTTCTTTTATCCTTTTCTTTTTCTCTTTTGATTTTATGGAATCATTTTCAAATGTTTTTCAAATGAATTTGAATTCAAACTTATTCTGGATTTTTGTAAAGTGAAATTTTGCACACATTTGACTATAGAACAAAGTTGTTCACTTAGAAATACATTGGCCTATTGAATTATAGAAATAAACCAGCTTTAATTATTTATTTAATAATAGGTATATGAATGGTTTGAATTCATATTTTTGTTTTCAAAACTTTGGCCAAGCTTTAGAATTTTCAAACCAACCTATGTTCAATTCTTTACTGTTTAAAACAAGTAAGCTCATATTAGAGTGTAGCAATAAGGCCATTGCCTTGCTTACATAAAATAATAGACAACAAATGCTTCTGTTTTTGAAATCTTATTTGAAAATGATCCTAAAATGATTATGAATGCATGAATGATATGCAAACTTTGAAATCATGATTTTTTGGATGTTACATGTAATCTCTCCATCACGAGGCCAAAAGTTATATATCAGATTTCGATCCTTATGTATTTCACTGGGAGGATAAAATTTAGAATAAAAGAGAGGTACTAGTTCCTCCCATTTCATGGATTGCCCATTCTTCAGCAGCTTATACCACTCTTCAGCTCTCCCTTTCAAGGATATAAAGAGTAACTTCTTCTTCTGTTCAGTTGTGATACCTGCACACTTAAACAACCCGCATAATTCATGGATAAAAATCAAATGATTACCAGGATGGATAGTTCCATCCACTAAATAATAATTATCCATTACACGATCAACAATACTTGTAGGTATCTTAAAAGGATCTATCTCAACAGGTGGTGGTTCATCTACTACCCTAACAGTGGTAGTAGTTTTCCCAAACAGAAAACCAAGTAGGTTATCCATATTGGAAACAAAGTAACAAACAGAAATAAAAAACAATACTCATAGTAGAAGTTTCCTTTACCAGTTCCACTCTTCAATAGCGCTTCACTCCCCGGCAACGGCGCCAGAAAATAATCTTGATAACCCACACGTATAGGGGGAGTATCGTAGTACTTTCAATAAATAGGAGTATCGATCCCAACGAGGAGCAGAAGGTGTTGACTAGTGGTATGGAGCAGGAAATCTCTGTAAATACTTAGCAAATGGATTTTTAGGGGTTTTCTGATAAATCAAAGAAACAAAGTGCAAGTAATAAATGTTGGGAATATGCCCTAGAGGCAATCATGGATGATGAGATTTCCCATTGTATTCATAAAGTTATTAAGTAGTCCTTGTATAAACATCTGATGTGTATCATTGAATATGTGATTCAGTTGTGGAACTATGCATTCATGTTGTTTATGCTAAATATCCTTGGTCATTGAGGTTGTGCTGGACACACAACTTAGACCAATGTGAAAGTTGGCTTGATGACTCGGTTCCACTTGTCATGGGCATGGAGATGCTATTCCAACTTACACAGACTAGGCTAAAGAGTTTAGCGAGTCGGATTGACCCATATTGAGGTACAACGAACTAAGTTGTCATTTGTATATCTCAATCAATGTAATCCTTAGACCGAGGTTGTTGCATAGTCCGAGTTGAGGATCACCGACTTAGGTTACGTCAACGCTGATCCGTGAATGGGCGCTTATAAAGGCGTAGTTCGGGTCGACCGAGAATCAAGTGCGTGATGTGAATAACCAAGATGGGATTTTGCCCTCCACTGGAGAGATATTCTCTGGGCCCTCTCGTGAGATATGATTCGGAAAGCATGGCCATGCACGACTCGGTTAAGTGTTAACCGAGGCGATCGGCTAAGTGTTAGTCGGGTGAATCACTTATCTCGGATCGAGAAGAGAGTCGGACTATTTAAGGGATGACAAATATTCGCCTATAGTCTGACAAGGTATATCGTGAGGCAAAAGGGACTCAGACGTAAGTCGCATTGGAAAGGCAAGTCGTCATGACTCTTTGGTATTTGGGAATCGGTACGTTCTGCTAGGAGCCGATGCCGATTGATCGATTGTGAGTTGGACTCAAATCGTGTCCAAGTAACCATGAGCCTGTGGGGTCACACACTTAAGAGCGGGAGCATGTTCGGATTGGATCTGAACAATATAATCTGGTCGGGTTGGACCTAAACTAGATTAGGACTGAGTTAGTGAGTTGGACTCACGGTGACTAATGTTATATGGGCTTTAGTGAATGGGTCGCGCGAGCAGAGCCCACGTTCACTCCCTATATATAGTGGAGCACAGTAACCCAGAAAGGTTAATCGTTGTTCGGTTAGGTTATTCCATGTGTTGGAAACCCTAGCTCATTAAAGAGCCCTACCAGTAACGAACCTAGCGATTCGCTCCTCCTTGTATGTGGATACCAAAGAGGTGTTGTGCGATCAGCACCGTGACGATCGGATCGTGAGGATCGCCTCGCATCAACTGACGCGCTTCATCAGTAATCCGCAACCGCGCGTCTAGTGGTAAACCTCGTGGCTTTCTACCTCAGCTAGGTCTTGGGATCACCACGTTAGAGGAAAAAGTTTTGTTTTATCTCTGCGTGGCCCAACAATAAAGACAACAAACAAACGCAGCAAGTGGCCCAATCCTTTCTTAGCAAAGGACAAGTTGGTGGAAATACTTATAAGGACCAAACGTTCTCGAGGACATATGGGAATTATGTCAAGTGCTTTCGCTTCAAATAGCTGACTAGTCTTCTCTGGTGTTGTAAGTGTTGTGTGCGTAAACCTGTGCTAATGTACCAACCTTACTTGGACTAATACATACTTGTGATTAAACCCACTGCAAGCATCCGCAACTACAGGAAAGCAATTAAGATATAAACCTAACCACAGCCTTAAACTCTGAGATCCTACGCTCCCTAGTGCAATCATGTCCTAACGGGGGTTCAGGTTTCTGTCACTCCGGCAACCCCACGATTAGTAGCCAAATACACAATGCATTCCCCTAGGCCCATAAATGGTGAAGTATCATGTAGTCGACGTTCACATGATACCACTAGAAGAATAGCACCACAACTTAAATACTAAACCATTGAATAATATCTCAACACAAATCCACTACTGACAACATGAATTCTCCCATGTCCTCAAGAACTAAACAAACTACTCATAAGACATCATACAGATCAAGATCAAAGATGATATGGTGATGGATAACAATCTGAACATAAACAATAATCCAATGGTTTCACTCTCAAGCATCAACTACAATAGTAATCAATACCGGGAAAGTTTCCCCTCAGAACTATGCAAGTATTCAACACAATTGTTATAGCGGGATGGAGTGGTGATGATGGTGCTGGTGGAGATGATGGTGTGGATGATGATGATGATCCTGATGAAGTCTAGCTTGATGACGGTGTTGATGGTGACGATCTCCCCTCTCTGGGAAGGAATTTCCCAGGCAGAAATCTGTCTGCCGGAGAGCTCTTTCTGTCTTGGTGTTTTCCGCCCCGTAGAGGCGGCATAATCTTTCTGTGGTTGCTCTCTGTGTTTTAGGGTTTCGAGGGGAAGATATAGGCGAGAGGGCGGAGCCGGAGTCCGGCCAGGTGGGCCACACCCCCTGTAGGCGCGACCCAGGGGTGGCCCGCGCCTAGGGGGTGTGGGCCCCCTGTGGCCCATCTCTGCCGCCCCTTCTGGCTTCCTTCGTCTTCTGGGAAAATATGATTTTCCATAATTTTCTGGTATTTTTCCGATCTTCGCGAAATTGCATCAAAACACCTCTTTTTCCATCAGAATCCTGACTCCGGCAGTGCATCCTCCAAGAATCATCGAACATGCAAAAACAAATGAAAAGACATAAGTAACACCTCTTAATAAGAAATATATCAATGAATAGAGGCAAATTATGATATAGAATGGTGATGCAAATTGGACGTATCATATACTTATGGTTTTAAATGTTAACTTTGGTCTTAAATCTTGTAAATATCATGCCTAAAGACTACTCATATATAACTAACTTTGGTCTACAATCTTATAAACATTATATCTTAAGTGTATTCATGATTTTATAGTTCACTGATGTCTACGCATGCTTCTCTTCTTGTATACAGTGTTGGGACTCCAAGTGTAGAGGTTGGTAGAACAGCAGCAAGTTTCCCTTAAGTGGATCACCCAAGGTTTATCGAACTCAGGGGGAAGTGGTCAAAGGTATCCCTCTCAAGCAACCCTGCAATCAAGATACAAGAAGTCTCTTGTGTCCCCAACACACCCAATACACTTGTCAAGTGTATATGTGCACTAGTTCGGCGAAGATATAGTGAAATACAAGTAATATGGATAATTATAAGTGGTAATTGCAATCTGAAATACATATGGCAGCAAACAAACACGTAACATGTCTAGTTGTAAATGGTGTTTCAATGCTTAGAAACAAGGCCTAGGGATCATACTTTCACTAGTGGACACTCTCATATAAATATCGGATTTGCTAGTTCTTAGGCGCCCGAGAACTTCTTAGATCTCATTCACCTCTCTTGCCATTGGATTTACCTCACGATTCGTGCAACGTGAGACTTTCACATGAGTTTCAACTAGATTGTAACTGGGATTTTAATGTGTTGCGACTAGGTTGCAACCGAGAATTAGTATAAATTGTATAAGTTGCAACTTTGCAACTGAGAATTTGCACAAATAGTAGGATGATGTGAGCGACTTAGACATAAGAAGTTCTTAGGCGCCTGAGATCTAGACACTCCCTATAAATATCTTCCCTTTATTATGCTACTCTGAACTATTCTCCGGTTAGATAACTCTAATCCATGATAGGTCTACAAAATCTCTCCTTAATGTTCGCATTCCCCATCTAGGTAACCCCACATTGTCACCTTGAGTGCTAGATGGTTCCAACAAACACCAAAATTTCATAGAGACATCCAACTCAAAATATAACTCATGATAAGTATTTCTGTAATCTTTAGCCTAAGTGCCACACAGTGTGCACACTGTCAACTTCACACATGTGGGGATAACTGGAGATTACAATTAAATCACTTGAGTAGCAGAGTAGATCTACTTGATTACAAATATCATGATCACAATAAGATCACGCATAGAGAGAGATGAACACATATCTACCGGTAGAGCCCTTAACCTCAAGGAAGAACTACTCCCTCCTCATCATGGGAATCAACAACGACGATGGACATGGTGGTGGAGATCGATGGAGATGGCTTCGGGGGCAATTCCCCGTCCCAGCAAGGTCCCCGAACAGAGACTTCTGTCCCCCGAATCTCCTCTTCGGTGGCGGCGGCACTGCGGATATTTTCGTAGATGTATGCTGATTCATTTAGGGTTTTTGCCCCGGGGGCTTTTTATAGGCGAAAGGGCGATGTCAGGAGGTGGACCAGGGAGCCACACCACACCCCGGCGTGGCCAGGGGCGCGCCACCAGGGGGTGTGGCTGCCTCCTGGCCCTCCTCCGTCTCTTCTTTGGACTACTTCTCGTGTCTGGAAAAAATAGAAACATCAGGCTTTGTTTTGTCCAATTCCGAGAATATTTCTTTACTAACTTTTCTGAAACCAAAAACAGCAGAAAATAGGAACTGGCACTGTGGCATCTTGTTAATAGGTTAGTTTCAGAAAATGTATAAAAATACCTCAAAGTGTAGAGAAAACATAAGACACATGATATAACACAAGCATGGGGCATAAAAAATTATAGATACGTTTACGACGTATCATTCACTTTGGTCTGTTTCAATTAAGGCCTAAAACATTTCAAGTCCAAACTATCGATCACATTATATTAACCATAAAGATTGTTTAAACCTTAGCAAAGAAACCTTTTCTTCGAAGGTTATTCTTTTTGCAACTTCAAACAACAACTCTATAATAGTTTCTTCAACTCTTAACAACCCTATAACTAGACTTTCATCATATCGACCAGATAATAATTAAACTAACTCAATCTTAGATTGCTTTATATTCTACTAGTATGTTTTGGGGTGTTAAAACTTAAGTTCCTTATAAATACATTTGCTTGTGAAGTAAAATTTAAAGATAAACCAACTCTTAAAGGAATCACCTAAGTTCACTTCACTTAACGTATTGGGGATTCATTTTAGGAGTTTCACAAAAGACATAGCATTACTTATGCATAACTGCATATTGCTTCTTTAAATATTAGTCCTTATCGAACCAGTGATGTTGTTTTCAGATATTGGATCTTCTATTGTCTCGAAGATTGTGACTGCATAATCTTGTGATCACAAGAGGCAAGTTCACACTTGATCATGTCCTTTAGTTATTTTCTATTGAGTATTTTCAAATCCAATGTTGTCATCACCTGCATTTCGAAAAGGTCAGAAAACTCTATTTTCATAATTAATATGAACTATTGGTTACTGGTCCTAGGTGATCAGTTAATCTATTAAGACCGACAATGGAAACCACATTGTACGAGAATATATCATCTAGGACTTAACAACCAAAGTCGTCAATGATTCTAGCACCGTATATCACACGTTAACCATGAGATTTGGAATGGGAGGGAGAAGTCGGCTGGATCTTCTTCCTTTCACATGAACGGATGACCTTATCGTGAAGCTGTAGATTCCCTGCGAGGACTCAGCATGGGTGGGAAACCTTATGTCCTTGCGATATTGGTGTCTAGATTATCCATGACGGGATATCGGAGGTAGATCTTCCACTTCGGTGGGGGTTGTCAGGGACATGATCTGCTCACTGTAGTCTCCAAGGGGTTACCAGGGTTATATTTGCCTATAAGGGGGTTAACAGAGGTATTCGTTCTTGGGGAGTCGTGTTTCATGTGGGGTCACGGAGAAGGGCAGTGATTGGCTCGGATCATCTACTAGGCCCCACACCATAGGAAGTGTAGACTCGAAAGATCGCCCAGTTGCGCAACTAGGATTTGATCTCTCATGGGTAAAGTAACACACATCTGCAGAGTGTATAAACTGGGACATGTTACTCCCTGTTCCGGGAAGTAGCTACGAATGCGGTAGGAAAGGAACTCCACGAAAGATCTGGTAAACCTGTAACATCCCAAAAATATTGAACAAGGTTATCAAATTCCAATCACCAAAATTAAGGTTAACAAAAACTTTTGTTAATTAAAATCATATGAATGCATGTGTGAATGTGATGATTGTATGAATGCATGAATGGACTTGTGTGATTAATCTAAATAGAAAGTAATGGTTTAAAGATGAAAACAACATCATCTAAAACATTTCCAAGCAGAAACAAATCAAGAGAATAAAAAACAAATCAAATAAGCAAATGGTCATTTTTGCCAATCTTGCTCACTAGACCACTTTGAGTGTTTCTAGTCCAAGATTTCAAACAGAAACATCTCCATTTCTTTTCACCCCTTGCTAGACCAAGTAAAAGTGAATCAAAGCCCACCTTTCAAACTTACAGAAACATTTGGCAACTTGATTCAAATGGCAATTCAAAATTGAATCTTTATCATATGTGAAGTTTCCCATTTTCAAAACCCAACCAAAACAATTCCACTTGAACTTTCCAACTAACCAGAGACTCCCTAGTATGTAACTAGAACACCCACAAAGTTTGATTCAAAAATTCAAATTTGAATCTCTTTCGGCCATTTCATCAAACACCTTGCATACAACAAACAAACACACATCAAACACTATTAGGAGTAGTGATTTTGGCCTAACTTGTTCCCTCTCTGATTCATAGCAAGCTATTAGTAGATCGTCTAGCCCATTTAACAAGCTTTAGCACCACTTTCTGGATTTGTAGATCAGCTATAGTAAAAATAACAAGGCAGAAGCTTTTCTGCATTCAAACATTTTTCAAAATTCAACCATAAAATCTTTTGAGTTGATTCCAACTCTCAAAAATCACATTTAACAAGACCTTTCAGAATATATAAAAATATACAGGTTTACTTACAGAAATAATGGACAAGTAATAAAAGAATGCCTCATAGGCATTTCCAGTCACTTTAATTAATTAAAATAAAAAGGTAAACCTTATTAAATTGTGACACCACTTTAAATCATATTCCCATGTACTAAAATATGTGGTGATGACTGATACGTTGGAAACATATCTATAATTTTTTATGCTCCATGCTTGTTTAGTATCTACTTTGCTTTACTTGTCTACACTTTGAGGTGCTTTTTACATGTTTTCTGGTACTAACCTATTAACAAGTTGCAACAGTGCCAGATGCCTGTTTTCTGCTGTTTTTGGTTTCGAAAAAGTTACTAAATAAATATTCTCGGAATTAGACGGGACGAAGGACAAAGTCAATAAGTTTCCGTGGGGAACAAGAAGTCTAGAGGAGAGACGAGGAGGCGTGCCAGGGCAGATAAACCCCCCTAGGCGCGGATGGGCCCTAACCCACACCTGGGTAGGGTTTGCCCCCTCTGGCCATCGGCTAGGTCTCCCCCTTCGCCTATAAGAAGCCCCCGATGCAGAAACTCTCAGTACCCGATCAATATTCCACGAAACCGTCTGTAGCCGCCGCCACCATCGTCCCTAGATCGGGAGATCTGAAGCTCTTCCCGGCACCCTGCCGGAGGGGAGATCATCCCAAAGGCCTTCTCTACGGTATGATTCGTGAGCAGTTCCACCTTGGACTTTGGGTCCATGTAGTAGCTAGATGGTTGTATCTCCTCCTTTGTGCTTTCATGTATAGATCTTGTGAGCTCCGTTCATGATCAAGATCTAATCTATTTGTAATCATGCATGTTGTGTTTGCGGGGATCCGATGGATATTGAGATTATTATGTTAGTTTGATTAATGGTTCTATCTTTATGATTCTATCATGTCTGTGTTGTTTGTGATCTTGCATGCTCTCCATTGCTAGTGGTTATCTTGGCCAAGTAGTTGCTAGTGACTCCAAGAGGGAGTATTTATGCTCGATAGTGGGTTCATGCCTCTAGTTTCCAAGGGAAGTGACAATAATCTCTTTGGTTGTAGATGTGCTATTGCTACTAGGGAGAAAACAATGGTCTCTTTTTCATGGAACATGTGGACTGTTTACCTTACACACTTTGCTTAAAGCAGTTGTCTGTTGCTTGCAACTTAATACTGGAGGGGGTTCGGATGATAACCTGAAGGTGGACTTCTAGTCATAGATGCAGTTGGATTACGGTCTATGTATATTGTTGTATAGCCCAATCAACCTCATAGGATCTTTCTGGCTAGTAATTGCATTGTTATGCCTTGCTCAGTTCCTGTCAATTGCCTCGCTGTAATTTGTTTACCCTTCATGCCATGTTGTTTATCTAAGGAGAGCACCTCTAGTGAACTATGGACCCCGGTCCAATCTTTACCATTGATACATCTTCCACTGTTACTTGTTTACTTGTTTACTTGCTGCAAACCATTACCTTCCACACCATACGTTTAATCCTTTGTTACAGCAAACCGGTGAGCTTGGCAACATCACTGATTCATTGGGATAGAGTCTTGAGTTTATGTTGTGTAGTTCTCCATGTTGCTTCCAATACCTGTGTGACATTTCCTTCCTCCTTCTGGTTCGATAACCTCGGTTTCTACTGAGGGAAATCTTGCTGTTGTACTCTTCATACCTTGCTCTTGGGGTTTCCAACGAAGCACTCTTCCTCCCTATTGAGTGTAGCATCAAGTAATTTCTGGCGTCGCTGTCGGGGAGGATAAGGACGTCTTCACTAGGGGAGTCCTTCACTTCATTTCCCTTTACTTTGTTTTTAGCTTGCTTTGTTTCTTTTGCTTGGTTTTTTTTGCCTCTTTCCAAAAAACCCAAAAAAAAATTAGTCTAGCTTGGTTTGCTTTCCTTATTCAAAAACACAAAAAAATTAGTTCCTACCTTAATTACTACCATGTCTGGTTTTGATCCAATATCTGTGACACCTATGGAAAAGATCTTTACTTTTAAGCAAAAAAGTGAAGAGAGTTTCAAAGAAGCTTGGTCTAGAATCTCTGCTTTACAAAGGGAAACTGAGCCTAAGATGAGTCTTAGCTTGGTTATTGATAGTTTCTACCACGGTATTGCTCTTCGTTATAGATATGCTTTGGATGCTGTGGCTGAAATTTTTTTTTTGCTTTGTACTGAGGATGAATCTTATGATGCTATAAGAAAATTAATCATGATCTATGATACACCTGGCAAGTCCGATTCCTCTTTCACAAGTATTTTTTCTAGGTTGAACCATCTTGATACCAGTATTGCTGCCATGAATAGTTGCTATCACACTCTTAGGGCTTACCATGATTATGTTCCCATAAATTCTGAGCCTTCAAATTGGTTTCCCACAATAACAGTCTCAATAAACACTACACTCTTTGATGCTCGTTGTGATACCATGTCTGAATTTTGTCGCATGCCCAAAGATATTTTTGATTCCTTGAGTCTTTGGGGGCTTATTGAAGGAGGAGAAGAAATCTCTATTACCAACAATGCCACTATATTACCCATTGGAATAGCTGAAGGTGTGTTTACAAAAATCTCAGGGAAAATGGTGTCTACTGATTATCTTGTTATTGAATGTGTAGGCAAAGGATAGATCACACTTGGAAGATCTCTACTGAAACACCTTGGGGCAGTAATAGACATGGGAGAAGGCATCATGCACTTTACTCCCCCGGTAAGCAATCATATCTTCCCTAAAAGGAAGAAGAAAGATAAGAAAATAAGGAACAAGAGGTGAAATTCTTCATTTGAAAATACTTGATTGTTCTTGCTTCTTGTGCCTAACTTAAAGGCGTTAAAGAAAAGTACTTGTTGGGAGATAAACCAAGAGTTTCCTTGAGTATTGGAAGTTATTACTACTGTAATTACCTCTCCTTATCCTTTTTTATTTTTTTGTGCCAAGAATGACCTCTAATGAGAGGGAAGTAATATTTGGAGAGTTGATGTCCCGAAACAGATTTTTGTCCTCCACCAAAAAAATTCGTGAGGAGTCTTTGCAACTCGGATTGAGCTCAAAATTTACGAAAAAATCCCCCAGTATGTTGGCTAACTTTCGTTAGATCAACACTTTTTGATTTGAGCAACATAAGATGTTCGAAAAAATTCATTCTACCTGCTGGTCTGTTTTGACAGATTTCTGCCATTATTTGCATTTGCTTCTTATTGATTCCTTTTTTAGCTCTCTTCAGGTAAATTGAGTTTCTTTGAAGGAGTTACTTTAGTAGATTTTGTTTTAAGTGAAAATACTTGTTGTTCCAAAGCTTTGCCAGTGTTCTAATATCTTTTGAATAAGCTAATGTTGCTAATGAAGATTGTGTGAAGTTTTGTATGAAGGAAAAATTTCAGGTGTAGAGAGAGAATGGTGCAATGAGATGAATAATGGACAAAAGCTCAAGCTTGGGGATGCCACCATGGTGTCACCCCAAGAAATATCCAAGAAGTACAAGCTTCAAAGCTTGGGGATTCCCAAGGCATCCCCTTCTTCATCAATAAAAAGCTCAGGTCTGTCTAGACACTTCATTTTTATTGTTTCATGCACAATTGTGTTATTCTTGGAGCGTCTTAGTTTTCGTTTGCTTTGATTAGTTTGTTTAGTTTGCTTTAGTAGTTTGGACCCCCGTTCTCGCTGTGTTGTTTTGCAAATAAGTTTTCTTGGTGTTTGGAAAGGAGTAGTAAGTTCTTGCTTGAAGTGCAAGAGGAGCTTGCATTGACTGTGACTTAGACTTTAGCATGACATGCTAGGTGTTGTTTTAGCATTATGCTTAGTGATTATTTCTATAGCATGTCTTGTTCCAAACAATTGGGATTGCTTAGTGTGCCTTGAAGAAATTATGTGTTGTTTTAGCATGCAAAGGCATAGTATTATGGTATTCTCCTTTGATGTTTTGCTTGGATTGACTTGGCACATGCTTACACCATGTTATGACTATGACAAGTCACCATTAGACTCTATGATCATTTAGTCCTTGACTTGTAGTACCAATCTTTGCTTTGATTAGTTTGCTTTGTTGCATTGCATAATTATGGCCATTATTGCTCTCTTAGTTGGTTGCTCCTAGTATTTTGCTAGCCTCCACTTGTATGAGTAATTTCTACTCAAGGTTCCAACTCCAAGAAACCAAGTTATTCCAAAGTGTCCACTATAAACTCCTAAGCATGGTGTGTTACACCATTCCAAGTATATTTTTGTTTTCAACTATCTTCTAATTAAAAACTATTTTGTTATGTGAAAACTTAGTGATTGAAGCCCTCACGAACTTGATGGCACATTTTATTCTTTGCCCCTAATAAACTTGAACCATTGAGGCAACTTTGTTGTATATGCTTGCACTTATAAGTTAGGATTAGCAGAACCATGCTGTCACGGGGAACGTTTTCAACATTGCACTTGTACTTTTTGTACTCCGTTGATATCATGCTCTTTTGTCTATGGATGTTACCGGTGTGAAATGAAGTGGAAACTTGTAAGTCCATGGAGTTTGTATTCCGTGTTAGAGAAATGCCTGGGCTGCTAGCCTAAGCCATGCCTAATCATGGTGGAAACTTGCAGCATCACCATAGTGACATCTATGAAGCATTCTTCTTACAAAAAAATAGAGACACATTGAGAAAAGAGGAAAGAGATAAAAAAAACACCATATTACCATGGTACATAAGAATATTGCTGAGATGCTCATTGTCTGCTTGCCGTGTCATTTTGGTTATGGGAAAACTCATGTACCATGTGCAAGGGGTACCCCGTTGGTGGTTCTCAATGATATGCAAATACTTATAGTGACAAGAACTTGCTTGGGCCCTAAGTTGAGTATCCATGAGTTCTAGCCCTCATAGTCAAGGGACTTGAGATTTCCAACTTATACTTTGTCAAGCATATACTCCAGCTTTGCCAGTTTAACCTTAACCACTTCAAGATGCTTATGATAGGGGCAATGAGGGCTGAAAGGTAACTAGTACCATAATTTTTGGAAGCTCTTTTTGAAACTTGTAATCCCTGCTTCCTTTACAAAAAGGCCTTTCTTCCATCATTATTGAGTCTCCACCTTCTACCTTTAGTCACCATTAAGAGAGCATAGTTGTCATTCTGTGTGCAGTGTTCCAAAGCTTATTAATTGATGCATATTGTGTTATTACTTGTTCATGTGCTATCTGTTCTAGTCACCCTTGTGAACTTTGAAGGTGTCCTATGCATCTATATTGCTACTCTATGAGGGACAAGCTGATTGCCACTATGCTATGTTTTCTGTATGTGAAACAAACAAATGTTTTTCAATGCATGTTATTCATGATCTTTGTTTGTAGCTTGCCATGTTGCATGCATAATTACTATGTCCTATTGTTAGAAATCCATCTTTCATGCACATGTTTAGAGTTCTTTGATCCCAGCTTTCAATGCTTGCAAATGGTTAGATCTTTATTGTGAGGGTGCATGTCACCTCAAAAATTATTCTTTTTATCACTTACCTACTCGAGGACGAGCAGGAGTTAAGCTTGGGGATGCTGATGTGTTGGAAACATATCTATAATTTTTGATGCTCCATGCTTGTTTAGTATCTACTTTGCTTTACTTGTCTACACTTTGAGGTGATTTTTACATGTTTTCTGGTACTAACCTATTAACAAGTTGCAACAATGCCAGATGCCTGTTTTCTGCTGTTTTTGGTTTCAGAAAAGTTAGTAAAAAATTTTCTCGGAATTGGACAGGACGAAGGACAAAGTCAATAACTTTCCATGGGGAACAAGAAGTACATAGGAGAGACGAGGAGGCGTGCCAGGGCGGCTAAACCCCCCTAGGTGCGGGTGGGCCCTACCCCGCGCCTGGGTAGGATATGCCCCCTCTGGCCGCCGCCTCGGTCTCCCCCTTCTCCTATAAGAATCCCCTGATGCAGAAACTCTCAGTACCCGATCAATATTCCACGAAACCGTCTGTAGCCGCCACCACCATCGTCCCTAGATAGGGGGGATCTGAAGCTCTTCTCGGCACCCTGCCGGAGGGGAGATCATCCCGGAGGCCTTCTCTCCGGTATGATTCGTGAGTAGTTCCACCTTGGACTATGGGTCCATGTAGTAGCTAGATGGTTGTATATCCTCCTTTGTGCTTTCATGTATAGATCTTGTGAGCCCCGTTCATGATCAAGATCTAATATATTTGTAATCATGCATGTTGTGTTTGCGGGGATCCGATGGATATTGAGATTATTATGTTAGTTTGATTAATGGTTCTATATTTATGATTCTATCATGTCTGTGTTGTTTGTGATCTTGCATGCTCTCCGTTCTAGTGGTTATCTTGGCCAAGTAGTTGCTAGTGACTCCAAGAGGGAGTATTTATGCTCGATAGTAGGTTCATGCCTCTAGTTTCCAAGGGAAGTGACAATAATATCTTCGGTTGTAGATGTGTTGTTGATACTAGGGAGAAAACAATGGTCTCTTGTTCATGGAACATGTGGACTATTTACCTTACACACTTTGCTTACAGCAGTTGTCTGTTGCTTGCAACTTAATACTGGATGGGGTTCAGATGATAACCTGAAGGTGGACTTCTAGTCATAGATGCAGTTGGATTACGGTCTATGTATATTGTTGTATTGCCCAATCAACCTCATAGGATCTTTCTGGCTAGTAATCGCATTGTTATGCCTTGCTTAGTTCCTGTCAATTGCCTCGCTCTAATTTGTTTACCCTTCATGCCATGTTGTTTATCTAAGGAGAGCACCTCCAGTGAACTATGGACCCCGGTCCAATCTTTACCATTGATACATATTCCACTGTTACTTGTTTACTTGCTGCAAAACATTACCTTCCACACCATACATTTAATCCTTTGTTACAGCAAACCGGTGAGCTTGACAACCTCACTGATTCATTGGGACAGAGTCTTGAGTTTGTGTTGTGCAGGTCTCCACGTTGCTTCCAACACCTGTGTGACGTTTCCTTCCTCCTTCTGGTTCGATAACCTTTGTTTCCACTGAGGGAAATCTTGCTGTTGTACTCTTCATACCTTGTTCTTGGGGTTTCCAACGAAGCACTCTTCCTCCCTGTTGAGTGTAGCATCAATGAAATGTGTCAACATGATCCCATGTTTTAGTTGGAGAATATTAAACCTTAAGTAGTTTATCAATGAGTAGAAATTACTTTTCCAAAAATAAAATAAATAAGACAAATACCTTAATGATTGTAATGTTTGTGATGATACTAGATCATCTAGTGAAAACCTTGGTGTGATAAATAGAAGTAATTAAGTATTGTTTGGTGATTGTGTACCTCGTATTTATTTATAGACGCTAGTACCGACCATGGATACAAGGAGGAAGGAGGATACTACGAGGAAGAAGCCGAGGAGAACTTCAACCGCTGCTCTGCACAAGGCAAGCCTTACTATACAAGTTGACTTAGCAAGCTACTATCTAAGCAAGCTAACACCTGCAACTATGAAAGTTAGATAACCTATGCAATGCATTAAGCATGCTTTGTTAGATACATTTGATGACACCCAATCCTAGTCTTACTTGCAAGCTTAGTATTTTATTTCTTTACCAAATCTTTCTATTAGAGTTACTTAGTAATTTGTAGAGTTTAGAGAGATTGTTTACAGGTAGCATAAAGAGCATAAAACTTGACCTAAGTTAGATAATCTTGATGTCAACCTGAGGCATGAGATTGAACTTAGATAAGATACACTTGTTTACCACCCCTCATTAGTGTTTACCCCCACTTGAAGATGCTAGTGCTAAGCATAAAACTTGATCCACTTTAGATGGGAATACTTGGTGAAAATGGTTGTGAAAACCTTAGAATGATGAGTCATTCTACTGAAATGTTTTGACATGTGTTATTGAACACCAGATGATTTTGATGATGAAAATGTTAAGGCGTGAGCCTTAGCCCTTTATAAAACTGATGGTTGTCTGGATGCGATACCATTCCAATTTTATCGTACAACCACAATACCCGAAATTTGGGTAGGGATTGATTGGAAATTTATATACCTTAGTATGGGTTCCCTTGCAGCCAAGGTTTGAGCTGAGGCTACCTTGTGAAGATTGTCCACCTGTGTAGTTCCCAAGATGACAGTTGGTCATGGTTGGGAGGCCAAACTCATAGGAGAGGTGCCTATACTAGGGCGTGTAACTGAAAGGTTAGGATTGATTATCCGCATATTGAGTATGGTGAATTCAGGATTGTTCCTGACGGATGTATCAAATGTTGTGGTGAAAGTGTACTACCTCTGCAGAGAGTCAAACTATTCGAATAGCCGCGTCCGCGGTTATGGACAGTTGGAGTGGCCATACCGTTCTGTCGTCAGATGTTTTCAAAATGACTTATGAAATGATTCGTGACTTGACTTGACCACAACAGGGCTGTGATATGAAATTCAATTTCCCACTTAGGTGTTATAAAACTTTCAACTAGCTTTGTTTGCTTCTGAACTCAGTAGAGATAAATCTGGCTTTTTGCAAAACAACCCTAGAGCTTAGTATATCCTACTCAAAAACCACTTCACTTGTTAGTCTTAGTTAAAGAGTACTCATGGCTTTGTCCCTGTCTATTCCCGTGGCCAGACTATGAAGAGGACTATCAGGAGGACAGACAGTAGGAAGGTTACGACAACTAGGATCATCTCCCATCGTCAGCATTGCCTGTGACCATGAATATGGAGCCTCGCCTACGTTATCGTTATTATTATGTTATTCCTCTGCTTGAATTGTATTAAGACTCATGTGATCCTTTATTTGTTGTAAGACCTTATGTATGGTTTGTAATGGATGATGTACTATGATATCCAATCTGTTATGTCTCGCAAAAATGGTAATCCTGGGATTGTGATGTATGGCATAACAAGCATCTGGGATTAAAAATCTGGGTGTTGACAAGTTGGTATCAGAGCCATCCTGACCATAGGATACCCTAGTTTAGAATGGACGTTTGAATCAAAAACTTAGTTTCAAAACCAAGGAAGTGAGTATTTATGAAAACTTATTCTCATTCTTACCACTTGGATTCTTTCATAAAAATTCATGTTCCTAAAAAATTCTAGCAATCTTACATAAAATTTGACACACTTGATCACTCTACTAACTTACTCATCCTATATTCTTATAGATGGATGTGAAGTATAGCAAGTTTTATCAGTTGGGGAATGGAGGAGACCTCATCTTTGAGCGTGACTTGGACCAGCTGTCGAAGATGCTGGAGCGTCTGCACCCTGAGTTCTTCGGAGCTTAGCTCAACGATCATGAAGGAGAGGAGTTGCAATGGCTAGTTGTTGCAAGTATCCGAGGAAAGATTGAAGCCCCCACCTCAGAGGGAATTCAGATCACCTTGAGAGAGAACAACTGGCTCGATGGACTTGCCAGGGCCATGCAGGAAGCTCTTGCCCGTCTGTGTGGGCAGAGTATCAATCAGATAAAGGGTACCCGCTTTGAGTTCTACCCAACGCGTGATGTTATGGGACAGCCACTGGAGGCCTTGTATCACCACGAGCTGAAGAGTCAATTGTACCACCTCAGTTTCATGATGTATGACCGTCAGAAGGAGTTGGACAATGCCCGCTCCTACGCCAACCACAAGTACGCCATCGCTGCCAAGAAGGATCAGACCATTGCCATGTTACTGAAGGATCGCCAGTCTCGTCGCTGTCAGCTCGACAAGAAGGAGTGCATCATTGCCCATCTTCGCCACAGGATCACAGAGTTGGAGGAGACTGTCCACGAGAGGCATATGCAGCTGGAGGAGAGGGAGAATGAAGGGAAAGACCTTCGTGGAGACCCCTACTCCTATCTCAGTGATGATGACTTTATGGAGGATCAGGCCATGGACTTCTTCACCGATGAGGATGACTTCGCCTTCATTGATGATGATGAGGATGATGAGGACACTGACTCCGAGGAGTAGTAGCACTTGAGCACTAGCGTTAGTGAGTTGTATTCGGTCCCACTGTATCGTAGTTTCCCAGAATGGTTCTTAAAACCATTCGTTTTCCTTTGTTGTGGTGTGTGTTTGCATTGTGTGCTATGAATGAATGAAAGCAAGTTGCTAGAAAAATCTGAGTCAAACTTTGAAAACTTTTCAAAAACCAAACCCCCGAACCTTAGAAATTTCCCCCTTTTATCATGATCTATCTCAATCTTTAGATGCCTCGCGGAGGAACACTTCATCCCCGGACCTGATGTTGCAAATCTTGCAAATGTTGGTTTCGGACCACGAAGCTGAAAGGGCAGAACGTCAAGCCAACTTAGACACCCTTCAACAGATAGCTCAGATGGCCAACAACAACCAAGGCCATGGGAATCAGGATAACCATGGGTCTAAGCTCAAGAATTTCCAGAACACCAATCCACCCATTTTCACTAAGTCTGAAGATCCCCTCAATGCTGATGATTGGATGCAAACCATGGAGAACAACCTAGAAGTTGCAGGAGTAGAAGCTAATGAGAAAGTCCTGTTCGCCACCCACTATCTGGCCGGAGATGCAAGAGCATGGTGGAACAACGTTCGCGCCATGACTATAGGACAGATGATGACTTGGGAAGAGTTCAAAGTCAAGTTCAGCAGAAC
Source organism: Avena longiglumis (assembly GCA_030063025.1). Lineage (NCBI taxonomy): Eukaryota > Viridiplantae > Streptophyta > Magnoliopsida > Poales > Poaceae > Avena > Avena longiglumis. Next base: position 504,506,756 of record CP125977.1, read on the forward strand.
CCATGTGCCAGCGGGTTTGATCAAGAGAATGAGAGATGAATTCATGGAACTGAAGCAAGGAAGGATGACAGTAGTTGAGTACCATGACAAATTTTTGTCATTGGATAGGTATGCACCTGATGAGATAGATATTGAAGCCAAGAAGGAGAGATTCCTGAATGGTCTGCACGATGAGATGCAGATAGTGTTAGTCAACATCCCATTTGCTGATATTGAAGACTTAGTGGACTCTGCCATTCAGATGGAAGGCAAGATCAACCAAGATAATGATAAACGCATGTGTTGCATGATGCATCAACCAGGAACCCACCATACACCAAAGTATCGCCCCAACCCATCTCCACGATTTGCCCCAAGAACCAACAGAACCCCGATGAACCGTCCGACCTATCCCAACCGTGGAAACCCAAGGCCCGGAGGAAACCGCAACAACCCCGGCAACCCCAGCAATTTCAACCGTGCCCCACCCAAGTTCAACAACAACAATGCCGCCACCAACACCAAGACTACCCCAAGGACTGGAAGCAATGATGTGCCTATTGCAGCAAAGGACAAGTCCCAGGTGACTTGTTATGAATGTGGAACCAAGGGTCACTATTCGAATGAGTGCCCCAAGAAGATTGCCGCAACCCCCAATGCAAATGCCCCAGCTCAGCAGCAGCGTCTTGTTCAGCCCGGAAGAAGGTTTGCCCCAGGGAACTCGCTCAACCGCAATGGCTGTCTCTTTCTCGTGCATGCTGAAGAAGCCCAAGAAGCGCCAGATGTCGTGTTGGGTATGTTTTCTGTTAACTCAGTACTTGCAAGAGTGTTGTTTGATTCTGGAGCATCGCACTCGTTTTTTACTGAAGAATTTGCATGCACTAGTAAGATTCAACCCACCAAATTGAAGCATGTTATGATAGTTCAAATACCTGGTTCAACCACCAAAGCTAGACAATTTTGCAAGGTCGTGCCTATCCAAATCCATGGCATAGATTTTTATGCTAATCTAATAGTACTCGGAACTAAAGGTTTGGAAGTAGTACTAAGAATGGATTGGATGTCGAAACATAAAGGATTAATCGACTATGCCAAGAAAGCCATAACCATGACCAGTACAGCTGGAATATCAGTAGAGCATGTATCTGAAACCTTGCCCCACCAATTCAAATGCAACAAGAGTATATCCCAACCAACCATTGACCAATTCTGGATAGTCTGTGAATACCCCGATGTATTTCCAGATGTTTTGCCCGGTATGCCCCCAGATCGGGATATCGAGTTTATCATTGAAGTAATCCCTGGAACTGGACCCGTAGCACAGAGACCATATAGTATGAACCCATCGGAATTAGTGGAGCTGAACAAGCAATTGGATCCCATGCTGGAGATAGGATTGATCCAACCAAGTGCATCGCCATGGAGATCACTTGTCTTGTTTGTGGACAAGAAGGATGGAGGTAACCGTTTGTGTACGGATTATCAAAAGTTGTATGATGTCACCATCAAGAACAAGTACCCACTGCCAAAGATAGAAGACCTGTTTGACCAGTTGACTGGTGCCAAAGTGTTTTCTAAGATTGATCTTAGAACTGGTTATCATCGACTCAAGATTCGCGCAGAGGATATTCCAAAGACTGCCTTCACCAACAGATATGGATTATACGAGTACACTGTCATGTCTTTTGGATTAACCAATGCCCCACTTATTTCATGAACCTCATGAATAAGATTTTTATGGACTTCCTGGATAAGTTTGTCGTTGTTTTCGTTGATGACATTATGATCTATTCCAAATCAGAAGAAGAACATGAGCTACACCTAAGGACCATCCTTGGAACCCTTAGGGAGCATCGGTTGTATGCTAAGTTTAGCAAATGTGAATTCTAGTTATAGGAGGTAGGATTTCTCAGACATATTGTATCATCCGGAGGAATTGTCGTTGACCCTGAAAAGGTGAAGGATGTTGAAGATTGGCAAGCCCCAACCACTCAAACCCAAGTTCGTGCATTTCTCGGATTAGCGGGATATTACCGCAAGTTCGTCGAAGGATTCTCGAGTATTGCCAGACACATGACCCAATTGCTGAAGAAGGATAATAAGTTTGCATGGATGGACAAATGTGAAGCGAGTTTTCAGGAACTCAAGAGGAGATTGATTTCAGCCCCAATCTTGATCATGTCGAATATCACGAAGCCGTTTGATGTGTATTGTGACGTATCCAAGATTGGTCTCAGATGTGTGTTGATGCAAGAAGGCAAAGTAATATCTTATCTATCCCGACAATTGAAGCAGCATGAACAGAATTATCCAACCCATGACCTTGAACTAGCAGCCGTAGTTCTAGCCCTGAAGACATGGAGGCATTACCTCATGGGAAACCGTTGTGAGATTTATTCGGATCACAAGAGCCTGAAGTATATATTCACTCAGAAGGAGGTGAATATGAGGCATACAAGATGGATAGAGCTAATCAAGGACTATGATCTGGACATTCACTATCACCCCGGTAAAGCCAATGTGGTAGCAGATGCCCTCAGCAGATTGTCGTGCCGCTTGAACTCCATGATTCTGAAGGAGCAACCAAGTTTGCACAAGGAGATGGAAGATTTTAGAATGGAATTAGTAAGTGAAGGATTCTTGCCTAGAATAGAACTTCAACCCACTTTGATCAGTCAGATCAAGGAGGCGCGGAAAGGAAATGCTAGCATCGATGGAATCAAACATCGTATCGGTACATGCAAAGTACCGGGATTCACCGAAGATGAAGAAAGAGTGTTGTGATACAAAGGACGTCTCTATGTACCAGCAGATTCAGAGTTGAAAGAAGTTGTTTTGAAGGAAGCCCATGATACACTTTATTCTATCCACCCCCGAGGGACAAAGATGTATCGGGATTTAAAGGATCAATTTTGGTGGCATAAGATGAAGAGAGAAATCGGAAGATATATAGCCAAGTGTGATACTTGTCAGAGAGTCAAGGAGGGACATCAGAGACCCGCAGGACTGTTGCAACCGCTGCAGATTCTGGAATGGAAATGGGATTCTGTTGGAATGGACTTTATCACCGGATTGCCTACTTCTAGTAGGGGAAATGACTCTATTTGGGTCATAGTTGACAGATTGTCCAAGGTCACCGATTTCTTACCAGTCAAGACCACCTACCAAAGTTCGAAGCTAGTGGAGTTGTACATCGCTAGAATTGTCAGTCTGCATGGAGTCCCCGAACATCGTGTCAGATCGAGGAACTCAGTTTACCTCGAGATTTTGGAAGAAAGTCCAAGAAGGATTGTGATCCCGACTAGATTTCATCACAGCTTATCACCCTCAGACCGATGGACAAACAGAGCGAGTAAATCAAATACTCGATATGTTGAGAGCATGTGTGCTAGAGTATGGATCTAAATGGGAAGACTGTCTGCCTTTCATAGAATTTTCTTACAACAACAGTTATCATGCTAGTTTGCAAATGGCCCCATTTGAATTCATGTATGGAAGAAAGTGTCGCACCCCTTTGAATTGGTCGGAAGTAGGAGAGAGTCAGATTTTTGGACCCGACATCCTACGAGAAGCAGAAGAGAAAGTTCACAAGATCCGTGAGCACCTCAAGACCGCCCAGTCAAGACATAAGAGTTATGCCGACAAGAGACGTCGAGACCTCACTTTCAATATCGGAGATTTTGTGTATCTCAAAGTGTCGCCTTTGAAGGGAATGCAGCTTTTCCAGCTCAAAGGAAAGTTAGCCCCTATATATATATCGGACCTTTAAAGATTCTGAATCATCGAGGAGAAGTATCGTACCAACTAGAACTGCCAGAGGAGATGTCAGTCGTGCATAATGTGTTCCATATATCGTTACTTCCCAAATGCCTTGAAGTCCCGGAGAAGACTGAAGTTTTCAAGAACATTGATCACCGGACCATAGAGATCAACGATGACCTGACGTATCCCGAAGTACCGATCCGTATTGTGGAGGAAGCTTTCAGAACCACCAGGTCTCGAATCATCAAGTTTCTCAAGGTTCAGTGGAGTAACCACACTGAAGAAGAAGCTACCTAGGAGCGAGAAGATCACATCAAGACAGAGTTTCCCGATCTTTTTAAATCCTAGTTTTCTTCTTTCTTCTTTCTCAAATATTGGGACGAGATTTTGTTTAAGGAGGGAAGGTTTGTAACATCCCAAAAATATTGAACAAGGTTATCAAATTCCAATCACCAAAATTAGGGTTAACAAAAACATTTGTTAATTAAAATCATATGAATGCATGTGTGAATGTGATGATTGTATGAATGCATGAATGGACTTGTGTGATTGATATAAATAGCAAGGAATGGTTTAAAGATGAAAACAAAATCATCTAAAACATTTCCAAGCAGAAACAAATCAAGAGAAAATAAAAAAACAAATCAAATAAGCAAATGGTCATTTTTGCCAATCTTGCTCACTAGACCACTTTGAGTGTTTCTAGTCCAAGATTTCAAACAGAAACATTTCCATTTATTTTCACCCCTTGCTAGACCAAGTAAAAGTGAATCAAATCCCACCTTTCAAACTTACAGAAACATTTGGCAACTTGATTCAAATGGCAATTCAAAATTGAATCTTTATCATATGTGAAGATCACACATTTTCAAAACCCAACCAAACCAATTCCACTTGACCTTTCCAACTAAACAGAGACTCCCTAGTACGTAACTAGCACATCCACAAAGTTTGATTCAAAAATTCAAATTTGAATCTCTTTCGGCCATTTCATCAAACACCTTGCAAACAACAAACAAACAAACATCAAACACTATTAGGAGCAGTGATTTTGGCCTAACTTGTTCCCTCTCTGGTTCACAACAAGCTATTTGTTGATCATCTAGCCCATTTAACAAGCTTTAGCACCACTGTGAGCTTGCCATAGCCATCAATGGTGACCATGTCGAGCTCACCTTGCCACCCCTCAGTCGACAGCAAGCTAGGAGAAGCACCAAGCCTAGCAACCATGTCTAGGACACTCACCACCGTCCACCGCCACCCCCTGTCCAAGCCTCGAGCACTGCCAGCCCCTGGACCACATGTAACACCCTCAGAATCGGTCCTATGCAAGTCTCAGCGATTCCCGCCAAACCCTCATAGAAACGATTCAAAGGTGCCCACCAGGCACTTGCGTGCGGGTGGAAAACGAAGTAATATCATTATACATTAGTCCACGATGGAACCCACAAAACAGATATATACAACAGCGACTCGTCGAGTCAAGGATACAATATACAATACAAAGATCCAAATCACCTTGAAAATGATACAACGTCCGAGTACGGACAAGATGCAAATGGGGCTAAGAGCCCTGAAGAATAACCAATGGCATCCATAACCGCCTGTGCCAAGCGGAAGGGTAACCTCGCTAACGACGCCGATCTCAAAACCTGCTTAAACAAAAGGGTGCCGCAAAGGGCAAAGGAAAAGAGAGCGCCAAGATCGATGCCAAGACACGACGAGACTAGAATTCGGCGGTCCTCGCCTACATAGGTATGGTGGACTGAAGCGGCAGCGCAACATGCACTAAACAACCTATAGAGACTCAATAGAACTGGCGGCTATCAGATAGGGATAAGAAATACCTATTCGGATCAAACCTGAAACTATCACAAAGCGTACCCATCCTGGTATTTCCCCCTCGAGACCAAACGAGGAAGTCAATCGAGGAACTCACACAGTTGGCAGTTTTATTCATTTCGTTATAGTTGCGGCAATTACTAGTCAGATATAGATAGCATGAGTCATCCTGATATAATAAGCAGTGGGCAGTTTTAATTAACCATTCCGTTGTAGTTGTAGTACTTACTGGTCAGATACATATAGCATGAGGCATCCCAAAACCCAACAGTTGTTGGCACTTTTATTTAGCCATTCCGTTGTAGTTGCAATACTTACTAGTCAGATACAATGGTAACAGGTGACAACCCAAACCAGCAGTTGTTGGCACTTTTATTTAGCCATTCCATTATAGTGAAGCTGATTACTAGTCATTATAAAGTCAAATTTATAGCACTACTTTAGTTATAGTTGTATAAGATCGAGATACTGTGCTCCAAGTCGTCCATAACCGCGGACACGGCTTTCGGAAAGTTTTACCCTGCAGGGGGGCACAAATAGCAACACACGCACGATCAACCTCGGGAAAAACCAAATGAAAACCCAACGAGGCATCACGACAGAGCAATTGCAAGATTCATATAAATTTCAGGGGGCCACCCCACCAAGCTACCCGCGACGAAGTTGGCCAGCTCCGGGATGGACCCAGAGGTTTGCGTCAATGGCTGTAAACGACTGGGAACCCGAAAGTGTGACTGGGCTTGTCGATACCGCGAAAACACTCCGCTTACCTAAACAGTACAGGCGCTCCACGCGCAATCGTAAATAAAGCAGTAAGGCATGGCATAAGTACAGGATAGTAATAAAGCCCCAAACTACTTTGTGGCCCCAAGAAATAAATATGACTCAATCTCTGGCTAGGGGGATTCATGGTCCCACATGCGGATAGTGCGAATATTCAAAGAACAGGTATCAAGTACTCGGGGTCCTACGGGACACAAGTGGACAGTTAAAAACCAAATAACATCTATTGCCCACCTGTGCCTCTGCATTATTTACCTACTTCAGTTTTAGTTATTAAACGATAATTAAAGTCATGATCATCTCCAACATTAATCATACGGCATTTCTCCAACAACGGTGGTACTTGACAATATCGAAACAACACCTGAGCAAGCAAATACGACTCACAAGGCCGACTATCTACCAAACAATAGGTAATAGGAGGTGTCCAAGGCAATATAATGGCTGCAAGGGAAGTTTAAAGGGATACGGAATCTATAGCATCGCAACACAGATAGCAATAGATCAACAGGAGGAAGGAAAGACTAGAAATGTAAAATAGGTAGAAAGAGGAAGAATGCTCGCCTGAAAACATTGCTGGAGGTTCATCCAAAGATCGGGTCAATACTCGCATCAACTCATCGGCCTAATCCGTGAAGAAGAAAAGCACTAGAAGAAAACAATGGATGCACTATTTAATACTACGGCAAAAGATCGGGCATGATGCATGTATGATGTATGGCATGGCAAGCTGCGATGCAATTAGGCCATATTAAGCGGAACCGGGGTCCCGACAATTATTAGGTTCATGTTGTTTAGATACCCCGCAATTTTAAATGTTGTATTAACAAGGCAAAATATGTCACCGGTTCGATGCACAGATTTAAATGGGGCCAATATAAAACTAGATTTGTCCGCATATGGCCTCCATATTTAATAATATGGTGAATCGGCATAATGCTCCCAACCCACACGAATATGTATGCAAGCATGAATATTTTATATGCAACAGATAGTCATTTATAAAAATAGGGCCCGAGGACAGGGTCACACATGGGTTCGGAGATCTTGGGGTGGCTTGGAGAGGTTCTACTCCGGGGGTTTGGCTTAACGGGATTGACATTCCGCGACGAAGGCCTTGAGGTTCCCGGGAAGGAGATCTTGGGGTTGTGTATCGCCGTCTTCGGGTTCCGGACCCCGGAGGTCGATGTCGGTATCGAGTGGCGCCGGCGGTAGGCAAACTTGATGGTCATGGAAGTTTTATCGCCGATGAAGATCTTGTCGCTTAGTCGGGGTTCTCCATGTGTGGTTGCTCTTGGCATCGGTTTTCCTAGTACCTGGGTCTCCGGACAATCTTGTCAACATCATAGAGTGTATCTACCCGAGATCTTGCGAGATTTCCATCAAACATGTGGTGAGCATCATGTGTGAATGGGAAACACCAGAAATAGAAACATGGAGATGGGCACGCGCGCGCGGACAGCGGTGGCCAGACTCGAGCAAGCGGCAGGCGCCTGCAAGGATGCGCAGGGCCGGCGGTGCCTAGAGAAGAACATGGTTGGGCGAGCTCAGATGGGGAGGCACAGGGCGGAGCCAGGGTGTAGCTACGCTCGCGCGGGACCTGGCGGTGACGGGCAGCAGCGCTTGCGCACGCGCAGGACGGAGTCGGGGAGGTGGCTCGCGGGATCGCTGGCAGCAAGGCGACGCGGGAGATGGGGGATGTCGGCCGCGCTCTGGAAGGTGGAGGCGGTCGTGTAGCCCTGGGCGGCGAGCGCGACCGGCGGTGACGCAGCTCAGGGCAGGGGAGGCCGGGGGTCGCAGCCAGGGCGCGTCTCCTGCGGGCGGAGGCGGCTGCACGAGAGGAGCTCTAGGCTTCGTGGAGGAAGAGCCGGGGTGGGAAGGTGACCGGTGGCGGCAGTTGGCGAGGAGGAAGGAGGGCAGGCGTGGTGGGATCGAGAGGAGCGGAACGAGGGAATCCGGGGGAGAGGGAGGGGCGGTTCTCACGGCGTGGGATTGACGCGAGGTGGGGCCTGGGTGGAGCGGGGGGAGTGGGGCTAGGTGGGTCACGACGGGATGGGTTCGATCGCGTTGCGCGCGTTGTGTGCAAGCGTGAGTTGTGTTGCTCGCTGGGTTGGGTGCGTGTACCGAGTGCATGTGGAGTTTGGGATCAGGGGGTGGTGGCGGCTGAGATGGGTGGTGGGGTGTAGCTGGTAGGTTAGGGTTTGGGTGGGGATTAGGGTTTCTGAATAGATCTAGGTTGATCAAGGGCCAGGATTCGATGGGGTAGTAGGCTGCTGCCAGTTGGGCCTGGCCGACAGCGGCCTCCCCCGGTAAACATTTTTATTTATTTTATTTTATAAAACTTTTTGCAAATAGTTTTTAGACAAAACAAAATATCTGGACGACCAGGGTTTGATTTGAAATAACACGGGGGTATCTAGGAAAAACAAAAAAAATGACTTTGTAAAATAGTTTGAGGCAAAATAATATGCATGATGATGTCATGCTAATACACATAATAAAATTAATGGCGATTTTCTAGTAGTGGTTTTACCCGGGGTGCTACACCACACAGCCCGAGCGTGCCCAGCCTCTCTGCGAGCATGCCGAGAGCGCGCCAGAGCGTCACCTGCGACACACGCCCACAGACCGCGCACTGCCCTCTCCGCGTGCAAGCAGGATCGCCATAGCCCCAGGAACACCCCAGACATGCCGGTTCGCCGCCGTGCGACCCGTATCACCCGTTTGCCATTAAAACCTCCATCGGACCCGCCCAGAGCGTCGACGTGTTCCGACCATCTCGCACTGCCCTATGCCGTGTAGCCATGCCTTTGAGCTTCGCCAGGGAGCACAGCACTGTCCCCTACCTTTTACCATGCCAGGCTCGTTGTAACGACGACCACGACGAGCTCCACCCGCGCCATTCGGTCCCCTCGCTGCACTATAAATAGAGGCCTTCCCAGCATGAATTCTTCACACCATCTCACTCCCCTCTCTCTCAGAAGCACCCTACCTCAATTCCGGAGCAAGGCGAGCAGCGCATCGCCGGAATTTCGCCGGAGCTTGCCGCTGCTGGAGGAAAAGGGCGCCGTTGATTGGAGCCACCCCAGGAGGAGTTGTCGGTACCAGGAGGATCACCGTCGTCGACTTCATCGTTCGCCCCCATCGCCGACCCTCGCCTGAGCCCCGGAGAGCCTCCCACGACCCCCACTGGCCGCGTTACGGTTCGACCTTGTCGTGTCCTGTTCAGGCATGGACGATGCACCTCAGCCCTAGATCTAGCTTCTAATCCTACGGCCCTAATCGCCCCGTACCGCTTCGCCACTCTCTGTCTCACTAACGAGTGGGGACAACCACTTAACCAGCCCGCGTGCGCGCTGTGTGCAGTGGGCCAGCCCAGTTATCATCCCGCGCGACCCAGTAATTCAAATTTAGGTTTATTCTTTTAGTTTCAAACTCAGGTCTGTACCTAGATTCAAAAATCAACCCAGGTCGATTCACCGAACCAAATTAAATGAAACCAATTTTGTTAGAAAGGTACTGGAATGCTTAATCCAAGCCCGTTGGATTCCAACCAATTGGATTTGTAGATCATCTATAGTAAAAATAACAAGGCAGAAGCTTTTCTGCATTCAAACATTTTTCAAAATTCAACCATAAAAGCTTTTGAGTTGATTCCAACTCTCAAAAATCACATTTAACAAGACCTTTCAGAATATATAAAAAAATAGGTTTACTTACAGAAATAATGGACAAGTAATAAAAGAATGCCTCATAGGCATTTCTAGTCACTTTAATTAATTAAAATAAAAAGGTAAACCTTATTAAATTGTGACACCACTTTAAATCATATTCCCATGTACTGAAATATATGGTGATGACATGTGTCAACATGATCCCATGTTTTAGTTGGAGAATATTAAACCTTAAGTAGTTTTTCAATGAGTAGAAATTACTTTTCCAAAAATAAAATAAATAAGAGAAATACCTTAATGATTTTAATGTTTGTGATGATACTAGATCATCTAGTGAAAACCTTGGTGTGATAAATAGAGGTAATTAAGTATTGTTTGGTGATTGTGTACCTCGTATTTATTTATATACGCTAGTATCGACCAAAGATAAGAGGAGGAAGGAGGATACTACGAGGAAGAAGCCGAGGAGAACTTCAACCACTGCTCTACACAAGGCAAGCCTTACTATACAAGTTGACTTAGCAAGCTACTATCTAAGCAAGCTAACACCTGCAACTATGAAAGTTAGATAACCTATGCAATGCATTAAGCATGCTTGGTTAGATACATTTGATGATACTGAATCCTAGTTTTACTTACAAGCTTAGTATTTTATTTCTTTATCAAAGCTTTCTATTAGAGTTACTTAGTAATTTGTAGAGTTTAGAGAGATTGTTTAAAGGTAGCATAAAGAGCATAAAACTTGACCTAAGTTAGATAATCTTGATGTCATCCTGAGGCATGAGATTGAACTTAGATAAGATACACTTGTTTACCACCCCTCATTAGTGTTTACCCCCACTTGAAGATGCTAGTGCTAAGCATAAAACTTGATCCACTTTAGATGGGAATACTTGGTGAAAATGGTTGTGAAAACCTTAGAATGATGAGTCATTCTACTGAAATGTTTTGACATGTGTTCTTGAACACCAAATGATTTTGATGATGAAAATATTAAGGCATGAGCCTTAGCCCTTTATAAAATTGATGGTTGTCTGGATGCGATACCATTCCAATTTTACCGTACCACCACAATACCCGAAATTTGTTGGAGATATGCCCAAGAGGCAATAATAAAGTGGTTATTATCATATCTTCACACTTATGATAAATGTTTACATACCATGCTATAATTGTATTAACCGGAAACATTAATACTTGTGTGATTTGTAAACTAAAATAAGAGTCCCTAGTAAAGCCTCTTGTTAAACTAGCTTGTTGGTTAAAATATGATCATGGTTTCCTGATCATGAACATAGAGATGTTATTAACAACAGGTTCATATCATTAGGAGAATGATGTGATGGACATACTCCTATAGATAAGCGTAGCATAAAGATCAAGTCATTTCAATAGTTCAATTGCTATATGCTTTCTGATACATAGTAACCTAATTCCTTCGACCATGAGATCATGCATATCACCTTTACCGGATGGATGCTGTGATGACATCAAACACCACACCGTAACTGGGTGGCTATAAAGGTGGCATTAAGTGTTCGGAAAGTATTGGTTGAAACACATGGATCAAGAGTGGGATTTGTCCATCCAGATGACGGATAGATATACTCTGGGCCCTCTCGGTGGAATGTCATCCAATTAGCTTGCAAGCATGTGACTTGGTCACAAGGGATCACATATCACGGGAACGAGAAAAGAGTACTTATCAATAACGAGGTTGAACTAGGTATGCAGAGATACCGACGATCATAACCTCGGATAAGTAAACTATCGTGAGACAAAGGGAATTGGTATCGTATGTAAATGGTTCATTCGATCGCAAAGTAATCGTAGAAATATGTGGGAGCCATATGAATTTCCAGATTCCTCTATTGGTTATTGTTCGGAGAAGTGTCTCGATCATGTCCGCATAATTCACGAACCGTAGGGAGACACACTTAAGGATTCGACGTTGTTTTGAGTAGTTATGGTATTATGAGAAAGAGACCGAATGTTGTTCGGAGTCTCGGATGGGATCCGGGATATCACGAGGTGATCCGGAATGGTCCGGAGAATAAGATTCATATAAGGAAAGTCCCATTTGAGTTCGGGAATGATTCGGTGTTTTCATCGAATGTTCTAGAAGGTTCGGATTGTCCCAAGACTGGGGAAGGGTACATGAATGTGTCATTACATATTGGAATGATTGCATCATGTACTAAGTGTTCTTGCTGTCCCAAATAAAGGATTAAATTGAATCCTAAACAGAAAAGTCAAATGTCCGTTTGAAAGTCAAACGGCTAAAACAAGAAACTGGGAAACAAGCAAGAGGAGTTGAACCGACTTGGAGGAGGAGTTTCTCTCCTCCAAGCGGCGTGGCCAGCCAAGGCCGACTTGGGAGGGACTCCTCCTGGCGCCAGCCCCCTCCCATCTATATAAGGAGGGGCAGGGCTCCCCTCCTAGAACACACAAGTTCCTATCTTCTACCTCCGGTTTAGAGCCGTTTTGGTTTAGAGCTTCTAATTGCTTTAGCCAGCGGTTTAGAGCCTTCTAATTGGTTTAGAGCCTTCTAATTGGTGTGTATAATTACTAGACCACTAATAGCCTCTCTCATAAGCTCCACCGTACCACCGCTTAAGGCGAAGCCTCATGGATCTCCCTCTACTTAGGTACCACGCCATTGCCGGAATCTCGAGGAGAGTGCTACAACCTCCGCTTTTGGAACAAGGGAGAGGAAGGTCTTCGTCGAGTACCGAACGTGTGACCGATTACGGAGCGCTGCCGAACGCAGCCTGGGAAGGATCGCTCACGCGATCTTGAGATCGGAAGTGTCGACTACATCACCCACGAGAATCCTGCTAACCGCTTTGGAATCTTCGAGGGTGAGTTCCTCTTCGACTCGTTGCTACAATCTAGTAGATAGATCTTGGCTTGTTTGTTTGTATGCGATAGAAAATTTTGTTTTCCATGCTACGAACCCTACAAAGGGTATCGAGCCGTGTCTATATGTAGATTTGTTGCACGAGTAGAACATAATGGTCATTGTGGGCGTTGATGCTTTTATTGTCGATTGCTTTTTGTGTACTTTGCATCTTGCGGTATGTTGGGATGAAGCGGCCCGGGCTAACCTTACATGACATCGTTCATGAGACTTGCTCCACGCTTGACATGCAACTTGTATTGCATAAGTGGCTTTATGGGTGCTGTTTCTCCTAGCATAGTTAAGATCCAATTTACAACGGGTGATTGACAATACTAGTATCAATGTTGTGGTTCTTGTTCGTAAGTTAGAACGACACTTATTAACAGCCCCAAACCACGTAAAACATGCAAAGAAAGTAGAGGCGTTTAACTTTGTTTTGCAGGGGTGTGTAGTGATGTGATACGGCCATGATTGTGATTATATATGATGTATGCAATGTTCCTTATTGTAAGTCGGCAACCGGCAGGAGCCATATGGTTGTCTTTAATTTCTGTTAAGACCCGCGTGTCTATTCAAAGTAGTTGTAATAGTTGAAGCCGGTGGACGACAACCATGGAGAAGCGTCATTGACCTTGATGCAATGCCGGTGATGATGGAGATCATGTTCGTGCTTGAAGATGGAGATCGGAAGCACAAGAAGAAAGGCCATATCATATCACATATTATGAATTGCATGTGATGTTAATCCTTTATGCATCTTGTATTGCTTAGTAGACGACGGTAGCATTATAAGATGATCCCTCATGCACATGAATTTCAAGTCATAAAGTGTTCACCCTTAGTTAGCACCGCTAAAGCTTGTTGTTTTGAAGCACCACATGATGATCGGGTGTTAGATTCTACAAGTGTATACAACGTGAGCAAGCCAGATTTGCTCATGCGAAACTAAGGTTTGATCTTGACGAGCCTAGCATGTATGCATGGCCTCATGAACACGGATTACCGAAAGGTAGAGCATGAGTCATATAGTAGATATGATGAACATGTTGATTGTTCGCCATTGAAGTCGTATCAACTCTCGTGATGATCGGTTTTTAATGTGGTGGATTTGGTTCGTGATCACTAAAACAATGTGAGGGATATTGTTTTGAGGGAGTTCATCTAGATTAATTTAATTATTAATTAGAACTCAATTTATCATAAACTAAATCAAAGTGAATTTGCATAGTTGTTGTAGTCATTGGCATCCGTTTACCACCTTGCGCTTAGTTATAATTGAGATGATAGAACTATAGAATTCTGGTTAGTTACTTTACGAACTGGTATCGTATTGTTTTGAAGTGTTAATCTAAAGTTTAAAAGTCCTATTGCAAACTTTCAAGAAGTTCCGTTACTCCATGAAGTTTAATAATTAGTATTAAATCAAGAGTAACAATTCCAAGTGTTAGTATATAAGTATCATGTTTGTCTCCATGATTCTTGATATTCAAAGGATTCTCCTAATATCAAGGTTATCTAAGGATCTGAAAGAGTTGTTTCAGAAACCATGATCTGTGGAAGATATTGTGATATCTGAAACAAAGTTTTGGTTGCAACATGATAGAGTATAATATGGCTAAAGTCATGTTCTCATATTTGATGAGAATTTTCAAAAGGTTGGAGACACTAGTTGTCCTAAACCTCCAAAAGGTTTTGGAGAGCAACATTATACTTGCGATTCACCGTTACAAGCTAAAAGTAGCTTGATCATGGATAAATCCATGATGAGGGTGAATATTTGATGTAGGTAAGATATTTACTACACCAAGAGATTACTAAAGAAAGGAATTTGAAAGAACACCAAACATTTGATGATAGGTGATCTACTTCAAAGTGCAAGTCCAAATACATTGGTATTTAACTATACACGCTTTGGACTATGTGTCATATGAATGACTCCACTAATTGATGTTGATAAATTCTTTTCAAACCGAAAAGGAAATACTGAAAGTGAATCTCATAAGTATATGGCAGAAAAGAAAAGACTAGAATTGTTCAGTTTAAGTATATAGATGATATACATGTTATGGCTATATTCTTTGCTTATTAAACAATGTGGTTCTCAAGTATTTGATACTGAATTTGTTGGTATGAATCGTCATACAAAACAACAGAATTCATGAACTACAGTGGCCTAAGTAATTAGCAAAAGAATATGTGATGATGTTCATCGAGAACAAATAAAGGGTTATTGTGTTGCTCGTTAAACATCAAAGCTTGCCTTCAAGATTTGTTTTATCAGTGTTATGAGAACAAAAGGGTTGTTCAAATAATTGTAATCCATAAAAGATGGATGATTCACAAATCTCGTTGGAAAAATCACATCCATAAAGCTAATGCTAAAGATGTCGAAAGACAAATTGATTGAAAGATCACTTAGGAAGTGACATCGCCGTTTAAATTATATTGAAAAGAAAAAATGAAGAAACTCCATATGTATGGAATTTTGGAGTCTTTTGATTTTGATCAAATGACGCTTGTGAAACTTTCTTAGAGATAATTAAAACTTCGCTCATAGGCCAAAAGGAACGAAGACTAGCTTATTGGAATTTGTACATATTGTTGTACGAAGTCCATTATGTGTAGTCAAGAGCGATGGATTTCAACTTCATATGCTTTCTCCGAAAATTTGAGTGAATATATGAATATTTACTTAATAAGGATGAAGTGTGAAACATTTGAAAAGTTCAAGGACTTTCAAGATGAAGTGCAAAATCATTGTAACAAGAATATAAATAGTTTATGATAAGATCATAAAGGAAGATATTTGAGTTACAAGTTTAGCATAATACCTAAGATTTAAAGGAATCATTCCGTGGATTTGCATTTTCCCGAAACACCATAAGAGTATGGAGTGTTCGAGATATGTAATTAAACCTTGTTTGACATGGTAAGATCGAAGGTGTAATTCATAAAACTGCCATTATATTTTAATGATTAAAAGCTTTAGAGATTACCGTTTTTCCACTAAAAAGAGCTTCATCATAATCCGTTGAAATGACACCATATAAGGTTATGGTTTGGGATAAAACCCAAGTTGTCTTTTCTTAAACATTGGTATGCTATGCATAAGAAAGATGTGTGCAACCAAAGTCGGATGAACCTGTCTTTGTATGTTATTTTGAATAACTGTTAAGTATTCCTCCATAACACCAGAGACAAAAGTGTTTGTCGCTTAGAACGTCAAGTTTCTTTGAGAAGGAATTTTTTCGTGAAAAGTTAAGTGGGAGGACAATAGAACTTTGATAAGGTTAAAAGAACCTTAGCTGTATGTGCAGTGCAATACCGAAAAGTGTTTCGGAGGCAGCAACAATGCTCATAGCTCACGTGCCTCAAAAGGTTGTGGTCACGGAGATCTAAGTTCCTATTGAAACAAGTAGGTCGAGTAAACAATCAAATATCAAGATTTGAGGGTTGAATCATTATTTGAGAATAATGAACGGACTACATGCAAAGAAGCGATGATGGGCCCTGACTCTGTCAAATGGCTTGAAGCCATAAAATCCGTGATAGTTCCATACACGAGAAATCGAGTTTTGAACTTGAAGGACCCTCGAGAAAGGTGTAAGACCTTACAGTTGTGTCTGGATCTATAAAGAAATAGACATGGATGTTTTACATCTATGAAATAGTCGACATGTTGGGAAAGAGTTCACAACAATGTTCAAAGGTTGACTATGACAAGATTTGATCTTTCATAGTGATATTTAGTCTAGACGGATTAATGTAGCAACCACTACATATAATTTGTTATATGGTAGTTGAATAAACAAAACAAGTTCTTCTAATAGAATCGTTACCTAGGACGTGTGCATGACACGGTCCATAGGGTTTTGTGAATTCAGAGGATGCTAAAAACATATGCAAACTTCAATGGTTGAAGTGAGCATCATGAGTTGGAATCTTCACTATGATGAAACTGTTAAAAGAGTTTAATTTCATCGAGACAATGAAGATGCTTGCGTTGCAAGAAATTAAGTGGGAGCGCTAAGACATATTTCTAATACATTATGTAGAAGACATATTGTTGATTGGAAGTGATGTATCTTTTTATTTAACACATATTAAGAATTTCATCCCGATGAAAGACTTAGGCAAAACCCAAATATTTGGCATCAATAGATGCTAATATGGTTGTGCCAGAAGTACATAGACGAGATATTGAATGAGTTCAATATAGAAACTACAAGAAAAGGTTCTTGTCGCACAGAAAGGATTGAAAGAGTTCAATGTTGATGATATATTCAAGTGTATTGACATTTGATAAAGTGAAACAAATAATCAAGTATAGATTGATACTTGATGTATGAAATCACAAAGAGTATTTATATCAATCATATCGTGATATGTACAAATCCAGATATGTCCTATGCTCTAAATGTTGTGAGCATATACCGTAATGATTTGTAAGATGATCATTGGACAATAGTAAGGATATTCTTATGATCTTTTGGAAGAACTAAGAGTATATTATTTGTAAAAGTGACAAATAGATAGTTAGTTCATTGTAAGAGTACTACATTGATACTAGCTTTGTCACAAAGTACAAATTAAGTTTATCTCAATCTAAACTAAGGGTGGCACAATATAATGGAAAGTGAGTTCCATAATGGATTTGGATGAGTTCCAAAGTTAAGACATTGTGACAGATACTACAACAAAAGGCTAAGTATGTGACTGCTATTATAGCAGTAAAAGAGGGCATTTGTGTCAAGTAGTTTGTTATCAAACTAGGTGTAGTTCACAGAGGGATAATACTATGAAGATATATTGTGCGACAATATTATCAACATGTTTTAACCCCAAAGAACTAAAGGTCACACCGAAAGACCAAATTTATACAAAGCCATCTCATTAGAGAATGAGTGATGCGTAGAGACGCAAATACATGCAATTACACACGGACCTGGAAGTGTCAGATCCGGAGATCAGTTGACCACTAGCAATCGTGGTACATACAACACCAGAAAGCCATAGGTGTTGAATACACAAAGGTTTGAAACTAGATTATTGACTCTAGTGCAAGTGGAGACTGTTGGAGATATGCCCAAGAGGCAATAATAAAGTGGTTATTATCATATCTTCACACTTATGATAAATGTTTACATACCATGCTATAATTGTATTAACCGGAAACATTAATACTTGTGTGATTTGTAAACTAAAATAAGAGTCCCTAGTAAAGCCTCTTGTTAAACTAGCTTGTTGGTTAAAATATGATCATGGTTTCCTGATCATGAACATAGAGATGTTATTAACAACAGGATCATATCATTAGGAGAATGATGTGATGGACATACTCCTATAGATAAGCGTAGCATAAAGATCAAGTCATTTCAATAGTTCAATTGCTATATGCTTTCTGATACATAGTAACCTAATTCCTTCGACCATGAGATCATGCATATCACCTTTAACGGATGGATGCTGTGATGACATCAAACACCACACCGTAACTGGGTTGCTATAAAGGTGGCATTAAGTGTTCGGAAAGTATTGGTTGAAACACATGGATCAAGAGTGGGATTTGTCCATCCAGATGACGGATAGATATACTCTGGGCCCTCTCAGTGGAATGTCATCCAATTAGCTTGCAAGCATGTGACTTGGTCACAAGGGATCACATATCACGGGAACGAGAAAAGAGTACTTATCAATAACGAGGTTGAACTAGGTATGCAGAGATACCGACGATCATAACCTCGGATAAGTAAACTATCGTGAGACAAAGGGAAATTGGTATCGTATGTAAATGGTTCATTCGATCGCAAAGTAATCGTAGAAATATGTGGGAGCCATATGAATTTCCAGATTCCTCTATTGGTTATTGTTCGGAGAAGTGTCTCGATCATGTCCGCATAATTCACGAACCGTAGGGAGACACACTTAAGGATTCGACGTTGTTTTGAGTAGTTATGGTATTATGAGAAAGAGACCGAATGTTGTTCGGAGTCTCGGATGGGATCCGGGATATCACGAGGTGATCCGGAATGGTCCGGAGAATAAGATTCATATAAGGAAAGTCCCATTTCGGAGTTCGGGAATGATTAGGTGTTTTCATCGGAATGTTCTAGAAGGTTCCGGATTGTCCCAAGACTGGGGAGGGGTACATGAATGTGTCATTACATATTGGAATGATTGTATCATGTACTAAGTGTTCTTGCTGTCCCAAATAAAGGATTAATTTGAATCCTAAAACAGAAAAGTCAAATGTCCGGTTTGAAAGTCAAACGGCTAAAACAAGAAACTGTGGGAAACAAGCAAGAGGAGTTGGAACCGACTTGGAGGAGGAGTTTCTCTCCTCCAAGCCGGCTGCCAGCCCAAGGCCGACTTGGGAGGACTCCTCCTGGCGCCAGCCCTCCCATCTATATAAGGAGGCAGGGCTCCCTCCTAGAACACACAAGTTCCTATCTTCTACCTCCGGTTTAGAGCCGTTTTGGTTTAGAGCTTCTAATTGCTTTAGCCATGGTTTAGAGCCTTCTAATTGGTTTAGAGCCTTCTAATTGGTGTGTCTAATTACTAGACCACTAATAGCCTCTCTCATAAGCTCCACCATACTGCACCGGCTTAAGGCGAAGCCTCAAGGATCTCCCTCTACTTCCTGCACACGCCAGTCTTCAGGAATCTCGAGGAGAGTGCTACAACCTCCGCACCGCTGGAACAAGGGAGAGGAAGGTCTTCGCCGAGTACCGAACGTGACCGACACGGAGCGCCGAACGCTTAGCCGGAAGGATCGTCTACGCGATCTTGAGATCGGAAGTGTACGACTACATCACCACGAGAATCTGCTCTCGTTAACCGCTTTGGAATCTTCAAGGGTGAGTTCCTCTATCGACTCGTTGCTACAATCTAGTAGATAGATCTTGGCTTGTTTGTTTGTATGCGATAGAAAATTTTTGTTTTCCATGCTACGAACCCCTACAAAATTTGGGTAGGGCTTGACTGGAAATTTATATACCTTAGTATGGGTTCCCTTGCGGCCAAGGTTTGAGATGAGGCTACCTTATGAAGATTGTCCACCTGTGTAGTTCCCAAGATGACAGTTGGTCATGGTTGGGAGGCCAAACTCACAGGAGAGGAGCCTATACTAGGGCGTGTAATTGAAAGGTTAGTATTGATTATCCGCATATTGAGTATGGTGAATTCAGGATTGTTCCTGACAGATGTATCGAATGTTGTGGTGAAAGTGTACTACCTCTGCAGAGAATCAAACTATTCGAATAGCCGCGTCCGCGGTTATGGACAGTTGGAGTGGCCATACTGTTCCGTCGTCAAATGTTTTCAAAATGACTTATGAAATGATTCGTGACTTGACTTGACCACAACAAGGTTGTGATATGAAATTCAAGTTCTCACTTAGGTGTTATACAACTTTCAACTAGCTTTATTTGCTTCTGAACTCAGTAGAGATAAATCTGGCTTTTTGCAAAACAACCCTAGAGATTAGTATATCCTACTAAAAACCACTTCACTTGTTAGTATTAGTTTGTGAGTACTTCAAGAGTACTCATGGCTTTGTCCCTGGCTATTCCCGTGGCCAGACTATGAAGAGGACTATCAGGAGGACAAACAGCAGGAAGGTTATGACAACTAGGATCATGTCCCATCGGCAGCATTGCCTGTGACCATGAAGATGGAGCCTCGCCTACTCTATCGTTATTATTACGTTATTCCACTGCTTGAATTGTATTAAGACTGGATCATGTGATCCTTTATTTGTTTTAAGACCTTATGTATGGTTTGTAATGGATGATGTATTATGATATCCAATCTGTTATGTCTCACAAAAATGGTAATCCTGGGATTGTGATGTATGGCATAACAGGCATCTGGGATTAAAAATCCGGGTGTTGACAAAACCTATGAAGGCTAACGGACATAGCTTTTCAGAATAAAATCAACCTTTGAAGTAATGTTTACGAAAACCTGCTTAGCCTATGACCTATGATCTTTGGTTGTAGCTAGTGCATCAAACACTCCTTTTTAGTGAACTTTCTGAGTACACTCGTACTCAACCGTACCTTCTTAACCCTTGCTAGATTATGAAGCCAATAAAGACGACGTCTACATCAACTTATGCTCAAAGGAATCGTCACCAAAAGCTCAATTTCTTCAATGAAGTCAAGGAGTCAACATATACATCAAGTAAAGTGAAGACGAAGTTTCTAATTAGATAGGAGTATAATATCTAGCCATAGAACCCACTTATTAGAGCAATGCAATAGAAGTATTTGCGAGCCTGATAATTATATACTAGTGTTAACAGTATAATAGTTATGAGTTGTTATTTCTGATTCTTCTTTATAAGAAGTTGCTTTCTCTATCTATAACCTAGAATGTTCTCTGGATCTTTTGTAAAGAGTTGAGTTGTAACCTATGTCTTGGACTTGATATGTTTCTATTATACCACTCGGATTGGTGTAATACTAGTGGAATGGTGTTTCATTGGTGTTATGTCAATGACTATAGTGTACTATATCATGCAGTGCTATGTTGGGTCACCAAAAATATCCAGTAGCATGTTTTATGATATTATCAGTTCCCTCAGTATTAACATCATCTTTAGACAAGGAAAGAATTGTATTCTTCCTTTTCCTTCCATTAGCCACCCTATGAAAATAACTGGTATTTAAATCACCTTCTAGGAGCCACTTCTCATGAGCTTTTTGATACCATTGAGCTTCCTCCTCAGCATAAAGCTTCATCAATTCAACCCAAATAACCGTTTTCCTCATACTTAGATCATGATCAAGTTCACCCTCCTCTAGCATTTCAATGGAGCTTAATTACTCGTTTAGTTTTAGTTTCCTCTTCTTATTATGGCCAAAAAGATTAGACCCCGGCCTTTAAAATATTTTTTAACTCTTTTCAGCTTAATATTGAGAACATCAATAGGATCAGAACAATTTACATTTTTTACTCCAAATTGTATTAACAGAGGGAAGGAACTCCTAATTCTTCAACTAGTAAATATCAACGAAATTCTCTTTTGGTTTTACAAATATTAGAGTTAGATCCCGAATCTAAGAGCAAGGCATTATGATCTGAGACATCCCTAATCAGCTTCCTAACAGTCACCAAAGGGAAAATATCCTCCCAATTAGGAGACATCAAAACTTTATCTAGCTTTTCAATAGTGGGAGAGGCATGTTTATTCGACCAAGTATATTTGCCCCCATGAATAAAAATCTCCCTCAACCCATGAGTATGAATAATAAAATTAAACAGATCTGTAGAATGGGACCCAATAAAATGAGTATTTTTTCCCCATAATGCATAAGAATGTTAAAGTCCCCACCTACATTATAAGGCATAAGTTTCCCATGACAGAAGGAAGCTAATTCAGCCCGAAAGGCCTCTTTATGTTCCTCTTGAGCATCCCCATAAACCATAATGAGCCCCCAATTACATTTTTTATTTTTGTCCCAAAGAACAAAATGTAACATGAACTTACCAACTTTAAAAGCATTTACATCAAGAGTGTCAGATTTAATATCACAAAGGATTCCCCCAGATTTTCCAACAGAAGGGGACCATTTCCAAAAATAATTATTCCCAGGATCCAGCTTCCTGAAAAAACTCATCTTATAATCCTTTTTCATGGTCTCCTGAATATTAATAAAATCCAGGGAATACTCAACCATCAAATCATTTAAACAAGAGGATACACCTTTCTTACCAACCCCCCTAACATTTAAAAAGACACCTTTCATCTATATATTTGACGTTTGGCTCTGTTCCAATTTTCCATTTTCTTCTTTCGACTCCTAGTTAAAGGTTTAGGAATCACTATAGAAGGTTTCCTCTTAGCATTTTTCTTTTTTATACTCTCCACAAGAGTAAATGATGAGTCTTCAACATCTGAGGAATCATACCAAGCCTGGGACAGAGGAGTACTAAGACCAGTATTGTTCTCAATATATAATTTTTTTGATGAGGCGGACTGAGATTCATTCTTATTATGTAACCCACTCCTAGCATTTTCTAATTCTCTAAGCATATGCACAAAACAAAAATCATTATTAGGAATCCTAACCCCCATCAAAGAAGCTCTAGAACAAGGTCAGTATCAGAAAGAACATCAAAAGAATTACCAACTAAAGGATTAGAGTGTGTTGGAATGTTACCTTCCAGATTTCTTTTCTTGGAAACATTAGCCACTTTCTCCATCACATGAGTATTAGCATTAGCCTGAAGCCTCTGATTGAATCTTTCAGAAAACACTTCATCCATCTTAGCAGCTAAACCTTCCATAGGAGATGAATCAGGAGATTGAAGAAGATAAGCAAGAGTTTTCTCCAAAGGAGTTGAGGAATCAGTAGTAACATCAGTAATAACAGGAAGAGAAGACCAATCTTCCAGGGCAAGAGAGTTTTTAGCAACAGGAGGAGTAGCATTTTCCAGCACATTTTTAGTTTGAGTGTGACACATGATGGAACAAGGGATTAACCATTTATTAGAAGTATCAGGCATACTAGAGGAAAGAGAAGCCTCATGTTCCCTAGGCAAAGTCTCAATGAGCAATTCATTCCTAGTAATAGTAATATCCTCCTCAGATTTATGCTTAATTTCTATGATAGGTTCAACCTCAGCTTGCTTCCCATATTGCCTGGCAGAATTAGATTAGCTACCAAGAGTTTGATCCTGAGAAGCATCTACAGTAGTTGTTTCTATCAAACTTTGCTCAAATCTAGCCCTGTTAGGAGATGGGGCACCATTGCTACCAACAGGAATCTTATTAACTTTCTTAGGAGGTCTAGCCATAACCACCTTCTCAATTTCAAAGAAGAAATCATAGAAGTTGTCTCCTAGGCAACCTTCGGCCTTTGCTGGAATCTAATCTACATCCCTCCATCCAATGAGGACCTTCAAAAATCCAGGTTTGTGCAAAGTCGAGATATCCAAATCCAGACCCACTCCCACCAAAGAACCAACAAAGTAGACAATTTCCTTAGTCCTTTTATCCAGGGGAATATGGCTAACCCTAACCCAAGATTTTTGAAGAAATGATTTGGCTCCCATAGAGGCAGTCCAGGTGGACAATCTGATAGTAGCATCTACAGTTTTCATCCTCATCGAAGCTCCATAGTACACAGCTCTTTCCACCTCACAAGGATTAGGGAATCTCATGATGTATTGGTTTGGACCAATCGGTCTGGCAGTGCATCTCCAACTATCACCAAAAACAATATTGAATTCAAACTCAATCTCCCTTGCAGTAGCAACCCCTTCTATCACAGTAATGACCACACTACTGGATCGTTCCTTATTTTGTTTAAAAATACTAGAATCAGGAATGAAGAAGAAACCCATACCAGGACTCTGGAAAGCACACATCTGAGGAATGCATTCTTAAGGAAGCACCACCTGACAAAGTTGCTTGGTGTGCCCAAGATTTTTACAACTCTCACACCTGATGGTAGGACACTTAGCCACAAGTTGCCCTTTGATTTTGCAATTCGAACAGAGGAAATCACTTACAACCACAAGGGGCCCGGATGAGGTATTCTTCCCAGAGGCCTCAACCGAAGAAGCAGCCTTATGGCGTATTCCAGGAGGATATACATGTAACATTCACGCTATGACCGACAGATTTATTCTCGACGGGACTTTTCAGGTTTGTGGACTGCTTCCAAAAATTGAGCAAAAACAGATACACAATATAAATAACTCAAAAGTTGCTCAGAAGATAACTCCAGAAAAAGTCCATAAACAAACCACATACTAGCCATAGCCAGAGTGGCAACTTCAATTGGTAAAATTCCCCTTGACATGGCACAATTACCAACTGTAATACAAGTACACCATGAACATGCAGGTTTTAAACGACAGACTAAGACGGCAGTGAAATTTATTTTTGTGTTCGGTAGATACTACCCACTGTAATACCAATACACCATCAACATGCAAGATTCAAACAACAGACTAAGCCGGTAGTGAAACTTATTTTTGTGTTTGGTAGATACTTCAGCAAACGCAAGACTGGAATT
The DNA here is from genome assembly GCA_030063025.1 of Avena longiglumis. Classification (NCBI taxonomy): domain Eukaryota; kingdom Viridiplantae; phylum Streptophyta; class Magnoliopsida; order Poales; family Poaceae; genus Avena; species Avena longiglumis. The sequence goes on from CP125977.1 coordinate 504,531,727, forward strand.
TGCTACTGTATAGATTAACATTCAGGATCCATTAAAAGATACAAGAATATATTAGAGGAAGAAGTTATTGGATGGGCGGAACAAAAACATAAAGAAATACGGCACTTGTATAAACAGATTCCAATCTGGAAAAGATGAAAACAATCTAGAAATACAGCTGCTTGCACTGCAAAGCTACCGCCTCCGAGGGGTAGTAAGGGCACTTGAAAGTTCTGGAGCTACTCTTGGATAGCTTCATCAACGATGCTGCGATACAACTTTTTTTTAAAGAGTATATATTAATATCACAAGATACCAATTATACCTAGCCTCTGCAATAACGCATGTCCTAACGGTCCTACGGATGCACACAACCCAGGAAAAAAAATTACAAAAAATAAAAAGTCCCGCTACAGAGAACTATTCTTCAAAGCAACGATACTGACACCATCAGAACAACACCAGTAGTCCTTCACTCTAATAACAACGTCTTCAAGAAGGAAACAGTGCCCAAACGCCATCGTTGTCCGATCAAAGACCATAGGTTTTCACCCTGGAAAAAGTTCTCGTTCGCAAAACAATGCCTTCAACAAGGTCATTGCCAGACACAACCAGTTAAGACCAGACCTTGGATTTTCACCCTGCAAGGTAAGATTGGGAACTTCTCCTGTGTTGTCTTTCCGCACCAACAGTCGCTGCTACGAGTCACAGACCGTGCAGCCAGTTCCCCATCGCCACAAAAACTAAAATCACCATCACTACCCTCATATTCTGACATTCTCCGCATCTAACTTCACCATGACTCATTGAATGGCGCTGGGTGGAAACAAACAACAGAGCTTCGCAACGCTCCCGCTAAAACCAAACGGCCAGAAAAACAAGGTACGCATGACCGAATACCTTCCGATCGAGCAATCTCCAGGCATGATACGCCCATGAGAGTTCGTCGGCGGAGCCTTTCAGAACTCGCCTCTCCAAACCAGATCAACGAAGGAAGACATCAAGCAGATCTTTGTCTTCGCGCGAAAAAACCCAAGGACCACCTCCTTTATTAAAGCCGACGCAGCGATCCCCACATCGTCGGCCGGTTCCCGGTGAACGGATCGAGCGTGCCGACTCAGCCACCTGAATGGTCGATGCTTCCACCTCAATGTCGCCTTAGGAAGGAGAACGGCGCCCGCAGCGTCGTCGACATCGTGGCCGCCGTCGGCCAAGGGTTTCCCCCGGTTAGCCCTGCCTCCCGCACCCACCAGCCGCTGAAACAGGGTCCAATGCCGGGAAGGAGAAGCGCATGGAGGAGCGGCCCTCTTCAGATCATGTAACCTCTGCACGTCGACACCGTCCACCCACGCAAGGCCCCCGTCTCGGATCCGAGGCTCTCCAGCGCAGGAGAGTTCCTCCCTTCAGCCGCGCGAGAGCCACCAAAACAGATCCCCGCCGCCCCCTTCACCGGATCCACGCGCCAGATGGGCGAGCCTCGGGCGACGAAAGGGAAAGAGAAGGAGGGGAGAGGGTGGCGGCGGGCGCTAGGGTTAGCCCCCTCGGTCGCCTGGAGGGAACGACGCGAGGCGGCGCTCTCCTGTTTCATACGTAAGTATATAGATACATCCAAATTCAAACAAACTTGAGACATCATTTTTAGGACAGAGGGAGTATGTAATTTCAATTGGTAAAACATTAAAGCCAAAAAAAAAAACCTTGACAGCAGCATGGCGCTGCCAAATGAAACTTATATTTGCGTTTCAGTAGATATTTTAGCAACAGAAAAGGAATTTGCTACTGTACAGATTAACATCCAAGATTCAATCAAGATACAAGGTTATACTAAATGAAAGTTATTGGATATATGGAGCAAAAACATGAAGAAAGAAGCACTTGTATTGCAAAGTTTGTCTTACGTATCCAACTTAATTTAATTTTAAAGAAAGTACGAGCTAAAAGAGGATCTGCCAACTGTACGGTGGGATGACGTCGTAATGAGTCATACAGATACAAACCCCACTTCAATCTCTTCCTAATTCTAATACGTTGCCTATGCATTTTATAACTTACATGGTCAAAATAACATATGTATACTTTAAAAGTAGGCTTGGCTCTTTCAAATACTCCTTCCATTTCAAAATATAGTGTACTTTTCCTGATCAATAATTAGTCAAATTGTATGTTGTTTATGCTACACAGAATAAACACCGTTGCATTTTCAAAACCACATTCTAATAATTAATATAATATAAGATATTTATGGATAAATATCAAATTTAGAAATTCAAAATACACCATATATTTTAAAAAATCACAGTGAAGATGTTGCATACACATATGTGTGTTGTGTGTCCACTGTCTTAAAAATTGGGGAGGACACTGTTGTGCATATTTATGACCTTCAAAGTGAGTCTGAGCTCATACGTGCATACGTCGACCGTTGAGGATCAAACCCAAATTCACTTTCCTGTTTTGATATGACTAGACAAGCAATCCACAGACAGACTGCTTGAATCAAAAGCTCTCGCACTAGACAAAAATCACAAACAGAAAGCTCAACATTGAACACAGAACAAACAGAAACTTAACAAGTTTACTATTTCACTTCTACAGGTCAGAATCCAGGATTCTAGGCATAACCAAACTCCCCAAGCCCGCTTCTTCAAAATGTATCTTGTGGCCTTGTCTGGCTTCAAACCTACACATTATAAGAACCTGAGATACAAAAACTGGATACAGATTGAAATTTAGTGAGCTAGCCAAAATTATCTGGTACCTGAAAGTTGTTCATTCTGAAAGAGGCTTCCGAACCACAAAGAAGTACATCGGGGTGAAGATTTCCTTCCTGTAGGTATATTGACCATGAAACTCACGTATACAGCATTGAACAGGAGGGAACATAAAAGAAAAGGAAAGAGGGTGGTCCTGAGGTGCTCCTAAAGTTGCACTGTCATTGAAGCTTTGTGCAATTATACTTTCTATTGCAGAAATGTGGTACAGAGATGAACTTACTTGCCACCTTCAACAAGACCATCCGCAGCCTTCTCTAAGAAATTAGAGACCCTCTGGCTGCCTTCGGGAGCAAGACCAATGTATTCCAATGCCTTGACCTGAAAGAAATCACCAAGAGAATCTCAATCTCATGTTCATGACTTCAAAACATGACATGATTGAATCAACTTTGTGTCTCATGGCTTGCTACATTGGACAATAAAAGATGATCCATAAAGCTTTAACTCTCCACTAGTTATTACCTGTACCTTTTTTATGGATTAGAAGCTAAATTTGATTGAATTTTATGCACAGCAAATCCAGAAAGTCTGTCTGCAGTTTGAAGTTTTCCATATTACACTGTCGTTTAAATATTCCACTAGACATATTGTTTTTTTCAAACATCATGATGCCTCAGATGCCAACAGTACATAAACATTAAATTTAGTAAAAACAAGTAGTTCTTATACCCATAAAAGACAATTTCCAAGCACCTGGAACTATATTCGTGTCCATGCTATACTAATATAGTCAAGAATCTAAATTTTCATTTACTACAGGAGGCGAAACTGAATGTTTTCTTATTTCTATCCATGGTAAGAAGTTAAAGGCACGTGACAGAATTCTAATCACAAGGAGGTTCGTAAGAAGTTGTTACAAAGATGTGGACTAATAGTCCATATTATTGCTCCCTCTAGGGAGAAACAAATAATAATTTGATTTGATTGTGCAAAATTCAGTGATAGCAAGAAGAACAAACTAAGAATTTATTGCCTCACCATATTGCGAGTAACAAGTCGTCCCACAGTAGTCAAACGGAAACTACTCAATGAAAATCGACTTGGATCCAAGGGCAAGTACCAAGGCAATGGAGAATCTACAGCAAGATCCTTATCCCAAATAACCTTCATCAAGACAAAAAAAAATTATATCCATTAGCTATCCCATGAAATTTCATGCAACTGAGAAGAAACAAAACTTGATTTGCACTAGCAGAATGTCTTACCTCAAACCCTGCATCTTTAACAGCTTGAAGACATTGCTGAGTGCTTCTGATATCTGGTAGACCATTACCAAGCTCAATTTCATCCTTAATCCTCTTGTGGGTTGCATTGTTTGGATCATAGTGATCAGTAATGCACCACTCATATACAGCAAAACACTGCCCAGGTTTTAATACACGGTAGATCTCCTTATAGCAGCCAACCTGTGCAACAAAAAGGTCAATTCACTTTTGTATTGCTAGAAGGTACTAAAATAGATGAAAAATCCTAACACAGAAGAGATAGAGGTCATACCGGATCAGGTGCATGACATGTTGCCTCAATGGCATAAACAGCATCGAAAGTGTTATCGGAGAAAGGCATATTCATGAAGTCTGCCTGTATTTCAGACCAATGTGTAGGAGATGTAAGTACCATCATTTAAATCTCTGCATATTTCAAGAACTACAATACAAGCATCACTCTTATAACCTGCCTAGCGCTTTTTGAAAGGTGGACACAATTAGTTCAATAAAAGAGAGGGTTGATCACATATTTGGCAACACGATTGTTCTAAAAGGTGGAAGTCTAGGGGGAAATAGGCCCACTGCACCACCTGCCTAGCGCTTTTTGAAACTGTAGGCAAAGCAATTGGATGGATTTGTTTGCCTACAAAAGGAGAGTTCTGGGATAGCAACAAAACGCTAAACACAAAAGAAAAAGAGATTGGTAAGCCAACAATACCTTGACAAAGTCACAAGTTCCACTAAGTCCTGCCAGACGATTGAGCTCCTGAAAAATAAAATATAATTAATAGAAGAGTTTTGTGATAATGATACTTAAAGATGCGCATTTAAGTGAAGTTCATAATCACAGCCATCAGCAGAGTGAAACATATCAAATATTGGAGTACTGAACAACCTTTCCCCTAGTTATCTGATAGTCGTTGTTGTTCAATCCGGTAACTGAGGTTGAGCTGCAGATAACAATAGCCAGATCAGTTGTTTCTGGCTGCAAGTATATAATGTAATGACAATAGTCACTTATCTAACTTACAGAGGGAGTTCATACATCTTAATTCGGTACAAAAAGAGAGTTATATTGCTTATTATATTCGTTCCAAAATATAAGACTTTAGAAAGCATGAAGTCAAACTTCTCTATGTTTAACTATTCATATACAAATAGATTACTGAGATTAGTAACATGAAATAATGTCATTAGATTTTTCATTCAAAATATTTCAGAATTATGTATTCTTTTAGTATCTTCATAACATTTCATATAAAAATAACTCATATTTCAAAGTTGCATCTCGGAGACCGTTCCCATGTATGAAATCATGTATTTTGGAACAGAGATAGCTCTTGTAGAGTGGTTGCCTACCATGTTTTAACAGGAAATAGATCCAGGCTGACACTAAAAGAATTACAGTGCTCTGCATCTCAGTTTCCATCATTCCCAAGAAAAAGCACATTATAAATAAATTGAAAAGGTAAATAGTATATTAGACTGCCTCCCCAGAATCATGTTACCACATGTTTACATTTTTCAATAATTAAAACATTGACCACTTCATATGCATTAATCATGCATGTGAAGAAATCTAAAACTAAGTGCATCACAATCAATCTAAGATTAAGATGAAGAGAAATGGAACAGGAACTAAACCTAAATCTGGCAATCTCTCTTAATGGTCCACCTATTCCACAGCCCACGTCCAAAACCTATAGCAAATAAGTGAAGCAAACATCGAAGTTAGTGTATGTTTCATTATCATGTTCTGATGTAGCTAGAGCAGCAATAACGGAAAACTATTCTGACATAGGTTGTTTGATCTTCATACAAGAACTGACCTTCATCCCTGGTTTCAACTCAAGCTGAAGGGCCAGAAAATGCTCGTGTCGTTTGATGCTTTCCCTTAAAGATTCTCCATTCCACCTAAAACATGAAGGCGCATGGGAATTACATGCCATAATACATAGATTCATTTGTTTTCTCAAGAGTAGAAAAAAATGATCCATTTTTCAACAAATGGAAAATCAATTATTTGTTTTTCAATAAGAGTGTTCACCTGTGAGCAAAGTGAAAAGATTCACCCCAGCCGTACTCATAGAAGCTAGTAGAAAGATCGTAGTATTTATTAACCTGATAAAGCATCAAAGCATCAGGCGCTGAATTTCAAATCCTAGTTGGCCACTATCAATGGCCATGGGTGATTCGGCATAGAAAATATATGTCAGCATTCTCAAGACATAATATTAAACATTTCCTTTTTCTAAAAGAACAATAAAGTGGCACCATTCAATATATATGCTTAGGATATTTAAGAAACAAATGATATGTAGCGACAAATACTGTAAACCGCAGAACCTAGAAGCTGCATGTGTATTTGCTACTTGAACCATCATGCCGAGTTCCTGACTACATGAGAAACATTTTTTAGATTCTAAATCATGTTTGGAAGAAAAAACAGATCCTTTGATATCAGGTAAAATAGACTTGCAAACAATTACATCTCTTTCTGGATGAAAAATCATCAGTCTCACAAGCTAGTAACTTTAATAGGGAGTCACCAAATCTACGAAACTATTCCTCCAAAAAATACAAAAAATGCTAAACATAATATGTTTGTCTCCCTCATAGGATAATTATTACCATATCAGTGTAGTTGAACTTCCTTGCTTCCTCCTTCCCTCCGTAGTATCCATGATATTTCTCATACCTTGAGACAAAAAAATATTCCAAAATTAAGAGTACAGCAAGAACACAAAAATTACTGAAGAAGAGAATGAACATAAACTCTCAGAAATGAAGACGTCAGTAAACAAGATTACACTCAGCAGACAGTGTCAATAATAAGGCAAAAAAAATTGAAACGAGGCAGGAGCTCTGCCTTTTCATTTATTATGGAGTAAACAGGGGTGGCTGAGGCCAAAAGAAAAAGTCAGCATATGACAGAAATTTAACATTCTGATAGCCCCTCACGTAGTGTGCACATTTTGTTCCCGAAAGACAGTGTGCACATGTGAAAGGACCCGCTTAACAGGACATGGTTGCAAGGTGCAGCAGTCAGTAGGTACAATCTTGAAGGACCAGTTGGATGCCTTGTACTGACACACCGAGGAGCCAGATAGTCGTACGGAGCTACAGATGCAAGTTAATCACCAAAGTAAAACATTCGAATTTATAAGGTAGGAACCCCAGAGCCATCAATATGTTCAGAACTGTAACTCAAAAGAAAGGGGTCAACTTCCCATGTCTTATTTTACTCCAGATATGAGAGTAGGACAAGGAAAGTAAAGGCAAGTGATATACACTACGAGTAGTACAAATTTTACCTATCAGGAATGAAGACGTCAGTAAACAGTCAGCAGATTTTACGGTGTCATTGCATACGCGATTGATAGGTTGCACATGTTTTTTTTTGGAAGATATAGCGTGCACATGTGAAAGGGCCCGCTTAACTTGACATGGTTGCAAGGTACAGTATAAGGTACATTAGAGGACCAGTCGGATGAGTTATACTGAGGGAGGGACCAGGTAATTCGTACGGAGCTTCAGATGCAAATTTAATGACCAAAGTAGTAGTAAAACATTGGACTTGAGCTAGGAACTGCAAACTCACCGACAGCAGGCAACTCAAAACAAAGGGGCAAAGAATTATGTCTTCTAAAAGCAGACTGCGACTGTAAACTAAACTAACAGCAGCTCTGCCATCTGGGAAAAGGACACATCAATCAATGAAGATTTGAACACAAACAAATCAAACGATTATCGGTTTTGCTTATTTTTTTTCAGTACGGATTCACAGCTGCAAACAAGATTTGAGGCACCACAGAGATGCATAGTAGAAACGTAAATCCACAAAGTAGGAAAGGAAAATGGCGTGGGAGAAATCTCATGGGGTCAACTTCCCATGTCTTAATTACTCCCAAACATAATCGTCTGCTTAAAAAAATATCTAAAGCTGCTGGATCACACCAACGGCAGGGGGGCAGGGGGGTATACGTACTCATCGACCGCTGATTTGACCCCTTCCTTGTCGATCTTCCCGCCAAGGCCGGACGCGAGATCCAGGGCTCCCGTCTTTGACATGGTGGATTCCGCCGCAATCTGGCGCGGGGCGTGGAGTTACAGTCAGTTGAATCCCAAAAATAAATAAAGAAAGAAAGAAAGAAATTTCAAGATTCTCTGAAAAGAAAATTTGCTGCCGTTAACGGGAATTAAAGAGGATGGGATCAAACGAGGTCGATTTTAGAGGGAAAGAAAGATCTGACTGGATGCGAAAAAATTTCGCAGGAAAGAGAAGAGCAGAGGCTAAGGGACAGCGATCCGAGCGAGCGAGATAGGGATTCTTTACCAGTGGGAGGAGATCTCGACTCAATGCTGACAGGGAGGAGGGCGGAGCTGCGAGAGAGAGAGAAAGTGGGAAGAGGTGGAAGAGAAATGCGGGCGGCGATTTAAAAGAGAAGCAGAGGGGGATTTGTGTGCTGGCGGAGGGAGGGGCCACGCTGTCCTCGGGTATTCAGAGATCGGGGCCTGCCTCGGAGATGTGATGGGGAGCCGGCTGCTGCAACTAGGAGTAGTAGCCAGCTGACAGCGAAGAGGACAAACAAGATTCCTCCATTTGCACTAGATGTCACTACTTGACAGAGGGCTTGAACAGGGAAAGAGGCAGGCTGGCTACGGGGCTGCAACCTTCAGGGTGGTCCTGCAGGGAGCGGGCGATGGCGGCAGGTGTGGGGGTGGTGAGAGCGGTCCTCCTCTTGCGTGGGTGGATCCTGTTCAGCGCCGCTGCAGGTGCGACAGCCGGTCACGGAGCGGGCGGCGGCGGGCGGCGATTGCGGAGGAGCGGGTGGCGGTGCGATCGTGCGAGTGAAAGCGGTGTCTGCGTTTTTCTTGGTTACGCCTGGTGAAGATCTACTCTCCATGTGAATTGTGGGCTAGTAGTAAATAGGACCCAATGTCAGCGGCAAACAGGCAAAGAACAAAGTATCAATCACCAACCAAGGCTCAGAGAAACTCCTGGCCCATAGGCAGCGTAACGGAGCATCCCAGGCCGGACGGCTTACACTCGCGTCCGGGCCGAGATTCCACGTTACTAAATTCAATTAAACACGACAAAATTTAGCAAATATAGACGGATTTCATTAAATAGGACTAGAACACGTATATTATATCGAATTTAAACTAGGAAAACATTAAATTTAAACTAGAACAAGGCCGCAGCCATGGCCGATGCCGGACCCCGCTTCTACATGCCGAGGCGAGGGTGGTTGCCGGCCTGGATGTGCTCCAGCATGGCGGCGAGCGTTCGCGCTGGAGCGCTCCACCAGCGGCGGCGAGCCCGGCGGTCCCTCATGTCAGGCGAACTCCTGGAGGCGCCTATCGGTGAAGATTTGCTCCCAGAAGACCAGGTTGTCAGGATCCTCGGCGAGATCTGGATCTTCCATGGCGGCTCCGCCTGGATCTCGTCGGCGATGTCCTCGTCGGTCGGCACCGACAGAATAGGGATCCCGCCGGCACTGAGATTCCAGTTGACGGGGAGACGAAAGTCTGGCGGCGCCGTATAACCCGCGTCATGGAGCAGCCAGGCCTCCCACGGCTGCAGCGTGCGGCGGCCGTTCGCCGCCGCGAGGTCGCCAGGGAATCTCTCGGCCATGGATTTTCGGCGGAGTTATGGAGGTGGAAAGGTGCGAGCGTTTGGAGTTCGCCGGAATTGGGAGCGGTGTGAGAGAGTGCGAAGGGAGACGACGAGATGTACGTCTTTTATAGGCCGAGGCCGGCGGCGAGGGCGGGAAAAGGGGAAACGACGGGAAGGATGCGACGACTCGGCTCTATCGCTGATAGGTCTGGTCCACTCGGCGAATTCGCTTCGTTCAGCGTTTCCAGGGCGTTTCCGGGATTCTAGGAATGAACTGGAAAGGCCGAACCAAAATTGGCCCAAATCCGAACGAAAAGAGGTTTTCGGGAACGCGACTGGACAAATTTCGGCGTCCGAACCTAATTTTCGCCCTCGGTTTGGCGTTCTGGGAATGTGAGTGGAGATGCTCTAACAGAGCGGCACAGCCCCAGCTCCAGCTCCGCCGGTAAATGCCCTCGGAACGGCTGCATGTCTCCGCCAACTCCAACATCCTCTTGCAAATTTTCCGTCCAAAATGTCCTATTTGATCCGTTTGCGGGGTGAAAACAGATACAAATCCGGCCTAATTTGATAGGTGCCCCAACGGTGTCTCCCGACGCATCCAGACGGAGTAAATCGGGCCAATGACTGCCACGGTGCCTTCCATGCTCGTCGGAACTCGCCTCGCGGAAAAGGCGGCGCAGGACATGCTCGTCGGTGCCTAGTCCAGTGGAGTCCTCCTGCACGTGTCGGTCGTCGCGGCGTCGGCGCCCATCTCCACGAGCTCTGCCACGGCCTCTGCTTCTTCCCCAGCCCCGGCCGCCACGTGCAGGGCCGTCACGCGCCTAAAGCGCTTCCGACAGTCGCGTGCAGGGGCGCCCACAGCTCGGCGTCAGGTACCGTCGCTACCTCGGGCTCGAGGACCGGCAGGAGGTGCGGCGCGACACGCGGAGGGCGAGAGGCGCACGGCGGAGGGTGCGAGGCACGCGGCGGCGACACGTGGCGTCGCCATGGGGTGGGCCGCGAGAAGGAGGCTTGCGAGGCGGCGGAGACAGTGGTGGCAGCCTGTGAGGAAGGAGGCTTGCGAGGCGGCGACACCCACGACGAGAAGAAAGGATAGGTGGTGGGTGAGATTTATGTAGCTGACATGTGGGCCAAACGGTGGACACGAGAGGACAAGCCAGACGCGTGAACGCGTCCGTCTCACCGCAAACCAGACGAATTTTTTTTTTTGACAATCAATATCACATATATTCATAAAAACAAATAGTACATGATAGAGATACATAAACTGACTCTAACTATTACAAAATAAACTCTAAAAGAAACAAGAAAATCTTCCAGGTCTTCAAACTCTTCCTTCTTCCATGATACAATCTTGTAATCTTTCGAAGGCAGTCGAATAAAACCAAACCATAGACCTGAAAATACCAACAAAGGTTCTTTCATAATTTTAATTTGAGCCGCAATGCCAAGGCTACGTGCACGCACGCAGCCATTGAAGTAGTCAATCACCATCGGCAAGAGTACCAACACCAGTATGCCAGGGAAAAGTAACCGAATAGCCTGGTCAACATCGCTGGAGAGTCGAGGGTACGAATCACCATTATCGGGGACGTAGCGGCCGGAACAAATATTGCGAGGATAAACCTCCTCGCGGCAACCATGAGAAAAGATTCAAAATCGATCTGGCGAAGCAAGATCTGAAGGCCCATACCTAAAAACTTATAATCTTTTAGCACCACCATTGACGTCGGGAAGAAGAACTCGTCGTCGAACGAAGGACAGTAGATCACTTATTGTAGACGATGTCATCTCCATTGAGGCGGAGACCAAAAAGAAGACGACGACCAAAGCCCTAACCTAATATACTGAAAGATCTACTTTTATTAAAAACTCCACGCATAGATCGGGTTCCCCACTCCTTCTGACACCGGCGAGGCTGGCCGGAGGAGGGGGAACCGATCAATGGAGACGGCGCTGCTAGGGTTTCTCACGTATGGAAGAAAGAGAAGAAATATAACCAGACAGAAAGTTGCTTCCGAAATGGAGTGGATTCGACAAAAACACAAACAAAATGATATTTGTGATACCCGTTGGGGTATGTTTTTTATCCGGTTTTGTCCACCGGCCCCGGATTTGTATGTTTCGGGGTCGTTGGAGTTGTCCTTAATACTTTAATAATAGTGACGGTCGGAAATGTGTAAAGAGTACAGATGTTGTTGCTCCGCAGTGCACAGCGAAGGCTCTTGTCGATTACAGGAACCTTGCTACGGCCTAGCTGGTGGACCAGGAAGTTTGGACCCAACACCTCCACGCCCAGGGCCAGTGCCAGGTACAGGTTCAGCCGTGCTGCTACAAGAACCACTGTCATCATCAGGAGTTGGCCTTTTGGGATCTCGACGGCGGCGCACGGCGAAGGAACTGGGCGTTCCGGGTGCTCCGGCGTGCTGCTACAAGAACTCTTGCCGATTACAGCGTTACCCTTATCAGGCGATGAATCGGGAAGTGGGTGAGCAGCCATCTCTTCATGAGGAGGGCGCTCGTGGCTCGAACAGTCTGGCAGAGCTGCAGCGCAATGGTGGAGTAACTGTCAGCCCGAAAATCGACAGAAAAAAAAAAGGGAAATCGGCAGCAGAAAAGGAGACCTGTGTGTGCCGGAAACATTTTTGAGTTTACCTGGAGTGGCTGGAGGCTGAACCGCTGGAGCAGCCGGAGTACAATTTCTCGGCGGCGGATCGGCGGCGGAGGAGGAGGAGAAAGAGCTCAGCCGTGGCTTCGTATGCGACAGGAGCAACACCAGGGAGCGCAGGGACGAGCGTGGAGCAAGCACCATCCTTTCTCTCTCTCTAAGATAGCTATTGGCAGAGGACAAGTCGATCGGTGACCTGCAGGCCTTATATATGCCTATTTATCTGTCCAGATACATCCCACGGAGCTACGACCCAACAACATTAACAGCCTTGGCCAACGACATTGGAATGCATGCGTTCATACCATGAGGATATCTGCACTTTTGTCAACTGCTCTGCCACTGTCCAGGTTCATCTGTTTCAGCCAAAGTCAAATATTCTCCCACTTGCAATCCTGTCCTGGTTTTCCAAGGATTTTCAAACAACCAATTTGTAGTTCCATATACACCTGTTTCAAAATTCCTATGGTGAAAACGTGCGTTCATACCATGCGTGCATCACCATCATGGAGAGAGCATTTTTATATGATGAAATTTCTAGCAATATATCAAATCTAAAAGCTGCCTTCACCAGCACTTCAAGAATTATGTTTTTTTTAATTATTCTTCAAGATGGAGCTTAGCATCCGTCCGGGTCAATTCAATGTAGTCCTGGTCTCAGTTTGAAAAAAACAAATGGTCATATTTCCCAGCGCTGACATGCATTTTCACACTACTAATATTATACGTGTAGGCTTCAACAACTACTTCCAGGTTACAATAACTTAGGTGGTAAGAAAATGGTTTGAGTGAATACCAGAAAATCTGGTATCCAAAAGCATGTGTTTGTTCATGACTAAACCCCATTCCCACCATATCGATTCGAAGAACCGCAAATCTGCATGCCATTTAGAGCGGTTATCTGCTGTCATACTCCACTATCCAGTACTTAAACATCCTCTTGCAAACGAAATCTCTCATCTCCATACCCCACATCTGTAAACGACAACAATGGCCTCTTTGTGTGTATTTTTTCCAGGCCTTGTTTGGTTTCTTTACCTCTTTAGCTTCTTTTGCAGCCTACCACTAGCCACCTGCAATGAAACTGAAAATGATAGACAAGCTCTCCTTTGCTTCAAGTCTCGGCTCTCGGGTCCAGCAGGAGTTTTAGCTTCATGGAGCAACGCTTCCATGGAACTCTGTGAGTGGCATGGAATCACCCGCAGCACGCTGTCTCCTCGCCGTGTGATCGCCCTGGACCTTGAATCACAAGGCATCTCAGGCTCCATACCACCTTGCATCGCCAACCTGACCTCTCTCACAAGGCTGCAGCTCTCAAACAATAGCATCCACGGAAAAATACCTTCCGAGCTCGGTGTCCTCAGCCAGCTCAGCAACCTCAACCTCAGCATGAACACTTTGGAAGGTAACATCCCATCTGAACTCTCTGCTTGTTCGCAACTCCAAATCCTGGATTTGAGGAGCAATTCCCTCCATGGAGAGATCCCCCTTAACCTAGGTCAATGCAAGAATCTTCAAGAGATTAATCTTAGCAACAACAATATAGAAGGTAGCATCCCTTCTTCTTTGGAAAATCATCCTGAGCTGCGCATACTAGTTCTTGCTAGCAACAGGCTTACTGGCAACATACCACCGTCTTTGGGCAGCAGCCCTTCTCTCACACATGTCGATCTTGGGATGAATGCTCTGACGGGCATCATCCCGGAATCCCTAGCAAAGAGTTCATCCCTTCAAGTACTTTGGCTCATGAGCAATAATCTTACTGGAGAACTACCAGATGCTCTCTTCAACACGTCATCTCTTATTGATATTATTCTCCAACAGAACAACCTTGTTGGTTCAATGCCAACTGTTACTGCCACCTCACCTCCTATTCAATACCTCGATTTGAGGAATAACTATATTTCAGGAAAAATACCTTCCTCGATAGGGAATCTTTCCTCCCTCATTGATCTTCGTCTTTCGGAGAATAGTTTATTTGGGAGCATACCGGACAGCTTAGGTCATATTGCGACACTACAGATACTAGACATGAATGTAAACAACTTATCTGGGCTAGTTCCCCCGTCTCTCTTCAATATGTCATTGCTCACATTTCTTTCCATAGGAAACAACTCTCTTGTTGGAAGCTTACCCTCCAACATTGGTTACACACTCCCAAATATTCAGGCCCTAATCCTCTCAACAAACAAGTTTGATGGCCCAATCCCAGCTTCTCTTGCCAAAGCATACAACCTTCGTATGCTTTACTTGTATAACAACAGCCTAACTGGGTCCATACCCTTCTTTGGGTCATTGCCAAACTTGGAGGAACTGGATTTGCAATACAATAAGCTAGATGCCGAAAACTGGGGATTTCTCTCTTCACTAACAAATTGTATGTGGCATCCCGCAAAACCACTACTAGAAAATCGCGTTGAATTTGCGCATTGCATCGTCATCATCATGCATTGTTTGCATAAAACTATGTTCGCGAAGCCCGTTTTGGTTTCTAAAACGCCCCGACTTTTGTTCAAACGCCAAACCCCCGGATGTTCCGGATATTTTGTTTGTCTAAAACTAGTTACAAAAGATATTTGAAAATAAATAAAATATTAAATTATTTTTTTTCGGGGCAGTCGAACGGGCCGAATGACCCGAACGACCGCCCCAGGATTTAAATCGCCCCACCTAACCAGCCCCCCTAATTCCTAGGTTCACCAAACTACCTACCCACACACCCAAGCCACCTCACCCCAGCCTATGGCAGCTTGCCACGTCATCTCTCCCCTCCCCCTTAGCCAAACAAATCCCGCCACCTAGACTAACCACATCACCCCCCCCACTCCTCTCTCCCTCTCAAACCAACCACACACGCTGCAGATCAAGACACACAACACACGCAAGACTGCAGCAGCCCGCCTCCACAGCCCCATGGCCCCCCCGGTCCCACCATCTGACCACCGGCCCCGCGCGTCCTCTTCCTCTCCCCTTCCTCCCAAGACGCCACACCTCCCCGCTCGCCTCCCTCAAATAACCACCGCGACCCCGCCGTTCTCCTTCCTCTCACTGCGCCACGCTGCGTCACCGCCAGCCTCCTCCTTCTCGGCCCTCCTGCAGCGCCGTCCCCGGACCCGCCTCGCTTCGCCCGACGCTCCCGTCGGCCGCCTCCGGATCCTCCGTCTGGCCTCCCCTGCCCGCTCCTGCGATCCTCCTCTCATGGCGCCCTCCTGCCTCGCTAGCCCTGCCCCACCCCGAGCGCCGGCCGACCTCACACCCAGCGGAAGCGGCCCGCGCCCTCCTCCTCCGCTTTCGCCAAGCGCTCGAGCCGCGGCCCGGCCCGGCGCGGCGCCCTCCAGCGCGGCTCCCGCCACGTCGCCGCCCGCTGGCCTCCGCGCTCTCCGTCGCCGGACGCCTCAGCGCCGCCAGTCCCGCGCCCGCCTCCGGCCACCGCCAGAGCGCCTCGCCCGGGCCACCTCGGCGCTGCGCCGCGTTCATTTGCCATCCAGCCGCTCGCCGGAGCTCGACGCGCCGCCAGAGCTCGCCGACCGCCGTCTCCGCTCCCCGTCGCCTCTGCGGACCGCCTCGCTGCGGCCGCTTTCCCCAGCGCCCGCCGCTGCCTGCGTTCATCTCGCCGTCCTGCGACCCCAAGCACGAGCCTGCCGAGCCGTCGCGCCCTCTCCCGGCGCCTCGCCTGCCGTCGTTGGCCGTGAGCAGACCCGACCCCGTACCTCCTCGAGCCGAGCCCATGTCCTCTCGCTGCCCCGAAGCTCGTCCGGCCGTCGCCGTGCGTGGCGCGAGACCCCTCGCCAAGGCGTCCAAGACCGCCCCTCAACAAGAACGGCCACGTGTGCAAGTGACCGCCAAGATCGACACCGAGCCAAAGTGGAGCCACAAACTCCAAGATCTTCGAGAGGGGACCGATGACCGCGGACCAAGGACGTCGTCATGGAACGCCAAGATCGACTTCTCGGGAACCCGAAGACCGGAGTCCCCAATCCCGGGGAACCGAGGACCGAACCAGGCCGAGACCTCGCTCAAGACCGAACCCCAATTGAACCTCAAGATCGACATCGGCAAACCAAGAGGAACCCCAAGATCTTCAATCGGGTCTGAGGACACCGAGACCCCGGTGCGACAAGTACTTCACCCCGAATGCCAAGACCGACCCGACACGAGGACCCGACAAGTTCGACACCGGTCAGGGCGAGTCCGATGCCCCGACGCCAGATCAAGTACGCCCTCCCGGAACGCCAAGGTCCCTGCGAGAGACGACAAGACCGACAACCGGACCCGCAGACCCCGGATGCGCCAAGACCTACCCCGTTATCCTAGAACGATCCCGGAGACCGAGAACGCTTCCGTCGAACCCTGAACCCTGAGACCGACCCCGACCCCGAAAACCCAAGTTCGTCGAGACCCCCTAATGTGTGACCCCTTTCCGAGCCCTATTTTATAATATAATAACAACTGGTTGCATATTAATTTGTCATCCTTGCATGCATACTTGTCTGTGGTTTGGGGGCCTTATGCCGATTCACCTAATAATTAAATATGGGGCCCATATGCGGGCAAATCTAGCCCCATATTGGCCTCATTTAAATTGGTGTAGCGAACCCGGTACTATCTTCTGCCATGTTAAACAACATTTAACTTGCGGGGTTATAAACAACTTGAACCATCTAACTAATTGTCGGGACCCCGGTTCCACTTAATATGACCTAATTGCATCGCACCTTTGCCATGTCATCCATCATGCATGCATCATGCCGAGCTTCTGCCGTTGTATTAAATATCGCATCTGGTGTTTCTTCTAGTGTTTTGGTTCTTCGCGGATAAGGCCGTTGAGTTGGTGTGAGCTTCGCCTCGATCTTCGGTTGAACCTTCGACATGTTTTCAGGCGAGCATCTCCCCCTTTTTCTACCTATCTTACTTTTATAGTATTTATTCCCCTCCTGTTGATCTATTGCTATCTGTGTTGCGATGCTTTAGTTTCCGCACCTGTGATATACCGTGCAGCCCTATATTGCCTTGGACACATCCTATTACCTGTTGTTTGGTAGATAGTTGGACTCGCGCGTCGTAGTCGCTTGCTCAAGTGTTGTTGCGTGTTGTCAAGTGCCACAGTTGTTGATGAATTGCCGCATGTTGACGTTGGAGATGATCACGGCTTTAATTATTGTTTCACTTTAATTCCTGTTTAACAACTAAAATTGAATTAAGCAGAGGCATCGGTGGGTGATAGGTAAGATTTGGTTTCCGACCGCCCACTTGTGTCCCGTAGGCCCCGAGTTCTTGACACCTGTTCCGAGATCGAGCGCGCTAACCACAAAGGAGATATGGGCCCCATTGATTATTACCGATTTCAAAGTATTGTCTGGGGCCACAACTAGTTTGAGGTGTTTTACTATCATGTACTTATGCCATGCTACTTATGTATTTACGTTTGCGAGGAGCACACTGCATGCTTAGGACGGGACACGTTGCGGTGTCGGCGGTCCCGTTTGGGGATTTGTCGCCACGCCGTCCACCCAAACCCTAAGTCCGTCTCGAGACCGGCCGACTCCGTTGGGTGTCGACTTGGTAGGGTGGCCCCATGTACTTGCTTTGGATCTGGGAACGTCGTGACTTAGGCCCCGACATACCGATGGGTGTATGTTAACCGATCGGCAAAAGGGTCAAGTGCTGTGGATACTTTGGTGCACCGCAGGTTTAATCTTTTCGGAAGCCGTGTCCGCGGTTATGGACGACTTGGAGCACAGGTCTCGATCATAGACAACTATAACTAAAGTTTATTGTTATAAAGTGACTTGTATCCGATATGACTAGTAATCGCTTCACCACAACGGAATGGCTAAGTAAAAGTAACAACAACCGCTGGGTTTTGGGGTTATCTCATGCTAATCAGATTCGACTAGTAAGTGTTGCAACTACAACGGAATGGTTAACTAAACGCCCTTGTTTATTTTATCAGGATGATTATCTATACCTGACTAGTAATTACTGTAACGATAACCGAATAAATAAAACTGCCAACTGTGTGAGTTCCTCGGTTGACTTCCTCGTTTGGTCTCGAGGGGGAAACACCAGGATGGGTTTGTTTGGTGGTAGTATCAGGTTGGCTCCGAATAGGTCCTTCTTACCCTCTCTGATTCCGCCAGATGTATCGAGTCTCTATAGGTTGTATAGTGCATGCTGCCGCTGCCGCTTCAGTCCACCATACCTATGTAGGCGAGGACCGCCGAATTCTAGCCTCGCCGTAATCTTGGCCTCGATCGACGCTCCTTCTTTTTCCTTTGCCCTTCGTCGGCACCCCTTTTGTTTTAAGCAGGTTTGAGATCGACGACGTTAGCAGGGTTACCCTTCCGGCTTGGCCCGGGGTTATGGACGCCATTGGTTATTCTTCGTGGCTCTTAGCCCCATTTGCATCTTGTCCGTAGTCGGACGCCCCATCGCTTTTCAAGGTGATTTGGATCTTTGTACCGTATATTTGTATTCTTGACTCTTTGAGTCATTGTATATATATATCTGTTCTGTGGGTCCCATCGAGGACTGTTGTGTAATGTTATTACTTTGCTTTCCACCCGCACGAAAGTGCCTGGTGGGCACCTTCGAATCGTTTCTATGCGGGTTTGGCGGGTTTCGCTAAAACTTGCATAGGGCCGATTGTGAGGGTGTTACATTGTACTAGGTTGACTGATCTGATACTTGCTGGGAATAACCTCCAAGGGAATTTACCAAGTTCTATCGGCAAACTTTCCGATAGTCTTGAATTGTTATGGCTAAGGGAAAACAAAATTTCTGGGCCTATACCACAGGAAATTGGCAATCTTAAGAGCCTCAAGAGTCTATACATGGATTACAATCAGATCACTGGTAATATACCACCAACAATTGGGAATTTGGACAGATTGGTCTATCTTTCCTTTGCACAAAACAGACTTTCAGGGCAAATCCCAGATACTGTAGGCAATCTAGTTCAGCTAAGTTATTTGCATTTGGATGGGAACAACATCAGTGGCAGTATACCTGCAAATATAGGACGCTGTGATCAACTCCAAATACTGAACCTTGCTCACAACACATTAGATGGCAGTATACCAAGTAAAATCTTCCAAATTTCTTCGCTTTCTCAAGAGTTGGACTTGTCACACAATTACTTGTCTGGAGCAGTGCCAGTGGAAGTAGGTAGTCTCATTAATCTGAACAAATTGAGCATGTCAAATAACAGGCTGTCTGGAAACATCCCATCCACTCTTGGCCAGTGTGCGGTTCTAGAGTATCTTGAGATGCAACACAACTTCATTGTCAGAAGCATTCCACAGACTTTTGCCAACTTAGTCAGCATAAAAAAGATTGATATTTCTCACAACAACTTGTCCGGAAAAATTCCAGAGTTCTTCACATCCTTGAGTACCCTGCAAGTTCTCAATTTGTCCTTCAACAATTTTGATGGAGCAGTTCCGAGAGGTGGTGTTTTTGACAATGCTGGTGCGGTTTCACTCGAAGGAAATGGCGATTTGTGCACTACTAAAATTCAAACAGAAGGTATACTTTTTTGTTCCACGCCAGTTGGTAGGAAAGAGAAACACAAATCGCTGGCTCTGGTCCTAGGGATAGTAATACCAACTGTTGTTCTTGGTATATTAGTTTTGTTGTGTGTTGCAATAATTTATGGGAGGAAGCGAATGCAAGAAAAACCACATTTGCAAGAAACCAGCGAGCACATGAAGAAGATATCATATGAAGACATTGTGAGGGCAACAGATAGGTTCTCTTCATTAAACCTAATTGGATCAGGATCATTCGGAGTGGTTTATAAGGGCAGTTTGAGCCGTCAGGAAGATCAAGTTGCCATCAAGATTTTCAACCTTGACATTTATGGAGCAGATAGGAGCTTTATTGCAGAGTGTGAAGCCCTACGGAATGCCCGTCACAGAAATCTTGTAAAAATCATTACTTCATGCTCTTCTATGGATTCCACAGGGAAAGATTTCAAGGCCCTGGTGTTCCAATACATGCCAAACGGGAATCTAGAAATGTGGCTACATCCCAAAGACACTGAACATGGTAAAAGATATACTCTGACTTTAAGTCGAAGGATCAAAATCAGTTTGGATGTGGCGTTTGGTCTGGATTATCTACATAACCAGTGTGCATCTCCACTAATACACTGTGACCTGAAGCCAAGCAATATTCTTTTGGATCTTGACATGACTGCGTATGTCACTGACTTTGGCCTGGCAAGGTTTATGCTCACCACATCGAACGCACATCAAGACCGTTCAGCAAGTTTGGCCTGCCTGAAAGGATCCATCGGGTACATCCCACCAGGTGAGATTAAGCATATGTGTGGTATTACAACTACTTATGTCTGATTCTTTACAAACCTGTAATAATGTTGCGGATTCTCTAACCATGTCTGTAAATAAATGTAAATTGCAGAGTATGGCATGAGCAAGGAGATATCAACCAAGGGCGACGTCTACAGCTTCGGAGTGCTTCTGCTACAAATGATGACAGGGTGCAGTCCAACAGATGAAAAATTCAGTGACGGCGGAAGCCTTCGTGAAGTTGTTGATAGAGCATTTCCAGATGGTCTTCATGAGGTTGTCGACTCAACAATGCTACGAGAGGACAGCAACACAGCCGAACTGATGAGGAACTGTGTGGTTCCGCTGGTTAGAGTAGGCCTCTCCTGCTCTAAAGCGTCTCCCAGAGAGCGGCCCGACATGGGACGAGTTTCAACCGAGATCCTTAGGATCATGCATGCGGCCTCACACATGGGTGTGGTGTGAGGCAGGGATTCGGCAGGATGGTGTAGGTAGCAACAGAAGTTCATGTTGTATATATAGAAGAACAGCAAAATGTACTACTATCTCATGGCTTTTCCTTTTTGTATTAAGTTGCAGATAATAGTATGTCGTGTCAATTTCCTCTTACATTTTACAAGCGATCAGTATTTTCTACAAGCGCAATCAGTATTTTTTTACAAGCGATGGGCCGTTTTAGGAGATTCTTAAACAACCGTGTTTTGAAAGATATTTATCTCCGCGGCAGGAGGTATACTTGGTATAATGAGTGGGAGACCCCACTCTAGTTAGACTTGACAGGGCGTTCTGCACGACAGACTAGGAGGAGATGCATAGCAACTGCTCTCTGCGCTACCTTTCGATGGTTATCTCTGACCACTATCCCTTGCTCCTGGACTGTCCACCGGTGGCTGCCGGGAGGGGATGGTTCCAGTTCAAGCAATTTTGGCTGAAGTTGGATGGCTTCGATGAGTTTGTGGCGTCTGCTTGGGCGACCATTGATGGAGATCCTAACCCCTTCCGACAACTTGTTGCCAAGCTCAAGCGCACCGCCCGTCAGCTGATGAGCTAGGCTGACAAGAAGGTTGGGTCGGTTAAACTGCAGCTTATGACAGCGTGGGTAATCGTCTATTGCCTTTATGTAGCAGTGGAGTCTAGGCAACTTTCACCAGATGAGCGCACTCTTCATGCAATGCTGAAGTGTACCTACCTTGGGCTCGCATCACTGGAGCGCATGATGGCGCAACAGAGAGCTAAGATTAAGTGGCTGAGTGAGGGTGATGCCAACACAACCTTCTTTCACCAGCACACATCTTACTGCCGGCAAAAGAACAAGATTCGTAGTCTGCAGGGGTCGATGGCATGGTCATAGTGGACCATGCTGCCATGGCTCAGGCATCATATAATCACTTCCACAATCTGCTAGGCACGGATGTGGCAAGCCAGTTCTCGTTGGATCTGGACTTTCTGAGTTCCATCTTTGAAGGCTTGTCAGACATAGATGCCTCCTTCTCCAAGGAGGAGGTGTGGGAGGTGATCAAGCGACTGCCTCATGACAAGGCGCCAGGACCGGATGGATTCACGGCTGAATTCTTACAGAGCTGCTAGGGAATGGTGAAAGCAGATTTCATGGCTGCTTCGTCAAGTTGTACTCCATGAATGGACGCGGTTTCCAGGGCATCAACCAGGATCTGGTTATACTACTACCCAAACATAGCGATGCAGCCGCTCTCGGTGACTATAGGCCGATTAGCCTTATCCACATCTTTGCCAAGCTTGGGGACCTGGGGTTAAGGTGTTGGCTTCGAGGCTAGCTCCAATGTTAGGAGCCCTAGTTGGCCTGAACCAGTGCGCCTTCATCCAGAAGCGTTGGATACATGATAATTTCATGTTGGTTCAGCAGACAGCACACCTACTCCATAGGCTGAAGGAGCCGCGGGTCATGCTAAAGTTAGACATAGCTAAGGCCTTTGACTCCATCTCGTAAGCATTGTTGTTTGAGGTGCCGCGGAAGATAGGATTTGCCCCTAGATTTCGCGAGCTGGTTGCCATCCTCCTCTCGACGGCGAGCACCCGGGTGATGCTCAATGACGAGCCATGACCCCCGATCTGGCATCGACGGGGCCTGAGACAGGGTGACCCACTATCATCGATGTTGTTCGTGCTATTCTTTAACACACTCCACAGGGTGATGGCTAAGGCCTTGGAGTTTGGGATAGCTGAGACCCATTGCATCTCGCGAGTTGGTGACAATGGTCTCCCTTTACGCGGATGACGTCATGATCTTTTGCCATCCAGATAAGACAGAGTTGCGCATGGTGCGCACACTCATGGCACTCTTTGGGAAGGCATCAAGACTTCACACCAACTACGCCAAATGCTTGGGTCTCCCCGATCACTTGCTCTGGCGAGGTTGCCCTGCAGGCGGAACCCTTCCCTGTCAGATACCTGAGGATTGCTCTGTCGCTTCGATCGGCTGTCAGCGGCAGCCCTTCATCCCCTGTTGGATAGTATCACGAACAGGTTGCCGACTTGGAGAGCCACCATGATGACGAAGTCCAGGCACCTTGCACTTGTCAAATCAGTGCTTATGGCGATCCCCCTTCACCAGATTATCGTGTTGGGGTCAACGGACAGACGCTCAAGCAGATCCAAGAGGATAGCGAGCAGATTCCTCTGGGCCGGGTGGGCGGAGGCCAATGGTGGTCATTGTCACGTCAACTTGGCGAGGGTGAGAAGGCCGAACTGCTACGGTGGCTTGGGGGTCCCTGATCTTGTCCGCATTGTGGTCAGTCTTCGGACTCGCTGGATCTAGAGGATGCTCACCGACCCGTTGTGACCTTGGCGCGGGTGTTCGACGCTTCCACTATGATGACAATGGGCGATGGAGCTACGACACTATTCTGGCTGGACCATTGGCTCAATGGGAGGACCATTGGAGAGACAGCGCCGGAACTTTTCGTGTTAATCCCCAAACATGTTAGGAAGACGTATTGTGAGAGGAGTCAGTTGGATTGCTGATATTCAGGGTGCGCTAAGTCTTCTTGTCCTATGGCAGTATGTTCAGCTCTGGATTAGGGTGCATGACTTCAGGCTGCCGAACATGCTGGATACCCTTCTCTGGTAGTGGACGTCGTACTCTACCAAGTCTTGCTACGAGTTCCTCCTCCCCCCCCCCCCTCCCCTCTCCCCTGAGTCAAGTTCTTCGTGTGGCTTGCTTGCCAAGACCGTGTTGTTGGATTACTGGGCAGCTTGTGAGACGGGGACTAGCCCACCCTCGGCCAAAACCATGACTCACCTCTTGCTAGGTTGCCCCTTCTCCAAGGCAATCTGGCACGAGGTGCTTTCCTTGATTTGATCCACGGTTACACCTCCAGATAGAGAAGCATACTTCATGGCTTCGTGGTTATAGGATTTGTCATCTACATCCCAAGCTATGCGCAAGGGGACGTCCTCACTTATCATGCCGACGGTTTGGTGGATTTGGAAGCAGCGTAACACGATCGTTTTCGACAATGCGTCACCTAACATGAGCAACCTTCTTGGCACGATTCGATGGGAAGCTCGATCTTTGACTGCAATTGGCCTCTGTGCCTTGATCCCACGGCCTCGTAGATCTAGTGGAT
The DNA here is from genome assembly GCA_030063025.1 of Avena longiglumis. Lineage (NCBI taxonomy): Eukaryota > Viridiplantae > Streptophyta > Magnoliopsida > Poales > Poaceae > Avena > Avena longiglumis. Next base: position 504,555,896 of record CP125977.1, read on the forward strand.
TGAGTTGTATGGGATATCAGCTCGTCTGAGCTTCTGTATGTTTTGTACAAAACTCTCTTTTTCCTATCAATGAATGAGGAAATTGCATGTATAAGTGAATCTTGGAGCAAAAGTTGCACAAACCAGTGACTTCAAAAGTTTGTTACACAAACCAGTGACTCTACAAGTAATTGTTTGCAGGAGCTCTAATGACTTGATTAAGGTGTAACAACCTGTAGAATATTTTTAGCCATTAGATCTAAAATTTATAGATTTTAAATTTTAACCATGAGATTTATTTAACAAATATGAAATAATTTCATGGTTAAGATTTAAAGGGGTTAAAACTGTAAAATTCTGGCGACAATTCAGTTTCGCGAGTGGATGATCGAGCTAGCCGAGCCTGTAAAACGACCCGGCATGTATATCTTTTTATGGTGGCCTGAGAACCGGATCCCGCGTCCGGTACTAGTAGCACTTCGATTGGCAGTTACAAGGCGAAACCTTTACTTTCACCACCGCTACGTCCGCCAGCCATACCTTGTGCCTCCAGCCGCAAAATTTGCACATCCTAGGCAAAATTGGCCGTCCGTGCCAGGCTCCAGTGTTGCGGCCACACAACGGCCAGGACAAGCAGGCGCGGCGAGCTCCGTCGTGTGGCCAGGGCGGTCAGACCAGGGCGAGTGGACGGAGCGAACCCACGCGGGGATGGCCTAGGCGCGTCCAGGCCAGAGGACGGTGCGGGGCGGCCCAGCTAGAGGCGAGCAGACGGCGTGGGCGGCGGGCCAGGCGGCGGATGGCATGGTGCGGGGCGTGGCCGGGCGACACAGCGCAGCCAGGCGATGGGCGGCACGGGGCTGGGCGGCGGACGTGGGCGATGGGGCCGAGCGCCAGGCCGGACATCAGATACAGTTCCGATTTACAGGGTCCATTCTTTTCGGCTAAGTTTTAGATTGTATAATAGGTTTTTCGTGGACTATAAACACGATTTACGGTTTATATATATTACAGTCACGGTTAGAGATGCTCTTACACGTTAATCAACTCATTAGGCCCTCCACAACGTGTGAAAAAATCGGTGCCCAAACCACTTTTCAGCAATTAGGCATCGGTGCCCTCCATTGCACAGCCGGTGCCCCAACAAAATTTCAGGGAACCAGAGCACCTACTTGCTCCGATGCCCACTTCATCTCACGCAATAAATAAAGTATATTATTTTCAACCACGAATCCATCTAGCACTCGAGGGAAGGGAACACTGAAACACTGCAAGTTGGCTTGGTCAAATATTTTTTATCTATGTGTGGATCCTATCCCTTTTTTCTCTGGCACCGCAACGTTGTGAGGCCGGTGCCTAGATTATTTTCAGAACATCGCTGACACACTGTCCCACTTTTTCGGATTCTGGCATCGTTCACGTTGTGGAAGGCCTAAGAGCTCTCTGCAAACGATACTTGTGAAGGGAGTTGCTGATTTGTGCAACAAAACTTTGAAGTCACTGGTTTGTGCAACGTTGCCCCCAAGATTTACTGGTACGTGCAATTTCCTCTCAATGAATCGAAATGCAAGGTTTTTGCGTTTAAAAAAAATTCGGTGCCCAATCAGATTTAGTTAGATGCTTCATAAGCTGGACTTTTCTTTCGAATGGTGAAGCTGCTGAACCCTAAAATCTGAACATGAAAAACTCCCGAAACAAGCTAGAACGGGGTTGAGACCGCCCTCGCCCAATCCAATCTGCGGAGAAGAACCGCCTGGATCAAGGATATAGTAGAATGGAAGACGCGTGTACCTGGTCGCTGCAGAACCCTGGTTGCGCCGCCCCTTCATCCCGAACGCCGCCGCCGGCGCCTCCCGTGTGGCCATCTATTCTCCATGCCAGCGTACGCGTAGGGGTGCCGCGCGAGGGCTGAGCAGAGCACGCGCCGCGTCCCGCACGGAGGCACCAAGAATCGTAGGAAAACCGGAGATCCCGCATTAACTGCGCCTAGCTGAAGTCGGATTCACAGCTAGGTAGCCAGCGCCTTCCTTTTTTGGCTAATCACGGTCTTAGTGACGTGGAACTAAAGCGTGGAGCCTGCAGCAGCACCGTCATCATCATTTGTTTAGAGCTAAGCTGGACTACTGTCAGATTACGGCGCGCATAATAGGCCTACTGGCCTAGCACCTAGCAGCAGCAGCTATGGCGCGCCGCCGCGTCCGGGAGGGACGGGGCACGAGTCCGCGTCCACCTCCGGCTCCCGCGCGCCTACATAAACCCCACCTGCCGCCTCGCCGGAGAGCCGCAACAAGCTAGCTAGCGCGATCTCAATCAATCTGATCCAATCCAAGGAGCACCAGAGGAAGAAGAAGCACGCGCCAGGCAGCAATGGGGCGTAGCAAGATCGCCAAGAGGTTCGTCGAGAACGCGCGGGCGCGCGCCACGAGGTACGCCAAGAGGACCCAGGGGCTCCAGAAGCAGGCGTCCGAGCTGTCCGTGCTCTGCGGCGTCCCCGTCGCGCTCGTCTGCGCCCCCGGCGCCGGCAGCGCGGGAGCCCGGCTCGTGTGGGAGTCGGAGGTGGGCGTCCTCGATAGGTACCGCGCAGCCGCCATCCCGCCGGAGACGCGCGCGGGGCACACGCACCGGAGTTACCTCGAGACGGAGCTGGGCAAGGAGAGGGCGAAGCTCGCCAGGGCGCGGCCCGCCGCGCTCGCGGACTGGGACCCGGCGCTCAACGACATGACGCTCGGCGAGGCGCGGGAGGTGCTCGACGCCATCGACGCCGCGCTGCGCGCCGCGGGCGACAGGATGCAGGCTCTGGGCTTGCCCGCCGACGGCCGGCTCGATCAGCAGCTCGCGCTCGCAAAAGATGACGATGCTTCCGACGACGGCGCCGTCGCGCCGCAGCAGCTGGGGCTGGATGACATGGACATGGGCACCGGCTTCCAGCTGCAGATGATGCCGTACCACGGCGGGAGCAACGACCACGGCTTCGATGGCCTACCCGAGCAATTCCTGATGCAACCAGAGTACGCTGGCAGCTACGACTTGGGCGCCATCGACGAGACGCAGCCACCAGCGGGCTACGGCGGCAATGCTGATTGCCGGTGGCCCGATCTGACCATGTACTACACCGCCGATGCGTCGTGGGACGCGGCCATGCCAACTGGGTACTACCCCGACTTCGCCGACGCCGCTGAGGACGTCACCGGCGGAGACTACGCCAACACGCTGCCGATCGAGTACCCCATGTGCATGGATGAGAACTTCGCTTACCTCGACGACATGGACAACAGCTACGCGGCGCACTGGCAGACGGAGGAGTTCCAGCGCTCCGACACCGGCACCGGCCATTACCAGTGCTCTGATCCTGAGACATACTGCTCCGGCCAAGTTTTCAATTATTGCTACTAGGCCTCTGTCTGTGACCAACGTCGTCACCCCTGCTCGTCACTCGTCAGCCAGTTCTGTCGTCCTGGAAGGCGGCGTCACAACAGGAAGAAAGATCTTGTTAGTAGGCGCAATGGTAGTACTACTAGAGAGATGAGGACCTGCTTCGTAATTTTGTAGCTAGAAACATCTTTTTTTTTTCACGCATATGAAGTTAGTTTTGGGGATTTATGTTCAAAAAAGGTTAGTTTTGAGGATATATATGATTTAGCTGTATTGCATCCATCGATTTTTATGAATGTTTCGTAACATTATACCATGAATTCTTGTTGGAATATATACATGTAGGCCTAGTTTGACAACAAAGTTTTTCTAAAACTGAAGTATTACAAAATCATAGTATCTAACTGCCTTGACAAGCAATACTTCAGTTTCAGAAAAAAAGATCTGGAGTTGTTTTTCCAATACTTCAAATAAAATAGCATTTTTTGAGAGATATTGAAGTATGGACCAGTCTAGCGGGCGCTCGGGTGCTGGATTGACGTTCCGATCATTTCAGATTGCAAAGTTTTTTTTTTCCGTTGACCAAATGAAAATGAAGAGAAATCCAAACCAACAAGCTCACTTGGTCCATTAATTACCAACTCTTTCAGATGCATGCAAATAGGATGTCGTCATGCAATTGATTTTCTTTTTAGAAATTTCAAGCACAATAACTTTTGAACCTTGCATCGAAATTATGATCCGTTTTTATTTTTGATACCCTTGCGACAAGATCTTCAAAACTAGACCTGGTTTGCCTATGTTTCGACAAACTTTTTTAATAAGCAACTTTTGTGCACGGCAAAGCAACTTTTGTGCACGAGACAACTTCGCGATAAAAACAACTTTGGTGTCCAGCGAAGCAACTTTGTTGTCCGACATAGCAAGTTTGTTGCTGACTAGGCAGATTTGGTGCCCGGGGAAGCAACTTTGGTAACGACTAGACAACTTTTGTATGCGGCGAAACAACTTTGGTATCGACGAATTAATTAGTGTCTCACATAGCAACTTTGGTGTTGACCAAACAACTTTGGTGTTAGACCAAACAACTTTGGTATGCGGCAAAGCAACTTTAGTGCGCAAAAAATGATGCCTTCTTCGGGTGCCCTACTGAGCAACTTTGGTGTCTGATGAGGCAACTTCAAAGCCCGACAAAGCAACTTGTTCCCTATTGAGCAACTTCGGGCTTCGAAGTTGCCTCAGCGGGCAGCGGCTTACCCGAAGAAGGGACATCCCCACCCACTGAAGGGTTTCGCAGCATAGTAAATCAAAATTTTCTACGGATGCGAACGGGAAAAGCCAAGATCTAATCTAGGAGATGCAAACAACGAGAGGGATAGATGAGATCTTCATACCCTTGAAGCAATCAAGACTGGAACGCTCAACTAACGTGGTTGATGTAGTCGTACTAGCCTTCTCCTCCTCGCGATCCGATCCGATCCAACCCCGCAAGTGGCGACGCCTCCGAGAGATGCACACGTACGGCACCTCGACATCTCCTCCTTCCTCGGTCCAGCAAGTGGGGTGGAGAGATAGATTGGATCTACAACACGACGGCGTGGTGCAAAGGTGGAGAGTTTCATGGCAGGCTTCGCCACGCTGCAATCGGGAGAGAGAGATCTAGAGGCAGCAGGCGGCTAGGGTTCAAGGAGGGTGGAGGAGGCTGCGCCTGCCTCTATATATAGGGGCTGGCCATTGGCCCTCCTCCAAGCCCTAGGGCGGCCCCAAGGGTTGGAGTGGGGCAAGTTTTCCTCCTTCTAGAAGGTTTCCTAGGGTTTCCCTAGGGTTTGGCCACTGGGCCTATGGGGCCTTGTGCCCCTAGCCCAATCGGCCAGGCACTCCTCGTGAGGCCCACGCACCCTCCGACAAGTGGGGCCACGTTGGTCCCACTGAAGCTTCAAGAACCTTCCGGTATAATACAGAACATTCTGAAACGATTCCGAAACCCAAAAACTGCTTTCCTTTATATGAATCTTATTCTCTGGACCATTCCGGAACCTCTCGTGATGTCCTGGATCTCATCCGAGACTCCAAACAAAAACTCATAAACCAATTATCCATTATATCCTAGCGTCGAGGCACGTTAAGTGTGTGACCCTACGGGTTCGAGAATATGCAGACATGATCTTCTATCAATAATCAACAGCGGGGTCTGGAAACCCATATTGACTCCCACATATTCATCGATGATTATATCGGATAAACCACGATGCCAGGATTCAATTAATCCCATATTTATATTCCCTTCGTCACGTGATATTTTACTTGCCCGATATTCGATCGTTGGTATCGGCATACCTAGTTCAATCTCGTTCACAACAAGTACCTTACTCGTTCCGTAATCCGATATCACTTTGTGATTAACTCCTTAACCACGTGCTTGCAAGCGGTGTTGATATCGATTACCGAGTGGGTCCGAAGTATATCTCTCTGACTTGGGAGGGACAAATCCCATCTCGATACATACAACCCAATAGGTACTTTCCGATCACCTGAGAGACACCTTTATGATCACCCTCTCATAGGATGACGTTTGATGACCTCAAAGCTTTTTTACGATACCAGAGAGTTGCATTATCTCATGGTCTAAGGAATACAATATTTGACATAAGAAAAAGCTTCGCAAAGATGAACACGATGACACGATCTAATTGCTCTGCTTGATTTGGGTCTGTCCATCATATCATTCTCCCAACGACATGATCTCATTATTAATTGACAACTCATGTCTATGGTTAGGAAACCTTAACCATCATTAATGAATGAGCTAGTCCATAGAGGCGTACTAGGGACATGGTGTTGTTCGTAAACCACACAAGTATCAAAGTTTCCTCTTAATACAATTCTAGCATGGAATATAAACTTTATCATGAACAAGAATTATAATAATAACATCTTTATTATTGCCTCTAGGGCATAATTCCAACAGTATCCCACTTGCACTAGAGTCAATAATCTAGTTTACATTTGGCAACAATCTAACACCCATGGCACTAAGGTGCTGATCATGTTTTGCTCGTGGAAGAGGTTTAGTCAATGGATCTACGACATTCAGATCTGTATGTACTTTGCTAATCTTCAGATCTCCATATGTTATATAATCTCGAATTATATGAAACTTGCGGTTGATGTGCTTGGTCTTTGTATGATATCTTGGTTTCTTAGCTAGTGCTATGGCGCCAGTGTTGTCACACAATATCTCCAGTGGGTCCAAGGTACTTGGAACCACACCAAGCTCAGTGATGAAGTTCCTGATCCAAACTCCTTCACTTGACGCTTCTGCAGCAGCCATGTATTCCGCTTCTACTGTAGATCACGCGATCACGCTTTGCTTGTAGCTTCTCCAGCTCACAGCTCCTCCATTTAAAATATAAACGTATCCTGTCTGAGATTTAGAATCATCCTTGTCGGTGTCGAAACTAGCGTCGACGTAACCTTTTACGATGAGTTGTTCATCACCTCCATAGACTAAGAACATTTCTTTAGTCTTATTTAAATACTTTAGGATGTTCTTCACTGCTGTCCAGTGTTCCATTCCTGGATCACTTTGGTATCTGCTCGTCAAACTAAGAGCATTGGACACAACCGGTCTAGTACACAGCATGACATACATGATAGAACCTATGGCCGAGGCATAAGGCACTTTGCTCATAGCTTCTCTATCGCCATCAGAATGGACACTGAGCCTTGCTCAATATCTTACCTGACAACATAGACACTGAACCTTTCTTTGCCTTATCCATTCCGAACTTTTTCAGAACTTTGTCTAGGTATGTACTTTGGCTTAAAGCTATCAGGCATCTTTTTCTATCTCTTAGATTTTGATGCCCAATATATAAGAAGCTTCCCCTAGGTCTTTCATTGAAAAACATTTGTTCAAATAACTCTTCACATCGTTAAGCATGTCAATGTCATTTCCAATAATCAATATGTCATCCATATATAGTACCAAAAATGTCACTGAGCTCCCACTCACTTTCTTGTAGATACAAGCTTCGTAGCAATTTGGAACAAATTCAAAGCTCTTGATCACTTGATCAAAACGAAGGTTCCAACTCCGAGATGCTTGCTTCAGTCCATAAATGGAACGCCGAAGTTTGCACACCTTATCAGCATCGTTAGGGTCGACAAAACCTTCGGGTTGCATCATATACAACTCTTCATCAATGTTGCCATTGAGGAACGCAGTCTTGACATCCATCTGCCATATTTCATAATCATGAAACGCAACAATTGCTAATAAAATCCGAATGGAATTAAACATCGCTACGGGAGAGAATTAAACATCGCTACCCGAAACACCACAACTTAGGTGTCGTCTCAACGGATTTAGATGGTGCCCTATTTAAAGTGAATACAGCGGTTTCTAATGCATAACTCCAAAATGATAACGGCAAATCTGTAAGAGACATCATTGATTGCACCATATCTAATAGAGTTTGATTCCAGCGTTCAGACACACCATTACGCTGTGGTGTTTCGGGTGGCGTGAGTTGCGAAACGATTCAGCTTGCTTTAAGATGCGTAAGAAAATCATAACTCAAATATTCACCTCCATGATCGGATCGTAGAAATTTAATTTCCTGTTACGATGGTTTTCCACTTCGTTCTGAAATTCTTTGAACTTTTCAAATGTTTCAGATTTATGTTTCATTAAATAGATATACCCATATCTACTTAAGTCATCAGTGAAAGTGAGAAAATAGCGATAACCACCGCGCGTCGAAACACTCATTGGTCCGCATACATCGGTATGTATGATTTCCAACAAGTCCGTTGCTCGCTCCATTATTCCGGAGAACGGGGTTTTGATCATCTTGCCCATGAGGCATGGTTCGCACGTGTCAAATGATTCAAAATCAAGAGACTCCAAAAGTCCATCAGAATGGAGTTTCTTCATGCGTTTTACACCAATATGACCTAGACGGCGATTGCCAAATAAGTCGTATTATCACTATCTACCTTGCATCTCTTAGCCTCAATGTTATGGATGTGTGTTTCATTGCTTTCGAGATTCAGAAGAAATAAACCATTCACAGCAGGTGCATGACCATAAAAGATGTTACTCATATAAATAGAACAACCATTATTCTCTGATTTAAATGAATAACCGTCTTGCAATAAACATGATCCAGATATGATGTTCATGCTCAACGCAAGCACATAATAACATTTATTGAGGTTTAAAACTAATCCCAAGGTAAAACTAAGAGAGCGTGCCGACGGCCATCACATCAAATCTTGATCCGTCGCCAACGCGCATCGTCACCTCATCCCTCGCTAGCCGCCGTCTATTTCGTAGCTCCTGTTTCGAGTTACAAATATTAGCAACTGAACCAGTATAAAATACCCAGGCACTACAACGAGGGATAGTAAGGAAAACATCAATAACATGTATATCAAATATACCTTTGATGGTGCCAGCCTTCTTGTCCGCTAAGTATTTTGGACAGTTGCGCTTCCAGTGACCCTTGTCCTTGCAATAGAAGCACTTTCGATTATGCTTAGGTCCGACTTGAGCTTCTTCTCGCAGGGCAACGCGCTGTCACGCCTTTCTTGAAGGCCTTCTTTGCACCCTTACCTTTCTTAAAGCTGGGGGGATTGTTGACCATCAACACATGATTATCTTTCTTGATGTCCACCTCCGCAGCTTTCAGCTTAGCGAAGAGCTCGGTGATCATATCAGTAGAACCAATCTGATTATGAGTAACTACAAAACCTTTGTAGCTAGGAGGGAGTGATTGCAGAACTCTGTCAATCTTGAGATCCTTTGGAATCTTGCAGTCCAGTTGCTCAACGCGTTGTGTGTAGCCCGACATCTTAATGGCGTGCTCACTAACGGAACTCCCTTCCTCCATCTTGCAGTTGAAGAATTTCTCAGAGATCTCATATCTCTCGAGCAGTCTGATGCGAAACATGGTTTTCAGTTCCTCAAGAATCTCAAAGGGGTCGGCGAACTCCTCAAAACGATTTTGAAGGTCCAATTCCATAGCAAACAACATGGTGCTCTTAATCACACCATAATCATATTTGCGCGACTGATAAACAGCTTTCTCATCAGCCGACGCATCTACAGCAGGGGCGTCACCTAGCGCAAGAATGATTCTCAGATTGCGGAACTAGTTGGTGAAGTTAGACCCATTGTTCTTAAGATTTTCTTTCTTAGCAAAAACGTTGAAGTTGAAGTTGGACTTAGCCATTTGATCTACAAAATTTGCAAGTACAATTTAGACTATGTTCATGATAACTAGTTCAACTTAATCAAATTACTAGATGAACTCCCACTAAATTCAACATCCCTCAAGTTGTTTAGTGAACATGGTCCAAATTCACCACACCTAATCCGATCTTCACGAGAAGAGATGTGGTTTCAATGGTGGACAACAAAGTGTCGATCATATCATTCATATGACTCATGCTTAACCTTTCGGTTCGTGTGTTCCGAGGCCATGTTTGTACATGCTAGGCTCGTCAAGTCAAACCCAAGTATTTTCACGTGTGCAAAACTGGCTTGCACTCGTTGTATGTGAACGTAGAGTTTATAGCACCCGATCATCACGTGATGTTTGAACACGACGAACTTTCGCAACGGTGCATACATGGGGAGAACACAGTTTTATCTTGATCTTTAAGTGAGGAATCATCTTATAATGCTATCGTCGCGATCTAAGCATAATAAGATACATAAACGGATAAACATCACATGCATATAATTTTATGTGACATGGTATAGCCAATCTCCACGCAATGATCTCCATCTTGTGCGTGCCAGCATGATCTCCATCACTCCACCATGATTGCCTCCACCACGAAATAGCAACTACAACTATTGCTAACTACTTAGCGATAAAGTAAAGCTATTACATGGCGTATAAGAAGTTGACACACAGGTCATACACAATTATAAAGACAACCATATGGCTCCTGCCGGTTGTGTACTCATCGACATGCAAGTCGTGAAACATTACAAAACATGATCATTGATTACAACATACACATCACATCTTGGGCCATACCATATCATAGAAACACTCCCTGCAAAAACAAGTTAGACGCCTCTACTTTGTTGTTGCATGTTTTACGTGGCTTATGGGAGTAACAAGCTAAGAACGATTCTTACCTACGGAAAGCCACAACGGTGATATTATGGTTGCCAACATCCGGTGTAAATCCCATGACAACTATAGTGAGAGAAACTGGCATCCACCAGCCGCATGTGTGGAATAAGCCACACGTCAAGTGCGGAGCCGGTCTCACGAATGAGGTCGCGTAAAGTTGGCCTGGACCGCTTCGATCTCACTATCCCGCGTCATAAGAAGTACACAACAAGAGGCTTGCAATAGAAAACATCAATGCCCGCAACAAGCATGTTGCGTTCTACTCGTGAAACACATCTACGCATAGATCTAGCTCTGATACCACTGAAGGGTTTTGCAGCATAGTAAATCAAAAATTTCTACGGATGCGAACGGGAAAAGCCAAGATCTAATCTAGGAGATGCAAACAACGAGAGGGATAGATGAGATCTTCATACCCTTGAAGAAATCGCACAGCGGAACATTCAACGAAACGTGGTTGATGTAGTCGTACTAGCCTTCTCCTCCTCGCGATCCGATCCGATCCAACACCGCAAGTGGCGATGCCTCCGAGAGATGCACACGTACGGCACCTCGACGTCTCCTCCTTCCTCGGTCCAGCAAGTGGGGTGGAGAGATATATTGGATCTACAACACGACGGCGTGGTGCAAAGGTGGAGAGTTTCTGCGGCAGGGCTTCGCCTACGCGCAGTCGGGAGAGAGAGATCTGGAGGGCAGCAGGTAGGCGGCTAGGGTTCAAGGAGGGGTGGAGGAGGGCTGCGCCCCTGCCCTCTATATATAGGGGGCTGGCCTGCCCCCTTGGCCCCTCCTCCAAGCCCTAGGGCGGCGGCCCCAAGGGTTGGAGTGGGGGGCAAGTTTCCCCCCTCCTTCTAGAAGGTTCCTTAGGCTTTCCCCTAGGGTTTGGCCGGCTGGGCCTATGGGGCCTTGTGCCCCTGGCCCAATGCGGCCAGGGCACTCCCTCGTAGGCCCACGCACCCCTCCGACAAGTGGGGCCACGTTGGTCCCACTCTGGAAGCTTCAAGAACCTTCCGGTATAATACAGAACATTCTGAAACGATTCCGAAACCCAAAAACTGCTTTCCTTTATATGAATCTTATTCTCGGGACCATTCCGGAACCTCTCGTGATGTCCTGGATCTCATCCGAGACTCCGAACAAAAACTCATAAACCAATTATCCATTCTATCCTAGCGTCGAGGCACGTTAAGTGTGTGACCCTACGGGTTCGAGAATATGCAGACATGATCTTCTATCAATAATCAACGGATCCGAAACCCATATTGACTACCACATATTCATCGATGATCATATCGGATGAACCACGATGCCAGGATTCAATTAATCCCATATTTATATTCCCTTCGTCACGCGATATTTTACTTGCCTGAGATTCGATCGTTGGTATCGGCATACCTAGTTCAATCTCGTTCACAGCAAGTACTTTACTCGTTCCGTAATCCGATATCACTTTGTGATTAACTACTTAACCACGTGCTTGCAAGCGGTATTGATATCGATTACCGAGTGGGCCCGAAGTATATCTCTCCGACTTGGGAGGGACAAATCCCATCTCGATACATACAACCCAACAGGTACTTTCCGATCACCTGAGAGACACCTTTATGATCACCCTCTCATAGGATGACGTTTGATGACCTCAAAGCTTTCTTACGATATCGGGGAGTTGCATTATCTCATGGTCTAAGGAATACAATATTTGACATAAGAAAAAGCTTCGCAAAGATGAACACGATGACACGATCTAATTGCTCTGCTTGATTTGGGCCTGTCCATCATATCATTCTCCCAACGACATGATCTCATTATTAATTGACAACTCATGTCTATGGTTAGGAAACCTTAACCATCATTAATCAATGAGCTAGTCCATAGAGGCATACTAGGGACACGGTGTTGTTCATAAACCACACAAGTATCAAAGTTTCCGCTTAATACAATTCTAGCATGGAATATAAACTTTATCATGAACAAGAATTATAATAATAACATCTTTATTATTGTCTCTAGGGCATAATTCCAACACCCACTTCCACACCGCCATACTAATGGACTATCAAAGTTGCCTTGTCAGGCACAGAAGTTGCCCCGCCGGGCTCTGTAGTTGAGCAACTTCGAGCTTGGGGAGGCAACTTTGAAGCCCGGCGAGGCAACTTTGGTGCCCGAATTAGCAACTTCCAAAAACTTTGAAGTCCAGAAAGGTAACTTCGGAGCCCGGCGAGGCAACTTTTGTCCGGCGAGGCAACTTCGGTGCCCAGCGAGGCAACTTCGGATCCCGCGAGGCAACTTCGGAGCCCGGCGATGCAACTTTGAAGCCCGGCGAGATAACTTTTGTGCCCGGCGAGGCAACTTCGGAGCCCGGCGAGGCAACTTTGGTGCCCAACTTAGCAACTTCCAAAAACTTTGAAGCCCGGAGAGGCAACTCCGGAGCCCGACGAGGCAACTTTTGTCCAGCGAGGTAACTACGGTGCCCGGCGAGGCAACTTCGGATCCCGCGAGGCAACTTCGGAACCCGGCGATGCAACTTAGGAACCCGGCGAGACAACTTTTGTGCCCGGCGAGGCAACTTTTGCCCGGCGAGACAACTTTGGTGCCCGACAAGGCAACTTTTTCATGGTGAGGTAACTTTGAAGCCCGACGAGGCAGCTTTTTTCCTGCGAGACAACTTTGGTGTCCGGCGAGGCAACTTCGGTGCTCCATGAGGCAACTTTGGAGCCCGACGAGACAACTTTGGTGCCCGACGAGGCAAGTTCGGTGCCTGGCGAGGCAACTTTGAAGTCCGGCGAGGCAACTTTTGCCCGGCGAGACAACTTCGGTGCCCGACGAGGCAATTTCGGAGCCCGACGAGGCAAATGTTTCCTAGCGAGGCAACTTTGGTGCCCGACGAGGCAACTTTGAAGCCCGGAGAGGCAACTTTTGCCCGGCGAGGAAACTTTCGGTGCCTGGCAAGGCAACTTTGCTTACTGGGGCACAAAAGTTGCTTACCGGGCACAACTCTCGCTAGGCTCATTAGGTGACTCAAATTTTCAAGATACAAAAATTGCTCAAACGGACACCAAAGTTGCTCGGATGGGCACTAAAGTTGCCTTATCAGGCTCTGATATAGTTTGTTTTTCCTCAATGCACAAAAGTTGCTTTGTCATGAATCAAAGTTGATCGGTCGCACATAAAAGAAAATAAAAACATATTTTAATTTCGACATTTGATTCAAACGTTATAGTATTTCTAATTTTTGTTCCGTATAAGATAGGACAACAGAGACTTGCATTCTTTAGAGGTGCGCGACGATCTAACGCCCGCGCGCCAGCAAGTATTAATACCATAGGTTTTAGTCACAACCAAACACATCAAAATATTTAAAACTCTAGTATTTGGAGAAACTTTAGTAGGTTTGCGGACTGCTACCAAAAATTGAGCACAGATCCACCATATAAACAACTCCGAAGTTGCTCAGAAAATAGCTCCAGAAAAAATCCATAAACAAACCACATACTAGCCTTAGCTAGAGGGGAAACTTCAATTGGTAAAACAGTAAAACACAAAATTCCCCTTGACAGAGCACAATTACTAACTGTAATACCAACACACCATGAACATGCAGGATTGAAACGACAGACTAAGCCCGTAGTGAAAACTTATTTTTGTGTTCGGTAGATACTTCAGCAAACACAAGACTGGAATTTGCTACTGTACAGATTAACATCCAGGATTCAATAAAGATACAGGAATATATTACAGGAAAAAGTTATTGGATGGGTGGAACAAAAACATGAAGAAAGAAGGCATTTGTATAAACAGTTTTCGATCTGGAGAAGATGAAACAATCTAGAAATACAGCTGCTTGCACTGCGAAGCTACCGCCTCAGAGGGGCAGTAAGGGCACTTGAAAGTTCTGGAGCTGCTCTTGGATAGCTTCATGAGGGATTGCTTCGATACAGCATGTCCACAGGGCATCAGCATTGGAGGGTTCTCGTCGCTTGACTGCTCTCTCAGCACTGGGCATACAAAGACAGAGTGGTACTGGAACTCCGGTCCGATGTCTATGGGGACTGGGAGCTGCTTCATGGCCTGCCACTCCTGCTTTTTGGTAGCCATTACCATGGTTAGCTTCAACAAGGTCGGCAGTCCTTGAAAACCAGCTGATATAGCTACATTAAGTGGGCTATCGCTAGACTGTCCCAGGATGCTGCAGAACTGCTGGATTAGCTCTTCAGATAGCTTCTCCCAGTGGGTTGATGACACGAACTCGGCATATGGGGACTGATCAAGCCGGTCAGCCCAGAGAAGGCAAGCCATCAGCTTCTGGAACTCATCCTTGTGCATGGAGGAAAAGGGCACTAAGTTGGTCCTTGCATACTGTAAAGCCTCGTCTTTACTTCCTTTAGTAAGTATCTCAACAAACTGAAGAGAATGGAGCTTCAACTCAAGCATTGAGCTATTCTGCAAAAGCTGATCATGGTTCTTGGCAGCCCAACTAAGTGCAGGCTCAAGGTTTCTTGCTTGCATTGCTTCAAGCATTCTGTACATCTCTTGAAATGATAATTTCAGGTAAGCCCCATCTGATTCACCACACTCCTGGACAAATGAATCTCCAAGATCAAAGAGCCCCTGGCGGTAGAAATGATTCGCTATTATGTTGTTTATTGTGGAGGCCTCAAAATCCACATTTCTATATGCCTTCGATATATCTGAATTGAAAGACTTCTCAAGGAGCTTGAGATATTTGCTCAAAGAAACATTCAATTCCTTTTGACAGCCTTCAAGTTGGTTCAATGGCGCCATTTCGTTCAGCTTGGCCTTCAGTTCTGCAAGGATGTATGAATGGTCACAACTGTCCATGGAATCTGTATTCATCATCTGCATCTTCGATATTGCCTGCATAACTTCATTCACTATCTGATCAATAGCTTCCTGAACTTTAGTAGAAGATAAGGCACGTTTCTCTGCAACTCGGTCAAAAGCCTCTCTTAGACTGTCAATCTCCATTGTAGTGCACCAAACTAAGCAGCACGGTTTTGGGACTGCATGTATGTCAAAATATCACATATACATAAATATTTTGTTGAGACAACTACCATGAAGTAAGCAAAAAAACAAATGGAAGATACATAACAATGTCTAGCTACTGCTAAGTCAGAATGAAGAAATTAAAGCGCAGAATTAATTCTTCGATATGGCAAATAAACCTATAGCGATCAAGAATCTACGGGAAAAATAAACAATCTGTAGCACTAAAACAAAGACAGTTTCCAACATTCAAATGTCTCCAACTCGTGCTGTACTACACAAACTCTAAAACATTGGCTAAATACTAGCAGTACTCATAATATATTAGGAGCTCATAGGCTAGACGAATAGTGCTATTCTGCAATGATAGTGACACCCATAAAACAAGTTGCCAAAAATGATCACACATTCTCCTTAAGCGGCATCAATAAAGCAAACAGAAGGCAAGACCATTTTATCGTTGTGGCCCGGTTTTCCCAGTTCATAGCCATAGAATGCCTTGTGTTCCCACATCATAGCAGCGGGTAATTTTTTCACCATGAATCGCCATATAAAACTTATAATTATGTTGCTTGCTCACAATAAGTCAGTGGGTTTAATGAAATTATTTAGTTAAGGTTCCATGTGCATAAGATATGCATGTATTGGCTCTTGAGAACATGATTGCAAACACGCCTTTTATACACAATTTTATTGCACAGTAGGTCATTACAAGTTTTAGCGTGTCAAAACACAACTCAACCAAACATCAAGCATCAAAATAAATATGCTCAAAAGGAGAGCGACAAAGACGACAAACCATGTCATCTGAATAGAATACCACAATGGTGACTGCATGTGCACCACCTCAAAATCTCAACATTAAGAACAGAATTCTTCACATCAATCATAAAAGTAAACCGTTTAAAAAGGAAGGGCAAGACAACAAGAATACAAATGAGGAAAGAATCATAATAGTCACGTCCATGCTCCTACTGAAAGCCCGGTGCCACCAGACGAGCTTTTTAGCGCTCAAGAGAATGATCACAGCAGGTCTTAACCTTGTAAACCCACTTGCAAATGATGAGACAGAAACATGGAGGAAGAGCAACAAGAGTACTTATCGTTGTTAGGTAGGTGAGACACCCGGTTTTTCGAGCATGCCTCAGCGGCGACTCGAAAGTCTGCCATAGCTGGGACTCGAACCCGGGCGGGCTGGCCTCCACACCTGGAGTATCAGCCACCAGGCCAGCGCCTGGTCCTCACAAGAGTACTTATTAGATTCTTTTAAAGCTTCGCCGTTCAAAAATAACGGCAGTAGCATACATCAATGTACGCTTTGCAGGATATGCATCTACCGTTGAAAGCGCTCAGTTCACTGAAGAAGAAACAATCTACTTCACCGTTTATCTAGCGCAGAACACGACACGATACTCTCAGCCATCATATCCAATCAGCCACGCAAGCCTAATTTACAGAGAGGGCCCGTGTCGCAAGAGAACGGAATTGATACCAAAGCCACATGACTTCTCACTGAAGACTCAGTTTAGATTCCCCTGCCACGCTTCTCCACTAAGAAGGCACACATGTAAGACATATAAAGGTTGGTGGCCGGTAGCACCCTCGCTACAGATTGATTACCGATTGGTGGGGAGCCAAGTTACAACAAGCAGCGCGAACCGGGACTCTCTACTAAACCTCGGTATCGATGAAACAATCTTGCAGTGGCGGGCGCCTAAGGTGGAGCATGGGCGTCAGCTGAATCCCAGCAATTTTTTTACAGAATACTAGAGTGCTATTAGAACTCCACCAGGCAGCGAAGAATTCCGCAGCAAACTGGACGGGATTGGAGGAGGGAGGAGGGAAGATTTGTACTAGAGCAAACGACAGACCAGAACAGAAATCTAAGAGCAAACGACAGGCCGGAACAGAAATCTAAGAGCAATCCAAGCAAGCTAGGGTTCGCCGCCAACAGAATTACAGAGCGGTAAAAAAATCATGGGCGGATCTAGATGATTCACCGCGCACGCCCAAAATCTGCGGAGCTCGGTGGGTTTTACGATGACTGGATGGCGAAAAGGTCGTACCTCAGAGACCAATCTCCAGGATGGAGGACGGGGCGGAGACAGAGCGGCCGCGATGTCGCGATGAGGCAGCGCGGGAACGGCGATGGCGTCGGCGCGCGCGAGAGGCGGAGGGGTTGGGGGCCTTGGGGTGGGGGTGACTGGGTGAGGCGTCGACGGAGGAGGACGGTGACGTTTGAGCTACGGCACGGCGGCACAGCGGTGGAAGTGTAAAAGGAGAGATTTTTAGAGCCGCATTGGGTTGGGTCAGCTTTGGTTGGGTAGGTCAGGGACGAGGGAGGAAGAGGAAAGAAAGCTACGGCACGGTGGCGTCTACCGTGGAGATATGGGATTTTGAGCGTGGATGGAGAATAGAGATTTGATTTCAAAAGAAAATGTAGAGTAATACTACTGCTTTTCTTTATTTTAAAGAATTTTTTTATCAGAGATTGTTACATGATTTTTTTCTCAGACTCTATTTTTTTTGTAAAAGAAACTTTTCTAATCCGATATAAAAGAAGCTATATATAGATACAGATATACTCCCTCCGTTTTAAAATATAAGATGTTTTAGGTTTGTGAAGAAAATGAATCTAGACTTCTTTTAGTGTGTACATTCATCCCAAAATTGAATGAACCTACGTACTAAAACAAGTCTAGATTCATTTTCTTCATAAACCTAAAACGTCTTATATTTTGAAACGGAGGGAGTATAAAAGAGTCAAAGGTTATGTCGAATTGAACAACACGATCGCCTCTTTTTGTGACTTTGGACCTAGCATAATAAAGGGGTAAAATCAAGAATTTTGTCAGAGGTCGTTATCAAGCGATTTCACATCTCTTATTCACCGATGACTTCTTGATCTTGACGAATAAGAGGTGTGAAATCGCTTGATTATAAGAAGATGCTGAAATCGGCGAATAATTTTAGGTCGTAGTAGAGATCAATGCTTGATCACTTATATCGGGAAGGTGCGCAACGTTGCATATATAGGGGCGAGATTGTCTTTGTTGGATACAAGGTGTGGTATTTGATTTTTGAGTCTAGGTGCCCTTGTGTCCGGCAAAGAAGATGCGGCATGATCAGTAGTGTGTGTGGTTTTTGGTGCGATGTATGGTTTTTGGGTTTGATTTTACTTATTAACTGGACCAATTATCTTCTTTTATAATGCAATGTGGAGCTTCTCGTGCCCTTGGTCAAAAGATTTAACACAGGTGTGTAGGGGAGCACCAGCGATTTCACACCTCTTATTCACCGATGACTCCTTGATCTTGATGAAAGCGGATGGAGAAAACGCCACTGTCTTGCGTCGTGCCCCGGATAGGTACTCTGCAACTTTTGGACAACTGGTGAGTGAGGCAAAATCCAGCATCTTCTTCAGCCCTTGTACTGATGTTGCAATAAGAGAGGAGGTCTGCTCCACTTTGAATATTCTTACCCTGGCAATTACAGATAAGTATCTTGGATTACCCTATCACTGGGGTTGGTCGCACAGATTGTTTTTGGCATTTTATTGAGAGGATTTTTAGCAGAATAAATGGATGGAATAAGAAGATCCTATCTTTGGAGGGAAGGAAGTCCTCATTAAAGCTATGGCTCGAGCTTTACCTGCATATGCGATGTCTGTATTCAAATTCAAGCTAGCCAAACAAGTATGTCAAGAGATAATATCAACAATATCCTAGTACTGGTGAGGAGATGATGATTAGAAAAAACACATGCATTGTTTTGCATGGTGAAAAATGTGTGTTTCTAAACACCAAGGTGGTATGCGATTTAGAGATATCCAGAGTTTCAACCTTGCTCTTTTGGCTAAGCAAGTATGGAGATTGTTAGTTGATCCTAACTCTCTATGTGCTTTGGTTTTAAGAGTCAGATATTTTCTAGATGGAGACCTACTAAATTGTAAGCTTAAGAAGGGTAGTCTTATTCCTAGCAAAGTATTTGGGCTGGGATACAAACGTTCAAAAGAGGCGCAATTTGGCGTGTTGGAGATGGATCTAACATTAATATCTGAGATGACTATTGGATTCCTAGTAGTCCTAGCCAAAAAAAATTATAACACCAAGGGGAAACATTGTACTAACCAAAGTGTTAGAGCTCATAAACCATGAGACCAGAACATGGGATGGAGAGCTGTTAAACAGTTTATTCTGGCCTATTGATGTGCAAAGATATTGAATATACATT
Organism: Avena longiglumis; assembly: GCA_030063025.1. Lineage (NCBI taxonomy): Eukaryota > Viridiplantae > Streptophyta > Magnoliopsida > Poales > Poaceae > Avena > Avena longiglumis. Next base: position 504,575,638 of record CP125977.1, read on the forward strand.
TTTCCAGGATAGGATGTACGATTTTATCTCTTGGCATTTCAACGAAAATGGTATTTTATGGTGAAGTCGGCGTATCGTATAGAATGGGATCATCAACATGGAAGAAACATCAGAAGATCGAATTTGTTTGGGAACTCGTGCATCTCACCTATGTGGAAGACATTGTGGTCTATGAGGGTCCCATCGAAGATTAAGATAAAATGTTGGTGTGCACTAATGGGAGCGGTTCCATGTTTAGGCATCCTGGCCAACCGCCATATAGTCACATCCTCATAATGTACCTTGTGCAAACTCGACTATGAAAGTCTTGAACATGCTCGGTTCCATTTCCCACGAGTTAATGACGTTTGGTTACACCTTAGCATGGAGAAGACTATCCTAGATACGTGCAATATTGTAACACCCTCAGAATCGGACCTATGCAAGTTTTAGCGAAACCCGCCAAACCCGCATAGAAACGATTCAAAGGTGCCCACCAGGCACTTTCGTGCGGGTGGAAAACGAAGTAATAACATTACACAACAGTCCTCGATGGGACCCACAGAACAAATATATACAGCAACGACTCAATGAGTCGAGAATACAGATATAATATACAAAGATCCAAATCACCTTGAAATCGATAGAGCGTCCAGCTACGGACAAGATGCAAATGGGGCTAAGAGCCCTGAAGAATAACCAATGGCGTCCATAACCCTGCCCAGGCCAAGCCGGAAGGGTAACCCTGCTAACGGCGTCGATCTCAAACCTGCTTAAAGAAAAGGGGTGCCGACAAAGGGCAAAGGAAAAAGAAGGAGCGTCGATCGAGGCGATGCAGCGAGGCTAGAATCGGCGGTCCTCGCCTACATAGGTATGGTGGATCAAGCGGCAGCATGCACTAAACAACCTATAGAGACTCGATACAACTAGCGGTTATCAGAGAGGGGTAAGAATGATCTATCCGGATCCAACCTGAAACTATCACCAAACAAACCCATCCTGGTGTTTCCCCCTCGAGACCAAACGAGGAAGTCAACCGAGGAACTTACACAGTTGGCAGTTTTATTGATTCAGTTATCGTTGCAGCGATTACTAGTCAGATGTATATAATCATCCTGATAAAGTAAGCAGTGGGCACTTTTAGTTGACCATTCCGTTATAGTTGCAGCAATTACTAATCAGATACAGATAGCATGATATAACCCAAAACCCAGCAGTTGTTGGTACTTTTATTTAGCCATTCCGTTGTAGTTGCAATACTTACTAGTCAGGTACAATGGTATAGCGCTTTACACTCCAAACAAGCAATTGTGGGCAGTATTATTTAGTCATTCCATTATAGTGAAGCTGATTACTAGTCATTATAAAGTCAAATTTATAGCACTACTTTAGTTATGCTTGTCTATGATCGAGATACTGTGCTCCAAGTCGCGTCCATAACCGCGGACACGGCTTTGAAAAGTTTTACCCGGGGTGCACAAATAGCAACACACACTCGATCAACCTCGGAAAACCAAATCAAAACCCAACGAGGCTTTCACGACAAAGCAATCACAGGATTGAAATATTTCAGGGGCCACCCTTGAGTACACCCAACGAAGTTAATGACTTGAGACGGACCCGAGATTTGTGGGGCGGAATGGCGATCGGGAACCCAAAAGCTGGCTTGTCGATACCGCGTAAACGGGTCACAATTCCTAAACAGTACAGTGTGCTCCTCGCACAATCGTAAATAAAGTAGTAGCATGGCATAAGTACAGGATAGTAAATAAAACCTCAAACTAGTTTGTGGCCCCAAGAAATAAGACCGAATCAAGCTCTGGCTCAGGGGGTCCCATAATCCTCCCGGATGTGGATAGCGCGATAAATCAAGGAACAGGTATCAAGTACTCGGGGTCCTACGGGACACAAGTGGGCGTTCGGAAACCAAATATTATCTATCACCCACCGATGCCTCTGCTTACTTCAATTTTAGTTGTTAAACATGAATTAAAGTGAACGATAAGTAAAGCCATGATCGTCTCCAACAACAAACATGCGGCAAGGCTCCAACAACGGTGGTACTTGATGACACGCAACAGCACTTGAGCAAGCGACTACGACGCGCAAGTCCCACTATCTATAAAACAACAGGTATTAGGGTGTGTCCAAGGCAATATTAGGCTGCAAGGGATATCACGGGTACGGAAACTAGAGCATCGCAACACAGATAGCAATAGATCAACAGGAGGGAATAAATACTATTAAAGTAAGATAGGTAGAAAGGGGGAGATGCTCGCCTGAAAACATTGTCGAAGGTTCAACTGAAGATCGGGGCGAAGCTCACATCAACTCAATGGCCTTATCCGCGAAGAAGCAAAACACTAGAAGAATCACCGGATGCACTATTTAATACCACGGCAGACGATCGGCATGATGCATGCATGATGTATGACAAGGCAAAGATGTGATGCAATTAGGTCATATTAAGCGGAATCGAGGTCCCGACAATTATTTAGATGGTTCCAGTTATTTATTTACCCCGCAATTCAAATGTTGTTTTAACATGGCAAAAGATAGCACCGGTTCGCTACACAATTTTAAATGAGGCCGATATGAGACTAGATTTGCCCGCATATGGGCCCCATATTTAATTAGGTGAATCGGCATAAGGCCCCCAAACCACATGACAATATGCATGCATGAACAATTAATATGCAACAATTTATAATTATGGCATTTATAAAATAGAGTTCTCGGATAAGGGTCACACATTGAGGGGTCTCGACGGTCTTGAGGTTCCGGGGGTTCGGGGTTCGACGGAAACGTTCTCGGATAGCGGAGGTAGGTCTTGTCACCTCCGGGGTCTCTGTGTCCGGGGTGAAGATCTTGGCGAACTTGGCGTGTCGAGGTGTGGTTCCCGGTTCCGGCGCCGTGGTCTGGCGTAGTTCCCCGGTTCGGGTCTTGGCGAGGTCGGCCTTCGGGGTCTCGTACGCCGGGATCGGTCTTCGAATCGGGGCATCGGGGTACTCGAGTCCCTGAGGAAGATCTTGGCATCCAGGGATCTTCAGGACCACGGCTCTGGTAGCCGTCTTTGTCGTTCCATGCTGAAGGTCTTCGGTTTGAGTAGGAGATCTTGCGTCGTACAAGCGAGAGTACTTGGAATCCATGTCGAGGTGTCAAGAATCAGAGACACTGATTCAAGCCTCGAACCTGATCGAGCACCGGTCTTTGCCTCCTTGGACGATCTTGTCTGACAAACCACAAGATGGTACGCTGAGGCCAAGAAACATACGCACAGGCATACACGGACGCATGCCCAGCGCAGGCTCCCAGGACAGGCAAGGCCGGCGGCCGCGGGACGACAGCGACGAGCAGGAGCTTACTGGGACCCGCCCTGCAGAGAGAAACAGACCAAGGGGAAGGTCGGCACACTCCGGCTCGGCGGTCTTGTCGGCAGGCCACGCGGAAAGCAAGGTCCCTGGCTGCGGCGCGAAATGGGAGAGGAAGGCCGAGCCACGCCGAGAGGCGCTCGAGCCTGGAGGCCGGGGCAGAGGCGAGGGCTCGGGCGGCTCGGATCTGGCTCGAGCGTGACAGCGGAGATGGTGGGGAGGCAGCAGCGAGCAAGCGGCAGAGGCGAGGTTGAGCGGGCGGCAGAGCTTAAGCGCGGCACGGGGCTCGGGGGCTCATGGCCGGCTGAGGACGCCAGTGAGGCGGGAGCCAGCGCGGTGCAGTGGCAGAGGTGGGCCAGGCGGGAGGCGGCGGGCGAGGAAGAAGGAAGGACAGGGTCGCTCGCGTGGGGAGAGGTTGGTGGGGAGGCGGGAGGGAGGAGGCGTGGTTGGCGTCTTTGAGGCGGGGCCAGCGTGCGAGGAGGTGGCTGGCGGGACAGGCGGCAGGCCAGGGAGAGGGTGGGCTGTGGCCAGGTGGGACCGGGGCTGCTGTGTGGGGCTGTCGGTGGGGGATGTGCTCTGCGTGCGCGCGTGGTGTGCGTGTGCTGGGTTGGGAAGTGGGGTGAGGGGAGAGAGGGGCTGCTGAGGTGGCAGATTTTTAGTGGTGGGGGTGTGGGGAGAGGCGAGGTGGCGAGAGGGGGTTGGTTGGGGTGAGGTGGAGGGGAGGGCTGGGTAGGTTAGGTGGGTAGCTGTAGGATTAATGGGGTGGGCCGATCTGTTTTGTACGGGGGTGGTCGTTCGGGTCGATTTGGCCCGTTCGACTGCCCCCACTAAAATAATATAATTAAATTATTTATTTCAACCAGCGCTTTTGCAATCCGACAGCGGACAAAACAAAATAATCCGGGGACCCGGTTTTGATGTTTGAATAAAGAGGGGCGTTTTTAGAAAACAAAACGGGCTTTGCGAACATAGTTTTATGCAAACAATGCATGATGATGACGATGCAATGCACAAATTCAACGCGATTTTCTAGTAGTGGTTTTTGCGGGATGCCACAAATATGGAGTGCCATGGACCATCTATTTTGGCCGATCTTCTTTTGTCTCAGCAAGGTGTGGCTCCTCGACTTCCTGATGTCATGATGGTTGAACTCATTTCGACGCTAATATGGTATGTATGGTGGGAGCATCGTCAAGAAATTCATGGAGAGGCGGTTAGACAGCATGAGAGGACAACACATGTGATATCGGCTTTTGTGACAAACTATACTAGATCATGGAAGAAGGAGAATAGTGAAATCATTCGGCATGTATGGATTACACCTAAGGAGGATTATGTTAAATTTAATGTTGATGCTAGCTTTGACATAGATAGAGGATCTGGAGCTACAGGGATGTTCTTCAAAGATGATCATGGCTTCTTCATTGCGGGTGGAAATTGTACCATCCCTTTTGTCGAAGACGCAGCTACAACCGAAGCCATGGCACTTAGATATGGTTTGACAATGGATGAAGCTATGGCTTGTTCAAAGCTGGTTATTAATTCAAATTGTGCTGAGGTTATTGGCATCATGAAGAATGGAGGACATACATAGGGACCTGCAACTGCTATCTATGAAGATTGCTTGCTACTTTCTAGAGAGTTTAATAGTATTATATTTGAACATTGTCTTAGGGAGTCTAATGTTGCAGCTCATGTTTTAGCTAGAGAGGCGGTGGATAATCCCCAATTTTGGAAGGATGATCCATCCAATTTTATTGTGGATGTAATTGCAAACGATGTATCTGTGTTTTCTAAATTAATATAATCTGCCCAGGTGGTTTTTCCTCAAAAAAAAAAAGATTCTACATATATTTATTAGAACTCCGAAGCCTCGGATACCATATCATGACCTTTAGATAGTTTCCCTGACAAAACATCAATGATGCATACTTTTGCATCAGTACTCTCCCAACCTCGTTTGGTCGTCGCTGGGCCTCCCCTGTGAAGGGAATATGCCCAAGAGTCAAATATAAGATGGCATATTTCATGAAGTTTATGATTAATTTTTATATCATGCTATAACTGTATTGATAGGGAAACACCAATACACGTGTGATATACAAAAAAACAGTTGTTCCTAGTGAAACTCTAGTCACCAATTCATTGGTCAACTGATGATCAAAGGTTTTCTGATCATGAAGGTGCCTCGGCCCCTAATTGATAATGAGATCATTTCATTGTGGAATGAGATGGTTAACATACCCTATCTATAGCATCGTATCACGATCATGCCACGAAGTTCAGGTTACGATGTTTAGGAAACATAGTGACTCTTTCCTTAGACTGTGAGACCATATCAAATCACTGTCACCCGAGGATGCTTTGATGGCACATAATGTCACTCAGTAAAATGGTGATCATAAAGGTGGCGTTGGGTATCCGGAGGAACATGTTGAGGAGATTGCGTCAAGAGCAGGATTTGTCTATCCGTGTGACGGAAGATACTCTAGTCCCACTCGAATAAGTTATATCTATGAGCTGCGCAGCGTGTGACTAGGTCACGGGGATATCACTTATGCGATCGAGTAAAGAAGGTATTGTCGGCAACGAGGTTGAATACTGACATGGGGATGTCACTTGATCAAAACCTCGGACAATACAGTATCACAGAGACAAAAGGAATAAGACACAGTGTTTAAGGTTCAACGATAAATGTCGTTGAGTACACAGGTGGTCATTATAGATATCCAGATCCCGATGTTGATCATTTGTCATAGAGGATTCTTGACCATGTCTGTAGTATTCTGGAACTGTTGGGTAGCATGTTTAAGGGCTTGACAAAGCTTGGAGATCGTTAAACACTAGTTTTGAATCACTGAAGAAGTGAGAAGAGAGAAACAAAAAAAGTTATGGGGAGATCCGAAGTTGCTCGGAGAAAGAATAAGGAAAAGGACCAGAAAAGGGTTTTCGGATAAATAGTTATTTAAATATGATTATAATATATTAATTATGAGTTAATATATTATAAAATAATATTTAAATAAGTCTTTATAAAATTCGTCTTAATTGACTAAAAAGAAACGGACGGAAAAGGGCAAAGATAGTTTGTGACGCACGTGGGCGGCGGATACTACGCACCACACGCACTATTCTGAGCAGAACGGGCCAAGAGGTCGGCCCACTCAGCGGTGGGGGAGGGGGGCATGCGTTGCCACCTGGCAGCATGTGGCCGACCCACCCGGCCGGTGGCTACCCCCCTCCCACACCGCTGCTACCTTCACTTTGTTGGGCCACGTTGGGTGGCCCACCCGGGTCACCTAAAGGGCCCAGCTGGCTGCTGCCCCAAAAATTCCCTTTTTCCTTTGTTTTATTAGTCCCACATTGGAACGTAAAGGTGGGGGACTCCCTCCCTCCGCCTATATAAAGAGGTGTCCATGGGATGATTAAAACATACCAATTTTTACCTAGAAATAAATAAAAGGCATGTGTTGCCTCTCTCCTCTCTCTCTCTTGCGACCCTGGCCTCCTTGTCAGGATTGTGCAAGCAAGGAGTTCTTCGGAGCGACGTCGCTTTGCGGGATTCAGAGCTGGGAGATCTACTTACGCAATCTCGCATGGATCGGGGAGAAGCGGGGGTCGTCGTCAAGCATCATACGTGTGTGACTCCCTCTAGCAGCATCATGCTTTCGGTGCTAGGAGTTACCGTGGAGCCGTAAGGACATTGTGACCTCGAGATCATCGTCAGGGCGTCTTCTTCATCCGTGTTCCTCGTGGTACGTTAACCGCGCTCAGTCTTCAAAGGTATTGAATACTGTATCCCCTTCTCATTACCACATTACTAGTAGATAGATCTTTGGCTTCCTGGGTTGCCGCGTAGTAAAAAATTTGATTTTCTGCATCTAACCCCAACAATGGTATTGCGTAGTAATGCTAGTACGGGTAGAAAACACGAGTTATGACGTGTGGGCGTCGACTTTATGATTTTTACCCTCCCACGCGTACTTGTTTATATCACGGTATTGATTGATTAAACGGCTTGAACCGACCTTATGCGTATTCTTACGCGAGACTGGTTCCATGATCAACAAACGACTTGTACCGTATAAGTGGCTTGCGGGTGTCTATCTCTCTTTCAATAGTTGATATAGCATTTACAAAGGAGGGCCCGAAAGGGGGTTAGTAGAAAAAAATCATTTAATCGGCATTGTGGTTGAAGTTCGTAGGTAAGAAACGGTTCTTATGCAAAAGCCCATACAACCATGTAAAACTTGCAAAATATAAAGTAGAGACGTCTAAATTTTTTTGCAGGGGCGTTGTGATGTGATATGGTAATATTCAAGGTAAAGTAGTTTATTTTCTGTTGCTAAGTAGTAGTAATGGTCATCATCATGATGGTTGATGGCTGTAAAATATAGCCATCCACGTCCACATTTAAAGTAGATATTATTCATATTTATGATAAAATATCTCTATAAATCCTGCCACTAATGCCTAATGATCAAAGGGGTATGCAATCCTATCTTTTAATTTTTTTCCTGCATAGATAATGACGTTTGATGATGGGAAACACAACATTAAAGTCAAAGATACGAGATTTCCAACAACTCAAAGAAACCAGGAGCCGTGAAGTGGAGGCAGAAGCTTTAACGACCAACTATAAGGTGGTAATAAAATTCCGGCCATATAGTTCCGGTCGTATAGTTGCCACTGACACTGCTAGGTCAAACAGAACAACTTTTGTGAAGGGACCCTTATATAAAGAGGCCTCGGGCGATGAGAAATCTCGACCCTCTCTTCCGCCCCTCCCATCAAAAACCACAACACCGAAGGAATAGATCTAGATCTAATCTCGAAATCCTTCTCCACCACCATAGCCATATTCCACCACTTGTAATATTATATCTCATCTCTAATTGGAGACATTGTAAGACTATTATTATTATCCATCTCACGATTTCCATTACAATGTTTTTGGTTGTTGATTTCATCTCTATGTGCGAGTAATTCTCCTTGGGATAAGGGCTTCGGCCTAGCCATGTATCTTTGTGCATGTTATTTATCATAGATGGGATCATGTATTAGTTTGTATGACATGATGATTATTGTACCCTCTCTTGCCTAAATCTAAGGACTTTTCAGGTACCCAAGACCCCAAGGATTGATCCAGGTATAGGGATTGTGAGTAATGACTAATCTGCAGGATGGGAACCCCAGTGATAGAAGGGGTAGTACGATTGTATGTGAGGGATTTACTTGGGATTAACGGTGACATCATTATGCATATCATTAGTTCTCTTTCTTATATGGATGAGACTAGTAGGTTATTGCTATAAGCGGTTGCGGAGGCAATAGTAATTATGGATGTATTGCCCACATATAATTATCTTGCTCTAACAATTACATGCATACCTTATTATTATCTTTTATTCGCATCAGATGTTTTGCACAGCTACAGGTGAAGCCAAAAGCCCTAGGCCCTCTCTCTCCATCATCGACAACAACAAAAGATCGCAAACTCTTGGTCCGGTAAAACACAAAAATAATTCTAAAACTCCCGAAGGTCCGTTAAAGTAACCTTACTACGCTTTCTGTTTCCCGAGGATTCGATAACCTAGGTCTAATAGGTAAAAAGATCTATATGTGGCGCCCCGCAAAACCACTACTAGAAAATCGCGTTGTTTTTGTGCATTGCATCATCATGACCGCATGATCATGTCATCATGCCACATTGCATTTGAGCATCGTCATGTCATCATGCATTTGTTTGTCGAAACCTATTTTCTAAAAGCCTAGTTTGGTTTTCTAAATATTCCCCGTCTCAATTTCAAATTAAAGCGCCGGGCTTTTACGGGTCTTTTATTTGTCTAAAAACTATTTACAAAAGTTTATTTTAAATTGAATAAAAATTTATGTTATTTTTATGGGCAGCCGTATCGGGCCGATCCGACCCAGTCGGCCATCCCCAGTACAAAACCCAGCCCACCTAAATCTTTTCTACCCAGACCTATTCTACCCAGCCCCTCCACCTCACCCTGACCACCCCCAATAGATCTTTCTCGTCCCTATCTGATAGCCGCCAGTTTTATCGAGTCTCTATAGGTTGTTTAGTGCATGCTGCGCTGCCGCTCAGTCCACCATACCTATGTAGGCGAGGACCACCAAATTCTAGCCTCGCCGTGTACTGGCCTCAGTACTGATCGCTCTCTCTTTTTCCTTTGCCCTTCGTCGGCACCCCTTTTGTTTAAGCAGGTTTTGAGATCGACGTCGTTAGCAGGGTTACCCTTCCGGCTTGGCCTGGGCAGGGTTATGGATGCCATTGGTTATTCTTCAGGGCTCTTAGACCTATTTGCATCTTGTCCGTAGTTGGACGCTCTATCGTTTTCAAGGTGATTTGGATCTTTGTATATCATATTTGTATTCTTGACTCATTGAGTCGCTGTTGTATATATATATCTGTTCTGTGGGTCCCATCGAGGACTGTTGTGTAATGTTATTACTTTGTTTTCCACCATGCGAAAGTGTGCTGGTGGGCACCTTTGAATCGTTTCTATGCGGGTTTGGTGGGAATCGGCTGAAACTTGCATAGGGTCGATTGAGGTGTTACTGAGTGGTATCGAGCTCGTGATTCGATACCCCACAAGTCCAGCCTATAGGATAACCTAGCTAACGGCCGAAGTAGAGTGTCAAAGCTATTTTGAAAAAATCGGTTGGATAGATCTGATTAGGTCTGTTTTTACTCCTTACCCCTCTGCTATTCTCCTCTTACCTTTGCGTGTTTTGAATCTACCCCTTATCTTTTCTTCAAGTCCAGGACTTCTCGTGGTTGGGTTTTCCGTTGTATCTTTAGGGTTTCGCTTCCTCCTTTGGTAACGGTGTTGCTACATCTGGTCTTCATGCTATCCGAGGAATCCTTCGTCTCGTGGATTTCTCTTTGTTCCTTCTCGTGCCTTCCGGTGTTTTCAAATGACGACATCATCTCGCCGGTCGATCACGAGCACGCATCACTCCTTTGTTCCGAACCTCGATTGTCGAGATCTTGATCGATTCGAGAATGGTTGCACGCTTTTCTACTGATTGTGCAGAGTAATAGTTTGGGTGCGTGATGGATTGGCCCCCATGCCGACTACTCACTCTATTCGCTTGTGTACATTGAAGTGGATGAGAATGCATCGGTTCTCTCTTTCTATCGGAGTTAGAGGTGGCTTTATTTGTTGATACCTCTACCTTCGACCTTTTGTTCCTGAAGTGTTCTCTCGACGATCACGGACAACGACCTCTTGTTAGTGGTGTCACGAGGATCTACACGACGCAAGAAGATTCAGATCACCGCCCTTCTTCCCGGTACCATGAGGCGGATCTCGAGGGCGAGATCCATTGTTAGTGGTGTCGAATTGTGGCGCCCCGCAAAAACACTACTAGAAAATCGCGTTGTTTTTGTGCATTGCATCATCATGACCGCATGATCATGTCATCATGTCACATTGCATTTGAGCATCGTCATGTCATCATGCATTTGTTTGTCGAAACCTATTTTCTAAAAGCCTAGTTTGGTTTTCTAAATATTCCCCGTCTCAATTTCAAATTAAAGCGCCGGGCTTTTCCGGGTCTTTTATTTGTCTAAAAACTATTTACAAAAGTTTATTTTAAATTGAATAAAAATTTATGTTATTTTTAGGGGCAGCCGTACCGGGCCGATCCGACCCAGTCGGCCACCCGATACAAAACCCACCTAAATCTTTTCTACCAGACCTATTCTACCCAGCCCCTCCACCTCACCCGACCAATCCCTCTCGCCACCTCATCTCTCATCTCTCCCCACAATCACAGCTGCCACCTCACCTACCCCACCTCTCTCACCCCACTCCCCCACACCTCCTTTGGCCCCACCCACACCACACGCTACCCACGCTTGCGCCCGGCCCCACACTTGCCTTCCTTTGGCCCCACCCGCAGATCCACAGCCCCACTCCCTCGGCCCCACCTCCCACTGCCACAACCCCTCGACTCACGCGCCCGCTTCCATCGTGACCCCGCTCTGCATCGTGAATCCCATCCCAGGCGCGCTGTGGCGACCCATCTCTCGCTCGCTCCCCAATCCCCATCCTCCGCCGCCTCCTGCCGTTGGCCAAGGCCAGAACCCTCCATTGGCGAGCACCTCCATCGGCTTCCTCGCTCCCTTCTCGATCTTCCACAGCGCGTCGCCTCGCCAAGCTGCCGCTGCCGCCGGTCCTCCGTCGACCGTGCTGTTGCTCCACCCGGCTCGCCTCTGCCGACCCCGACCCGCCCTCTCCTCGCCCGCATCGGCCCCGCCGTGGCCGCCCTCATCTCCGTCCTGCGGCGTCTCCGCCCGTGAGCGAGCCCCGCCGCCTGGGCGTCCTCGTCGGCTGCGCCCCACCGTGCGTCCTCGTCTCCGACGCCACCGCACTGCTGTCCCGGCTCTGCATCGGGCGCCACTCGCCCTCAGGAGCTGCCAACGCCGCCCACCTTCGCAACCGTGTCGCCTACCTGACCTGCTCCTCCGGTGACGACCTGCTCCCCGACCAGCGGCCGCTCGCCCGTCCACCGTGCGTCTCTGAGGCCCGATCACCGCCTTGTCCTCCCGCCGCACCATCGCCGGCCGACGTCAGGCTTGCCACGCCTGCTAAGGCTTCGACTTGGCGCGTTGCATCGAGACTTCTCGGTGGTGTGTGCATACTGCCTGATCTTTGAAGTGATGTAGCATGTGTGCAGCTGAAGTTGGAATGTGTAGTGCTCCGCTAGAGCTACCTCGTTTCAGTGGCACGTTTTCCTTCGTCGGCAACATGTTCGACAGAATTCCCGCAAGAGTTTGGGCATTGGGTTTCTTCTATACAGCGTCATCTATCCACCAACGCTCCATCCAAGCACTAGGAGTCGACACCGCAAGCCCTACCACATGGACCCGGTGAATTCTCGGACACCGAGAAACAAGATCTCCTTCACGGACTAGAGGGAACCTCAAGACCTATCTAGCGGACCCGAAGACCGAACCCGGGCATGCCAAATCCTTCGACCCAAAGGACACAGATGCGACAAGTGCTTCTTCCCGGATCAGATGCCCGAGAACCCGGACGCCCAGGTCGTCGACACGGATATGCCAAGTACTTCCTCGAGGACTCCAAGGTCTTCGTCCTGAACGCCAAGGCCGACCCGATACGCAGACCCGACAAGATCTCCTCGACAACAAGATCGGCACCAACCAGGGCGAGTCCGATGCGCCCCCGATGCCACACCAAGTCCTTCTTCCCGGAACGCCAAGCTCTTCATCTTGTATCTGACCTCCGAAGACCGATCCCGTCGAACCCTGAACCCTGAGACCGAACCCCGAACCCCCCGGAACCCAAGATCTTCCGAATCCAGATGTGTGAACCTTTTTCCGAGCCCTATTTTATAAATGCTATATATAAATATCTTGTTGCATATGAATTGCGCATCCTTGCATACATATTGTGGTTTGGGGGCCTTATGCCGATTCACCTCATAATTAAACATGGGACCCATATGCGGGCAAATCTAGTCGTATATTGGCCCCACTTAAATTTGTGCATCAAACCGATACTATATTTTGCCTTGCTAATACAACATTTAATTTGCGGGGTAGATAAATAACATGAACCATCTAACTAATTGTCGGGACCCCGGTTCCGCTTAGTATGGCCTAATTGCATCGCATCTTTGCCATGACATACATCATACATGCATCATGCCCGATCTTTTGCCGTAGTATTAAATAGTGCATCCGGTGTTTATTCTAGTGTTTTGGTTCTTCGCGGATAAGGCCGTTGAGTTGATGCGAGTGTCGACCCGATCTTCGGATGAACCTTCGGCAATGTTTTTAGGCGAGCACCTTGCCCCTTCTACCTATCTTACTTTTATAGTATTTATTCCCTCCTGTTGATCTTTTGCTATCTGTGTTGCGATGCTATAGTTTTCGTACCCGTGATACCCCTTGCAGCCTTATATTGTCTTGGACACCTCCTATTACCTGTTGTTTGGTAGATAGTTGGACCTGCGCGTCGTAGTCGCTTGCTCAAGTGCTGTTGCTTGTCGTCAAGTACCACAGTTGTTGGAGTTTTGCCGCATGTTTAATGTTGGATATGATCATGGCTTTAATTATCGTTTACTTTAATTACTATTTAACAACTAAAATTGAAGTAGGTAAATGCAGAGGCACAGGTGGGCAATAGATGTTATTTGGTTTTTAACCGTCCACTTGTGTCCCGTAGGACCCCGAGTACTTGATACCTGTTCCTTGAATATTCGCGCTATCCACATCCGGGAGGATTATGGGACCCACGAGCGAGCTTGATTCATTCTTATTTCTTGGGGCCACAAACTAGTTTGAGGTTTTATTTACTATCTGTACTTATGCCATGCTTTCTGCTTTATTTAAATTGTGCGATGTCTGCATTTGTCTCGTTTAGGATCGGGACACGTTTTCACGGTATCGACAAGCCCAGTCACTTTCGGGTTCCCGATCGTTTCTGACCGTCCACCCAAACCTTGAGTCCGTCTCGAGTCATTAACTTTGTTATGGTGTACTCAATGGGGTGGCCCACGAAATATTTCTGAATCTGTGATTGCTTTGTCGTGAAGGCCTCGTTGGGTTTTGATTTGGTTTTTCCGAGGTTGATCGAGTGTGTGTTGCTATTTGTGCACCCTGCAGGTAAAACTTTCGAAAGCCGTGTCCATGTTATGGATGACTTGGAGCACAGTATCTCGATCATAGACAACTATAACTAAAGTAGTGCTATAAATTTGACTTTATAATGACTAGTAATCAGCTTCACCATAATGGAATGGCTAAATAAAACTGCCAACAATTGCTTGTTTGGGTTGTCGCTTGCGACCATTGTATCTGACTAGTAAGTATTGCAACTATAACGGAATGGCTAAATAAAAGTACCAACATCTGCTGGGTTTTGGTATATCTCATGCTAATTGTATCTGACTAGTAAGTGTTGCAACTACAATGGAATGGTTAACTAAAACGGCCCACTGCTTATTTTATCAGGATGATTATCTACACCTGACTAGTAATTGCTGCAACGATAACTGAATAAATAAAACTGCCAACTGTGTGAGTTCCTCGGTTGACTTTCTCGGTTGGTATCGAGGGGGAAGACCAGGATGGGTTTGTTTGGTGTTAGAATCAGGTTGGATCCGAATAGATCTTTCTCGTCCCTGTCTGATAGCCGCCAGTTTTATCGAGTCTCTATAGGTTGTTTAGTGCATGCTACGCTGCCGCTCAGTCCACCATACCTATGTAGGCGAGGACCGCCTAATTCTAGCCTCGCCGTGTACTGGCCTCAGTACTGACCGCTCTCTCTTTTTCCTTTGCCCTTCGTCGGCACCCCTTTTGTTTAAGCAGGTTTTGAGATCGACGTCGTTAGCAGGGTTACCCTTCCGGCTTGGCCTGGGCAGGGTTATGGATGCCATTGGTTATTCTTCAGGGCTCTTAGCCCTATTTGCATCTTGTCCGTAGTTGGACGCTCTATCGTTTTCAAGGTGATTTTGATCTTTGTATATCATATTTGTATTCTTGACTCATTGAGTCGCTGTTGTATATATATCTGTTCTGTGGGTCCCATCGAGGACTGTTGTGTAATGTTATTACTTCGTTTTCCACCCGCATGAAAGTGCCTGGTGGGCACCTTTGAATCGTTTCTATGCGGGTTTGGCGGGAATCGCTGAAACTTGCATAGGGTCAATTCTGAGGGTGTTACACTATACTACATCCATAATCCGGATCAAAGGTATCAACCCTTTTTCTGGCGACGTTGTCGGGGAAGCAATAGCTACCCTGGTGAGGTTAGTAGGAACCTTGCTAGTTTTAGTTCTTGTTTTTAATTTTGTTAGTTTGCTTTCAGTCTTTATTTAAAAAAACAAAAAAAATAGTTAGTCTTTTATTTCTTTTTACTATCATTAGTATTTGTTTAAGAAAATCCAAAAACATAGGAAATATGGCTAAAAAGAAGCTTGGGGCGTTTGCAACTCCCAACAATGATTATTTGCGTATTTCTATTACCCAGCCAGCAATTACTGCTGAGGACTATGAAATTAAGCCCTACTATTTAAGCTTGGTTTAATAGAATCAATTTGGAGGCTCTGTTGTTGAGGACGCAAGTATGCACTTGAATACTTTCACTGAAATATGTGATATGATGCGCATTAAAGATGTTGACCCCGATGCGGTCAAGTTGCGCTTATTTCCTTTCTCTCTTAGAGGAAGAGCAAAAGAATCGTTGCTATCTTTGCCTAGAAATACTATTGCATCATGGGTGGAATGTACTTCTTTATTTGTGACTAAATTTTTCCCACCTGCAAAGACTATGAAACTAAGATCTAATATTACTGGTTTTAGACAGGAAGAGCGCGAGTCACTAGCACTTGCATGGGAGAGAATGAAAGAATGCATGAGAAACTGTCCCAGCCATGGGATGGAAGATTGGTTAATTCTCCATTTATTTTATAATGCTCTTGACCCTGTGTCTAAGTCTATGGTTGATACTGCAATTGGAGGAACATTTATGGGCAAAAAAATTACCGAAGCAAAGCAGCTGCTAGATAATATGCAAGACAACCATGCCCAATGGCATGTGGAAAGACCAAACACAAAGAAGGTGAACTCCGTCACACCTCAAGAAAAAGAAGAACTCAATGGTAAGTTGGATGAGCTCATATTAGCCGTCTAAGGTAAGGAAACCCAGGTAAGAGCTACCCCAGAATCAAATATTGAATAAATAGACTCCATAGCTCGTAATGATTATAACCTTGCTTGGAAGAAAAACTATAATCTGAATTTTCAGAAACATTATTTTAGTCCTGCAAGTAACACTAATAATATGGGATCAAGTAATGATAGTCTCCAAGAAACTCTTAAGTCCTTTATGGACTCACAAAATGAGCAAAACAATATCCTTGTTATGATAACGGAGAACCATGATAATATGCTTGGAAAATTGTCTAACCAAGCTATAAGTTTGAGGAATGATTTGTAGGCCCTCCAAGAAAGAACCAGGATTGTTGAGGCACAGCTAGGTAAGATAACCGAGAGTCAAGCCCTCATTCTAGATAAATTCGCAGGTAAAGCTGAGCCCAATCCGGTTGAAGACAACAAGATGATAAGAATCCAAAGGGAGGAGCCTAAAGAACTTGACTATAGCAATGCCCCTTCACCAAATTACACAGTTGAAGATCTTGTGAAAAGGATCAATATCAAGATTCCAATAAGTGAAGGAAACGAGGAAGCTATGTATCAACACTTAGTTAATCAGGTAGCTATAAAGGTACATGATTTTGAGGAAGAGTATGAGAAAATTGCTGAAAAACTACCTGTTAAGCTTGATGATATATTTGAGCCTACTATTAAGATTAAAATTGGGACTAATGAGATAGCTGCGCTTTGTGATTTAGGTGCAAGTGTTTCAACAATTCCAAAAAAGTCTTTTTAATAAGTTAAATCTTGGCTCTTTTGAAATCACCGAGTTAAAATTACATCTAGCAGATTCCACCTACAAACAACTTATAGGGATTAAAGAAAATATTTTATTTTACATTAAAGGCTGTCCCGCTCTTATTGATTTTGTTATTGTTGATATGCCTGAAGTTTCTACTGCTCCTATCATATTAGGTTGTTCGATCTTAAGAACTATTAAGGCTTTGATTAATCTGCACGAAGGGAACGTGCAGCTTCAATTGTCTTTGTGGGATTATTTTGTTATTCATTTTCTCAGGAAGAAGAAAGACAAGTGATACGTTGGAAACATATCTATAATTTTTTATGCTCCATGCTTGTTTAGTATCTACTTTGCTTTACTTGTCCACACTTTGAGGTGCTTTTTACATGTTTTCTGATACTAACCTATTAACAAGTTGCAACTTGATGCGGATGCACATTTTCTGCTGTTTTGGTTTCAAAAAGTCGATGAAATATTCTCGGAATTGGACGGGACGAACGCCAAAGTCAATAACTTTCTGTGGGGAACAAGAAGTCCAAAGAGAGCCGGAGAAGCAGGCCAGGGAGGCCAAACCCCCCTAGGCGCGGGTGGGCCCTACCCCACGCCTAGGTAGGGTTTGCCTGCCCTGGTCGCCTCCCGGACTCCCCCCTTTGCCTATAAGAAGCCCCCGATATAGAAACTCTCGGTACCCCATCAGAAATCCACGAAACCGCCTGTAGCCGCCGCCACCATCGTCCCTAGATCGGGGGGATCCGAAGTTCTTCCCGGCACCCTGCCGGAGGGGAGATCATTCCGGAGGCCTTCTCTCCGGTATGATTCGTGAGTAGTTCCACCTTGGACTATGGGTCCATGTAGTAGCTAGATGGTTGTATCTCCTCCTTTGTGCTTTCATGTATATATCTTGTGAGATCCGTTCATGATCAAGATCTAATATATTTGTAATTATGCATGTTGTGTTTGCAGGGATCTGATGGATATTGAGATTATCATGTTGGTTTGATTAATGGTTCTATATTTATGATTCTATCTTGTCTGTGTTGTTTGTGATCTTGCATGCTCTCCGTTGCTAGTGGTTATCTTGGCCAAGTAGTTGCTAGTGACTCCAAGAGGGAGTATTTATGCTCGATAGTGGGTTCATGCCTCTAGTTTCCAAGGAAAATGACAGAAATCTCTTCGGTTGTAGATGTGTTGTTGCTACTAGGGAGAAAACAACGGTCCCTTGTTCATGGAACATGTGGATTGTTTACCTTACACACTTTGCTTAAAGCAGTTGTCTGTTGCTTGCAACTTAATCTTTGGAAGGGGTTGGATGATAACCTGAAGGTGGACTTCTAGTCATAGATGCAGTTGGATTACGGTCTATGTATATTGTTGTATTGCCCAATCAACTTCATAGGATCTTTCTAGCTAGTAATTGCATTGTTATGCCTTGCTCAGTTCCTGTCAATTGCCCCGTTGTAATTTGTTTACCCTTCATGCCATGTTGTTATCTAAGGAGAGCACCTCTAGTGAACTATGGACCCCAGTCCAAACTTTACCATTGATACATCTTCCACTGTTACTTGTTTACTTGCTGCAAACCATTACCTTCCACACCATACGTTTAATCCTTTGTTACAGCAAACCGGTGAGCTTGACAACCTCACTAATTCGTTGGGACAGAGTCTTGAGTTTGTGTTGTGCAGGTCTCTACGTTGCTTCTAACACCTGTGTGACGTTTCCTTCCTCCTTCTGGTTCGATAACCTTGGTTTCTACTGAGGGAAATCTTGTTGTTGTGCTCTTCATACCTTTCTCTTGGGGTTTCCAACGAAGCACTCTTCCTCCCTGTTGAGTGTAGCATCAAGTAATTTCTGGCGCCGTTGCCGGGGAGGCCAAGGACGTCTTCACTAGGGGAGTCCTTCACTTCCTTTCTCTTTACTTTGTTTTTAGTTTGCTTGGTTTTGTTTGCATATTTAAAAAAAAACCCAAAAATTTAGTCTAGTTTGGTTTGCTTTATTTATTCAAAAAACACAAAAAAACTCTAGTTGCTTCCTTGCTCTAGCTCACCATGTTGTTCCCCAAGTTCTCTCTGAAAAATCTTGCAATAGGTAGTGGTTCCATAATTGGGAAAGACAATATTGAAGAATTCTTTAATTATTTTAGCAAGCATGAGGATATTGAGGATAAATCTGTAGCTGAACTTGCTCCTAATTATGATATTGCTGCAGCTTCTTTAGTTCATATGTTGGAGGCTAGGTTTGTTAACCTTAACCCCTTCATACAATTCTTATTCCTAAAACTAAAAGAAGAGAAGAATGTTGAAAAAAGGGAATTCATCCTTGAAACTTTATCAAAAGAATTCCATGATGTTGCTAGGGATTCCAAAAAGGTTTTTGAACGTTTAAATATGCTAGGTTCAAGTGTAGATGTTGTGGGTATTTCTGATAAAACTAAGCCTAGAGAGGAATTCAATATACCCATACCCTATAAGCTTGTTGGAATGCATGAAGCCTTTGAAAATAACTTTGATTGGATTGCCCTTGAAAATATTTTTGATGAAAGTAGTAGACCAAAGAGGGATGAGAAAGGATCCTCCAAAACCCATTTGGATGAGATATCTTTCATATTTGAAGATTTTCCAAGTATGAATGTTAATGCCTCTTCATTTGAAAATACTTGATTCTTCTTGCTTCTTGTGCCTAACTTAAAGGTGTTAAAGAAAAGTACTTCTTGGGAGATAACCCAAGAGTTTCCTTGAGTCTTGGAAGTTATTACTACTGTAATGACCTCTCCTTATCCTTTTTATTTGCGTTTTGTGCCAAGAATAACCTCTAATGAGAGGGAACTAAGATTTGGGGAGTTGCTGTCCCGAAACAGATTTCTGTCCTCCACCAAAAAAAATCATGAGGAGGCTCTGTAACTCGGATTGAGCTCAAAATTTACGAATATATCCCCCAGTATGCTGGATAACTTTCGTTAGGTCAACAGTTTTTGATTTGAGCAACATAATATGTTCGAAAAAATTTGTTTCTACCTGCTGGTCTGTTTTGATAAATTTCTGCCATTATTTGCATTTGCTTCTTATTGATTCCTTTTTGAGCTCTCTTCAGGTAAATTGAGTTTCTTTGAAGGAGTTACTACAGTATCTTGTGTTTTTAGTGAAAAGCCTTGCTGTTCCAAAGCTTTGCCAAGCGGTCTAATATATTTTGAATAAGCTAATGTTGCTAATGAAGATTGTGTGAAATTTTGCATGAAGGGAAAATTTTAGGTGTGTAGATAGAATGATGCAATGAGATGAAGAATGGACAATAGCTCAAGCTTGGGGATGCCACCATGGTGTCACCCCAAGAAATATCCAAGGGTACAAGCGTCAAAGCTTGGGGATGCCCAAGGCATCCCCTTCTTCATCAATAAAAAAAATCTCAAGTCTGTCTAGACACTTCACTTTTATTGTTTCATGCACAGTTGTGTTGTTCTTGGAGCATCTTAGTTTTTGTTTGCTTTGCTTATTTTGTTTGGTTTTGTTTAGTAGTTTGGACCCCCACTCTCGCCGTGTTGTTTTGCAAATAAGTTTGCTTGGTGTTTGGAAAGGAGTAGTAAGTTCTTGCTTGAAGTGCAAGAGGAGCTTGCATTGACTGTGACTTAGACTTTAGCATGACATGCTAGGTGTTGTTTTTGCATTATGCTTAGTGATTATTGTTGTAGCATGTCTTGTTCCAAACAATTGGGATTGCTTAGTGTGCCTTGAAGAAATTATGTGTTGTTTTAGCATGCAAAAGCATAGTATTGTGGTATTCTCCTTTGATGTTTTGCTTGGGTTGACTTGGCACATGCTTACACCATGTTATGACTATGACAAGTCACCATTATCCTCTATGATCATTTAGTCCTTGAATTGTAGTACCACTCTTTGCTTTGATTAGTTTGCTTTGTTGCATTGCATAATTATGGACATTATTGCTCTCTTAGTTGGTTGCTCCCAGTCTTTTGCTAGCCTCCACTTGTATGAGTAAGTTCTGCTCATATTTCCAACTCCCAAGAAACCAAGTTATTCCAAAGTGTCCACTATAAACTCCTATGCATGGTGTGTTACACCATTCCAAGTATATTCTTGTTTTCAACTATCTTCCAATTAAAAACTATTTTGTTATGTGAAAACTTAGTGATTAAAGCCCTCACGATTTGATGGCACATTTTATTCTTTTCCCCTAATAAACTTGAACCATTGAAGCAACTTTGTTGTATATGCTTGCACTTATAAGTTGGGATTAGCAGAACCGTGCTGTCACGGGGAACATTTTCAACATTGCACTTGTACTTTTTGTACTTCGTTGATATCATGCTCTTTTGTCTATGGATTCTACCGGTCTGAAATGAAGTGGGAACTTGTAAGTCCATGGAGTTTGTATTCTGTGTTAGAGAAACGCCTGGGCCGCTAGCCTAAGCCATGCCTAATCATGGTGGAAACTTGCAGCATCACCATAGTGAGCTATCTATGAAGCATCCTCAATAAAAAGCTATGCATATGGTAAATAAAAAGATTGTTGAGATGCTCATTGTCTGTTTGCCTTGTCATTTTGGTTATGGGAAATCTCCTGTACCATGTGCAAGGGGTACCCCATTGGCGGTTCTCAATGATATGCAAATACTTACAGTGACAAGAACTTGCCTCGACCCTAAGTTGAGTATCCATGAGGTGTAGCCCTCATATTCAAGGGACATGAGATTGCCAACTTATTATTTTCAAGCATATACTCCAGCTTTGCCACTTTAACCTTAACCACTTCAAGATGCTTATGATAGGGGTAATGAGGGCTGAAAGCTAATAAGTACCATAATTTTTGGAAGCTCTTTTTGAAACTTGTAATCCCTGCTTCCTTTACAAAAAGGCTTTTCTTCCATCATTATTGAGTCTCCACCTTCTACCTTTAGACACCATTAAGAGAGCATAGTTGTCATTTTGTGTGCAATGTTCCAAAGCTTATTAATATATGCATATTGTGTTATTACTTGTTCATGTGCTATTTGTTTCTAGTCACCCTTGTGAAATTTGCAGGTGTCATATGCATTATATTGCTACTCTATGAGGGACAAGCTGATTGCCACTATGCTATGTTTTCTGCATGTGAAACAAACAAACGTTTTTCAATGCATATTATTCATGATCTTTGTTTGTTAGAACTCCATCTTGTTAGAACTCCATCTTGTTAGAACTCCATCCATGTTGCATGCATAATTACTATGTCCTATTGTTAGAACTCCATCTTTCATGCACATGTTTAGAGTTCTTTGATCCCAGCTTTCAATGTTTTCAAATGGTTGGATCTTTATTGTGAGGGTGCATGTCACCTCAAAAATTATTATTTTATCACTTACCTACTTGAGGACGAGCAGGAGTTAAGCTTGGGGATGCTGATACGTTGGAAACGTATCTATATTTTTTGATGCTCCATGCATGTTTAGTATCTACTTTGCTTTACTTGTCCACACTTTGAGGTGCTTTTTACATGTTTTCTGGTACTAACCTATTAACAAGTTGCAATAGTGCCAGATGCCTGTTTTCTGCTGTTATTGGTTTTGGAAAAGTTAGTAAAGAAATATTCTCGGAATTGGAAGGGACGAACGCCAAAGTCAATAACTTTCCATGGGGAACAAGAAGTCCAGAGGAGAGCCGGAGAAGCGGGCCAGGGAGGCCAAACCCCCCTAGGCACGGGTGGGCCCTACCTTGCACCCTGCCGGAGGGGAGATCATCTCGGAGGCCTTCTCTCTGGTTTCATTCGTGAGTAGTTCCACCTTGGACTATGGGTCCATGTAGTAGCTAGATGGTTGTATCTCCTCCTTTGTGCTTTCATGTATAGATCTTGTGAGCTCCGTTCATGATCAAGATCTAATCTATTTGTAATCATGCATGTTGTGTTTGCGGGGATTCAATGGATATTGAGATTATTATGTTGGTTTGATAAATGGTTCTATCTTTATGATTCTATCATGTCTGCTCTCCGTTTCTAGGGGTTATCTTGGCCAAGTAGTTGCTAGTGACTCCAAGAGGGAGTATTTATGCTCGATAGTGGGTTCATGCCTCTAGTTTCCAAGGGAAGTGACAAAAATCTCTTCGGTTGTAGATGTGCTGTTGATACTAGGGAAAAACAACGGTCCCTTGTTCATGGAACATGTGGATTGTTTACCTTACACACTTTTCTTAAAGTAGTTGTCTGTTGCTTGCAACTTAATACTGGAAGGGGGTTCGGATGATAACCTGAAGGTGGACTTCTAGTCATAGATGCAGTTGGATTACGGTCTATGTATATTGTTGTATTGCCCAATCAACTTCATAGGATCTTTCTAGCTAGTAATTGCATTGTTATGCCTTGCTCAGTTCCTGTCAATTGCCCCGTTGTAATTTGTTTACCCTTCATGCCATGTTGTTATCTAAGGAGAGCACCTCTAGTGAACTATGGACCCCAGTCCAAACTTTACCATTGATACATCTTCCACTGTTACTTGTTTACTTGTTGCAAACCATTACCTTCCACACCATATGTTTAATCCTTTGTTACAACAAACCGGTGAGCTTGACCACCTCACTGATTCGTTGGGACAGAGTCTTGAGTTTGTGTTGTGCAGGTCTCCACGTTGCTTCCAACACCTGTGTGACGTTTCCTTCCTCCTTCTGGTTCGATAACCTTGGTTTCTACTAAGGGAAATCTTGCTGCTGTGCTCTTAATACCTTGCTCTTGGGGTTTCCAACGAAGCACTCTTACTCCTTGTTGAGTGTAGCATCAACAAGCATGATGAGAAGGAGGCCATCACTTTGAAGGCCAACTATTTTGGAGTCGGTGTTCCACTAATCTGGCCTAAGTGAGGAACATTAAGGTCAATATATTTGACCATAAAAGAGCGCTTCATGGGAGGCAACCCATGTGAAATAAAGGTTTGAGTAAAGTATTTAAGTTTTAGTTTAAGTTTTATGTTGAATAAAGAGTGCTAGAAAACTCTAGTTGAGGAGGAGAGGTACGGTGGTACTAAAATTCATGTTTTATACATGCTATTGTTGGTCGACAATTTAGTTTGTCTTTTTTCTGCCAAAACATGGTGTTTCGCTAAGTTTTAGGTTAAGAAAGAATTCTCAAAGAAACAAAACTTTTTTTACGACTACAGTACCTTTAACGACCAACTATACGGGGGAATAAAAATTCCAGCCGTATAGTTCCGGCCGTATAGATATCTTTGCCATCGTCAAATTTTATTTTCCAGATATAGAAGGTTTAACGACCAACTATACAGCAGGGATAAAAATCCCAGTCGTATAGTTCCAGCCGTATAGATATCGCCGCCAGGAAGAAACCCTAGAAACCCTAAAATTTTACCGTCAGACCAACTATACGGCGGGAACAAAATGTTTTGGGTGTATAGTTTCGTCCAACCACATAAACACCACGGGAAGGTACCTCCAACACCAAAACTTCAATCCTTTTTTATCTCTTCTACCTCCAAACTCTCTCAAAACCTCAAGGGATCTTCATCTCTACCCAATTTCGTTTGATTTCCTCGCACAAAAGTGATCTACGCTATGTTTCTCCTACGATCCCCCAATTACTTTTTTGCAAATTCATCTCTGATCTATTGCCATTATCAATCTAGGGTGAGACCTACTATGAACTAATTGCCATGTTTCTCTTGTCTAGATTATTATTTTGAGAAAATTCTTTAGTGTGCTATGATGAGGAATATTTTATGCTTATTATTGTTGGATCAAAAACTTTTATTTTTGCCTTTCTTATTATTTTAGAAGATGAACACAAGGAGCCAAATGCGTGCTCGTGTCATTGCGAGTTATTCTAAGGCTGCCGCTGCAGCTCAAAACCGCACGGGGATACGGTTCAGGAATGAGCTCCAACATGATCGCTTTGGTAGGATCAAGAACTGGGAAGTGAAGACAACCAAGTGGCCTTGTCCCGTTATATTGAACCAACTCGGTATATCATATGACTTCAATTTACTTTGCAATATGGTTGTCCTATAAAACTTTGTATTCCAAGATATGCCTACTTATCGCCGGTTAACTCTTGAATTTTAAGTTCTTTGCAAAGCACCATTAAAACATGGCACAGAGAGGACACGATTTCTTTTTGACTTATGAACAACAATTATAAATTTACACTTGATGAATGGTGCAATTGTCTTAGTTTACTAAACAATGATGTTAATGCCTTGCACACATCCTACGCCAACATGAACCCTTCCCCAGATCACTATTACAATAGGATGAGTTTCACTTCTAGAGTCAACAAGGGGAAGAATATTCAGCATCCTGCTATTCCCTATGTGTTCTATGTTATTGCTAACACCTTGCAGGAACGAAATTAGTTTACAAGACTCAACGAGGAGGACATCTTGGTCCTCGCAAAAGCTGATTTCAACAACAACTTGTCACTCAACCTAGGCGCAATTCTTGTGCGCTACTTGGATCACCAATCCTCCCAAAGACAAGGACCAATCACAGGTGGATTCATCATCACCATGCTTGCCATTTCCCTAGGCATCGACCTAGGTGAGTTGCAACCATTGCTAGGTGAGCGACGTGTTGGTTTCTCTACTTTAAAAGCTTGTGGAATGCTCACTAGGAGAGTGGTGTTTATTACTTGCATATTGCAGGAGCTGGGCGTCTCTACCCCGCTACTTTTCCTAATGGTCTTTTCTCTATCAAGAAGGGACGTTTGCTATATGATGTGCAGGTTGAACAACATCAACCCGAGGAGGAGATTCCGGATGAGGATGAGGACCAAGAAGAGGATCAACCACTAACCCAGTTCGCTACATATCAAGACTTCCAATAACTTGGAGGGACTATGGAGGGGATGCATAATATCACTCTGAACCTCTGATAAACCACTAGTAACTTATCAACTCAATTTGCGAACTAGAGTTACAACTTTTTCGGCCACCTCAATGATTTGAAGGGCTTGCAAAAGCCTAAACTTGGGGAAGTTTCGTCATTATCTTTATTTGGTGTTCATTTTCTTTATTTTATTTCGAGGTTATGCTTTTAATTTGAGTTTATAAGCACCCGTGTTGGTTTCCACAACATTTTATCTTTAGTTATTTTATTTTCAAGATTTTCAAGCCGATCTTTGCCGCCAATTTTCTATTCTTTAATTCCCTCTCTCAAAAACAACAAAAAGATTTTTCCATTTATATTTATTTTCCCTTTTTCTTTTCTCCTCGAGGTTCTCACATATCTGCATGAGAGTGATCGACTTCAAGTTTCCAAGAAACAAATCAAAAGGGAAGAGAGAAGTGGAACCAATCATGAGAGATATGCCTTATGACTCCCCACTTTTGAAGTTTGAGAAACCCATGCTAGTTAGTAGTAAATGTTAAGATATTATATTGGTGGAGTGAGTCTTTATATTGGAGTAAAATTTTGTTTGCATGGGTATTTAGTTGAGTATGTTTTGTTCCAGCTCTTGTAGTTAACCAAGTCTTGCCTAAAAATTTGCTAAACAATTGAAATAAGAAAAATTATCACAATTGAAGGCTTGGGTGTTGTAGTGTTTAGTCTTGAAAGATTACTCCTAGAGACACTCAACACCACCGAAAATAATGATTGACTTGATATCTCTCTTTAAAAGGATTTGTTCAATTGAATTGATGTTTAGCGGTTTTTGTGAGCATGCCAAAGTTTGACTTGTGAATCATAAGAATGATATAGCTTTATGCGTGTCAAACTTCATGGGATGCCAACAACTCCGCTAGCCTACGAACGATCTTCATGGAGGAAACTCCTAGATTTCGGCTATGAGTTGAATAAAGATATGTAGCAGCAATAATAAAATGGGTAAGATTCTTGGCACTCTCGTGTAGCTGTGTTCATGATGGAATCACTCCTCTAGCTGATATGAGTAATCATTATGCAAAAGGAACAAAAACGTTGGTAATGCCACGAGTGTCCATCACATCCCAATACACTAATTAATTTTTTTGGCATGCTCTCAATTACTTAAGAACTGAAATTCTTGAAGGACAATGAATAGAAAAGTAGTGCTTGAAAAGTCTTGATTTATTTATGTGGGAGAATTTAGATGCTTTTATATATATGCTTTTCATGACAAACTCTCTCACTCTCAATTATACATGATTATACTTTATTGTTCAAAGGCAAGCTTGTGAGTTGATTACATGACATGGAATAAAGTTTACTCATTTGAATCATCCATGCTAACAATAATCTTGCTGCGCAATAAGGATTCATGAAACCCGTATGATATGCTTTCCATTACTCTATATATGCTGAAGTTTTTCAGATTATATAAAGGGACCCCTATATATAAAGAGGCCTCGGGCGACAAGAAAACTCTCTCTCGACCCTCTCTTCCACCCCTGCCATCAGAAACCATAACACCGGAGGAATATATCTAGATCTAATCTCCAAACCCTTCTCCACCACCATAGCTATATTCCACCACTTGTAATAGTAGATCTCATCTCCAATTGGCGACATTGTAAGACTATTATTATCAATCTCATGATTTCCATTACAATATTTTTGGTTGTTGGTTTCATCTCTTTGTGTGAGTAGTTCTCCTTGGGCTAAGGGCTTCGGCCTAGCCATGTAGCTTTGTGCATGTTATTTATCATAGATGGGATCATGTATTAGTTTGTATGACATGATGATTATTGTACCCTCTCTTGCCTCAATCTAAGGACTTGTCAGGTACCCAAGACCCCAAGGATTGATCCAGGTATAGGGAGTGTGAGTAATGACTAATCTGCAAGATGGGGACCCCAGCGACAGAAGGGGTAGTACGGCTGTATGTGAGGGATTTACTTGGGATTAACGGTGACATCACTATGCATATCATTAGTTCTCTTTCTTCTATGGATGAGACTAGTAGGTTATTGCTATAAGCGGTTGCGGAGACAATAGCAATTATAGATGCACTACCCACATATAAGTATCTTGCTCTAACAATTACATGCATACTTTATTATTATCTTTTATTCCCATCAGATGTTTTTCACAGCTACAGGTGAAACCGAAAGCCCTAGTCCCCCTCTCTCCATCATCGACAACAACAAAAGATCGCAAACTCTTGGTCCGATAAAACACAAAAAGAATTCTAGAACTCCCAAAGGTTTGTTAAAGTAACCTTACTATGCTTTCTGCTTCCCGAGGATTCAATAACCTAGGTCTACTAGGGAAAAAAGAGATATACTACATCCGTAATTTGGATCGAAGGTATCAATGGTGTACTATGAAGTTGGAGGCACTAGGGCCATGGGGCAAGACCTAGAGGTGCCTGTAACACCCTCAGATCGGTCCTATGCAAGTTTTAGTGATTCCCTCTAAACCCGCATAGAAACGATTCAAAGGTGCCCACTAGGAACTTTTGTGTGTGTGGAAAACTAAGTAATACCATTACAAAATAGTCCACAGTGGAACCCACTAAACAGATATATACAACAACGACTCCATGAGTCAAGAATACAGATATAGGGTACAAAGATCCAAATCACCTTGAAACTATACAGCATCCGAGTATGGATAAGATGCAAATTGGACTAAGAGCCCTGAAGAATAACCAATGGCATTCATAACCCTACCCAGCCCAAGCCGGAAGGGTAACCCTGCTAACGACGTCGATCTCAAAAACTGTTTAAACAAAAGGGGTGTCGTCAAAGGGCAGAAGAAAAAGAGAGTGGTCAGTACTGAGGCCAGTACATGGCGAGTCTTAGAATTCGGCCGTCCTCTCCTACATAGGTATGGTGGACTGAAGCGGCAGCGAAGCAGGCACTAAACAACCTATAGAGACTCGATACAACTAGTGGCTATCATAGGGGAATGATAAAGACCTATTCGGATCCAACCTAAGACTAACAGCAAACATACCCATCCTAGTGTTTCCCCCTCGAGACCAAACAAGGAAGTCAAACCAAGGAACTCACACAGTTGGCCGTTTTATTCATTCTATTTTAGTTGCAGCTCTTACTAGTCAGATATAGTTAGCATGAGTCATTCTGATATCATAAGCAGTGGGCAATTTTAGTTAACCATTCTGTTATAGTTGCGATACTTACTAGTCAAATACATATAACATGAGGCAACCCGAACCAGTAGTTGTTGGCACCTTTAATTGCTCATTCCATTGTAGTGAAACTGATTACTAGACATATGAAAGTCAAATTTATAGCACTACTTTAGTTATAATTGTCTATGACCGAGATACTGTGCTTCAAGTCGTCTATAACCGTGGACATGGCTTTCAGAAATATTTACCCTGTAGGGGTGCACAAATAGCAACACAAGCACTATCAACCTCGGAAAAACCAAATGAAAACCGAACGAGGCATCACGACAAAGCAATCACAAGATTCATAAAATATTTTTGGGGGCCACCCCACTAAGCTATTCGCTACGAAGTTGGCCAGCTCCGCGATGGACCCAGGGTGTGTGGCGACGACTATAAACGATTGGGAACCCGAAAGTGTGACTGGGCTTGTCGATATAGCAGAAACGTGGCACGGGGTTCCTAAATGTATAGTAGTAAACGCTCTCCACGAGTAACATTAGTAAATAAAGCAGTAGCATGGCATAAGTTCAGGATAGTAATAAACCCCCAAACTAGTTTGTGGCCCCAAGAAATAATTTATGACTCAAGCTCTGGCTAAGAGGATTCATGGTCCCACATGCGGATAATGCGATAGTCAAGAAATATGTATCAAGTACTCGGGGTCCTACGGGACACAAGTGGACGATTAAAAACCAAATAACATCTATTGCCCACCGGTGCCTCTGCATTATTTACCTACTTTCAATATTAGTTATTAAACTATAATTAAAGCCATGATCATCTCCAACATTAAGCATGAGGCATTTCTCCAACAACTCTGGAACATCGACGACACAAAGCAACACCGGCGCAAGCAACTACGACTCGCAAGGCTGACTATCTACCAAAAAACATGTAATAGGAGGTGTCCATAGAAATATAGGTGCTGCAAGGAAATATAAAGGGTACGGAAGCTATAGCATCGCAACACAGATAGCAATAGATCAATAGGAGGGAGTAAAGACTAGAAATGTAAAATAGGTAGAAAGGGGGAGAATGCTTGCCTGAAAAACATTGCTGAAGGTTCATCCGAAGATCGGGTCGACACTCGCATCAACTCATCGGTCTAATCCGTGAAGAAGCAAAGCACTAGAAGAAACACCGAATACACTATTTAATACTATGGCAGAAGATCGGGCATGATGCATGTATGATGTATGACATGGCAAAGGTGCGATGCAACTAGGCAATATTAAGCGGAACCGGGGTCCCAACAATTATTTAGATGGTTCATGTTGTTTAGGTACCCCGCAATTTAAATTTGTCTTAACAAGGCAAAATATATCATCGATTCGCTACACAAATTTAAATGGAGCCAATATAAGACTAGAAAAGCCCGCATATGGTCTCCATATTTAATTATGAGGTGAATCGGCATAATGCCCTCAAACCACAAAAATATGTATGCAATCATGAACAAATTGATGCTACAGTTATATATCATTTATAAAATAGGGGCTCGGGAAAAGGTTCACACATTGGAACTCGTCGAACTAGGTTCCGAGGGTTCGGGATCGGTCTCGAAGGGATTGAGGCTTTGGGATCTCGGCGTCTGAGAATCTTCGGCCTCGACCACCAGATCTGGCAATGGGGCTTCGAGGGTCTATGAAGGAGCGAAGGTTTGAGTTGATGATCTTGTTATCGGCTCTCTATTGTTGTCGTTGTGGTTCCGGTTTTGTTCTTCGGTGACGATCTTGGATGTGTGGAGGCAACAGGGAAGGCCGATACACATGGGTGCTACGACAAGCTGATGTTGCGGTACCCGACGAGGGACACACAACCTGAAGTGCTACATAGCAGGTGCTCCCCTAGCTGATGTGGAAAAGAGCAGCAATAGACAATAGTTGCTGGATGGTTGGAGACAGGAAACGAGACCAACCAGAGCAGAACTCGTGCGCGGGCCTGCACAGACAAAAAAAGGGGACGACGACGCTGAGTAGGTGGTGGGGCCGGTGCTAGAGACGGAAGCAGGGCACCTGTGCACGATGCCGCACTAGGGCGAGGTAGAGGTCGGGTCAGCCGTGACTGCGGAGGCGAGAGGCGACCAGAGAGGAGACGTGCGATGGCAACACCGGAGAGGAAGCCACAGTTGGGCGAGCTTGGGTGCTCGGGCAGAGGGACGACAAGGCGACGCACGGGGATGCCCTGTCGGACGCGTGGTACGGCGACGGGACACGACCGGGGTTGGAGAAGAGCGGGGCCGGCGGCAGGCCGAGCAGACAACAATGGTGGGAGAGGGAGGAGATGGCGGCAGGGAGAGCCACTCCCGACGGCGCTGGCCGGAGAGAGGAGGGCTGATACGTCAGAAACGTATCTATAATTTTTTATGCTCCATGCTTGTTTTGTATCTACTTTGCTTTGCTTTGTCTATACTTTGAGGTGTTTTTATATCTTTTATAGAACTAACCTATTAACAAGTTGCCATAGTGCGAGTTGCCTGTTTTATTCTGTTTTTGGTTCCAGAAAGGCATAAAATCAATATTCTCGGAATTGGACGGGATGAAAGCCAAAGTTATTATTTCCCCGGAGCAACACGGAACCACGAAGCAGAGCCGGAGGGGGGGGCAAAGGGTGGTCGCACCCCCCTAGGCACGGGCAAGCCCCGGAGGCGCCTGGAGGGGGTGTGGCCCCCCTGGACCCCCACCGACCTTGATTCCTGTGCCTATAAGAAGCCTCTGACCCAAAAACCCTAGGGCATCCAGAAGAAATCCACGAAAACCTCCACAGCGCCGCCGCCACCGAAAGGGATATTCGAGGGACAGCAAGTCTCTGTTCCGGCACCCTGCCGGGACGGGGAAGTGCCCCCGGAGCCATCTCCATCGATCTCCATCGCCATCTTCATCACCATTGCCGATTCCCATGATGAGGAGGGAGTAGTTCTTACTCGAGGCTAAGGGCTCTACCGGTAGCTATGTGTTCATCTCTCTCTCTAGGCATGATCTTGTTGTGGTCATGAGCTTTGTAATCTAGTAGATCTACCTTGCTACTCAAGTGCTTCATTAGATCTCTGCTCTCCCCATGTGTGTGAAAGTGACAGCGTGCATGCCATGGTGGCACTTAGGCTTGAGTCTACATAAATACTCTTTGTGCTTTAATAGATCTATGCTTTTCCCCACGCGTGTGAAACAGCGTGCATACCGTGTGTGGCACTTTGGCTAGATTGAATATTTGTTATGAGTTATATTTGGAGTTGGATGTCTCTATGAAATTGTGGTGTTTGTTGGAACCATCTAGTGCTCAAGGTGACAGTGTGGGGTTATCTAGTTGGGGAAGGCGGACTTTGAGGTGTGCTGTTATAGCCCTACCATGGATTAGAGTGTCCAACCGGAGAGTAATTAAGAGTAGTATCATGAAGAGAGGATATTTATATGAGAGAGTGTTCACTAGTGAAAGTATGATCCCTAGGCCTTGTTTATAAGCATTGAAACACCGTTTGCTTCTAGATATGTTGCATGTTTGCTTGCTTTAGTCTTTACCTCACTCACACACGTTACCCCACGTCAACAACAAGTCAAAAGCTATTTTCTGGCACTGTTACCGCTTGTATTTCACTATCTCTTCGCCGAACTAGTGCACCTATACACCTAACAAGTGTATTGGGTGTGTTGGGGACACAAGAGACTTCTTGTATCTTGACTGCAAGATTGCTTGAGAGGGAATACCTTTGACCACTTCTTCCCTGAGTTTGATAAAACCTTGGGTAATCCACTTAAGGGAAACTTGTTGCTGTTCTACAAACCTCTACACTTGGAGGCCCAACAACTGTCTACAAGAATAGAAGTGCGTAGACATCAAGGGCGCGGCCTCGAGGAGAACGGTCATGGGGTCCGGTGGTGGAGCACCTAGGGAGGAGGCAACGCTGGGAGAGGGGACCGACAGCGGCGCCGCACTGGATCAAGGGAGGGAGCGAGGTCGGGAGAGAGATAGGGGTTCATAAGCGAGGGTGGGGACGTGTGTGTGGCGACGTGGGGGTGGACCGGGTCGGTGCGGGATAGTGGGGATCCGATCGGGGTGGGGCCATAGGATCGAGAGCGAGCGAGGGTTTTTCTGTTGGAGATACGCCCTATAGGCAATAATAAAAGTAGTTATTATTATATCTTTGTGTTTATGATAAATTTTTACATTCATGCTATAACTGTATTAACCGGAAACATTAATACTTGTGTGATTTGTAAACTTATTAGTCCCTAGTAAAGCCTCTTTATAATACTAGCTTGTTGGTTGATAGATGATCATGGTTTCCTAATCATGAACATTGAGATGTTATTAACAACAAGATCATATCATTAGGAGAATGGTGTGATGGACATACTCCTATAGATAAGCGTAGCATAAAGATCAAGTCATTTCAATAGTTCGTTTGCCATAAGCTTTCAGATACATAGTAACCTAATTCCTTCGACCATGAGATCATGCTAATCACCATTACCGGATGGAAGCTTTGATGACATCAAACACCACTTCATAACTGGGTAGTTATAAAGGTGGCATTGAGTGTTCGGAAAGTATGTGTTGAGGCACATGGATCAAGAGTGGGATTTGTCCATCCATATGACGGATAGATATACTCTAGGCCCTATCGGTGGAATGTCATCCAATTAGCTTGCAAGCATGTGACTAGCTCACAAGGGATCACATATCACGGGAATGAGAAAATAGTACTTATCAGTAACGAGGTTGAACTAGGTATGTAGAGATACCGATGATCAAACCTCGGATAAGTAAACTATCGTGAGACAAAGGGAAATTGGTATTGTATGTAAGTGGTTCATTCGATCGCAAAGTAATTGTAGAAATATGTGGGAGCCATGTGAATTTCTAGATTCCTCTATTGGTTATTGATCGCAGAAGTGTCTCAGTCATGTCCGCATAATTCACGAACCGTAGGGAGACACACTTAAGGATTCGATGTTGTTTAGTAGATATGGAATGTAAATATGGAGACCGAATGTTGTTCGGAGTCTCGGATGGGATCCGGGATATCACGAGGAGATCTGGAATGTCCGGAGAATAAGATTCATATAAGGAAAGTTCAATTTCGGAGTTTAGGAATGATTTCGGTGTTTTCACCGGAATGATCTAGAAGAGTCATGACAAAGTGGAATGGTTGCGTAATGTCATAGGTCATAGGACTGTGCAAATAAAAGTGAGAAATCAAACTCGAAAATTGAAAGTCAAAAGGCAAGTTTGAAAAGTCAAACTGGGACAATGTATCCTGGTGGAGGGAGGACAGGAAATCTCCTCTCCCTCCACCATGCGCCAAGGAGTGGGAGTTGGGGAAGGATACGGAATTCCCCTCCCCTAGATTCCCCTCCCTCACATAAATAGAGGGGAGGGGGATGCCCTTCCAACACAAGACCACCACAAACCCACCCCCACGAGACGCCGCCGCCAAGCGCCGCTGGCCACGCCTCGTCCTCTCTGGCCTCCAAACCCTAGAACGCCGGGGAACCCTACTACTCCATCCTATCAGCTCCGTCTTAAGGTGAAGCACTACGGGATCTCCCCTCTACTTCTGACACCACTCCGTCATGCTGCCGGAATCACGTGGAGAGAACCACAACCTCTGTTGCCTGCTGGAACTAGGGAGAGGAAGGTTTTCATCGAGTACCGAACGTGTGACCGACTATGGGAGCGCTGCCGGAACACGGCGCCCAAAGGATCGTCTACATGATCTTGAGATCGGCAAGTGAACGACTACATCACCCACGAGAATTTGCTATCGTTAACCGCTTTGGAATCTTCAAGGGTGAGTACTCTATGGATTCGTTGCTACAATCTAGTAGATAGATCTTGTCTTGTGTGTGTTCATGCAGTAGAATTTTTTCCATGCTACGAACCCCTACATTTCTGTGGGACGGAAAAACATGTTCAGTGCACGGCGCAGGGTGTGGCGTGTGTGGGTGTAGTGGCAGCGGGCGTGTCATGTGTGTGTGTTGTGTTGGGTGTGCCACCAGTGAGGAGTGGTGGCGGGTGGAGGGAGTGGGTCTGTGTGGTTGGGTGGGATTAGGGTTAGGGTTTGGGAGTGTTTGGGGTTGTAGGTGGCCTGGCTAGCCGGGCCTTTGGGCCTGTCCGGCTAGGCTGCCTCCCCGGGTTTTAAAAATATTTTGCTTTTAAAAAGATTTTGTAAATAGTTTAAGACATACTCCCTCCGTTCCAAAATATAAGACGTTTTAGGTTTGTAAAGAAAACGAATTTAGACTTATTTTAGTATGTAGTTCATTCAACTTTGGAATGAATCTACATACTAAAATAAGTCTAGATTCGTTTTCTTCATAAACCTAAAACGTCTTATATTTTGGAATGGAGGGAGTATACAAGATCCGGACGGACTGAGAGTTTTGATTTGGAATTAAAGGAGGGCTAATTAGAAAACATCATAGCCTTTAGCGAAATAGTTTTAGGCAAAAATAATATGCATGATGATGTCATGATGATGCATAGACATAAAGACAGACGATTTTCTAGTAGTGGTTTACCCGGGGTGCTACATCGCCGGACCTTAGAGCATCGTTTCCCTAGCACCAGATCTGAGGCACCAAGATGGAGATCACAGCGCGAAGACCATATCACATCGCACTTACATTTGATATATGATTGTTGTGTGTATCTTATTATGTGCTTAGTATTAGATACTCGATGGTAGCATTAATAAGATGATCCCTAAACAACTGAATTCCAATAATTGTTTTACCCTTGTGTGTGCACCACCAAGAAAGTTCTTCGGAGGCAGGTGATACGCCCAATTTGCATCACCTTTCTATATCATAATTTACCTCTATTCATTGATATTTGACATATTATGAGGTATTAGTTATGGTTTTTTATCTGTTTATGCATGTTGGATGATTCCTGGAGGATGGATGCCGGAGTCTGGATTCTGATGGAAAAGAAGGTGTTTCGGTGCAATTTCGCGAGGATCAGAAAAATACCAGAAAAATATGGAAACATATTATTTTACCAGAAGACGAAGGAAGCCAGAAGGAGGGACGGAGATGGGCCTCAGGGGGCCCACCCCCCTAGGCACGGGCCCACCTAACCCCGCGCCTAGGGCAGGTGTGGCCCACCTGTCTGGCCTCCGATTCCGCCCCTTCGCCTAGATCTTACCTTCAAAACCCCAATCCTTGGGGAGCGACCACAGATAGATTTCCGCCGCCTCTGGGGGGCGGAAAACACCAAGAGAGAAAGATCTCTCCTGCAGATAGATTTCTGCCGGTGGAATTCCTTCCCGGAGAGGGGAGACTGATATGTTGGAAATGTATCTATAATTTTTGATGATCCATGCTTGTTTTGTATCCACTTTGATTTACTTGTCCACACTTTGAGGTGCTTTTTACATGTTTTCTGGTACTAACCTATTAACAAGTTGCAACAGTGCCAGATGCATGTTTTATGCTGTTTTTGGTTTTAGAAAAGTTAGTAAAGAAATATTCTTGGAATTGGACGGGATAAAGGACAAAGTCAATTACTTTCCGTGGGGAACAAGAAGTCTAGAGGAGAGCCGAAGGGGCCAGCCAGGGGGGGCAGACCCACCCCAAGCGCGGGTGAGCCCCACCCCGCGCCTGGCTAGGGTTTGGTGGCCCTGGCCACCTCGTCGGTCTCCCCCTTCGCCGATAAGAAGCCCCCGATGCAGAAACCCTGATTACCCGATCAGAAATCCATGAAACCGTCTATAGCCACCGCCACCATCGTCCCTAGATCGGGGGGATATGAAGTTCTTCCCGGCACCCTGCCGGAGGGGAGATCATCCCGGAGGCCTTCTCTCCGGTATGATGCGTGAGTAGTTCCACCTTGGACTATGGGTACATGTAGTATCTAGATGGTTGTATCTCCTCCTTTGTGCTTTCATGTATAGATCTTGTGAGCTCTGTTCATGATCAAGATCTAATCTATTTGTAATCATGCATGTTGTGTTTGCGGGGATCCGATGGATATTGAGATTATTATGTTGGTTTGATTAATGATTTTGTCTTTATGATTCTATCATGTCTGTGTTGTTTCTGATCTTGCATGATCTCCGTTGTTAGTATCTATCTTGGCCAAGTAGTTGCTAGTGACTCCAAGAGGGAGTATTTATGCTCGAAAGTGGGTTCATGCCTCTAGTTTCCAAGGGAAGTGACAATAATCTCTTTGGGTGTAGATGTGTTGTTGCTATTAGGGAGAAAACAACGGTCTCTTGTTCATGGAACATGTGGAATGTTTACCTTACACACTTTGCTTAAAGAAGTCGTCTGTTGCTTGCAACTTAATACTAGAGGGGGTTCGGATGATAACCTGAAGGTGGACTTCTAGTCATAGATGCAGTTGGATGGCGGTCTATGTATCTTGTTGTATTGCCTAATCAACCTCATAGGATCTTTCTGACTAGTAATTGCATTGTTATGCCTTGCTCAGTTCCTGTTAATTGCCCTGCTGTAATTTGTTTACCCTTCATGCCATGTTGTTTATCTAAGGAGAGCACCTATAGTGAACTATGGACCCCGGTCCAATCTTTACCATTGATACATCTTCTAGTGTTACTTGTTTACTTGCTGCAAACCATTACCTTCCACACAATACGTTTAATCCTTTGTTACAACAAACCGGTGAGCTTGACAACCTCACTGTTCGTTGGGGAAAAGACTTGAGTTTGTGTTGTGTAGGTCTCTGCGTTGCTTGCAACACCTGTGTGATGTTTCCTTCCTCCTTCTGGTTCGATAACCTCGGTCTCAACTAAGGGAAAACTTGTTGCTTGCTGCTTCACACCTTGCTCTCGGGGTTCCCAATAGGCTATGCGTAGACAGTCGTCAGAGACCGTCGCCATCAACACTGTCATCAAGTTAGGCTTCATCGGGATCATCATAATCATCCACACCATCATCTCCACCAGCACCATCACCACCACTCCGTCCCATTGTAACAATTGTGTTGGATATTGCTTTAGTTCTTAGGGGAAACTTTCCCGGTGTTGATTACTATTGTAGCCGATGCTTGTGAGTGGAACCATTAGATTATTGTTTATGTTCAGATTGTTATCCATTATCATATCATCTTTGATCTTGATACATATGATGTCTTGTGAGTAGTTCATTTAGTTATTGAGGACATGGGAGAAGTCATGTTGTTAGTAGTCAATCTGTGATGACTTATTATTCAATGGTTTAGTATTTAAGTTGTGGTGCTATTCTTCTAGTGGTGTCATGTGAACATCGACTACTTGATACTTCACCATTTATGGGCCTAGGGGGATGCATTGTGTATTTGGCTACTAATCACGGGGTTGCCGGAGTGACAGAAACCTGAACCCCTGTTAGGACACCTTTGCACAAGGGAGCGTAGGATCTTAGAGATTAAGGCTGTGGTTATATTTATATTTAATTACTTTCCCGTAGTTACAGATGTTTGAAGGGGGTTTAATCACAAGTATGTATTAGTCCTAGGAAGGGCGGTATGTTAGCACGGGTTCACCCACACAACACTTACAACACCAGAGAAGAGTACTCAGCTATTTGAAGCGAAAGCACTTGACATAATTCCCATGTGTCCTCGAGAATGTTTGGTCCTTATAAGTATTTCCACCGGCTTGTACTTTTCTAAGAAAGGATTGGGACACTTGCTCCGCTTGTTCATTACTTCTGTTACTTGCTCTTTGTTTTGTTGCCTTGTCAGAAAACCACTAAAAATCCGTTTGCTAAGTATTCACAGGGATTTCCTACTCTATACCATTGTTCAGCACCTTCTCCTCCTCGTTGGGATCGACACTCCTATTTATCGAAAGTACTACGATACACACCCTATACTTGTGGGTCATCAGCAGGCCATGACGATCGGGTGTTAGACATACCTATGTTCACATATAGTGGGTGTAAGAAAGGTTACACTGCAATACACACAAGTTAGAATTGGCAAGCCTAGCATGTCCAGACATGGCCTTGAAACACGGATGATTGAAAGATCGAGCATGAATTATGTGATCGACGTGTAGAGTCCACCTTGATACGTCCAATTTTCATCACCATCCTATATCATAATTTGCCTCTATTCATTGACATATTTCGTATTAAGAGGTGTTACTTATGTCTTTTCATCTATTTTTGCATGTTGGATGATTCTTGGAGGACGAACTGCCGGAGTCAGGATTCTGATAGAAAAAACGGTGTTTTGATACAATTTCGTGAAGATCAGAAAATACCAGAAAAACTATGGAAAATTATATTTTTCCAGAAGGGGAGGCGGAGTTTGGCCACACCACCCTGGCGCCACCACAGGTCGCGCCTATAGGTGTGGCCACCACCACCCTCTCGCCTATTGCCTATATCTTCTCCTCGAAACCCTAATACACGGGGAGCGACCACAAAAAGATTCTGCCGCCTCTGCGGGGCAGAAAACACCGAGAGATAAAGAGCTCTCCGGCAGACAGATTTCTGCCGGGGAAATTCCTTCCCGGAGAGTGGAGATCGTCGCCATCAACACCGTCATCAAGCTAGACTTCATCAGGATCATCATCATCACCATCCACACCACCATCTCCACCACTCCATCCCGCTGTAACAATTGTGTTGAATCTTGCATACTTCTTAGGGGAAACATTCCCGGTGTTGATTACTATTGTAGTTGATGCTTGTGAGTGGAACCATTGAATTATTATTTATGTTGAGATTGTTATCCATAATTATATCATCTCTGATCTTGATCCATATGATGTCTCGTGAGTAGTTCGTTTAGTTCTTAAGGACATGGGAGAAGTCATGTTGTTAGTAGTGGATTTGTGTTGAGGTATTATCCAATGGTTTAATATTTAAGTTGTGGTGCTACTCTTCTAGTGGTGTCATGTGAACGTCGACTACATGATACTTCACCATTTATGGTCCTAGGGTAATGCATTGTGTATTTCGCTACTAATTGTGGGGTTGTCGGAGTGACAAAAACCTGAACCCCCGTTAGGAAACCATTGCACAAGGGAGTGTAGGATCTCAGAGTTTAAGGCTGTGGTTAGGTTTATATCTTAATTGCTTTCTTGTAGTTGCGGATGCTTGCAAGGGGTTTAATCACAAGTATGTATTAGTACAAGTAAGGTCGGTACATTAGCGCAGGTTCACCCACATAACACTTATAAAACCAAAAAAAGATTAATCAGCTATATGAAACAAAAGCACTTGACAGTATTCCCATGTGTCCTCGAGAATGTTTGATCCTCATAAGTATGTCCTCCGGCTTGTCCTTTGCTAAAAAAGGATTGGGACACTTGCTCCAATTATTTGCTGTTTTATTTACTTGCACTTTCTTTCCTTGCTTTATCAGAAAACCCCTAAAAATCCGTTTGCTAAGTATTTACAGAGATTTCCTGCTCCATACCACTAGTCAACACCTTCTGCTAATCATTGGGATCAACACTCCTATTTATCAAAAGTACTACGATACACCCCCTATACTTGTGGGTCATCAAGACTATTTTCTAGCGCCGTTGCCGGGGAGTGAAGCGCTATTGAAGAGTGGAACTGGTAAAGGAAACTTCTACTATGAGTATTGCTTTTTATTTCTGTTTGTTACTTTGTTTCCAATATCGATAACCCACTTGGTTTTCTGTTTGGGAAAACTACTACCTCTGTTAGGGTATTAGATGAACTACCACCCGTCGAGATAGATCCTTTTAAGATACCTACAAGTATTGTTGATCGTGTTATGGATAATTATTATTTAGGGGATGGAACTATCCATCCTGGTGATCTGTCACATCCCAAGATTTTCCAAATCTTGTTATGTGAAAAATAAATGAATAAAATAAAACTTTGTTGATTTTCAGGGTGAGAAGAAACTTTTGAATCCAATTTGAAACTTTCAAAACCTATTTGGATCAAATAAAATCCTAAAGGGATTTAAAAACAAGATAAATAAACAATAAACTTAAAAATATTTAAAATTACTATTTTGGATCTTTTAATAAAAAGATTTGGTTTTCAAATGAAAAGGTAGAAATATAAATAAAGACTATTTTTATAGAGCCAAATTAAACCTTGGCCAAGCTTTTGAAATAAAATGTTTTGTTTTGATTAAAGGAGTAAAAGGTTATTTAAACAAAATAATGAGGATTTATTAATATCCAATTTTATTAAAATAAAGGTTTTGCCATTTTAATTAAACATCAAAACTTGTTAAATGATTTTAAATAAGTTTTCCAAGTATTTTATATTCTCAAATAAAACCTACTGAAGTGTTTTTGGTTTTATTTTAGATTTCAAAATAAAGATTTTAATAAAACAAATTCTATTTGAATTAAATAATCAAGGTATATTTATTTAATTATTAATGGACCATAAAATAAAAATATTATTTTATTTTTGGGACTTGGATTTGTGTTGTTAAACAGAACCAAACTCAAATACAAAGTGTGGTAGAAATTTGATTGATTTGAATGTTTGAATTGGTTGATTTAATTTCAAAACAAAAAAAGAAATGGAAAAAGAAAAAGATTCAGAACAGAAAAAAAATAGAGCAAGGACGGCCCAACCCAACCTGGCCCACTAAGCCCAGCAGCCCAGCTCCTCTCTCTCCCGAAGAAAAACGTTTTCACCCACACCCACACCCGCAGAGCCAATGACAGGTGGACCCTACTCCCTCTCTCCCTCTCTCGCTGCCAGAGGACCCCACGCCACGCAAGCATCGTCCTCACCCACCGCTGACCACGCCCTCCCCTGACCGTTGCCTCCATTACTCCGGCGATCAATTCGCGTTAACAGCGGCCGTTACTCCACCCCGCGACCACGCCGTCTTAATCGCCTCGCCCACCTCCTCATTCCCCTCAGACTCCACGCCCTGAACGCCACCAGGCTGCTGCTATTGCACGCTCGAACCCATTCTGCCCGACGATACTCCGGCAACAATCCGGCCATCCTACACCGCGCCTTGCCCCCTCGACCACGCTAGATTGTTCCCCATCACCCACTGCATCTCCCAGTAGTCTCTTCTTGCTCGCGCGTGCCCCCCATCATCGGCAACTACTTCGACTGAGCTCCGCCACTGTCTGCTCCAACTCCAGCGAACTCTACTTGTAATAACCAACCGCGCCGCCCTCTATCTTTGATGCTCTGATACTTTCCACTCTTCTGTGCATCTAACGGTGTTGTTTTCTTGCTCTCTCGCACTCAGTAACCTCGCCATCAACGGAATCCGTGCGTGTCCGACGACGCCGAGAACTACGGCGAGGAATTCCGGCCGAATCTGTGCGCCCCTTCAGCAACGACAACCGCCTTGAGCTTCCCCATGACGCCGCGAACACTGTGAGCATATCCCTAGCCACTCTCGCTTCCTGCATCGCCAGCACCACCACCATCTGGCCGCTCCGCCGCCAGT
This sequence comes from Avena longiglumis, assembly GCA_030063025.1. Classification (NCBI taxonomy): domain Eukaryota; kingdom Viridiplantae; phylum Streptophyta; class Magnoliopsida; order Poales; family Poaceae; genus Avena; species Avena longiglumis. Next base: position 504,617,867 of record CP125977.1, read on the forward strand.
AGCCACCGCAGCGCCGCCAGTTCTTGGCTGATACGCTGTGAGCCGTTAGATCACGATCCTATGCACACGATAGATCCACTTAACGAAGGGGTACGAGCTAATCTGCACCGTTCAGTCTCACTTAGATCCAACGCACCCCGTAGCCGATCCAAGCGAAACGGTATGGACGAATCAGAAACAGCCACGTGGACGAAGTTTGATTTAAACAGAATTTTGAATCTGATTAGAATATGATTTTGAAAAATCCATAACTTTAGTTCTACACGTCCAAATTTTGCAAACTTTATATCAATGGAATCAGTGGAACAAGCCCTAGCCAAACATGCCATTTGTTTAGTAAAAAGTTTCCGTTAAATTGTTTGTTTTTGCAGAAACTTTTGTATGCTTATTTAGGTTATAAAAATTATTCCAAAATGATTTTGGGGATAAAATCTTTTGAAAATGGTGTGTTTTGAACCTACTGACCCTAGGAATCACTTTGTGGTTTCAAAAATATATTTGGTGAAGGAACATAATGATTATTTGATTTAAAACCAATTCTAGTCAAATAAAAATGTGGTTTATTTATTAAAAATAGTTTTGGAAGAAAACCTTTGGGAAATGTTTTGTTTTAAACTCTCTGATCCCAAACACCAAGTTTTATGATTTGAAAACATATTTTGTGAACCCTATAGATTAATGCCTTAGTAAAAACATTTCTACACCACATAAAATGATACCTTGTTTTGAAAATGGTTTATGAAGTGAAATCTTTTGCAAATGACTTTGCCACTTTCTAAAATGACCATTAGGTGTTTTCAAATGTTTATGAACCATTAGGAACCACTTTTCAAACAAAACCAAAGCTTGGCATGCTTGCATGCATTACTTTGACTTTATCATTTCATGTGATGAATTGCTTGAATGGTAGATTGAAATATTGTTTGCTTGATTGATTTGTAGTGACTTGAAGTGTGTGAACATTGCAAAGGTCAAGGAGTGAACCTATACTCTACCAAAAAGGCAAGTGATGCTTCATACTTATGTCCCATTACTTTCACTATGCATTAGTGATTTTACTAAGTAAAACTTGCATGGAATTTTTGCTAAGTATAAACCATGCTATGGGAAATCCTAGTAGATGAAACCTTAGTAGAATTTCCTAAGTTAAGATTCCTACTACTATCAAGCTTAGATTAGCTAATAGAAAACAAGGGTGGAATATACATTCATACTATGGAAAAATTTCTAAGTCTGAGGACTTGTGTTTTTGTTTAAGAAAACAACTAAGTTAATGAATCACCTAGGTGGAATGGTAATTGCTTGGTGGTTTTTGGTTGAGTGGTTACACAAGGCCCATGGCTATGGTTTACCTTGTGTATCACACTTGTGGATTGCCACCCAGGAACAAAGAGATTTGAGATGTCAAATGTTGAGAAGCTTCAAGTGCAGCCACTTGGCATTATGGGCTCTGCCTGGATCATATAGGTTGCAATAACTTAGCCAAATGGACAGTTGGTGGTAGGGTTTGATAGGTTGGAGCGCGTCCATTTTGGTCTAAGGGAAGGCTTCTGAAAGATCTTGTCTTGGTGAAACCAAGTCTTGTGGGGAAAGTGCACCACCTCTGCAGAGTGTAAAATCTAAGTACTTAGCCATGTCCTTGGTAAAGGACAATTTGAGCATCAAGACATGGAAGCAATCAAGAATCTCATCATCCAAATTTCTAAGTTAAAAACTTGTGGTTTGAACAAGGGTTAAAGGATCTTCAATCTTTGATTGGGAGATGCCTTGGGAAAGATTTTTGTCAAGCAAAAACTTAGTGATTTCAAATGATAAGGAAAATCTATTTTGAGCAAAGCAAGCCTAAGCTCCACTTATCCAAATGCATATAGATGATAGACTCCACTATACTACCATAGTATCACTTGCCAATACAATTCAAATGTATTGACCCTTGTGGCTGTAACTTGTTATGTTGCAGGTTTGTTTCATATTAGTGAAGTTGATTGATTAGGATTACAAGTCTACAACCAACATGTCTGCCTATGGCACTTTGAAGATGAAGGACCCCATGCTTATAGATTTTCTGTTGCAATGTAATGTAATAGCCAAATGAGCTATGTAAGATGTAATAAAATTATGTTATTCCTGGTTATAACATTGTATTATGACCTTTGTTTCTTGATATTACATCTTAATTGTGGATGCTAGCTATTGATCCAGGGACTAGCATTGTAAACGCAGGGATATCTACCTTATTAAAGGTTGGGAACCTTACATGATCACTTGCTTTTTATCCATGAATTATGCGGGTTGTTTAAGTGTGCAGGTATCACAACTGAACAGGTAAAAAAGAAGTTACTCTCTATATCATTGAAAGGAAGAGATGAAGAATGGTATAAGCTGCTGAAGAATGGACAATCCATGGAATAGGAGGAAATAGTACCTCTCTTTTACTCTAAATTCTATCCTCCCAGTGAGATTCATAAGGATAGGAATCTAATATATAACTTTTGGCCTCATGATGGAGAGAGTACAACTTAAGCTTGGGGGGAGATTGAAGTTACTAATGCTTAAATGTCCTATTCATGAACTCCTTAACAATATTATTATCAATAACTTTTATGCTAGGATTTCTCTTCATGATAAAGATTTACTAGATGCTTCTTGTGATGGATCATTCACACGTATGAAGGAAGAAGCTAAATGGGATCTCCTAGACCGTATTCAAGAAAACACTGAAGCATGGGAGAATGACAAAGGAAGAAAGTCAGGTATAAACTATGATTATGAATGCATTAAATCTTTTATGGGAACTGATGACTTCTGTGATATTAGTACTTAGTATGGTCTTGATTCTCAAAGTATTACCAATTGTTTTAAGGCCTTTGCCTCTTATATTAAAATTCCTAAAAAGAAGTGGAATAAGTACCATGCGCCTTATAAAGATATTTTTAATCATGTTCCTTCTAGAAATACTGAAGTTTGTACTATTGATCTTATTTTGCCTGAACCTTATGTTGAGAAAACACCTTCCCAACCAAGGTAAAGGAGTATTCTATGATAATTAGTGTGGCTAACAAAGGTACAAAGAAAACTGTGGAACCTGATGAGCAAATAAACATTGAACCTGTAGTAGCCATTGAGAAAGATCTTGTCACTAAAAACGTAGAAGTTGGGCACATTATCTTTTGTGAGGATGCTTCTAATATTGTCTCTTATCCTAGTAAAGCTAGGAAAACTAGTGTCCCTGTGCTTTTTGTTAGAATTTGTGATCATTGCTACTATGGTTTATGTGATATTGGTGCTAGTTCTAGTGCTATTCCTTATGATCTTTACAAACAAATTATGCATGAAATTGATCCTTGTGAACTTGAGGACATTGATGTGGTTATTCACCTTGCTAATAAGGAGACCATTTGCCCTATTGGTATTGTAAGAGATGTGGAGGTTCTTTGTGGTAAGATTAAATATCCTGTTGATTTTCTAGTGCTTGGTTCAACATCTAGTAAAACTTGTCCTATCATTTTTGGTAGACCTTTCTTGAACACTTGTGGAGCTATTATAGATTGTAAGAATGAGAAAGTTTTAACTAGGTTTGATGGAAATTCTTATGAGTTTAAGTTTTCCAAATTTGATAAAGCTCCTTATGAAAATATCTTGCCTAATGAAGATTTCAGGGTTGAACAACTTGCCTCTATTGATCCAGTTTACGATCTTGGACCTCTTTTTGATGATTGTAAGTATGCTCATTCTGATGATAAAGTTGTTTCTTGTGACAATTATATTGTCAACTTTATTCAAAGTGCTACTGAAAGTTATTATGAGAGAGGGAAACATGGTTTTATTGTAGGGTTCGCATCATAGAAAACAAAAAAATTCCTACGATGGGAACAACTAAGTACCTAGATATATCTACTAGATACCAGCAACAGGTGGATATACATCCATATAATACATACCCTCGAAGACCGAATAGCGTTAACAAGGTTGTACTCGTGGATGATATAGTCGAACTCTTGCCGATCTCAAGATCGTGATGAATTCCATCTGGTCTAGCCGGTCCAGCACCGCAAAGCAGTGGTGCATCCGTGATCGCACACACGTCCAGGTACCCCGAAAACCTCCGCGCCCTCGCTCCAGCGAAGCAGCGGAAGCAACAAATCCTTCCATAAAAAGCCACCGGGAACATGTATCTCACTGATCTGAGACCATGGGGAAATTCTAAAGGGGGGAGAGAGATCCTTCGCGAGGAGGTGTGCTTTGAGAGGAGGAGAGGGGGCACCCCAAGGGGCATGGAGCCCAGCCATGGTGGCTGCCCCCACCTCTTCCACATTCATGTGGGTGGAGCTCCCACTCAAAATGAAAAGCCTCCACTCCCATAAAAGAGCCTCCACTCAAAAATCCACTCACATGCATTAAATTTCCACCAAATTTAATGCAAGCTCTCATTTAAATAAAACTCTTTTATTTATTTATTCAGAATTTTGTTAATTAATTTAATTAACAAACATTCACATAAAACCCCTTACTAGTATTCAATTTCACATGCAAAACTAGTTTTAGCAATTTCAACCGAAAAAGTTTCGGTGTTTAGTGAATTAAATTCATGCACTTTCCTTTTTCTTTCTCTGGCATATTATTTGCTCCAAATGGTGTCGGTATCCCTTAAGTGTGTCACCCTATGGTTCGCGAATAATGTAGTCATGATCGAGACCCCTCCCCGATCAATAATCAGCAGCAGGACATGGAGATCCGTACTGACTCCCACATATTCAACGATGACTTCTGTGATCGTGTGAACCTTATACGCATGTAACTCAATCCCTTTGTCTCGCGATATATTACATGTCTGATATTCGATCATCGGTATCTCCATACCTAGTTTGATCTTGTTACCGACATGTACTCTTTTCTTGTTCCCGTGATATAACATTCTAGTGATCAAATCACTTGCTTGCAAGCTAACTAATGTGATATCACCAAGAGGGCCAGAGTATATCTATCCATCACCGGGATGGACAAATTACACTCTTGATCCATGAGCCTCAACATAACACCTTCGTAGCACTGAACCCATCTTTATAATCACCCTGTTACGGTGTGACGTTTGATGTTATCAAGATACTCTTCCAGTGTTAGTGATTAACATGATCTCATGGTCTAAGGATTAAGGTTACTTCGTATGATGTTATAGCAATATAAACACAATGACCTTGATCGTAATGCTATACTTCGGATGAATGTTCATGACATCATTACAACAATGTTGTGACCTCGTTATTAAGAACATCCAATGTCCTTGATCAAGAAACATTTGATCATCTTATTAATCAACAAGCTAGTTTATAAGATAGGCATAACTAGGAACTTCCTTTTTGTTTATTCAACACACATGTATTAACATTTCCGTATTAATACAATTATAGCATGCAATTTTTTTATCATAAATAAGGAATACGATAATAACCACTTTATTATTGCCTCTCGGGCATATTCCCTTCATTTATGCATCTCAATAATATTAAGTTTCCCCGTTTTACGTTGAAAGCTTTGAAGTTGCATTTGTTTTGTCTTCCTATGCTAGTGGACTTTTGTTTTAACCAATTGTTTTCTCATGAGACTCCCTTGCATAGTAAGTGGGTTAGACTCAAATGCGTTGGATACTTGCTTCTTGATGCTCTTTTTCACTTCAAATCCATATCTCCTATGTGAGCATCTTTGAAACTATCAAGCCTAACTTAAAGGCATTAAAGAAAACTACTTCTTGGGATATAACCCAATAGTTTTGTTGAGTCTTTTAAGTTATTACCTCAGTAATAACCGCTCCTTATCCTTTTTGTTTTGGTTTTTGTGTCAAGGTCAACTATTTTTGAGAAGTAGAGGAGTTGTGAAAAGTGGCTATCCTGGGACAAATTTTTGTGTTGCATTGTAAAAATTCATGAAGGAACTCAGTACATCGGATGGAGCTGTAATTTCCTGTGCTTGTTCTCCAAGTTGTTATCTAACTTTCATTAGTTTTGCACTTTTTGATTTGAAAAACAGAAGTTTTTCAAAAAAAAAATCAATCTTTACTTGCTGGTCTTATTTGACAGATTTGTGCCATCATTTGCATTTGCCTCTTATATTGATTCCCTTTCAGATTCTTTTTGGGATTTTGGAAAGGAGTTGCTATAGTGGTTTTTGTTTTGATGGATTATAGTTGAAATGTGTACCTAGAGGTTTGTTGTTTTTGCATACACTAATGTTGCCAATGAGGTTTGTGTAAGGCCTTGTATGAAAGGAATTCTCAGGACATGGAGAGAAGGAATCTGCAGAGTTCGTCTTTGAGTAGGTAAAAGTGCTGCAAGCTGAAGGTTCGTGGAAACCTTATCTTTTTATATTTTTGATGTTTTTATTACATACGGAAGGTTAAGAGATGAAATAGAGGAGGAACCAGACACCAGGTGGGCCACACCCACCAGTGGCGCAGGCTGGCCGCGCCACCAGGGGGTGTGGGCCCCCTGGAGTCCCTCGCTGCCTCGTTTTTGCACAGTACCTTCCTTATTCATTGAAACTTCGTAATATATAACCCCCCGGATCCCCCGAGGTTCGTATATCATGTTCTCATCGTGTTTTCGTTTCGATCTATTTCTGTCAGGAAATAATCTCAAGTTTAGAGCACCATGGTCTTCGCCAACGACAAAGGCAAGAATCTCGTGGAAGATGATCCTCAAAACCCAAGGAGGAGGAGATCTTTGTTGGGGATGAACAAGACGTGAAGGAGGACGAGCATCCGGACACCCGTGCTACCGTTGCAAGCATTGGAGTGGTGGCAAACCCTACCAAGCTTAGGAGGACGTCACAGATGTCTACAGGAAGGAAAACTCCATGTCATATCCTTGCTCCACGGTCACTTCCTTCACACACCAAGAACCCCTACCATACCCTCATACATGAGCAACAATACCAAAAGATGCCCCAAGGGAGGTTGCCCTCTGTTTGGGTCCTACCTCGTTCTAACCATGCAAGGAAGGAACAGACTAAGAAGGAAGAGTGGGGAAAGAACAACAAGGACTAGGATTTTTGGTCCGACATGATCATGAACCGCATTAAGCATAATTCAGAGTTGATTCGTACTCTAACCTTTGAGATTGAGGATTTTAGGGAACTGAAGGGAGTATGCCCGAGAGGCAATAATAAAGTGGTTATTATCGTATTCCTTGTTTATGATAAATGTTTATTTTGCATGCTATAATTGTATTAATACAGAAACGTTAATACATGTGTGTTTAATAAACAAAAAGGAAGTTCCTAGTTATGCCTCTCTTATAAACTAGCTCGTTGATTAACAAGATGATCAAAGGTTTCCTGATCATGGACATTGGATATTGTTAATAACAAGGTCACAACATTATTGGAATGGTGTGATGAACATTCATCTGAAGTATAGCATTACGATAAAGGTCATTGTGTTTATATTGCTATAACATCATACGAAGTTATCTTAGTCCTTATACCATGAGATCATGCCAATCACCAACACCGGAAGAGTATCTTGATAACATCAAACGTCACACCGTAACTGGGTGACTATAAAGATGGGTTCAGTGCTGCGAAGGTATTATGTTGATGCTCATGGATCAAGACTAGAATTTTTCCATCCCGATGACGGAGAGATATACTCTGGGCCCTCTCGGTGATATCACATTAGTTAACTTGCAAGCAAGTGATTTGATCACTAGAATGTTATATCACGGGAACAAGAAAAGAGTACATGTCGGTAACGAGATCAAACTAGGTATGGGGATACCAATGATCGAATCTCGGACATGTAATATATCGTGAGACAAAGGGATTGAGTTACATGCGTATAAGGTTCACACGATCACAGAAGTCATCGTTGAATATGTGGGAGTCAGTACGGATCTCCAGGTCCCGTTGCTGATTATTGATTGGAGAGGGGTCTCGATCATGTCTACGTTATTCGCGAACCATAGGGTGACACACTCAAGGGATACCGACACCATTTGGAGCAAATAATATGCCAGTGAAATAAAAAGGAAAGCGCATGAATTTATTTCACTAGACACTAAAACTGTTTTGGTTGAAATTGCTGAAACTGGTTCTGCATGTGAAATTGAATACTAGTAAGGGGTTTTATGTGAATGTTTGTTAATTAAAGTAATTAACAAAATTCTGAATAAATAAATAAAAGAGTTTTATTTAAATGAGAGCTTGCATTAAATTTGGTGGAAATTTAATGCATGTGAGTGGATTTTTGAGTGGAGGCTCTTTTATGGGAGTGGAGGCTTTTCATTTTGAGTGGGAGCTCTGTCGTGGTATTGCCGACGAGTACGCCATGGAAGGGGTACTCACAGTGCGTGTTTAGAGACATGGGGTAAGGCAGACGGTTGACGGGTACGAGGTAACACAGCTTACCCAGGTTCAGATCCCACAACGGTGGCAGAATCCTACTCCTGCTATAAATCACTATAATGGCAATACGCCGAGTTACAGAGATAGGTTCGCTGTGCGAGGTGTATGTTAATCGCTACTTGGTCGTGCCCTAAAGGCTCCCATAGGCCCGACTTATATAGTCGCTAGGTCCTAGGGTTACAGGGGAAATTCCTAGCCGGACAGGTTACAGAGTCCTACACCGACTATTACTAGTCTTGCGTGTCTTGTACTCCAAGGATCTGGGTACGTCGGTGACTGCAGTGACCCAGCATACCACTACATGATGTAGTATACTATAGTCGTTGACATAACAACAATGAAACATCGTTCACTAGTATTACATCCCTCAGAATGGCACAACAAAAACACAGCGGGTCCAATACATGGCTAAAGGTTACAATTCACTCTTTACATAAGATCCAGAGAACACTCTAGGTTAAAGAGAGAGAAAGAACTTCTTACGGAGAAGAATCAAAGATAAATAATGCAAGAACAATTATACTATTGCGTCTAGCATTCTGGCTAAGAGGTTGGCATTGCTGCTATCGCAACACACTACAGAAATAGGTTCTTTGGCTAGAGATTATATTCCTATCTAATCAATAACTTCGTCTTCACTTGAGTTGAGGTATATGTTGTATTCCTTATCTTCATTGAAAAGCTTTAGCTGAGCATGATAAGTCCTGGAGCATAACTTGATGTAGACATCATTTTAATGGCTTCAGAATCTAGCAAGGGTTAAGAAGATACTTTGAGTACGAGCGTACTCAGCAAATTCACTAGAAAAGGAGTGTTTGATGCACTATAACTACAGCTACAGACCGTAGGTCGTAGGCAATGAAAGTTTTCATAAACATTTCTTCAAAGGTTGCTTTTATTCTAAAAAACTATGTCCGTCAGCCTTCACGGGTTTACCAGAACTTTCATGGAGTTCCTTTCCCGCCGTGTTCGCAGCTCCTTCCCGGAACAGGGAGTAACAAGTTACAGTTCTTACACTCTGCAGAGGTGCGTTACTTTATCCATGAGAGATCAACTCTTTGTTGCACAACCGGGCAGCTTATTCCCGTCCACAATTCCATGATGTGGGGCCTAGAAGATGATCCAAGCCAATCACTGCCCCCTTCGCGACCTCGCATGCCTCCTTGGTGTACACCATGCCTACATATTGGATTACGACAATGGTTTGTACAAACCGTTAGATGCCAAAACTATCGTGGTACGATGAGGGTTCCCACCCATATGCTGCATATCCTCTACGAATTACCAATTAATATGCATGCTACGAGGATAACAGCCACTACCTACACATCCGGCTTCATGCGAGAGGAAGAAGATACAACTGAGTTCTCTGTCCCATTATAAATCTCATGGTCAACGCGTAATATACGACGCAAGAATCACTGGCGACATTGGTTGTTAAGTCCTAGGTGATATAGTTCTGAACAGTGGTATTCCAACTATCAGATTTAATAGATTAGTTAATCACCCTGGATCAGTAACCAATAGTTCATATTATTATTATTGAAAATAGTGTTTTTAGACCTTTTTCAAATGCAGGTGATAACAACACTAGATTTGTAAAATAATTTACAGAAAATAAACAAAGGACATGAGCATTAGTTCTTAAGGTTTTGAAATAATCTTTCCTTATTATCTATAGGATTTTCTTCAACTTTCATTCATAATGTCTACTCTCCCCCTTAGGTTTTACTAAGTCTTTAAACTATATTCATCGAGACCATTAGTTCTTAAGTTAGAATGTTGGTTCCTTTTCAACTTATATTTTACTGTTTTAGAGTCCGATGAAAGATTATACAGTGTATCCACATAGTTGTGGATCTCCGAAGCAAATCTTTCAGCGTTATATGACTACTTACTTTTGGACATTTTCGCTTGAATAAGTTTGACTTTGCGGAGCATCTCGATAGATGATCGCCTTTAAATTTTATACTTCTTTAGTTCTTACTTAGCTTAGGCCAAATTTAATGCTCTTTATGAAACTTCTAAGAAGATCTAGGTAACTATGTTAACCAGATACCAACTGCAGACAAAACACTAATTATGGATTAGAATACCAATTATGTACTAAGTACTAGCTGCAACAACTTTCTAGCTGCGAAGCATCCTAGAGTGTATGTATTACTTTATGATTTCTAGCATACTTATAACATTTTCTATGAATTGTCAGAATTTGAATACCATTTTGGTTCCAAAACTTCTTTGCACCTATTCATGATACTTCCATGAAGTTGTATAATTACTTCATTGACTTCTTAGTAAAATTATCTATTTAGATTGAACTTTAAGTTCATCACTTCTTGTTGTGGACTAATGATGATCTAGGCTTGATCCATTCCCCAAATGGTTTTACTACCTCTTATATCATGATTCACCCTTCAAGTCAGTCTTCTTTACGACTTCAAACTCGTCACTCCCTTACACGAATTTCCCATTTCTATCTAGATCTATAACATTAAGTAATAACTGGGTGTTACATCATGCATTTGCACACCTAATTAAACTTTATGTACAGATCTAGTCAATCAAGAAGATCCAATAAGATCCAAAAATCAATAAACAACCAAACATAAACCATGTATTACACATAGGCTTCAATAATTTACAAATGTACTAGATGTTCCCACGGTTTGCTCCAAACCTATTTACACAACTATCTTACAAGAACTTCTTGTTCTTGTGGATATATCCTCACTTATTGTGGCAAATCTTTCAAACTACAATACGCATTACCCTCTATATACATTATTCAATCCCTCATCCCTAGGGATGTTGTTCCTTCCTTACTTTCATCTTCCTATAGTGCTTCCTGGAGTTCCGTCCATGATGACGTGAAGTCCTACGACTGCCTTCTGGAGCATAAGAACATCCAGGAGGTGCGTAATCTTGATTAGAAGTACCGAGATTGAGATTAGTCATTGAAAATGACTAGAGTTGGCGTAATATTCCACCGAATAGTCCAATTTTTCTGGCAACGCTTCCTCATAATAAGTTGGTTCCTTAGTTTTTTCTTGGATCCAGTCATATATATTGGTGTAGTAGCTATCAGAATACTCTTCTAAGTTGATTGGATTAGTATTACCCCCGTATGGTCCATAAGGCTCTCTATGGTTATAATTGGTCTCTTCTTCAACACCTGTATCACAAGGTATATGATTCCCTATGGTTTTACCTTGAGATTCGATTTCCCATCCATACTAGTTGGGCTCAGGGTTATTCGGAATAACTTTATTCCATTCCAGTTGTTCGGAATTGTACTTGGTCCATAGGTCTTCAGGTGGCTTGAAGTCATTCTGGTAATAGGCATAATTTTCTGAGTTTGGGTCATCAAACTCAGTTTCCTCAAATACTTCTCCTGAAGGTATGTATTTGGGATGCCTAGCTTCTTTATCTAACTTCTTCCTACGAACCATTGCTTTATCAGGATCAGTAAAATCCTCAATGACCGTATCCAGCTCCTGAACTAAGACTTGGTGAGTGTTATGATAAGTGTTTAACAAAGACCGATAACGATCCATATACTCTACAGCTAGAGTAGGTTCAGCTTGGACTAAGGTAGAGTGTTCTAACTCATGCTCTGAGTTTGAGGTTTAATGTGGTATAATGGTGTGAGTACTACCTTCTAGATCTTGGGATTTATGCTCTCGGATCATGGTTATGGCTGTTGCTACAGCAATCTGATATGCAGATGCCATGCACCTTGCCTCTCCTGATGCCATTTCTCCCTTAAGTCCTAACTTCTTGGGTAACATGATCATGACACGGTATTTAGCTAATACCCTGCCCATCATAGTAACAGTAAATCTTGACCAGAAGTCTTGATTCACATTCCAAACTCCATAGAAGATGTCGGAGATTGTCCGTCCAATCCCCTCTGTAGTCATCCAATGTCCTGTTCATCACTTGAACATTCCGGGGTGGATATCGAGGTGCCATGTGGAATTGTGGATAAGAAATTATCATCAGTCACTTAGAGTTAAAAACTCTTGGGTAATGATTGGAATTGCAATCATATAAAAGAGTTATCGCACTAGTAACATAACAGGATTATTCTCAAGTGAATATCCCTCATATCACTAGAGAACTCTTTATTATTGCTAGGATGTATCCTACAGGTTCTACCCATTTACTAGGTTTCCAACCTAAGGTCAAAGCATATGCTCTGATACCAACTGCGGTGACTCAGCATACCACTGCATGATGTAGTATACTATAGTCGTTGACATAACACCAATGAAACACCGTTCACTAGTATTACATCCCTCATAATGGCACAACAGAAACACAGCGGGTCCAATACATGGCTAAAGATTACAATTCACTCTTTACATAAGATCCAGAGAACACTCTAGGTTAAAGAGAGATAAAGAACTTCTTACGGAGAAGAATCAAAGATAAATAATGCAAGAACAATTATACTATTGCGTCTAGTATTCTGGCTAAGAGGTTGGCATTGCTGCTATCGCAACACACTACAGAAATAGGTTCTTTAGCTAGAGATTATATTCCTATCTAATCAATAACTTCGTCTTCACTTGAGTTGAGGTATATGTTGTCTTCCTTGTCTTCATTGAAAAGCTTTAGCTGAGCATGATAAGTCCTGGATCATAACTTGATGTAGACATCGTTTTAATGGGTTCAGAATCTAACAAGGGTTAAGAATATACTTTGAGTACGAGCGTACTCAGCAAATTCACTAGAAAAGGAGTGTTTGATGCACTATAACTACAGCCATAGACCATAGGTCATAGGCAATGCAATTTTTCATAAACATTTCTTCAAAGGTTGCTTTTATTCTTAAAAACTATGTCCGTCAGCCTTCACGGGTTTATCAGAACTTTCATGGAGTTCCTTTCCTGCCGCATTCGCAGCTCCTTCCCGGAACAGGGAGTAACAAGTTACAGTTCTTACACTCTGCAGAGGTGCGTTACTTTACCCATGAGAGATCAACTCTTTGTTGCACAACCGGGCAGCTTATTCTCGTCCACAATTCCATGATGTGGGGCCCAGAAGATGATCCAAGCCAATCACCGCCCCCTTCCCGACCTCACATGCCTCCTTGGTGTACACCATGCCCACATGGATTACGGCAATGGTTTGTACAAACCGTTAGATGCCAGAACTATCGTAGGACGATGAGGGTTCCCACCCATATGCTGCATATCCTCTACGAATTAGCAATTAATATGCACGCTACGAGGATAACCGCCACGACCTACACATCCGGCTTCATGCAAGAGGAAGAAGATACAGCTGACTTCTCCGTCCCATTCCAAATCTCATGGTCAACGCGTAATATACGACGCAAGAATCACTGGCGACATTGGTTGTTAAGTCATAGGTGATATAGTTCTGAACAGTGGTATTCCAACTGTCAGATTTAATAGATTAGCTGATCACCCTGGATCAGTAACCAATAGTTCATATTATTATCGAAAATACTGTTTTTAGACCTTTTCAAATGCAGGTGATAACAACACTGGATTTGTAAAATACTTTACAAAAAATAAACAAAGGACATGAGCAAGTGTGAACTTGCCTTTTGTGATTGCAAGATTATGCACTCACGGTCTTTGAGTCAGTATATGATCCAAATCTGAAATCAGCATCATTGGTCTGATAAGGACTAATGTTTAAAGAAGCAATATGTTTTTATGCATAAGTAATGTGATGCAAGTTCTAAGCACAAATCCCGGGGATAACGTTGTCCTAGGGTTTGGATTCCGAAAATGGTTACCTTGGAATGTGTGGTCTTTTTAGATTATTTTCATATTTGTACTTTTATTAGAGCTTAGGAGTGTGTGTGAGCAACAAATATTTATGTAGCAACAAAATATGTACTTATGCAATACTAGGCAAAATTGTTTATATAAGAGTTTCTGTTTGAAGTGGCAAAAAGAATAACCTTCGAAGAAAAGATTTCTTTTCTAAGGTCTAAACAAACTTTGTGGTTAGTTAGTGGTGGTTGATGTTATTTGTTTTGCTCAAATGGTTTGGCTTGAGTTTCTTTATAACTTAATTACTTCAGACCAAAGTTAACTATAAAATATATAATAATGTTTATAGTGTTGTATTAAGATTCTGTAGACTAAAGTTAACCTTAAAACAAAGATAATTTTGAAAGTATAATACTTATAACATTTGTATCTTGTGTATCTGAAATGTTTCCTTTAGGTTACTTAAGGATGGTCATTTGTTTTACTTGGGTAATTGTTTCTTGACTCTATGATGGAGTAATATCATTTATCTTTTATAGATAAGTGAGTATAGTTTATAAACCAAGGTATATTGTTACTTAACTACTCTTGAACTTTCTATAGTGTGGTGGTAGTTTTTGTTTGGTGGTTAACATAGATAGAAAAGGTTTGGTGTATTCATAAGTTGTTCTTTAAGGTTTTTATTATAAGTGGAAATCTGTTTAGAATATGATCTTCATTTAATGTTGAGGATAATTTAATAAGAAGATATTTATAATGTTTTAAACCATTAAAGCTTCATTTTATTAATATTTAAGATTAATACTATTTATTAAACTTAATTTACTCATTTTAGGAATATTAATAATTTTTATTTATCCTTATATGAGTTAATAATGAAATAAATAAGTTGAAATTTGAGTTGTTAAAATATTTGAATTTTTATTTAACTCAAAAGTAGAATATTAAATTTTTAACATGTAAATATTATTTTTGTGATTATTTTGGTATATTACATTTATTTTTGTGATTTATAAATAATAAGATATGATTTTTATAATTCTTATTACTTTATAATTACTTAATATATAAGAAATATTTAATTAAGTAAAATAATAATACAATATTATGGTTTCAAATTATAATTTTTTATTTTTCTAAGATTTTTGATATTTTATTTACATTATTAACATTTACCATTATTAAAATATGAATTATCAAAGTTTATTAATTATAAAACCGTTATTAAATAATATTTATTTAAATAATTAACATAATAATATTTGATAATAACTTTAAGTTGTAGATTTCATTTTTCTACAAATTTTCATATATTATATATATTTTTCTGAATTATAAATCAAAAGTTATTAATTAAACAAGATTTAATCATTTATTAGATTTCTGGAATATTATTAATTGAATTATAACATTTTATTTAACTCTCAACAGAAAATACTTTTTACACTGTACCAAGAGCTAGCCCCAGTCACTGACTAGTGGGCCAGTGACCACCTCCACACGATGTGTAAAGAAAATCCATTTATTACTGACCCTGCCTTGACCCCTAGTCAATGACATATGGGCCCAAGGCCATGTTATCAACCACATGGGCAAAGACCGGTCAAACGAGCCGACGTGGTTCGATCATGACGTAACGATGGCGTCAGCACCACCACCGTCGCTAGAGGTTGGCACCGGCGACGATCTACTGCGGCCTAGCAAGCGAGATAAGCCTAGTTCGAATAAGCGCAACCTACTGAACCTAAGAGTGGCAGCGCCGCTCGGAAATAGTCATCGAAGCTTCAACTCCAACGAGCTCCGACGGTGACCAACGGTGGTACAAGGTGAATCGGCGATCTACAACAAGATCCAGCGATTGAATGTTGCTGGAAGGTTCAGGAACTCACCCTGATGCTGATAGAGCGGTCGAGGAGGCTTGGGGAGGCGTGACGATGGTGAATCGACGGTAATGTCCACGACGGCCGAGGAAAGGGAACGCTTGATTACACATGATTCCCGGCGAGGCAGGCCTCCGTGCTTGGTCCTAGATGGTCCAGTCCACGATAGCACGTCTAATGGTGGCTATCACGAGGCAAGGGGTGGTCGGAGTTGGCCGCGATGATGAACTCCGACGAGCTAGGTTTTTGGTTGATGGAAAGAAGTGAGTCTGGGGAGCGAGATTATGGATGAGGACGAGCAGGATTGTTGCGGTGTCCTTCTTATCCTCTCCTGGCAGCGGTGGCGTTGATCTTTTTTTTTAGGGTAATAACAGTAGGAAAGGCTCCTACTGCCTCATTTTCATTAATAATGGGTCAGTAATAACAGCGGCGGCGTTGATCTTGGCGCAACGATGACGATGACGACATTGAGCAGCGGCGAGCTCCGCCAGCGAGCTGTCTGTGTGCGTGACGATGACGACGATGGCCATTTTGCGGATAACCCCCTGATGATCCTTTCTTCTCAACCGCAGTCCTTTGCTGTCCCCACTTGTCAGTCATAGAAGAAAAAGAACTGGGCTGGTTACTGGGCTGTTGTGGGCTGCACAGGGGCGTCAGATAGGTATAGGAGTGTTGGGCCATGGCCAGGTAGTGTTTTTATTTGTTTTATCCTTTTTCTATTTTCTGTTTTCTTATTCAGATTTGAACTTGATTTATATTTGAACTTTTCTTTGTATGATTTCTTTTCTGGATATTTGCAACAATACTAAAATATATTTTGTATCATTTGTGAATTTTTATTATATCATATTTTTGTATTTCTTTTATTTACTCAATATGAACCCCTTTTTAATAGTTTGTAGAAACTTTTCTTATTATTTTTCTCTCCTATTTTAGTTAGGGATTTCTTGAATGATATATTCTTATTTGTTGGCTCTAGTTGGCTCATAATTTGAATAGAAACTTTTATATGTATAATAAGCCTATATCATTATTTGATGCATGAAATATAAAAGACATTGATATGGTTATTACTACTCCCATTAATTTGGAAAATGGCAATGTATATATTCTATTGTAATAAATGAAGAAGTTTAAAATTTTGAATTATGAATATTTACCCTAGAGTTTAGGGTTTTTAATATACTTAGATTCCTTTTTGGATATGAGTAAAGAATTAATAACTAAGCATATTGTCTTTTGTTTGTGATATTTGATGACATCACCTTTTATAATAGGAAGTTATAATTAGAATGTTTTATAGAAAGAAATTGGTAAATATATGCTTATAGGATTTGCTATAGGAAAATATTCCTATGAAGTGTGATAGATATAATATGATGGGTCAATAACCTGAAATGGATATTTTGTATAGTCTTAAGATTTAGAGTTGGTTGTTTAGCAAGAATGTCTATTTTCCATAATTCACAATTCTGGATCTTTAAATAAGGAATTCCTTTCCTAGATATACTTCCTCTTCCTATCCATCATCATGATTAACATGATGAGCTTTACTTCACAAAATATTCTTATTCACCTTTTATGCTTCTAAACTCATGGATGAATCCAATGAGTTTGATACAAAGGTATTTCATAGTTTTCTCATATCCTTGCTTGGTTGTATTTACTATTCTACTGTTGATAATCTTCCATCCAACCAGTAGTTCCTTCGAACTATACTCACAATCTTCCTTAATCCTCCATCACTAATCTTTCTCGAAAGTTGACTATCCTTTAAGATGAATAACACTACTTCTATAACTCCATGCTACACTAGCTTTACTTGAATAACACGATCTTATATTCACTTTACTCTAATAATTCACACTTCAATCCCTAAATTATATTTATGTGGTTTGCAATGACTACTCTATGATCATTTATCTTTACTAAGGTTCCAATTATGTTCTACCCACTAGTATTACTTATATTAAATACATGCATTCAATATTGGTGGCTAAAACATTACCATTATAATCCTTTAATCATTTATTGCTTAAGTTCTTAGTTGGCTAAGCAAGGCTTTATCATTCCTACTTTTCATTGTCTTGAATTTATCTTCTTAGGATCCCATATTGGATTTAAAGTTATTAATGGACTGTGCCCCCTTTAAAGGATTTAAGTAGATATTATGATAATACCAAGAAATAGTAGATCAAGGATTGATAGTTAAAGAATTTGTGAATCAATGGGGTATTACCCAACATTAATGAACAACTTATATTAAGATGGGTTCCATAAAGATTGCTATAGAAATAAAGATATATAGTGGATGATCTTGACTTAGTATCTTTGCAACTCTAACTCATTCAAAAGTTTAAGATTAAGTATTACTATGATACTCATAGTAAGAATAGATAAGAATAAGATAGGTCAGCATTAATCATTGCATTTTTATTATTTTAGTGGTAATCTTAACTCAGTATTCATAGGTTGATATGATGAATAGTATAATATGATCCCTTAAGGATCATATATGAATCATTTAAGCAATGTATTAAGAGTGACATTTGATTATATCCGGTCTACCCTTATACCAAATCATGTTTAACCAAATAAGGTTTTAGTGAAGGTCATATGGAAACTTATCATAGTTAACTTGATGATCTACTTCCATTCCATCAACTTAAGAGAAGCTTCCATCACTTTGACAAGTTTTGTTTAATAGCGCGAAAATTATTCGGATTTTCTATGCATGAATGTAATGCACACATCTGGGTTCAGCTTATTTCTAAGATCTAATGCTGGAATGTTACAGTGACTCCACTGTAGCCTTCCTTTATCCGGCATGGGACTCCCTTCTGGATCCATCTAAATAGGCTGCCCAGCAGGCCATGGGCCATGCTACCAACTGTGGGCCACCCGGGTTATCCGGATAGGAGACATGCTATGAGGATACCCATATAGCATATCCCCAACAGTAGCCCCCGGAGAACTCCAAGATCTTGCGTCATCTTGCCTCTTCACGTGGAATGCTCCGTCTAGATGGATGTCGGCAAATCGTCAAGCAATATCGACTACTCCTCCCAAAGAACCCTACAAGGTCTTCTCCGTCTTCAACTCGTAAGTTGGAGAATTGCTGAATCTTCCATTGTACTCTTCCGTAGACGGACTGGATCCGTCCATGCCGAAATCTTCTGATGTGATGGTTCATTTGCCTATGTCAGCTAGGGCGACGTAGACATAGGTCAGCAACGCCTCGTAACTCAGAC
Organism: Avena longiglumis; assembly: GCA_030063025.1. Taxonomy (NCBI): domain Eukaryota; kingdom Viridiplantae; phylum Streptophyta; class Magnoliopsida; order Poales; family Poaceae; genus Avena; species Avena longiglumis. Next base: position 504,637,151 of record CP125977.1, read on the forward strand.
ATGCAGAGAACGCAATCATGTCCACTTTTCCCGCGTGAGCAATACGAACCGTTGGCGGCGACGGTTGGTACGTGGAGAAATCTCCGCGCACGCCTCCGCACACGTCGTCTACGCGGCAAACGTTCGATCAAGCTGCACGAATCTTGACGCTGGGTATCATAAATAGTAACTGCGGTGGAAAATTTACTTTTTCACCTCATTCTCCCCTGCATCTTCTTCTTCCTCAGGCAAGCATCTCCTCGAGATCTCCGTGCCTTGCACGAAAAACCCTAACTCCCAATCTCGCTAGTCACTTCCAAACACTCGCAATGGCCAGCAGTAGTTCTTCTCCTTTGATGGCGGCGTCGAGTGAAGCCGCGGCGAAGCCGGCGAGATCCGTCGTCACGCCCCTAGAGGGCCTGGTCATACCCGTCTCTGCGATGGATGTTTACTCCTAGAAGGGAAATCTTCTCTGAACCTCTCTATATTATTTTTTTATTATATATATATATATTGCTTGTATTTGTGACAGATGCTGCGTGAAGGGATTCTGCTTGTGTTTTTTTATTAGCTAAAGGTGTTATCGATTCATTTTTAGCTGCAGTTCACGTCCAGTTGACGGTGAAGGTAAAAACCTATAATGGAGCAACTTTGGATGGTATTTTTCTAAAACTAAGTTTTCAATGGTAAATCTTTTATTAATGGTATAGAACTATTTTTCCCAATTTTATGTGTGTGCCCTTCTACCATGTTTCTTATATTTTTTTCTACTCGCTTCGGTCCAAATTAATGGACTCGGGTCCGTCTAGATATAGATGTATCTAGCACTCCATTTAGACAAATCTAAATCCATTAATTTGAATCAGAGGAAGTATTATAATTTAGATTTGAATATGAAGATGAAAAGCCAAATTGCAGCACTTTTCGAGAAACACGAAGCTCCTATTTGGTTTCATCGGTTCTATTGGCTCGAATATAGTATTGCAAAGGATGTGTCTTTTGCCTTTATATGTTATTTATTCAAAGCGAGATCCAATGGAGGTTATAGGAGTGATCGTTTTGTTAGATCTAGATCATTTTTTAAAGATGTGCCCACCCTCAAGTTTTTTGCTACGTCCGCCCCTGCACACATACATATGAATCCTATGCTTTCAAAGTATTTCATTCTTGCCATGTGCATACGATTTCAAAGTCTTTTATTGATAGATGGGGTAATCTTATCTGATGCATGTTACCTTTGAAGCCTAAATTCCCTGATCCACTGCTCCTAGCATAACTAAAGTTTGAGCTTGTGAAGCATTGCTAGAGCTATTATATCTATTGTGCTTAGCCATGCTTAGCTGTTATCGCTGGTCCATCCGTTTGATGAATCAGAGCTGCAAAACAACCTAGTTTGACAGGATAACGTGGTATGATCAGAGATGAAAGTTAAACATGCTAAGGCTTGTACGGGAGGCCACGGTGGGTTGTGGTTTTTGCGGTCCCATACTTTCCACTACTAGGACCTGAGTCCTTGCCTATGGTCCAAGACGAGCGTACAGCCACACGGATGCCTGGAAACCCCCTCGATCAACTAACTTGCCTAGTAGATTCCATGAGTCACATAGTTCGGGCTTTCTATTCGACATATGCATCTTGGTTATTCTTGGGTGGAGGTGCATTCATAACAGGTAGGTAAGTGTGGCCGGGAACAAGAGATGCCCGGCACCCGTAATCTTGAACCTTGCGCGCATCATTAGGGACCGGCTTCAGGACTCGACCCGTTATGGCGGCATCTCCCTAGTGCATGACTCATGGTCTCGGCGAAGCAAGGTAAAGGCCGTGGCCAACCACTCTCTGTCAGCCTTCCAAGGAAGAGGGCTAATAATGTTGGCATTAAGAATCGATTGGTATGTGTGGGTAAAGATGTACACCCCTGCAGGGTTAAATCTTTTCGAAAAGCCATGTCCACGGTTATGGACGAACTTGGAGACCAGATTCTAAGATCATAGAGAACTTTAACCTAATCGTAAAACTTGACAGATCAACGTGTGCTTAAGGATGCTTCCTCATGGGTACGGGAGGGTGATCCTAGATAGGTTTAGTTGATGATGATTCAGTGGATATCAAGAGATGATCAAAGCTAGAGATACCGCTCTCTTATCCCTTTTTAAAGTACTCTGATTAGTCGAGATTCTTCTCCCTCTTGTTTTACAAACAAATATGGCTTTATGCAAAATAACTCCACCAGCCATAAGTCTTGCGGAGTACACCATGTACTCACCCTTGCTTCGTTGATACTTTTGTAGCAGAGTAAGCGTTACCATAGAAGAAGAGTTCTTTACACCATTGACATCGACGAGTAGCTTGGGGTTTCCAGTCGGCAGTTTGGGATCTATGGATTGGACGTCATCGTTATGCTTCAGGATTCTTAGGCCATTTGTTAAGTTTGATATACTTAATAGCATAATTTGCCTTCCGTTGTTTGATGTTTGTGGTCAGTGACCTCTGCTTGTAATATTTTGGTTCTTTGCTCAGTTACAAGCTTTCTGTAATAAATTTTGTGTCGTAGGGTCATTATTGTGTTACCAATTTTCTCTCTGTACGCTTTCGAGATTAGGTTAGGCTTATGTTCAGATGATGGTCTGGGATTTGTCTAGCCTTAATCCCGGGGGTGTTACAGTATCCCCTTCCCGTTACTGCATTACTAGTAGATAGATTTTGCGCTTTCGGGGTTGCCGCGTAGTAAATTTTTTGATTTTCTACACCGAACCCCAACACCCTCGACCTCCCGCACGTCCTTTTCCCTCCTCCATGGACAAAAATGTCGTTGGGCTAACGTCCTGTGGACTGGCACGGGGAACTCCTCTGGCGGACAGGGATCTAAGGCAGTTTCGGGCCTGGCCTTGGTACTCCAGTGGTGGTGATAGCGGGCAACGACGGTGGGGGCCTGTTGGTGGGTGATGCTGCAGGTGGTGAGGATGCTAGGAGGTGGAGGCATGTAGGTTTGCTCGATCAAAAATATGCTGCCTCCTGTCGGCTTCGGTGGCGTCTCGCGAAGGTACTCTGGTCCTGCCTCACATCACGAGGATAATGGCGATGGCGATCTCCTCCACCGTAGGTGGTCAGGCGGTTTGAGGTTGGTTTGGAGGACCTCGAGATCCATTATCTAGTCACGGTTGCCAGTTAGGGAGACCTAGTCGCTGATGAAAATTGAGCTACGACTTTGGTCATGGCAGGCGGTGGCGGTGTTTTTCTACATTACCTTGGTGAAGGAATCGATGTGCAGCTATTGTCGACCCACTTATGCTACATTGGGGGAAACCCTAGGATCTGGTCTTTCGGATCAGACGATGGTCATGTTGTGGCGTCGCTTTATCTCCCGAGGGAATCGTTTATGGAGAAACGCTGGATGGAAGAGGCAAGAGATGGAGTTGTGTCATATCTACCACATCTACGATGACGGTAATCGGTTGCGTGGCGCAATGGGACTCGGTGACAAGTGTGTCTTGATGGCTCATGCAGGACGGGGGTGACTATCTGGCGTCGTGGTGGTGTATGGCAGGCTTGGCAAAGTCAATGCCTAGATCCCTGTCTCAAAGATGGATTGGCGGAAGATGAAGGCGGTGACTTCTTGAGTGCATGCGCTAGTGCATGCTGAGGGTCTGCCGGACCGGTTTGTGCCCCTTGCTAGTTGTTGGGCGGTTGGGTAAGGCCTCTAGTTTTGTGATGATATGGATGGGATGATATATGTAGTAATTAGTAAATAAATAAATAAAGTTGTGTGTATCATTTTGATGCATAGGCCAGAGTATCACCCCATTTCCAAAAAAAAAGCATCAATGTTGCATCCCGACATGAAAAAAGGTAGATAAAAAACTTCCCTATCTACATGTCTCTTACATTCATATGTTAATCATGTTTGTTGATGAGACAATTTGTCATTTATTCTTCTATTGTAAATTTGCTTGTTCTATATGGTCATTTACCCAAATAGCTTCTGGTTTATCCCCTCCATGTCCAGTGACCAATGTTTTTGGTAATTGGTTGCATGGAGTTGATGATAAATACATGACTTTGTTTAGGGTGGAAGCGCATGCCATTATTTGGTCGCTATGGCTTTGTAGAAATGACAAGATTTTTAATAACATTATGTCTTCTCTCTCCAACACATGGAGTTTCGCGACTTATTTTTGGAGAAATGTACGCGTTTGGAGGACACGACGAGGAATATTTTCTCCCTACATGGATGGTCGTGTGATTTGCGGATTGATCTGCCATAGTTGAGGCCTTTTGTTTTTAGTTGTGACTATGTAATTTTACTATGCTTTCTTTTCTCTGGTTGTGTGGTTTGTGCTGCTATGTGCATCTTGGTTATGCAAAGGCATGTATAAACATTACTCTAAATAATAAAAGCGTCCTTTTCCAAAAAAAAATAGTGAAACATGGCATTTTGCGCGTGATGGCTCGTGCATGTCAATTGGTTTCTCGTTTCTGTTGAGGTTTTTGTGAGTGAACCCTTCAAAAGCAAGACCTAGTGAGTGAAGTTTGTGGTAGAAGTTATCTACCCTCTTCACCCAAAAATAAGTGTCTTGGATTTGTCTAGATTCGCATATATATAGACACATTTTATTGTGTATATACATGTAAATCTAGACAAATATGAGTCTCTCATTTATGTACAAAGAGAGTAAATGTTAAACATAACACTAAAAAATTTGCAAGTGCTCCAATGGATTTTATTGTTGCAAGAAGCTTTTCCTTTTAGTGCAAGTATTCCACGATATTTTGCTTGTCGTATGTGTTTTTTCAATAGATTGGGGGTTTACTGCAAGTTCATTAACTTACGTTTACGCATCGAAGCTTTTTTATTGCCGAGTTGCACTCCTGCGATCGACTCTTTTAGCTTTTATATAAGCGAGGTTCAAACACCGAGAGTCCTGAGCTTCCAATCAAAAGATCTATTTTTTTTTAGGGAAGTCACCATATCATTAAACACCCTTGCTGGTGTGATATGTAAACAGAGCACAATCAAAAGATCTATTTTGACCGGGAGTACTAAGAGAAGTGAGTATCAATCATTGCAAACAATTGATCATAGACCACATTTTCTGTCAGACAGGGATAATGATACTAGTGAAAAATGCTTACGAGCAAAGGAACCAACAATGCCTCGTTTGGTTTGTTGTTTTTTAGTCCGGTAGTTTTTATTTTGTGAAGATGTTAAGTACTCCCTTCGTCCTAAAATAGATGTCTCAAATTTGTCAAAATTTGGATGAATCTAGACACTATTTAGTATATAGATTCATCCAAAATTTGAAAAACCTGAGACATCTATTATTGGACGAAGGGAGTAGGAAAAGTCCGTATAATCCGATGGTTTTGGTTAAAATACGAACATTCCAAGCGGGGCGCGATCCATAAGTTACGCGTGCATTCAAACATATGTAATTAGTTTGAATCTAATAAGAGAAAAAAATTCCATCACAGGTCACACCGAAGTGCAGACAAATATAGTTTAACTTGTAAAGTTATCTTACATGGGAGCGAATGATGCCACTACTGTTGCTATCTAATGATTGGACCAAGAAGTACACATGAAAGCAACAGCACAACAACAGGGGAAATGATGCCAACAGAAAGGGGGAAAATCATGTATTATTACATAAAGAATATAAGCTGATGTAATGGTGTTAAGTACATTTTCTCATAAACATATACATCTACAACATAATCATACACATACAACCACCTACAGAAAAAAAGGACAAAAAAATACGAGTCTACCTAATCATTGGCTTCACAAAAATAATCTCTAAATAGTGTATAGAGAAACATCACAAAGCAGGACGTTGCACCAGGCTAAGAGAGTTGGTCGCTCGATTGCGCCCCTGTAGCGACTTTGACGAAAACATCTTCCATGGTGGTGTCCGCGAGGCCCCATGCTTGCACTTCCACTCTCTTCTTGAAATTCTCCATGGCCATGAAGACGTCTGCAATCCTAACTTCTTGCTTTGACAGCTCATATTTCTGCGTTCCTGACAAATGATATACCTTCCTTGCATTTGGCGAGAGCTTCAGCACCAAATTCTCAACTTCGCGTTCGAACTCCGATGATGTCGTTATCGTCAGTACATAATAGCCTCCATATCTAGCTCTGAGCTGAAATATGGATTTCCGAGTACTTGATGTAAACAGCTATGTCACAACTGATCTTAAATTATGGAGGAGAGGTCGTAATATGATCATATACCTCTTGAGGCCTTCCTATGCACTGGAGCCTTCCATCGACCATAATACACAACCGGTCGCAGAGAGCTTCAGCCTCTTCCATTGAATGGGCTGCAGAGATGCCAAAGGGAAATCAGTGGTTTGATGCTACCATGGAATATAGTCAAACACAAGTGAAAAAAAGGTTAGAGGTTAAAGGTTACTCGTAAGAATGATTGCTCTATCTTGCTTTGCTTGCTTCACTGCACTCCAGAGACTCTTCCTCGATGCTGGATCCAATCCAGTACTGGGCTCATCCATGTACACTACCTGAGGTGCATTTATGAAAGTATAAGCATGAATTAATTGGTGACTGGAGAAAAAGAAGATGATGTTGAAAGCTATACTTTAGCATCTCCAATCAGTGAGATTGCGACACTAAGGCGTCTCTTCATGCCACCGCTGTACTTCCCGACTTGCTTATCAGCGGCGCCACCAAGAAGTAAATTTACACTTCTTAAGGATTCTTCAACGGCCTAACAAAACATTGTCATTCCAGTAAGTTTTCTGTTCAGGTTTTTATGAAACCCCACACAAGAAAAGGGTTATTTTTACCTATCTTACTAGGTGAACACAAACAAAGTAGATAAATTTAAGAATTACAAACAAAAACATATATAGGTTTCAGATATAGATCATTTATTCGATCCACCTTAGATATTATGCTAGTGCGCTATGAAATTAGTGAACCGGTATAGCTTACCAGGTCCAGAGCAGAGCCGGTGAGGCTCTTCAGCCGACCATAAAACTGGAGATGTTCTCTGCCAGTCAGCATCTCCCAAAGCATACTGCATCCCGAAATAGACAACATAATACGAAAATCAGAAGGCATTTTTCATGAACTTGACCACTTAGTTATTTGTACCAAAGAGGTGCTTATCCTACTCATTCTGTGGGCAAACCCCCATGCTGTTGTATATGTTTTCCATGTCAGTATGTATGCTGAAATCCTGTACAAATGCATTCCCTGATGTTGGCTTTGCAAATCCAATCATCTGTCAGGCATCAGCAAGAAGGATGACTATCACAGTAGGATTAAGATGTTGCAGTTAACCAAGTATACTACCCAAATCGGAATTTTGAGGAGTTCATTCAGTAATTTAGCAATTTGATCATGAAGACAACTGATTAAATGACTCGCAATAAACATGAATAAAATCACAAAGAAAAAATCAGTATGGACAGGGTAATAAATTATAATTGTTTGTGTTGAATAAGTTATAATTGATGTGTTAAGAACGCAATGAGGATTGAGCAGGAAGGAGTCTTCCACATATACACTGTAACATATTTTGGATATAGCATGTCAATTGAGGGGATCTGATGACAAACCATGCTAATAAAAGAGCTCTTGCCAGCTCCATTAGGACCAAGAATACCCAAACACTCTCCATATGGCAAAGCAAGTGATAGACCTTGAACGGCATACTTATCAGGGTTGCCGTCCTTTCCATAATATACTTTCTTGAGATCATCACATACAACAGCATAGCCACTATTCCGCTGCTTTAGTACCTGATCAACAGTCTCCCTCTGTGATTCCACCATTATAAAGCAATATATCAGTAACAAATCAAGTGACAGGTGAAATCTGATATGCATGTTTATTCATACGTAAAAGGTAGTATGATTCCAAAGAAACGAATTAAATAATGGTAAAAATACTTAAGAGTGATGTACTACATAGGAATTTGTGAGGGGAAACTGCAGTTCTGTGGCAAGAGTTCAAAGAGATGTGTGAAAATGTGGTTCTCTCTGAAAGCAGGGAACGGTGTAAGTAGCTTTTGAACAGCTCTGAGGTTCTCTGCGTAGACTCTCTGTGTGTAGCTATGAAAGCTAGTCAAAATAGACGCCCCTTGAAGAACTTACGGTCTATAAAAGTAACTTTAAAATGTGGTTAATGTTTAGAAATAGCGATTTGACTAGTGATAACCTAGTTAAAATAGGATGGATGGTTACTGAGAAATATTTATTCTTCAATGAGAAAGAGTCAGCTGATCATTTGTTTCTCTCTTAATAGTGCAGACGTTAGCTGTTTGTTAGTGTGGTTTTGAGCTGCTTTTTTTGGATAAAACGCAAAGAGCTTTGCATTTCATTTCATTTGAGCTGTTGCTGGTGATGTCAGAGCAAAGTTTCACTCTGATATGTTTCAGAACCTGAATGTACTGTTTTATCAGTTTTATGAAAATGAAATTGGGGGTGGTGGCCCTAAATTCGAAAAAAATCAAGAATACACTCTGGAAGGTGTTTTAATCATGTAGAAGAAAGGCCCCCAAAAAGTAATTATTATAGTTCAGTAGAAAAATAATGGAACTCCACAGGTAATTCCAAAATTTGAAACTACCCATAGAACAAGAGGGAGGTGAAAAATTGAACTATGTACAGGAGAGATCAACTGTAATATCAATAACTTACTTCTTTGATAATGTCTAGCTTCTCCATTTCTACATGAACATCATTATCAGTCCTATCGGCTACTTCGTTAACAGCTATCTTTCTCCAAGTGGGGTCCTTCCTTAGGAGACGTTTGGCAATAGAAAGGGGGTTTGATCTGTGTCCAACTGCAGCAGCATGGTCAAAATAATATGCAACAGGAAGCAAAACCAACCACTCCACAATAATAATGATCAGCACATTCCTCATTCCATTTGTATGGTCACTTAGATCACTCCATTGCATGCCAGGATTTCCCGTTTCTGAAGCCCTAATAGCATATTGGCTAAGCTCGTATAATCCTCGATATAAAGAAAATGCAGGTATTATCTCCAAAACTGTAATCCAGTGTGCTGCAGTAATGCAAGAGGAAAATATTATGCAATGATTTCAGCTTGATATACCAAAAGATCGTGAAACTGGAACACGCAAGACTTTCCCCAAATGGATGGTATACTTTCATTAGAAAAATGTTATTTTACTTGCTATGGCATGGATAAAACTACATAAAATTCTATTGAAAAGTTAATGTCAACTTCCACTAGGTAGAAACCTGAAGTTTTGCTTTAAATAATTGCTAAACTTACTTGGAAATTTTCCACCTTCAATAAAATTGCGAATAAGAGATCCTGACATTAATCCTGATCCGAATATGTACAAGTATGCAATTGCTGGTATAAAAAAGATAAGAAGCAGAAACATCACATATCTTCAGCACTGAAGAGTAGGTAATACATGCGGAAAAAAAAGGCACGATCTTTTATACCTTGAGCTGTATTAACTTTTGAAAAGAATGCTGCAGCTAGGAAGGATAATACAATCTGCAGGTTAATGAAACTGAAGAAGAAAACAAACTGGATACTGTAGTTGTTCTGCTTGAAAAAACTTAGACCTGCAAAGTAACAACATGATTAGATAAATGACTCGATAGCTACTATTTTGTTCAGACAGCAATAGTTGGATAGCTTGTTACCTATAACAGATCCAAAAATGACAAATAGCAAAAGATACACTGTAGACAAAGTAAGGAAGTATGCATAGTAGATAATCCAGTAAGGGCCATTCCCAAGCCCATGCATTTTCATCATTGTTCGGAGCTTCTGTTGCTTCTCATATACAAGGTATGTCAGCATAACCTGCATTACAACTTAAGAGGTTCAAACATTGCAGTCACAAAACGATTAACTCTGCAGAACTTTTATGACATGCTAGATATTCTGTTACATTCAATCAAATTACTAGTAATAACAAAAGGAATTATTGTAAACTCTGGCAACATTTACCGTGAAAAGCAATGCAACAACCCATTCAAAAAAAAGAGGGCCAACAAGAGAAGAAAAATCAATCGTCAAACGAGTCGCTTGCTTAGGCATTTCTTTTGTGAACTCCAGCAACAACTTTATGCCTGAACCTTGACCTTGTAGAAATTGGAGATAGGCATTTGAGACCTGCACATATGTCAAGCAATATATTATTGGGTTGTGGGTTGGGTGGGTGGGTGGGGGGGGGGGGGAGGGGGGAGTTTTCCAACTCAGTGGGCTCATAATTAATGGAGGTGACTGGTGATTCAATGTTATTATCAATGAAGTACATAGAACTCACCGCATTCAGTGAACGTGAAACACGCAGAAGTCCGAATGGTCTTGGAACATAAGAGATATTTTGATAAGTCGAGTTATAAAATGCAAGCACATTAAAATGCTTCTCGTCTGAGTCTTGGAAATCATAGGCTATAACAAAGAAATAGTTAGTGTTACTCATGTGTTAGTGCCCAAGTGTAATGAAACAACAGCAATGTAGCCATGTAGGCATAGAGAAGGAAAAGTGGCCTACCCATTGCAACTTCCATTATCCCTTCCCCTGTTTTCCCTTTCCGGTAACCCTTAAAGGTCTCCTCATTGATTTTTGTTGAACTATTTCGCCACAAGGGTAGACCTTGAACACATTTTATCTCTGCTTAATGAAATTCATATGTTCAGATATTAAATCCTTTTCAACCAAACACTTCAGAGGAGGCACATAAATGATAACACACAGAGCATCACTGTGGGAAAGAATAGAAATTGATGGTTCTTACGAAATAAAAATAATGAAATTATTTTGCTAGACCATTACAGTGAGAAACAGAAGTAGCAGTACACTATACAAATTTACCTTTCTGAAAATTAATAGCATCAATGGTGATACGAACTGTAACTGGATCCATGGGGTCGCATTGAGATTGAAGAACATAAATGGGCACACTCGAGATAAAAGCAGATTCAATGAAGCCCGTAGAAGTACCTGGTACATCTGTCCCCTGAAATTAGATGAAAATAAAACAAGTTTCAGCTGACAGGTTTCCTTACATAAACACACATATAGTGTAGTCTGGTTATTTTAACTTACAAGGAGAAGGCTCGATGTGCTTGTAAAATCAGAAAGATTTGTAAGTGGCGAGTCTATGAACATGTTCTGCATGACACCTGACAAACAAACAAGCAAGCAAAACTGATGGTTAGAGAAATATGGTATATTAAAAGCGTGTATTATCACCCTTACTTCCGTTGTTACGGTAAACAAAGAAACTTGGGTACAAAAGGAAAATTTTACCTTTTAGCCCAATAGGCTAAATGATTTTCAGGGTTTAGATATGTAAATGATACATATTACAGATTACTTACTAGTAGATAGACTTTCATTTGCTCCTGTGAAGGGTATACTGGCCGGGCAAGAGTGTGATATTCTGCATGATGCATCCGGAAGGCCTGTAATTTTTTTAGAAGAATCCTGGATGGTACGATACTCAGGGCGGGGTACTTGCAAGAGAGTAGGCCATTCAGGAGGATTTGGTATAGGGCAACTGCCAGCCTGATCCAATGTAGAGTACTGGATTCCGCAGACATTTTGGCAAGGGACCGAGCCGTTCACACTAACACACTTGCAACCACACTTGTATTCTGGTTTATCCAACAAATTGTTGATGACTCGTTGAAGGACACTGAGTAATACACATAGGAATATCGGAACCATTATTAGCCGAATGGATGCCTTCCTGTTACGTTTCTGCAAGGTGATGAAGCATGGTTTACCTTCTCGTAGCAAAACCCCAACAACCAATAGATAATTATAGAAACTAATGTCAAATGTGCAATGTAAAAGTCCATATTTGTGATGGAGAAACCTGGCAATATTAACATCGTTTTTACTAGAATGGCACACAGATGGAAAATGACAACTTTCAGTGCTAAACATAGTAGAAAACACAGCACAGATGATTGGTTCAGTTTGGATACAAAATATTTTTACACTCTTTCAAGAATACACTGGTTTCTCAAAGTACCATAGTATCAATTGCACTGAGGTGTTTGTAACTTAGAACGTAATAGAAACTACGGTATAAGAAAACATGCTATATCTGGTAGCAGGATGTTTTTAACCATTAGAAAGCTACTCCAAAACTCTTAGTTTTTATAGCCTGACCAACATCTCTTGATATGCAGGTCTCCAGGCAATGGTCGATGTGAGCATAAGTCTGAGTTTATTTATTGATATGTAACACAACCTTGATCTTCCTTAATGCATCGGATCGGTCAATAAAGTTGAACGTGTGCCAGCCTCAATAAAAAAATTCGAAATGGGGGTAAACCCCGGCCTCTGCATCAATCGATGCACACAACCTCATTCCTTAATAATAGGTTGTTTGAAATATTAAGGCTCTTTCTTGAATAAACTGAATAATGGATGGTTTATTGTTCTTTAAAAGTGTTGGTTAGTTGGACTAATGGTTATTTTGTCACAAAATAGTGACTATGATTACCAAAGCATTATGCATTTTAGCAATGCTAGTATGAAACAACTGCAGTGTTCATAAACTGTATAACTTTTATGAGAACAAACTGTGTTATCTAATGCGTGGTATCGACAAGGACTTGGTTTCGAATATTACAGTTTAAAATAACGTAGCGTTGAAACAGTAAATTGCATCGTTTTGCATTTAACATGTATCGGTACAAACCATTAATTTTTATTATAGTGATGGTTTCTGTTCTGATATCAAGCTATAACCAGCTGGCTAACAGGATGATTGATCACAATCATGCCAAAGAAATTATGGCGAATAAATGTGACTACAGTCCTTGACTTCCCACAAATGAACCAAATCTGGAGAAGGTAGCACTAAATTGTGGCAAACCATTTCATAATTTCGGAGCAGCAGAAAAAGCTACTGTAGCAAAAAGACTGAATTTCTGCATCCATCCTGCAGCTGTTTGAAAAGCCTAACCTCCCTTCCTTATATCTTAAGCCTACGGCATCAGATCACCAGACACCCACCTAATCCAGCTAGATTATTATTACTACTCCTTCTTATGTGTCGCTGATTTAGTAGTATAAATAAAAGAAAACCCATCCGAAAATTCCGTACTACGAACCCCAAAAATGAACTGAAGAAAAAGGCTGAAGAAACTGGAACAACGGGCAGGGATGAGACCTGGAAGATGAGATTTTTTCGCAGGAGGGCATTGGTCTGCGAGGCGAAGCTCGGTGGCCTCGATGCGCTAGCAGCAGAAGCACCAGCGGCGCCCGCCGCCGGGGGCTCCATTCGCGACAGCGAGTTCTTGGGGGTTGCTCTGTCTTCTCTCTCTCTTCCCTTTGACCAAATTGGGGTGTGGAAGAGAAAAGGGGCAGGATCCTTATTAGCCGTTAAGATCTGATGATTGGGAGGGGAATTTATAACGGGAACTGCTCGGGAGATGCTTCCCGCCACAAAAGACTATTTTATCTTCTTGCTCTGCTGGCTTGCTATTCTTCCTCGTAATTGCATCTTTGAACATCCGAAGAGGTTGGAGGGAGCAGTACTCTTTCAGCTGAGCATCCGCGTCTCGGTCGGTGTCAATTTTGTTTCTTCCTTAGGATTCATTGCAGTACATTTTAGGATTCATTGCAATACATTTCACTACTACTCCCTTTGTTCCGTAATATAAGATATAAGATGTACTTTATATTATTGAACTTAGGAGTGGAAGTATCCTATTGACTTTGTTGTGTTTTTCTCTAGCTGATAGCTTAAAATCGATTAGACGAGAAAAAAGAATGCTTTGCTCCTTTATGCCGCACCTAGCCAAACTTCTACCGGCGTGAGAGGACTAAAAATTTAGGAGCTCCTCCTAAAATCGGCCTGCCCTCTCACTTTTACTCTGCGCCACTTCCGGTGAGCAAAAATTCTCCTTTCATTTCTCCCGTCGAGCCACCCAACTCTCCCGCGCAATCTTGTCGGCGCCACCATCGGCACCCCTACCCCGGCCAGAATGGAATCGCAAGACGCTTCCAAAACCCCGCCAGAGTTCTCGTCGTATCGACGCCGCCGGCCCACGCGACACCTTCGATGCCGCTGAAGCAGTTGGAGAACAACGTGGTGCGGGTGACGGGGGCAATCTAGCAAGACTGCCAGAAAGGGAGGCAAGGCCTCATCAACGACGGTAAAGGTTCATAGCGGTTATAAAAACACCGTCGTGAAGGCTCTCGCCGAGGTGTCGGCCCAAAAGAACAAAAGGAAGGCCGCGATCGAGATTGGCGTCGCTGAATTCATGTCTCAATTGGATTACTCACATGTGGAAGGGCTAAATGATCTCAATTATGATAATGGAATGGAAGAAGAAGTAGAGGCCGAGGAGGAGGTGGCCGAAGAGGATGATCAAGAGGTTGAGATGGAGGCCGAAGTGGAGGTGGAGGAGGTTGATGATCCCGTGGACACACAAGCCTCATAAGCCTCGGTCAAGAAGACAAGGACACAACATTAAAATGAGCAAGAAGATATTGCTTTGTGTCATGTGTTGATGAACGTGTTACTTGATGGAGCGGTCGGCATGGATCAATCCAAGGACAAGTTTTGAGGGAGAATTGAAGATTACTATAACAAAACCATGACCGTTCCATCCAACTGCACCCAAGGATCTCTTGGACATCGTTGGGGCACTATCCTTGTGCTGGTCCGGTTGTGTTGATAAAGTGAACAATGCACCATCGAATGCGGTGCCAATCATGGAGTATGGTCCTATCCAACAAGATCTCTACAAGGAACGCAACAAGAAGAACGTGGCAAACCCTTCAAATTGGGATGGTGGCCATTTGGTAAGATGGTGATGTCCACAACATTTGAACATGCTATGTTGTGTTTTTTGGATCAAACTTGATCGATGTGGTGCCTTGGATGATCTATATGCATGTTTGAATTTGATGTGTTCGAGATTTGGAACTATGTGTAATGTATTCTTAAGTAGTTTCTACTTGTTGAATTTGAATCATTTGAATGATTGATCATACCATGCAATAATTTGATATGCATGCAGTAGAGGTTCAAAAATTGAGCAAGAAAAATCTATGGGGTTAAATATAGGGTTCTTCTATAGATGGCCACCATTTAGATGAGTAAAAATTTGAGAATCTAGAATAGGCGGCCAAATAGGGAATTAAGTTTTAGGGTTTTGACTAGAGATGCTCTTAATCCATAGCAAAAATGCATGATTCTAATCATTTATTTTCCATTCTACTTTACTCGTCCCCTTTTTGAGAAGAAAATGCCAATCAAATTTTGGTGATTTCGCAGGTAAGATGCGGGGTCACAAATCTTCTAGATACACCCTAATATTTATCATATTCATGAAAAAGTATGATATTCTAGAGATGTTAATGCATACGACACAAAACTTCAACTCTCTCACTATGTTTGCTTGATCATGGAGAAATCCTAGAAAACTAATGGTGATATGTCGTATGCAGACTCGTATATGGATTGATCTACATGTGTAATGTACTCTTTTGTTGTTAACTAGGAGCAAAATTTCGGCCTCACCTCAGGTGTTAGAAAGGATAGAATTATTATTTCATTGGCAAAAACTGAAGAAACTTTCATAAATGCCCTAAAACCATCGTCATGGGACATGACTACACAAGATTGGCTACCCACATGAAGCAAATAAATGGTGTCGAGAAGAAAGACCAGTGTTGAGGTTAACATTGAGCGTCGTTGTCATCAATCTTCCTTGAGCCATCAGCTTTCACTTTACCGTTGGCAACAATCAAGCCATTATCGTAACGATGTTCAGACCCATGTTGCCCTATGCCAAACAAATGGTTACACACTTTAACAACCAGACAACTCTGACTCCATAAAAAACCATTGTATGTGAAAAGCATTGACCTTGTGCCGACCAACCCCCACAATCAGACACCCATCTAATATCATTGTCGCTGCCAACGGTCCTTCATGGTAGGTCTGATTCGACGAGGACAAGACGAGGCGCGGTAAACCCCTCGGACACACTAGAATAAACCAACTTTTGAAACCTAGCCGCAAGCCCTCTCGCCATCGCCATTGTGTCAAAAACAATATGCCACATAAACCGTTTAAGGGCTGCTACCCTGACTTCCCCACAACAAGCAAGCATCTGTTCCGACAACTGAATTGGCTCTAAGCCAATGCCTCCAAGAAGGGTTTCAATGCAAGTCGTGCCGCGACCATCCATTCCAGGAAGGCCTGGAATAAGAGTTTCCCCTGACTACCAAAAGAGGAGGATGGAGTCAACCATGTGACGAAGCATCGAGAGGTTAAGAGTTGTCGCCGATCCGATCCAGCCATAGTAGTGTGTTCACCCTGAATTGCCAAGAAACTCTTTCATAGGCGGAAAAAATCAGATGACATAAGCTCTCCCGCACATCCACTAACCGCACCACCAAGACCTGAAGCCTATGATACGAAAACTCCGTGATGCACGGACCACGTGGAGTCGACGAGCTAAGTGACGCCACAACCTCTGTGATCTAGATCCAGCCACACATAGCCAAATTTGACATCCAATTTTTTTTTTTTTTTGAAATTCCACCAATCTATTCATAATCATCAACCGTAGTATAAAAAGACGTGAAAGTAATAAAAATTACAAATAGGTCTGATCTAAATCCAGCCATATAAGCCAAATTTGACGTCCAATTTAAAGTTAACGGCAATGCAACGGTTGTATGCATAGACTAATGCATAATGCAGAGGATAAAGTATATTCATTTCTGGAAAGAAAAAGACAAGTGTATGACCTGCTTCGAAAAAGAAATGGTGGTATGGGTGATTGAGTTTGACTTGGATACTTGAATAAATTTTCTACTAGCACTTCCGAGTTGACTGCCCACATAAATCACATACACGGTGCCGAGAAGAAAGACCATTGTTGAGGTTACCATTGAGCGCCATTGTCATCACTCTTCCTCGAGCGATCAATGTTGGAATTCGCCCACGGATCAACTACATCAATTTAGACAAACAAACACGCTTGAAAAATCTTATGGCCAATGGCTCGTATCGTGCCCTCTATTTTCTGTTTATTTCTTCTTTTCTTGCTCTCACGCGGTACATCAAAGTTATAGGCCTACCCGTGTATATATACACGTCTTGGCACCAACTAAAACTTACAAAACTAGAAAACCTACGTAGACTCAGACACACACACCACACGTACCAAACAACTAGTACTTGGACTAGGATTCACACTCCATGTCCAAACCGGACACTACCGAACTGATCAAGATTAAGCTAACAATCTCTCCCAAATCTTGATCAACGACTCTTTGTCTTCCGTGCTTCTTCTGGTCTTGACTCGTTGTAGATCCGCGTCTTGTCTAGGTCTCGCACCACGACAAGTCTAATTGGCTCTTCCCAATTTCGACTTGGCGAATTTACGATCCAAACATGATCCGGACTACCCAGCCACGCTAGCAACCTTGTGAAATCGTACCACCCGTGGAACACACCGTCCACCATAGCGCAATACATGCCGACCTCCTGGCGTGGACTAGACCATCCACTTCGACCTCATGTAGAGACATCGCCTCATTGAAGAGACTCACCTTCACTGGTTTACCGCCCCCTTTACACTTGAACTTGATCCTCTCGTCGAGACACATAGACGACCTGATCGAGGCACGCAAATTGCGTCTTCGTCCGTACAATGAACAGTCCCTTAACCTTCATTCGCTTCAGCTGCAACGGATCCTCACAGAGACAAGCACTTGGACACGACAGCGACTCACAAACACGACACCGACTTAATGTGCTAACCCGCACGACCATGACTCCTTGACTCATACTCTCCCGGACGACGATCTTGACAAGATTCTCCAGCACCGCACCCCGGTACCACCGCACTCATCAACGATCATCCCCATCCACCACCTTGCCGACGACGCCTCGCCCGCTATCTTCCTCCTTGTCGCTCCTCCGAGCGACGATCACCCGCCGCCTCACCGATGACGGCATGCTCACCGCCTCCACCAGGTTGCCTGCCCCGAGGCACTAGTAGGTTCGCCTCCCCGGGGCAAGCGGCTTCAAATCCTTGACCTCGCTCTGATACCAATTGTTGGAATTCGCCCACGGATCAACTACATCAAACTAGACAAACAAACACGCTCGAAAAATCTTATGGCCAAGGGCTCGTATCGTGCCCTCTATTTTCTGTTTATTTCTTCTTTTCTTGCTTTCACACGGTACATCAAAGTTATAGCCCTACCCGTGTATATATACACGTCTTGGCACCAACACAAAACCGAACCCGACTCAAACTAGACAGACCAACTAAAACTACAAAACTAGAAAACCTACGTAGACTCAGACACACACACCACACGTACCAAACAACTAGTACTTGGACTAGGATTCACACTCCATGTCCAAATCGGACACTACCAAACTGATCAATATTAAACTAACAATCAACTTCTAATTTACCTTTGGCAACAACGAAGCCACTATCGCAATGATGTTGAAACCCATGTGACCACATGCCAAACAGTTGGTTACACGCTTCAACGAACAGATAACTCTAAATCCATGAAAAAACATTGTATGACAAAAGCATTGAGCTTGCGTCAACCAACCCCTGATTTTACTTTCACCGCCAATGGTCCTTCATAGTAGGTCTGATTTGACGAACTTTCCCCGCCAATGGTCCTTCATAGTAGGTCTGATTTGACACACCGGAATAAATTGACTAATGAAACCTATCCACGAGCCCTCGACTCCACATCGCCCAAAACAATATGCCACATAATCCGTTTAAGGGCCGCTACCCTGACCTCCCCACGGAAAGCAAGCATCCGTTCCAACAATTGAATTGGCTCTAAGAGCATCTCCACTCGCCTATCCAGGAGGCCGATTCGAATGTCGAATTTCGGTCTGGACGCCGAAAATTGGTCCAGTCGTGTATCAAAGGGCCTGTTTTTGGCCGAATTTAGGCCTATTTTGGTCCGAACTATCCAGGCCGAACTCAGGTTTCTGGGTACGCCCTGGGAACGCCGGACTCAGCGAATTCAGCGAAAAAACCGAAGCGGCGCGTGGACCCGCCGAGTCAGCGACGGAAGCCGAGTCGTCGTCATCCTCGGAACCACGCGGCGACTGCCGGACATTAACTGTCCATCGCGTCGGCCACGTGTCGCCGATTTACGGCGCCACCGTCGCCGCCTCGGCTCCCACGACGGACCGGCGGGCACTAACTTCCCGCCGTTTCCCCTTTTCCCGCCCTTGCCGCTACACCCCTCCCGGCCTCGCCGCCCATCTCGGCCTTTATAATTAAGCTGTACCCCTCGCCGAAGATCTTCACACTCTCTCACAGCTCCTTCACCCACAATCCCAAACTCCGGCGAACCCTCTCTCACCGTTCCCCCTTCCCAGCCATGGTCGAACGCTACCCAGGCGACGGCGCTGCGGCGAACGGCTTCGGCCGGCGCACCCTCCAGGCCTGGGAGGCGCGCGCCGACGCCGGACGAGCTGTCGTACGATGTGCAAGAGTACATCGGCGGCATGGACAACCCCGCCGAAGCCGAGCGGCAACCTCTCTCGGGAGCATTTCTTGAGCGGGCGAGCGAGCTTCGCCCGCCACGAGGGGCCGTCGAATGAGTCTCCGCCGAAGCGCAACAACTCGGCGGGTCGCCGGCGTTGGTGGAGCGCGCCGGGCCGGACGCTGGCGGCGATGATGGAGCACATCAACTGCGGGAACACGCCGCGGCTCGGCTTTCCGCACACACCGACACCGGCGGCCAGGATGGGTCGGCGTCCTCCAGCGAACTGGACGCCGAGGAGGATGGCGAGCATGAGCTCGTCCTCCTCCGCGTCGGCGTCCCACTCCTCCGTCTCGGCATCGCTTCGCACGCCGACGACAGTCAAGCGCGAAGCGGTCTCGCCTGTGCGTTCACCGACGTGAACGCGCTCGCGCGGCATCGTCATCGGCGAGCCGCGGACAAGGGCGTCGCCAACCGGCCACCTGCGTCTCCGCCGTCCGAAGACAGAAAACTCGGTGCCGGCCGAAGACGCCGCCTTGAAGATGGCGTTGGAGCAGTCGCTCCGCGACACGGCACCGCCGCCGCCGCCGGTGGAGCCCTCCTCGCCGGACATTCTGGAGTGGTCCAGGATGGACTGGGAGAAGGTGGAGCGGCAACGCATCTCTGGCTCGCAGCAGGCGAGGAGCAGCCGCCTGTCGGGCGTTGTTCGGGCGTGAGCTCGCTTATCGAGGCTCCGCTCACGCCCCGAACGGCGATGACGACGAGGACGTAGGCCTGTCCTACCAGCCCTGGAGGTGCGGCGACCCAGGCCAGGGGAGCTCCCGCCAAAACCAGCCGCCGAGTGACGACGGCGACGGCGGCGAGGATGATGGCCACGTCGACCCCGGCTACACGGCGTTCTACAGCAACTTCGGCATGTAGGACGACGAAGGCGCCCGCGGAGGCCACGACAACAACGGCCTTTTTAAAGTTTATTATGTATTAGTTTAGTTTAAATTTGATGTAATCCGCCTATATTCGCCAAACTTAATGAAATTCGTCCATCTTTAATGAATTTTAGCCGAACTTGGGAACTCGGCTTGAGTACGCGAGTGGGAAAATGGGCGTACCCAGGAAGAAAACTAATTCCGTCAGGCCGAAAAATGGACCAATTTTCGGCCTGGGTTCGGCCAACGAGTGGAGATGCTCTAAGTCAATGCCTCGCTCCAAGAAGGGCTTGAACGCAAGTCACGCCGCCACGAGCATCCATTCCATGAAGGCCTAGAACAAGAGTTTCCCTCGAATACCAAAAGAGGGAGATGGAGTCAACCAAGTGAAGAAGCCTCCAAGGAGGTAAGAGTTGTCGCCGATCCGATCTAGACAAGACACTCTTTCATGGGCACGGGAACGAAGTCAAATGAGATAAGCTCTCCCACACATCCACTAAAGGTGTGCTCGGTTTCAGAACCAGAGGGAATGGAACGGAATGGTTCCGTTCCTACGTCATGGAACGGTTTCGATCCCGTGTTCGGTTTGTAAACAATCGAGGAACGGAATGGTTTCTTTTTTGTTCGGTTGGTGGAACCAAAGAACTGAACATAGAAAAAATACCGCTAAATATTCCGTTGATTTGAGATTAAAGTTAAATCGGAGGTCAATTAGAGGATAGAGGTCAAAATCTGGCCTTCTTCTTGCTGTGTGCGCCGCCTGCTACAGCTTGCCACCACCGTGTGCGTCGCCTGCTGCCGCTTGTCGCCGCCGCGTGCACCGCCTACCGCTGCCGCCGCTGCCGCGCGTGCGCCGCTGCCGCCGCCACAGGCGCCGACGTCCGCCACCGTTGCGTGCACCGCCGACCGCCGTCGCGTGCTGCCCGCCACGCTGCTTCCTGCGTGCGCCGACCACTGCCGCGTGCGTCTGGCCCGATTTGTCGTTCTGCACGAGAGAGAGGCACTAATTGCGTGATTACCGAGCCCGTTCCGTGCGGTTCAACCGATTTGATCACACGACCTGGTTCCGCATATTAGAGAAATATTCCATTTCACGGACTACCTCGTTTCGTTTTTTCCCCAACCGAACGGACGCTAGACGCGAAATAGACCGGTTCTGTTCCACCAAATTCCAGAACCGAACACACCATAAGTGCACCACGACCCGAGGCCCTATGATATGCTAACTTTGATCGATGCACGGACCATGTGGAGTTGACAAGCTAAGTGACGCCATGACTTCTGTCATCTAGATCCAGTCAAACATAGCCAAATTTGACATCTATTTTTTTTTCAAAATTCCACCGATCTATTAATAATTATCAACAGTAATATAAAAAGACCTAAAAGTAATAAAAAATATAAATAAGTCTGATCTAGATCCAGCCACACGAGCCAAATCTGACGTCCAATTTAAAGTTAACGGCGATGCAACGGTTGTCTGCATAGACTAAGGGAAATGATTGGAGCTCCCATCGTCCTGTTTTCTTGTGCTGACATGTGTTGCAAAACATCTCGTGTTTGCTACATATGTTCCCGCTTTTACTTCCGAAGCAAAAAAAAAACTCGTTTCAGAAGTAGAACGTCTCGACGGAGACCTCACCGGCAAAGTCTCCGGCGAAGTCAATTTTTTGCTACATTAGAAGAACTTTTTAGCTACAACCGTCTTGTGGTTTTGCTATAACAGTGCCAAAATATTTGCTACAAGGTCTCCGGCGAGAGTCACCGGCGAATTTTTTCCGACAATGTTTTCGGTGAAGTCGGTTTTACTGCATTAGCACAGCTGCATGGTCTCCGGCGATGTCTCCAGCGAGACGTTCTATTTCTGAAATGAACCGTTTTTTTTTTTGCTTCCGAAGAAAAATAGACACATATATAGTAAAAATGGGTCATTTTGCAGTAAAAACGGAATTTGGACTGTCAGCAGCAAGGTGGAGCAGGACGATAGGGCTCTCCTATCGTCCAGGAGACGCGTAGAGATTACTAATGCATAATGCATAGGATAAAGCATATTCCTTTCGTGAAAGAAAAGGACAAGCGCGTGACCTGCCTCGAAAAGGAAATGGTGGTATGGGTGATTGAGTTTGACTTGGATGCTTGAATAAATTTTCTAATACACTTCTGAGTTGACTCTCTGTACAGGAGCCATTCTGTGCAACTTTCCGCCGTCTTGGTATACTACGCGGTTAGATGATTTTTCAGCTAATTAAGACGATCCGGCACATACACATCGCTAATTGCCACGGAACGCCTGCCGTGCCGGGTAATCTCTCTTCACGTGCGGTGTGCGCAATCCGGCAGAACCCATATCTATCAACATGGGATTCCGAGCTAGTAGATTGACCGGAATCGGCAGTCCAAATCAACAGGCGGTGCTGAACGGAGAGATATTTACGTGGCAATCTCTTCGACCGTTTAGCAGTTGAAACTTGAAACCGCGTGATTTGCCTGTTTAAGTTGCAGCTAGGCTTCAATATACCGCTACTAATCAGTCTCTTTGACTTAATAATGGCCGGTCGTACGTCGTGTTGCCCCGGTAACAAAATCCCCATATCATCTGGACCAGATGAGACCTGCACGATCGACTTCCTTTCTCTCTGCATTTGAGTGCGAATGGGTTATGCATCAAGTCAAGTCTATAGATGCAGGTCCTAATCAAACCAAATATCATTATTCAAAATAAACAAATATCTGGACAATGGTGATGTAGGAATACACCTCACAATGAAAATAAACAAATATCTGGACATAACATCATGCAGAAGTTAAGGAACCAATAATGTAAGTGTGTATAGAGATTTTTGCATAAATCTCATTATTCAAAATACTCATCACCAATTCTCCATAAGAAAAAAGAATCACGCACATAGAGAGGCCATTTCTGTTGGAATTTGATTGTGGGCTTTAGCCCATGGCCTAATACAAATTCTGAAATTCTCAAGGTCCATTCATGCCCAGCAAGGGGTGACACCAAAGTTTATCCCCAACTTGCTAGTTTGAAGGGAATTGGACCAATATATATAGTAAAGTATTTTACTACCTCTTAAAGAGAGTGAAGAGGAGTGACATACACGTGCTCATCCTCCTCCGCCGCCCGCCGCGCAGCACCGCGGTTTGCAGAATTGTGCCGATCTTATCTTTTTTGCTATCCTCCTGCAGCATTGTATGCAATCTATTCAGTTTTTTACTAGCTCTTAGAATATGTGTGATCTGTTTATCATGGTTAGATATAATCAGTTCGTCTATTCTGCCAGTATACATGATTAGGCCAATTTCTGAAATTATTTATTGTTAGTTATTTTGGATTAAACATTATATTAATTTGCTTATTTATTCAACAATTTCTAGTTGGATGCCTTTTTTACAACACATAGATGTTTTCAGCACTAAGAGAGATATATTAATTATGATATCAAGTGGGATTCCACCAATATCCCACTTCTAGTTAAATTGCTAAAATGTAGTTTAAATTTTAAAGATTTTAGCAAATGAACCAAAGATGCGATTTTTGTGGAATCCCATTTAACACCCTAATATTAATTAACTGAAATCCGAAATCAAACATCGTTTTCATACATTGAGGGTCGAGACCTAGGTTTGTAAAAAGAATTTCTTATAATATGCAAGTTTCCCTTCTTCCCGGTGACAAGATGTCTTAGCCCTGGATATATGAAAACATATCATTTGCAAAGCATTCATATGAGCACAATAATCTTGATTTGATGTTCTCCTGAACCTAGAGATTATAAAACTAGATCCCTCCCAATGCCCTCGGGGTGCGGTAGTGAAGCAAGAGTTAATCTGATGGTGTATCGGCAAGGTGGAAGTGTGTAGACGAAAAACATCACAGACATATTTATAGAGAAAACATGTCGGCTATAGCCTACTACCGGGTTATATATACTAGCAGGAAAATCATGTGAGGATGCAATAGCGTAGTCCTTGAAGGAAGAGAGCACAAAATAGAAAAATATAATGGGGAGTACTACGCATAACTGGGGGATAATTTTTCAAAATCCCCTGGTCCCAGTGTCGCCACGTGTCCTTAAAAAGATCTAAATCCGCTTTTGCTATATTAGATTGTAGTTTTACTACAAATTATTTCGCTTTTGCTACATGTAGCAAGAAAACGGTTCGTCAAAGAAAATAAAAAAAAGACAAGACCTAGCCAGAGATTCCGTAGCAAAAATATACTAATGTAGCAAAGTCTATTTCGCTAGAGACACTCGTCGAATACTTCATAGCAAAAAAAACATTGTGCAAAACTATAGGAATAGGAAGAGGAATTTCGTAGAAATGCATGTGCAAAACTATAGGAAGAGGAAGAGGAAGAGGAATTTCGTAGGAATGCATTTACAAAACTATAGGATCTAAGAATACAGGAATTCTTCTTTGGTGGTCGTTTGAAATGAAGGAAAGAAAAAATAAAGGAATTTATACTTTGATCTGCCAACACGGGAATTGTCTTGATTAATAAGCATAGATAACCAGCAGCAGGTGTCAGGTACATATACTGCAGGGCAGCACTGCGTATTCCCGGGGATAATTTTTCCAAAATTCCCGGTCCTCTTGCTAACATGTGTCCCTAAAAAGCCTAAAAATCCTGCTTTTGTTATAAATATACCCGTTTTTGCTATAAATAGTATCTTTTTGCTACATCTAGCAGAAAACTGTTCGGTCCAGAAATAGAAAAACAGACTAGACCTCGCCGGAGATTTCGCCGGAGACCTCTTCGGCGACGGATAGCAAAAATGTTGTGCTAATGTAGCATATCCGACCTTGCCGGAAACTTTCGTCGGTAGACCTCACCGGAGACTGTGTAGCAAAAATATAAAACAGTGGTAGCAAAAAAAAAGTGCTAATATAGCAAAAAGAACGATCTCGTCGGAGACATCGCCGGTGTCTGCCATAGCAAAACTGACTTACTGAGAACTTTCGTCGAAAATATCGTAGCAAATACTTTGTGCTATTGTAGCAAAAGCATAAAAAAAGGCAAAAACTTGCTACTATTGTAGCATTACCTTGTAGCAAAAATATCAAAACGCATCTATTGGTTGGTAGCATCGCGACTCTTCATCTGTAGCAACGATGATCATTTCCAGTAGCATCGTCTTCCTACCTATGTAGCACCGTGTCGTGGCTCTACTGCAAAACGATGACCACGAAGGAGGACGGCTCGTCGAAGCATAGAGGTTACGACGGTGGACATGGGAGTGCACGCGTCTGAGCAACTCCATGGAGGGGGAGGCGTTCGCATTGTCCTTGACGCCGGCACACGAAGCAAGCGTGACGGGGACGACCATGGTCCGGCGATGGCTGCAGCTGCCTGCTCCGGTGGCGCGGATCCGGTGGCAGCGAGTTCCCTGCTTCGGTGGCGGCGGCCGCGGCGGCCTGCTCCGGTGAGCCGGCCGGCGGCGACGGACGGCTGCTACGGCGGACGGCAGCCAGCGAGATAGCAGTCGCTGGCGACGGACGGCGAAACAAGCGGTTGCGTGCAATAGCTAATGCGAGGGAAGAGATAAGATAGGTCCACCACGAATAAGACGTCACGTACACCAACAGGACGCGTGCCGCGACCGGAGGATAAGTCACCGGAAATCCTCCGGAGAAGAAGTATCATTTCCCTATACTGCAGTGGTGTTAACTAAACATTAACTCTGAGCTGCCTCGTTTTCTCCCAAGATTGTATTCTTTTTTTCTTAAGAATCTGGTTGCAAAGAAAAATTTCCTTCAGTGCATTCCGTTGAATCAAATGGTGCCGCGGTGCATATTTCTATAGGTATAGGAATCATACGCTTTTCCTACAAAAATCCTGTGAATCAAGGCCTAAACAAATATTACAAAGTCAGCTACTTACTTGGCCTCCTTTGATTCATAAGGAAAGAAAACTATTAAAAGATGGACCCTACTACACGGTAACCGTAGATTGCAATTTTTGGCGGTAGTGTGTTTTCTTTCCAATTTGAAGCATTGCATATGAGGTGATCAGCTATTTAAAATTTGTTTAGTCTCTAAACACAAAATGACAAAAGTGCTGATGTCATATGCATTAAATGCAAAATTAAAAAAATTCAAAATATTTTATAGATCAAACCGTTCGTCCGATTTAGGGATCCGTTTTCACCGTTAGACTAATTACGACGAGATATTCGAAACTAGATCTCATATCGATATGTTTTGATAACTTTTTTAAACCTAAAAGATTATCCATATGTAACACGTAAGTTATCCATGCTGTAATATGTAAGTTACCTACCAGGTAACACATAAGTTATCTATCCTGCGAACGAGTTGTTTGTTCGAGTTTTTGTATGCATGCAAAAACAAAAATATGTACTTCAATTTAGGATCCGTTTTCACCAAATCAAACATTAATATTATGTCCCACCCACGCACCACCATAAGTTATAGTGAATAAACGTAATACGCAACGATTAATCTAGCGGCTCTATTTTATCGCCTGTCGTCGCTACTGCGGCGTACGGTGACGAAGCCTTAAAGGATGTTAGGATACAGAGAGTTCATCGCATCTCTTCATCTTTCGTCGATGCAATTAAGTCTATGTACCCTAATATCTCGTCTATCATGTCTAAATTAAACTAGCTCGTAGCTCAGATTAAAATACATGGAATAATCAAGGTTGCATGAGGCGAATAAAAATACAAAAGTTAACCATATGAAAAATGCAAGACCATCCCAACCTAATCTGTTTATATGCTGGGTAACGTAAGTGTTAGAGGATGGATAACTTATATAATATAACATGGATAACTCACGTGTTAGAAGTGGGTAACTTTTTTATCAAAAAAATTCGTCGAAACATATCAATATAGGATCTAGTTTTGAAAATCTTGTCGTGACTAGCCTAACGGTGAAAATAGATCCTAAATCGATGAATGGTTTGATCTACAAAATATTTTGAATTTTTTACGGGCTCTAATTTGTTTAGTCTTTTAGTATAACACCCAAGGCAGCACGGCACACTTCACTACGTCCGTCAGGTTTTGTATTTCTCAGACCTGTCCGAGAGTAGATTTGCCGTAAAAGATTAGAAAATACTAGCTAAATGCCCGTGCGTTGCCACGGTTCTTTCAATTTGTGTCCTCGTTATATATGTAATATAATGGATTCATATATGTAGGAAAATCCATTATCCTACCTTACAATGACCAATTTTTTTACCCAACAGTATTGAACATCTACACGGATATATTAGTAAAATTAATGTTGCATTATTGTATCCAACAACTATGAGGATGAATAGAATATTTATACTACTGGTATAAGAATAGCAAAAGGTTTGCAATAGACCGATGTATACAAATTGTAGTTTGTAGATCCATTGCAGAAGGAGGTGCCCACCAGAAGGACTTGCTTTGCGCCTTTGAAAGCTCGTTCCCCTCATATGAATTAAGTCACGAGCTTTGCCTCTGGATGCCCACTTCTTCTAGATGAATTAAATTTGATTTCTAGATTCCTAATCCCAATGCAAGAAAATATTTAAATTTATTAAATTATTTACCGCAGTTAAATTTCATGACTTACAATACAACAATGTTCATGGCATCATATTGACATGTAATTGTTTTATTAATGCCTGCATGTTGCACAAATCGTAGAAATAATATTGACCTGAAAAAAGTTTAAAATACTGCATCAGACAATATACTCTCATGATTGCCTCATATTGTTTTGTTTAAACAGGAGATGTTTGGATTTTTGTAAATTCACCTTCCACACAGATCGACGACTCATTGTGAGTTGTGACATAGAACCTTGCAAAATCATCAGAAAACTTTTATATGTCTTATTTGCTATCAAACACGCAGCAGAACAACAGTTCCTCTCTAATGTCTCATGCAGGTGCTGCAAGCACACGTATTAAAAATAAATCTCGCATCTTTACTTAATCTATCTGTCATCAAGCAGCAGCATG
This sequence comes from Avena longiglumis, assembly GCA_030063025.1. Taxonomy (NCBI): domain Eukaryota; kingdom Viridiplantae; phylum Streptophyta; class Magnoliopsida; order Poales; family Poaceae; genus Avena; species Avena longiglumis. The sequence goes on from CP125977.1 coordinate 504,665,516, forward strand.
AATCTCTGTAACCTTGGTTGTCTGATCTCCAGTAAAGTAACCTTTGGTTGTTTGATCTCCAGTAAAGTAGCCTCGGCCCTCATTCTCTTCGCTCTTGCCTCCCTCTTGAAGATAATAGTACTGCAGTAACAACGTCTCATAATCCTGACATTCTCTCCACTCTTGCTCTCTATCTCAAGAGAATAGTAGTACATCAGCAGCGTCTCATAATCCTTCCACACAATCCCTCGATCTCCACCAATCTTGGCATACAGTAGCTCCAATCTCCTCTGGTTTACTCAACTCTAATCTCCCAGCTTTCTCAAGAATCGAGCACATGGACACACCTTCTCTCTCCCCGTCCGAAATACGTCGTTGCCTTCCCGCAGCCCGCCACAAGACTCCATCTTCTCCATGCCATGGCTGCCGGACGGTGGAGCTTGGCAGCTAGCAGATCAAAAACCAGTGGCCCCTTCACACCTCGTTCCGGATTTTCCTTGGACTGAGGATTTGGGCATAGGCCATGCCGGACTGACGATTTGGGCGTAGCAGCAGCGACGTCCATGGCCTCCCGCCATGAGCGCTGGGCGAGGCCGAGCTCGGATGGAGAGGAGTCGCGGGCTCTGGAGGTAGGCTGCTCCGGTGACCGGAGATCCTTTGGCACTGAAGTTGTGGCAGTCGTCCGCGCCCCCGTGCACGTGCACGGTCGTCCCGCCGCTGCCCGACGGGACCTCCAGCGCCGATGCGCCGGCAGCCGACGCCGGCAGGTTCCGCACGCGCCCGATGACCTCGACGGAGTGCTCTGCGGCAGCGCCCACGGTTCCCCCGCCGTGGTGGTTGTTGCTACGCGGGGAGGGGTCGAGCTGCACTCCCGGGCGATGGCGTGGGGAACGGCGGCGCCATCGGTCAATGCTTGAAGCTTTGATTTTGTTGATTTTTTCCCTTAACGTAAGGTGGCATGGCGGGTAAATAACACAAAAGAGCAGGGGCAAAACCGGAAAAAAGGTGAACGGAAATTGAGGAAGACGTACCTACCTCAACTTAAATTAGTAAATAGATAGATAGATAGATAGATAGATAGAATATAGATAGATAGATAGATAGATAGATAGATAAATAAAAGAATTAAATGCCCTGCCTAGTTGGTTTCTACAGTTAAAGGAATTCTCACATGAAATTTTCCACGAGTTTGGAGATCATGCTATTTTCCCCTTAAAAACACACTGCCTATAGGATTTTTTCCTACGGGTTTCAATCTCATGAATCAAACATTCGGAAGAAAAAAAATCCGTAGGAACTGAATCCTACAGAAATCCCGAGAAAATCCTTTGAATCAAGAACTGGACTATGTCGCGGCGCCGCAAATTAGCGATGCCGTGCGACGGCTGGTAGGCACATGAAGGCACATGATGAGGTCATTGTCCATTGTGACTTGCCCGTGTTAAAAGCCTTGTTGGACCAAAGTGTGAGATTCATTGTTAAAAAAATCAGCTGCCCATTTACCTGCTCCCTTTTATCAATTTTTCTTTGTACCCGTATACTTTGTGTTGTCTTAGTTGCCATATTAATAACTGATTAATTCTGACTAATTGCCCAGATTATTTACGGGTATTTGCTGGAAATTAAAAATCCTAGTTACTCTCTCCGTCACGGTTTGGATGGCATTTTAGAGATTGTTGGGACCTAGGTGGATGCTGATTGGGTCCAGATTTGCACTAAAAACATGCAATTTCATTGGGAGAAAATAGGCCTATTAATTATTCGACGCCCTATTAAACGTAATTACTCAATAGAAAAGAGGAGTTTAGGCGTATGCATCAGTGAAGTTGCATGCAAGAATTAATTCCTTGGCTGCATGAAGTAGGAAGTGGGAGGAAAAATATGAGCATTAATTCTGTGATTAAGTCTAACGTGTCTAAGAGGAGAGGAGTTTTAAAAACACATGGTTTTTGTAAGACTCCCTCCAAACCGTGACGGAAGGAGTACCATATATTATTAATGGCCAGTTAAATTAGCTCTTACTTGCCCTATTATTAAGAGTAATTGGCAGATTAATTAGGAGTAGCTGCCAAGCTTAAATTAGGCAATAAACGTGAGGAGTACATGGGAACATGGAAATTTTGCTAAGTAATAATTGGGCAATTTAGCAATTAATGTGGCGATTAATCAAGCAGCAGGGCCTCTTCCTCGTGTGAAAAATGGCCTATAAGGTTGCATGCCGCGTGCGACCAACCCCGTCCTTCACAGCGACGGCTACTGGTCGCCGAGTCGCACCTGCAGCAATTATGCCATGTTGGAGGAGCGAGTCCTGGAGCACGCACCTCACTGCTCCATCGCCGCCCCTCCTCCATGGTGACAAGAACGTCGTGCTATAACATCAAATCCTGGTGCCGCTAGGTTTGGGGGAACAGCATATCCCCAAACCTTCTAGATTTAGATTTGAAAAATGGTGGATAGCTAGAGCAGGTTTTAAGGATATAGTTATTAAAGCCTGGGATTTTAGGATAAATAGTACTAATCCTCTTGATGTTTGGAAAAGCAAAGTCAGAAATTTTAGGAAGCTAGCTAAAGGTTGGAACATTAACATAGAAGCTGCCATTAGAAAGAATAAGAGAGAATTTATGGAGGAGTATGATTCTTTAGACATTAAATCTGAAACTCAGATACTCTCTAATGAGGAAAGAGGTAGATTAAACTGGATCTTTAAAGAACTCCAGGAGTCTTGGATAATGGAGGAAACTAAGGCTAGACAAAGATCTAGGGATAGAAATATACTAGAAGGAGATAGGAATACTGCTTATTTTCATGCAGTAGCTAACCAAAGGAGGAGGAAAAAGTTAATAAATATCCTTGAAGGACTAGATGGACCTGTTACTGAAATTGGGGATATGATTAAAGTTGCTACTAATTACTATAAATATCTTTTTGCATGGTAATCTAGACCTGACATTAGTTTGAAACAGGATTTTTCTCTAAATATGAAAAAAATAGTGAGGATGAAAATATAGGCTTAGGAGCTGCTTTTACTAAAGAGGAAATTAGAGCACCTGCTTTTTGGGTCATATGCTGATGGTGCTCCTGGACCTGATGGTTTATCTTTTATGTTCTACCAATCCTACTGGGAGATTATCAAGCATGATCTCATATCAATGTTTCAGGTTTGGTATGAGGATCATCTAGACAACTTTAGATTGAACTTTGCTATGATTACCTTGATCCCAAAAGAAAATGAAGATAGGACTATGAAGGAGTTTAGACCTATTAGCTTTCTTAATTGTTTCTTCAAAATATTTACTAAGGTTTTGACTAATAGGTTGGCTAAAGTCATAGATAGAATTATTTTCCCTAATCAGTCTGCTTTTATTAGAGGCATATTTGTATTAGAAAGTGTGGTTACTGCTCATGAGATTATCCATGATGTTCATACTAATAAAAATAAAGGCTTGGTGCTTAAAATTGACTATAAAAAGCTTATGATAGAGTAAATAGAAAATGTTCATCATTTATTTTTTGACTGTGCAGTCTCTAAGATGTTATGGGATGATGTCCAGGACACTTTGGTATCATAGTTGCTAATTTTGAATCTGTTGCCTTGAGATGGTTAGCTAATAAGAGACATCTGCATTTTAATGTTGTTTCTGCTGCTGTTCTCTAGGGCATCTGAAACAATAGGAATAATCTAGTTTTTAATGTTATTTTTTGGGTTAACATGAAACAGGTTTTGTGTTTGGTTCTATCCTACCTAAGAAGTTGGAAGGTCCCTTTCAAGGAGCTGGAGGAGGGGATGGTCATCCGTTTGGAAAGGATGACAAGCAGGCTGAAAAACCCACTGGAGCTCATGGCAAACTGATTTGCTCAGGGTTCGAGTGGATCTCCACTTGGAATCTATAGCTTCGTCAAGCTATGGTGGGCGTGCTTCGCTGGCGTCACTCCAAGCTCATCCTGAGAAGGACGATGAAGTCCATGTGGTGTTCTGAGTGGGTCCTGCTTCCTCCAACTTCAAGATGCCCTGGAAAAGGTTTTCGATGTTTTTGGCTTGTAATGGCTTCAGCTGAAGTTTAAACAGTCCGGTAGTTGTAGTTTGGTTTCTGTACTGTCTTGGATTTCGTAGCCCTTAGTCTTTTGATCTTGCGTTTTCTCCTAGTTTATAGCTTCTCCTATCTGGAGTTTTAGTTTTCCTTTACTTGTTGTACAAACTATGACGATGTTTTGGATTTCATTTCTTGAAATGGAGCCGGGAAGGTAATCCCTGTTGTTCTAAAAATAAAAATCCTAGCGTCGCACGTTAGACCGCTCCACGCCGACGCGCTTTTAGTGGTTGTTTGGATACATAACATTAGCTATTAGTTTTCGTAAAACGAGTTTTAAGCCGATTTTTAGGAAAACCTGTTTTGTCAAATTTTCAGTTAGGAATAGGCACACAGAAATCCGTGTTTGGGTTAGGCAATTGTAAGACCGGTTTTAAACGGAGGCAGAGACACGGGACGACACAGCGATCAATGGCGAATTGGCGATAGCAGCGCATGTAGGAGAGAATTAATAGCCACACAAGGCCTCGCCGAGCAGCAGCGAGACGCTCAAACGGCCGCCGCCGTGTACACCAGCACCGAAGCGGTAGTGCACATATCTGGCATCCACGATGGTGATGGTGACCCGGCCCGGAGAAAATCATGATGCGTTCCCGGTATGCAGCAGCGGGTCCGGTAAGACGGCGTCTCGGAGCTCATGGTCCTCCTCAAGCGACGTCATTTCCTCTATCGTCGGCATGAGCTCTGTGTCCGGCGGCAGCGCGTCCGATGAGATGGTGACGCAGAACTTGTCTTCCTCCTTGAGCCCCCATGTTCCCCGGTGTCAGCATGAGCTCTTCGTCCGGTGACGTCTTCTCGTCGATCTCACCTGTCCAACCCGCGATGTACGTCAGCCCATGCTACTCCGGTCGCTGCTATCACGGGAAGGCCACGAGCGAGACGCAGGTTGTTTGAGTTGATAGCATAAAACTATCATTTTGTATGTCAAATTTCTCATTTCATACCAGTCCCTCTCGAAATCGCAAAATAATATCACATTTGACTCTGATTGTAGCAATATGCACCGATTGCACTCTAATAGCGAATCGACACTGCCTAAGACGCACGGGCCCACCTGTCAGGCTGACGTGGCAGCGTGAGACAGCGTACCGTGTGCCGTTTTGCATGTAGATCCTCAAGTTTTGATAAAAAATTTCGCAGAAGTCTCTGACACTATTAAAACCTTCATAATTTTTGAATACGAATTCAAATGGAAAAAGTTCAAATACGAAAAGTGCTCAGAATTGTTTGAATCTTTTTTTACAAACTTTATTTATTATTTTATATAATTAAAATATACAAAAATATAAAAATATTTTATTAATTATACAAAAACTTTGAAAATTCATAACTTTAACTATATAACTCCAAATAATATAAATAATATGTCCAAATTTATTAGAAAAATTCAAGGAACCCATTTCTTATATTTATAATGCATGAATCATAACCGTTCCTCTCGGATATTTTGATTATGCAAGTAATCATAATAATAAATGTGTGCCGTTTTATTTATTTTACTAACCATATATAACGCCACGTGCTAGTAGTAGCAGCGAGAAAAAGAAAGAAATTATATAAGTAGCACGTGCGTGTGCAAGAAAAAGCGTCACGTGTCAGAGTCATGAACTGGCAAACGTAAATATAAACTGTACGTACCTGCAAGGAATAAAAGACGAATAAAAGTACCTGCAAGGAACACACTACCTCCCTTCAAATACACGCAGCCGCACCACGCTCGCACGTACATTACGTAAGTCGGCACCCACTGCACCGACTAATAAAATATAAGCAAATAAACCAGCAGCCACATCCATGGCGCGATCAACCCACGCGCTGCTGCTGCTCCTCCTCGCCGTGGCCGCCGTCGCGGCGGCGTCCTACTCCTCGGCTGCAGCTGCAGGCCTGGAGGTTGCCGAGGTGTGCAAGGGCACCCCGTACGTTGAGTTGTGCAACGCGACGGCCAGGAAGCCGGCGTCGCGCTACCCAACCGTGGACGCGCATGCAGGTCGACGCCTTCTCGAAGCGCGCGGCGGCGGCGCGCCTGCACGTGATGAAGATGGCCGACCGCCCGACTCCGGCGTGGGCGCCAAGACGTCGCGACACCTCTACTCGGACGTGGAGGACAACACAGGCGCCGCGCCATCGGATTCAAGGACGCCGTCACCATCCGCGCCATGATGGGCATGGCGCAGCAGGACATGCGAATCGCGACGAGGAGTTCGGAAGGAGGCGCGAGAACCCTATGACGCGCTTGACCGCCGCTGCTCAATATATCGTAGAACTGCCGCGCACTCTCCAACTTGATCTCGATCTCCTACCTTGTCTCGATCGGACGACGGCGCTTAGCTACTACTTAACGATCATCCGTTCGTCCACCTCAACTTAATTTACACTGCCGTTGACGCTGCTCACATTATTTGAATATTCGTCATGTACGTACGTGTTGTTTCTACTTATTATTTTCTTTCCTTTCGTCACATCTTGTTGTTTACGGCCGAGACTTCTCGCAGGAACATACAGTTTATATTTTCTCTTAAAAGACGAATATATGGTTAGTAAAATAAATAAAACGGCACACATTTATTATTATGATTACTTGCATAATCAAAATATCGGAGAGGAACGGTTATGATTCATGCATTATAAATATAAGAAATGGATTCCTTGAATTTTTCTAATAAATTTAGACATATTATTTATATTATTTGGAGTTATATAGTTAAAGTTATGAATTTCTAAATTTTTTGTATAATTAATAAAATATTTTCTTATATTTAATAAAATAATTTTTATATTTTTGTATATTTTAATTATATAAAATAATAAATAAAGTTTGTAAAAAAGATTCAAACAATTCTAAGCACTTTTCGTATTTAAACTTTTTCCATTTGAATTCGTATTCAAAAGTTATGAAGGTTTTAATAGTGTCAGGGACTTCTGCGCAATTTTCTGGCAAATCTTGAGGACCTGCATGCAAAACGGCAGACGGTACGCCGTCTCGCACTGCCACGTCAGCCTGGCAGGTGGGCGGACGTGTCTTAGGCAGTGTCAATTTGCTATTAGAGTGCAATCGATGCACATTGCTATAATCAGAGTCAAATATGGTATCGTTTTGTGATTTTGAGAGCGACTGGTATGAAATGGAAAATTTAACATAAAAAGTGGTAGTTTTATGCTATCAACTCAGTTCCTTCACATAACCACCGAAAGTCACAGAGGACCATGCTGCTCACTCAATTTTATATAATCACGTTTTTAGAAAATCGGATAATAGTGGTTTTTCCCAGCACCCACTTTTCTAGCTTTGTGGAAATTCAGTTTAACTAATTCTCGTTTTAAGCGAGGAGTCCAACAACATAGTTTTAGTAGCCCTTACACTAGTTTAGGAAAAAATAGTTCTACCAAAATGTAGTATCCAAACAAGGCCTTAGGGCACGTACAATGCTAGAGAAGGAGTGTCTTCTTTTAGCCTTTCATGTAATCTAGAGAAGGTAAAAAAATAAGTCATACAACGGATCATCTCTTATTGTTATCTCTAAGAATTAATTTGAATTGGCTAATTATAATAAGAAATTGTGTTGATAAGAGAAGACATAAGGTATAATGAAGAAAAATAGTCTTCTCTTATTTTTAAAGGGAGCTAAATGGTAGAAGAGGTCAGTTGGCGGAATTATTAGAACTCAATAAGGTAGATGTGGTTTGTTTGCAGGAGACAAAAAGGCAGAACTTTATAGACAAAGAGCTGTCAGATTTTGCAGTAAGAAGTTTGTTCAAATGGTTCTGTATCAGATCATCCCTTAGCTAAGGGAAGACAGCCTTTTTTTTCATTCTCTCTCCTCCAACTAAACAAAATCCGACGTGACAACCGTAAGAAAAGGCTCCACTTTGTACATGCCCTTAGCTATCGTAGCAGCGTGTTTGCGGGGCCTCATCCCCTTCCCGGCGACATCCACGCCTTGGAGGCAGCTCCCCCACGACCTCATGGCATGGCGCGGCGTCCTCGACCTCCCGCGATGCCCCCACCTGCTGGCGCCCGACGCATCTGCAAGGGAACCTTTGCTCGGGAAGACGGGAACTCTATGGTGAGAGAAAACGATGGATGTGTGGCTGGAGCATAGGTTGCGAGCAAATAAGATTAGATGGCTGTGGTAAGGGTGAGAGAAGATATTAAATCAGACGGTCCAGCTCACGCCGCACGAGTGAATGAGAGGTGCGGCGCAATCAAAGGAGGCATGTACTATGTTACGTGTTCGTGCGCGTGAGATACTGAAAAGGGTATCTCACGGCGCTTCTCCACATTGACTGACAGGCTGGCATTGACAGCAGGCTGCACGGTAGGCCAAGACAAGACGTCGCAGGCAGCGCGAAGAGCACGCTTGTCATAGACGCGCCATATCATCAGTCGCACGATTGCTCATGTCTGTGCGCTGCCCCGCGATGCCCCACACATCTTCTTTCTCGGCGTCACAGCATCTCCACTTGCCTACCCAGGATGCCGGGACGTCGAAATTAGGTTCGGACGCCGAAAATCGGCCCAGTCGCGTACCCAGGGACATGTTTTCTTCCGAATTTAGGCGTATTTTGGTTCGACCTATCCAGGCCGAACCCAGGTTCCCGGGTACGCCCTAGGGACGCCGGACGCCACGAAAAGGGGCGTGGGCCAGCTCTGTCGGCAAGACAGTCCCATTCCCACCCACTCCACTCGCCCAGACTGCGGCGAAGAGCTCCCGGCGCCCCCTGTCGCCATGACTTCGCCGGCGGAGCTCCCCCACGCCGAGACATGTCCACGCCTCTAGATACGCTCGCCGTAGTTTCCGCCCACCTCGACGCCCGCTCCGCCGCCGCTTTCGCCGGCCGAACTTCGCCGTAGCTCTGCTTCGTTGCGTGCTCCTACCACCACGCCCGCGGCATTTGGCCGGATTCGGCCATGGACTCCGACGACGACGAGATACTCGCCATGGACTCCGGCGACGAGGAGATGCTCGCCGTACTCCTGGAGGAGGAGAGCGCCGAGGTTGCCGAAGGTGAAGAGCACTTGCAGATCCTTGCATCGCTCGTCCAGCTGTACATGCAGATGGCGAAGCCGAAGCGCGGTGGTTCGGCGCCAGGTCGCCGGAAGTGCAAGGCGAGACAAAGGATAGAGGGCTTCTGCATGTTGTACGTCGACTACTTCGCCGACCAGCCACTCCATGGAGAGGACGTGTTTCACCGTCGTTTCAGGATGAGCCGAAAGCTCTTCCTCAAGATCGTGCATGCCATCCGGGAGTTCGACCCATATTTCCTTTGCAAGAAGGACTACACCGGCTTGGTTGGGTTTTCCTCGCTTCAGAAGTGCATCGTGGCGATGATGTTGCTTGCATATGGAGCGCCGACTGACAGTGTCGATAACTATCTCCGTATCGTCGAGTCCACCGCCATTGATTGCTTGTACAGTTCTCAGAGGCGTGATTGCGTGTTCGAGAAAGATTTGAGATCACCCACTTCTGAAGACACTGCTCGAATCCCTCGCAGTCAATGAAAGTAGAGGATTCCGGGTATGCTTGGAAGCATAGATTGCATGCATTGGGAGTGGAAGAACTGTCCATTTGCATGGCAAGAATTGTACAAAGGCCACAAAGGAGGTTGCACTGTGATACTTGAGGCAGTTGCTACACATGATCTTTGGATCTGGCACTCCTTATTTGGCATGGCAGGATCGAACAACGACATCAACGTCCTCAACTCCTTAACTGTCTTTTCCAAGCTTGTTGAGGATCATGCTCCTCCTGTGAAATTTGAGATCAGCGGACACCACTACAACAAGGGATACTATCTAGTAGATGGCATCTATCCAAGATGGCCAACATTTGTGAAGACTATCTCAAACACAATGCTCCCCAAGCATTCTCACTTTGCCAAGGAATATGAAGCTTGCATGAAGGACGTGGAGTGGGTATTTGGTGTGCTCCAGCAGAGGTTTGCAATTGTTCGGTTCCCTGCTATGACCTGATCGAAAGATCAGATGTGGAAAGTGATGAACTGTTGTGTGGTCTTACACAACATGATCATCGAGGATGAGAGGAAGAATCCAGTGAGTTTGCTCGAGGAGGATGAGCCATACTACAGACAGGGTCCTCTTGTCGAGCCTGATCATCAGGTGTCTCCAACCTGGGCTGCATTCATCGCCATGGGTTGGGCTGCATTCATCGCCATGGGTCAGATCCGAGATCCAACGGTGCATCAACAGCTGCAGGATGATCTTGTTGAGCACATATGGATACGTAGGGGCAACACGTCGTATATGCCGAGCATGAACTGGCCAAACTTGGACAAAATATGTTGTACTTGCACTGCAGGCCAAACTATGTTTACGTTTACACCAAACTATATTTAAAATTTCGCCGAACTTTGCCGTAAATTGTTCTGTATTTATTGTATGCCGAAATATGCCAAAATCTATACGAACTTGAGCCAAATTTGAGCAGAAACGGGCGACCCGAGAACTCGGGCTAGTTACGCGAGTAGAAAACTCGGCGTACCGGCCAAAAACTTGTTCGTCTAGCCAAAGTTTGATCCAGATTTTGGCCGAGGTTGGCCCAACGAGTGGACTCCCAGCACGGAGCATGATGTCGTCGGAAAACTGAAGACCGAATGTGTGGAACCAGAACGACAACTTCAGGATCCTGACATCCATCCACGATTTTGGACCCGATCATGGGCAGCTTAGGTAAACCAATAATTGTACTGTACTAAGTAATTGTTAGATGAGATGACGGGTCATATAGACCGACGACTTCAGTTGCAAACGAGACGAATATACTGTTTCCTTCCAGCTCCTCAGACCTCAATTCGTCCTGGAACCTCAATCCTGCAAGGTGGATTATAAACACGCGCACAAGTTCCTTTTTTCTTGAGGAATACAGATAGCATACTAGAGATTTACCTCTTGTGCAAATTCAACAGTTCCCCGATCTCCATCCTTTTCTCGGCATATTTCACCATGTTCTTCTTTTTAAACCTAGCAACTCCCTTCCGGAACAAATCCCGAGCTTTATCATCTTCAGTCTAAAATCACAAACAAAGGTGAGACCGATGCTAACAACGTATTCCAGTTATATACGCATCATCTTGTTAAAACGAACAGGAGTACAGGATCCTACTTACATTCAAATCAATGCCACGCTCCCGAGTGATCCAATTAATCTAGACAAGTAAACAGAGGGAATCAGAAACTGGCAATATGTTGCATATATTTGAAAATATAAATGAACTCACAGAAAATGGCTATAAACTTGCAAAATTAGTTAAGAGAGCAACTTGCCATTTGTTTCATTGTGCAGAAGACAGGAGACGCCTTCAGTTCAGCATTCATTATCCGTTTGTGTCTACGGAACTTGTCCATTCCAGATACTTCCTTCATGGCATCCATGTAATCTTTCTGTAAAATATGAGTTAAATAGTAAGAAATATGCACAATCACAAACACATGTCAGCGGTGGTTTATTAAACAAAATGTTTTCGTGTAGCAGGATGCTAACATTATGCTTAACGACAAGTCTCCAGATCTCAAAGAAGACAAGATCTAGGTCCTTGAGCGTCGCATCCTCGCGCAGCTCCAAAATGTACTCCTGAATCAAAATGTACCAGATTGCGAGCAACACCAGTGACGGACACTTAAATTAGCGAACAAGGGGATATCTTACATTATATGCGAAAGAAGCTAAACGAACAGTCATATGGGGTAACTGTGTTGCAATCCTCAATGCTTGCCTCCATCCTCTAGTTTCCATGTCTATCCACTGAAGTGCAAAGAAGTTAATAATCTGGTGCTTCACCATCCATGTGTGTATGACTTATAGCCTATATTCATGATTTTCTCTGGGGCATACTTACCTCCCCAGACCTGGTATCCATATGCAAAAAATCTGCAATCCACTGTTGCAAGATAGAAGTCTATCGGTGTTAAAACAATACAGCCACTGGTAATATTTCCAATCCCATCACAAGATGCATACCTTGATTTTCTTTGATATTTCTCCGTAGTACTTTACATAAACATCATCCATTTCATATGTATGATAAAGCTCGCGGTAGCCATCGATATCAAGGTACTCCGGTCCAAAACTACCAGGCATCTACAAAATGGACACAGATTGGATGGCTCATCAGACAATACATACAGGGGACTAAGGAGATGGTGTGGACACCTTGGAAGATAATCAGGACTCGGTTATCAACTTAACACTACCCAAAGCGTTTCCATTTTTTACAATCTGGTATTCAGAGAACAGATAAGCAATATATATTCAAAGTGATCTGGTCTTCAAGCTGCAAATATCTACCACTATTAGGGTTATACAAAATAGCAGCAACGTGCACCAGAAATGTCATGTGTCCATCCAACAATGATTTTAGTTCATAGCAATGCACATACTTCCCTATTTTGTCTAGATACGAATGCACCTAGTCTAAATATTTAACTAGATACACACGAATCTAGATAAAGCTGAGGCCATTAATATGAACCGGGGGAGTAATAAAAAGGGAGAAGAAAATAGTATATAAACACATACCACTACTGTTTCAAAGCACATTAGTGGACATACTTAATGGCTACAGTGAAGTGAGACTACATGTTTTGTCTACGAAAGTAACTAGCTAAAGATTCACATGTTTTCCTTCTAATAAGATCAAGCATGCTATAAACGGTACCATATAATTAAATTTCCTTTAACAAGTCAGTCACTTGTGAGAGATCGACATGATACAATTCGGAAGAAATTCAAACGTCAACTAGTTTCAGCAGCAAAAGAGTTACCAGGACAAACTCAATAATAATGTAAAGGATGATAAGTTTGAAAATAGCAACATTTTTTGGAACATAGAAGACACCATAGCTTGGACTGCTCCCTGTAGTCATCAAAACATAATCATTTCCATATTCTAATGCTGAATATCAGCCTTAAACTAAGGCACGCAAGGAGGTCCAAGAACCAAGTGGGATACACTTCCTAGCATTTCCCCAAGTTAGTCTCAAATATGAAATGGCTAAAAACCAACCAATTTTAAGGGGTTACTCAGTGAAAGCACCAGCTAGACTTGTCCGAAGTTGGAATAAAAACAAAAAACTGTTAAATTTTTCGAAATCAAACCCAGCAAGTACTACCATCCATCGGTAGCCACAAAACTAACAATAATGGGGCAATAGATACAAAACAGATATCCTCATAAACCACGGCAGAAAATATGGTTATGCAAGTTAAACAATCATGATCTACTAGATTTATCAAGGATAGACTGTTCAGTAATAGTTTTAACTCATGTCAAACCCATGGCTCAATTTTCTGTAATGAAGCAACATGAACTGCCTCATTGGTTGCTGGTTTTCACGGTGTGTTGAAACCGTTTCTGAATATTTATGATCAATATAACCGAACTACTCAACTGGATGCATGACTCATGTATAGATGTAGACAGTGCACTTACCAAATTCTTAAGGACAATCCTTTGATAGTCTTCCAAATCAGGGATCCAGCTATCGTCAGTATGGAAGAACCACTCAAAATTTTCGTCCTCCTGTAAATGCTTAAAGTACTCCTGGTCGCAAATTTCATCCTCTGAGTATGCATCCGGATGCTTAAGCTCGCATGTCGGGTTCATAGCCTACACATGCCAAACCAAAAGGACTGAATTAGCTGCTATGGCACATAAATACAAACGAAAATTGTTCACACATGACTGAATTAGCTGCTATGGCACACAAATACAGACTTTATGGCATAGATTAATTGAAAGGAACTGTGACTGATTGACACAGTAGTAGGTAGTAGGTACCTTGAAATAAGCGATACGATAGCGTCCCTGGCGCACTTGTACCTTGAAGTTGTCCATCCAACTAATGGTAGACATCATTTCGATAGGAGGACGAATATTGGGAAGCAACTTTTGAGCATAGCTAGCCTGGTCTTCCTCGCTGAGAAATACATGCGGCCCGAAAAGATCCTGGGTTCTTTCTTTTTCTTCTCCCGAGTCTATTCTCGGAAGCATCGCATGATCTTGCGCTTGGACAATGGCCATGTCTGAAATCGGGGCTTGATGGCCCTGAGAAGTGGCAGTAGGAGCATCGGAAGATGAGGATAGGTGCTTGCGGCGCCTCTTCTCCCTCTTCCACGCCATGTCCATGCCATCTACATCGCCACCGGGTGCGGCATACCTGATGGGCTTCTCGTGCAGCATCTCGATCGAGTGATATGTTTGCCAAGCTTATCCGGAAGGTAGTCGGCGGCGAGCTGGAGGATGTGGTCGACCTGGGAGGAGGTGAGCTGGCGGCCGAAGACGATCTGGACAGCGGCGAGCCGGGTGGCGAGGTCGAGATGGGCGGCGTCGATCTGTAGGCGTAGGATCTCGGTAGACGTGGTGTTAGATGCCGAATCCAACACGAATTAGCTCCCGATTTGGAGACCCATCTAATAATTTGGGAATTTCTATGAATAATTCACAATAAGTAGGCTAGGGTTTGAACCCGAAGAATATATTCTCGATAGCACTGCCCGTAGGGGTGGAAACGGACTAGATAGTTCACTTCACATGTCCGTTTTTCATATTTACAAAACGAATTTGGATGCGAATATGGAGGTTATCAAATACGAATACGGAGCGGATGTTACTCGGATATAAATACGGATCGAATGTTTTCTCAATTTGAAGTGGATACGAATAACAAAATAATAGACTCATGTCTTATAGTTAGTCAACTGCACAATGTTATTAAGTTAAACACTAGCAGAGTGCCCGTGCGTTGCTACGGTACCATCTGAGCAACCCTACCAGGCGTAGCCTACCTATTAACCGTCCTTAGGCTTAGCCGGTGCAAACCCTAGATCCCACCTCGGCTTCCAGGCCTTTTCCCGTTTAGACCTCTATCGCCGGATTAGCTTTTGCCATCAGATCCTTGGGCTCCTCCGCTCTCTTCTGCTCAACCGTGACGCCTGCATCCTCCCGAGCACCTCCTCGTGTTTTTGTAGCGAAGAGCCGCTCCTCGGAGCAGATCAAGAGACCCTACAGGTGTACGATCTAGAGGACGACGGTGTCCAGTGCAGGCGGAGGACCTCCATGTGCCTTGGGCGAGGATGGTGCTCCGATTTGCAGAGATTTTTTCAATGATTTCTGTAAGAATAGTGTGCAAAGGGCATCTATTTTGAGACGGAGGAGTACATGTAAAATTCTCCTTCTTATTTTTTAACATTTGTTTTTATATGTTTTTCATAATAGGTGCACTTGCACGTATGAGTCAAAACATTACCTCCAAAGAGACGGTTGCTACAATGAATTGTCGTTTTAGGTGTCAATGTGATTATATAGCAGGAAAAAACTTGATTAATAAAATACTCCTATAACAGGATTTCCATGGTTAGTAATCGATCCAATCGCTAGAAAGAAAGAAGGCTGAAATACCGGAGGCTACACTCTACAAGAGCTGCACAACTCGTTTCTGCAGTGCCTTCCCAACCTAAACATCTCTGCATGTTTATCACTTTGATCTCCAGTTCTTTTCTTCTAACGACAACCGATAGTCGAAAGATTATGCTAAGCTTATTAGGTGGTTGATCGATTATTCTAGCTTCCTATGCAGTTTTGGCTAGCTATCAGCTGATGTTAAATTATGATCTCCTCTGACCCAGTCCCGATTTGAAGAGTATCTATTTCTAAGTGTTAAACGAAAAAAAAAATCAGCCTAGCCATATACGTGGAACCAGCGAGCATCAGCCACGCAACTAACCCACGCATGTGACCGACACCTAAACACGCATGCGACTGGTCAAACGACGCACTACCATCTTCAATTCCCAAACATTATCCCAACTTCCAACCTACATGCGGCGCGCGACCAGGGGAGAGAAGCGGCGGTTTCCAGGGACACCAGCATCCGCGACGGCAGCCTCACCCCGCTGCAGGGGCCTTCTGCTCCTCCAATCTAGCTCCCAGCGGCCGGCCGCAGCTATAGTAGGCGGCATCACAAGCGTGCATCTAGCTCCCAGCCGTAGCTCCGTGTCCACCTACCTCTTCGTCATGACGCGCCGCATGCCGCGAGCGCCTTCGCTCGGTCCTCTCTCCCTCACGACCGCAGAGTGTCCACCCATGTGGTTGAAATGGCATGAGCTGGCTCGCCTAGGAAAGCACGAGATCAAGGCGTTCATGTAGGTTGGAGACGGGGTGAGGCGGCTGTCGCGATGGGGAGGCCATGAGGAAGGTGAAACAATGGAGGATCAACGGCCGGATCGACACCGTCCACCATGAGGCTGAGCTCGACTGGAGATGCGAGAGTGAGGACCTCCGGTGCGGCACTGTAGATGCAGGGGAAAGGAGGAGAGGCGGCAGTGTGCTCGAGCGCGAGAGCGAGCAGAGGTGCTCGAGTGGCGACGATACCGTGTCGCATCGGAGGGAGGGGATATGGCGACAAGGCTCGCGTCGGGAGTGGCATAATTGGGGGCAGGGGAACTGAGGAGGACGGGAGGCTGCGCTGTGGGGGAGGAGGTTGCGCTCGAGGGAGGGTCGGGTTGGGAATTTTCTTGTGAACGAATCGTTATTTCCAGCGGTGGCATTGTTTATGTTGGCGGTGGCAGTGCTTGTAATATCTCCGAACTACCATGGGCAAAACCGTATTTTCAAGGCAGACGGAAATTCTGGGGGTGACGAACGGTCTCAATTTTTTTAATAGTATAGATATATTGATATAATACACAATAGTTTCAAGTTCAATCACATAAAAAGAATTGCTCGGTCTTTTAGGTTGCATTATTGCCCCTATGGCAATGGGGTGAGAGAATTTCCCCTATGTTTGGCAAGTAGGGAGTGTTGAAAATAGACGCTCCCCCTTGGTTAGGGTCGGAACCGTGCGAAGTTGGTCGAACAAGAGTGTCGTTGGTTGGACCCAAGATGTAGTGACCATCTATGGTGGTATAGCGGCGGTCTCGACTCTTTTAGTAGGCTGGGTCGCCCGGTAAGAGCCTAGCAGCGTTGATGTCAATGTTTGTGGTGTTAATTATATTCCTTAGGATAGTTGTGACACCGTGAAGTTGGAGAGTGGGTCTCTGGTCCGCGATATGCCAAGGCTTGACTAAGCGCACGCTGGGGTGAGGGTGAGGCTCTATGAATTCTTATTTTATCTCAACACCTCTAATGTCGTGTCGACAATAGACACAAGAGTTTTCGATAGAGGTGCCCTTGATCTCTCGCTCTACATGGCTAGTCTCTCTACATGGCTAGTCTCGATATAGACTTTTTTGTGAGATAAGCTAAGGTTTGTAGGGATAATAAGAGAGAGGTTTGCCAAATTTGTTGGGATAAGCTACTTGCATTGTTTATGTAATTATGGAAAAGTGTGACACACGAGGAGGTGTAATAGTGAAGATATTTCCTATGCATCTTTTAGGTGTATAGAACTCCTTTCGTCTCAAAATATAAGGCGTGTAAGGATTAGTCAAAAGTCAACTGTGTCTAAATTTGATCAAGTTTATAAAAAAAATATAATATTTACAATACTGAATCAATATCAATAGATTCGTCTTAGACGCTTTATATCTTTTAGGAGTATTTTTTTCCGGATAATTTGATGTCAGTACCCTAGTACACGTCAGGACCTAGAGAACGACTTGGACTTAAAGCTCCAGATAGGCAAGCCCAAACGCATCATACAGCCCAACCGGAAATATCAGGATGAGGACTGGACGACATGAGACCGAAGGACACACAACCTGAAGCTACTTTTTTTTTGAGAGAATACGGCACTTTATTGATTAGGATAAACCATTACAGATAGTCTGCCGGATGCAATCCGGAATAGAGTTTCTAAAAATAATAGAGATAAACTGCTCCGCGGAGCGAGCTAGAGTATGTGCCGCAACATTACATTGACGATAAACATGGGTAAAAGACACCGACGAAAACTTCGAAGCAAGTGCCTTGATGTCTTGAACCACCACGCCGACATGGCTACGGTCAATCTCAGACCCATTGACACGTTGAACCAAAGATAGTCAATCAGATGCCACCTTTATCTTGTGGAAACCTTCCGCCTTGGCGAGGGAAAGCGCGCGGCGAAGTGCCAGCGCTTCAGCAATCTCAGGCGTTGTAACCTCCTCGACTAGCTCACTGCAAGCAAGAGAGCACTCACCAATGTGGTTTCGGATTACAATGCCAATTCCCATCCGGCGCGAAGGGGGAAATAGAGCAGCATCAACATTAATATGAACCACTCCTTCTGGCGGCGGAGACCAACGAGGCAAGGAAAAAGAAGCCTCACGACTAGTAGAAATAGATGGTTTGAATAGATGCATTTCTATCATTTCGATATAAGCTCTGCACCGTTCTGCAACACTGTGTGGATGACGCATAGGATCACCATTCCTCGCTCCATTCCGAACAGTCCACAAGTGCCAAACACCAATAGCTAGAACCATTCTCTCTCTGTCAGTTGAACGTGCAATATAATCAAAGACCCAATCTTTTGGATTAGCAAAAAATTTCCGTTTAAGATGGATCGGATATGACTGTTTGATGTTTCGCCAGAATTCCTTTGCATCTTGATGTAAGAGAAACAATGATCGCAGTTTCTTCCGCCGTGATACAAAGACAAGCCGAGGTATGTATAAAGACGAGCCAACTGGGAACCAGATGGCAGACAGTTATGAGCAAAACGCCACAAGTTGATCTTCATTTTCCCAGGTGCTTTGATTGCCCATAGCTTGGCAGAGTGTGCTCCTCCACCCCTTTTACTCCGATCAACGAAAAACTTCTCAGTCCTCGCTATATGGTATGCCGAGCGGACAGAGTACTCTCCATATTTTGTGTGAGGCCATGAGAGGAAATCCTCTCCACCCCGCCGACTAATTGGGATCTGAAGCACCCGATTAGCCACATCCTCCTCAAAAACAGAGCGGACAACATCCACGTCCCATGAGCGGTGATCCTCTGCAAGCAGAAGCGCCACCGTCGCGCCGTCAGGAATCGGCAAAAGAGTATGCATCACTTCCGGTCGAAAATCTGGAATCCAGTAATCAGTCAACAACTTGATTGTGTTCCCATCGCCAACGTTCCAGCGAACGCCGCGTTTGACCAACTGCATGCCATGGCAGATACTCCTCCAAGTAAATGAGGAAGATCTAGGTGTTGGGGCGTTCCAAAAGTCACAGTGTGGGAAATACCTTCCCTTCAACACCCTGGCACACAAAGAGTTCGGCTCCGTGAGCAATCTCCAACACTGACGTCTGAGCATAGCCTGGTTGAAAAGGACGAGGTCACGAAACCCCAAACCTCCCAACGCTTTTGGTGTACACATCCACTCCCAGTTGCGCCAGTGCATCTTCTTCCTCCCATCCTCGACACCCCACCAATGGTCAGCAATCGCCTTCCTAAGGGGCTCGCAGGTGGATATAGGAATTTGAAAGCAGCTCATTATGAAGGTCGGTATTGCTTGAATCACCGCCTTGAGCGAAGCTTCCTTCCTAGCCCTCGACATAGGGCGGTCATACCAGCCATTCATGCATTTCCAGGCCCGGTCCAGAATTGGCTGAAACGAAGCCGTGGGAGATCGGCCTACGCTTGTGGGCATGCCCAAGTAGGTGTCCTGTAGCACCTCATTAGTAACTCCCAGACGGTCCATTACATCCAATTTGACATCGTTGTCACAGTGCAGCCCGAAGAAAACCGAAGATTTCTCAATATTAATTTTCTGGCCCGAACCCTGACAATAAGCTTGCAAAGTGTCCTTCAAAGCCTCTACACTCCTTGCATCACTCCGAGAGAAGAAAATGCTATCATCCGCAAACAGGAGGTGGGAAATAGGTGGGCCATGACGACCATTACGTACTCCTTGTAGGACCCCCACATTCTCCTTTTGAAACATCAGACTGGCAGACCTTGACAGTAGAAAGAGGTAGGGGCTGATAGGATCCCCTTGACGGATTCCCCTTGTGGGGACAACAGGTGTAGTGAGTTCTCCATTTACCCGAACTGCATAACGGACATGAGTGACACACCTCATAACTCCAGTAATCCATTCTGGAGCAAAACCCAACTTGCACAAACAGCCGTGTAGATATCCCCACTCCACACGATCGTACGCCTTCATCATGTCAATCTTCAAAGCAAAATACGGTCGCTTGGCTTGCTGCTTGCGGATTGTATGGAGGCACTCGTATGCAATCAAGGCATTATCAGTGATCAACCTTAGGAATGAGAACAATTACCGAATCACAAAAACCCTCTGGAATGCCATCACCTATCAAGAAACCCTTGACGGCTGAGCACACATCATCTTTTAACAACGATGTGTTAACACAATGGATTTATCCTGGGGATCATCGGCGAACGGCGGCGGCAGGAGTTCGTCTCCTTGTAATAGGCTAGCTATAACAATTCTACCTCAATTCTTTCGTTGTAACCAAATAATGCCACAGAATTATTGTTGCTAGTCTGGTGTATAGTATTTTTTTTTGAGCGGAGGTGTATAGTATTTTTTTAAGCGGCTTTGAGGTGTAGTAGAGAGATATTCAGTATGAAAAGATGGCCTTAGTTCTATATGGGCCTGAAAACCCGGTTCGACAAAAGAGCCTTGCTTTTGGGTTGAAACCCAGGTGTGTGTGCACATGTGCGAGCAGCACAAAAATGGACCCCATGGCCCTTTAAACCCTCGTCAACAACCTCTCTGCGTCCCACTTTAACGCCATGTACGCGTACAAATTCGAAAATTTCCCCGATTCCGCCGACCCCGACGCCAACGGCAGCCTTTTCGCGCCCGCCCCGCCCCGCCCCACGATTCAAAACGGGCGCCGCCAGCCCCACACACCCCCGCTCCCCTTACCCTCAATGTCGCGACGCACGCAACGGCTTCCATCTCTTCTCCCTGACAGCTCGACCCATTAACAAGCGGAACCAGCCGGGACCACCGTGCCGGCGTGCCATCCAGCCAGCGCTCGGCGCGTGGGTACGCGTCCCAGCTGTGCAAGCAAACGAGGGGCAGTTATTTATACGCTCGTTCCCTTCCAAAACCGAACCAAAACCCCTCCTCTCTCGATTCTTCCAAGGCATCCATTTCGCGTCGTCGGTTTCGTCTCGTGTTGGCGGCTGGGGGCTGGGGGAGATTCCGAGTTCTCTCATCCGCGGCGGATTAGCTGTTCGAGTTCATGGCCACTCCGGGCGACCAGTCTGGTAGGGGAGATTTTTTCGGCGAGTTTTGGGTTGAGTCCGTGTGGCGGGTGCTGATTTGCCTTGTTTTTATTTTCCTTCTGCAGGCTCTGCGGTGGCGAAGGGGTCCAAGCTGCGGTACCCGCTGCGGTCGGCGAGCCGGGGGAAGGTGGAACCGCCGCCGGCGGATGCTCCTCCTAGCGGCTCTGTACCGAGAAGGTACTGTTTCAACAATCTTCAGACTTTACGAATTTGTACTGTTCCGTCGAGTTCACCAGGCTCTTACTTGAATCGTCTTTCTGTCATGTGGAGCAGTCCGTTACAGCGTCATATATATAGAGTAGATATAAATGTATCAGGTAGCTGATAGATGTTCATCCTGTCAAATAGCCGATTAGATCTGCAGATTGTCTACCAACCAAACATGCTTTTGAATAAAATTATGTAATACAGGTAAAACAAAAATAAATGTAATACCATAGCGAGCTGACATGGATTCCTATTTGGCTATTTGTTTGTCTTAGTACCCCAGTTAAGACTAGGTAGAAGTTTTCCACGAATCAGCTCTGATTATGTTAAATTAGGAACATCAAAGCCCTGTCAAGACAGTACTAAAAGTCATTCAGATTCAAATGATCTGGTTTGCAAACGCTAAATTAGTTTGTTCTAGATGTTTAGCCATCACAGGGTTAAATTATTAATAATTCAGGAAGTTTCTGTCGGATAACAATAGGCCAGCTTTCATATGTATTAGCTCTGATTTTGCATGAATCAGCTCTGTTTTTTGTGAAATTAGGAACATCAAAGCCTGGTTAGGACAGTACTAAAAGGCATGTGGATGGGGATGGTCTGGTGTACAAATGCCAAATTAATTTAATCAAGATGTTTAGCCATCACACGGCTGAATTATTAATAATTCAGGAAGATTCTTCTAGTCTAGGAAAACAATAGGCCAGCTTTCATATGTATTAGCTCTGATTTTGTATGAATCAGCTACGTTTTTGTGAAATTAGGAACATCAAAGCCTGGTTAGGACAGTACTAAAAGGCATGTGGATGGGGATGGTCTGGTGTACAAATGCCAAATTAATTTAATCAAGATGTTTAGCCATCACACGGCTGAATTATTAATAATTCAGGAAGATTCTTCTAGTCTAGGAAAACAATAGGCCAGCTTTCAAATGTAGATGTACAGACTATTGCTTCAAAACTAAGCATACCTGTTTGGTGATATGTCAATGCAAAATTGACTAGCAACTTACCATGAGGCCTCTCGTGTTCCAACTTTTGAAATTGCTGCCAACCAGCCCTTGTGTTTTTGATATCACTTCTAATTGCATTCCATATATAGGGCCAAACCATCTTCAGATGTCGCCAAGAGCATGTGTGCTCTCGATCTTTCATCAGTGAAGGATAAATCAGCAAAACCTCCACGGAGGCACTCAATTCCAACCAAGCCAGGTGCTAGCCCAAGGCCTACTCCTTCTGGAACTATAACTCCAGTGTCGGGAGTTCGGTCAAGGAGGTCAGACAGCGTGGGGAAGTTTGATACCCCAACATCAGAAGCATCCATGTCCACAGCAAGGCGCAAGTTCAGTACACTGTCCTCAATCTCGTATTGGATGACACAGATTAGGCTTGCTGAGGCTGCTTCCAAGCACTCTATCTCCCTGGGCTTCTTCAAGCTTGCTCTTGAATCAGAATGCGAGGTGAGCATCAATCGATTGATGATTTCTGATTATTTCAGTTTCTTTCAGTGAATCATTATTGTTCATATCATTGTTGTGTGTTTTCTGCAGCCACTAGATCGAATGAGAGAAGAACTCAAGGCTTACGTAGCCCGGCATGGTCTCACGACAGAATTGGAGGAACCTGTTAAGGACATTCTTCAGGTTTATGATATTGCTGAAGACTTTGAGAAGCTGAAGATCTCTGTAGAGTCCTCACAAGAACCAAAGAAGTCTGATAAGGCTGCTCCTAGTGCTACCAATGTGACTCCCAAGGGTAACCTGAAGCCTAGGTCACTGAACTCTGTTGCAACTCAAAACAAAGATAGCAAGAAAGAGAACATTCAGAAGGAGAAGCCTGATGCGAAGGTCAGAGGTTCCTACAACCGGAATCCAGCCAAAAATGCTCCTGGGAAGGAAACAGCTGCCAAAAATGGCGTCAAGAAAACCAAGAAACAGGCCAAGGAGCAGCAGGAGGATGTGAATGGTGGCAGTGAGGCTCTGTCAGTTGGTTCAGAGCAGGCATCTGGTAAGTGCCATTGTGATTTCCTTGGTTCCTAGAATAAATCGCGCCCCTTTGTCCACTGGTATGTGCTTACTAATTGGCTGATGGTAAATTTTATTTTTCAGTTGATGTGGTGATGGAGATCACATATGAAGATAAGGAGAACATGGTCAGAATGTCTACTGCCTGTCCTCAATTCAGAACATTACTACAGTACTTCTGTGCCAGTTTACTGTTTGCTAAATACTAACCGAAACATTTATGCTTGTAGGGGGAGTCTGAGATGCCAATAGATGCTGGCAATGGCATAGCACAGGAAGTTTAGAAAGGACGGAGCGACTTCAGATTCAAACCCTCTGTTTGCTGAATATGGAGTATTGGGTGTTTGGTGCTTGATTTCTTTGTCCATAGTTGATATGTCGTCTTTCTGGATCTCAAACCGTAAAGAGATCTTTTAGGAGTGTGTTATGGTTTGCTGGGTGAGACTGCTTGCTTGTATTGGCTTTGTTATAAGTCAGCTTTGCCTGTGTGTGTGTGTGTGTTCGGCTTCTGAATATAGTTGAATTCTTTATCTATGTGATCGTCTTGGGCAGAAAATTCTCCCTGATCTTTGTGTTATTCTGATGTAGTATTATACTGCAAGTGGATCATATGATTCTTATCGTGTGTGTATACTGTCATCAGGGCTTCAACTCTAAGCACGTGTGTGAACGTTCTGTTACGTTGCATGAGCGTGGAAACTTGTACTGCGTGATCATGTGGGTTTCCTTGCATTGTTGGATCTGTTGCAGTACCCAGAGCACCGAGCACGCACAGGGATGTTTGTTTCCAGTCACTGCAACCTGTAAGCAATATTATTTCTTGGTTGCTTGAGATCTAGATTTCCCATGGTCGTCTGCATCTCTCTGCACTTGTCCAGTGTATTCATCTACTAGGAGTTGATTGTCAAAAGAAAGGAGTTGATTGTTTTGAGTTGTGGCCGAGTGACTGTTGATATGATTAACGTGTTTCAACAGCACAAGATGCCCTCCGGCTCATGGAAGGCCAAATGTGCATCGTAATTAGTTGCAGCGTCGTGCCCGGAGAGGCCCACAGGTGTGGTAGAGAATAGACTTGTGGATGGTGTGCATGATAGGACCAATTCGTTCCTAGTAATAAAATAGTGTAAACTATACAAAGAAATACAGGTACTAGTATGCAAGACAGTATTCTGATAATTGTACTTGGAAGATCAGTATTCTAATAAACCCGCGAGGTTCCTGCATCATCCAAACCCACTTGTAATTTTGAAGAAAATAGAAAATAAAAAGATTAATGCCCCTGCTCGGCTTACAAGTCTGTGCTAATTGACTCGGCAAGAAAAAATGTTTGAACAGACTATTTAAGCCGGTTGATCTCTTCTTGAGTTAGCGAGGTGGGACTAAAAACCAACAACAGGGGCAACGGTTGGCTGGCTCCTGCGGATGATTACAAGGAGAGGGTCGCTCTCTCCTGGCTAGAGTGGGCTTTGGCCTCTGGGCTATTTTTCTAGTGATGATGAAATCACTCGTACATATTCATACACTGTACGTGTCCAATGCAGGCCCATTTTCATACAGTGTTTCGTTTAACACCCATTTTGTTCATTATTCATGGATGGATGTTTGTAGCTTGTTCTGCAGTGTCGTGACGTGGAGCCCACCATATTGGCGCGGGGACATCTAGCTGCAGCGCGATGCAACATGCATGCTATGCGAGTTAGAGTATCCCCACTGGGCGAACTTGGCCGAAATCCGGATTAAATTTTGGCCGGAAGAAACTTGATTTTAACCTCTGAAAACCGAGTTTCCCACTCGCGTTCCAGACCGAGTTTTCGCGTTCGGCTAAATTTCAGCCGAGTTTGGCAAATTCAGGCGGATTTCATTAAAGATGGAAGAATATAGACGGATTACATCGAATTTAAACTAAACTAGTAGATAATAAACTAAAAAACATTAAAAAGGCCGCCGGGAGCTCCCCTGGCTGGCGTCGCCGCACCTCCACGGCTGGTAGGAGGGGACGGCTTTGTCGCCGTCGAGGACGAATGGCCTTGACTAATGGCGAATGCGCCGGACCTGGCGTTCGGCCTCCTGCTACAGGTGGTGGGCGCGCCGCCGCTCCGTCTCCTCCTAGTCCAACTTGGACCATTCCAAGATGTCCGACGAGGACGACTCCACCGGCGGCTACGGCTCCGCCTCCGCCTCCCAGAGGGACTCCTCCATTGCCATCTTGATGGCGAACGCCTCCTGCAGCTCTGACTTGGGCGTGCGAAGGCGGAGACGTTCGGTGGTCGGCGTCGGAGCACGCCCCTCGTTGATGACGATGCCACGTGACCTGGTCTTCGGCGATGAACGGACCAACGTCTCTGGCTCCCTCTTAACAGGCCGGAGGGGCGGCGAAGCCGCCGATGCAGAGCCGGCCGAGTGGGAGGACGAAGAGGAGAGGCTAGTCATCCTCCTCGCCAGCCAGTTGGCCGGAGGGCGCCGCCCCGACCCGGCCGGAGGCGTGGTGTTGCGGGGGAAGGTGAGGCGGGGCTGGTTGCCGACGTGGATGTGCTCCAGCACGGCGGCGAGTGTGCGCCCAAGAGCGCTCCAAAAGCGGCGGCGCCCAGTCGTGTTGTTCCTCTTTGGCGGCGAGCCCGAGGGCCCCTCGTGGCGGGCGAGCGCCTGCTGTCGCCGCTCGGCGAGATGATTCTCCCAGAAGACGCGGTTGCCCGGGTCCTCGGCGAGGTTCGGGTCGTCCATGGCGGCGATGGCCGCCGCTATCTCATCGTCGAGCTCCTCGGGCTTCGGTTCCGGCGGGATAGGATTCCCACCGGCGCTGAGCCTCTAGCCTAAAGGGAGGCGGATGTCCGGCGGCGTCATGTAGCCCGCCTCATATAGCATGCACGCCTCCCACGGCTAGAGGGTGCGACGGCCGAAGGCATTCGCCGCCGCCGGATCACCGGAGTACCTTTCGCCCATGGTGTGCGAGGGAGGAGAATCCAGAGTTCGCCGGAGTTGGGGAGCTGTGGAGGGGGAGTGGAGGAGCGTTGGAGGTGAGTGAAATGAGCCAGCGATGCCGCCGGATTTTATAGTCTGAGAAGGGCGGCGAGGGCGGGATGGGTGTAGCGGCGAGGGTGGGAAAAGGGGAAACGGCGGGAAGTTAGTTCCCGTCGGTCCGTCGTGTGAGCCGAGGCGGTGGCGCGGCAATTCGACGACGCATGGCCGAAGCGACGGGCGGTTATTGTCCGGTGGTCGCCGCGTGGTTCCGAGGATGATGACGACTCGGCTTCCGTCGCTGACTTGGATTAGTTTTTTTTCGCCGAGTTCGCTGCATCCGGCATCCCAAGGGCGTACTCGGGATCCTGGGAATGGCCTGGATAGTCCGGACCAAAGTTGGCCCAAATCCGGACGAAAACAAGTTCCTGGGTATGCGACTAGGCCAATTTTCGGGTGTTCGGACCTAAATTCTGTGTGCGAATCGACATCCTGGGTAGCCGAGTGAAGATGCTCTTAGCTACAGTGATGGCATGTTGAAAGCTTTTGGCGCCAATAGGCCCAAACCGACATGTTCTCTGGTCAGGTGACCTTAAGTATATCTGGTACTACACTACTACTAGTACAAGAAATGCAATGCATTTTTACTGCTCCACCTGTTCTGAATCAACCATAGATCATCAACATGGCAATTGCGTCTATCAAGGACGTGTTTGGTTGCTCGTTTCCCTGTTTCTCGCATGGGACGAGAAGAAATAAGGGTGTTTGGTTTCGCGCGGCGGATGAAATCTTTGCATCGCACGATTCTTAAAGTGGCCCTCAGCCAGGCCCTAGAGAAACGCCGAAATCGGGCATTTCTACGGAGCCAACTTCTTCTCAGGCTCGCGAGGAAAGAAGCTGCACGTGCTCGTGCAAGGTCAGGATGGCGGGAGCTCGCGAAATCCGGCAGGAGAAATTGGGGTTACCGCCCTCCGATTCGCCACGCCTATTTACACTGTCCCTCCGCCGGCTCCAAAATCCTCGCCGATTTCGAGCTCTCCCTCCAAATCCTCTTCCTCACAGACGAGAAGATAAGCGACGCCTCCTACTCCGGCGGGTGTAGGTCATCTTCGGCAAGTCTTCCTCCTCGGCTATGTCGAACATGTCGTCCATGTCAGGCGAGATCGAGATCGTGGTAAGAAACATCTAACCCTCCCTCTCACAGCTTAGATCTGTTGCCATGTTCTACCTCACAGTTTTAAGTTGTGAGCTGGTGTTCTAGATCTGGACCTGAGCATGTTGTTCTATGAGGATTGCCATGTGATATAGGTAGAATTAGTGGTATGAGTAGAGTTTTTGCCGTAGAACTAAACACATTTTTATCCATGTTGCCGCAGGAGAAGGTTGCATCCCCTGATCCATCTGCAACCTCTGTGCTGCCTCTGCGTTATGTGTCGATGCCTAATGTGGTGACCATGAGGAAGCATGCCATGTCATGGCCAGCATCTCTGTCCACCTTCGTCCTGAATCGAGAGGTCTAGTTGATCGAGAAAGGCGGTTCAGTAGTGCGGAAATTCAGACAGTTGGACATGCGCTTGGTTGGGGAGGATGTATTCAAGTTTTGTGGCCGGACAGTCACTGTGAACCAGATGTACAACCACATGAGGCACTAGAGAGTGCGCTGGATTAGGGTGATGAAGCTTAGGAGGCTTGAGAACGTGTGTTGGGTTGAGAATACCTCTGCCATCATGATAGACGATGAAGCTTACTATGAGCATATCAATGTATGATATATTTGCACTTGCATCAGTTTTTGTAATGCTCACGTATGAACTACATGTTATGAACTAACCGTGTTTCTCATGTAGGCTCAACCATCAGACACCGAGATGATCAACAAGCCCATTAAAAACTATGCTCGGATGAAGATCATCTACGGTGCTCGTATTCCAGCTGCGCCCGTCTCTATGACCGCGATACACCGTGATCTTTCTCACCTGATGGAGCATAGCGGACATGCGAGCAGGTATCTCGCTATGACCCCGGAGCATAGGTTAAACTGGTTCACGGTCTTCCTAAACAAGCACTACCTCTAAGCAGCGTACTGAGCTGTTCGAGGATGTGCTGGTAGCGGTGTTAGTGTTGATGGCTGTGATGTGTATTTTGGGAGTAGCTAGGCTCATGAACTATGGTTGCGGTGACCCCTGGACATTGGTCTGTATATTTTGAGAGGTGGTATTCAGTTATAACCCCTCCGTATATGATGAATTAGTATTAATACGTAGTATAAGCTAGTAGTTCTCTGAATTGCACTTCTCTAAACTTTGTTTCTCTTACTTAATGATGTTGGGTAAGCTCATCTCACTAGCCAGAAGGTAAGGCTAGCAGGAACAATGCAGCTCTCCAAACAAGCACAATTTTACTAAAATCCATAAATACATGAAACCAAACGACTAGAGCTTGGCTTCTCAATCCTTAGAAAATGAGAAGATAAGGAATCAAACGAGTGGTCCTTTTAGCACGAGAGGTTGCATTTCCGCGCGCAGCTTTCGTAGAGCCATGATCTATATATATGAGTAAAAGTCACGAGCAACCAAACACTTCCCAAAACACCCGAAAGCATACGCACAGTCAAAGAGGGAGGAGCACTGCTGCTCATATCATTAGCTTACAAACAGTGATGCTGGGAAGTGGCATCCAATGGATAAGCTGAAAGAGCATGGAGACGAAAAGAAGAATCCGTCCACGTCAAAACAGCCGCGCGCGGTCGCGCTCGTGGCCCCGGCGACATGAGAATCCAACGGAAAACGCAGCAGATGGCTTGCGTCCACACTCCGCAGCAGCAGGCCAGCACGCCCCTGCCGCCGACGGCCGACACAAATGCTCGCTCTAGAGACGGACCAGGGCTCCACTCCACAGACAATCGCGACGATCGATCGTGCTCCTCGGTGGTGCTAATGCGAATCGGGAGCTAAGCTAATTAAGCGCGGACAGACCATAATACTACCTGCAGCGCACTGATTGTGCCAGCCCAGCTGCTGCTTGGGGGACAGTTGTCTCAGGAGTTGTTTTGGCTGCAGGTTCAGGAGCATTTAAACATTTTGGAGCAGAGGTTCAAGGTTCAGAGCCGTGATTAATTATAGGAGTTCAGGATAGCGATGGGTTGGCGGATGATGTCTGCTCTGCGCTGCGCTATCCAAACGTGAAACAAGGAGGATTTGAACTTTCAAGTTTGAAGCACAAGGCGCGGGGAGGAAGCCGTCGGCCACGTCTCAAGACCTTTGAACCCGCCACCAGGGAACGAAGACGGGAAAACAGAGTTCTTCTGCTCCTCTCTCCCTATTCCCTTCTTTCTTTCTTTTTTTCTTTTTTTTCTTAGACTTTGCTAACGCGCGGCGCCGCATATTTTTGCATGGCGTGTGACGTCCGTTGACGTGTCTCAGGCCTTGGCCTACACTGTCTTCCTAAGTATGCATGCTGATCGCGCGCTCTGTCTTGCGCGAGGCCGTGATTTTATGGTACAGTACATAACATAAAGTAATAATTTTATCTTCACTAGACACTATCATGGCATTAGGAATCTAGCAGGGTTCTCTAGAAAAAATAGAAGTAATAGCACGGCAGAGACAAAAGGAGAATCATTGCGGGGAGAGAAAAGGGAAAAGTTTTCTGTAGATTAAGGTATCCCACTTGCTCCTTGCTAGCTGCCTAGGAAAAGAGTAGTACGGACTAAAATACTTGTTACTCCATTGTAGCTTGTTTGCTTAAATAAATCAAAGCTTATTTGCCTAAATAAATCAACGCTATTGCTAGACAAAATTGCATTTGGTTGCCACCTTTCAAACCAGATGAAAATCATTAGAAAAATATTACTATGATACACTCGCCAGATTATCAAAGTATTGTTGCCATATTAACTAAATTTGGCTGCCATATTAAATAAACTTAGCTACCAAATTAGTTGAGGATGGCTGCCATTCTAATTAAACTTGGATGCCAGATTAAATAAACTTGGTTTCCAGAGTAAAGAAATGTGGCTGCCAGATTAATTAAAATTGGTCCCTAGAGTAAATAAATCGTGGCTACCTGATTAATTAAATGTGGCTGCCAAATTTATTAAACTTGGTTGCCAGATAAAATATAATTGCTTGTCATGTTTTAGCAAAGGTGATAGCTTATTAGGTTTCCAACATAATTATCAGATTTCTTAGGTAACCGTTACCGGGTTTTATTAGTCACAATTAACAGATTATACATAAACAATTATCATGTTTTCCAAAGCAGTTATCAGAATATTAACAATCACTAGATTTTCCAACACAGTTAACAGATTATTTAGATTTATTTCCCAAGTTTTTATAGAATTAACAGATTGTTTAGACATAAATTGCCAGATTTTTCGCTAACATCTACCTTTAAAGCCGACTATCATGTTTTCTAAAATAGTTATCTTCTTTTTTTTCTTATAAAAATAGCTATCAAATGTTTTCAAAATAATTACCAGATTTTCCATTAATATCTACAAATTGTTTAGAGAACAATCTTTTGCTGCGAGAAGTCTAGAAAATTCGAACCAACAAACAACGAATCAGATTGCTTTATAAAAGAAGAGAAAAGACTCGTACCACACCATGCAAACTAGTCATCACATAGGCAAATAATATCCTGCTACATGCATGCACCCATCATCGACGGCTAGATTCACGTGACAAGACTAAATATAAACACTCTAGTAGCAACAGTATACACTATTCAACATTGTAGCACTCTGTAGCAAGCATCGTACTTCGGTGTAGCACACGAAGACGTTGATTCTTGCTATGCCTCCAACGAACCAGCTCCACCGCGCGTGGATGGACGGCTCGGGTTCCGTGCCGCACGGTATGACGCGGCGTGCGGCGCTTACCATTAGATTTTCTCTTCTTTCTTTCGCAAGAACATCTCACGTCAGCAACCAGATTGCCAAGAGAACTACGCTTTTTAATGAACAACGTGTACCCAACGGGTATATATAGTATTCTAGACATAGTAGTTTTTTCCGAAATGGGGAGCTAAGCCCCGGCCTTTGCATCTATCGATGTACACAGCTTTTTTATTGCACGTTTGAAAAAGTATCATAGTCTTACAATCATGGATTAGATAGGGTCGATACATGTATCAACCATCTAAAAATAAGAAGCAATCAAAAACTATCCATTCTGAAGTCTGCTGCCAGCATGTAGCCCGGAAATAGAAGCCCTGAGCGACCGCAGGAGCTGGTTGCATCCAGAAACCATATCTTCCGCTGATCTGCCGGGAGGAGAAAAGACCATAGCTGAATCCAGTGCACCACGAGCCAAATAACTTGTAAGAAATTTGTACCCGCTTGTTTTTTAAACAATGTTATTTCTAGACGTCCAAATGAACCAACATAAAGACAAAACACCTATACATATTGTAGCTTTAGTTAGTAATCTTATCAATCCTGCTTAGCCAATTATCAAACATATTAGTAATATTGGACGATAAGGGATGCTATGAGCGAAGTAAATCATGAGCCAAATAATACGTGCAAAAGGACACGACAAAATAAGATGATCTATGGACTCTTTAGAATCACAGAAAACACATTTTTGATAGCCATGCCAATTTCATTTAGCCAGTTTATCCATTGTTAATAAAATTTTATTTTTAAGGAACCACATAAATATTTTGATCTTAAGTGGGATTTTTAATTTCCATAGGTACTTATACAAGAATCTTGTATGGCCATTCATTTGGTCTAGATACAAAGATTTAACTGTAAATACACTTGTGTTTGTAAGACTCCAAATAAATTTATCAGGAATGTCATTAAGATGAACCATCATTAGTCGCCGACACAAATTTAACCAACATATTCATTTGTTGCAAGTCAAACTTCTTCTGAAACCAATATTCAGAGGAGTTTGCGATAAAACATCAGCTACCAAGACATTCTTCCTATTAACACCATTATATAAGGACGTTTATGTGCTAATGATGTATTGCCTAACCACATATCTTTCGAAAAGCGTATATTTTCACCGTCTCCAATTTTAAAAGAACCCGCGTTGAAAAACATATCTTTCACACGCGTAAGGACCTTCCAAAAAAGATGAATCTATAGGTTTAGCATCCATTTGAGATAACGTTTTCCCTCGAAGATATTTATTTTTAAGAATTTGCTGCCACATTACGTCCTCATTTAGGAGTTTAAATAGCCATGTGCTAAGTAAACACCTGTTTTTTATCTCTAGGACTTCAATACCAAG
Source organism: Avena longiglumis (assembly GCA_030063025.1). NCBI lineage: Eukaryota > Viridiplantae > Streptophyta > Magnoliopsida > Poales > Poaceae > Avena > Avena longiglumis. The sequence goes on from CP125977.1 coordinate 504,698,206, forward strand.
CCCTCCCTGATCTTTAGGACGGCAAATTATATTCCACTTAGATAACCTATATTTCTTCTTGGTATCATCACTCTGCCAAAAGAATCTGAAGCGAAAGAAATCCAGACTCTTTCGAACCCCTTAGGAATTTCTAAGAACGACAACATGAACATGGGTAAACTAGTCAAACCCGAATTGATTAAGACAAGCCGATCCCCGTAAGATAGCAGTTTCCCTTTCCAGCAACCTAGCTTAGAGACAAAAAACCCTTCTACAGGGTTTCATTCAGAGTTTATCAATCTTCTATAATGGATGGATACTCCAAGATACCGAAAGGGAAGAGAACCCGACCCACAGCCAAAAATCTGCTTATATTCATGTTCCAACTCCTTTGCTTTTCCAAAATAGAAATTTCAATCTTATGGAAGTTGATTTTTAAACCCGACAATTGTTCAAAGATACAAAGTATTAGCTTCATATTAACAACCTTCTCTAAATCATGCTCCATAAAAAGTATGGTATCATCCGCATACTCAAGAATGGAGACGCCTCCCTCTACCAAATGAGGTACTAGGCTACCTACCTTACCGTCCTCCTTTGCACGGGCAATAAGAATAGCTAGCATATCAGCGACAATGTTGAAAAGCATTGGAGACCTTGTCTCAAACCTTTTCTGGTTTGGAAAAAGTGTCCAATGTCATTATTGACTCTTATTCCAACACTTCCAACTTGCACAAAACATTTGATCCACTCACACCATTGAGGTTCAAAACCTTTCATGTGAAAAACTTGTTGTAGAAGAGGCCATTTAACCTTATCATATGCCTCAATTTTGAAAAGCACACCATTCAGTTTCTTCCGGTGAAGTTCATGTATGGTTTCGTGCAGCACAACTACACCCTCCAGAATGTGTCGTCTTGGTATAAATACAGTTTGAGATGGTCTAATCACCTTATGAGCCAATTCAGTAATGCGATTAGTATCCACCTTTGTAAAAATCTTGAAGCTGACATTTAGTAGACAAATTGGTCTATATTGCTGAATTTGTACTGCATTCTCTTTTTTGGAAAGGAGAGTAATCACCCCAAAGTTCAACTTAAAAAGGGGTAATTCTCGAGAATGCAATTGCTTAAAAAGAGCCATGGCGTCATTTTAAATAACATCCCAAAAAGTTTGATAAAACTCCGCGGGAAAGCCATCAGGGCCCGAAGCTTTATTAAGCTCCATTTGACATAGTAGTAGTTATTCAATGACACAAGTTTTCAGTGTTAAATAAAAGCATTGTGTCATCACCCATAAATTTTTGACTCGCACTTAGATTCTTCTTAGGGCAACTCCAAAAGCCCCCGCCATCGAGCGGGGGCCACCTGAAATTTACGGACAAAAGGCAAGCCCCATGACTGCCCCGCAAACGTATTAGGCCTCGCGGACCGGTACATTTTGCCGTATTCACGGTCTAAATTTGGTCTCACTTTGGGGTCAACGGATAGGCCACGCGTCCGTGTATGTCCACCCATATATCACTGAACCCTTTGGTTAGTGAGGCAATTTTATTATATAATAAAAAACAATTTACATTGGTCCTAAAACTACAAAGCAACACCGGTGTTGCCTTGTCCGTCATCGTCCCGCATACCTCCCTGGCTACCTTTTCCCAGTCATGCCATTCGAGTGGAGCTTCCTCGCGGATCCTAGAGTGGGTTGTTAGTTCCATCTCCCAAATTTATTTGAGAAAAACTAATGTCGATGCAAGAAAAAAGTTTGATGTGAGAAAACTAAAAGAATTTTAATTTATACTAAACCTTTAAACTTTTCAAAAATTGTTTTTACATTGAACTATATAAATGACTAAATTTTCTATTGTTTATTTGCATAGTTAAACATACAAAATTTTGCTAAACGTTACTTGGGATCTTCTTCATTAATAGTTGTAATGTATACTTTCAAAAAATCTTGCATTGTGCTAAAATTTCAAAGGTACGCTATAACAAAAGTTATGTTTTGAGTAAATTTTAACCATTGTAAAAACTATACTGTGTATGCCTATTCAGGGTAACGATATTTAAAGGATATGACCTAACAAATATCTCAATAGCAGTTTCAAATATATAATTATTAGAACTTCTAGAGTATAGATTGAGCGGCTGGCATGATTCTTTATTATTGGTTTTTTGGTGGTCAAATATGCCTTAGAAGCGATAGTGGATTCAATAACAAGTTGACAATATGTGTATGTTCCATATTCGGTATTAAAAATAGCATCTTTTCTACACCAACCAACGGACATAAACTAGCTTGCATTCTAATATATGTTTGCATACATAGAATTGACTTAATTGATATGTTTATTCACAACCTGCTTGTTACCTCAAGGGTATATGTAGCACCCCGCATAAAATCAATACTATAAAATCGATGTGTTTTTATTTTGTGTATCATCATGACGTCATGTTCATGTCATCGTCCCATATTGCATTTGAGTATCCTCATGACTGCATGCATATTTTTGCTTCTCAAAATGTGTTGTGAAAAGCCTATTTATTTTCTATATTAGCCTCCTATAATTTGAAACTTTACCCCGGGATCTTCCGGTTATTTTGGTTTGTCTAAAAACTATTTACAAAAGTATTTTAAAATAAAATAAATAAAGTGTTTTGAACGGGGAGGCAGCCCAGCCCATAGGCCAGGCCACCTACAACCCGGCCCAACAAAACCCAGACCAAACCCTAGCTTCAAAGCCTACGTACACCCAAACCCTAAACCTAATCCCCTAATCCCTTACTCCCTCCATCCGCCGCCAGTCACCCGACAATCCCCACCACAACCAGACGCGACACAACACAGCCCTAACACATACCGACAACCTGACCCTACCCCGTGGCCCCACCATGCACGCTCACCTAGCATCTGACGTGACCCTACATCCCCCTCGTCCCACAGTACCCGTCGCCTCTTCCCCTACCAACCACCTCGCCCCGGTCGCCCCAACGCCTGCCGCTAGCTTCCTTCGCCCACCTACGCCCCTCCTCCTCGAGCTGGCCCCGCCGCTAGGATATTATACGTTGCAAACGTATCTATAATTTTTGATACTCCATGCTTGTTTTGTACCAACTATCTTATATTTGTCTACACTTTTGTGGCATCCCGCAAAACCACTACTAGAAAATCGCGTTGAATTTGTGCATTGCATCGTCATCATCATGCATTGTTTGCCAAAACTATTTCGAAAACCCCGATTTTGTTTTCCAAACGCCCCATCTTGTTCAAACTCCAAAACCGGTCCCGAATATTTTGTTTTGGCCGCTATCGGTTTGCACGCGGCCCGTTTAAATCAAATAAAAGTTTAATTGTTTTTAGCGGGGGCAGTCGAACGGGCCGTCTCGACCCGAACGACCACCCCCAGATTTTCTAAACGGTCCAACCTGCCTACCCCATCTAATCCTAAATCCACCTAAAAATCTACCCAACCCTCCCCTCCACATCACCCCCACCCATCCTAGGCTGCCCCCCCACCGCCCCCCTCTCCCCCCCCCCCCCCGAACCCGCCCCGTGGCCAGCCTCTCTCTCCTCTCTTGTCTCTCTCCTCTCACCACACAACTCCCCGCCCACCCAAAGACCAACCCCACGCACGCACACGACGCACGCTGCACGCCAGCGCCCACCCCCCAGCTGTCCCCACCCTGCCCCGCGTGGCCCGGCCCCACCCTGCCCCTGGGTCCCACCTAGCGCGCGTGCCGCTCTCTCTCTCTCCCCCTGTTCTTCTTCCCCGCGCGCAGCGCCCCAGCCAGCCTCCCCACCACGCGCCCCGTTCCCCACCCGCATCCTCGCCGCGTCCCGCCCAAGCACCTCGCCGCCGGTGGCCCCTTCCCGCCGACAGCCGCCGCCTGGCCGCCCCGCTGCCTTGGCGCGTCAGCCCGAGCCGCCTCATGAGCCCTCGAGCCGCCAGCCGCCGCCCAGCCGCCCACCGCCCTGCTCGCGCCGCTGCCGCCGCCGGCTCACGCCCCACCTCGCTCCGCCTCAGTCTCCACCGCCTGCCCGGCCCGACGCGACCTCCGCCGACCTTTCCGCCCCCTCCCGTCCACAGCCGTCGCTCCGGCCACCGCCCGGCGAGCCGTGCCGGCTTCGCCAGCGTCGACCTCGCCGCCGCGAGCACTGCGCCCGCCGCCTCGTCCTCCTCGAGCCGCCCAGTCGCCGCTGCCCCGCTCGCTGCACCAGTCCTCCACGCCACGCCTGCGCCGCCTCCATGAGCCCGCGACCGCTGCCCAGCGCTGGCCGCAGCCACCGCCTAACCTCCTCTCGATCGCGGCCCTCCACAAGCTCCTCCGGGCTACCCTCGCCCGCCGGCCAGGCTCCTCCGCCGCCTGGGCCTCCTAGCTTCGCTCCGCTGCTCCAGGCCGCGCCCTCCGCTCTCCTCCCGGGCTCGACCCGCTCGCTTGGCGCCGCCCGACCGCCTCGCCTCCCCGCGCCCAGGCCCGAACGACGCCGGCTTCTCCCTCCTGGGGACCCACCCACTCGACCACGTCTGCGCTGCCGGCGTCCCGTGCCTCCTGCAGCTGCGTGTCCCGCCGCTAAGTCCGCCGTGGCCGCCTTCCTCCATCGTCGTCGGCTCTCGCCATGCCGGTCTGGTGGCGTATGTTGTTCTTCACGCAGCCCACGTGAGGCCTGTTAGCCTGCCCCGACCAAAGTTTTCGCCGCCACCGCCTGCCTCAAGATTCGTGCGGCTTTTCCCCAAGATCTACCTCGGAGATGCACCACAAGTCGGACAAGAACATCGCCAAGATCTACCCAAGACTCGCAAGAGATTTGACGCAAATCTGTCGAGGATGGAATCGATGCGAGAAGCTAGCACCCCAAGTTCGCCATCGACAACCGAAGCCACGGACGCCGAGACCACCGAACCCGAAGGCCGACCCCGTACCCGGTGCCGCGTCAAGATCTCCCTCTCGGACCCGAAGCCGTCAAGACCCCGGATGCGCCAAGACCGACCCGACACGCGGATCCGACAAGTTCTTCTCAACGCCAAGATCATCGACAGGGAACCCGAAGACACATGTACGACAAGTACTCCCTCGAGGACGTCAAATACTTCACTCCTGACGCGAGAACCCTGACGCCAAGACCGCCACCGGAACGCCAAGTTCTCCCTTTGAACGCAGTGACCGTCGACATGACCCGAACACCGCGAATGCGACAAGAACGGCACCGACGCAGAACGCCAAGTACTTCTCCCCGGAACGCAAGATCTGCCCCGTTACCGAGAGCGAGAGAACGACCCCGTCGAACCCTAAACCCTGGACCCTGAGACCGACCCCGAACCCCGGAACCCCAAGACCGTCGAGACCCCTCAATGTGTGAACCCCTTCCCGAAACCCTATTTTATAACATAACAACTTGTTGCATGTTTAATTGTCATCTCGCATGCATATCATTGGTTTGGGGGCCTTATGCCGATTCACCTAATAACTAAATATGGGGCCCATATGCGGGCAAATCTAGCCTTATATTGGCCTCATTTAAACATGTGTAGTGAACCACTGCCATCTATTGTCTTGCTATATAACATTTAAATTGCGGGGTAGTCAAATAACTTGAACCATCCAATTAATTGTCAGGACCCCGGTTCCGTTTAATATGACCTAATCGCATCGCACCTTTGCCATGCCATGCATCATACATGCATCATGCCGATCTTCTGCCGTGTATTAAATATTGCATCCGGTGTATCTTCTAGTGTTTTGCTTCTTCGCGGATAAGGCCGTTGAGTTGATGTGAGCTTCGCCCGATCCTGGGAAAACCTTCGACAATGTTTTCAAAGAGCATCTCCCTCTTTCTACCTATCTTACTTTTATAGTATTTATTCCCTCCTGTTGATCTATTGCTATCTGAGTTGCGATGCTTTAGTTTCCGTACCCGTGATATTTTCCCTGCAGCCTATATTGCCTTGGACACACCCTATTACCTGTTGTTTGGTAGATAGTTGGACTTGCGCGTCGTAGTTGCTTGCCCAAGTGCTGATGTGTGTCGCCATATGCCACAGTTGCTGATGTATTGCCGCATGATGTTGATGTGGAGATGATTCTAGTTTTACTTATCGTCACTTTAAATTCTGTTTAACAACTAAAATTGAATAAGCAGAGGCATCGGTGGGTGATAGATAATATTTGGTTTCCGAACGCCCACTTGTGTCCCGTAAGACCCCGAGTACTTGATACCTGTTCCTTGATTTATCGCGCTATCCACATCCGGGAGGTATATGGGACCCCCCTGAGCCAGAGCTTGATTCAGACTTATTTCTTGGGGCCACAAACTAGCTTGAGGTTTTATTTACGATCCTGTACTTATGCCATGCTACTGCTTTATTTATGATTGTGCGAGGAGCACACTGCTTAGGATCAATGGCACGATTCCGCTGTCGACAAGCCCAGCCACACTTTCGGGTTCCCGATGCTCACAGTCCCCATAACCTTGAGGCCGTCTCGGAGCTTGCTTACTCCGTTGCGGATTCTACTCTAAGGGGTGGCCCCCTGAAATATTTCTGAATCCTGTGATTGTTCAGTCGTGAAATCCTCGTTGGGTTTTGATTTGGTTTTTCCGAGGTCGATCGAGCGTGTGTTGCTATTGGTGCACCCCGGCCGGGTAAAAACTTTCTGAAAGCCGTGTCCGCGGATATGGACGACTTGGAGCACAGTTTCTTGATCATAGACAAGCATAACTAAAGTTTATTGCTATAAATTTGACTTTATAATGACTAGTAATCAGCTTCACTATAACAGAATGGCTAATTAATACTGCCCACCATTGCTTGTTGGTTGTCGCTGCACAAAATGTATCGACTAGTAAGTATTGCAACTACAACGAAATGGCTGAATAAAAGTACCAACAACTGCTGGGTTTTGGGTTTATAACATGCTATCTGTATCTGATTAGTAATTGCTGCAACTGTAACGGAATGGTTAACTAAAAGTGCCCACTGTTTACATTATCAGGACGATTATCTATACCTGACTAGTAAATGCTGCAACGATAACCTAATAAGTAAAACTGCCAACTGTGTGAGTTCCTCGGTTGACTTCCTCGACGGTCTCGAGGGGGAAATACCAGGATGGGTTTGTTTGGTGATAGCTTCAGGTTGGATCCGCATAGGCCTTTCTTACCCCCTCTGATTTTCCGCCAGTTGTATCGAGTCTCTATAGGTTGTTTAGTGCATGCTGCCGCTGCCGCTCAGTCCACCATACCTATGTAGGCGAGGACCGCCGAATTCTAGCCTCGCCGTGTACTGGCCTCAAGATCGACGCCTCCTTCTTTTCCTTTGCCCTTTGCCGCACCCCTTTGTTTAAGCAGTTTTTGAGATCGACGTCGTTAGCAGGGTTACCCTTCCGGCTTGGCCTGGGCAGGGTTATGGACGCCATTGGTTATTCTTCAGGGCTCTTAGCCCCATTTGCTTCTTGTCCGTAGCTGGACGCACTGTCGTTTTCAAGGTGAATTGGATCTTTGTATAATATATCTGTATTCTTGACTCTTTGAGTCATGTTATATATATCTGCTCGTGGGTCCCATCGAGGACTGTTGTGTAATGTTATTACTGCTTTCCACCCGCGAAGTGCTGGTGGGCACCTTTGAATCGTTTCTATGCGGGTTTGGCGAATTTTGCTCAAACTTGCATAGGTCCGATTCTGAGGGTGTTACAGAGTGGTATCAGAGCTCAGCAGTTGCGATACCCCACAAGTCCAGCCTGTAGGATAACCTAGCTAACGGCCGAAGTAGAGTGTCAAAACTATTTTTGCAAAATCGGTTGGATAGTTCTGATTAGGTCTGATTTTACTCCTTACCCCTTTGCTATTCTCCTCTTATCCCTACGTGTTTTGAATCCGCTCTCTTCTCTTTCTTCGAGTCCAGGAATTCTCGTGGTTGGGTTTCCGTCGTACCTTCAGGGTTTCGCTTCCTCCTCTGATAACGGTGGTCTATCATCCGGTGTTCAAGCTGCTTGAGGAATCCGTCTGCTGTGGTACCATCCTTTGTTCCTTGTTTGTGCTTCCGGTGTTTTCCGACGCGACGACATCCCCTACGCCAGCTCCGATGCAGAGTCTGCATCACCCCTTTGTTTCCGAACCTCGCTTGTCGAGATCTTCAGTCTGTTCCGAGAATGGTTGCACGCTTTTCCACTGATTGTGCGGAGTAATAGTTTGGGTGCGTGATGGATTGGCCCCCATGCCGACTACCCCTTCTATTCGCTTTTGTACATTGAAGTGGATGAGAATGCATCGGTTCCCCTTTCCATCGGAGTTAGAGGTGTCTTATTGTTGATACCTCTACCTTCGACCTTTTGTTCCGGAGTGCTCTCTCGACGATCACGGACAACGACCCTCGTTAGTGGTGTCGCGAGGATCCACACAAAGCGCGAAGACGAAGATCGCCGGCCTTCTTTCCGGTACCACGAGGCGGATCTCGAGGGCGAGATCCATTGTTAGTGGTGTCGAATTGTGGCATCCCGCAAAACCACTACTAGAAAATCGCGTTGAATTTGTGCATTGCATCGTCATCATCATGCATTGTTTGCCAAAACTATTTCGAAAACCCCGATTTTGTTTTCCAAACGCCCCATCTTGTTCAAACTCCAAAACCCGGTCCCCGGAATATTTTGTTTTGGCCGCTATCGGTTTGCACGCGGCCCGTTTAAATCAAATAAAAGTTTAATTGTTTTTAGCGGGGGCAGTCGAACGGGCCGTCTCGACCCGAACGACCACCCCCAGTTTTTCTAAACGGTCCAACCTGCCTACCCCATCTAATCCTAAATCCACCTAAAAATCTACCCAACCCTCCCCTCCACATCACCCCACCTATCCTAGGCTGCCACCACCGCCTCCTCTCCTCACCCACTGAGAACCCGCCACGTGGCCAGCCCTCTCTCCTCTCTTGTCTCTCTCTCCTCTCACCACACAACTCCCTCGCCCACCCAAAGACCAAACCCACGACGCACACGACTTGCACGCCAGACGCCAATACCACCCCAGCTGTCCCCACCCTGCCCGTGTGGGTCTGCCCCCTGGTCCCACCTAGCGCCAGCCGCTCTCTCTCTCCCTGTTCTTCTTCCCCTTGCCGCACCACCTCCCACCACGCGCCTGCTCCCCACCCGCATCCTCGCCGCGTCCCCCAAGCACCTCGCCGCGGTGGCCTTCCTTCCGCCATGGCAGCCGCTGCCAGCTTCGCCAGCGTCTTGGCGCCGAACGCCGCCTCATGAGCCGAGCTGCCGCCTTGAGCCGCCTCCACCCCGTCTGCGCCGCCGTCGCCGCCGGCTCACGTCCCCACTCGCCCTCCGCCCCAGTCTCCACGGCCTCGTCCCGGCCCGACGCCGCGACCTCCCTCCGACCGTGCTGCCTCGGGCCCCCCCTCCCGTCCACAGCAGCCGTCCGCTCCGGCCACCGCCTCGCGGCGAGCCTGCCGGCTTCGCCACCGCGTCGACCGCCCGCGAGCACCTGCGCCCGCCGCTCGTCGTCCCTCCTCGAGCCGCCCAGTCGCGCCGTCCCGCTCGCCCTCGCTGCACAGGTCCTCCACCGCCACGCCTGCGCGCCTCCATCATGAGCCCGCGACCCCGCTGCCGCCAGCAGCCACCGCCCCAACCTCCTCTCAGTCGCGGCCCTCCACAAGCTCCTCCGGCTCGACCCTCCGCCCCGCCGGCGCCGTGCTCCTCCGCCGCCAGCGCCTCCCTAGCTCGCTCCGCCGCCCGGCCTCCGCTCTCCTCCCCGGGCCGCTCGACCCGCTCGCTTGGCGCCGCCCCGACCCTGCCTCGCCTCTCCCCGCGCCCCAGGCCCCGAGAACGACGCCGGCTTCTCCCTCCTGGGGACCCACCCACTCGACCACGTCTGCGCCTGCACCGGCCCGTCCCCGTGCCTCCTCTGCAGCGTGTCCCGCTGCCAAGTCCGCCGTGGCCGCCTTCCTCCATCGTCGTCGGCTCTCAGCCATGCCCGGTCCTGGTGGCGTCTGTTGTTCTTCACGTGCAGGCCCACGTGAGGCCTGTTAGCCTGCCCGCTTGCCCCGACCAAAGTTTTCGGCCAGCTGCCCTGCCTCGTTCAGTATCTGTGCGGCTTTTCCCCAAGATCTACCTCGGAGATGCACCACAAGTCGGACAAGAACATCGCCAAGATCTACCCAAGACTCGCAAGAGATTTGACGCAAATCTGTCGAGGATGGAATCGATGCGAGAAGCTAGCACCCCAAGTTCGCCATCGACAACCGAAGCCACGGACGCCGAGACCACCGAACCCGAAGGCCGACCCCGTACCCGGTGCCGCGTCAAGATCTCCCTCTTGGACCCGAAGCCGTCAAGACCCCGGATGCGCCAAGACCGACCCGACACGCGGATCCGACAAGTTCTTCTCAACGCCAAGATCATCGACAGGGAACCCGAAGACACATGTACGACAAGTACTCCCTCGAGGACGTCAAATACTTCACTCCTGACGCGAGAACCCTGACGCCAAGACCGCCACCGGAACGCCAAGTTCTCCCTTTGAACGCAGTGACCGTCGACATGACCCGAACACCGCGAATGCGACAAGAACGGCACCGACGCAGAACGCCAAGTACTTCTCCCCGGAACGCAAGATCTGCCCCGTTACCGAGAGCGAGAGAACGACCCCGTCGAACCCTAAACCCTGGACCCTGAGACCGACCCCGAACCCCGGAACCCCAAGACCGTCGAGACCCCTCAATGTGTGAACCCCTTCCCGAAACCCTATTTTATAACATAACAACTTGTTGCATGTTTAATTGTCATCTCGCATGCATATCATTGGTTTGGGGGCCTTATGCCGATTCACCTAATAACTAAATATGGGGCCCATATGCGGGCAAATCTAGCCTTATATTGGCCTCATTTAAACATGTGTAGCGAACCACTGCCATCTATTGTCTTGCTATATAACATTTAAATTGCGGGGTAGTCAAATAACTTGAACCATCCAATTAATTGTCAGGACCCCGGTTCCGTTTAATATGACCTAATCGCATCGCACCTTTGCCATGCCATGCATCATACATGCATCATGCCGATCTTCTGCCGTGTATTAAATATTGCATCCGGTGTATCTTCTAGTGTTTTGCTTCTTCGCGGATAAGGCCGTTGAGTTGATGTGAGCTTCGCCCCGATCCTCGGGGAAAACCTTCGACAATGTTTTCAGGCGAGCATCTCCCTCTTTCTACCTATCTTACTTTTATAGTATTTATTCCCTCCTGTTGATCTATTGCTATCTGAGTTGCGATGCTTTAGTTTCCGTACCCGTGATATTTTCCCTGCAGCCTATATTGCCTTGGACACACCCTATTACCTGTTGTTTGGTAGATAGTTGGACTTGCGCGTCGTAGTTGCTTGCCCAAGTGCTGATGTGTGTCGCCATATGCCACAGTTGCTGATGTATTGCCGCATGATGTTGATGTGGAGATGATTCTAGTTTTACTTATCGTCACTTTAAATTCTGTTTAACAACTAAAATTGAATAAGCAGAGGCATCGGTGGGTGATAGATAATATTTGGTTTCCGAACGCCCACTTGTGTCCCGTAAGACCCCGAGTACTTGATACCTGTTCCTTGATTTATCGCGCTATCCACATCCGGGAGGTATATGGGACCCCCCTGAGCCAGAGCTTGATTCAGACTTATTTCTTGGGGCCACAAACTAGCTTGAGGTTTTATTTACGATCCTGTACTTATGCCATGCTACTGCTTTATTTACGATTGTGCGAGGAGCACACTGTACTGTTTAGGATCAATGGCACGATTCCGCGGTGTCGACAAGCCCAGCCACACTTTCGGGTTCCCAGTCGTTCACAGCCGTCCCCATAACCTTGAGGCCGTCTCGGAGCTTGCTTACTCCGTTGCGGATTCTACTCTAAGGGGTGGCCCCCTGAAATATTTCTGAATCCTGTGATTGTTCAGTCGTGAAAGCCTCGTTGGGTTTTGATTTGGTTTTTCCGAGGTCGATCGAGCGTGTGTTGCTATTGGTGCACCCCGGCCGGGTAAAAACTTTCTGAAAGCCGTGTCCGCGGATATGGACGACTTGGAGCACAGTTTCTTGATCATAGACAAGCATAACTAAAGTTTATTGCTATAAATTTGACTTTATAATGACTAGTAATCAGCTTCACTATAACGGAATGGCTAATTAATACTGCCCACCATTGCTTGTTGGTTGTCGCTTGCGACAAATGTATCTGACTAGTAAGTATTGCAACTACAACGAAATGGCTGAATAAAAGTACCAACAACTGCTGGGTTTTGGGTTTATAACATGCTATCTGTATCTGATTAGTAATTGCTGCAACTGTAACGGAATGGTTAACTAAAAGTGCCCACTGTTTACATTATCAGGACGATTATCTATACCTGACTAGTAAATGCTGCAACGATAACCTAATAAGTAAAACTGCCAACTGTGTGAGTTCCTCGGTTGACTTCCTCGACGGTCTCGAGGGGGAAATACCAGGATGGGTTTGTTTGGTGATAGCTTCAGGTTGGATCCGCATAGGCCTTTCTTACCCCCTCTGATTTTCCGCCAGTTGTATCGAGTCTCTATAGGTTGTTTAGTGCATCTTTGCCGCTCGATCCACCATACCTATGTAGGCGAGGACCGCAATTCTAGCCTCGCCGTGTCTTGGCCTCGATCTTGACGCTCCTTCTTTTTCCTTTGCCCTTTGCGGCACCCTTTTGTTTAAGCAGGTTTTGAGATCGGCGTCGTTAGGGTTACCCTTCCGCTTGGCACAAGGGTTATGGACGCCATTGGTTATTCTTCAGGGCTCTTAGCCCCATTTGCTTCTTGTCCGTAGCTGGACACACTGTCGTTTTCAAGGTGAATTGGATCTTTGTATAATATATCTGTATTCTTGACTCTTTGAGTCGCTGTTATATATATCTGTTCTGTGGGTCCCATCGAGGACTGTTGTGTAATGTTATTACTTCGTTTTCCACCCGCACGAAAGTGCCTGGTGGGCACCTTTGAATCGTTTCTATGCGGGTTTGGCGAATTTTGCTCAAACTTGCATAGGTCCGATTCTGAGGGTGTTACAACTTTGAGGAATTTTTATGCATTTTCTGGAACTAACCTACTAACAAGTGCCACAGAGCTACTGTTTTTGGTTTCAGAAAAAGCTAGTAAAGAAATATTCTTGGAATTGGACGAAACAAAAGTCAAAGTTCCTATTTTTCTCGACACGGCACGGAGTCCGAAGGAGAGACGAAGAGGCGCCACGAGGCAGCCACACCATACGGTGGTGCGGGTCCCCCTGGCCACGCCTGGCTATGGTGTGGGCCCCTCGGGTGTCCACCGGCTTTGCGCCTTCCCCTATATATTCCCCCCGAGGCAGAAACCCTAAGTACGAGATCATAAATCCACGAGAAGTTCCACAACACCGCCCTCATCGATGACAAGATTTGGGGGATAAAAGTCTCTGTTCCGGCACCCTGCCGGGACGGGGAATTGCCCCTGAAGCCATCTAAATCGACTCCACCGCCATCTCATCACCGTTGTTGATTCCTATGATGAGGAGGGAGTAGTTCTCCTCCGAGGCTAAGGGCTCTACCGGTAGCTATGTGTTCATCTCTCTCTCCATGATGTGATCTTATTGTGATCATGAGCTTTGTAATCTAGTTGAATAAGTAGATGCTACTCAAGTGATTTTATTACTGTAATCTCCGGAGACACCTTGTCCCACGTGTGTGAAGGTGACAGTATGCACACCGTCTGTGTCTCTTAGGCTAAAGGTTATAGAAATAGTTATCATGACTTATATTTTAAGTTGGATGTCTCTATGAAAGAGTGGTGTTTATTGGAACTATCTAGCGCTCAAGGTGACAGTGAGGGATTACCTAGACGGGGAATGCGGACTTGAAGGAGTTATTTTGTAGCCCTACACAATGGATTGGTGTTCCTTATCCAACCGGAGTATAGTTAGGTGTAGCATAGTGCATAATATATATATATATATATATATATATATATATATATATAGGTAAAATAACTGGTGCACCTTGGTGCCCAGACACCAAAGTTGATACGCATAAATTCTCTTTGAACTAGACATACTTGAAGGTATACATACCTAAGTTACACATACCTAGGTATCACATACCTAAGATATAGATAGCTAAGTTACATTTACTTAGGTATCACATACCTAACATATACGTACCCTGCATACGTGAATATATATGTAACTTGGGTACGTATAGGTATGTGATACATTGGTTATATATAACTAGAATACATATAACTTAGGTATGTATAAGTTAGGTATGTGAAATTTGCGTACATACACCATCATGTATGTAAGAATTTGAATGAAATACAGGTATGGTGCCCGGGCACCATGGTGTCTCATATGTATGTGTGTGTGTTCAATTATGATATCATTATTGAGAGTAACCACTAGTAAAAGTATGATCCCTAGGCCTTGTTTCTAAGCATTGAAACACTGTTTACAACCAGTTCTACTACATATTTGTTTGCTGCCTTTTTTTATTTCAGATTACAATTACCACTTATAATCATCCATATTACTTGTATTTCACTATCTTTTCGCCGAACTAATGCACCTATACACCTGACAAGTGTATTGGGTGTGTTGGGGACACAAGAGACTTCTTGTATCTTGATTGCAGGGTTGCTTGAGAGGGATACCTTTGACCTCTTCCTCCCTGAGTTCGATAAACCTTGGGTGATCCACTTAAGAGAAAATTTCTGCTGTTCTACAAACCTCTGCACTTGGAGGTCCAACACTGTCTACAAGAATATAAGCGTGTGTAGACATCAAGCTCTTTTCTGGCGCCGTTGCCGGGGAGGTAAGGTAAAATGTACTCACATCCTCTGGCTACTAAACTATGTTCTAGTACTTTTGCTGGTTTTCGAGTGCTCGAAGTTATTTCCTTTAGATTCTACAATTATATCTTTTTGTTTCTTGTTTTTATTTTTACTAGTTAGGCTTAATGGAAAACAACAACAAAATTAGAGAGCTTTATAGTATTTGTCTTAAATTAGGACATGAAGTGTTTGAAGAGAAAATTAAAAAACCTATGAAACTTTATTTGCATGCTAATAGCAATATTATTAGTATGAATTCTTTGAACACCATTATTGCTAATGCTATGGAAAAGTCTAAGCTTGGGGAAGCTAGTTTTTATGATCTTTTTATTTCCCCAGCTTTAGAGGAGAAAATTTGCTATGATGATACTATACCTCCAATGTATGATGATTACAATGATGAATATGATATTTTCAGTCCACCTACTATCGAGGAGAAAATTAATTATTATTACAATATGCCTCCTATATTTGATGATTATGGTGATGAGAATAATAATGATAGCTATTTTTTTGAATTTGCTCCCACTACAATTAATAAGAATGACTATGCTTATATGGAGAGTAATATTATTATATGCATATGCCTCATGATAAGAATGTTTTATGTGATAGTTATATTGTTAATTTTATTCATGATGCTACTTAAAGTTATTATGAGAAAGGGAAACATGGTTTTATGTATATTAACAATATTAAGTTTCCCCTCTTTATGTTGAATTTTTTGAAGTTGCACTTGTTTTGCTTTCCTATGCTTGTTGCTTTGTGCTTTCATGACTTATTTCTTTACAAGATTATTTTTCATAGGAAGTGAGTTAGATGTAAATTTGTTTTATATTTTCTTCTTAATGATCTCTTTACTTCAATTCATATTTCTTATGTGAGAATCATCGAAATTATCATACCTATCTTAATGGCTATAAAGAAAGAGCTTCTCAAAGACAACCCATTATATTTTTGCTTTCAGTTTATTTTTGTTTATTTGAGTCTTGGAAGTTACTGACTCTGTAATAACCTCTCCTTATCCTTTTTGTGTGGTTTTTGTGCCAAGAATAGCGTCTAATTAGAGGGAAGTAAAATTTGGGGAAGTTGCTGTCCCGAAACAGATTTCTATGCTTCACAGTAAAAAATCATGAAATATTCTATTATGTCGGATTGAGCTGAAAGGTTTTGTGCGTATGCCCCTGGTATTTACCAAACTTTTGTTAGTTTTGCACTTTTCTATTTGAGCAAACAAAGTTTTTTGAAAAAATTGATATTTACCTGCTGGTCTGTTTTGATAGATTTCTGCCATTATTTGCATTTGCCTCTTAATCGGTTTCTTTTTTAATTCTCTTTGATCACTTGAGCTTTTAAAAGGACTTGCTGCAGTAGCTTATGTTTTAATGTATTATTTACTTGAGTTGAAACTGAACTCCAAAGGCTTATTATCTTGAATACACTAATGTTGCTAATAAAGATTGTGTGAAGTTTTGTATGTAGGAAGTTTTCAAGTGTAGGGAGAGAATAATGTGATGAGATGAAGTATGGACAAAATCTCAAGCTTGGGGATGCCACCCGTGTCACCCCCAGAAATATTCAAGAAGTACAAGTGTCAAAGCTTGGGGATGCCCAAGGCATCCCCTCTTCATCAACAAAAATCTCAGGTCTTCTTTCAAAACACTATATTTTTTGCTTCATGCACTATATGTTGTTCTTGGATCGTCTTTGTTTTTGTTTTTAGTTTTAATTTTCTTTGTTTGCTGCAATTAGTTGGTTGGACCACAACACACCTATTTTGGAGAAGTCACACCTAGTTCTTCATTGCCTAGAACACTCTAGTTTGTACTCTTATTGTTCTGTGAGTGTTCACTTTTGCTAGCACTGCGTTTAGCTTTGGTTTTCTTCTGCTTTGTGCTTAGATCTGTGAGACAAGCTCTATGGTATTCATTGATTATTATCTTTGTGAGTTGTTTCAAATAAGTCGATTGGTGTTGGAAAAGAGTAGAAAGTTTCATGCTTATGATGGTACAAAAAGAAGCTTGTTTTTACTATGACTTAGGCTTTATCATGTCATGTTAGAGGTTGCTTTGACCATATGCTTCATGATTATTGTTGTAGCATGACTTGTTTCAAACAATTGAGATTGCTTAATGTGCCATGAAAGAATCATGCGTTGTTTTAGCATACAAAAGCATAATATTGTGGTATTCTCCTTTGATGCTTTATTTGGGTTAACTTGGCACATGCTTACACCATGTTATGACTATGAAGCAGTCACCTTAGCCTCTACGATCATTTAGTTTTTAACTTGTGATATCACTTTATGCTTTAATTAATATTTTTTGTTGCTCTACATGATTATGGCCATTATTGCTCTCTTAGTTGGTCGCTCCCAGTCTTTTGCTAGCCTCCACCTGTACTGAGTACGAGCTATACTCATGCATCCAACTCCCAAGAAACCAAGTTATTCCAAAGAGTACACTATAAACTCATATGCATGGTGTGTTACACCATTCCAAGTATATTCATGTGTTTATCTATCTTCCAAATTAAATTTTTGTTATGTGAAAATTAGTGATTAAAGCTCTCACGAACTTGAAGGCACATTTTATTTCTTGCACTTAATAAACTTGAACCATTGTGACTATCTTATGATGCTTGTATGCTTGCAAATTATAAGTAGGGAGTTAGCAAGACCATGTTGTCATGGGGTACGCTTTTGACATTGCACTTATTTATTCAGTTGATATCATGTTCTTTTGTTTATGGATGCCGGCGGTGTGAAATAAGATGGGAAATTGTAAGTCTATGGAGTTTGTATATGTGTTAGAGAAATGCCTGGGCGACTAGCCTAAGCTATGCCTAATCATGGTGGAAACTTGCAGCGTAACCATAGTGGCATTATATAAAACATCCTCAATAAAAAATATGCAAATAGTAATAAAAAGATCGCTGAGATGCTCATTGTCTGATGCCTTGTCATTTTGATATGGGATAGCTCCTATGTCATGGGGCAAGGGGTACCCAGTTGGCGGTTCTCTATGATACACATGTACTTACAATGACAAGAACTTGCATGTGACCAAAGTTGAGTAGCATGAGGTATCGGTACTCGTACTCAAGGGGCATGAGACTTTCAACTTGTGATCTATCAAGCATATAACTCATATTTTCCCCACATTAACCTTAATCACTTCAATATGCTTATGATTGGGACAATGAGAGCTCAAAGCTAGTAAGTACCATAATTTTTGGAAGCTCTATAAAACCATTTAGTCCCTACTTTCCTCTGTGAAGGGCCTTTTGATACATCGTAAACGTATCTATAATTTTTGATGCTCCATGCTTGTTTAGTATCTACTTTGCTTTGTTTTGTCTACACTTTGAGGTATTTTTATACACTTTCTGGAACTAACCTATTGACAAGATGCCACAGTGCCAGTTGCCTACTTTCTGCTATTTTTGGTTTTAGAAAGCTAAAAAATGAATATTCTCGGAATTGGACGGGACAAAAGCCAAAGTTTATATTTTTCCTTGAGCGATACGGAAAATCAAAGACGAGACGAAGGAGGACACCAGGGTGGCCACACCCTAGGTGGGCGCGGGGCCCACCCTAGCCGCGCCCACACTGGGGTGGGCCCCCTGGCCCTCCATCGCCCTTGCCTCCTACACCTATAAGAATCCCCCGACTCAGAAACCCTACATCATCGACCAAAAAGCCACGAAAAGTTCCGCAGTGCCGCCAACGCCGAAGGGGAGATTCGAGGGACATAAAGTCTTTGTTTCGGCACCTTGCCGGGACAGGGAATTTCCCCCAGAGCCATCTCCATCGATCTCCACCACCATCTCCATCGCCGTTGCTGATTCCCATGATGACGAGGGAGTAGTTCTTCCTCGAGGCTAAGGGCTCAACCAGTAGCTATGTGTTCATCTCTCTCTCTCTCTATGCGTGATCATGCTGTGGTCATGAGCTTTGTAATCAAGTAAATCTACTATGTTACTCAAGTGCTTTAATAGATCTCCGGCTCTCCCCATGTGTGTGAAAGTGACAGCGTGCATGCCATGGTGGCACTTAGGCTAGAGTCTACATAAATACTCATCGTGCTTTAATAGATCTATGTTCTTCCCCACGTGTGTGAAAGTGACAGTGTGCACGCCGTGTGTGGCACTTAAGCTAGATTACATATATATATATTTGTCAGGAGTTATATTTGGAGTTGGGTGTCTTTAAGAAATTGTGGTGTTTGTTGGAACCATCTAGCGCTCAAGGTGACAGTGTGGGGTTATCTAGATGGGGAAGACGGACTTTGAGGTGTGCTTGTAGCCCTACCATGGATTAGAGTGTCCAACCGGAGAGTAGTTTAGGGTAGTATCATGAAGATAAGATATTTATATGAGAGAGTGTTCACTAGTGAAAGTATGATCCCTAGGCCTTGTTTCTACACTGTTTGCACCTAGATCTATTGCATGTTTGCTTGCTTCCATCTTTATTTCAGTTTTCTTTTAGTCTCCTCCTGCACGTCAAGCTCCATCAAAGCTCTTTTCTGGCACCATTACCACTTGTATTTCACTATCTCTTCGCCGAAATAGTGCACCTATACACCTGACAAGTGTATTGGGTGTGTTGGGGACATGATGACCCACAAGTATAGGGGATCAGAACAATCTTCGCGAGTAGTATTACCCAATTTATTGATTCGACACAAGGGGAGCCAAAGAATACTTGCAAGCCTTAACAACTGAGTTGTCAATTCAGCTGTACCTGGAAATAGTTCTTGCTCATAGAAGTTTATCAGTAGCAACAACTTTGTAGTAGCAAAAGCAAAGTAACAACAGCAGTAAAACAAGATCAATAGTAATAGTAACAGTAAATAGTAGGATATGAGCGCGGTAGGCATAGAGATGGATGGACGGGCGTTGCAGATAAATGAGAATAAGCATCCAAGTACTCTAGGGCATTGTAGATAAATGAGAATAAGCATCCAAGTACTAAACAATCATAGGCATGTGCTCCATATGTAGTCATACGTGCTCCAATGAGAACTTGCACAACATCTTTTGTCCTGCCAGCCCGTTGCAGCGGGGCCTCAAGGGAACTACTGGCAATTAAGGTGCTCCTTTTAATAGAGCACCGGAGCAAAGCATTAACACTCCATGAACACATGTGATCCTCACATCACAGTCATCCCCTCCGGTTATCCCAATTTCTGTCACTTAGGGGCCTTTGGATCTGGACAATGATATGTGTACACAACTTGCAGATAAGATCACAAACAATACTATCATAATGATTCAATAATAAGTTCAGATCTGAGATCATGGCACTCAGGACCTAGTGACAAGCATTAAGCACAACAACTTGCAACAAAGTCAAATAGCACTAATAGAGATACTAGGCACCATGGCCTAACAATCGTATTCGATTACATGATAGAACTCATCCAATCCCTACCATCCCCATGGCCTACCGCGGGGGATTACTCACTCATGGATGAGGGAAACATGGATGGTTGATGGAGAGGCGTTGGTGATGATGATGGCGATGATCCTCTCCAAATTGCCCGTCCCGACAGGGTGCCAGAACGGAGTTTCTGGTTCCAAATCGCGGTTTCTGGTGGTGGCGGCGCAGCGGAACTCTTTTTGTAAAAACATCGAAACCCCTCTGGTTTTTAGGTCAAGAGGAAATTATAGGCGAAGAGGGAGGCCGAGGGGGTGCCTGGGGTGGCCACACCCCCTCCAGGCGCGGCCAAGCCTTGCCCTCGCGGCTAGGGGTGTGTGGGCCCCCCAGGGCCCCACTCCGCGGTAGGCATAGGGATGGATGGACGGGCGTTGCATGGAAGTGTCTAAACATGTAACTTCAAGATCTAGGGCATTGCAGATAAATGAGAATAATCATCCATGTACTAAACAATTATAGGCATGTGCTCCATATGTAGTCATATATGCTCCCAATGAGAACTTGCACAACATCTTTTGTCCTGCCAGCCCGTTGTAGCGGGGCCTCAAGGGAACTACTGGCAATTAAGGTGCTCCTTTTAATAGAGCACCGGAGCAAAGCATTAACACTCCATGAACACATGTGATCCTCACATCACTGTCATCCCCTCCGGTTATCCCAATTTCTGTCACTTCGGGGCCTTTGGATCCGGATAATGATATGTGTACACAACTTGCAGATAAGATCACAAACAATACTATCATAATGATTCAATAATAAGTTCAGATCTGAGATCATGGCACTCAGTACCTAGTGACAAGCATTAAGCACAACAACTTGAAACAAAGTCAAATAGCACTAATAGAGATACTAGGCACCATGGCCTAACAATCGTATTCGATTACATGATAGAACTCATCCAATCCCTACCATCCTCATGGCCTACGGCGGGGGAATACTCACTCATGGATGAGGAAAACATGGATGGTTGATGGCGAGGCGTTGGTGATGACGATGGCGATGATCCTCTCCAAATTCCCTGTCCCGGCAGGGTGCCAGAACGGAGTTTCCGGTTCCAAATAGCGGTTTCTGGTGGTGACGGCGCAACGGAACTCTTTCTATAAAAACATCGAACCCCCTCTGGTTTTTATGTCAAGAGGCAACTTATAGGTGAAGAGGGAGGCCGAGGGGGTGCCTGGGGTGTCCACACCCCCTCCAGGCACGACCAAGCCTTGCCCTCGCGGCTGAGGGGTGTGGGCCCCCCAGGGCCCCACTCCGCCTTGTCTTCTGGCTCCGTGGATCTTCTGGTGAAATAGAATTTTTGGCATATTTTCGGGATTTTTCCTGATGGTTGATTTTCTGCACAAAAACTAGACACCAAGGTAATTCGGCTGAAAAGAACGTCAGTCCATGTTGGTTGTATCCAAATCACACAAGTTTCAAGGAGAAACAATAGCAAAAGTGTTCGGGAAAGTAGATACGTTTTGGACGTATCAGGACACAAGAGACTTCTTGTATCTTAATTGGAGGGTTGCTTGAGAGGGATACCTTTAACCACTTCCTCCCTGAGTTCGATAAACCTTGGGTAATCCACTTAAGGGAAACTTGCTTCTGTTCTACACACCTCTGCACTTGGAGACCCAACAGCTGTCTAAAACAATAGAAGTGCGTATACATCAAGGTATTTTCTGGCGCCGTTGCCGGGAAGGTTTTGGTCCTTTTACCTTACCTCACCGTCAAGCTATTTTCTGGCGCCGTTGCTGGGGAGGTAAGGTAAAAGGTACTCACATCCTCCGGTGTGAGTGCTCGAAGTTATTTCCTTTAGATTCTGCAATTTTTTCTTTTTGTTTCTTGTTTTCACTAGTTAGGATTAAAGTCGTGGACATAACACTCACGGAGTACCATTCCGCAAATATTATATCCTTAGATGGTACAACAGAAACAAAGCGGGTCCACAACATACATTATCATTATCACAACCAGAAATTACATGACGACTTTGAGATCCTCCTAGGTCCATAGAGGTATCCCGATGACTCGGGCTAAACTATAATAACTCGGAGAACAAGATAAAGAAGCAAACTAAACTTTAAGGTTTATACGAGATTTAATATAGATAGAGGATAGAGATCTATGCTACTGGACTAGATCACTATATATGATACATCTTCACTTCAGATACGTCGGTCTCCATTCCATAGATGTTTTCATAATTGTTCCCTTCGACGTTTCCGGATACTTCTGGTTTTTCATAGCAGAATTCTTCTTGTTCGTCAATTGGATATAGTATTTCCTCTTCCTGATCTTTAATGTCTTCAGAATCTAGCAAGGGTTAAGAAGATACGTTGAGTACGAGTGTACTCAGCAAGTTCACTAAGAAGGAGTGTTTGATGCACTATATCTATAGCCACAGACCATAGGTCGTAGGCAATGCAGGTTTTCGTAAACATTTCTTCAAAGGTTGCTTTTATTCTGAAAAGCTATGTCCGTCAGCCTTCACAGGTTTACCAGAACTTTAGTTCATTTCCTGCAGCGTTCGCAGCTCCTTCCTGGAACAGGGAGTAACAAGTTACAGTTCTTACACTCTGCATAGGTGCGTTATTTTACCCATCAGAGATCAAATCCTTGATGCACAACCGGGCAAATCTTTCCCGTCCACACTTCCTATGGTGTGGGGCCCAGTAGATGATCCAAGCCAATCACTGTCCTTCTCCGCGACCCCGCATACACCACAATTGTTGTATGCCCAAACTCAAGGTAGACCTTTCCCCGTATAAAACGGCTATACCTTAGTTGGTGTAACATCCCTAAAATCATGTTTCAAAACTCATGCATATCATCCATGCATCCTTGATCATGTAGAGTTTTATTTCAAAAATCAATTCAAAAACAGGAGCATGAGCTCATTATTTTATGTGACCAGCATTAAATCAAATGCTACCCTCCAATGAGAGATTGTTGTTCATGAATCAAACCTTGTTACTCTCAGAATTTTTTGCTTGCTTGCTATTGCTTAAATCAAAAATTTGCAAAACAAATGTGAATTTAAAACCATTTTCAAAACTTGATCAAATCTATTGATCAAATCTAGTGCCTTATCACTATTTATTTTGTTTGATCAATAGGACCAAGCTAATACAGAGAGTCCATATGTTTATACACCCAGAATTATGATTTTTACACTCTACAAAAACTCAGAACAAATTTGAATTCAATTGGCATTTGAATTTGTTTGAAAATGATATCAGAAAATCAAAAAACATAAATGGAAAATGAATAAGAAAAGGAAAAAGGCTGGCGCTGCCAATTCGGCCCAACACAGAATCCAGCCCACCCGGGCCATTCCTTTCTCCCTCTGTTTCTCACCTGCGCGAACACACCCTTCCCACTGACGCCCCGGACCCACTTGCCCCGTCAGCTTCGTCCCCAAACCTCGCCCACGACTGAGCCTTCGCCGTTTCCTCCCCCGCGTCACTGCCGTTGATTGCACGATTAATTGGCGTTGATTCGCCGAGTAACTCCACGCCCAGCTCCAGCTACTTAAACCTCTCCCCCTCGCGGCCATTTCCCCCAACAAAGCCCAAGCGCCCAGCTGCCAAGATTTTGCCATTACCTCGCCGCAGACAGAACCCACTTCGGCGACCAATCCTGGTGAGCTCCGTGCGCGCCTTCCTCTTTGGTTCACGCGAACTGCTTTGCAACCTTCTTGTGCTCCTACTGACATCCTGAGTTCGTCCTGTACTTCCCCAGGTCGTCGACTCCAACAAGCACCGCGAGTTCTCGACGCCGTCTCCAACTCCGGCGAGCGATTAAGGTAAAAGCCAACCGCCCCGTGCCTTCCCTTCGATGCTATCATGATCGCCGAGACCTTGCGCACCTCCTAACCCATCTGGCTCGTGCTAGGCCGATGCAGAACCTCGTCAACATCTTCGTCAACAAGCACCTGACGCCGCCAACAACTCCGACGAGACCCTGCCGCTGCATCTGTGCGCCCCTTGACCAGCCACCGCCACGTTGAGCTTCAGCACACCGTCGCGAGTCTGGTAAGCATCTCCGACGACTCCAAACCCCCCTGTATCCACCGCGCCGCCATAGACAGAGCCGCCGCCAGAGTCTGGTCGCTTTGTCGCGAACCGTTGGATCTAGATCCGATGGGCTAGATAGATCACTTACGCGAAGGGGTACGAACAGATCTGGGCCGTGCAAATTAAGTTAGATCTAACGGCTCACGTGTGTGATCCTGAGTGAAGCGGTATCAACCAATAGGAGCACGCCGCGTGGCTAGGATTTGAATTTAAAAACTGGATTAGATCTATTAGATATTAAAACTTGTTTAATTTATAACTATTGATTCCCATGTCCAAATTTGATGAATTTTATATCAATGGAATCAGGAGAGAAAGCCCCTTTCATTTATGCATTAATGTTTTGCTTCTGTTAAAATAGTTTTTTTACAGAAACATGTGTAGGCCTATTTGGTGTATATTAATTATTTGAGAAATGTTTTAGTGTTCAAACAAAGGTTGTTTGGCAAGTTTTGAACTTGTTTATGAACCAGTACTGTGCAATTGTCTTGTTGAGTTTATAAAATCATCACATATCATATTGCATGCATCCATATATTTTTGCTTGTATTTATTTTGTATGTGATTTGGTGCTATCATTTTATGTGTAGATTTTGGTGCAAATAGTGATTGTGATTGTGATGATTGTAGCTACTCTCCAAACTACCAAGGCAAGTGGTGCTTCATGATTTTATTCCTATGTTTTTCAAATATGCATTAGAAATATTTTGCTAGACTTGCATGGATAATTTTTGGTCTTATGCTTGGGAAATCCTAGTAGTTGTAGAATTACTAGAAATTTCTAAGTTAAGATGTTTATCTATGCCATGCTTAGCCTAGCTAGTAGCAACCGAGGGTGGTGAAATATTCATGCTATGATAAAATATTTCTAAGTCTTTGGACTTGTGTTTTGCTTAATAAAACAACTAAGTAAACGAAACACCTGGGTGTAATGGAAGGAATGGTTTATGTTGAGTGGTTACACAAGACCCATTTCTATGGTTTACCTTGTGTATCTCACTTGTGGAAAGCCACCTAGGAACAAAGGGATTTGAGATGCCATATGTTAAGAAGCTTCTAGTGCAGCCACTTGGCAATATGGGCTCTGCCTGGATCATATAGGTTGCAATAACTTAGCCATTTGGACAATTGGTGGTAGTGGGATTGATAGGTTGGAGCGCGTCCATTTGGTCTAAGGGAAGGCTTCTGAAAGGTCCTGTCTTGGTGAAAATCAAGCCTTGTGGGGAAAGTTCACAACCTCTGTAGATGGAAGAATCTAAGTACTTAGCCATGTCCCTGGTATTGGACAATTTGAGCATCAAGACATGGAAGCTATCAAGAATCTCCTCATCCCAATTTCTAAGTAAAACTTGTGGTTGAACAAGGGTGAAGGACCCCAATGTCTATTGGTGGTTCCTTGGGATAAGTTTTTGACAAAGAAAAACTTAGAGTTTTCAACTGATAGGCAAAACCTATTTTGAGCAAAGCAAGCCTAAGATACACTTAGGCAAATTGCATATAGTATCTAGTCCACCAATATTCTACTAAGGTATCACTTGCCAATACTATTCCAATGTATTGACCCACTGTGGCTGTAACTTGTGATGTTGCAGGTTATTCTGATGATGATTAGGAGTCATGAGTATACACTCAACATGCTTGCCTGTGGCACATGAAGATGAAGACTTATTTATATATTTACTTGTTTAAACTCTTGTACTAGGCCTGTGGCCATGGAGTTGTAAAATACTATGTTGTCTCTGGAATGACTGTAATAATGACCTTTGTTTCTGTGTACTTCATCTTAAACTGTGGATGCTAGCATTGATCCAGGGACTAGCATTGAAAATCACAGGGATCCTTTTCCTTTATAAAGGAGGGATCTTACAGTTGGATACACACAACAACCATTAACACTAGTAATCTGTCTTTTGTAAGCCCAAATCCACGGTAGACCTTTCCCCGTATAAAACGGCTATACCCACGATCTGCAACTCACAAATGCCCAGAACAGTGTCCAATGCATGCGAAAGGGAGCCGATCCAGCTGACTTCTCCGTCCCATTCCAAATCTCATGGTTAACGCGTAATATACGGCGCGAGAATCACTGGCGACATTGGTTGTTAAGTCCTAAATGATACATTCCTGTGCAGTGGTATTCCAACTGCCAGATTTAATAGATTAGCTGATCACCCTGGATCAGTAACCAATAGTTCACTTTAATTATGAAAATAGGATTTTCGACCTTTTTGAAATGCAGGTGATGACAACACTGGATTTGCAAAATACTTTACAGAAAATAATCAAAGGACATGAGCAAGTGTGAACTTGCCTTGATATAGAGAAGTATTGGAGTCAAATGTCTTGACTTGACCCTGGACCTCGGGTTCTACAAAAATATCATCATTGCCCGGTAAGGACAATGTTTAAAGAAGCAATATGCTATTATGCATAAGTAATGAGATGCATGATGTGAAACCCTGAGTAATTCCCTAATATTACAAGTGAGATGGATTTAGATGATTTCTTTTAAGGTTTTATTTATCTTCATGTTCACTTCATAAAAGAGTGTGGTTACAAAGATCTTGAGATGAATATATAAGATATGAAGGTAAAGTATAATTATAATACAATTCTAAGGTTCCATGATATTATGTAATTATTACAAAGTTCATGTTTTAAGTTGTTATGGCTTTTAAAGAAATGGTATGGTGTTTCTTTTGAAGTGGCAAAATAACAACATTTGGAGAAAATATTATTTAGGTTAAGTTATTCAACTCTGGAGATTAATAGGATTAAAGCTATGGTTTTGTAACAAGGTTTAAATGATTTTGAGTCATTATATATCTAGCTTAGGTTATCTCAGACTAAAGTAAACTATAAAAAATGTAGTTGGACTTGAGATAAAACATTTGTAACATTATAAATTATTAGGGTTTTTTCCTAAGCATAAATAAAAATGAAATATTATAATTATGGAGCTTTGTTTTAAAGATGTAAATTTAGCATGTGTAATATTTATAGATCATACTATGAGATTTTTCTTTATAAAGAAAAATAGGTGGTTTATATTATAATTTATTTAGTGAATTTATAGTTTGTTAACTATGATTATTTATGAATTGTTAATGATTTGCAAAAAAAATTGTAAATCTTTGACTTATATTTAGTTAAAGATTTTAAAATAATATTATAAAGTTAATTGTTTACACCTGGATTTTATATTAAATTATAATTATGGGTTTAGACTACTTAGATTCAAAAGATTATGTTTTGAATAAGATCATTTCTTACTTAGGAAGGAATCGTAAATAATTAATAAAACAACTATTTTACTTTAATAATTTAGATAACTGAAGTTATATGATATAGGAACTTTAAAATATTTTTATAGTAATATACTTAGTATTTTTCCATTAAATATACTTGCTTAAAATCTTAAAATGAATTTTATTTATTTTTAAGTATTATCTTTATTTTTTTATAAGATTTATTAATTATTTAATGTCTTTAAATATTTGTTTTAGATTTTATTTGTAAAATTTTAAGTTAGTATTTTTATGATATAAGAGATTTCTTTTTATTCATAAAAGTTATTTTTATTTATTTTCAGGAATTTATCTAAATTTATTAAATTTCATTTAGATGTTTAAGGGTGTTAATATTTATTTGCATTTTATTAAACTTAAATAAATATGATTATATTTTTCTTAGGTGGATATTATTTTAATAGACTTTTTGATATATTAAATATATTTTTAGGATTTTTCTACATTATTCTTTTATAGAGCTGGAATACATTTAGGGGTATTTTGGTAATTACAATATTTGAGTTTATTTAAACTTCTTTCTCTTTTTCTTGTTAATGATAATTAATTAATTAACAATGTTTCTGGGCCAACCCAGCCCATTTCTCAATCCATCCCACAAGGTTGGGCTAGAAGAGGTGACCTGGTCGGCTGGGCGACCCAGGCCCTCCTTCTCTCTTTCTCCCTGATGCCTTCCTATCTTCCCCTGGCGATGACGTAGCCTCACCGCTGACATTGCGATGCCGGCGAGTACCGGCCGTTGCGGCCACCGCCGACTGTCCTGGATGACGCGCCACCCTTTACTCTTCCTTCCTACCCTGGCGATTTGCTCCTCTTGTCCCGCTGCGTCCAGATGCGATCCCTACTGGTACTAGGGTTTGATGATTGTGGCTGCTGCCAAACTCGTGGCTTACCGGGGTTCAGGGGTTTGCTTCCCGACACTGGTGGGCTGCTGGTTGTGGCATGGTGCAGGTCGAGTGCCTCCGCTCTCCCTGTGGCGCCGTGCCGCACCTGCTGCTGACGATCCCTCTGCTTCCTCTTCTCGATTCTAAGTGAGGACCTCCGGTAAGTGGTTATCTCTCTTCTATGCTCCTCTCCATGCTCTATCTACCTTGCTGCGTCAAGTGTGCTTTCTATGATTACCCCCTATCTAGGTTTCATCTCTGAACCTAGGGTTCACCCCCTTTACAGTGATGTTCAGTTAATTTCATCTGGTTCATCCTACCAGGGTTTTTCTTCTGGGTGTTAATCTGCTTGTGGTACCTATTGCACCCTAATGATCCTAGCATGTTGCTCTTCTTTTTGTCAGTTAGTAATCTGCTAAATATGTTGTTGTTACTATGTTCTTAGTCAGAGAACCTTCTATGAATGTGTACTTCATGTATATGTGGATGCTTATACAATAGTGGATGTGAGTTCATTTTGTTGAGTTGTGACTCACTGTGATAATAAATAAGGACGCCTTTTGTTCATGTGACGTTTTCTTGTGAAGCACTGATGTGCTTAGCCTTAGGATTTACTCCTGCTACTGTGTAAATCTTAAGTTCCTAAAGCTAAACCGAGTCTGTGATTTCTGAGGAAGCAATTTATGCAGTGATGATTTCTTGTACTGTGTAGATTCAATAGTGGAATGCCACTGTGATGCCTCCTTTAGGATGGAACACAGTGATTTTTCCACTAATGGATCTGCTAGACTTGCCAAGTAGGTGTGGAAAAATGATATCCTCTAATCTGGATGATCTAGATGTAAACTCTTAAAATGTGATCTTGGTCAATGATATATAAAAGCTAAGACTTAGATCTTTGAATGGATAAAATGATTCCTGGTGACCCTCACTTAGGAAAATGATTTAGATTGCTTAAGATTTTATAAAGATGATGCTTTGATTATAGAATGATTATTGTATCTTTGCTACAGTATAATAAATGATTCCTAGTTTATGAACTAGGAAAATGATTTGAGATATGGTTTGGTTGCCTCTAGCCAGTTGACTGGGTGGTCTTACAACTGGATAAAAATGGTGGTCTTTTACCACATATGATTTGGCTACTGTGGTTCCTCCCTAGAGTGTGCACAGTGGCCAAATCCCAAGCCACAATAGCGACTGTTTTTCTTTAAGAGATTTCTTGGCTTATGATATATGGATCAAGTGCCTAATTCAATTCTAATGGTTGGTATCTGCTACCTTTGCTGCTGTGGTGCCTCCATACCTGGAGTGTGCACAACAGTGACTAGTAGCATGATTGATTTCCTTAAGATTTTATCCAAGCCAATGATGCAACAGGCTGAGGCCAGTTCTTTCTAAGATAAGAACAAATGCTGGTTGGCTTTTAACAGCTCTAGGATGAATTTAGTGTAGCATTTCTACACTATACTGAGAGCTCTCTCTCTTACCCAAAATCCACCTTGGGAAAATAATAGGAGAACAATTGATATTAAATACTTTGGCTGTCTTAGAGATGAATAGCAACCTGATGTTCAGCAGTATATGCTGATGCTTGGTGTGTCTTAAATTGATTTTGAGTAGCTCTTCCTGATGTTGTGGTTTTGATCTTGTTGACCTTCTCCTCCCTGATCTACTACTGGCCTCCTTCTTGATATTCTCCTCCTCCTCCTGATATTGTTTGATCCTGACCTACATCTGGATGGCTCATTGAAGCAAATAGATTGCTAGGAATACATGATTGAAACTAGGGTGGTTGATATGTGTTGGTTGTATTGGCTGTTTCTTACTATGGTGAAGAATTGAATGTGTGTTCTTGAGAAGAACATGTAGTGTGAATAGAACTGGATGGATGTAGTTATGAAATGGTTTGGAAGGAAACTAGAGCAATGTTTGCTCTACTGCTATGGAAGTATGTTGCCTTATCGGTTCCCTCGTGTCTCTATGTGTTGACAACATACACACCTACATGTGTTGTGTGAGCTGTCTGTGAGCTTGCCTCCTGTGTGTGGATAAGATCAAGTGAAAAGGGATGATATTTTACTAGTTTTGACTATTCTGATTTACTGGACAAGGTAAAATTTACCCCACTTACTGCTTTGGTGAAACTTGCCCCATTTATGTCAATGATGTTGTGCTGAGACAAGTGATACACTGATAAGAACAAATATTGTTTTTGGTGAAATTTGCCCATGCTTAATAAGGCTCTATGATGTAATCAACAGTGCAACTCACTGTTAGACTGAGAGCACTAATCCTAATCCCAATCCTTTATTTATTTTTGTCTTTCTTTGCAGGTAACAAGAAGGAGTACAGGAACATCAATACTAGATAGGAATTTAGTTGTAGGTGTTTTTCTTTTTATCGCTTTTTGTAATTTCCTTTTCTATCAAGAAATTATGTAAGGATATTATAATGCATTAGTTTATCTTATTATAATTCTATTCATCTCTTATTATTCCTTTATTGTCAAAGGATAATGTAATTTATGTATATATTCTTTTAATAAAGAATTCTTCTGTTTTTTTAACTATTGTAATTCATTTTCCATTTTTTTATTCACTTATTTGTTTCATTGTAATATTCCTTTATTCTTTTATTGTAAAAGAACATTGTAATGTTGGATTTTAATAATCTTTATACTTTTATTTATAATACTTGTATTTGTATTATTGTGAATAATTGTTTACAATTCAAAATTTTCCCCTCATAATTCAATAAAACGATAGAGGTCATGTCAAAATTCATCCCACTCACCTCGGATGACACTAAACCTAATCCATCAGAGTGAGAGAATTCTCATCACTCTAGTCTTTTAATTGGCGAAAAATTTACCCGGATTTTCAGATGCATGCATGCAGATGCACAAAATCCTAAATCTACCCTTCGTTTAGTCCTAAATGCTGGGATGTTACAACCTTTGACCACTTCCTCCCCGAGTTCGATAAACCTTGGGTAATCCAGTTAAGGAAAACTTGCTGTTGTTCTACAAACGTCTACACTTGGAGGCCCAACAACTGTCTACAAGAATAGAAGTGTGTAGACATCACCTTTCTTTTTACTTTTATGTTGAGTCTTCATCTTATATCTTTATGCACCAGTTAAGAGAGCATAGTTGTCATTCTAATTTCAATGTGCATTGTCCCAAAACTTGTTGATTGCTTCATAATTATGGTATTGCTTGTTCTTAAATTATTTGTATCTAGTCACCCTTATGAACTTTGAAGGTGTCCTATGCATTTATGTTTTGCTATTCCATGAAGGACAAGCTGAATACCACTCTTGATATGTTTTCTATATGTGAAACAAACAAACATCTTTCAAAGCATTATTTATGATCTTTTGTTTGTGTTGCCTTTCATGTTGCAACATAGTTGCTATGTCTTATTATTAGAAATATATCTTTCATGCTCATGTTTAGAGTACTTTGATCCCAGCTATCAATGCTTTGCAATACCTTGATCTAGATTGTGATGGTGCATGTCACCTCAAAAATTATTCTTTTTATCACTTACGTACTCGAGGACGAGTAGGAGTTAAGCTTGGGGATGCTTGATACGTTGCAAATGTATCTACAATTTTTGATGCTCCATGCTTGTTTTGTACCAACTATCTTATGTTTTTTCTAAACTTTGAGGCATTTTTATGCATTTTCTATAACTAACCTATTAACAAGTGCCATAGAGTGAGTTTCCCGTTTTCTGCTGTTTTTGGTTTCAGAAAAGCTAGTAAAGAAATATTCTCGGAATTGGACACAACAAAAGACAAAGTTCCTATTTTGCCCGACACAACACGGAGTCCGAAGGAGAGACGAAGAGGCACCATGAGGCAGCCACAACATACGGTGGTGTGGGCCCCTCGGGCATCCACCAACCTTGCCCCTTCGCCTATATATTCCCCTGAAGCAGAAACCCTAAGTACGAGATCAGAAATCCACGAAAAGTTCTGCAGCGCCGCCGCCACCGAAGACGAGATTCGGGGGACAAAAGTATTTGTTACGGTACCCTGCCGGGACGGGGAATTGCCCCGGAGTCATATCCATCGACTCCACCGCCATCTCCATCGTCGTTGCTAACTCCCATGATAAGGAGGGAGTAGTTCTCCACTGAGGCTAAGGGCTCTATCGGTAGCTATGTGTTAATCTCTCTCTCCATGATGTGATCTTATTGTGATCATGATCTTTGTAATCTAGTTGAATAAGTAGATGCTACTCAAGTGCTTTTATTACTGTAATCTCCGGAGACACCTTGTACCACGTGTGTGAAGGTGACAGTGTGCACACCGTGTGTGTCTCTTAGGCTAAAGGTTATAGAAATACTTATCATGAGTTATATTTTGAGTTGGATGTCTCTATGAAAGAGTGGTGTTTGTTGGAATCATCTAGCGCTCAAGGTGACAGTGAGGGGTTATCTAAATGGGGAATGCGGACTTTAAGGAGTGATTTTTCATCCCTACGCAATGGATTGGTGTTTGTTATCCAACCGGAATATAGTTTGGTGTAGCATAGTGCAGAAAATATATACATATGTGTTCAATTATGATATCATTGTTGAGAGTGACCACTAGTGGAAGTATGATCCCTAGGCCTTCTTTCTAAGCACTGAAACACCGTTTATAACTAATTCTACTACATGTTTGCTTGCTGCCATTTTTATTTCAGATTTCAATTACCACTTATAATCATTCCTATTACTTGTACTTCACTATCTCTTCGCCGAACTAGTGCACCTATACACCTGAAAAGTCTATTGGGTGTGTTGAGGACACAAGAGACTTCTTGTATGTTGATTGCAGGGTTGCTTGAGAGGGATGCCTTTGACCTATTCCTCCCTGGGTTCGATAAACGTTGGGTGATCCACTTAAGGAAAACTTGTTGTTGTTCTACAAACCTCTGCACTTGGAGGCCCAACACTGTCTACAAGAATAGAAGCATGCGTAGACATCAGGAGACCGAGCCTCCCGCATGGCGCTGCCGCCTCCCCTCGTATCTCCCTCATCGAACGCCAGGACCCGCCGCCACCTCCCTTCCCTCGCCGCGACGTTGCCCTGTCGCCTGACGGCGCCCCCTTCCACTCCGCGGTAGGTCAGCGAGCCCGTCTTCACCGTCCCGAGGCCACCCCTCATGCTCGGCGGTGCCGGCGCTCTGCTTCTGTCGCTTGCGCCACTGCCAGCGGAGCCCCTTCGCCGAACCCGCTGTGACCTCCGTCTACATCGCCGTTCCTGGCCGCGTGGCTCTGCTCCGCCATAGCCCCTTGAGCCTTGCAGACGTTTTCCCAAGCTCGCCTGCATGACCCTGTAGTAGGGTTCGCAGCATAGAAAACAAAAATTTTCCTACGATGGGAACAACTATGTACCAAGATCTATCTACTAGATACAAACAACGGGCGGATGTATATCCGTAGAGAACATACCCTTGAAGACCGACAAAGCTTAACGAGTCCAAACTCGTGGTTGATGTAGACGATCTCTTGCCGATCTCAAGATCGAGAGGAAGTCCTAGCGCCAAGAAAACAGCGAAGCATCCGCTTTCGCACACACGTTCGAGGCACCGAGCAACCTCCGCCTCCTCGCTCAGCGATGCATGAAGCACAACTCTTTCTTGCCGAATAGCCACTGGGAACATGTATCTCGCTAGTCCGAGACCATGGGGATAAATTCTAGAGGGGAGAGATCCTTCACGAGGAGGTGTGGTGTGAGAGGAGGAGAGGGCCTTTATAGGGAGAGGGGCACCCAAGGGGCATGGCGCCCAGCCATGGGGCTGCTCCCACCTCTTCCACATTCATGTGGGTGGAGCTCCCACCAAAATGAAAAGCCTCCACTCCCATTAAAAAGCCTCCACTCAAAAATCCACTCACATGCATTAAATTTCCACCAAATTTAATGCAAGCTCATTTAAATAAAACTCTTTTATTTATTTATTCAGAATTTTTTTAATTACTTTAATTAACAAACATTCACATAAAACCCCTTGCTAGTATTCAATTTCACATGCGTAACTGGCCAGCAATTTCAACCGAAACAGCTTTGGTGTCTAGTGAAATAAATTCCCGCTTTCCTTTTCTTTTCGCATGAAACTTTTGCTCCAATTGGATGTCGGTGTCTCTTAAGTGTGTCACCCTATGGTTCGCGAATAATGTGGACATGATCGAGACCCTCTCGATCAATAATCAAGCGGATCCGAGACCCATACTGACTCCCACACATCCAACGATGACTTTCTTGTGATCGTCGGAACCTTTTACGCTAGTATCTTAATCCCTTTGTTTCACGATATATTACATGTCCGAGATACGATCATCGGTATCTCCATACCTAGTTTGATCTCGTTACCGACATGCACTCTTTTCTCGTTCCCGTGATATAACATTCTAGTGATCAAATCACTTGCTTGCAAGCTAATCAATGTGATATCACCGAGGGGGCCCAGAGTATATCTATCCGTCATCGGGATGAACAAATTCCACTCTCGATCTATGGGCCTCAACATAACACTTTAGTAGTTCTGAATCCATCTTTATAATCACCCTGTTACGGTGTGACGTTTGATGTTATCAAGAAACTCTTCCGGTGTTAGTGATTGTCATGATCTCATGGTCTAAGGATTAGGATCACTTCGTAAGATGTTATAGCAATATCAACTCAATGACTTTGATCGTAATGCTATACTTCGGATGAATGTTCATCACACCATTACACTAATGTTGTGATCTCGTTATTAACATCCAATGTCCATGATCAGGAAACTTTGATCATCTTGTTAATCAACGAGCTAGTTTATGAGAGAGGCATAACTAGGAACTTCCTTTTTGTTTATTAAACACACATGTATTAACGTTTCTGTATTAATACAATTATAGCATGTAAAATAAACATTTATCATAAATAGGAATACGATAATAACCACTTTATTATTGCCTCTCGGGCATATTCCCTTCAGTCTCCCACTTGCACTAGAGACAATAATCTAGTTTGAAAACTTTGTGTATTGAACACCTATGGCTTTCTGGTGTTCCAAATACGCAATTGCAAGTGGTAAACATAATCTACGAATCTGACGCTTCAGGTCCGTGTGTATTTGCATGTCTTTGCGTCTCCACGCATCACTCATTCTCCAATGAGATGGCATTGTATAAATTTGGTCTTTTGGTGAGACCTTTAGTTCCTTGGGGTTAAAACACATCGATACTATTGTCATACAATATATCTTTAGTGTTAGCCCGTTGCGAACCACACCTTAGTTTTATAACAAACTACTTGACACAAATTCCCTCCTTTGCTGGTACTATAGCAGTCATATACTTAGCCTTTTGTTGTAGTATTCGTCACAATGTCTTAATTTTGGAACTCTTCCAAATACATCATGGAATCTCCTTTCCATTACATTGTTCCACCCATAGTTTAAATTGAGATAAACTTAATTTGTATCTTGTGACAAAACTAGTATCAATGTAACGCTTTACAATGAACTATTTGTAATTGTTTGTCACAAATATATTCTTAGTTCTTCCAAAAGATCATAAGAATATCCTCACTATCATCCAATGATCATTTTATGATTCATTCTGGTATATGCTCATAACACTTAGAGCATAGGACATATCTGGATGTGCACATATCATGGTATGATTGATCAAGACATTCTTGTGATTTTACTCATCAAGTGTCAAAGCACTTGAATCTTGTTTCACTTAACAAGTGTTGATACACTTGAATCTTGATTCAATTCCTTTCCATGCGACAAGAACCGTTTCTTGTTGATTCTATATTGAACTCCTTCAATATCTCATATATGTACGTTTGGCACAACCATATTGGCGTTACAGTCTATCCACTATAGACATTCATGCTAAATATTCGGGTTTTGCCTAAGTCTTTCATCGAAATGAAATTCTTAGCCTTTGTCAATAAAAGATACATCATTTCTAATCAACAAGATGTCCTTCACATAATGTATTAGAAATATGTCTCGGCTCCCACTTAATTTCTTGCAAATGCAAGCATCTTCATCGTCTCCGATGAAAACTCCTTTTCATCATGGTGAAGATTCCAACTCATGATGCTTACTTCAACCATTGAAGTTTGCATGCCCTTTTAGCATCCTTTGAATTTAACAAAACCCTTTGGACCGTGTCATGTACACGTCCTAGGTAACCATTCTATTAGAAGAACTTTGTTTTGTTTATTCATCTACCATATACCAAATTATATGTAGTGGTTGCTACTTTAATCCGTCCGGACTAAATATCGCTATGAAAGATCAAATCTTGTCATAGTCAACTCCTTGAACATTGTCATAAAATACTTTACGACATGTCGACTATTTCATAGATGTGAAACATCCATGTACATTTCTTTATAGATCCAAATCGACCGATAGGTTTTACACCTTTAGGAGGGTCTTCCAAGTTCAAAACTTGATTTCTCGTGTATGGAACTATCACGGATTTTATGGCTTCAAGCCATTTGGCGAGCAGGGCCCATCATCGCTTCTTTGCATATAGTCGGTTAATCATTGTCAAACAATGATGATTTACTCTCAAATCTTAGTATTTGATTGTTTATCCGACCGACTTGGTTCAATAAGAACTTAGATCTCCGTGACCACAACCTTTGAGGCACATAAGCTATGAGCATTATGGCAGCCTCCAGAACCATTTCCGGCGCTGCGCAACTCAGCACATTTAGCTAAGGTTCGTTAACCTTATCAAAGTTCTATTTTCCTCCCACTTAACATTTATGAAAAATTCCTTCTTCAAGAAACTTTACATTTCAAGCGACACTCCCTTTTGTCCTCGGTGTTATGGAGGAATAACCAATTGTTATTCGAAATAACCTACAAAGACATGCTCATCCGACTTTGGTTGTAAACATCTTACTTATGTTTAGTATACCAAAATTTAAGAAATGACGACTTGGGTTTTACCCCAAACCATAACTTCCATAGTGTCATTTCAACGGATCTAGATGGAGCTCTTTTCAGTGTAAAAGCGGTAGTCTCTAAAGCTTTAATCTTTTAAAACATAATGGCAGTTTTATAAATAACACCTTTGATCCAACCATGTCTCACAAGGTTTCATTACAAATCTCAAACACTCCATACTCCTATGGTGTTTCGGGAGATGTAAATCTAGGTGTTTTGCTAAACTTGCAACTCAAATAAATCCCTTTATGATAAAATCATAATTCATTTATTTTCTTGTTACACTTGTAACTCAAATAAATCCCTTTATGATCAAATCATAATTCATTTATTTTTCTTGTTACAATGATTTTCCACTTCATCTTGAAAGTCTTTGAAATATTTTTAAATATTTCATACTTCTTTCTCATTAAGTGAACATTCACTCAAAATTCCGGAGAAAGCATATGAAGTTGAAACCCATCGCTTACGACTACACATAATGGACTACATACATCGATATGTATAAATTCCAATAATTTAGTCGTTCGTTCTTCTTTGGCCTTTGAACGAAGTTTTAATTATCACGTGGAAAGTCTCACAAGCGTCACTTGATCAAATCAAAGACTCCAAAAATCCATGAATATGGAGATTCTTCATGTTTTCTTTCCAATATAATTTAAACAGCGATGTCACTTCATAAGTGATCTTTCAATCATTTGTCTTGCGACATTTTAGCATTAGGTTTTATGGATGTGATTTATTCAACTAGATTTGTAAATCATCCATCTTATATGGAATACGGTAATTATTTGAACAACCTTTGTTCTCATAATACCTGATTCAAATAACAATTATTAAAACAAATCTTGAAGTCAAGCCTTGATGTCAACGAGAAATACAAACAACGGTTTGTTTGTTTTTGATGAACATCATCACATATTCTCTTGCTAGTTACTTAGGCCATTGTGGTTCATGAATTGCATCGTTCCGTATGAAATTTCATACCAACCAATTCGGTATCCAATACCCAAGAACCACATTGTTTAACAAGCAAAGAATACAACCATAACATGTATATCATATATATACCTAAATTGGATATTTCCAATCTTTTCTTTTACGCCAAATATATTTTATAGATTCTCTTTCAGCATTTCCTTTTCCTTTTTAAAAGAATTTATCAACATCAAAAGTGGTGCCATATACATGACACATAGTCCAAAGCGTGTATATTCAAATAATAATACCTTTGGACTTGCACTTTGAAGTAGATCACCATCATCA
The DNA here is from genome assembly GCA_030063025.1 of Avena longiglumis. Lineage (NCBI taxonomy): Eukaryota > Viridiplantae > Streptophyta > Magnoliopsida > Poales > Poaceae > Avena > Avena longiglumis. The sequence goes on from CP125977.1 coordinate 504,736,955, forward strand.
AAATGATCGGTATTCTTTAAAAATCCATTCTTTAGTAATCTTTTAGTGTAGTAAACACTTTACATACATCTTCTATTCACCCTTATCATGACGACTTTCATGATCAAGCTCTTAGCTTATAAAGGCGAATCGTGAGTATAACATTACTTTCCAAAACCCTTTTGGATGATTAGGATGTCTAGCATCTCCAACCTTCGTAAATTCTCATCCAATATGAGAACATATATTATACTCTATCATATTGCAACAAACATTGTTTCAGATATCGTTATATACGCCACACATGATGGTTTACGAAACAATTCTTTCAGCTCCTAGATAAACTTGATATTAAAACAATCAAGAATCGTGGAGGCAAACATGATACTTAAGATACTAACACTGGAATTGTTACTCTCGATTTAATACTAATTATTAAATTTCACGGAGTAAATAGAGTTTGCTAAAGGTTTGCAATAGGACTTTAAACTTTGATTGACACTCAACACAATACGATACCAGTTAAGTAAAGTATATATCCAGAATTCTATAGTTCTATTATCTCAATTACAACTATGCATATGGTGGTGAACGAATGCCAATGACTACAACAAATTATGCAAATTCACTTTGATTTAATTTATGATAAATTGAGTTCTACTAATCCAAATTAGAAATGAACTCCCACTCAAAAGCGACATCCCTCGTGCCTTTTTGGTGATTACATGAACCAAATCCACTACACCAAGTCCGATCATCACGTGAGTCGGTGTAGCTTCAAAGCGAGCATCAAATGGGCATCATATCTACTATATGACTCATGCTTAACCTTTCGGTCCGTGTTCCGAGGCCATGTCTGTACATGCTAGGCTCGCCAGTAAGAACCCTAGTATTGGCGTGTGTGGCTGTCTTACACCCGAAATATGGTCGTGGATCCAAAAACACCCGATCATCACGTGATGTCTTGGAGCGACGAGAACATAATCGGTGCATACTAAAGGAAGAACACATTCTTATCTTGATATTGAAATGAGGGATCATCTTATTATGCTAATAAAACGCCAAACAAGCAATATAAGATGCTATCAAACATCACATGTTTATTAGTGGAATGATATGGTTACCGCATATGATCTCTATCATGTGCACCGTGGTATGATCACTATCATACCTATATGTGTAAGTCCAAGGTCTATGGAGATTACACGTTATGTGTGTTGTAAGAGTATCATCTCATACTTCTACTTACAACATCACCATATCATATCACTAGCCCAGCAACAATCTAAACTAGATGCCTCTAATTTATCCATTGCAAATTTTACGTGGCTTAGGGCTTTCGTAGATAGAACCATTCTTACCTACGAACATGAACCACAACGAGGATAACCAAATTTTTGACAACTCGTTGCAAATTAGATATTGACTATAGTAGGAGAGACAGACACCCGCTAGCCACTTATGCAAAACTAGTTGCATGTCAAGCGTGGAACAGGTCTCATGTGCGAGGACATGTAAAGTTTGTCCGGGCCGCTTCATCCCACTATGCCACCAATATCCAAAGTACAACTAAGAAGCAATAAAATGATCATCATCGCCCACATACTCATATGTGTACTACCCGTGCAAAGTATCTACGCATAGATCCGGCTCGATACCCTTTGTAGGGTTCGCGACATAGAAAACAAAAATTTTCCTCGATGGGAACAACTATGTACCAAGATCTATCTACTAGATACAAACAGCGAGCGGATGTATATCCGTAGAGAACATACCCTTGAAGACCGACAAAGCTTAACGAGTCCAAACTCGTGGTTGATGTAGACGATCTCTTGCCGATCTCAAGATCGAGAGGAAGTCCTAAGCGCCAAAAACAGCGCATCCGTGCTCGCACACACGTTCGAGGCACCGAGCAACCTCCGCCTCCTCGCTCAGCGATGCAGCGGAAGCACAACTCTTTCTTGCCGAATAGCCACGGGAACATGTATCTCGCTAGTCCGAGACCATGGGGATAAATTCTAGAGGGGAGAGATCCTTCACGAGGAGGTGTGGTGTGAGAGGAGGAGGGGGGCCTTTATAGGGAGAGGGGGCACCCAAGGGGCATGGCGCCCAGCCATGGGGCTGCCCCACCTCTTCCACATTCATGGGTGGAGCTCCCACTCAAAATGAAAAGCCTCCACTCAAAATCCACTCACATGCATTAAATTTCCACCAAATTTAATGCAAGCTCTCATTAAATAAAACTCTTTTATTTATTTATTCAGAATTTTGTTAATTACTTTAATTAACAAACATTCACATAAAACCCTTGCTAGTATTCCATTTCACATGCAGAACCAGTTTCAGCAATTTCAGCAAAAGCAGTTGGTGTCTAGTGAAATAAATTCCCGCGCTTTCCTTTTCTTTTCGGCATGAAAATTTTGCTCCAATTGGATGTCGGTGTCTCTTAAGTGTGTCACCCTACGGTTCGCGAATAATGTGGACATGATCGAGACCCCTCTCAGATCAATAATCAGAAGCGGGATCTGGAGACCCATACTGACTCCCACACATTCAACGATGACTTTCTTGTGATCGTCGGAACCTTTTACGCTAGTATCTTAATCCCTTTGTTTCACGATATATTACATGTCCGAGATACGATCATCGGTATCTCCATACCTAGTTTGATCTCGTTCAGGCATGCACTCTTTTCTCGTTCGTGATATAACATTCTAGTGATCAAATCACTTGCTTGCAAGCTAATCAATGTGATATCACCGAGAGGGCCCAGTATATCTATCCGTCATCGGGATGAACAAATTCCACTCTCGATCCATGGGCCTCAACATAACACTTTAGTAGTTACGAATCCATCTTTATAATCACCTATTACGGTGTGACGTTTGATGTTATCAAGAAACTCTTAGGTGTTAGCGATTGACATGATCTCATGGTCTAAGGATTAGGATCACTTCGTAAGATGTTATAGCAATATAAACTCAATGACTTTGATCGTAATGCTATACTTCGGATGAATGTTCATCACACCATTACACTAATGTTGTGATCCCGTTATTAACAACATCCAATGTCCATGATCAGGAAACTTTGATCATCTTGTTAATCAACGAGCTAGTTTATGAGAGAGGCATAACTAGGAACTTCCTTTTTGTTTATTAAACACACATGTATTAACGTTTCCGTATTAATACAATTATAGCATGTAAAATAAACATTTATCATAAATAGGAATACGATAATAACCACTTTATTATTGCCTCTCGGGCATATTCCCTTCACCTGTCTGCCCGACCTGCGCCCCATGTCACATCTCTTCTTCCGCCTGCAGGGCACGCCCTCTTCTCTGCCCCTTAGCAACACTGCGGTCGCCGTGCCTCGCATCGTCGGAGCCTCCGTTGCACATGTACTCTCTCTCGCGAGCGTGCATTTTTTCGGTCGCTCTGTTGTCTGAGTATCCTTGACAAGTTCCTCTGTCCGTGTTGGCTTATCAACATGCTTGTGTGTTTGTGCCTTTATTCGGCTACCGACGCCAATTTGCATGTGCACTATATTTAATCAGGACTCTAATTGACAAGTTCATCTACAACATGTTCCATCGACAACTGCATTGTTTGGACTCTGTTTCATGCCAAGCTCTTCATCTATGGTGTCGTGATCTCTTTCACTGAAGCCAAATTATCTTGTCGCTAATTCTCTCGGAAGTCGGCACGTGGAAACAAACCGAAGAACCATACCAAAGGTGATGCCACTCGAAGTCTCCAATATTGAAACCGGAGGCGATGATGCCGGATCGACAAGTTCTGCTTCCCGGTGTCTGAAGACCCGAACCCCACGGAACCCCGAGCTCTAAGATCGTCGTTCTGACATGTGTGCCCCTTTTCTGAGCCGCTATTTTTTATAAATGCTATATATATCTTGTTGCATATAAATTGTTCATGACCACATACATATTCATTTGTTTGGGGTAATTTTGTTGACTCATCTAATAATTAAATATGGAGACCATATGCGGGATTTTCTAGTCTTATATTGGCTCTATTTAAATTTGTGTAGCGAACCGATGTTATATTTTGCCTTGATAATACAACATTTAAATTGCGGGGTATCTAAACAACATGTACCAACTCATTAATCGTCGGGACCCCGGTTCCGCCTAATATTTCCTAATCGCATCGATTCTTTGCCATGTCATGCATCATACATGCATCATGCCCGATCTTCTGTCGTCGTATTAAATAGTGCATCCCTTGTTTCTTCTAGTGATTTATTTATTCACGGATTAGGCTGATGAGTTGATGCGAGTGTTGACCCGTTTTTCGGATGAACCTTCAACAATGTTTCCAGGCAAGCATTTGTAGGGTTTCGTAGCATGGAAAACAAAAAAAATCTACCGCATACAAACAAACAAGCCAAGATCTATCTACTAGATTGTAGCAACGAGTCGATGGAATAACTCACCCTCGAAGATTCCAAAGTGTTTAATGAGAGCGGATTCTCGTGGGTGATGTAGTCGTACTCTTTCCGATCTCAAGATTGCGTAGACGATCCTTTTTGCTGCATTCAATGGCGCTTCATGATCGGTCACACGTTCGGTACTCGACGAAGACCTTCCTCTCCCTTGTTCTAGTAGGCAGCGGAGGTTGTAGCACTCTCCTCGTGATTCCGGCAGCACAACGGCGTGGTACTGGAAGTAGAGGGGAGATCTCGCAGGGCTTCGCCTTAAGCCGGAACGAGTATGGTGGACTATGAGAGAGAGCCTCGGTGATATAGGGTTTAGACGCACCAATGAGGGGGCAAGGCCGGCGGCTAGGGTTTGCCCTAGGTGGCGGCGAGTTTCCCTAGGCGGCGGCGGCTATGGTGGGCGGCGGCGGCTATGGTGGGTGGCGGCTAGGGTTAGGGTTTAGAGGTGGAGGTGTTGTGTACTTGGAGGGGCAGCCCTGCCCCTCCTTATATAGGTGGAGGGGGCGCGCCAGGGGAAGGGAGTCCCTCCCCAACTCGGTTTCCCAAGTGGGCTGGCAGTGGAGGGGAGGAACTCCTCCCCAAGTAGGTTTCCTACCTTCCCTCCACCTCCCAAAATAGCCGTTTGACTTTTCAAATTGGCGTTTGACTTTTCAAACTAGGATTTGATTTATCCCTTTATTTTGTTCAGCGATGACACCTAGTACATGATGCAATCATTCCAACTTGTTATGAAACATTCATGTACCCTTCCCCTCCGGAGTGCTGGACATTCCGGAACCTTCTAGAACATTCCCGATGAAAACACCGGAACCATTCCCCAACCCCGAAACAGGATTTTCCTTATATGAATCTTATTCTCCGGACCATTCCGGATCTCCTCGTGATATCCCGGATCCCATCCGAGACTCCGAACAACATTCAGTCTCTTACTCATCATTCCATCGCTACTCAAACAACGTCGAATCCTTAAGTGTGTCTCCCTACGGTTCGTGAATTATGCGGACATGATCGAGACACTTCTCCGAACAATAACTAATAGAGGAATCTGGAAATTCATATGGCTCTCACATATTTCTACGATTACTTTGCGATCGAATGAACCACTTACATACGATACCAATTTCCCTTTGTCTCAAGATAGTTTACTTATCCGAGGTTATGATCGTCGGTATCTCTGCATACCTAGTTCAACCTCGTTACTGATAAGTACTCTTTTCTCGTTCCCGTGATATGTGATCCCTTGTGAGCCAGTCACATGCTTGCAAGATAATTAGATGACATTTCACCGAGAGGGCCCAGAGTATATCTATCCGTCATATGGATGGACAAATCCCACTCTTGATCCATGTGTCTCAACCAATACTTTCAGAACACTCAATGCCACCTTTATAGCCACCCAGTTACGGTGTGGTGTTTGATGTCATCAAAGCATCCTTCCGGTGAAGGTGATATGCATGATCTCATGGTCGAAGGAATTAGGTTACTATGTATCAGAAAGCATATAGCAATTGAACTATTAAAATGACTTGATCTTTATGCTACGCTTATCTATAGGAGTATGTCCACCTTATCATTCTCCTAACGATATGATCTTGTCGTTAATAACATCTCAATGAACCACAATCATTTATTAACCAACAAGCTAGTATAATGAAGAGGCTTTACTAGGGACTTCAATTTAAGTTTACAAATCACACAAGCATTAATGTTTCCTTGTTAATACTATTATAGCATGAATGTAAACATTTATCATAAACACAAAGATATAATAATAACTACATTTATTATTGCCTCTAGGGCATATCTCCAACAGCATTCTCCCTCTTTCTACCTATTTTACATTTAAAGTCTTTACTTCCTCTTGTTGATCTATTGCTATCTGTGTTGCAATGCTTTAGATTTTTTACCTCTTTATATATCCATGTAGCCTTTATATTGCCTTGGACACCTCCTATTACCTGTGTTTTGGTAGACACTCGTACTTGTGAGTCATAGTTGCTTGCTTAGGTGCTGCTTCACGTCGTCGATGTTCCACTTATGTTGGGGGTTGGCATATTCATAAGATGGAGATGATCGTGGTTTTAATTACAACTGGTTAATTAAATATTAAAATGGTTATAATTAATGAAGAGGCATCGGTGGATAATAGTTGAGATTTGGTCATTAACTGCCCACTTATGTCCACCTAAGACCCGAGTTCCTAACACGTGTTCCCAGACTGAGCGCGCTAACCACATGTGGGGTGTATGGGCACTCCTATCGGCTTAGTACCTGATTTCAAAGTACTGTATTTTGGGATACAAACTATTTTGAAGTTTTCATTCCACGTTATGCCATGTTATGACATGTTTATTACATGTTGCTCGGTGAGTGTTTATTACTATTGCGTATGCATGTCACTCTGTCACGAGAATATATTGTCCATGACCTCTGCTCGCGTGACAAGGGTACACAACCGTAGGGTCCGTACTAGGAGGATTAGCTATACCTCATACGAGTAGCTCTTTAGGGTGGCCCTCAAGTACTTGCTTTGGGTCTGAGAAAGTGTCATGTCCTAGGCCGCATCATCATACCGATGGGTGTATGTTAATTTATCTGGCAAAAATGGTTGAAGTGCGTGTGAAAACTTTGGTGCACCCCTGCAAGGTTAAATCTTTTTGAAAAGCCGTGTCCACGGTTATGGACGACTTGGAGCACAGTGCATAATATGACTATTAAGTTGGATAACCACCATGGAAAGAATGAATAAAATTTCCAATGTGTGGGCTTTCTCAGCATGACTTCATCGTTTGGTCTCGAGGAGGAAATACCAGGATGGGTATGATTGGTGGTAGTATAATCTTGGTTTCAAATAGGTCTTTCTCATCTCTCTCTGATAGCCCTCAGTTGTATCTGAAGGGAATATGCCCGAGAGGCAATAGTAAAGTGGTTATTATCGTATTCCTTATTTATGATAAATGTTTATTTTGCATGCTATAATTGTATTAATACGGAAACGTTAATACATGTGTGTTTAATAAACAAAAAGGAAGTTCCTAGTTATGCCTCTCTTATAAACTAGCTCGTTGATTAACAAGATGATCAAAGTTTCCTGATCATGGACATTGGATATTGTTAATAACAAAGTCACAACATTAGTGTAATGATGTGAGGAACATTCATCCAAAGTATAGCATTACAATAAAAGTCATTGAGTTTATATTGCTATAACAACTTACGAAGTGATCGTAATCCTTAGACCATGAGATCATATCAATCACTAACACCGGAAGAGTTTCTCGATGACATTAAACGTCGCACCGTAACTGGGTGATTATAAAGATGGCTTCATTACTACTAAAGTGTTATGTTGAGGTTCATGGATAGAGAGTGTAATTTGTTCATCCCGATGACGGATAGATATACTCTGGGCCCTCTCGATGATATCACATTGATTAGCTTGCAAGCAATTGATTTGATCACTAGAATGTTATATCACGGGAACAAGAAAAGAGTGCATGTCGGTAACGAGATCAAACTAGGTATGGAGATACCAATGATCAAATCTCGAACATGTAATATATAGTGAAACAAAGGGATTAAGATACTAGCGTAAAAGGTTCACACGATCACAGAAGTCATCGTTGAATGTGTGGGAGTCGATCGGATCTCCGTCCATTGGCGATTATTGATCGGAGAGGGGTCTCGATCATGTCTGCATTATTCGCGAACTATTGGGTGACACACTTAAGGGATACTGACACCATTCGGAGCAAATGATATGTCAGAAAAAGAAAAGGAAAGCGCAGGAATTTATTTCACTAGACACTGAAACTGTTTCGGTTGAAATTGCTGAAACTGGTTCTGCATGTGAATTTGAATACTAGCAAGGGGTTTTATGTGAATGTTTGTTAATTAAAGTAATTAAAAAAATTCTGAATAAATAAATAAAATATTTTTATTTAAATGAGAGCTTGCATTACATTTGGTGGAAATTTAATGCATGTGAGTGGATTTTTGAGTGGAGGCTCTTTTATGGGAGTGGCGGCTTTTCATTTTGAGTGGGAGATCCACCCACATGAATGTGGAAGAGGTGGGGGCAGCCACCATGGCTGGCGCCATGGCCCTTGGGGTGCCCCCCTCTCCCTATAAAAGGCCCCCCTCTCATCCTCTCAAAGCACACCTCCCCGCGAAGGATCTCTCTCCCCCTTTAGAATTTCCCCATGGTCTCGGATCACCGAGATACATGTTCCCGGTGGCTTTTTCTGAAAGGATTTGTTGCTTCCGTTGCTTCGCTGGAGCGAGGGTGCGGAGGTTGTTGGGGCACCCGTACGTGTGTGCGATCACGGATGCACCACTGCTTTGCGGTGCTGGACTTGATGGCGCTGGAAGGCTGGACCAGATGGACTTCATCACGATCTTGAGATCGGCAAGCGTTCGTCTACATCATCCACGAGTACAACCTCGTTAACGCTATTCGGTCTTTGAGGTTATGTATTATTTTGATGTATATCCACCCGTTGCTTGTATCTACTAGATAGATTTTGGTACTTAGATGTTCCCATCGTAGGATTTTTTTTGTTTTCTATGCTGCAAACCCAACAGTGGTCTCAGAGCCGGGTCTATGCGTAGATACTTTGCACAGGTAGTACACATATGAGTATGTGTGCGATGATGATCATTTTATTGCTTCTTAGTTGTACTTTGGATATTGGTGGCATAGTGGAATGAAGCGGCCCGGACAAACTTTACATGTCCTCGCACATGAGACTTGTTCCACGCTTGACATGCAACTAGTTTTGCATAAGTGGCTAGGGGTGTCTATCTCTCCTACTATAGTCAATATCTAATTTGCAACGATTTATCAACAATTTGATTATCCTCATTGTGGTTCATGTTCGTAGGTAAGAACGGTTCTATCTTTGAAAGCCCTAAGACACGTAAAACTTGCAATGGATAAATTAGAGGCGTCTAGTTTAGATTGTTGCTGGGCTAGTGTTATGATATAGTGATGTTGTAAGTAGAAGTATGAGATGATACTCTTACAACGTACATAACGTGTAAGTTCCATAGACCTTGGCCTTACACATAAAGGTATGATAGTGATCATACCACGGTGCACATGATAGAGATCATATGCAGGAACCATATCATTTCACTAATAAACATGTGATGTTTGATAGCATCTTATATTGCTTATTTGGCGTTTTATTAGCATAGTAAGATGATCCCTCATTTAGATATCAGGATAAAAAATGTGTTCTTCCTTAAGTATGCACCGACAATGTTTCGTCGCTTCAAGACATCACATGATGATCGGGTGTACTTGAATCCACGGGCATACCTCGGGTGTAAGACAGTTACACACGCGAATACTAAGGTTCTTACTTGGCGAGAATATCATGTACAGACATGGCCTCGGAACACAGACCGAAAGGTTAAGCATGAGTCATATGTTTTGATATGATGACCATATGGATGCTCGCCTTTGAAGCTATACTGACTCACGTGATGATCGGACTTGGTGTAGTGGATTTGGTTCATGTAATCACCAAAAAGACACGAGGGATGTCTTTTTTGAGTGGGAGTTCATTTCTAATTTGGATTAGTAGAACTCAATTTATCATAAATTAAATCAAAGTAAATTTGCATAATTTGTTGTAGTCATTGGCATTCGTTCACCACCTTATGCATAGTTGTAATTGAGATAATAGAACTATAGAATTCTGGATATTTACTTTACGAACTGGTATCGTATTGTGTTGAGTGTCAATCTAAAGTTTAAAGTCCTATTGCAAACTTTAAGCAAACTCTTTTTACTCCGTTAAATTTAATAATTGGTATTAAATCGAGAGTAACAATTCCAGTGTTAGTATCTTAAGTATCATGTTTGCCTCCATGATTCTTGATTGTTTTAATATCAAGTTTATCTAGGAGCTGAAAGAATTGTTTCATAAACCATCATGTGTAGCAGATATAACGATATATGAAACAATGTTTTGGTTGCAATATGATAGAGTATAATATATGTTCTCATATTGGATGAGAATTTGCGAAGGTTGGAGATGCTAGACATCCTAATCATCCAAAAGGGTTTTGGAAAGTAACGTTATACTCATGATTCTCCTTTATAAGTTACATTAGCTTAATCATGAAAGTCGTCATGATAAGGATGAATAGAAGATGTATGTAAAGTGTTTACTACACTAAAAGATTACTAAAAAAATTGGATTTTGAAAGAATGTCGATCATTTTGATGATGGTGATCTACTTCAAAGTGCAGGTCCAAAGGTATTATTATTTGAATATACATGCTTTGGACTATGTGTCATGTATATGGCGCCACTGTTGATGTTGATAGATTCTTTTAAAAGGAAAATGAAATGCTGAAAGAGAATCTATAAAATATATTTGGCAGAAAAGAAAATATTGAAAATATCCAATTTAGGTATATGGATGATATACATGTTACGGTTGTATTCTTTGCTTGTTAAACAATGTGGTTCTTGGGTATTGGATACCGAATTGGTTGGTATGAAATTTCATACAGAACGAGGCAATTCATGAACCACAATGGCCTAAGTAACTAGCAAGAGAATATGTGATGATGTTCATCGAAAACAAACAAACCGTTATTTGTATTTCTCATTGACATCAAAGCTTGACTTCAAGATTTGTTTTAATAATAGATATTCAAATTAGGTATTATGAGAACAAAGGTTGTTCAAATAATTACCGTATTCCATATAAGATGGATGATTTACAAATCTAGTTGGAGAAATCACATCCATAAAACCTAATGCTAAAATGTCTCTAGACAAATGATTGAAAGATCACTTACGAAGTGACATCGCCGTTTAAATTATATTGGAAATAAAACATGAAGAAACTCCATTTTCATGGATTTTTGGAGTCTTTGATTTGATCAAGTGACGCTTGTGAGACTTTCCTAGGGATAATTAAAACTTCGTTCAAAGGCCAAAGAAGAATAGACGACTAAAATATTGGAATTTATACATATCGATGTATGTAGTCCATTATGTGTAGTCGTAAGCGATGGGTTTCAACGTCATATACTTTCTCTGGAAATTTGAGTGAATATTCACTTAATGAGAAAGAAGTATGAAATATTTGAAAATGTTTCAAAGACTTTCAAGATGAAGTGAAAAATCATTGTAACAAGAAAATAAAATGGTTTATGATTTTATCATAAGGGATTTATTTGAGTTACAAGTGTAACAAGAAAAATAAATGAATTACGATTTATCATAAAGGGATTTATTTGAGTTACAAGTTTAGCAAAACACCTAGATTTACATCTCCCGAAACACCATAGGAGTATAGAGTGTTTGAGATTTGTAATGAAACCTTGTTTGACATGGTTAGATCAAAGGTGCTATTTATAAAACTGCCATTATGTTTTAAAAGATTAAAGCTTTAGAGACTACCGCTTTTACACGAGCTCCATCTTGATCCGTTGAAATGACACCATATGAGTTATGGTTTGGCGTAAAACCCAAGTTGTCCTTTCTTAAATTTTGGTATGCTAAACATAAGTAAGATGTTTACAACCGAAGTCGGATGAGCATGTCTTTGTAGGTTATTTCGAATAATAATTGGGTATTCCTCCATAACACCGAGGACAAAAGGGTTTGTCGCTTGAAATGTGAAGTTTCTTAAAAAAGGAATTTTTCGCAGAAGTTAAGTGGGAGGACAATAGAACTTTGATAAGGTTAACAAATCTTAGCTAAACATGCTGAGTTGCGCAGCGCCGGAAATGGTTCCGGAGGATGCCATAATGCTCATAGATTATGTGCCTCAAATGTTGTGGTCACGGAAATCTAAGTTCCTATTGAACCAAGTAGGTCGGTTAAACAATGAAATGATAAGATTTGAGATTAAATCATTATTGTTTGACAATGATGAACCGACTACATGCAAAGAAGCATTGATGGGCCCTGACTCCGTCAAATGGCTTGAAGCCATAAAATCCATGATAGTTCCATCACGAGAAATCAAGTTTTGAACTTGGAAGACCCTCCAGAAAGGTGTAAAAACCTATCGGTCGTATTTGGATCTATAAAGAAACAGACATGGATGTTTCACATCTATGAAATAGTCGACATGTCGTAAAGTATTTTACGACAATGTTCAAGGAGTTGACTATGACAAGATTAGATCTTTCATAGCGATATTTAGTCTCGACGGATTAAAGTAGCAACCACTACATATAATTTGGTATATGATAGATGAATAAACAAAACAAAGTTCTTCTAATAGAATGGCTGTAGGGTTCGCAGCATAGAAAACAAAAAAATTCCTACGATGGGAACTATGTACCAAGATCTATCTACTAGATACAAACAACGGACGGATGTATATCCGTAGATAACATATCCTTGAAGACGGACAAAGCTTAACGAGTTCAACTCGTGGTTGATGTAGACGATATCTTGCCGATCTCAAGATCGAGAGGAAGTCCTAGCGCCGCAAAGCAGCAGCGCATCCGTGCTCGCACACACGTACAAGACATCGGGCAACCTCCGCCTCCTCGCTCCAGCGATGCAGCGGAAGCACAACCCTTTCTTGCTGAATAGCCACCGGGAACATGTATCTCGCTAGTCCGAGACCATGGGGGATAAATTCTAGAGGGGAGAGAGATCCTTCACGAGGAGGTGTGAGAGACAAGTGATGAGGGGGGCTCCTTTTATAGGAGGAGGGGGGAACCCCAAGGGGGTGTCCGGCACATGGGGCTGCCCCTTGCCCTCCCCTCTTCATGTGGGTGGACACTCCACTCACAAAATTCCTTTAAATTCCCTCCACTCAAAAGTCCACTCAAATTCCCATTAAATTTCCACCAAATTTAATGCAAACTCTCATTAAATAAAATTCTTTTATTTTTATTCAGAATTTTGCCAATTACTTTAATGACAAACATTCACAAATAAACCCTTGCTAGAATTCCAATTCACATGCATAACTACTTTATGCAATTTCACCCAAAAACCTGTTTCGGTATCTAGTGAAATAAATTCCTACGCTTGTTTACTCTTTCGGCATGAAACATTTGCTCCAAATGGATGCCAGTGTCCCTTAAGTGTGTCACCCTACGGTTCGCGAATAATGCGGACATGATCGAGACCCTTCTCCAATCAATAATCAGTAGCGGGACCTGGAGATCCATACTGACTCCCACACATTCAACGAACTTTTCCTGTGATCGTCGGAAACTTTTACGCTTGTATCTTAATCCCTTTGTTTCACGATATATTACATGTCCGAGATTCGATCATAGGTATCTCCATACCTAGTTTGATCTCGTTACTGACATGCACTCTTTTCTCGTTCCCGTGATATAACATTCTAGTGATCAAATCACTTGCTTGCAAGCTAACCAATGTGATATCACCGAGAGGGCCCAGAGCATATCTATCCGTCATCGGGATGAACAAATTCCACTCTTGATCCATGATTCTCAACATAACACGTTAGTAGCTTTGAAGCCATCTTTATAATCACCCAGTTACGGAGTGACGTTTGATGTCAACAAGAAACTCTTCCAGTGTTAGTGATTGGCATGATCTCATGGTTTAAGGATTAGGACTACTTCGTAGTTTGTTTATGGCAATATAAACTCAATGAATTTGATCGTAATGCTATACTTCGGATGAATGTTCATCACACCATTACACTAATGTTGTGATCTCGTTATTAACAATATCCAATGTCTATGATCAGGAAACCGTGATCATCTTGTTAATCAACGAACTAGTTTATGAGAGAGGCATAACTAGGAACTTTCTGTTTGTTTATTAAACACACATGTACTGACATTTCCGTATTAATACAATTATAGCATGCAAAATAAACATCTATCATATACTTGGAATACACATAATAAACATTTTATTATTGCCTCTCAGGGCATATTCCCTTCAGTCTCCCACTTGCACAAGAGACAATAATCTAGTTACATAGTGATGTATCTAACACCCATGGAGTTCTGGTGTAGATCATGTTTTGCTCTAGGGAGAGTTTTAGTCAACGGATCTGCTACATTGAGATCCGTATGTACTTTACAAATCTTTATATCTCCATCCTTGACATGTTCGCGGATGGAGTGAAACCGGCGCTTAATATGCTTGGAATGCTTGTGAGACCTTGGCTCTTTGGCATTGGCAATGGCACCATTGTTGTCACAATAGATCACCATTGGGTCCAACGCGTTTGCAACCACACCTAGTTCGGATATGAACTCCTTCATCCAAACTGCTTCCTGAGCCGCTTCTGAAGCAGCAACATATTCGGCCTCCGTTGTTGATCCCGCCACCACAGGTTGTTTGGAGCTCCTCCAACTAACCGCTCCGCCATTCATGAGAAATACGTATCCGGATTGAGACTTAGAGTCATCCGGATCGGTGTCAAAGCTAACGTCGACATAACACTTAGCGACGAGCTCTTCTTCACCTCCGTATACAAGAAACATATCCTTAGTTCTTCACAAGTACTTAAGGATATTCTTGACCGCTTTCGATGTTACGAACACGGATCCGATTGGTACCTACTAGTCAAACTAATAGCATGTGCCACATCCGGTCTTGTACATAGCATGGCGTACATTATAGAGCCTATGGTGAAGCATAGGGACCTTGTCTATTATCTCTCTTTCTTCCACGAGCGGACTTTGAGTCTTACTCAATGTCGTGCCTTGTGTCATAGGTAAGAACCCCTTCTTACTATCTTCCATTTTAAACTTCTTTAAAATCTTATCAAGGTATGTACTTTGCGATAGCCCTATTAGGCGCCTAGATCTATCTCTATAGATCTTTATGCCTAATATGTATGACGCTTCACCTAGGTCCTTCATTGAAAATTTGCTGTTTAGATAACTTTTAACACCGTTTAAAAGATCTATATCATTTCCGATCAATAATATGTCATCCACATATAATATCAGAAATGCCACATTGCTCCCACTCACTTTATTGTAAATACAAGCTTATCCATAAGTTTGGACAAATCCAAACTCTTTGATCACCTCATCAAAGCGGAGATTCCAACTTTGTGATGCTTGCTTCAATCCATAGATGGATCGCTGAAGCTTGCACACCTTGTTAGCATCCTTAGGATCGACAAAACCCTTTGGTTGTATCATATACAACTCTTCTTCAATATTACCATTGAGAAACGCGGTTTTGACATCCATCTGCCATATCTCATAATCAAAATATGCAGCAATTGCTAACATAATCCTAACTGACTTTAGCATTGCTAACGGAGAGAATGTCTCATCGTAGTCAAGTCCTTGAATTTGTCGAAACCCCTTTGCGACAAGTCGAGCTTTATAGACGGTCACATTACCATCAGCATCAGTTTTCCTTTTGAAAATCCATTTGTTCTCCACGGCCTTTCGGTCGTGAGGTAATTCCACCAAGTTCCAAACTTGATTTTCATACATGGATTCCATCTCGGATTTCATGGCTTCTAACCATTTGTTGGAATCCGGGCTCATCATCGCTTGTTCATACGTCGCAGGGTCATCATTTTCATCAACCATGAAATTCATGACATGATTTCCGTACAGCTCGGGAGCTGCACGCGTCCTGCTTGACCTGCGAGGTTCGGTAGTACTCTCTTTCGGAGTTTCATGACCATTATCATTAGTTCGCTCTTCAACAGGTGAAGACAACTCCGGAACAACTTCCGGCGCTGCGCTACTCGCCATACTTTGAAGAGAAGGTTCAATAACCTCTTCGAGTTCTACCTTCCGACTACTCACACCTTTCGCGAGAAACTCTTTCTCTAGAAAGGATCCATTCTTGGCAACAAAAACCTTGCCCTCGGATCTGTGATAGAAGGAATACCCAATAGTTTCCTTAGGGTAACCTATGAAGACGCATTTTTCCGCTTTGGGTTCGAGTTTATCCGGTTTAAGTTTCTTCACATAAACATCGCATCCCCAAACTTTAAGAAATGACAGCTTAGGTTTGTTTCCAAACCACAATTCATACGGTGTCTTTTCAACGGATTTAGATGGTGCCCGATTTAAAGTGAATGCAGCAGTTTCTAGTGCATAGCCCCAAAATGACAATGGCAAGTCCGTCAGAGACATCATAGATCGAACCATATCTAATAAAGTACGATTACGATGTTTCGACACACCATTTCGCTGTGGTGTTTTGGCAGGTGTTAGTTGTGAAACAATTCCACACTCTTTCATGTGAGTGCTAAACTCATAACTTAGATACTCACCTCCACGGTCGGACCGTAGAAATTTGATCTTTCTATTACGATGATTTCCACTTCATTCTGAAATTCCTTGAACTTTTCAAAGGTTTCAGACTTGTGTTTCATCAAGTAGATATAACCGTATCTACTCAAATCATCCGTGAAAGTAACAAAATAACGATATCCACCTCGCTTCGACACACTCATTGGACCGCATACATCAGAATGTATGATTTCCAATAAATCTGTCGCCCGTTCCATTGAACCGGAAAACGGCGTTCTAGTCATCTTGCCCATAAGGCATGGCTCACATGTATCAAATGATTCATAATCAAGTGATTCCAAAAGTCCATCCGAATGGATCTTCTTCATGCGTTTAATGCCAATATGACCTAGACGGCAGTGCCACATATATGCCGATATATCATCATTTAGTTTAATCCTTTTAGCATCAACATTATGAATATGTGTAACATTATTATCGAGATCCAAAAGAAATAAACCATTCATCATCGGTGCATGACGATAAAAGATTCCATTCATATAAATGGAACAACCATTGTTCTCGGATTTAAATGAATAACCACTTCGCATCAAACACGATCCAGATACAATGTTCATGCTTAGTGCAGGCACCAAATAACAATTATTCAAGTTTATAACTAATCCCGACGGCAAGTGGAGAGGCAGCGTTCCGACGGCGATCACATCAACGCTTGATCCATTGCCGACACGCATCTTGACCTCACCCCTTGCTAGCGGTCGCTTGTTCCATGACCCACGATTCGAGTTACAAATATTAGAAGCGGGTATCAAATACCCAGTGCTACTGCGAGCACTAGTCAAGTACACATCAATAACATGTATATCATATATACCTTTGTTTGCCTTGCGGCTTTCTTGTGCGCCAAATACTTGGCGATTCGCTTCGATGGCGATCCCTTACAATAGTAGCACTTCGGTATCGGACTTGGGTCCAACTCGGGGTTTCTTTTCGTGACAGCAAGGCTTGCCGCCCTTACTTCCTTCCGTTTTCCTTCTTGTCTTTCTTGAAACCAGTGTTCCTATTGATCATCAACACTTGATGTTCCTTTTTGATCTCCACTGCGGTTTTAAGCATTGTGAAGCTCGGGAGAGACTTCTTCATGCCTTGCATATTATAGTTCATCACGAAGCTCTTATAGCTAGGTGGCAGAGACTGCAGAACATGATGGATGCCTAAGTCAATGGGAATCGATATTCCCAAGGACACAAGCTTATCGGCGTAACCCGACATCTTGAGTACATGCTCACTAACGGAGCTGTGCTCTTGCATCATGCAGCTAAAGAACTTTTCTGAAGCGTTGTAGCTCTCTACAGCAGCATGTGTGTCGAAAATCATTTTCAACTCACCCATTGTATCAAAAGCATTGCCATTTTCGAAACGCTTTCGAAGTTCCGGCTCTAGGCCATACAATATGACGTAATGAACTAAGTTGTGGTCCTCCTGACGAGTCTGATAGACATTCTTCTCCTCGTCAGGGGCATCATCTAAAGGTGGGGGGCCTAATGGCGCTTCTAGCACATATTGCTTTTGTGCAGCAGAGAGGAGAATCCTCAAATTCATGGCCCATTCGGTAAAGTTGCTGCCGTTCATTGCAAGTTTCTCTTTCTCCATGAACACATTGAAATTAAAAGCAGGTGGTGCCATCTACAACAGAATTTGTAAAGTTTAGACTAAGTGTATGATAGATTGAGTTCAACTAATCCATATTACGAATGAACTCCCACTCAAAAACGACATCCCGCATGCCTTTTTGGTGATTACATGAACCAAATCCACTACACCAAGTCCGATCATCACGTGAGTCGGTGTAGCTTCAAAGGCGAGCATCAAATGGGCATCATATAAACTATATGACTCATGCTTAACCTTTCGGTCCGTGTTCCGAGGCCATGTCTGTACATGCTAGGCTCGCCAAGTTAGAACCTTAGTATTCGCATGTGTAACTGTTTTACACCCGAAATATGGTCGTGGATCCAAGAACACCCGATCATCACGTGATGTCTTGGAGCGACGAAAACATAATCGGTGCATACTAAAGGAAGAACACATTCTTATCTTGATATTTAAAAGAGGGATCATCTTATAATGCTAACAAAGGCTAAACAAGCAATATAAGATGCTATCAAACATCACATGTTTATTAGTGAAATGATATGGTTCCCGCATATGATCTCTATCATGTGCACTGTGGTATGATCACTATCATACCTATATGTGTAAGTCCAAGGTCTATGGAGATTACACGTTATGTATGTTGTAAGAGTATCATCTCATACTTATACTTACAACATCACCATATCATAACACTAGCCCAGCAACAATCTAAACTAGACGCCTCTAATTTATCCATTGCAAGTTTTACGTGGCTTGGGGCTTTTGAGATAGAACCGTTCTTACCTACGAACATAAACCACAACGAGGATAACCAAATTGTTGACAATTCGTTGCAAAATAGATATTGACTATAGTAGGAGAGACAGACACCCGCCAGCCACTTATGCAAACTAGTTGCATGTCAAGCGTGGAACATGTCTCATGTGCGAGGACATGTAAAGTTTGTCCGGGCCGCTTCATCCCACTATGCCACCAATATCCAAAATTACAACAAATGAGCAACAACATGATCATCATCGCCCACATACTCATATGTGTACTACCCGTGTAAAGTATCTATGCATAGATCCGGCTCTGATACCATTGTAGGGTTCGCAGCATAGAAAACAAAATTTTTCCTACGATGGGAACTATGTACCAAGATCTATCTACTAGATACAAACAACGGGCGGATGTATATCCGTAGAGAACATACCCTTGAAGGCCGAAAAAGCTTAACGAGTTCAATTCGTGGTTGATGTAGACGATCTCTTGCCGATCTCAAGATCGAGAGGAAGTCCTAGCGCCGCAAAGCAGCAGCGCATCCGTGCTCGCACACACGTACAAGACACCAGGCAACCTCCGCCTCCTCGCTCCAGCGATGCAGCGGAAGCACAACCCTTTCTTGCCGAATAGCCACCGGGAACATGTATCTCGCTAGTCCGAGACCATGGGGGATAAATTCTAGAGGGGGAGAGATATCCTTCACGAGGAGGTGTGAGAGACAAGTGAGGAGGGGGGCTCCTTTTATAGGAGGAGGGGGGACCCCAAGGGGATGTCTGGCGCATGGGGCTTCCCCCTTGCCCTCCCCTCTTCATGTGGGTGTACACTCCACTCACAAAATTCCTTTAAATTCCCTCCACTCAAAAGTCCACTCAAATTCCCATTAAATTTCCACCAAATTTAATGCAAACTCTCATTAAATAAAACTCTTTTATTTTTATTCAGAACTTTGTCAATTACTTTAATGACAAACATTCACAAATAACCCCTTGCTAGAATTCCATTTCACATGCATAACTACTTTATGCTATTTCACCTGAAAACCTGTTTCGGTATCTAGTGAAATAAATTCCTGCGCTTGTTTATTCTTTCGGCATGAAACATTTGCTCCAACTGGATGCCAGTGTCCCTTACTGTGTCACCCTACGGTTCGCGAATAATGCGGACATGATCGAGACCCTTCTCCGATCAATAATCGATGGACGGAGATCCATCTTGACTCCCACATTCAACGATGACTTTTCCCGTGATCGTGGAACCTTTTACACTTGTATCTTAATCCCTTGTTTCACGATATATTACATGTCCGAGATTCGATCATCGGTATATCCATACAGTTTGATATCGCATCGACATGCACTCTTTTCGTTCCGTGATATAACATTCTAGTGATCAAATCACTTGCTTGCAAGCTAACCAATGCGATATCACCGAGAGGGCCCAGAGCATATCTATCCGTCATCGGGATGAACAAATTCCACTCTTGATCCATGATTCTCAACATAACACTTTAGTAGCTTTGAAGCCATCTTTATAATCACCCAGTTACGGAGTGACGTTTGATGTCAACAAGAAACTCTTCCAGTGTTAGTGATTGGCATGATCTCATGGTCTAAGGATTAGGACTACTTCGTAGTTTGTTTATAGCAATATATACTCAATGACTTTGATCGTAATGCTATACTTCGGATGAATGTTCATCACACTATTACACTAATGTTGTGATCTCGTTATTAAAAACATCCAATGTCTATGATCAGGAAACCGTGATCATCTTGTTAATCAACGAACTAGTTTATGAGAGAGGCATAACTAGGAACTTTCTGTTTGTTTATTAAACACACATGTATTGACGTTTCCGTATTAATACAATTATAGCATGCAAAATAAACATCTATCATATACTTGGAATACACATAATAAACATTTTATTATTGCCTCTCAGGGCATATTCCCTTCAGTCTCCCACTTGCACAAGAGACAATAATCTAGTTACATAGTGATGTATCTAACACCCATGGAGTTCTGGTGTAGATCATGTTTTGCTCTAGGGAGAGTTTTAGTCAACGGATCTGCTACATTGAGATCCGTATGTACTTTACAAATCTTTATATCTCCATCCTTGACATGTTCGCGGATGGAGTGAAACCGGCGCTTAATATGCTTGGAATACACATAATAAACATTTTATTATTGCCTCTGAGGGCATATTCCCTTCAATGGTTACCTAGGACGTATACATGACATGATCTAAAGGGTTTTGTTAATTCAAAGTATGCTAAAAAGGGCATGCAAACTTCAATGGTTGAAGTAAGCATCGCGGAGTTGGAATCTTCACCGTGATGAAAACTCCTTTTCATCAGGAGATGATGAAGATGCTTGCATTTGCAAGAAATTAAGTGGGAGCGCTGAGACATATTTCTAATACATTATGTGGAGGACATCTTGTTGATTAGAAATTATGTAATTTTTATTGACAAAGGTTAAGAATTTCATTTCGATGAAAGAATTAGGCAAAACCTGAATATTTAGCATGAATGTCTATAGTGGATAGACTGTGATGCTAATATGGTTGTGCCAAACGTACATATATGAGATATTGAAGGAGTTTAATATAGAAACGACAAGAAAAGGTTCTTGTCGCATGGAAAGGAATTGAATCAAGATTCAAGTGTATCGACACTTGATAAGTGAAACAAGATTCAAGTGCTTTGACACTTGATGAGTGAAATCACGAGAATATTTTGATCAATCATACCATGATATGTACACATCTAGATATGTCCTATGCTCTAAGTGTTATGAGCATATACCAGAATGAATCATAAAATGATCATTGGACGGTAGTAAGGATATTTTTATGATCTTTTGGAAGAACTAAGAATATATTTGTGTAGAGGTGACAAACAATTACAAATAGTTCAGTGTAAAGCGTTACTTTGATACTAGTTTTTCCACAAGTTACAAATTAAGTTTATCTCAATTTAAACTATGGGTGGCACAATGAAATGGAAAGAAAGTTTCCATGATGGATTTGGATGAATTCCAAATTTAAGACATTGTGACGATATTACAACAAAAGGCTAAGTATATGACTTCTATAGTAGCAGCAAAGGAGGGAATTTGTGTCAAGTAGCTTGTTATCAAACTAAGGTGTGGTTCGCAACGGGCTAACACTAAAGATATATTGTACGACAATAGTATCGACATGATTTAACACCAAGGAACTAAAGGTCTCACCAAAAGACCAAATTTATACAATGCCATCTCATTAGAGAATGAGTGATGCGTGGAGACGCAAAGACATGCAAATACACACGGACCTGAAAGCATCAGATCCATAGATTATGTTAACCACTTGGAGTTGCGTATATGGAACACCAAAAATCCATAGGTGTTCAAATACGCAAAGTTTTCAAACTAGATTATTGTCTCTAGTGCAAGTGGGAGACCGAAGGGAATATACCCGAGAGGCAATAATAAAGTGGTTATTATCGTATTCCTTATTTATAATAAATGTTTATTTTGCATGCTATAATTGTATTAATACGGAAACGTTAATACATGTGTGTTTAATAAACAAAAAGGAATTTCCTAGTTATGCCTCTCTTATAAACTAACTCGTTGATTAACAAGATGATCAAAGTTTCCTGATCATGGACATTGGATGTTGTTAATATCGAGGTCACAACATTATTGTAATGATGTGATGAACATTCATCCAAAGTATAGCATTACGATCAAAGTCATTGAGTTTATATTTCTATAACAACTTACGAAGTGATCCTAATCCTTAGACCATAAGATCATGTCAATCACTAACACCGGAAGAGTTTATCGATGACATCAAACGTCGCACCATAACTGGGTGATTATAAAGATGGCTTCAGAACTACTAAAGTGTTATGTTGAGGTTCATGGATCGAGAGTGGAATTTGTTTATCCCGATGACGGATAGATATGCTCTGGGCCCTCTCGGTGATATCACATTGATTAGCTTACAAGCAAGGGATTTGATCACTAGAATGTTATATCACGGGAACGAGAAAAGAGTGCATGTCGGTAACGAGATCAAACTAGGTATGGAGATACCGATGATTGAATCTCGGACATGTAATATATCGTGAAACAAAGGGATTAAGATACTAGCGTAAAAGGTTCACACGATCACAAAAGTCATCGTTGAATGTGTGGGAGTCAGTATGGATCTCCAAGTCCCGCTGCTAATTATTGATTGGAGAGGGGTCTCGATCATGTCTGCATTATTCGCGAACCGTAGGGTGACACACTTAAGGGATACCGACACCATTCGGAGAAAATGATATGTCAGAAAAAGAAAAGGAAAGCGCATGAATTTATTTCACTAGATACCGGAACTGTTTCGGTTGAAATTGCTGAAACTGGTTATGCATGTGAAATTGAATACTAGCAAGGGGTTTTATGTGAATGGTTATTAATTAAAGTAATTAACAAAATTCTGAATAAATAAATAAAAGATTTTTATTTAAACGAGAGCTTTCATTAAATTTGGTGGAAATTTAATGCATGGGAGTGGATTTTTGAGTGGAGGCTCTTTTATGGGAGTGGAGGCTTTTCATTTTGAGTGGGGGCTCCACCCACATGAATGTGGAAGAGGTGGGGGCAACCACCATGGCTGGCGCCATGCCCCTTGGGGTGCCCCCCCTCTCCCTATAAAAGCCCCCCCCTCTCATCCTCTCAAAGCACACCTCCTCGCGAAGGATCTCTCTCCCCCATTTAGAATTTCCCCATGGTCTCGGATTAGCGAGATACATGTTCCCGGTGGCTTTTTATGAAAGGATTTGTTGCTTCCTCTGCTTCGCTGGAGCGAGGGCGCGGAGGTTGTCGGGGCACCCGTACGTGTGTGCGATCACGGATGCACCACTGCTTTGCGGTTCTGGACTTGATGGTGCTGGACCGGCTAGACCAGATGGACTTCATCACGATCTTGAGATCGGCAAGCGTTCGTCTATATCATCCACGAGTACAACCTCGTTAACGCTATTTGGTCTTCGAGGGTATGTATTCTATTGATGTATATCCACCCGTTGCTTGTATCTAGTAGATAGATTTTGGTACTTAGATGTTCCCATCGTAGGAATTTTTTTGTTTTCTATGTTGCGAACCCAACAGTATCGAGTCTCTATAAGTTGTTTAGTGCATGATTCACTACCGCTTCAGTCCATCATACTTATGTAGGCGAGATTCGCCAAATTCTATGTCTCACCATGTACTAGCCTCAATACTGACCGCTCTCCTTTGCCCTTTGCCGGCACCCCTTTTGTTTAGCAGATTTGAGATCGACGTCGTTAGCATGGTTACCCTGACGGCTTGACCTGAGCAGGGTTATGAACACCATTGGTTATTCTTTAGGGCTCTTAGCTCAATTTGCATCTTATCCGTACTCGGACGGATGTTGTATCGTTTTTAAGGTGATTTGAACCTTTGTACTATATATTTGTATTTTTGAATTTTGGAGTCGTGGGTTGTATATATCTATTCTGTGGGTTCCATCGTAGACTAATATGTAATGGTATTACTTCGTTTTCCACCTGCACGAAAGTGCCTGGTGGGCACCTTTGAATCATCGTTTCTATGCGGGTTTGATGGAAATCGCTAAAACTTGTATATGGCCGATCCAAAG
This sequence comes from Avena longiglumis, assembly GCA_030063025.1. NCBI lineage: Eukaryota > Viridiplantae > Streptophyta > Magnoliopsida > Poales > Poaceae > Avena > Avena longiglumis. Next base: position 504,761,689 of record CP125977.1, read on the forward strand.
GTGTTACAGTATACCGGTGCTCTTGTTAGTTTTTTAAATATGAAACCCTCTGGGGAATATATTAGTGTGTTTGCTGCAAAGGTTTTCGTGGGGTGCTACAAATGTAGGTATCTCATGGTTGATGCATGTTGACTTTTTCTCAGGTATTTGCTCCGCACTCACATATTTTTGTTGCACTAGTGTTTCCAAAATGCTATGATGCTTTTTGTACGCTTTTTACTCACTCGGGGTGAAATGCGGAAACAATGATGCAATAGTAGAAATCATTGTTGTGCAGGTGAGTGGTATGCCGCGACGGATGGATGATCATGGTCTCTAGTTTTCATGAGATCTAATGATAGGGGAGGAGACCGTATTGATTCCTCGGACCATCCGACCAACCCAGGGCACTCACCTTGAAAACACCATTGATTCTATTAACCACCACTAAGCATAAACTGATGTGCATTCTATTACATTTGCCTACATACGAAAAATTATTGATATGCTCGTTTGCAATACGCTTGTTATTCTCTATCTTATGCCGGTACTCTCGCTAACAATGTTGAGGATATCGTTTATCGTTAACTTTTCGGTCAACCCAAAATTAGAGTATTTTGGTTGTATCGGGCGAATTATTGGGCGATAAATCGATTAATTATTGGTCGAGCTTGCAAGGGAGCTTGCAAGGGAGGGACATTGAGCAGTCAACCATCTGCTACTGTACGACATGTGGGCCAGGCTCAATCTGTCCGTATACGCGAGGGATGTAGGCTGCACATTTTAATTTGGGCCAGACCGTTGCCCGTTTTCTATCCTTCCCCGCCCGCAAACGGATTAAAAAGGTTAAATTGGATGTCCCATTTTTGAGGATACTCGTTGGAGTTGCCTTTACAATACAGGGCGATGGCAATAGAGTAAAAGCCTTTGCTCGACAGACCGACACATCTGATAACAGTGGTTGGACAGAAGCCGGATTAGGTTAGGTTTAGCTCAAATCCGGTTGTTGAATTTAGTCAAATTTAACCGACTTTTGGTTGTACTATGTATATATTATGTTAAATAGATGTGTTGATTTTAAATTTGGTCGAATTTGATTGGATTTGTAGGTGATCGTTTCATTTACTCCGCTAACTTTAGTAGATCGGTTAGAGATGCACCCATGTGGAGGCCGAATACTTTCGGTTAGGCAGTAGCAAAAGACAATATCCACCGGGCGAGAAAGCAACCCGCGAGGTTCCTGCATCATAGATATCCATATACTGCACGAGTCCAATCCAGGCCCATTTTCATACAGTATTCGTTTGTTTAACACCCATTATTATGTTCATTATTCATGGATATGGATGTTTGTAGCTTGCTCTGCAGTGTCGTGACTACTTGGAGCTGGAGCCCACAATATTGGCACAGAGTCAGAGCGATAGCTGCAGCGAGATGCATCATGCGTGATCTGCGAGCTAGCTACACTGATGTCATGTTGAAAGATTTTGGCGCCAATGGGCCCAAACCGGCATGTGCTTCCTCCTCTTAACTCCGCTTCTCTGGTCAGGGTATATCTGGTACTGCAAGAAATGCAATGTAATTTTTACTGCTCCACCTGTCCTGAATCAACCACAGACCATCGGCATGGCCATTGCGTCCACCAAAACACTCCATAGCATTGCTGCTCACCACTAGTAGAAACAGTGACGCTGGGAAGTGCCGAAACAAAGAGCATGGAGACGAAAGGAAGAATCCAACGGTCGGGCGCGGTCGTGGCCCCTGCGACATGAGTACCCAACGGAAAACGCAGATGGCACGCGTCGGTGTCGGTCCACGCCACAACCCGCAGCGGCAGCACGCCCCGGCCGCCGACACAAGTGCTCGCTCTGGCGACGGACCACACGCAAATGCTCCTCGTCGGTGCTACTAATTCGAATCGGGAGCTAGTGATTAAGAGCGGACAGACCAGAATACTACTACCTGCAGCGCACTGATTGTGCTTGTGCCAGTCCAGCTGCTGCTTGGGTGGGCAGACGCAGGAGTTGTTTTGGCTGCAGGTTCAGGAGCATCTAATTTTGAAGCAGCGATTCACAGGTGCAGGCGTACAGTACAGGTTCATTGTGCTGGTTAATTATACTGTACGTAGGAGTTTAAGATAATGATGGGTTGACGGACGACGTCTCGTCTGCGCTGCGCTCTTCAAAGTGGAGGGCAACAGGGAGAGGATTTTTGAAGAAGCGCTACGTCCATGATAATTTTATGTTGGTTCAGCGGACAGCACGGACTGGGGGAACCGCGAGTCATGCTAAAGCTAGACATAGCCAAGGCCTTTGACTTCGTCTCTTGGGCACTGTTGTTCGAGATTCTACAGAAGGCTGGGTTTGGCCCTAGATTCCGTGAACTGGTGGCACTAGTGCAGAGCCCCACTTTAATTCGGTTGGGAGGGCCTCTATCAATGGTTCCTCAACCATTGTTGAGGATTGGTATTAGAGGGGGCTTTCACCGGTTTTTATCTGAAAGCGGTGTTAAAGGGTGGCGCAGGCCTCTGGAACCGGTGTTAAAGGTTCTTCTGCCGCGGCAGAGATTTAGGCCGTTTTCCTGCCGCGGCAGAGTTGCCTCTGCCCCGTTCTGGGCGTATTTTTGCGGGAGGGGAGAGGGGGAATCGATCGGGAGCGGTATACACATAAATCGTCATCGATACATACGAGTACATGAATAATTAAGCAACTATTATTATACACAAACATCGTCATCGGCACATACATCGTCATCGTTCATTTTGGTGGATATCTAAAGAGTTCTCCGCCAGGCGTGACGACCTCATCAAATATGAACCCCGCCAATTCCTCTTGAATGGCTCGTATGCGTTCAAATGGTAGGAGTTGGTCCCGCATCCGTTCGATCTAAATATATATGAAGAATGGGCCGTCAATATATATATAAGAATAAAACTCCACACAATTGATGGTAATAAAATAATATTGTGGACTTTGTTTACTTACTCTAAGTTGTTCTAGTGCGGCTTGGCCCGTCGCACATATCGTGTTCTTGAATGAACTCAAACATAGTACCCACATAAGTTATTGCCGTGTCCCTGATGCGCGCACTTTACGAGAATAGAGAGTTCAATCAAAATAATAATCAATAAAGCATGATATAATGGAATTGGAAGCAGAATCAAAGAGATACGCAGACCTAGCTAGGTAGTATTACTTACATTTTGGTCTACAAATTTTAGTTCTTCTGACCATTCACCCACGGCCCTGCCCGTGAACCTTTTCCAAACCCTGTCCGGCAAAGAAAATAGATAAATGAGTAATTAATTACTTGTTGTCACGAAAGTTGCCGATCTAGTGCGATAAAATGATTGAAATTGCCTCTGGAGCATCTCTTTAAAGTTTGTCCATATCTCTTTTTCTTTTCGTAACGAGTCCATGACAAGGACGTTTCCTGAGTCGGGTTGAATGACTAGCAGAATAAATTGGAACCTACGCACGCATAACTCATCATCAGTTACACTTAACATCGAGTAAGCCGAAATAGAACGTGTACAAGAGAGAGGGTAACAGTACTCACGAGAAATTGTAAGGCAATAGTATTTCCCTTTTGGTTTGTTGTCTCAGTAAAGACCTTAGTAAGTAATCTTCTGTTTGCCCGGGTTTGGTTCTTACCACTTCTTCATGAACTCTATTTGGGTCAACGAACCCAATGTCAAAAGGGCCTCCTTTCTTGCATTCCATAACCTTTTTCCTGCATAATAGTATATACATATATGGTGAACATATATATATACATGCAATTAATGAAGTGAATGGGATGAGATATAAATTACAGAAATAGTACTTACACGCAATAAAGGCTGATGGCAGCTTTGTCGAGTTCCTTCTGATTGAATAGAAAATGCAAGTCTTGAATGTTGAAGTCGATCCCGTCGTCTCCGCAGAAGAAAATCTCATCTCTTATATGCGCCGTGATCCATTCTTCTTTTCTCGTCTTGCAGAAATCAAGGTACCACTTGTGAAATTTTCGCATCTTTGTTGGTAGATTCTTGAGCTCCTCTTTCTTGACGAGATTCTTCCCATACTTCCATGGCTGTATGGGGTTGGCATCGCATTTGGGCAAGTTGTCTCCCATGACATTCAAGTATGCAATGTAAGTCATCCCCATCTCATTGGCCTTTCTTTGTAGCTCTACCTCGTAATCATTTACGGGAGGAGCGTCCCGTGTGTCGAACATTTGGAGCGGGGCACATGATTGGTTTTCCTGCTCTCCGAGCATGGGAACTATTTTCTGGGGTGCCTCACGACTGCTACTTTCAGTCTCCCTATGGCGCCTTGCATCCGCCTTCAAAATCTGGCGCTCGTAGTCCGGCACAAGTGGGGTTTCAGGTTTCAAAAGATTTTTGTAAAACTTCTCCACCACCGTCGTATCTCTCCTTTGGCTCGGCCCGTCTAGGTGCAAAGAATTTCTTGACCTGTTCTTCCGAGATCCTATTGGTCTCCTTATCGCTGCGATTCCACGGTAAAACCGGCAATGGCTTGGCGGAAGTAGAGGGGAGATCTCGCAGGGCTTCGCCTTAAGCCGGAGCGAGTATGGTGGAGTATGAGAGAGCTCCTCGGTGATCTAGGTTTTAGACACACCAAGGAGGAGGTGCTAGAGCCGGCGGCTAGGGTTTGGGGCACCCCAAGTCGGCGGCTAGGGCAACCCTAGGAGGCGGCGGCAGCTGCATGAGGTGGTGGCGCCAAGCTAGGGTTTGGAGGAGAGGTACTTGTGTGTCCTAGGAGGGAGCCCTTCCCCTCCTTATATAGGTGGAGGGGCCGGCCGACCAAGGGGAGGGACGGGAGTCCCTCCCCAAATCGGCTTGGGTGGTGCGCCGCCGGTTGGAGGAGGGATTCCCTCCCCAACTCGGTTTCCCACTCCTCCTCCTCTTTCCAAAACTTGTCGTTTGACTTTCAAACTAGCCGTTTGACTTTTCAATTTAGGATTTGAATAAACCCTTTATTTTGGACAGCGAAGACACTTAGTACATGATGCAATCATTCCAACTTGCAATGACACATTCATGTACCCTTCCTCCGGAGTCTGGGACATTCGAACCTTCTAGAACATTCCGATGAAAACACGGAATCATTCCCGAACTCAAACGAGACTTTCCTTATATGAATCTTATTCTCCGGACCATTCCGGATCTCCTCGTGATATCCCGGATCCCATCCGTGACTCCGAACAACATTCGGTCTCTTTCTCATCATACCATAACTACTCAAACAACGTCGAATCCTTAAGTGTGTCTCCCTACGGTTCGTGAATTATGCGGACATGATCGAGACACTTCTCCGAACAATAACCAATAGAGGAATCTGGAAATTCATATGGCTCCCACATATTTCTACGATTACTTTGCGATCGAATGAACCACTTACATACGATACCAGTTTCCCTTTGTCTCACGATAGTTTACTTATCCGAGGTTATGATCGTCGGTATCTCTGAATACCTAGTTCAACCTCGTTACCGATAAGTACTCTTTTCTCGTTCCCGTGATATGTGATACCTTGTGAGCCAGTCACATGCTTGCAAGCTAATTGGATGACATTTCACCGAGAGGGCCGAGTATATCTATAGTCATATGGATGGACAAATCCCACTCTTGATCCATGTGTTTCAACCAATACTTTCCGAACACTCAATGCCACCTTTATAGCCACCCGATTCACGGTGTGGTGTTTGATGTCATCAAAGCATCCATCCGGCAAAGGTGATATGCATGATCTCATGGTCGAAGGAATTAGGTTACTATGTATCAGAAAGCATATAGCAATTGAACTATTGAAATGACTTGATCTTTATGCTACGCTTATCTATAGGAGTATGTCCATCATATCATTCTCCTAACGATATGATCTTGTTGTTAATAACATCTCAATGTTCATGATAGGGAAACCACAATCATCTATTAACCAACAAGCTAGTATTATATAGAGGCTTTACTAGGGACTTCAAATTATGTTTACAAATCACACAAGTATTAATGTTTCCTTGTTAATACTATTATAGCATGAATGTAAACATTTATCATAAACACAAAGATATAATAATAACTATATTTATTATTGCCTCTAGAGCATATCTCCACAGTCTCCCACTTGCACTAGAGTCATCTAATCTAGATTATATGGTAATATATCGAACACCCATGGCAGTTTGGTGCTGGTCATGTTTTGCCCTCGGGAGAGGTTTAGTCAACGGATCCGCCACATTCAGATCTGTGTGTACTTTGCAAATCTTTATATCCCCATCTTGGATATGTTCTCGAATAGCGTGGCGTAGCTTGATATGCTTCACTTCTTGTGTGACCTTGCTTCTTGCGCATTGGCTATGGCCCATGTTATCACGATAGATAGACATTGGGTCCAGCGCACTAGGAACCACACCCAGCTCTATAATGAACTCTTTCATCCATATCGCTTCTTGTGAAGCCTCCGAAGCAGCCATGTATTCCGATTCAGTTGAAGATCTCGCCACAATGCTTTGCTTTGCACTCCTCCAGCTAACTGCTGCACTATTCAAAATAAATACGTATCCAGATTGTGATTTAGAATCATCCGGATCGGTGTTCCAACTAGCATCGGTGTAACCATTAACAACGAGCTGTTCATCACCTCCATAAGAAAGAACCATATCCTTAGTTCTTCTCAAGTACTTAAGTATGTTTTTGACCGTTGTCCAATGATCCACTCCTGGATCACTTTGATATCTGCTAGTTAAACTAACATCATGTGAAATGTCGGGTCTAGTACATAGCATGGCATACATTAGAGATCCTATGGCTGAGGCATAGGGAGTCTTACTCATCCTTTCTCTATCTTCTGCCGATGTCGGACTTTGAGTTTTACTCAAGGTCGTATTGGGCAACATGGGCAAGAACCCTTTCTTGCTTTCTTCCATTCCAAACCTCTTTAGAACTTTGTCCAAATATGTACTTTGTGACAATGATATTTGGCGTTTTGATCTATCTCTATAAATCTTTATGCCTAATATGTAAGCTGCTTCGCCAAGATCCTTCATTGAAAAACTATTATTCAAATATTCCTTGACACTATTAAGAAGGTCTACATCATTCCCAATCAACAATATGTCATCTACATATAGTATTAAGAATTCTACAGAGCTCCCACTCACTTTATTGTAAATACAAGCTTCTCCATAAGTTTGTATAAAACCAAAACTTTTGATCACCCTATCAAAACGTTGATTCCAACTTTGGGATGCTTGCTTCAATCCATAGATGGACCGTTGAAGTTTGCATACCTTGTTAGCATCTTTAGGATCGACAAAACCTTTGGGTTGCATCATATACAACTCTTCATCAATGTCTCCATTGAGGAATGCTATTTTGACATCCATCTGCCATATCTCATAATCATAATATGTGACACCCCGGTTCTGATAAGACCGTGGCCTCTATGTGACATGCCAATCCCTGGATCGGTTCATTGGCCCACAATAGAGTAAGATAGATAATCATAGCAAAATAACCGTGTATCATGATCTACAAAGATCCAGAGTACCATTATTACAATGAAAGCTTAGCATAAAGCTAGCTCAAAGTATTCAGGTAGCAACAAAAGCAAGTAAATCCTCCAATCTTCAAATTGTCCACAAGTGAACAAGTGCCGAGTGGAGTACCGTGGCCTATAACGATCAATCAGAATTGGAATAACCTGCAACATGAAACGTAGCAGCCCCGAAGGGTCAATACATGGAATGTATGGCAAGTAGAGCTAGTAATGGAGACAATAGTACTAACATCTACATGCATATCTGGCAATTGGAGCTGTGTCTGGCTTGCATTTGCAAATACATTTGTCCTACTTTCATAAACAGTTTTCAATTTTTTTTGAAAAGATCCCAATTAGGTTAACCCAACAATATTAGAACAATTATGAAATTAGAATGAGCGAGAAACATGTCATGGAATCAATATCTAGCAACTCAGATGTCCATAACCGGGGACACGGCTAATCGATTAGATTATACACTCTGCAGAGGTTAGTACACTTCACCCATGTGACTTGGCCAGCCCAGCTCGTACCATCACTCTCATTTTGGGTGATGATAGGGAGAAGACCAAGAAGAGACTGTTCGGGTAGTAGCTCCTCAATCCCGACGCGCACCGGTCCAACCTACCAAAATTCTACATCTCTGGATACGCGGGTTCGAGTTACCACAACCTACTAAGTCCAACCAACCGCCCATTCCATTATTGGCACATGGTTGTACACGTAAGCTACACAATAAAGAAGCCAATCATTCTCTCTTGATACCTGGGTGCCTTTCCGCAATGAAACCACCAAAATTTATCAATACCATCACACCCAGGGGGTTCATTGATTAAGTTGTTTTTAGTTTTCGCAAACCAATACTTTGAGAAAACAAGTATCAAATAATGTAAACCAGCCCTCGTTCAACAAAGCATGGCTAAGCACATCTACAAACGGTGGTTCATCTACAAAGAAGGTCCTACCACATAATAGGACATAGCATAGCGATAGTATCATCCTACACATGCATCTACAAAATACACGACAATGCATTGAAAATAGTAGGACCATATTCATGAACAAAGTAGCATCTACTTTCCTTGGTTGTAGCGGTCTGGAGCACAATCCTCACACGAACAAGCGTTGCACTCAGCACAATCTACACGACACAATTGCATTGATAAACAAACAATCCACAACATATGCAACAAATATGATGCATGAATGCAAGAACGGCAAGTGAATTGGTTCTAAAGCTGCACCACAACATCCTATAACTTAACACTACCGAATACATGCATGGAAAAATAGATTTGGTGCTAGGAAAACTAATAGACAAAAGTAATGCTCCAACTAGAGCTAGAACTTAAATAATTCACTACCGGTAGTATACTGTTCGTAAAATCTTGGGAAAATTCTAACGCATAGGCATCACTGAATAGAAATAGTACCAATTGGAATTACTCAAAAAGGAGTTATAGAACTTCCCGAGCAATTAAAACACTGCAGAAATCCATTAGACAAATACTGCAGAAGTTTTTACTGTAAGCCTACCTTTTTAATTCACGATGAGATTCCCCTCGTTCACACGAGTTCAGGGACATATCACACGTGATTTTTGGAGCTACGGATCTTTTTCTACGAATTTATTACTCCGAAAAGGCCACTAACTAGTTCGATTAAACTGTACTAAACCTGACAGTAAAAGTCTGAACCAAAGCTACAGCGAGATTCTACACGACTCACTGAACTCGTACATATTTTATTTGCAATTTTTTGGCCAAGTGGTTGAATTTCTACGCAATTTACAAGATTCTACCGAAATCTGTCAACTAAAAGGGATTAACGAAATTGACCCGATCAAGCGTCTGCATTTGGTCAACTCGTCTCTGACTGGGCGTCGACTAGTCAAGCACAGGATCTTGACCAGTCAACGAACGATCTCGAGATCGGCGGTGGTGCTGTCTTACCGTAAACGGATGGCGGGTGGACTCGGAAGGTGCGTCGAGCTCGGACGGCGGTGGCGATCGGATCCGCGTCGGTTCTTCTGCACGGACACACACGGTCAACTCTGGCGGTTCAAGATCGTCAGCGGCGCGACGTAAAGCGGGCGCGTGCGGCGACTGCGGACAAAATGGCGCGACGCAAAACGGCGCGATTGTGCGATGTACGCATGCATGCGTGCTGCGGCGCGGCGGCGGCGGCGTCGCGGCGAAGCGGCGGCGGCGCGGCGCTTACAGGCGGGCGGCGGCGGTGGCGGCAGGAGGCGGAGTCGGCGGTGGCGGCGCGGGCGGGAAGGCGGCGGCGGCGTCTCGAGGCGTCAGCGGCGTCGGCGCGTGGGAGGCGGGCAGAGGCGGCGGGTCGGGCACGGGTTACGAGGCAGGTGGGGTCCCTCTTTAAATAGTCCCTCGCGCGGATTCTACTCAGATTCGGTCCAGAAGTTGACTCCAACTCGGAAATCGGTCCGGATTTTCGGACCGTTTTCCGGCGGTTTACTAAAATGTCCGAGTCTTTTGCATACGAACTCCGATTGGAGCGATTCTCGCGCCTACGGGTTCGTATCGTCGAGGGGCACAACCTTCAGTCGAAGTTTGCGCGAAAACTCGAACCTACAGGGGTGGTTGTTGCAAGACACTCCAAAGCTCCCCGTAGGAACCTCGAAGCGAAACAAAATAGGGTTTTGAAAGTAGCGTTTCGCCGAACCTTTCTACTCGACGGTTTTGCATGGAAAGATATGATGCAATGCTATGAATGATATGCAAGACCAAATCAAAAATTTGGGATGTGACAAGACTAACCCCCTTAAGATGAATCTCGTCCTCGAGATTCGACGCGGCTAGCAAATAGGTGTGGGTAGTCCTCTTGGATGTCATCCTCACGCTCCCAAGTGGCTTCCTCTTCGGTGTGGTGGCTCCACTATACTTTGCAAAACTTGATTGTCTTGGTACGGGTAGTCCTTTCTGCTGTCTCCAGAATCTTGACCGGTTTCTCCTCGTAGGTCAAGTCATTCTCCAGCTGGACCTCCTCTAGTGGTACGGTGTCTCTCAATGGTGTATCCACCATCTCCGGATGGCACTTCTTCAGCTGGGACACGTGGAACACGTTGTGAACAGCAGACAGAGCCTCTAGCAACTACAACTAATAAGCAACTTCACCTCTGCGTGCTAAGACCCGATACGGTCCAATAAATCGAGGTGCCAGCTTACCCTTAATCCCAAATCTCTTAATTCCACGAAGCGGCGATACTCTGAGGTATGCTCTATCGCCTATCTCGTACACCACTTCCTTGCGCCAGCGTAGCTCTTCTGCCTTGATTGTGCTACCTTCAGCCTATCTCTAATCAAGGTGACCTTCTCCTCAGCATCCTTGATCAAATCAGGTCCAAACAGCTGACGTTCTCCTACTCCATCCCATAGCAATGGTGTTCGGCACTGTTTCCCATATAGCACATCGAACGGTGATGTCTTGATGCTGGTTTGGTAGCTGTTGTTGTAGGAAAACTCCGCATACGGCAAATTCTCATCCCAACTAGAACCATGAGCCAAAGCGCAAGCTCTCAGCATGTCCTCCAAAATCTGATTCACCCTCTCGGTGCATCCATCGATGCATGGGTGAAAGCTGCTAAACTCCAATCTAGTACCAAGTGACTCGTGTAGCTGGCGCCAGAAGTGTGAGGTAAATTGGGTGCCTCTATCAGATACGATACTCTTGGGAACTCCATGTAGGCACACAATCCTGTCCATGTAAATCTTGGCCAACTTTGCACTCGTATAGGTCGTCTTCACCGGTATAAAGTGGGCTACCTTGGTCAAATGGTGGACCACTACCCAAATAGAGTCATATCGACCTGGTCTGGGCAATCCTGTGATAAAATCCATTCCCACTCTATCCCACTTCCAATCCAGCACGGGCAATGGCTGTAGCAATCCTGCTGGCTTCTGGTGTTCTGCCTTCACTCGGCTACATACATCACATAGGGCAATATGCTTGGCGATATCTCCCTTCATGTTGTTCCACCATAATCTGCTCTTCAAATCCATATACATCTTTGTGTTGCCCGGATGTATGGAGTATGGCGAGTTATGAGCCTCCTGCAAAATCAACTCCCTTATCTCCGGGTCGCTGGGCACACACAAACGATCTCCATACCACAAGGTACCATGTTCAGCCTCGCGAATATCCTTTTCCCGGTTCTCCTTCATCTTTTCCTTTATCTCTTCTATTTCCTTGTCTCCTACCTGAGCCTTTAAGATCATTCCTGTAGCGTCGGTTGGACTTCCATTGTTGCCAGATATCCTTCAGACACTACTTCCAGTCCAAGGTCCTTGAATTGCTTGCACAAATCCTCAGGCAATTCACCAATTGTCAATCCATTGGCATAAACCTTCCGGCTCAGAGCATCTGCTACTACATTAGCCTTTCCTGGGTGGTATTGTAGATTCATATCATAATCCTTGATAAGTTCCAACCATCTCCGTTGTCTCATGTTCAGTTCCTTCTGTGTAAATATGTACTTCAGGCTCTTGTGGTCGGTGTACACATCACAGTGTTTTCCCATTAAGTAATGCCTCCATACCTTGAGCGCATGAACCACTGATGCTAACTCCAAGTCGTGTGTGGGGTAATTCCGCTCATGGTGCTTGAGTTGTCGCGAGGCATACGACACTACTCTCCCATCTTGCAACAGCACACTACCAAGTCCCTGTCGAGAAGCATCGCAGTACACTTGGAAATCCTTCTGAAGATCTGGTAAACATAGAACAAGCGCGGTCACTAGTCGACGCTTCAGCTCTGGCCCGGCCGCATCGTCGACCATTCAAACTTCCTCTCCTTCTTGAAGTTCGGTCATCGGCTTAGCAATCTTGGAAAAGTTTTCGATAAACCTCTGTAATACCCAAGAAGTCCCAAAAGCTTGAATCTCCGGCATTCTTGGGTGCTTCCCACTCGATTCTGCGTCACTTTGTTTGGATCAACAGCAATTCCTTCTCCGACACTACGTGTCCAAGAAATCAACAGTGTTAAGCCAGAATTCACACTTCTTGAATTTGGCATACGCTTCATGTTCCCGGCTTCTCCATAATCATCCTCAGATGTTTCTCATGCTCGGCATCATCCTTGGAATATATCAGTATGTCATCAATAAACACCACCACGAACTTGTCCAAATACTCCATAAATACCTTGTTCATCATGGTCATGAAGTATGCCGGGGCATTCGTTAGTCCAAAAGACATAACCGTATACTCATATAAACCATACCTAGTGGTGAAGGCGGTGTAACACCCTCAAAATCGGCCCTATGCAAGTTTTAGCGCTTCCCGCCAAACCCGCATAGAAACGATTCGAAGGTGCCCACCAGGCACTTGCGTGCGGGTGGAAAACGAAGTAATATCATTACACAATAGTCCTCGATGGAACCCATAAAACATATATATATATAGAACAGCGACTTAATGAGTCAAGAATACAGATATACAATACAAAGATCCAAATCACCTTGAAAATGATACAGCGTCCGACTACGGACAAGATGCAAATGGGGCTAAGAGCCCTGAAGAATAACCAATGGCGTCCATAACCCTGCCCAGGCCAAGCCGGAAGGGTAACCCTGCTAACGACGTCGATCTCAAAACCTGCTTAAACAAAGGGCGACAAAGGGCAAAGGAAAAAGAGAGCGGTCGATCTTGAGGCCGGTGCAGCGAGACTAGAATTCGGCGGTCCTCGCCTACATAGGTATGGTGGGTGGCGGCAATGAAGATGCACTAAACAACCTATAGAGACTCGATATAACTGCCGGCTATCAGAGAGGGATAAGAAAGACCTATTCGGAACCAACCTGATACTACCACCAAACATACCCATCCTGGTATTTCCCCCTCGAGACCAAACGAGGAAGTCAACCGAGGAACTCACACAGTTGGAAGTTTTATTCATTCCGTTATAGTGGCGGCAATTACTAGTCAAATATAGATAGCATGAGTCATCCTGATATAATAAGCAGTGGGCATTTTTAGTTAACCATTCCATTGTAGTTGGAACACTTACTAGTCAGATACAATTAGCATGAGACATCCCAAATCCAGCAGTTGTTGGTACTTTTATTTAGCCATTCCGTTGCAGTGAAGCTGATTACTAGTCATATCGGATACAAGTCAAATTATAACAGTAAACTTTAGTTATAGTTGTCTATGATCGAGACCTGTGTTCCAAGTCGTCCATAACCGCGGACACGGCTTCTCGAAAAGATTTAACCCTGCAGGGGTGCACCAAAGTATCCACACGCACGACCCTTTTGCGGATCGGTTAACATACACCCATCGGTATGTCGGGGGCCTAAGTCATAGCGTTTCCAGTCCCAAAGCAAGTACATGGGGCCACCCACTAAGCTACCCATAGCGAAGTCCAGGTCTCGAGACGGACTCAGGGTTTGTGGAGACGGCTGTAAACGACTGGGAACCCGAAAAGATGACTGGGCTTGTCGATACAGCGAAAACGTGTCACGATCCTAAATAGTACAGGTGCAGTACCTCGCACAATTTAAATAAAGCAGTAAAGCATGGCGTAAGTACAAGATAGTAATAAAGCCCCAAACTACTTGTGGCCCCCCGGTACAATACTTTGAAATCAGATACTAATCGATGGGGGTGCCCATACACCCCACCTGTGGTTAGCGCGCTCGATCTCGGAACAGGTGTCAAGAACTCGGGGTCCTACGGGACACCAGTGAGCGGTTAACAACCAAATAACATCTATTGCCCACCGGTGCCTCTGCATTTACCTACTTCAATTTTAGTTATTAAACAGTAATTAAAGTCTTGATCACCTCGAACATTAAACATGCGGCAATACTCCAACAACTGTGGTACTTGACGACACACAACAGCACTTGAGCAAGCGACTACGACGCGCAGGTCCAACTATCTACCAAACAACAGGTAATAGGATGTGTCCAAGGCAATATAAGGCTGCAAGGGATATCACGGGTACGAAAACTAGAGCAACGCAACACAGATAGCAATAGATCAACATGAGGGAATAAATACTATAAAAGTAAGATAGGTAGAAATGGGGAGATGCTCGTCTGAAAAACATTGCCGAAGGTTCATCCAAGATCGGGTCGACACTCGCATCAACTCAACGGCCTTATCCGCGAAGAAGCAAAGCACTAGAAGAAACACCGGATGCACTATTTAATACTACGGCAGAAGATCAGGCATGATGCATGTATGATGTATGACATGGCAGGCATGCGATGCAATTAGGCAATATTAAGCGGAACCGGGGTCCCGACATTTAATTAGACGGTTCATGTTATTTAACTACCCCACAATTTAAATGTTGTCTTAACATGGCAAAAGATAGCACCGGTTTGCTACACAAATTTAAACGGAACCAATATAAGACTAGAAAAGCCCGCATATGGTCTCCATATTTAATTTAGGTGAATTGGCATAACGCCCCCAAACCACATGAGATGCATGCAAGCATGAACAATTAAATATGCAACAGTTTATATTATAATTTATAAAATAGGGCTCGGAAATGGAGTCACACAGGGGTTCGGCGATCTTGGTTTCGAAGGGGTTCGGGTTTGGTCTTCGGACACCGGGATCGGTCTTCGGATCCGAGGACGGGGTCTTGGTCTTCGAATCCATGCCGGCGTACTCGGGGTCTCGGTGTCTTCGGGTTCAGGATGAAGAACTTGGCATCCGTGAAGGAGATCTTGTCGATCCCGACAGCGGTCCCGGTCGAGCTTGTCGGTGAACTTGGTTTGGTGTCGATACGGTCTTTGGATGGCATGGCCGAGACAGTGGTGATCTTGGCGTTCCAGGTGGTCGATCTTCGAGAGTTCAAATCGTAACACAGGTAGTGCCACATCTTTGCCACTTCATCAGATCAACACACTAGATCAGTCGAACAGCAACCACACTAGCACCTGGGTCTCACACATCCTAGTGCGCGAGACAAAAAGAAATGGCGCATGGCAACTGCTGCCTCTCTTCTCAACAAACGCGGGCGAGCATCACAGAGGAAGGCGAGGTAGACAATACGGCGCGGTGACGCTCGCGCAGGGCTCGGCCGGTGAACCAGGGAACCCAAATCGGCGACGAAGAGGCCACGGGACGGGACCAGGCTGCGATGACGAGCCGGGCGAGGCAGAGGCGATGGCTGCAGAGGCCCGTGGCGGCGCTCTTGCAGGAAGAAGAGGTGGGGAGGGGGTGTGTGAGGTCGGGTCGGCGACGGATGCGGCCGCAGACGAGGGCGAGCTCGGCCGGAGAGAGCGAGGCGGCGGGGCTTGGCGACGGCGGCGGAAGAGGGCAAGACGGCGGGAGGCAGACGCGGGAGGAGGAGGCCGGCGTGGGGGAGAAAGCCGGTGCCAGTGCAGAGGCGGGCGGGGGCCGGTCAAGGACGGCGTGACAGGGCGGCGGCCGGAGGAGAACCAGGCGGCGGCGGGGTCCTGCAAAGGAGGTCAGGCTGCGAGGAGTTTATGGAGGTATGGGGTCGCGGGAAGGAAGCGGCGGGCGAGAGGCGCTCGGGTCGGGAGCTCGGCAGGCGGTGCGAGCGCCCGGCGGGCTCGGGCGGTGCTACTGCCGATGGGGATGGGCGACAGAGGGTCGGCTCGCTCGAGGAGCTTGAGGCGGCGGGGATGCCTTCGAGGCGGGAGGAACGAGGCGAGCTCCAGGCGGGGGGCTCGGAGCGGGCACGGCGGGGAGGAATCGGGGGGCTCCACGCGACGAGCGGGAGGTGGGGTCGCTACCGGGGAGAGGTGGTTGATGGAGAGAGGAAGGAGACGGGGTGGGGGGATCGCTATAGGAGGTGGGGTCGGGTCTGCAGGGGGTCACGAGGTGGGGCCGGGTCTGGTTCGCAGGGTGGGTCGCGATGGGTGGGTAGGCGTGTGTGGTGTGTGTGTGTCCAGCAGGTGGGGTGGCGGGCAGGGGCCAGTGGTGAGGTGGCGCGTGGCGGTTGGCTGGAGGAGGAAGGAGAGATGAGGTGGTGAACCGTGAGTGGTGGGAGTGAGGTGGAGGGGGCTGGGTAGATTAGGTTTGGGTAGATTAGGGATTAGACTAGGTTTTAGTTTAGGGCTTGGAGGTGGCCGGCCGGGCTTTCGGGCCTGGCAGGCTGCCTCCTAAAAATAAAATAAAAGTTTTATTATTTAAAACGGGGCATTTGAAATCCATTGGTAGACGAAACAAAATAATCCGGAGACCCGGGTTTTAATTTGAATAAAGACGGGAGTATTTAGGAAACAAAACTAGGCGTTTCGAAAATAGTTTTATGCAAACAAATGCAAGATGACATGACGATGCCCAAATGCAATGTGGCATGATGACATGAGCATGCGGTCATGATGATGCAATGCACAAAAACAACGCGATTTTCTAGTAGTGGTTTTTGCGGGGCGCCACAGGCGGTTTTTGGTACATCCTCCTCTCGGATCTTCAATTGGAAATAGCCTGATCGCAGATCAATCTTGCTGAACACCTTTGCTCCTTCCAGTTGATCAAACAAGTCATTTATGTTCGGCAGAGGGTACTTGTTCTTAATGGTTACTTCATTCAATGACGATAGTCTACCACTAATCTCTTGGTGTTTTTCTTCTCCACATGAGCAGGTGCTCCCCATGACGACGCACTAGGCTGAATGAATCCCTTTTCCAATTGTTCCTTCAACTGTTTCTTTAATTCTTTCAGCTCATCCACATCCATCTTATATGGTTTCTTTGCTATAGGTCCTGTTCCCGGCATCAGGTCGATAAGAAACTCTACATCCCTGTCAGGTGGCATTCCTGGCAGCTCTTCCGGAAACATGTCAGGGTAGTCCCTAATCACTGGCACAGTATCCATGCTAACCCCCTTAAGATGATTCAACTTACACCTTCTCGGTCGTGCAGCCGACTTGAATCTAATCCTCTTACCATCTGTGGTTTTGAGTGAAACAGCTCGCTGTGCACAATCTATGTGTCCCCCATGCATAGACATCCAATCCATACCCAGAATGACATCTAATCCCTGTGAATCCAGTACTACTAGATGTGCAATGAAGTGGTGTGTTCCAATCCTCACAGTCAAGTCGCGGCATCCCGCGCTAGCTATCATATCTCCTCCAGGTGAACTCACTCTAATAGACCTTTTCATAGACTCAGTAGGTAACTTATACTTATCCACAAATGCCCTTGATATGAATGAATGCGATGCACCAGTATCGAAAAGTATAAGTGCATGGTAAGTGTTGATTGGGAACTTACCAATCACAAGGTCAGGCTCATCTGGAATCTCCTCCACATTCATGTGGTTCACTGTGGCCTTTTCGCCGTTGGTTGGCTTGAGTCCTTTCCTCTCCGGACAATTGTCAGCATAGTGTCCCTTCTCCTTGCACTTGAAGCACGTCACCTCACTCAGATCCTTCTTCACGAAGTTGCGATCACGGTTGCGGTCATGTCCACCGTGTCCTCCAGAGTGGTGAGAGTGTCCTCCCTTATGGTTGTGGTGGATGCTCCTATGGTTGTCATGACGATGTCTGTAACACCCTCAGAATCGGACCTATGCAAGTTTGAGCAAAATTCGCCAAACCCGCATAGAAACGATTCAAAGGTGCCCACCAGGCACTTTCGTGCGGGTGGAAAACGAAGTAATAACATTACACAACAGTCCTCGATGGGACCCACAGAACAGACATATATAACAGCGACTCAACGAGTCAAGAATACAGATATAATATACAAAGTTCCAAATCACCTTGAAACGATTGTGCGTCCAGCTACGGACAAGATGCAAATGGGGCTAAGAGCCCTGAAGAATAACCAATGGCGTCCATAACCCTGCCCAGGCCAAGCCGGAAGGGTAACCCTGCTAACGACGTCGATCTCAAAACCTGCTTAAACAAAAGGGGTGCTGTAACACCCTCAGAATCGGACCGATGCAAGTTGGGCAAAAATCACCAAACCCGCGTAGAAACGATTCAAAGGTGCCCACCAGGCACTTTCGTGCGGGTGGAAAACGAAGTAATAACATTACACAACAGTCCTCGATGGGACCCACAGAACAGATATATATAACAGCGACTCAAAGAGTCAAGAATACAAATATATTATACAAGATCCAAATCACCTTGAAAACGATAGAGCGTCCGACTACGGACAAGAAGCAAATGGGGCTAAGAGCCCTGAAGAATAACCAATGGCGTCCATAACCCTGCCCAGGCCAAGCCGGAAGGGTAACCCTGCTAACGACGTCGATCTCAAACCTGCTTAACAAAAGGGGTGCCGACAAAGGCAAAGGAAAAGAAAAAGGAGCGTCAGTACTGAGGCCAGTACACGGCGAGGCTAGAATTCGGCGGTCCTCGCCTACATAGGTATGGTGGACTGAGCGGCAGCGGCAGCATGCACTAAACAACCTATAGAGACTCGATGCAACTGGCGGCAATCAGAGAGGGGTAAGAAGGACCTATTCGGAACCAACCTGATACTAACACCAAACAAACCCATCCAGGTGTTTCCCCCTCGAGACCAAACGAGGAAGTCAACCGAGGAACTCACACAGTTGGCAGTTTTACTTCTTTGGTTATCGTTGCAGCAATTACTAGTCAGGTATAGGTAATCATCCTGATAAAATAAGCAGTGGGCGCCTTTTAGTTAATCATTCCGTTATAGTGGCAGTACTTACTAATCAGATACAGATAGCGTGAGATAAACCCAAAACCCAGCAGTTGTTGGTACTTTTATTCAGCCATTTCGTTGTAGTTGCAATACTTACTAGTCAGATACAATTGTCGCATGGCGACAACCAAACAAGCAATTGTGGGCGTATTAATTAGCCATTCCATTATAGTGAAGCTGATTACTAGTCATTATAAGTCAAATTTATAGCAGTAAACTTTAGTTATGCTTGTCTATGATCAAGAAACTGTGCTCCAAGTCGTCCATATCCGCGGACACGGCTTTCAGAAAGTTTTACCCGGCCGGGGTGCACCAATAGCAACACACGCTCGATCAGCCTCGGAAAAACCAAAACAAAACCCAACGAGGCTTTCACGATGAACAATCACAGATTCGAAATATTTCAGGGCCACCCTTGGAGTTCACCATAGCAGTAAGCAAGCTCGACGGACTCAAGGTTTGCGTCGATGGTACATGGCAGCAGTCCCCAATCGGGATTTGTCGATACCGTGAAAACATCCCGCTTACCTAAATGCAAGGTGCTATCTCGCACAATTTAAATACTGAAAGTAGCATGGCATAAGTACAGGATAGTAAAACACCTCAAACTAGTTTGTGGCCCCAAGAAATAAGATGAATCAAGCTCGCTCAGGGGTCCCATATACCTCCCGGATGTGGATAGCGCGATAAAACAAGGAACAGGAATCAAGTACTCGGGGTCTTACGGGACACAAGTGGGCGTTCGGAAACCAAATATTATCTATCACCCACCGATGCCTCTGCTTATTCAATTTTAGTTGTTAAACAGAAATTAAAGTGACGATAAGTAAAACTAGAATCACTTCCAACATCAACATCATGCGGCAATACATCAGCAACTGTGGCATATGACGACACACATCAGCACTTGAGCAAGCATCTACGACGCGCAAGTCCAACTATCTACCAAACAACAGGTAATAGGATGTGTCCAAGGCAATATAGGGCTGCACGGGATTTCACGGTTACGAAAACTAGAGCATCGCAACACAGATAGCAGTAGATCAACAGGAAGGAGTAAATTACTATAAAAGTAAGATAGGTAGAAAGGGGGAGGTGCTCGCCTGGAAACATTGTCGAAGGTTCAACCGAAGATCGGGGCGATGCTCACATCAACTCAACGGCCTTATCCGCGAAGAAGCAAAACACTAGAATAAACACCGGATGCGATATTTAATAAAACGGCAGAAGATCGGCATGATGCATGCATGATGGATGACATGGCAAAGGTGCGATGCAATTAGGTCATATTAAGCGGAACCGGGGTCCCGGCAATTAATTAAATGGTTCAAGTTGTTTATCTACCCCGCAAATTGATTGTTATATAGCAAGACAATAGATGGCCACGGTTTTCTACGCATGTTTAAATGAGGCCGATATGAGACTAGATTTGCCCGCATATGGGCCCCATATTTAATTATTAGGTGAATCGGCATAAGGCCCCCAAACCACATGAATGTATGCATGCAAGACAATCATTATGCGACAAGTTGTATTATGTTGTAAAATAGGGTTTCGGGAAGGGGTTCACACATTAGGGGTCTCGACGATCTTGGGGTTCCGGGGGTTCGGGGGTCGGTCCAGTCCGGGGTCGAGGTGGTTCGTTCGGTCTCGGCGGTTATCGGATATCGGATATCGGGGTAGATATTGCGTCGGGAAGAAGTACTTGTCGTTCTTGTGGCGATCTTGGCGATTATCGGGTCCGGGGTGAAGTGCTCGGCGTTCTCGAGGAAAAATACTCGTCGCACCCGTGGTCCTCGGCATCGGATCTGGGGAAGTACTCGTCGCATCTACCGTCTTCGAGTTTGCTTCAATCGGGTCCATGTCGGAGCACTTGTCGTCCCATGTGGTCTTCGGGTCCGGAGTCCCAGTCATGGCGTTCCAGGGAAGTACATGTCGTGTCCGTGACGGAGATCTTGAAGGTCCCTGAACTCGGCGAACTTGGCATACTCCCGGTTCGGGTCCAGGCGCCTCGGATCGGTCTTCATATCCCGTGAGGGAGATCAGGGCGTCGGGGTGGTCGATCTTGTCGTTCCGGGGGTTTCCGAGGTTCGGTCTTCGGATCTATGTTTGGATAACCTGGCGCGTCGGGATCCATGAAGAACTTGGTGTTTCCAACTCGACTTCGGGAAAGGAGAGCTTGGCAGCGATGTGTGCAAAGCATCAGGCGTCCTTGACAGCAGCAGAGGCGATGGTAGCTGATGTGGTGTCCTCAGCTCCACCTCTTAACACGATCAAACGCACAGATATGTTGACAGGCAGCACACGTCGGGGTAGCAGCAGCATGTCACGGGGACCAAACCCTCCAGCGGAAGGCAGCGGCCAAGCTCCGACGGCGGCCAGCGAGGCGGCCACAGCGTCAGCAGGGAGGGGCGAAGGACTCCCGGATGAAGGGGCGCTTGGCGAAGACGGGGACCATGGTTGAGGGCGGTGACGGCTCGCGCGGGCTGCCGGCGGCGAGGTGGGCCGCAGAGGCGGGCAGCGGCCGGGCGAGGCGGGCTCGCAGAGGCGCGGAGGAGGCTCGAGGAGAGGACCAGACACAGACGGCCGGGAGGAGCGGGCGGAAGCGGAGGAGGTTGGTGCCGGCAAAGGCGGAGATGGAGGGCGGGCCGGGACGCGCGGGAGAGGGCGGGTCGACGGGTGCGAGGCGGCCGCGGGCGGGCGAGAGGTGAGCGGGCGCGGCCGGGTCGGGGTCGCGAGCCGAGGGTCGGCGAGGGGCTTGTGGGAGCGGCGGCTCGGAGGGCGGCACGTCGGGAAGCCGGGTCGAGGCGGCGTTGAGGGAGAGGCCGGAGGCGGGGGCGCACGGGAGGCGCTCGCCGACGGGCACGCGCGGCTGCCAGCGGAGAGAGGGGCCGAGCGGGAGGGAGGCTGTTTGGGCGGTTGGACGGGGGAAGCGAACCAGGGAGGAAGACGATGGTGGAAGGGAGCGGTCGCGCGGGGTGGTGGGACCGGGGCCACGCGGGGCAGGGGGAATCTGGGGAGTGGGGTCCACGCGTGCGTGCTTGCGTGCTGCGAGACGTGAGGGGGCAGGGAGTGGCACTGGGCCACTGGGAGGCATGTGTGGTGGAGTGGTGGCCGCAGCGGGACCGGGAGGTGCGGGCCCAGTGGCGGGCAGTCGATGGAGAGGCTGTGTGCGTGAGTGGTTGGTGGGGTGAGTGAGTGGGTTGAGGGATGGGAGAGAGGGTAGGTTTGGTGGCAGATTATGAGTGGTTGGGGGAAGGGGAAGGGATGAGGTGGCGGCTACCCATTGGATGGTGTGATGTGGCCAGTTGGGTGTGGGTAGCTAATTGGGTAGGTTTAGGTTTTAGAGGGCTGGTCTATTGGACCGATTTAAAAACTGGGGCGGTCGTTCGGGTCGGGTTGGCCCGTTCGACTGCCCCTACTAAAATAAATAAACTTTTTATTTAATTTTAAAAGCACCTTTAGCAAACCGTTAGCATTCAAACAAAATAATCCGGAGACCGGGTTTGCGTGTGTGAATGAAGGCGAGGCGTTCTAGAAACAAAACCGGCTTTGCGCAAATAGTTTTGGCAAACAATGCATGATGATGACGATGCAATGCACAAATTCAACGCGATTTTCTAGTAGTGGTTTTGCGGGATGCCACAATTCGACACCACTAACAAGGGATCTCGCCCTCGAGATCCGCCTCATGGTACCGGAAGGAAGGTCGGCGATCTGCATCTTCTTGCGTTGCGTAGATCCTCGCGACACCACTAACGAGGGTTCCTTCTTCATCTTGAAAACGGCGACACCACCAACAAAAGGGTCGTTGCTCCTGATCGTCGCGAGAACACTCCGGGAACAACAGGTCGAAGGTAGAGGTATCAACAAATAAAGCCACCTCTAAATTCCGGTAGAAGAGGGAAAAGTTACATTGATCCACCAGTTCGATGTACAGAGCGAACAGTAAGAGTCGGGTAGGGTGATCAGTCCATCCCGGACCCAACTATCAACTCTATACATGGGTAGGAGAATCAGGCAACTCAACTCTCGAGATCTAGACTGAAGATCTTCTTAGGTGGTATCCGGAACAAAGAGATGCTGCCAGCAGAAATCGTATGAAAGACTCACTGATTAGGTTTTCGCGATGGTTCCATTGGCATGAACAACACATGCTCACGGTTAACCCCAACTTCACCAATGCTCGTCCTTCTCATATGTCTTTCAACGGCACTGATATCCAGCAAGGAACACATATGGATAAGGAGATCAAGAACAAAAGATTGGAGGAAGGGTACAACGGACCGGTTGCAGATTGATGATCGTAGCACCTCCGTTACAAAAGGGAGAAAACGAAACCCTGAAGGTACGACGGAAACCCAACCACGAGAATTCCTGGACTCGAAGAGAGAGAAGAGAGCGGATTCAAAACACGTAGAGGTAAGAGGAGAACAGCAGAGGGGTAAGGAGTAAAATCAGACCTATTCAGAACTATCCAACCGATTTTTCAAAATAGTTTTGACACTCTACTTCGACCGTTAGCTAGGTTATCCTACAGGCTGGACTTGTGGGGTATCGCAACTGCTGAGCTCTGATACCACTCTGTAACACCCTCAGAATCGGACCGATGCAAGTTGGGCAAAAATCACCAAACCCGCGCAGAAACGATTCAAAGGTGCCCACCAGGCACTTTCGTGCGGGTGGAAAACGAAGTAATAACATTACACAACAGTCCTCGATGGGACCCACGCAGATATATATATATAATGACTCAAAGAGTCAAGAATACAAATATATTATACAAGATCCAAATCACCTTGAAAAGCGATAGAGCGTCCGACTACGGACAAGAAGCAAATGGGGCTAAGAGCCACGAAGAATAACCAATGGCGCCCATAACCCTGCCTGTGCCAAGCCGGAAGGGTAACCCGCTAACGACGTCGATCTCAAACCTGCTTAACAAAAGGTGCCGAAAGGCAAAGGAAAAGAAAAGGAGCGTCAAGATCGAGGCCAAGACACGCGAGGCTAGAATGGCGGTCCTCGCCTACATAGGTATGGTGGACTGAGCGGCAGCGGCAGCATGCACTAAACAACCTATAGAGACTCGATGCAACTGGCGGCAATCAGAGAGGGGTAAGAAGGACCTATTCGGAACCAACCTGATACTAACACCAAACAAACCCATCCAGGTGTTTCCCCCTCGAGACCAAACGAGGAAGTCAACCGAGGAACTCACACAGTTGGCAGTTTTACTTCTTTGGTTATCGTTGCAGCAATTACTAGTCAGGTATAGGTAATCATCCTGATAAAATAAGCAGTGGGCGCCTTTTAGTTAATCATTCCGTTATAGTGGCAGTACTTACTAATCAGATACAGATAGCGTGAGATAAACCCAAAACCCAGCAGTTGTTGGTACTTTTATTCAGCCATTTCGTTGTAGTTGCAATACTTACTAGTCAGATACAATTGTCGCAAGCGACAACCAAACAAGCAATTGTGGGCAGTATTAATTAGCCATTCCATTATAGTGAAGCTAATTACTAGTCATTATAAGTCAAATTTATAGCAGTAAACTTTAGTTATGCTTGTCTATGATCAAGAAACTGTGCTCCAAGTCGTCCATATCCGCGGACACGGCTTTCAGAAAGTTTTACCCGGCCGGGGTGCACCAATAGCAACACACGCTCGATCAGCCTCGGAAAAACCAAAACAAAACCCAACGAGGCTTTCACGACTGAACAATCACAGGATTCAGAAATATTTCAGGGGGCCACCCCTTGGAGTACACCCGCAACGGAGTAAGCAAGCTCCGAGACGGACTCAAGGTTTGCGTCGATGGCTGTAAACGACAGCAGGTCCCCAATCGGGGACTGTCGATACCGCGAAAACATCCCGCTTACCTAAACAGTACAGTGTGCTATCTGTCGCACAATTTAAATACAGAAAGTAGCATGGCATAAGTACAGGATAGTAAAAACACCTCAAACTAGTTTGTGGCCCCAAGAAATAAGACTGAATCAAGCTCTGGCTCAGGGGGGTCCCATATACCTCCCGGATGTGGATAGCGCGATAAAACAAGGAACAGGAATCAAGTACTCGGGGTCTTACGGGACACAAGTGGGCGTTCGGAAACCAAATATTATCTATCACCCACCGATGCCTCTGCTTATTCAATTTTAGTTGTTAAACAGAAATTAAAGTGACGATAAGTAAAACTAGAATCACTTCCAACATCAACATCATGCGGCAATACATCAGCAACTGTGGCATATGACGACACACATCAGCACTTGAGCAAGCATCTACGACGCGCAAGTCCAACTATCTACCAAACAACAGGTAATAGGATGTGTCCAAGGCAATATAGGGTCAAGACGGATTTCACGGTTACGAAAACTAGAGCATCGCAACACAGATAGCAGTAGATCAACAGGAAGGAGTAAATTACTATAAAAGTAAGATAGGTAGAAAGGGGGAGGTGCTCGCCTGAAAACATTGTCGAAGGTTCAACCGAAGATCGGGGCGATGCTCACATCAACTCAACGGCCTTATCCGCGAAGAAGCAAAACACTAGAATAAACACCGGATGCGATATTTAATAAAACGGCAGAAGATCGGCATGATGCATGCATGATGGATGACATGGCAAAGGTGCGATGCAATTAGGTCATATTAAGCGGAACCGGGGTCCCGGCAATTAATTAAATGGTTCAAGTTGTTTATCTACCCCGCAAATTGATTGTTATATAGCAAGACAATAGATGGCCACGGCTTGCTACGCATGTTTAAATGAGGCCGATATGAGACTAGATTTGCCCGCATATGGGCCCCATATTTAATTATTAGGTGAATCGGCATAAGGCCCCCAAACCACATGAATGTATGCATGCAAGACAATCATTATGCGACAAGTTGTATTATGTTGTAAAATAGGGTTTCGGGAAGGGGTTCACACATTAGGGGTCTCGACGATCTTGGGGTTCCGGGGTCCGGGGTTCGACAGGGTCCAGGGTCCGGTCTCGGGGTCCAGGGTTCGACGGTTCGGTCTCGGCGGAAGCGTTATCGGATATCGGGGGTAGATATTGCGTGCCGGGAAGAAGTACTTGTCGTTCTTGTGGCGATCTTGGCGATTATCGGGTCCGGGGTGAAGTGCTCGGCGTTCTCGAGGAAAAATACTCGTCGCACCCGTGGTCCTCGGCATCGGATCTGGGGAAGTACTCGTCGCATCTACCGTCTTCGAGTTTGCTTCAATCGGGTCCATGTCGGAGCACTTGTCGTCCCATGTGGTCTTCGGGTCCGGAGTCCCAGTCATGGCGTTCCAGGGAAGTACATGTCGTGTCCGTGACGGAGATCTTGAAGGTCCCTGAACTCGGCGAACTTGGCATACTCCCGGTTCGGGTCCAGGCGCCTCGGATCGGTCTTCATATCCCGTGAGGGAGATCAGGGCGTCGGGGTGGTCGATCTTGTCGTTCCGGGGGTTTCCGAGGTTCGGTCTTCGGATCTATGTTTGGATAACCTGGCGCGTCGGGATCCATGAAGAACTTGGTGTTTCCAACTCGACTTCGGGAAAGGAGAGCTTGGCAGCGATGTGTGCAAAGCATCAGGCGTCCTTGACAGCAGCAGAGGCGATGGTAGCTGATGTGGTGTCCTCAGCTCCACCTCTTAACACGATCAAACGCACAGATATGTTGAGCAAAGACACGTCGGGTAGCAAAGAAGCATGTCACGGGACCAAACCCGCTGAAGGCAGCCAAGCTCACGGCGGCCACGAGGCGGCCACAGCGGCGAGGGAGGCAAGGACTCCGGATGAAGGCGCCACAAGACGGGACCATGGTTGAGTGCGGTGACGGCTCGCTGGCCGGGCGGCGAGGGCCGCAGAGGCGGGCGGCTGGCACGCGAGGCGGGCTCGCAGAGGGCGCGGAGGGAGGCTCGAGGAGAGGACCGCGACACAGCAGCGGCCGAGGAGCGGGGCCGAAGCGGAGGAGGTTGGTGCCGGTGCAGCGGCGGCGGAGATGGAGGGCGGGCCGGGACGCGAGAGGGCGGGTCGACGGGTGCGCGGCGCGCGCGCTGGCGCGCGGGCGAGGTGAGGGAGCGGGCGGCGCGGCCGGTCGGGATGGTCGCAGCAATGAGGGTCGTCGGCGAGGGGCTTGCAGGGGAGCGGCGGCTCGCGCGGCGGAGGGCTGTGGCGGCACGTCGGGGAAGCTGCGGGTCGAGGCGGCGTTGAGGGAGAGGCCGGAGGCGGGGGCGCACGGGAGGTGCTCGCCGGCGGGCATGCGCGGCTGCCAGCGGAGAGAGGGGCCGAGCGGGAGGGAGGCTGTCGAGGCGGTTGGACGGGGGAACGAACCAGGGAGGAAGACGATGGTGGAAGGGAGCGGTCGCGCGGGGTGGTGGGACCGGGGTCACGCGGGGCAGGGGAATCTGGGGAGTGGGGTCCACGCGTGCGTGCTTGCGTGCTGCGAGACGTGAGGGGGCAGGGAGTGGCACTGGGGCCAGCTGGGGAGGCATGTGTGGCCAGGGAGTGGCCGGCTGCGAGCGGGACCGGGGGAGGTGCGGGCCCGGCTGGCAGGGGCGGCGGGTCAGATGGAGAGGCTGTGTGCGTGAGTGGTTGGTGGGGTGAGTGAGTGGGTTGAGGGATGGGAGAGAGGGTAGGTTTGGTGGCAGATTATGAGTGGTTGGGGGAAGGGGAAGGGATGAGGTGGCGGCTACCCATTGGATGGTGTGATGTGGCCAGTTGGGTGTGGGTAGCTAATTGGGTAGGTTTAGGTTTTAGAGGGCTGGTCTATTGGACCGATTTAAAAACTGGGGCGGTCGTTCGGGTCGGGTTGGCCCGTTCGACTGCCCCTACTAAAATAAATAAACTTTTTATTTAATTTTAAAAGCACCTTTAGCAAACCGTTAGCATTCAAACAAAATAATCCGGAGACCGGGTTTGCGTGTGTGAATGAAGGCGAGGCGTTCTAGAAACAAAACCGGCTTTGCGCAAATAGTTTTGGCAAACAATGCATGATGATGACGATGCAATGCACAAATTCAACGCGATTTTCTAGTAGTGGTTTTGCGGGATGCCACAGGTGCCGACAAAAGGGCAAAGGAAAAAGAAGGAGCATCAGTACTGAGGCCAGTACACAGCGAGGCTAGAATTCGGCGGTCCTCGCCTACATAGGTATGGTGGACTGAGCGGCAGCGGCGGCATGCACTAAACAACCTATAGAGACTCGATACAACTGGCGGAAATCAGAGGGGGGGTAAGGAAGACCTATGCGGATCCAACCTGAAGCTAACACCAAACAAACCCATCCTGGTGTTTCCCCCTCGAGACCATACGAGGAAGTCAACCGAGGAACTCACACCATTGGCAGTTTTATCTATTCAGTTATCGTTGCCGCAATTACTAGTCAGATTTAGTTAATCGTCCTGATAAAGTAAGCAGTGGGCACTTTTAATTAACCATTCCGTTATAGTTGCGCCAATTACTAATCAGATACAGGTAGCATGAGATAAACCCATAACCCAGCAGTTGTTGGTACTTTTATTCAGTCATTTCGTTGTAGTTGCAATACTTACTAGTCAGATACAATTGTCGCAAGCGACAACCAACAAGCAATTGTGGGCAGTATTAATTAGCCATTCCATTATAGTGAAGCTGATTACTAGTCATTATAAGTCAAATTTATAGCAGTAAACTTTAGTTATGCTTGTCTATGATCAAGAAACTGTGCTCCAAGTCGTCCATATCCGGACACGGCTTTGAAAGTTTTACCCGCCGGGTGCACCAATAGCAACACACGCTCGATCAACCTCGAAAACCAAATCAAAACCAACGAGGCTTTCACGATCGAACAATCACAGATTCAGAATATTTCAGGGGCCACCTTAAGTAGAATCAAGAAGCTAGCCGACTCGACACGGCCTCAAGGTTTGGGTGGACGCGGTAAACGATCGGGAACCCGAAAGTGTGGCTGGCTTGTCGATACCGCGAACGTGTCCCGATCCTAACAGACAGTGTGCTCTCGCACAATTTAAATACGTAGCATGGCATAAGTACAGGATAGTAAAAACACCTCAAACTAGTTTGTGGCCCCAAGAAATATGACGGAATCAAGCTCGCTGGGGGTCCCATATACCTCCCGGATGTGGATAGCGCAAGAAAAAACAAGGAACAGGAATCAAGTACTCGGGTCTTACGGGACACAAGTGGGTTTCGAAACCAAATATTTTCTATCGCCCACCGATGCCTCTGCTTATTTCAATTTTAGTTGTTAAACAGAAATTAAAGTGACGATAAGTAAAACTAGAATCATCTCCAACATCAACATGCGGCAATACATCAGCAACTGTGGCATATGGCGACACACAACAGCACTTTAGCAAGCGACTACGACGCGCAAGTCCAACTATCTACCAAACAACAGGTAATAGGATGTGTCCAAGGCAATATACGGCTGCAGGGAAAATATCACGGGTACGGAAACTAAAGCATCGCAACACAGATAGCAATAGATCAACAGGAGGGAATAAAGACTATAAAAGTAAGATAGGTAGAAAGGGGGAGATGCTCGCCTGAAAACATTGTCGAAGGGTTCAACCGAAGATCGGGGCGAATCTCACATCAACTCAACGGCCTTATCCGCGAAGAAGCAAAACACTAGAATAAACACCGGATGCAATATTTAATACAACGGCAGAAGATCGGCATGATGCATGTATGATGCATGGCATGGCAAGGTGCGATGCAGTTAGGTCATATTAGGCGGAACCGGGGTCCCGGCATTTAGTTAAATTATTCAAGTTGTTTAGCTACCCCACAATTTAAATGTTGTTTAACAAGGCAGAATATATCACCGGTTCGCTACACAAGTTTAAATGAGGCCAATATGAGACTAGATTTGCCCGCATATGGGCCCCATATTTAATTATTAGGTGACTCGGCAAAAGGCCCCCGAACCACATGACAAGATGCATGCATGAACAATTATTATGCGGCAAGTTGTTATTATGTTATAAAATAGGGTTTCGGGAAGGGGTTCACACATTAGGGTTCTCGACGATCTTGGGGGTTCCGGGGTTCGGGGTCGGTCTCGGGGTTCAGGGTTCGACGGTTCGGTCTCGGCGGGATCGTTCTCGGATATCGGGGTAGTTCTTGGCGTTCCGGGAAGCCGGACTTGGGGTCATGTCGACGGTCATGGCGTTCAGGGGGAAGTTCTCGGTGTCCGGGTAGAAGGCTTGGTTCCGTGCCGGGGCGCATCGGTTTTGTTTCGGTCGGTGCCGTTCTTGTCGTCGCGGTGATCTTGTCGGATCCGGTCTTCGTCTCCGGGAGCGGGTCCTCAGGGTCTCGACAACTTCGGTTCTCTGTGGCGATCTTGGCACTCGATGTCCGTGAAATAGAACTTGTCGCACGTACCGTCTTCGGGTTCGCTCCAATCGGGCCCATGTCGGAGAACTTGTCGCATCCGTGATGGCGAACTCGATGTCCCGAGAAGGTATCGGCGTTCCTGTTTTCGGGAAGGAGATCTTGACGTGCCGGGGTTCGGTCTCGGACCTTGGCCGGGTCATCGGTAGATCTTGTTCATGTCGAAGATCCTGGCGTTCTGTGAACTCCATCGGGAGAGTCTCGAGCAAGTGAGTCATCACACCGGATATTCTTGTAGCCGCCATGTCGCCACATCTGAACACTCGCACACGTGGATGGCCGAAGGAGGCGCGCAGCTCGACGCAGCGGCACGGACGGCGGGAACGGGGCACCGGAGCGACGGCGCTTGCAGAGAGGGAGGACCGTGCTCGCGTGCAGGGGGACGTGGGGTCGGGGAGCTCGGATCGAGCGGAGGCTTGCTGGCGGCGTGCGGGGCGCGGCGAAGCGGGGAAGCCGGAGAGGGTCGACGGCCATGGGCGGGCGCGCTAGGAGGAGCTTCGCCGGAGGCGCAGCGTCAGGGCGACGTCTGGGGCGGCGAGGTCGAGGCCGCTGCCGGGAGGCGAGGGCCGGGCGCGAGCTCAGCGGCGGCGCGGGTAGACGGCGAAGCCGCGCGCGCAGCGCGGGTGAGGGCGCCCGGCGACGCGTTGGCGGGGGCCCGCGCGGTGGGAGGCGGCGACGGTGCTCGTGGCGGAGACGAGCGAGGCGCTGGATGCGCGAGAGGCGCGCCGAGGCGGCCGGGCGACTTCGCGTCAGGGCGAGGACGGGGACGCAGCTGTGGGCGCAGGAGGCGCGGCTTGGGGCGACGCGGTTGGTGAGGGCTCGGGATGGCCGGGCGGTGGCGCCGGCGATGAGCGGAGAGAGCGGGGCGGCAGCGTGAGGCGGTGTGCCGAGGAGGGCTGGCGGGGCGGCTCGGCCAGACGGGAGCTAGGTGGGGCGCCGGAGGCCGCTGCTGGCTGCAGAGAGGAGGAGCCGGGCGGGCCGAGAGGCAGGTGGGGCATGCGGAGAGGCCATGGCCGGCAAGGACGAGCCGAGGGGAGGGGCAGGCGGAGTGAGGCCGGGAGGCAGAGCGAGGCAGCTGCGAATGGCGAAGGTGGGAGGTGGGAGGCAAGTCGTCGGGTGAGAGGAGAGAAGAGAGAGAGAGGGGCGGGACAGGGGGCCAGGGGGTGGGACCCACGGAGGTTCCTGTGCGGGTGGCCGGTACAGGCGTGGCGCGTTGTGTGAGTGCGTGTGGGGTGCGTGTGTGGGGTCTGGGGAGGTGGGTGGAACGGGTGTAGACAGGGGGCTGGGGGTTGAGAGAGAGAGGTAGGTCTAGGTGGCACTGTGTGAGTGGTGGGGGTTTGGGGAGAGGTGAGGTGGAGAGATCTGATTGGGTGGAGTGAGGTGGAGGGATGGTTTGGGTAGGTTAGTGGGTAGCTTTAGGAATTAGAGGGGCAGACTAGTTGGACCGATTTTAAAATCCCGGGGGTGGTCGTTCGGGTCAATCTGGCCCGTTCGACTGCCCCCACTAAAAATAATATAAATTTTATTTGTTTTAAACGGGCCGTTGGCAAACCGATAGCGGCCAAAACAAAATATTCCGGGGACCCGGTTTTGATGTTTGAAAATAAAGAGGGGCGTTTAGAAAACAACACGGGCTTTGCAAAAGTAGTTTTTGGCAAACCATGCATGATGATGACGATGCAATGCGCAAATTCAACGCGATTTTCTAGTAGTGGTTTTGCGGGATGCCACAATGTCCATCGCGGTGGTCATGGCTCCCATGGTCACTTCCTCCATGCTTGGAGTATCCATCATATGAAGTGCGAGACTTGTGGTGTGAACCGGAGTGATGAGTATTGCTCTTTCTCTTGCGGTTCTCCACCTGCTTGTACTTCCCCTCCAAGATCCTAGCCTTGTCCATAAGCTCCTGGAAAGTGGGGCAGTAAACCATAAGTACTTGTACTAAAAGCTCATCACTGAGTCCATCCAGGAATCTCTCCCTCCTTTTGGCATCAGTGTCAACATCCTCAGGTGCATAATGGGACAGGTTGTTGAACTCCTCAATGTACTCGGCCACGGTGCGATTGGTTTGGCGCAAGTTGCGGAACTCCTTCCTCTTCAGGCTCAGAACTCCTGAAGACACGTGGTTGGTCCTAAAACCTTCCTCAAACATAGCCCAAGTCACGGTATCCAGCGGGTGGGTGATCTGAAATGTGTCAACCAAGAAGCGGCTGGTCCCTCCAGTAGGTGAGCGGCAAACCTCACCTTCTCAGCATCAGTGCATCCGACAGTTACTAGATCCTTGTTGACTGAACGCAACCAGTCGAGAGCAACCATTGGTTCCATTGCAGTAGAGAACTTAGCTGGCCTTAACCTCAGAAATCTGGTGAGAGCATCTCCCTGAGGCTGATTGTTTCCATTGTTGTTGTTCTGATTCGCCATGAACTGGGTCATCACTTGGGTCAGCTGTGCCTGAGCTGCCATGAGCTGCTCCATCTCAGTGGGTTAGCGACGGGGAGGCATCTGCGGTTTAGCATAGGTAAGTTTAGAAAGAATCAACTACGATATTAGGATTCTACCCATGCATATGATCAAACAACAACAAACAATAGCAGACAATCACAAGCAAGCAACACATCACCAAACAAGTGATCCAACAACATCCCAGGTATTATCCTAGCAGTATAAACCTACTGAAATAGTTTTGCAAGAGTTGGCAATGGTTAACTAAACAATAGATCAACTAATCAACAAAACAACAATTCTGCCAGAACAGTCCAGCAGCATTGACGAATTTTTTCGCCTAACTTAAATACGTCAGAAAATTAAGCCAATTTTTGTGCATATGGAACAGAGAGTTTCGCATCAGCCCAATTTTGTTTAGATTTTTCCGAGTTACCAGAAAAATATGAAAAATCGCGCAGTACTTCTGTATCAGCAGAAAAACTGCAGCGAAAAACACACAGATGATAACCAAATTGCCATAACTCTTTCATAAAATTCGCACAAATAAATTCTGGGATATTGGAGTACACAAATAAGCAACTAATCACTCTTAAACTAACACAAACTAAGTTTCACAACGATCGAGACTAATCCTAACGAGTTCTCCAAACATGGACTAATTGGTGGACTTCTATCTACTTCTTGAAGAGATTGAGGTAGGTCCTTGCGGTCATGCGTTGGCGCTTCGGCTCACGGTACAACCATGGCGGTGTAGTGTACACCTCTCCTGAACCATCACTTGAGACTTCAAACTCCACCTCTTCTGGATCCTCCTCTTCTTCTTCATCCTCAGCTGCAACTGCAACAACTTCATCTCCTCCACCATCATCGTCTCCATCATCATCATCCTCGTCCTCATCATCATCATCGTCTCCACTGTGATCATCATCCCCATTGTTGCCATCATCTCCATTGTCATCATCAGAGGGTGGATTTAGCTGTGCTTGGAGAGCAGCAATCTGGGCTGTCATAGCTTCAATGGTTTGGTCCCTTTCCTGGACGGTCCCTTGCAATTGCTGTATGTTCTCGGCGTTCTCCTGCACAGTACCATGAAGATGGGCTATGGTCTCATCTCTGGCTATCAGGACAGTCTCCAGAACTCCCACAGCTTCATGCAAAGTGTCAATCTCCTGTCCTTGGACCACCATTCCATTGTTAGTAAAGTCTGCAATCTCCTTCAACATCCTCACCTTCTCTGCTAGAGCTCCATTCTCTCTTTCCATGTCCTCTATGTGCCTCCGACGGGGCGGCATGTTGTTCCTGTCGCCCGGGGTAATCACAATGTTCCCATCTTCATCACGCCTTCCATAATCACGGTAGGGTGAATCTGCGGGCAGTAGGTGTCGGACATAGTGGCACTGGCGAGACAGGGCTTCATGTACAGCCAAGTTGATACCAAGTCCCCAGTTGCAGTATATCTTGGTGTAGACCAAGTGCGCGGGGTTTGGCAAGGAGGCATCTCTGAATATGAAGGTAGTGATCTCACATGCATCCTCTCCATATCCATAGGTGTACAGCCTTCTTCCCTTGAACATAGGCAGTGGCAATCCCAATGACTGAGAGAGCTGAGCTAACTGCCTTGCAAAGGGCCTTGGTGACTCCATGGTGACATACTCAGTCCTAACGTCTCCAATCTATCAAGTAAAAGAGGAAAGTGTGAGAATAGCATATGGTAAGAATTTTACGAGGGTGAAAGGCATAAGAGGAAAGACAGAGTTAATATAGGCTTTAATAATTCTATGGCTTCCTAATCAAATCCTAGGTCACGATCCTATAGTCTACACACGGCCTCTGATACCATCATGTGACACCCCGGTTCTGATAAGACCGTGGCCTCTATGTGACATGCCAATCCCTGGATCGGTTCATTGGACCACAATAGAGTAAGATAGATAATCATAGCAAAATAACCGTGTATCATGATCTACAAAGATCCAGAGTACCATTATTACAATGAAAGCTTAGCATAAATCTAGCTCAAAGTATTCAGGTAGCAACAAAAGCAAGTAAATCCTCCAATCTTCAAATTGCCCACAAGTGAACAAGTGCCGAGTGGAGTACCGTGGCCTATAACGATCAATCAGAATCGGAATAACCTGCAACATGAAACGTAGCAGCCCCGAAGGGTCAATACATGGAATGTATGGCAAGTAGAGCTAGTAATGGAGACAATAGTACTAACATCTACATGCATATCTGGCAATTGGAGCTGTGTCTGGCTTGCATTTGCAAATACATTTGTCCTACTTTCATAAACAGTTTTCAATTTTTTTTGAAAA
Organism: Avena longiglumis; assembly: GCA_030063025.1. Classification (NCBI taxonomy): domain Eukaryota; kingdom Viridiplantae; phylum Streptophyta; class Magnoliopsida; order Poales; family Poaceae; genus Avena; species Avena longiglumis. The sequence continues at coordinate 504,797,005 of CP125977.1, forward strand.
TATCCCAATTAAGTTAACCCAACAATATTAGAACAATTATGAAATTAGAATGAGCGAGAAACATGTCATGGAATCAATATCTAGCAACTCAGATGTCCATAACCGGGGACACGGCTAATCGATTAGATTATACACTCTGCAGAGGTTAGTACACTTTACCCATGTGACTTGGCCAGCCCAGCTCGTACCATCACTCTCATTTTGGGTGATGATAGCGAGAAGACCAAGAAGAGACTGTTCGGGAAGTAGCTCCTCAATCCCGACGCGCACCGGTCCAACCTACCAAAATTCTACATCTCTGGATACGCGGGTTCGAGTTACCACAACCTACTAAGTCCAACCAACCGCCCATTCCATTATTGGCACATGGTTGTACACGTAAGCTACACAATAAAGAAGCCAATCATTCTCTCTTGATACATGGGTGCCTTTCCGCAATGAAACCACCAAAATTTATCAATACCATCACACCCAGGGGGTTCATTGATTAAGTTGTTTTTCAGTTTTCGCAAACCAATACTTTGAGAAAACAAGTATCAAACGATGTAACCCAGCCCTCGTTCAACAAAGCATGGCTAAGCACATCTACAAACGGTGGTTCATCTACAAAGAAGGTCCTACCACATAATAGGACATAGCATAGCGATAGTATCATCCTACACATGCATCTACAAAATACACGACAATGCATTAAAAATAGTAGGACGATATTCATGAACAAAGTAGCATCTACTTGCCTTGGTTGTAGCGGTCTGGAGCACAATCCTCACACGAACAAGCGTTGCACTCAGCACAATCTACACGACACAATTGCATTCATAAACAAACAATCCACAACATATGCAACAAATATGATGCATGAATGCAATAACGGCAAGTGAATTGGTTCTACAGCTGCACCACAACATCCTATAACTTAACACTACCGAATACATGCATGGAAAAATAGATTTGGCGCTAGGAAAACTAATAGACAAAAGTAATGCTCCAACTAGAGCTAGAACTTAAATAATTCACTACCTGTAGTATACTGTTCGTAAAATCTTGGGAAAATTATAACGCATAGGCATCGCTGAATAGAAACAGTACCAATTGGAATTACTCAAAAAGGAGTTATAGAACTTCCCGAGTAATTAAAACACTGCAGAAAGCCATTAGACAAATACTGCAGAAGTTTTTACTGTAAGCCTACCTTTTTAATTCACGATGAGATTTCCCTCGTTCACACGAGTTCAGGGACATATCACACGCGATTTTTGGAGCTACGGATCTTTTTCTACGAATTTATTACTCCGAAAAGTCCACTAACTAGTTCAATTAAACTGTACTAAACCTGACAGTAAAAGTCTGAACCAAAGCTAGAGCGAGATTCTACACGACTCACTGAACTCGTACATATTTTATTTGCAATTTTTGGCTAAGCGGTTGAATTTCTACGCAATTTACAAGATTCTACCGAAATCTGTCAACTAAAAGGGATTAACGAAATTGACCCAGTCAACTGTGTCTGTTTGACTGGTCAACTCGTCTGCTGACTGGGCGTCTGACTAGTCAAGCCTGGGATGCTGACCAGTCAACGAACGATCTACTGAGATCTGACGGTGGCTGCTGTCTTACCAGAAACGGATGGCGAATTGGACTCCGGAAGGTGCGTCGAGCTCCGGACGGCGGTGGCGATCGGATCCGGCGTCGGGGTTCTTCCTGCACGGACACACACGGTCAACTACGGCGGTTCAAGATCGTCAACGGCGCGACGTAAAACGGAGCGCGTGCGACGCGGTACGGACAAAATGGCGCGACGCAAAACGACGCGCGACAGTACGTACGCATGCATGCGCACGGAAGCGAGGCGCTGGCGGCGCGGGGCGAAGGCGCGGCGCGGGCGAACGCGGCGCGCATGCGGCATCAATCGGCGCGGGCGGCGCGAACGCGCGGCGCGGGCAGCAGCGAGGCGACGCGGGCGGCTTACCGAGGCGGGCGACGGCCGGCGGCAGGAGGCGGGTCGGCGAGGTGGTTGCACGGCGCTGGGAGGGCGGCCGCGCGGCGGCCGGTCTCGAGGCGTGCGGCGGGCGGCGCGCGGGAGGCGAGGCGGTCGGGCACGGGTTACGAGGCAGGTGGTGTCCCTCTTTAAATAGTCCCTCGCGCGGATTCTACTCAGATTCGGTCCAGAAGTTGACTCCAACTCGGAAACCGGTCCGGATTTTCGGACCGTTTTCCGGCGGTTTACTAAAATGTCCGAGTCTTTTGCATACGAACTCCGATTAGAGCGATTCTCGCGCCTACGGGTTCGTATCGTCGAGGGTCACAACCTTCAGTCGAAGTTTGCGCGAAAACTCGAACCTACAGGGGTGGTTGTTGCAAAACACTCCAAAAGCTCCCCGCAGGAACCTCGAAGCGAAACAAAATAGGGTTTTGAAAGTAGCGTTTCGCCGAACCTTTCTACTCGACGGTTTTGCATGTAAAGATATGATGCAATGCTATGAATGATATGCAAGACCAAATCAAAAATTTGGGATGTGACATAATATGCAGCGATTGCTAACATAATCCTCACAGACTTTAGCTTCGCTACTGGTGAGAAAGTCTCATCGTAGTCAACTCCTTGAATTTGTCGAAACCCTTTTGCGACAAGTCGAGCTTTGTAGACAGTAACATTACCATCAGCATCTGTTTTCTTCTTGAAAATCCATTTGTTCTCGACAGCCTTACGGCCATCCGGTAAGTCCACCAAAGTCCATACTTGGTTTTCGTACATGGATCCAATCTCGGATTTCATGGCTTCTTGCCATTTATTGGAATCTGGGCTCATCATCGCTTCCTCATATGTCTCAGGGTCATCGGTGTTCTCCACCAACATGACACTCATAACGGGATCATACCAATCTGGAGTGGTACGAGTTCTCGTTGACCTCCGAGGCTCTGTAGCAACTTCAACCAAAGTTTCATGATCACCATCATTAGCTTCCTCTCTAATTGGTGCAGGCACCACAGGAACTTCTTCCGGCGCTGCGCTACTCGCAATTTTGAGAGAAGGTTCGACAACCTCGTCGAGTTCTACTTTCCTTCCAGTCACTTCTTTCGAGAGAAATTCCTTCTCTAGAAAGGATTCATTCTTGGCAACGAAGATTCTGCCTTCGGATCTATGATAGAAGGTATACCCAATAGTTTCTTTTGGGTATCCTATGAAGACGCATTTTTCCGCTTTGGGTTCAAGCTTGTCCGGCTGTAACTTCTTTACATAGGCTTCGCAACCCCAAACTTTAAGGAACGACAATCTAGGTTTCTTCCCAAACCATAATTCATACGGTCGTTTCAACGGATTTAGACGGTGCCCTATTTAAAGTGAATGCGGTTGTTTCTAATGCATAACCCCAAAATGATAGCGGTAAATCTATAAGTGACATCATAGAACGAACCATATCTAAGAGAGTTCGATTACGACGTTCGGATACACCATTACGCTGTGGTGTTCCCGACGGTGTCAACTGTGAAAGTATTCCGCATTTCTTTAAATGCTCGCCAAACTCGTAACTTAGATATTCACCTCCACGATCAGAACGTAGAAATTTAATCTTCTTGTTACGTTGATTCTCTACCTCACTTTGAAATTCCTTAAACTTCTCAAAAGTTTCGGACTGATGTTTCATGAAATAGATATACCCATATCTACTCAAGTCATCCGTGAAGGTAAGAACATAACGATAACCACCGCGCGATGCTGCACTCATTGGACCACACACATCGGTATGTATGATTTCCAATAAGTCCATAGCTCGCTCCATCATACCAGAGAATGGAGTCTTAGTCATTTTACCCATCAGACATGCTTCGCATCTTTCAAGTGATTCAAAATCAAGTGATTCAAGAAGTCCATCGGAATGGAGTTTCTTCATACGCTTCACTCCAATATGACCAAGACGACAGTGCCACATATAGGTCGAGTTATCGCTTGATTTCAACCGTTTAGCCTCAATGTTATTAATATGTGTATTTCCACTATCGAGATTCAATAAGAATAGACCATCTATCAAAGGTGCATGTGCATAAAACATATTACTCATATAAATTGAACAACCATTATTCTCGGACTTAAAAAAGTAACCGTCTCGCAATAAACAAGATCCCGATATAATGTTCATGCTCAACGCAGGCACCAAATAAAAATTATTTAAGTATAAAACTAATCCCGATGGTAGATGAAGGGGTAGCGTGCCGACCGCGATCACATCAACCTTTGATCCGTTTCCCACGCGCATCGTCACCTCGTTCTTCGCTAGCTTCCGTTTATTCTGCAAAGACTGCTTCGAGTTACAAATATGAGCAACCGAACCAGTATGAAATACCCAGGCACTACTACGAGTACTAGTGAGATACACATCAATAACATGTATATCATATATACCTTTCTTCTTGATGTTGCCGTTCTTCAAATCCACCAAGTACATTGGGCAATTCCGCCCAAAGGACCTTCTCCCTTGCAAGAAAAGCACTCAAGATCGTGCTTAGGTCCAGCCTTGGTCTTTCACATGGCGTGGTAACTTTGTTACCACCCTTCTTGAAGTGTCCCTTCTGCTTAGACTTGCCTTTCTTGAATTTGGTGGTCTTATTGACCAACAACACTTGGTGCTCTTTCTTGATCTCCACTTCTGCAGATTTCAACATGGCAAAGAGTTCTGACAACGTCTTGTTCATGTTTTGCATGTTGTAGTTCATCACAAAGTTCTTGTAAATTGGTGGTAGTGATTGGAGGACACGGTAAATCACCAAAGCATTAGGAATCACAATGCCCAAGGTTTGAAGTTTGTTTGCGTGCCCAGACATCTTAAGCACGTGCTCACTGACGGAGCTGCCCTCTTCCATCTTGCAGTTAAAGAACTTTTCAGAAGCCTCATAGCTTTCAATTGCCGCATGAGTCTCAAAGATCAATTTGAGATCCTAGACAATATCATATGGGTCTGAATTCTCAAACCTTTTCTGAAGCTCCGATTCTAAACCATACAAGATAGCACACTGAACTGTGGAGTACTGAGTCTTCCGAGTGAGGTAAACGTTCTTTACTTCATCGGCAGCATCAGCTGCAGGTGGGTCACCCAGCGGTGCATCCAGCACATAGGTCAAATTACCAGCTGTGAGGACAATCCTCAAATTGCGGAACCAATCCGCGAAGTTGCTTCCATTGTTTTTCAACTTTTCTTTCTCTAGGAACGCATTAAAATTGATGGTAGGGGCTGCCATTGATCTACAACATATTTGCAATAGTTTAGACTAAGTTTATGACAAATTGAGTTCAAATTAATAATAAAATTAATCTAGGTGAACTCCCACTCAAAACAATATCCCTCACATTGTTTTAGTGATCACACGAACCAAATCCACCACATCAACACCGATCATCACGAGAGTTGATATAGTTTCAATGGCGAACAATCGACATGTTCACCATATCAACTATATGATTCATGCTTTACCTTTCGGTGATCCGTGTTCCGAGACCATGTCTGTACATGATAGGCTCGTCAAGATCAAACCTTAGTTTCTGCATGAGCAAATATGGCTTGCTCACGTTGTATACACTTGCAGAATCTAACACACCCGATCATCACATGGTGCTACGAAACAACAAGCTTTAGCAACGGTGCTAACTAACGGTGAACACTTTGTGACTTGAAATTCATGTGCATGAGGGATCATCTTATAATGCTACCGTCGTCTACTAAGCAATACAAGATGCATAAAGGATTAACATCACATGCAATTCATAATATGTGATATGATATGGCCTTTCTTCTTTGTGCTTCCGATCTCCATCTTCTAGCACGAACATTATCTCCATCATCACCGGCATTGCATCAAGGTCAATGACGCTTCTCCATGGTTGTCGTCCACCGGCTTCAACTATTACAACTACTTTGAATAGACACGCGGGTCTTAACATAAATTAAAGACAACCATATGGCTCCTGCCAGTTGCCAAGTTACAATAAGGAACATTGCATACATCAAATGTAATCACAATCATGGCCATATCACATCACAAGACACCCTGCAAAAAAAAAGTTAGACGCCTCTACTTTCTTTGCATATTTTACGTGGTTTGGGGCTTTCAATAAGTGTCGTTCTAACTTACGAACAAGAACCACAACATTGATACTAGTATTGTTAATCACCCGTTGTAAATTGGATCTTAACTATGCTAGGAGAAACAGGCACCCGCAAAGCCACTTATGCAATACAAGTTGCATGTCAAGCGTGGAGCAAGTCTCATGAACGATGTCATGTAAGGTTAGCCCGGGCCGCTTCATCCCAACATACCGCAAGATGCAAAGTACACAAGAAGCAATCGACAATAAAAGCATCAATGCCCACAATGACCATTGTTTTCTACTCGTGCAACAGATCTACATATAGAAACGGCTCTGATACCACTGTAGGGTTTCGTAGCATGGAAAACAAAAATTTTCTACCGCATACAAACAAACAAGCCAAGATCTATCTACTAGATTGTAGCAACGAGTCAATGGAATGACTCACCCTCGAATATTCCAAAGTGTTTAAGGAGAGCGGATTCTCGTGGGTGATGTAGTCGTACTCTTGCCGATCTCAAGATCACGTAGACGATCCTTCCGGCGCTGCGTTCCGGCAGCGCTCCCGCAGTCGTTCACACGTTCGGTACTCGACGAAGACCTTCCTCTCCCTTGTTCCAGTAGGCAGTGGAGATTGTAGCACTCTCCTCGCGATTCCGGCAGCACAACGGCGTGGTACCGGAAGTAGAGGGGAGATCTCGCAGGGCTTCGCCTTAAGCCAGAGCGAGTATGGTGGAGTATGAGAGAGCTCCTCGGCGATCTAGGTTTTAGACACACCAAGGAGGAGGTGCTAGAGCCGGCGGCTAGGGCTTGGGGCACCCCAAGTCGGCGGCTATGGCAACCCTAGGAGGCGGCGGCAGCTGCAGGAGGTGGTGGCGCCAAGCTAGGGTTTGGAGGAGAGGTACTTGTGTGTCCTAGGAGGGATCCCTGCCCCTCCTTATATAGGTGGAGGGGTCGGCCGGCCAAGGGGAGGGAGGGGAGTCCCTCCCCAACTCGGTTTGGGTGGTGCGCCGTCGGTTGGAGGAGGGATTCCCTCCCCAACTCGGTTACCCACTCCTCCTCCTCTTTCCAAAACTTGCTGTTTGACTTTCAAACTAGCCGTTTGACTTTTCAATTTAGGATTTGAATAAACCCTTTATTTTGGACAGCGAAGACACTTAGTACATGATGCAATCATTCCAACTTGCAATGACACATTCATGTACCCCTTCCCCTCCGGAGTGCCGGACATTCCGGAACCTTCTAGAACATTCCCGATGGAAACACCGGAATCATTCCCGAACTCCGAAACGAGACTTTCCTTATATGAATCTTATTCTCCGGACCATTCCGGATCTCCTCGTGATATCCCGGATCCCATCCGTGACTCCAAACAACATTCGTCAAAGGTGATATGCATGATCTCATGGTCGAAGGAATTAGGTTACTATGTATCAGAAAGCATATAGCAATTGAACTATTGAAATGAATTGATCTTTATGCTACGCTTATCTATAGGAGTATGTCCATCATATCATTCTCCTAACGATATGATCTTGTTGTTAATAACATCTCAATGTTCATGATAGGGAAACCACAATCATCTATTAACCAACAAGCTAGTATTATATAGAGGCTTTACTAGGGACTTCAAATTAAGTTTACAAATCACACAAGTATTAATGTTTCCTTGTTAATACTATTATAGCATGAATGTAAACATTTATCATAAACACAAAGATATAATAATAACTATATTTATTATTGCCTCTAGGGCATATCTCCAACAGCTTGATGGCTCTATTGTGCATTCACTTGCGCCTGCAGCGCCGCAAGTGCATGTTCTATCTGTGTCATCCGCTCTGTACGCTCTTTTTCTTTTCTGCCGCGCCATCTATAAGAGTCGCTCCACTCGGCAAACCCATCCTTCCACGTCATACCCCCTGTGCCTCGTGCATGTCCAGGGTGTTCTTTTTTACCGATGGCGCGTGTGAGCTGGTCATTCTCTCTGTCGGGATGGAAGGTCCTGGCGGATGTTTCCTCGTATGCCGTGATGAGTTCAGTGACGGGTTTGGCAAGGAGGGTTGGGAAGATACACAATCCTGTTTCTGGGTCCAACCTTGACCCGATTCCGTAGAACCAAGTCTTTGCACGTAGGTCCCACCCATCTGTCTGGGGTGTGATCCCTCTAGCGCAGGGCCTTCTCAGCTTCCTCCCACTTAGGCCTCTGAGATATGTAGCCACCTGACCCCGTCCTCTGGTGATATTCCTTCTTCTGGGCATTAAGCGTATTGGTTTCTGACCTCTTTTTACCTATAGCACTTTTTTTATATGTCTCAAATTCGGGCCAGTGAGGTCTTATCTTCGCATAATATGCGTCTTCGAAATTTGGAGTCTCGCCAGCTTTGAAAAATTTGTTCAATTTTGCCTTCCAGTTGCGGAAAGCGTCAGCCATCTTCTTTAGAGTCCACTCTTTGACCTTTTCCTTTATAACCGGGTTGTTTTCATCCTCCTCTGGCGGAAGGGTGAAATTTACCAACAACGAATTCCAAAGCGTTTCTTTGGATCTTTCATCAACAAAGGTACCATCGCCCTTCTTTGTCTTATTCCAATTTTCAATTATGATTGGGATTTGGTCCCTAACAAGAACTCCAGCCTGACATACAAATTTGTCTGCGGCCTTCTTGGGCTCCATCGGCCTGCCATCAACACGGACTGCTTCGATCGTGAACTTTGCACGATCTTTCAACCGCTGGCTCACGCCTCGCTTGCTCTTTTCATAGAAGAAGATGGTTGCTGGCTGGTCGATCCAGAGGGCTAAAAGAAGAAAGAAGCGTTAATTAATACATGTAGAAGAAGATTGTTGGTGGAAGTCAGCAGAGGCTTAATCAATGCATATACCTCGCCGGACTTTGTAACCACTAAATTGCGTTCACCTGAGTCTTCATATTCTCCATGACTAGTACTTGAGCTGTCATCATCATGTCCCTCCAAGTTAAAATATTGTGAGGTGTCCTCATCAATAATGTTCTCCATTATTTCTTCTTCTTCAAGGTTTCTACTAAGTAGATCCATAGTTTCTAAAACAATAATATTATCTAGAGTAAGAGTGTAAACATTCAAGTGGACTTGGATTCATACACAAATATACATATTATTCATACAAAAATACACAAATGAAATTAAAACCCTAAGGATGCTTGATCATTTTAAACGAGTTCCGAGGGGTCAAAACCCTAATCAGGATGAGTCAGAGGTCCAATTTGTATACAAGTTTTAATCTATGCATGTAGTACAATTTATATTAGCCGGTGAAACTATGTTGCCCGCGAACCCGCCCCGCTTGACACCCTATCTATACTACTACTCCCTCCATAATTACATGCCATCTTAGTTTCGAGTTTCACGATTTTGACCATCAAGTTCACCACCAACACCAAGTAAACAATATTATCAATGTTACAACATCAGAAACTTTACTCAAATATGAATACACGACTACATATTTTATACATCACACATATTCCCCACATTGTTCACAGAGGACGACTGCCGGACGTAGAGGCGTGGACGGCTGCCGCATTGACACATTGTTCACATTGTTCACATTGTGCCGCCAGCTTTGACACATTGTTCACATTGTGCCGCCGACGACTGCCGGACGCAGAGGCGTGGACGGCGGCTCCGACGGCGAGGGTGAGGGCGGCGGCTCCGACGGCAAGGGCTAGACGCGGCGCCGGCACGGCTGCTCTCTGCTCTCTGCGCGCGGATGCATTATAAAATAATTGCATTTTAAATTATTTCATTTTAAATTATTTTTTGGAATATTATAAAACCATTTGCATTTTTGGAATTTACATAAACAATTTTCTTAATTAGAAAACATTTATGGAAATGTTTTTATCGCTTACAGATAGGGCCCACATGTCAGGTTTTTTCTTCACTGAAATGATTACAGAAATAATAAAAGAAAAAGAAAACGATTATTGCATCACGCTGACGTCAGCAATGGAGCTCCTCTCAGGTCGATCTTGCTCCCGTCGATCTGCTACACGCGGGGACTTGTGGTTGGGCTGGTTGGAAAGAGGAGGTCGAGGCGGACCTAGTAGTGGCGGCGCCTCCCCTTTTTGGTCGCCGGAGAACAGAGAACGAGGAGGAACTACGGCGGTCGGCGGAGGTTACACGATGCGGCGGCGATATAGACCGTGAGGGAGGAAGAGAAGATGTGCCTGAGCACCAGAGGCTCACCAGGAAGCCGATGGTGGGGTCGACGAGGCCGGGGAAGGTCGGGGTTGCCGGCAGTGTCGATGGCGAGCGGTGGACAGAGGTGGAGGCCGACGATTCAGGGCACCCACGGACGATTCCTCCCTCACTCTCCGAGGGCGGTGGCGTCCGACGGTGGCTTCTCTCTGCTCCGAATGGGCGGTGGCGGTGGCGGCGCTTCTCTCTGCTCCGATGGTGCGCGCGGTGGCGGTACGGTGGCGGTGGCGGTTCGATCTGGCTCTGGGGGGAAGAAAGGAAGGGGAAGAAAGGAAGGGGAAGAAGGCGAATTTAATACCCCCCCCTTTAACACCGATTCGGTCGGAACCGTGTTAAAGGGATTCCGCTGCAGCGTGCATATTACCCTTTTAACACCGGTTCCACGAACCGGTGTTAAAGGGGGTGGCACAGCGAAACGAATAAATCGCTTTAACACCGGTTCGTGTCTGGAACCGGTGTTAAAGGGGGGGCATTTATTTCATGCATTAAAGGGGCATTTTTAATTCAAAAAATAGGATATGAATTTAGAAAATTCATATCTTTTTCATTTCAACTCAGAAAAATATGAATAATATATCATAATTTTTAGAAAAATAATATCTATCCATTCATGTAAATCATTTTATATTTAGTTTACATGAAAATTTTCAAAATGTCGCATCATATTTTATTAGAGCAAATCATATTTTAATGCAGCATCTTTTGTATTAACATTTTTGAATTGATTGGATATTTAAATGTCGCATCTTTTGTATACACTTGAATCTCAGCAAGCCTCGCTCAATTTGCATTGTTTTTTTGATAAAATAGCATATTGTGAACCTAAAAATGATTTTTTAAAAAAATCATGAGCATCGTATCATGTACCTGTAGTTCATATCTGACCCACTTCCTACCGATTCGGTAGGAATTTGTCTTTTTCACCAGAGGTGGACGGAAAGGTTTCAGATCCTCCTGTTGGTACATTGTGCATATAAGGTGGTCTAGTATTTTTGTAAAATGTGTTGGTGGTTTTTTGAATTAGCCATTTGGTGGTTGCTTCACAAAACCGTCCGTTTTTTACGCTCCGAAAATGGAAAATGCCTTTTTGGTGTGATAAACAGGAAAACTTCCTCTTGCAACATTGTTTGCCATGCCATGATGCACATGTATGCACAATATGGCCATATTATCACAAACTATGTCTTGGTTCTAGCCATAACATTGGTCATTTGACCCGAAAGCCAAGAAACCTCGAATGAGATAGGTCATTTGACCCGAAAGCCAAGAAACCTTGATTCTAGCCATAACATTGGTCATTTGACCCGAAGGTTTCGCACTGTTTCGATCTTTTTTTAATTTTTTTATCCCTGTTTTAAACTATAGACAAACTTTGTCGAACAACGGGCATGATGATTCTTAGCTTGGGGCCAAGCCTCGCTCAACTTGCATTGATTTTTTTTGATAAAATAGCATATTGTCAACCTCAAATGAGAATGCAACTAATAGTAAGTTACATAAAGCCGAACTGGAAATGAAAATTAAGATACATAAAAGAACTGAAAATTAAGATACATGGCCAGCTTAAGTAACAATCGGCCGAACTTGTTTCGGAATGTTGGAGTGATTCAGTCATGCTCCTGCCTACACCTGTAATACTCGCCACTATAGTCGTCGTACTCGCCGCCGCCTTCATCGCTGTCGTCGTCGGGGTCACCGTAATTGAACCTCTGGAGAGTACGCGTGGGCTGGACTTGAGGGTAGCGCGTGGGCTGGACTTGAGGGTAGCGCAGACGGGGGTTAGAGTCGGCGGCAGTGTCATAGGCCATGATGCTCTGGAGAGTCCGACCCCGCCACCATAGCCGACGGCCGGCCTCGTTGAAGTTAGGAGGTGGGCCGTCCTCCTCGTGCCTGGCGAGCGTCCTCTCACGCCGATCCACGAAGAAGGCTTCCCAAGTAGGGAAATAGTCGGGATGCCATCTGGGATTCCTCCGCTACTCCGGCGTGAGCTCGAAGTAGTAGTGGTTCGTGATGTCCATCCGGCGCGCCACACCTAGAGGGACATGAGGAACCGGCACGCCTCGACGCTCAGCATCCGGCCGATGGGGACGCAGTAGCCCGGCGGGCAGGGGTAGTTCGAGGCGCAAAGCGCCTCCCTGGGGGTTAGTGGTACGGTGGAAGCCATGGGAAAGAGTGATGCGGTTGCAGATATGAGTCTAGAGATGTGCAATGACAATGGAGGCCAACCCTACATATATATATAGTGAACTAGCGGGAAGAACTGGAGGGAAGAACTAGCGGGAAGAAAAATGGTGGGAAGAAAAATGGCGGGAAGAAGAACTGGCGGGAAGAAAAATGGCGGGATGAACCTTTAGTCCCGGTTGGAGACACCAACCGGGACTAAAGATGAACCTTTAGTACCGGTTGGAGACACCAACCGGGACAAAACACGAGTCAGCACTAATAATAGGGGTGAGTGTCGACATTATGCCGTACGGCGTGTACCTTGTCCTGGATGGTGTCACCAACCGGGACTAAAGATGAAACTTTAGTCCCGGTTGGAGACACCTACCAGGACAAAACACGAGTCAGCACTAATAATAGGGTTGAGTGTCGACATTATGTCGTGCGGCGTGTACCTTGTCCCGGATGGTGTCACCAACCAGGACTAAAGATGAACCTTTAGTCCCGGTTGGAGACACCAACCGGGACAAAACACGAGTCAGCACTAATAATAGGGGTGAGTGTCGACATTATTTTGTAAGTGTCGACACTATGTCGAGCTGCTTGTACTATAAATAGGCATCCTTGTGAGTCCAGTCCTCCAGCCAGTCTGAGGCTATGCCTTACCTCCTTTCGAGAGCAGGGACACCACTACGGCCAGTGTGGAGATGCGATGAGCGGGCCCTCAAGATCTCCGAAACTGGTCATAGAGGCACTCCCTAATATGTGAAATTAGTTAGATCCCAGGTGTATTGATCTAGTTAGAGAAGTTACAAAGCTGCAAGATGGTTTTCGAGAGCAGGGACACCACTACGGCCAGTTTCAGGGAGATGCCGACGGAGCCTAGTCCTCCGGCATCTCCAAGAAACTGGTCATAGAGGCTGTGGCATCCCGCAAAAACCACTACTAGAAAATCGCGTTGTTTTTGTACATTGCATCATCATGGCCGCATGCTCATGTCATCATGCCACATTGCATTTGAGCATCGTCATCGTCTTGCATCTGTTCGCATAAAACTATTTTCGAGAAAACCCAAATTGTTTTCGAAAACGCCCCGTCTTTTATTCAAACGCCAAACCCGGGTCTCCGGATTATTTTGTTTTGTTGCTATCGGTTTGCAAACGGTCCAATTAAAGTAAATAAAATATTAAATTATTTTTAATAGGGGCAGTCGAACGGGCCGATTGACCCGAACGACCACCCCCAGAATTTTAATCGGTCCAACCAACCGGTACACCTAATTCCTAAACCTACCAAACTACCTACCCAGCCCTCCCCTCCACATCACCCCAACCAATCCCAACCTGACACCTCACCCTCTCCTCTCCCCCACCACTAAAAATCTGCAACCTCAGCAGCCCCTCTCTCCCCTCACCCCACTTCCCAACCCAAAGACACGACACCACGCCAAGACGCAGAGCACATCCCCACCGACAGCCCCACACAGCCCCGGCCCCACTGCCACAGCCCACCTCGCCAGCCTGCCCGCCTCGCCTGTCCCCGCCAGCCACCTCCCTCAAGACGCCACCCACGCCCGCCTCCCAGTTCCGCCTCCCCACCTACCACCTCTCTCCAGTGCCGCTCGGGCCTCATGGCCGCTCCTCCCCCGGCCAAGCCGCCTCTCCCCGCCCACCTCCGGCCATGAGCACCCGCCTTCACCCTCCTGGCCACTCGCCTAGCCCGCTCTCGCCCCGCTTTCTCCTCCTCGAAGGCCTTGGCCTGGCTCCGCTCCGCCTCGGCCCCACCAACCGCCCTGGCTGACCTCCTGGTCGCCCGCCCCGCCTGCCACTGCGTCGTGGTCGCTGAGCCCGCGCCCTGCCGCCGCCGCCAACGCTGCCGCCGGCCGATCTTCCTCCGGCCTCGCCTCCACCCGCCTCCAAGCGCGCCGCCCGACCCCGCCTCTGTCGCCTGCAGCGGAGCCAAGACCGCCGTCGCGCGCTCTCCTTTCGGCCCCGACGACCACCTCCACCGACCGCCTGTGGACCCCGCGCCCTCCGTGCTGGCCCTCTGCCCGTGTCACTGTGGTGGGCCTTGTTGCGTGCTGGCCCTGCAGGTGCTCTGTGCGTACCAAGTTCTGCAGTGGCTCTCGTGCCCAGAGTTCTTCTCGACAAGATCTTCAGTGACACTCGAAGCACAAGACCGGTATAAAGGGGCCCGAACCTATGTAGGCGAGGACTATATCAGTCAAGGTCATCCGGTGGCTCTGGAACGCCAAGTACCTCTACACAGGACCGAAGACCGCGGACGCCAAGTTTCCGGATTCAAAGGCGTCGAGGCCCCGATTCCGAAGACCGATCCCGTACCCGGCGCCGTGCCAAGATCTCCGGAAAAACCCCGGCACCGAACAAGTCCGCCATCGACAATTGAAGCCGGCACCCTTCAAGATCTTCTCCCCGATATGCCAAGCCCTGCTTCCCGGTTGCGACAAGACCTACCCCGATGGTCGAGCATGATACGGCAAGATCGAAACCTAGACCTGGACCGAGACCCGGCCCCGAACCCCGGAACCCAAGATCGCCGAACCCTAATGTGTGAACCCTTCCCGACACCCTATTTTATAATATCATAACAACTTGTTGCAATTGAATTGTCATACTCGCATGCATATCTGTGGTTTGGGGGCCTTATGCCGATTCACCTGATAATTAAATATGGGGCCCATATGCGGGCAAATCTAGTATCATATCGGCCTCATTTAAACTTGTGTAGCGAACCGGTGCTATCTTTTGCCATGTTAAAACAACATTTGAATTGCGGGGTAAATAAATAACTCGAACCGTTTAATTAATTGTCGGGACCCCGGTTCCGCTTAATATGACCTAATTGCATCGCACCTTTGCCATGCCATCCATCATACATGCATCATGCCGATCTTCTGTCGTTGTATTAAATACTGCATCCGGTGTTTATCCTAGTGGTTTGCTTCTTCGCGGATAAGGCCGTTGAGTTGATGTGAGCTTCGCCCCGATCTTCGGATGAACCTTCGGCAATGCTTTTCAGGCGAGCATCTCCCCCCTTTCTACCTATCTTACTTTTATAGTATTTATTCCCTCCCGTTGATCTATTGCTATCTGTGTTGCGTTGCTCTAGTTTTCGTACCCGTGATATCCCTTGCAGCCCTATATTGCCTTGGACACATCCCATTACATGTTGTTTGGTAGATAGTTGGACTTGCGCGTCGTAGTCGCCTGCTCAAGTGCTGTTGCGTGTCGTCAATTGCCACAGTTGTTGGAGCCTTGCCGCATGTTTGTTGTTGGAGATGATTATGGCTTTACTTACCGTTCACTTTCATTCCTATTTAACAACTAAAATTGAAGTAAGTAGAGGCATCGGTGGGTGATAGATAACATTTGGTTTCCGAACGCCCACTTGTGTCCCGTAGGACCCCGAGTACTTGATACCTGTTCCTTGATTTATCGCGCTATCCACATCCGGGAGGTATATGGGACCCCCGAGCGAGCTTGATTCATCTTATTTCTTGGGGCCACAAACTAGTTTGAGGTTTTATTTACTATCCTGTACTTATGCCATGCTACTTATGTATTTAAATTGTGCGACGGATAGCACCTAATCGCTGTTTAGGTAAGCGGAGTGATTACGCTGTATCGACACCCGAGTTTGGGTTCCCCGCCACTGACCATTGTCGCAAAACCTTGAGTCCGTCTCGAGCTTGCTTACTTGCTATGGTGTACTCCAAGGGTGGCCTGAAATATTTCTGAATCTGTGATTGTTCGTCGTGAAAGCCTCGTTGGGTTTTGATTTGGTTTTTCCGAGGTTGATCGGCGTGTGTTGCTATTGGTGCACCGGCCGGGTAAAACTTTCAAAGCCGTGTCGCATGGATATGGACGACTTGGAGCACAGTATCTCGACCATAGACAAGCATAACTAAAGTTTATTGCTATAAATTTGACTTTATAATGACTAGTAATCAGCTTCACTATAATGGAATGGCTAATAATACTGCCCACAATTGCTTGTTTGGAGTGTCGCTTGCGACCATTGTACCTGACTGGTAAGTTTTGCAACTACAACGGAATGGCTGAATAAAAGTACCAACAACTGCTGGGTTTTGGGTTATCTCATGCTATCTGTATCTGATTAGTAATTGTTGCAACTATAACGGAATGGTTTACTAAAAGTGCCCACTGCTTATTTTATCAGGATGATTATCTAAACCTGACTAGTAAGTTGCCGCAACTATAACTGAATAAGTAAAACTGCCAACTGTGTGAGTTCCTCGGTTGACTTCCTCGTTCGGTCTCGAGGGGGAAACACCAGGATGGGTTTGTTTGGTGTTAGCTTCAGGTTGGATCCGGATAGGTCATTCTTACCCCTCTCTGATAACTGCCAGTTGTATCGAGTTTCTATAGGTTGTTTAGTGCTCTTTGCCGCCGCTTGATCCACCATACCTATGTAGGCGAGGACCGCAATTCTAGCCTCGCTGCAATCGGCCTCAGATCTTGACGCTCCTCTTTTTCCTTTGCCCTTTGTCGGCACCCCTTTTTGTTTAAGCAGGTTTTGGGATCTACGTCGTTAGCAGGGTTACCCTTCCAGCTTGGCCTGGGCAGGGTTATGGACGCCATTGGTTATTCTTCAGGGCTCTTAGCCCCATTTGCTTCTTGTCCGTAGTCGGACGCTCTACCGTTTTCAAGGTGATTTGGATCTTGTATATTATATCTGTATTCTTGACTCTTCGAGTCGTTGTTGTATATATCTGTTCTGTGGGTCCCGTCGAGGACTGTTGTGTAATGTTATTACTTTGTTTTCCACCCGCACGAAAGTGCCTGGTGGGCACCTTTGAATCGTTTCTATGCGGGTTTGGCGGGTTTCGCTAAAACTTGCATAGGTCCGATTCGAAGGGTGTTACAGAGTGGTATCAGAGCTCAGCAGTTGCGATACCCCACAAGTCCATCCTGTAGGATAACCTAGCTAACGACCGAAGTAGAGTGTCAAAACTATTTTTGAAAATTGGTTGGATAGTTCTGATTAGGTCTGATTTTACTCCTTACCCCTCTGTTGTTCTCCTCTTACCTCTACGTGTTTTGAATCCACTCTCGTCTCTTTCTTCGAGTCCAGGAATTCTCGTGGTTGGGTTTCCGTCGTACCTTCCGGGTTTCGCTTCCTCCTTTGATAACGGTGATCTACCGTCCGGTGTTCAAGCTGCCTGAGGAATCCGTCTGCCGTGGTACCATTCTTTGTTCCTTGTTTGTGCTATCCGGTGTTTCCCGACGCGACGACATCATCTACGCCAGATCCGATGCAGAGACTGCATCCCTCCTTTGTTTCCGAACCTCGAGTGTCGAGATCTTCAGTCTGTTTCCGAGAATGGTTGCACTCTTTTCTACTGATTGTGCAAAGTAATAGTTTGGGTGCGTGATGGATTGGCCCCCATGCCGACTACCCCTTCTATTCGCTTTTGTACATTGAAGTGGATGAGAATGCATCGGTTCCCTCTTTCCACGGAAGCTAGAGGTGGCTTTATTTGTTGATGCCTCTACCTTCGACCTTTTTGATCCCGGAGTGCTCCCTCGACAATCACGGACAACGACCTCTTGTTAGTGGTGTCGCGAGGATCTACACGAAGCAAGAAGATGCAGATCGCCGACCTTCCTTCCGGTACCATGAGGCGGATCTCGAGGGCGAGATCCCTTGTTAGTGGTGTCGAATTGTGGCATCCCGCAAAAACCACTACTAGAAAATCGCGTTGTTTTTGTACATTGCATCATCATGGCCGCATGCTCATGTCATCATGCCACATTGCATTTGAGCATCGTCATCATCTTGCATCTGTTCGCATAAAACTATTTTCGAGAAAACCCAAATTGTTTTCGAAAACGCCCCGTCTTTTATTCAAACGCCAAACCCGGGTCTCCGGATTATTTTGTTTTGTTGCTATCGGTTTGCAAACGGTCCAATTAAAGTAAATAAAATATTAAATTATTTTTAATAGGGGTAGTCGAACGGGCCGATTGACCCGAACGACCACCCCCAGAATTTTAATCGGTCCAACCAACCGGTACACCTAATTCCTAAACCTACCAAACTACCTACCCAGCATTCCCCTCCACATCACCCCAACCAATCCCAACCTGACACCTCACCCTCTCCTCTCCCCCACCACTAAAAATCTGCCACCTCAGCAGCCCCTCTCTCCCCTCACCCCACTTCCCAACCCAGCACACGCACACCACGCGCGCACGCAGAGCACATCCCCCCACCGACAGCCCCACACAGCAGCCCCGGCCCCACCTGGCCACAGCCCACCCTCTGCCAGCCTGGCCGCCGCCTGTCCCGCCAGCCACCTCCTGCACGCTGGCCCGCCCCAGACGCCACCCACGCCCGCCTCCTCCCAGCCCGCCTCCCACCTACCACCTCCTCTCTCCAGGTTCGCTGCCTCGCCTCATGGCCGCCTCTCCCCTCGGCCCCGGCCAAGCCGCCTCCCGCCCACCTCTCCATGAGCACCCGCCTTCACCTCCCTGCCACCTCGCCCCTAGCCCGCCTCGGCCCGCCTTCTCCTCCGACGAAGGCCAAGCGCCTCCGCTCCGCCGCCTGGCTCGTCCCACCAACCGCCCTGCGCCGACCCTCACGGTCGCCTCCCCACCCGGCCACCTCGCCGTCGTCGCCGAGCCCGCGCCTCGCCGCCTCAACCGAGCTGCTGGCCGCCGATCTTCCTCGGCCTCGCCTCCACCCGCCTCAAGCGCGCCCGATCCGCCTCACGCCGCAGCGGAGCCAAGACCGCAAGGCCTCTCCTTCGCCCGACGACCACCTCCACCGACCGCATGGACCCCGCCTCCGTGGCCGCCCTCTCGCCTGTCACTGTGGTGGGCCTTGTTGCGTGCTGGCCCTGCAGGTGCTCTGTGCGTACCAAGTTCTGCAGTGGCTCTCGTGCCCAGAGTTCTTCTCGACAAGATCTTCAGTGACACTCGAAGCACAAGACCGGTATAAAGGGGCCCGAACCTATGTAGGCGAGGACTATATCAGTCAAGGTCATCCGGTGGCTCTGGAACGCCAAGTACCTCTACACAGGACCGAAGACCGCGGACGCCAAGTTTCCGGATTCAAAGGCGTCGAGGCCCCGATTCCGAAGACCGATCCCGTACCCGGCGCCGTGCCAAGATCTCCGGAAAAACCCCGGCACCGAACAAGTCCGCCATCGACAATTGAAGCCGGCACCCTTCAAGATCTTCTCCCCGATATGCCAAGCCCTGCTTCCCGGTTGCGACAAGACCTACCCCGATGGTCGAGCATGATACGGCAAGATCGAACCCTAGACCCTGGACCCCGAGACCCGGCCCCGAACCCCGGAACCCAAGATCGCCGAACCCTAATGTGTGAACCCTTCCCGACACCCTATTTTATAATATCATAACAACTTGTTGCAATTGAATTGTCATACTCGCATGCATATCTGTGGTTTGGGGGCCTTATGCCGATTCACCTGATAATTAAATATGGGGCCCATATGCGGGCAAATCTAGTCTCATATCGGCCTCATTTAAACTTGTGTAGCGAACCGGTGCTATCTTTTGCCATGTTAAAACAACATTTGAATTGCGGGGTAAATAAATAACTCGAACCGTTTAATTAATTGTCGGGACCCCGGTTCCGCTTAATATGACCTAATTGCATCGCACCTTTGCCATGCCATCCATCATACATGCATCATGCCGATCTTCTACCGTTGTATTAAATACTGCATCCGGTGTTTATCCTAGTGGTTTGCTTCTTCGCGGATAAGGCCGTTGAGTTGATGTGAGCTTCGCCCCGATCTTCGGATGAACCTTCGGCAATGCTTTTCAGGCGAGCATCTCCCCCCTTTCTACCTATCTTACTTTTATAGTATTTATTCCCTCCTGTTGATCTATTGCTATCTGTGTTGCGTTGCTCTAGTTTTCGTACCCGTGATATCCCTTGCAGCCCTATATTGCCTTGGACACATCCCATTACATGTTGTTTGGTAGATGGTTGGACTTGCGCGTCGTAGTCGCCTGCTAAGTGCTGTTGCGTGTCGTCAATTGCCACAGTTGTTGGAGCCTTGCCGCATGTTTGTTGTTGGACATGATTATGGCTTTACTTACCGTTCACTTTCATTCCTGTTTAAAAACTAAAATTGAAGTAAGTAGAGGCATCGGTGGGTGATAGATAACATTTGGTTTCCGAACGCCCACTTGTGTCCCGTAGGACCCCGAGTACTTGATACCTGTTCCTTGATTTATCGCGCTATCCACATCCGGGAGGTATATGGGACCCCCCTGAGCCAGAGCTTGATTTAGTCTTATTTCTTGGGGCCACAAACTAGTTTGAGGTTTTATTTACTATCATGTACTTAATCCATGCTACTTATGTATTTAAATTGTGCGACAGATAGCACACTGTACTGTTTAGGTAAGCGGAGTGATTACGCGGTATCGACACCCCGAGTTTTCGGGTTCCCGATCGCTTCATGACCATTGTCGCAAACCTTGAGTCCGTCGAGCTTGCTTACTGCTATGGTGTACTCCAAGGGTGGCCCCTGAAATATTTCTGAATCCTGTGATTGTTCACCGTGAAAGCCTCGTTGGGTTTTGATTTGGTTTTCCGAGGTTGATCGGCGTGTGTTGCTATTGGTGCACCCGGCCGGTAAAACTTTCTGAAAGCCGTGTCCGTGGATATGGACGACTTGGAGCACAGTATCTCGACCATAGACAAGCATAACTAAAGTTTATTGCTATAAATTTGACTTTATAATGACTAGTAATCAGCTTCACTATAATGGAATGGCTAATAATACTGCCCACAATTGCTTGTTTGGAGTGTCGCTTGCGACCATTGTACCTGACTAGTAAGTTTTGCAACTACAACGGAATGGCTGAATAAAAGTACCAACAACTGCTGGGTTTTAGGTTATCTCATGCTATATGTATCTGATTAGTAATTGTTGCAACTATAACAGAATGGTTTACTAAAAGTGCCCACTGCTTATTTTATCAGGATGATTATCTAAACCTGACTAGTAAGTTGCCGCAACTATAACTGAATAAGTAAAACTGCCAACTGTGTGAGTTCCTCGGTTGACTTCCTCGTTCGGTCTCGAGGGGGAAACACCAGGATGGGTTTGTTTGGTGTTAGCTTCAGGTTGGATCCGGATAGGTCATTCTTACCCTCTCTCGATAACCGCCATTGTATCGAGTCTCTATAGGTTGTTTAGTGCTGCTTTGCCGCTTGATCCACCATACCTATGTAGGCGAGGACCGAATTCTAGCCTCGCCGTGTCTTGGCCTCGATCGACGCCTCTTTTTCCTTTGCCCTTTGTCGGCACCCTTTTTGTTTAAGCAGGTTTTGGGATCAACGTCGTTAGTGTTACCCTTCCGCTTGGCCTGGGCAGGGTTATGGACGCCATTGGTTATTCTTCAGGGCTCTTAGCCCCATTTGCTTCTTGTCCGTAGTCGGACGCTCTACCGTTTTCAAGGTGATTTGGATCTTGTATATTATATCTGTATTCTTGACTCTTCGAGTCGTTGTTGTATATATCTGTTCTGTGGGTCCCGTCGAGGACTGTTGTGTAATGTTATTACTTCGTTTTCCACCCGCATGAAAGTGCCTGGTGGGCACCTTTGAATCGTTTCCATGCGGGTTTGGCGGGTTTCGCTAAAACTTGCATAGGTCCGATTCGGAGGGTGTTACAGAGGCACTCCCTAATATGTGACCGCGCGCGTTTGGAGATCAGATCTTAATGGTAAGTATGAATCGGGACAACTTCTTCTCATAGTCCCGGTCCATCCACAAAACATGACTAACACTCAAGACATGTATTAATATTAAAAACATGAACTAGAGTTACATAATATGAGCATGAACTTCTTGGCATATGTCCTTCCTTATGATCGCTTCAGACATAACCATGGAGCATCTTCTTTACTTAACGGAATGCTTGGGTCGTTTTCCTTTGTGAAGGGCGAATTTCATCAAACTTATTATAATCTTGACATGTCATCTTGTCCTCGATTCCCACGATGTTTATTTTCCTGAAAGAACTATGTGACGCTTTGGCTCATCATATGATGTATTCGTTTGCATATTTTTCTTTTTTTGGTCCGAGGACATGTCCTTCACATAGAAAACCTGAGCCACATCATTGGCTAAGACGAATGGTTCGTCTAAGTTCTTGTCTACCTTCATAAGATTGTTGAGATCCACCGTTGTCATTCCGTACTTCTTGTCTACCTCAACCCCCCTCCTGTTAGCTGACCCATTTGCATCGAAACAAGGGGAACTTAAAATTAGGTCCATAGTCAAGTTCCCATATCTCCTCTATGAACCCATAATACGTGGTCGTTTGCCCATTGTCTTCTTTGCATCAAGCGGACACCACTATTTTGGTTGGTGCTTTTTATCTTGGCCTATCGTGTAAAATGTATTCCCATTTATCTCGTACTTGGAAAGTACATACAATCGAAGATGGTGTCCGCCAACAAGTACAGTTGATCCCCAACAGTGGTGTTATTCGTGAGAAGTCTTTGCAGCCACCGCCAAAACTTCGCCATGTGTTCACTTATAATCCATTCATCGACGCCCTGTGTGTTTGAGGTATTAAATTCTTGTGTTCATTGATATACGGGGCAACCAAGATAGATCTTTGTAAAACCGTGTAGTGTGCTTGATTGAGAGAATGCCCGTCCCTACATATCATTGCTTTACATCCTAGGGTGCCTTTTCCACGCAGTCTCCCCTCATGCCGTGATTCTGGAACACCAATCGCCTTAAGGTCAGGAATAAAATCAACACAGAACTCAATGACCTCCTCTGTTACATAGCCCTTGAAGATGCTTCCTTCTGGCCTAGCACGATTATGAACATATTTCTTTAAGACTCCCATGTACCTCTCAAAGGGGAACATATTGTGTAGAAATACAGGACCGAGAATGGCAATCTCTTCTACTAGGTGAACCAGGATATGCGTCATAATATTGAAGAAGGATGGTGGGAACACCAACTCAAAGCTGACAAGACATTGGGCCACATCTGTTTGTAACCCTGGTAGGATTTCTGGATCGATTACCTTCTGAGATATTGCATTGAGGAATGCATATAGCTTCACAATGGGTACTCGAACATTTTCAGGTAGAAGCCCCTTCAATGCAATCGGAAGCAATTGTGTCATAATCACGTGGCAGTCATGAGACTTCAGGTTTTGGAATTTTTCCTCTGCCATATTTATTATTCCCTTTATATTCGATGAGAAGCCAGACGGGACCTTGATACTGCTCAGACATTCAAAAAAGATTTCCTTCTCTGCTTTGGTAAGAGCGTAGCTGGCAGGAGTTAAGTGGCATAGTTTACCCTTCTCGTTCTCAGGATGCATAGGCTCTTCAGGGGCTTTCAGACGTTGCTGGTCCTGCCGTGCTTCCGGTGTATCTTTTGTCTTCCCATACACTCCTAGAAAGCCTAGCAGGTTCACGCAAACATTCTTCGTCACGTGCATCACGTCGATTAAAGAGCGGGTCTCTAAGACTTTCCAATAGGGTAGGTCCCAAAATATAGATTGCTTCTTCCACATGGGCGCGTGTCCGGCATCGTCATTCGGAACAGATAGACTGCCAGGACCTTTTCCAAAGATTACTTCTAGGTCCTTGACCATACCAAATACCTCCTCACCGGTACGGAGGACAGGCTTCCTCCGGGGTTCTGCCAGACGTTTGAAATGCTTGCCTTTCTTTCTTACTGGATGCAGGTTCGGAAGAAATCGGCGATATCCTAGGTACACAACCTTCTTACATTTATCCAAATATACACTTTCAGTCTCATCTAAACAGTGTGTGCATGCATTGTATCCCTTATTTGTCTGCCCTGAAATGTTACTAAGAGCAGGCCAATCATTGATGGTTACGAAAAGCAATGCTCGTAGGTCAAATGGCTCCCCTTTGTGCTCATCCCACATATGTACACCTGGTTGTTGGAATTATGCCCTAGAGGCAATAATAAATATGTTATTATTATAATTCTTGTTCATGATAATGTTTATATTCCATGATAGAATTGTATTAAGCGGAAACTTTAATACTTGTGTGGTTTATGAACAACACCGTGTCCCTAGTACGCCTCTATGGACTAGCTCATTGATCAATGATGGTTAAGGTTTCCTAACCATAGACATGAGTTGTCAATTGATAATGAGATCATATCACTGGGAGAATGATATGATGGACAGACCCAAACTAAGCGAAGCAATTAGATCGTGTCATCGTGTTCGTCTTTGCGAAGCTTTCCTTATGTCAAATATTATATTCCTTAGACCATGAGATAATACAACTCCCTGGTATCGGAAGAAAGCTTTGAGGTCATCAAACGTCATCCTATGAGAGGGTGATCATAAAGGTGTCTCTCAGGTGATCGGAAAGTATCTGTTGGGTTGTATGTATCGAGATGGGATTTGTCCCTCCCAAGTTGGAGAGATATACTTCGGGCCCACTCGGTAATCGATATCAACACCGCTTGCAAGCATGTGGTTAAGGAGTTAATCACAAAGTGATATCGGATTACGGAACGAGTAAAGTACTTGCTGTGAACGAGATTGAACTAGGTATGACGGTACCGACGATCGAATCTCGGGCAAGTAAAATATCGCGAGACGAAGGGAATATATATATGGGATTGATTGAATCCTGGCATCGTGGTTCATCCGATATGATCATCGAATGTGTGGGAGTCAATATGGGTTACCAAACCCCGCTGTTGATTATTGATAGAAGATCATGTCTGCATATTCTCGAACCCGCAGGGTCACACACTTAACGTGTCTCGACGCTAGGATAGATTGGATAATTGGTTTACGAGTTTTTGTTCGGAGTCTCGGATGGGATCCGGGACATCACGAGAGGTTCCGGAGTGGTCCGGAGAATAAGATTCATATAAGGCAGTGCAGTTTTTGGAGTTCGGAATTGTTCTGGGTTAATCGGTATTGTACCGGAAGCTTCTAGAACCTTCCGGAAGGGGACCAACGTGGCCCCACCTTCCGGGAGGGGGCATGGGCCTATGAGGGAGTGCCCTGGACACATTGGGCCAGGGGCACAAGGCCCCATAGGGCCCAGCCGGCCAAGAGAGGTTTAAACTTAAGATAGACCTTCTAGAAGGGGGGGTTTCCTTGCCCCCCACTCCTTATCCTTTGGGGCCGCCGGTTTGGGCTTGGGGGAGGGGCTAGGGCTGCGCCCCCCCTCTATATAAAGAGGGGTGGGGGGCACCAACCCCTCACACCTTCCCTCCAACCCTAGCCGCCCTGCTGCCCTTCCTCTCTCCCTCCCGACTGTTTGTAGGCGAAGCCCTGCTGCAGAAATTCTCCACCATATACACCACGCCGTTGTGTTGTAGATCCAATCCGTCTCTCCACCATACTTTATGGTCCTAGGAAGGAGGAGACGTCGAGGTTCCGCATGTGTGCATCTCACGGAGGCATCGCCACTTGTGGTGCTAGATCGGATCGGATCGCGAGGAGGAGAAGCGAGTACGACTACATCACCCACGTTCCGATTTAACGTTCACGGCTTGAATCTTCAAGGGTATGAAGATCTAATCCAATCTCTCTTGTTGTTTGCATCTCCTAGATTAGATCTTGGCTTTCCTCTGTTCGCATCCGTAGAAAATTTTGATTTACTATGCCTTGCCAAACCCTTCATGGTATCGAGCTAGATCTATGCGTAGATGTGTTTCACGAGTAGAACGCAACATGGTTGTTGCGACATTGATGTTTTCTGTTGCAAGCCTCTTGTTTGTGTTCTTCTTATGACGCGGATAGTGAGATTGAAGCGGTCCAGCCAATCTACGCGACATCGTCATGAGACCGGCTCCGCACTTGACGTGGCTTGTTCCACACATGCGGCTGGTGGATGTCAGTTTCTCTCACTATAGTTGTCATGGGATTAACACCGGAGTTTAGCAACCATAATATCACCGTTGTGGCTTTCCGTAGGTAAGAATCGTTCTTAGCATCTACTCCCATAAGCCACGTAAAACATGCAACAACAAAGTAGAGGCGTCTAACTTGTTTTTGCAGGGAGTGTTTTCTGTGATATGGTATGGCCCAAGATGTGATGTGTATAATGTATGCGATGATCATGTTTTGTAATGTTTCACGACTTGCATGTCTATGAGTACACAACCGGCAGGAGACATATGGTTGTCTTTATAATTGTGTATGACCTGTGTGTCAACTTCTTATGCGCCATGTAATAGTTTCACTTTATCGCTAAGTAGTTAGCAATAGTTGTAGTTGCTATTCGTGGTGGCGGCAATCATGGTGGAGTGATGGAGATCATGCCGGAGCGCACAAGATGGAGATCATTGCGCGAAGATTGGCTATACCATGTCACATTAAAGTTATATGCATGTGATGTTTATCCTTTGATGTATCTTATTATGCTTAGATCGCGACGGTAGCATTATAAGATGATTCCTCACTTAAAGATCAAGATAAAAACTGTTCTCCCAGTATGCACCATTGCGAAAGTTCGTCGTGTCCAAGCATCACGTGATGATCGGTGCTATAGACTCTACGCTCACATACAACGGTGCAAGCCAGTTTTGCACACGCGAAATACTTGGGTCTAACTTGACGAGCCTAGCATGTACAGACATGGCCTCGGAACACATGAACCGAAAGGTTAAGCATGAGTCATATGAATGATATGATCGACACTTCGTTGTCCACCATTGAAACCACATCTCTTCTCGTGATGATCGGATTAGGTGTGGTGAATTTGGATCGTGTTCACTAAACAACTTGAGGGATGTTGAATTTAGTGGGAGTTCATCTAGTAATTTGATTAAGTTGAACTATTTATCATGAACATAGTCTAAATTGTACTTGCAAATACTGTAGATCACATGGCCAAGTCCAACTTCAACTTCAACGTTTTTGCTGAGATAGAAAAGCTTAGAAACAATGGGTCTAACTTCACCAAATGGTTCCGCATTCGAGAATCATTCTCATTGGCGGACAAAAGGACTATGTCCTTGAGAAAGCGCTAGGTGACGCCCGCTATAGATGCTCCGGTGATGAAAAAGCTTTATCGAGGCGCAAGGATGATTATGATTTGATTAAGATCGCCATGTTGTTTGCTATGGAATCGGATCTTCAAAATCGTTTTGAGGAGTTCACGCCCTTTGAGATTCTCGAGGAGCTGAAAAACATGTTTCGAGACTCAAGCCCGCTCGAGAGATATGAGATCTCTAAGAAATTCTTTAACTACAAGATGGAGGAAGGAGTTCCGTTAGTGAGCACGCCATTAAGATGTCGGGCTACACTCAACCTTGAGCAAGCGGATCGCAAGATTCCAGAGGAGCTAAAGATTGACACTCCTAACTACAAAAGTTTTGTAGTTGATCACAATCAGATTGGTTCCACTGATATGATCACTGAGCTCTTCGCTAAGATGAAAGTAGCGGAGGTGAACATCAAAAAGAATAATCATGTGTTGATGGTCAACAATCCCCCCACCTTCAAGAAAGGTAAGGGTGCAAGGAAGCCCTTCAAGAGAGGCGGTGGCAAGCGCGTTGCCCCTGCTGAGAAGAAGCTCAAGTCCGTCCTAAACCGCATAATCGAGTGCTTCTATTGCAAGGACAAGGGTCCTCGAAGCACAACCGTCCAAGTACTTAGCGACAAGAAGGTGGCACCATCAAAGGTATATTTGATATACATGTTATTGATGTTTTCCTTACTAGCCCTCATTGTAGTGCACGGTATTTGATACCGTTCGGTTGCTAATATTTGTAACTCAAACAGAGCTACGGAATAAACGACGGCTTGCAAGGGATGAGGTGACGCGCGTTGGCAGCGGATCAAGAGTTGATGTGATGGCCGTCACGCTCTCCTTAGTTTTACCTTCGGATTAGTTTTAAACCTTAATAAGTGTTATTATGTGCGTTGAGCATGAACATTATTTCTGGATCTTGTTTATTGCAAGACGGTTATTCATTTAAATCGGAGAATAATGGTTGTTCTATTTATATGAGTAACATCTTTTATGGTCATGCACCTATTATGAATGGTTTATTTCTTCTAAATCTCGAAAGGGATGAAACACACATCCATAACATTGAGGCTAAGAGATGCAAAGTAGATAGTGATAATACTACTTATTTGTGGCATAATCGTCTCAGGTCATATTGGTGTAAAGCGATGAAGAAACTCCATTCGATGGACTTTTGGAGTCTCTTGATTTTGAATCATTTGACACATGCGAACCATGCCTCATGGGCAAGATGATCAAAACCCGTTCTCCCAGATGATGGAGCGAGCAACGGACTTGTTGGAAATCATACATACCGATGTATGCGGACCAATGAGTGTTTCGACGCGGTGGATATCGCTATTTTCTCACTTTACCGATGACTTAAGTAGGTATGGGTATATCTATTTAATGAAACATAAATCTGAAACGCTTTGAAAAGTTCAAGGAATTTCAGAATGAAGTGGAGAACCATCGTAATGTAAAGATTAAGTTTCTACGATCCGATCGTGGAGGTGAATATTTGAGTTATGATTTTCTCACGCATCTTAAAGCAAGCGGAATCGTTTCAACTCACGCCACCGAACACCATAGCGCAATGGTGTGTCTGAACGCCGGAATCGAACCCTATTAGATATGGTCCGATCGATGATGTCTCTTACTGATTTGCCGTTATCATTTTGGGGTTATGCATTAGAAACCGTTGCGTTCACTTTAAATAGGGCACCATCTAAATCCGTTGAGATGACACTGTATGAACTGTGGTTTGGTGCTAAACCTAAGTTGTCGTTTCTTAAAGTTTGGGGATGCGAAGCTTACGTCAAGAAGTTGATGCCGGACAAGCTCGAACCCAAAGCGGAGAAATGCGTCTTCATAGGATACCCTAAGGAAACTATTGGGTATACCTTCTATCACAGAACCGAAGGCACAGAGTTTGTCGCTAAGAATGGTTCCTTTCTTGAGAAGGAGTTTCTCTCGAAAGAAGTGAGTGGGAGGAAAGTAGAGCTAGACGAGGTTATTGAACCTTCTCTTGAGTTGGAGAGTAGCGCAGCACCTGAAATTGTTCCAGTGCCGCCTGCGCCAACAATAGAGGAAGCTAATGACAAGGATCATGAAGCTTCGGACGATGCCTCTACTGAACGTCCCAGGTCGACAAGGTCGCGTGCCCCTCCTGAGTGGTACGGCAACCCTGTCTTGACTGTCTTGTTAGTAGAAGACAATGAAACTACGAACTATGAGGAAGCGATGATGAGCCCAGACTCTGAGAAATGGCTAAAAGCCATGAAATCCGAATTGGGATCCATGAGCGAAAACCAAGTATGGACTTTGGTGGACCCTCCTAGCGACCGAAAGGCCGTTGAGTGCAAATGGATCTTCAAGAAGAAAACGGACGCGGATGGTAATGTTACCGTCTATAAAGCACGGCTTGTTGCGAAAGGTTTTCGACAAGTTCAAGGTGTTGACTACGATGAGACTTTCTCTCCCGTAGCGATGTTTAAGTCCATTCGGATTTTATTAGCAATTGCTGCGTTTCATGATTATGAAATATGGCAGATGGATGTCAAGACTGCTTTCCTCAATGGCAACATTGATGAAGAGTTGTATATGATGCAACCTAAAGGTTTTGTCGATCCTAAGGATGCTGATAAAGTATGCAAACTTCAGCGTTCTATTTATGGACTGAAGCAAGCATCTCGGAGTTGGAACCTTCGTTTTGATCAAGTGATCGAGAGCTTTGGATTTGTTCCAAATTTCTACGAAGCTTGTATCTACAAGAAAGTGAGTGGGAGCTCGATGACGTTTCTGGTACTATATGTGGATGACATATTGATTATTGGAAATGACATCAACATGCTTAACGAAGTGAAGAGTTATTTGAACAAGTGTTTTTCAATGAAAGACCTAGGTGAAGCTTCTTATATATTGGGCATCAAAATCTATAGAGATAGACAAAGACGCCTGATAGCTTTAAGCCAGAGTACATACCTAGACAAAGTTCTGAAAAGGTTCAGAATGGATAAGGCGAAGAAAGGTTCAGTGCCTATGTTGTCAGGTAAGATATTGAGCAAGGCTCAGTGTCCAGCTACGGTAAATGATAGGGAAGCTATGAGCAAAGTGCCTTATGCCTCGGCCATAGGTTCTATCATGTATGCCATGTTGTGTACTAGACCGGATGTGTCCAATGCTCTTAGTTTGACGAGCAGATATCAAAGTGATCTAGGAGTGGAACACTGGACAGCCGTGAAGAACATCCTAAAGTACCTAAATAGGACTAAAGAAATGTTCATAGTCTATGGCGGTGATGAACAGCTTGTCGTAAAAGGTTACGTCGACTCTAGTTTCGACACCGACAAGGATGATTCTAAATCTCAGACAGGGTACGTGTATATTTTGAATGGAGGAGCTGTGAGCTGGAGAAGCTGCAAGCAAAGCGTGATCGCGGGATCTACAGTAGAAGCGGAATACATGGCTGTTGCAGAAGCGTCAAGTGAAGGAGTTTGGATCAGGAACTTCATCACTGAGCTTGGCGTGGTTCCAAGTGCATTGGACCCACTGGAGATATTGTGTGACAACACTGGCGCCATAGCAGTCGCTAAGGAGCCAAGATATCATCCAAAGACCAAGCATATCAACCGCAAGTTTCATATAATACGAGATTATATAGAAGATGGAGATCTGAAGATTAGCAAAGTACATACAGATCTGAATGTCGCAGATCCGTTGGCTAAACCTCTTCCGCGTGCAAAACATGATCAGCACCTCAGTGCCATGGGTGTGAGATTGTTGCCAAATTTAAACTAGATTATTGACTCTAGTGCAAGTGGGAGACTGTTGGAATTATGCCCTAGAGGCAATAATAAAGATGTTATTATTATAATTCTTGTTCATGATAATGTTTATATTCCATGCTAGAATTGTATTAAGCGGAAACTTTAATACTTGTGTGGTTTGTGAACAACACCGTGTCCCTAGTACGCCTCTATGGACTAGATCATTGATCAATGATGGTTAAGGTTTCCTAACCATAGACATGAGTTGTCAATTGATAATGAGATCATATCATTGGGAGAATGATATGATGGACAGACCCAAACTAAGCGAAGCAATTAGATCGTGTCATCGTGTTCGTCTTTGCGAAGCTTTCCTTATGTCAAATATTATATTCCTTAGACCATGAGATAATACAACTCCCTGGTATCGGAAGAAAGCTTTGAGGTCATCAAACGTCATCCTATGAGAGGGTGATCATAAAGGTGTCTCTCAGGTGATCGGAAAGTATCTGTTGGGTTGTATGTATCGAGATGAGATTTGTCCCTCCCAAGTTGGAGAGATATACTTCGGGCCCACTCGGTAATCGACATCAACACCGCTTGCAAGCATGTGGTTAAGGAGTTAATCACAAAGTGATATCGGATTACGGAACGAGTAAAGTACTTGCTGTGAACGAGATTGAACTAGGTATGACTTGCATCGACGATCGAATCTCGGGCAAGTAAAATATCGCGAGACGAAGGGAATATATATATGGGATTGATTGAATCGGCATCGTGGTTCATCCGATATGATCATCGATGAATGTGTGGAGTCAATATGGGTTACTGCACCCGCTGATTATTGATAGAAGATCATGTCTGCATATTCTCGAACCCGCAGGGTCACACACTTAACGTGTCTCGACGCTAGGATAGATTGGATAATTGGTTTATGAGTTTTTGTTCGGAGTCTTGGATGGGATCCGGGACATCACGAGAGGTTCCGGAGTGGTCCGGAGAATAAGATTCATATAAGGCATGGCAGTTTTTAGAGTTCGGAATTGTTCTGGGTTAATCGGTATTGTACCGGAAGCTTCTAGAACCTTCTGGAAGGGGACCAACGTGGACCCACCTTCCGGGAGGGGGCATGGGCCTATGAGGGAGTGCCCTGGACGCATTGGGCCAGGGGCACAAGTCCCCATAGGGCCCAGCCGGCCAAGAGAGGTTTAAACTTGAGATAGACCTTCTAGAAGGGGGGGTTTCCTTGCCCCCCACTCCTTATCCTTTGGGGCCGCCGGTTTGGGATTGGGGGAGGGGCTAGGGCTGCTCCCCCTCTATATAAAGAGGGGTGGGGGCGCACCAACCCCTCACACCTTCCCCTCCAACCCTAGCCGCCCTGCTGCCCTTCCTCTCTCCCTCCCGATCGCCAGGCGGCCCCGCAGAAATTCTCCACCATATACACCATGCCGTCGTGTTGTAGATCCAATCCGTCTCTCCACCATACTTGCTGGTCCGAGGAAGGAGGAGACGTCGAGGTGCCGCACGTGTGCATCTCACAGAGGCATCGCCACTTGTGGTGCTAGATCGGATCGGATCGCGAGGAGGAGAAGCGAGTACGACTACATCACCCACGTTCCGACGAACGTTCCGCTATGCGAATCTTCAAGGGTATGAAGATATAATCCAATCTCTCTCGTTATTTGCATCTCCTAGATTAGATCTTGGCTTTCCCTCTGTTCGCATCCGTAGAAAATTTTGATTTACTATGTCGCGAAACCCTTCACTAGTTTGGCCCACAGCTGTAAAAGTTCTTCAACTAATGGCCTTAGGTACACATCAATGTCGTTGCCGGGTTGCCTCGGGCCTTGGATGAGCACTGGCATCATAATGAACTTCCTCTTCATACACAACCAAGGAGGAAGGTTATAGATACATAAGGTCACAGTGCCGGTCTGTGGACTGCAGCTCACCAAAAGGATTCATGCCGTGCAGATTAGACCAAACCTTAAGTTCCTTGCCACGTGCGAAGTCCGGGTACTCGCTCGACTTTTCTCCACCGTGACCCATCGGTGTCTCAACATCGCGTCTTTCTTACGGTCTTCCATGTGCCATCGCAACAACTTGGCATGCTCTTTATTTCGAAGAGACGTTTTAACCGTGGTATTATAGGAGCATACCACATAACCTTGGCGGAACCTTCTTCCTAGGGGCCTCGCCCTCAACATCGCCAGATCGTCTCGTCGATCTTATACCGCAGCAAGGCATACCGGCATGCATCCAAATTCTCGTACTTCTCACCGCGGTAGAGGATGCATCATTAATGCAGGAATGTATCTTTTGCACGCCTAATCCTAGAGGCGCATAACCTTCTTTGCTTGGTATGTACCGGGCAACTCATTATTTCTTGGAAGAAGATTCTTCATTTTACCAACAACTTTGAAAATCTGTTGTCGGTCACACCATTCTCGCCTTCCATTGCAAAGAAATCCATTGTGGCACCTAGCTTTTTGTGGCCATCTTCGCAAGTTGGATACAACAATGTTTTGTGATCCTTTAACATCCGCTCCACTTCTCCTTCTCCTTTTCAGTTTCACATTCTTCCTTTGCATCGAATGGCCCGACCAAGATCGTCATCGGGCCCATCCGCTCCTCTTGATCTTCATTATCTACCCCCGTTGCATTATCATCATATTCAGGATACATATTATGATAGTTGTCATCATCCTCTTCTTCTTCGTTGTCTTCCATCACAACCCCTTTTTCTCCGTGCTTGGTCCAACAATTATAGCTGGGCATGAAACCGGATCGAAGCAGGTGGGCGTGAATGGTTCTGGTATTTGAGTAGTCTTTCTTGTTCTGACAGTGAACACACGGACATCACATAAAACCATTGTGACCATAGTTTGCATTAGCCACAACGATGAAATTTTGGAGGCCCGTAATGTACTCGGAAGTGCGGCGGTTACCGTACATCCATTGCCGGTTCATCTGCATTAATATGTAGTATATATCAAAAAATAATAGGGAGATGACCATTTATATATATAGTACATCAATGACACATGAAAGGATAGTTGCCGACCCCGACCGAGACGGAAAGAGCAACAAGAAAACTTATTTTGAGCTCTCGGGAATTTCACCGAACACCTCTTGTGCATATGAAAAAAAAACTAGCACTCTTCACACCCTCTTGCTAGGCTCCAAAATGAGATAGTGAAAGAATGGAAGAGTGGGGTGTGTGTGGGCTGGGGTGGTGTCTTATATAGCCCCCCCTTTAACACCGGTTCATGCCACGAACCGGTGTTAAAGGGGGGGGCTGCGCGGGCCACTGTTGCAGGGTCCTTTAACACCGGTTCGTGGCATGAACCGGTGTTAAAGGGGGGCTCCTTTTTTGACACAGGGGCCACGCTGGTACGGCCCCCCTTTAACACCGGTTCGTAGAAGAACCGGTGTTAAAGCCCTTTTTAGGGATCAACAAAAGGCCTCGTTTCCACTAGTGTGGCCATCCTTCTGTCAACTGCGAGCATCCGGGTGATGCTCAATGGCGAGCCGGGCCCTCCCATTTGGCATAGGAGGGGCCTGAGACAGGGAGATCCTCTGTCATCGATGTTGTTCGTGCTGTTTATCAACACACTGAACAAACTATTGTACCAAGCCCTGGAATTCGGGGTGCTGAAGCGTGTTGACTCCCGAGAGTTGGTGACGTCCGTCTCGCTCTACGCGGACGATGTGGTGATCTTCTGCCATCCCGATGGACACGAGCTGCTCGCCGTGCGCGCACTGTTGGATCTCTTTGGGGAAGCATCGGGGCTGCATACCAACTTCACCAAGTGCTCGGTCTCACCTATTGCCTGCACTGATGAAGTGATCCAGATGGCTGGGGCAACAATGGAGTGCCAGGTGCCACCCTTCCCCGTAAAATACCTAGGGATCCCTCTCTCGCTGCGGCGCCTGTCTGCGGCGGCACTTCAACCGCTGGTCGACAGCATTGCGAGCCGCCTGCCCACCTGTAAGGCGGCGATGATGGCGAAGGCTGGGTGCCTTACCCTGGTCAAGTCGGTGCTCCTTGCGATCCCCCTCCACCACATCATTGTGTTGGGCCTCCACAAGAAGACAATTAAACAAATCCAACGGATTGTTCGGAGCTTCCTATGGGCCGGGAGAGCGGAAGCCAAGGGAGGACACTGCCACGTGAGTTGGGACAAGGTTTGTAGACCCAAGTGCCTCGGTGGCCTTGGGGTCCCCGACCTCTCCCGCATGGCGATCGGCCTTCGGATGCGCTGGATTTGGAGAATGCGTACGGATCCGTTGTGACCTTGGAGAATTCTATACATGCACTTATCCAAGGCAGATCTACAGGCATTCGACGCTTCTACCACGATGGTGTTAGGTGACGGAGCCACGGCCCTCTTTTGGATGGACCGATGGTTAGACGGAAAGACCATTGGAGAGATAGTGCCGGAGTTTTTCGCGCTGATTCCCGGCCGCGCTAGGAAGCGCCGCACGGTGAGAGAGGCGCTTGTGGAGCGCCGCTGGATAGCTGACATCCGAGGCGCGATGAGCCCGCTTGCCCTCTGGCAGTACGTCCAGTTATGGATCCGAGTGCGTGATGTCGAGCTTGCCGAGTCGACTGACACCCTCCTTTGGAGGTGGACGCCGAACGCGCATTACTCTTCCAAGTCTTGCTACGAATTCATATTCCAGGGATCGATTAGTTCGAGATCTTGGAAACTTAACTGGCACACTTGGGCACCCCTACGGGTGAAATTCTTCATTTGGCTCGCCTGTCAGGATCGCTGTTGGACGGCTGAGCGGCTCGCGCGAAGAGGGCTCGCGCACCCGCCAAGTTGTCCCCTGTCTGACCAAGAGGTTGAGACAATGTCTCACCTCCTGGTTGGCTGCCCCTTCTCTCGAGTGCTTTGGCATGAGGTCCTATCTTGGATACGATCCACGACCCTGCCCCCGGATGGAGAAGACGACTTCGTGGACTGGTGGCAACACGTTGTGCTTTCTACCCCCGGCGCCATGCGCAAGGGGACATCTTCGCTGATCATGTTGACGGCGTGGTGGATCTGGAAGCATCGCAATGCGGTCGTGTTCGATCATGTTTCGCCTGACATGGGTCGTCTTCTCACCACCATTCAAACCGACGCACGCTCCTGGGGGACCGCCGGCGCAATTAGCCTCCACGCCTTGATCCCTGTGGTTCCATAGGTCTAGTGGGTTGTGTTGTATGGGTTGATGGCTCTTCCGAGCCTTGTATATATTTGTACAAACTTCTTTTTCTATCAATGAATCGAAACACAAGGCTTTTGCGTTTTCGCAAAAAAAAGATTTGAAGCACGAGGCGCGGGGAGGAAGCCGGCTGTCACGTCTCAGGAGGAAACGTAGACCTACGAATACTGAATACGCCACCAGGGGACGAAGACGGGAAAACAGAATTCTTCTTCTGCTCCTCTCTGCCTATTCTTTTTTTTTCTCACGTCGATCGGGCAGATCCACCAACATCTCACGTCGGCAATCAGATTTCCAAGAGAATCCTTCCTTGTCCCTTTGTCAACCCAATGAGATGAAATAGTTGGCCACTGCATACAGTGCTGCAGGGCCACTGAGACATGGAGAAGATGAACTCGCACCGGAATAA
The DNA here is from genome assembly GCA_030063025.1 of Avena longiglumis. Taxonomy (NCBI): domain Eukaryota; kingdom Viridiplantae; phylum Streptophyta; class Magnoliopsida; order Poales; family Poaceae; genus Avena; species Avena longiglumis. The sequence goes on from CP125977.1 coordinate 504,833,905, forward strand.
CAAGGAAGGGGAATTTCTGGCACACAATCTTTAGGATTATACGATTAACATCATGGTTAGAAGAAAGTGGTAAATTTTTACAATAATGGAATCTAATTCTCCTAATATGTCTTTCAGAAGAAATCTTATAGGTCATCGACTGATATCTTGGAATTATTTTTATTACGATTATTCACAATATAGTTGTGAGACTGGGTGGACAATTTTAAATGGAAATTACTACAAAGTGGTACATTTTCAGTTGACTTATTGTATAGAGCATCGATTCAACTTGATATTTCGGTCGATGATAATAGTAAAATTTAGAAAATGAAAATACCCCTAAAGACAAAGATTTTCGCATGGTATCTCCGGAAGGGTGTAATAGTTGGCCACCTCATACCAAGTGCTGCAGGCCCACTAAGACATGGAGAAGATGAACTCGATCTTACGCACCGGAATAACAAGGAGAATTTCTGGCACGCAATCTCTAGGATTATACGATGAAGTATACAAGGAATAGATGTGCCATCGTCTTCTACTTATCAAACCAAGCACTTTTCGTGAAGGAGGAGAGAGCGAATTGCAGACACAACCACCATGAAACACCCCAGAACATAGTAACATAAGAAGAATTCCATTGAATTTTCCCAAGATCTCCAACATTTAGATCATCCATTCCTCCACAGTTCTCCACTTGTACTATAAGAGATAGAGATTCACATTTGTAAGATTAGGGTTTCAAACCTCTATTTCTACTTTGGTTTGTATTTGATTCGATCTTCAACTTTATTGTGGCTTGCTGCGGCAATATCGAGATGAACTCCATTTATATTGTGATAATATCATTGTGTTATTCTCCTTTCATGTGTGAGTAATCCCCATAGGCATGGGAGATGTAGGGAATTGGTGAGATGTGATGTGTCAATTTTATCTTCATCTATTTGTGATTATCATTGTAATTATTATATGTGAGAATGATTGTGTATGTACGGCTAATGCTTGTTATCTGATTTAAGGGTCCAGATAACATGATCTTAAGAACTCATAGACATGAACATGTTTGCTAGTGAATCGTCGACCTCCGAGTGGCACGGCCGATATCAAAGAAGATCTAGTATAACTCAAGGTCAACAAGGAGCCATTAAGCTTAAAGCCTTGATCCGGTCTCACGATCTTAATTAATGTGCCGGCCATCGTTTTGGTAACAGACAGACATACTGTTGGAATCAGGCGAATCTACTAAGAGGAGTCTTGACTATCACATGAGTTACTTGCCTACTCACATTTATAAGAAGTATTATGATCACTTACTTCGATTATTCTATTTAGCACAATCACTATCACCATGAACTGTATCGCTCAACGCCGAATCTTTCATCTCCAGGAAACTCCAAACAACCTTCATACAGTTTACTTTTATGTTCTTTAATTTAAGCACCGTTCAATATATAAAAATTTGTCATTCACACTCACCCTTTTCCACCTCAACTCTTGCAGTCAATTCATTCAAGACCAGTAACACCTTGAGTGCAACAGAAACACCATAGATAAACACATTCCTAAAGTCCTTGTTGGAATTCGATATTAAAACTAGAAACACTAGTTCCGTGAAAATGTGTTCTGACAAACTTGTGCTCTTGCAGACCATCAACCTCATCCTCGTAGAAATCAATGTCGTACGGCAGGGTGGGTGGATAGGCGTAGCGCGTGGCCTGGGTTAGCTGGGACTAGGTTGTGGGAAGAGGGAGAGGCATGACTACAACCGTCTGTGTTGTGTGGTCATACCCATCCACGGTGGCGAACTCTTTATAAGCGGCGGTGGCCTCACGGAAACCACGCCAAGAGAGGGTGCGCCGCCATTATTGCGAAGCCATAGCTCTGGCTATAGAAAATGAAAAATAATAAAATCATAATAAAAACTAATACTTGTACAACACAATGAAAATGAGTATGAACAAACAATCATGTGTAATAGACATAATAATAACTAGATAGATCGTGAGGTGGATGATATTATACATATAAATTATGTTTAGAATGCTATATAAAATTAACTCATCAGTCGACAACCTCAAGGCTAATGTCCTTCGGGCCCTATTTTGACATGAGATGCACTTTCTGGCGTCGTCTAGTGTCCTTTTAGTAAAATCTAGTGCAACTTGGTTCTACCGTCTAGCTGCCATATTTATTGTGCTAGGGTACGCTCTTGCAGACACTAGTACCGCTACCTAGTGTCGATGCAGGCAAAAAATTAGACGGTAGAAAAACTAAAACAATTATAATTTATATTGAACCTTTTAACTTTTTACAAATTATTTTACATTAAGTTATATAAATGATTAATATTTCTATTATTTATTTGCATAGTTAAACACACAACATGCCGCTAAATGTTAGCGGGGATCATGTAATGGATATTTTCAAAAAGTCTTGCATTGTGCTAAATTTTAAACGGTATGCTATAAAAAAAAGTTACTTGTTGAGTAAATCTTAACCATTACAAAACAATATAGTGTATGCCTATTCACAGTAATGATCTTTAAAGGATATGACCTAAAAAATATCTCAATACCAGTTTCAAATATATATTTATTAGAACTTCTAGAGTATATATTAAGCGGTTGGCATGATTCTTGACTAGTTTTTTGGTGGTCAAATACGCCTTAGAAGCTATAGTGGATTCAATAATAAGTTGACAATATGCGTATGTCCAATACTCGGTATTAAAAATAGTATTGCTTCTACTGATCACTAACGAACATAAACTAGTCTGCATTATATATGTTTGCATACATAGAATCTACTTAATTGATATGCTTGTCCGCAACATGCTTGTTACCTCTAGTACGATGTATCCAAGTACTCCTGCTATTTTTTGAAATATGAACCTCTCTTGGCAATATTTCCGTGTGTTTGCTGCAAAGGTTTTCACGGGGTGCTACAAATGTAGGTATCTCATGGTGCATACATGTTGACTTTTTCTCAGGTATTTGCTCCACACTCACATATTTTTGCTGCACTAGTGTTTCCGAAATGCTATGATGCTTTTTGTACGCTTTTTACTCCCTCAGGATGAAATGCGGGAACACTGATGCAATAGTAAAAAGCTTTGTTGGGCAGGTGAGTGGTATGCTACAATGGATGGATGGTCAGGATCTCGAGTTTTCATGAGACCTAATGGTAGGGAAGTAGACCAATTGATTCCTCCGATCATCCAACCAACCCAAGGAAGTCCCCTGGAAAACACCATTGATTGCATTAACCACCAATAAGCATAAACTGATGTGCATTATATTACATTTTTCATACATACAAAAAATTATTGGTATGCACGTTTGCAATACGCTTGTTATCCTCTATCTTATAAGGTTGCTCTCGCTAGTTTTTGAAATATGAAGTCTCATTCAAAATCAATTTTGGTACAACCTAATTGAACTAGCAATCATATTGGTTTAATTCATCCTACATGGTACCATGGTCTGTGGTGAACTCCTACAAACTGAGAATGTTATTTTCAAATGTTCAACAAATAGTGAATACTGATTTGGATGTTATAGACAACTAGAGAGATACCCAGGATGTTACAGCGGAAATCTTTTAAAGAACTCTACCATAGAAATGAAAGTGAATAAAATCATGAAAATGAAGTTATATTGGAATTTGCAAGATTCAGTTTGTCAAAATAATTGGGAGGCTAAATTAAATTGACATGAAACCGATTATTATTCAATGGTTAAAAATGGGGTATGCGGACAACTGGATGGAAAATACAAATGACTTGGATAGTTGCATGTCCAGATGAACTATCATTAATAAATGTTTGGTGAGACAACTCATACTACAATTGATTGGTTAAAGAAATAATTTTTGTGGATAGCTTGCATTAAGAGATAGAGCAACATTAATTGTAGCTAGTGGGTTTTGCTTGATAAAGAACTCTATACGGCCCCCTTTGATTCAAAGGATTGCCTCAGGAATCTCTTAGGATTTTGGTCCTCTGGAAAATTTCCTTTGGATTGCGTTTGATTTAGAGGATTGTAATTTGCAGGAACAGTTCCCGTAGGAAATCCCAGGTGTAATTTCACAGGAAATCTAGCATGAGCTCTGACCTCATGGAAAAATTCCTGGCGGGAAGAAACCATGTGGGCGCCTCTCTCACGGCAAAACTGACCGCTCCCTGTGGTTTTCCTTCAGTTCAATCAAACGTCCATTTGTAAAACTTCCTATGCCCATAGGATTCCACCTGACACGACAAGCCATTCCTGTAAATTTCCTATCCCTATATGATTCCTACCCTGAGAATCAAAGGAGGCCTACATAGTGATAGAGTAATACTACCTCCGTTCCAAAGCTTAGGCTTATATATTTTTTCAAAATTCAAACTATGTAAAGTTTGACCAAACTTTTAGAAGAAAATATTAATATTACAATATAAAATGCACACCCTTTGATATATCATGAAACATATTTTAATACGATATCTATATAATACCATAGTTCTTGATAGTTTCTTATAAAAGTTTGATCGAACTTTTCGTAGCCTGACTTTAAAAAAACTAAAGCTTTGGGACAGAGGTATTAGTTAATACTCCCTCCATCGTAGTTTCAAGGACACATATTAAAAATCAGTCAATCCAAAAAATTTCCCACCTTCTAGGCACATAAGCATTTAATTCCAGAGGAAGAGCCAATCGTAGGATTAGTGGAGCCAAATTAGCTCCAATCACAAAGTCTAGGGCCCAAAGATTTATTATATGTATATCCTTTAAACCGGGGCGAAGGGAGTAGTAAATTGAGAACTTAGACTAGTTCATGAATACGCTACTAGTCTATATTATTACATTCAAATTGCATAGTTTTATAGATGTAGCATCATACAGCTACTCTCTCCGTCGTCCAAAAATTGTCCCAAAAAAGTATACATCTATATTACCAATGCAGTTAATAAATGCACTTAACTCCTTATAATCACTTAGCGACTCTATCCTCTAATCTCCATTCTTCGCCTCCACCTCATCCACCAATGCTCATTCTTCTCCTTCAGTTAAAATGGTGGTGACTCATGAAAGAGAGAGAACTAATTTAACTACAAATTCTTGGATGTACACTTATTTGCGGATGAAGGATGTACATTAATTAGCTCGTAGACTTATCTTTTTTTAAATATGTGATGCTATGGTAACATAGCTACTGCATAATGTACATAATATGTATAGATAGAGATACTATGTAGAGATTATATATGTATATATTGATACATAGAAATATAGAAGTTTAGTCATGCCGAGGTTCAAAATCTTGCGAGCTCAAAATATTAAAAATACTAAGAAAAATAAGAAATAAGAAAATGTTATGATGACATAGCTAGTTACTATTACAAGCGCCTCTCTCTTTATTAAATGACATGTTATATCATCTGAATGTCTAATTGTCACTTCATATATTTGCATGTTACTACATAAATTACTTTCATTACGACTGGTCTTAGTAACATAATAATCTAGTATTTCGGGCCCTCCTCCTCATGGGACTGGGGCGAGCGCCATGCATATGGGCTGGTCATGTCCGAACTTTTTTGAAGTACTCCAAAGTTTGGTTAGGTATGATTTTTTGGTACTACCAGAATTCGTATAGACAAGTTTCATTCTCTAATGCCTTTATTTTCCTCATAAGGCCCCGTTTGTAACAAAGGGAAAAATTAGAAATTTTAAAGCATATGATTCCAATAAGAAAAATCCTATGGTACCGTGTTTTGATCAAAGGAAAAAAGAATCACAAATTCCTTTGGAATTAGCTATTCGATAGAAATTTGGGAGAAAAACAAACATGAGGTCTCACCTCATGTTTACATGTGTCTACACTTTCCATGTTTTTCCCGTGTGACATTCAAACGACACGGCAAGTTTTCATGTGGTTTTAGTTTCTATGGGAATCCATGTAACACGACACATCAATTTGTGTGATTTTCTATTCACTACAGGAAAAATTTACTACGCCGACGGCCGGCTGCCGTCGGCTGTGCCGACGGTGGCCATCGGCGTAGCCCCCTCGGCATACGTCCTCGTCGGCACATCTACGTGGCCGTCGGCACAGCCCTCCCCCCTCGGCATAGCGTCTTCCAGTGGGTCCCGTGTGTCAGTCAACGGCCGTCTTGACTAACGATTCAGCCTGAAGCTACGCCGACGGCCAAGCCATCGGTACAGGAATGGAGCTACGCCGACGGCCAGGCCGTCGGCATAGCCTAAAATATATATTTTATTTTTTTATTTTATTTTATTTTTTTATTTTTTGAATTATTTGACTCCTTAATCTCCAGCTTTTATACATTTAATACTATTTATATAGTTAATAATTGATTAAATTGCAGTCTTAGTCAAAGTTCCCGTTCGGTCACCCATCCTAGCACTACTCCAGCTCTAGCACGCTTAACTTCCTCGTTCCTTCAGAATTTCTTCCCGCAAAGCAATTTACTCATTGTTGTCAATATTATGATATTATTCCTATTAACTCTTATATCATCATGTCATATGGTTGTATTTTTGGAAATTACAAGCAATTATTTAAGTAAACAACAATGAATAAGTAAAAATATTATTGAATTCAAATAAAAATATAATGATTTTATTTTTATTTGTATTTTTTATTTAATATGGAATAATTAATATCTTTAAATCTGTAAATCAGAATTCGGCAAATAATATGTCTAATTGATTAGAAAAATGAGAGGAATCCAAATATGATATCAATATCAACTTATCATAAATTATGCCGTGATTCTTATCATAATTTCATTTGCCCGTTTAAAACGACACGCATAAAGATTCTTAGCTCGGGACTGAGGCTCGCTAAACTTAAAGTGGATCTATGATGAAACAACATGTTTTGAACTTAAAAATGATTTTTGTAAAAAATCATGAGCATCCGATCATGTAGCTGTAGCCATATCTGACCTACTTCCTGCCGATTCGGCAGGAATTTGTCTTTTTCACCAGGGATAGACGGAAATGTTTGAGATCCCCGTGTTATGAAATTATCCATGTAAGGTGGTCTAATATTTTTGAAAAATGTGACGGTAGTATTTTGAATTATCCATTTGGTGGTTGCTTCACAAAACCGTCCTTTTTTGCACTCGGTAAATGGAAAACGGCTTTTTGGTGCGACGAAAAGGAAAACTTTCTCATGAAACATCGTTCGCCATCCCATGATGCATACTTATGCATAATATGGACACATTATCACAAACTATGCATTCATTCTAGCCATAACATTGGTCATTTGACCCGAAAGTCAAGAAACCTCGAACGAGATAGGTCATTTTGTGAAGGTTTTTTTGAGACATAATCAATATACCAAGTTTGATATTTTTCCTTCTAACTATGTCACAAAATATGACACCACGCGAAGGTTTCACGTTGTTTGGATCGTTTTTGAATTTATGATGCCCGTTTTAAACTATCGTTAAACTTTATCGAAGGGTGGACATGAAGATTCTTAGCTCGGGGCTGAGACTCGCTAAACTTGAAGTGCATCTACGATGAAACAACATATTTTGAACATAAAAATGATTTTTGTAAAAAATCATGAGCATCCGATCATGTACCTGTAGTTCATATCTGACCCACTTCCTACCGATTTGGCAGGAATTTGTCTTTTTCACCAGGGATAGACGGAAATGTTTAAGATCCCCGTGTTATGAAATTATACATGTAAGGTGGTCTAATATTTTTGAAAAATGTGACGGTAGTATTTTAAATTAGCCATTTGGTAGTTGCTTCACAAAACCGTCCGTTTTTTGCACTCGGTAAATGGAAAACGGCTTTTTGGTGCGACGAAAAGGAAAACTTTCTTCTGAAACATTGTTCACCATCCCATGATGCATACTTATGCATAACATGGACACATTATCACAAACTATGCCTTCATTCTAGCCATAACATTGGTCATTTGACCCGAAAGTCAAGAAACCTCGAACGAGATAGGTCATTTTGTGAAGGTTTTTTTGAGACATAATCAATATACCAAGTTTGATATTTTTCCTTCAAACTATGTCACATAATATGACACCACGCGAAGGTTTCACGTTGTTTGGATCGTTTTTGAATTTATGATGCCCGTTTTAAACTATCGTTAAACTTTATCGAAGGGCGGACATGAAGATTCTTAGCTCGGGGCTAAAGGCCTATTTGTTTGGGCTTTTGACCACTTCTCCACTGGAAAAAGCCAGAAAAACGAAACAAACGGGCAGCTGTGCGTTGAGTTTTTGCTAAAGTACTTCTTACAACAGACCTATCATCCAAAAGCACGTCTGGGGGTGCTTCCCGCAACTTCCCGTAGCCGCGGGCGAACCGTTTTTTTATTTGGACATGTTGTTCACCTAATTTACAACAAAATGCCACTCAAACTCTTCCCGACCCAGGTTCCCAGAAAAAAAGCCCCACACACCCATACGCGAGTCCTCCCCAGCGCCGCCACCCCCACTTCCCCGTACGCACCCTCCTATCGCCAGCGCCGCCGCCATCTCGGGTCCTCCTCCCTGCCTCCTCTCCACCGCCCACCACCCTCCTTCCTGCCGCCGGCGGCCTCCCTCCTCCCCGCCGCCCTCCTCCCCTCCATTCTCCTTCCTACCTCCTCCCCTTCGTCCTCCTCCTTGCCTTCTCCTCGCCGACCACTTCTCCTAGCCACCAGCGGCCTCCCTCCTCCCTCCACCATCCCCTGCCTCCAGGAACATCTCGCGGGAATATTTCAATTAGTGGGGGAAGTAGGCGCATCAGGTGTTCGAAGAATTGTGTACGTGTGCTGGCAGTAATGGTGTGACAAGTTTCTTCGCGAGCATAGCAAACTAGGCTTCGAATTAATGGTTTCCTTTCAACCAGCGTGCAGATTGCCAAATCCCCGTGTCAGTACCCGTGTCATGCAAATATTTCTGGCGATTGAGTTTCATGTGGGGGGTGGCGTTCTAGGAGAATTTCCTGTTTTGGTTTATCTGAGAGGATTAGAATTTCTCCAGATAATTTGGTCATGCCCTCTTATCATCCATGTTAAACATTCTCTCGAAAAATCGCCAGCAGGCAGTGGTACTTCGCTCGCTCCCCCGCCGGACATCGGCTCAACGCTCAAGGAGTCCATTCTCTCGAAAAAACTTCCCCCATACACGGTAGGGATATGAAAACATCACGACAATTCATATGAAACGAAACTGCTACGGGCAATTCATACGAACTAATGTATTTTGGACAAACCAATATGTGACATATGGTATGTAATAATAACATATGTGTTTATGCATTTCAATAGTGAAGTTTACGTGTTATATTAATTTTAGAGATATTACAGACAGTTCCTTAGCACACAGCCAGACAGCCAGCCAAGTTGCCAAACAATCAAACTCAGAGAAGTAGCTTTTCCTGCACAGCAGCTTTCCCTGCACAGCTCCACAGCCAGCCACAGCCAGCCAGCCACAACCCAAACAAACAGACCCTAAGACTCGCTAAAATTGAAGTGGATCTACGATGAAACAACATATTTTGAACCTAAAAATGATTTTTGTAAAAAATCATGAGCATCCGATCATGTACATGTAGTTCATATCTGACCCACTTCCTACCGATTCTGCAGAAATTTGTCTTTTTCACTAGGGATAGACGGAAATGTTTAAGATCCCCGTGTTATGAAATTATCCATGTAAGGTGGTCTAATATTTTTTAAAAATATGACGGTAGTATTTTGAATTAGCCATTTGGTAGTTGCTTCACAAATCCGTCCGTTTTTTGCACTCGGTAAATGGACAACGGCTTTTTGGTGCGACAAAAAAGAAAACTTTCTCTTGAAACATTGTTCGCCATCCCATGATGCATACTTATGCATAATATGGACACATTATCACAAACTATGCCTTCATTCTAGCCATAACATTGGTCATTTGACCCGAAAGTCAAGAAACTTCGAACGAGATAGGTCATTTTGTGAAGGTTTTTTTGAGACATAATCAATATCCAAGTTTGATATTTTTCCTTCTAACTATGTCACATAATATGACACCACGCGAAGGTTTCACGTTGTTTGGATCGTTTTTGAATTTATGATGCCCGTTTTAAACTATCGTTAAACTTTATCGAAGGACGGACATGAAGATTCTTAGCTTGGAGCTAATACTCGCTAAACTTGAAGTGGATCTATGATGAAACAACATATTTTGAACATAAAAATGATTTTTGTAAAAAATCATGAGCATTCGATCATGTACTTGTAGTTCATATCTGACCCACTTCCTACCGATTTGGCAGGAATTTGTCTTTTTCACCAGGAATAGACGGAAATGTTTAAGATCCCCGTGTTATGAAATTATCCATGTAAGGTGGTCTAGTATTTTTGAAAAATGTGACGGTAGTATTTTGAATTAGCCATTTGGTAGTTGCTTCACAAAACCGTCCGTTTTTTGCACTCGGTAAATGGAAAACGGTTTTTTGGTGCAACGAAAAGGAAAACTTTCTCCTGAAACATTGTTCGCCATCCCATGATGCATACTTATGCATAATATGGACACATTATCACAAACTATGCCTTCATTCTAGCCATAACATTGGTCATTTGACCCGAAAGTCAAGAAACCTCGAACGAGATAGGTCATTTTGTGAAGATTTTTTTGAGACATAATCAATATAGCAAGTTTGATATTTTCCTTCTAACTATGTCACATAATACGACACCACGCGAAGGTTTCACGTTGTTTGGATCGTTTTTGAATTTATGATGCCCGTTTTAAACTATCGTTAAACTTTATCGAAGGACGGACATGGAGATTCTTAGCTCGGGGCTGAGACTCGCTAAACTTAAAGTGGATCAATGATGAAACAACATATTTTGAACATAAAAATGATTTTTGTAAAAAATTATAAGCATCCGATCATGTACACAGCTTCATATCGATTCCTTCCGCCGATTCTAAGGAATTTGTCTTTTCACTGTGGATAGACGGAAATGTTTAAGATCCCCGTGTTATGAAATTATCCATGTAAGGTGGTCTAGTATTTTTGAAAATGTGACGGTAGTATTTTGAATTAACCATTTGGTGGTTGCTTCACAAAACCGTCCTTTTTTGCACTCGGTAATGGAAAACGGCTTTTTGGTGCGACGAAAAGGAAAACTTTCTCCTGAAACATTGTTCGCCATCCCATGATGCATACTTATGCATAATATGGACACATTATCACAAACTATGCCTTCATTCTAGCCATAACATTGGTCATTTGACCCGAAAGCCAAAAAACCTTGAACGAGATATGTCATTTTGTGAAGGTTTTTTGAGACATAATCAATATACCAAGTTTGATATTTTTCCGTCTAACTATGTCATATAATATGACACCACACAAATGTTTCACGTTGTTTGGATCGTTTTTGAATTTATAATACCCGTTTTAAACTATATATAATGTTTTATGTTTCACTTATTTTTTTTTATAAATGTGTAATATTTGAGTGTATATAGATAGGTCTTATTTTTCTGCAAATTTTGATATATTATTTGTATTTTTATGAATTAGAATGATTTAGTTATGATTTTTCAAAATATAATGAGATAAAAAGAAAAAAATCTGAAGGCCTACGCCGACGGCTAGGCTGTCGGCACATACCAAATAAAATTTTTCAAAGAGCTGTGCCGACGGCCAGACCATCGGCACAACCTGTCTGGCTAACGTCATTTGCATCGCCGTGTCTAAACTGGGGCTACGCCGAGGGCTATACCTATGCCGAGGGCCACCGTCGGCACAGCCCTATGTACTATGCCGACGGCCACGCTACGCCGACGGCTACCGTCGGCACCGTCTCCTACGCCAACGGCCAGGCTGGTCAGCTGGCCAGGAAGGTTGCTACGCCGACAGCCCCGACATTTGGCCGTCGGCGTAGCCGGCCGGCCGTCGGCACCTTAAGTCTTTCCCCTAGTGATTACTGCGTTTTAACTTCCTGTGTTCTAAACGGGACGTAAAATCTTTTCAGATCAGCCTATTTCACTACTAGGAGTACTTGTTTACTCGACGGATTTTGCTGAACCCATGTGCACAACGAGCACACATGTGCTTTACCAAATCCAAAAAATCAAGTCAAAACACCCACTTTTCTCACACGGCCAATATGAGCGTTTTGTCGTGCCGGTTCGTGCTAACGTTTGAGTCGGATCGATCCGGCATTCCGGCTAGCTGTTCGTGCATGTAGGGCACCAAAAAGTCTGAAGCAACCGAACACACCGGGTTGACCCCGCAGGTCCCCGGCGGAGCACTGATCACGCATGCCGCATGCGTGAACGTACTGTGCCGGCCAAACTTTTTTGGTAAAAGGTGGCGACGGGGGAGCCCAGTTCCAATTAAAGCTAGTACTACTCGATTGATTCGTAGCATGGAAGTTAGGTACACTCCAAGTCGTCAGACCGGGGAACCGTGGGACTCGCATAATCATCGTCTAGATGGCTGCCCGAAATATCAGCCAACCTCTGGCGTGGCGATCGGTCTCTCGTTTGAACTTTTCCGTTTTCGCAATAGAGACCCCGGAAGTTACTGTTGGAACACCCCTGCCGACTGACCGGTCCCGGGGCTGTTCCAAGATAAGACAGGAGAGGCGCACACACAAAGATGTAGATGAAACATGAACTTTATTGATATCTTTCTTGTGAACTCACGCATAAAGGTTTATCCTCTATTTATAGGCAAAAGAGGACACGATACCCACACGCCAACCCTGGTAGAGGCCACACCGAGGGCCTCACTGCCCGGCTTCCCAACACTCCGGGTATCTTATCCAGATAACCATGGCTTAAAACTCCGAAAACCCAAAGGAAAAATATGGAGAAATGCACACGGTATACTTCTTGCTATGTTGCAATAATTGCCTCATTAAAAACCTCATGTGAGAAACTTCATAAAAACTCACTAAGGGAAAAAGAGTACAATTCACTTAACTATAAAGTTAAGTACTCAATCATTGGGATCAAGATTTCAGCGATAAGTTTGTGAAGATTCTCCCCCTGAACCTTGCATCTCCCTAAGTCTCATCATGCCGATCCCTGACACATCTCTCGAAAGAAGACGCCGGCAATGATTTAGTGAACAAATCAGAGATTTTCACACGACTTAGTATGCAAGACTTTTACTGCTCATCTTTTGCAACTCATGTGCATAGAAGAACTTGGGGTTTATATGCTTTGTGAGATTGCTCTTCACGTAACCGTCTGGACTTGTGCAACACAAGCGGCATTATCTTCATAGATAATTGTTGGGGTTTGTACGGTGTTCACCCATGACATCTGGATGTGATCGACTACGTCGAAGCCATACACATTCTCGTGATGCTTCATATAATGCTATGATTTCCGAGTGGTTCGTCAAGTCGACACAAGAGTTTGCTTAGACGATTTCCGAAAATAGCTGTTCCAATTAAAGGAAAACATATCCTCATGCGACTTGGATGTATGCGGGTCCGAAGGTACCCAAAGATCTGATAGCCTACAACAGATAGGTCTTGGTTCTTTTGGTAAAACAAGCCAAGGTCTTTTGTCCCTTGTATGTACCTAAAGATGTCTTTAACGCCTTTCCAATGCCTCTTGGTAGGCTCAGAATCAGACCTTACAAGCAAATTGACGGCGAATGCAATATCCGCCGTGTACAATTTAGAGATACATAAGTCAATTGCACTTAAGTAGGGAATTCGGTCCCAATTTCCTCCCCTCTTCTTTAGGCCTGAACGGGCCCTTGTCTTCTTGCAAAGATCTTCCGACCATCGGGGTCTTAGAAGGATATGCCTTTTCAAACCCAAATCGTTCCAACACCTTATGGGTGTAGGCCGGTAGTGAACTAGAGTCCCATAGGGAATGCTCAAGTTGCGCATCGAGGCGTAACTTGGTTTTGCCTAAGTCTTTCATCTCGAATTCCGACATCGGTAGGAACTCGCTTCCTCAATATCGTCAGTGTACCGATTATATTCAAATCGTCCACGACACCGAGATAATCTGAAACCATCCCGGATCTCCGTATAAAAACACATGGGCAATCTTCATTGCTCGTAGCCCTTCTCATGAAGGAAATCGCTTAACGATTATACCACATCCTACCGACTGTTTTAGTCCATACAATGACTTCTTAAGCTGAACAGTATAAGCTCCTGCTTGCTCTATCTGGTTCGGACAGGGATACCTTCTGTACTTTCATGTATATGTCCGAATCCAAGTTACCATATAGGTAAGCGGTGACAACATCCATTAGTTTCATTTTTAAGTCCATGTTTACTGCCATTGAGATCAAGTATCTAAAGGTAATTCCATCCATGACTGGGGAGTAAGTTTCCTCAAAGTCGACACCTGGTCGCTGAGTGAAACCTTGAGCAACGAGCCTTGCTTTGTACCTTACTACTTCATTATTCTCGTTTCTCTTTCGAACAAAAACCCATTTATGGCCAACGGGGCGAATATGGGGAGGAGTTAGATAAACAGGTCCAAATACCTCTCTTTTGTTTAACGATAATAATTCAGCAGTAATTGCCTTCTGCCAATCTTTCCAATCCGACCTTTTCTTGCAATCAGCGAGCGTGTTAGGCTCAGGGTCAAGATCTATGATTGAGGCAATTTTCTTGGCAAAATTAACGTCGACATTTGCCATGGCTCGGTTGTATGACTCGCCCGAATTAACATAGTTAATGGCCATTTCGTCATGGAGTGCATCAGGCACATCCTCTTGCTCCACCGGATTTCCCAATCCAGGAGCTAGGTCCTTTAGCTTTCCCGCTCCGATGTGTGCGCACACAACTTCGCTGGGTATTTCCGATATAGGAAAGTTCAAGTCCGGAATTTTGTGCACTGAAATATCCGTACTCGTGCCAGGTCTCAACTGGCTCCCCTCAACAGGGGTAGTCTGTAATAAATCTCTCTTATCCTTTTTCTTCGGGCGTCCCCGGGTACTTGGGATTTGAGAAACCGGAATCCGCGTCCTCTTAGGCCTTGGAGCAGGAGCGGGTAAACCATCATTTTTCTTTGGTATTTCAACCCTTTCCGGTGCATTGCGTGCATGCACATGCGACTTTGTTACAGTCTTTAAATCACTAAAATGATCGGGCAGTTGATTCGCTAGGGAGTGCAAATCTAGTATCTTTTGGACTTCTCTATTAGTCTCAACAGTGCGCGGGTCATGAGCGTGCATCCCCATGGCTTTCCACGTGATTTCTCGACTTTTGTCATCCAGGGGTTTATTACCTCCCCCCAAAGTCGGGAAAAGATCCTCGTCAAAAATGCAGTCAGCAAAACGGGCCGTGTGACAGTCACCTGTCAAGGGGTCCAAGAACCTGATTATGGACACAGTCTCATAACCAACGTATATCCCCGACTTACGGAGCGGTCCCATAGCTGATCGCTGGGGTGGTGGTATAGGTACATATACCTGGCAGCCGAACCTACGTAGGTGGGAAATTTTCGGTGTCGACCCTTGCGCAAGTTGGATGGGAGAGTGGATGTTGTAGGCCGATGGTAGAAAGTTGATGAGATTAGCGGCGTGTAACACCGCGTGTCCCCAACATGTAGTTGGTAAATTACAACCCTGAAGGAGTGGTCGGGCAATGAATTTAATCCTTTTAATCAATGCCTCCGCGAGTTCATTTTGAGTGTGGACATGCGGTACGGAGTGCTCAAGTTTGATTCCAGTTGCCATGCAATAATCATCGAATGCCTTTGAAGTAAATTCTCCGGCATTGTCCATTCGAATAGACTTTAAACGATAATCAGGAAATTTATTCCTTATTTGTATGATCTGGGAGATCAACTTTGCAAAAGCATGGTTCCGTGTTGACGGGCAAACATTGGACCATTTAGAGGAAGCATCGATGAGCACCATGAAGTCAAAGCTACGAGAGGGCTGAATTGGACCACATATATCCTTGAATGCGTTCCAAGAACGCGGGAGTTCATCCTTCACCTTTTGGGGGACGGTTTAATGATCAATTTCCCGTAGCGCATGCGAGCACTGAAATCATCGGGATTCGGAAATTTTCACATTAACATTATGACCGTTCGAGTTGTTAATTATATTTCTCATCATCCTAAGACCGGGGTGGCCTAACCTATCATGCCAAAGGCAGAATAGTTCGGAGATTCTAAAGACAGTCTTAAGGGTAGTGTAAATAGGTGGTGCTACTATCTTAGTGTAGTACAGCCCAGTAGCTAATGAAGGGAGTCTTTCGACAACATGTTTACCATTTTCGTCGCGCTTGGTAATGAGTAGGAACTCCTTTCCATTCTCATCATCATCGGTTTCGACATGGAAACCATTTGCGCGAATGTCTCTAAAACTTAAAAGAGTACGAGTCGACTCTGGATACAACAATGCCTCTTCAATGATCAGAGTTGTTCCGTTTGGGAGTATGATAGTTGCTCTTCCGGAGCCAACTACATTCGGACCGCAGCCGGCGATCGTCATTATGTTACCAGGGTTTTTGGTAATTGACTCAAAATACTTTGTTTCTCTCAAGATGGTATTGGTGGTGCCGCTATCAGCAAGGCACGTTTCCTCCATTTGGGCGCCACACGCGTTCTAAAATATAGTGCCTAATTAATATAATGGAGCGAGGAAGATGCTACATCAAGTAAGTAAAACACAGAAGCATTTTAGAACATCACATAATCAAATAATGGAATAAATGAATAAATGTCATCCAATCGCCAGAAAACAAATAAATGTTATGCTCTCATAGAGCTTACAACCATATCGAGTAATTGTATCTGATTATTGCGGAAAAGGAATCATCACAACAAAATGGAGCTCGGTGGATTCATGAGGAAATCACCAAGCTCACCAATATCTCAAGGTCGGTGGGGGCTCTGCTGGCCATCATCATGGACAAGGGGCCTGGCGAGGTGGCGGGGCTGCGTGCTCAACCTCCATGGGCACAAGGCGTCCGTGGGGTCCGCCGAGGTCTGCCACTTGTGCTACGTCTGCGCCACTATGTGCGTGGCGTTACGCAGCGCCGCTCCGGCGCCGATGGTGCCTCAACCTGGACAAGATGTGCCTCGCGCCTTCTTGTTGGCCTTGAAGCGTCGACGACGTGTTTAGGGGCCAAACACCGGAGAAGTGAGTCTTGGAGCCACAGGAGCGATCACAGGGCCTCGCCTCGCCTTGCCCGCCTTGCGTTGCTTGGCCGGGTTGGAGGAGTTGGGTCCCTTCTTGCCTCTCTTCTTGTGGATGGGCTTATGACCTTGTAGGCACCAGCATTGGCCTCATGACTTGGGCCCCCTCGAAGGGTTGCGCGAGAAGTTCTTTTTCGTAACATTATCCTGCGCCTCGGCCACCGAGAGCATCAATAAGCTGCATATTCCGTGAATCCTTCTGGCGAAAGTTTCGCGAGGCGGATGTTGTCCGGATGGAATGTGGAGAGGGTTTTGTCTATCTTCGCTGATCGGTGGTCTGGTCCCACATACTGAAGAATAGTACAACCGTGCAACACGAGTTGTACTCTCCACCGTCTTGAAGTCCGCAAACCTCGGGCGTATCCAATCGCCTCACTTTGTGGCTGAATGGTGTACTTCAGCCTAGAGAACCGCTTGTTGAGGCGGTCCAAAGGCGTACACTCCGTTCTGCCATGTACTTATTCTTGAGAGTCTCACACATGTGATGGCGGAGGAAGTGCAGGGCTTTGGCGTTATCCGCCGGGATGGTTTTGCTGGGGGCCGTCGGGGTCCCCTCAATCAACGCATCCTTGATGCATCGGCCCTCAAGGACGATCTCAATGTCCGAGGCCCAAGTCAGGTAGTTAACCCATCCTGGGTCAACTCCGGGAACTCGCGGCTGACGATTCCGGTCATCTGCAATTTATGCAAAGAGTGTAAGATTACAGCAGGTAATCGGTTGCATAAATACGATAATCGATACAATAATTCAAATATGACGGCGTTCCAAAATTCAATTAAAAAACGGTGCAAGCTATCTATGAGATAAAAGGTATTAAAAACATGCGGTAATTAATAACTATAGTAAAACATAGTTCAACAGCTTGTAGAAAATCGGACCGAAATCGAGCAAAAACGGTCCAATAAAAAGCGGTCCAAAGGTGGCCCATGCAGGTCCGTGCGACCAATCGCCTCAATCAGCGATCTGCATGCATGGCTTTCGGCCTGGCGTCCGGCTCGTGGGCACGCGGCGGCCAGCCCGCTGCCGGCAGCGGCGGCGACGGCCAAGACGCGGCAAGGCAGCTGGCGCTTAGCGCGCAGCGCTGCAGCGAGCGCGCAGTAAGCGGCGGGAGGCAGCGGTGGCGGCCGGCGCCACAATGGCCGCGGCGGCAGCGACGCCGGCCAGCGAGGTAGCCGCAGGCGGCGGCGCTGTGGCGCAGCAGACAAGGCGGCAGTGGCGGCCAGCCTGGCGGCAGCCGGCAGCGCGGCGGCAGCGCATGCGGCGTGGTAGCCCAGGCGGCGCGCCGGCGCAATGCAGCCAACGGGCGCCTTGATGCGTCGGGCAACAGGCAGCAGCTGGCCGGAAGGTGGCGGCGCGGCGGCAGCGCGGCAGCGCGGGCCGGGCAGCGAGGCGGCGGCAGCGGCATGCGGCGTGGTAGCCCACAGAGGCGGCGCTGGCGCAGCGCGGCAATGGCCTTGATGCGTCGAGCAACTGCGCGGCAGCGCGAGCGGGCGCAGCGCTGGCCCGGCGCGGGCGGGCGATCTGGCGGCCAGCGGCGCATGTGGCGCCAGTGGCGCCAGCGCAAGCGGCGCGTAGCGGGCAGCAGCAGCGCTTGGTCGGAGGCGGCGGCGGCCGGCGCGGGCGGCAAGCGGCGGCGCGTCTTTGCGGCGCGGCGCAGCGCGGGCAGGCGAGCGAACGGTGGCGCGTCTTGGCCTTGTGCGCGGCGAGCCCGGCAGCGGCGGCGGCAGCGGCGGGCGCAGCGGCTGCGGTGGCGGCGATGGGGCAGCGCAGCGAGGCCCGCAATGGCGTGCGCGTGGCGCGGCCTTCTCAGCCGCCATGGCCTCAAGCGCGTGCGTTGATGCAGGAAAAAATACATGCAAAACCAGCATCAGACTGTAGATCGATCCGATCTACTAAAAAAATGGCCAAGATCATCCGATGTACTAGAAAAAAAAACAGATTGCTGCACAACGACGCATGATAGTCAACAAATTTCTAATCTGGGAGTGATTAGATCGACATTGGTCGGCGACAGCAGGTCAGCTCGACTCCCGGAAAGAAAAATCTGCACCTAAGATGGGATCTGATCTAAGATCTGAACGCAAATCTTGAAAGGAAATTGCGAGGCGAATCCATTTTTGCGGTCAGATTTGTGTTACCTTCAACGAAAGCCTGCGTGATGCAGGCTCGGCGGTGGCTTGACGGAGGCTCGACGGGGTGACTCGTGCTGATAACGTTTTGGAACACCCCCTGCCGACTGACCGGTCCCGGGGATGTTCCACGTCGAAGGAGAAGACTAGGAGAAGGCACACACAATACAAGTAGATGAAACAGGGAACTTTTATTGATATCTTTCTCGGTAACTCACGTACAAAGGTTGTTCCTCTATTTATAGGCAAAAGGGGGATACGATACCCACGGGCTCGGCTCCTCTACAGTCGAGTTATTACTGTACAGGTGCTGTAGCTATAAAATCTACCGTCCATTTCTATCCGAAGGCCATCCTTTCTCTTCGTTCTGTCATCAATGAAAGATAACACCGGGCAGTTTGCTCGGTTTTCCTCAGCTGTGCAGGTGAAGCTCACACTCACAGGATTGGCGCCTGCGGAGGTCAGAAGCCCGCCTCATAGAGGAGCTGTAGAACATGGCGGAGGCCAGAGCCAGCGGCAGTTGTTTGATCAAATCTAAGTCGTAAATTAGTAACTTTCGTGGCGGCCGATCTAAGAATTGAAGAAACCATTTTCTGTAGCACATCATGCATCGAGAATTGAAGAGACGAATTCCTCCACCAATTAACCGGGTAGTTTTCTCCATGCTCCAGCAATCCGGTTGTTAATCGTAGGTAGCTTGGTCGTCTAGTTCTTGTGGGTCTTGTCTCCAGTCCTGCAGCTCCTCTACTACTACTGTTGGATTATTATGCATAATTTTCACGATTAATTTCAGAATATAAATCATGACAAAACCAGCTACTAGCTCATGTAACTCGAACATACTAGATGTACTAAACAACAGGATGATCGGAAACAAACAGCAGCCTAATATGTACTCGCAGAACATGATGAATAACCAAACAGGATCACGTCAGTGGCGGAGCTTCAGGCCGGTGACCCCGGGCAGCTGTCCGGGCTCAGCTGCTCCGTCTCCTTTGAAGTTTAGTGCAAAATAGCTAGTTCAACTGATTGTTCCTTTGGGCAAATGTTAATTAATCTGGATACACTAAGGCTTTGCCCAGGCTCCATGAACGGGCAAGCTCCGCCACTGGATCACGTAGCACGTACCGTTCGGTTGTCGTAGTAGAAACTTTGGGGAAGAGGGATCGCAGCAGATGGCGACGAAGACGGCGGTAGACAGCACCGCCTGACTTGGATGGAAGACGACCCGTGATGAAGAACTCGGCGATCGCAGAGCGCTTCCCAAAACCTTATTCGCCTCTCCCGTGAGGATCGCAAGGCGAGTGGTTCCGAGACTGCTCTCCCGTCGCCGGTGCACGCGGCAAGCGGGATGGAGTAGACTACGGTGGCGCAAGTAGAGGAAGGCAAAACCTTAGATTGGTTTTCGTGGTGTTATGGCTGTAGCAGACTTTATATAGAGCGGCTCGAAAAAACCCTAACGGAGGCGTGGGCGAGTCCACGTTACGCACGTTCGTCGATTCTGATAGCCACGATCCGGGAGCGACCCGAATAAGTAACCGTTTGACACATCTGTCAATTTTCCTGAGCAGCAAAATCCCGCGGCGCGCGTCGAGACGAGGCGAGGCGAGTGTGCGTGCGAGCGGCGTCGTCGAAGGAGGAGCGCGCGTGTGTATCTCTCTTATTCTCACTCACTTACAAAGTGGTGCAACACTCCACCTTATAAGGTGGTGCAACTCTCCTCCAACTTTCCATGTGGGACTAAACTTTAGCTCCCACTCCACTCCCATGTGAGCTGCCACAAACATGGGCCCAAACACATATGGGCTGCCACAAATTTGGGCTTTGAGATTTAGGGAAAATCTGAAATACTCGTGGGCCTAAATGGATTAGCCCCATTATTTCTAACAACTACGACTCAAAAGAGCTCCACAGTACCGACGGCGGGCTGTCCGTATATGCTTCACCGGAGTGGAAAACCAAGCTGGCCGCCGACGTAAGCAGACGACCGTATGCCAATTTTTCTCCAATTAATAACGAAGTTAAGGGAGGGAAAAAAGAGCCTTCGGATTCAAACGGACGGTAGATTTTATAGCTACAGCACATAGAATAACTCAAGCGTAGAGGAGCCGACACGATCTGCGTGGTACTACTGGCGCAGTAGAGTAGAAAGCCTCACCGCCGGTTTCCCAACAGTTACGTTCGATGCTACAATGTAATGTTCATCAAAAAAAAAATGCGTTGCATCTGCGTGGATCGATCGGAGATTGGAAGCTGGCCTTTTGAGCTGTTTACGGAGCAGCAGTTGAGTTTATGGAGAAGAAAACAATTTTTGTAGTGTGTCAGTAGGAGCTAGAGGGCGCGCTACGACATACGGGCACCATGGCTAGGGACAAGCATCGGACCCGTCCCGATTGTCGTAGTCGACCTGGGTCTCACCTGCTCTGACCTTGTGCCCCGCACGCCGCTGGCGCCTAGCGCGCGCGGGCGTCGGCGCGCCGCACACTCACCCGCCGAGGCCGCGCCGTCGCTCGCGTTCCCAGCCAGGCAGCCGGCCACTCGCTTCTGTTCCGCGTCGAGCCCTGCAGCTTAAACCCCGGCCTGGGTGCGTGCCAGGCCATCCAGCCGCTTTTAATTCCCCGTGCTACTGTACTGCCTGTAATGCAGGCACCAGAATGTCCATGCCCTGGCCGATGGGCGGCATACGACGCGACCATGGGTCTTGGTTGTCATATTCGTTAATTTGGACGAAAATAACCCATAAAAATAATAAATTTATGGAATAAACTCTGGCTATGGTTCCGGGGACCCCCAAGTCGGCGGCTAGGGCAAAACCCTAGGGGGCGGCGGCTATGGTGGTAGGCGTCAAGCTAGGGTTTGAGGAGAGGTACTTGTGTGTGCTAGGAGGGAGCCCTGCCCCTCCTTTTATAGGTGGAGGGGCCGGCGGCCAAGGGGAGGGAGGGGAGTCCCTCCCCAACTCGGCTTGGGGCCGGTTGGAGGAGGATTCCTCCCAACTCGGTTTCCCACTTCCTCCTCTTTTCCTCTTTCCAATTTTAGCCGTTTGACTTTTCAAACTAGCTATTTGACTTTTCAAACTAGGATTTGAATTAATCCTTTATTTGGAACAGCGATGACACTTAGTACATGACGCAATCATTCCAACTTGCAATGACACCTTCATGTACCCTTCCCCTCCGGTCTTGGACATTCCGGAACCTTCTAGAACATTCCCGATGAAAACACCGGAATCATTCCCGAACTCCGAAACGGGACTTTCCTTATATGAATCTTATTCTCCGGACCATTCCGGGTCTCCTCGTGATATCCCGGATCCCATCCGAGACTCCGAACAACATTCGGTCTCTTTCTCATCATACCATAACTACTCAAACAACGTCGAATCCTTAAATGTGTCTCCCTACGGTTCGTGAATTATGCGGACATGATCGAGACACTTCTCCGAACAATAACCAATAGAGGAATCTGGAAATTCATATGGCTCCCACATATTTCTACGATTACTTTGCGATCGAATGAACCACTTACATACGATACCAATTTCCCTTTGTCTCACGATAGTTTACTTATCCGAGGTTATGATCGTCGGTATCTCTGCATACCTAGTTCAACCTCGTTACCGATAAGTACTCTTTTGTCGTTCCCGTGATATGTGATCCCTTGTGAGCCAGTCACATGCTTGCAAGCTAATTGGATGACATTCCACCGAGAGGGCCCAGAGTATATCTATCCGTCATATGGATGGATAAATCCCACTCTTGATCCATGTGTCTCAACCAATACTTTCCGAACACTCAATGACACCTTTATAGCCACCCAGTTACGGTGTGGTGTTTGATGTCATCAAAGCATTCATCCGGTAAAGGTGATATGCATGATCTCATGGTCGAAGGAATTAGGTTACTATGTATCAGAAAGCATATAGCAATTGAACTATTAAAATGACTTGATCTTTATGCTACGCTTATCTATAGTAGTATGTCCACCATATCATTCTCCTAATGATATGATCTTGTTGTTGATAACATCTCAATGTTCATGATAGGGAAACCACAATCATTTATCAACCAACAAGCTAGTGATGTATAGAGGCTATACTAGGGACTTCAAATTAAGTTTACAAATCACACAAGTATCAATGTTTCCTTGTTAATACTATTATAGCATGAATGTAAACATTTATCATAAACACAAAGATATAACAATAACTACATTTATTATTGCCTCTAGGGCATATCTCCAACAGTCTCCCACTTGCACTAGAGTCATCTAATCTAGATTACATGGTAATATACCGAACACCCATGGAAGTTTGGTGTTGGTCATGTTTTGCCCTCGGGAGAGGTTTAGTCAACGCATCCGCCACATTCAGATCTGTGTGTACTTTGCAAATCTTTATATCCCCATCTTGGATATGTTCTCGAATAGCGTGAAAACGTAGCTTGATGTGCTTCAGCTTCTTGTGTGACCTTGGTTCTTGCGCATTGGCTATGGCGCCCATGTTATCACAGTAGATAGACATTGGGTCCAGCGGACTAGGAACCACACCCAGCTCTGTAATGAACTCTTTCATCCATATCGCTTCTTGTGAAGCCTCCGAAGCAGCCATGTATTCCGATTCAGTTGAAGATCTCGCCACAACGCTTTGCTTTGCACTCCTCCAACTAAATTGCACCATTCAAAATAAATCATTATCCAGATTGTGATTTAGAATCATCCGGATCGGTGTTCCAACTAGCATTGGTGTAACCATTAACAACGAGCTGTTCATCACCTCCATAAGAAAGAACCATATCCTTAGTTCTTCTCAAGTACTTAAGGATGTTTTTGACCGATGTCCAATGATCCACTCCTGGATCACTTTGATATCTGCTAGTTAAACTAACAGCATATGCAATGTCGGGTCTAGTACATAGCATGGCATACATTAGAGATCCTATGGCTGAGGCATAGGGAGTCTTACTCATCCTTTCTCTATCTTCTGCCGATGTCGGACTTTGAGTTTTACTCAAGGTCGTATTGGGCAACATTGGCAAGAACCCTTTCTTGCTATCTTCCATTCCAAACCTCTTTAGAACTTTGTCCAAATATGTACTCTGTGACAATGATATTTGGCGTTTCGATCTATCTCTGTAAATCTTTATGCCTAATATGTAAGCTGCTTCGCCAAGATCCTTCATTGAAAAACTATTATTCAAATATTCCTTGACACTATTAAGAAGGTCTACATCATTCCCAATCAACAATATGTCATCCACATATAGTATTAAGAATGCTACAGAGCTCCCACTCACTTTCTTGTAAATACAAGCTTCTCCATAAGTTTGTATAAAACCAAAACTTTTGATTACCTTATCAAAACGTTGATTCCAACTTCGGGATGCTTGCTTCAATCCATAGATGGACCGTTGAAGTTGGCATACCTTGTTAGCATCTTTAGGATCGACAAAACCTTTAGGTTGCATCATATACAACTCTTCATCAATGTCTCCATTGAGGAATGCTGTTTTGACATCCATCTGCCATATCTCATAATCATAATATGCAGCGATTGCTAACATAATCCTCACAGATTTTAGCTTCGCTACTGGTGAGAAAGTCTCATCGTAGTCAACTCCTTGAATTTGTCGAAACCCTTTTGCGACAATTCGAGCTTTATAAAGATAACATTACCATCAAGATCTGTTTTCTTCTTGAAGATCCATTTGTTCTCGATGACCTTCGGTCATCCCAGTAAGTCCACCAAAGTCCATACTTGGTTTTCGTACATGGATCCAATCTCGGATTTCATGGCTTCTTGCCATTTATTGGAATCTGGGCTCATCATTGCTTCCTCATATGTCTCGGGGTCATCGGTGTTGTCCACCAACATGACACTCATAACGGATCATACCAATGGAGTGGTACGAGTTCTCGTTGACCTCCGAGGCTGTAGCAACTTCAACCAAAGTTTCATGATCACCATCATTAGCTTCCTCTAATTGGTGCAGGCACCACAGGGAACTTCTTCCGTGACTGCGCTACTCGCAATTTTGAGAGAAGGTTCGACAACCTCGTCGAGTTCTACTTTCCTTCCAGTCACTTCTTTCGAGAGAAATTCCTTCTCTAGAAAGGATTCATTCTTAACGAAGATTTTGCCTTGGATCTATGATAGAAGGTATACCCAATAGTTTCTTTTGGGTATCCTATGAAGACGCATTTTCCGCTTTGGGTTCAAGCTTGTCCTTTGTAACTTCTTTACATAGGCTTCGAACCCCAAACTTTAAGGAACGACAATCTAGGTTTCTTCCCAAACCATAATTCATACGGTCGTTTCAGCGGATTTAGCGGTGCCCTATTTAAAGTGAATGCGGTTGTTTCTAATGCATAACCCCAAAATGATAGCGGTAAATCTATAAGTGACATCATAGAGCGAACCATATCTAAGAGAGTTCGATTACGACGTTCGGATACACCATTACTGTTGTGGTGTTCCGGTGTCAATCAATGAAAGTATTCGCATTTCTTTAAATGCTTGCCAAACTCGTAACTTAGATATTCACCTCCACGATCGTAACGTAGAAATTTAATCTTCTTGTTACGTTGATTCTCTACCTCACTTTGAAATTCCTTAAACTTCTCAAAAGTTTCGGATGATGTTTCATGAAATAGATATACCCATATCTACTCAAGTCATCCGTGAAGGTAAGAACATAACGATAACCAACGCGCGATGCTGCACTCATTGGACCACACACATCGGTATGTATGATTTCCAATAAGTCCATAGCTCGCTCCATCATACCAGAGAATGGAGTCTTAGTCATTTTACCCATCAGACATGCTTCGCATCTTTCAAGTGATTCAAAATCAAGTGATTCAAGAAGTCCATCGGAATGGAGTTTCTTCATACGCTTCACTCCAATATGACCAAGACGACAGTGCCACATATAGGTCGAGTTATCGCTTGATTTCAACCGTTTAGCCTCAATGTTATTAATATGTGTATTTCCACTATCGAGATTCAATAAGAATAGACCATCTATCAAAGGTGCATGTGCATAAAACATATTACTCATATAAATCGAACAACCATTATTCTCGGACTTAAACAAGTAAGTCTACTTAATAAACAAGATCCCGATATAATGTTCATGCTCAACGCAGGCACCAAATAACAATTATTTAAGTATAAAAATAATCCCGATGGTAGATGAAGGGGTAGCGTGCCGACAACGATCACATCAACCTTTGATCCGTTTCCCACGCGCATCGTCACCTCGTTCTTCGCTAGCTTCCGTTTATTCTCAAAGACTGTTTCGAGTTACAAATATGAGCAATCGAACCAAGATTCAAATACCTGTGCACTACTACGAGTACTAGTGAGATACATATCAATAACATGTATATCAGATATACCTTTCTTCTTGATGTTGCCGTTCTTCAAATCTGCCAAGTACTTTGGGCAATTCCGCTTCCAGTGACCTTCTCCCTTGCAGTAAAAGCACTAAGTATCAGGCTTAGGTCCAGCCTTGGTTTTCTTCGTCGGCGTGGTAACTTTCTTACCACCCTTCTTGAAGTTTCCCTTCTGCTTAGACTTGCCTTTCTTGAATTTGGTAGTCTTATTGACCAACAACACTTGGTGCTCTTTCTTGATCTCCACTTCTGCAAATTTCAACATGGCAAAGAGTTCTGGCAACGTTTTGTTCATGTTCTGCATGTTGTAGTTCATCACAAAGTTCTTGTAACTTGGTGGTAGTGATTGGAGGACACGGTAAATCCCCAAAGCATTAGGAATCACTATACCCAACCTTTGAAGTTTGTTTGCGTGCCCAGACATCTTAAGCACATGCTCACTGACGGAGCTGCCCTCTTCCATCTTGCAGTTAAAGAACTTTTCAGAAGCCTCATAACTTTCAATTGTCGCATGAGTCTCAAAAATCAATTTGAGATCCTCGATAATATCATATTGGTCTGAATTCTCAAACCTTTTCTGAAGCTCCGATTCCAGACCATACAAGATAGCACACTGAACTATGGAGTACTGATTCTTCCGAGCGAGGTAAACATTCTTTACTTCATCGGAAGCATCACCGCAGTGGGTCACCCAGGTGCATCCAAAGACATAGGTCAAATTACCACCGTGAGGACAATCCTCAAATTGCGGAACCAATCCGCGAAGTTGCTTCCATTGTTTTTCAACTTTTCTTTCTCTAGGAACGCATTAAAATTGATGGTAGGGGCTGCCATTGATCTACAACATATTTGCAATAGTTTAGACTAAGTTTATGAAAAATTGAGTTCAAATTAATAATAAAGTTAATCTAGGTGAACTCCCACTCAAAACAACATCCCTCACATTGTTTTAGTGATCACATGAACCAAATCTACTACATCAACACCGATCATCACGAGAGTTGATATAGTTTCAATGGCGAACAATCGTCATGTTCATCATATCTACTATATGATTCATGCTTTACCTTTCGGTGATCCGTGTTCCGAGAGCATGTCTGTACATGCTAGGCTCGTCAAGATCAAACCTTAGTTTTCGCATGAGCAAATCTGGCTTGCTCACGTTGTATACACTTGCAGAATCTAACACACCCGATCATCACGTGGTGCTTGGAAACAACAAGCTTTAGCAACGGTGCTAACTAAGGGTGAACACTTTATGACTTGAAATTCATGTGCATGAGGGATCATCTTATAATGCTACCGTCGTCTACCAAGCAATAAAAGATGCATAAAGGATTAACATCACATGCAATTCATAATATGTGATATGATATGGCCTTTCTTCTTTGTGCTTCCGATCTCCATCTTCAAGCAAGAACATGATCTCCATCATCACCGGCATTGCATCAAGGTCAATGACGCTTCTCCATGGTTGTCGTCCACCGACTTCAACTATTACAACTACTTTGAATAGACACGCGGGTCTTAACATAAATTAAAGACAACCATATGGCTCCTGCCGGTTGCCAACTTATAATAAGGAACATTGCATACATCAAATATAATCACAATCATGGCCATATCACATCACATCACACCCCTGCAAAACAAAGTTAGACGCCTCTAATTTCTTTGCATGTTTTACGTGGTTTGGGGCTTTCAATAAGTTTCGTTCTAACTTACGAACAAGAACCACAACATTGTACTAATATTGTTAATCACCCGTTGTAAATTGGATCTTAACTATGCTAGGAGAAACAGGCACCCGCAAAGTCACTTATGCAATACAAGTTGCATGTCAAGCGTGGAGCAAGTCTCATGAACGATGTCATGTAAGGTTAGCCCGGGCCGCTTCATCCCAACATACCGCAAGATGCAAAGTACACAAGAAGCAATCGACAATAAAAGCATCAATTACCACAATGACCATTGTGTTCTACTCGTGCAACAGATCTACATATAGACACGGCTCTGATACCACTGTAGGGTTTCATAGCATGGAAAACAAAAAAATTCTACCGCATAAAAACAAACAAGCCAAGATCTATCTACTAGATTTTAGCAACGAGTCGATGGAATAACTTACCCTCGAAGATTCCAAAGTGTTTAACGAGAGCGGATTCTCGTGGGTGATGTAGTCGTACTCTTCCCGATCTCAAGATCGCGTAGACGATCCTTCCGGCGCTGCGTTCGGCGTAGCTCCCGATCGGTCACACGTTCGGTGCTCGACGAAGACCTTCCTCTCCTTGTTCCAAAGCAAATGGAGGTTGTAGCACTCTCCTCGCGATTCCGGCAGCACAACGGCGTGGTACCGGAAGTAGAGGGCAGATCTCGCAGGGCTTTGCCTTAAGCCGGAGCGAGTATGGTGGAGTATGAGAGAGTCCTCGGTGTTGTAGAGTTTAGACACACCAAGGAGGGGATGCTAGAGCCGGCGGCTATGGTTCCGGGGACCCCCAAGTCGGCGGCTAGGGCAAAACCCTAGGGGGCGGCGGTTATGGTGGTAGGCGCCAAGCTAGGGTTTGAGGAGAGGTACTTGTGTGTGCTAGGAGGGAGCCCTGCCCCTCCTTTTATAGGTGGAGGGGCCGGCGGCCAAGGGGAGGGAGGGGAGTCCCTCCCCAACTCGGCTTGCAGGGGGCGCCGCCGGTTGGAGGAGGGATTCCCTCCCCAACTCGGTTTCCCACTTCCTCCTCTTTTCCTCTTTCCAATTTTAGCCGTTTGACTTTTCAAACTAGCTATTTGACTTTTCAAACTAGGATTTGAATTAATCCTTTATTTGGAACAGCGATGACACTTAGTACATGACGCAATCATTCCAACTTGCAATGACACATTCATGTACCCCTTCCCCTCTGGAGTGTCGAACATTCCGGAACCTTCTAGAACATTCCCGATGAAAACACCGGAATCATTCCCGAACTCCGAAACGGGACTTTCCTTATATGAATCTTATTCTCCGGACCATTCCGGATCTCCTCGTGATATCCCGGATCCCATACGAGACTCCGAACAACATTCGGTCTCTTTCTCATCATACCATAACTACTCAAACAACGTTGAATCCTTAAGTGTGTCTCCCTACGGTTCGTGAATTATGCGGACATGATCGAGACACTTCTCCGAACAATAACCAATAGAGGAATCTGGAAATTCATATGGCTCCCACATATTTCTACGATTACTTTGCGATTGAATTAACCACTTACATACGATACCAATTTCCCTTTGTCTCACGATAGTTTACTTATCCGAGGTTATGATCGTCGGTATCTCTGCATACCTAGTTTAACCTAGTTACCGAGAAGTACTCTTTTCTCGTTCCCGTGATATGTGATACCTTGTGAGCCAGTCACATGCTTGCAAGCTAATTGGATGACATTCCGTCGAGAGGGCCCAGAGTATATCTATCCGTCATATGGATGGACAAATCCCACTCTTGATCCATGTGTCTCAACCAATACTTTCCGAACACTCAATGCCACCTTTATAGCCACCCAGTTACGGTGTGGAGTTTGATTTCATCAAAGCATTCATCTGGTAAAGGTGATATGCATGATCTCATGGTCGAAGGAATTAGGTTACTATGTATCAGAAAGCATATAGCAATTGAACTATTAAAATGACTTGATCTTTATGCTACGCTTATCTATAGGAGTATGTCCACCATAACATTCTCCTAATGATATGATCTTGTTGTTGATAACATCTCAATGTTCATGATAGGGAAACCACAATCATTTATCAACCAACAAGCTAGTGATGTATAGAGGCTATACTAGGGACTTCAAATTAAGTTTACAAATCACACAAGTATCAATGTTTCCTTGTTAATACTATTATAGCATGAATGTAAACATTGATCATAAACACAAATATATAATAATAACTACATTTATTATTGCCTCTAGGGCATATCTCCAACAACTTTTGTGCAAACTTCTATAGGGCATGCAAGAGCAAAGATTTGTCCGATGATCTATAAGATTTTTGCCTCGCTTTCACGGAACATCGTTTCTTTAACTTGTACAACAAATTGCTATTCAACAAAGAACTCAATGTGGGTGGTCGCGAGTTTCTCAATAGGAACATTGAACATATGGGAAAGTGGGCACGAGCTTTTGATGACGGTGGCCGGAGGTACGGCCAAATGACAAGCAACATGGCAGAGGAATTTAACAAGTTGCTCAAAGGTGTCCATGCATTGCATGTCACGGCAATAGTCCGATATACATTCGACATGATGAATGAGTATTTTCTGAAATACTCACATGAAACGGACCGTCATAGTGCAGGGGACAACAATAAAAAAAACAAATACAAGTACCCACCTAAGGTTGACGATTGGATGCAATTTCAGTCAAGGAAAACGGATTCCCAAGTTGTCACGGAATATGACAATGATCAGCTAATTTACCAAGTTACGGAGCCCGGAGGTACAACGGCTGACAGTGTCCAACACGGAGGCCGAGCTTTCAAGGTCTCGCTCAAGACCTATGAGTGCACATGCGGAAGGCCATAATTGCTTCATCTTTCATGCTCGCACTTGATCGTGGCATCTCGCAGATGAAATTTGGATTATAATAATCCGCTCACGGTGAGAGAGGCTGATTTCTCGATTGAGACTACTAAGAAGACATGGGCTCCTAGATTTCATCCCTACTTGGAACAATCACAATGGCCGGAGTACCATGGAATTCAACTATGGCCCGATCCGAAATGGAATGGTTGTTGGATGTGGAAGACGCAAGACAAAGCGCTTTAGGATCGACATGGACAGATGGGGACGTGGTGGTGGTCGGGAAACGGGCAACGACCAATTCCAAGAGCCTCGTGAGAGAGCCCTGTGTGGAACGTGCAATGGTGAAGGGCACAATGCAATAAAGTGTTCTCAAAGGAAAAGAGCAAAAGGAAATCAAGAAAGTGGTTATTGGGGTTATGCTATATGGGTATCCTCATAGCATGTCTACTATCCGGATAACCCGGGTGGCCCACAGTTGGTAGCATGGCTCATGGCCTGCTGTGCGGCCCAGTTAGATGGATCCAGAAGGGAGGCCCATGCCAGATAAAGGAAGGCTACGGTTGGAGTCACCGACGTACCCGGAGCCTTGGAGTACACGACACGCAAGACTAGTAATAGACGGTGTATGACTCTGTAACCTGTCCGGCTAGGACTTTTCCCTGTAACCCTAGGACCTGGCGACTATATAAGTTGGGCCTATGGGATCCTTTAGGGCACAACTTCAGACAATCTTAGACAACCTCGCACAGCGAACCTATCTCTGTAACTCGGCGTATTGCCCTTATAGTGATTTATAGAAGGAGTAGGATTCCGCCATCGTTGTGGGATCTGAACCTGGGTAAGATGTGTTACCTCGTACCCGTCAACCGTCCGCCTTCCCCCACGTCTCTAAACACGCATTGTGAGGACCCCTCCATTGCGTACTCGTCGGCAATACCATGACAGTTGGCGCCCACCATGGGGCTCGAGGCGCTTCAGGCTCTTCAGCGGGCGAGGACCAAGATCTTCGCGGGAATCGGCGAAAGCGTAGCCATCGGTCGCGTTATCTTCTCCGGCAATGTTCCGATCCTCCCTCCCGACGAGTTCTGGATCCCGGCGAAGACGAACCCTACGCGGTGTTCGATCGTTCCTATCAGAG
Organism: Avena longiglumis; assembly: GCA_030063025.1. Lineage (NCBI taxonomy): Eukaryota > Viridiplantae > Streptophyta > Magnoliopsida > Poales > Poaceae > Avena > Avena longiglumis. The sequence goes on from CP125977.1 coordinate 504,866,263, forward strand.
ACAACCACCTCTTCATTGACAAAACCGACTCGGGCACTAGTTCCCTGGGAGTCGGAGGAGCATCAAGTCCCACACGGACCGCCTATGGGCAGGATACGTTCGCGGAAGGATCAATGTCGGATCTCTCTTTGGAGTTTGCCAGCAAAGATCGGAAAATTCAAGGCCCACCCAAACTGCCCCTGTGCAGGATATAAAGGTGGAAGATCACTGCAAGTCCGCCGGATTTGCCCGTGCGTCTGGACAGCAGAGATCCAAGTTCGCCAGCGTGGTTACCATCTTCGACCTGGCGCGTTGTGTTCAGAGAGAGTCCGAAAACCCCCGTGATTACCTGGCCAGGTGGCTCCGTATACGAGCCGATCTGGCCCACTACCCCAATGATGACGCCATGTATCACTTTGTGGAAGGACTGGACCATGGCACGCTCCTCCGACATTCTCTAAGACGGCAGCAGGCGTCAGGACGCCTTACCTTCGAAGGCATGGTGAGCACCGTCAACAACTACGCGGAGGCTGAAGCGGCAGCTCAGAGAGCGCTTTCGCTCATTGACGGAGCCCCTCCGATTTAGCCACCACCACCACCGCCTCCGGCCGCCATCGTCGCAGCTGTGCCGCCACCACCAGTCATCGTCGCTGCTGTTGCACCTCCACCCCCCGTCATCAAGGAAGTCCTAGCACCCTCCGACTCTGTGATTGACGCGCTATACGCCCACTTCAGTACAGACTCAGAGGAGATAGATTTCAGTCCGGAGGAACTAGACTCAGCCATGCAGGAGATGGAGGAGGAGTACACGCGCGACGAGCAAGCCAACAATGACGTCACGTCTCGAGAGGTGTTCGTCACCATTGGGATGGCGATGGATGAAGATCAACCCGGACGAGCTTCACCTACAACACTAGAAAAGGGGAAGGGGCCACTTATTGCTGCTAACGATGATCGCGCAAAGGCCATTCCTCCTCTGCCTAACCTAGTGCAGCAGCCACAGGAACTCGGCATCGGCCCGAGCAACAACAACACCGCAAACTTGCCGCCTCCGGCATCTACGTCTGCTGCTGCCCAAGTTACTCCAGCCGATAGAGTGATGTACGACAATCTCCTCGTTGAGCCACTGACCGTAGCTCATATCCGGAACGTGACTCATCTTGACGAGAAGCGCCAGCAGCTGCTGGAGGAAGCGCAGGCCATCGCGGAGCAAGGCGCTAATCTTGATCGAGATTTGGTCAACGCGCAGAAGTCCATAGAGAAAGCTAGAGAAATGGAGGCCGAGTACAAGACTCTGTTATAGCAGCAGAAGGCCAAGAAAGCCCCGGCTCGCGTCATCAACGATCCTGGCGTACGGCTAAACCTAGGATGGGCTCCCTCGAAGCCGGCACAGGCCAAGCCATACATTGACAGTGAAGGCAAACAGGTGATGACCACCCTACTCCTCAACCTCGCCGCCGCCAAGACCCTTCTAGAGCAGGATAGATCGCCCGAGGCAGTGGAACAGGTCTATGACCTAGTGGCCAAGGCGGTAAAACAACAGGAAAAGGACACCTCTCACGGGCTTGAGTCTGACCCAGCGTTTTGCCAGTCTAGCCAGCATAAGACGCCAAGGGACAGATCTCCTCTTGATGTCGGGTCTCAGACAGGTTCATCAGAACGAAGACGGAGGGATGCGTGCAACAGGAAGGATACTATCCCCATATCCTCTGACCATGGAGAAAAGGCCCGACCTCGTCGCCCATCACCACCGCCCCGATCCCCCCGACATCACGAAGATCCCAAGGCTCACCATCGTACGGATATGCCCCCGCCAAGGCAGTGCGGCATCATCATTCGCGACAACACGGAGCAGACCCGTCATGACGGAGAGCGCAACCAAGGACACAAGAGCAGGTCGCGCCACGACCCTCCACGTCCGATAAGCAACCGTGACAGGCGGGAGGCGTCGCAGGACGGTAACAACAAAAAGTCTAACCCACCGCCACCTCCGCTCCGTCACCACCTAGCAGTCACCATGGCGGAGGAGGCCCACGTCGTTCACGCAGCCCATCCCCTGTTAACAAGAAGAAGAAGAACCCGGAGCCGTAAGATGCACGTTCGCGGATCGATAAGATCCACGAGGCCCTGGAAGGACCATACCTAGGACCACGTTGTTTTGGACCTGCAATACGGTCCGCAACTTACCCCAAAGGCTTCCGGATTGACAAGACACAAGCCCTATGATGACACCGCCAAGCCAGCTACATGGTTGCAGGACTACGACAACGCGGTGGAGATTGCCGGAGGTAACCCCAAAGTTGTCGTCAAGTACCTCCCTTTGATGTTGGCAGGAACGACCCGTCAATGGATCGACGACTTGCCGGAGAAATCCATCTGCAATTGGTTGGACATGCAAGAACATTCACCAAGAACTTCGAGGGTACGTACAAGTGTCCCTGTATTGTTGGCGATCTACAGCGGTGCGTGCAAGAGAAAGACGAGACATCTCGCAGCTACCTCTCCCGCTGGCTAGATATGAAGAATTCCTGCGCAGGAGTGCATGCTCAGACCGCCATGGCCGCCTTCATCGATGGGTTGGAAAGGGGCACATTGCTCCGACATAATCTAAAGCGCTTGCAGGACAATCACCAGCTTGACTTGAACCAGATGATTCAGTTGGCTAGTGAGTTCGCAGCTGCGGACGACGATGCTCGCGGCTCTCTGCCGGCAACAGCCGTTCCAACTCAAGCTCGGAGGAATATAAGCACAAAGCGGAAAACCGCTCCAGAAGAAAAGCAATCTACCGACATGGTCGCCATGACTTTTGCAGGACGAGGTGATGGCGGACAACGTGGCCGAGGACGGGGAGCTGGCCGTGGGCAACAACGAGGAAGTGAAACTACCTCGGCGCCGCTCCGCGGTCCCCAAACTTGCGAAGAGTACCGCGATATGCCGTGCCTCGTACACCCGATGTCAACGGCAAGGCCACCCATACCAATCGACACTGTAAGTTCGTCAACAACCTCAAGGAAGACCCGGAGTCCGGCTACAAACGAAGTCGGAAGAATAGACCGCGAGGCAAGGGCAAGGGGAAGAAGAAGGAGGAGGAGTCCAAGGATTCAAGTGACATGGACGAGGATGTTGACCCCAAGCACGCCGCCAAGAGCGACGAGAAGGGAAAGAACCCCTTCGTGAAGAAGGCGCCAGTTTACCACACTTTCCTTGGAACCCCCACCGTCCGACAACAGAAGACCTCTATGAGGATCCTGATGGCTACTCTACCCCCAGTCCACCAGTACTCGCGCTGGTCGAAGGTTCAAATTAGGTCATCAACCCCTTGATTGACGGCGTGGAGTTCACCAAGTGTATGGTGGATAGTGGAAGCAGCATCAACATCATGTACCCGGATTCACTGCAGAAGATGAACTTGACGGAGGCAAACCTAAGGCGGACCAACACCATCTTCCACGGCGTAGTTCCTGGTCGGGAGGCTCGGTCCCTTGGGTGCATTACACTTCAGGTTGCCTTTGGCGATGTTAATAATTACCGCCAAGAGCGCATGACCTTTGAGGTGGTCCCCTTCAAGAGCGTGTACCACGTCATATTCGGCCGCGACATATTCCACACGTTCATGGCCAAGCCATGCTTCGTATACAACAAACTCAAGATACCTAGACCAAACGGTGTTATCACCGTATCCGGAAGCTTTACCAAGGCAAGGGACTGCGAGATTAATGAAGCAGCCTTCGCGGAAGCTGTCCTCTACAGCGAAGAATTCAAAGAGATCCAGAGCAAGGTCGATGACTCAGAGATACCCGCGTTGAAGAAGCAGATATCCGACTCCGCCCCTGCGTTCAAGGCCGCCATCGAGACCAAGCCGGTGGAACTTGTGGTAGGCGATGCCTCCAAGGTCACTGCCATTGGGACGAACCTGGTCCCAAATAGGAAAGCGCGCTCGTCGAGTTCCTCCGTGAGAATAGGGACATCTTTTCCTGGCAACCTACCGACATGAAGGGTGTACCTAGGGAACTTGCCGAGCACAGCTTAAACATTGATCCAAAATATAAACTAGTGAAACAACCTCTACGACGCTTCGGAGACGAGAAGAGACACGCCATTGGCAAAGAGATAGCTAGGTTACTTAAGGCTAGATTTATCCGAGAAGTCCTTCACACCCGATGGGTGGCCAATCCTGTACTTGTCCCCAAAAAGGGAACCAAAGAATTAAGAATGTGCGTTGATTACACCGGCTTGAACAAGGCTTGCCCCAAAGATCCGTTTGCTTTGCCTCGCATTGACCAAGTCATTGACTCAACGACTGGCTCTGAACTTTTGTGTTTTCTCGATGCATACTCAGGATACCACCAGATCAAGATGAGGAAGTCGGACCAATTGGCCACTTCATTCACTACCCCATACAGCACGTTTTGCTATGTTACGATGCCCTTTGGGCTGAAAAACGCAGGTGCTACCTACCAGCGGACAATGCAACGTTGCCTTCACGACCAAATTGGTCGGAACGTTCATGCTTACATGGACGATATCGCGGTGATGTCTAAAAAGTCCAATGACTTAATCTCTGACTTAAAAGAAACCTTTGATAATCTCCGGAAATACAACATGATGCGTAACCCTAAGAAGTGCGTCTTCGGGGTTCCAGTCGGCAAATTGTTGGGCTTGATCGTTTCCCAGCGTGGAATCGAGGTCAACCCGGAGAAAATCAAAGTCATCTTAAACATAAACCGTCCGACATGCCTAAAGGACATTCAATGGCTAACAGGTTGTGTTGCAGCAGTTAGTCGGTTCGTCAGCCAACTTGGAGAGAATTCACGTGGACGGACGAAGCAGACGCAACATTGAAGCAGCTCAAGGAGATTCTTTCCTCAGCGCCCATCCTTGCAGCACCCGAGCCTGGAGATCCCCTGTTAATCTATATGGCGGCAACCAACCGGGTAATCAGCATCGTCGTCGTGGTAGAGCGGAAGGAACCAGGCTATGAGCACGGAGTTCAACGACCAGTTTACTATGTGAGCGAGGTCTTGACGGAGTCCAAGCAGCATTACCCGCACTACCAAAAGATAGCTTATGGAGTATTCCTTGCTTCTCGGAAGCTGAGGCATTACTTCTAGGAGCACCCAATCACACTGGTGAGAAAGTCTCCACTGTCCGACATTATCAACAACAGATACGCTATGGGAAGGGTCGGAAAGTGGGGCATTGAACTTGCCGCCTTCGAGATCACCTATAAGAGACGCGACGCTATCAAGTCACAAGCCTTGGAGGATTTTATCACAGATTGGACGGAGATGCCAGATGCTACTCCGTTGCCAGAACCAGAGTACTGGGTAATGCACTTTGACGGATCAAAGCTGCTCAACGGCTCGGGGGCAGGTGTATTGCTACAGTCACCAACAGGAGACAAGCTACACTACGTTCTGCAGATCCACTTCGAGGCTACAAACAACATGGCGGAGTATGAAGCACTCATTCACGAACTGCGTGTAGCCAAGGATATTGGCATCAAGCGCATAGTTTGCTGTGGAGATTCTGACTTGGTTGCCCAGCAGATGGCTGGCACCTGGAATGCGCGGAACCCTATGATGGCGGCATATCGAGACGAAGTGGACGAGATAGCCAAGAGCTTCTTGGGCTACGAAGTCAAGTATGTGCCTTGGGAGCAAAACGAGGCGGCTGGTCTGCTATCTAAGCTTGGATCAGGGCGCAAACGAATTCCGCCAGGAGTTTTCTTAGAGCATCTGCGCACACCATTCGTGAAGGGAGCCGACATCGACAACCCGGATAGATTTGACTCTTTTGTCCACATGGTGACAAAGGTCCCTCCGACTTGGACAAAACTGTTCATGGAATATCCCGAACACGGAACTTTGCCCAACGACAAAGTCAAAAGACAACAAATAGTACGACGAGCAAAGGGTTATACCATATCAATGGACAACTCTACAAAAGGAGCACTACTTGTGTGTACCTTAAGTGTGTTTCCCAGCTAGAAGGTATGGAAATCCTGCGCGAAATCCATCTCGGAGATTGCGGGCATCACGTCGCTCCTCGATCATTGGTCGCGAAAGCCTTCCGGCAAGGATTCTACTGGCTGACCTCAAAGGAGGACGCCGACAAGCTGGTTGAGACATGCATGGGATGCGAGTATTATTCCCGACAACCACATGTTCCCACTGAAGAATTGCGAACAATACCAATAACTTGGCCGTTTGCAGTCTGGGGGCTAGACATGGTGGGACCATTACAAACGGCACCATGTGGGTTTACACATCTGCTATTAGCAGTTGATAAATTAACTAAATGGAGAGAAGCTAAACCCATTAGAAAGCTTGATGGGGAAACTGCCCTCAGGTTTGTCCGGGATCTAGTGGTGAGATTTGGTCCCCCACATAGCATTATCACCGACAATGGCAGCAACTTGTCACTCGAGAAGTGGAGGCTTATTGTTGGGAGAAAGGCATCCGACTTGACCTTGCATCTGTGGCACACCCACAATCCAATGGTCAGGTTGAGCGAGCCAATGGATTAATTCTACAGGGAATCAAGCCACGCCTTGAGGCACCGCTACATAGAGCAGTTGGAGCCTGGGTGGAAGAATTGCCATCTGTGCTGTGGAGTTTACGAACTACACCCAACAGATCCACTGGCTACACCCCTTACCTCATGCTATATGGAGCAGAAGCCATCCTACCTTCCGACATACTTCACGATGCACCAAGAGTCGCCGCCTACAACGAAGATGATGCTGAAGATTCCAGATGCCTAGATGTGGACCTTCTCGAGGAGGAGCGTGTTTTGGCATGCCAAAGATCCGCCATCTACCAGCAGAAGCTACGCAGCTACCATAGTCGCCGCGTTCGGCATCGCTCGTTTAAAAAGGGGGATTTGGTGATCCGACTTAAGCAGAAGAAGTCGCACAAATTATCCCCGCCATGGTAATGACCGTTCATCATAAGCAAGGCTCTACTCAATGGGTCTTACTACCTCGTTGACAATTGTGAACTGAAGGATAGACCCAACAAGGATTATAAGCGTAAGCGACGTAACCCGGTTGATGACTACCTGGAGCTTGATCGTCCATGGAACATAGTACAGCTACGTCCTTTTTACACTTAGCATTTTTTATCTAATTGTATACCTCTTATATGATCAATGAAATAAATCTCTCTGGTTCACTCATATTTCTGAGTCTTTTACCTCCTTTAGTGTTCATTTTTGGATCATATAAAACCTTTATGCACAAGTTTTGCGATTGCACTTGTGAAAATTCCGCCTACGGGCGTTAGCTTAAGTTTTCTGGTCTACACGTTCTTTGTCATTTTTATGTGGATTCTGGAGTAGTGACTTTCGGAACTAATTGTCGGCGATTTTGTGCTTAGGTTATTGTGGGCATCATCGCCTGAGCACATGGTTCCGGCAACGAGTCTTCCGACTCACAAAAAGTCAAGCATAAGAACCAAAGTAATGGATAAGCCAGCACTTGCTTAAAAATATATACATGATGGAAACTAGTTCTTAAGTAGCAGGACATACATCATTGTTTTACGCCTTAAGTTAATACATATTTTTTCCGCATACACATCACAAAGGAAACAAATATTACAAATTGTTTTTCATTCCTTTGGCACAGGCGACTTGGAAGCAACGTCATCGGCAGCAGGAGAATCACCCTCGAAGTCGGCAGTGCGAAGAGACTCAGAGGAGCTTTGGTTGCCGCCATCGATGGTATTCATCGGCACGAAGACGTTGACTTCGACTAAGTCGGCAACTCTGGTGTCATAACCCGTGAGTGACGACAAGATAGATTCGTGATTAATCTCTTTGCCATCGTCATCCACGTTGGGTATGCCAGAGGTTACTGTGTCGATGTCTGCATCTTCATAGTGTACCTTGACCATGGACAGCGCCATCCTTGCACCGGCCCGTGCACATGCAGCTTTCCGGATTGTGATATGCTCGGGGGCTCGGCGCAGAATCTCCTAGTACTTCGCCACAGAGTCCGATGCCTTGATGTTAATCTGGAGGGGCTTGGTAATCTCTTTGGCTTGCGCAATGGCGGCGTTGATGAAGTTGCCGGCAATAACCATGCATTCCTTTGTTGGAGGAGGCGACCAGGTTAAACCCATAGGAGCTGCAAATTCCGACAAGGAGAACATGAGTTCAAAAATTCAATGTATCTAACTTACAGAAATCTAAGATGGAGAATTACTTACTGAAGATGCTGGCCTCAGCCTGCCAGAGGGTATCCGCCAAGGAGTCCCGTTCTTGTTGGAGGAGCTTGTACGCCTCATGATGACGTTGATTCTACTCGTCGGCAGCTCTCTTCTGATCTCTTAAGATCAAAATCTCCTCCTTCAAGAGGTTGATCTCCTCGGTGGCAGAGTCCTGCAGGACTTTCATTGACTCCTCATGCATTTTCAGCATGTCCTTCCTTTCCTGCTTAAGGATATTGTTTTCGCTATCCAGCTCTTGAATGTGCTTGGATTGCTCGACAATGTCCTTGGCCTTGGCAATGGTTTCTGCAAGTCGGAGAAGAGAAAAGTACACAGTGAGTACTCGGAGAATACACAAGTTCAAGTCGGAATACAAAAAAGAAAGGAAAAACATACGCTTGCTCTTGATGATCTGTTCCTTCAAGAAGGCAGTTTTACCCTTTTCGGCTTCCAGGTCCGTGCGCATCTTCTGATACTTATCGTTGGCCATGCCCCTCCGAGCATTCTCGTTCTGTGGAAAAAAGAAGAATTAAAGCGTTGTTTGGTCTACTTGGAGCATCTAGCCGGAAACTTTCCACCTAGACGCTCGGGGGGCTACAGCGAGAGTTTTTAACTTGGCAATATGCTTATTCTATCTTTAAGCATCTAGTAGGAACTAATTCAGTTTTCGATTAGAAGCTTGGGGGCTACAGTATAAAGTTTTTAACTCAGATGTATGCTTAACTTTTCTTTAAGCATCTAGTAGGAACTAATTCATTTACAACTAGAGGCTTGGGGCCTACATTATTTAAATTAATAAACACTGCATATGCTACTCTTAAAAGCATCTAGTCAGAATATTTCATTCCACCTATATGCTTGGTGGCTATAGTGAGAAGTTTTCTAGCTTAGTCACACTTAGAGCATATAGACGCAAATACCTATGGTTTTCCGTCTAAATCCTCGGGGGCTACAGTGGGATACTCATATGAAATACAAAAGGCAAATAAAACTTACAAGTGCAATGATCTTGAGGTGGGAAGCACTCTCGGCCAGCAGCTTGCCAAAGGATACGCTGTTTCCTTGCAAGATCTCTGCTTGTCGGAGGAGCTCCTCTAGACCGCACGTCGGATATGTCGGCGCCGCGCCAGGAACCAGAGCAGTGCTACCCGGTGTAAGTACCGGATAGACTATCTTAGGATACTCTATGGTTTTCTTGGGTGCAGAGGCACCGCCTTTGGTAGAAGCACCAGCTTCCACCACCGCCTTAGGAGCTTCAGCCATTTGGTATGCGGCACTCTCTTGCGCCGCCTGTTCACCGACGACAGCAATCTCAGTAGATGCACCTGAATCCACTTCCATGGCGGAAGGGCCAGATACTTCATTATCTTGTGAGCTTGTCGGAGCGGAGGAGGGCTTGACGCTGGGAGTAGCAGGGGCGATGGCGGGAGATGTGTCGCGATGCAGCATGTCCTTGATGGTTCTAGAAGCCCCCAATGTTTTGGAGGTCTTCTTCAAGCTGGTCGTGGCTTTCTTCCCGAAACGTGCAAAATGCATAAGTACGGGAACAAGGCAGATAAATAGATAATGTCGGAGAGAAAGAAGCTTACATAAGTGGGGGTGCTTTGGCAAAAGGGATCTCGGTAAATTTTCTCTTCTCCGCCTCCAGGGCGGTGGTAGTCTTTTTGGATGCTCCACCCTCCGTCTTCTTCTTTTTGCCTCCATCGGCAGCGTCAGAGGTGGAGCTCTTCCGCTTTCGCGCCAATGGAGCATTGTCGTCGGACACGACGGTGACTTCCTTCATCTTTGGATCATAGATTTGAGGAGCCATGTTGTCCTCATCTATGTCGCTAAGCTGTAAGGTGAAGAACCACCGTGTTAGATGAGATGACAATTGTTAGACGGAAGAACTGGAGTACATGTCGTACACAGAAAATAAACAACTACCTTTGGGCACTTGCCGTCTACGGACATGTCGTAGGTGATGGTGAATCCACGCTTCTTGTCCTTCACCTTGACGATGTCCTTGAGGCGGAGCTTGACGGAGTCGCTCGAGAAATTGTCCACGGAGATGCGGAGGCTATCCCTTCTATCGCTGGTATACTCGTGCATTTGCTTCGCGTGGTGCTGCAGAGACTGGATCTGCCTGATGAACCAGCACATGGATAGGTCCAAACCGGTCAATCTGTCTCTACGAACCACTCTATCCGCCTTATGGCGCGAGAGGCTTCGATGTCGGAGGGAAGGGAGGCTTGGGATCTCCATGTTGAAGTTTCGGCAGTGGCTCCATCAACAAAGTCCGGGTACGTTACTTCTCGGACAGCCAGAGGGATATCTGGGCCGTAGAAGTAAGTACGCTGATAGTTCTTGCAGGACTCGTGGCCGACGATGTCGGGGAACCACCGTCCAGGACGGATCTTGAAGCTTATGGTGCCACAATTTCTAAGTTCGTACTTGCTGGCTCCGACTTCACGCTTGACGGTGAAGAAATACACGAAGAGATCTAGCCTAGGCTTAATCCCTAAGTAACCCTCGCAAAGAGCCGCGTAATTGCTAAGCGCTAGGATACTATTTGGGGAGAGGTTTTGGGGCTGGACTCGGTAGTGGTTCAAGACAGAAAGGAAGAAGTTAGAGATGGGCAGGGAGACGCCGCGTACCAATTGAGCTTTGAGGTAGACCTTTTATCCTACTTGGGGAGAAGGTGTGACCTCGCCGGCCGGCGCTGCCCGCCAGACGAGCCCCTCCGTCGTAGGGAGGTATCCTTCGACGATCAGCTCCTTAATATCACGGTCCGTGATGTCCGAACCGCGCCAATCACCCTTGTGGGAGTCGTTGTCCTCTTCCAGCAGCTCTAGCGCCGCCAGATTATGGTCGCCGCCGGTGGTCTCGACCACCACGGAGATGGGGATGACCAGACCCTCTGGGGGCACGACGACGGAGCTCGCCGGCTTCGCCCGACGCTGCCAACGAGGGTGTAGAGCTGCTGCTGGCCATTGCGCAAGTTTGGAGGTGACTGGCGAGATTGGGAACTAGGGTTTTTTTGCAAGGTTGCGCGGAGAGCTGAAGGGGGTGCTCGCTGGAGGAAGAACACGATGCGAAGAGAGAATGAGGTGAAAACTAATTTTTCACCGTAGTTACTATTTATGATCTCTATCATCAAGATTCGTGCAGCTTGATCGGACGATTGCCGCGTAGATGACGTGTGTGCGAACGTGCGCGGAAATTTCGCCACGTCCCAACCGTCGCCGCCAACGGTTCGTATTGCTCGCGCGGGAAAGTGGACATGATTGCGTTCTCTGCATGTGTGAGTTACGAGGCGTCGCTGACCTAAGTCTATGTCGCCCTAGCTGACATAGGCAGATGAGCCATCACATCAGAAGATTCCGGCATGGACGGATCCAGTCCGGCTACGGAAGAGTACGGTGAAAGATTCAGCAATTCTCCGACTTACAAGTTGAATACGGAGAAGACCTTGCAGGGTTCTTTGGGAGGACTACAAGATATTGCTTGACGATTTGCCGACAGCCATCTTGTTGGAGATATGCCCTAGAGGCAATAATAAATGTAGTTATTATTATATCTTTGTGTTTATGATAAATGTTTACATTCATGATATAATAGTATTAACAAGGAAACATTAATACTTGTGTGATTTGTAAACATAATTTGAAGTCCCTAGTAAAGCCTCTATATAATACTAGCTTGTTGGTTAATAGATGATTGTGGTTTCCCTATCATGAACATTGAGATGTTATTAACAACATGATCATATCGTTAGGAGAATGATATGGTGGACATACTCCTATAGATAAGCGTAGCATAAAGATCAAGTCATTTTAATAGTTCAATTGCTATATGCTTTCTGATACATAGTAACCTAATTCCTTTGACCATGAGATCATGCATATCGCCTTTACCGGATGGATGCTTTGATGACATCAAACACCACACCGTAACTGGGTGGCTATAAAGGTGGCATTGAGTGTTCGGAAAGTATTGGTTGAGACACATGGATCAAAAGTGGGATTTGTCCATCCATATGACGGATAGATATACTCTGGGCCCTCTCGGTGAAATGTCATCCAATTAGCTTGCAAGCATGTGACTGGCTCACAAGGGATCACATATCACAGGAACGAGAAAAGAGTACTTATCAGTAACGAGGTTGAACTAGGTATGCAGAGATACCGACGATCATAACCTCGGATAAGTAAACTATCGTGAGACAAAGGGAAATTGGTATTGTATGTAAGTGGTTCATTCGATCGCAAAATAATCGTAGAAATATGTGGGAGCCATATGAATTTCCAGATTCCTCTATTGGTTATTGATCGGAGAAGTGTCTCGATCATGTCCGCATAATTCACGAACCGTAGGGAGACACACTTAAGGATTTGATGTTGTTTGAGTAGTTATCAAATGATGAGAAAGAGTCCGAATGTTGTTCGGAGTCTCGAATGGGATTCGGGATATCACAAGGAGATCCGGAATGGTCCGGAGAATAAGATTCATATAAGGAAAGTCCCGTTTCGGAGTTGGAGAATGGTTTCAGTGTTTTCAACGGGAATGTTCTAGAAGGTTCCGGAATGTCCGGCACTCCGGAGGGGAAGGGTACATGAATGTGTTATATCAAGTTGGTATGATTGCGTTATGTACTCGGTGTCATCGCTGAACAAAATAGAGGGTTTATTCAAATCCTAGTTTGAAAAGTCAAACGGCTAGTTTGAAAGTCAAACGGCTATTTTTGGGAAGTGGGGAAGGAGGAGGAAACCGAGTTGGGGAGGAGTCCCTCCTCCACCACCGGCCCACCTCCAAGCCGAGTTGGGGAGGGACTCCCCTCCCCTTGGCCGGCCGGCCCCTCCAACTAGAAAAGGAGGGGCAGGGCTCCCCTCCTAGACACACAAGATCCTCTCCTCCAAACCCTAAGCCGCTGGCGCCGCCACCTGCTGCCGTCGCCGCCCTAGGGCAAACCGCCGCCGCCTAGCAACCCTAGCCGCCGGCCTAGCCTCCTCCTCGGCGTGTCTAAACCCTAGATCATCGAGGGACTCTCTCATACTCCACCATACTCGCTCCGGCTTAAGGCGAAGCCCTGCGAGATCTCCCCTCTACTTCCGGTACCACGCCGTTGTGCTGCCGGAATTGCGAGGAGAGTGCTACAACCTCCACTGTCTTTGGAACAAGGAGAGGAAGGTCTTCGTCAATCACCGAACGTGTGACCGATCAAGGAGCGCCGAGAATGCAGCGCGGAAGGATCGTACGCGATCTTGAGATCGGGAAGAGTCGACTACATCACCCACGAGAATCCGCCTCGTTAAACACTTTGGAATCTTCGAGGGTGAGTTATTCTATCGACTGCTGCTACAATATAGTAGATAGATCTTGGCTTGTTTGTTTGTATGCGGTAGAAATTTTTGTTTTCCATGCTACGAAACCCTACAAAGGGTATCAGTCGTGTCTATATGTAGATCTTGCACGAGTAGAACACAATGGTCATTGTGGGCGTTGATGCTTTATTGTCGATTGCTTCTTGTGTACTTTGCATCTTGCGGTATGTTGGGATGAAGCCAGGGCTAACCTTACATGACATCGTTCATGAGACTTGCTCCACGCTTGAAATGCAACTTGTATTGCATAAGTGGCTTTATGGTGCTGCTTTCTCCTAGCATAGTTAAGATTCAATTTACAACGGGTGATTAACAATGCTAGTATCAATGTTGTGGTTCTTGTTCGTAAGTTAGAACGACACTTATTGAAATCCCCAAACCACGTAAAATATGCAAAGAAAGTAGAGGCGTCTAACTTTGTTTTGTGGGTGTCTGATGATGTGATATGGCCATGATTGTGATTATATTTGATGTATGCAATGTTCCTAATTGTAAGTTGGCAACCAGCATGAGCCATATGGTTGTCTTTAATTTATGTTAAGACCCGCGTGTCTATTCAAAGTAGTTGTAATAGTTGAAGCCGGTGGACGGCAACCATGGAGAAGCGTCATTAACCTTGATGCAATGCCGGTGATGATGGAGATCATGTTCGTGCTAGAAGATGGAGACCGGAAGCACAAAGAAGAAAGGCCATATCATATCACATATTATGAATTGCATGTGATGTTAATCCTTTATGCATCTTGTATTGATTAGTAGACGACGGTAGCATTATAAGATGATCCCTCATGCACATGAATTTCAAATCATAAAGTGTTCACCCTTAGTTAGCACCGTTGCTAAAGCTTGTTGTTTCGAAGCACCACGTGATGATCGGGTGTGTTAGATTCCGCAAGTGTATACAACATGAGCAAGCCAGATTTGCTCATGCGGAAACTAAGGTTTGATCTTGACGAGCCTAGCATGTACAGACATGGTCTCGGAACACGGATCACCGAAAGGTAAAGCATGAATCATATAGTAGATATGATGAACATGTCGATTGTTCGCCATTGAAACTATATCAGCTCTCGTGATGATCGGTGTTGATGTGGTGGATTTGGTTCGTGTGATCACTAAAACAATGTGAGGGATATTGTTTTGAGTGGGAGTTCACCTAGATTAATTTTATTATTAATTTGAACTCAATTTGTCATAAACTTAGTCTAAACTATTGCAAATATGTTGTAGATCAATGGCAGCCCCTACCATCAATTTTCATACGTTCCTAGAGAAAGAAAAGTTGAAAAACAATGGAAGCAACTTCGCGGATTGGTTCTGCAATTTGAGGATTGTCCTCACAGCTGGTATTTGACCTATGTGCTGGATGCACCGCTAGGTAACCCACCTGCAGCTGATGCTGCCGATGAAGTAAAGAATGTTTACCTCACTCGGAAGACTCAGTAATCCACAGTTAAGTGTGCTATCTTGTATGGTTTAGAATCGGAGCTTCAGAAAAGGTTTGAGAATTCAGACCCATATGATATTGTCGAGGATCTCAAATTGATTTTTGAGACTCATGCGGCAATTGAAAGCTATGAGGCTTCTGAAAAGTTCTTTAACTGCAAGATGGAAGAGGGCAGCTCCGTCAGTGAGCATTTGCTTAAGATGTCTGGGCACGCAAACAAACTTCAAAGGTTGGGTATAGTGATTCCTAATGCTTTGGGGATTTACCGTGTCCTCCAATCACTACCACCAAGTTACAAGAACTTTGTGATGAACTACAACATGCAGAACATGAACAAGACGTTGCCAGAACTCTTTGCCATGTTGAAATCTGCAGAAGTGGAGATCAAGAAAGAGCACCAAGTGTTGTTGGTCAATAAGACTACCAAATTCAAGAAAGGCAAGTCTAAGAAGAAGGGACACTTCAAGAAGGGTGGTAAGAAAGTTACCACGCCGACGAAGAAAACCAAGGCTGGACCTAAGCCTGATACTGAGTGCTTTTACTGCAAGGGAGAAGGTCACTAGAAGCGGAATTGCCCAAAGTACTTGGCGGATTTGAAGAACGGCAACATCAATAAGAAAGGTATATATGATATACATGTTATTGATGTGTATCTCACTAGTACTCGTAGTAGTGCCTGGGTATTTGATACTGGTTCGGTTGCTCATATTTGTAACTCGAACGGTGTTGCGAATCAAACGGAAGCTAGCGAAGAACGAGGTGACGATGCGTGGGAAACGGATCAAAGGTTGATGTGATCGCGGTCGGCACGCTAACCCTTCATCTACCATCGGATTAGTTTTATACTTAAATAATTGTTATTTGGTGCTGCGTAAGCATGAACATTATATCGGGATCTTGTTTATTGCGAGACGGTTACTTGTTTAAGTCCGAGAATAATGGTTGTTCGATTTATATGAGTAATATGTTTTATGCACATGCACCTTTGATAGATGGTCTATTCTTGTTGAATCTCGATAGTGGAAATACACATATTAATAACATTGAGGCTAAACGTTTGAAATCGAGCGATAACTTGACCTATATGTGGCACTGTCGTCTTGGTCACATTGGAGTGAAGTATATGAAGAAACTCCATTCCGATGGACTTCTTGAATCACTTGAAAGATGCGAAGCATGTCTGATGGGTAAAATGACTAAGACTCCATTCTCTGGTATGATAGAGCGAGATACGGACTTGTTGGAAATCATACATACCGATGTGTGTGGTCCAATGAGTGTAGCATCGCGCGGTGGTTATCGTTATGTTCTTACCTTCACGGATAACTTGAGTAGATATGGGTATATCTATTTCATGAAACATAAGTCCGAAACTTTCGAGAAGTTTAAGCAGTTTCAAACTGAGGTAGAGAATCAACATAACAAGAAGATTAAATTTCTACGTTCTGATCGTGGAGGTGAATATCTAAGTTACGAGTTTGGCGAGCATTTGAAGAAATGCGGAATACTTTCACAATTGACACCGCCGGGAACACCACAGCATAATGGTGTGTCCGAACGTCGTAATCGAACTCTTTTAGATATGGTTCGTTCTATGATGTCACTTACAGATTTACCGCTATCATTTTGGGGTTATGCATTAGAAACAGCCGCATTCACTTTAAATAGGGCACCATCTAAATCCGTTGAAACGACACCGTATGAATTATGGTTTGGTAAGAAACCTAGATTGTCGTTCCTTAAAGTTTGGGGATGCAAAGCCTATGTAAAGAAGTTACAGCCGGACAAGCTTGAACCCAAAGCGGAAAAGCGTCTTCATAGGATACCCGAAGGAAACTATTGGGTATACCTTCTACCATAGATCCGAAGGCAAAATCTTTGTTGCCAAGAATGGATCCTTTCTAGAGAAGGAATTTCTCTCGAAAGAAGTGACTGGAAGGAAAGTAGAACTCGACGAGGTTGTCGAACCTTCTCTCGAAATTGCGAGTAGCGCAGCACCGGAAGAAGTTCCTGTGGTTCCTGCACCAATTAGAGACGAAGCTAATGATGATGATCATGAAACTTCGGTTGAAGTTGCTGCAGAGCCTCGCAGGTCAACAAGAACTCGTACCACTCCAGATTGGTATGATACCGTTATGAGTGTCATGTTGGTGGATAACACCGATGACCCTGAGACATA
This sequence comes from Avena longiglumis, assembly GCA_030063025.1. NCBI lineage: Eukaryota > Viridiplantae > Streptophyta > Magnoliopsida > Poales > Poaceae > Avena > Avena longiglumis. Next base: position 504,883,444 of record CP125977.1, read on the forward strand.
TGAGGAAGCGATGATGAGCCCAGATTCCAATAAATGGCAAGAAGCCATGAAATCCGAGATTGGATCCATGTACGAAAACCAAGTACGGACTTTGGTGGACTTACCGGATGGCCGGAAGGCTGTCGAGAACAAATGGACTTTCAAGAAGAAAACAGATGTTGATGGTAATGTTACTGTCTATAAAGCTCGACTTGTCGCAAAGGGGTTTCGACAAATTCAAGGAATTGACTACGATGAGACTTTCTCACCAGTAGCGAAGCTAAAGTCTGTGAGGATTATGTTAGAAATCGCTACATATTATGATTATGAGATATGGTAGATGGATGTCAAAACAACATTCCTCAATGGAGACATTGATGAAGAGTTGTATATAATGCAACCCAAAGGTTTTGTCGATCCTAAAGATGCTAACAGGGTGTGCAAACTTCAACGGTCCATCTATGGATTGAAGCAAGCATCCCGAAGTTGGAATCAACGTTTTGATAAGGTAATCAAAAGTTTTGGTTTTATACAAACTTATGGAGAAGCTTGTATTTACAAGAAAGTGAGTGGGAGCTCTGTAGAATTCTTAATACTATATGTAGATGACATATTGTTGATTGGGAATGATGTAGACCTTCTTAATAGTGTCAAAGAATATTTGAATAATAGTTTTTCAATGAAGGATCTTGGCCAAGCAGCTTACATATTAGGCATCAAGATTTGTAGAGATAAATCGAGACGCCAAATATCATTGTCACAAAGTACATATTTGGACAAAGTTCTAAAGAGGTTTGGAATGGAAGATAGCAAGAAAGGGTTCTCAAGCATGTTGCTAATCGACCTTGAGTAAAACTCAAAGTCCGACATCGCGTAAGATAGAGAAAGGATGAGTAAGACTCCTATGCCTCAGCCATAGGATCTCTAATGTATGCCATGCTATGTACTAGACCCGACATTGCATATGTCGTTAGTTTAACTAGCAGATATCAAAGTGATCCAGAGTGGATCATTGGACAATGATCAAAAACATCCTTAAGTACTTGAGAAGAACTAAGGATATGGTTCTTTCTTATGGAGGTGATGAACAACTCGTTATTAATGGTTACACCAATGCTAGTTGGAACACCGATCCGGATGATTCTAAATCACAACTGGATACGTATTTATTTTGAATGGTGCAAAAGCTATCGGAGGAGTGCAAAGCAAAGCGTTGTGGGGAGATCTTCAACTGAATCGAATACATGGTTGCTTTGAGGCTTCAAGAACCGATATGGATGAAAGAGTTCATTACAGAGGGGTGTGGTTCCTAGTGTCTTTGGACCCAATGTCTATCTCTTGTGATAACATGGGCGCCATAGCCAATGCGCAAGAACCAAGGTCACACAAGAAGTCAAGCATATCAAGCTACGTTTTCACGCTATTCGAGAACATATCCAAGATGGGGATATAAAGATTTGCAAAGTACACAGATCCGAATGTGGCGATCCGTTGACTAAACCTCTCCCGAGGGAAAACATGACCAGACCAAACGCCATGGGTGTTCGGTATATTACCATGTAATCTAGATTAGATGACTCTAGTGCAAGTGGGAGACTGTTGGAGATATGCCCTAGAGGCAATAATAAATGTAGTTATTATTATATCTTTGTGTTTATGATAAATGTTTACATTCATGCTATAATAGTATTAACAAGGAAACATTAATACTTGTGTGATTTGTAAACATAATTTGAAGTCCCTAGTAAAGCCTCTATATAATACTAGCTTGTTGGTTAATAGATGATTGTGGTTTCCCTATCATGAACATTGAGATGTTATTAACAACAAGATCATATCGTTAGGACAATGATATGGTGGACATACTCCTATAGATAAGCGTAGTATAAAGATCAAGTCATTTTAATAGTTTAATTGCTATATGATTTCTGATACATAGTAACCTAATTCCTTCGACCATGAGATCATGCATATCGCCTTTATCGGATGGATGCTTTGATGACATCAAACACCACATCGTAACTGTGTGGTTATAAAGGTGGCATTGAGTGTTCGGAAAGTATTGGTTGAGACACATGGATCAAGAGTGGGATTTTTCCATCCATATGACGGATAGATATACTCTGGGCTCTCTCGGTGAAATGTCATCCAATTAGCTTGCAAGCATGTGACTGGATCACAAGGGATCACATATCACGGGAACGAGAAAAGAGTACTTATCGGTAACGAGGTTGAACTAGGTATGCAGAGATACCGACGATCATAACCTCGGATAAGTAAACTATCGTGAGACAAAGGGAAATTGGTATCGTATGTAAGTGGTTCATTCGATCGCAAATTAATCGTAGAAATATGTGGGAGCCATATGAATTTCCAGATTCCTCTATTGGTTATTGATCGGAGAAGTGTCTCGATCATAATTCACGAACAGTAGGGAGACACACTTAAGGATTTGACGTTGTTTGAGTAGTTATGGAATGATGAGAAAGAGTACGAATGTTTTTCGGAGTCTCGAATGGGATTCGGGATATTACGAGGAGATCCGGAATAGTCCGGAGAATAAGATTCATATAAGGAAAGTCCCCTTTCGGAGTTGGAGAATGGTTCCGGTGTTTTCATTGGGAATGTTCTAGAAGGTTCCGGAATGTCCGGCACTCCGGAGGGGAAGGGTACATGAATGTGTTATATCAAGTTGGTATGATTGCATTATGTACTCGGTGTCATCGCTGATCAAAATAGAGGGTTTATTCAAATCCTAGTTTGAAAAGTCAAACGGCTAGTTTGAAAGTCAAACGGCTATTTTTGGGAAGTGGGGAAGGAGGAGGAAACCGAGTTGGGGAGGAGTCCCTACTCCACCACCGGCCCACCTCCAAGCCGAGTTGGGGAGGGACTCCCCTCCCCTTGGCCGGCCGGCCCCTCCAACTATAAAAGGAGGGGCAGGGCTCCCCTCCTAGACACACAAGATCCTCTCCTCCAAACCCTAGGCTGGCGCCACCTGCCGCCGCCGCCTAGGGCAAACCGCCGCCTAGCAACCCTAGCCGGGCCTAGCCTCCTCCTCGGCGTGTCTAAACCCTAGATCATCGAGGACTCTCTCATACTCCACCATACTCGCTCCGCTTAAGGCGAAGCCTGCGAGATCTCTCTACTTCGGTACCATGCCGTTGCCGGAATTGCGAGGAGAGTGCTACAACCTCCGCTTCTTTGGAACAAGGGAGAGGAAGGTCTTCGTCGAAAATTTAACGCAGACGATGTGACGTGGCCACGCTTTAACGCAGCGCCGGAAGGATCGTCTACGCGATCTTGAGATCGGGAAGAGTACGACTACATCACCCACGAGAATCCGCTCTTGTTAAACACTTTGGAATCTTCGAGGGTGAGTTATTCTATCGACTCGTTGCTACAATCTAGTAGATAGATCTTGGCTTGTTTGTTTGTATGCGGTAGAAATTTTTTGTTTTCCATGCTGCGAAACCCTACACATCTAGACAGAGCATTCCACGTGAAAAGGCAAGATGGCGCAAGATCTAGGAGTTCTCCAGGGGCTACTGTTGGGGATATGTTATATGGGTATCCTCATAGAATGTCTCCTATCCGGATAACCCGGGTGGCCCACAGTTGGTAGCATGGAACATGGCCTGCTGGGCGGCCCAGTTAGATGGATCCAGAAGGGAGGCCCATGCCGGATAAAGGAAGGCTACGGTTGGAGTCACCGACGTACCCAGAGCCTTGGAGTACACGACACGCAAGACTAGTAATAGACGGTGTAGGACTCTATAACCTGTCCGTCTAGGACTTTTCCCTGTAACCCTAGGACCTGGTGACTATATAAGTCGGGCCTATGGGAGCCTTTAAGGCACAACTTCAGACAATCTTAGACAACCTCGCACAACGAACCTATCTCTATAACTCGGCGTATTGCCCTTATAGTGATTTATAGCAGGAGTAGGATTCCGCCACTGTTGTGGGATCTGAACCTGGGTAAGCTGTGTTACCTGGTACCCATCAACCGTCCGCCTTCCCCCACGTCTCTAAACATGCATTGTAAGGACTCCTCCATGGCATACTCATCGGCAATACCACGATAGTAGTAGCCAACCGAGTGGTGGTCAACCAAGTAGTAGCCAACCAAGGACTAGCCAACAAGCTCTAAGCCAACCAAGGACTAGACAACAAGCTCCAAGCCAACCAAGTGTTAGCCAACCAAGGACTAGACAAAAAGCTCCAAGCCAACCAAGGACTAGCCAACAAGCTCCAATCCAACCAAGGACTAGCCAACAAGCTCCAAGCCACAATTTTCTTAGACAACAAGCTCCTAGACAACAAAGAGGTCGACAACTTGGGCTAAGAAGAGGAAGATGGCGTGGTGGTTTTAATCCCGCTAGTATGATAGGTTACTTAGCAGGACCAAATCCGTATGCTCGTAGGTATGTTCACATTTATGCATATTTTACTATCATTCATGCTTATTGGGTTCAATGCACTATTGTTCACATTCATGCGTCATTTACTAACTTATACCTTTTATTCTTATAATAGGTATGGTGACTCAACCCAACAAGGGCAATGATGGGGAAGGTGTGAACTACTCGAAGGTCTGGGCGGACGCTATGGAGGTGGTGGAGAAGAGGAAGGAAGTCGATGAAGAGAGGAAGAGGAATGAAGATGATGAAGAGAGGAAGAGGAAGGAGGCTGAGGAAGAGAAGAATAGGAAGGCATTTGAAGAGGTAGTTCAACTTGCTCGAGACTTGGCAAAAAAGAAGGACAAGGTGAAGAAGAAAAAGGAAGAGGAAGAGGAAAAGGAGAAAGAAGAGGAAGAGAGGAAGAGGCAAAAGGAGAAGGAAGAGGAAGAGAAGAAGAGGAGGGCCAATGCTAGGCCACCTTGCGCCGACCAAGAGGAAAGGCCATGGAAGGTGTTTCGTACTTCTGAGGCTCATGGGAAGGAGGTTCCTATTTGTTGGTGTGGAACCGATTGCACTGTTAAGGAGTCCCAAGACTACCATTCCGATAGTTGGGGAAAGAAGTTCTTCATGTGTGCCAACTACAATCGCTCTCCCGAGCGTAGCCACAACCCATACGACACTCCACCGGTATGCACAAAGCTTTTTAGTTCTTCATGTGTCCCAACTATTCCATATCATAGCCTCTAACATGCACTATTTTCTTGTAGTATCCCCCTCCGGTATGCAGGTACTACACTTGGATAGATCTCGAGCAACCTCACTCCAACAAGACTATCCAAGATATAGATATGGCCATAAAAAGAAGGCGCTACTACGAAGGGCTGCGTGACGAGAAGATGGCGAAGAAGCGCAAGCAACGTGATGACGAGCTCCGCAAGAAAGAGGAGGAACGGAAGCGCCTTGCTAAGGAGGCTCATGATGCGGAGAGGGAAAGGCTGTGCCGAACGGCGTGGCGTTCCATGGAGGAAGATGAAGAGAAGAAGAAGAAGGGCAAATGGCCTCTGTTGTAGACTTTGAGTATGTAACCGGGAGTCATGGACTTGTATGTGTCAAGATTTGCTCGTGAACCTCTTGTTATTTCGTGAACCCCTTAAGGGAAAAAAATGTCCCATGTATTAGGTGCTTGCGTTCGAAACATGGCATGAACCTCGTGTTATTTGTATGTGTCAAGAAACATTTCCCCCACACCCCGAAAGATTTTGCATGTGCGATGATTTGCCCTCGAAACTACACCTTAATAGCTGCTTGTAGCAGCATCTTGACAGTGCGGCGCCAGGAGATTTGGCGTTGCACGGTGCGGCGCCGGACTACCTGGCACCGTACATGGGCTTCAACACGTACAGAAAGATTCTGTCGACTCTGGAGCACATGTGCGGCGCCACGCTGATACTCAACAGCCCATATGCACACCATGGGGCAACGCATTAGCCACATACGAGATTCTTTGAAGCAAATAGAGTTAAGGCGATAGTCCTCCGGAACACCAAACCGCCCCCTCGACCGTATGGATCCCACATCATCTGCAGCATACCACACTCATGTCAAGTTCAAAGATTACAAGTTCAAGTCATATATTTGACCGCACCCGAGGAAATTACCTGATCGATGGTGATCGTGTCAAACTCATTGGTGTACCACTTGTACGCCTCCACTGGGTCTGTTGGCGGTTCGGAGACCACATCCCACTTGTAAGCCCACGTGGGGAGAAGGTTGTCGTTGCCGTTATCAATGATTGAATGTCAACAATTTTGTCTGTCCAATGGGGAAGCGTTCCCATCTCCACACAGAAAGAAGGAGCAAACAACCACCAATCCCTGAATCGGTGGCGCTGCTAATACAAGCATCATCCAGCTGCAGATGAAGTGAACAACCATTTGGTAAGAACAATTTTTTTAGGTAATGCAGAAATATACAACACCATTTGTAAATAACTGATTACCTGACGGTACAACTAGGCCAACGCCGTAGAACCCCAACTGAGGGCAGAGTCAAAAGTAAGGAGCACCTTGAGCCAATGCCACTGAGCACGATCCCCACTGCTGTCAGGAAAGTGAGTCCTCATGATGATGTACCACACATACACACGAGTGTATGTATTGATCGTCTCCTCATCGACATCCTTGGGGCAAATCTTGAAATTCTAGATGATCCAAGTAAAAGTAGCCCCGGAAGCGATCCTCAGTCTTTCCCCTTCTTGTTTATAGCCTCGGGTGGATCCTTCCCTATAAGGTAAAACATTTGCTCACGCCACCCATTTGAATCCGAGCTTATGCACACAGGGTTTCCCTCGATTGGGAGTGCCAGGATCATGCTCATGTCCTGCAAAGTGACCATAGTCTCACCGGTCCTAAGGTGAAAGGTGTGTGTCTCCGGTCTCCACCGGTCCACAAGCACGGTGATCGCAGCAGGGTTGAAGGCCGGTGTGGACCGAGTGACCATGTGGATAAAGGGGAGGAGTCCTAGTTGCTGGATGTATGGAGTGTACCGCTCATCATAACGCATCTTGCCGGACGAGACCTCGTGGTACCTTAGTCGAAGGGTTGAAGCTCCTGCAAACATACAATGGCAAATGTTAGGTTTCCATCTAAACAAACATGGCATCTTGTTCGACTTGCATGGAAGTTTTTAGTACCTGTCTCTTCTCCGACATCTTGTAGGCACGGTTTTGAACATTATAGTGAGCATTGTTTAGAAGGGGGTTTAGAGACATCCTACATATTCAAAACAATAGAGAGAATAAGAACAATTACAAAATGTGCATCTTATAGTTCTAGCATATAGAATTGCAAGCTAAATCAACCATCTTATAGTTCTAGCTTTTGTCCATCTTATAGAGACATCCTACATATTCATCCTACTCTACCTATAGTTCTAGCATATAGAATTGCAAGATAAATCAACCAACTAGAGTTTTACCATATAATTGTAAGATAAATCAAAACACCAACTAGAGTTCTACCATATATCCATCTTATTCTAGCCATATGGAATTGCAAATATGAAAAAGCACCTAACGTATACTTCAAAGATAAATCAACCTACTAGAGTTCTACCAAAGAGTACTATGTCATATCTAAACCTAAATATCAAATAAGCATTGCAATGATTCATCTCAATCTCTAAATCTAATTGAACCTAGGGTTTTACCGAAATTTGAATAAAAGGGGAAATTAGCAAGATTTTTTTTGTACAAATAGAAAGGGATTTGAGAGGAGATACCCGAGGGGGGATTGGGAGCAAGATCCTTGGACAAATATAGCAGATCTTGAGATTTTAGAGAGGGGAATCAGCAGAGCGGACGAACCCTAGACGCCATGCGCTCCTGTGTGGGTGAGAAAGAATGAGATGGGTCTGGGGAGGGCTCGCGCCGCGCTGGTACAAGACCTAATGTGCGGCGCCACGCGCGCTGTCGCTGCACTACACAGTGCGGCGCCGCACGGCAAGGTGCCGCACTAGCGGGACCGGGGCCCACGAGGCCACGGGCGAGCCACGCTGGCAGGGCCGCGTCGCCACGCCTCATGGCGCTTCTCTTCAGAGTGCGACGCCACTGTCTATGGCGTTTCAAAAAGGGTTAGTGGAGTACATTTTTTTGGCCAGAGTTCATTTTGTGAATTTGTTATTTTTATAGGTTTATTTCGTCCAAATTGCCGTCATATTCGCGGTTAACCAGCTTAATCTAAAATTTGGTACGCACTTTTTGCCATAAATAACACCAATAATTGCTGGTGAGTTAAAAACCAGAAAAAATGGGTGTTTTGTGCAACTATGACGACAATAGGTGATGGCTCATGCAATATCCTCTCCATGTCCACACTCCATTTGATTATCATGACCAATCAGACTCTCTGGATCTCCGTCATCGTGCCACTTCGACCTCGCTCTTCGGCCATCATCAACACTACACTTCCAATGGTGTTGTTCTTAACTCGCAGATATGTTGTTATGCTACTTTTCCTCCTCCTCTGCATTTCCACCACCATCATCACCTCGCAACCTCCCCTCCCTGCGTCCCCTCGGGCCAAGGCCCTCTACCAGTGAGCCACCTACTCAACAACCCAGGTCCTGACCCCTGCACGATTTGTCCCATGCCTTCACTCACAATCGCTTGTGCTAGCGGACATGCCATGGAGCTCTCCGTGCTCGACGACGGCTAGCTTGACCCGACATGGCACGACGTGCTCCCATCAAGCTTCTTTGACGACAGGCTCATCACCACACTCACTAGACTCTCGGCGCTGACCAGCCTCTCGCTCGCCGCGCTCGGCATCTGGGACCCAATCTATCTATTAGGTTTTGGGGGGTGTATGATGCTAGAATATGTACGCGATACTACTTAGAGATGGACTAGGATTTCAGAGACCTTCTTGTACTTCAGCAACACATCTACAACAGTCATCACCGAGCCGAACAATATCAAGATGTAAAACTACATGCTATGATCCAATATCAACGTCGAGCACATGCATGAGAAGCGACATAAACACCATGCATACACTAGGATGGTGTGAAAAATGACTTTGTTGACTTATCATGTGCATCATGGCATCAACACCATCGTCGCCATGAGGGACTCCTTCAAGCGATAAACTATATCACGTCTTCTGCTTCTCCGTAGACACATTATCGCCAGGGTCTACATCAACATTGTGTTCACTAAGATCTTCGTAAACACATCTACGTTGCCACTATGCAGTTCACAAGATGGGAAAATATCTACAACGCCCTCTGACAGTACAACTGTAAGACACGACGATGGCATGGACGCGTCCATGACACCAACGACGGTATTGATTGCGTCTGATGGCTAAGACTGCATCGAAAATCGGCATCACAATTGTTATGTCCCTACAACCGCACATACGGTTCTGGCAAAATAGTTGTGTGCTTGGCAGGTTTCCTCCAGTATTGAAAAAAACTAGTGGTCTCACTTACGACCGCTTCCTTTGACACCTACAAGACGCTCTCGAAGGTACCACTATAGGGTTCAAAACATTGCAATTGTAGCCTCTTCCAATAAAATACAACTATTTGTGCCTCGATGCTTCCGACCACACCAACTATGACAACTAAGACAACAACCACACCTACCATGATATCATGATCGACTACCTCAACACGATATCAATAATAACTTCTGCATCAACTCAAGAACTACAGTCAATAGCGTGATAGGCACTAGATGTGGTGCAATCACAATCCCTAGGTGCCAGCCACGAGCATGTCTATCAGAGACACATTTGATGATGTTAAGACAGAGAAGACGACAGAAGCACAAGGCCTTATATCCAGTCACAATGATCCTCTTGATGAGAACATCTCTCATCGGTTTTGGGCAGAGCACACAAGATTTTCGTGCCAAAGCGACTTAGATGACGTTCCTCTTTGACGGCCTTCAGAGAAGCAGGGACGGGATGTCATGCTGTCGAGACGACCAACATATGTGTCGGGCAAAGAAGACAAAGGATACGATGGTGATCGCGGAGGGTTGTCTGTTAGAAGGCCATCGCAGTGGACATGCTCAGGGATCATCAACAACATCAAGATGTCATGGAGATGTCATCAAGAGGATCAGGTGTTGGATGTGCCATCAACAACATCAAGCCGTGAAGGTTCCATCAAGAGAATACTGACGTGGAGGTGCCATCAACAGAATCAGGCAGTGGAGGTGCCATCAAGAGCATCAAGCTCAGCCTAGAACAGTCCTCCACTGGACGGCTAGAGTATAACATAGATGGTCAAGATGTCGAAGGTGCCATAAAGAGCAGATTATGAAGGTGACATCAAGAGCATCAGGCCGCAGAGGTGACATCAAGATCATCAAGATCAGCCTAGCTTAGGATGATAAGAATAGAAGAGTCCTTTACCAGATGGCTTCAGTAGAGCGTAGATGGTCAAAGTGGGACCCCGTCATGTCCATATAGCTTTCGGTCGTTTGTTTTCGGGAGTGCTCGCTCTCTTTCTGTCATTAATAATATTTAATTTTTATCTTTTAGATATTGTTTATGTTACTTGTGTCTAATGTTTTACTTAGCCATTTTATAAGCAAACATTGTTGTGCAATATCTGTTAGCAATCAAAACGTGTAAGATAGGAATCATACGGTATGGGAGGACGGACTCGCCGAGGTGTCGACCAATTTTCTCACGAAACGGATTGTTTGTTCACCGCACCATGGGGGACGCAGGGAGAAGTCTAGTTGTACACAGTTTTCCTTTATTTTGTTATTACTAATTGTGGAATTATGTTTATACTCTTAAATAATTCAATTTTCATTTCCTTTAATCACTTAAATATTCATGAACTCAATTTTTGTATTTTCCCATATTCATTTGAATTCAAATTTGAAGTTTCAAATATAAGTTTGAATTATTTCCCCCAAAACATAAGAAATGCCTAGAGATCATGTCAGAATCCATAACACTCACTTGGATGATCTAAAACCTAATCCGTCAAAGTAAGAGAAACTCTAATCCCTCTAACTTTTTAGTTTTGCGTAAAATTTCCCCTGTTTTTCAGTTGCATACATGCAGATGTACAAAATCCTAATTTCACTCTCCGTTTGATCCTAAATGTTGGGGTGTTACAAGATAAATGCACAACAAAATGTTAGGATTTTATAATTTTCACATATGAATCTGCTAAATCATCCTGGTGGCGTCCCATTTAGAGATTTGTGGAGGCAGACGGGGTGCTTGCTCATAGATTTATCTGTTCCTACATGTGGTTGTACTACGTTGGTATTGTTTGTATGTTTGATGTGTTCACGCTAGATTTTAGGTGTCGCTCCGGGAGCATGGATCGCTTGTTCATTCAGTCAGCTATGATCAATTCAATTGGCATGTATGCAACTGGCCGCTAGGTCCTGGTTTGTATGTTTAGGTTGGAAATTTGAGTTGGCTGACAGGGTTGATATATACTTCATGATCGTTTCCTTATTATGGTTGCTTCCTCGGATTTGTTTCACGATTATTATCCGTTCCACTCAACGTACGACTTTTTGTTTGGATTTGATCGATCACCGAGTGAAGTTTAGTACAAGCTGGATCTTGGGTGCAATGGTTGTTTTTATGGTGCTCAGTATTGTGGTGCTTTTTGTTTGTAGGCGCAAGTACTGCTACCCTTTGCTCATCCGAGAAAAAAATATAATCATAAAAAACTAAAATATTTATTATTTTTACTTAACTTTCATACTTTCTGCAAATTATTTTTGCATTCTAGAATATTAATGGATAAAATTTCAATTATTTATGTGCATTGTTAACCACACCGAATATTGATAAATGTTAGGTGCAATGTCTTTATTATACAGTGTTACCGCATTTTCTAAAAAGAATCTTGCACTAAATTTAAACAGTATGCTATAACAAAAGTTACTCCCTCGGTTATTTTTAATAATTGCACAATTTATATAGTGTATGCATATTCACGGTAATGATATCCAAAATGTAGGAGCTATAGCAAATATCTCAATAGCTGTTTCATGTACATATGTTTGATAAAACTTGGGCGTGTTTGGTAGGTAGGCTGACCCCAGAAAATCCCACCTCATCACCCTTTTAGTTGTTTGTTAGGTCGGGTGGTGTATATCGGGCAGTGCCGAACTCATACGAAAAGAGGCCCTCAGCCATGCCCACTTGCGAAGCTCGAATCGAGCTTCTCAACGCAGCCCTGCCGAGTCCATCCCCGCGAGCGACTGAGAACGCTAGGGGTCACGGACCAGCTTCCATCGCACATCACATTTTCCCCCGAACAACTCCTCTCTCCGTGCCCCGCCTCTCCTCTTCCACGCATGCATCTCTCCTCTGCTCCGCCCCCGGCCCTGCCCAAGCTCTCTCCGCTGGTTCACGGTCTCTCAACATGCATATCCGGCCGACCACCGCGTGAAGGAAGCGATGGCGGACCTCTGGCGCGAGCGAAAGCGGTGGTGAGGCCTCTAGCGGCGATCGCCGATCTCTGGTGGCGCGGCGCGAAGTGAGCATGGCGTCTGGCGGCGGTTGTTTTGCAGATCAAGTAAGCGGCGAGTAGCATAGGGGCCTATCGGCGGCGTCCTGGCGGCAGCAGACGACACATGGTGGCAGCGGCGCCGGAGCCCAATCTCCAAAGGACCCGATTGCTTTTTTTGTTTTTATTCAGGGACACGATTGCTTTTTTAGTTTTGATTCGGGGACCTAACTGCTTTTGGATAAATAGCTGGCACAGCTGAACTCATACAACCTACCAAACATGATCTCAGCTGAGCATATCTCAGCTCATACAACCTACCAAACACATCAAATAATATAAACTTATATGTAGTGAGCATAGCTGGACTCACCCTGTATGAGACGAGATAGGGCACACAGGCTACCAAACACACCCGTAGAGTATACAATGAAGCGGTTGGCATGGTTCTTTACTCAGTCCTTGGTGACCAGGTGTGTCTGCGGTGGATTCAACGATAAGTTGACAACGTGTACATACATGTTCCTACTTTGTATTCCCATCCTCCAAATTGGGTACATTGATAACAAATTTGGACAAAATTTAGGTGGTGCCCCTTGGAGGTTTTGGTAAAAAGGTGGCAGCGGGGGAGCCCAGTTCCAAAGCTACTCGATTGACTCGTAGCATGGAAGTTAGGTACTTTTTCTGTTCGGGATTATAGGTCCTACGCGTATACCTAGGTTGTTAATTTAATCAATAAAATATAAGTTATATATCATAAAATTTATAGTATTAAAAAATATAATCTCTAAAATTTCTAATGTTATAATTTTTATGCTATATTATTTATAATTTATTATTCAAATTAGCAATCTAGTTATCCGCGCGGGACTTATAATCCCAAACGAAAGGAGTACACTTCAAGTCGGAAGACTGGGGAACCGTGGGGGACTCGCATGATCATCTGGATGGGTGGCCGAAATATCAACCGACCTCAGTCTCTCGTTTGTACTTTTCCATTTACGCAAGGGAAACCCCGGAAGTTACGTTCGACACACTGGCACGAGATGGTACTAATCATCACAAAAGAAAATTTAAAATTGCATTTGCGTGGATCAGTCGAAGATCGGAAGCTGATGGCGTTTTACGGAGCAGCAGTTGAGTTTATGGAGAAGAAAACAAATTTGTGTACGGTGTCAGCAGGAGCTAGAGGGGCGCGCTACGACATAGTAGTACTGGCACCTTTGCTAGGGACAAGATACACGGCATCGATCGATCGACCTGGCTCTCACCTGCCCTGGCCTCGTGCCCCGCACGCCGCTGGCGCATAGCTAGAGCGCGCGCTGGCGTCCTCGCAGTCGCACCGGCATGGTCTGGCTCCGGTACGTCGCTCGCGTTCCCAGCCAAGCCATCCTCTCCTGTTCCCCGTCGAGCCTTAGAACCCCGGCGCCGGCGGGCATGCGTGCGTCTGTGCGTGCGTGCCAGTTGGTTTTTAATTCGACCAGCCACAGCGTTGGAGAAAAGCGATTCAAACTCTGCTATCAATCGGTTCGATACACTGCACGACATTCACTTAAGCGGTTCCAAGTAAAAAGCGATTCCTAAGCTTGGTTCGCTTCTATTCTGACACAAGCAATAAAAGGAAGAGAGCCACGTCTAGATGGGAAGAATATAGGCCAAAAAACAATGTTTTCTTACAGCAACTGGGTCCCACGCTACAATATGAACCGATTCAACACAGTGCAGCAAAACAGAATCGGTTCGCTCTTTTTCATGCGTCGCACCACCGGTGTGGCTGGTCTTCGCCATGCTACCTGTACTGCCTTTACGGCATCAGCAGGCAAGCAGGCAGGCACCAGGGCGTCGTCCATGCCCTGGCTGATGGGCAGCCTACGACGCGCGCACGGCCGGCCCCAAGCGCCAGGGACACACCCGCACACATACTCTGCCTCGCGTCCGATCGAGACTTCCCGCGCGCGGCCACATGGCGTGGACGCCGCCGTACCACCGCCCCGCCACGTGCTCCGGGACAGCCCGACCGCCACGACACGCCGTTCATCCTTCTGACACGGCGTCCCTACCATGGTCAACCCTACCCGTCAGTCAGAACACAAACCAGCCATGGTGGCCACTGTACCGGCAGCCGCTGCCGTGCTACTACCGTGTTCGGGTTGGCTGGCACGCACTCGCGCTCCATAGTACAGTACATCGCACTCCCTCTCCACGTCTACACATTCCACTTGCCCGCGATGACCAACTAGACCCTCCCGCTCTCTAGCTCCCCAAGCTCGCGCCACTCCGACATCGCTCATCGGCCAAAATGGCGTCGTCCTCCTCTCGCCACCACGTCGCTCTCCTCCTCCTCCTCCTCCTCCTCTGCATTTCCACCGATGTCACCACCTCGCAGCCCCTCGCGTCGTCCCAGGCCAAGGCGCTCTACCGCGCGAATCTCCTGCTCTCCAACCCGCCGGCCCTCTCCGCGCTCGCCACATCAACCGACCCCTGCGCGATCCGCCCCACGCCATCTCTCACAATCACCTGCGCCGGCGGCCAGGTCACGGCGCTCTCCATGCTAGGCGACCGCCAGCCCGACCAGTCCTGGCACGGCGCGCTGCCCTCCACCTTCTCCGCCGACGCGCTCTTCACCACGCTCACCCGGCTCCCTGCACTAACCAACCTCTCCCTCGTCGCGCTCGGCCTCTGGGGCCCGCTCCCGGGCGCCAAGCTGCTCCGCCTCCAGGCCCTCCAGGACCTAGACCTCAGCGCCAACTACCTCTACGGCTCCATCCCCGCCCACCTCGCGCGCATGTACTCCCTCCAGCGCCTCGTGCTGTCCAACAACTGGCTCAACGGCACCGTGCCCTCCCTCGCCGGGCTCGCCTTCCTGCAGGAGCTCGACCTGGCCAAGAACAGGCTCGACGGCGCGTTCCCGGGGGTGGGGAAGGCGGTGGCGAGGCTGGTGCTCGCCGACAACAACTTCACCGGGAAGATCCCGCGCGCGGTCAGCTCGCTCGGCCAGCTCCGGTACCTCGACGCGTCGCGGAACCGGCTGCAGGGGTGGATCCCTTCCTCCGTCTTCGCGCTCCCGGCGCTGCGGCACGTCGACCTGTCCCACAACCAGCTCTCTGGCCAGCTGCCCGCGACCACGGCGTGCGCCGACAAGCTGGGGTTCGTCGACGTCTCCGACAACCTGCTCGTCGGCGCGCGCCCGGCGTGCATGCGGCCCGGCTCGCCCGCGCGCACGGTGCTCGTCGCGGGGAATTGCTTTGCCGGCGAGAAGATGCAGCGGCCGAGCTCGTACTGCAGCCCGGCGGCGATTGCCGCGTTGCTGCCGCCGGAGCAGGGGAATGGTGGTGGTGGGCAAGGTGGGGGTAATAAGCGTGGTGGGGTGGGGATGATTCTTGGCATTGTGGGCGCCGTTGTGGGAGGCGCGGTTCTCATTGCGCTGGTGATGGTGGTGGTGCTGAGGAGGGCGAGGAGGCACCACCCCGAGGTCATGGCCTTGCCCAAGTCGCCGCTGATTGCGCCGGCCAAGAAGGGGAAAGCTCCGGCTAAGCTCACCCAGCAGAAGATTGCCACCCCCGCCGATAAGAGTAAGTGAACATATTCATTCACCATGCATTTGCTTTGGTTGCTTCATTTCGTTTGTCATTGTGTGCTACAGTTAATCGGTACCATGTGTCCATGTTCTTACTCTTTACTTCATCAAAGAAGGGAACACAAGATTATGGGCATCGTAGAAATGAAGCAATCTACTATGATATGTGGTTCAAATGGGCATTGGAGAATGGGACTAGTAGTTTTGAACATCGGTTACTTTAATTTCATCTTACGTAACAGTATTTTATCTTTTCGAATCAAGAGTCTACTCACTCCAGTCAAAACATTGTGGATCTTACTTAGACTATGAATGTTAGAACATGGGCTGGTTGGACCTTTATTCCCTACTTCACAGAAGACTTTCAGAAAGTAAAGCTGGAAAGTCAATTAACCAAAAAGGGGAAAGAAAAACAATGAGCAACGACATACTGACCACATAACAATTTGCAGGATATATGCCTAACATGATCTGCATTTTCACAGGGCATGCATCACAAGCTGCAAGGGTAAATACATTGGAAGTGCCAGCGTATCGTGAATATACGATGGAGGATCTCCAAGAACTAACAAACAACTTTGCTTCATCCAACTTGATCAAGAATAATCCAGTTGCACAGGTATGCAGTGTATTAGTGTAACCCTTTTCAGCCTTAATGGTGGAAGGAGAACAATAAATGTAAGAATTTACTTCATCCGTGCAATCGTTGTGTACACTTCATTAGAAGTTCAACCTACTGCAGACAGCCTCACAGCCATGCACATCTCTCGCTTCAATGTGTATGTTAAACATGTTGAGCTCTGCCAGCGTTCAGATGGGATCTATTATCAAATGGCCCACTGAAGCATCTCCACTTATAGTAGAGTACAAGAGTGGGCTGACAATTATTGTCCTCTTATGTAATTATTATGTTACTCACATTTGCTTCACAACTTAATAAGTTTGATGCGTAATAAAAATGGTTGTCACATGTAAGAAACCGTATTCTATATTATTAGGTCTTGACAACCTGGCAAAATATGGACATTCATACCGCCTAATTTGTTCACATATGGAGCAATTGTTTTCATTTTTTTACTAAGAATACTAGATTGTTCGTATCAAAATTGCTTTCGTAGCTCTAGTTATTTTACATATTTGGAGTGCACACACATGTGGCGTTATTTGGCACAGCATGACCTGCACTAAGGGGGGATGGTGGCACCTCCAATATTTACTAGCATGTGCAGGTGACACATGTGTTTATGTGGTGTGTACGGGTTTTGTCATTGTGTGCGTCTACCTTTTCCTCTCAAGGAAAAGATGATTCGACTAGCAATTAGATTTACAGAACTATTTCCCTTGATATTTAGTACACTTAGCCAGACTCCAATTAAATTGGGCCTCAAACAACTGAACACAACTTGATTTTTTTATATATATGTAATGTTACACATTGCATTTGTGCATCATAAATCTTTATTAATTAAGTGAAGTTGCAACTCTAGTGATTTGTGGATATTTTGTTCATTCTCTTTTGAGTACTGATGTTCTTCTAGCAATTATCAACCATGGCTTTACTCTCAGTAAAGCTTTCTGCTAGAAAGTCTTGTTGTGACTGATTTTCCATTTATTTGTGCCCCATTGTGATTGCCACTTACAGCATTACAACGGTCAGCTTCAAGATGGATCCAGAGTCTTGGTGAGATGTCTCAGACTAAAGCCAAAGTATTCTCCTCAGAGTCTGTCCCAGTACATGGAGATAATTTCTAAATTCCGTCACCGCCATTTGGTTAGCATCATTGGCCATTGTATTGTCAATGATCAGGAAAATCCTACTATTGCTAGTTCGGTATACCTCATCTCTGAATGTGTAACAAATGGATCTTTAAGAAGTCATCTGACCGGTAAGTACAGTTGGATACATCATCCATACTATAACCATCTATACAACTAAATGTCTGCAAGTATCTAATTTTATCCTTTGACTGGCTTCACAGAGTGGAGGAAGCGCGAAATGCTGAAATGGCCGCAGCGGGTTTCTGCTGCCATTGGTATTGCGAGAGGGATCCAGTTCTTGCACAGCGTGACTGCCCCAGACATTGTACAGAATGATCTCAACATTGAAAATATTCTGCTGGACAAGACCCTCACTTCGAAAATTAGTGACTACAATCTCCCCATGATATCAACCAGCAAGAATGGCAAGGTAAGTTCAAAATATTGGTCAAGTTCTTCACTCCATAGCTGACAGATAAGTTGTAACTGTTCTTATCATGCAGATATCCTCAGAAAACCCTTTCGTTGTCCATGAAGAAAACGACCACGGCAGGTAAGGTGTCCTTGCCGAAAGAAAGTGACATCTACACTTAATAAACTGGAACTAGGGTAGCTACTACTTATCTGGACAGATAACAGACATGAACCTAATGATTAAGCAGCTCAACCAGTAAACTAAAATTGTTCACGACTCTTCTGCTTGCAGTGCTCAACCTTCAGAACAAGGGGACAAGAACGACATATACCAGTTCGGACTAATTCTTCTGGAAGTGATTACAGGCAAATCAACAGAATCCCAAAGAGAACTGGAATCCCTAAAATCTCAGGTGAATATGAAGCTTCATCATATTCAAATCCCTTGTATGATCTGCAGAAAAAGCTTTGAACTTTGTACTTCTCAATTACATTATGATTCTAAATTTGCATCCCGCGTTCGCTCTGCAGCTGAGCGAGGCTCTGGCTGAAGACCCGGATACGCTGAAAGACATGGCCGACCCGACGATCCGTGGCACGTTCGCGGTGGACTCTCTGAGTAAAGTGACCGAGATAGCCCTCAACTGCACGGCTAGTGACCCGAACGACCGGCCTTCGGTCGACGACGTCCTCTGGAACCTGCAGTACTCCATGCAGGTCCAGGACGGGTGGGCGAGCAGCGAGAGCTTAAGCGTGAGCGTCACATCACAGTAGTGAACAAGAAGGGTGCAATGTTTTTTGTACTGATGCATCTTCACTGTGTTCTATGGCTAGCCTTGCTGTGGAAGTGATGAGCAAATGTTCCTTGCTCCCCGTATATAGAAGTGTTCTATTTGTCATTGTCATCTCCAGAACTATTAAGCCTAGATCGTTAGCTTAGGCTGGCATTGGTGCATAACCAGGTCTGTCAAAGTAAGGTGCTGTCTGAAGTTTTATTTAAAATTATATACATCATATAATTTGGACTGGAGGTAGTAATTGCTACCAATATGTTCGATAATTTCAGATAAAACTTCAGACAACACCTTCCTTTGGCAGAGCTGTTGGTTATATAGCCTACCAAAACGTCTTATAATTTGAAACAGAGGAAATAAATTGCAATGTAACCCCAAAAAACTAGTAAAAAGAAAGCCGAAAAAAAAATCGTGAAGCAAAACAAAATCATGAATCCGCTCATACATAGTCCAACCATCAATAGATAAAGAGTACATAATCACAGGTAGAAACTTACAAGTAGTTAACACCATTAAATGTCAATCCACCTAAATTTAGGAGTACTCCCTCCGTTTCGAAATATAATATGTTTTAGATTTGTGAAGAGAATGTATCTAGACATTTTTTTAATGTAACCTACACACTAAATCAGGAATACTTTTTTTTTAGATATGTATGAACATCTTTGTAAAATAGCTGACAATTAGTTGAGTATGGTTTGTAGGGAACAATATTATACTTCTAATATATGAAAAATAGTCAGAACAATGAACATTTTTATAAGTTTCTATGAATAACGACTCAGGATGATGCTGAGCAGAGCGAGAGTTTGTCATGACCCTTCTAATTAATTTTAAGTTTCTGGCATAATATATTAATCTATTTTTATGCTATCAACACCGGGGCATTTAGCTAGTTGCAATAATATACTCCCTTTGTCCTCAAAAGGATGTCATATATTTGTCTAAATTTGCATGTATCTGGATGAATTTTAGTACTCCCTCCGATCCATATTAGTTGACTTGGATTTGTCTAGATTTGGATGAATCTAGTCACTATTTAGTATATAGGTTCATCCAAATTTTAACAAATCCACGTCAACTAATATGGGTCGGAGGGAGTACATAGATACTCCCTCCGTTCCAAAATATAAGATGTTTTAGGTTTGTAAAGAAAATGAATCTAGACTTGTGTTTTAGTATGTAGGTTCACTCAACTTTAGGGTGAATCTACACACTAAAAGAAGTCTAGATTCATTTTCTTCACAAACCTAAAACGTCTTATATTTTGGAACGGAGGGAGTACATATGAATCTAGAAAAATATGCAACATACTTTTTGTGATATAGAGAATATGTTTTGCTGTTAAAATAAAGCTGTATTTCTATGAGTTTGAATTTAGATTTATGTTAGGGCCTATCAAACAAGTCAATAATCTATCTATCTAAAAACAATATAAGGTTTTTTTTAAGGCATTAGGTTGATCCACATCATCATAATTATTATAGTTCGTAACTGTCTAGCACCTAAGGCTGGCACGATCTATCTTTTTCCAGTTCGACGTGATCTATGTTGAAGTCGAGTTTGACACGCTCCTGGTTCCCTTTGAGGTTTGGGTGATCTTCAACCCTCTTTTCCTTGCTTCCGCAATCAACTGCCGGCGCTCAACTTCCCCAGCCGCCGCCATACAGCCCTCTCTCCCCCGCAGCCATCTACTTCTTATCCTCCGCTGCAAATGAAGCCAATACAGAGGTGGATGCAGATTGGGTGAATTGAGTGATTCATGGTCGTTTCCTCTTGCGTTTCCCTACAGGTATTTTGCTATGCCTGATATCCGTTTGGTGAAGCAAACCAGACAGGCATAATTGATTATTAATTCCTGCTCACGTATGAGAAACTGACGTTGCTTTTTTTGTGAGGTAGGCCATAAAATTCACGGGTGCTATTTCTAAGTTGCCATGGCAAATGTTTAATTGATTTATGGTCTGTATGAGATAAGATAAATTGATGCATGTCTCTTATCGATTCATATTTCACAAGCAGGACATAATTTAATTATAGCATGGTTCACAAGCATAGATTTAAATTCTGTTTTTATTTCCCAAGTACCTCGATCGATCGTTGGTGCTTGGTTTTCTTGCAAAGCTTATCATAACATGGATACGTTTTGTCTGCCTGTCAGGAACAAATTACTTATAATTATTATCTAAAGGTGATGTACATGGTTAAGGTATGGAATTTTCCATTGTCGATTTTCATACTACATAAGACGTGAAAAATGAAGTTGAACGGTAGAGTTTTTTTTTTTTGAACAAGGAACGGTAGAGTTGACGTTCATTATTTAAACCACACTAGCGCATAAATGCATATCTGTATAAGACCCTTTCTTTTAATAGCCATAGAATTCTAGGCGTGTCGGATATATAGGAAAAAAAGAACATTTTGTAAATGGTAGCCAGCCGTTCCATTGTCCGTTGACGTAATCCACTCCATTGATGCTTGCAGTATAATTTATCGGCAACGCGAGGCAGCCCGTAGAAGATGGATCCATTACAAGCTTGAAGATTGGGGGCATTAGCAACGAGGAAGACTTCGAGCGGAGAGACAAGATTTAGACACCGGTTCGTGTCTCTTTCTTTGATCGGTCATTGGTTTCTTTTTCTTGGTCATGAGCACATCGTCGGACGGATCTATGGATATTATATTGTTTTAAAAGTTTTGATGTCCTGCGGCTAATTCAGACCTCTAGGTATTTTTATCTTAGTTACCTCGCTATTATGAACCTCTAGATATTATCTAGGTACATGTCACCTCTAGATATTATCTAGGTACATTTCTCAAGGTCTTTCTTTCTCTCTTTACTTCCCATGTTCTCATATATGTCACATTATCCTTCCATCATAATATACACGACTTTGTTAGATGTGGATCGTCTTCACAACGCAACACAACTTTAGTTAAAGTAAGAGAATCTTGACTATATGTTTTTCCGTAATATCATTTATTTTGAAATAGTTGGATAATTATTTTCTATTTAGCTAAAGTTTCTCGCATATATACCTTTGCTTAGTTAATTTGTTTTACACCCGTGCTTCCATACATTTTTATCGTGAGGTAACATAACAATGATGCCATGCTGAGCATAGTTATTGCATTAGTTTAGCGTTTCCATATACACATGATTGTAATGACACATCTTATTAGATTTTTAAAGGATTATAACTCATGGAAAGTGCCACATAAAAGTTATACTGAAAAGGCGTTGTCCTTAAAATTTATTGCAACCTATCAATAAAAATTCCTATCACACAATTCTAAAAATCAAACAAACATATTTCCTAAAATCTAAGAATTGACGTGTTATACAATGTTTTTGAAATTCTTTCAAATAAAAAAGCATGCAGTTTTGTGTTGAAAATAGAGAAAAAATCTAATCGATTAATTATCTCGACAACAAATGCTAAAATTTTGGCATTGATAGTTCCTTGTGCAAATGCCACTTTTAAATCACAGAGGAAATGATCATTATGATCTTGAGAGCCTAGTTTCTCTTCCTCCACAAGATTTTACGAGAGACAAGTAGTCTTATGTAGAATTAGGCTATGACGTGAATCATGTAACAACTTAGATTTCTGTTTGTTTTTCTTTAAGTTGATTAAAGTGCGTTCCAAGTCAACATCTTTTAACAAGCCTATCCAATCTGAAACTTGCGAATGGGATTTACCCAAAGAAACTCCTAGCATAGAGGCTCTAGATATAGCTTCCTCATTTGGAAAATTAGAAAACTTTGAGACTTGTTTTGTACCTAAGCATGAAGGAAAGTCATGCGCCATTCCTCCCTGTTGAGCCCTCTGTAGCTGAGGCAAGTCGGCGTTCGGCTAAGCCCTTATTTGATCACTTGATCGAACCTCCGCACTTGCCGCTGGTATTCCACCGAAAGCCACCAACTCGTCCCGATTGTATCGCCCCCAGAGGAACAAGCCCGTCCCGACATGCGAAGTTATGGTCACCATGACACCCCCTCCTGGGGTTTTAGGCGAGATGACAACCACCTTGGCCTCCTACCTAGGTGTGTGTTTTTCATGTCATCTTGGTTTGCACATATGTGGCCGGCAAGGCCTCCTGTCTCATCTCCACGCTGTTGAAATATGATCTAAATTCATTAAGGAGCTAACTTCTGATGAGAAGAGCAAGGCTCGTCACTAGAGGCCTGAGCCGAAGCATAGCTAGACGGTAGGTCTGGCGAGTGCCGACTTCGGCTAACTCGGGTGGAAGCAACCGGCCTTAGCCAGCGGGCTATCTTACCAATGTTTGTACATCTCTGGGTACCCGGTTTCGTAGGACTGTGTCATAAAGTATGTCTCAATGCTCATAAAGTATGTCTTAATGCTACTTTGTTACTAATCTAATAACTACTCATAAATTCTAACAATGACCAAAATGGACTGGACACAAAGCTTCATTGTGTATCTCAAGAATTATTAATGACAACCTCGTACAAACACAATACAAAGAAAGTACATGCATGTTAAATATCCTCTTTGAGATAAAAGTTCTCTTTCAATTAAGTCTTATCCTATGACGAGTTGAATTGGTTAGCATAAAACATCTAATGATACATGTAGCAAGGCATTTTCATAGAAATGTTAATAAGCAATGGATTTCCTTCTGAAATCCTATGATATTCCAAGCCTCCGAGGTTTTGATTGTGAGAATCAAGGGGTCTCACCCTATGTGCTTTTATTTCGTGGGTAACATTTAAGAAAATATTTAATCAAATCCTTTTGTACTGATATCTAAACTATTTATTTGGCATTGTGAATTGAAATATTTTATGTTATCCACCAAATGTTGGACAAATTGAAAAATTACCAAACCATGTGTCATTAGCACAACAAAAAAATACTAAAGCTCTGCATCTATTATAATTAGTTGGAGCTCGAAGAACCTTGTAGTTATTGAAGGAGTATGCTTTTTCATAGAGTGAAAAAGCATACACGATCTTCAATGCTCCTCCAAATTCAATTTTGGAATGCTTTACACACAAAAATTATTGCAAACAAGTTTTTGAGTTATAGTTTCTCCTGCTACTAGCCCGTGCAATCACACAGGTTGATAACTAGTTTGTAAAATTCTGAATATTGTTATAGGACCTTGTGGGCCCTTTTCCCTGTCCAAAATAAATATATGAAAATACTTTTGTTAGGCTATTTCTTAGTAGCTATTCATAAGTTTTAAAGTTCAACTTATTTAGATTTTCCAAATTCATTTTGGAAACATGCATGATGCGATGCAAAATGATATGCAAACTCTCCATTTCTAAAATTGGGATGTTACAGTAGCCTCGGATCGGGGCTTCATACTTATGCGCATGGGTCTAGAGCTATGGAGACCACCACATCGGATAAGGTTATGACACATTTTACGGGGGCATCGTGGAGCCCTTGGGTGGGCTATATGCAAACAATTGTTTTTAGAATATATTTCAAAGTAGGATTATTTCGTACTATGAATTTGAGCTAATTTTGTCGTTTTCTTCGGGATATGGGGCTGCGCAAGTGCCTAAGATAAAACTAAACCGTGTCTACCACGTCGTCCTTATGGACCGTTTTCAGAGATATCCCTTGTTCACAAGGGGTTTTGGTGGGCCTTTAGCGTATTACAGGTTATAGACCACAACTATTTAAGGAGGCGGCCATCAACAGCGAGGTTTTCGTTGGATAAGAAACAATGCGAGTTATTCATCGATTCTTCCTAGAGAAGTTGCTACTCCATGTGAGGCTGTAAGCCTGTAACACATGTTTCACTGTGAAATTACAGATAAGTTTTTAGTTTTGCGGGCAATGACAGATAAATTGACCACGTTCTTATCTTTTAGATTTCCTCAGAAAGGTAGAAAACACTTTCGTTCTCTAGGAAGAAAATGACCACCGCCGGTATGGTGTCCTTGCTAAAACAAAATGACATGTACTCATAATAAACTGGAACTAGGGAAGCTGCTAGTTACTTTAGCAGACATGTTCCTAATGTCTTAATGATTAGGTGTTGAAACAAAAAAACACAAACCACACCACTAAGGATAACGGGGATCTGATTGAGTTGCTCAACTTCTAAACTGAAATGATTATGCATGATTCTTCTGCTTGCTGTGCTTAACCTGCAAAACAAGGTGACAAGGATGACACATACAAGTTCAGATTAAATTCTAAAAATGGTCACATGAAGATACACATAATCTCATGGATATAAGTGGAATTCCTAACAGCTCAGGTGAATCTGAATTTTCATATTCACATCACGATATACTTTATATTTCTCGATGAAAATATTGCATTATGATTCTAATTTTTCATTGTGCGTCATTTGCAGTGTGATAAAAGAAGAGAATTGGCGTAATGCGTTGGATAATGATCCATGTATGGCTATATATACTTAGTTAATGAAAATGGAAAATATTTTGATTTATTTAAATATAAAATATATATTCGCCCAAAGGCTCAATAAACACGGAAGGCATTACGCATATTCTACAACATAGTGGACTCCAAGAACTCAATTGCATGGCAAGCGGTCGACCTTGGGTTTAGGAAGTACTCCATGGATGTCCAGGGTGTCCTATGGAGTAGCGAGAGCTTAAGCTTGAGGGTAAAATAACAATCATAAAAAAGGGTGCAATGCGTTTTGTATTGATGCATCTTCACCGTGTGTTCTATGGCAGACGAGTAAATTACAAAAACCACCACAATTGGGGCCAGGGTAACAAACACCCACCAAAATGCATGTTTTCGGGTGTGTTTTTTGTGAAGGATTTTTACCCTTACCTCAATTGTGGTGGTTTTTTGTAATTTACTCATGGCAGGCCTTTGTGGTGGAAGAGAGGAAACACACTTGCAATAGCCAAGAATAATAAGAAAAGGTATAACTCAGACAAATATATATGAAGCTAAATGAAATCAGTAATCCGCTCAAGTACTGCTCAATCATCAATAAGAGTGCATCCTCATAGGTTTTAAAGTTAAAAATAACCCAGCTTTGACATCAATCCAACACAACTGTACAACTGGGTATGAAATGGTAGCGATGCCAGGAATCAACTCTCAACATTTGGTGTGGAAGCGAGGTGATCAGCAGCATTGGAAACACTTGAGTATGGTGGTGCACAATTGAGGTTGATAGCGTCATGGGAAGGAGTCGAGGATGAAAGTGTGGAAGCAAGGTCATAAGCATCACCAATTTCTTCAGGTTTACTCTGTCGCAGAGCTTCCATTGCTTGGAAAACCTTGTTCCGAAGATCACTATCTGACTCTATTAGGTGAAGGATCTCAGTCTTCTCTAGCTCAAGTAGCATCCTTGTTACCTTTGTAGAAAATTCAGGCTCCAGTTGTTCAACCAACGGGTACAACTTCTCACCAAGAATCTACCAAACCAAAACAATGATCAAACATAAAATCCACCCTTAATTATCATAAATGGTAATTATGAGCATGACATGTAGCTTTATAATTGTTCAATGAGCACACCATAATATAAAGTGTGGAAATTTGCACTCTAGAAGAGTGAAAAGCAGAGTTAGGTTGTCCTCACCACATGCTGTTTGTCCAAGTCTGTAGAAGCTAGAGTAGGTGTAAGTTTGTTGTTTTCGTTGTTTGGAATATATGGAGCACCGACAGTAAAAGTAATATCTGTTTGTGTGAATCGTTGAGCCACAGTAGAAGTGGAGAAACATGGGGGAACCATCGCGGCCGTTGTAGTTTCATTCATGTATGTTATGTCTTGATTGACAATTGGGTTAAACATCTACATAGTAAAAGAACAGTAAGTCAAGTGAAGTTACTCTTTGGTGCTATAATATGAACTTAGCTGGATACATCCATTTTCAAACATCACAGGTGTTCAGGATTAAAACTAATAGAAGTTAAAGGACCATATATTCATTGACACAAATACCTGTTGTTGCTGATGCATTTCTCGATCCACTCCATGCCAAGGACCCATCATCTCGCCATGGTGCATTGGCCTCGGTATGTTTTGTGGCATCATGAAGTTAGGGGCCATTCCAAGGAAGAAATTTTGTCTTGGATATTGTTGATACCCAAAACCTTGAAGTTGTGGTGACAACATGCCATGCGCTCCAGGACTGGAGTAGAGTTGATGGGCAACAATATTTTGTTGCACCCTGGGTATTAGAACTCCAATGTTCTGAGCACGAGCAAAGTGTTCCTGGCAACAATGTGGTCAACACACAAGCTTGTTATTTATTTCTCTAGAGTTCTAAAAAAAGGGATGCTGTAAACATTTTAAGCGGGTAAAATTCTACAACAGTAGCAAATTTAATGTCTAGAGATATTCAATTACAGAAGCATTAAGAGAACTAGTTGTTATTACCTAGCTATATTTAATCATTATATATTAGAAAAAAATACATTATCACTTCAATATTAACTCACAATTTGTGTTTAACTTAGCACGTATACCACTTTAATTAAAACTAAACAATTTTTATTTGATCATTGTATGCATAAAAAAGATAATAACCTTTAAACAACAAGTACATAATGACCCACAACAATGCTATAACAGATATACGACCACATGGTTCACTATAAAAAAAGTCACTACTTATCATGGAAAAATCCTATCATACAAAAAATGCGATGTGATAAGATTTACCACTAGTATCGCTCTTCTTTCTTCCTTCCGTTGAGCTACACAAACATACAACGGTTTTCTTCCAATCATCTTCCCATT
The DNA here is from genome assembly GCA_030063025.1 of Avena longiglumis. Classification (NCBI taxonomy): domain Eukaryota; kingdom Viridiplantae; phylum Streptophyta; class Magnoliopsida; order Poales; family Poaceae; genus Avena; species Avena longiglumis. The sequence continues at coordinate 504,911,094 of CP125977.1, forward strand.
CATTTCGTTAATCTGTCACGGTTACTCAATATTAGTTAATAATGAGAACTATTCGATTGAACAAAAGGCACCATCACATACAATAAATAGATATATTATGTATATAACTTACGGCTTTGTGGACATCCTCGATAGTTTTAAATGACACAAAGCCAAAACCCTTGCTCCTTCCTTGTGTATCAACCATAACCTAAAAAAAGGGTCAACAATACGCTGAGCCATGATACTAAAAATGGTACTAATAAATAAACAGAGAAATACCTTGCATGACCCAAGCTCGCCAAAGTTTTCAAATAAGTTTCTAAGATGTGCATCACTAATACCATCGTCTAGATTCTTCACATACAAATTGAGTGCTTGAAACTGTTTGAATTTTTCATTTCTCTCGCTCTCAAACTTGGCCTTTAGCTCGGCTTGTCTTTCTTTCTTTTTCTGGGCTCTTCCAACATACATAATCAAATCATTGACCGCCTTCCCATTAAGAGTTTTAATAGCTTCAATGGCACATTCTGATCTCTTAAAGTTAACAAAGCCAAAACATCTAGAACTTCCATTAGCATCTCTCATGACTATAGCACTAGTAATTTCACCAAATGGTGCAAACTCTTGACGCAGGTCATCATCAGTGAATTCTCTTGGGAAGTTCTTTATGTACACATTCGTGAATGTGCTCACTGTAATGTGTTGCCTCTCTTGACGCCGAATGAAGAGGCTAACAAAAAGTTGTTTTCCATTGGCTAGCATGCCATTCAAACTATTGATGGCATCCATGGCAGATTTCTCATTTGTGAATTGAACAAAACCATATCCTTTTGACTGACCATTTAAATCAGTGGCAACTTTACATGAAAGAATAGTGCCAAAGCCAGAAAACATGTTGCTCAAGCCCTTGCTGTCAATGTTTACCTCAAGGTTTTTGATAAATACATTTGCCAATCCATTTCTTCGTAGTGTTGGGTCTCTATTTGAGAACATAACACGGATTGGCTTTCCATTGATAGGCGTAAAATTTAAATATTCCAATGCACGATTAGCTACAGACAATCATGCACCAAGTTATAAGAAGTAATTCCAATGTCAAGCTCAAGAAAATAATACTAAAACATAATATATATATTATTATACATGTACAATGCAATTTTGTGTGGCAATAGAAAACTATTGTGTAGTGAGGCACAATTTTTAATATGATATATCGCTAATCATGTAAAAATATCATATATATGATATATTATGGTTCCAACATACCATTACCAAATGTCCAAGACACGAAGACAAAGAGAAAATACATATTTGAATATGGTAACCACAAAAATAGCATGTTTATGAGGTGATCATGCAATCTACCTAGTACGATAATAGCATCGTTTGAAATCCATTGTGGGAAAACTAAATATAACTCTTAAAACAATTAATTTTAAAATGATGGGAAATATTTGAAGCCATAGGAAAATCGGAATGAGTCTTAGTTAACTTGAAAATAAATTGCATGAAACAATTTAAAAAAGAAATTTATTGATAATAGAATGCCACAAATAAGACAAATATTACCAAGAGTAGGAACATGTCATTTTTGTTATGAGAAAAATGAGCAAGTAGATAAAAACACTACTGAGTTTCATGTTGGTTTCTAACTCCATTTTCATGTATTTTATTTTTCGAGTCAGTCATCCGAATCGAATTTGGATTCCAACACTAGTGTATGTGTCCAGCCAACATTTTGTACAACCAATGGTGAAACTACAAACTATCACACTATCTACATGCATTTGTATCAGAAAATCAAAATCATTGCCTCAATTAGTGAAATAACAAGGTTGAACTTATGCACCAAATAAGCACAACTTCTACCATTATCTAGTAATCTCTGATTTAACAACCAACCAGATCTAACAATCAAACATCCCCTGAAATATTATATCTTTGATCATACAGCCTACAACAAATCTATCACCGAATATTTCTAAAACATCGTAACAACAATCATCCTCAAAACACTACCACATATTCATCATATCATTATGAAATGTCAAACATTTCGCATTTCGAGGACACTCCAACATGAACCATTTAGAAGTTTATTCTTAATTTATAGCAGCCTATACAAGAAATGAGTGCACTGAAATTTGAATAACTTAATGAAAACACATTAGATTACCTGCATACTACTCCCTCTATACCAGATTGTAGTGCGTATTAGTTTTGGTCAGGTCAAACTTCGTAAAGTGCACAACTACATTGTTGTTTTAATAAGTTTTTAACCCCAAATCAATTTTTTTAATTATTTGTACAACTTCTCTAAATGACATGCCTATGAAGCCATTCACTCACAGAAAACAACAGTGAATCATAGTTAACTTGAAAATAAACCACAAAATAACTGAACATAAATACTGAATTTCTCGCTAACCGCCAACTCCCAAATATGGCACCATAAATAAGGCATACAGTAGTAGTACATCACCAAAGATAGGAATATCTCACACTACGTATTGGCATTTTGCGACAAGTGAGTTTCCAGTTTTTTTTTTTGCAAAATCATACACACCCCGATTCCGAGTCGGATTGCAACACTTTTTCATGTCATAATTTTTCACCGAATCGGATTCGGATTAGAACACCCGTATTTATGCGCGTACATTTCCATTAAAAGAACTCAAAATCCTCGCCTTGAATGAACTTGTATAGCTGATGACCAAAACTCTACCTAGTAATACCAAGGTAACCAACCAGATCTAAGAGATAGCAACCTCTATAACATCATTAGTAGTCCTATATATATCTTCTAGCATGCATGATACAGAAGATCGAACACAAACGACTATACAAAAGCAGTAAACATAAGAGTATAAGTCACGCACCATCCTCCCGTGAGTGGAAGTTGACGTAACCGTGTCCAAGAGATCTGCCGGCGATGTCGCGGCAGACACGGAGGGACGCCACAGGCGCGACTTGGCTGAAGATCATGAAGAGCTGCCCCTCGGCGACGCCCCTGTCGAGGTCACCCACGTACAGGGAGGCCCTCGAGCCAAGCGCCGGCTCAGACGCAGGGGCAAGAAACGGCGTCACGGTCGGGGCTAGGAGCGGCCGGCTCGGCATAGCCTCCGACGCTCGCGAACTCGCAGGTACAGGAGGCGGCGTCAGGTTAGGGGCTACAGGCGGCAGGCTTGCCATTGCCAACAGGAGGAGCCGGCAGCGACGACGGCTAGCTGGAGAAGCTTGATAGCTAGGTGAAGGCTTGGCTGTACTTTGGGCTGGAAAAGCTTGTTCATCCACGACGGCGATGATCGATGCTCTCCGCCTGCTGTCGCCTCTATTTATTTTGAAAGCTTTAAATGTTCACTCTTTATTTCACGGGCCTTAATTAATTGCTACCTCGTAATGGATTCATTTGGAGTTAATGAGGATATTGTGTGCCTATCTTTTCAGCAGGAGTACGGTGATTGGGTTGGGACCATATATATTTCGGTGTACTTCAGGAGTATCTGTTATCAACCGAGTAGCACCTTTTTTATTTTGCGAAATACGAGTAGCACTTTATTAAACCACTGAAAATCATATCTAATAGTGTTAGAAAGATCTGTATTTTTTTGCACATGTACATGAAGACCATTTTTATGGACGTGCAGAAAACTCGTTGATAAATACATTGTGTTTTGGGCCACACAAAAATCAAAAATTGTGGCTCTTACACTGGTTATTTCATCTAATGGTGACCATGCCACATGATCAGTTTACTAGGGTTGCCCGTGACTCTGTGGGCAATATGGACGTCCAGGAGTAAAGCTATTCATGAGGAGATATATCAACCACCACTTTCTACGCATGATTTTCTGGAGGAGTTGAAGATCCTAGCAAAACCCTTAGATCGTCCTGCAGCTAGCATGCCAGTACATAGTGGACAGCCTCGGTGGATCCTTCCTCCATAGTTACACGCAAAATTCAATGTGGACGCTACTGTATCCAAGACTGGGGGTTTTGGGTCAGCAGCGGCGTTCTGTCGTGACCACAATCACTACAGGAGAAGCTGAATACGCCGACGGCTGGGTCCCGTCGGCGTAGGCCCTAAATGCTGTCGGCGTAGGCTGGCCCAACGGCTGCCGTCGGCGTACAGCCCCGTAGGCGTAACCTCTCCTCCCGTCTGTGTAGAAAAGTCGTCGGTGTATATAGCTACGCCGTCGGCGTAGATCATATAGGACCCACCTAGATGACTAACGGCCGTTTGGCTACGCCGACGGCTAACGGCCGTTTGGCTACGCCGACGGCTTTACCGTCGGCCTAGATTTTTTCAAATTTTTTTCCAATTTTTTATTAATTTTTTTTTAACATTTTTTATTGTTTAACTTGTTAATCTCACATGGACATTTTTAATTCTAAGTATACTTAGTCTCAAGTCAAATTGCATAATTAGTCAAACTTCCCAACCGGTCACCCATCCTAATACTACTCCAGCCCCAGCACGCTTAACTTCTTCGTTCCTTTCACATGAGCTTCCGACAAAGAAATTAGAACTTGTTGTGAATATTATCATATCAAACCTATTAACCATTACACTATAATGTTAGACATATTTGTTTTTTACATTCCATACAATTTTTTGAGTAAACAACAATAAATAAGTAATAATAATCATGAATTCAAATAAAAATAAAATAGATTTTATTTATTTTGCTTTATTTATTTAAATTTGAATAATTCATATCTATAAATCCGTAAATCACAATTCGACAAATAATATATCCAAATCGATCAGAAAAATGAGAGGAATCCAAATATGACATCCCTATCATCTATTTAATTATATATCATAAATTTTAAATATTGGACCAACTGAAACTATGTCAAGATTCATGAAACACCACGTTTTTGGCACTCGAAAAATAAAAAATGGCTTTTTGGTGCGACGAAAAGGAAAACTTCCTCCTGCAACATTGTTCGCCATCCCATGATATACACGAGTGCGTAATATGGGCACATTAGCGCAAACTATATCGCGATTCTAGCAATAACATTGGTCATTTGATCTGAAATCCAGAAAACCTCGATTGAGATAGGTCATTTTATGAAGGTTTTTTTGAGACACGATCAATATATCAAGTTTTATATTTTTCCATGCAACTATGTCACATAATATGACACCCCGCGAAGGTTTTGCATTGTTTCGAACGTTTTTAATTTTTTATGTCCGTTTCAAACTATCGTCAAACTTTCTAAATCAAGGGGCATGAAAATTCTTAGCTCGGGGCTGAGCTGATGAAATAGCATATTGTGAACCTAAAAATGATTTTTGCAAAAAATCATGAGCATCATATCATGTACATGTAGTTCAAATCTAACTCATTTCCTGCTGATTCGGCAGGAATTTGTCTTTTTTCATGAGGGGTGGACGAAAAGGGTTGAGATACCCCGGTTGGGAAATTGTCCATTCAATATGGTCTAGTATTTTTAAAAAATGTGGTATTATCATTTTGAAACTTTCATTTGGTGGTTGCTTCACAAAAACACCCCGTTTTTTGCACTCAGGAAATGAAAAATGGCTTTTCGGTGCGACGAAAAGGAAAACTTCCTCCTGCAACATTGTTCGCCATCCCATGATACACATGCGTGCATAATATGGGCACATTATCGCAAACTATACCGTGATTCTAGCAATAACATTGGTCATTTGACCTGAAATCCAGAAAACCTCGATTGAGATAGGTCATTTTGTGAAGGTTTTTTTGAGACACAATCAATATACCAAGTTTGTTATTTTTCCATGCAACTATGTCAGATAATATGACACCAAGTGAAGGTTTTGAATTGTTTCGATCGTTTTTTAATTTTTTATGCCCATTTCAAATTATCGTCAAACTTCCTAAATCGAGGGGCATGATGATTCTTAGCTCGGGGCTGAGCCTTACTAAAATTTCATTAGATCTCTGATGAAATAGCATATTGTTAACCTAAAAATAGTATTTGCAAAAAATCATGAGCAATATATCATGTACCTGTAGTTCAAATCTAACTCATTTTCTACCGATTCAGCAGGAATTTGTCTTTTTCACGAGAGGTGAACGGAAAGGTTTGAGATTCCTAGGTTGGGAAATTGTCCATTCAATATGGTATAGTATTTTTTTAAAATGTGGTATTATCATTTTGAAACTTTCTTTTGGTGGTTGCTTCACAAAACACCCCGTTTTTTGCACTTGGAAAATGAAAAATATGTTATACGAAAGTATTTGTATTTTTATGTATTTTTTTGAATAAAAATATATAATATTTGAGTTTATATAGATATATCTTATTTTTCTGCAAATTTTTATATATTATATGTATTTTTCTGAATTTAAATGATTTAGTTATGATTTTTCTAAGATTAATGTGACAAAAAAAGAAAAATAGCTACGCCGACGGCTTTGCCGTTGGCATAGGTCTGAAACCTTTGCCGTCGGGGTAGACTTGACGTCGTTGCTCTGCCGCTAGCCCAATGGGCTACACCGACGGTCATGTTTACACCGACGGCGGCCGTCGGTCTATTTATTCTACGCCGACGGCAAAACTGGCCGACGGCCCGTCAAGCTACGCCGACGGTCCCGACATTTTGCCGTCGGCGTATAAAAAGGCCGTTGGCCTATTTAGTTATTCCCGTAGTGAATGGTGTATACCTTGGCTCTTCAGCCATGGTGTTATCAAGGGAATTACTAATCCTGCCGTCTTGGAAGCTTTGCCTTGTAGGGAAGCACTATCCCTAGCTCTGGAACCTCGGCCTATCGCATATCTACATAGCCTCCGATTGTAAACATGTGGTTTTAGAGATTCGGGAGGGAAGCCTTGGGGTCTATGCCTCGGTGTTGACTGAGATCAAAGCAAGATAAGCACAATTCATGGAGTGCAAGATCTCATTCGAAGGAAGAGTTTCTAATTTCGAAGCCCACAATCTAGCTAGACATGTTTTACCTTTGGAGGCTGGCCGCCACATGTGGTTGGGCATGCCATATTTGATAAATATACATGTAAAAATTCATGTTGATTAATAAAGTCTAGCCGGTTGTATCCAAAAAAAAGTAAGAATTAAAAAATCATTTGTCTTTTTTTTCTAGGTCACAAATGGAAACATACTTCCATTAAATTGTTTTATAGGGAGGTGGATCCACCCGGTTTTTCTATCATTCACACCAAAAGTGTAACATACCAATTGGATGTTGATATTAGAGAGCAGTCTTCAATTCGGTTGGCGAAATCATTTATAGAGTCCTAGGTCAATTTGGAAACCATCGGTCGAGTATTCAATTGTAGATTGATGTATCTTCTCGCTAGACAGTGCCGTCTTCAACAAGAAATAGGGGCCCACCGCTGCAAGTAGATATTTTTGAAAAAAGGAATAGAACCCCGGCCTCTGCATCGATTGATGCACACAGGCATTTATTAATAGTTCATCATCCAAAAGTAATAAAAAACATGGGTCACTAAGAGTTGATACATGAACCAACCAGTGAAAAATACAAGACGCACGAGTAAACATCTTGTGGTAGACTAAAATGCTGCCACACATACTGGGTAAAGATATCTCGAGCGACCATTAGGAGACAACTACACCCAGTAGCCATAATATCCCGTTGGTCTTGCTTTTGGAGGAAAGCCCATAACTGCACTCAGTGCACCACCATGTGAATAACCTGCAAAAGATTAAACGTTTTTGTTTTATTAAAGATAATATTATTTCTGCATCTCCATATAGACCAATATAAGGCTGAAACACTGCTGCATATAGATGGCATGGTACAAGAAGTTCGTGGATGCACCACATGGCTTGATGGCTCATATGCTTAAGTTGTTGTGGATTTGACGAGGCTATGACATAGCGATGATCACTGGAGGTCTACTTGCTGGCGGTGATTCATTGCGGCCTTATGGTGGCATCGGTGGTGTGCTCGCGGGTTTAGATCCGTTCCACTCGGTTGTTACTTGTGGTGATCCCAATCGCATTATAGGTGACTGATTTCTTATAGCCATTGGCATGGTGGCGACATGTTACTCTTCTAGATGCCGAATGTGGCTCGTAGTGATCCCTTTCTTGTTTTGTGGTCATCTGTTGCGCTAGTCCCAGATTTGTGCTCTAACTCAGGAGGAGTTTTGGTGGTGGCTTGCGATGGCAAGGACAAACTCAGAGGAAACCATGCTGGGTTAAGGAGGATGCATGGATGGAATTGAGCATTGCTTCATGTTTTTCCAGAGACCCCATGAGCTATAACAATGAAACTACATAATCCAGTCTTCACTACCTTCTTAAAGGTGTACCTTGCATGAAGATGGCTACGCATGAGACTTCTGACCTTTACTAGTTGGACCGAAGGTCGCCCTTGGATAGTTTCAAAAATGTTTGTAGTGACTTGACTTTTTGGACTATTCATTTAATCAAGTAATGACATTTTTTGTTCCATAGACCATCTATATCGAGAGGCCAGAATATGGTAATAAAACGCTTCTTTTAAGGAAAAGTAATTTTGTTGGAGGCATCTTCTTATTATATTAGAAAACATAGGATATTTGACTAAGAATAAAGTTAAAACATCTAAAAAAGGTGCAATTTTAATTTTTATATATATTAGTATTTTTTATAATTCCTAGTACATGTTTTATTGTATTAATTTTGTTTATGAAAAATATATTTCTTAACCGTTTGTCTGTACAAGATCTTTAATATAAACCGGTATGTTATCCAAATCAAACAGGTTACAAGTACAAGAAAGTTTTAAGCATTTAAATATTGATCATCATATAATTTCATTTTAATTTTAAAAATGTGTCTCTAAATTTTATATGATATAGCCATGTTGAGAGCAAAGACATACAGACGCGAGCACGAGGAAGCAACATTTCCTACCCGTCCGATATTCCCTCAACATTGCAGATTAGATCCATCCACCGAACCTATACTAGCCAAGTGTGTTGTACCGTGTGGCAACCTAGTCAGCATCCTCGTTAGCCCCGTCTATCTGCCGCATCAACAGTCAACGTCCAAGTCAGCTTTAGTCAATTTGGAACTAATAAAAAGCCAAAAAATAGAGAAAACTTGCAAAATTCATATAATATTATCTATATGTCCAAAAGTAGCAAATAATCTACATATGGATTCGTAAAAATATGCAGAATATTTAATGTGAGATTATATATAGGTTTTATTATATAGTTTTACTATATTAATTTAATTAGTTTAATGGACATTTTGGACTAAATAAATCATAGTAAATTATTTTTAGATCAGAAATATACAATTAAAGTATCTATGGATTCCTAATTACATATACGACATTAATATCCTATTAGATCCAACTTTTGCAGTGTAGAATTAATGTAGTGATTTAATTAGTATTAATAGATTTTTAGAATATTAAATCCGTAATAAATTATTTATAGATCTGAAAAATATATAATATGTCTCGGGATTTACAATCTCGTGTAGATTACAGATCTAGTCTTAGATTTAGTTTTAAGCAATGTAAACTCTTTAAATTAATTAATCTCTATTAAATAATAATTAAAACATAGAAAAAGATCCACAACTTCGTTCAGGGTGAATCCAATTCGTACTAGTTCGTATTAATGTCCTCTATCCAGTACACCACATGCCCAAAATTAATTCGACATTTACGACAGAAGTTTCAACAGAACTATTAAAATCTTTTTAATGGTAATCAAGATTTAATAATAAATACACTATTGCATGAAACGATCTCCTGCATGCATCATTTATAATAAGATTGTTTAGAGAACTAATTACAACCATTGTGACATATTGATATGTCCAATTTGCATCACCATTCTATATCATAATTTGCTGTTATTCATTGATATATTCCTTATTAAGAGATGATACTTATGTTATTTCATCTATTTTTGTATGTTGGATGATTCTTGGAGGATGAACTACCGGAGTCAGGATTCTGATGGAAAAAGTGGTATCTAGATAAAATTTTCGCGAAGATCAAAAAAATACCAGAAAATATATGGAAAATTATATTTTTCAGAAGACGAAGGAAGCCAGAAGGGGAGGCGGAGTTGGGCCACAGGGGGCCCACACCCCCTAGGCGCAGGCCACCGTGGGCCACGCCACCAGGGGTGTGGCCACCCTTGCCCACCTCTGGCTCCGCAACTTCGCCTATATCTTCCTCCCGAAACCCTAAAGTTCGGGGAGCGACCATAGAAAGATTCCGCCGCCTCTGCTGGTCGAAAACTACAGAGAGAGAAAGAGCTCTCCGGCAGACAGATTTCTGCTCAGGAAATTCCTTCCCGGAGAGGGGAGATCATCGCCATCAACACCTTCATCAAGCTAGACTTCATCGGGATCATCATCATCATCCACACCACCATCTCCACTAGCACCATCATCGCCACTCCATCTTGCTGTAACAATTGTGTTGAATCTTACATAGTTCTTAGGGGAAACTTTCCCGGTGTTGATTACTATTGTAGTTGATGCTTGTGAGTGGAACCATTGAATTATTGTTTATGTTCAGATTATTATTCATCATCATATCATCTCTGATCTTGATCCATATGATGTATCGTGAGTAGTTCGTTTAGTTCTTGAGGACATGGGACAAGTCATGTTGTTAGTAGTGGAATTGTGTTGAGGTATTATTCAATGGTTTAATATTTAAGTTGTGGTGCTATTCTTCTAGTGGTGTCATGTGAACGTCGACTACATGATACTTCACCATTTATGGGCCTAGGGGAATGCATTGTGTATTTGGCTACTAATTGTGGGGTTGCCGGAGTGATAGAAACCTGAAGCCCTGTTAGGAAACCTTTGCACAATGGAGTGTAGGATCTTAGAGTTTAAGGCTGTGGTTAGATTTTTATTTTAATTACTTTCTTGTAGTTGCGGATGCTTGCAAGGGGTTTAATCACAAGTATGTATTAGTCCAAGTAAGGTTGGTATATTAGCACAGGTTCACCCACACAACACTTATCGAACCAAAGAAGATTAATCAACTATATGAAACGAAAGCACTTGACAGTATTCCCATGTGTCCTCGAAAACGTTTGGTCCTCATAAGTATTACCTCCGGCTTGTCCTTTGATAAGAAAGGATTGGGCCACTTCCTGCAATTATTTGCTGTCTTTATTTTCTTGCACTTTATTTCCTTTCTTTATCAAAAACCCCTAAAAATCCGTTTGCTAAGTATTTACAGATATTTCCTGCTCCAAACCACTAGTCAACACCTTCTGCTCCTCATTGGGATCGACACTCCTATTTATCGAAAGTACTACGATACACCCCCCCTATACTTGTGGGTCATCAAGACTAGTTTCTGGCGCCGTTGCCGGGGAGTGAAGCGTTACTGAAGAGTGGAACTGGTAAAGGAAACTTCTACTGTGAGTATTGCTTTTTATTTCTGTTTTCTACTTTGTTTCCAATATGGATAACCCACTTGGTTTCCTATTGGGAAATCTACTACCACTGTTAGAGTAATAGATGAACCACCACCTGTTGAGATAGATCCTTTTAAGATACCTACAAGAATTGTCGATCGTGTTATGGATAATTATTATTTTAGGGATGGAACTGTCCATCCTGGTGATCACTTGCTTTTTATCCATGAATTATGCGGGTTGTTTAAGTGTGTAGGTATCATAACTGAACAGGTTAAGAAGAATTTACTCTCTATATCATTGAAAGGAAGAGATGAAGAATGGTATAAGCTGCTGAAGAATGGACAATCTATGGAATGGGAGGAAATAGTACCTCTCTTTTATTCTAAATTCTATCCTCCCAGTGAGATTCATAAGGATAGGAATCTAATTTATAACTTTTTGCCTCGTGATGGAGAGAGTATAGCCCAAGCTTGGGGGAGATTGAAGTTACTAATGCTTAAATTTCCTATTCATGAACTCCCCAATAACATTATTATTAATAACTTTTATGCAAGGATTTCTCTTTATGATAAAGATTTATTGGATGCTTCTTGTGCTGGATCATTCACACGTATGAAGGAAGAAGCTAAATGGGATCTTAGAGACCGTATTCAAGAGAATACTGAAGCATGGGAGAATGACAAAGGAAGAAAGTCAGGTGTAAATTATGATTATGAATGCATTAAATCTTTTATGAGAACTGATGACTTTCATGATATTAGTACTGAGTATGGTCTTGATTCTCAAAGTATTGCCAATTGCTTTAAGGCCTTTTCCTCTTATATAGAAATTCCCCAAAAGGAGTGGGACAAGTACCATGCACCGTATAAATGTTGTTAATCATGTTCCTGTTGGAAACACTGAAGTTTGTACTGTTGATCCTATTTTGCCTGAACCTTATATTGAGAAAATCCCTTTCCCTGCTAAGGTAAAGGAACATTCTATTATGGCTAATGTGGTTAGCAAAAGTACAAAGAAAGCCGTGGAACCTGATGAACAAATGAACATTGAACCTGTAGTAGCTCTAAAAATGTAGAAGATGGGCACATTATCTTCTGTGAAGATGCTTCTAATATTGTCTCTTATCCTAGTAAAGCTAGGAAATCTAGTGTCCTTGTGCTTTCTGTTAGAATTGGTGATCATTGCTATTATGGCTTATGTGACATTGGTGCTAGTTCTAGTGCCATTCCTTATGATCTTTACAAGGAAATTATGCATGAAATTGGTCCTTGTGAACTTAAGGACATTGATGTGGTTATTCACCTTGCTAATAGAGAGATAGTCTGCCATATTGGTATGGTAAGAGATGTGGAAATTCTTTGTGGTAAGATTAAATATCCTGCTGATTTTCTAGTGCTTGGTTCAGAAGCTAGTAAAACTTGTTCTATCATTTTTGGTACACCTTTCTTGAACACTTGTGGAGCTATTATAGATTGTAAGAAGGAGAAAGTTTTAACTAAGTTTGATGGAGAATCTTATGAGTTTAACTTTTCCAAATTTGCTAAAGCTTCTTATGAAAATAATTTGCCTAATGAGGATTTCAGGGTTGAACAACTAGCTTTTATTGATCCAGTTTATGACCTTAGACCTCTTTTTGATGATTGTACTTTCCTTCCAGTCACTTCTTTCGAGAGAAATTCCTTCTCTAGAAAGGATCCATTCTTAGCAACGAAGATTTTGCCCTCGGATCTATGATAGAAGGTATACCCAATAGTTTCCTTCGGGTATCCTATGAAGACGCATTGTTCCGCTTTGGGTTCAAGCTTGTCGGGCTGTAACTTCTTACATAAGCTTCACAACCCCAAACTTTAAGGAACGACAATTTAGGTTTCTTCCCAAACAATAATTCATATGGTGTCGTTTCAACGGATTTAGATGGTGCCCTATTTAAAGTGAATGCGGTTGTTTCTAATGCATAACCCCAAAATGATAGCGGTAAATCTGTAAGTGACATCATAGAACGAACCATATCTAAGAAAGTTCGATTACGACGTTCGGACACACCATTACGCTGTGGTGTTCCCGGCGGTGTCAATTGTGAAAGAATTCCGCATTTCTTCAAATGCTCGCCAAACTCGTAACTTAGATATTCACCTCCACGACCAGGTCGTAGAAATTTAATCTTCTTGTTACGCTGATTCTCTACCTCACTTTGAAATTCCTTAAACTTCTCAAAAGTTTCGGACTTATGTTTCATGAAATAGATATACCCATATCTACTCAAGTCATCCGTGAAGGTAAGAACATAACGATAACCACCGCGCAATGCTACACTCATTGGACCACACACATCGGTATGTATGATTTCCAATAAGTCCGTAGCTCGCTCCATCATACCAGAAAATAGAGTCTTAGTCATTTTACCCATTAGACATGCTTCGCATCTTTCAAGTGATTCGAAATCAAGTGATTCAAGAAGTCCATCGGAATGTAGTTTCTTCATACGCTTCACTCCAATGTGACCAAGACGACAGTGCCACATATAGGTCGAGTTATCGCTCAATTTCAAACGTTTAGCTTCAATGTTATTAATGTGTGTATTACTACAATCGAGATTCAATAAGAATAGACCATCTATCAAAGGTGCATGTGCATAAAACATATTACTCATATAAATCGAACAACCATTATTCTCGTACTTAAACAAGTAACCATCTCGCAATAAACATGATCCAGATATAATGTTCATGCTCAACGCAGGCACCAAATAACAATTATTTAAGTATAAAAATAAACCCGATGGTAGATGAAGAGGTAGCGTGCCGACCGCGATCACATCAACCTTTGATCCATTTCCAACGCGCATCGTCACCTCGTTCTTCGCTAGCTTCCGTTTATTCTGTAGTACCTGTCTCGAGTTACAAATATGAGCAACCGAACCAGTATCAAATACCTATGCACTACTATGAGTACTAGTGAGATACACATCAATAACATGTATATCGGATATACCTTTCTTCTTGATGTTTTCGTTCTTCAAATACGCCAAGTACTTTGGGCAATTCCGCTTCCAATGACCTTCTCCCTTGCATTAAAAGCACTCAGTATCAGGCTTAGGCCCAGCCTTGGTCTTCCGCAGATTTGAACATGGAGAAGAGTTCGGGCAACGACTTGTCCATGTTTTGCATATTGTATTTCATCACAAAGTTCTTGTAACTTGGTGGTAGTGATTGGAGGACACGATGAATCCCCAAAGCATTAGGAATCACTATACCCAAGCTTTGAAGCTTGCTTGCGTGCCAGACATCTTAAGCACGTGCTCACTAATGGAGTTGTCCTCTTCCATCTTGCAGTTAAAGAACTTTTCAAAAGCCTCATAACCCTCAAACGTGAGCCTCAAATATCAATTTGCGTTCACAGACAATATCATGTGGGTCATGGTTCTCAAAACTTTTCTGAAGCTCCAATTCCAAACCATACAAGATAGCACACTGAACTATGGAGTACTGATTCTTCCGAGTGAGGAAAACATTCTTTACCTCATCGGTAGCATCAGCTGCAGGTGGGTCACCCAGCGGTGCATCCAGCACATAGGTCAAATTACCAGCATTAAGGACAATCCTCAAGTTGCAGAATCAATCCGCGAAGTTTCTTCCATTGTTTTTCAACTTTTCTTTCTCTAGAAGCGCACTAAAAATGATGGTAGGGGACGCCATTGATCCACAACATATTTGCAATAGTTTATAATAAGTTTATGACAAATTGAGTTCTAATTAATAGTTAAATTAATCTAGGTGAACTCCCACTCAAAAAAATATCCCTCACATTGTTTTAGTGATCACACGAACCAAATCCACCACATCAAAACCTATCATCACGAGAGTTGATGTAGCTTCAATGGCGAACAATCAACATGTTCATCATATCTACTATATGAATCATGCTTTACCTTTCGGTGATCCGTATTCCGAGACCATGTTTGTACATGCTAGGCTCGTCAAGATCAAACCTTAGCTTCCGTATGAGCAAATCTGGCTTGCTCATACTGACGAAGAAGACCAAGGCTGGACCTAAGCCTGATACTGAGTGCTTTTAACAGCCTAGCATGTACAGACATGGTCTCGAAACATGGATCACCGAAAGGTAAAGCATGAATCATATAGTAGATATGATGAACATGTCGATTGTTCGCCATTGAAGCTACATCAACTCTCGTGATGATCGGTGTTGATGTGGTGGATTTGGTTCGTGTGATCAGTAAAACAATGTGAGGGATATTGTTTTGAGTGGGAGTTCACCTAGATTAATTTAACTATTAATTAGAACTCAATTTGTCATAAACTTAGTCTAAACTATTGCAAATATGTTGTAGATCAATGGCAGCCCCTGCCATCAATTTTAATGCGTTCCTAGAGAAAGAAAAGTTGAAAAACAATGGAAGCAACTTCGCGGATTGGTTCCGCAATTTGAGGATTGTCCTCAATTTGATAATTTGGTGATCGCTACCGATGAAGTAAAGAATGTTTACCTCGCAAGACTCAATACTCCATAGTTCATGTGCTATCTTGTATGGTTTAGAATCGAGCTTGATTCAGACCCACATGATATTGTCCTTGAACTCAAATTGATTTTTGAGACTCACGCGGCAGTTGAGAGCTATGAGGCTTCTGAAAAGTTCTTTAACTACAAGATGGAAGAGGACAGTTCCGTCAGTGAGCATGTGCTTAAGATGTCTGGGCACGCAAACAAACTTCAAATCTTGGGTATAGTGATTCCTAATGTTTTGGGGATTTATCGTGTCCTCCAATCACTACCACCAAGTTACAATAACTTTGTGATGAACTACAATATGCAAAGCATGAACAAGCAGTTGCCAGAACTCTTCTCCATGTTAAAATCTGCAGAAGTGGAGATCAAAAAAGAGCACCAAGTGTTGATGGTCAATAAGACCACAAAATTCAAGAAAGGCAAGTCTAAGCAAAAGGGAAACTTCAAGAAGGGTGGTAAGAAAGTTACCGCACCAACGAAGAAGACCAAGGCTGGACCTAAGCCTGATACTAAGTGCTTTTACTGCAAGGGAGAAGGTCACTGGAAGCGGAATTGCCCAAAGTACTTGGCGGATTTGAAGAACGGCAACATCATTAAGAAAGGTATATCCGATATACATGTTATTGATGTGTATCTCACTAGTACTCGTAGTAGTGCCTAGGTATTTGATACTGGTTCGGTTGCTCATATTTGTAACTCAAATGTCCGCAGAATAAACGGAAGCTAGCGAAGAACGGTGACGATGCGTGGAAAACGGATCAAAGGTTGATGTGATCGACGCTACCTCTTCATCTACCATCGGATTAGTTTTATACTTAAATAATTGTTATTTGGTGCTGCGTTAAGCATGAAAATTATATCGGGATCTTGTTTTGATTGTTTAAGTCCGAGAATAATGGTTGTTCGATTTATATGAGTAATATGTTTTATGCACATGCACCTTTGATAGATGGTCTATTCTTATTGAATCTCGATAGTGGAAATACACATATTAATAACATTGAAGCTAAACGTTTGAAATCGAGGATAACTCGACCTATATGTGGCTCTGTAGTCTTGGTCACATTGGAGTGAAGCGTATGAAGAAACTCCATTCTGATGGACTTCTTGAATCACTTGATTTTGAATCATTTGAAAGATGCGAAGCATGTCTGATGGTAAAAATGACTAAGACTCCATTTTCTGGTATGATGGAGCGAGCTACGGACTTCTTGTAAATTATACATACCAGTGTGTGTGGACCAATGAGTGTAGCATCGCGCGGTGGTTATCGTTATGTTCTTACCTTCAAAGATGACTTGAGTAGATATGGGTATATCTATTTCATGAAACATAAGTCCGAAACTTTCGAGAAGTTTAAGGAATTTCAAAGTGAGGTTGAGAATCAATGTAACAAGAAGATTAAATTTCTGCGTTCTGATCGTGGAGGTGAATATCTAAGTTACGAGTTTGGCGAGCATTTGAAGAAATGCGGAATACTTTCACTATTGACACCGCCGGGAACACCACAACGTAATGGTGTGTCCGAACGTCGTAATCGAACTCTCTTAGATATGGTTCGTTCTATGATGTCACTTACAGATTTACCGCTATCATTTTGGGGTTATGCATTAGAAACAGCCGCATTCACTTTAAATAGGGCACCATCTAAATGACGACGTATCGTTTGGGAAGAAACCTAAATTGTCTTTCTTAAAGTTGGGGCCGAAGCCTATGTAAAGAAGTTACAAGCTTGAACCCAAACGAAAATGCGTCTTCATAGGATACCGAAGGAAACTATTGGGTATACTCTATCATAGATCCAAAGGCAAAATCTTCGGTTAAGAATGGATCCTTTCTAGAGAAAGAATTTCTCAAAGAAGAAGTGACCGAAGGAAAGTAGAACTCGACGAGGTTGTCGAACCTTCTCTCGAACTTGCGAGTAGCGCAACACCGAGTAGTTCGTGTGGTGCTGCACCAATAAGAGAGGAAGCTAATGATGATGATCATGAAACTTGGTTGTAGTTGCTCTGAGCCTCGCAGTGAGCGAGAACTCGTACCACTCTGATTGGTATGATCCGTTATGAGTGTCATGTTGGTGGACAACACCGATGACCTGCGACATATGAGGAAGCGATGATGAGCCAGATTCCAATAAATGGCAAGAAGCCATGAAATCGAGATTGGATCCATGTACGAAAACCAAGTATGGACTATGGTGGACTTCTGGGATGGCGGGAAGGTCGAGAACAAATGGATTTTCAAGAAGAAAGCAGATCTTGATGGTAATGTTATCAGTATATAAAGCTCGACTTGTCGCAAAAGGGTTTCGACAAATTCAAGGAGTTGACTACGATGAGACTTTCTCACATAGCGAAGCTAAAGTCTGTGAGGATTATGTTAGCAATCGCTGCATATTATGATTATGAGATATGGCAGATGGATGTCAAAACAGCGTTCCTCAATGGAGACATTGATGAAGAGTTGTATATGATGCAACCCAAAGGTTTTGTCGATCCTAAGGATGCTAACAAGGTATGCAAACTTCAACGGTCCATTTATGGATTGAAGCAAGCATCCCGAAGTTGGAATCAATGTTTTGATAAGGTGATCAAAAGTTTTGGTTTTATACAAACTTATGGAAAAGCTTGTATTTACAAGAAAGTGAGTGGGAGCTCTGTAGCATTCTTAATACTATATGTAGATGACATATTGTTGATTCGGAATGATGTAGACCTTCTTAATAGTGTCAAGGAATATTTGAATAATAGTTTTTCAATGAAAGATGTTGGTGAAGCAGGTTACATATTAGGCATAAAGATTTATAGAGATAGACCGAGACACCTAATATCATTGTCACAAAGTACATATTTGGACAAAGTTCTAAAGAGGTTTGGAATGGAAGATAGCAAGAAAGGGTTCTTGCCCATGTTGCCCAATACGACCTTGAGTAAAACTCAAAGTCCAACAACGGCAGAAGATAGAGAAAGGATGAGTAAAACTCACTATGCCTCAGCCATAGGATCTCTAATGTATGCCATGCTATGTACAAAACCCGACATTGCATATGCTGTTAGTTTGACTAGCAGATATCAAAGTGATCCAGGAGTGGATCATTGGACAGCGGTCAAAAACAACCTTAAGTACTTGAGAAGAACTAAGGATATGGTTCTTTCTTATGGAGGTGATGAACAGCTCGTTGTTAATGGTTACACCGATGCTAGTTGGAACACCGATCTGGATGATTCTAAATCATAATCTGGATACGTATTTACTTTGAATGGTGCAACAGTTAGCTGGAGGAGTGCAAAGCAAAGCATTGTGGCGAGATCTTCAACTGAATCGGAATACATGGCTTCTTCGGAGGCTTCACAAGAAGCTATATGGATGAAAGAGTTCATTACAGAGATCGGTGTGGTTCCAAGTGCGCTGGACCCAATGTCTATATACTGTGATAACATGGGCGCCATAGCCAATGCGCAAGAACCAAGGTCACACAAGAAGCTGAAGCACATCAAGCTACGTTTCCACGCTATTCGAGAACATGTCCAAGATGGTGACATAAAGATTTGCAAAGTACACACAGATCTGAATGTGGCGGATCCGTTGACTAAACCTCTCCCGAGGGCAAAACATGACCAACACCAAACTGCCATGGGTGTTCGGTATATTACCATGTAATCTAGATTAGTTGACTCTAGTGCAAGTGGGAGACTATTGGAGATATGCCCTAGAGGCAATAATAAATGTAGTTATTACTATATCTTTGTGTTTATGATAAATGTTTACATTCATGCTATAATAGTATTAACAAGGAAACATTAATACTTGTGTGATTTTTAAACTTAAATTGAAGTCCCTAGTAAAGCCTCTTCATAATACTAGCTTGTTGGTTAATAAATGATTGTGGTTTCCCGATCATGAACATTGAGATGTTATTAAAAACAAGATCATATCGTTAAGAGAATGATATGATGGACATACTCCTATAGATAAGCGTAGCATAAAGATCAAGTCATTTTAATAGTTCAATTGCTATATGCTTTCTAATACATAGTAACCTAATTCCTTCGACCATGAGATCATGCTTATCACCATCACCGGAAGGATGCTTTGATGACATCAAACAACACACCGTAACTGGGTGGCTATAAAGGTGGCATTGAGTGTTCGGAAAGTATTGGTTGAGACACATGGATCAAGAGTGGGATTTGTCCATCCATATGACGGATATATATACTCTGGGCCCTCTCGGTGGAATGTCATCCAATTATCTTGCAAGCATGTGACTTGTTCACAAGGGATCACATATCACGAGCGAGAAAGAGTACTTATCGATGTGAGGTTGAACTAGGTATGCAGAGATACCGACGATCAATACCTCGGATAAGTAAACTATCGTGAGACAAAGGGAAATTGGTATCGTATGTAAGTGGTTCATTCGATCGCAAAGTAATCGTAGAAATATGTGGGAGCCATATGAATTTCCAGATTCCTCTATTGGTTATTGTTCGGAGAAGTGTCTCGATCATGTCCGCATAATTCACGAACCGTAGGGAGACACACTTAAGGATTCGACGTTGTTGAGTAGTTATGGAATGATGAGTAAGAGACCAAATGTTGTTCGGAGTCTCGGATGGGATCCGGGATATCACGAGGAGATCCGGAATGGTCCGGAGAATAAGATTCATATAAGGAAAGTCCTGTTTCGGGGTTGGAGAATGGTTCCGGTGTTTTCATCGGGAATGTTCTAGAAGGTTCCGGAATGTCCGGCACTCCGGAGGGGAAGGGTACATGAATGTGTCATAACAAGTTGGAATGGTTGCATCATGTACTAGGTGTCATCGCTGAGCGAAATAAAGGGATAAATCAAATCCTAGTTTGAAAAGTCAAACGCCAATTTGAAAAGTCAAACGGCTATTTTGCTTGGTGGAGGGAGAGTAGGAAACCTACTTGGGGAGGAGTTCCTCTCCCTCCACCGCCGGCCAAGGAGGCCGAGTTGGGGAGGGACTCCCCTCCCCTTGGCCGCGCCCTCCCACCTATATAAGGAGGGGCAGGGCTGCCCCTCCAAGTACACAACTCCACCCCTCTAAACCCTAACCCTAGCCGCCGGCCACCAAACCGCCGCCGCCCTAGGGTTTCTCCCAAGCCGTCGAGTTGGGGCCTTCTACTTTACCTAGCCGCCGGCCTAGACCCTCTCCTTGGTGCGTCTAAACCCTAGATCACCGAGGCTCTCTCATAGTCCACCATACTCGCTCCGGCTTAAGGCGAAGCCCTGCGAGATCTCCCCTCTACTTCCGGTACCATGCCGTCGTCTTGAATCGCGAGGAGAGTGCTACAACCTCCATTTTCTGGAACAAGGGAGAGGAAGGTATTCGTCAATCGAACGTGTGACCGATTGGGAGGGGCCAGCTTAACGCCTTGGAAGGATCGTCTACGCGATCTTGCGATCGGGAAGAGTACGACTACATCACCCACGAGAATCCGCTCTCGTTAAACACTTTGGAATCTTCGAGGGTGAGTTATTCCATCGACTCGTTGCTACAATCTAGTAGATAGAGCTTGGCTTTTTTGTTTGTATGCGGTAGAAATTTTTTGTCTTCCATGCTACGAACCCCTACATGAAGTTGCTACGGAACCTCGCAGGTTAACGAGAAATCGTACCACTCCTGATTGGTATGATCCTGTTATGAGTGTCATGTTGGTGGAAAACACCGACGACCCTGCGACATATGAGGAAGCAATGATGAGCCCAGATTCCAATAAATGGCAAGAAGCCATGAAATCCGAGATTGGATCCATGTACGAAAACCAAGTATGGACTTTGGTGGACTTACCGGATGGCCGGAAGGCTGTCGAGAACAAATGGATTTTCAAGAAGAAAACAGATGTTGATGGTAATGTTACTATCTATAAAGATCGACTTGTCGCAAAAGGGTTTCGACAAATTCAAGGAGTTCACTACGATGAGACTTTCTCACCAGTAGCGAAGATAAAGTCTGTGAGGATTATGTTAGCAATCGCTGCATATTATGATTATGAGATATGGCAGATGGATGTCAAAACGGCGTTCCTCAATGGAGGCATTGATGAAGAGTTGTATATGGTACAACCCAAAGGTTTTGTTGATCCTAAATATGCTAAAAAGGTATGCAAACTTCAACTGTCCATTTATGGATTAAAGCAAGCATCCCGGAGTTGGAATCAACGTTTTGATAAGGTGATCAAAAGTTTTGGTTTTATACAAACTTATGGATAAGCTTGTATTTACAAGAAAGTGAGTGGGAGCTCTGTAGCATCCTTAATACTATATGTAGATGACATATTGTTGATTGGGAATGATGTAGACCTTCTTAATAGTGTCAAAGATTATTTGAATAATAGTTTTTCAATGAAAGATCTTGGCGAAGCAGCTTACATATTAGGCATAAAGATTTATAGAGATAGATCAAGACGTCTAATATCATTGTCACAAAGTACATATTTGTACAAAGTTCTAAAGAGGTTTGGAATGGAAGATAGCAAGAAAGGGTTCTTGCCCATGTTGCCCAATACGACCTTGAGTAAAACTCAAAGTCCTACAACAGTAGAAGATAGAGAAAGGATGAGTAAGACTCCCTATGCCTCAGCCATAGGATCTCTAATGTATGCCATGCTATGTACTAGACCCGACATTGCATATGCTGTTAGTTTGACTAGCAGATATCAAAGTGATCCAGGAGTGGATCATTGGACAACGGTCAAAAACATCCTTAAGTACTTGAGAAGAACTAAGGGTATGGTTCTTTCTTATGGAGGTGATGAACATCTCCTTATTAATGGTTACACCGATGCTAGTTGGAACACCGATCTGGATACATATTTACTTTGAATGGTGCAGCAGTTAGCTGGAGGAGTGCAAAGCAAAGCGTTGTGGCGAGATCTTGAACTGAATCGGAATACATAGTTGCTTCGGAGACTTCACAAGAGGAAATATGGATGAAGGAGTTCATTACAAAGCTCGGTGTGGTTCCAAGTGCGCTGGACCCAATGTCTATCTATTGTGATAACATGGGCGCCATAGCCAATGCGGAAGAACCAAGGTCACACTAGAAGCTGAAGCACATCAAGCTACATTTTCACGCTATTCGAGAGCATGTCCAAGAAGGTGACATAAATATTTGAAAAGTACACACAGATCTGAATGTGGCATATCTTTTTGTAGGAAATGTATATATTTTTAGGTGCTGATAAGTATGAAACCAGGTTGGGTGTACTTACGCAAAATAAAATGAGGCGTTGTACTAAGGTTCCACCCTAGCCTCCGCCATCTGCCTCGTGCTTGCCGTTTACGACCGGGAATCGACTGGTGCCCGCCTCCTCTACTTTCCGCTCTAGCGGCAGGAGGGGGTGGGGACCTCGGACATGCGCTCAGCATTGTAGAAGGGTTCTTAAAGTTAGAGTTTGGTCAACCGACAATGACGTTATGGTGGCTATGGAGGTTTTGTGGGGAACAAGAATATGATACACATGTTGGAGATATGCCCTAGAGGCAATAATAAAAGTGTTTATTATTATATCTTTGTGTTTATGATAAATGTTTACATTCATGCTATAATAGTATTAACAGGAAACATTAATACTTGTGTGATTTGTAAACTAAATTAGAGTCCTTGGTAAAGACTCTTTGTAAAACTAGCTTGTTGGTTAATAAGATAATCGTGGTTTCCCGATCATGAACATTGAGATGTTATTAACAACAAGATCATATCATTAGGAGAATGGTATGATGGACATACTCCTATAGATAAGCATAGCATAAAGATCAAGTCATTTCAATAGTTCGTTTGCTATAAGCTTTATGATACATAGTAACCTAATTTCTTCGACCATGAGATCATGCTAATCACCGTCACTAGAAGGATACTTTGATGATATAAAACACCACACCATAACTGGGTGGCTATAAAGCTGGCATTGAGTGTTCGGAAAGTATATGTTGAGGCACATGGATCAAGAGTGGGATTTGTCCATCCATATGACGGATGGATATACTCTGGGCCCTCTCGGTGGAATGTCATCCAATTAGCTTGCAAACATGTGACTGGCTCACAAGGGATCACATATGACGGGAACGAGAGAAGAGTACTTATCGGTAACAAGGTTGAACTAGGTATGCAAAGATACCGACGATCAAACCTCGGATAAGTAAACTATCGCGAGACAAAGGGAAATTGGTATCGTATGTAAGTGGTTCATTCGATCGCAAAGTAATCGTAGAAATATGTGGGATCCATATGAATTTCCAGATTCATCTATTCGTTATTGATCGGAGAAGTGTCTCGGTCATGTTCGCATAATTCACGAACCGTAGAAAGACACACTTAAGGGTTCGATGTTGTTTAGTAGATATGGAATGTAAGTAGGGAGACCGAATGTTGTTCGTAGTCTCGGATAGGATCCGGGATATCACGAGGAGATCCGGAATGGTCCAGAGAATAATATTCATATAAGGAAAGTCCAACTCTGGAGTTCGGGAATGATTTCGATGTTTTCATTGGAGAGGTTCTAGAAGGGTCTAGAAGGTTCACCGGACCGAAAGGGGAATGGTTCATTGATGTGTCATGGTTAAGTGGAATGATTGGATCATGTCCTAGGTCACTTGGTTGGGCATTTGCAAGAGAGAAATAAAGCTCTAAATTGAAAGTCAAAAGGGAAGTTTGAAAAGTCAAACTGGAACAATGGTTTCCTAGTGGAAGAAGGAAAGAGTCCTTCTTTCTCTCCAACTTGGGTTTGAGGAATGATTCAAACTCTCCTCTCCCAAGCTTCCCTCCCTCTCATAAATAGAGGGGAGGGGCTACCCCAAAGCAATACAACCAGCCCTCCCCACCTCCAAGCCACGCCGTCCTGCCCTAGCGCCGCCGCCGGCTCGTCGCCGTCGCCCTAGCTGCCATCGACACCTCCTCCTCGTTTTCGTCCTTCTAAACCTAGATCTCCAGAAACCCTAGATCCACCATAACCCGCACTGTCTTAGGCAAAGCCCTGCGGGATCTTCCATCTACTTTCGACACCACGCTGTCGTGCTGCCGGAATCGTGAGGGGAGAACTACAACCTCCGCTGCCTTCTAGTAAAAGGGAGAGGAAGGTCTTCATCGAGTACTGAACGTGTGACCGACTGCGGAAGACCTGCCGGAACGCACCGCCGGAAGGATCGTGTACGCGATCTTGAGATCGACAAGTGTACGACTACATCATCCACGAGAATCTGCTCTCGTTAACCGCTTTGGAATCTTCGAGGGTGAGTACTCTAATCGACTCGTTGCTACAATCTAGTAGATAGATCTTGGCTTGTTTGTGTGCATGCGGTAGAAATTTTTTGTTTTCCATGCTACGAACCCCTACAACACCCACATCCTCTTCCACCTCGTCGGCGGCGATCTCGCTTGTGGCGTTGAGGAGGGTGGTGATTCGTCTGGTCACTGCTTTCATGGAGCGGTGGATTTCATCGATTATATGTGTCACATCCCAAGATTTTCCAAACGTTGTAATGTGAAAAATAAATAAATAAACAAAATAAAATTTTGTTGAAATTTAGGGTGAAAAGAAACTTTTGTTTCTAAATGGAAACTTAAAAATCCCATCTTGAACAAACTTTAATTAAAGTTTGAATGCAACCAAATCCAAATCAAGAGAAATGCATTCCTCAATGAATGTATCTTGAAATTTAAACACTTGGAAAATAAATCCAAACTCTAAACCCTAATGGAATAAAAATCATTTCCAAGTTATCTCCAAACCTATGGATTTGATCCATATAAAAATTTGTCAACAAACATTTACAAAAGATCAAGAAAGACAAATAGAAATATTATAAGACCATATAATTTGGTTTCACTTAATTTGGAGCCAGGGATAAAATCTTATGAATTTAATAAGATAAGGAAATTGAATTTCCAAAGCTAATAAAGCACTTATCTAAAATCCATACAAAATGGTGAACAAATGATCCTAAAGGGGATTCAAAAGGATAAACAAATATCAAATAAGATTTTACAAATTGGAATCACCAAGTTTGGATCTATAAATAAAAAAGATATGGATTTTATAAGATAAGGAAAGAATTATTAGATAAAGAATATTTAAATACCAAATTAAATCTTGTCCGAATCCATTAAGCAAATGGAATGAATATAATCCAAATCCAAATGAAATAAAAGGATGAAGAATTTCCAAGTAAAATAAAATGGCATTAACCATTCTACCCCTATTTTAATAAAGACAAATCTCTAATAAGAATGATCATTTAAATCATGAGAAAATGATATTTGGAATTTACCCAAGTGGTAGAATTTTTTTTAATTTACTTAAATAAGATCAAAGAAATTTTAAAATAAAATTTATGGAATTGAATATATATTTAATTTCATTGGAATAAAAACAAGTACCCAATTTAAAATGATTAATAAATCATACTAAAATTATTCCAATTAATTCTAGGTGAATATTTTGACACCCTATTAAGTAGATAAAACTTATTGAAAGGTTTTGGAAGGATTTAGAATTCAAATGGAAATTAAAAATATTATTAAATCTTAAAGGAATTAATACAAGGACCTACTTTAAATAATTAAAAAGGCACTTAAGGAATAAAAGTTTTATTCTAAATTTGACATCAGAATGTGGTAATAAACAGTGTTTGATTATTCACAAAAATTGGCAAAATTTTGAATTCAAATGAGTTTTTGAATTAATTAAAGAAAACCAAAACATAAATTAGAAATAGAAAAAGAAAAAGGTTTCAGTATTAAAAAAATGGAACCAGCCAGCGAGCCCACTAGGCCCAGTCCGGCCCACCTCTCCCTCTCACCCAAGCGAAACGTTTTCTCACCGCAGAACTCCCCCACTCTGCCACTGACCGCCAGGACCCACCTTCCCCTCTCTCTCACTCCCTGTCAAACGGGCCCTGCGACCACGTCATCATCTTCCTCCCCGCTATGAACTCGCCTGGCAGTTTCTGCATTGATTGCTCGATTGAATTCGCGTAAATGGCCCAATAAATTCCCCCTGCGACCACGCCTTCTTAACCGCCTCTCCCTCCTCTCCATTTTCCCCCAGACGCCACACCTTGAGAGCCCCCAGGCTGCACGAATCCTTGCCCGAACCCTCACTGTCTCCGGCAAGCTCCAGTAGAAATTCCGGTGAGCCCAGCTACTCCTCTATCCCCTGGAGCACACGAGCACCTTCCTCAGCCTCTGGCGCACCTCACTGTACCTTCCGTTCATCTGTGCGAGCACCCCAGCGTCGGCAACAACAACGACCAGCAGCGCCACCGTCTGCCTTTTCTCCGACGACGCCTCCAGGTAGTCTCTGACCGCGCCGTCCCTTCTCTGTGATGCTCCCGCACTCCCTAATCTTCTACGCATCTAACGCTACCGTTATTTTGCCTTCTCGTGCGCTGTAGCCTCGCCCCTGTCGATGTCTGACCGCACCCGACGCCAGGAGCATCTCCGGCGAGGAATTTCAACGACACCCGTGCGCCCCTGCTACCCGAAGACCACCTTGAGCTTCGCCATACCCCTGCGATCACTGTGAGACACTCCTCTTCCTCCCTTGCTTCCTGTAATCACCGCGACGCCGTAGGCAGAGCCAGCGCCGCCACCTGCCGCCGCCAGCGCCGCCCATCTCTGGCAGACACGTTGTGCGCCGTGCGATTACTGTCCAGTGGCCACGATAGAATTTTTAACCGAAGGGGTACGCTTGCTTCTGAGCCGTGCGATCCCACTTAAATCCAACGACTCGCTTATGTCGATCCGAGCGAAGCTGTACCGATCAATCGCAGCGTGACGCGTGGCCAGTGTGTTGATTTAAAAACAGAATTTGATCTATTGAATCAGTAAACTTGAAAAATTCATAACTTTCAAACCACACGTCCAAATTTTGCAAATTTTATATCAATGGAATCAACAAGACAATTACTTTTTTACCATGCACTTTGTTTAGTAAAATTCTTCTGTTAAATTGTTTGTTTTTGCAGAAACTTGTGTATGCATGTTTAGAATATAAAAAATTTTCTAAAATGATTTTTGAGATAAAACCTTTGGCAAATGGTTTTTTTGAACCTACTGACCATAGGAATCAATTTGTCGTTTCAAAAACATATTTGGTGAAGCAAAAGAATAAACTTGTGATTTAAACCATTTCTAGTCAAATAAAAATAATGTTTATTTATTAAAAATGCTTTTGGGAGAAAATCTTTGGGAAATGTTTTGGAATAAACTCTCTGACCCCAAGAACCAAGTTTGATGATTTAAAAATATATTTGGTAAACCCTATAAAAATTTCTACTTTGATAAAGGCATTTTCAACCACATGAAAGAATGATTTGGTTTAAAAAATGGTTTATAGGTAAAGTCTTTTGCAAATAGTTTTGCCACTTTATAAAATGACCAATAAGTGTTTTAGAATGTTTATAACCTATTATAAACCACTTTTGTAAATAAAACAAAGTTTGGCATGCTTGCATGCATTGTTTTGTTTCTATTGTTTTATGTGATGTTTTGCTTGAATGGTAGATTGAAATATTGCTTGCTTGATTGAATTGTAGTGATTTGAAGAGTGTGAATATTACAAGATCAAGGAGTGAACTTATATTTCTACCAAAAAGGCAAGTGATGCTTTATACTTTTGTCCCATTATTTTCACTATGCATTAGTGATATTTCTAAGTAGGACTTGCATGGAATTTTGCTAAGTGTAAACTATGCCATGGGAAATCCTAGTAGATGAAACCTTAGTAGAATTTCCTAAGATAATATTCCTACTACTATCATGCTTAGCTTAGCTAGTAGAAAACAAGGGTGGATATATATTCATACTATGGAATATTTCTAAGTCTGAGGACGTATGTTTTGTTTAATAAAACAACTAAGTGAATGAATCACCTGGGTGGAATGGAAGTAATGGTTTGTGTTGAGTGGTTCACAAGACCCATTTCTATGGTTTACCTTTGTGTATCTCACTTGTGGATGGCCACCCAGGAACAAAGAGATTTGAGATGTCAAATGTTGAGAAGCTTCAAGTGCAGCCACTTGGCATTATGGGCTCTGCCTGGATCATATAAGTTGCAATAACTTAGCCAAATGGACAGTTGGTGGTAGGGGAATGATAGGTTGGAACGCGTCCATTCTGGTCTAAGGGAAGGCTTCTGAAAGATCTTGTCTTGGTGAAACCAAGTCTTGTGGGGAAAGTGCACCACCTCTGCAGAGTGTAAAATCTAAGTACTTAGCCATGTCCCTGGTAAAGGACAATTTGAGCATCAAGACATGTAAGCTATCAAGAATCTCCTCATCCCAATTTCTAAGTAAAAATTTGTGGTTTAACAAGGGTTGAAGGATCACCAATTTCTATTGGGAGATGCCTTGGGAAAGATTTTGTCAAGCAAAAACTTAGAGTTTTCAAATGATAAGGAAAAATCTATTTTGAGCAAAGCAAGCCTAAGCTCCACTTAGCCAAATGCATATAGATGATAGTTGCCACTATACTACCATAGTATCACTTGCCAATACAATTCAAATATATTGACCCTTGTGGCTGTAACTTATTATGTTGCAGGTTTGTTTGATGTTAGAGAAGTTTATTGATTTAGGATTACAAGTCTACAACCAACATGTCTGCCTGTGGCACTTTGAAGATGAAGGACCCCATGCTATTGCTATATTCTGCTGCATTGTAATGAGATAGCCAAATGAGCTATGTAAGATGTAATAAATTATTTTATTCCTGGTTATAAAGTTGTATTATGACCTTTGTTTCTTGGTATTACATCTTAACTGTGGATGCTAGCTATTGAT
The DNA here is from genome assembly GCA_030063025.1 of Avena longiglumis. Classification (NCBI taxonomy): domain Eukaryota; kingdom Viridiplantae; phylum Streptophyta; class Magnoliopsida; order Poales; family Poaceae; genus Avena; species Avena longiglumis. The sequence continues at coordinate 504,940,789 of CP125977.1, forward strand.
CCAGGGACTAGCATTGCAATCACAGGGATCCTTTTCCTTTATAAAGGAGGGATCTTACAATATGTGTGTTATAGGTTTGGTGTTAGAAGCTTCGGATCAAGTCAAGTGTTCAAGGACGACAACTCGATCTATAGGGTGCTGGTCCTTAGGGGCACATGCATGCGGATTTTTCGATTGTCATCAACAACATCAGACCGGCTTCGACAAGGGAGCGGTGACAAAGGTGCGTCGAAGGCTCGCTCTAGCGATGGCAGTACTTATTAGGTGGTCCAATGACCTTGATATGATTTTTAGTATGTTTAGGGTTCTTTATACTTCTTTTGAACTCATGAAATAGATCCAATTTTTTATAAAAAACAGGTTATCAGATCTTAATTAATTATTAACATACAAATCTAAAGAGAAAACAATTAATGGATCCCATATTTTAAGGACGTAGGGACCGTTCATGCAATTAATGTTCGGTAAAGAACCGAAGGAAGTACTCCCTCCGTTAGGGATTATAAGGCCCGAGAGCTTTTTAAAATGTTAGATATTATAAGTCCCCTCCCATTTATTAGTCTCTCTCCTCCAATGCATGCTCTTCTTTTTCTCTATCTTCTCTCATGCATGTGTAACTATTGGTGCATGTAGTAATTAAAAGGGTGAGTTATTGATTCTCTTAATCCTATCAAAATGGTCCATAGGCCTTATAATCCCTAACAGAGGGAGTACTACCCAAAATCCAAGCATTCCTAGACCCCAAAGTCAGCATTTACCGCGTCATCAATGTGAGCACGCATAGACTCGCCGACCAAACTTGGACATCGGCCACCGTGAACTGGTCCGCTAGGCATTCGGGGATGGGAAGATACGGAATCAAGTTACAGATACGAAACATACGGCAGGTTAATTTTTATATAATACAATATTTTTTGTGCAAAAAACTTAGTCTATCTCAGTCCATTATTGTTTTAGTTCAAAGGTTTAGAACCTACCGGTTCATGGGTGCACGGGTACACTAGATATGTTTCCTTTGGCGACTAGCGGGTATGATCGGTTGAGGCAGACTACGAATCAAGGCGATGGGGATAGCGACATTTTTCCCCGACCAGACAGACTACAAGCATTTACTTTCAGTTCAATTTCGTATGATAGACTCCATGGGAGCATGAAAACAATGCAATTATGAGAATCACTCTAACTTCATAGGAGAGTAACTTCCCTCTCCAACCAGCTATCCTTTTGAGGATTTTGTCAATAAGAGGTTGGATATCCTCCCTCCTAAGCTTTTCATAATGCAAAGGAATACCTAAATATTTAATAGGGAAATGGCCAACAGCACACCCCAAAATATTACAATACAGAGCAATATCAGATTCCTCCAGCCCTATTGAAATGAATTCACTTTTGGAGTAATTAATCTTCATCCCAGAGACTTGCTCAAAACAAGTTAGCACCCATTTTAAGTTGGTAGCAGGCTGTTATTAGAGAAAAGGATGGTGTCATCGGCATACTGCAAGCAAATAACCCCCCAGGGTGTAAGTCAGAGCAGAGGCCTTTGATCAAGTTAGCACTATAAGCTTTAATAAGCATCCTGGTAAGTACATCCACCCCCAGATTAAATAAAAGGGGGGAAATGGGGTCTCCTTGTCTAAGTCCTTTGCCAGTGACAAAGAAATCACCAATGGAATCATTAAGCGTCACCCCAATAGACCCTCCATGAGTAATGGCTTTAATCCAAGAAATAATAGTAGGACTAAAGCCTCTTTTGGCCAAGAGGTCAAGGAGGAAGTCCAAATCAACCTTATCAAAGGATTTTTCATAGTCTAATTTAATCACAAGCCCTTGGTTCTTATCATGAGAGATAGAATGGATAACTTCATGTGCAGTAACAACACTTTCTAAGATAAATCTACCCTTGATAAAGGTAGACTGATTGCAGGAAGTTATAGAGTTCATTAGTAAAGCTAAGCGGTTAGTCAAAAGTTCAGTAAAAATCTTGAAGACACAATTAAGTAAGCTAATAGGTCTAAATTTTTTCATACTGCTAGCTTCAGGATCTTTGGGAATAAGAGTCAGAATAGCAAAATCCAGCCTATAAATGTCTAATTTGCCTTGATGAAAGTCAGTAAACATGGCCATAAGGTCAGGTTTAATAGTCTCCCAAAATTGCTGATAGAAAATAAAAGGAAGGCCATCAGGACCTGGAGCCCCATCAGAGTAAGATCCAAACACAGCTTGTTTGACCTCCTCCTCAGTGAAAGGAGCTTCCAGTGCCTGGTGTTGTGAATCAGAAATTCTTTCATTGGGGGAGAAGAAATCCTTAGAAAGAGAGTAGCCAGAATGCTCCTCCTTTTTGAAGAGATCCTTATAAAAGGAGGTAGCAATTTGCATCATAGCATTCTCATCTTGAACAGGCCCATCAGGTCCATCTAGAGAATGTACAAGCATTTTCCTTCTCCTCTGGTTAGAAACAACATGAAAATAGGCAGTATTTCTATCCCCCTCTTTAATATCCCTATCTCTAGATCTTTGTTTTGCTTTGATTTCCTCTTTTAACCAAAGCAAATTCATTTTAGAATATATTTGCTTAAGTCTTTCCTGTTCTTCAGTAGAGAGCTCTGAAGACTCAGCCTTAATGTCAAGCAAATCATATTCCTCCATGAGGTCTTTCTTAAGGTTTCTAAGTTCAGATTCAATATTCTTGCTCCAACCTTTAGACCAAGACCTAAATCTCCTAACCTTCATTTTCCATATATCAACTGCATTTTTGCCCCTAATGGTCAAGGACCAGTTGGCAATGGCAAGAGTTTTAAAATCACTTCTCATGAGCCACCACTTTTCAAATTTATAAGTGGTAGTTTTGGGCTTGACATCACACCCATACTCCCACATAATAGGGGTGTGGTCACTACCCAACCTAGGCAAGGCCCTAGTGGCAGCAAGGGGAAACATTTGATCTATCTCAACACTGCAGAAAACTTTGTCAATGTTAGACATAATCAGGTTTTCTATATTATTTCCCCAAGTAAATTTCCTATTACTGAGCTTAACTTCAAGCAGGATCCAAATATCAACCCATGCATTGAACTTATCACTCCACTTATGATCAATATTACCATTACTCTTGTCACACTGAAATCTAACCAAATTAAAGTCCCCACCAATGATTGTGTGACCAGAGTAATCGACAAAAAGACTATGCAATTCATAGATAAAATCTTCCTTCTTGTCTTCATAGGAAGAACCATAGACAGTAACAATCCCGATTATAGTGTCTTTGGCCTTCATCCTGACAACTACAGAGACAGAAAAACTAAGAACTTGCCAACTAATTACTTCAAAGAAATCCAAATCTACTCCTACCACAATGCCTCCAGCAGAACCAACAGCAGGAAGATCTTTCCAATCAAACATCCTATTTCCTACTAGAGAATTCAAATAATTGCAGGAAATGGTTTCTTTCTTAGTTTCTTGGAAACCAACATAATGAGAATGCTTAGACCTCATCAACTCCAAGATGGCTAACTGTCTTTGGAATGACTTTGAGGGTCATAGGAAACTCCATTTAGCTAGTTGGAAACTAGTTTGTAGGAAAAAGGAGTTTGGAGGCCTAGGGATCCCTGACTTAGCAAATGTCAATTTGGCTCTCCTTGGGTCTTGGATAAAAAGATATACCAAGGATGAGGGTAAGATCTGGAGGTCTATAGTTGACTCCAAATATGATACTTGCAACCCCAACATTTTTTGTAGTAGGCAGGCTGGGGTGTTTCAATTATAGAAAGGGGTCCTTTGGGCCATTAATAGTGTTAAATTTGGTTACAGATGGCAAATTGGGGATGGGTCTCAAGTCAGGTTCTGGGAAGACACCTGGTTTGGAACTTCCCCTTTGTCTGTGCATTTTTTTGAAATTTATGTTAATTGTAATGAGCACAACAAAACTGTTCAGCAAATTTGGGATAGCTCTTCCCTTAGGCTTACTTTTAGGAGAAATTTTAATAGTAATCTACTAAATGAGTGGTTTGAACTGGAGGCATTGCTTCTGGTATTTCCTTTAACTCCAATACTGATGCTTTTATTTGGCAGTATGAGAACAAAGGAGTTTACTCCACTACATCCCTTTATGCTATCATCAATTTTAGGGGTGTTATTCCCATTTATATACCTGCTATTTGGAAGCTTCATGTCCCACCTAGGGTCCACATTTTCCTTTGGCTGTTAGCTCATAACAAGTTAATGACTAGGGACAACCTTAAAAAAAGACATCCGAATAAACCTGAGGATTGTGCTTTCTGTTTTGAGGATGAGTCTATTGACCATCTCTTCTTGCAGTGCTTGGTTGCAAAATAGGTTTGGAACATCATCTCCCAATTCTTTGGCTTTGCTATTGGAAATGATTACCTGTCTGTAGATAAGAACTGGATCTTGAACAAATAACATGCTGTTTTAAATTCAGTGTGTTCAGCTGTTCTTTGGTGTCTCTGGAAATTCAGGAATGATCTAATCTTTAATGGTCTTCCTTGGATTAACTTACATCAGGTCCTGGGGAAGATCTTGACCTCAGTAAGGCACTGGAGGTTGATATTCAAGGAGGAGATGTTGGAAAAGGTGGAGGAGTTCTGTACTCACCTCTCCAAGATTCTGGCCTCGCCGTTCGCTCTGATGAGTGGCTGAGCAGGGGTGCTGAAGCTGAAGGGGAGGATCCTTCTGAACCTTCGTCGCCGGCGAGCAAAAGAGTTGTGCGGCTTGGGACCTGGGCTACACCGACCTCTACACTGGCTACAACAGTGTTTCCCTCTCCCCCTCTGTAGCTTCTCTCTGTTGCTGGGATGTCTCTGTGTGACTCCCTGCTTTACTATCTGTCTTTAGTTTCTAGTTTGTTTTTGGACCTTATTTCTGTAAGGTGTATTCTGTGCTGAACCTGAGTTTCACTCCAGGTTTCGTTGATTTATCAATGGAACCGGGGACGGGGTCCCGGTTGATCTAAAAAACAATGCAATTATTTACCTTCCGTTCTTGAGTTCGAAGTCTCGGTATTCCTAGCTGAGTTGAGAATTAACGATTTTAGTTTGGTACTAGTAGTTTGAGTCCACAATTTGGTAGCATCGAGAACAGTTCAGGTTTTCCTTATGTTAGAGAAGCAAAGCTGGTTCCAGCAAAATAATATTCTCACCTCCATTCTTTAGTTTCGAAGTGGGCCTTGTGAACTAACAGCTGTCGTTAGGATTGAGCTAGCTGCCGTTAGGATTGAGCTAGGTAGCTCCTGATATCTCTCCCGTATACAGCTGTATAGTTATCTGTACTTATCTCTTGTAAGCCCTAACAACTTGTACTGATCCGATCCCTACGTGGGACTATAAATATACATGAGGCCGGTGCACTTTGCATCACGGCAAAACTACAGTTCTCACTTGGTATCGAGCGATCCCATCTCCACCTTCCGCCACCATGACCGGAGACACCAGCCACCGGTCAAGCAGCAACACCACCGTCACCATCCAATCCATCACCAGCCTCATCACGATCCGCTGACCCGTGACAACTTCCTCCTCTGGAAGACTCAAGCTGCACCTGCTGCGCCGCCCATCTCTATGGGTACGTCGACGCACCATCTCCGCCACCTCCCACTGTGAAGGAGGGCACGGCGCCGTGCCAAAGAGGTGGCCAACCCGGAGTTTCTCCGTGGTACCAGCAGGATCACCGGTGCTTATCGCTCTCCTCGGCTCCATGTCCGAGGATATCGTGGGGCAGCTCACCCGCGTCCTCACGTCGGCTGGCGTCTGGGAGGCGCTCCACGCCATGTTCGGCTCGCAGAACCGAGCCAGGGTGATGCAGCTGCGCTATCAGCTGTCCAACTTCAAGAAGAAGGACATGACCGCCTCCGAGTACTTCAATCGGATGAAGAGCTACGCCGACGCCATGGCTTCCGCCGGCAAGCCACTCAGCGACGAGGAGATCCTCGGCTACATCCTCGCCGGGCTCGGTCCGGAATACGAGCCTCTCGTCGCCTCCATCACCGCCCGCGACGAACCGGTGACACTTAACAATTTTTATGCTTATTTCCTTAGTGCCGAGCTTCGTCTTGAGCAGCAGGCTTCATCGGGCGAAATCCATCCTTCTGGCAACGCTGCTGAGGCTCGCCATGGCAATGGTGGGCATGGTGGTCACCGTGGCGGTGGCGGCCGTCACAATGGAGGAGGTGATCGCGGTGGCCGCGGTGGTTTTGGCCGCGGCGGTGGAGGCCGAGGCCACCACCACAACAACAACAATGGTGGCCGCAACGGCGGTGGTGGTGGCGGCGGCCGCATCATCTGCCAGGTCTGCGGCAAGTACGGCCACGACGCTCTCCGCTGCCGCAACCGCTTCAACCACGCCTTCCAGCCCGAGGAGCCGCGTCAGCGCAACGCCAATGCTGCCAACTCCAACAACTCTGGCGATGGCAACTGGTACTTCGACTCCGGGGCGACAGATCACCTGACGGCCGACCTCGACCGCCTCAGCTTCCAGGAGCGCTACCAGGGCAAGAACTCCGTGCAGGTCGCCAATGGCGCAGGTCTGTCCATTACCCATATTGGTCACTCCCAAATTACTGGCTCATCCCGACCTCTTCTTCTTAAAAATATCCTGCGAGTTCCTGCCATGTCTAAGAATCTTCTTTCCATGCACAAGCTTCTTCTTCATAATCATGCATATGCTGAAGTTTATCCCTATCATTTTTATGTTAAGGACCAAGCAACGAGGGCCCTTCTTCTTCGGGGTAGATGCCAGGGTGGTCTGTACCCGGTGCCAAGCAACCTCGTTACATTGTCGTCTTCATCAAGTCGCCACTGCCTTACCAGCTCCACACTCTCCACCGACCATTGGCATCGAAGGCTAGGGCATCCGTCGCTTAGAGTTCTTGAGTCCGTCCTTAGGAAAAATAAAGTTGCTTGTGCACTGCCGTCTACATCTTTAGTTTGTGATTCGTGTCAGCGTGCCAAGGTGCACCAATTACCCTATTCCCGTTCCTCGCATTGTACCAATTCTCCCCTGGAGCTCGTGCATTCGGATGTATGGGGGCCAGCTATCTCTTCTGTGGGAGGTTTTCGGTATTATGTAAGCTTTGTGGATGATTTTAGTCGTTATACCTGGATTTATCTTATTAAGCGCAAGTCAGATGTTGAGAAATCTTTTTATCACTTTCAAACCCATGTGGAAAAATTGCTTCAAACTAAAATTCGCATGGTGCAATCTGATGGTGGCGGCGAGTACACTCGCCTCTCCAAATATTTTGATCGCACCGGTATTCAACATCGTGTTACTTGCCCACACACGTCTCAACAGAACGGCATTGCCGAGAGGAAACATCGCCACATTGTCGAGACATGCATCGCCCTTCTCGCTCATTCCTCTCTTCCCGTTCGTTTTTGGGACGAGGCTTTCCTCACAGCCGTATACTTGATCAACTGCATGCCTGCCCAAAACCTGCAAAACACATCTCCCCTCACATGCCTTCGAGGTGAACACCCTGATTACTCCTTTCTCCGCGCTTTTGGCTGCGCGTGCTGGCCTAATTTGCGCCCATACAATAATAGGAAGCTCGCTTTTCGCTCTCGTCTTTGTGTCTTCCTCGGCTACAGCCAACAACATAAAGGGTATAAGTGTTTAGATCGTACTTCTGGCCGGATTTTCATCTCTCGTGATGTTGTGTTCGACGAGAATTTCTTCCCCTATGCCACCCCTAGCCCTGCTTCCAACTCACCGCCTCCTACACCCGTCCACGTTTCCACTATTTTTTCCTCCTCTGAGCCGGTGATCCAGGATGACCGTATGCGTAATTATGACCTAACCCTTATGGCTACTGACACTCCTGCCACGAGCAGCTCTTCTGATGCAGGTTTTCATGGTGGCGATTCATCAGGCAGTGGAGCCAGCTCTCCTCGCACGCCCGCTCCTGATTCTGCTTCTCCGGCAGACAGTTCTGCCGCGGCAGACCTTTTGACTGATGGCAGCTCTCGGCAGCCTGGCGCGGGCTCCTGGCAGCCTGTCGTGGCCTCATCGACTGCCGCGGATTCTTCGGCTGCTGCCTCTCTTGAGCATTCGGCCGCTTCGCCGTCTGCCTCGCCACCACCTGCTGCCCCGGCACCGCGTCATCACATGCAGACGCGCACTCGCGACGCCACCGTCAAGCCTCTCCGTCCCACGGACGGGACCATCCGCTACGACCCCAGGCGTCGTGCGTTTGCAGCTGAACCGGCCTCCTACCATCGTGCTCTTTCAGATGCTCCGTGGCGTCACGCTATGGAAGAAGAACATTCTGCCTTGCTCCGTAATCACACATGGACTCTTGTGCCACCTCCCCCTGGTCGCAATATTATTGGCTCTCGCTGGGTGTTCAAAGTGAAGCACAAGGCTGACGGTTCTGTCGACAAATACAAGGCACGACTCGTGGCTCAGGGGTTTACTCAGCGCTATGGCATCGACTACCTTGACACCTTTAGCCCCGTTGTGAAACCTGCTACAGTTCGTCTTGTTCTTGCTCTCGCCGTGTCTCGCAATTGGTCGGTTCGTCAACTGGATATTAGCAATGCGTTTCTGCATGGTACTTTGGAAGAGACAGCCTACATGCGTCAACCTCCAGGCTTCGAAGATTCGGTTCATCCTAACTATGTCTGCAAACTGCAAAAGTCCATCTATGGCCTCAAACAGTCTCCTCGCGCCTGGTACTCTCGGTTGAGTGATATGCTGCAGCAGCTTGGTTTTCTTGCCGCCAAGACAGACACTTCCTTGTTTGTGTTTCATCAGGATGGCATCACCATATATATGCTCGTATACGTCGATGACATTGTCGTCGTTAGTTCTTGTCCTACCGCCGCTGCCTCTCTTATTCATCGGCTTGGTCAGACGTTTCCTGTTAAAGATTTGGGGCCGCTTCACTATTTTCTCGGTGTTGAAGTTGCACGCGATTCAGGGGGAATGTCTCTGTCACAAGGCAGGTATGCCATGGACCTGCTTCATCGCTTCAACATGGACAAGTCCAAAGCTGTGTCTACTCCCATGTCCGTTCAAGACAAGCTTGCTGCAGATCAGGGGACTCTCTTGACAGATGATGATGCTTTTCAGTATCGCAGTGTGGTCGGTGGCCTTCAGTACTTGACACTTACAAGGCCCGACATCTCGTTCGCTATCAACAAGGTTTGTCAGTACCTTGCTAAACCTACCACAGTTCATTGGGAAGCTGTGAAGCGGATACTGCGGTATGTCAAGGGAACCGTTCATACAGGACTTCAGATTTGACGGTCATCTTCGTCGTTGTTGAGTGTTTTCACCGACGCAGATTGGGCAGGCAGCGCTTATGATCGGCGTTCTACAGGTGGCTTCGCATTGTTCTTCGGACCCACCTTGATCTCTTGGAGTGCTCGCAAGCAACCCACGGTCTCCCGATCGTCAACTGAAGCTGAGTATAAAGCTCTAGCGAATGGGACAGCTGAGGCAATGTGGATACAGTCACTTCTTCGAGAGTTGCATGTTCCTCAACCTCGGCCACCGGTTTTGTGGTGTGACAATCTCGGCGCCACGTATTTGACGGCCAATCCAGTGTTCCATGCACGGACGAAACACATCGAGGTCGACTTCCATTTCGTCCGCGAAAAGGTGGCTCAAGGTGCTCTTGATGTGCGATTTGTTTCATCTGCGGATCAAGTAGCTGATGCCTTCACAAAGCCATGCACGAAGCAAATGCTGGAGCGTCTGTTTTCCAATCTTAACTTAGTACAAGTACAACGTTGAGATTGAGGGGGAATGTGAACTAACAGCTGTCGTTAGGATTGAGCTAGCTGCCGTTAGGATTGAGCTAGGTAGCTCCTGATATCTCTCCCGTATACAGCTGTATAGTTATCTGTACTTATCTCTTGTAAGCCCTAACAACTTGTACTGATCCGATCCCTACGTGGGACTATAAATATACATGAGGCCGGTGCACTTTGCATCACGGCAAAACTACAGTTCTCACTGGCCTATTATTAGTGAGTTCAAATGTCAGTTCTCGCTTCACATTTGATGAGGGATATCAAAGCTTGGGTTCATGACTTCGACACCGCCATTTGGGCGAACATCACCATTCACCATGGTCAAAAATTGGTAGTGATCGGTTGCCGGCAAGTCTGGTAGCGACGTAATACGGCATCATCTTGCTCAGACTCTTGGAAGCTTTGGAATGAGCTGAACGCTAGCTAGAGTCTTTTGTAATATATTCTGTTTTCCTTCCGCAATTTTGATGCTTATGAAAAGGAAAGCTGCCCTTGATGTATTGAATGGCAAGTGACCCGAGCGACTAGTGACCCGAGAAAACTGGCCTCGATGCACTGACCAGTCAGAACCTACAGTACTCCATGTAAGATCAAGACAGGTGGGCGAGCAACGTGAGCTTAAGAGCAACTCCAGCGGAGGCGCCACATGGTGGCGCGCTAAAACAGATTTCGAGCGCGCTGAAATTTCTTTGAGCGCGCGGCGACCACTTGTCCTTCACCGGAGGCGCTAAATTTTCGCACGCGACCGCGACCGAAAATCCCTCCCCTAGCGGAGGCGCTAAAATGCAGCGTTGGATGCCGGCGCAAACTATTTTTCACAACCAACAATGATCAGCAAAGATCAACCAAATCAGACACAACAAATAGCTCTAAAATCTCCACATCTCAACCTAGATAGCATAGTTCAAATTCATGACCTAGATCAAAAAGGATAATTGCACACAATCAAGTTCAACACAAATATGACTCAAACACACACAAACACATCATTTGTCAACATCGCCATAGTCTTCGACGGTGTCGTGGGCCTTTCATCCATGTTGGTAGTGTCCTTTGAAAAGAGCTCTTTCTCCTCTTCCACTAGGTGTTGGTGCTCCTCATTGGCCCACTTCTTCCCCTCCAATGCCAACTTCCTCTCCTCCATGGCCACCATCCTCTCCTCCAATGCCATCCTCCGCGCCTTGGCCTCGGCCTCGAAGATCCTATCCAACTTCTTATCCCCGTTTGCTTGTTGCCTTGCGGCCACCATTGCATCCATAGCTTTAGCTAGATCATCATCCCTGGCTTTTCTCTCCCTCATTTCTTTGGCTGCCTTTTTTCCAAGCAAGGGAGCTCTTGTGTTGGAAACCGAGTGTGGAGTAGAGCTTCTCTTTTTATTGTCATCACTTGATGCATCATCATCTATGATAGTGGCGACTTCGGCGGTTGCATTCATCCCTTTTGTGCGCACGTCTATTCCATCATGACTCTTCCTCTTATCCTTATCTTTGAGCTCGTCATAGCAATGGGCCAATACAAATGGCTTCCCTAGAATTTTCTTGCCCTTCTTGTTTTTCTTCCCCTCATCCTTGAACAAATTTTGAGCTATGGTCATCTATACATAATAAGAAGACAAGAATGGTTAATACATACAACAACAAGATGCATAACCACATGGATTGAGTCAATCAACTTACCCTATCCACATCACTCGTCCCACTTGGATTGATTGCATCAACCCCCGCCAAAGCGCCAACCCATTTTTGACAATCGGTGTTGATGATCCTCCACCGGGACCAAAGAGAACGATGGGTACGCTCATTGTCATGTTGTGTGCATCAAAGTACTCCTTCATTCTCGCCCAATATGTTTCTTTTGTTTGGTCTGTGCCGGTCTCTGGGTCTATGCCAACATGCAACCAAGTTGGGCAAAGCAACCTATCTTTATCCGTGGTGTAGTTGGCCGTCCTACCTCTCGGCGGTTCAACCAAACCGTCACCATCTTCATCCATTCCAAATTCCTCTTCTTCTTCTTCCAAATTGGAGTGTGAGAAAGAAGAGCCAACATTCATTTGTGTCATGAATGTTTCATTGTCAATTCACAAAAAAAAAATTAATGTTTCATTGTCAACACTACAATCCAATTGCACAAACACATCATTTTGTACATTCATCTACATTGGAGTGTGAGAAAGAGGCAATTTCGTACCTTGTTGTCATTTGGTCGAGTACGTTGCGCGCGCTGAAACGTGCCCTGACCGATGGCGCCGGCAGCGGCGCAGGCTGCTACCAAGCGCTGGCCATCGGAGAAGGAAGTCGCGTGCGAGCGTCCGGGCACTTGACAGCCGCCTTCTTCACTTGATTTTGGGCAGCCGCCTCCACGGGAGCGGTTGGGTGCTTGACCGCTCTAGGCCTTCCTTTCTTCGTTGGCGGTGGCGGAGGCGGCGCCTCGCCGGTCGCACCGTTCCGCCGCGGTGGCATGAAAGTACGCGAGCGAGGTTGTGCGAGCTCGTGGCGTCGCCGACGACGTTAGGGTTTGCCGCGGGCAGCGGAGGATGGGCGCCAACGGCGGCGGGAACCGAGTACGAAGGGGTCGGCGGAGTTGCGGAGAACTCGTCTATCACCGGAATGTCGCCGACGATTGCGCATGAGGTAAGGGCGGAATCGAGGGCACGGGCGGAGTTTTCCTCTAGCGGTTGGCTCTTCGTGCATGAGCGGGAGAGATAGCGAGCGCTCGACTCGGGGCGTCAATTTTGGGATGTTGGAGGGGTAAAATGACGCGCGATGAAAAAATTTAGAGCACGTCCGAATATAAATGACGCGCGATGAAAAAAATTTAGAGCACGTCCGAATATAGCGCCTCTGCTCGAGGGTACAAATGAGCCGCGCACGCTATATGGGCAGTTAATTTAGCGCATACGCCATATAGCACATCTGTTGGAGTTGTCTAAGCTTGAGCATAGAATGACACACGTGAACTGAAGAATAAATTGCTTTGCTTTTGTCCATGCATTTTTACTGTCTGTTCAGTGGCTGGATTTTTCTTCGGAAGAGAGAAGAAAATGTTACGTGTTACTAGTCTAAAGAAGTGTTCGATTTGTTGTTATCACTGTAAACTACACGACTATTAAGCTGAAACTATCAGGCCGTTAGCTTTTGCTGATTTGAAATAATACAGACATCTCTGCCAAAGGAAGACACTAGCTCTATAAAGTTTGATCTGAAGTTGTCCTAACTACTAGTGAAAATGTTTGTTGTGTAACTTCAATAGAAAATATAATGAAGCAAATTTGAACCTTGACTCTGCTTAAGCATTGTCCAACCATCAACAATATATAATGCATCATCATAGGTAGAAACTTAAAGCAGTTCACACATAACATTTCAGATCAATCCAAATAAACTATGGAGTCGGTACAAGACAATAGCGATGCTAGGAATCATTGATCAATCACTCGAGGATGACGATGCGGAAGCAAGGTTATTAGAGACCTTGGAAGAACTCGAGGAAGACGGTGTGCAATTGAGGTTGCCAGCCTCACTGGCGTCTTCTGCTTTCCTCCACCGCAGGGCTTCCATTGCTTGGCTAACTTTTTCTCGAAGATCATTTGCAGACTCTATCAAGCGAAGGACCTCAGTCTTTTCAAGCTCAAGCAACATCTCTGTTACCTTCTTAGGAAATTCAGGCTCAAGTTGTTCAACCAATGTGTATAACTTCTTGCCCAGAATCTGCTAATCAAAAGAATAAAAAAATTGATCAAACAAAAAATCCGCCCTTCTCTAATGCACATGGGTAATGAGCATGATAGGTGGATGTGTAATTGCTAAATTAGCACGTCTAACATAATTCACAAATATTTGCATTTTGCTAGAGGAAAAGTATAGTTAGATCGTCCTCACCTGATGTTGTTTCCCCTCATTAGCACAAGCTAGAATAGTGGTAAGGTTACTATCTGGAGTATATGTACCAGGCCCAGTAGAATAAGTTGGTGCCAAGCTCTGGGCCACAATGGGAGTCAAGAAATTTGGGAGGGCCATCACGGTGTTGGCAGGTCCTGTCCTACCATCTGCCAAGTATGTGATATCTTGATTGACATTTGGGTGAGCTCTCTGCATAGTAAAAGCACAATAAGTCAAATGAAGTCACTACTTAATGCAATAATCTCAACATGAACATGGATCCATGAAGTACACTTTGCACGGTCATGTGTGCTAAGGATTAAACAAAAACTAATAAAAGAACTATTTTATGAGATAAAATACCTGATGTTGCCGATTGTTTTCTTGACCTACTCTATGCCAAGAACCCACCCTCTGGCCATGGTGCATTGGCCTCATCATGTTGTATGACATCATTGCGTTAGGACCACCAATGCTGATCAATGGATACATATGTGGTTGTGTATAGTGATGGTACCCCAAACCTGAGACCTGTGGTGAGAACATGACAGGCGCTACCGGGCTGGAGTATAACTGATGAGGAGGAATATTCTGGGGTACTCCAGGCTTTACAAGCCCTATGTTTTGAAGACGAGCAAAGTGGGCCTGGGAAAAAAGTTTTCATCATTTAAAGTTTGCAGTGTTCTCTGTACAGAGTTCTTAGCACAAGGATGAGATATTGTAAACATTTTTTTACAGTAGCAGACTCGATGTACAGTGACAAAAGTATCAATTGAATAGTAGTTATAACCTGATTTTCTTTGTATGTTTCATATGACCATTATTTTATAAATCATCAATACAACTTCACAACAAAATAATTAGTCTTATTTGATCAAGTTAGGCATAGAGAACTAAACAAATATAAAATCTTTAGACGGTCAAAGACCCATATCAATGTTATAGTGGTTTTTTTTATATGCAAAATGTTATAGCAGTGTTGAGGACACATGATCCAGTAAATATAAATGACCAAGTCGTATAAAAAAATGTTTAGAATAGTTATGTAACACACCAAAAACCCGTTATGAAATAAAAATTAAGACTTACCACTAGTATTGCTCTTCTTTCCTCCTTCCGTTGAGCTACACAAACATACAATGGTTTTTTTCCAACCATGTGTCCATTCATTTTGTCAATCTACCACAATTTTTGAAGGTTATTTAATAATTAGAAATATGTAGTCCATATGACATCATATAAATAAATCGAAGTAATGAACATACTGCTTTGTGGACAGCTTCAGCTGTTTGAAATGACACAAATCCATAACCCATGCTCCTTCCTTGTGAGTCAACCATAACCTACAAAAGTGTCAACAACATAATTAGTGACACGTTGTTCTAAATAAAAATAGCTAGCATTAAATAAGAGATAATTACCTTACAAGATGCTATCTCACCAAAGTTTTCAAATAAGTTCCTCAGATGTACATCATTAATACTATCATCTAGATTCTTTATGTATAGATTGAGCCCTTCAAACTTTTTGAGTTTCTCGGTTCTCTCGCGCTCAAACTTGGCTTTGAGCTCAGCTTGTCTTTCTTCCTTTTTTTGAGCTCTTCCAACATACAAAATCGTACCCTTGACCATCTTCCCATTAATAATTCTAATGGCTTCTATAGCATATTCTGGTTTCCCATAGTTAACAAAACCAAAACATTTAGATTTTCCATCAGCATCCTTCATGACTATAGCACTAGTAATATCACCGAATGGTGCAAACTCTTGATGCAAGTCATCCTCGGTAAATTCTGTAGGCAAGTTTTTTATGTACACATTTGTAAATTTTTTCATAACACAGATGTGTTGCCTGTCTTGACGACGAATGAACGAACCAACAAAAAGTATCTTGCCATTGGACAACTTTCCGTTCAGGCCATTGATGGCATCCTTAGCAGATTTCTCATCTTCGAACTGAACAAACCCATATCCTTTTGAGTGGCCACTTAAATTAGTGGCCACTTTACAAGATAGAATAGTGCCAAAACCAGAAAATATGTCGTTCAAAGCCTTGTTGTCAATGTCTGAATCAAGATTTTTAATAAACACATTCGCCTTTCCATTATTTCGCAGCATTGGATCCCTGTTTGAGAACATAACTCTGATGGATTTTCCATTGACAAGGACAAAATTCAAAGTCTCCAATGCACGCTTGGCTGCAAGGAATGACATATGAGTTATAAAATTAACTGTAATTTCCAGCTCAAGAAAGCATAAGAAATAAAAATAAAACATCTACAATTATATTGAAGATTTAAAAATAAAAATAATGCTACAAGAAAAAATGCAGGGCAAAGAGGCAAGTTGTGTACATGTATATATAAGTAATCATGATACTATATCCGGGCAACATGGTCTATACCTAGTGACGAAACTGGCAAGTTGTGTACATGTATATATAAGCAATCATGATACTATATCCGGGCAACATGGTCTATACCTAGTGACGAAACTACATATTGTCACACTATCTACATACAGTTACATACAAGATCCAAAACCCTTGCCTTGGTTGATCAAAACAACTAAAAAGAACTTCTACAATTGATGACCACAACCTAGTATCTGAATTTAGTAACAACATGATTTCAACAACCAATCAGTTCTTGCACCAAACACCTCTTAAAATGTTATATCTCTGAGCATGCATCCTATATCAAATCGAACCATTTACAAAAGATCTACCACAAAAGGCCCTAAAACATTATAACACTAAACATTCTGAATTTTTTTATCAGATGTCCAACATGAACTATTTAGAAGTTGATCTAATAATTTTCTAGCATGGAAAATACATAAACAGTTCAAATTTGAATATCTTAACCACAAAATATCTGGTGTCACGAGGTGATTATGTAGTCTACCTAGTGCATACAGGGTAGCACACACTTCATTGATATCTTAACCATATTTTAACGCAAACCTTTTTCTCCTGTTCAAAATTTCCTAATTACCATGCACGATTTTATGAGGCCAGCCACTCATGGTAAATAACACTGTATCTTAGTTAATGTGACAAACAAAATAAATAATCCATTTTATACAAAAAAAATCAATTTCTCACTAATCAATTTGACTCCCAAATGTGATACATAAATAGTCAATACCAAAGATAGGTCATTCCATTTCTATGACAAAAATATATAAGTAGATGAACCAAACAATTCATTGTTTCAACCAAGTGCCTATCTTTTTTTGGGTGCTAAATCACACATCCGATTCCGAGTCGGATTCTGGCATCATTTACTTATCAACTTTTAGCCATCTCGGAGACCCGAATTGGATTCAGATTCTAGTACTCATGCTCACACCAAAGCAGCACGGATCTGCAACTAATGAGGAAACTACTAATCATGACACTCTCTATGCATGTACATTCCCATCACAAAACCCAAAACCTCGCATCAATTGATCACAACATGAAAATACAGAACGTCTGTAAGGGGTGACTACAACTTCTATCAGAATCCCAATATTTCTTACCCAGCCAGATCAAACACGAACCAGCCCCTAAAACATTATAGCATCTTCTTGAGGAGATCGAACCCAAACGAGGATGCAAACAGGTACAGATAAATATAAGACACGCACCGTCCTCCCGCGAGTGGAAGTTAACGTAGCCATAGCCGAGAGATCTGCCGGCGATGTCGCGGCAGACACGGAGAGACGCCACGGGCGCCACTTCGCTGAAGATCATGAATAGCTGCCCCTCGGAGACGCCCCTGTCGAGGTCACCCACGTACAGGGAGGCCCTCGAGCCAAGCGCCCGCGAAGCAGCAGGTGTCAGGAGCGGATGGCTCGCCATTGCCGCGGACGCTTGCAAACCCACATGTGTAGGAGCGGGCATCAGGTTAGGGGCTACAT
The DNA here is from genome assembly GCA_030063025.1 of Avena longiglumis. Classification (NCBI taxonomy): domain Eukaryota; kingdom Viridiplantae; phylum Streptophyta; class Magnoliopsida; order Poales; family Poaceae; genus Avena; species Avena longiglumis. The sequence continues at coordinate 504,958,342 of CP125977.1, forward strand.
GCGGGAGGCTTGCCATTGCCAATTCGAGGAGTCGGCGGTGACAAAAGCTTGATAGCTAGGTAAGGCTTTGTGAGTTGCAGTACTTCGGGCTGGAAAAGTTTGATCAGCGACGACGGCGATGATCGATGCTCGACGAGGAGGACGATGGAGTATTTATTTTGACAGCTTTAAATGCGAACTTTTTATTTCACAGGCCAAAATTAATGTCTACCTTGTTATGATCTTATTTGGAGTTAATGTTGGAGGACACGATTAATATCTTATCAGCAGGATCGGAGAGTATGTAGATTGGGCTGGGATCATATTTCAGCGTATCTCAATTGGAGTACTACGTAGTAATGAGGCGCGTAGTAATATGGAGTTTGGACTGCGTCTCTCAATTGCAGCCAGATGTGGCTGCGTCTGTATATGCCTGAGAGAAACTAAACCGAGTCTACCAATTCACCGTCCTGGACCGTTTGCTGGCGAGATGCCCTTATTGGCTTCCTTGGTTCACCAAGGAGTTTCGGCGGGTCTATGGGGCAGTTCAGCCACACCTACAGTGCGTGAATTCGTAGGGCATTTGCGGTGGACTCTCTAATAAGTCTAAAAAAGCTCAAAATTGTAAAATTCTGGTGGTTTTGCGGTTTGGAGCTTATTTTTCGGCCCAAATAGAAACCGTATTTTAGCTCGGATCCGTTAAGGACTTTATGGTTCACCAAAAATCAGCCCAAGCAAGCGCTATTTATACTACGCTAGGGGGTCGATACAGGTCGTAAACCGACCGGAGCCTTCACCGCCGCCGTTGTCACTCTGCTTTCTCCGTCTTCCTCTGGCAAGCAATCGGCCTCCCTCCGGCGTGCAATCCGCCTCCCTCCATGCCGATCCACCCAATCGACAACATATAGATACCGAGGAAGCCGTCAATAGGGGTTAATTGGGGCGGCCGGGTGGGTCGGTACGCACCCACGCAGGGCCGCGGAACCGTCGCCGCCGCCCACTCTAACGAGGAGGAGAGGCAGGCACTCATGGCGTCTGGTGGGGATATACTTTCTGGGTATACCCACAGGACTCGCTGACTAGGATGGCCCACCAACGGGTTATAATTTTGCTTTACGGGCGGCCCAGTCAGAGAAAGAGGAGGAGTCAATTCTGGTTACGACAAGGCTCAGAAGACTTATCGACTTAGGCCTGTAGTATTACTTATAGCCCAAGCCGTATCTATAACATAGCCGGATAGGTATCTCCTGTAACCCTAGGTCCCGACACCTTTATAAGCCGGACCCGAGGGAGCCTTTAGGGCATAATCTCTACAACAACCACAACCATCTCGCACAGGCAAATCTCTCTTGTAATCCCCTATAACATCTGGCTCTCGCCGATATATTACTGGATTGCTAGCAGGAGTAGGATCTGATCACTGCAGTCGGATCTGAACTTGGGTAAACTTGTGTTCACTGCTCCCGGAACACCGTGCGGCTCACAACCCATCTTATCAACGCCCTTAGGAGCCACTATGGCGTACTTATTATCAATCCGAGACAGTTGGCGTTCATCGTGGTTCAGGTGACCTTTGGAGTTTCGTTTCAGGCAGAATCTGCGCGTGCTGGAATCGACAAAACAATCGCCATCGGTCGTGTGAGGAGCCCGTGACAACCTTCACAATCATGGAAATTGGCGAGATCGATATCTATATCGATTTTGATGATCCCGCCCAACCCACCCCTAAGGTGATGACCATGGCGGAAGAAAAGTCCCGGATGGTGCTTTTCTAGAACACCTAAAAGTCTCGGATGGTGATTTTCTAGAACACCTAAAAGTTCCTTTTATCACAGGAGTTGATGAGGACTATCCGATGAAACCCGAATCACCTTTAGTAGCAGTTCTGGCTGCAACTCCTAGCTGGATGCGACCCTATATGGATTTCCTGATAGATCGAAAATTACCTGAAGAAGAAGTCCTGGGCCGGCAGATCGTTCGAAGAGCAAAACTCTATACAATAATCAATGGTGAGCTCTATAAGCAAAGTTTTTCTCGGGTTTTCCAGCGCTGTATTTCTCCGGAAGAAGGAGTAGAAATATTATGAGAAATCAACGAAGGTGAATGCGTCCATCACGCTGCACCCAAATCCTTAGTGGCAAAAGCTTTTCGACACGGATTATTTTGGCTCACAGCTAAAATAGATACCAAGAAACTGGTCAAAACGTGCAAAGGCTGCCAAAAGTTCGCCTGTCAGGCACACGTTCCGGCTGATCAGCTACAAACAGTCCCTATTACATGGACATTTGCGGTCTGGGGGCTTGATATGGTAGGGCTGTTTCGAACGGCAAAGTGTGGATTTACTCACCTACTGGTTATGGTGGATAAATTTACAAAGTGGATTGAAGCTAAACTCGTAACAAATTGCGATGGATCCATAGCCAGAAAGTTTGTCGAGGCCATGATTATTAGATTCGGATATCCGTACAGTATAATTACCGACAACGGGAGCAACTTTTGCATGGGAGAATTAGCCGAATTCTGCGAATAACAAGGGATCCGAATCGATATTGCATCAGTCGCACATCCACAAGCCAATTGACAAGTTAAAAGAGCAAATGGTCTTATTTTAAAAGAACTCCGACCTCGTCTTGAGACACCACTCCGTCATGCCGCGGGGACTTGGGCAGAAGAATTACCGTCTATGATATAGAGCTTGCGTACAACTCCTAATAGGTCAACCGAATATACTCCTTTCTTCTTGGTCTATGGTGCAGAGGCAGTTCTTTCAAGTGATTTAATTCATCAGTATCCTAGAATCAAAGTGTATATCAAAAAAGATGCAGAAGTTTCTTGACAAGATGATCTTGATATAATCAAAAAAGTTCGCGTCGTTGCTGTGTAGATATCTATAGCCTATCGGCATAAGTTACGCAAGTATCATAGTCAAAGAGTACAAAATCATTTTTTCAGGAAGGGTGATTTGATTCTCCGACTCGTGCGAAAAATAAAACATAAACTTTTGTCGATTTGGGAAGGACCTTTTATGATCAGCCGTGTTTTGCATAACGGGCCATATTATTTAACTAATATGAGACCAAACACGAAAAGACCTGACACTCGGAAGAGGAAGAGAGCTGGTGGTAGCACACAACCGGATGAATTAGACCATCCTTGGAATATTGCACACCTATGTCCCTTCTATTTTTAGTTATATTTCCTTGTAATCATATATGTACATGTTCAAAGAGAAATAAAGTGTTAGTTTCCTCATATATTTTTTCTGAGAAGTTTTTATCATTCTTATTTCCAAAAAAACATGTCAAATTTAAAAAATCCTAGGATGCTTGAAAGTACTTTATGCTCATGTTCGTTCTGGTTCTCATTTTTGAATATCTGTAATTTTTTTAGCTTAGGGTGTAAATCTTATTTTAAGTTTATACTTTGGTTTTTTATCTGATTGCTCAGACGCGGGCATTTTGCGAGTAATGAATTGTTGGTACTAGAAGTCGGCTTTGTTTCTGAGTTTAAACTGATTTAGCAATTGCGCTCCATTGACTCGGCAACGTTTCCGTGCTAAAGGCTGGCCGGCTCATGAAAGGGACGAGGCAAAGAGCCAGATAAAATGAGAAGTGTAAACACGAAGTGCTTAAGAAATTTTTGAGCATGCACATCAAATATCTACAAAGTGCTAAGCATTAAAGCATAAGTTCTTACATACCAGCACACATAGAAGATTAAAAAATAGTGCTCATCATTACAAGCCATGAAATTTCCAGGATAATGCATCAAATGTTTTTATACTGCAGATTCAGGTGGTGGTCGTGGAGACTTGGGAGCGCTGGAGTCATTATCATCGCCATGTTGCTCGGGAGACTTGGATGTTTCATCATCATCGATGAGGCTGTCTTCTGGCTCTTTCGAAGAGGGAGGCACGATGACTGACTAGAAGATGGTGTGGAATAATTCGTCATCTCCGCCACGTGACAGCCATAACCCGCACAAGATTCTTGGACGGCTTTGATGTCTTGCGGGTTACCCTCATCGTCCTCATCGGCGATGCCCTTGGTGCTGTGCCAGATTTGCATCTCGCTGTGGTGGCTCATCACCATGGTCAGGGCAGTCTAGGCAGCAGTCCGGGTGTATGAGATCTTCCAATCCTCGATAAGCTTCGGGTTTTTATTTGCTCTGTCTCTCATTTCGAGTACTGGCAAATTTTGAAGGTCGGAAAGTTTCACCGACTCGCCAGCCTCTTCAAGAGTCTGGAGGAAGATAAAGAAAACATCTTCGACTGATTTGATACGCTCGGAACAAGAGACAGAGGTAGCAGAATTGGAAATATGCAGGGGATCTGGGAAAGAACAAAATATCAAAAAACTGACAAAAGAAACGTCGAAAAGTGAAAGAGGAATGACAATGTCAGAAAAGTTACCTAGAACGAAGTGGTTCCATTGGGATTACTCCTCTCAAAGATTCCTCAGCTCTGTTTTGGAGTCTTGTGCGAGATCTTTCTGACTATCAAATTCCTTCCTCAAATGTTCTAGCTATTTATCTCGGAAGGCCACCAATTTTTCGAGTCTCTTAGTCTCCAAGTTGCTCGACCCGAGGAGGTTATTCACGGATTTCTCGTGCTCATCCTTCAGCTTTTTCAGATCCTCGCGTAGTTTAGCATTCTCCATCTGGCAGAGCTTGAAATTCTCGGCCTCCTACACCATCTTGCTAGATTCCTTTAGCAAATCTACAAAGGACAAAATATCAGTCGGAAGAAATATTCGACTACAAAAATAACTATGGTTGAGATCCGGAAATGCTTAACTTCCGCTTCATTCTTCTCGATCTGCAACTTGGAATTTTCAATTCGCAAAGTTTTGATTTATTTGCGCTTGTTACATATATTCTTGAGCAAATACTGGTTGTAAGGTGTAACTTTATATAAGTTAAAGACGGAATACCGTCAGACGGCTGCTAAGTCTCGGCCCATAACTTTAACTAAGTTAAATTTCAGCACGAGCCTTGGGGGCTATACTATATTGTTCTTTTGCATCCTATAAGCATCAACTTGGATCTTATGCTACACTCTTTATCCGATTTCATACTTGGAGGATAGAGGATATGATAATAAAATACTTTAAATGATAGTCAGAAAACTTACAATATGCTCCAAGTGCAGCTTTTCAAATCCGATCTTCATGTTGTGGAAGACCTTCTCGGCAAGGGAGAGAGGAGAAGCAATTGTCGCTGGAATCTCTTCGTCTTTGATCTTTTGATCTAGTATTTGGATTTGTTCTAGTAGCATTTCCGGCTTGAAATCCTCCATCTCCTGGCTCGCTGCTTGTGGAGTAAGGACTTGCTTCTCAAGACAGTTTTGCGCCAGCTTGAGAATCTCCTCATTTTGTTTCCGCTTCAGGACGGAGGTAGCAGAGCCAATAATCTTATCCATCTTTCCTGGCGATATTACCCTGGGATCATTACCCTTAGTGGGTTCACACTTGTCAGATGCCTGGATACTAGTGGTAACCAGGGCTTGTGAGGTCGTGATAGCGTCATGAATGGTGGAGCCAGCGCCCGGAGAGGAACGGGCATCCGGTGCTGAAGTCTGAGTGCTGGTCGGAGTTGCAGGGGGCACAGTTGGGGACAGTGCAAGCTTCTGCTAATGCAATTGCTTGGCCGGATTGGACTTTCTCTTCAAAATAGATTTAGCTCTGAATCACATAAAAGAACATATGTTAGAAGTGATTTGGAAAGAATAACAAACAAGTAGTCAAAGTTACAAGGTAATTACTTTTTAACCACTAGCAGCACTTGTGCACCAGTAGTAACAACAACTTCCTTGGACTTATGCTTCTTGGAAACGAGGCCAGAAACTTCTTTCACATCATCATTATCCATCTCCTCCGAGTCTTCTAGAGGATAGCCCTCTAGAGGGGCAAGCTCAGACTCGAAAAGTTTCTTGAGCTGAAAAAATATAAAATGTCAGCACGGCTAAAGTCAGATGATGGGATGAAGAGCAAAAGAAAAAGACAAAGCCGAAAATTTTATCGGAGTCAGTGGTCGGTCGGCTGCATACATCTTCATGGAGACTTCAGGGATATTCTTGTTCATCCTCTCCTTGATCAGGTATTCCATTCAGGTCTTGTAGTCCTTCGCAGCGATGCGAGTCGAATAGAACTTCATGTTGTCCTTCCAGTCTTAGGTGAATGTGTGCATCACGCGATCGCCGCGATACTGCAATGGCTGAATACGATGATCCAGCCTGCATTAGATCAAGTCGGATCCATGGAGGCCCTGGTGCTTCATCAAAAACTCAATTCGCCTCTTGGCAAGGATCAAGTAGTCTTAGGATAATTCAGGTGCCTCTGCGTCTGATGAGTGCAGCAGCACTTCATTGGGAGACCCCAAGAGAAAGGTATGATGCAGTACAGTAGGCAAGTTTCCCTCAGTAATAAACCGAGGTTATCGAACCAGTAGGAGGAAGGAAACGTCCCAAAGGTGCTGCAAGCAACGTGGAGACCTGCACAACACAAACTCAAGACTTTGCCCCAACTAATAGTGAGGTTGTCAATCTCAACGGTTGTTGTAAAAAGGATTAATTGTATGGTGTCGTAGGTGATGATGGTTTGCAGCAAGTAAACAAGTAATAGTGGAAGATGTATCAATGGTAAAGATTGGACCGGGGTCCATAGTTCACTAGAGGTGTTCCCCTTAGATAAACAACATGGCATGAAGGGTAAACAAATTACAGCAGGGCAATTGACAGGAACTGAGCAAGGCATAACAATGCAATACCAGACAAGAAGATCCTATGAGATTCGATTGGGCAATACAACAATATACATAGACCGCCATCCAACTTCATCTATGACTAGAAGTCCACCTTCAGGCTATCATCCTAACCTCCTCCAGTATTAAGTTGCAAGCAACAGAAAACTGCTTTAAGCAAAGTGTGTAAGGTAAACAATCCACTTGTTCCATGAACAAGAGACCGTTGTTTTCTCCCTAGTGGCAACAGCACATCCACAACCGAAGATATTTCTGTCACTTCCCTTGGAAACTAGAGGCATGAACCCACTATCGAGCATAAATACCCCCTCTCGGAGTCACTAGCAACTACTTGGCCAAGATAGCTACTAACAACGGAGAGCATGCAAGATCACAAACAACACAGACCTGATAGTATCAATAAGACAAAACCATTAATCAATTTGACATAGTAATCTCAATATCCATCGGATCCCCGCAAACACAACATGCATGATTACAAATAGATTAGATCTTGATCATGGACGGAGCTCACAAGATCTATACATGAAAGCACAAGGAGGAGATACAACCATCTAGCTAATACATGGACCCGTAGTCCAAGATGGAACTACTCATGCTTCATACCGGAGAAGAAGGCCTCCGGGATGATCTCCCCTCCAGCAGGGTCCTGGGAAGAACTTCAGACCCCCCTCGGCTGCTACAGAAGGTTTCGTGGAGTTTTGATCGGGTGCCTAGGGTTTCTGTATCGGGAGCTTCTTATAGGCGAAGAGGCGAGGCAGGGGGCCGCAAGGGGGACACACCCTGCCCAGGCGCGGGATGGGCCCACTCGCGCCTAGGGGGTCTGTCCGCCCTGTAGCGCCCCTCCGTCTCGTCTTCGGCTTCGTGTCGCCCACGGTAAAATATTGAGTTTGGCTTTTGTCTCGTCCAATTCCGAGAATATTGATTTTCTGCCTTTCTGGAACCAAAAACAGAAGAAAACAGGCAACTGGCACTATGGAAACTTGTTAATAGGTTAGTACTAGAAAACATATAAAAACACCTCAAAGTGTAGACAACACAAAGCAAAGTAGATACTAAACAAGCATGGAACATAAAAAATTATAGATACGTTTCCGACGTATCAAGCATCCCCAAGCTTAACTCCTCGTTCTCGAGTAGGTAAGTGGTAAAAGAATAATTTTTGAGGTGACCTGCACCATTAAAACCAAGATCAAACCATTTGCAAGCATTGAAAGCTGGGACCAAAGAACTCTAAACATGTGCATGAAAGATGGAGTTCTAACAATAAGACAAAGTAACTATGCATGCAACATGAAAGTCTACAAACAAAGATTAGGAATAACATGCATTGAAAAATGTTTGTTTGTTTCACATACAGAAAACATGGTATAGTGGCATTCAGCTTGTCCCTCATAGAGTAGCAAATAGATGCATAGGACACCTTCAAAGTTCATAAGAGTGACTAGATACAAATAGCACAAGAACAAGTAATATCACAATATGCATCAATCAATAAGTTTTGGGACACTACACATAGAACTAAGAATGACAACTATTCTCTCTTAATGGTTCCTAAAGGATAGAAGGTGGAGACTCAACATAATAGTGGAATAAAGGCCCTTCATAAAGGGAAGCAGGGATTTCAAGTTTCAAAAAGATCTTCAAAAAATTATGGTACTTGTTAGCTTTTCATCCCTCATTGCCCTATCATAAGCATCTTGAAGTGATTAAGGTTAAAGTGAACAAACTATGGAGTATATTCTTGACAAAGTATAATTTGGCAATCTCAAGTCCCTTGAATACGGGGGCCACACCTCATGCTACTCAACTTCAGTCACCTGTAAGTTCTTGTCATATTAAGTACATGCGTATCATAGAGAACCGCCAACGGGGTACCCCTTGCACATTGTACAGGAGCTATCCCATAACCAAAATGACAAGGCAAGCAGACAATGAGCATCTCAATGATCTTTTTATTTACTATGTGCATAGCTTTTTATTGAGGATGCTTTACAGAATGCTCATTATGGTGATGTTGCAAGTTTCCACTATGATTAGGCATGGCTTAGGCTAGCGGCCCAGGCGTTTCTCTAACACAAAATACAAAACTCCATGGACTTACAAGCTCCCTCTTTATTTCACACCGGTGACATCCATAGACAAAAGAGCATGATATCAACTGTGTACAAAGTACAAGTGCAATGTTGAAAACATTCCCCATGACAGCATGGTTCTGCTAATTCCAACATATAAGTGCAAACATATACAACCTAGACGACACAATGGTTCAAGTTTATTAGGGACAAAGAATATAAAGTGTGCCATCAAGTTCGTGAGGGCTTTAATCACTAAGTTTTCACATAACAAAATACTTTTTAATTGGGAGATAGCTGAAAACAAGAATATACTTGGAATGGTGTAACACACCATGCATAGGAGTTTATAGTGGACACTTTTGAATAACTTGGTTTCTTGGGAGTTGGAAGCATGAGTAGAACTTACTCATACAAGTGGAGGCTAGCAAAAGACTGGGAGCAACCAACTCAGAGAGCAATAATGGCCATAATCATGCAGAGCGACAAAACATTACTAATCAAAGCATAGAGTGGTACTACAAGTCAAGGACTAAATGATCATAGAGGCTATGGTGACTTGTTCATAGTCACAACATGGTGTAAGCATGTGCCAAGTCAACCCAAACAAAGCATCAAAGGAGAATACCACAATACTATGCTTTTGTATGCTAAAACAACGCATGATTCTTTCAAGGCACACTAAGCAATCCCAATTGTTTGGAACAAGACATGCTACATCAATAATCACTAAGCATAAGGTCAAAACAACACCTAGCATGTCATGCTAAAGTCTAAGTCACAGTTAGTGCAAGCTCCTCTTGCACTTCCAAGCAAGAACTTTCTACTCCTTTCCAACACCAATTGACTTATTTGAAACAACACAGAGAGAACAGAGGTCCAAACTACTTTATTCAAGCAAATTAAACAACTAAGCAGACCAAATCCAAGAACAACACAACAGTGCATGAAACAATAAAAACGAAGTGTCTAGACAGGCCTGAGCTTTTTATTGATGAAGAAGGGAAGGGGATGCCTTGGGTATCCCCAAGCTTTGACGCTTGTACCTCTTGGATATTTCTTGGGGTGACACCGGGGTGGCATCCCCAAGATTGAGCTTTTGTCCATTCTTCATCTCATTACATCATTCTCTTTCTACACCTGAAATTTTTCCTTCATACAAAACTTCACACAATCTTCATTAACAACATTAGTGTAATCAAAAGATAATAGACCTTTGGTTTAGCTTTGGAACAGCAAAAAAATTTCACTAAAAACACAATATACTGTAACAAATCCTTTAAAAAGCTCAATTCCCCAAAAGAGAACTCAAAAAGGAATCAATAGGAAGCAAATGCAAATAATGGCAGAAATCTGTCAAAACAGACCAGCAGGTAGAAACCAATTTTTTCGAAAATCTTCTGTTGCTAAAATAAAAAAGTGTTGAACTAACGAAAGTTAGATAACATACTGGGGGATTTATTTGTAAATTTTCAGCTCATTCCAACTTGCAGAGACTCCTCGCAAATTTTTATGGTGGAGGACAGAAATCTGTTTCGGGATAGCAACTCCCCAAATCTCACTTCCCTCTCATTAGCGGTCATTCTTGGCACGAAAAGCAAACAAAAAGGATAAGAAGGGGTCACTACTTAAGTAATAACTTCCAAGAATCAAGGAAACTCTTGAGTTATCTCCAAACAAGTACTTTAAGTTAGGCTTGATAGCTTGAGAAGAAGCTCACATAAGAACTATGAGTTGAAGTAAAAGAGAGCATCAAAAAGCAAATTCAAAACACATTTGAGTCTAACCCACTTACTATGCATATGAATCTTGTAACAAAATAAATTCACAAAGAACGAAGTTACAACCATAGGAAGATAAAACAAGAGTAACTTCAAAACTTTCAGCACATAGAGAGGTGTTTTAGTACCATGAAATTTTTTACAACCATAGTTTCCTCTCTCATAATAATTTTCATTAGCATCATGAATAAACTCAACATTATAGCTATCACATAAAGCATGCTTTTCATGATCTACAAACACATAATCTCTATCAAGCTAAAAAATAGTGGGATTAAAACCTTCACATGTTTTACCCAAAGTAGATATTTCAAAAGGATCCACATGAAAATAACATTCATCCTCCTTTGGTAAGCATGGGGGACAATCAAATAATATAAGAGGTAAAGAGTTACTCTCATTAGAAGGTAGGCATGGGTTCCATTCTTCCTCCTTTTGTTCATCACTCTCCTCCTCTTTTTCATCTAATGAGCTTCCAGTTTCAACAATTTCTTCTTCCATAGGCTCCTTCAAGTCATTAGTCTCTTCCATTTGTGGAAAGCATCTATTAAAATATTCAAGAATATAGACATTTTATTCCTTGTAATTATCAAAGAAAAATTTAAGTATCTCATAAACCTCATATTCATATGATGCATCATCAGTATTTTCAAGCAAACTGGCAAGTTCAAATGCACCCTTGAAGGCAATAAATTCTTCAATTTGTTCCACATCATAAAAGTCATAATTTCCCTTAACATAAGAAGATATGGTAACATTATCATTATACTCACATTGAAAAGGAAGGTGTTTATACCTCCTACAGCCACAAGACTTATCAAAGCAATAAGTAACATTATAAGTAGAGCACACATCTCTAGCAATAGTATTCAACTTATCAATTTGTTCCCATAAGTGTTTCCCTTTTTATGAAAAACGGTGTTCCTTATAATAATACTTTTGTTCTTCCATGAACCCACCTTGCCAATAATAACTAATTTCAAATAAACCATACATTGATAGAAAGCATGACCAAGCAAGGCAATGACAGACTAGCAACTAGAGCAGGAACTAATTTTTTTTGTGTTTTTGATAAGAGAATGCAAACCAAACTAGACTAATTTTTTTGGAGTTTTTGATAAAAATAGGCAAACAAAACCAAGCAAAAGAAATTAAGCAAACTAAAAACAAAGTAAATAGAAAGGTTGAGGAGGACACCCCTTGTGAAGACGTCCTTAGCCTCCCAAGAATCTGCCCGAAAAAGCCTTGATGAGTGTAGAAGACTGCTGGGAGACCCAAGCGAAGGTATGATGCAAGACAAAGATGCAAGTTTCCCTTAGTAAGAAACCGAGGTTATCGAAGCAGTAGGAGGAAGGAAACGTCCCAAAGGTGCTGCAAGCAACGTGGAGACCTGCACAACACAAACTCAAGACTTCGCCCCAACTAACAATGAGGTTGTCAATCTCATCGATTGCTGTAACAAAGGATTAACTGTATGGTGTGGTAGATGATGATGGTTTGCAGTAAGTAAACAAGTAATAGTGGAAGATGTATCAATGGTAAATATTGGACCGGGGTCCATAGTTCACTAGAGGTGTTCTCCTTAGATAAACAACATGGCATGAAGGGTAGACAAATTATAGAAGGGAAATTTACAGGAACTTATCAAGGCATAACAATGCAATACTAGACAAAAAGATCCTATGAGATTCGATTGGGCAATACAACAATATACATAGACCGCCATCCAACTGCATCTATGACTAGAAGTCCACCTTCGGTTATCATCTGAACCCCCTCCAGTATTAAGTTGCAAGCAACAGACAAATGCTTTAAGCAAAGTGTGTATGTTAAAAAATCCACTTGTTCCATGAACAAGATACCGTTGTTTTCTCCCTAGCGGCAACAACACATCCACAACCGAAGAGATTTCGGTCACTTACCTTGGAAACTAGAGGCATGAACCCACTATCAAGCATAAATACCCCCTCTTGGAGTCACTAGCAACTACTTGGTTAAGATAGCTACTAACAACAGAGAGCATGCAAGATCACAAACAACACGGACATGATAGAATCATAAACACAAAACCATTAATCAAACCAACATAATAATCTCAATATCCATCGGATACCCGTAAACACAACATGCATGATTACAAATAGATTAGATCTTGATCATGAACGGAGCTCACAAGATCTATACATGAAAGTACAAGGAGGAGATGCAACCATCTAGCTACTACATGGACCCGTAGTCCAAGGTGGAACTACTCACGCTTCATACCGGAGAAGAAGGCCTCCGGGATGATCTCCCCTCCGGCAGGGTGCCGAGAAGAACTTCAGATCCCCCTGATCTAGGGACGATGGTGGCGGCGGCTACAGAAGGTTTCGTGGAGTTTTGATCGGGTGCCTAGGGTTTCTATATCGAGGGCTTCTTATAGGCGAAGAGGCGAGGCAGGGGGCCGCTAGGGGGGCCACACCCACGCCTAGGGGGGTCTGACCGCCATGTGGCGCCTCTCCGTCTCGTCTTCCGGCTTCGAGTCTCCCACGGTAAAATATTGACTTTGTCTTTTGTCCCGTCCAATTCCGAGAATATTGATTTTCTGCCTTTTTGGAACCAAAAACAGAAGAAAACAGGCAATTGGCACTGTGGCAACTTTGAAATAACATGTGGTCCCCCATGTGTGGTTTTGGTAATTAATGATAATCTCTATGGACTAATGCTTGTATCAAGTTGTACTTGTAGGAATTGTCCATAGGCAATGCTTGAACCATATATTGGCTTCAAGGTTTGGAGAAGAAGAAAGTGAAGAGGATCAAGTGGTGACCAAGGTGTTCAAAGAGTGATCCATAGATTGGTCATATGAGATTTAAACCTATGGCAAGTATGTCTTAAAGAATAAGATGGAGTAATATCTCTGGTGCACCTTCAAGGCATCAACAAAATGAAGAAAAGAAGAAATGATGTGCAAGCTAAAAATGTGCAATATCTAGAAGATCTCATGCTTGAAGCTTGCCATCCTCGGTGATCATGGATCGATGAAGACAAGGTCAAAGTAAAGGTTTCCCCATGTCGTATGGTGGAGCAACTTGCAAGTCTTCATCAAGCAAGTTCGTGCAAGAGCAATCAAGAATGGTGTTCCATCTTGAGAAGGACAAGATCGTATACATCAAGATAAAGTGGAATATGTTCAAGGCAAAGGTATGATATTGATAGGGTTTTCTTCGTACCGGTCTCGTGGTGTTAGTTGGGGAGACCGGTTTATAGGATAGATAACCGTACTATCAAGAGGGGCTCTCAAGTGAGTAACTCGATCATATCGTTCAGAGAGAGCTCAAACCTTTGGATACTTAGCATCATCATTTCTTGGTTGTTATTTGGATCTTATCCATGTGAGGTTTTAGAGCTTGTGGTAATATTCATAACAAGCTCTAGTTCATCAAAAATGGATTTCCCTTTTATATCATATTGCGTTTTTGATCTTTGAGGTTTTCTGGTGTCTCACCAAGAGAGGTATCTCACTTTATAATACATGAAATGTTCTCTCTTGGTGGTATCCAATATTTTCCTCTTTCCACATAAGGAATTGGTTTTCTAATGACTATGCATTTTTGTTGGGTACCTCTTGTTGTCCTCTTTCCAACAAAATTGGTTTAGGGTCAATCGGAGTTTCCAAACTCGAGATATCGCTATTTGAAGTTTGCCTCTTATTTGGTCCAGACCGGAGTCTCCGGTCTGCATGGACCGGAGTCTCCGGTGTGGTCCGGAGTGTCCCCTGGAGTCCCTAGAGGGGGATCCAGAATTCAGCCGGGGACAGTCTGATAGGTGGTCCGGAGGCTAGTCCGGAGGTTGGGACGGAATCTCCGGTGTAGAACGGAGTCTCCGGTCTGACTTTTCCCCAACGGCAGAAAACGGTCAGAAATCTGTGGGCCTATAAAAAGGGGCCCTTCTTCTCCAATGTCCCGGCTCGAGTTTTACAGGATTTCTCCTCCATTCTTGACCCTCTTGAGCTTGCTCTCCCTTCAATCCCTCCCTTGATTCTTGCATATACTTTAGGGATTTGAAAGAGGATATCTAGATCTACAATCCTACCAATCCATCTCTCCTCTAAGTGAGGGGAACATCTTGGGATCTAGATCTTGGAGTCTTTTGTGGATTTCCTCCATTGTTCTTCCTCTCTTATTCCCCCACAAGCTTTTGTAGCTTTGGTGGAATTTGGGAGAGAAGGATTTGAGCACTTCTTGTGTTCTTGACATTGCATTTGGTGCATCGCTTTGAGTTCTCGGTGAGGATTCATTTGAGTGAAAGGTGAGAAGCTTTTTACTCTTGGGTTCTTGGAACCCTAGACGGTTTGTTGTGTTGCAGGTTGAGGCCTTGTTGGCGTTTGTTGGATGCCTCCAATTAAGTTGTGGAGAAGTGCCCCAACCTTGTGGCCTTGGTGGCGTTTGTTGGGAGCCTCCAATTAAGTTGTGGAGAAGTGCCCCAACCTTGTGGCCTTGGTGGCGTTTGTTGGGAGCCTCCAATTAAGTTGTGGAGAAGTGCCACAACCTTGTGAGAGGTTCCGGTTGCCACCGACAAGAGCACCGATAGTGGAAGCGTGGATCGATCCCGTTGGGTGAGATTCACCGGAGAATAAGGGAGGCCTTTTGTGGTGTAGGTGGTTAGATACCACCCCCTCTCCAAACGAGACGTACTCCATGTTGGGAGGAACTCGGTAAAATATCATCGTCCCCGCGTGCCTCGGTTATCTCTATACCCGAGCTCTTACTTATGCACTTTACTTTGTGATAGCCTTCCTGCTTGAAGTATATATCTTGCTATCACATAGTTGTTTGTCTTGCTTAGCATAAGTTCTTGGTGCACATAGGTGAACCCTAGATTGTTCTAGGTTTTGTTCTTAACAAAGTAAACGTCAGTTTTATTCCGCCTTTGTTGAGCCACTCTCGGAAAAGTTTTAATCGCCTATTCACCCCCTCTAGGAAACATCTGTATCCTTTCAAACTTGTTAATAGGTTAGTACCAGAAAACATATAAAAACAACTTAAAGTGTAGACAAAGCAAAGAAAATTAGATACTAAACAAGCATGGAACATCAAAAATTATAGATACGTTTCCGACGTATCAGCGTCCCATGATTCCTTGTGGGGAGCAGCGCCGTCAACGAAAGCCAGAAGACCTTCCGTCTTCCAAGGAGCCGGAATATCTTTGTGATAAAAGAATGTTCCAGCCCATCTTTTTATTGTCTCACTAGCGTTAATCCTAGGATAGACTCGGTCTCTCCTAAGAACTAGGCTAAGAGTGCCAGTAATGTATGGAACACCGGCACTAATGGAATTCTTTAGAGTATCATAATAGTACCGAACGAGAGTGATATTTGGCCTAATACCTAGGAAACCCTCACTAAGAGATGTGTGAGTGCTAAGCTCAAGTAAATAATTAGGGGGATATTATAAAGTTGCACACCATAATATTGGAGCGCCTCGGTCCTATAACCCTAGGTCCTGGCGCCTTTATAAGCCAGACCTAAGGGATCCTTTAGGGCACAATCTCTAGAACAACCACAACCAACTCGCACAGGCGAACCTCTCTTGTAATACGCTATAACATCCGGCTCTCGCCGATATATTAATGGGTTGCTAGCAGGAGTAGGATCTGATAACTGATAGGTCATAAATGTATCTATAATTTTTGATGCTCCATGCTTGTTTTGTATCAACTATCTTATGTTTTGTGTACACTTTGAGGCATTTTATACATTTTCTAGAACTAACCTATTAACAAGATGTCGCAGTGCCAGTTGCCTGTTTTCTGTTGTTTTTGGTTTTATAAAAGCTAGTAAAGAAATATTCTTGGAATTGGACGGAATAAAAGCAAAAGTTCCTATTTTTTCCGACACAAGACGGAGTCCAAAGAGGAGACGGAGGGGGGCCACGAGGTGTCCACACCACCCCTAGGCGCGGGCTTACCACTGGCCGTGCCTAGGCATGGTGTGGGCCCCTCAGGTGGCCACCGACCTTGCCCATTTGCCTATATAAGCCCCTCAAGGAAGAAACCCTAAGACCTGATCAAAAATCCATGAAAAATTCCATAGCTGCCGCCACCATCGTCCCTAGATCGGGAGGGGTCTGAAGCTCTTCCCGGCACCCTGCCGGAGAGGGGAGATCACCCTGGAGGCCTTCTTCATCACCATGCCAGCCTCCGGTGTGATGCGTGAGCAGTTCATCCTTGGACTATGGGTCCATAGCAGTAGCTAGAAGGTAGTTTCTCCTCCTTTGTGCTATCATGTTTAGATCTTGTGAGCTCCGTTCATGATCAAGATCATCTATTTGTAATACTATATGTTGTGTTTGTTGGGGTCCGATGGATATTGAGTACTACGTCAAGATGGATTATTGATTCTATCATGTTTATGTTGTTTGTGATCTTTCATGCTCTCCGTTGCTAGTAGATGCTTTGTCCAAGTAGATGCTTGTAACTCCAAGATGGAGTATTTATGCTCGATAGTAGGTTCATGCCTCTAGTAATCTGGGAGAGTGACAGAAACTTCTAAGATTGTAAATGTGCTGCTACTACTAGGGAGAAAACAACAATCCTTTATCCATGGGGCAATTGTATTGTTTACTTTACACACTTTGCTTAATGCAATTATCTGTTGCTTGTAACTTAATACTGGAAGGGGTTCGGATGAAGATAACCTGAAGTTGGATTATTAGTCATAGATGCAGTTGGATTACGGTCTACGTATTATGTTGTATTGACCAAATGAATTTCATAGCGATCATCATGACATGTATATGCATTGTTATGCTTTCTCTATCCTGTCAATTTCCCAACTGCAATTTGTTCATCCAACATGCTATTTATCTTATGGAGAAACACCTCTAGTGAAATGTGGACCCCGGTCCATTCCTTCCCACTGATATTCAATCTACTACCTACTGTTTACTTTCTGCAATTCCTACAAAGAAATTATTTTCTTCCACACTATACGTTTAATCCTTTGTTTTCAGCAAACCAGTGAGATTGACAACCTCATCGTAAGTTGGGTCAAAGTATTGTGGTTGTGTTGTTCAGGTTCCAAGTTGCTAGCAACACCTTGGGAGCTGTTCCTTGTTCCTACTAGTTCGTTAACCTTAGTTTTATAACTGAGGGAAACTTGATGATGTGCTCATCATACCTTCCACTTGGGGTTCCCCAACGAGCTCTACATCATTTGAGCCATCAAGCAATTTTCTAGCGCCGTTTCCAGGGAATAAAGGGCCATCAAACTTCTTCCTCCCCGTCAAGCAGCAATTTTCTGCTTGGAGAAAGAAGCTTTTTCTTCAAGGGGAGTCTCTCACAACCAATCTCTTTACTTTGTTTTTGTTTTGCTTAGTTTATTTTTTTGTTTTGTTTGCTTCTTTTTATCAAAAACATAAAAAAATTAGTTCCTTCTCTAGTTGTTATTTGGTTACCTTGTTCTTAGCTCATCATGTTTTTCTTATATGCTCGAAAATCCATAAAAAATTGAAAAACCAAAAATCTAAAAATTGTTGTTATGGAAGAACATGCTAGAACCTCTATGTAATTTTTTATAAAGTATATAAAATCATATAATGGTAAAGTCATGAGAGCCATGTTAAAAACTTTGGATCTAATTGCTAAAATTTTGCTTAAATGCCATGATATAAATTGTTGCTCTGAATAGGATACTAAACATCTTAAATTCCAATGTGGCTTTAGTAAAGAAGTTTTAATTATGAACTATCATTGGAATAACTATATTCATCTTGGATTTGAAGAAGTAGAACAATTTGTTTTGTTTATGGGAGCTTCTGAAATAGAATCCTCATGTATAAAAATTATGAAACCTGTGTTGCTTGTAAAGACCTTAAAGATATGTTCTCTTCTATCCTTAATTATTGCATAGAAAATTTCAGCAATAATTGTTATATCATTGATTATAAAGAGAGACTCAGTCATGCACAAGAATGTGTCCACAATTTGTAGGAACCTGTGGAAGAAGAAATTGCTGAACCTGAAAGCTCATTAGATGAAAAAGAGGAGGAGAGTGATGAACAAAAGGAGGAAGAATGGATCCACCCATGCCTACCTTCTAATGAGAGTAACTCTTTACCCATTACATTATTTGATTGTCCCCATGCTTACCAAAGGAGGATGAATTTTATGTTCCTGTGGATTCTTTTGAAATATCTATTATGGGTAAAACTTGTGATAATAATTATGCTCCTGTTATCTATGATAATCCATTCTATTTTGATAAATCTTATGATAATCCTTTATTTGTGCCTAACTTTGAAATGCATGGTACTAAAGAGTTTTGCTTAGAAAATGTTTATGATAAAGCTCTAGATGATGGTCCTACATTGGTTGATAAAATTAATTGTACTACTATTGAAAATGAGATTGGAGGGGTCTTGACTTTATCTTGGAATCCCATACCTCTTGAGAATGATCAGTCATCTTGTTATAAAATTGTTAAAAGTGGGTTTGAAGGTTTTAATCCCACTATTTTTTAGATAGATAAAAATTATGTGTCCGTAGATCATGAAAAGCATACTTTATGTGATAGTTATATTGTTGAGTTTATTCATGAGGCTACTAAAAATAATTATGAGAGAGTAAAATATGGTTGTAGAAGTTTTCATGGTACTGAAACACCTCTCTATATGCTGAAAGTTTTGAAGTTACACTTGTTTTATCTTCCTATTCCTGTCACTTTGTTGTTTGTGAATTTATTTGCGTACAAGATTCCTATGCATAGGAAGCGGGTTAGACTTAAATTTGTTTTGAATTTGCTTCTTGATTCTCTCTTTCACTTCAATTCATATTTCTTATGTGAGCACCTTCTCAAACTATCAAGCCTAGCTGAAAGGCGTTAAATAAAAGCACTCTTGGGAGATAACCCAATTTTTATTTCGGTAAGTTTTTCTTTTGTTAAGTCTTTGAAGTTATTCCCTCACTAATAACCTATTATTATCCTTTTTGTTTGGTTTTTGTGCCAAGAATAGCCTCTAACGAGAGAGAAGTAAGATTTGGGGAAGTTGTTGTCCCGAAACAGATTTTTGTGCTTCACTGTAAAAAATCGTGAAAAATCCATGTACGTCGAATTGTGCTGTAACTTTTTGTGCTTATGCCCCAGGTTATTATCTAACATTCATTAGATTTGAACTATGCGATTTGAGCAACAGAAGGATTTCGAAAAAAAAATCAGTATTTACCTGCTGGTCTGTATTGACAGATTTCTGCCATTATGTGCATTTGCCTCTTAATCGGTTTCTTTTTTAGTTCTCTTTGATCACTTGAGATTATAAAAGAAGTTGCTACAGTAGCTTATGTTTTAATGGAAGTTTCACTTGAGTTGAAACTGAAACCCAAAGACTTATTATCTTGAATACACTAATGTTGCTAATGAAGATTGTCTGAAGTTTTGTATGAAGGAAATTTTCAAGTGTAGGGGAAGAATGATATGATGAGTGATACGTCGGAAACGTATCTATAATTTTTGATGTTGCATGCTTGTTTAGTATCTACTTTGCTTTGCTTTATCTACACTTTGAGGTGTTTTTATATGTTTTCTGGTACTAACCTATTAACAAGATGCCATAGTGCCAGTTGCCTGTTTTCTTCTGTTTGTGGTTCCAGAAAGGCAGAAAATCAATATTCTCGGAATTGGACGGGACAAAAAACAAAATCATTATTTTTCCCGGACCAACACGGAACCACGAAGCAGAGACGGAGTAGGGCATCAGGGTGGCCGCACCCCCAGGCGCGGGCAAGCCCTGGTGGCGCCTACAGGGGGTGTGGGCCCCCTGGCCCTCCACCGACCTTGCCTCATGCGCCTATAAGAAGCCCCCGGGGAGAAAACCTAAATAATCCATCAGAAATCCACGAAACCTCCGTAGCGCCGCCGCCACCAAAGGGGATATTCAGGGGACAGAAAGTCTGGCACCCTGTCAGGACGGGGAAGTGCCACAGGAGCCATATACATCGATCTCCACCACCATCTCCATCGCCGTTGCTGATTACCATGATTAGGAGGGAGTAGTTCTTCCTAGAGGCTAAGGGCTATATCAGTAGCTATGTGTTTATCTCTCTCTATGCATGATCTTGTTGTGGTCATGAGCTTTGTAATCAAGTAGATCTAACTTGCTACTCAAGTGCTTCAATAGATCTCTGCTCTCCCCACGTGTGTGTAAGTGACAATGTGCATACCATGGTGGCACTTAGGCTAGAGGTTGCATAAATACTCATCGTGCTTTAATAGATCTATGCTTTTCCCCATGTGTGTGAAAGTGACAGCGTGCACACCGTGTGTGGCACTTAAGTTAGGTTACATATATATTTGTTATGAGTTATATTTGGAGTTGGATGTCTTTATGAAATTGTGGTGTTTGTTGGAACCATCTAGCGCTCAAGGTGACAGTGTGGGGTTATCTAGATTAGGGAAAGCCCAACCGTGGATTAGAGTGTCCAACCGGAGAGTAGTTAAGAGTAGTATCATGAAGAGAGGATATTTATATGAGAGAGTGTTCACTAGTGAAAGTATGATCCCTAGGACTTGTTTCTAAACATGGAGGGCATGTTCGGTAGTAGCCCAACTTCCAGCTTCTCCAAATTTCTGCTTGGAGCAGCACCGAACACCTCAACTCGATGGAGTTAAATCCGGGAAGCTGAGCATCGCGTGTAAATCGTGGAGAGGGTATTTCAGAGATCCCCGGAACATCAGATTGCGGAGCAGCGTTGAATTATGAACGATTGCCACCGCCGAGTGAAAATGTTACAAACAGATCCCACCTATTCCTCCCTCATTCTCTGTCCAGCCTCTCCCTCCCGATCGGGGTTCCTCGTCGCCACCTACTTCCTCTCCTCTGGTGCTCCCTCGTCTCCTCCAGACGCCGCCCTGACCTCGAGCAGCCCAAGTCTCACCGCCGCCTGCAAGCAGCTCGATTTACCGTCCCCGCCCCCGCCTCCTCCCATTGCAGATGCTTCGTCGACCGGCTCCCCAACCTTCTCCATCCACTACCCCGACCCCGTCCTTGTAGCTGAGGTCTACCGACCGCTGCCCCGACCTCCTTCTCACATCTGGCCTCATATTCCCGACCTCTGTGCACATAATCCCGCACAAAAAAAGAAATAACGAAGCAAAGGTGAGCCGAACGGGTCAAATTAGCTATAAAAGTTCCCAGTATGAACTGGGCTTTGGCTGGGCCGACCAAGTTAGATGGGTTCCAGCACGGCAGGACAGGAGCAGCAGCATCGAATGTTTCCGGCTTCAGTAGCAACGTCGGAGTCGCGAACAACAAGCCGGATCGAAGGATTTTGTGAAGCCAGACTGTTTCCGAACACGCCCTGAAACACCGTTTTCTACTAGATCTATTGCATGTTTGCTTGCTTCCATACTTTTGCCTTTAGTCTTTACCTCACCATCAAGCTATTTTCTGGCACCATTACCACTTGTATTTCACCATCTCTTTGCCGAACTAGTGCACCTATACACCTGACAAGTGTATTGGGTGTGTTGGGGACACAAGAGACTTCTTGTATCTTGATTGCAGGGTTGCTTGAGAGGGAATACCTTTGACCACTTCCTCCCTGAGTTCGATAAACCTTGGGTGATCCACTTAAGGGAAACTTGCTGCTGTTCTACAAACCTCTGTACTTGGAGGACCAACAAATGTCTACAAGAATAGAAGTGTTTAGACATCAATGAGACAAAGAATGGAAAAAAGCTCAATATTGGGGATGCCACCCGTGTCACCCCAAGAAATATTTAAGAGGTACAAGTGTCAAAGCTTGGGGATTCCTAAGGAATCCCCTTCTTCATCAAGTAAAAATCCCAGTTCTTTTTTCAAGACACTTCATTTTTATTTCTTAATGCACTATTGTGTTGTTCTTGGAGCGTCTTTGTTTTTGTTTTTAGTTTTATTTTGTTTTGTTTACTGTAATAAGTTGGTCGGACCCAACATACCTATTTTGGAGGAGTCACACCCCGTTCTTCATTGCCTAGAACACTCTGGTTTTCACTCTTATTATTCTATGACTGTTCTCTTTTGCTAGTACTGCGTTTAGCTTTAGTTTTCTTATGCTCTTTGCTTAGAACTTTTTAGTTATTCTTTGTAGTTAGATGAGACAAGATCTCTGATCTTTATTTATTATTATCTTTGTGAGTTGTTTCAAATAAGTCGATTGGTGTTGGAAAAGAGTAGAAAGTTTCATGCTTATAGTGGTACGAAATGAAGCTTGCTTCGACTGCGGCTTAGACTTTATCATGTCATGTTAGATTTTGCTTTGACCATATGCTTAGTGATTATTGTTGTAGCATGACTTGTTTCAAATAATTGAGATTGCTTAATGTGCCTTGAAAGAATCATGGGTTATTTTAGCATACAAAAGCATAATATTGTGGTATTCCCCTTTGATGCTTTATTTGGATTGACTTGGCACATGCTTACACCATGTTATGACTATAAACCAGTCACCCTAGCCTCTATCATCATTTAGTTTTTGACTTATGATATCACTTTATGCTTTGATTAATAATGTTTTATCGCTTTGCATGATTATGGCCATTATTGCTCTCTTAGTTGGTCGCTCCCAGTCTTTTGCTAGCCTCCACTTGTACTGAGTAAGATCTACTCGTGCATCCAACTCCCAAGAAACCAAGTTATTCCAAAGAGTCCACTATAAACTCCTATGCATGGTGTGCTACATCATTCCAAGTATATTCATGTTTTTATTTATCTTCCAAATTAAACTTTTGTTATGTGAAAATAAGTGATTAAAGCTCTCACAAACTTGATGGCACACTTTATTTTCTTGCACTTAATAAACTTGAACCATTGTTCCCATCTATGTTGCTTATATGCTTTCAAATTATAAGTTGTGAGTTAGCATAACCATGGTATCATGGGGAACGCTTTCGACATTGCACTTATTTCTATTCAGTTGATATCATGTTCTTTTGTTTATGGATCCTGGCGGTGTGAAATAAAAGGGGAGCTTGTAAGCTCATGGAGTTTGTATATGTGTTAGAGAAATGCCTGGGCGGCTAGCCTAAGCCATGCCTAATCATGGTGGAAACTTGTAGCATAACCATAATGAGCATTCTGTGAAGCATCTTCAATAAAAACCTATGCAAATAGCAAATAAAAAGATCGCTAAGATGCTCATTGTCTGTTGCCTTGTCATTTTGATATGGGATAGCTCCTTTGTCATGGGGCAAGGGGTACCTCATTGGCGGTTCTATATGATACACATATACTTACAATGACAAGAACTTGCTTGTGACCAAAGTTGAGTAGCATGAGGTTCGGTACTCGTACGCAAGGGGCATGAGATTTTCAACTTATGATCTGTCAAGCATATACTCATATTTGCGTTAGTTTAACCTTAATCACTTCAATATGCCAATGATAGAGGCAATGAGAGCTCAAAGCTAGTAAGTACCATAATTTTTGGAAGATCTTTATGAAACTTGAAATCCCTGCTTCCCTCTATGAAGGACCTTTCTTTTTTACTTTTTGTTGAGTCTCCACTTTCTATCTTTATGCACCAATTAAGATAGCATAGTTGTCATTCTCAGTTCAATGTTCATTGTCCCAAAACTTATTGATTGATTCATAATTTTGGTATTGCTTGTTCTTAAATTATTTGTATCTAGTCATCCTTATGAACTTTGAAGGTGTCCTATGCATTTATGTTTTGCTATTCCATGAAGGACAAGCTGAATACCTCTCTTTTTATGTTTTCCATATGTGAAACAAACAAATGTCTTTCAATCCATTGTTATTCATGATCTATTGTTTGTTACCTTTCATGACGCAACATAGTTGCTTTTCCTTACTGTTAGAACTATAACTTTCATGCTTATGTTAGAGTACTATGATCCCAGCTATCAATGATTTACAATATCTTGATCAAGACTGTGATGGTGCATGTCACCTAAAAAATTATTATTTTTATCACTTACCTACTCGAGGAAGACCATGAGTTAAGCTTGGGGATGCTTGATACGTCGTAAATGTATCTATAATTTTTGATGCTCCATGCTTATTTTGTATCAACTATATTATGTTCTGTCTACACTTTGAGGCATTTTTATACATTTTCTAGAACTAAGCTATTAACAAGATGCCACAGTGCCAGTTGCCTGTTTTCTGATGTTTTTGGTTTCAGAAAATATAGTAAATAAATATTCTTGGAATTGGACGGAACAAAAGTAGAAGTTCCTATTATTTCCGACATAAGACGGAGTTCAAAGCGGAGACGGAGGGGAGCCATGAGGTGGCCACATCACCCCTAGGCGCGGGACCACCCCTGGTCGTGCCTAGGCATGGTGTGGGCCCCACGGTTGGCCACCGACCTTGCCCCTTCGCCTATATAATCCCCTCGAGGCAGAAACTCTAAGTACCCGATCAGAAATCCACGAAAAAGTCCATGGCCGCCGCCACCAGCGTCTCTAGATCGGGAGGGATCCGAAGCTCTTCTTGGCACCCTGCCGGAGGGGAGATCACCCTGGAGGCCTTCTTCATCACCATGCCAGCCTTTGGTGTGATGCGTGAGTAGTTCATCCTTGGACTATGGGTCCATAACAGTAGCTAGATGGTATTTTCTCCTCCTTTGTGCTATCATGTTTATATCTTGTGATCTCCGTTCATGATCAAGATCATCTATTTGTAATCCTATATGTTCTGTTTGTTGGGATCCGATGGATATTGAGTACTACGTCAAGATTGATTATTGATTCTATCATGTCTATGTTGTTTGTGATCTTGCATGCTATCCGTTGCTAGTAGATGCTTTGGCCAAGTAGATGCTTATAACTCCAAGAGGGAGTATTTATGCTCGATAGTAGGTTCATGCCTCTAGTAATCTGGGAGAGTGACAGAAACTTCTAAGGTTGTAGATATCATTTTGATACTAGGGAGAAAACAACAATCCTTTGTCCATGGGGCAATTGTATTGTTTACTTTACACACTTTGCTTAATGCAATTATCTGTTGCTTGCAACTTAATACTGGAAGGGATTCAGATGATAACCATAAGGTGGATTATTAGTTATAGATGCAGTTGGATTATGGTCTATGTATTATGTTGTAATGACAAAACGAATCTCATAGCAATCATCATGACATGTATATGCATTGTTATGATTTCTCTATCCTGTCAATTTCCCAACTGTAATTTGTTCACCCAATATGTTATTTATCTTATGGAGAAACACCTCTAGTGAACTGTGGACCCGGTTCCATTTCATTCCACTGATATTCAACCTACTGCCTACTGTTTACTTTCTACAATTTCTACAAAGAAATTACTTTCTTCCACACTATTCGTTTAATTGTTTGTTTTTATCAAACCTGTGAGATTCATAACCTCATCGTATGTTGGGAAAGTATTATGGTTGTGTTATGCATGTTCCAAGTTGCTAGCAACACCTTGGGAGTTGGTCCTTGTTCCTACGGGTTCGATAACCTTGGTTTCATAACTGAGGGAAACTTGCTATTGTGCTCACCATACCTTCCACTTGGGGTTCCCAAACAAGCTCTACATCATTTGATCCATCAATCACCTCAGTCGGGATATGAACCTGGGTAAACTTGTGCTCACCGCTCCCGAAACACCGTACGGCTCACACCCCATTTTCTCAATGCCCTTAGGACCCCCTATGGCATACTTGTCATCAATCCGACAGTAGCGTCGCTAGGCGCGAAGAAACATGTGTCACGGAAAGTGGACCAACAGAGGTAACCCGCGAGGAGGAGCTCAACTGTGAAGCAACGGAGCGGGGCGAGGCAATCATGGCGGTGGCAGAACAGCAAGCCAGGGAGAAGGAGCTCACGATGTGGGCATGAAGATTCTTACCTAAGAGATGAGACTTGCTAAACTTGCATTGGATCTCTGAAGAAACATCATACTGTGAGTCTAAAAATTATTTGTGCAATAAATCATGAGCATTAGATCATGTACCTGTAGTTAAAACTGAACCCACTTTCCACCAATTCAGCAGTCATTTGTCTTTTTCAATAGGGGTGGATAGAAAGGTTTGAGATACCCTGGTTGGGACATTATCCATGTAAGGCGGTCTAGTATTTTTGAAAAATGAGGTTGTGGCATTTTGAATTATGCCTTTGATGGTTGATTCACAAAACACCCCATTTTTGGCACTCGGAAAATGAAAAATAGCTTTTTCCTGCAACAACAAAAAAAACTTCCTCCTGCAACATTATTCACCATCCCAAGATGCACATGTATGCACAATATGGCACAGTATCACAAACTATGCCACGATTCTGGACATAGCATTGGTCATTTGTCCGAAAGCCATGAAACCTCGAACATGATAGCTCATTTTGAGAAGGTTTTTTTAGATGCAATTAATATATCAAGTTTGGTATTTTTTCTTGCAATTATGCCACATAATATGACACCACTCGAATGTTCTACACTATTCGGACCTTTTTGAATTCTTATGACCGTTTCAAACTATGGTCAAAACAGTGGGAACGAAGATTCTTACCTAGGGGATGAACCTCGCTAAACTTGCATTGGATCTTTAAAGAAACATCATATTGTGAGTCTAAAAATGATTTTTGCAAAAAATTATGACCATTAGATCATGTACCTGTAGTTTAAACCGGACTCACTTCCTACCGATTCGGTAAACATTTGTATTTTGCACAAGGGGTGGATGGAAAGGTTTGAGATACCCCGTTGGGTCAGTGTCCATGTAATGTGGTCTAGTATTTTTGCGAAATGGGGTGTTAGCATTTTAAATTATGCGTTTGGTTGTTGCTTCACAAAACTTCCTGTTTTTTACACTCGAAAAATGGAAAATGACTTTTCCATGTGATAAAAAGGAAAATTTCCTCCTGCAACATTGTTCGCCATCCAAATATGTAGATGCATGTATAATATGAACACAATATCACAAACTATGTCGTGATTCTCACCATTACATTGGTTATTTGGCCTGAAAGCCATGAAACCTCGAACATGATAGCTAATTTTAAGATGCTATCAATATATAAGGTTTGATATTTTTCCTTGCAATGTCACATAATATGACACCACGCGGATACTTTACATTTTTTGGACCGATTTTGAATTTCTTATGCCCATTTCAATCTATGTTCAAAACAGCGGGCTGAAGATTCTTACCTAGGGGATAAGCCTCGCTAAACTTGCATTGTATCTCTGAAGTAACATCATATTGTAAGTCTAAAAATGATTTTTGCAAAAAATTATGAGTATTAGATCATGTACATGTAGTTTAAACCGGACCCACTTCCTACCGATTCGACAGACATTTGTCTTTTTCATCAGGGGTGGACGAAATGGTTTGAGATATCCCGGTTGGGCAATTGTCCATGTAAATTAGTCTAGTATTTTTGAAAACTAGGGTGGTAGAATTTTAAATTATGCCTTTGGTGGTTGCTTCACAAAATGCTCCGTTTTTTACACTCGGAAAATGAAAAAAGGGTTATACGAAAGTATATGTAATGTTTTTATATTTTATTCAAAAAATGTAATATTTGATTTCAGTTAGATAGATCTTATTTTTTCTGCAAATTTGTATATATTATATGTATTTTTCTGAACTAGAATAATTTAGTTATGATTTTCCTAATATTAATGTGGCAAAAAAGGAAATTAGGCCGTCGGCGTAGGTGTGAAAACTAGGCCGACGGCTAGCCGTCGGCGTAGCCTCGATGCCGTCGCATCGCCCTCGCGACCTATCCACTACGACGACGGCCCGCTCCACGCCGGCGGCAGCCATCGGCCTATCTCATTCTACGCCGATGGCTAAACTAGGCTGACGCTGGTTTACTCTCCTGCCCTTCTTGAGGTGTCGGCCCGCCGTCGGCGTCTTGCTTTATTCCTGTAGTGCAGACTACGAATCAAGGCAATAGGGTTAGAGACATTTATTTACCGACCGGACCGGACAGGCTACAAGCATTTACCTTCAGTTCAATTTCGCATGACAGACTCCATGGGAGCATGGAAACAATGCAATTATTCACCTTCATTTCTTGAGTTTGAAGTTTTGGGTATTCCTTAGCTGAGTTGAGAATTGACGATTTCATTTTGGTCGTAGTTTGAGTCCACAGTTTTGTAGCATCGAGATCAGTTCAGGTTTTGCTTCTGTTAGAGAAGCTGGTTCCAGCAAAATAATATTCTCACCTCTATTCTTTAGTTTCGAGTAGGCCTATTAGTGAGTTCAAATGTCAGTTCTCGCTTCAGATTTGGAGAGGGATATTAAAGATTAGCTTGGGTTGGTGACTTTGACACTGCCCTTTAGGCGAACATCACCATTCACCACGGTCAATTTTTGTTGCCGGCACGTCTGACAGTGACATAATATGGTCATTACCTTTCTTGCCTTTGGGAGCTTTGGAATGAGCTGAACGCTAGTATTTTGTAATATATCATTTTTTCTTCCGCAATTTTGATGCTTATGAAAAGGAAAGCCGCCCTTGAATGTATTGAACGGCTAGTGACCCGAGTGACTTGCCCTTATGTATTGATGAGTTGCAGTACTCCATACAGGTTCCTCCTCGAAACAGGCATACACTCAGCTATATTAATATAGCAACGGTTGAGACAGCTGCTTGGCCAGATAGCACAACGCCCAAAGAAACAACAGAGAAAATAGAAAAGAAAGAGTAGAGAAAATAAAGCCGATAACAGTGGCTTGACAAAAACGACGATGACCCACAACCGCTGCGCCCACCGAAGAAATACCACCATGCTCCTAGCGCTCCAAAGCATCGTGTATCAAGCAGCACCTCAAAGAAAGAAAACGACGACAACGACGCTACTACCCGGACTGGTCCTAGGGTTTCCCCCGATACGCTACGGGAGGTGGGGAAGAGATTCACCCGACGCCCTTCAGGAAGGATGGCTACACCCGCAGGCATGACCACTTCGGTGTCGAGTCGACAAGATTTCTCCCGACCCCTCAAAAAATCACACACCCGGACGCTTCGAATTTCTCCACCAAACTCACCGCCCACCAGCACACGCCATTACGGTATTGCAGTCACCATCGCCGTCTCACCGTGACCCATAGTGGGAGGCTGGTACGACCGAAGAGGAGAAACTGCGGCAGGGGTAGGTGGTACAATCACACGCGGGAGGGAACAACCTCCACCGCCGGGGGGTGATAGCCGACCGGATGTAGCAATAGGGGCAAACCAGGCCCTCGCTGGCCTGGCCGAGTCCAAATGGACTCGTGAAGCCCCGCTGTAACACTGCAGCAAGGGTGTCACCGTGGCCGCCAACCCTAGATCTAGCTCCTACTCCTCCGTACACTAGTGGCTCTGCCGCCACCGCAGATCCCCGTCGCCAAGCAGAAACGCCGTCACCACCGTGCCCACCCGGACCTTTCGGACCGCCACCGGTCTGAGGAGAACCACCGACGCAGACTCTTACCATCAACCGGTGACCACAGGGACAGCTAACTCCTTGGAGCGGGCGAGGGATATCGGAGAACAAACCAAGGATGGCGAGCGAAACGGACACGGCAACCTCCGTGCCGCCCGCAGGCCATGCTAGCATTGTGGTCGGCCAAGGCCCGCAAAGCCCTGGCCGGGCCTAGATCGGGCCCAGATCCAGCCCACGAGAACCTACTGCGATGCCACGCCGCAGGCCGTCGCCATCCTCTGCCTGGACCTCACCGCCGCCACCTCCACTGACCCAGCCGCGCCGCACCGCCGGTTGAAGGGTCCAAGATCACGTCGCGCGCCGCTGACAACCGCCGCCCGAGAGCAGCTTCCGCCGCCGCCCCGAGCAGCCCTCCACGGCCCAGCAGGGCGCCGCCGCCACGCCTCGCATCACCAAGGCCGCCACCGCCACGCCCTACCCACGCGCGCCGCCGCCGGCGCGTCCCGGCGGCGGCGAGGAGGGACAGGAGGAAAGGAGGGGGGCTTGCCTGGCGGCGCTAGGGTTTCCCCCCGGTCGCTCGCGGGAGAGACGAGGGAGGGACGAAGCGTTTTTTCACCTTGACTGAAACCTATTCACAAGTTCGCCCTCCATGCAGGTTCAAGACAGGTGAGCATCGAACCACAGTCATGAACAGAAGAGTACAATACTTTTGTCCATGCATTTTTACTATCTGTTCAGTGGCTGGATTTTGCTGTGGAAGTGTTACAATACTTTTGTCCATGCATTTTTTCTATAGAAGTTTTCTATTTGTTGTTGTCGTTGTAAACTACATGATTATTAAGCTGAAACCATCAGGCCGTTAGCTTCTGCTGATTTGAAACAATACCAACAGCTCGTCCAAAGGAAGACATTAGCTGTATAAAGTTTGATCTGAAGTTGTCCTAAATACTAGTGAAAATGTTTGTTGTGTAACCTAAAAATATAGAAAAACACAAGTATAACTCAATGGGGAATATAATGAAGCAAGTTCAAACCTGCAATCTTCTTAAGCACCAACAATAGTGTATCATCATAGGAAGAAACTAAAATATAGTTCACACACAACATTTAAAATCGATCCAAATAAACTATGGAGTCAGTACATGACAGTAGCGATGCTAGAAATCATTGATCAATCACTTGAGGATGACGGTGCAGAAGCGAGGTTAGTAGAGTCCTTGGAAGAACTCGAGGACGACAGTGTGCAAGTGACGTTTGCAGCCTCACTGGCGTCTTCCGCTTTCCTGCACCGCAGAGCTTCCATTGCTTGGCAAACTTTTTCTCGGAGATCATTTGCAGACTCTATCAAGTGAAGGACCTCAGTCTTTTCCAGCTCAAGCAGCATCTTTGTTACCTTCTCAGTAAATTCAGGCTCAAGTTGTTCAACCAATGTGTACAACTTCTTGCCCAGAATCTGCTAACCAAAGAATAAAAAAATTGATCAAACTAAAAATCTGCCCTTCGCTAATGCACATGGTATAATTATGAGCATGATAGGTAGATGTGTAATTGTTAAATTAGCACGTCTAATGTAATTCGCAAATATTTGCATTTTGCCAGAAGGAAAAGTATGATAGGTAGATGTGTAATTGTTAAATTAGCACGTCTAATGTAATTCGCAAATATTTGCATTTTGCCAGAAGGAAAAGTAGAGTTAGATCGTCCTCACATGATGTTGTTTCTCCTCGCCAGCAGTAGCTAGACTAGTGTTAAGGTTGCTACTATCTGGAGTATATGTACGAGGGCCAGTAGAATAAGTTGGTGCTAAGCTCTGGGCCACAATGGAAGTCGAGAAACCTGGGAGGGCCATCACGGCGTTGGCAGGTCCTATCCTACCATCTGCCAAGTATGCGATATCTTGATTGACATTTGGGTGAGCTCTCTGTATAGTAAAAACACAGTAAATCAAATGAAGTCACTACTTGCTGCAATAAGCTGAACATGAACATGGATCCATGAAGTACACTTTGCACGGTCATGTGTGCTAAGGATTAAACAAAAACTAATAAAAGAACTATTTTATGAGATAAAATACCTGATGTTACCGATTGATTTCTTGACCTACTCTATGCCAAGAACCCACCCTCTGGCCATGGTGCATTGGCCTCGTCATGTTGTATGACATCATTATGTTAGGGCCACCAAGGTTGATTAATGGATAGATATGTGGTTCTGTATAGTGTTGATACCCAAAACCTGACACCTGGGGTGAGAACAAGACAGGCGCTACCGAGCCGGAGTAGAGCTGATGAGGAGAAATATTCCGGGGTACTGCAGGTGCTACGAGCCCTACATTTTGAAGACGAGCAAAGTGTGCCTGGGAAAAAAGTGGTAAGAATTCAAAGTTTGCGGTGTTCTCTGTACAGAGGTCTTAGCACAAGGATGGGATATTGCAAGAAAAAATACTACAGTAGCAGACTCGATGTTCAATGACACAAGTATCAATCTAATCATTAGTTATAACCTGATTTTATTGGTATGTTTCATATAACTATGATATTATAAATAATAAATACAGATTTACAACAAAATAATTCATTTATTTTATCAAGTTAGGCATAAAGAACTAAACATGTCAAATGTTTAGATATCAAGTAGTCAAGGACGCATATCAATGTTATAGCAGTGTTGACGACACATGATCATAAATGTAAAATGACCAAGTCCAATAAAAAAACTGTTTAGACTAGTTATGTAACATACCAAAAACCCGTTATGAAATAGAAATCAAGTCTTACCACTAGTATTGTTCTTCTTTCCTCCTTCCGTTGAGCTACACAAACATACAGTGGTTTTTTTCCAATTATTTTTCCATTCATTCCGTCAATCTACAATAATTTATTGAAGGTTATTTAATAATTAGAAATATTTAATTCAAAGCAAAGAACACAGAATAAACAAATTGAAATAATGATTTTACTGCTTTGTCAACAGCTTCAACTGTTTGAAATGACACAAAGCCATAACCCATGCTTCTTCCTTGTGTATCAACCATAACCTACAAAATGTCAAAGACATAATCAGTGACACGTTGATCTAAATAAAAATAGCTAGTATTAAATAAGAGAGAATTACCTTGCAGGATGCTATCTCACCAAAGTTTTCAAATAAGTTTCTCAGATGTACATCGTTAATACTATCATCTAGGTTCTTTATGTACAGATTGAGCCCTTCAAACTTTTTGAATTTCTCAGTTCTATCGCTTTCAAACTTGGCTTTGAGCTCATCTTGTCTTTCTTCCTTTTTCTGAGCTCTTCCAACATACAAAAACATACCCTTGATCATCTTTCCACTAAGAATTCTAATGGCTTCCGTAGCACATTCTAGTTTCACATAGTTAACAAAACCAAAACATCTAGATTTTCCATTGGCATCTTTTATGACTATAGCTCTAGTAATCTCACCGAATGGTGCAAACTCTTGATGGAGGTCATCCTCGGTAAATTCTGTAGGCAAGTTTTTTATGTACACATTTGTAAATTTTCTCATGCCACAGATGTGTGGCCTGTCTTGATGACGAATGAATAAACCAACAAAAAGTATCTTGCCATTGGACAACATTCCATTCAGGCCATTGATGGCATCCTTAGCAGATTTCTCGTCTTCGAATTGAACGAACCCATATCCTTTTGATTGGCCATTTAAATCAGTGGCCACTTTACTAGATAGAATAGTGCCAAAGCCAGAAAACATGTCGTTCAAAGTCTTGTTGTCAATGTTCGACTCAAGATTTTTAATAAACAAATTCGCCTTTCCATTATTTCGTAGCATTGGATTCCTGTTTGAAAACATAACTCGAATGTCCGTTCTCGCTTCAGATTTGGAGAGGGATATCAAAGATTAGCTTGGGGTTGGTGACTTGACACTGCCATTTAGGCGAACATCACCATTCACCACGGTCAAAAATTGTTTTCGGCACGTCTGACAGTGACATAATATGGCCATCATCTTTCTCGCCTCTCGGGAGCTTTGGAATGAGCTGAACGCTAGAGTCTTTTGTAATATATCATTTTTCCTTTCGCAATTTTGTTGCTTCTGAAAAGTAAAGCCGCCCTTGATGTATTGAACGGCTAGTGACCCGAGTGACTTGCCCTTATGTATTGATGAGTCAGAATCTGCAGTACTCCATGCAGGTTCAAGACATGTGAGAATCAAACCACAGTCATGAACAGAAGAGTGCAATACTTTTGTCCATGCATTTTTACTATCTGTTCAGTGGCTGGATTTTGCTATGGAAGTGTTACAATACTTTTGTCCATGCAGTTTTCTATAGAAGTTTTCTATTTTTTATTGTCGTTGTAAACTACTCCCTCCGTTTAAAAATATAAGATGTTTTAGGTTTGTGAAGGAGATATATCTAGACACCTTTTAGTGTATAGGTTCAAATAAATCTAGACACTAAAATGTGTCTAGATACATCTCCTTCATAAATCTAAAACATCTTATATTTCTAAACGGAGGGAGTACATGATTATTAAGCTGAAACCATCAGGCCGATAGCTTTTGCTGATTTGAAACAATACCAACAGCTCGTCCAAAGGAAGACATTAGCTGTATAAAGTTTGATCTGAAGTTGTCCTAAATACTAGTGAAAATGTTTGTTGTGTAACATAAAAATATAGTAAAACACAAGTATAACTCAATCGAAAATATAATGAAGCAAATTCAAACATGCAATCTTCTTAAGAACCAACAATAGTGTATCATCATAGGTAGAAACTAAAATATAGTTCACACACAACATTTAAAATCGATCCAAATAAACTATGGAGTCGGTACAAGACAGTAGCGATGCTAGAAATCATTGCTCAATCACTTGAGGATGACGGTGCAAAAGAAGCGAGGTTAGTAGAGTCCTTGGAAGAACTCGAGGACGACGGTGTGCAAGTGACGTTGGCAGCCTCACTGGCGTCTTCCGCTTTCCTGCACCGCAGAGTTTCCATTGCTTGGCAAACTTTTTCTCGGAGATCATTTGCCGACTCTATCAAGTGAAGGACCTCAGTCTTTTCCAGATCAAGCAGCATCTCTGTTACCTTCTCAGTAAATTCAGGCTCAAGTTGTTCAACCAATGCGTACAACTTCTTGCCCAGAATCTGCTAGCCAAAGAATAAAAAATTTGATCAAACTAAAAATATGCCCTTCGCTAATGCACATGGAATACTTATGAGCATGATAGGTAGATGTGTAATTGTTAAATTAGCACGTTTAATGTAATTCGCAAATATTTGCATTTTGCTAGAAGGAAAAGTAGAGTTAGATCGTCCTCACCTGATGTTGTTTCTCCTCGTCAGCAGTAGCTAGACTAGTGGTAAGGTTGCTACTATCTGGAGTATATGTACCAGGGCCAGTAGAATAAGTTGGTGCTAAGCTGTGGGCCACAATGGAAGTCGAGAAATCTCGGAGGGCCATCACGGCGTTGGCAGGTCCTGTCCTACCATCTGCCAAGTATGGGATATCTTGATTGACATTTGGGTGAGCTCTCTGTATAGTAAAAGCACAGTAAATCAAATGAAGTCACTACTTGCTGCAATAAGCTGAACATGAACATGGATCCATGAAGTACACTTTGCACGTTCATGTGTGCTAAGGATTAAACAAAAACTAATAAAAGAACTATTTATGAGGTAAAATACCTGGTGTTGCCGATTGATTTCTTGACCTACTCTATGCCAAGAACCCCCACCCTCTGGCCATGGTGCATTGGCCTCGTCATGTTGTATGACATCATTATGTTAGGGCCACCAAGATTGATTAATGGATAGACATGTGGTTCTGTATAGTGTTGATACCGAGCCGGAGTAGAGCCGATGAGGAGAAATATTCTGGGGTACTACAGGTGCTACGAGTCCTACGTTCTGAAGATGAGCAAAGTGTGCCTGGGAACAAAGTGGTAAGAATTCAAAGTTTGTGGTGTTCTCTGTACAGAGGTCTTAGCACAAGGATGGGATATTGCAAAAACAAAATACTACAGTAGCAGAGTCGATTTTCAATGACACAAGTATCAACCTAATCAGTAGTTATAACCTGATTTTATTGGTATGTTTCATATAACTATGATATTACAAATAATAAATACAGCTTTACAACAAAACAATTCATTTATTTGATCAAGTTAGGCATAAAGAACTAAACATGTCAAATGTTTAGATATCAAGTAGTCAAGGACGCATATCAATGTTATAGCAGTGTTGATGACACATGATCGTAAATGTAAAATGACCAAGTCCAATAAAAGAACTGTTTAGACTAGTTATGTAACATACCAATAACCCGTTATGAAATAGAAATCAAGTCTTACCACTAGTATTGTTCTTCTTTCCTCCTTCCTTTGAGCTACAGTGGTTTTTTTCCAATCATTTTTCCATTCATTCCTTCAATCTAGAACAATTTATTAGGGCCTGTTTGGTTGGGCTTAAATCTAGCTTTTAGAGTTTGGCTTATAAGCCACAAAAGCACCAAAATAGGTGCTTTTGGCTTTGGCTTTTGGCTTTTAATTGAACATTGTAATACAATGGTATAAGCCAAAAGCCAAAATAAAAAGCAGCTATTTAGGTGCTTTTGTGGCTTATAAGCCAAAAGCAAAAAGCCATAAATAAGCACAACCAAACAGCCCCTAAAGGTTATTTAATAATTAGAAATATTTAATTCAAAGCAAAGAACACGGAATAAACAAATCGAAGTAATGATTTTACTGCTTTGTCGGCAGCTTCGGCTGTTTGAAATGACACAAAGCCATAACCCATGCTCCTTCCTTGTGAATCAACCATAACCTACAAAATGTCAACAACATAATCAATGACACATTGTTCTAAATAAAAATAGATAGCATTAAATAAGAGATAATTACCTTGCAGGATGCTATCTCACCAAAGTTTTGAAATAAGTTTCTCAGATGTACATCGTTAATACTATCATCTAGATTCTTTATGTACAAATTGAGCCCTTCAAACTTTTTGAATTTCTCAATTCTCTCACGTTCAAACTTGGCTTTGAGCTCGGCTTGTCTTTCTATCTTTTTCTGAGCTCTTCCAACATACAAAATCATACCCTTGACCATCTTCCCATTAAAAATTCTAATGGCTTCTGTAGCACATTCTGGTTTCCCATAGTTAACAAAACCAAAACATCTAGATTTTCCATTGGCATCTTTCATGACTATAGCACTAGTAATCTTACCGAGTCGTGAAAACTCTTGATGCAGGTCATCCTCGGTAAATTCTTTTGGCAAGTTTTTTATGTACACATTTGTAAATTTTCTCATGCCACAGATCTGTGACCTGTCTTGACGACGAATGAACAAACCAACAAAAAGTATCTTGCCATTGTACAACATTCTGTTCAGGCCATTGATGGCATCCCTAGCAGATTTCTCGTCTTCAAACTGAACGAACCCGTATCTCTTTGATTGGCCATTTAAATCAATGGCCACTTTACTAGATAGAATAGTGTCAAAGCCAGAAAACATGTAGTTCAAAGCCTTGTTGTCAATGTTCGACTCAAGATTTTTAATAAACACATTTGCCTTTCCATTATTTCGTAGCATTGGATCCCTGGTTTAGAACATAACTCGGATGGATTTCCCATTGACAAGGACAAAATTCAAAGTTTCCAATGCATGCTTGGCTGCAAGGAATCACATGTGAGTTACAAAACTAATTGTAATGTCAAGCTCAAACAATCATACAAAAATATAATAAAACAACTACGATCATAATGAAGATAAAAAATAAAGAATTATTGTTACAAGAAAAAAAGGCAGTGTAAAGAGGCATCTTGTATATATGTATATATGAGTAATGATGATACTATATCTGGGCAACATGGTCGATAACTAAGGATGAAACTACATATTGTCACACTATCTACATACAGTTACATACAAAATCAAAAACCCTTGCCTCACTTAATCAAAACAACAAAAAATAACTTCTACAATCCATGACCAAAACTAGTATTTGAATTTAGTAATTACATTATTTAAATAACCAATCCGATCTCGCACCAACCACCTCTTAAAACTTTATATCTCTTCCATCCTACATAAAATATAACCATCTGCAACATATCTACCACAAAAGGTCCCTAAAACATTATAACATTAAAAATCCCGAAAATGTTTTTTTTTTGCAAGTAAACATCCCGAAAGTAAGTCAACACCAAAGATAGAGCATTCCATTTTATGGTAAAAATATATAAGTAAATAAAACAAGCCATTCATTGCATCAACCAAGTGCCTATCTATTTTTTTTTGCTAAATCACACATCCGATTCCGAGTCGGATCCCCGTGTCTTTTATTTATCAACTTTTTTCCATCTCAGATACCCGAATCGGATTTGGATTCCAGTAGTCTTGCACACACCAAAGCAACACGATCTGCAACTAATGAGGAATACACTACGGGAAAAATTGTCGCTGCTGTCGCCCCTCTCCTTTGCCGTGTGCCAAAAGGCCCGGAACACGGCAAAGATTATCTTTGCCGTTGTGTATACCAAGAGGAACACGGCAAAGCACAGGTGCACGGCAAACTGCAGAAAAAGAACACGGCAAAGAAATAAACACGGCAATGGACAGACGAGAACACACGGCAAAGAAAACAATCACGGCAAAGTCATTGAAGACACACGACAAAGATATATTAAAGGCAAAGAAGTGGGCCCCGTGGCCTTGCAGGGTCACCCGCCGGCAGGGGCTGACGGCAGAATCTTTGACGTGTGCCCTCGCCGTCAGGTACATGGCAAAGATAATCTTTGTCGTGTGTATTCTTCTGTATACACGGCAAAGCATTTTTTTTACCTTTTTATTTTCTTTAATTAGCAAGGCTTTTATTACATATATGTTAGCTGATATTATTTCATAGGATCATGAGAACACACATATGATCATAGGTTATTGTGTTCTGGATCACTATATACATGCACCCCCTTATACGGTCCGGTTTCACCGTAACAGGGAGATTCCCCCTTATACAGGTCCAGAACCTTCGCTTCTAGCTTAGAGAGCATGCATGCGAGGGGGGACACATGCAAGCACATATACCAACCTTTCACCACACTCACACACATATGCTAGGGACACATGCAAGTTTTCATCTGATTCCGACGTTCTCGTGGTCTTCCTCCGGCGAAACCCTGATCTGCGGGGCTCGGATCGTCTACCCCCTAGACATTCTTCTGATGGGGGTAGCCCAACGTAGCTCTCTCTTGTTTTGTGTTTGATTATGTCATGGGATGATGTAAAACTATGTTGGTTCACAAGTTGGGGCACTATACTACCCGGTTTCATCGTAACGAGGAGATTCCCCCTTATATAGGTCCCGAACCTTCGCTTCTAGGTTAGAGCGCATGCATGCGAGGGGGCACACATGCAAGCACATATACCAACCTTTCACCACACTCACACACATATGCTAGGGACACATGCAAGTTTTCATCTGATTCCGACGTTCTCGTGGTCTTCCTCCGGCGAAACCCTGATCTGCGGGGCTCGGATCGTCTACCCCTAGACATTCTTCTGATGGGAGTAGCCCGGCGTATCTCTCTATTGTTTTGTGTTTGATTATGTCATGGGATGATGTAAAACCATGTTGGTTCACAAGTTGGGGCACTATACTACCCGGTTTCACCGAAACAGGGAGGTTCCCCCTTATACAGGTCCAGAACCTTCGCTGCTTCTAGGTTAGAGCGCATGCATGCAAGGGGGGACACATGCAAGCACCCGGAGACTAGTAGTTAATTTTTGTATGTTCCAACATAGCACCACACTTTCATGCATGTGCTAGGGCACATGCATGCATGTCCTTGAGGTACTCAAAATTGAGAACAATCTATAAAGGATGTCAAACAACAAATTTCAGACTTCGTCATGAAATCCTCTCATCTTGATCTTTTGATTGACCCAAAGAGTGACCTTGAAATATTCAAAAGTAGTCCAACAGCTTGCTTGGTTTTGTTGGTCAGCTCTACCGTGAGAGGAAATTCTACTCTTGACGATTGGTTGAGGATTGTTTCTCAAAGTTTGTGACTAGGCACCCACCTAATGGAAATGAAGTTCAGCATCCTCCAGAAGCTTATGGTCTAGTGAAAAGTTCATATTTCCATGGTCCCAATCCTTATGAAGATCTGGTACATGCTATATCTAAAACAAAAACTATCGTCCGCTCCTCAAGAGGGTTGACGGAACTAGTGGCGGGAGTTTCCACGTATATATCCAGGATTTTACTAAGTATTAACGCATGTCTACAAAGGGGGTCACACTTGGAACTTACACATGGGACCTACCAACCTTGCACCACACTCACACACATATGCTAGGGACACATGCAAGTTTTCATCTGATTCCGACGTTCTCGTGGTCTTCCTCCGGCGGAACCCTGATCTGCGGGCCTCGGATCGTCTACCCCCCTAGACATTCTTCTGACAGGGGTCGCCCGGCGTAGCTCTCTCTTGTTTTGTGTTTGACTAGGTCATAGGATGATGTAAAACCATGTTGGTTCACAAGATGGGGCACTATAATACCCGGTTTCACCGGAACAGGGAGATTCCCCCTTATACAGGTCCAGAACCTTTCGCTTCTAGGTTAGAGCGCATGCATGCGAGGGAGGACACATGCAATCACCTATACCAACCTTTCACCACACTCACAAACATATGCTAGGGACACATGCAAGTTTTCATCTGATTCCGACGTTCTCGTGGTCTTCCTCCGGCGAAACCCTGATCTGCGGGGCTCGGATCGTCTACCCCCTAGACATTCTTCTGACAGGGGTAGCCTATAGGGTTCGCAACATAGAAAACAAAAAATTTCCTACGATGTGAACTATGTACCAAGATCTATCTATTAGATACAAACAGCGGGCGGATGTATATCCGTAGAGAACATACCCTTGAAGACCGACAAAGCTTAACGAGTTCAACTCGTGGTTGATGTAGACGATCTCTTGCCAATCTCAAGATCGAGAGGAAGTCCTAGCGCCACAAATCAGCAGTGCGTCCGTGCTCGCACACACGTTCGAGGCACCGAGCAACCTCCGCCTCCTCGCTCCAGCAATGCAGCGGAAGCACAACTCTTTCTTTCCGAATAGCCACCGGGAACATGTATCTCGCTAGTCCGAGACCATGGGGGATAAATTCTAGAGGGGGAGAGAGATCCTTCACGAGGAGGTGTGAGTGAGAAGTGAGAGGAGGGGCTCCTTTTATTGGACGAGGGGGGCACCCAAGAGGGTGTCCGCCGGCCATGGGGGCTGCCCCCTCCCCTCCTTCATTCATGTGGGTGGACACTCCACTCACAAAATGGCCCTTCAATTTTCTCCACTCAAAAACCCACTCAAATTCCCATTAAATTTCCACCAAATTTAATGCAAACTCTCATTAAATAAAACTCTTTTATTTTATTCAGAATTTTGTCACTTACTTTAATGACAAACATTCACAAATAACCCCTTGCTAGAATTCTATTTCACATGCATAACCACTTTATGCAATTTCACCCGAAAACCTGTTTCGGTATCTAGTGAAATAAATTCCTGCGCTTGTTCATTATTTCGGCATGAAACTTTTGCTCCAATTGTATGTAGGTGTCTCTTAAGTGTGTCACCCTACGGTTCGTGAATAATGCGGACATGATCGAGACCCCTCTCGGATCAATAATCAGAAGCGGATCCGAGACCCATACGACTCCCACACATTCAACGATGACTTTCTTGTGATCGGAACCTTTACGCTAGTATCTTAATCCCTTTGTTTCACGATATATTACATGTCCGAGATTCGATCATCGGTATATCCATACCTAGTTTGATCTCACATCGACATGCGTCTTTTCTCGTTCCGTGATATAACATTCTAGTGATCAAATCACTTGCTTGCAAGCTAATCAATGTGATATCACCAAGAGGGCCCAGAGTATATCTATCCGTCATCGGGATGAACAAATTACACTCTCGATCCATGAGCCTCAACATAACACTTTATTAGTTCGAATCCATCTTTTAATCACCCTACATACGGTGACGCTTTGATGTTATCAAGAAACTCTTCGGTGTTAGTAATTGACATGATCTCATGGTCTAAGGATTAGGATCACTTCATAAGTTGTTATAGCAATATAAACTCAATGACTTTGATCGTAATGCTATACTTCGGATGAATGTTCATCACACCATTACACTAATGTTGTGATCTTGTTATTAACAACATCCAATGTCCATGATCAGGAAACCTTGATCATCTTGTTAATCAACGAGCTAGTTTATGAGAGAGGCATAACTAGGAACTTTCTGTTTGTTTATTAAACACACATGTATTAATGTTTCCGTATTAATACAATTATAGCATGCAAAATAAACATCTATCATATACTTGGAATACACATAATAAACACTTTATTATTGCCTCTCAGGGCATATTCCCTTCAGTCTCCCACTTGCACTAGAAACAATAATCTAGTTACATAGTAATAAATCTAACACCCATCGAGTTCTGGTGTTGATCATGTTTTGCTCTAGGGAGAGTTTTAGTCAACGGATCTGCTACATTG
Source organism: Avena longiglumis (assembly GCA_030063025.1). Taxonomy (NCBI): domain Eukaryota; kingdom Viridiplantae; phylum Streptophyta; class Magnoliopsida; order Poales; family Poaceae; genus Avena; species Avena longiglumis. The sequence continues at coordinate 505,000,881 of CP125977.1, forward strand.
AGATCCGTGTGTATATTACAAATCTTTATATCTCCATCCTTGACATGCTCGCGGATGGAGTGAAACCGGCGCTTAATATGCTTGGAATGCTTGTGAGACCTTGGCTCTTTGGCATTGGCAATGGCACCATTGTTGTCACAATAGATCACCATTGGGTCCAACGCGTTTGCAACCACTCCTAGTTCGGAGATGAACTCCTTCATCCAAACTGCTTCCTAAGCCGCTTGTGAAGCAGCAACATATTCGGCCTCCGTTGTTGATCCCGCCACCACAGGTTGTTTGGAACTCCTCCAACTAACCGCTCCGCCATTCATGAGAAATACGTATCCGGAGTGAGACTTAGAGTCATCCGGATCGGTGTCAAAGCTAGCGTCAACATAACACTTAGCGACGATCTCTTCTTCACATCTGTATACAAGAAACATATCCTTAGTTCTTCGTAAGTACTTAAGGATATTCTTGACCACTATCCAGTGTTCCGAACCTGGATCCGATTGGTACCTACTAGTCAAACTAATAGCATGTGCCACATCCGGTCTTGTACATAGCATGGCGTACATTATAGAGCCTATGGCTGAAGCATAGGGGACCTTGTCCATTATCTCTCTTTCTTCCGCCGAAGCCGGACTTTGAGTCTTACTCAATGTCTTGCCTTGCAACATAGGTAAGAACCCATTCTTACTTCCGTCCATTTTAAACTTCTTTAAAATCTTATCAAGGTATGTACTTTGCGATAGCCCTATTAGGCGCCTAGATCTATCTCTATAGATCTTTATGCCTAATATGTATGACGCTTCACCTAGGTCCTTCATTGAAAATTTGCTGTTTAGATAACTTTTAACACTATTTAAAAGATCTATATCATTTCCGATAAATAATATGTCATCCACATATAATATCAGAAATGCCACATTGCTCCCACTCACTTTCTTGTAAATACAAGCTTCTCCATAAGTTTGGACGAATCCAAACTCTTTGATCACCTCATCAAATCGGAGATTCCAACTTCGTGATGCTTGCTTCAATCCATAGATGGATCGCTGAAGCTTGCACACCTTGTTAGCATCCTTAGGATCGACAAAACCCTTTGGTTGTATCATATACAACTATTCTTCAATATTACCATTGATAAACGCGGTTTTGACATCCATCTGCCATATCTCATAATCGAAATATGCAGCAATTGCTAACATAATCCTAACTGACTTTAGCATCGCTACGGGAGAGAATGTATCATCGTAGTCAACTCCTTGAATTTTTCGAAACCCCTTTGCGACAAGTCGAGTTTTATAGACGATCACATTACCATCAGCATCAGTTTTTCTTTTGAAAATCCATTTGTTCTCCACGGCCTTTCGGTCGTGAGGTAATTCCACCAAGTTCCAAACTTGATTTTCATACATGGATTCCATCTCGGATTTCATGGCTTCTAACCATTTGTTGGAATCCGGGCTCATCATCGCTTCTTCATACGTCGTAGGGTCATCATTTTCATCAACCATGAAATTCATGACAGATTTCCGCATACTCGGGAGCTGCACGTCTGCTTGACTGCGAGGTTCGGTAGAGTACTCTTCGAGTTTCATGATCATTATCATTATATCCCTCTTCAACAGGTGAAGACAACTCCGGAACAACTTCCGGCGCTGCGCTACTCGCCATACTTTGAAGAGAAGGTTCAATAACCTCTTCGAGTTCTACCTTCCGACTACTCACACCTTTCGAGAAACTCTTTCTAGAAAGGATCCATTATTGGCAACAAAAACCTTGCCCTCGGATGCGTGATAGAAGGAATACCCAATAGTTTCCTTAGGGTAACCTATGAAGACGATTTTTCCGCCTTGGGTTCGAGTTTATCCGTTGAAGTTTCTTCACATAAACATCGCATCCCCAAACTTTAAGAATGATACTTAGGTTTGTTTCAAACCACAATTCATACGGTGTCTTTTCAACGGATTTAGATGGTGCCCGATTTAAAGTGAATGCAAGTTTCTAGTGCATAACCCCAAAATGACAACGGCAAGTCCCAGAGACATCATAGATCGAACCATATCTAATAAAGTACGACACGATGTTCCGACACACCATTTCATTGTGGTGTTCCGCAGTGTGAGTTGTGAAACAATTCCACACTCTTTCATGTGAGTGCTAAACTCGTAACTTAGATACTCACCTCCACGGTCGGACCGTAGAAATTTGATCTTTCTATTACGATGATTTTCCACTTCATTCTGAAATTCCTTGAACTTTTCAAAGATTTCAGACTTGTGTTTCATCAAGTAGATATAACCGTATCTACTCAAATCATCCGTGAAAGTAACAAAATAACGATATCCACCTCGCTCCGACACACTCATTGGACCACATACATCGGAATGTATGATTTCCAATAAATCTGTCGCCCGTTCCATTGAACCGGAAAACGGCGTTCTAGTCATCTTGCCCATAAGGCATGGCTCACATGTATCAAATGATTCAAAATCAAGTGATTCCAAAAGTCCATCTGAATGGAGCTTCTTCATGCGTTTAACACCAATATGACCTAGACGGCAGTGCCACATATATGCGGGTATATCATCATTAAGTTTAATCCTTTTAGCATCAACATTATGAATATGTGTAACATTATCATCAAGATCTAATAGAAATAAACCATTCATCATTGTTGCATGACCATAAAATATTTCATTCATATAAATGGAACAACCATTGTTCTCGGATTTAAATGAATAACCACTTCGCATCAAACACGATCCAGATACAATTTTCATGCTCAGTGCAGGCACCAGATAACAATTATTCAAGTTTATAACTAATCCCGACGGCAAATGGAGAGGCAGCGTTCCGACGGCGATCACATCAACGCTTGATCCATTGCCGACACGCATCTTGACCTCACCCCTTGCTAGCGGTCGCTTGTTCCGCAGCCCCTGATTCGAGTTACAAATATTAGCAACTGAACCGGTATCAAATACCCAGGTGCTACTGCGAGCACTAGTCAAGTACACATCAATAACATGTATATCATATATACCTTTGTTTGCCTTGTCGGCCTTCTTATGCCGCCAAATACTTGGGGCATGCTTCGATGTGATCCCCTTACAATAGTAGCACTGGTATCGACTTAGGTCCAACTCGGGGTTTCTTTCAGCACGGCAACCGCTTGCCGCCTTACTTCCTTCCGTTTCCCTTCTTGTCTTTCTTGAAACCAGTGTTCCTATTGATCATCAACACTTGATGTTCCTTTTTGATCTCCACTTCTGCAGTTTTAAGCATTGACAGAAGCTCGGGGAGAGACTTCTTCATGACTTGCATATTATAGTTCATCACAAAGCTCTTATAGCTAGGTGGCAGAGACTGCAGAACACGATGGATGCCTAAGTCAATGGGAATAGTTATTCCCAAGGACACAAGCTTATCGGCGTAACCCGACATCTTGAGTACATGCTCACTAACGGAGTTGTGCTCTTCCATCATGCAGCTAAAGAACTTTTCTGAATCGTTGTAGCTCTCTACAGCAGCATGTGTGTCGAAAATCATTTTCAACTCACCCATTGTATCAAAAGCATTGCCGTTTTCGAAACGCTTTCGAAGTTCCGGCTCTACCCCATACAATATGCCGCAATGAACTAAGTTGTGGTCCTCCTGACGAGTCTAATAGTCATTCTTCTCCTCGGCAGGGGCATCCTCTAAAGGTGGGGGGCCTAGTGGCGCTTCTAGCACGTATTGCTTTTGTGCAGCAGAGAGGAGAATCCTCAAATTCATGGCCCATTCGGTAAAGTTGCTACCGTTCGTTGCAAGTTTCTCTTTCTCCATGAACACATTGAAATTAAAAGCAGGTGGTGCCATCTACAACAGAATTTGTAAAGTTTAGACTAAGTGTATGATAGATTGAGTTCAACTAATCCATATTACGAATGAACTCCCGCTCAAAAACGACATCCCTCGTGCCTTTTTGGTGATTACATGAACCAAATCCACTATACCAAGTCCGATCATCACGTGAGTCGGTATAGCATCAAAGGCGAGCATCAAATGGGCATCATATCAACTATATGACTCATGCTTAACCTTTTGGTCCGTGTTCCGAGGCCATGTCTGTACATGCTAGGCTCGCCAAGTTAGAACCTTAGTATTCGCGTGTGTAACTGTTTTACACCCGAAATATGGTCGTGGATCCAAGAACACCCGATCATCACGTGATGTTTTGGAGCGATGAAAACATAATCGGTGCATACTAAAGGAAGAACACATTCTTATCTTGATATTTAAATGAGGGATCATCTTATTATGCTAACAAAGCGCTAAACAAGCAATATAAGATGCTATCAAATATCACATGTTTATTAGTGAAATGTTATGGTTCCCGCAGATGATCTCTATCATGTGCATCGTGGTATGATCACTATCATACATATATGTGTAAATCCAAGGTCTATGGAGTTTACACGCTATGTGTGTTGTAAGAGTATCATCTCATACTTCTACTTACAACATCACCATATCATAACACTAGCCCAACAACAATCTAAACTAGACGCCTCTAATTTATCTATTGCAAGTTTTACGTGGCTTAGGGCTTTCGAGATAGAACCGTTCCTACGAACATGAACCACAACGAGGATAACCAAATTGTTGACAACTCGTTGCAAAATAGATATTGACTATAGTAGGAGAGACAGACACCCGCTAGCCACATATGCAAACTAGTTGCATGTCAAGCGTGGAACAGGTCTCATGTGCGAGGACATGTAAAGTTTGTCCGGGCCGCTTCATCCCACTATGCCACCAACACCAATATCCAAAATTACAACTAAGGAGCAACAACATGATCATCATCGCCCACATACTCATATGTGTACTACCCGTCTAAAGCATCTACGCATAGATCCGGCTCTGATACCACTGTAGGGTTCGCAACATAGAAAACAAAAATTTTCCTACGATGTGAACTATGTACCAAGATCTATCTATTAGATACAAACAACGGGCGAATGTATATCCGTAGAGAACATACGCTTGAAGACCGACAAAGCTTAACGAGTTCAACTCGTGGTTGATGTAGACGGTCTCTTGCCGATCTCAAGATCGAGAGGAAGTCCTAGCGCAAGAAATCAGCCAGCATCCGTGATCGCACACACGTTCGAGGCACCGAGCAACCTCCGCCTCCTCGCTCCAGCAATGCAGCGGAAGCACAACTCTTTCTTGCCGAATAGCCACCGGGAACATGTATCTCGCTAGTCCGAGACCATGGGGGATAAATTCTAGAGGGGGAGAGAGATCCTTCACGAGGAGGTGTGAGTGAGAAGTGAGAGGAGGGGCTCCTTTTATTGGACGAGGGGGGGCACCCAAGGGGGTGTCCGCCGGCCATGGGGGCTGCCCCCTCCCCTCCTTCATTCATGTGGGTGGACACTCCACTCACAAAATGGCCCTTCAATTTTCTCCACTCAAAAACCCACTCAAATTCCCATTAAATTTCCACCAAATTTAATGCAAACTCTCATTAAATAAAACTATTTTATTTTATTCAGAATTTTGTCAATTACTTTAATGACAAACATTCACAAATAACCCCTTGCTAGAATTCTATTTCACATGCATAACCACTTTATGCAATTTCACCCGAAAACCTGTTTCGGTATCTAGTGAAATAAATTCCTGCGCTTGTTCATTCTTTCGGCATGAAACTTTTGCTCCAATTGGATGTAGGTGTCTCTTAAGTGTGTCACCCTACGGTTCGTGAATAATGCGGACATGATCGGGTGATCTCGTTACACTAATGTTGTGATCTCGTTATTAACAACATCCAATGTCCATGATCAGGAAACCTTGATCATCTTGTTAATCAACGAGCTAGTTTATGAGAGAGGCATAACTAGGAACTTTCTGTTTGTTTATTAAACACACATGTATTAATGTTTCCGTATTAATACAATTATAGCATGCAAAATAAACATCTATCATATACTTGGAATACACATAATAAACACTTTATTATTGCCTCTCAGGGCATATTCCCTTCATAGCCCGGTGTAGATCTCTCTTGTTTTGTATTTGACTAGGTCATAGGATGATGTAAAACCATGTTTGTTCACAAGTTGGGGCACTATCCTACCCGGTTTCACCGTAACGAGGATATTCCCCCTTATACAGGTCTAGAACCTTCGCTTCTAGGTTAGAGCGCATGCATGGGAGGGGGGACACATGCAAGCTAATATACCAACCTTGCACCACACTCACACACATATGCTAGGGACACATGCAAGATTTCATCTGATTCCGACGTTCTCGTGGTCTTCCTCCGGCGAAACCCTGATCGGCGGGGCTCGGATCGTCTACCCCCTAGACATTCTTCTATTGGGGGTAGCCCAACGTAGCTCTCTCTTGTTTTGTGTTTGATTATGTCATGGGATGATGTAAAACCATGTTGGTTCACAAGTTGGGGCACTATGCTACCCGGTTTCACCGTAACGGGGAGATTCCCCTTATACAGGTCCAGAACCTTGGCTTCTAGGTTAGAGCGCATGCATGCGAGGGGGGACACATGAAAGCACATATACCAACCTTGCACCACACTCACACACATATGTTAGGGACACATGCAAGTTTTCATATGATTCCAACGTGCTCGTGGTCTTCCTCCGACGAAACCCTGATCTGGGGGGTCGGATCGTCTACCCCCTAGACATTCTTCTGATGGGGGTAGCCCGGCGTAGCTCTCTCTTGTTTTGTGTCTGATTATGTCATGGGATGATGTAAAACCATGTTGTTTCACAAGTTGGGGCACTATACTACCCGGTTTCACCGGAACAGGGAGATTCCCCCTTATACAAGTCCAGAACCTTCGCTACTTCTAGGTTAGAGCACATGCATGCGAGGGGGGACACATGCAAGCACCCGGAGACTAGTAGTTAATTTTTGTATGTTCCAACATAGCACCACACTTTCATGCATGTGCATGCATGTCCTTGAGGTACTCAAAATTGAGAACAATCTATAAAGGATGTCAAACAACAAATTTCAGACTTTGTCGTGAAATCCTCTCATCTTGGTCTTTTGATTAACCCAAGGAGTGACCTTGAAACATTCAAAAGTAGTCCAACAACTTGCTTGGTTTTGTTGGTCAGCTCTACCGTGAGGGGAAATTCTACTCTTGACGATTGGTTGAGGATTGTTTCTCAAAGCTTGTGACTAGGCACCCACCTAATGGAAATGAAGTTCAGCATCCTCCAGAAGCTTATGGTCTAGTGCAAAGTTCATATTTCCATGGTCTCAATCCTTATGAAGAGCTGGTACATGCTATATGTAGCATCCCAGTTGTCTAACCCCTGTAATGCTACATGTCATAATAATAAAATGGGCCACTTCCAACATATAAATGTTGCATCATCATCACATCATGCTCATATCATCATGTCCCCTTACATTTGTGCATCATATAAAACCTTTTTATTGTTTGCTTCTTATCTCATGTGCATGATTAATTGTAGTTGCCTCTTGATATTGTATTTGGTTCTTAATAAATTGTTAAATGCCCAAGTTGAGTTGGGGGCATCTCTCTTTTGACTCCACCACCTTATCTTTCACCACCTTATAATTCCACCATCCAATAATATGGGCTTGGCATTTTATTGAGTTATCCCTAGCCCATGTTGTTGGTTGGATCCACCCATCTTCCTTGCTTGGCCTTGTCCATATTTTGGAAATGCAGATGGATAGTGCCATATTGATATCCTTGTTCTCACAAGGATAATTGTGGTATTAATTATCTTGCATGGGCCATGCAAGTGCCACCTTCTGGTTTTGGTTTATTTTGGATTTCTAAAAAACCACTCTTTCATTGCTTAACCTTGCTTTGTGAGTATAAAACTCTAGTTCTTTCCCTCTCTTTTCCCCTTTAGCTAGATCCCTACCCCATGCCACATGCACATACCTGTGCTAATGAGCATGCCCTACCTTAACCACCCTTGCTTGGTTTATGCTTGATCTTTGAATGGGACATGCATGATCCTATCCACATCATCACCTTGACCATCTCACCTCTTTATCTCCCTCTTTCTTGCTTGATCTTGTTTAGTGCATGCTTGTAGTGTGCTTGATCAAAACTAAATTGCCATCTCCTCTTCCTCTCTAAACCCAAACCCTAATCCCTACCAAGCTAAACCCAAAACCCCAATTAGTCTACACTACCTAGTGCTCCCTCTCCCTCTTTTCTACCCTAAACCAAACCCTCCAACTACATCTATCCCTAAACCACTCCTCTAATCTACTTTTTCCCCTAGCAAAACCTAGCACTACCCCTTTTTCCCTATCTAGCATGTTCCCTTGCCCTATGTTCCTCTCACCTCTCTCTACCTACATGCCCACACGACCAGGAACCCTCCTAGCTACCCCAGCTCGCCGCTCCCCTCTCTCTATCTGCCCCCACACGTGATCAGTACCCTCTCCTAGCTTCTCTAAACCCTAGCTCGACCCATGCCCCTCTTTTCCTCCCCTCTTTTCCTCTCTCTCTACCAGCACCTGCCTACCCCACCTGCCTCACCAGCGCCCAGGACACCGGTCCTCCCCTTCCCTTTCCCACCGACAACGCCCCCTGGCCCATGCTAAGCACGTGAAAAAGAGGAGGCCGACGTGCCAGCTTTCCCCTCCCCCACGCCACACCTGCCTCCTCTTCCTTCTTATCCTCTCCCTGCCTCCTAGCTTTTCCCAGATCCACCCCAGCGTCGCCCTGCCTCTCCCCTCTCTGCCCTCCTTCTCCATCATCCCCAACGCCCTCTCGCCGCCCACCGCCAGCTACCTCCTGCCACAGATGATCTAGCCGGTGGCGTGCTGCAGCAAGTTGTCGAGGAAGCTCCTGGGGCTGCTGCGACGTCCCCTGGGCCAGCATCGAGGAGGAGAAGGACCAGGAACGCCAGGAACCTGTCGCGCCGCCCGGAAACCCTAGATCGACGGAGCGTCAGCCTCGCCGTGGATCGCTACCACCCCTGCCCGTTTCGAGCACGCCAGCACGCCCGCGGTGAGCCCACGACCCTCCCTGACAACCCCCTGTTCTCCGTCGCGTCCTGGTTGCTCCGCTCGTTTGCCGGCGCCCTCGGCGGCAGCGAGTGCAGCTTCCGTGCGCGCCACACCCTACCTAGCCGCCTAGCCTCTTCCTAGCACCCAGCCCAGCCAGTAGCGGCTCGGCGTCAAGCGCCCGCAACGCCCTGTGTTCGATCCCCACTGCGCTGGCTGCAGACGACGCGAGGGAAGATCCACAGTGTCCACGGGCGCCAATTTTGCGCAAAACCCCCTCCCTCAATCTTTTTAGCAATCTGCGAACCTCGAGGCCCCACTGTCAGCGGCGGTGGCCTTTTTCTAAAAAGGCTCCCGCAAGAACCGGACTGAACCCGCAGTCCTCCCCTGGCCCGCGTGTGTTTTGCAGATGACCCCTGGCCCTTTTGGTTGCGTCAACCCGCGGTCCCTGGGAGCCCACTTGTCAGTGACTGTGTATCTTTTGCATTTAGGCTCCTGATGTTTGTTTCAATCAACCCGCGGTCCAGATCGTGCTCAGACGCTGGCATGTGGGCCAGAGAAACCCTGCCCACACGTCTGGCTCAGGATAGGTTAGGCTGGGTAGAAAACGTTTCAGATTGATTTAAAAATTCAAACTTATTTCAAATAAATTCAAACTTCAATTCTAATTCAGATTTTAATAACTTTGTCATACTTTATCCAAATTAGACAAATGATATATGTTTGGGTATCAGCAAAATGAGGGGAATTCAAATATGCCATCTAATTTGACTTTTGCACAAGTAAAATTCCAAGTTTAGTGTAATTACATCATTTGCCACTGGATTTTCAATAAACCATAACTTTTGTTTTGTAAATCCAAATTTAACAAATGAATAGTCTAAATTGATCAGCTCGACGAGACCTTTCTGTTTATGCTATCCTTAACTTCAATTGCAGCATGCATCATATAAATATATTGCGAACAACAATTGTTATGACAACAAAATATGACCAAAACCCACTTAATGGTTATTTATCTTGTCCACCACACCTCACCCATGCCATGCTACCTTACTTGCCATGTAAATTGTGCATCATTCATCATGGCATGATTGTTGCTTGACGCATCTTATTCATATGCTTGTGCTCTATATTTATGTTGGCCTTGTTTGTTTGGTTTTTCTCGGATAGACACCGGCGGGGTTGTATCAAGAGAACCAGGAGCACTACCTGAACTGTCCTTTGCTTCAACAGAGACACCGTGCAAGCACTACCACATGCTTGCATACATACAATACCTATTGCCTCTATCTTATTCTTGCATCATTGAGTCGCGATTGCATTAAATTGAATCCCAAGTATGCATAGCCTTTACTTTTAAACCCCACAAGCTTGTTCCTCCATCCCATGAGCCACTACTATAGGAGTTGTTTGAGCCATGCGAGTCGTAGAACAGCATGTGTAGGGTTTGTGAGAGTCTGATGGACAATGAGGTACCTAAACAACTTAACCTGAGTAGTTCTGGGATAACTAAAGAAAGTGGCACCGGTGGGCAATATCTGCTATTTGGTTTTTCCTGCTCACCTGTGTCCCGTAAGACCCCGAGTACTTGATTCCTGTTCCTTGATTTATCGCGCTATCCACATCCGGGAGGTATATGGGACCCCCCTGGACCAGAGCTCGATTCCGTCTTATTTCTTGGGGCCACAAACTAGTTTGAGGTTTTGCTACTATCCTGTACTTATGCCATGCTACTTTCATACTGTATTGTTTAGGGCTTGTGACCCGTTTACGTGGTATCGACAGTCCCCGTTTGGGGACCTGCTGTCGTACCGCCCCCTAAACCTTGGGTCCGTCTCAAGCTTGCTTACTTGCTATGGTATACTACAAGGGTGGCCCCAAATATTTCTGAATCTGTGATTGTTCACGTGAAAGCCTCGTTGGGTTTTGATTTGGTTTTTCCGAGGTTGATCGAGTGTGTGTTGCTATTGGTGCACCCGGCGGGTAAAACTTTCAAAGCCGTGTCCGCGGATATGGGCGACTTGGAGTTTCTTGATCATAGACAAGCATAACTAAAGTACCGCTTTTAATATGACCAAAGTAACTTGACTATTAAATAGTGCAATACTCATGGAATGGTTAATAAAATTGCCAACGGATGGGGTTGTTCGTCCGCTTGTTGGTAAAGGTGAGGAGGATGGATCGGATGAGATTACCATTATAACTGTTGTACTTAAATTCACGGACATCCGTCTATCATTGGTTAGGCGGATGGTTAGCGTTTATCTGTAGAACTGCTAGGGTTTATCTTTTGCTGCAATTGCGTCACCCCAGGTTGTGTCCCCTTTAGAGGCATTAAGTCTTGCTGAGTACCCTTAGGGTCTCACACGATAAATTCTTGATTCAGATGAACAGGTACCTTCTCAGGACGGATACTGGGTGGAAGAAGCCGACGAAGTGGGCAACGATCGTATGGTGTAGAGATTCCGGGAATGGGGATCCGTGAGACCTGTAGTTGGGATGTGCTTATTTCTCTGGCATCTTATGCCTATTTGCTTCTTATCCGTACTCGGATCTTGTTTGCCGCTTCCGCATGATACTCTGATGTGTGTTGTATGAGGAGTTATCCTAAATTATAGATGTATCTAGGTCATTTAAATCTTGCCGTATGGCGTTGGTATATTTCCTTTCTTTCTAGATGGTGTGGCTCTGATGTACTCTTGTATGGTGGCTTGCGTACATACCCACTTGTGTACGTAGTTGATCCCTTCGCCGACCACGCCTTCAGACAGTCCCGTTGAGAGGTTAGCGGTTGGGACGTCTGCAAGGACTACCAGTGAGTGGCTTTTGGGGCCCCGCCGTACTATTTCAACCGCTATCTCTCATCCAGGCTTGTATCTAGGAGCGTAGTTCACCGAGGTAGTTACAATTGGTATCAGAGCCATCCCGACCTTCAGGGTTTCAAAAGCAAACGCCGTTGTCAGTCTAGCAAATATTTTGGTAGTTATGTATATTAGGGAAAAACAAAAACGCGAGAGTAGGACTGCTTCATTTTTCTTCTTAACCTTCCACCCACCCTTTTCTGGTAAGGAAGTGCAACGTTTTCAATCCTCTTCTCAAAGTTCAAACTAGGATTCACGTGTTCTGGGTTTCCGTAGTACCATAGGATGTGTGTGTGTGTGTGTAGTCCTTTGTCTATCTGTTGCATCCAAGTTGTTATCTTATCTGCCTTTGGTTATCAACTGTTGGTACATTCCATACCGACAGGCTTTTGTAAACCGACGCAATCTATCTTCCTTTTGTATCCGACGCTATCTTGTTTGGGGTGTTCGTCACGTAGTACCAATCAGTAGGTTTCACGTGAGAAGAAGGGGTTAGGATATGTGTTCCACTTGTTCATGTGCGGAGTAATGATTTGAGTCTTGGGATGGAGTCGCGACCATACCACTACTTGTATCATTTGCTTTTGTATATTGAATCGGTAGAGTCACTAATCTTGATTCGTTAAGTAATTTTAGCATCTATTGGTATTTTAATGCGAAATTTGTGGAAAATTTTTCTTTGATATGTTTGTGTACCACACTCCTTTTCACCGTGCGATATGCTTAATATCTTTGAGGTGCTATGAACTTTGTTGATATTTTAATATCATCTCAGTCAATTGTATCCTTTAATCTTGGTTAATTCCATCTTGGTACTATTTTGGATTATTATCATCTTCCATTATAGTACTGACTTGAGTTTTATATCAATGACAGGATGGCTCCCCCACGCCGGACTGAGGAGGACATTCCTCCAGAACTGGGCTCAGCTCTGTCAAGCATAGCTACTGCTTTGGCAGCCATGCAAGAGAACCAGCTGCGCTTTGAGGAGAGCGTCCGAAGGAACGAGTTCACTCCACTTCCTCCACCTCCCAAGCGTGGTGACATCAAGAGCTTCCTCAAGTTCAACCCCGCTTGACGTGTCGACCGACCTCTTGATCGATGATTGGCTCGCGAGATCTCAAGGTTGCTAGAGACTGCGATGTGCCGAAGGAATGGGTAAAGTGTGCTACTCACTGCTCAAGGGAGACGCAGCTCTATGGTGGGAAAACTACTTGAAGGCTAGCCTTTGGGCTCCGGCCTACTTGGGAGAGGTTCACCGCAGCTTTCAAGGAGCAGTTTCTCAGAGATTGTGATGGAGCGGATGAAGGATGCTTTCCTCAACTTGAAGCAGGGGCAATGATAACGCCAACACCTACATCAGGAACTTTATGAACTTGTCTCGCTATGGTGGTGATGAGGTATCGATGACAAGAAAAAGCGTAAGAGATTCGTGCAAGGGCTCAATGCGTCGATCAAGTATGCACTCACGCATGCAAGACCGCAACCTTCCCGAACTGCAGCATATGGCACTACAAGAGGAGGCTAGTAGGTAGATGTTCGAGGAGTCCAAGAAACATAGCAGGATGCATCAAGCTCGGCAAGAATGGCAACTCCTTCTAAGCGGCGGTTCGGGTTCCTAATACCCCACCGTCGCTCCGGCTCCACCAAGACCTGCAACTTACGCGCCAAGGCCATCAAACTTCACCACTGCTGCTCCCAGGGGCTACAACAACCCTTACCCTGGAGCGCCTGGCGGAGTCCCTGGCTCCTCTACTCCACGCCCGCTAGTGCTCGCTTGTGTGGAGATCCTGGACATCGAATCGAATCGCCCAATGAAGAACAAAGCTCTCCTCAACCCCGCCAAGATCTCGCAACAAGCTCTCCTCGGTTCGTGCACCACCGCCTCGGGCTCTCAACATCAACACTAAGCCCGGTCTGCGGTTGTGCGTGCTAATCGCGTCAACGCCTCTCAAGCTGAACTCACACCTGGAGTCGTAATGGGTATGCTCTCAGTTAACTCAGTCCCTGCACGAGTTCTCTTTGATTCTGGTGCATCGCATTCATTTGTGTCTCATAAGTTTGCACAAGAGAATAACCTGGATAGGGTCCCTTTACCACGTCGTCTGGTGGTGCTATCTCCTGGTTCAAACATGAGGGCTGCTCATATCAGTCATGGCAATAAAGTTGAGATTGGTGGCTCGTCATTCGTGGCTTCTTTAATTCTTCTGGGCAACTCTGACATTGATGTCATTCTGGGCATGGATTGGTTGACAGCAAATGCAGCTGTGATTGATTGTGCTGAACGCTCAGTGTCTCTGAAGATTCCTGAAGGCCACATAGTCTTTTCTCCAAGTCTGACTCCTGATGTCCAGCTCTATTCCTTGGCTACTCTTAATGATGATGCTATGGAAGCTATTCAGAAGGTACCAGTGGTCTGTGAGTTTCCGGATGTTTTTCCTGAAGAGTTGCCAGGTATGCCTCCGGATCGCGAAGTTGAATTCGTGATCGAGCTTGAACCTGGAACGGCTCCTATCTCCAAGAGGCCATACAAAATGGGTCCTTCTGAGCTGGCTGAACTCAAACGACAACTTGATGAACAAGAGAAGTTGGGTTTCATTCGATAGCACTTCTTCTTGGGGTAGTCCAACAATCTTCGTGAAGAAGCGTGAGAACCGATAGGCTATGTGTGGACTACGGGCTCTAAATGCTAAAACCATCAAGAACAAATATCCTCTCCCTCGGATAAATGATCTTTTGATCACCGGCAGGAGCCGGTGTTCTCTAAGCTGGATTTGAGGAGTGGTTATCACCAAATCAAAATTCGCAAAGAGGATGTGCCCAAGACAGCTTTCACCACTCGCTATGGCCTGTATGAGTACACGGTCATGTCTTTCGGCCTCACCAACGCACCTGCTACCTTCTCGAGGCTGATGAACTCCGTTTTCATGGAGTACCTGGACAAGTTTGTGGTGGTATATCTGGATGACATTCTGGTCTATTCCAAGTCCAAGGAGGAGCATGAAGAGCACCTGCGATGTGTCCTGAACAAGCTTCGTGAGAACCGCTTGTATGCAAAGTTCTCTAAGTGTGAGTTCTGGCTACCTGAAGTAACATATCTGGGCCATGTCATCTCTGCCAAGGGCATTGCAGTTAACCCGGAAACCGTGAAGACAATAGTTGAATGGCTTCCTCCTGTGAATGTCAAGGAAGTGCGGAGTTTCCTCGGCTTGGCTAGCTATTGTCGTCATTTTGTGCAGAACTTCTCGAAGATAGCAAAGCCTCTTACCGATCTCCTCAAGAAAGGCAAGAAGTATCTATGGACTCCTGCTTGTCAAGAGAGCTTTGAGACACTCAAAGCGAAGCTCACTTCCACACCAGTCTTGGTTCCTCCGGATACATCTAAGCCTTTCCAGATCTTCTGCGATGCCTCTTTGCAAGGATTGGGTGCGGTCCTTATGCAAGAGAGACAGGTGGTTGCTTATGCCTCTCGTCAGTTGAAGACGCATGAGGTCAACTATCCCACACATGACCTTGAGCTAGCAGCAGTGGTCTTTGCTTTGAAGCTGTGGAGGCACTACTTGCTTGGTAACCGTTGTGAGATCTTCTCGGACCATAAGAGTTTGAAGTATATCTTCACTCAACCGGATCTCAATCTTCGGCAAAGGAGATGGATTGAAGCCATCAATGACTTTGATGTGACCATCAACTACACTCCTGGAAAATAAAACGTCATGGCGGCGCTTAGTCAGAAAGCTTATGTCAACAACCTCATGGTAGAAGAGCGTGACCTCTCTTGTGCGAGGAATTCCGCCACTCAACTCGAGATTGTAGAACAAGGGCACCTTCCGAACCTTCTCGCTACTCCTCTCTTGGAAGAACAGATTCGTTCTCGTCGACTTGGTGATCCGCACACTAAAAAGCTCATCGCTAAGCTTGGCACTCCGAAGTATGAATCCTTCCATGTTGATGATCAAGGAACGCTCTTCTTTGAACACCGGATGTTTGTTCCAAACTACCCGGGTCTGAGAGACCAAGTTCTCAAGGAGGCACATGATTCGGTTCTTTCTATCCATCCTGGCAGCACAAAGATGTACATGGACTTGAAAACACAATACTGGTGGCCTGGGTTGAAAAGGTATTGTGCCAAGTACGTCTCAGAATGTGATGTCTGCCGCAGAGTCAAGGCTGTTCATCAGAAACCATTTGGTCTTCTACAGCCATTGAAGCCTCCGGAATGGAAGTGGGAGAAAGTTGAGATGGACTTCATCACGGGCTTTCCGAGGTCGCAGAAGGGCAACAATGCAATTTTTGTTGTCATCGACAGGCTTTCTAAAGTGGCACACTTCTTCCCAGTCAAAGAAACAATTTCTGGACTTCAGTTGGCTGAGCTCTATATCAACAGGATTGTCTCTTTGTATGGGGTTCCACTTGAAATCAGTTCAGACCGTGGGAGCATCTTCACCTCAAAGTTCTGGGAGAGTTTCCAAAAAGCTTTGGGAACGAAGTTGAACTTCAAGACTGCTTACCACCCTCTCAAGGACAAGTGGAGGATCAATCGATTCTCGAGGACATGCTTAGAGCTGCGTCATCTCGTTTGGCATGAAGTGGGAAGAGTGTCTTCCATATGCTGAATTCTCCTACAACAACAGACTTCGGAAGAGTCTCAAGATGGCACCATTCGAGGCTCTCTATGGACGCAAGTGCGAACTCCGATTGGTTGGTCAGTGCGGAGAAAGAATCTGGTTTGGCCCGACATTGTGACTCAAGCGGAGGAGAAGGTGCATATCATTCGAGAACACGAAGATTGCTCAAAGTCGTCGGAAGAGCAACTATGACAGGAAGCACATGATATGGTATATGCCTCGGTGATCTCGTCTACCTCCGTGTCACTCCCATGAGAGGAACACACCGCTTCGGTATCAAAGGAAAGTTGGCTCCTAGATACATCGGTCCTTTCAAGATACGTGGTAGAAGAGGAGAAGTTGCTTATGCACTTGAGCTTCCGGAAAAACTCAAAGTCCATGATGTTTTCCACATCTCTCAGCTCAAGAAGTGCTTCAAAGACCCCGGCAAGACCGTGGATCATGAGCTAATCGATCTACAAGAAGATCTCTCTTATCAAGAGCACCCCACCAAAATCCTCGAGACCGCAGAACGAAGGACTCGCAACAAGTCCATCAAATTCTGCAAGGTGCAGTGGTCACACCATTCTGTTGATGAAGCAACTTGGGAGCGTGAAGATGAACTCCGTGCCAACCATCCTTCTCTCTTTGTGTCTTCTTCTTCTTCCTAGAATCTCGGGGCGAGATTCCTGTTTAGTGGGGGAGAGTTGTAGCATCCCAGTTGTCTAACCCCTGTAATGCTACATGTCATAATAATAAAATGGGCCACTTCCAACATATAAATGTTGCATCATCATCACATCATGCTCATATCATCATGTCCCCTTACATTTGTGCATCATATAAAACCTTTTTCTTGTTTGCTTCTTATCTCATGTGCATGATTAATTGTAGTTGCCTCTTGATATTGTATTTGGTTCTTAATAAATTGTTAAATGCCCAAGTTGAGTTGGGGGCATCTCTCTTTTGACTCCACCACCTTATCTTTCACCACCTTATAATTCCACCATCCAATAATATGGGCTTGGCATTTTATTGAGTTATCCCTAGCCCATGTTGTTGGTTGGATCCACCCATCTTCCTTGCTTGGCCTTGTCCATATTTTGGAAATGCAGATGGATAGTGCCATATTGATATCCTTGTTCTCACAAGGATAATTGTGGTATTAATTATCTTGCATGGGCCATGCAAGTGCCACCTTCTGGTTTTGGTTTATTTTGGATTTCTAAAAAACCACTCTTTCATTGCTTAACCTTGCTTTGTGAGTATAAAACTCTAGTTCTTTCCCTCTCTTTTCCCCTTTAGCTAGATCCCTACCCCATGCCACATGCACATACCTGTGCTAATGAGCATGCCCTACCTTAACCACCCTTGCTTGGTTTATGCTTGATCTTTGAATGGGACATGCATGATCCTATCCACATCATCACCTTGACCATCTCACCTCTTTATCTCCCTCTTTCTTGCTTGATCTTGTTTAGTGCATGCTTGTAGTGTGCTTGATCAAAACTAAATTGCCATCTCCTCTTCCTCTCTAAACCCAAACCCTAATCCCTACCAAGCTAAACCCAAAACCCCAATTAGTCTACACTACCTAGTGCTCCCTCTCCCTCATTTCTACCCTAAACCAAACCTTCCAACTACATCTATCCCTAAACCACTCCTCTAATCTACTTTTTCCCCTAGCAAAACCTAGCACTACCCTTTTTCCCTATCTAGCATGTTCCCTTGCCCTATGTTCCTCTCACCTCTCTCTACCTACATGCCCACACGACCAGGAACCCTCCTAGATACCCCCAGCCGCTCCCTCTCTCTATCCGCCCCACACGTGATCGCACCTCTCCTAGCTTCTCTAAACCCTAGCTCGACCCATGCCCCTCTTTTCCTCCCTCTTTCCTCTCTCTACCAGCACTGCACCCTACCCCACCTCACCAAAGCGCCCAGGACACCCGCCTCCCTTCCCTTTCCCCACCGACAACGCCC
Source organism: Avena longiglumis (assembly GCA_030063025.1). Taxonomy (NCBI): domain Eukaryota; kingdom Viridiplantae; phylum Streptophyta; class Magnoliopsida; order Poales; family Poaceae; genus Avena; species Avena longiglumis. The sequence continues at coordinate 505,019,344 of CP125977.1, forward strand.
TGGCCCATGCTACACGTGAAAAGAGGAGGCCGACGTGCCTGCCAGCTTTCCCCTCCCCCACGCCACACCTGCCTCCTCTTTCTTATCCTCTCCCTGCCTCCTAGCTTTTCCCAGATCCACCCAGGCGTGCCCGCCTCCTCTCTGCCTCCTTCTCCATCATCCCCAACGCCTCTCGCCGCCCACCTCCTACCACAGATGATCTAGCCGGTGGCGTGCAGCAAGTCGTCGAGGAAGATCCGAGCTTCTGCGACGTCCCGGCCAGCATCGAGGAGGAGAAGGACCAGAACGCCAGAACCTGTCGCCGCCCGGAAACCCTAGATCGACGGAGCGTCAGCCTCGCCGGGGATCGCTACCACCCCTGCCCGTTTCGAGCACGCCAGCACGCCCGCGGTGAGCCCACGACCCTCCCTGACAACCCCCTGTTCTCAGTCGCGTCCTGGTTGCTCCGCTCGTTTCGTCGAGCGCCCTCAGTGCGCCGGCGGCGAGCGAGTGCCTGCAAGCTTCCGTGCGCGCCCACACCCTACCTAGCCGCCTAGCCTCTTCCTAGCACCCGACCCACGTAGCGGCTCCGCGTCACACGCCCGCGCCCCCAGTGTTCGATCCCCACCTGCGCGCGGCTGCTGACGCACGCGAGGGGGAAGATCCACAGTGTCCACGGGCGCCAATTTTGCGCAAAACCCCCTCCCTCAATCTTTTTAGCAATCTGCGAACCTCGAGGCCCCACTGTCAGCGGCGGTGGCCTTTTTCTAAAAAGGCTCCCGCAAGAACCGGACTGAACCCGCAGTCCTCCCCTGGCCCGCGTGTGCGTTTTGCAGATGACCCCTGGCCCTTTTGGTTGCGTCAACCCGCGGTCCCTGGGAGCCCACTTGTCAGTGACTGTGTATCTTTTGCATTTAGGCTCCTGATGTTTGTTTCAATCAACCCGCGGTCCAGATCGTGCTCAGACGCTGGCGTGTGGGCCAGAGAAACCCCCTGGCCCACCTGTCTGCGGCTCAGGATAGGTTAGGCTGGGTAGAAAACGTTTCAGATTGATTTAAAAATTCAAACTTATTTCAAATAAATTCAAACTTCAATTCTAATTCAGATTTTAATAACTTTGTCATACTTTATCCAAATTAGACAAATGATATATGTTTGGGTATCAGCAAAATGAGGGGAATTCAAATATGCCATCTAATTTGACTTTTGCACAAGTAAAATTCCAAGTTTAGTGTAATTACATCATTTGACCTTTGGATTTTCAATAAACCATAACTTTTGTTTTGTAAATCCAAATTTAACAAATGAATAGTCTAAATTGATCAGCTCGACGAGACCTTTCTGTTTATGCTATCCTTAACTTCAATTGCAGCATGCATCATATAAATATATTGCGAACAACAATTGTTATGACAACAAAATATGACCAAAACCCACTTAATGGTTATTTATCTTGTCCACCACACCTCACCCATGCCATGCTACCTTACTTGCCATGTAAATTGTGCATCATTCATCATGGCATGATTGTTTGCTTGACGCATCTTATTCATATGCTTGTGCTCTATATTTATGTTGGCCTTGTTTGTTTGGTTTTTCTCGGATAGACACTGAGCAGGGGTTGTATCAAGAGAACCAGGAGCACTACCCAGAACCGTCCTTTGCTTCAACAGAGACACCAGGCAAGCACTACCACATGCTTGCATACATACAGTACCTATTGCCTCTATCTTATTCTTGCATCATTGAGTCGCGATTGCATTAAATTGAATCCCAAGTATGCATAGCCTTTACTTTTAAACCCCACCAAGCTTGTTCCTCCATCCCATGAGCCACTACTATAGGAGTTGTTTGAGCCATGCAAGTCGTAGAACAGCATGTGTAGGGTATGTGAGAGTCTGATGAATAATGAGGTACTTAAACAACTTAACCTGAGTAGTTCTGGGATAACTAAAGAAAGTGGCACCGGTGAGCAATATCTGCTATTTGGTTTTTCTGCTCACTTGTGTCCCGTAAGACCCCGAGTACTTGATTCCTGTTCCTTGATTTATCGCGCTATCCACATCCGGGAGGTATATGGGACCCCCCTGGACCAGAGCTTGATTCCGTCTTATTTCTTGGGGCCACAAACTAGTTTGAGGTTTTACTACTATCCTGTACTTATGCCATGCTACTTTCATACTGTCCTGTTTAGGACATGTGACCCATTTACGTGGTATCGATCCCCCGTTTGGGGATCTGCTGTCGTTTACCGCCGGCCCCACAAACCTTGGGTCCGTCTCGAAGCTTGCTTACTTCGTTGCGGGTGTACTACAAGGGGTGGCCCCCTGAAATATTTCTGAATCCTGTGATTGTTCAGTCGTGAAAGCCTCGTTGGGTTTTGATTTGGTTTTTCCGAGGTTGATCGAGTGTGTGTTGCTATTGGTGCACCCCGGCCGGGTAAAACTTTCTGAAAGCCGTGTCCGCGGATATGGACGACTTGGAGCACAGTTTCTTGATCATAGACAAGCATAACTAAAGTACCGCTTTTAATCTGACCAAAGTAACTTGACTAGTAAATAGTGCAATACTCATGGAATGGTTAATAAAATTGCCAACGGATGGGGGGTTGTTCGTCCGCTTCCTTGTTGGTAAGCAGGGAGGAGGATGGATCGGATGAGATTACCATTATAACTGTTGTACTTAATTCACGGACATCCGTCTATCATTGGTTAGGCGGATGGTTAGCGTTATCTCAGAGAATCGCTAGGGTTTATCTTTTGCTGCAATTCGTCACCCTGGTTGTCCCCTTTAGAGGCATTAAGTCTTCTTGAGTACCCTTAGGGTCTCACACGATAAATTCTTGATTCGATGAGCGGTACCTTCTCGTGACGGATCTTTGGGTGGAAGAAGCCGACGAAGTGGGCAACGATCGTATGGTGTAGAGATTCCGGGAATGGGGATCCGTGAGACCTGTAGTTGGGATGTGCTTATTTCTCTGGCATCTTATGCCTATTTGCTTCTTATCCGTACTCGGATCTTGTTTGCCGCTTCCGCATGATACTCTGATGTGTGTTGTATGAGGAGTTATCCTAAATTATAGATGTATCTAGGTCATTTAAATCTTGCCGTATGGCGTTGGTATATTTCCTTTCTTTCTAGATGGTGTGGCTCTGATGTACTCTTGTATGGTGGCTTGCGTACATACCCACTTGTGTACGTAGTTGATCCCTTCGCCTGCCGACTACGCCGCCCGTACAGGTCCCGTTGAGAGGTTAGCGGTTGGGACGTCTGCAAGGACTACCAGTGAGTGGCTTTTGGGGCCCCGCCGTACTATTTCAACCGCTATCTCTCATCCAGGCTTGTATCTAGGAGCGTAGTTCACCGAGGTAGTTACACTATATCTACAAGAGAAACTATCGTCCGCTCCTCAAGAGGGTTGACAGAACCAGTGGCGGGAGTTTCCACGTATATATCCAGGATTTTACTAAGTATTAATGCATGTCTACAAAGGGGGTCACACATGGAAATTACACATGGGACCTACCAACCTTGCACCACACTCACACACATATGCTAGGGACACATGCAAGTTTTCATCTGATTCCGACGTTCTCGTGGTCTTCCTCCGGCAAAACCCTGATCTGCGGGCCTCGGATCGTCTACCCCCCTAGACATTCTTCTGACAGGGGTAGCCCGGCGTATCTCTCTCTTGTTTTGTGTTTGACTAGGTCATAGGATGATGTAAAACCATGTTGGTTCACAAGTTGGGGCACTATCCTACCCGGTTTCACCGGAACAGGGAGATTCCCCCTTATACAGGTCCAGAACCTTTCGCTTCTAGGTTAGAGCGCATGCATGCAAGGGGGGAAACATGAAATCACCTATACCAACCTTGCACCACACTCACACACATATGCTAGGGACACATGCAAATTTTCATCTGATTCCGACGTTCTCGTGGTCATCCTTCGGCGAAACCCTGATCTACGGGGCTCGGATCGTCTACCCACCTAGACATTCTTCTGATGGGGGTAGCCCGGCATAGCTCTCTCTTGTTTTTTGTTTGACTAGGTCATAGGATGATGTAAAACCATCTTGGTTCACAAGTTGGGGCACTATCCTACCCGGTTTCACCGTAACGGGGAGATTCCCCCTTATACAGGTCCAGAACCTTCGCTTCTAGGTTAGAGCGCATGCATGCGAGGGGGGACACATGCAAGCACATATAACAACCTTGCACCACACTCACACACATATGCTAGGGGCACATGCAAGTTTTCATCTGATTCCGACGTTCTCGTGGTCTTCCTCCGGCGAAACCCTGAACTACGGGGCTCGGATCGTCTACCCACCTAGACATTATTCTGTTGGGGGTAGCCCAACGTAGCTCTCTCTTGTTTTTTGTTTGACTAGGTCATAGGATGATGTAAAACCATCTTGGTTCACAAGTTGGGGCACTATCCTACCTGGTTTCACCGTAACGGGGAGATTCCCCCTTATACAGGTCCAGAACCTTCGCTTCTAGGTTAGAGCACATGCATGCGAGGGGGGACACATGCAAGCACATATACCAACCTTGCACCACACTCACACACATATGCTAGGGACACATGCAAGTTTTCATCTGATTCCGACGTTCTCGTGGTCTTCCTCCGGTGAAACCCTGATCTGCGGGGCTCGGATCGTCTACCCCCTAGACATTATTCTGTTGGGGGTAGCCCAACGTAGCTCTCTCTTGTTTTGTGTCTGATTATGTCATGGGATTATGTAAAACCATGTTGGTTCACAAGTTGGGGAACTATACTACCCGGTTTCACCGTAACGGGGACATTCCCCCTTATACAGGTCCAGAACCTTGGCTTCTAGGTTAGAGCGCATGCATGCGATGGGGGACACATGAAAGCACATATACCAACCTTGCACCACACTCACACACATATGCTAGGGACACATGCAAGTTTTCATCTGATTCCAACGTTCTCTTGGTCTTTCTCCGGCGAAACCCTGATCTGCGGGGCTCGGATCGTCTACCCCCCTAGACATTCTTCTGATGGGGGTAGCCCGGCGTAGCTCTCTCTTGTTTTGTGTCTGATTATGTCATGGGATGATGTAAAACCATGTTGGTTCACAAGTTGGGGAACTATACTACCCGGTTTCACCGTAACGGGGAGATTCCCCCTTATATAGGTCCAGAACCTTGGCTTCTAGGTTAGAGCGCATGCATGCGATGGGGGACACATGAAAGCACATATACCAACCTTGCACCACACTCACACACATATGCTAGGGACACATGCGAGTTTTCATCTGATTCCAACGTTCTCGTGGTCTTTCTCCGGCGAAACCCTGATCTGCGGGGCTCGGATCGTCTACCCCCCTAGACATTCTTCTGATGGGGGTAGCCCGGCGTAGCTCTCTCTTGTTTTGTGTCTGATTATGTCATGGGATGATGTAAAACCATGTTGGTTCACAAGTTGGGGCACTATACTACCCGGTTTCACCGGAACAGGGAGATTCCCCCTTATACAGGTCCAGAACCTTCGCTGCTTCTAGCTTAGAGCGCATGCATGCGAGGGGGACACATGCAAGCACCCGGAGACTAGTAGTTAATTTTTATATGTTCCAACATAGCACCACACTTTCATGCATGTTCTAGGGCACATGCATGCATGTCCTTAAGGTACTCAAAATTGAGAACAATCTATAAAGGATGTCAAACAACAAATTTCAGACTTTGTCGTGAAATCCTCTCATCTTGGTCTTTTGATTGACCCAAAGAGTGACCATGAAAGATTCAAAAGTAGTCCAACAACTTGCTTGGTTTTGTTGGTCAGCTCTACCGTGAGGGGAAATTCTACTCTTGACGATTGGTGGAGGATTGTTTCTCAAAGCTTGTGACTAGGCACCCACCTAATGGAAATGAAGCTCAGCATCCTCTAGAAGCTTATGGTCTAGTGCAAAGTTCATATTTCCATGGTCTCAATCCTTATGAAGAGCTGGTACATGCTATATCTACAAGAGAAACTATCGTCCGCACCTCAAGAGGGTTGACAGAACCAGTGGCGGGAGTTTCCAAGTATATATCCAGGATTTTACTAAGTATTAACGCAAGTCTACAAAGGGGGTCACACTTGGTACTTACACATGGGACCTACCAACCTTGCACCACACTCACACACATATGCTAGGGACACATGCAAGTTTTCATCTGATTCCGACGTTCTCGTGGTCTTCCTCTGGCGAAACCCTTATCTGCGGGCCTCGGATCGTCTACCTCCCTAGACATTCTTCTGACAGGGGTAGCCCGGCATAGCTCTCTCTTGTTTTGTGTTTGACTAGGTCATAGGATGATGTAAAACCATGTTGGTTCACAAGTTGGGGCACTATCCTACCCGGTTTCACCGGAACACGGAGTTTCCCTCTTATACAGGTCGAGAACCTTTCGCTTCTAGGTTAGAGCGCATGCATGCGAGGGAGGACACATGCAATCACCTATACCAACCTTGCACCACACTCACACACATATGCTAGGGACACATGCAAGTTTTCATCTGATTCCGACGTTCTCGTGGTCTTCCTCCGGCGAAACCCTGATCTGCGGGGCTCGGATCGTCTACCCCTCTAGACATTCTTCTAACAGGGGTATCCCGACGTATCTCTCTCTTGTTTTGTGTTTGACTAGGTCATAGGATGATGTAAAACCATGTTGGTTCACAAGTTGGAGCACTATCCTACCCGGTTTCACCGTAACGGGGAGATTCCCCCTTATATAGGTCCAGAACCTTCGCTTCTAGGTTAGAGCGCATGCATGCGAGGGGGGACACATGCAAGCACATATACCAACCTTGTACCACACTCACACACATATGCTAGGTACAGATGCAAGTTTTCATCTTATTCCAACGTTCTCGTGGTCTTCCTCCGGTGAAACCCTGATCTGCGGGGCTCGGATCGTCTACCGCCCAAGACATTCTTCTGATGGGGGTAGCCCAACGTAGCTCTCTCTTGTTTTATGTTTGATTATGTCATGGGATGATGTAAAACTAGGTTGGTTCACAAGTTGGGGCATTATCCTACCCGGTTTCACTAGAACGGGGAGATTCCCCCTTATACAGGTCCAGAATCTTTCGTTTCTAGGTTAGAGCGCATGCAAGCGAGGGGGACACATGCAATCACCTATACCAACCTTTGCACCACACTCACACACATATGCTAGGGAAACATGCAAGTTTTCATCTGATTCTGACGTTCTCGTGGTCTTCCTCCGGCGAAACCCTGATCTGCGGGGCTCGGATCGTCTACCCCCTAGACATTTTAGGTTAGAGCGCAAGCATGCAAGTTAGTATAAGGGGACACATGCAAGTTTATGGTCTAGTGCAAAGTTCGTATTTCCATGGTCTCAATACAAACAAAAAGCCAAGAAAGATTTCACTTAAAACATAAAATAAATACAAATGAAAGAAAAAACAAAAAGAAAATTAGAAAATAGCAGAAGGCACACGGCAAACAAGTCCTTTGCCGTGTGTTTGTTTACGGTACACGGCAAAAAATCTTTGCCATGTGTTTCTTCCATGATGTACACGGCAAAGCTCTTTGCCGTGTTCCGCGCGAATTGGCACACGGCAAAGGCTTGCCAATAATTGACGGCGCGGGCCCGCCCCTGCCTTATCCTCTCCCAGCTTGACCCCGCGCCTCCCCAGCTCGACCCCGCGCCGCCGCCGCCTCGATCCAGCACTGCCGCCTCGATCCTGCGTCGCTGTCAATCTGCCTTGGCCGGCTCCACCCGGTCCAGCCCCCCTTCACCCACCTCGGCCCCATCCGCCCCGCCCCCCCCTCCCCGGCCCGCCCCATCCTCCTCCGTGCCCAGCCACCGCCCCCGGCCCTGGGAGGTCGCCGGCGGCTCCACTGGTAGGAGCCCGGTCCAGCCCCCCTCTTCCCACCGCCGGCCCGCCCCATCACCATCGGTATGTGCCTATACATGTATATTTTAGTATATATATTTGTAGTATATATTTGTTACATGTGTTTGTGTAGTATGTATGTGTAGTATATGTATGTATGTGTAGTTTGTATATATATGTATAGTTTGTATAGTTTGTATATATATATGTATGTGTAGTATGTATGTGTAGTATATGTATGTATAGTATATATTTGTAGTATATATTGTTAGATATATATAGATGTATTTGTCCCATGCATTTGTTACATATATGTATAGTAGTATGTATATATGTTGTTTCATATATGCATGTGTATAGTAGTAATTTAGGAATTATGTGTAAATTTTTGGCATGTCTATAGTAGTAATTTAGTAATTTTTCTTCATGCAGGATATGTGTCGAGTATGAGGGTGGGGCTGTCGATGGCGTAGGTCATTTTGTGGGAGGGTCGCTGATCTTCTTCACCTCTCGATCACGCTTCCAGGATAAAAATCTGTTCTCCTATCTTGTACCTAGGGTTATTTTCGTGTGTAGATCACTAAGTCTGTCGCGTTACCTAGGCGTCTCTTCCCGGCCGTAAGGGTTACGCGGATAAATATGCATTAGTGGTCTCACATATTTTGAAGCGTAACTCTTATGGCATTTATCGGGACAGCCGGCGGATGCGCAGTTGGGTATGTTTTCCTTGTTCTACTCCGGTCCGAGATAGGATTTCGGGAGCGTCTCCCCGTTGTTCTCCGGATGCACATCCCTCTTGGCTTTTTGCCGAGACGTGTATCGGGAGAGCAGAGGGGAGGTGCTGCTGAAATTCTGTGTCGGATCGGGGTAGAGCAGGGAGAACATACTCAATCTACGGATCCGGCGGTTGATAGGACCCTCTTTACCTATTAGAGAGATAGGTGGATATATGTATGGCGTAAAATAAATGTTTGCTAAAATTAATCGAACTAATACCGGATTTATTTATATGGCATGATTAATTGAAATCATTATATATGTCGTTTTTGGTACTGATTAGAGGATGGAGAATCGTGACTAGATGTATGATGGCTATGTCAGTAAGTGGGACTTTACCTCAGAATGGCAAGAAAAGGCCGAGGACTTTGTGAACCGGGCATTTGCCGTCCCCAGCAGACCTAGAAGAATTTTGTGCCTATGTGCAAGATGCAAGAACCTGAATACACATTCTAAGGATGATGTGAGTACTCACCTGCTCAATTACGGGTTCACACCATCCTACCAGACTTGGACATTCCATGGTGAAAAGTTAGCGAAACGTGCTAGGAGGGAGTCACGGCAGGGCCAGCAGCAGAGTCAGCCAAGGGGAGAATTTGATGCTGGTTTTGATAGGTGCATAGACAACTTTCTGAATGCTAATGCGCCTGAAAGCCATCATGTAGAGGCGGAGACACCTCAGGAGGCGGAGACAAGTGAGGAGCCGAAGGAAAACACGGCAAAGTACTACGAGACTTTTTTTGCATCACAGAGACCCCTTCATGCACATACAGATGTTACCCAACTGGATGCCATAGCTCGCGTTTTGGCCTTCAAGAGCCACAGGAACTTGACCAGAGAGGACTTTGATGATATGCTTGACGTCGTTGGCATCATTCTGCCGAAAGGGCACCTCTTGCCGGAGAACTTCTACTATTCGACCAAACTCCTCCGTGACCTTAAGATGTCATATGAGCCGATACACGCTTGTCCGAAGGGATGCATGCTATTCACAAAGGAGCATGCTAAGACAAATTATTGTATCCGCTGCAAATCCTCTAGGTACTTTGAGGTCGATCCCAATGGTGATGGTCAGAAGAGGCAGACCGAGGTTTCCCAAAACATTATTCGGTATCTTCCAATCATACCGAGGCTCCAGCGACTCTTCATGACCGAGGATACTGCCTAGCAGATGTAGTGGGCAGTAGAAGGGAACAGATACCTCGACAAGATGATACATCCGTCGGATGGTAGTGCATGGAAGAACTTTGTCAAGAAATATCCTGAGAAAGCCGGTGACAAGAGGAGCGTAGCAGTTGCCATATCAACCGATGGGTTCAATCCATATGGCATGTCGGCGATTATCGATTCTTGCAGCTGTTTGTTATTCTGAACCTCCCCAAGGCGCGCATGAGATCAGAGAACATGTTTGTCTCGATGATAATCCCAGGACCGAAATACCTGGGTAAGAACATGAATGTGTATCTAGAACCACTGGTGGATGACTTGCTTCGTGGGTGGGAAGGTCGGGGGATCCGAACATTTGACGCTTCAAACAACGAGCACTTCGATATGTATGTCTGGTACCATACCTCTCTGCATGACCTACCAGCACATGCGTTGTTCTGCAGCTGGTGTACACATGGGAAGTGGCCTTGCCCAGTGTGCATGCAAGCTCTGATTTTCTTCTGGCTGTCGAAGGGAGGCAAGTATTCCTGCCTTGATGAACATCGACAGTGTCTTGAGCTGAATCATCCATACAGGAGTGACAAAAATAGGTTCAAGAAAGGCCATGTTTTCCATGATCCAAAGCCATGTCTAAAGACCGGAAAGGAAATCAAGGCTGAGTTAGAAGCTCTCCAGCCAAACTCCGATGGGAATGGTTTCGTGGGATACGGGGATACGCACCAGTGGACCCACATTCCGTGCTTATGGAAGCTCCCTTACTTTGAGGATCTTGAGCTCCCGTATAACATTGATGTAATGCACACTGAAAAGAATATCGGCGAGGCCCTTTGGATCACCATAATGCAAACCAAGAAGACGAAAGATAACATCAAGGCTCGAATTGATCAAGAAGCATTGTGCGATAGGATAAAGTTGAACATGCAGCCACCCGGAGCCAAAGGCAGAAAAAGGTGGTCTAAGCCAAAGGCTCCTTTCTGCCCAACAAAGCCCCAAAGAAGGGAGATCTTCCAGTGGATCGTGCAAAGTTTGTTTTTCCCTGATGGGTATGCGGCCAACTGGATGAGGGGTGCGAACATGGAAACGTTGCGAGTATAAGGGCTCAAGAGTCATGACTACCACGTATGGCTTGAGCGGATAATGCCGGTGATGATTTGAGGCTATGTCGATGAGGAGACTTGGCGAGTGTTGTCGAGGTTGAGCTTTTTCTTCCGCCAGATTTGTGCTAGGGAGTTAGACTGTAAAGTGCTTGAGAAGCTACATGAACAGGCACCCGAGTTGCTTTGCGATCTAGAGATGCTCCTTCCGCCAGGGTTCTTCAATCCGATGCAACATATGATCTTGCATCTTGCGGACGATGCTTTAAAGGGGGGACCTGTGTGGGCACGTTGGCGTTCACCGAGAGAAACAAAGAAGCCAGAAGAAAACAGGCAATAAATGCAAGATCGAGGCATCCATAGTCAAGCGGTCCTTAACGAGGAGGTTGCAAACTTCACCACAAAGCACTATGATGCCAACATTCCCACAGAGCACAACCTGAGTTTTACAATGCCGCCATTCGAAGATGTACCCAATCTTAGCATCTTCGTTGGGCTAGGTGGCAAATCAAGTGGCACAAAGAGGTTTGCAATGAAAAAACTTGAGCGGGAGTTGATCCACTCGCATGTCTTGGACACCATGGAATAAGTGAAGCCGTACATCGAGTAAGTGCTCACCATTTAGTTTTCCGCAAACATTCACGGCTATGTCCATGCCTAACTCTCCTTTAAATTTTTATAGACGATTCAAGAGTGCACATTGGAAGAATCCAAATAGGGAGCCTAACCCTCAAGAGGAGCAGGATCTTTTCGATAAGGGTGGTGGTTTCGGTTTCGTCAGCTGGTTCTGTGGTTTGGTACTATTCGAGCCAACTTGCTGTGCTACACTTCTTGTGATAAACTTCTTATGCTAAACTTCTCGTTCTAACTTGTAGGCAAGAACTGACAAAGAGATGCAACCCGAGCTAAGAAATATTGCCAAGGGCTTTAACCATTCAGTCGACACGTTCAATGCTTATGACGTGAATGGGTATCGCTTCCATAACCATGAATACACAACTAGCCGGCCCAACCGGAAGACAACAAATAGCGGGGTCTTTTGTGAAGGCTCAGATGGCCTCTAGTACTATGGAAGAGTCGAGGGTATATATGAGCTGAATTACGGTTTTGGCAAAGGGATAAATCCCGTTGTATTCAAATGCCATTGGTTTGACCCACATAAGGTGAAACGGGATCCTGAAATTGGACTGGTCGAAGTTAAGAGAAACTCCATTTATGCTAGAGATGATGTTTACATTTTGGCTACTCAGGCCTTCCAACTATTCTATCTTCCGTACCCATGCCAAAACCCGACAAAACGTCTACAGGACTGGGATGTTGTGATGACGATACCGACACGCAATAGGCCGCCCTTGCCAAACAAGGATGATTACCGCCGCCTAGACCCCTCAATAAATGATGGCGAGTTTTATCAGGAAGAAGGGATCCCCGGGAAATTCACTATCGACTTGTCCGCCGATGGTAACATGGTCGTAGACGATGAGCAAGAAGAAGCTGAGGAGGAATACACTGCGCAAGATGAAGCTGAGGAGGTTCACAACCAACAATATGTGAGTTTGCTCGAGGTGTTCCATGCAGGCCTTGACGTCAACGATCCACAGGGACCACCTCCAGGTTTTGTGGATGATTATTGGTGGCCGGAAAATGATAGCGATGACAAAACCTCTTGTCCAATTCATAATCCCGACTCAGGCTTCTGATCCATGTAGTAGTAATAATCTTTGTAGTAGTGTTTGCTATGTAATCCCGCCGGGCTATGTAATAAAATTTCTTTCCTTTTGTCTTTGTATTTGTAAGAACTCTATTCTATGTAATAAAATTTCTTTCCTTTTGTCATTGTATTTGTAAGAACTCGTAGCCCCAAAGTCGAGAGAGGACAAGTATTTTCGAGATTCATATAGCATGGGGATGTGACGGTGGCAAGCCCGGGAAAGGATTCTCGATCCACGACAACGATTCCTTTTGAGGAGTCGTTGCCGTGGAGACCGAATCCTTTCCTTGGCTTGCCGCGTCTCATACCCATGCTATATGTATCATGGAAGTATTTCTCTTCTTTCGTCTTTGCCGATACGAATAGATTAGCTAGCGTGACTTAAATGGAATAGATTAGATAGCCCTAAAGTCGAAAGGAAAGACATTACTTCACTATTCGTATAGCATGGGCGACATTGCTATATGAATCGTGAAATGGTTTCTTTCCTTTTGTCTTTGGAGAAACACAAGGAAGGCTTCATCTCGTAGCCCCAAAGTCGAGAGAGGACGAGTATTTTCGAGATTCATATAGCATGGGGATGTGACGGTGTTGCCTGTCAAAACCCACCGGCGAGCAGCGACGAGCAACACGAAGAGCCGGGAGGCTCCCAGAACTGCTGGTGGGCCCTGGTCCCTCGGGCAACGGCCCGCAAAACTCCGGCACACGTCCTGGCTTGGTTTAAGGGCGTGCCACCTGACCTATACCTGGTCAGGAAGGTGATGGATTGCTTCGATCAGTTTCCTGTATGGTAAACAAGTATACGTAAAATTCGAGCCGTGACCGGCTGTGTTTCGTGAATCGGCTCCGGAGCCGATTATCCCATGGTTACGCATTAGATCTATGATAACATGGGGTTTTGCTTCATCATTACAAGTTAAATCGATCTACGGTTTTAACGCTTTCACCACGTAATTGGAACATCCTACACGTAATTGAGCCTGGTAGATACAAAAGATGATAGAAACTAACCCTAGAGAAGGCCTAACAACCGACGAAAGTCAATTCCGAACAACTCCTCTCGAGCTAGCAAACCATATCCTCACGTACATCGGATCGTTCAACCCGTTTGCAAGGCCTGACTACGTGGATATCAAACTAAACCTTGTAAAACAAGGCATAACTATAACAGATCAAATCAACTGAATAAAGATCAAGCAAGATGCTACCCTTACACCCGGGAAAAGGTGCAAAGGCAGCGAGATAACTAGAGGCAGCATAACTAAATAATCATAGTAAAAAGGTACCGATGCTAGCCTCAACAAAACTATGATAATAGTATTATTCGCCATCAACAAGGCTTCAGTACGAGTAACACCAAATAACGCATAAGCAGATACTGCCTAGATCGCAAGATGCGATCTAGGCAGCATGGCACTTACCCGAAAGAAACCCTAGAAACAAGGGGTGGCGATGCGCCGAGATTGTGTTTGTTGTGAACGTGATTGTCCTCCTTTTCTCAATAACCTTAGGTACATATTTATAGTCCGGAGACTTTCTATCTTTGGAATAACCCTACAACTCTATCTCTTACTTAAACCGAAACGGAACCTACTACAATATACAGATACACGGGCAATTTAGCCCAAATCCACGCACAAGGCCGATTCAACAACACGTCGCATATATGTATCTTCCAAGCCCAACTTGATTACGGCCCATCTCCTCCTTTGGCCAAAATATGGCGATAACACATGCCCCCCTGGTTTTGGCAATAATTCCAAAACCACTGTTGATGTTTTTCTTCCCCATTTTTACATCGGGTTACGCTGCAGAAAGTAATCGCCACGCCACCCCTCATCATGATGCCCTGTCTTCTCAACTTCTCCGCATGCATGATTTGACAATTTTGGCACCGATTTCGGGAAACCGCTATGGCATTGAACCACCTCCCACTATTCCCTTATTTAAATTCATCGAGCGGTTGCAGCCCCATCTTCCTCCAAGAGCCAAAACCCTCTTCCTCATGAAAAACCCTCTTCCTCCGCCATGGCCTCTTCTTCCTCCAAATCATCCCTTTCCTCCCGTCTTCCAACACGATGAGACCGAGAGCCGACGGAGCACCCGCCAATGGTGTAGAGTGAGGCTCTCGCCCACAATGGTGGGACGAGAGGATTGAACCGCCGTCTGGTCGGAGGACCGAGTCCCGACCGACGGCGAGAGGGCCTCCAGCCTTGTTGACGGGAACGAGGTGGAGAGCTCGACGCCTGGTCTGGATGGCGTCGAATCCTCCGACGAGGAGGAGGATTCGAGGAGGACACCTCCTCACGAGTACCCGCCGTGAAGCGCTTCGCCGGGTCCAGCGAGGACACAAGACGACTGTTCTGTCAAAACCCACGGCGAGCAGACGAGCAACACGAAGAGCCGGAGGCTCCGAATCGCTGGTGGGCCTGGTCCCTGCAACGGCCCGCAAAACTCCCGACACGTCTGGCTTGGTTCAAGGGCCACCTGACCTATACCTGGTCCGGAAGGTGATGGATTGCTTCGATCGTTTTCTGCATGGTAAACAAGTATCAGAAATTCGAGCCGTGACCGCTCCTGTGTTTCCTTGTGAATCGGCTCCTAGAGCCGATCATCCCATGGTTCGCATTAGATCTACGATAACATGGGGTTTTGCTTCATCATTACAAGTTAAATCGATCTACGACGGTTTAACGTTTTCACCACGTAATTGGAACGTCCTACACGTAATTGAGCTGGCCGGATACAAAGATGATAGAAAACTAACCCTAGAGGAGGCCTAACAACCGACGTGAAGTCAATTACGGAACAACTTCTCTAGAACTAGTAAACCACGCCCTTACGCATCTTGGATCGCTCAACCCGTTTGCAAGGCCTCGACTACGTGGATATCAAACTAAACCTTGGAGAACAAGGCATAACCATAACAGATCGAATCAACTAAATAAAGATCAAGCAAGATGCTACCCTTGCACTTGGGAAAAGGTGCAAAGGTAGCGAGGTAACTAGAGGCAGCATATCTTAAACAATCTTAGTAAAAAGTACCGATGCTAGCCTCAACAAATCTATGATAATAGTATTACTCGCCATCAACAAGGCTTCAGTACGAGTAACACCAAATAACGCATAAGCAGATACTGCCTAGATCGCAAGATGCGATCTAGGCAGCATGACACTTACCCGAAAGAAACCCTAGAAACAAGGGGTGGCGATGCGCCGAGATTGTGTTTGTTGTGAACGTGATTTTCCTCCTTTTCTCGATAACCTTAGGTACATATTTATAGTCCGGAGACTTTCTATCTTTGGAATAACTCTACAACTCTATCTCTTACCTAAACCGAAACGTAACCTGCTACAATATACAGATACACGGGCAATTTAGCCCAAAACCACGTACAAGGCCGATTCAACAACACGTTGCATATACGTATCTTCCAAGCCCATCTTGATTACGGCCCATCTCCTCCTTTGGCCAAAATATGGCGATAACACATGCCCCCCTGGTTTTGGCAATAATAATTCCAAAACCACTCTGTTGATGTTTTTTCTTCACATCGGGTTACGTTCTGAGAGCGTAATCGCCACGCCACCCCTCATCATGATGCCTGTCTTCTCAACTCCTTCTCGATGCATGATTTGATTTCGGCAGACATTCGAAACTGCTACGGCATTGAACCGCCTCCCACTATTCCCTTATTTAAATTCATCTGAGCAGTTCAGTCCCCATCTTCCTCCAAGAGCTGAAAACCCTCTTCCTCCGCCGAAAAACCCTCTTCCTCCGCCATGCTTCCTCTTCCGCCTGCCTCCCAGTCTTCCAACACATTAGCGACCGGGAGCCGACGCCGAGCACCCGCCACAGATGAGACTCTCGCCCCACAATGGTGGGACGAGAGGATTGGGATTCGCCGCTTGGTCGGAGGACGACGCGCCCTCGATCGACGGCGAGGAGGGCCTCAGCCTCGCCGACGGGAACCGGAGGAGAGCGACGACGCCTGGTCTGGACGTCGAGTCCTCCGACGAGAGGAGGAGCGGAGGAGGACACCTCCTCCCAGTATCCACCGGTGAAGCGCTTCCGCGCTGGGTCCAGCGAGGATACCGAAGACGACGACGAGGACGAGGAGGCCCCCGCTGGCTTCTTCAAAGAAGAAGAAGACGACGGCAGCAGCGACGACAAATGAACAAGACGGCGCGAAGACAGGCGACCTCGGCCTCTAGATTAGGAACTAGTAGTAGTAGTAGTAGTAGTAGTAGTAGTAGGTTTACTTTTGTAATCAATCAGCCTTTTGTAAGCAATCAGCTTTTGAATGAATGAAGATTACTTTTCCGAATCGAAGATTGCTTTTCCGACCCGATTTCGCCGATAGTCAAAATAGGTCGATGCTCCAGAAGCCGATAATACTGTATCGGCTTTCACCACACTGCGTTCATACAGTCAAACAAGTCAAATCTCAAAGAGCCGATGGCCACGCATCGGCTTTCCCAAAAAACGTTGACAAGGTCAAAACTTGGTCGCATACTTAGGCAAATCTAAGCGGCCACTTTTCAGTTTCAAACGGTAACCTGCGACCCTCTTCAAAAAGGGCGACCCAGATCTCCAATTGCCCACCAACCAGATTGAACTCACAGCGACAAGAACCCTCGATCCCCAACTGCATAGATCCATCTCCGCCGGCAAACTAGATGGCGGAATCGTCCAACACCAACCCAGAGGTCTCCGGTCTGAAGGTACGCCTACTCCTCGCAGTATGAACACGATCAAAATTAATGGCGAACACCTGAATTAATGTCTTCTTCCACCATTAAAATTTTTTAGGTTTCAGACATTCTACTGCCGCATCCTTCTCTCCCAAATTCTCTCTGTCTTGGTCCTCATACAGAATCTAGTCTTGCCCATCTGATCTCTTGCGAAGCAAACAGAATCCCCTTCGTAAGCCAAGACCTAGATCTGAACTCTTGGGCCGACTGCTTGCGAGCCTGGCCTAATCCCCCTGAACATTGGGTTTCTTGGTTCAGTAGGGTAGCTAGAGCTTACCAATCCCAATGGGAAACCACGGGAATAGCCGATGCCTTGCATCTGTCATTGTCTCCCCTTGAGAAACATGAGAATCTTCTGAAAACCATCGACTACTTCTGGTCTGACGCTCTGAACTGCTTCATGTTTGGTCATGGCCCTATGTCACCAACTCTGTTAGATGTGGTGATGATTACTGGTCTGGATGTCACATCACCCAGCCCTCGCTTTTAAACCGACCAAGGTCCCTACAAACTGTCTTCTAAAATGATCGCACGAATCGGGGTGCCTACCTCCAACGCCATATGAAAACAAAGGGCCCTGTCACAGAGAAAGAACACACAGCCTTTCTCAACTTCTGGCTGGAACATTTCATATTCTGTGGCCCTTCCCTTGCTCCCACCAAGAATTATCTCTCCTTAGCCCACGAACTGGCCAAAGGCACTCAACTTGGCATCGGCAAACTGTTCCTTGGAGAGGTCTATCGATATCTCCAGTTGATGTCTGTCAAGCTGTTCTCTGGTATAGCAGTCAAAACAGGTGGCCCTTGGTGGTTCATTCAGCTATGGGCTCAGCTGTATTTTCAAAACCACATCCCAAACTTCCCCCTTTTGGCGAGTTGCACCTTTCCAGATGTAAAAGGGAAGCAGATCCGATGCACCAGCTATGGCCAAGCTTTGTATAGACTGCCAGGTAGTAAGCTGACCCCTCAGGAAGCATCTAAATGGTTCAGTACTTTCTTTCAAGGACTGGACAATCCTATCTTCTTTCCTTACATGGAAGAATCTGAACATTTTGAAAACCCACTCTCCTTCAGGCTAGACAATTTTGCCGATGACACCAGCACTCGGCAGCTCTTTTCCACTGTGATTCGTCCCTGTTTCCTTCCAGTTGGCATGAGTACATCCAACAGAATAATCAAGCCTGGGTATGAATTCTACCAGCCAGTCGTAGTGGCTCGGCAATTTGGCCTTGGACAAGTACCTCCCCATTTCTTTCTCCACCACCTTACAGAGAGCAGAGCCGACCTGCCTGATCCTCTCACCAGCCAAAGGTGTTATTCCTTCTTTGATGCTCTGACCATCCCAATTCCTAATGATCTCACCTTCGCCTCATCAACCGATGGCTTTGAAGACTGGTGGTCGATGTGGAAGACTCACGCCAGAGGGCTGGGACCGTTGCTGAAACAGCTCGATGCTGACTATGACATCCCCGTGGAACAGGTACCACTACTTGTAAATTTTCTTGATGCAGCTCACAAATGATTCTTCTACTAACCCACTCTTTCTCTTTGCAGCAACAAGATGGCCCTGAACCTACGCACAGTGATGGTTCCCCCTTCGAGTTCTTTCCGCCAGCTCCTGTGGTTCTTTTCTGCAAAAACTCGCCACCTTTGAAAAAGGTCATAATGCAGAAACAGCCGATAACACCACAATCGGCTTCCAAGAACCAAGCAACTCCTAAGTCAGCTGCCCCTCGAGTTCCAACTAAAACAAGAATGATGGTGAGGAAGGTAGCTGCCAGGAAGACCTTGAGGCGCCGGAGCCCTTCTCCAGAAAGTTGACATGTAGGCTGATTCATGCCTTGGTCGATCCTTCTCATTCTTCAATTCTTGCAGACATGCTCGTGCTTACTGGTTCTCCTTTTTTACAGGCTTCCGTCGAAGACACCTCCAGCGAGGACACTCAGACCAATCGAGGAGAACTGGGCCCAACAGATTCTGAGAGGACCATCACACCGAGCCAGCCAGATTCACCACCATCGGCTTCCAGGAAAAGGTCTGCTCCTGAACCTACTGCCCCCCGAGCATCAGTCGAGGCGGGGCCAGCTGTGGGTCCCAAGAGAGCTCGCAAAGGACTGCAAGCTTCTTCGTCGAGCCAGGAGGTTTCGAAAATCATCACCCTTCACGCTCTTACCACGTACTTCTTTTATCTGCCGATTAATCATTATTTACATCGGCTAAGCCCCTTCCATGCAGACGACTGACGTTTCTAGTGGGAAAGTCAAAGGCCGATGCCTTTAGCCAAGCCGGATCTAGCAATCCCCGAAGGCGCAGATGAAACGGCTACCACTTTGGCCAAGCCCCCAGCAACCACACACAAGCTGATCGTCTCCTCATCTGCTATCCCCTCGATCTTAGGAGAGGTACGTTAGCTTCTTTCGGCTCATCCTTACACGTTTGGACGTACACTGACGCTTTTTCGGGCTGCCAGAGTTGTGATATTTCAGGTTTGCTGACGTTCGACCCTGAATCCATCGAACCAACTCCCTCTGTTGCTGCTGATGAACCACGAGCCAGGGTTATTCCACCTCAATTCCAGCGTCTTAAAGCCCTGTTGTCCTCCCCGATCGAAGAGCTGATCGAGGGTTCTGAGGAGGTGAAGAGCGTTCTGGCTGAAATAAAAGACCAACTCCCAGTAGCATTGCAGGTGAAGCTTTGGCCAGTTGTAACTCTGTCTTTCTACGGGCCAAGGGTGAAGTTAGCTCGTGAGAGGATCAGTCTGCGCCGCGCCCAACTCCCACTGAAAGCCAATATCGCAGACAGATGTCAGCAGCTCAACGAGAAAAAGGCGTCTCTAGATGCCAAACCGACACACAAGATGCCGACTCGCTCGCATCCTTGAAAAGGGAGTTGGAAGATCTTGAAGAGAAGGTCCGGGCGACTAAACAGCTCATTCGCGACAAGGAAGAATCCATCGCCCGCTCTCAAGACGAAGCAGAAAGCCTCAAAGCTCAAATGAAGACCGATCTGGCAGAAATACGTGCCCTGAACAAGGAGCTAGTGACGGGCAAGGACGAAGATGACGAAGCCGAGATAGCCGAGGTGGATCGTGTCCGTGCTGACGCCCTCCACGCCTTCGAGGCATTTCTTCAGTAGCTTGTTTCTGTAAACTGGCATCTGTTTGTAACAGTTTGAACCTCTAGAGTCGATGACTGTGCATCGGCTATATATTTTATTTTTTATTTGGCCGATTTCATGTATCGGCCCCCCCACATTTTACTGTCCATCATCCCACATGCTTGGGAAATATTTCTTGAGATGTTGACCGTTGACCGCCACTGGGAATTTCACACCGTCCAGCTCCTCAAGCATGTACGTTCCTCTTAAAACCTGATCGACCTGTATGGCCCGTGCCAATTTGGAGACCATTTACCATATGTTGCATCCTTAGTCCCTAATGGCAACCGACTTCCCATACCAGATCGCCAATGTGGAACTCCTTTGGTCTCACTTTCTTGTTATATGCACGAGCTACCTTGGCCTTGTTCTCTTTGATTTTCTCAAGCGACCACGACTGAGCTCGATTAAATCCTCAACACCATCACTCATCGGTTGCATATTCTTCAGTTGTTAGATTGTTACGAAAAGTGACACGTCTCGATCCAGCCGTAATTTCCCAGGCAATACACGCTTCTTGTCCATAGACTAGATGGTATGGCGAGGTTTTATCTCCATGGCATGACATGCGATAAGCCCATAAAGCCTCTTACAAAACCTCGTACAACGCCTAGGGTGCTCATCGACTTTCCTCTTGATCAGCTTGATAAGGCTCGGTTGGGCTTGACTTGCCCGTTTGCTTGAGCATAGTATGGAGATGATCTAATCAGCTTAATCCCCGTGTCTTCACATAACTTTCTAAACTCGTGAGAAATGAAGACCGAACCTCCATCGGTCGTGATAGTTTGGGGAATCCCGAATCTATGGATGACATGTTCTTTCACAAAATTGATAACATCCTTTGAGTTCACTGACTTCATCGGGACAGCTTCCACCCATTTAGTGAAATAATCAGTAATGGCCAAAATCCACATGTGGCCTTTGCTTGATGGAGGATTGATCTTGCCGATCATATCCATGCCCCAACCTCTGAATGGCTAAGGCTTGATGATGGGGTTCATTGCTGACGCGGGTACCATCTGAATTTTCCCAAATTTCTGACATGCTTTACACCCTTTGTAGTACTTGAAACAGTCCTCAAGCATGGTGGGCCAATAAAACCCTGATCGCCTAATCAACCATTTCATCTTGTGAGCCGATTGGTGAGTTCCACAGGCGCCTTCGTGTACCTCGTGTAGGAGCTGATTGGCCTCGGCTGTCCCCAGACATTTGAGCAACAACCCTTCCAGAGTCCTGTAAAACATGTCGTCCCCAATAAGCACATACTTCATGGCCTTGTACCTTATCCGTTTAGGTGCCCCCCGAGCCGAATCCTTCAAGTAATTGAAGATATCGGCTCTCCAGTCGTCTGCTTCCAGGAACTGTACCTGAACATCGGCTCCCTCTGCTACGTCCCTGTAGCCTGAAGCCATTTGTGCAAGATCATTCGCCTCGATATTCTGCGATCGCGGGATCCAAGTGAAGTTTATGTACCGGAACTGTGCCATCAGCTCACGGCAGTGCAGCCATAATGGGAAGAGGGACTCGCTCTCACACTTGTATTCCTCCGTGAGTTGGGAAATCACCAACTTGGAGTCTCCAAAAATTTCCACTGCTTCTGCTCCAGCTTCGATGAGCAACTCCATTCCCTTGCGTATCGCCTCATACTCAGCGACGTTGTTGGTACGAGGGGTAGATAACCTGATGGAGAAGGAAAATGTTGCCCCCCGGGGCGACACGAGTAAAATGCCGATGCCGCAACCATCGTCACAAACCGATCCATCGAAGAACATAGCCCACGCTCTTATAGACAGTGCTGCTATATTAGTGTTGATCCTTTCAGCGATAAGGTCGGCCAATGCCTGACCCTTAACCGCTTTTGCGGGTTGATACCGGATGTCAAATTCCGATAACGCAAACATCCATTTGCCGAGTCGGCCTTTCAACATAGGAGCCGACAGCATGTGCTTTATGACATCTGATTTGCATATGATGACAATCTCCGCTGATAGCAAGATGTGGCGCAGCTTGGTGCAGGTGAAAAACAGGCAAAGGCACAACTTATCGATCTCAGGATACCTTGTCTCTGCATCCAGCATCCTTCTGCTGATGTAAAACACGACTCGCTCCAGCCCATCATAAACTTGCACCACCGAGGCGATGAGCGTCGACTCTTGACAAGTAAATGTAGAATGGCCTATCCGGCTGGGGCGGAACCAACACTGGCGGCTTCGTCAGATATTCTTTGATCTCGTCGAAGGCTCGTTGTTGCTCTGCCCCCCAGTGGAATTCCTCGTCAGATTTAATTTTCACCAGTCCCATGAACGGCTCTATTCTTCCTGACAGATTGGAGATGAATCTTCTGATGAAGTTGATCTTGCCGATGAGAGACTGGAGTTCTTTCTTCGTGGTAGGTGGCTTCATTGTTCGCACTGCCTCCTGACTTTGTAGGCCGATCTCAATTCCGCGTTCGTGGACCAAGAAACCCAAGAACTGACCGGCCGTCACCCCGAAAGCGCACTTTTTTGGATTCATCCGTAGCCCGAATTTTCTTGTTCGGTCCAGGACGCGTTGCAGATCGTCCAAGTGTCCTTGTACTGAAGCAGACTTGACCACCACGTCATCGATGTAAATTTCCACCAGCTTGCCGATCAGGTCATGGGAAATGTAATTCATGGCTCTTTGGTACATGGCGCCGGCATTCTTCAGTCCAAATGTCATCACTACATATTCAAACAACCCCACTGAACCTGGGACTCTGAACGCAGTCTTGTGTATGTCTTCTGGAGCCATAAAAATCTGGTTGTAACCGGCATTGCCATCCATGAAGCTCAAGATCTTATGACCAGCCGCTGCGTTGATTAACGTCTCTGCTACCGGCATCAGATACTCATCCTTTGGAGTAGCTCTGTTGAGATCCCAAAAATCTATGGCAACACGCCAGCGGCCATCCTTTTTCTCTACAGGCACGATACTAGAAATCCACTCAGCATACCTGCATGGCCTGATTAACTTGGTTGTCAACATTTTCTCGACCTCCTTCTTGACTTCTTCCAGAATTTCGGCCTTCATCTGTCGTGCTCGCTGCTGGAATGGCTGAAATCCTTTTCTAAGCGGGAGTCGATGCTCGATGATGCTCCTGTCTAACCCAGGCATCTCTGTATAGTCCCAGGCGAAGCAGTCTGGATATTTTTTCAACAGAGCTATCATCGGACCGCGTAGACTCGGATCTAGCTTTTTGCTGATAAATGTTGGTCGTGGCTTATCCCCAGGACCGATGTCGATCTCCTCTAGCTCATCAGCGGACGTAAACCCATACCCTAGCTTTCCGTCACCTGT
Source organism: Avena longiglumis (assembly GCA_030063025.1). Classification (NCBI taxonomy): domain Eukaryota; kingdom Viridiplantae; phylum Streptophyta; class Magnoliopsida; order Poales; family Poaceae; genus Avena; species Avena longiglumis. The sequence continues at coordinate 505,043,183 of CP125977.1, forward strand.
CAAATCGATGCTAAACACAGGGCAAACAGTAGGTGAGGATAACAAAAATAATTTGGGCCGATTGCTGAATCGCCCTTTTTATTGCATTAGTCAAGGACGGTTTACACCTTATTGTTTTAAAATGGCGGAATCTCCCTTACGACTACATGATCCGCTTGTCGAAGATTGCTGCTTTTTATTTTTGTGGCGATCGCGAGGATCGGCCGTACCACGCTCGATCGTGGACTTTGCTACTCTGTCGGGCGATGGATAAGACCAGCCTCACCCGTTTTTGTAGCTTCAATGCGCTCCACGTCTAGACTGATTCCAGAGATCGGCTCCTGGTCTTCTGCTTCCCAGATGTTCATGCCTGCTATGGAGATCTCGATAGAATCATCTGCATGAATGACCTCCACCTCATCTCCATCCCACTGTATTAGGCACTGGTGCATCGTGGATGGAATGCAGCAGTTAGCATGAATCCAATCTCTCCCTAGCAAGACAGCGTAGGTGCTTTTGCATCCACGAAGAATGACGAGGGATGGTTTTTCGCCTACGGTCGGATCCACGTTCAAAGACGCCTTGCGTTTGAAGTTTGGCCGTTGAAGTCGCTTAACGTGGCGTTGGTTTTGATCTGCGGTGGGTGGGCGTCCCAAACGCCGTAACATGGAGTATGGCATTATATTGACTGCTGCTCCGGTGTCCACCAACATCTTGCTGACAGGCTGCCCATTGATGTAACCTCGTAGGTACAGGGCTTTCAGATGTTTGTAACCCTTCTCACGTGGCTTCTCAAAGATAACCGGCCGTGGGCCGCAGTCAAATTGTGCCACTGGTAGCGCGTTGGTTCTTGGAGCGCAGAACTCTGACGGAAGTACGAACACCATGTTTGTGCCAGCCGATGTCTTTGCATTGGCTTTTACCGGTTTGGGGCGCCACTCTTTCCTTTTCGGGCGATCTTCCGTTTCCAAGGTCTGCCGAATTTTAACGGCTAGATCGGGTCGTGCTTTCTTTAAAGCGTGGAGATACTGCGCTTCGGCTTCCTCCAAGTTACGCAGCCGCTGCACTCTACGCTTTTGGGTGTGTCTGAGTCCGTCGGGACACCACCTTGGACGGTGATATATGTCTTCTTCTTTGTCATCCCTTGGATCCTCGAGATCTTTTGCTTGAGCGGACTCCCTGTATCGGCTCTAAGGTGGGAGAGGCCCTAGACGCTTGAACACTGAAACTGGCCCCGTGTCCTCCTTCTGCTGTCCACATTACGGGCAGTTATCGATTGTAGGCAATCGGCTCATTCCCGCATCCCAGCAATACTTGAAGAAAGGACAATCCCAATGTTTGTCTACGCCTTCCTTTTCTCTTGACGGTCCTCTAGCGAGGTGCTCGTATCCTTCATCATCTCTATCGCGCCGGCGACGTCGATCATACTGACGCCCATACTTCTTAAGGAGGTGCGTGGAGTGTGGCTTCTGATATCGCACGCTTCTGACCTGTTGCTCAGTTAAGTACCGCCTGTCATCGTGGTTGGGCCGGTCGTGTGGACCAGCCTCCTCTCTTTCTTTGCCGCGAGAGCGACCGCCTTCCTCTTTGTATGTGCCATGGTGGTACCCAGATCCTGCCATATTAACATCGAACGAGAAATCCAGCTGACGCCTCGTGGATTGACTGTGTTCTACCATGTTGACGCCGGGAAATGGGTTCGTGTCTACTTTCATGGCGAACTGCCCCAGGATTAGACGGCCTTGCTCTATTGTTGTTTGGATCTGGCGACGTAGCTCTTTGCAGTCATTGGTGGTGTGGGTGAACGAGTGATGCCACTTGCAGTATGGTCTCCCGTTCATCTCCTGAGCCGTAGGGATTTTGTGGCCTTCGGGCAACTTCAGCTGCTTTTCTTTCAGCAGTAAATCAAATATCTACTCAGCTTTGCTCACATCGAAGTCGAACCCTTTTGCAGGCCCCTGCTGCTTCACCCATTTGCAGGACACAGGGTCTGCCCCCCGAGCCCATTCAGCTACGGCCACCTCCTGGTCTTGTGTAGGATCTTCTTCTTCTGTATCGACCAGGCCTATCGGACGTTTGAACTTGTCTTGGTACAACTCAGGGTGGCGCTGTTCATACATCGCCGTTTCGGGCCATGTGCGCCAATGAGTTGTACTCTACTTGAAAGCGAGATCCTTGATAGGCGCCGAGACCAACACCGCCAGCTCGACCGCTTCTTTTCGATTAAACGAGCTGTAACATCGGTTCTTGACGATCTGAAGCGCTGGATGTACTCGGCTACGTTTCTCCCGCTTTTGCACTGCGCCAGTCCGCAATGCCAGCCTCGGTAGCCTCACGAATGATACCGAATGTGGAACTGCTCTTCCGGTTGCTTCAGTCTGAATCGAATCAGGTGGCGGCGGTGTACCACCAAAAGCTGGTCTGTCGAGATTGCGCAAAGAACCTTACGCGAATCGATCCAATGCTGAAATCATGCCTAGCTGTGCTGTATCGGCTCACGTGCGTCGAGCTCGACCCTTCGAACCGCTAAACCTTGAGAACTCGGGAGCCGATACTTGGGTGGCGGAATCGAGATCAAACTTCGTTGAATGCGGCTTTGAATAGCCGATTGTCCTTCTCTTGACGCGTTTAACTGGTCTCTCAAGATGGTACGGATTTGCTCCACCGTTTGAGCTGCAGGGGCTAGATTCTCATGACTCGTTCCAGTGGCATACTTGGCTAGCCACGCCTGTTTATCGGCGTCCATCCCAGACACCGCTGCTCCAGAAACACCTGCTCCTGAAGCCCCTGCTCCAGGAACTCCTACAGCAGAAATTCCTGCGGTTGCAATCTGGTTGGTGCGTGTCAGGTTATTGCAGTCCGGCACGTAGGTGCACACATATCCATGTGGGATTTCTTTAGGTGTCTCAAACAGGCGGCAATCGCTGGGTCGCCTCCAACCTTGTAGACGACGACGCCGCTGCCCTGGCGGCTCGAGCTGCAAGTGTGAATGGCGGTGTGGCACAGGCTGAGCGGTCTTTCTCCTGGTGAGTCCCTAAAGTAGGCCCCGACGGAGAGTACGATGTTTCATGATCTCTGAACTACGAATGCGATCCGCTCGAAAGCGTTCACCAGACTCTCAGAATGGCGGTGAAGAGAATGAGCCACCATGTAGTTGACTTCCTGTCGCAGAGCTCTGGTGCGCTCCTCTGAAGGAACAGACAGATCCACCTCATTGAGAGCACCCTCGGGTGAGAACCCTTTCCACCTGATGCCATGCTTACGGGTCCTCTCAAAAGAGCCGATGAGATCGGCTTCGAAGAGAGCCTTGATGTCATCATACTTCGCCTTGTGCTTCTCAGGCAGCTCGTCGTACGTGACTGGTCTGTCCCCCATCTTAGCGTCGGATGTTGATGCAGATACTGTTGAAAGTCCCACCGGGCGTGCCAGAATGTGTTGCCTGTCAAAACCCACCGGCGAGCAGCGACGAGCAACACAAAGAGCCGGGAGGCTCCCAGAACTGCTGGTGGGCCCTGGTCCCTCGGGCAACGTCCCGCAAAACTCCGGCACACGTCCTGGCTTGGTTCAAGGGCGTGCCACCTGACCTATACCTGGTCAAGAAGGTGATGGATTGCTTCGATCAGTTTCCTGCATGGTAAACAAGTATACGTAAAATTCGAGCCGTGACCGGCTCCCAGGTTTCCCTGTGAATCGGCTCCTAGAGCCGATCATCCCATGGTTCTGCATTAGATCTACGATAACATGGGGTTTTGCTTCATCATTACAAGTTAAATCGATCTACGACAGTTTAACGTTTTCACCACGTAATTGGAACGTCCTACACGTAATTGAGCCTGGCAGATACAAAAGATGATAGAAAACTAACCCTAGAGGAGGCCTAACAACCGACGTGAAGTCAATTACCGGAACAACTTCTCTAGAACTAGTAAACCACGTCCTTACGTACTACTGGATCGTTCAACCCGTTTGCAAGGCCTGACTACGTGGATATCAAACTAAACCTTGGAGAACAAGGCATAACCATAACAGATCGAATCAACTAAATAAAGATCAAGCAAGATGCTACCCTTGCACTTGGGAAAAGGTGCAAAGGTAGCGAGGTAACTAGAGGCAGCATATCTTAAACAATCATAGTAAAAAGTACCGATGCTAGCCTCAAAAAATCTATGATAATAGTATTACTCGCCATCAACAAGGCTTCAGTACGAGTAACACCAAATAGCATATAGCGAATCGCCTAGATCGCAAGATGCGATCTAGGCAGCATGACACTACGAAAGAAACCCTAGAAACAAGGGGTGGCGATGCGCCGAGATTGTGTTTGTTGTGAACGTGATTGTCCTCCTTTTCTCGATAACATTAGGTACATATTTATAGTCCGGAGACTTTCTATCTTTGGAATAACTCTACAACTCTATCTCTTACCTAAACCGAAACGTAACCTGCTACAATATACAGATACACGGGCAATTTAGCCCAAAACCACGTACACGGCCGATTCAACAACACGTTGCATATACGTATCTTCCAAGCCCATCTTGATTACGGCCCATCTCCTCCTTTGGCCAATATATGGCGATAACAACGAGGACGAGGGCCCCATGGCATCTTCTAAGAAGAAAACGACGACGCCGGCGATGACAATGATGAACAAGACGACGGCGAAGACAGCGGCGACGACACCGGCCTCTAGATTAGAAACTAGTAGTAGTAGTACCAGTAGTAGATTTCCTTTTGTAAGCAATCGGCTCCATTGTAAATAACCGTCTTTTGAATCAACAAAGATTGCTTTTCCAATTTGATTTTGTCGATAGTCAAAATAGGTCAATGCTCCAGAAGCCGATAGTAATGTATCGGCTTTCACCACACTGCGCTCATACAGTCAACCAAGTCAAAGCTCAAAGAGCCGATGGTAAAACATCGGCTTTCCCAAAAACGTTGACAAGGTCAAATTTGGTCGCATACTTAGACAAATCTGAGCGGCCACTTTCCAGTTTCAAACGGTAGCCTGCGACCCTCTCCAAAAAAGGGCGACCCAGATCTCCAATTGCTCACCAACCAGATCGAGCTCACAGCGACAAGAACCCTCGATCCCCAACTGCATAGATCCATCTCCGCCGGCAAACTAGATGGCGGAATCGTCCAACACCAACCCAGAGGTCTCTGGTCTGAAGGTACGCCTACTCCTCGCCGTCCGAACACGATGCTAGAATTAATGGCAAACACCTGAATTAATGCTTTATTCCACCATTAAAATTTTTAGGTTTCAGACATTCTGCTGCCGCATCCTTCTCTCCCAAATTCTCTCTGTCTTGGCCCCCGTACAGAATCTAGTCCTGCCCATCTGATCTCTTGCGAAGCAAACAGAATCCCCTTCGTAAGCCAAGACCTAGATTTGAACTCTTGGGCCGACTGCTTGCGAGCCTGGCCTAATCCCCCTGAACATTGGGTCTCTTGGTTCAGCAGGGTAGCTAGAGCTTACCAATCCCAATGGGAAACCACGGGAATAGCCGATGCCTTGCATTTGTCATTGTCTCCCCTTGAGAAACATGAAAATCTTCTAAAAACCATCGGCTACTTCTGGTCTGACGCTCTGAACTGCTTTATGTTCGGTCACGGCCCCATGACACCAACTCTGTTAGACGTGGTGATGATTACTGGTCTGGATGTTACATCACCCAGCCCCTCTGCTTTTAAGCTGACCAAGGTCCCCTACAAGCTGTCTTCCAAAACAGATCGCATAACGGGGTGCCTACCTCCGCCATATGAAAACTAAAGGCCACATCACGGAGAAAGAACACACGGCCTTTCTCAACTTCTGGAACATTTCATATTCTGTGGCCTTCCTTGCTCCAACCAAGAATTATCTCTCTTTGGCCTACGATCTTGCCAAAGGCATTCAACTTGGCATCGGCAAACTGTTCCTTGGAGAGGTCTATCGATATCTCCAGTTGATGTCTGTCAAACTGTTCTCTGGCATAGCAGTCAAAACAGGAGGTCCTTGGTGGTTCATTCAGCTATGGGCTCAGCTGTATTTCCAAAACCACGTCCCAAACTTCCCCCTTTTGGCGAGTTACACCTTTCCAGATGTCAAAGGGAAGCAGATCCGATGCACCAGCTACGGCCAAGCTTTGTATAGACTGCCAGGTAGTAAACTGATCCCTCAGGAAGCATCCAAGTGGTTCAGCACTTTCTTTCAAGGCATGTACAATCCTATCTTCTTTACTTACATGGAAGAATTGGAACATTTTGAAAATCCAATCTCCTTCAGGCTAGACAACTTTGCCGATGACACCAGCACTCGACAGCTCTTTTCCACTGTGATCCGTCCCTGTTTCCTTCCAGTTGGCATGAGTACATCCAACAGAATAATCAAGCCTGGGTATGAATTCTACCAGCCGGTCGTAGTGGCTCGGCAATTTGGCCTTGGACAAGTACCTCCCCATTTCTTTCTCCACCATCTTACAGAGAGCAGAGCCGACCTGCCTGATCCTCTCACCAGTCAAAGGTGTTATTCCTTCTTCGATGCTCTGACCATCCCAATTCCTAACGACCTCACCTTCGCCTCATCAACCGATGGCTTTGAAAATTGGTGGTCGATGTGGAAGACTCATGCCTTCAGGAGAGCTCTGGGACCGTTGCTGAAACAGCTCGATGCTGACTATGATATCCCCGTAGAACAGGTACCACTACTTGTAAATTTTCTTGATGCAGCTCACAAATGATTCTTCTACTAACCCACTCTTTCTCTTTGCAGCAACAAGATGGTCCTGAACCTACGCACAGTGATGGCTCCCCCTTCGAGTTCTTCCCACCAGCTCCTGTGGTTCTTTTTTGCAAAAACTCGCCACCTTTGAAAAAGGTCATAATGCAGAACCAGCCGATATCACCACAATCGGCTTCCAAGAACCAAGCAACTTCTAAGTCAGCTGCCTCTCGAGTTCCAACTAAAACAAGAACGATGGTGAGGAAGGTAGCTGCCAGGAAGACCTTGAGGCGCCGGAGCCCTTCTCCAAAGAGTTCGCATGTACGCTGATCCATGTCTTGGTCGATCTTTCTCACCCTTGCAAATCTGCTCGTGCTTACTAGCTCTCCTTTCTTACAGGCTTCCGTCGAAGACACCTCCAGCGAGGACACTCAGACCAATCGAGGAGAATTGGGCCCAACAGACTCTGAGAGGACCATTACACCGAGCCAGCCAGATTTACCACCATCGGCTTCCAGGAAAAGGCCGGTTCCTGAACCTACTGCCCCCCGAGCACCAGTCGAGGCGGGGCCAGCTGTGAGCCCCAAGCGGGCTCGCAAGGGACTGCAAACTTCTTCGTCGAGCCGAGAGGTTTCAAAAGTCATCACCCTTCATGCTCTTTCCACTTGTTTCTTCATCTGCCGATTCATCACCATTTGCATCGGCTAAGCACCTTTCATGCAGACGACCGACGCTTCTAGTGGGAAGGCCGGGGCCGTGCCGATGCCTTTAGCCAAGCCGGATCTAGCAATCCCCGAAGGTGCAGATGAAACGGCTACCACTTTGGCCAAGCCCCCAGCAACCACACACAAGCCGATTGTCTCGTCATCTGCTATCCCCTCGATCTTAGGAGAGGTACGTTAGCTTCTTTCGGCTCATCCTTACATGTGGGACGCATACTGACGCCTTTTCGGGCTGCCAGGGTTGTGATATTTCAGGCTTGCTGACGTTCGACCCTGAATCCATCGAACCAACTCCCTCTGTTGCCAACGATGAACCACGAGCCGGGGCTGTTCTACCTCAATTCCAGCGTCTTAAAGCCTTGCTGTCCTCCCCGATCGAGGAGTTGATCGAGGGTTCTGAGGAGGTGAAGAGCGTTCTTGCTGAAATCAAGGACCAACTCCCAGTAGCATTGCAGGTGAAGCTTTGGCCAGTTGTAACTCTGTTTTTCTATGGGTCAAGGGTGAAGTTAGCTCGTGAAGGGATCAATCTGCGCCGCGCCCAACTTCCGCTGAAGGCCAATATTGCAGACAGATGTCAGCAGCTCAACGAGAAAAAGGCGTCTGGATGCCAGCGACACCTCTGTCGATCCGCCGAGCTCGCATCCTTAAAAAGGGAGTTGGAAGATCTTGAAGAGAAGGTCCGGGCGACTAAACAGCTCATTCGCGACAAGGAAGCATCCATCGCCCGCTCCCAAGACGAAGCAGAAGGCCTCAAAGCTCAACTGAAGACCGATCTGGCAGAAATACGCGCCCTGAACAAGCAGCTAGTGACGGGCAAGGACGAAGATGACGAAGCCGAGATCGCCGAGGTGGATCATGTCCATGCTGACGCCCTCCACGCCTTCGAGGCATTCCTTCAGTAGCTCGTTCATGTAAACTGGCACCTGCTTGTAACAGTTTGAACCTCTAGAGTCGATGACTGTGCATCGGCTATATATTTTGTTTTTTTATTTGGCCGATTTCATGTATCGGCCCCCACATTTCACTGTCCATCATCCCACATGCTTGGGAAATATTTCTTGAGATGTTGACCGTTGACAGCCACTGGGAATTTTACGCCGTCCAGCTCCTCAAGCATGTACGCGTTCCCTCTTAAAACTTGATCGACCCTGTATGGCCCGTGCCAATTTGGAGACCATTTACCATATGCTGCATCCTTAGTCCCCAATGGCAATACAGCTTCCCATACCAGATCGCCAACGTGGAACTCCTTTGGTCTCACCTTCTTATTATATGCACGAGCTACCTTGGCCTTGTTCTCTTTGATTTTCTCGAGCGACCACAGCCTAAGCTCAGTTAAATCCTCAACACTGTCACTCATTAAAGCCGCATATTCTTCAGTTGTTAGATCGTTCTGAAAAGTGACACGTCTCGATCCAGCCGTAATCTCCCAGGGCAATACGGCTTCTTGTCCATAGACTAGATGGTATGGCGAGGTTTTTATCGCTCCATGGCATGACATGCGATAAGCCCATAAAGCCTCTGACAAAACCTCGTGCCAACGCCTAGGGTGCTCATCGACTTTCCTCTTGATCAGCTTGATAAGGCTCTGGTTGGACGCTTCAGCTTGCCCATTTGCTTGAGCATAGTATGGAGATGATCGAATCAGCTTAATCCCCGTGTCCTCACATAATTTTCTGAACTCGTGAGAAATTAAGACCGAACCTCCATCGGTCGTGATAGTTTGGGGAATCCCGAATCTGTGAATGACATGTTCTTTCACAAAATTGATAACATCCTTTGAGTTCACTGACTTCATCGGGACAGCCTCCACCCATTTAGTGAAGTAATCAGTAATGGCCAAAATCCACATGTGGCCTTTGCTTGATGGAGGATTGATCTTGCCAATCATATCCATGCCCCAACCTCGGAATGGCCAAGGCTTGATGATGGGGTTCATTCTCGACGTGGTACCATCTGAATTTTCCCAAATTTCGACAAGCTTGACACCCTTTGTAGTACTTGAAACAATCCTCAAGCATGGTGGGCCAATAAAACCCGATCGCTCGATCAACCATTTCATCTTGTGAGCCGATTGGTGAGTTCCACAGCGCCTTCGTGTACCTCGTAGGAGCCGATTGGCCTCGGTTGGCCCCAGACATTTGAGCAATAACCCCTCCAGAGTCCTCAGAAACATGTCGTCCCTAATAAGCACATACTTCATGGCCTTGTACCTTATCCGTTTAGGTGCCCCGTCGAATCCTTCAAGTAATTGAAGATATCGGCTCTCGATCGTTAGCCTGTGAACTGTACCTGAACATCGGCTCCCTCTGCTACGTCCTTGTAGCCTGAAGCCATTTGTGCAAGGTCATTCGCCTCGGTATTCTGCGATCGCAGGATCCAGGTGAAGTTTATGTACCGGAACTGTGCCATCAGCTCACGGCATAGCATCCATAATGGGAAGAGCGACTCGCTCTCACACTTGTATTCCTCCGTGAGTTGGGAAATCACCAACTTGGAGTCTCCAAAAATTTCCACTGCTTCTGCTCCAGCTTCGATGAGCAACTCCATTCCCTTGCGTATCGCCTCATACTCAGCGATGTTGTTGGTGCGAGGGGTAGATAACCTGATGGAGAAGGAAAATGTTGCCCCCTGGGGCGACACGAGTAGAATGCCGATGCCGCAACCATCGTCACAAACCGATCCATCAAAAAACATAGCCCACGCTCGTATAGACAGCGCTGCTATACCAGTGTTGATTCTTTCAGCAATAAGGTCGGCCAACCGACTTAACCGCCAGCGGGTTGATATCGGATGTCAAATTCCGATAATGCAAACATCCATTTGCCCAGTCGGCCTTTCAACATAGGAGCCGACAGCATATGTTTTATGACATCTGACTTGCAGATAATGATAATCTCCGCTGAGAGCAAGATGTGGCGCAGCTTGGTGCAGGTGAAAACAAAAGAGGCACAACTTATCGATCTCAGGATACCTTGTCTCTGCATCCAGCATCCTTCTGCTGATGTAAAATACGACTCGCTCCAGACCGTCATAAACTTGCACCACCACTGAGGCGATGGACGTGTCAGCTACTAACAAGTAAATGTAGAAAGGCCTATCCGGCTGGGGCGGAACTAACACTGGCGGCTTCGTTAGATATTCTTTAATCTCGTCGAAGGCTCGTTATTGTTCTGTCCCCCAGCGGAACTCCTCATCAGATTTAATTTTCACCAGTCCCAGGAACGGCTCTATTCTTCCTGACAGATTGGAGATGAATCTTCTGACGAAGTTGATCTTGCCGATGAGAGACTGCAGTTCTTTCTTCGTGGTAGGTGGCTTCATTGTTCAGACCGCCTCGACTTTTCAGCCGATCTCAATTCCGCGTTCATGGACCAAGAAACCCAAGAACTGACCGCCGTCACCCAAGGCACACTTTTTGGATTCATCCAGAGTCAATTTTCTTGTTCGGTCCAGGACGCGTTGCAGATCGTCCAAGTGTCCTTGTACTGAAGCAGACTTGACCACCACGTCATCGATGTAAATTTCCACCAGCTTGCCGATCAGATCATGGAAAATGTAATTCATGGCTCTTTGGTACGTGGCGCCGGCATTATTCAGTCCAAACGTCATGACTACATATTCAAACAACCCCACCGAACCTGGGACTCTGAATGCAGTCTTGTGTATATCTTCCGGAGCCATAAAAATTTGGTTGTAACCGGCATTGCCATCCATGAAGCTCAAGATCTTATGACCAGCCGCTGCGTTGATTAGCGTCTCTTCTATCGGCATCGGATACTCATCCTTTGGAGTAGCTCTATTGAGATCCCGAAAATCTATGGCAACACGCCACGCCATCCTTTTCTCTCTGCACGATACTAGAAATCCACTCAAAGATACCGCATGGCCTGATTAACTTGGCTGTCAACATTTTCTCGACCTCTTTCTTGACTTCTTCCAAAATTTCGGCCTTCATCTGTCGTGCTCGCTGCTGGAATGGCCGAAATCCTTTTTTAAGCGGGAGTCGATGCTCAATGATGCTCCTGTCTAACCCGGGCATCTCTGTATAGTCCCAGGCAAAGCAGTCTGGATATTATTTTAACAAAGCTATCATTGGACCCCGTAGATTCGGATCTAACTTCTTGCTGATAAATGTTGGTCGTGGCTTATCCCCAGGACCGATGTCAATCTCCTCTAGCTCATCAGCGTATGTAAACCCATACCCTAGCTTTCCGTCACCTGTTAAATCGATGCTAAACACAGGGCAAACAGTTGGTGAGGACAACAAAAATAATTTGGGCCGATTGCCTGAATCGGCCCCCTTTTTTATTGCATTAGTCAAGGACGGTTTACACCTTATTTGTGCTTTACAATGGCAGGGAATCTCCCTACTGCGGCTGCATGACCCGCTTGTCGTAAGATTACTGCTTTTTATTTTTTGTGGCCGATCGCAGGGATCGGCCATACCACGTACGATCGTGGACTTTGCTACTCTGCCAGGCCAGTGGATAAGACCAGTCTCACCCCGTTTTTTGTAGCTTCAATGCGCTCACAGCCGTCTAGACTGATTCCAGAGATCGGCTCTTGGTCTTCTGCTTCCCAGATGTTCATGCCAGCTATGGAGATCTCGATCGAATCATCTGCATGAATGACCTCCACTTCATCTCCATCCCACTGTATTAGGCACTGGTGCATCGTGGATGGAATGCAGCAGTTAGCGTGAATCCAATCTCTCCCTAGAAAGACAGCAGGTGCTTTTGCTGTCCTGACGAAGAATGACGTAGGATGGTTTTTCGCCCACGGTCGATCCACGCTCGACGCCTTGCGTTTGAAGTTTTGCCGTTGAAGTCGCTCAACGTGACGTTGGTTTTGATCGATCTGCGGTGGGCGTCCCAAACGCCGTAGCATGGAGTATGGCATTATATTGACCGCCGCTCGGTGTCCGTGTCAACCAACATCTTGTCGACAGCTGCCCATTGATGTAACCTCGCAGTCTGAGCTTTCAGATGTTTGTAGCCCTTCTCCGTGGCTTTTCAAAGATAACCGTCAGGCGCGATCCAAACTGGTCCTCGGTAGCCTTTGGTTCTTGGAGCGCAGAACTCGGCGGAAGTATGAACACCATGTTTGTGCCAGCCGATGTCTTCGCATCGGCTTTGGCTTGGGCGCCACTCTTTCCTTTTGACGATCTTCCGCTTCCAATGTCGCCGAATTTTCGCGGCTAGATCGGGCGTTTTTTAAAGCGTGGAGGTACGCGCGGCTTCCTCAAGTTACGCTGAACTCTACGCTTTTGGGTGTGTCTGAGTCCATCGGGACACCACCTTGGACGGTGATATCTGTCTTCTTCTTTGTCATCTATTGGCTCCTCGAGATCTTTTGCTCGAGCGGACTCCCTGTGTCGGCTCTGAGGTGGGAGAGGCCCTAGACGCTTGAACACTGAAACTGGCCCCGTGTCCTCCTTCTGCTGTCCACATTCCGGGCAGTTATCGATTGTAGGCAATCGGCTCATTCCCGCATCCCAGCAATACTTGAAGAAAGGACAATCCCAATGTTTGTCTACGCCTTCCTTTTCTTTTGACGTTCCCCTAGCGAGGTGCTCATATCCTTCACCGTCTCTATCGCGCCGGCGACGTCGGTCATACTGACGCTCATACTTGTTAAGGAGATGCGTGGAGTGTGGCTTCTGATATCGCACGCTTCTCACTTGCTCCTCGGTTAAATATCTCCTGTCATCGTACCGGGGCCGGTCACGTGGACCGGCCTCCTCTCTTTCTTTGGCCCGAGAGCGACCGCCTTCCTCCTTATATGTGTCATGGTGGTACACAGGCCCTGCCATGTTGACATCGAACGAGAAATCTAACTGATGCCTCGTGGAGTGGCTGTGTTCTACCATGTTGACGCTGGGGAAAGGGTTTGTGTCTACTTTCATAGCGAATTGCCCCAGGATTAGACGGCCCTGTTCTATCGCCGTTTGGATCTGGCGACGTAGCTCTTTGCAGTCATTGGTGGTGTGGGTGAACGAGTGATGCCACTTGCAGTATGGTCTCCCGTTCATCTCTTGAGCCGTAGGGATTTTATGGCCTTCGGGTAACTTCACCGCTTTTTCAAGAAGAATCGAATATCTGCCAGCTTTGCTCACATCAAGTCGAACCCTTTTGCGGGCCCTTGCGCTTCACCCATTTGCAGGACACGGATCTGCCCCGAGCCCATTCAGCCACGGCCACCTCCTGGTCTTGCGTCGGATCCTCTTCTTCAGACGACCAGCCTATCGGACGTTTGAACTTGTCTTGGTACAACTCGGTGGCGCTGTTCATACATCGCCGGCCGGGCGCCAATGAATTGTACTCTACTTGGAAAGCCAGATCCTTGATAGGTGCTGAGATACCCAACACTGCCAGCTCGACTGCTTCCTTCTCAGTTAAACGAGCCGAATAACATCGGTTCTTGACAGTCCTGAAACGCTGGATGTACTCGGCTACCGTTTCTCCCCGCTTTTGCCGCACCTGTGCCAGGTTTGCAATGCCAGCCTCGGTAGCTTCTGAATGATACTGAATGTGGAACTGCTCTTCTAGTTGCTTCCAGGTCTGGATCGAATCAGGTGGCAGCGAGGTGTACCACCCAAAAGCTGGTCCTGTCAGAGATTGCGCAAAGAACCTTACGCGCAACTGATCCGATGTTGAAATCATGCCTAACTGTGCCAGGTATCGGCTCACATGCTCTATCGAGCTCGACCCTTCTGATCCGCTAAACCTTGAGAACTCAGGGAGCCGATACTTAGGTGGCAGCGGAATCAGATCAAACTCGTTGGGGTACGGCTTGGAATAGCCGATTGTCCTTCTCTTCGGCACGAAGCCGAACTGGTCTCTTAGGATGGTACGGATCTGCTCCATCGTTTGAGCTGTAGGGGCTGAATTCTCATGACTCGTTCCGGTGGCGTACTTGGCCAGCCATGCCTGCGTATCGCCCATCCTGCACACCCTGCTCCGGAAAACCTGCTCCGAAGCCCTGCCCAGAACTCCTGCAGAAATCCTGCGGTTGCAATCTGGTTCGTGCGCGTCAGGTTATTGCAGTCCGGCACGTAGGTGCACACATATCCATGTGGGATTTCTTTAGGTGGTTCAAACAGGAACTGGCAATCGCCTGGGTCACCTCCGACCTTGTAGACGACGTACGCCGCTGCCCCTGGTGGCTCCGGAGCTGCAAGTGTGAATGGCAGCTGTGGCCTGGTCTGGAGCGGTCTTTCTCCCTGATGAGTCCCTAGAGTAGGCCCCGACGGAGAGTACTGATGTTTCATGATCTCCTGAACTACGCGAACTGCGATCCGCTCGAAAGCGTTCACGGGCTCTCGAATGGCGGTGAAGAGAATGAGCCACCATGTAGTTGACTTCCGCAGAGCTCAGTGCGCTCCTCGAAGGAAATGCAGATCCACCTCATCAAGAGCACCGGGTGAGAACCCTTTCCACGATGCCATGCTTACGGGTCCTTCAAAAGAGCCGATGAGATCGGCTTCAAAGAGAGCTTTGATATCATCATACTTCGCCTTGTGCTCCTCGTGCAGATCGTCAGACGTGACCGGTCCGCCCCCATCTCAGCCGGATGTTGATGCATCTTGTTGAAAGTCCCACCGGCGTGTAATGTGTTGCTGTCAAAACCCACGGCGAGCAGCGACGAGCAACACGAAGAGCCGGGAGGCTCCTTAATCGGTGGGCTCCTGGTCCCGGGCAACGGCCGCAAAACTCCGCACACGCCCCGCTTGGTTCAGGCGTGCCACCGACCTATACCTGGTCGAAGGTGATGGATTGCTTCGATCAGTTTCTGCATGGTAAACAAGTATATCAGAAATTCGAGCCGTGACCGGCTCCCAGGTTTCCCTGTGAATCGGCTCCTGGAGCCGATTATCCCATGGTTCTGCATTAGATCTATGATAACATGGGGTTTTGCTTCATCATTACAAGTTAAATCGATCTACGACAGTTTAACGTTTTCACCACGTAATTGGAACATCCTACACGTAATTGAGCCTGGTAGATACAAAAGATGATAGAAAACTAACCCTAGAGAAGGCCTAACAACCGACGTAAAGTCAATTCCCGGAACAACTCCTCTCGAGCTAGCAAACCATATCCTCATGTACTACTGGATCGTTCAACCCGTTTGCAAGGCCTGACTACGTGGATATCAAACTAAACCTTGTAAAACAAGGCATAACTATAACAGATCAAATCAACTGAATAAAGATCAAGCAAGATGCTACCCTTACACCCGGGAAAAGGTGCAAAGGCAGCGAGATAACTAGAGGCAGCATAACTAAATAATCATAGTAAAAAGGTACCGATGCTAGCCTCAACAAAACTATGATAATAGTATTACTCGCCATCAACAAGGCTTAAGTACGAGTAACACCAAATAACGCATAAGCAGATACTGCCTAGATCGCAAGATGCGATCTAGGCAGCATGACACTTACCCGAAAGAAACCCTAGAAACAAGGGGTATGGCGATCGAGATTGTGTTTGTTGTGAACGTGATTGTCCTCCTTTTCTCAATAACCTTAGGTACATATTTATAGTCCGGAGACTTTCTATCTTTGGAATAACCCTACAACTCTATCTCTTACTTAAACCGAAACGGAACCTACTACAATATACAGATACGCGGGCAATTTAGCCCAAATCCACGCACAAGGCCGATTCAACAACACGTCGCATATATGTATCTTCCAAGCCCATCTTGATTACGGCCCATCTCCTCCTTTGGCCAAAATATGGCGATAACAGACGGTGGCAAGCCCAGGAAAGGATTCTCGATTCACGACAACGATTCCTTTCGAGGAGTCGTTGCCGTGGAGACCTAATCCTTTCCTTGGCTTGCCGCGTCTCATACCCATGCTATATGGATCCGGAGGATGAGACGCAGTACCTTGAGGAGTATGCTCTCATGGACCCGAGCCTGGTGCCGCAGGAGAAGGCTCCATATCGGCATGGGGTTTCGAGACTTCCCGACGTAACTTATCCCTATGCGGACAAGGTACTCGTGCCCGCTGGGTCGAGGTACATGATTTGACCCTAAACCATACATTGTAATTTTTATCACATACTGACCTTGTCTTTTCATTTTGCAGTGCCTTTCTATATCAGGATGGGGTCAAGCCATATCGTGGCTACTCAAGCATCCTTGGAGCCTTGGTTAGATAGTATTTTCCTGGGATTGTCAGTCTCCCAAATGGTTCAAAGGATGTGGCTTGGACTTGGAAGCATTACCACTATGTCAAGATCGAAAAAAGTACACCACCATCGCGGAGAAGGTTCAGGTTTTGTTCTGGGTAAGTTTGTTTCGCTTGTCATAATTCAATCGCCTTGAGGATGAAATATACTTGAACTCGTGGCTTTGACCTCCCCTTTTTTTCCCTATGTGCATACTTGTAGAAGTTCTTCGACATGGACAGGGCGCGCAAAAGGGAGTGTTTGATGATTGTTCACGAGCTTGCCAAGAGGAAGGTGCAAGACATGCACTACGAGGCACGCGTGAACTGCGTACGCAACTGGTTCGGCGATCGCAAGATTTGGATGAACAAGAGCCAAGCCCGGGAGATCCTCTTCGAGTCGTGCCAGTACCTGCAGGTAGTTGCATTTTTTGTTTTATTGATTTCTTGACCTTATTCTATTTTCTATTGTACTAAAACGTGTGTCTTGTGGATGTAGAACCCTCCTCAGTTCGTGGATAATGACGAGCGGTGCTTCACGGCAATGGTAGCGTGGTGGACACACCCCATTTACCTTCAGAAACATGCCGATGCAAAGAAGCAGCGAGAGGAGATGGGGGGTGGATCACACCGCTAAGGCAGCATCCCCCTCGCCCTTCTTAGGCAAAAAGAGGTGAGAAAATGCTTTATTTGTTCTTGCTTGTAATGTTATTCTTTACTTCGCCCTTTGGAGTCTCCCTTCACTTAACTTCGTGCTCTTTTGTGCAGAAAATAAAGACAGGTCAAGAGCCGTCCGTGTTTGCTGCTTGAAGAAGACACGACGTTGGACGAGCTTAGAACGGAGCCTATGGATGAACGAGGAGCCAGCTCCGGGTGAGAAGTACCCTGAGAAGTACAAGGAGGTGCATGGAGAAGATTCTAACCCTGAGACCGCCCCCTTCGACCCCGAGGTCGCCGTGCTGGCGGGAGAAGGCCAGAAGAATGGTCGCCTATGGATTGGTCACGGGTCCGTCGACCCTAAGACCGTTCCATCTATGCGCCAGGTCCGGTGTGGTAGGACGAGCGACCAGCCTGCTATAGAGACCCGCCCACGGCCTTCGGTTGTAGCTCTCGACCAGTTACAGGTATGTTCTTCCTCGGTCATCTATGTTTTACTACATGTTTTGCGTTGCAATGTTCATCTAATCGTGGCGACATGACGTAGGAGGAGATGGCCGCTGATAGGGCATGCAGAGAGGTAGCCGAGCAGCGGCAGCAGCAGCTGGAGCAGCAGATGGCCCATCAGCAGGGGTTGTTGGAGCAACAGGGGCAGATGATACGGTGGATGACACAGCAAATGCTCATCAATTCTCAACCAGGGACTCTTCCCACTCCTCATTTTGCCTTCTCGTGGGTAAGTGATCAAGTGTCTTATTGTCCAATGCTCGCAATTTTCAATCTTGCCTTATTGTCTAATGCTTACAATTTCCAATGCTGCAGATGGACAATGCAATGCCGCCGCCTGGTGGGTTCGCGGGTGGATCGAATAACCAGGCGTCGCCGCCTTTCACCATCAACAATCTGTCGGTCGTCCGGAGGCTGAATCAGAGTCCTCCAGGTTTGTTTTCTTATACTTGTAAAATTTAGCCATCGCATTTGTAGAAATTTTAGCCATGCTATGACACTTGTAGAAATTTTAGCCTTGGCATGATACTTATAGAAAATTTAGCAATTCCCTGACACTTGTAGGAAATTTAGCCTTGCCATGATACTTATAGCAAATTTAGCAATTCCATGACACTTATAGATAATTCTATGCCATTGTCAAAATTTTAGCCATGCTATGACACTTGTAGAAATTTTAGCCTTGCCATGACACTTATAGAAATTCTAGCCTTGCCATGGGACTTGTAGATATTCGTGATTTTACTTGTCATATTGATGTAATTTTCCATGAGACTCGTCAAAATCCCATGTTATTGCCATTGCCACCAACTTGCCTAGAAACTTGTACATATTGATGATTTTACTTGTCATATTTATGTATTTGTCTTGAACTTGTAGGATCTCATGATGGAGCATGATCTTGTGGAGCACTCGGAGTTAATGATCTTGTAATATTTGTCTAGTTTAGGTCTTATAACTTGTTGGTTATGCACTTGGTAGTATTTGACACTTGTGGCATGACCTTGTGGCAAGAATAAACACTAGCATTTGACACTTGTAATATTTGTGAAATCTCTTGCTTTCGTGGTGATGATGTTTGCTAGTGTTGGTGATGCATTTTGGTGTTGGTGATGATTATATTGTTGTTATTGATGAGTATATTATTATTGTTCATGAGTATATTATTGTTGTTGATGATCTGTAGATCATATATATATATATATATTATGTTTTGAATTGCAGGAAATGACTGGAAACAGATTTTTTTTTTTGAAAAATGACAGCTCCTTTGTTGCCGTGTGTATACACACGGCAAAGGAGCCACGTGTGAGCCACCTGTGCGCCGCTGGGCAATGTCACAGGGCCTTTGCCGTGTGCAGTGCGCAGCAGACACACGGCAAAGGAGTGAACGTTGTCGTGTGTCCCCCCACACGGGCACACGGCAACAAGAATGCACACGGCAACGATGATCAACACGGCAAAGGTTGAGGCACACGGCAATAGGTTGAGGCACACGGCAAAGAAATAGGACACGGCAAAGATAAGGCACACGGCAAAAAACGAATACACGGTAAAGTGTCATCACACACGGCAAAGGAGGAATACGGCAAAGATGTGTCGGCTCCGTCAGACGGACAGAACCGTCAAGTATTTTACTTTGCCGTGACGATGCAGTAAACACACGGCAAAGGCCCTGCCGTGTTCTGAGCGCAAAGACACACGGCAAAGCCTGGCTATCGTTGCCGTGTGGCTTTTGCAAAGGGTTTGCCGTGTTCCGGACCCACACGGCAAAGAACCTTTCTCCCGTAGTAAACTATGAACGATGACACTCTCTATGTACATTCCCATCACCAAACCCAAAACCTCGCATTTGATTGATAACAACATTATAATATAGAACGTATACTACAACTTTCAAACTTCAAAGCCTAGTGACCCCAATATTTCATAACCAACCAGATCAAACACCAAACAGACCCTAAAACATTATAGCATCTTCTAGCATGCACGCTACAGCAGATCGAACCGAACGACGATGCAAAGAGGTAAAGATAAATACTGTATAAGGCACGCACCGTCCTCCCGGGAGTGGAAATTAACGTAGCCATAGCCGAGAGATCTGCCGGCGATGTCGCGGCAGACGCGGAGGGACTCGACTTGGCTGAAGATTATGAATAGCTGCCCCTCGGCGACGTCCCTGTCGAGGTCACCCACGTACAGGGAGGCCCTCGAGCCAAGCGCCGGCGAAGCAGCAGGTGCAGGAAATGGCGTCACCATCGGTGCCAGGAGCGGCCGGCTCGCCGTTGCCGCGGACGCTCGCGAACCCATAGGTGCAGGAGCCGGCGTCAGGTCAGGGGCTACTGGCGTCAGGTTAGGGGCTACATGCGGGAGGTTTGCCATTGCCAATTCGAGGAGTCAGCGGTGAAAAAAGCTTGATAGCTAGGTAAGGCTTTGTGAGTTGCTGTACTTCGGGCTGGAAAAGTTTGATCAGCGACGAACGGCGATGATCGATGCTCGGCGACGAGGAGGATGGAGTATTTATTTTGACAGCTTTAAATGCGAACTTTTTATTTCACAGGCCTAAAGTAATGTCTACCTTGTTATGATCTTATTTGGAGTTAATGTTGGAGGACACGATTAATATCTTATCAGCAGGAGAGTATATGTAGATTGGGCTGGGATCATATTTCAGCGTACTCATCTCTCAATTGGAGTTAATGTTGGAGGACACGATTAATGAGGTGCGTAGTAATATGGAGTTTGGACTGCATGGTCTCTCAATTGCAGCGAGTTTGTCCTGAGATAAGGCCGAGTCTACC
Source organism: Avena longiglumis (assembly GCA_030063025.1). Classification (NCBI taxonomy): domain Eukaryota; kingdom Viridiplantae; phylum Streptophyta; class Magnoliopsida; order Poales; family Poaceae; genus Avena; species Avena longiglumis. The sequence continues at coordinate 505,063,736 of CP125977.1, forward strand.
AAGTCGCCATCCTGGACCGTTTGCTGGCCAGATGCCCTTATTGGCTTCCTTGGTTCACCAAGCACTGGTGAAAACAGCACCATTGGTCCCGGTTGGTAAGGGGCTTTAGTCCCGGTTACCTAACCGGGACGGGGCAATTGGGACTAAAGCCCCAAACTTTAGTCCCGGTTGCCCCACCAACCGAGACAAAAGAGGTACACGTGGCCACGGCAGAGGGCGAGGGGGTGGAGCAACCGTCCCGGTTCGTAACATGAACCGGGACAAATAACCCTCTGCCGCGGCAGAGATTTGACACATTTCTCTGCCGCGGCAGAGAATTTATTTTGGCAACTTTTGTTGCCGCGGTAGCATTTTGGCCACTTTTTGTGCCGCGGCAGAGAATTCATTTATGTTGTCTTATTGTTTATTTAGTATTTTGCACTCATCAATGAAGGAACCATTATATTGTACAAGATCATCATGACAATATAGATCCAAGTGTCGAACATATTACATTCGATACACGGATCGAGTTCATGCACTACATACAAAATAAGCTTTTTGTACAATCCCTATTATTTATACACACCCGAATAGTATTCCCCTTTTGGGTTTAGGACTTCTGCATCCAAGAATCCCGCCGATTCCTCCTGAATTGCTCGTACGCGATCCTTTGGCAGAAGACCGTTCCGTAGACGTTCGATCTAATTTAAAAAAGGAGTCGGCCTATATTAATGAAACTAAACACAATTTGATTGTAATTAAAAACTATAGAAATTTTTTACGTACGTGGAGTTGCTCTAAATTTCTGCCCTTCTCATCGCACGTCTGCCGAATAAACTCGCAAACATAGTATCCACATAGATTGTTACCTGGTCCCTGTGTCAGGTACTTTACGAGAACATAGTTCAATCAAAATAATAATCAAGCATGATAATAATTGTATTGTGCAACTACTCTGGATCATACTGCTCTTCGGCCCCATATTTTCGCGATCCCACATTGGTTTGGGAAATCACCTTGAGAGGGGCGCAAGACTGTTTTGCTTGTTCTCCGAGCTGGGCAACAGATTTCTCGCTTGCATCAGTACTGCTCTTCGAGGCTTGTTGTGCCGCATGTGACTTGAGAATAGAACGCTCATAGTCTGATGACAGCTTTGGCTCGGGTTGATGAAGAGTCTTTAGCATTTTGAACACTCTGGCTTTTTCTTCTTTGGTGCTGGGGAACTCTGGCTCTTTCGGCCGCCTCAGCTTAGCGAAAAACGCTGTCGTTTCCGCATCAACGATAGCCGTAGTCTCCTCTTCAGTACAGTCATAAGCTCTCTTGGGAGGAACCTTTGGTACTTTTGGAAGAGGCTCTTGTTTACGTTTCGGCGATCGTTTACCATGACGCTGAGTAGTGGTACGCTTACGCTTTTTATCCTGAGGCGCCGGCGATGGCGGCCGTGGCGATGTCTTCTATTGCAGTATCACTATATTCAGAAAACATATGATGATAGTTGTTATCATCATCTTCGTCTTCACCATCATAACCCTTCTTTCCCCGTGCTTGGTCCAGCAATTATAGTTGGGCATGAAACCTTTCATAATCAGGTGGCCGCGAATGATTTCTAGGAAGAGTACTCCTTGTTGTTCCGACATTGAACACATGGACAACGTATAAAACCATTCTCTTTGTTTGTCGTAGCCACATCGATAAATTTATCCATGCCTTTTATATACCCGGGTACACGCAGGTCACCGTACATCCATTCCCGACCGTTCATCTGCATCATATAAGTAAGTTTATCAAAAATAGGAAATCATAAATAGTGAAATGACCAATTCACGTCGACAGATGCATTGTATCAATGATAGAGAAAAGATAAGATTGCTAACCTCGATCAAGGGAAATAAAGAGGAGAGAAAGCTTAAGTGCGTCTCGGACACCTTCTATATTTTTGTTCTATGAGAAATTGAACGGGATCATTCACTCAAACATTTAATCAAACACCTTGAATGCATGCATAGGGGAAAAAAACTAGCACACCCCTCACACCTTCCACCAAGAAAAAATAGAGTGGAGGCAGAGGGATGGGGCATCGCATTTATAGACGGAAACCGGGACTAAAGGCGTGTGCCACGCCACGTGGCTGACGCCCAACCTTCAGTCCCGGTTTGTGTTACAAACCGGGACGCATGCCCCCCTACCAACCAGGACGCATGTCTCCGGCCCCCGTGCCCGCTCGAACCGGGATGCGTTCCAGCATTAGTCCAGGTTCGTGGCGAAACTGGGACTAATGCTGTTAGGAGGCACGAACGGATAGCCTTTTTTCTACTAGTGAAGGAGTTTCGCCCAGTCTATGGGGCAGTTCAGCCACACCTTCAGTGCGTGAATTCGTGGGACATTTGCGGTGGACTCTCTAAGTCTAAGAGCATCTCCACTCGTTGTGCGAACCCAGGCCGAAAACCAGACCTTTTTTCGGTTTGGATACGCCGAGTTTCCACTCGCGTACCTAGGCCGAGTTCCTATGTTCGGATAAATTTTATTAAAGATAGGCGAATTTCATTAAAGATGGACGAATATAGGCGGATTATATCGAATTTAAACTAAAGTACTACATAATAAACTAAAAAAATTAAAAAGGCCACCGCTGTGGCCTTCGCCGATGTTGTCGCCGTTCTACATGCTGAAGTTGCTGTAGAACGTCGTGTAGCCGGGATCGGCCCTGCCATCATCCTCGCCGCCGTCGTCGTTGTCACTCGGCGGCTGGTGCTGGCGGGATCTCCCTTGTCCTGGGTCGCCGCACCTCCACGGCTAGTAGGAAGGGCCGTCATCCTCGTCGTCGTCGAGGACGAAGAGCGGGGCACCCTGATAGGCGAGCTCGCGCCCGGAGAACGCCTGTCTCCGGGCCGCCTGCTCCTCGGCCTGCTGCTGCAGGCGGCAGACGCGCTGCCGCTCCGTCTCCTCCCAGTCTGCCCTGGACCATTCCAGGATGTCCGGCAAGGAGGGCTCCACCGACGACGGCTGCGGCGCCGAGTCGCGGAGCGATTGCTCTAGCGCCATCCTCAAGGCGCTGTCTTCGGGCGGCGCCGAGCCTTCAGTCTTCGGGCGGCGAAGGCGCAGGTGGCCAGTTGGCGACGCCGGTGCGCGTGGCTCTCGAATGACGATGACGCGCGAGCGTGTCCACGGAGGCGAGCGCACAGGCGAGCCCGCCTCGTGCTTTACTGGACGCAGCCCCGGCGAAGACCCAGTCGGCGTGCGTAGCGGCGTCGTGCCCGAGGAGTGGGAGGCCGAGGCGGAGGAGGAGAAGCTCATGCTGGCCATCCTCCTCGACATCCAGTTCGTCGGAGGACGCTGCCCTGACCTGGACGCCGGCGTGGGTGTGCGCGGGAAGGAGAGGCACGGCATTTTCCCGGCGTTGATGTGCTCCAGCACCGCCTTGAGCGTCCGGCCTGGCTCGCTCCACCACCACTGGCGCCCGACCGAGTTGTTGCGCTTTAGCGGCGACTCGTTCAGCGGACCCTCATGGCGGGCGAGCTCCTGGGCATGTCGGTCCTCAAATAACTTCTCCCAGTACAGGAAGTTTTCGGGGCTCTCGGCGGCGGAGGGGTCGTCCATGCTGCCGATGTACTCTTGGATCTCATACGGCAGCTCCTCCGGCGTCGGCGCCGGCGGGATAGGGATGCCGCCGGCTCTTAGCTTCCACCCTGGAGGGTTCCGCGTGTCCGGCGGCGCCATATTGTAGGGGTTCGTAGCATGGAAAACAAAAAAATTCTACCGCATGCACACAAACAAGCCAAGATCTATCTACTAGATTGTAGAAACGAGTCGATTAGAGTACTCACCCTCGAAGATTCCAAAGCGGTTAACGAGAGCAGATTCTCGTGGATGATGTAGTCGTACACTTGCCGATCTCAAGATCGCGTAGACGATCCTTCTGGCGCTGCGTTCCGGCAGCGCTTACATAGTTGGTCACACGTTCGGTACTCGATAAAGACCTTCCTCTCCCTAGTTCCAGCAGGCAGCGGAGGTTGTAGTTCTCCCCTCGCGATTCCGGCAGCACGACGGCGTGGTGTTGGAAGTAGAGGGAAGATCCCGCAAGGCAACGCCTAAGCCGGTGTGGGTTATGGTGGATCTAGGGTTTCCAAAGATCTAGGTTTATAAGGCTAGGGAGGAGGAGGTGGATTCGGCGGCGGCTAGGGCGACGGCGAAGGGCTGGCGGCGACGGTGGCGGCGCTAGGGCGACGGCGTGGCTTGGAGGTGGGGAGGGCTGGTTATGGTGCTTTGGGGCAGCCCCTCCCCTCTATTTATGAGAGGGAGGGCATCTTGGGAGATGGGAGTTTGAATCCTTCCCCAAACCCAAGTTGGAGAGAAGGAATGACTCTTTCCTTCTTCCACTAGGAAACTATTGTTCCAGTTTGACTTTTCAAACTTTCCTTTTGACTTTCAATTTAGAGCTTTATTTCTCTCTCGCAAATGCCCAACCAAGTGACCAAGTACCTGATCCAATCATTCCACTTAACCATGACACATTCATGAACCATTCCCATTCCGGTCCGGTGAACCTTCTAGACCCTTCTAGAACCTCTCCGATGAAAACATCGAAATCATTCCCGAACTCTGGAATCGGACTTTCCTTATATGAATCTTATTCTCCGGACCATTCCGGATCTCCTCGTGATATCCCGGATCCCATACGAGACTCCGAACAACATTCGGTCTCCCTACTTATATCCCATATCTACTAAACAACATCGAATCCTTAAGTGTGTCTCCCTACGGTTCGTGAATTATACGGACATGACCGAGACACTTCTCCGATCAATAACCAATAGAGGAATCTGGAAATTCATATGGCTCCCACATATTTTTACGATTACTTTGTGATCGAATGAACCACTTACATACGATACCAATTTCCCTTTGTCTTGCGATAGTTTACTTATCCGAGGTTTGATCGTCGGTATCTCTGCATACCTAGTTCAAGCTCGTTATCGATAAGTACTCTTTTCTCGTTCCCGTGATATGTGATCGCTTGTGAACCAGTCACATGCTTGCAAGCTAATTGGATGACATTCCACCGAGAGGGCCTAGAGTATATCTATCCGTTATATGGATGGACAAATCCCACTCTTGATCCATGTGCCTCAACACATACTTTCCGAACACTCAATTCCACCTTTATAGCCACCCAGTTACGGTGTGGTGTTTGATGTCATCAAAGTATCCTTCCAGTGATGGTGATTAGCATGATCTCATGGTCGAAGGAATTAGGTTACTATGTATCAGAAATCTTATAGCAAATGAATTATTGAAATGACTTGATCTTTATGTTGCGCTTATCTATAGGAGTATGTCCATCATACCATTCTCCTAATGATATGATCTTGTTGTTAATAACATCTCAATGTTCATGATCGAGAAACCACGATCATCTTATTAACCAACAAGCTAGTATTACAAAGAGGCTTTACCAGGGACTCTAATTTAGTTTACAAATCACACAAGTATTAATGTTTCCGGTTAATACTATTATAGCATGAATGTAAATATTTATCATAAACACAAAGATATAATAATAACCACTTTTATTATTGCCTCTAGGGCATATCTCCAACAGTCTCCCACTTGCACTAGAGTCAACTAATCTAGATTACATGGTAATATACCGAACACCCATGGCAGTTTGGTGCTGGTCATGTTTTGCCCTCGGGAGAGGTTTAGTCAACGGATCCGCCACATTCAGATCTGTGTGTACTTTACAAATCTTTCTGTCACCATCTTGTGCACGCTCTCGAATATCATGAAAACGCAGCTTGATATGCTTCAGCTTCTTGTGTGACCTTGGTTCTTGAGCATTGGCTATGGTGCCCATGTTATCACAGTAGATAGACAATGGGTCCAGCGCACTTGGAACCACACCGAGATCTGCAATGAACTCTTTCATCCATATCGCCTCTTGTGAAGCCTCCGAAGCCGCCTTATCAAAACGTTGATTCCAACTTCGGGATGCTTTCTTTAATCCATAAATGGACCGTTGAAGTTTGCATACCTTGTTAGCATCTTTCGGATCGACAAAACCTTTGGGCTGTACCATATACAACTCTTCAACAATGTCTCCATTGAGGAACGCTATTTTGATATCCATCTGCCATATCTCATAATCATAATATGCAGTGATTGCTAACAAAATCCTCACGGACTTTAGCTTCGCTACCGGTGAGAAAGTCTCATCATAGTCAACTCCTTGAATTTTTCGAAACCCTTTTGCGACAAGTCGAGCTTTATAGACAGTAACATTACCATCAGCATTTGTTTTCTTCTTGAAAATCCATTTGTTCTTGACATCCTTTAGGCCATCCGGTAAGTCCACCAAAGTCCATACTTGGTTTACGTACATCGATCCAATCTCGGATTTCATGGCTTCTTGCCATTTATTGGAATCTGGGCTCATCATTGCTTTCTCATATGTCGCAAGGTCGTCGGTGTTGTCCACCAACATGACACTCATAACGGGATCATACCAATCAGGAGTGGTACAAGTTCTCGTTGACCTGCGAGGTTCTGTAGTAACTTCAACCGAAGTTTCATGATCAACATCATTAGCTTCCTCTCTTATTAGTGTAAGTGCCACAGGAACCACTTCCGGTGCTGCACTACTCTCAAGTCCGAGAGAAGGTTCGACAACCTTGTTGAGTTCTACTTTTCTTCCAGTCACTTCTTTCGAGAGAAACTCCTTCTCTAGAAAGGATCACTTCTTGGAAACGAAGATTTTGCCCTCGGATCTATAATAGAAGGTATACCCAATAGTTTTCTTCGGGTATCCTATGCAGACGCATTTTTCCGCTTTGGGTTCAAGCTTGTCGGGCTGTAACTTCTTTACATAAGCTTCGCAACCCCAAACTTTAAGGAACGACAATTTAGGTTTCTTCCCAAACCATAATTCATACGGTGTTGTTTCAACGGATTTAGATGGTGCCCTATTTAAAGTGAATGCGGCTGTTTCTAATGCATAACCCCAAAATGATAGCGGTAAATCTGTAAGTGACATCATAGAACGAACCATATCTAAGAGAGTGCGATTAAGACGTTCGGACACACCATTACGTTGTGGTGTTCCCGGCAGTGTCAAATGTGAAAGTAGTCCGCATTACTTCAAATGCTCGCCAAACTCGTAACTTAGATATTCACCTCTACGATCAGATCGTAAAAACTTAATCTTCTTGTTACGTTGATTCTCTACTTCACTTTGAAATTCCTTAAACTTCTCGAAAGTATCGGACTTATGTTTCATGAAATAGATATACCCATAACTACTCAAGTCATCCGTGAAGGTAAGAACATAACAATAACCACCGCGTGATGCTACACTCAATGGACCACAAACATCGGTATGTATGATTTCCAATAAGTCCGTAGCTCACTCCATCATAACAGAAAATGGAGTCTTAGTCATTTTACCCATCAGACATGCTTCGCATCTTTCAAGTGATTCAAAATCAAGTGATTCAAGAAATCCATCGAAATGGAGTTTCTTCATACGCTTCACTCCAATGTGACCAAGACGACAGTGCCATATATAGGTCGAGTTATCACTCAATTTCGAATGTTTAGCTTCAATATTATTAATATGTGTATTACTACAATCGAGATTCAACAATAATAGACCATCTATCAAAGGTGCATGTGTATAAAACATATTACTCATATAAATTGAACAACCATTATTCTCGGACTTAAACAAGTAACCGTCTCGCAATAAACATAATCCGGATATAATGTTCATGCTCAACGCATGCACCAAATAACAATTATTTAAGTATAAAACTAATCCCGATGGTAGATGAAGAGGTATCGTGCAGACCGCGATCACATCAACCTTTGATCCATTTCCAACGTGCATCGTCACCTTGTTCTTTGCTAGTTTCTGTCTATTCTGCAGCACCTGTTCCGAGTTACAAATATGAGCAACCAAACCAGTATCAAATACCCACGCACTCCTACGACTACTAGTGAGATACACATCAATAACATGTATATCGAATATACCTTTCTTCTTGATGTTGTCGTTCTTCAAATCCGCCAAGTACTTAGGGCAATTCCGCCCAAAGGACCTTCTCCTTGCAAGAAGAACTCAAGATCGTGCTTAGGCCTAGCCTTGGTCTTCTTCGCCGGTGTGGTAACTCTCTTACTGTCCTTCTTGAAGTTTCCATTTTTCTTAGACTTGCCTTGATTCTTGAATTTCGTGGTCTTATTGACCATCAACACTTGGTGCTCTTTCTTGATCTCCACTTCTACAGACTTTAACATGGAGAAGAGTTCGGGCAACGACTTGTCCATGTTTTGCATATTGTAGTTCATCACAAAGTTCTTGTAACTTGGTGATAGTGATTGGAGGACACAGTGAATCCCCAAAGCATTAGGAATCACTATACCCAAGCTTTGAAGCTTTCTTGCGTTCCTAGACATCTTAAGCACGTGCTCACTGACGGAGCTACCCTCTTCCATCTTGCAGTTAAAGAACTTTTCAGAAGCCTCATAACTCTCAACTGCCGCGTGAGCCTCAAATATCATTTTGAGTTCACGGACAATATCATGTGGGTCATGGTTCTAAAACCTTTTCTGAAGCTCCGATTCCAAATCATACAAGATAGCACACTAAACTATGGAGTACTGATTCTTCCGAGTGAGGAAAACATTCTTCACCTCATCGATAGCATCAGCTGCAGGTGGGTCACCTAGTGGTGCATCCAGCACATAGGTCAAATTACCAGCATTGAGGACAATCCTCAAATTGCGGAGCCAATCCGCGAAGTTGCTTCCATTGTTTTTCAACTTTTATTTCTCTAGGAACGCATTAAAATTGATGGTAGGGTCCGCCATTGATCTACAACATATTTGCAATATTTTAGACTAATTTTATGACAAATTGAGTTATAAATAATAGTTAAATTAATCTAGGTGAACTCCCACTCAAAACAATATCCCGCACATTGTTTTAGTGATCACATGAACCAAATCCACCACATCAAAACCGATCATCACGAGAGATGATGTAGCTTCAATGGCGAACAATCAACATGTTCATCATATATACTATATGACTCATGCTTTATCTTTCGGTGATCCGTGTTCCGAGACCATGTCTATACATGCTAGGCTAGTCAAGATCAAACCTTAGCTTCTGCATGAGCAAATCTGGCTTTCTCCCATTGTAAACACTCGCAGAATCTAACACACCCGATCATCACGTGGTGCTTCGAAACAACGAGCTTTAGCAACGGTGCTTACTAAGGATGAACACTTTATAACTTGATATTTTTGTGAGAGGGATCATCTTATAATGCTACCCTCGCGAACTAAGAAATACAAGATGCATAAAAGGATTAACATCACATGCAATTCATAATATGTGATATGATATGGCCTTTTTTCTTGTGCTTCTGATCTCCATCTTCAAGCACGAACATGATATCCATCATCACCAGCATTGTGTCAAGGTCAATGGAGCCGCTCCATGGTTGTCATCCACCAGCATCAACTATTACAACTACTTTGAATAATAGACACGCAGGTCTTAACAGAATTAAAAACAATCATATGGCTCCTATCGGTTGTGCCGAATTACAATAAGGAGCATTGCATACATCATATATAATCACAATCATGGCCATATCACATCACAACACACCCCTACATAACAAAGTTAGACGCCTCTAATTTTATTTGCATATTTTACGTGGTTTGGGTCTTTCAGTAAGTGTTGTTGTAACTTACGAACAAGAACCATAATTTTGATGCTTGAACTATCAAGTTCCCGTTATAAATTGAATCTATACTATGATGGGAGAGATAGACACCCGCAAAGCCACTTATGCAATACAAGTTGCATGTTAAGCGTGGAGCAAGTCTCATGAACGATGTCATGTAAGGTTAGCCCGGGCCGCTTCATCTCATCATACTGCAAGATGCAAAGTACACAAAAATCAATTGATAATAAAAGCACCACCGCCCACAATGACCATTGTGTTCTACTCGTGCAACAGATCTATATATAGACATGGCTCTGATACCACTGTAGCGGTTCGTAGCATGGAAAACAAAAAATTTCTACCACATGCACATAAATAAGCCAAGATCTATCTACTAGATTGTAGCAACAAGTCGATTAGAATACACACCCTTAAATATTCCAAAGCGGCTAACGAGAGCAGATTCCCGTGGATGTTGTAGTCGTACACTTGCCGATCTCAAGATCACGTAGACGATCCTTCCGGCGTTGCGTTCCGGCAGCGCTTCCACGGTCGGTCACATGTTTGTTACTCGATGAAGACCTTCCTCTCCCTTCTTCCAGCAGGCAGGGGAGGTTGTAGTTCTCCCCTCACGATTCCGGCAGCACGATAGTGTGGTGTCGGAAGTAGAGGGAAGATCCCACAGGGCTTCGCCTAAGCCGGTGGGGGTTATGGTGGATCTAGGGTTTCTGGCGAGCTAGGTTTAGAAGGCCGGAGAGGAGGAGGTGGAGTCGGCGATGGCTAGGGCGACGGCGACGGGCCGGTGGCGGCGTCGGCAAGAGGCAGCGACGGCGGCGACAGCGGCGGCGCTAGGGCGGCGGCAGCGACGCGGCTTGGAGGTGGGGAGGGCTGGTTGTGGTGCTTTGGGGCAGCCCCTCCGCTCTATTTATGAGAGGGAGGGCAGCTTGGGAGAGGGGAGTTTGAATCCTTCCCCAAACCCAAGTTGGAGAGAAGGAAGGACTCTTTCCTTCTTCCACTAGGAAACTATTGTTCTAGTTTGACTTTTCAAACTTCCCTTTTGACTTTCAATTTAGATCTTTATTTCTCTCTCGCAAATGCCCAACCAAGTGACCAAGTACATGATCCAATCATTCCACTTAACCATGACACATTCATGAACCATTCCCCTTCTGGTCCGGTGAACCTTCTAGACCCTTCTAAAACCTCTCTGATGAAAACATCGAAATCATTCCCGAACTCCGTAGTCGGACTTTCCTTATATGAATCTTATTCTTTGGACTATTTCGTATCTCCTCGTGATATCCCGGATCCCATCCGAGACCTCGAACAACATTCGGTCTCCCTACTTATATTACATATCTACTAAACAACATCGAATCCTTAAGTGTGTCTCCCTACGGTTCGTGAATTATGCGGACATGACCGAGACACTTCTTCGATCAATAACCAATAGAGGAATATGGAAATTCCATATGGCTCCCACATATTTCTACGATTACTTTGCGATTGAATGAACCACTTACATACGATACCAATTTCCCTTTGTCTTGCGATAGTTTACTTATCCGAGGTTTGATTGTCGGTATCTCTGCATACCTAGTTCAACCTCGTTACCGATAAATACTCTTTTCTCGTTCACGTTATATGTGATCCCTTGTGAACCAGTCACATGCTTGCAAGATAATTGGGTGACATTCCACCGAGGGGGCCCAGAGTATATCTATCCGTTATATGGATGGACAAATCTCACTCTTGATCCATGTGCCTCAACACATACTTTCCGAACACTCAATGCCACCTTTATAGCCACCCAGTTACGGTGTGGTGTTTGATGTCATCAAAGTATCCTTCCGGTGATGGTGATTAGCATGATCTCATGGTCGAAGGAATTAGGTTACTATGTATCAGAAAGCTTATAGCAAACAAACTATTGAAATTACTTGGTCTTTATGCTACGCTTATCTATAGGAGTATGTCCATCATACCATTCTCCTAATGATATGATCTTGTTGTTAATAACATCTCAATGTTCATGATCGGGAAACTACGATCATCTTATTAACCAACAAGCTAGTATTACAAAGAGGATTTACCAGGGACTCAAATTTAGTTTACAAATCACACAAGTATTAATGTTTCCGGTTAATACTATTATAGCATGAATGTAAACATTTATAATAAACACAAAGATATAATATTAACCACTTTTATTATTGCCTCTAGGGAATATCTCCAACACATATAGCCGGCCTCGTAGAGCAGGAGCGCCTCCCACGCCTGGAGGGTGAGCCAGCAGAAGTCGTTTGCCGCCGCACCGTCGCCGGGGTATCGCTCGGCCATGGTTAGGGGAGGGGAGTTGTGAGAGAGTGTTCGCCGGAGTTCGGGCTGGTGGGCTTGGGGAGCTTTGAGAGAGTGTGAGGAACTCCGGCGAGGGGTACGGCTTATATAGGCCGAGGTGGGCAGCAAGGGCGGGAGAGGTGTAGCGGCGAGGGCAGGAAAAGGGGAAACGGCGGGAAGTTGGTGCCCACCGGTCCGTCACGGGATCCGCGGCGGTGGCAGTGGCGCGGTAATTCGGCAACGCGTGGCCGAAGCGATGGTCAGTTACTGTCCGGCGGTCGCCGCGTGGTTCCGAGGATGACGACGACTCGGCTTTCGTCGCTGGCTCGGCGGGTCCATGCGCCGCTTCGTTTTTTTCGCCGAGTTCGCTGCGTCCGGCGTTCCCAGGGCGTACCCGGGAAGCTGGGTTCGGCCTGGGTAGTCCGGACCAAAATTGGCCCAAATCCGGCCGAAAACAGGTTCCTGGGTACGCTACTAGGCCGATTTTCGGTGTCCGGACCTAAATTCGGCGTCCGGATCGGCGTCCTGGGTAGGCGAGTGGAGATGCTCTAAAAACGCTCAAAATTGTAAAATTCCGGTGGTTTTGTGGTTTGGAGCTCGTTTTTCGACCCGAATAGAAACCGTATTTTAGCTCGGACCCGTTATGAACTTTACGGTTTACCGAAAATCAGCCCAAGCGAGCGCTATTTATACTGCGCGAGGGGTCCAATACTGGTCGTGAACCGACCGGAGCCCACACCGCCGCCGCTATCACTCTGCTTTCCCTGCCTTCTGCTGGCAAGCAATCGGCCTCCCTCTGGCCGCAATCCGCCTCCCTCCGCGCAGATCCACCCAATCGACGATATATAGATGCCGAGGAGGCCGTCAATCGGGGTTGAGGGCGGCTGGGTGGGTCGGTACGCACCAGCGCGGGGCCACGGAACCGTCACCTCTCCCGCTCTGACGAAGAGGAGAGGCGGGCTCTCATGGTGTCGCTAAGCGTGAAGAAACGTGTGTCACAGAAGTGGACCAAAAAAGGTCACCCGTGAAGCAGCGGAGCGGCGCGAAGCAATCAAGGCGGTGGCAGTGCAGCAAGCCATGGACAAGGAGCTCGCGATGTGGGCATGAAGATTCTTACCTAAGATATTAGTCTCGCTAAACTTGCATTGGATCTCTAAAGAAACATCATATTGTGAGTCTAAAAATGATTTAAAAAAAACATGAGCATTATATCATGTACATGTATTCAAACTGGACCCACTTTCTATCGATTCGGTAGACATTTGTCTTTTTGACCATGGGTGAATGAAAATGTTTGAGATATCCCGTTTAGGACATTATCCATATAAGATGGTCTAGTATTTTTGAAAAACGGGGTGGTAACATTTTGAATTATGCCTTTGATCGTTGCTTCACAACCCTCTCCCCCATTTTTGGCACTCGGGAAATGGGCTTTTCTGTGCGAAGAAAAAGAAAACTTCCTCCTTCAACATTATTCGCCATCCCAAGTTGCACATATATGCACAATATAGGCACAGTATCAAAAACTATGCCACAATTCTGGCCATAACATTGATCATTTGTACGAAAGCCATGAAACCTTGAACATGATAGCTCATTTTGAGAAGGTTTTTTGAGATGCAATCAATATATTAAGTTTGGTATTTTTTTCTTGTAACTATGTCACATAATATGACACCACACGAATCTTTTACATTGTTCGGACCGTTTTCGAATTTTTTATGTCCGTTTCAAACTATGGTCAAAACGGCGGGCATGAAGTTTCTTACCTAGAGGATGAGCCTCGCTAAACTTGTATTGGATCTCTAAATAAACATCATATTGTGAGTCCAAAAATGTTTTTTATGAAAAATCATGACCATTAGATCATGTACCTGTAGTTCAAACTAGACCCACATCATAAAGATTCGGTAAACATTTGTCTTTTTCACAAGAGGTGAACGAAAAGGTTTGAGATAACCCGGTTGGGACAATGTCCATGTAAGGTGGTCTAATATTTTTTAAAAATAGGGTGGTAGCATTTTGAATTATTTCTTTGGTTATTGCTTCATAAAACTCCTCGTTTTGGGCACTTGGAAAATGGAAAATGACTTTTCCATACGACGAAAAGGAAAATTTCATGCAACATTGTTCGTCATCCCAAGATGCACATGTGTGCATAATATGGGCACAATATCACAAACTATGCCACGGTTCTCACCATAACATTGGTCATTGGCCCGAAAGCCATGAAACCTCGAACATGATATCTCATTTTGAAATGCTATCAATATACCAAGTTTGATATTTTTCCTTGCAACTATGTCACATAATATGACACCACGCGAATGTTTTATATTGTTCGGACCGTTTTTTAATTTCTTATGCTCGTTTAAATCTATGGTCAAAACGGCAGGCATGAAGATTCTTACCTAGGGGATGAGCCTCGCTAAACTTGCATTGGACCTCTAAAACAACATCATATTATGAGTCTAAAAATGATTTTTTCAAAAAATCATGAGCATTAGATTATGTACCCGTAGTTCAAATCGGACACACTTTCTACCGATTCGGCAGTTATTTTTCTTTTTCATCATGGGTGGACAGAAAGGTTTGAGATATCCCGGTTGGGACATTGTCCATATAAAGTGGTCTAGTATTTTTTAAAAATAGGGTGGTAGAATTTTGAATTATGCCTTTGGTGGTTGCTTCACAAAACGTTGTGTTTTTTACACTCGGAAAATGAAAAATGTGTTATAAGAAAGTATATGTAACGTTTTTATATTTTATTCAAAAAAAGTAATATTTGATTTTAGTTAGATAGATCTTATTTTTCTGTATTTTTCTGAATTAGAATAATTTAGTTATGATTTTCCTAATATTAATGTGGCAAAAAAGGGAAAATAGGTTGTCGGCGTAGGTGTGAAACCTAGGCGGATGACATAGCCGTCGGCGTAGCCTCGACGCCATTGTATCGTTGTCGCGACCTATGCACTACGCCAATGGCCCGGTTACGCCGACGGCTGCCATTGGCCTATCTTATTCTACGTCGACGGCTAAACTGGGCCAACGGCTGGTTTACTCGGCTGCCCTCCTTGAGGTCTAGGCCGTCGGCGTCTTGCTTTGTTCCTGTGGTGCAGACTACGAATCAAGCTAATAGGGTTAGAGACATTATTTTACCGACTGGACAGACTACAAGCATTTACCTTCAGTTCAATTTCGCCTGACAGACTCCATGGGAGCATGGAAACAATACAATTATTTTGGTAGTATTTTGAGTCCACAGATTGGTACCATCGAGACCAGTTCAGGTTTTGCTTCTGTTAGAGAAGCTGGTTCCAGCAAAATAATATTATCACCTCCATTCTTTAGTTTCGAGTAGGCCTATTAGTGAGTTCAAATGTCAGTTCTCGCTTCAGATTTGGAGAGGGATATTAAAGATTAGCTTGGGTTGGTGACTTTGACACTGCCCTTTAGGCAAACATCACCATTCACCATGGTCAATTTTTGTTGCCGGCACGTCTGACAGTGACATAATATGGTCATTACCTTTCTTGCCTCTGGGAGCTTTGGAACGAGCTGAACGCTGGTCTTTTGTAATATATTATTTTTTTCTTCCGCAATTTTAATGCTTATGAAAAGGAAAGCCGCCCTTGAATGTATTGAACGGCTAGTGACCCGAGTGACTTTCCCTTATGTATTGATGAGTCAGAATCTGCAGTACTCCATACAGGTTCCTCCTCGAAACAGGTATACACTCAGCTATATTAATATAGCAACGGTTGAGACAGCTGTTGGGCCAGACAGCACAACGTCCAAAGAAACAACAGAGAAAATAAAAAAGAAAGAGTAGAGAAAATAAAGCCGAGAACAGTGGCTTGACAAAAACGACGATGACCCACAACCGCTGCGTCCACCGAAGAAATACCACCATGCTCCTAGCGCTCCAAAGCATCGCGTATCAAGAGCACCTCAAAGAAGGAAAACGACGACAAAAATATTAGCTTGGGTTGGTGACTTTCACACCACCCTTTGGGCGAACATCACCATTCACCGTCAAAAATTGTTGCCGACATGTCTGACAGCGACATAATACGGCCATCATCCTTCTCGCCTCTCAGAAGCTTTGGAATGAGCTGAACGCTAGAGTCTTTTGTAATATATCATTTTTCCTTCCGCAATTTTGATGCTTATGAAAAGGAAAGCCGTCCATGATGTATTGAACGGCTAGTGACCCGAGTGACTTGCCCTTATGTATTGATGAGTCAGAATCTGCAGTACTCCATGCAGGTTCAAGACAGGTGAGCATCGAACCACAGTCGTGAACAGAAGAGTACAATACTTTTGTCCATGCATTTTTACTATCTGTGGAAGTGTTACAATAGTTTTGTTGTGGAAGTGTTACAATAATTTTGTCCATGCATTTTTTCTATAGAAGTTTTCTATTTGTTGTTGTCGTTGTAAACTACATGATTATTAAGCTGAAACCATCAGGCCGTTAGCTTTTGCTGATTTGAAACAATACCAACAGCTCGTCCAAAGGAAGACGCAAGCTGTATAAAGTTTGATCCGAAGTTGTCCTAAATACTAGTGAAAATGTTTGTTGTGTAACCTAAAATATATAACACATAAGTATAACTCAATGGAAAATATAATGAAGCAAATTCAAACCTGGAATATTCTTAAACATTGTCCAACCATCAACAATAGTGTATCATCATAGGTAAAAACTAAAATATAGTTCACACACAACATTTAAAATCGATCCAAATAAACTATAAAGTCGGTACAAGACAGTAGCGATGCTAGAAATCATTGCTCAATCAGTTGAGGATGACGGTGCAGAAACAAGGCTAGTAGAGTCCTTGGAAGAACTGGAGGACAAAAGTGTGCAAGTGATGTTGGCAGCCTCACTAGCGTCTTCCGCTTTCATGCACCGCAGAGCTTCCATTGCTTGGCAAACTTTTTCTCGGAGATCATTTGCAGACTCTATCAAGTGAAGGACCTCAGTCTTTTCCAGCTCAAGCAATATCTTTGTTACCTTCTCAGTAAATTCAGGCTCAAGTTGTTCAACCAATGTGTACAACTTCTTGCCCAGAATCTGCTAACCAAAAGAATAAAAAAATCGATCAAACTAAAAATCTACCCTTCGGCTAATGCACATGGTATAATTATGAGCATGATAGGTAGATGTGTAATTATTAAATTAGCACGTCTAATATAATTCACAAATATTTGTCAGAAGAAAAAGTAGAGTTTGATCGTCCTCACCTGATGTTGTTTCTCCTGGTCAGCGGTAACGTTGCTTCTTTCTAGAGTATATGTACCAGGGCCAGTAGGGTCAGTTGGCGCCAAGCTCCGGGCCACAATGGGAGCCGCGAAATCAAGGATGGCCATTGCATCGTTGGTAGGTCCATTTCTAACATTTGCCAAGTATGTGATATTTTGATTGACATTTTGGTGAACTCTCTGCATAGTAAAAGCACAGTAAGTCAAATGAAGTCACTACTTGATGCAATAATCTAAACATGAGCATGGATCCATGAAGTTCACTTTGCACGATCATGTGGGCTAATCATTAAACAAAAACTAGTAGAAGGCCAATTTTATGAGATAAATACCTGATGTTGCCGACTGATTTCTTGACCTACTCCACGCCAAGAATCCACCCTCTGTCCATGGTGCATTGGACTCATCATGTTGTATGCCATCATTGCGTTAGGGCCACCAAGGCTGATCAATGGATAGATATGTGGTTGTGTATAGTGATGATACCCCAAACCTGAGACCTGTGGTGAGAACATGACAGGCGCTACCGGGCTGGAGTATAACAGATGAGGAGGAATATTCTGGGGTACTGCAGGTTCTAAAAGCCCTATGTTTTGAAGACGAGCAAAGTGTGCCTGGGAAAAAAGATGTCATTATTTAAAGTTTGCAGTGTTCTCTATAGAGTTCTTAGCACAAGGATGAGGTATTGTAAACATTTTTTTACAGTAGCAGACTCGATGTTCAATGACAAAAGTATCAATTGAATAGTAGTTATAACCTGATTTTCTTTGTATGTTTCATATGACCATTATTTTATAAATCATCAATACAACTTCACAACAAAATAATTAGTCTTATTTGATCAAGTTAGGCATAGAGAACTAAACAAATATAAAATCTTTAGACGGTCAAGGACGCATATCAATGTTATAGCAGTGTTTTTTTGATATGCAATGTTATAGCAGTGTTGAGGACACATGATCCAGTAAATATAAATGACCAAGTCGTATAAAAAATGTTTAGAATAGTTATGTAACACACCAAAAACCCGTTATGAAATAGAAATTAAGTCTTACCACTAGTATTGCTCTTCTTTCCTCCTTCCGTTGAGCTACACAAACATACAATGGTTTTTTCCCAACCATGTGTCCATTCATTTTGTCAATCTACCACAATTTTTGAAGGTTATTTAATAATTAGAAATATTTAGTCCATATGACATCATATAAATAAATCGAAGTAATGAACATACTGCTTTGTGGACAGCTTCAGCTGTTTGAAATGACACAAAGCCATAACCCATGCTCCTTCCTTGTGAGTCAACCATAACCTACAAAAGTGTCAACAACATAATTAGTGACACATTGTTCTAAATAAAAATAGCTAGCAATAAATAAGAGACAATTACCTTACAGGATGCTATCTCACCAAAGTTTTCAAATAAGTTCCTCAGATGTACATCATTAATACTATCATCTAGATTCTTTATGTACAGATTGAGCCCTTCAAACTTTTTGAGTTTCTCAGTTCTCTCGCGCTCAAACTTGGCTTTCAGCTCAGCTTGTCTTTCTGCCTTTTTTTGAGCTCTTGCAACATACAAAATCGTACCCTTGACCATCTTCCCATTAATAATTCTAATGGCTTCTGTAGCATATTCTGGTTTCTCATAGTTAACAAAACCAAAACATTTTGATTTTCCTTCGGCATCCTTCATGACTATAGCACTAGTAATATCACCGAATGGTGCAAACTCTTGATGCAAGTCATCCTCGGTAAATTCTGTAGGAAAGTTTTTTATGTACACATTTGTAAATTTTCTCATAACACAGATGTGTTGCCTATCTTGACGACGAATGAACAAACCAACAAAAAGTATCTTGCCATTGGAAAACTTTCCGTTCAGGCCATTGATGGCATCCTTAGCAGATTTCTCATCTTCGAACTGAACGAACCCATATCCTTTTGAGTGGCCACTTAAATTAGTGGCCACTTTACAAGATAGAATAGTGCCAAAACCAGAAAATATGTCGTTCAAAGCCTTGTTGTCAATGTCTGACTCAAGATTTTTAATAAACACATTCGCCTTTCCATTATTTCGCAGCATTGGATCCCTGTTTGAGAACATAACTCTGATGGATTTTCCATTGACAAGGACAAAATTCAAAGTTTCCAATGCACGCTTGGCTGCAAGGAATGACATATGAGTTATAAAATTAATTGTAATTTCCAGCTCAAGGAAGCATACAAAAATAAAAATAAAACATCTACAATTATATTGAAGATTTAAAAATAAAAATAATGCTACAAGAAAAAACGCAGGGGAAAGAGGCAAGTTGTGTAGATGTATATATAAGTAATCATGATACTATATCCGGGCAACATGGTCTATACCTAGTGACGAAACTACATATTGTCACACTATCTACATACAGTTACATACAAGATCCAAAACCCTTGCCTCGGTTGATCAAAACAACTAAAAAGAACTTCTACAATTGATGACCACAACCTAGTATCTGAATTTAGTAACAACATGATTTCAACAACCAATCAGTTCTTGCACCAAACACCTCTTAAAATGGTATATCTCTAAGCATGCATCCTACATCAAATCGAACCATTTACAAAAGATCTACCACAAAAGGCCCTAAAACATTATAACACTAAACATTCTGAATTTTTTTATCAGATGTCCAACATGAACTATTTAGAAGTTGATCTAAATTTTTTCTAGCATGGACAATACATAAAAAATTCAAATTTAAATATCTTAACCACAAAATATCTAGTGCCACGAGGTGATTATGTAGTCTACCTAGTGCATACAGGGTAGCACGCACTTCATTGATATCTTAACCATATTTTAACGCAAACCTTTTTCTCCTGTTCAAAATTTTCTAATTGCCATGCACCATTTTATGAGGCCAGCCGCTCATGGTAAATAACACTGTATCTTAGTTAATGTGACAACAAAAGGAATAATCCATTTTATAAAAAAAATCAATTTCTCACTAATCAATTTGACTCCCAAATGTGATACATAAATAAGTCAACACCAAAGATAGGTCATCCCATTTCTATGACAAAAATATATAAGTAGATGAACCAAACAATTCATTGCTGCAACCAAGTTCCTATCTTTTTTTGGTGCTAAATCACACATCCGATTCCGAGTCGGATTCTAGCATTTTTTTATTTATCAACTTTTAGCCATCTCGGAGACCTGAATCCGATTCGGATTCTAGTACTCATGCTCACACCAAAGCAACACGGATCTGCAACTAATGAGGAAACTACTAATCATGACACTCTCTATGCATGTACATTCCCATCACAAAACCCAAAACCTCGCATCGATTGATCACAACATGAAAATACAGAACGTCTGTAAGGGTTGACTACAACTTCTATCAGAATCCCAATATTTCTTAACCAGCCAGATCAAAAAATCAATATCTCTCTAATAGATTTGACTCCCAAATGTGACGCATGAATAAGTCAACACCAAAGATAGGGCATTAAATTTTTTACGATAAAAATATATAAGATAATTAAACCAAACCATTCATTGCAGCAACCAAGTGCCTATCTAATCTTTTTTTGCTAAATCACACATCCGATTTCGAGTCGGATTCCCGCATCTTTTATTTATCTACTTTTGGCCATCTCGGAGAGCCGAATCGGATTCGGTTTCCAGTACTCGTGCTCACACCAAAGCAACACGATCTGCAACTAATTAGCAAACTATGAATCATGACACTCTCTATGCATGTACATTCCCATCACAAAACTCAAAACCTCGCATCGATTGATCACAACATGAAAATAAAGAACGTCTGTAAAGGGATGACTACAACTTCTATCAGAACCTAGTGATCCCAATATTTCTTAACCAGCCAGATCAAACACCAAACAGCCCCTAAAACATTATAGCATCTTCTAGAGGAGATAGAACCCAAACGAGGATGCAAACAGGTACAGATAAATATAAGGCACGCACCGTCCTCCCGCGAGTGGAAGTTAACGTAACCATAGCCAAGAGATCTGCCGGCGATGTCGCGGCAGACACGGAGGGATGCCACGGGCGCGACTTGGCTGAAGATCATGAATAGCTGCCCCTCCGCGACGCCCCTGTCGAGGTCACCCACGTACAGGGAGGCCCTCGAGCCAAGCGCCGGCGAAGCAGCAGCTGCAGGAAACGGCGTCACCATCGGTGCCAGGAGCGGCCGGCTCGCCGTTGCCGCGGACGCTCGCGAACCCATAAGTGCAGGAGCCGGCGTCAGGTTAGGGGCTACTGGCGGCAGGCTTGCCATTGCCAACCGGAGGAGTCGGCAGTGACAAAGGCCGGAAAAGCTTGATAGCTAGGTAAGGCTTTGAGAGTTGCTGTACTTTGGGATGGAAAAGTTTGATCAGCGACGACGGCGACGACCGATGATCGATGCTCGACGAGGACGATGGAGTATTTATTTTGAAAGCTTTAAATGCGACCTTTTAATTTCGCAGGCCAAAATTAATTTGTACCTCGTTATGATCTTATTTGGAGTTAATGTTGGAGGACACGATTAATATCTTATCTGCAGGAGAGATTGGGCTGGACCATATTAATTTCAGTGTATCTCAATTGGAGCGAGATGTAGCTGCGTCTGTATGCGGTATGCCTGAGACAAACTAAACCGAGTCTACCGTCGTCGCCGTCGTGGACCGTTCACCAAGGAGTTTCGGCAGGTGTACGGGGCAGTTCAGCCACGCCTGCAGTGCGTGAGAAGCTATACACAGACCAGAGACCGACAATTCGTGGGACATTTTTGCAGTGGACTCTCTAAGTAAGGTGACCGAGATAGCGCTGAATTGAACGGCTAGTGACCCTGAGCGAATGGCAATGATGTATTGACGAGTCAGAACCTTCAGTGCTCTTTTCAGGTTCAAGACAGGCGGCAGCTTGAGCGTCGAATCACAGGCGTGAACATAAGAATTCAATGCTTTTGTCTATATACATTTTTACTACATGTTCAGTGGCTGGATTCCGCTATGGAAGACAGAAGAAAATTGTCCTAAATTCTAGTGCAAATGTTTGTTGTGAAACTTGAAAATAACAAACACATGTATAACTCTGTGGAAAATATAATGAAGCAAATTGAAACCTAGATTAAAAGACTTGCCGTCTTGATGGTCTGGTAAGTCATTATTAATTAGACGGTTCACTAGTGCAGAACGCCCCATTGGTCCTGGTTGGTAAGGGGCATTAGTCCCGGTTACCTAACCGGGACGGGGCAATCGGGACTAAAGCCCCAACCTTTGTCCCGGTTGCCCCACCAACCGGGACAAATGGGGGTACACGTGGCGACGGCAGAGGGGGAGGGGGGTGGAGCAACCGTTCCGGTTCGTAACACGAACCGGGACAAATGGGGGTACACGTGGCGGCGGCAGAGGGCGAAGGGGGTGGAGCAACCGTCCTGGTTCGTAACACGAACCGGGACAAATAACATTCTGCCGCGGCAGAGATTTATATTTCTTCGCATGGCAGAATTCATTTTGGCAACTTTTGTTGCCGCGGCAGCATTTTCGCCACTTTTTGTGCCGCGGCAGAGAATTCATTTAGGTTGTTTTGCACTCATCAATGAAGGAACCATTATATTACACAAGATCATCATGACAATATTACATTCGATACACGGATCGAGTTCGTGCACTACATACAAAAGTTGCTCTTTTTACAATCCCTATTGTCTATATACAGCCGAATAGTATTCCCCTTTTGGGTTTAGGACTTCTGCATCCAAGAATCCCGCCAATTCCTCCTGAATTGCTTGTACGCGATCCTTTGGCAGAAGACCGTCCCGTAGACGTTCGATCTGATTTAAAAAAGGAGTCGGCCTATATTAATAAAATTAAACACAATTTGATTGTAATTAAAAACTACAGAATTTTTTTACGTACGTGGAGTTGCTCTAATTCTTTTGTCCTTCTCATCGCACGTCTGCCGGATGAACTCGCAAACATAGTATCTACATAGATTGTTACCTGGTCCTTGTGTAAAGCACTTTACGAGAACATAGTTCAATCAAAATAATAATCAAGCATGATAATAACTGTATCAAAACTAGAATCAAAGAGATGCGCGGATATACCTAGTGGTGCTTACTTCTAGTGCTTGAAATGTAAGCTCCGCTTTCCAAACACCCCTAGCCTTGTTGGTGAACCATTTCCAAGCGCTGCCCGGTGAAGAAAACGAATAAAATAATTTATTAATTACTTGATATCATAAAATTCACGAACGTTGCCGATATAGTGTCGTAATGATTAGAATTACCGCTGGAGAAGCATCTGCATGTCCTTCCACTGCTCAAGGGGTTTATGATTCGAGTCCATGACTAGTACACGTCCTTTGTCAAGTTGAATGATTAACAGAATATAGTGGAAGCTGCGAATGCATAACTAATCAATTATATACTTAACATCGAGTAAGCGAAATAGAAAGTGTATAGAAGACAATAACACTCACTCGAAGTAATAAGGAAAAAGTATTTCCCTTCTGGTTTCTTGAAACCTTAACGCGTGTACTATATTATCCTCCGTATCCTGGGGGCTTGTTTTGATATTAGCTTCATGAACCCAATATGGGTCAATGAAGCCAATGTCATAGATTTGTCCTCTGCTGCATTCGAGAATCTTCATTCTGCATATTACAGTATGATTATATACATGCAATAAACAAGGTGAGATAGCTGGAGACTAAATTAATTACAGAATTAGTACTTACAGACAATAGGCACTGATGATCGATTTGTCCAAGACGTCTTGATTGAATAATTGAAATAGTTCATCAAATTCAATGGATATCATGTCATCCTTTTCTTTCCCATGATGCTTTTTTGTAACCCTCAGCACTATCCAGTTAGCCCCGGCCTTTGTGGCATGCATGTACCAGTTATGCAATCTTCGCATTTTTGTTGGAAGATTATTTACCTCCTCAGGTTTGACGAGAGGTTTGCCGTACTGGTATTTGTATGCTACTTCACTCACGGGGAAGTACTCTAACTGGGATAAGTACTGGGCAATACTCATACCTTGAGCAGCGGCAGCTTTTTCGTATTATGCAACTACCTCTGGATCATACTGCTCTTCGGTCCCATATTTGCTCGACCCCACATTGGTTTGGGAAATCACCTTGAGAGGGGCGCAAGACTGTTTTGCTTGTTCTTCGAGTTGGGCAACAGATTTCTCGCTTGCATCAGTACTGCTCTTCGAGTCTTGTTGTGCCGCATGTGACTTGAGAATAGAACGCTCATAGTCTGATGACAGCTTTGGCTCGGGTTGATGAAGAGTCTTTAGCATTTTCAACACTCTGGCTTTTTCTTCTTTGGTCTGGGAACTCGGCTCTTTCGGCCTCACTAGCTTAAAATTGTCGTTGCTGTGATCAACGATCGCGCAATCACCTCTTCAAGATACAGTCATAAGCTCTCTTGGGAGGAACCTTTGGTACCTTTGGAAGAGGCTCTTGTTTACGTTGGCGATCGCTACCACGACGGTAGTAGCAGACGCCACGCTTTTTATCCTGAGGCGCCGGCGATGGCTCCCGCGGCGATGGCTGCGCCGGAGATTGGTGAGGCGACGGAGCCCGGTGAGGCGACGAAGACGGCTACCGCGGCGGCGACGACCTCGGTGGAGACGGGTGAGGCGGCGGCGAAGATGGCCTTGGCGTGTGATTTCGAAGCACGATACATTCCTTTGGCCATAGAATGGTGACGTTTGTTGCGTCTCCCAGTACAGTCACATCCCCTTCACCTGCAGGGTAGTGAAGATCCAAAACTTCAAAGGTGGGCATGATTTCATCCACCCCGACAACAGCGTAGCCCTCTGGAACCGGACGACGGTGGTAAGTTGGTGTGGGTCCAATTCGTAAGGCATAGCCGACCGCTACCTTCATTGATATGTTTACAACTTTGACATGTAGCTCGCAGTGTGTCATCTCTATGATATCATCCACTGGGTAGCCAACATGAGCCATCGTCGGTGCACCATCGTGATCGCCATTGTCATCACCCGGGACCTCGGTGGAAGCCACACTGCTTTTTTGATTATTCGATAGGCCGGTAGCATCGAATGCAGTGTGCTGCTGAGATGGGCCGGTAGTACTTTGCTCTTTAAGTGCGTTAATTTCATCTTGTTGTTGCTTTATTCGTTCTTCAATTATACGCATTCGCTCTTTATGAATATCTGCTTCAACTTCCGCCCTGTCCTTTCTCCTCTGACGGCTTCTATCAGGATATTTCTTCCTCTCTTCGGGAACCCAGTCCTCCATGGTTTGGAGCCGCTTGTGCCTCGTGTTCGTCCATCATGTTCCTTATTTCCAAGGGCGAGTGTGATCTCATCATTCTCTCTATCGGGAATGAAGTCCCCATCTTTAACAGCCTTTACTGCTTTCTCATCTTCTCGATTGGCAAGGGGTCTTCTTTATGTCGTATGTTATATATACACTTCTCTTCCAAGTCCAATGCGCCCCCATGCCCGTAAAACCAATTCCTTGCACGTTCTACCCAATCGTCTGTCTCTAGGGTGATCTTTTTAGCACGCAGTTCATTCTAAAGTTTCTCCCACTTAGGAATGCCAGCCCTGTAGCCATCTTGCCCCATAGTATGGTGATACTTCTTGCTAGCAGCATTCAGCTTATTCGTTGCAGACATTTTCTTAGCTTTTTCTGATGTCTTGTATTTCACAAACTCAGCCCAAAATGGTTTTATATTCTCAAACTGAATATTCTTGAAATCGGGAGTCTTCTCTTTCACGACATAGTCAAGGTGCAATCTTTTCTTCCAGTTGGTGAAACACTGGGCCATCTTCTTCAAAGCCCACTCCCTGACCTTAGCCTCCATGGCTCTCCCATGTTCTAAGGCGTCCTCAACTGGATCCTCCGCATTTGGATCCATCTCTATCTTCGGTAGTTTGAAATTAACCATGAGCCTCTTCCACAGTAAATCTTTGGCGTGGTTAGGGTCAAATAAACATGTTCCCTCTTCTTCCGCATCAGCAGGCCTATTCCAATTTCGAATGGTGATCGGGATTAAGTCCCTAACGATTACTCTGCATTGTGCCACAAATTTGTTTGCGACAACTTCGGGAGCCGTTGGTTTGCCGTCTTCAGCGACATCTTCGATCCTGAACCTCTCATGGTCTTCCAACTTTTTGGTTGGGCCTCGTCTGCTCTTTTCAGTAGATTTCTTTGATCCGGAGGGCTAAAAGAAGAAAGATCGTCGTTAGTATTTCTATATAGATAGCAGATTATTAATTAATGAATTAATTATATTACATGCACCTCGCCGGAGAGGTCGTCTTCTCGATCACACAAGGCATCGCCTTCTCCCTCGCGGAAGGCATCACCTTCAACCTCAAACAAGTCGTCTCTTCCGGCAAAAAGAGGATCACCCTCACCGGAGTTGTTCAGAAACGTCGATACATCTAAATTTTCTTCCCCGCGGATCACACCTTGGTTCAACTCTTCCTTTTCTTCGTCTCTGTCGTGTGGGTCCATATTTTCTGCATAGGTGGAAAAACAGATAAGTCTAAGTGGCTAAGGGAGAATGTTAGGTACGGTGTTGAGAGATATAAACCCTAATTCGGAGAAACCCTAATATATACATACACAATAATAAAAATGAATTCACAATATCAGAAACCCTAATTCGGAGAAACCATCGGGCTCGGATCCTATCACGAAGAACCAATACCGAAAATAAAGGCGGCAATCAATCAACCCTCGGGTTCGGGATGCCCTGGCGAGGACACACCGGCTAACCCTAGGTGCAACATCGATTCAACCGGGGTCTATGACAACTAATATCATGGCTAAGCATCTACAATGCGATGGCTATCAAGAAATCTTCGATGGTGTTGACCTCGGTCTTTGATCTCGATCTCGTATTCTACCGCGAAGAACCGAACGCCTAGCTTGTTCAACACATGGCATCGATGCAATTCTCAAGCAAGTATGATGATATGATAAGTTAATTTGCATTGGAATGTAACTCTAAGACATGCTCGATGATTTAATCGGGGTTCCGAGGGGTGAAAACCCTAACTCGGAGAAACTCCGGAACATATGAGAGGGGTGCATTTGTTCTTCTAATTATACTTGTCATTTAAGTTGTTGAACAATGCATGATTATAGGTTAAATAGATAGGTTTCATTTTTTTGAACAATTTGATATATTATTTGTATTTTTTTGACTTATAAACATTATTGATTTTACAATATTAAATCATTTTCTGGAATTAAAAACAAAAAGGCAAATAGTTTTTACACCGGGGCGACCCAGCCGGTGAGATCGAAGGGCCCGGTGCCAACTCAGCCTCCACGCATGCTGATGTCAACACACGCATCAGATACTTTTTATACCATAGCGGAGCCTACCCACTGAGGCTGACTTATGGGCCCTAGGCCACATCAGCTGCCACACGAGCAATGTGACGCACGAGTGACGTCAGCACGACGTCACGGCGGCGCGCCCAGTGCAGCAGCGACGAAGCGGCACGCTGGACGCGGATGGGCGCGTTAGAGAGAGGGCGATGCAGGGAGCAAGAGAGTGGCGGTGCCGCTCCTTCTTGGTCACCGGAGCGTCGCCTCCGCCGAGCTCGAGCGGCGGCGCCATCGGGCACACGTGGGGAGAATAGTATAGGAGGAGAGGGAGAGAAAGAAGAGCAACGTGAGGATCAGCAGCTCACCAGGAACACGACAGAGGTGGTGGCGAGGCCGGGCGAGCTCGGGTGACGCCGGAATCGACGGAGACAGACGGCGGACGAAGCTTCCAATCCAGGCGATTGAGGTCACGCGCGAGGGGGAAAAGTAGTCGGGACGCGCGCGGACGGAGGCAGCGGTGGTGGCGGACGGAACGCGCGGGTGGCGGCGAGCTCGGGCAGCCTGCCGGCGTCGGGGGCGGTTCCTGTGCACGCGTCGGTGAGAAGCAGTGAAGTGAGATGGGGAAGAAAAAGAGGAGGCGCGTCAGTTATAAGTTATAACCAAAGGACCTTTTGTTCCGGTTGGTGGCTCCAACCGGTACTAAAGGGTCATACGTCCCGGTTGGAACCACCAACCGGGACGTATACTCCACTATTTTCAGCAGACCAAGGGTTGGCGCGCGCAGGGGTCTTTAGTCCCGGTTGGTAGCTCCAAACGGGACATATGACCCTGTTTTCAAAAAAATTCAGCAATTTTCTCTCTGTTCCCGCCTTATTTTTTATTTTAGGGTTTAAATTTGTAATTTTTTAAATAATAATTACTTTGGAATTTAGAAAAACTTTAAACATAAAAAGTGTTTGATTTTGAATAACTAATTCAAAAACCATTTTCTGTTTGTAAAAATAATTAATGTAACCATTTAAAATATGAACCATTTAAAATTAAAAATGAATTAACTTATATTTTTTGAATATTAATTTGGAATTTAGAAAAACTTTAAACATAAAAAGTGTTTGAATTTGAATAACAAATTCAAAACCATTTTCTATTTTTAAAAAATAATTAATGTAACCATTTAAACTATGAACCATTTAAAATTAATCATGAATTAACTTATATTGTTGGAATATTAATTTGGAATTTAGAAAAACTTTAAACATAAAAAGTGTCTGGATTTGAATAACTAATTCAAAACCATTTTCTGTTTTTAAAAAATAATTAATGTAACCATTTAAAAAATAATAACTAATTCGAACCGGCGTGCATGAAGATAGGGGACGAGCATCGTTAGAACTTGCATTGGATCTCTGAAGAAACCACATATTGCGAGTCTAAAAATGATTTTTTCAAAAAATCACGGGCGATACATCATGTACCTGTAGTACAAATCGGACCCATTTCCTACCGATTCGGCAGACATTTATCCTTTTTACCCGAAATGGATGAAAAGGTTTGAGTCCCGGTTGGGAGATAGTCCATGTAAGGTGGTCTAGTATTTTAGGAAAATGGGACGATAGCATTCTGAAACGGCATTTTGGTGGTTACTTCACAAAACGACCCGTTTTTTGCGCTCGGAAAATGGAAAAGGGCTTTTCCGTGCGACAAAAAGGAAAACTTCCTCCTGCAACATTGTTATCCATACCACTGTCCAATGCATGCATAATATGGCCACAACATCACAAACCATGCCGTGATTCAGCACATAACATCGGTCATTTGGACCGAAAGCCATGGAACCTCGAACATGATTGGTCATTTTGTGAAGGTTTTTTCGAGACATGATCAATATACCAAGTCTGGTATTTTTCCTTTCAACTATGTCACATAATATGACACCACGCGAAGGATTTTCATTGTTCGGATTTTTTTGAATTTATTATGCCTGTTTTGAATTTTCTGAATTTCTAACTATGGTCAAACCGGCGTGCATGAAGATAGGGGATGAGCATCGTTAGAACTTGCATTGGATCTCTGAAGAAACCACATATTGCGAGTCTAAAACTGATTTTTTCAAAAAATCACGGGCGATAGATCATGTACCTGTAGTACAAACCGGACCCAATTCCTTCTGATTCGGCACACATTTGTCCTTTTTACCCGGGATGGACGAAAAGGTTTGAGATGTCCCGGTGGGAGATAGTCCATGTAAGGTGGTCTAGTATTTTAGGAAAATGGGACGGTAGCATTCTGAAACGGCATTTTGGTGGTTACTTCACAAAACAACCCGTTTTTTACGCTCGGAAAATGGAAAAGGGCTTTTCCGTGCGACAAAAAGGAAAACTTCCTCCTGCAACATTGTTCTCCATACCAATGTCCACATGCATGCATAATATGGGCACATCATCACAAACTATGCCGTGATTCAGCACATAACATCGGTCATTTGGACCGAAAGCCATGAAACCTCGAACATGATAGGTCATTTTGTGAAGGTTTTTTCGAGACATGATCAATATACAAGGTCTGGTATTTTTCCTTTCAACTATGTCACATAATATGACACCATGCGAAGGATTTTCATTGTTCGGATTTTTTTGAATTTATTATGCCTGTTTTGAATTATCTGAATTTCTAACTATGGTCGAACCGGCGTGCATGAAGATAGGGGACGAGCATCGTTATAACTTGCATTGGATCTCTAAAGAAACCACATATTGCGAGTCTAAAAATGATTTTCTCAAAAAATCACGGGCGATAGATCATGTACCTGTAGTACAAACCGGACCCACTTCCTACCGATTCGGCAGACATTTATCCTTTTTACCCGGGATGGAGGAAAAGGTTTGATATGTCCCGGTTGGGAGATAGTCCATGTGAGGTGGTCTAGTATTTTAGGAAAATGGGACGGTAGCATTCTGAAACGGCATTTTTGTGGTTACTTCACAAAACGACCTGTTTTTTGCGCTCGTAAAATGGAAAAGGTCTTTTCCGTGCGACAAAACGGAAAACTTCCTCCTGCAATATTGTTCTCCATACTAATGTCCACACGCATGCATAATATGGGCACATCATCACAAACTATGTCGTGATTCAGCACATAACATCGGTCATTTGGACCGAAAGCCATGAAACCTCGAACATGATAGGTCATTTTGTGAAGGTTTTTTTGAGACATGATCAATATACCAAGTCTGGTATTTTTCCTTTCAACTATGTCACATAATATGACACCACGCGAAGGATTTTCATTGTTCGAATTTTTTTTGAATTTATTATGCCCGTTTTGAATTATCTGAATTTCTAACTATGGTTGAACCGCGTGCATGAAGATAGGGGACGAGCATCGTTATAACTTGCATTGGATCTCTGAAGAAACCACATATTGTGAGTCTAAAAATGATTTTTTTCAAAAAATCACAGGCGATAGATCATGTACCTGTAGTACAAACTGGACCCACTTTCTACCGATTCGGCAGACATTTTTCCTTTTTACCCGGGATGGACGAAAAGGTTTGAGATGTCCCGGTTTGGAGATAGTCCATGTAAGGGGGTGTAGTATTTTAGGAAAATGGGACGGTAGCATTCTGAAACGGCATTTTGGTGGTTACTTCACAAAACGACCCGTTTTTTGCGCTCGGAAAATGGAAAAGGTCTTTTCCGTGCGACAAAAAGGAAAACTTCCTCCTGCAATACCAATTTCCACACGCATGCATAATATGGGCACAACATCACAAACTATGCCGTGATTCAGCACATAACATCGGTCATTTGGACCGAAAGCCATGAAACCTTGAACATGATAGGTCATTTTGTGAAGGTTTTTTCGAGACATGATCAATATACCAAGTCTGGTATTTTTTCTTTCAACTATGTCACATAATATGACACCACGAAGGATTTTCATTATTCGGATTTTCAATATACTAAAGGTTCATCTTTAGTCCCGGTTGGAGGGATTTCGGCAGGCTGGGCCAGGCAGCACTAATGATAGGGGTGAGTGTCGACATTATGTCGTGCGGCGTGTACCTTGTCCTGGATGGTGTCACCAACCGGGACTAAAGATGAACCTTTAGTTCCGGTTGGAGACACCAACCGGGACAAAACATGAGTCAGCACTAATAATAGGGGTGAGTGTCGACATTATTTCGTAAGTGTCGACACTATGCCGAGCTGCTTGTAATATAAATAGGCATCCTTGTGAGTCCAGTCCTCCAACCAGTTTGAGGCATCTCCAAGATGGTTTTCGAGAGCAGGGACACCACTACGGCCAGTTTCAGGGAGATGTCGACAGAGCCCAGTCCTCCGGCATCTCCGATAAACCGGTCATAGAGGCACTCCCTAAGATGTGTAATTAGTTAGCTCCCAGGCGTATTGATCTAGTTAGAGAAGTTACAAGACGCAAGATTTTTTTCGAGAGCAGGGACACCACTACGGCCAGTTTCAGGGAGATGCCGCCGGATCCCAGTCCTCCGGCATCTCCGAGAAACTGGTCATAGAGACACTCTCTAATATGTGAAATTAGTTAGCTCCCAGGTGTATTGATCTAGTTAGAGAAGTTACAAGCTGCAAGATGGTTTTCGAGAGCAGGGACACCACTACGACCAGTTCGGGAGATGCTGCCGATCGGGCCCTCCCAAGATCTCCAAGAAACTGGTCATAGAGGCACTCCCTAATATGTGACCGCGCGCGTTTGGAGATCAGATCGTAATGGTAAGTACGAATCGGGACAACTTCTTCATAGTCCCGGTCCAGCCACAAAACGGGACTAACACTCAAGACATTTATTAATATTAAAAACCGAGACTACAAAACCGGGACTAAAGTCCCCCCTATATATAGTCCCGATCAAGCCACAAACCGCGAAAGATATCCTTTGGTGAAGCCACAAACCGCGAAAGACATGAACTAGAGTTACATAATATGAGCATGAACTTCTTGGCATATGTCCTTCCTTATGATCGCTTCAGACGTAACCATGGAGCATCTTTTTTACTTAACGGAATGCTTGGGCCGGCCACTGTGAAGGGCGGAATTTTATCAAACTTATTATAATCTTCTGACATGTTTGTCTTGTCCTCGATTCCCACGATGTTTCTTTTCCCTGAAAGAACTATGTGACGCTTTGGCTCATCATATGATGTATTCATTTGCATATTTTTTTCTTTTTTCGGTCTGGAGGACATGTCCTTCACATAGAAAACCTGAGACACATCATTGGCTAGGACGAATGGTTCATCTATATAACCAAGATTGTTGAGATCCACTGTTGTCATTCCGTACAACTGGTCTATCTTTACCCCTTCCCCATTCAGGTTGACCCATTTGCAGCGAAACAAAGGGACCTTAAAAGAGACTCCATAGTCTAGTTCCCATATCTCCTCTATGTAACCATAATATGTGTCCTTTTGTCCATTCTTGTCTATTGCATCAAAGCGGACACCACTATTTTGGTTGGTGCTCTTTTTATCTTGGGCGATCGTGTAGAATGTATTCCCATTTATTTCGTACCCTTGGAAATTCAATACAGTAGAAGATGGTGACGCGGCCAACAAGTATAGCTGATCTCCAACAGTGGTGTCATTCAAGAGATTTCTCCGCATCCAACCACCGAAAGACTTCATGTGTTCATCTGTAATCAGTGATTCAGGCTTCCCCGGGTTTTTGGAGCGTACAATATTCTTGTGTTCCTCGATAGACGGAGCTACCAAGGTGGAATTATATAGAACTGTGTAGTGTGATTTAGTGAAAGAATCCCCGTCCCTACATATCATTGCTTTCTTTCCCAACGTGCCTTTTCCACTTAGTCTTCCCTCATGCAGCGAGTCAGAAACACCAATCGGCTTAAGGTCAGGAATAAAGTCAACACAAAACTCAATGACCTCCTCTGTTCCATATCCCTTGGAGATGCTTCCTTCTGGTCTAGCACGGTTATGAACATATTTCTTTAAGACTCCCATGAACCTCTCAAAGGGGAACATATTGTGTAGAAATACCGGACCGAGAATGGCAATCTCTTCCACTAGGTGAACTAGGAGATGCGTCATAATATTGAAGAAGGATGGTGGGAACACCAATTCAAAACTAACAAGACATTGTACCACATCCTTCTGTAACCTTGGAAGAATATCTGGATTGATTACCTTCTCAGATATTGCATTGAGGAATACACACAGCTTCACAATGGGTATTCGAACATTTTCCGGTAGAAGCCCCCTCAATGCAATCGGAAGCAACTGCGACATAATCACGTGACAGTCATGAGACTTCAGGTTTTGGAACTTTTTCTCTGCCATATTTATTATCCCCTTTATATTAGATGAGAAGCCCGACGGCACCTTGATACTGTAAAGGACTTCAAAAAAGATTTCCTTCTCTGCTTTGGTAAGAGCATAGCTGGCACGACTTAAGTGACGCCCTTTATCCGTCTTGTTCTGTGTATGCATGTTCTTTGGGTCTTTCATAATTTGTTGGTCCTCCCGTGATTCTAGTGTATCTTTTGTCTTCCCATACACGCCTAGGAATCCTAGCAGGTTCACGCAAAGATTCTTCGTCACGTGCATCACGTCGATTGAAGAGCGGACACGCAGGACTTTCCAATATGGCAGCTCCCAAAATATAGATTTCTTCTTCCACTTGGGTGCGTGTCCTGTAGCAACGTCGTTCGGAACTGATTGACCGCCGGGACCCTTTCCAAAGATTACTTCTATGTCCTTGACCATATCAAATACATCATCACCTGCAGGGAGTTCAGGCTTCTTCCGGTGATCTGCCTCACCTTTGAAATGCTTGCCTTTCTTTCTTACGGGATGATTGGTCGGAAGAAATCGTCGATTCGCCAGGTACACAACCTTCTTGCATTTATGCAAATATCTAAACAGTGTGTGCATGCCTTATATCCCTTGTTTGTCTGTCCTGAAAGGTTACTAAGAGCAGGCCAATCATTGATGGTTACGAATAACAACCCTCGTAGATCAAATGGCTCATGTTTGTTCTCATCCCACGCACGTACACCTGGTTTGCCCCACAACTGTAAGAGTTCTTCAACTAATGGCCTAAGGTACACATCAATGTCGTTGCCCGGTTGCTTCGGGCCTTGGATGAGCACTGACATCATAATGAACTTACGCTCCATGCACAACCAAGGAGGCAGGTTGTAGATACATAGAGTCACGGGCCAGCTGCTGTGACTGCAGCTCTGCTCCCCAAAAGGATTCATGTCATTCGTACTTAGACCAAACCATAAGTTCCTTGCGTCACCGCAAAGTCCGGGAAGTATCTCTCGATTTTTCTCCACGTGACTCATCGCCAGGTGTCTCAACTTCCCGTCTTTCTTACGGTCTTCTTTGTGCCATCGCAACAACCTGGCATGCTCTTTGTTTCTGAACATGCGTTTCAACCTTGGTATTATAGGAGCATACCACATAACCTTAGCAGGAACCCTCTTCCGGAGGGGCTCTCCCTCAACATCATCAAGGTCATCTCGTCTGATTTGTTACCGCAATGCATTGCATACCGGGCATTTATCTAAATTCTCATACTCCTTACCGCGGTAGAGGATGCAGTCATTAATGCATGCGTGTATCTTTTGCACATCTAATCCTAGAGGACAAAGAGTCTTCTTTGCTTTGTAGGTACTCTCGGAAAGTTCGTTATGTTTTGGAAACTTCGTCTTCATTATTTTCAGCATCTTTTCAAATGAGGAGTCAGTTAGACCACACTCTGCCTTCCATCGCAACAATTCCAGTGTGGTACCGAGCTTTGTGCTGCCATCTTTACAATTTGGGTACAACAATTTCTTGTGATCTTCTAACATGCCCTCTAACTTCAACTTCTCATTTTCTGTTTCACGGTCTCGCTTTGCATCAGAAATGACCCTACCAAGTTCATCAGCCGGCTCATCTGATGCCCGTTCTTCACCTCCTTCCTCTCCATTGTCTTCCATTGCACTGTATTCAGGAAACATATGATGATAGTTGTTATCATCATCTTCTTCTTCACCATCTTCCATCATAATCCCTCTTTCCCCGTGCTTGGTCCAGCAATTATAGTTGGTCATGAAACCTTTCATAATCAGGTGTCCGCGAATGATTTTCGAGGAAGAGTACTCCTTGTTGTTCCGACATTGAACACATGGACAACGTATAAAACCATTCTCTTTGTTTGCCGTAGCCACATCGATAAATTTATCCACGCCTTTCATATACCCGGCTACGCGCCGGTCACCGTACATCCATTTCCGGCCGTTCATCTGCATCATATAAGTAAGTTTATCCAAAAACAGGACATCATAAATAGTAAAATGACCAATTCACATCGACACATGCATTGTATCAATGACAGAGAAAAGATAAGATTGCTAACCTCGATCGAGGAAAATAAAGAGGAGAAAGCTCAAGTGCGTCTCGGATACCTTTTATATTTTTGTTTTATGAGAAATTGAACGGGATCACTCACTCAAACATTTCATCAAACACCTTGAATGCATGCATAGGGAAAAAACTAGCACACCCCTCACACCTTCCATCAAGAAAAAACAGAGTGAAGGCAGAGGGCTGGGGCGTTGCATTTATAGAGGGCGAGAGCATACGTCCTGGTTTGTAACCGGAACTAAAGGTGTGTGCCACGCCACGTGGCTGACGCCCAATCTTTAGTCCCGGTTTGTGTTACAAACCGAGACGTATGCCCCCTTACCAACCGGGATGCATGCCTCCGGGTCCCGTGCCCGCTCGAACCGGGACGCGTGCCAGGCACAACCGGGACTAATGCTCTGAGGGGGCGCGAACGGATAACATGTTTTCTACTAGTGGTTTTACCCTTGAAGTTTCGAGTTAATTACCCATCGTGCCGCTCGCGAGCGGAAAAAACTTTTCGTCGACCTGATCTTTTACCCAAAAAATTTGTCCACCCGATCTGGTAGGTCCCAACTGGAACTCTTCTTTTTTATATGGAAGGAAGAAAATTTCTTTTTTATTTTTATTTAAGAACAACTTGAAATTTTCAGTCTAGTTGCGAGATCTTAATAGTGATTATGAACCATAGTTCCATTTTTTTTATGTGACAGGAACTTTATATATAACTTTGATGCAAAGGAATTGGATTTAGATGCAGCCCGGAATATAGTGTAAATTTATTTGTTTGTACATCAATGCACGGTATAGAAAAATAATTCGCACACTCATATATTACCGATTAGACTATAATAAACACACATCAAGTACTATGTGCGGGTGCCACATGGAACATGTGGTGAGCAATCTACTAAAATAATATCAAGAACTATATGCCTATTAGAGGTCAAAGAACCCAGGGGAGATCAAAGCGGGGCAAGCCCTTAGCCGCATAATGTCTTATAACAGATAATCGCTGAATGGTTCACACCAACGTACATTTAAATTTTCATCTTAAGTCTAGGCGTTCATTCACCTATTGATAACTAATTAGCCCCTAGCCCCTAAAGATGAAGAAAAGACGTAAGATATAAATGGTAGATTAAGATAATTTAAATAATTAGCAGAATCTCATACATTTTTTTTTTTGAAATGGGGATTTACCCCAGCCTCTGCATCCAAGGGATGCACACAGCCATCTTTATTAGAAGTTCGGAATCCAGATAAGTGTCATTACAAAGCTCGTATCAGCTACGGTTGATACACAAACCAACCATCTGAACAAAAACTCAAACCCAGGCTATATATATGGGTACACAATGAACATGTCCGAGGTGGTGCATCATGGTCAGAGAGGAAAATGCACGAAATGTGAATGCAAACGAAGAATTAACTAAATCTTTGGGGAAGTAGATTTCTTTTTTTATAGGGAGGGGAAGTAGTTTTCAATATATTAGAAATTTTCAATTTAAAAACAATAGAAGATGTAATAATGCCATCATAGGTGGCAACACAAATTCTCCGACAATCATATAGATAGAAGCAAAGTTATATACATCTATTAATCAGATGAGAGGGGGCAAATAAGCCGGCGGATAGAGTGGAGAGTATGTTATTGTTCTCTTGTTTTTTCAAACAAGGGTACACTATATGTTATTTCTTCGGTGGATACAATGTAAGTTAGTGATAATCCATATACATTTATTTATCTATATAATAATGCATGCAAATATATCTATTTCTTCCGCCCCAAATTAATTGACATAGATTGTTCTAGATTCACATGTATCAATACACTATAATGTGTATAGATACATGCATATCCAAATAAATTTGTGTCAATTAATTTGGGATGGTGGGAATAATTTTAAAAATATAATCCTTTATTAGGATGGAAACACATTGGTGGGTGCAATTGTCTCTTCTGCAAGGTAGAGATGATCGTCATAAAAGGACATTTATTTGTTGACAAAATATAGTGTCACATTGTTGTTTAATGACCATGGGGATCTATCATGGGAAAATAAAGAAATAATATCCTAACAAAATATATTACTACCTCTGCCCCAAAGCTTAAGACTTATATTTTCCAAAAGTCAAACTATGTAAAGTTTGACCAATTTTTTTTTTTAAATAATAATATCTACAATACAAAATCCATACTCTTTGATACATCATGAAACATATTTTCACATGGTATCTATATAATATCATATTTTTTTGATAGTTTTTTCTAAAACTTTGGTCAAACTTTGCGTAGCTTGATTTTTCAAAAAAAAAAAAATCTTAAGCTTTACGACGGAGGTCTTAGCTCTCAAACCATGAAACTTAGTTAATTTCTTAAAAAAGGAGGAATAAAAGAAAGTGTTTCCTATATCATAGTTTAGAAAATGGTTGTTGAGAAAATCAAATTAATATTTTGGTTCACGTAAAAATGTTCCATTCTTTCTGTTATTTCTTAACATTATACTTACATCTATGTTTGAAGCACCATACATCATGCAATGAGTGAGGCAAACGATAGGAAAAAAATATTGATATAAGATAAGAAATAAAGATTTAAACGTTGCTTACATGATGGTGCCCTCGCATTTAGTTTATGAGTAATTATGAAACTGGGTCATCCGGTCTTTAACTATCCACTGATCTTTTTGAAAGAAAAAATTCGCCACTTACTACGGTCCATGCAATTGAGGCCCCATATTAATGGCCCCATATTTCAAGGATGTACCGGTCCATGCAATTGAGGCCCGGTAAAGAACCAACGAAATCGCTAGAAAGGCCGCATTACTTGTCTCATGAACAGCGTGTGCTTCCCTAAGAAAATGAACAACCTAATAAGCACGCAGAGACTCACCGACCGAACCTGCACATCGGCCCAGCGTGGACTGGTCCGCTAGGCATTCGGCGAGTGGCGGGTACGATCGAAGCCTTCTTCGTGTCACAGAGTTCTAGTGCAGAATGGTGATCAGCAATCGTTCATCAGTATCTATGATATATTCCAGCCTTCCATCTGACCTCCAATGGGCCCGTACATAGGTGTAGTGCAGAATGGTGATCAGCAATAATTCACCTTCAGTTCTTGAGTTTGAAGTTTTCAGTATTCCTTCTTGAGTTGAGCTAGAATTGACAGTTTCAGTTTGGAAGTTTGAGGTGTCGACTTGGAAGTTCCTCTTCCGTTTGGAAGTTTGCTTCTGCTGATGAAGAAATTTGTTTGTTTCCAAGGCCTCAATCAGGCATTGTTTGTGCTGCTGCCCAAACATAGCGAGGCGGCCTTCTTGGGTGACTATCGGCCGATCAGCTTGATATATATCTTTGCCAAGCTTGGGGCAAAGTTGTTGCCTTCACGGCTCGCCCCCAAGGCTTTGGGGCCCTGGTTGACCCGAACCAATGCGCCTTCATCCAGAAGCGTTGCATACACTGGTAGAAAACACCCCATGTGTCCCGGTTGGTAAGGGGCATTAGTCCCGGTTGCCCAACCGGGACGGGGCAATCGGGACTAAAGCCCGAACCTTTAGTCCCGGTTGCCCCACCAACCGGGACAAAAGATCATACACGTGGCAGCACCGTGCGAGGAGGGTGGCTTTAGTCGGTTATGTCTGAACCGGGACTAATAACCTTCGCCGCGGCAGAGATTTGCCCATTCTTCGCGGCGAAGAATTCATTACACATTTTGTTGCGGCGCAGCAAGATTTTCGCCACTTTTGTGCCGCGGCAGAATTCATTTAGGTTGTTTTATTGTTTATTTAGTGTTTTGCACTTATCAATGAAGGAACCTTATATTACACAAGATCATCATGACAATATTACATTCAATACACGGATCGAGTTCATGCACTACATACAAAAGTATTCCCTTGTCTATACACGGACCGAGTTGCTATTTTACAATCCCTATTGTCTATACACAGCAGAATAGTACTCCCTTTCGGGTCTAGGACTTCGCATCCAAGAATCCCGCCAATTCCTCTGAATTGCTCGTGACGCGATCCTTTGGCGTAAGACCGTCCGTAGACGCTCGATCTAATTTAAAAAAGTCAGTCTATATGAATGAAACTAAACACAATTTGTTTGAAAATAAAACTATAGAAATTGTTTACATACGTGGAGTTGCTCTAAATTTCTGCCCTTCTCATCGCACGTCTGCGGATGAACTCGCAAACATAGTATCCACAGATTGTTACCTGGTCCCGTGTCGTGCACTTCACAAGAACATAGTTCAATCAAAATAATAATCAAGCATGATAATAATCGTATCAAAACTAGAATCAAAGATATGCGGATATAGCTAGTGGTGCTTACATTTAGTGGTTGAAATGTAAGCTCCTCTTTCCAAACACCCTAGCCTTGTTGGTGAACCGCTTCCAAGCTGCCCGCGAGAAAACGAATAAAATAAGTTCTTAAGTACTTGATATCATAAAATTCACGAACATTGCCGATATAGTGTCGTAATGATTAGAATTACATTTGGAGAAGTATCGCATGTCCTTCCACGTCTCAAGGGGTTTATGTTTGAGTCCATGACTAGTACACGCCCTTTGTCAAGTTGAATGATTAACGAATATAGTGGAAGCTGCGAATGCATAACTAATCAATTATATACTTAACATCTAGTTAGCGAAATAGAAAGTGTATACAAGACAATAACACTCATTGGAAGTTGTAAGGAAAAAGTATTTCCCTTTTGGTTGCTTGAAACCTTAACGCGTGTACTATATTATCCTCCGTATCCTGGGGCTTATTTTGAGATTAGCTTCATGAACCCAATATGGGTCAATGAAGCCAATATCATAGATTTGTCCTCTGCATTCGAGAATCTTCATTCTGCATATTACAGTATGATTATATACATGCAATAAACAAAGTGAGATAGCTGGAGACTAAGTTAATTACAGAATTAGTACTTACAGACAATAGGCACTGATGAGCGATTTGTCCAAGGCGTCTTGATTGAATAATTGAAATAGCTCATTAAATTCAATGGATATCATGTCATCACTTTCTTTCCCATGATGCTTTTTGTAACCCTCGGCACTATCCATTTAGCCCGGCCCTTGTGGCGTGCATGTACCGATTATGCAATCTTCGCATTTTGTTGAAAGATTATTTACCTCCTCGGGTTTGACGAGAGGTTTGCCGTCTTGGTATTTGTATGCTACTTCACTCACGGGAAGAACTCTAATCGGGATAAATCTTGGGCAATACTCATACCTTGAGCAGCGGCTTCTCCAGTGTGCAACTACCTCGGATCATCTCGCTCTTCGCCCCATATTTGCTCGACCCACATTGGTTTGAGAAATCACCTTGAGAGGCGCAAGTCTGTTTTGCTTGTTCTCCGAAATGGGCAACAGATTTCCGCTTGCATCGATCGCTCTTCGAGGCTTTTGTTTGCATGTGACTTGAGAATAGAACGCTCATAGTCGATGACAGCTTTGGCTCGGGTTGATGAAGAGTCTTTAGCATTTTCAACACTTTGGCTTTTTCTTCTTTGGTCTTTGGGAACTCGGCTCTTTCGGCCGCCTCGGCTTAGCAGCTTTGTCGTTTCCGCATCAACGATCGCATGATCTCCTCTTCAAGATCATAAGCTCTCTTGGGAGGAACCGTTGGTACTTTTGGAAGAGGCTCTTGTTTACGTTTCGGCGATCGCTTACGACAAGATGGCAGATGCGCTTACGCTTTTTATCCCGAGGCGCGGCGATGGCTCCTTGGCGATGGCTGCACCGGAGATTGGTGAGGCGACGGCGGGTGAGGCGACGGCGGCTACAGCGGCGGCGGCGACCTCGCTGGAGACGGGTGAGGCGGCGGCGAAGATGGCCTTGGCGTGTGATTTGAAGCACGATACAATCCTTGGCCATAGAACGGTGGCGTTTTTGCGTCACCCAAAGATCACATCCCTTCACCGCCAGGTAGTGAAGATCCAAAACCTCAAAGGTGGGCATGATTTCATCCACGCCGACAACGGTAGCCCTCTCGGAACGGACGATCGTGGTAAGTTGGTGTGGGTCCAATTGGTAAGGCATAGCCGACCGCCACCTTCATTGATATGTTCACAACTTTGACATGTAGCTCGCGATGTGTCATCTCGTGATATCATCCTGGGTAGCCAGGAGCCATCGTCGGTGCATCATCGGCATCGCCATTGTCATCACCGGGACCTCGGTGGAAGCCACATCGCTTTTCGATTATTCGATAGGCGGTAGCATCGAATGCGGTGTCTTCGAGATGGGGCGCCGTAGTACTTTTGCTCTTTAAGTGAGTTAATTTCATCTTGTTGTTGCTTTAATCGTTCTTCAATTAAGCATTCGCTCTTTCGACTTTTCGCTTCACTGCCGCCTACATCCTTACTCCTCCGACGGCTTCTATCGGGATATTTCTTCCTCTCTTGAAACCCAGTCCTCCATGATTGGGAGCCTATTGTGCCTCGTGTTCGTCCATCATGTTCCTTATTTCCAAGGCGTGTGAGCTCATCATTCTCTCTATCGGGAATGAAGTCCCCATCTTTAACAGCCTTCTTCGCTTTTCTCATCCTCTCGATTGGCAAGGGTCTTCTTTATGTCGTATGGTATATATACACCTCCTTCCGAGTCCAACGTGCCCCATGCCCGTAAAACCAATTCCTTGCACGTTCTACCCAATCGCATCTGCAGGGGTGATATTTTTA
This sequence comes from Avena longiglumis, assembly GCA_030063025.1. Lineage (NCBI taxonomy): Eukaryota > Viridiplantae > Streptophyta > Magnoliopsida > Poales > Poaceae > Avena > Avena longiglumis. The sequence goes on from CP125977.1 coordinate 505,106,474, forward strand.
TCACGCAGGTTCCTCAAGTTTCTCCCACTTAGGAATGCCACCAGAGCCACCTTGCCCCATAGTATGGTGATACTTCTTGTTAGCGACATTCACTTATTCGTTTCAGACATTTTCTTAGCTTTTTCGATTTCTTGTATTCCACAAACTCATCCCGAATGGTTTTATCTTCTCAAACCGAATATTCTTGAAATCGAGTCTTCTTTTTCACGACATAGTCAAGGTGCAATCTTTTCTTCCGATTGGTGAAACACTTGGGCCATCTTCTTCAAAGCCCACTCTCGACCTTAGCCTCCATGGCTCTCCCATGTTGTAAGGCGTCCTCAATCTGGATCCTCCGCATTTGGATCCAGCTCTATCTTCGTAGTTTGAAATTAACCATGAGCCTCTTCCATAGTAAATCTTTGGCGTGGTTAGGGACAAATAAACATGTTCCTCTTCATCCGCATTAGCGTGCCTATTCCAATTTCTAATGGTGATCGGGATTAAGTCCCTAACGATTACTCCGCATTGTGCCACAAATTTGGTTGCGACAACCGGGAGGCTGTCGTCTGCCGTCTGCGACATCTTCGATCTGAACCTCTCATGGTCTTCCAACTTTTGGTTGGGCCTCGTCGCTCTTTTCAAGAGATTCCTTCGATTCGGAGGGCTAAAAGAAGAAAGATCGCGTTACTATTTCTATATAGATAGCAGATGATTAATTAATGAATTGATTTATATTACATGCACCTTGCCGAGTCGTCTTCTCGATTACACAAGGCATCGCCTTCTCCCTCATGAAGGCAACACCTTCAACCTCAAACAAGTTGTCTACTCCGGTAAAGAGGATCACCCTCACGGAGTTGTTCGTAAACGTTGATACGTCTAAATTATCTTCCCCACGGATCACACCTTGGATCAACTCTTCCTTTTCTTCGTCTCGACGTGTGGATCCATATTTTACGCATAGGTGGAAAACGAATAAGTCAAAGCGGCTAAAGGAGAAAGTTAAGGAGAAACCGATATATACATACACAATAATAAAAATGAAGAGAAACCTAAACCTAGCTACAAAAGGAAACCGTGTAGTAGATAGGTAACTCTAGCTAAAATCAACGGTTATCAATATTGGAGTTCGAGGGGTGTAACCTAGTTCGGAGAAACCTCCGATGCATATGAGAGGAACCCACATGCACCTAAGGGGTATTAATGATTCCTTATCTAACCACAAGGATCGGCAATGTGAATCAGTGCAGGGCTACCCACATTGACTGACGGTGGGGCAAGACCAATAATACCAAACTAATTAATAAACCTAATAATACCTAACTAATAATAAACCTAATAATCGAAACACCGAAAAAGGAAACAATCAACACATGGCATCGATGCAATGCTCAAGCAAGTATGATGATATGACAAGTTAATTTGCATTGGAATGTAACCCTAAGACATGCTCGACGATTTAATCGGGTTCCGGGTGAAAACCCTAACTCGGGAAACTCGGAACATATGAGAGGGTGCATTTGTTCTTCTAATTATACTTGTCATTTAAATTGTTGAACAATGCATGATTATAGGATAAATAGATAGGTTTCATTTTTCGAACAATTTGATATATTATTTGTATTTTTCGACTTATAAATAAAAGATATTGAATTTACAAGTTTATATCAATTTACGGAATTAAAAAGGCAAATAATTTTTACACCGGGCGCCCTACCCACCGAGGTCGACAGATGGGCCCCAGGCCACATCAGTGCCACACGAGCACGAGTGAAGTCGGACGACGTCACCTGGCGGTGAGCTCCGCAGCGTGGCGGCGGCGATAAGGCACCTCGACGCGGATGGGCGTTAGAGAGCGCGATGAGGAGAAAGGAGTGGTGGCGCCGCTCCTTGTTGGTCACGGGCGTCGCCTCCGCCGAGCTCGAGCGGGCGTCGGGCACACGCTGGGAGAGGAGTATAGGAGAGAGGAGAAAAGAAGACCACCGTGAGGATCGGCAGCTCACCAGAACACGACGGAGGTGGTGGCGAGGCAGGCTCGAGACGCCGGAGGTGGCGGCGATGGCGTGGGCAGGCGTGGGCGTAGAGATGGTGAGAAGCAGAGAAGTGAGATGGGGAAGAAGAAGAGGAGGCGAGCCAGTTATAAACGAATGGGTCATTTGTCCCGGTTGATGGCTCCAACCGGGACTAAAAGAGCATACGTCCCGGTTGGAGCCACCAACCGGGACCTATACTCCACTTTTTTTTTCCAATTTTCAGCAACTGGAGGGGCGCGCGCAGGGGGGATTTAGTCCCGGTTGGTGGCTCCAACCGGGACATATTCCCCTGTTTTCAAAAAATTTCAGGTTTTCTCTCTGTTCCCGCCTTATTTTTTATTTTGGGGTTTAAATTTGTATTGTTTTTTAAATGATAATTAATTTGGAATTTAGAAAAACTTTAAACATAAAAAGTGTTTGGATTTGAATAAATAATTCAAAACCATTTTCTGTTTTAAAAAATAATTAATGTAACCATTTAAAATATGAACCATTTACAATTAAAAATGAATTAACTTTTATTTTTTTTATCAATTTGGAATTTAGAAAAACTTTAAACATAAAAAGTGTTTGGATTTGAATAAATAATTCAAAACCATTTTCTGTTTTAAAAAATAATTAATGTAACCATTTAAAATATGAACCATTTACAATTAAAAATGAATTAACTTTTATTTTTTTAATATCAATTTGGAATTTAGAAAAACTTTAAACATAAAAAGTGTTTGGATTTGAATAAATAATTCAAAACCATTTTCTGTTTTAAAAAATAATTAATGTAACCATTTAAAATATGAACCATTTACAATTAAAAATGAATTAACTTTTATTTTTTTAATATCAATTTGGAATTTAGAAAAACTTTAAACATAAGAAGTGTATGGATTTGAATAAATAATCCAAAACCATTTTCTATTTCTAAAAAATAATTAATGTAACCTTTTAAAGATAATTAACTTATATTTTTGAATATTAAGTTGGAATTTAGAAAAACTTTAAACATAAGAAGTGTTTGGATTTGAATAAATAATTCAAAAACATTTTCTGTTTTAAAAAATAATTAATGTAACCATTTAAAATATGAACCATTTACAATTAAAAATGAATTAACTTATATTTTTTAATATCAATTTGGAATTTAGAAAAACTTTAAACATAAGAAGTGTTTGGATTTGAATAAATAATTCAAAACATATTCTATTTTAAAAATAATTAATGTAACCTTTTAAAATGAATTAACTTATATTTTTGAATATTAATTTGGAATTTAGAAAAACTTTAAACATAAGAAGTGTTTGGATTTGAATAAATAATTCAAAACATTTTCTTTTTAAAAATAATTAATGTAACCATTTAAAATATGAACCATTTACAATTAAAATGAATTAACTTATATTTTTTAATATCAATTTGGAATTTAGAAAACTTTAAACATAAAATGTGTTTGGATTTAAATAAATAATTCAAAAACATTTTCTGTTTAAAAATAATTAATGTAACCATTTAAAATATGAACCATTTACAATTAAAATGAATTAACTTATATTTTTTAATATCAATTTGGAATTTAGAAAAACTTTAAACATAAGAAGTGTATGGATTTGAATAAATAATTCAAAACATATTCTATTTTAAAAATAATTAATGTAACCTTTAAAATGAATTAACTTATATTCTATTTTTGAATATTAATTTTTAAAAGGACCCGTTTTTTGCGCTCGGAAAATGGAAAAGGGCTTTTCCGTGCGACAAAAAGGAAAACTTCCTCCTGCAACATTGTTCTCCATACCAATGTCCACACACATGCATAATATGGGCACAACATCACAAACTATGCCGTGATTCAAGACATAACATCGGTCATATGGATGAAAGCCATGAAACCTCGAACATGATAGGTCATTTTGTGAAGGTTTTTGAAACATGATCAATATACCAAGTCTGGTATTTTCCTTTCAACTATGTAACATAATATGACACCACGAAGGATTTTCATTGTTCGGATTTTTTGAATTTATTATGCCGTTTTGAATTATTTGAATTTCTAACTATGGTCGAACCGTGTGCATGAAGATAGGGGCGGGCATCGTTAGAACTTGCATTGGATCTCTCAAGAAACCACATATTGCGAGTCTAAAAACAATTTTTTCAAAAATCACAGGCGATAGATCATGTACTGTAGTACAAACCGGACCCACTTCCCGATTAAGCAGACATTTGTCCTTTTACGGGGATGGACGAAAAGGTTTGAGATGTACGGTTGGGATATAGTCCATGTAAGGTGGTCTAGTATTTTAGGAAAATAGGACGGTAGCATTCGAAGCGGCATTTTGGTGGTTACTTCACAAACGACCCGTTTTTGCGCTCGGAAAATGGAAAAGGGTTTTTCCGATGCGACAAAAGGAAAACTTCCTCCTGCAACATTGTTCTCCATACCAATGTCCACACATGCATAATATGGGCACAACATCACAAACTATGCCGTGATTCACACATAACATCGGTCATTTGGACGAAAGCCATGAAACCTCGAACATGATAGGTCATTTTGTGAAGGTTTTTTTGAAACATGATCAATATACCAAGTCTGGTATTTTTCCTTTCACCTACGTAACATAATATGACACCACGCAAAGGATTTTCATTGTTCGGATTTTTTTTGAATTTATTATGCCCGTTTTGAATTATTTGAATTTCTAACTATGGTCGAACCGGTGTGCATGAAGATAGGGGACGGGCATCGTTAGAACTTGCATTGGATCTCTGAAGAAACCACATATTGCGAGTCTAAAAACAATTTTTTCAAAAAATCACGGGCGATAGATCATGTACCTGTAGTACAAACCGGACCCACTTCCTGCCGATTCGGCAGACATTTGTCCTTTTTACCAGGGATGGACGAAAAGGTTTGAGATGTACCGGTTGGGATATAGTCCATGTAAGGTGGTCTAGTATTTTAGGAAAATAGGACGGTAGCATTCGAAAGCGCATTTTGGTGGTTACTTCACAAAGCGACCCGTTTTTGCGCTCGGAAAATGGAAAAGGGTTTTTCCGTGCGACAAAAGGAAAACTTCCTCTGCAACATTGTTCTCCATACCAATGTCCACACACATGCATAATATGGGCACAACATCACAAACTATGCCGTGATTCAGACATAACATCGGTCATTTGGATGAAAAGCCATGAAACCTCGAACATGATAGGTCATTTTGTGAAGGTTTTTCGAAACATGATCAATATACCAAGTCTGTATTTTTCCTTTCAACTATGTAACATAATATGACACCACGCGAAGGATTTTCATTGTTCGGATTTTTTGAATTTATTATGCCCGTTTTGAATTATTTGAATTTCTAACTATGGTCGAACTGGTGTGCATGAAGATAGGGGCGCATCGTTAGAACTTGCATTGGATCTCTGAAGAAACCACATATTGCAGTCTAAAACAATTTTTCAAAAATCACAGGCGATAGATCATGTACTGTAGTACAAACCGGACCACTTCCCGATTCTACAGACATTTGTCCTTTTACCAGGGATGGACGAAAAGGTTTGAGATGTACCGGTTGGGATATAGTCCATGTAAGGTGGTCTAGTATTTTAGGAAAATAGGACGGTAGCATTCTGAAACGGCATTTTGGTGGTTACTTCACAAAACGACCCGTTTTTTTCGCTCGGAAAATGGAAAAGGGTTTTTCCGTGCGACAAAAAGGAAAACTTCCTCCTGCAACATTGTTCTCCATACCAATGTCCACACACATGCATAATATGGGCACAACATCACAAACTATGCCGTGATTCAGCACATAACATCGGTCATTTGGACCGAAAGCCATGAAACCTCGAACATGATAGGTCATTTTGTGAAGGTTTTTTCGAAACATGATCAATATACCAAGTATGGTATTTTTCCTTTCAACTATGTAACATAATATGACACCACGCGAAGGATTTTCATTGTTCGGATTTTTTTTGAATTTATTATGCCCGTTTTGAATTATTTGAATTTCTAACTATGGTCGAACCGTTGTGCATGAAGATAGGGGACGGGCATCGTTAGAACTTGCATTGGATCTCTGAAGAAACCACATATTGCGAGTCTAAAAACGATTTTTTCAAAAAATCACGGGCGATAGATCATGTACCTGTAGTACAAACCGGACCCACTTCCTCCGATTCGGCAGACATTTGTCCTTTTACCGTGGATGGACGAAAAGGTTTGAGATGTCTTGGTTGGGATATAGTCCATGTAAGGTGGTCTAGTATTTTAGGAAAATAGGACGGTAGCATTACGAAACGGCATTTTGGTGGTTACTTCAAAGCGACCCGTTTTTTGCCGGAAAATGGAAAAGGGTTTTTCCGTGCGACAAAAAGGAAAACTTCCTCTGCAACATTGTTCTCCATACCAATGTCCACACACATGCATAATATGGGCACAACATCACAAACTATGCCGTGATTCAAAGACATAACATCGGTCATTTGGACCGAAAGCCATGAAACCTCGAACATGATAGGTCATTTTGTGAAGGTTTTTTCGAAACATGATCATTGTTCGGCACACATTTAGTCCCGGATGTAGTCACAAACCGGGACTAAAAAATTTTCCGCCATTTCCCACCTCTTCCCGCCAAGTTTTCCCGCCCTTTCCTTTCTACTAGAGCTTTTAGTCCCGGATGTAGTCACTAACCAGGACTAAAGATATTTCCCGCCATTTCCCAAAGCTTCATGCCAAGTTTTCCCGCCCTTTCCCTCTATATTTAGGGTGATCGTGTCATGGCTATCCACACATCCACACCTTCCTCTCTTAGAACAATGGACAACGCCTACTGGGCCATTCTGACCCTCGAGGAGACCGAGGCGTTGTGCGCCTCCAACTACCCTTGTCCACCGGGCTACCGGCTGCCCGCCGGCTGGATGCTGAGCGCTGGAGGGGTTCCTGTCCCTCCTGTCCCTCAAGGTTCCGCACGCCAGGCGGCCATCACAAACCACTTCTACCACGAGCTCACGCCGGAGCAGCGGATGGATCCCAGTGGGATCCGGCAACTATGACACTGGAATGCCTTCTTCGCTAATAGGCGAGAAAGGAGCTTCAGTACGAGGGTGATGGCCCGCCACCGTGAACAACAAAAAGTCGGCCGTCTGTGGTGGGAGAACGTACTATCATCAGTGATGCGCTACATCGCCGGGAGACCATCCTCGCCACGGTGCCCACGAGTCCACCCGCCACAGGCCCCTGCATCGTGATGGCATCGTCTTCCAGAGACCCTCTCCCACCGCCGTGAATCCAAGGCTGGAATGGCCCCTGGTATATGCCATGGATGGTGAGGATCCCGGAGTGGCGGTGGCGATGGCGATGATGATGACGACAACGATGAAGACCACAGCTGCGTACTATAGGACTAGGCATGATTATGACTAAAGGGGGGCTTTAGGCACGAGTGTTAGCTAGTCCCGATTTGTCCCGGTTTTAATATTAATAAATGTCTTAAGTGTTACCTAATAAATAGAGGAAATGCCTATATAAAGAGAGGGTTCATATTTAGTCGATTTGTACGGTTGGGATATAGTCCATGTAAGGTGGTCTAGTATTTTAGGAAAATAGGACGGTAGCATTCGAAACGGCATTTTGGTGGTTACTTCAAAGCGACCGTTTTTGCGCTCGGAAAATGGAAAAGGGATTTTCCGTGCGACAAAAGGAAAACTTCCTCTGCAACATTGTTCTATACCAATGTCCACACACACATGATCATTGTTCGCACACATTTAGTCCGGATGTAGTCACAAACGGACTAAAGGGATTGCGGCAGTGGGCGACAACACTAATAATAGGGGTGAGTGTCGACATTATGTCGTGCGGCTTGTACCTTGTCTCGGATGGTGTCACCAACCGGGACTAAATATGAACCTTTAGTCCTGGTTGGAGACACCAACCGGACTAAAGATGAGTCAGCACTAATAATAGGGGTGAGTGTCGACATTATGTCGTGTGTCGACATTATGCCGAGCTGCTTGTACTATAAATATGCATCCTTGTGAGTCCAGTCTCCCGGCCATTTGAGGCATCTCCAAGATGGTTTTCGAGCGAGGACACCACTACGGCCAGTTTAGGGAGATGCCGACGGAGCCAGTCCTCCGGCATCTCCGAAACTGGTCATAGAGGCACTCTAATATGTGAAATTAGTTAGCTCCGAGGCGTATTGATCTAGTTAGTGAAGTTACAAGCTGCAAGATGGTTTTCGAGCGAGGACACCACTGCGGATTTGAGGAGATCCGTGAGCCCAGTCCTCCGGCATCTCAGAAACTGGTCATAGAGGCACTCTAATATGTGAAATTAGTTAGCTCGAGGCGTATTGATCTAGTTAGTGAAGTTATAAGCTGCAAGATGGTTTTCGAGGCGGGGACACCACTGCGGCCAGTTTCAGGAGATGCCGATGGAGCCCATCCTCGGCATCTCCGAGAAACTGTCATAGAGGCACTCCTAATATGTGAAATTAGTTAGCTCCGAGGCGTATTGATCTAGTTAGTGAAGTTACAAGCTGCAAGATGGTTTTGAGAGCAGGGAGGACACCATCATGCGCAGTTTGAGGAGATGCCGACGGAGCCAGTCCTCCCAAGCATCTCCGAAAACTGGTCATAGAGGCACTCGGTCCAGCCACAAAATGGGACTAACACTCAAGACATTTATTAATATTAAAAGCGAGACTACAAAACCGGGACTAAAGGCCACAAACCATGAAAGATATCCTTGGTCAAGCCACAAACCGCGAAAGACATGAACTAGAGTTACATAATATGAGCATGAACTTCTTGGCATATGTCATTCCTTATGACCGCTTGGACGTAACCATGGAGCATCTTCTTTACTTAACGGAATGCTTGGGTGGTTTTCCACGTGAAGGGCGGAATTTCATCAAACTTATTATAATCTTCCCGACATGTCATCTTGCCCTCGATTCCCACGATGTTTCTTTTCCCGAAAGAACTATGTGACGCTTTGGATCATCATATGATGTATTCGTTTGCATATTTTTCTTTTTTCGATGGAGGACATGTCCTTCACATAGAAAACTGAGACACATCATTGGCTAGACGAATGGTTCATCTCTATAACCAAGATTGTTGAGATCCTTGTTGTCATTCCATACAATGGTCTATCTTTACCCTTCCCCATTCAGTTGACCCATTTGCAATGAAACAAAGGGACCTTAAAAGAGACTCCATAGTCTAGTTCCCATATCTCCTCTATGTAACCATAATATGTGTCCTTTTGTCCATTCTCGTCTATTGCATCAAAGCGGACACCACTATTTTGGTTGGTGCTCTTTTTATCTTGGGCGATCGTGTAGAATGTATTCCCATTTATTTCGCACCCTTGGAAATTCAATACGAGAAGATGGTGACGCGCCAACAAGTATAGCTGATCTCCAACGGTGGTGTCATTCAAGAGATGTGTCCATCCAACCACCAAGCAGACTTCATGTGTTCATCTGTAATCCATGATTCAGCTTCCCGGGTTTTGGAGCGTACAATATTCTTGTGTTCCTCCATATACGGAGCTGCCAAGGTGGAATTATGTAGAATGTGTAGTGTGCTTTAGTGAAAGAATCCCGTCCCTACATATCGGTGCTTTCTTTCCCAGTGCCTTTTCCACTTAGTCTTCCCTCATGCCGCGAGTCGAAACACCAATCGGCTTAAGGTCGGGAATAAAGTCAACACAAAACTCAATGACCTCCTCTGTTCCATATCCCTTGGAGATGCTTCCTTCAGTCTAGCACGGTTATGAACATATTTCTTTAAGACTCCATGAACCTCTCAAAGGGAACATATTGTGCAGAAATACGGACCGAGAATGGCAATCTCTTCCACTAGATGAACCAGAGATGCGTCATAATATTGAAGAAGGATGGTGGGAACACCAATTCAAAACTAACAAGACATTGTACCACATCCTTCCTAACCTTGGCGTAATATCTGGATTGATTACCTTCGAGATATTGCATTGAGGAATGCACACACTTCACAATGGGTACTCGAACATTTTCGGTAGAAGCCCCTCAATGCAATCGGAAGCAATGCGTCATAATCACGTGATCATGAGACTTCAGGTTTTGGAACTTTTCTCTGCCATATTTATTATCCCTTTATATTAGATGAGAAGCCCGATGGCACCTTGATCGTAAAGGACTTCAAAAAGATTTCCTTCTCGCTTTGGTAAGAGCATAGGCACGACTTAAGTGACGCCCTTTATCCGTCTTGTTATCTGTATGCATGTTCTTTGGGTCTTTCATAATTTGTTGGTCCTCCCGTGCTTCAGGTGTATCTTTTGTCTTCCCATACACGCCTAGGAATCCTAGCAGGTTCACGCAGAGATTCTTCGTCACGTGCATCACGTCGATTGAAGAGCGGACACACAGGACTTTCCAATATGGCAGCTCCCAAAATATAGATTTCTTCTTCCACATGGGTGCGTGTCCTGTAGCGACGTCGTTCGGAACTGATTGACCGCCGGGACCCTTTCCAAAGATTACTTCTATGTCCTTGACCATACCAAATACATCATCACCAGCAGGGAGTTCAGGCTTCTTCCGGTGATCTGCCTCACCTTTGAAATGCTTGCCTTTCTTTCTTACGGGATGATTGGTTGGAAGAAATCGTCGATTCGCTAGGTACACAACCTTCTTGCATTTATGCAAATATGTACATTCGGTCTTATCTAAACAGTGGGTACATGCCTTATATCCTTTGTTTGTCTGTCCTGAAAGGTTACTAAGAGCAGGCCAATCATTGATGGTTACGAATAACAACCCTCGTAGATTAAATGGCTCCTGTTTGTTCTCATCCCACGCACGTACACCTGGTTTGCCCCACAACTGTAAGAGTTCTTCAACTAATGGCCTAAGGTACACATCAATGTCGTTGCGGTTGCTTGGCCTTGGATGAGCACTGGCATCATAATGAACTTACGCTTCATGCACAACCAAGGAGGCGGTTGTAGATACATAGAGTCACGGGCCAGGTCTTTGGACTGCAGCTCTGCTCCCCAAAAGGATTCATGCCATCCGTACTTAGACCAAACCATAAGTTCCTTGCGTCACACCGCAAAGTCGGGAAGTCTCTCTCGATTTTTCTCCACTTGTGACCCATCGCCAGGTGTCTCAACTCCCCGTCTTTCTTACGGTCTTCTTTGTGCCATCGCAACAACTGGCATGCTCTTTGTTTCGAACATGCGTTTCAACCTTGGTATTACAGAGCATACCACATAACCTTAGCAGAACCCTCTTAGAGGGCTCTCCCTCAACATCACCAGGTCATCTCGTCGATCTTATACATAACGCTGCATACCGGCATTTATCTAAATTCTCATACTCCTTACATGGTAGAGGATGCGATCATTAATGCATGCATGTATCTTTTGCACATCTCATCCCAGGGGACAGAGAGTCTTCTTTGCTTCGTATGTACTATCGGGAAGTTCGTTATGTTTTGGAAACTTCGGCTTCATTATTTTCAGCATCTTTTCAAAAGAGGAGTCAGTTAGACCACACTCGCCTTCCATCGCAACAATTCCAAAGGTCGTCGAGCTTTGTGCTGCCATCTTCACAATTTGGGTACAACAATTTCTTGTGATCTTCTAACATGCCCTCTAACTTCAACTTCTCATTTTACATTTCACGGTCTCGCTTTGCATCGAAATGACCCTACCAAGTTCATCACGGCTCATCGATGCCCGTTCTTCACCTTTTTCCTCTCCATTGTCTTCCATTGCGGTATCAGTATTCAGAAACATATGATGATAGTTGTTATCATCATCTTCTTCTTCACCATCTTCCATCATAACCCCTCTTTCCCGTGCTTGGTCCAGCAATTATAGTTGGGCATGAAACCTTTCATAATCGGTGGCGAATGATTTTCGAGGAAGAGTACTCCTTGTTGTTCGACATTGAACACATGGACAACGATAAATCCATTCTCTTTGTTTGCCGTAGCCACATCGATAAATTTATCCACGCCTTTGATATACCCGGCTACCGCCGGTCACATGACATCCATTCCCGACCGTTCATCGCATCATATAAGTAAGTTTATCAAAAACAGGACATCATAAATAGTGAAATAACCAATTCACACCGACACATGAATTGTATCAATGACCTAGAAAAGATAAGATTGCTAACCTCGATCGAGGGAAATAAGCTCAGCGCGTCTCGGACACCTTCTATATTTTTGTTCTATGAGAAATTCAGCAGGATTTTTCACTCAAACATTTCAACAAACACCTTCCATGCATGCATGAGAAAAACTAGCACACACCCTCACAGCTTACACCATTGAAAAAACAGAGTGGAGGCAGGAGGGGCGTTGCATTTATAGGCGGGGTCTTTAGTCGGTTGGAGCCAAGAACGGGACTAAAGGTCGTGCAGCCACGTGTTGTGGCCAAACCTTTAGTCCCGGTTGGTGGCTCCAACCGACGCATGCCCCTACCAACCGGGACCCATGCCCTGGCCCGTGCCCGCTCCAACCGGGCGTGCGGCATTAGTCCTTCTTTGGCAAGCGGGACTAATGCTCCCAGGGGTGGCGAACGGATGGCCCTTTTTCCTCTAGTGATACATGATAACTTCATGTTGGTTCAGCAGACATCACGTCTACTCCATAGGTTGAAGGAACCGAGGGTCATGCTAAAGCTAGACATATCAAAATCATTTGACTCTGTTTTCTGGGCGTTGTTATTTGAGGTGCTGCGGAAGGCAGGGTTTGGCCCTAGATTTCGCGAGCTGGTGGCCATCCTGCTTTCGACGGCCAGCACGAGGATCATGCTCAATGGAGAGCCAGGACCCCCGATTTGGCACCGGAGGGGTCTGAGATAGGGTGACCCCCTATCGCCTATGTTGTTTGTGTTATTCGTAAACACGCTCAACCGGGTGATATCCAAGGCCTTGGAGTCTGGGATACTGAAGCGCATCACATCCCGGGAGGTGGTGACGGCAGTCTCCCTTTATGCGGACGACGTGGTGATTTTCTACCACCCAAATGGTACGGAGTTGCGCACGGTGCGCGCACTCCTTGCGCTCTTTGGGGAAGCATCAGGGTTGCACACCAACTTCGCCAAGTGCTCGGTATCCCTGATCGCCTGCTCCGAGGAGGAGGCCTTGCAGGCAGCAGCGGTTATGGGGTGCCAGTTAGCACACTTCCCTGCCAAATACCTAGGAATCCCCTTATCGCTGCGCTGGCTGGCAGCTTCGTCTCTCTAGCCCCTAGTTGACGGGATTGCTAACAGGCTTCCATCCTGGAAGGTATCCATGATGACGAAGGATGGGCGCCTAGCTTTGGTCAAATCGGTTCTCTTGGCGATACCACTCCACCAGATTCATTGTGTTAGGGCTCAACAAGCGGATGCTACACCAGATACAAAATATAGAGAGGGGCTTCTTGTGGACTGGGAGAGCGCGAGCGAATGGAGGGTGAAAGAACATGTTGGGCCCCCATGTGTGGTTTTGGTAATTAATGACAATCTTTATGGACTAATGTGTGTATTAAGTTATACTTGTAGGATTTGTCCATTGGCATCGCTTGGAGCATGTGTTGACTTCAAGGTCGATGAAATGCAAAGAAGATATGTTGAGCAAGCTCAATATGCGAGGTCGATGATGAGGAATTAAGTAAGGCGTTCCATCTGGAGAAGGGCAAGATCGTATACATCGAGCTCAAGTGGAATGCTCAAGGCAAAGGTATAATCTTGATAGGTTTTCTCTCTTGCCGGTCTCACGTTGTGTGTATGAGACTGGGTTTAGGATAGATAACCGTACTATCAAGAGGGGCTCTCGTATGAGTAATTTGGTCACATCGTTCAGAGAGATCTCAAACCTTTGCATACTTGCATCATAGTATTTGGTTGTTATTTGGTCTTATCAATGTGAGGATATAGAGCTTGTGGTCATCTCCATAACAAGCTCTTGTTCATCAAAATCGGATCTTCCATTTGTATCTTGTTGCGATTTTGATTTATGCGGCTTTTCGGTTTCTCACCAAGTGAGTTATATCACATTATTCTACTTGATACTTTCTCACTTTGTGATAATCAATATTTCCACTTTTTATTGGGAAGCCTTGTCGTCCTCTATCCAACGCAATTGGAATCGGGTCAATCGGAGCTTCCAGTCAAAAGTTATTGCCGTTTGAATATTTGCCTGGTGCGGTACCAAAAAGCGGTAACTAACTGTCAAAAAGCCTCTGCCAGGATAGGTACTAAAAAGCGGTAGTACCGCATTTTAGTACCTAGCGCGACAGTAGCTTCTTGACAACTTGTCAAAAGCTTCTGCCTGCTCCGGTACTAAAATGCGGTAGTACCGCATTTTAGTACCGCACAGGGCAGAGACTGTTGAACGTTGGCAAAAACCTTCTGTCTGCCTAGGTAGTGAAATGCGGTAGTACCACATTTTACTACCTGGCATGACAGAGAGTTTTTCGTCTAAACTGTTGATTCCATTTCACGTCTGGTAGTACCGGTTGCCATTTGCGGTACTACCGCTTTACGGTAGCACCTATGGTAGTACCGCTGTGGCCTGGGACTATGAAGTTTGAATGTTGGTCTTCCTGTACCAAGTCCGGTACCTGGTCCGGTAGTACCGGAGTTCTCCGGTAGTACCGCTTGAACTTCCGGTACTACCGCTTCATTCAGGCTCCAACGGCCATATTTTGCCCAGCCCTATAAATAGCTTTGCCCCTTTGCCTTTTAGGGTTACTTCTTCCTCCTCTTTGGATCTAAAGCTTTGCCCCTATTTCCTTACTCCTTAAGCTTGATTTCTACTCACCCCTCCATTGATTCTTGCATATATTTGAGGGGTAGTTGGAGGAGATCTAGATCTACGTTTTGACCAAACCAAAACATCTCTTTGTGAGTGTATCTTTGGGGATCTAGATTTTGGGGGATTTTGTGTCTCTCTTTGATTCCTCCTCTCTTGTTCCCCCAATAGCTTTAGTAGCTTTGTTGGAACTTGAGAGTGAGAGATTTGAGCATCTTTGTGGTGTTCTTGCCATTTGCATTTGGTGCATCGGTTTGAGTTCTCTTTGGAGGATTTGGTTTGAATTGCTCATTGGAGCTTGTCCCTCTTGGGTTCTTGGAACCCTAGACGGTTTTGTGGCCTTGGTGGCATTGTGGCCTTTTGTGGCATTTGTTGGGAGCCTCCAATTAAGTTGTGGAGTTGTGCCCCAATCTTGTGAGAGGTTCCAGTTGCCACCGACAAGTGCACCGATAGTGGAAGCGTGGATCGATCCCATTGGGGTGAGATTCACCGGAGAATAAGGGAGGCCTTTTGTGGCGTTGGTGGTTTGATACCACCCCCTCTCCAAACGAGACGTACTCCATGTTGGGAGGAACTCGGTAAAATATCGGTGTCCCTGCGTTCGGTTATCTCTATACCCGAGCTCTTTACTTATGCACTTTACATTGTGATAGCCTTCGTGCTTGAAGTAATATATATCTTTCTATCACTTTGTTGCTTGTATTGCTTAGCATAAGTTGTTGGTGCACATAGGTAAACCTTAGTTGTTTCTGGGTTGTGCTTTACAAAGTAAACACTAGTTTTATTCCGCCTTTGTTGAGCCACTCTAGGAAAAGTTTTAATCGCCTATTCACCCCCCCTCTAGGCGACATCTGTATCCTTTCAATTGGTATCAGAGCCCGGTCTCTCATTTTAGGCTTCACCGCCTTGAGAGTAAAGATGTCGGATAGAGGATTTGTGCACAATGACTTATTCACATTCGATGGCACAAATTTTTATGTTTGGAAAATTCGCATGCTCATTCATTTTCGGGACATGGACCCAAATTTGGAGCGTATTGTAGATATAGGTTTTTCTCCTCCAATGGATTTAAATAATCTATCTAGTGAGGATGAGAAAAACTTATATCTCGGTGCTCAAGCTTCTAATATTCTTGTTAATGCTTTGAGCTATGTAGTTACATCTTCAATCATTCCTTTTTGGAGCGCTCATGATTTATAGACAAAACTTCAAGATAAATATGTTGTGTCCAACATTATTGAGGATGATTGTGTTGCTTCCACTTCCGGTCGAGATGAGTTCCCATCCTTTACCACTTCACCAACATGTGACTTTTCACAAGGTAATGATATGGTGAGTGGTGATAGAAATTGCAATTTGGATAGTGTGCTTACTATTTTTAATCCCTCATCTCTATCTAGTTGCAATGATCTATCTTTGGACCTTAACACTTCTAGCACTCAAAATTCCTCACATGCTTGTGTTAATAGTCCTTGCATATCATGTAGAAATGACTTGAACAAATCTCATGATGATATGCTCATGTTGTCTTGTTGCCATGATAAAAATGCTTCTATTTCCTCTAGTGCTTGTGTTGCTAACCATGTAGAGGAAAATGAAGATTCTATGGGCCAAGACAAGGTCTTGAAGAGAGCTACAAGTGCAATCTCATCATCACCTTCCTCCGGTTCTCACATGTGCCTTATGGCTAAGGGAACAAAGGTAACCTCTTTGAATCCCATTGTATCTCATGATGATGATGATGAGGTTGAGAATGATAATGATGATTATAGAGGTAAGTATGATATTACCTCTATCAAGAAAATGGGAGAGGTTGTCTATAGTGCTCTCTACAAAAATAAACTTGCTTCCTCCAACCTTCTTGAAATCTTGAATTATGCTATAGAAGGCAATGATCTTATTGAGGAGCAAGAAAACATAATTGATGAAAAGTTTGCACTTGAGCGTGAATATGCTAATGAACTTGCTCAAGTAAAGGACTCCCTTGAAGAAGAACAAACCACCAAAGAATCTCTTGAGGAGACTTTTACTCTAGAATTATCTAGATTAAAGGAATACCATGATAGAGAATTTGCGGTGGCTAACTCCTTCAAGATTAAAAATGATGAACTTGAAGTTGCTTATGCTAAACTTGTTGAGGATTTTGAGCACCTCAAAAATGGCTCTAGGGTCATAAAGGGTGAGCTCATCAAACTCACTGAGTCACATGAGCAACTTAAAGCCTCATATTCTAAAGAGCTTGACAAGTTGCCCTCACCTCTTGCTAATAGTAATGATGCTTGTGCTACTGACTCTATTTCTTGCGAAGCATCTATTTTGAAGGAGAATGTTGAGCTAAAGGCTCAACTTGCTTTGCTAACTAGCAACTATGGGAAATTAGAAGAAAGCCATGTTAAGATCTCAAGCTCGCATGAGGATCTCCTAGTCTCCCATGGTAGGATAAAGTTGGCTCATGAGGCCATCATGTCAAAGGTAACATCTAGTGGGCCTCATGTGGACATTAGCACTATATCTACTCCAAATGTTATATTGCCATGTGCTAGTCCTTGTAGTTCATCCTCTCACAACCATGATATATCTTGTGATGAATTACATTCCGTGCCTTGTTGCTCTAACAATGTAGCATCTACTTCCTCTAGTGTTTTTGTTGAAACTAACCATGTAGAGGAAATCAAAAGGCTCAAGGCTCAATTCACTTCTTTGAAGAATGATTTGAAAAAGGGTCATCAAGAGAAGGCCGCACTCAACAAAATCTTGAGTGTGCAAAAATCCCCCAATGACGAGAGTGGGCTTGGATTCAACTCCAATGTAAAGAACAAGTCCACAATCAAGTTGAAGCACAAGGACAACAAGAAGAATGGCCAAGATCAAGTCAAGAATCCGGCTAACATTGTTTGCTTCAAGTGCAAGGAAGAAGGGCACCATGTTAGATCTTGCCCATTGAAGAAAAAGCCTCTTAGTGTGAATCATCAAGGGAAGCGGCCTCAAGTTCCTCCTCAAGTCATTAATGGGACACTTCCCAAGAGGACTACTCGAGATCTTCCTCGAGTTGTGGTTTCACCTAAGAAGAAAGATGGCAAGAGTAGAACTTGCTACATATGCCGTGAGAAGGGGCACATTTCTTCCTCATGCACTATCGGTATCTCCTCATCCCATCCTATCTTGATTGATGATGCTTATTCACTTCGTAAGGATGAGGTTGGCAATGTGTTTGCCAAATTTGTTGGTGCTCAATGTGGGTTCAAGAAAAGAACCATTTGGGTTGCCAAGCCTATCGTGACTAACCTCTTAGGACCCAACTTGGTTGGGGACCAACAAGCCAAAACTTGATCAATAGGTATTTTTGGAGGGCATTGGAGACTTGGCTACATCATGAATATTTAAGGGATCTTCATTATTATTTTTGTCAAGCCAAGTCATGTGGATTATATTGCTCCTATTATATTTACAATGTTCCTCCTTGCGGTAACATATGTTAAACTCTTTACATTGAAAGTTACTCGCCCCCTTGTGCATGTTTTGGTTTTGTATCTTCCATGCTTTTGTACATGTTGTGCTATCCACTTAATTATCTTGAGGTATCAAGCATATTTGTGTATGATTAGGTGCCACACCATGTATGTGTGTTTCTTATGTTTGAGCCTTAATTGATTATATTTGATATCTTGTTTGGCTCGTTTGAGAGATTAATGGATTATCCCATTTTGGGGGAGTGGTATGCTTAGGCATTCCACAATCCTAAAATTGTGTGTACATGAGAATACCACCTAGTATTTATATTGGATTATTGTCAAGTCTCTATGTGGTACAAGTCTCATGAGAAATTTAAGTTTATAATGTCCATTAATTATCTCTGTTTGTATCCTTTTGCCTCGCGTTGGTTTTATGGTAGTATCACATTATGGGGGAGTCATATGCTTAGTGCATATTACAATCCTAGAAAATTTGAATATTCGAGGTTGTGTCACTTAGAATTGATATTGATAATTATCTAGCGCCTATGTGACACATTTGCTCATACAAGTTCCAATTTGTTTGAATGTTTTTGTTGATCATATTTTGGATCTTGTATATGAGAGTGTTTCTTGGTATGTGTTTCCTCATATTTAGATCTCTATATCATCATGGAAACCATTTTCTTCAAGTTACTCTAATCACTAGTGATTGTGTGACTAGTGGAAGCTACCAAGAATCTTGTTCGAAGTATCATGCTCAATTCTTACATTTAGTTATATGCTTCTTGTTGTGACTATGATCTTGGATATCTATGCAAGCTACCTTGGGAAAATTATTCCCAATATTTCGTGTCCTTGGACAATGAGAAATTTATGGTAGAATTTGTTGATCATATTCACTTTGGCCTTTGCTTAATATTGTCCTATCTTTGGCCAAGTAAATGTTTTGTGTGCTCCCATGTATTCCTTGCTACTTTTTGGATCTTCTTATTTTATTGGTATCCTCTTGTGTTTTATTTAATGTAGGTAGTAGTGATGATCCCATTTGTGTGCATTTTGCATTCAAAAGGAAAATCCTACATAATGCACGATCCATGGGGGAGCTATCCTATATTATTTAGAACACTCATATTTATGCTTCTTTGTTTTGATCCATATAGGTT
Source organism: Avena longiglumis (assembly GCA_030063025.1). Lineage (NCBI taxonomy): Eukaryota > Viridiplantae > Streptophyta > Magnoliopsida > Poales > Poaceae > Avena > Avena longiglumis. The sequence goes on from CP125977.1 coordinate 505,125,913, forward strand.
TTTTATGTGCTTGGAACCTCAATCTTTTCGTTTTTGTATTTTGTGCCATCATGAGAAGTCTGGGGAGTTTGGTTTCTTGTTGGAGCCTTGCTCCTTTTGGGAGTTGGTTTTGTCTCATTCCTTGCTTCTTGATTTGACCATTTTGGAATGAGATAAATCCTTGAGCATTTTTATTTCTATCTATTTTTGCTCTTTTGGCCTTAGCCTAGTTCATTTGTTGAACTTGTGATCATTCATGTGTTGAATTGGTTCTTTGATACAATTTGGACACCGCATGTCTTGTCACACTCTTGTGTGTGCCATCTCGGTTTACTTGGTGTTTTTGTTCAAATTGTATCTCCTTTTTGGTTTTTGAAAGCTTTATGCATGCATATTTACTATATGATTATATTAAGGCATGTTTGTTTTCTTTGATCCAATATATAGGGGAAACTCCACCAATTCCCATCGGCTAAGTTGTGCATAAAATTCAATTTCATATCAATGTGCACATAATTATGTGGAGTCTCTCCTATGTATTGTAGTTTCTCTAACTACTTTGGACCCAAGAAGTTTTGGGACCATTTTGTACTTAAATGTGTTTTAGGTACATTGGAGATATATTGGACGCTTGTCTCTCAATTTTGAAGAAGTGGTGCTTAGAAGAAAATTTGAGGCAAGCTATAGGATGATCAACGAATTCATATACTCTACATCCTACCAATTATATCTCGGTAACAAGTATCTCTTTCTCATGCTCATATATCTTGATTCCAACCGTTAGTCGGTTGCCTTCTAGCATGAATTCATGTATTTGTAATTGTTGTAATTCTAGCCATGGTTTTAATAGAACTCTCTATTGTAAATGTGTATAAGTTGAGATGAGTACATATAGTTGGGACTATACAAAATCATGCATTTGATCCTCCAATCCCAAATATGTCAATCTAGCAATTTTATTGCCTATCATTTTATCAACTTCTCTCATGTGCAATAGTGAGATTTTTGCTAGTCTATTCTATCTTATGATACTTGTTGCCTTTCTCCATATTTTACAACTTTCTCCTTTTTTCCCTTGGTGATAGTTGTAATATATGTAGTGTGTTGGTGTTTGAAGTTCATTAATGTACAATAAGATAGATTTGAGCCTTTGGCCATGCTTTGAAGCAAAAAATTTATTGGTATATATTATGACTTCATTTTTGCTTTTCATATGTCTTCTTGTATATCTTCTTTATGTGTGCATATTTATTTGTTGGCATATGTCTCTGTGATGTTTTCCACTTATAGACATATACACATATGAGAAGATAATTTTAATTGATTTTTAATCCTTGGATGCCACCTTTTATTTCTTTTTATTCTTTGGTGGCTTCCAAATTTATTTGCCTATGAGTGTTTGTTCCTATTGTCTACATCTTAGGACACTCATATTTGTTCTCTCATGCCGTGTATTGTTAAATGAATTTGGATGAGTGAGGATTCCATGACTATGCACTTTGTTCCCAAATGCAATTATCATAATTGGTGCAAGCTCTTTGGGGAGCTCATCTAATTCATTTAATAATACTCATTTGCATTTTTTCACATTTGTTGTGTTTTAAATGCTTATGGGGGAGCAAGGATTCCATATTTGTGCATTATGTATTCCAATACATTTATTTTGAATTGTGCACAAATCTTGGGAAGCTTCTCTATTTGTTATTTAAAACACTCTTTTGCTCATATCATAATATCTTGTTGTTTCCATTTGGACTCATTTGTTGTTTTCAAATTGGTTTGTCGGACCTTGTAGTTGCTTGCATCATTTGACTTTATTTTTGCAATCTTAGGGTCCTCAATATAGTTCTACTCCCTCCCAAGTATTCATCATTGGATATGTGCGAAGGCACACCTTTGGAGGAATTATTACTATATTTGCCTTCTAGAACTTGTCACCCATTTCGGCAATCGATGCCAATGGGGGAGAAGTTTTAGAGGGTTTAAGGGAAGTTGGTTTATGCATTGAGTTTGTTCTTGTGCATTTGCTTCTCATGCTCTTGCATCATTGTTGTTGCTTAGCATGTGGTATATATAGAGGAAACTCCACCAATGATAATGAGTGCCAATATATGCAATGAAATTCAAGTTCATCAGACATGCATAGATTGTGGGGGAGTTTGCTCTATATATGATGGTGGTACCAATATCACATACTTTTGTAGTATTTGATATTGGTATTACCATTTTATTCATTAAAATTCCTTATATAAACCCTCTTAAAGGGATTGTCATCAATTACCAAAATGGGGGAGATTGAAAGAACATGTTGGGCCCCCATGTGTGGTTTTGGTAATTAATGACAATCTTTATGGATTAATGTGTGTATTAAGTTATACTTGTAGGATTTGTCCATTGGCATCGCTTGGAGCATGTGTTGGCTTCAAGGACGATGAAATGCAAAGAAGATATGTTGAGCAAGCTCAATATGCGAGGTCGATGATGAGGAATTAAGGAAGGCGTTCCATCTTGAGAAGGGCAAGATCGTCTACATCGAGCTCAAGTGGAATGCTCAAGGCAAAGGTATAATCTTGATAGGTTTTCTCTCTTGCCGGTCTCACGTTGTGTGTATGAGACTGGGTTTAGGATAGATAACCGTACTATCAAGAGGGGCTCTCGTATGAGTAATTTGGTCACATCGTTCAGAGAGAGCTCAAACCTTTGCATACTTGCATCATCGTATTTGGTTGTTATTTGGTCTTATCAATGTGAGGATATAGAGATTGTGGTCATCTCCATAACAAGCTCTTGTTCATCAAAATTGGATCTTCCATTTGTATCTTGTTGCGATTTTGATTTATGCGGCTTTTCGGTTTCTCACCAAGTGAGGTATATCACATTATTCTACTTGATACTTTCTCACTTTGTGATAATCAATATTTCCACTTTTTATTGGGAAGCCTTGTCGTCCTCTATCCAACGCAATTGGAATCGGGTCAATCGGAGCTTCCAGTCAAAAGTTATTGCCGTTTGAATATTTGCCTGGTGCGGTACCAAAAAGCGGTAACTAACTGTCAAAAAGCCTCTGCCGGGCTAGGTACTAAAAAGCGGTAGTACTGTATTTTAGTACCTAGCGCGACAGTAGCTTCTTGACAACTTGTCAAAGCACGTTTCCGGTACTAAAATGCGGTAGTACCGCATTTTAGTACCGCACAGGGCAGAGACTGTTGAACGTTGGCAAAAACCTTCTGTCTGCCTAGGTAGTGAAATGCGGTAGTACCACATTTTACTACCTGGCGTGACAGAGAGTTTTTCGTCTAAACTGCTGATTCCATTTCACGTCCGGTAGTACCGGTTGCCATTTGCGGTACTACCGCTTTACGGTAGCACCTATGGTAGTACCGTTGTGGCCTGGGACTATGAAGTTTGAATGTTGGTCTTCCTGTACCAAGTCCGGTACCTGGTCCGGTAGTACCGGAGTTCTCCGGTAGTACCGCTTGAACTTCCGGTACTACCGCTTCATTCAGGCTCCAACGGCCATATTTTGCCCAGCTCTATAAATAGCTTTGCCCCTTTGCCTTTTAGGGTTACTTCTTCCTCCTCTTTGGATCTAAAGCTTTGCCCCTATTTGCCTTACTCCTTAAGCTTGATTTCTACTCACCCCTCCATTGATTCTTGCATATATTTGAGGGGTAGTTGGAGGAGATCTAGATCTACGTTTTGACCAAACCAAAATATCTCTTTGTGAGTGTATCTTTGTGAGTGTATCTTTGAGGGGTAGTTGGAGGGGATCTAGATTTTGGGGGATTTTGTGTCTCTCTTTGATTCCTCCTCTCTTGTTCCCCCAATAGCTTTAGTAGCTTTGTTGGAACTTGAGAGTGAGAGATTTGAGCATCTTTGTGGTGTTCTTGCCATTTGCATTTGGTGCATCGGTTTGAGTTCTCTTTGGAGGATTTGGTTTGAATTGCTCATTGGAGCTTGTCCCTCTTGGGTTCTTGGAACCCTAGACGGTTTGTGGCCTTGGTGGCATTGTGGCCTTTTGTGGCATTTGTTGGGAGCCTCCAATTAAGTTGTGGAGTTGTGCCCCAATCTTGTGAGAGGTTCCGGTTGCCACCGACAAGTGCACCGATAGTGGAAGCGTGGATCGATCCCATTGGGGTGAGATTCACCGGAGAATAAGGGAGGCCTTTTGTGGCGTTGGTGGTTTGATACCACCCCCTCTCCAAACGAGACGTACTCCATGTTGGGAGGAACTCGGTAAAATATCGGTGTCCCCGCGTGCCTCGGTTATCTCTATACCCGAGCTCTTTACTTATGCACTTTACATTGTGATAGCCTTCGTGCTTGAAGTAATATATATCTTTCTATCACTTTGTTGCTTGTATTGCTTAGCATAAGTTGTTGGTGCACATAGGTAAACCTTAGTTGTTTCTAGGTTGTGCTTTACAAAGTAAACACTAGTTTTATTCCTCCTTTGTTGAGTCACTCTAGGAAAAGTTTTAATCGCCTATTCACCCCCCCCTCTAGGCGACATCCGTATCCTTTCAGAGGGCACTGCCATGTGAACTGGGAGAAGGTGAGTAGGCCCAAGTGCTATGGGGGCTTGGGAGTCCCTGACCTAGGCCATATGGCGACCAGCTTTCAGATTTGTTAGATTTGGAGGATGTGGACGGACCCACTGCGACCTTGGCGTGGTTTGTACATGAGATTCTCTGACACAGAGCTCCAGGTCTTCGGCGCGTCCTCTAGGATGACGGACGGTGATGGGGACACTGCTCTATTCTGGATGGATAGATGGCTGGACGAGAAGGCCATTGGCGAGATAGCGCCGGAGCTCTTCGCGCTGATCCCGAAACGCGCTAGGAAGCACCGTACTAGAGGGAGGCGCTGGTAGAGCGCCGTTGGATTGCTGATATCCAGGGCGTGCTAAGTCTTCTTGCCCTATGATAGTATGTCCAACTATGGGTGAGGATACGCTATGTCGCGCTCTCGGTAGTACCGGACACTCTTGTCTGGAGCTGGACCACGGATGGGCACTACTCTACCAAGTCCTCTTCCAAGGATCAATCGCATCCAGATTCTGGAAGCTGAACTAGCGTACATGGGCCCCACCTAGGGTTAAGTTCTTCATTTGGCTTGCCTGCCAAGACCGATGTTGGACCGCCGAGCGGCTCGCGAGACGCGGCCTGGCCCACCCCCACGCTGCCCCCTTTGCGACCAATCGGCTGAGACCATGACACACCTTCAGGTAGGTTGCCCCTTCTCCAGGACAATCTGGCATGAAGTGCTCTCGTGGATCCGAGCCACGGCCACGCCTCCGGATGGAGAGGACGATTTCGTGGATTGGTGGCTGCAGGTCTCGCTTTCTACACCCCCCTACCCCCCCTCCCCGTGCCACCCGCAAGGGGACATCCTAGCTGATCATGCTTACAGCGTGGTGGATTTGGAAGCAGCGGAATGCAGTGGCTTTCGACAACGCGTCACCAAACATGAGTAGTCTTCTCGATACAATACGCTCCGAAGCTCGATCTTGGGTTGTTGCCGGTGCGAATGGCCTCCGGGCCTTGATTCCCGCAGCCCCGTAGGTCTAGTGGGTTGAGTTGTACGGGGTGTTGGCTCTTCTAAGCCGTTTGTATATACTTTATACAAAACTCTCTTTTTATACTACCTCCGTTTCAGGGCTTAAGGCGTCCTCGTTTTGCGTGTTTTTTCTTTGACCAAGAATTACTCTAAATACGTAAAAAAAATTAGTATAAAACTAGTATCACTGGAAAGTATTTTTCAATACGAATCCAACGGTACTAATTATGTACAATATAATCAAGATTTTGTTGCTTAATTCTTTTAGTCAAACTATGCTTTGGAAAACGTGTGCGTCTTAAGTCCTGAAACGGAGGTAGTATTAAGCGTTTTCGCGAAAAATCAAGGAATTTGTTTGTTAGTTTCAACTATTAGGCCTATTTGTGAGTTTTTTAATACAGAGCGATAGCACTATGGATGGAGCATTTTGCATACCCCAATTCAGAAGCGTTTCACATATTAAAAAAAATTGTAAACCGAAAGGCAAAGTGAGCAGTGATGTATTGCTAGAGCAAACTAATAACCGAGAAATTTTCCATTCAAGTTCCCTAGAATGAGCTACAACGACATTTGAAACTGTACAAGAAACCCCTAACCAACGCTAGCTAGGCAATTATCAAAATCCTACTGTCTTTTTTTTTCCTTTTTCACCTCCAGTCCAGTATCATCTCCTCCTAGTCTCCACCGCAACAACGCTCTTGTCAGCCTTCCTGGCTGCCAGGCTTGATGAGCGGCTGCTGCGACGTCTTCGCCCACTCCTCCGGCGGGCTCTTCACCTCCTTGAGGAAGGCCACCACCTCCTTCATGGTCGGCCGCTCCCCCGGTGAGGGGTTCACGCAGAAGATGGCAATGCCCAGCGTCTGCAGCATCTCCTGGACTAGCTGGTCCGGCATGCCGCGCAGCTTCGGGTCCAGGATGTTCACCGCCGGCTCGTAGCTCCCCATCTTCTTCTTCGCCCACTCCACGATGTGGAGGCTATCGCTTTCCAGAGACTCGATGGCACTCCGCCCGCTCAGGATCTCCAGGAGCACCACCCCATAGCTGTAAACGTCGCTCTTCTCCGTGATATTCGAAGTGTATGCGTACTCTGAAATGGAAAAAAAACAATGTCAAAAATTGTGCCCTGGAATCATCCACCAGCTATAAAACAATATTTGTAGTGCTTATTGATTTACTACATCAGTATAATTACAAAATCAACACGGTGATGTGCTAAGCTTTGGAATCAATGGCACGAAGTGAACATGTTTCTGTAGACAAGGATTGCTTGTGATATGAGAAACTAGCAGATATATTACAGTGAAAGGACAGTGGCAATTGATATCTAGTCAGAGTAATCAGTCTCACTCACACCTCACACACTTAAACCACAAGCAATCAATATGGTAAATGTTAAGGTTCCTAGAAGAACCCACAGCTCAAAGATTCTTGCATAGGTAACAGCATTACCCAAATAAGATTACCTAGTGTTGACCACTCGAAAAAAAAAGATTAACTCAAGTTGCTGGTCTTGTACACTACTTGGAATGCTGAAGAACCCTGTAAAGATGCTGAAAGAAAGTACAGAAGAGTAATGCAGTTTAGCAGGAATAACTTGCCTGGAGCGATGTATCCATAAGAACCGGCGATCCGTGACATGGCGTGGTGATAATTGGGGGAGTTCATCAGCTTGGCCAGCCCAAAGTCGGCCAAGTAGGACTCGTACTTTGAGTCGAGCAGTATGTTGTTGCACTTCACGTCCCGGTGGAGTATCGCAGGCACGCAGTCATGGTGCAGATAGGACAGCCCCTGTGCCGCCCCGACGGCGATCTTGTACCGTGTATCCCAGTCCAAGCTCCTGTTCTGCATCAGGAGCTCCTGCAGGTTGCCATTGGGGACGTAGTTGTAGAGCAAGAGCTTGACAGTCTTGTTTGAGCAGTAACCGAGCAGCTTGACAATGTTCCGGTGCCTGATATGGCCCAATATCTGAATCTCTGCAGCGAACGCGTCGATCGGCTCCTCCTTCGTCGTCTTCCAGAGCTTCTTCACGGCGATGACATCCCCATTTGGCATTTCAGCTCTGTACACAACTCCTGAGCAACCCTTGCCGATCACATTCTCATCTTTCAGGCACTCCAAGATGTTGTCCACGCAGAAGTTGAGCTTCTGGAACGGCGTAAACGTCCAAGGGTACGAGAAGTCGTTGCCGCCTGCAGCCGACAGGCTCATCGCCTTCTCACCCCCGAGCCTCCTGCTTCTGTTGATCAGGATCCAGACCACCACAAGCAACAGCGTGATCGAGCCTAAAACGGCGCAGACGAGGATCACGGTCCTGACAGTCTTCATCGTGGTTCTGCGAACCGTGTCTGATGCACAAATGTGCCCATCAAAGGACTCACATAGGCTGGGGTTGTTGATGTAAGAACTTGACGACAATGTCTTGAAGAACGGCGTCACTGGAATCGCACCGGAGAAGTTGTTGTACGAAATGTTGAGGGAAGTCAGGCTGGTGAGCGCGCCGAGCACTGAGATGCTACCATACAGGCTATTGCTCGAGAGGTCGAGCGACTGCAACTGCGTCAAGCCTGACATCTCCTCCGGCAGCTCGCCGACGAACCTGTTCCCACTCAGGTCCAGGCTAATGCTCAGGCTTGACAATGCGCCGATCTCCGGCGGTATCGGGCCAGAGAAACCATTACTGCTCAAGTCAAGCATGGTCAGCTTCTGCAGGTTCTGAATCGACTTGGGCAATGGCCCAGAGAGCATGTTCTTGCTAAGAATGAGCTTGTTCAGATAGCTGAAGTTTCCGAAGCTTGCCGGTATCTCGCCGGTGAGGTTGTTCATGCTGAGATCAAGCTGCTCCAGGTTCACGAGCGCCCCAAACTTGGGAGGTACTGGCCCAGTGAAGCTATTGTTGTGCACGTCGAGCAGCTCCAGCACCGTGATGTTGGCGAGCTGGGCGGGCAGCGGCCCTGTGAACCTGTTGGAGTACAGGTCCAGGAACACCAGGTTCTGCAGCTTGCCAATCTCCCTGGGTATCTCGCCGACGAGCTGGTTCTCGCCGAGCCTGAGCCGGACCAATGACACGCAGTCCGCGACGCTCGGGGGAAGCGGCCCCGAGAGCGCGTTGCCGAGCAGGAGCAGCTTGCTGAGCTTCTGGAGGCCGAAGACCTCGTCGGGGATCCCGCCCGTGAGCCGGTTCCTGGACAGGTCGAGCGCGTACAGGTCGGCGCAGTCGCCGAGCTCCGGCGGAATCGAGCCGGACAGCTCGTTGCCCCAGAGGAACAACACCTGCAGTGCCTTGAGCTCCCCGAGCTGCGGCGGTATCGCCCCGGAGAGGCCGTTCTTGTCGAGCTGCAGGGTGGTGAGGCTGCTGCAGTTGGAGAGCTCCGGCGGTATGCGCCCCGTGAGCTGGTTGTCCGACAGGTGCAGCTGCTCGAGCGCGGCGAGACGGCCGAGCGCCCCGGGCACCTGGCCGGACAGCCGGTTGCCGGACAGGTCGAGCACCACCAATGCCGAGCAGTCGGAGAGCTCCGGCGGGATCTTCCCGGAGAGGGCGTTGCCCCAGAGCAACAGGCTGGTGAGCTTCTGCAGCCTCCCGAGCTCGGGGGGTATCGGGCCGGAGAGCTTGTTCATGTGGAGGTAGAGGTTGCGCAGCTCGCCGCAGCCGCCGAGCGCGGCGGGCACGGGGCCGGAGACGCTGGTGTCGTAGAGCGCGAGCGTCTGGAGGCTGACGAGGTTGCCGAGCTCGTCCGGGATGGGGCCGGACAGCCCGGTGGCGGCCCCGCCGAAGACGGTGAGGTTGGAGAGCGCGCCGAGGGAGGGCGGGATGGGGCCCGTGAGGCCCGGATTGCCCCCGAGGCGGAGCTGCTGGAGCGCGGTGAGCGCGCCGAGGGACGGCGGGATGGTGCCGTTGAAGAGGTTGTCCTGGACGCAGAGCACCTCGAGCGCGGAGAGGTTGGCGAGGGAGCGCGGGATGGCGCCCGTGAAGCGGTTGGAGTTGAGGAAGAGGTACTGGAGCGCGGAGAGCGCGCCGAGGCCGGGCGGGACGTCCCCGTAGAGCGCGTTGGAGGAGAGGTCCAGCACGCGGAGCGCGGCGAGGGAGGCGTAGGAGGGCGGGACGGGGCCCGAGATGTTGCAGGTGGAGAGGTTGAGCAGCTGGAGCGAGGAGAGGGAGGCGAGTTGGGGCGGGAGGAAGGAGAGGTTGAGGAAGGTGTTGGGCAGCGAGAGGGAGACCACCCGGCTCTGCGGCGAGCAGGTCACCCCCTGCCAGGAGCAGGGCGTGGCCGCGGCGGGGTCCCAGGACGGCAGCACCGGCGACGGCGCCGTCGGGAGGAGCGACAGCAGCGCCTGGCCGTCTGGGGACAGCGCCGCCGCGGCCGGCAGGAGCGCTGCCAGCGCGGCCGCCAGGAGGAGCGCCGCCGCCGCCACGGAGAAGCTGGCGCGCCGGTGCGCCATTCTTGTCTCCCGGCGATCAAGAAAGCAGCCCAGCCGCGCGCGAGGAAACGGGTAAAGAAAGGGGTCTCCCTCGATCGCTCAGCGCGGCATGGGATCGAGGAGGTGTTTGCTTTGCTTGCTAGTGGGAGGAGGAGGAGGCTCGGTGGATCAGTGGGTGACGAGGCATGTGGGAGTGGAGTGCGAGGAGAGGAGGCAGTGAGGCTTCGCTTTGAGCTGGCGTTTGCTTGAGCCGCACCCAAGTCGCATATGGAGGCCGGAGGCGGAGACGCTGCTCTGTTCAGATTTTTTAAAACTCTCTCTTCAGTTGTGTTTCAGTACTAGCTTAAACCCTGGAATCGGGGGTTAGTGTAGTAAAACCTCGCTTGCCATGGTCTTATCTGCTGCTGTTCTTGGGAGCGGCGGAGTATTTAATGGTGGCTACGTACGTGAGGTCTTCTCAAGTAGGTCGGGGGCTAGCAATGTCACTGTTGCTGAGTGAGTTTTACTACACTTGTTTATTCATGCCAATTTTGATCCCTTGCTGCTTGCCATTTTGCGTCCGTGATAGCCAAAACATCCGTTTCTTGCATCCTTTTTCCAGTTTTTCTCGCATTGGAAGCCTTGTCATGAAAATGCGTCCCGAAAATGCACCTTAACTCCTGGTAAAATGCATGCCAGTTTCCACTGAAATAATAAACCTTCCGGCCGGGACACGGAAATTCTTCCAGGTTCATGCGAATACTTGGTTCCAAATATATGCTTCCAATGTTTTTCTTTTTATTGAGGTGATGGCTGGAAATGTTAAGGAAAATGATACTGTTCCCCCGGGGGATCGCGTCGTTGCGTCCCCCGGCTCCTCGCGCTGACGCGTGTCCCACTTATTGTATGCAGCGAGCAGCTTTTATCAGTTTCGTAAGATTCTAACCGTCTCCACCTCACGCTCCTTATCCTTTCCGTAACTCCTTCACCTCACGCCTCTGTTTTTTCACGCGCCGCCGCCTCCTCATTCTTCGCCGCCCGCCGCCAAGACCAAGACCTCCTCCTTCCACTGTCCAGGCTGAAGCCCCCGACGTCGCCTCGCTCCTCGCGCCTCCGATTCCTGGCGCCGCCGCATCCGGAAGCTCGCCGTGTCGCGTGATGTCTGTGGGCGACGAGGTGGTCGCCGTGGGCGCCCGCCTTCTTGCCACTCGCCCGTGGAGGCGGCCGCCGGCACCGCCTGCTAAATCCACACCGGCACCTCCCAACATCTCCTTTCCCCCACGCTCAATGACGCCCGCTGCTGCTCCCCGTCTCTCTCATGCGGGAATCGGCGAAGACGGCAGGGCGGCTATCCTTGCTACACGAGGCTGCTGGACTTGCTACATGGAGCTAGCGACGTTGCTATTGGAGGCGGCAAGACTTGCTACATGGAGTTGGCGGCGTTGCTACCGGAGGTGGCCGGACTTGCTACATGGAGCTAGCGGCGTTGCTACAGGAGACGACACGGCTTGCTACATGGAGCACGCGGTGTTGCTACCGGAGGCGGGTGGCGTTGCTATCGGAGGTGGCCAAACTTGCTACATGGATGGTCTTCCCCACCTTCGACATCTCCATCTCCGACCATCTACACGGCGCCGGCCGCGGCAGCTACCCATGCCAGTTTCAGTTGCTACACGCGTCGACCACTGCTGCTACATGACTGGGCCGTCGTTGCTACATGCTCTGGCCATCGCCGGTACACGCGCTGGGCTCTTTCTGCTACACGGGCAGGCCGCTACTCACCTCTGCTACACGTGATGGTCGTCGCTGCTACACGCGCTGGATTCCTCCGCTACACGCGAGCCTCCGCACGCTCTGAGCCACCGCTGCTACACATGCTGGTCTCTGTCGCTACATGCTCCTTGCCGCTGCTGCTACACGCGGCCGGCGCCTCTGCTACACGCGTCTGGCTCCTCGCTACATGCGCAAGCCGTCGTGCTCGGTGCCGTCGCTATCCTCTGCTATAGGTGATGGCCGCCGCTGCTACACGCTTTGGTTCCTCTGCTACACGCGCGAGCCTCCGTTTTCTGCTACAATGTAGCAAAAGCGGGACAAAATGTAGCAAAAGCGGTGCAATGTAGCAAAAGCGGGATTGAATCGAAAGAGACACGTGGTTGGTGAGGACCGGGGATGTAGCAAATCACGGGGACGCCTAGCACTGTCCAAATGTTAAGCCAAGTCCACGGTAGATCCGTGTACCACCTTTTTTTTTTAGATTTATCAGTGTACCGCCGTGACAAGCGAGTGAGAACCGCGCTAGTGACAAGGGCCTTGTGGGATTGCGTCGGGAAAAAAGAAACCCGATGCTTACCTAGGACCAGGAGCCGCGCCACGTGACATAAACATGGCGCCGCGCCCTCCTGTCCCGTCCCGTCCGTCTTCTCCTACTCCGGCGAAAGAATGGCTTTTCTCCTCCTGGTCCTTTCAAGGAAATCTTTATATCCTGTCATGACTCATGAGTAATATGACCAGACGTCCTCTCAGTCAAGAGGTGGCGTTGCTTGGTTCTCACGGGCTATTATTGGCAATCGAGATCGATTATTGGGCTCATTCAACACAAAACACGCGCTACTGCGACAACGCCGCGCACAAAAACATCGCCGGGAAATTGGGGTCGTATCGCCCGTACTAACAGCTAGTACTAGCGCTCCATACTCCGCATGTACTACAAAATGCATGCACAAAAGCTATTGTGTTAGTAAAGTATTCCACTCCTCCGGGCCACTTGATGGTTGGGTTCCTTCATAAGAGAGTGGAGATTTTTTTTCCTCCGGTGCTCTTGTTATTTAAAAAAAATCATATTTGTGAGTTTTAAAAAAATATGAATGTAGCACAAGATTTATCCTATAAACTTGCAAAATATCAATATCAAATACTTCATATTCTGAGGTGTACAAAAATAATAAAAATGTAGATTGTGAAAGTATGTTTTCAAACCCCAAAATTTTCTCATCTTTGTCATTTTTTAGTAGGCCAAAATAAAAAAATTGCGTCGCGATATTGCATGCTTGTGGGATATAACATTGATTATGTCCAGAATTATTTTTAGATATTTTATAAACCTGTAAAATATGGTTTTCAATTTTTTAAAAAATAAAGAGAACACCGGTGCTCGGGAGTCAAAGACACTTTCAGTTCTAAAATCATTATGTTGCATATAATATTTTTGGTAATTTTTAGAAGTTTGACTAAACATATAGATAAAAATATTAACATCTAAAATACCAAATCCATATTGGAATAATCAGGAGGTAAGTTTTCATTATATTTTTTTGATAGTATAGATGTTGATGTTTTTATATTTACTGGTCTAACTTTACTTGGTATTGGTACTAGGTGCTTGTACTTCTCTAGATTTATTCCAAACTACTCGTCGGGTTCTTTCACTAGGAGACGACGTGTCCATTGACAAGTAGACAAGTGTGGCAACTTTGAAAATATCAAGATTTGTTGGTATGTCTCTTATGGGAGATAATTTGAAAAGTGTTTCTATCGTGCTACCACAATGAAGTTTCAAAGAGTAACAAGGGACTAAAAGGCGGTTAGAGAGTACCAAGCAGTGATGCAATGGAACAATTGACGCGGTTGTGAAAGGGAGGGGGCTTGCAACATTACAAGCAAGATGAAAAATTCAAGATGTGAGGATTAACATTGGGAAGAGATACAACACGAGGGAAGAAATGTGATAGGATGATAAGGCTTTACCATCTATATAATTAATAAGATTGTTTTCTTGTGCTTAGTACAATATAAAACGGAAAATTTGGTTTGATGGAGTCACCTAAAACACGGGGCATTTTTTTCCATCAGAGTCTCATCACACATGCTTTTATCTCGGCCCTTTTAATGTGATATTGGTCTCACAAGAGAGTAAAGGTGTATTTATTCACTGTATATTTTATTATAAGTGTTGGTCCTACATGCAAGTAAAAGTTTACTTGTTTTATCTGTGTTCTCTACAATAGCGATGGTCTCACTTGTAAGCATTAGTAAAATCATATATTGGGTATTTTTGCGAGATTGTGAAAGAACATTTTATGATCCCTAGTGTTTTATGTGTTACATAACAATACCAAGGATTATTTAATGTGTGTTGAAGTGCTGCAGATCTTAACAATATGAAAATGAGCCTAAAAATGTTTTTGGGGGGCGGATTATCCGGCCCCTGCTAGGGGCCAGATAATCCCCCCCCCCCCCCCAATCCCAAAGGGCGCAAGGGCGCGGCTCTCTGTGTGAGGGGAGGAATATCTCCGGGATTGTCCAGCCAGGGCCAAAGTTTTTGCCTAGGCCGGATAATCCGCCCCTCAAGGGGACCGGATACCCCCCCCCCCCCCCGCCCCCCCCCAAGGAGTTTGCAAAGGGAGCAAAGGAGCGGCTCTCTATGTGGGGGCAGAGTTTCCCCCGGACTTCCTGGCTCTAGGGCGGATTCTTTCCCAGGGCGGATAGTCCCCCCCATGGGGGGCGGATACTCCACCCCTCGAGGATTTTATTCAATCCAAGATCGGCGTGACCCTCGGTGAGGGGGGTGGATTCCCCTCCCCCCCCTGGACTTTTCGGCTCTAGGACGGATTTCCCCCCCAGGGCGGATAGTCCGCCCCTAGTGGGGGGCGGATAATCCGCCCCCAAAATGCTCCAACGGCCAGTTCTGGGTAGGAGGTATTTAAACCCATCTTCCCCCTCCTTCCAGAACTCTTGGTTCATTCGAAAAAGATAAGATCTTCTCCTCAAGTTCCATCCAATAGATCTCCACCTTCATCCACCCAAAGGCCTCCTTCTTTGGAGAATTGAAGGAGGAGGGCTCAATCTTCATCAACACCAATCAAGCGCTCCACCTCCTCTCCATTCATTTGGAGAACCCTCGATCTAGTATTTCTTGTAAATATCTAGATCCTTGTTTTGATTATTTTGAGAATCCTTGTTCTTGTGGCAGCTTGTTGTCATTACGGGAGCCTCCAATTTGGTTGTGTATGTGTGCCCTGCTAGAGTTGTAAAGGCACCGGTTCCTTCCTTGAAGGGTACCAATAGTGGAGAGGTGGATCGGGCCTTTTGTGACGAGATCCATTGGAGAATCGGGTGAGGCCTATTGTGGCGTGGTGGTCTTAGAACCGTCCACCCCTCCAACGCAGACGTACTTCCCTTAACAAGGAAGAAATTGCGGTAAAACAAATCTCCGTGTCTCTGCGTGCTCCTCTACGATTTCCTCGCTCCTCTGTTTACGTGCTTAGTAGATAAGTTTACATATAGGGAAATTCTCATAGTTGCATATCTAGAGAATTTACTTTGTGTCAAGCCTAAAATTGAAAAATAACTAAAAAATTGAGTAGCACCTATTCACCCCCTCCCCCCTCTAGGTGCCCATACTATCCATTTCAGATTGTTCATCCTAATTGAGAGTACGAATGGAGAGAAATGCAACACAAAAACTCTTTATAAGGTGTAACACCCTCAGAATCGGCCCTACGTAAGTCTTAGCGAATCCCGCCAAACCCGCATA
The DNA here is from genome assembly GCA_030063025.1 of Avena longiglumis. Classification (NCBI taxonomy): domain Eukaryota; kingdom Viridiplantae; phylum Streptophyta; class Magnoliopsida; order Poales; family Poaceae; genus Avena; species Avena longiglumis. The sequence continues at coordinate 505,141,379 of CP125977.1, forward strand.
GAAACGATTCAAAGGTGCCCACCAGGCACTTGCGTGCGGGTGGAAAACGAAGTAATATCATTACACATTAGTCCACGATGGAACCCACAAAACAGATATATACAACAGCGACTCATCGAGTCAAGAATACAATATACAGTACAAAGATCCAAATCACCTCGAAAACGATACAACATCCGAGTACGGACAAGATGCAAATTAGGCTAAGAGCCCTGAAAAATAACCAATGGCGTCCATAACCCTGCCCAGGCCAAGCCGGAAGGGTAACCCTGCTAACGACGTCGATCTCAAAACCTGCTTAACAAAAGGGGTGCCGACAAAGGGTGAAGGAAAAAGAGAGCGGTCAGTACTGAGGCCAGTACACGGCGAGACTAGAATTCGGCGGTCCTCGCCTACATAGGTATGGTGGACTGAAGCGGCAGCACAGCATGCACTAAACAACCTATAGAGACTCAATTCAACTGGCGGCTATCAGATAGGGATAAGAAAGACCTATTCGGATCCAACCTGAAACTATCACCAAGCATACCCATCCTGATATTTCCCCCTCGAGACCAAACGAGGAAGTCAACCGAGGAACTCACACAGTTGGCAGTTTTATTCATTCAGTTATAGTTGCGGCAATTACTAGTCAGATATAGATAGCATGAGTCATCCTGATATAATAAACAGTGGGCAGTTTTAGTTAACCATTCCGTTGTAGTTGTAGTACTTACTAGTCAGATACATATAGCATGAGGCATCCCCAACCCAATAGTTGTTGGTACTTTTATTTAGCCATTCTGTTGTAGTTGCAATACTTACTAGTCAGATACAATGGTAACAGGGGACAACACAAACCAGCAGTTGTTGGCACTTTTATTTAGCCATTCCATTATAGTGAAGCTAATTACTAGTCATTATAAAGTCAAATTTATAGCACTACTTTAGTTATAGGTGTCTATGATCGAGATACTGTGCTCCAAGTCGTCCATAACCGCGGACATGGCTTTCAAAAAGTTTTACCCTACAGGGGGGCACAAATAGCAACACACGCACGATCAACCTCGGGAAAAACCAAATAAAACCCAACGAGGCATCACGACAGAGCAATTGCAAGATTCATATAAATTTCAGGGGGGCACCCCACCAAGCTACCCGCGACGAAGTTGGCCGGCTCCGAGACGGACCCAGAGGTTTGCGTCAATGGCTGTAAACGACTGGGAACCCGAAAATATGACTGGGTTGTCGATACCGCGAAAACACTCCGCTTACCTAAACAGTGCAGGCGCTCCACGCGCAATCGTAAATAACGTAGTAAGGCATGGCATAAGTACAGGATAGTAATAAAGTTCTAAACTACTTTGTGGCCCCAAGAAATAAATATGACTCAAGCTCTGGCTAGGGGGATTCATGGTCCCACATGCGGATAGTGCGAATATTCAAAGAACAGGTATCAAGTACTCGGGGTCCTATGGGACACAAGTGGACGGTTAAAAGCCAAATAACATCTATTACCCACCTGTGCCTCTGCATTATTTACCTACTTCAATTTTAGTTATTAAACGATAATTAAAACCATGATCATCTCCAACATAAAGCATATGGCAGTCTTCCAACAACTGTGGTACTTGACGAGACGCAACAGCACTTGAGCAAGCAACTACGACACGCACGTCCAACTATCTACCAAACAGCAGGTAATAGGATGTGTCCAAGGCAATATAAGGCTGCAAGGGATATCACGGGTACGAAAACTATAGCATCGCAACACAGGTAGCAATAGATCAACAGGAGGAAATAAAGACTATAAAGTAAAATAGGTAGAAGAGGGAGAATGCTCGCCTGGAAAATATTGCCGAAGATTCATCCGAAGATTGGGTCGACACTCGCATCAAATCATCGGCCTATTCCGTGAAGAAGCAAAGTACTAGAAGAAACAATGGATGCACTATTTAATACTACGGAAGAAGATCGGGCATGATGCATGTATGATGTATGGCATGGCAAAGATGCAATGCAATTAGGCCATATTAAATGAAACAGGGGTCCTGATAATTTATTAGATGGTTTATGTTGTTTAGATACCCCGCATTTTAAATGTTGTATTAACAAGACAAAATATAGCATCGGTTCGCTACACAAATTTAAATGGGGCCAATATTAGACTAAATTCGCCCGCATATGTCCTCCATATTTACTTTAGGTGAATCGACATAATACTCTCAAACCACAAACATGTATGCAACATGAACAATTTAATATGCAACAATTGATATATCATTGATAAAATAGGGCTCGGATCGGGGTCACACACATGGGGTTCGGCGATCTTGGGGGCTCGTAGGGGTTCGACGGAATCGGTCTTTGAACTCTGGGAATGGGGCCTTGACGTTCCATGAAGGAGGTCTTGATGTACCGGTCTGATGTTGATCTTCGGGTACCATAGGTCCTCGGCGTGGTTCTCTCAGGTTCAAGCGCCGGTGGTTCATCAGGTTTGTCTCGGTCACACATTGATCTTGGCTTGCATGGGGAAACACTTGAGCGACGCTAGCGAGGAGACAACCACATGGGTACATACGTCGAACGGGGACGGAGAGCTCCGGGCAACAAAGGCCTAGACGCACTGGTCTTGGCATGGCAGTAACAACTGGCATGAGCATAACCAAATTCGGGTCTGCTAGCGGAAATCCTTGTAGGCACCTGGACGAACACCTTGCGGACAGGGGACGGTGAAGCGCTTGCGAGACAGAGTGGCGGACTTGCTGTGGCTCGGCGTCACAGAGGCGGAGGCCGACGTGGGATGCAGGCGGGTTGGAGCAGGGCGACGATGCTTGGCAGGGGCGGTGGCCGCGAGACGCAGCGATCAACAGGGAGGTCGCCGACGAGCTCGGTTGGACATGGTGGCGGTGAAGGATGCGGAGGGAGGTCGTGCATCACGCTACAGAGGGCGCCAAAGGGGAGGAAGGCGACGGCCAGACGCGGGGCTGCTCGCGGCCAGAGGAGAGCGGGCAGGGGAACCAGGGTGCGGCGCGCGGCCGGGGTTCACGGGCGGTGGAGGCCTCGATGCCTGGCGGCGGGGAAAAAGGAAGCTGGGGTCCGAGCGAGGGTGTCTGCGTGTGTTCGTGGTGTGCATGTGGTGGGGATCCGATCGGGGGTGGTTGGGGCCTGGCGTGCGTGGCCGGTGCAGTGTTGAGTGCGTGCGTGGTGTTGCGTGTGTGAGTTTGGTGTCCGAGTCTGGGTGGGTCGGGTGTGACCGCTGGGGTGTGGGGTGGTTCCTGTACGCGTTCAGTGGCGTGCGTGGGCGGTGCTCGACGCAGGGGTGGGGATTAGGGTTAGGCAAAAAGGGATCTAGGGTTGGGGTTTCAGGGGTAGTTTAGGTGGGTTGGGCCGGGTAGTAGGTGGTTTGGCCGGTTAGGCTTTTGGCTTGACCGGTTGGACTGCCTCTTCGACAAAAAATAGTTTTTATTATTTTTCAATTGTAAAAGATCTATAAATAGTTTTTAGTCAAAACAAATATCCAGACAAACCGACTTGATACTTTGAAATAAGAAGGGCTAGTGGAAAAAAATAGGCTTTTCGGAAATAGTTTTAGACAGACATATGCATGATGATATGACGATGCTTAAATACAATGTGGCATGATGACATGAGCCTGTCGCCATGATGATGCACAAACACAAGCGATTTTCTGGTAGTGGTTTTACCCGGGGTTCTACAATTAGACACCACTAACAATGGATCTCGCCCTCGAGATCCGCCTCATGGTACGGGAGAAAAGACAATCATCGAAATCTTCGGGCTTCGTGTAGATCTCCGCGACACCACTAACAAGGATTCTTTCTCCATCTTGAAATCAGTGACACCACCAAAAAGGGTCGATGCTCCCGTTCAACGAGAGAACACTCTGGATAAACACAGATGAAGGTAGAGGTCTCAAAAGGTAAGGCCACCTCTGACTTCTATGGAAGGAGTAAAATTGCTTGATCCACCGATTCAATGCACAAGAGCGAATGATAAGAGTAGTCGGATGGTGATCAGTCCATCGCGCACCCAAAGCATTACTATGTACATGAATAGGATAATTATGCAACCAACTCTTAGAATTCAGATTGTAGATCTTGACAAAGCGAGGTTCGGAAACAAGGGGAATGCAGATACTCATCATATCTGATGTAGATGATGTCCCCGTGTCAGAGAACACCGGAATATACAAAGAAATTTTTTAGTGGATTTTAGGGTCCACTTAAAGATACAACAGATGAAAGATTCATCAGATAGCGTGAAGACCGGATGTCGAAGCACCGTTACAAAAGGAGGAAGCGAAACCCTAAAGGTACGACAGAAACCCAACCACAAGAATTCCTGGACTCAAAGAAAAGATAAGGGTGTAGATTCAAAACACGCAAAGGTAAGAGGAGAATAGCAGAGGGGTAAGAAGTAAAAGCAGAACTAATCATATCTATCCAACCGGTTTTCGAAAATAGTTTTTGACACTCTACGACGTCCGTTAGCTAGGTTATCCTACAGGCTAGACCAGTGGGGTATCGTAACTGTTGAGCTCCGATACCACTCTGTAACACCCTCAGAATCGGTCCTATGCAAGTCTTAGCGAATCCCGCCAAGCCCGCATAGTAACGATTCAAAGGTGCCCACCAGGCACTTGCGTGCGGGTGGAAAACGAAGTAATATCATTACACATTAGTCCATGATGGAACCCACAAAACAGATATATACAACAGCGACTCATCGAGTCAAGAATACAATATACAGTACAAAGATCCAAATCACCTTGAAAACGATACAACGTCCGAGTACGGACAAGATGCAAATTAGGCTAAGAGCCCTGAAGAATAACCAATGGCGTCCATAACCCTGCCCAGGCCAAGCCGGAAGGGTAACCCTGCTAACAACGTCGATCTCAAAACCTGCTTAACAAAAGGGGTGCCGACAAAGGGTGAAGGAAAATGAGAGCTGTCAGTACCGAGGCCAGTACACGGCGAGACTAGAATTCGGCGGTCCTCGCCTACATAGGTATGGTGGACTGAAGCGGCAGCACAACATGCACTGAAAAACCTATAGAGACTCAATTCAACTGGCGGCTACCAGATAGGGATAAGAAAGACCTATTCGGATCCAACCTGAAACTATCACCAAGCATACCCATCCTGGTATTTCCCCCTCGAGACCAAACGAGGAAGTCAACCGAGGAACTCACACAGTTGGCAGTTTTATTCATTCAGTTATAGTTGCGGCAATTACTAGTCAGATATAGATAGCATGAGTCATCCTGATATAATAAACAGTGGGCAGTTTTAGTTAACCATTCCGTTGTAGTTGTAGTACTTACTAGTCAGATACATATAGCATGAGGCATCCCCAACCCAATAGTTGTTGGTACTTTTATTTAGCCATTCCGTTGTAGTTGCAATACTTACTAGTCAGATACAATGGTAACAGGGGACAACACAAACCAGCAGTTGTTGGCACTTTTATTTAGCCATTCCATTATAGTGAAGCTAATTACTAGTCATTATAAAGTCAAATTTATAGCACTACTTTAGTTATAGTTGTCTATGATCGAGATACTGTGCTCCAAGTCGTCCATAACCGCGGACATGGCTTTCAGAAAGTTTTACCCTGCAGGGGGGCACAAATAGCAACACACGCACGATCAACCTCGGGAAAAACCAAATAACCTAACGAGGCATCACGACAGAGCAATTTCAAGATTCATATAAATTTCAGGGGGCCACCCCACCAAGCTACCAGCGAAGAAGTTGGCCGGCTCCGAGACGGACCCAAAGGTTTGCGTCAATGGCTGTAAACGACTGGGAACCCGAAAATGTGACTGGGCTTGTCGATACCGCGAAAACACTCCACTTACCTAAACAGTACAAGCGCTCCACGCGCAATCGTAAATAAAGAAGTAATGCATGACATAAGTACAGTATAGTAATAAATCCCCAAACTACTTTGTGGCCTCAAGAAATAAATATGACTCAAGCTCTGGCTAGGGGGATTCATGGTCCCACATGCGGATAGTGCGAATATTCAAAGAACAGGTATCAAGTACTCGGGGTCCTACGGGACACAAGTGGACGGTTAAAAGCCAAATAACATCTATTGCCCACCTGTGCCTCTGCATTATTTACCTACTTCAATTTTAGTTATTAAACGATAATTAAAACCATGATCATCTCCAACATAAAGCATATGGCAGTCTTCCAACAACTGTGGTACTTGACGAGACGCAACAACACTTGAGCAAGCAACTACGACACGCACGTCCAACTATCTACCAAACAACAGGTAATAGGATGTGTCCAAGGCAATATAAGATTGCAAGGGATATCACGGGTACGAAAACTATAGCATCGCAACACAGATAGCAATAGATCAACAGGAGGAAATAAAGACTATAAAGTAAAATAGGTAGAAAGAGGGAGAATGTTCGCCTGGAAAACATTGCCGAAGATTCATCCGAAGATCGGGTCGACACTCGCATCAAATCATCGGCCTATTCCGTGAAGAAGCAAAGTACTAGAAGAAACAAGGGTTGCACTATTTAATACTACGGCAGAAGATTGGGCATGATGCATCTATGATGTATGACATGGCAAAGATGAAATGCAATTAGGCCATATTAAACGAAACAGGGGTCCTGATAATTTATTAGATGGTTTATGTTGTTTAGATACCCCGCATTTTAAATGTTGTATTAACAAGACAAAATATAGCATCAGTTCGCTACACAAATTTAAATGGGGCCAATATTAGACTAGATTCGCCCGCATATGGCCTCCATATTTACTTTAGGTGAATCGACATAATACTCCCAAACCACAAACATGTATGCAACATGAACAATTTAATATGCAACAATTGATATATCATTTATAAAATAGGGCTCGGATTGGGGTCACACACATGGGGTTCGGCGATCTTGGCGGCTCGTAGGGGTTCGACGGGATCGGTCTTTGAACTCTGGGAACGGGGCCTTGACGTTCCATGAAGGAGGTCTTGATGTACCGGTCTGATGTCGATCTTCGAGTACCATAGGTCCTCGGCGTGGTTCTCTCAGGTTCAAGCGCCGGTGGTTCATCAGGTTTGTCTCGGTCACACATTTATCTTGGCTTGCATGGGGAAACACTTGAGCGACGCTAGCGAGGAGACAACCACATGGGTACATACGTCGAACGGGGACGGAGAGCTCCGGGCAACAAAGGCCTAGACGCACTGGTCTTGGCATGGCAGTAACAACTGGCATGAGCATAACCAAATTCGGGGCTGCCAGCGGAAGTCCTTGTAGGCACCTGGACGAACACCTTGCGGACAGGGGATGGTGAAGCGCTTGCGAGACAGAGTGACGGGCTTGCTGTGGCTCGGCGTCACAGAGGCGGAGGCCGACGCAGGATGCAGGCGGGTTGGAGCAGGGCGACGATGCTTGGCAGGGGCGGTGGCCGCGGGACGCAGCGATCAACAGGGAGGTCGCCGACGAGCTCGGTTGGACATGGTGGCGGTGAAGGATGCGGAGGGAGGCCGGGCATCACGCTACAGAGGGCGCCAAAGGGGAGGAAGGCGACGGCCAGACGCGGGGCTGCTCGCGGCCAGAGGAGAGCGGGCAGGGGAACCAGGGTGCGGCGCGCGGCCGGGGTTCACGGGCGGTGGAGGCCTCGATGCCTGGCGGCGGGGAAAAGGAAGCTGGGGTCCGAGCGAGGGTGTCTGTGTGTGTTCGTGGTGTGCTTGTGGTGGGGATCCGATCGAGGGTGGTTGGGGCCTGGCGTGCGTGGGGCGGTGCGGTGTTGAGTGCGTGCGTGGTGTTGCGTGTGTGAGTTTGGTGTCCGAGTCTGGGTGGGTCGGGTGTGACCGCTGGGGTGTGGGGTGGTTCCTGTATGCGTTCAGTGGCGTGCGTGGGCGGTGCTCGACGCAGGGGTGGGGATTAGGGTTAGGCAAAAAGGGATCTAGGGTTAGGGTTTCAGGGGTAGTTTAGGTGGGTTGGGCCAGGTAGTAGGTGGTCTGGCCAGTTGGGCTTTTGGCTTGACCGGTTGGACTGCCTCTTCGACAAAAATAGTTTTTATTATTTTTCAATTGTAAAAGATTTATAAATAGTTTTTAGTCAAAACAAAGATCCGGACAAACCGACTTGATACTTTGAAATAAGAAGGGCTAGTGGAAAACAAAATAGGATTTTCGGAAATAGTTTTAGACGGACATATGCATGATGATATGACGATGCTTAAATACAATGTGGCATGATGACCTGAGCCTGTCACCATGATGATGCACAAACACAAGCGATTTTATGGTCGTGGTTTTACCCGGGGTGCTACATAAGGCAGTAGGAGGGCATGACCTTTCTCGATTAGGAATGAGTAATTTTTTTCTCATGTATCCTACAATATAACACAAAAAGAGTTGGTTGGGTAGAGTGAAATAAACTCATTCCAATGTTTTGAGTCGGAGTCTCATCTGGCATATATTAATGTGTTCCTTATAAAAGGGTACTAGTCCCACACGAGAGTAAAAATGATTTATTCATTTGTGCTATTTGCAAACTGTCATGCACACTAATAAGAGCGAGTTTGTTTCATGTGTGTCTCTTGAAAGAGTAGTTGTCTCACAATTACTACTTTTGTACCTTTTACAATATTATTGATCCACACATGTAAGTACGAGTGGAGAGTGAGGAGTGAACACACAACAACTCCTATTTTTGAAATAGGAATTTATGTTTGTACTAATTACACATGGTCCAACTTAGATAAACAATCCTATGAAATTCATATGGATTGATTGATTCCACAAAATAAATTGAATATCCATAGGCCCAACATTTGTTTTATCAATAATATTTAGTTGTTCTCGCCTCCTACCATGTTTGAATTATGGACCTTTTCAGAACTCGCATCCTATTATTTATTTATATATTTGTGTATGGAAAGTCTGAGATATTGTTTGTTTTTACCCATCACCCTATTTTCCTAATGTCCTATATTTCTTTATGTGATCCATCCATGAATCATAATAAGCAATACACTACACCATCGTTTTATCACATAACTGGGTATTGCAATTGTGCCAATTACAAGTAAATTGGCAGGAAACTACTGAATAGGAGCACCTCAATTCTGAATGTTGGAGATCTTAATTGGGTGAAACTGACATCATGTACTCATCTCATATGACATATATACACACATGTGCATGGATATGAACATACTAGTACTAAAGTATAGTAGTACAAGATATATGCCATAGCTATAAATAATATGATTGACAATAATGTATTAATGTAAATATATTATAAAATGTAGTAACATATCGAGTGCATGCATGTATGGTCTATAAAAAAATATTATGTAAATAAAAATAAATTTACTTTTAATAAATAAAAAATTGTATGGTGTATAATAAATCATAATTTCACAATCTTATGTATACTTACTACATAAATATAAATTATTCAATGCATTAATATAGTACATATAAGTGTAGTATACTATAATCCCTTTGTATAAAACTTAAAATCCCGCCATTCCACTAATAAGCATTTCTGCACTACAGATGTCTTATTATAACATCATTACTAATTTGTGATAATACTGTATACATCATATATATACTTACCTATATCATATTGATAGTAATATACTACTAATAATAAATTATAATTTTCTTGTGAGTATATGTAAGAATACATGAACAAATGCACAATGTCATTGTACATACCATAATACTTCTAAGTGTAGAACTAAGTGGAATATGGAGTTGACTTTACTATTGATCATTATGTTATATTCCATTGACCTCTGGATACAACGAATTAAAATTGGTCCCCACTTCGAGTTCTACCGGTATAGTAATAGTGAAATTTCATTCTTTATTTTATATTTAAAAATCGAGTTGATCAATTGAGTAAATATTAGTCAAACTATGCCCTAGCAAATTTAAAATGTGCTTTACATTTTTTAATTGGATTAAGTATTTTTTGCAGTCATTTTTTTCTTGAGGGTACACCTTTCAAAATCCAATAATCCAAACAAGGCACTGAAGTATCCTAGAATACAAATTTGATCATGAAGAATTGATGAGAGAGCAAACATGCTTCTATAGATGATGGCAAGAAACACAACACAACCATAAGAATGTATTACGCTTTGATAAACAAAACACCATATTAAAAGACAAAGTTTCATAAATATCATGGGAATATGTCTCTACTATGTCTGCCCTTTGATGTCTACGCACTTCTATTCTTGTAGACAATTGTTGGGCCTCCAAGTGCAGATGTTTGTAAAACAGCAGCAAGTTTCCCTTAAGTGGATTACCCAAGGTTTATCGAACTCAGGAAGGAAGTGGTCAAAGGTATCCCTCTCAAGCAACCTTGCAATCAAGATACAAGAAGTCTCTTGTGTCCCCAACACACCCAATACACTTGTCAGGTGTATAGGTGCACTAGTTCAGCGAAGAGATAGTGAATTACAAGTGGTAACAGTGCCAGAAAATAGCTTCTAACTTGTTGTTGACGTGGGGTAACGGTGCCAGAAAAGAGCTTGATGGTGAGGTAAGGTAAAGTACCAAACCTCCCCGGCAAATGAAACAAAGATGGAAGCAAGCAAACATGCAACAGATCTAGTAGAAAACGGTGTTTCAATGCTTAGAAACAAGGCCTAGGAATCATACTTTCACTAGTGAACACTCTCTCATATAAATATACTCTCTTCATGATATTACTCTTAACTACTCTCCGGTTGGACACTCTAATCCATGGTAGGGCTATAACAGCATACCTCAAAGTCCACCTTAACCACACACTGTCACCTTGAGCGCTAGATGGTTCCAACAAACACCACAATTTCATAGAGACATCCAACTCCAAATATAACTCATAACAAATATTCAATCTAGCAAAAGTGCCACACACGGTATGAACACTGTCACTTTCACACACGTGGGGGAAAGCATAGATCTATTAAAGCACAAAGAGTATTTATGTAGACTCAAACCTAAGTGCCACCATGGCATGCACGCTGTCACTTTCACACACATGGGGAGAGCAGAGATCTAATGAAGCACTTGAGTAGCAAGGTAGATCTACTTGATTACAAAGCTCATGACCACAAGATCATGCATAGAGAGAGAGATGAACACATAGCTACCGGTAGAGCCCTTAGCCTCGAAGGAGAACTACTCCCTCCTCGTCATGGGAATCAGCAACGGTGATGGAGATGGTGGTGGAGATCGATGGAGATGGCTCCGAGGGCACTTCCCCGTCCCGGCAGGGTGCTAGAACAGAGACTTTCTGTCCCCCGAATCTCCCCTTCGGTGGCGGTGGCATTGTGGAGGTTTTCGTGGATTTCTTTTGGATGCCCTAGGGTTTTTGGGTCGGAAGCTTCTTATAGGCGGAGGAATCAAGGTCGGTGGGGGTCCAGGGGCCCACACCCCCTGTGGGCGCCTCCAGGGCTTGCCCGCTCCTAGGGGGTGCGGCTACCCTGTGGCCCCGCTCCGGCTCTGCTTCGTGGTTCCGTGTTGCTCCGGGAAAAATAATGACTTTGGCTTTTGTCCCGTCCAATTCCATAATATTGATTTTCTGCCTTTATGGAACCAAAAACAGAAGAAAACAGACAACTGGCACTGTGGCATCTTGTCAATAGGTTAGTTCTAGAAAGTGTATAAAAATACCTCAAAGTGTAGTCAAAACATAAGACAAATGATACAAAACAAGCATGGAGCATCAAAAATTATAGATACGTTTCTGACGTATCAAGCATCCCCAAGCTTAACTCCTGCTCGTCCTCGAGTAGGTAAGTGATAAATAGAATAATTTTTTAGGTGACATGCACCATGAAAATCAAGATCAAACCATTTGCAAGCATTGAAAGTTGGGATCAAAGAACTCTAAACATGAGCATGAAAGATGGAGTTCTAACAGTAGGACATAGTAACTATGCATGCAACATGAAAGGCTACAAACAAAGATCATGAATAACATGCATTGAAAAACATTTGTTTGTTTCATATACAGAAAACATAGCATAGTGGCAATCAGCTTGTCCCTCATAGAGTAGCAAATAGATGCATAGGACACCTTCAAAGTTCACAAGGGTGACTAGATACAAGTAGCACAAGAACAAGTAATATCACAATATGCACTAAACAATAAGTTTTGGGACACTGCACACAGAATGACAACTATGCTCTCTTAATGGTGCCTAAAGGTAGAAAGTGGAGACTCAAATAATGGTGGAAGAAAGGCCTTTCATAAAGGAAAGCAGGAATTTCAAGTTTCAAAAAGAGCTTCCAAAAATTATGGTACTTGTTAGCTTCCAGCCCTCATTGCCCCTATCATAAGCATCTTGAAGTGATTAAGGTTAAAGCGAACAAAGATGGAGTATATGCTTGACGAAGTATAAGCTGGCAATCTCAAGTCCCTTGAATACGACGGCCACATCTCATGCTACTCAACTTTAGTCACCTGTAAGTTCTTGTCATTGTAAGTATTTGCATATCATAGAGAACCGCAAATGGGGTACCCCTTGCACATGGTACAGGAGCTATCCCATAACCAAAATGACAAAGCAAGCCAATGAGCATCCCAGCAATCTTCTTATGTACCATGGGAATATGGTGTTTTTTTCTCTCTATCCTCTTTTCTCAATGTGTCTCTTTTTTTATAAGAAGAATGATTCATAGATGTCACTATGGTGATGATGCAAGTTTCCACCATGATTAGGCATGGCTTAGGCTAGCGACCCAGACATTTCTCTAACACAAGATACAAACTCCATGGACTTACAAGTTCCCTCTTTATTTTACACCGGTGATATCCATAGACAAAAGAGCATGATATCAACTAAGTACAAAGTACAAGTGCAATGTTGAAAACGTTCCCCGTGACAGCACGGTTCTGCTAATTCCAACGTATAAGTGCAAGCATATACAACATAGATGACACAATGGTTCAATTTTATTAGGGTCAGAGAATATAAAGTGTGCCATCAATTTTGTGAGAGCTTTAATCACTAAGTTTTCACATAACAAAATAGTTTTTAATTGGAAGATAGCTGAAAACAAGAATATACTTGGAATGGTGTAACACACCATTCGTAGGAATTTATAGTGGACACTTTGTAATAACTTGGTTTCTTGGGAGTTGGAATCATGAGTAGAGCTTACTCATACAAGTGGAGGCTAGCAAAATACTAGGAGCAACCAACTAAGAGAGTATAATGGCCATAATCATGCAGATCAACAAAACATTACTAATCAAAACATAGAGTGGTACTACGAGTCGAGGACTAAATGATCATAGAGGCTATGGTGACTTGATCATAGTCATAACATGGTGTAAGCATGTGCCAAGTCAACCCAAGCAAAGCATCAAAGGAGGATACCACAATACTATGCTTTTGCATGCTAAAACAACGCATAATTTCTTCAAGGCACACTAAGCAATACCAATTGTTTGGAACAAAACATGCTACAATAATAATCACTAAGCATAAGGTCAAAACAACACCTAGCATGTCATGCTAAAGTCTAAGTCACTGTCAATGCAAGCTCCTCTTGTACTTTCAAGCAGGAACTTCCTACTCCTTTCCAACACCAAGCAACTTATTTGAAACAACTCACAAAGATAATAATAAATAAAGATCAGTGAGCTTGTCTCACAAATCCACCAAGAAGAACTAAAAAGTACTAAGCTGAAAGCACAAGAAAACTAAAGCTAAACGCAGTGCTAGCAAAAGTGAACACTCACAAAACAATAAGAGTGAAAACTAGAGTGTTCTAGGCAATGAAAACAGAGTGTGTCTCTCTCCAAAAGAAGTGTGGTGTAAACAAACAACTTACTCAAGCAAACTAAGCAAACGAAAACTAAAAACGAAAACTAAGACGATCCAAGAACAACACAACAATGCATGAAACAATAAAAACGAAGTGTCTAGAAAGACCTGAGATTTTTATTGATGAAGAAGGGGATGCCTTGGGCATCCCCAAGCTTTGACGCTTGTACCTCTTGGATATTTCTTGGGGTGACATAGGGGTGGCATCCCCAAGCTTCAGCTTTTGTCCATTCTTCATCTCATTACATCATTCTCTCTCTACACCTGAAATTTTTTTCCTTCATACAAAACTTCACACAATCTTCATTAGCAGCATTAGTGTATTCAAAAGATAATACACGTTTAGGTAAAGCTTTCGAACAACAAGACTTTTCACTAAAAACACATGCTACTGCAGCAACTCCTTCACAAAGCAAAATTTCCCAAAAATAACCCAAAAAGGAATCAATAAGAAGCAAATGCAAATAATGGCAGAAATCTGTTAAAATATACAAGCAGGTAGAAACCGATTTTTTCGAAGACCTTCTGTTTCTCAAATCAAAAAGTGTTGAACTAACGAAATTTATCTAACATACTGGCGGATTTATTCGTAAATTTTTAGCTCAATCCGAGTTACAGAGACTCCTCACGATTCTTTATGGTGGAGGACATAAATCTGTTTCGGGACAGCAACTCCCCAAATCTTACTTCCCTCTCATTAGAGGTCATTCTTGACACAAAAAACAAACAAAAAAGATAAGGAGAGGTCATTACAGAAGTAATAACTTCCAAGACTCAAGAAAACTCTTGGGTTATATCTCAACAAGTACTTTTTTAACGCCTTTAAGTTAGGCTTGATAGCTTGAGAAGATGCTCACATAAGAAACATGAATTGAAGTAAAAGAGAGCATCAAGAACCAATTTAAAAACACATTTAATTCTAACCAACTTCCTATGCATAGGAATCTTGTAAAGAAACAATTCATGAAAGCACAAAGCAGCAAGCATAGGAAAGAAAAATAAGTGCAACTTCAAGATTTTCAACATAAAGAGGGGAAACTTAATATTTTTGAGATGCATAAGACCATGTTTACCTCTCTCATAATAAATTTCAGTAGCAACATGAACAGAATTAACAATATAACTATCACATAAAACATTCTTATCATGAGCCACATGCATAAAATAATTATTACTCTCCACATAAGCATAGTCATTCTTATTAATTGTAGTGGGAGTAAATTCAACAAAATAGCTATCATTATTATTCTCATCACTATAATCATCAAATATAAAAGGCATATTGTAATCACAATAAACTTTCTCCTCAATAGTAGGTGGACTTAAAATATCAGAATCATCATTGTAATCATCATAAATTGGAGGTTTGGTATCGTCATAACTAATAGAATAGCTATCTTCCAAAGCTGGGGGACTAAAAAGATCATTTTCATCAAAACTAGCTTCCCCAAGCTTATACTTTTCCATAGAATTAGCAACAATGGTGTCCAAAGAATTCATACTAATAACATTGCTATTATCATGAAAATAAAGTTCCATAGGTTTTTTAATTTTCTCTTCAAAGACTTTATGTCCTAACTCAAGATAAATGCTATAGAGCTCTCTAATTTTGTTGTTGTTTTCCATTAAGCCTAACTAGTGAAAACAAGAAAAAAAAGATAAAACTGCAGAATCTAAAGGAAATAACTTCGAGCACTCACACCAGAGGATGTGAGTACCTTTTACCTTACCTCCCCGCAACGGCGCTAGAAAAGAGCTTGATGTCTATGCACTTCGATTCTTGTAAACATTTGTTGGGCCTCCAAGTGCAGAGGTTTGTAGAACAACAACAAGTTTCCCTTAAGTGGATTACCCAAGGTTTATCAAATTCAGGGAGGATGTGGTCAAAGGTATCCCTCTCAAGCAACACTGCAATCAAGATACAAGAAGTCTCTTGTGTCCCCAACACACTCAATACACTTGTCAGGTGTATAGGTGCACTAGTTCGGCGAAGAGATAGTGAAATACAAGTGGTAACGGTGCCAGAAAATAGCTTCTGACTAGTTGTTGACGTGGGGTAACGGTGCCAGAAAATAGCTTCTGACTAGTTGTTGACGTGGGGTAACGGTGCCAGAAAAAAGCTTGATGGTGAGGTAAGGTAAAGGACCAAAACCTCCCTAGCAAACAAAACAAAGATGGAAGCAAGCAAACATGCAACAGATCTAGTAGCAAACGGTGTTTCAATGCTTAGAAACAAGACCTAGGGATCATACTTTCACTAGTGAACACTCTCTCATATAAATATACTCTCTTCATGATATTACTCTTAACTACTCTCCGGTTGGACACTCTAATCCATGGTAGGGCTATAACAGCAAACCTCAAAGTCCGCCTTCCCCAATCTAGATAACCCCACACTGACACCTTGAGCGCTAGATGGTTCCAACAAATACCTTAATTTTATAGAGACATCCAACTTCAAATATAACTCATAACAAATATTCAATCTAGCCAAAGTGCCACACACGGTATGCACGCTGTCACTTTCACACGCGTGGGGAAAAGCATAGATCTATTAAAGCACAAAGAGTATTTATGTAGACTCAAACCTAAGTACCACCATGGCGTGCACGTTGGCACTTTCACACACATGGGGAGAGTAGAGATCGAATGAAGCACTTGAGTAGCAATGTAGATCTACTTGATTACAAAGCTCATGACCACAAGATCATGCATAGAGAGAGAGATGAACACATAGCTATCGGTAGAGCCCTTAGCCTCGAAGGAGAACTATTCCCTCCTCATCATGGGAATCAACAACGGTGATGGATATGATGGTGTAGATCGATGGAGATGGCTCCGGGGGCACTTCCCCGTCCCGGCAGGGTGCCGGAATAGAGACTTCATGTCCCCCGAATCTCCCCTTCGGTGGCGGCGACGCTGTGGAGGTTTTCGTGGATTTCTTCTGGATGCCCTAGGGTTTTTGGGTCGGAGGCTTCTTATAGGCGCATGAATCAAGGTTGGTGGGGGTCCAGGAGGCCCACACCCCCTGTGGGCGCCTCCAGGGCTTGCCCGCGCCTAGGGGTGCGGCCACCCTTTGGCCCCCCTCCTGCTCTGCTTCGTGGTTCCATGTTGCTCCGGGAAAAATAATGACTTTGGCTTTTGTCTCATCTAATTCCGAGAATATTGATTTTCTGCCTTTCTAGAACCAAAAACAGAAAAAAACATGGAACTGGCACCGTGGCATCTTGTCAATAGGTTAGTTTCAGAAAGTGTATAAAAATACCTCAAAGTATAGACAACACATAAAACAAATGATACGAAACAAGAATGGAGCATCAAAAATTATAGATACGTTTTCGACGTATCACCCTTCGTATATCATAATTCATCATGCCAACATGGAAATACAACATAAGACCAAACTTGTTATATCCCGATAAATCTTGAAGGTTTTTGAAGAGCCGTCGACATCAAGAGGTGAAAATGTGCACTAAATATATTGTCAACAGTGACACACCCTTCACAGGGCGGGATGTTTCGTTGTTGATCATGGAAACAAGAAGATGCTAAAACATGAGATGAAGCACTCCAACGAAGATAGAGCCGAAATATATATTTTCACACCATGTTGGTTAATATTCCTTCTTAGACCTTTTAAAATATTCTTCTTACAAGATTATATGCTTTTTAAATTTCCAAAATCTAGCTATTGGGCCTACTGTTAAATGGGCCAGATGACAAAAGCCCAGCAAAACCCGTTGGGATTGGCAACAGAGCCCATACCCTCCAACAGATAACTTAAACTTGATTATTCCCATCGCTAATCCCAACAGTACAAATCCCTAAACACACTCCCCTAGCATCCACATATACCCTATAAACCCTAATCCATCTTCTCTACCCCTGCAAAACCCCAAGGGCACTACTGCCAATTCACACCACCTCTGGTCAGGATTCTTGGGAAGGGCAGAAATTTGATGATATTGGGAGCTAGGCAAGCAAGTCTCATAGGGGAGTGTGTTTAAAGTAAAAGATGGGTTAATGTGTGATGAGAGAGAGAGATGGGAGGCAGGGCAGCGCCCATTTCTAAGTTTTGGGATTCTTAAACGGTGCTTAAAATTTTAATCCCTCTCTCATGATCTCACATTGGGTTCGTCTAAAGTGTCACATTAGGGCAGGCGGGCAGGGTGGTGTGGTGTGGTGGATGCCTTTGTTTTTATTTACTGCACCTTTGTTTTCTTAATCTGTCTGTGTGTTCTTTTCTGTTTTTACCATGGCCTGTGGCTGTGCGTTGGGAGGGTGAAAAGAGGAGAGGGGTTATAATTGTGCACAGGATACTAGGGTGGGTTAAAAAAATTGTGGTGCTGGCTCGGTGTGGGCTTTCCAAGAGGGTGGAGGTGGGTGGGTTTGGGGAATTGGGTTAAACAAAGATGGTTACAGCAATTTGTACTTACATGTTCGTGTTCTCTCGTTGAAAGGAGTACATCTTCTTCGTGTGAAACAAGTCATAATTGCCGGCGAAAACTTGGTCTGTAAGATAATTATCTCGAAGCTCAAATGACCAAGTGGCCGTACATCGTTTCAATAGCTTCCGAGTGGCTGACAAATTATTGGTGGGTACTGGGTAGCGAAAACATTGCTGTACGTTGTTTGAATAACTTCCGAGTGGCTGACAAATTATTGATGCGAACGTACGTAAAGTGATTACAGTAGTATATATAAACAAACTTAATACTACTATAGCATGAACAAGATGGAAGGCATCATATACTTTCAGAAAATAGCGTTGGTAAAAAAATACGATCGAAGAGCTTACCCAAGGGACATACTAAAATAGAGTATCTCTAGATAGGACTGGCTCGTACACCGATGTGTCCGGCATCTGTGAGAGAGACATTTTAAAATTTTAAATTTTCAAATGGAATTTTCTAACTTTTAAGGTTGTTATTATCCTTTTTGGGCACAATATATTTGGGCCGTCAGATCAATGGCCAAGAGCTACTGAGGCCGCCCAAAGTTTTTATTCTGACCCTACATTTTCCAAAGTTCGGTGCCTGGGAAATGCTTGCTTGATTACCAATCAACAACACGGCTTATTAACGCCTCATGGCTACTCCGGAGTAGGGGTTTCTTCTGTGCTAAAGAGTGGACCAGCTGCTGATGATCTTCTTTTTCTCTGGCGACTGCGAAAGATTTTGGTTCTTAGTAGTTGCGACAAAGACTGTTTACAGCTGTCTAACTGTTTGTTTTCTCCTTGTTTTTTTTTCTTATATATACCATCTCTATATTGTTACAGTTATAAATACAAGTAATATATGCTCATAGACGTACATAGTAAAAAAAACACGGGACGATGATAAAGATGGTCGTTTGAAGTTGAAGAAGAGGTTTTATCTTGTATGCCTCCCGTTCCAAAGTCCAAATAGATTTCATGCTCACCGGTCAATCCTCCTTGGCAAATTTGTTCGTTCTTTATCTGGCAGTCTCAACTGCATCCTGGTAGGAGAAAACAATAAAACTACGAAGGTGTACATGCTTTATATGGCATACTCAAGGTCCGTTTTCTACTAGCATACATTAGCTTAATAGTCACTACCGCGTCATTCCATGTAGTTTTGGATCATGCCTGTGGTTCCGTGACAAGGATTATGAGACAACAAGAAAAAAGTGAAGGGGGCTATATATAAATGACACCTTCATGTTAACACAACTATTACCAAAATGTTATTTATATATCCCCACCATAACCATGTAGAAATCGCAATGTTATTCTTTCCAACTTCATTTCAAGCCACTTCTTCTGCGCTCCCGCCTCAGCACCTCAATAATCGACTCTAATGTGAGCTCTTTTCTATATCCACATCACATACTCTAATAGCCAGGGCAACTTGAACTGCACATCAACGAAGGAATCTATTCCCGTACACCTCCCAATCCAAAGTTCAAACTTGCGGCATGTACATCCTATAGTCATCCCAAATACGGGTTGGCTAGTATCTCTCACTTTTCTCAGAAGTCTCAGCTCCATCCGAAGTACGAAGCCACAAGAAAACCATGAAGTGTTTGTGTCATTTATATGGCGGCTTTGAATTATGGGTGACACATGGCTGGTAGAAATCATTAACTAACACCTTCTACAAGAACATAATAAAATCTTGACCTTTATTATCATAAAAAGGGAAATCTCCATATTAATAGTCAGTCAGATTGTATCTTGCACTTTTAAATAGCTACTACACAAGATTCTTATGCAAATATGTTTGGAAAATTAAATTACCTCTAAACTAAAGATATTTATGTGGTTCATTCACTCAATGTGCATTTAACTAAAGCTTGCTTTGTTTATTCCATGAACTTTTGCGAGATGTGCTTGGTGTCCCCCATCCCAAAGATAAGTTTGCCCTGTGCAGTTGCTGCAGGTATATAATGTTCAAACCGGGTCGTACATGCTCATCCGAGGCTTCAACGGGTCATCGTGTCCTTCGGTTCGAAGCGGTATGAGAATGTCATGTCCATCCATTAGTTTGAACGAAGGCTAAGTATAGGGGGCTGCTATTTTATCTTCAACCAATATCTCGAATTTGTTTAGGAATTGGTTAAATGAAGTCGCTAAGAAAGTTAAAATTTAAATCTAAGTGGGAGTTTGTACTTTACTTTGGGCTATATGGAATGTACATAATGACTTTGTTTTTAACAAATCAGAGAGCTTAGTAATTTTTTGAAGCTATCTCTTTGGCCACTTATTGGATCCATTTCTCCACTCGGAGATGCCCATGCATGCCATAGATGTTGGTTTTTGTCATTTGAAAATGGTTGCATCATATTTATGTAATTAGTGCGGCTAGTAGCTTGATAATATGATATCATGTTGATGCAACAATGATACATGTTACTTTTTGTTTTTAGATGGTTGATAAATATCTCAATCGTGTGGGATCCTTGAGCTGTATATTTTTGTGAACGAACTATAATAGACTTCGGCTTCGGTATACCTCCCTCTCCAAACTTAAAGACACAAACTGCTGAAATTGCTCCATATCCATTCATGACTAAGGACATGATGGTAATTAATGAATTGCGGATTTATCATTAACGATTACTCAATTCGTATATAAATTTGGATAATTCTTTATGTCCCAATTGAATATGTACGGATCTGTATGCATACATATCAACATATCAATATACATATGAAATCCATACATCATGGTGGGCATGTCCTTGTCTCTCATGTTCATGGTGGCTCCCGTCTTCGCCCACAGCGAGCGGTGGCATGCTCCCGGATGTGGTCGCTGGCTGAACGGTTTTCGGGACGGTCCATGCGACGATATCTGCCCGCTAGAGCAGTGCCGCATGTTCGGAGGCGACGTCTAGATACATCGGATAGTGAAGGCTTAGAAACTCGCACGTGTTGTCGACATCGAACATGTCGTAGCGTTGGAGACATGCATGCTTACACGGCGAGATCAAACGAAATGGAGAAGAAGAAATACAAACATATCATTGATCCATGCAATTAAGTTTTTCAGATTGGTTGTGTTTGTGCCTACGATCAGTGGCGGACCTAGGAATTCGTCGAAACCTGCTAAGGGCATAATAACAAAAAAATATTGTTTTCAAACTTGTGGCATGTGCACCATTCATCCTAATAGTCATCCGAAATATGGGTTGGCTAATATCTCACACTTTTTCTCAGAACTCGCAACTCCATTAGTAAGGAAGCCACAAGAAAACCATGAAGTGCTTGTGTCCTAGCATTTATATGGGGGCTTAGAATTATGGGCGACACAAGGCTGGTAAAAGTCATTAATTATCACTTTCTACCAGAACAAAAGAAAATCTTGACCTTTATTATCGTGTAAAAGGAAAATCTCCACATTATTAGTCGGACAGACCGGACCACGATCCAAATCCCGCCGCGACCTGACCCAAGTTTGGAAATGTTGCATGTAATTAATGTAATAAGGGCATCTCTAACCGATCCTCTAAAATCGGTTAGAGGAGTAAAAATACGCAGCAGCGGCACCTAAACGGTTAGAGAAGTAAAATTATACTCATCGTAAAAGTGACGGCCGATTCCTAAATTTACTCCTTCGAGGCCACATTCGAGAAAAAAGTTCTGCCTCCCGACCCGCCGCACCCTTTCCCGCCGGCGACCTCCATACCCCGCCGCCCCCACCCTGATCCCTCCGCCGCCCTCTAACTTACCTCTCAGTCCCTCTGCCGCCTCTCGCCGTCGCCGAAATCAACTTGGAGACCTAGTTTTCGCCGACCGCCGCCCCGATTTGCTCCAAATCGTGGCAAGACGGAGGCGGTGTGGTCTCCGGTGATCACGACAACTCGGAGTTCGCTCCCAGGAGGCCGGCCACCATCGTTGTCGCGACGCGGCTCGCCCCCTCCTCCTAGCCCACCACAGCCCCCGCCTCCCCTGCCGCCCACGACGGGTTTCATATGCGCGCGGGACCTCTTGCCGGAGTTGGAGGATGCAGCGACGGCATCCGTCGATGCTGCTGCCGGAGATGGATCGCCGGCACCGCCGGCCGCAACCGACACAAGACGAAAAAGGTGATTTTCCCCCTCTTTTTCGTCATGTAAAATTGGAGCACAAGAAAGCCATGGATTATTTGATTTTTGTTACAAATGAAGTACTAGGACTTCTACATGGACCGAGGATGAAGACAATGAGTTGTATTTTGCATGGCAACATCAGACTCTTGTAGATGAAGCAATATACGAAGCAAGTGGTGTTCGTCCACCATTGCAAGGTTTTAGGAGAAAATTCATAAGAATTTCAATGAAAAGACAACCGGAGATGGTAGATCACTTTCATCGATGTTAAATAGATGGCACATTTTTGTTATGCGTTCTAATGCATAACAAGAACACTTTGGTTTGTGCCGCTTTCTATCGGGTTGTATCGGTATCTATTTTAGGTGTATCGGGATGTATCGGTATCAAAACCTATGATAATATATGTGTTTGTATCAACCTATTTGTATTGCAAATGATGAAAAATAGTTTACTCCTATAAAAATAGGGGTTCGGTTAGGTGCCGACCACCTTTAGAGGAGTATTTTTATTCCTTTAAAGTTTACTCCTCCATTTATTCCTCTAAACCGATAGGGATCTATCGGTTAGAGATGCCCTAGGTGCGGCTAACAGCTTGACAACATAATATCTAGATGGTTGATACATGTTTTTTAGGCGATCCTTGAGCCGTAGCTTTTGTGAACAAAATGTAATATAATGCAATGCAATGGTTTTATATATCCATCAATCGATGATGGTTGTTTTATCGACATGATAACTTTGGACGATAAACACCGCCGGCGAGTTCCGTTTAATTTGGGTGTTACTCTAACCAGCTTGCCGCTGTCGGTGAGCAAGTTAAGCTCCTGAGACTGTCCCGTCCTGAAGACCGTAAACATTGCTCGCAGTGGTACGGATAAAAGACCTCGGGAAAATCCGGAGGCGCACGTGAGGGGTGCGTGTGCCGCTAGTCGTCGGCAGCGAGCGGCTCCTCTCCTTTCTTTTTTTCCTGAGACCTCATCTCTTTATTTACTGCCAGTTACTGGGCGCTTGCTCAAAGAAAGAGGGACAGCAACCTCACCCCCCATCCCCGTATCTGCTCGACTCGCTGCTGCCAGCACGAGGTTTGATGCAGAGAGGGTTTTTTTTTTACTGCAACTGGATGTACTGCGCCACACCACACCACACGTGAGCTGTGATACGTTTGAGGTGAAACGAAGTATAGTAATTCTTGTGGCCGGTGAAAGGCGAGGCTCACGGACGATGATTCGTTCGTTGCTATCTGAAGTTGTAACTAAATTCTGCTAATAGTAGTATAGTACTCGTAGTAGAAGGAGGAGGAGGAGGAGGAGGAGGAGGAGGAGGAGAACTTTGTTGAACAATGAACACGGCCTATAGACAAAAATAACCTATGGAAGGTTGCAGCGAGCGCGCCGGCGAGCGTAAAGTAGGAGGGATCAGCGATTGTTTTGCTTCCCGATTGTAGGACACAATTCGCATGCCGAGCAGACTCCATTGCTATATTCCGTCGCCGATGTGGTGCGCAAAATTTCTCCTTCTCGCGGCCGGAATAGTACTAGCCTAGCCCGGAAGGAAACGACAGGATCGGCATAGCTAGCAACCGGCGCCGGGCTGGAACGCGGTAGGCGGCTCGAACGGCGCTAACGATAATTATGCATCGCAAAGGACCAAGCTTAGTACTAATTTCCAGTTTTCCCTCCTAGCCTCGCCCCCCGATACCACCAGTATTGCTGCTGCTTCAGGGGAGAAACCGATGATGCCTTTCCTTTTCTTATTATCGTCGAGCTCTCGCGGCAGAATAGACAAGGGATTTGTACAGGTACTTAAGGCATCAAGCGAGAGAGGAAACCAAGACCACAACACAAGCTCATAGAGGGTGCGCTGTACGGTAAACAGCTGCTACTAGTATAGTTTCCTTCTCTTGATGCCGCTTATATAGTCATAAGCTCGATTCACAGGTAATGATGTTCCCCTACCCACGGTTGGTAGCAGTACACCTCTTGGGCTCCACAGGCCAAAATATCGGAATCAACCAGGCTTATGTGTACGAGCCTAGAATAACGAATGGGCCGCTTTGCATTATTCGATTGTAGCTTTTCTATTTCACTGCAAAAAAAAAAAATATAGGTAGGCTTAGGCTGTTCTAAAACAAACAAGGGTTACGCCATCAGTTGGCAATGGCAAGCAGCATTGAGTTGAGCCCCACAAGATCGGGGCCGGCAGAACTAAAGGCCTGCTAGCAAATGGACATGGCGCTCTGCTAGGTTGCTATGCACAGCCGCAAGGTCCTGAAAGAAGGACGTTGCTTGACCAACAAGAAGGCGTGCACCTCGATCACAAAAGGGTTCCGGTGCAAACTTCTCTCCCGACACCTCCTAGTCCCAGACCATCTATGGAGAAATGCATGCAAGGACAAAGATCACCATCACAATTTGTGTGGGGGTGGGAGTGGTGTGTGTGTGTGTGTGTGGGGATATATAAGCTCAAACCGAGCTAGGCGTTGGTCTGGTTTGAAGCGGAATTGTCGTAACCCTGTTTCGATTTTCTGCCATTACTCTATATAGTGTCTGGTTTTTTCGAAATGGGGAGCAAAACCAATGGGGACTCTACATCAGGTGGTATGTTGTAGGTGAAGTATATCATACGCCAAATGATTTTTGAAAAAGGACATGAGAGGAACAAGTGATCTAGAGTCTTCAATAAGTCATAAAAACAACACTTTTGACTCCCATGCCAATTGCGTTTAGCTAGATTATCTTTTGTTAGCAGGACTTTTGCATTGAGGAACCACATAATTTTCTTTATCTTTTGTGGGATCTTCGGTTTCCATAAGAATTTGCATATAAATCTCGTGTGACCATTCATTAATTCTTTGATATATTTTTATTTTACAGAAAGTTCTCTTGTAGGAGTGAGTTTCCAGACAAAACTATCAGGATTTTGGGATAACTATACGAACATCAATATCTGACATAAATGCAACCAATTGTTCCATTTAGCGCCATTCAACCCTCGCCTGAAAGCAATACTTAGGGGGGGTTCGTGCAAGAACATCAACCACTAGGACATTTTTTCTTTGAGTGATGTTAAATAACTTAGGGTATTGTTGCACTAATTGCATGTCACCTAACCATATATCTTTCCAAAACCAAACCTTTGTTCCATCTCTGATTTTGAAAGAACCACAGCTAAAGAAATCACCCTTAACTCGCATCAGGCCTTTTGAAAATGGAGAATTCGTAGGTTTTGCTGTGATCTACAGTCTCCAATGATTCATAGAAACAACACTTTTGAGTTTTGACTCCCATGCCAATTGTGTTTAGCTGGATTATTTTTTGTTAGCAGGACTTTTGCATTGAGGAACCACATATTTTTTTATCTTTAGTGGGATCTTAAGTTTACATAAGAATTTTTGTATAAATCTTGTGTGACCATTCATTAAGTCTTGATAAATTGGTTTTACAGAAAATTCTCATGCAGGAGTGAGTTTCCATACAAAACTATCAGAATTTTGGGATAATTGTACATACATCAATCTCTGACATAAATTCAACCAATCATTTCATTTAGGCTCTGTTTGGATGTATGTATTCACATGCTTGGCATTGCATTGGCTCCAATATCAAAATCTAGGCATATTCGCATTGAGATTGAATATCAATATTTTTGTTTAGATGTTTAGGTATTTTGGGTCAAGAATTGATATTGAGCTTGAATATCAAATCCTGTTTGGAGGGTCAAAGTGATGTATTGCATTTATACCAGCATTATTGTTGTGCTATCAAATCTAGATTATAAAAATAGAGAGAGATAATCAAGGTAAACAACACTTAATTTGTCAAACAGAGTACATTACAACTTTGGACTTAAATCATACCGTACAGAAAAAATAAAGAGAGTAGTATCTTCACCAAACTTCCTTCATAAGCCAGAGGAACGGAACAAGGACGACGCTGTTCGCTGGAGGGCCGCCGTGCTGCTTCCCGAACGGGAGAGGAGCGCACCGTTGACCTTCGGCACGAGGCCGGGATCTCGGTGGCTAACATCAGGGGTGGGGCGGCGACGTCCAGAGAGGAGGATGGGGGCAGTAGGGTCCATCCTCGACGAAGAAGGTGGGGGTCGGGAGGTGGAGAAGGAGGGAGGTGGCGGCTTCTAGCCTCGACAGAGCCGGAGAAGGCGGGGGTCGGGAGTCGAAGAAGGAGGGAGGCGGCAGCTTCCAGCCTAGACAAAAGCGGAGAAGACGGGGGTCGGGAGGCAGTGGTCCGGAGCAAGGGCGATGGTAGAACGAGGGAGCGAGGGCGGCGGTCTGCGAGATAGAATGAGGGAGCGAGGGTGCCGAATACCACGCGATGTCGAGGGGAAAGGCTCATCTTTCGGAAGGGAGGTCGCGCTAGCTGATTCGGCCTGCCTCAATATTCAGCCCGAATACCTAGCCCCAATATCTAAAACATCCAAACACCCAATTTTGATGTCCGAATGCCTAATGCCAAGCCTGAATACATACATCCAAACACAACCTTAGCGCCATTCAACCCTCGCCTGAAAGCAATATTTAAGGGGAGGGGGGTGTTGAGCAAGAACATCAGCCGCTAGGACATTTTTCCTTTGAGTGATGTTAAATAACTCAGGGCATTGTTGCGCTAATGGCGCAACCATATATCTTCCCAAAACCAAACCTTTGTTCCATCTCCGATTTTGAAAGAACCTCGGCTAAAGAAATCACCCTTTACTCGCATGAGGCCTTTTGAAAATGGAGAATCCGTAGGCTTTGCTTCTACATGTGCAACAGTTTAGGTATTTGTTTTGCAATAATTCTTGCCACATACCCTCTTTTGAAAGTAATTTGAAAAGGCACTTGCTTAATAAACACTTAATTTTTAACTCAAGCACCTCAATCCCCAAACCTCCATGATCTTTAGGGCGACATAAGATATTTCTTCTCGTTAGCCTATATTTTTTTCTCTGTGTCATTGTTTTGCCTAAAAAACCTTGACCGGAAAAATCCAAGCGTTTTCTTACCCCTTTCGGTATTTCAAGAAACGAGAGCATGGACATTGGTAAACTTGTCAAAACTGAATTAATGAGTATTAGACTGTCGCCATAGAAAAGTAGCTTGCCTTGATAGCATCCTAGTTTAGACATAAAACGACTCTCCACTGGATTCCACTCAGAGTTTCTTAGTTTTCTATGATAAATAGGTACACCAAGGTATCTAAAAGGTAAGGAACCAGCCTCACATACAAAGATTTCCTTATATTGTGTGTAGTACAACAGTGATACAAATTGATTTCAATTACCTCTTGCAATTCACCACCGAGAAGTTCTGAGTAATTACATTGCTTGAACTGCGAGGCACCTCAGTCCCGCAACTCCGTGCAGTCTTCTTTCCTGACACCTCTTAGACCTAGACCAACTACCCAAGAATGTATACAAAGACATAGATCACCATCACAATCTGGGGTCTGATATAAGGTCGACCTATTCATATGAGTTCTCATATATAGTGGTTGTTTTCAATGTAATGGACACACATATATTTTATTGCGATGGTTTGAAACATAGTATTCCTACCTTGTTTTGATTTTGTGCCATTACTCTACAGCACAACAGTGGTATAATTGATTTCAATTAGTTGTTCCATTATTCCATATGCTGTAAACACGCTCTTATGGATATTCATAGCACTATATATTGGCCAGTAAACGGAAAAAATACACTCTAGCAAATGAAGGTTGTTTGTCTAACTAGCTAGCAACATGTCCTATACATTCGCACAACCGAGTGCTCATATACATCTTGCACCCTTGTTGGTACGGATAGTATTTTATAAGTCAGCTTA
This sequence comes from Avena longiglumis, assembly GCA_030063025.1. Taxonomy (NCBI): domain Eukaryota; kingdom Viridiplantae; phylum Streptophyta; class Magnoliopsida; order Poales; family Poaceae; genus Avena; species Avena longiglumis. The sequence goes on from CP125977.1 coordinate 505,169,576, forward strand.
CAAGATAACTACCTTTGTGAAGAATAAAAAATAAGAAACTAAGAATTTACTAACCTCTGATTTAGAAGGGGTTGTATACATGAACCTCCTAGATTTGAGAAAATAAATCAACCTAACTACTACAAATGTTGATCGTATTTGAAGCATTGCATGGAGGCTTCTCTTGTTATCCTGGCATTTCCATTTTCACAATTAAATTTGCTCTTGTAGTTGCAAAATTTCGCAAACAATGCCTGAACCTGAAAAAATTATTATCTTTTGGCTTTTGTTGACAACAATAATTAATAAATTTCTGCCATGGATTCAATGTCGTATCTTTAATTTTGATATTATCTTGTATCTGTCACGATTGCTAAATTCAGTACTGCGGTGTCACTAATAAGGTTCCATGTCCCGACATAAACAAGCGATTCTGAAACCTAAAGATGGATACGCCCCTCATGGATCTCTTAGTTAAACCTAATGAAACAAGCAAAACAGTTCCCGTGGTCATCTAAAAAGAGTAAACTAACTATCTTTTGGTATATTTGTTGCACACAAGAAAATCGCAAAACCATAAGCTCTCGGTGAAACCGTTAGAACACAATAATAGAATGGAGAAGCATTGATGTATACATTCTGATCAAGTAAATTTACTTAGTAATAAAATTCAGTTGTACACTTATGGCTTTCCTTGCTATTAGGAAGGAAAAAACTGAGAGACAATTCAGTGCTTGATTCCCTAAAAAAGAATAATTTTAGCCCGGCAAAAAAGAATAAAAAGAGAAGAAGTTTAGTGTTCAAATATCTCAACAGCCATTAGACACCATTGTACTAAGACGCTGTCAGTCGGAGTTTAGAAGTCATATATTATATCATTGAATTATTTTGAAGGTCGCATATTACATAGGAGGTAGAGTAGCAACTTTTTCTAGGAAAGACAACCAACATTGATATCACTAGGAGAAACAACATAAGGCTGGTCCTAGTGCTAGTATCATAAGGTGTATCATGCATGCTAACTTGGCAAAAATCTGATGTGGCGCTATAATTAATGAAGAGAGAGGTGGTTAGTGTATCATAGGTAGATACTGTATCATAACACGTAAAGCTAGAAATCATAATTACAAGTAAATCGTGTACACACATTTTACATAGAGATTTTATAAATCAATAAATATACCACTACTATGATACTACTATATGATATAATGCACTAGAGACATAATATCATGCACTAGTATCATATGCATGATACTAGTAGTATGATACTACCACTAGGACCGGCCTAATAGTGTACAAAAAGGCACAAAGTTCTAAAGGAAAAAAAACGAAACACCAATGACACACCCCACTAAGCTGAAAACTATGAACAAGAGCTGCACAAGCTGAAGTTTTACTTAACATGTTCCTTTTGTTAGTACTCCCTACGATAATAAGTGTCGTTCACTTAGTACAAAGTTTGTACTAGCTTAGTAAAAAATGAGAAGGAGAGAGTAGATCGTATGGTATATAATGTACAACTCTGGTGACTTACCATCTAATGATATAGTGGGGCCCATAGCTATAAATTAGCCTTGTGGGAAAGTTGTACTTGTAGCGTGGTGCATCAGGAAAAACACCGTCCGTTAGCGGGGCCCACAGACCCTTGCGGGGTGAACAATCGGTAGCATGCCGGTTTAGACCGAACCCCACTATTGTTCCGAGTAAGGTGGCATTTGCTTCGGGAAACCGCCACCATTAACACCTTTCGCAGGGAACATGCGACTACTGAACACTGTGGCCGGTGGAGATGAATCTATAGGGAGCAAGGCCGAGTGCGGTAAATGCGTGTTGGTTTTTTTTTTTTTTTTTTGAACAAGGATGTCCCCGAAGGGACGGGAAGCATATATTAAATCCAAACGGTGGATGTACAACTGATAACAAAGGACCCCATAAAATACAGAAAAAAACATAGGTCCCTGGTAAAAGTAGAAAAGACCTCGCTAAAAGATGAAAAATAGCAATCAAGTCCTTCTCTTTCTCCACCGCCGAGCTGGAAGCCGAACACACCGCCATCAAACTCGGACGCGGGGACAAAACCACTTGCTTCGAAAGCGGAAACGCGATCGTCGACCTCGATAGGGGCCTCTCCGAGGAGGTTTGACAAATCCGGGACCTTCGCCGCCTCTGGATAGGCCGTTTTCGGCCTTGGATGTCGGACTATCACACCGCCGAGGTGGTGCTCAAGAAGATTGCTTCCCAACTCCATTGCTTTTTGTTGCTTACGGGGCCGAGCTCGCCATTACTCCCGGAGAGCAGATAGCACCCTCTTGCGGCGAGATGACACTTCATGGGAATCGCAAGCTGATGACCCCATCCACCACCTGTCCCGCCCAAGAAGAAACAACAAGGCCTCCACCCTCCCCCTCGCCGCCACGGCAGGCCGAGAGGAGGGAGAACCACGCCATGTCCCCCGGAGCAAGACAGGAATCTGAAGCGCTTATTCCGGTGGAAGCCCGCAACCGAGACGCACCTTGTCTTCCTCTTCCATGGAGGCTCGGCAGAGGCTCGGCACCTCCCGCCGGCCGCGCCACTGCCGCAGGATGACTTCTGGTCTCCTTCCCACGGCTCCGGCCCCGCTCTCACGCCCTCGTCCCTCGCCACGGCCCGGCCAACAGAGGAGGAGAAGCGGAGGAGGCACCACAAGAAGGAGGACGCCTGTGTCCTTATTTATGGAGCAGCCATGGCCGCCCTCCACCACCAGCTCCGGCCACGGAAGGTAGGAGGAGCACCACCGGTGGGGGAGGAGCTCGGCCTGAAGAACTCCACACCAACTCCCGGCATCGCGCCAAACTACGGCAACAGGCCATACTCTAAACCTACTAGACCTAGACCTAGCTCCGGCGCCTCTCCGTTCCCAACTCCGGCCGGCTATTCCGGCGGAGAGGGCGCCGGATTGGGCCGGCCGGCGGCGGCTGACTCTCAAGTCGCGAGAGGATAAGGTTCAGGCGAGGGGAGGGGATAAGGAGAGTAAATGCGTGTTGGTTGTGCCGGACAACACGGTCTTGGGCTCCCTCTAGCCTACCGATCTTGCGCTAGCCACTTCACGAAGGCGTCAATACGACAGCAAAAGGATCATGGAACTCTACAACAAGGTGCTAGTACTGTGCCTCCACTTGGACCACGCTGAAGCTTCGCCCTAACCCACTCTAGATAGACTTTGGCCGCGATGAAGTTATGGCCATGCAAGACAGTGGTCAATCCTTCCGCTGGAAACCTGCGGCCAGGGGAGACAACGTAGGAGGGCGGCAGGCCGACCTAGCACTTTCCTGGGTCCTCTCGATCCTATTGATCTTTTGATGGACATTGCTTACGATCAGGACATGCTCGAGCCCGAGATCTTTTTTTTGAACAAGGATGTCCCCGAAGGGACGGGAAGCATATATTAAATCCAAACGGTGGATGTACAACTGATAACAAAGGACCCCATAAAATAAAGAAAAAAACATAGGTCCCTGGTAAAAGTAGAAAAGACCTCGCTAAAAGATGAAAAATAGCAATCAAGTCCTTCTCTTTCTCCACCGCCGAGCTGGAAGCCGAACACACCGCCATCAAACTCGGACGCGGGGACAAAACCACTTGCTTCCGAGCAGACGGGAAACGCGATCGTCGACCTCGATAGGGGCCTCTCCGAGGAGGTTTGACAAATGCCGGGACCCTTCGCCGGCTTCTGGATAGGCCGTTTTCTGGCCTTGGATGTCGGACGGCTATCACCTGCCGCCGAGGTGGTGCTCAAGAAGATTGCTTCCCAACTCCATTGCTTTTTTGTTGCTTCTGGGGCCGAGCTCGCCATTACTCCCAGGAGAGCAGATAGCACCGGCCCTCTTGCCGGCGAGATGACACTCGCGGGGAATCGCAAGCTGATGACCCCATCCACCACCTGTCCCGCCCAAGAAGAAACAACAAGGCCTCCACCCTCCCCCTCGCCGCCACGGCAGGCCGAGAGGAGGGAGAACCACGCCATGTCCCCCGGAGCAAGACAGGAAATACGAAAGCGCTTATTCCAGTGGAAGCCCGCAACCGAGACGCACCTTGTCTTCCTCTTCCATGGAGGCTCGACGCAGAGGCTCGGCACCTCCCCGCCGGCGCCGCGCCACAGCACCGCAGGGATGACTTCCTGGTCTCCTTCCCACCGGCTCCTGGCCCTGCTCTCACGCCCTCGTCCCTCGCCGCCACGGCCGGCCAACAGAGGAGGGAGAAGCAGAGGAGGCACCACAAGAAGGAGGACGCCCAGGTCCTTATTTATGGAGCAGCCATGGCCGCCCTCCACCACCAGCTCCGGCCGCCGGAGCAGAAGGAGGAGCACCACCAGTAGGCAGGGGAGGAGCTCGGCCTGAAGAACTCCACACCAACTCCCGGCATCGCGCCAAACTACGGCAACAGGCCATACTCTAAACCTACTAGACCTAGACCTAGCTCCGGCGCCTCTCCGTTCCCAACTCCGGCCGGCTATTCCGGCGGAGAGGGCGCCGGATTGGGCCGGCCGGCGGCGGCTGACTCTCAAGTCGCGAGAGGATAAGGTTCAGGCGAGGGGAGGGGATAAGGAGAGAAAGCCGCTCGAGCCCGAGATCGAGCAACCTGTAGCCAGTGAAGGTGCAACTATGGTAAGCGACTCAGTAGGGGGACATGCCAACTTCTTCGGACCTTCGGTTACCGTCGACTACATACTGCAGTGGCTTCAGTCCAACCACTCACAACATGCCCGCATGGCGCAAGACAACCTTGGATTTGGGGTCTGTTGGGAGAGCTATGGGATGCGCGACAAGGACGACCAATTCAAAAACAACAGCACCGACCAATGTCAAAGTTAATTTTTTTACTGTGTTTGTTAAATTCTTTCGTAGTAGAGCGTTGGAAACATCTATCATGTCACCCTCAATTAAATTTCACTTTTTTTCACCAAATGACCTCCGTCTCCATTGAGTGTGCATCCTCAAAACGATCACCGGCATTTTGGCTGCCATCCGCGACACGTGGAGCACAAACTGCAGCTAAATCTGTGAACGCGTACTTATAAATCAAGTGGCCTGCTAGGCATAGACGCTGTGCATAATAACATGACTCACAGCAGGCGTGCACCTCAGCATTGACGCAAAGTGCAAGCTTCTCTCCCAATACCTCTTAATCCTAGACCAGTTACCGAGAGGAATGTATGCAAGGATACAGATCACCATCAGAAATATGGGGTTTGACACCGAGCTGTTATATGATTCTCATATATATAGCGGGTAGGTATTTTTCATTTACATGTATGCGGAGATATTACTACCGTGTCTTTCTTGTTGCGATGGTTTGAAGCAGAAATGTCATAGTTTGTGTTGGTTTTCTGGCATTACTCTACAGTAGGACGGTGGTACAACTGGATTCAATAACTTGTGCTATTATTATGTTGCACATGACATGACTCACTGGTGCAAAGATAAAGTGCCAAAACATGTAAACACGATCTTATGTTATGTCATAGCACTATACATTGGCTGGTAAATGAAAGAAAAGACACTATCAAATAAAGATTGTTCATAGAACTAGCTAGCAACGTGGCCTATACATTTGCACAGCCGAGTGCTCATACACATCTGCCCCAATACCATTGTTTATGCGGATAGTGTTTTAGAAGTTGTCTTACAAGTTAACTCCATTTGTTAAGAAACAACAATGAGAAACTAAGAATTTAAAATAACCTCTTATTTACAAGGGATTGTATCAACTATCAACCACCTAAATTTGAGAAAATAAATCAACCTAACTACTCCAAATGCTGATCATATTTGCAACATGCATGGAGACTTCTCTTGTCATCCCGGCCTTTCCATTTTCATAATTAAATTTTCTCTTGCAGTTGCAAAATTTCGCAAATAACGCCTGAACCTAGGAAAATTATTATCCTTTGGTTTTTGTTGGCAACAATAATTAATAAGTTTCTGTCATGGATTCAGTATCATTTTATTATCTCGTATCTTTCATGAGTGCTAATTTCAGTATGCTGATGTTACTAATTTCAGTATGCTGATTTGTCTTCGGTGGCCATGGTCCATGCAAAATATTTAGGTTGACATCCGAATAATCCCAGAACCTGTCTTTGGTATCATTGTTGCATCTCAAAACCTCATGGCTGTAGCTAAAAACATGTCCTCGGTCCGCGCAAAAAATCTTTCTGCAACACTTAAATAATTCGTCAACGAGAGGTTAGCTTGATCATCAATTAATTTGGCCTATATAATTCTACTAGCCAAATTATGCACTTAACACATGCCCCCTGTTTTTGGTGCAATTATATTTATCAAAAACACTATACCAGTATCTTAGGACAATGTCGACCTCATCGGCCATATAATTGCTTAGGATGACGTCCAAAGAACACATCGGCCAAATTTTCTTAGGGCGATATCTCAAATAACATATCGGCCATAGATCTTCTTAGGACGATAGTCCAACAACTGTATCGGCCATGGCATCATTAAGCCTCCTACCACATGCTAGGATAATACGTTTTCAAGTATTTTCCATTGAGAGCCTTTGGCAACTTCACTCCCTGCAAAGATTGCACAAAATATGAATTTCTAGGAACAATCTCCACAACAGTATATGGTCCTTCCCAACTCGGCGACCATTTGCCGAATTTTCTATCTCTAGTCCCAATAGGTAAAATCGTTTTCCACACTAAGTCTCCTATTTGAAACGATTTTCCCTTTACCTTTTTATTATAAGCCTTTGCTACTCTTAATTTTTCTTTTTCAATCTCTCGCAAGGCTCTTAATCTTTCTTCAGGAACATCATCAATCCTATCCAGCATCAAATTATTATAATCTATAGCCGACAAATCATTTTGTCTAGCTACTCGAAGAGCTTGTAAATTAACTTCCACGGGCAATACTGCCTCCTGCCCATATACTAGCTCATTGGTGTCACTTGGGTCGGCCCATGCTTAGATATCCGATGAGCCCACAAAGCTTCTGAAAGAACTTCATGCCACCTTTTCGGATGCTCCTCAATCTTCTTTTTTATAAGCTTAATTAAAGTCTTATTGCTAGATTCGGCTTGTCCATTAGCTTGAGCATAATAAGGCGACGGATTTAACAACTTAATTCTAAAAGATTCGGCAAACTCACGGAATTGATGGGACATAAAAGAGGAACCTTGATCAGTAGTTAAAGTTTGAGGAATATCGAATCTATGAATAATATGCTCCAAGACAAAACTAATCAACTCTACATGAGTCATATTCTTTAAGGAACCGCTTCAGTCCATTTGGTAAAATAATCTGTAGCTACTAGGACGAAGCGATGCTTCTTAGAAGATGAAGGATGTATTTCACCAATAAAATCTAAACCCCATCCCCTAAACGGCCACAACTTAATTATAGGATTCAACATAGCCGCGGGTGCTAGCTGTATATTTCCGAATTTTTGACATGCTTCACAATCCTTATAGTACAAAAAACAATCATCTAATAAAGTCGGCCAGTAGAAACCCGCTCTTTTTAATAACCATCGCATTTTATGAGCCGACTGATGTGTCCCACATATACCTTCATGAACCTCACCCATAGCTATTTTAGACTGATCAGAATCTAAGCATTTTAAAAGTACCCCGTCTATAGTTCGGCGATATAATTCTTCATTCAGCAACGTATATTTTAAAGCTTGTCGCCGCATTTTTCTATCTCTCGTTGTACTTGGATCCTTTAAATAATTTACTAACCGAACTCTCCAATCTCTAGGTTCTAAGTTATTCTGTAATTCGGTAGTTCCTAACTCATGCACCGAATCATGATTGCCATGTACCGCTGATTCTTGAACTGAAAATGTACCAACTGTACCATGCATCAAATTATCTTCCAACGAGCTAGACTCTACAATAGTTAGCATCGATGGTTGTAGTATAAAAAACTTTCCTCTACTGACTTGATAACCAGATGCCTGCTGCGCCAAACCATTAGCTCTAAAATTTTCTTCCCTAGGTATATGATGGATAGTGAACGTATCTAGAAATTTAATTATGTCTAAACATCTGTCCAAGTAGCTATTTAGTAATCCATCGAAACACTGAAATTTACCCTTAATTTGTTGTACTACTAGAAGCGAATCTCCAAAAGCATCTATATCTTTTACACCCATATCTACTAAACTTTGTAAACCAAACAATAAAGCCTCATATTCATCTTGGTTATTAGTACAATCATATTTTAAACGGACCGATATTTCATAGACAACATTATCAGGTGAAATTAAAACATTGCCGATGCCTTGTCCATCTCTACAAACCGATCCATCAAAATAAAGCTTCCATGGGAAAACGCTAACATAACTAATATCTTCTTCATCATTAACTCTATGATCAACAATAAAATCGGCGAAAACTTGACCTTTTATAGCACGCAACGATTCATATACTAAATCATATTCTATTTAGTGCATAAGCCCACTTTCCAATCCTACCACTAAGAATCGGTCGTTGCAACATATACTTAATTACATCGGCTTGGCAAGCTACCACACATGTACTAGAAAGTAGATAATGTCGAAACTTGGTACATGCATAATATAAAGACAAGCATAACTTTTCAATAAACACATACCGAGTCTCGATGTCGAGAATACGACGACTTAGATATGCAATGATGTACTCCTTTCCGTCGTCTTGTTGTACCAATACCGCGCCGATCACTGTATCTTGTGCAGCAATATATAACCTGAACGGCACACCAGATTTGGCCGCTCGCAATACCGGAGGCTCAACAAGTATCTCTTTATATTATTAAAGGCATCCCGCTGTTCTGACCCCCAAGTAAATTCGGCTTCATGCTTTAGCCGAAGTAAGGTAACAAACGATTCAATTTTTCCTGCAAGGTTAGATATGAATCGTCTCAAGTAATTAATTTTTCCCAACAATTTTTGCACATCCTTTTTACACTTGGGCTTCTCCAACTTTCTAATTGAATCTACTTTTGTCGGATCAATCTCTATGCCTTGTTCATGAATAATAAACCCCAAAAATTTTCCAGCCGACACACCAAAAGCACATTTGAGTGGATTCATTTTCAAACCATGCCAGTGCATCCTTTCAAAAGCTAAACGTAAATCGGCAAAATGATTACCAAACTCATCCGATTTAACAACTATATCGTCGATATATACCTCTAGTATTATGCCTAAAAGATCATGAAATATCAAATTCATAGCACGTTGTTATGTAGCGCCGGCATTTTTTAATCCAAACGTCATAACGACCCACTCGAATAAACCAACAAAACCTGGGCAACGAAAAGCAGTCTTGGACATATCTTTTTCGGCCATAAATATCTGATTATAACCAGCATTACCATCTAAAAAACTAATTACTTTATGCCTCCGAAGCATCATTTATAATCATGTCGGCTATAGGCATAGGAATTCATCTTTAGGAGTGGCTTTATTCAAATCTCTAAAATCAACGCAGATCCTTATATTAGTAGTGTTTTTCTTCTCAATAGGCACAATATTAGAAACCCATTCTGCATATCTACATGGTTGAATAAATCCAGCTTTCATCAACCGATCAATTTCTTCTTTGATGCGGTCATACAAATTAGAATTAAAACTTCTACGAGGTTGCTTATGTGGCCTAAAACCAGTTTTAATAGGTAATCTATGCTCAACTAATTCTCTACTCAAACCAGGCATCTCGCTATAATTCCAAGCAAAGCAATCAACAAATTCTTTAAGTAATGCACATACCTCGCTTTTCTGATCGGCTCCCATGTTAGCATTGATAAATGTAGGCCTTGGATTACTTCCATCACCAATATCTACCTCCTCAAGCGGATCAGCCGATGAGAATCCCTGTCCGAGCTTCTCCATATCACCAAAATCTTCAATAGTTTCATGCATATCGTTCTTTCCAGAACGATAATCCTCGGTGCGTCTTTGCAGCCATTTAATACTATCATCTTTACTCATCATTATATAGATAAATTGTTAAGCCGAGCTATGCTAGCCCGCTGTGCGTTTATAGGTACAAAACCATCTCTATCAACATTGATATAATCATAATCGGGTAAATCCCTACCGGTCAAACATCGCATCTCACCTTTTTTCCAGTAAATCGGCGTCTCTGTCAAAGCAATGCAAGATGAATTGTCCGCCTCAACTATCTCCACATCATCATCAACCCACTAAACCAAGCACTGATGTAGAGTAGAAGGGATGCAACAATTTGCATGAATCCAATCGCGCCCCAAAAGAATATTGTAGCGGCCTTTGACATCAACAACAAAAAACGCAGTTGGCAATGTCTTGCTTCCGACTATGAGCTCCATAGATATAACACCCTTCGCTTCAGATAGTTCTCCTGAGAATCCGCTAAGTCCCATGTTGGTCTTCATTAACTCGCTCTCCTTTCGGTTCAATTTAGAAAATACCGAAAGCGGCATAATATTGACACCAGCACCACCGTCAACAAGCATGTGACCAATAGGCTTACCGTCAATGTGTCCCCAGATAAACAGCGGCTTCAAGTGTTGTTCAGGCTTTTTCGGCTTCTCGAATGTGGCACTTTTTATACCAAGAGCAAGCTCTGCAACCTTGGCTTCAGGTGCACGGAAGTCAGCGGGCAATGCAAACACCATATTAACATCCATATTAGTAGATGCGTCCTCTTTACTTTTTGATTTCTCATCAGCAGCCGCATCATCAGAATTTTTATTCTCCTCGGCAGCGATGCGTTTCTCCTTCCAAGTTTTCGTAGGCGCCACAATTGGTCTAGTTCGATTGAACCATTCATCGCGCCTCTCGTCGGCCACCTTTTCTTTAATTTCCAATGCTCGTAGTCACTGTACCCGTCGCTTTTGAGTATGCGTGAGACCTCCCGGACACCACTGAGGTCCTGGTTTAGTTTCCAGTGCGACTGACATGTTTCTACTGCCCCATGAGTTTTTCGGTCTATACTGATGGATTGTTGTCGGCGCAAACTCTCCGTACTTAGCCGAGAAAATCCTCAACACTGGCCTCAAATTGTCTGCTACCTCCCACACATATATCAGTAGCCACGGTAGCTGAATTAGTAGTACTAGCACGTACATCAAGCTTATCTGAATGTGTATGCATTTTAGGCTCAAAATCACCGGGCAGAGTAATGACTTCCATTGCAATTTTGCTTGTGCAACTAGGACTAGCTCCATCACATGTAAAGGCATTTGTATGACTGAAATTCTCCTTACCCTTTTCCATGCTAAGCTTTAACGGTATCTTCTGAACGTGAGAGCTTTGTTTCTGCTGTTGGATACTATCATCAACGACATCTATTTTTGATTCTCCAGATTGAGACCATGAACAAGATCTGAATCACCTGACTTTTGAACTGACTTTGGCATCCATATGCATTGGCTTTCATCACTATAATTCTTGCCACCGACACCGCGACTTGGCGATGGTTTTCTTTGCACAACAATTGTATCACGCGACCGAGTCTTATGATCAAAACGAGCCTTTTTCTTATGCATATATGGTCTGAACGTAGGCCTCGGCGGAACCCATCCCTGCTGAAAATAACCTACTGGTCCTATAGGATATGGCATCCACGGATTGAAGCCCCACGGAGGATATCGAGGATACATTGGTGGCGGACAACCCCAGTATGTTGGCTCCGTCGGAAAATAAGGCTGCTGGTTATATGGATTTTCTTGCCATCGCTCATGCCCCCCGAGTCGAGTAGGAGACCTAGGACGCTTATTACCTCCAAGCCGATTAAACACACTATCGGCCTTGCGTGAAGTGTATTTCTCCAGCAACATGTTAACTGTGGGCTTTGGCCTTGGAGCTTTTCTCTTGGTTCCATTGAATTTCCACACTCCTACTTCTGGATTTTTTGGCTTGATCATCCTTGGAGGAGCATTATTATCAACAAGATTCTTTTCTCTCGCGGACTCGGCCTGATCCGACCGAATAAGCATCTTCTTTGTCTCAACTTCAATTACATTAATAGGAAACGGTTACTATCAAGCTTCATCTTAGAACCTTCTGTAAATGTCAATCGTCCGTCATCAATGGCCGATTGCACCTGTCGACGAAACACGTTACAATCATTAGTAGCATGTGAAAAAGAATTATGCCACTTGCAGTAAGCTTTCCTACCCAATTTTTCTGTGGATGGTATTACATGACCTTCTCTCAATCTAACAAAATTTCCTTGCATCAACATATCAAATATTTTATCACACTTGCTAACATCAAAAGTATACTTAATGTCCTCTCTTCTAGCAGGTGTAGGTTTCAAAGCGGGACATGTAAAAGGTTTTGATTTAGATGATTGAACCCACTCGGCTACACATATATCAACATAATCTTCACTAGCCGAATCATCTTCATAATCTAAAGCATTAATTGTGTGGTTTTCCTTCTCTTTATTTCTATTATCTTTAAACCGGCTATATTGTTTAACATCTTTATCCCGATTTTCTTGTGCCAAAGCCTTTTGCAAAACCCGATTAACATCTGAGAATTCTTGACCTTCTAACTTATCCTTAATATGAGTAAGCAAACCCGAAAAAGCAAGATCAGCTAAATCCTTTTCGGCTAAGGTAAGGCTGAAACAACGGTTCTTGACATCCCTAAATCTCTTAATATACTCGTGAACACTTTCATTATATTTCTGTCTAACCATAGTTAAATCCGAAAGTCGAAGTTCAGTTTCACCGCTATAAAAATACTCATGAAATTTCTGCTCCAATGGTGCCCATGCCGAAATAGAATTAGGAGCAAGCGATGTAAACCAAGTAAATGCAGTACCGGACAAAGATAAAGGAAATAAATTTACTCTATAAACATCAGTTGTGCCGACATCACTGCATTGTGCTAAAAATTGACCTATGTGTTCAAAAGTTGATCTACCATCTTCCCCCGTAAACTTAACAAAATCTGAAATTCTAAAACAACGAGGATATGGCGTCAAGTCGAAATAATCAGGATATGGCTTCTGATACGCACGTGCTCTACCCTTAGGTTCCAAACCAAACTCCTTAAGTATATTAGCAAGTTGATCTTTAAAACTATCAGTGGGTTGTGGAGAATCGTTTTGTGGAACAGATGGAATAAAAGTACGTGGTGGTATCTCAGGAAAAGCAGTTTGAGCATATGTGGTTTGCTGCGGAGATACGTTAAAATATGAATCTGGTACCGGCCCATAAGGAATCCCGGTACCAACCGGTGGCAAAGGTGGTGTACTATATGCTACCGTTTGATAACTAGGTTGCTGTAAATTAGAGTTAAAACCTGTGCTTCGGTTATGACTGCTATAAGCTTGTGGAACCGAAATCGATACTATTGCAGGAGCAACACTAGATGCAAAATTATGAGCCGAACTGCTAGCATAATTTCGGCCAGTTTGATTGTTGTTTAAATTAATGTGAGGTTGCGCTATATTAACCGATGCACCGGGTATATAAGTATGACCAGGTAAATTTATAAATTCATTATTTTCCGGAGGCATCGGCCGTTTGTCACGATTTTCATCATTGATTTGCAGCACTAACGAGCGAACCTGGCGATATAAACTAGTTTCAATTTCCGTACTAAATTGTTCTTTAAACTCGCCAAATTTACTATCTAATTGAGTAATTGTGCGTGACGCATCTGCCATATCAGATACATACTTTCTAGCTACAGATACGTCAATCAGATTAGCAATATCTTCGGTTGAAGTAATTACCTTCGCGTCGAGTTCCAGAGGAGGGTTTGGCAGCGTTACCTTTTTTAGGGCACCGCCTCTTGTCTTGAAGTACCCACTCAACTTCAATTTCAGCGCCTCAGCCTTCTGCTCTTCAAGCTCCCGCTCGAGTTCCCGCCGTACGTCTTCGGGCAGATCGTCGAGCGTGACGGGGATGATGTTGTCCGGGTTGAGATCGCTCGTGTCCTTGGGATCAGTCATCGTGTACTTCTTGATCTTCATCCCCCAGCAGAGTCGCCAATTGTGTTGCCGCAAAAATCTGCCGCACAACACCAGATAACCGTCGTACTTTCGTGACGACGAACGGATGATTTTCGAGCAAACCAACAAAGAATTTCTCGCTTTCGTGTAGGAGAACCGACCATTTTTCGGCACAAAACGGCAAAGGTCCGATCAAACCCTAGGCGACTAGATCTGAACGGAGAGAAAGAACGACAAAAGACAGTACGTAAAAAGTAGATTGGTTTTTTGATAGATTCGATTGTGTTTCTTTGCAATCGGCCATGGCCTATTTAAGGCACCCAGGACTTGCCGTACAGGACAGAACTCACATATACATACGAGGATAGAACTCTAAGTCTAAACCGATCAGGTCTCTTTCCGTGATTCGGCCACCTCCTTAAAATCAATGCTTACCAAATACAACTTGCTAATTTGTAGCATCACGTAGCAGCTCCAAAGGTATACTCAGGTATAAAAACTATAACGGCCCACCAAGAAAAATACTACTGTATCCGGCCATAACATTCGATCTAACATCTGAAACCAGCTAGAAGACTCATCTCTAGCAATAACGAATGCCCTAGCTCAGCTTATTCAACATTTCTTGAATCTTGCCAGGATTTGTCTTCGGTGGCCATGGTTCATGCAAAATATTTAGGTTGACATCCGAATAATCCCAGAACCTGTGTTTGGTATCATTGTTGCATCTCAAAACCTCCTGGCTGTAGCTAAAAACATGTCCTCGGTCCGCGCAAAAAATCTTTCTGCAACACTTAAATAATTCGTCAACGAGAGGTTAGCTTGATCATCAATTAATTTGTCCTATATAATTCTACTAGCCAAATTATGCACTTAACAATTTCTTTCCATCCAGAGCATCCACCGGTGTACCAGACTATGGCCAATCATGAATATCAAGCTCGAGATCCTTGTCTATTCAGACTAGATGCTTGAGCCTCCCACAATTCATGGAGAGAAGTGGTAGTGCTCAAGGTCAAGGGGGAGGTCAAAGGACGATCCATCTTAGCCATGATCATCTGCCAAACGTTGACAGAGAAGACACACTTGATAAGTAAGTGCAACTTGTTTCCGGCTGCTGTTAACACTTGACACACGGAGCAAAACCGATTGTGTGGCATTCCTCTGATCATCGGTTGTCAAGCATTTACCCCTAGTTGCTAACCAAGCAAAAATCTGGCACTTGAGAGGTGCATTAGAGTCCCACACATTCCTAAGAGAAGCGCGTCATAGTACTACACTAGCAAATCTATTCAACATGTCTGAAATAGACAAAGGAACTGTTACCACAAGTACTATCAAGGTGAGAGCTTTTTCTGATGACTCTTAGTCCTAGCATACACCGGATACTTACCCGCAAAAAAAGCATACACCAGATACCGACGAACACACACACCGACATAGACCTCACCGGCCACAAAACTAATTTTGAAAATACAAGCTGGGGCGACTTTTTCTACATGTTATCTCATACGTTGTGCACTAAGAATGACACGAGTTGGCTTTGTAGCAGCTGGTTGGTGTTACTATAGTCACCTTCTCTTCTGAGTCAGGACACTTCTAACCTATGTTTATTTCCTGACCATAATGTTGTAGCAGTACAATACTAATACATGCATGTGGTCTCAATTATGGCATTGCATTGCATTTCATCCATCAATACACATTTGAGAGCTTATATATGGTGCTATTGTTGTACTTTCCGCCACTTGGGAGGTCACAAAGTTACACTATGCCATTAGAAGGTGATTCACCAACAGTTCTACATAGTGTACTAGATAGCTGACCCAGACAATTGAACGGGATAATTTATGTATTTTAACAGTGGTTAGTACGTCTTGTGGTCTCCATATCTCTGACATCACAGTGCCCTTTTAGATTAAGTCTACTACACGAACAAAACAACCATATAAACATGACAATGTAGTACAACAATGGTACAATTGATTTGAGTTAGTTGTCCATTATGTTGCATTACACTCACTTGTTCAAAGCATAAAATTCTTACCGATGGATGTAAAAAAACCTATCAAATATCATTGTTGGTTTGTAAGCGAGAAGTAAGACAATCTATCAAATAACTGAACTAGCTAGCATATGACCTACAAAATTGCACAACCAAGTGCTCAGATGCATCTACAAAATTACCGTGGATAATATTTTTATAAAAAAGTAGATCTAAGAATTTACTAACCTCTATTTTAGAAGGGATTTTATGAACCTCCCACATTTGAGAAAATAAACCAACCAAATACACGAAATGTGATCATATTTGTAGTTGCGAGGCTTCTAGTGTTCTCCTAGACCAAACAAATGCTAAACCTGCGAAAATTATCATCCTTTGGGATTATTTGGCAACAATAATTAATAAGTTCCAGTCAAAGATTCAATGTCATCTCTTCACATTTGATATGATATCGTGATCTGTCATGAATTAATTTTATTACGAAGTTGTTACTAATAAGTTGACGTGTGATCTACAACAGGGGCGGACCCAAGTAGAGCCCAGTGGGGGCCTATGCCCCCACTCAAATTTTTGAATCCATGTAATATTTAGACATATTTGAAAGGAAAAATTCAAATTTCTACAAGTTCATTCATGAAATGCCCCCACTCACCATATTGGCCCCCGCTCATTATTTTCTCTGGGTCCGCCCCTGATCTACAACCCAAAGATCGATAATGCCCCTCATGGATATCTTAGTAAAACCAAACAAAACAAGCAAACGAGTTACCATGGTCAGCCAAAAAGAGTAAACTAACTAATTTTCTATGTAGATATTTCACACAAGAAGATTGCAACCATAAGCTGACGGTGAAACCGTTAGAATAGAACAGCCGAATTGAGAAGCACTAATGTATATAATCTGATCAAGTCAATTAACTTACTAGTACAATTGTACACTTGTGCCTTTCCTTGACAATTCAGAAATATATTAGGCATTTTCTATTTGGAGGGGAAGATCTCTCAGATGAATCTAGTTTAGTGCTAAATTCCCTAAACTAGTAAAAGTTTTCTGCTCAAACATCTTCATAGCTATGAGACACAATTATACTCCGATAAATTCAGCAGGATTTTAGAAGTCCTAAATTATATTCATGGAATTATTTTGAAGGTCGCTTGTTGACAATTGATGATACATATCAAGTGGATTAGCAACTTCGAATAAGGTCTGAACTTCTTCCAACTTGCTCAATGATGCATAGTCCATGCCTTGCTCAACGAATAAGGTTCTTTTCTTCCAACTTGAAACTATGCAATTGATTGCATAAGTTCCATTAAAAGAGGGAAGTAGCTGCAGGAGCTATTATAGTGGGAGCTTCTTTTCAGATGCCTTTTAATCATAGCGTGCACTCGGTACCGATGAACACATCAACAACATAGACCTCACGACACGCTTGAAGTTTCGTTGGCTTGTGTCCATGGTTTTTTCCTTTTTTTTGTTAGAGAGGTTTTTCACGTTAAATCATGTGTCCCCTACTGTGTTTTCGTTCTTCGTTCTTTGTTTGCTTATCCCTTTTATAACAAGTGATATTAGAGCCCCATGTTTCAATCTAGGGTTTGTGACATGCCGTCAATGAAGTTCGATCTACCGCATATAGACTACATCACAAGGTTCTCATGTGGTAGGTGAATATGCATACATTCTTGCTAATGTGCGTAAAGATTAGCACATAACGGACACTTCCAAAACATTAAGACAACTCGATTTATGCAATTACCGTAAATGGGCTAACTTTCTGCATGATTTTTTTAAAATACTGCAATGCTAATAAAACGAAAAATAACTTAAAATACTAGCCCATATTTTGGAATGTTAAGAATCCTGAAGTTACAAAACCAAAATTTGACCCTGGTTATAAAATTCAACTAGTTTTCTCAAATTTTGCCTACCTTGCATCTCACAATTTGCACAAATGATGACTCTTATTTCGTGTACACAGAAAAAAAATAGGTACTAAATACCACGTGCGTAGTGTTAGCACCAAAGAGAGACATCTGGCAGGGATCATCTTCTAGACTCGTCTCCGCGTATTGACCCATGATCCAGCGCGACTATCTTGGCAGGTGATGGGAGGACCCACTATGTTCCCGACCTTGCTTGGCCAAGAAGGCGCACACCTCGATCAGAAATGAATTGCAGTGCAAACTTCTCTCCCGACACCTCCTAGTCTGCCTATAGACCAGCTATCGAGGAATGTATGCAAGGACAGAGATCACCATCACAAATATGGAGTTTCATATAAGTTGACACCGAGCTGTTATATATACGATCCTCATACTCTGTTGCGATGGAGTATATAGCAGGTAGGTATTTTCAATTACATGGATGCGCAGATATTACTACCGTGTCTTTCTTGTTGTGATGGTTTGAAGCATGTCGTACTCTGTTTTGGTTTTCTGGCATTACTCTATAGTAGAACGGTGGTACAACTGGTTTTAATTACTTGTGCCATTATTATGTTGCACATTACATGGCTCACTGGTACAAAGATAACGTGATTACTGACAAATGTAAACATGATCTTATGTTATGTCATAGCACTATATATTGGGTGGTAAACAAAAGAAAAAACACTATCAAATGAAGCTTGTTCGTAGAAGTAGCTAGCAACATGGCCTATATATACACTAGTAGAAAACAGGTCATCCGTTCGCCCCCCTCAGAGCATTAGTCCCGGTTGCGCCACAAACCGGGACTAATGCTGGCACGCGTCCCGGTTCGAGCGGGCACGGGGCCCGAAGGCATGCATCCCGGTTAATAAGGGGGCATACATCCCGGTTTGTAACATAAACCGGGACTAAAGGTTGGGCGTCAGCCACGTGGCGTGGCACACACCTTTAGTCCCGGTTTGTGTTACCGAAGACATGCTCGCCTCTATAAATGCAACGCCCCAGCCCTCTGCCTTCACTCTGTTTTTTCTTGGTGGAAGGTGTGAGGGGTGTGCTAGTTTTTTTACCCTATGCATGCATTCAAGGTGTTTGATGAAATGTTTGAGTGAACGATCCCGTTCAATTTCTCATAAAACAAAAATATAGAAGGTGTCCGAGACGCACTTGAGCTTTCTCCTCTTTATTTTCCTCGATCGAGGTTAGCAATCTTATCTTTTCTCTGTCATTGATACAATGCATGTGTCGATGTGAATTGGTCATTTCACTATTTATGATGTCCTGTTTTTTGATAAACTTACTTATACGATGCAGATGAACGGTCGAGAATGGATGTACGGTGACCGGCGCGTAGCCGGGTATATGAAAGGCGTGGATAAATTTATCGATGTGGCTACGTCAAATAAATAGAATGGTTTTATACGTTGTCCATGTGTTCAATGTCGGAACAACAAGGAGTACTCTTCCTCAAAAATCATTCGCAGCCACCTGATTATGAAAGGTTTCATACGGGGTAAGAGGGGTTATGATGGAAGATGGTGAAGAAGAAGATGATGATAACAACTATCATCATATGTTTCCTGAATACAGTGATACTGCAATGGAAGACAATGGAGAGGAAGGAGGTGAAGAACGGGCATCAGATGAGCTGGCTGATGAACTTGGTAGGGTCATTTATAATGCAAAGCGATACTGTGAAACAGAAAAGGAGAAGTTGAAGTTAGAGGGCATGTTAGAAGATCACAAGAAATTGTTGTACCCAAATTGTGAAGATGGCAGCACAAAGCTCGGTACCACACTGGAATTGTTGCGAAACAATGAAGCCGAAGTTTCCAAAACATAACGAACTTCCCGAGAGTACCTACGAAGCAAAGAAGACTCTTTGTCCTCTAGGATTAGATGTGCAAAAGATACATGCATGCATTAATGACTGCATCCTCTACCGCGGTAAGGAGTATGAGAATTTAGATAAATACCCGGTATGCAATGCATTGCGGTATAAAATCAGACGAGATGACTCTGGTGATGTTGAGGGAGAGCCCCTCTGGAAGAGGGTTCCTGCTAAGGTTATGTGGTGTGCTCCTATAATACCAAGGTTGAAACGCATGTTCGGAAATAAAGAGCATGCCAGTTTGTTGCGATGGCACAAATAAGACCGTAAGAAAGACGGGAAGTTGAGACACCCTGCTGATGGGTCACAGTGGAGAAAAATCGAGAGAGACTTCCCAGACTTTGCAGGTGACGCAAGAAACTTATGGTTTGGTCTAAGTACGGATGGCATGAATCCTTTTGGGGAGCAGAGCTGCAGTCACAACACCTAGCCCGTGACTCTATGTATCTACAACCTGCCTCCTTGGTTGTGCATGAAGCGTAAGTTCATTATGATGCCAGTGCTCATCCAAGGCCCGAAGCAACCGGGCAACGACATTGATGTGTACCTTAGGCCATCACAAACCAGGTGTACGTGCGTGGGATGAGAACAAACAGGAGCCATTTGATCTATGAGGGTTGTTATTCGTAACCATTAATGATTGGCCTACTCTTAGTAACCTTTCAGGACAGACAAACAAGGTATATAAGGCATGCACACACTATTTAGATAAGACTGAAGGTACATATTTGCATAAATGCAAGAAGGTTGTGTACCTGGCGAATTGACGATTTCTTCCGACCAATCATCCCGTAAGAAAGAAAGGCAAGCATTTCAAAGGTGAGGCAGATCACCGGAAGAAGCCTGAACTCCCTGCTGGTGATGATGTATTTGGTATGGTCAAGGACATAGAAGTAATCTTTGGAAAGGGTCCCGGCGTTCAATCAGTTCCGAACGACGTCACTACAGGACACACACCCATGTGGAAGAAGAAATCTATATTTTGGGAGTTGCCATATTGGAAAGTCCTACGTGTCCGCTCTTCAATCGACGTGATGCACGTGACGAAGAATCTTTGCGTGAACCTGCTAGGATTCCTAGGCGTGTATGTGAAGACAAAAGATACACCAGAAGCATGGGAGGACCAACAAATGATGAAAGACCCAAAGATCATGCATACACAGAACAAGACGGATAAAGGGCGTCACTTAAGTCGTGCCAGCTATGCTCTTACCAAAGCAGAGAAGGAAATCTGTTTTGAAGTCCTTTACAGTATCAAGGTGTCGTCGGGCTTCTCATCTAATATAAAGGGGATAATAAATATGGCAGACAAAAAGTTCCAAAACCTGAAGTCTTATGACTGTCACATGATTATGACGCAGTTGCTTCCGATTGCATTGAGGGGGCTTCTACCGGAAAATGTTCGAGTACCCATTGTGAAGCTGTGTGCATTCCTCAATGCAATATCTCTGAAGGTAATCAATCCAGATATTCTGCCAAGGTTACAGAAGGATGTGGTACAATGTCTTGTTAGTTTTGAATTGGTGTTCCCACCATCCTTCTTCAGTATTATGACGCATCTCCTGGTTCACCTAGTGGAAGAGATTGCCATTCTCGGTCCGGTATTTCTGCACAATATGTTCCCCTTTGAGAGGTTCATGGGAGTCTTAAAGAAATATGTTCATAACCGTGCTAGACCAGAAGGAAGCATCTCCAAGGGATATGGAACAGAGGAGGTCATTGAGTTTTGTGTTGATTTTATTCCTGACCTTAAGCCGATTGGTGTTTCTGACTCGCGGCATGAGGGAAGACTAAGTGGAAAAGGCACGCTGGGAAAGAAAGCAATGATATGTAGGGACGGGGATTCTTTCACTAAATCACACTACACAGTTCTACATAATTCCACCTTGGCAGCTCCGTATATCGAGGAACACAAGAATATTCTACGCTCCAAAAACCCGGGGAAGCCTGAATCACTGATTACAGATGAACACATGAAGTCTTTCGGTGGTTGGATACGGACACATCTCTTGAATGACACCACTGTTGGAGATCAGCTATACTTTTTGGCCGCGTCACCATCTTCTACTGTATTGAATTTCCAAGGGTATGAAATAAATGGGAATACATTCTACACGATCGCCCAAGATAAAAAGAGCACCAACCAAATAGTGGTGTCCGCTTTGATGTAATAGACGAGAATGGACAAAAGGACACATACTATGGTTACATAGAGGAGATATGGGAACTAGACTATGGAGTCTCTTTTAAGGTCCCTTTGTTTCACTGCAAATGGGTCAACCTAAATGGGGAAGGGGTAAAGATAGACCAGTTGTACGAAATGACAACAGTGGATCTCAACAATCTTGGTTATAGAATGAACCATTCGTCCTAGCGAATGATGTGTCTCAGGTTTTCTATGTGAAGGACATGTCCTCCAGACCGAAAAAAAGAAAAAATATGCAAACGAATACATCATATGATGAGCCAAAGCGTCATATAGTTCTTTCAGGGAAAAGAAAGATCGTGGGAATCGAGGACAAGACAGACATGTCAGAAGCTTATAATAAGTTTGATGAAATTCCGCCCTTCACAGTGAAAACTGACCCAAGCATTCCGTTAAGTAAAGAAGATGCTCCATGGTTACGTCTGAAGTGATCATAAGGAAGGACATATGCCAAGAAGTTCATGCTCATATTATGTAACGCTAGTTCATGTCTTTCGTTGTTTGTGGCTTCACCGAAGGATATCTTTCGCGGTTTGTGGCTTGACCGGGACTATATATAGGGGGCCTTTATGTTGGAATTATGTCCTAGAGGAAATAATAAAGATATTATTATTATAATTCTTGTTCATGATAAAGTTTATATTCCATGCTAGAATTGTATTAAGCGGAAACTTTAATACTTGTGTGGTTTATGAACAACACCGTGTCCCTAGTATGCCTCTATGGACTAGCTCATTGATTAATGATGGTTAAGGTTTCCTAACCATAGACATGAGTTGTCGATTAATAATGAGATCATATCATTGGGAGAATGATATGATGGACAGACCCAAACTAAGCGGAGCAATTAGATCGTGTCATCATGTTCATCTTTGCGAAGCTTTTCTTATGTCAAATATTGTATTCCTTAGACCATGAGATAATACAACTCCCTGGTGTCGGAAGAAAGCTTTGAGGTCATCAAACGTCATCCTATGAGAGGGTGATCATAAAGGTGTCTCTCAGGTGATCGGAAAGTACCTGTTGGGTTGTATGTATCGAGATGGGATTTGTCCCTCCCAAGTCGGAGAGATATACTTCGGGCCCACTCGGTAATCAATATCAACACCGCTTGCAAGCATGTGATTAAGGAGTTACTCACAAAGTGATATCGGATTACGGAACGAGTAAAGTACTTGCTGTGAACGAGATTGAACTAGGTATAACGGTACCGATGATCAAATCTCGGGCAAGTAAAATATCGCGAGACGAAGGGAATATATATATGGGATTGATTGAATCCTGGCATCGTGGTTCATCCGATATGATCATCGATGAATGTGTGGGAGTCAATATGGGTTTCCAGACCCCGCTGTTGATTATTGATAGAAGATCATGTCTGCATGTTCTCGAACCCGAAGGGTCACACACTTAACGTGTCTTGACGCTAGGATAGATTGGATAATTGGTTTATGATTTTTTGTTCGGAGTCTCGGATGGGATCCGGGACATCACGAGAGGTTCCGGAATGGTCCAGATAATAGGATTCATATAAGGCAATGCAGTTTTTTGGAGTTCGGAATTGTTTCGGGTTAATCGGTATTGTACCGAAAGCTTCTAGAACCTTCCGGAGGGGGACCAACGTGGCCCCACCTGCCGGGAGGGGGCATGGGCCTATGAGGGAGTGCCCTGGCCGCATTGGGCCAGGGGAACAAGGCCCCATAGGGCCCAGCCGGCCAACCTAGGGCAAAACCCTAAGGGAGCTTCTAGAAGGGGGAACTTGCCCCCCACTCCTCCCTCCTTGGCCGCCGGCCTAGGGATTGGGGGAGGGGCAAGGGCTGGCCGTCCACCCCTTTATATAAAGAGGGCTGGGGGCGCAGCCCCTCCCACACCTCCTCCTCAAGCCCTAGCCGCCCTGCTGCCCTCCTCTCTCTCTCTCCCTCCCGACTGCACGTAGGCGAAGCCCTGCTGCAGAAAATCTCCACCACTTGCACCGCGCCGTAGCGTTGTAGATCCAATTCGTCTCTCCAACATACTTGCTGGACCGAGGAAGTAGGAGACGTCGAGGTGCTACACGTGTGCATCTCTCGGAGGCATCACCACTTGTGGTGTTAGATCGGATCAGATCGCGAGGAGGAGAAGCGAGTATGACTACATCACCCACGTTCCGACGAACGTTCCGCTATGCGAATCTTCAAGGGTATGAAGATCTCATCTATTCCCCCTCATTGTTTGCATCTCCTAGATTAGATCTTGGCTTTCCCGTTCACATTCGTAGAATTTTTTGATTTACTATGCTGCGAAACCCTTCAGTGGTATCAGATCTAGATCTATGCGTAGATGTGTTTCACGAGTAGAACGCAACATGGTTGTTGCGGGCGTTGATGTTTTCTGTTGCAAGCCTCTTTTTTGTGTTCTTATTATGATGCGGGATAGTGAAATCGAAGCGGTCCAGGCCAACCTTACACGACCTCGTTCGCGAGACCGGCTCCGCACTTGACGTGTGGCTTGTTCCACACATGCGGCTGGTGGATGCCAGTTTCTCTCACTATAGTTGTCATGGGATTTACACCGGAGTTTGGCAACCATAATATCACCGTTGTGGCTTTCCGTAGGTAAGAATCGTTCTTAGCTTGCTACTCCCATAAGCCACGTAAAACATGCAACAACAAAGTAGAGGCGTCTAACTTGTTTTTGCAGGGAGTGTTTTCTGTGATATGGTATGGCCCAAGATGTGATGTGTATGTTGTATGCAATGATCATGTTTTGTAATGTTTCACGACTTGCATGTCGATGAGTACACAACCGGCAGGAGCCATATGATTGTCTTTATAATTGTGTATGTCCTGTGTGTCAACTTCTTATACACCATGTAATAGCTTTACTTTATCGCTAAGTAGTTAGCAATAGTTGTAGTTGCTATTCGTGGTGGAGGCAATCATGGTGGAGTGATGGAGATCATGCCGGCACGCACAAGATGGATATCATTGCGCGAAGATTGGCTATACCATGTCACATAAAGTTATATGCATGTGATGTTTATCCTTTTATGTATCTTATTATGCTTAGATCGCGACGGTAGCATTATAAGATGATTCCTCACTTAAAGATCAAGATAAAACTGTGTTCTCTCCATGTATGCACCGTTGTGAAAGTTCGTCGTGTCCAAGCATCACGCGATGATCGGGTGCTATAGACTCTACGTTCACATACAACGGGTGCAAGCCAGTTTTGCACACGTGGAAATACTTGGGTCTGACTTGACGAGCCTAGCATGTACAGACATGGCCTCGGAACACAAGAACCTAAAGGTTAAGAATGAGTCATATGAATGATATGATCGACACTTTGTTGTCCACCATTGAAACCACATCTCTTCTCGTGAAGATCGGATTAGGTGTGGTGAATTTGGATCATGTTCACTAAACAACTTGAGGGATGTTGAATTTAGTAGGAGTTCATCTAGTAATTTGATTAAAGTTGAACTAGTTATCATGAACATAGTTTAATTTGTACTTGCAAACATTATAGATCAAATGGCTAAGTCCAACTTCAACTTCAATGTTTTTGCTGAGAAGGAAAAGCTTAGAAACAATGGATCTAACTTCACCAACTGGTTCCGCAATCTGAGAATCATTCTCTCTGGCGGTCAAAAGGACTATGTCCTTGAGAATGCGCTAGGTGACGCCCCTGCTGTTGATGCGCCGGCTGATGAGAAAGCTGTCTATCAGTCGCGCAAGGATGATTATAGTGTGATTAAGAGCACCATGTTGTTTGCTATGGAATCAGACCTTCAAAATTGTTTTGAAGACTATCCCGGGACCTTTGAGATTCTTGAGGAGCTGAAAACTATGTTTCAGACTCAGGCCCGTTCTGAGAGATATGAGATCTCTGAGAAATTCTTTAACTGCAAGATGGAGGAAGGGAGTTCCGTTAGTGAGCACGCCATAAAGATGTCGGGCTACACTCAACGCCTTGAGCAACTGGACTGCAAGATTCCAGAGGAGCTCAAGATTGTAACACCCTCGGAATCGGACCTATGCAAGTTTGAGCAAAATTTGCCAAACCCGCATAGAAACGATTCAAAGGTGCCCACCAGGCACTTTCGTGCGGGTGGAAAACGAAGTAATAACATTACACAACAGTCCTCGATGGGACCCACAGAACAGATATATATATAACAGCGACCCAAAGAGTCAAGAATACAAGTATAATATACAAAGATCCAAATCACCTTGAAAACGGTAGAGCGTCCGACTACGGACAAGAAGCAAATGGGGCTAAGAGCCCTGAAGAATAACCAATGGCGTCCATAACCCTGCCCAGCGGAAGGGTAACCACCGCTAACGACGTCGATCTCAAAACCTGCTTAAACAAAGGGTGCCGACAAAGGCAAAGGAAAAGAAGGGCGTCGATCGAGGCCAGACAGCGATGCTAGAATTCAGCGGTCCTCGCCTACAAAGGTATGGTGGACTGAAGCGGCAGCGGCAGCATGCACTAAACAACCTATAGGGACTCGATACAACCGCGGCGATCGAGAGGGTAAGATAGACCTATCCGGATCCAACTCGAAGCTAACACCAAACAAACCCATCCTGGTGTTTCCCCTCGAGACCAAACGAGAAAGTCAACGAGGAACTCACGCAAAGGCAGTTTATTTATTCATTATAGTTGCGGCACTTTACTAGTCAGGTTTAGATAATCGTCCTGATAAAAGAAGCAGTGGGCCCTTTTAGTTAATCATTCCGTTGTAGTTGCAACAATTACTAATCAGATACAGATAGCATGAGATAAACCCAAAACCCAGCAGTTGTTGGTACTTTTATTCAGCCATTCCGTTGTAGTTGCAGTATTTACTAGTCAGGTACCATTGTCGCAAGCGACAAACCAGGCAAGCAATTGTGGGCAGTATTATTAGCCATTCCGTTATAGTGAAGCTGATTACTAGTCATTATAAAGTCAAATTTATAGCAATAAACTTTAGTTATGCTTGTCTATGATCGAGATACTGTGCTCCAAGTCGTCCATATCCGCGGACACGGCTTTCAGAAAGTTTTACCGGCGGTGCACCAATAGCAACACACGCTCGATCAACCTCGGAAAAACCAAATCAAAACCCAACGAGGCTTTCACGACTGAACAATCACAGGATTCAGAAATATTTCAGGGGGCCACCCCATTGAGTAGATCCCGCAACGGAGTAAGCAAGCTCCGAGACGGACTCAAGGTTTGCGACAATGGCTGTAAACGACTGGGAACCCGAAAGTGTGGCTGGGCTTGTCGATACCGCGAAAACATTACACTTACCTAAACAGTACAGTGTGCTCCTCGCACAAACGTAAATACATAAGTAGCATGGCATAAGTACAGGATCGTAAATAAAACCTCAAACTAGTTTGTGGCCCCAAGAAATAAGACTGAATCAAGCTCTGGCTCAGGGGGGTCCCATATACCTCCCGGATGTGGATAGCGCGATAAATCAAGGAACAGGTATCAAGTACTCGGGGTCTTAGGGGACACAAGTGGGCGTTCGGAAACCAAATATTTTCTATCACCCACCGATGCCTCTGCTTATTTCAATTTTAGTTGTTAAACAGGAATTAAAGTGAACGATAAGTAAAACTATGATCAACTCCAACATCAACATGCGGCAATACATCAACAACTGTGGCACTTGACGACACGCAACAGCACTTGAGCAAGCGACTACGACGCGCAAGTCCAGCTATCTACCAAACAACAGGTAATAGGAGGTGGCCATGGCAATATAAGGCGGCAGGGGATATCACGGGTACGAAAACTAGAGCATCGCAACACAGATAGCAATAGATCAACAGGAGGGAATAAATACTATAAAAGTAAGATGGGTAGAAAGGGGGAGGTGCTCGCCTGAAAACATTGTCGAAGGGTTCATCTGAAGATCGGGGCGAAGCTCACAACCACTCAACGGCCTTATCCGCGAAGAAGCAAAACGCTAGAAAGGAACACCGGATGCAATATTTAATACAACGACAGAAGATCGACATGATGCATGTATGTTGAATGACAAGGCAAGGTGCGATGCAATTAGGTCATATTAAGCGGAACCGGGGTCCCGAGAATTAATTATTAGGTGGTTCATGTTGTTTAGCTTCCCCGCAAATTAAATGTTGTATTAGCAAGACAAGTCGACACCGGTTCGCTACACAAGATTTAAATGAGGCCAATTATAAGGCTAGATTTGCCCGCATATGGGCCCCATATTTAATTATTAGGTGAATCGGCATAAGGCCCCCAAACCACAGATATGCATGCTAGATGAATGATTTAATGCAACAAGTTGATATCATTTATAAAAATAGGGTATCGAGGAAAAGGGTCACACATTGAGGGGGGTCTCGACGGACTTGGGGTTCCGGGGTTCGGGGTCGGTCTCGGGGTCCAGGGTCTAGGGTTCGATCTTGGCGTAACATTCTCGACCATCGGGGTAGGTCTTGTCGCAACCGGGAAGCAGGGCTTGGTTGGCGTCGGGGGCGCATCGGTCTCGCCCTGTACGGTGTCGTTCTTGTCGCATGCAGATCTTGTCGGGTTCCACGGGGTCGAGCTTGCAGTTGCGAGGGTCTTGTCGGGTCCGCGCTTTGGATTCCCTGAGGCGACCTTGCCGTTCCTTGTAGGCGTTCTCGAGGTCGATGCCGAACTTGTCCGTGATCGGGTTCCGGAGATCTTGGCGCACCGCATGCGAAACGACCTTGGGTTCGTGTGGGGATCTTGGCATTCGACTCCAATGTTGAGGACGTTCTTGACACGGCGTCGATCTTGTCGTTCCCCAGATTCTATTAGTTCTAGGTACATGGATGCGGCACCGATTGTGAAGATCTTGGGGTTCCGGCGTCGTAGGTCTTGACGGGGTTTTCGAAGATCCGAGGGGTAGATCTTGGATTGATGACGTCGTGAGCGAACATCTCTCCAGGACATCATGTTATCGTCATTAGCCGGTGTCCGAGGTAGAACTTGTTGGTGCAGGGGCCGAGCGTGACATCGGGTCTCCGGCCATGTGCAACCAAACGGGGAAGCCGCAACAAACGGTCACCACTGGAGCATGTGGACAAACACGGTGATGGCCAAGCTTGTGTTCGCGTGCGCGCTGGAGGAACTCGGCGGAGGGGCTGTTGGCGGCGAATTTGGAGGCGAGGTCGGCGAGGCGTCGACGCCAACGGCCGCTGCCGGGAGGAGGCCGCAGCGGGACGAAGGGGAAACGGCGGACGCGGCCGGCTGTAGGGTTCGCAGCATAGAAAACAAAAATTTTCCTACGATGTGAACTATATACCAAGATCTATTTATACTAGATACAAACAACGGGCGGATGTATATCCGTAGAGAACATACCCTTGAAGACCGACAAAGCTTAACGAGTTCAACTCGTGGTTGATGTAGACGATCTCTTGCCGATCTCAAGATCGAGAGGAAGTCCTAGCGCGCAAATCAGGCGCATCCGTGCTTTCGCACACACGCTCGAGGCACCGAGCAACCTCCGCCTCCTCGCTCCCAATGCAATGCGAAGCACAACTCTTTCTTGCCGAATAGACACCGGAACATGTATCTCGCTAGTCCGAGACCATGGGGATAAATTCTAGAGGGGAGAGATCCTTCACGAGGAGGTGTGAGTGAGAAGTGAGAGGAGGGCTCCTTTTATAGGAGGAGGGGGGGAACCCCAAGGGGTGGCTGCATGGGGGCTGCCCCTTGCCTCCCTCTTCATGTGGGTGGACACTCCACTCACAAAACTCCTCTAAATTCCCTCCACTCAAAAGTCCACTCAAAAATCCCATTAAATTTCCACCAAATTTAATGCAAGCTCTCATTAAATAAAACTCTTTTATTTTATTCAGAATTTTGTCAATTACTTTAATGACAAACATTCACAAATAACCCCTTGCTAGAATTCTATTTCACATGCATAACCACTTTATGCAATTTCACCCGAAAACCTTTGGTATCTAGTGAAATAAATTCCGCGCTTGTTCATTCTTCGGCATGAAACATTTGCTCCAATTGGATGTCGGTGTCTCTTAAGTGTGTCACCCTACGGTTCGTGAATAATGCGGACATGATCGAGACCCTCTCGGATCAATAATCGAAGCGGGATCCGGAGACCCATCTTGACTCCACACATTCAACGATGACTTTCTTGTGATCGTCGGAACCTTTACGCTAGTATCTTAATCCCTTTGTTTCACGATATATTACATGTCCGAGATTCGATCATCGGTATCTCCATACCTAGTTTGATCTCGTATCGACATGCACTCTTTTCTCGTTCTCGTGATATAACATTCTAGTGATCAAATCACTTGCTTGCAAGCTAATCAATGTGATATCACCGAGAGGGCCCAGAGTATATCTATCCGTCATCGGGATGAACAAATTCCACTCTTGATCCATGAGCCTCAACATAACACTTTATTAGTTCTGAATCCATCTTTATAATCACCCTGTTACGGTGTGACGTTTGATGTTATCAAGAAACTCTTCCGGTGTTAGTGATTGACATGATCTCATGGTCTAAGGATTAGGATCACTTTGTAAGTTGTTATAGCAATATAAACTCAATGACTTTGATCGTAATGCTATACGTCGGATGAATGTTCATCACATCATTACACTAATGTTGTGATCTCGTTATTAACAACATCCAATGTCCATGATCAGGAAACCTTGATCATCTTGTTAATCAACGAGCTAGTTTATGAGAGAGGCTTAACTAGGAACTTTCTGTTTGTTTATTAAACACACATGTATTAACGTTTCCGTATTAATACAATTATAGCATGCAAAATAAACATCTATCATATACTTGGAATACACATAATAAACACTTTATTATTGCCTCTCAGGGCATATTCCTTCATCTCCCACTTGCACTAGAGACAATAATCTAGTTACATAGTGATAAATCTAACACCCATTGAGTTCGGTGTTGATCATGTTTTGCTCTAGGGAGAGTTTTAGTCAACGGATCTGCTACATTGAGATCCGTATGTACTTCTAAATCTTTATATCTCCATCCTTGACATGCTCATGGATGGAGTGAAACCGCTTAATATGCTTGGAATGCTTGTGAGACCTTGGCTCTTTGGCATTGGCAATGGCACCATTGTTGTCACAATAGATCACCATTGGGTCCAACGCGCTTGCCACAACTCCTAGTTCGGATATGAACTCCTTCATCCAAACTGCTTCCTAAGCCGCTTCCGAAGCAGCAACATATTCGGCCTCCGTTGTTGATCCCGCTACCACAGGTTGTTTGGAGCTCCTCCAACTAACCGCTCCGCCATTCATGAGAAATACGTATCCGGATTGAGACTTAGAGTCATCCAGATCGGTGTCAAAGCTAGCATCGACATAACACTTAGCGACGAGCTCTTCTTCACCTCCGTATACAAGAAACATATCCTTAGTTCTTCGTAAGTACTTAAGGATATTATTGACCGCTATCCAGTGTTAGAACTCGGATCCGATTGGTACCTACTAGTCAAACTAATAGCGTGTGCCACATCCGGTCTTGTACATAGCATGGCGTACATTATAGAGCCTATGGTGAAGCATAGGGACTTTGTCCATTATCTCTCTTTCTTCCGAAGCCGGACTTTGAGTCTTACTCAATGTCTTGCCTTGCAACATAGGTAAGAACCCTTCTTACTTCCGTCCATTTTAAACTTCTTTAAAATCTTATCAAGGTATGTACTTTATGATAGCCCTATTAGGCCTAGATCTATCTCTATAGATCTTTATGCCTAATATGTATGACGCTCACCTAGGTCCTTCATTGAAAATTTGTTGTTTAGATAACTTTTAACATTGTTTAAAGTTCTATATCATTTCCGATCAATAATATGTCATCCACATATAATATCGAAATGCCACATTGCTCCCACTCACTTTCTTGTAAATACAAGCTTCTCCATAAGTTTGGACAAATCCAAACTCTTTGATCACCTCATCAAAGCGGAGATTCCAACTTCGTGATGCTTGCTTCAATCCATAGACGGATCTGAAGCTTGCACACCTTGTTAGCATCCTTAGGATCGACAAAACCCTTTGGTTGTATCATATACAACTCTTCTTCAATATTACCATTGAGAAACGCGGTTTTGACATCCATCTGCCATATTTCATAATCGAAATATGCAGCAATTGCTAACATAATCCTAATCGACTTTAGCATCGCTACGGGAGAAAGTCTCATCGTAGTCAACTCCTTGAATTTGTCGAAACCCCTTTGCGACAAGTCGAGCTTTATAGATGGTCACATTACCATCAGCATCAGTTTTCCTTTTGAAAATCCATTTGTTCTCCACGGCCTTTCGGTCGTGAGGTAATTCCACCAAGTTCCAAACTTGATTTTCATACATGGATTCCATCTCGGATTTCATGGCTTCTAACCATTTGTTGGAATCCGGGCTCATCATCGCTTCTTCATACGTCGCAGGGTCATTATTTTCATCAACCATGAAATTTATGACAGGATTTCCGTACAGCTCGGGAGCTGCACGCGTCCTGTTTGACCTGCGAGGTTCGGTACTCTCTTTCGGAGTTTCATGATCATTATCATTAGTTCCCTCTTCAACAGGTGGAGCCAACTCCGGAACAACTTCCGGCGCTGCGCTACTCGCCATACTTTGAAGAGAAGGTTCCACAACCTCTTCGAGTTCTACCTTCCGACTACTCACACCTTTCGCGAGAAACTCTTTCTCTAGAAAGGATCCATTCTTGGCAACAAAACCTTGCCCTCGGATCTGTGATAGAAGGAATACCCAATAGTTTCTTTAGGGTATCCTATGAAGACGCATTTTCCGCTTTGGGTTCGAGTTTATCCGGTTGAAGTTTCTTCACATAAACATCGCAACCCCAAACTTTAAGAAATGACAGCTTAGGTTTGTTTCCAAACCACAATTCATACGGTGTCTTTTCAACGGATTTAGATGGTGCCCGATTTAAAGTGAATGCAGCAGTTTCTAGTGCATAACCCCAAAATGACAACGGCAAGTCCGTCAGAGACATCATAGATCGAACCATATCTAATAAAGTACGATTATGACGTTCCGACACACCATTTATTTGTGGTGTTCCGGTGTGAGTTGTGAAACAATTCCACACTCTTTCATGTGAGTGCTAAACTCGTAACTTAGATACTCACCTCCACGGTCGGAATCAGAAATTTGATCTTTCTATTACGATGATTTTCCACTTCATTCGAAATTCCTTGAACTTTTCAAAGGTTTCAGACTTGTGTTTCATCAAGTAGATATAACCGTATCTACTCAAATCATCCGTGAAAGTAACAAAATAACGATATCCACCTCATGGCACACTCATTGGACCACATACATCGAATGTATGATTTCCAATAAATCTGTCGCCTGTTCCATTGAACCGGAAACGGCGTTCTAGTCATCTTGCCCATAAGGCATGGCTCACATGTATCAAATGATTCATAATCAAGTGATTCCAAAAGTCCATCCGAATGGAGCTTCTTCATGCTTAATGCCAATATGACCTAGACGGCAATTGCCACATATATGCGGATATATCATCATTAAGTTTAATCCTTTTAGCATCAACATTATGAATATGTGTAACATTATCATTGAGATCTAATGTAAATAAACCATTCATCATCGGTGCATGACCATAAAAGATTTCATTCATATAAATGGAACAACCATTGTTCTCGATTTAAATGAATAACCACTTTGCATCAAACATGATCCAGATACAATGTTCATGCTCGGTGGCACCAGATAACATTTATTCAGTTTATAACTAATCCCGACGGTAAGTGGAGAGGCAGCGTTCGGCGATCACATCAACACTTGATCCATTGCCGACACGCATCTTGACCTCACCCCTTGCTAGCGGTCGCTTTCCATGACCCACGATTCGAGTTACAAATATTAGCAACGAACCGGTATCAAATACCCAAGTGCTCTGCGAGCACTAGTCAAGTACACATCAATAACATGTATATCATATATACCTTTGTTTGCCTTGCGGCCTTCTTATGCGCCAGATACTTGGGCGATTCGCTTCGATGGCGATCCCCTTACAATAGTAGCTTTCGGAATCAGACTTAGGTCCAACTCGGGGTTTCTTTCAGCGCAACAGGCT
This sequence comes from Avena longiglumis, assembly GCA_030063025.1. Lineage (NCBI taxonomy): Eukaryota > Viridiplantae > Streptophyta > Magnoliopsida > Poales > Poaceae > Avena > Avena longiglumis. Next base: position 505,203,650 of record CP125977.1, read on the forward strand.
TGCCGCCTACTTCCTTCCGTTTTCCCTTCTTGTCTTTCTTGAAACCAGTGTTCCTATTGATCATCAACACTTGATGTTCCTTTTGATCTCCACTTACAGTTTTAAGCATTGATGTAAGCTCGGGAGAGACTTCTTCATGCCTTGCATATTATAGTTCATCAAGCTCTTATAGCTAGGTGGCGTAGACCGCAGAACACGATGGATGCCTAAGTCAATGGGAATCGTTATTCCCAAGGACACAAGCTTATCGGCGTAACGACATCTTGAGTACATGCTCACTAACGAGCTGTGCTCTTCCATCATGCAGCTAAAGAACTTTTCTAAATCATTGTAGCTCTCTTGACATGTGTGTCGAAAATCATTTTCAACTCACCCATTGTATCAAATGCATTGCCGTTTTAAAACGCTTTGAAGTTCGGCTCTAGCCCATACAATATGCCGCAATGAACTAAGTTGTGGTCCTCCCGACGAGTCGATAGACATTCTTCTCCTCGGGGCATCATCAAAGGTGGGGGCCTAACGGCGCTTCTAGCACATATTGCTTTTGTGCAGAGAGGAGAATCCTCAAATTCATGGCCCATTCAATAAAGTTGCTACCGTTCGTTGCTAGTTTCTCTTTCTCCATGAACGCATTGAAATTAAAAGGTGGTGCCATCTACAACAGAATTTGTAAAGTTTAGACTAAGTGTATGATAGATCGAGTTCAACTAATCTATATTACGAATGAACTCCCACTCAAAAGCGACATCCCTCGTGTCCTTTTGGTGATTACATGAACCAAATCCACTACACCAAGTCCGATCATCACGTGAGTCGGTATAGCTTCAAAGGCGAGCATCAAATGGGCATCATATCAACTATATGACTCATGCTTAACCTTTCGGTCTGTGTTCCGAGGCCATGTCTGTACATGCTAGGCTCGCCAAGTTAGAACCTTAGTATTTGCGTGTGTAACTGTTTTACACCCGAAATATGGTCGTGGATCCAAGAACACTCGATCATCACGTGATGTCTTGGAGCGACGAAAACACAATCGGTGCATACTAAAGGAAGAACACATTTTATCTTGATATTTAAATGAGGGATCATCTTATTATGCTTAACAAAGCGCTAAACAAGCAATATAAGATGTAATCAAACATCATATGTTTATTAGTGAAATTATATGGTTCCCGCAGATGATCTCTATCATGTGCATCGTGGTATGATCACTATCATACCTATATGTGTAAATCCAAGGTCTATGGATTTTACACGCTATGTGTGTTGTAAGAGTATCATCTCATACTTCTACTTACAACACTACCATATCATAACACTAGCCCAGCAACAATCTAAACTAGACGCCTCTAATTTATCCATTGCAAGTTTTACGTGGCTTAGGGCTTTCGAGATAGAACCGTTCTTACCTACGAACATGAACCACAACGAGGATAATCAAATTGTTGACAACTCGCTTGCAAAATAGATATTGACTATAGTAGGAGAGCAGACACCCGCTAGCCACTTATGCAAACTAGTTGCATGTCAAGCGTGGAACAGGTCTCATGTGAGGACATGTAAATTTTGTCCGGGCCGTTTCATCCCACTATGCCACCAATATCCAAAATCACAACAAAGGAGCAACAACATGATCATCATCGCCCACATACTCATATGTGTACTACCTGTAAAGTATCTACGCATAGATCCGCTCGATAATCGTAGGGTTCGCAAGATAGAAAACAAAATTTTCCTACGATGTGAACTATATACCAAGATCTATTTATACTAGATACAAACAACGGGCGGATGTATATCCAGAGAACATACCCTTGAAGACCGACAAAGATTAACGAGTTCAACTCGTGGTTGATGTAGACGATCTCTTGCCGATCTCAAGATCGAGAGGAAGTCCTAGCGCCGCAAATCAGCCAGCGCATCCGTGCTCGCACACACGCTCGAGGCATCGAGCAACCTCCGCCTCCTCGCCCAGCGATGCAGCGGAAGCACAACTCTTTCTTGCCGAATAGCCACTGGAACATGTATCTCGCTAGTCCGAGACCATGGGGATAAATTCTATAGGGGAGAGAGATCCTTCACGAGGAGGTGTGAGTGAGAAGTGAGAGGAGGGCTCCTTTATAGGAGGAGGGGGAACCCCAAGGGGTGGCGGCGCATGGGGCTGCCCCTTGCCCTCCCTCTTCATGTGGGTGGACACTCCACTCACAAAACTCTAAATTCCCTCCACTCAAAAGTCCACTCAAAATCCCATTAAATTTCCACCAAATTTAATGCAAGCTCTCATTAAATAAAACTCTTTATTTTATTTATTCAGAATTTTGTCAATTACTTTAATGACAAACATTCACAAATAACCCCTTGCTAGAATTCTATTTCACATGCATAACCACTTTATGCAATTTCACCAAAACCTGTTTCGATCTAGTGAAATAAATTCGCGCTTGTTCATTCTTTTTCGCATGAAACATTTGCTCCAATTGGATGTCGGTGTCTCTTAAGTGTGTCACCCTACGGTTCGTGAATAATGCGGACATGATCGAGACCCTCTCGGATCAATAATCGAAGCGGATCCGAGACCCATCGACTCCCACACATTCAACGATGACTTTCTTGTGATCGTCGGAACCTTTTACGCTAGTATCTTAATCCCTTTGTTTCACGATATATTACATGTCCGAGATTCGATCATCGGTATCTCCATACCTAGTTTGATCTCGCATCGACATGCACTCTTTTCTCGCCTCGTGATATAACATTCTAGTGATCAAATCACTTGCTTGCAAGCTAATCAATGTGATATCACCGAGGGCCTGAGTATATATATCCGTCATCGGATGAACAAATTCCACTCTTGATCCATGAGCCTCAACATAACACTTTATTAGTTCTGAATCCATCTTTATAATCACCCTGTTACGGTGTGACGTTTGATGTTATCAAGAAACTCTTCCGGTGTTAGTGATTGACATGATCTCATGGTCTAAGGATTAGGATCACTTTGTAAGTTGTTATAGCAATATAAACTCAATGACTTTGATCGTAATGCTATACGTCGGATGAATGTTCATCACATCATTACACTAATGTTGTGATCTCGTTATTAACAACATCCAATGTCCATGATCAGGAAACCTTGATCATCTTGTTAATCAACGAGCTAGTTTATGAGAGAGGCTTAACTAGGAACTTTCTGTTTGTTTATTAAACACACATGTATTAACGTTTCCGTATTAATACAATTATAGCATGCAAAATAAACATCTATCATATACTTGGAATACACATAATAAACACTTTATTATTGCCTCTCAGGGCATATTCCCTTCACCGGCGGCGGGTACTGATCGAGGCGGGCCGGCAAGGAGCTCGCCGCGGAGGGCCGGGAGGCGCGGGCTCAGCCGTGGGGACGTGCGGGGCCGGACGCGAGGCAGGGGACGCGGTCGCGCCCGGCGCAAGGCGCCGGAGAGGCTCGCGACGGGAGGGTCGAGGGCGACGCAGTGAGGCCGAGGCGCTGGCGCAGGTGAATGCGACGGCGGGCCGACCGGACTTGGTGGCGGGACGGCGTGGCTTGAGGCGGGAGGTCGAGGACGCGACGCGGCGACGCCATGGAAGGCCGAGGTGGCGTGGCGCGGAGCCGGCAAAGGGCGGAAGGCAGCCGGCGGGCGGGCCTCGAGCGGCGGAGGGAGGGCGCGCACTGCCCGGCGGCGGAGAGGGAAAGGGGCCGGTCCTGGGGCGAGCCGGTGAGGAGGTCTGGGGGAGGCGGCGGCGCGGCGAGGCGCCTGGGAGGAAGGAGGAGGCGGGGGAAGAGGGTCGGGGCTGCGCGAGGCGGACGGAGAGGACGCCGTGGTCCGGTGTGGGAGGAAAGGGCCGGCGCAAGGGCCGCTGAGCGGGAGGAGAGGCGAAGGCTGCTGGGCCGAGGAAGAGCACGAGGGAGGCGCGAGGTAGGGGACGGTGGTTATGGGTCGCGGGCGGGGCGTGGCGGGTGGGTGTGTTGAGTGGGGCGCGCTGCAGGAGTGTGGTGCGTTTGCTGGATGGGTGAGGGAGGAGAGAGAGGGTAGGACTAGGTGGCAGGGTGTGAGTGGTTGGGGGGGAAGGGAGAGGGTGAGGTGGCGACTAGCCATTGGATGGGGTGATGTGGCCAGCGGTTTGGGTAGGTTTTCTGGGTAACTGTAGGATTAAGGGCGGACCGATCTGTTTTGTACGGGGGTGGTCGTTCGGGTCGATTTGGCCCGTTCGACTGCCCCCACTAAAATAATTAATTTTTATTTGTTTTAAACGGGCCGTATGCAAACCGATAGCGGCCAAAACAAAATATTCCGGGGACCCGGTTTTGATGTTTGAATAAAGAGGGGCGTTTAGAAAACAACACGGGCTTTGTAAACATAGTTTTATGCAAACAATGCATGATGATGACGATGCAATGCACAAATTCAACGCGATTTTCTAGTAGTGGTTTTGCGGGATGCCACAAAGATTGACAGGGTTCTGCAATCACTCCTTCCCAGCTACAAAAGTTTTGTAGTGACTCATAATCAGATTGGTTCCACTGATACGATCACCGAGCTCTTCGCAGTGAAGGTCATGGAGGTGGACATCAAAAAGGATAATCATGTGTTGATGGTCAACAAGCCCCCCACCTTCAAGAAAGGTAAGGGTGCAAAGAAACCCTTCAAGAAAGGCGGCGGCAAACGCGTTGCCCCTGCTGAGAAGAAGCTCAAGTCTGGACCCAAGCCGGACACTGAGTGCTTCTATTGCAAGGACAAGGGTCACTGGAATTGCAACTGTCTGAAGTACTTAGCGCACAAGAAGGCTGGCACCATCAAAGGTATATTTGATATACATGTTATTGATGTTTTCCTTACTAGCCCTCGTTGTAGTGCCTGGGTATTTGATATCGGGTTCGCTAATATTTGTAACTCAAACAGAGCTACGAATAGACGGCGGCTATAGGGATGAGGTGACGATGCGCGCTGGCAACGGATCAAGAGTTGATGTGATGGGTCGGCACTCTCCTTAGTTTTACCTTCGGGATTAGTTTTAAACCTCAATAAATGTTATTATGTGCCTGCGTTGAGCATGAACATCATTTCTGGATCGTGTTTATTGCAAGACGGTTATTCATTTAAATCCGAGAATAATGGTTGTTCTATTTATATGAGTAACATCTTTTATGGTCATGCACCTGCTATGAATGGTTTATTTTTTCTGAATCTCGAAAGGGATGAAAAACACATCCATAACATTGAGGCTAAGAGATGCAAAGTAGATAGTGATAATACTACTTATTTGTGGCACTGTCGTCTAGGTCATATTGGTGTAAAACGCATGAAGAAACACCATTCTGATGGACTTTTGGAGTCTCTTCATTTTGAATCATTTGACACATGTGAACCATGCCTCATGGGCAAGATGATCAAAACTCCGTTCTCCGGAGTGATGGAGCGAGCAACGGACTTGTTGGAAATCATACATACCGATGTATGCAGACCGATGAGTGTATCGACGCTCGGTGGATATCACTATTTTCTCACTTTTACCGATGACTTAAGTAGATATGGGTATATCTATTTGATGAAACATAAATCTGAAACATTTCAAAAGTTCAAGGATTTTCAGAATGAAGTGGAGAACCATCGTAACAGAAAGATTAAGTTTCTACGATCCGATCGTGGAGGTGAGTATTTGAGTTATGATTTTCTCACGCATCTTAAGGCAAGTGGAATCGTTTTGCAACTCACGCCACCCAGAACACCACAGCGCAATGGTGTGTCTAAACGCCGGAATCGAACCCTATTAGATATGGTCCGATCGATGATGTCTCTTACTGATTTGCCGTTATCATTTTGGGGTTATGCATTAGAAACCGCTGCATTCACTTTAAATAGGGCACCATCTAAATCCGTTGAGACGACACCGTATGAACTGTGGTTTGGTGCTAAACCTAAGTTGTCGTTTCTTAAAGTTTGGGGATGCGAAGCTTACGTCAAGAAGTTGATGCCGGACAAGCTCGAACCCAAAGCGGTGAAATGCGTCTTCATAGGATACCCTAAGAAAACTATTGGGTATACCTTCTATCACAGAACCGAAGGCAAAGTGTTTGTCGCAAAGAACGGTTCCTTTCTTGAGAAGGAGTTTCTCTCGAAAGAAGTGAGTGGGAGGAAAGTAGAGCTAGATGAGGTTGTTGAACCTTATCTTGAGTTGGAGAGTAGCACAGCACCTGAAATTGTTCAAGTGCCGCCTGCACCAACAATAGAGGAAGCTAATGACAAGGATCATGAAACGGACGATGTCTGCATCGAATGCAGTCGACAAGGTCGCGCGCCCCTCCTGAGTGGTACGGCAACCCTGTCTTGACTGTCTTATTGGTAGAAGACAGTGAACCTATGAACTATGAGGAAGCGATGATGAGCCCAGACTCTGAGAAATGGCTAGAGGCCATGAAATCCGAATTGGGATCCATGAGCGAAAACCAAGTATGGACTTTGGTGGACCCTCCTAGCGACCGAAAGGCCGTTGAGTGCAAATGGATTTTCAAGAGGAAAACGGACGCGGATGGTAATGTTACCGTCTATAAAGCAACGCTTGTCACGAAAGGTTTTCGACAAGTTCAAGGTGTTGACTACGATGAGACTTTCTCTCCGTAGCGATGTTTAAGTACATTCGGATTTTATTAGCAATTGATGCGTTTCATGATTATGAAATATGGCAGATGGATGTCAAGACTGCGTTCCTCAATGGCAACATTGTAACACCCTCAGAATCAGACCTATGCAAGTTTTAGCGAAACCCGCCAAACCCGCATAGAAACGATTCAAAGGTGCCCACCAGGCACTTTCGTGCGGGTGGAATACGAAGTAATAACATTACACAACAGTCCTCGATGGGACCCATGTAAGATATATAACATGACTCAAAGAGTCAAGAATACAGATATATTATACAAAGATCCAAATCACCTTGAATGATAGAGTCCGACTACGGACAAGATGCAAATGGGGCTAAGAGCCCGAAGAATAACCAATGGCCCATAACCCTTCCCAGCAAGCCGGAAGGGTAACCTCGCTAACGACGCCGATCTCAAACCTCTAAACAAAAGGGGTGCCGAAAGGGCAAAGGAAAATGAAGGAGCGCCAAGATCGAGGCCAAGACACGGCGAGGCTAGAATTCGCGGTCCTCGCCACATAGGTATGGTGGATCAAGCGGCAGCGCAACATGCACTAAACAACCTATAGAGACTCGATACAACCGGGCGACTATCGAGAGGGTAAGAAAGACCTATTCAGATCCAACTCGATACTACCATCAAACAAACCCATCTCGGCGCTTCTCGAGACCAAACGAGGAAGTCAATCGAGGAACTCACAGCTGGCGCTTTATTTATTCGCTTATCGCAGCAATTACTAGTCGTATAGATAATTGTTCGATAAAAGAAGCAAAGGCCTTTTAGTTATTCATTCCGCTAGTTGCAGCAATTACTAATCGACACAGATAGCATGATATAAACCCAAAACCCAGCATCGTTGGTACTTTTATTCAGCCAATCCGCTAGAAGTTGCAATACTTACTAGTCAGGTACAATGGTCGCAAGCGACACTCCAACAAGCAATTGGGGGCAGTATTAATTAGTCATTCCGTTATCGTGAAGCTGATTACTAGTCATTATAAAGTCAGATTTATAGCAATAAACTTTAGTTATGCTTGTCTATGATCGAGATATCAGGCTCCAAGTCGCCCATATCCGCGACACGGCCGTAAAGTTTTACCCGGGTGCACCAATAGCAACACACGCCGATCAACCTCGAAAACCAAATCAAAACCCAACGAGGCTTTCACGATCGAACAATCACAGATTCGAAATATTTCGTGGGGCCACCCCATTGAGTAGATCCCGCAACAGTAAGCAAGCTCAGACGGACTCAAGGTTTGCGACATAATGGTCAGAAGTTTTCGGGAACCCGAAGTGTGGCTGGGCTTGTCGATACACAGTAATCACTCCGCTTACCTAACAAGACAAAGGTGCTCCTCGCACAATTTAAATACATAAGTAGCATGGCATGAGTACAGGATCGTAAATAAAACCTCAAACTAGTTTGTGGCCCCAAGAAATAAGATGAATCAAGCTCGCTGTGGGGTCCCATATACCTCCCGGATGTGGATAGCGCGATAAATCAAGGAACAGTATCAAGTACTCGGGGTCCTACGGACACAAGTGGCTGCTCGAAACCAAATGTTTGCTATCACCCACCGATGCCTCGCTATTCCAATTTTAGTTGTTAAACAGGAAATAAAGTGAACGAGAAGTAAAACGATGATCAACTCCAACAACATGCGGCAATACATCAACAACTGAGGCACTTGACGACACGCAACAGCACTTGATCAAGCGACTACGACGGGTAAGTCCAGCTATCTACCAAACAACAGGTAATAGGATGTGTCCAAGGCAATATAGGGCTGCACGGTATATCACAGGTACGGAAACTAAAGCATCGCAACACAGATAGCAATAGATCAACATGAAGGAGTAAAACACTATAAAAGTAAGATAGGTAGAAAGGGGGAGATGCTCGCCTGAAAACATGGTCGAAGGTTCAACCGAAGATCGGGTCGACACTCGCATCAAATCAACGGCCTTATCCGCAAAGAAGCAAAACACTAGAAGAAACACCGGATGCAATATTTAATACTCCGGCAAAAGATCGGCATGATGCATGTATGATGTATGGCATGGCAAAAGGTGCAATGCAATTAGGTCATATTAAGTGGAACCGGGGTCCCGACAATTAATTAGATGGTGCAAGTTGTTTAGATCCCCGCAATTTAAATGTTGTTTTAACATGGCAAAAGATAGCACCGGGTTCGCTACACAAATTTAAATGAGGCCAATATAAGGCTAGATTTGCCCGCATATGGGCCCCATATTTATTTAGAGGTGAATCGGCAGAAGGCCCCCAAACCACATGATAAGATGCATGTGAGTATGACGATTCAATATGCAACAAGTTTATTATATTATAAAATAGGGTCTTCGGGAAGGGGTTCACACATTAGGGTTCGGCGATCTTGGGGTTCCGGGGTTCGGGGCCGGTCTCAGGGTCCAGGGTTCGGCGGATCAAGGTTCGGACTCCGGGAGCTGATACAAGACGGAGAACTTGTCGGGTCCCACGGGGTCGATCTTGCCGTTGCGAGGGTCTTGTCGGGCCCGCGTGTCGGTTCTGTCTTGGCGTTCGGGGTGAAGCACTTGGCGCTCAAGGCCGATGTTCTTACCGTCCGGGCTCTCGAGCATCGCACCCGAGAAGGAGTACTTGGCGTCCATCGGTTCCATGTCGGCGCTCTCGGGTCTTGGCGTCCTCGGGGCATTGGCTTCGAATCGGGGGAGACGATCTTGGGGTACAGCGTCTTCGGGTGCCGGGATGGAGAACTTGGAGGTTCCGAGGAAGATCATGACGTGCCGATGGGTTCGGTTTCCGTGAAGGCCTTGGGGTTTCTCCTTCGAGAAGATCTTGCCGGGCGTTGGTACGGGGTCTCCGCATCGAAGATCCTGGCGACCTTGGGGGTGCCAAACTGGTACACGCAGCGAAACATCATGGCCTCGCGGAGGCCGGTGCAGAGCTCGGTAGAGGTGGCCGGCGACACAGCTCAGAGGCGAACTCCAGAGGGAGGCACGTCGGCCTCGCTCGCAGCGGAGGCGGCGTCAGGGACCCGCGGGAGGGCGGTGGAGCAGGCCAACGAGGGCGCCCAAGGAGGAGGATCGCGTCGCGGGTGCTGTGGCTCGACGGCGAGCGGCGGCAACAGGCCGGGCTCGCAAGGCGGAGGCGACGGGCCCGGGCGAAGCCGGAGGTGGCGGCGGCGCGCGAGACGGCGAAGCTCAAGGCCAGCGGGTAGCCAACGCGGAGGCGGGCGGAGACGGGCGCTGCCGAGCGCAGACGCGAGGCGGCTCGGGTTGGCGGGCGCGCCCGCCATGGGAAGCGGGAGGGAGCCGGAGGCGCGAAGGCGCGGCGACGGAGGCGGCTCGCGACGCGGCAGAGGCGCGGCGCGCGAGGGGGAGAGGAGGAGCGGCCGGACGGTGCGAGCTCGGGAAGGTCGACGGGCGGCGCGAGTACGCTGCTGGAGGAGAGGAGAGGCGGGCGAAAGGGCACGCGGATGGGCGAGGCGGGCGCGGACGATCGGGCGGCGACGCGAGGGGCCGGGAGGAAGCTGGGCGCTGGCGAGCGAAAGCAGAGAAAGCGGAGGAAGGAGGCGCACAAGGGGGCGGTTGTCGGGCGCGTGGGAGTGCGTGGAGTGGGGGCCCAGGGCCTGGGTGTGGGAGTCTGGGCAGGGGGTGTGCGTGCGTGCGTGTGTGGCTGGGATGTGTCAGTGGGAGAGAGAGAGAGAGGGGTGAGGTGAGGTGGCCTCGTTGGGTGGGGGTTGGGGCAAGGTGAGGTGGCGAGCAACGATTGGGTGAGGTGAGGTGGATGGGTGGGTAGACTAGGAGGTAGACTAGGGATTTAAAGGGTGGACCGCTTGTATTTTCCGGGGGTGGTCGGGTTAAACGGCCTGCTATCGCCTCGCTAAAATAATAAATATCTTTATTTATTTCAAACAAGGCTTTTGCAAACGATATCGGCAAACAAAAATATTCGCCAATTCGGATTTTGGCTTGAATAAAGACGGGCGCTTTGGAAAACAAATCGGGCTTTGCAAAATAGTTTTTGACAACCAACATATGATGATGACGATGCAATGCACAAATTCAACGCGATTTTCTAGTAGTGGTTTTATGGGATGCCACACCGACACCACTAACAATGGATCTCGCCTCGAGATCCACCTCATGGTACCGGAAGAAGGTCGGCGATTCGCCTCTCGCATCGTAGATCCTCGCGACACCACTAACAAGAGGTCGTTGTCCGTGATCGCCGAAAAGAACACTCCGGGTCAAAAGGTCGAAGGTAGAGGTATCCACAAATAAGCCACCCCTAACTTCCGTGGACGGAGTAAAACTGCTGATCCACCGATTCGATGTACAAGAGCGAATGATAAGAGTAGTCGGATGGTGATCAGTCCATCGCACCCAAACCATTAACGCATACCTAATAGGCGGATTATGCAACCAACTCTCGAATTAGATCAAGATCTCGACAAGCGAGGTTGAACAAAGGAGTGATGCATCAGATCGGATCTGGCGTGGATGATGTCGTCGGCCGGAAAACACCGAAGGCACAAACAAAGAACAAAGGATGGTTCCACGAAGGGTTCCTCGGATAGCATGAAGACCAGATGTAGCAACACCTACCAAAGGAGGAAGCGAAACCTCAAGGTACGATTTTAAACCCAACCGCGAGAAATCGGACTCGAAGAAAGGGAAAAGAGCGGATTCAAAACACGTCGAGATAAGAGGGGAATAACAGAGGGGTAAGGAGTAAAAGCAGACCTAACCAGATCTATCCAACCGATTTTGCAAAATAGTTTTGACACTCTACTTCGGCCGTTAGCTAGGTTATCCTACATTTGGACTTGTGGGGTATCGCAACCGCCGAGCTCGATACCACAGAACACCTCAGATCGGACCTATGCAAGTTTTAGCGAAACCCGCCAAACCCGCATAGAAACGATTCAAAGGTGCTCACCAGCACTTTCGCATGGGTGGAATACGGTAATAACATTACACAACAGTCCTCGATGGGACCCACGTAATGTATATATATAACAAATGACTCAAAGAGTCAAGAATACAGATATATTATACAAAGATCCAAATCACCTTGAATGATAGAGCGTCCACTACGGACAAGATGCAAATGGGGCTAAGAGCTCAAGAATAACCAATGGCGCCCATAACCCCGCCTGCAAGCCGGAAGGGTAACCCCGCTAACGACGCCGATCTCAAACCTCTTTGAAACAAGAGGGTGCCGACAAAGGGCAAAGGAAAAGAAGGAGCGCCAATCGAGGCCAAGACACGACGAGGCTAGAATTCGGTCCTCGCCACATAGGTATGGTGGATCAAGGCAGCGGCAACATGCACTAAACAACCTATAGAGACTCGATACAACCGCGACTATCGAGAGGGTAAGAAAGACCTATTCGATCCAACTCGATACTACCATCAAACAAACCCATCCTGGCTTTCCCTCGAGACCAAACGAGGAAGTCAACCGAGGAACTCACACAATTGGCTTTTTTATTTATTATCGTTGCAGCAATTACTAGTCGTATAGATAATTGTTCGATAAAAGAAGCAAAGGCCCTTTTAGTTATTCATTCCGCTAGAAGTTGCAGCAATTACTAATCGACATAGATAGCATGATATAAACCCAAAACCCAGCAATCGTTGGTACTTTTATTCAGCCAATCCGCTAGAAGTTGCAATACTTACTAGTCGTACAATGGTCACAAGCTTACACTCCAACAAGCAATTGGGCAGTATTAATTAGTCATTCCGTTATCGTGAAGCTGATTACTAGTCATTATAAAGTCGATTTATAGCAATAAACTTTAGTTATGCTTGTCTATGATCGAGATATCGCTCCAAGTCGTCCATATCCGCGACACGGCTTTCGAAAGTTTTACCCGCCGGGTGCACCAATAGCAACACACGCCGATCAACCTCGAAAACCAAATCAAAACCCAACGAGGCTTTCACGATCGAACAATCACATGATTCAGAATATTTGGGGCCACCCATTGAGTAGATCCCAACGGAGTAAGCAAGCTCCGAGACGGACTCAAGGTTTATGACAATGGTCAGAAGCGATCGGGAACCCAAAGTGTGGCTGGGCTTGTCGACACCACAGAATCACTCCGCTTACCTAACAAAGACAAAGGTGCTCCTCGCACAATTTAAATACATAAGTAGCATGGCATGAGTACAGGATCGTAAAAACCTCAAACTAGTTTGTGGCCCCAAGAAATAAGATGAATCAAGCTCGCTGGGGGTCCCATATACCTCCGGATGTGGATAGCGATAAATCAAGGAACATGTATCAAGTACTGGGTCCCACGGACACAAGTGGCTGCTCGAAACCAAATGTTTGCTATCACCCACCGATGCCTCTGCTTATTCCAATTTTAGTTGTTAAACAGGAAATAAAGTGAACGAGAAGTAAAACGATGATCAACTCCAACAACATGCGGCAATACATCAACAACTGAGGCACTTGACGACACGCAACAGCACTTGATCAAGCGACTACGACGGGTAAGTCCAGCTATCTACCAAACAACAGGTAATAGGATGTGTCCAAGGCAATATAGGGCTGCACGGTATATCATGTACTAAACTAAAGCATCACAACACGTATAGCAATAGATCAACAGAAGGAGTAAAACACTATAAAAGTAAGATAGGTAGAAAGGGGAGATGCTCACTGAAAACATGGTCAAGGTTCACCAAGATCGGGTCGACACCGTGATCAAATCAACGGCCTTATCCGCAAGAAGCAAAACACTAGAAGAAACACCGATGCAATATTTAATACTCCGGCAAAAGATCGGCATGATGCATGTATGATGTATGGCATGGCAAAAGGTGCAATGCAATTAGGTCATATTAAGTGGAACCGGGGTCCCGACAATTAATTAGATGGTGCAAGTTGTTTAGATCCCCGCAATTTAAATGTTGTTTTAACATGGCAAAAGATAGCACCGGGTTCGCTACACAAATTTAAATGAGGCCAATATAAGGCTAGATTTGCCCGCATATGGGCCCCATATTTATTTAGAGGTGAATCGGCAGAAGGCCCCCAAACCACATGATAAGATGCATGTGAGTATGACGATTCAATATGCAACAAGTTTATTATATTATAAAATAGGGTCTTCGGGAAGGGGTTCACATTAGGTTCGCGATCTTGGGGTTCCGGTTCGGGCCGGTCTCGTGGTCCGTGGTTCGGCGGATCAAGGTTCGACTCGGAGCTGATACAAGACGGAGAACTTGTCGGTCCCACGGGTCGATCTTGCCGCTATAGGGTCTTGTCGCCCGCTGTCGGTTCTGCTTGGCGTCGGGTGAAGCACTTGGCGCTCAAGGCGATGTTCTTACCGGGTTTCTCGAGCATCGCACCCGAGAAGGAGTACTTGGCGCCCATCGGTTCCATGTCGCCTCGCCCTGGGCGCCCTGGGCATTGGCTTCAATCGGGGAGACGATCTTGGGTACAGCCTTCGGTGCCGGATGGAGAACTTGAGGTTCCGAGGAAGATCATGACGCGTCGATGGGTTCGCTTCCGTGAAGGCCTTGGGGTTTCTCTTCGAGAAGATCTTGCCGGGCGTTGGTACGGGTCTCCGTGATCAAGATCCCGCGACCTGGGGTGCCAAACCGGTACACGCAGCGAACATCATGGCCTCGCGGAGGCCGTGCAGAGCTCGAGAGGTGGCCGGGCGGCCCGAGGCGAACCTGAGGGAGGCACGCCGCCTCGCCGCAGCGGAGGCGGCGCGGGACCCGCGGGAGGGCGGTGGAGCAGGCCAACGAGGGCGCCCAAGGAGGAGGACTGCGGTCGCGGGGTGCCAGGGCTCGGGGACGGCGAGCGGCGAGCAACAGGGCCAGTCAGGGCTCGCAAGGCAGCGGAGGCTGACGGGCCCGGGCGAGCTCGGAGGTGGCCGGCGGCGGCGGAGACGGGCGGCGAGGGCCGGCCAGGGCGGCGTAGCTGGCCGCGAGGCGGGCGGAGACGGCGCGCCGAGCGCAGACGCGAGGCGGCTCGGGTTGGCGGGCGCGCTGGCGCCATGGGAAGCGGGAGGGAGCCGGAGGCGCGAAGGCGGCGAGGCGGGCTCGCGACGCGGGCAGAGGCGCGGCCCGCGTGAGGGGAGAGGAGGAGCGCGGGCGACGGGAAGCCGAAGGGGGAAGCCGTGACGGGCGGCGAGAGGACGCTACCGAGGGGAGAGAGGAGAGGCGGGCGAGCGGGCACGCTGGATGGGCGAGGCGGACGACGGGCGGCGGCGGGCGACGCCGAGGGGCCGGGAGGAAGCTGGGCGGCTCAAGCGAGCGAAAGGAGAAAGCGGAGGAAGGAGGCGCCAAGGTGGGCGGTTGTCGGGCGCTGTGGGAGTGCGTGGAGTGGGTGGGGCCTGGGGGTCACGGGGTGTGGAGTCTGGGCAGGGGGTGTGCGTATGCGTGTGGCTGGGATGTGTCTGGTGGGAGAGAGAGGAGAGAGAGGGGGTGAGGTGAGGTGGCTGCCTCTGGTTGGGTGGGGGTTGGGGCAAGGTGAGGTGGCGAGCAACGATTGGGTGAGGTGAGGTGGATGCTGGGTGGGTAGACTAGGACAGGGTAGACTAGGGATTTAAAGGGTGGACCGTTTGTATTTTCTGGGGGTGGTCGTTCGGGTCGAAACGGCCCGTTCGACTGCCCCCGCTAAAATAATAAATATCTTTATTTATTTCAAACAAGGCTTTTGCAAACGATATCGGGCAAAACAAAATATTCCGGCGACCCGGATTTTGGCGTTTGAATAAAGACGGGGCGTTTGGAAAACAAATCGGGCTTTGCAAAATAGTTTTTGACAACCAACATATGATGATGACGATGCAATGCACAAATTCAACGCGATTTTCTAGTAGTGGTTTTGCGGGATGCCACAATTCGACACCACTAACAATGGATCTCGCCCTCGAGATCCACCTCATGGTACCGGAAAGAAGGTCGGCGATCTGCGTCTCCTCGCATCGTGTAGATCCTCGCGACACCACTAACAAGAGGTCGTTGTCCGTGATCGTCGAAAGAACACTCCGGGGTCAAAAGGTCGAAGGTAGAGGTATCCACAAATAAGCCACCCCTAACTTCCGTGGACGGAGTAAAACTGCTGGATCCACCGATTCGATGTACAAGAGCGAATGATAAGAGTAGTCGGATGGTGATCAGTCCATCGCGCACCCAAACCATTAATCTGCACACGAATAGGAGGATTATGCAACCAACTCTCGGAATTAGACTGAAGATCTCGACAAGCGAGGTTCGGAACAAAGGAGTGATGCAGATCGGATCTGGCGGATGATGTCGCGTCGGAAAACACCGGAAGGCACAAACAAAGAACAAAGGATGGTTCCACAGACGAAGGGTTCCTCGGATAGCATGAAGACCAGATGTAGCAACACCGTTACCAAAGGAGGAAGCGAAACCCTGAAGGTACGACGGAAACCCAACCGCGAGAAATCCTGGACTCAAAGAAAAGGTAAGAGAGCAGATTCAAAACACGTCGAGATAAGAGGGGAATAGCAGAGGGGTAAGGAGTAAAAGCAGACCTAACCAGATCTATCCAACCGATTTTGCAAAATAGTTTTGACACTCTGCTACGGCCGTTAGCTAGGTTATCCTACAGGCTGGACTTGTGGGGTATCGCAACTGCTGAGCTCTGATACCACTCTGTAACACCCTCAGAATCGGACCTATGCAAGTTTGAGCAAAATTCGCCAAACCCGCATAGAAACGATTCAAAGGTGCCCACCAGGCACTTTCGTGCGGGTGGAATACGAAGTAATAACATTACACAACAGTCCTCGATGGGACCCATAACAGATATATATATATGACTCAAAGAGTCAAGAATACGATATATTATACAAAGATCCAAATCACCTTGAATGATAGAGCGTCCGATCACGGACAAGATGCAAATGGGGCTAAGAGCTCAAGAATAACCAATGGCGCCCATAACCCCGCCTGTGCCAAGCCGGAAGGGTAACCTCGCTAACGACGCCGATCTCAAACCCTTTGAAACAAGAGGGTGCCGACAAAGGGCAAAGGAAAAGAAGGAGCCAAGATCTTGAGGCCAAGACACAGCGAGGCTAGAATTGCGTCCTCGCCTACATAGGTATGGTGGATCAAGCGGCAGCAACATGCACTAAACAACCTATAGAGACTCGATACAATCGCGACTATATCGAGAGGGTAAGAAAGACCTATTCGGATCCAACTCGATACCATCAAACAAACCCATCTGGCTTTCCCCTCGAGACCAAACGAGGAAGTCAACCGAGGAACTCACACTTGGCAGTTTTATTTATTCGATTATCGCAGCAATTACTAGTCGTATAGATAATTGTTCGATAAAAGAAGCAAGGCCCTTTTAGTTATTCATTCCAGAAGTTGCAGAATTACTAATCGACATCAGATAGCATGATATAAACCCAAAACCCAAAGATCGTTGGTACTTTTATTCACCAATCCGCTAGAAGTTGCAATACTTACTAGTCGTACAATGGTCTGGCGACACTCCAACAAGCAATTGTGGCGATAATTAGTCATTCCGTTATCGTGAAGCTGATTACTAGTCATTATAAAGTCAGATTTATAGCAATAAACTTTAGTTATGCTTGTCTATGATCGAGACATCGTGCTCCAAGTCGTCCATATCCGCGACACGGCTTTCGAAAGTTTTACCCGCCGGGTGCACCAATAGCAACACACGCCGATCAACCTCGAAAACCAAATCAAAACCCAACGAGGCTTTCACGATCAACAATCACATGATTCGAAATATTTCAGGGGCCACCCATTGAGTAGATCCCGCAACGGAGTAAGCAAGCTCAGACGGACTCAAGGTTTCATGACAATGGTCAGAAGGCATCGGGAACCCAAAGTGGCTGGGCTTGTCGACACCGCGTAATCACTCCGCTTACCTAACAAGACAAAGTGCTCCTGACAATTTAAATACATAAGTAGCATGGCATGAGTACAGATCGTAAATAAAACCTCAAACTAGTTTGTGGCCCCAAGAAATAAGATGAATCAAGCTCGCCTGTGGGGTCCCATATACCTCCGGATGTGGATAGCGCGATAAATCAAGGAACATGTATCAAGTACTCGGGGTCCTACGGACACAAGTGGCTCGAAACCAAATGTTTGCTATCACCCACCGATGCCTCTTATTCCAATTTTAGTTGTTAAACAGGAAATAAAGTGAACGAGAAGTAAAACGATGATCAACTCCAACAACATGCGGCAATACATCAACAACTGAGGCACTTGACGACACGCAACAGCACTTGATCAAGCGACTACGACGGGTAAGTCCAGCTATCTACCAAACAACAGGTAATAGGATGTGTCCAAGGCAATATAGGGCTGCACGGTATATCACAGGTACGGAAACTAAAGCATCGCAACACAGATAGCAATAGATCAACAGGAAGGAGTAAAACACTATAAAAGTAAGATAGGTAGAAAGGGGGAGATGCTCGCCTGAAAACATGGTCGAAGGTTCAGCCGAAGATCGGGTCGACACTCGCATCAAATCAACGGCCTTATCCGCGAAGAAGCAAAACACTAGAAGAAACACTGGATGCAATATTTAATACTCCGGCAAAAGATCGGCATGATGCATGTATGATGTATGGCATGGCAAAAGGTGCAATGCAATTAGGTCATATTAAGTGGAACCGGGGTCCCGACAATTAATTAGATGGTGCAAGTTGTTTAGATCCCCGCAATTTAAATGTTGTTTTAACATGGCAAAAGATAGCACCGGGTTCGCTACACAAATTTAAATGAGGCCAATATAAGGCTAGATTTGCCCGCATATGGGCCCCATATTTATTTAGAGGTGAATCGGCAGAAGGCCCCCAAACCACATGATAAGATGCATGTGAGTATGACGATTCAATATGCAACAAGTTTATTATATTATAAAATAGGGTCTTCGGGAAGGGGTTCACACATTAGGGTTCGGCGATCTTGGGGTTCCGGGGTTCGGGGCCGGTCTCAGGGTCCAGGGTTCGGCGGATCAAGGTTCGGACTCCGGGAGCTGATACAAGACGGAGAACTTGTCGGGTCCCACGGGGTCGATCTTGCCGTTGCGAGGGTCTTGTCGGGCCCGCGTGTCGGTTCTGTCTTGGCGTTCGGGGTGAAGCACTTGGCGTTCTGCGTCGATGTTCTTACCGTCCGGGCTCTCGAGCATCGCACCCGAGAAGGAGTACTTGGCGTCCATCGGTTCCATGTCGGCGCTCTCGGGTCTTGGCGTCCTCGGGGCATTGGCTTCGAATCGGGGGAGACGATCTTGGGGTACAGCGTCTTCGGGTGCCGGGATGGAGAACTTGGAGGTTCCGAGGAAGATCATGACGTGCCGATGGGTTCGGTTTCCGTGAAGGCCTTGGGGTTTCTCCTTCGAGAAGATCTTGCCGGGCGTTGATGGGTCTCCGTGATCGAAGATCCTGGCGACCTTGGGGTGCCAAACTGGTACGCAGCGAACATCATGGCCTCGCGAGGCGGTGCAGAGCTTCGTAGAGGTGGCGGTGACAGCTCGAGGCGAACTCGAGGGAGGCACGCCGGCCTCGCTTCAGCGAGGCGGCGCTCGGGACCCGCAGGAGGGCGGTGGAGGCCAACGAGGGCGCCAAGGAGGAGGACTGCGTCGGGTGCTGTGGCTCGGGACGGCGAGCGAGCAACAGGCTCAGGCTCGCAGGCAGCGGAGGACGGCCCGGGCGAGGCGGGCCGGGCGGCGGCGGAGACGGCCGGGCGGCAAGCGCGCCAGCGGCGTAGCAAGGCGCGGAGGCGGGGCGGAGACGGCGCGGCCGGAGCGCAGACGCGAGGCGGGTTTGGCGGGCGCGCGCGCAGGGAAGCGAGGAGCCGGAGGCGGCGGCGGCGACGGAGGCGGGCTCGCGACGCGGCAGGCGCGGCTCCGGAGGGGAGGAGGAGCGCCGACGGTGCGAGCCGGGAAGGGGCTGACGGCGGCGCTGAGACGCTACCGAGGGGAGAGGAGAGGGCGGCGAGGGCACGCGGGATGGCGAGGCGGGCGGCGACGATGGCGGCGACGCGCGAGGGGGCCGGGGAGGAAGCTGGGCGGCTCGGGCGAGCGAGCAGAGAAAGGCGGAGGAAGGAGGCGCAAGGGGGGCGGCGGGGTGGCGTGTGAGGGGTGGGGCCCAGGGGGTCACGCGGGGTGTGGGAGTCTGGGCAGGGGGTGTGCGTGCGTGCGTGTGTGGCTGGGATGTGTCTGGTGGGAGAGAGAGGAGAGAGAGGGGGTGAGGTGGCTGCCTCTGGTTGGGTGGGGGTTGGGGCAAGGTGAGGTGGCGAGCAACGATTGGGTGAGGTGAGGTGGATCTTTGGGTAGACTAGGACAGGGTAGACTAGGGATTTAAAGGGTGGACCGTTTGTATTTTCTGGGGGTGGTCGTTCGGGTCGAAACGGCCCGTTCGACTGCCCCCGCTAAAATAATAAATATCTTTATTTATTTCAAACAAGGCTTTTGCAAACCGATATCGGGCAAAACAAAATATTCCGGCGACCCGGATTTTGGCGTTTGAATAAAGACGGGGCATTTGGAAAACAAATCGGGCTTTGCAAAATAGTTTTTGACAACCAACATATGATGATGACGATGCAATGCACAAATTCAACGCGATTTTCTAGTAGTGGTTTTGCGGGATGCCACAAACATTGATGAAGAGTTGTATATGATGCAACCCGAAGGTTTTGTCGATCCTAAGGATGCTGATAAAGTGTGCAAACTTCAGCGTTCCATTTATGGACTGAAGCAAGCATCTCGGAGTTGGAACCTTCGTTTTGATCAAGTGATCAAGAGCTTTGGATTTGTTCCAAATTGCTACGAAGCTTGTATCTACAAGAAATTGAGTGGGAGCTCAGTGACATTTCTGGTAATATATGTGGATGACATATTGATTATTGGAAATGACATTAACATGCTTAACGATGTGAAGAGTTATTTGAACAAGTGTTTTTCAATGAAAGACCTAGGTGAAGCTGCTTATATATTGGTCATCAAAATCTATAGAGATAGACAAAGACGCCTGATAGCTTTAAGCCAGAGTACATACCTAGACAAAGTTCTGAAAAGGTTCAGAATGGATAAGGCAAAGAAAGGTTCAGTGCCTATGTTGTCAGGTAAGATATTAAGCAAGGCTCAGTGTCCAGCTACGGTAAATGATAGAGAAGCTATCAGCAAAGTGCCTTATGCCTCGGCCATAGGTTCTATCATGTATTCCATGCTGTGTACTAGACCGGATGTGTCCAATGCTCCTAGTTTGACGAGCAGATACCAAAGTGATCCAGGAGTGGAACACTGGACAGCCGTGAAGAACATTCTAAAGTACCTAAATAGGACTAAAGAAATGTTCTTAGTCTATGGAGGTGATGAACAGCTCGTCGTAAAGGGTTACGTCGACGCTAGTTTCGATACCGACAAGGATGATTCTAAATATCAGAGAGGATACGTTTATATTTTGAATGGAGGAGCTGTGAGCTGGAGAAGCTGCAAGCAAAGCGAGATTGCGGGATCTACAGTAGAAGCGGAATACATGGCTGCTGCAAAAGCGTCAAGTGAAGGAGTTTGGATCAGGAACTTCATCACTGAGCTTGGCATGGTTCCAAGTGCATTGGACCCACTGGATATATTGTGTGACAACACTGGCGCCATAGCACTCGCTAAGGAACCAAGATAACATCCAAAGACCAAGCATATCAACCGCAAGTTTCATATAATCCGAGATTATATAGCAGATGGAGATCTGAAGATTAGCAAAGTACATACAGATCTGAATGTCGCAGATCCATTGACTAAACCTCTTCCACGTGTAAAACATGATCAACACCTTAGTGCCATGGGTGTGAGATTGTTGCCAAATGTAAACTAGATTATTGACTCTAGTGCAAGTGGGAGACTGTTGGAATTATGCCCTAGAGGCAATAATAAAGATGTTATTATTATAATTCTTGTTCATGATAAAGTTTATATTCCATGCTAGAATTGTATTAAGCGGAAACTTTAATACTTGTGTGGTTTATGAACAACACCGTGTCCCTATATGCCTCTATGGACTAGCTCATTGATTAATGATGGTTAAGGTTTCCTAACCATAGACATGAGTTGTCGATTAATAATGAGATCATATCATTGGGAGAATGATATGATGGACAGACCCAAACTAAGCGGAGCAATTAGATCGTGTCATCGTGTTCATCTTTGCGAAGCTTTTCTTATTTCAAATATTGTATTCCTTAGACCATGAGATAATACAACTCCCTGGTGTCGGAAGAAATCTTTGAGGTCATGAAACGTCATCCTATGAGAGGGTGATCATAAAGGTGTCTCTCAGGTGATCGGAAAGTACCTGTTGGGTTGTATGTATCGAGATGGGATTTGTCCCTCCCAAGTCGAAGAGATATACTTCGGGCCCACTCGGTAATCGATATCAACACCGCTTGCAAGCATGTGATTAAGGAGTTACTCACAAAGTGATATCGGATTACAGAACGAGTAAAGTACTTGCTGTGAACGAGATTGAACTAGGTATAACGGTACCGACGATCAAATCTCGGGCAAGTAAAATATCGCGAGACGAAGGGAATATATATATGGGATTGATTGAATCCTGGCATCGTGGTTCATCCGATATGATCATCGATGAATGTGTTGGAGTCAATATGGGTTTCTGCACCCGCTGATTATTGATAGAAGATCATGTCTGCATGTTCTCGAACCCGAAGGGTCACACACTTAACGTGTCTCGACGCTAGGATAGATTGGATACTTGGTTTATGAGTTTTTGTTTGGATTCTCGGATGGGATCCGGGACATCACGAGACGTTCCGGAATGGTCCGGAGAATAAGATTCATATAAGGCAATGCCGTTTTTTGGAGTTCGGAATTGTTTCGGGTTAATCGGTATTGTACCGGAAGCTTCTAGAATCTTCTGGAGGGGGACCAACGTGGCCCCACCTGCCGGGAGGGGGCATGGGCCTATGAGGGAGTGCCCTGGCCGCATTGGGCCAGGGGCACAAGGCCCCATAGGGCCCAGCCGGCCAACCTAGGGCAAAACCCTAGGGGAGCTTCTAGAAGGGGGGGGGAACTTGCCCCCCACTCCTACCTCCTTGGCCGCCGGCCCTAGGGCTTGGGGGAGGGGCAAGGGCTGGCCGCCCACCCCTCTATATAGAGAGGGCTGGGGCACACACCCTCCCACACCTCCTCCTCAAGCCCTAGCCGCCCTGCTGCCCTCCTCTCTCTCTCCCTCCCGACTGCACGTAGGCGAAGCCCTGCTGCAGAAACTCTCCACCACTTGCATCGCGCCGTCGCGTTCTAGATCCAATCCGTCTCTCCACCATACTTGCTGGACCGAGTAAGGAGGAGACATCGAGGTGCTGCACGTGTGCATCTCTCGGAGGCATCGCCACTTGCAGTGTTAGATCGGATCGGATCATGAGGAGGAGAAGCGTGTACGACTACATCACCCACGTTCCGACGAACGTTCCGCTGTGCGAATATTCAAGGGTATGAAGATCTCATCTATTCCCCCTCGTTGCTTGCATCTCCTAGATTAGATCTTGGCTTTCCCGTTCGCATCCGTAGAATTTTTTTGATTTACTATGCTGCGAAACCCTTCACTTTAGTCCCGGTTTTGTAGTCTCAGTTTTAATATTAATAAATGTCTTGAGTGTTAGACCCGTTTTGTGGCTGGACCGGGAGTATGAAGAAGTTTTCCCGATTCGTACTTACCATTAAGATCTGATCTCCAAACGCGCGCGGTCACATATTAGGGAGTGCCTCTATGAACAGTTTCTTGGAGATGTCGGAGGACTGGGATCCGGCGGCATCTCCCAGAAACTGGCCGTAGTGGTGTCCCTGCTCTCGAAAACCATTTTGCAGCTTGTAACTTCTCTAACTAGATCAATACGCCTGGGAGCTAACTAATTTCACATATTAGGAAGTGCCTCTATGACCAGTTTCTCGGAGATGCCGGAGGACTGGGCTCTATCGGCATCTCCCTGAAACTGGCCATAGTGGTGTCCCTGCTCTCGAAAACCATCTTGGAGATGCCTCAAACTGGCTGGAGGACTGGACTCACAAGGATGCCTATTTATAGTACAAGCACCTCAGCATAGTGTCGACACTTACGAAATAATGTCGACACTCACCCCTATTATTAGTGCTGACTCGTGTTTTGTCCCGGTTGGTGTCTCCAACCGGGACTAAAGGTTCATCTTTAGTCCCGGTTGGTGACACCATCCGGGACAAGATACACGCCGCACGACATAATGTCGACACTCACCCCTATCATTAGTCTTTGCCGCCCACCTGAAATCCCTCCAACCGGGACTAAAGATGAACCTTTAGTATATTGAAAATCCGAACAATGAAAATCCTTCGCGTGGTGTCATATTATGTGACATAGTTGAAAGGAAAAATACCAGACTTGGTATATTGATCATGTCTCGAAAAAACCTTCACAAAATGACCTATCATGTTCGAGGTTTCATGGCTTTCGGTCCAAATGACCGATGTTATGTGCTGAATCACGGCATAGTTTGTGATGCTGTGCCCATATTATGCATGCATGTGGACATTGGTATGGAGAACAATGTTGCAGGAGGAAGTTTTCCTTTTTGTCGCACGGAAAATCCCCTTTCCATTTTCTGAGCGCAAAAAACGGGTCGTTTTGTGAAGTAACCACCAAAATGCCGTTTCAGAACGCTACCATCCCATTTTCCTAAAATACTAGACCACCTTACATGGACTATCTCCCAACCGGGACATCTCAAACCTTTTCGTCCATCCCGGGTAAAAAGGACAAATGTCTGCCGAATCGGCAGGAAGTGGGTCCGGTTTGTACTACAGGTACATGATCTATCGCCCGTGATTTTTTGAAAAAATCATTTTTAGACTCGCAATATGTGGTTTCTTCAAAGATCCAATGCAAGATCTAACGATGCTTGTCCCCTATCTTCATGCACGCCGGTTCGACCATAGTTAGAAATTCAGAAAATTCAAAACGGGCATAATAAATTCAAAAAAAATCCGAACAATGAAAATCCTTCGCGTGGTGTCATATTATGTGACATAGTTGAAAGGAAAAATACCAGACTTGGTATATTGATCATGTCTCAAAAAAACCTTCATAAAATAACCTATCATGTTCGAGGTTTCATGGCTTTCGGTCCAAATGACCGATGTTATGTGCTGAATCACGGCATGGTTTGTGATGCTGTTCCCATATTATGCATGCATGTGGACATTTGTATGGAGAACAATGTTGCAGGAGGAAGTTTTCCTTTTTGTCGCATGGAAAAGCCCTTTTCCATTTTCCGAGCGTAAGAAACGGGTCGTTTTGTGAAGTAACTACCAAAATGCCGTTTCAGAATGCTACCATACCATTTTCCTAAAATACTAGACCACCTTACATGGAATATCTCCCAATCGGGACATCTCAAACCTTTTCGTCCATCCCGGGGTAAAAAGGACAAATGTGTGCCGAATCGATAGGAAGTGGGTCCGGTTTGTACTACAGGTACATGATCTATCGCCCGTGATTTTTTGAAAAAATCATTTTTAGACTTTCAATATGTGGTTTCTTCAGAGATCCAATGCAAGATCTAACGATGCTTGTCCCCTATCTTCACGCACGCCGGTTCGACCATAGTTAGAAATTCAGAAAATTCAAAACGGCCATAATAAATTCAAAAAAATCCGAACAATGAAAATCCTTCGCGTGGTGTCATTTTATGTGACATAGCTGAAAGGAAAAATACCAGACTTGGTATATTGATCATGTCTCAAAAAACTTTCACAAAATGACCTATCATGTTCGAGGTTTCATGGCTTTCGGTCCAAATGACCGATGTTATGTGCTGAATCACGGCATGGTTTGTGATGTTGTGCCCATATTATGCATGCATGTGGACATTGGTATGGATAACAATGTTATAGGAGGAAGTTTTCCTTTTTGTCGCACGGAAAATCCCTTTTCCATTTTCCGAGCGCGAAAACAGGGCGTTTTGTGAAGTAACCACCAAAATGCCGTTTCAGAATGCTACCGTCCCATTTTCCTAAAATACTAGACCACCTTACATGGAATATCTCCCAATCGGGACATCTCAAACCTTTTCGTCCATCCCGGGGTAAAAAGGACAAATGTGTGCCGAATCGGTAGGAAGTGGGTCCGGTTTGTACTACAGGTACATGATCTATCGCCCGTGATTTTTTGAAAAAATCATTTTTAGACTTTCAATATGTGGTTTCTTCAGAGATCCAATGCAAGATCTAACGATGCTTGTCCCCTATCTTCACGCACGCCGGTTCGACCATAGTTAGAAATTCAGAAAATTCAAAACGGCCATAATAAATTCAAAAAAATCCGAACAATGAAAATCCTTCGCGTGGTGTCATATTATGTGACATAGCTGAAAGGAAAAATACCAGACTTGGTATATTGATCATGTCTCAAAAAACTTTCACAAAATGACCTATCATGTTCGAGGTTTCATGGCTTTCGGTCCAAATGACCGATGTTATGTGCTGAATCACGACATAGTTTGTGATGATGTGCCCATATTATGCATGCATGTGGACATTGGTATGGAGAATAATTTTGCAGGAGGAAGTTTTCCTTTTTGTCGCACGGAAAATCCCTTTTCCATTTTCCGAGCGCGAAAACAGGGCGTTTTGTGAACTAACCACCAAAATGCCGTTTCAGAATGCTACCGTCCCATTTTCCTAAAATACTATACCACCTTACATGTACTGTCTCCCAACCGGGACATATCAAACCTTTTCGTCCATCCCGGGGTAAAAAGGACAAATGTGTGCCGAATCGGTAGGAAGTGGGTCCGGTTTGTACTACAGGTACATGATCTATCGCCCGTGATTTTTTGAAAAAATCATTTTTAGACTTGCAATATGTGGTTTCTTCAGAGATCCAATGCAAGATCTAACGATGCTTGTCCCCTATCTTCACGCACGCCGGTTCGACCATAGTTAGAAATTTAGAAAATTCAAAACGGCCATAATAAATTCAAAAAAATCCGAACAATGAAAATCCTTCGCGTGGTGTCATATTATGTGACATAGCTGAAAGGAAAAATACCAGACTTGGTATATTGATCATGTCTCAAAAAACTTTCACAAAATGACCTATCATGTTCGAGGTTTCATGGCTTTCGGTCCAAATGACCGATGTTATGTGCTGAATCACGGCATGGTTTGTGATGTTGTGCCCATATTATGCATGCATGTGGACATTGGTATGGATAACAATGTTATAGGAGGAAGTTTTCCTTTTTGTCGCACGGAAAAGCCCTTTTCCATTTTCCGAGCGCAAAAAACGGGTCATTTTGTGAAGTAACTACCAAAATGCCGTTTCAGAATGCTACCGTCCCATTTTCCTAAAATACTAGACCACCTTACATGGACTATCTCCCAACCGGGACATCTCAAACCTTTTTGTCCATCCCGGGTAAAAATGACAAATGTCGGCGAATCGGTAGGAAGTGGGTCCGGTTTGTACTACAGGTACATGATCTATCGCCCGTGATTTTTTGAAAAAATAATTTTTAGACTCACAATATGTGGTTTCTTCAAAGATCCAATGCAAGTTCTAACGATGCTCGTCCCCTATCTTCATGCACGCCGGTTCGACCATAGTTAGAAATTCAGAAAATTCAAAACAGGCATAATAAATTCAAAAAATATCCGAACAATGAAAATCCTTCGCGTGGTGTCATATTATGTGACATAGTTGAAAGGAAAATACCAGACTAGGTATATTGATCATGTCTCGAAAAACCTTCACAAAATGACCTATCATGTTCGAGGTTTCATGGCTTTCGGTCCAAATGACCGATGTTATGTGCTGAATCACGACATAGTTTGTGATGATGTGCCCATATTATGCATGCATGTGGACATTGGTATGGAGAATAATTTTGCAGGAGAAAGTTTTCCTTTTTGTCGCACGGAAAATCCCTTTTCCATTTTCCGAGCGCGAAAACAGGGCGTTTTGTGAACTAACCACCAAAATGCCGTTTCAGAATGCTACCGTCCCATTTTCCTAAAATACTATACCACCTTACATGTACTGTCTCCCAACCGGGACATATCAAACCTTTTCGTCCATCCCGGGGTAAAAAGGACAAATGTGTGCCGAATCGGTAGGAAGTGGGTCCGTTTGTACCAGTACATGATCTATCGCCCGTGATTTTTTGAAAAAATCATTTTTAGACTTGCAATATGTGGTTTCTTCAGAGATCCAATGCAAGATCTAACGATGCTTGTCCCCTATCTTCACGCACGCCGGTTCGACCATAGTTAGAAATTCAGAAAATTCAAAACGGCCATAATAAATTCAAAAAAATCCGAACAATGAAAATCCTTCGCGTGGTGTCATATTATGTGACATAGTTGAAAGGAAAAATACCAGACTTGGTATATTGATCATGTCTCAAAAAACTTTCACAAAATGACCTATCATGTTCGAGGTTTCATGGCTTTCGGTCCAAATGACCGATGTTATGTGCTGAATCACGGCATGGTTTGTGATGTTGTGCCCATATTATGCATGCATGTGGACATTGGTATGGATACCAATGTTACAGGAGGAAGTTTTCCTTTTTGTCGCACGGAAAAGCCCTTTTCCATTTTCCGAGCGCAAAAAACGGGTCATTTTGTGAAGTAACTACCAAAATGCCGTTTCAGAATGCTACGGTCCCATTTTCCTAAAATACTAGACCACCTTACATGGACTATCTCCCAACCGGGACATCTCAAACCTTTTCGTCCATCCCGGGTAAAAATGACAAATGTCGGCGAATCGGTAGGAAGTGGGTCCGGTTTGTACTACAGGTACATGATATATCGCCCGTGATTTTTTGAAAAAATCATTTTTAGACTCACAATATGTGGTTTCTTCAGAGATCCAATGCAAGTTCTAATGATGCTCGTCCCCTATCTTCATGCACGCCGGTTCGACCATAGTTAGAAATTCAGAAAATTCAAAACGGGCATAATAAATTCAAAAAATATCCGAACAATGAAAATCCTTCGCGTGGTGTCATATTATGTGACATAGTTGAAAGGAAAATACCAGACTTGGTATATTGATCATGTCTCGAAAAAACCTTCACAAAATGACCTATCATGTTCGAGGTTTCATGGCTTTCGGTCCAAATGACCGATGTTATGTGCTGAATCACGACATAGTTTGTGATGATGTGCCCATATTATGCATGCATGTGGACATTGGTATGGAGAACAATTTTGCAGGAGGAAGTTTTCCTTTTTGTCGCACGGAAAATCCCTTTTCCATTTCCGAGCGCGAAAACAGGGCGTTTTGTGAACTAACCACCAAAATGCCGTTTCAGAATGCTACCGTCCCATTTTCCTAAAATACTATACCACCTTACATGGACTGTCTCCCAACCGGGACATATCAAACCTTTTC
This sequence comes from Avena longiglumis, assembly GCA_030063025.1. Taxonomy (NCBI): domain Eukaryota; kingdom Viridiplantae; phylum Streptophyta; class Magnoliopsida; order Poales; family Poaceae; genus Avena; species Avena longiglumis. Next base: position 505,232,768 of record CP125977.1, read on the forward strand.
GTCCATCCCGGGGTAAAAAGCACAAATGTGTGCCGAATCGGTAGGAAGTGGGTCCGGTTTGTACTACAGGTACATGATCTATCGCCCGTGATTTTTTGAGAAAATCATTTTTAGACTTGCAATATGTGGTTTCTTCAGAGATCCAATGCAAGATCTAACGATGCTTGTCCCCTATCTTCACGCACGCCGGTTCGACCATAGTTAGAAATTCAGAAAATTCAAAACGGCCATAATAAATTCAAAAAAATCCGAACAATGAAAATCCTTCGCGTGGTGTCATATTATGTGACATAGTTGAAAGGAAAAATACCAGACTTGGTATATTGATCATGTCTCGAAAAAACATTCACAAAATGACCTATCATGTTCGAGGTTTCATGGCTTTCGGTCCAAATGACCGATGTTATGTGCTGAATCACGGCATGGTTTGTGATGTTGTGCCCATATTATGCATGCATGTGGACATTGGTACGGATAACAATGTTACAGGAGGAAGTTTTCCTTTTTGTCACACGGAAAAGCCCTTTTCCATTTTCCGAGCGCAAAAAAGGGTCGTTTTGTGAAGTAACTACCAAAATGCCGTTTCAGAATGCTACCGTCCCATTTTCCTAAAATACTAGACCACCTTACATGGACTATCTCCCAACCGGACCATCTCAAACCTTTTCGTCCATCCCGGGTAAAAAGGACAAATGTCGGCGAATCGGTAGGAAGTGGGTCCGGTTTGTACTACAGGTACATGATCTATCACCCGTGATTTTTTGAAAAAATCATTTTTAGACTCACAATATGTGCTTTCTTCGGAGATCCAGTGCAAGTTCTAACGATGCTCGTCCCCTATCTTCATGCACGCCAGTTCGACCATAGTTAGAAATTCAGAAAATGCAAAACGGGCATAATAAATTCAAAAAAAATCCGAACAATGAAAATCCTTCGCGTGGTGTCATATTACGTGACATAGTTGAAAGGAAAAATACCAGACTTGGTATATTGATCATGTCTCGAAAAAACCTTCACAAAATGACCTATCATGTTCGAGGTTTCATGGCTTTCGGTCCAAATGACCGATGTTATGTGCTGAATCACGGCATGGTTTGTGACGTTGTGCCCATATTATGCATGCATGTGGACATTGGTATGGATAACGATGTTGCAGGAGGAAGTTTTCCTTTTTGTCGCACGGAAAAGCCCTTTTCCATTTCCCGAGCGCAAAAAACGGGTCGTTTTGTGAAGTAACCACCAAAATGCCGTTTCAGAAGGCTACCATACCATTTTCCTAAAATACTAGACCACCTTACATGGACTATCTCCCAACCGGGACATCTGAAACCTTTTCGTCCGTCCCGGGTAAAAAGGACATATGTCTGCCGAATCGGTAGGAAGTGGGTCCGGTTTATACTACAGGTACATGATCTATCGTCCGTGATTTTTTGAAAAAATCATTTTTAGACTCGCAGTATGTGGTTTCTTCAGAGATCCAATGCAAGATCTAACGATGCTTGTCCCCTATCTTCATGCACGCCGGTTCGACCATAGTTAGAAATTCAGAAAATTTAAAACGGGCATAATAAATTCAAAAAAAATCGGAACAATAAAAATCCTTCGCGTGGTGTCATATTATGTTACATAGTTGAAAGGAAAAATACCAGACTTGGTATATTGATCATTGTAGGGGTTCGTAGCATGGAAAACAAAAATTTTCTATCGCATACAAACAAACAAGCCAAGATTTATCTACTAGATTGTAGCAACGAGTCGATGGAATAACTCACCCTCGAAGATTCCAAAGCGGTTAACGAGAGCAGATTCTCGTGGGTGATGTAGTCGTACTCTTTCCGATCTCAAGATCGTGTAGACAATCCTTCCGGCGCTATGCTCGGCAGCGCTTAGCAATCGGTCACACGTGCATTTCGACGAAGACCTTCCTCTCCTTGTTCCAAGAAAATGAGGTTGTAGCACTCTCCTCGCGATTCCGCAAAGACAACGTGGTACCTAAGTAGGGGAGATCCCGCAGGGCTTCGCCTTAAGCCGGAGCGAGTATGGTGGAGTATGAGAGAGGGCTATTAGTGGTCTAGAGATTAGACACACCAATTAGAAGGCTCTAAACCGCAGGCTAGAGCAATTAGAAGCTCTAAACCAAAACGGCTCTAAACCGGAGATTAGAGGATAGGAACTTGTGTGTAGAGGAGGAGGCCCTGCCCCTCCTTTTATAGGTGGAGGGGCTGGCGCGCCAGGGAAGGGGAGGGGAGTCCCTCCCCAACTCGGCCTAGGCTGGCCGCCGGCTTGGAGGAGAGGGACTCCTCCTCCAAGTTGGTTTCAACCTCCTCTTGCTTGTTTCCCACAGTTCTGCTTCCCACGCTCTGTTTTCCACAGCTCGCTTTAGCCGCTTGACTTTTAAACCGCGCTTTGACTTTTCAGTTTTGGAACAGCAAGAACACTTAGTACATGATGCAATCATTCAATGAAACATTCATGTACCCTCCCCGAGTGCCGGACAATCCGAACCTTCTAGAACATTCCCGATGAAAACACCTAATCATTCCCGAACTCCGAAACAGGACTTTCCTTATATGAATCTTATTCTCCGGACCATTCCGGATCACCTCGTGATATCCCGGATCCCATCCGAGACTCCGAACAACATTCGGTCTCTTTCTCATAATACCATAACTACTCAAAACAACGTCGAATCCTTAAGTGTGTCTCCCTACGGTTCGTGAATTATGCAGACATGATCGAGACACTTCTCCGATCAATAACCAATAGAGGAATCTGGAAATTCATATGGCTCCCACATATTTCTACGATTACTTTGCGATCGAATGAACCACTTACATACGAAACCAATTTCCCTTTGTCTCACGATAGTTTACTTATCCGAGGTTATGATCGTCGGTATCTCTGCATACCTAGTTCAACCTCGTTACCGATAAGTACTCTTTTATCGTCCCCTGATATGTGATCCCTTGTGAGCCAGTCACATGCTTGCAAGCTAATTGGATGACATTCCACCGAGAGGGCCCAGAGTATATCTATCCGTCATATGGATGGACAAATCTCACTCTTGATCCATGTGTTTCAACCAATACTTTCTGAACACTCAATGCCACCTTTATAGCCACCCAGTTACGGTGTGGTGTTTGATGTCATCAAAGCATCCATCCGATAAAGTTGATATGCATGATCTCATGGTCGAAGGAATTAGGTTACTATGTATCAGAAAGCATATAGCAATTGAACTATTTAAATGAATTGATCTTTATGCTACGCTTGTCTATAGGAGTATGTCCATCACATCATTCTCCTAATGATATGACCCTGTTGTTAATAACATCTCTATGTTCATGATCAGGAAACCATGATCATATATTAACCAACAAGCTAGTTTAACAAGAGGCTTTACTAGGGACTCTTATTTTAGTTTACAAATCACACAAGTATTAATGTTTCCGGTTAATACAATTATAGCATGGTATGTAAACATTTATAATAAGTGTGAAGATATGATAATAACCACTTTATTATTGCCTCTTGGGCATATCTCCAACAATCATGTCTCGAAAAAACCTTCACAAAATGACCTATCATGTTCGAGGTTTCATGGCTTTCGGTCCAAATGACCGATGTTATGTGCTGTATCACGGTATGGTTTGTGACGCTGTGCCCATATTATGCATGCATGTGGACATTTGTATGGAGAACAATGTTGCAGGAGGAAGTTTTCCTTTTTGTCGCACGGAAAAGCCCTTTTCCATTTCCCGAGCGCAAAAAACGGGTCGTTTTGTGAAGTAACCACCAAAATGCCGTTTCAGAATGCTACCATACCATTTTCCTAAAATACTAGAACACCTTACATGGACTATCTCCCAACTGGGACATCTCAAACCTTTTCGTCCGTCCCGGGTAAAAAGGACATATGTCTGCCGAATCGGTAGGAAGTGGGTCCGGTTTGTACTACAGGTACATGATCTATCGTCCGTGATTTTTTGAAAAAATCATTTTTAGACTCGCAATATGTGGTTTCTTCAGAGATCCAATGCAAGATCTAACGATGCTTGTCCCCTATCTTCATGCACACCGGTTCGACCATAGTTAGAAATTCAGAAAATTCAAAACGGGCATAATAAATTCAAAAAAAATCCGAACAATGAAAATCCTTCGCGTGGTGTCATATTATGTTACATAGTTGAAAGGAAAAATACCAGACTTGGTATATTGATCATGTCTCGAAAAAACCTTCACAAAATGACCTATCATGTTCGAGGTTTCATGGCTTTCGGTCCAAATGACCGATGTTATGTGCTGAATCACAGCATGGTTTGTGATGTTGTGCCCATATTATGCATGCATGTGGATATTGGTATGGATAAAAATGTTGCAGGAGGAAGTTTTCCTTTTTTTCGCACGGAAAAGCCCTTTTCCATTTTCCGAGCGCAAAAAACGGGTCGTTTTGTGAAGTAACTACCAAAATGCCGTTTCAGAATGCTACCGTCCCATTTTCCTAAAATACTAGACCACCTTACATGGACTATCTCCCAACCGGGACATCTCAAACCTTTTCGTCCATCCCGGGTAAAAAGACAAATGTGTGCCGAATCGGTAGGAAGTGGGTCCGGTTTGTACTACATGTACATGATCTATCGCCCGTGATTTTTTGAAAAAATCATTTTTAGACTCGCAATATGTGGTTTCTTCAGAGATCCAATGCAAGTTCTAACGATGCTCATCCCCTATCTTCATGCACGCCGGTTCGACCATAGTTAGGAATTCAGAAAATGCAAAATTGGCATAATAAATTCAAAAAAAATCCGAACAATGAAAATCCTTCGCGTGGTGTCATATTATGTGACATAGTTGAATGGAAAAATACCAGACTTGGTATATTGATCATGTCTCGAAAAAACCTTCACAAAATGACCTATCATGTTCGAGGTTTCACGGCTTTCGGTCCAAATGACCGATGTTATGTGCTGAATCACGACATAGTTTGTGATGCTGTGCAATATTATGCATGCATGTGGACATTGGTATGGAGAACTATGTTGCAGGAGGAAGTTTTCCTTTTTGTCGCACGGAAAAGCCCTTTTCCATTTTCCGAGCGCGAATACGGGTCGTTTTGTGAAGTAACCACCAAAATGTCGTTTCAGAATGCTACCGTCCCACTTTACTAGAATACTATACCACCTTACTTGGACTATCTCCCAACCGGGACATCTCAAAACTTTTCGTCCATCCCGGGTAAAAAGGACAAATGTCTGTCGAATCGGTAGGAAGTGGGTTCGGTTTGTACTACAGGTACATGATCTATCGCCCGTGATTTTTTGAAAAAATCATTTTAGACTCGCAATATGTGGTTTCTTCAGAGATCCAATGCAAGATCTAACGATGCTTGTCCCCTATCTTCATGCACGCCGATTCGACCATAGTTAGAAATTCAGAAAATCCAAAACGGGCATAATAAATTCAAAAAATCCGAACAATGAAAATCCTTCGCGTGGTGTCATATTATGTGACATAGTTGAAAGAAAAAATACCAGACTTGGTATATTGATCATGTCTCGAAAAAACATTCACAAAATGACCTATCATGTTCGAGGTTTCATGGCTTTCGGTCCAAATGACCGATGTTATGTGCTGAATCACGGCATGGTTTGTGATGTTGTGCCCATATTATGCATGCAGGTAGACATTGGTATGGATAACAATGTTGTAGGAGGAAGTTTTCCTTTTTGTCGCACGGAAAAGCCCTTTTCCATTTTCCGAGCGCAAAAAACGGGTCGTTTTGTGAAGTAACTACCAAAATGCCGTTTCAGAATGCTACCGTCCCATTTTCCTAAAATACTAGACCACCTTACATGGACTATCTCCCAACCGGGACATCTCAAACCTTTTCGTCCATCTCGGGTAAAAAGGACAAATGTCTGCTGAATCGGTAGGAAGTGGGTCCGGTTTGTACTATAGGTACATGATCTATCGCCCGTGAATTTTTGAAAAAATCATTTTTAGACTCGCAATATGTGGTTTCTTCAGAGATCCAATGCAAGATCTAACGATGCTTGTGCCCTATCTTCATGCACGCCGGTTCGACCATAGTTAGAAATTCAGAAAATTCAAAACGGGCATAATAAATTCAAAAAAAATCCGAACAATGAAAATCCTTCGCGTGGTGTCATATTATGTGACATAGTTGAAAGGAAAAATACCAGACTTGGTATATTGATCATGTCTCGAAAAAACCTTCATAAAATGACCTATCATGTTCGAGGTTTCATGGCTTTCGGTCTAAATGACCGATGTTATGTGCTGAATCACGGCATAGTTTGTGATGATGTGCCCATATTATGCATGCATGTGGACATTGGTATGGAGAACAATGTTGCAGGAGGAAGTTTTCCTTTTTGTCGCACGGAAAATCCCTTTTCCATTTTCCGAGCGTAAAAACCGGTTGTTTTGTGAAGTAACCACCAAAATGCCGTTTCATAATGCTACCGTCCCATTTTCCTAAAATACTAGACCACCTTACATGGACTATCTCCCACCGGGACATCTCAAACCTTTTCGTCCATCCCGGGTAAAAAGGACAAATGTGTGCCGAATCAGTAGGAAGTGGGTCCGGTTTTTACTACAGGTACATGATCTATCGCCCGTGATTTTTTGAAAAAATCATTTTTTCGCAATTGTGGTTTCTTCAGAGATCCAATGCAAGTTCTAACGATGCTCATCCCCTATCTTCATGCACGCCGGTTCGACCATAGTTAGAAATTCAGAAAATTCAAAACGGGCATAATAAATTCAAAAAAATCCGAACAATGAAAATCCTTCGCGTGGTGTCATATTATGTGACATAGTTGAAAGGAAAAATACCAGACTTGGTATATTGATCATGTCTCGAAAAAACCTTCACAAAATGACCTATCATGTTCGAGGTTTCATGGCTTTCGGTCCAAATGACCGATGTTATGTGCTGAATCACGACATAGTTTTTGATGCTGTGCCCATATTATGCATGCATGTGGACATTGGTATGGAGAACAATGTTGCAGGAGGAAGTTTTCCTTTTTGTCGCACGGAAAAGCCCTTTTCCATTTTCCGAGCGTAAAAACGGGTCGTTTTGTGAAGTAACCACCAAAATGCCGTTTCAGAATGCTACCGTCACATTTTACTAAAATACTATACCACCTTACATGGACTATCTCCCAACCGGGACATCTCAAACCTTTTCGCCCATCCCGGGTAAAAAGGACAAATGTCTCCCGAATCGGTAGGAAGTGGGTCCGGTTGGTACTACAGGTACATGATCTATCGCCCGTGATTTTTTGAAAAAATCATTTTTAGACTCGCAATATGTGGTTTATTCAGAGATCCAATGCAAGTTATAAATGAGCCATTTTCCTTCCCGCCATTTCTTCCCGCCATTTTTCTTCCCGCCATTTTTTCCCGCCATTTCTCCCGCCATTTCTTCCCGCCAGTTTTTCCCGCCAGTTCTTCCCTTAAGTTATCTTCCTACCATTTCTCACTATATATATATGTAGGGTTGGCCTCCATTGTCATTGCACATCTCTAGACTCATATATGCAACCTCATCACTCTTTCCCATGACTTCCACCGTAGCACTAACTCCCAGGGAGGCGGAGGCGCTTTGCGCCTCGAACTACCCCTACCCGCCGGGCTACTGTGTCCCCGTCGGCTGGATGCTGAGCGCCGGAGGCGTGCCGGTTCCTCCTGTCCCTCTAGGTGTGGCACGTCGGATGGCCATCACGAAGCACTACTACTTTGAGCTCACGCCGGAGCAGCGGAGGAATCCCAGATGGCATCCCGACTATTTCCCGACTTGGGAAGCCTTCTTCGTGGATCGGCGTGAGAGGGCGCTCGCCAGGCACGAGGAGAATGGCCCACCTCCTCCGAACTTCAACGAGGCCGGCCGTCAGTTGTTGTGGCGCGGTCGGACTCTCTAGAGCGTTATGGCCTATGACACGGTCGCCGACTCTAGCCCCCGCCTGTGCTACCCTCAAGTCCAGCCCACTCGTACTTAGCCTTCAAGGTTCAACTATGGCGACCCCGACGACGACAACGACGACGGCCGCGACGAGTATGATGACTACAGTGGCGAGTATTACAGGTGTAGGCAGGAGCATGACTGAATCACTCCAACATTGCAAAACAAGTTCGGCCGATCGTGGCTTAATCTGGCCATATATCTTAATTTCCAGTTCTTCTATGTAACTTTGTGTTAGTTGCGTTATGTACTTTAATTTCAGTTCTATCCTAATAAATTTTTCTTTCTACCCATTATTTCCCGTCTTTTTTTCCCGCCCATTAATATATAAAAAATATAAGTTAATTCAAATCCAAATTAAAACACAGAAAATGGTTTTGAATTATTTATTCAAATCCAGACACTTTTTATGTTTAAAGTTTTCTAAATTCCAAATTAATATTCAAAAAATATAAGTTAATTCATTTTTAATTTTAAATGGTTCATAGTTTAAATGGTTACATTAATTATTTTTAAAACAGAAAATGGTTTTGAATTAGTTATTCAAATTCAAACACTTTTTATGTTTAAAGTTTTTCTAAATTCCAAATAAATATTCAAAAAATATAAGTTAATTAATTTTTTTGTTTTAAATGGTTCATAGTTTAAATGGTTACATAAATTATTTTTGAAAAATAGAAAATGGTTTTGAATTATTTATTCAAATCCAGAAACTTTTTATGTTTAAAGTTTTTCTAAATTCCAAATTAATATTCAAAAAATATAAGTTAATTCATTTTTTATTTTAAATGGTTCATAGTTTAAATGGTTACATTAATTATTTTGAAAAACAGAAAATGGATTTGAATTAATTATTCAAATTCAAACACTTTTTATGTTTAAAGTTTTTCTAAATTCCAAATTAATATTCAAAAAATATAAGTTAATTCATTTTTAATTTTAAATGGTTCATATTTTAAATGGTTACATTAATTATTTTTTAAAAATAGAAAATGGTTTTGAATTATCTATTCAAATTCAAACACTTTTTATGTTTAAAGTTTTTCTAAATTCCAAATTAATATTCAAAAAATATAAGTTAATTCATTTTTAATTTTAAATGGTATATAGTTTAAATGGTTACATTAATTATTTTTAAAAACAGTAAATGGTTTTGAATTAACTATTCAAATTCAAACACTTTTTCTGTTTAAAGTTTTTCTAAATTCCAAAGTAATTATCATTTAAAAAACATTACAAATTTAAACCCCAAAATAAAAAATAAGGTGGGAACAGAGAGAAAATTCCTGAAAAAATTGAAAACAGGGTGATATGTCCCGGTTGGAGCCACCAACCGGGACTAAAGACCCCCTGCGCGCGCCCCTTGGTCTGCTGAAAAAATTGGAGTATACGTCCCGGTTGGTGGCTCCAACCGGGACGTATGACCCTTTATTCCCGGTTGGAGCTACCAACCGGGACAAAAGCCATTTGGTTAATAACTGGGTGCCCCTCATCTTCTTCCCCATCTCACAATCTTCTCGCGCACAGGGACTGAAGAATAAAATGAAAAATAAAACCTACCTATCTAAGCTATAATCATGCATTGTTCAACAACTTAAATACAAGTTTAATTAGAAGAACAAATCCACCCCTCTCATGTGTTCCGGAGTTTCTCCGAGTTAGGGTTTCACCCCTCGGAACCCCGATTAATTGTAGAGCATGCTTTAGGGTTACATTTCAATGCAATTCAACTTGTCATATCATCATACTTGCTTGAGCATTGCATCGATGCCATGTGTTGATTGTTTCCCTTTCTTTCCGGTGTTTGGTTCTTTCCGGTAGAATACGATATCGAGATCGAGATCGAAGACAGAGATCAACACCGTCGAAGCTCGAAGACAAATACTTGACCAACTGTAATCAAGTCAAGTACAAGGATCCTGTAGCTCTGCTTTCGGCTATCAACAGGCAAAGGCAAGCATAGCCCTACCATTATATAATCCTATGATTTCGAAAGCATTTCAATTATTGCCATGATGCATACAATTCTACTGTGGTCTTTTATCGATAGATAGAGTGTCCTATATATTATCATATTTTGTATTTGTATATGTATTTGTATATTTATTTGTATATGTATATGTATATGTATATTATCATATTTTGTATTTGTATATGATATTAGTTATCATAGACCCTATTTGAATCGATGTTGCACCTAGGGTTAGCCGGTGTGTCCTCGCGAGGGCATCCCGAACCCGAGGGTTGATTGATTGCCGCATTTCTTTCCACTATTGGTTCTTCGCTTTATACACGACGCGCCTGATGTAATAAATTGTTTTATAATTCCAGAAAATGATTAAATATTGTAAAATTCATATCTTATTATTTATAAGTCAGAAAAATACAAATAATATATCAAAATGTTCAGAAAAATGAGTTCTAACTTTTTAAGCTATAATCATGCATTTCTAATCAACTTTAGTGACAAGTTTAATTAGAGAACTAAATCAACCTCTCTCATGTGTTTACGGAGTTTCCCGAGTTAGGGTTTTCAACCCTCGGAACCCCGTTTAAATTGCCGAGCAAGTTTTAGGGTTTCATTTCAATGCAATTCAAATTTTCATATCATCATCCTTGTTTGAGCATTCGGCCTATCCCTCCTCCCCGACCTCCATAGCGCCTCCGTCTCCGTCCATCGCCACGCGCTCGAGCCGCCCCTTCCCTTTTAGTGTGTATGTATATATTGTGTATGTATATATAGTGTATATGTATATATTTTTATTATTGTGTATGTATATATTAGGGTTTCTCTGAATTAGGGTTTATCGTTTTGACATATCCGTTTTTCCACCTATGCAGAAAATATGGACCCACACGTCAGAGACGAAGAAAAGGAAGAGTTGATCCAAGGTGTGATCCGCAGGGAAGAAAATTTAGATGTATCAACGTTTTTGAAAAACTCCGATGAGGGTGATCCTCTTTTTGTCGGAATAGACGACTTTTTTGAGGTTGAAGGTGTTACCTTCCGCGAGGGAGAAGGCGATGCCTTGCGTAATCGAGAAGACGACCGATCTGGCGAGGTGCATGTAATATAATTAATTCATTAATTAATCATCTGCTATCTATATAGAAATAGTAACAACGATCTTTCTTCTTTTAGCCCTCCGGATCGAACAAATCTACTGAAAAGAGCGGACGAGGCCCTACCAAAAAGTTGGAAGATCATGAGAGGTTCAGGATCGCAGATATCGCTGAAGACGGCAAACCGACGGCTCCCGAAGTTGTCGCAATCAAATTTGTGGCACAATGCGGAGTAATTGTTAGGGACTTAATCCCAATCACCATTCAAAATTGGAATAGGCCTGCTGATGCAGAAGAAGAGGGAACATGTTTGTTTGTCCCTAACAAGGCCAAAGATTTACTGTGGAAGAGGCTCATGGTTAATTTCAAACTACCGAAGATAGAGCTAGATCCAAATGCGGAGGATCCAGTTGAGGACACCTTAGAACATGGGAGAGCCATGGAGGCTAAGTTCAGGGAGTGGGCTATGAAGAAGATGGCCCAGTGTTTCACCAACTGGAAAAAAATATTGCACCTTGACTATGTCGTGAAAGAGAAGACTACGGATTTCAAAAAGATTCAGTTTGAGAAGATAAAACCATTCTGGGCTGAGTTTGTAAATTACAAGACATCAGAAAAAGCTAAGAAAATGTCTGCATCGAATAAGCTGAATGCTGCTAACAAGAAGTGTCACCATACTATGGGGCAAGGTGGCTACAGGGCTGGCATTCCTAAGTGGGAGAAACTTGAGAATGAACTGCGTGATAAAAAGATCACCCCAGAGACATACGATTGGGTAGAACGTGCAAGGAATTGGTTTTACGGGCATGGGGGAACGTTGGACTCGGAAGGGATGTGTATATATAACATACGACATAAAGAAGACCCCTTGCCAATCGAGAGGATGAGAAAAGCAGTAAAGGCTGTTAAAGATGGGGACTTCATTCCCGATAGAGAGAATGATGAGCTCACACTCGCCCTTGGAAATAAGGAACATGATGGACGAACACGAGGCACAAGCGGCTCCATACCATGGAGGACTGGGTTTCCCGAAGAGAGGAAGAAATATCCTGATAGAAGCCGTCAGAGGAGAAAGTACAGGGCGGAAGTTGAAGCAAATATTCAGAAAGAGCGAATGCGTATAATTGAAGAACGAATAAAGCAACAACAAGATGAAATTAACGCACTTAAAGAGCAAAGTACTACCGGCCCATCTTAGTAGCACACTGCATTCGATGCTACCGGCCTATCGAATAATCGAAAAAGCAGTGTGGCTTCCAGCGAGGTCCCGGGTGATGACAATGGCGATGACGATGGTGCACCGACGATGGCTCCTGTTGGCTACCCAGTGGATGATATCACAGAGATGACACACTGCGAGCTACATGTCAAAGTTGTGAATATATCAATGAAGGTGGCGGTCGGCTATGCCTTACCAATTGGACCCACACCAATTTACCACTGTCGTCCGGTTCCAGAGGGCTATGCTGTTGTCGGGGTGGATGAAATCATGCCCACCTTTAAAGGTTTGGATCTTCACTACCCTGCAGGTCAAGGGGATGTGACTGTACTGGGAGACGCAACAAACGTCACCATTCTATGGCCAAAGGAATGTATCGTGCTTCGAAATCACACGCCAAGGCCATCTTCGCCACCGCCTCACCCGTCTCCAGCGAGATCGTCGCCGCCGCGGCAGCCGTCTTCGTCGCCTCACCCGGCTCTGTCACCTCACCAATTTCCGGCGCAGCCATTGCCGCGGGAGCCATCACCGGCGCTTCATGATAAAAAGCGTAAGCGTACCGCTACTCTGCGTCGTGGTAAGCGATCGCCGAAATGTAAACAAGAGCCTCTTCCAAAAGTACCAAAGGTTCCTCCCAAGAGAGCTTTGTTGGAGATATGCCCTAGAGGCAATAATAAATATAGTTATTATTATATCTTTGTGTTTATGATAAATGTTTATATTCATGCTATAATAGTATTAACAAGGAAACATTAATACTTGTGTGATTTGTAAACTAAAATAGAGTCCCTAGTAAAGCCTCTTTATAATACTAGCTTGTTGGTTAATAAATGATTGTGGTTTCCCTATCATGAACATTGAGATGTTATTAACAACAAGATCATATCGTTAGGAGAATGATATGGTGGACATACTCCAATAGATAAGCATAGCATAAAGATCAAGTCATTTTAATAGTTCAATTGCTATATGCTTTCTGATACATAGTAACCTAATTCCTTCGACCATGAGATCATGCATATCACCTTTACCGGATGGATGCTTTGATGACATCAAACACCACACCGTAACTGGGTGGCTATAAAGGTGGCATTGAGTGTTCGGAAAGTATTGGTTGAGACACATGGATCAAGAGTGGGATTTGTCCATCCATATGACGGATAGATATACTTTGGGCCCTCTCGGTGTAATGTCATCCATTTAGCTTGCAAGCATGTGACTGGCTCACAAGGGATCACATATCACGGGAACGAGAAAAGAGTACTTATCGGTAACGAGGTTGAACTAGGTATGCAGAGATACCGACGATCATAACCTCGTATAAGTAAATTATCGTGAGACAAAGGGAAATTGGTATCGTATGTAAGTGGTTCATTCGATCGCAAAGTAATCGTAGAAATATGTGGGAGCCATATGAATTTCCAGATTCCTCTATTGGTTATTGTTCGGATAAGTGTCTCGATCATGTTCGCATAATTCACGAACCGTAGGGAGACACACTTAAGGATTCGACGTTGTTTGAGTAGTTATGGAATGATGAGAAAGAGTCCGAATGTTTTTCGGACTCTCGAATGGGATTCGGGATATCGCGAGGAGATCCGGAATGGTCCGGAGAATAAGATTCATATAAGGAAAGTCCTATTTCGGAGTTGGGGAATGGTTCCGGTGTTTTCATCGAGAATGTTCTAGAAGGTTCCGGAATGTCTGGCACTCCGGAGGGAAGGGTACATGAATGTGTTATATCAAGTTGGTATGGTTGCATCATGTACTAGGTGTCATCACTGAACAAAATAAAGGGTTTAATCAAATCCTAGTTTGAAAAAGTCAAATGGCAATTTGAAAGTCAAACGGCTATTTTTGGGAAGTGGAGAGGGAGGTGGAAACCGAGTTGGGGAGGAGTTCATCCCCTCCACCGCCGGCCCACCTCTAAGATAAGTTGGGGAGGGACTCCCCTCCCCTTGGCCGTCCCCTCCACCTATAAAAGGAGGGGCAGGGCTCCCCTCCTAGACACCTAACACCTCCACCTCTAAACCCTAGCCGTCGGCGCCGCCACCTCAACTGCCGCCGCCGTATCCGCCGGCTTGCCCCTCTACTCGGCGTGTCTAAACCCTAGATCGTCGAGGGCTCTCTCATAGTCCACCATACTCGCTCCGGCTTAAGGTGAAGCCCTGCGAGATCTCCCCTCTACTTCTGGTACCACGCCGTTGTGCTGCCGGAATCGCGAGGAGAGTGCTACAACCTCCGCTTTCTTTGGAACAAGGAGAGGAAGGTCTTCGTCAGTACGAACGATGTGACCGATGCGGGCGCTGCCGAACGTGGCGCCGGAAGGATCGTCTACACGATCTTGAGATCGGGAAATGCGACTACATCACCCACGAGAATCCGCTCTCGTTAAACACTTTGGAATCTTCGAGGGTGAGTTATTCCATCGACTCGTTGCTACAATCTAGTAGATAGATCTTCGCTTGTTTGTTTGTATGCGATAGAAATTTTTTGTTTTCCATGCTGCGAAACCCTATAGTGGTATCAGAGCCGTGTCTATATGTAGATCATTGCCGAGTAGAACACAATGGTCATTGTGGGCGTTGATGCTTTTATTGTCGATTGCTTCTTGTGTACTTTGCATCTTGCGGGATGTTGGGATGAAGCGGCCCGGGCTAAACTTACATGACATCGTTCATGAGACTTGCTCCACGCTTGACATGCAACTTGTATTGCATAAGTGGCTTTGCGGGTGCCTGTTTATCCTAGCATAGTTAAGATCCAATTTACAACGGGTGATTAACAATACTAGTATCAATGTTGTGGTTCATGTTCGTAAGTTAGAACGACACTTATTGAAATCCCCAAACGACGTAAAACATGCAAAGAAAGTAGAGGCGTCTAACTTTGTTTTGCAGGGGTGTGCTGTGATGTGATATGGCCATGATTGTGATTATATTTGATGTATGCAATGTTCCTTATTGTAAGTTGGCAACCGGCAGGAGCCATATGGTTTTCTTTCATTTATGTTAAGACCCGCGTGTCTATTCAAAGTAGTTTTAATAGTTGAAGCCGGTGGACGACAACCATGGAGAAGCGTCATTGACCTTGATGCAATACCGGTGATGATGGAGATCATGTTCGTGCTTGAAGATGGAGATCGGAAGCACAAAGAAGAAAGGCCATATCATATCACATATTATGAATTGCATGTGATGTTAATCCTTTATGCATCTTGTATTGCTTAGTAGTCGACGGTAGCATTATAAGATGATCCCTCATGCACATGAATTTCAAATCATAAAGTGTTCACCCTTAGTTAGCACCGTTGCTAAAGCTTGTAGTTTCGAACCACCACGTGATGATCGTGTGTGTTAGATTCCGCAAGTATATACAACGTGAGTAAGCCAGATTTGCTCATGCGGAAGCTAAGGTTTGATCTTGACGAGCCTAGCATGTACATACATGGTCTCGGAACACGGATCACCGAAAGGTAAAGCATGAATCATGTAGTAGATATGATGAACATGTCGATTGTTCGCCATTGAAACTATATCAACTCTCGTGATGATCGGTGTTGATGTGGTGGATTTGGTTCGTGTGATCACTAAAACAATGTGAGGGATATTGTTTTGAGTGGGAGTTCACCTAGATTAATTTAACTATTAATTAGAACTCAATTTGTCATAAACTTAGTCTAAACTATTGCAAATAAGTTGTAGATCAATGGCGGCCCCTACCATCAATTTTAATGCGTTCCTAGAGAAAGAAAAGTTGAAAAACAATGGAAGCAACTTCGCGGATTGGTTCCGCAATTTGAGGATTGTCCTCACAGCTGGTAATTTGACCTATGTGCTGGATGCACCGCTGGGTGACCCGCCTGCAGCTGATGCTACCGACGAAGTAAAGAATGTTTACCTCGCTCGGAAGACTCATTACTCCACAGTTAAGTGTGCTATCTTGTATGGTTTAGAATCGGAGCTTCAGAAAAAGGTTTGAGAATTCAGACCCACATGATATTGTCCGTGATCTCAAATTGATCTTTGAGACTCACGCGGCAATAGAGAGCTATGAGGCTTCTGAAAAGTTCTTTAACTGCAAGATGGAAGAGGGCAACTCCGTCAGTGAGCATGTGCTTAAGATGTATGGGCACGCAAACAACTTCAAAGCTTGGGTATAGTGATTCCTAATGCTTTGGGGATTTATCGTGTCCTCCAATCACTACCACCAAGTTACAAGAACTTTGTGATGTACTACAATATGCAAAACATGAACAAGCAGTTGCCAGAACTGTTTGTTATGTTGAAATCTGTAGAAGTGGAGATCAAGAAAGAGCACCAAGTGTTGATGGTCAATAAGACCACCAAATTCAAGAAAGGCAAGTCTAAGCAAAAGGGACACTTCAAGAAGGGTGGTAAGAAAGTTACCGCGCCGACGAAGAAGACCAGGGCTGGACCTAAGCACTGAACCGAGTGCTTTCTTGCAAGGGAGAAGGTCCTTTGGGCGGAATTGCCCAAAGTACTTGGCGGATTTGAAGAACGGCAACATCAAGAAGAAAGGTATATCTGATATACATGTTATTGATGTGTATCTCACTAGTGCTCGTAGTAGTGCCTGGGTATTTGATACTGGTTCGGTTGCTCATATTTGTAACTCAAAACAGGTGCTGCAGAATAAACGGAAGCTAGCGAAGAACAAGGTGACGATGCGCGTGGGAAACGGATCAAAGGTTGATGTGATCACGGTCGGCACACTACCCCTTCATCTACCATCGGGATTAGTTTTATACTTAAATAATTGTTATTTGGTGCATGTGTTAAGCATGAACATTATATCGGGATCTTGTTTATTGCGAGACGGTTACTTGTTTAAGTCCGAGAATAATGGTTGTTCGATTTATATGAGTAATATGTTTTATGCACATGCACATTTGACAGATGGTCTATTCTTATTGAATCTCGATAGTGGAAATACACATATTAATAACATTGAGGCTAAACGTTTGAAATCAAGCGATAACTCGACCTATATGTGGCACTGTCGTCTTGGCCACATTGGAGTGAAGCGTATGAAGAAACTCCATTCCGATGGACTTCTTGAATCACTTGATTTCGAATAACTTGAAAGATGCGAAGCATGTCTGATGGGTAAAATGACTAAGACTCCATTTTCTGGTATGATGGAGCGAGCTACGGACTTATTGGAAATCATACATACCGATGTGTGTGGTCCAATGAGTGTAGCTTCGCGCGGTGTTTATCGTTATGTTCTTACCTTCACGGATGACTTGAGTAGATATGGATATATCTATTTCATGAAACATAAGTCCGAAACTTTCGAGAAGTTTAAGGAATTTCAAAGTGAGGTAGAGAATCAACGTAACAAGAAGATTAAATTTCTACGTTCTGATCGTGGAGGTGAATATCTAAGTTACAAGTTTGGCGAGCATTTGAAGAAATGCGGAATACTTTCGCAATTGACACCGTCGGGAACACCACAGCGTAATGGTGTGTCCGAACGTCGTAATCGAACTCTCTTAGATATGGTTCGTTCTATGATGTCACTTACAGATTTGCCGCTATCATTTTGGGGTTATGCATTATAAACAGCCGCATTCACTTTAAATAGGGCACCATCTAAATCCGTTGAAACGACACCGTATGAATTATGGTTTGGGAAGAAACCTAGATTGTCGTTCCTTAAAGTTTGGGGTTGCGAAGCCTATGTAAAGAAGTTACATCCGGACAAGCTTGAACCCAAAGCGGAAAAATGCGTCTTCATAGGGTACCCGAAGGAAACTATTGGGTATACCTTCTATCATAGATCCGAAGGCAAAATATTCGTTGCCAAGAATGGATCCTTTCTAGAGAAGGAATTTCTCTCGAAAGAAGTGACTGGAAGGGAAGTAGAACTCGACGAGGTTGTCGAACCTTCTCTTGAAATTGCTAAGAGAGGAAGCTAATGATGATGATCATGAAACTTCGGTTGTAGTTGCTACAGAGCCTCGCAGGTCAACGAGAACTCGTACCACTCCAGATTTGTATGATCCCGTTATGAGTGTCATGTGGGTGGACAACACCGATGACCCTGCGACATATGAGGAAGCGATGATGAGCCCAAATTCCAACAAATGGCAAGTAGCCATGAAATCCGAGATTGGATCCATGTACGAAAACCAAGTATGGACTTTGGTGGACTTACCGGATGGCCGGAAGGCTGTCGAGAACAAATGGATTTTCAAGAAGAAAACATATGTTGATGGTAATGTTACTGTCTATAAAGCTCGACTTGTCGCAAAGGGGTTTCGACAAATTCAAGGAATTGACTACGATGAGACTTTCTCACCTATAGCGAAGCTAAAGTCTGCGAGGATTATGTTAGCAATCGCTGCATATTATGATTATGAGATATGGCAGATGGATGTCAAAACAGCATTCCTCAATGGTGACATTGATGAAGAGTTGTATATGATGCAACCCAAAGGTTTTGTCGATCCTAAAGATGCTAACAAGGTATGCAAACTTCAAAGGTCCATCTATGGATTGAAGCAAGCATCCCGAAGTTGGAATCAACGTTTTGATAAGGTGATCAAAATATTTGGTTTTATACAAACTTATGGAGAAGCTTGTATTTACAAGAAAGTGAGTGGGAGCTCTGTAGCATTCTTAATACTATATGTGGATGACATATTGTTGATTGGGAATGATGTAGACCTTCTTAATAGTGTCAAGGAATATTTGAATAATAATTTTTCAATGAAGGATCTTGGCGAAGCAGCTTACATATTAGGCATAAAGATTTATAGAGATAGATCGAGACGCCAAATATCATTGTCACAAAGTACATATTTGGACAAAGTTCTAAAGAGGTTTGGAATGGAAGATAGCAAGAAAGGGTTCTTGCCCATGTTGCTAATCGACCTTGAGTAAAACTCAAAGTCCGACAATGGCGTAAGATATAGAAAGGATGAGTAAGACTCCTATCGTCGGTCATAGAATCTCGATGTATGCCATGCTATGTACTAGACCCGACATTGCATATCCGTTAGTTTAACTAGCAGATATCAAAGTGATCCAGAGTGGATCATTGGACGGATCAAAAACATCCTTAAGTACTTGAGAAGAACTAAGGATATGGTTCTTTCTTATGGAGGTGATGAACAACTCGTTGTTAATGGTTACACCGATGCTAGTTGGAACACCGGTCCGGATGATTCTAAATCACAATCTGGATACGTATTTACTTTGAATGGTGCAGCAGTTATTTGGAGGAGTGCAAAGCAAAGCGTTGTGGCGAGATCTTCAACGAATCGGAATACATGGCTGTCAGAGGCTTCACAAGAACCGATATGGATGAAAGAGTTCATTACAGAGCTGGGTGTGGTTCCTAGTCTTGGACCCAATGTCTATCTCTGTGATAACATGGGTGCCATAGCCAATCGCAGAACCAAGGTCACACAAGAAGCTGAAGCACATCAAGCTACGTTTTCACGCTATTCGAGAACATGTCCAAGATGGGGACATAAAGATTTGCAAAGTACACACAGATCTGAATGTGGCGGATCCGTTGACTAAACCTCTCCCGAGGGCAAAACATGACCAACACCAAACTGCCATGGGTGTTCGGTATATTACCATGTAATCTAGATTAGATGACTCTAGTGCAAGTGGGAGACTGTTGGAGATATGCCCTAGAGGCAATAATAAATATAGTTATTATTATATCTTTGTGTTTATGATAAATGTTTATATTCATGCTATAATAGTATTAACAAGGAAACATTAATACTTGTGTGATTTGTAAACTAAAATAGAGTCCCTAGTAAAGCCTCTCTATAATACTAGCTTGTTGGTTAATAAATGATTGTGGTTTCCCTATCATGAACATTGAGATGTTATTAACAACAAGATCATATCGTTAGGAGAATGATATGGTGGACATACTACTATAGATAAGCGTAGCATAAAGATCAAGTCATTTTAATAGTTCAATTGCTATATGCTTTCAATTGCATATCACCTTTACCGGATGGATGCTTTGATGACATCAAACACCACACCGTAACTGGGTGGCTATAAAGGTGGCATTGAGTGTTCGGAAAGTATTGGTTGAGACACATGGATCAAGAGTGGGATTTGTCCATCCATATGACAGATAGATATACTCTGGGCCCTCTCGGTGTAATGTCATCCAATTAGCTTGCAAGCATGTGACTGGCTCACAAGGGATCACATATCAGGAGCGAAAGAGTACTTATCGGTAACGAGGTTGAACTAGGTATGTAGAGATATCGACGATCATAACCTCGGATAAGTAAACTGTCGTGAGACAAAGGGAAATTGGTATCGTATGTAAGTGGTTCATTCGATCGCAAAGTAATCGTAGAAATATGTGGGAGCCATATGAATTTCCAGATTCCTCTATTGGTTATTGTTCAAAGAAGTGTCTCGATCATGTCCGCATAATTCACGAACCATAGGGAGACACACTTAAGGATCCGATGTTGTTTGAGTAGTTATGGAATGATGAGAAAGAGTCTGAATGTTGTTCGGAGTATCGAATGGGATTCGGGATATCACGAGGAGATCCGGAATGGTCCGGAGAATAAGATTCATATAAGGAAAGTCCTGTTTCGGAGTTGGGGAATGGTTCCGGTATTTTCATCGGAATGTTCTAGAAGGTTCCGGAATGTCCGGCACTCCGGAGGGAAGGGCACATGAATGTGTTATATCAAGTTGGTATGATTGCATCATGTACTAGGTGTCATCGCTGAACAAAATAAAGGGTTTAATCAAATCCTAGTTTGAAAAAGTCAAACGACAATTTGAAAGTCAAACGGCTATTTTTGGGAAGTGGAGAGGGAGGTGGAAACCGAGTTGGGGAGGAGTTCCTCCCCTCCACCGCCAGCCCACCTCCAAGCCGAGTTGGGGAGGGACTCCCCTCCCCTTGGCCGGCCCCTCCACCTATAAAAGGAGGGGCAGGGCTCCCCTCCTAGACACCTAACACCTCCACCTCTAAACCCTAGCCGCCGGCGCCGCCACCTCCACTGCCGCTGCCGCCGCCCTAGGGCAAACCGCCGCCGCCGCCTAGCTAACCCTAGCCGCCGGCTTGCCCCCCTCCTCGGCGTGTCTAAACCCTAGATCGTCGAGGGATCTCTCATAGTCCAACATACTCGCTCCGGCTTAAGGCGAAGCCCTGCGAGATCTCCCCTCTACTCCCGGTACCACGCCGTTGTGCTGCCGGAATCGCGAGGAGAGTGCTACAACCTCTGCTGCCTGTTGGAACAAGGGATAGGAAGGTCTTAAATCGTACCGAGCGATGTGACCCATTGCTAGGAACGCTGCGAACTTGCCGGAAGGATCGTCTACACGATCTTGAGATCGGGAAGAGTACGACTACATCACCCACGAGAATCCGCTCTCGTTAAACACTTTGGAATCTTCGAGGGTGAGTTATTCCATTGACTCGTTGCTACAATCTAGTAGATAGATCTTGGCTTGTTTGTTTGTATGCGATAGAAAATTTATGTTTTCCATGCTACGAAACCCTACAAGCTGATGACTGTACTGAAGATGAGACTGCGGCGATCGTTGATGCGGAAACGACAGCGTTTGTCGCTAAGTTGAGGCGGCCGAAAGAGCCAGAGTTCTCCAGCACCAAAGAAGAAAAAGCCAAAGTGTTGAAAATGCTAAAGACTCTTCATCAACCCGAGCCAAAGCTGTCATCAGACTATGAGCGTTCTATTCTCAAGTCACATGCGGCACAAAAAGCCTCGAAGAGCAGTACTGATGCAAGCGAGAAATCTATTGCCCAGATCGGAGAACAAGCAAAACAGTCTTGCGCCCCTCTCAAGGTGATTTCCCAAACCAATGTGGGGTCGAGAAAATATGGGGCCGAAGAGCAGTATGATCCAGAGGTAGTTACTGTCTGGAGAAGCTGCTCAAGGTATGAGTATTGCCCAGTACTTATCCCAGTTAGAGTACTTCCCCGTGAGTGAAGTAGCATACAAATACCAGTACGGCAAACCTCTCGTCAAACCTGTGGAGGTAAATAATCTTCTAACAAAAATGCGAAGATTGCATAACTAGTGCATGCATGGGCCAGGGCTAACTGGATAGTGCTGAGGGTTACAAAAAAGCATCATGGGAAAGAAAAGGATGACATGATATCCATTGAATTTGATGAACTATTTCAATTATTCAATCAAGAAGCCTTGGACAAATCGATCATCAGTGCCTATTGTCTATAAGTACTAATTCTGTAATTAATTTAGTGTCCATCTATCTCACCTTGTTTATTGCATGTATATAATCATACTATAATATGCAGAATGAAGATCCTCGAATGCAGCAGAGGACAAATCTATGACATTGGCTTCATTGACCCATATTGGGTTCATGAAGCTAATCTCAAAACAAGCCCCCATGATACGGATGATAATATAGTACACGCGTTAAGGTTTCAAGAAACCAGAAGGGAAATACTTTTTTCTTACAACTTTGAGTGAGTGTTATTGTCTTATATACACTTTCTATTTCGCTTACTCGATGTTAAGTATATAATTGATTAGTTATGCATTCGCAGCTTCCACTATATTCTGTTAATCATTCAACTTGCCAAAGGGCGTGTACTAGTCATGGACTCGAAACATAAACCCCTTGAGCAGTGGAAGGACATGTAGATGCTTCTCCAGCGGTAATTCTAATCATTACGACACTATATCGGCAACGTTCGTGAATTTTATGATATCAAGTAATTAATAACTTATTTTATTTGTTTTCTTCGTCGGGCAGCGCTTCGAAACGGTTCACCAACAAGGCTAGGGGTGTTTGGAAAGCGGAGCTTACATTTGAAGCACTAGATGTAAGAACCACTAGCTATATCCGCGCATCTCTTTGATTCTAGTTTTGATACAGTTATTATCATGCTTGATTATTATTTTGATTGAACTATGTTCTCGTAAAGTGCCTGACACAGGGACCAGGTAACAATCTATGTGGATACTATGTTTGCGAGTTCATCCGGCAGACGTGCGATGAGAAGGGTAGAAATTTAGAGCAACTCCACGTACGTAAACAATTTTTATAGTTTTTAATTACAATCAAATTGTGTTTAGTTTCATTCATATAGGCTGGCTCCTTTTTTAAATCAGATCGAACGTCTATGGGACGGTCTTCTCCCAAAGGATCGCGTACGAGCAATTCAGGAGG
This sequence comes from Avena longiglumis, assembly GCA_030063025.1. Classification (NCBI taxonomy): domain Eukaryota; kingdom Viridiplantae; phylum Streptophyta; class Magnoliopsida; order Poales; family Poaceae; genus Avena; species Avena longiglumis. The sequence continues at coordinate 505,256,238 of CP125977.1, forward strand.
AATTGGCGGGATTCTTGGATGCAGAAGTCCTAAACCCAAAAGGGGAATACTATTTGGCTGTGTATAGACAATAGGGATTGTAAAAAGAGCAACTTTTGTATGTAGTGCATGAACTCGATCCGTGTATCGAATGTAATATTGTCATGATGATCTTGTGTAATATAATGGTTCCTTCATTGATGAGTGCAAAACACTAAATAAACAATAAAACAACCTAAATGAATTCTCTGCCGCGGCACAAAAAGTGGCGAAAATGCTGCCGTGGCAACAAAATGTGCCAAAATGAATTCTCTGCCACGACAGAGAAATGTGCCAAATCTCTGCCGCGGCAGAAGGTTATTTGTCCCGGTTCGTGTTACGAACCGGGTCGGTTGCTCCACGCCCCTCGCCCTCTGACGCCGCCACGTGTACCGCCATTTGTCCCAGTTGGTGGGGCAACCGGGACTAAAGGTTGGGGCTTTAGTCTCGATTGCCCCGTTCCGGTTGGGTAACCGGGACTAATGCCCCTTACCAACCGGGACCAATGGGGCGTTTTCTACTAGTGAAATTTGCACAACCGAGTGCTCATACGCATCTGCATCAATACCATTGTTGATACAGATAGTGTTTTAGAAGTCTGGCTTACAAGGTAACTCCATTTGTTAAGAAACAACAATGAGAAACTAAGAATTTACTAACCTCTGATTTAGTAGGGATTGTACCAAACTCCTAGATTTTAGAAAATAAATCAACCCAACTACTCCAAATGCTGGTCATATTTGTCACAAACCCTAGCGCCGTCGCCGCGAATGTTGCCGCCGCCCGCGGCCTCTTCAATGCACCGTGTCCATGAATCGTGGAGGGCACCATTGCACCGCAGCCTCCCTTACCCAAGCCTCTCAAATGATAGGATGTTGTCACGGGCGCCGGCAGTGCTCCGAAAAAGGGGAATGTGTCATTGGTGAAGCTGGGTGCGGGCAATGCTATGGCCGCGGCCACCTGACGAGCGCCACCGCTGGAATTCCAGGCACCACCGCTTCCTCAATGTCGGATGCGCAATGAGGTCGACGAAATTCCTCATAGGTATGAAATGGACCAAAATCAAAATTTTCTCATGTAGATGAATTGAATTTGGCGTGTGATTGTGTTTCTTTATATGTAGTGTTGATGACAAGGCTTTCATGAGACATATGAATGTTAGTTCAACTCATTCACAAGAATATTGGTCTCAATATGGTGCACCTCCACCACAACCCCAAACACAAGAGGATTTAGACGAGGATGGTGAAGGTTTGATGGATGCACCGAAAGGAAGAGCGGAAAATTATACACTAAGAATACCAACTTTTATGCAAGGCATGGTGCAATATCAGCATGGATCCAATGGTTGGCGCCGACCAATGAAGAGATACATATTGGGTGCGCATCAAGGAGTACTTTGATGGTGAGAATACTAGTGGTGTCGAGCGCACCGAGAGATCTCTGCGTTCTCGTTGGTCGGTGATAAATGCCAATTGCGAAAGATGGTTGGGCGTTAAAAAAACAAGGATTCCATCAATCCAAGTGTCGACGAATAGAAGGATAGGATAAGTTATGTTTTTGTAGATGTTTTATATGTCAAATATGTGCTTGTGTTTGTGGCTTATTTGTTCTCTTCTTTGTGTTTGTAGCTCACCGTTGTCCAAAATCTATTTAGAGGTAACGACAAGAAGACCAAGAAAGGAACGATGGTGAAAGGGAGACCATTTACTTTAGCACATTGGTACTCGGTTCTCGAGAAGGAAGATAAGTGGAGGAACCGAGATAGGGAGGTGCCCATGAGAGCCACCATGGAGCCACACCTTGTTGATTATGATGATGAAGCGTCAAGTGATGGTGTCAAGAGAAGTCCTACGCCTAGCTTGGTGGCAAGGGCCCAAAGACCGATGGGAGTAAAGCAAGCAAAATAAATGAATGGGAAGAAGTATGGAGATGATGACATAAAGAAAGCTATGGAGGCTATGGTGAGTGAACGCAAGGAATACACCGATGAGAAGAGGTTGAGAATGCCAAGGTGTTAGTGTCCTAGGAGAGGAGGTCCGCCACTGAGGAGAGGAGGTTGGCATTGGACGAGAAGAAGATTGCTATGGAGGAATATGCTCAAACAATGGAGAAAGAGAAAGGAATCTTCCTCATGGACACATACAAGCTTGATGAGAGGAAAATGGAGTACATCAACCTTTGCCATGATGAAGTGTTGGCAAAGAAAAGAATGATGTCATCTACCTTTGCACCACCGATGAGAGGATTCAATGGATTCAGTGGCATGGGTGGCATGAGTGCACTAACGGGCGGCATGGGTGTCATGAGTGCACTACCGGGCGCATGGGTATCTTCGGTGGTTTTGGTGGCATTGGAGCCATGGGAGCACCACCAATGATGAGTGGCTATGGATCCATGGGAGCACCACCGGGTGGATTCATGGACTCCATGGTAGCTCCATCTAGTGGTGATGCCTGATACGTCCAAAACGTATCTATTTTCCCGAACACTTTTGCTATTATTTATCCTCTAATTTGTGTGATTTGGATACAACTAATATGGACTGACGCTGTTTTCAGCAGAATTGCTTTGGTTTCTAGTTTTTGTGCAGAAAATCAACTTTTAGGAAAAATCCCAGAAAATATCGCAGAACTCCTATTTTACCAGAAGACTCGCGGAGCTAGAAGATGAGACGGAGAAGGGCCACGAGGGGCCCACACCACCTGGTGGCGCGGGCCAGGCCAGGCCACGCCAGGGGGTGGTGTGGCCACCTCGGGCACCCCTTCGACCTCTCCTTCCGCCTACATAAGCCCTCTGACCTAAAAACACCTTGGATGAGATCTATCATGTAATCGAATAAGATTGTTAGGGAATGGTGCCTAGTATCTATTGTTAGTGCTTTTTAACATTATTGCAACTTGTTATGCTTAATGCTTTTCACTAGGACCCGAGTGCCATGATCTCAGATCTGAACATGTTATTGATTCATGATGATATTATTGTTTGTGATCTTACCTGCAAGTTATTTACACATATTATTGTCCGGAACCCGAGGCCCCGAAGTAACAGAAATCGGGATAACCGGAGGGGATGGCTGTGATATGAGGATCACGTGTGTTCATGGAGTGTTAATGCTTTGCTTCGATACTATATTAAAAGGAGTACCTTAATTGCCAGTAGATTCCCTTGAGGCCCCGCTGCAACGGGCTGGCAGGACAAAATATGTTGTGCAAGTTCTCATTGCAAGCACGTATGACTATATATGGAACACATGTCTTTGATTATTTAGTACTTATATGCTTTATCTTATTTATCTGTAAATGCTCTAGATCTTGATATTACATGAATAGACTTGTCCATGCAACGCCTGTCTATCCATCCCTATGCCTATCGCACTCAAATTCTACTGTTTGCTACTATTGTTACTATTGCATTTACTTTACTGTTGTTGTTACTTTGCTATTGCTACTACAAAACTGTTGCTACTGATAAACTGCTGTGAGAAATATTATTTTCAGGTGCAGCTGAATTGACAACTAAGTTGTCAAGGCTTATAAATATTCTTTGGCTCCCCTTGTGTCGAATCAATAAATTGGGTTTTACTATCCTCGAAGACTTTTGAGATCCCCTATACTTGTGGGTCATCAAGACTATTTTCTGACGCCGTTGCTGAGGAGCATAGCTTTATTTATAAGTTCACTTGGAATTATTATTGTTCTCTCCTATCCTTTAATCATGGGTAAAACTCGTGATGGAAAAGTTTCGATTTTATGAGTAAGCTCTGAACACCTCTGTTGATCTTGATTCACCGTCTGTTATGAGTAAGCTCCTTACATCACCACCACATACACATGTTGCATACACTGCTACTACTACTGAATCTGAAATTTTTTCTGATGCTCATGATGTTACTTCTACTATGCTTGATGAGAGTGGTTCATTAGGTACTTTCCTAGATGCTACAATTGCTAGAACTATAATGGGAAACACTGAATTTCCTAATGAAGACACCATTACACCTGTTAGCTCACCTGAGTTTAGATAGAATTATGATATTAATGATGGTTATATTGAAATGACTGATGAATTTATTGAAGAATGTCAAAACACACATGATGCTAGTGGTATTAAGAGTCTTCTTGAGAGACGTACTATAAGACCCAAACTATTTCCTGATGCTAAGTTCGCCACTTCTCCTATAAACATTAAAGATAAAGATTATAATTTCTTTCTTGATTTATCCTATGAAAAACAAAAAAAAATAGAACAAAACAAAATGACAGTTCATTTGTTTTGTGGACCCTCATCTCGTAGGCTTATTACCACTTGAATTGCAAATATGGGCTAGTAGGATCACTTGGAGTGCTTCCATTTTTCTCAGTTTGTACATCCTCTAATGCTTGTACGCATGTTACAAATTTCACTAGCGTAGGCTAGCCTAGAGCTTATGGATTCAACACTTGCCGTACTTGAATCAAAATCCATAGTAAAAGATTGTGTCCCGGTGCGGCGATGCCTTCTATCCCCACTATCCCTGGTTACCGAGGATTGAACATTCTAATAATCTCCTCAATGAAGTATGTCCAAAATAAGTTGAGCCGACATATTGTGACTTGTGAGTTTTTCATATGGTTGCGTATATATATATGAAATTCTGAGGTGACTGATATTAGATCATTCTTTTGTACGATAGTTGTAGAGATTTAATTATTGCACCCGCTTTTGATTTTCTATATAACAATTTTTCTAGTACAATATATATTAGTACATTGATTTTACTGCTTCCATATCAGCCACTGGCAGAAAAACAAGTCCTTTTAGAGATAGCAAGCCTACCAATAAACTATGTGATCGCCACATTACGGTGAGAATGTGAATCATGCACAATTAATGTTATGAGCTAAGTGGCACTCAACTGCAAATGTTACTCATACTCAGTAAACCTTTTGGAAATATCCTAGCTATCACTTTTATCAATTTGAAGCATACACAATTGAGTATTTTTCAAGACCAATCAATGACACTTGCGATTTGACCACACAACAAGTATAAAAATATTCAGAGAACTAAAGTTGAGGTAAATAACATTGTTTGCTTTGAACAACCCCTTTATTGAATAGTGAGAGCTAATTTTCTAATTTACCTAAAGGTAAATATATTTTCATATAATTTGAATTTACATGCCGGACGGTGCATCTTTTTAACCTGCTTATCTCGAAACATTCGCCCGCTTATAACTAAGCCACACAGCCAAAACGATACAAAGTGATGAGAAAATCCTTATATAAAACATCACTACAAGGAATGTGTTATTCTATGACCTTCTCATCGTGACCATGTACAAAATCGGCATAGAGTTATAACGATTTCGCACCAGATGGTCGTAAGCCGTTCGGGAGGTTCAAAACCTTAAAAAATTATGACAATTTTGCTCAGGAACGTCATATTTTCATTAGCTCAAATCGTCATAATCTGACGAATGCAGCCTACGACGTTATTTTTACCTTACTACGACGATTTAAAATCGTCATGATGTCCAAATTAAGATAAGTTGAAACTTGTAGTCAGCCACGTCAGCAATTATGCCTATATGTCGTGTCTATGTGTCAATTTTTACTACGTGTCATATCCGTGTGTTAATATCTATTGTATATGTGTCAGTTTTTGACTACGTGTCATATCCGTGTGTAAATATATTCTTACGTGATATATTTGTGTGTAAATATATGCTTATGTGGCGCTATTTAAATTTAATAGACTCATAGTTATTTAAACTGATAAGTGGAACCAAACTCTAACAACTAGAACCCACCAAACCCGCCGTAGCTTATTTGCAAAAAATAAGCTTTCCGAGGATTCGAACCCCAGACCTCCCAACCAAACCTATAGCATCTTACAACTACACCAACCAATCTTTCATGTCATACTACCACAACGACCCCATATATCTATTTGATTGATGCGCGTGGGATGATTTCACTTTCTCGATGGGCCTCGGTGGGAAGGGCGGTGGCTGTGATGGGCTCACTGGAAAGGGAGTTAGCCGCGATGGGCCTTGGTGGGAAGCGGAAGATTAGGGCCCAGCCAGCTCGCACGTTTAGTTTTTTTTGTTTTCTTGATTCTTTTATAACTTTTTCATAATAAGTCTAAAATAATTGATTTTTGTTTCTAAATTTTTATAAAATTCAGTAGAACATCTTAGGGTATTAATTAGAAATACTTTTATTAATTAAAAATAGTGGATTTACTAATCTCACATTAGTCTTATTAATGAGTTTGAAACTAGGGAGTGACTGTTCTCGTATAGGGATTAAATCTTATTAAAAAGTTTTGATGGATCTTTAAAGAAATAGCATATTGTGAGTTTTAAACTCATTTTTTCAAAAAATAATGTGCATCGGATCATGTACCTGTAGTTCAAACCGGACCCACTTCCTACCGATTCGGCAGGAATTTGTCTTTTTTGCCAGGGATGAACGGAAAGGTTTGAGATATCCCGGCTGGGGCATTGTACATGTAATATGGTATAATATTTTTACAAAATGTGATACCATTCTAAAACTGTCATTTGGTGGTTGCTTCACAAAACGCCCCGTTTCTTGCGCTCGGAAAATGGAAAATGGATTTTCCGTGCGTCGAAAAGGAAAACTTTCTCCTGCAACATTGTTCTCCATCCCATGATACATATGTATGCATAATATGACCACATTATCACAAACTATGCCACGATTCTGGCCATAACATTGACCGTTTGGTCCGAAAGCCATGAAACCTCGAACATGATAGGTCATTTTGTGAAGGTTTTTTTGAGACATACTCAATTTACCAAGTTTGGTATTTTTCCTTGCAACTGAGTCACATAAGAAGACACCACACGAAGGATTTGCATTGATCGGGCCGTTTTTGAATTTTTTATGTCGGTTTCAAACTATGGTCAAAACGGCGGTCATGAAGGTTCTTAGATAGGGGGTGAGCCTCGCTAAACTTGCATTGGATCTCTGAAGAAATAGCATATTGTGAGTCTAAAAATGATTTTTGCAAAAAATCATGGGCATTAGATAATGTAACTGTAGTTCAAATCAGACTCACTTCCTACTGATTCGGCATGAACTTGTTTTTTTCGCCAGGGGTGGAAGGAAAGGTTTGAGAGACCCCGGTTGGGACATTTGTCCATGTAAGGTGGCCTATTATTTTTAAAAATGGTATGGTAGAATTTTTAAACTTCCATTTGGTATTTTCTTCACAAAACAGCCCGTTTTTTCTAAGTGCAAAAAAGAGGTGATTTTTGGACCGACCAATCAAAACCCAGGAAACCCCCTCCCACGGATCATCCTGATGGACCTGATCTAGACCGTTCATTTCCGATCCAACGCCTGCTAATCACAAGAAGAAGCACACAGAAATACCCAGTCCCCACCGCACCCACAAAACAAACTCTAACCTCACCTCGCGCTGCCGATTCTCCCCTCTCCCTTCCTCATCTCTCCGCCGCCACCCCCACCCACCCCCATCAGTCCTGATTTCCATCGATATCCGCTCGCCGCCATCGCTGATCTTCGCTCGCCTCCCTCCACCCAGCACCATAACCTCTCTCCATCTATCGCTCTCCTCCCCAACACCACCCATGGCGACCTAGGTCACGTACGTGCCGCAGGGGATCTCGCGGATGCTGATGATGTGGATGGCATCGATGTGTGCTGATGGTGCTGATGCGGATAGGAGCAGGGGGTCCATGGAGATGAAAGCGCCCCTGTTGACAGTGGTGCCCCGCATGGCGAGGAGGCAGAGGTGGGTTCCGGGCTTGGGTTAGACCCCAAATTTGGCCGTCTCCTCCCTGTCCACCGAGTTGTTGACTTGATTTTCTAATACCTATGCAGATGGAGGTGACGACAGCGACGACGGTGCGTGGGACCGAGATGGTCGTGGCGGGCGCTTGCAGTGGCCATCGCTGCTGCAAGCAGTGGCCTTGAGCTAGCTCTTCTCGTGGTTACACATGTTCAGGGGGATTAGGGTTTCATATGTGAATGCTTCTTTTTCAGTTCAGTTCATATGCACATAATTGCCTAACACATGCTTCCTTGTATACACTTGATTGACCAACTTCTGCTGCTTGGTATACACATGTATTAGATACTCTGCTTGTAAGTGAAACAAAATTCATGTTTAGTTCTAGCAATACCATGATGTTCTGTACTTACATCTAGGCTTCCTTTTGATCCAGGACTACTTGTGTGTATATTGATGTTCTGTACTTATATCATCTGGCCGGAAGATTCCTATTTAGTTTTGTTTCTTTTTTTATCTTGTACACATTGTTTTTGGTATTTCTCTGATCAATGAAAGCAGTGTTGATATAAGATTGATCTAGTTGCTGTGATAAAAGTGACTGAGCATGTAGTCAATATATGAATACTTTGAGCTTTATTTTTTGTCGAGTTTAGTGTATTGATGATTCATTTCATGTTGTCCTTAGGATATGTCTGCCTGACCATGGCTGCTCCCCTGGAGACTACTGCTAGTCTTCATTTCTTATGACGAGGTCGTAGAACGGTGGTGGTATTGCATGCCGGTGAGATGGCGCCTCTCCGTCCAACCCTAGCACAATACGGAGATCATACGCAACCTCATCGAGAGCACCTCCGTTAGTAGGGATCTCTAGATGGTAACATGTTCTTGTTTTGAACCTTCACTTGAAAGGTTTACTACCTGGTGTGATTTACTTCTAAATTTGCATGCCTTGTTCTCTTGATGATCTGGTGGATGATCTGGTACATGTAGAATGCTATGGCATTATCATGTTTGAACATATTTTGTAATTGTATCCTATAATTGGATTGAGCTAATGTGAGTCATTTAGCAATTTTCATAGGTGGGTGTGGTATGATACATTCAGAATGCTTGGCATTATTTATCTCTGTGTTGAGTAACCATGGAAAAAGTGGTTATTGTTTATCCGCCATCGATTTGGATTTTAGTATTTCCCTCAAGTGCTGATCTGTGAGTTCCTACAACATTGAAGGCTATAGACTTGAAAACTGCTTGATGAATTAGCATTTAAACTAGTTTGCATTTAAATTACTGTATTGATGTTCATTGTGGGTATCCTTATATTATAATGCCATGCATACTCTTGTATACTTGATAGTTAAATGTTCTTTGTGTTCCTTGCATCACATGGTAATTTTAAAAAGTACCATTATATTCAACCAGTTCTATGGTTATCTTGTTCCAGGCCCATCGTATGATTGTAATTTTGACTATTTCTGTATATAATTAGCTTATTACAAGCTATATAATTTTGTTAAATTCTTCTGCTTATTACAAGATTTCCTTATTTGTAGACTGATGGGACTGTTGGAGATATGCCCTAGAGGCAATAATAAATGTAGTTATTATTATATCTTTGTGTTTATGATAAATGTTTACATTCATGCTATAATAGTATTAACAAGGAAACATTAATACTTGTGTGATTTGTAAACTTAAATTGAAGTCCCTAGTAAAGCCTCTTTATAATACTAGCTTGTTGGTTAATAAATGATTGTGGTTTCCCTATCATGAACATTGAGATGTTATTAACAACAAGATCATATCGTTAGGAGAATGATATGGTGGACATACTCCTATAGATAAGCGTAGCATAAAGATCAAGTCATTTTAATAGTTCAATTGCTATATGCTTTCTGATACATAGTAACCTAATTCCTTCGAACATAAGATCATGCATATCACCTTCTGGGGATGGATGCTTTGATGACATCAAACACCACACCGTGGCGGGTGGCTATAAAGGTGGCATTGAGTGTTCGGAAAGTATTGGTTGAGACACATGGATCAAGAGTGGGATTTGTCCATCCATATGACGGATAGATATACTCTGGGCCCTCTCGGTGTAATGTCATCCAATTAGCTTGAAAGCATGTGACTGGCTAATAAGGGATCACATATCACGGGAACGAGAAAAGAGTACTTATCGGTAACGAGGTTGAACTAGGTATGCAGAGATACCGACGATCATAACCTCGGATAAGTAAACTGTCGTGAGACAAAGGGAAATTGGTATTGTATGTAAGTGGTTCATTCGATCGCAAAGTAATCGTAGAAATATGTGGGAGCCATATGAATTTCCAGATTCCTCTATTGGTTATTGTTCAAAGAAGTGTCTCGATCATGTCCGCATAATTCACGAACCGTAGGGAGACACACTTAAGGATCCGACGTTGTTTGAGTAGTTATGGAATGATGAGAAAGAGTCTGAATGTTGTACGGAGTCTCGAATGGGATTCGGGATATCACGAGGAGATCCGGAATGGTCCGGAGAATAAGATTCATATAAGGAAAGTCCTGTTTCGGAGTTGGGGAATGGTTCCGGTATTTTCATCGGAATGTTCTAGAAGGTTCCGGAATGTCCGGCACTCCGGAGGGAAGGGCACATGAATGTGTTATATCAAGTTGGTATGATTGCATCATGTACTAGGTGTCATCTCTGAACAAAATAAAGGGTTTAATCAAATCCTAGTTTGAAAAAGTCAAACGGCAATTTGAAAGTCAAACGGTTATTTTTGGGAAGTGGAGAGGGAGGTGGAAACCGAGTTGGGGCGGAGTTCCTCCCCTCCACCGCCAGCCCACCTCCAAGACGAGTTGGGGAGGGACTCCCCTCCCCTTGGCCGGCCCCTCCACCTATAAAAGGAGGGGCAGGGCTCCCCTTCTAGACACCCAACACCTCCACCTCTAAACCCTAAGCCGCCGGCGCCGCCACCTGCTGCCGCCGCCGCCTAGCTAACCCTAGCCGCCGGCTTGCCCCCTCCTCGGCGTGTCTAAACCCTAGATCGTCGAGGGCTCTCTCATAGTCCACCATACTCGCTCCGGCTTAAGGCGAAGAACTGCGAGATCTCCCCTCTACTTCCGGTACCACGCCGTTGTGCTGCCGGAATCGCGAGGAGAGTGCTACAACCTCCGCTGCCTGCTAGAACAAGGGAGAGGAAGGTATTCGTCGAGTACCGAACGTGTGACCGATTGGGAGCGCTTGGGAACGACCGGAAGGATCGTCTACGATCTTGAGATCGGTAAATCGACTACATCACCCACGAGAATCCGCTCTCGTTAAACACTTTGGAATCTTCGAGGGTGAGTTATTCCATCGACTCGTTGCTACAATCTAGTAGATAGATCTTGGCTTGTTTGTTTGTATGCGATAGAAATTTTTTGTTTTCCATGCTACGAAACCCTACAGGGACCTAGCATGGTTCGGTGTCGGCGCAGTGATTGGTGCTGGGATCTTCGTGCTCACGGGGATGGAGGCCAAGGAGGCGGCCGACCCGAGTGTGGTTATCTTGTACACCGTGTTTGGCGTGTCGGCCATACTGTCGGTGTTCTGTTACACCAAATTTTCCATTGAGATTACTGTCGCATGTAACTCCATCGACCCATCTCCATGCATTGATCACCTTATTGAAATCTTTGTTTGCTCAAGCTATTTTTTTATGCAACCTCGTACATTATTAGATTAGTCGATGGAGTTAGGAGAGTCCTACTGTCTCTGCTCGGTCATTACCATAACTTATTATACTGATTTTAGTAATTTTCACGCTAATCTTTGTGAACAATCAAATTGTAGTACTTATACTGATCTGGTTTTTAGTTGTAGCTAACCTTTTATTGTTCTCACTGTTGCTGCACTGGTTGTTCTTGTATTCTATACAGTAGTAATTATCAACTCGTGCACTATGATCTGTTTGGCACCAGTTGGCATACTGGTACTCCAAGTCCCTACTTATTACTATATGCACTTCAATTAATCGTACACCAATCTTCATGTGGAATGATCAATTTTTTTGTTTGCAAGTATATCTAACGTAATCGGTTATTCGGTATGTAGTTCAGCTCAATTCCAGAAGAAAGGTATGATCAATACATAAGAAGTCCAGATTTTATAAAGGACTACATCTTTCCAGGATGTTGCATTCCTTCCCTGGCCCGGGTCAATTTGCCATGTCAACCGCATCAAATCTCAGGTGCATGCTTATATATTTCATCACCTACTCATGGTACTGATTGTTGATTGACTGTTACTGATTACTCCTCATATGTGTTGAGTGCAGCATTGAGAACGTTGAGAATACTGGGAATGAAGTTTAACCAGCAACCAGTGCTCTAGCTTAAAGAAGTGAAGAAGCGGGAAGTCCTACTGAACAAAGACTAGTTAATTATATTGTACTGTGATTGTACTATGATTGATTGTTCATTTTTGTGTGATGAACCATGTAATTTTTGTAATAGACCAATTTCTTTGATATTTGAAAATTTCCTTGTGGTATTAGTTTTGATTGAAATACTGGTTGCTTTGTTTCAAAATGTGGAAACTAGAATTTGACAAGTGGGTCTAGTGGTGAAATAAAAAAATCAAAACAATGTTGAAACTTATGAAGAAATGACTGCAAAAAGGCTTGAGGCCAGAAAATGCAATGAATCGCAGGCTGGAATAGCCCAAAATAAATATAAGTTAATAGGCCAAGGCCTAGAGAAGAAAGGCAGAAGCCCAAAGCAATTGCACACTAAAAGGACAGGCCTAAAGAAGAAAATGGCTGGAATTGTTGGGCTTGGCCTATTTAGACCACCGAAATGGACTGGGCTAGTTTCAATTTAATACGATTTAATTTTGTCACAATTTTACCACGTAGGATCAGCCACGTAGGATCTCACTTGGCTAGGCTAGATGGTCCGTGAGGATATTGGATCATCATAGACGTTATGACGATCCAATATCGTCATAGACGGTTATGACGATTTTACCAAAAACATCGTTATAGTTCATTTGCTACGCCCAGCTTTCGACGATCTCAAAATCGTCATAGAATCGTCATAAACGGACTATTATGATGATTCTGTTACGAAAATAGAGGGTCATATATAGCCAGATTCCTTGTAGTGCATATCAAAGGAAACAAAAAACAGGAGGAGTAGCCACAACCCGCAAAAGCACCTGGGGCTACTAACTATAGGTGCCACCACGCCTCCTTACGAAATCACCAGAATTTGTCGCACCATGTCCACCAAGTTGTCGCCGGAGAGGGCCACCTGCCCTCTCCCTACGGTCCGTGAAGCGTTGATCCTGCCAACAGACAGCGTGGGCAAAGAATGGTGAAAACAAAGTCATGTGTGTGGGATAGGAGGCCGCCAAGAACGCCCCATGCCAGCGCTAGAAATGCCCCAACAAGGGATCCAAACTTGCCTACCGATGACAACAGAACAAGACCGAGAGAGATACTGGAGCTCTAGGATGCCCCCAAGTGGGTAGTGATGCCAAACATCGTCTCTTTCAAGACCGAGACAGTCAAGTTTTTTCATTAGGAGCCCGTGTAGGGGTTCGTAGCATGGAAAACAAAAAAATTATACCGCATGCACACAAACAAGCCAAGATCTATCTACTAGATTGTAGCAACGAGTCGATAGAGGAACTCACCCTCGAAGATTACAAAGCGGTTAACGAGAGCAGATTCTCGTGGGTGATGTAGTCGTACACTTGCCGATCTCAAGATCGCGTAGACGATCCTTCCGGCGCTGCGTTCCGGCAGCGCTTACGCAGTCGGTCACACGTTCGGTACTCGATGAAGACCTTCCTCTCCCTTATTCCAGCAGGTAGCGGAGGTTGTAGCACTCTCCTCGCGATTTCGGCAACACGGCGACGTGGTACCGGAAGTAGAGGGGAGATCTCGCAGGGCTTCGCCTTAAGCCGGAGCGAGTATGGTGGACTATGAGAGAGGCCTTGGCGATCTAGGGTTTAGAGGCACCAAGGGAGGAATCTTGGCTGGCGACTAGGGCTTGGGGAGAGCCCCAACTCGCCGAGTTGGAGGGGAAACCCTAGGCGGCGGCTGCACTTGGAGGTGGAGGCGCCAAAGCTAGGGTTTGAGGTGCAGGGAAGAGGGGGCACCCCTGCCCCTTCTTTTATAGGTGGGAGGAAGGCGGCTAGGAGGAGGGAGTCCTCCTCCAACTCCTCCTCCTTGGCCAGCGGGTGGAGGGAGTGGGACTTCCTCCCTAAGTAGGTTTCCTACTCTCCCTCCACTAAGCAAACTTGCCGTGTGACTTTTTCAAATTGGCGTTTGACTTTCAAACTAGGATTTGATTTCTCCCTTTATTTTTGCCCAGCCAAGTGACCTAGTACATGATGCAACCATTCCACATTGTCATGAAACATTCATGTACCCTTCCCCTCCGGAGTGTCGGACCTTCCGGACCCTTCTAGAACATTCCCGATGAAAACACCGGAATCATTCCCCAACTCCGAAACAGGACTTTCCTTATATGAATCTTATTCTCCAGACCATTCCGGATCTCCTCGTGATATCCCATCCGAGACTCCAAACAACATTCGGTCTCTTACTCATCATTCCATAACTACTCAACAACATCGAATCCTTAAGTGTGTCTCCCTACGGTTCGTGAATTATGCGGACATGATCGAGACACTTCTCCGATCAATAACCAATAGAGGAATATGGAAATTCATATGGCTCCCACATATTTCTATGATTACTTTGCGATCGAATGAACCACTTACATACGATACCAATTTCCCTTTGTCTCACGATAGTTTACTTATCCGAGGTTTTGATCGTCGGTATCTCTGCATACCTAGTTCAACCTCGTTACTGATAAGTACTCTTTTCTCGTTCCCGTGATATGTGATCCCTTGTGAGCCAGTCACATGCTTGCAAGCTAATTGGATGACATTCCACCGAGAGGGCCCAGAGTATATCTATCCGTCATATGGATGGACAAATCCCACTCTTGATCCATGAGCCTCAACCCATACTTTCCGAACACTCAATGCCACTTTTATAGCCACCCAGTTACGGTGTGGTGTTTGATGCCATCAAAGCATCCTTCCTGGGCCCTCTCGGTGGCTATAAAGGTGGCATTGAGTGTTCGGAAAGTCCAGAATAAGATTCATATAAGGAAGACTGAGATGAATCAGGTGTTTCATCGGAATGTTCTAGAAGGTTCCGGAATGTCAGACTCCGGAGGGAAGGAGTACATGATGGGTCAGTGCGAGTGGGAATGATTGCATCATGTACTAAGTGTCATCGCTGTTCCAAATAAAGGATTAATTCAAATCCTAGTTTGAAAAGTCAAATAGCAAGTTTGAAAAGTCAAACGGCTAAAATTGGAAAGAGGAAAAGAGGAGGAAGTGGGAAACCGAGTTGGGGAGGGAATCCCTCCTCCAACCGGCGGCGCCCCCTCCAAGCCGAGTTGGGGAGGGACTCCGCTCCCTCCCCTTGGCCGGCCGGCCCCTCCACCTATATAAGGAGGGGCAGGGCTCCCTCCTATAACACACAAGTCCCTCACCTCAAACCCTAGAAGCTGCAGCCCACCATAGCCGCCGCCGCCCCCCTAGGGTTTTGCCCTAGCTGCCGATTTGGGGTCCCCGGAACCCTAGCCGCCGGCTCTAGCATCCCCTCCTCGGTGTGTCTAAACCCTAGAACACCGAGGACTCTCTCATACTCCACCATACTCGCTCCGGCTTAAGGCGAAGCCCTGCGAGATCTCCCCTCTACTTCCGGTACCACGTCGTTGTCTTTGGAATCGCGAGGAGTGCTACAACCTCCATTTTCTTTGGAACAAGGAGAGGAAGGTCTTCGTCAGTACGAGCGTGTGACCCATGCGGAGGCTGTTGCGAACGCTTGGCAGGAAGGAAACGCGATCTTGAGATCGGGAAGAATGCGACTACATCACCCACGAGAATCCGCTCTCGTTAAACACTTTGGAATCTTGAGGTAAGTTATTCCATCGACTCGTTGCTACAATCTAGTAGATAGATCTTGGCTTGTTTGTTTGTATGCGATAGAATTTTTTGTTTTCCATGCTCTGAATCCCTACGGTGGTATCGAGCCGTGTCTATATGTAGATCTGTTGCAGAGTAGAACACAATGGTCATTGTGGGCGTTGATGCTTTTATTTTCGATTGCTTCTTGTGTACTTTGCATCTTGCGGTATGTTGGGATGAAGCGGCCGGGCTAACCTTACATGACATCGTTCATGAGACTTGCTCACGCTTGACATGCAACTTGTATTGCATAAGTGGCTTTGCGGTGCTGTTTCTCCTAGCATAGTTAAGATCCAAATTACAACGGGTGATTAACAATACTAGTATCAATGTTGTGGTTCATGTTCGTAAGTTAGAGCGACACTTATTGAAAGCCCCAAACCACGTAAAACATGCAAAGAAAGTAGGCGTCTAACTTTGTTTTGCGAGGGTGTCTGATGATGTGATATGGCCATGATTGTGATTATATTCGATGTATGCAATGTTCCTTATTGTAAGTTGGCAACGGCGGAGAACCATATGGTTGTCTTTAATTTATGTTAAGACCAGCGTGTCTATTTAAAGTAGTTGTAATAGTTGAAGCCGGTGGGCGACAACCATGGAGAAGCGTCATTGACCTTGATGCAATGCGGTGATGATGGAGATCATGTTAGGTGCTTGAAGATGGAGATCGGAAGCACAAAGAAGAAAGGCCATATCATATCACATGTTATGAATTGCATGTGATGTTAATCCTTTATGCATCTTGTATTGCTTAGTAGGCACGGTAGCATTATAAGATGATCCCTCATGCACATGAATTTCAAGTCATAAAGTGTTCACCCTTAGTTAGCACCGTTGCTAAAGCTTGTTGTTTCAAAGCACCACGTGATGATCGGTGTGTTAGATTACGCAAGTGTATACAACGTGAGCAAGCCAGATTTGCTCATGCGAAACTAAGGTTTGATCTTGACGAGCCTAGCATGTACGACATGGTCTCGAACACGGATCACCGAAAGGTAAAGCATGAATCATATAGTAGATATGATGAACATGACGATTGTTAGCCATTGAAACTATATCAACTCTCGTGATGATCGGTGTTGATGTAGTAGATTTGGTTCTGTGATCACTAAAACAATGTGAGGGATGTTGTTTTGAGTGGGAGTTCACCTAGATTAACTTTATTATTAATTTGAACTCAATTTGTCATAAACTTAGTCTAAACTATTGCAAATATGTTGTAGATCAATGGCAGCCTACCATCAATTTTAATGCGTTCCTAGAGAAAGAAAAGTTGAAAAATAATGGAAGAAACTTGAGGATTGGTTCCAATTTGAGGATTGTCCTCACGGTGGTAATTTGACCTATGTCTTTGGATGCACATTGGGTGACCCACTGCGGTGATGCTTCCGATGAAGTAAAGAATGTTTACCTCGCTCGGAAGAATCAGTACTCCATAGTTCAGTGTGCTATCTTGTATGGTTTGGAATCGGAGCTTCAGAAAAGGTTTGAGAATTCAGACCCATATGATATTGTCGAGGATATCAAATTGATCTTTGAGACTCATGTGGCAATTGAAATTTATGAGGCTTCTGAAAAGTTCTTTAACTGCAAGATGGAAGAGGGCAGCTCCGTCAGTGAGCATGTACTTAAGATGTCTGGGCACGCAAACAAACTTCAAATCTTGGGTATAGTGATTCCTATTGCTTTGGGGATTTACCGTGTCCTCCAATCACTACCACCAAGTTACAAGAACTTTGTGATGAACTACAACATGCAGAACATGAACAAGCAGTTGCCAGAACTGTTTGCTATGTTAAAGTCTGCAGAAGTGGAGATCAAGAAAGAGCACCAAGTGTTGTTGGTCAATAAGACCACCAAATTCAAGAAAGGCAAGTCTAAGCAGAAGGGACACTTCAAGAAGGGTGGTAAGAAAGTTACCACGCTGAAGAAAACCAAGGCTGGACCTAAGCACTGGCCAGTGCTTTTCTTGCAAGGGAGAAGGTCCTTTGGAAGCGGAATTGCCCAAAGTACTTGGCGGATCTGAAGAACGGCAACATCAAGAAGAAAGGTATATCGATATACATGTTATTGATGTGTATCTCACTAGTACTCGTAGTAGTGCACGGGTATTTGATCTTGGTTCGGTTGCTCATATTTGTAACTCGAAGCGGTCTTTGCGAATAAGCGGAAGCTAGCGAAGAATGAGGTGACGATGCGTGTGGAAACTTGATCAAAGGTTGATGTGATCGCGGTCGACGCTACCCTTCATCTACCATCGGGATTAGTTTTATACTTAAATAATTGTTATTTGGTGCTGCGTTGAGCATGAACATTATATCGGGATCTTGTTTATTGCGAGGCGGTTACTTGTTTAAATCCGAGAATAATGGTTGTTCGATTTATATGAGTAATATGTTTTATGCACATGCACCTTTGATAGATGGTCTATTCTTATTGAATCTCGATGGTGGAAATACACATATCAACAACATTGAGGCTAAGCGTTTGAAATCAGCGATAATTAGACCTATATGTGGCACTGTCGTCTTGGTCACATTGGGTGAAAGCGTGAAGAAACTCCATTCCGATGGACTTCTTGAATCACTTGATTTTGAATCACTTGAAAGATGCGAAGCATGTCGATGGGTAAAATGACTAAGACTCCATTTTACGGTATGATGGAGCGAGCTACGGACTTATTGGAAATCATACATACCGATGTGTGTGGTCCAATGAGTGTAGCATCGTGATGGTTATCGTTATGTTCTTACCTTCACGGATGACTTGAGTAGATATGGGTATATCTATTTCATGAAACATAAGTCCGAAACTTTCGAAGTTTAAGGAGTTTCAAAGTGAGGTAGAGAATCAACGTAACAAGAAGATTAAATTTCTACGTTACGATCGTGGAGGTGAATATCTAAGTTACGAGTTTGGCGAGCATTTGAAGAAATGCGGAATACTTTCCTGATTGACACCTTGGGAACACCACAGCGTAATGGTGTGTCCGAACGTCGTAATCGAACTCTCTTAGATATGGTTCATTCTATGATGTCACTTACAGATTTACCGCTATCATTTTGGGGTTATGCATTAGAAACAGCCGCATTCACTTTAAATAGGGCACCATCTAAATCCGTTGAAACGACACCATATGAATTGTGGTTTGGGAAGAAACCTAGATTGTCGTTCCTTAAAGTTTGGGGTTGTGAAGCCTATGTAAAGAAGTTACAGCCGGACAAGCTTGAACCCAAAGCGGAAAAATGCGTCTTCATAGGATACCCAAAGGAAACTATTGGGTATACCTTCTATCATAGATCCGAAGGAAAAATCTTCGTTGCCAAGAATGGATCCTTTCTAGAGAAGGAATTTCTCTCGAAAGAAGTGACTGGAAGGAAAGTAAAACTAGACGAGGTTGTCGAACCTTCTCTCGAAATTGCGAGTAGCGCAGCACTGGAAGAAGTTCCTGTGGTGCCTGCACCAATTAGAGAGGAAGCTAATGATGATGATCATGAAACTTCGGTTGAAGTTGCTATAGAGCCTTGGAGGTCAACGAGAACTCGTACCACTCCAGATTGGTATGATCCCGTTATGAGTGTCATGTTGGTGGACAACACCGATGACCCCGAGACATATGAAGAAGCGATGATGAGCCCAGATTCCAATAAATGGCAAGAAGCCATGAAATCCGAGATTGGATCCATGTACGAAAACCAAGTATGGACTTTGGTGGACTTACCGGATGGCCGGAAGGCTGTCGAGAACAAATGGATTTTCAAGAAGAAAACAGATGCTGACGGTAATGTTACCGTCTATAAAGCTCAACTTGTCGCAAAAGGGTTTCGACAAATTCAAGGAGTTGACTACGATGAGACTTTCTCACCAGTAGCGAAGCTAAATACTGTGAGGATTATGTTAGCAATCGCTGCATATTACGATTATGAGATATGGTAGATGGATGTCAAAACAGCATTCCTCAATGGATATATTGATGAAGAGTTGTATATGATGCAACCCAAAGGTTTTGTCGACCCTAAAGATGCTAACAAGGTATGCAAACTTCAACGGTCCATCTATGGATTGAAGCAAGCATCCCAAAGTTGGAATCAACGTTTTGATAAGGTGATCAAAAGTTTTGGTTTTATACAAACTTATGGAGAAGCTTGTATTTACAATAAAGTGAGTGGGAGCTCTGTAGCATTCTTAATACTATATGTGGATGACATATTGTTGATTGGGAATGATGTAGACCTTCTTAATAGTGTCAAGGAATATTTGAATAATAGTTTTTCAATGAAGGATCTTGGTGAAGAAGATTACATATTAGGCATAAAGATTTATAGAGATAGATCGAAACGCCAAATATCATTGTCACAGAGTACATATTTGGACAAAGTTCTAAAGAGATTTGGAATGGAAGATAGCAAGAAAGGGTTCTTGCCCATGTTGCCCAATACGACCTTGAGTAAAACTCAAAGTCCGACATCGGCAGAAGATATAGAAATGAAGAGTAAGACTCCCTATGCCTCAGCCATAGGATCTCTAATGTATGCCATGCTATGTACTAGACCCGACATTGCATATGCTGTTAGTTTAAATAGCAGATATCAAAGTGATACAGGAGTGGATCATTGGACAGCGGTCAAAAACATCCTTAAGTACTTGAGAAGAACTAAGGATATGGTTCTTTCTTATGGAGGTGATGAACAGCTCGTTGTTAATGGTTACACCGATGCTAGTTGGAATACCGATCCGGATGATTCTAAATCACAACCTGGATACGTATTTATTTTGAATGGTGCAGCAGTTAGCTGGAGGAGTGCAAAGCAAAGCGTTGTGGCGAGATCTTCAACTGAATCGGAATACATGGTCGCTTGAGGCTTCACAAGCGATATGGATGAAAGAGTTCATTACAGAGCTGGGTGTGGTTCCTAGTGCACTGGACCCAATGTCTATCTACTGTGATAACATGGGCGCCGTAGCCAATGCGCAAGAACCAAGGTCACACAAGAAGCTGAAGCACATCAAGCTACGTTTTCATGCTATTCGAGAACATATCCAAGATGGGGATATAAAGATTTGCAAAGTACACGCAGATCTGAATGTGGCGGATCCGTTGACTAAACCTCTCCCGAGGGCAAAACATGACCAGCACTAAACTGCCATGGGTGTTCGGTATATTACCATGTAATCTAGATTAGATGACTCTAGTGCAAGTGGGAGACTGTTGGAGATATGCCCTAGAGGCAATAATAAATGTAGTTATTATTATATCTTTGTGTTTATTATAAATGTTTACATTCATGCTATAATAGTATTAACAAGGAAACATTGATACTTGTGTGATTTGTAAACTTAATTTAAATTCCCTAGTATAGCCTCTATACATCACTAGCTTGTTGGTTGATAAATGATTGTGGTTTCCCTATCATGAACATTGAGATGTTATCAACAACAAGATCATATCGTTAGGAGAATGATATGGTGGACATACTCCTATAGATAAGCGTAGCATAAAGATCAAGTCATTTCAATAGTTCAATTGCTATATGCTTTCTGATACATAGTAACCTAATTCCTTCGACCATGAGATCATGCATATCACCTTTATCAGATGGATGCTTTGATGACATCAAACACCACAATGGCGGGTGGCTATAAAGGTGGCATTGAGTGTTCGAGAAAGTATTGGTTGAGACACATGGATCAAGAGTGGGATTTGTCCATCCATATGATGGATAGATATACTCTGGGCCCTCTCGGTGGAATGTCATCCAATTAGCTTGCAAGCATGTGACAGCTCACAAGGGATCACATATCACGGAGCGAGAAAAGAGTACTTATCGGTACGAGGTTGAACTAGGTATGCGAGAGATCTTAAGCGAACATAACCTCGGATAAGTAAACTATCGTGAGACAAAGGGAAATTGGTATCGTATGTAAGTGGTTCATTCGATCATAATCGTAGAAATATGTGGAACCATATGAATTTCCAGATTCCTCTATTTGGTTATTGTTCAAGAAGTGTCTCGATCATGTCCGCATAATTCACGAACCGTGAGACACTTAAGGATTCGACGTTGTTTGAGTAGTTATGGTATTATGAGAAAGAGACCGAATGTTGTTCAGAGTCTCGGATGGGATCCGGGATATCACGAGGTGATCCGGAATGGTCCGGAGAATAAGATTCATATAAAGAAAGTTCCGTTTCGGAGTTCGGGAATGATTCCGGTGTTTTCATCAGGAATGTTCTAGAAGGTTCCGGAATGTCCGGCACTCCGGAGGGGAAGGGGTACATGGATGTGTTTTTGCAAGTTGGAATGATTGCATCATGTACTAAGTGTCATCGCTGTTCCAAATAAAGGTTTAATTCAAATCCTAGTTTGAAAAGTCAAATAGCAAGTTTGAAAAGTCAAACGGCTAAAATTGGAAAGAGGAAAAGAGGAGGAAGTGGGAAACCGAGTTGGGGAGGGAATCCCTCCTCCAACCGGCGCCCTAAGCCGAGTTGGGAGGGACTCCTCCTCCCCAGCCGGCCCCTCCACCTATATAAGGAGGGGCAGGGCTCCCTCCTAGAACACACAAGTCCCTCACCTCAAACCCTAGAAGCTGCAGCCCACCATAGCCGCCGCCGCCCCCCTAGGGTTTTGCCCTAGCCGCCAATTTGGGGTCCCCGGAACCCTAGCCTCCGGATCAAGCATCCCCTCCTTGGTGTGTCTAAACCCTAGAACACCGAGGACTCTCTCATACTCCACCATACTCGCTCCGGCTTAAGGCGAAGCCCTGCGAGATCTCCCCTCTACTTCCTGCCTTGCGTTGTCTTCGGAATCGCGAGAGAGTGCTACAACCTCCATTTTCTTTGGAACAAGGGAGAGGAAGGTCTTCCGAAAGTACGAGCGTGTGACCGATTGGAGGCGCTAGGAGCAGCTTGGCGGAAGGATCGTCTACGCGATCTTGAGATCGGGAAAATCGACTACATCACCCACGAGAATCCGCTCTCGTTAAACACTTTGGAATCTTCGAGGGTAAGTTATTCCATCGACTCGTTGCTACAATCTAGTAGATAGATCTTGTCTTGTTTGTTTGTATGCGATAGAAATTTTTTGTTTTCCATGCTACGAATCCCTACAGATCACACGAACCAAATCCACCACATCAAAACCGATCATCACGAGAGTTGATGTAGCTTCAATGGCGAACAATCAACATGTTCATCATATATACTATATGACTCATGCTTTACCTTTCGGTGATCCGTGTTCCGAGACCATGTCTGTACATGCTAGGCTCGTCAAGATCAAACCTTAGCTTCCGCATGAGAAAACCTGGCTTTCTCACGTTGTATACACTCGCAGAATCTAGCACACCCGATCATCACGTGGTGCTTCGAAACAACGAGCTTTAGCAACGATGCTTACTAAGGATGAACACTTTAAAACTTGGAATTGTGTGCTTGAGGGATCATCTTATAATGCTACCATCGTGAACTAAGCAATACAAGATGCATAAAAGGATTAACATCACATGCAATTCATAATATGTGATATGATATGGCCTTTCTTCTTGTGCTTCCGATCTCCATCTTTAAGGACGTACATGATCTCCATCATCACCGGTATGGTGTCAAGGTCAATGGAGCCGTTTCATGGTTGTCGTCCACCAGCTTCAACTATTACAACTACTTTGAATAGACACACAGGTCTTAACGGAATTAAAAGTCAACCATATGGCTCCTGTCGGTTGTCAACTTACAATAAGGAACATTGCATACATCATATATAATCACAATCATGCCCATATCACATCACAGCACACCCCTACAAAACAAAGTTAGACGCCTCTAATTTTCTTTGCATATTTTACGTGGTTTTGGTGCTTTAAATAAGTGCCATTCTAACTTACGAACAAGAACCACAACGTTGATGCTTGAACTATCAAGTGCCCGTTGTAAATTGAATCTATACTATGATGGGAGTAAGAGAGGGGCCTTGGGAATCTACGGATTAGAGGCACCAAGGGGGGTGGTGTAGCCGGCGGCTAGGGTTTGGGGAAACCCTAGTAGGCGACTTGGAGGATCCCTAGGCGGCGGTGGCGGCAACACTTGGAGGTGGTGGCGCCGACGACTTGGGGCTAGGGTTTTGGGTGTGTGGGGTAGGGGGCTCCCTACCCCTCCTTATATAGGTTGGAGGGAGGCGGTTGGGAGGAGGGAGTCCTCCTACAACTCCTCCTCCTTGGCCGGCGGGTGGAGGGAGTGGGACTCCTACCCTAGGTAGGTTTCCTACTCTCCCTCCACCAAGCAAACTTCGGATTTGACTTTTCAAATTGGCGTTTGACTTTCAAACTTGGATTTGATTTCTCTCTTCATATTGCCCAGCCAAGTGACCTAGTACATGATGTAACCATTCCACATTGTCATGACACATTCATGTACCCTTCCCCCTCCGGAGTACCGGACCTTCCAGACCCTTCTAGAACATTCCTGGTGAAAACACCGAAATCATTCCCGAACTCCGAAACAGGACTTTCCTTATGTGAATCTTATTCTCCGGACCATTCCGGATCTCCTCGTGATATCCCGGATCCCATCCGAGACTCCGAACAACATTCGGTCTCTTACTCATCATTCCATAACTACACAACAACATCGAATCCTTAAGTGTGTCTCCCTACGGTTCGTGAATTATGCAGACATGACCGAGACACTTCTCCGATCAATAACCAATAGAGGAATCTGGAAATTCATATGACTCCCACATATTTCTATGATTACTTTGCGATTGAATGAACCACTTACATACGATACCAATTTCCCTTTGTCTCATTATAGTTTACTTATCCGAGGTTTTGATCGTCAGTATCTCTGCATACCTAGTTCTATCAAGTGCCCGTTGTAAATTGAATCTTAATTATGTTGGGAGAAATAGACACCCGCAAAGCCACTTATGCAATACAAGTTGCATGTCAAGCGTGGAGCAAGTCTCATGAACAATGTCATGTAAGGTTAGCCCGGGCCGCTTCATCCCACCATCCCGCAAGATGCAAAGTACACAAGAAGCAATCGACAAAAAAAGCATCAACGCCCACAATGACCATTGTGTTCTACTTGTGCAACAGATCTACATATAGACAGGGCTCTGATACCACTGTAGGGGTTCGTATCATGGAAAACAAAAAAATTCTATAGCATGCACACAAACAAGCCAAGATCTATCTACTAGATTGTAGCAACGGGTCGATAGAGGCTCACCCTCGAAGATTCCAAAGCGGTTAACGAGAGCAGATTCTCGTGGGTGATGTAGTCGTACACTTGCCGATCTCAAGATCGCGTAGACGATCCTTCCGGTCTTGCGTTTGGCGCTTCATGATCGGTCACCGTTAAATTTTCGATGAAGACCTTCCTCTCCCTTGTTCCAGCAGGCAGCAAAGGTTGTAGCACTCTCCTCGCAATTCCGGCAGCATGATGGCGTGGTACCGGAAGTAGAGGGGAGATCTCGTAGGGCTTCGCCTTAAGCCAGAGTGAGTATGGTGGACTATGAGAGAGGCCTTGGCGATCTAGTGTTTAGAGGCACCAAGGGAGGGAGCTTGGCCGGCGTCTAGGGCTTGGGGAGAGCCCCAACTCGCCGAGTTGGAGGGGAAACCCTAGGAGGCGGCGGCTGCACTTGGAGGTGGAGGCGCCAAAGCTAGGGTTTGAGGTGCAGGGAAGAGGGGGCACCCCTTCCCCTTCTTTTATAGGTGGGAGGGAGGCGGCTAGGAGGAGGGAGTCCTCCTCCAACTCCTCCTCCTTGGCCGGCGGGTGGAGGGAGTGGGACTTCCTCCCTAAGTAGGTTTCCTACTCTCCCTCCACTAAGCAAACTTGCTGTTTGACTTTTTCAAATTGGCGTTTGACTTTCAAACTAGGATTTGATTTCTCCCTTTATTTTTGCCTAGCCAAGTGACCTAGTACATGATGCAACCATTCCACATTGTCATGACACATTCATGTACCCTTCCCCTCCGGAGTGCCGGAGCTTCCGGACCCTTCTAGAACATTCCCGGTGAAAACACCGGAATCATTCCCCAACTCCGAAACATGACTTTCCTTATATGAATCTTATTCTCCGGACCATTCCGAATCTCCTCGTGATATCCCGGATCCCATCCGAGACTCCAAACAACATTCGGTCTCTTATTCATCATTCCATAACTACTCAACAACATCGAATCCTTAAGTGTGTCTCCCTACGGTTCGTGAATTATGCGGACATGATCGAGACACTTCTCCGATCAATAACCAATAGAGGAATCTGGAAATTCATATGGCTCCCACATATTTCTACGATTACTTTGCGATTGAATGAACCACTTACATACGATACCAATTTCCCTTTGTCTCATGATAGTTTACTTATCCGAGGTTTTGATCGTCGGTATCTCTGCATACCTAGTTCAACCTCGTTACCGATAAGTACTCTTTTCTCGTTCCCGTGATATGTGATCCCTTGTGAGCCAGACACATGCTTGCAAGCTAATTGGATGACATTCCACCGAGAGGGCCTAGTGTATATCTATCCATCATATGGATGGACAAATCCCACTCTTGATCCATGAGCCTCAATCCATACTTTCCGAACACTCAATGCCACCTATATAGCCACCCAGTTACGGTGTGGTGTTTGATGTCATCAAAGCATCCTTCCGGTGATGGTGATTAACATGATCTCATGGTCGAAGGAATTAGGTTACTATGTATCAGAAAGCTTATAGCAAATGAACTATATTAAATGACTTGATCTTTGTGCTATGCTTAACTATAGGAGTATGTCCATCACATCATTCTCCTAATGATATGACCCTGTTGTTAATAACATATCTATGTTCATGAACAGGAAACCATGATCATATATTAACCAACAAGCTAGTTTAACAAGAGGCTTTACTAGGGACTCTTTTATGTTTACAAATCACACAAGTATTAATGTTTCCGGTTAATACAATTATAGCATGGTATGTAAACATTTATCATAAGTATGAAGATATGATAATAACCACTTTATTATTGCCTCTTGGGCATATCTCCAATAGCCCGGATGTGGGGTAAGGAAACCATAACAATGCCTCAAGAGAGTTACGACACACACATAGGTATCGTCGCCGCTGGCACTTAAGCATTGATCTTTCCCCTGGAAAAACCTTCACCTCACAACCCAATACCCCGGACCGCCCTCTCCAACCAAGCTAGGCCTCGAGAGCACAATCTTGGAGCCGTATTTGCGGAAGCGGCAGCAAGCCCAGGACCCCTCGTAGTTCCCTCTTCACCACCCTCATGGACAAAGAATTTAACCATCACCACCGCCACTTCACTCCCTAGAGAGTCGCCTGGTTGGTCAACCTTCTAGGGCTGCGGCCTCATCTTTGATGGTCTCAGACCTAAGGAGTGGTAGTTGTCACCGTAACTGTTCCAACGGTTAGCACGAGGGTGGCAGTCACAATCCAACACTCGGCAACACAAGGTCAATGAGCACGATAGCCACGATGCCTCCGGGCTGCCTGACAGTCAAACCTTGCAACCCTAGACGGGATTGTCCAACGGTCACCAGATCTGGGCCCATCTTTCCCGGATCTAGCCCCCAACCACATAGGGCCATGGCATTTGCATGCAGCCCTCATGTCTATAGCCAAGGGCAAGGCGAACAGAGCCCTGCAGGCCTAGATCGGGCCCACACTGGCCTAGATCCGTCCCTTGTCGCTCGACTACTAATAATGTGCACAGCGCCGCTGGCGCCCTTGCCTTGTTGAGCCTACCACCGCTCAGCACCACCTCTAGACCGCCACCACCTCGACTTTTCCGTCACCACCAAGTTGGGAACCCGTGCCACCATAGCACCAACTCCAACCTGGAGCCCCCGTGCCTCCCTTCCAACCCATAGGTAGAAGCAGTCCCGTTGCCGCCTACACCGCATGAGCTTTTCCTGGTGCTCTCACCGGCGGTGGCGGAGGGGAGTAGGGGGGACTTGGGCCTGCGCACCTAGGGTTCGCCTGTCCCTCGTGGGGAGCGTACGTTTTGCATCTTTAACCTGATTATCGTGAGGAAGTTCATTATTAACAGTCCAGAAAATGCTGAGATGACATTGATGATATCAAAGAGCAGCCATAATATAGGTGACAAGGAACCGTGTAATTGAGGAGGGTCAAGGCGGTATGTGTCACCCAGGTCAGGTCAGTGCAACCGAACATCTGAATCTGCAAAAACATGTAATGAATCGTCACAAAATGTGAATCACTTACTATGCAAGTTGTGGGCACGCTTGGTCTTTCAAAGATCGGCCTCCAGATGTGTACTATGATGAGTAATACATAAGCTAGAAATTCGCAAATGGATCGATAATTCGAAGTACGTAGATGATAAAAAATGTGAAATTCAGAGATGAGTAGTGACGAAGGGGGTGAGAACCGAGCCGATAAGAGGCGGCGGCTTAGGGATATAATGCAATAGCGAATACTCAGAATGATTCTTGGGGTTACAATCTATGGCTTAAGTTGCTCCATTGGACCTCTAGACGAATTGATGCACAAGCACAACACAGAAAATTGACCGATACTAGTTGAAGACCCGTGCGTTGCTACGGGCCGTCGGATTTCTTTCCGTCACATATACGAACATATTTGCTAAGTACCCATGGCATATTGTACTTGTGTGTTGCTACGGATAAATCAAGTATAGAGCATATTACATATCATTTGTCGTGCTCGTATGATAAATAGTCTGAAGCTCATTTAAACGGTCTGAAGCTTCAGTTTTTGCAAGTTGATCTAAAATGTTTAGTACAACGAGATGCTTTCACTAATAAAATGATCAGCTGAAATTTCATGTTGCTATCTGCATTATATAAAGCTTTATGTTACTTCTGCAATTTAATCTTGCGCATTATTGAGATTTTCTTTTACATTAAGAACATAGTATGAAGATACCAAATGGAAATAGTCTACTTCAAATATGTGATTTTCCTTGTCGACAGCTCGGTCATCAAGATTGCCTAGCACGTGACCCTCCCGTTTCTCTGCTAAAAGAGCATCTTCTTCTTCTTCATTGGATGGCACCTGGGGCTACAGAAACATTAATTAAAATGTTATATACTATTTAGGTTCCTTCTTGACTTCAACGAAGCAATCTTTTACACTAAGGACAGATCATACGGTGCAAACACAAATATAAGCACCGTGCTACAGATTATCTCTATGGAGAAGGAACATGCATTGAATAAACTTGTAGCTAACTACACAACTGGCATATTTCAGTTATTGAACAAACCTAAAGTGACTTACAGTACAACCTGAGTGGACAATCACGACACTTTTATACCATGTTGATAAATAATTAAGTACAAGATATTAACATGTATCAAACGAGCAAAGAGTTTCTTGGTCATCAATTCTGTCATGTATGATAGGTTACCTGAGGGCTAGTAACCAGGTCGGGCGTGGCAACATACTCATGATATAAGCAGGCATCAGGTTGAAGAATATTGCCGGCAACATCAACCTTGTGGCAAGCGAACTGGAGCACCGATGCTGGTAGATCAACTCGCCTTCCTTTAGGTAGCAAGCATCAATGACCATTTCGTTGGTGTCGAGGAGCATGATGCGATTCTTCTCGGCTTATAGGAGGATCGAGCATTTGTATAGTGGCTTGCCATGTTGGGGGAGCACCGTGAAATAGGAGACACAACACCTCCAAGAAGAAGAAGGATCCGAGATCGTGGGTAATGTACAGATTACCCCCTGTCCAACACAGTGATTCTAATTCATGTTAGAAACTCAAGTATATTAAGCAGGTTGCGCGGGTAGGAAGGTGATAGAAAACTTTGTCCGCAAGGCCCGCATATGGACTGCAGTCTGTCCACAACACCGCGAAATGTTTTTTGCGGCGCAGCCCAAGCGGGCTTGTGGACTCCTGCGTCCACCTGCATCCTGAGATGAAGAAGGCAAATTATTTTTCAGTTTAGAAGAATATGTTCCCAATCTATATACTAATACTAATTTAAGTTGAGGTAGGTTGGTTAGCTCAAATTTCCGTTCACCTTTTTTAGACTATTTTAGCCCCAGTGTTCGGAAACAATTACCCAACATTGCCACTCCCAAGTGGAAAAAAATGATTCAAAAATAAAAACAGTCGTGGCTCTCTCCTTGGACTTCCTCGCTGATTCCCCTTATTGTGTGTGCGTGTGCGCCGCCATGAACCGAGGACGCCAACGAGCAACGGACCGACGCTGCCGCTATGTGTCCATGTACGCCGACGAAGAACGGGCTGGAGCCGCCGCCACCGCGCCGGAGGGCGGCGGGATGCACCTCGTCTTATTTCGTCGTACCGGCCCCCGCGACGGGAGGTCTCGCCCAGAGCCGGCTTGGATTATGCGCTCTCAACTGGGGTCGTGCACCGTCAGTGATGGACAGAACGGTATTTCACCATCTGGTCGCAGAGTTCTTCGATTTCTGTAGGCTGTCCTCTGGTCATGTTCTGTCTGCTTGCAGGAAGTTGAAACCACATGTCATCTCTCACCACGTGTCGAGTTAAGCATTAGCAAGCACTGCACTAGCAACCAAGAACACCAATGTTTAGAAACTTATTTTTGCTAGCCTAGCTACTGAACATCAAGATAGTGTCAGCCTGGTAGATTTATTTTCAGAGCCTCCCAGAACGACCTTGTGAAAACTCCGCCGTAGACTGACAAACAAAACGGATTCAGCATGAGTTATCTCCGAACCATCAAATATGTTGTATCTAAATTGCAGAGTATGCGTCGGGTATCCATCCAACGATGAAGTCGGGGCGGTCTTCTCTCCGGCGGCAAGGACGGGCATGCAGGGGAGCCGGTCAGTTATGGAAGGCGGGGCACGTTGGGATGCCGGAAGATGGCGTGGCCTTGTAAGGGTGCTTGCCGGCAGCAGGGTTCCTTGGTGTGGATCGGCGGCGATAACTGCGCGGCCACTGCCTGCATATTTCTCAGATGATGGAGGCCGTTTCTCACCTTATGTGCTACACCACCATGACTCGATTCAGCCATCTGCTCACCCCGTGCGTGTTTTAAAGGCAAGTTTGGCGGTCATGTAGTTACTTCCAAAGCACAAAAGCTTGCGTTTTAGTACCAGCGGAAGATCGAGATTGGTAATATAGGGGAATATGGGATTTCTCTGCTCTTACTACCCCTTGATTCTTCCATTCAGGAGCAGCTGATTCGGGTCACAGACCATGCCGCCGCCATCCAGACCTTCGTAGCGGGCCACAGCCCACAGCACTGTACCTTATGAATTATGATGCCTTTGGCTTTGCTTAATAGTTTTTTGTCTACAAATCGAGATGCCGCTACAACGAAGTCGACCGACCAAGAAAAACACACGGAGATAGAGATAACCGATTTTTTAATTGAATAAAGGAAATGCAGTTGCTAGAAATTAACGCTACAACATGTGGTCCATCAGCAATTGTCTATTATTTGACTATACATGTCAATGATAGTATGTGCATGCCAACTACAGAGAGGAGAGTGTACACAATTATCATAAGATTCTGATTTTATCGTGCAACTTAAAAACATACTCCCTCCGTTCTAAAAAAGATGTCTCAAATTTATTTGAATTTGGATGTATCTATATACTAAATAGTGTCTAGATACGTTCAAGTTTAGACAAATTTGAGACATCCTTTTTAAGACGGAGGAAGTACTATTTATATTATTTTTCACATGGATACAAAGAACTAGGAGCAAATGAACGGAAACATGACGAAGCCATAGGCAAGAAATAGCAAAGTGTAATGCATTATTCTTATTAAAAGGAATAAACCTGTTTAGAAGTGTGATACCATTGCATTATTAAAAATATTAGTGTATCTATCTAAAAAATTAAAAGACTACGACAACCAACGAAACTTTGAAACCGCATGGCAATGCCCGGGAATACGCAAAGAAAGATGTTTACGATACATTCGGCATAATAGAAAAGATATATCTAGGATGGTTTGAATAACAATTGGTCGTGTCGTTGATAAATTAATAGATAACACATGGACTTTACGGCGCCATGTTATATCTGTGTTGACTATTGAAGGGATTGTCTAGAAAACAGTCGACTGGGAATTTGATATGACTCATTCGATGGTGTGATGCTTTGTGGGTCCTTGGTGCATCGCAGACCACCTCGCTAATCAAGAAGTGTGCATGCATCGATCCATTGAAACATCGATTGAGGCATAAAGACAGAAAAGTAGGCAACTAAGGTATAGCAAATTTAAATATGAAAACTATATTTTCTTCCACTGTTATCATGTTTAATTGTATTTTTTTTAAATATGAGCCGTAGCAACGCACGGACATTCAGCTAGTTTAAATTAATTCAGCCAGAGAAAATTCTTGGGCACATAAACTCAGTGCTTTACCATGCAAATACACCTGAATTTACTTATCTTGGCTAGATGATTGTGGATGTCCTGAATATCTTCTCAAGCCACATAGTGGCATTGCAATGGCATCGGACACTAAGTGCTAAAAATGATTGGTTTGAAAGAGGACACACATGTGAGCTATTGAGAACACATAAATGAGCTTTCTTCCTTGATCACTTGTGAGCAGAGATGACGCTTCCCTCCGCTGACTTGCTCACGTTGGATTCCGATCTAAACTCGATGACGTGCTAAGTGGAAACTGTGTTAGACTTGACTCTAGGTAGCATCGCTAGATTCTGCAGCAGCAAAGCGCAATTAGCACGAGACCAAATAAGTGCAACACCTGTGACTGAAGTCAAGACGTAATGGTAGAAGACGTATTCAAGCAAGTGCGTGATGTATGTTGCGTGGTGGTGTACAAGGCCTATACATGGTCGAGAGTTGTATTGAGCTGGGCATGAGATTAGTCTGAACAAAACGTGTAATGGTTTCTGCCCGTCGCCTTATATCCTTATGTTAGATCCTCGATCTCACGCCTCCAAATCTGTTGGTTACAGGGCAGGAACAATATCTTGGCTTTGTCCTACGGCACGCCACGCGGAGGCTCTTGGTGTCGGGTCTGCCAACCACGGTGGCCTTCAGCTTTCCCGGAGCGGAGAGACCACCAACTCACACTGCAACTGACCAAGAACGATGAAAATAACATCAAATCGACAGCAAAAGGAATTGTTCAGCTTATATTAAGAAGAATTCAAATAACTATACGTCCCTGCCGTCTTGGTTGGCCGCCGTGCCAGAAGTCCTTAGCCACTCTAGTGTAGAATCAGTGTGGCGGAGAATCACACAACAGTGTGCTTTCTAGTTTGGGAATTCTATCGAACACTAAATGGGCGTATCCCAGGTGGGCGTGCCGGCAATGGGCCTCACAGGATATTTGCCCGCAAGAGGAGTAAGGTCTGCAGCAGACAACAACGCTCCCTACACAGAAGCCTCCCAAACACTGTCGAACCATTCTCCAGTGCATCCCCGCTCACCTCCTTCAGCAATGTCCCCTACACCCGCATCTCCTGTGACAAGCACGCGCATCCCCTGTTCCAGCGACTCCAGTCGCCGGCGTAGGCATTCCCTGCCCAAGCATCACCCCACAGGTCCCAACTTCCCTTCCCACCGACCCTCCTCTCTATCCCTTCCTTCCTCAGACATAGGGCTCAATGATTTGGGGACAGATACACGAATCCACGGAGGGCTGGGGACCCGACGCTGCAGCCTGCGGCCGATGCCTAGGAGGGCCTGCATCAGGCAGTGCACGCGACGGCCAGGGAAATGCGAGCGCTAGAATCCCGGAGCTCAACGACGACGTGCATCAACGGAGATGAGATCCCACCTAACAAACTATCGTCGACGACAATCGGCCGGAGATCTGGAGCGCGTCCATATCTCGGTCTTCCCCGCTGGTAGCCCAGCCCCTGATCGCTTCCGTCCTCGACCCCGTGCGCCGCGAACGGATGGAAACATATTTTAGCTGACGGAAACGTACAGAGACGAACCTACCTCGTCATAAAACTCTGAAATTTCTACCAACATCGATCTGATTTTCGGTCGCCTTGGTCCCAATCCCCATCCCGTATGTCAGGGAACGGAAGCGAACCTTCAGTAGGGCACCGCGGGCAAGCTCCGTGACAGCATGTACTTCTCTGATGCGAGGTCAACATGCTTATGATTATCAAATTGTCAGTCAAATAGGGTAAAGTATTTAGGTGTCAGCTGATTGGTGATTGACATAAGCTTCGGCTGAGCGCAACCCGAGATTGGAGGCTGGAGATGGCAATTGGATAGGCAATCTAATTGTCAGTCAAACAGGGTAAAGTATTTAAGTGTCAAATGATTGACAGAAGCTTCAGGTTTGGGAACTTCAATCCTTTTGGTAATCATTCTCAAGCAACCATCTAAATCGGCAGATTGTCGTACCTTGATACCTGCAGCCTCACATGATTCATACGTTTGAACTGCTGGACATCCAACGTCTTGTTCGACATGAACTCGTCTGCATGTGCGGCCGCTGTGACCTCGTCCAGGACATCGCCCGAGGCAATCTGCTGGGCATGGACCTCGCTCGGGCGCGGGCACCTCGTTAACGGGCACCTGTGGCCGCGAAGTGAATAGAGACATGAGAAGGACGCATAGGACCGTGGGACTGTTCCTCGCCGGAGAGGATAGTAAGGGAGCACGGCGGCGGGGTCGTTCCTCTCTGCAGAAGGAGGAAGGGAGGGCAGAGGCGGTTCGTCCTCTGACGCAAGAAGCGACGGAGGGAGATCGACGCTCCTCTCTCATGCGACCGTCCTATGTATCTCCTCCTGAAATCACCTCCGCCCGGCAATAAGGCGGGCTAGCGCTGCCCAAGGACAATTCCTTGCGGCGAGGATCTCCCGTCTTTCGACATAGATTCCGATGATGACCGTCGATTCGGCATGACGCACGCGACATCCGACACCGCCTGCCACAGGCCGGGCCGATCTATCTCGTGGCGTCACACAAATTCGATCAAATCGAGCAAAGAGAGGAGACACAAATAGGACCAGTCGAAAGTAGAAGGCAACGCCGGTGGCTCGGACATTGAAGGAGAAAGCGGATTGAAATAAACACACACCTATCGCAAAGGGCGGCGGGAGGACCTGCGGCATCAGTTATGGAGGCAGGAAGGGGCGCCGTCGAGGTTGTGGAGGCACCATCTGTCTTCCCCGTCCCATCTCTCCTGCTTGGGGGTGGGGGCAGCGCCGCCGGCGGCACGCGATGCATGGATCGGGACAACGCCTCAATCGATCTCGAGGCGTAAATAACGGCGTCACGGTGGATCTCAAGCGCCGTCGAAGTCGTCGATGAGGATTGAGGGGTCTCGGCCAGGGATTAGCGGGGCTAGATACGGCCGAGGGTGGCGGGCCGGGGCGGATTTGCAGGGGGCAGAGGCGGCCATCGCTGAGGTGTGGACACGGTGGGGGATTTTCACCGGGAAACCGATGCGGTGGCAGGTCAGATAAATTCTTCAAATAACCAGGGGCAAAATCGGAAAGAAAAAAGCGGACGGAAAATTACCGAAAGACTAACCTACCTCTAGAGAAATTAGTAGATAGATAGATAGATAGATAGATAGATAGATAGATAGATAGATAGATAGATAGATAGATAAGCAAGTTAATTTGTGCGATAAGGAAACTATTTTGTCCATCATCTCATGCCTGCTAGCCAGGATCTCGGCCGTCCCATAGTTCCGGGCGCTCCCATGACTGCCGCCTGTCAAATACGCCTGTCTCCCAGTGATATGAACAAGGTCGGTTACGGTTAGCTAGACAGCGCACCAGTCACACAGATCATCCGGACAAGATTTCTGGGTTATGCAACTCGTACGCTTTGTTTCTTATGCTATCCCTGCAGCGTCAGCTAGATCGACACCAATGAGCATGATGATTGAATTTCTTATTTTCATTCATACTTAGTACTCTACATTGTTTCGAGATACCGTGGAAGTCTGCAAGAAGTTAACGAAACACTGCAAGCAAAGCTCTGAATCTCCGGAATCCACTCCACTATTTTAGCCAACCGACTGGCCTTGGCCTACAACGAGTCTTACTTGCTCTAGATTCCGAAGGTTTGGTAGTAGAAGATTTTTTCCCGAAGCCTCTTAATCCTAGCACGACTGGTTACCAAGGAGTACTGATCATCACCACAACAAAGTTAAGTCGGGCCAACTTGTTGTGACTTGTGAGCCTTCATCTGGTTGCCAGTATATACATGCTCCCGAGCTGAGTGATATTAGATCCTTTATCACTGTCTGTTGAAAATATTTAATCTTGCCACCCATATTGACTTGTTGTACGATGTATTTATCACTAGTACATTTTTGATTTCAATGCATGGTTCTATCTCTGCTACTGTCACAAAAACGTGGGCTTCTGAATTACAGATGGTTATTGTGCATACAGCCTACCATACATCAAAGCTATGTACTTGCCAAATTCTAACTGGACCGTGGATCATATGGACAACTAATCGTATTTGCCAGTTAGCCCAGTGGCATGTGCACTGCACATGTTATTTCTTCACATTCAGGACTATAGCTTTCGGAAATGTTTTATCTAGTATTTCTCAATAAGTGTAAGCATAAAAAAATTGAGTATTCTTTTACACCATTAACAAAATTGGTAGAGGATGTATTCTAGTAGCATAGAACATTGCTGCTCTAGCGATAAGTACCAGAATTGATCACTTTTGGATTCCCGTGTCCCCCAGCTATTTCAGTCTGGGCTGGTAATGCTTCTGGAAATTTTGTGTTTCGTCACTAATATACATTGTTTCCTTAGAAAATTTGAGTATCCTTTTAGAAGGGCAATAAGTGGGAAACTTGGAATTCACTCTGAATAGCAAATCTAAAATGACACCGAGAGAACTCGATCACGTACTAAAGTTGAGGAAGATCATCCTAACTGCATCATCTAGCTAGTGCCCTAAAAGTATATTTTTATGGCTAGCGAGCCAACCATGCCTTGAACAATGCGAACTGATTTTAGAAAAAATAAATTTGCATATCAAACTATCTGTTTTGGTTTGATAATGGTGAAAAAATAGAGTTCTAAATGTTGATATTATGAAAATTGTTCGTATTTTGATAAATTTTTCTTAAAATTTTTAATAACACACTTTAGAATATACCAATAAAGTAGTGCTTCTTGAATACTTGTGCTCATATGTAAAACATGTCAACCTATTTGTTGTTTGTTTTGTATCTATTATATACTAGAAGCAATATAAGGGTGTTTTTCGAGCCATCTGGTTGATACACATCATCAAAATTATATGACCGTTAGATCCACAATTTATGGTTATGATTTAAAGATAAAAAAGGTTACGTAAAAGTGGTTGGTACCCATTAAAAGTTTCTCACGTGACATCTATCTTAGACTAGGAAAACGTACATATCCATACCTAATGCCCTAGGACCTTGCCGCCATGGCCTCCACATAACACGTCTTAGCTAAAGAAAATGTTCATACCTGATGCAATCAGACTACCTCTAATTAGCTGCCGCCATGTCCATGACCGTGAGCCATCGCATCTGCAACGGGAAGAAAGTTTCCAAGAAAGCGCAGTCCGGCCGCCGTTCCAAGAGTCCAGCGACATGGTACAGCACCAGTAGCAATCTTGCTGCACATAGGCACTTTTCCGATTTACTTGGCCGGATGCTTATCTTCATCCCTGGTATCTGCTCACAGTCAAACCTCCCATGAATACTCGGACCTTGCCGCCGCTCGGCCTTTCCAAGTTTTGCCCGATTGGCTGTTAAACTGCTAATAATCTTTAATTTCCATATGTGTGTCCTCAATTTCCTTGACATGGGTTACTACATAAGAAACCATATTACATACGAAGGAATTTTAATTTCTTTTGCCAAGAATTTCCCAAATAACTAATATATACTCCCTCTCTTTGGTTCATAAGGCACATGTGCTATACAAAACCCTCTCAACCCCTAACATATACGCCAAACTAGCAAAGAAGAAACCTAAACTATATGTCACGGGTTACAAGGTGAAGCCTGACCCCAAGACCTGATTAGATATTGAAGATGAGACTAAAAGTGCACAAACATTTGGAAGTTTATAAGCAACCATCTGTTGTATAACTCTTTGGATCATGCCTTTGGTCCATATATGCACATCACATACTCAACACGGTAGTTAATCTTAGAGAATATAGCTCGAAGTTGCCATGCTAATAATATATAATCTAGATTTTTTTCATCTACCAAATACATATTAAAAAACGTAACATGTTAGAAGCATATATAAATTAGATTGCATAAAAAATAAATTATTTGGTGGTTAACCCAATGTACCCTATCATTTCATTACAAGTTAAAAAAAGTAGATCTTCATATATAAGAGTATACATAAATACATAAAAATTAAATCACAAAGACTTAAAAGTATCACCTCACAAAATGGATTATATTATAAAATCATACAACATACTTTGGTCTTGAATATCCAAGAAACCATATATTTATTTTTGAACAATTAAAAATGACGCCCTCGCATTTGCGAGGGCCACACTGCTAGTTGATGAAAAAGTAGAGTCCTCAATGTTGGTTTTCAAAAAATAATTCATTTTTTTATAAATTCTTAAAAATTACAACACACTTTAAAAAATACCAATCAATGGTGCATGTTGAAGACTTGTGCTCATATGTAAAACATGTGTATTATTTAAAGCTAGAAACATTAAATCATAATATGATAGTTTAGAGAAATAATCAGTTAGCCCCATAGAAAACATTATGTTTCTCATGTTAAAAGAATTCTAATTTCTCTAAATGGTAGAAGGAGCAAACCAAAAATAAAATAATAACATTTGTTTGTTTCATAGACCATCAGCTTGTTGGTATATTGTCAACCCCCCCCACCAAGACACACACAAAAAAACTATGCATCAAAATGGTACACACAATATTCTTATTTATTATTAAACATAGTCTTACAATTAAATTACAAAGATCAACACGAAGCCACCTCACTCACAACAGTTGTCGCAACACCTACAGCTTTGATGAAGTGTGTGGCCATGTCATGTTATACGTCCTGGCCTCATATCTACACAAATCATCGCAAAACCGGAGGCCTCAACAACCCGTCTAACGCTGGCTCGGGAGTACAAACCGCTCCAGCAGACCTTCACCATCACACACGCTCTAGAAGTTGTCATTATCAATTCATCATCTTCCGCTGACCCATCTTCATGACATGGATACGGGCATTGACTTTGCGAAGCCTGCTATTGACACCGCCATAGTACCAGACAGCGTCACTGCTTTATGTGTTTTCATCATAACGCGCCCTCCACTGAGACTCCGTTGTGCCAGCCCGCTGTTGATGCTAGTTTTTTTCGAAATGGGGACATAGCCCCGGACTATACAACAGTAGATGCACACAACCTTTTTTATTGCAAAGTTCAAATTATTCAAAGTATTACAACCACGGATCAGCTAGGGTTGACACATGTATCAACAAATGGAAAATAAAAAACAACAAATAGCTAGACATTCTAAAGTATATTAGTGTGCCGCCATCAAATAGCCTGGAGATAAA
This sequence comes from Avena longiglumis, assembly GCA_030063025.1. Classification (NCBI taxonomy): domain Eukaryota; kingdom Viridiplantae; phylum Streptophyta; class Magnoliopsida; order Poales; family Poaceae; genus Avena; species Avena longiglumis. The sequence goes on from CP125977.1 coordinate 505,295,596, forward strand.
TGTGAGCATAGAGTGACCATATTCCAGTGCAGATCTGTTGGGTGTAGGTAGAATCATAGATGTATCCAGTGCGCAGCTAGTCGAATAACATGAAAAAATTGGTACAATATTGTTTGTTGAACACAATACTATTTCTACTTGTTCATATCGACAAACATAAAGCTGAAACACCAATACTTATCCATTCTCTATTATTGTTATCAATTCCATTCAACCAATTACTAAACATATTAGTAATATTTGATACAGGAACTATGTTATAAGTGAAGACAACCAAGCGCCAGATAATGTGAGCAAAAGGATATGAGAGAAACAAGTGTTCCACTGTATCCATTTAGTAAAAAATAATAACACTTCTTACACCCATTTCAGTTCCATTTAGGTAAATTTTCCTTTGGTATAAAACTTTAGGCCTTGTTTGATTCACAAATTTTTTGTAGGAAAAGCATAGGATTCCTATTCCTATAGGAATATGCGTTGTAGCACCATTTGATTCAAAGGAATGCACTAAAGGAAATATGAAGGAAATTTTCCTTTGCAACTCAATTCTCATGAAAAACAAGGGAAGGAAAGAATCCAATCTGAGATTTTTTTTCAATCCTTTGCAAGGAACGAGGTAGCTCAAAGTTAATGCTCAGTTAACCACTGCGGTATATGTACCTGACGCCTGCTGCTGGTTATCTATCGCTTATTAATCAAGATAATTCTTGTGTTGGCAGATCAAAGTATAAATTCCTCTACTCTTCCCTTCACCGTCGTCGAGTTCGGGGTCGAGATTTCAGTGCCTGGGCTCCGATTCTGACTCTGATGGCGGCGAGGCCTTGGCTGCGCGGGAAAGGCTCGACGCCCTAGAGGATCCTACCGGCGAGCTGGGGTGGACTATTGTTTGCCGCCGGCGGAGGAGGACCGATGCAGAGTTGAAGCAGGAATTTTGGGAGGAGATGGGGTTCCCTATGCCGGCATCTCGGTTCTGGAACGTGGTTCGTCTTCGTCGCCCCCGCGGAGTTCGCTGCAACCTTGCTGCTCTACCTCGCCGCCGGTTCGCCGTATGGGTGTTGTGTCGTCGGCGGTGGGACTGTTGGTGCACCGGGGTCCTTTGGTTCGCCCATGGAGGGGACCCCTTCCTGCGAGGAGGTCGTCAGCGCCGCCGGTGTTGGCTGGTTTCATGGCCGCCTCTGTCAGGGAGATCGCGAGGCGTAGCGATCCGAATTCTCCGCAGGCAGGTGCGCGGACGGACGCTTGGGCTGATGTGGATACTGATTGTAGGCCTCCAGGCGGGGAGGTGTCCGGGTCGGTCACGGTGTGGAGCAGTGTTGCGAGACGGGTCGGGATCAGGCGATGTCTGGTGAATACAAACGCCTCGGTCTGTCGATCTTTTCCTGTATCGCGATCAACTACGCCGCCGCCTTCGTCCAAGCCTCCATCGCGCTCTTTCGCCCAGGCCTTGCCTGGTCTGACTTCATGGTCGTGCCGCCGCAGCGTGCTGCTCCTCTGCCGCCGGGTGTTGCGGCCCCTCGTGCTCCGGCTCCCTGCGCCCCCTCTCAGCCGGCGGGCTCATTGGCTCCCCCTGGTCAGGTGATGGCGCCACAGCAGGCTGCCAGGATCGGGACGACATCAGCGCACCCGACCGCCGGTACTTTCCTGGGGCAGGGCTCTGGGTCGCGACCCTCGCATGTTGTGCCGCCTTCGTCTGCGCCGCCTTGTTTTGGCCATGGGCCACCACCGTTCTCCGGGCCGCCCGGGATGCCGCCTCCGACTCACTTCAGTCAGGGGATGGCGTTGTCGTTTCTGTCGCCCCAGGGTGCTTACTTCCCGGCGCCGCAGCCTCAGTTCGCCTTGCAGCCACTCCAACCGCCGTATCGCGGCCATCCGTCGGGTGGGGCACCAATGATTCAGCAGGGGGTGTCTCCACAATAATTTGCGGTCGGGGTTGTAAATGTAAGTGCGCAGGTGTCGAAGCGGAAGAAGAAGAAGAAGGATCAGTTGCAGGTGGGTCTTGAGCCGGGTTTGCAGCCGCTCCAGAAGTGGTCACAGTTTCAGCAATATGGATATCCCGCTGGCCAGGCGGGGACGTCTTCTCAGGTTTTGGGATAGCAGCCGCAGTATCTGTACAGGTCACAGGGGACCATTGCCAATGTTCCTCTGGCTGACGCAACTTTGGAGACTGTTGTTGATGCACTGGTGCCTGCTACCGCGGGTAAGAAGAACCAGAAATCTGTTTGTCGCTGGAAGTGTGAGTTCAATACGCATGCAACTAAAGATTGTAAGGCGGTTCATAATTGCTATATTTGTGACAATTCTGCTCATCCCACTTTGAGATGTCCCGTTCTTAAGCAGCCAAGGCCTACCCCGATGATGTCTGGTATTGGCAATGAGTTGACATTGTTTCTCGGATTCCTGGTTCTGTGGTGCGGGGCCATCTTGGGGCCAACTTGACCCCCATAGCTCCTGTTCAGGTCACTGTGCCGATGGTCCCTGCAGATGTGGTTCAGCGACAGATTGCCAGGAGATGCCCGGTTCATAGTTAGTGGAAGTGGGAAGCGATGCCCTATGGAGAATCTGCATTTCTTGTGAGTTTTCCCTCGATGGAGGATTTGGACAGGTTGGATGGGATCCAGGTGCCGGTGCCGATGTGCACCTCTCAGCTCTCGTTTTCTGTTTACCGAACACAGGAGGTGCCCCACAAGCTTGAGCTGCGGCAGGTTTGGCTGCATGTCGAGGGGGTGCCACATTGTTTGCGGTCTTTCTTGGGTTTATGGGCGGTCGATGGTCTCATGGGCACTACCTTGGATGTGGACCTTTTCAGTTTGAGGATACGTGGTGTCGTTCGGATTCTTGTTGCTATGACGGATACCGGTGTTTTCTTAGGCTGCAGGACTCCCTAGGACATTACATTTTGACCGATGCTGTGGTGGGTCTCAAAGATTCTGAGCTTCATTTTCATTTGGAGCCGGAGGGTTATATACCAGAGCCTGAGTTTGCACCTTACTTATGGAGGAAGAGGGATGATGATCAGGATGATGATGCGAATGAGAAGCCCTCTGAGGATTCTATGGATACATCTGACACGGGGGTGGCTCGTAGGCCGTTGGGGCTGGCTCTTCCTCGACCACTAATAGGCAAGGTGGCTCGGCGCAGCCGCCTACCAGGCAGGGTGCTCAGCTAGACTGTTCAGTGCCTTCGGATCCTGTGCTACTATTTGTTGTTACTCCTTTTAATGCTAACCCTGCCACTCCCCATGGTAAGGAACTTTTGGAGGCGCTTCTGTTGGACTCTCTCCTGTGCGGTTCTGGAACGGTGTTGTGGTGTCTTCGTGTCTCTTCTTCACAGCTTCAGGAGGCTTTGCATGTGGCTTGTGGTTCTTTGGAGACGACTTGTGTTTCTTTGCTTCCGACTTCTCCCACGTGTGGGAGACCTAACATGATGGGTCATTCTATTCCCACGCGAGTGGATCCGGTGCTACAGGAGGTGGTACCGGTCGTGCAAGAGCTCATCTCTGGGTCTTTGGCACGGAGGCGGGCCCAGGTGGGGCTCACCAACCACGGGGCTGTAGGGTTGGCTGTCGGGGTGCAGGGTGATTCACCTTTGCCCCTGGTGGTACAACCCCCTTCGAATCTTACGCGGGATACTGGAGGCCCCTCCCATGGTGCTTGTTCGGCGGACATGGAGGGGCGCACTAGCTCGAATGGTGGACCTGTGACCGGGGGGATTGACCTGACCTAGGAGGGGTTGTGTTTGTCCCCTGCCGCAGATGGTCCTAACTCCGGGGCCGGGACCCCAGCTCGCATGAGTTCTCCTCATGGTGTCGACTCTCTGAGGGCCTAAGCCACGGATGAGGACTCCTTGGGCAATGCCATGCGGAGGAAGGCAGAAAAGAATTTGGACTCCCCGGATATATCTTCTAAATCCTTTCTTTATTTCTCCAACAACTCTATTATGGATAAGTGCGGTGACCCAGCATACCATTGCATGATGTAGTATACTATAGTCGTTGATATAACACCAATGAAACACCGTTCACTAGTATTACATCCCTCAGAGTGGTACAGTAGAAACACATCAGGTCCAAGACATGACTATAGGTTACAACTCAACTCTTTACACAAGATCCAGAGAACACTCTAGGTTAAAGAGAGAGAAAGAAATTTTTTACAAAGAAGAATCAGAGATAAACAACTAAAAACTATTATACTAATAAGACTAGTATCTGAACTATAGGGCTTGCATTGCTGCTATAGCAATACTCTACAGAAATAGGTTCTATGGCGAGAGATTATATTTCTATCTAATCATTAACTTCGTCTTCACGTGAGTTGATGTATATGTTAACTTTCTTGACTTCATTGAAGAACTTCAGCTTCTGGTGATGATTCCTGGAGCATAACTTGATGTAGACGTCGTCTTAATGGCTTTAGAATCTAGCAAGGGTTAAGAAGATACGTTGAGTACGAGCGTACTCAGCAAGTTTACTATAAAAGGAGTGTTTGATGCACTATATCTACAGCCACAGACCAAAGGTCATAGGCAATGCAAGTTTTCGTAAACATTTCTTCAAAGGTTGCTTTTATTCTAAAAAGCTATGTCCGTCAGCCTTCACGGTTTTACCAGAACTTTCATGGAGTTCCTTTCCTGCAGCGTTCGCAACTCCTTCCCGGAACAGGGAATAACAAGTTATAGTTCTTACACTCTGCAGAGGTGCGTTACTTTACCCATGAGAGATATTAGCTTTGTTGCACATCCGAGCGGCCAACCCGTTCATACTTCCTTGGTATGAGGCCCAAACTAAGATCCAAGCCAATCACTGCCCCCTCCGTGACCCCATATGTCTGCGCGATCCTTCGGGGCCGGCTCACCTCCGTTAATACCCCTTTCGGGCAGGCTAAAACCCCGATGAGTTCCCCAAGACTCTTTGACCTAGTGATGCCCGGGAAAGCACCATATTAAATGGACTATACCCCTAAACACCATTCATAGATAATCTAGACACCAAAAGTGTGGGGCGTAAGGGTGCCCACCCATATGTTGGATCCGTACAAGGAATCACAATGTCACGTTAAGGTCGTCTTGCCTCCATATGAGAGGAAAAGGATAGAGGTGACTTCTCCGTCCCATTCCAAATCTCATGATTAACGTGTAATATACGGGACAAGAATCACTAGCGATATTGGTTGTTAAGTCCTAGATAATATGTTCCTTTACCACCGGAACATTCGTAGTAGGTTATTACCTCATGGTACAGAACCTATAATCATATTATTATGAAAATAGTGTTTTCTGACCCTTTTTCAAATGCAGGTGATGACAACACTCGATTTGCAAAATACTTTACAGAAAGTAACCAAAGGACATGAGCAAGTGTGAACTTGCCTTTTATGATTGCAAGATTATGCACTCACGGTCTTAAAGACAATATAAGATCCAATATCTGAAATCAGCATCATTGGTCTAGTAAGGACTAATGTTTAAAGAAGCAGGATGTTTTTATGCATAAGTAATGTAATGTATTTTATAAATGCGAATCCCGGGGATAACGTTGATCTAGAGTTTGGAAACTGGAATTGGTTTCTTTAGAATGTGTTGTCCTTTTAGATAAGTTTAATACTCGTGCTTCTTATTAAGGCTCTTGAATGTGGGTGAAACAATATGTAGTTATAATATCAGACAACAATAATATACGAAGTTGTGGAATGTTATTCAAAGATTACTTATATGAGAATTATCTTATCTTCAAGTTTTACATTGCAAGTAATGGCATTTATAAAGAACTTAAGTGTTATCAATCCTAAGTATATAAGTAAAGTATAAAGTAATGTGATTATGATTAATTGTCATATGTTGACTGAAGTGGCAAACGAATAACTTTTGAAGAAAAGATTTCTTTATTAAAGTTTAAACAATTTTGATAGTTTTTAGAATATGGTTGATAGAATGTGATTGATATTGTTTATGCTTGTTTGAATAGTCTGGATTTGATATGCTTATAACTTAATTATAACATACCAAAGTTAACTATAAAACACATAACAATATCTTTAGCATTACATTTAAAGTCTTGTAGACTAAAGTTAACTTTAAGGATGTAGAGGGATTTAAGGTGTATTGCTTATGATATTTGTATCTTGTTCACTTTATAAGGTTTCTTAAAGTTACTTAAGAATAGTATTACTTCTATTTGAGTAGTGGTTTCTTAATTTTATAATGGAATAGAATCATTTATCTTTTTATAAGTGAGTGGTTATAATTTGTAATCAAGGAAGTAACATTACTTAACAATTTATGGACTCACTATGGTGTTTTGATTTGTTTGTAAACCTGTGATTGAAGTAAGTAAAGATGTTTTATTTAATCCCAATTATTCTTGAAGATTTTATACTTAATAAAGATCTTTTTGGAAAATAAACTACATATATATAGTTGAATGATAATTCAATAAAATTGTATTTAAATGGTGTTAAATCATTTTGACTTAATAATATTAGTATTTAAGAATAATACTATTTATTAGACTTTAATTGGTTAATTTTAGAATTTTAGCAAATTTTATTTACCCTTATATGAATTATTAACTAAGGAAATAGCTTTAAATTCAAGTTACTAGAGTATTAAGTTTTTATTTAATTCAAAAGTGGAATATTAGTTTTTTAACATGTAGGTATTATTTTTGTGATCATTTTGGTATATTACATTTATTTTTGTGATTTATAAATAACAAGTTATGATTTTTATAAGATTTATTACTTTTTAAATACTTAATAGATAATAAATATTTAATTAAGTTAAATAATAATGTATGATTATAGTTTTGAATTGTAGTTCTTATTTTTCTAAGATTTTTGGTATTTTATTTATATTTTTAACATTTACCAATATTAAAATATGAATTTTCAAAGTATTAAAACTTATAAAATCTTTATTAAATAATATTTATTTAAATTGTTGGTATAATAATGTTTGATAATAGTCTAATGTTATAGATTTATTTTTCTGAAAATTTTGATATATTAAATGTATTTTTCTGAATTATACAACAAAATTATTAACTGAACAAGATTTAATCATTTCCTAAATCATTTTCTAAATAATATTGCAAACATGAATTACATTTCATACCCAGATGAAACCTAGACACACTCACTAACTGGTGGGGTCACATGCCACATGTGCATGGACCGGTCAACAGACGCAGGCATGATGCCACGATGACATCAGCACGAACCCAAAATCCTTTTTACACACTTAGCTAATCTAGCCAGAGAAACAAACAGGTGGGGCCATGGCCAAATCAACTGCCACATGTGCACGTCGGATCTTCAACGGAGTTGTACCGGAGATGGTGGCAGAGAGGGTTCTAGGAGATGCTGATAGAGGGTTTCGACGCAGGGGAATTTGCGGAACCTAATAGTGATAGCGCTGCCCCCTAAAGGTCATCAAAACAGGAAGTCCGGCGATGACGAGGGGCAGAGCACACCGATACACGGCGATCACTTGATCTAGGAAGCGAATAAAAGCTTGTAGAGCATCGGGAGGATCAGGGACTCACCACGGTGCTCGTAGTGGGTTCAGTGAGGTCGAGGAAGGCCTGAAGACGGCGAATCGACGGTGGTCGAACTTTGGAAGGACGAGACCGTGAGCTCGATTAAGGGAGTGCGCGACCGATTCCTTCCACGAGATGAACCAGCACGGCACGACGGTTCCAACGTTGAGCTCGATAGGGCAAGGGGAGCTTAAGAGCAACAGCTAAAAATGTCTCCGGCGAGCTAGGTTTCGGCCCGAGAGGAATTTTGAGAGGGAGAAGGGGAATTGGGGTCTAGGTTTCCTGAACGACGGCGCTGAGCTTTTTTATAGACATTAATTAGCAGCAGCGCGAATCTGAACGGAGGCGGTCATCACGGAACAGCGGCAGACGGAGGTGATGCCGCCAGACAGCTGCTTGTGACGTTGGGGAGGAAGACAACGATAATTTTTTTGCGGAAAACCCCCTGGCATGATTTCAAACTCAACCTGCAGTCCTTTGGCGGTCCACCGGTCAGTCAGAGAGGAAGACAGGATGGGCAGGTCTTGGGCTATGCTTGGGCCACTGTTGGGTTGCTGTGGTTGCTCGTGGGCGACGAAAAAGAAGGAGGGAAATGGGCTGCGGCCTGGTTGCAGTTTTTTCTCACTGTTTCCTTTTCTCTTTTCTATTTTGTTTTCAGATTTGTGTATTACACATTTGTTTCAAATTTATTTTAGAGAATTTATTTGTTAAATAGTTGCAGCAATAATGAATGATATTAAATTTATTTTATGAGCTTTTATTAATTAATGTTGTATTTTCTATTTTGTTTATATAGATCATTCTAATATTTGGTAAGGGACTTTTTTATTAATTTTCTTTCCATAATAAGCCATGGATTTATTTTAGGATATTTCTTATTTGTTTATAAAACTTAATTTTAGTTAGCTCGTAGTTTGGAGGGGAAATTTTATATAATGATCCTATATTATTATTTTATGCATGATATCCTAAGGATTTAATATGGTTAATATCATTCCCATGAATCTAGTAAATACCAAGGTTTATATTTTGTTAATACTAGCCTAAGAGTTAGGGTGTGAATTGTAATTGCTTACCCTAGGGTTTAGGGTTCTTAATATACTTATTTTCTTTTATTGATGTGAACAAATATTAATGACTAAACATATTGTTTTTATGTTTGTGATCTTTAATGGTATCACTCTTTAAAACAATAAGGTTATTCTCTGAAATGTCTTATGGAAAATAATTGATAGAGATTCCTCCTAATCACATATGGTTATGATAATTGGAAATGATAAGGATATGCTTAAGTGATTTGCTATAGGAAAATATTCCTATAAAGCATTATGGAAATAAGATGATAAATCAATCATTTGATATGGATATTAGGTTTGGTTACAGAATTAGGTTTGCATGTTTACCAAGAATTCCTACCTTCCATATTTCATAATTCTTGACTTCTACTTAAAGAATTCCTTTCCTAGATATACTACTTCTTCCTATCCATCATCATGTGTTAACATGATGAGCTTTACTTCACAAAAATATTCTTATCCACCTTTTATTCTTCTAAATCCACTTGTAAATCCAATGAGCTTGACACTGAAGCTTTCATAATCCTCTTATATCCATACTTGGTTATCAAATTATTCTACTACTAATAATCTCCAATCCAACAGATGTTTACAGTTTCCTCCATTCATGCTCTTCCTTTATCATCCTTCACTAATATTTGCTCTAGTAGATGTATATATCAAATTGCTTTCCTCAAAATCTTACTATCCTTTAAGAGGAATAACACTTCTTCAATAAATTCATGCTACTTTAGCTTCATCTTAATCATACTATCTTATATTTACTTTACTCCAGTACTTTATTTTCAAACTTCATATTATATCATGGTGACTTGTCAGGCTAATACTAGGATAACATATCTTTACTAGGTTTCAATCATGTTTTATCCACCAATGTCACTTATACATGATATAAGCATTCAATCTTGGTGAGTGAGGCATGATCATTATAATCCTTTGATCCTTTATGGTTTAGGTTTCCAGTTGGCTAATCAAGGCTTCCATCCATACAACATTACAATTGTATTATAATTACCTTATGTTTATCTCTATTGGATTAAGAGATATTATTCATTGAATATACCTACTGGATCCAATAGAATTACTCCTGGCAACTTTCTTCAGGATTCATCCTTATAATCTTCTTTATCACCATATAATTATAGGTTCCATATAACTCTCTATCATTTCAGGAGTGAGTTAACTCCATCAATTATCATATTGATTTAATTCTCTTCCAACACTCCCATCATATAGATGATATTTAAATCTAACAATACCACCTATCTCTTCTTACTTCTTTCTCTAAAGGTTTTTAGAGTGGATGCTATGGTAAGGACAAGAGTTGATAGATCAAGAATTGATAGTTTAAGAATTTGTGAATCAATAGTTGATTACTTAACATTGATGAACAACAGATATTAGAATATGATGCAATAGGAATGGTAAAGATTGATATGGAAAGAAATATATATGGTGATTGATCTTGACTTGGTTTCTTTCCTACTCAATATCACTAAAGAGTTAAGGTTAGGTATTACCATGATACTCATGGTATAAGTAGATGAGATTAAGATAGATTAATATTTAGTTGTTCCATTCCTATTACTTAAGTTATGTTTATAACTGGTATTCATGAGTGTGCAATGAATACTAGGATATGATTACTTAAGGATCAAATATAAACCATTAAGTAATATATTATGGTTAACTTTTATTACATTTGATCTACCTTAGATCAAATCTCCCTTACCCAAAATAAGGTTTTAGAAATGGTCATACTGAAACTTATCGCAGTCAACTTGATGATCCACTTTAATTCCATCAAGTTAAGAGAAGCTTCAATCACTTTGACAAGATTTATTCAAAAGCGCGAAAATTATTCGAATTTTCTATGCATGAATGCAATGCACACATCTGTGTTTAGCTTATTTCTAAGCTCTAATGCTAGGACATTACAATAAGCTGGCTAACGTTGGTGTTAGTTTGGGGAGATCTGTAAGTGAAGTTAATATTTCTAGATCTGTTTTGAGACATACGGAGGTTGACCGTCTAAATGTTACTCCTAAAATCTCTGTTGTTCCTGACTCTTCACCAATGGAGGAGGAGGAGTTGCATGCCACAATAGATGGTTAACTCTTATCTCACTTAGTTGGTGAAGTATCAGAAGTGGGCTTTGATAAGACTGGCTGGATTCATTATATGATCTTACAACTTCTAGTCGGAAATCAAAGAGCCAAAGGTCCCGTAAGAGGTCACGTGTATCCAAATCTCCAATTGTTTCTCAAATGGCATGTTCTCAAATAGCAGAGGTCTTCGTGACTTGGCTAAATATTTGTTCTTTGTCGGTTGTGTGAGAGATTATAAGTTGGATTTTTTGGGTATTTCTGAGACTGCTAGACATGATTTCTCACAAAGTTAACTCAATCGCCTTTCTGGTGGAGTGGATTTTACATGGGTATCACGGCCGCCGCAGGGGAGATCCGGGGGAATCCTGTTAGGCGTCAGAGATGAGACTATGGAAATCTTAGCAAGTTCGGTTGGAGATTTTTTTATTAAACTCCATATCCGGAACAAGGATGATGATTTCGTTTGGTCTCTAGTCGCCGTATACGGGGCTGTCCAGAATGTTTATAAAGCTGACTTTTTACGTGAGTTGGTAAATCTAGCTAAGGACAATCCCTATCCTATCCTTATAGGTGGAGATTTCAATTTGATAAGGTTCCCTCATGAGAAAAGTCGGGGCCGGTTTGATGAATATTGGCCTTAATGTTGTCATTGACAGCTTGGACTTAAGAGAGGTTACAATGTTAGGAAGATAGTTTACTTGGGCTAATAGTCTTCCGGAGCCTACATACGAAAAATTAGATAGGGTGCTTATGGATACCGAATGGGAAGATAAATTTCCTATGGTAACTGTTCGCGCTCTAGAGCGTATTGATGTTTTGTCGGATCATGCTCCATTAATGTTATCTGTCGGAACAGCACCACGAAAATCCAAAAATAGTTTTAAGTTTGAACTGGGATGGATTGATCGTTATGGTTTTTATGACCTGGTGAAGGCTATTTGGGAAAAACCAGTTAGTGGTCGCACACCTATACAACGCTGAAACAACAAAATGCGCGCCTTGCGCAAATTCCTCCGTGGTTGGGCTAGACATACTGCTGGTATTCTTAAAAAGGAAAAAAATACGCCTTTCTGCTATTATTAATGACTTGGAGGCTTCAATGAAGTTTAGGTTATTGACTGCACAAGCGATTAAGCTTAAAAAGCAATCGAATGCAGAAATTGTCAGACTTCTACGTGAGGAAGAACTCAAGTGGTACCAACGTTCTAAAGCTAAATTCATCCTTGAAGGAGACCTGAATACAAGATACTTCCATGCTGTTGCAAATGGCAAGCATAAGAAGAAACTTATTCACTCTCTAATTCAGGATGAAGGAACGATTGAAGGACAACAACATCTTAAATCTTATATTACCAACAACTATAAATCCTTGTTTGGGGCACCACCAGAAAATTCCTTTTTGTTGGATGAGGCCCGGACAGAGGATATTCCTCAGGTTTCTATTGAGGAAAATAATTTCTGACTACTCCTTATACTGAGAAGGAGGTTAAGAAGACTGTCTTCCAAATGGAACATAATAAAACGCCAGGACCTGATGGCTTTCCAGCAGAGTTTTATCAAAAATTCTGGGAAGTTATCAAGGTGGATTTGATGCGCTTGTTTGAGTTTTTGCAAGTTGGTTAGCTGGACCTCTTCAGGCTAAATTTTGGCAACATAATTTTATTACCTAAGGTTAACAACACAAATCGTATACAGCAGTATCGTCCAATCTGCCTCCTTAACATTAGTTTTAAATTTTTTACAAAGGTTGCTATGATTAGACTGAATTCAGTCACTGATCATGTTGTTCGCCCTTATCAAACTGCTTTCATGCAAGGGAGAAACATCTTAGATGGATTTATAATCCTGCATGAAATGATACATAAACTGCACTCAAAAAAACTAAATGGTGTATTGTTCAAGATTGATTTTGAGAAGGCATATGATAAAGTTAATTGGTCTTTCCTACAGCAAACACTCCGTATGAAAGGTTTTTCAGAAGAGTGGTGTGATCTCATACAATCTTTTATGTCTGGTGGAAGTGTTGCCATAAATGTCAACGATGACACAGGTAATTACTTCCACAGCAAAAAAGGGCTGCGACAAGGGGATCCACTATCGCCTATACTATTTAATATAGTGGCAGATATGCTGGCTATCCTTATTGAGAGAGTAAAGGCTGATGGCCAAATTGAAGGATTGGTTCCATATCTTGTTGATGTTGGACTATCTATTCTTCAATACGCCAATGATACAATACTATTTATGGAACATGATCTGGAGAAATCCAAAAATCTGAAATTAATACTATCAGCATTTGAGCAGTTCTCTGGATTGAAAATAAACTTCCATAAGAGTGACTTGTATTTTTTTGGCGAGGCTAAAGACGAGGCCCACCTGTATGCCGATCTCTTTGGCTATGGTCAGGGGCAATTTTCAATCAATTATCTGGGAATACCGATACATTATCGGCGTCACAAGATTGCTGAATGGAAACTCGTTGAGGAAAGACTCCAGAAACGTCTTAATGCTTGGAAAGGTAAATTGCTATCCCTCGGTGGAAAACTGGTACTCATTAATTCAGTACTCACCAACATGGTACTGTATATGATCTGATTCTTCCAGTTACCAAAAGGTGTCTTGTCAAAAGTGGACTATTTCCGCTTAAGATTCTTTTGGAAGGGGGATAGTGAGAAAAAGAAATATAGACTGGACAAATGGAATGTCGTTTGCCGACCCATAGAATATGATGGATTGGGCATACATGATTTAAAACTAAACAGCACCGCATTACTGGGTAAATGGTTATTCAAACTTCTTACCGAAGAAGGGATATGGCAAACCATTCTATGGAGGAAATATGTTGGCTCAAAAGCGGTGTCTAAAGTGGTTTGGAAACCAGGTGATTCACACTTTTGGGCTGGGCTAATGGCTTCCAAAAGGCATTTCTTCCGGTTTGGCAATTTTAATATTAAGGATGGTTCACAGATTAGGTTCTGGGAAGATAGATTGCTTGGACAAAATTCTGTTTGTGAACAATATCCAGCTCTATACTCGATCGTTAGGCACAAAGGGGATACTCTCGCTGGGGTAATGGAAACCAATCCTCCTAATGTGTCTTTCAGAAGAAGTCTCTTAGGTCCTAGACTGGTGTCTTGGAATAATCTTTTATTGAGATTATCCAGGATATAGCTATCTGAGGGCATGGACGAATTCAAATGGAAATTACTACATAGTGGTAAATTTTCTATTGATTCATTTTATAGAGCTTTGATCCAACCTAATATTCCAGTCGATGATAATAGTAAAATTTGGAAGATGAGGATTGATGACCCACAAGTATAGGGGATTGCAACAGTCTTCGCGGGTAGTATTACCCAATTTATTTATTCGACACAAGGGGAACCAAAGAATACTTGCAAGCCTTAACAACTGAGTTGTCAGTTAAGCTGCACCTGAAAATAGTTCTTGCTCACAGAAGTTTATCAGTAGCAACATTTGTAATAGCAACAACAACAGTGAAACATGAGCAATAGTAACAGTAACGGTAACAATAGATTCGAGTCCAGTAGGCATAGGGATGGATGGGTGTTGCATGGACGAGTCTAACATGTAACTTCAAGATCCAGGACATTGCAGATAAATAATAAGAAGCATCCAAGTACTAAACAATCCTAGGCATGTGCTCCAAATATAGTCATACGTGCTTGCAATGAGAACTTTCACAAGATCTTCTGTCCAGCAAGCCCGTGGCAACGGGGCCTCTAGGGAACTACTAGCAATTAAGGTGCTCCTTTTAATAGAGCACCGGAGCAAAGCATTAACACTCCGTGAAAAATGTGATCCTCACAACATAGCCATCCCCTCCGGTTGTCCCAATTATTGTCACTTTGGGGCTTTTGGATCTGGACAATGATATGTGTACACAACTTGCACATAAGATGACAAACAATACTATCATAATGATTCAATAATAAGTTCATGTCTGAGATCATGGCACTCGGGCCCTAGTGAAAAGCATTAAGCACAACAAGTTGCAACAAAGTCAAATAGCCCAAGGGAAACTAGGCACTATGCCCTAACAATCTTATTCGATTACATGATAGAACTCATCCAATCCCTACCATCCCCAAGCCTATAGTGGGGGATTACTCACTGATGGATGAGGGAAAGATTGATGGTCGATGGAGATGCGTTAGTGATAACGATGGCGATGATCCTCTCCAAATTCCCCGCCCCGACAGGGTGTCATAACGGAGTTTTTGGACCGAATCTTGGTTTCTGGTGGCGGCGACAGAGAGGAACTCTTTCTGGAAAATTATCGAACCCCCCCTCCCCGGTTTTTAGGTCGAAAGGCAACTTATAGGTGCAGAGGGAAACCGAGGAGGTGTCTGGGGAGGCTACACCCCCTCCAGGCATGGCTAGTGGTGGGCCCGCACCTGGGGTGGGTCTGGGCCCCCCAGGCCTCCGCTCCGTTTCTCCTTCTGGCTCCGTGGATCTTCTGGTGAAATATAATTTTTGGCATATTTTCCGGGATTTTTCCTGATAGTTCATTTTCTGCACAAAAACAAGACACCAAGGTAATTCTGAAAGCAGTATGGATCCGTGTTAGTTGTATCCAAATCACACAAGTTTAGAGAAGAAACAATAGCAAAGTGTTCGAGAAAGTAGATACGTTTTGGACGTATCAAGGATACCCCTTAAAACAAAGATATTGATATCTCTGTAAAGGGGTGATTCTCACAAAATATAATCTTGTTAAGAGGAATTGGCATGGTAGCACTGAATGCGTATTTTTTCACCATAATGAGACAATACGCCATTTATTCTTCCATCGTAAATTTGCTCGTGCTATATGGTCAATCATCCAAATAGCCTCTATCTACTGAACGCGGGATATCTTTGTAGGGTTCGCAGCATAGAAAACAAAAAAAATTCTACGATGGGAACAACTATGTACCAAGATCTATCTACTAGATACAAGCAACGAGTGGATATACATCCATAGAATACATACCCTCGAAGACCGAATAGTGTTAACGAGGTTGTACTCGTGGATGATGTAGACGAACGTTTGCCGATCTCAAGATCGTGATGAAGTCCATCTGGTCCAGCACAATCAAGTCCAGCACCGCAAAGCAGTGGTGCATCCGTGATCGCACAAACGTCCGGGTACCCTGACAACCTCCGCGCCCTCGCTCCAGCGAAGCAGCGGAAGCAACAAATCCTTCCAGAAAAAGCCACCAGGAACATGTATCTCGCTGATCTGAGAGCATGGGGAAATTCTAAAGGGGGGAGAGAGATCCTTCGCGAGGAGTTGTGCTTTGAAAGGATGAGAGGGGGCCTTTTATAAGGATAGGGGGCACCCCAAGGAGCATGGAGCCCAGCCATGGTGGCTGCCCCCACCTCTTCCACATTCATGTGGGTGGAGCCCCCACTCAAAATGAAAAGCCTCCACTCCCATTAAAAAGCCTCCACTCAAAAATCCACTCACATGCATTAAATTTTCACCAAATTTAATGCAAGCTCCCATTTTAATAAAACTCTTTTATTTATTTATTAAGAATTTTGTTAATTAATTTAATTAACAAACATTCACATAAAATCCCTTACAACATTTCAATTTCACATGCAGAACCAGTTTTAGCAATTTCAACCGAAACAGTTTCGATGTCTAGTGAAATAAATTCCTGCGTTTTCCTTTTTCTTTCTCTGGCATATTATTTGCTCTGAATGGTGTCGGTATCCCTTAAGTGTGTCACCCTACGGTTCACGAATAATGTAGACATGATCGAGACCCTTCTCCGATCAATAATCAGCAGCGGGACCTGGAGATCCGTACTGACTCCCACATATTCAACGATGACTTTTGTGATCTTGTGAACCTTATACGCATGTAACTCAATCTCTTTGTCTCGTGATATATTACATGTCCGAGATTCGATCATCGGTATCCCCATACCTAGTTTGATCTCGTTACCGACATGTACTCTTTTCTCGTTCCCGTGATATAACATTCTAGTGATCAAATCATTTGCTTGCAAGCTAAAAAATGTGATATCACCGAGAGGGCCCAGAGTATATCTATCCGTCATCGGGATGGATAAATTCCACTCTTGATCCATGAGCCTCTACATAACACCTTCGTAGCACTAAACCCATCTTTATAATCACCATGTTACGGTGTGACGTTTGATGTTATCAAGATACTTTTTTGGTGTTAGTGATTGACATGATCTCATGGTCTAAGGACTAAGATTACTTCATATGATGTTATAGCAATATAAACACAATGACCTTGATCGTAATGATATACTTCGGATGAATGTTCATCACACCATTCCATTAATGTTGTGACCTCATTATTAACAACATCCAATGTCCATGATCAGGAAACATTTGATCATCTTGTTAATCAACGAGATACTTTATAAGAGAGGCATAACTAGGAACTTCCTTTTTGTTTATTAAACACACATGTATTAACGTTTCCGTATTAATACAATTATAGCATGCAAAATAAACATTTATCATAAATAAGGAATACGATAATAACCACTTTATTATTGCCTCTCGGGCATATTCCTTTCAATCTTCTCCCGGCATGGATGGCAGCAAGCGCTGTGGATAGATCTTCCTTAGCTAGTTTGGGGAACTGTGTTTTGATTTATATTATTTTGTAATCCCGTTTTTATTGCTTTGGTCCGAGACTATGTAGTTGATCGGCTCTGTGCATCCTAGCTATGCAGAGGCTGGGTGTAAACTTAGTGTTAAGTAATAAAGCGTCCATTTCCAAAAAAAAAACTCTTCCCTTCAGTCATTTCAAACGACCACCAAAGAAAAATTCCCATGTTCTTGGATCCTATAGTTTTTTCGCATGCATTCCTACGCAATTCCTCTTCCTATTTCTATTCCTTTGTTTTGAGATCCTACGAATCAAACGGGGCCTTATTGCTAAGGAACCACATGAATATTTCATATTGAGATGAATTTTTATCTTCCATAGGTATTTGCGCAGGTATCTTGCATGAACCATTCATTAGGTCTAAATACATTCACTTGACAGTGGATAAACCTGTGGAGGTGAGTTTTCAAATAAATTTATCTTGCTCATCTGTAAGTTGTACCCCCATTAACCACAGACACAAATGTAACCATCCCATCCATTTGTTTCCAACTAAAACCATCCTGAAACGAATGTTCGGTTAACAAGGTTGCAACAAGGATATTTTTATATTTGTGCAATATTATGCAAATATGGGTATTGATTTGCTAGAGACTTATATCCCCTAGCCATACTTCCTCTCAAAACCGATCAGTCGATCCGTCTCCTAGTTTGAAAAAGGCCATGTTAAAGAAATCATTTTTAACCCTTATTAGGATGCCGTTGACGTTGTAGATGAATCATCTCCCCACTAGCAGACCCCTCTAGGCACTTGAATTGGGGAGAATGGGCTAGGTATTAAGAACCTGACTTGCTCCATGGGTGCTTCCATTTTCCACTGTTTGTTCGTCACGTATACTTGTATGTGCAGTACATATAGCACTAGCGTAGCGTAGGCTACATCCTATGGAAGCCTATCCGGTGGGTTTACAACCAGTTATACATCAATCAACATCAGATGTAGGAGTCCCGAGGCCTCCTATCCCCAGCAACCTTCATTAGTAAGGACTGCACATTCTGATCATCTGGCAAGAGGGTGTGTCCAAAATAAGTTGGGTCGGCTTGTTATGACTTGTGAGTCTTTCATCTGATTGCACATACTCCCTCCGATCCATATTACCTGTTACTAAAATGGATGTATCTAGACATGTTTTAGTGCTAGATACATCCATTTTAACGACAAGTAATATGGATCGGAGGGAGGGAGTATATACTCCTGAGGTGAGTGATATTATATATGTCGGTTGTAGAGATTTAATTTTTGTACCGCTTCTGATTTACATGTTGGTTATTGTTTTAGTACTGTATAAGTTAGTATTTAGTATTGTAAATTGATTTCAATGGTTCAATATCAGCCACACACACAGGAGTACTTGCCAAATTCGTGACTGGCGTGCATCATGAACAATTAATCTTGACATCCCGGTGGCACTAGTGTTAATTGCACATGTTATTCATGCTCGGTCCACACCAGCAAGTAGACCTGTGCAAAACCGGTTTGGCTGGTTTAGCCGGTTTCGTCTAGTTCAATTTTTTGCGCTAGTTTGGAGGTGCAGATTGGAGATGTGAAAAAAAAATAAACTACGCTTTCAAGAGCCGGTTTAGACAGTTTCACCGGTTTGTGTTTTTTACACCCCTATCAGCAAGTATGGAAATTAGATGATGTCCGCTTCAGTACACTCCATGAACACATGAATCACTCCATACCCCCCTTTAATTTAGGGTAGATGCCCATTTGCGAATTATTAAGTCAAAGTCAAAGTTCCCTATTAAATATGTAATGGCCCATTTAGATCCTTCTTTCAGAATAATACGATCATGGTGGCCCCATCCTCGTTGCCTAAACTATTCATCGTGTCCCCTTCCTTGTCGGTGGCAAGCAATGGTGGTGCCTTCACTACATGAACCGCCTAAGGTGCCGATGGCCATATGCTACGCCGGCGGCCTTTTATCGCGGCTGTCGGCATACCGCCGGGAGACGGGCGGGCTAGCGAACGGGCCGTCGGCCCTAAATAGTCGTCAGTGTAGGCAAAAAATAGCTGCCGACGTAGACGGGCCATCGGCATAGTAGATAGGCCTGACGGCGATGCGACAGCGTCAAGGCTACGCCGACGATAAAGCCGTCGGCCTAGGTTTCACACCTACGCTCACGGCAAAGCCGTCGGCATAACTATTTTCCCTTTTTGTCATATTGATACTAGAAAAATCATAACTAAATCATTCTAATTCAGAAAAATATATATAAGATATCAAAATTTGCAAAAAAATAAGATCTATCTAAGTAAACTCAAATATTACATATTTTTGATAAACAAAATATAAAAAAATTATATATACTTTTGTATAACACATTTTCTATTTTCCAAGTGCCAAAAACGGGGCATTCTGTAAAGCAACCACCAAAATGCTCATTCAAAATGCTGTCACCCTATTTTTAAAAAAATACTAGACCACCTTACATGGACAATATCCCAACCGGGAGGTGTCAAACATTTCCGTCCACCACTGGTGAAAAACATAAATGTCTGTCGAATCGTGAGAAAGTGGGTCCGGTTTAAAATACATGTACATTATCTAATCCTCATGATTTTTTGAAAAAACATTTTTAGACTCACAATATGATGTTTCTTTAGAGATTTAATGCAAGTTTTAGCGAGGCTCATCACATACCTTCATGCCCGACGTTTTGACCTAGTTTGAAGGGAAATTTTTTAAAACAGGTATAAGAAATTCAAAAACGGTCCAAATAATGTAAATCCATTGCGTGGTGTCATATTATATGACATAGTTACAAGTAAAAAGACCAAACTTGGTAAATTGATTATGTCTAAAAAAATCTTCATAGAATGACGTATCATGTTCGAGGTTTCATGTCTTTCGTGTCAAATGACCACTGTTATGGCTAGAATCAGGAGATAGTTTGTGATAATGTGTCCATATTGTGCATACATGTGCATCGTGGAATCGCGAACAATGTTGAAGGAGGAAGTTTTTCTTTTCGTCGCGCCAAAAAGCCATTTTCCATTTTTCGAGTGCAAAAAACGGGTAGTTTTGTGAAGCAACCACCAAATGGATAATTAAAAATGTACCACCACATTTTAAAAAAATACTAGACCACCTTACATGGATAATGTCCTAACAGGGTGATCTCAAACCTTTCGCTCTATCCCTGGTGAAAAAGAAAAATTCCTGCCGAATGGTAGGAAGTGGATCAGATATAAACTATAGGTACATGATATGATGCTCATGATTTTTTTAGAAAAATCATTTTTAGGTTCACAATATGCTATTTCATCAGAGATCCACTTCAAGTTTATCAAGGCTCAGTCCCAAGCTAAGGATCTTCATGCCCGATGTTCGACAAAGTTTGACAATAGTTTAAAATGGGCATAAGAAATTCAAAAATGATCCAAACAATGTGAAACCTTTGCGTGGTGTCATATTACATAACATAGTTAGAAGGAAATATATCAAACTTGGTATATTGATTATGTATCAAAAAAACCTTCACAAAATAACCTATCTCATTCGAGGTTTTCTGGATTTCGGGTCAAATGACCAATGTTATGGCTAGAGTCAAGGCATAATTTATGATAATGTGTCCATATTATGCATATATGTGCATCATAGGATGGCGAACAATGTTGCAGCAGGAAGTTTTCCTTTTCATCGCGCCAAAAAGCCATTTTCCGAGTGCAAAAAACAAGCAGTTTTGTGAAGCAACCACCAAATGGCTAATTCAAAATGTACCAACACATTTTTCAAAAATACTAGACCATCTTACATGGACAATGTCCTAACAGGGTGATCTCAAACCTTTCGGTGTATCCCTGATAAAAAAGACAAATTTCTGCCGAATAGATAGAAAGTGGATCAAATATGAACTATAGGTACATGATATGATGCTCATGATTTTTTACAAAAATTATGTTTAGGTTCACAATATGCTATTTCATCAGAGATTCACTTCAAGTTTATCGAGGCTTAGCCCTGAGCTAAGAATCTTCATGCCTGTTATTCGATAAAGTTTGACGATAGTTTAAAACGGGCATAAGAAATCCAAAAAAAAAATCCAAACAATGCGAAACCTTCACATGATATCATATTATATGACATAGTTAGAAGGAAAAATATTAAACTTGGTATATTTATTATGTCTCAAAAAACCTTCATAAAATGACCTATCTCATTCGAGGTTTCATGGCTTTCGGGTCAAATGACCAATGTTATGGCTAAAATCAAGGCATAGTTTGTGATAATGTGTCCATATTTTGTATACATATCATGGGATGGCGAACAATATTGCAGGAGGAAGTTTTCCTTTTCGTCGCGCCAAAAAGCCATTTCCCGAGTGCAAAAAACGGGCGGTTTTATGAAGCAACCACCAAATGGCTAATTCAAAATGCTACCACCATATTTTTCAAAAATACTAGACCACCTTACATGGATAATGTCCTAATAGGGGGATCTCAAACCTTTCCGTCTATCCCTGATGAAAAAGACAAATTCCTGCCGAATCGGTAGGAAGTGGGTTAGATATGAATTATAGGTACATGACCTGTTGCTCATGATTTTTTACAAAAATCATTTTTAGGTTCAAAATATGCTATTTCATCAGAGATCCACTTCAAGTTTATCGAGGCTCAGCCCGAGCTAAGAATCTTCATGCCCGTCGTTTGACAAAGTTTGACGATAGTTTAAATCGGACATAAGAAATTCATAAAGATCCAAACAATGTGAAACCTTCATGTGGTGTCATATTATGTGACATAGTTAGAATGAAAAATATCAAACTTGGTATATTGATTATGTCTTAAAAAAACCTTCATAAAATGACCTATCTCATTCGAGGTTTCCTGACTTTTGGATCAAATGACCAATGTTATGACTAAAATCAAGGCATAGTTTGTGATAATGTGTCCATATTTTTCATACATGTGCATCATAGGATGGCGAACAATGTTGCAGGAGGAATTTTTCCTTTTCGCCGTACCGAAAAACCATTTTTCATTTTCCGAGTCCAAAAAACAGTGGTTTTGTGAAACAACCACCAAATGGCTAAAAAAAATGCTACCACCACATTTTTCAAAAATACTAGACCACCTTAAATGGAAAATGTCCTAACTAGGGGATCTCAAATCTTTCGATCTATCCCTGGTGAAAAAGACAAATTCATGCTGAATCGGTAGGAAGTGGATCAGATATGAACTATAGGTACATTATATGATGCTCATGATGTTTTAAAAAAATCATTTTTAGGTTCTCAATATGCTATTTCATCAGAGATCCAATTCAAGTTTATGGAGGCTCAGCCCCGAGCTAAGAATCTTCATACCCGCTGTTCGACAAAGTTTGACGATAGTTTAAAATGGGCATAAGAAATTCAAAAATAATATAAACAATGCAGAACCTTCATGTGGTGTCATATTATGTGACATAGTTGAAAGGAAAAATATCAAACTTGGTATATTGATTATGTCTCAAGAAAACATTCACAAAAGGACATATCTCATTCGAGGTTGCCAAAAAGCCATTTTTTATTTTTAAACGGGCAAATGAAATTATGGCTAGAATCATGACATAGTGTGTGATTAGTTGCTATTGATATCATATTTGGACTCCTCTCATTTTTCTGATTAATTTAGATATATTATTTGTCGAATTCTGATTTACGGATTTAAAGATATTAATTATTTCATATTAAATAGAACAATACAAAAAAATCATTATATTTTTATTTGAATTCAATAATATTTTTACTTATTCATTATTGTTACTTAAATAATTGTTTGTAATTTCAAAAAATACAAACATGTGACATGATGATATTAGAGTTAATAGGGTTGATATCATAGTATTGACAATAATATATAATATTTTTGCGAAAGCAGATTCTGGAGGAATCAAGAAGTTAAGCGTGCTCGAGGTAGAGTAGTGATGATGGGTGACCGACCGTGGAGTTTAACTAAAACTGCAATTTGATCAAATATTAAGTGTAATTAGTGTTAAAAATGTTCAAAGTCAAAGATTAACGAGTCAAACAATTTAAAAATTAAAAAAATTGAGAATTTTTTTAAATAATATTTTTGCAAGTGGCCGGTAGGCTATACCGACGGCCGCTACGCCGAGGACAGCCATCGACGTACTACGCCGACGGCTTTATGATACGCCAACTACCTTCATGCGCTTCGTCGAGAGATCTCTTTACCGAAGAGCCTACGTCGAGGGCAGCCGTCGGCGTAACATACGCCAACGGTTTTTTTGCCTACTGATAGCTTTTAAACCTCGGCGTATCACGCGCGTCCTGTAGTGAGCTAGAAGTTACAGAACCATTAGATATAGTATATGTGCTAACGAACAAGAATTTTTTGCGTAGAGGTCAATGATAAGCAAAATAATGATGTTGGACCAACGAGAGAGATAGCTAGTCCTAATGTGTATCTTTTTCTAAAGAAATATTTTATTGCTTATCTCTTTTTGGAATGAAACCTCTTCAATCATGAAGTGTATATGACTATGTCCACACCATGGTTACCAAAATAAAAGCTGAAACGGCTTGTTATATGCGTCTCCAGTGTGAGTATGACATGGATGCTGCCACGTTACTTGTGTGTAGAGTATGTAATAGGTATCTGTACGGTGTACGGAGTAGTACTCCGAACATACACGTATCAACTCTGTACATGCCATACGGGGGGATTTTTCCTATCTATATACTCCCTCCGTTCTTTGATATAAGGTGTATACTTTTATGTAAAAAAATCCAGAATATAAGGTGTATGATGGGGTTGTGGGATTTTTTAACACAATTTAGGAGTCAATCTGATTAGGAGAGATAAGATACAGAGATTTCCCTATTTTTTCTCTATTCTCACATTGATCAACTGCCTGTATTAATGTCTACAAGTATCGAAATTTGCCATTTTAGACCGTGCGTTAATTTTCGTGCAAAAAACTATACACTTTATATTAAGGAATGGAGGGAGTAACATGCAACCGATGGTCTGAGAGGACACGCATCGTTCCACAAACATTGACATGGTATTAGAGAAGGTCTCTTCCCGACTCTAGCCGTCGACCCCAAATCCTAAACCTCGCCGCCGTCATAGCCAGTCGCCGCCGCTTTCAGCCACCGATGCTCCTGTCGTCGCCGCTCAAGACTACGACCACGACCACGACCACAGCCCAAGCCAAAACCTACGACCACGACACAAATCTCTCTGCCGCCGCCTCAAGATCTTCTTGTAGCCGCCGCTTAGATCTCAAAACCAAAAAGCCAAAACCACGACCCAAGTTCCCTCTGCCGCCGCACACCCTTGTGCCGCCGCCGAGATCAAGACCCACGTCGTCGCTGCTCCTTAGCCGCCGCCACATCCAAGATCACCATATCGTCCTCAACATCTTCATCGGCCACTCACTACAAGAAATGTGTCAACTTGTGACCTTCTCGTAGTGACGGGAAATGAAATCGTCATAGATTTATGACGATTTCGCACAAGATGGTCGTAGGCTATTTGGAGAGGTCAAAATCCTGTAGAATTACGACGTTTTTGTTAGAATCGTCACAATTTCATCTGATGAAATCGTCATAATCTACACTGTATATATTTGATCCTTATTTGTAGTCGATTACGACCAATTTAAAACGTCATATTGTCTAAAATAAAATAAATTAATTGAACTCATTGGCCACATCAGCAGTTATGCTTACCTGGCATGTCCATGTGTCTATAGTCAAACAACGGGAAACCAATTTGAGAAGAGCAGCGCGCGGGAAAACCCTAACCCTAATACATTTCCCCTCGCCCCACATGCCCACGCACGCATCCTAGCGCCGCCCCTTCCCTTTCTCTCTCAGCGCCGCCCCTACCCTTTATCTGCTAGCGTCGGCTGCGGCCCCTCCCACCCCAGACCCCCTCCTCTTGCTCGATGCGCACCACCACGACATGGATGTCACTTCTCCCATCCGCACCAACCTCCGGCCACCCCCCGCTGGCGGAAACCCTAGCCCGGAATCACCGGCGCCCCTCCTAGTCTCTCGCCGCCACCCTCCACCGCCCCGCATCCTTCTCCCACTGCAAGACATCGCATTGTCCACCCCACCCCTCACACCCCCTGTCCGAGAGCCTGGGCCACGAGGCCATCCTCATCCCTTCGTTCTTCGTGCACCGCCAAGGCCGCCCTGTGCCGGATCTGGAGAGCAGGTATGGTGACGGCCGGATCTGGAGAGCAGGTATCGTGACGGCCGGATCGGACGAGGCACCAGTCAGACTTCACCTACAAGTAAGTACCATCACGTTCTGATCCAGCGATCCACTGTCTCCGGTTCCTCCCTTTATCCTCTTCAATTGTTCATGCTCTAATCATGCTCTGTTTACTCGCACCCCTTCCAGATTTTTGGATACTTGGAGCCAGTTCACGTCCTAGAGATCCGAGACACCATCATCATGGTACATCTCTCTCCCACAGTCTGTCTGTTTGCTAATTAAGCTAGCAAATATGTCCAACTGATTCAGGTTCATGACTCAATTGTGTGGTCTTGAATTCGGTGAATGCCAGCCCGGGATAAAGGCGAGCACGAGAACCATGGTGACAAGTGTGAAGATTCTTAGTTTGCATGTCCGTTTCGGAGTTCGTGATGATGTCAAGATGGTACCTACCTTCCTCAGATGCTTCCCCAACGTTGAGTGGCTGCATATCATGGTATATTTGCTGTCACCAATTCGTGATCTGCTTACATTTCTACAAATTTCTGTGTGATGCATAGAATTACTGCAGATTTGTTGTTGTGATATAGCTCTGTATAAGGTCTTTCCATTTCTTCCAGTGTGAACGATTACAGTGATGCAAGATAGTTTAAGTACTACATTTTTTCATGCCTTAAGTGAAGGTAACTTTGCACATCAGCTGGATGACTAGGCATAAGTTGCCAATTACGATGCATATATATGTGACCAGTTAGTTTAAATGATGATTATGGTGATGCAAACCAGTTTAAGTAACTTTTGCGTGCACCTAGTTAAGGTAACTAGAACATCTACTAGGCATACGTTGCCAATTATAGGATATATAATATACATATGTGACCAGTTATAGGTTAAATGACATGCCTTGCCATTTATTCTCAGAAATCAGGTCTTCTCTACAATCTGCATACATATACTGAATGAGAGTCTATTTGAAAGGTTTCTTGTTGTACAATGACCATTGTTCCTCTATCTTGATTTATAGTACTCTGCTTCTAGTCCAGAATTCCTTTTTCTGCTATTTCTTGTTGTGTTCATATGAGCTATAGTATTTGTTTGTTACGGTAATGTAATAGACATGCGTGCTTGCTACAGACTTATGAAAGTTATGCTTTGTACATAAACTCTCTCCCATCATCATGGACACACAAACTAGTATGTCTAAGTTACTTCTGGTATTTTCAGAATCTGTTCTTATGGTATTTCTCAGTGTGTACATATTTATGGTGTGAATGATGCAAATGGCAAGCAAATTTTTGTGTTAGTGAATATTTTTTGTGTTAAACTAGCATTTCCTTTTATTTTGTATAGAGCACAGAGCCAAATTTACCATGTTTCTAATGTTCTCACTTCTCGTAACATTGTTCTCTGACCAATGCAATATGAAAGCATTCATTCTTGAGGGGGATATGTTTTTAGAAGTGGTCAGTCATCTTGTAGAAGGCTGTCAAATACACCTTTTTGTGCTATCTATATGTTCTTATAAAGTGTACATGTTGTTGCCGATGAGCTATGCTTGTCTATTGTAGTCCACTATGCACCTCTATATTTATGTGGTTGTGTCTACATCCCACTTTATTTAGTTTTGACATGGTGACCATCACAGTGTATATATCTTGGGTTGTTGGGGAGTTGAGCATCTCGTACACATTGCTTCTGGTATTTCTCTAATCAATGGAGTAGCGTTAATACAAGATTGATCTAGTTGTTGTGATAAAAGTGACTGGGCATGTAGTAAATATAGTACTTCTCATAGTTCCAACATCTGTAGAATTTGTGCACTAAATAGGATCCCTCGGGAGGAAAAATAGCTTACATTTCTTCCTAAATGTTGTGCTCAAATTCTTGGCGTATTGTTCTCACATTACCATTGGTAATACCATAGTTGTTTGCACAAGAGCATGGTATAACCAGAAACCAACCAAGTGCCCAAGCCAGTGGTTCTTGCATAAAAAGATAACCTAGTTATATGAATTGTTTTTATTTAACAATATACTTGAGTAGACTTGGAGTATGCCACCCTCATCCAGTAACGGGAGTGTGTTTCCCTGCTATGAACTTCTACTGTATATGTAGTGTAGCCTTTTCCTGGGGAATCATATGTTGTTGTCTAATATAATTTTGACTATTAACCTCAACCAACAGAGCTATTTATGCTTGTCGTTTACTATATAACATCTGTTTGCCATTTATTATAAACTTTCCATTGTGCTATTGGTGCTTATTCACTGACTTCTTAGCTCTGATTGTGTTATTCTACAGCATACGTCTATGCCGTGGAGCCATGGTGTTTGTGCAATTTGGTTGTATTGGTGGTATCCTGGACTTGTACCATGTTTGTGGTACAGAGCATGTGGTGTACTACTACTGTAATTTATAGAGTTCAACTTCTAGTTCCTGTTCTGGTACTAATCATATGGTAATCCTGCTGGTCTTAAATGAGTGAATTAATAAATAGGTTCCTGGTGATATGTTGATCACTTAGGAGTGTGGTACTTCTTCTGGTTGGTTTATAGCTCCTATTGTGTTGTAGATTAGGTGGTCTAGTAGATGCAGATGGAGTTATTATGTATAACTAGAGCATAATCATGTTGTTTTTAGTAAATTGAAATGTATATGATGTGCTGGAGTGTACATAAGCTCATCTAGGCATACTTAATTCCATATGCAAGGCACTAGTAGGTGATTTTAATGATAGGTTTATGGAATATGTGAAAACAATTGTTAATATCTGCTATTGAGAATATGTTAAATCCATATGTGATTTTTGAATATGTTGGCCTTTTGCTAGTCAGTCTGAGCTCACCTGCTGCTACTATGATTCAAAATCATTTGATAACCCTGTAATGCATTAGTTTGACATTCAAGAGTAGCATTCTTGATCCTTATTGACCCAAACCATTGTTCTCGCAGACCCAAAGGAGCTAGCCCTGCTGCTTGTGTGCTGAAGCGCATCATCCTTTGCCATGTTACCACATTTGCAGCGTCGATATCAGCACGCTGCCACGGCAGGGGTGTTCCCTTTATGGATTAGATAAGTCTCTGATCTCTCCCATCCTATTCCTTTATTACTTGGTTGATAGGCCAAGGTTCCATGACATATCATTTTGTCGAGTTCCTATGTGATGTGGAAAGGTATTGTCTGAATAGCGTTTTATTAGGTTCCCGTTTTTGTTGCCCGCTTAACCTGTGGAGTATTTCCTGAAGCTTAATTTTCTTGTTGCTGCTCTTTTCGTATATACAGAGCATTTCCTGGAGCTTAATGTGTGCTAGTATATTTGTTCTATCTAGTACCTGTAGTGTCTAGGTAGTGCATTTGATGAACTACATGTGTATATTTGAGTGCTAATAGCAATTAGTTTGTGAACTGCAATCTATTGATTTGGAGTTGGGTTCTTGTAAATCTATTATTTATTGTGTTTCTAATTTTCTACGTTATTGCTATAAGATATGATTTCATTCTGACTCGATGGCCATCTTTTTCTCTCTTATACAGGAGCTCAAGGCTGAAGTTGGAAGAAGGGAAGATTTTATTGCATACTCAAAAAAGTGGAGTAGATAGTCATGTTTTCTAGGTAGTTATACATGGTCTTGGGTGGTCTGAACTATGAATGATTGTAATATACTACATATCCCCAAATTTTTATATTCCAGGTTATGTAATATGGCTTGATTGAAATATACATTATAATTTTTGTCATTTGTGAAAATTTATTTGATTTTGGTTCTTGACTGCTCGGTCATAGGAAATGATCCAAAAGATATTTGGGCTAGTAAGAAATGATCCAAATAATTTTTGGGCTTTAAAATGGCTGTGTCCCAAACAATATTAAATTGCAGCAGTGAATAATTCAAAAAATGCAGAACAAAATCATTGTAGAAAAAGGTCTGGGCCTAGAAATAAAAAGGCCAATATGCTGGGCTTGAGCCATGTAGCTGAACGGAATTGATTAGAAAAGCTTATTTGAATTATTGGGCTTGGCCCACATAAATGACCGAATGGACTGGGCTGAATTCAGACTACGGCGATTTTATTTCGTCATAATTTTGCCACGTCGTATCAGCCATGTCGGATCTGACCTGGCCTGGCTAGATGGTTCATGACGATATTGAATCGTCATAGAGGTTACGACGATCCAATATCTTCATAGACGGTTATGACGATTTCACAAAATCGTCGTTATAGTTCATTTGCGACGCCCAACTTTCGACGATTTCATTTTCTTCATAAGATCATCATAGATGAACTACTGTGACGATTTTGTGACGAAAATGGAGGGTCATAGAAGCTCAGATTCCTTGTAGTGACTGCCCTCGGTGCCGCGCTCGGATCGGCCCCGTCCCAGCTCCTCACGGAAGATAATGCATTGATCTAGAAGGCTTTGGTCATCCCGATTCTTCATGGTGCCCACATTCTGTCCCTCGTGGAGGGATCGGAAACGGCGCCAGAGAAGCTTTTGGAGGCCGAAGATATCAACAAAAAGAAGGTTACAATCGAGAATCCAGAGTACGCTGCTTGGATCTCTCGTGATCAGTAGGTGTTGCGATGGATGCTAAACGCTCTGTCCCCCGATGTGCTCGTTCACGTCGTCGGCATGGAGACATCTGCTGCAGCATGGGCCGCCATCAATGACCACGTCTCCTCCTTGTCCAAGACCCGTTTTCAATAACTTCGTCTAGCCCTCAACGATACTCGTAAGAACGATCATTTTGCTGATAAGTATTTTGCCAAGATGAAGTTTCTTGCATCTGAACTTCCTGATGTTGGTAAAGCGCGTTATGATGGTGAATTAGTTTGGTATGTTCTTTGTGGTCTTGGTAGCCACTACAACAATTTACGCACTGCTGGTAATGCAAATCCTGATACCACTTTTTCTGAGTTACGAAGCCAAGTTCAATCCTATGATCGCATGCATAAAACTGAAGATGTCAGCATGTCCTCTTCGGCTAACAGTGCCCGACGTGGCAACGGTGCTCCGCCACGAGCTCCTAACCGCCCGCACCAGGAAGATCGTCCCCGCCAATAGCGCTATGACGACCGTGGCCGCGGTGATGATCATGGCCGTGGTGACTACCGTGACCGTGATACGTCCAAAACATAACTACTTTTCCGAACACTTTTTCTATTGTTTCTCCTCTAAACTTGTGTGATTTGGATAAAACTAACACAGACAGACGCTGTTTTCAGCAGAATTATCTTGGTGTCTAGTTTTTGTGCAGAAATCAACTATCAGGAAAAATTCCGGAAAATATGCCAAAAATCCTATTTCATCAGAAGACTCTCGGAGCCAGAACACGAGACGGAGTGCGGCTCTGAGGGGCCCACACCCCCTGCCGCGCGGTCCAGTCCTGGCCGCGCTTAGAGGGGGTTTGGCCACCTCAGGCACCCCCTCGGGCTCCCTCTTCGCCTATAAGTTGTCTTCTGACCTAAAAACTCAGGGGGGTTCGACGTTTTTCCAGAAAGAGTTCCGTTGCACCGACAGCACCAGAAACCGCGATTCGGAACCAGAAACTCCGTTCTGGCACCCTGCCGGGACAGGGAATTTGGAGAGGATCATCGCCATCGTCATGAACAACGCCTCTCCATCAACCATCCATGTTTCCCCCATCCATGAGTGAGTAATCCCCCGCTGTAGGCTATGGGGATGGTAGGGATTGGATGAGTTCTATCATGCAATCGAATAAGATTGTTAGGGCATGGTGCCTGGTATCTCTAATAGTGCTATTTGACTTTTTTGCAACTTGTTGTGCTTAATGCTTGTCACTAGGGCCCGAGTGCCATGATCTCAGATCTGAACTTATTATTGATTCATGATGATAGTATTGTTTGTGATCTTATCTGCAAGTTATGTACATATATCATTGTCCAGATCCAAAGGCCTTGAAGTGATAGAAATTGGGATAGCCGGAAGGGATGACTGTGATGTGAGGATCACATGTGTTCATGGAGTGTTAATGCTTTGCTCCGATGCTCTATTAAAAGGAGTACCTTAATTGCCGGTAGATTCCCTTGAGGCCCCGCTGCATGGGCTGGTAGGACAATAGATGTTGTGCAAGTTCTCAATGCGAGCACGTATGACTATATATGGAGCACATGTATATGATTGTTTAGTACTTGGATGCTTTATCTTATTTATCTGCAATTGCTCTAGATCTTGAAGTTACATGTTTAGAGTTTTCCATGCAACACCCGTCTATCCATCCTTATGCCTACCGCACTCATATGCTACTGTTTGCTACTATTGTTACTATTGCTCTTGTTTTAGTGTTGTTGTTACTTTGCTATTGATACTACAAACCTGTTGCTACTGATAATTCAGGTGCAGCTAAATTTACAACTCATTTGTTAAGGCTATAAGTATTTGTAAGGTTCCCAACCTTTAATAAGGTAGAGATCCCTGTGTTTATAATGCTAGTCCCTGGATCAATAGATAGCATCCACAGTTAAGATGTAATATCAAGAAACAAAGGTCATAATACAACTTTATAACCAGGAATAACTTAATTTATTACATCTTACATGGCTCATTTGGCCATCTCATTACAATGCAGCAGAATATAACAATAGCATGGGGTCCTTCATCTTCAAAGTGCTACAGGCAAACATGTTGGTTGTAGACTTGTAATCCTAATCATTAAACTTCACTAACATCAAACAAACCTGCAACATAATAAGTTACAGCCACAAGGGTCAATACATTTGAATTGTATTGGCAAGTGATACTATAGTAGTATAGTGGAGTCTATCATCTATATGCATTTGGCTAAGTGGATCTTAGGCTTGCTTTGATCAAAATAGATTTTCCTTATCATTTGAAAACACTAAGTTTTTGCTTGACAAAAACACCCAAGGCATCTCCCAATAGAAATTGGTGATCCTTCAACCCTTGTTCAACCACAAGATTTTAACTTAGAAATTGGGATGAGGATATTCTTGATAGCTTCCATGTCTTGATGCTCAAATTGTCCTTTACCAGGGACATGGCTAAGTACTTAGATTTTTCACTCTGCAGAGGTGGTGCACTTTATCCACAAGACTTGGTTTCCCAAGACAAGATCTTTCAGAAGCCTTCCCTTAGACCAGAATGGACGCGCTCAAACCTATCAAACCCCTACCATCAACTGTCCATTTGGCTAAGTTATTGCAACCTATATGATCCAGGCAGACCCCATAATGCCAATTGGCTGCACTTGAAGCTTCTCAACATTTGACATCTCAAATCTCTTTGTTCCTGGGTGGCCATCCACAAGTGAGATACACAAGGTAAACCATAGAAATGGGCCTTGTGAACCACTCAAAACAAACCATTCCTTCCATTCCACCCAGGTGATTCATTCACTTAGTTGTTTTATTAAACAAAACACAAGTCCTTGACTTAGAAATATTCCATAGTATGAATATAATCCACCCTTGTTTTCTACTAGCTAAGCTAAGCATGATAGTAGTAGGAATCTTAACTTAGGAAAATTCTACTAAGGTTTCATCTACTAGGATTTCCCATGGCATAGTTTACACTTAGCAAAATTCCATGCAAGTCCTACTTAGAAATATCACTAATGCATAGTGAAAATAATGGGACAAAAGTATGAAGCATAACTTGCCTTTTTGGTAGAGAATATAAGTTCACTCCTTGATCTTGCAATATTCACACTCTTCAAATCACTACAATTCAGTTAAGCAAGCAATATTTCAATCTACCATTCAAGCAACATCACATAAAATAATAGAAACAAAACAATGCATGCAAGCATGCCAAACTTTGTTTTATTTACAAAAGTGGTTTATAATAGGTTATAAAAATTCCAAAACACTTATTGGTCATTTTATAAAGTGGCAAAACTATTTGCAAAAGATTTTACCTATAAACCATTTTTTAAACCAAATCATTATTTTATTTGGTTGAAAATGCCTTTATCAAAGTAGCAATCTTTATAGGGTTCACCCAATACATTTTTAAATCATAAAGCTTGGTTCTTGGGGTTAGAGAGTTTAAATCAAAACATTTTCCAAAGGTTTTCCTCCAAAAGCATTTTTAATAAATAATCATTATTTTTATTTGTCTAGAAATGGTTTAAATCAAAGATTTATTCTTTTGTTTCACCAAATATATTTTTGAAACCAAACATTGATTCCTATGGTCAGTAGGTTCAAAACAAACCATTTGCCAAAGGTTTTATCTCAAAAATCATTTTAGAACAAATTTTATATTCTAAACATGCATACACAAGTTTCTGCAAAAACAATCAATTTAACAGAAGCATTTTACTAAACAAAGTGCATGGTCAGAAAGTACTTGTTTTTCTGAATCTATTGATATAAAATTTGCAAAATTTGGACGTGTGGTTTGAAAGTTATGAATTTTTCAAATTGGCACCTCAAATAGAACAATTCTGTTTTATTAAAACAGATAGGGCCATGTGGCTGCTTGCTACTGGCTCGTACCGGTTCGTTCGGATCATGCATTGAGGACCGTTGGATCTAATGCGAATCGTGTGGTACATATCTGTTCTTACCCTTTTAGTTAAGTTTCTATCGCAACCCTTTGATCACGATCCTACGGCTCCTAGTCACTGGTCATATTCTTGCGGCGCTAGCGGTGGTGAATGGCGGCGGCGCGCTCAGATGATGTCGGTGTCGGTGTTACAGGAAGCGAGAGATCGAGGGGAGATGCTCACCAGAATCGTGTGATCTTGCTGATGCTTGTAGTGTCCTTGGTTGGCGAAGGGGCACTCGAGGATGATGGTGATTGCTCGCCGGAGAAGCTTCTGGCGGCGGTGCGCTCGGGCTGTCGTCGTTGGCGATGTTTCGAACCATAATAAGACAAGGTAAGGACGGCATTAGCTACACACGAGGTTGGCGATCATGCGTGCATCATCGAGAGGAAGAAAAGCGGTCAGCACTCACCGGGAAAGGTTGACGGAGCGGAGGCAGACGGCGGAGAAGTTCAGTCGAGGTGGTTGCCCATGTTCTGGGTCAAGAGCGGGCAAGTTGAGGATGCAGACAAAAGCGCCGGGGGGTGGGGGTCACGCTCATGTGCTCGAGGAGGCGAGGGGCGATGTCGACTGGCCGGAATTGTCGACGGAGGGTGTGGGAGGCAGTGGAGCTTCGGAGATGATTCCGAGCAGCCTGGTGGCGGGGAAGGTGTGGCGACGGAGGGGAAAGAGAGAGGGCATCGAGGCACTTAAGATGGCATGGTCACGGGGTGATTTTACTGCGGCGTTATTGCGTATTTACTCGAGTCTTAATCGACTGCAACAGCCGGCGAGGTGAGGGGCGGAGTCAGCGGGGTGAGGAAGACGATGACGTGGCGTGGGCTGCGTTGTCAGCGAGAGGGACGGGTCTTCGGTGGGGTCCAGCGGTCAGTGAGGGTGTGGGTTAAATTCCTGGTGTGAAACGTTTTCTGCGGAGCGAGGAAAATGGGCTTAGTGGGCTGGCCAGATGGGTTGGGCTTGTTTCCATTTTTTTATACTGATGGTTTTTCTTTTTCCCATTTGATTTTGTGTTTTGATTTTGTTTAAACAATTTAAACATTCATTTGAACTCAAACCTTTGCCAAATTTTCTGAAGACTCAAATACTGATTAATAGTATATTCTGAAGTCAATTTAGAATAATATGTTTATCCTTTTTAGTGTCTTTTACTTATTTAAAATAGGCTCTAGTATTAATTAAATAAGATTTAATAATATATTTCAATCTCCATTTGAATTCAAATCACCACCAAACTTTGGGTGAATTTATATTCTGTTTATCAACATATTTCAAAGTCAAAAATAAAATAATTCTTTTATTTTAGGATCTATTAATAATTAAATAAATAGACCATAGTCTTCAATTCAAAATAGGATTTAATTTATTTAAAAACTCTATTTGAAATCTAAACCAAACCAAAACCTTTTCAGTAGGTTTCATTTGAAAAACAAAAACACTTGGAAATCTTATTTAAAATAAATTAACAAGTTTTAGTGTTTATTTAAAAATGGGAAAAGCATTCACTTAAATAAAATTGGATATTAATAAATCCTCATTATTTTATTTAAATAAACCCTTACTCCTTTTATCAAATAGAAATATTTTATTTCAAAAGTTTGGCCAAGATTTAATTTTACTCTTTAAAATAATCCTTATTTATATTTCTACCTTTGCCTTATAAAAACCATATCTTTTTATTTAAAGATACAAAAATAGTGATTCCAACTATTATAACTTTATTTATTATTTGTTTATCCCTTAAATTCCTTTAGGATTATTTGCTCACCATTTGGATTTTATAAAAGGGCTTTATTAGCTTTGGAAATTCAATTTATTTATCTTATTAAATTCATAAGATTTTATCTATGGTTGCAAACTAAGTGAAACCAATTTATCTCGTTTTATAATATTTCCCTTTTTCATTCTTGGTCATTTTGAAATGTTTGTTTGACTAATTTTATATGGATCAAATCCATAGTCTCAGAGATAACTTGAAAATGATTTTATTCCATTAGGGTTTTGGGTTTTTGGTTTATTCTCCAAGTGTTCAAATTTCAAGATGCATTTTATGAAGAATGCATTCCACTTTGATTTGAATTTAGTTGGATTCAAACATTAACCAAAGTTTGTTCCAGATGGGATTTTAAGTTTCCATTTAGAAACAAAAGATTATTTTCACCCTAAATCTCAACAATTATTTATTTTGTTTATTTATTTTTCACATTACAAGATTTGGAAAATCTTGGGATGTGACAGTATTCTTTGGCTCCCCTTGTGTCAAATCAATAAATTGGGTAATACTACGCTCGAAGACTGTTGCGACCCCCTATACTTGTGGGTCATCTGAAGTTCTTCCCGACACCCTACCGGAGGGGAAATCATCCCGGAGGCCTTCTTCTCCGGTATGATGCGTGAGTAGTTCCACCTTGGACTATGGGTCCATGTAGTAGCTAGATGGTTGTATATCCTTGTGCTTTCATGTATAGATCTTGTGATCTCCGTTCATGATCAAGATCTAATCTATTTGTAATCATGCATGTTGTGTTTGCGGGGATCCGATGGATATTGAGATTTCTATGTCAGATTGATTAATGGTTTTGTCTATTTGATACTATCATGTCTGTGTTTTTTGTGATCTTGCATGCTCTCCGTTGTTAGTAGCTTTCTTGGCTAAGTAGTTGCTAGTGACTCCAAGAGGGGGTATTTATGCTCGATAGTGGGTTCATGCCTCTAGTTTCCAAGGGAAGTGACAGAAATCTCTTCGGTTGTAGATGTGATGTTGCTACTAGGGAGAAAACAACGGTCTCTTGTTCATGGAATGAGTGGATTGTTTACCTTACACACTTTGCTTAAAGTAGTTTTGTGTTGCTTGCAACTTAATACTGGAGGGGGTTCGGATGATAACCTGAAGGTGGACTTCTAGTCATAGATGCAGTTGGATGGAAGTCTATGTATATTGTTGTATTGCCCAATCGAATCTCATAGGATCTTTTTGTCTGGTATTGCATTGTTATGCCTTGCTCAGTTCCTGTCAATTGCCCTGCTATAATTTGTTTACCCTTCATGCCATGTTGTTTATCTAAGGAGAGAACCTCTAGTGAACTATGGACCCCGGTCCAATCTTTACCATTGATACATCTTCCACTGTTACTTGTTTACTTGCTGCAAACCATTACCTTTCACACCATACGTTTAATCCTTTGTTAAAGCAAACCGGTGAGCTTGACAACCTCACTGATTCATTGGGGAAAAGTCTTGAGTCTGTGTTGTGCAGTTTTCCGTGTTGCTTGCAACACCTGTGTGACGTTTCCTTCCTCCTGCTGGTTCAATAACCTTGGTTTCTTACTGAGGTAAAACTTGCTGTTGTGCTGCTTCACACCCTGCTCTTGGGGTTCCCAACAGGCTCCATGTTGGCCATCAAGTTCTCTGGCTCTATTGACGGGGAGGCTAAGGACGTCTTCACAAGGGGAGTCCTTCACTTCCTTTCCCTTTACTTTTTTTTAGTTTTCTTATTTTTTTTCTTGGTTTTGTTTGCCTCTTTTCAAAAACTCCAAAAAAATTAGTCTAATTTGGTTTGCTTTCTTTATTCAAAAACACAAAAAAATAGTTCCTGCTCTAGATGCTGCTGCTATTTTTGGCCTACCCACCTTTGCCTAAATGAACTCTGCTGAGAACACCAAGTTGTGTGACTTCACTAGCACAAACAACAATGATTTCCTTAGCACTCCTATTGCTCCACCTGCTCCTGATGTTACCTTTTATGAATTAAGCCTGCTTTGTTGAATCTTGTGATTGGAGAGCAATTTTCTGGTGCTAGTTCTGATGATGCTGCTGCCCATCTCAAGAACTTTGTTGAACTTTGTGAGATGCAAAAGTATAACGATGTAGATGGAGATATTATTAAGCTCAAGCTGTTTCATTTTTACTTGAGAGGAAAAGCTAAAGAATGGTTGCTATCCTTGCCTAGAAATAGTATTGATTCTTGGACTAAGTGCAAAGATGCTTTTATTGGAAAGTACT
The DNA here is from genome assembly GCA_030063025.1 of Avena longiglumis. NCBI lineage: Eukaryota > Viridiplantae > Streptophyta > Magnoliopsida > Poales > Poaceae > Avena > Avena longiglumis. The sequence continues at coordinate 505,333,695 of CP125977.1, forward strand.
ATCCTCCTGCTAAGATTATATCTATGAGAAGTGACATTATGAAATTTAAAAAACTTGATAATGAACATGTTGCTCAAGCTTGGGAAAGAATGAAGTCTTTGGTTAAGAATTGTCCCACTCATGGACTCACTGCTTGGATGATTATCCCGACTTTTTATGCAGGTTTGAACTTCTCTTCAAGAAACCTGTTGGATTCAGCTGCTGGAGGTACCTTCATGGGCCTCACTTTGGGTGCTTCAACAAAGCTCCTTGACAATATGATGCTTAACTACTCCGAATGGCACACTGAGAGAGCTCCACATGGTAAGAAGGTAAATTTTGTTGAAGAAACCTCCTCTTTGAGTGATAAGATTGATATTATTATGGCTATGCTTGTTAATGGGAAAGATCCTCTAGATCCTAATAGTGTTCCCTTAGCCTCTTTGGTTGCTCAATAAGAACAAGTTGATGTGAACTTTATTAGAAACAACAATTTCAACAATAATGCCTATAGGAATAATTTTGGTGGTAACAACAATTATAGGCCTTATCCTCCTAATAATGGCAATTCCTATGGAAACTCCTACAACAATGCTAGAAGTGCCCCCTCTAAACTTGAAGTCATGTTCAAATACTTTATTAGTAAACAAACTGCTTTCAACAAGATTTTGGAGGAAAAGCTTTTAACTATTGAGAAGAATATTTCCTCTTTGTATGAAGCACAGTCCTCCTTGATTAATAAAATGGCTGCTAAACCTGAAACCATGGAAAACACCTTTGTTGCTACTCATGCCATACAAGTTACTATTGATGAAAATGTTAGACTATTATCTCAACTTCATGATAAGTTGGAAAGGGAAGCTGAAATTGATAGAAACAATAGCGTGTGCACCATCACTAGAATGGATACCACTAAACCACAAGAAGTCCCTATGCCTCCTCCTAAAGTGCCTAAGACTAATGAGTCTACTACTAGTGATGCTAAGTTTGATTTTGATATATATGATTGTATTATTTTTGAAGTGATTTTGTTCCTGCAAAAGCTTGCTAGAAGTCCTGATGCTAGTGATATGTATGTTGCTTTCACCAAACACATTACATATGCTAAGTTAAAACACAAAGCTTCTATTCCTAGGAAAGTAGAAGATAGTTGGGACCGCATTATTAATATGCAAGTGAATGACTTTGATCTCAAAGCTTCATGTGATATTGGTTCTAGTGTCTCTATTATGCCTAGGAATATTTATGAAATGCTTGATTTGCCACCTTTGGAAGATTGCTATTTGGATGTCCCACTCAATCATAATGCTAAAAATAAACTCATGGGGAGTATTAATGATTTTCACATTATGGTTAATAATGCTTATGTCCCTGTTGATTTCTATGTTTTGGATGTTGAATACAATGATTCTTGTCCTATTACTTTGGGAAGACCTTTTCTTAGAACTGTTGGTGCCATCATTGATATGAAAGAAGGCACCATTAAATATCATTTTCCATTCAAGAAAGGTATTGAACACTTCCCTATGAGGAGAGAGAAGTTGCTTTTGCTCCTCCTTTGAAAGCAAGGTTTGATGTTAATGCTTCTTCATTTGAAAATACTTGATTCTTCTTGCTTCTTGTGCCTAACTTAAAGGCGTTAAAGAAAAGTACTTGTTGGGAGATAACCCAAGAGTTTTCTTGAGTCTTGGAAGTTATTACTTCTGTAATGACCTCTTCTTATCCTTTTTATTTGATTTTTGTGCCAAGAATTACCTCTAATGAGAGGGAAGTAAGATTTGGGGAGTTGCTGTCCTGAAACAGATTTCTTTCCTCCACCATAAAAATTCGTGAGGAGTCTGTGTAACTCGGATTGAGCTGAAAATTTACGAATAAATCCCCCAGTATGTTAGCTAACTCGGATTGCATTTGCTTCTTATTGATTCCTTTTTGAGTTTTCTTTTGGGGAATTGAGATATTTGAAGGATTTTCTACAGTAGATTGTGTTTTTAGTGAAAAGTCTTGTTGTTCCAAAGCTTTACCTAAGGATCTATTACCTTTTGAATACACTAGTGTTGCTAATGAAGATTGTGTGAAGTTTTGTATGAAGGAAAAATTTCAGGTGTAGAGAGAGAATGATGTAATGAGATGAATGATACGTCCAAACCGTATCTACTTGTATGATTTGGATACAACTAACACACACTGACGCTGTTTTCAGCAGAATTACCTTGGTGTCTTGTTTTTGTGCAGAAAATGAACTATCAGGAAAAATCCCGAAAAATATGCCAAAAAATATATTTCACCAGAAGATCCACGGAGCCAGAAGAAGAGACGGAGGGGAGGCCTAGGGGGCCCAGGCCAACCCCAGGCGCGGGCCCACCTGACCCCACGCCTGGAGGGGTGCAGCCTCCCCAGGCACCTCCTCGGCCTCCCTCTACGCCTATATGTTGCCTTTCGACCTAAAACCCGGGGGGAGGGGCCCGATAGTTTTCCAGAAAGAGTCCTGCTCCACCGCTGCCACCAGAAATCAAGATTCGGATCTAGAAACTCCGTTCTGGCACCCTGCCGGGACGGGGAATTTGGAGAGGATCATCGCCATCGTCATCACCAACGCATCTCCATCAAACCACCGATATTTCTCTCTTCCATGAGTGAGTAATCCACCGCTGTAGGCTTGGGGATGGTAGAGATTGGATGAGTTCTATCATGTAATCGAATAAGATCTGTTAGGGCATAGTGCATAGTATCTCTATTAGTTCTATTTTACTTTGTTGCAACTTGTTGTGCTTAATGCTTGTCACTAGGGCCCGAGTGCCATGATCTCAGATCTGAAATAATTATTGAATCATTATGATAGTATTGTTTGTGATCTTATCTGCAAGTTGTGTACACATATCATTGTCCGGATCCAAAGGTCCCAAAGTGACAATAATTGGGACAACCGGAGGGGATGGCTGTGGTGTGAGGATCACATGTGTTCATGGAGTGTTAATGCTTTGCTCCGGTGCTCTTTTAAAAGGAGCGCCTTAATTTCCAGTAGTTCCCTAGAGGCCCCACTTCCACGGGTTGGATGGACAGAAGATGTTGTGCAAGTTATCATTGCAAGCACATATGACTATATTTGGAGCACATGCCTAGGATTGTTTAGTACTTGGATGCTTGTTATTATTTACCGGCAATGCCCTAGATCTTGAAGTTACATGTTTAGACTTGTCCATGCAATGCCCGTCCATCCATCCCTATGTCTACCGCACTCGAATCCTACTGTTGCCATTATTGTTACTATTGCTCATGTTTCACTGTTGCTGTTGCTTTGTTGTTTCTACTGTGAGTAAGAACTATTTCCAGGTGCAACTGAACTGAAAACTTAGTTGTTAAGGCTTGCAAGTATTCTTTGGCTCCCCTTGTGTCGAATCAATAAATTGGGTAATACTACCCACGAATACTGTTGCGATCCCCTATACTTGTGGGTCATCAAGAATATTTTCTAGCGCTTTTGCCGGGGAGCATCGCTTTATTTGTAAGTTCACTTGGATCTATTATTATTCACTGCTACTCCTTTCATCATGGGGAAGTCTCGTGATGGAAAGTTCCCTATTTTACCATCCACTACAAGAAGAGGTATAGTCCTAAACACCTCTGCTTCTCTTGATTCACCGTTTGTTATAAGTAACCGTGTTACACCACCACCAGATACACATGCTACACACACTACTACTACTACTGCTGAGTCTGAAACTGCTTTTGATACTCATGATGTTACTTCTACTGTTCTTGATGCGAGTAGTTCATTAGGTCCTTTTCTAGATTCTACTATGGCTGGTCTAGGAAATACCGAAACTCCTAGTGAAGACACTGTTACACCTGTTACCTCACCTGAGGCTAGTGAGAGTTATGATATTAATGATGGTTACATTGATTTCACTGATTATTTTGTTGAAGAGTGTCGAAATAGACATGGTACTAGTGCTATTAAGAGTCTCCTTGCTAGACGTACTATTATGCCTAAGATGTCCTCTGATCCTAAGTTTTCCACCTCTCCCATAGATATTAAAGATGAAGATTATGATTTCTCTCTTGATTTATCTTACTTAGATATTATTGATAAAGAACCTTTTTGTGGGACTGAAAATGAGAGTGTTGTGGCTCATATGAATGAGCTTTCTACTATGAGTGCTTTTTTCTCTGATGATTTTAAGATGCGTAAGTACTTTGTTGCTAAGATCTTCCCTTTTTCACTAAAAGGAGAAGCTAGGGATTGGTTTAATAGATTACCACCTGGTTCCATTGATAGCTCTGATTTCTTGATTGCTTCTTTCTTCTAGAAATATTTTCCTCCCAATGTTAGACATGCTGCTTTGCAGAGACTTTTTTATTTTAAACAGGGAGAAGAAGAGAAATTTCCTGATTCATGGACAAGGTTCTGTGCCTTGATTCATGCACATCCTTGATGTCCATTACCTAAGAATGAGCTTCTTGATATTTATTATAATGTACTAACTAATGATTTTAGGACATACCTAGATAGCTTTGCTGATTGTTTTTTCAGGAAAAGGATTCCTACAGATGCTGAAGAATTAATGACTAAGATAAGCAAGAATTATGATGATTGGACTTCAATTGAGCTAAATACACTTGAGCCTATTACTCCTGAACTAGTTATGCCTGAACCAGTTCCAACACCAACAACAAAGAAGAGAGGAGTTATTGCATTAAATGATGAAGTGATGAAGGAAGGTAAGAAGTGTCTAAAGGAGAAGGGTATTAGAGCTGAAGATGTGAAGAATCTACCTCCTATAGAAGAATTATGTAAGCCAATTCCACACTCATCTACTATTGAGGTACACTCTCTCCAACACTTTGATGAAGGAGATATTCCTTATGGTAAGCCTCTTGATCAATGTTTAGAGGAACTTGACATTTTTATTTTAAACAAGGGTATTTTAATAAACAAGTTCAGAATCATTTATTGGAAAACTCTAGAGCTATCCATGAGTTGAAAGATATTGTGGAAAGAACTTATAATGATATTTAAATGCTTTGTAAACACTTTCAAATGGTTCAAACCCAACTTGATCAACTTGCTAAGGTACAAAAGGATATGCTAGTTAATTCTCCAGGAGATAAACATGCTTATGGAATTAGAACTAGGAGTGGTATAGCTACTCAAGATCCTTTATATCCTGAAGGACACCCTAAAGGAATAGAGCAAGATTGTCAACAAGGTGAAGATAGTGGTAGTCCTCGTAAGAGGAAGAAAAATAAACATAAAGTAGTTGAGGAACCACTTGAACCTGCTGTCGATCCTAATAGTATATCTGTCTCTGATGCTGAAATTGAGAGTGGTAATAATAATGATGCTCCTGATAAGGAGGAAGTTGAGGAAGAACCTGAGAATCACACTAAGAACACTAGTTACACAAAGGAAGATTTTATTGCTAATAAACATGGTAAAGGGAGAGAACCTTGGGTGCAGAAACCTATGCCTTTTCGAGGTAAGAAACACAAGTCAAAGGAGGCAGAACACTACAACAAGTTTTGTGAGTGTATGAAGCCTTTATTCTTGCAAATTCCTTTGACTGATGCTATTAAGTTGCCTCCTTATTCAAAGTATATGAATGATATTTTCTCTAATAAAAGGAAGATTCCTAATGAGGAGGTTTCTACTTTGCTTGCTAATTACTCCTTCAATGGTAAGGTTCCAAAGAAACTTGGTGATCTAGGTATACCAACTATTCCTTGCTCCATTGAGAATAATTATGTTAGAACTACTTTATGTGATTTGGGAGCTGGAGTTAGTGTTATGCCTTTTTTCTCTATAAGAGACTCCATCTAGAAAAGATGATACCAACTGATATTTCTTGCAAATAGCTAATAAGTTAACTACTATTCATGTTGGTATATGTGTGGATGTTCTTGTTCAAGTTGCTTATAATTGCATGGTTTTAACTGATTTTTTTGTGCTTGATATGCCTGAAGATGATAATATGTCTATTATTTTTGGGAGACCTTTTCTTAATACTGCAGGTACTATCATCAATTGCAATCAAGGAAAAGTAACATTCAATATTAATGACAAAGAGCACACTGTATACTTCCCCAAGAAGGTTGCTAAAAGCTATTGCCTGAATTCCATTGAAAATATTGAGAGCGTCAAGGTTGGAGAAATATATTGTCCCATTCCACAAGAAAATTTTGAAACTATTATGATTGGGACCATTGCTATCAAGTATGAGGTAACATAATCACCTTGTGGAATGCAAAGTTTTGTTTCATATAAGATTGTTTTGGTAACAAGACTTGATCAACCTTGTTAACAGAAGGACTTTAATGAACAACATAATGTTTCCACTATGGTTATACTTGCTTTCTTTTTTCCTTTCTCCTTCCTAGTCTTTGCTTTAGCTTTAGTTTTGTTAGTTGTTTGCTTGTTTGAGTTTCCTAGAGCTCCTGTAGTTTGGCTTTTGGTTTGCTTTTGATTCTTCTAAAAAAACTGTTTCTGCGAGAAAATCAATTTTCATACCTTGAAAATTGGCCAAAAATAGAGTTTCCCGAAAAATCCCAGAAAATCCAAAATGAATTTTTCCTCGAAAAAGGGGCAGAGTGGCACCTGAGGTGACCCAGGGGCCACCCGAGGCCACCAGACCCCTGGTAGGCGCGACCTACCAGGTGGCGACGCCTGGGGGGTGTCTGGCCCACCTGGGCCCCTCCAGGCTGCCTCCTCAAAGCCACCTTCTTTATCTCTCCCTAAAAACACCGGAAATCTTGCCCAAGCTCGAGTTTTTGCTGTTCTTGCTCTCAATTTTCAATCCCCTTGTTCAGCCCATCTCAAGTGCTGAATTTTGGAGGGATTTATCCTTGGTATGTGCCTCCTTCACTTGTCCAATTAGATTTGTGATTGGTAGATTGTATCCTGAGTATTTTGCTGCTATAGGTGACATGTTGTTTGAGCTTGCATGCTTGTCCTATGCTTAGAAACTTTGTTTTGATGCATGTGTAGTCCTCTAGCAAGCTCCTATGGTAGTTGCTCATCATTTATAAACTTAGAAATCACTTGGTTTGATGGTTGTTTAAAATTTCAGAATAGGGAAGTCATGGACCACCACACCCTTGGTGACATATTTGAGAGTGATGCACCTAGAAGGGCAAGGCTTCCAAGGTCATATACCAGTACTAGACCCTCATACAATGAGGATCTCATCACTCCACGATTTGGTGACGAGGGAGATGAAGGGGATGCGCACCCCTCCACCTTTCCTTTCCAAGCCTTCTTGCAAGATGCTAGGATTCTTAATGATTTTATGACTTTGGTGCAGAGGGCTGGACTAACAAGTTACATGCAGGATGAGAGTGCACAATATGCTTTGCTTACTAAAACATTTGTGGAGAGTTTCTCCTTTACTAATAGTATGTTCAAGGCCCTGGGAATTGGTACAACTAGGTCATCAAAGAAGATTCAAGCTCTACCTGCTGACTTGTTAGAGCATTACCGAGGAATAACCAATGATGATGACCGCAAAGCTCAGCGAGGGAGATAAAGAATATTCAATTTCTAACCATCAGGTACTTTGCCTACTATCTTGCCACCAATGTTCTTGGTAGGGAGAACACTAGTAATATTTCCAACTAACAATTGGCCTTCTTAGCTGCTGCGCTCAACAATTAGGATAAGTATAATCTTGGTTCTCTCATTGCTCGTCGCTTAGCTGCTAAGGGACCCATTTATGGGGAAATTATTGCTACTCGTATTGCTGATGCCTTGGACATTGCTGTTGATCCACATGATACAGTTTTGGCTCCTCAGAGGCTTGATCTTGCTGCCATTAAGGCGCACCACTTTGTCACCACTAGCTCTACTCTCGAGAACTTGGTCTATAGAATGCTGTTTACTGACGGGGAAGAGAGAGAGATCCCTCTCCCCCAAACCACTTTGTTCAGTATTTCTCAGGAACCTTGGTCACGCTCCAAGGCGGAGATGGACGACAACCTGCTGTCACATCCCAATATTTTCCAAATCTTGTTATGTGAAAAATAAATAAACAAATTAAACAATTGTTGATTTTTAGGGTGAGAAGAAACTTTTTGATTCCAATTGGAAACATCAAAACCTATTTTGATCAAATAAAATCCTAAAGGAATTTAAAAATATAAATAAATAATAAAGTTATAATAGTTGGAATCACTATTTTTGGAACTTTAAATAAAAAGATATGGTTTTTATAAAGCAAAGGTAGAAATACAAATAAGGATTATTCTATAGAGCCAAATTAAATCTTGGCCAAGCTTTTGAAATAAAATATTTCTATTTGATAAAAAGAGTAAAGGTTTATTTAAATAAAATAATGAGGATTTATTAATATCCATTTTTATTAAAGTATAGGCTTTTCCATTTTAAATAAACACCAAAACTTGTTAATTTATTTTAAATAAGATTTCCAAGTGTTTTAGTTTTTCAAATGAAACCTACTGAAAAGGTTTTGGTATTATTTAGGTTTCAAATAGAGTTTTTCAAATAAATAAAATCCTATTTGAATTAATGGCTATGGTCTATTTATTTAATTATTAATAGATCTAAAAAGAATAAAAGTATTATTTTATTTTTGACTTTGAAATATGTTGTTAAACAGAATTAAAATTCACCCAAAGTTTGATGGTGATTTGAATTCAAATGGAGATAGATTAATATTAATAAATCTTATTTAATTAATATTAGAGCCTATTTTAAAAGACCTTAAAAAGAATAAATAAATTATTCTAAATTTGACTTCAGAATGTATTTCTAATCAGTATTTGAGTCTTCACAAAATTTCCCAAAGGTTTGAATTCAAATGAATGTTTAAATTGTTTAAACAAAATCAAAACAGAAAATCAAATGGGAAAAAGAAAAACCATTAGTATAAAAAATGGAAACAAACCCAGCCCAGCCCAGCTAGCCCACTAAGGCCCAGCAACCCATCCATCCCTCTCTCCCCGAAACGTTTTTCCTCACCGCAGACCAAACCCGCTGAGTCTATGACGCGTGGACCCCATTCCCTCTCTTCCTCTCTCGCTGCCAGGCGACCCCACTGCCACGTAGTCATCTTCCTCCCCACGACTTGTTCGTCCGAACGTTCCTAGCGTTGATTTCGCGAGTTAAATTCACGAGTAATGGCGCAGTTAATCCTTCCCCTGACCACACCTTCTTAATCGCCTGCGTCCCCTCTTTCTTTCCCCTCAAACCTCGCTGCCAGAGAGCCACCAGGCTGCGTCAATTTTGTTCTGCATCACCGCGGTCTCCGACAGACTCTGACGTCGATTCCGGCGAACCCAAGTCGCCCCTTGCCCCCTCGACCACGCTCACTTGCTCCCCACCTCCTGGCGAATCTCCCCGTAGCACCAGCTCGCCTACGCGTGCTCTGCAACGTCGACAGCGTCTCCAACAGAGCAATGTCGCCGTCTGCTTCAACTCCGGCGACGCCTCCCCGTAAGCCACGTCTCCCCCTCCACCTCTGGATGACCCTCCTACACTCACCACTCTCCCGCGCATCTAACCATGCTTTCCATTTTCTCTGTCATGCTCTAAAGCCTCGTCTTCAACCTCGCGTGAGCACGCCCGATGACTCCACGAACTCCGGCGAACAATTGTCGACCACCCCGAGCGCCCCTTCGCCAGCAAGGACCACCTTGAGCTTCCCCACGCCACGGAGAACTCGGTGAGCATCTCCTTTCACTTTCTAGCTTCCTGTAACGTCGACACCGCCACCGTCTGACTGCGCGCCGCCGCCAGCGCCGCCGTTTGATGGTTGCTTGATCGACAGCCATAGGATGTAGATCCAACGCACGCGAAAGAAACTAAGCGAAGAGGTATCTTTGGATCAGAGCCGCATGATCTGTTTAGATCCAACGCACCAGAGAGGTTGATCCGAGCGAAACGGTATCAGCTAGTGAAATCACGCCATGTGGCCAGCGTTTGATTAATTAGACAGAAACTTTCCTATTAGATTATCAATTTTGAAAAATTCATAACTTTCAAACCACACGTCCAAATTTTGCAAATTTTTCTATCAATGGATTCAGCAAAACAAGCACTTTCTTTAGTGAAATGTTTCTGTTAAACTGATTGTTTTGCAGAAACTTATGTAGGCATGTTTCGAATATAAAAATTGTTCTAAAATGATTTTTGAGATAATTTCTTTGGCAAATAGATTGTTTTGAACCTACTGACCATAGAAATCAATTTGTGGTTTCAAAAACATATTTGGTGAAGCAAAAGAATAAAACCTTGAATTAAAGCATTTCTAGTCAAATAAAAATATGGTTTAATTGTTAAAAATGATTTTGGAGGAAAACCATTGAGAAATGTTTTGATTTAAACTCTCTAACCCCAAGCACCAAGTTTTATGATTTAAAAATGTATTTGGTGAACCATATAAAAATTGTTGCTTTGCTAAAGGCATTTTCAACCACATGAAATAATGATTTGGTTTAAAAATGGTTTATAGGAAAAATCTTTTGCAAATAGTTTTGCCACTTTATAAAATGACCAATAAAGTGTTTTAGAATGTTTATAACCAATTATAAACCACTTTTGTAAATAAAACAAAGTTTGGCATGCTTGCATGCATTGTTTTGTTTCTATCACTTTATGTGATGTTTGCTTGAATGGTAGATTGAAATTGTGCCTTGCTTGATTGAATTGTAGTGATTTGAAGAGTGTGATCATTGAAGATACAAGGAGTGAACTTATATTCTCTACCAAAAAGGCAAGTGATGCTTCATACTTTGTCCCATTATTTTCACTATGCATTAGTGATATTTCTAAGTAGGACTTGCATGGAATTTTGCTAAGTGTAAACTATGCCATGAGAAATCCTAGTAGATGAAACCTTGGTAGAATTCTCCTAAGTTAAGATTCCTACTACTATCATGCTTAGATTAGCTAATAGAAAACAAGGGTGGATTATATTCATGCTATGGCATATTTCTAAGTCAAGGACTTGTGATTTGTTTAATAAAACAACTAAGTGAATGAATCACCTGGGTGGAATGGTTGTGAATGGTTTATGTTGAGTGGTTCACAAGGCCCATTTCTATGGTTTACCTTGTGTATCTCACTTGTGGATGGCCACTCAGGAACAAAGAGATTTGAGATGTCAAATGTTGAGAAGCTTCAAGTGCAGCCACTTGGCATTATGGGCTCTGCCTGGATCATATAGGTTGCAATAACTTAGCCAAATGGACAGTTGGTGGTAGGGGATTGATAGGTTGGAGCGCGTCCATTCTGGTCTAAGGGAAGGCTTCTGAAAGATCTTGTCTTGGGAAACCAAGTCTTGTGGGGAAAGTGCACCACCTCTGCAGAGTGTAAAATCTAAGTACTTAGCCATGTCCCTGGTAAAGGACAATTTGAGCATCAAGACATGGAAGCTATCAAGAATCTCCTCATCCCAATTTCTAAGTAAAACTTGTGGTTGAACAAGGGTTGAAGGATCACCAATTTCTATTGGGAGATGCTTTGGGAAAGATTTTGTCAAGCAAAAACTTAGTGTTTTCAAATGATAAGGAAAAACTATTTCGAGCAAAGCAAGCCTAAGGTCCACTTAGCCAAATGCATATAGATGATAGACTCCACTATACTACCATAGTATCACTTTCCAATACAATTCAAATGTATTGACCCTTGTGGCTGTAACTTATTATGTTGCAGGTTTGTTTGATGATAGTGAAGTTTATTGATTAGGATTACAAGTCTACAACCAACATGTTTGCCTGTGGCAATTTGAAGATGAAGGACCCCATGCTATTGTTATATTCTGCTGCATTGTAATGAGATAGCCAAGTGAGCTATGTAATATGTAATAAATTACTTTATTCCTGGTTATAAAGTTATATTATGACCTTTGTTTCTTGATATTACATCTTAACTGTGGATGCTAGCTATTGATCCAGGGACTAGCATTGTAAACACATGGATCCTTACCTTATTAAAGGTTGGGAACCTTACACCTGTGTTCTCTCAACTTCCATGGGCACTATCAGGAGGAAGCACCATCATACAATCCCCCTGTGTATTACACAGGGGAGGCCTCGAGCTCATGCCAGGACGAGGGAGCTTCCTCGACATAATACGGAGGTGCATCTACTTGGGCACCATGGGATTGAGCCCCACTTAGTCCAAAATCCTAAGCTTGGGGGGAGGTATGCCGACATCACACACTCATCTATATATCATGGTCGGGCGGTTCTTTGTATATCTATTGTTTTTGCTTTCTTTTTGGTTTTTGTTGCTTCTTTATAAAAACCTAAAAATACCAAAAATATTTTCGTTGTTTCTCTTGGTTTGTTTCTTTGTTTTGGTTTGCCTTAAAAGAAAAAAGATTTTTCTTTGTTTGCTTTGTTTTGTTTTTGTTTGGTTTTTATTTGTTTGCTTGTTTCTAAGAAAATCGAAAACACCAATTTTTTTTGTTGTTCTTCTTTGGTTTTGTGAGTTCTTTGCAGGATTCAGCCGTCCTTAGTGGATTTTGGTTTCATGTTAATTATTCAAGTCACACAAGTGAAGGGAAATAATGAAGATTAAGAAAACTCGAGGTGTGGTAAGAGGCTGGTAACAAACTCTATTTGTTTCATTTTTGTACATATACTCTTCATTGTGAGCATAATTAGCCTGTTTGTGTAAGGTGTATGTCATTATGGATGGTTAGTAGTTCTTGCTTGTCTATGATTAGCTCCATCTTGCTAATAGTTTGTACCATGTCATATGAATGTTTGCTTGCATTGTTTTATTCATACTTTGGTATGATATTCTGGTATCCTCCTCTGATAGTTCATGTGAATAGACTTGGCACATGCTCACGCATGCATATGACTAATCAATAGTCAGTAAGCCTCGATGGTTTATTTTGCCTCAGAGTTCTTGTATCACTTTCATGCCATAATTAGTCCTATTTTGTTGCAAGCATGATTATAACAGCTATTGCTCTCTCGTTTGTCGCTCTCTCTCTCTCTCTCTATTGCTAGCCTTCACTTGCACTAAGTATGTGCTCCACCTGTGCTTCCAACTCCCTAAAACAAATATTGCCAGCTGTGTCCACCATACCTACCTATTAGCATCATTTGCTACTTCAGTGCATATTCTATATGCCATGTTTTCTTCCAAAATAAAAATGTTTGTCTGTTTTGAGAAAGTTAGTTAGTAAAGCTCTCACGAACTTGATGGCACACTTTATTCCTTGCGCTTAATAATCTTGAACCATTGTGACTAGTCCATGAAAGTTATATGCTTTCTTATTATATACTGGGAGTCAGCAGAACCGTGCTGTCACGGGGAATGCTTTCAACACCTGTTGGATATATCATCTAGTTGATTCTTTGCTCATTTGTTTACGGATGTCGACGATGTGAAATAAAAGGGGAGGTTGTGAGTTCATGGAGTTAATACATTGTGTTAGAGAAACACCTGGGCCGCTAGCCTAAGCCATGCCTAATCATGCTGGAAACTTGCAGCAGCACCATAATGAGCATCTATGAAGTGTTCTCAATAAAAAGCTATGAATATGCTAAATAAAAATATTGCTGAGATGCTCATTGTCTCCTTGGCTTGTGATTTTGGTTATGGGAAATCTCATGTACCATGTGCAAGGGGTACCCCGTTGGCGGTTCTCGATGATATGCATGTATTTACAATGACAAGAACTTTTAGGTGACCAAAGTTGAGTAGCATGCGGACCGACCCTCGAACTCAAGGGACTTGGGATTTACAGTCTATGGTCTATCAAGCATATGATTCAGAGTGGACCTCACTTTCACCTTAACCACATGAAGATGCCTATGATAGGGGCAATGAGAGCTCAAAGCTAATGAGTACCATCCTTTCAGCATTGGGAAGCCGTTCAAACCTTCACAAAATCGATTTCACAACTTTGTTGAGTCACCACTTATTATATGAGAACTTTCTTGAGAGCATAGTTGTCATCCTTGTGTTTGTTCCAAAACATGGTTAATTATGTCATGACTTTGATGCTTGTATCTCTGATATCTTTATCTCTAGTCTTCATGTGAACTTCAGAGGTGCCTCAGCATTTATATTGTGCTCTTCAAACAAAGGAAAGTGAGATACCACTCTATCATACCTTATTATGAGCATTGCAATGTTGCTTATGTTTATGTTTCATGCTACTTATTATTATCGAGTTGGTTTCTCTTCGTAGCTTGCAATGACTATTGAGTAGACTTAGTTGCATACTTCTTATTATGAATTGTCTAAGCATCTACTCCAGTGCTGAGAATATATACATCATACGAAGCAAAGTGTTCGTGAAAGTTCTTTTATCGCACTCAGTTTTCAACTGAATTGCTTGAGGACAAGCAATAAGTAAGCTTGGGGGGAGTTGATACGTCCAAAACGTATATACTTTCTTGAACACTTTGCTATTGTTTCTCCTCTAAACTTATGTGATTTGGATACAACTAACACGGACTGACGATGTTTTCAGCAGAATTACCTTGGTGTCTTGTTTTTGTGCAGAAAATGAACTATCGGGAAAAATCACGGAAAATATGCCAAAAATTATATTTCACCAGAAGATCCACGGAGCCAGAAGAAGAGACGGAGGGGAGGCCTGGTGGGCCCAAGCCCACCCCAGGTGCGGGCCCACCTGACCCCACGCCTGGAGGGGGTGCAGCCTTCCCAGGCACCTCCTCGGCCTCCCTCTACGCCTATATGTTGCCTTTCGACCTAAAAATCAGGGGGTCGATAGTTTTACAGAAAGAGTTCCGATCCGCCGCCGCCACTAGAAACCAAGATTCGGATCCAGAAACTCCGTTCTGGCACCCTGCCGGGACGGGGAATTTGGAGAGGATCATCGCCATCGTCATCACCAACGCATCTCCATCAACCACCAATGTTTCCCTCATCCATGAGTGAGTAATCCCCCGCTCTAGGCTTGGGGATGGTAGGGATTGGATGAGTTCTATCATGTAATCGAATAAGATCTATTAGGGGATAGTTCCTAGTATCTCTGTTAGTGCTATTTGAATTTTTTGCAACTTGTTGTGCTTAATGCTTGTCACTAGGGCCCGAGTGCCATGATCTCAGATCTAAACTTATTATTGAATCATTATGATAGTATTGTTTGTGATCTTATCTGCAAGTTGTGTACATATATCATTGTCCGGATCCAAAGGCCCCAAAGTGACAATAATTGGGACAACCGGAGGGGATGGATGTTGTGTGAGGATCACATGTGTTCATGGAGTGTTAATGCTTTGCTCCGGTGCTCTATTAAAAGGAGCGCCTTAATTGCCAGTAGTTCCCTAGAGGCCCCGCTGCCTCGGGCTGGATGGACAAAAGATGTTGTGCAAGTTCTCGTTGCGAGCACGTATGACTATATTTGGAGCACATGCCTAAGATTGTTTAGTACTTGTATGCTTGTTATTATTTATCTGCAATGCCCTAGATCTTGAAGTTACATGTCTAGACTTGTCCATGCAACGCCCGTCCATCCATCCCTATGCCTACCGCACTCGAATCCTACTGTTACTGTTACTGTTACTATTGCTGATGTTTCACTGTTGCTATTGTTGTTGCTTTTCTATTGCTACTGATAAAATTCTGTGAGCAAGAACTATTTCCAGGTGCAGCTAAACTGACAACTCAGTTGCTAATGCTTGCATGTATTCTTTGGCTCCCCTTGTGTCGACTCAATTAATTGGGTAATAGTACCTGCGAAGACTATTGCGATCCCCTATACTTGTGGGTCATCAATGAAGAATGGAGAAAAGCTCAAGCTTGGGGATGCCACCCCGGTGTCACCCCAAGAAATATCCAAGAGGTACAAGCGTCAAATCTTGGGGATGCCCAAGGCATCCCCTTCTTCATCAATAAAAAGCTCAGGTCTGTCTAGACACTTCGTTTTTATTGTTTCATGCACTGTTGTGTTGTTCTTGGAGCATCTTAGTTTTTGTTTGGTTTGTTTAGTTTGCTTGAATAAAGTAGTTTGGACCCCGTTCTCGCTGTGTTCTTTCAAATAAGTTGCTTGGTGTTGGAAAGGAGTAGGAAGTTCTTTCTTGATAAATTCAAGAGGATCTTGCATTGACAGTGACTTAGACTTTAGCATGACATGCTAGGTGTTGTTTTGACCTTATGCTTAGTGATTATTGCTGTAGCATGTCTTGTTCAGAACAATTGGGATTGCTCAGTGTGCCTTGAAGAAATTATGCATTGTTTTAGCATGCAAAATCATAGTATTGTGGTATTCTCCTTTGATGCTTTATTTGAGTTGACTTGGCACATGCTCACACCATGTATGACTATGACAAGTCACCATAGCCTCTAGGATCATTTAGTCCTTGACTTGTAGTACCACTCTATGCTTTGATTAGTAATGTTTTGTTGCTCTACATGATTATGGCAATTATTGCTTTCTTTGTTGGTTGCTCCCAGTCTTTTGCTAGCCTCCACTTGTATGATTAAGTTATACTCATGCTTCCGACTCCCGAGAAACCAAGTTATTCCAAAGTGTCCACTATAAATTCCTATGCATGGTGTGTTACACCATTCCAAGTATATTCTTGTTGTCAACTATCTTCCAGTTAAAAACTATTTTGTTATGTGAAAACTTAGTGATTAATGCCCTCACAAACTTGATGGCACACTTTATATTCTTTGCCTCTAATAAACCTAAACCATTGTGTCGTCTATGTTGTATATGCTTGCACTTATACGTTGGAATTAGCATAACCATGCTGTCACGGGGAACGTTTTCAACATTGCACTTGTACTTTGTACTCAGTTGATATCATGCTCTTTTGTCTATGGATGTCACTATGTGAAATAAAGAGGGAACTTGTAAGTCCATGGAGTATGTATTTTGTGTTAGAGAAGCGCATGGGCCGCTAGCCTAAGCCATGCCTAATCATGGTGGAAACTTGCAGCATCACCATAGTGAGCTATCTATGAATCATCCTCAATAAAAAGCTATGTATATAGTAAATAAAAAGATCGCTGAGATGCTCATTGTCTGCTTGCCTTGTCATTTTCGTTATGGGATAGCTCCTATACCATTTGAAAGGGGTACCCCGTTGGCGGTTCTCTATGATACGCATGTACTTACAATGACAAGAACTTACAGGTAACTGAAGTTGAGTAGCATGAGGTGTGGCCCTTGTATTCAAGGGACTTGAGATTGCCAACTTATACTGTGTCAAGCATATACTCCATAGTTTGTTCACTTTAACCTTAATCACTTCAAGATGCTTATGATAGTGGCAATGATGGATAAAAGCTAACAAGTACCATAATTTTTGGAAGCTCTTTTTGAAAATTGAAATCCCTCCTTCCCTTTGTGAAGGGCCTTTCTTCCACCATTATTTGAGTCTCCAACTTCTACTTTTAGGCACCATTAAGAGAGCATAGTTGTCATTTTTGTGTGCAGTGTCCCAAAACTTATTGATTGATGCAAATTGTGATATTACTTGTTCTTGTGCTACTTGTTTCTAGTCACCCTTGTGAACTTTGAAGGTGCCATATGCATCTATTTGCTACTCTATGAGGGATAAGCTGATTGCCACTATGCCATGTTTTCCGTATGTGAAACAAACAAACAAACGTTTTTCAATGCATGTTATTCATGATATTTGTTTGTAGCCTTTCATGTTACATGCATAGTTACTATGTCCTATTGTTAGAACTCCATCTTTCATGCACATGTTTAGAGTTCTTTGTTCCCAGCTTTCAATGCTTGCAAATGGTTTGATCTTGGTTTTGATGGTGCATGTCACCTCAAAAATTATTCTTTTTATCACTTACCTACTCGAGGACGAGCATGAGTTAAGCTTGGGGATGCTTGATACGTCGCGAACATATCTATAATTTTGGATGATCCATGCTTGTTTATTATATACTTTGCTTTGCTTTGTCTACACTTTGAGGTGTTTTTATATCTTTTGTGTAACTAACCTATTAACAAGTTGCCATAGTGCCAGTTGCCTGTCTGTTTTTGGTTCTAGAAAGGCAGAAAATCAATATTCTCGTAATTGGGCAGGACAGAAGACAAAGTCAATATTTTATCGTGGGCGACAAAAAGTCCAGAGGAGAGACGGAGAAGCGGACCAGGGCAGACAGACCCCCCCTAGGCACGGGTGGGCCCACCCTGCGCCTGGGTAGGGTGTGGGGCCTCTGGCCGCCTCCTAGCCTCGCCTCTTCGCCTATATGAATCCCCCGATGCAGAAACCCTAGGCACCTGATCAAAACTCCACGAAACCTTCTGTAGCCGCCTCCACCGTCGTCCCTAGATCGGGGGGGATCTGAAGTTCTTCTCGGCACCCTGCCGGAGGGGAAATCATTCCGGAGGCCTTCTTCTCCGGTATGATGTGTGAGTAGTTCCACCTTGGACTATGGGTCCATGTAGTAGCTAGATGGTTGTATCTCCTCCTTGTGCTTTCATGTATAGATCTTGTGAGCTCCGTTTATGATCAAGATCTAATCTATTTGTAATCATGCATGTTGTGTTTGCGGGGATCCGCTGGATATTGAGATTCTATGTCATATTGATTAATGGTTTTGTCTATTTGATACTATCATGTCTGTGTTTTTTGTGATCTTGCATGCTCTCCGTTGTTAGTAGCTATCTTGGCCAAGTAGTTGCTAGTGACTCCAAGAGGGGGTATTTATGCTCGATAGTGGGTTCATGCCTCTAGTTTCCAAGGGAAGTGACAGAAATCTCTTAGGTTTTAGATGTGCTGATGCTACTAGGGAGAAAAAAACAGTCTCTTGTTCATGGAACAAGTGGATTGTTTACCTTACACACTTTGTTTAAAGCAGTTGTCTGTTGCTTGCAACTTAATACTGGAGGGGGTTCGAATGATAACCTGAAGGTGGACTTCTAGTCATAGATGCAGTTGGATGGAGGTCTATGTATATTGTTGTATTGCCCAATCGAATCTCATAGGATCTTTTTTTCTGGTATTGCATTGTTATGCCTTGCTCAGTTCCTGTCAATTGCCCTGCTATAATTTGTTTACCCTTCATGCCATGTTGTTTATCTAAGGAGAGAACCTCTAGTGAACTATGGACATCGGTCCAATCTTTACCATTGATACATCTTCCGCTGTTACTTGTTTACTTGCTGCAAACCATTACCTTCCACACCATACGTTTAATCCTTTGTTACAGCAAATGGTGAGCTTGAGAACCTCACTGATTTGTTGGGGCAAAGTCTTGAGTCTGTGTTGTGTAGGTTTCCGTGTTGCTTGCAACACCTGTGTGATGTTTCCTTCCTCCTGCTGGTTCGATAAGCTCGGTTTCTTACTGAGGGAAAACTTGCTGCCGTGCTGCTTCACACCCTGCTCTTGGGGTTCCCAACAGGCTCCACGTTAGCCATCACACACTGCTACTACTCCTGAATCTGAAATTGATTCTGATACTCATGATGTTACTTCTACTGTGCTTGATGCGAGTGGTTCATTAGGTCCTTTCCTAGATGATACTATTGCTAGAACTATTTTGGGAAACACTGAAACTCCTAGTGAAGAAACTTGGTGATCCAGGTATACCAACTATTCCTTGCTCTATTAAGAATAATTATGTTAGAACTGCTTTGTGTGATTTGGGAGGTGGAGTTAGTGTTATGCCTTTTTCTCTCTACAAGAGACTCTAGCTAAAAAAGTTGATACCAACTGATATATCTTTGAAAATGGCTGATAAGTCAAATACTATTCATGTTGGTATATGTGAGGATGTTCCTATTCAAGTGGCTCATAATTGCTTGGTTTTAACTGATTTTGTTGTGCTTGAGATACCTGAAGATGATAATATGTCTATTATTCTTGGGAGATCTTTTCTTAATACTGCAGGTGCTGTCATCAATTGTAATCAAGGAAAGGTAACTTTTAATATTAATGACAAAGAGCATACTGTCTATTTCCCCAAGAAGTATGATAAGAGCTATTGCTTGAATTCCATTGAAAATATTGAGAGCATCAAAGTTGGAGAAATATATTGTCCCATTCCACAAGAAAGTTTTGAAACTATTATGATTGAGACCATTGCTATCAAGTTTGAGCTAACGTAATCACTTTGTGGAATGCAAAGTTTTGTCTCATTTGGAATTGTTTCGGTAACAAGACTTGATCAACCTTGTTAACAAAATGATTTTAATAAACAAAACAATGTTTTCACAATGGTTATACTTCCTCACTTTTATTTTTCTCCTTCCTAGTCTTTGCTCTTCCTCTTATTAGCTTTAGTTTTGCTAGTTGGTTGCTTGTTAAAGTGTCTTAGAACTTCTGTAGTTTTGGTTTTGGTTTGCTTTTTGCTTCTTCTAAAAAAATCTTTTTCTGCGTGAAAATCAATTTTCATACCCTGAAATTGGCAAAAAATAAAGTTTTCTGAAAAATCCTAGAAAATTCATATTAAATTTTTCCTCGAAAAATGGGCTAAGGGACACCTGGAGTGGCCTAGGGGGACACACCAGGCCAGCACACCCCCTGGTAGCACGGCCAACCCCAGGTGGAGCTTGGCCTAGGTGTGGCCCACCCATGGCCCTCCAAAGTGTCTCCTTCTAGCCACTTTTTTCTATCTCCCGAAAAACACCGGAAAAATTTCTCAAGCTCGAGTTCCTGCTGTTTTTCCTCCCAATTTTCGATTTCCTTGCTCAGCCCATCTTTGTTGCTGATTTTTGGAGGGATGGATCCTTAGTATGTGCCTCCTCCGCTTGTCCAATTAGATTTTTGTAATTGGTAGATTCCATCTTTAGTATTTTGCTACTGTAGGTGACTAGTTGTGTGAGCTTGCATGCTTGTTCTATGCTTAGAAATTTCATTTTGATGCATGTTTAGCCCTCTAGTAAGTTCCTATGGTAGTTCCTCATCATTTATCAACTTGGAAATTACTTGGTTTGATGTTTGTCTAAAAAAATTAGAAAAGAAGATGAGTGCATACCAACTGCATCAACTTGACTTGATGGTACCTGGGCCAATGAAAGTCCATCGTGCGGAAGAAGTATTCCCTTCCATATATCCATGCCCTTAATTTTTGAGAGCCGCGGGAATCTCTTCCAGGATTTCCAAACTATGATTACTAATGCAGGGTTGGAACAGTTTGTTAAATAGGAACCATATCAATATCTTAACCATGGCTGTGGTGCAGGACTTCTGGTTTATTTGGTCCTTCTCTAACCCCATGGTCCATTATAAAATTTATAACATAGCTGTCGACCTGCCTTTTGTTGATTTTTGTGCAGCTATTAGAGTGCCACATTGGGGATCTTGTGAGAAGATAAGGGAGAGGCCTAAGCCACTTATGGATTTATATGCTGAAATTTTCCAAGGTTGCGACTTCTCAAAGGAAAGTGGTAAATTCGGAACATTCAGTTCCCATCCATTAGAGATTTTTCCTATTTGATTAACAAGTGTGTTCTTGCTAGAAAGACTGCTAGAAAGTAATCTTCATTTGATCTAGCTTTGTCCTAGTCTCAACCATAATCGATGCCGACCAGGGATCAGCAGATGTTGCTTATAGGACTCCGCCGGCACCTTATGAGAAATCAAAGTCTTTGGGTTCCGGGGGGGAGTATGGTCGCAAGGCTGAAACTTAAAGGAATTGACGGAAGGGCACCACCAGGCGTGGAGCCTACGGCTTAATTTGACTCAACACGGGGAAACTCACCAGGTCCAGACATAGCAAGGATTGACAGACTGAGAGCTCTTTCTTGATTCTATGGGTGGTGGTGCATGGCCGTTCTTAGTTGGTGGAGCAATTTGTCTGGTTAATTCTGTTAACGAACGAGACCTCATCCTGCTAACTAGCTATGCAGAGCCATCCCTCCGCAGCTAGCTTCTTAGAGGGACTATCGTCGTGTAGGCGACGGAAGTTTGAGGCAATAACAGGTCTGTGATGCCCTTAGATGTTGTGGGCCGCACGCGCGCTACACTGATGTATTCAACGAGTATATAGCCTTGGCCGACAGGCCCGGGTAATCTTGAGAAATTTCACTCGGCTGTTTTGAATAGGGATATATCCTACAACCTGGGTGCTTTGATAGCTTACCATCTCACCACTAACCGCGAGAAGCGTGGAATTTGTGGAGGCCTCATTGCCTCTCGTTTGCTAGCTTTTCATGGTTTAGAGCCTCACCATTCATATTATCGGTTCCCCATAGAGAGACTTGATCTCAATTCAATGGTTCAGCATAATTTTGTTTCTTCTTAGGCTACTTTGAGATATTTACTGTATGAGATAACCTTTGTCAAGCATGGTTGGAGAGGAGGTAGGACTGCGAAAGTAATCTATTTTCCTGTACCTGCTTTGTTTAATTTTGATAACAGGCAAGGATGGTCGCTCACAGAGGAAGAGTTTGACACATACGTGGCGGAGCTCTCCCAACAAGAGGAGAATGTTGGAGAGGATGTCGAAGATGATTCGGTTCAGCCCTCCAACATGGCGGATTCTTCATACCAGCAGCCCTCCTATGATTGGAGCGCGTCTTCTTCTTTATCGTGAGGGACTGATTATGATCATTCCTATGATGACCCACCACCTTGGGGTTACTACCCGCGCTATTGAACCCCACTTAGGCCAAAAGCCTAAACTTGGGGGAGGTACGCTGACATCACACTCATCTATATATCATGTTTCGTCGGTTCTTTGTATATCCATGTTTCGCTTTCTTTTTGGTTTTTGTTTCTGTTTGCCTAAAACACAGAAAGACCAAAAATATTTTAGTTGTTTCTCTTGGTTTGTTTCTTTGCCTTTTTGCTTTAGTTTGCCTTAAGAAAAATCCAAAAAAGATTTTTGTTCTTCTTCTTTGGTTTTGTGAAGTTCTTTGCATGTTTCAGCAGTTCTCAGTGGAGTTTGGTTTCATGTTATTCTTTAAGCCACACAAGTGAAGAGCAATAATGAAGATTAATACAACTTGAGGTGTGGTAAGAGGCTGGCAACGAACTCTATTTATTTTCATTTTTGTACATATACTCATCAATGAGGGCATGCTTAGTCTGTTCATGTAAGGCGTATGCTACTTATGGATGCTTAGTAGTTATTGCTTTCTTATGATTAGCTCCAGCTTGCTAATAGTTTGTAGCATGTCATATGAATGTTTGATTGCATTGTTTTATTCAAAACATGGTATGATATTGTGGTATCCTCCTCTGAATGTTTCATTTGAATCGACTTGGCACATGCTCACGCATGCATATGACTGACACAATATTCAGTTAAGCCTCGATGATTTATTTTGCCTCAGAGTTCTTGTATCACTTTTATGCCATAATTAGTCCTGTTTGTTGCAAGCATGATTATGACAGTTATTGCTCTCTCGTTTGTCGCTCCCTCTCTATTGATAGCCTTCACTTGCACTGAGTATGTGCTCTACTTGTGCATCCAACTCCCTAAAACCAATAATGCAAAAGTTTCTGATGACCCACAAGTATAGGGGGTGTATCATAGTACTTTCGATATATAGGAGTGTCGATCACAACGAGGAGCACAAGGTGTTGACTAGTGGTATGGAGTAGGAAATCTCTGCAAATACTTAGCAAACGGATTTTTAGTGGTTTTCTGATAAAGCAACAAAACAAAGTGCAAGTAACAAAGAATAAACGCAGCAAGTGGCCCAATCCTTTCTTAGCAAAGGACAAGCCAGTGGAAATACTTATAAGGACCAAACGTTCTTGAGGACACATGGGAATTCTGTCAAGTGCTTTCGCTTCAAATAGCTGAGTACTCTTCTTTGGTGTTGTAAGTGTTGTGTGGGTGATCCTCTGCTAATGTACCGACCTTACTTGGACTAATACATACTTGTGATTAAACCCCCTGCAAACATCCGTAACTATAGGAAAGTAATTAAGATATAAATCTAACCATAGCCTTAAACTCTAAGATCCTACGCTCCCTTGTGCAAAGGTGTCCTAACGGGGGTTCAGGTTTCTGTCACTCCGGCAACCCCACAATTAGTAGCCAAATACACAGTGCATTCCCCTAGGCCCATAAATGCTGAAGTATCATGTAGTCGATGTTCACATGACACCACTGGAAGAATATCACCACCACTTAAATACTAAACCATTGAATAATAACTCAACACAGATCCACTAATAACAATATTACTTCTCCCATGTCCTCAAGAACTAGACGAACTACTCACAAGACATCATATGGATCAAGATCAAAGATGATATGGTGATGAATAACAATTTGAACATAAACAATAATCCAATGGTTCCACTCACAAGCATCAACTATAATAGTAATTCACACTGGGAATGTTTCCCCTAAGAACTATATCAATATCCAACACAATTGTTACAGCGGGAAAGAGTGGTGATGATGGTGTTGGTGGAGATGATGGTGTGGATTATGATGATCCCGATGAAGCCTAGCTTGATGACGGTGTTGATGGCGATGGTATCCAGGAAGAAATTTCCCCGGCAGAAATCTGTCTGCCGCAGTGATCTTTCTCTCTCGGTGTTTTCCGCCCCGCAGAGGCGGCGGAAATCTATTTGTGGTCGCCCCCCTCGTATTAGGGTTCCATAGGGAAGATATAGGCGAAGGGGCAGAGTCGGGAGCCGGGCAGGTGGGCCACACCTGCCCTAGGCATGGCCTAGGTGGGCCGCGCTAGGGGTGGGCCCTCGCCCCTTCTTCGCTCCTCCTTCTGGCTTCCTCAATCTTCTGGAAAAATAATATTTTCCCATATTTTTCTGGTATTTTTTTATCTTCGTGAAATTGCATCAAAACGCCTTCTTTTCCATCAGAATCCAGACTCCGGCAGTTCATGCTCCAAGAATCATCCAACATGCATAAACAGTGGAAAATACATAAGTAATACCTCATAATAATACATATATCAATGAATAGAGGTAAATACTGATATATAATGGTGATGCAAATTGGATGTATCAACTCCCCCAAGCTTAGACCTTCGCTTGTCCCCAAGCGAAAACTGAGCTCAGTAAACATGTCCACAGGTTTATGGAGTGAAGTGTCGATAAAACAATACAGATAAGAAGCATCACACTTACCACTGCACAACTCATAGAAGAAAGCAACTCACCATTATATAACTTATCTTGCAACAAGTACAACAGTCACAATAGAGATGCATAAAGATAAATCATAATTGGAATTGGCAAACTCTTGTTCTTGGTCAGAGAATAACTGGCAAACCGTTTCACAAAAAGCTTTTTTGTAGAAGTTTTGTAACAGGAGCACTCTTTTCTCAAAAAGGTTTTTAAATGAAGGCTTTCAAAGTAATACTCAATAGATAAGAGTTTTGTGCAAACAAGGGAGATAGAGAACATGGGTGAATAAATCACCATATGAATGCTTGAAACACAACAACTCAAATGCTTGCTGGATGTAGAGAGAAAATAGGTTTACTGACTCAACTTAGAATATAGGAGAAAGGTCTCTTCATAGAGGGTAGAATGGATTACAAGTCATAAAGCGCTTCCAAAAGATTATGGTACTTACTAGCTTTGAGCCCTCATTGCCCCTATCATAGGCATCTTGAGATGATTCAGGTTAAAGTGCACAAAGATGGAGTATATGCTTGACGAAATATAAGTTGGCAATCTCATGTCCCTTGAATATGAGGGCCACTCCTCATGCTACTCAACTTTAGTCACCGGTAAGGTATTGTCATTGTAAGTACATGCTTATCATAGAGAACCGCCAACGGGGTACCCCTTGCACATGGTACAGGAGATTTCCCATAACCAAAATGACAAGGCAAGCAGACAATGAGCATCTCAGCGATCTTTTTATTTACTATGTGCATAGCTTTTTATTGAGGATGCTTTATATATAGCTCACTATGGTGATGCTGCAAGTTTCCACCATGATTAGGCATGGCTTAGGCTAGCGACCCAGACGTTTCTCTAACACAAAATACAGACTCCATGGACTTACAAGTTCCCTCTTTATTTCACACCGTTGACATCCATAGACAAAAGAGCACGATATCAACCGAGTACAAAGTACAAGTGAAATGTAGAAAGCGTTCCCCGTGACAGCACGGTTCTGCTAATTCCAACGTATAGATGCAAGCATATACAACTTTGATGGCACGATGATTCAAGTGTATTAGGGGCAAGAAAATAAGGTGTGCCATCAAGTTCGTGAGAGCTTTACTAACTAGTTTTCACATAACAAAATACTTTTTAATTCGAAAGATAGATGAATCTTGAGAATTTGCTAGGAATAGCAAAAGCTATTAGGTAGATATGGTGGACACAAATGGCACATGTTTTGGTTCAAAGGGTTTGGAAGAATGAGAGATATGCCTTCTCAAAACAGGTTTTGGCTAGCAAGGCTAGGTAACAAGCAAGAGAGTTGAAAGAAACAAGCAAATATACAAGTAATAAATCCAAATATGCAATCTTCCTAGAAGACACGAAAGATCTTAAATAAAGAATACTAAGCTCTTGAGCCAACAAGAAAGAAAACAAATGATACAAAATACATGTAAGCTCTTTCTCTTTTCTTTCAAACATCAAAAAGTATTGCTACTGACCAGGACTCGGTTTGCCAAAACCAATTTAGATCCACTTGATGATCCCAAAGTGATGCCAGTACTGTTCAACAAGATCCATCATATAATAGAGATTGCAAACTAAAATAAGAAGTGCAAAAAGTAAAAGACGAAACTTCTCAGTAATATTCCAACAAAGGTACTCACACCAAGGGATACATACATAATCAACTAAGGAAGAGATACTTCCACATGCAAACCAAACTATAAGATAACATCTCTACCAAAGATATGAATCCACTAAAAAGGTAAAAGATAAAAGATAATGGCGGTGATACCGCGGCACTCCCCCAAGCTTGGAACAAGCCAAGGGGATGCCAAACCTGATGACGAGTTACTACTTCGGTGGTGGTGGTGTTCTCTTGATAAGCTCCTCAATCATCTTCCTCAACTCCTCAATCTCAAAGGTTAGAGTACGAATCAACTTCGAGTTTTGCTCAATGCGGTTCATGATCATATCGGCCAGAGAATTCCAGTCCTTGTTATTCTTTCCCCACTCTTCCTTATTAGTATGCTCTTCTCCTGCATGGTTAGAACGACGCATATACCACATCAAGGGCAAATTCCCATTGGGCACATGTTGATATTGACCCTCATGTATAAGAGTGTGGAAGGGTTTCTTGGTACTTGGAGGAGATGACTGTGTGGATTATAGATAAGACGTGGAGGTTTCCCTCCTGTAGACATCCATACTGTCCTCTTAAGCTTGATAGGTTTTGCCACCACTCCAATGCTTGCGACGGTAGCTTGGGTGTCTAGTTGTTTGTCCTCCTCCATGTCTCCTTCATAACCTACCGAAATCTCTTCCTCCTTGGGTTTGCGAGGATCGTCTTCCTCGGGCTTCTTGCCTCTATCGTTGGCGAAGACCATGGTGCTCTAAACTTGAGAAGATTTCCTGACAGAAATAGATCGAAACAAAACACTACAAGGAATCTGTCTATATATGACCCTCAATTTTCGTAATCGTCATAGTAGTCCGTTTATGACGATTCTATGACGATTTTGAGATCGTCGAAAGCTGGGCGTCGCAAATGAACTATAACGACGTTTTTGGTAAAATCGTCATAACCGTCTATGACGATATTGAATCGTCATAACGTCTATGACGATCCAATATCGTCATGGACCATCTAGCCAGGCCAGCTCAGATCCTACGTGGCTGATCCTACGTGGCAAAATTGTGACGAAATGAAATCGTCTTAAATCGAAATCAGCCCAGTCCATTTTAGTGATCTAAATGGGCTGGCCCAATAATTTTAGCCTTTTATTTGCTAGGCCTTGGCCTTTTTAGGTTTGTCACTTTTGGGCCTTGCCTTCTTATGGTACACTTATTTATTTTCAGATTTGTTACAATATATTTTGGGCCCACCTTTTAGAGCCCAAATATATTTCATCCGATCGATTTACGCTATTTTAACTAGAATTTGCATTTTCATTTCTGGAATTGCTTCAGCAATGCAATAAATCGAGAAAATACACTAGAGTTTCCAAATACATCAATAAAATACACCATTTTCAGCAAATACACAGCATGCAGATAATTTATCAGCAAATAGCAGGATCACAAATGCACATCCAAGATTACAATTTAGTATTTACATTCACTTATTAGAAAATAGCACCAATTGCAACACCTCTGACAAGCTCCTCGGATCGCTGCACGAACAAGCTCCTCCGCTCTCCCGAAGTGGCGCAGCTCCACTCTAGCACGATCAGCTGAAACATGAACAAAGCTTGTAGTTTCAGAATATGGGTAGCAGCAAATTTTACATATAGTTCTAGCAATCCAGAATAGGGGTAGCAGAAAATTTACATAATGTATTAGCATTCATAATCAGTGGTTTCATATCCACAAAAGCTTTCTAATCATTTGATTAAGTTTAAATCAGATTTGAAAAAGTTCTATTCACTCATTCCTATCACTGTAAATACTATGGATCTTGTATAACTCATTTACAAGCACCACTCCAAGAACTCGTTTAATAATTAACATGATATTACATGGAGTAGCTTTGTAAGCCACTGAACTAAAGATAACATTGGCATGGTACATGATATATTACATGGAGTAGCTTTGTAAGCCACTGAACTGAAGCTAACATTGGCATTGTACATGATATTACATGGAGTACCTTTGTAAGCCACTGAACTAAAGATAACATTGGCATGGTACATGATGAATGATAGCAGAATAATTCCGAGTATGATCAAATGCCCCTGGATCATGTAAGAGTAAGAGTCATAAGACTCAAACTAACCCTATTAAAAGAGCACTCATATTTACACTACCAGACTAGTGATGCTTGCAGTGTGTTCAAATTGTTTTATACTGATTGTTTTATACATGAACACATGCACTAGTTAGTTCCTTGTTCGTGCAAAACCAAACCCGAAAAACATATATGGAAATAAATTGTTCGTGCACTAATTAGTTCCTTGTTCGTCCATTAAGAGAATAAATTGTTAGGGATTGGCAAGCTAACATACACATGACCAAGTATTTTACACGGAGGGAGCACATGCAGATAATTACAAGAAATAAACAAAATCTAACAAGGAGGAGAGGGACCTGACTAGCAGCATTGTTTGGAGGTGACCAAGATGCAGTCGTGGCGTTGCCGATCCATGTGACTTGGCGATTGCGGCCTTGGCCCTGACCATGAGGTTGGAGTGGTGGACATAGGCCCCGAGCTTCTTTAGCAGCAGCAGGTGAGGCATGGACGTGGACATGGTGCACATTGCCTTCTTGGCCTCCTCAGGCCACGGACTGCTTGTCCCGTGATGCCTTGAGCAGCAGCTAGAGGAGCAGCTTGTCGAAGGGAATCAGACAAAAAAATCATAAGGGAATCCACCATGATCGAGAGGGGAATCAAACAAAACAAAATTCAGAGAAGCGGACAGATATGGGGGAACAATACATACATGATGGGGGCAACACAATGTTACTCCATAGTGTTTATAGGTTACTCCACAGTGTTTATAGAACAGATAAAAGCTGAAGGCAATAGCTGCACACATTAACAAGGTAATAGCAAGTACTGCAATCACAATGTCATTACTGTAATCACTAAAGACACCTACACCCAGCGCACCTACATGTAGCACTACTCAAAAGTTATCCCACCTCCCGCACCTACACCCAGCGCCGCCCTCGTGCATATATCCTAAAGTAAGCACACTCTTCAACATACATGTGGCATATATCCTAAAGTAACAATCAGAAAAAAAAATGCGTCAAACTGAAACAATGGAAATTCAGAAGATAACACACTTTTTCTCAAAGTATGACACTTGTACTTAAAATATGCACATGGAACAATAATGAATGGTTTCGTATTCAAATCTTCTGTACACCAAGTTTA
Source organism: Avena longiglumis (assembly GCA_030063025.1). Taxonomy (NCBI): domain Eukaryota; kingdom Viridiplantae; phylum Streptophyta; class Magnoliopsida; order Poales; family Poaceae; genus Avena; species Avena longiglumis. The sequence continues at coordinate 505,363,519 of CP125977.1, forward strand.
ATCTTCTACATTGTTTAAAGAAGTACGCAAAACATAACCATCAGAGGTATGCTGCAAAATTTACTGGTATGTTCAGGGTGCAGACAAGCAATGGGAGAATATACACGATTTAATGGTGCTTTCAAGTATTCACTGATTCCTCTGTATTGCCAAATTACCTTAACAGCATATAGTCATTGCTTTCAGACTAAATTCTAACTGGAAGTTACTAGAGTATATGCTGCAATCAGACTAACTTCTAGTCAGTGCCTTTTCTTTCAGTTTATCGTCTACCTAATAATCAAACTCTGACAGATACCAGAGAGAAAGTTATGTATGCTGCAATCAAGTGGTGCTATATCTAGTACCTAAAACAACAAAACTATTTGTTCCGAACTGCTCTAGACAGGCCAACCTATCATCTTATACAGAAAAAGGACTGATGTACGAGCTTTAGTTTAGTTTCCCACCAATTTTGGACCTCTCTCTCTATATAACTCTAATAATCCTCCTGCCACTAGGGACTGATGTACGAGCTTTAGTTTAGTTTAGTTATGTTGTGGCTGGCGTAGATTGCCTACAGACACCAGATTTCGCCATCTTCTGGGTGGCTCCTTGGGTGGATGTAGGCGATGTTACGGCAACCAAAAATCTGGAAGGGGGTGCAAGTAAACAGAACATGATTAGAGCATGAACAATTGAGGAACAGAGGTTGTAGAACCAAGAGAAAGACAAGGTGTAGACTGTACAATCAATCTAGAACAAGGTGTGCAACAAACATCACATTTTTTTAGAAAAAAGAAAAGGTACTGGGTTGATGTACCGCTTCATAGATACAAGTGTTCATCCATTTGCAAATTTGCAGAGGAAGAATCTTGCATTTCCACATGGAGGCAGAGTTTTAGAACAGAAACTTAAGCATTACTTGTTAAGGACCAACACTGGTACATAAATGAAGGCAGGAAATAAAGGAGGAGCTACAAAGACAAATTCATGTCATGTACTAAAACAGAGGTAGCATTAGCAACAGGACATTCATAGCTCTATGCACGGGAAAGAAAGGACATGGCAATTGAGTAGTTGGTATGAAAGTTGTGAAATATAACTTAGGACATCTCAACCTAGAAAGTGCAAAGAATACAGAATATGACTTATCATTTGTCTTGAGTCACAAAAACAAGACAAATGATTCTGCCTATGTTATCCTAATTTACCCGATACATATCATCTTATATTCCAAAGGAAGCTACAGAAGAAGAGACACTCCTTAGATTTTGTACCTGTCCCACCAGCAACATCGAGATGCTTCATCCCAGGAAACGGGTTCAGCTTCGAAATCAGCCTAAAAAATAAGGAGTAACAAGATTCCGGTAAGGAAGAACCCCCCAATTGGAATGGATCGAGCAAAGGGAGGCAGTGGGTAAGCTTGAGCAACCTGTCCTTCCACAGCCTGTGTAGCCCAATGCTCATGAGGTCGTTCATGACGTCGTAGCTGGAGGCGACGCTGCTGAAGACGTTGCCCACCATCTTGCTCTTCTCGTCCTCGCGCACCTGCTTGTATCCTGACGAAATAGCAGCAACGATATAATCCATCCTTGTCAGGCAGCTGCGGGTCACGAGAGGAAGGGGGAAGGACGAGTAGGAGGGGCCTACCGAAGCTGGTGGCGTGGGAGTGGAGGAAGGCCGTGGGGCTGGTGCAATCTTCTGATGTCCCAGTTCAGTGGTTCAGGGAACTGTATGTTGGCATACCTTGTGTGCAAGCTTCTGCAACTTCTCTTGTTCCATTTTCTACAGAAATAGGTCATCAGCATGTACTGTCCAAGCAAGATTGCTGCAAAATATGACTGCAAAATATGAATATTGTACTGTCCAAGCAAGATTGCTGCTTAGGATAACATTTTATGGTCTAAAACCTCAGGTAAAAGCTGCTGATGAGATAATAGAACCAATTCAATGTTCCATAAGTTAAGACATGCTTATGTGAAGCAATGGGGTATTACATGTAAGCACATGTTTTCTACTGATGTTTTTCATAAAGAACAGATATATAAATGTTTTTGGGGGTTTTCAGGACTAAACAAAAACATACAGTAAAAATAACTTGCATAGTAGGAGAATTTTGCTACCTAACCAAAAACATTGTAGGACAGCCATTTAGTCATGTAATTACACATTGCTTAATGAACAATAAAAATAATCAGGATAACCAATTAGTTCACAAGAGCCACAGCAAAATTATAGTCCAACTGGACCCCAAAATGAAAGAATAAAGGTTCAGTGAACAGGTCACACAGTGGCATTGAAACATTAATAAAAGGTTAGAAGAATCACAAAAAACCAACACAATCAAGCAGGCAACCGCTAGGGTTTACACAATCGAACATCACAGTCCACCTCGTACTACATAGCAACGACGCAACCCGATGGAAGATCACACGAAAAAAAACGAAAACCTTGAGCCCTGCACACGATGAACCAGTCGCGAGACGCGCAAGAGGATTCACATCGTACCGGAAACTCTCGGTCACAGGTCGCGGTGGCGAGGTGGAAGGAGCAGCAGTCGTTATACCTTGATGTAGACGTTCTCGGCGGCCTTCTCCTCCTCGCCGAGCACCTTGCCGTCGGAGGAGCGGAGCGGACTCTGCACGAACCTCGCCGCCACCGACCTCGCCGGGGTCCTGGACACCGCCGCCCTCGCTGCTGCCGCTGCCATCTACATCGCCGCCGGAAACCCTAGAAGATGGTGGCTCGCTTGCTCGCTCTCTCTGTATCGATCCGCTTCCAGAGTCTTCCCCTCTCTCTCGCTGTCTCTCTGTATTCTTGTAGTGGACACGAAGCTGGAGGAAGCGGGACTGGCCATGGGCCGCGAATCCGGGGTCGACGGGATCGAACACGGTGTCAGCAGAGGACCTCCGCATCCTCGAGGTCGTTGGTGCGTCCAGCGTCCTCGATGGAAGCTATGGTCCAGGTGGTTTCCGTGCTGATACACCACCACCCGGCGGTGTGGCTCCTGCCGCCATGGACGGAAAGGTCAAAAGGCGACCTCTACTCCTCTCTGTAGATCCGAGGCTTAGGCTAGGGTTCGGTTGGAGGCAAGGTTTGGTGGTTCCACGAGGTAGACGATGGGGATTCGGGGGAGGTGGATGGCGAGGAAGTGAGTAGCCGGATTTGGCCGAGATCTACCCTGGCGGCGGAGGTTGGGGAATGGGTTCGCTAGGTATGGGTTCGCGTCACAGGAACGACGAAGGAGAGGATGCAATGCTTGGTGGGTTCGCTAGGTATGGGTTCCTCTCGCGCCTATAGCCAGGTCATCCACCGGTGGTGTGCCACGTCATCGATCCATGGCTAGTGTTCCACAGAAGACCATCTCATCCCTCCATCATGTTTGCATCCAACGGCTGGAATTTTCTTCGTCTTATATCTTGTCCTTCCTAGCACTATGACGATTTTATCTTATGTAATTACGATGTTTCTGAGAAAAAATCGTCATGATTTTGCTAGGTTTCGACCCTTCCGAACAGGCCATGACCATGTAGTCTAGAATCGTCATAAATTTATGACGATTTCATACACGGTCACTACCAAAAGGTCATAGTTTGACACATTTCTTGTAGCGAAAACACGACGATAACACTATGCACGAACCTAGGGGGATCAGAGGGGTTATATATTACGAAGTTTCAAAGCATAAGGAAGGTTCTGGCACGGAAACGAGGCGGAGTCGGAGCTCGAGGATGGCACACCCCCTCCAGGCGCGGCCAGGCAGGGGCCCGCGCCTGGGGTGGGTTTGTCCACCCCAGACTCCGTTTCCTCCACTGTTCCATCTAGTAACTTCCCTTATGTATTAAAACCATCAAAAATATAAAAAGATTGAATTTTCACGAACCTTCTGTTTTCACCTTTTTTAACTATTCAAAGACGAAATTTGCAGACTCCTTTTCTCCTTCTCCTGGAATTTCCTTTCCTACAAGGTCTCACACAAAACTCAGTGGCAACATTAGTGTAAGCAAAAACAATAAACCTTTAGGTTCACACTTAAACTGAAATCCATCTAAACACAAGCTTCTATAAGAGGCAAATGCAAATGATAGCAGAAATCTGTCAAAACATACCAGCAGGTAAAGATTTATTTTTTCGAGAACCTTATGTTGCTCAAATTAAAAAGTGCAGAACTAATAAAATTTGGGTAACAACTTGGAGAACAAGCTCAGACAAAAATCTGTCCCAGAACAGCCACTTTTCACAACTCCTCTACTTCGCAAAAGTAGTTGAACTTGACTCAAAAACCAAAACAAAATGGATAAGGAGCGGTTATTATAGAGGTAATAACTTCCAAGACTCAACCAAACTCTTGGGTTATCTCCCAACAAGTACTTTTATTTAATGCCTTTAAGTTAGGCTAGAAACTTTCAAAGACGTTCACAGAGGAGATAAATATTTTGAATGAAAGAGAGCCTCAAGAAGCAAATAACCAACACATTTGAGTCTAACCCACTTCCTATGCATGGGGGTATCATGATAAATTGAATTTTTGAAACAAAAAGCCACTAGAATAGGAATACAAAACAAATGCAACTTCAAAGCTTTGAACACAAAACAGTGAAACTTAACATTATTAAGAAGCATAAAACCATGTTTCCCTATCTCATAATAAATTTCAGTAGAACTTTGAATAAATTTGACAATATAACCATCAAAGGAATCAATTTTATCACAAAAATGAGCATACTTACAGTCACCAAAAAGAGGCCCAAGGTCATAAACTGGATCAATAAAAGCAAGTTGTTCCATCCTGAAATCTTTATTAGGCAAGCTATTTTCACAAGGAGCTTTAGCAAATTTGGAAAATTTAAACTCATAAGAATCTCCATAAAACTTAGTTAAAACTTTTCCTTCTTACAATCTATAATAGCTCCAGAAGTGTTCAAGAAAGGTCTACCAAAAATGATAGGACAAGTTTTGCTAGCTGTAGAATTAAGCACTAGAAAATCAGCAGGATACTTAATCTTATCACATAGAACCTCCACATCTCTTACAATACCAATAGGGAAAATGGTTTCCTTATTATCAAGGTGAATAACCACATCAATATCCTCAAGCTCACAAGGACTAATCTCATGCATAATTTCCCTGTAAAGCTCATAAGGAATAGCACTAGAACTAGCACCAATATCACATAAACCATAATAGCAATGATCACCAATTCTAATAGAAAGCATAGGGACACTAGCTTTTCTAGCTTTACTAGGATGAGAGATAATATTAGTCCTCTATATTTCTAGTGACAGGGTCTTTCACAATAGCTACCACAGGTTCAATATTCAATTGCTCATCAAGCTCCACAGTTTTCATTGTACCTTTATTATTTGCACTAATAATCATAGAATACTCCTTTACCTTAGCTGGGAAAGGAACTTTATCAACATGAGGTTCAGGCACAATATGATTAGTAGTACAAACTTCATCACTTCTAATAGGAACATGACTAACAACATCTTTATAAGGAGCATGGTACTTATTCCACTTCTTCTTGGGAATTTCTATGTAAGAGGCAAAGGCCTTAAAACAGTTGGCAATACTTTGGGAATCAAGACCAAACTCCTTACTAATATCACGAAAGTCATCAGTTCCCATAAAAGATTTAAAATAGTTTATACCTGACTTTCTTCCTTTGTCATTCTCCCAAGCTTTAGTGTTCTCTTGAATACGGTCTAATAGATCCCATTTAGCTTCTTCCTTCATATTGTTGGGTTCGCAGCATAGAAAACAAAAAATTTCCTACGATGGGAACAACTATGTACCAAGATCTATCTACGAGATACAAGCAACGGGTGGATATACATCCATATAATAAATACCATCAAAGACCGTATAGCGTTAACGAGGTTGTACTCATGGATGATGTAGTCGAACGCTTGCCGATGTCAAGATCGTGATGAAGTCCATCTGGTCCAGCCGGTCTAGCACCATCACGTCCAGCACCGCAAAGCAGTGGTGCATCCGTGATCGCACACACGTCCGGGTACCCCGACAACCTCCGCGTCCTCGCTCCAGCGAAGCAGCGGAAGCAACAAATCCTTCCAAAAAAGCCATCGGGAAAATGTATCTCGCTGATCCGAGACCATGGGGAAATTCTAAAGGGGGGAGAGAGATCCTTCGCGAGGAGGTGTGAGATGAGAGGAGGGAGTGGGGTGCCTTTTATAGGGAGAGGGGGGCAACTCCCCTCCCATGGAGTGGCAGCCATGGAGGTGCCCCCACCTCTTCCACATTCATGTGGGTGGAGCTCCCACTCACATAAATAGCCACCCACTCAAAATTCCACTCACCTCCATTAAATTTCCACCAAATTTAATGTAATCTCTCATTAAATAAAACTCTATTTATTCATAATTTTGTTAATTACTTTAATTAAGAAACATTCACATAAAACCCCTTGCTAGTATTCAATTTCACATGCAGAACCAGTTTCAACAATTTCAACCGAAACAGTTCCGGTGTCTAGTGAAATAAATTCCTGCACTTTCCTTTTCTTTTTCTGACATATCATTTGCTCCGAATGGTGTCGGTATCCCTTAAGTGTGTCACACTACGGTTCGCGAATAATGCAGACATGATCGAGACCCCTCTCCGATCAATAATCAGCAGCGGGACCTGGAGATCCGTACTGACTCCCACACATTCAACGATGACTTCTGTGATCGTTTGAACCTTTTACGCTAGTATCTTAATCCCTTTGTTTCACGATATATTACATGTCCGAGATTCGATCATCGGTATCTCCATACATAGTTTGATCTCGTTACCGACATGCACTCTTTTCTCGTTCCCGTGATATAACATTCTAGTAATCAAATCACTTGCTTGCAAGCTAATCAATGTGATATCACTAAGAGGGCCCAGAGCATATCTATCCGTTATCGGGATGAACAAATTCCACTCTCGATCCATGAACCTCAACATAACACTTTAGTAGTTCTGAAGCCATCTTTATAATCACCCAGTTACGGTGTGACATTTGATGTCATCGAGAAACTCTTCTGGTGTTAGTGATTGACATGATCTCATGGTCTAAGGATTAGGATCACTTCATAAGTTGTTATAGCAATATAAACTCAATGACTTTGATCATAATGCTATACTTTGGATGAATGTTCATCACATCATTACACTAATGTTGTGACCTCGTTATTAACAGCATCCAATGTCCATGATCAGGAAACTTTGATCATCTTGTTAATCAACTAGCTAATTTATAAGAGAGGCATAACTAGGAACTTCCTTTTTGTTTATTAAACACACATGTATTAATGTTTCTATATTAATACAATTATAGCATGTAAAATAAACATTTATCATAAATAAAGAATACGATCATAACCACTTTATTATTGCCTCTCGGTCATATTCCCTTCAATCTCCCACTTGCACTAGAGACAATAATCTATTTTGAAAACTTTGCGTATTGAACACTTATGGCTTTCCGGTGTTCCATAGACACGATTGTAAGTGGTTAACATAATCTACGGATCTGACGCTTTCAGGTCCGTGTGTATTTGCGTGTCATTGCGTGTCCACGCATCACTCATTCTCTAATGAGATGGCTTTGTATAAATTTGGTCTTTTGGTGAGACCTATAGTTCCTTGGGTTAAAATATGTCGATATTATTGTCATACAATATATCTTTAGTGTTAGCCCGTTGCGAACCACACCTTAGTTTGATAACAAACTACTTGACACAAATTCTCTCCTTTGCTGCTACTATAGCAGTCATATACTTAGCCTTTTGTTGTAGTATCCGTCACAATGTCTTAACTTTGGAATTCATCCAAATCCATCATGGAAACTTTATTTCCATTTCATTGTGCCACCCATAGTTTAAATTGAGATAAACTTAATTTGTATCTTGTGACAAAACTAGTATCAATGTAACGTTTTACAATGAACTATTTGTAATTGTTTGTCACCTCTACACAAATATATTCTTAGTTCTTCCAAAATATCATAAGAATATCCTTACTATCGTCTAATGATCATTTTATGATTCATTCTGGTATATGCTCATAACACTTAGAGAATAGGACATACCTGGATGTATACATATCATGGTATGATTGATCAAAACATTCTCGTGATTTCACTCATCAAGTGTCAAAGCACTTGAATTTTGTTTCACTTATCAAGTGTCGATACACTTGAATCTTGATTCAATTCCTTTCCATGCGACAAGAACCGTTTCTTGTCATTTCTATATTGAACTCCTTCAATATCTTATATATGTACGTTTGCTAAACTTGCAACTCAAATAAATCCCTTTATGATAAAACCATAATTCATTTATTTTCTTGTTACACTTGTAACTCACATAAATCCCTTATGATAAAATCATAAACCATTTATTTTCTTGTTACAATGATTTTCACTTCATCATGAAAGTCTTTGAACGTTTACAAATATTTCATATTTATTTCTCATTAAGTGAACATTCACTCAAATTTCCAGAGAAAGCATATGAAGTTGAAATCCATCGCTTACGACTACACATAATGAACAACATACATCGATATGTATAAATTCCAATAATTTAGTCGATCGTTCTTCTTTGGCCTTTGAAAGAAGTTTTAATTATCCCGAGGAATGTCTCACAAGCGTCACTTGATCAAATCAAAGACTCCAAAAATCCATTCATATGGAGTTTCTTCATGTTTTCTTTCCAATATAATTTAAACAGCGATGTCACTTCGTAAGTGATCTTCCAATCATTTGTCTTGCGACATTTTAGCATTAGCTTTATGGATGTGATTTTTCCAACTAGATTTGTAAATCATCCATCTTATATGGAATACGGTAATTATTTGAACAACCTTTGTTCTCATAATACCTGATTTAAATAACAATTATTAAAACAAATCTTGAAGTCAAGCTTTGATGTCAACGAGAAATACAAACAACGGTTTGTTTGTTTTCGATGAACATCATCACATATTATCTTTCTAGTTACTTAGGCCATTGTGGTTCATGAATTGCGCCGTTCTGTATGAAATTTTATACCAACCAATTCGGTATCCAATACCCAAGAACCACAATGTTTAACAAGCAAAGCATACAACCATAACATGTATATCATCCATATACCTAAATTGGATATTTCCAATCTTTTCTTTTCTGCCAAATATATTTTATAGATTTTCTTTCATCATTTCCTTTTCCTTTTAAAAGAATCTATCAACATCAAAAGTGGTGCCATATACATGACACATAGTCCAAAGCGTGTATATTCAAATAATAATACCTTTGGACTAGCACTTTGAAGTAGATCACCATCATCAAATGATCGGTGTTCTTTCAAAATCCATTCTTTAGTAATCTTTTATTGTAGTAAACACTTTATATATATCTTATATTCATCCTTATCATGACGACTTCCATGATCAAGCTAATGTAGCTTATAAATACGAATCATGAGTATAACGTTACTTTCCAAAACCCTTTTTGAATGATTAGGATGTCTAGCATCTCCAACCTTTGCAAATTCTCATCCAATATGAGAACATATATTAAAATCTATCATATTACAACCAAAACATTGTTTGAGATATCGTTATATCTTCCACACATGATGGTTTCTGAAACAATTCTTTCAGCTCCTAGATAAGCTTGATATTAAAACAATCAAGAATCATGGAGGCAAATATGATACTTCAGATACTAACACTGGAATTGTTACTCTCGATTTAATACCAATTATTAAATTTCATGGAGTAAACAGAGTTTGCTGAAAGTTTGCAATAGGACTTTTAAACTTAGGTTGACACTCAACACAATATGATACCAGTTCATAAAGCATATATCCAGAATTCTATAGTTCTATTATCTCAATTACAACTATGGATAAGTTGGTGAACGAATGCCAATGACTACAACAAATTATGCAAATTCACTTTGATTTAATTTATGATAAATTGAGTTCTACTAATCCAAATTAGAAATGAACTCCCACTCAAAAACGACATCCCTCGTGCTTTTTTGGTGATTACATGAACCAAGTCCACTACACCAAGTCCGATCATCACGTGAGTCGGTGTAGCTTCAAAGGCGAGCATCCATATGGTCATCATATCAAAACATATGACTCATGCTTAACCTTTCGGTCCATGTTCCGAGGCAATGTTTGTACATGCTAGGATCGCCAAGTAATAACCTTAGTATTCGCGTGTGTAACTGTCTTACACCCGAGATATGCTCGTGGATTCAAGTACACCCCATCATCACGTGATGTCTTGAAGCGACGAACCATTGTCGGTGCATACTTAAGGAATAACACATTCTTATCTTGATATCTAAATGAGGGATCATCTTATTATGCTAATAAAACGCCAAACAAGCAATATAAGATGCAACAAACATCTCATGTTAATAAGTGAAATGATATGGTTCTTCGAGGGTATGTATTCTATGGATGTATATCCACCCGTTGCTTGTATCTAGTAGATAGATCTTGGTACATAGTTGTTCCCATCGTAGGAAATTTTTTGTTTTCTATGCTGCGAACCCTACAGTGGTATCAGAGACGGATCTATGCGTAGATGCTTTACACGGGTAGTACACATATGAGTATGTGGGCGATGATGATCATTTTTTTGCTCCTTAGTTGTAATTTTGGATATTGGTGTCATAGTGGCATGAAGCGGCCCGGACAAACTTTACATGTCCTCGCACATGAGACCTGTTCCACGCTTAACATGCAACTAGTTTGCATAAGTGGCTAGCGGGTGTCTATCTCTCCTACTATAGTCAATATCTATTTTGCAACGAGTTGTCAACAATTTGGTTATCCTCATTGTGGTTCATGTTTGTAGGTAAGAACGGTTCTATCTCGAAAGCCCTAAGCCACGTAAAACTTGCAATGGATAAATTAGAGGCGTCTAGTTTAGATTGTTGCTGGGCTAGTGTTATGATATGGTGATGTTGTAAGTAGAAGTATGAGATGATACTATTACAACAGACATAACGTGTTATCTCCATAGACCTTGGACTTACACATATAGGTATGATAGTGATCATACCACGATGCACATGATAGAGATCATATGCGGGAACCATATCATTTCACTAATAAACATGTGATGTTTGATAGCATCTTATATTGCTTGTTTAGCACTTTGTTAGCATAATAAGATGATCCATCATTTAAATATCAAGATAAGAATGTGTTCTTCCTTTAGTATGCACCAATTATGTTTTCGTCGCTCCAAGACATCACGTGATGATCGGCTGTTCTTGGATCCACGATCATATTTCGGGTGTAAAACAGTTACACACGCGAATACTAAGGTTCTAACTTGGCGAGCCTAGCATGTACAGACATGGCTTCGGAACATGGACCGAAAGTTTAAGCATGAATTATATAGTAGATATGATGCCCATTTGATGCTCGCCTTTGAAGCTATACCGACTCACGTGATGATCGGACTTGGTATAGTGGATTTGGTTCATGTAATCACCAAAAAGGCACGAGGGATGTCGTTTTTGAGTGGGAGTTCATTCGTAATATGGATTAGTTGAACTCAATCTATCATACACTTAGTCTAAACTTTACAAATTCTGTTGTAGATGGCACCACCTGCTTTTAATTTCAGTGTGTTCATGGAGAAAGAGAAACTTGCAACGAACGGTAGCAACTTTATCGAATGGGCCATGAATTTGAGGATTCTCCTCTCTGCTACACAAAAGCAATACGTGCTAGAAGCGCCACTGGGCCCCCCACCTTTTGAGGATGCCCCTGACGAGGAGAAGAATGTCTATCAGACTTGTCAGGAGGACCACAACTTAGTTCATTGCGGCATATTGTATGGGCTAGAGCCGGAACTTCGAAAGCGTTTCAAAAACGGCAATGCTTTTGATACAATGGGTGAGTTGAAAATGATTTTCGACACACATGTTGTCAGAGAGAGCTACAACGCTCGTAAAAGTTCTTTAGCTGCATGATGGAAGAGCACTTCGTAGTGAGCATGTACTCAAGATGTCGGGTTACGCCGATAAGCTTGTGTCCTTGGGAATAATGATTCCCATTGACTTAGGCATCCATCGTGTTCTGCAGTCTCTGCCACCTAGCTATAAGAGCTTTGTGATGAACTATAATATGCAAGGCATGAAGAAGTCTCTCCCCGAGCTTCTGTCAATGCTTAAAACTGCAGAAGTGGAGATCAAAAAGGAACATCAAGTGTTGATGATCAATAGGAACACTGGTTTCAAGAAAGACAAGAAGGGAAAACGAAAGGGAAGTAAGGGCGGCAAGCCGGTTGCCGTGCCTGAAAAGAAACCCCGAGTTGGACCTAAGTCTGATACCGAGTGCTACTATTGTAAGGGGACTGGCCACTGGAAGCGCAACTGCCCCAAGTATTTGGCAGACAAGAAGGCCGGCAAGGCAAACAAAGGTATATATGATATACATGTTATTAATGTGTACTTGACTAGTGCTCGTAGTAGCACCTGGGTATTTGATACCGGTTCCGTTGCTAATATTTGTAACTCGAATCAGGGGCTGCGGAACAAGCGACCGCTAGCAAGGGGTAAGGTCAAGATGCGTGTCGGCAATGGATCAAGCGTTGATGTGATCGCCGTTGGAACGCTGCCTCTCCATTTTCCGTCGGGATTAGTTATAAACTGGAATAATTGTTATCTGGTGCCTGCACTGAGCATGAACATTGTATCTGGATCGTGTTTAATGCGAAGTGGTTATTCATTTAAATCCGAGAACAATGGTTGTTCTATTTATATGAATGAAATCTTTTATGGTCATGCACCGATGATGAATGGTTTATTTCTATTAGATCTCGATGATAATGTTACACATATTCATAATGTTGATGCTAAAAGGATTAAACTTAATGATGATATATCTGCATATATGTGGCACTGCCGTCTAGGTCATATTGGCGTTAAACGCATGAAGAAGCTCCATTCGGATGGACTTTTGGAATCACTTGATTTTTAATCATTTGATACATGTGAGCCATGCCTTATGGGAAAGATGACTAGAATGCCGTTTTCCGGTTCAATGGAACAGGCGATAGATTTATTGGAAATCATACATTCTGATGTATGTGGTCCAATGAGTGTGTCGGCGCGAGGTGGATATCGTTATTTTTTTACTTTCATGGATGATTTGAGTAGATACGGTTATATCTACTTGATGAAACACAAGTCTGAAACCTTTGAAAAGTTCAAGGAATTTCAGAATGAAGTGGAAAATCATCGTAATAGAAAGATCAAATTTCTATGGTCCGACCGTGGAGGTGAGTATCTAAGTTACGAGTTTAGCGCTCACATGAAATAGTGTGGAATTGTTTCACAACTCACGCCTTAGGAACACCACAATGAAATGGTGTGTCGAACGTCAATCGCATTTTATTAGATATGGTTCAATCTATGATGTCTCCGACGGACTTGCCGTTGTCATTTTGGGGTTATGCACTAGAAAGCTGCATTCACTTTAAATCGGGCACCATCTAAACCGCTGAAAAGACACCATATGAATTGTGGTTTGGAAACAAACCTAAGTCATTCATTTCTTAAAGTTTGGGGATGCGATGTTTATGTGAAGAAACTTCAACCGGATAAACTCGAACCCAAAGCGGAAAAATGCGTCTTCATAGGATACCCTAAGGAAACTATTGGGTATTCCTTCTATCACAGATCCGAGGGCAAGGTTTTTGTTGCCAAGAATGGATCCTTTCTAGAGAAAGAGTTTCTCGCGAAAGGTGTGAGTAGTCGGAAGGTAGAACTCGAAGAGGTTATTGAACCTTCTCTTCAAAGTATGGCGAGTAGCGCAGTGCCGGAAGTTGTTCCGGAGTTGGCTTCACCTGTTGAAGAAGGAACTAATGATAATGATCATGAAACTCCGAAAGAGAGTACTACCAAACCTCGCAGGTCTAGAAAGACGCGTGCAGCTCCCGAGTTGTACGGAAATCCTGTCATGAATTTCATGGTTGATGAAAATGATGACCCTGCGACGTATGAAGAAGTGATGATGAGCCCGGATTCCAACAAATGGTTACAATCCATGAAATCCGAGATGGAATCCATGTATGAAAATCAAGTTTGGAACTTGGTGGAATTACCTCACAATCGAAAGGCCGTGGAGAACAAATGGATTTTCAAAAGGAAAACTGATGCTGATGGTAATGTGACCGTCTATAAAGCTCGACTTGTCGCAAAGGGGTTTCGACAAATTCAAGGAGTTGACTACAATGAGACATTCTCTCCTGTAGCGATGCTAAAGTAAGTTAGGATTATGTTAGCAATTGCTGCATATTTCGATTATGAGATATGGCAGATGGATGTCAAAACCACGTTTCTCAATGGTAATATTGAAGAAGAGTTGTATATGATACAACCAAAGGGTTTTGTCGATCCTAAGGATGCTAACAAGGTGTGCAAGCTTCAGCGATCCATCTATGGATTGAAGCAAGCATCACGAAGTTGGAATCTCCGCTTTGATGAGGTGATCAAAGAGTTTGGATTTGTCCAAACTTATGGAGAAGCTTGTATTTACAAGAAAGTGAGTGGGAGCAATGTGGCATTTCTGATATTATATGTGGATGACATATTATTGATCGGAAATGATATAGATCATTTAAATAGTGTTAAAAGATATCTAAACAGCAAATTTTCAATGAAGGGACTAGGTGAAGCGTCATACATATTAGGCATAAAGATCTATAGAGATAGATCTAGACGCCTAATAGGGCTATCGCAAAGTACATACCTTGATAAGATTTTAAAGAAGTTTAAAATGGACGGAAGTAAGAAGGGGTTCTTACCTATGTTGCAAGGCAAGACATTGAGTAAGACTCAAAGTCCGGCTTCGGTGGAAGAAAGAGAGATAATGGACAAGGTCCCCTATGCTTCAGCCATAGGCTCTATAATGTACGCCATGCTATGTACAAGACCGGATGTGGCACATGCTATTAGTTTGACTAGTAGGTACCAATCGGATCCAGGTTCTAAACACTGGATAGCGGTCAAGAATATCCTTAAGTACTTACGAAGAACTAAGGATATGTTTCTTGTATACGGAGGTGAAGAAGAGCTCGTCGCTAAGTGTTATGTTGACGCTAGCTTTGACACCGATCCGGATGACTCTAAGTCTCAGTCCGGATACGTATTTCTCATGAATGGCGGAGTGGTTAGTTGGAGGAGCTCCAAACAACCTATGGTGGAAGGATCAACAACGGAGGCCGAATATGTTGCTGCTTCAGAAGCGGCTCAGGAAGCAGTTTGGATGAAGGAGTTCATATCCGAACTAGGATTGGTGGTTGCAAATGCGTTGGACACAATGGTGATCTATTGTGACAACAATGGTGCCATTGCCAATGCCAAAGAGCCAAGGTCTCACAAGCATTCCAAGCATATTAAGCACCGGTTTCACTCCATCCGCGAGCATGTCAAGGATGGAGATATAAAGATTTGTAAAGTACATACGGATCTCAATGTAGCAGATCCGTTGACTAAAACTCTCCCTAGAGAAAAACATGATCAACACCAGAACTCGATGGGTGTTAGATTTATCACTATGTAACTAGATTATTGTCTCTAGTGCAAGTGGGAGACTAAAGGGAATATGCCCTGAGAGGCAATAATAAAGTGTTTATTATGTGTATTCCAAGTATATGATAGATGTTTATTTTGCATGCTATAATTGTATTAATACAGAAACATTAATACATGTGTGTTTAATAAACAAACAGAAAGTTCCTAGTTATGCCTCTCTCATAGACTAGCTCGTTGATTAACAAGATGATCAAGGTTTCCTGATCATGGACATTGGATGTTGTTAATAACGGGGTCACAACATTAGTGTAATGGTGTGATGAACATTCATCCGATGTATAGCATTACGATCAAAGTCATTGAGTTTATATTGCTATAACAACTTACGAAGTGATCCTAATCCTTAGACCATGAGATCATGTCAATCACTAACACCGGAAGAGTTTCTTGATAACATCAAACGTCACACCGTAACAGGGTGATTATAAATATGGATTCAGAACTAATAAATTGTTATGTTGAGGCTCATGGATCGAGAGTGGAATTTGTTCAACCCGATGACGGATTAATATACTCTGGGCCCTCTCGGTGATATCACATTGATTAGCTTGCAAGCAAGTGATTTGATCACTAGAATGTTATATCACGGGAACGAGAAAAGAGTGCATGTCAGTAACGAGATCAAACTAGGTATGGAGATACCAATGATCGAATCTCGGACATGTAATATATCATGAAACAAAGGGATTAAGATACAAGCGTAAAAAGGTTTCGACGATCACAAGAAAGTCATCGTTGAATGTGTGGGAGTCAGTATGGGTCTCCAGATCCCGCTTCTGATTATTGATCCGAGAGGGGTCTCGATCATGTCCGCATTATTCACGAACCGTAGGGTGACACACTTAAGAGACACCGACATCCAATTGGAGCAAAAGTTTCATGCCGAAAGAATGAACAAGCGCAGGAATTTATTTCACTAGATACCGAAACAGGTTTTCGGGTGAAATTGCATAAAGTGGTTATGCATGTGAAATAGAATTCTAGCAAGGGGTTATTTGTGAATGTTTCTCATTAAAGTAATTGAAAAAATTCTAAATAAAATAAAAAGAGTTTTATTTAATGAGAGTTTGCATTAAATTTGGTGGAAATTTAATGGCATGTTTGAGTGGGATTTTGAGTGGAGGGAATTTAAAGGAATATTGTGAGTGGAGTGTCCACCCACATGAAGAGGGGAGGGCAAGGGGGCAGCCCCCATGCGCCGGCCACCCCCTTGGGGTCCCCCCTCCTCCTATAAAAGGCACCCCTCTCCTCACTTCTCACTCACACCTCCTGGTGAAGGATCTCTCTCCCCCTCTAGAATTTATCCCCCATGGTCTTGGACTAGCGAGATACATGTTCCCGGTGGCTATTCGGCAAGAAAGAGTTGTGCTTCCGCTGCATCGCTGGAGCGAGGAGGCGGAGGTTGCTCGGTGCCTCGAACGTGTGTGCGAGCACGGATCTTGCTGATTTGCGGTGCTAGGACTTCCTCTCGATCTTGAGATCGGCAAGAGATCGTCTACATCAACCACGAGTTGAACTCGTTAAGCTTTGTCGGTCTTCAAGGGTATGTTCTCTACGGATATACATCCGCCCGTTGTTTGTATCTAATAGATAGATCTTGGTACATAGTTCACATCGTAGGAAATTTTTTGTTTTCTATGCTGCGAACCCTACAGTTGAACGCTTGCCGATCTCAAGATCATGATGAAGTCCATCTGGTCCAGCCGGTCCAGCACCATCACGTCCAGCACCGCAAAGCAGTGGTGCATACGTGATCGCACACACGTCTGGGGTACCCCGACAACCTCTGCGCCCTCACTCCAGCGAAGCAGCGGAAGCAACAAATCCTTCCAGAAAAAGCCACAGGGAACATGTATCTCGCTGATCCGAGACCATGGGCAAATTCTAAAGGGGGAAGAGAGATCCTTCGCGAGGAGGTGTGAGATGAGAGGAGGGAGTGGGGTGCCTTTTATAGGGAGAGGGTGGGCAACCCCCCTCTCCTGGCGTGGCAGCCATGGAGGTGCCCCCACCTCTTCCACATTCATGTGGGTGGAGCTCCCACTCACATAAATAGCCACCCACTCAAAATTCCACTCACCTCCATTAAATTTCCACCAAATTTAAGGTAATCTCTCATTAAATAAAACTCTTTTATTTATTTATTCATAATTTTGTTAATTACTTTAATTAAAATCATTCACATAAAACCCCTTGCTAGTATTCAATTTCACATGCAGAACCAATTTCAGCAATTTCAACCGAAACAGTTCCGGTGTCTAGTGAAATAAATTCCTGCGCTTTCCTTTTTTTTTCTGACATATCATTTGCTCCGAATGGTGTGCCTGCAAAAAGGTATCAGTCATCCCAAATGCTACACTGATGGTACTGTAGGCTATGGAATGCTCTCTTCTACAGGAGAACACCGTAATTTGCCCGCTGCTCTTAGTGATACACACTGGCATTCAACTATGCAAGAAGAATATAATTCTCTTATGCTGAACAAGACATGGAATCTTGTTCCCTCTAGATCCAACAGAAATATTATTGATTGCAAATGGGTCTTCACATTAAAAGACGTGTTGATGGTACTATTGATCGTTACAAGGCTCGGTTAGTTGCAAAAGGATTAAAATTAAGGTATGGCATTGATTACGAAGATACCTTTAGTCATGTTGTCAAGATAGTCACTATTAGATTTCTTCTGTCTATTTATGTTTCTCGTGGTTGGAGTCTTCGGCAGCTAGATGTCAAGAACGCGTTCCTTCATGGTGTTCTAGAAGAGGAAGTCTATATGAAGCAACCACCTGGTTTTGAACATCCTGATACTCCACATTATGTTTACAGACTTGACAAAGCTCTATATTGTTTGAAACAAGCTCCCCGAGCCTGGTACTCTCGGTTGAGTGCTAAGCTGCATTAGCTTGGTTTTCTTCCATCCAAGGCTGACACCTCCCTATTTCTTTATGATAAGTCTGGCATTACCATCTTTATTCTCATATATGTTGATGATATTATTGTGACGAGCTCCTCTGATGATGCTATCTTAGTCCTTCTCAAGGATCACAATGTGCACTTTTCTATTAAAGATTTAGGCGATCTTCATTATTTTCTTGGTATGGAGGTCAAAAGAACAGAAGATGGTTTGCTCTTTACACAACATAAATATACTCATGATATTCTCACTCAAGTTGACATGCTTGAATGCAAATCCGCTCCCAACCACTGTCCCCATCTGAGCCCATGACCTTGCATGAAGGTACTCCTCTTGGTCCTGATGATAGCTCTCAGTATCACAGTATAGTTGGTGGTCTTCGATACCTCACCCTCACACGTCCAGGTCTGTTGTTTTCTGTTAATAAGGTCTGTCAATACCTTTTTTTCGACACAAAAACAGTAGGGAAGGCCCCTACTGTGTCATTTTTCATTTATAAAATGGATATGTACAAAGGATAAAGGGAAATAGTTCAAAGTTAAATTACAAGGTATCAAGCCACTGCTGCATGCCCTCCTTGAGGCTAGGCTTTGCTCTATGCATAACAAGAACAAATGATTCCTTAAAGAACCTAAAACACTCCAGATGATCTTGTTGCTGACCATCAAAAATAATTTTGTTTCGATGTTTCCAAATACTCCAACAAGCAGTAATGAACACTTCCTTAAAACACACCTAAATAGTCCTCTTACCACCATCAATGAGCATATCAATAAATGAAAGATCAATATTCCACTCCATGTTGAGTTTCCACCAAAAAGACTGACTGAAATCGCATGAGAAGAATAGATGGGTCATGGTTTCTAGAACATTATCCTCACATAGCACAAAGTCAGTTGACTCAACATAGAAGTTCTTTCTATTTAATAGATCTCTTGAATTTAGCCTATCTTGGATTAGAAGCCAGAAAAATAACTTTTGCTTAGGAAGCACACATGATTTCCATATCCATTGAAATGGCAAAGGAGCAGGTTCAGCTGCCCTAAGGGATTGATAAACCTTTTTGCAAGAGTAACCATGATTCCAGGGAAGCTTCCATTCATCTGACTCATTGAATAGTGTAGAATTTGACCAGTTAATAAGAATGTTGATCATCTCATCAAGCTGCTGAGCTGCTACCAGAGATAGTGGTAGGCGGAAGTGGTCATAGAAATCCCCAGTAATGATGACTGAAGCATGATAAAGACTAATATTTTGGTTTTTGGAGAAAGAGAACAAGTGAGGTAATTTGTTTTGAAAAGTTTCCTCCATCCATATATCTTTCCATAAGCTAATGGTCTCACCCTTTCCAGGTTTTATGGATACAAGTTTCTCAAAATTAGACCAAAGTGATAAGCAATCTCTCCACCAAAAAGAACCACAAGGTGAGCAAATATGAGGCAATTTTCCTTGTGAGTAGTGTGCTTTCCAAATGAGTTGGACCCATGGGATGTCTCTGTTATTCATAAATTTAAAAAGATTCTTCATGAGCAATGGGCAGTTATGGACTCTCAGATCCTTTACACCTAAACCACCAGCCTTTTTGGACTGACAGACCTTCTCCCATTTGACCAGGCAATTTCCTTTCTTTTCAATATCCTTCCCTCTCCATAGAAAACCTCTTCCAGATCCTTCCACATGATCAACAAATCCAAGTGGAAGCTTCATAGAGCACATAGCATAATTTGGAATAGCATCAATAACTGCCTTGAGAAATACTAATCTGCCATCATATGATAGAGTAGATGCAACACCAGATAACCTTCTATCAATTCTTTCAATAATGCCAATCAAGTACACCATTTTTGGTTTAGTGGTTCCCATAGGAAGTCCCAAATAAGTAAATGGCAGACATTCTCTTTTACAAGCAAATATATCTGCAAGGATCTGGCATCTCTCAGCTGAGATATTTATGGGAACCATGGAAGATTTGTTGTAATTGACCTTCAGTCCAGTAGACTGAGAGAATCTCATTAAGAGGGATTTCAAATTGGTGAGCTGAACAGGATCAGCAGGCATAACAATGAGGGTATCATCACCATACTGGATGATAGGATAATCTAAACCATATGATTGATCAAGAGGCAGTGATATCTGACCATTAGCCCAGGCTGCATTTACTACATATTGCAATAATTCCCCTCCAAGGACATATAACAGGGGAGATAAAGGGTCACCTTGTTTGACACCCCGTTTACATATGATCAATTTCCCAGGGACACTGTTTAGAAGCACTGAAGTTGTAGCACTATTTAAAATGTTTTTGGTACAAGATAGAAATTTAGCACCAAAACCAAGTTGCTTCATCATGGTAATAATAGCAGAATATTCAATCTTATCAAATGCCTTTTCAAAATCCATCTTGAGAATAATAATTTCCTTTTTGGATTTATGACAGAGATGCAGGTATTCAAAGGACCAAGCTAAACAGTCATGAATGGTCTTGGACTTGATGAATCCATATTGGTTCTTATGAATCATGGGAATGATAATATTCTGGAGCCTGTTTTCCAGTAATTTAGTAAGGAATTTCATAGCAATGCTAACCAAAGAGATTGGTCTGTAGTCAGAGACACATTTAGGATTGCTGACTTTGGGAATGAGTGTTATGTATGCAGTGTTTATACTTTCAATATTCAATGAGCCAGAATGAAAATCATTGCATAATCTGTAAAAAACACTCTTAATAGTCCCCCAGCATTTTTTTAGAAAGGCACCATTGAATCCATCAGGCCCCGGAGACTTATCAGCAGGCATATGCTTGACAATATTGCTTATTGGAAAGTTGTTAAACGCATTCTTCATTATGTTAAGGATACATCTCATCTTGGTATCATGTTTAAAAAGTCTTCATCTACACTTCTTAGTGCTTTTTCCGATGCTGATTGGGTAGGCTGTCTTGAGGATCGTCGTTCCACTGGTGGATTTGCTATATTCCTAGGTCTGAATCTGGTATCTTGGAGTGCCAGAAAACAATTCACTGTGTCTCGTTATACCATTGAGGCTGAATATAAAGCATTGGCCCATGCAATTATAGAGTTAATATGGGTTGAAGCTGTACTTCGTGAAATTGGTGTGAAGCTCTGTGAGAAGCCTTGTCTATAGTGTGATAATCTGGGTGCCACTTTTTTGTCTACTAATCCGGTGTTTCATCCTCGCACTAAGCATATTGAGATTGATTATCATTTTGTTCAGGAGCGTTTTGCCAACAATAGCCTTGATATCAGGTTTATCTCCGGTAAGGATCAGATTGCATATGGTTTCACCAAAGCACTTGCTGTAAAACAATTAGATGAGTTTAAGAGTAATCTAAACCTCTCTCGTGATTTAGATTAAAGGGGGACGTTAGAGTATGTAATAGGTACGTGTATGGTGTACAGAATAGTGCTCCGACTGTGCACGTACCAACCTTGTACACGCCACATAGGGGGCTTTTTCTATTTATATAACACGCAACCGATGGACTGAGAGGACACACATCGTTACACAAACATTGACAACTTGCTCTTGTGAGTTTGATGTCCTTAAATTTAGTTCACTGGTTCTGAGGTTTCTATCTTTACTATTGTTGTATATAATACTTTATGTTTATAGTCGTATCTACGTTATGTAGAGTTTCACGACCTATTTACGGAGGTCTATACACATTGGAAGGATAAGGCGGACGATATTTTTATCCATCATGGATGTCAGCATGATCTACGGTTGGACCTCTATCTACTTAGGCGACATTCCTTCTTTCTTTTATGTTTTGAGTTTCGACTTGGTGCGGATGTGTGCATACTATATATACAGAGGCCGGATGTAATGCTTAAATCTTTTAAATAATAAAGCGCCAAACCCAGTATAATACTCTAATTAATCCACTATACTCCATATCCTTAGAGCTCTTGGCTAAAACCCGATATAAGATAGAAGGAGAAACAAATTTTCTTCGGCACATTTGGCCTTCTTGGAGTAACTAATAAAAGGGAAGATTTTAATAAAAATGATTATAGGAGGATGTTGCTGTATTCTCTATGTTTTTCATGAAAGGGGAGTATAACCTTGGCCTCTGCATCGTTTGATGCATGCTATTTTTATTAAAATTTTATCATCCAAAATTATTACATAATCAAAGATCACGCAGAGTTCACACATGAATCAACAAGCGCAAAATGTAAAACTTGTGATTACTAGGCATCTTGTAGTCGACTATTATGTGTCCTACCAACATGTCTGAAGATATCTCAAGCGACCATCGGGAGATGGTTGTATCCAATAACCATAATATTCTATTGTTCCTCCGGTAGTAGAAGCACCCATAACTGCACCCAATGCGTGACCATATAAAAAACTTGCAAAATATTAAAAGTTAACCTGCAAAATATTTTTCAGGTGATATATATGATTATTTATATATAACACTGTGAGATCCAATGGCCGCTGATTATGTTTCTGGCTTAATTAAATAAGTTAGATTTTTCAAAAAAAGGCCTCTCATTTACCCTTATTTTTAGAGCAGGTCACAGTCATCTCACTTTAGAAAATGTGTCAACAAATATACAAGTATTCGAAGTGGCATGAGTTAGCAAACATATAAACATTCTCTCTCCAAAATCCCAAGTTAACTGTATTTTTTCACAAAGAGATTTCGCATTGTATGGACAACGTAATTATTGGAAAGTAGTTGAATTGAGGCAAAGATGGATTAGTGCACTATACTTTGAATCGAATAAGGCGGTAGTTTCACTAGTGGACAATGTGCCAGTCCCGGTTTATAAATGGCTTTAGTCCCGGTTCCCCAACCGGGACGGGGCAATCGGGACTAAAGCCCTAACCTTTAGTCCCGGTTGCCCCACCAAGCGGGACAAAAGCAGCACACGTGGAAGCAGCTCCGTGCAAGGGGGGGACCTTTAGTCCCGGTTTGTAATACGAACCGGGACTAAAAGTTTTTTTTAATTTTTTTTTTAAATTTTTTTTTTGATTTTTTTTCAATTTTTTCTTAAACCTTTGAATTATTTGGCTCGTTAATATCCCACATCTCTTATTTTTAATACTAATTATACTTAATCTTAGTTCAAATCGTACTAACAGTCAAACTTCTCATCCGGTCACCCATCCTAGCACTACTCCACCCCCAGCACGCTTAACTTTTTCATTCCATCTCTCTCACCTGCGCGAAGGACCAATATATCTTGTTGTCAAGACTAGTATATCAATCTTATTAACTCATATCGATATGTGACACGTTTTTATTTTTTGAAATTAAGAACAACTATTTTTAGTAAACAACAATAAATAATTAATAATAAAATTTTATTATAATGAAAGTAAAAACTAATTAAATAAATATTTTATTCAATTTTGCCATTTATTCATTTAATATGACATAAACAATATCTTCAAATCTGTAAATCGAAATTTAACAAATAATATATCCATTATTATCAGAAAAATGCGAGGAATTCAAATATGACATAAAAAATACTAAAATAATTTTTTTTCTAAAATAAATTTTTTTCTTTTTGAATTTTAAGAATCCAAAACGGCCTAAGTATGTTGAAATCAAAGAGCTAATTTTTTCTGCATGTTTTGATAGGTTGAGCGCTTCGTCTAATTTTTCCTGCGGCGGACTGTACGGACGCGAAAAACAAACTCTATTTAGCGCCCGGGTTTAACGCCACGCGATGAGGGACAAGGGTGCTTGCCTAATTTTCTTTTTTGTACGTATTGTATTTAATCAGTTAAACGTTTATCTAAACGTCTGGCAGTGTACCTGGCATAACTACAGTTCGAAGGGCCCTTGCCTAAATTTCTGAAACTCGGGCAAAATAGAGTATGTTGAAAGTCATAGATTGTAACAATATATTGTACAATAAACACTGAGTGAGACATATATTTGATGATGATGTTATATGTGTCTCGTGTGGAATACATTTTTTAGATTCTTTTCCAACAAAGTTTGATCCTTACATGATAGTTTCTCTAATAGACATGTCGAGAACATATTCTTCCTATTGAGGAAAAACTCCTTGTGAATTAACATATCAGTGTCACGATTGTAGTTAGGGCCTCCACCGACTGTTAGAAGACACTTGCATATAGACCATACAACGAACAAACTAAATGCATGAGACTTTTAGTCCCGGTTCATATCACCAACCGTGACTAAAAGGGTTCCACGGTGCCAATCCCTTTAGTCCGGGTTGGTAATACGAACCGGGACTAAAGGTCACACCTTTAGTCCCGGTTGGTGATACGAACCGGGACTAAAGGTATTGGCACTGGGGCACCCCTTTTAGTCCCGGTTGGTGATACGAACCGGGACTAAAAGTCCCGTTTGACCCGGGACTAAAGACGTATGGCGTTCTAGCCGTTGGAACCGGGACTAATGTTCATATTAGTCCCGGATTCAACCATAACCGGGATTAATTCTCCAAACTAGGGTGGACGTATGGCTCTTTTTCTACTAGTGTTTTGATATTTTATTTTATTTTCAAGCCAATATGGAGTTCCGCCCTTACGGTAATATGTATATCCATTAATTGGTTAATCCTTAGCAAATGAAAAGGAATCTTGCCAAATTTTGGTAGCAAATAAGATGAAGCAAAGGTTGAACCTGTGAATTATCCATTGAGATCTGTTGGCGATAATAACCATAAAGTTTCATTAATTGTGGATGATATTTTTTATCTATACTTTTGACATCATAATATGACATATAATTTAAATATGGTGATCTAAATTGTATAGTTCATACTCGTTTCTATATCTTTAAGATATGGATATGCATCTCAAATCACTTGGTTAAACCAAAAGAGTTCGGGTTGCAGCCGTGAGCCACAAACATCTCTCTATTTTTAACGTAGGTCCACACAATCAATTCTCTGTTACAACATAAACACTCAAATGCATTGCATTGAAAAGCTTTCACTTCTTTTTCGAAGTGGAGAAGCCCTGACGTCGGCATCTATTGATGCATGTAGCCATTGAGAAAACTCAGTGGCTGGTCATCTTAGCCGCGAAGGACATCATCATACGCACGTCGCACTAGTCTGGCGGCTGCCATTTCTCGTCGTGTTGGCAGACACCGCGGTTATGCAGCGGGCGCCGCCAAGACATCCATTTGCATTTGTATCAACGTTGTCCCCATGGGCGGCTATCGACTCCAATCCCGCTAGCCAGAGTATACGTGCTAACCAATAAGAATGATTTGTGTAGAGCTCAAGGCAGGGTGGAAGGATGATGTTCGACCAACGAGAGAGCGATCCCCGATGACCTTGTGGAAGCTTCATTCCTCATACCTCCTAGTCCTACAATGTATCTTTTTTTTGTACAGAAATATTGTACAGTATTGCTTTCAACCGCTTCCTGAAGTGTATGAACAAATATCAACTGTGGCCACACCCTGGTTACCAAAAGAAAAGCCGATACGACTTGTTATATGAGTCTCTTGCGTGCATGTTGGGCACCCGGGCATGACACAGATGCTCCCATGTTACTTGCTCTTGTGAGCTGGTGACACTTTAATTACTTGATGAGTTATGGTTTCTGCCTTCATTGTTGTAGTATATAATACCATATTTATTCAACTATACTCCATATCCTTTGAGCTCTTGGCCAAGATCTGATATGAGCCAGAAGGAAACTGTTTTTCTTTGGCACATCCGGCCTTGTCGGACTAACTTATAAAAGGATAAATTTATTAAAAAATATGTAAAAGGAGGTTGATGTATTTTTGCTAATTTGCTAGGTAATATCGGATTAGATAGCTAATTGGGCCATCGACCCATCCTGACATGCCAACCTATCTCCATGGCTAAAGAATTGATCCAAAACGGTTTTTATAATAAAATGAGCTAATTAATCCACTTTTTACCAAGGTTCTTCATTGTTTGATTTTACCAGGTTTAGAATTTTGTGTTGTGATTTACCATACTCAGCCTACTATTGCTAATAAGAAAGTAGAGGTTCACGATGGACGGCCGGTGTCTCTATCTTAGGCCGACCTAGCAAGCGAGGGCTGTTAGCAAGTGTACTCCATGCTCGCTTATGGTGTTGCAGAATGTACCTGAAATGGTGCAGTTTAGGGTTGGACTGCCCCTGCTCAGGTCGAGTTCGCCACATTATTGGAGACATATACGGGAAGAATATGGATCATAATCTTTTTCCAACGAGCAAAAATTCTGAACACAAAGTCACTCGATCATATCTCATACATGTGCTGAGAGATTAGCTAGCTAGCTAGCAAGCTCGAAACCAGTTCTCATTAGAATTGAATTTCTGCATTTTATTCATATGAGTGGACCGATTCGGATATAAATCCCTGGGAGGAAAAAGACTGTCCATGGAGCAAAGGCAAGCAAGACATCCGAAGCTGCGAAATCCACTCAGCGTAAAACCGGCAGCTGATCTTGGATCGCAATCCTCGGTGAAGCTCTTCAAGACAAGGTTTGTAGAAGATTCTTTCCCGATGCCCCTTGACGTAGCATCTGTTTACCAAGGATTCAACATTGTGATCATCACCGTGATATGGTGTGTCCAAAATAAGTCGAGATATGTCCAAAATAAGTCGAGGCTACTTGTTGTGAGACTAACAAGGCATTATATGGTTTCACATATATATTATCCTTAGTACTGAGATGAGTAATTTTAGATCCTTCTTTTGTACGTGAGTTGTGGAGATTAATTTTAGTACCCACTTTTCTTTTTCTGTACTCATTGTTGCTGTAGTACAATACTACAAATTTTGTACATAGACCTCAATGGTTTCATCTTGACAGAACAAATACACTTTCCACAATACCAGTAATAGAAAGTACTCCCTCCGTTCACTAATGTAAGTCCTTTTAGAATATTTCAAAGTAGACTAGTTACACTACAAAATGAGTGAAACTATATATTAAAACACATCTACATGCATTTGTTTTAGAAAAAAGCTACAATGTCTATCATTAGTGAACAGAGGGAGTAGATACTTGCCACAATTCTCATTGGGCTCTCAATCATTATGAACGAATCTTATGGGTTCAGTGGCAGTGTGGCACGCACATCCTATACCCAGTACATCATTTGGGAATGTTCTAATTAATGTTTTATATAATCCTGAGCATGCAAAGTTGAGTATTTTTTTTCATGAAAGTGAATTACTGAGAACCCTCGGACTTCTATTTAAACAACAAGAATAAAATTGGCATTCAGAGAAATAACGTAAAGTGTATTTCCAGGGTTGCTTGGGAGGCTGCCGAGACCGAGCTCCAGGCCTCCGCCTGCCGTAAAGGCACGATCCGTCCCCCTTAAGGGGACCAAACCCCAGAATGTTATCCAATGAATTGGCTAGCAATCATCGCACTCATTTGGAACATTAGGGGGTTTAGTAATGACGGTCGTAAACGCCAAATAAAGGATTACATGCGACAGGAGAATGTGGACATCGTAGGTTTCCAAGAGACAATCAAACAAGACTTCCAGATCTCGGAACTCCAGGGTCTGTCGCGACACAAATTTGCTTGGAACTGGCTCCCGGCTTCGGGTCACTCTGGGGGCATCCTCCTTGGCGTATAGGAGGATACCTTTGAGGTGGATGATATGGACCGTGGGGAATTCTTTGTGAGCATGGCTCTCACCCATAGACGATCCAGCTTCCGTTGGGAGGTCATCATCATCTATGGCCCCGCGGATCATAGTCGATCCCCAGCCTTCCTTAAGGAACTGAAAGACAAGGTCGAGCGCTGCTCCGTTCCGGTTGTGGTGGCGGGTGACTTCAACCTGATTCGCTCCCCTGAAGACAAGAGTTCCCGCAATGTGGATATCCCGCGCATGCGGATGTTCAATGACTGTATCGCTGACCTCGCTCTTAGAGAGATCACGCGAGTGGGTGCCCGCTTCAAGTGGACGAACAACAGGGTCGATCCCGTCAGGAGTGTCCTCGACCGCGTGCTGGTCTCAGTGGATTGGGAAGTGGCCTTCCCTCTCTTCTCCCTTCGTGCTCTTACCAGGGTAGGCTCGGACCACATTCCACTCCTTCTATCGACAGGGGGGAGCTCGCCACCTCGGCTGAACCGCTTCCACTTTGAAAACTTCTAGCTTCACCAGCCCGGTTTTGTGGAGGCGGTTTAGGCCAAGTGGTTAGCTGCTGCGGCTCATCCCCCTAGACGATTTAATGCAGTGGATGTTTGGCATCACTGCGCCAAAATGGCCCGCCAGTTCATGAGGGGCTGGGGGGCCAATTTGGGCGCGGGGACGAGACTCCAGAAGGGGGCGCTGCTGGAAGAGATCTGTACCCTAGACCCGGCGGCAGACTCGGTGGGACTATCCGCTGACGAATGGTCCCACCGTTATGCCTTAGAGACTTCTCTAGTCGAGATCTACAAGGGGGAGGAGCTGTTTTGGAGGCAGCGTAGCCGTCAAAACTGGCTCCTCCAGGGAGACGCGGACACAACATACTTCCATGCGGTGTCCAATGGACGCCGTAGGAAATGCTCGATCCCCTGCCTCTGGGACGGTGATCTCCTCATCAAGGAGGCAGGGGCGCTCTCCTCCCATATTTACTACTTTTATAAGGAGCTTTTCTTGGCAGGCCCCCATACGGGGGTCGCATTAGCAATGGACTTCTGGCCGAGTAGGGCCAGGGTCACAGCTGACGAGAATGCGGAGCTCACACTCACGTTCCCGCCGGAGGAGGTAGCGCGGGCGGTGAAGGCCATGAAGGCCAACTCCTCCCCGGGCCCCGATGGCCTCCCCGTAGCTTTCTTCCAGACCTTCTGGAGGGAACTCCAACCGGTCATCATGCCCATGTTCCAGGAATTCTACACAGGGACACTCGTGATGGGATGGCTGAATCTGGGTGTTATCACTCTGATCCCTAAAGTGATAGGGGCCTCGGACTTCCGCCAATTCAGGCCCATCACAGTCCTCAATGTCATTCAACGGCTCTTCGCGAAAGTCTGCGCTTCTCGCCTTGGTCCGGTCTTGGAGCGCCTCACTCATCAGTATCAATTTGCCTTCCTCTAGGGCAGATTTATACATGATGGGATTCTGGCTCTCCATGAGATCATCCATGAGATCAAGTCCAGACGACTGAAGGGCATCTTCTTGAAGTTAGACTTCCAGAAGGCCTACGACCGCTTAGACTGGCGGTTCCTTTGGCAGGTCCTCATTAGACGAGGATTTGACGACCGCCTGATCACCTGGGTGATGCAATTCATCATGACCGGGAGCAACGCGATTAACATCAAGGGTGAGATTGGACCTTACTTCCACCCATCTTTTGGTGTGCGCCAGGGAGACCCCCTGTCCCTCCTCCTCTTCAACACGACGGTAGACGCCCTCGCGGAGATGCTTGAAAAAGCCAAGGCGGCCAGACACATCACCGGAGTGGTAGGCCACCTTATTCCAGGAGGGGGTATCACCCAGCTCCAATATGCAGACGACACAATGATCATGATTGAAGGCTCAACGCTGGACATTGTGAACCTCAAGTTCCTCCTCCTATGCTTACAGGAGATGTATAGTCTCCGCATCAACTTCTACAAGAGTGAGATTATCGCACTAGGGTTCTCTCAGGACGAGCAGAAGAGGATAGCTGACAATTTTAACTGTCGGATTGCCTCCTTTCCCATAACTTACCCGGGGATGCCAGTCCGTGACACCAGGATCCTTATCAGGGATCTGGACCCGCTCGTAGACAGGGTGCGCTCAAGGTCCGAACCTTGGTGTGGGAGATTCACGTCTAAAGGCAGCAAGACTGTCCTAATTGACTCCTTCCTGTCCAGCCTGCCCATGTATATGATGGGCATGTACCTTCTCCCCGAGGGGGTGCATGGGGAATTTGACAAGGAGCTATCGAGGTTCTTATGGCAAGACCCCTTGGGATGCCAGAAATACCACATGGTCAAGTGGGATGACATTTGCGCCCCCAAGGAATTTGGGGGCATAGGTATTCTCGCATTCCGCCAGTTCAATAAGGCCCTAATGCTTAGATGGGTTTGGCGCATCCTGCGCGACGATGGAGTCTCTGGCTCAAGCTCATTAAGGCCAAATACCTGCGAGGTGCCCCCCTTCTGGACTGTGACCACCATGAAGGCTCCTAGTTCTGGCGCTCCATCCAGGAGATCAAGAACGAGATCAGGCTTGGGGTCTCTGTCTCCATTGGGAATGGGGAGGGGACCATGTTCTGGCTGGAATCCTGACTCCAGAAGCGTCCACTGCAAGAGGTGTACCCAAGCCTCTTCGCCATTTGTTCCGATCCAACGCTCCGCCGCACTCGAAGGTACATGGAACATCTCGTTCCGGCGTACCTTCGGTCCGGAGGAAACTGAAGCCTGGAGGGAACTTAGGGCGGAGCTCCCAACCTCTTTGGCGGACGAACCTGATAGTGTATCTTGGACCCTCACGCCATCACGATCCTTCTCGGTTAGCTCAGCCTATCGGGGCCTCTTTGGCCGCGCGGCTCTCCCATGGACCAAGCCCCTTTGGAAGGCCCCCCTCCCACTGAAGATAAATTTTTTTGTGTCGCAACTTCTTCGCGATAGACTCCCGTCAGGGGTGGAGGTGGCCAAGAGGCATGGGTCGGGGGATGGGTTATGTCCATTATGTGGGATCCCCGAAACGGGCACCCACATAATGTTCACCTGTCCCGCGGCCCGGTGTCTGTGGAACTTCACCAGAGAGGCGTTGGGCCCGGGCTGGCTGGCCCATGATCTCGGTGAATTCCTAGATTCCCAAGCAAACCAGCCAGGGAAGGGCCGCCGCCTCTTCTGGCTAGTGTTTGCGGCGATGTCATGGTCCCTCTGGAACATTCGGAACAAGATGGTTATTGAGAAGATTCTTCCTAGGCGTGCCTCTGACTCGGTTTTCCGCTTTTTGGCCTCTCTGCAGCTCTGGTACCCGTTGTGTAGGCAGCGGGACAAGGCGAGGTTGGACACTACCCTTCGATAGCTCTTGGAGGCGGCCCGGCGTCTCCCCCCCTAGCCCGACGTAGCTCCACCTCTTTGGTGTTCTCTCGTCTGGCGAGATGGCCCCTACCACCCTAGTTTTCATACTTTCAGTCGTTTTGGGTCGGTTTGTGTTGTGGCCCCAGCATTTTGTTGTGTGCTTGACTGTGACCATTGGATGCTTGTTGTGAATGTTTGCTTTATATATAAAGCGGGGCGAAAGCCTATTTCGAGAGGGAAAATAACGTACTGCTGCATCTGTTCAATAAAAATAAACATACAAATTTAGCCAAAAGCCAATGTCCTCTAAGTTTAACCATGTTATTACAGAAAATGTGAACATCTATAATACCATATTAATAGATCCACTATAAAATCCATTTTCGGTCTATGTTGTAGGTGTTGAAATATTATATATATATATATATATATATATATATATATATATATATATATATATATATTTGATCAATCTTAGTAAACATCAATTTTTAGTTAATTTTATACGCCTTACCTTTTAAGGCGGAGGTTGAGGTAAAGTATCCTTATTTGCAACTAGCGAACGAGCCCCTCCGTTGAACAGTCAATGTTTCTTCGCGAACTAATTCTAGAAAGTTGGATTTATACATGCAAGCATGTGATTCTTATCAACTTGTTTCATTATGACTCACTAATAGAAAACAGTCTTTTCGTCAAGCCCATTAGTCTCGGCTGTGGCTGGGGCCGGGACTAATGGCCCGCACCGGACGGCCCGAGCCACCCCAAACCATAGGTCTCGGCCCATTAGAGACCACTAGTTCCGGTTTGTGATATAAACCGGGACTAAAGGGTCTGAGGCCTGCCGCTCGCTGCGGGCACCCCCTTTAGTCCCGGTTTGTATCTCAAACCGGGACTAGTGGTCTGACCCTATATATATGGCACAGTCCCTTTCCCTCTCAACTCTTTTTTTTCCTGGTGGGAGAGGTGGTGGGTTTGTGCTATTTTTTTCTTGTTAATATGCACTAGTGGTGTTCGGTGAAATGCCCATTAGAGCGATGCAACTTTAGGTCACACGAGACAGACATGATATGAGGTGTCTGAGCCACACTTAAGTTTTCTCATCTTTATTTCCAAGTGTGCTAAAAGGTTAGCTACTATTTTTTTTGTTTAGACCGCGCGGTACTAATTTTAGCACCGTGATTGCGTCTGGTATATATGTAGGGTTTCGTAGCATGGAAAACAAAAAATTTCTACCGCATACAAACAAACAAGCCAAGATCTATCTACTAGATTGTAGCAACGAGTCGATAGAATAACTCACCCTCGAAGATTCCAAAGTGTTTAACGAGAGCGGATTCTCGTGGGTGATGTAGTCGTACTCTTCCCGATCTCAAGATCGCGTAGACGATCCTTCTGGCGTTGCGTTCAAGCGCCCCAGATCGGTCACATGTTCGATACTGACACAAAGACCTTCCTATCCCTTGTTCCAAAGAAATGGAGGTTGTATCACTCTCCTCGAAAGACAACGGCGTGGTACCGGAAGTAGAGGGGAGATCTCGCAGGGCTTCGCCTTAAGCCAGAGCGAGTATGGTGGAGTATGAGAGAGTCCCCCGACGATCTAGGGTTTAGACACGCCGAGGAGGAAGCTTGGCCGGGCTAGGGTTGCTAGGCGGGCGGCGATTGACCCAGGTCGGCGGCAAGTGGAGGTGGCGGCCATGGCTAGGGTTTGGAGGAGAGGATCTTGTGTGTCCTAGGAGGAGCCTGCCCTCCTTATATAGGTGGAGGGCGGCCGGCCAAGGGGAGGAGAGGAGTCCTCCCCAACTCGGCTTGGTGGTGCGGCGGTTGGAGGAGGAACTCCCCAACTCGGTTCCCACCCTCCTCCTCTTTCCAAAACGTTGCTTGACTTTCAAACTAGCCGTTTGACTTTTCAAACTAGGATTTGAATAAACCCTCTATTTTGATCAGCGATGACACCGAGTACATGATGCAATCATACCAACTTGATATAACACATTCATGTACCCTTCCTCCCGGAGTGCCGGACATTCCGGAACCTTCTAGAACATTCCTGATGAAAACAACGGAACCATTCCCCAACTCCGAAACGGGACTTTCCTTATATGAATCTTATTCTCCGGACCATTCCGGATCTCCTCGTGATATCCCGAATCCCATTCGAGACTCCGAACAACATTCAGTCTCTTTCTCATCATTCCATAACTACTCAAACAACGTCGAATCCTTAAGTGTGTCTCCCTACGGTTCGTGAATTATGTGGACATGATCGAGACACTTCTCCGAACAATAACCAATAGAGGAATCTGGAAATTCATATGGCTCCCACATATTTCTACGATTACTTTGCAATCGAATGAACCACTTACATACGATACCAATTTCCCTTTGTCTCACAATAGTTTACTTATCCGAGGTCATGATCGTCGGTATCTCTGCATACCTAGTTCAACCTCGTTACCGATAAGTACTCGTTTCGCTCCGTGATATGTGATCCCTTGTGAGCCAGTCACATGCTTGCAAGCTAATTGGATGACATTTCACCGAGAGGGACCAGAGTATATCTATCCGTCATATGGATGGACAAATCCCACTCTTGATCCATGTGTTTCAACCAATACTTTCTGAACACTCAATGCCACCTTTATAGCCACCCAGTTATGGTGTGATGTTTGATGTCATCAAAGCATCCATGCGGTAAAGGTGATATGCATGATCTCATGGTCGAAGGAATTAGATTACTATGTATCAGAAAGCATATAGCAATTGAACTATTAAAATGACTTGATCTTTATGCTACGCTTATCTATAGGAGTATGTCCACCATATCATTCTCCTAACGATATGACCTTGTTGTTAATAACATCTCAATGTTCATGATAGGGAAACCACAATCATCTATTAACCAACAAGCTAGTATTATATAGAGGCTTTACTAGGGAATCTTATTTTAGTTTAGAAATCACACAAGTATCAATGTTTCCTTGTTAATACTATTATAGCATGAATTTAAACATTTATCATAAACACAAAGATATAATAATAACTACATTTATTATTGCCTCTAGAGCATATCTCCAACAGTCTCCCACTTGCACTAGAGTCATCTAATCTAGATTACATGGTAATATACTGAACACCCATGGCAGTTTGGTGCTGGTCATGTTTTGACCTCGGGAGAGGTTTAGTCAACGGATCCTCCACATTCAGATCTGTGTGTACTTTGCAAATCTTTATATCCCCATCTTGGATATGTTCTCGAATAGCGTGAAAACATAGCTTGATGTGCTTCAGCTTCTTGTGTGACCTTGGTTCTTGCGCATTGGCTATTACGCCCATGTTATCACAGTAGATAGACATTGGGTCCAGCGCACTAGGAACCACACCCAGCTCTGTAATGAACTCTTTCATCCATATCGCTTCTTGTGAAGCCTCCGAAGCAGCCATGTATTCCGATTCAGTTGAAGATCTTGCCACAACGCTTTGCTTTGCACTCCTACAGCTAACTGCTGCACCATTCAAAATAAATACGTATCCAGATGGTGATTTAGAATCATCCGGATCGGTGTTCCAACTAGCATCGGTGTAACCATTAACAAGGAGTTGTTCATCACCTCTATAAGAAAGAACCATATCCTTAGTTCTTCTCAAGTACTTAAGGATGTTTTTGACCGCTGTCCAATGATCCACTCCTGGATCACTTTGATATCTGCTAGTTAAACTAACAGCATATGCAATGTCGGGTCTAGTACATAGCATGGCATACATTAGAGATCCTATGGCTGAGGCATAGGGAGTCTTACTCATCCTTTCTCTATCTTCTGCCGATGTCGGACTTTGAGTTTTACTCAAGGTCGATTAGCAACATGGGCAAGAACCCTTTCTTGCTATCTTCCATTCCAAACCTCTTTAGAACTTTGTCCAAATATGTACTTTGTGACAATGATACTTGGCGTTTCGATCTATCTCTATAAATCTTTATGCCTAATATGTAAGCTGCTTCGCCAAGATCCTTCATTGAAAAACTATTATTCAAATATTCCTTGACACTATTAAGAAGGTCTATATCATTCCCAATCAACAATATGTCATCTACATATAGCATTAAGAATGCTACAGAGCTCCCACTCACTTTCTTGTAAATACAAGCTTCTCCATAAGTTTGTATAAAACCAAAACTTTTGATCACCTTATCAAAACGTTGATTCCAACTTCGGGATGCTTGCTTCAATCCATAGATGGACCGTTGAAGTTTGCATACCTTGTTAGCATCTTTAGGATCGACAAAACCTTTGGGTTGCATCATATACAACTCTTCATCAATGTCTCCATTGAGGAATGCTGTTTTGACATCCATCTACCATATCTCATAATCATAATATGCAGCGATTGCTAACATAATCCTCACAGACTTTAGCTTCACTACTGGTGAGAAAGTCTCATCGTAGTCAACTCCTTGAATTTGTCGAAACCCCTTTGCGACAAGTCGAGCTTTATAGACAGTAACATTACCATCAACATATGTTTTCTTCTTTAAAATCCATTTGTTCTCGACAGCCTTCCGGCCATCCGGTAAGTCCACCAAAGTCCATACTTGGTTTTCGTACATGGATCCAATCTCGGATTTCATGGCTTCTTGCCATTTATTGGAATCTGGGCTCATCATCGCTTCCTCACATGTCTCAGGGTCATCGGTGTTGTCCACCAACATGATACTCATAACGGGATCATACCAATCTCGAGTGGTACGAGTTCGCTGACCTGAGGCTCAGAGCAACTTCAACCAAGTTTCATGATCATCATCATTAGCTTCCTCTCTAACGGTGCAGGCACCACAGAACTTCTTCCGTGCGCTACTGCAATTTCGAGAGAAGGTTCGACAACCTCGCCGAGTTCTACTTTCCTTCCAACAATTCTTTTCGAGAGAAATTCCTTCTCTAGAAAGGATCCATTCTGGCAACGAAGATTTTGCCTTCGGATCTATGATAGAAAGTATACCCAATAGTTTCCTTCGGTATCCTATGAAGATGCATTTTTCCGCTTTGGGTTCAAGCTTGTCCGGTCAGAACTTCTTTACATAGGCTTCGCATCGTGAACGACAATCTAGGTTTCTTCCCAAACCATAATTCATACGGTGTCGCTTCGACGGATTTAGATGGTGCCCTATTTAAAGTGAATGCGGTTTTCTAATGCATAACCCCAAAATGATAGCGGTAAATCTGTAAGTGACATCATAGAACGAACCATATCTAAGAGAGTTCGATTACGACGTTCGGACACACCATTACGCTGTGGTGTTCCCGGCGGTGTCAATTATGAAAGTATTCCGCATTTCTTCAAATGCTCGCCAAACTCGTAACTTAGATATTCACCTCCATGATCAGAACGTAGAAATTTAATCTTCTTGTTACGTTGATTCTCTACCTCACTTTGAAATTCCTTAAACTTCTCGAAAGTTTCGGACTTATGTTTCATGAAATAGATATACCCATATCTACTCAAATCATCCGTGAAGGTAAGAACATAACGATAACCACCGCGCGATGCTACACTCATTGGACCACACACATCGGTATGTATGATTTCCAACAGGTTCGTAGCTCGCTCCATCATACCAGAAAATGGAGTCTTAGTCATTTTACCCATCAGACATGCTTCACATCTTTCAAGTGATTCGAAATCAAGTGATTCAAGAAGTCCATCGGAATGGAGTTTCTTCATACGCTTCACTCCAATGTGACCAAGACGAAAGGCTACATATAGGTCGAGTTATCGCTGATTTCAAACGTTTAGCCTCAATGTTATTAATATGTGTATTTCCACTATCGAGATTCAACAAGAATAGACCATCTATCAAAGGTGCATGTGCATAAAACATATTACTCATATAAATCGAACAACCATTATTCTCGGATTTAAACAAGTAACCGTCTCGCAATAAACAAGATCCCGATATAATGTTCATGCTCAACGCAGCACCAAATAACAATTATTTAAGTATAAAACTAATCCCGATGGTAGATGAAGGGTAGCGTGCGACGCGATCACATCAACCTTTGATCCGCTTCCCACGCGATCGTCACCTCGCTCTTCGCTAGCTTCCGCTTATTCGCAAAGACCTGCTTCGAGTTACAAATATGAGCAACCGAACCAAGATCAAATACCTGTGCACTACTACGAGTACTAGTGAGATACACATCAATAACATGTATATCGATATACCTTTCTTCTTGATGTTGCCGCTCTTCAAATCCTCCAAGTACTTTGGGCAATTCCGCTTCTAGTGACCTTCTCCTTGCAAAGAAAGCACTCAAGATCGTGCTTAGGTCCAGCCTTGGTCTTCTTCGGCGTGGTAACTTTCTTACCACCCTTCTTGAAGTGTCCCTTCCGCTTAGACTTGCCTTTCTTGAATTTGGTGGTCTTATTGACCAACAACACTTGGTGCTCTTTCTTGATCTCCACTTCGCATTTCAACATGGCAAAGAGTTCGCAACGCCTTGTTCATGTTTTGCTTGTTGTAGTTCATCACAAAGTTCTTGTAACTTGGTGGTAGTGATTGTAGGACGCGGTAAATCCCCAAAGCATTAGGAATCACAATACCCAAGCTTTGAAGTTTGTTTATGCCTGCACATTTTAAGCACATGCTCACCGACGAGCTGCCTCTTCCATCTTGCAGCTTAAAGAACTTTTCAGAAGCCTCATAGCTTTCAATTGCCGCATGAGTCTCAAAGATAAATTTGAGATCCTCGACAATATCATATTGGTCTGAATTCTCAAACCTTTTCTGAAGCTCCGATTCTAAACCATACAAGATAGCACGTTGAACTGGAGTACCGAGTCTTCCGAGTGAGGTAAACATTCTTTACTTCATCGGCAAAGATCACCGCAGTGGGTCACCCAATGGCATCCAAAGACATAGGTCAAATTACCAGCTATGAGGACAATCCTCAAATTGCGGAACCAATCCGCGAAGTTGCTTCCATTGTTTTTCAACTTTTCTTTTTGTAGGAACGCATTAAAATTGATGGTAGGGGCTGCCATTGATCTACAACATATTTGCAATAGTTTAGACTAAGTTTATGACAAATTGAGTTCAAATTAATAATAAAATTAATCTAGGTGAACTCCCACTCAAAACAATATCCCGAACCAAATCCAGCACATCAACACCGATCATCACGAGAGTTGATATAGTTTCAATGGCGAACAATCGACATGTTCATCATATCTACTATATGATTCATGCTTTACCTTTAGGCGATATGTGTTCCGAGACCATGTCTGTACATGCTAGGCTCGTCAAGATCAAACCTTAGTTTCCGCATGAGCAAATCTGGCTTGCTCACGTTGTATACACTTGCGGAATCTAACACACCCGATCATCACGTGGTGCTTCGAAACAACAAGCTTTAGCAGTGGTGCTAACTAAGGGTGAACAACTTTATGATTTGAAATTCATGTGCATGAGGGATCATCTTATAATGCTACCGTCGTCTACTAAGCAATACAAGATGCATAAAGGATTAACATCACATGCAATTCATAATATGTGATATGATATGGCCTTTCTTCTTTATGCTTCTGATCTCCATCTTCTAGCACGAACATGATCTCCATCATCACAGGCATTGCATCAAGGTCAATGACGCTTCTCCATGGTTGTCGTCCACCGGCTTCAACTATTACAACTACTTTGAATAGACACGCGAGTCTTAACATAAATTAAAGACAACCATATGGCTCCTGCCGTTTGCCAACTTACAATAAGGAACATTGCATACATCAAATATAATCACAATCATGGCCATATCACATCACAGCACACCCCTGCAAAACAAAGTTAGACGCCTCTACTTTCTTTGCATATTGTACGTGGTTTGGGGCTTTCAATAAGTGTCGTTCTAACTTACGAACAAGACCCACAACATTGATACTAGTATTGTTAATCACCCGTTGTAAATTGGATCTTAACTATGCTAGGAGAAACAGGCACCGCAAAGCCACTTATGCAATACAAGTTGCATGTCAAGCGAGGAGCAAGTCTCATGAACGATGTCATGTAAGGTTAGCCCGGGCCGCTTCATCCCAACATACCGCAAGATGCAAAGTACACAAGAAGCAATCGACAATAAAGCATCAACGCCCACAATGACCATTGTGTTCTACTCGTGCAACAGATCTACATATAGACACGGCTCTGATACCACTGTAGGGTTTCGTAGCATGGAAAACAAAAAATTTCTACCGCATACAAACAAACAAGCCAAGATCTATCTACTAGATTGTAGCAACGAGTCGATGGAATAACTCACCCTCGAAGATTCCATTGTGTTTAACGAGAGAGGATTCTCGTGGGTGATGTAGTCGTACTCTTCCCGATCTCAAGATCGCGTAGACGATCCTTCTAGCGCTGCGTTCCGGCAGCGCTCCCGCAGTCGGTCACACGTTCGGTACTCGACGAAGACCTTCCTCTCCCTTGTTCCAGCAGACAGTGGAGGTTGTAGCACTCTCCTCGCGATTCCGCAAAGACAACGTGGTACCGGAAGTAGAGGGGAGATCTCGCAGGGCTTCGCCTTAAGCCGGAGCGAGTATGGTGGAGTATGAGAGAGTCCCCCGACGATCTAGGGTTTAGACATGCCGAGGAGGAAGCTTGGCCGGCGGCTAGGGTTGCTAGGCGGCGGCGACGGCTTGACCTAGGTCGGCGGCGGCGGCAGTGGAGGTGGCGGCGCCGGCGGCTAGGGTTTGGAGGAGAGGATCTTATGTGTCCTAGGAGGGAGCCCTGCCCCTCCTTATATAGGTGGAGGGGCCGGCCGGCGAAGGGGAGGGAGAGGAGTCCCTCCCCAACTCGGCTTGGGTGGTGCGCCGCCGGTTGGAGGAGGGAACTCCTCCCCAACTCGGTTTCCCACTCCTCCTCCTCTTTCCAAAAACTGTCGTTTGACTTTCAAACTAGCCGTTTGACTTTTCAAACTAGGATTTGAATAAACCCTCTATTTTGATCAGCGATGACACGAGTACATGATGCAATCATACCAACTTGATATAACACATTCATGTACCCTTCCCCCCCGGAGTGCCGGACATTCCGGAACCTTCTAGAACATTCCCGATGAAAACAGCGGAACCATTCCCCAACTCAGAAACGGGACTTTCCTTATATGAATCTTATTCTCCGGACCATTCCGGATCTCCTCGTGATATCCCGAATCCCATTCGAGACTCCGAACAACATTCGTTCTCTTTCTCATCATTCCATAACTACTCAAACAACGTTGAATCCTTAAGTGTGTCTCCCTACGGTTCGTGAATTATGTGGACATGATCGAGACACTTCTCCGAACAATAACCAATAGAGGAATCTGGAAATTCATATGGCTCCCACATATTTCTACGATTACTTTGTGATCGAATGAACCACTTACATACGATACCAATTTCCCTTTGTCTCACGATAGTTTACTTATCCGAGGTCATGATCGCAGATCTCTCGCATACCTAGTTCAACCTCGCACGATAAGTACTCTTTTCTCGCTCCTGATATGTGATCCCTTGTGAGCCAGGTCACATGCTTGCAAGATAATTGGATGACATTTCACCGAGAGGGCCAGAGTATATCTATCCGTCATATGGATGGACAAATCCCACTCTTGATCCATGTGTTTCAACCAATACTTTCGAACACTCAATGCCACCTTTATAGCCACCCGCCACGGTGGTGATGTTTGATATCATCAAAGCATCCATCCGGTAAAGGTGATATGCATGATCTCATGGTCGAAGGAATTAGATTACTATGTATCAGAAAGCATATAGCAATTGAACTATTAAAATGACTTGATCTTTATGCTACGCTTATCTATAGGAGTATGTCCACCATATCATTCTCCTAACGATATGACCTTGTTGTTAATAACATCTCAATGTTCATGATAGGGAAACCACAATCATCTATTAACCAACAAGCTAGTATTATATAGAGGCTTTATTAGGGACTCTTATTTTAGTTTACAAATCACACAAGTATCAATGTTTCCTTGTTAATACTATTATAGCATGAATGTAAACATTTATCATAAACACAAAGATATAATAATAACTACATTTATTATTGCCTCTAGGGCATATCTCCAACAATATATTTGTATGATACAGATGAGCCATACATAGATATATGGAGACCGGCGCTTTGCCGCTTTTAGAGAAGGCGTGTGTTCTTTTCATCTTGTGGCCGAGGCGAAAAAGCGGCGGGACGGTTTTATGTGTTGTCCATGTGTTAACCGTAGGAATGAGAAGGCTCTCACTTCCTCAAGAATCATTCAGAGTCACCTACACTACTAGGAAAACGGCTATAGGTAATCAGCACATCCGTGGCTCACATGGTTGAAGTGCCCCACGGCTAAAACATGCATGGCTCACCTGTGGGCAGTGCCCTACTAATAACTAGAACAACCGTGGCGCACATGACTATAGTGCGCCACAGATGTGTGTGGGCCAGGGCCCCTGTTGGCCACACGCCAAACATCTGTAGCGCACTATAGTCATGTGCGCCACGGTTGTTAGGGTCATCTGTGGCGCACGTGTGCCTGGTGCGCTACGCCTAAGCGCATGCCCCCCTCTGCTCTGAAATGGCCAAACTGTGGCAAGATTTCGCCTAGTGCGCCACAGAGTAGACATCTATGGCGCCCATGGAGTAGTGCGCCACAGATGTTTGTACTCCCTGTGGCGCACTAGGGCCGTGTGCGCCACGGATGTGTCGATTTCTTTAGGACAGCACTTTATGTGCACATGTGTGACCACATCCACCACCCCACACTTCACTTTCCCCTTCTTCTTCCTCCTTAGATCTAGTCGGGATCTTCTCCTTCCCACCTCAATTTCTCCACACATTCACCATTTTTAGCATGTAAAACTTGCTTTGGATGTTACATAAGTAATAGAGGAGGTCTCCGGTCTCTCATCTATCCTTCTCCGGTGGACGCGCGCACCTCTCCTTTCCATCTTTCTCGCGATCAGTCTCTCATCTCGGTAAGTTTTCCATGTAAGGATGTGTTCATGTGTATATGGATGATGTGCTCATATGTATGTAGATGATCGATGCTCATGATGTGTGTATGTGGAGAGGATCGATGGTCATATGTGTGTGTATATGGAGAGTATCGATGATGCTCATGCATGTGTACTATGGAGAGGATAATGATATGTTCATGTGTGTATGGATCGGTCTCTCTCTCTTGTGTTTGTATGTGAACAAGTTGCCATTTGTTTTGCCAAAATGTTGATTCATTTCCATTTTGGCAAGACTTTGGCATTTCACAAAGGTCCTAATTTTAGGATAGGTCATGCCGAAATTTTCTATCGACCATTGCATGCATGCATTCATTATGTGGTTCTAATAGACTTCAAAATTGTACCGTGTACATCGTGCAGGCAAAAATGGTCCGCATAATGAGCGAAGGCATTGTGGCTAGATTTTTGAAATGTGCGACGGCCGACATGATACGAAATAACAAGATGATATAAGATGTCCGTGCGTAAGATGCAAACTCAATCGGTGACCGACCAGATTCCGGAATCTGCAGCGCACTGCCCGCCATGGTTTCATGGATGGATACACTGTTGGATAAGCGATGACGTATGATGGAGACGGTGAAGAAGGTGGCCAACATGACGATGATCATCATCACGCAGAACGGGCGAGATGATGAAGAGTCTCCGGAGATGGTGAAGGTGCGGAAGGCACTGTGATGATGATGATCTAGATGCCGGAGGAGCAGACGACGATGGAACAACGTCAGGCTGGGTGCGGGACCCTTATGTGCAAGAGATGCTTCTCAAGAAGACGAGTAACGCCAGGGCTGCCACTAGAGAGAAAGCCAAGCTTGCGCAACTTGAGAAAGACGCGGTTACTCCATTGTATGAAGGATGCAGGCCCGATGATACCCGGTTGAATGTAACGCTCAAGGCTATGGAGATGAAGGCGAAGCACAAATTGAGCGACGCAAGCTTCGACGATATGATGGCATTCTGGCACGATCGTCTCCCGGAGGGGAACACATGTCCAACTAGTATCGAGGATGCCAAGAAAATCGGCTGTCCTCTCGATCTACCGCGCGTTAGATATCACGTATGCATCAACGATTGCATCATTTATCGGGCGAGGACGGAGAAACCACATGTCCGGTGTGCGCGTGAGTCGATACAAGAAAGGGAAGAAAGCACCTCGAAAAGTGGTATGGTACTTTCCTATCACCTCGTCGCAGCGCTATTTCGCGGACCCTAAGGAAGCGGGCTCATGCGATGGCATGCGGAAAGGAAGAAGCGGAGATGATGATGACCGAAAAGGATGAGCTGTCGACGCACCTTCGATGCTAGCCGCTGAAAGCATTGGACCTCGAATTCCTAATTCGTGGAGATTCGAGGAACATCAGGCTTGGTGCGAGCACCGATGGACTCAATCCGCTCGTAGCTGAGCAGCACGCAAAGACTTGGCTGTTTGTATGGATGTACAACCTCCTCCATGGTTGTGCATGAAGAAGAAGTACATACAAATGAGTATGCTAATTCAAGGCCGAAACAACCTGGTACCGACATCAATCAGATCTCGTGCTGTTGAAAGAGGAGCTAGCCAAGTTATGGGAATCGAGCCAATACTTACGACGCCGTCGCACAAGATTATTTCACTATGAGAGCCGCGTTGGTCACTACGGTGCAAGACTATCCAGTTGAGGGTATATCTCGGGCAGGTTATCCAAGGATTCTCGCATGCGTTAGGTGCATGGATAACACAAGCTATCTCCAACTAGAGAAAGATCCAGGTCATCGAAAACCGTGTTCATGGTGCACCGGAGGTGGCTCGGCAAGAATAATCCATGGAGAAAACGTGGAGACCTGTTCGATGGCAAATCAGACCCGAGGAATCCCAGAGTAGGAGCAGC
Source organism: Avena longiglumis (assembly GCA_030063025.1). Classification (NCBI taxonomy): domain Eukaryota; kingdom Viridiplantae; phylum Streptophyta; class Magnoliopsida; order Poales; family Poaceae; genus Avena; species Avena longiglumis. The sequence goes on from CP125977.1 coordinate 505,407,904, forward strand.
AAGAAGTGGAAGAGTTGCTGAAAACCGGAAAGATTGTCCTAAGCACGAAAGAAGCGAAAGAGGCAAGACAAGCCATTGATGAAGGTATGGAAAACAAGGTCTGCTTTTCGAGTTGCCATATCGAAGTTTCTCCGCACGTCTCATAGCCTCGACAACATGCATATCACGAAAAACGTGTGTGAGAGTCTGGTCGCCACCCATAATCAACATGCCAGATAGGACGAAAGATGGTCCGAAAGCAAGGCACGACCTGATATGCTTGGGTATCCGGAAGGAGCTTCACGAGGACGACTACTACCCCGATGATCGTGAAGATGACGATGATCATGAGTCGAGACGACACAAGGTCGTCGGAAGGGTAAAAAGTTCAAGAAGAACGAATATTACTGCCCTCCTTCTTGCTTCACTCTAAGCCAGGATGAGATCAAACAGTTTTTCAAGTGCCTTCTAGGAGTCAAATTTCCTTACGGCTACGCGGGCAAGATAAGAAGATACCTAGACGAGGCGAAGCAGAGGTTCAGTGGCATGAAGTCTCACGACTGTGCCGTGCTAATGACGCAGGTACTTCCGGTCGCACTAAGAGGGATAATGGACGAGCACGTCCGTGAAACATTATTTGGCCTATGCAAGTTTTTCGACGTCATCTCTAGGAAGTCGATTGGCTTGAATCATCTCGGAAGGCTACAGGAGGAGATCGTGGTGATACTATGTGAGCTTGAGGTCTACTTCCCACCCGCATTCTTCGACATTATGGTGCATCTGCTGGTCCATGTCGTGGAGGACATCGTACAACTCGGGCCGATGTTCCTCCGCAGCATGATGGCGTTCAAAACGATGAACGGACACATCAAAGGATACGTTCGCAACAGGTCCCGTCTAGATGGAAGCATAGCCAAGGGCTTTCTGGCCGAAGAGTGCATCTCTTTCTGCACGAATTATCTAGACATCGAGAACCCTGTCTTCCCGCCACCGTAACACCTTGGCAAGCTCGACGGATCGGTCACCGAGAGGGTCGCCGATCGCATGCAGATTTCGATTTTCGACGCACGACTTTGATTGAGCAAACCTCGTCGGCCACAAGATTTAGAACTGGTCGATCCTTGGGCATGTACACAAAGGTTAATCGAGAAGAAGTACATGGACCGGGCATACAGAGGACGCAGGAAGAAATAATCAAAGAGCACAACTCAGATTTAACGTTGGTTTAGGCGACGCCTGATAATCCCCGCGCCGCATTCTTCCGACACGGAAAAGATCATATTCACCTTGTCGCAGGGACCGATGCAAAACCTGGTGACCTATCAGCGATGATATCAACGGCTACACATTCTACACGGAGGAAAAGGACAACAAGTGTGATTATCGTAACTCAGCGTAACGCCGAATTCTACACCGATGACAACGTGAAGGAAAGATTCTACGGAAGAATCGAGGAGATCTGGGAGCTCGACTACTGTGGAGAAAAGGTGCCAATGTTCCGTGTCAGATGGGCAAAGAGTGTCGAAAGAGAAGACCGGTATTTCACAACCATGGTTATACCCGAAGCAGCCAAATCCAAGGCCGCCGGTGCAAACGAGCAAGACTTCGACCAGTACGGTGATCCAAAGATTGAAGATGACGACGACTACGATGCAGCAACATACATCACAAGAAGAAAAAAGACAACCCTACCCAAAATAGGTAGCCCGTTCGAAAGAAGAAACATTAAAGTGTCGGGGCTAAATTATTCAACCGCGACAAAGAAGGGAAAAAAGATTGTAAAACGCTAGCTCAAAAATATTGTAAAACGCGTGGTCGAAAAAGATTGTAATATTCATGGACAAAGTATTATGAAATTTAGTTATACTTCGAATCATATTTGTAACACTTTTATGACATATATCACTACTTTTGGGCATGTTTGGAATATTTAAAAGTATTTTAAAAACAAAACAAAACTTGTATGGAATATATCACCACTTTTGGACATTTTTGTGAACATTTAAAAGTATTTTTAAAATAAAAAAAAGTGGAGCACCAGGATTCGAACCTGGGTGCTCAGAGTTTGGAATAGAGCTAAGGGGCTAGAACCAGTGGGCTATGACAGTAGTAGTGTTAACAGAAGGGGTGGCCGCCCTCTTATCTGGTCGTCCAACAGACATAGGCATAGCGCACCCTGGCCAAGTGCACTACGGTTATCCGTAGCGCACTTGTCCAGGGTGCGCTACGCCTATGTCTGTTGGACGCTAGTCAACCGCGCCGGTTCCATCTCTCACAGACGACACCACGCACCGTGCCGCTCTGCATCTCACAGACAGCTCTCGAGGAGGAGGAAGCCCACCACCGCCGCTGCCCGCTGTCAGGAGGAGGAGGAAGCTCTCGAGGAGGAGGAAGCTCTCGAGGAGGAGGAAGCTCAGGAGGAGGAGGAAGCTCTCGAGGAGGAGGAAGCTCGTGGAGGAGGAGGATCGCCGCCTGTCGTCGCCCGCCGAGGTAGCCCTCCCCGCTCCTCCTCTCTCCTCCCTCCTCCCTCTCTCCCTGCTCCCTCTCCCTGCCTCCCTCCTCTCTCTCTCTCCCCTGCCTCCCTCTCCCTCTCTCCCCTGTCTCTCCCTCCCCTGTCTCTCTCCCCTGTCTCTCCCTCTCTCCCCTGTCAGAGTTAGGGTTCATGGTTCAGAGGTTGCTAGGTTGCTAGGTTGCTAGGGTTTAGAGGTTGCTAGGTTGCTAGTTTGCTGCTAGCAGGTCTGAATGGTAGAATAATTGTCATGTCTGAATGGTAGAATAGCTAGTGAATTCTGGCCCCCATCGAAAAACTATACAGCAAAGTTAGGGTTCATGGTTCAGAGTAGTGCAGCTATTGGTGTAGTGCAGCTATTGGTGCAGCTATTGGTTCAGAGTAGTGCAGCAAAGTTAGGGTTCATGGTAGAACAGCTCGTTGTTCACAACTCCCAGGTTCTATTACCATTAGAAATGACAGGCAACTCCCAGGTTCTGCTATTGGTGTAGTGTTGGCATGCTATTATTAGAAATGACAGGCAAACACTGATCCCACATAATGACAGGCAACTCCCTTTATTGTCTACACTGTTTGTTACCATACTTAATATGGTTCTGCTTTTAGTGTTGCATCCAATATGCATTTGTTGTAAATAACTGATGGAAAAGCTCCCCTCTAAAATATTCATATATTCTCAATTAAATGCTCCCCTCTGAGATATAGGTAGTTGACAGAGATACAATTGTATGCTATTGATGAACATTTTTAATTGTCCTTGGATTATGCTATCGATATATATATATATATCACTAATGATGCAAGCTTAATTTAGATTGAACTTGGATTATTCAGTACACCAAGGTTTAAATGCTCAAGTACTTCTAGTTCTAGGTATTAATTTAAATAAGAACTCTGTTGACACATAAGGTTCAGATTTAAAAACTCTGTTGACACATAAGGTTCAGATTTATCTCGACAGTATTGACACATTAGGGTTCAAAGTAGCGCAGGAGGTTGTTGACACATTAGGGTTCAGAGTAGTGCAGGAGGTTATATGATCATGTTTGTGCCCTTGACTGAATATGGTAGCTGTTCTGGTGTTCTGGTTCCTCCATTTTCTTTGTTCCATTATGTCCATAGATGTGGTAGCTGTTCTAGTGTTGGTGTCCCTTGCAAAACTTGCTGCCATCAAGTCCAGTAATTTTTGTTGAAACAGATTTATTGTGTGCTGGTTGTGCAGTTGTGCTGGCTATACTGGGCCATTTATGCTGGTTGTGCTGGCTATGATGGCCATTTATTGTGTGGTAGCTATGCTGGCCATATATATGCAGGTTCTTGTATGAAACGAGTCCCGATTTTTGCCGGAATTTTGATTAACTTCCGCCGCGTAAATCGGCACTAGTTTAAGAAAATTAGCAAAGGTCATGCCGGATTTTTCCGCATTTAACCAATTATTTGTTTTTGTTAGTGCAAAGATGTGTGACAACGACGAGGCTGGATGTTCTAAGCGCATCGGTGAAGGAGAACTCGACCTCCGAATAAACAATTGACATTCGGGAGGCGCCCAAATGCTAGAAGACGATGAAGAATACCATCCTTCGGAGAGCGAGGATGATGAGATGGAAGACGCGGAGGAAGAAGTCAAGGAACGGCAGCGATGAAACCACCGATGGCGGCGAGGGCACGGTAGTGGTAGCAACCCTTCTAAGAAGAAGAAGAAGGAAGGACGCGCCCGAACACGCACGGCACGGGTCGAGGAAATTACAAGTGAGCCCAACGGTGTTCCTTTGGAGCCCGCTTGTCGTCAAAGGGTACGGGCAAGTGGCGGCGATCACCCGGACAACCATCTCGATCAACACCGAGAATCTCCGCATAAAGATAATGGCTTGCGCACACTCCTCTTCGAGAAGCTGCACGCCGATACAAGTACCCCGCAAGATCGTAACACAAATTATCATGGGAACGGCAAACAAATCCGCCCTCACAAAGATGAGCACCGCCCTGGCCAGCTGGAGAACCCGGATAAAGAAGAAGATCTATAAAGAAGGCAAAAGTCTCGAGGAGATCCAGAAGATTGACCCGCAGATCACCGAAGATCGGTTCCGGGAGTTCAAGGAGAGGTGTGAATCCGAAAGAGCCCTGGCCAATAGTAATCGGGGAAAGGTGCTACAGGCGATGAATATAGGTCATCACCATCTCGGATCTGGTGGATACAGTAATCATGGAGGCCAAATGGAATAAGGAGGATGAAGAGTATAGATCCAAGGGATAGAAAACCCTTTATAAATTCGAACCCGGCAGGTTCGAAACTTCATCAGGCCTGCTACCATGTGGACCCAAAAACCAAACAACTCACCGCGGATCCTGCGGTGAAGGAATTCGAGGAAATTGTGGTAAGTATAATCTAATTACCGAGGATCAACACGATTGCAATCTAATCGATGATCTAAATGATTCACTGTTACTTGCTTTGCAGGAGGTGGAAATGGTTGCGAGGCATGGAGCCCGTGGTTCCTCATCCTGTGGGTCGACGGCCACCCGGGATAACCCTTTAACAGTATGAACCAAGCCAAGAAAATAGAGCGGTTACGAAGAAGCCGTTGGCTTACCGCCGTCTGCCTCGGGTAAGAATTGGGTGGATCATTTTGGTCCACCGCCGAGGACGCATGTGGCGCCGTCGGAAGGAGCGAGGAGGAAAACCGAGAGGTTCAAGAACTTAAGGCACAAGTGGCGCGGATCCCGCAGATCGTCCAAGACAACCCGGCAATCACCCTCACGCCCTTCCCGCCTACCTTGGTGGAGTCAATAGCGAATCGGAGTGCGGGTGGTCGAGTAGGCCGTGCCCGATTCCAAGCATGGTCGCAGCCACTCGAACAACGCGCGCCGACGAATCAGCGAACCACGTGTTCGTGACTCCGCTAGCACCGCGGCGCCGCAAGGGTTGGTGACTCCCCCTGCCATCACCACGGCGCCGGAGTACATGTTGGTGCCCCCCTGCCATCGTCGCGGCGGCACCAGAGCTCCAAGCACCCGTCGGTAGGGAGAATACACCGGTGGCCAGCATCGCGCCATCAAGCAGCCCTTCCGTCTCTTGCACGCCCGTCGCCGTATGCGGTGCGTCGACATTAGCCGATCTCGACGCCATCACGGTAAACAAATTGCTTTAATTACCGCCTTTCATGCCATCTATATATTACTCTTGTGGCATCTCGCTCTGACGACGCCGTACATGTTTTCTGCAAACGGATGTTCCTTGCACTCTCTTATGCTACGTGAACAACGAGATGAGGGATGTTGCCAAGGGTACCATCGTTCAACCCTTGCAGCGCACGTTCCACTCAAAGCCGATGCCAGATAGCGTGCACAGGGTTAAAATTAGTCGGGTGCTAAGGGGATGCGACGACCTGGAACCTCCCATTCAACCCCCAGGAGCGGATGAAGAAGACCGTTTGTCCTCAGAAGTTGCTTCGACTTGTTCTTGCTATGGCCAAAGAGCATGATCCGTTTGGGGACGGCGGGGGCCATCACGCCACAGACGACAAAGACCGTCGTGTAGCCGACAAGCGGTGGCAAGGCCCCTTACCGCCTCGCCGTCACCTCCACGCGGTGGGTCGGATGATCATGTTGATGATATGCACATGGCGCAGATCCGCCGAGGACGATTTAAGACTGGAATGATCACTTCTTCAGACTCGGTGGCAACGAAGAAGACCTAGATGGTGGCCCCACAGAGAAAGCCACTATCACCAAGCGCCTGCTTGGTTCTCGTGAGACGCCTCCATTGCGCTTTACAGAGCCAGTGATACAACCAACCGCCCTTTATTCTAAGCCCGACACACTACATAGGGCGCCGGTGCTCAGATTATGTGCCTGCCCGCTCTCCAAAAGGAAAAAGGGCAGAAAAGAAAATCTAGCAGCTCGAGCCAGCCGGTGGCGTCAACAATCGCGAATCCGATCAGTTTCGGACGGGCCACCAAGACCCGAGGGTATTATGTGGAGGATTCATGTGGCGGGTGAGCCCATGCTACCTAAGAATTTGCGGAAGCTCGCCGTTCGAATCGCAGAGTGTGCATGACGGTCGATGATAGAGAGACGCCTTCTATCGGAGAAAGATCCTTGCACCCAGATTCGTGGTTAAGGTGCCACCAGTTGGGCTTCGTCACGACACCGCCTCATGGATCTGTTCTTCCTGCGGTTCGAGGACATCTTCAATATGTTCCACCTATACCCGCTGCATTATACCATGGTCCGTCTCTTTTCTCTCAGCCTGGCCATGCAGATCATTAGAGAGAACACACCGGGCATCGCTATAGTGGACCCCTACTACATGCGTGACGGCTGCTTGGGTTCCCCCGCCGAACGAAGTTCGTGGCCTCGTACCTAAAAAGAATCCTCGTGGCGAACAAGACAAAGGAATACATTCTCGTGCCTTACTTTCCCGAGTAAGTCGTTATTCACTCGCCACCGTCGATTGGCTTTATTAGATCATCATCATTCTTTTTCCAACACATTCCATTTGAATTTTTTGCGCAGAGATGAACACTGCACGCTCATCTCCTTATCTCCGAAGCATTCCCACGCCACGTATTTCGACTCGGGGAGTCTAGAAAAGAAGAAAAACTACGACAAGATCAAGGAAGTTCTGGATGATGCTCTCACTGGCTTTGCCTCGACGGAAGGCACCAGCTTCGTGCGTAAGAAGGTCAAGTTCGGCAGGCACGTCTTCAACCATGTAACGGAGTTCCCCTACGTGAAGCAGCCGGAAAACAGTAAGAAGGAAGCCTACTACGCACTCCATCACATGAGGGCGTTCCTACTTGACCAGCAGAATTCTACGCTGCCAGATCATCTTAAACAGTGGGCCGAAGCAAAGGCCAAGATCAATGATTCGGATATTAGACAAGAGATGTATCGCATCCAGCAGCAGTTTGGGGCAATCATCTTTCGTGATGTCATGACTTCGGGGGGGATCTTCTACGGAGGAAATATCCCGAATAACCGTGACATAGAAGATCGCCTAGAGATGCAGGGTGACTATAGGAAGTTCATGACGAGACAGGTATGCCCTCTCCTGCTCCTAAGCCGAGCTGTAAGGCTTGATGTTGGCCTAGTTGTAGTTACCAACTATAGATGACCTTTGTGTGTGTGTGGACGACAAGTGAACTTATTTTGCTTATTATTATATATCGATCAATGCTTGGTTTTTTTGCTTACTCTTTGGTCCTTTGCTCAATTTGGTCCTTCTTTTTCCTTACTCTTTTTCGAGAATAATGCCGATGATTGAAATGTCGAGCACACTATATATGTGAATGTGCTACGATGGATCAGACGCCTTGTGCTATGCACAAGTACTCGTGTTGTGCATCCTACTTGGCGATAGTTCCGTCAGTAGCATATTCCCGTGTCCAACGACCTATGTATATATATGAGGCATGATTTTGAGTTACTTTGGTCTTTTCGAGAATAATGCCGATGATTGAAATGTCGTGGAACACTATATGTGAATGTGTCATGATGGGATTGTTCGCCTTGTGCTATGCACAGTCCATGTGTTGTGCATCCTACTTGGCTAACAGTTCCATCGTAGCATATTCTCGTGTCGAACAACCTAGTTATATATGAGGCATGCTTTCCGAGTTTGGTCTTTTTGATTTAGGAGTACTTTCTATAAGTGTATCTTCATATGCGACTTTAATTATATATGTTTTTTTCAATAGTCGGTGAATTATTATTGTCAACTTATAGATGACGTGGTACGATGTGTACAAGGGACGGGTTCCTGAGTTCACGATGATTGGGAAGATCACGGAGACAAAAACCGTCAGCGGCAATAGCTACAAAGGGTATAACACTATGGCGGAGGCGGAAGCTAGATACACGCGCTATCTAGCGGGAGTTAGGACAAGGAACCGTATGAAGACCTACACCTTCGTCGCGGCGGTGATCATGCTTATCTTCTTTGGTTATTTATCCCGCGTTTGTGTCTAGCTAGTTAGTTTAGATGTCTAGGCGAGCTTCCGAGCTCTAACTTGTTCGATCGACACATGTATTAGCATGTCACCAACTACTACTTTGTAACATGATCGAAACAATGTAACTTAGACTATGTATTCATGTATGAGACTTATCTATATGTATTTGTTTCAATCTTGTTTTTCATATTGAGTATTTATATATATAATTGTATCTGTGTGTGTATATCTGCTGTAATATTGTATATAATCTGTATTGCATATAATCTGGCTCGGAAATTAAAAAAAACAAAAAATACATCTGTGGCGCACATGGTCTACCTTCTGTGGCGCACTACACCTAAAGCGCACCATGGAAGTTTAGTGGCACATAGGTAGTGCGCCACAGAAGATCCTGTGGTAGCGCACATGCCAAACTGGCGATTTTGAGGTGCGCCACGCCTATCTCTGCACAACCGCAAGATAAAGGCGCCACTACCGAGAGATAGTCAGAAGGCCCGTGGCGCACTTCTAGTGCGCCACGGATGGACATTTCTGGTGCGCCACTAACGGCCTGTTTCCTAGTAGTGCTACTTCGGTCCAGTTTTATGTTCGGCTATAATGTTTGGACCAAGCACGGAGAAAGAGGGGTTGCGATGGAATACGGCGATGAAAAAGAGAACGATGATGATAACTACCGGTCTATGTTTCCTAAATACGCTGATACAGCAATGGAAGACAACAAAGAAGAAGGAGGTGAAGAACAGGAACCAGATGAGCCCGCTGATGATCTTGGTCGGGTCATTTCTGATGCAAAGCGAGACTGCGACACAGTAAAAGAGAGGTTGTAGTTCGAGCAGATGTTACAAGACCACAAAAAATTGTTGTACCCAACTTGTGAAGATGGCTAGAAGAAGCTGGGTAGCACACTGGAATTGATGAAGTGGAAGGCAGAGACCGGTGTGATTGACTCGAAATTTGAGAAGTTGCTGGTACTCATGAAGAAGTTGCTTCCAAGAAATAACGAATTGTCCACCAGTATGTACGAAGAAAAGAAGCTCGTCTGCCCTCTAGGATTAGATGTGCAGAAGATACATGCGTTCCCTAATGACTGCATCCTCTACCGTGGTGAGAAGTACGAGAATTTGGATAAATGCCTGGTATGCATTGCATTGCGGTATAAGATCAGAAAATATGACCTTGGTGATGTTGATGGCGAGCCACCCAGGAAGAGTGTTCCTGCCAAGGTGATGTGGTATGCTCCTATAATACCACGGTTGAAACGTTTGTTCAGAAACAAAGAGCATGCCAAGTTGTTGCGATGGCACATGGAAGAATGTAAGAAAGATGGGATGTTGAGGCACCCCGCTGATGGTCGGCAGTGGAGAAAAATCAAGAGAGACTTCCCGGACTTTGCTGGTGATGCGAGGAACTTATGGTTTGGTCTAAGTACGGATGGCATGAATCCTTTTGGGGAGCAGAGCTGCAGTCACAACACCTTGCCTATGACTCTATGTATCTACAACCTTCCTCCTTGGTTGTATCTACAACCTTCCTCCCTTTCCTGCCGGTTAGCAAAGAAGGCATTCCGGGTGTCATAGTTGTCGGGATCCCACTAGGGATTCATCCGCTGTTCCGGCGTGAGCTTGTGGTAGAAGTGGTTCGTGATGGCCGCCTGGCGTGCAGAACCTTGAGGGACAGGAGGTACAGGAACCCCTCCAACGCTCAGCATCCAGCCGGCGGGCGGCCGGTATCCTGGCAGGCAAGGGTAGCTGGAGGCGCACAGCGCCTCGGTCTCCTCGAGGGTCAGAATGGCCCAGTAGGCATTGTCCATTTTTGTGAGAAAGGAAGGTGTGGATGTGTGCATAACCATGGCACAGTCGGCCTATATATGGATAGAAAGGGCGGGAAAACATGGCGGGAAGTAGTGGGAAATGGCGGGAAATATCTTTAGTCCTGGTTAGTGGCTACAACCGGGACTAAAAGCTCGGTTCAGAGGGAAAGGGCGGAAAAACTTGGCGGAAAGAGGTGGAAAATGGTAGGAAATATCTTTAGTTTCTGTTAGTGGATATAACCAGGACTAAAGCTTATTCAAAAAATGGATTTGGATTACTTATTCAAATTTGAGCACTTTTCATCTTAAAAGTTTAGTGAGATTCAAAAATATGCAAAATATAATTAATGAATTTTTAAATTGATAATGGCAAAATGGTTAATATTGGACTAGTTAAAATAATTATTTTTGTAAAATAGAACATGGATTTGGATTACTTATTCAAATATAAGCACTTTCCATTTTGAAATTTTAGTGAGATCCAAAAATATGCAAAAATAATAGTTAATGCATTTTTAAATTGATAATGGAAAATGGTTAATAATTTGACTATTTAAAATAATTATTTTACAAAACAGAAAATGAATTTGGATTATTATTCAAATTCAAGAAATTTTCATGTTGAAAGTTTTCTCAAATTCATAAGTATGCAAAAAATGTATAATTTAAATATTTTAAATGATATATTCAAAAATTTGAAAAAAGCACAGCGCGCTGGTTTTGGCCCAGCGCCCGCAAATTTGGGCCTTTTAGTCCCGGCCTAGATAACCAGCCTGGACTAAAGGGTCTGGCCCAGTGTAACATCCTAGCATTTAGGAAAAAAACGAAGGGTAGATTTAGGGATCTGTGAAATTGCATGCATTCATCTGTAAAAATATGGGTAAATTTTTCGCCAAATAAAAACCTAAAGTGATCAAAGTTTCTTTCACTCTTTAAGGTTAGGAATAGCCTTGGAGAATGATCTTTATAAACTTTGATATGATCTTTGTGGATTAGTGAGTTTTGGGAAATGAAATTTGAATTTAAACTTGAGTGTTGGAATTATAATCTAAAAGAAGATAGAATTATGTTTGAGTGAAATTTGAATTAGTCAAGAGTTGACAATTAGTAGCTCAAACTTTAAATAAATAACATAATCAAGAAAAAGAGTATTTATTCCATAATTTTATTCAATAAATAAGTTACAAAATGTAACCTATGAAAATGATCAAGAATCTTTACAATAGTAATGAAATAAAAGAAGAACCTTTATATTGAGTAATACTTCAATCTTTATTACAAAAGAATAAAATAAAGATTACAAAAGAATAAAAGAAATATTACAAGTGACTATTCTATAAAGAAAAGAAAAACCTAATCTAAGTCTTGAATCTTCAAGTCTTGTACCTGCAAAACAAAACACAATCTAAAAGAAACAAAGTTAAGGATTAAAATTATGTTACTCTCAGAATTGACAGTGAGTTGCACTATTCAATTTTTCATCACCGAGTAAACTTTAAGGGGCAAGTTTCACCAATATGAAAGAACTAAATCTTTCATAATTTTAAGACACAAGTCAAATAACTCCAAACAGCAAGAAGGGGCAAGTTTTACCAGACAGGTAAAAGTAATCATATAGAAGTAACTTTCAATCCCTGAGCATATCCACAAGGTGCAGCAGGCACACAAGCAGCACACACACCTAAATGCATGGTGTGTGCTGTCAGCACAACATCAACAGCTCCAGCAAACAAAACTGCTCACCACAGCCGTGGGCAAGCAACCACAACACCATTCTCTGGTTCATACACATCAAGCACAGCAGCCAAACCAAACTAAACCAGATCACACCAACCACACCTTTGATCATCTCAACCAAGATGGTGACATAAGGAGGGGGTAGATCAGGTGGATAGCAAGAACAAGGTCAAGCCACCAGGACCAGGAGGTGCAGAGCTAGATTAACGACAAGTCCAGGAGCTGGAAGTATCAGGAGGAGCACCAGATCAAGCTAGCCACACAACCAGCAAGATCAAGCCACAAGATCAACAACTTGCAACCTCAACAACACCCAAGTGTGGTGAGTAGAAAAATACCATCACATGATTTATCTGTCTAAGCTAGACAAGCATTCATGAGTTGTCTCATACTCAAATTCTCAGAAAAACACCCAAGTGGGGTGAGTCCATCATTGAAGTTTTTAAACACTACAAGCAATCAGAAAACTATATAGATCCAACTCGGATCTCAGGACAACACCATTGATACTAGCTATCAGGCTATAACTTAAATTCCAAGAATGAATATAGCTAAGATCTGAACTTCTAGGCACATCTCTTAAACAGGATTAGCACCTTAGAATTTCATCTTATGGATCCATATAACTTATCAAGCCTACAAATCATTTTTCCCAACTTTGACTCAGGAATCAGTAGCCGGTATTACTACCAGAACCAATCCATGAAGAACAACAAGATAAGGGCCTAGTTCCTAACCCTCAGACCAACATCATAGGCTTTAGGGATTCAAGGAAAGAAGTTTCCACTTATCTCTGAGGTCAAGCTAATCTTAAGCTTGAACAAAACCAAGCCAAGTAATAGAACCTAATCTTGTGTGCCATATTAGAATGGTGTCACAAGAACAGTTTCTAAACTAAGAATGTTAAGCATCCAACTTTCACAGATACACTCACAACCAACTATAAATTATTTTCCTGATACTAATCACAGGAATCATTTCCAGGAATATTCATATACATAACATCACTGTAAGAGACAAGTTAATCTCAAACTGTACATGAATCTACAAGCCAACAACTACATATACAGTGACTTCATCACTCAAAAATCACTGTCAATAACTAAGTAATGACAGTGATGAGCTCTCAAACCACTAGAATCTCTGAACCATATCAAATTAACCAATAGAATCCATCTGGTAAGCCACTAGCATCACCACAGCTAACCATAAGCAGTAATCCACAACAAACCACCACTCATCATGCTTAGGGATCATCAATACATGATCCAATCATCAGATATCTAATCAACCGAGGGATATGAACCCTAAGCAGAACAAACAACCCTAATCAGGACATGACCACTAGCCAGGAGTAGCCACTACAAACATATAGCACAGGGTGGCCTAGCACAGAGGACACGAAGGGGAGAAGGATAACTTATTGACGGTTGTCGCTTTGGGCGAGAAGAGGAAGCAGAGGATGTCGACAAACACGGCGGCACGGGGAGCACCCCAAGGGGGCGCTGCAACCCACACCACGCCGAGGCAGCGAACATAGCCACACCTGAAGGCGAGGAACACCACCAAAGAACACGGGAGCAGCAGCGACGACAACACCAACACCACCCCAAACCCTAGGGTTCGGGACGGAGTCGGTCTGGCCACAGGAGGGATCCAGGTCCAAATCGAGTTGGACAGGAAGGTGGAGCAGGGTCGACAACCACGCCATAGATCACGGCGGCGGCCGGGGAGGTCCACGGCGGCGTGAATCGCCGGAGGTGACATCACCAACCATGGGTTGGGGAAGGAGAAGAGAGAGTGACAGAGAGAGTGTGGGCCGGATGGGCCAAGACCCCTTCGGGGTGTTGTTTTGGTTTTGCCCTATTGGGCCACAAGGGCCCAATAAACAAACATAGACAACCCAATTATCTAAAGGTAGTTTTTAATAATTAAGAGAAGACCAAAATGCCCCTGAATTTAAATAAATTCTAGAAAATAAAAAAAATCCAAAAATTATAAATAAAATATATTTGGATTTACAATAATTCAATCTATCAAAATAAAATAAGAAATAAAATTTTTGGTACATAATTTTTATCAAGAATTTTATAATATATATTCCTTATGGAATTTTATTAAATTAAAGAAAGATGATAAAAATAAATAAAAATCACTTTTATTATATAGAAATATTGTAGTATTTTAGAAAAATACTTAACAAATAATTTATATAATTTGTAATAATAATTCTTAAAGGAATTATTAAATAAGTAAAATTCAAATAAAATGAAAGAAAATAAGGAATACAATATTCAATAAATATTAATAATTAATATTTATAAATTCTTTATTTATGAAAAGAGTTTCATAATTTAAAATAATTGGGGAGAATACACACCAAACTAAATGATGCATTACATTACTTTGCATAATCATTTTGCTTCTTTAAATTGTCCTTACCTGGAAATAATGATGTTTTTGTAGACATAGAAGCTCAAGGTCCAGTGCAAGCATCAGACTTCACTACCTTGCAATCACAAGGCAAGTTCATCACTTTCTCATGTCCTTTGAAGAGTCTTTATCAATTATTTGCAAATTGTGTGTTATCATCTATATTCCAGAAAAGGAAAATATTATTTTCTCAAAATAAATAAATCTTAGGTATCATCCTAAGTGATGATATGATGGGGCAATAGAACTTAGGTTTCTATTTGCAATAATGATGAACTATTATGGATTAATAACCCATGACATCAGTGATTCTAGCGTCGAATATTACTTGTTAACCATGAGATTTTGAATGGAACGGAGAAGTCAGCTGTATCCTTTTCCTGTCGTATGGAGGCAAGACGACCTTAACGGGACATTGTGATTCCTTGTGCGGATACAACATATGGGTGGGCACCCTTACACCCCACACTTTTGGTGTCTAGATTACCTATGAATGGTGTTTAGGGATATAGTCCATTTAAATGGTACTCGTCCGGGCATCACCAGGTCATAGAGTCTTGAACTCATCGGGTGGCTTGAGCGCCCAAAGGGGCTTAACGGAGGTGATCCGGCCCCGAAGGATCATGCAGACATATGAGGTCGCGGAGAGGGCAGTGATTGTCTTGGACCAACTACTGGGCCCCACATCATGGAATTGTGGACGGGAAACTACGCCCAGTTGTGCAACAAGGAGTTGATTTCTCATGGGTAAAGTAACGCACCTCTGCAGAGTGTAAGAACTGTAACTTGTTACTCCCTGTTCCGGAAAGGAACTACGAATGCAGCAGGAAAAGAACTCCATGAAAGTTCTGGTCAACCTGTGAAGGCTGATGGTCATAGATTTTCATAATAAAATCAATCTTTGAAGAAAGATTTACGAAAATTTTATAGTGCCAAGGACTGATAGTCCGAGGTGGTAGATAGAGCATAAAAATTCCTACCTTGCATATAATGAACTTGTTGGCTAACGTTGTTACTCATCCTTTCCTTTGAACCCTTGCTTAGACTCTGAGAATCCCGAAGATACTCCAATGTATGCAATTGAGAGCCAGGAGGAGGTCTTCTATGAAGAGCCCAACCTGTATGGAGTCGTAGAAGGGGAGGACTACCAAATCGTCTACCGAGGAGAGTTCCAAGAGTCTGAATAGTTACTATAGTTCTAGTAGCCACTTAAGCCAAGCAACATGAACAATATATAGCAATAAGTTGTTGAGCTCAATTTGGAGTTTAAGTTTTAAATTTGAAACTTCCGCTGAAACACTTATATTTTGGTTTGTAAGTTGAATCTTTTGGAAGTCTTGAAATTACAGTATTGTAATAATAATAATGTGTGTATGTTTGTAATATGGACCCGCAATGTTTTTGTTGTACCACTCTAAGGGATGTGATATTTACGGAACAGTGTTTTGTGAATGTCATGTCAACGACTATAGTGTACTACACATGTAGTGGTATGCTGGGTCACTGCACCCAGCGCGCGCAACCGAAAAGCCCCCCTTCTAGTCCCGGTGCGTGGCACCAGCTGGGACTAGAGACCCCCTATAGTCCTGGCTGGTGCCACGCACCGGGACTAGAAGGGGGGTATAAAAAGGGGCCTTAACCCCGGTGGTTCCATGCACCGGGAGATTTGGAGGCCAGACGACGAAGACAAGCCGCCGGGATACCTCTCCGACGAGTCGCTCCTGCGCCTGATCCCTCCCCGTCGGCCTTACACCACAGCCGCGCCCGCGCCCGTGCCTGCCGCGCACCCTCTGCCGGCGCCACCGAGCTCGGCTGTGCCCCCGCGAATCTCTCCTCCACCGGCGCACCTCCGGTGCCACCTCCTGCCGCTAGCGCCACCGCCTGCCGCCACCGGTACAGTGTAGGATTTTAGGATTTTAATTAATTAGGATTTTTGTATAGTGTATTTTTGTATAGTGTAGGATTGTAGGATTTTAGGATTTTTGTATAGTCTAGGATTTTAGGATTTTTGTATAGTGTAGGATCTTAGGATTGTGTTTAAGATTTTAGGATTAGTGTATAGTGTAGGATTTTGTTAATGTAGGACTATGTTTAGGATTTTTTAGTGTAGGATTTTTTTATATAGTGTAGGATTATTATATAGTGTAGGATTATTATATAGGATTATGATATAGTGTAGGATTTTTTATATAGTGTAGGATTATTTTTTATATAGTGTAGGATTATTATTTTTAGGGTATGAGATATATTATTATTTTTATATAGTGTAACCGGAGTTAGGGTTAGGGTGTTGGTGCTCGGTGGTGACTGGAGTTAAGGTTAGGGTGGTTGTTCTCGCGGGAAGCCGTAGTCGCCCGCCTCTCCCGCGGCCACCATCACCGGCACTGGCCACCACCACCGCACCTCCGGGTTTAGGGTTTATTTGTTATGTTCAAATAAATATTGTGTGTTTTGCAGGAACTATGGATCCACCTAGTCCAATCTGCAGAGACCTAGATTCAGAACACTTTCGCGAGGATATGATTCACGATGCCGATCCATCCGGTGAGGGATCTCCCTCAAGGTATCTGAACTCATCCGGTGAGGGAGAGGAGATCAATCAACGAGAGGAAGAAGCCCATGGACGTGTAACGAAGACCGACGAGCTATATATATGTCCGATGATCACTAGATGTACCGAGTTGTATATATATTATATTGACGAATGTTTCTTCTCTTAGGCCTCCACATCGAGCAAAAAAACCAAGCGCGGCCCAGTCAAAAAGTTGGATGACCGTACTATTTTTGAAATTACAGAGGTCTCGGGACAAGGCAAACCATTGGAACCAAAAAAATCAAAACAAGTATTTGTACAACAATGCGGAGTTGTTGCTAGAGATCGCGTCTCAATCACTGTTCGTGAGTGGAATAAGACCAAAGAGGCGGAATGGAGTGATCTGTATATCGAGGTACAAAGAGCAACTTTTTAATAACCTCATGGCATATCTCAAGCTGCCAAAATGTGAGATTGATGACGAGACGGCTGAAATGAGAAAGAAAGTCAAACAGTTTGCTCTTAAAAAGATGGCCGAACTATTCAAGAACTAGAAGAAGTCATTATGGCTACAGTATCAGAAGGAGAAGAAAACTCCAAAATTCCACGGTTATCTAGAGAAGCAGCAGCATTACTGGGATGCATTTGTGCAGTATAGGAAGGTAGGAGTTGCTACGGAAAAGTAAAAAAACAAGATAAATGTTGCGAAGAAGAAATATCACCATAACATGGGGTCAGGGGGCTACACGGCTGCGATGCCTAAGTGGGATGCAAAAGAGAAAGAGCTTAATGATAAAGGGATCATTCTAAAACCAATTCGCGAAGAATCGGATTTGAGGGGAAAAAATTGGTTCCTTGGCCATGGAATGACAGGATAAATGTACCCAGGAGTGCATGGCTAAAAGTGGTGCAAGAGATTAAAGATGGGATAAAAACGTTTCATCCCGATAGATAGAAATACTTGTTGACCTTGGTCCTCGGGAATCCCGAACATGGAGGACGAGTCCGAGGCCTTGACTCTAGTTTCACGTGGGACACAGGGTTTCCTAAGGACCAAGTTACTTATAGAAGCCGAGCAAGAGCAAAGAAGCGACAGGAGGAGGAGGAGGGCGACAAGTTCAACCAGCTGCTAGAAAAATCGTAAAGGAGTGGGAGTCAATGGATCTTGACATCCCTAGACATGAAGGTGAGAGCACACTCGGAGAAGTAATGGGTGGTATCATTCTATGGGACAAGAACAGCATACGGTTTCCAAGCTCGGACCCAAGGCCAACACCGCCTTCGAGTCGTCATAGGTCTCCTTCGCCTCCATCACCTCCAATCAAGCAAATCAAGCAAATCAAGTGCAAGCGGGAGCAAAAAAACAATCAATAAAAAATCAGACGTTCCCCTTCTCGGACAACAGGCCAAACAAATGATCGCACCCCTCAAGGTGTTTTTCAGAAAATGTTCCCCTTCTTGCACAACATCCACTAGATATGGAAGTAGTTGTGGAGTTGGCGACCAGCATGGAAATTAGTATTGATGAACTGTTAGGCCCCCAACTTGACCTTCTACCCAAGGCTGGTGTAGTCCGTAGATATGTCGAAGATGAGGATTTGGTCAGCAGAGAGAGGCTGAATGAACTGCCAACACAAATGCGGAATCTCCATCAATGGTACTCGGCGGTGATAAAGCAGAGGAGAACAATGATCGTAACCAAAGTCCCACATGAGTACTACTTCAGACCCGAAGAGGTCCATATTGAGTTCCTAGAAATGTTCCAGTTATATCATCTCGACGCCCTGGACAAATCCATCCTCAGCTACTATTGTTTGTAAGTTGTTGAATTTATTGTCTACATGTTCAGTTTTTCAGTTGTTTAGTTTAGAACATGTAACTATCCTTATTATGCAGAATGAAGATCCTGGAATGTAAAAGAAGAAGAATCTATAATGTTGGATCCATTCACCCAAATAAAGTGCATATAACCACGCTAACGGAAAACCCCGAGGAGACAAAGGAATACATTCTAAGGTTTCTAATAGAGCAAAATTTCTCTGACCACATACTATTTCCTTACAATTTCAGGTGAGGGTCTTACTCTGTTGTACACATTCACTTTTGATTAGTCGATGCTAAGTGTAATTGATGAGTTACTGATGTATGTATAAATGTTTGCAGGTTCCACTGGGTTCAACTTGATAAGGGAAGAGTTGATGTCATGGACCCATCAAAGAGAAACCTGGAAGATTTTCGCAGCATGCAGGACATGCTCCAGAAGTAAGTTTCGCGTTATATCGGTCTCTTTCGTTGATTTCCTAAGTTATCACGTAATGAATAACTTATTCATTCATTTTTTTTCGCCGGACATGGTTTGGATCCGGTTAAAGCGCGAGGTTACGGGTTTACTTAGTGAGAAGCTGACATTTAAGGCGGTCTCGGTAAGTAGCACGTGATATTTCTGCGCATTTCTTTACTTCTAGTTTCAATACAATAATGATGCTAGATTATTATTTTAGTTGAATTCTATTCTCGTAAAGTGCGCGAGGCATCCACAGGGGTCGAATCTATTGGGATTCTACGTTTACGAGTTCATTCGCACGTTTACCATCGAGCACAATGATTATAAAGTCGACGTAAGAAATGCATTCACACCATCATTTTATTGCCGTCACCTTTTATTATCATGATTGATATTCATATTGATCTCCTTTTTCTCATATATAGTTCGAGAGAATGCGGGATCAACTACTACCAGATCAACGCGTACTAGCAATTGTGAAGGAGCTGGCTGAGTTTATTTGCATAGAGATCGTAGACGATGCCAAAGAATTTAGTGTGAATAGGTGCTTCTGATCTTCATGTAATCAAACAGACGGGCTATAGTCCCGGTAATTGTGATCTCCATATAACTATCAAAATTATATATATCTGTGTGCTCGATATCGTAATACAAGTTATCTTATATATGCACGAACGTGTACGATATATGGTGGCGTAGAAATATTTAAAAACTATTTTTAAATGAAAAATAAATAAATAAAACAATATAAAATAAATTCTCTGCTGTGGCAGAGAAATGGCACAAAATACTGCCGCGACAGAGAACCACTAGTCTAAGATAATGCTCTGTCGCGGCAGAGAAAATGCGTAAAATGCTGCCGCGGCAGAGACCCACTAGTCTCGGTACTTAAGGGAATAGTGGGGGTGTACCTTAAGCGCCAGGGTAGCCACGTGGCAATCCACTAGTCCCCACGGGTAACTGGACCGGGACTAGTGGGTGGGCCTCTAGTCCCGCTTGGTTAATCTTTGGGCCCGGACACTAAAAGCCCTGTTTCCACTGGCGACTCTTCGAGGGGCTACATGTTCACTTTTGGTTTGAAAAGAAGGGCGATCTGATGATGGGTGAACAAGGGCACATAACCGGGAGGAGTATCAAGGCGGTTCAAAGAAACACTACAACATTGACCACATGTGCGGTGGCAAGGTCGGGTCAGCCTGTCATGTAAATACGAGACGGTGCACGTGACCAATAGATTTTTTGGAGGATCCGAAAATCTATCTATCTATTATATACTAAAAGCAATATAAGGTTGTTTTTTAGACACCAAGTTAATCCACAACATCGAAATTATTTTAGCTATTAAATCTATAATTAACGGTAAAGATGTAGGCTAATATTAAAGGATAAATAGTGTTACGTAAAACTCACTGTGTACAAAAGAAGTCTCACGTCACGTTAGCTGTTACGAATAGAGCCCATCTCACACTAGTGGAAACGCGGGCTTTTGTTGATCCCGAAAATGGGCTTTAACACCGGTTCTTCTACGAACCGGTGTTAAAGGGGGGCTGCATCAGTGGGCCTCTGTGGCATTAAAGGAGCCCCTTTAACACCGGTTCGTGCCACGAACCGTGTTAAAGGTCTCTCCACTGGTTACAAGATTTCTCTTTAACACCGGTTCTTCTACGAACCGGTGTTAAAGGGGGGGCTATATAAGACACCACCCCAGCCCACACACACCCCACTCTTCCATTCTTTCACATTTTGAAGCCTAGCAAGAGGGTGTGAAGAGTGCTAGTTTGTGTTTTTTTCATATGCACAAGAGGTGTTCGGTGAAATGCCCGAGAGCTCAAAATAAGTTTTCTTGTTGCTCTTTCCGTCTCGGTCGAGGTCGGCAACTATAGTTTCATGTGTCATTGATGTACTATATATATAAATGGTCATCTCCCTATTATTTTTGATATATACTACATATTAATGCAGATGAATCGGCAATGGATGTACGGTGACCGCCGACTTCCGAGTACATTACGGGCCTCCAAAATTTCATCGTTGTGGCTAATGCAAACTGTGGTCACAATGGTTTTATGTGCTGTCCGTGGTGTTCACCGTCGTAACAAGAAAGACTACTCAAATACCAGAACCATTCACGCCCACCGCTTCGATCTGGTTTCATGCCCAGCTATAATTGTTGGACCAAGCACGGAGAAAAAGGGGTTGTGATGGAAGACAACGAAGAAGAAGAGGATGATGAAAACTATCATAATATGTATCCTAATATGATGATACCGCAACGGGGTAGATAATGAAGATCAAGAGGGAGCGATGGGCCCTGATGACGATCTTGGTCGGGCCATTACTGATGCAAAGGAAGAATGTGAAACTGAAAAGGAGAAGGAGAAGCTGGAGCAGATGTTAAAGGATCACAAAACATTGTTGTATCCAACTTGAAGATGGCCAAAAAAGCTAGGTGCCACAATGGATTTGCTGCAATGGAAGGCAGAGAATGGTGACCGACAAGCATTTTCAAAGTTGTTGGTAAAAATGAAGAATCTTCTTCCAAGAAATAATGAGTTGCCTGACAGTACATACCAAGCAAAGAAGGTTGTCTGCCCTCTAGGATTAGACGTGCAGAAGATACATGCCTGCATTAATGACTGCATCCTCTACCGCGGTGAGAAGTACGAGAATTTGGATGCATGCCCACGTGCGCCACCCTTTAACACCGGTTCGTATAGGAACCGGTGTTAAAGGGGCCCCCCCTCTAACACCGAACCCTCAACAGCGGTTGGGGAACCGCTGTTAGAGGGCCCTCCCAACCGGAGTTAAAGGGGGGCTCTGCACTAGTGTCAAATTACTATACGTACGTGAGTATTCAGTTTTCCTCCGCTATCCCTCTAAAAAAACTTCCATTAGACGTAGTCATTAATATATAGTAGTACTACTCTCTCATGTCGCGGTATACCCTAAAAAAATCTTCCATTAGACGTGGCCGTTTAGTTATACTACTATACCATTCTTGCATTAGATGTGACCGTTAAGGTATACTACTATACCATGGCTAAGTGCACTTGGACGTCAGAATTTTTTTTTTTTGAAATGGGCGCATTTATTAACCATGTTTAATGTTTACACCCGGCCTCTGAATAACCAAGATGCACACAGCCACTCGAACGACCGACTAAGACAAAAAGTAGATCAGCATAACAAAAATGCAGTACAAAATAAAATTCTAGAATCTAAGATAGACCAATTCTCTGATCACGCGGCCATCCATGTCGGGAGAAAATATTCCTCGCCGTGTCCTCCAAGCGCGTACATCCCTCCATAAATAAGTCGCGAAACTCCATGCGTTGTAGAATATTTCATGATCGAAGAATAACCGTTGCTCGATAAGCAACCTGTAGAGGAGAAGATACAATGTTATTAAAAATCTTGTCATTTCTATAAAGCCATAGCGATCATATAATGGCAAGCGCTCCCACCCTAAACAAATTTCTGTATTTATCAACAATTCCATGCAACCAATTACCAAAAACATTGGTTACTGAACGTGGAGGAGATAAACCAGAAGCTATTTGGATGAATGACCATATAGAGCGAGCAAATTTGCAATGAAAGAATAAATGGCGAATTGTCTCTTCTTGATGACAAAAAACACAATGAGTACTTCCATGCCAATTCCTCTTTACAAGATTATCTTTTGTTAGAATTACGCCTTTCCGTAGATACCATGCAAATATCTTCGTTTTAAGGGGTATTTTCATTTTCCAAATTTTACTATTATCGTCGACCGGAAAATCAGGTTGGACCAAAGCTTTATATAGTGAGCCAGCAGAAAATTTACCACTTTCCAGTAATTTCCATTTGAACACGTCAACACCGTCCGACAATTGTATCATGGATAACCGTAATAATAGATTGTTCCAAGATAAAAGTCTAGGTCCGATGAGACTTCTTCTGAAAGACACATTAGGAGGATAGTCTTTCAACACAGTGGCAATTGTATCCCCTTTGTGTCTAACAATCGAATATAGAGCTGGATATTGTTCGCGAAGAGTAGTTTGGCCAAGCCACTTATCTTCCCAAAATCTAATTTGTGATCCATCCTTAATTTCAAAAGCACCAAAACAAAAGAAATGTTTCTTGGTGGCCATAAGGCCTGCCCAAAAATGTGAATCTTCGGGCTTCCAGACCACTTGAGACACAGCTTTGGACCCTACATATTTCCTCCATAACATGGTTTGCCAAACACCATCAACAGTAAGTAGTTTAAAAAGCCATTTACCCAGAAACGCGGTGTTTTTGACTTGCAAATCGTGTATGCCCAGTCCACCAAACTCCTTCGGGCGGCAAACCACATTCCATTTGGCCAGTCGATATTTCTTTTTCTCACTATCCCCTTGCCAAAAGAATCTTGAACGGAAATAATCCACTTTGTTCAAGACCCCTTTTGGCATTTGGAAAAACGAGATCATATAAAGTACCATATTAGTAAGTACTTAATTAATGAGTACTAGTCTTCCCCCAAGGGATAACAACTTTTCTTTCCAACTATTAAGACGTTTTTGCAGCATTTCCTCAACAAGTTTCCATTCAGCAATTGTGAGACGCCGATAATGAACAGGTATTCCCAAATAATTGATTGGAAACTGACCCTGACCACAGCCGAAAAGTTCAGCATATAGGTGGGCCTCGTTTTGGGCCTCGCCAAAACAATACAAATCACTCTTATGGAAGTTTATTTTAAGCCATGATAGCTGCTCGAATGCTGATAGTATTAATTTCAGATTCTTAGCCTTCTCCAGATCATGTTCCATAAAAAGAATTGTGTCATCAGCGTATTGAAGAATAGAAAGTCCACCATCAATAAGATGTGGAACTACTCCTTCAACTTGACCATCAGCCTTTGCTCTCTCGATAAGGATAGCCAACATATCAGCCACTATATTAAATAGTAGAGGCGATAGTGGATCCCCTTGTCTCAGTCCTTTCTTGGTCTGAAAGTAATTGTCAGTATCTTCATTTACTTTAATGGCAACACTGCCCCCAGACACAAACGACTGAATAAGAGTGCACCACTCCTCAGAAAAACCTTTCATACGGAGTGTTTGCTGAAGGAAAGACCAATTAACTTTGTCGTATGCCTTCTCAAAGTCAATCTTGAACAGTACACCATTTTTTTTAGTGTAGTTCATGGATTGTTTCATGCAGAATTACAACACCATCTAGGATATTTCTTCCTTGCATGAACGCAGTTTGAGACAGACTAACAACATTGTCAGCAACTGAATTTAGTCTAATTGTAGCAACTTTAGTAAAAAATTTAAAACTAACATTAAGCAAACAGATTGGACGATACTGTTGTATACGTTCTGCATTATTAACCTTAGGAAGTAAAATTATATTGCCAAAGTTGAGTCTAAAGAGATCCAATTGTCCGACCTGTAAAAACCCAAAAAAATTCATCAGGTCCTCCTTGATAACGTTTCAGAATTTTTTGTAAAATTCCGCTGGAAAGCCATTAGGTCCTGGTTCTTTATTATGTTCCATTTGAAAAACCGCTTCCTTGACCTCTTCCTCGATATATGAGGCAGTTAGAAATCTATTTTCTTCATCAGAAACCTGGGGGATATCGGACGTTTGGGACTCATCCATAGATATAGAATTTTCTAGTGGGGCCCCAAACAAGGATTTATAATACGTAGTAATATATGACTTCAGATGCTCTTGTCCCTCAATCATACTTTTATCCTGAATCAGAGAGTGAATAATTTTCTTCTTATGCTTGCCATTGGCAACTGCATGGAAGTACTTAGTATTCGCATCTCCTTCCAGTATGAATTTTGCTTTAGAGCGTTGGTACTATTTGAGTTCCTCCTCGCGCAGAAGCCGGGCTATCTCTACATTCGATTGGCTTTTCAGCTCAATTTCTTGTGCAGTTAATGGCCTTACCTCCGCGGAAGCCTCTAAGTCATCAATTATAGATGTAAGGCGTAATTTTTTGTTTTTAAGGATACCCGCTGTGTGCTGGCCCATCCCCAAAGGAACTTGCATAAAATACGCATTTTGTTATTCCATCATTGGATAGGCGTTTGGCCACCTACCAGTTTCTCCCAAATAGCCTTAACCATCACTACTAGAGAAAAGCCTATGCGAGGCGCACCTAAAAGCCTATCCGAGGCGCATATCATATGCGCCTCTAGGTTCAAGCCTCGGGTATTTCTTATGCGAGGCGCATATGATATGCGCCTCCTATACTTCACATATGCGAGGCGCATATCGATATGCGCCTCGCATAATAATATGCGAGGCGCATATCGCATATGTGAAGTATAGGAGGCGCATATCATATGTGCCTCGCATATGTTTCACAATGCGCCTCGGATATTTATAGTATATGCGCCTCCTATAGTATCCTATATGCGCCTCCGGTAATATTTTCGAAATTCAAGTTTTACAGACCACTATAAATAATAATATACATATATTCAAATATACAATATAGTCCAGAATACAGTATAAAGAGTACAGAATTTTTCAGAAACTTGCAATTTGCCAAAGCATAATATAACCAACATGAATACAATACATTACACATCAATCATGACATACAAGTTCATACATCAAGTGTTTGTGCCACAAGTTCACACCTCCGAGTACAAGTTCACAATCACATTACAACTCCAACGACGTAGCTCTACCTAGATGAAGTAGAACACATAACCTACCATGAAGAGCAACAAGGTGGTGATCACGAGGAAGTTCCTCCACTTCTTCCTTCCATGCCTCCTCCACTTCTCTTCCGCCACCTCTCTACTCTCATAGCCTTGGTAGTTTTTGTCCGAGAAGTTGTTCACTTGCTTCTGGCAGTCTTTCCACTCCTCGTACACACCTGGAACCCGACCGAGAAGTTGTTCACTTGCTTCTGGCAGTCTTTCCGGATCAAGCTATGTTATGACATTATGGTAATAGATAATTAAACACGGGGTATAGTTATGTTTATCATCAGGTCATATATAACTGTGCTGCTGCAAACTGGGTTTAAGGCTTTATTCACATAAATTATTTCTAAAGCAATTCTAACTAAGAACAAAATGCGTGTAGAATACGATATAGTAGCAACAACTAAGCTCTAGTCCTCATCGGGCTCATGTGCGTGGGCGACCCTTCTGTAAATATGACCATATTGCATCTATTCTCACATACAAATAGGAGTATCAACATTAACTTTTGATATCATATGATGCAACAACCATGAGGCTTCCATGAATTTTAAATCCCCCACGAGGAGCACATGGCTTTCATACAAGATATACTACTACTCCGAGCATCCCTCCTTCATAGAAGCTCAGTGGCATCTATTGATTGTATCAATTCAAATTTCAAAAATCAGCTTCTTTCTTTAGATGACCATATGTTCATCAAAGACTTTGCATCCGGAACATGTACCTTCCTGCACAAGGATCATATGATCGTCCTATATTGATAATAGTAACTTACTGAAAAATTACGTCCATAAGTTTTGAAAATATTAAGTATGTAAAAGATACAATAATGTAATGTACATTTCTAAGGTTACAGTAAATACTGACCGCGAATGAGGGTGTTATAATTTTACCGAAATCCATGGGTTTGCTTGTCATATCTGTGCACTATATATATTTTTCATAGCAAAATGTAAAACCACACTTGGTCTTTCTTTGCGTTTTTTATACGAGTATAATGAAGCCAGCTTCTGAACGTCCAGTCCCTAAAAAAAAGGCTTCTGAACGTCCAGCGTTCAGGGCGGGGGTACAGAACGGCTCGGTCTTTTTAAGATTCAGTCAACTCTCCAGCGCGTAACACAAAAGCAGGTACAAAAGCACAAAATTGCTCCTACCAGCGTTAAAAAAGGGATAGAAAACTGCTCCTACCATAGCCTAGCAAGAAGAAAATTGATTCCAGAGCCGACAGAAAGTGAAAGCTCTCCGCAAAAAATATGGGAAGAAAGTGAAACCTTACCAGATTCAGACAGACGAATGTTAAGTTGGGCTTGCTGGGATGCTGGAACCCACAACGGCGACAGAAATATTCTACCCCTTAATTGTTTACACCATAATCTACATACTCTTGACCACTCTCTATTTTATTCTACAAATCTGTCCAACATTAGTGATCGCTTATGGCCAATCCATCTCAGTGGGATAAAAAGAATGGGTAGTATGAAAACCATGCTTAGTTGAAGTTTCAAAGTACTAAGTTGAACAAGTATGCTAGAAGGATGGTATGCTCGGTGGGTCCATCTCTAGCTAACCACCATGTTGATGCTATTTAGTGTACAAGCCTGGATCACTAGAAAGATGGAATAAGATGATGATTCCAATTTAGTGAATATCTAGATTTCGATAATATTGTAATGAAATTCTAACTAAATACAAAATTCGTGTGCATCATATACGGTAGCAACAATAGAGTTCTACTCCTTGCTCGGCTCGGGCGCGTGGGATGGTTGGCTTGTTAATAATGATTATATTTCATTTCGATTCTCGTGGTTAAATATGCAGTTTCTAATGCAACATGTGGACATGAATTCCCCCCAATAACAGTCGTTGCTCTCGTCCTATGCCTACCAACACATGCTGCCGCACCAACCTTGAGTTCAGTTCAGCTGAGCATCTATGCCAGCCAGGTGAAAAAATAGAGACAGATAGGTACTCTAGGTAGCATGTGAAGAAGAATGGAGGTGTACGAGGAATCGCAGCAAGATGCCAAGTGCAGAATTCCTAGTAAAATGGTAAATTCTCTCTGTCAGAGTGGCAATGGAGGAGGGGGAGGTGGCTGGGGGCTCACATCTGCTTCTGTTGGGCGTGGAGGTAGGACTTCTCGCAGTACTCGGAGGCGGAGTAGAGCTGCGGCCACAGGTTCTTGAGCTCCTGCACCCAACGCAACCACGGTGTCAAGAACAGGGAACCGGCCGGATCTACAAGGGATGTGTGTAGACTGGGGAACGCGGGAGCAACCTGCAGGGCATTGATGAAGCTCTTGCTCCGCTCCATGGAGGCCTCGTCGACGGTGGCCGGCGCTGCCCACCCTCCGCCGGCCCCTGGGCTCCGCCGCCGCGTCGGCTGCTGCTGCTGCTGCATTCTCCCTGGCTCCCTCCCTAAAGATCTAAACAGACCGGGGTTTGACTTTTGAAATAGAAAGGGAATCTGAAAAAAGTGATGCCAGGTTATGCGAGGCGCATATTGCACAATATGCGCCTCCTATAATTCAAACTATAGGAGACGCATATAGCAATATGCGCCTCGCATATGTGGCCACCTACCACCGCCTGGGCCCGCAGGAGTTACTTGAGGCGCATATGAGCATATGCGCCTCGCATATTATCAAATATAGGAGGCGCATATAATCATATGCGCCTCGCATATTCGTGCACCTACCAACACGCGGGCCCACACAGAATATGCGAGGCGCATTCTGGCCATATGCGCCTCGCATATTATCAAATATAGGAGGCGCATATAGCCATATGCGCCTCGCATATTCGTGCACCTACCAACACGTGGGCCCACACAGAATATGCGAGGCGCATTCTGTCCATATGCGCCTCACTTATCTAATATATAGGAGGCGCATATGACTAGAATGCGCCTCGCATAATATGGGGCTGCTAGATTCTATTCGTACAGGGATTATAGGAGGCGCATTCTTATCATATGCGTCTCGCCTATTTTTATACTAGAGGCGCATATCGCAAAGTGCGCCTCGCCTATTTTTATAGGAGGCGCATATGCTAAATGTGCCTCGCATAAGCATGTCTCCTATAGCCTTTTCTCTAGTAGTGCATCTCGTAAAAACCATCACGGATCATCCAACCGAGTTCAAATTTAAACTCATTCATAGACTTCCGTGGCGGTGATCCAAAAGATAGAAGTAAAGGTGCATGATCCGACAAAGCCTCAATACGCTCTAGGGCGCGGACAGTTACCATAGGAAACTTTTGTTCCCAGTCAGTATCCATAAGCACTCTATCTAGTTTTTCGTATGTTGGCTCCGGAAGACTATTAGCCCATGTAAATTGCTTCCTAACATTGTAACCTCTCTCAAGTCCAGACTGTCTATCACAACATTGAACAGAAAAGGCCAATGTTCATCGAACCGGCCTCGACTTTTCTCGTGAGGGAATCTAAGCAAATTAAAGTCCCCTCCTATAAGAATAGGATATGGATTCTCCTTTGCCAAATTCACAAGCTCGCGTAAAAAGTCAGCCTTAAAAACATCCTGGGTGGCTCCATATACGGTGACTAAAGACCATGTGAAATTGTCAGCCTTGTTATGGATATGGAGTTTTATAAAGAAATCTCCTACCGAACTAGCTAAAACTTCCATAGTCTCATCTCGAACGCCTAACAGGATCCCCCAGAGCGACCACGCGGCGGACGTGATATCCACGTAAAGTCCACTCCACCAGAAAGGTGATTGAGTAGAGCTTGTGAAAAAAACCGTCTACAAGTCTCAGAAATACCCAGAAAATCCAAATTATGGTCTCTAACACAATCAGCAAAGAATAAATGTTTAGCCAAGTCCCGAAGACCTCTGCTATTTGAAAACATTCCATTCATTGAGAAACTATAGGAGATTTGGATAAATGGGATCTCTTACGCGACCGTTGGCTCTTTGATTTTGGACCAGAAGCTTTTAGCTCATACATAGAGGCAAGCCCAGTCTCATCAAAGTCCACTTCCAACACTTCACTGACTAAGTGAGAAAGGAGTTGACCATCTACTGTGGCATGCAACTCCTCCTCCTCCTCTTCAGTTAATGAAGCATCAGGAAAAACACCGACCTTAGGAGTAACCGTTAGACGGTCAACCTCCATCTGTCGCAAAACATTAGAAGAAAAGGATATTTCCTGTACAGAGCTACCCAAACTAATGCCAACATTGGCTAGTTAGAAGAAATAACAGGAGTACAAAACGACAAAAAAGATTTCTTCTATTCTTCATTTATTGATCGTTGATCAAATTCTTAGGCTATAACACACCAAAACTATTGATCGTTGATCAAATTCCAACTATCAAGCTAGCTATCTTTGACTCAGGTATGAACAAATCGATCACCTAGCATACTAAAAGTGCATTTCTGAAAAAAGCTAGCATACTAAGTAGTATACGAGATTTTTCAAAAGCACACAAAAGTAACCAGACATCATCTTAATTATTAAGGCAGTTAGATTTATAGTTGATGGCTAAGATTTAACAAAATACCACCTCATTTGCCATTTGACACGGAAAGGTCTTAGCACCGTGTGTTTAGAGGTTCATGGAAATAGAGGTCATCTCTCCTAGGGATAGCATTTTCTTTGAACGGCATGGCGTTCTAATTGTGGGTGTTCCAGTTCTGATACTTTAGGGTGATCCTGCTAGAATCCTTGCAGCTACCGACGGATTCGGCCACAACATCTATAGAGAAGGAGAGGGACGGCAACAGCCCAGAGATTGAGGTTGACTTCAGTCGTCGCTGGTATGAGCACGCCGCACAAGACCCAGTCCAAGCAGTACATCGGCAGCAAGACGGTGTTCTTGATGGTGCAGTTCTATGTCGTTGCTAGGGGCATTTGCTAATTAATAGTGTAATGTAGTCTAGCGGAGTTTTGTTTCTCGAATAGTTAAAGAAAATTCTAAGTATGATCATGGAGCTGATGCACAAGCGAAGTGCTACAGGTGCAGATCATCTGTCGATGCTCAATTGACATGATAGTTAAAATGCAACCTCGGATATTTTGCAGTCAACCATTTAAGCAAAGAGGATCACACATGGGCCACTTTCTATCTTTTTGTTTATTATAACATAGATGTTAGCATGAGTGGAACTTAAATACATACTCTGCCATATAACATAGATGTTAGCATGGGTAAAAAGGTATCCAACGCTATATTTCAACCAATAGACCATGCCATATTTTTAATATTTTTATGCGGATGTCTCTTCATTATGATTTTTTACAAGCTATAGTTAAAAAAGGCACGTGTCTTACAAGTACGCCCTCCATTTCAAAATTTAAAACGTACTTTTCTGCTCAATGATTAGTCAAATAAAATTATGTGGCTTATATGATAAAATATATATACTGTTGCATTTGTATTCAAAACCAAAGATCTTATAATTGTCTTATGTAACTATAAATATAATATATGTTTTATAGGATAGTTAGGGCCCAATCTCAAACTTGGAAAAAATAATAAACTCGAAAGTATTTTAAACATATGGATTAGAAACAAGAATATTGCATGTCACTAGAAATTCATTTCAGAATAACCATGTCACTATAAAGATGTTGCACGCGCATATGTATGTGCCATTTTTTTACAAATTATGGAGGATACCATCGTATTAGATTCCCTACTGATATGGTTGTGAAGGAAGTAGATACCCAAATATTCGATATCTTAAAGAGTAGGATAAAATTTCATAACAGTGTGGTCATGTCAGCAGAGATCATATATATATCCAGAACAACAATGCCTACTTAGCCTATGCAAATAGAGCAAGTACTAATACAGAAGAGTCCAAGGACGAAATGGCCGAACATGCGCGAGATTGAGCCCTTTTGCTAGAGTTAGAAATGTAAATTATTTTAATAACTCAAAACTTCAAGATAACTATAACATCACTTTCAGAAGCTTAAATCATTGAGGGCTTGAAAAAATGGAAGATCAGTCTGTGAATAGAGATTTGATAAAATATGATGGATGGATCACTTTTAGGCCACTAAACAGTAGTGATTGCCATTTAGAATCGGGTCGGGATATTTAATGGTGAAGAATTTACACCGTTCCACCCACTGAGACGTACTCCCTCTATCCCAAATTAGGACACATATAGTTTTTAGTCAAAGTTAATGAATTTAATGTTTGACCAACTATATAGAGAAAATCATCAACATTTATGACATCAAATGCACACCATCTGAAGATATATTTCATAATGGTCCTAACAATACTAATTGGGATTATAAATATTAACACATTTTTTTCTATATAGTTGGTTAATGTTTGAAAATTTTGACTTTGACCAAAAAATTATATGCATCCTTTTTTGGGATGGAGGGAGTATTGTATATAAGAAACGAATTACTAGAAATTTATTTTTACCTTTTATTTTATATAGTACCATGTTAAATGATCATAAGTAAATCATTGAAATAGTAATTTTCTAGATGACATAACAATAGCTAAATCACAAATTAAATATATACCCATGCTTACAATATTCTGAAATCGAACTATTAACTTCCAGTATCATGACATGAATATCTATGCAACTATGCCTTTATGTTTCAAACACTGTCAATTTAATAAAGGTGATGCCCTCGCAATTGCGAGGGCCACTGTGCTAGTTATATATTAAAAAAAATATAAGGGTGTGTTTTAAAGCACCATGTTGATTCACATCACCTAAATTAATCTGATGATTGGATCTAAAATCTACCGCTCGGATTAAACAAGAGATTAAGAGTTATGTAATTTTTTAATCACATAATTTGTACTCTATAGTTTACCACGCGTAAAGCTGTCACGTCTAGCATATAAAAAATCATTTTTTGGTCTAGCACGTAACGTTGCGACGTCCCAGCATAAAAGAGGTTTCAAAGCCGTATGTCTACAGGACACTAACTATACCCTGTTTAGAAAAGGCATATACACTATAAAATATTGGAGATGTATAATCGGACGATGAAGGACTTCGTATCATATAGATAGGGTCCACGGAGTGTTCATCGGATTTTTTTTTTCAATTCCTCCACATGCAAGAAAAGGATTACCTACCCTCGCTTAGTTCATCTGTCCGGAAGTTCAAGCCCAGCGTATAGAGAAAAGAATATATTAGGATTAAAAATGATATATATGCTTTCATAAAAAGTTGGTTCATGTGTACGGAAAACAAAAAATGATATATATGCTTCATAAAAATATATTTTAAGAATAACTTTTTCATCCATCCTATCCAATCTGCTACATATATAAGGACAGTGCACGCGAAAAGACAGAATCTAACTTTTTTCAATGTATATAAAAAATTATATTTACGTATACATGGATGAGTACACTAACACAACTATAAATAGAAAATAGATATAATTTTGTAAAATTTGTTTACTTTTGCCCTTACGTCTATTCGTGTTCAATCATGTCACACATTCAGACATGGTATAAAAAGAATGTTAGAATATATTAACGAATATGCTCGATAAATACTTTTTCTTTTCATATCCACATTTTGAACCGGCTAAGCATCGATAAATATTTCTGTTCAGTACACGTGTAAAAATTTTGAATTAAATATTTTGTTATATAACCTAGCCTTCTATTTATGGGTTTAGACTATACCCACATGATGCACTCAAGATCTTTCATCCATTCTATACCGGACATCCAGTTAAAGTCTTAATCTGGCACACAAGTATTAAGAGTTATATTTAATTTTAGGGTCAAAGCAATGGAGCTAGATAAATAGCCGATTGTTCATATTTCATGCCCACATGTATCCATCTACTTGGAGTTAGAGGAAATCACTCTAACAAACATAAAAACTTAATATTTTTTTATGAAACCTAACCTAAGATTTATATGGGTTTAGAGTATACCCCATGGTGCAGTCGGGTTCCCTTTGGTTCATGTTTTACTAAGTATTTGTTAATTAAGATGGCGTATTATACATGTTACATGATACACCGATATATGTAGATGAGAATGTATCAGAGGGTGAATGTATCATCAAAATTTGATCGAAAATAAATAAATCTTCAAAATTCAAAGATAGAAAAGATTTTAATTATTTCAAATATATTTATTAAAGTTCAAAGTTAAATCTTAAAAATGGTGTCTCTGTCTAATACTTGCTAATTTATAATTAATGAGCATTGAGGGTTAATATTCCAGAGTAGAAATAGTGAGGAAGGAAAATTATTATAACAAGATAAAATCTGGATTATCACTAGATAGATACCCTAGCTATCAATAAGATTTATTTTATTCAATTTCTTACAAAATATTATGATTATTCCATTAAAAATTTAACTAGATCTTGAAATCTTCTTACAAAAGCACCCAAAAAAATGTGTGTTAAACCATTCTTTCTCCATTTATATTTTATCATCAAATGCTCTTACCGAACCATTATTATCCTATTGAAGTTCATATGTTGAACCATAAAATAGAGAATTGGTCAAGAATATCTCATGGTAGACCAAAATATTCAGCCTGCTCAGGAAAATTGATACTTTTGTATATGAGCTATTGATCTCTTAAACCTTACAATCAATAGAGTGTATCGGTGTATCTTCTTAACAGTGCATAAGATAATTTGGTCATTAATTTAATGCATCCTTATTGAGTATATCATTGCTACTTATATTAGTAACTGTATCTCAACGTCATCAAGCAAAAAATTATTATTACACACATCACCATACATGTTTTCTTGACTCTAAACCAGTCAAAAGTAGGCGAGCATAAGATTTAACCTCACGATGAAGTCACATAAAATAAAAACTAAGTCCTAGCTTGCCACATATACTATTCTAATATGACCACCTACAAAACACACATGTAATCATTGACATGTTTTTTTTGGAAATATTAATTATTCTCCCATAAATTATAAATAATAAAAGATATACCCCGTATAAATATTTTTATTTAGTATAATATTTATGATGACTATATAACCATATGAATTATTATAACATAATATAAATTTCTATGGCCATAAAAAGTTCTTAGACATATTCCGGCATTGCCCTCGCAATTGCGAGGGCCACCATGCTAGTTATATACTAAAAGCAATAAAAAGATGTTTTTCGAGACACTGGGTTGATCCACATCACCTAAATTATATTAGAGCTACCACTTATGGCTAGGATTTTAAGAAATGAGTTGTACGCTATTTTTTGGTCTATGACGTAAAAGTCTAAGCATGTAATTAAAAAAGATCCAATGACATGTCCCTGCGTACATCAACGAAATAGAAAACTGATAGGAGTCTAATCCCATATATACGAGTCGTTTTTGTATCGATAGATTCCATGCCATTTTTTTCTTTTGCAATCAGAGTCCATGCAAATTCTATCCGCATCATTAGGTTCCAGTTCAATTTTTCTTCAAATGACCGTCCAAATATACATTGCTAAACTGTCTCGGTTTCTAGACTACTCCATATTAAAATTCCGCTACGATTAGTAGTACATGCCTTAGGCTGGTCCTAGTGCTAGTATCATAAGGTGTATCATGCATGCCAACTTGGCAAAAATCTGATGTGGCGTCATAATTAATGAAGAGAGAGGTGATTAGTGTATCATAGGTAGATACCGTATCATAGCACGTAAAGCTAGAAATCATAATGGCAAGTAAATCTTGTACACACATTTTACATAGAGATTCTACAAATCAATAAATATATCACTACTATGATACTACTATATGATACAATGCACTAGAGACATAGTATCATGCACTAGTATCATATGCATGATACTAGTAGTATGATACTACCACTAGGACCAGCCTTAGTGTAGCGCACATGTATATGTGAGGGAACTATAGGGGTCTTCATGCAGTCGTGTTGTCGCAATATGCCCCACAGCTAGGACAACCATGAAAATAAATGAATTAATTAACTAAGGCAAATCAAAGATACTCCCTCCGTCCCAAATTAGATTACATATAAGATTTTATAGAGTCAAACTATACAATGCTTGACCAAATAGTTTGGTACAATTATATACTTATATGATGCCAAATTAATATTATTAGAATTGTCTTAAAATATATTTTCATAATATATATATTTTATATCACATATTCATATTATTTTGTTTATATTTTTTGTCATACTTTACAAACTTTGACTTGCACGCAAAATTATGCACAACATAATATGGATGGAGGGAGTAGCATGCAGGTGCGCATGATTACATCACCATCGAGTTAATTAACTAGGGCAAATTAGTATTCCTTCAGTGTAAAATAGTTCCGCGTTGTGGTTTCCAAAATCAAGCCTTTTCAAGTTTATTCAAATATGTCGAATTTTTTTATCGATGCACTGTACTAGAAAATCAATTAATATTATATCTACTCTCTTAAAATATATTTTTGTATTACCGACGTCATTTTTTTCCTATATACATGATGAACCTTTACAATGTTTTATTTTTATTTAACTCTTAACATAGGGAAATTAAAAACATAGGTCACATGTAGGCTGCTGTTGTCTGAATTCCTCGATGTTTGCAAAATTTCTTAGACGTACTCTTGTATGAAATTGGAGGAATTGTTAGCTAAACAGTTCCTTCTAGCTATTCTTATTATCATATATTGATTATGTATTAAACAAAACACAATAGATCGAAACAAACTTGATAAAAATATGAAGCTCCGCAATGGCCTTTAAAACTATGGTCTCTGTGTACACCATATCCATTCATGGTCATTTATGGCTCTGGTTACAATATAGCAAAAAAACAGAATCTGACTAACCCAATAGATTCCAAAGAGATTATGGATCACTAAACACCCCGCTAGGTACAAACAACTACCAAACATGAAAATATGAGTCGTACAATCCACTAACTCCATAGTGTTGCAATAGCCATACGATGAAGGAGAGCTACGATCCTACATATTTCTACAACGTCATTAGAACAATCAGGATACCATCACAAAGAACATGTATAGCTAACAAGGGGCATTGTAAATACAAAAAGACGAGCACATGTGCTCCACGAAGCATTTTGGCAGCCATGCGGAGGAGACATAAAGTCATGAGACCTTATTACTTGTTACTTCATCTTAAACGTCGGGTTGCATCACAAAGAATATAACCTAATAATAAATGAACCGAAATAGACCCAAAGGTTAATCTGGGAATCCTTTGCCCTCATTTGTAAGATCGACTATTGAAGATCAAGAGAGCTAGCAAAGATTAGAAATGCATGTCCATGTGCCTTATTTTATCAGAGAAAATTACTTAAACTTACACATATATCTATCTGTTTCCTACTAATAGGAAGACACAAGGCAAAAAAATATAGAGATGAACTAAAACTTCTGAAAAAACAAAATAGCAGTTGTCAATATGGTGATCATCTTTTCATTAGTAATATAACAATTATTATTTCTAGGTAACTCCCCTAAGGATATTAAAATTGTGAGATCTACATAGACGTACTTGAACATATCACATTCGTTAGATGACCAAAATTATACATGAAAAAATGGCAACCATCAAAGCTTCATAATTCGATCTAAGCTTGTCAAGGCCGTTGTATCTACAATACTAATTATAAATAAACATATGTCATTTGGTAGATTTTCAAAACTCTATCTAAAACTATCATAATCTGTTAGATCATCCAAACATACTACTGTTGCTTCTAAAAAATCGCATATGTTATATCTTTATAACTTCGCCTAAACAACTAAAAAATGATAGATCTTTAACTGGAGCTATCTAACCATATCATAGCCTATAAGATCTATATAACCATTCCTCAACAAACTGCATGTGTTAAATCTACATAGCTTTATTTCCAAAAACAATTGTAATAGTTATTTTTCTTTCTTAGAAATACAAACATGTTTCAAAATGTCGAAGTTAAAAATTTATGAATAGATCCATGGCCAAGACATTGGGTATTTCACAACGAAGGAATTAAACAAGATGAAAATGTTTATAACATAAAAAAATGCGGTGATGCCTTCGCATTTGCTAGGTCCACCATGCTAGTTACATTTATTATGATGAAAAAAATCAACAACATGATGGGTGAACAAGAATGCGCATAATGAGAGGAGGATCAAGGCGCGGTTCAAACGAAAACTGCAACAGCATAATGAGAGGAGGATCAATGCGCATAATGCAGCTAGACGTCTGAAATCGATCTTCAAGGACATTAAGGAATATGTAAAAATTACAAAATTATGAATCGCCTCGTTTGCAAGTAGTGGACATAGATGGTGTGGCATAGACCGACCTCCATATATATGAACTATGATGATGCCCTCAGCAGGTGACAAGGGCATGGGTCGGAGAGGCTGTCATCCCAAGACATCCAGGTTAGGCGATGTCATTGCATGAGGACGCCACGTCGGAGTGGAAGCGGCGGATCAAGGCTGGGAGAAAGGGCAATTTAAATAAAAATAATCCAAAAGTCAAACAAATTCAAATAATAAACCTTCTGGAAAACTATTTCACATAGACTAACCTTTTTCTGCAACTCCCGCCCTGACGGCGCTGCACACGAGGGTGCAACTGTTAGAAATAATGGGGCTAATCCATTTAGGCCCATGAGTATTTCAGATTTTCCCTAAATCTCAAAGCCCAAATTTGTGGCAGCCCATATGTGTTTGGGCCCATGTTTGTGGCAGCACACATGGGAGTGGAGTGGGAGCTAAAGTTTAGTCCCACATGGAAAGTTGGAGGAGAGTTGCACCACCTTATAAGGTGGAGTGTTGCACCACTTTGAAAGTGAGTGGGAATAAGAGAGATACACACGCGCGCTCCTCCTCCGACGACGCCGCCGCTCGCACGCTCGTCTCGTCTCGTCTCGTCTCGACGCGCCGCGGGTTGCGGGTTGCGGACCCGAACGTGCGTAACGTGGACTCGGCCCACGTTCGCCTCCGTTAGGGTTTCCTGAGCCGCTCTATATAAAGTCCCGCGTGGTACCGCCACAACACCACCGAAAACCAATCTAGGGTTTTGCCTTCCTCTCTACTTGCGCCGTCACCGTAGTCTACTCCATCCCGCTTGCCGGCGGACGGGAGAGCAGGTCTCCGGAACCACTCGCCCTTGCGATCCTGTACGGGAGAGGGCGAGGAAGCGCTCTGCGCGACTGCTCGAGTTCTTCATCACGGGTCGTCTTCCATCCAAGTCAGGCGGTGCTGCCTACCGCCGTCTTCGTCGCCATCTGCTGCGATCCCTCTTCCCCAAAGTTACTACTACGACAACCGAACGGTACGTGCTACGTGATCCTGTTTGGTTATTCATCATGTTCTGCGAGTACATGTTAGGCTGTTGTTTGTTTCCGATCATCCTGTTGTTTAGTACATCTAGTATGTTCGAGTTACATGAGCTAGTAGCTGGTTTTGTCATGATTTATATTCTGGAATTAATCGTGGAAATTATGCCTAATAATCCAACAGCAACTCGACGACGCACGGCGCTGCACACTTTCCTAGCTGGAACGGCAGGACC
Source organism: Avena longiglumis (assembly GCA_030063025.1). Lineage (NCBI taxonomy): Eukaryota > Viridiplantae > Streptophyta > Magnoliopsida > Poales > Poaceae > Avena > Avena longiglumis. Next base: position 505,447,360 of record CP125977.1, read on the forward strand.
CGGATCGGCAGGATTGCCACGCTGGCGTGCATTTGCGGCGCCATGTTGCACGGCGCCGCAACCACTGCGGCAACGCCAGCTCAAATGGTGCTACACCCTTGCACACGCCATCGTGGTGGGTCCCAACATCGCAAGTGTGGCGCCATGGTAGACGGTGCCGCACCCTTACCTACAGCGCCGTGGTGGATGGCGCTGCACGTCGAGAGAAGTGACAGCGCCGCACTTCATGGAGCTCGCGCAGCATCCCCACCAGCCGCTTCGCATCAAAGGTACTTGTTTGTGGCGTTGCATACTTCTACCTTTGTCAGGTAGACGTGTTCTGGATTAGTCATTGATTATCCTTTCTTGGAGTGAAGATGTGATGGATAAGCTGGCGGTGCTCAGGGGGGAAGACATGCCTGCTCTCTTCTCATGGTCTTGCAAGAGGTAACGATTTCTGCTTGGCCGTTCACACCAAGCGTCTTCTTCAGTGTATTTTTTGGAGGCAGTGCTGCATTTTTTTTCTGATAAAATCTGCAACTTACACTTGATTTTGCAAATGAAGGAACTACAAGAACGGTTACGTGTGGAACGACCTGTCGGAGAACGATGTGATGTACCCTTCGGACGGCGTAGAGTACGTCCTCAAGGGCTCCGAGATCTTCTCCGGCTGTTCTTCTACCGGTAACGACCATTACTTAGCATTACTCTTGGTTGTCTTGTGCCGAGAAACAGACATGACATGCATGATTTGTGTGAAGCTAGTAGAAAGTACTACTCCCTTTTCTTTTTTGAGGACAGCAATTTTTTTTTCTTTTACTATTAAATTCCTTTGCCTTTTTTCTCTCCCTGAGGTTAATGCATGTACTACCATGGCACCAGAAAGTCTATCGAGATATTGCATCCGTTGCTCAAATGAATCTGAATGTATGTGCAGCAGTCTGCGCCCAATTGTTCAACTGACGAAGCGATTTAAATTTATTTCTGATGAAAGCAGCTGCAGCAGACCGGTTCCAGCACCTCCGCGTGACGGACAGGTCTCCGACGAAGCCACCGCCGCTGGCCTTGCCCGCCGCACACAGCCACAAGCAGTACGTGGACGGGTACCGGGACGACGGCGGAGAGGACCCCGAGGACGATGAACAGCAGCTGGGGTACCCGTACCACCGCCGAGGAGCAGCCGGAGCTCGGCTCTCCCGCAGGGGGACAAGCCTGTGTCTGTCCGCACCAACCGCGGCCACCCTGTGGAGCTGCCCGTCGAGGAGACCTCGCGGCCGTCCTCGATCTCTTCGGACAAGCCTTCGGTTGCACGGCCGGCGAGCCGCTGTGATGATACTGAGCCGAACAGGACCGGCTCGATGCTCCTGCAGCTCAGTGTGCAGGTCGGCCACCGTCGGCTCAGCGACCAAGTGCGGGGCGCCATCCTACTTCGTCGAGGCCATGTCGTCATGCCGCCTACTTCGTGCTCGACGTGCAACGCCATCCATGATGGCGCTGCGGGTAAGGGTGCGGCACCGTCAACCATGACGCCACACTTGCGATGTCGGGACCCACCACGATGGCGTGTGCAAGGGTGCATCGCCGTTTGAGCTGGCGTTGCCGCAGTGGTTGCGGCGCCGTGCAACATGGCGCCGCAAATGCGCGCCAGCGTGGCAATCCTGTCGATCCGGGTCCTGCCATGCCACTAGCTATAGGCAAGTGTGCAGCGCCGTGCGTCGTGGAGTTGCACTCATGTGTGCGGCGCCGCCAGGCGGGAGTTGCAGAAAAGGGTTAGTCTGTATGAAATAGTTTTCGAGAAGGTTTATTATTTGAATTTGTTTGACTTTTGGGTTATTTTTATTTAAATTGCCGGGAGAAAGTGGATAGGATGCTAGTTCTGGTTGCAGCTGGCCTAGGTGAGGTTGCTCATGATCATTGAGGTAGAGAAGTAGATTACTCTATGTGGAAGCATGTGCAAGCAGCAAGCACGGAGGAGGCGGAAGTGCTAGCCATGCTGAAGGGACTCAAGTTAGGAGAATTGCAGTCACAAGCCGGCTATCATGAAGTCTGATTGATGCAGAGTGGTTCAAGTACTTACCCAGGGTACCGAAGATCAATCATCTTGCAAGCCTATTGCCACTTGAATTGCCAAGTTAGGCTAACTAGAACTACTTGGACTCTATTCGACTTTCACTCTTTGGGTACTTACATTTTTCTCTATCTACCTATCATGTACTCCCTCCGTTTCAAAATATAAGACAAATATAAGACGTTTTAGGTTTGTGAGACTTCTTTTAGTATGTAGATTCACTCTAAATATGAGTAAACCTATATACTAAAAGTAATCTAGATACATTTGTTTCACTAAGCTAAAACATCTTATATTTTGAAACGGATCGGAGTAGTACTACTTGTACTATCTGCACTACATGTAGCACTAGCATAGGGTAGGCTAGGGCGTATCCGGTGGTTCTTCCCGGATAGTACAAAGTTCTGTCCTAATACCTCCTATCCGCAACATCCCTAGTTACCAAGTTTGAACATTCTGATCATCTAACAACTTAAGTCGACTTGTGAGTGTATTTCATATGGTTGCACATATATACATTTCTCATGGGGCGAGTGATATTAGATCCTTCTTGACAAGGTCAGTTGTACAGATTTAACTTTTGTACCCGCCTAGTATTTTCTGTATTTATTATTAGTCCAGTACAATACTATTTGTACATTGGTTTCAATAGTTTGATATCAGCCACCAATGAAAAATCAAGACTTTTTAGAGATAGGAAGGCTAATAATGTGTGCAAACTTTGTACTTGCCACATTCCCGTATAATCGTGAATTGTAAACAATTAATCTTGTTAGCTCGGTGATCCTGTTGAACATGATATACGTATTCAGTATATCTTTAGGAATTGTGTTTACTATTAGAAAACAACCCTTTGGTTCGGAGCATTAGTTTCGGTTTTATTGTGAACCGGGACTAATGCTCTAGTTTCAACGGCTAGAAACGGCCGCAGGGTACGATATCCTCTAGTCCCGGTTCGAATGAGACCTTTAGTACCGATTTGAGACACGAACCGAGACTAAAGGGTTTCTGACAGGTTAGGGCCCGAGCCAACACCTTTAGTCCTGGTTGAAGACACCAACGAAAACTAATATCCTTCATATATCTTTATTCCTTCCAGCCGAGTCGTAGTCCATTTTCAAGCTTCTCCTTTCTGTTTCCTATCCCTGATCTTGAGTTCATCCCATTTTTTCACAAGAGTTGTCAAGATTTGGCGGCGCTCCATCTATCTAAGGGTTTCTAAAAGTTTATCAACTTAATCATTTCATCTTGCGTTGCTTATCAACTTAATCCTTTAAACTTCCGTTGCTAGTTGAGCTCATTTCATGCTCTAGAACTAGAGGGATTTGTGTTTAGTTTGGGAGTAATTTTTGCAACTTCTATCTATATCTTGTAATAATGTGATGAACTCCAAGCTCAATATTATTTTTAGTATGTGGATTCTATCTACATGTTGTTTTGGCACATAGTCTCGAAATGCATTTTATTCAAAGAAGCACAGAGATACATGAGTTCGTCCTAGCTAGCTACTACAACTACTACAACATAGAGAAACATGAGTTCATCCAACTACTACATCACAGAGATACATGGGTTCATACTACTAGAACTACTACATTTGTCAGTGCACACACTCACAGATGCATCATGACATCCAACAACAAAATGCCCTTCTTCTTCTACCTGCAGTGGCGGAGCTATGCATATGTCAGCAGGGGCCACCGCCCCCCCAACTTTTGAAATTTTATTGAAGGAAATTTTTTTAGAAGGTTTAGAATGGGATTTTTTTAGCCTTCCCCCCCCCCCCCGTGACCATGAAGTTTTGTATTTTGCCCCCCATATCCTTGCCAAGCTCCGCCACTGTCTACCTGCCTTCAACAAACTCACAAATTGTAACAAAAATTGGGTTAATTCATGAAAGCTTCATAACAAGACACACTAGCTCAGTACATCTTCGTGAAGCTCCTCGAGATCAATATAAGTGACTCTATGGCGAGCTTCTCGAAGATGTCCGAGGATGGAATCCTAAGCCACCTTATAGAAGCTTCACTGTAATGGTGTCCCTCTCGCACCATCTTGCAGCTTATAAATTCTCTACCTAGATCAATATGCCGGGGAGCTAACAAATTTTACATATTAGGGAGTGCCTCTATGGCGAGCTCCTTGAAGATGTCTGAGGACGGGATCCTAAGACATCTTCGAGAAGCTCTGTCATAGTGGTGTCCCTCTTGCACACCATCTTGTAGTTTATAACTTTATAAGGACGCATCTTGTCTATTTATAGGTTAAGCGCCACAACATAGTTTCGACACTCGCCCCTGACATAGTGCCACCACCCACCGAAATAGTGTCGCCACTCACTTTTCATGTTGAAAGTTTTGTCAGATTCGAAAATATGCAAAAAAAATATGAGTTAATGCATTTTTAGTTGAAAATGGTTAATAGTCTAAGTAGTTAGAATAATTATTTTAGGAAACAAAAAATGGTTTTGGATTAGTTATTGAAATTCAAACACTTTTCATGTTGAAAGTTTTTTCAGATTTGAAAATATGCACAAGTTTTTCAAATATTCAAAAGATGGCATATTAGGAAACAGTATATGAAATATTATATTTTTAATGGGTAGATTATATTTTTGTGATCATTTTGGTATATTTTACATATATTTATGATTTTTAAATAATAAAATATGTTTTTCCAATATTTATACTTAATATGATATTTGTTAAGCAATAAATTACTTCATTTAAATTGTATAATAGAGTATGCTAATATATTTAAATTATAGATCTTCTTTTTCTAATTTTTTTGATATATAATACATAAATTTTGTTAATTATAGTATGATATATGTTGATTTTATAATATTTACTTACTTTATGGATTTTCTAAAAATACATATTACAATATCCCATTTAGTCATGATTTAAACCACCAACCGGGACTAAAGGTCGGCCTCGCGTGCAAATTCCAGCGTACGGCCAAAAACCTTTAGTCCTGGTTGGTGGTTTAAACCGGGACTAGGGAGGGAGGGGGTGTCCGGTTATAGCCACCAACCGGGAGAAAAGGACCTTTAGTCCCGGTTCGTAGCTACAACCGGGACTAAAGGTGGTGTGGTATATAAAGCAACGTGCCTCTCCGTTTGCTACTAGCAACGAGGACTTGGGCAAATCTCACGATCCAGGAGAGGAACCGCCGCCTCCAGCAACCGAAGATGATCGAGGAGGAGGGCGTCGTCGTCATCGGCCGCAAGGAGTCACCGTCGTCGTCTGCAACCGAGAGGAGGAGTCGCCTCCGCCGCACTGTGAGCTCCCCTATCCTCTCCCTATCTCCTCCCCGAGCTTCGGCCGCCGCTACTCCCTGTCGATTCACGCCTCGCCTGCCTCGCCGAAACCCTTCCCTACACCCACGGTGAGCCACTGGCCCTCCCTGCCACCTGTCTGAGCTCCGCCCTCCACCGCCATCTGCTGTGACCGCCGACTGTCTAAGTATTTCTTCTTATAGCATCAACAACAACCATCTCCCTGAACAACAAACACATTACTTTCAGTGTCATTATCCACTTGGGCTAATCATTTAAACCAAGTAAGTTCGAGACATGTTTAGTCATCATATCAACATGATTATTATGAGTGCTGATCTTGCATACATTTAGTTTATCTTGAGCAACAATGTCTCAAACAAAATGGTACTTGACATCAATGTGATTTGTTATCTCATGAAACATCTGATCCTTTGTAAGGCATATGCCACTTTTACTATCACAAACAAAGTAATGCAAAAAATCATCTTCACAAATCTCAGTAAACAAATCTTTTCACCAAACAGATTCTTTGCGAGCTTCAGAAATAGCCATGTAGTCGGCTTTAATGGTAGATTGGACAACAATAGACTTCAATATTGCCTTCCACATAATAACATAATCACCAACATCAAACACATAATCTGTAAGGTACCTTATCTTATCCAAATTAGCAGCAAAATCCGAATCTAGATAGTCCACGAGTCTCTCATTGGTCCTGTCAAACTTCAAACACCCATTGGAAGTACCATGAAGGTACCTGAAAACCCACTAAACATACTTTCAATGTTCTTTATCAAGATTAGCTATGCATCTACTAATCAAACTCATAGCCTAGGATAAATCAGGTCATGAACGAACCATGTCATATATCAAGGAACCAATGGCACTAGTATATGGAACCTTTGACATGTACTCAAAATCTTCATTAGTAGTAGGGTATTCAGAAAATGACAAATTAAAATTAGAAGCAATGGGAGTTCTAGCTGACATGTCATATATTAAAACGATGAAACTAAATGTAACTTTGATAACTAAGAAATAATAAACCAAATTTTAGCTTCCTTTATGATTTAGGATCAAACTTCAATAGCGGTATGCAATACTTTACCCACCTTACTCATAATTCCATCCATTTGGTATTGTGGTGCCGATGACTTCAAATATTTCTACTGGTGGAAAAAGGGCCTCCAGTCCCGGGCTGCAACTGGCTCTAGTCCCGGTTTTGGGCCCGGGACTATGAAAACGGGACTAGAGCCCCCCTCTAGTCCCGGCTCTCTACGGCCCGCGACTGATAACAGCCACGTGGCTGTTTTAGCGCCGTGGGGGGGGCGGAAACCCTCTAATCCCGGGCTGTAACACCACCCGGGACTAAAAGGTTTCCTGTCGCGGCAGAGAAACACACATTTCTCTGCCGCGGCAGAGATTGTGTATTTCCTTTTTTTGCCATTTCGTTCCTTTTTTGTTTTTTGTTTCACTATAATTCAAACATATATTTCAGTATACATATTATACGCTACTACATACACACTACACGCGATGCATTTATATAATTAATTGATCCCTTGCAAGCATACATATAATCAATCATATCAAAATGAAGAAATATTTTGAAATTACATGGTCATGATAAATATATATATCATATCAGCTACATGAAGATGACTAAGGAAAATCGAGTTCCACGTCATCCGCATAATGCTCTCCATGTATATCAAGGACTTCCTTAATCATAAATCCCGCCAGCTCCTCTTGAATTGCTCTTATGCGTTGGTCTGGCTCTAGTTTCTCCTGCAAATCATAAATATAATGTGAGTCAAATTTTCGCTCACTGGTCAACTCGCGGATGTACTCGTAGACGTAGTATCCATATAAATGAGTTGCCGGTGGCTGTTGTAAACTCTTCACCATTTTATAAGTTAACTCCTCTTTGAATGGACCTGGTATTTTCTGTCTGAATCGTGTCCAACACCTGCTCGGCAAAGAAAATGAACAAAGGAGTTATTAGTTACTTGATATCAGGAAATGAATGAAAGAGGATGATATAATGCGATAATGATTGAAATTACTTATGGAGCATTGCTTTCATGTCGCTCCACTGCTCTTGGTCCCAACTTAATGAGTCGTGGACTTCAACTAGGGAGTTCTCTACTTGAATGTTTAGCAAGATCCAGTGGAATCTGCGGACATTTACATAAGCATACATGCATAGCTCATCGAGTAAGCAAAAATAAAATGTGTACAAGATATAAACACTCACTTGAAGTTGTAAGGAAATAGTATTTCCTTAATAAAATTATGCTCGGTTAAGAACCTGCACAGGTCTTCCTCCACGTCCTTGGGGTGATTCTTTAACGTATATTCATTAATGATATATGGGTCAATGAACCCAACGTCGTATCTTCTAGCTCTTTTGCATTCAATCATCTTCATTCTGCAGAATATAATATCATCATACAAAAAGATATATAGTTAGGATAATATATTAAATGCAATGAACGAGCTAAGCTACAAACTTAATTATAGAAATAAATAACTTACAGACAGTACCAACCAATGATAGATTTGTCGAGGGCGCGCTGGTTGTATAACAGAAACAGTTTGGTCATTTGAACCTGTATCGAGTATGGTTTGAAGTGATGCACCTTTCTAACGTCCACCGGAAACCAATCTTTCTGATGCTTTTCTTCTGCTTGCGACATGTACCATTCGTGCAGATTTTGCATATGTGTGGATAGACGCGCGAGCTCCTCATTACTGACTAGAGGCTCCCCTTGGACATACTGATGTACTATCTGACCCACTGGCGTATCTTCATAGCCTAAATATTGACCAAGAGACATATTTGCTTCGTTAGCAAGTCCTTTGGACTGCGATACAGTGATTCCCATAAGTGCAACATTATTACGGGCTCTAGGGTTCATTATTTGCATGTCCATATCCATTTCAGCTCTGAAGGCCTTGTTGAGGTCTGAAATGACTTTGAGCGGGGGACCAATTGATTCTTCTGTGCTCCGAGCTGGGAAACTTGCTTCCCTCTTTTTGCACTTGTGATTTTTTTCTTCTGTGCTTGCTTAATAATCTCCTGGTCATAGTCTGATTCCTGATTCATCGATATCTGGGATGGTTGCTCAAGAAAGGACTTAGCCCACTTTTTGGTTTTTTCATTATATACCGGCTTTGGCTCAGGCTTTTTGGGTGCAAAATGCGCCTTAAATTGGGCAGCCACATCCGCGTTAGTTTCCTCATCGGTCTTGTCATAAGGTCTCTTTGGAAGAGCCGGCGGGATGCCGACTATCTTCGGTGTTTGACCTTTCTTCGATGTGGGGCGCGGGGACGTTGAACTTCCGTTTCTTCGACGAGGTAGTAGTATTGCATGGAGGCAGAGGCAGAGATCGAGTATTGCGCGGAGGCGGAGATCGAGTTGATATACTCCTGCTGCGGCGATCGTCAGTGGGGCGGGGTGGACTTGGGGGTTGGCGATAATGGGGTTGGGGTAGACTTGAAGGTTGACGCTATTCGATGCGGGGTGGACTTGGATTCCTTGGAGTCGGTGGCCTTGGCGCCGAGCTTGGAAACTTGATGTACTTCTTATTCCATAGAATGATGTTGCGCTTGACATCTCCTAGTTTCGTAAGGCCTGCAGGCATAGCGATTTCAATCTCTAGGTCCGCAAAATCCTCCACTATGTCATCCACCGTGACACGAGCATAGCCTGGTGGAATCGGAAGTGAATGGTGGAGTGCTCCAGGTAGACAAGGTAAAGCAGTGCCGATCGCCACCTTGAAGGACAGGTTGTTCATTGGCTGATGTAGATCACATTGTGACATCTCTCTGACATCATCCACGGGGTAGTGAGGAGCTGGTGCATCATCCAGCAGTGCTTGATCATCAGCCCGGACCTCCGTGGAAGCCATGCTGCTTCTCCGCTGGCTAAGATCCAATGCAGGATCATCAGACCGCGGGTGAGTTGACGACGGCGGCCTTTGTCTAATTTCATGCATGAGGTTCTTCAGATCAGCTAGGTCCTGCTCTACCACGAGATCCGCCTGCCTCCGGTCCTTCTTTCTCGACGGCTTCAGAATCGCATCGTCGAGGAAACCCTTTCTTCCACGAGACACCGGCGCCTTTGCCTCGTGTTCGTCCTCCCTTTTCAGGATTCCCTAGGGCGTGTGTCAGCTCGTCGTTCTATCTCTCGGGACGGAACAATCCCAATTTTGCATCGTTCATTGCTTTAATAAGGTCTTGGGAGGGTTTTAGAATTTTCTCATGAAATAATGTCTTCCCTGTTTCTGGGTCCAAGGATCCCCCGTGCCCGTACCACTAGTGCTTTGACCTCTCGGGCCATCCATCTGTACCAGGAGTGACACCTCTAGCCCTCATTTCCTTCTCCATAGTTTCCCACTTAGGGACGACACTCTTGTAGCCACCTGTCCCCATTTTATGATGGTATTTCTTGTTAGCAGCATTTAACGCATTCTTTGCCGACTTTGACTTTGCTTTATCAGATTGCTTGTACTGTACAAAATCGGGCCACTATTCTCTCAACTTCTCTTTTACTCCTTTGAAGTCTGGAGTTTTCTTTTTTGCGACATATTTCGCGTATAAACTTTTCTTGTGGTTCCGGTACAGTTCAGCCATCTTGCTCAGTGCCCACTCCTTGAATTTCGCTCTATTTTCAATCTCACCCGGCCTTGGGGTAATACCATCTACCTCAAATTCCTCATACTCTGGAGATAGTATGAAATGCGCTATGAGCTTCTGCCAAAGGTCATCTTTGGCATCATCGGTGACATAGCTGTTGGATTCTTCACCGGGTTTCTTTGAATTATTCCATTCTAGGATGGTGATCGGCAAGTTGTCCCTAACAAGCACCCCGCATTGATTTATAAACATCCTTCGGTGCTTCTCTGGAGCAATCGGTTCACCATCATCATCTATTTCTTCGATGGTGAACCTCTGATTACCATCCAACTTTTTGTTCGGCCCTCGTTTCGTTCGAGCTGTCGATTGCTTCGATCCGGTGGGCTAAAAGAAGAAGAGAGAGTGATTAATATATATCTAGATCAGTTAATAAATAGAGGTAACACGAGACTTTATATATATATGTACCTCGCCGGATCCTGTCGAGGGGCCATCATTATTGTTGTTATTTGTTTGCCCTTCGTCCATCTGGTCTTCCCCTTGGTACATTAGGTTTTCTTCTAGTCCATCACCGGATGGATTCAGATATGAGGATATCTCTTCCTCTAGCAAAATATCTTCACCGGTAGTAATATTAAGAGGAATTTCACCTCCTATCATGGCCTGAAGAAAACCTTCACCGATGCGACCAGGATCTTCGGATGGATCCATGACTTAATTATCTATAACAAAAAGAGAGTTAAACAGGTTAGAAAAACAATAATCCTAATAACAAAAACAATATAATCCTAATTATAATAATCCTAATATTATTTGTGCTAAAACAATAATCATAATAACTAAAACAAAAAAAATACCCCTAATAAAACAATAAATAAAAAAATATAATCCTAATAAATAAAAAAAATAACTAAAACAATAATCCTAATCCTAATTCTAATATTTTAATTAAAACAATAATTCTAATACTAAAACAAAAAAAAACCTAATATAAAAAAACTATAAAAAACTATAGAAAAAAACTATAACAAAAAACTAATTATAATAATCCTAACTATAAAAAAACTATAGAAAAAAACTATAACAAAAACCCTAATAATCCTAATTATAATAATCCTAATTATAACAATCCTAATAATCCTAACTATAAAAAACTATAAAAAACAATAGAAAAAACTATAACAAAAAACTATCAAAAAAACTATAAAAAACCACCCACGTGGCCTCTCGATCGAGCTCACCGACGAGGGGCGGCGAGGCGGCTGGCAGCGGCGAGGGCTGTGGCCAGCCGAGAGCGCCACGTGGCGCACGGCAGCGGCGGCGGCGGAGCGGAGTGGCACGGCGGCGGCAGACAGCACCTCCCCTGCGTCGTCTTCGATGCGTCTGTGTGCTTCGTCTTCGCTGCGTCGAGGAATGCCAAGTGCTGGGCAGGGGCGGTGGCGCGCAGAATATATAGGGACCCCCCTTTAGTCGCGGGTCAATCCACGGGACGGGACTAAAGGGTCTTTAGTCCCGGGCCGTGGCTTAACCCGCGACTAAAGACCCCCCTTTAGTCGCGGGTTAAGCCACGGCCCGGGACTAAAGAGTTTTTCTACCGCTTTTTGCCACAGCACCCTTTAGTCCCTGGTCCAGCCACGACCCGCGACTAATTGTTTTTTTGTAAATTTTCTTTTTTAATTCAAAACTAATATAAAAACTTTGGAAAATCATATCTTTTATTGTAATAATCCAAATAAAACAGATAATATGTCTATTATTATCAGAAAAATATAAAGAATCTTAATATAATATCCATTTATCTCTTTGCATCATTTATAAATTATTTCATTTATAAATTTTCTTTTTTTAATTCAAATCAAATATAAAAACTTTGGAAAATCATATCTTTTATTGTAATAATCCAAATAAAACAAATAATATGTCTATTATTATCATCAGAAAATATAAAGAATCTTAATATAATATCCATTTATATGTTTGCATCATTTATAAATTATTTCATTTGTATATTTTTTTTAATTCAAATCAAATATAAAAACTATGGAAAATCATATCTTTTATTGTAATAATCCAAATAAAACAAATAATATGTCTATTATTATCAGAAAAATATAAAGAATCTTAATATAATATCCATTTATCTGTTTGCATCATTTATAAATTATTTCATTTGTCAATTTGTTTTTTTAATTCAAATCAAATATAAAAACTATGGAAAATCATATCTTTTATTGTAATAATCCAAATAAAACAAATAATATGTCTATTATTATAAGAAAAATATAAAGAATCTTAATATAATATCCATTTATCTGTTTGCATCATTTATAAATTATTTTATTTGTAAATTTTCTTTTTTTATTTCAAATCAAATATAAAAACTTTGGAAAATCTTATCTCTTATTGTAATAATCCAAATAAAACAAATAATATGTCTATTATTATCAGAAAAATATAAAGAATCTTAATATAATACCCATTTATCTTTTTGCATCATTTATAAATTATTTCATTTGTAAATTTTCTTTTTTTAATTCAAATCAAATATAAAAACTTTGGAAAATCATATCTTTTATTATAATAATCCAAATAAAACAAATAATATGTCTATTATTATTAGAAAAATATAAAGAATCTTAATATAATATCCATTTAGTCCCGATTGTAGTCAGAAACCGGGTCTAAAGATATTTCCCGCCATTTCCCACCGCTTCCCGCCAAGTTTTCCCGCCCTTTCCTTTCTACGAGAGCTTTTAGTCCCGGATGTAGTCACTAACCGGGACTAAAGATATTTCCCGCCATTTCCCAAAGCTTCACGCCAAGTTTTCCCGCCCTTTCCCTCTATATTTAGGGCGATCGCGCCATGGCTATCCACACATCCACACCTTCCTCTCTTAGAACAATGGACAATGCCTACTAGTCCATTCTGACCCTCGAGGAGACCGAGGCGCCTCACTACCTGTGTCCGCCGGGCTCACCGCCCGCTGGATGTCTTTGAGCCTTTGGAGGGTTCCTGTCCCTCCTGTCCCTCAAGGTTCCACACGCCAGGCGGCCATCACAAACCACTTCTACCACGAGCTCACGCCGGAGCAGCGGATGGATCCCCATGGGATCCCGATAACTACGACACCTGGAATGCCTTCTTCGCTAATAGGCGGGAAAGGGAGATTGCCAGGTACGAGGGTGATGGCCCGCCACCGGTGAACCACAACGAAGCCGGCCGTCATCTGTGGTGGGCGAACCGTACTATCATCGGAGTGATGAGCTACATCGCCGGGGGAGACCATCCTCGCCTGCGGTGCCCACGAGTCCACCCGCCATGGAGCCACAAAAAGGCCCCAAACCGGCCCGGTGGTAGCGGCATCGTCTTCCAGGAGCCCCCCCCCCCCCCCCGCCCGCCGTGAATCCGAGGCTGGAATGGCCCCTGGTATATGCCATGGATGGGCTGAGGATCCCCGGAGTGGCAGGTGATGATGATGATGACGATGACGAAGAAGACCCTGAAGCTGCGTACTATAGGACTAGGCATGATTATGACTAAAGGGGGTGGCTTTAGTCCTAAGTGTTAGCTAGTCCCGGTTTGTCCCGGTTTTTAATATTCATAAATGTCTTGAGTGTTACCTAATAAATAGAGGGAAATGCCTATAAAGAGAGGGTTCATCTTTAGTCCCGGTTGGAGAAACCAACCGCGACTGAAGGGATTGCGGTAGACTGGGCCAGGCAACACTAATAATAGGGGTGAGTGTCGACATTATGTCGTGCGGCTTGTACCTTGTCCCGGATGGTGTCACCAACCGGGACTAAGGATGAACCTTTAGTCCCGGTTGGAGACACCAACCGGGACAAAACATGAGTCAGCACTAATAATAGGGGTGAGTGTCGACATTATGTCGTGAGTGTCGACATTATGCCGAGCTGCTTGTACTATTAATAGGCATCCTTGTGAGTCCAGTCCTCCAGCCAGTTTTAGGCATCTCCAAGATGGTTTTCGAGAGCAGGGACACCACTACGGCCAGTTTCAGGGAGATGCCGTCGGAGCCCAGTCCTCCGGCATCTCCGAGAAACTGGTCATAGAGGCACTCCCTAATATGTGAAATTAGTTAGCTCCCAGTCATATTGATCTAGTTAGAGAAGTTACAAGCTGCAAGATGGTTTTCGAGATCAGGGACACCACTACGGCCAGTTTCAGGGAGATGCCGCCGGAACCCAGTCCTCCGGCATCTCCGAGAAACTGGTCATAGAGGCGCTCCCTAATATATGACCTCACGCGTTTGGAGATCAGATCTTAATGGTAAGTATGAATCGGGATCCTTTAGTCTCGGTCCAGCCACAAAACGGGACTAACACACTCAAGATTTTTTGCAGACAACACTATAAAAATGGACACATGGAGCATCTTCACTCATAAAATGTTACAATTATTACATATCATTTCTTCGCGTGTGTTCCTTTCTGATCCCGTCGTATCCATGGAGCATCTTCATTCATTAACATGATGCTTGGGTCATCCTTCACCGCGAAGGGCAGAATTTCATGAAACTTATCACAATCTTCTGACATGTCTGTCTTATCCCCCACTCCCACGATGTTTCTTTTTCTGAAAGAACTATGTGGCGCTTTGGATCATCGTCTGATGTATTCTTTTTATTATTTTTTCTTTTTCTAGGTTTGGTAGACATGTCCTTCACATAGAAAACCTGAGCCACATCATTGGCTAGGACGAATGGTTCGTCTAAGTACCCAAGATTATTGAGATCCAACGATGTCATTCCATATTTCTTGTCTACCTCAACCCCTCCTCCTATCAGCTTGACCCATTTGCACCGAAACAAGGGGACCTTAAAAGTAGGTCCATAGTCAAGTTCCCATATCTCCTCTATGTAACCATAATATGTGGTCTTTGACCCATTGTTGTCTGTTGCATCAAAGCGGACACAACTGTTTTGGTTGGTGATCTTTTTATCTTAGTCTATCGTGTAAAATGTATACCCATTTATCTCGTACCCTTGGAAAGTCGATATAGTCGAAGATGGTGACCTAGACAACAAGTATAGCTGATCTCCAAGAGTGTTGTTTTTGATGAGATGTTGCAACCAACCGCCAAAACTCTTCATGTGTTCATCTCTAATCCAAGAGTCATGCTTTCCAGGGTTGTTGGAGCGTAAGATTTTCTGGTGTTCCTCGATATATGGGGCTGCCAAGATAGAATTCTGTAGAACGGTGTAATGTGCTTCGGCGTAAGAATGCCTGTCCCTACATATTATTGATTTCCTTCCTAGAGTACCCTTTCCACTCAGTATCCCCTCATACCGCGATTGAGGAAGACCAATCGGCTTAAGGTCAGGAACAAAGTCAACACAAAATTCAATGACCTCCTCTGTTCCATAGCCCTTGGAGATGCTTCCTTCTGGCCTAGCACGGTTAAGAACATATTTCTTTAAGATTCCCATGAACCTCTCAAAGGGAAACATATTGTGAAGAAATACAGGACCGAGAATGGAAATCTCTTCGACTAGGTGAACCAGCAGGTGCGTCATAATATTGGAGAAGGATGGTGGGAACACCAGCTCAAAACTGACAAGACATTGGACCACATCATTCTGTAACCGTGGTAGATCTTCAGGATTAATTATCTTCTGAGAGATTGCATTGATAAATGCACATAGATTCACAATGGGTACTCGAACATTATCTGGTAGAAGCCCCCTCAATGCAATCGGAAGCATTTGCGTCATAATCACGTGGCATTCATGAGACTTTAGGTTTTGGAACTTTTTTCTGCCATATTTATTATTCCCTTTATATTCGATGATAAGCCAGACGGGACCTTAATACTGCTTAGGCATTCAAAAAATATTTCCTTCTCTTGTTTGGTAAGAGCGTAGCTGGCATGACCTTGAAACCATTCTGGATGCAGGCCATCTGGGTCTTTCATACGTTGATGGTCCTTTCGTGCTTCCGGTGTATATTTTGTCTTCCCATACACGCCCAAGAATCCTAGCAGGTTCACTCAAAGATTCTTCGTCATATGCATCACATCGATTGCAGAGCGGACCTCTAAGAATTTTCAATATGGTAGCTCCCAAAATAAAGATTTCTTCTTCCACATGGGTGTTTGTCCTTCACCGTCCTTGGGAACAGATTTTCCTCCAGGACCCTTTCCAAAGGTTACCATTTGATCCAAATCTTTGACCATATCAAATATATCAGCACCCGTACGCTCCTTAGGCTTCGTCTGGTGACATGCCAGACCGTTGCAATGCTTGCCTTTCTTTCTTAAGGGATGCTTGGCCAAAAGAAATCGACGATGCTCATTGTATACATTCTTCTTACAATGTTCCAAATATATACTTTCAGTCTCATCTAAACAGTATGTGCATGCATTGTATCCCTTGTTTGACTGTCCGAAAAGGTTACTAAGAGCAGGCCAATCATTGATTATTACGAAAAGCAATGCTCGGAGGTTAAATTCTTCCTGCTTGTGTTCATCCCACACGTGTATCCCGGGTTCGTGCCACAACTATAAAAGTTCTTCCACTAATGACCTTAGGTACACATCAATGTCGTTTCCGGGTTGCTTCGGACCTTGGATCAACACTGGCATCATAATAAACTTCCGCTTCATGCACAACCAAGGAGGAAGGTTACAGATGCATAGAGTCACGGGCCAGGAGCTGTGACTGGAGCTCTGCTCCCCAAAGGGATTCATGCCATCTGTACTTAGACCAAACCTTAAACTCCTATCTTTTTCAGACCATTTTCGCAATTTGGGTACACCAACTTTTTGTGATCCTCTAACATGTGATTGAACTTCTCCCTATCCTTTTCAGTTTCACAATCTCTTCGTGCATCGGCAATGGTCCGACCAAGATCATCAGCAGGTTCATCATGTGTCTCTTCTTCATCCTCCCCTTCAAAGATCCCCATGGAAGTATCTCCGTACTCAGGGAAACCATGATAGTTGTCATCCTCCTCCTCTTCTTCATTGTCTTCCATTATAACCCCTCTCTCTCCGTGCTTGGTCCAACAATTATAACTGGGCATGAAGCTGGACTTCAATAGGTGGCTGTGAAGGGTTTTTGAGTCAGAGTGATCCTTCTGATTCCTACATCCATTACATGGACAGAATACAAAACCATTGCCCTTGTTTGCATCAGCAACACAGATGAATTCATGCACGCCATTAATGAACTCGCCAGAGCGTCGGTCAATACCGTACATCCATTCCCGGACCATCTGCATTATAGTAAAAGTATATCAAAAACCATTACACAACATGATAAAATTATTACAAGTTATATTGAGAGCTTCTAGAGCATTAATTTTGAATTTTGAAAAATTTACATGCACCAGTTTGTGAATTGGAGAAAACAATCAACATGATAAATGTGGAGTTTTTTATTATTGTTCTATCAGTGAAAACCTCATTCCATTCTAAGCTCTGAAACTCTAAAATTAAATATTTCAATTTTTATTAACTATGTGCCTAATCAAAATTTGTTACACATATATATCAAAATCCTTCTAGCTACTTCTAGAGCATGCATGCATTTGATCCATATCTCTATACTTTTAGAGCATTATAGAGCTAATGTAGCAATAAGAGATGAAAGAATGAAGTTCTAACCTTGTAAAGCTTTAGATTTAGGTATTGCAAACTAAATCTTGAGAAAAAAAATGGCATGAACTTTCTTGCTTCTTTGAGAAAAATGGCCACCATATGCTTTAGGGCAGCAGGACAGGAGGCAGAATATATAGTGGTGGACAACTAGTTCCGGGACGTGATACGACCTGGGACTAATAGTCTACAAAAGGACCAGCTGGCCTGCTCCAGGTTATTAGTCCCCGGACAGTATTACGGATCGGGACTAGTGACTAGGCCTCACGGCCCGGGACTAGTGCTCCCACTAGTCGCGGGCTGTGTCAGGCTGGGACTGTTTTCGTTGTTCACATCGAACCGAAGACCCTTTTTCTAGTAGTGTTCCTTTTATTCAAAAAAATTTGCGGACATTAAGTCTGTACTCCCCAGTGCAATGTCAGCCATGAGCCCACAAGCCCACAAGATGCGTTAGGTGGTGACTCACAAAGAGTCCCCATAAATAAAATATTACTCCCCCGTCCACTAATATAATACCTTTTAAATCATTTTTATAATATAATATATTTAGAAATGTTTTATTGTTTAGGTACTAGTCTGAACCTAGACTACTTTAAAATATCTTAAAGGTCTTACATTAGTGAATAGTATCTCTAAGTATAAGATGTTTTATGAGTTCAAAATTGGACTTGCAAAACATCATGAACGGATTCCAATTTCCATCTTGAATTTTGACCAATAATTGGAACTGTTCATCTAAGGAACAAAACAAAAAAATTGACGAGGCTTGCTTCGGTCCCCCATCCTAACACTGTGTTTGGATGTTGGAAAATAACCTTGGAATTGGAATTCTGGAATTACTAGACCTAATTCAGCTGTTTGGAAGGGCCTGGAAACTAAAATGTGGAAAGAGGGACCGATTCCAAGCGCCCCCATGAAGGCGCCCCGTCCCGAAACTTTCCGAAGTCGTTCGCTCGGAAACGCGTGGAAAGAGCCCCTGCACCGCGAGCGTACCCTTCCCCGACACTCTTCCTCGCCAGAAGCTCGTCGCCCCCGACCTGGCGCAAGCGCCGCCCTCCTCCCGCCGGTGAGCTATCCCTTTCCCTGCCCCTCCCCTTCCCCGTCCCTCCCCTTCCCTGCCGGTGAGCTCTCCCTCCCTCTCCCTTCCTCCCTCTCATAGGAACGGCTGGGGGCGCCCACTCCCCCCGAACCCTAGCCCCATGGCAGTGGCAGCGGGCTGCCCTAGCGCCGGCGGGAGGTCGAGCCGCAGTAGGTCGCTGGAGGGGGCGCCCTCCCTCTCCCTTCCTCCCTCCCCTTCTTCTCCAATGCTTGTTGCTGCAAATTTTTTTCTTGTATGAACACCTAATTTGTTCTATATGTGAACTGCAGATTTCTACAAGAATTAGTACCACCTAAGTTCAATTGAAGGTATAAACTTCTTGATTTGTACTCCAATTTGTTCTATACACGTGTAGAGAAGTTGATATTGTCAAATCTCAAAAAAAATTCAATTCCATGTTATATACATCCAAACATGATTTGGAATTGGGTACTACCCTTTGATTTTAACAGAAAATTATTTGCACATCCAAACGCCGGAATTGAAAATAGAGGTCATTTCCTTTCCATCTTGGATTTGGAATTTTCAGCCCAATTCAATTCCAAGCTTATTTTCCAACATCTAAACACAGTGTAAGGGAAGTTTTGGTGGGTTAGTTGGCGGACGGGTTGTGAATGGGTTGTGGGCGATCCGAAGAGTCCCATATTGCCCACTTATATAGTTGTATATTATACACGGACTCTAGTGAAAAAAAAGAAGATTGATCAGCTGATATGTGTACTATGGGACATGAATTAAAAGGCAGATCGATCATCTGATATGTATACGTACGGGACATGAATTAAAAGGCAGATCGATAAGCTGATATGTGTACGTACGGGACATGAATTAAAAGACAGATCGATCAGCTGATATGTGTATGTACATGCCCATTGGAAACAAGGAGCTGACTCGGACCTGCACTAGTGGAAAAAGGGCCATCCGTTCGCGACCCCTCAGAGCATTAGTCCCGGTTGCGCCACCAACCGGGACTAATGCTGGCACGCGTCCCGGTTGGAGCGGGCACGGGGCCAGGGAGCATGCGTCCCGGTTGGTAAGGGGGAATACGTCCCGGTTGGAGCCACCAACCGGGACTAAAGGTTTGGCCACAAGCACGTGGCGTGGCACGCACCTTTAGTCCCGGTTGCTGGCTCCAACCGGGACTTATTCTCCTGCCCTCTATAAATGCAACGCCCTAGCCCCTCTGCCTTCACTCTGTTTTTTCGAATGGTGGAAGGTGTGAGGGGTGTGCTAGTTTTTTCTCTTCTATGCATGCATTGAAGGTGTTTGATGAAATGTTTGAGTGAATAATCCCGTTGAATTTCTCATAGAACAAAAATATAGAAGGTGTCCGAGACGCATTTGAGCTTTCTCATCTTTATTTCCCTCGATCGAGGTTAGCAATCTTATCTTTTCTAGGTCATTGATACAATTCATGCGTCGGTGTGAATTGGTTATTTCACTATTTATGATGTCCTGTTTTTTTATAAACTTACTTATATGATGCAGATGAACGGTCGGGAATGGATGTACGGTGACCGGCGCGTAGCCGGGTATATCAAAGGCGTGGATAAATTTATCGATGTGGCTACGGCAAACAAAGAGAATGGATTTATACGTTGTCCGTGTGTTCAATGTCGGAACAACAAGGAGTACTCTTCCTCGAAAATCATTCGCTGCCACCTGATTATGAAAGGTTTCATGCCCAACTATAATTGCTGGACCAAGCACGGGGAAAGAGGGGTTATGATGGAAGATGGTGAAGAAGAAGATGATGATAACAACTATCATCATATGTTTCCTGAATACAGTGATACTGCAATGGAAGACAATGGAGAGGAAAGATGTGAAGAACGGGCATCAGATGAGCCGGCTGATGAACTTGGTAGGGTCATTTCTGATGCAAAGCGAGACTGTGAAACAGAAAATGAGAAGTTCAAGTTAGAGGGCATGTTAGAAGATCACAAGAAATTGTTGTACCCAAATTGTGAATATGGCAGCACAAAGCTCGGTACCACACTGGAATTGTTGCGATGGAAGGCAGAGTGTGGTCTAACTGACTCCTCATTTGAAAAGATGTTGAAAATAATGAAGCCGAAGTTTCCAAAACATAACGAACTTCCCGAGAGTACCTACGAAGCAAAGAAGACTCTTTGTCCTCTGGGATTAGATGTGCAAAAGATACATGCATGCATTAATGACTGCATCCTCTACCGCGGTAAGGAGTATGCGAATTTAGATAAATGCCCGGTATGCAATGCATTGCAATATAATATCAGACGAGATGACCCTGGTGATGTTGAGGGAGAGCCCCTCCGGAAGAGGGTTCCTGCTAAGGTTATGTGGTATGCTCCTATAATACCAAGGTTGAAACACATGTTCAGAAACAAAGAGCATGCCAGGTTGTTGCGATGGCACAAAGAAGACCGTAAGAAAGACGGGAAGTTGAGACACCCTGTTGATGGGTCACAGTGGAGAAAAATCGAGAGAGACTTCCCAGACTTTGCAGGTGACGCAAGGAACTTATGGTTTGGTCTAAGTACGGATGGCATGAATCCTTTTGGGGAGCAGAGCTGACGTACAAGCACCTGGCCCGTGACTCTATGTATCTACAACCTGCCTCCTTGGTTGTGCATGAAGCGTAAGTTCATTATGATGCCAGTGCTCATCCAAGGCCCAAAGCAACCGGGCAACGACATTGATGTGTACCTTAGGCCATTAGTTGAAGAACTCTTACAATTGTGGGGCAAACCAGGTGTACGTGCGTGGGATGAGAACAAACATGAGCCATTTGATCTACGAGGGTTGTTATTCGTAACCATCAATGATTGGCCTGCTCTTAGTAACCTTTCAGGACATACAAACAAGGGATATAAGGCATGCACCCACTGTTTAGATAAGACCGAAGGTACATATTTGCATAAATGCAAGAAGGTTGTGTACCTGGCGAATCGACGATTTCTTCCGACCAATCATCCCGTAAGAAAAAAAGGCAAGCATTTCAAAGGTGAGGCAGATCACCGGAAGAAGCCTGAACTCCCTGCTGGTGATGATGTATTTGGTATGGTCAAGGACATAGAAGTAATCTTTGGAAAGGGTCCCGGCGGTCAATCAGTTCTGAACGACGTCGCTACAGGACACGCACCCATGTGGAAGAAGAAATCTATATTTTGGGAGCTGCCATATTGGAAAGTCCTGCGTATCCGCTCTTCAATCGACGTGATGCACATGACGAAGAATCTTTGCGTGAACCTGCTAGGATTCCTAGGCGTGTATGGGAAGACAAAAGATACACCAGAAGCACGGAGGACCAACAAATTATGAAAGACCCAAAGAACATGCATACACAGAACAAGACGGATAAAGGGCGTCACTTAAGTCGTGCCAGCTATGCTCTTACCAAAGGAGAGACGGAAATCTTTTTTGAAGTCCTTTACAGTATCAAGGTGCCGTCGGGCTTCTCATCTAATATAAAGGGGATAATAAATATGGTAGAGAAAAAGTTCCAAAACCTGAAGTCTCATGACTGTCACGTGATTATGACGCAGTTGCTTCCGATTGCATTGAGGGGGCTTCTACCGGAAAATGTTCGAGTACTCATTGTGAAGCTGTGTGCATTCCTCAATGCAATATCTCAGAAGGTAATCAATCCAGATATTCTGCCAAGGTTACAGAAGGATGTGGTACAATGTCTTGTTAGTTTTGAATTGGTGTTCCCACCATCCTTCTTCAATATTATGACGCATCTCCTGGTTCACCTAGTGGAAGAGATTTCCATTCTCGGTCCGGTATTTCTGCACAATATGTTCCCTTTGAGAGGTTCATGGAGTCTTAAAGAAATATGTTCATAACCGTGCTAGACTGAAGGAAGCATCTCCAAGGGATATGGAATGAGGAGGTCATTGAGTTTTGTGTTGACTTTATTCGACCTTAAGCCGATTGGTGTTTCGACTCATGCATGAGGGAAGACTAAGTGGAAAAGGCACTGGGAAAGAAAGCAATGATATGTAGGGACGGGATTCTTTCACTAAAGCACACTACACAGCTTCTACATAATTCCACCTTGGCAGCTCCAGTATATCGAGGAACACAAGAATATTGTACGCTCAAAACCCGGGAAGCTCGAATCATGGATTAGATGAACACATGAAGTCTTTCGGTGGTTGGATGCAGACACATCTCTTGAATGACACCACTGGAGATCAGCTATACTTGTTGGCGCGTCACCATCTTCTCGTATTGAATTTCCAAGGGTACGAAATAAATGGGAATACATTCTACACGATCCAAGATAAAAGAGCACCAACCAAAATAGTGGTGTCCGCTTTGATGCAATAGACGAGAATGGACAAAAGGACACATATTATGGTTACATAGAGGAGATATGGGAACTAGACTATGGAGTCTCTTTTAAGGTCCCTTTGTTTCACTGCAAATGGGTCAACTGAATGGGGAAGGGTAAAGTTAGACCAGTATGCGGAATGACAACGGTGGATCTCAACAATCTTGGTTATAGAGATGAACCATTCGTCCTAGCCAATGATGTGTCTCGGTTTTCTATGTGAAGGACATGTCCTCCGCATCAAAAAAAAGAAAAATATGCAAACGAATACATCATATGAGGAGCCAAAGCCACATAGTTCTTTTCGGGAAAAGAAACATCATGGGAATCGAGGACAAGACAGACATGTCAAGATTATAATAAGTTTGATGAAATTCCGCCTTCACAAAGGAAAACTGACCCAAGCATTCCGTTAAGTAAAGAAGATGCTCCATGGTTACGTCTGAAGCGATCATAAGGAAGGACATATGCCAAGAAGTTCATGCTCATATTATGTAACTCTAGTTCATGTCTTTCGCGGTTTGTGGTTTGACCGAAGGATATCTTTCGCGGTTTGTGGCCTTTAGTCCCGGTTTTGTAGTTTCAGGTTTTAATATTAATAAATGTCTTGAGTGTTAGTCCCGTTTTGTGGCTGGACCGGGACTATGAAGAAGTTGTCCCGATTCGTACTTACCATTAAGATCTGATCTCCAAACGCGCGCAGTCACATATTAGGGAGTGCCTCTATGACCAGTTTCTTGGAGATGCCGGAGGACTGGGATCCGGCGGCATCTCCCTGAAACTGGTCGTAGTGGTGTCCCTGCTCTCGAAAACCATCTTGCAGCTTGTAACTTCTCTAACTAGATCAATACGCCTCGGAGCTAACTAATTTCACATATTAGGGAGTGCCTCTATGACCAGTTTCTCAGAGATGCCGGAGGACTGGGCTCCGTCGGCATCTCCACAAAGGGCGCAGTGGTGTCCCAGCTCTAAAACCATGTTGCAGCTTGTAACTTCTCTAACTAGATCAATACGCCTCGAGCTAACTAATTTCACATATTAGGAGTGCCTCTATGACCAGTTTCTCGGAGATGCCGAGATCTGGGCTCGTCGGCATCTCTCGACACTTGCCTTGATGGGGTCCCTGCTCTCGAAAACCATCTTGGAGATGCCTCAAACTGGCTGGAGGACTGGACTCGTAAGGATGCCTATTTATAGTACAAGCAGCTCGGCATAGTGTCGACACATACGAAATAATGTCGACACTCACCCCTATCATTAGTGCTGACTCGTGTTTTGTCCCGGTTGGTGTCTCCAACCGGGACTACAAGTTGATCTTTAGTCCCGGTTGGTGACACCATCCGGGACAAGGTACTCGCCGCACGACATAATGTCGACATAATTTTGTGCCCATATTATGCATGTGTCGCACGACCTAATGTCCCGGTTGGTGACACCATCCTTTTTGTCGCGCGGAAAAGCCCTTTTCCATTTTCCGAGCGCAAAAAAGGGTCATTTTGTGAAGTAACCACCAAAATGCCGTTTCAGAATGCAACCGTCCCATTTTCCTAAAATACTAGACCAACTTACATGGACTATCTCCCAACAGGGACATCTCAAACCTTTTCGTCCATCCCGGGTAAAAAGGACAAATGTCTGCCGAATCGGTAGGAAGTGGGTCCGGTTTGTACTACTGGTACATGATCTAACGCCCGTGATTTTTTGAAAAAATAATTTTTAGACTCGCAATATGTGGTTTCTTCAGAGATCCAATGCAAGTTCTAACGATGCTCGTCCCCTATCTTCATGCACACCGGTTCGACCATAGTTAGAAATTCAGATAATTCAAAACGGGCATAATAAATTAAAAAAATCGAACAATGAAAATCCTTCGCGTGGTGTCATATTATGTTACATAGTTGAAAGGAAAAATACCAATTGGTATATTGATCATATTTCAAAAACCTTCACAAATGACCTATCATGTTCGAGGTTTCATGGCTTTCGTCCAAATGACCGATGTTATGTGCTGAATTACGGCATAGTTTGTGATGTTGTGCCCATATTATGCATGTGTGTGTACATTGGTATGGAGAACAATGTTGGGAGGAAGTTTTCCTTTTGTCGCATCGAAAAGCCCTTTTCCATTTTCCGAGCGCAAAAACGGGTCGCTTTGTGAAGTAACCACCAAAATGCCGCTTCGTAATGCTACCGTCCCATTTTCCTAAAATACTAGACCACCTTACATGGACTATATCCCAACAGGGACATCTCAAACCTTTTCGTATTACCCGTGGAAAAAGGACAAATGTCTGCCGAATCGGTAGGAGGTTGGTCCGGTTTGTACTACAGGTACAGGATCTATCGCCCGTGATTTTTGAAAAATCATTTTAGACTCGCAATATGTGGTTTCTTCAGATATCCAATGCAAGTTCTAACGATGCGCGTCCCCTATCTTCATGCACACCGGTTCGACCATAGTTAGAAATTCAGATAATTCAAAACGGGCATAATAAATTCAAAAAAAATCCGAACAATGAAAATCCTTCGCGTGGTGTCATATTTTGTTACATAGTTCAAAGGAAAAATACCAGACTTGGTATATTGATCATGTTTCGAAAAAACCTTCACAAAATGACCTATCATGTTCGAGGTTTCATGGCTTTCGGTCCGAATGACCGATGTTATGTGCTGAATCACGGCATAGTCTGTGATGTTGTGACCATATTATGCATGTGTGTGGACATTGGTATGGAGAACAATGTTGCAGGAGGAAGTTTTCCTTTTTGTCGCATGGAAAAGCCCTTTTCCATTTTCCGAGCGCAAAAAACGGGTCATTTTGTGAAGTAACAACCAAAATGCCGTTTCAGAATGCTACCGTCCCATTTTCCTAAAATACTAGACCACCTTACATGGAATATCTCCCAACAGGGACATCTCAAACCTTTTCGTCCATCCCAGTTAAAAAGGACAAATGTCTGCCGAATCGGTAGGAAGTGGGTCCGGTTTGTACTACAGGTACATGATCTATCGCCCGTGACTTTTTGAAAAAATCATTTTTAGACTCGCAATATGTGGCTTCTTCAGAGATCCAATGCAAGTTCTAACGATGCTCGTCCCCTATCTTCATGCACACCGGTTCGACCATAGTTAGAAATTCATATAATTTAAAATGGGCATAATAAATTCAAAAAAAATCCGAACAATGAAAATCCTTCGCGTGGTGTCATATTATGTTACATAGTTGAAAGGAAAAATACCAGACTTGGTATATTGATCATGTTTTGAAAAAACCATCACAAATGACCTATCATATTCGAGGTTTCATGGCTTTCGGTCCAAATGACCGATGTTATGTGCTGAATCACGGCATAGTTTGTGATGTTGTGCCCATATTATGCATGTGTGTGGACATTGGTATGGAGAACAATGTTGCAGGAGGAAGTTTTCCTTTTTATCGCATGGAAAAGCCCTTTTCCATTTTCCAACACTCACCCCTATTATTAGTGTTGACTCGTGTTTTGTCCCGGTTGGTGTCTCCAACCGGGACTAAAGGTTCATCTTTAGTCCCGGTTGGTGACACCATCCGGGACAAGGTACACGCCGCACGACATAATGTCGACACGCCATTTTTCCCACCATTTTTCTTCTCGCCAAATTTTCCCGCCAGTTCTTCCCTCCAGTTCTTCCCACCAGTTCTTCACTATATATATGTAGGGTTGGCCTCCATTGTCATTGCACATCTCTAGACTCATATCTGCAACCTCATCACTCTTTCCCATGGCTTCCACCGTAGCACTAACTCCCAGGGATGCGGAGGCGCTTTGCGCCTCGAACTACCCCTGCCCGCCGGGCTACTGTGTCCCCATCGGCTCGATGCTGAGCGCCGGAGGCGTGCCGATTCCTCCTGTCCCTCTAGGTGTGGCGCGTCGGATGGCCATCACGAACCACTACTACTTCGAGCTCACGTCGGAGCAGCGGAGGAATCCCAGATGACATCCCGACTATTTCCCGACTTGGGAAGCCTTCTTCGTGGATCAGCGTGAGAGGGCACTCGCTAGGCACGAGGAGGAGGGCCCATCTCCTCCGAACTTCAACGAGGCCGTGTAGGGTTTCATAGCATGGAAAACAAAAAAATTCTACCGCACACAAAAAAACAAGCCAAGATCTATCTACTAGATTGTAGCAATGAGTCGATGGAATAACTCACCCTCGAAGATTCCAAAGTGTTTAACGAGAGAGGATTCTCGTGGGTGATGTAGTTGTACTCTTCCCGATCTCAAGATCGCGTAGACGATCCTTCCGGCCAAGGCTCCAGCAGCTTCCCTAATCGGTCACACGTTCGGTACGAAGACCTTCCTCTCCTTATTCCAAAGGCGGAGGTTGTAGCACTCTCCTCGCGATTCCGGTAGCACAACAGCGTGGTACCGGAAGTAGAGGGGAGATCTCGCAGGGCTTCACCTTAAGCCGGAGCGAGTATGGTGGACTATGAGAGAGCCCTCGACGATCTAGGGTTTAGACACGCCGAGGAGGAGGCAAGCCGGCGGCTAGGGTTAGCTAGGCGGCGGTGGCGGTTTGCCCTAGGGCGGCGGCGGCACTGGAGGTGGCGGCGCCGGCGGCTAGGGTTTAGAGGTGGAGGTGTTGGGTGTCTAGGAGGGGAGCCCTGCCCCTCCTTTTATAGGTGGAGGGGCCGGCCAAGGGGAGGGGAGTCCCTCCCCAACTTGGCTTGGAGGTGGGCCGGCGGTGGAGGGGAGGAACTCCTCCCCAACTCGGTTTCCACCTCCCTCTCCACTTCCCAAAAATAGTCGTTTGACTTTCAAATTGGCGTTTGACTTTTCAAACAAGGATTTGATTAAATCCTCTATTTTATTCAGCGATGACACTTAGTATACCAACTTGATATAACACATTCATGTACCCTTCCCCTCCGGAGTGCCGGACATTCCAGAACCTTCTAGAACATTCCCTATGAAAACACCGGAACCATTCCCCAACTCCGAAACAGGACTTTCCTTATATGAATCTTATTCTCCGGACCATTCCGGATCTCCTCGTGATATCCCGAATCCCATTCGAGACTCCGAACAACATTTGGACTCTTTCTCATCATTCCATAACTACTCAAACAACGTCAAATCCTTAAGTGTGTCTCCCTACGGTTCGTGAATTATGCGGACATGATCGAGACACTTCTCCGAACAATAACCAATAGAGGAATCTGGAAATTCATATGGCTCCCACATATTTCTACGATTACTTTGCGATCGAATGAACCACTTACATACGATACCAATTTCCCTTTGTCTCACGATAGTTTACTTATCCGAGGTTATGATCGCTTAGATCTGCATACCTAGTTCAACCTCGTTACCGATAAGTACTCTTTTCTCGTTCCCGTGATATGTGATCCCTTGTGAGCCAGTCACATGCTTGCAAGCTAATTGGATGACATTTCACCGAGAGGGCCCAGAGTATATCTATCCGTCATATGGATGGACAAATCCCACTCTTGATCCATGTGTTTCAACCAATACTTTCCGAACACTCAATGCCACCTTTATAGCCACCCAGCTACGGTGTGGTGTTTGATGTCATCAAAGCATCCATCCGATAAAGGTGATATGCATGATCTCATGGTCGAAGGAATTAGGTTACTATGTATCAGAAATCACATAGGAATTGAACTATTAAAATGACTTGATCTTTATGCTACGCTTATCTATAGGAGTATGTCCATCATATCATTCTCCTAACGATATGATCTTTGTTGTTAATAACATCTCAATGTTCATGATAGGGAAACCATAATCATTTATTAACCAACAAGCTAGTGATGTATAGAGGCTTTACTAGGGACTTCAATTTAAGTTTACAAATCACACAAGTATTAATGTTTCCTTGTTAATACTATTATAGCATGAATGTAAAAAATTATCATAAACACAAAGATATAATAATAACTACATTTATTATTGCCTCTAGGGCATATCTCCAACAGTCTCCCACTTGCACTAGAGTCATCTAATCTAGATTACATGGTAATATACCGAACACCCATGGCAGTTTGGTGTTGGTCATGTTTTGCCCTCGGGAGAGGTTTAGTCAACGGATCCGCCACATTCAGATCTGTGTGTACTTTGCAAATCTTTATGTCCCCATCTTGGACATGTTCTCGAATAGCGTGAAAACGTAGCTTGATATGCTTCAGCTTCTTGTGAACCCTTGTTTCTTGCGCATTGGCTATGGCACCCATGTTATCACAGTAGATAGACATTGGGTCCAGCGCACTAGGAACCACACCCAACTCTGTAATGAACTCTTTCATCCATATCGCTTCTTGTGAAGCCTCCGAAGTAGCCATGTATTCCGATTCAGTTGAAGATCTCGCCACAACGCTTTGCTTTGCACTCCTCCATTAAGCTTCTGCACCATTCAAAATAAATACGTATCCAGATTGTGATTTAGAATCATCCGGATCGGTGTTCCAACTAGCATCGGTGTAACCATTAACACCGAGCTGTTCATCACCTCCATAAGAAAGAACCATATCCTTAGTTCTTCTCAAGTACTTAAGGATGTTTTGATCATTGTCCAATGATCCACTCCTGGATCACTTTGATATCTGCTAGTTAAACTAACAGCATATGCAATGTCGGGTCTTGTACATAGCATGGCATACATTAGAGATCCTATGGCTGAGGCATAGGAAGTCTTACTCATCCTTTCTCTATCTTCTGCCGATGTCGGACTTTGAGTTTTACTCAAGGTCGTATTGGGCAACATGGGCAAGAACCCTTTCTTGCTATCTTCCATTCCAAACCTCTTTAGAAGTTTGTCCAAATATGTACTTTGTGACAATGATATTTGGCGTCTTGATCTATCTCTATAAATCTTTATGCCTAATATGTAAGCTTCTTCGTCAAGATCTTTCATTGAAAAACTATTATTCAAATATTCCTTGACACTATTAAGAAGGTCTACATCATTCCCAATCAAAAATATGTCATCTACATATAGTATTAAGAATGCTACAGAGCTCCCACTCACTTTCTTGTAAATACAAGCTTCTCCATAAGTTTGTATAAAACAAAAAAATTTGATTCCCTTATCAAAACGTTGATTCCAACTTCGGGATGCTTGCTTCAATCCATAGATGGACCGTTGAAGTTTGCATACCTTGTTAGCATCTTTAGGATCGACAAAACCTTTGGGTTGCATCATATACAACTCTTCATCAATGTCTCCATTTAGGAATCCTGTTTTGACATCCATCTGCCATATCTCATAATCATAATATGCAGCGATTGCTAACATAATCCTCACAGACTTTAGCTTCGCTACTGGTGAGAAAGTCTCATCGTAGTCAACTCCTTGAATTTGTCAAAACCCCTTTGCGACAAGTCGAGATTTATAGACAGTAACATTACCATAAGCATATGTTTTCTTCTTGAAAATCCATTTGTTCTCGACAGCCTTCCGGCCATCCGGTAAATCCACCAAAGTCCATACTTGGTTTTCGTACATGGATCCAATCTCGGATTTCATGGCTACTTGCCATTTATTGGAATCTGGGCTCATCATTGCTTCCTCATATGTCTTAGGGTCATCGGTGTTGTCCACCAACATGACACTCATAACAGGATCATACCAATCTGGAGTGGTACGAGTTCTCGTTGACCTGCGAGGCTCTGTAGCAACTACAACCGAAGTTTCATGATCATCATCATTAGCTTCCTCTCTTATTGGTGCAGGCACCACAGGAACTTCTTCCGGTGTTTCGCTACTCGCAATTTCGAGAGAAGGTTCGACAACCTCGTCGAGTTCTACTTTCCTTCCAGTCACTTCTTTCGAGAGAAATTCCTTCTCTAGAAAGGATCCATTCTTGGCAAAGAAGATTTTGCCGTCGGATCTATGATAGAAGGTATACCCAATAGTTTCCTTCGGGTATCCTATGAAGACGCATTTTTCCGCTTTGGGTTCAAGCTTGTCCGATTGTAACTTCTTTACATAGGCTTCGCAACCCCAAACTTTAAGGAACGCCAATCTAGGTTTCTTCCCAAACCATAATTCATACGGTGTCGTTTCTACGGATTTATATGGTGCCCTATTTAAAGTGAATGCGGCTGTTTCTAATGCATAACCCCAAAATGATAGCGGTAAATCTGTAAGTGACATCATAGAACGAACCATATCTAAGAGAGTTCGATTATGACGTTCGGACACACCATTACGCTGTGGTGTTCCCGGCGGTGTCAATTGTGAAAGTATTCCGCATTTCTTCAAATGCTCGCCAAACTCATAACTTAGATATTCACCTCCACTATCAGAACGTAGAAATTTAATCTTCTTGTTACGTTGATTCTCTACCTCACTTTGAAATTCCTTAAACTTCTCGAAAGTTTCGGTCTTATGTTTCATGAAATAGATATACCCATCTACTCAAGTCATCCGTGAAGGTAAGAACATAACGATAACCACCGTGCGATGCTACACTCATTGGACCACACACATCGGTATGTATGATTTCCAATAAGTCCGTAGCTCGCTCCATCATACCAGAAAATGGAATCTTAGTCATTTTACCCATCAGACATGATTCGCATCTTTCAAGTGATTCGAAATCAAGTGATTCAAGAAGTCCATCGGAATGGAGTTTCTTCATACGCTTCACTCCAATGTGACCAAGACGACAGTGCCACATATAGGTCGAGTTATCGCTCGATTTCAAACGTTTAGCCTCAATGTTATTAATATGTGTATTTCCACTATCGAGATTCAATAAGAATAGACCATCTATCAAAGGTGCATGTGTATAAAACATATTACTCATATAAATCGAACAACCATTATTCTCGGACTTAAACAAGTAACCGTCTCGCAATGAACAAGATCCCGATATAATGTTCATGCTTAACGCAGGCACCAAATAACATTTATTTAAGCATAAAACTAATCCCGATGGTAGATGAAGGGGTAGCGTGCCGACCGCGATCACATCAACTTTTGATCCGTTTCCCACGCGCATCGTCACCTCGTTCTTAGCTAGCTTCCGCTTATTTCGCAAAGACTGCTTCGAGTTACAAATATGAGCAACCGAACCAAGATCAAATACCTGTGCACTACTACGTAGTACTAGTCGATACACATAAATAACATGTATATCGGATATACCTTTCTTCTTGATGTTGCCGTTCTTCAAATCCGCCAAGTACTTTGGGCAATTCCGCCCAAAGGACCTTCTCCCTTGTAGTAAAGCACTCAAGATCGTGCTTAGGTCCAGCCTTGGTCTTCGTTGGCGTGGTAACTTTCTTACCACCCTTCTTGAAGTGTCCCTTTTGCTTAGACTTGCCTTTCTTGAATTTGGTGGTCTTATTGACCAACAACACTTGGTGCTCTTTCTTGATCTCCATTTCTGCAGATTTCAACATGGCAAAGAGTTCTGGCAACATCGTGTTCATGTTTTGCATGTTGTAGTTCATCACAAAGTTCTTGTAACTTGGTGGTAGTGATTGGAGGACACGGTAAATCCCCAAAGCATTAGGAATAAATATACCCAAGCTTTGAAGTTTGTTTGCATGCCAGACATCTTAAGCACATGCTCACTGACGGAGCTGCCCTCTTCCATCTTCAAGTTAAAGAACTTTTCAGAAGCCTCATAGCTTTCAATTGCCGCATGAGTCTCAAAGATCAATTTGAGATCCTCGACAATATCATATGGGTCTGAATTCTCAAACCTTTTCTGAAGCTCCGATTCTAAACCATACAAGATAGCACACTGAACTATTGAGTACTGAGTCTTCCGAGTGAGGTAAACATTCTTTACTTCATCGGCAAGATCACCGCAGTGGGTCACCCAATGCATCCAAAGACATAGGTCAAACTACTAGCTGTGAGGACAATCCTCAAATTGCGGAACCAATCCGCGAAGTTGCTTCCATTGTTTTTCAACTTTTCTTTCTCTAGGAACGCATTAAAATTGATGGTAGGGGCTGCCATTGATCTACAACATATTTGCAATAGGTTAGACTAAGTTTATGACAAATTGAGTTAAAATTAATAATAAAATTAATCTAGGTGAACTCCCACTCAAAACAATATCCCTCACATTGTTTTAGTGATCACACGAACCAAATCCACCACATCAACACCGATCATCACGAGAGTTGATACAGTTTCAATGGCGAACAATCGACATGTTCATCATATCTACTATATGATTCATGCTTTACCTTTCGGTGATCCGTGTTCCGAGACAATGTCTGTACATGCTAGGCTCGTCAAGATCAAACCTTAGTTTCCGCATGAGCAAATCTGGCTTGCTCACGTTGTATACACTTGTGGAATCTAACACACCCGATCATCACGTGGTGCTTCAAAACAACAAGCTTTAGCAACGGTGATAACTAAGGGTGAACACTTTATGACTTGAAATTCATGTGCATGAGGGATCATCTTATAATGCTACCGTCGTCTACTAAGCAATACAAGATGCGTAAAGGATTAACATCACATGCAATTCATAATATGTGATATGATATGGCCTTTTCATCTTTGTGCTTCCGATCTCCATCTTCAAGCACGAACATGATCTCCATCATCACCGGCATTGCATCAAGGTCAATGACGCTTCTTCATGGTTGTCGGCCACCGGCTTCAACTATTACAACTACTTTGAATAGACACGCGGGTCTTAACATAAATTAAAGACAACCATATGGCTCCTGCCAGTTGCCAACTTACAATAAGGAACATTGCATACATCAAATATAATCACAATCATGGCCATATCACATCATCAGACACCCCGCAAAACAAAGTTAGACGCCTCTACTTTCTTTGCATGTTTTACGTGGTTTGGGGCTTTCAATAAGTGTCGTTCTAACTTACGAACATGAACCACAACATTGATACTAGTATTGTTAATCACCCGTTGTAAATTGGATCTTAACTATGCTAGGAGAAACAGGCACCATAAAGCCACTTATGCAATACAAGTTGCATGTCAAGCGTGGAGCAAGACTCATGAACGATGTCATGTAAGGTTAGCCCGGGCCGCTTCATCCCAACATCCCGCAAGATGCAAAGTACACAAGAAGCAATCGACAATAAAAGCATCAACACCCACAATGACCATTGTGTTCTACTCGTGCAACAGATCTACATATAGACACGGCTCTGATACCACTGTAGGGTTTCATAGCATGGAAAACAAAAAATTTCTACCGCATACAAACAAACAAGCCAAGATCTATCTACTAGATTGTAGCAACGAGTCGATGGAATAACTCACCCTCGAAGATTCCAAAGTGTTTAACGAGAGCGGATTCTCGTGGGTGATGTAGTCGTACTCTTCCCGATCTCAAGATCGCATAGACGATCCTTCAAGGCCATGCTCCGGCAGCTCAGAGTCGGTCACACCTTGATTGACGAAGACCTTCCTCTCCTTGTTCCAAGAATGAGCGGAGGTTGTAGCACTCTCCTCGATTCCAAAGACACTTGGCGTGGTACCGGAAGTAGAGGGGAGATCTCGCAGGGCTTCGCCTTAAGCCGGAGCGAGTATGGTGGACTATGAGAGAGCCCTAGACGATCTAGGGTTTAGAAATGCCGAGGAGGGGGCAAGCCGGCGGCTAGGGTTAGCTAGGCGGCGGCGGCGGTTTGCCCTAGGGCGGCGGCGGCAGTGGAGGTGGCGGCGCCGGTGGCTAGGGTTTAGAGGTGGAGGTGTTGGGTGTCTAGGAGGGGAGCCCTGCCCCTCCTTTTATAGGTGGAGGGGCCGGCCAAGGGGAGGGGAGTCCCTCCCCAACTCGGCTTGGAGGTGGGCCGGCGGTGGAGGGGAGGAACTCCTCCCCAACTCGGTTTCCACCTCCCTCTCCACTTCCCAAAAATAGCCGTTTGACTTTCAAATTGGCGTTTGACTTTTCAAACAAGGATTTGATTAAATCCTCTATTTTATTCAGCGATGACACTTAGTACATGATGCAATCATACCAACTTGATATAACACATTCATGTACTTTCCCCTCCGGAGTGCCGGACATTCCGGAACCTTCTAGAACATTCTCGATGAAAACACCGGAAGCATTCCCCAACTCCGAAACAGGACTTTCCTTATATGAATCTTATTCTCCGGACCATTCCGGATCTCCTCGTGATATCCCGAATCCCATTCGAGACTCCGAACAACATTCGGTCTCTTTCTCATCATTCCATAACTACTCAAACAACGTCGAATCCTTAAGTGTATCTCCCTACGGTTCGTGAATTATGCGGACATGATCGAGACACTTCTCCGAACAATAACCAATAGAGGAATCTGGAAATTCATATGGCTCCCACATATTTCTATGATTACTTTGCGATCGAATGAACCACTTACATACGATACCAATTTCCCTTTGTCTCACGATAGTTTACTTATCCGAGGTTATGATCACGATATCTCGCATACCTAGTTCAACCTCGTTACCGATAAGTACTCTTTTCTCGTTCCCGTGATATGTGATCCCTTGTGAGCCAGTCACATGCTTGCAAGCTAATTGGATGACATTTCACCGAGAGGGCCCAGAGTATATCTATCCGTCATATGGATGGACAAATCCCACTCTTGATACATGTGTTTCAACCAATACTTTCTGAACACTCAATGCCACCTTTATAGCCACCCAGTTACGGTGTGGTTTTTGATGTCATCAAAGCATCCATCCGGTAAAGGTGATATGCATGATCTCATGGTCGAAGGAATTAGGTTACTATGTATCAGAAAGCATATAGCAATTGAACTATTAAAATGACTTGATCTTTATGCTACGCTTATCTATAGGAGTATGTCCATCATATCATTCTCGTAATGATATGATCTTTGTTGTTAATAACATCTCAATGTTCATGATGGGGAAACCACAATCATTTATTAACCAACAAGCTAGTGATGTATAGAGGCTTTACTAGGGACTTCAATTTAAGTTTACAAATCACACAAGTATTAATGTTTCCTTGTTAATACTATTATAGCATGAATATAAAAATTTATCATAAACACAAAGATATAATAATAACTACATTTATTATTGCCTCTAGGGCATATCTCCAACAGGCCGGCCGTCGGCTGTGGTGGCGCGTCCGGACTCTCCAGAGCGTCATGGCCTACGACACGGCCGCCGACTCTAGCCCCCACCTGCGCTACCCTCAAGTCCAGCCCACTCGTACTCAACCTTCAAGGTTCAAGTACGGCGACCCCGACGACGATAGCGATGATGGCCGCGGCGAGTACAACGACTACAGTGGCGAGTATTACAGGTGTAGGCAGGAGCATGACTGAATTATTCCAACATTGCAAAACAAGTTCGGCCGATTGTGGCTTAATCTGGCCATGTATCTTAATTTTCAGTTCTTCTATGTAACTTTGTGTTAGTTGCGTTATGTACTTTAATTCCAGTTCTATCCTAATCAAATTTTCTTTCCGCCAATTATTTTCCGTCCTTTTTTTCCGCCCATTAAAAACAGAAAATGGTTTTGAATTACTTATTCAAATCCAAACATTTTTTATGTTTAAAGTTTTTCTAAATTCCAAATTGATATTAAAAAAATAAGTTAATTCAATTTAAATTGTAAATGGTTCATATTTTAAATGGTTACATTAATTATTTTTTAAAACAGAAAATGGTTTTGAATTATTTATTCAAATCCAAACACTTTTTATGTTTAAAGTTTTTATAAATTCCAAATTAATATTAAAAAATATAAGTTAATTCATTTTAAAAGGTTACATTAATTATTTTTTAAAAATAGAAAATGGTTTTGGATTATTTATTCAAATCCGTACACTTTTTATGTTTAAAGTTTTTCTAAATTCCAAATTGATATTAAAAAAATATAAGTTAATTCATTTTTATTTGTAAATGGTTCATATTTTAAATGGTTACATTAATTATTTTTTAAAACAGAAAATGGTTTTGAATTATTTATTCAAATCCAAACACTTTTTATGTTTAAAGTTTTTCTAAATTCCAAATTCATATTCAAAAATATAAGTTAATTCATTTTAAAAGGTTACATTGATTATTTTTTAAAAATAGAAAATGGTTTTGGATTATTTATTCAAATCCATACACTTTTTATGTTTAAAGTTTTTCTAAATTCCAAATTAATATTAAAAAAAATAAGTTAATTCATTTTTAATTGTAAATGGTTCATATTTTAAATGGTTACATTAATTATTTTCTAAAACAGAAAATGGTTTTGAATTATTTATTCAAATCCAAACACTTTTTATGTTTAAAGTTTTTCTAAATTTCAAATTAATTATCATTTAAAAAACAACACAAATTTAAACCCCAAAATAAAAAATAAGGCGGGAACAGAGAGAAAATACCTGAAATTTTTTGAAAACAGGGGAATATGTCCCGGTTGGAGCCACCAACCGGGACTAAAGACCCTCAAGGCCAACCCTTGGTCTAAAAATATTGGAGTATACGTCGGTTGGTGGCTCCAATAGGACGATAACCTTTTAGTCGGTTGGAGCCACCAACCGACTAAAGGTCCTTGGTTATAATCGACGCCTTCTCTTCTTCTTCCTTCCCATCTCACTTCTACGCTTCACCGACGCACAAGACAACCTTCGACGCCGTGAAGTTGCCCGAGTTCGCCGTCGACGCCGTCTGCCCGAGCCAGCGTTCCATCCGCCAAACCGCCGCTTTCGGTCAGGCGCACTACCATTTCCGCCCGACGCTGCCGCCGCCGAGCTTCGACGAGGCGACGCCGTCACCAAGAAGGAGCGCCGCCTCTCTCTAATGCACGGTGAGCCTCTGACCTCCCAAAGCCCTCCGCTTTTCCGCTTGCTTGTTGTGGCGCCCACGTCGTGTCGCCGCAGCACCGCCATTGCCCGCCATGCGCCCAGCTCGGTGAGCTTCTTCGAGCGCGCGCCACTTTATTGTGCCTCATGACGCTGCTTCGATCAAGCCTAGCCCTGCCGCCTCAAGACTTCACGCCGTCCCGTGAGCACTGACGGTGGCCGCCGATATGACGTCACCCGGCCATTACCGTGGCCCACGGGCCCGACCTTGACCACCACGGTGGCTTGCCGATGTGGCCTAGGCCCAAAGACTCGATGTGATGGCTAGGTTCTCATGGTAAAAAAACCCAACCCTTTGTTGATGTCATATTGACACAGTAATTCAATTTTAAATGATTTAATAATTACAGAAATTGATATAAACTTGTAAATTCAATATCTTTTTATTTATAAGTCAGAAAAATACAAATAATATATAAAATTGTTCACAAAAATGAAACCTATCTATTTAACCTATAATAATGCATTGTTCAACAACTTAAATGACAAGTATAATTAGAAGAACAAATGCACCCCTCTCATATGTTCTGGAGTTTCCCCGAGTTAGGGTTTTCACCCCTCGGAACCCCGATTAAATCGTCGAGCATGTCTTAGGGTTTATTATTAGTTAGGTATTATTAGGTTTATTAATTAGTTTGGTATTATTGGTCTTCGGCCCCACTGGTCAGTCACTGTGGGTAGCCCCAGACCCGATTCACATTGTCAAGCAACTTAAAAGCCCTATCTTAGATAAGGAATCATTAATACCCCTTAGGTGCATGTGGGTTCGACGATGTGCCTATCTACTACACGGTTTCCTTTTTGTAGCTAGGTTTAGGGTTTCTCTTCATTTTTATTATTGTGTATGTATATATTAGGGTTTCTTTGAATTAGGGTTTATATCCCTCAACACCGTACCTAACTTTCTCCTTTAGATGCTTTGACTTATTCGTTTTTCCACCTATGCAGAAAATATGGACCCACACATCAGAGACGAAGAAAAGGAAGATTCGATCCAAGGTATGATCTGTGGGGAAGAAAATTTAGACGTATCAACGTTTCTGAACAACTCCGGTGAGGGTGATCCTCTTTTTACCGGAATAGACGACTTGTTTGAGGTTGAAGGTGTTGCCTTCCGCGAGGGAGAAGGCAATGCCTTGTGTAATCGAGAAGACGACCACTCTGGCGAGGTGCATGTAATATAATCAATTCATTAATTAATCATCTGCTATCTATATAGAAATAGTAATGACGATATTTCTTCTTTTAGCCCTCCGGATCGAAGGAATCTACTGAAAAGAGCAGACGAGGCCCAACCAAAAAGTTGCAAGACCATGAGAGGTTCAGGATCGAAGATGTCGCAGAAGACGGCAAACCGACGGCTCCCGAAGTTGTCGCAAACAAATATATGGCACAATGCGGAGTAATCGTTAGGGACTTAATCCCGATCACCATTAGAAATTGGAATAGGCCTGCTAATGCGGATGAAGAGGGAACATGTTTATTTGTCCCTAACCACGCCAAAGATTTACTGTGGAAGAGGCTCATGGTTAATTTCAAACTACCGAAGATAGAGCTGGATCCAAATGCGGAGGATCCAGTTGAGGACGCCTTACAACATGGGAGAGCCATGGAGGCTAAGGTCAGGGAGTGGGATTTGAAGAAGATGGCCCAGTGTTTCACCAACTAGAAGAAAAGATTGCACCTTGACTATGTCGTGAAAGAGAAGACTCCTGATTTCAAGAATATTCAGTTTGAGAAGATAAAACCATTCTGGGCTGAGTTTGTGGAATACAATAATCAAAAAAAGCTAAGAAAATGTCTGCAACGAATAAGCTGAATGCTGCTAACAAGAAGTATCACCATACTATGGGGCAAGGTGGCTACAGGGCTGGCATTCCTAAGTGGGAGAAACTTGAGAATGAACTGCGTGATAAAAAGATCACCCCAGAGACAGACGATTGGGTAGAACGTGCAAGGAATTGGTTTTACGGCATGGGCACGTTGGACTCGGAAGGAGGTGTATATATAACATACGACATAAAGAAGACCCTTGCCAATCGAGAGGATCGAAAAGCAAGAAGGTCATTAAAGATGCGGACTTCATTGCCGATAGATAGAATGATGAGCTCACACTCGCCCATGGAAATAAGGAACATGATGGACGAACACGAGGCACAAGAGGCTCCCAACCATGGAGGACTGGGTTTCCAGAAGAGAGGAAGAAATATCCTGATAGAAGCCGTCAGAGGAGAAAGGACAAGGAGGAAGTTGAAGCAGATAGTCAGAAAGAGCGAATGCGTTTAATTGAAGAACGATTAAAGCAACAACAAGATGAAATTAACGCACTTAAAGAGCAAAGTACTACCGGCCCATCTCAGCAGCACACTGCATTCGATGCTACCGGCCTATCGAATAATCGAAAAAGCAGTGTGGCTTCCACCGAGGTCCCGGGTGATGACAATGGAGATGACGATGATGCACCGACGATGGCTCCTGTTGGCTACCAGTGGATGATATCACAGAGATGACACACTGCGAGCTACATGTCAAAGTTGTGAACATATCAATGAAGGTGGCGGTCGACTATGCCTTACCAATTGGACCCACACCAACTTACCACTATCGTTCGGTTCTAGAGGGCTACGCTGTTGTCGGCGTGGATGAAATCATGCCCACCTTTGAGGTTTTGGATCTTCACTACCCTGCAGATGAAGGGGATGT
This sequence comes from Avena longiglumis, assembly GCA_030063025.1. Classification (NCBI taxonomy): domain Eukaryota; kingdom Viridiplantae; phylum Streptophyta; class Magnoliopsida; order Poales; family Poaceae; genus Avena; species Avena longiglumis. The sequence goes on from CP125977.1 coordinate 505,487,899, forward strand.
GACTGTACTGGGAGACGCAAAAAACGTCACCATTCTATGGCCGAAGGAATGTATTGTGCTTCGAAATCACACGCCAAGGCCATCTTCGCCGCCGCCTCACCCGTCTCCAGCGAGGTCGTCGCCGTCGCGGCAGCCTTCGCCGCCTCACCGCTCCGCCTCACCAATCTCCGGCAGCCATCGCCAAGGAGCCATCGCCGCGCCAGGGATAAAAAGCGAAGCGCATTGCCATCAAGGCGTAAGCGATCCGAACGTAAACAAGAGCCTCTTTCAAAAGTACCAAAGGTTCCTCCCAAGAGAGCTTATGATCAGATCAAGAGGAGGCTGGGCGATCGTTGATCTGAAACGACAAAGATTTTTCGCTAAGTCGAGGCGGCCGAAGAGCTAGAGTTCCCAAAGACCCAAGAAGAAAAAGCCAAAGTGTTGAAAATGCTAAAGAATCTTCATCAACCCGAGCCAAAGCTATCATCGACTATGAGCGTTCTATTCTCAAGTCACATGCGGCACAAAAGCCTCAAGAGCGATCGATGCAAGAGAGAAATCTGTTGCCCAGCTCGGAGAACAAGCAAAACAGACTTGCGCCCCTCTCAAGGTGATTTCCCAAACCAATGTGGGGTCGAGCAAATATGGGGCCGAAGAGCAGTATGATCCAAAGGTAGTTGCACAATACGGAGAAGCTGTCGCTGCTCAAGGTATGAGTATTGCCCAGTACTTATCCTAGTTAGAGTTCTTCCCCATGAGTGAAGTAGCATACAAATACCAGTACGGCAAACCTCTCATCAAACCTGAGGAGGTAAACAATCTTCCAACAAAAATGCGAAGATTGCATAACTGGTACATGCATGCCACAAGGGTCGGGGCTAACTGGATAGTGCTGAGGGTTACAAAAAAAACATCATGGGAAAGAAAAGGATGACATGATATCCATTGAATTTGATGAACTATTTCAATTATTCAATCAAGACGCCTTGGACAAATCGATCATCAGTGCCTATTGTCTGTAAGTACTAATTCTATAATTAATTTAGTCTCCAGCTATATTATTTTGTTTATTGCATGTATATAATCATACTGTAATATGCAGAATGAAGATTCTCGAATGTAGCAGAGGATAAATCTATGACATTGGCTTCATTGACCCATATTGGGTTCATGAAGCTAATCTCAAAAGAAGCCCCCAGGATACAGAGGATAATATAGTACACGCGTTAAGGTTTCAAGAAACCAAAAGGGAAATACTATTTCCTTACAACTTCGAGTGAGTGTTATTGTCTTGTATACACTTTCTATTTCGCTTACTCGATGTTAAGTATATAATTGATTAGTTATGCATTTGCAGCTTCCACTATATTCTGTTAATCATTAAACTTGACAAAGGGCGTGTACTAGTCATGGACTCGAAACATAAACCCCTTGAGACGTGGAAGGACATGCAGATACTTCTCCAGCGGTAATTCTAATCATTACGACACTATATCGGCAACGTTCGTGAATTTTATGATATCAAGTACTTAATAACTTATTTTATTCGTTTTCTACATCGGGCAGCGCTTGGAAACGGTTCACCAACAAGGCTAGGGGTGTTTGGAAAGAGGAGCTTACATTTCAACCACTAAATGTAAGCACCACTAGCTATATCCGCGCATCTCTTTGATTCTAGTTTTGATACAGTTATTATCATGCTTGATTATTCTTTTGATTGAACTCTGTTCTCGTAAAGTGCCTGACGCAGGGACCAGGTAATAATCTATGTGGATACTATGTTTGCGAGTTCATCCGGCAGACGTGCGATGAGAAGAGCAGAAATTTAGAGCAACTCCACGTACGTAAACAATTTCTATAGTTTTTAATTACAATTAAATTGTGTTTAGTTTCATTCATATAGGCTGACTCCTTTTTTAAATCAGATCGAACATCTACGGGACGGTCTTCTGCCAAAGGATCGCATACGAGCAATTCAGGAGGAATTGGCGGGATTCTTGGATGCAGAAGTCCTAGACCCAAAAGGAAAATACTATTCGGCTGTGTATAGACAATAGGGATTGTAAAAATAGCAACTTTGAAGGAATTGGCCGGTAGCATCGAATAGCAACTTTTGTATGTAGTGCATGAACTCGATCCGTGTATTCAATGTAATATTGTCATGATATTCATGATGTAATATAAGGTTCCTTCATTGATAAGTGCAAATCACTAAATAAACAATAAAACAACCTAAATGAATTCTTCGCGGCACAAAAATGGCGAAAATGCTGCGGCAACAAAGTGTGCTGAATGAATTCTTCGCCATGCAGAGAATGGCCAAATCTCTGCCGTGGCAGAAGGTTATTAGTCCCGGTTCGTAACAAATGCCCCATCCCCTCGCCCTCTGCCGCTGCCATGTGTGCACCCTTTTGTCCCGGTTGGTGGGACAACCGGGACTAAAGGTTAGGGCTTTAGTCCCGATTGCCCCGTCCCGGTTGGGCAACCGGGACTAAAGCCCCGTATCAACCGGGACCTATAGCCCCGTTTCCACCAGTGCTGGTACCAACCGATCAGACCTGAAGACGTGGTCGTTGGCGGCGGAGACCGTGTCGCCCGAGTAGCCGACCATGCAAAGGACAAACGAGTAATACGAGGTGGATCTGGGCCACGCAGGAAAGGAGATGGGTTTAAGGGCCAATTTCTAGGTGATAAATGGGCAGATAAGGCATCGATGCCAACGCGGGGGTGAGGGACCGAAGCAGAAGTGAAAATTGACGCTTTCCCAAGGCGGCATGTACCTTCAATAGCTTTGCTCATTAAATGGGAATCGCTCTTGATATGAAAGCGATGGTGCTGCGGGATAGCGGTCCTCTCTCTCTTCTCCAAGGTTCTTAGGCCCTCCACAGCGTTGGTTTTTATCGGTGCCCAAATCAGCTTTGTGCCTTCCGGCACCGAGTCTCCCTATTGCACAGGCAATGCTCTAAAATATTTGAAAGAAACCGGAGCATCTAGTTGCTTCGATGTCCCAAGTCTTGAGCCAATATAATATTAATATCTGTTGCTATGTATGCATGTAAGAGGAATTTGTAGGCGGGAGATTGGCTAGTCCATTTTCAGATTTAGGCATGGACCACGTTGTTGTGGAAGGCCTTATTTAAACGGATATCCACCCATGAAGACAGGTACGGGAACTGAGGGAGCTTTTTTCTGAATTCAACATCAGCCACGTACGCACACTGCACACATGCACACAGGGGATATGGCATCTACAGGTCCCCCGCGTAGTGTACCCTCGTAGCTCATCCTTTCCACCTCCCAGCTGCATTGAGCAGGATCTCCCTTTCCGTGAAAAAGAGTCACATACCATTGTAATTCGAACTAGCCAAGTAACCCGGGGACTCCCATGGGGTAATTTCTCAAACACTTCTAATAAGGACTTAGTTTAGTTATTAGTATTTCACTCTTGTAAACTAATATTCCCTCTGTCCAAAAATAAGTGATTTAGATTCGCATGTATATAGACACATTTTACTAAAAATATACATGCGAATCTAGATAAATCTAAGTCGCTCATTTTTTTTGAGGCAGAGGACACTAAGTCTCAGTGCCCCCTTTTCTTCAACATTGCATAATTTAGAATATGGGTAGTTGAGATAAAAGTACATGTATGTGATAACGCTATGCAGTTATTGTTACTCCGGTTGAACTGTCAGGAATCTGATGGAGAATCAGCTATTTGCAATTTTGCATAGACGACTTGAAAGTTGAAATCATACTGCTATGGCATCACCTCACTCGTAGCAATTGCACAATTGTGTCACCACAATTGAGCGTTAAATGACAATCAGATGAATCATGTTTGGTAAGTGTGGAAGTAACGGCAAGCTAATAAATAAACAACATATTGGCTCAGAACAAAAATTGACGAGCACAGGTAGAAAAGGGCCCATGCGTCCCGGTTGGTAAGGGCCATTAGTCCCGGTTGCCCAACCGGGACGGGGCAATCGGGACTAAAGCTCTAACCATTAGTCCCGGTTGCCCCACCAACCGGGACAAATGGGGCACACGTGGCGGCATCAGAGCGCGAGGGGGGGGGGGGGGGGGGGGAACACGAACCGGGACTAATAACCTGCTGTCGCGTCAGAGATTTGGCCCATTTCTCTGCCGCGGCAGCATTTTCGCCACTTTTTGTGCCGCGGCAGAGAATTCATTTAGGTTGTTTTATTGTTTATTTAGTGTTTTGAACTTATCAACGAAGGAACCTTATATTACACAAGATCATCATGACAACATTACATTCAATACACAGATCGAGTTCATGCACTACATACAAAAGTTGCTATTCGATGCTACCGGCCAATTTCTTGAAAGTTGCTATTTTTACAATTCGTATTGTCTATACACAACCGAGTAGTATTCCCCTTGTGTGTTTAGGACTTCTGCATCCAAGAATCCCGCCAATTCCTCCTGAATTGCTCGTATGCGATCCTTTGGCAGAAGACCATCCCGTAGACGTTCGATCTGATTTAAAAAAGGAGTCAGCCTATATGAATATGAAATTAAACACAATTTGATTGTAATAAAAAACTATAGAAATTGTTTACGTACGTGGAGTTGTTCTAAATTTCTGCCCTTCTCATCGCACGTCTGCCGGATGAACTCGCATACATAGTATCCACATAGATTGTTACCTGGTCCCTCGCTGCACTTTACGAGAACAGAGTTCAATCAAAATAATAATCAAGCATGATAATAACTGTATCAAAACTAGAATCAAAGAGATGCGCGGATATAGCTAGTGGTGCTTACATCTAGTGGTTGAAATGTAAGCTCCTCTTTCCAAACACCCCTAGCCTTCTTGGTGAACCGTTTCCAAGCGCTGCCCGGCGTAGAAAACGAATAAAATAAGTTATTAAGTACTTGATATCATAAAATTCACGAACGTTGCTGATATAGTGTCGTAATGATTAGAATTACCGCTGGAGAAGTATCTGCATGTCCTTCCACGTCTCAAGGGGTTTATGTTTCGAGTTCATGACTAGTACACGCCCTTTGTCAAGTTGAATGATTAACAGAATATAGTGGTACCTGCGAATGCAGAACTAATCAATTATATACTTAACATCGAGTAAGCGAAATAGAAAGTGTATACAAGACAATAACACTCACTGGAAGTTGTAAGGAAATAGTATTTCCCTTTTGGTTTCTTAAAACCTTAACGCGTGTACTATATTATCCTCCGTATCGTGAGGGCTTATTTTGAGATTAGCTTCATGAACCCAATATGGGTCAATGAAGCCAATGTCATAGATTTGTCCTCTGCTGCATTCGAGAATCTTCATTCTGCATATTACAGTATGATTATATACATGCAATAAAAAAAATATAGATGGAGACTAAATTAATTACAGAATTAGTACTTACAGACAATAGGCACTCATGATCGATTTGTTCAAGGCGTCTTGATTGAATAATTGAAATAGTTCATCAAATTCAATGGATATCATGTCATCCTTATCTTTCCCATGATGCTTTTTTGTAACCCTCAGCACTATCCAGCTTAGCTGCCCTTGTGGCATGCATGTACCAGTTATGCAATCTTCACATTTTGTTGGAAGATTGTTTACCTCCTCAGTTTGACGAGAGGTTTTCCGTCGGTATTGGTATGCTACTTCACTCACGGGAAGAACTCTAACTGGGATAAGTACTGGCAATACTATACCTTGAGCAGCGTAGCTTCTCCAGACAGTGCAACTACCTGCGGATCATACCGCTTCGGCCCCATATTTGCTCGACCCCACATTGGTTTGATAAATCACCTTGAGAGGGGCGCAAGTCTGTTTTGCTTGTTCTCCGAGCTGGGCAACAGATTTCCCGCTTGCATCAGTACTTCTCTTCGAGGCTTTTTGTGCCGCATGTGACTTGAGAATATAACGCTCATAGTCTGATGACAGCTTTGGCTCGGGTTGATGAAGATTCTTTAGCATTTTCAACACTTTGGCTTTTTCTTCTTTGGTGCTGGGGAACTCGCTCTTCGTCGCCTTAGCTTAAAAAACTGTCGCTTCAAGATCAACGATCGCCAGCCTCCCTTCAAGATACAGTCATAAGCTCTTGGGAGGAACCTGGTACTTTTGGAATAGGCTCTTGTTTACGCTTTCGATCGCTACGACGACAAGAGCGTGACGCTTACGCTTTTTATCCCGAGGCGCGGCGATGGCTCCTGGGCGATGGCTGCACCGGAGATTGGTGAGGCGACGAGCCGGGTGAGGCGACGAAGACGGCTGCAGCGGCGACGACCTCCGGAGACGGGTGAGGCGGCGGCGAAGATGGCCTTGCAGATTTCAAGCACGATACAATCCTTCGCCATAGAATGGTGACGTTTTGGCCACCCAAAGATCACATCCCCTTCACCAAGGGTAGTGAAGATCCAAAACCTCAAAGGTGGGCATGATTTCATCCACGCCGACAACAGTAGCCCTCCGGAACCGGACGGGTGGTAAGTTGGTGTGGGTCCAATTGGTAAGGCATAGCCGACCGCCACCTTCATTGATATGTTCACAACTTTGACATGTAGCTCGCAGTGTGTCATCTCTGTGATATCATCCACTGGGTAGCCAACAGGATCCATCGTCGGTGCATCATCGTCATCTCCATTGTCATCGCTCGGGACCTCGGTGGAAGCCACACTGCATTTTCGATTATTCGATAGGCCGGTAGTATCGAATGCAGTGTGCTGCTGAGATGGGACGGTAGTACTTTGCTCTTTAAGTGTGTTAATTTCATCTTGTTGTTGCTTTAATCGTTCTTCAATTAAACGCATTCGCTCTTTCTTACTTTCTGGTTCAACTGCCGCCCTGTCCTTACTCCTCTGACGGCTTCTATCAGGATATTTCTTCCTCTCTTCGGGAAACCCAGTCCTCCATGATTGGGAGCCTATTGTGCCTCGTGTTCGTCCATCATGTTCCTTATTTCCAAGGGCGAGTGTGAGCTCATCATTCTCTCTATCGGGAATGAAGTCCCCATCTTTAACAGCCTTTACTGCTTTTCTGATCCTCTCGATTGGCAAGGGGTCTTTATGTCGTATGTTATATATACACCTCCTTCCGAGTCCAACGTGCCCCCATGCCCGTAAAACCAATTCCTCACGTTCTACCCAATCGCTGCCTCTGGGTGATATTTTTATCACGCAGCCTCGCTCAAGTTTCTCCCACTTAGGAATGCCAACCTTGTAGCCACCTTGCCCCATAGTATGGTGATACTTCTTCTTAGCAAAGATTCAGCTTATTCGCTTTAGACATTTTCTTAGCTTTTTCTGATTTCTTGTATTCCACAAACTCATCCTAATGGTTTTATCTTCTCAAACTGAATATTCTTGAAATCGAGTCTTCTTTCACGACATAGTCAAGGTGCAATCTTTTCTTCTAGTTGGTGAAACACTGGGCCATCTTCTTCAAAGCCCACTCACGACCTTAGCCTCCATGGCTCTCCCATGTTGTAAGGCCCTCAACTGGATCCTCCGCATTTGGATCCAGCTCTATCTTCGTAGTTTGAAATTAACCATGAGCCTCTTCCACAAGAAATCTTTGGCGTTAGGGACAAATAAACATGTTCCTCTTCATCCGCATTAGCAGGCCTATTCCAATTTCTAATGGTGATCGGGATTAAGTCCCTAACGATTACTCCGCATTGTGCCACAAATTTGGTTGCGACAACTTCGGAGTCGTCGGTCTGTTGCCTTCACGACATGTTCGATCTGAACCTCTCATGGTCTTGCAACTTTTGGTTGGGCCTCGTCGCTCTTTTCATAGATTCCTTCGATCCGAGGGCTAAAAGAATAAAGATCGTCATTATTTCTATATAGATAGCAGATGATTAATTAATGAATTGATTTATATTACATGCACCTCGCCGAGCTCGTCTTCTCGATTACACAAGGCATCGCTTTCCTCGCGGAAGGCAACACCTTCAACCTCAAACAAGTTGTCTACTCCGGTAAAAAGAGGATCACCCTCACCGGAGTTGTTCAGAAACGTTGATACGTCTAAATTATCTTCCCCACGGATCACACCTTGGATAAACTCTTCCTTTTCTTCGTCTCTGACGTGTGAGTCCATATTTTCTACATAGGTGGAAAAACGAATAAGTCAAAGCGACTAAAGGAGAAAGTTAAGTACGGTGTTGAGAGATATAAACCCTAATTCAAAGAAACCCTAATATATACATACACAGTAATAAAAATGAAGAGAAAGGGAAACCGTGTAGTAGATAGGCACATCGTCAAACCCACATGCACCTAAGTTGCTTGACAATGTGAATCGGGTCTGGGGCTACCCACGGATGACTGCAAATAAGACCAATAATACCAAACTAATTAATAAACCTAATAATGCCTAACTAATAATAAACCTAATAATCCAAACACCAAAAAGAAAGGGAAACAATCAACACATGGCATCGATGCAATGCTCAATCAAGTATGATGATATGACAAGTTAATTTGCATTGGAATGTAACCCTAAGAAATGCTCGACGATTTAATCGGGTTAGGGTGAAAACCCTAACTCGGAGAAACTCCGAACACATGAGAGGGTGGATTTTTCTTCTAATTAAACTTGTAATTTAAGTTGTTGAACAATGCATGATTATAGCTTAGATATCTAGGTTTCATTTTTCTGAACATTTTGATATATTATTCATATTTTTATGACTTATAGATTAAAACAAGGATAATGATATGACAAGTTAATTTGTATTAAAAAGTAACCCTAAGACATGCTCGGCAATTTAAACGGGGTTCGAGGGGTGAAAACCTAACTCAAAACTCGGAGTATATGAGAGGGGTTGATTTTGTTTTCTAATTAAGGGGTGGCCGAACGGAGGCGAATCGACGGCGGCCGGATCTCGGGAAGATGGGTTGCAGAGCTTGATTAAGGCCGAGCGGGGACGATTCCTTTGGCATAGAGATGCAGTCCAAAGACGGAGTTTGAGCTCCCTGACGAAGCTCACGGCGTGGGGGGTTCCTGTGTGCGCGCGTCGATGAATGAGATGGGGAAGAAGAAGAAGAAGAAGAAGAAGAAGAAGAAGAAGAGGGTTTGGAATGCCCTGGCAAAGGTGCATCGTCAAACTCACATGTATATGAGGGGTATCGATGTTCTTCCAACTAAAAAAGGGTTTAAAGTTTCTTGACAATGTATTATGATTGCTTAGACACATGGCTCTCAAATTTCTGAACATTTTGATACATTATACATATTTTTATGATTAAATATGAATTAGTTATTGATTTTACAAAATTATATTAATTTATGCTATTTTTAAACATTTCTGAAAAGGATTAAGCCATTACTGCATCACCCTGACGTCATCAACCCTATCCCTAACTTTCTACACCGGGGCTGCTCCTACCCACAACCACTGACTAGGGGGCCCTAGGCGATCTGGGTCCACCCGTGCACGAGGCGCCACGCCGACGCGGCGGCTGGGAGGCGTCAGCGGTGGTCGCCGGGCGATCTGCCACCCAAAGACGCTGGAGGGGTGCGTTGGAAAGAGCGTGACAAGGGAACCACATAGTGGTGGCGTCGCCTTTAGGGTCACCCGAGTGAGGCTTGCGGCCAGCGGCGACGGATCTCACAAACGAACGGCACGCGGTGGCTACAAAGATCTAGGAGGCAAACGGAGGGTGCCCTGAGCACAAGAATCTCACCACGGTGCTCGACGTGGGGTCTTGGAATCCAGGCGAGGCCGAAGGTGAGCTAATCGACGACGGCGAGCTTTGTCGGGGTCGGGGACGAAGACGACGAGGTTGGCGATGATTCCGTTTGCCAGAGAGGGAGAGAACGCACGCGAGGGGGAGAAAGAGGGAGAGAACACACCGCGACGCACGACGGCGGACAGAGGCGACGCTGGGCAGCCTGACGGCGGGGCGGCGACGTCTTCCTATGCGTGCACGTCGGAGTTGCAGAGATTGGAGAAGGGGAAGGAGAGGAACGGGCGTCGTGTATAAGGGGGGAGAATATGTCCCGGTTGGTGGCTCCAACCGACTAAAATTATCGTCCGGTTGGAGCCACCAACCGACCTATACTCCAATATTTTCAGAGACCAAGGGTTGGCCTTGAGGTCTTTAGTCGGTTGGTGGCTCCAACAGGACATATTCTGTTTTCAAAAAATTTCAGGTATTTTCTCTCTGTTCCCGCCTTATTTTTTATTTTGGGGTTTAAATTTGTATTGTTTTTTAAATGATAATTAATTTGGAATTTAGAAAAACGTTAAACATAAAAAGTGTTTGGATTTGAATAAATAATTCAAAACCATTTTCTGTTTTAAAAAATAATTAATGTAACCATTTAAAATATGAACCATTTACTATTAAAAATGAATTAACTTATATTTCTTAATATCAATTTGGAATTTAGAAAAACTTTAAACATAAGAAGTGTATGGATTTGAATAAATAATTCAAAAACATATTCTATTTTTAAAAAATAATTAATGTAGCCTTTTAAAATGAATTAACTTATATTTTTGAATATTAATTTGGAATTTAGAAAAAATTTAAACATAAAAAGTGTTTGGATTTAAATAAATAATTCAAAAACATTTTCTGTTTTAAAAAATAATTAATGTAACCATTTAAAATATGAACCATTTACAATTAAAAATGAATTAACTTATATTATTTAAATATTAATTTGGAATTTAGAAAAAAATTAAACATAAAAAGTGTTTGGATTTAAATAAATAATTCAAAAACATTTTCTGTTTTAAAAAATAATTAATGTAACCATTTAAAATATGAACCATTTACAATTAAAAATGAATTAAAAATATGAACCATTTTCTGTTCGGATTTTTTTTGAATTTATTATGCCCTTTTTGAATTATCTGAATTTCTAACTATGGTCGAACCGATGTGCATGAAGATAGGGGACGGGCATCGTTAGAACTTGCATTGGATCTCTGAAGAAACCACATATTGCGAGTCTAAAAATGATTTTTTCAAAAAATCACGGGCGATAGATCATGTACCTGTAGTACAAACCGGACCCACTTCCTACCGATTCGGCAGACATTTGTCCTTTTACCGTGATGGACGAAAAGGTTTGAGATGTACCGGTTGGGAGATAGTCCATGTAAGGTGGTCTAGTATTTTAGGAAAATGGGACGGTAGCATTGTGAAACGGCATTTTGGTGGTTACTTCACAGAAGACCCGTTTTGCGCTCGGAAAATGGAAAAGGGCTTTTCCGATGCGACAAAAGGAAAACTTCCTCCTGCAACATTGTTCTCCATACCAATGTCCACACACATGCATAATATGGGCACAACATCACAAACTATGCCGTGATTCAAGACATAACATCGGTCATTTGGACCGAAAGCCATGAAACCTCGAACATGATAGGTCATTTTGTGAAGGTTTTTGAAACATGATCAATATACCAAGTCCGGTATTTTTCCTTTCAACTATGTAACATAATATGACACCACGCCAAGGATTTTCATTGTTCGGATTTTTTGAATTTATTATGCCCGCTTTGAATTATTTGCATTTCTAACTATGGTCGAACCGGTGTGCATGAAGATAGGGACGCATCGTTAGAACTTGCATTGATCTCTGAAGAAACCACATCTGCGAGTCTAAAATGATTTTTCAAAAATCACGGGCGATAGATCATGTACCGTAGTACAAACCGGACCCACTTCCTGCCGATTCTAGACATTTGTTCTTTTACCCGGGATGGACAAAAGGTTTGAGATGTACGGTTGGGAGATAGTCCATGTAAGGTGGTCTAGTATTTTAGGAAAATGGGACGGTAGCATTGTGAAACGGCATTTTGGTGGTTACTTCACAAACGACCCGTTTTTTGCCTCGGAAAATGGAAAAGGGCTTTTCCGCGACAAAAGGAAAACTTCCTCCGCAACATTGTTCTCCAAACCAATGTCCACACACATGCATAATATGGGCACAACATCACAAACTATGCCGTGATTCAGCACATAACATCGGTCATTTGGACCGAAAGCCATGAAACCTCGAACATGATAGGTCATTTTGTGAAGGTTTTTTCGAAACATGATCATTGTTCGGCACACATTTAGTCCCGGATGTAGTCACAAACCGGGACTAAAAATATTTTCCGCCATTTCCCACCTCTTCCCGCCAAGTTTTCCCGCCCTTTCCTTTCTACTAGAGCTTTTAGTCCCGGATGTAGTCACTAACCGGGACTAAAGATATTTCCCGCCATTTCCCAAAGCTTCACGCCAAGTTTTCCCGCCCTTTCCCTCTATATTTAGGGTGATCGTGTCATGGCTATCCACACATCCACACCTTCCTCTCTTAGAACAATGGACAACGCCATCGGGCCATTCGACCCTCGAGAGACCGAGGCCAGGCGCCTCAACTACCCTTGTCCACCGGGGTTCCGGCCGCCCGTCCGGATGTCGAAGCGCCGAGGGTTCCTATCCCTCCTCCCTCAAGGTTCCGCACGCCAGCGTGCCATCACAAACCACTTCTACCACGAGCTCACGCCGAGGCGGATGGATCCCTAGTGGGATCCCGACAACTATGACACTGGAATGCCTTCTTCGCTAATAGGCGGGAAAGGAGCTCGCCAGGACGAGGGTGATGGCCGCCACCGGTGAACCACAACGAAGTCGGCCGTCGTGCGTGGTGGGCGAACCGCACTATCATCAAGTGATGCGCTACATCCGGGAGAGCATCTCGCCACGGTGCCCACGAGTCCACCCGCCCACATCGCCCCAGCCTGTAGTGGCGTCTTCCAGAGACCCTCTCCCACCCGCCGTGAATCCGAGGCTAGAATGGCCCTGGTATATGCCATGGATGGGCCGAGGATCCCGAGTGGCAGACGGCGATGGCGATGATGATGACGACGATGAAGACCACAAGCGTGCTATAGGACTAGGCATGATTATGACTAAAGGGGGCGGCTTTAGGCCTGAGTGTTAGCTAGTCCCGGTTTGTCCCGGTTTTTAATATTAATAAATGTCTTAAGTGTTACCTAATAAATAGAGGAAAATGTCTATATAAAGAGAGGGTTCATATTTAGTCTCGGTTGGAGAAACCAACCGCGACTGAAGGGATTGCGGCAGAGTGGGCCAGACAACACTAATAATAGGGGTGAGTGTCGACATTATGTCGTGCGGCTTGTACCTTTTCCCGGATGGTGTCACCAACCGGGACTAAAGATGAACCTTTAGTCCCGGTTGGAGACACCAACCGGGACTAAAGATGAGTCATCACTAATAATAGGGGTGAGTGTCGACATTATGTCGTGAGTGTCGACATTATGCCGAGCTGCTTGTACTATAAATATGCATCCTTTTGAGTCCAGTCCTCAAGCCAGTTTGAGGCATCTCCAAGATGGTTTTAGAGAACAGGGACACCACTACGGCCAGCTGTGGAGATGCCGACGCAGCCAGTCCTCCGCATCTCCGAGAAATCGGTCATAGAGGCACTCCTAATATGTGAAATTAGTTAGCTCGAGGCGTATTGATCTAGTTAGTGAAGTTACAAGCTGCAAGATGGTTTTAGAGCAGGGACACCACTACGACCAGTTTCGAGGATATGCCGTGAGCCCGCCTCCGCATCTCCAAGAAACTGGTCATAGAGGCACCCTAATATGTGAAATTAGTTAGCTCGAGGCATTGATCTAGTTAGTGAAGTTACAAGCTGCAAGATGGTTTTGAGAGCAGGGACACCATCTGCGGCAGTGGAGAGATGCCGACGGAGCCTCCTCCGGCATCTCCGAGAAACTGGTCATAGAGGCACTCCTAATATGTGAAATTAGTTAGCTCCGAGGCGTATTGATCTAGTTAGTGAAGTTACAAGCAAGATGGTTTTCGAGAGCAGGGACACCACGACCAGTTTGAGGGAGATGCCGACGGAGCCCAGTCCTCCGGCATCTCCAAGAAACTGGTCATAGAGGCACTCCCGGTCCAGCCACAAAACGGGACTAACACTCAAGACATTTATTAATATTAAAAACTGAGACTACAAAACCGGGAGTAAAGGCCACAAACCGCGAAAGATATCCTTCGGTCAAGCCAAAAACCGCGAAAGACATGAACTAGAGTTACATAATATGAGCATGAACTTTTGCACATCTAAATTCTCATACTCCTTACCGCGGTAGAGGATGCAGTCATTAATGCATGCATGTATCTTTTGTACATCTAATCCCAGAGGACAGAGAGTATTCTTTGTTTCGTAGGTACTCTCGGGAAGTTCGTTATGTTTTGGAAACTTCGGCTTCATTATTTTCAGCATCTTTTCAAATAAGGAGTCAGTTAGACCACACTCTGCCTTCCATCGCAACAATTCCAGTGTGGTACCGAGCTTTGTGCTGCCATCTTTACAATTTGGGTACAACAATTTCTTGTGATCTTCTAACATGCCCTCTAACTTCAACTTCTCATTTTCTGTTTCACAGTCTCGCTTTGCATCAGAAATGACCCTACCAAGTTCATCACCGCTCATCCGATGCCCGTTCTTCACCTTTTACTCTCCATTGTCTTCCATTGCAAGATCATCAGATTCAGAAACATATGATGATAGTTGTTATCATCATCTTCTTCTTCACCATCTTCCATCATAACCCCTCTTTCCCGTGCTTGGTCCAGCAATTATAGTTGGGCATGAAACCTTTCATAATCGGTGGCGAATGATTTTCGAGGAAGAGTACTCCTTGTTGTTCCGACATTGAACAAATGGACAACGATAAATCCATTCTCTTTGTTTGCGTAGCCACATCGATAAATTTATCCACGCCTTTGATATACCCGCCACCACGGTCACCGACATCCATTCCCGACGCTCATACGCATCATATAAGTAAGTTTATCAAAAACAGGACATCATAAATAGTGAAATAACCAATTCACACCGACACATGAATTGTATCAATGACCTAGAAAAGATAAGATTGCTAACCTCGATCGAGGGAAATAAAGAGGAGAAAGCTCAAGTGCGTCTCGGACACCTTCTATATTTTTGTTCTATGAGAAATTCAACGGATTTTTCACTCAAACATTTCAACAAACACCTTCAATGCATGCATGAGAAAAACTAGCACACACCCTCACACCTTACACCATTCAAAAAACAGAGTGGAGGCAGAGGGGTCGGGCGATGCATTTATAGAGGGCAGGTCTTTAGTCGGTTGGAGCCAAGAACCGACTAAAGTGCGTACACGCCACGTGGCTGTGGCCAAACTTTTAGTCCCGGTTGGTGGCTCCAACCCGGACGTATTCCCCCTTACCAACCGGGACGCATGCCCCCTGGCCCCGTGCCCGCTCCAACCGGGACGCTTGCCAGCATTAGTCCCGGTTGGTGGCGCAACCGGGACTAATGCTCCGAGGGGTCACGAATGGATGACCCTTTTTCCTCTAGTGGAGCTGTGCTCTGATAGAGTCCGTCGTAATCTCCGACTCACAATGAATAATGCAGACGGTGTAACTTTTATCCACAATGACATAGTTGCGAAAACTAATCTGCACATAGCAATAAACCGTCAAGAGGAACAAACGCTGCATCGTCTGTTCAGGAGCTGCCCATTCCCTGCCGATTTCTAGGATTTTGCAGCCTGCCTGTAGGATTAGAAAAAAATCCAGTGTTTCAAGCAATTGACACTAGTGGAAACGCGGGCTTTTGTTGATCCCGAAAATGGGCTTTAACACCGGTTCTTCTACGAACCGGTGTTAAAGGGGGGGCCGTACCAGCGTGGCCTCTGCGGCATTAAAGGAGCCCCCCCTTTAACACCGGTTCGTGGCACGAACCGGTGTTAAAGGTCCCTGCACCAGTGGCCCGCGCACCCCCCCCTTTAACACCGGTTCGTGGCACGAACCGGTGTTAAAGGGGGGGCTATATAAGACACCACCCCAGCCCACACACACCCCACTCTTCCATTTTTTCACATTTTGGAGCCTAGCAAGAGGGTGTGAAGAGTGCTAGTTTGTGTTTTTTTCATATGCACTAGAGGTGTTCGGTGAAATGCCCGAGAGCTCAAAATAAGCTTTCTTGTTGCTCTTTCCGTCTCGGTCGAGGTCGGCAACTATAGTTTCATGTGTCATTGATGTACTATATATATAAATGGTCATCTCCCTATTATTTTTTGATATATACTACATATTAATGCAGATGAATCGGCAATGGATGTACGGTGACCGCCGCACTTCCGAGTACATTACGGGCCTCCAAAATTTCATCGTTGTGGCTAATGCAAACCGTGGTCACAATGGTTTTATGTGCTGTCAGAACAAGAAAGACTACTCAAATACTAGAACCATTCACGCCCACCTGCTTCGATCTGGTTTCATGCCCAGCTATAATTGTTGGACCAAGCACGGAGAAAAAGGGGTTGTGATGGAAGACAACGAAGAAGAAGAGGATGATGAAAACTATCATAATATGTATCCTGAATATGATGATAATGCAACGGAGGTAGATAATGAAGATCAAGAGGGAGCAGATGGGCCCGCTGATGACGATCTTGGTCGGGCCATTCGATGCAAAGGAAGAATGTGAAACGAAAAGGAGAAGGAGAAGCTGGAGCAGATGTTAAAGGATCACAAAACATTGTTGTATCCAACTTGCGAAGATGGCCACAAAAGCTAGGTGCCACATCGGATTTGCTGCAATGGAAGGCAGAGAATGGTGTGACCGACAAGCATTTTCAAAGTTGTTGGTAAAATGAAGAATCTTCTTCCAAGAAATAATGAGTTGCCCGACAAGACATACCAAGCAAAGAAGGTTGTGCCCCCTCTAGGATTAGACGTGCGAAGATACATGCTGCATTAATGATCGCATCCTCTACCGCGGTGATAAGTACGAGAATTTGGATGCATGCCCGATGCACCGCATCTGCGTATAAGATCGACGAGACGACCTGGCGATGTTGAGGGCGAGGCCCCTAGGAAGAAGGTTCCCGCCAAGGTTATGTGGTATGCTCCTATAATACCACGGTTAAAACGTCTCTTCAGAAATAAAGAGCATGCCAAGTTGTTGCGATGGCACATGGAAGACCAGAAGAAAGACGCGATGTTGAGACACCCGATGGGTCACGGTGGAGAAAAGTCGGCGAGAGTACCGGACTTTGCACGTGACGCAAGGAACTTAAGGTTTGGTCTAAGTACGACATGAATCCTTTTGGTGAGCAGAGCTGCGATCCAAAGACTGGCCTGTGACCCTATGTATCTATAACCTTCCTCCTTGGTTGTGTATGAAGAGGAAGTTCATTATGATGCCAGTGCTCATCCAAGGCCCGAGGCAACCCGCAGCGACATTGATGTGTACCTAAGGCCATTAGTTGAAGAACTTTTTACGTGTGGGCCAAACCAGGTGTACGTATGTGGGATGAGCACAAAGGGGAGCCATTTGACCCACGAGCATTGCTTTTCGTAACCATCAATGATTGGCCTGCTCTTAGTAACATTTCGGGCATAAACAAGGGATACAATGCATGCACACACTGTTTAGATGATACTGAAAGTGTATATTTGGATAAATGTAAGAAGGTTGTGTACCTAGGGTATCGCCGATTTCTTCGAACTCGCATCCAAGAAGAAAGAAAGGCAAGCATTTCAAACGTCTGGCGTAACCCGGAGGAAGCCTGTCCTCCGTGCGTGAGGAGGTATTTGGTATGGTCAAGGACCTAGAAGTAATCTTTGGAAAAGGTCTGGCGTCTATCTGTTCGAATGACGATGCCGGACACGCGCCCATGTGGAAGAAGCAATCTATATTTTGGGACCTACCCTATTGGAAAGTCTTAGAGGTCCGCTCTTCAATCGACGTGATGCACGTGACGAAGAATGTTTGCGTGAACCTGCTAGGCTTTCTAGGAGTGTATGGGAAGACAAAAGATACACCGGAAGCACGACAGGACCAGCAACGTCTGAAGGCCCTATGCATCCTGAGAACGAGAAGGGTAAACGATGCCACTTAACTCCTGCCAGCTACGCTCTTACCAAAGAAGAGAAGGAAATCTTTTTTGAATGTCTGAGCAGTATCAAGGTCCCGTCTGGCTTCTCGTCGAATATAAAGGGAATAATAAATATGGCAGAGAAAAAATTCCAAAACCTGAAGTCTCATGACTGCCACGTGATTATGACACAATTGCTTCCGATTGCATTGAGGGGGCTTCTACCTGAAAATGTTCGAGTACCCATTGTGAAGCTATGTGCATTCCTCAATGCAATATCACAGAAGGTAATCGATCCAGAAAGCCTACCAGGGTTACAGACAGATGTGTCCCAATATCTTGTCAGCTTTGAGTTGGTGTTGCCACCATACTTCTTCAATATTATGACGCATCTCCTGGTTCACCTAGTAGAAGAGATTGCCATTCTCGGTCCTGTATTTCTACACAATATGTTCCCCTTTGAGAGGTACATGGGAGTCTTAAAGAAATATGTTCATAACCGTGCTAGGCCAGAAGGAAGCATCTCCAAGGGCTATGTAACAGAGGAGGTCATTGAGTTCTGTGTTGATTTTATTCCTGACCTTAAGGCGATTGGTGTTCCAGAATCACGACATGAGGGGAGACTGCGTGGAAAAGGCACCCTAGGATGTAAAGCAATGATATGTAGGGACGGGCATTCTCTCAATCAAGCACACTACACGGTTTTACAAAGATCTATCTTGGTTGCCCCGTATATCAATGAACACAAGAATTTAATACGCCTCAAACACCCGGGGCAGTCTGATGAATGGATTATAAGTGAACACATGGCGAGTTTTGGCGGTTGGCTGCAAAGACTTCTCACGAATAACACCACTGTTGGGGATCAGCTGTACTTGTTGGCTAGGACACCGTCTTCGACTGTATGTACTTTCCAAGGGTACGAGATAAATGGGAATACATTTTACACGATAGGCCAAGATAAAAAGAGCACCAACCAAAACAGTGGTGTCCGCTTGATGCAAGAAGACAATGGGCAAAAGACCACGACATTATGGGTTCATAGAGGAGATATGGGAACTTGACTATGGACCTAATTTTAAGGTCCCCTTGTTTCGATGCAAATGGGTCAAGCTAACAGAGGAGGGGTTGAGGTAGACAAGAAGTGCGGAATGACAACGGTGGATCTCAACAATCTTATGAAGAACTTAGACGAACCATTCGCCCTAGCCAATGATGTGGCTCAGGTTTTCTATGTGAAGGACATGTCCTCCGACCAAAAAAAGAAAAATATGCAAACGAATACATCATATGATGAGCCAAAGGCCACATAGTTCTTTCAGGAAAAGAAACATCGTGGGAATCGAGGACAAGGCAGACATGTCGGAAGATTATAATAAGTTTGATGAAATTCCGCCCTTCACAAAGGAAAACTGACCCAAGCATTCCGTTAAGTAAAGAAGATGCTCCATGGTTACGTTGAAGCGTTTATCATAAGGAAGGGCATATGCCAAGAAGTTCATGCTCATATTATGTAACTCTAGTTCATGTTTTTAATATTAATACATGTCTTGAGTGTTAGTCATGTTTTGTGGATGGACCGGAGTATGAGAAGAAGTTGTCCCGATTCGTCAGACTTACCATTAAGATCTCGATCTCCAAACGCAGCGGTCACATATTAGGAGTGCCTCTATGACCAGTTTCTTGAGATGCCGAGGACTAGGCTCCGTCGGCATCTCCACAAACCGGCCGTAGTGGTGTCCCCGCTCTCGAAAACCATCTTGCAGCTTTGTAACTTGTCTAACTAGATCAATACACCAGGAGCTAACTAATTTCACATATTAGGAGTGCCTCTATGACCAGTTTCTCGGAGATGCCGGAGGATCGGGCCCGTCGGCATCTCCCCGAACTGGCCGTAGTGGTGTCCTCGCCTCGAAACCATCTTGCAGCTTTGTAACTTGTCTAACTAGATCAATACACCAGGAGCTAACTAATTTCACATATTAGGAGTGCCTCTATGACCGATTTCTGAGATGCGGAGGACTGGGCTCCGGCATCTCCACAAAACGGCCGTAGTGGTGTCCTGCCTCAAACTGGCCGAGGACTGGACTCACAAGGATGCCTATTTATAGTACAAGCAGCTCGACATAGTGTTGACACTTACAAAATAATGTCGACACTCACCCCTATTATTAGTCGGTTGGTGTCTCCAACCGACTAAATTCATCTTTAGTCCCGGTTGGTGACACCATCCGGACAAGGTACACGCCGACGACATAATGTCGACATGCACTCACCTCTATTATTAGTCTTGACTGTGTTTTGTCCCGGTTGGTGTCTCCAACCGGGACTAAAGGTTCATCTTTAGTTCCGGTTGGTGTCTCCAACCGGGACTAAAGGTTCATCCCGCCATTTTTTCCCGCCATTTTTCTTCCCTCCAGTTCTTCCCGCCATTTTTCTTCCCGCCATTTTTCTTCCTTGATTCTTCCCTCCAGTTCTTCCCGCTAGTTCACTATATATATATATGTAGGGGTTGGCCTCCATTGTCATTGCACATCTCTAGACTCATATCGCAACCTCATCACTCTTTCCCATGGCTTCCACCGTAGCACTAACCCCAGGGGAGGCGGAGGCGCTGCGCCTCGAACTACCCCCTCAAGACTCTTGTGTCCCGTCGGCTGGATCTTTGGCGTCGGAGGTGTGCGGTTCCTCCTGTCCCTCTAGGTGTGGCGCGGATGGCCATCACGAACCACTACTACTTGAGCTCACGCCGAGCAGCGGAGGAATCCCGGATGGCATCCCGACTATTTCTCTAGTTGGGAAGCCTTCTTCGTGGATCGGCATGAGAGGCGCTCGCCGAGCACGAGGAGGACGGCCACCTCCTCCTAACTTCAACGAGGCGGCCGTCGGCTATGGTGGCGGTCGGACTCTCCAGAGCGTCATGGCCTATGACACCGCCGCCGACTCTAACCCCCGTCTGCGCTACCCTCAAGTCCAGCCCACGCGCTACCCTCAAGTCCAGCCCACGCGTACCCTCCAGAGGATCAATTACGGTGACCCCGGCAGCGATGATGGCGGCAAGTCTGACGACTACGATGGCGTAGTATTACAGTGTGGCAGGAGCATGACTAAATCACTCCAACATTCCGAAACAAGTTCGGCCGATTGTTACTTAATCTGGCCATGTATCTTAATTTTCAGTTCTTTTATGTATCTTAATTTTCAGTTCCAGTTCGGCCGATTGTTACTTAATCTGGCCATGTATCTTAATTTTCAGTTCTTTTATATATCTTAAAAAAGCCCCTTTAATGCATGAAATAAGTGTTTATTTATTTTAAAAAATTCATGTAAAGTAAATATAAAAATCATTTACATGAATGGATAGATATTATTTTTCTGAAAATTATGATATATTATTCATATTTTTCTGAGTTGAAATGAAAAAGATATGAATTTTCTAAATTTCATATCATATTTTTTGAATTAAAAAAGCCCCTTTAATGCATGAAATAAGTGTTTATTTATTTTAAAAATTTCATGTAAAGTAAATATAAAAATCATTTACATGAATGGATAGATATTATTTTCTGAAAATTATGATATATTATTCATATTTTTCGAGTTGAAATGAAAAAGATATGAATTTTCTAAATTCATATCATATTTTTGAATTAAAAAGCCCCTTTAATGCATGAAATAAGTGTTTATTTATTTTAAAAATTTCATGTAAAGTAAATATAAAATGATTTACATGAATGGATAGATATTATTTTTCTGAAAATTATGATATATTATTCATATTTTTACGAGTTGAAATGAAAAGATATGAATTTTCTAAATTTCATATCATATTTTTGAATTAAAAAGCCCTTTAATGCATGAAATAATGCCCCCCTTTAACACCGGTTCGTGGCTGGAACCGGTGTTAAAGGGGGTTTCAAGCATTTAATGCCCCCTTTAACACCGGTTCGTGGTCGAACCGTGTTAAAGGGGTTTCAACGCATTTAATGCCCCCTTAACACGGTTCGTGTTGGAACCGGTGTTAAAGGGGTTTCAAGATGACCCCCTTTAACACCGGTTCCAGCCACGAACCGGTGTTAAAGGGGGGGGGGTTATAACTCGCACGCACCTTCCCTCTTCCTTCTCCCCCCAGCCAGATCGAAAAGCGCGCAGAGCGCCGTCGCCGTCCAGTCCTCGCCGTCGCCGCCGTCCTGCGTCCAGCCCTCGCCGTACGTCCAGCGATGCAGGCGCGTCAGGCTCCCCGCCGTCTCAAGGCCTCCGTGACTCCGTCGACCAGCCGCTCGCCCAAGGACCGTCGTCGACCTCTAGCTAGCACCCGCCGCCTCGCCTTCCTCCACCGCCTCTGCGCGCGCCGGCCTCGCCTCTCCAGCTCGACCTCGCCTCTGCATCACGCCTCGCCGGCCTCCAGCGCCCCTCGTCTGGGAGCCCTCGCCGTCGCCCTCGCCCACCACCCCTCGTCGCCGCCCTCGCCGCCATCCCCGGGATATAAGTAAGGGCATGTTTGATTCAAAGGATTTGTAGGAAATTTGTAGGAAATTTGCACCGTCGAGTATCACCCTAGGAAATTTCCTCTCACCAAAGTGGTGTGTGAGTAGAGGATCTAGCCATCAGGAAACCCGTAGAGGCTCACCGTCGAGTTTCACCAGGGCCGGCTCTATATTTTTCAAGGCCCTTGGGCGAAGTAAAAAAAAGCCCCTAATGACAATATATTGTACATATAACTAGATATATAGACGATATATGTGTCAATTTTATTTGCCCCTCAGAGGACCACTAAAAATATCAGCCTCCATGATTGATCCATGTGAACACCACTAAAAATAAAAAATATATCCGCCCCCTCAGAGGCCACGGCGTCCGACGCGTTCCAGGCTATGTATATTGTATTGTATGTGTATTGTATATGCAGTAGAACAAGTGGCATATGTGTATGTATATTTGTATGTGTATGTATATATGTATATTGTATTGTATGTGTATTGTATATGCATGTGTATATTTTGTGCCACGCCGACGACCACCGCCACCATTATGCCGTCGACCCTGACCTCCTCTGTCCTCGCTGAGCCTACACACGCGTCGAGGGTGTGTCGCCCATTTTAGGTAGACCATCACGTCGCTTTGGTTCGACGCACACCCCACGCACCCCGGCCCCGCTCTCGCCCTAGCGTCGCCACCTCTCGTTGTCAAGTTATGTGTATAATAACCATGCTATGTTAATCAACTTTGATGACAAGTTAATTAGAAGAAGTAAATGTAACCTCTCATATGAATCCGGGGTTTCTCCGAATTAGGGTTTGAAATGACCAAGCATGTATTAGGGTTACATTTCAATACTTTTAACCTGTCATGTCATCGTCCTTGCTTGAGCATTTCAATAGATGTATTACTGATATTTGTGTGATAATATTATTGTTTTAGAAACTATGGATCCACTTAGTAGAAACCTTGAAGAAGAAGAAATAATGGAGAACATTATTGATGAGGACACCTCACAATATCTGAACTTGGAGGGACATGACGACGACAGCTCAAGTACTAGTCATGGAGAAGATGAAGACTCCGGTGAACGCAATTTAATGGTTACAAAGTCCGGCGAGGTATATGCATTGATTAAGCCTCAGCTGACTTCCACCAACAATCTTCTTCTAC
The DNA here is from genome assembly GCA_030063025.1 of Avena longiglumis. Lineage (NCBI taxonomy): Eukaryota > Viridiplantae > Streptophyta > Magnoliopsida > Poales > Poaceae > Avena > Avena longiglumis. The sequence continues at coordinate 505,511,446 of CP125977.1, forward strand.
ATGTATTAATTAACGCTTCTTTCTTCTTTTAGCCCTCTGGATCGACCAGCCAGCAACCATCTTCTTCTATGAAAAAGAGCAAGCGAGGCGCGAGCCAGCGGTTGAAAGATCGTGCAAAGTTCACGATCGAAGCAGTCCGTGTTGATGGCAGGCCGATGGAGCCCAAGAAGGCCGCAGACAAATTTATACGTCAGGCTGGAGTTCTTGTTAGGGACCAAATCCCAATCATAATTGAAAATTGGAATAAGCCAAAGAAGGGCGACGGTACCTTTGTCGATGACAGATCCAAAGAAACGCTTTGGAATTCGTTGTTGGTAAATTTCACCCTTCCGCCAGAGGAGGATGAAAACAACCCGGTTATAAAGGAAAAGGTCAAAGAGTGGACTCTAAAGAAAATGGCTGAGGCTTTCCAAGAATCGGAAGACAAAATTGAACAAATTTGTCAAAGTCGAGACTCAAATTCGAAGACATATTATGCGAAGATAAGACCTCAACGGCCCGAATTTAAGACATATAAAAAAGTGCTATAGCTAAAAGAGGTCGAGAAACCAATACGCTTAATGCCCTCAAGAAGGAATATCACCAGAGGACGGGTCGGTGGCTACATATCTCGAGAGGCCTAAGTGGGAGGAAGCCGAGAGGGCCTCGCGAGAGAGGGATCACACCCAGACAGATGGGTGGAACCTACGTGCAAAGACTTGGTTCTCGGAATCGGGGCAAGGTTGGACCCGAAACAGGATTGTGTATCTTCCCAACCATCCTTGCCAAACCGTCCTTGAACTCATCACGCATACGAGGAAACATCCGCCAGATCTTCCATCCCGACAGAGAGAATGACCAGCTCACACGCCGCCATCGGTAAAAAGAACACCTGGACATGCACGAGGCACGGGGGTATGACGTGGAAGGATGGGTTTGCCGATGGAGCGACTCTTACAGATGGCGGCGAGAAAAGAAAAAAGCGCAGAGCGGATGACACAGATAGAACATGCACTTGCGGCTCTGCAGGCGCAAGTGAATGCACAACAGAGCCATCAAGCTACCGGCCCATCTCAGCGGCATGAAGAGCCTGCATTGGAAGCTGCCGGCGGCCCAGACTCTGCGCGGAAAAGCAGCGTGGCTTCGACGGAGAACGTGCAGCCCACGCTTGAAATGGCGGGTCCTCGATACCCCGTGGATGAGATCACGGAGAGCGAACACGCTGAGCTGCATGTGAGATTAATGGGCTTATCCAATAAGGTGGCTGTCGGCTATGCCTTACCTCCTGTAGCTGGTGGAACTTACCACTGCCGACCGATTCCAGATGGCTATGCTATTGTCGGGGTGGATGAGGTTGTGAAGGAATATGAGGAAGCACAGCTTGACCATGCTACAGGTGAAGGGGAAACTCAACTCAAATTTGCAGTGAAAACAACCATTCTTTGGAAGAAGGAACACATTGTGCTTCCAAATTGGAGGTCACTGGCACCCCCGCCGTCTCCGCAGCGTCAGCAGTCTGAGCCGCTTCAGCCATCTCTCTGTGCAGCCATCTCCGCCGTCACCATCTCTCCTGCGGCAGCCATCTCCGCCCGTCACCATCTCTCTGTGCAGCCATCTCCGGCCCGTCAGCCATCTCCGGTGCTTCAGCCATCTCCTCAGCGTAAGCGGAAGAGCACTGCCACGAGGAGCATCAGTAGCACTGCCACAAAGAAATCCGCAGGAAACCGTACGCCAAAGAGTCCAAAAAACTACGTCCCGCAGCCTTCCGCCAAGCCATTGCCGGTTTTACTGTGGAATCGCAGCGACGAGGAGAACAATAGGATCTCAGGAGAACAGGTCAAGAAATTCTTTGCACCTAGACGGGCCGAGCCAAAGGAGAAAATAGATCCGGCGGTGGTGGAGAAGTTTTACAAAAATCTTTTGAAACCTGAAACCCCACTTGTGCTGGACTACGAGCGCCAGATTTTGAAGGCGGATGCAAGGCGCCGTAGGGAGACTGAAAGTAGCAGTCGTGAGGCACCCCAGAAAACAGTTCCCATGCTCGGAGAGCAGGAAAACCAATCATGCGCCCCGCTCCAAATGTTTGACAAACAGGACGCTCCTCCCGTAGATGATTACGAGGCAGAGCTACAAAGAAAGGCCAATGAGATGGGGATGACTTACATTGCATACTTGAACGTCATGGGAGACAACTTGCCCAAATGCGATGTCAACCCCATACAGCCATGGAAGTATGGGAAGAATCTAGTCAAGAAAGAGGAGCTCAAGAATCTACCAACAAAGATGCGAAAATTGCACAAGTGGTACCTTCATTTCTGCAAGACGAGAAAAGAAGAATGGATCACGGCGCATATAAGAGATCAGATTTTCTTGTGCGGAGACGACGCGATCGACTTCAACATTCAAGACTTGCATTTTCTATTCAATCAGAAGGAACTCGACAAAGCTACCATCAGCCTTTATTGTGTGTAAGTACTATTTCTGTAATTTTTATCTCAACACATTCACTTCATTAATTGCATGTATATATATATGCTCACCATATATGTATATACTATTATGCAGGAAAAAGGTTATGGAATGCATGAAAGGAGGCCCTTTTGACATTGGGTTCGTTGACCCAAATAGACTTCATGAAGAAGTGGTAAGAGACAAACCCGGGCAAACAGAAGATTACTTGCTAAAGTCTTTACTGAGACAACAAACCAAAAGGGAAATACTATTGCCTTACAACTTCTCGTGAGTACTATTACCCTCTCTCTTGTACACATTTTGTTTCGGCTTACTCGATGTTAAGTGTAACTGATGATGAGTTATGCGTGCGTAGGTTCCACTTTATTCTGCTAGTCATTCAACCCGACTCAGGAAAAGTCCTTGTCATGGACTCGTTACGAAAAGAAAAAGAGCTATGGGCAGACTTTAGAGAGATGCTCCAGAGGTAATTTCAATCATATTATCGCACTAGATCGGCAACTTTCGTGACAATAAGTAATTAATTACTCCTTTATCCATTTTCTTTGTCGGACAGGGTTTGGAAAATGTTCACGGGCAGGGCCGTGGGTGAATGGTCAGAAGAACTAAAATTTGTAGACCAAAATGTAAGTAATACTAGCTAGCTTCCAATTCCATTATATCATGCTTTATTGATTATTATTTTGATTGAACTCTCTATTCTCGTAAAGTGCGCGCATCAAGGACACGGAAATAACTTATGTGGGTACTATGTTTGCGAATTCATTCGCAACACGATATGTGCGATAGGCCAAGCCGCACTAGAACAACTTAGAGTAAGTAAACAAAGTCCACAACATTATTTTATTACCATCAATTGTGTTGAGTTTTATTCTTATATATATATTGACGGCCCATTCTTCATATATATTCAGATCGAACGGATGCGGGACCAACTCCTACCATTTGAACGCATACGAGCCATTCAAGAGGAATTGGCGGGGTTCATACTTGATGAGGTCGTCACGCCTGGCGGAGAACTCTTTAGATATCCACCAAAATGAACGATAACGATGTATGTGCCGATGACGATGTATGTGCCGATGACGATGTTTGTGTATAATAATAGTTGCTTAATTATTCATGTACTCGTATGTACCGATGACGATTCTATAAGTATACCGCTCCCGATCGATTTCCCCTCGCTCTCCCCCCCCCTCCGGCAGAAATACGCCTTAACGGGCAGGCAGAAGTGCGCGGCGATGGCCGTTTTCTGCGCAGAACTCGCCGCAGGAAAACGGCCTAAATCTGCCGTAGCAGAATTCTAACACCGGTTCGGATACGAACCGGTGTTAAAGGGAACCCTGAGGCCTGCGGCAGCCCCACGTGCGCCACCCTTTAACACCGGTTCGTATAGGAACCGGTGTTAAAGGGGCCCCCCCTCTAACACCGAACCCTCAACAGCGGTTGGGGAACCGCTGTTAGAGGGCCCTCCCAACCGGAGTTAAAGGGGGGGGCTCTGCACTAGTGTGAAGACATGAAGGATAATCTTAATTTCTTTGCATTTAGATTATGATATTCGCAGCTTGGGTCATTTAGATGGTCAGAGATAGCAAGATCTTCAGGGATGAAGCTCCTACATGGAAGATTATGAGCTAGCCTTTGTTAGGCATCGAGCTATCCAGAAGGTGGCGCATCATGATTTCCAGAGTCTAGACTCTAGAGTCATCGTGACTTTTAGTTATCACCTTACCGGCCTGTTCCGGCATGCAGACCCATGCTGGCTCGCACGAACTTGCAGTAAGTTATGATGGTTCATAGGTGGAACTACGGGTATCTTGGATACTTGGACACAATTAAGTCCACATTTGATCATTCGGTTCATGTTGGCACTGTACACATTGCATGGACGGCAGGGTGCTCCTGCTCGCTTGCTCTGGAGCCAAAAATGCTGGAATAGCATCATGTAGTATCTCTAGTACCGCAAATGGGAGCCTATTTCCCGGTGCCTCATATTCTTAGTATCCATGTACAGGATAGCAAGGATTATGTGCACAAATATAAAAGATCACCACACCCTGGTGTTGAAATTAAGTTGATTCGACTTGTTTGTCATTTTGGATGCATATCCTATTATAGGCACGAGGCGGGGCATATTGGCCTAGAGATGTAATTGACGGCTAATATTACTTTCTTTTCATATGAATTCTGGCTCTTTATTTGGTACCAGTTTTGATTGTGTCTTTATTGGCATAGTGCAATATATTACTGTAGTATTTTTTTTTAATTTGTTGGAGTATTTCGAATCACCCACCAAGACAGAAGTAAGGATATACATATACTGACATGGTTAATGATATGCATATATACTGCTAGTGCCACAATACCATTGGTCTTGTAATAAGAAGAAGCATTCTTCTCGAACTAGAGTAGTGCCTTTATATTTCCATCTTCTCTCCTTTCTTATGCATTTAATCTTTTATTTGCAACTGACTTGGTAGTATTCATATACACTTGCAATGCATGATTTGCACATTATACTGTTCTAGTGCGGACACATGGACTCAAAATATGAACAACTATTACATTCTACTTTGGAGATTCATGTGAAAAATCCTGGTTTCAGTGCACACTTTTCTAAATCTTAGCAAAATACATATTTGTAAGTTTTATAAAATATTGAAGAAATCAGGCACATACAATTGAGCTGAAACTATCCCAGGTAATTTTCTGGAAATTAATATGACCATATCTTATGCTTCATGAAATGAGAATGATCAAGTTTAAGTTTCAACAGTAAACGTTCATTTTCTGCATTGGAGGAGGTAGGTTACAAAAATCCGCTCTCCCAAATCATGAAAAAGTGTCCGCCACAAAACCTTTCTTGTGTTGTGCACAAGGTACATTCCACTAGTATAGACCGGGCCTACTAAGACACGGCATCATACCACTACTGGAAAAACCACTAGTGGAAAAAGGGTCATCCGTTTGCGACCCCTCAGAGCATTTGTCCCGGTTGCGCCACCAACCAGGACTAATGCTGGCACGCGTCCCGGTTAAAGCGGGCACGGGGCCAGGAGGCATGCGTCCCGGTTGGTAAGGGGGAATACGTCCCGGTTGAAGCCACCAACCGGGACTAAAGGTTTGTCCACGGCCACGTGGCTTGGCACGCACCTTTAGTCCCGGTTGCTGGCTCCAACCGGGACTAAAGACCCCCTGCCCTCTATAAATGCAACGCCCCAGCCCCCTCTGCCTCCACTCTGTTTTTTCGAATGGTGGAAGGTGTGAGGGGGTGTGCTAGTTTTTTCTCATGCATGCATTGAAGGTGTTTGATGAAATGTTTGAGTGAATAATCCCGTTGAATTTCTCATAGAACAAAAATATAGAAGGTGTCCGAGACGCACTTGAGCTTTCTCCTCTTTATTTCCCTCGATCGAGGTTAGCAATCTTATCTTTTCTAGGTCATTGATACAATTCATGTGTCGGTGTGAATTGGTTATTTCACTATTTATGATGTCCTGTTTTTTGATAAACTTACTTATATGATGCAGATGAACGGTCGGGAATGGATGTACGGTGACCGGCGCGTAGCCGGGTATATCAAAGGCATGGATAAATTTATCGATGTGGCTACAGCAAACAAAGAGAATGGATTTATACGTTGTCCATGTGTTCAATGTCGGAACAACAAGGAGTACTCTTCCTCGAAAATCATTCGCGGCCACCTGATTATGAAAGGTTTCATGCCCAACTATAATTGCTGGACCAAGCACGGGGAAAGAGGGGTTATGATGGAAGATGGTGAAGGAGAAGATGATGATAACAACTATCATCATATGTTTCCTGAATACAGTGATACTGCAATGGAAGACAATGGAGAGGAAAGAGGTGAAGAACGGGCATCAGATGAGCCGGCTGATGAACTTGGTAGGGTCATTTCTGATGCAAAGCGAGACTGTGAAACAGAAAATGAGAAGTTCAAGTTAGAGGGCATGTTAGAAGATTACAAGAAATTGTTGTACCCAAATTGTGAAGATGGCAGCACAAAGCTCAGTACCACCCTGGAATTGTTGCGATGGAAGGCAGAGTGTGGTCTAACTGACTCCTCATTTGAAAAGATGCTGAAAATAATGAAGCCGAAGTTTCTAAAACATAACGAACTTCCCGAGAGTACCTACGAAGCAAAGAAGACTCTCTGTCCTCTGCGATTAGATGTGCAAAATATACATGCATGCATTAATGACTGCATCCTCTACCGCGGTAAGGAGTATGAGAATTTAGATAAATGCTCGGTATGCAATGCGTTGCGGTATAAGATCAGACGAGATGACCCTGGTGATGTTGAGGGAGAGCCCGTCCGGAAGAGGGTTCCTGCTAAGGTTATGTGGTATGCTCCTATAATACCAAGGTTGAAACGCATGTTCAGAAACAAAGAGCATGCCAGGTTGTTGCGATGGCACAAAGAAGACCGTAAGAAAGACGGGAAGTTGAGACACCCTGCTGATGGGTCACAGTGGAGAAAAATCGAGAGAGACTTCCTAGACTTTGCAGGTGACGCAAGGAACTTATGGTTTGGTCTAAGTACGGATGGCATGAATCCTTTTGGGGAGCAGAGCTGCAGTCACAGCACCTGGCCCGTGACTCTATGTATCTACAACCTGCCTCCTTGGTTGTGCATGAAGCGTAAGTTCATTATGATGCCAGTGCTCATCCAAGGCTCGAAGCAACCGGGCAACGACATTGATGTGTACCTTAGGCCATTAGTTGAAGAACTCTTACAGTTGTGGGGCAAACCAGGTGTACGTGCGTGGGATGAGAACAAACAGGAGCCATTTGATCTACGAGGTTTGTTATTCGTAACCATCAATGATTGGCCTACTCTTAGTAACCTTTCAGGACAGACAAACAAGGGATATAAGGCATGCACCCACTGTTTAGATAAGACCGAAGGTACATATTTGCATAAATGCAAGAAGGTTGTGTACCTAGCGAATCGATGATTTCTTCCGACCAGTCATCCCATAAGAAAGAAAGGCAAGCATTTCAAAGGTGAGGCAGATCACCGGAAGAAGCCTGAACTCCCTGCTGGTGATGACGTATTTGGTATGGTCAAGACATAGAAGTAATATTTGGAAAGGGTCCCGGCGGTCAATCAGTTCCGAACGACGTCGCTACAGGACACGCACCCATGTGGAAGAAGAAATCTATATTTTGGGAGCTGCCATATTGGAAAGTCCAGCGTGTCCGCTCTTCAATCGACGTGATGCACGTGACGAAGAATCTCTGCGTGAACCTGCTAGGATTCCTAGGCGTGTATGGGAAGACAAAAGATACACACAAGCACGGAGGACCAACAAATTATGAAAGATCCAAAGAACATGCATACACATAACAAGGCGGATAAAGGCGTCACTTAAGTCGTGCCGGCTATGCTCTTACCAAAGCAGTAGAGAAGGAAATCTTTTTGAAGTCCTACAGATTATCAAGGTGCCGCGGGCTTCTCATCTAATATAAAGGGATAATAAATATGGCGTAGAAAAGTTCGAAAACCTGAAGTCTCATGACTGATCACATGATTATGACGTGATTGCTTCCGATTGCATTGAGGGGGCTTCTACCGGAAAATGTTCGAGTACCCATTGTGAAGCTGTGTGCATTCCTCAATGCAATATCTCAGAAGGTAATCAATCCATATATTCTGCCAAGGTTACAGAAGGATGTGGTACAATGTCTTGTTAGTTTTGAATTGGTGTTCCCACCATCCTTCTTCAATATTATGACGCATCTCCTGGTTCATCTAGTGGAAGAGATTGCCATTCTCGGTCCGGTATTTCTGCACAATATGTTCCCACCATCCTTCTTCAATATTATGACGCATCTCCTGGTTCATGGGAGTCTTAAAGAAATATGTTCATAACGTGCTAGACCAGAAGGAAGCATCTCCAAGGGATATGGAACATAGGAGGTCATTGAGTTTTGTGTTGACTTTATTCCTGACCTTAAGCCGATTGGTGTTTCTGACTCGCGGCATGAGGGAAGACTAAGTGGAAAAGGCAAGCCGGGAAAGAAAGCAATGATATGTAGGGACGGGGATTCTTTCACTAAAGCACACTACACAGTTCTACATAATTCCACCTTGGCAGCTCCGTATATCGAGGAACACAAGAATATTGTACGCTCCAAAAACCCGGGGTAGCCTGAATCATGGATTATAGATGAACACATGAAGTCTTTCGGTGGTTAGATGCGGACACATCTCTAGAATGACACCATTGTTGGAGATAAGCTATACTTGTTGTCCGCGTCACCATCTTCTACTGTATTGAATTTCCAAGGGTACGAAATAAATGGGAATACATTCTACACGATCGCCCAAGATAAAAAGAGCACCAACCAACATAGTGGTGTCCGCTTTGATGCAATAGACGAGAATGGACAAAAGGACACATATTATGGTTACATAGAGGAGATATGGGAACTAGACTATGGAGTCTCTTTTAAGGTCCCTTTGTTTCGCTGCAAATGGGTCAACCTGAATGGGGAAGGGGTAAAGATAGACCAGTTATGCGGAATGACAACTGGATCTCAACAATCTTGGTTATAGAGATGAACCATTCGTCCTAGCCAATGATGTGTCTCAGGTTTTCTATGTGAAGGACATGTCCTCCAGACCAAAAAAAGAAAAATATGCAAACGAATACATCATATGATGAGACAAAGCGTCACATAGTTCTTTTCAGAAAAAGAAACATCGTGGGAATCGAGGACAAGATGTACATGTCAAGATTATAATAAGTTTGATGAAATTCCGCCCTTCACAGTGAAAACTGACCCAAGCATTCCGTTAAGTAAAGAAGATGCTCCATGGTTACGTCTGAAGCGATCATAAGGAAGGACATATGCCAAGAAGTTCATGCTCATATTATGTAACTCTAGTTCATGTCTTTCGCGGTTTGTGGCTTGACCGAAGGATATTTTTCGCGGTTTGTGACCTTTAGTCCCGGTTTTGTAGTCTCAGTTTTTAATATTAATAAATGTCTTGAGTGTTAGTCCTGTTTTGTGGCTGGACCGGGAGTGCCTCTATGACCAGTTTCCTGGCGATGCCGGAGGACTGGGATCAGGCGGCATCTCCCTGAAACTGGTCGTAGTGGTGTCCCTGCTCTCGAAAACCATCTTGTAGCTTGTAACTTCTCTAACTAGATCAATACGTCTCGGAGCTAACTAATTTCACATATTAGGGAGTGCCTCTATGACCAGTTTCTCGGAGATGCCGGAGGACTGGGCTCCGTCGGCATCTCCCTGAAACTGGCTTGATGGTGTCCTCGCTCGAAAACCATCTTGCAGCTTGTAACTTCACTAACTAGATCAATACGCCTCGGAGCTAACTAATTTCACATATTAGAGTGCCTCTATGACCAGTTTCTCGGAGATGCCGGAGGCGGGCTCCGTCGCATATCCTAAACTGGTCCGTAGTGGTGTCCTTGCTCTCTAAAACCATCTTAGAGATGCCTCAAACTGGCTGGAGGACTGGACTCACAAGGATGCCTATTTATAGTGCAAGCAGCTCGGCATAATGTCGACACTCACGACATAATGTCGACACTCACCCCTATTATTAGTGCTGACTCATCTTTAGTCCCGGTTGGTGTCTCCAACCGGGACTAAAGGTTCATCTTTAGTCCCGGTTGGTGACACCATCCGGGACAAGGTACAAGCCGCACGACATAATGTCGACACTCACCCCTATTATTAGTGTTGCCTGGCCCACTCTGCCGCAATCCAGGTTTAGGGTTTAGGGTTTAGGGCTTCTCCAACCGGGACTAAAGATGAACCCTCTCTTTATATAGGCATTTCCCTCTATTTATTAGGTAACACTCAAGACATTTATTAATATTAAAAACCGGGACAAATCGGGACTAGCTAACACTCAGGAGTAAAGCCGCCCCCTTTAGTCATAATCATGCCTAGTCCTATAGTACGCAACTTCAGGGTCTTCATCGTCGTCGTCGTCATCATCATCATCGTCACCTGCCACTCCGGGGATCCTCAGCCCATCGATGGCATATACCAGGGGCCATTCCAGCCTCGGATTCACGGCGGGCGGGAGAGGGGTCTCCTGGAAGACGATGCCGCTACCGCCGGGACAGTGTGGGGCCTGTGGCGGGTGGACTCGTGGGCACCGTAGGCGAGGATGGTCTCCCCCGGCGATGTAGCGCATCAATCCGATGATAGTACGGTTCGCTCACCACAGACGACGGCCGGCTTCGTTGTGGTTCACCGGTGGCGGGCCATCACCCTCGTACCTGGCGAGCTTCTTTTCCCGCCTATTAGCGAAGAAGGCATTCCAGGTGTCGTAGTTGTCGGGATCCCACTGGGGATCCATCCGCTGCTCCGGCGTGAGCTCGTGGTAGAAGTGGTTTGTGATGGCCGCCTGTCGTGCGGAACCTTGAGGGACAGGAGGGACAGGAACCCCTCTAGCGCTCAGCATCCAGCCGGCGGGCGGCCGGTAGCCCGGCGGACAAGGCTAGTTGGAGGCGCACAGCGCATCGGTCTCCTCGAGGGTTAGAATGGCCCAGTAGGCGTTGTCCATTGTTCTAAGAGAGGAAGGTGTGGATGTGTGGATAGCCATGGCACGATCACCCTAAATATAGAGGGAAAGGGCGGGAAAACTTGGCGTGAAGCTTTGGGAAATGGCGGGAAATATCTTTAGTCCCGGTTAGTGACTACATCCGGGACTAAAAGCTCTAGTAGAAAGGAAAGGGCGGGAAAACTTGGCGGGAAGAGGTGGGAAATGGCAGAAAATATTTTTAGTCCCGGTTTGTGACTACATCCGGGACTAAATGTCTGCCGAATCGGCAGGAAGTTATGTGCTAAATCACGGCATAGTTTGGGATGTTGTGCTGAATCATTTTTAGACTCGCAATATGTGGTTTCTTTAGAGATCCAATGCAAGTTCTAACGATGCTCGTCCCCTATCTTCATGCACACCGGTTTGACCATAGTTAGAAATTCAGATAATTCAAAACAGGCATAATAAATTCAAAAAAAAATCCGAACAATGAAAATCCTTCGCGTGGTGTCATATTTTGTTACATAGTTGAAAGGAAAAATACAATACTTGGTATATTGATCATGTTTCGAAAAAACCTTCACAAAATGACCTATCATGTTCGACGTTTCATGGCTTTCGGTCCAAATGACCGATGTTATGTGCTGAATCACGGCATAGTTTGTGATGTTGTGCCCATATTATGCATGTGTGTGGACATTGGTATGGAGAACAATGTTGCAGGAGGAATTTTTCCTTTTTGTCGCACAGAAAAGCCCTTTTCCATTTTCCGAGCACAAAAAATGGGTCGTTTTGTGAAGTAACCACCAAAATGCCGTTTCAGAATGCTACCGTCCCATTTTCCTAAAATACTAGACCACCTTACATGGACTACCTCCCAACCGGTACATCTCAAACCTTTTCGTCCATCCCGGGTAAAAAGGACAAATGTCTACCGAAACGGTAGGAAGTGGGTCCAGTTTGTACTACAGGTACATGATCTATCGCCCGTGATTTTTTGAAAAAATCATTTTTAGACTCGCAATATGTGGTTTCTTCAGAGATCCAATGCAATTTCTAACGATGCTCGTCCCCTATCTTCATGCACACCGGTTCGACCATAGTTAGAAATTCAGATAATTCAAAACGGGCATAATAAATTCAAAAAAAAATCCGAACAATGAAAATCCTTCGCGTGGTGTCATATTTTGTTACATAGTTGAAAGGAAAAATACCAGACTTGGTATATTGATCATGTTTCGAAAAAACCTTCACAAAATGACCTATCATGTTCGAGGTTTCATGGCTTTCGGTCCAAATGACCGATGTTATGTGCTGAATCACGGCATATTTTCTGATCTTGTGCCCATATTATGCATGTGTGTGGACATTGGTATGGAGAACAATGTTGCAGGAGGAAGTTTTCCTTTTTGTCGCACGAAAAAGCCCTTTTCTATTTTCCGAGCGCAAAAAACGGGTCGTTTTGTGAAGTAACCACCAAAATGCCGTTTCAGAATGCTACCGTCCCATTTTCCTAAAATACTACACCACCTTACATGGACTATATCCCAACCGGTACATCTCAAACCTTTTCTCCATCCCGGGTAAAAAGGACAAATGTCTGCCGAATCGGTAGGAAGTGGGTCCGGTTTGTACTACAGGTATATGATCTATCGCCCGTGATTTTTTGAAAAAATCATTTTTAGACTCGCAATATATGGTTTATTCAGAGATCCAATGCAAATTCTAACGATGCTCGTCCCCTATCTTCATGCACACCGGTTCGACCATAGTTAGAAATTCAGATAATTCAAAACGGGCATAATAAATTCAAAAAAAATCCGAACAATGAAAATCCTTCGCGTGGTGTCATATTTTGTTACATAGTTGAAAGGAAAAATATCAGACTTGGTATATTGATTATGTTTCGAAAAAACCTTCACAAAATGACCTATCATGTTCGAGGTTTCATGGCTTTCGGTCCAAATGACCGATGTTATGTGCTGAATCACGGCATAGTTTGTGATGTTGTGACCATATTATGCATGTGTGTGGAAATTGGTATGGAGAACAATGTTGCAGGAGGAAGTTTTCCTTTTTGTCGCACGGAAAAGCCCTTTTCCATTTTCCGAGCGCAAAAAACGTCGCTTTTGAAGTAACCACCAAAATGCCGTTTGTAATGCTACCGTCCCATTTTCCTAAAATACTAGACCACCTTACATGGACTATCTCCCAACCGGTACATCTCAAACCTTTTCTTCCATCCCGGGTAAAAAGGACAAATGTCTGCCGAATCGGTAGGAAGTGGGTCCGGTTTGTACTACAGGTACATGATCTATCGCCCATGATTTTTAAAAAAAATCATTTTTAGACTCGCAATATGTGGTTTCTTCAGAGATCCAATGCAAGTTCTAACGATGCTCGTCCCCTATCTTCATGCACACCGGTTCGACCATAGTTAGAAATTCAAATAATTCAAAACGGGCATAATAAATTCAAAAAAATCCGAACAATGAAAATCCTTCGCGTGGTGTCATATTTTGTTGCATAGTTGAAAGGAAAAATACCAGACTTGGTATATTGATCATGTTTCGAAAAAACCTTCACAAAATGACCTATCATGTTCGAGGTTTCATGGCTTTCGGTCCAAATGACCGATGTTATGTGCTGAATCACGGCATAGTTTGTGATGTTGTGCCCATATTATGCATGTGTGTGGACATTGGTATGGAGAACAATGTTGCAGGAGGAAGTTTTCCTTTTTGTCGCACGGAAAAGCCCTTTTCCATTTTCCGAGCGCAAAAAACGGCAGGAAGTGGGTCTGGTTTGTACTACAGGTAAATGATCTATCGCCCGTGATTTTTTGAAAAAATCATTTTTAGACTCGCAATATGTGGTTTCTTCAGTGATCCAATGCAAGTTCTAACAATGCTCGCGATATGTGGTTTCGAAAAAACCTTCACAAAATGACCTATCATGTTCGAATTATTTATTCAAATCCAAACACTTTTTATGTTTAAAGTTTTTCTAAATTCCAATTTAATATTCAAAAATATAAGTTAATTCATTTTAAAAGGTTACATTAATTATTTTTTAAAAAATAGAAAATGGTTTTGGATTATTTATTCAAATCCATACACTTCTTATGTTTAAAGTTTTTCTAAATTCCAAATTGATACTAAAAAATATAAGTTAATTCAGTTTTAATTGTAAATGGTTCATATTTTAAATGTTTACATTAATTATTTTTTAAAACAGAAAATGGTTTTGAATTATTTATTCAAATCCAAACACTTTTTATGTTTAAAGTTTTTCTAAACTCCAATTTAATATTTAATAAGTTAATTCATTTTAAAAGGTTACATTAATTATTTTTTAAAAATAGAAAATGTTTTTGGATTATTTATTCAAATCCATACACTTCTTATGTTTAAAGTTTTTCTAAATTCCAAAATTTATATTAAAAAATATAAGTTAATTCATTTTTAATTGTAAATGGTTCATATTTTAAATGGTTACATTAATTATTTTTTAAAACAGAAAATGGTTTTGAATTATTTATTCAAATCCAAACACTTTTTATGTTTAAAGTTTTTCTAAATTCCAAATTAATTATCATTTAAAAAACAATACAAATTTAAACCCCAAAATAAAAAATAAGGCGGGAACATAGAGAAAATACCTGAATTTTTTTGAAAACAGGGGAATATGTCCCGGTTGGAGCCACCAACCGGGACTAAAGACCCCCTGCGCGCCAACCCTTGGTCTGCTAAAAATATTGGGGTATACGTCCCGGTTGGTGGCTCCAACCGGGACGTATAACCCTTTAGTCCCGGTTGGAGCCACCAACCGGGACTAAAGGTCCTTTGGTTATAATAGCGTGCGCCTCCTCTTCTTCTTCCCTTCCCCACTCATTTCTCTGCTTCACCGACGCACAACACCGGCACCGCTTCGAGCTCGCCGCCCCGACGTCATTTGTCGAGCCCGGCCAGCGTTCCATCCGCCAAAGATCGCCGCCTCCGTCTGCGGCGCGCAGATCGTCGCCCACGACTCCGTCTTCCTCGACCCCGACCGTGCTCGCCGGCGTCGATTCGCTCAACCTCGACCTCCCGCGCTCTCTCCGACCAACCTCACGCGCTCAGGGTGAGCAAGCGAACCTTCTGGATGCCTCCTTCCTTCCCCTCTCGCTGTAGTTCATGCCTGCGCCGTTAGATCCCGTTCGCCGCCGTCGGCCGTCGTTGTACCACCTGCTCCGGCAACCAACAGAGGGCGGCGCCGCCAATTTTGAGTCCGCCTGGATGCGCTGATTCCAGCACGCCAAGTCCCGCAGCCCCGCTTGCTCTCCTCCGCTGCCTACCATCGCCGTCTGACGTGTCTCCGGCGAGCCCAACGTGGCGTCTAGGTGGCATCCGCGTGGCCCTGGTACCACCAGTCAGCCTCTAGGGCTAGCTCCTTCTCTGGTGACAGATGACCCTGTTTCCCCTTTGCTTGCGTGACAGGTGGCTGTAACTACCTCGGTGAATTACGCTCCTAGATACAAGCCTGGATGAGCGGAAATGGTTGAAATAGTACGGTGGGGCCAAATTCCACTCACGGGTAGACCTTTCGGCCGTCCCAACCATTTCCATTCATCGGGACAAGTACGGGCGGCGTAATCGGCAGGCGAAGGGATCAACTACATACACAAATGGGTATGTATGCAAGCCACCATACAATAGTACATCAGAGCCATTCCATCTAAAAAGAAAGGAAATATAGCAACGCCATACGGCAAGATTCAAATGTCCTAGATAGATATGATAGTTTAGGATATTTCCTCATACATCACATATCAGAGTATCAGGCGGAAGCGGCAAACAAGATCCGAGTATGGATAAGAAGCAAATCGGCATAAGATGCCCCATAAATAAGCACATCCCGCCCACAGATCTCACGGATCCCCATTCCCGGAATCTCTACACCGAACGATCGTTGCCCACATCATCAGCCTCCTCCACCCAGTATCCATCTTGCGAGTGTACCTGTTCATCTAAACCAATAATTTCTCGTGTGAGACCCTAGGGGTACTCAGCAAGTCTTTATGCCTCTAAAGGGTACACAACCTGGGGTGACGCAATTGCAGCAAAAGATAAACCCTAACAGTTCTATATATACTCGCTAACCATCCGCCTAACCAAAGATAGACGGATGTCCGTGAATTAATGACAACAGTTATAATAGTAATATCCACAGATCCATCCTCCTCCTCGCTTACCAACGAGGAAGCGGACGAACAACCCCCTCATCCGTAGGCAATTTTATTAACCATTCCATGAGTGTTGCACTATTTACTAGTCAGTTACTTAGTCAAATTAAAAGCGGTACTTTAGTTATGCTTGTCTATGATCGAGAAACTGTGCTCCAAGTCGTCCATAACCGCGGACACGGCTTTCAGAAAGTTTTACCCTGCAGGGGTGCACAAATAGCAACACACACTCGATCAACCTCGGAAAAACCAAATCAAAACCCAATGAGTCCTTCACGACAAAGCAATCACAGGATTCAGAAATATTTCAGGGGGCCACCTCATTGAGTACACCCGCAACGAAGTTAGCTGACTCCGAGACGGACTCAAGGTTTGCGTCAATGGCTATAAACGACTGGGAACCCAAAACTGGGCTTGTCGATACCGCGAAAACACTCCTCTTACCTAAACAGTACAGGTGCTCCTCGCACAATCGTAATTAAGCAGTAAAGCATGGCATAAGTACAGGACAGTAAACAAAACCTCAAACTAGTTTGTGGCCCCAAGAAATAAGACGGAATCAAGCTCTGGCTCAGGGGGGTCCCATAAGCCTCCCGGATGTGGATAGCGCGAATAATCAAGGAACAGGAATCAAGTACTCGGGGTCCTACGGGACACAAGTGAGCATGAAAAACCAAATAGCAGATATTGCTCACCAGTGCCACTTTCATTAGTTATCCCATTACTACTCAGGTTAAGTTGTTTAGGTACCTCGTTATCCAACAGACACTCACAAACCCTACACATACTATTCTACGACTCGCATGGCTCAAACAACTCCTGTAGTAATGGCTCATGGGATGGAGGAACAAGCTTGGTGGGGTTTAAAAGTAAAGGCTATGCAATACTTGGGATTCAGTTTAATGCAATCGCGACTCAATGATGCAAGAATAAGATAGAGGCAATAGGTACTGTATGTATGCAAGCATGTGGTAGTGCTTGCCTGGCAACTCAGTTGAAGCGAGAGAAGGATCTGGGTAGTGCTCCTGGTTCTCTTGATATACCCACCAAAGGTTCTATTCGAAGAAGAACCAAACAAACAAGGGCCAACATAAATACAGTGCACAAACATATGAATAAAATGCGACAAGCAAACAATCATGCCATGATGAATGATGCACAAGTTGTATGGCAATAATGTAGCATGGCATGGGTGAGGTGTAGAATACAAGAAATCAATATTTTATTGAGTTTTGGCCACATTTTACCCTCATAATAGTTGTTGTTTACATTATATTTGTATGATGCATGCTGCAATTTAAGTCATGGGTATCATAAACAGAAAGGTCTCATCGAGATGATCATTTTATACATATCATTTGTTAAATTCGTAGTTATAAAACAAAAGTTATTAAATAAATAAGGAAAAGGGCATTTTATGTAATTATATTCAACTTGGAAAATAATGTGCTCAATTGAAATTTTGGATGGCATATTTGAAATCCTCATATTTTTCTGATTCAGATTCATATATTATATGTATTATTTGGATTTGTATTTTCAAAGTTATTTAACACAGAAAAGAAATTTGAATTTTAAAACTAATTTGAATAGTTTGAATTTGAACAGAAATGCAGAAATTCTATTGACACCCAGACAGACCCAGCCACGCCCAATGACGGGTGGGGCCAAAGCTGGCTCAGGGTCACACGCGCTCCGAGAACCTTCTCTACCGCGGCTGCTGCCAGCCACCGAGGCCGACGAGTGGGGTTAGTGGCTCGCGGGCCCACGTGCCAGCGGGGAAGCGGCAGAGGCTGACAGGAGGGTGGGTATGGGACCGCGGGTTGAGGAGTAAAAACTCCGGGAGCCTTTTTACAAAAAGCAACCGACGCTGGCTGTGGGCCGGGCTGGACCGCGGGTTGATTGGAAATGTAAGAGGGGATTCGCAAAAGGTGCACCCAGACCGCATTTCTTCCGCGGCAGAGAACGAACGGTGCACGATGAGGCCGTCGCTGCATGGGGACTCGATCCCGCGACTGGGCTTTGGCGGCGCGGCTGCGGTGTGTGTGGGCTTGTGATGAAGGAGGGCGAGGGCTAGGTAGGGTTTGCGAGCGCGAAGGCAGACGCCCGAGCGAAGGGCGCGCTGTCGTCAAACGATCGGCGCGACCAGACGCAGCATGCGGAGGAGGTTGTCTAGGAGGTCGGAAGCTCACCGCGGAGGTTGGGGTGGAGAGCGGGTAGTGGCGCAGCGATCGTCGGCGTGGCTCATGGAGAGGCTAGGGTTCCGCGTCGGCTCGGCCCTGTCCTGGCTCTGGTCCTTCTCCTCCTCGACGACGTGGATGGGGCGCAGAGGCCTCGACCTTCCTCGACGTCCACAGCTCCTCGCCTCTGGCTTGTATTGGTGAGGAGGGGTAGATGCCGATGGTAGCCGGCCAGCGTCGGTGTAGGCGGTGTGAGGGGAGGCAGGGGAGAGGGAAGCGGCCTGGGGCGGATCTGGCGAGGCAGAAAAAGGTGGGAGAGGGGGTAGATAAGGACGGGGCAGAGGGAGAGGGTAGATGGCGTGGGGGAGGGGAAGATGGCGATAAAGGTGGCCTCGACCACCTTTGTCCTCTCCCTCACGTGCTTGGTCGGCAGTAGCAGGGGAGGGGGATGGAGGCTGCCAGGTGGGCCAGGTAGGAGGGAGCTCGGGGCAGGCAGAGAGAGGGAGAGCAAGAGAGAGGAGAGGGGTAGGCTCGGGTGGGGCTTGGTTAGGAGCTAGGGTTAGAGGGAGGCTCGGGCTAGGGTTGCTTAGGGTTGGTAGCTAGGTGGCAGGGTGGGGCCAGCTAGGTAAGAGGGAGGGAGAGGCCGAGAGAGAGAGGGGGAGGCTTAGGGTTTAGATAGGAGAGGGGTATGGTGATTAGGGGGGTGGGGTTTAGGGTTAGATGGGGGTATGGTGATAGGGTAGGATCTTAGCTAGAGGGTAAGAGAGAGAGAGATAGATGGATTGGTGCCTTGATTAGATCAAGCATGATCAACACAAGCTCAAACAAGATGGCCAAAAGAGAAAAGAAGAAAAGGTGGTGATGGGGTAGAGAGGGAGATGTGGTGTAGAGGATGGGATGATAGGTTCCCTTGGCAAGCTCAAGCAAGAGCAACAAAACAAGCTCAAGCAAGAACTAGACAAGAAGAGAGAGGGTGAGGTGGTAACATGACCCAACACAAGATCAAGCATGGAAAAGAGGTAGAGAGCTAGATGGGAGATGATCCCCTCCAAAATTCAAATAGAACCAAAAGATGACCAAAGTTGGTGATGGTTGCATGGCCCATGCAAATGCATTAAATGCTAGGATTTATCTTGTGAAAACAAAATAATATCTCATGGCATTTATTTATTTGCATCCTCCAAATTTGGAGTAAGGGTCAAGCAAAAGAACTTGTAGGATTGGACCCACCCTATCTCTCATGAGCTTGATTAAACACCAAAATAAAAATAATTACAAGCTCATGGATAATGGGATGGTGGAATTGTAAAGTGGTGAAAGAAAGGGTGGTGGAGTCAATAAAAGATATGCCCCCAACTCAACTTGGGCATTTAAAAATATATCAAGACCCAAATACAATATCAAGAGGCAAATACAATTAATAATGCATATGAGATAAGAACCAAAACAAAAAGGGTTTTTGTATGATGCTCAAATGCAAGGTGACATGATGACATGAGCATGATAACATGATGATGCAACAATTATATGTAGGAAGTAGCCATTATATTACTAGACCAAGTAGCATTACAGTTGTTAGTCAAATGAGATGCTACAACTCTCCCCCACTAAACAGGAATCTCGCCCCGAGATTCTAGGAAGAAGAAGAAGACACAAATAGGGTAGGATAGTTGGCACGGAGTTCATCTTCACGCTCCCAAGTGGCTTCATCAACGGAATGGTGCGACCACTGCACCTTGCAGAACTTGATGGACTTGTTGCGAGTCCTTCTTTCTGCGGTCTCAAGGATTTTTGTGGGATGTTCTTGATAAGACAGGTCTTCTTGGAGATCGATTAGCTCATGATCCACGGTCCTGCCAGGATCTTTGAAGCACTTCTTGAGTTGAGAGATGTGGAAAACATCATGAACTTTGAGTTTTTCCGGGAGCTCAAGAGCATAAGCAACTTCTCCTCTTCTTCCACGAATTTTGAATGGACCGATGTATCTAGGATCCAGCTTTCCTTTGATACCAAAGCGGTGCATGCCTCTCATGGGAGTGACACGAAGGTAAACGAGATCACCAGGGGCATACACCATGTCCGTGTGCTTCCTGTCATAATTGCTCTTCTGGCGACTTTGAGCAATCTTCAGATTTTCAAGAATGATATGCACCTTCTCCTCCGCTTGAGTTACAATGTCAGGGCCAAACCAAATTCTTTCTCCTGCACCTAACCAACCAATCGGAGTTCTGCATTTGCGACCATAGAGAGCCTCAAATGGTGCCATCTTCAGACTTTTCTGGAAGATGTTATTGTAAGAGAATTCAGCATAAGGAAGACATTCTTCCCACTTCATGCCATAAGAGATGACGCAAGCACGAAGCATGTCCTCTAGAATCTGATTGATCCTTTCAACTTGTCCTTGCGACTGAGGGTGGTAAGCTGTGCTGAAGTTCAACTTTGTTACCAAAGCATTTTGGAAACTTTCCCAGAACTTGGAAGTGAAGATGCTTCCACGGTCTGAACTGATCTCAAGCGGAACCCCATACAGAGAGACAATTCTGTTGATATAGAGCTCACCAATCAATTCCGTAAATTGTTTCTTTGACGGGAAGAAGTGAGCCACTTTAGAGAGTCACAATGACAACAAAGATTGCATTGTTGCTTCTGACCTTGGAAAACCAGTGATGAAGTCCATATCTACTTTCTCCCATTTCCATTCCGGGGGTTTCAATGGCTGTAGAAGACCGAAAGGTTTCTGATGGACAGCTTTCACTCTGCGGCAGGCATCACACTCCGAGACATACTTGGCACAATATCGTTTCAAACCAGGCCACCAATATTGTGTTTTCAAGTCCATGTACATCTTTGTGCTGCCAGGATGGATAGAAAGAATGAATCGCCTCCTTGAGAACTTGCTCTCTCAAACCCGGGTAGTTCGGAACAAACATCCGGTGTTCAAAGAAAAGCGTGCCTTGATCATCGACGTGGAAGGACTCATTCTTCGGAAGCTGAAGTTTGGAGATGATCTTTTTGGTGTGTGGATCACCAAGCTGACGAGAGCGAATCTTTTCTTCCAAGAGAGGAGTAGCCAGAAGGTTCAGGAGATACCCTTGTTCCACAATTTCCAGGTTAAGCTGACGGAATTCCTCGCACAAAAGAGGTTGTTGCTCTTCCATCATGAGGTTGTTGACATAAGCTTTGCGGCTGAGAGCATCGGCCATGACATTAGCTTTGCCCGGAGTGTAGTTGATGGTCAAATCAAAATCATTGATTGTTTCAATCCATCTCCTCTGCCGAAGGTTGAGATCAGGCTGAGTGAAGATATACTTCAAACTCTTGTGGTCAGAAAAGATCTCACAACAGTTGCCAAGCAAGTAGTGCCTCCATAGTTTCAAAGCAAACACAACTGCTGCGAGCTCGAGGTCATGTGTGGGATAGTTAATCTCATGCGTCTTCAACTGTCGAGAGGCATAAGCAACCACTTGTTTTTCTTGCATAAGGACCGCACCCAATACTTGCAAAGAGGCGTCACAGAATATCTGGAAAGGCTTAGATGTGTCCGGAGGAACCAAGACTGGTGTGGAAGTGAGCTTCTCTTTGAGTGTCTCAAAGCTTGCTTGACATGCAGGAGTCCAAAGGTATTTCTTGCCTTTCTTGAGGAGATCGGTAAGAGGCTTCGCTATCTTGAAAAAGTTACGAACGCGACAAAGATAACTAGCCAAACCAAGGAAACTCCGCACTTCTTTGACATTAACAGGAGGAAGCCATTCAACGATTGTCTTCAGCTCGGTTGACTGCAATGCCCTTGGCAGAGATGACATGACCAAGATAGGTTACTTGAGGCAGCCAAAACTCACACTTGGAGAACTTTGCATACAAGCGGTTCTCACGAAGCTTGTTTAGGACACACCGAAGGTGTTCTTCATGCTCTTCCTTTGACTTTGAATAGACTAGGATGTCATCCAGGTAGACCACAATGAACTTATCAAGGTACTCCATGAAAACCGAGTTCATAAGCCTCGAGAAGGTAGCAAAGCAGGTGAGACCGAAAGACATGACCGTGTACTCATACAGGCCATAGCGGGTGGTGAAAGCTGTTTTAGGCACATCTTCCTTGCGAATCTTGATTTGGTGATAACCACTTCTCAAGTCAAGCTTAGAGAACACCACAGCTCCAGCTATTTGATCGAAGAGATCATTAATCCGCGGAAGGGGATATTTGTTCTTGATGGTTTTAGCATTGAGAGCCCGATAGTCAACACAAAGTCTATCAGTCCTGTCCCGCTTCTTCACAAAGATTGTTGGGCTACCCCAAGAAGAAGTACTGTGTTGAATGAAGCCCAACTTCTCTTGTTCATGAAGTTGACGTTTGAGTTCAGCCAACTCAGCAGGACCCATTTTATAAGGCCGCTTGGAGATAGGAGCCGTTCCAGGTTCAAGCTCAATTACAAACTCAACCTCATGATCCGGAGGCATACCCGGCAACTCTTCAGGAAAGACATCTGGGAACTCACAGACCACCAGAACACTCTGAATAGCTTCCATAGCATCATCATTCAGAGCCGCCAAAGAGAAAAGCTGGATAGCAGGAGTCAAACTTGCAGAGAAGACTATATGGCCTTCAGGAATCTTCAGAGAAACCGAGCGTTCAGCACAATCAATCACAGCTGCATTTGCTGTCAACCAATCCATGCCCAAGATGACATCAATGTCAGAATTGCCCAGAACAATTAAGGATGCCGAGAACGAAGAGCCGCCAATCTCAATTTGATTGCCATTGCTGATTTTAGCAGCTGCCATTGTTGCTCCAGGAGAAAGGACCATTAACCGCTTAAGGAGAGGATCCATTGCTAACTCATTCTCATTTGCAAACTTGTGAGAAACAAATGAATGCGATGCACCAGAATCAAACAAAACTCGTGCAGGGACTGAGTTAACGGAAAGCATACCCATCACAACTCCAGGTGCATGCTCAGCTTGAGCGGCGTTGACACAGTTGGCACGAGCAACAGTAGACCCGGGCTTGGTGTTGATGTTGAGAGCCCGAGGTGGTGGTGCACGAACCAAAGGAGAGCTTGCCGCAGATCTTGGAGGGGGTGGAGGAAGAGCTTTGTTTTCAACAGACGCCCAGCTTTGATGTCCGTAGTCTCCACACGTGAAACAAGCACCGTGTGGACGTGGAGCAACGTAGCTGTGGACTCCGCCAGCGCCCAGGTAGTGGTGGTTGTAGCCCCGGGATCAGCAGTGATGAAGTTTGGTGGCCTTGCCGCCAGTAGCTTGGTGGAGCCGGAGCGGTGGGGTGTTAGGAACCGACACACGCTTAGAAGGAGCTGACATAGCTGAAGAGCTTGGTGCATCACGGTTATGTTTCTTTGACTCCTCAAACACTTGCCTACTTGCTTCCTCCTGCAGAGCTGTATGCTGAAGTTCCAGAAAAGATGCCGGCCTTGCATGTGTGATTGCATATTTAATCGATGCATTGAGCCCTTGCCGGAACCTCTTCTGCTTCTTCTTGTCATCGGAGATCTCCTCGCCACCATAACAAGAAAGATTCATGAAGTTCCTGATGTAGGTGTTGACATTATCATTTCCCTGCTTGAGGTTGAGAAACGCTTCCTTCATCCTCTCCATGACATTTTCTGACAGAATCGCTTTTGAACGCCCAAAGGAACTGCTCGCAAGTAGGCTGAAAACCAGTGCAGTTTGCCTTCAGGTAATTCTCCCACCAGAGAGCTGCATCTCCCTTCAGAAGGTGAGTAGCACACTTTACCCATTCTTGCTCAGGGACATCAGCAGTCTCGAGTAGCCTTGACATCTCACGCAACCAATCATCAGCATCAAGTGGGCGATCAGAAACATCAAATTGGCGAGGGTTGAAATTTAGGAAGCTTTTGATGTCTCCTCGCTTGGGAGGTGGAGGTAGTGGAGCAAACTCATTCCTCCGAACACTTTCCTCAAAGCGCTGCTGGTTCTTCTGCATTGCTGCCAAGGTATTGGCGATGTTTGACAACGCGGATCCCAGTTCAGGTGGTATGTCCTCATCAGAACGGCGTGGTGGAGCCATCCTGTGATTGATATAAAACACAAGTCAGTACTATAATGGAGAATAATAATAATCCAAAATAGTACCAAGATGGAATTAACCAAGATTAAAGGATATAATTTACTAAGATGATATTACAATATCAACAAAGTTCAAAGCACCTATAAGATATTAAGCATATCGCACACGACTGAAAAGGAGTGTGGTACACAGATATATCAAAGAAAAATTTTCCACAAATTTCAGCATTAAAATACCAATAGATGCGCAAAATTACTTAACGAATCAAGATTAGTGACTCTACCAATTCATTATACAAAAGCGAATGATAAGAGTAGTGGTATGGTCGCGACTCCATCCCGCACTCAAATCATTACTCTGCACATGAATAAGTAGAACACATATCCTAACCCCTTCTTCTCACGATGAACCTAAAGATTGGTAACTACGGAAACGAACACCCCAAACAAGATAACGTCGGATAACAAAGAGTAAGACAGATCGCGGCGGTATACAACGAATCAGATAGATCGCGTAGGTTTGAAAAAGCCTGTCGGTATGGAATGTACCAACAGTTGATAACCAAAGGCTGATTAGATAACAACTTGGATGCAACAGATAGACAAGGAATTACCACACACACACACACACACAACCTATGATACTACGGAAACCCAGAACACGTGAATCCTAGTTTGAACTTTTTAAGAAGAGGATTGAAAACGTTACACTTCCTTACCAGAAAAGGGAGGGTGGGTGGGTAAGAAGAAAAGTGGAAGCAGTCCTACTCTCACGTTTTGTTTTTCCCTAGTATACATAACTACCAAAAATATTTGCTAGACTGACAACGACCATTTGGCTGAGACCCTGAAGGGCGGGATGACTCTGATACCAATTGTAACTACCTCGGTGAATTACGCTCCTAGATACAAGCCTGGATGATTGGAAATGGTTGAAATAGTACGGTTGGGCCAAATGCCACTCACGGGCAGACCTTTCGGCCGTCCCAACCATTTCCATTCATCGGGACAAGTACGGGCGGCGTAATCGGCAGGCGAAGGGATCAACTACATACACAAATGGGTATGTATGCAAGCCACCATACAATAGTACATCAGAGCCATTCCATCTAAAAAGAAAGGAAATATAGCAACGCCGTACGGCAAGATTCAAATGTCCTAGATAGATATGATAGTTTAGGATATTTCCTCATACATCACACATCAGAGTATCAGGCGGAAGCGGCAAACAAGATCCGAGTATGGATAAGAAGCAAATCGGCATAAGATGCCCCATAAATAAGCACATCCCGCCCACAGATCTCACGGATCCCCATTCCCGGAATCTCTACACCGAACGATCGTTGCCCACATCATCAGCCTCCTCCACCCAGTATCCATCTTGCGAGTGTACCTGTTCATCTGAACCAATAATTTCTCGTGTGAGACCCTAGGGGTACTCAGCAAGTCTTTATGCCTCTAAAGGGGACACAACCTGGGGTGACGCAATTGCAGCAAAAGATAAACCCTAACAGTTCTATAGATACTCGCTAACCATCCGCCTAACCAAAGATAGACGGATGTCCGTGAATTAATGACAACAGTTATAACAGTAATATCCACAGATCCATCCTCCTCCTTGCTTACCAACGAGGAAGCGGAAGAACAACCTGCTCATCCGTAGGCAATTTTATTAACCATTCCATGAGTGTTGCACTATTTACTAGTCAGTTACTTAGTCAAATTAAAAGCGGTACTTTAGTTATGCTTGTCTATGATCGATAAACTGTGCTCCAAGTCGTCCATAATCGCGACACGGCTTTGAGAAGTTTTACCTGCAGGTGCACAAATAGCAACACACTCGATCAACCTCGAAAACCAAATCAAAACCCAACGAGGCCTTCACGACAAAGCAATCACAGGATTCGAAATATTTCAGGGGCCACCCCATTGAGTACACCATAACGGTTAGTCGACTCGAGACGGAATCAAGGTTTGCGTCAATGGTCAGAACGATCGGGAACCCAAAACTGGCTTGTAGATACCGAAAACACTCCGCTTACCTAAATAAAGACAGTGCTCCTCGCACAATCGTAATTAAGCAAGAAAGCATGGCATAAGTGCACAGATAAACAAAACCTCAAACTAGTTTGTGGCCCCAAGAAATAAGATGGAATCAAGCTCGCTCGTGGGGTCCCATAAGCCTCCGGATGTGGATAGCGAATAATCAAGGAACAGGAATCAAGTACTCGGGGTCCCACGGACACAAGTGAGCAGGAAAACCAAATAGAAGATATTGCTCACCGTGCCACTTTCATTAGTTATCCCATTACTACTCAAAGTTAAGTTGTTTAGGTACTGTTATCCAACAGACACTCACAAACCCTACACATGTCGTTTCACGACTCGCATGGCTCAAACAACTCCTGTAGTAATGGCTCATGGGATGGAGGAACAAGCTTGGTGGGGTTTAAAAGTAAAGGCTATGCAATACTTGGGATTCAGTTTAATGCAATCGCGACTCAATGATGCAAGAATAAGATAGAGGCAATATGTACTGTATGTATGCAAGCATGTGGTAGTGCTTTCCTGGCAACTCAGTTAAAGCGAGAGAAGGATCTGGGTAGTGCTCCTGGTTCTCTTGATATACCCCCTGCTCAGTGTCTATTCGAAGAAGAACCAAACAAACAAGGGCCAACATAAATACAGTGCACAAGCATATGAATAAAATGCGACAAGCAAACAATCATGCCATGATGAATGATGCACAAGTTGTATGGCAATAATGTAGCATGGCATGGGTGAGGTGTAGAATACAAGAAATCAACATTTTATTGAGTTTTGGCCACATTTTACCCTCATAATAGTTGATGTTTACATTATATTTGTATGATGCATGCTACAATTTAAGTCATGGGTAGCATAAACAGAAAGGTCTCGTCGAGCTAATCATTTTAGACATATCATTTGTTCAATTCGGAGTTATAAAACAAAAGTTATTAAATAAATAAGGAAAAGGGCATTTTATGTAATTATATTCAACTTGGAAAATAAAGTGCTCAATTGAAATTTTGGATGGCATATTTGAAATCCTCATATTTTTCTGATTCAAATTCATATATTATATGTATTATTTGGATTTGTATTTTCAAAGTTATTTAAAACAGAAAAGAAATTTGAATTTTAAAACTAATTTGAATAGTTTGAATTTGAACAAAAATGCAGAAATCCTATTGACACCCAGACAGACCCAGCCACGCCCAATGACGGGTGGGGCCAGACCTGTCTCAGGGCCACACGCGCACCGAGAACCTTCTCTACCGCGGCTGCTGCCAGCCACCGAGGCCGACGAGTGGGGTCAGTGGCTCGCGGGCCCACGTACCAGTGGGGAAGCGGCAGAGGCTGACAGGAGGGTGGGTATGGGACCGCGGGTTGAGGAGTAAAAACTCCGGGAGCCTTTTTACAAAAAGCAACCGACGCTGACTGTGGGCCGGGCTGGACCGCGGGTTGATTGGAAAACAGAAGAGGGGGGATCTGCAAAAGGTGCACCCAAGATCGCATTTCTTCACAAGGCAGAGAACGAACGGTGCGACAAAAGGCCGGCCACACGCGGGGACTCGATCCCGCGACACAGGGCTTAAGGCGGCGCTGCGGTGTGTGTGGGCTTGTGACCGAAGGGAGGGCGAGGGCTAGGTAGGGTTTGCGCGAGCGTGAGGCTCGCCGTGAATGGCGTGGCTGTAGGGTCGCTCGTCGAAACGATCGGCGCGACCAGGACGCAGCATGCGGAGGGAGGTTGTCTAGGAGGGTCGGAAGCTCACCGCGGGGAGGTTGGGGTGGACGGAGCGGGTAGTGGCGCAGGCGATCGTCGGCGTGGCTCGCGGACAGAGGCTAGGGTTCCGCGTCGGCTCGGCGCTGGTCCTGGGCTCCTGGTCCTTCTCCTCCTCGACGACGTGGACAGGGGCGATGTAGAGGCCTCCTCGACCTTCCTCGACGTCCACAGCTCCTCGCCTCCGGCTTGTATTGGTGAGGCGGGGTAGATGCCGACGGTAGCCGGCCGGCGTCGGTGTAGGCGGTGTGAGGGGAGGCAGGGGAGAGGGAAGCGGCCTGGGGCGGATCTGGCGAGGCAGAAAAAGGTGGGAGAGGGGGTAGATAAGGACGGGGCAGAGGGAGAGGGTAGATGGCGTGGGGGAGGGGAAGATGGCGATAAAGGTGGCCTCGGCCACCTTTGTCCTCTCCCTCACGTGCTTGGTCGGCAGTAGCAGGGGAGGGGGATGGAGGCTGCCAGGTGGGCCAGGTAGGAGGGAGCTCGGGGTGGGGCAGGCCAGGCAGAGAGAGAGCAAGAGAGAGGAGAGGGGTAGGCTCGGGTGGGGCTTGGTTAGGAGCTAGGGTTATAGGGAGGCTCGGGCTAGGGTTGCTTAGGGTTGGTAGCTAGGTGGCAGGGTGGGGCCAGCTAGGTAAGAGGGAGGGAGAGGCCGAGAGAGAGAGGGGGAGGCTTAGGGTTTAGATAGGAGAGGGGTATGGTGATTAGGGGGGTAGGGTTTAGGGTTAGATGGGGGTATGGTGATAGGGTAGGATCTTAGCTAGAGGGTAAGAGAGAGAGAGATGGATTGGTGCCTTTATTAGATCAAGCATGATCAACCCAAGCTCAAACAAGATGGCCAAAAGAGAAAAGAAGAAAAGGTGGTGATGGGGTAGAGAGGGAGATGTGGTGTGGAGGATGGGATGATAGGTTCCCTTGGCAAGCTCAAGCAAGAGCAACAAAACAAGCTCAAGCAAGAACTAGAAAAGAAGAGAGAGGGTGAGGTGGTAACATGACCCAACACAAGATCAAGCATGGAAAAGAGGTAGAGAGCTAGATGGGAGATGATCCCCTCCAAGATTCAAATAGAACCAAAAGATGACCAAAGTTGGTGATGGTTGCATGGCCCATGCAAATGCATTAAATGCTAGGTTTTATCTTGTGAAAACAAAATAATATCTCATGGCATTTATTTATTTGCATCCTCCAAAGTTGGAGTAAGGGTCAAGCAAAAGAACTTGTAGGATTGGACCCACCCTATCTCTCATGAGCTTGATTAAACACCAAAATAAAAATAATTACAAGCTCATGGATAATGGGATGGTGGAATTGTAAAGTGGTGAAAGAAAGGGTGGTGGAGTCAATAAAAGATATGCCCCCAACTCAACTTGGGCATTTAACAATATATCAAGACCCAAATACAATATCAAGAGGCAAATACAATTAATAATGCATATGAGATAAGAACCAAAACAAAAAGGGTTTTTGTATGATGCTCAAATGCAAGGTGACATGATGACATGAGCATGATAACATGATGATGCAACAATTATATGTAGGAAGTAGCCATTATATTACTAGACCAAGTAGCATTACAGTTGTTAGACAAATGGGATGCTACAGTGGCCCTGGTCCCACCAGTCAGCCACTATGGCTAGTTGTTACTATGGTGCAAAAGGTTTAAACATTTGATTTAATAATTTCAGAATTTGAATAAAACTTGTAAATTCAATAACTTTTAATCTGTAATTCAGAAAAATACAAATAATATACCAAAATGTTCAGAAAAATGAGAACTATCTATCTATGCTATAATCATGCGTTGTTCAAAAACATAAATGGCAAGTTTAATTAGAACACCCTAGTAACCCTAACAGGTGATTACGGAGTTCCTTGAGTTAGGGTTTGTGCCCCTCGGAACCCCGATTAACTTGTCAAGCATGCTTTTGGGTTACATTCCAATGCACATTAACTTGTCATATCATCGTCATTGCTTGAGCATTGCATCGATGCCATGTGTTGATTGTTTCCCTTTCTTTCCGGTGATTTGGTTCTTTCCGGTGATTGTTTAGGGTTTAGGGTTTCTCTTCATTTTTATTATTGTGTATGTATATATTAGGGTTTCTCTGAATTAGGGTTTATATCTCTCAACACCGTACTTAACTTTCTCCTTTAGCCGCTTTGACTTATTCGTTTTTCCACCTATGCAGAAAATATGGACCCACATCGAGACGAAGAAAAGGAAGAGTTGATCCAAGGTGTGATCCGTGGGGAAGATAATTTAGACGTATCAACGTTTACGAACAACTCCGTGAGGGTGATCCTCTTTTACCGAATATACAACTTGTTTGAGGTTGAAGGTGTTGCCTCAAGAAGGGAGAAGCCTTGTGTAATCGAGAAGACGACCGCTCGTGAGGTGCATGTAATATAATTAATTCATTAATTAATCATCTGCTATCTATATAGAAATAGTAAACGATCTTTCTTCTTTTAGCCCTTCGGATCAAGGAATCTACTGAAAAGAGCAGACGAGGCCCAACCAAAAGTTGCAAGACCATGAGAGGTTCATGATCGAAGATGTCGTCAAGACGCAAGCCGACTCCCCGGTTGTCGCAAACAAATTTGTGGCACAATGCGAGTAATCGTTAGGGACTTAATCCCGATCACCATTAGAAATTGAATAGGCTCGCTAACGGATGAAGAGGAACATGTTTATTTGTCCCTAACCACGCCAAAGATTTACCGTGGAAGAGGCTCATGGTTAATTTCAAACTACCAAAGATAGAGCTGGATCCAAATGCGAGGATCCAGGTTGAGGAAGCCTTTACAACATGGGAGAGCCATGGAGGCTAAGGTCGGAGTGGGCTTTGAAGAAGATGGCCTAGTGTTTCACCAACTGGAAGAAAAGATTGCACCTTGACTATGTCGTGAAAGAGAAGACTCCCGATTTCAAGAATATTCAGTTTGAGAAGATAAAACCATTCTGGGCCGAGTTTGTGGAATACAAGACATCAGAAAAAGTTAAGAAAATGTCTGTAACGAATAAGCTGAATGCTGCTAACAAGAAGTATCACCATACTATGGGGCAAGGTGGCTACAGGGCTGGCATTCCTAAGTGGGAGAAACTTGAGAATGAACTACATGATAAAAAGATCACCCCAGAGACAGACGATTGGGTAGAACGTGCAAGGAATTGGTTTTACGGGCATGGGGGCACGTTGGACTCGGAAGGGAGGTGTATATATAACATACGACATAAAGAAGACCCCTTGCCAATCGAGAGGATCAGAAAAGCAGTACAGGCTGTTAAAGATGGGGACTTCATTGCCGATAGAGAGAATGATGAGCTCACACTCGCCCTTGGAAATAAGGAACATGATGGACGAACACGAGGCACAAGAGGCTCCCAACCATGGAGGACTGGGTTTCCAGAAGAGAGGAAGAAATATCCTGATAGAAGCCGTCAGAGGAGAAAGGACAGGGTGGAAGTTGAAGCAGATAGTTAGAAAGAGCAAATGTGTTTAATTGAAGAACGATTAAAGCAACAACAAGATGAAATTAACGCACTTAAAGAGCAAAGTACTACCGGCCCATCTCAGCAGCACACTAAATTTGATGCTACCGGCCTATCGAATAATCGAAAAAGCAGTGTGGCTTCCACCGAGGTCCCGGGTGATGACAATGGCGATGACGATGATGCACTGACGATGGCTCCTGTTGGCTACCCAGTGGATGATATCACAAAGATGACACACTGCGAGCTACATGTCAAAGTTTTGAACATATCAATGAAGGTGGCGGTCGGCTATGCCTTACCAATTGGACCCACACCAACTTACCATTGTTGTCCGGTTCCAGAGGGCTACACTGTTGTCGGCGTGGATGAAATCATGCCCACCTTTGAAGTTTTGGATCTTCACTACCCTGCAGGTGAAGGGGATGTGACTGTGCTAGGAGACGCAAAAAACGTCACCATTCTATGGCCGAAGGAATGTATCGTGCTTCGAAATCACACGCCAAGGCCATCTTCGCCGCCGCCTCACCCGTCTCCACCGAGGTCGTCGCCGCCGCGGAAGCCGTCTTCGTCGCCTCACCCGGCTCCGTCGCCTCACCAATCTCCGGCGCAGCCATCGCCGCGGGAGCCATCGCCGGCGCCTAAGGGTCAAAAGCGTAAGCGTACCGCTACTGTGCCTCGTGGTGAGCGATCGCCGAAACGTAAACAAGAGCCTCTTCCAAAAGTAACAAAGGTTCCTCCTAAGAGAGCTTATGACTGTACTGAAGAGGAGACTGCGGTGATCGTTGATGTGGAAAAGACAGCATTTTTCGCTAAGCTGAGGCGGCCGAAAGAGCCAGTGTTCCCCAGCACCAAAGAAGAAAAAGCCAAAGTGTTGAAAATGCTAAAGACTCTTCATCAACCCGAGCCAAAGCTGTCATCAGACTATGAGCGTTCTATTCTCAAGTCACATGCGTCACAAAAAGCCTCGAAGAGCAGTATTGATGCAAGCGAGAAATCTTTTGCCCAGCTCGGAGAACAAGCAAAACAGACTTGCGCCCCTCTCAAGGTGATTTTCCAAACCAATGTGGGGTCGAGCAAATATGGGGCCGAAGAGCAGTATGATCCAGAGGTAGTTGCACAATACGGATAAGCTGGCGCTACTCAAGGTATGAGTATTGCCCAGTACTTATCCCAGTTAGAGTTCTTCCCCGTGAGAGAAGTAGCATACAAATACCAGTATGGCAAACCTCTCGTCAAACCTGAGGAGGTAAACAATCTTCCAACAAAAATGCGAAGATTGCATAACTGGTACATGCATGCCACAAGGGCCAGGGATAACTGGATAGTGCTGAGGGTTACAAAAAAGCATCATGGGAAAGAAAAGGATGACATGATATCCATTGAATTTGATGAACTATTTCAATTATTCAATCAAGATGCCTTGGACAAATCGATCATGAGTGCCTATTGTCTGTAAGTACTAATTCTGTAATTAATTTAGTCTCCAGCTATATTATTTTGTTTATTGCATGTATATAATCATACTGTATTATGCAGAATGAAGATTCTCGAATGCAGCAGAGGACAAATCTATGACATTGGCTTCATTGACCCATATTGGGTTCATGAAGCTAATCTCAAAATAAGCCCCCAGGATACGGAGAATAATATAGTACACGCGTTAAGGTTTCAAGAAACCAAAAGGGAAATACTATTTTCTTACAACTTCGAGTGAGTGTTATTGTCTTGTATACACTTTCTATTTCGCTTACTCGATGTTAAGTATATAATTGATTAGTTATGCATTTGCAGCTTCCACTATATTATGTTAATCATTCAACTTGACAAAGGGCGTGTACTAGTCATGGACTCGAAAAATAAACCCCTTGAGACGTGGAAGGACATGCAGATACTTCTCCAGAGGTAATTCTAATCATTACGACACTATATTGGCAACGTTCGTGAATTTTATGATATCTAGTTCTTAATAACTTATTTTATTCGTTTTCTATGCCGGTCAGCGCTTGGAAATGGTTCACCAACAAGGCTAGGGGTGTTTGGAAAGAGGAGCTTACATTTCAACCACTAGATGTAAGCACCACTAGCTATATCCGCGCATCTCTTTGATTCTAGTTTTGATACAGTTATTATCATGCTTGATTATTATTTTGATTGAACTCTGTTCTCGTAAAGTGCCTGACGCAGGTACCAGGTAACAATCTATGTGGATACTATGTTTGCGAGTTCATCCGGCAAACGTGCGATGAGAAGGGCAGAAATTTAGAGCAACTCCACGTACGTAAACAATTTCTATAGTTTTTAATTATAATCAAATTGTGTTTAGTTTCATTCATATAGGCTGACTCCTTTTTTAAATCAGATCGAACGTCTATGGGACGGTCTTCTGCCAAAGGATCGCGTACGAGCAATTCAGAAGGAATTGGCGGGATTCTTGGATGCAGAAGTCCTAGACCCAAAAGGGGAATACTACTCGGCTGTGTATAGACAATAGGAATTGTAAAAATAGCAACTTTGAAGAAATTGGCTGGTAGCATCGAATAGCAACTTTTATATGTAGTGCATGAACTCGATCCGTGTATTGAATATAATATTGTCATCATGATGTAATATAAGGTTCCTTCATTGATAAGTGCAAATCACTAAATAAACAATAAAACAACCTAAATAAATTCTCTGCCGTGGCACAAAAAGTGGCGAAAATGCTGCCGCGGCAACAAAATGTGCCAAAATGAATTCTCTGCCGCGGCAGAGAAATGGGCCAAATCTCTGCCGTGGCAGAAGGTTATTAGTCCCGGTTCCTGTCACGAACCGGGACTAATGCTACACCCCCCTCGCCCTCTGCCGCTGCCACGTGTGCACCCTTTAGTCCCGGTTGGTGGGGCAACCCGGACTAAAGGTTAGGGCTTTAGTCCCGATTGCCCCATCCCGGTTGGGTAGCCGGGACTAAAGCCACGTACCAACCGGGACCTATAGCCCCGTTTCCACCAGTGAACCCTCTTCGGTTCGACGTGAACAATGCCAGCAGTCCGGCCTGTCACAGCCCGTGACTAGTGCTAGCACTAGTCCCGGGCTGTGATGCCTCTAACAGCTAGAAACAGAGGTAGTCACTAGTCCTGGGTCGGACCACATCTCTAGTCCCGATCCATAATACGGCCCAGGACTAATGACCTGGAGCATGCCAGCTGGTCTTTTAGTGGACTATTAGTCCCGGGTCGTATCACGGCCCTGTTGGGGAGATAACCCCGGATAGGGTAAAGATGGGGATAGACGAAGGGATGATCTCCGTCTAGTTTCCGAGTTACTGTCTGAGCCGGCCGAATCATGTAGAGGTCGGCCGAGATAGGAAAGGGCAAGACCCTCATAGTAATGACAAGACATTACCCGGCCGAGATACTTTGTAACTCGACTGGGTTAGACCGAGTAATCTGAAGGGTTTCGCGGCATAGTAAATCAAAATTTTCTACGGAGCGAACAGAGGGAAAGCCAAGATCTAATCTAGGAGATGCAAACAACGAGAGAGATTGGATTAGATCTTCATACCCTTGAAGATTCGCACAGCGGAACGTTCTTCAGAACATGGGTGATGTAGTCGTACTCGCTTCTCCTCCTCGCGATCCGATCCGATCTAGCACCACAAGTGACGGTGCCTCCGTGAGATGCACACGCAAAGACTGACGCCTCCTCCTTCCTCGGACCAGCGAGTATGGTGGAGAGATAGATTGGATCTACAACACGGCGTGGTGTATATGGTGGAGAATTTCGCTGCAGGCTTCGCCTACAAACAAATGGGAGGGAGAGAGGAAGGCAAGGCAGCTAGGGCTTGGAGGAAGGTGTGGAGTAGTGAGGAGGCGCACCACCCCTCTATATAGAGGGGGGCCAGCCCTGCCCTCCTCCAAGCCTATCTCTAGTTTAAACAATTTAAACTCTCCCTTATCTAGAAATCATATCTCTAGTTTAAACGATTTAAACTCTCCTTATCTAGAAATCCTATCTTTAGTTTAAACGAGTTTAAACTTATCTAGGATCGGTGTGCCCTATGGGGTTTGTGCTCCTGGCCCAAAGCGCCAGGACACTCCCTCATAGGCCCATGCCCCTCCCGAAGGTGGGGCCACGTTGGTCCCTTCCGAAGGTTCTAGAAGCTTCGCACAATACCGATTAACCCGAACAATTCAACTCCAAAACTGCCGCCTTTATATGAATCTTATTCTGACCATTCCGAACCTCAGGATATCCGGATCCCATCCGGACTCAACAAAAATTCATAAACCAATTATCCAATCTATCCTAGCGTCGAGATACATTATGTGTGACCTGCGGGTTCGAGAATATGCGGACATGATCTTCTATCACTAATCAACAGCGTTCTGGGCACCCATATTGACTCCCACATTCATCGATGATCATATCGGATGAACCACGATGCCAGGATTCAATCAATCCCATATATATATTCCTTCGCTCGCGATATTTTACTTGCCCGAGTTTCGATCGTCGGTACCATCATACCTAGTTCAATCTCGCTCACGTTAGTACTTTACTCGCTCCGTAATCCGATATCACTTTGTGATTAACTCCTGAACCACATGCTTGCAAGCGTGTTGATATCGACACCGAGTGGGCCCAAGTATATCTCTCCGACTTGGGAGGGACAAATTCCATCTCGATACATACAACCCAACAGATACTTTCCGATCACCGAGAGACACCTTTATGATCACCCTCTCATAGGATGACGCTTGATGACCTCAAAGCTTTCTTCCGATCAGGAGTTGCATTATCTAATGGTCTAAGGAATACAATATTTGACATAGGAAAAGCTTCGCAAAGATGAACACGATGAAACGATCTAATTGCTTCGCTTAGTTTGGTCATCCATCATATCATTCTCCCAATGATATGATCTCATTATCAATTGACAACTCATGTCTATGGTTAGGAAACCTTAACCATCATTGATCAATGAGCTAGTCCTTAGAGGCGCATCAGGGACACGGTGTTGTTCACAAACCACACAAGTATTAATGTTTCCGCTTAATACAATTCTAGCATGGAATATAAACTTTATCATGAACAAGAATTATAATAATAACATCTTTATTATTGCCTCTAGGGCATAATTCCAACAGTCTCCCACTTGCACTAGAGTCAATAATCTAGTTTACATCCGGCAACAATCTCACACCCATGGCAATCGAGGTGTTGATCATGTTTTACACGTGGAAGAGGTTTAGTCGGTGGATCCGTGACATTCAGATCCGTATGTACTTTGCTAATC
Source organism: Avena longiglumis (assembly GCA_030063025.1). Taxonomy (NCBI): domain Eukaryota; kingdom Viridiplantae; phylum Streptophyta; class Magnoliopsida; order Poales; family Poaceae; genus Avena; species Avena longiglumis. Next base: position 505,548,464 of record CP125977.1, read on the forward strand.
TTCGATCTCCATACGCTATATAATCTCGGATTATATGAAACTTATGTTGATATGCTTGGTCTTTGGATGATATCTTGGTTCCTTAGCGAGTGCTATGGCGCCATGTTGTCACACAATATCTCCAGTGGGTCCAATGTACTTGAACCACGCCAAGCTCAATGATGAAGTTTCCGATCCAAACTCCTTCACTTCACGCTTCGCAGCAGCCCATGTATTCCACTTCCACCTGTAGATCCCGCGATCACGCTTTGCTTGCAGCTTTCTCCACTCACAGCCTCCATTCAAAATATACACGTATCCCGTCCGAGATTTAGAATCATCCTTGTCGGTGTCGAAACTAGCGTCGACGTAACCTTTACGACAAGTCGTTCATCACCCCATAGACTAAGAACATTTCTTTAGTTCTATTTAGGTACTTTAGGATGTTCTTCACGGCTGTCCAAAGGTTCCACTCGGATCACTTTGATATCTCGTCACAAACTAAGAGCATTGGACACATCCGGTCTAGTACACAGCATGGCATACATGATGGAACCTATGGCCGAGGCATAAGGCACTTTGCTCATAGCTTCCCTATCATTTACCATAGCTGGACACTGAGCCTTGCTCAATATCTTACCTGACAACATAGGCACTGAACCTTTCTTTGCCTTATCCATTCTAAACCTTTTCAGAATTTTGTCTAGGTATGTACTCTGGCTTAAAGCTATCAGGCGTCTTTGTCTATCTCTATAGATCTTGATGCCCAATATATAAGCAGCTTCACATAGGTCTTTCATTGAAAAACACTTGTTCAAATAACTCTTCACATCGTTAAGCATGTTGATGCCATTTCCGATAATCAATATGTCATCCACATATAGTACCAGAAACGTCACCGAGCTCCCACTCACTTTCTTGTAGATACAAGCTTCGTAGCAATTTGGAACAAATCCAAAGCTCTTGATCACTTTATCAAAACGAAGGTTCCAACTCCGAGATGCTTGCTTCAGTCCATAAATGGAACGCTGAAGTTTGCATACTTTACTAGCATCCTTAGGATCGACAAAACCTTCGGGTTGCATCATATACAACTCTTCATCAATGTTGCCATTGAGGAAAGCAGTCTTGACATCCATCTGCCATATTTCATAATCATGAAACGCAGCAATTGCTAATAAAATCCGAATGGACTTAAACATTGCTACGGGAGAAAGTCTCATCGTAGTCAACACCTTGAACTTGTCGAAAACCTTTGCGACAAGCCGCCTTTATAGATGAACATTACCATCCGCGTCGCTTTCTTCTTGAAAATCCATTTGCACTCAACGGCCTTTCGCTAGGAGGGTCCACCAAAGTCCATACTTGGTTTTCGCATGGATCCCAATTGGATTTCATGGCTTCTAGCCATTTCTCGTAGTCCGGGCTCATCATCGCTTCCTCATAGTTCAGAGGTTCACCGTCTTCTACCAACAAGACAAGACAGGGTTGCTGCACCACTCAGAGGGGCACGACCTTGTCGACCGCGACGCTCAAGAGCGCAGATCGCCCAAGCTTCATGATCCTTGTCATTAGCTTCCTCTATTGTTGGTGCAAAGCACTGGAACAATTTCAAGTGCTGCGCTTCTCCAATTCAAGAGAAGGTTCAATAACCTCGCTAGCTCTACTTTCCTCCCACTCACTTCTTTCGAGAGAAACTCCTTCTCAAGAAAGGAACCGCTTTTGCGATAAACACTTTGCCTTCGTTTGTGATAGAAGGTATACCCAATGGTTTCCTTAGGGTATCCTATGAAGACGCATTTCTCCGCTTTGGGTTCGAGCTTGTCCGCATCAACTTCGACGAAGCTTCAGATCCCCAAACTTTAAGAAACGACAACTTAGGTTTAGCACCAAACCACGCTTCATACGGTCGTCTCAACGGATTTAGATGGAGCCCTATTTAAAGTGAATGCAGCGTTTCTAATGCATAACCCCAAAATGATAACGCAAATCAAGAAGAGACATCATTGATCGGACCATATCTAATAGGGTTCGATTCCGGCTCGTACACACCATTGCTACTGTGGTGTTCCGGTATGGAGTTGTGAAACGATTCCACTTGCTTTAAGATGTGTGAGAAAATCATAACTCAAATATTCACCTCCACGATCGGATCGTAGAAACTTAATCTTTCTATTACGATGGTTCTCCACTTCTTTCTGAAATTCTTTGAACTTTTCAAACGTTTCAGATTTATGTTTCATTAAATAGATATACCCATATCTACTTAAGTCATCGGTAAAAGTGAGAAAATAGCGCTATCCACCGTCAAACACTCATCGGTCCGCATACATCGGTATGTATGATTTCCAACAAGTCTGTTGCTCGCTCCATCATACCGGAGAACGGGGTTTTGATCATCTTGCCCATGAGGCATGGTTCGCATGTGTCAAATGATTCAAAATCAAGAGACTCCAAAAGTCCATCAGAATGGAGTTTCTTCATGCGCTTTACACCAATATGACCTAGACGACAGTGCCACAAATAAGTAGTATTATCACTATCTACTTTGCATCTCTTAGCCTCAATGTTATGGATGTGTGTTTCATCCCTTTCAAGATTTAGAAGAAATAAACCATTCACAAGAGGTGCATGACCATAAAAGATGTTACTCATATAAATAGAACAACCATTATTCTCCGATTTAAATGAATAACCGTCTTGCAATAAACATGATCCGAAAATAATGTTCATGCTCAACGCAGGCACATAATAACATTTATTAAGGTTTAAAACTAATCCTGAAGGTAAAAACTAAGAAGAGCGTGCCGACGGCCATCACATCAACTCTTGATCCGTTGCCAACGCCAAGATCGTCACCTCATCCTCGCAAGCCGCCATCTATTCCGTAGCTCTGCTTCGAGTTACAAATATTAGCAACCGAACCGTATCAAATACCTGCACTACAACGAGGGCTAGTAAGGAAAACATCAATAACATGTATATCAAATATACCTTTGATGGTGCCAGCCTTCTTGTCTGCTAAGTACTTTGGACGATGCCCAAAGGACCCCTGTCCTTGCAATAGAAGCACTCAAAGGTCCGCTTAGGACCAGACCGAGCTTCTTCTCAGCGAGGGCATTGCCGTCACGCCCTTCTTGAAGGGCTTCTTTGATCCCTTACCTTTCTTAAAGGAGGGCTTGTTGACCATCAACACGTGATTATCCTTCTTGATGTCCACTTCCGCAGCCTTGACTTGCGAAGAGCTCGTGATCGATCGATGGAACCAACTGATTATGAGTCACTACAAAACTTTTGTAGCCGGGAGGAGTGATTGCAGAACCACAATCTTGAGCTCCTCCGAATCGTGCATTCCAGTTGCTCAAGGCGTTGAGTGTAGCCCGACATCTTTATGGCGTGCTCACTAACGGAACTCCCTTCCTCCATCTTGCAGTTAAAGAACTTCTCAGAGATCTCATATCTCTCAGAACGGGCTTGAGTCTGAAACATGGTTTTCAGCTCCTCGAGAATCTCAAAGGGCCCGGGATAGGTTTCAAAACGATTTTGAAGCTCCGTTCCATAGCAAACAACATGGTGCCCTTAATCACACCATAATCATCTTTGCGCGACTGATAGACAACTTTCTCATCAGCCAGCGCAGTTGCAGCAGGGGAGTCACCTAACGCTTTACCAAGGACATAGTCCTTTTGTCCGCCGCATGTAATGATTCTTAGATTACGGAACCAGTTGGTGAAGTTAGACCCATTGTTTCTAAGCTTTTCTTTCTCAGCAAAAACGTTGAAGTTGAAGTTGGACTTGGCCATTGGATCTACAGTATTTGCAAGTACAATTTAGACTATGTTCATGATAAATAGTTCAACTTAATCAAATTACTAGATGAACTCCCACTAAATTCAACATCCCTCAAGTTGTTTAGTGAACACGATCCAAATTCACCATACCTAATCCAATCATCACGAGAAGAGATGTGGTTTCAATGGTGGACAACAAAGTGTCGATCATATCATTCATATGACTCATGCTAACCTTTCGGTTCTTGTGTTCCGAGGCCATGTCTGTACATGCTAGGCTCGTCAAGTTAGACCCAAGTATTTCCGCGTGTGCAAAACTGGCTTGCACCCGTTGTATGTGAGCGTAGAGTCTATAGCACCCGATCATCACGTGATGCTTGGACACGATTTAACTTTCGCAACGGTGCATACTTGGGGAGAACAGCTTTTTATCTTGATCTTTAAGTGAGGAATCATCTTATAATGCTACCGCGATCTAAGCATAATAAGATACATAAAGGATAAACATCACATGCATATAACTTTATGTGACATGGTATAGCCAATCCTCGCGAATGATCTCCATCTTGTGCGTTCCGCATGATCTCCATCACTCCACCATGATTGCCTCCACCACGAATAGCAACTACAACTATTGCTAACTACTTAGCGATAAAGTAAAGCTATTACATGGCGTATAAGAAGTTGACTCAGGTCATACACAATTATAAAGACAACCATATGGCTCCGCCGTTGTGTACTCATCGACATGCAAGTTGTGAAACATTACAAAACATGATCATCGCATACAATATACACATCACATCTTGGGCCATACCATATCACAGAAACACTCCCTCAAAAACAAGTTAGACGCCTACTTTGTTGTTGCATGTTTTACGTGGCTTATGGGAGTAGATGCTAAGAACGATTCTTACCTACGGAAATCCACAACGGTGATATTATGGTTGCCAAACTCCGTGTTAATCCCATGACAACTATAGTGAGAGAAACGACATCCACCACCATGTGTGGAACGAGCCACACGTCAAGTGCGGAGCCGGTCTCGCGAACGACGTCGCGTAAGGTTGGCCTGGACCGCTTCAATGTCACTATCCCGCGTCATAAGAAGAACACAAACAAGAGGCTTGCAACAGAAAACATCAACGCCCGCAACAACCATGTTGCGTTCTACTCGTGAAACACATCTACGCATATGTCTAGCTCTGATACCACTGAAGGGTTTCGCGGCATAGTAAATCAAAATTTTCTACGGAGCGAACAAAGGGAAAGCCAAGATCTAATCTAGGAGATGCAAACAACGAGAGAGATTGGATTAGATCTTCCTACCCTTGAAGATTCGCACAGCGGAACGCGTTCGGAACGCGTGGGTGATGTAGTCGACTCGCTTCCTCCTCGCGATCCGATCCGATCTAGCACCACAAGTGGGGTGCCTCCATGAGATGCACACGCAGCACTGACGCCTCCTCCTTCCTCGGACCAGCGAGTATGGTGGAGAGATAGATTGGATCTACAACACGACGGCGTGGTGTATATGGTGGAGAATTTCTGCTGCAGGGCTTCGCCTACAAACAGTCGGGAGGGAGAGAGGAAGGTAGCAAGGCAGCTAGGGCTTGGAGGAAGGTGTGGAGTAGTGAGGAGGGGGCGCACCACCCCTCTATATATAGAGGGGGGCGGCCAGCCCTTGCCCCTCCTCCAAGCCTATCTCTAGTTTAAACAATTTAAACTCTCCCTTATCTAGAAATCATATCTCTAGTTTAAACGATTTAAACTCTCCCTTATCTAGAAATCCTATCTTTAGTTTAAACGAGTTTAAACTTATCTAGGATCGGCTGTGCCCTATGGGGCCTTGTGCTCCTGGCCCAAAGCGGCCAGGACACTCCCTCATAGGCCCATGCCCCCTCCCGGAAGGTGGGGCCACGTTGGTCCCCTTCCGGAAGGTTCTAGAAGCTTCCGATAATCTCGATTAACCGGAACAATTCAACTCCAAAACTGCACCGCCTTATATGAATCTTATTCTCCGACCATTCCGAACCTCTCGTGATATCCGGATCCCATCCGAGACTCGAACAAAAATTCATAAACCAATTATCCAATCTATCCTAGCGAGATACGTTATGTGTGACCTGCGGGTTCGAGAATATGCGACATGATCTTCTATCAATAATCAACAGCGGTCTGGGCACCCATATTGACTCACACATTCATCGATGATCATATCGGATGAACCACGATGCCAGGATTCAATCAATCCCATATATATATTCCCTTCGCTCGCGATATTTTACTTGCCCGAGATTCGATCGGTACCGGCATCATACCTAGTTCAATCTCGCTCACAAAGAAGTACTTTACTCGCCGTAATCCGATATCACTTTGTGATTAACTCCTTAACCACATGCTTGCAAGCGGTGTTGATATCAATTACCGAGTGGGCCCGAAGTATATCTCTCCGGCTTGGGAGGGACAAATTCCATCTCGATACATGCAACCCAACAGATACTTTCCGATCACCTGAGAGACACCTTTATGATCACCCTCTCATAGGATGACGTTTGATGACCTCAAAGCTTTCTTCCGGTACCAGGGAGTTGCATTATCTCATGGTCTAAGGAATACAATATTTGACATAGGAAAAGCTTCGCAAAGATGAACACGATGAAACGATCTAATTGCTTCGCTTAGTTTGGGTCTGTCCATCATATCATTCTCCCAATGATATGATCTCATTATCAATTGACAACTCATGTCTATGGTTAGGAAACCTTAACCATCATTGATCAATGAGCTAGTCCTTAGAGGCATACCAGGGACACGGTGTTGTTCACAAACCACACAATTATTAATGTTTCCGCTTAATACAATTCTAGCATGGAATATAAACTTTATCATGAACAAGAATTATAATAATAACATCTTTATTATTGCCTCTAGGGCATAATTCCAACGATCCCACTTGCACTAGAGTCAATAATCTAGTTTACATGGCAACAATCTCACACCCATGGCAATCGAGGTGTTGATCATGTTTACGTGGAAGAGGTTTAGTCATGGATCTGCGACATTGATCCGTATGTACTTTGCTAATCTTGAGATCTCCATATGCTATATAATCTCGGATTATATGAAACTTCGTTGATATGCTTGGTCTTTGGATGATATCTTGGTTCCTTAGCGAGTGCTATGGCGCCAGTGTTGTCACACAATATCTCCAGTGGGTCCAATGCACTTGGAACCACGCCAAGCTCAGTGATGAATTTTCTGATCCAAACTCCTTCACTTGACGCTTCTGCAGCAGCCATGTATTCCGCTTCCACTGTAGATCCCGCGATCACGCTTTGCTTGCAGCTTCTCCAGCTCACAGCTCCTCCATTCAAAATATACACGTATCCTGTCTGAGATTTAGAATCATCCTTGTCGATGTCGAAACTAGCGTCGACGTAACCTTTTACGACAAGCTGTTCATCACCCCCATTGACTAAGAACATTTCTTTAGTTCTATTTAGGTACTTAAGGATGTTCTTCACGGTGTCGATTTTCCACTCGGATCACTTTGATATCTGCGTCAAACTAAGAGCATTGGACACATCCGGTCTAGTACACACAAGATGGCATACATGATGGAACCTATGGCGAGGCATAAGGCACTTTGCTCATAGCTTCCCTATCATTTACCGTATGACGGACCGAGCCTTGCTCAATATCTTACGACAATATAGGCCTGAACCTTTCTTTGCCTTATCCATTACGAACCTTTTGAACTTTGTCTAGGTATGTACTCCGCTTAAAGCTATCAGGCGTCTTTGTCTATCTCTATAGATCTTGATGCCCAATATATAAGCAGCTTCACCTAGGTCTTTCATTGAAAAACACTTGTTCAAATAACCCTTCACATCGTTAAGCATGTTGATGTCATTTCCGATAATCAATATGTCATCCACATATAGTACCAGAAACGTCACCGAGCTCCCACTCACTTTCTTGTAGATACAAGCTTCGTAGCAATTTGGAACAAATCCAAAGCTCTTGATCACTTGATCAAAATGAAGGTTCCAACTCCGAGATGCTTGCTTCAGTCCATAAATGGAACGCAGAAGTTTGCATACTTTACTAGCATCCTTAGGATCGACAAAACCTTCGGGTTGCATCATATACAACTCTTCATCAATGTTGCCATTGAGGAAAGCAGTCTTGACATCCATCTGCCATATTTCATAATCATGAAACGCAGCAATTGCTAATAAAATCCGAATGGACTTAAACATCGCTACGGGAGATAAAGTCTCATCGTAGTCAACACCTTGAACTTGTCGAAAACCTTTTGCGACAAGCCGTGCCTTATAGACAGTAACATTACCATCCGCGTCCGTTTTCTTCTTGAAAATCCATTTGCACTCAACGGCCTTTCGGTCGCTAGGAGGGTCCACCAAAGTCCATACTTGGTTTTCGCTCATGGATCCCAATTCGGATTTCATGGCTTCTAGCCATTTCTCGAGTCTGGGCTCATCATCGCTTCCTCATAGTTCGAGGTTCACTCTTCTACCAACAAGACAGTCAAGACAGGTTGCCGTACCACTCGGGGGGCACGCGACCTTGTCGACTGCGACATTCAAGAGCAAGATCGTCCAAGCTTCATGATCCTTGTCATTAGCTTCCTCTATTGTTGGTGCGGATCTTGGAACAATTTCAGGTGCTGCGCTACTCTCCAATTCAAGAGAAGGTTCAATAACCTCGTCTATCTCTACTTTCCTCCCACTCACTTCTTTCGAGAGAAACTCCTTCTCAAGAAAGGAACCGTTCTTTGCGACAAACACTTTGCCTTCGGTTTTGTGATAGAAGGTATACCCAATGGTTTCCTTAGGGTATCCTATGAAGACGCATTTCTCCGTTTTGGGTTCGAGCTTGTTCGGCATCAACTTCTTGACGTAAGCTTCGCATCCCCAAACTTTAAGAAACGACAACTTAGGTTTAGCACCAAACCACAGTTCATACGGTGTCGTCTCAACGGATTTAGATGGAGCCCTATTTAAAGTGAATGCAGCGGTTTCTAATGCATAACCCCAAAATGATAACGGCAAATCAGTAAGAGACATCATTGATCGGACCATATCTAATAGGGTTCGATTCCATGCTCAGACACACCATTGCTTGTTGTGGTGTTCCGGGTGGCGTGAGTTGTGAAACGATTCCACTTGCTTTAAGATGCGTGAGAAAATCATAACTCAAATATTCACCTCCACGATCGGATCGTAGAAACTTAATCTTTCTGTTACGATGGTTCTCCACTTCATTCTGAAATTCTTTGAACTTTTCAAACGTTTCAGATTTATGTTTCATTAAATAGATATACCCATATCTACTTAAGTCATCGGTAAAAGTGAGAAAATAGCGATATCCACCGCGCGTCAAACCCTAGCTGCAGGCTAGGGGGAATCTGAGCGAAGCCAAGCACTACGGACAAAGACGCAGAGCGACAGAGAGGCAGAAGAGGTCACGGAGGAGACAGTCCTGAAGCCCGAGGCATGCAGGAGGGGCCCTCTGGAACCTTGCCATTGTTAGGGGAACGACAGGGAAAGGGAGGCGCCGAAATACTATATTGGGACAAGCATATTCCTCGAATATGCTTGCCACGTCAGCCCTAAAGGAACCCAAGGCTCTCCTTTATAAGGGGAGGCTTGGACCCTGAAGAGGGGATCAACTCATTTCTTAGTACCGTTAGGCTGGTAAAGTTCTCCCTTTCTCCTTGTATGTAGCTCAAGGAGCACTTGTAGCCCAAGGAAGGAGAAATAAAGATCTTTGCCTTAGTCTTCTGTGTGTAGAATCAACTGCATCTTCCCTCCCCAGATCCCTCTAGCATCCATTGGCCCCATACTTTAGCCTACCCATGGCATCTGCCGTGACACCACCACGACAGTTGGCGCCCGCCGTGGGGCCAGCAGCGGTGCTAGCTGGAGTTATGATCCGGACGGGAAACTTCATCGACACTGGCGAGCGCGTTGTTTCTGGCTTGGTCCAGAGATTTGATCTCTGTGACTACGTCAGCGACAATGCGGGCAGCTTCAGGGGAAAAATTCCCCCGCGCAACGGTGTCTTCATCAGCCTGGGCGAGCACAGAGTCTACGTCGGCGTCGACATCTCCGGCGTTTATCCTCATCAAGTTGTTGTTGCAGGAGAGCCACCTCTTAACACTGCGAGCCGACCGCGCGGAGCACATCCTGTAAGCAGCGTCGAGGTGATGGTCGCGGCCGGAGTGCAAACTGGAGTAGCGGCTGCCGGGTCAACCAGAGAACCCGCCACCGGTGTACAGGGCGCACCCAGGCAGACAGCACCATTACACACCGAGGTAATCCCACCAGCGACCAACCCGACCGAGGTACAGGACACTGTAGGGTTCGTAGCATAGAAAACAAAAAAATTCCTACGATGTGAACTATATACCAAGATCTATCTACTAGATACAAACAACGGGCGGATGTATATCCGTAGAGAACATACCCTTGAAGACCGACAAAGCTTAACGAGTTCAACTCGTGGTTGATGTAGACGATCTCTTGCCGATCTCAAGATCGATAGGAAGTCTAGCGCCGCAAATCAGCAGCACATCCGTGCTCGCACACACGTTCGAGGCACCGAGCAACCTCCGCCTCCTCGCTCCAGCGATGCAGCGGAAGCACAACTCTTTCTTGCCGAATAGCCACCGGTAACATGTATCTCGCTAGTCCGAGACCATGGGGGATAAATTCTAGAGGGGGAGAGAGATCCTTCACGAGGAGGTGTGAGAGACAAGTGAGGAGGGGGCTCCTTTTATAGGAGGAGGGGGGCACCCAAGGGGGTGGCCGCCGGCCATGGGGGCTGCCCCCTCCCCTCCTTCATTCATGTGGGTGGACACTCCACTCACAAAATACCCTTTAAAATCCCTCCACTCAAAAGTCCACTCAAATTCCCATTAAATTTCCACCAAATTTAATGCAAACTCTCATTAAATAAAACTCTTTTATTTTATTCAGAATTTTGTCAATTACTTTAATGACAAACATTCACAAATAACCCCTTGCTAGAATTCTATTTCACATGCATAACCACTTTATGCAATTTCACCCGAAAACCTGTTTCCGTATCTAGTGAAATAAATTCCTGCGCTTGTTCATTCTTTCGGCATGAAACATTTGCTCCAATTGGATGTCGGTGTCTCTTAAGTGTGTCACCCTACGGTTCGTGAATAATGCGGACATGATCGAGACCCCTCTCGGATCAATAATCAGAAGCGGGATCTGGAGACCCATACTGACTCCCACACATTCAACGATGACTTTCTTGTGATCGTCGGAACCTTTTACGCTAGTATCTTAATCCCTTTGTTTCATGATATATTACATGTCCGAGATTCGATCATCGGTATCTCCATACCTAGTTTGATCTTGTTACCGACATGCACTCTTTTCTCGTTCCCGTGATATAACATTCTAGTGATCAAATCACTTGCTTGCAAGCTAATCAATGTGATATCACCGAGAGGGCCCAGAGTATATCTATCCGTCATCGGGATGAACAAATTCCACTCTCGATCCATGAGCCTCAACATAACACTTTATTAGTTCTGAATCCATCTTTATAAACACCATGTTACGATGTGACGTTCGATGTTATCAAGAAACTCTTCCGGTGTTAGTGATTGACATGATCTCTTGGTCTAAGGATTAGGATCACTTCGTAAGTTGTTATAGCAATATAAACTCAATGACTTTGATCGTAATGCTATACTTCGGATGAATGTTCATCACACCATTACACTAATGTTGTGATCCCGTTATTAACAACATCCAATGTCCATGATCAGGAAACCTTGATCATCTTGTTAATCAACGAGCTAGTTTATGAGAGAGGCATAACTAGGAACTTTCTGTTTGTTTATTAAACACACATGTATTAACGTTTCCGTATCAATAAAATTATAGCATGCAAAATAAACATCTATCATATACTTGGAATACACATAATAAACACTATATTATTGCCTCTCAGGGCATATTCCCTTCAGTCTCCCACTTGCACTAGAGACAATAATCTAGTTACATAGTGATAAATCTAACACCCATTGAGTTCTGGTGTTGATCATGTTTTGCTCTAGGGAGAGTTTTAGTCAACGGATCTGCTACATTGAGATTCGTATGTACTTTACAAATCTTTATATCTCCATCCTTGACATGCTCGCGGATGGAGTGAAACCGGCGCTTAATATGCTTGGAATGCTTGTGAGACCTTGGATCTTTGGCATTGGAAATGGCACCATTGTTGTCACAATTGATCACCATTGGGTCCAACGCGTTTGCCACCACTCCTAGTTCGGATATGAACTCCTTCATCCAAACTACTTCCTGAGCCGCTTCTGAAGCAGCAACATATTCGGCCTCCGTTGTTGATCCCGCTACCACAGGTTGTTTGGAGCTCCTCCAACTAACCGCTCCGCCATTCATGATAAATACGTATCCGGATTGAGACTTAGAGTCATCCGGATCGGTGTCAAACCTAGCATCGACATAAAACTTAGCGACGAGCTCTTCTTCACCTCCGTATACAAGAAACATATCCTTAGTTCTTCGTAAGTACTTAAGGATATTCTTGACCGCTATCCAGTGTTCCGAACCTGGATCCGATTGGTACCTACTAGTCAAACTAATAGCATGTGCCACATCCGGTCTTGTACATATCATGGCGTACATTATAGAGCCTATGGCTGAAGCATAGGGGACTTTGTCCATTATCTCTCTTTCTTCCGCCGAAGCCGGACTTTGAGTCTTACTCAATGTCTTGCCTTGCAACATAGGTAAGAACCCCTTCTTACTTCCGTCCATTTTAAACTTCTTTAAAATCTTATCAAGGTATGTACTTTGCGATAGCCCTATTAGGCGCCTAGATCTATCTCTATAGATCTTTATGCCTAATATATATGACGCTTCACCTAGGTCCTTCATTGAAAATTTCTTTGTTTAGATAACTTTTAACTGTTTAAAAGATCTATATCATTTTTATCAATAATATGTCATCCACATATAATATCAAAATGCCACATTGCTCCCACTCACTTTCTTGTAAATACAAGCTTCTCCATAAGTTTGGACAAATCCAAACTCTTTGATCACCTCATCAAAGCGGAGATTCCAACTTCGTGATGCTTGCTTCAATCCATAGATGGATCGCTGAAGCTTGCACACCTTGTTAGCATCCTTAGGATCGACAAAACCCTTTGGTTGTATCATATACAAATCTTCTTCAATATTACCATTGAGAAACGCGGTTTTGACATCCATCTGCCATATCTCATAATCGAAATATGCAGCAATTGCTAACATAATCCTAACTGACTTTAGCATCGCTACGGGAGAGAATGTCTCATCGTAGTCAACTCCTTGAATTTGTCGAAACCCCTTTGCGACAAGTCGAGCTTTATAGACGGTCACATTACCATCAGCATCAGTTTTCCTTTTGAAAATCCATTTGTTCTCCACGGCCTTTCGGTCGTGAGGTAATTCCACCAAGTTCCAAACTTGATTTTCATACATGGATTCCATCTCGGATTTCATGGCTTCTAACCATTTGTTGGAATCCGGGCTCATCATCGCTTCTTCATACGTCGCAGGGTCATCATTTTCATCAACCATGAAATTCATGACAGGATTTTCGTACAGCTCGGGAGCTGCACGCGTCCTGTTTGACCTGCGAGGTTCGGTAGTACTCTCTTTCGGAGTTTCATGATCATTATCATTAGTTCCCTCTTCAACAGGTGGAGCCAACTCCGGAACAACTTCCGGCGCTGCGCTACTCGCCATACTTTGAAGAGAAGGTTCCACAACCTCTTCGAGTTCTACCTTCCGACTACTCACACCTTTCGCGAGAAACTCTTTCTCTAGAAAGGATCCATTCTTGGCAACAAAAACCTTGCCCTCGGATCTGTGATAGAAGGAATACCCAATAGTTTCTTTAGGGTATCCTATGAAGACGCATTTTTCCGCTTTGGGTTCGAGTTTATCCGGTTGAAGTTTCTTCACATAAACATCGCATCCCCAAACTTTAAGAAATGACAGCTTAGGTTTGTTTCCAAACCACAATTCATACGGTGTCTTTTCAACGGATTTAGATGGTGCCCGATTTAAAGTGAATGCAGCAGTTTCTAGTGCATAACCCCAAAATGACAACGGCAAGTCTGTTAGAGACATCATAGATCGAACCATATCTAATAAAGTACGATTACGACGTTCCGACACACCATTTTGCTGTGGTGTTCCGGCAGGTGTGAGTTGTGAAACAATTCCACACTCTTTCATGTGAGTGCTAATCTCGTAACTTAGATACTCACCTCCACGGTCGGACCGTAGAAATTTGATCTTTCTATTACGATGATTTTCCACTTCATTCTGAAATTCCTTGAACTTTTCAAAGGTTTCAGACTTGTGTTTCATCAAGTAGATATAACCGTATCTACTCAAATCATCTATGAAAGTAACAAAATAACGATATCCACCTCGCGCCGACACACTCATTGGACCACATACATCAGAATGTATGATTTCCAATAAATCATGCCTGCTCCATTGAACCGGAAAACGGCGTTCTAGTCATCTTGCCCATAAGTCATGGCTCACATGTATCAAAATGATTCATAATCAAGTGATTCCAAAAGTCCATCCGAATGGAGCTTCTTCATGCATTTAACGCCAATATGACCTAGACGGCAGTGCCACATATATGCGGATATATCATCATTAAGTTTAATCCTTTTAGCATCAACATTATGAATATGTGTAACATTATCATCGAGATCTAATAGAAATAAACCATTCATCATCGGTGCATGACCATAAAAGATTTCATTCATATAAATGGAACAACCATTGTTCTCGGTTTAAATGAATAACCACTTCATCAAACACGATCCAGATACAATGTTCATGCTCGGTCGGGCACCGGATAACATTTATTCAAGTTTATAACTAATCCCGACGGCAAGTGGAGAGGCAGCGTTCGACGACGATCACATCAATACTTGATCCATTACCGCATCTTGACCTCACCCCTTGCTAGCGGTCGCTTGTTCCATGACCCACGATTCGAGTTACAAATATTAGCAATCGAACGGTATCAAATACCCGGTGCTCTGCGAGCACTAGTCAAGTACACATCAATAACATGTATATCATAGCCTTGCCACCTTCTTGTCCGCGGATACTTGGGCGATTGCGCTTCGATGGGATCCTTACAATAGTAGCACTTGGAATCGAGACTTAGGTCCAACTCGGGGTTTCTTTTCAGCAACAAAGCTTTCCCGTACTTCCTTTCCGCTTTCCCTTCTTGTCTTTCTTGAAACCAGTGTTCCTATTGATCATCAACACTTGATGTTCCTTTTTGATCTCCACTTAGCGGTTTTAAGCATTGATGAAGCTCGGGGAGATACTTCTTCATGCCTTGCATATTATAGTTCATCATGAAGCTCTTATAGCTAGGTGGCAGAGACTGCAGAACACGATGGATGCCTAAGTCAATGGGAATCGATATTCCCAAGGACACAAGCTTATCGGCGTAACCCGACATCTTGAGTACATGCTCACTAACGGAGCTGTGCTCTTCCATCATGCAGCTAAAGAACTTTTCTGAAGCGTTGTAGCTCTCTATAGCAGCATGTGTGTCGAAAATCATTTTCAACTCACCCATTGTATCAAATGCATTGCCGTTTTCGAAACGCTTTCGAAGTTCCGGCTCTAGCCCATACAATATGCCGCAATGAACTAAGTTGTGGTCCTCCTGACGTGTCTGATAGACATTCTTCTCCTCGTCAGGGGCATCATCAAAAGGTGGGGGGCCTAATGGCGCTTCTAGCACATATTTCTTTTGTGCAGCAGAGAGGAGAATCCTCAAATTCATGGCCCATTCGGTAAAGTTGCTACCGTTCGTTGCTAGTTTCTCTTTCTCCATGAACACATTGAAATTAGAAGCAGGTGGTGCCATCTACAACAGAATTTGTAAAGTTTAGACTAAGTGTATGATAGATTGAGTTCAACTAATCTATATTACGAATGAACTCCCACTCAAAAACGACATCCCTCGTGCCTTTTTGGTGATTACATGAACCAAATCCACTACACCAAGTCCGATCATCACGTGAGTCGGTATAGCTTCAAAGGCGAGCATCAAATGGGCATCATATCAACTATATGACTCATGCTTAACCTTTCGGACCGTGTTCCGAGGCCATGTCTATACATGCTAGGCTCGCCAAGTTAGAACCTTAGTATTCGCGTGTGTAACTGTTTTACACCAGAAATATGGTCGTGGATCCAAGAACACCCGATCATCACGTGATGTCTTGGAGCGACGAAAACATAATCGGTGCATACTAAAGGAAGAACACATTCTTATCTTGATATTTAAATGAGGGATCATCTTATTATGCTAACAAAGCGCTAAACAAGCAATATAAGATGCTATCAAACATCATATGTTTATTAGTGAAATGATATGGTTCCCGCAGATGATCTCTATCATGTGCATCGTGGTATGATCACTATCATACCTATATGTGTAAATCCAAGGTCTATGGATTTTACACGCTATGTGTGTTGTAAGTATCATCTCATACTTCTACTTACAACACTACCATATCATAACACTAGCCCAAAGAACAATCTAAACTAGACGCCTCTAATTTATCCATTGCAAGTTTTACGTGGCTTAGGGCTTCGAGATAGAACCGTTCTTACCTACGAACATGAACCACAACGAGGATAATCAAATTGTTGACAACTCGCTTGCAAAATAGATATTGACTATAGTAGGAGAGAGACACCGCTAGCCACTTATGCAAACAAGTTGCATGTCAAGCGTGGAAGGTCTCATGTGAGGACATGTAAAGTTTGTCCGGGCCGCTTCATCCCACTATGCCACCAATATCCAAAATTACAACAAAGGAGCAACAACATGATCATCATCGCCCACATACTCATATGTGTACTACCCGTGTAAAGTATCTACGCATAGATCCGGCTCTGATACCACTGTAGGGTTCGCATCATAGAAAACAAAAATTTTCCTACGATGTGAACTATATACCAAGATCTATCTACTAGATACAAACAACGGGCGGATGTATATCCGTAGAGAACATACCCTTGAAGACCGACAAAGCTTAACGAGTTCAACTCGTGGTTGATGTAGACGATCTCTTGCCGATCTCAAGATCGAGAGGAAGTCCTAGCGCCGCAAATCAGCAGTGCATCCGTGCTCGCACACACGTTCGAGGCACCGAGCAACCTCCGCCTCCTCGCTCCAGCGATGCAGCGGAAGCACAACTCTTTCTTGCCGAATAGCCACCGGGAACATGTATCTCGCTAGTCCGAGACCATGGGGGATAAATTCTAGAGGGGGAGAGAGATCCTTCACGAGGAGGTGTGAGAGACAAGTGAGGAGGGGGCTCCTTTTATAGGAGGAGGGGAGGGCACCCAAGGGGGTGTCCCGCCATGGGGCTGCCTCCCCTCCTTCATTCATGTGGGTGGACACTCCACTCACAAAATGCCCTTTAAAATCCCTCCACTCAAAAGTCCACTCAAATTCCCATTAAATTTCCACCAAATTTAATGCAAACTCTCATTAAATAAAACTCTTTTATTTTATTTAGAATTTTGTCAATTACTTTAATGACAAACATTCATAAATAACCCCTTGCTAGAATTCTATTTCACATGCATAACCACTTTATGCAATTTCACCCGAAAACCTGTTTCGGTATCTAGTGAAATAAATTCCTGCGCTTGTTCATTCTTTCGGCATGAAACATTTGCTCCAATTGGATGTCGGTGTCTCTTAAGTGTGTCACCCTACGGTTCGTGAATAATGCGGACATGATCGAGACCCTCTCGGATCAATAATCGAAGCGGATCTGAGACCCATACTGACTCCCACACATTCAACGATGACTTTCTTGTGATCGTCGGAACCTTTTACGCTAGTATCTTAATCCCTTTGTTTCACGATATATTACATGTCCGAGATTCGATCATCGGTATATCCATACCTAGTTTGATCTTGTTACCGACATGCACTCTTTTCGCTCGTGATATAACATTCTAGTGATCAAATCACTTGCTTGCAAGCTAATCAATGTGATATCACCGAGAGGGCCCAGAGTATATCTATCCGTCATCGGGATGAACAAATTCCACTCTCGATCCATGAGCCTCAACATAACACTTTATTAGTTCCGAATCCATCTTTATAATCACCCTGTTATGGTGTGACGTTTGATGTTATCAAGAAACTCTTCCGGTGTTAGTGATTGACATGATCTCATGGTCTAAGGATTAGGATCACTTCGTAAGTTGTTATAGCAATATAAACTCAATGACTTTGATCGTAATGCTATACTTCGGATGAATGTTCATCACACCATTACACTAATGTTGTGATCCCGTTATTAACAACATCCAATGTCCATGATCAGGAAACCTTGATCATCTTGTTAATCAACGAGCTAGTTTATGAGAGAGGCATAACTAGGAAATTTCTGTTTGTTTATTAAACACACATGTATTAACGTTTCCGTATCAATACAATTATAGCATGCAAAATAAACATCTATCATATACTTGGAATACACATAATAAACACTTTATTATTGCCTCTCGGGGCATATTCCCTTTAGACACTACTCCAAAGGCACCAAGAGTAAGAGGGCCACCTCTGGAAAGGCCAGAGAACATTCTTCAAGCAACCATAGAGAACTTGACTACACCTGTACCGCCGATACTTGATCCGGCGAATGCTCAGGCAGAGTTAGAAGAAACCAGGAAAAAGGTGCTGGTAGAGGCCAAAAAGGTGTCGGCCTTGCGTGAGTCCTTAAACAGGACCCTGCGAGAATATGCCAAAGCCAATAAGCTTGACGTCGCACCCGAACGGGTGGACGAGTTAAGATTGAGAGGGAAAAACCTCATAGATGATATCAACAAGGAGCATGATGCTCATAAGGCAGAATCAATTGATTAGGGCCTGCCGAGGTACAGTACCCCGGCAAAGAACCTAAGAGCGGCAAATGCCGCAGCCTTAGAGTTAGAGGGGTTGACCGGCGAAGCCCGACAGAAACAGCAAGAAAGAGTGAATGAGATTGGTGCGCATCGCAAACCAGCAAAACGAAGAGATGCTCAGGGCAAACCCGGCAAGGCCGGGGGTATCGCGAATGGTTCACTCGGCAGGTGCAGCACCTGCCTTGTCCGTGGCAGCAGCATCTTCACCCGGAAATAATGCACGAAGGGACAAAGCAGTAACTTCGGGAAAGAGGAACAAGCAAATTGTTCCGTATGATCCGGCAGTAGCCAGGAAGGCAAACGAGAATAGAGGCAATGGAATCCGGGGTAACAGTGGTGAGAGGAACCTCGGCCGTATTGAGAAAGACGGCGGAAGCCGAGGCAATGGAGACCTCGGCAGGAGAGAACTCGGAAGAGGCAATCATGAGAACAATACCCCGGTCGAAGTAAGAAGAGAACCACTGCTCAATCCGCAACAAAGACATGAACCCCGGCAGGAAAGAGAAGCGAGGCCAGCTCGCCACAATCAAGTGAATGAAAGGTACAATGATGGTTATTCCGAGATGGAATATGTGATCCATGGTGGAGATAACCATTACCGATTGCAAGACAGGGTTCTATACAGAGATTTGCCATCGAATGATGCAAGAGTAAAGCTGGACCGGCTATACCGGTCCGAGTTGTTGGAGGAACAGGGCCAAACAGGTCCGACATGCTTTGGACGAAGACATATAATGGGAGTACCAAACCTCAAGACTGGTTGATTGACTATGCCACTGTTGTGAAAATAGCGGGTGGGAACTTACGATGGGCAGTACGGTATGTCCCACAAATGTTGGAAGGACCAGCTAGGGTATGGCTGAATAATCTACCAGCGGGCAGTATCAACTGTTGGTTAGATTTTGAAGAAATGTTCGTCAGCAACTTTACCCGCACATACAAGAGGCCAAACAGACCGCAACAGTTAGCCATGTGCAAGCAGAGGCCAAATGAAACAGATAGAGAGTTTTTAACTCGATGGTGTAACCTGAGAAACTCATGTGAAGGAGTTATAGAGTCGCAAGCAATAGCCTGGTTCGCTCAAGGATGTCGTTATGGCAGCGTGTTATGGCAACGTCTGCAAAGAGATATGCCGACCACGTTGGCAGAAACTATCAGAATAGCGGATTCCTACGCATTAGGAGATCCGACGCAACCAGAATTAATGTCGGCAGATCATCGGGAGAAACAAGACCATTATGTAAGAGATTTGGCCGGGTCATCCAGGCGCAGCGACTTCAGAGGAAGAAGAAGAGAAGAAAGGCCGGATTATAGATATAATTCGGCCCAAGTGGCAGCAGTAGCGCAGGATCCGCCGAGTCATGGACCGACTCAACGGCAAAAAAACGGTCCTCAGCAGTGGACAAGGAATGAAGGAAAAAGACAGTGGACACCAGAAAAAAAGAAACAGTGGCAAGAGAGGCTGAAGTACACGTTCGAATCTATGTTAGATCAGCCGTGCAAATTCCACACGTCAAACCCATCCAGGCCAGCCAACCATACGACCCGCCAATGTGCATGGATGAAAAATGCAATGGGAAACCCTGTAAGTATTCAGGCAGCGCCCCATCAAATACGCAACAGCATCAACCACAGCTGACTAGAGCAAATGCACAACAACTGATGTTACCACCTCCTCCCCCGAGGTACGATAACCTGGATCGGAGAGATGCGGTACATCAAGTGATGAACCAAGTCCAGGATGGAAGGACAGATCCAACGAATACTGGACGCAATGATTACAGAGAACATCATCAGTCTTATTGCGTGTTCACAACGGAATAGCAAGACAAGCAGAGTGTGCAACACCGGCATATGGAAGTAAATGCAGTTATGCCGGCAGTACCAAGATTTGTGCCTTGGTTAGATCAGGAGGTAACTTGGAGCATAAAGGATCACCCCAAGATAATGCCGAATCCCGGGTCATATGCACTCGTGTTGGATCCGACATTTGTTGGACCAAGCATCAATGTGAAATTCTCAAAAGTACTCATTGACAATGGAAGCAGTATCAACATCATGTACAAAGATATCATGCATAAACTCGGAATATCGCAGAACATGTTGCAATCCACGAGGACCACTTTCCATGGGATAGTGCCAGGGCTTTCATCTGAACCCATTGGTAAGGTCCGAGTGGATGTGTTATTCGGCACAAGAGATAACTGCAGAGCAGAAAATTTAGAGTTTGAGGTGGTGGATCTAGAGAGTTGTTATCAGGCTTTACTCGGACGGCCAGCATTGGCCAAATTCATGGGTAGTTGTCATATAAGTTATCTGAAAATGAAGATACCCGGACCACAAGGAGTGATAACAGTAGCAGGGGATTACAAGAAGCCAATGGAGTGTGCCTTGGCCGGGTCAAATTTGGCCGAATCATTGGTTATAGCAAGAGAAAAAAGAAGGATTCAGGAGGTAGCAGCACTCGCTCAGTCGGCACAGCTGAATATGCCGGCACTAGCCAATCCGCATGGCAGTGTCTCCTTTCAGCCGACTAAAGAGACCAAGAAGTTTCAGATAGATGAGCAATTCCCGGAGCGTACTGTTACTATTGGTGCAGGCCTAGATGCTAAATAGGAAAGCGAGCTCACCAACTTCCTCCGTGAGAATCGGGACATATTTTCATGGTCAACTTAGGATCTGCAAGGTGTTCCGAGGGAGTTGGCTGAGCACTCTCTGAATGTGAGGCCAGGAGCAAGGCCGGTGAAGCAACCTCTCCACCGCTTCGTCAAAGACAGGAGAAAAATAATAGGGGATGAAATAGCTCGGCTCCTCGCAGCCGGGTTCATCATGGAGGTGTTGTATCCGGATTGGTTGTCGAATCCGGTGTTAGTAGAAAAGAAGAAAGATGATCCGAATGTAGCCATTGTATGGCGAATGTGTATCGACTACACGAACCTGAACAAGGCGTGTCCAAAAGATCCTTTTCCATTACCTAGAATAGACCAAGTCATTGATTCGACCGCTGGTTGTGAGCTATTGTCATTTGTAGACGCGTATTCTGGTTTTCACCAGATACCGTTAAATCCGACCGATCAAATAAAGACTGCGTTTATTACCCCGTACGGGGCTTATTGCTATCGCACAATGCCATTCGGCCTGAGAAACGCAGGAGCAACGTATCAGAGATGCATGCAAAAATGTCTACACGATCAGATAGGAAAAAATGTACAAGTATATGTAGATGACGTGGTCATCAAAACCAAGGAAAGCAAAACGTTACTGGATGATATACGGCAGACTTTCGCGAACCTGAGAAGGTTCCGAATGAAACTTAATCCGGAAAAATGCACGTTTGGCGTGCCGGCAGGAAAGTTACTCAGTTTTCTTGTATCTAGCCGAGGTATAGAGGCCAACCCAACAAAGATAAAGGCAGTAGAAAGAATGGAGTTGCCAAGATGTCTGAATGATGTACAAAAATTCACGGGTTGTCTAGCCTCGCTCAGCCGGTTTGTATGTCGGCTGGGAGAGAAGGCGCTACCACTCTATCAGCTGATGAAGAAATCAGATAAATTTATTTGGACTCCACAAGCAGACAGCGCATTTCATGAGTTGAAGAAGATGTTGGTCACAGCACCCATTTTGGCTTCTCCATTATCAAAAGAACCTATGTTACTCTATGTGGCGGCTACCAATAGAGTAGTGAGTGCTTTAGTCGTAGTAGAACGACTTGAAAATGATAAGTCGGTCCAAAGGCCGGTATATTATTTAAGCGAGGTGTTGTACACTTCAAAGAAGAATTACCCACATTATCAAAAGATGGCCTATGGAGTGTACATGTCGGAAAAAAAGCTTAAACACTACTTCGAAGAGCATCCCATCAAAGTGATCTGTGAAGCACCCATAGCCGACATATTGAGCAACAAAGATGCAAGTGGCCGAATAGCAAAATGGGCAATCGAGTTGTCACCGTACGCTCCACAATTTGATAGGAGAGATGTAATCAAATCTCAAGCAGTCGCCGACTTCTTCGTAGACTGGGCCGAAGTGCAGTATGAACCACCATTACCAGACCCAAATTATTGGACGATGCATTTCGATGGTTCCAAACTAAGAAATGGTTTGGGGGCAGGAATAGTGTTAACCTCGCCTAAAAGAGATCAGCTGAAGTATGTACTGCAAATACATTTTGTCGCATCCAACAACGTAGCCGAATATGAAGCACTGGTCCATGGATTGAAATTAGCAAAAGAGATTGGCATACGGCGAATCTTATGCTATGGGGACTCGGATCTAGTAGTACAGCAAGTCTCAGGCAATTGGGATGCATTAGATTCTAATATGGCTTTATACAGATTTCATGTGCAAAAGATCAGTGGATGCTTTAAGGATGTGAATTTCACCACATACCTCGGCCATAAAATGATGTCGCAGACACGTTCTCAAAACTAGGATCAACCCGGCAGTCAATTCTACCGGGTATTGCCCTGGAACACCTCAGGAAACCATCAATAATCCCATCACCAGAATCCGAATATATCTTTATTCCGGCAAATTCAGCAGAATATAATGCGCCGATGGAAGTAGACCAGCAATATGACTCGGAACCCCCCAAGAGGAGGACAGCGGAAGTAAGTACAATTGTGGAGAAGGCCGAGGTAGGTATGTCGGCAGAAAACATGGAAATAGACAGTGAGATCACACCAGAAAAAGTCACACCGCTATGGGCGCAACCCATATTCTCTTACCTTAAAGACTCGATGTTGCCGAACAATGAAGTATTAGCAAGACAAACTGTAAGGAGAGCAAAATCTTATACAATCATAAACAATGAGCTATATAAAAGAAGCGTCACAAGTGTATTGCAAAAGTGTGTGAGTTCGGCAGAAGGACAGGAGATCCTCCTGTATATACATCAAGGAGAATGTGGACACCATGCCTCATCTCGGGCCTTGGTAGCCAAAGCATTCAGGCATGGATTTTATTGGCCGACGGCGTTGAAAGAAGCCAAAGAGTTAGTTGAAAAATGCAATGGTTGTCAGAGATATGCAACCAAAATACATATGCCATCGGCCGAGTTAAAAACAATACCCATCACTTGGCCATTTTCTGTGTGGGGCCTAGATATGGTGGGACCATTTAAGCCGGCCCGAGGGGGAATGACCCACATATTGGTTATGGTGGACAAGTTCACAAAATGGATTGAAGTGAAACCAATAAAAAATGCGATGGGCCCACAGCGGTGAAATTCCTCAAAGATATTATTTTACGATATGGGTATCCGCACAGTGTTATTACAGATAACGACACAAACTTTGCAGAAGGAGCCTTCGCTAGGTTCTGCAGAGAGAAACACATAAGACTAGATATTGCCTCTGTGGCTCACCCAGCATCTAATGGGCAATTGGAAAGGTCTAATGGACTAGTATTGTCAGGAATAAAACCGCGACTTGTTGAACCACTGCAAAGGTCGGCAGGATGTTGGATTGAGGAACTCCCAGCCGTATTATGGAGCCTCAGGACTAGTCCGAATAGATCAACAGGTTATATGCCATTCTTTCTGGTATACGGGGCGGAGGCCGTGCTTCCAACCGACATAATACATGACTCGCCAAGGGTTACCCAGTATACAACCTCAGAGGTAAATGAAATAGCTCGGCAAGATACTATAGACCTGCTAGAAGAAGCGAGATAACTAGCACTATCACGATCAGCTATTTATCAGCAGAACTTGCGACGATATCACAGCAAGAAGGTGAATCCAAGAGTATTCAAATAAGGGGATTTAGTCCTCCGACTGGTGCAACGCACGGCCGGCATGCACAAGATATCACCTCCATGGGAGGGACCATTCATCGTGAGCAAAGCATTGCATAACGATGCATATTATCTAATCGACGCTCAGTCCCCCGGAAGGAACAAGGCAGACAAAGTCGGTGAAGAAACGAAGCGGCCATGGAATGTAGCTTTACTTCGTCCATTTTACTCATAGCACAGTATCTCAAGGTCAAGAACCAATGATGTATTAAACCTCGGCATCTAGAGCAATGACTCGGGGACTGCCATATGCTATTTCAATTTCATCTTATGTATTGAACCTCGGCATCCAGAGCAGTGACTCGGGGACTGCCGTATGTTATTTCAATTTCATCTTATGTATTAAACCTCAGCATCCAGAGCAGTGACTCGGGGACTGCCGTATGTTATTTCAATTTCATCTTATGTATTGAACCTCAGCATCCAGAGCAGTGACTCGGGGACTGCCGTATGTTATTTCAATTTCATCTTATGTATTGAACCTCGGCATACAGAGCGGTGACTCGGGGACTGCCGTATGGTATTTCAATTTCATCTTATGTATTTGAACCTCGGCATTCAAGAGCAGTGACTCGAGGACTGCCATATGCTGCCCAGTGTTATGTTGAGCACTAGAACTCGGCACCCTGCGCAGCGCCTCGATAACAGTCTTATATTATTTCTGAAATTTGGTTTACACACTAGACTTCGGCGCAATAGGCAGTAACTCAGAATAAGAGCAGATCAATGTCGTATGATATTCGAAGCTCACACCCAGATTACTCGGCTAAACCACGAGAAAACAAAGACAAAGATACATCCTAAAAAACAGGAAATCGCAGGTCACCAAAGCAAGAATTCGGATGAAAACCCACCTAAACAAAGTTATAACAACTACAAACATATATATCGCAACAGTACACGACAAAAGAAATTCAGGTCATACAGGAAATGGTCAAATGTTCCACGTAAATCGCACGCCCGGCATACCAGGGACAAGTAATAACTTAAAGAGTTTCAGCTGGAAAGGCAATAGTTGGGTCAGGGGCTGGATGCTCCGAGATAGGCAGAGCCTCGTCCGAGGTTGCCTCGCCTTCCACAGACCCAGGTGCAACTTCGGCTGAAGCTTGAGGCTGCTGAGGGGCATCAGTTTGCGTAGTTGAATGCCCAATACCTTTGGAGGAGGATCGTGCGTCACCGTCACCATCGCCATCCGAGCTCGAACTGGAGTCACCAGAGGAAGCCGAGTCATCTTCACCTTCACCTTGTTCAGCCGAGTTATTGTCTGATGCATCCTCGACTGCAACCTCATCGTCCGAGTTCGGGAGGAAGCTCGGACCTTCATTCCAGGTATGCACGTCGGCATACTCAACGAGCTGGAAGGCGCGAGCTTGCCGAAGAGCAACAAAAGTGGGGTCCTCAACCCAACGGGAACTCAGGCGCAAATTTCTCGGGATATCAAGAGAAATGTCTTCATACCATGACATGATAATGATGAGGGCCATATCAGCGCCGCCCGGTGATTCCCTCCAGAGACTTAGTTGTTTCTCGAGGCCATCAATCTTTTCACCAAAATTCGACCTCGTTGATATTAGGAGTCCCGAGGTATTCGCCAGGAACATGGTAGGCTCGGATAGCTGCTTGCACCAAGTCCCCGCCCATAATCTTCATCGGACCAAGCTACCGACAGCGACAAGGAAATCTTCCATCGAGTACTCCGAATCAACTTCAGCAGGGACACCTCGGCGCGCACGAGCTGCAAGAACCGCTTTCGAACTCACAGGCTTAGCTTCTGGAAAATGACCTGCGCAAAACACGAATGCGTTAGGAGGCAGTAATGTCAAAGAGAAAAACATAATCCGGCTGTGCTAAGAAACTTACAATGAATATAACTCAACATTATCTGAAGGTCTTTGGTCCAGATGATCTTGCTCTTTTCAAAGCAAGAAATCTCCTCGCTCATCCCACGAGTTTTCAGTTCGGCAGCCTCGAGGAGTTCTTTATTCTTCTGCAGCTCCAGAGCTAGCTGATTCTTCTCTTCAGAGAATTCCTGATCGACCTTTTCTAGTTCGGATTTCTGAGAGAGCTTGAGGGTTTCCACCTCAGCCCGCAGGCGAGCTATTTCATCATCTTTTTCTTTTAGCTGCGCCGAATGAGTAGCGCTTTGTTCTAAAAAATGCAGCATCACGTCAGGCATGGGCGTGCAATCTTGGTGAGATACTGCAAAGGTTTGCAACTCGGCTTTACCAAAGCCAAACGAAATAAAAGAGAAGCCTAGCGCACATTTTAAAGGGGTAAAAGGTGTAAGATGAAAGGGAAACTAACCTTCCAAGCTCTTGACCTTTTTCTCAAGACGTATGTTGAGATTATTGATATTACCTGTTCACCAAAAAAGTGAGCCGACATCTCGCGGACAAAACAATAAGAACGTCGAAAATGACGAAAAGGAACTATCGACTTACCAGCCTTTTTTACCACAGGAAGGACTTTCTCATATTTTTCTTCCAGCTTGCGGTGCGAAAAAAGCAACCTTTGAAATTCGGCAGTCCGCCGGTCATGTGCAACCTGAACAATGGAGCAAAATGATGAATGAATATTCAAAGCTAAACCAGATCCGAATCAAGCAAAACTGAATCCGGATCTAGGTGGCTGGATATTCGAAGCTAAACCAGATCCGAGTCAAGCAAAACTACCCGGATCTAGGCGGCTGGATATTCGAAGCTAAACCAGATCCGAGTTAAGCAAAACTTGATCCGGATCTAGGTGGCTGGACATTCGAAGCTAAACCAGATCCGAGTCAAGCAAAACTTAACCCGGATCTAGGTGGCTGGATATTCGAAGCTAAACCAGATCTGAGTTAAGCAAAACTTAACCCGAATCTAGGTGGCTGGATAATCGAAGCTAAAACAGATCCGAGTCAAGTGAAACTAAAACCAAATTTAGGTGGTTGGATATTCCAAGATCAACTAAACGAAAGTCAAGCAAGCTTTAAGACAGATCTAGTCGGATATAAATTCGAACCCTAGAGATAAAATTAGACTAAGTAAAGCATTATTAAACTTCCAAGCATATAACAAGTTATTTCCTTGCAAGTTTCGGGGACTAGAGCATATAGTAACATCTGGAGAATTAATCTAAACTTGGCGTATAGCAAAATAGCGATTACCTCATTCATCTTGTTAGTGTCAAGGATGAACTTGGCGGCTTGATCGAAATGGCCGCTAATGTCGGAAAGCTGAAAGGGCTGACTGATTGGATTACCCTCAAACTGATCGGCAGCATTCCAATTATTGGCATATTCCACCAACGAGCCAAGGTTGTTCCCACTAGCCGTCCGAGTTAGGACTTTACCCCGGACATGTTGCGTAACCACTGCGGCCGCAGGGCTTTTATGAAGAGCAAGCTGGGTGCCGGCAGCCGGAGTAACGGAGGCTTTGGTAGGCGCAATTCCTTTGCACAGCACATCGGCAATACTCGGCTGAGTAGAGCCGACAAGACCTTTCTGGGAAGAGGAGGCCTTGGTGGCAACAGCTTTTCTTGCTTTAGAAGAGGCATCAGCAGGAGCCGATACCTCGGTAATGGGAACGGTGTCTTTAGGAGCAGAAGGGGTCACGGTCGCAGAGGGTGCCGAGATAACGACCTATTCGGCCGGGGCTGGAGTTGCTGCAGAGACTGCGGGGGCAGATAGAGGCTCAGCAGAGGCGCTCGGATCCACAGAGGGAGCTACGGGTTCGGCGGAAAACTCGGTGGGTCGAGTGGGATCAATGTTAGCGAGAGGGATCTCAGGCACATCGTGATGAGGAGGCGACTGATTCGGAGCTGAAGGAGATGCAACGCGGGCCAGGAATCTGATATTTTCGGTGAGGCGGAGGAGACGGCTGCCGAGTCACGCGGCTAGTCATACTAGGACCGCCGGGCTTAACAGAAAGTGGAGCACTGCAAGGGAAAGAAAGAAAAAAGGGTGTTAGGATGAAAAGCAGAAAGAGAGAAACAAGAAATACGAACAAAAGAAACTTACCCTGCGACTCCAGGCATGGTCTTGCGCCGGGGAGGATTCGGAGCGGATTTCTTCATTCGTTTCTTGGGGGCCGCATATGAGGCACTAGCAGGAGCCCCGCGTTTCCCCGAGGTAACAGGGGGGCGGGAAGCAATAGGCTCGGCGTCGTGAACCTGACCGGCCGGATTAGCTGGGAAAGTAGAAGCCGGAAATGCATAAGAAATGGGCATTGCGGAAACTACCTCTAGAACTTGGACCTCATCCGAATCACCTTCCTCCTCGTGGGACGATGTCTTGCCACGAGCGCGAGCAGGGGCGAGGTCAGATTTGGGAACGAATTCTTCTAAGTCCAGCTCCCCAACGTCCGGGGTATTCCGGTCCGCAGGCCACGGGAGTGACAGAACCTCGGCATCTTCGCCCTTCTGTTCTGTGAACCTCTGTAATGCAAGAAAGAGGAAAATTAGCGAAAACAGTTGCGGAAACAGTTGGAAAGCGAAGCGTTAGTGATTAAGCTTACTTCGGGAGGTGGACGATCAAGGGTGAACGGTTTCAATCCCCAAGCCCAATCCTCAGGCATCTCCATCTTGAAGATAGCTCGGACACGCTTATAGATAAGATAGTTGTCCAGCTCCATGGTTGAGACTCGGTTAGGGTCAAGAGGACCGCTCATGTAGCACAATTTGTGAGTTCATTTCTGGAATGGGCAGATTCGGCTACTGATAAAGGTAGCCATCAGATCTTCGCCGCATAACCCGGCACGGATAAGCTCTTTGAGCCGAATCTCAAAGGCCTCGGCCAAGGCATGACTCTTCCTCGGATTATAAGTCCAATTCACCTTAGAAGGCGGACCAATGGAGAAGGCAGGGAGCCGGATCTTGTCCTCCGCCCCTCTGTTCTTGACATAAAAGAAGGACTTGTGCCACTTCTTGCACGACTCTAACCCAGTGACACGAGGAAATACGGACTTCCTCCAAGGTGTAATGGACGCTGCCCCACATTGAGTAAGCAGTTTCTCGGAAGGGTGCAGAGATTTGTCAGGGACTACGTTAGAACGGATCTGGAAGAACTTCGACCAGACGTGCACAGACGGCCATAGGCCGAAGTATCCCTCCGAGGCCAAGATAAAAGCAGAAAGAGAAGCGATCGCATTTGTAGGGAGATGATGCGGCTGAAGTCCGAAGTAGTCGAGAAACTCTCTAGCAAAATCGCTAAGAGGGAGACCAAAGCCGCACGAGAAATGTGACATAAAAACTACATACTCGCCCTCCCTAATATCCGGAGAGGACTCGCTGCCGGGTAAGCGACAGGAGACCTCGGCGGGAATCCTCCGAGTTCGGATAAGCCACTCGATCTTGCGGCGTGTAACGGAGGAGCCCTGCCACGAGCCTCGTTCGGGCCTAGAGCCAGCATCATCATCCTCTACCAGGGCACCACTAAAGTAGCTAGACATGGGTTCGCCGAAAAGATCGACGGAGGAAGAGCTAGCGGCGGAGGAAAGTTTGGAGCTACGAGGCCCCGTCGTGATTTTGCACAAGAACGGCGGCGGAGGAGGAGAGGAACCGCCGCACGAATACAAAATCGAGACAGAGGAATCTAGGATAAAACCTAGGCGGCGCGGCTGGAAAGAACTCACCGGCGACGACGCCGAAGCTAGCGAACGCGGACGAGGAAGACAGAGCGACGCGGCGGAGTCCTCGCCGTCAGAGGGTCCGATGAGCGCGCAGCGGCGGAGCTGCGAGCGGGCGCGGAAGCGAGAGGAAGAAGAAGGGCGCAGGCGAACGAAAAGGGGAAAGTGAATCCTCCAGCGCCGCGCCCCATTTTATAACCTAGCCGCAAGCAAGGTAGTGGGATCGTGGGTGTGGCAGTTGGCAGCGTGGATCGTGTGTGTGGCACGACCGCACGTCGCTGAGCGGAGCCACACCTAGGGCCACACGATAGCAGAGAAGATCACGATCCCAAGTGGAAATGGAGCACGAGGCGACGCAGCGCCGGCGTGACAGGCACAGTAGTAACTGTAGCCTGTCAGAAAATGCTGTAGAGGAACAAAAAACTAGAGAAGTAATGATGGGAATGACACGTAGGACGAGGCGTATACGAGAAGATACGACGATACCTCGAACAAGTAAGGAGCAACTCGGAAATGATACAGGGTGTGTATCATGAAACTGTTACGACCCAACCGAGATTATCGGCGGGGCCCTACCAGCTTCGGGGACTAATGTTGGGGAGATAACCCCGGATAGGGTAAAGATGGGGATAGACGAAGGGATGATCTCCGTCTAGTTTCCGAGTTACTGTCTGAGCCGGCCGAATCATGTAGAGGTCGGCCGAGATAGGAAAGGGCAAGACCCTCATAGTAATGACAAGACATTACCCGGCCGAGATACTTTGTAACTCGGCTGGGTTAGACCGAGTAATCTTAATACAGATGAAGGACAGGCCGAGCTACGGGAGGCAGGGACGAATAATACGAAGCTTGCAGGAGAAGGAGAAGCTGAAGTCAAACCCTAGCTGCATGCTAGGGGGAATCTGAGCGAAGCCAAGCACTACGGACAAAGACGCAGAGCGACAGAGAGGCAGAAGAGGTCACGGAGGAGACAGTCCTGAAGCCCGAGGCATGCAGGAGGGGCCCTCTGGAACCTTGCCATTGTTAGGGGAACGACAGGGAAAGGGAGGCGCCGAACTACTATATTGGGACAAGCATATTCCTCGAATATGCTTGCCACGTCAGCCCTAAAGGAACCCAAGGCTCTCCTTTATAAGGGGAGGCTTGGACCCTGAAGAGGGGATCGGCTCATTTCTTAGTACCGTTAGGCTGGTAAAGTTCTCCCTTTCTCCTTGTATGCAGCTCAAGGAGCACTTGTAGCCCAAGGAAGGAGAAATAAAGATCTTTGCCTTAGTCTTCTGTGTGTAGAATCAACTGCATCTTCCCTCCCCAGATCCCTCTAGCATCCATTGGCCCCATACTTTAGCCTACCCATGGCATCTGACGTGCCACCACCACGACAGGCCCGGGACTAGTTGTCCACCACTATATATTCAGCTTCCTGTCCTGCTACCCTAAAGCATATGGTGGCCATTTTTCTCAAAGAAGCAAGCGAGTTCATGCCATTTTTTTCTCAAGATTTAGTTTGCAACCCCTAAATCCAAAGCTTTAAAAGGTTAGAACTTCATTCTTTCATCTCTTATTGCTACTTTAGCTCTATAATGCTCTAGAAGTATATATAGAGATATGGATCAATGCATGCATGCTCTAGAAGTAGAAGGATTTTGATATATATGTGTAACAAATTTTGATTAGGCACATAGTCACTGAAAATTGAAATGTGTAATTTTAGAGTTTTAGAGCTTAGAATGGAATGAGGTTTTCACTGATAGAACAATAATAAAAAACTCCACATTTATCATGTTGATTGTTTTCTCCAATTCAAAAATTGGTGCATGTAAAATTTTCAAAATTAAAAATTAATGTTCTAGAATCTCTCAATATAACTTGTAATAATTTTATCATGTTGTGTAATGGTTTTTGATATACTTTTACTATAATGCAGATGGTCCGGGAATGGATGTACGGTACTGACCGACGCTCTGGCGAGTTCATTAATGGCGTGCATGAATTCATCCGTGTTGCTGATGCAAACAAGCGCAATGGTTTTGTATTATGTCCATGTAGTGGACGTAGGAATCAGAAGGATTACTCTGACTCAAAAACCCTTCGCAGCCACCTGTTGAAGTCCGGCTTCATGCCCAGTTATAATTGTTGGACCAAGCACGAGGAGAGAGGGGTTATAATGGAAGACAATAAAGAAGAGGATGAGGAGGATGACAACTATCATGGTTTCCCTGAGTAGGGAGATACTTCCATGGGGGATGATAAAAGGGAGGATGAATAAGAGACACATGATGAACCCGCTGATGATCTTGGTCGGACCATTGCCGATGCACGAAGAGATTGTGAAACTGAAAAGGATAGGGAGAAGTTCAATCACATGTTAGAGGATCACAAAAAGTTGTTGTACCCAAATTGCGAAAATGGTCAGAAAAGCTGGGTAGCACACTGGAATTGCTGCGATTGAAGGCTGAGTGTGCTATAGCTGACTCCTCATTTGAAAAGTTGCTAAAAATGATGAAGAATATGCTTCCAAAAGATAACGTATTGCCCGTCAGTACGTACGAAGCAAAGAAGGTTGTCTGCCCTCTAGGTTTAGAGATTCAGAAGATACAAGAATGCCCTAATGACTGCATCCTCTACCGTGGTGAGGAGTACGAGAATTTGGATGCATGCCCGGTATGCACTTCACTTTGGTATAAGATTAGACGAGATGACCCTGGTGACATTGAGGGCGAGCCCCCCGGAAGAGGGTTCCTGCCAAGGTGATGTGGTATGCTCCTATAATACCATGGTTGAAACGCTTATTTAGAAACAAATAGCACGCCAAGTTTTTGGGATGGCATAAAGAGGAACGTAAGTCAGACGGGATGTTGAGACACCCCGCTGATGGGTCGCAATGGAGGAAAATCGATAGAAAGTACCCATACTTTGAAGATGACGCAAGGAGTTTAAGGTTTGGTCTAAGTACAGATGGCATGAATCCCTCTAGGGAGCAGAGCTCTAGTCACAGCACCTGGCCCGTGAATCTATGCATCTATAACCTTCCTCCTTGGTTGTGCATGAAGCGGAAGTTCATTATGATGCCAGTGTTGATCCAAGGTACGAAGCAACCCGGCAACGACATTGATGTGTACCTAAGGCCATTAGTGGAAGAACTTTTATAGTTGTGGCACGAACCCGGCATACACGTGTGGGATGAGCACAAGCAGGAAGAATTTAACCTCTGAGCATTGCTTTCGTAACAATCAATGATTGTCCTGCTCTTAGTAACCTTTCAGGACAGTCCAACAAGGGATACAATGCATGCACACACTGTTTAGATGAGACTGAAAGTATATATTTGGAACATTGTAAGAAGAATGTGTACAATGAGCATCGTCGGTTTCTTTTGGCCAAGCATCCCTTAAGAAAGAAAGGCAAGCATTTCAACGTTCTGGCATGTCACCAGACGAAGCCTAAGGAGCATACTGGTGCTAATATATTTGATATGGTCAAAGATTTGGATCAAATAGTAACCTTTGGAAAGGGTCCTGGCGGAAAATCTATTCCAAAGGACGCTGATGGACACACACCCATGTGGAAGAAGAAATCTATATTTTGGGAGCTACCATATTAGAAATTATTAGAGGTCCGCTCTGCAATCGATGTGATGCATGTGACGAAGAATCTTTGCGTGAACCTGCTAGGCTTCTTGGGTGTGTATGGGAAGACAAAAGATACACCGGAAGCACGAAAGGACCATCAACGTATGACAGACACAAATGGCATGCATCCAGAATGGTTTCAAGGTCATGCCAGCTACGCTCTTACCAAACAAGAGAAGGAAATATTTTTTTAATGCCTAAGCAGTATTAAGGTCCCGTCTGTCTTCTCGTCGAATATAAAGGGAATAATAAATATGGAAGAAAAAAGTTCCAAAACCTAAAGTCTCATGACTGCCACGTGATTATGACGCAAATGCTTCTGATTGCATTGAGGGGGCTTCTACCAAATAATGTTCGAGTACCCATTGTGAAGCTATGTGCATTTATCAATGCAATCTCTCAGAAGATAATCAATCCTGAAGATCTACCACGGTTACAGAATGATGTTGTCCAATGTCTTGTCGGTTTTGAGTTGGTGTTCCCACCATCCTTCTTCAATATTATGACACACCTGTCGGTTCACCTAGTCGAAGATATTTCCATTCTCGGTCCTGTATTTCTACACAATATGTTTCCCTTTGAGAGGTTCATGGGAATCTTAAATAAATATGTTCGTAACCGTGCTAGGCCAGAAGCAAGCATCTCCAAGGGCTATGGAATAGAGGAGGTCATTGAATTTTGTGTTGACTTCGTTCCTGACCTTAGGCCGATTGGTCTTCCTCAATCATGGTATGAGGGGAGACTAAGTGGAAAGGGTACTCTAGGAAGGAAATCAATAATATGTAGGGACGAACATTCTTATACCAAAGCACATTACACCGTTCTACAGAATTCTATCTTGGCAGCCCCATATATCAAGGAACACAAGGAATTCTTACGCTCCAACAACCCTGGAAAGCATGACTCTTGAATTAGAGATGAACACATGAAGAGTTTCGGCGGTTAGTTGCAACATCTCATCAAAAACAACACTCTTGAAGATCAGCTATACTTGTTGTCTAGGTCACCATCTTCGACTATATCGACTTTCCAAGGGTACGAGATAAATGGGTATACATTTTACACGATCGCCCAAGATAAAAAGAGCACCAACCAAAACAGTGGTGTCCGCTTTGATGCAACAGACAACAATGGGTCAAAGACCACATATTATGGTTACATAGAGGAGATATGGGAACTTGACTATGGACCTACTTTTAAGCTCCCCTTGTTTCGGTGCAAATGGGTCAAGCTGATAGGAGGAGGGGTTGAGGTAGACAAGAAATACGGAATGACATCGTTGGATCTCAACAATCTTGGGTACTTAGACGAACCATTTGTCCTAGCCAATGATGTGGCTCGGGTTTTCTATGTGAAGGACATATCTACCAAACCTAGAAAAAGAAAAAATAAGAAAAAGAATACATCAGACGATTAGCCAAAGTGCCACATAGTTCTTTCAGGAAAAAGAAACATCGTGGGAGTGGAGAAAAAGACAGACATGTTAGAAGATTGTGATAAGTTTCATGAAATTCCGCCCTTCACGGTGAAGGATGACCCAAGCATAATGTTAATGAATGAAG
Organism: Avena longiglumis; assembly: GCA_030063025.1. Taxonomy (NCBI): domain Eukaryota; kingdom Viridiplantae; phylum Streptophyta; class Magnoliopsida; order Poales; family Poaceae; genus Avena; species Avena longiglumis. Next base: position 505,583,892 of record CP125977.1, read on the forward strand.
TTTCTCCATGGATATGGCGGGATCAGAAAGGAACACATGCGAAGAAATTATGTGTAATAATTGTAACATTTTATGAGTGAAGATGCTCCATGTGTCCATTTTTATAGTGTTGTCTGCAAACCATCTTGAGTGTGTTAGTCCCGTTTTGTTGCTGGACCGGGACTAAAGGGGGGCCTTTAGTCCCGATTCGTACTTACCATTAAGATCTGATCTCCAAACGCGTGAGGTCACATATTAGGGAGTGCCTCTATGACCAGTTTCTTGGAGATGCCGGAGGACTGGGCTCCGACGGCATCTCCCTGAAACTGGCCATAGTGGTGTCCCTGCTCTCGAAAACCATCTTGCAGCTTATAACTTCTATAACTAGATCAATACGCCTGGGAGCTAACTAATTTCACATATTAGGGAGTGCCTCTATGACCAGTTTCTTAGAGATGCCGGAGGACTGGGCTCTAGCAGCATCTCCCTGAAACTGGCCGTAGTGGTGTCCCTGCTCTCGAAAACCATCTTGGAGATGCCTCAAACTGGCTGGAGAGGACTGGACTCACAAGGATGCCTATTTATATTACAAGCAGCTCGGCATAGTGTCGACACTCACCCCCTATTATTAGTGCTGACTCATGTTTTGTCCCGGTTGGTGTCTCCAACCGGGACTAAAGGTTCATCTTTAGTCCCGATTGGTGACACCATTCGGGACAAGGTACAAGCCACATGACATAATGTCGACACTCACCCCTATTATTAGTGCTGCCTGGCCCAGTTTGTCGCAATCCCTTTAGTCACGGTTGGTTTCTCCAACCGGGACTAAAGATGAACCCTCTCTTTATAGGCATTTCCCTCTATTTATAGGCTACTCGATCCAGCTTGCCCGCCCTTTCCTCTATTTATAGGCTGCTCTATTTATAGGATGCTCTATTTATAGGCCTTTTCCTCTAAATACAACAACATCTTCATATTTAGGTAACACTCAAGAAATTTATTATATTAAAAACCGGGACTAGCTAACACTCAGGACTAAAGCAGCCCCCTTTAGTCATAATCATGCATAGTACTATAGTACGTAGCTTCAGGGTCTTCTTCGTCATTGTCATCATCATCGTCATCGTCACCTGCCACTCCGGGATCCTCAGCCCAGCCATGGCATATACCAGGGGCCACTCCAGCCTCGGATTCACGGCGGGCGGGGGAGGGGTCTCCTGGAAGACGATGTCGCTACCGCCGGGCGGTGGAGGGGCCTTCTTGTGGCTCTGTGGCGGGTGGACTTGTGGGCACCGCAGGCGAGGATGGTCTCCCCCGGCGATGTAGCGCATCACTCTGATGATAGTACGGTTCGCCCACCACAGACGGCGGCCGACTTCGTTGTGGTTCACCAGGGGCGGGTCATCACCCCCGTAACTGGCGAGCTTCCTTTCCCACCTATTAGCGAAGAAGGCATTCCAGGTGTCGTAGTTGTCGGGATCCAACTGGGGATCCATCCGCTGCTCCGGCGTGAGCTCATGGTAGAAGTGGTTCGTGATGGCCGCCTGGCGTGCAGAACCTTGAGAGACAGGAGGGGCAGGAACCCCTCCAGCGCTCAGCATCCAGCCGGCGGGTGGCCGGTAGCCCGGCGGACAAGGGTAGATGGAGGCGCACAACGCCTCGGTCTCCTCGAGGGTCAGAATGGCCCAGTAGGCGTTGTCCATTGTTCTAAGAGAGGAAGGTGTAGATGTGTGGATAGCCATGGCGCAATCGCCCTAGATATAGAGGGAAAGGGCGGGAAAACTTGGCGGGAAGCTTTGGGAATTTGCGGGAAATATCTTTAGGCCCGGTTAGTAACTACAACCGGGACTAAAAGCTCTCATAAAAAGGAAAGGGCGGGAAAACTTGGCGGGAAGCAGTGGGAAATGGCGGGAAATATCTTTAGTCCCGGTTAGTGACTACAACTGAGACTAAATGGATATTATATTAAGATTCTTTATATTTTTCTGAAAATAGTAGACACATTATTTGTTTTATTTGGATTTTTACAATAAAATATATGATTTTCCAAAGTTTTATATTTGATTTGAATTAAAAAAAGAAAAGTTACAAATGACATAATTTATAAATGTTACAAACAGATGTATAGATATTATATTAAGATCCTTTATATTTTCCTGATAATAATAGACATATTATTTGTTTTATTTGGATTTTTACAATAAAAGATATGATTTTCCAAAGTTTTATATTTGATTTGAATTAAAAAAGAAAATTTACAAATTAAATAATTTATAAATGATTCAAACAGATGTATGGATATTATATTAAGATTCTTTATATTTTTCTGAAAATAATAGACATATTATTTGTTTTATTTGGATTTTTAAAATAGGAGATATGATTTTCCAAAGTTTTATATTTGATTTGAATTAAAAAAAGAAAAGTTACAAATGACATAATTTATAAATGATGCAAACAGGTGCGTCCGTATATATTCCGCGCGCCAGGGAAGGTGGTGCCCAGCACTTAGCATTTCTCGATAAAGCAGACGAAGACGAAGCACACAGGCGACGCATCGAAGACAAAGGGGAGTCTTTGCCGCCGATTGCACCGCCGCCTTGTCTCCCGGCGTGGTCTGCCTCTCCGCCGTGCCGCTCACGCGCTCCGCCAGCATTACATGCTGCCGCCGCCCGCTGCAATCCGCCATTTCGCCACCTCGTGCCAATCACGTCTTACCTTGGCGTCGGTGAGCTCGAGGCCGGGTGGGTTTTTTTTACCACAAGATATTAGCTAGAGTTATTATAATTATTGTTTTAGTTAGGATTAGGATTATTAATTGTTAAGTTTTAGTTATTAGGATTAGGATTATGATTATTGTTTTAGTTATTATTGTTTTAATTAAAATATTAGAATTAGGATTAGGATTATTTGTTTTAGTTAATTTGTTTGTTTTAGTTATTAGGATTATATTGTTTTAGTTATTTTTTTGTTTTACCATAAAAAATATTAGGGTTGTTGTTTTTTGTTTTAGTTATTCAGATTATTGTTTTACCACAAATAATATTAGGATTATTATAATTAGGATTATTGTTTTATCACAATTACTATTAGGGTTTTTTTGTTTTAGTTATTAGGATTATTATTTTACCACAAATAATATTAGGGTTTTTTGTTTTAGTTATTAGGATTATTGTTGTACCAAAAATAATATTAGGGTTATTGTTTTTTGTTTTAGTTATTAAGATTATTGTTTTATCACAAATAATATTAGGTTTATTAATTAGGGTTATTGTTTTTTGTATTAATTATTAGGATTATTGTTTTACCGCAAATAATATTAGGGTTATTAATTTGTGTTATTATGGTTATTGTTTTTTTGTTTTAGTTAATAGGGTTATTGTTTTTTCTAACCTGTTTAACTATCTTTCTGTTATAGATAATTAAGTCATGGATCCATCCGAAAATCCTGGTCGCATTGGTGAAGGTTTTCTTCAGGGCATGATAAGAGGTGAAATTCCTCTTAATATTACTGCCGGTGAAGATATTTTGCTCGAGGAAGAGATATCCTTATATCTGAATCCATCCGTTGATGGACTAGAGGAAAACCTAATGTACCAAGGGGAAGACCGGATGGACGAAGGGCAAACAAATAACAACAATAATGATGGCCCCTCGACAAGATCCGGCGAGGTACATATATATATATATATATATATATAAAGCCTCGTGTTACCTCTATTCATTAACTGATCTAGATATATATTAATCACTCTCTCTTCTTCTTTTAGCCTACCGGATCGAAGCAATTGACAACTCGAACGAAACGAGGACCGAACAAAAAGTTGCATGGTAATCAGAGGTTCACCATTGAAGAAATAGATGATGATGGTGAACCGATTGCTCTAGAGAATCACTGGAGGATGTTTATAAATCAATGTAGGGTGCTTGTTAGGGACAACCCGCCGATCACCATCGAAGAATGGAATCAGTCAAAGAAACTCGGTGAAGAATCCAACAGCTATGTCACCGATGATGCGAAAGATGACCTTTGGCAGAAGCTCATAGCACATTTCATACTACGTCCAGAGTATGAAGAATTTGAGGTAGATGGTATTACCCCAAGGCCGGGTGGGCTTGAAAATAGAGCAAAATTCAAGGAGTGGGCTCTGAGCAATATGGCTGAACTGTATCGGAACCACAAGAAAAGTTATACGCGAAATATGTCACGAAAAAGAAAACTCCAGACTTCAAAGGAGTAAACGAGAAGTTAGAGAACAGTGGCCCGATTTTGTACAGTACAAGCAATCTGATAAAGCAAAGGCAAAGTCGGCAAAGAACGCGTTAAATGCTGCCCAAAAGAAATACCATCATAAAATGGGGACAGGTGGCTACAAGAGTGTCGTCCCTAAGTGGGAAACTATGGAGAAGAAAATGAGGGCTAGAGGCGTCACTCCTGGTACAGATGGATGGACCGAGAGGTCAAAGCACTGGTGCTACGGGCACGGAGGATCATTGGACCCAAAAACAGGGAAGACATTATTTCATGAAAAAATTCTAAAACCCTCCCAATACCTTATTCAAGCAATGAACGATTCTCAATTGGGATTGTTCCGTCCCGAGAGAGAGAATGACAAGATGACACGCGCCCTAGGGAATCCTAAAAAGGAAGGACGAACACGAGGCAAAGGCGTCGGTGTCTCGTGGAAGAAAGGGTTTCCTCAGTACGATGCCAGTTACTGAAGCCGTCAGAGAAAGAAGGACCGGGAGGCAGACCGGTTCTCCAGGGTAGAGCAGGACCTAGCTTATCTGAAGAACCTCATGCAAGAAATTAGACAAAGGCCGCGGTCGTCAACTCACCTGCATGCGGATGATCCTGCATTGGATCTTAGCCAGCGGAGAAGCAGCGTGGCTTCCACGGAGGTCCGGGCTGATGATTAAGCACTGCTGGATGATGCACCGGCTCCTCACTAACCTGTGGATGATGTCAGAGAGATGGCACAATGTGAGCTATATCAGCCAATGAACAACATGTCCTTCAAGGTGGCGATCAGCACTGCTTTACCTTGTCTACCTGGAGCACTCCACCATTCACTTCTGATTCCACCAGGCTATGCCCGTGTCACGGTGGATGACATAGTGGAGGATTTTGCGGACCTAGAGATTGAAATCGCTACGCCTGAAGGCCTTACGAAAATAGGAGATATTAAGCGCAACATCATTCTATGGAAGAAGAAGTACATCAATTTTCCAGGCTCGGCGCCAAGGACACCGACTCCGAGGAATCCAAGTCCACCCCGCATCGAATATCTTCAATCTCCAAGTCCACCCCAACCCGATTATCGTCAACCTCCAAGTCCACCCTGCCCCGCTAACAATCTCCGCAGCAGGAGTACATCAACTCGATCTCCGCCTCCGTGCAATACTCGATCTCCGCCTCCACCTTCGTGCAATACTACTACCTCGTCGAAGAAACGGAAGTTAGACACTCCCCCGCGCCCCACATCGAAGAAAGGTTAAACGGCGAAGATAGTCGACATCCCGCCGGCTCTTCCAACGAGACCTTATGACAAGACCGATAAGGAAACTAACGCGGATGTGGATGCCCAAGTTAAGGCGCATTTTGCACCCAAAAAGCCTGAGCCAAAGCCAGTATATGATGAAAAAACCAAAAAGTGGGCTAAGTCCTTTCTTGAGCAACCATCCCAGATAACGATGAATCTAGAATCAGACTATGACCGGGAGATTATTAAGCAAGCATAGAAGAAAAAAATCACAAGTGCAAAAAGCGGGAAGCAAGTTGCCTAGCTCGGAGCACAGAAGAATCAATCGGTCGCCCCGCTCAAAATTATTTCAGACCTCGACAAGGCCTTCAGAGCTGAAATGGATAAGGACATGCAAATAATGGACCCCAGAGCCTGTAATAATGTTGCACTAATGGGAATTACTGTATCGCAGGCCAAAGCACTTGCTATCGAAGCAAAAATGTCTCTTGGTCAATATTTAGGCTATGAAGATACGCCAGTGGATCAGATAGTACGGAAGTATGTCCAAGGGGAACCTCTAGTCAGTAATGAGGAGATCGCGCGTCTATCCACACATATGCGAAATCTGCATGAATGGTACATGTCGCAAGCAGAAAAAAAACATCAGAAAGATTGGTTTTCGGTGGATGTTAGAAAGGAGCATCACTTCAAACCATACTCGATATAGGTTCAAATGACCGAACTATTTCAGTTATACAACCAGCGCGCCCTCGACAAATCTATCATTGGTTGCTACTGTCTGTAAGTGATTTATTTCTATAATTAAGTTTGTAGCTCAGCTCGTTCATTGCATTTAATATATTATCCTAACTATATATCCTTTTGTATGATATTATATTCTGCAGAGTGAATATGCTTGAATGCAAAAGAGCTAGAAGATACGACTTTGGGTTCATTGACCCATATATCGTTAATGAATATACGTTAAAGAATCACCCCAAGGACATGGAGGAAGACCTGTGCAGGTTCTTAACTGAGAATAATTTTGTTAAGGAAATACTATTTCCTTACAACTTCAAGTGAGTGTTTATATCTTGTATATATTTTATTTTTGCTTACTCGATGAGCTATGCATGTATGCTTATGTAAACGTCCGCAGATTTCACTGGATCTTGCTAAACATTCAAGTTTACAAGTCCCTAGTTGAAGTCCACGACTCATTAAGTTGGGACCAAGAGCAGTGGAACGACATGAAAGCAATGCTCCATAAGTAATTTCAATCATTATCGCATTATACCGGCCTCTTTCATTCATTTCCTGATATCAAGTAACTAATAACTCCGTTCATTTTCTTTGCCAAGCAGGTGTTGAACACGGTTTAGACAGAAAATACCAGGTCCATTTAAAGAGGAGCTAACTTATAAAATGGTGAAGAGTTTACAGCAGCCATCGAAAACTCATTTATATGGATACTACGTATGCGAGTACATCCGCGAGTTGACCAGTGAGCAGAAAGTTGACTCACATTATATTTATGGTTTGCTGGAGAAACTAGAGCCAGACCGGCGCATAAGAGCAATTCAATAGGAGCGGGCGGGATTTATGATGAAAGAAGTTCTTGATATACATGGAGAGCATTATGCGGATGACGTGGAACTCGATTTGCCTTAGTGATCTCGATGAAGCTGATATGATATATATATTCATCAATGACCATGTAATTTCAAAACATTTCTTCCTTTTGATATATATATCATCAATGTTTGCTTGCAAGGGATCGATTAATTATATAGATGCATCAACGTGTACTGTGTATGTACTAGCGCAGAATATGTGTACTTAAATATATGTTTGAAATTATAGTGAAACATAAAACGAAAAAGAAATGAAATGGCAAAAAAAGGAAATACACAATCTCTGCCGCGGCAGAGAAACACACAATTCTCTACCACGGCAGGAAACCTTATAGTCCCGGATGGTGTTACGGCCCGGGACTAGACCGTTTTCGCAGTCCCGAGCCTAAAACCAGGACTAGAGCCAGTTGCGGCCCATGACTAGAGGCTCTTTTTCCACTAGTGTACACGGAAGGGGTGTTAGCGAGAAGTAGCCTATGTGCCTCTGTGGGTGTGGCGGTTGAGGTCGTGGTGCTTTAGTAATTCACCATGTACACAAACACTCTTTTTTCCATTCTTAATTAAAACACATGCAGTCACTTGCAAGTTTTTTTTCGAAAAGGGGACATAGCCCCGGTCTCTGCAACAGTCGTTGCACACAGCCTTTTATTAAAAAGGGTCAAACATCATCCATCAACCAAACGACGGAAACAAGTCATGGACGCTATGCAGTTGTTAATATTCCGGTCGAACTGTGAGGAACTAATGGAGAATCAGCTACTTGCAATTTTGCGTAGAGATTTTAAAAGCTAACAGCATATTGCTATGACATCACCTCACCAATACCTGCAGACGTAGCAACCGCACAATACTGTCACTAAACAATCATGTTTGGTAAGTGGAACTAACGGTAAGCGAATAATGCTGACAGTGTAATTTTAATCCACACACTACGGGAATAACTAAATAGGCCGACGGCCTTTTTATACGCCGACGGCAAAATGTCGGGGCCGTCGGCGTAGCTTGACGGGCCGTCGGCCCAGTTTTGTCGTCGGCGTAGAATAAATAGGCCGACGGCCGCCGTCGGCGTAAACATGGCCGTCGGCGTAGCCCATTGGGCTAACGGCAGAGCAACGGCGTCAACCGTCGGCGTAGGTTTCAGACCTATGCCGACGGCTTTGCCGTCGGCGTAGCTATCTTTCTTTTTTTGTCACATTAATCTTAGAAAAATCATAACTAAATCATTTAAATTCAGAAAAATACATATAATATATCAAAATTTGCAGAAAAATAATATATATTTATATAAACTCAAATATTATATATTTTTATTCAAAAAAATACATAAAAAATACAAATACTTTCGTATAACATATTTTTCATTTTCCAAGTGCAAAAAACGGGGTGTTTTGTGAAACAACTACCAAAAGAAACTTTCAAAATGATAATACCACATTTTTCAAAAATACTAGACCATATTGAATGGACAATTTCCCAACCTAGGAATCTCAAATCTTTCCGTTCACCTCTCGTGAAAAAGACAAATTTCTGCTGAATCGATAGGAAATGAGTTAGATTTGAACTGCAGGTACATGATATATTGCTCATGATTTTTTGTAAAAATCATTTTTAGGTTCACAATATGCTATTTCATCAAATATCTAATGCAAGTTTAGTGAGACTCGTCCCCCAGCTAAGAATCATCATGCCCCTCGATTTAGGAAGTTTGATGATAGTTTGAAATGGGCATAAAAATTTAAAAAACGATCGAAACAATGCAAAACCTTCGTCCGGTGTCATATTATATGACATAGTTCCATGGAAAAATACCAGACTTGGTATATTCATTGAGTCTTAAAAAAACCTTCACAAAATGGCCTATCGCAATCGAGGTTTTCTGGATTTCACGTCAAATGACCAATGTTATTGCTATAATCGAGGTATAGTTTGCGATAATGTGTTCATATTGTGCACACATGTGTATCATGAGATGGTGAACAATGTTACAGGAGGAAGTTTTCCTTTTCGTCGCACCGAAAAACCATTTTTCATTTTCCGAGTACAAAAAACGGGGTGTTTCATGAATCATGACATAGTTTCGGTTGGTCTAATATTTAAAAGATATGATATATAATTAAATAGATGATAGGGATGTCATATTTGGATTCCTCTCATTTTTCTAATCGATTTGGATATATTATTTGTCGAATTGTGATTTACGGATTTGTAGATATGAATTATTCAAATTTAAATAAAAAAGCAAAATAAATAAAATTTATTTTATTTTTATTTGAATTCAAGATTATTATTACTTATTTATTGTTGTTTACTCGAAAAAATTGTATGGAATGTAAAAAAACAAATATGTCTAACATTATAGTTTAATGGTTAATAGGTTTGTTATGATAATATTCACAACAAGTTCTAGTTTCTTTGTCGGAAGCTTATGTGGAAGAAACGAAAAAGTTAAGTGTGCTCGAGCTGGAGTAGTATTAGGATGGGTGACCGGTTGGGAAGTTTGACTAATTGTGCAATTTAACTTGAGACTAAGTAGACTTAGAATTAAAAATGTCCATGTGAGATTAACAAGTTAAACAATACAAAAATGTTAAAAAATTTGAAAAAAAAATTTGGAATTTTTTTTGGAAAAAACATTGAAAAATAGCCAAACGGACGTTAGTCATCTAGGTGGGCCCCATATGGTCTACGCCGACGGTATATACGCCGACGGCTTTTCTACGCCGACGGAAGGAGAGGCTACGCCTACGAGGCTGTACGCCGACGGCAGCCGTCGGGCCAGCCTACGCCAATGGTATTTAGGGCCTACGCCGACGGGACCCGGCCGTCGACGTATCCAGCTTCTCCTGTGGTAACAATGATATAGTTGTGAAAGTAATCTGCACATAACTAAATGAACTGTCAACGTACAGAAGAAACGCTTAATCGTCTGTTCTGGAGATGCCGATTCCGTCCCTTTTGCTTGGATTTTTCCTGCCCGTGGAGGATTAGAAAACTACCGTACATTAGGTGCAGAATACCGACGTAGAGATGTAATATGCACGTAGAGATGACTTGTTTGGGTCATTTAGATGGTCAGGGGTAGCAATATCTTCAGGGGTGAAGCTCCTACCACTGGTAGAAAACGCCCTATAGGTCCCGGTTGGTAAGGGGCATTAGTCTCGGTTGTCCAACCGGGACGGGGCAATCGAGACTAAAGCTCTAACCTTTAGTCCCGGTTGCCCCACCAACCGGGAGAAATGGGGGCACACGTGACGGCATCAGAGCGCGAGGGGGGTGGAGCATTAGTCCCGGTTCGTAACACACGAACCGGGACTAATAACCTGCTGCCGCGGCAGAGATTTGGTCCATTTCTTTGCCGCGGCAGAGAAATTCATTTTGGCATATTTTGTTGCCGCGGCAGCATTTTTGCCACTTTTTGTGCCGCGGCAGAGAATTCATTTAGGGTTATTGTTTATTTAGTGATTTGCACTTATCAATGAAGGAACCTTATATTACATCATGATGACAACATTATATTCAATACACGGATCGAGTTCATGCACTACATACAAAAGTTGTTATTCGATGTTACCGGCCAATTTCTTGAAAGTTGCTATTTTTACAATTCCTATTGTCTATACACAGCCGAGTAGTATTCCCCTTGTGTGTTTAGGACTTCTGCATCCAAGAATCCCGCCAATTCCTCCTGAATTGCTCGTACGTGATCCTTTGGCAGAAGACCGTCCCGTAGACGTTCGATCTGATTTAAAAAAGGAGTCAGCCTATATGAATGAAACTAAACACAATTTGATTGTAATTAAAAACTATAGAAATTGTTTACGTATGTGGAGTTGCTCTAAATTTCTGCCTTTCTCATCGCACGTCTGCCGGATGAACTCGCATACATAGTATCCACATAGATTGTTACCTGGTCCCTGCGTCAGACACTTTACGAGAACAGAGTTCAATCAAAATAATAATCAAGCATGATAATAACTGTATCAAAATTAGAATCAAAGAGATGCGCGGATATAGCTAGTGGTGCTTACATTTAGTGGTTGAAATGTAAGCTCCTCTTTCCAAACACCCCTAGCCTTCTTGGTGAACCGTTTCCAAGCGCTGCCTGGCGTAGAAAACGAATAAAATAAGTTATTAAGTACTTGATATCATAAAATTCACGAACGTTGTCGATATAGAGTCGTAATGATTAGAATTACCGCTGGAGAAGTATCTGCATGTCCTTCCACGTCTCAAGGGGTTTATGTTTCGAGTCCATGACTAGTACACGCCCTTTGTCAAGTTGAATGATTAACAGAATATAGTAGAAGCTGCAAATGCATAACTAATCAATTATATACTTAACATCGAGTAAGAGAAATAGAAAGTGTATACAAGACAATAACACTCACTCGAAGTTGTAAGGAAATAGTATTTCCCTTTTGGTTTCTTGAAACCTTAACGCGTGTACTATATTATCCTCCGTATCCTGGGGGCTTATTTTGAGATTAGCTTCATGAACCCAATATGGGTCAATAAAGCCAATGTCATAGATTTGTCCTCTGCTGCATTCGAGAATCTTCATTCTGCATATTACAGTATGATTATATACATGCAATAAACAAAATAATATAGCTGGAGACTAAATTAATTACAGAATTAGTACTTACAGACAATAGGCAGCGATGATCGATTTGTCCAAGGCGTCTTGATTGAATAATTGAAATAGTTCATCAAATTCAATGGATATCATGTCATCCTTATCTTTCCCATGATGCTTTTTGTAACCCTCAAGACTATCCGATTAGCCCCGCCCTTGTGGCATGCATGTACCGTTATGCAATCTTCGCATTTTATTGGAAGATTGTTTACCTCCTCGAGTTTGATGAGAGGTTTTCCGTCGGTATTTGTATGCTACTTCACCACGGGAAGAACTCTAATCGATAAATCTGGGCAATACTCATACCTTGAGCAGCGGCTTCTCAGACAGTGCAACTACCTACGGATCATCTTGCTCTTACGCCCCATATTTGCTCGACCCACATTGGTTTGAGAAATCACCTTGAGAGGGGCGCAAGTCTGTTTTGCTTGTTCTCCAAGTGGGCAACAGATTTCCGCTTGCATCAAGATCTTCGAGGATTTTTGCCGCATGTGACTTGAGAATAGAACGCTCATAGTCCGATGACAGCTTTGGATCGGGTTGATGAAGATTATTTAGCATTTTCAACACTTTGGCTTTTTCTTCTTTGGTCTTTGGGAACTCGGCTCTTTCGGCTGCCTCGCTTAAAAAAAGTCGTTTCCGCATCAACGATCGCCGCAGTCTCCTCTTCAGTACAGTCATAAGCTCTCTTGGGAGGAACCGTTGGTACTTTTGGAAGAGGCTCTTGTTTACGTTTCGGCGATCGCTTACGACGCATAGTAGCGGTACGCTTACGCTTTTTATCCTGAGGCGCCGGCGATGGCTCCCGCGGCGATGGTTGCACCAGAGATTGGTGAGGCGACGGAGCCGGGTGAGGCGACGAAGACGGCTTCCGCGGCGGCGACGACCTCGCTGGAGACGGGTGAGGCGGCGGCGAAGATGGCCTTGGCGTGTGATTTTGAGGCACGATACATTCCTTCGGCCATAGAATGGTGACGTTTTTTGCGTCACCCAGCACAGGCATATACCCTTCACCAGCAGGGTAGTGAAGATACAAAACCTCAAAGGTGGGCATGATTTCATCCACGCCGACAACAGCGTAGCCCTCTGGAACCAGACGATAGTGGTAAGTTGGTGTGGGTCCAATTGGTAAGGCATAGCCGACCGCCACCTTCATTGATATGTTCACAACTTTGCCATGTAGCTTGCAGTGTGTCATCTCTGTGATATCATCCACTGGGTAGCCAACAGGAGCCATCATCGGTGCATCATCGTCATCGCCATTGTCATCACCCGGGACCTCGGTGGAAGCCACACTGCTTTTTCGATTATTCGATAGGCCGGTAGCATCGAAGTCAGTGTGCTGCTGAGATGGGCCGGTAGTACTTTGCTCTTTAAGTGCGTTAATTTCATCTTGTTGTTGCTTTAATCGTTCTTTAATTAAACGCATTCGCTCTTTCTGACTTTCTTCTTCAACTGCCGCCCTGTCCTTACTTCTCTGACGGCTTCTATCAGGATATTTCTTCCTCTCTTCGGGAGACCCAGTCCTCCATGATTGGGAGCCTACTGTGCCTCGTGTTCGTCCATCATGTTCCTTATTTCCAAGGGCGACTGTGAGCTCATCATTCTCTCTATCGGGAATGAAGTCCCCATCTTTAACAGCCTTTACTGCTTTTCTGATCCTCTCGATTGGCAAGGGGTATTCTTTATGTCGTATGTTATATATACACCTCCCTTCCGAGTCCAACGTGCCCCCATGCCCGTAAAACCAATTCCTTGCACGTTCTACCCAATCGTTTGTCTCTGGGGTGATCTTTTTATCACGCAGCCTCGCTCAAGTTTCTCCCACTTAGGAATGCCACTCAGCCACCTTGCCCCATAGTATGGTGGTACTTCTTGTTAGCACCATTCACTTATTCGTTTTAGACATTTTCTTAGCTTTTTCGATTTCTTGTATTCCACAAACTCAGCCCAATGGTTTTATCTTCTCAAACCGGATATTCTTGAAATCGAGTCTTCTTTCACGACATAGTCAAGGTGCAATCTTTTCTTCCAGTTGGTGAAACACTGGGCCATCTTCTTCAAAGCCCACTCCCTGACCTTAGCCTCCATGGCTCTCCCATGTTCTAAGGCGTCCTCAACTGGATCCTCCGCATTTGGATCCAGCTCTATCTTCGGTAGTTTGAAATTAACCATGAGCCTCTTCCACAGTAAATCTTTGGCGTGGTTAGGGACAAATAAACATGTTCCCTCTTCATCCGCATTAGCAGGCCTATTCCAATTTCTAATGGTGATCGGGATTAAGTCCCTAACGATTACTCCGCATTGTGCCACAAATTTGGTTGCGACAACTTCGGGAGCCGTCGGTTTGCCATCTTCAGCGACATCTTCGATCCTGAACCTCTCATGGTCTTGCAACTTTTTGGTTGGGCCTCGTCCGCTCTTTTCAGTAGATTCCTTCGATCCAGAGGGCTAAAAGAAGAAAGATCGTCGTTACTATTTCTATATAGATAGCAGATGATTAATTAATGAATTGATTTATATTACATGCACCTCGCCGGAGCGGTCGTCTTCTCGATTACACAAGGCATCTCCTTCTCCCTCGCGGAAGGCAACACCTTCAACCTCAAACAAGTTGTCTACTCCGGTAAAAAGAGGATCACCCTCACCGGAGTTGTTCAGAAACGTTGATACGTCTAAATTATCTTCCCCATGGATCACACCTTGGATCAACTCTTCCTTTTCTTCGTCTCTGACGTGTGGGTCCATATTTTCTGCATAGGTGGAAAAACGAATAAGTCAAAGCGGCTAAAGGATAAAGTTAAGTATGGTGTTGAGAGATATAAACCCTAATTCAGAGAAACCCTAATATATACATACACAATAATAAAAATGAAGAGAAAGGGAAACTGTGTAGTAGATAGGCACATCGTCGAACCCACATGCACCTAAGTTGCTTGACAATGTGAATCGGGTCTGGGGCTACCCACAGTGACTGACCAGTGGGGCCGAAGACCAATAATACCAAAGTAATTAATAAACCTAACTAATAATAAACCTAATAATCGAAACACCAAAAAGAAAGGGAAACAATCAACACATGGCATCGATGCAATGCTCAAGCAAGTATGATGATATGACAAGTTAATTTGCATTGAATGTAACCCTAAGACATGCTCGACGATTTAATCGGGGTTCCGAGGGGTGAAAACCCTAACTCGGGGAAACTCCGGAACATATGAGAGGGGTGCATTTGTTCTTCTAATTATACTTGTCATTTAAGTTGTTGAACAATGCATGATTATAGTTTAGATAGATAGGTTTCATTTTTTTTGAACAATTTGATATATTATTTGTATTTTTCTGACTTATAAACAATAAGTTATTGATTTTACAATATTAAATCATTTTCTGGAATTAAAAAAAAGGCAAATAGTTTTTACACCGGGCCCAGCCGCTGAGAGATCCATGAAGGGCCCGGTGCCAACTCAGCCTCCACGCTGCATGCATCATTTTCCTACCACGTAGAAGTCTACCCACCGAGGTCGACCGATGGGCCCTGTGCCACATCACCGCCACGCGAGCACGAGTGACGCCAAGACGACGTCACGCCGGCGTGAGCTCTGTGCAGCGGCAGGCGGGCGAGAAGCGGCACCCCGACGCCTGAGATGGGCGTTAGAGAGAGCGATGCGTGGAGAAAGGAGTGGTGGCGCCGCCCTTGTTGGTCACCGGAGCGCCTCCGCCGAGCTCGAGCGGCTGTCGGCACACGCGGGGAGAGTAGTACAGGAGGAGAGGGAGAGAAAGAAGAACACCGTGAGGATCAGCAGCTCACCAGGAACACGACGGAGGTGGTGGCGAGGCCGGGCGAGCTCGGGAGACGCCAGAATCGACGGAGGGGACGCGCAGACGGAGCTTCCAATCCAGACGATTGAGGTCACGCGCGAGGGGGAAAAGTAGCAGGGGCGCGCGTGGATGGAGGCAGCGGCGGTGGCGGACGGAACGCGGGCGTCGAAGTCTGTGCGTCGGTGAGAAGCAGAGAAGTGAGATGGGGAAGAAGAAAGGAGACGCGTCAGTTATAAACGAAGGGCCTTTAGTACCGGTTGGTGGCTCCAACCGGGACTAAAGGGGCATACGTCCCGGTTGGAGCCACCAACCGGGACGTATACTCCAATATTTTCAGCAGACCAAGGGTTGGCGCGCAGGGGATCTTTAGTCCCGGTTGGTGGCTCCAACCGGGACATATTCCCCTGATTTCAAAAAAATTTAGGTATTTTCTCTCTTTTCCCGCCTTATTTTTTATTTTGGGGTTTAAATTTGTATTGTTTTTTAAATGATAATTAATTTGGAATTTAGAAAAACTTTAAACATAAAAAGTGTTTGGATTTGAATAAATAATTCAAAACCATTTTCTATTTTAAAAAATAATTAATGTAACCATTTAAAATATGAACCATTTACAATTAAAAATGAATTAACTTATATTTTTTTAATATCAATTTGGAATTTAGAAAAACTTTAAACATAAGAAGTGTATGGATTTGAATAAATAATCCAAAACCATTTTCTATTTCTAAAAAATAATTATTGTAACCTTTTAAAATGAATTAACTTATATTTTTGAATATTAATTTGGAATTTAGAAAAACTTTAAACATAAAAAGTGTTTGGATTTGAATAGATAATTCAAAACCATTTTCTGTTTTAAAAAAATTAATGTAACCATTTAAAATATGAACCATTTACAATTAAAAATGAATTAACTTATATTTTTTTAATATCAATTTGGAATTTAGAAAAACTTTAAACATAAGAAGTGTATGGATTTGAATAAATAATCCAAAACCATTTTCTATTTCCTGCAACATTGTTCTCCATACCAATGTCCACACACATGCATAATATGGGCACAACATCACAAACTATGCCGTGATTCAGCACATAACATCGGTCATTTGGACCGAAAGCCATGAAAGCTCGAACATGATAGGTCATTTTGTGAAGGTTTTTTCGAAACATGATCAATATACCAAGTCTGGTATTTTTCCTTTCAACTATGTAACAAAATATGACACCACGCGAAGGATTTTCATTGTTCGGATTTTTTTGAATTTATTATGCCCGTTTTGAATTATCTGAATTTCTAACTATGGTCGAACCGGTGTGCATGAAGATAGGGGACGAGCATCGTTAGAACTTGCATTGTATCTCTGAAGAAACCACATATTGCGAGTCTAAAAATGATTTTTTCGAAAAATCACGGGCGATAGATCATGTACCTGTAGTACAAACCGGACCCATTTCCTGCCGATTTGGCAGACATTTGTCCTTTTTACCCGGGATGGACGAAAAGGTTTGAGATGTACCGGTTGGGAGATAGTCCAAGTAAGGTGGTCTAGTATTTTAGGAAAATGGGACGGTAGCATTCTGAAACGGCATTTTGGTGGTTACTTCACAAAATGACCCATTTTTTGCGCTCAGAAAATGGAAAAGGGCTTTTCCATGCGACAAGAAGGAAAACTTCCTCCTGCAACATTGTTCTCCATACCAATGTCCACACACATGCATAATATGGGCACAACATCACAAACTATGCCGTGATTCAGCACATAACATCGGTCATTTGGACCGAAAAAGCCATGAAACCTCGAACATGATAGGTCATTTTGTGAAGGTTTTTTTGAAACATGATCATTGTTCGGCACACATTTAGTCCCGGATGTAGTCACAAACCGGGACTAAAAATATTTTCCGCCATTTCCCACCTCTTTCCGCCAAGTTTTCCCGCCCTTTCCCTCTATATTTAGGGTGATCGTGTCATGGCTATCCACACATCCACACCTTCCTCTCTTAGAACAATGGACAACGCCTACTGGGCCATTCTGACCCTCAAGGAGACCGAGGCGCTGTGCGCCTCCAACTACCCTTGTCCGCTGGCTACGGGCCTTGGATCTTTGGCGCCGAGGGTTCTGTCCCTCCTGTCCCTCAAGGTTCCGCACGCCAGGCGGCCATCACAAACCACTTCTACCACGAGCTCACGCCGGAGCAGTGGATGGATCCCCAGTGGGATCCCGACAACTACGACACCTGGAATGCCTTCTTCACTAATATGCAGGAAAGGGAGCTCGCCAGGTACGAGGGTGATGGCCCGCCACCGGTGAACCACAACGAAGCCGGCCGTTGTCTGTGGTGGGCGAACCGTACTATCATCAAAGTGATGCGCTACATCGCCGGGGGAGACCATCCTCGCCTACGGTGCCCACGAGTCCACCCGCCACAGGCCCCACACTGTCGTGATGGCATCGTCTTCCAGAGACCCTCTCCCACCTCCGTGAATCCAGGCTGGAATGGCCCTGGTATATGCCATGGATGGGCCGAGGATCCCGAGTGGCGGTGACGATGGCGATGATGATGACGACGACGATGAAGACCACAAGCTGCGTGCTATAGGACTAGGCATGATTATGACTAAAGGGGCGGCTTTAGTCCTGAGTGTTAGCTAGTCCCGGTTTGTCGGTTTTAATATTAATAAATGTCTTGAGTGTTACCTAATAAATAGAGGAAATGCCTATATAAAGAGAGGGTTCATATTTAGTCGGTTGGAGAAACCAACCGCTTGAAGGATTGCGCAGAGTGGGCGCAACACTAATAATAGGGGTGAGTGTCGACAATATGTCGTGCGGCTTATACCTTGTCCCGGATGGTGTCACCAACCGGACTAAAGATGAATTTAGTCCCGGTTGGAGCCACCAACCGGGACTAAGGATGAGTCAGCAGTAATAATAGGGGTGAGTGTCGACATTATGTCGTGAGTGTCGACATTATGCCGAGCTGCTTGTACTATAAATATGCATCCTTGTGAGTCCAATCCTCCAGCCAGTTTGAGGCATCTCCAAGATGGTTTTAGAGCGAGGACACCACTACGGCGATTTCAGGAGATGCCGACGAGCCCAGTCCTCCGGCATCTCCGAGAAACTGGTCATAGAGGCACTCCTAATATGTGAAATTAGTTAGCTCAGGCGTATTGATCTAGTTAGTGAAGTTACAAGCTGCAAGATGGTTTTCGAGAGCGAGGACACCATGCGGCCAGTTTAGGGAGATCTTGACGAGCCCGATCCTCCGGCATCTCCGAAACTGGTCAGAGGCACTCCTAATATGTGAAATTAGTTAGCTCGAGGCGTATTGATCTACTTAGTGAAGTTACAAGCTGCAAGATGGTTTTCGAGAGCGGGACACCACTGCCAGTTCGAGGATATGCCGACGGGCCAGTCCTCCGGCATCTCCGAGAAACTGGTCATAGAGGCACTCCCTAATATGTGAAATTAGTTAGCTCCGAGGCGTATTGATCTAGTTAGTGAAGTTACAAGCTGCAAGATGGTTTTCGAGAGTAGGGACACCACTACGACCAGTTTCAGGGAGATGCCGACGGAGCCCAGTCCTCCGGCATCTCCAAGAAACTGGTCATAGAGGCACTCCCGGTCCAGCCACAAAACGGGACTAACACTCAAGACATTTATTAATATTAAAAACTGAGACTACAAAACCGGGACTAAAGGCCACAAACCGCGAAATATATCCTTCGGTCAAGCCACAAACCGCGAAAGACATGAACTAGAGTTACATAATATGAGCATGAACTTCTTGGCATATGTCATTACTTATGACCGCTTCAAACGTAACCATGGAGCATCTTCTTTACTTAACGGAATGCTTGGGTCAGTTTTCACTATGAAGGGCGGAATTTCATCAAACTTATTATAATCTTCTGACATGTCTGTCTTGTCCTCGATTCCCACGATGTTTCTTTTCCCTGAAAGAACTATGTGACGCTTTGGCTCATCATATCATGTATTCGTTTGCATATTTTTTCTTTTTTGATGCGGAGGACATGTCCTTCACATAGAAAACCGAGACACATCATTGGCTAGGGAATGGTTCATCTCTATAACCAAGATTGTTGAGATCCTTGTTGTCATTCTGCAACTAGTCTATCTTTACCCTTCCCCATTCGGTTGACCCATTTGCAAATGAAACAAAGGGACCTTAAAAGAGACTCCATAGTCTAGTTCCCATATCTCCTCTATGTAACCATAATATGTGTCCTTTTGTCCATTCTCGTCTATTGCATCAAAGTGGACACCACTATTTTGGTTGGTGCTCTTTTTATCTTGGGCGATCGTGTAGAATGTATTCCCATTTATTTCGTACCCTTGGAAATTCAATACAGTAGAAGATGGTGACGCGGCCAACAAGTATAGCTGATCTCCAACAGTGGTGTCATTCAAGAGATGTGTCCGCATCCAACCACCGAAAGACTTCATGTGTTCATCTAATCCATGATTCAGGCTTCCCGGGTTTTTGAGCGTACAATATTCTTGTGTTCCTCGATATCTGAGCTGCCAAGGTGGAATTATGTAGAACTGTAGTATGCTTTAGTGAAAGAATCCCGTCCCTACATACCATTGCTTTCTTTCCAGTGCCTTTTCACTTAGTCTTCCCTCATGCCGCAGTCGAAACACCAATCGTCTTAAGGTCAGAATAAAGTCAACACAAAACTCAATGACCTCCTCTGTTCCATATCCCTTGGAGATGCTTCCTTCAGTCTAGCGGTTATGAACATATTTCTTTAAGACTCCATGAACCTCTCAAAGGGAACATATTGTGCATAAATACCGGACCGAGAATGGCAATATCTTCCACTAGATGAACCAGGAGATGCGTCATAATCTTGAAGAAGGATGGTGGGAACACCAATTCAAAACTAACAAGACATTGTACCACATCCTTCATAACCTTGGCGAATATATGGATTGATTACCTTCGAGATATTGCATTGAGGAATGCACACAGCTTCACAATGGGTACTCGAACATTTTCCGGAGAAGCCCCTCAATGCAATCGGAAGCAATGCGTCATACTCACGTGATGATCATGAGACTTCAGGTTTTGGAACTTTCTCTGCCATATTTATTATCCCTTTATATTAGATGAGAAGCGAACGGCACCTTGATCTTGTAAAGGACTTCAAAAGATTTCCTTCTGCTTTGGTAAGAGCATAGCTGCACGACTTAAGTGACGCCCTTTATCCGACTTGTTATTATCGTATGCATGTTCTTTGGGTCTTTCATAATTTTTGGTCCTCCCGTGCTTGTGTGTATCTTTTGTCTTCCCATACACGCCTAGGAATCCTAGCAGGTTCACACAGAGATTCTTCGTCACGCATCACGTCGATTGAAGAGCGAACACAGGACTTTCCAATATGGCAGCTCCCAAAATATAGATTTCTTCTTCCACATGGGTGCGTGTCCTGTAGCGGCGTCGTTGGAACTGATTGACCGCCGGGACCCTTTCCAAAGATTACTTCTATGTCCTTGACCATACCAAATACATCATCACCAGCAGGGAGTTCAGGCTTCTTCCGGTGATCTGCCTCACCTTTGAAATGCTTGCCTTTCTTTCTTACGGGATGATTGGTCGGAAGAAATCGTCGATTCGCCAGGTACACAACCTTCTTGCATTTATGCAAATATGTACCTTCGGTCTTATCTAAACATTGGGTGCATGCCTTATATCCTTTGTTTGTTTGTCCTGAAAGGTTACTAAGAGCAGGCCAATCATTGATGGTTACGAATAACAACCCTCGTAGATTAAATGGCTCCTGTTTGTTCTCATCCCATGCACGTACACCTTGTTTGCCCCACAACTGTAAGAGTTCTTCAACTAATGACCTAAGGTACACATCAATGTTGTTGCCCGGTTGCTTCGGGACTTGGATGAGCACTGGCATCATAATGAACTTACGCTTCATGCACAACCAAGGAGGCAGGTTGTAGATACATAGAGTCACGGGCCAGTCTGTGATGCGCTCTGCTCCCAAAAGGATTCATGCCATCCGTACTTAGACCAAACCATAAGTTCCTTGCGTCACACCAAAGTCCGGGAAGTCTCTCTCGATTTTTCTCCACTGTGACCCATCAAAGCCAGGTGTCTCAACTTCCCGTCTTTCTTACGGTCTTCTTTGTGCCATCGCAACAACTGGCATGCTCTTTGTTTCCGAACATGCGTTTCAACCTTGGTATTATAGGAGCATACCACATAACCTTAGCAGGAACCCTCTTCCGGAGGGGCTCTCCCTCAACATCACCAGGGTCATCTCGTCTGATCTTATACCGCAACGCGTTGCATACCGGGCATTTATCTAAATTCTCATACTCCTTACCGCGGTAGAGGATGCAGTCATTAATGCATGCATGTATCTTTTGCACATCTAATCCTAGAGGACAGAGAGTCTTCTTTGCTTCGTAGGTACTCTCGGGAAGTTCGTTATATTTTGGAAACTTCGGCTTCATTATTTTCAGCATCTTTTCAAATGAGGAGTCAGTTAGACCACACTCTGCCTTCCATCGCAACAATTCCAGTGTGGTACCGAGCTTTGTGTTGTCATCTTCACAATTTGGGTACAACAATTTCTTGTGATCTTCTAACATGCCCTCTAACTTCAACTTCTCATTTTCTGTTTCACAGTCTCGCTTTGCATCAGAAATGACCCTACCAAGTTCATCAGCCGGCTCATCTGATGCCCGTTCTTCACCTCTTTCCTCTCCATTGTCTTCCATTGCAGTATCATCAGATTCAGGAAACATATGATGATAGTTGTTATCATCATCTTCTTCTTCACCATCTTCCATCATAACCCCTCTTTCCCCGTGCTTGGTCCAGCAATTATAGTTGGGCATGAAACCTTTCATAATCAGGTGGCCGTGAATGATTTTCGAGGAAGAGTACTCCTTGTTGTTCCGACATTGAACACATAGACAACGTATAAATCCATTCTGTTTGTTTGCCATAGCCACATCGATAAATTTATCCACGCCTTTGATATACCCGGCTACGCGTCGGTCACCGTACATCCATTCCCGACCGTTCATCTGCATCATATAAGTAAGTTTATCAAAAAACAGGACATCATAAATAGTGAAATAACCAATTCACACAGACACATGAATTGTATCAATGACCTAGAAAAGATAAGATTGCTAACCTCGATCGAGGGAAATAACGAGGAGAAAGCTCAAGCGCGTCTCGGACACCTTCTATATTTTTGTTCTATGAGAAATTCAACGGGATTATTCACTCAAACATTTCAACAAAACACCTTCAATGCATGCATGAGAAAAAACTAGCACACCCCCTCACACCTTCCACCATTCGAAAAAACAGAGTGGAGGCAGAGGGGGCTGGGGCGTTGTATTTATAGAGGGAAGGGGGTATTTAGTCCCGGTTGGAGCCAGCAACCGGGACTAAAGGTGCGTGCCACGCCACGTGGCTGTGGACGCAATCTTTAGTCCCGGTTGCTGGCTCCAACCGGGACGTATTGCCCTTACCAACCAGGACGCATGCCCCCTGGCCCGTGCCCGCTCCAACCGAGACGCGTGCCAGCATTAGTCCCGGTTGGTGGCGCAACCGTAACAAATACTCTGAGGGGTCGCGAACGGATAACCCTTTTTCCACCAGTGTACATGGAAGATTATGAGCTTGCCTTTGTTAGGCATCGAGCTATCCAGAACGTGGCGCATCATGAACATGCCTACTTCCAGAGTCTAGAGTCGCCGTGACTTCATTGTCACCTTACCGGACTGTTCCGGCTTGCAGACCCATGCTGGCTGGCACGAACTTGCAGTAAGTTATGATGGTCCATAGGTGAAACTTTAAAAAAAAAGTATATATTAATATCACATTTCATATGAATTCTGGCTCTTTATTTGGTACCAGTTTTGATTGTGTCTTTATTGGCATAGTGCAATATATTACTGTAGTCCTTTTTTTTAATTGTTGGGGTATTTCAAATCACCAACCAAGACAGAAGTAAGAACATACATATTGCTAATGTGGTTAATGATATGCATATATACTGCCAGTGCCAAATAGTAAGACACTACAGGAATAACAAAAAACGCCGACGTCTTATGTTACGCCGACGGCTAAAGGTCGGGCCCGTCGACGTAACTGGACGGGCTCGTCAGCTGGGTCAGGTGGCCGTCGGTGTTGAAAGCCCGTCGGCGTAGGGCGAAACACCCCGACGGCTGTCGTCGGCGTAGACAAAACCGTCGGCGTACAGTGACCTATCTCTAACGATCACCGTCAGCGTAAAGATGTTGTCGGCGTAAGGGGCCATGTATCCCTACCAACCATCGCACCTGACGGGCGCGGTCAACGGCGTTAGGCGCGTCGATACGCCGACGGCCAGGCCGTCAGCCTATCTAGGCCAGCACGTATACGCCGACGGCAATGCCCTCGGCCTAGGTAGATGATTTTCCTTTTTTTTCTCCAAATTATAAAATTCAAATAGTTGCATAATTTATTTCCCACTATAATTTTAATGTAGATGTAATTTATAAATAACTTGGTGATTGTAAAATAATTTATAGTAGTGCTTATCTGTGTAGATGTAATTCAAAGGTTGCCCGATGACAACACCGTCGACGTCAGTACGCGAGAGGCCCAGCTGGCAGAGAGGGCCGACGGCAACGCCGTCGGCGTATCCAAACCTGTAGACAGCCACAGAGTGGCACGTGGCCTCTTAGGCCGACGGCACAGTCGTCAGCGTATCCAAACTCGTAGACAGCCGCTGAGTGGCACGTGGCATCGTAGGCCGACGGCACAGCCGTCAGCGTATAAATCCCTGCGCTAACGGCCGTTAGCTGCTCCAGGTGGGCCCCACCAATGTATACGCCGACGGGTTATTGGCATACGCCTACGAGGTACTACGCCGACGGCCCCCGTCGGTCCAGCCTACGCCGATGGGGATCAGGGCCTACGCCGACGGGCCCCAGTTGTCGGCCTATTTAGCGTTTCCTGCAGTGAGAACCATTATTGTCAAACTAGGGTAGTGCCAGTGCGCGACAATACCATTGGTGGTGTAATAAAAACCATTCTTCTCAAACTAGGGTAGTGCCTTTATATTTTCATCTTCTCTCCTTTCTTTTGCATTTAACCTTTTAAATTGGATAGTGCTAGGCGTCCCCCAGACGATGGGGGAGCTCCCATCGTCCTGCTTCCGGTGTCGACACGTGTCATTTTGCTGCAAAACATCCCGTATTTGCTGCATATGTCCCCGCTTTTGCTTCCGAAGCAAAAAAAAGGGTTCGTATTAGAAATAGAACAACTCGCCGGAGACCTCGCCGGAGACCTTGCCGGAGACCATGCAGCAAAAAAAATGTTCTAATGTAGCAAAACCGACTTCGCCAGAAACATCGTCGGAAAAACTCGTTGGTGACTCTCGCCGGAGACCTTGTAGCAAATACTTGACACTGTTGTAGCAAAACCACAAGACGATTGTAGCAAAAAAGTTCTTCTAATGTAGCAAAAACCCTACTTCGTCAGAGACATTGCGGGAAAATTTTAGCCGGAAGACCTCGCCGGTAAACTTGTAGAGAAAGCCAGGCCGGCCGCCGCTGGAAGCAACCACGGTCGCCCATGGCAGCGACCAAGGCTGCCCATGGAAGCAAGCTTGGCCACCGCTGGAAGCAAACTTGGCCGCCGCCTGTCCATGGAAGAGAACTCGGCCGCCGCTGGAAGCAAGCTTGTCGTGGTGGTATCACGGCATATGCCATGGGAAGGCTAAAGTTGGGGCCGATGGACATGGAGGAATCCGGGGAGGGATGATGCAGTGAAGACCGCACTCGTATGAACAAAGAGAAATACAATGTATATTGGATTGAATCTCTCTAGTGGAGATAACTCCTCCTTCTATACATCTAATCTCTTGTAATCTTGCCATACTTGTGGCTACAATCATGCTCCTGGAGCTGTATCTCCTATCCTTCTATCTAGATCTCTCTATGAGAGTGGAGGAAGAGGAAGAAGGAGAGCTCCTAGTGAGCAGACAGGGGAGGAGCCCTCCGGGGCCTCTATTAGAACGATCCCCCTGGTGCTCCTTATAAAGGGGAGCCCAGGGGACAGTTCTTGTTCTACACGCTTAGCATCTAGATGACATATTCTTGGAATCTTCTTTGATGCTCAGCATATGCTTTGGCATCTTTGGAGATGCCAGGGCATATGCTCTAGCATATTCTTGATGTGGAAAGCATATTCCTGGCGCCCATGTGCTGGTCCGAGCGATGGGTCCCAAGACTGACAAGGTCCTTATGAAGTCTATCTGGCTTAATGGCATGTTCTCAGAGTTTTGGGTGCATCCGGAGATAAATAAGAAGGCGTATGGTGTGATATACCTCGCCCAAGTGCCCAAAGATAAAATGAAAGTCGGCCCATGTATTGGCTGATTCGGCCTAGGAGAAGAAGTGGTCCAGCGGAGATGCCAGCCAGCGGGTCTGGATCGAGTCGGCCTGGACACAGGCGGACTACAGCCAGTGGAAGGATGCTACGCCTCGTGGTGGCTGGCGGGTCAAAGGAGACGTCGGCCCACCGGGATCTGACGGTTTCTGAGATGGCCCGTGGTGGGCGAACTTAGCCTTTTACCCACCCGTTCGACGGTGGGGTGAGCGTGGAAGATCCCGTGGCGGGTCGTCTTGGCCCGGCCGGCGATGTGAGTCCACGTAGTGGCGGCGGGAGTTCGGGGAGGCGTCTGTAGGGACCTCGGCGGGAGCGGGAGATGACCCGAGGTAAGTGGGTCGGGATGGTTAACTCGGCCCATCAGTTTAACTCGGCCTCAAGCTGTTATAATTCGGCCCATGACTGGATCGTTTTCCCTTTCTCTTAATTAATTAATCAGGGAATGTGGTGGGCGAGATTCCCTTACTCGGCCCAGTTGTTCTTTATTGTCTTTTTCCTTTTCTATTTGATATTCTTTTATCAAATATACTTTCGTTTATTCTTGTCTCTTATCCATAGACCAACTCTGGGGTACCTGGGGTTATATCCCCGACATTAGTCCCCGAGGCCATGTGGGATTTTTAGGATCGCTCATGGGCTTTATATCTAAATATCCCCGGAGTTGTTTTCTGACATACAACTTCTTTGCCATATATTTCTTGGTTGCATAATCTTTTTGGTTAAGTTTTTTGACTTCTGGCCTTCTTGGGCACTGGTCATAACCTTTCTGGGCAGGTTTTTCGACTTCTGGCCTTCTTGGGCTCTGGTTATACCCTTTTAGGTAAGTTTCTAGACTTCTGGCCATCATGGGCACTGGTCTTAACCCCTTTGGGTAAGCTTCTGGACTTCTGGCCTTTATGGGCACTGGTCATAACCCCTTTGGGTAAGTTTCTGGACTTCTGGCCTTCATGGGCACTGGTCATGACCCCTTTGGATAAGTTTCTGGACTTCTGGCCTTCATGGGCACTGGTCATAACCCCTTTGGGTAAGTTACGAGTTCCTGCCTTCTTTGGCATTGCTCTTTTAACCTCTTTGGGTAAGTTATGAGTTCTGGCCTTCTTGGGCACTGCTCTTTTAACCTCTTTTGGGTAAGTTATGAGCTCTTGCCTTCTTGGGCTTTGCTCTTTTAACCTCATTGGGTAAGTTATGAGCTCTTGCCTTCTTGGGCTTTGCTCTTTTAACCTCATTGGGTAAGTTATGAGTCTTGGCTCTCTTTGGCACTGCTCTTTTAACCTCATTGGGTAAGTTATGAGCTCTTGCCTTCTTGGGCTTTGCTCTTTTAACCTCATTGGGTAAGTTATGAGCTCTTGCCTTCTTGGGATTTGCTCTTTTAACCTCATTGGGTAAGTTATGAGTCTTGGCTCTCTTTGGCACTGCTCTTTTAACCTCATTGGGTAAGTTATGAGCTCTTGCCTTCTTGGGCTTTGCTCTTTTAACCCCATTGGGCAAGTTATGAGCTCCTGCCTTCTTTGGCATTGCTCTTTTAACCTTATTGGGTAAGTTATGAGCTCTTGCCTTCTTGGGCTTTGCTCTTTTAACCCCATTGGGTAAGTTATGAGCTCCTGCCTTCTTTGGCATTGCTCTTTTAACCTCATTGGGTAAGTTATGAGTCTTGGCTCTCTTTGGCACTGCTCTTTTAATCTCATTGGGTAAGTTATGAGCTCTTGCCTTCTTGGGCTTTGCTCTTTTAACCCCATTGGGTAAGTTATGAGCTCATGCCTTGTTTGGCATCGCTCTTTTAACCTCATTGGGTAAGTTATGAGCTCTTGCCTTCTTGGGCTTTGCTCTTTTAATCTCATTGGGTAAGTTATGAGCTCTTGCCTTCTTGGGCTTTGCTCTTTTAACCCCATTGGGTAAGTTATGAGCTCCTGCCTTCTTTGGCATCGCTCTTTTAACCTCATTGGGTAAGTTATGAGCTCTTGCCTTCTTGGGCTTTGCTCTTTTAACCCCATTGGGTAAGTTATGAGCTCCTGCCTTCTTGGGCTTTGCTCTTTTAACCCCATTGGGTAAGTTATGAGCTCCTGCCTTCTTTGGCATTGCTCTTTTAAGCTCATTGGGTAAGTTATGAGCTCTTGCCTTCTTGGGCTTTGCTCTTTTAACCCCATTGGGTAAGTTTCTATCTGAGTCATCTGATTCCAAATCCGAGTTTCCTTACTCAAAAATTGACTTTATGCCTAAGTCTGAGTCATTTGACTCAAATCCGTGTTACATGATTAAATCCGGGTTAACCTATCCCAAATCCGAGTTACTTTATTCGATTCTGACTTTATGTCTTGAGTCATCTGACTCAAATCTGAGTTGTATGACTCAAATCCGAGTTAACTCATCCCAAATCCGAGTTACTTTACTCAATTTTGACTTGCATCCCGAATCTGAGTCATCTGACTCAAATCCGAGTTAACTCATCCTAAATCCGAGTTACTTTACTCAATTTTGACTTGCATCCCAAATCTGAGTCATCTGACTCAAATCCGAGTTAACTCATCCTAAATCCGAGTTACTTTACTCAATTTTGACTTGCATCCCAAATCTGAGTCATCTGACTCAAATCCGAGTTAACTCATCCTAAATCCGAGTTACTTTACTCAATTTTGATTTGCATCCCAAATCTGAGTCATCTGACTCAAATCCGAGTTAACTCATCCTAAATCCGAGTTACTTTACTCAATTTTGATTTGCATCTAAGTCATCTGACTCAAATCCGAGTTAACTCATCCTAAATCCGAGTTAATTTACTCAATTTTGACTTGCATCCCGAATCTGAGTCATCTGACTCAAATCCGAGTTAACTCATCCTAAATCCGAGTTACTTTACTCAATTTTGACTTGCATCCCGAATCTGAGTCATCTGACTCAAATCCGAGTTAACTCATCCTAAATCCGAGTTACTTTACTCAATTTTGACTTGCATCCCAAATCTGAGTCATCTGACTCAAATCCGAGTTAACTCATCCTAAATCCGAGTTACTTTACTCAATTTTGACTTGCATCCCGAATCTGAGTCATCTGACTCAAATCCGAGTTAACTCATCCTAAATCCGAGTTACTTTACTCAATTTTGACTTGCATCCCAACTCTGAGTCATCTGACTCAAATCCGAGTTAACTCATCCTAAATCCGAGTTACTTTACTCAATTTTGACTTGCATCCCAAATCTGAGTCATCTGACTCAAATCCGAGTTAACTCATCCTAAATCCGAGTTACTTTACTCAATTTTGATTTGCATCCCAAATCTGAGTCATCTGACTCAAATCCGAGTTAACTCATCCTAAATCCGAGTTACTTTACTCAAAATTGACTTAGTCTGAGTTATCTATTTGCCATGATATATCTTGATTTGGCGCGATGACGATAACTTGCCTTTGATATGGATCCGAGATATAGATCCGAGATTAAGCTTTGGGATATGATAATAGGGCTAACCGCTGAGAGATCCGATTCAAGATGTAGATATGAGATATAGATTCGAGATATGATAAGCTGGCCAATAGTCATCCGAGATATGGGATAATCTGGCAAGATGGTGAGATATCAATCCGAGTCATAACATAACCTGGCAATCTGGTGAACTGAATAAAGCTTCGGCCTGAATCAGAGATACAATTAGTACGCCGAGTCTGAGTACCAGTCCGAATTATAAAGTACCCTGGCAAGCTGAATCAAATGTTAGTCCGAATCAGAGACAATTTACTGAGCTGAGTTAAAGGTTAATTCAAAGCATAAACAAATTGACTTCAAGTTATACTTGAATCACCAATAAGTCGGCCGGTAAGCTGAGTTAAAGGACAATCCACAACATAAATAAACTGACTCAAAATCTACCTGAATCACAAATAAGATGATTCAATTTATGGACGAGTTAACAGATAAGCTGGCTAGTGAGCTGAGTTAATGGGTAATCCAAAACATATATTAACTAACTCAAAATCTATCTGAATCACAAATAAGTTGATTCAACTTATGTCCGAGTTAACAGATAAGCTGGCTGGTGTACAGATCTAAATCAACGGGATGTTCTCTTAATCTAAAGGTGAATCCACGGATAAGTTGACTAGTCCCCGGGTTAAGTTATTTTCTCCCCGGGATGAAGGATTGAGTGTAGTTGGCTGAGTTATCTGGCACTTACAGTATACTTGGAGAAGTGTTTGGGTGAGTCTTGCTAGGTCATACTTGCCCTGCTGAGTTACTTGGTACTTACAGTATGCTTGCAGTAGTGCTCGAGTCCTTCTTGCTGAGTCTTACCTGCTTTGATGAGTTAGACTTGGAGAGTCTCTACGCTTACCTCTTTGTTCTCTGTTGACTTGGTGAAGCTGAATGAGCCATGTGAGGAAGAAGTTGATGAAGGTGTTCCCGTCCGGATGGAAACCCAACCAACGCCACTAGAAGGCCCCACGGTGGGCGCCAAATGTCGTGGTGGTATCACGGCATATGCCATGGGAAGGCTAAAGTTGGGGCCGATGGACGTGGAGGAATCCGGGAGGATGATGCGATGAAGACGTGACTCGTATGAACAAAGAGAAATACAATGTATATTGGATTGAAGCTCTCTAGTGGAGATAACTCCTCCTTCTATACATCTAATCTCTTGTAATCTTGCCATACTTGTGGCTACAATCATGCTCCTGGAGCTGTATCTTCTATCCTTCTATCTAGATCTCTCTATGAGAGTGGAGGAAGAGGAAGAAGGAGAGCTCCTAGTGAGCAGACAGGGGAGGAGCCCTCCGGGGCCTCTCTTAGAAC
Organism: Avena longiglumis; assembly: GCA_030063025.1. Lineage (NCBI taxonomy): Eukaryota > Viridiplantae > Streptophyta > Magnoliopsida > Poales > Poaceae > Avena > Avena longiglumis. Next base: position 505,614,654 of record CP125977.1, read on the forward strand.
GATCCCCCTGGTGCTCCTTATAAAGGGGAGCCCAGGGGACAATTCTTGTTCTACACGCTTAGCATCTAGATGACATATTCTTGGAATCTTCTTTGATTCTTAGCATATGCTTTGGCATCTTTGGAGATGCCAGGGCATATGCTCTAGCATATTCTTGATGTGGAAAGCATATTCCTGGCGCCCATGTGCTGGTCCGAGCGATGGGTCCCAAGACTGACAAGGTCCTTATGAAGTCTATCTGGCTTAATGGCATGTTCCTGTAGAGTTTTGGGTGCATCTGGAGATAAATAAGAAGGCGTATGGTGTGATATACCTCGGCCCAAGTGCCCAAAGAGAAAAGGAAAGTCGGCCCATGTATTGGCTGATTCGGCCTAGGAGAAGAAGTGGTCCAGGCGGAGAGATGCCAGCCCAGCCGGGTCCTGGATCGAGTCGGCCCAGACCTGGACGGACTGCAGCCCAGGCGGAAGGGATGCTCTGCCTCGTGGTGGGCTGGCCGGGTCAAAGGAGACGTCGGCCCAGCCGGGGATCCTGACGGTTTCCAGGAGATGGCCCGTGGTGGGCCGAACTTAGCTCCTTCGGCCCACCCGTTCGACGGTGGGGTGAGCGTGGAGAAGATCCCGTGGCGGGTCGTGCTGGCCGGCCCGGGCGATGACGCGGAGTCCACGCGGTAGCTGGCGACGGGGAGTTCGGCGGGGGAGCGTCTGGTAGGGACCTCGGCGGGAGCGGGAGATGACCCGAGGTAAGTGGGCCGGGATGGTTAACTCGGCCCATCAGTTTAACTCGGCCTCAAGCTGTTATAATTCGGCCCATGACTGTATCGTTTTCCCTTTCTCTTAATTAATTCGGCTGTAGGGAATGTGGACTGGGCCGAGATTCCCCTTACTCGGCCCAGTTGTTCTTTATTGTCTTTTTCCTTTTCTATTTGATATTATTTTATCAAATATACTTTCGTTTATTCTTGTCTCTTATCCATAGACCAACTCTGGGGTACCTGAGGTTATATCCCCGACATTGAAGCAAGCTCGACCGCCCGTGGAAGCAAGCTCGAACACCGCTGGAAAGCAAGTTCGGTCGCTGCTGGTAGCAACCACGGCCGCCCGTGGCAGCTGGTCGGATGCCCATGGAAGCAAGCTCGGATGCGTATGGAGGAACCCTAGGCCATGGAGGTAGAGGAGCGGGCCTCTCGTCCTCGACGCCGGCAGCCTAGATGCGGAGGAGGAGCAGTAGACTCGCCGAAAGAAGAACCAAGGGGGCTGGGGTACGTCGCAGCTGCCCCCGTCCACCGCGGAGGGAGGAGATCGTGGGGCCCATCACGGAGGCGGCGCCCGCCGGCGGAGGAGTGGCCGACGAAGGAGCAGCGCGAGGCGGGGTGGAGCACGGGTGCAGTAGGAGGGCAGCACAGGAAATCTGGAGGAGAAGGCATGGCTGGCAGGAGGTTGAAGACGCGGTCGTTTTTCTCCCAGGCACAAAAGCAGGTGGTGGGCCTGTGCGGCCTACGCGACGTGCGCGCGATGGAAAAGGACCCGGACGACCATTGTCCGGGGGATGTACATCATTTTCCTTTTAAATTGCAACTGACTTGCTAGTAATTGGTATACACTTGCAATGCACGATGTGCACACCGTACTACTCTTGAAATGCGGACGCATGGACTAAAAATCTGAACAACTAGTCCAATCTACTTTGGAGATCCATGTAAAAATCTAGGTTTCGGTGCAGACTTTTAGAAATTCAAGCAAAATACATTTTTGCAAGTTTTAGAAAATATTGAAGAAATCATGCAGGCTCATACGTATTGAGTGAAAACTATCCTATATAAATTTCTGGAAAATTGTATGACCATTATTTGCTATGATTTATGAAATGAGAATGCTCAAGTTTAAGTTTAAAAACTAATGTTCATTTTCTACCTTGGGGGAGGTAGGTTACAAGAATCCGCTCTGCCAAATCATGAACAAGCAGTGTCCACCACAAATCCTCTCTTGTGCACAAGGGGACATTCCACTAGTACAGATCGAACCTACTAAGACGACCCCGTATCGCACACGGAAGGGGTGTTAGCCAGGAGTAGTCTCCATGCCTCTATGGGTGTGGCGGTAGAAGCCGTGGTGCTTTCGTAATTCACCCCATACATAAACCCTGTTTTTTCCAATATTAATTGAAACACATGCAGTCACTTGCATATTCCTTGAAAAAACTTTGTGTGTGATGAACGCTATGCACTTGTTAATATTCCGGTCCAACTGTGAGGAACAGATGGAGAATCGGCTACTTGCAATTTTGCATAGAGATTTTGAAAGCTGGCAGCATATTGCCATGGCACCACCTCACCAACACCTCCAGACGTAACAACCGCACAATATTGTCACTGACACAGACCGATAAAATCTGATGAATCATGTTTGGTATGTGCAAGTAACTCTAAGCAAAAATCATGTGTAAGTTTACTTCGAACCTACACTCTAAAAGATGTCTAGATACATTTGTTTTACAACCTTTTGCAAAAAAAAAACAATCGCTTTACAAAAGCTAAAAACATCTTATATTTTAAAACAGAGAGTAATAAACACTGTTTTGGCTTGGAGTAAAGCTTTTGTGGAAATCTCCAGCTTTAAATAATGCGATGGTGGAATTTTAATCCACAATGAAATAATCGCGAAAACTAATCTAAACATAACTAAATGAACTGTCAACGGGAAGAAACGCTGCATCGTCTGTTTACGAGATGCCCATTCCTTCCATTTTCCTTGGATTTTTCCTGCCCGTGGAGGATTAGAAAACTACCGTACCAGTGTTTCAAGCATTTGAAGATATCAAGGATAGTCTTAGTTTCTTCGTGAACATTATTATTTTCGTAGCTTGGGCCGTTTGGGTGGTCAGATATAGCAAGATTTCAGGGATAAAGCTCATATGCTTAAATAGATGAAAGATTGTCTACCTACTGCATAAGCTAGCACTTTGTTGGGCCTCGAGCTATGCCTAGTGTTGCCGCAACACGAATATGATGCCTGTCTTCCAGAGTCCACCAGAGTCGCCGTGTCTTTGTTGTCAGCTTACCGACCTATTCTGACATGTAGTTGCAGGCCTTTCTCGCCTCCAAGAACTTGCTGGTACTCATGATGGTTGATAGGTGGAATCACTCCAGAATGGGAAGCTAAGCTGACGGCCAAACGTCGGGCTGTCGGCAACCATCGTTCAGGCCAGTCCCGTCAAGCAGCCGTCGGCGTACAATTGTCCTCGGCATATCCTATGCTACGTCGACGGCTGCCCTCGGCAACATACGCCGACGGCTGTCCTTGGCATAGCTATTTTTTATTTTATCTCATTAAACTTTGAAAAATCATAACTAAATTATTTTAATTCGGAAAAATATAAATAATATATCAAAATTTGCAGAAAAATAAGACCTATCTATCTACACTCAAATATTACACATATGTAAATAAAAATTAAGTAAAATATAAAACATTATATATAGTTTAAAACGGGCATAAAAATTAAAAAACGATCGAAACAATATGAAACCTTCGCGTGGTGTCATATTATGTGACATAGTTATAAGAAAAAAAATATCAAACTTGGTATATTGATTATGTCTCAAAGAAACCTTCACAAAATGATCTATCTCATTCGAGGTTTCTTGGCTTTCGGGTCAAATGACCAATGTTATGGCTAGAATCAAGGTATTGTTTGTGATAATGTGCCCATATTATGCATACATGTGCATCATAGGATGGCAAACAATGTTGCAGGAGGAAGCTTTTCTTTTTGTCCCAACAAAAAGGCATTTTTCATTTTTCGAGCATAAAAACAGACGGTTTGTGAAGCAACCATCAAATGGCTAATTCAAACTACTACCACCATATTTTATAAAAATAGTAGACCACCTTATATGGACAATGTCCCAACAGGGGGATCCGAAACCTTTCCGTCCAACTTTGGTGAAAAAGATAAATTCCTGCCGAATCGGTAGGAAGTGGGTCAGATATGAACTACAGGTACATACTCCGATGCTCCTGTTTTTTACAAAAATCATTTTTAGGTTCACAATATGCTATTTTATCAAAGATCCAATGCAAGTTTAGAGAGGCTTGGCCCCGAGCTAAGAATCTTCATGCCCGCCGTTTAACAAAGTTTGACGATAGTTTAAAACGGGCATACAAAATTCAAAAACGATCGAAACAATGTGAAACCTTCGCGTGGTGTCATATTATGCGACATAGTTATAAGGAAAAATAACAAACTTGATATATTGATTATGTCTCAAAAAACCTTCACAAAATGACCTATCTAATTCGAGGTTTCTTGGCTTTCGGGTCAAATGACCAATGCTATGGCTAGAATTAAGACATAGTTTATGATAATATGCCCATATTGTGCATACACATGTATCATGGGATGACGAACAATGTTGCAGGAGGAAGTTTTCCTTTTCGTCGCACCAAATAGCCATTTCCCATTTTTCGAGCACAAAAAACGGACGATTTTGTAAAACAACCACCAAATGGCTAATTCAAAATGCTACCACCACATTTTACAAAAAATACTATACCACCTTATATGGACAATGTCCCAACAGGGGGATCTAAAACCTTTCCGTCCACCTCTGGTGAAAAAGACAAATTTCTGCCGAATCTGTAGGAAGTGGGTCAGATATGAACTACAGGTACATGATCCGATGCTCATGTTTTTTTAGAAAAATCATTTTTAGATTCACAATATGCTATTTTATCAAAGATCCAATGCAAGTTTAGCGAGGCTCGGCCCCGAGCTAAGAATCTTCATGCCCGCCATTCGACAAAGTTTGACGATAGTTTAAAACAGGCATAAAAATTCAAAAACGATCGAAAAAATGTGAAACCTTCGCGTGGTGTCATATTACGTGACATAGTTATAAGGAAAATATCAAACTTGTTATATTGATTATGTCTCAAAAAACCTTCACAAAATGACCTATCTCATTCGAGGTTTCTTGGCTTTCGGGTCAAATAACCAATGTTATGGCTAGAATCAAGGCATAGTTTATGATAATGTGCCCATATTGTGCATACACATGCATCATGGGATGACGAACAATATTGCAGGAGGGAGTTTTCCTTTTCGTCGCACCAAAAAGTCATTTCCCATTTTTCGAGCACAAAAAACGGACGGTTTTGTGAAGCAACCACCAAATGGCTAATTCAAAATTCTACCACCACATTTTACAAAAATACTATACCACCTTATATGGCCAATGTTCCAATAGGGGGATCCGAAACCTTTCCGTCCACCTCTGGTGAAAAAAGACAAATTCCTACCGTATCGATAGGAAATTGGTCAGATATGAACTACAGGTACATGATCCGATGCTCATGTTTTTTACAAAAATCATTTTTAGGTTCACAATATTCTATTTTATCAAAGATCCAATGCAAGTTTTCCTTTTTATCACACCAAAAAGCCATTTTTCATTATCCGAGCGCAAAAAGGGGATTTTCTAAAGCAACCACCAAATAGTTAATTCAAAAACAGAGGGTTTGTGATTAGTTGATATGGATATCATATTTGGATTCCTCTCATTTTTCTGATCAATTTATACATATTATTTGTTGAATTCCGATTTATAGATTTAAAGATATTAATTATTCCATATTAAATAGAAAAATACAAGAAAGTAAAATTGTTATATTTTTATTTGAATTTAATAATATTTTTACTTATTTATTAATGTTTACTTAAATAATTATTTGTAATTTCAAAAAATACAAACATGTGACATGATGATATAAGAGTTAATAGGATTGATATCATAGTATTGACAACAATGTATAAATTACTTTGCGAAAACGGATTCTGAAGGAACGAGTAAGCTAAGCGTGCTGGAGCTGGAGTATAATTAGGATTGGGGACCGGCCGGGAAGTTTGACTAAGACTGAAATTTAATCAAATATTAAGTGTAATTAGTATTAAAAATATTCAAAGTGGGAGATTAACGAGTCAAACAATCCAAAGAATAAAATAATTGAGAAAAAATAAAAAATTAAAAATATATATTTTTACAACCGGCCGACAGGCTATGCCGACGGCCGCTACGCCGAGGGCAGCCGTCGGCGTACCATATACCGAGGGCATTATGGCCTACGCCGACGGCTTTTTGCTCTTGGCGTAGCGCGCGCGTCCTGTAGTGAATTATGGTATCTTCTAAATTTTGACACAATTAAGGGTATGTTTAGGAGAGCTCCACTTGAGCTAACTCCACTCCATCTCTCTACTCTGGAGCTGCAAAATAGTGTTTGGGTACACAACTTAGCTCCAGCTTCAGTTTACGTGAGGTGGAGAGAAAAATTTCAGATTTCAGACTAACCTTCTGGTCCATCTTCATCTGTTGTTTTATCATGTTTGTCTAAAGACCGTAACAATTTTGATAATCTTCTACCATAGCACTGCCGAGCATGACAATTTCAACAAGAAAAAGCAGTTACCATTTTTCATTGAAGAACTCTTTCAACAAATACGTGATCATCTTTCCACCAAGACCACAACAATTTCAACAAGTAATATATGTTCAAATGTTTCTACGAAGTCCACAACGATTACAAGACCAACCACAACAAGAATATGATCTCATGTACCAAACTCACATACAACAACCACATAAACAACATAGAAAAACAAACAATATGGTAGCGACGGCTAACCCTAGTCGCATGTGGCCATATGAGGGAGATGAATCGACGGACACGTGAGAATACCGTTTCGGGATGGTTTGACTCATTAGGTAACTCTAGTGGCATTGCTGGGTAATTTCACGACAACATTAGGGTCGGATAAATGAGCAGGTGAAGTACCTATTTCACTAATCCACCAAAATGAACTGCGGGATCTCTCAGCTTCACTCCACTCGATTACTTGAGTTTAGACGTTTGGGGCAGCTTCACCTGCCCAGAAACACTCCAAGGCCCTGTTTTGCAGCAGAGGTTCAGAGTGTTTTACCGAGTATTATCCGACGGGGTTTGGGTGAATACACTTCTTTCACCCAATCTTTTCTCACCGATCCCCTTTCCCATTCATCAGATTTGGTTTCCGTATTTCTCCAAATGAGAGGAGGTGGCGTCCGAGCAGCGATCCAAAATGCGAGGGGGGAGGCGTGGTTCTGTTAAGCTTCAATCCGACGATTACCCTGGGGATTTCTGGGGTTGAGCCCACCTAAAACTCCTTTGCAAAATAGCCCACTCGTTGTTTCTATGGTCTTTCAATAGGGCCGGATTAATCCCCACTGATCCTCGTCAAACCACGTCCGCAAAACAAGGCATAAGTCTATATTATGCATGTTGATAATTCGATGCCTATTGCAACAAGCAGGGGAAAATTTGCTTGGACGGCTTGGTGCTCCTGCTCGCCTTATAATAGCATCATATAGTACAGTTGGTAGCGTGCATGGGAGCCTACTTCCCGGTGCCTCATAATCATAGCATATGAACGTAAAGGTTATCAAGGATTTTTGGTGCAAACATAATAGATTACAACACTGTGGAGTTGAAATTAAGTTCAGTCGACTTGTCTGTTAGTATGTAGGTATATCCTACTATAGGCACCAAGTGCAGAATACTGGCGTAGATATGTGATACCCACGTAATATTACTTTTTCTCATGTGAGTTCTAGCACTTTATTTGGTAGCACTTTTAATTATGTGTCTTTATTGCCATAGTACAACGTATTTACATTACTACCTTCTTTAAAAAGGAAGGTTTAGCCCTCTCTTACCAATGCCAAATCAGACCGTGTCCTGTAGAACCGTGTTGTTACGGTACATTTTTTTTCCTTATATCATGAACCTGCCCCACCCACTTATTTTCTCTCGTCCAAATTTTATTTTTGTTGTGATTGCCGCAGCCTACGCCCACACACTCGCCACCATTCCATTGCGGTGTTGCTCCACTTCTCCCTCATCTCCTACTCCTTCCAGTCCTCCATCTTCTCCCACACTCCTAGTTGTTCGTGGGCAAGGTTGACGAGAGACACGGTGATCCGGCATAGACCCTTTTTAAAGAAGGAAGGTTTATCCCTCTCTTAGCAATGCTAAATCAAACTGCAATTGTAGAACTGCACATCTATAGTACATTTTTGGCCTTATATCGTTAACCTACCCCACCTATCGCTCTTCCCTCCCTGTCCAAATTTACTTTTTGTTGCCTTCCTCATCTTCTACACCCACGCTCTCGCCGCCATCTCTTCGTGGTGCTGCTCCACTTCTCCCTCATCTCCTACTCCTTATAGACTGTAATATTCTCCCACACTGCTAGCTATTCCTTGGAAAGTGCCCTAAGTTATGCCAACTTGAGTTGTTTTTGTTCCTTGATCGGTGGAAAGCCCCAAAAGGCGATCCCGGATCCATAAAATAGAAACAAGTTCTCCTATCTGAAAATAAAGGGTGAAGCCTATTAGCTCTTTCAAAACAGTTCTTCTTGAACGGTCATCATGAGAGACATGGGGGTCTGGCACGACCTGGCCAAGGCCCCTCAATCGATCCCCTTCCAACCCTAACTCCGCCATAGCCTCGCGCCCCAGTTCCTCCACCAACGATGCCGATGAAATCAGGCTCCGACACGTCCCACAAGGGCTACGATGGTCGCTAATTACAGTGGGGTAGAGGCACTGGTGATGGTGCTATTGTTGGAGTTGCATTCGGCCGGTGGTGGCGTGTTGATGGGAGGGGTGGTCAAAACCCTTCTCTGCTCGAGAAGCATAACAACGAAAGTGGGGGACGGGCAGAATGTGAGGCTAGGCAGCTGATTGATGGAATTAAAGATGAACTCGGTCTAAGGGAGCTAGCTCATGCGGGAAGGAGTGCACCGGCTCCAAGAGAGTAGAATTAGGTCAGAGAGGGTGTATCTCTTGAGGGATTGAGTCACCCTAATTGTCTGCAATTAGTGTTGGCTTTTCTTATACAACCCTTTGCTCCTTCTTCTATAAAAATGGCATGCCTTTGGATTGCTCTCAAAAAATAGAATGGCACCCACCAGCTCAGCGATGCTATTGCTCTTAGGCTAAGGATTGGTGTTCATGACGGTGCATCGATATCCGTGTGATCCGTTGATGTGTCTTGTCTACTGAAATGCAAACTAGTGAAATAAAATGTGTAATGTCGTACTATTGTATTAATACATTTATTGAATGCAGAAAATTGAAAGTGGGTTGATGGCAATAAGTCTGTGTGTACCAACTGATTGGGACTCCATGTGCTGAGAGTTTCATATTTACCGCAAGAGTGACTCGGGGGTTTATATCAAACTCTTGGGGAATTGGCTAGAGACTTCTCATATTTTCTTCTTCAAGCAACCTACTAAACAAAATATTTTTCTTGTGTCCCCAACTCCAACATGTGGTTGTCAAGCACAATGTTGTGTATTAGTAAAACTGAAATAAAACTATAAATAAATAAAAATAAAAACAATATATATCTAGACAAGAAAGTAAAAACAATAAGGTAAAGGTATTTTGGGTTTTTGTTTGTGTTTGCTAATAGTAAAAGTTTTTTATTTTAATATTTAATCAATGTAAGAAATATAAAAGCAATATAAGTAATGAAAATTATTTCTTATAATAAAAGTTGGACCAGGTTTCATGGGTTCACTTATCTATTCTCTCATAAGGTGTAATGAACATAAAACAATTGATAAGCAATACAATATTGATGAAACTTTATTATGTGTATGATAAGCATTCTTATGGGCATGAAATACTATTTTAAAGATGATACAACACATCTCACTTATACTCTTTTAGAAAGGGAAAACTCCATTCAATGTAGAATTAATAATAAACAAAGTATGGCATGTGGTACTTTGACATGATGTTTGAATAAATAGATGTGCTACCTTGAACAAACAAGATCATTTTGGCTGTCACTAGATGATATTATAACACATGCATTCATTTAATACCTAGTGAGGTAACAAAAGAAAAGTAAAAAATCATAGTGGATCTTGAATTTTGCTGTCACTATCCAATCACCACCATCATGTTAGTCCAACTAATACACACGCTCCCTCACACATTCCCTCTCATATATGTTGGATCAAAACAAGTACTTAAGAACGGGGTACATGATATGCATCTTGTAGGGGTTCGTAGCATGGAAAACAAAAAATTTCTACCGCATACAAACAAACAAGCCAAGATCTATCTACTAGATTGTAGCAACGAGTTGATGGAATAACTCACCCTCAAAGATTCCAAAGTGTTTAACGAGGGCGGATTCTCGTGGGTGATGTAGTCGTACTCTTGCCGATCTCAAGATCGTGTAGACGATCCTTTCGGTGCTGCGTTCCGGCAGCGCTTCCGCAGTCGCTCACACGTTCGGTACTCGATGAAGACCTTCCTCTCCCTTGTTACAGCAAGTAGCGGAGGTTGTAGCACTCTCCTCGTGATTCCGGCAGCACGACGGCGTGGTATCGGAAGTAGAGGGGAGATCTCGCAGGGCTTCGCCTTAAGCCGGAGCGAGTATGGTGGACTATGAGAGAGTCCTTGGTGATCTAGGGTTTAGACACACCCAGGAGAGAGGGCTAGGCCGGCGGCTAGGGCTTGGGGAAGCCCATGTCGGCGGCTAGGGTTTGCCCTAGGCGGCGGCAGCAGCAGGAGGTGGTGGCGCCGGCGGTTTAGGGCTAGGGTTTTGGTGAGGCAAGGTGTGTTCTTGGAGGGGCAGCCCTGCCCCTCCTTATATAGGTGGGAGGGCGCGGCCAAGGGGAGGCGAGTCCCTCCCCAACTCGGCTTCCAAGGCCGGCGGGTGTAGGGAGAGGAACTCCTCCCCAAGTAGGTTTCCTACTCTCCCTCCACCAAGCAAACTTGCCATTTGACTTTTCAAATTGGCGTTTGACTTTTCAAACTAGGATTTGATTTATCCCTTTATTTTGCTCAGAGATGACACCTAGTACATGATGCAACCATTCCAACTTGTTATGACACATTCATGTACCCTTCCCCTTCGGAGTGTCGGACCTTCCGGAACCTTCTAGAACATTCCCGATGAAAACACCGGAACCATTCTCCAACCCCGAAATAGGACTTTCCTTATATGAATCTTATTCTCCGGACCATTTCGGATCTCCTCGTGATATCCCGGATCCCATACGAGACTCCGAACAACATTCGGTCTCTTACTCATCATTCCATAACTACTCAACAACATCGAATCCTTAAGTGTGTCTCCCTACGGTTCGTGAATTATGCTGACATGATCGAGACACTTCTCCGAACAATAACCAATAGAGGAATCTGGAAATTCATATGTCTCCCATATATTTCTACGATTACTTTGCGATCGAATGAACCACTTACATACGATACCAATTTCCCTTTGTCTCACGATAGTTTACTTATCCGAGGTTTTGATCGTCGGTATCTCTGCATACCTAGTTCAACATCGTTACTGATAAGTACTCTTTTCTCGTTCCCGTGATATGTGATCCCTTGTGATCCAGTCACATGATTGCAAGACAATTGGATGACATTTCACCGAGAGGGCCCAGAGTATATCTATTCGTCATAAGGATGGACAAATCCCACTCTTGATCCATGTGTCTCAACCAATACTTTCCAAACACTCAATGCCACCTTTATAACCACCCAGTTACGGTGTGGTGTTTGATGTCATCAAAGCATCCTTCCGGTGATGGTGATAAGCATGATCTCATGGTCGAAGGAATTAGGTTACTATGTATCAGAAAGCATATATCAATTGAACTATTAAAATGACTTGATCTTTATGCTACGCTTATCTATATGAGTATGTCCATCATATCATTCTCCTAACGATATGATCTTGTTGTTAATAACATCTCAATGTTCATGATAGGGAAACCACAATCATTTATTAACCAACAAATAGTATTATGAAGAGGCTTTACTAGGGACTCTAATTTAGTTTACAAATCACACAAGTATTAATGTTTCCTTGTTAATACTGTTTTAACATGAATGTAAACATTTATCATAAACACAAAGATATAATAATAACTATATTTATTATTTCCTCTAGGGAATATCTCCAACAGTCTCCCACTTGCACTAGAGTCAACTAATATAGATTACATGGTAATATACCGAACACCCATGGCAGTTTGGTGTTGGTCATGTTTTGCCATCGGGAAAGGTTTAGTCAACGGATCCGCCACATTTAGATTTATGTGTACTTTGCAAATCTTTATGTCACCATCTTGGACATGTTCTCGAATAGCGTGAAAACGTAGCTTGATGTGCTTCAGCTTCTTGTGTGACCTTGGTTCTTGCGCATTGGTTATGGCGCCCATGCTATCACAGTAGATAGACATTGGGCCCAGCGTACTTGGAACCACACCGAGCTCTGTAATGAACTCCTTCATCCATATCGCTTCTTGTGAAGCCTCCGAAGCAGCTATGTATTCCGATTCAGTTGAAGATCTCGCCACAGCGCTTTGCTTTACACTCCTCCAGCTAACTGTTGCACCATTCAAAGTAAATACGTATCCAGATTGAGACTTAGAATCATCCGGATCGGTGTTCCAACTAGCATCGGTGTAACCATTAACAACGAGCTGTTCATCACCTCCATAAGAAAGAACCATATCCTTAGTTCTTCTCAAGTACTTAAGGATGTTTTTGACCGCTGTCCAATGATCCACTCCTGGATCACTTTGATATCTGCTAGTCAAACTAACAGCATATGCAATGTCGGGTCTAGTACATAGCATAACATACATTAGAGATCCTATGGCTGAGGTATAGGGAGTCTTACTCATCCTTTCTCTATCTTCTGTCGTGGCTGGACTTTGAGTTTTACTCAAGGTCGTATTGGGCAACATGGGCAAGAACCCTTTCTTGCTATCTTCCATTCCAAAACTCTTTAGAACTTTGTCCAAATATGTGCTTTGTGACAATGATATTAGGCGTCTTGATCTATCTCTATAAATCTTTATGCCTAATATGTAAGCTGCTTCGCCAAGATCTTTCATTGAAAAACTATTATTCAAATATTCCTTGACACTATTAAGAAGGTCTACATCATTCCCAATCAACAATATGTCATCTACATATAGTATTAAGAATGCTACAGAGCTCCCACTCACTTTCTTGTAAATACAAGCTTCTCCATAAGTTTGTATAAAACCGAAACTTTTGATTACCTTATCAAAACATTGATTCCAACTTCGGGATGCTTGCTTCAATCGATATATGGACCGTTGAAGTTTGCATACCTTGTTAGCATCTTTAGGATCGACAAAACCTTTGGGTTGCATCATATATAACTCTTCATCAATGTCTCCATTGAGGAACGTTGTTTTGACATCCATCTGCCATATCTCATAACCGTAATATGCAGCGATTGCTAACAAAATCCTCACAGACTTTAGCTTCGCTACTGGTGATAAAGTCTCATCGTAGTCAACTCCTTGAATTTTTTGAAACCCTTTTGCGACAAGTCGAGCTTTATAGACAGTAACATTACCATCAACATCTATTTTCTTCTTGAAAATCCATTTGTTCTCGACAGCCTTCCGGCCATCCGGTAAGTCTACCAAAGTCCATACTTGGTTTTCGTACATGGATCCAATCTCGGATTTCAGGTCTTCTTGCCATTTATTGGAATCTGGGCTCATCATCGCTTCCTCATAAGTCGCAGGGTCATCGGTGTTGTCCACCAACATGACACTCATAACGGGATCATACCAATCAGGAGTCGTACGAATTCTTGTTGACCTGTGAGGCTCTGTAGCAACTTCAACCGAATTTTCATGATAATTATCATTAGCTTCCTCTCTTATTGGTGCAGGCACCACAGGAACTTCTTACGGTGCTACGCTACTCGCAAGTTCAAGATAAGGTTCGATAACCTCGTCGAGTTCTACTTTCCTTCCAGTCACTTCTTTCGAGAGAAATTCCTTCTCTAGAAAGGATCCATTCTTGGCAATGAAGATTTTGCCTTCGTATCTATGATAGAAGGTATACCCAATAGTTTCCTTAGGGTATCCTATGAAGACGCATTTTTCCTCTTTGGGTTCAAGCTTGTCCGGATGTAACTTCTTTACATAGGCTTCGCAACCCCAAACTTTAAGGAACGACAATTTAGGTTTCTTCCCAAACCATAATTCATACAGTGTCGTTTCAACGGATTTAGATGGTGCCCTATTTAAAGTGAATGCGGCTGTTTCTAATGCATAACCCCAAAATGATAGCGGTAAATCTGTAAGTGACATCATAGAATGAACCATATCTAAGAGAGTTCGATTACGACGTTCGGACACACCATTACGCTGTGGTGTTCCTAGCGGTATCAATTGTGAAAGTATTCCGCATTTCTTCAAATGCTCGCCAAACTCGTAACTTAGATATTCACCTCCACGATCAGAACATAGAAATTTAATCTTCTTTTTACGTTGATTCTCCACCTCACTTTCAAATTCCTTAAACTTCTCGAAAGTTTCGGACTTATGTTTCATGAAATAGATATACCCATATCTACTCAAGTCATCTGTGAAGGTAAGAACATAACGATAACCATCATGATGCTACACTCATTGGACCACACACATCGGTATGTATGATTTCCAATAAGTCCGTAGCTCGCTCCATCATACCAGAAAATGGAGTCTTAGTCATTTTACCCATCAAACATGCTTCGCATCTTTCAAGTGATTCAAAATCAAGTGATTCAAGAAGTCCATCGGAATGGAGTTTCTTCATACGCTTCACTCCAATGTGACAAATACGACAGTGCCACATATAGGTCGAGTTATCGCTCGATTTCAAATGTTTAGCTTCAATGTTATTAATATGTGTATTTCCACTATCGAGATTCAATAAGAATAGACCATCTATCAAAGGTGCATGTGCATAAAACATATTACTCATATAAATCGAACAACCATTATTCTCGGACTTAAACAAGTAACCGTCTCGCAATAAACAAGATCCCGATATAATGTTCATGCTTAACGCAGGCACCAAATAACAAATATTTAAATATAAAACTAATCCCGATGGTAGATTAAGAGGTAGTGTGCCGACCCCGATCACATCAACCTTTGATCCATTTCCTACGCGCATCGTCACCTCGTTCTTCGCTAGCTTCCGTTTATTCTGCAGCACTTGTTTCGAGTTACAAATATGAGTAACCGAACCAGTATCAAATATCCAGGCACTACTACGAGTACTAGTGAGATACACATCAATAACATGTATATCAGGTATGCCTTTCTTCTTGATGTTGCCGTTCTTCAAATCCGCCAAGTACTTTGGGCAATTCCGCTTCCAGTGACCTTCTCCCTTGTAGTAAAAACACTCAGTATCAGGCTTAGGTCCAGCCTTGGTCTTCTTCGTCGGTGCGGTAACTTTCTTACCACCCTTCTTGAAGTGTCCCTTTTGCTTAGACTTGCGTTTCTTGAATTTGGTGGTCTTATTGACCATCAACACTTGGTGCTCTTTCTTGATCTCCACTTCTGCAGATTTTAACATGGAGAAGAGTTATGGCAACTGCTTGTTCATGCTTTGCATATTGTAGTTCATCACAAAGTTCTTGTAACTTGGTGGCAGTGATTGGAGGACACGTTAAATCCCCCAAAGCGTTAGGAATCACTATACCCAAGCTTTGGAGTTTGTTTGCATGCCCAGACATTTTAAGCACATGCTCACTGACGGAGCTGCCCTCTTCCATCTTGCAGTTAAAGAACTTTTCAGAAGCCTCATAGCTCTCAACTGCCGCGTGAGTCTCAAAAATCAATTTGAGTTCACGGACAATATCATGTGGGTCTGAATTCTCAAACCTTTTCTGATGCTCCGATTCCAAACCATACATGATAGCACATTGAACTGTGGAGTACTGATTCTTCCGAGCGAGGTAAACATTCTTTACTTCATCGGTAGCATCAGCTGCAGGCGGGTCACCTAGCGGTGCATCCAGCACATAGGTCAAATTACCAGCATTGAGTACAATCCTCAAATTGCGGAACCAATCCGTGAAGTTGCTTCCATTGTTTTTCAACTTTTCTTTCTCTAGGAACGCATTAAAATTGATGGTAGGGGCCGCCATTGATCTACAACATATTTGCAATAGTTTAGACTAAGTTTATGACAAATTGAGTTCTAATTAATAGTTAAATTAATCTAGGTGAACTCCCACTCAAAACAATATCCCTCACATTGTTTTAGTGATCACACAAACCAAATCCACCACATCAAAACCAATCATCACGAGAGTTGATGTAGTTTCAATGGCGAACAATCAACATGTTCATCATATCTACTATATGATTCATTCTTTACCTTTCGGTGATCCATGTTCCGAGACCATGTCTGTACATGCTAGGCTCGTCAAGATCAAACCTTAGCTTCCGCATGAGAAAATCTGGCTTGCTCACGTTGTGTACACTTGCAGAATCTAACACACCCGATCATCACGTGGTGCTTCGAAACAACAAGCTTTAGCAACGGTGCTTACTAAGGATGAACACTTTAGAACTTGAAATTTATGTGCATGAGGGATCATCTTATAATGCTACCGTCATTAACTAAGCAATACAAGATACATAAAGGATTAACATCACATGCAATTCATAATATGTGATATGATATGGCCTTTCTTCTTTGTGCTTCCGATCTCCATCTTCAAGCACGAACATGATCTCCATCATCACCGGCATTGCATCAGGGTCAATGACGCTGCTCCATGGTTGTCGTCCACCGGCTTCAACTATTACAACTACTTTGAATAGACACGCGGGTCTTAATAGAAATTAAAGACAACCATATGGCTCCTGCCGGTTGCCAACTTACAATAAGGAACATTGCATACATCAAATATAATCACAATCATGGCCATATCACATCACAGCACACCCCTACAAAACAAAGTTAGACGCCTCTAATTTCTTCGCATATTTTACGTGGTTTGAGGCTTTCAATAAGTGTCGATCTAACTTACGGACAAGAACCACAACGTTGCAAGTGCCCGTTGTAAATTGGATCTATACTATAATGGGAGAGACAAACACCTGCAAAGCCACTTATGCAATACAAGTTGCATGTTGAGCGTGGAGCAAGTCTCATGAACGATGTCATGTAAGGTTAGCCCGGGCTGCTTCATCCCATCATACCGCAAGATGCAAAGTACATAAGAAGCAATTGATAATAAAAGCACCAACTCCCACAATGACCATTGTGTTCTACTCGTGCAACAGATCTACATATATACACGGCTCTGATACCACTGTAGAGGTTCGTAGCATGGAAAACAAAAATTTTCTACCGCATACAAACAAACAAGCCAAGATCTATCTACTAGATAGTAGCAACGAGTCGATGGAATAACACACCCTCGAAGATTCCAAAGTTTTTAACGAGAGCGGATTCTCGTGGGTGATGTAGTCGTACTCTTGCCGATCTCAAGATCGTGTAGACGATCCTTCCGACGCTGCGTTCCGGCAGCGCTTCCGCAGTCGGTCACACGTTCGGTACTCGATGAAGACCTTCCTCTCCCTTGTTCCAGCAGGCAGCGAAGCTTGTAGCACTCTCCTCGTGATTCCGGCAGCACGACGGCGTGGTACCGGAAGTAGAGGGGAGATCTCGCAAGGCTTCGCCTTAAGCCGGAGCGAGTATGGTGGACTATGAGAGAGGCCTCGGTGATCTAGGGTTTAGACACACCAAGGATAGAGGGCTAGGCCGGCGGCTAGGGATTGGGGAAGCCCAAGTCGGCGGCTAGGGTTTGCCCTAGGCGGCGGCAACAAGAGGAGGTGGTGGCGCCGGCGGTTTAGGGCTAGGGTTTTGGTGAGGCAAGGTGTGTTCTTGGAGGGGCAGCCCTGCCCCTCCTTATATAGGTGGGAGGGCGCGGCCAAGGGGAGGGGAGTCCCTCCCCAATTCGGCTTCCAAGGCCGGCGGGTGGAGGGAGAGGAACTCCTTCCCAAGTAGGTTTCCTACTCTCCCTCCACCAAGCAAACTTGCCGTTTGACTTTTCAAATTGGCGTTTGACTTTTCAAACTAGGATTTGATTTATCCCTTTATTTTGCTCAGCAATGACACCTAGTACATGATGCAACCATTCCAACTTGTTATGACACATTCATGTACCCTTCCCATCCGGAGTGCCGGACCTTCCGGAACCTTCTAGAACATTCCCGATGAAAACACCGGAACCATTCTCCAACCCCAAAACATGACTTTCCTTATATGAATCTTATTCTCTGGACCATTCCGGATCTCCTCCTGGTATCTCGGATCCCATCCGAGACTCAGAACAACATTCGGTCTCTTACTCATCATTCCATAACTACTCAACAACATCGAATCCTTAAGTGTGTCTCCCTACGGTTCGTGAATTATGCGGACATGATCGAGACACTTCTCTGAACAATAACCAATAGAGGAATCTGGAAATTCATATGGCTCCCGCATATTTCTATGATTACTTTGCGATCGAATGAACCACTTACATACGATACCAATTTCCCTTTGTCTCACGATAGTTTACTTATCCGAGGTTATGATCGCCGGTATATCTGCATACCTAGTTCAACCTCGCATCGATAAGTACTCTTTTCTCGTTCCGTGATATGTGATCCCTTGTGAGCGGTCCACATGCTTGCAAGCTAATTGGATGACATTCCACCGAGAGGGCCCAGAGTACATCTATCCATCATATGGATGGACAAATCCCACTCTTGATCCATGTGTCTCAACCAATACTTTCCGAACACTCAATGCCACCTTTATAGCCACCCAGTTACGGTGTGGTGTTTGATGTCATCAAAGCATCCTTCCGGTGATGGTGATATGCATGATCTCATGGTCGAAGGAATTAGGTTACTATGTATCAGAAAGCATATAGCAATTGAACTATTAAAATGACTTGATCTTTATGGTACGCTTATCTATAGGAGTATGTCCATCATATCATTCTCCTAACGATATGATCTTATTGTTAATAACATCTCAATGTTCATGATAGGGAAACCACAATCATTTATTAACCAACAAACTAGTATTATGAAGAGGCTTTACTAGGGACTCTAATTTAGTTTACAAATCACACAAGTATTAATGTTTCCTTGTTAATACTGTTATAGCATGAATGTAAACATTTATCATAAACACAAAGATATAATAATAACTATATTTATTATTGCCTCTAGGGCATATCTCCAACACATCTACCAATATATCTTACACATAGTAGAATTCCAATCTAAAGTATCAACTAATAGAATAAAGATCTAGCACATAGCAATTATATAGATGACAATAATCATGTTGGACACTCATATGGTACTAAAAAGATGATAGCATAAGAGAGAAATAGATCAAGATACTTCCACAAACCCATAGTATATAGGTGTACTACTCCCTCTTCATCATGGTGGTGATGCTGGAGATGTTGGAGAAGGTAGAGATCCCATCGGCGGCAGCTCCGGTGGTGGCTCCCCCTCCAATCTTTGCTAGATCTGTCTCTGTTTAGGTGTTACTATGTTTTTGCGCCGCCGCCATCGATATCGCCCCAGGAGTATTTAGTTCAAGACTCCATGTCTAAGATGAAGATGGACGCCTGCGGAAGCTCGAGGAGGGAATGAGCTTGGGTGGAACGACCTAGGGTGGGGCCAAGCCACCTAGGCTCGTTTGGGCCTCCGGGTTCCCCACCCGAGGTTCTAGTGCTCCAGGTTATTATCATCGCACAAAAATAATTCTCGAAAAATCTAAAGTCCTTTTGACTTTGTTTAGGTCCCTAAAAGATAAAAATACACAAAACAAAATTTTCCTATCCTGCAAAGTTATAACCAAAATAAAGGGAATCATTGGTAAATCCCCATAAACCAATGTAAAACATGAATATAACATTATATAAGTTGCAAATATGTGGGAATATGTATCAATAAGCTACAAAGTTCATTTATGTATTTTACATGCATCATGGGAACCAAATCAAATCGCAGAAACCAAGGAAGAAAAATCTAGTAGAAATAATGTAAGGAGCTAAAATACATGCATGTATCTACCATATTAAAATCTCACTCACAACAAGTCTCTTTTTTTACAAAGGCAATATATTAATATCGTGAAGATAGTAGGTACACCCATCCTCGACAACAACGCAGTGCCCTAATGGCAATACATATGCACATAACCAAAAAATAAATAAGAATTACCAAAAAAGAAAAGTCTTCTTGTAGTGATGTATCCCTTAGAAAAGTAGATCAAATACCACCAAGACGGTGCTAGAAGTCCAACTTCTCCAAAAGTAAAGTCTCCAAGAAATATACAATGCACAAGTGCTTTCGTCGCCCGATCATAGATCATAGGTTTCACCCTTGAGAAAAAATAGCGCTCTCAAAACAACGCCTTCAACAAGACCATTGCCAGACACAACCACTTAAGGCCAGACCTTGGGTTTTCACCCTAAAAGGATAGATACTTAACTTTTCATGTGCTATCGTCTCCATTTTACCATGCCGCTTCTACAAGTCACGAATCACCAAACCAATTTCTCATCGCCACCTGGACTCGAACCACCATTACTATTCCTTGAACCTCGACTTAAATGACATTCTCTGCACACTGACTTCAGCATGGAACTAAAGACATGTCTGATGATGACAACAAAATGCAGAGCTTTGCCTCGCTCCCTCTAAATCCAAATGATAAAAAAGCACGATTGCGCGTGACCAAAAAAATACGACCCGACAATCTCCAGGCATGATTAACCTAGTGCAGTTCACCGGTGGAGCCTTATAGAACTCGACACTCTGGGCAGATCAATGAAGATCGGCATCAACCAGATCAACATCTAGACATGGCACTACAAGGAATGTGTTATTCTATGACCTTCTAATAGTGACCGTGAACAAAATCGTCATAGAGTTATGACGATTTTGCACTAGATGGTCGTAAGTAGTTCAAGAGGGCCTATACCCTAGAAAATTACGACGATTTTGCTAAAAATCGTCATAGTTACTTTAGATGAAATCGTCATAACCTAGTGGAAGCAGCCTGCAGTGTTACTTATAGCTCACTATGACGATTTTAAATCGTGATATTGTCCAAATTAGCATAACTTGAAATGAGTAGTCAGCCACATCAGCAATTGCGTCTATGTGGCGTGTCTATGTGTCAGTTTTTACTACGTGTCAGTATTGGATTATATGTCAATATTTAGTAGGATTATATTAGTCAAAAAGAGACATGCGCACAATCCAAGCCGACATATGGATTATTAGGTATAATTTAGTATGATTATATTAATATATTTTTAATAGAAAACTCGGAATTTATTAGATAAATAGTGGACTTATTAGTCAAAAAATAGGTTAGCCAAGAGATTTGAACCCACGACCTTGCAATCAATCAAGGGCCTGCCTAACCACTATACCAGCCAAGTATTGCATGTCAAATCTTGTATGCCCATGTATCAATAGTTGCTGAGATGCACTCCCTCAATAATCCAAAAAAGGATGAGAAGGGGAATTCGAACCCGCGACCGCCCAAACAGCTAGGGCGCTAACCACAAGGCCACTTGATATTTTGTGTTATACTACTGCTCGTGCCCACCTTTAACTCAATATATGGCCTGATCTTCAGCTTGGGCCGCAAACACCTTGGCCCGTTAGCTTGGAAACTACTTGGGCCGCTGCAAACGGAATAAGAAAAAATTTATAGAACTTTTAATGTGAGAGGATAAGATGTGGAGCCAGCATAACTTCGGCCCATAGCATATTTGAAAAAATTGTGTTTTTCTTTCTAGAAATTAATGGAACTAGTTATTTGTATAATTTTATTGTACATTTTGCATATGATCTCAGATTTAGAATCTTTGAGAGGATTTTCGAAGAAAATACATATTTCGAGTCTAAAAATGGCGGGCATGAATTCTTTATAGTTTGGACCGTTTTTGAATTTTTCATGTCTGTTTCAAACAATGGTCAAAATGGCGGGGCATGAAGGTTCTTAGCTAGGGGCTAAGCCTAGCTAAACTTTTCTTATATCTCTGAAGAAATAGCATATTGTGAGTCTAAAAATCATCTTTTCAGAAAATCATGGGCATCATACAATGTACCTGTAGTTCAAATCGGACCCACTTCTTGCTGATTCGGCAGAAACTTGTCTTTTTCGCCAGGGGTGCACGGAAAGTTTTGAGATACTCCGGTTGGGACATTTGTCCATGTAAGGTGTCCTATTAGTTTTGAAAAATGGGATGGTAGTATTTTGAAACTTTAATTTTGTGGTTGCTTCACAAAACGGCCCGTTTTTTGTGCTCGGAAAATGGAAAATGATTTTTCCGTGCGACCAAATGGAAAACTTCCTCCTACAACTTTGTTCGCCATCCCATGATACACATGTGTGCACGATACAGGTGCATTATCACAAACTATGCCCTGATTCTAGCCATAACATTGGTCATTTGACCCGAAAGCCCTCAAACCTCGAACATGATAGGTCATTTTGTGAAGGTTTTTTCGAGACATACTCAATTTACCAAGTTTGGTATTTTTCCTTGCAACTATGTCACATAATAAGACACCACGCGAAGGATTTGCGTTGATCGGACCGTTTTTGAATTTTTTATGCCCGTTTCAAACTATGGTCAAAACGACGGTCATGAAGGTTCTTAGCTAGAATGAGCCTCGCTAAAATTGCACTACATCTTTGAAGAAATAGCATATTGTGAGTCTAAAATAATTTTGCAAAAATCATGGGCATCGATCATGTACTGTAGTTCAAATCGGACCCACTTCCTCCCGATTTAGGAATTTGACTTTTCGCCAGGTGGATGAAAGGTTTTAGAGACCCCAGTTGGGACATTTGCTAATGTAAGGTGTCCTATTATTTTTAAAAAATGGGATGGTAGCATTTTAAAACTTCCATTTGGTGGTTGCTTCACAAAACGGCCCTTTTGTTTGCGCTCGGAAAATAGAAAATGGTTTTTCCGTATACCAAATGGAAAACTTCCTCCTGCAACATTGTTAGCCATTCCATGATGCACATGTATGCACGATACATGTGCATTATCACAAACTATGCCCTGATTCTAGCCATAACATTGGTTATTTGACCCAAAAGCCATGAAACCTCGAACATGATAGGTCATTTTGTGAAGGTTTTTTTGAGACATACTCAATTTACCAAGTTTGGTATTTTTCCTTGCACCTATGTCACATAATAAGACACCACGCGAAGGATTTGCGTTGATCGGACCGTTTTTGAATTTTTTATGCCCGTTTCAAACTATGGTCAAAAAGACGGTCATGAAGGTTCTTAGCTAGGGGCTGAGCCTCGCTAAAATTGCACTACATCTTTGAATAAATAGCATATTGTGAGTCTAAAAATAATTTTTGCAAAAAATCATGGGCATCAGATCATGTACCTGTAGTTCAAATCGGACCCACTTCCTCCTGATTCGGTAGGAATTTGACTTTTTCGCCAGGGGTGTACATAAAGGTTTTAGAGACCCCAGTTGGGACATTTGCTAATGTAAGGTGTCCTATTATTTTTAAAAAATGGGATGGTAGCATTTTGAAACTTCCATTTGGTGGTTGCTTCACAAAACGGCCCTTTTTTTTGCGCTCGGAAAATAGAAAATGGTTTTTCCGTGCGACCAAATGGAAAACTTCCTCCTGCAACATTGTTAGCCATTCCATGATGCACATGTATGCACGATACATGTGCATTATCACAAACTATGCCCTGATTCTAGCCATAACATTGGTTATTTGACCCGAAAGCCATGAAACCTCGAACATGATAGGTCATTTTGTGAAGGTTTTTTCGAGACATACTCAATTTACCAAGTTTGGTATTTTTCCTTGCACCTATGTCACATAATAAGACACCACGCGAAGGATTTGCGTTGATCGGACCGTTTTTGAATTTTTTATGCCCGTTTCAAACTATGGTCAAAACGACGGTCATGAAGGTTCTTAGCTAGGGGCTGAGCCTCGCTAAACTTGCACTAGATCTTTGCAGAAATAGCATATTGTGAGTCTAAAAATGATTTTTGCAAAAAATCATAGGCATCAGATCATGTACCTGTAGTTCAAATCGGACCCACTTCCTACTGATTCGGTAGAAATTTGTCTTTCTTGCCAGGGGTGTACATAAAGGTTTTAGAGACCCCGGTTGGGACATTTTCCAATGTAAGGTGTCCTATTATTTTTTAAAAATGGTATGGTAGCATTTTGAAACTTTCATTTGGTGGTTGCTTCACAAAACGGCCCATTTTTTGCGCTCGGAAAATAAAAATGGTTTTTCCGTGCGACCAAATGGAAAACTTCCTCCTGCAACATTGTTCGACATCCCATGATGCACATGTGTGCACGATACAGGTGAGTTATCAAAAACTATGCCGTGTTTCTAGCCATAACATTGGTCATTTGACCCGAAAGCCATGAAACCTCGGACATGATAGGTCATTTTGTGAAGGTTTTTTCGAGACATACTCCATTTACCAAGTTTGGTATTTTTCCTTGCAACTATGTCACATAATAAGACACCACGCGAAGGATTTGCGTTGATCGGACCGTTTTTGAATTTTTTATGCCCGTTTCAAACTATGGTCAAAACGACGGTCATGAAGGTTCTTAGCTAGGGGCTGAGCCTCGCTAAACTTGCACTAGATCTTTGAAGAAATAGCATATTGTGAGTCTAAAAATGATTTTTGCAAAAAATCATGGGCATCAGATCATGTACCTGTAGTTCAAATCGGACCCACTTCCTGCAGATTCGGTAGGAATTTGTCTTTTTTGCCAGGGGTGTACATAAAGGTTTTAGAGACCCCGGTTGGGACATTTTCCAATGTAAGGTGTCCTATTATTTTTTTAAAATGGGATGGTAGCATTTTGAAACTTTCATTTGGTGGTTGCTTAACAAAACGGCCCGTTTTTTACGCTCGGAAAATAGAAAATGGTTTTTCTGTGCGACCAAATGGAAAACTTCCTCCTGCAACATTGTTAGCCATTCCATGATGCACATGTGTGCACCATACAGGTGCATTATCACAAACTATGCCCTGATTCTAGCCATAACATTGGTCATTTGACCCGAAAGCCAGGAAACCTCGAACATGATAGGTCATTTTGTGAAGGTTTTTTCGAGACATACTCAATTTACCAATTTTGGTATTTTTCCTTGCAACTATTTCACATAATAAGACACCATGCGAAGGATTTGCGTTGATCGGACCGTTTTTGAATTTTTTATGCCCGTTTCAAACTATGGTCAAAACGACGGTCATGAAGGTTCTTAGCTAGGAGCTGAGCCTCGCTAAAATTGCACTAGATCTTTGAAGAAATAGCATATTGTGAGTCTAAAAATTATTTTTGCAAAAAATCATGGGCATCAGATCATGTACCTGTAGTTCAAATCGGACACACTTCCTCCTGATTTGGTAGGAATTTGTCTTTTTCTCCAGGGGTGGACAGAAAGGTTTTAGAGACCCCGGTTGGGACATTTGCCAATGTAAAGTGTCCTATTATTTTTTAAAAACGGGATGGTAGCATTTTAAAACTTCCATTTGGTGGTTGCTTAACAAAACGACCCGTTTTTTGCGCTCGAAAAATAGAAAATGGTTTTTCCGTGCGACCAAATGGAAAACTTCCTCCTGCAACATTTTTAGCCATTCCATGATGCACATGTATGCACGATACAGGTGCATTATCACAAACTATGCCCTGATTCTAGCCATAACATTGGTCATTTGACCCGAAAGCCATGAAACCTCGAATATGATAGGTCATTTTGTGAATGTTTTTTCGAGACATACTCAATTTACCAAGTTTGGTATTTTTCCTTGCACCTATGTCACATAATAAGACACCACGCGAAGGATTTGCGTTGATCGGACCGTTTTTAAATTTTTTATGCCCGTTTCAAACTATGGTCAAAACGACGGTCATGAAGGTTCTTAGCTAGGGGCTGAGCCTCGCTAAACTTGCACTAGATCTTTGAAGAAATAGCATATTATGAGTCTAAAAATGATTTTTGCAAAAAATCATGGGCATCAGATCATGTACCTATAGTTTAAATCGGGCCCACTTCCTGCTGATTCGGTAGTAATTTGTCTTTTTTGCTAGGGGTGTACATAAAGGTTTTAGAGACCCCGGTTGGGACATTTTCCAATATAAGGTGTCCTATTATTTTTTGAAAATGGGATGGTAGAATTTTGAAACTTTCATTTGGTGGTTGCTTCACAAAACGGTCCGTTTTTTGCGCTCAGAAAATAAAAAATGGTTTTTCCGTGCGACCAAATGGAAAACTTCCTCCTGCAACATTGTTCGACATCCCATGATGCACATGTGTGCACGATACAGGTGCATTATCACAAACTATGCCCTGTTTCTAGCCATAACATTGGTCATTTGACCCGAAAGCCATGAAACCTCGAACATGATAGGTCATTTTTTGAAGGTTTTTTCGAGACATACTCAATTTACCAAGTTTGGTATTTTTTCTTGCAACTATGTCACATAATAAGACACCACGCGAAGGATTTGCGTTGATCGGACCGTTTTTGAATTTTTTATGCCCGTTTCACACTATGGTCAAAACGACGGTCATGAAGGTTCTTAGCTAGGGGTTGAGCCTCGCTAAACTTGCACTAGATCTTTGAAGAAATAGCATATTGTGAGTCTAAAAATGATTTTTGCAAAAAATCATGGGCATCAGATCATGTACCTGTAGTTCAAATCGGACCCACTTCCTACTGATTCGGTAGAAATTTGTCTTTCTTGCCAGGGGTGTACATAAAGGTTTTAGAGACCCCGGTTGGGACATTTTCCAATGTAAGGTGTCCTATTATTTTTTAAAAATGGGATGGTAGCATTTTGAAACTTTCATTTGGTGGTTGCTTCACAAAACGGCCCATTTTTTGCGCTCGGAAAATAAAAAATGGTTTTTCCGTGTGACCAAATGGAAAGCTTCCTCCTGCAACATTGTTCGAAATCCCATGATGCACATGTGTGCACGATATAGGTGCATTATCAAAAACTATGCCGTGTTTCTAGCCATAACATTGGTCATTTGACCCGAAAGCCATGAAACCTCGAACATGATAGGTCATTTTGTGAAGGTTTTTTTGAGACATACTCAATTTACCAAGTTTGGTATTTTTCCTTACAACTATGTCACATAATAAGACACCACACGAAGGATTTGCGTTGATCGGACCATTTTTGAATTTTTTATGCCCGTTTCAAACTATGGTCAAAACGACGGTCATGAAGGTTCTTAGCTAGGGGCTGGGCCTCGCTAAAATTGCACTAGATCTTTGAAGAAATAGCATATTGTGAGTCTAAAAATAATTTTTGCAAAAAATCATGGGCATCAGATCATGTACCTGTAGTTCAAATCGGACCCACTTCCTCCTGATTCGGTAGGAATTTGACTTTTTCGCCAGGGGTGGACAGAAAGGTTTTAGAGACCCCAGTTGGGACATTTGCTAATGTAAGGTGTCCTATTATTTTTAAAAAATGGGATGGTAGCATTTTAAAACTTCCATTTGGTGGTTGCTTCACAAAACGGCCCTTTTTTTTGCGCTCGGAAAATAGAAAATGGTTTTTCCGTGCGACCAAATGGAAAACTTCCTCCTGCAACATTGTTAGCCATTCCATGATGCACATGTATGCACGATACATGTGCATTATCACAAACTATGCCCTGATTCTAGCCATAACATTGGTTATTTGACCCGAAAGCCATGAAACCTCGAACATGATAGGTCATTTTGTGAAGGTTTTTTCGAGACATACTCAATTTACCAAGTTTGGTATTTTTCCTTGCACCTATGTCACATAATAAGACACCACGCGAAGGATTTGCGTTGATCGGACCGTTTTTGAATTTTTTATGCCCGTTTCACACTATGGTCAAAATGACGGTCATGAAGGTTCTTAGCTAGGGGCTGAGCCTCGCTAAACTTGCACTAGATCTTTGAAGAAATAGCATATTGTGAGTCTAAAAATGATTTTTGCAAAAAATCATGGGCATCAGATCATGTACCTGTAGTTCAAATCGGACCCACTTCCTACTGATTCGGTAGAAATTTGTCTTTCTTGCCAGGGGTGTACATAAAGGTTTTAGAGACCCCGGTTGGGACATTTTCTAATGTAAGGTGTCCTATTATTTTTTAAAAATGGGATGGTAGCATTTTGAAACTTTCATTTGGTGGTTGCTTCACAAAACGGCCCATTTTTTGCGCTCGGAAAATAAAAAATGGTTTTTCCGTGTGACCAAATGGAAAGCTTCCTCCTGCAACATTGTTCGACATCCCATGATGCACATGTGTGCACGATACAGGTGCATTATCAAAAACTATGCCGTGTTTCTAGCCATAACATTGGTCATTTGACCCGAAAGCCATGAAACCTCGAACATGATAGGTCATTTTGTGAAGGTTTTTTTGAGACATACTCAATTTACCAAGTTTGGTATTTTTCCTTACAACTATGTCACATAATAAGACACCACGCGAAGGATTTGCGTTGATCGGACCATTTTTGAATTTTTTATGCCCGTTTCAAACTATGGTCAAAACGACAGTCATGAAGGTTCTTAGCTAGGGGCTGGGCCTCGCTAAAATTGCACTAGATCTTTGAAGAAATAGCATATTGTGAGTCTAAAAATAATTTTTGCAAAAAATCATGGGCATCATATCATGTACCTGTAGTTCAAATCGGACCCACTTCCTCCTGATTCGGTAGGAATTTGTCTTTTTCGCCAGGGGTGGACAGAAAGGTTTTAGAGAACCCGGTTGGGACATTTGCCAATGTAATGTGTCCTATTATTTTTCATAAATGAGATGGTAGCATTTTAAAACTTTCATTTGGTGGTTGCTTCACAAAACGGCCCGTTTTTTGCGCTCGGAAAATAGAAAATGGTTTTTCCGTGCGACCAAATGGAAAACTTCTTCCTGCAACATTGTTAGCCATTCCATGATGCACATGTGTGCACGATACAGGTGCATTATCACAAACTATGCCCTGATTCTAGCCATAACATTGGTCATTTGACCCGAAAGCCATGAAACCTCGAACATGATAGGTCATTTTGTGAAGGTTTTTTCGAGACATACTCAATTTACCAAGTTTGGTATTTTTCTTGCAACTATTTCACATAATAAGACACCACGCGAAGGATTTGCGTTGATCGGACCGTTTTTGAATTTTTTATGCCCGTTTCAAACTATGGTCAAAACGACGGTCATGAAGGTTCTTAGCTAGGGGCTGAGCCTCGCTAAAATTGCACTACATCTTTGAAGAAATAGCATATTGTGAGTCTAAAAATAATTTTTGCAAAAAATCATGGGCATCAGATCATGTACCTGTAGTTCAAATCGGACCCACTTCCTCCTGATTCGGTAGGAATTTGACTTTTTCGCCAGGGGTGGACAGAAAGGTTTTAGAGACCCCGGTTGGGACATTTGCTAATGTAAGGTGTCCTATTATTTTTAAAAAATGGGATGGTAGCATTTTAAAACTTCCATTTGGTGGTTGCTTCACAAAACGGCCCTTTTTTTTTGCGCTCGGAAAATAGAAAATGGTTTTTCCGTGCGACCAAATGGAAAACTTCCTCCTGCAACATTGTTAGCCATTCCATGATGCACATGTATGCACGATACATGTGCATTATCACAAACTATGCCCTGATTCTAGCCATAACATTGGTCATTTGACCCGAAAGCCATGAAACCTCGAACATGATAGGTCATTTTGTGAAGGTTTTTTCGAGACATACTCAATTTACCAAGTTTGGTATTTTTCCTTGCACCTATGTCACATAATAAGACACCACGCGAAGGATTTGCGTTGATCGGACCGTTTTTGAATTTTTTATGCCCGTTTCAAACTATGGTCAAAACGACGGTCATGAAGGTTCTTAGCTAGGGGCTGAGCCTCGCTAAAATTGCACTACATCTTTGAAGAAATAGCATATTGTGAGTCTAAAAATATTTTTTGCAAAAAATCATGGGCATCAGATCATGTACCTGTAGTTCAAATCGGACCCACTTCCTACTGATTCGGTAGGAATTTGTATTTTTCGCCAGGGGTGGACAGAAAGGTTTTAGAGACCCCAGTTGGGACATTTGCCAATGTAAGGTGTCCTATTATTTTTTAAAAATGGGATGGTAGCATTTTGAAACTTTCATTTGGTGGTTGCTTAACAAAACGGCCCGTTTTTTGCCCTCGGAAAATAGAAAATGGTTTTTCCGTGCGACCAAATGGAAAACTTCCTCCTACAACATTGTTCGACATCCCATGATGCACATGTGTGCACGATAAAGGTGCATTATCACAAACTATGCCCTGATTCTAGCCATAACATTGGTCATTTGACCCGAAAGCATGAAACCTCGAACATGATAGGTCATTTTGTGAAGGTTTTTTCGATACATACTCAATTTACCAAGTTTGGTAATAAGACACCACGCGAAGGATTTGCGTTGATCGGACCGTTTTTGAATTTTTTATGCCCGTTTCAAACTATGGTCAAAACGACGGTCATGAAGGTTCTTAGCTAGGGGCTGAGCCTCGCTAAACTTGCACTAGATCTTTGAATAAATAGCATATTGTGAGTCTAAAAATGTTTTTTGCAAAAAATCATGGGCATCAGATCATGTACCTGTAGTTCAAATCGGACCCACTTCCCGTTGATTCGGTAGGAATTTGTCTTTTTCGCCAGGGGTGGACAGAAAGGTTTTAGAGACCCCGGTTGGGACATTTGCCAATGTAAGGTGTCCTATTATTTTTTAAAAATAGGATGATAGCATTTTGAAACTTTCATTTGGTGGTTGCTTAACAAAACGTCCCGTTTTTTGCGCTCGGAAAATGGAAAATGGTTTTTCCGTGCGACCAAATGGAAAACTTCCTCCTGCAACATTGTTCGCCATCCCATGATGCACATGTGTGCACGATATGGGTGTATTATCACAAACTATGCCCTGATTCTAGCCATAACATTGGTCATTTGACCCCTTTTGGTATTTAGAATAGTGCCATCCAATCAGAAAAGAGAATCAAAGTAGCCATGGATCACCCCACAAAGAAAATCTCAGCCGTCCACCTAGCCTCCATCCAACGCTCAGTCTTTCATGTTAGTTTCTCCCGCCTCTCCATCCTTCCACCAAATTTGTACCTAAAATGACTGAAACACCCTGCGGCTTACATCGGCAGGTAGCACAAGTGTCCAGGGGTAGTTTTGTCAAAACATTCCATCCATCCGGATCACGGTATAGGCGGACAACAAACCCTAATCCCCTTATGCCTCTTTCTCAGACCCGCCGCCACCACCTCCCTCCCCCCTCCCTCGCGCGGCTCTGTCCCTCATCCCCTTCCTTCCCCCATCGAACCCTAATCCCATCGCCCACCCCTGTGGCACCGCCTCCTCCTGCCACCGCAGAGCCACTCCTCCTAGTCCAACCTCGTGTGCGGCCCTCTCCTCTCTCCCAGACTCTACCGCGCTGTCAAGCTTGCCTGGCCGCCATGCTCGTTCTGCCGACCTCATCGCGAGCGTGAACCGGATGGACGAGAGGTGGATCCCCGCACGGATCCGACATCTCGGACTACCCTAGCGCCCCACTGTCGGCCGCCCTCGCGCGGCTTCTACTCCTCCTCCCAGACCTCCTATGCGGTGCCTCGTTGAAGGTATGGTCCGATGACACAGAGGCCGACCCGCTTCTGGCCTCCGCCACCATGATTTGCTCGCCTTCTAGCTGATTTGCTGCTTTGCCTTTGCAGCTGTTTTAGATAGGGTGGAGCTTTCCCTCTCTCCGAAGCTCGCCGTCCTGCACACCATGGCAATCACCGGACACCACACCTTCGTCTACAACGCTCCCGTCTCCAGGATCGCGCTCCACCTCCCAGACAAGGCGCAGGTCTGTCTCGTCTACCGGATCCCCTTTTATTCATATTTCTACTTGATATGCCTCAATCTTCCCATGCCCTTAGGGTTTTATTGTGGAGTAATCAGAGATGAAATGGGAACTATAGTTTAGTGCTTAGGGTTATAATCTCGGCTTGTTAGGATTGTATGGCAGGTGTTTGGGCTAGTAATCTTATTTAATCGTAGAAGCTATTACTGTTAAGTGCCTTCCAGATAACTTGTGGAAGGGTGCTAGCTCCATCTGTTCATGCAAACCAGAGGATTTGCATCCGTGATGAGTCATCGAAGTTTGGTAGCTCATGTTGTTTACTTCCTAGAAGCTGATACAATTAGTGGCGTTGGTTGATTAGGTAGTTGTATCTCGTGGTGTTGTGCTCAGTCAATGTCTTTAGCTATGATGTGCTACTAGCTACTAGCTGAGTCTGACTCTATAATATGGAACAGAGGTAGTATTACTGTTAAGTGCATTCCAAAGTATTACTGTTGTTAAACCCACAAATATAGCCTTCTTTAGTTGCCTCCAAACTTGAGTTCATCTGCTTGGAAGTTTTGAGCTTCATTCTTATGAAACTTGTTGCCTTTACTAAAAAATATGTGCACTCTGTTCCAGATCATCTCTGTAAAAATGTACCAGTTCATTCGCTTCAGCATCTGTGTCATGAAATCCCGGTCCCCTTTATATATTTCTGCTGTAAGTTCTCTTGTAGAGTAGTTCGGGAGTTTCAATTGTTAGGTGGATCTGCTGTTTCGTGAATGTAATGCGGCGTTTGTGCTGCTGGTGTTGCAGGCCCTTGTCTAGATGGAGGATTTGTCTTCTTCCCAATACTGCACCCCAGCTCTGTCCAGCCCTCCTTCTCGTGTTCGCCATCTTAGACCGGCCTCCACCGTCACGCTCGCCTCCGACGGCAGTAGCCACGGCGCCACCAGCAACTGCCGCCCTGCAGACTCCCATCAAGGCTTCCTTCCTCCACCCTCCTCCTGTCCGTGACACCCCCACCAATGAGGAGAGTAGGGCCAGCGGCGTCGATCCCCTAGAGAAGAAGTCCAAGCGCCAGTTCAGGCGCGAGCGCAAGCAGGTAACCCCATTGAAGTAGCGAACAAGAGCTTCTTGCTGGAATGTCCCAGTGCTCGTGCATGCTAGGTGCTTGTGGTAATGCTTGCATGTTGTTATAACCTCTGATGTGCGGCTACTATTCTTATAGCGTCGGTTCAGACCAGATGTAAGCACTGCTAAATTCACCGTTAGTTTAGTTAGCACAATAGTTTCAGGTTTAAGTTGAAATTTCCATTCTCATGCTTCATATGTTCTAGCATTAGACCATCTGAAGCTTTCTATAGATAAATATATTTATCTATGTATGGCATGCAATTTTTTTCATTTTTATGATGATTATATTTTTTTGCAGGTCTTGTTGGTACTATCAGATTTATTGGATGTTGGTACTATCAGATTTATTGGATGTTGGCAGATGTGCTGATAGTGTGGCATGTAGTTTATTGGTTGTATGATTACCCATGTCAGTTTTACAATCAATAGATGAAGTGTAGTAGTCAGTATATTGGGGGCTGTTGCGAGCCTCTTCTTTTTACCCATAGTACATTTAACGTCCACTGCTATGTGATAGCTTGGTTGTGGTATTGATGTTGCTATAAATTGTGAAATACTATTCCTGGTATCTTCAATTTCCTGTTTATCATGTATAAGAATTATCATATATATCTAAATAACTACTAAACTGCCTACTTGTACTTTAAGTTGAGAATTAAACCTGATGAAACAATTAAACTTGTATACCATGACAGTACTGTAGTGTATCTTCTATATCATGATAGAATGCCTTGCTACTAGAATAATCTTGTATATCATTACAGTACTGCTTTGCATTGGCTCATTTACTTTGGTCCACACCAAAAATGATATGCATGGCCAATGCTTCTCTTTTGTCTAAATTGTTTGGGCAGTTACTTTCCTTAGTCTAATGAAAATTTTATGCTGCTTTAACTTGCGTTCTGATAGAGTTTTAGTGTGTTTTGTGTCTATGCCGGGAGACTAACGGAAAAGCACCCCCAACAAAAAGATGGTCCCATAGTAAGCGCCTCTGTTCCCCCACGCTATCGATTTTTCACCTCTCTTAGTATAGATCCATGGAAGTATCCAATGGACTTTGATTAGTCATCCTGTCCTTGACCTGTTTGTTTTTGCTCTTTGTTGTGGAGAGACTCCGGGATCATCAGTGATGTCGTACACTAGTGGTTGCCACTTTCTAAGGCTGACTTTGGATCCTCCAGGAACTACCCGCAACAGGCTGTATGCAAGGGCCGTTCTAGCAAGGTCTGCTCTCTATAGATCTCTCCTGATAGAAAAGCTTCCAGTTGCTTGTATTGTATTGTATTCTTGTTGGTTCATTGATGCATTTGGGAAATTAATCTCTCAGATTGTCAGCTTCTATTTTGAATCAGTATGAAAAGAAGAATTATTTGGCTGGTAGTGTGCTATTGATTTCCTTAACTTTATCTTTGTCATTAACGGTGATAGAAACATGTGTACTGTGGTACTTGCAGATATATATTCTATTGAATATTTTTTATTCTTTGTCATGTGGCTTGTGGAACTTTCTCTATTGCTTGTTGCTACACTATCTAGTTTACTTTTGACAATGGAGGCAATCTATCTGGCTGGCCTTAGCATGTCCGCTAGTTGATTTTGCATCTTGATTGTATTGGAACTAAAACTAATTTTGTGGTGGGTTCTTATAGTTGTACCCCTGGTACAAATCCAGGACATAACTAACTTCTATAATTTTTGCAGATGCTTGGTGAAATCTTGTACCACTTATCGATCAACTGGAGTATGATCAGTCATCTAAGGTTACTCGAATGCTTCTTGAGATGGACCAGACTATGGTTCACCTGATGCTCTGAAGACCAAGGTGGCAGAAGCTGATCAGCTGGATTCTCTTTTTGAGAAATGACTTTGTCGCTTCTTAGTCAGGAGCTATCTGTTCTACTTTCTATGTGTGCTTGGTGTTTGAAATACATTTTAAGTGTTTTGATTATCAACAGATGAGACTTCGATGTTTTGTTAAATGTTGAGATTGAAATTTGATTTATCTGTGGATTTTTTTTGCTTGGTTGATGTACCAGTGATATGGATCACATGTGGGCTCTAAACAGGCCACAATCCAACAAAAAACCTGATTCACAACGGTGTACAATTCAGATAAAAGAATAAAAAGGTTAAAATAGAATAAGGATTGTACTGTGAAAGGGAAGATTGAATGGACCAAAAAGGCCAAAGCCCAACATTGAAATGGATAATAAAAACACCAGCCCTAAAAGAAAAATGACACGGAGAAGGCCACGCCCAATTCAATAAAAGGCTGAATTTTTTGGGCTTGGCCCATATAGACCGCCAAAATGGACCGGGCTGATTTCACACTACGACGATTTTATTTCGTCATAATTTTTCCACGTCGGATCAGCCACGTAGGATCTGGTATGTACAGGAAAGATGGGCCATGACGATATTGGATCGTCATAACGGCTATGACGATCTAATATCGTCATAGATGGTTATGACGATTTTATCAAAATTATCGTTATAGTTCATTTGCGACGCTCAGCTTTCGACGATCTTATTTTCGTCATAAAATCGTCATAGATGGACTACTATGACGATTTTGTGATGAAAATGGAGGGTCATATATTGCCAGATTCCTTGTAGTGTGAGAGGACCCTATAGAACCACCACCTTTATTAGATTCAAGCTGGCAGGCCCCACACCGCCTACCATCCTCCACCAGGATAGGCCGCCCCAACCCCACCGATAACCCGAAGGCATGGCTAGCAGCAAAGGCAACCAGCGCCACCGGAAGCCTCCGCCATATGGCGTCACGACTTCGAGCACACAAGAGGTGAGCCACCACCACGTCTCGATGCAGGTCCACACGTTTCTGCCACCACAACATGACCATGCTATAGCGCCCCTTACCAAGTGTCGCGTCCCAGTAGGCAAATGTGACCCTCCCTTCGCCATCCTCCAGGGAGGACCAACACCGTCGTGATGAACATATCGTCTGGGGCGATGCACCGATGTAGCCGAAGGGCTCCCGCGGGGGAGAATCCGCCACACGATTTGTCTGCCCTGCCTCCGCCGTCAAAGTACTTTGACCATCAACGTCCTCCGGTGGCAACGGAGGAGACTAGAGAGGACTCGTTGGGGGTGGAGGTAGCTAGGGTTTCCGCCCGAGCCGGTCCGGGTAGAGCGACACGGGGTTATAGCTAGTCTATGTCCTCTCTACAACAAGTCGTATTAAATGCTCAACATGTTTTGAACACCATGCTTTTTATTTGGATAATCTTTGTAATGCGCACTCATTGTTATTCAGTGCATCTAAGATTAAGAGGCATTCATGGAAATGCTTCTACTTCCATTCTAATGTACATTAACTTCGTATCTATATAAGAAGAAATCATTGCGCAAGTCAGGGACAGTACATGACGATACTTGATTTCGGAATAAGTAGATGTCAAAAGTAGGAAGCGTTAGTAGTTCCTCGAAACGCTCCACCCCTTTCTGTAATTGGATACAAATGAGAGTTTGGGCAGGCCACCTCGTGAGGTCGTGCGAGAAAATCGAGGAAGTAGCCGCTGCCACTAACTGGAAATTTCTATGCGCACGCAAGGGTATGTCTTATCATTTGACGTTGTGGGATGGAATCTCGTTATGATCATCACCCTCAATTTCATTGGCCGAAACGGATTCCCATGCAATAAAAAGATCTTGAATGTAGCAGTTACAGACGATAGCTCTGAATCGGTTTAGATTCAGGTCCTCATGGGCAAAGAAGACCTTAAACATTTTCATAGACCTTCTCAGGTCATGGCTAGAGTTTAATAGATTACCCACGTCATCACTTATGTCATCCTGGACCAGACCTTAACCCCAGTATGACTTGTTTACGTTGAGATGGGTCACAAAAAGCGTTCTATCAGGATAAAAATTGGCTTAAGGATACCCATGTGACCTCTCGGTTCGGTACTCCATGTCCTAAGAAGACCTCTCTCTCGGTCCTCTTCATATGACCAAGGTATTACGAGCCCCTGTAAAGAGATTACCTTCTTTCTTAATTGTTAACCTTTTTTTAGGATCTTGTCCTAAGAGCAAGTCCAGCAGTTCCCCTATCACCTCCCCAATAGCGTTTTTAGGGGAGAAAATGCAAAAAAGTCGGTCCAGCAATTCCCCAATAGCCTTCCTGAAAACTCGGCGTCCCCGATCCGACCCCTCCTCCTCCCCTACAGATCGGGGCGGTGGAGGTCTCCCCTATCCATCGACGCGAGAAACCGCTCTCCCCTGGGGACTCCTCCCGCCACGACCACCAAATCGAGCTCCAGATTGAGGGGAAGAAGAAGAGACAGGATGGGAAGGGTTGGGCGGGGCTGGGCGTTGGGCACATCGATTGGCGCGGCAGGGCGAAGCGGCGCTGGGTAGGCGGGCGCTGGGCACAGCGCTGGGCGGGGCGGGGCAGGCGCACGTTGGGCGTTGGGCATGGCGATGGGTGGGGCGGGGCAGGACGACGGGCACTGGTCGCTGTGCAGGACGATGGGCGCTGGTGGCTGCAGGCGTCTCTTACTTCCACGATTCTAATTTTTTCTCTTTGAGCTGATCCTCAATTCTTGGTGTCAACTGAAATTGTTCCCTGGGCCTCTATATCTAGCCATGCCCACAACAAATAATAGATGGGTCTCTCTAACGTGCAGCTGACTGAGAATTAAGCTAATTCTCAGTCAGTGATGTCATAGGCATGGAATTTGAGCGGTTCCGTTTGCCCGATCCACAGGTTCTGTTTTCTACCTGATCGCTTTGTCCCCTTTTGATATGAGCTTGTTATGACTTTGGTATGTTGGGCTAGCTAGGCCGTGAGCTTATTTTGCTTTCCATATGCTACATTGTCTGTTCTAAGAAAACATACGTACTAGTAATACTAAAGGAATTAGCATGGTTGATGTTTTCCCTTTGCTTTGTTTTACCGGGGCAAAAGAAAACACACTGGTTATTTTTCTCCTATTCATATTTGGTAAACTAAAAATCATGCAAACGAAAAAATATTCTCTATTGCACTCGATGCGCAACCATAAAAAAACTCTCAATTGCAATCCTACTCGTATATCTGAAAAATATCTTAGGATTGTAACTAGTAAAAATCTCAGTTGCAATACTTGCAACTAGAAAATATTTCAGTTATAACCACGCTTGTAACTGGAAATCTCAGTTGCAATTCCATTTGCAACTGGAAAAATATCTCAATTGCATTTCGCATGAGATTGAAAAAAATAACAGTTGCAGCCCCGCTTGCAACTAGGAAAATCTCAATTGCAAAGCTAATTCCAACTGTAAAAGTCTTAGTTGCAACCCGAGTTGCATTCCAAAAAAATCTCAGTTACAACACCACTTGTAACAGAAAAAAATCAAGCAACTAAAAAATATACTTAGTTGCAAACCCACTTGCAACTAAAAAATAGTTACAATCTCACTTCTAATAGGAAAATTATAGTTGCGATCTTACATGCAACTACGGTGGGTATGACAAATCACGACATGATCTGAAGGTCTAGAAGTAACCCGGCCACGTGATCTAACAACGCCCACCACGAAAAACAACTAGTTTAACTTCATGGCAAAGAAAATAGTCAAGAAAAGAGAAAATACAAATCTTATTCAATAACTACGAGCCCACCACAAAAAGGCCATATGGGATAGCTGAACACATATGGCAATAAATGAAAATAGACACAAGAGCCCATGCATGCGTACGGAAATCCCATGCTACCGCTCGTGGAAAGAGGCATCGCTCCTGAAAGGTTCTATCGACAACAACACCCGACGATAGTTACACAAATCTTGGCATGTCAGATCCAACAGATGCTGCATCGACTAATCCCTAAGCTAATTCCAAGCTAGCTGAGAATTAGAAATTTCCAATTAAAAATACGAGGGACATTCAACAAGGGCATTCAATTGCAATAGTAGTTGCAACTTCCTCTCTATACCATCAGTGACGGAGCTAGCCCAACTAGGTAGCCTGGACAAACTACAAAGCGTTCTGGCCTATGATTCTTTGCCTACTATTTTTTTGATTAACTACTATGTACCTTTAATAACTATACATTGTATTCTAGCAAGAGCCCGGGCAACTGCCCGGCCTTGCCGGCCTGAAGCTCCGCCACTATATACCATCAGGGTAGAAGGCTAGTTGCATGTTGAGATACAACTCGAGGCTAAAAAGACAAGAAACATGGAACACAATCCTCAATTGCAACCCTAGTTGCAACTCTCTCTCTCTATACCATTAGGGAAGAAAGCCAGTTGCATGTCAAGTTTCAACTCAAGACTCATAGTCCAGGTGCAACTCCCACTATATACCATCAGGGAGAAGCCAGTTGCATGTCGAGATGCAATTCAAGGCTTAAAAAGATAAAAGAACAACACAGTCCTTATTTGCAACCCTAGTTGCAACTTCCTCTCTTTACCATTATGGGAGAAGTCTAGTTGCATGTCAAGTTGCAACTCGAGGCCCACAGTCCAGGGGTTACAACCCTCTCTCTATATCATCAGGGGAGAAGGCCAGTTGCGTGTCAAGTTGCAACTCGAGACTCACAGTCCTTAGTTGTATCCCTAGTTGCAACTCCCTCTTTATACCATCAGTAGAGAAGGCTAGTTGTGTGTTAAGTTGCAACTCGAGACTCATAGTTTAGTTGCAACTCAAGGATAAAAAAGAACAATACAGTCCTGAGTTGCAACTCCCTCTCTATACCATCAGGGAGAAGGCCGGTTGCGTGTTGAGATGCAACTTAAGATTAAAAAGACAAAAGAACAACACATTCCTCAGTTACAACCCTAGTTGCAACTCCCTCTCTATACCATCAGGGAGAAGGCCCGTTGCGTGTTGAGATGCAACTCAAGGCTAAAAAGACAAAAGAATAACACGGTCCTCAGTTGCAACCCTAGTTGCAAATACCTCTCTATACCCATTAAA
Organism: Avena longiglumis; assembly: GCA_030063025.1. Lineage (NCBI taxonomy): Eukaryota > Viridiplantae > Streptophyta > Magnoliopsida > Poales > Poaceae > Avena > Avena longiglumis. The sequence goes on from CP125977.1 coordinate 505,654,554, forward strand.
GGAGAAGGCCGGCTTGGTCTTAAGTTGCAACTCGAAACACATAGTCTAGTTGCAACCCTAGTTGCAAACTCCCAATCTATACCATCAAGGGGATGAAGGCCAGTTGCATGTCAATATGAAAGTCAAGACGAAAGTCCACTTGCGTGTCGAGATGCAACTCGAGGCAAAAATACAAGGACCATTCAACATGGTAGTCAGTTGCAACCCTAGTTGTAACTCGAGACTCCCAGTCCAGTTGCAACCCTAGTTGCAACTCCCTTTCTATACTATCAAGGGAGAAGGCCAGTTGCGTGTCAAGATGCAACTTGAGACGAAAGTCCAGTTGTGTGTCAAGTTGCAATTCGAGACTTACAGTCCAGTTTCAACCCTAGTTGCAACTCTCTCTCAATACCATTAAGGGAGAAGTCCAGTTGCGTGTCAAGATACGACTTCAGACGAAAGTACAGTTGCGTGTCGAGATGCAACTCGAGGCAAAAAAAAACAAGGACCATTCAACACGTTAGTTAGTTGCAACTCCCCTCGCTATACCATTAAGGAGAATGCAAGTTGCGTATCGAGTTGCAACTCAAGGCTACACAGTACTTAGTTAACTAGGGTTGCAACTCTCTCTATATACCATAAGGAGGAAAAGTGGATGATGCAACTCGAGGCTATAAAAAGACAAGGACCATGAAACACAGTCAACCATTAAACTATATGCTAAAAACAAAAAAGTTTAAAGAGGCGATCATCAAACTGGTCGCCTTACTACGCACCGCGTCTGCGCGAGGCCAACGTGCATCTCTACTATGCAGACAAATTCGACCAAGAAAAAAGCACGAGAAAAAAATTAAAAAATACTAGATCAAAAGGAAAATGAAGAAAAGATATGTTCCAACCCAGCTCATTCACCGATCTACAACAAAAAAGGGACAACAAACAAAATCCCACCTCGGAGCAACAAAATCGGGTCTCTTCCAAAAGAAAACATCGAACAAAAACCGGTCCGCTAAAAACAACTCAGGCCTCGAACAAACGCAACGGAAAGCAACTAGTAGATGAGCATCTTCTGAGAAAAAATACTCCCTTCGACCCATATTAATTGACTTGGATTTGCCTAGATTCGAATATATCTAACACTAAACATGTCTAAATACATCCGAATCTAGACAAATCCAAGTCAACTAATATGGGTTAGAGAGAGTGCTAAAAATTGATTTGAAGTGGCCACTAGCTAAAATTCTTAGTAAATTTGATTTGAAGTACAACAAAATCTCAATTGCAAAAGCGTGATTGCAACTTGTAGATGAGCATCTAAATAACAAAAAAAACTACTAGACCTCTTTCTAATAATAAACGAAAAGACATCCACTCCTTACGATCAAAAAATGAAAAACAAATAAACAAAGACGAAAAAAAGCTACCCAACGTCTACACAGAATCTTGGCCCCTGTCCCAACCTACGACCCAACTACAAATGGCCCAGAAAACAACACAAGCCAAATAAGACAAAAGGAAAATACAAACAAGCCCTCGCCCCCCGCTAAAAATAGCAGCCTGGGAAAATACAAAAGACTGAAATGGACAACCAGCGCACAGACCGAAGCAGCTCAACCAAGACAACACAGATCTTGACACGCGGGATGCAATCAGACTGTGGCAGAGTTGACTATGCTGTAAGTTATTTCTCAGAATTCCCATAATAGATATAGCCGCCTAAGTGTATTTAATTTCGTATTTTGGCGCATGTATGATTGGTACAACGGTCCGCCACATCAATATATATATGTAGAAATTCTAGTTATTTTTTCCGATTTCAGTTCTATTCTTTCAGAAATTCAGTGATTTCTTTGTTTTTGTTTTTAGATTTCAGCAATGAACAATCGGAGTTATACTGATCTCTTGCAAGGTGATGTCCGATTGAATGATTTGTGGCGTGAAGGATATGGAGAACAATACATCAATCTTGAAGCGCATAAAAAACAACACATCGATGTAGATGTAGTCATTGGGTTTTAAATGGTAGTTATAGAAAATTCTTAAAATATAGAATAGGGGAGATGCTTTAGGGGAGCTGCTGGAGTTGGATAATTTTTAGGGAAAAATAATTTTAGGGGAGTCTAAAATTTTGAGATATAGGAAACATATTTTAGGGGAAGTGCTGGACTTGCCCTAAGCCAATATCCTGGAACATTTGAGATAGGAAAGCTCAGCAGGCCTGCTCTAGAGAGAGCCGTACTGAATGAATAGCGCTCTCATAACACTGGTACAAGTTAGAGACCTTCTTTTTGAGACCTCTGAACGTAAGCTGCACCAAGATCAAGTAGAAGTCATCAAACTCACCAGACGAAGGTTGAACATGGATCAAGGTAACTCTGTCGAAGAGGAATACCGTCTAATTAAAGGTGCTGATCGGAGGCTTGTCGGTGATGGATGGATTTAGTCATATACGACACATTGGTCTGATATACGATTTCTGCCCACAAAGATCTCTACTTACAAGACTCGAAGGCATGCAAACAGAAGCTCTCAGCCAACCTGACTTACGAGGCGGTAGGATGACTCTCTAGAGATTTCCGAAAACCAGATCGTGTGTCCAAGGTAGATTCAAGATCAATTTAACATGCAAGCCAAGTTAAAGATCTGTCGTAACTAGGAAAAACTCTTGTACCAGCGGCGGCTATATTTTTTTGTACCACCGACTCTGAGATTTTTCATGGTTGTATGAATACATCATGGACTATATCCATATTTTCTTAAAACATGTAAATATGATAGTTTTTGAAAATCGCACCCAGATGATACCGTGGATTTTAAAAGTATTCATAACTTATTGCGCAAACGATCGATACTAGTACAATCTCTCATCTGCACCACGAGACAGACCTCATAGCAGATCTAAAAAAACCTACGAATAATTGATCAGCAGCTTGGAAAAATGAAATATGGCGGCCACACGCCGTGCGCGCGGCAGGTCGGTTTAAGTTAACTAATAATACTGCGCGGGCTTGGTGTGCGCCCAGGTGTGCAGGACGGCGCCGGCGACATCATAGAATGCAAGGCGCGCCTCCGTAGCGGTCAGCCGCAGCGACATGAACCCCTGCCCGTCGTGGAAGAACTCCACCTTGTCGGCACCCGGCGTGTAGACGCCGTCCCACGCCTTGGAACCGCCGCCGCTCGTCAGGTACTGCAGAGGGCTGCACGCAGCAAAGAGACGAGAGAAAAGAAAAATATGAAAAATCTTGTTATTTTTACAAGGTAGGGGGTTGATTTGAGCCTGAGCTGACCTGTCACTGCTGCTGATTTGCTCGAGGCAGTGGTCATGGCCGTTGATGTAGAGGTCAACTCCATGGGCCTGCATAATACAAAAAAATAGAACATCATCACGCTGTGTTCAGTTCGTAGTAGACAATTAGGCCCAAGCATATGCCGGTCGAACACCTTGAGCATTGGGAGGAGGAGCTGCACGAGCTCTGGGGTGTCACCGTGCTTGCCGGCGGTCCGGATGGTGTGGTGCCCGACGACGATCTTCCACGGCGCCGCCGACCGCACCAACGCAGCTTCCATTTCCTGCAGGTTAAGTGAATCCAAACCGACCGAACAGTCATGCACGGGCTATCAGATTGAAATGTTGAGATGGAAATCTTGTTAGCAGCACCTCGAGGAGATTGGCGATGTAGGTCTCGCGGGGAGCCACGCCTCTCCAGTCGTACGTGCTGTTCTTGGGGTCGGTCCAGTACTTGACGACGAAGGGCGTCGTGTCGACGAAGAAGAAGTCCGCAATCTCTTCAGGAAACAGAAAATTGAAATGGTAAGGTGAGGAACCAACCAAGAGAAGATCACTCTGGATGGATGCTCTGAGTTGGATCACCCACCCGCGTTTACGACGAAGGACTTCTTGCAGATCCACCGGCTGTCGACTTTCTTAAGGACGGGGCTGATCTGCGCCAGGGCGTCGCCTCTGTAGTCATGGTTGCCAAGAACTGCATGCATGTCGTCAAACTTATTTTCGAAGCATACATCATGAATCTGAGAGAATTAAGAGTAACTTTTCAACAACTCAGGCATGCAATTCGCATATCTGCATTGCATTTGTTGAAATTTGGTGTATATTGGGCTATTGGCCCATTAGACAAATTCTGAAATTCTCTTTGGCCCACTTATGCATGGCAGCATATGGCTGTGCTAGTGGTGCTAAAGTTTAGTCCCACATTGCTAGTTGAAGGGGAGTTGGACCACCTTATATAGTAGAGTGTTGCACCACTCACTAAGGTGTGACAAGAAGAGTAGCCCTCAAGACTCCTCCTCCGACGCCGCCCTTTCGCCACGCCATCACGCGCGGGTTGCGGGTGGCTGGTGGCATTATTGCCAAGCTTCCTCCTTCGTGGAGGAACTTTGCTACTTCTCTGAAACATAAGAGACAAGAGTTTTCCGTTACGGATCTTATTGGGTCTCTTCATGTGGAAGAGAAGGCGAGAGCAAAGGACAAAACTGCTCGAGGGCTTGAAGGAGGTTCTACTGCCAATTTAGTGCAGAGGAAAAACTTCCAATCCCACAAGTTCAAGAATAAGAACAAAACTGAAGGAAAGGGAAAGTTCGATGGCAAGAACAAGGCCACGCACTCAACCAACTTCAAGAAGAAAAATGATAAGAGGAAAGGCTCTTGCCGCGTCTGTGGTGATCCTGGTCATTGGGCTCCTAGCTGCCCTAATCGCTTTGACAAGCGTCAACATGGGAACAGCGGCAATGCCGCTAATGTTGTTATTAGCGATACTGAGATGAAGGATGCTGGGTACGGTATTTTACCTACTATCCTTTCAGTATGTCATTCTCCTGATTGGTGGATTGACACGGGTGCTAATACACATGTATGTTCTGATATTTCCATGTTCTCCTCTTATCAGGTCTCAAGGACTTCTTCCGTGCTGATGGGAAACGGCTCACGTGCTTCTGTTCATGGTGTTGGTACGGTAGATCTGAAGTTTACTTCGGGGAAGACCGTACAGCTAAAGAACGTGCAGCATGTTCCCTCTATCAATAAGAATCTCGTCAGCGGGTCGCTTTTATGTCGAGATGGCCTTAAGTTGGTTTTTGAGTCCAATAAAGTTGTAATTTCTAAGTATGTACAATTTGTTGGAAAAGGTTATGAGTGCGGAGGTCTGTTCCGCTTGTCTCTGTCAGACTCATGTACTAAAGTTATTAATCATGTTTGCAATGATAATGAGTCCAATGTTTGGCATTCACGACTCTGTCATATTAACTTTGGTTGCATGACGCGGCTAGCCAATATGAGTTTAATTCCGAAATTTACCACTGTCAAAGGTTCTAAGTGCCAAGTTTGTGTGCAAGCAAAGCAACCCCGCAAGTCTCATACGGCCGCGGAACCGAGAAACTTAGCACCGCTAGAACTTATACATTCAGATCTTTGTGAGATGAATGGTGTGTTGACAAAAGGTGGAAAAATATACTTTATGACGTTGATTGATGACTCCACTAGATACTGCTATGTTTATCTCCTGAAATCTAAAGATGAAGCTTTGAACTACTTCAAAATCTATAAAGCTGAGGCAGAAAACCAACTTGATCTTAAAATCAAGCGGCTAAGGTCGGATCGTGGTGGAGAGTACTTTTCAAATGAATTTGATTTATTCTGTGCGGAACATGGTATTATACATGAGAGGACGCCTCCCTACTCACCTCAGTCAAATGGGGTGGCCGAAAGAAAGAACCGCACTCTAACTGATTTGGTTAACGCCATGTTAGATACATCGGGTCTTTCCAAGGAATGGTGGGGGGAGGCGCTAATGACTGCGTGTCATGTCCTAAACCGTGTTCCTGTAAAGGATAAAACCATGACTCCATTTGAGGAATGGGAAAAGAAAAGGCTTAAACTCTCTTACGAACTTGGGGTTGTTTGGCGAAAGTCAATATTCCAATACCCAAGAAGCGAAAGCTTGGACCAAAAACCGTTGATTGTGTTTTTCTGGGATATGCTTTTCATAGCATTGGCTATAGATTTTTGAGAGTAAAATCTGAGGTATCCGACATGCATGTTGGTACAATTATGGAGTCGAATGATGCGACTTTCTTTGAGGACATCTTTCCTATGAAAGGCATGTCTAGCTCATCAAATCAGGAGATGACTAGTTCATCTAGTCAGGAATTTTCTATAATTCCTGAAACCACTATGCCGATAGAACACTCTGATGATCCTGTGGAGGATGACAATGAAGCTCCCAAAAGGAGCAAGAGACAAAGGACTGTAAAGTCATTTGGTGATGATTTCATTGTGTACCTTGTGGATGATACTCCCACTTCTATTCCAGAAGCCTATGCATCTCAAGATGTCGACTCTTTGGAAGGAAGCTGTCCGAAGCGAGATGGATTCCATCTTAGCTAATGGTACTTGGGAAATCACTGATTGTCCTTATGGGTGCAAACCTGTAGGATGTAAGTGGGTGTTCAAGAAAAAGCTTAGACCTGATGGTACTATTGAAAAGTACAAGGCACGTCTTGTGGCTAAGGGTTATACCCAAAAGGAAGGTGAAGACTTCTTCGATACCTACTCACCAGAGCAGATTGACCAATATTCGAGTACTACTTTCCTTGGCTGCCTCACACGGTCTTCTCGTTCATCAAATGGACGTTAAGACAGCTTTTCTAAATGGAGAGCTAGATGAGGAAATTTATATGGAGCAGCCTGACGGATTTGTGGTAGATGGTCAAGAAGGAAAGGTGTGTAAGTTAGTGAAGTCTTTGTATGGTCTTAAGCAAGCTCCTAAGCGATGTACGAGAAGTTTGAAAGAACTTTAACTGCTGAAGGCTTTATTGTAAACGAAGCTGACAAATGTGTGTACTATCGCCATGGTGGGGGCAAGGGAGTTATTATGTGTCTCTATGTTGATGACATATTGATATTCGGGACCAACCTCGCTGTTATCGAGGAGGTCAAAGAGTTCCTATCTCGCTGCTTTGAGATGAAGGACTTGGGAGTGGCTGATGTAATTTTAAACATCAAGCTACTAAAGGATGACAATGGTGGGATTACATTGCTTCAGTCTCACTATGTGGAAAAGATATTGAGTCGCTTTGGGTATAGCGACTGCAATTCTTCTCCAACGCCTTATGATCCGAGTGTGCTACTTCGAAAGAATCGAAGGAATGCTAAAGATCAATTGAGATATTCTCAAATTATTGGCTCGCTCATGTATTTAGCCAGCGCTACTAGACCTGAGATCTCCTTTGCTGTAAGCAAACTGAGTCAATTTGTGTCAAATCCTGGAGATGATCACTGGCATGCTCTTGAAAGAGTTTTGCGCTATTTGAAAGGCACTGCGAGTTATGGTATTCACTATACTGGGTATCCTCGGGTACTTGAGGGTTATAGTGATTCAAATTGGATATCTGATGCTGATGAGATTAAGGCCATGGTTATTTGTTTACACTTGGTGGTGGCACTGTTTCCTGGAAGTCTTGCAAGCAGACCATCTTAACGAGGTCAACAATGGAAGCAGAACTCACAGCATTAGACACAGCCACTGTTGAAGCAGAGTGGCTTCGTGAGCTCTTGATGGACTTACCTGTGGTTGAAAAACCAATACCCGCTATCCCAATGAACTGTGATAATCAAACTGTGATCGTCAAAGTAAACAGTTCTAAGGATAATATGAAGTTATCAAGGCATGTGAAGAGGAGATTGAAATCTGTCAGGAAACTGAGAAACTCCAGAGTTATTGCGTTGGATTATATCCAAACATCTAAGAACCTGGCAGATCCTTTCACAAAGGGTTTATCACGCAATGTGATAGATAATGCATCGAGGGAGATGGGTTTGAGACCCACGCTATGAGTTGATCCCAGTGGCAACCCACTCTATGTGATCGGAGATCCCGTGAATTAGAGTTGGGAGACAAGCTGTTGGTCAGCTGAGAGGAGAGTATTCCCATATTATGTTTACATCTCCATAAAGATGCAATACTCTCTTATTCTGCATGGCAGGTTGATATTTATCTTAATGTGTTCCAAGTGGCTTTTTATAAGCGGAGATGTTGTCCTGCAGAACATCTCTTGAGGAACACACCTATATGAGTCTGATCCAAACGTCGTAGTCCGTGAGAGTTGGGTGCTCTCTAGTAAACTCATGAAAGGCCTGAGTATGACGCATAAGCTCCAAACCGCGGGGAAGCCGACGGTAGCCTTGTACCGGTCTAGATTTTGTGTGAAACTAGCGCGCAGAAAACTTGTAGTTCAAGGCATAGTCCACTATTCAAGTTGCAAGCTAGTGTAGCATGAAGTTTAACGTGGAAGTTCAACTTAACAGTCTCCACTACACACCGGTATATAAAACAATGTTCTGGAAGAAAAGTGATGTGATGTGCCAATGAGACTTTGTGGGGGATTGTTGGAATTTGGTGTATATTGGGCTATTGGCCCATTAGACAAATTCTGAAATTCTCTTTGGCCCACTTATGCATGGCAGCATATGGCTGTGCTAGTGGTGCTAAAGTTTAGTCCCACATTGCTAGTTGAAGGGGAGTTGGACCACCTTATATAGTAGAGTGTTGCACCACTCACTAAGGTGTGACAAGAAGAGTAGCCCTCGCGCACTCCTCCTCCGACGCCGCCCGCCTCGCCTCGCCACGCCTCGTCACGACGCGCGCGCCGCGGGTTGCGGGAATCTCGCCGAGCCGAGCTTTATTTTGCTGGTTGGGAAAACTGATTATGAGTCATTAACGGACGCGTTAATTACAGCCGTTTCCAGTTTTTATGGACATGGACTGTTACCGACTCGGACGTGGGCTGAGCCCATGATCCTCCTAACCTGCACTATATAAAGCGTCCGGGCTAAACCTAATCGGCAACGAAATCAATCCACACACGCGCCTACCTCCAGAACCTTGCGCCGCCGCTTTCGTCTTCTCCATCCCGGCTTGCGGCGTGCACCGCAGATCGGGACAGTAGGCCTCCGGAACCCCGCCTCTCGTGAACCTGTACGGGTGAGGGGCGATCAGGTTTTTGGGGAGCGCTCAAGCGCGACTACTGGCAACCACGACGTCGTCCGACGACGAGTTCCCTGACGACGACTTCTTCCCGGACGTCAGCGACCTCTTCGACAACCTCAACATGGGTGACGCTGCTGCAACCGCTGCGGCTGCTATTCAGCCTACACTGTACGTGATCCTCAATTATCTTTTTCGTATTATGCTAGAGTTCTTTGTTCTAGCGTTTGGTGTAGATGTGATAGGTTTATCTCCTATAGATGTAATATGTTCATCTACTTTGTTGATCTGCATGATTGGTTTTACTACTGTCTGTATGATCATGTTTTATCAGTTTATTATTCGGATTAAATCATATGGATTATTGCTTATATTTCCAACAGCATTACCGGTGTACCAAGGCTTGTGGAGGCTCTTGGCGGTGTAGATGCCGGTGAAGGAATCCTCAAAGGCCTTGTCATCGACGCCGGTGAGGCCGTCGCTGTAGAAGTTGTCGCCGGTGGAGATGATGAAGTCCACGTCCATCTTCTCCCCTACAATCCCCATCTACAGACACAGTTTGAAAAGGGGTCAAATTAAAGTACAGTAAAAAACTTGAGTTGTTGTAAATTGTAATAAGCTGCCATGGCAAGTACAGTACCCTGGCCAACACATGGCAATCAGTACTCCTAGCTGTAATGAATAGCTGTTAAAAGCTTCAAAAAAGGAATAGCTGTATGGTAGTTCTTTATTTTTAGGAGTAACAAACATGTGCTTATGGAGTCATGAATCATTATGCCACACGATGCATGCATGCGAAGCATCATTTCTCATACAGTATTATGTATATTGTATAAAAAGAAACTTTATAAAAGCTGACAAACTACAGTTAATTTAGTGTCGATTTCCACCCTGCCAGCCAAAGCATAAGATTCCACAACCACGGCAAAGATCATAGTACTATATATCCAAGATAACGTGACACAAAATAAAAGATCAACTTTGTCGCCGTTAGCTAGCACTTGTGACATATCGACATAGACTCGCATTATTGCATCTGGTATCAATTGCACATATGTTAACCAGCAGCTAACTACTAACCAGAGCTTGCTGCCTAGCAATGTCATGTGTGTGCATGATGTAGCAGTACCTGGGTGGCGACCCGGGACTGGTTGAACTCCCCATGTCTCCCCCAGTCGCCGACGGCGAGGATGGTCAGCGACCCGTCAGCTTTGGGCGACTGCTCCAGCCGTGGCAACTCAGCAGGCACCGCCGCCGCGGTGGCCACGGCAACGATGAGGAGGAGCATGACCAGAGCCATGGCAAGAGCTCCTGGGGATGTACAGAGGAGAGGAGACGATCGGCAGTAGTAGGCTACTGACTCGTGTTTGTATGATCAGTGTGTGCGTGTATTTTTATAGCTGAGAGACTGGCAGGGAGAAAAAGAACAAAGTGGTACGCGCAAACCACCAACCATGCGTTCGAGGGAAAATTATGGGTGGGTCGGTGGGAGGAAGGAAGGCGTGACCAATGTGCGACTGCACACGTAGCTCCCGGAGGCCCGGAGTAGTATCGAATGCACTGGTACTAGATTTAGTGCTGCGTCTTACTTACTATCCCGTAAAATTCGCACAGATTTATTCGGTATAACAGCGATAAAAAGTAGGTGACATGATATTAAGTTTTTTTAGATTTAACTTATTGCTTCCTTACGATATACAATTCAGGCCGAAAAAATAACAACCTAAATAGGATATATATAACAAAGACCTTTACACAATCAAGAAAATAGGAGGATATATTACAGTAACTAACAATGAAAATGTAGTGCAATAAGTAACATTGAATGGTTCAGCCTGAAAGTAAGGAAGGTAAAGTTTTGTAGATCGATGCTTAAAGCATCTATAGAATAATCCAATGGTAAGCAATCAACAAATGAAGAATAAACAACTATCCATTTCATTTTACTTGTTACATAAGAATTATTAGTTGATGCAAGGAGCAAAAGGACACAATGTAGTTTTTCTAAATAGGTATATGAAACGTGTAGTAGTTAGGCAGCATGACTCTTCACATTTTCAACAAAGAGAAGCGAGATAATTTTAAAGGGCGACTTGCAGCATGTGCTATGCTTATTTTGCATTGGGAAATTGGAAGGAAATCATTATTATAAGAATTTGCACAAATTGATGGTAAGTTGTTAGAAAATAAGCATACATAGAATGTAGAAATATTTTACTTATCAGTGCTAACAATAATTCAGTTTTCAACTTTAGGTTTACATATCATAAAGGACTTGTGAGTGTTTGTAATGATTGGCTTGTGAGCCAGTCAGACAGTCTTACTTTAAAAAACTACTCGTTGGACACTTCTTAGTGACGTCCATAGCCAACAACTATTTTGTGAAGAATAAACAGTTTTAAGTTTCAATTTACCAAATGCATCATGCCCTGTAGAGGGATTTGGGGCAGTGTTGCCAGGCAATGGTGTGCAAAAGACATTTGCATAATAAAGCATCGGGTTAATTAATCCCCTTAATTAATTAATAACATCAATACATAACAACCAAATGTTCAACTAAATTATGTATAATAATAATAATGTGACAATGGTGTACTACCTTGCCTTCCTGCTTTTCCAATCCCATTTGTACTCCAAAATCCCTGAAGCCAAATTCCATATGGTAGTTCGCCATGGGTAGCATGAACGAGTGTAGCGGTGAGCTCAAGATCAAGCACGAGCATCCCTGTTTTTCCCGTGTCCTTTCTCGACTCCCATCCCGCATAGATGCAGCGCCTCTTCCACCCGGACATTGGCGCTATAAGGGCACGTATCATGGAGGCATCGCAACGCATATTCCCTAGCATACACGTAGATAAGACCACCGCATGATAAAGAGAAAAGTCCATAACAAACCTTGAATTCATAGAGGTTGGCTAAATCGAACCTAAATGCCTAATCCCGAAAATCATCACACTGAATTATGCGATCCCGGTTTAATTTAAACCATGCATCGGCCTAGGCTAAGAGGCACTGACATTGCCGAGATTTTTGTTAGCTGTGGGCTAGCAAGTGGAATGACTTAACGACACCATAGGGTCAAGTCGAACCAGTATGTGCGGAGAGAAAGAAAGGATTGGGGAACTAAGATAGTGTTTGTCATCGCGCGGAGGGGATTTGGTGGCGGAGACGAAAATGAGCTGGTCTTCGGGTGGATCTCCTATGCCTAGCTTCTGACGAACCGTCGGAGAAGTAGAGGGAAGTGAATCGAGGTCTTAGTTGGTCTACCATGAGAACCCAATGGGGTATGATCCGGAGAAGTTGTGAGAGTGTAGTCCCCCCCAAGAAAGGTGTTGAGATGGATCTTGTGGAGTCTTCAGAACCTAGTAAGAAGGTACTACACATGCATGAATGCAACGGTTAGTTCAAGTTTGTCTTAATTCATCGGATTTGTTCTTTCCTTTGCCTAGGCATCTCTGATGCATTTCTGTTGGTTTTCTCTAGAATGGAATGGGTGTGGATATGTGGAGTGGCATGATGATCCATTACCTAGGTTTTGGAGTGATTTGATAGATGATATGCGTTATGAAGTGTGTAAGCTCCATGGTGATGGAATTGTGGTGCCTCAGAGTGAGGAAGCTAGAAGGGAAGGTCAGGTTCAGGCTCTAGAAGATAAGCTAAAAGATAAGAATGAGGAGCTTCTGGCATTGAAGAAAAAACATGAGAATGTTGTGTTTGTTTTTGTTGTGTTCATGGTAGGTTTAGTGATAGGCAAGCTGTTGATGCAGTGAGTTAGGATTTGAAGCGGTTTTCTATTATTTCTGTCTTTGTAATGTGAAATGAAACATGTTATCAGTAGTTGTGTTTTCAAGTGAAAATGGAACCAATGTGTAATGAATCTAACAGTTTTTGTGTTATCAGTGCCATTATCTTGTGTCTAGCACAAATGAGACAATAATGGCATGCATTTAATTTGAGCACAATTACATTACAATGTATGAAAATGACAGGCATTTAAAATTAGATAGTAATATAACATGCATTGCAGCTCAGTTTCACCACAAGAAATGACATAAACTATGTCATTTTAACTACTACAACTCACAATGAGTTTAGCTGATCATCACCAAAAGAAATGAAATAAATTCTGTCATTTTAACTACTACAACTCAATAATTGCCACAACAAGTGAAATATGAATAAGAGGAAGTCGAAGTAGCAGGTATGCCTCTCTTTCTAGCACTAGTTGATACCCCGCGCGTTGCGGCGGGCCTTATAGATGCATTCCTTGTATTCCAAGAATGGCATGAGCAGTCTATAAAATAATTTTCATTTGCGATAAAAATAATGTTCATTTGCATATACTGCTATGAAGAGGAAGCATATAATTATTTTCTTGGATTCTGTTGCGTGTAAAATAGCACGAAAGGCCTTGCATTCAAATATATTGTGTAAATAGAATAAAGACAACATAATGTTTTTTGTAGATACACGATGAGAAACCACGCACATAAAAAAGGACATGTATTATCATGTATCCTTCACGTCAGGAACAATGACACGTACATAGATAAAAAATTCATGGGATTTCTCACACGTAGAAGGAGAATGCAAACATTTCACAAAAATATGGAATATTTGAAAATCCATCGTTGTGAGGCCTTTAGTCATCAGGACTTGTCCCGGGCGTCTGAAACATCTATCACTCGCTCGTCATCATTGTGACCTTTATTCATCAGAACACGCCCAGGTTATCTGCAGTGTTAACAAACATGGTATATTTGAAAGTGAAGTTATCGGTAATTTTGAAATCATAAGATTCATTTTAACTTTTGTGATTAGATGTATGATCTGCAATGGGTTTCATATGCTCTTTAGTAATGTACTACGTACGCGGAGACACGCCCAGGGCAAGAAGGGCCGTGGCCCTGGTCGCTGGGATTTTGCCTACCTATTATTCGCGGGAAATTTTTTTGGCCCGTGGCGTGGTGCAGCCCCGCAGCCCAGGCCAGGCCTGCCTCGACCGACGATGCGACGACCTCGGTGGCTTGATGGCTCCACCTCTCGCCCGCTCGTTGCGCCGCACGCGCCCACGCCGGGAGCCCGCGACCGCGACCGCGAGACCTCTCGACTGCTGCTGCTTGACCAAGGGCCGCTGCGACGCCGCCCCTGACTCTCGGCGACTCGGCCAGGTCGCCACTCGCCAGGGACTGCTGGTCGCCTCCGTTCCGTCCACAGGCGGCGGTGCCCTACCTCTGTCCTGCGGCAGCGCCCTACCTCTCTCCGGCGATGGCGTGACGCTATTCCTTGGCCCTTGGCCCTTGGTAATCAGGTATTCCCCTCAGTTCTGATTTCCTTTGCTGTCCGCGATCCTTTGGCATGTACGCGATCTAGAAGAAGAAAGGCCTACTGTACTTCCGTATACAGTATACCCAGCAGGCAGGCACGAGGACACAACGGAGTGGTGCAACCGAGTTAGCAACAGCAGCTAGCTAGCTGGACAGCTAGATCGTATTCTAATTGGTTAAAATCAAAACATCTGCTAATCTGATACTTGAACTGTTGAACAGTTGAACTTGGTTAAGTTTGATTTAGAAATAGATAGGGAATTGGGAATTAGAATAGATAGAGATATAAGATAGAGGGTGAATAACTCTGACTTACATATGTTTGGAATAGATTATAACTATGGATTTAAAAATATATGTTCATGTTTGCCATCGTACCCAAAAAAAACTATGCTATTACAAGAGTTTTTTTAGTAGTTTTATTTTACGTTTAGATTTTGGTCCGGGTCTTGCTCCATTCCTGGCTCCGCCACTGCTACGTGGAGCTAGTTAGGATGGTGTCCTAGGTGCTACGTGTGTGAAAAAGTGGAGCCTTCGGATGTATTCCTAGCCTACGTCTGCTTCGAGACTCAGTTGTTTGTAACAGATGGGTATCTCTGAGGTAGCGTAACACGTGACAATTGGAGCCGGCAACAGCCGCGTGGTACTCCACGTTGGGGTCTAAAAAGTGAAGAACTTTCTCCGATGTCCATGCTCATATAAATTGTGAACAAAACTAATTGAAAAAGAGGGCCAGAGGATACCATAATTGTAGGTGGGCATGACAATTATTTAATTATGGAAAAAATAAACCATGGTAAATAAAATCATGTAAAGTACAACAATGGGATTGTTAGTAGATGCATAGAGGCACATACCGTTTTGGAATAAATTTGATGGTACAAACAAACTGAACCTAAGCAGGACAGTGTCAGTTAGTGCCGCAAAAAGTGACAGAACCGAAGAAATTGTACATGCAAATAAACGAAAATTAGGAAAAAATCTTTTTAAAAACCATTAGCAATGCATTATGGTAGTAAAAGGAAATCACCTGTGAATCTGATGGTGCAAGATTGATTCAGACAAAGATTGAAGCATATAGTGTGTCCAACATTACTTGATGATGATCCTAATAAGAATAATATGAACACTGATTAATGAACGTCAGCCCACCTCCAGGATCTATGAAGAGAAAGAGGGAGACGACAAGGAGAAGAATATAGAAGAGAGCAGGGAGAAGGGCGGCTCACTGATGGCTACTCCGAGTAAAGCTCAAGGGTGAACACATCCGGCAACAGCAGTAGACCGAGGAAACTGACGCAGCGAGCAGGTTGGTCGACGGGGATGTCTCACAAAGAGGCTATCGAGGGATTCATATATAGGACGGACGCCATTAAAATCCGAGAACATCGTGGAAGATTTCGGGACAGGGAGCGTTACCATCCAATAGCTGCGGGAGTAAAATTGATAGCTATGCCTATGTGGGAGATCGAGAGGCGTCCGGAAGTTTCCGGTCAGAGGCATTTCCGGCGGGATATCTAACGGACGGGTTGGGCGAACTTTTTTTACTCTCCCCCACCGTGCTGCTGCCTGAAAGTTGAGAAGAAGAAATGGAGGTGGGCTGTGGAGAGTGAATCTTGGTTCTGGGCTGGGCCGGTCCAGCGAACGGCGGTGGCATGGACTCTCTGGTGGGATGGACTGGGAGATGTTTTTTTACTCTTCGCGGTGGAACTTGAATAACTGTAGGTGGACTGGAATGATCAAGCGAGCAGGCGCTTGGGCTCCGAGAGCAGAAGTAACACGCTGCAGTCTTTGGACCACATATTTGAAATCCGACGCACAGGAGAAATTGAGGTGACGTGGCTGTATGAAATTTCAGCTTGCAAACATTAAATGCATTTTAGTGGGGATGACTCTTATAGATATTATAGATTGGAAGATGAATTCCCAATAGCATCTTGAGCATTGGAAGATGAAACCACAACATTACCTTTGTTCCTAGGAGGCTTGGACTTGCTAGCAACATTTTTTCCTGGTACTGATCTTACTATCCGAGGTTTGGCTGGAGCTACAGAAGCTGCTTGTGTACTAGGATGAGAACTACTTCCTCCACTCGCAGATGTAGCTTGTTGTTCAAAAACAATATTTCATAGTAAAATTCAGTGAAAAATTGAAGGAAATTGAGCCCAATCAATATAGAATAATTATGTGCAAAACATATACCTCACTTTCCTTCCCTTTCCTAGTTTGGTTCACCAGATATGCATTCTCGTTGATTCCCCTGGCAAGATTCTTTAGTACTTCCTCCGGTTGTAGATTTTTTTGATTCACATGTATCTATAAACTAAAAATAAACTAACCGTACCTCCCGAGCCCCATGCGATGCGACTCAAGAGGCGATCCCATCTGCACTGCCGAAGGCCATCTCCCGCTCGAATTCTGTTTTGCCGCTACCATTGGCTTTGACCGTGGTGGTGGCGGCACCCGCTACCGAAGGGGTAGGGATACCTCCTGTTGTCGAGTGAGACGGCAGAGCTAGGGCTCCAGGACGGTGGGCCTTCTTCTTCATGCTCATGGTGCTTGCAGCGACCACTTGGACTGTGTGGTGGTCGAGCATGTGAGTTGCTTGCGGTGGTGTTGGCGACCTCATTCATCTGGTGCGTGGTGGTGGAGCATCTACAGGTCTAGCTGGAAAGACATGCGCCATTGGGCTACTGGATTCAGCCTTTTAATAATGGTAGTTTGGCTCTAACGATCTTCTTCTAATAAGTCGACTTTTTGTTGGATGTCTGCCTCTTCGATTTGTCTATCGAAGACTTCTGATCTTCCCCATCAGAGATCTATACGGATTGGTGTATGTCGCCCTGGATATCTAGATCGGGAAGACTCCGATCACGCGCACCCATGTTATCAGCCAGCATGGCTTTAAGAGGGTGCGGTGCGAAGATTTATTTTCTTATTAGTGTCATGGGACATGTCTAAGTCAAGATTACTAGCTTTGGCAGAAGGGTATTTTGGATGCGAAGAAGATTGTGTATTTGGTGTTTGGTGGCTTCCAATAAAGGTCTTGGCAAGCGGGGGCGGCATCACTGGAGCACTGCATTTTTATGGTGCTCCTCGAGTACCGAGTCACGATCCCTATGGTGAATGTCCAAGGTATGGCTTTATTGGTTGTATCTGGCAGTGAACTTATTGAAGGCATTGGTTTAGGGTGAACTCGGACTTTCTTCAGGATAAAAATCCAAGATCTTTGATCGAGCATCGACAACGCTCATGCATTGTTTTCTTCTTGGAGGCATTGCTTTTAGAGAATCTCTTATGTAGTTCGGGTGTTGTGTCTTTGATGGTAGTTAGATAGAGTGTTGTTGTTTCGAGTGTTCGTCACTGAGACGGGGTCTTTGTTTTCTTCTTCTCTCTTTTTATTTTTTTCTTAGTTGTGTGCATCTTCGATGTCTGCAGACATCTTGTGCAGAGATTATGTGTAATTGATATCTTCATGATATTAATATATTCACTTTATCGAAAAATCTATATACGAAAATGTATCTAGATACATGCAAATCTGGACAAATCTACGATATCTTTTTTAGGACGGAGGGAGTACTATGTTACCTGCTTAAAGGAGACTGGTTCCTTAATAGTCTTGAGGCACGAAACCGTGCAATTTGTTGCATATGTTCCGTTCTTCCAAGTGAAGCCGAAACTCCTTTCTTAGAAAAATGTGCGAATCTAATTATCATGCTAAAATTTACATGTGAATCAATCATGCAACGAGGTTCAAGGAGTCAAAATGCCAAATATATGGCGTCCAAAATTAATATGGATTACAACTTCACAAGCAAAATTTTGAATCCTGGCATTCTAGCAGCTGGAAGCGCGGTTTATGTTCCTATGTCTGAGACTGAACATTTTGAAAAAAAAAAATGTCTGAGACTGAAGCAAGAACTCACGAAAGGATCCTCTTCGTCGGCACGCTCTGAAATCGTCATCAGTGGTTGGTCATCTTAGCCGCGAAGAAGATCATCATGCACTCATCACACTAGTGTTGTCTTGCCGTCCGCTGCCATATCTCGTACAACGTGTGGGTGGGCACGGTGGCTATGCAGAGGGCTTCCACCAAGACGTCCATCTGCATTCGTATCTACGCCATCCCAGTGCGGGGCTAGCGATTCCCGACGCCACTAGACTCAGAATATGTGCTGACCAACCAGAGTGGGTTGTGTAGAGCTCAATGCTCAGCAACGGTATGATGTTCCAACGACGGTATGATGCACTGTGGAAGCTTCAGTCCTGATACCTCCAAGTCCTATGGTGTATCTTTTTTCTAAAGAAATATTGTATTGCTTCACACCTCTGGAGGCCCTTGGAGCATATGAACAAATATAAACGAAGGCCACATCATAACCATGGTTACCAAAAATATATAAAGGCCTATACGACTTGTTATATCAGTCTCTGGCATGTATGTGGATGCTCCCATGTTACTTGCTCTTGTGAGATGGTGACACTTAAATCCTTCTCACAAGTTCTCGATTCTGCCTTTATTGTTGTATATATGGTAGTATATATATAATACTATGTTTATTCCACTATAATCTATATCAATTGATCTTTGCTGGTCTGCTACGTTCTCGGTGGCCTTGAGGTTTTGGGGATGTGGCGTACTATGGCTCCTCGCCGGCGGTATGGTTCACATTCTTTATTTAGGTTTTTTTTATGTCTTCTTTGGGATGGAGGCATCGGCTCTACGTCCTGAACTTAGAATAAGGTCCTCCCATCATCTCCTCGTTTTAGTGGTGTGTATAGCACCGATGGACGGCACGTAGAGTCATGTGTCTGG
This sequence comes from Avena longiglumis, assembly GCA_030063025.1. NCBI lineage: Eukaryota > Viridiplantae > Streptophyta > Magnoliopsida > Poales > Poaceae > Avena > Avena longiglumis. The sequence continues at coordinate 505,673,678 of CP125977.1, forward strand.
CGGATCTCTTAGGATCCATTCAGTTTTCATGTTCGTTGTTGCGATTTCAAATCAGTCTCTTCGATCTATGGTTCTGCTATGTGTGTTGGTCCTTTGTGATTTTACCTCGACAACTTACCGATCTCTGCAGGTCCTAAAGCGAAGTGTATGCCAAACGAATATAAACAATGGTCACATCATGAACATGGCTACCAAAATAAAAGCCCATATGCCTTGTTATATGAGTCTCTGGTGTGTTCATAGGCATGCATAGATTTTATTTTTTTGATAAAGTGCGCTTTATTAATCTCATAGTCGCAAATTCAATAATACTACAAAGGACGAATGGCAAGAATCACATGGACATATAGCTCATATGACGTCTAAGGTAAAGGAGAGCTGATTCGCGGATTAAGTTGTCATCCATGTGGGATAAAAGTTATCACTCACCAACCCCTCTAATCGTGTACACACCTCTATAAACAGATCTCGATTCTCCGTTGTAGAGACAACCATAAATGAAGCAAATATGTACATCGGTAAATTATGTCCACAAGAGAATATTTTTATCATTAAAACCATATCATCTCTACATAGGTAAAACAACCATATTACGGAAAGAGCCCCCACCTTAGTGAGAATCCTAAACTTGTGATCTATACGAGTAACCAGTTGTCAAAAATATTTGCAAGACTATATTATGGATACAAGCTAGACGCTACTTGGATGATCGGTCATATAGAACAGACAAACTTACATTTAAAGACAAACTATAGACTTCGAGGGTAGAGATATAGATGCTCACATGTTACTTACTCTTATGAGCTGGTGACACTTAAATCCTTTTGATGAGTTCTAGTTTCTACATTTATTGTTGTATAAGTATATAGTATAATAATCTATTTTTCCCTATAGTCCATCTCCTATGAGCCATGGCTAAAACCCCATATATATGATCTAGGAGGAGAAAAACTTGTTTTCTTAAGCAAATTGGGCCTTCTCGGGCTAACTTATAAAGCGTAATTTTTTAACTTTTGAGTAAAAAGGAATTATAGAAGGATGTTGTATTTTATGCAAATTGCTTTGGTGATATCAGATTATATAGCTAGCTGGGCCTAGCCGGGACCCATCAAGGCACCAACTGATATCTCCATGGTTAATAACGAGTTGATCCAGATCAGTTTTCCTAATGAAAGGAGCTACCTAATTAGGGTTGCAAGCAGCAACCCGCGAGAGCCCACGAAAGCAAAATTTAGATCAAACTAGACAAATTTTGTTGAAAATTTTAAACTAGACTAAAGAATTTTGCCTACAAAGCAGGGCAGACCGGGTGTCGCTTTGCAACCCTATAGTTAATGCACTTTTTACCAATAAGTTCTTCCACCAACCGTGTAGATTCTAGAGAATCATATAATTAAAAGCCTATAACAGTTGACATATATTTCTCCATGATGGTTGCAGACAACCTTGATAATGATTTGGATCTAAAGACCATGGTCATGGAAGAGTTCAAAAACACACGCTTGGACTTGAATAGATTAAAGGATGCAATCTAAGAAGAAATAGCCTCACTCAATAAAAAGAGGGTATTTTAAAAAAGTAATGCCTACACTAGTTTTCATTCAAAGATGCAATGAGAACAACAAGGTGGTGAGTCTATAGCAAGGATGGTAGCATAAGGGTTCACGAAGATACCCGAAATGTAATCTCCAGACACACGTGGAATCAATTTTTGATATTTTTTTCTCAATAGCATTAAAAATCATCTATTTATGTAGTTCATACATGTAGTGACCATATATAGATATTCATTGATTAATACGATATGGAGAGATGTTGCAGGAGCTGCTTCCGACCAACGCCAGCATGTATGCAAAAAAATTCACAATCTGAAAATTTAAAACAAATTTTCTCCTAAACTGTTAATCCAATTAATGACATGTCTTCATTGCTAGGTTCGTCTCCATGAGTACTTTGAGACAAGATCATATCTTAATATGTTTTGATATTATTTTTATCATCAATTGCAAGATTACTATAATACAGCTATGATATGTTGGAAACATATCTATAATTTTTTATGCTCCATGCTTGTTTTGTATCTACTTTGCTTTGCTTGTGTATACTTTGAGGTGCTTTTTACATGTTTTCTGGTACTAACCTATTAACAAGTTGCAACAGTGCCAGATGCTTTTTTCTGTTGTTTTTGGTTTCAGAAAAGTTAGTAAAGAAATATTCTCGGAACTGGACGGGACAAACGTCAAAGTCAATTACTTTCCGTGGGGAACAAGAAGTTCAGAGGAGAGCCGGAGGGGCCAGCCAGGGGGGCCAGACCCACCCCAGGCGTGGGTGGGTCTTGCCCCGCGCCTGGCTAGGGTTTGGCAACCCTGGCCGCCTCCTCGGTCTCCCCCTTCGCCTATAAAAAGCCCCCGATGCAGAAACCCTAAGGACCCGATCAAATATCCACGAAACCGTCTGTAGCCGCCGCCACCATCGTCCCTAGATCGGGGGGATCTGAAGTTCTTCCCGGCACCCTGCCGGAAGGGAGATCATCCCGGAGGCCTTCTTCTCCGGTATGATGCGTGAGTAGTTCCACCTTGGACTATGGGTCCATGTAGTAGCTAGATGGTTGTATCTCCTCCTTGTGATTTCATGTATAGATCTTGTGAGCTCTGTTCAAAATCTAATCTATTTGTAATCATGCATGTTGTGTTTGCGGGGATCCGATGGATATTGAGATTACTATGTCAGATTGATTAATGGTTTTGTCTTTGTGATTCTATCATGTCTGTGTTGTTTGTGATCTTGCATGCTCTTCGTTGTTAGTAGTTATCTTGGCCAAGTAGTTGCTAGTGACTCCAAGAGGGGGTATTTATGCTCGATAGTGGGTTCATGCCTCTAGTTTCCAAGGGAAGTGACAATAAGCTCTTCGGTTGTAGATGTGTTGTTTCTACTAGGGAGAAAACAACGGTCTCTTGTTCATGGAACATGTGGACTGTTTACCTTACACAGTTTGCTTAAAGCAGTTGTCTGTTGGTTGCAACTTAATACTGGAGGGGGTTCGGATGATAACCTGAAGGTGGACTTCTATTAATAGATGCAGTTGGATGGCGGTCTATGTATCTTGTTATATTGCCCAATCGAATCTCATAGGATCTTTCTGACTAGTAATTGCATTGTTATGCCTTGCTCAGTTCTTGTCAATTGCCCCGCTGTAATTTGTTTACCCTTCATGCCATGTTGTTTATCTAAGGAGAGCACCTCTAGTGAACTATGGACCTCGGTCCAATCTTTACCATTGATACATCTTCCACTATTACTTGTTTACTTGTTGCAAACTACCTTCCTCACCATACGTTTAATCCTTTGTTACAGCAAACCGGTGAGCTTGACAACCTCACTATTTGTTGGGGCAAAGTCTTGAGTTTGTGTTGTGCAGGTCTCCGCATTGCTTGCAACACCTGTGTGACGTTTCCTTCCTCCTTCTGGTTCGATAACCTTGGTCTCAACTGAGGGAAAACTTGTTGCTTGCTGCTTCACACCTTGCTCTTGGGGTTCCCAACAGGCTGTGCATAGACAATCGTCAAGCTTTTCTGGCGCCATTGCCGAGGAATAAAGAAAGAAGCCCCCATGTCAACTAAAGTGCCATCAACAAGCTTTTCTAGCGCTGTTGCCAGGGAGTCTAAGGACGTCTTCACAAGGGGAGTCCTTCACTTCCTTTCTCTTTACTTTGTTTTTAGTTTGCTTTGTATCTTTTGTTTGGTTTGCTTGCCTCTTTTCAAAAAACACAAAAAATAGTTCCTGCTCTAGGTGCTGCTGCTGTTTTTTGGCTTGCCCACCTTTGCCAAAATGAACTCTGATGAGAACACCAAGTTGTGTGACTTCACTAGCACGAACAACAATGATTTCCTAAGCACTCCAATTGCTCCACCTGCTCCTGATGCTACCTTTTATGAAATTAAGCCTGCTTTGTTGAATCTTGTAATGAGAGAGCAATTTTCTGGTGCTGGTTCGGATGATCCTGCTGCTCATCTCAATAGCTTTGTTGAACTCTGTGAGATGCAAAAGTATAAGGATGTAGATGGAGATATTATTAAGCTCAGCTTTTTCCTTTCTCCTTGAGAGGAAAAGCTAAAGAATGGTTGCTTTCTTTGCCTAAAAATAGTATTGATTCTTGGACTAAGTGCAAAGATGCTTTTATTGGAAAGTACTATCCTCCTTCTAAGATTTTATCTATGAGAAGTGACATTATGAAATTTAAACAGCTTGATAGTGAACATGTTGCTCCTGCTTGGGAAAGAATGAAATCTTTGGTTAAAAATTGTCCTACTCATGGACTCACTGCTTGGATGATTATCCAGACTTTTTATGCAGGTTTGAAATTCTCCTCAAGAAACCTGTTGGATTTTGCTGCTGGAGGTACCTTTATGGGCCTCACTTTGGGTGCTGCAACGAGGATCCTTGATAATATGATGGTTAAATACTCTAAATGGCATGTTGAGAGAGCTCCACATGGTAAGAAGGTAAATTCTGTTGAGGAAACTTCCTCTTTGAGTGAAAAGATTGATGTTATTATGGCTATGCTTGTTAATGGGAAAGCTCCTCTAGATCCTAATAGTGTTCCCTTATCCTCTTTGGTTTCTCAAGAAGAGAAAGTTGATGTGAACTTCACTAGAAACAATAATTTCAAAAACAATGCCTATAGGAACAATTTTGGTGGCAACAATAATTATAGGACTTATCCTCCTAATAATGGAAATTCCTATGGAAGCTCTTACAATAATGCTAGAAGTGCCCCCTATGAACTTGAAGTCATGCTCAAGGACTTTATTAGTAAACAAACCACTTTCAATAACACTATAGAGGAAAATATTTTAACTGTTGAGAAAATATATCCTCTTTGTCTGAAGCTCAAACTTCCTTGGTTAATAAAATGGCTGCTAAACCTGAAACTATGGAAAACACCTTTGCTACTGCTCATGCCATGCAAGTTACTATTGATAAAAATGTTAGGCTGTTAGCTCAACTTCATGCTAAGTGGGAAAGGGAAGCTGAAATTGATAGAAACAATAGTGTGTGCACCATCACCACTAAACCACAAGTAGCCCATATTCCTCCTCCTACTATGCCTACTACTAGTGATGCTAAATTTGACTTTGATATTGATGGTTGCAATATTTCTGAAGTGATTATGTTCTTGCAAAAGCTTGCGAGAGGTCCTGATGCTAGTGATATGCATGTTGCTTTCACCAAACACATTACAGATGCTCTTGTTAAGATTAAGGAAGAGAAGCTAAAACACAAAGCTTCTATTCCTAGGAAAGTACAAGATATTTGGGAACCCATTATTAATATGCAAGTGAATGACTTTGATCTCAAAGCCTCATGTGATCTTGGTTCTAGTGTCTCTATTATGCCTAGGAAGATTTATGAAATGCTTGATTTGCCACCATTAGAAGATTGTTATTTGGATGTCCCACTCAATGATAATGCTAAGAAGAAACTCATGTGGAGTATTAATGATGTTCTCATTATGGTTAACAGTGCTTATGTCCATGTTGATTTCTATGTTTTGGATGTTGAATACAATGCATGCTTCTTGTCCTATTACTTTGGGAAGAACTTTTCTTATAATAGTTGGTGCCATCATTGGTATGAAAGAAGGCACCATTAAATATCATTTTCCATTCTAGAAAGGTATTGAACACTTCACTATGAGGAGAGAGAAGTTGCTTTTTGTTCCTCCTTTGAAAGCAAGATTTTATGTTAATGCTTCTTCATTTGAAAATACTTGATTCTTCTTGCTTCTTGTGCCTAACTTAAAGGCGTTAAAGAAAAGTACTTGTTGGGAGATAACCCAAGAGTTTCCTTGAGTCTTGGAAGTTATTAATTATGTAATGACCTCTCCTTATCCTTTTTGTTTGATTTTTGTGCCAAGAATGACCTCTAATGGGAGGGAAGTAAGATTTGGGGAGTTGCTGTCCCGAAACAGATTTCTGTCCTCCACCAAAAAAATCGTGAGGAGTCTCTGTAATTCGGATTGAGCTGAAAATTTACTAATAAATCCCCCAGTATGTTATCTAACTTCCATTAGATCAACACTTTTTTTATTTGAGCAACATAAGATGTTCGAAAAAATCGGTTTCTACCTGCTGGTCTGTTTGGACAAATTTCTGCCATTATTTGCATTTGCTTCTTATTGATTCTTTTTTGAGTTCTCTTTAGGTGAATTGAGCTTTTTGTAGGAGTTACTACAGTAGCTTGTGTTTTTAGTGAAAATCCTTGATGTTTCAAAGCTTTTCCAGAGGTCTAATGTAACATCCCAAAAATATTAAACTAGAATCATCAAACTCTAATCACCAAAATTAGGGTTAACAAAAACTTTTCCAATTAAAAATATGAAAGCATTCATATGAGTGTGCATTAAAATTTGGATTCTTTTGAATTTCCATGATTATGTGTTTCTTTGCTTGTGAAATGATTCTTAGGTGAAATAAACATCATCTAAACAGTCCCCAAACTTTTCCCAAAGACAAACAAATCAAAACAAACAAATTAAGTGAATGGTCACTTTGGCCAAGTTAACTCCCATGCCTACTTTGGCTATCTCTAACTTCCAGAACTTAACAGAAACATGTATGGATCTTTCCACCCCTTGATATTACTCATAACAAGGTATCAAGGCCCACTTTGTGATCATCCAGAAACATTCAAATGCTTAGTTTAAATGATAGATTAAAATTGAATCTATTTCATATGGGAAGATCCCACTTTTTCAAAAACCACTCAAACAAGCTCAATTTGCAAAACCCAAGCATCCACAGTATCACAGCACATGCCTAGCACACCCACCAAAAATCTTTTCAAAATTCAAAACTTGAGTTCATGCGGCCATTTCATCAAACACTTGAAGACAGAAAATCAAACTGGCCAAACTTCACTGTTTTAAGCAGTAATTTGGCTAAGCAATGTTCACCATTGATCACCCTTGTCTCCCCCAGTGCCAACCAGTGCTTTGACCACCCCTAGCCCCTAACCTTTGCACCATACCATGGCAACCCGAGCACCCCCTTGTCAGCCGACCATGGCAATCTCGCAGGAGCATTCGCCGCGCCTAGCCACCATGTCCAGGAGGCAGCCCACCGTCCACCGCCACCCCCTGTCCAGCGCTCGAACCTTGCCGACCACTGGACCATACACCCACGCCATGCCAAGCTTCTCTGAGCGCATGCCGAGAGCGCGCCAGAGCGCCAACCTCGACACACGCCCACAGAACGCGCGCCGCCCTCACCGTGTGCACGCGTGATCACCACCGCCCCAGCAACCTCGCAGACACCCCCGTTCGCCGTCCCATGCCTCACAGCCACCGCTCGCCATCGAAGACGCCGCCTCTGCCGCGTAGAGCATCGCGCGTTCCCGACCATTTTCCACCGCCCCTACACGCACAATAAAGCCCTAGAGCATCGCCAGGAGACCACCGATCAAACGCCAACCTCGGCCATGCCTCTAGCTGCCCGTAGCCGTGTCACCACCGTCGCCTGCCCATCCCGTTCGGTCTCGCCGTCGAGACTATAAAAGGAGGCCACCCCCAGCCGATTGAAGCACACCATCTCACTCCCCTCACCTCACTGATCGTTCCACCCCGAAGACGGACCAAGGAGAGAAGCGCATCGCCAGAATTGCGCCGGAGCAGGCCGCCTCTGGAGAAGAAGGGCGCCGTCGATTTTGTCCACCCCTGAGTTCGCCGTCGTCGACTTTGTCGTTCGCCCGCATCGCCGACCTTCCCTGAGCAGCAGTGAGCCCCCGACGACCCCCACTGAGCCGCTAGGGTTCGAACTCGCCGGTGACTAGTTCATCGTCGACGACGACCCTCAGCCATCGATCTTCATTCTAATCCAACGCACCATATCGCCTTGTACCGCTTCGCGTGTTAAGAGTCACTGACCAGTAGACCCACCCTGTCAGTCGCGCCCCGCGCCGCGGAGTGACACTGGGCCGGCCCATTAGCAGTTCCCGCGCAGCCCACTCGTTTGAATTTAACTTTTTCCATTTTAATTCAAACATAGTTTTGTACCTAGTTTCAAAAATCAACCCAGCTCGATCCAGTGAACCAAATTGAATGAAACCAGTTTTGTTAGAAAGATATTGAAATGCTTAATCCAAGCCCGTTGGATTCAAATCATTTGAATCTGTAGATCACCCTTGGTAAAAATAACAAGTCAGAAGCTTTTCTGCATTCAAAAATTTTTCAAATTTAAACCATAATATCTTTTGAGTTGATTCCAACTCTCAAAAATCATAAATGATCATAACTTTCAGAATATGTAAAAATATAAGGGTTTACTTACAGAAATAATGTTCAAGTAATAAAATAATGCCACATAGGCATTTCTAGTCACTTATTTTTATATAAAAGGGTTAAACCTTATTAAATTGTGACACCATTTTAAATCACATTCCCATGTACGGAAATATGTGGTGATGACATGTGTCAACATGATCCCATGTTTGGTTTGGAGAATATTAAATCTTAAGTAGTTTTTCAATGAGTAGAAATTACCTTTCTCAAATTAAAATAAATAGGACAAATGCTTTATTCATGTGATATTAGTGATGATGCTAGATCATCTATAGAACCCCTTTTTGTGATGATTGCAAGTAGTTAAGTATTGTTTGGTGATTGTGTACCTCGTATTTATTTATAGACGCTAGTACCGACCAAGGATACGAGGAGGAAGGAGGATACTACGAAGAAGAAGCCGAGGAGAACTTCAACCACTCCTCTGCACAAGGCAAGCCTAATACTACTAGTTGATTGAGAAAGCTAACCCTTGCAAGATACCCTACTTTAGAAAGCTTATACTTGCAATTATGCAAGCAAATACTTGCTTGTTACCATACCAACTATATGCCTTAAGCATATGTGATCATACCCACTTGATAACCCCAATCCTAGTTTTACTTACAAGCTTTATACTTTATTTCTTTATCAAAGCTATTAGTTAGAGTTTACTTGAGTAAATTGTAGATACTAGAAAGATAATTGAAGGTTGCATAAAGAGCATAAAATTTGGCCTAAGCTAGATAATCTTTATGTCATCCTAAGGCATGAGACTGAACTTAGTTAAACTCCACTTGTTTACAACCCCTCATTAGTACTTACCCCCACTTGTAGATGCTAGTGCTAAGCATAAAACCTGATCAACTTTAGATGGGAATACTTGGCAGAAAATGGTTATGAAAACCTTAGAATGATGGATCATTCTACTGAAATGTTTTGACATGTGTTTCCGAACACTAGATGATTTGGGATGAAAATGTTGAGGCATGAGCCTTAGCCCTTTATAAAACTAATGGTTGTCTGGATGCGATACCATTCCAATTTTACCGTACAACCACAATACCCGAGAATTGGGTAGGGCTTGACTGGAAAGTTATATACCTTAGTATGGGTTCCCTCACGGCCAAGGTCTGAGCTGAGGCTACCTTGTGAAGATTGTCCACCTGTGCAGTACCCAAGATGATAGTTGGTCATGGTTGGCAGGCCAAACTCACAGGAGAGGTGCCTATACTAGGGCGTGTAATTGAAAGGTTAGGATTGATTATCCGCATACTGAGTATGGTGAATTCAGGATTTGTTCCTGACGGATGTATCGAATGTTGTGGTGAAAGTGTACAATCTCTGCAGAGTGTCAAACTATTCGAATAGCCGCGTCATGATTATGGAGCGATTAGTGGCCATACTGTTCCCCCGTCAGATGTTTTCAAAATGACTTATGAAATGAATTGAGAGTTTGACTTGACCACAACAGAGTTGTGATATGAAATACAAGTTCCCACTTAGGTGTTATAAAACTTCAACTAGCTTTCTTTGTTTCTAAACTTAGTAGAGGTAAATCTGGCTTTTTGCAAAACAACCCTAGAGCTTAGTGTCCTACTACAAAAACCCCCTTCACTTGTTAGTATTAGTTTGCGAGTACTTAAAGAGTACTCATGGATTTGTCCCTGGCTATTCCCGTGGCCAGACTATGAAGAGGAGTACCAGGAAGATGGACCCCAGGAAGGTTACGACAACTAGGATCATCTCCCATCGTCAACATTGCCTGTGACCCCGAAGATGGAGCTTCGCCTACGCTACCGTTATTATTGCGTATTCCGCTGCTTGAGTTGTATTAAGAACTGGATCATGAGATTCTTATTTGTGTAAGACCTTATGTATGGTTTGTAATGGATGATGTACTATGGTATCCAATTCTGTTATGTCTCGCAAAAATGGTAATCCTGGGATTGCGATGTATGGAATAACAGGCATCTGGGATTAAAAATCCGGGTGTTGACAAGTTGGTATCAGAGCCATCCTGACCATAGGAGACCCTAGTTAGACTGGCCGTTTGAATCAAAAACTTAGTTTCAAAACCAAAGGAAGCAAATATTTACAAAAACTTATTACCATTCTTATCACCTTGTTTCTTTCATAAAATTCATGTTCCTCAACAACTCTTGCAAAATACATAAAATTTGACACACTTGATCACTCTACTAACTTACTCATCCTATATTCTTATAGATGGACGTGAAGTACAACAAGTTTTACCAGTTGGGAAATGGAGGAGACCTTATCTTTGAGCGGGATTTGGACCAGCTTTCGGAACTTCTGGAGCATCCTCACCTCGAGTTCTTCGGCGCTCAGCTCAATGATCAAGGAGGAGAAGATCTGCAGTGGCTAATTGTTGCAAGTCTTCGAGGAAAGATTGAACCTCCCACTGCTGAGGGAATTCAGTTCACCTTAAGAGAAAACAACTGGCTCGATGGACTTGTCAGGGCCATGCAGGAAGCTCTTGCCCGTCTGTGTGGGTAGAGTATCAACCAGATCAAGGGTACCCGCTTTGAGTTTTGTCCAAGGCATGATGCTATGGGACAGCCACTGGAAGCCCCATACCACCCCGAGCTGAAGACTCAATTGGGCCATCTCAGCTTCATGATGTATGATCGTCAGCAGCAACTAGATAATTGCCGTGACTACTGCAACCACAAGTCTGCCATCATCAAGACCAAGGATCAGACCATCGCCATGCTAGTGAAGGATCGCAAGTCTCGCTGCCGTCAGCTGGACAAGAAGGAGCGCATCATTGCCTGTCTTTGCCACCGTATCTCGGATTTGGAGGAGACCATCCACGAGAGAGACATGTAGTTGGAGGAAAGGGAGAATGCCGGAGAGGATCTTCGTGGAGACCCCTATTCCTATCTCAGCGATGACGATGATTTCTGGAGGATCAGTCTATGGACTTCTTCACCGATGAGGATGATTTTGCCTTCATCGATGACGATGAGGATGATGAGGATGACGACTACACCGACTCCAAGGAGTAGTAGGACTTGAGCACCAGCGTAGTGAGTAGTATTCGGTCCCACTGTATCGTAGTTTCTAGAATGGTTCTTAAAACCATCTATTTTTATTGTTTTCTGGTGTGTGTTTGTATCGTGTGCTATGAATGAATGAATGAATGAATGAAAAGAAAGTTTCTAAATCTAAGTCAAACTTTAAAAACTTTTCAAAATCCCTGAACCTTAGAAATTTACCTCTTTTCTCATGATCTATCCCAATCTTCAGATGCCACGTGGAGTAAGTGATTCATCCCCGGACCCGATGTTGCAGATCCTGCAAATGTTGGTTTCTGACCGCGAAGCTGAAAGAGCAGAGCGTCAAGCCAACTTAGCCACCCTTCAGCACATAGCTCAGATGGCCAACAACAATCAAGGCCACGGAAATCAGGACAACCATGGATCTAAGCTCAAGAATTTCCAGAATACCAATCCACATGTTTTCACTAAGTCAGAAGAGCCCTTAGACGCTGAAGATTGGCTGCAAACCATGGAAAACAACCTGGTAGTCACCGAAGTGGAAGCTAACGAGAAAGTTCTGTTCGCCACCCACTATCTAGCCGGAGACGCCAGAGCATGGTGGAACAACGTTCGTGCAATGACCGGAGGGCAGATGATGACCTGGGAGGAATTCAAGGTCAAGTTCAGCAGAACCCATGTGCCACCGGGTTTGATCAAGAGAATGAGAGATGATTTCAGAGAACTGAAGCAAGGAAGGATGACCGTAGTGGAATACCGTGAAAAATTCTTGTCATTAGCTAGGTATGCCCCGGATGAGATCGACACTGAAGCCAAGAAGAAAGAAAGATTCTTAAATGGACTGCACGATGAGATGCAGACTGTGTTAGTCAATATCCCCTTTGCTGATATTGAAGCCCTTGTCGACTCTGCCATCCAGATGGAAGGAAAGATCAACCAAGCCAATGAGAACCGCAAGCGTCGCATGATGCATCAGCCAGGAACCCATCAGACCCCAAAGTATCGCCCTAACCCATCTCCAGGATTTGCCCCGAGAACCAACAGACCCCCGATGAACCGTCCGACCTATCCCAACCGTGGAAAACCAAGGCCCGGAGGAAATCACAACAACCCCGGCAACTCTGGGAATTTCAACCGTGCCCCACCCAAGTTCAACAACAACAATGCTACCGCCAACACCAACACTGCCCCGAGGACTGGAAGCAATGTTTTGCCTGTTGCAGCAAAGGACAAGTCGCACGTGACTTGTTATGACTGTGGAAATAAGGGTCACTACTCCAACGAGTGCCCCAACAAGAAGAATGCCGCAGCCCCCAATGCAAATGCCCATTTCAAAGGAACGTCGTGTTCAGCCTGGAAGAAGGTTTGCCCCAGGGAACTCGCTCAACCGCAACGGCCGTCTTTTTCTCATGCATGCTGAAGAAGCTCAGGAAGCGCCAGACGTCGTGCTGGGTATGTTTTCTGTTAATTCAGTACTTCCTAGAGTGTTGTTTGATTCTAGTGCATCGCATTCATTTATCACCGAAGAATTTTCCTGCACTGGTAATATTCAACCAACCAAACTGAATCATGTTATGATTGTTCAAATCCCCGGTTCAACCACCAAGGCTAGGAAAATTTGCAAAGCAGTCCCTATCCGAATCCATGGCATAGATTTTTATGCTAATCTGATAGTACTTGGAACTAAAGGTTTGGAAGTAGTACTAGGAATGGATTGGATGTCCAAACATAAAGGATTAATTGACTGTGCCAATAAAGCCATAACCATGACCAGTACAGTCGGAGTATCAGTCGAGCATGTATCTGAAACCTTATCTCGTCAATTCAAGTGCAACAAGAGTATAGCCCAACCTACCATTGACCAAGTCCGGATAGTCTGTGAATACCCCGATGTATTTCCAGATGTTTTGCCCGGTATGCCCCCAAATCGGGATATCGAGTTTATCATTGAACTAATCCCCAGAACAGGACCCATAGCCCAGAGACCATATAGCATGAACCCGTCTGAACTAGCAGAACTGAAGAAGCAACTAGATGCCATGCTGGAAATTGGATTGATTCAACCAAGTGCGTCACCATGGAGATCACCTGTCTTATTTGTGGACAAGAAGGATGGAGGTAACCGTTTGTGTACGGATTATTAGAAGTTGAATGATGTCACTATCAAGAACAAGTACCCATTGCCCAAGATAGAAGATTTGTTGGATCAGTTGACCGGTGCCAAAGTGTTTTCTATGATTGATCTTAGAATTGGCTATCATCAACTCACGATTCACGCAGAGGATATTCCCAAGACTGCCTTTACCACCAGATATGGATTGTACGAGTATACTGTCATGTCTTTTGGATTAACCAATGCCCCCGCTTATTTCATGAATCTCATGAATAAGATTTTTATGGACTTCCTGGATAAGTTTGTCGTTGTTTTCATCGATGACATTCTAATTTATTCAAATCAGAAGAAGAACATGAGCTACACCTAAGGACCATTTTCGGAACCCTTAGAGAGCATCAGTTGTATGCCAAGTTTAGCAAATGTGAATTCTGGTTACAGGAGGTAGGATTTCTCGGCCACATTGTCTCAGCCGGAGGAATTGCCGTTGACCCTGCGAAAGTGAAAGATGTCGAAGATTAGCAAGCCCCAACCACCCAAACCCAAGTTCGTGCATTTCTCGGATTGACGGGATACTACCGCAAGTTCGTAGAAGGATTCTCGAGCATCGCCAGACCCATGACCCAATTGCTGAAGAAGGACAAGAAGTTTGAATGGATGGAAAAATGTGAAGCGAGTTTTCAAGAACTCAAGAGAAGATTGATTTTGGCCCCAATCTTAATCATGCCGGATATCATGAAGCCCTTTGACGTGTATTGTGACGCATCCAAGATCGGTCTCGGATGTGTGCTAATGCAAGAAGGCAAAGTTATCTCTTATCTATCTCGACAACTGAAACAACATGAGCAAAATTACCCAACCCATGACCTCGAACTCGCAGCCGTAGTTCTAGCGCTGAAGACATGGAGGCATTACCTGATGGGAAATCGGTGTGAGATTTATTCGGATCACAAGAGCCTGAAGTATATATTCACTCAGAAGGAGCTGAATATGAGACAGAGAAGATGGATTGAGCTAATCAACGATTACGACCTGGACATTCACTATCACCCCGGTAAAGCCAACGTGGTAGCAGATGCCCTTAGCAGATTGCTGTGCCGCTTGAACTCCATGATTTTGTAGGAGCAACCAAGCTTGCACAAAGAGATGGAAGATTTTCGAATGGAATTAGTGAGTGAAGGATTTTTGGCTAGCATAGAACTTCAACCCACTTTGATCAGCCAGATCAAAGAGGCGCAGAAAGGAAATGCTAGTATCGACGGAATCAAGCGTCGTATCGATACAGGCAAAGTACCCGGATTCACCGAAGACGAAGAAGGATTTCTGTGGTACAAAGGACGCCTTTGTGTACCAGCAGATTCTAAGTTGAAAGAAGTTATTTTGAAAGAATCTCATGATACTCTTTATTCTATCCACCCCGGAGGAACGAAGATGTATCAAGATTTGAAAGAGCAATTTTGGTGGCATAAGATGAAGAGAAAAATCGGAAGCTATATCGCCAAGTGTGATATATGTCAGAGAGTCAAGGCGGGACATCAAAGACCCGTTGGATTGTTGCAACCATTGCAGATTCCGGAATGGAAATGGGATTCAGTTGGAACGGACTTTATCACCAGATTTCCTACTTCTAGTAGGGGAAATGACTCTATCTGGGTCATAGTGGACAGATTGTCCAAAGTAGCCCATTTCTTACCCGTCAAGACCACGTATCAGAGTTCGAAGCTAGCGGAGTTATACATCGCTAGAATCGTCAGGTTGCACGGAGTCGCCAAGAACATCGTATCGGATCGAGGAACTCAGTTTACCTCGAGATTCTGGAAGAAATTCCAAGAAGGTTTAGGAACCCGATTAGATTTCAGCACCGCTTATCACCCTCAGACCGATGGACAAACGGAGCGAGTAAATCAAATACTCGAAGATATGCTGAGAGCATGTGTGCTAGAGTATGGATCTAAATGGTAAGACTGTCTGCCTTTCACAGAATTTTCATACAACAATAGTTACCAAGCTAGTTTGCAAATGGCCCATTTGAATTCATGTACTGAAGGAAGTGCCGCACCCCTTTGAACTGGTCGGAAGTAGGAGAGAGTCATATTTTCGGACCCAACATTCTACGAGAAGTAGAAGAGAAGGCTCACAAGATTCGTGAGCACCTCAAGACCGCCCAGTCCAGACAGAAGAGTTACGCCGACAAGAGACGTCGAGACCTCGCCTTTAACATCGGAGATTTTGTGTATCTGAAAGTGTCTCCATTGAAAGGAATGCAGCGTTTCCAACTCAAAGGAAAGTTAGCCCCCAGATATATCGGCCCCTTCAAGATTCTGAACCGTCGAGGAGAAGTGTCGTATCAATTGGAACTAACCGAAGAGATGTCAGCCGTGCACAATGTGTTCCATATCTCATTACTTCGCAAGTGCCTCGAAGTCCCGGAGAAGACTGAAGTTTTCAAGAATATTGATCACCGGACCATAGAGATCAACGATGACCTGACCTACCCTGAAGTACCCATCCGTATTTTGGAAGAAGCTTTCCGAACTACCAGAACCCGAAGCATCAAGTTTCTCAAGATTTAGTGGAGCAACCACACGGAAGAGGAAGCTACCTGGGAGCGCGAAGATCACATCAGGACGGAGTTTCCCGATCTCTTCAAATCCTAGGTAATTTTTTCGTCCTTTTTCAAATCTCGGGACGAGATTTTGTTTAAGGGGGAAGGTTTGTAACATCCCAAAAATATTAAACTAGAATCATCAAACTCTAATCACCAAAATTAGGGTTAACAAAAACTTTTCCCATTAAAAATATGAAAGCATTCATATGAGTGTGCATTAAAATTTGGATTCTTTTGAATTGCCATGATTATGTGTTTCTTTGCTTGTGAAATGATTCTTAGGTGAAATAAACATCATCTAAACAATCCCCAAACTTTTCCCAAAGACAAACAAATCAAAACAAACAAATTAAGTGAATGGTCACTTTGGCCAAGTTAACTACCATGCCTACTTTGGCTATCTCTAACTTCCAGAAATTAACATAAACATGTATGGATCTTTGCACCCCTTGATAGTACTCATAACAAGGTATCAAGGCCCACTTTGTGATCATCCAGAAACATTCAAATGCTTAGTTTAAATGACAGTTTAAAATTGAATCTATTTCATATGGGAAGATCCCACTTTTTCAAAAACCACTCAAACAAGCTCAATTTGACAAACCCAAGCATCCACAGTATCACCAGCACATGCCTAGCACACCCACCAAAAATCTTTTCAAAATTCAAAACTTGAGTTCATGCGGCCATTTCATCAAACACTTGGAGACAGAAAATCAAACTGGCCAAACTTCACTGTTTTGAGCAGTAATTTGGCTAAGCAATGTTCACCATTGATCACCCTTGTCTCCCCCAGTGCCAACCAGTGCTTTGGCCACCCCTAGCCCCTACCCTTCGCACCATACCATGCCAACCCGAGAACCCCCTTGACAGCCGACCATGGCAAGCTAGCAGGAGCGTTCGCCGCGCCTGGACACCATGTCCAGGAGGCAGCCCACCGTCCATCGCCACCCCTGTCCAGCGCTCGAACCTTGCCGGCCACTGGACCACACACCCACGCCATGCCAAGCTTCTTTGAGCGCATGCCGAGAGCGCGCCAGAGCGCCAACCTCGACACACGCCCACAGACCGCGTGCCGCCCTCACCGCGTTCACGCGTGATCACCATCGCCCCAGCAACCTCGCAGACACCCCTGTTCGCCGCCCCATGCCTCATAGCCACCGCTCGCCGTCGAAGACGCCGCCTCTGCCGCGCAGAGCACCGCGCGTTCCCGACCATTTGCCACCGCCCTACACGCGCATTAAAGCCATAGAGCATCGCCAGGAGACCACCGATCGAATGCCAACCTCGGCCATGCCTCTAGATGCCCGTAGCCGTGTCGCCACCGTCGCCTGCCCATCCCGTTCGGTCTATAAAAGGAGGCCACCCCCAGCTGATTGAAGCACACCATCTCACTCCCCTCACCTCACTGATCGTTCCACCCCGTAGCCGGAGCAAGGCGATCAGCGCATCGCCGGAATTGTGCCGGAGCAGACCGCCTTTGGAGAAGAAGGGCGCCGTCGATTTCGTCCACCCCAGGAGCTGTCGCGACCACCCCTGAGTTCGCCGTCATCGACTTCGTCGTTCGCCCGCATCTCTGACCTTCGCCTGAGCCCCGGTGAGGCCCCGACGACCCCCACTGAGCCGCTAGGGTTCGAACTCGCCGGTGACTAGTTCATCGTCGACAACGACCCTCAGTCGTCGATCTTCATTCTAATCCAACGCACCATATCTCCTTGTACCACTTCGCGTGTTAAGAGTCACTGACCAGTAGACCCGCCCTGTCAGTTGCGCCCTGCCCCGCGCCGCGAGTGACACTGGGCTGGCCCATTAGCAGTTCTCGCGCAACCCACTCGTTTGAATTTAACTTTTTCCATTTTAATTCAAACATAGTTCTGTACCTAGTTTCAAAAATCAACCCAGCTCGATTCAGTGAACCAAATTGAATGAAACCAATTTTTTTAAAAAGATATTGAAATTCTTAATCGAAGCCCATTGGATTCAAATCATTTGAATTGGTAGATTACCCTTGGTAAAAATAACAAGTCAGAAGCTTTTCTGCATACAAACATTTTTCAAATTTAAACCATAATAGCTTTTGCGTTGATTCCAACTCTGAAAAATAATAATTGATCATACCTTTCAGAATATATAAAAATATATGGGTTTACTTATAGAAATAATGTTCAAGTAATAAAAGAATGCCACATAGGCATTTCTAGTCACTTATTTTTATTTAAAATAAAAGGGTTAAACCTTATTAAATTGTGACAGCATTTTAAATCACATTCCCATGTACTGAAATATGTGGTGATGACATGTGTCAACATGATCCCATGTTTGGTTTGGAGAATATTAAATCTTAAGTAGTTTTTCAATGAGTAGAAATTACTTTTCTCAAATTAAAATAAATAGGACAAATGCTTTATTCTTGTGATATTAGTGATGATGTTAGATCATCTATAGAACCCCTTTGTGTGATGATTGCAAGTAGTTAAGTATTGTTTGGTGATTGTGTACCTCGTATTTATTTATAAACGCTAGTACCGACCAAGGATACGAGGAGGAAGGAGGATACTACAAAGAAGAAGCCGAGGAGAACTTCAACCACTGCTCTGCACAAGGCAAGCCTAATACTACTAGTTGATTGAGAAAGCTAACCCTTGCAAGATACCCTACTTTAGAAAGCTTATACTTGCAATTATGCAAGAAAATACTTGCTTGTTACCATACCAACTATATGCCTTAAGCATATGTGATCATACCCACTTGATAACCCCAATCCTAGTTTTACTTACAAGCTTTATACTTTATTTCTTTATCAAATCTATTAGTTAGAGTTTACTTGAGTAAATTGTAGATACTAGAAAGATAATTGAAGGTTGCATAAAGAGCATAAAATTTGGCCTAAGCTAGATAATCTTTATGTCATCCTAAGGCATGAGACTGAACTTAGTTAAACTCCACTTGTTTACAACCCCTCATTAGTACTTACCCCCACTTGTAGATGCTAGTGCTAAGCATAAAACCTGATCAACTTTAGATGGGAATACTTGGTGGGAAATGGTTATGAAAACCTTAGAATGATGGATCATTCTACTGAAATGTTTTGACATGTGTTTCCGAACACTAGATGATTTGGGATGAAAATGTTGAGGCATGAGCCTTAGCCCTTTATAAAACTGATGGGTGTCTGGATGCGATACCATTCCAATTTTACCGTACAACCACAATACCCGAGAATTGGGTAGGGCTTGACTGGAAACTTATATACCTTAGTATGGGTTCCCTCACGGCCAAGGTCTGAGCTGAGGCTACCTTGTGAAGATTGTCCACCTGTGCAGTACCCAAGATGACAGTTGGTCATGGTTGGGAGGCCAAACTCATAGGAGAGGTGCCTATACTAGGGCGTGTAATTGAAAGGTTAGGATTGATTATCTGCATACTGAGTATGGTGAATTCAGGGTTTGTTCCTGACGGATGTATTGAATGTTGTGGTGAAAGTGTACAATCTCTGTAGAGTGTCAAACTATTCGAAAAGCCGCGTCCACGGTTATGGACAGTTGGAGTGGCCATACTGTTCCCCCGTCAGATGTTTTCAAAATGACATGTGAAATGAATTGAGACTTTGAATTGACCACAACAGAGTTGTGATATGAAACTCAAATTCCCACTTAGGTGTTATAAAACTTCAACTAGTTTTTCTTGCTTCTAAACTTACTAGAGGTAAATCTAGATTTTTGCAAAACAACCCTAGAGCTTAGTGTCCTACCACAAAAAACCCCTTAACTTGTTAGTATTAGTTTGTGAGTACTTAAAGAGTACTCATGGCTTTGTCCCTGGCTATTCCTGTGGCCAGACTATGAAGAGGAGTACCAGGAATATGGACCCCAGGAAGGTTATGACAAATAGGATCATCTCTCATCGTCATCATTGCCTGTGACCCCGAAGATGGAGCTTCGCCTATGCTACCGTTATTATTGTGTATTCCGCTACTTGAGTTGTATTAAGAACTGGATCATGAGATCCTTATTTGTGTAAGACCTTATGTATGGTTTGTAGTGGATGATGTACTATGGTATCCAATTCTGTTATGTCTCGCAAAAATGGTAATCCTGGGATTGCGATGTATGGCATAACAGGCATCTGGGATTAAAAATCCGGGTGTTGACATCTAATATCTTTTGAATAAGATAATGTTGCTAGTGAAGATTGTGTGAAGTTTTGTATGAAGGAAAAAATTCAGGTGTAAAGATAGAATGATGCAATTAGATGAAGGATGGACAAAAGCTCAAGCTTGGGGATGCCATCATGGTGTCACCCTAAGAAATATCCAAGAGGTACAAGCGTCAAAGCTTGGGGATGCCCAAGGCATCCCCTTCTTCATCAATAAAAAGCTCAGGTATGTCTAGACACTTCGTTTTTATTGTTTCATGCACAATTGTGTTGTTCTTGTAGCGTGTTAGTTTGTGTTTTCTTTGCTTAGTTTGTTTAGTTTCTTGAGTAGTTTGGACCCCCGTTCTCGCTGTGTTTTTTTGCAAATATGTTTGCTTGGTGTTTGGAAAGGAGTAGTAAGTTCTTGCTTGAAGTGCAAGAGGAGCTTGCATTGACCGTGACTTAGACTTTAGCATGACATGCTAGGTGTTGTTTTGACCTTATGCTTAGTGATTATTGTTGTGGCATGTCTTGTTCCAAACAATTGCGATTGCTTAGTGTGCCTTGAAGAAATTATGCATTGTTTTAGCATGTAAAAGCATAGTATTGTGGTATTCTCCTTTGATGTTTTGCTTGGGTTGACTTGGCACATGCTCACACCATGTTATGACTATGACAAGTCACCATAGCCTCTATGATCATTTAGTCCTTGACTTGTAGTACCACTCTTTGCTTTGATTAGTATGCTTTGTTGCACTGCATGATTATGGCCATTATGCTTTCTTAGTTGGTTGCTCCCAGTCTTTTGTTAGCCTCCACTTGTATGAGTAAGTTCTACTCATGCCTCCAACTCCCAAGAAACCAAGTTATTCCAAAGTGTCCACTATAAACTCCTATGCATGGTGTGTTACACCATTCCAAGTATACTCTTGTTTTCAACTATCTTCCAATTAAAAAATATTTTGTTATGTGAAAACTTAGTGATTAAACCCTCACGAAGTTGATGGCACACTTTATTCTTTGCCCCTAATAAACTTGAACCATTGTGACAACTTTGTTTTATATGCTTGAACTTATAAGTTGGAACTAGCAGAACCGTGCTGTCACGGGGAACGTTTTCAACATTGCACTTGTACTTTGTACTCAGTTGATATCATGCTCTTTTGTCTATGGATGTCACTGATGTGAAATAAAGAGGGAACTTGTAAATCCATGGAGTTTGTATCCTATGTTAGAGAAACGCTTGGGCCGCTAGCCTAAGGCATGCCTAATCATGGTGGAAACTTGCAGCATCACCATAGTGACATCTATGAAGCATTCTTCTTATAAAAAAAGGAGACACATTGAGTGCGGTGACCCAGCATACCACTGCATGATGTAGTATACTATAGTTGTTGACATAACACCAATGAAACACCGTTCACTAGTATTACATCCCTCAGAGTGGCACAACAGAAACACAGCGGGTCCAATACATGCCTAAAGGTTATAACTCACTCTTTACACAAGATCCAGAGATCACTCTAGGTTAAAGAGGGAGAAAGAACTTCTTATGAAGGAGAATCAAAGATAAACAATGCAAGAACTATCATACTATTAAGACTAGTATTTTAACTAAGGGATTGGTATTGCTGTTGTTGCAATATACTACAGAATTAGGTTCTTTGGCTAGAGATTATATTCCTATCTATTCAGTGACTTTGTCTTCACTTGAGTTGATGTATATGTTGACTTATTTTGACTTCATTGAAGAGCTTTGGCTTTGGATGAAGGGTCCTGGAGTATAACTTGATGTGGATGTTGTCTATTCCGGCTTCAGAATCTAGCAAGGGTTAAGAAGATACGTTGAGTACGAGCGTACTCAGCAAATTCACTAGAAAAGGAGTGTTTGATGCACTATAACTATAGCCACAGACCAAAGGTCGTAGGCAATGCAAGTTTTCATAAACATTTCTTCAAAGGTTGCTTTTATTCTAAAAAGCTATGTCCGTCAACCTTCACGGGTTTACCACAACTTTCATGGAGTTACTTTCCAAGCTGTCGCAGCCTTCTTCCTAACAGGAGTAACAAGTTACAGTTCTTACACTCTGCAGAGGTGCGTTACTTTTCCCATGAGAGATCAACTCCTTGTTGCACAACCAGGAAGCTTACCCGTCCACAATTCCATGTTGTGGGGCCCAGTAGTTGGTCCAAGCCAATCACTGCCCTCTCCGCGACCTCATATGTCTGCACGATCCTTCAGGCTAGCTCACCTTCGTTAAGCCCCCTTTCGGGCAGGCTAAAACCCTGATGAGTTCCCGAAGACTCTATGACCTGGTGTTGCCATGGCAAGTACCATATTAAATGGTCCATCCACTAAACACCATCCATAGATAATCTAGACACCAAAAGAGTGGGGCGTAAGGGTGCCCACCCATATGTTGGATCCGCACAAGGAATACAAAGTCACGTTAAGGTCGTCTTGCCTCCATAAAAGAGGAAAAGGATACAGCTGACTTCTTCGTCCCATTCCAAATCTCATGGTTAACGCGTAATATACGACGCAAGAATCACTGGCGACATTGGTTGTTAAGTCCTAGATATTATGTTCCTTTACTACCGGAACTTGTATAGTAAGTTATTACCTTATAATCACATTATTTTGAAAATAGTGTTTTCGGACCTTTTTCAAATGCAGGTGATGTCCACATTGGATTTGTAAAATACTTTACAGAAAATAACCAAAGGACATGAGCAAGTGTGAACTTGCCTTTTGTGATTGCAAGATTATGCACTCACGGTCTTCAAGGTAATATAATATCCAAAATCTGAAATCAGCATCATTGGTCCGGTAAGGACTAATGTTTAAAGAAGCAATATGTTCTTATGCATAAGCAATGTGATGCATGTTATAAACGCGAATCCCGGGGATAACGTTGTTCTAGGGTTTGGATACCAGAAATGGTGTCTTTGAAATGTGTTGTAATTTTAGATGAGTTGTACACTTATGCTTCTTATTAAGGCTTGTGAGTGTGTGTGAAACAATCATATAATTATAATATCATAAAACAGTAGGATACACACAAATGTGAGATACTACTCAAAATGGCTTATATAAAAGTTCTTGTTTGAAGTGGCAAAAAGAATAACATTTGAAGAAAATATTTCTTTTCTAAGGTCTAAACAATCATTGTGGTTAGTTAGTGGTGCTTGATGTTATTTGTGTTTGCTTGAATAGTTTTGGCTTGAGATGCTTTATAACTTAACTAGTTCAGACCAAAGTTAACTATAAAACATATAACAATGCTTATAGTGTTATAATTAGATTCTTGTAGACTAAAGTTAACTTTCAGACAAAGATAGTTTGAAAGTATAATGTTTATAACCTTTGTACTTGGTGTACTTGGTAATGTTGCTTTAAGGTTACTTTAAGAATGGTTATTCTTCTATTTAAATAGTGATCTTTTAATTTTGTAGTGGAACCAGATTTCTTGTTCCCTTATGAAGGTATATCTATGATTTGTGGATAAATAAATAGTACTAGTGACTACTCATGAATTGTTCTTGGATTTAGTTCATTATAAAGTTGTACTTGGTTGATATACCATTCTTGAATGTTTTATAATTATTAGAGATCTTTTTAAAATTTAATTTATTCATATAGTAGAAGGATATTTCAATATAATAGTATTTCTAATGTTTTGAATAATTATGACTTACTAGTAATATTCAAGACTAATATTTATTTATTAGACTTGATTAACTAATTTAAGAAATATTAACAAATTTTTAATTATCCTTATATGAATTACCAATTAAGTAAATAAGTTTAAATTTGAGTTATTAAAGTATTTGAATTTTTAATTTAACTCAAAAGTGGAATATTAGATTTTTAACATGCAGATATTATTTTTGTGATCATTTTGGTATATGACATTTATTTTTGTGATTTAATAATAATAAGATATGATTTTTATAAGATTTATTACTTTATAAATACTTAATAATAACAAATACTTAATTAAGTTGGATTATAATGTATGATTATAATTTTAAATTATAATTCTTATTTTTCTAAGATTTTTGGTATTCTATTTATATTTTTAACATTTACCATTATTAAAATTTGAATTATCAAATTTTTATTACTATTAAAACCTTTATTAAATAATATTTATTTAAATAATCATCATAATAATATTGGATAATAAGTTTAAGTCGTAGATTATATTTTTATACAAATTTTGATATATTATACACATTTTTATGAATTATAAATCAAAAGTTATTAATTAAACAAGATTTAATCATTTAATTGATTTCTGGAATATTAATAATTGAGTTTATAACATTTTATTTATTTCTTATATAGGAAATAACTTTTTACACCGCACCAAGACCTAGCCTGAGTCACTAACTAGTGGGCCTATGTCCACCTCAGCTCTCAGGTTTAGAAAATGTATTTGTTACCGACCCTGTCTCTATCCCCATTCAATAACATATGGGCCCAAGGCCATGTGATCAGCCATGCGAGACAAAGACTGGTCAAACTAGCTGACGTGGTTCGAACCTGACGCAGGCATGATGTCACTCGAGTTGATCCTCACTGGTTGAGGATCGATCTGGTGCGCGCGGGGGGTTGTGGCCAGGTGTGTTGGATAGAGGAGATCAAGGCGAATCTATTGGTGGTGGTGCCGCTAGTTTTTGGTCATCGGAGAGCAATCGGTGACGAGCTCAGGCGGCGGTGCTTGCGGTTGATTACGGTGACGTGAATTTAGGAAGCAAACAAAGCATCGGCGCATGCTAGGAGACTCAGTAACTCACCAGGAACGCGATGGTGTGCTTGATTTGGCGAGGCGCGGTCGAAGACGACGACGAGGTCGACGAACAGCGTCGGGAACCGAGGGTCCGATTGGACTGATTTACTCCTCCTTCTCCGTCGCAAGTTGGGGCAATCGAACGAGAAGAGCACGGCGGCCTCCACCGTGGTCTTATCTGGCCGAGGCGGGCACGGAATCGCCGGCTCCGGCTCACCTCCGAGCTAGGGTGAAGGGAATATGCCCTGAGAGGCAATAATAAAGTGTTTATTATGTGTATTCCAAGTATATGGTAGATGTTTATTTTGCATGCTATAATTGTATTAATACGGAAACATTAATACATGTGTGTTTAATAAACAAACAGAAAGTTCCTAGTTATGCCTCTGTCATAAACTAGCTCGTTGATTAACAAGATGATCAAGGTTTCCTGATCATGGACATTGGATGTTGTTAATAACGGGATCACAACATTAGTGTAATGGTGTGATGAACATTCATCCGAAGTATATCATTACGATCAAAGTCATTGAGTTTATATTGCTATAACAACTTACGAAGTGATCCTAATCCTTAGACCATGAGATCATGTCAATCACTAACACCGGAAGAGTTTGTTGATAACATCAAACGTCACACCGTAATGGGTGATTATAAAGATGGATTCGTAACTAATAAAGTGTTATGTTGAGGCTCATGGATCGAGAGTGGAATTTGTTCATCCCGATGATGGATAGATATGCTCTGGCCCTCTCGGTGATATCACATTGATTAGCTTGCAAGCAAGTGATTTGATCACTAGAATGTTATATCACAGAACGAGAAAGAGTGCATGTCAAGAACGAGATCAAACTAGGTATGGAGATACGATGATCGAATGTCGGACATGTAATATATCGTGAAACAAAGGGATTAAGATACTAGCGTAAAAGGTTACGACGATCACAAAAAGTCATCGTTGAATGTGTGGGAGTCGATGGGTCTCCAGATCCCGCTTCTGATTATTGATCTGAGAGGGGTCTCGATCATGTCCGCATTATTCACGAACCGTAGGGTGACACACTTAAGAGACACCGACATCCAATTGGAGCAAAAGTTTCATGCCGAAAGAATGAACAAGCGCAGGAATTTATTTCACTAGATATCGAAACAGGTTTTCGGGTGAAATTGCATAAAGTGGTTATGCATGTGAAATAGAATTCTATCAAGGGGTTATTTGTGAATGTTTGTCATTAAAGTAATTGACAAAATTCTGAATAAAATAAAAGAGTTTTATTTAATGAGAGTTTGCATTAAATTTGGTGGAAATTTAATGGCATGTTTGAGTGGGATTTTGAGTGGAAGGAATTTGAAGGAATTTTGTGAGTGGAGTGTCCACCCACATGAAGAGGGGAGGGCAAGGGGGCAGCCCCCATGCGTCGGCCACCCCCTTGGGGTCCCCCCCTCCTCCTATAAAAGGCACCCCTCTCCTCACTTCTCACTCACACCTCCTCGTGAAGGATCTCTCTCCCCTCTAGAATTTATTCCCCATGGTCTCGGACTAGCGAGATACATGTTCTCGGTGGCTATTCGGCAAGAAAAGTTGTGCTTCCGCTGCATCGCTGGGGCGAGGAGGCGGAGGTTGCTCGGTGCCTCGAACGTGTGTGTGAGCACGGATGCGCTGCTGATTTGCGGCGCTAGGACTTCCTCTCGATCTTGAGATCGGCAAGAGATCGTCTACATCAACCACGAGTTGAACTCGTTAAGCTTTGTCGGTCTTCAAGGGTATGTTCTCTACGGATATACATCCGCCCGTTGTTTGTATCTAATAGATAGATCTTGGTACATAGTTCACATCGTAGGAAAATTTATGTTTTCTATGTTGCGAACCCTACAGTGGTATCAGAGCCGGATCTATGCGTAGATGCTTTACACGGGTAGTACACATATGAGTATGTGGGCGATGATGATCATGTTGTTGCTCCTTACTTGTAATTTTGGATATTGGTGGCATAGTGGGATGAAGCGGCCGGGACAAACTTTACATGTCCTCGCACATGAGACTTGTTCCACGCTTGACATGCAACTAGTTTGCATAAGTGGCTAGCGGGTGTCTGTCTCTCCTACTATAGTCAATATCTATTTTGCAACGAGTTGTCAACAATTTGGTTATCCTCGTTGTGGTTCATGTTCGTAGGTAAGAATGGTTCTATCTCGAAAGCCCTAAGCCACGTAAAACTTGCAATGGATAAATTAGAGGCGTCTAGTTTAGATTGTTGCTGGGCTAGTGTTATGATATGGTGATGTTGTAAGTAGAAGTATGAGATGATACTCTTACAACATACATAACGTGTAATCTCCATAGACCTTGGACTTACACATATGGGTATGATAGTGATCATACCACGATGCACATGATAGAGATCATATGCGGGAACCATATCATTTCACTAATAAACATGTGATGTTTGATAGCATCTTATATTGCTTGTTTAGCGCTTTGTTAGCATAATAAGATAATCCCTCATTTAAATATCAAGATAAGAATGTGTTCTTCCTTTAGTATGCACTGATTATGTTTACGTCGCTCCAAGACATCACGTGATGATCGGGTGTTCTTGGATCCACGACCATATTTCGGGTGTCAAACAGTTACACACGCGAATACTAAGGTTCTAACTTGGCGAGCCTAGCATGTATAGACATGGCCTCGGAACACGGACCGAAAGTTAAGCATGAGTCATATAGTAGATATGATGCCCATTTGATGCTCGCCTTTGAAGCTATACCGACTCACGTGATGATCGGACTTGGTATAGTGGATTTGGTTCATGTAATCACCAAAAAGGCACGAGGGATGTCGTTTTTGAGTGGGAGTTCATTCGTAATATGGATTAGTTGAACTCAATCTATCATACACTTAGTATAAAATTTACAAATTCTGTTGTAGATGGCACCACCTGCTTTTAATTTCAATGTGTTCATGGAGAAAGAGAAACTTGTAACGAACGGTAGCAACTTTACCGAATGGGCCATGAATTTGAGGATTCTCCTCTCTGCTGCACAAAAGCAATATGTGCTAGAAGCTCCACTAGGCCCCCCACCTTTTGAGGATGCCCCTGACAAGGAGAAGAATGTCTATCAGACTCGTTAGGAGGACCACAACTTAGTTCATTGCGGCATATTGTATGGGCTAGAGCCGGAACTTCAAAAGCGTTTCGAAAACGGCAATGCATTTGATACAATGGGTGAGTTGAAAATGATTTTCGACACACATGCTGCTGTAGAGATCTACAATGCTTCAAAAAAGTTCTTTAGCTCCATGATGGAAGAGCACAACTCCGTTAGTGAGCATGTACTCAAGATGTCGGGTTACGCCGATAAGCTTGTGTCCTTGGGAATAATGATTCCCATTGACTTAGGCATCAATCGCGTTCTGCAGTCTCTGCCACCTAGCTATAAGAGCTTTGTGATGAACTATAATATGCAAGGCATGAAGAAGTCTCTCCCCGATCTTCTGTCAATGCTTAAAACTTCAGAAGTGGAGATCAAAAAGGAACATCAAGTGTTGATGATCAATAGGAACACTGGTTTCAAGAAAGACAAGAAGGGAAAACGGAAGGGAAGTAAGGGTGGCAAGCCTGTTGCCGTGCCTGAAAATAAACCCCGAGTTGGACCTAAGTATGATACCGAGTGCTACTATTGTAAGGGGACTTGCCACTGGAAGCGCAACTGCCCCAAGTATTTGGCAGACAAGAAGGTCGGCAAGGCAAACAAAGGTATATATGATATACATGTTATTGATGTGTACTTGACTAGTGCTCGCAGTAGCACGTGGGTATTTGATACCGGTTCAGTTGCTAATATTTGTAACTCGAATCAGAGGCTGCGGAACAAGCGACCGCTAGCAAGGGGTGAGGTCAAGATGCGTGTCGGCAATGGATCAAGCGTTGATGTGATCGCCGTCGGAACACTGCCTCTCCATTTGCCATCGGGATTAGTTATAAACTTGAATAATTGTTATCTGGTGCCTGCACTGAGCATGAACATTGTATCTGGATCGTGTTTGATGCAAAGTGGTTATTCATTTAAATCCGAGAACAATGGTTGTTCCATTTATATGAATGAAATCTTTTATGGTCATGCACCGATGATGAATGGTTTATTTCTATTAGATCTCGATGATAATATTACACATATTCATAATGTTGATGCTAAAAGGATTAAACTTAATGATGATATATCCGCATATATGTGGCACTACCGTCTAGGTCATATTGGCGTTAAACGCATGAATAAGCTCCATTCAGATGGACTTTTGGAATCACTTGATTTTGAATCATTTGATACATGTGAGCCATGCCTTATGGGCAAGATGACTAGAACGCCGTTTTCCGGTTCAATGGAACGGGCGATAGATTTATTGGAAATCATACATTCTGATGTATGTGGTCCAATGAGTGTGTCGGCGCGAGGTGGATATCGTTATTTTGTTATTTTCACGGATGATTTGAGTAGGTATGGTTATATCTACTTGAAGAAACACAAGTCTGAAACCTTTGAAAAGTTCAAGGAATTTCAGAATGAAGTGGAAAATCATCGTAATAGAAAGATCAAATTTCTACGGTCTGACCGTGGAGGTGAGTATCTTAGTTAGGAGTTTAGAACTCACATGAAAGAGTGTGGAATTGTTTCACAACTCACGCCTGCCGGAACACCACAGCGAAATGGTGTGTCGGAACGTCGTAATCGTAATTTATTAGATATGGTTCGATCTATGATGTCTCTAACGGACTTGCCGTTGACATTTTGGGGTTATGCACTAGAAACTGCTGCATTCACTTTAAATCGGGCACCATCTAAATCCGTTGAAAAGACATCGGATGAATTGTGGTTTGGAAACAAACCTAAGCTGTCATTTCTTAAAGTTTGGGGATGCGATGTTTATGTGAAGAAACTTCAACTGGATAAACTCGAACCCAAAGCGGAAAAATGCGTCTTCATAGGTTACCCTAAGGAAACTATTGGGTATTCCTTATATCACAGATCTGAGGGCAAGGTTTTTGTTGCCAATAATGGATCCTTTCTAGAGAAAGAGTTTCTCGCGAAAGGTGTGAGTAGTCGGAAGGTAGAACTCGAAGAGGTTATTGAACCTTCTCTTCAAAGTATGGCGAGTAGCGCAATTTGGAAGTTGTTCAGAGTTGTCTTCACCGTTGAAGAGGGAACTAATGATAATGATCATGAAACTCCGAAAGAGAGTACTACCAACCTCGCAGTCAAGCAGACGCGGCAGCTCCCGACAGACGGAATCCTGTCATGAATTTCATGGTTGATGAAAATGATGACCCTGCGACATATGAAGAAGCGATGATGAGCCCATATTCCAACAAATGGTTAGAAGCCATGAAATCCGAGATGGAATCCATGTATGAAAATCAAGTTTGGAACTTGGTGGAATTACCTCACGACCGAAAGGTCGTGGAGAACAAATGGATTTTCAAAAGAAAAACTGATGCTGATGGTAATGTGACCATCTATAAAGCTCGACTTGTCGCAAAGGGGTTTCGACAAATTCAAGGAGTTGACTACGATGAGACATTCTCTCCCGTAGCGATGCTAAATTCGGTTAGGATTATGTTAGCAATTGGTGCATATTTCGATTATGAGATATGGCAGATGGATGTCAAAACCGCGTTTCTCAATGGTAACATTGAAGAAGAGTTTTATATGATACAACCAAAGGGTTTTGTCGATCCTAAGGATGCTAACAAGGTGTTGGAATCTCCGCTTTGATGAGGTGATCAAAGAGTTTGGATTTGTCCAAACTTATGGAGAAGCTTGTATTTACAAGAAAGTGAGTGGGAGCAATGTGGCATTTCTGATATTATATGTGGATGACATATTATTGATCGGAAATGATATAGATCTTTTAAACAGTGTTAAAAGTTATCTAAACAGCAAATTTTCAATGAAGGACCTAGGTGAAGCGTCATACATATTAGGCATAAAGATCTATAGAGATAAATCTAGGCGCCTAATAGGGCTATCGCAAAGTACATACCTTGATAAGATTTTAAAGAAGTTTAAAATGGACGGACGTAAGAAGGGGTTCTTACCTATGTTACAAGGCAAGACATTGAGTAAGACTCAAAGTCCGGCTTTGGCGGAAGAAAGAGAGATAATGGACAAAGTCCCCTATGCTTCAGCCATAGGCTCTATAATGTGGCACATGCTATTAGTTTGACTAGTAGGTACCAATCGGATCCAGGTTCGGAACACTGGATAGCGGTCAAGAATATCCTTAATTACTTACGAAGAACTAAGGATATGTTTCTTGTATACGGAGGTGAAGAAGAGCTCGTCGCTAAGTGTTATGTTGACGCTAGCTTTGACACTGATCCGGATGACTCTAAGTCTCAATCCGGATACGTATTTCTCATGAATGGTGGAGCGGTTAGTTGGAGGGGCTCCAAACAACCTGTGGTGGCGGGATCAACAACGGAGGACGAATATGTTGCTGCTTCAGAAGCAGCTCAGGAAGCAGTTTGGATGAAGGAGTTCATATCCGAACTAGGAGTGGTTGCAAACGCATTGGACCCAATGGTGATCTATTGTGACAACAATGGTGCCAATGCCAAAGAACCAAGGTCTCACAAGCATTCCAAGCATATTAAGCGCCGGTTTCACTCCATCCGCGAGCATGTGAAGGATGGAGATATAAAGATTTGTAAAGTACAGACGGATCTTAATGTAGCAGATCCGTTGACTAAAACTCTCCCTAGAGAAAAACATGATCAACACCAGAACTCGATGGGTGTTAGATCATCACTATGTAACTAGATTATTGTCTCTAGTGCAAGTGGGAGACTGAAGGGAATATGCCCTGAGAGGCAATAATAAAGTGTTTATTATGTATATTACAAGTATATGATAGATGTTTATTTTGCATGCTATAATTGTATTAATACGGAAACATTAATACATGTGTGTTTAATAAACAAAAGGAAAGTTCCTAGTTATGCCTCTCTCATAAACTAGCTCGTTGATTAACAAGATGATCATGGTTTCCTGATCATGGACATTGGATGTTGTTAATAACGGGATCACAACATTAGTGTAATGGTGTGATGAACATTCATCCGAAGTATAGCATTACGATCAAATTTATTGGGTTTATATTGCTATAACAACTTACGAAGTGATCCTAATCCTTAGACCATGATATCATGTCAATCACTAACACCGGAAGAGTTTGTTGATAACATCAAACGTCACACCGTAACAGGGTGATTATAAAGATGGATTCAGAACTAACAAAGTGTTATGTTGAGGCTCATGGATCGAGAGTGGAATTTGTTCATCCCGATGACGGATAGATATGCTCTGGGCCCTCTCGGTGATATCACATTGATTAGCTTGCAAGCAAGTGATTTGATCACTAGAATGTTATATCACGGGAACGAGAAAAGAGTGCATGTCAGTAACGAGATCAAACTAGGTATGGAGATACCGATGATCAAATATCGGACATGTAATATATCGTGAAACAAAGGGATTAAGATACTAGCGTAAAAAGGTTCCGACGATCACAAAAAATTCATCGTTGAATGTGTGGGAGTCAGTATGGGTTTCCAGATCCCGCTTCTGATTATTGATTCGAGAGGGGTCTCGATCATGTCCGCATTATTCACGAACCGTAGGGTGACACACTTAAGAGACACCGACATCCAATTGGAGCAAAAGTTTCATGCCGAAAGAATGAACAAGCGCAGGAATTTATTTCACTAGATACCGAAACAGGTTTTCGGGTGAAATTGCATAAAGTGGTTATGCATGTGAAATAGAATTCTATCAAGGGGTTATTTTTTAATGTTTGTCATTAAAGTAATTGACAAAATTCTGAATAAAATAAAAGAGTTTTATTTAATGAGAGTTTGCATTAAATTTGTTGAAAATTTAATGGCATGTTTGAGTGGGATTTTGAGTGGAAGGAATTTAAAGGAATTTTGTGAGTGGAGTGTCCACCCACATGAAGAGGGGAGGGCAAGGGGGCAGCCCCCATGCGCCGGCCACCCCCTTGGGGTTCCCCCCCTCCTCCTTTAAAAGGCACCCCTCTCCTCACTTCTCACTCACACCTCCTCGTGAAGGATCTCTCTCCCCCTCTAGAATTTATCCCCCATGGTCTCGGACTAGCGAGATACATGTTCCCAGTGGCTATTCGGCAAGAAAGAGTTGTGCTTCCGCTGCATCGCTGGAGCGAGGAGGCGGAGGTTGCTCGGTGCCTCGAACGTGTGTGCGAGCACGGATGCGCTGCTGATTTGCGGCGCTAGGACTTCCTCTCGATCTTGAGATCGACAAGAGATCGTTTACATCAACCACGAGTTGAACTCGTTAAGCTTTGTCGGTCTTCAAGGGTATGTTCTCTACGGATATACATCCGCCCGTTGTTTGTATCTAATAGATAGATCTTGGTACATAGTTCACATCGTAGGAAAAATTTTGTTTTCTATGCTGCGAACCCTACATAGGGTTCTTGGCATGGTTGGGGAAACGAGGTAGAGAGGTTTCGGAAGGGGGAAAATGTGGATGAGGACGAGAAGAGGCGTCACGGTGGCCTACTTATCCTCTCCTGGCGACGGTGGCGTTGATCTTGGCGCAAGGACGACGATGACGGCATCGGGCGGCGGCGAGCTCCTCCAGCGAGTTGTTTGTGTGCGTGAGGATGACGACGACGTAACTTTTGCGGATAACCCCTTGGGGTTTCTTTATTCTCAACCCGCAGTCCTTCCCTGGCCCCACTCGTCAGTCACAGATGAGAAAGAGCTGGGCTGGCTGTTGGGCTTTTGTGGGCTGCACCTGGGCGTCAGATAAGGAAAGAAAAGTTGGGCCACGGCCAGGTAATGTTTTTTTATTTGTTTTCTATTTTTCTATTTTCTGTTTTCCTTTTCAGATTTATATATAATCTTTTAATTTGAACTTTTCTTAGTAGAATTTATTTGCTAAATAATTGTAGTAATACTAAAATATATTTAGTATCATTTGTGAACTTTTATTATATAATCTTTTTATATTTCTTTTATTGTCTCAATATGAACCCCTTTTAAATATTTTGTAGAAGCTTTTCTTATTATTTTTCTTTCCTCTTTTAACCCTGGATTTATTGAATGATATATTCTTATTTGGTTATATAAAAATTAACTCTAGTTGGCTCATAGAAACTTTTATATGTATAATGATCCTATATCATTATTTAATGCATGAAATACAAAATAAATTTGTATGGTTATATTACTCCCATTGACTTGGAAAATGGCAATGTATATTTTTTGTTATGATAAATAAAGAAGTTTAGGGTCCTTAACTTACTTATATTTCTTTGTTGATGTTATAAAAGATTTAATGACTAAGCATATTGTCTTCTATTTGTGATATTTAATGACATAACATTGTTAAAATAGAAAGTTACATCTAAAATGTTTTATAGCAAGGAATTGGTAATTATACTCTTAAGCACATATAATTATGATGCTTGGAATTGACAGAGATGTGTTTATGTGATTTTCTATAGGAATATATTACTATAAAGTGTTATAGATATAAGATAATGGAACAATAACCTGAAATGGATATTATGTTTGGTTTAAGATGTAGAGTTGATTGTTTACCAAGAATGTCTATCTTCCATAACTCTCAATCCTGGATTTCTAATTAAGGAATTCCTTTCCTAGATATACTATTTCTTCCTAACTATCTTCATTGTTAACCTGATGAGCTTTACTTCACAAAAATATTCTTATTCACCTATTATTCTTCTAAACTCATTGATAAATCTAATGAGCTTGACATTCAAGCTTTTATAGTTTCCTTATATTCATTCTGAATTATATTCACTACTCTACTATTGATAACCTTCCATCCAACAAGTAGTTCCTTCAAACTCCACTCATAATCTTCCTTAGTCATCCATCACTAATATTCCTCCATCGGATGTATGTATCCAACTACCTTTCTCTAAGGCTTATTCTCCTTTAAAATAAATAACACTACTTCCATAACTCCATGCTATACTGGCTTTATTTGAATCATATTGTCTTATATTTACTCTAGTAACTCATACAACAATCTTACATTATATTATTGTGACTTGTAATGGTTAATCTAGGATAATATATCTAGACTAGGGTTCAATAATGTTCTATCCACCAATGTCACTTATTCATGATATAAGCATTCGATCTTGGTGAATAAGACATGATTATTATGATCTTTTGATCCTTTATGGTTTAGGTTTCCAGTTGGCTAATCAAGGCTTCATCAATACAACATTACAGTTGTATTATAATTATCTTTTGTTCAGCTCTATTGGATTAAGAGTTATAATTCATTGACTATACCTACTTGATCCAATATGACTACTCGTGGTAACTATCTTCAGACTTTATCCTTGTAATCTTCTTTACTACCATATGATTGGGTAATATAAATAATTCTTCTATTTATCTAGGAGGGATTTAACTCCATCAATTATCCTATTGATTGGATTCCAATCATTCCTATCCAATATATGACATCTGAAACTAGCATCACTATTTACCTCTTCTTACTTCTTTCTTTA
Source organism: Avena longiglumis (assembly GCA_030063025.1). Taxonomy (NCBI): domain Eukaryota; kingdom Viridiplantae; phylum Streptophyta; class Magnoliopsida; order Poales; family Poaceae; genus Avena; species Avena longiglumis. The sequence continues at coordinate 505,709,263 of CP125977.1, forward strand.
TAAACCGTAAGTGAATGTTGTAATAAAAACAAGAGTTGATAGGTCAAGAACTGATAGGTTATGAATTGGTGAATCAATAGTTGATTTCTCAATATTGATGAACAACAATTATAGGGATAGGATTCAATAGAGATGATAAGGATTGATATGGAAAGAAAGATATATGGTGAATGATCTTGACTTAGTCTCTTTCCAACCCAAATTCATTTAAGAGTTAAAGTTAGGTATTACTATGACACTCATAGTAAGAATAGATAAGGATAAGATAGGTCAGGGTTAGTCATTACATTTTTGTTACTTTATTTTGTAATCTTAACTTGACACTTATGAATTGTTGTGCTGAATATGATAATAGAATCCCTTAAAGATCAGATATTAATTAATTAAGCAATGAATTATGAGTAGAATTTTATTATATTTGATCTACCCTTGGATCAAATCATTTTTACCTAAATAAGGTTTTAGCAAAGGTCATTTTGAAACTTATCACAGTCAATTGGATGGTCTACTCCATTTCCAACAAGTTGAGAGAAGCTTCAATCACTTTGACAAGTTTTGTTTAAAAGCGCGAAAATTATTCGAATTTTCTATGCATGAATGCAATGCAGACATCTGGGTTTAGCTTATTTCTAAGCTCTAATGCTGGGATGTTACATTGAGAAAAGAGGAAAGAGAGAAAAAAAGCACCATATTCCCATGGTAAATAAGAAGATTGCTGAGATGCTCATTATCTGCTTGCCTTGTCATTTTGGTTATGGGAAAGCTCATGTACCGTGTTCAAGGGGTACCCCGTTGGCAGTTCTTAATGATATGCAAATACTTATAGTGACAAGAACTTACCTGGACCCAAAGTTGAGTATGCATGAGGTGTGGCCCTCGTATTCAAGGGACATGAGATTGCCAACTTATACTTCGTCAAGCATACACTCCAGCTTTTCCACTTTAACCTTAACCACTTCAAGATGCTTATGATAGGGGCAATGAGGGCTGAAAGCTAACAAGTACCATAATTTTTGGATGCTCTTTTTAAAACTTGTAATCCCTGCTTCCTTTACAAAATGGTCTTTCGTCCACCACTATTGAGTCTCCACCTTCTACCTTTAGGGACCATTAAGAGAGCATAGTTTTCATTCTGTGTGCACTGTTCCAAATCTTATTAATTGATGCATATTGTGTTATTACTTGTTCTTGTTCTACTTGTTTCTAGTCACCCTTATGAACTTTGCAGGTGTCCTATGCATCTATTTGCTACTCTATGAGGGACAAGCTAATTGCCACTGTGCCATGTTTTCTGTATGTGAAACAAACAAACGTTTTTCAATGCATGTTATTCATGATCTTTGTTTGCAGCTTGTCATGTTGCATGCATAGTTACTATGTCCTAATGTTAGAACTCCATCTTTCATGCACATGCTTAGAGTTCTTTGATCCCAGCTTTCAATGCTTGCAAATGGTTGGATCTTTATTGTGAGGGTGCATGTCACCTCAAAAATTATTCTTCTATCACTTACCTACTCGAGGACGAGCAGGAGTTAAGCTTGGGGATGTTGATATGTTGGAAACGTATCTATAATTTGTTATGCTCCATGCTTGTTTTGTATCTACTTTTCTTTGCTTTTCTACACTTTGAGGTGCTTTTTACATGTTTTCTGGTACTAACCTATTAAAAAGTTGCAACAATGCCAGATGCATGTTTTCTTCTGTTTTTGGTTTCAGAAAAGTTAGTAAAGAAATATTTTCGGAATTGGACGGGACACGTCAAAGTCAATTACTTTCCATGGGGAACAAGAAGTCCAGAGGAGAGCCGTAGGGGCCAGCCAGGGGGGGCCATACCCACCCCAGGCGTGGGTGGGCCCAGCCCCGCGCCTGGCTAGGGTTTGCCAACCCTGGCCACCTCCTCGGTCTCCCCCTTCGCCTATAAAAATCCCCCGATGCAGAAACCCTAAGGACCCAATCAAATATCCACGAAACCGTCTGTAGACACCGCCACCATCTTCCCTAGATCGGGGGGATCTGAAGGTCTTCCTGGCACCCTGCCGGAGGGGAGATCATCCCAAAGGCCTTCTCTCCGATATATGATGCGTGAGTAGTTCCACCTTGGACTATGGGTCCATGTAGTAGCTAGATGGTTGTATATCCTCCTTTGTGATTTCATGTATAGATCTTGTGAGCTCCGTTCATGATCAAGATCTAATCTATTTGTAATCATGCATGTTGTGTTTGTGGGGATCCGATGGATATTGAGATTATTATGTTGGTTTGATTAATGGGTTTGTCTTTATGATTCTATCATGTCTGTTTTGTTTGTGATCTTGCATGCTCTCCGTTGTTAGTAGTTATCTTGGCCAAGTAGTTGCTAGTGACTCCAAGAGGGAGTATTTATGCTCGATAGTGGGTTCATGCCTCTAGTTTCCAAGGGAAGTGACAATAAGCTCTTCGGTTGTAGATGTGTTATTGCTACTAGGGAGAAAACAACGGTCTCTTGTTCATGGAACATGTGAACTGTTTACCTTACACACTTTGCTTAAAGCAGTTGTCTGTTGGTTGCAACTTAATACTAGAGGGGGTTCGGATGATAACCTGAAGGTGGACTTCTAGTCATAGATGCAGTTGGATGGCGGTCTATGTATCTTGTTGTATTGCCTAATCGAATATCATAGGATCTTTCTGACTAGTAATTGCATTGTTATGCCTTGCTCAGTTCCTGTTAATTGCCCCGCTGTAATTTGTTTACCCTTCATGCTATGTTGTTTATCAAAGGAGAGCACCTCTAGTGAACTATGGACCTCGTTCCAATCTTTACCATTGATACATCTTCCACTGTTACTTGTTTACTTGCTGCAAACCATTACCTTCCACACCATACGTTTAATCCTTTGTTACATCAAATCGGCGAGCTTGACAACCTCACTGTTCATTGGGGCAAAGTCTTGAGTTTGTGTTGTGCAGGTCTCCGCGTTGCTTGCAACACCTGTGTGACGTTTCCTTCCTACTTCTGGTTCGATAACCTTGGTCTCAACTGAGGGAAAAATTGATGCTTGTTGCTTCACACCTTGCTCTTGGGGTTCCCAACAGGCTATCCGTAGACATCCGTCAAGCTATCAGATTAATATAGCTCACAGCTACCAGCGAAATAATCCACAACACCAGATAAATTTTTATATGTTTTTTATGATAACAATGATTCACACATACAAAAACTCAATTTTTGACCCACTCTAAACATGTAAAATATGGCATTACCATCGTATATGGCTTATATTGATGAGAAACAAAGTTAAGAAACCCTGGTAACCATTTGATTTGAACCTATTATGTGGTGACTAAGTGATTATGATCTGACAACTAGGATCATAAAAAAGTTGTCAAATCAAAATGGGATTTGGTTTCGGGGATCTCATCGTGATAAAGCTAACCGTGAAAATAGATCTAATTTTCTATTAACATTTTAAGATTTAAAACATTTTAATGATTAAAAACAAAAAAAAATCATGCGTCTACATGCATGACCCAGTTGCCATATTAAACATGTGCCCACCGAAAGCTAATCCGGGGCACATGCCCTTATTAGGAAGGTCATATATTCATATGTCACTTGATTTGGACATATAGGTTCCTTATGTGAATCCTAATTATGAATTCAAATGCAAGTTGCAGCATGCATAATGTAAAATTAGTAAGTCACTACATGAATTACAATAGTTAGAAAAATTTTGGTACAAACGACTTATATATATCCTTATACAAAAGGGTTACAATGATGATTTCTCACACATGTTCATCAAGATATTGATGAAGAGTACAATCATTTAAGGCAGAATTTGAGAAGGATGATATAAGTAAAAACATATTTTGCTTTAACTACAATTCGAGCACCTTTACTCATGAAATGGGGTACACCATTCTTCCTATATCCAAAAATATTGGAGAAATACAATATGAAAAAGTCATTCCATCTAAACTCCGTGGTTGTTCGATCTCTAGATGCAAAGAAAGATTCATTCATACCATAGAAGATGGAAAAGAGATGTTCGGACCATATGTTACATATCTTACATTAGTGTCATTGGACCTAACACTAGTGATAGTACAAGAGTATCTTTGGTATCTACAATGCACCAAATAACTTGATCTATCATTTCAATTCATAGAAATATGGATTCTAATATCATCAGATATGTTGATACTTGCTACTTATCTTATCCATAAAACATCAGATCACAAATTCGCGTCATGTATATAGATGGTGTACTTGCCATTCCATTAATGTCTTTCAACCAGACTATGATGGCTACATCCACTAATTCTTCGGATATACAAGACTTCATATCGATGTATGCGGCTTCACGAAATGATAAAACACACAAAACACAAATGTGGTATTAGTTATATTGAATCACCAACTATTATCTACGAAGACAATGATATTTGTGTTGTTTAAATGTAAACATGTCTTCTATTATATACTAAAAGTAATATAAGAATGTTTTTCGAGGCACTACATTGATCCACATCATCTAGATTATTTATGATAGTTAGATTTTAAATCTATGGTTAGGATTTAACTAAATAACGTAACTTAATTATGTTTCCATATACGCACATCCAACGTCTGCCACGTATTTGATTCCTCACAAGGTTTAAGAAAAAAAGGTTTCTCTCGGACAACACATTGACCGATCCAATCCCGTCAATGCTTGAGGAAAAAAAATTAGACGTGGTCATGTGCCCCTCGATCCAAGACTATCTATACGTGTTGATTCACCAAAGGAAGGAGTCCATACAAGCTACAATAGCAAATGTGTAAGCCTAAATCACCTAACGAGTAAGATTTTTTGGTTGTACAGAACATGTGTGTGTTGAGATTCGCCAAAAATAAGTCCGGATGAATTACAGTATCAAAAGTTTCAACCCAAATCACTTAACAAGATAGATTTTATTTCTCGAGACACTTTTTTTGAGAATTTTCTTGAGACGTACTATAATACATTTATTTACCCATGTATGTCGAAGGTAGCTAGGAGTAGCAATATGTCACACGGATCAATATGGGTTTTTGATCTTTGTTAAAAAATTGTACATAATATGTTTTGCAAACATTTAGGTACATATGAACTATTTTCATTCATCCAAAAATCAGGATGCACATAATAGAACACATGTGTATGCATAGACACGATACAAATTACTTCCATATAAATAACACTTACATTTGTGTACTATGAGATGTGTACCTGGCATGTAATCAGTAAGTATTCGACTAATACTACCTCCGTTCCACAGTGTAAGCCTTTTTAACAAGCTGTTTTAGCTTTCTAAAAAGGATTATACTGTGGAACAGAGGGAGTAGCAACCAACATGAGAGAAGTGCTTATGTATAGACAAATTAATGGTGAATATATCGGCCAAACAAGCTATAGCTACCCTGGGCTTACTAACCAAAGAATTCACAATGGTTAATTTCCACTGGCTCAAATGGGTTGTTGTAATAGTATTGAAAACACAGATAGATTCAAAGTCCAAGAAAATGTTTATACCTCCAAATCGTTGTTGGCTCGAACTACATCGATGAAGAGTGTATGTGTAGAGTGGGAGAGTTTGTGTCACATGTGCCTTGAAAAATAGAGAGGGGAGATATAGAGAAGACTTGATATGGAGGAGAGTGAACAACAAGAACTAACCGCTTAGAGAATCATATTACGTCGTGCATGTTTTAGTGGATTATTTGAAACAAGCGAATCATGTAATAACAGTACCAATATACTACCTTGCCAGGGGAGAAAAATCAATGGATGATATATGAATTATAATCTGAAAGGAAACACATTTGCAACTATATGATACATACATTATATAAACGACACTAAAGGTGTATATGTAACATTTCAATAAAATGATATGATGATTTCTATTTTTTTCAAAACCTAACAGGAAATAAAGTGGGGAAAAGGCAAGATCGAATATGATCGACAATGTGACAAATGTGCATGAAGCGTTTGGGGATCACGGGTTGATGAATAGTATACTACTCTAGCTAATTTCGTTGATCACAACTTTTCTAGGGATACACTTCTCAAAAGATAGGCTGCTAAATTGGTTCTTCATTCCTTAGTCGGAGAGGAGAGAATCAAATTTACTAAAGGACGTGCCATATGGAATTAGATCCATGAAGTAAACCACTATATGGTCACACCAAAATAATGATCGAGCAAAAGTTATTGGTACAACTACATCTCAACTATCATGGAAGGCAATGCATGGTCCTAATAATGAATATACCTAAACTACACGCGGCATGTTGATTTATGGTTACTTTGCTTCCTCACGTCTTGGCAAATGTTCAATGTGAGATGAGCTGGCGGAGATGGTGGAATGTTGACCCGATGCCCACTGTACTTGTACAAACTAAAGACATTGATTGTACCACACTGAATAGAAAGTTAAAACCTTCACTATTTGAACTCTGCAAAAGCATCTCTTTGACATAGATTTGGAGTGCAAATATGGACATGGTTATAAGAGAAAATATTAATATATTACAGCATACACAAATGAATAAATAAATTCAAACAAATATCTATCTATTTATGTGTACTATGAAACTCTATGATGTCACTTTTAATTTAATAAAAATGATGCCCTCGCAATTGCGAGGGCAACCCTTCTAGTTATAGAAAAAACAATATCACTAAGCATATTTCCGCCTAAATTGGAAGGGTCGGGGGAAGTGTCTTCCTGAATTAAAACCTATTCAAACATTATATAAACACTATTTCCCTTTATGAGTTTACTCTCAAGGTTCTCATCAAGGTTTTTAATGAGATAATATCAACACAAGAATATTTACCATACCTCTTACTTTCGCCCGTCAAGGTTTAAAAAATGTATTCAAGGCATATAAATTGTCCTCTAGTGAGTTATATATATATCCTTTCGAGATTTTCTCATATAATTTATCAAAGAGACAATTACCATCATATGTTTTATCATTTTATTCTTATTTTCCAATGAGTTTTAAGTATTTTTTAACAATATATCAAACACTATTTTCCTCGCATTTTCCCATAGGGTTTTGGGGGGAGAAATTATCATCTCGTATGTCATCCTTTCTGTTTCCCCACCATGGATTTTGATGGAAGTATACAAGATATATTTATTGTTCTCGAAACTCGCTTATGGGTTTTTCCTACTTATTATGGTCTTCTCATATGATTTACCAAAGAGACAACAAACATTACATGTTGCACCATGTTATCCTTATTTTCCATAGGGTTTAAAGGGGTTTTAGCATCATACACGACCTCTCCTCATATTTTTTTCCACAGGATTTTTGGAGGAGTTACTATACTATTGTGATCAAAATCAACTTATGATTATACAAGGAATACAAGACATATAAGAAGCAGCTTTGTGCAAGGGTTAGTGTTAGGAATTTACAACTGCTCTAGCCGGTTGCTATATGCCCAAAGCATCATACGGACAAGTATGTCCGTACGGACACATCTTTTCTGCATGGACGCCTCCCTTTGTGACCGACATGTAGAACGGTCACATCTCTTTGTAATAGTGCCTCGCAGCAACTCCTGTATAAATACCTAGTTCTAGAAATCAATACATCACACAAGTTGCAGTTCATTACATTTCTCGATTTCACTCTATCATTCTGAACGCAAAGTTACTCAATCATATCATACATGTTGCTGAGCGATCAACTAGCTAGATCGATTAAAAAAACTAGCTAGATCGACACCAATTCCCATGGAAATTGAATTCCGCACTTTTTTATTCATATGTGTGGATTACTTTTTGGAAATCGGAAAACGATAGAAATCCTCAGGAAAAAAGAGACCGTCGAGACAGCAAAGCAGCAGCTAATTTTGTAAACGTAATTATTCATCTCCTATATATGATTTCATATGATCTGGCTTGAACCAAATATAATACACACGCACATCTCCTCTTACCTCGGGCACATGGGTAAAAAAGACACCTGGCTTAATCTAGCAGCAGACCATCATAAAACCGCAAAGAGAAAACCACGCCAGCGGTTCTAAATATTTCTAAGTTACTTCGGTTTGGTTCCTAAACTTCGAATTGGAATACCTAGGTCCTAAATGTTTTATAAGTGAAGCATGTGTGGTCTTAAATGGCTCTGACCCGCGTTGACCGGTGCCATGTCACCGCTGGTGCAGTTTTCCCACGTGAACGCTGGTCAGAGCCATTTAGGACCTCGCGTGCCGCACTTACAAACAATTAGGACCTATACGTTCCATTTCAAAGATTAGGGATTTCGCAAACATTTAGGACCAAGACCGGTGCGGTTTTCTCAACCACAAATACTCGTCCTGTGTCACCAATCTGCCAGAACCGTACGACATCAAGCTACGGCGCGTTGTTCATCCACGGCTAGCTCCATCCGCTTAGCCCTCAGTATATCGCTGCCCCGTTCGCTCTCAGGCCGCGCGCCCATAGGTCATGCCGGCTTGCCGCCTGGAAGCCTCCGTACACTTGGACGAAAATGAGATAGGATGCGACGGAGATGCTGGTAGGAATGTGGATGAGTGGTGGCTAGGACATGAGGACGGTGGAGCGTCCGGCGTGTTGCGAGGATGGAATGGATGAGCCGTGGCGGTGCCGTGAGGCGTGAGCGAGATGAGAAGGCCATGAATGTAGTTGATGAGGAGAGATATTAGCGGACCTAATTAGCTAGTACTACCGTTTAGGTGTAGAGATCGTGGGGAACGGTTCGCGGGGAAAAGTTTTCGTCCTACTTTGAAAATTACTAAGCGTGTTTGGTTCACGATTCCGTAACGTAAACTGATTACGTTGATAACTATTACCTTTAAAACATGTTTGGTTCAGTTTATACGTAAACAGATGCCCCGTAAACAAATCCCACCCATGTAGGAATCTGATACCGGTCACCCTCCTCCGGAAACAGATCGGGTTACCGAGCCTCGTCCAGCCAGTAACCGCCCCTCGTCTCTTCCACCCAGTCCCGCCTTCGCCGACCAACGAGTGTCGCCGCCGGCACCGATGGCGTCGCCGGGAACGACACAGGGCCGCAACCTGCCCCTCGATCTCCTCTCCTTCACCAGCAGCGGCGGCACGTGAGGGCACCCGTCGAGCGGCGGCGTCACGCGAGGAAGAGTCGGATCCATTGATCCCCATCGGTCCCCAAGCTTGAAGCACGTACGACTCCTTCTCTGGATCTCTCGTTCTCGTCTTCTTGGAGCCCTCCGTCCAGATATTTGATTGGATTTAGGTTTATTTTCTTGGGATTTCATGGTGTTCATGATCTGGTAGAGAGAAGAAAAGATCTGTGTTGCATCCTTTCCATTACCTGTGTATGAACCAAACAGATTTGAGAATTTTCCTTTCCGTTACCATTACCTCCTGGGAATTGATTCAATTACTGTTTACGTTTACGGAGCTAAACCAAACACGTTTAGAGTAATGGCAGAAAATCGAAACAGGGTTACGACAATTCCGCTTCAAACCAGACCAACGCCTAGCTCGGTTTGAGCTTATATATCCCACCCCACCCCCACACAAATTGTGATGGTGATCTTTGTCCTTGCATGCATTTCTCCATAGATGGTCTGGGACTAGGAGGTGTCGGGAGAGAAGTTTGCACTTCAACCCTTTTCTGATGGAGGTGCGCGCCTTCTTGTCGGTCAAGCAACGTCCTTCTTTCAGGACCTTGCGGCTGTGCATAGCAGCCTAGCCGAGCGCCATGTCCATTTGCTAGCAGGCCTTTAGTTCTGCCTGGCCCCGATCTTGTGGGGCTCAACTCAATGCTGCTTGCCATTGCCAGCTGATGGCGTAACCCTTGTTTGTTTTAGAACAGCCTAAGCCTACCTATATTTTCTTCTCTTTTTTTGCAGTGAAATAGAAAAGCTACAATCGAATAATGCAAAGCGGCCCATTCGTTATTCTAGGCTCGTACACATCAAGCCTGGTTGATTCTGATATTCTGGCCTATGGAGCCCAAGAGCTAGCTGTACTGCTACCAACCGTGGTTAGGGAAACATCATTAGTACCTGGTTGATCCTGTCTCCTATACTATAGTACCAGCTGTTTACCGTACAGCGCACCCTCTATGAGCTGGTGTTGTGGTCTTGGTTTCCTCTCTCGCTTGATGCCTTAAGTACCTGTACTAATCCCTTGTCTATTCTGCCGCGAGAGCTCGACGATAATAAGAAAAGGAAAGGCATCATCGGTTTCTCCCCTGCAGCAGCAGAGCAATACTGGTGTATCGGGGGGAGAGGCGAGGAGGGAAAACTGGAAATTAACTAGGCTTGGTCTTTTGCGATGCATAATTTCCTCCTCCCGCCGAATGAGCTCCATGCTTAGGTTGAGGCGCGAAATTTTGCCCTCCATTGTTATTTCTTTGTCCTGCTTGTCTTTCTTGGCCTGCATTCTTCTGGTTTTCATTTTCCTGCACGTTATTTCTTCTTGTTCCCTGTACAAGTGTGGGTTTCCCTGAGCCACTGCCGGGTCATAGGTAATAATTTTCTTGTTCCTCCTAGAATCCATACTTTTTTCTTTCCTCTGCCTTGGCACTACTCCGGGTGAGGATGCCGTATGTCCTGCAGATCGTGCCGGAATAGGAGTTTCCAAATGAATTAACTGGGACCTCCCCGCTATACCCGGATTTGCCTTGTAATATGCTTCATTCAGCATTCCTGCTGCTCTTACTAGCTCATTTACCCGCTCTTGTTGACTTTTCTTTGCTTCACCCGTCAAGTGGGGTAGCTCTGCCATTGCTACCTCTACGGCTCTCAAATTTGCAGCTGCGGTATTGTATGTAGGTCGCATGACTGTTTCATTGTTGTTCTCTGGCGTTATTTTTGACGTTGCATCCGCCAGCTCCTCATTGAGATTTCTTCCTCTCAATCTTGTTGCATCAAGCCGTGTCTTTGCGCCATTGACTCGATTTGCCGAGTTGAGCTCTCGAATAGTGATATCTATATCTTGCTGCAATTGACCCAACTCTTTTTCTTTTTCCAGAACTTTTATTCTGGCTTCCTCCAACTCGGCCTGCACTCGCGTCGGGTCAGTCGCCTGCGCTACTAGCTGTGCTAAATTATCTATTGCCTCCTGCAACTCTTTAGCTCTCTTACTTCTAGCTATGTTCTCTGGCTTTTCTAGTGGCGCCTTTGCTGTTCTTGCAGCTCTTGGCGTTTTCTCATGATTTCCTCCCTCAGGATCCTCGTTCATCACTTGAACTACTGGAGGTGTTGTTGGGTTAGGAGTTGTCATCATTACCTCAATAGAGAGAGCTGGTGAAGTTTTCCTGCGGCAGGAACCACAGGTGGATCCGGCGCCAGGACGACGCGCTTTGGGTACGCGTGTTCCATGAGCACCGCGACGTAGACCTGGTGCTCGCCGAACTTGATGAAGCGACCGTGCCTTGGGAACGGCTTGGTCCCAAAGCACCCCGCATTGTCACTGACGAAGTTGAGCGCTCCAAACCTCTGGATGAGGCCAGAGTAGATGCGCTCACCGGTCTTGGCGATGATGTTGCCTGTCCGGATGAAGACTCCATCAAGCATCTGCTTCCAACCCCACGGTGGGCGCCAACTGTCGTGGTGGTGTCACGGCAGATACCATGGGTAGGCTTAAGTTGGGGGCCGAATGGATGCTTGTGGTCACCGAGGAGGGTCTGCATGGTCCTGCCATGCACGAAGAACAAGAAGAACTCTCCACACTTAGTAATTTTATTGATGCAAGAGGTTTACAAGTGCTCCTTGAGCTGTATGACCTAGGGTGCAAGGCACTAGTTCCCTACTTGGTCCAACCTCCTTCTACTACAGCTATGCCCCTCCTTATATAGGCAGTGCTATATAGCTTATACCCCTTTGTGTTCTAGGGTTTACTGTTTGGATCTTGGTCCCTATGATGTGGGCCGGGTCATGGGCTTTCCCTAAGCCCAGTGGCCCAGTCCACAAAGCTAGACAGCTAAAGGTTTTCCTGTACGTCTTCTCCTGTTCCTTTTGGCGTCATGCAGTAAATTTGTACGTCAGCCCTTGCTTTAGGCGTCACCCGACTCCTTTTATGTCACCCGGCGTCGCCCTTCTTTTTTGACCATGCTTTACCATGGTCCCTCCTGATCCTTACTCGGAAAGGTGCCACACGTCCTATGATACTAGGCACCTCCTCGTGAGACTCGGCTTGTGAGTACTTGCAAGGTTTACATCTTTGTCTTATATGGGCCGACATGATTTCTATGTCGGCTTCACGTGATCCTCTTACCCGGCCGTACTTATCCGTCCTGGTTCTTTCTTCACTCGGCGTAAACCAAGCTGAGCTGTGTTTTACCCCTTATGACCCTACCGGGGGTTATCTCCCCGACACAGCTTCTCTCTGCCCCTCTTATTACTGTTCAAGCCCGTGCTGCATTACACAACAGTTGATGGGTACTGAAAAATATCAAAATGTCAAGTAAAACAAGTTTCAAACTTACCTTTCGACCGGAGAATCGTACAAAGAGAAATTGGCAGGGATTTATTATTTATCCTATAGTTAGCCAAAAGATCCTCAAAAACATTCTCAATCACCCCAGCAACTTTTTGATATTCAAATTCAACTCCATCATTATCGTTTCCCTTCCCCTTCTTCTCTCACTTACTCTTTTGTTTCTTTTTGTCCCTATCCCCACCAGAACCTCCACGTCCTCATCAACTTGCTGCTTACTGATGTTTGCGGAAAGTAAAAAGGTAACAGCGGAGGATGTATCAATGGTAAAGATTAGACTGGGGACCATAGTTCACTAGAGGAGCTCTCCTTAGATAAACAACATGGCATGAAGGGTAAACAAATTACAGCAGGGCAATTGACAGGAACTGAGCAAGGCATAACAATGCAATACCAGACAAAAAGATCCTATGAGATTCGATTGGGCAATACAACAATATGCATAGACCTCCATCCAACTGCATCTATGACTAGAAGTCTGTCAACACCCGATTTTTAATCCTAGATGCCTGTTATGCCATACACCGCAATCCCAGGATTACCATTTTTGCGAGACATAACAGATTTGGATACCACAGTACATCATCCATTACAAACCATACATAAGGTCTTACACAAATAAGGATCTCATGATCCAGTTATTAATACAACTCAAGCAACGGAAATACGTAATAATAACGGTAGCGTAGGCGAAGCTCCATCTTCGGGGTCACAGGCAATGCTGACGATGGGAGATGATCCTAATTGTCGTAACCTTCATGGGGTCTATCCTCCTGGTATTCCTCTTCATAGTCTGGCCACGGGAATAGCCAGGGACAAAGCCATGAGTACTCTTTAAGTACCCGCAAACTAATACTAACAAGTGAAGGGGGTTTTTGTAGTAGGACACTAAGCTCTAGGGTTGTTTTGCAAAATCCAGATTTACCTCTACTAAGTTTAGTAATGAAGAAAGCTAGTTGAAGTTTTATAACACCTAAGTGGGAACTTGTATTTCATATCACAACTCTGTTGTGGTCAAGTCAAAATCTCAATCCATTTCACAAGTCATTTTGAAAACATCTGATGGGGGAACAGTATGGCCAGTCCAACTGTCCATAACCGCGGACGCGGCTATTCGAATAGTTTGACACTCTGCAGATATTGTACACTTTCACCACAACATTCGATACATCTGTCAGGAACAAATCCTGAATTCACCATACTCAGTATGCGGATAATCAATCCTAACCTTTCAATTACACGCCCTAGTATAAGAACCTCTCCTGTGAGTTTGGCCTCCCAACCATGACCAACGGTCATCTTGGGTACTGCACAGGTGGACAAACTTCACAAGGTAGCCTCAACTCAGACCTTGGCCATGAGGGAACTAATACTAAGGTATATAAGTTTCCAGTCAAGCCCTACCCAATTCTCGGGTATTGTGTTTGTACGATAAAATTAGAATGGTATCGCATCCAGACAACCATCAGTTTTATAAAGGGGTAAGGCTCATGCCTCAACATTTTCATCATCCAAATCATCTGGTGTTCGGAAACACATGTCCAAAACATTTCAATAGAATAATCAATCATTCGAAGGTTTTCATAACCATTTTCACCAAGTATTCCCATCTAAAGTTGATCAAGTTTTATGCTTAGCACTAGCATCTACAAATGGGGGTAAGTACTAAAGAGGGGTGGTAAACTAGTGGGGTTTAACTAAGTTCAATTTCATGCCTTAGGATGACATGAAGATTATCTAGCTTAGGCCAAGTTTTATGCTCTTTATGCAACCTTCAATTATCTTTCTAGTATCTACAATTTTACTCAAGTAAACTCTAAGTAGTATCTTTGATAAAGAAATAAAGTAGAAAGCTTGTGAGTAAAACTAGGAGGGGTATCAGCAAATGGGTATAATCATATATGCTTAAGGCATATAGTTGGCATGGTAACAAGCAAGTATTGGCTTGCATAGGTATAGTATCTTGCAAGTGGTTACTTGCACCATCAACTAGTAGTATTAGGCTTGCATCAGTGTCAGTATAAGCTTGCTAAATTGCAAGTGTTAGCTTGCCTTGTGCAGGCATATAGTTGACATGGCTACGGGCTGCTAGAGGCATGGCCGAGGGTGGCGATCGATCGGTGGTCTCCTGGCGATGCTCTATGGCTTTAATGCGTGTGTAGGGGCGGTGGCAAACAGTGGGGAACACTCGATGCTCTGCGAGGCAGAGGCGGCGTCTTCGATGGCGATCGGTGGCTATGGGGTACGGGCGGTGAAATGGCCATGTCTGGCGGTCTCCTGGGACAGTGGGGAGCATGTTGGCGGGCGGCGAGGGCTCGAGGTGGTCCGGTTAAATGGGAACAGCGCGTGCTCTGCGGCAAGGGTCGGCATGGTCGACAGCGGCACGGGCGCGGCGTTCCTGGCGGTTCTGGATGTTGTCTGCGAGGCAGGGCTGGTCAAGAGGGGCGGTGAGGCATGGGCTACCTCCCAGACAAGGTTGGCACGGCTAGTTCTTCCGCTAGTCTGCTGTCCACACTCGGGTGACATGGGTGCGCTGTTCACCATTGATGACATTGGCGAGCTCAGACTGGTGCTAGTGATTAGTTAAGTTTGTTAGATGATCTACTAAGGCTAGTGGTGTACAGAGAGGGAACAAGTTTGGCCCAAAACACTGCACACTATAGTGTTTTGATTTTGTTTGATTTGAATGTGCAAGGTGTTTGATGAAATGGCCGCATGAATTCAAGTTTTGAATTTTGAAAAGATTTTTGGTAGGTGTGCTAGGCATGTGCTGGTGAGTCTGTAGATGCTTGGGTTTTGAAAGTTGAGCTTGTTTGAGTGGTTTTTGAAAAAGTGGGATCTTCCCATATGATATAGATTCAATTTTAAACTGTCATTTAAAATATGCATTTGAATGTTTCTGGATGATCACAAGGTGGGCCTTGATACTTTGTTATGAGTACTATCAAGGGGTGCAAAGATCCAAACAAGTTTCTATTATGTTCTGAAAGTTAGAGATAGCCAAAGTACGCATGGGAGTTAATTTGGCCAAAGTGACCATTCACTTAATTTGTTTGTTTTGATTTGTTTGTATTTGGGAAAAGTTTGGGGATTGTTTAGATGATGTTTTTTCACCTAAGAATCCATTTACAAGCAAAGAAACACACAAGAAAGGTAATTCGAAAAGAATTCAAATTGGAATGCATACACATATGCATGCTTTCATATTTTTAATTTAAAAGTTTTTGTTAACCCTAAATTTGATGATTAAAGGTTGATGATCCAAGTTTAGTATTTTTGGGATGTTACAAAGTCCACCTTCAGGTTATCATCCGAACCCCCTCTAGTATTAAGTTGCAAGCAACAGACAACTTCTTTAAGCAAAGTGTATAAGGTAAACAATCCACTTGTTCCATGAACAAGAGACCGTTGTTTTCTCCCTAGTAGCAACAACACATCTACAACCGAAGAGATTTCTGTCACTTCCCTTGGAAACTAGAGGCATGAACCCACTATCGAGCATAAATACCCCCTCTTGGAGTCACTAGCAACAACTTGGCCAAGATAGCTACTAACAACGAAGAGCATGCAAGATCACAAACAACACAGACATGATAGTATCAATAAGACAAAACCATTAATCAATCTGACATAATAATATCAATATCCATCGTATCCCCGCACACACAACATGCATGATTACAAATAGATTAGATATTGATCATGAACGGAGCTCACAAGATCTATACATGAAAGCACAAGGAGGAGATACAACCATCTAGCTACTACATGGACCCGTAGTCCAAGGTGGAACTACTCACGCTTCATATCGGAGGCTGGCATGATGAAGAAGAAAGCCTCCGGGATGATCTCCCATCTAGAAGGGAGCCAGGAAGAGCTTTAGATACCCCCCCCCCGATCTAGGGACGATTGTGGCGGCGGCTACAGAAGGTTTCGTGGAGTTTTGATCGGGTGCCAAGGGTTTCTGCATCGGGAGCTTCTTATAGGTGGAGAAGCGTGGCTGGGAGGCGCCCAGGGGGCACATGGAAATCTAATTAGGCTAAGCACAGCCATTAGATTATCTTAAGTGGGCTTGATCATATGGTCGTATTCTGTCTCTGTATGATTTTCGGGGTACGTCAAGCAAAAAAATATTTGCTTCTTTATAATTAAATAAATAGTAGAGATGATGAACTGGTCCACGACCTGGAGCTTAGTCTGAGACATGCAGACCACCGAAGCATCGGCGAGTTCTACCGCTCCCCTAACTACTCGCCTCGCATGCGCGAACGCTTGAGAGTTGAGAGTCGGCCTACAGAGCAACCACCACCTAGCAGCTTAATTGCCAGGCGCCTCCACCGCGTCCACGGAAGATTAAAGCATCTTCACTCGTTTGAGGCTTTTAGACCGAAATCCAGATCTAAAATTGTCAAATGGATGTAATTTTTAACTTGAAAATGGCCGAATTTTCACTCGTCGTTCGATGCAGGAAGCCAATTTTTGGCAAACTTAACGACATTTCACCACAATACGGCTCAAGTTCACACAACATAATTTCATACTAGTCATTAACCCGTGCACCTGCACGGGCAAGCTATTCTGGGAGACAAAATACTACATTATTAATATCTTTAATATCAAATAAACACACTACAAAAATCATGTCGGGAAACTACTTTGGTACCAATGATATCGTTAATTTTCATGTAGACTCGGTGGAAATTTAAAGGAGATTAGATTTTAACACAACTTATATGTCATACATTTTAGGAAGATGTTTATATGTCATACATTTCAGGAAGGACAATGTATTAGTAATATAAGATAAAATATTTCAACGGTGTCCTTGAACATACTATAACCACCAAATATCACCTTACAATCTTCCACAATTTTATTTGTGACGCGGTGTGCCTGCCTAAAGATTCATCGTGGTTAGATCCAACGGCCAGCGCCTTAGCCTTTGTCTTTGTGGGATTAATCAACGTGAAGGCTCAAAATCTCTGAGGTTAAATATACTTATAAAAGATTGCATTTTTCATCAGCTATAGTCACCTGGTCTTACCTAAGAAATATTGTGTGGGGGGTCTTTAAATACATACTTACAACTAAGGCAAAAAAAGAATAGAAGATATAGTTAATTTAGCACTTATAATGCCTCCAACCAAATCAAAGCGCACTTGAAACCAAGAAGCATGGTAGAAGAGCATTAAATTTAAACCTGGGTCCATTCAGTGTACTGCTATATTGCACTATATGTATGGTAAAATGGTGCAAAGCAGATGAAAGCTCAATAATTCCTTTAGAGAAAAACATCAATTTGGTACAACTTGCCTGAAATAAGAGTATTGGTCACGAAGTTGCAAAACACGAACTACGGATCACGAAGTTGCCACACGCGAGCGTTTTGGTCACTCCGTCACAGTGGACGTTAGCTTCATGACGTAGCAGGCTGCTTTTTTACGAATTAGCCCTTGGAGATTATGTTTCTTGTATTTTTCTTATCCCTTTAGTAAAATACATTCACGTCTTTTTACAAATTAACCTTTGAAAATTATGTTTCTTGTCTTTTCAAGGGCTAAATTAACATCATATTTTAGCTAGTAACAATATCACAATTTTTTATAAACAACTCAGTTATATACAAATACAAATGTGTTATACAATTACATACAAGTGAGTGCCTATCACCATTCACCAAATTGACACATACATTTGATTTCTAACCGAAGATTGAAAATAATAAGTAAAGATGCATGTGCGAGCAAACCATTGCCATGCATCCTAGAAAGTTTTACCGGGAGTTACGCTTTGCGCAAGCTCCATTTCACATGGTCCTACATCTCCTCTAGCGCCGTTGTTGCTTGTCGCAGTGGAGTTGTCATCGAGCAAGTTCATTTGTGTTGGCAACCATCCACGTGACATCGAGAAGTAAGGATGGCAATTTTTATCCATTCTTACAGGCACCCTACCTTTATGGCAAGTACAAGCGCATATTCATACCCATGGGTAATATCACCTGTTGAGTTCTGAGTAGGGCATCGGTATAATCATGTGTCCATGTGTATACCTGAATCCTACTCATTTTGACATGTACTTATTTTCTTGAGTTGAGACAAAATAATGCCAAACATCATTTTATATTATTATATTTTTCATGTATCCATGTACTTATTTTTATCAAGTTGTGAGAATTGTTTTCTACAGAATGTGTGAAACCATAACCCGGTGGATAAACCTAGATGCTAGGTATTGGTGTGGGCAAATATTTATACTCATGATAGGATATAGATGGAATATTCTACCCACGAGCTATAAGATTATGATTGTAGGAGTGATATACATGTACCATCCACTATCCATTGGTATTCATACTTTTTTCTGACAAAGAGCATATATCAATATCGCGAAAATACCAATTACACCCAGCCTCTGCAACAACACATTGCCCTAGCGGCCTTACGGATACACACAACCCTCATAAAGAAAGAAGAATTATAATAAAAGAAAAGTTCGGCTATAGTGATCTATTTCTTGCACTAGTAGAAAATGGCCTAGTGGCGGTGGCCTAGTGGCCGTGTTTGGAAATGGGGTTAGTAGCATTGAACCCACACACCACTAACTTCACGCCACTAGTAGTAGCTAGTGGTGGCGTGTAGCCAGAACGCTAGTACTATGTTAGGTACTAGTGGCGTGTCTCTGAACGCCACCAGTAAATTAACCTGTAGTGGTGTTCATGCTCGCTAGAATATCATTAAGTGTAATTCGGAAATTAAAAAAATATTAAATTTTTTGATTATAGTAGTAATATCAAATAATAGGATACAACTATACTAGACATCATTCAGAATACAACAACATGATACAACAATTAATATTGGATATCATTTAGAATACAACGATACAACAACTAACAGAAAAAACTAAATCTATCTAGCTTGTTCTACCTAAGGGAATGGTCTTTAAAGTTAGAAGACTAATTCTACATAAGGGAATTAGCTTCAAAGTCAGAAGACTCTGAGTCATAAAACTTCATCCCAGCATCCATCCCATACCTTTCCTATCAATTTTGTCCAAAGCGGTCATGTAAAGTAAGTTTGGTTCGCCTCATTGAAGACTAGAATCTTGTAGGTATTGTCTCTCCCACAAAGGTGATCTAAAATTATCCCTAGTGATTGACACGTCCATTCACATGGCCAAGAAAATACTTTCTTGCATGGCAAGAGATGGTCTGATAAAAAGTTATATAGAAACAATAGTTAATTAGTTTTGATCAAAAATTCAAAATGCTGCAAGACTGGAAATCATAATTAAGCTAAACATACCGCCATAGTCTCAAAGTCTTCGGAAAACACTATGATAAACTTTTTATCCTGATAATTTCATGGCCACAGTTGACATAGGAATGCATTTGCTGCATGTTCATATAATATATTAAATATGTTCAAGTATCCATGGCTATGTATAAATATATTAGGAAACTCAAACATAAAGGAAAGCAAGTGATCTTGCAAATGCAAGATGTCACGAATGAACTGAAGGTGTGCTAGGGAACCAAAATAAACATTACTATATCTAGAATTTCAGCCCAAGTTTTGTATCTAAACACTATCTCTAAAGCACTATTTTACATTCCTATATCTAGAATTTGAGCCCAAGTTTAGTATCTAAATACTATCTCTAAAACATGGTCTAGCATATCTATATCTAGAATTATAAGATCATTATCTATCGTATATATATATATATAATTTCTAAATTGCTATAAAAATGGGGAGGCGTGGCGGGTGGCTCACTGCAAGGTCGGTGACGAGGCTCGGACGGGAAGGCTGCAGCGATCGTCGGCTCGGGGAGGGGAAGGTTGCAGCGACCGACGACGACAGATCGAGCGGAGTCATCGGATAGGGTCGGGTTAGCGGCGGATGCGCGCGGTTGGGCACAGTCGCGGGTGCTGGGAGAGGAGGACAGGTGCGGGGAGCAGAGCCGGGCATCCGATGCGGGGCAAGGCAGGGAGAGGGGGTGGATCGAGGTGTGTGAATGAGAGAGGGGAAAGAGAGAGAAGATAGATAATTAAGTGTATCCATGTGTGTGGCGGTCGGTGCCCGTGGCGTTCAAATGAATCCAACACCACCACTAGAGTTCATATTTGTGGCATTCCTTTACAGTGAATTCCGCTATTACCTTTGTCCCGGCTACGTATGGGGATCCTCCTATTTGTGGCGTTTATTTATACGCGGATGCCATTTTACTGGTGGAATTAAGAAATATATCAACGTCATTATTATTTTGTCTGCAAGTGGTGGCGCGCATTATATTTGGGATGTCACTAGGTAAATGACAGCTATAGGGTTTTTCTACTAGTGTTGTAGCAATAATACTAACATCACCAAGACAGCACTAGAATTCCAGCTCCTTCAAAAGCGACCTCCTATAAGGGAACAGTATAAAAGCGTCGTCGTCACCCGATCATAGATCATAAACAAGTCCTCGCTCAGAAAATAATGATTGTCAGGCACAACCAATTAAGACCAGACATTGAATTTTCACCCTAAAAGATAAGTTTTTTAACTTCTTGTGTGTTGTTACCCCACTTACAATCCCGCTTCTCCAAGTCATGAATCACCGAGCCAATTCCTCATCGCCACAAAGACTCGAATCACCATTTTTAGTCCTCGGATGTTGGCTTCGATGACATTCTATGATAGCTGACTTCACCATAGAACGAAAAAGCGTGCCCCATGATGGTAACATTGGCGTACTCAAGCAGCTTCAATATAGAGTTGGGCGAGGAGATTGGAGGATGGGCATGGTTCCCCTTCTTTTTTCTTGGCGCTATCATCTTCCCTTTCGGGCAATATGATCCACGGTTTTCTCTTGCACTCGAAAGAGGCCTTCTTTTATCTTAGTGTGCTCACCATGACTATTTTTTAGCTCTTCAGCCTCTAGTTAATAGGCCCTCTTTGCGGTTTCAGAGATCAGTAGATCTTTGTTCAACATACGGGGTTGCTCTATGATTTGGAGGTTCTTGCATTTTTTAGAGGCATTTTCGGCTTGTTGGTGACGAGTTCATCATCTTCACCTTTGGCGTCGGCAACCACTACGAGCTCTTGCCTCGTCGTGCTACTGGTTAAGTTCCTGTTGCACTTGTAAATTGGTGTTGTTACAAGGTGACCAGTGTATCATTGGCATTGTATTCCTGGTGGCATCGGGGCGGTTGGTTCGTCGACGACGAGTCAAAACCAGTTGAGTTGTTGTGATATGTGACATCAGTTCATGGCCGTGACGATGTAGCCTTGAAGCGTTCAGACAACACGCGACGCTATCTCTTGTGGCAGGCGATGTGTTCTATATGTGATTTTGGTTTTACTAAGGTTGTATCTCAAAAGGAACTATTTTGTCCCTCCCCTAAATGTTCTCTAATTTTATTTTATTTTTGAACAAGGGTAAGGACCTAGAAGGGTACGGAGCTGCATTAAATGGTGGGAATAGTTACAAACAGGGCCTTGGACATTATGAGAGTAACACACAATCCCCAGAATTTTACAAAAATAACCTCAAAAGAAAAGTGACAATAGCAATCAAGTCCTTCTCCACCGGGGACGGTGATGCTCTCGACGGCACGGACGCCGGCACCAACGTCGGGGACTGCACCACTTGGTAATGGCGAGACGAAGAACGCCGTCATGGAGTGGCATAGGGGCCTCCACAAAGGCATGCAATCTAGGAGGTTGAGTGTAACATCCCAAAAATATTAAACATGGATCATCAAACTCTAATCATCAAAATTAGGGTTAACAAAAACTTTTCCAACTAAAAATATGAAAGCATTCATATGTGTGTATTGAAATTTGGATTCTTTTGAATTACCATGGTTCTGTGTTTCTTTGCTTGTAAAATGATTCTTAGGTAAAATAAACATCATCTAAACAATCCCCAAACTTTCCCAAAGACAAACAAGTCAAAACAAATAAATTAAGTGAATGGTCACTTTGGCCAAATTAACTCCCATGCCTACTTTGGCTATCTCTAATTTTCAAAACTCAACAGAAACATGTATGGATCTTTGCACCCCTTGATAGTACTCATAACAAAGTACCAAGACCCACTTTGTGATCATCCAGAAACATTCAAATGCTTAGTTTAAATGGCAGTTTAAAATTGAATCTATTTCATATGGGAAGATCCTACTATTTCAAAAACTACTCAAACCAACTCAATTTTCAAAACCCAAGCATCCACAGACTCCCCAGTACATGCCTAGCACACCCACCAAAAATCTTTTCAAAATTCAAAACTTAAGTTCATGCGGCCATTTCATCAAACAGGTTGCAGATTCAAATCCTCAAAATCAAAAACACTATGTTGAGCAGTGTTTTGGGCCTAACTTGTTTCCTCTCTGGACACAACTAGCCTTAGTAGATCACCTAACAACCTTAACTAATCTCTAGCACCACTGTAAGATGGCCATTGTCATTAATGGTGAGCAGGCCGAGAGCACCATTGCCACCCCATGGTCGACAGCAAGCTACAAGAAACACTAGCCTCGCCAACCTTGTTTGGGAGCTAGCCAGCACCCCACCGCCACTCCATGTCCCAGCCTCGAGCAATGTCAGCTACTGGACCACACGCCCAAGCCATGCCAAGCCTCTCTGCGAGCATGCCGAGAGCGCGGCCGTGCGCCACCCTTGACACACGCCCACGCATCACAGGCGTGCATGCATGATCACAACCACCCCAAAGAACCCCGCAGACATCCTCGTCACGCCGGGACCACGCTAACAGGCGCCATCAAAACCTCCGTCGAACACGCCAGAGCAATCAAGTGTTCGACCGATCAAGACCGCCCCACGCCCGCCACCACGCTTGAGCTTCGCCAGGAGCACAAAGACCGCCCTACCGCCGCCACGCCGATAGCCCTCAGTGCCGACCGACGAGCTCAGCACGCCGTCGGTCCCTCTCGCCACTATAAATAGAGGCATCCCCGCTCGATTTTTTCACACCATCTCACTCTCTCACCTGAACCACCCCACCTCACTCCCGGAGAAAGGCGGCGCAGATCTCCGAATTTCACCGAGCTCTGCTGGAGAAGAAGGAAGTCATCGATTGAGCCGCCCAGAGGAGCCGCCGTGCCGGAGAATCGCCATGATCGACTTTCGCTGCTTTCCCCATCGCCGACCTCGCCTTAGCCCGGTGAGCCTCCCACGACCCCACCCGTGTTAGGGTTCTGCCTCGGCGCTACCCGACGTGACGATGAGCCGAGTCGTCCGATTAGACTTAGATCGTCGGGCCGAGATCGCCTGCATCGCCAGTGTTATGAGCCACACTGGTGGAACCCCTCGTCAGTTGCGCCAAGGGAGTGACACTGGGCCGGCCCAATAACCCTTCCCGCGCAGCCCACTCGTTTGAATTTAGCTTTTTCTATTTATATTCAAACTCAGTTCTGTACCTAGTTTCAAAAATCAACCCAGCTCGATTCAGTGAACCAAATTGAATGAAACCAATTTTGTTAGAAAGGTTTTGAAATGCTTAATCCAAGCCCGTTGGATTCAAATAATTTGGATCTGTAGATCAACCTTGGTAAAAATAACAAGTCAGAAGCTTTTCTGCATTTAAACATTTTTCAAATTTCAACCATAATAGCTTTTGAGTTGATTCCAACTCTCAAAAATCACATTTGATCATACCTTTCAGAATATACAAAAAACATATGAGTTTACTTACAGAAATAATGTTCAAGTAATAAAAGAATGCCACATAGGCATTTCTAGTCACTTTATTTAATTGAAATAAAAGGTTAAACCTTATTAAATTGTGACACCACTTTAAATCACATTCCCATGTACTGAAATATGTGGTGATGACATGTGTCAACATGATCCCATGTTTGAGTTGGAGAATATTAAATCGTAAGTAGTTTTTCAATGAGTAGAAATTACTTTTCTAAACAAATGAATAAATAAGACAAATGCTTTATTCGTGTGATATTAGTGATGATGCTAAGATCATCTATAGAACCCTTTTGTGTGATGATTGAAAGTAGTTAAGTATTGTTTGGTGATTGTGTACCTCGTATTTATTCATAGACGCTAGTACCGACCAAGGATACGAGGAGGAAGGAGGATACTACGAAGAAGAAGTCGAGGAGAACTTCAACCACTGCTCTGCACAAGGCAAGCCTTACCAACCAAGTTGACCCATGCAAGCTAACACTTGCAAGATACTCTACTTTAGCAAGCCTTACTAACCAAGTTGACCCATGCAAGCTAACACTTGCAAGATACTTTACTTATGCAAGCTAACACTTGCAAGATACTCTACTTTAGCAAGCCTATACTGATACTGATACAAGCTAAAACTTGCTTGTTACCATGCCAACTATATGCCTTAAGCATATGTGATCATACCCACTTGATAACCCAATCCTAGTTTTACTTGCAAGCTTTATACTTTATTTCTTTATCAAAGCTTTCTCTTAGAGTTTACTTAAGTAACTTGTAGATTCTAGGAAGATAATTGAAGGTTGCATAAAAAGCATAAAATTTGGCCTAAGCTAGATAATCTTTATGTCATCCTAAGGCATGAGACTGAACTTAGTTAAACTCCACTTGTTTACAACCCCTCATTAGTACTTACCCCCACTTGTAGATGCTAGTGCTAAGCATAAAACCTGATCAACTTTAGATGGGAATACTTGGTGGAAAATGGTTATGAAAACCTTAGAATGATGGATCATTCTACTGAAATGTTTTGACATGTGTTTCAGAACACTAGATGATTTGGATGATGAAAATGTTAAGGCATGAGCCTTAGCCCTTTAGAAAACTGATGGTTGTCTGGATGCGATACCATTCCAATTTTTCTGTACAACCACAATACCCAAAATTTTGGTAGGGCTTGACTGGAAACTTATATACTTTAGTATGGGTTCCCTCACGGCCAAGGTCTGAGCTGAGGCTACCTTGTGAAGATTGTCCACATATGTAGTACCCAAGATGACAGTGGTCATGGTTGGGAGGCCAAACTCACAGGAGAGGTGCCTATACTAGGGCGTGTAATCGAAAGGTTAGGATTGATTATCCGTATACTGAGTATGGTGAATTCAGGATTTGTTCCTGACGGATGTATCAAATGTTGTGGTGAAAATATACAATCTCTACAGAGTGTCAAACTATTCGAATAGCCACGTCCGCGGTTATGGACAGTTGGAGTGGCCATACTGTTCCCCCGTCAGATGTTTTCAAAATGACTTATGAAATGAATTGAGATTTTGACTTGACCACAACAGAGTTGTGATATGAAATACAAGTTCCCACTTAGGTGTTATAAAATTTCAACTAGCTTTTCTTACTTCTGAACTTAGTAGAAGTAAATCTGGCTTTTTGCAAAACCCCTGCACTTGTTAGTATTAGTTTGCGAGTATTTAAAGAGTACTCATGGCTTTGTCCCTGGCTATTCCCGTGGCCAGACTATGAAGAGGAGTACCAGGATGATGGACCCCAGGAAGGTTACGACAACTAGGATCATCTCTCATCGTCAGCATTGCCCGTGACCCCGAAGATGGAGCTTCGCCTATGCTACCTTTATTATTACGTATTTCCGCTGCTTGAGTTGTATTAAGAACTGGATCATGAGATCTTTATTTGTGTAAGACCTTATGTATGGTTTGTAATGGATGATGTACTGTGGTATCCAAGTCTGTTATGTCTCGCAAAAATGGTAATCCTGGGATTGCGATGTATGGCATAACAGGCATCTGGAATTAAAAATCCGGGTGTTGACATTGAGGAAGTTGTGTATCGCCTAGAACCGTCGCGCAAAGTGGTTGCCATGCCCAAGAATAGCGGCGACGCAAGATTGTCGTCGCTTGGGAGATTCGCCAGTCGCAGCTACAAATCCCCACCGATCGTTTTGACCACCTCCCTGATGGCTGCATAGGAGAGGAAGGTGAGAAGTTGAACCTTCTCCTCGCTGGAACCACCTGCCTTCGGCTGTTTCTGCAAGAAGTGATGACCACCATCGAGCTCCGAGTTGTTGCCACAAGCCAAAGGAGATAGATAGAAGTAGAAGGCGCGTGATACTTGGGCTTTATTTGGAGGACGAGTGGTGCTCTTCCCCACTGCCGCCTCCGGCTCTCTCCATGAGAGTGCCGCTGTAGAGGGAAGAGGGACTACATCGAGCAGGGGGAGGCCCAACTCCATCAGCTCGAAGCACCTGAGGCAAACCTTATTCAGAGGGATGCACGCCCTCGACCAGCTTCTCTGCACCACCGCTTGCCACCAGTGGCGTGCATCAGAGCAGAGGAGATACGAGATGCGGTGGATATGGCCGCCGAAGACCACGGTCTAACCCTCAAACGCCACATGGGCAAACACCACCAGGGACACGCCTACAACTACTATGGTACAAAGGGGTGGGACCCTCGCCCAATCTCGATGCCGGCCATCGCCGGAGAAGAGAGGGGGAGGGGCCGGATAGCCCTGAGGAAGAGGAAGCTTTGGAAGAGGGATGGGGAGAGGAGACGGTGGGGAGTAGAGAGTTGTGCTCTAAATGAATAGCATGGCAATAGATGGCTTGTGTGGCCTTTGTGCATTTAATATTGGGCTATCAGCCATTTTCGTGGCCTAGTGGTTGGAGCCATTTTCAACCCAACAGAAGTTGGACTGAACACATGAACCATTTGCTTTGACTCAAAAAAAAATGAACCATTTGCAAAGGGGCAGAACATTTTCTCCGAACCGAACTGATAGCGCGGCCTGGTCCAGCCCAATCCGCACCAACACCAACGGCTCGGCACTCTGCCGGAGACGGAGAAGCAGCGGTGCCATCTCCCGCGGCGGAGAATCGGCCAGCGAGGCGCCTCCGTGCTCCGCAAGAAAGAACGAACCACTTGGCCCCGAGGCGAAGCAATATTTCTTCTTCGCACGCGCGCCAGACTAAGAAGACCGCGGATTAAGACTGGGGAGAGAGATTTAGCGAGGGGAAGAAGAAAATATGTTCATCCAGAAGGTGATGGTTTTCCTGATTCGATTTGCCATCTTCTACCATTAATCCGCGGGTGAACTAGCGCAGAGATTCACTGTCTTCTCTGTATACATGGATGATTTTTTCCCCCGATTTGTTGGTGGCGCAGGCATGGAGGACGGCGGCGTTTGGGCTCTACGGCTTCACCCAGTTCACCAAATCCGGTTTCGTGTAAGCCCAATTCCGCCCAATCCTCTCGCAGTTTCTCTCTTGGGTCGGTTGATGTAGCGTGCGCGATTTCCCGCAACTGTGTCTCCGTTGGCAGATGGGAGTTTTCTGCAATTCCCCCCGTCCGTCTCGAAATTGGCCCTGCTCCGGTTGAATTTCTCGCAGCAACCAGGAATACGATTGATATCCCCGCAATGTGAACGAACTAGAACGCCCTTCTGAGCTGCTGAACCCTGAACCCTTTAATAGGATTAAACTGTTTTCGTTCATGAAAAATAGAGGGAGCCTGTTTACAAGATTTTGATTCGATTTAGGATGGTACTCTACAGGATAGAAGGATTTTAATACACAATTTTGCCTGGATGTAGCTTCATTTCATCTGACCAATGAGGCTTTAACTACTCAGGGAACACGCCAAGAAATTTAGGGAAGAGGATATGAAGATCCGGCTGGATGGGAAGAATTGCCTGGTTACTGGAGCAAATTCCGGCCTAGGCTTTGCTACAGCTGAGGGCTTGGCTTCTCGGTATGAACCTATTCCTTTTTTACTTTGATGATGATTTGCTCTGGGTAACTATTGAACACAAGTTAGTATGTGATGTCACAAAACCATTTGTTTTATATTCTGCTAGTGGTGCCACTGTTTATATGCTTTGCCGTAACAAAGAAAGGGGGGAGACTGCTCTCAGTGAAATAAGATCCAAAACCGGCAATATGAATGTTCATCTGGAGGTGTGATTCTGATTTTTCCTGCATAATTCACTCCATATTGATGTTCTATCATATTTATGGGTGAACTAACACTTCAACCATTATCACTTCGAAGATATGCGATCTTTCATCAATTAATGAAGTCAAGTCATTTGCTACAAAATTCTCTTCAATGGAGAAGCCACTTCATGTCCTTGTAAGCTTTGCTGCTCAAAAGTAATTACTACTTTGTGTTTCTTATCTCTGACTGCCCCTTTTTTCCATGTCTACTTTCCTCTATAGTTGCACTAACTAGTTGAAATAAGCAGATATAACGGATAATTGTTCTTGTAGGTAAATAATGCTGGCTTATTAGAGCACAAGCGTGCGACTACACCGGAAGGGTATGTAATACCATCTATTATTGTTCTTATTTATGTGTTACCCTAGTTATATTCAAACTGCTCTGGCCTTATATAATTCCTAAGCATCCAGAATTTATCGTGTTAAGTGTTAACTTTGATAACTGACAAAGGTGTGATGTTCTACTCCATAAAATAGGTTGGAGCTCAATTTTGCTGTGAATGTAGCAGCACCATACACTTTAACAGAGCTAGTGATGCCATTGTTGGAAAAAGCAGCACCTGATGCTCGTGTCATTACAGTTTCATCGGGAGGGATGTACACTGAGCCATTGAACAACAATTTACAGGTATATCTTTTGTAGGTGATTTCACCTTACTTGAATTCTGTATGGGATCAGAATGCAGAAAAGCAAGTATAGAAATAAAACTTAACATTTAACCAGACCTCAAACTACATATTGTTATGTGGGAAGCAACTAAATGCTCTCCTTCTCTAAGTTCCAAGGCCTATGAGAAACTTTATCCTTGAGGGACTTCCCCAGGAGGTTCACTTAAAGAAAGTAGAGATTGAAGAACAAATAATTGTGGACAGAAATAGTCTCAGTTAATTAACTAGTGCAATGCATTTTGGAGAAATACTCAAGCACTTCCGACTTATCCAGGTTCTGGATTGATTGTCACAGACAATAAACTAATTTGATAGCTTACCAAGAGCTTAGTCCAATTGCCGTTGTCTTTCTCATGTGCTATCAGCCTTTATATTCACGTTATGGAAAGATAGGCCATGGGTTGTTGCTGGAAATGAATTGACCTGTGTAAAGTTTGTTGTTTATTTCTAATTATTAGATAGCCCTTCTCATTATTGTCTTTGAACTGCAGTACAGCGAAAGTGACTTTGACGGGACAAAACAATATGCTCGAAACAAGAGAGTTCAGGTTTGTGAACTTTGATGTCTGCATTTTCTCTACTCAAAGTCTACATGAGATTGTAAAAGTAATATGATCTTGCAAACGCCCTCAGGTTGCACTCACTGAATGGTGGGCTGAGAAATACAGCAGCAAGGGGGTCGGTTTCTACTCGATGCATCCAGGCTGGGCTGATACACCTGGAGTTGCAAAGAGCTTGCCTGGACTTTCGGAAAAGTATGCCTTCAGCTGTCCCAACTCCCTTGGTTGATTTATCTTTGGTAGTATCGACGGTATAATGAGATTTCCTCTTTGTATAACTACCATCAATACTATGTCAGGCTATCAGGAAACATGAGATCAAACGATGAAGGCGCTGACACAGTGGTCTGGTTGGCTCTGCAACCAAAGGACAAGTTAATCCCAGGGTCTTTCTACTTCGACCGAGCTGAAGCAAAAAAACATTTGAAGTTTGCTGGAACTGCATCATCCCATGATCAGATAGGTTCAATTGTTAATAGCATCCGCACCATCTGTAGCCTCCCTACAAACCAATAAGCTTCTTGCTGAAGTGAAGGTAACTCGGTTAGTGCATAACTGTCATGAACAAAACAAAAAACTGCACCAGCCGGGAATCGAACCCGGGTCTGTACCGTGGCAGGGTACTATTCTACCACTAGACCACTGGTGCTTTTTAAAAAAATTGGGCAATGCCTCTCTTGAAGCTGTAAGGGAGCAGGTTTTAGTCTGCTTGGCAATAGTGTAGTAGCCTCGGTCATTGATTTGCTGGGAACGTGGCATTGTAATGTACATTTTTTCTCTTGTACTTGAAGGAATCAAACATTACGGTATGAAGTATAATGTATTTTTTTCATGATGGTGGATGATAATCCTGTTTTATTGTGCCTCTTATATCACCCTTTGAGTGCCTATTTGTCTACTCCCTCGGTCCTAAACAAGATATCGCAGGTTTTTCTAAAATTTACATGTATCTATACATTAAAAGTCATCAAAATACATACGAGTTTAGACAAATCTACAACACATTTTTTGGGACCGAGGGAGTAGTAGAACTTAGATGAAAATGTGTTCCTACCGTGTCCTCAGTAATTAAAATAGAAGTGATATCTATAATACCGTGTTAACTGGTGTTTTTCTTTCTTTTATATCGTTTTTAACTATTATTTGCAAACTGTTAATAAACTACTATTTTGAGCTTACTCTGCATGAAGTTGTCGTCAACTCCTTTCAATGGTAGCTTAGGCAACGTATTTTTGCAAGTTATTACTAAGAGAAATAAATAATTAAGAGATAAAATCTCGAATGTATTGTCTCTTGTTGTTTCTACATTTATTTACTTGGGAGACGTGCATGTGTGGATTAGGATTTGTTTTACCTATGGTTACGTGAAGAATTGTATCTTAGCTAAGATACAACAACAACCTCTATTCTCATTAATTATAATGCCTGGTTACTGGAGCGAATTGCGGCCTAGGACTTGCTACATCTGAGGGCTTGGCTTCTCAGTATGACCCCTTTTTACTTTGATGATTTGCTCTGGGAAAATATTAAATAATTGTTATGCGGTCGTAAAAAACATTGTTTTATGTTCTAATAGTGGTGCCACTGTCTATATGCTTTGCCGTAACAAAGAAAAGGGGGAAACTTCACTCAGTGAAATAAGATCCAAAACCGGAAACATGAATGTTCATCTGGAGGTATGATTCCTCAACACTGATTTTGCCTGCATAATTCACTTTGTATTGATGTTCTATCATATTTATGGGCCAACTAACAATTCAATTATTATCACGTCGAAGATATGCGATCTTTCATCAATTAATGAAGTCAAGTCATTTGGTACAAAATTTTCTTCAATGGAGAAGCCACTTCATGTCCTTGTAAGCTTTGCTGCTCAAAAGCACTTAGTACTTTCTGTTTCTTATCTCTGACTGCTGCTTATTTCTATGTCTACTATAATCAGATAATTCACAATTTTAGATAAGCAGATATAACATTTGTTCTTGTAGGTAAACAATGCTGGCTTATTAGAGCACAAGCGTGCGACTACAACGGAAGGGTATGTAATACTATCTATTATTGTGCTTATTATTTATTTATTGCCTAGTTATATTCAATCTGATCTGGCTTATATAATTCCTAACAATCCCGAATTTATCGTGCTAATTGTTAACTTTGATAACTAACAAATGTGTGTGATGATAAAGTCATTTCTCTTGCTGCTTGGGATATGATCTGCAAACCTAAAAATGAAGGTGGTTTGAGCATTATAAATTTAAAGGTTCAGAACAAATGTTTGTTGCTCAAGCACTTGCACAATTTCTATAACAACTCAGATCTGCCGTGGGTAAAGCTAATCAAGAACACATACTATTTTGAAGAAGCCCCTCATGTGGTTACTTCCTGTAGTTCTTTCTGGTGGAGGAATATAATGAAACTGTCAGATGGATACAGGCAGAATTCAAAATGTAAGATTGGAAATGGCACCACTGCACTTTTTTGGTCTGATAATTGGCAGGATCGGCCACTAGTGGAAACTTACCAGAGGCTTTTTTTCTTTTGCTAAAGACCAACTCACTTCAGTCAAAAAGGCATTACAAATAACAGATATCTCTGAAGCCTTCCATCTCCTGATGTCCAGTCAAGCACTAGAGGAACTTTCAGCCTTACAGGGTCAATTACATGGTATGACACTTAACGACAAAAAGAATGATGTCTGGTTGCTCTCTTGTTCCAAGGATTGTAGCTGTATCCCAAAAAAAGCTGTACAAACTGCAATATCAACATATACCGAATCACTTTCCCTCTCAGTGGATCTGGAAAAGCAAATGCATCTCTAAACATAAATTCTTTGCCTGGTTGATTCTTCATGATAGAATTATTACAAGGGATATGTTACTTCGAAGACATTGGAATGTTACTGACAATCACAATTGTGTGTTATGCCCATGTCAAACCCTTGAAGATTGGTCACACTTATTCTTTGAATGCAACTTCAGTGTAAGAATTTGGAACTACTTGCCAATCTCATGGGGTTCGGGATCTGGCCCAGAAATGTTAAAACGGGCAAAGCAGAATTTTAGAGGGCCATGTTGTGTCGAGATCATCATCCTAGCTTGTTGGTACATCTGGAAACAGAGGAATAACTACATCTTTATAGACATCCAGCCAACTTTTAGAGCCTGGAAAGCTGGTTTCGTGTATGATATCTCTTTGCTTAAGCATAGAGTAAAGAAGGAAACCCTACTCCTTTTGTCAACATGGCTTGACAACCTTTTGTAATTAGTTTTCTTCTTGTATTTAGTCTCCCTAGCTTAGTTTAGTTTTTTTTTCCTTTTGTCTGTACATTTTGACTTGTGGCCGGTTTCAATAAAAGGACGTGGGGGACTCCCCTGCAGTAATTAGTTTCCAAAAAAACTAACAAATGTGTGATGTTCTACTTTATAAAATAGGTTGGAGCTCAATTTTTCTGTGAATGTTGCAGCGCCATACACTTAACAGAGCTAGTAATGCCATTGTTGGAGAAGGCAGCACCTGATGCTCGTGTCATTACAGTTTCATCGGGAGGGATGTACAGAGCCATTGAACAACAATTTACAGGTATATCTTTTTTCCTACTTTTTAGGTGATTTCGCCTTGCTTTAATTCTGTATGGGAGCAAAGGCAGAAAAGCAAGTCTAGAAATAAAACATAACACATAGCCCGAAGATCTCAAACTACATATTGTTATGTGGGAAGCAACTAAATGCTCTCCTTCTCTAAGTTCCAAGGCCCATGAAATTTTTTCCTTCAGGGTCCACTTAAAGAAATTAGAGATTGAAGAACAAAGTAATTGTCGACAGAAATAAAGTCTCAGTTAGTTAACTAGGTAATTCATTTTGGAGAAATACTCAAGCACTTCACACTTATCCAGGTTCTGGATTTATTGTCACAGAAAATAAACTAATTTGATTGCTTACCAAGAGCTTAGTCCAATTGCCATTTTCTCATGTGCTGTCAGCCTTTATATTCATGTTATTGAAAGATAGGCCATGGGTTGTTGCTGGAAAAGAATTGACCTTTGAAAAAATTGTTGTTTATTTCTAATTATGAGATGACCCTTCTCATTATTGTGTTTGAACTACAGTACAGCGAAAGCGACTTTGACGGGACAAAACAGTATGCTCGAAACAAGAGAGTTCAGGTTTGTGAACTTTCATGTCTGAATTTTCTCTACTCAAAGTCTACATGAGATTGTAAAAGTAATATGATCTTGCAAACGCCCTCAGGTTGCACTCACTGAATGGTGGGCTAAGAAA
Source organism: Avena longiglumis (assembly GCA_030063025.1). NCBI lineage: Eukaryota > Viridiplantae > Streptophyta > Magnoliopsida > Poales > Poaceae > Avena > Avena longiglumis. The sequence goes on from CP125977.1 coordinate 505,743,191, forward strand.
TACAGCAGCAAGGGGGTCGGTTTCTACTCGATGCATCCAGGATGGGCCGATACACCTGGAGTTGCAAAGAGCTTGCCTGGACTTTCGGAAAAGTATGCCTTCACCTGTCCAAACTCCCTTGGTTGATTTATCATCGGTAGTATCGACGGTATAATGAGATTTCCTCTTTGTATAACTACCATCAATACTATGTCAGGCTATCGGGAAACATGAGATCAAACGACGAAGGCGCTGACACAGTGGTCTGGTTGGCTCTGCAACCAAAGGACAAGTTAATCCCAGGGTCTTTCTACTTCGACCGAGCTGAAGCAAAAAAACATTTGAAGTTTGCTGGAACTGCATCATCCCATGATCAGATAGGTTCAATTGTTAATAGCATCCGCACCATCTGTAGCCTCCCTCCAAACCCATAAGCTTCTTGCTGAAGTGAAGGTAACTCGGTTAGTGCATAACTGTCATGAACAAAACAAAAAACTGCACCAGCCGGGAATCGAACCCGGGTCTGTACCGTGGCAGGGTACTATTCTACCACTAGACCACTGGTGCTTGTTGTCAATGTTTGTCAATGTCTTTTACAACTGTGAGCGAGCAGGTTTTACTCTGTTCGGCAATAGTATAGTAGCCTCGGTGATTGATTTGCTGGGAACGTGGTGTTGTAATGTACATTTTTTATCTCTTGTATTTGAAGGAACCAAACATTACGGTATGAAGTATAATGTATTTTTTTTGTCATGATGGTGGATGATAATCCTTTTTTATTGTGCCTCTTACCTATTTACCTACTCCCTTGGTCCTAAAAAAGATATCGTAGGTTTTTCTCAAATTTACATTTATCTATACATTAAAAGACATTAAAATACATATGAGTTTAGACAAATCTATGACCACAAGTCGAGGACTTGTCACGCGACTTGTCTACCAATCACAACATCGATGTCGACAACCTGGAGCGACTCGACTAGTTGAGATTGTTGGTCAACAAGTTGACTAGTTGTTGACTATTTACGACAAGTCTATGATTTCGAGTCGATCAACAAGTTAGTTGCCTACAACCACGGAACCTGGGACCAGAACCTACCATAAGCGGTTTTGAGCGAGGCCCTCCCTTCTCTCTCGCGACTCCCCTTCCCCCTGCTACTGTAGTTGCAGCCTCCCAGTGCAGATCCGGCCCGAACCAAGGCCACTGTCGTCGGTGCCGCCGGCGAGGGATGGCTGAGGGAGGTGCCAGTGGTAGTTGTAGGTGTAGATGTTTCCCCGTAGTGGAGTCTAGGAGCTAGATTCTAGATCTTTGTGGCAAGATCCAGGGCGTCGAGTTCTTCAGGGTTCGGTCATGGCTTCTCTGGTTGAAGCACGGCGGCGAGGAAGGACTCGCGGTCTTCGCTAATAAAGTCGTAGTTTGTCAGGGTGTGGTGGTGTTGCGTTTCTCTTCCTCTCATGGCCGGCTGTGGAAGCGGGGGGAGGTGAAGCGGCGCAGGGTGCTGCGGCTTGTTTTTTCGGCCGGTCGTGGAGGCGAGGAGGAAAAGCACCGCTCCACTTTTCCATCACTGTGATGGCAGTTGGAGTCTTGTGTTTGGGCATGTTTCTCTGCTCCTTCTCCGGCTTGGCGTCATGGAGGCGCGAAGTGCAGGAAGCTGCAAGAGGAACACGGCCTGGGGATGGCGACAGATTCTCATCAGCGGAGCTCATCCATGAAGGCAGAGGTGCCAACGTGATTTCTGGCCAGTAGAGGCCTCTCCGCGCTGTGGTGTGGGGCTGGCACCACAGCTTCTTCTTCCTCCAGGCAGTCGTGCCGATACGGAGGTCCTCCGATCTCAAGGTAGCGCTCATCGACGACGACGGACCAAGTGGCGTAGTCCCGGTGCCGCCGGCGGCGGCTGTTCTTCGAGATCTCGTCCGAGTTGTGGCAGTGAAGGACCGGATTGCTTTTTTATGTTTTTCGATTAGAGTCCTTTGTGTAATATTGCAGGACTGCTTTTATCCCTCTGTGTTTGCAAGGGTCCTACTTGTAAAATTGCCATATGAGTAATACAGCTTTTGGGGCCTTCGGGTCCCTTCCCGGTTAAAAAAAAGACAACTTAGTTGCCTGGGAAAAAAAAGTCCCCCATGTGATCCCAACTCCCTTTCGTGGACTTTCGGAAAAGTATGCCTTCCCAACTCCCTTTCGTGGTCGTTTTATCTTCTGTATTACCGACAGTAAAATATGAGGTGTTCCTCTTTCTATAACCACCATCAATACACTATGTCAGGCTATCAGGAAACTTGAGATCAAACGACGAAGATGCTGACACAGTGGTCTGGTTGGCTCTGTAACCCAAGGACAAGTTAATCCCAGGGTCTTTCTACTTCGACCGAGCTGAAGCAAAAAAACATTTGAAGTTTGCTGGGACTGCATCATCCCATGACCAGATAGGTTCAATTGTTAATAGCATTCGCTCCGTCTGTAGACTCCCAACAAACCCATAAGATTCTTGCCGAAGTGAAGGCAACTTCGGTTAGTGCATAACTGTCATGGACAAAACAAAAACAAAAATAGTGCACCAGCCGGGAATCGAACCCGGGTCTGTACCGTGGCAGGGTACTATTCTACCACTAGACCACTGGTGCTTGTTGTTAATGTTTGCCAATGTCTTTATTAGAACTGTGAGGGAGCAGGTTTTAGTCTGTTCGGCAATAGCATAGAAACCTCGGTTGATTGATTTTCTGGGGAACGCGTGGGCACTGTAATACTCCGTACGGTTTTTCTTTTGTACATGAAGATATCACTTCGTTCTAAAATAGATGTCTCAGATATTTATTTAAATTTTGACAAATCTAAGACATCTATTTTGGGATAGAGAGAGTACTATTTTGAGCTTACTGATGAACTTTACTAAATTACATAAATATTTCAGTAACAATTAAAAAAAATTATGATTGCATAAGTATATACTTCATCAAAATCCAAAGGATACTATATTCGCTCGACTCATCTTTATGAACGTGTAAATTTTTTTGCGGGAAATGAATGTGTGCATGTCAATGTGATAAGGCCTTGGCCTCTAGGGTTGGCCCGATCTTTACGGATTCGTAAGGGGTTTGAAAGACGACAAGTTTGGTATGATCAAATTATCAACGCGAGAAAAACGACAAGTGTGGTGGTCCAACTATCGGAGTACGTCACAATTCTCACTCATATGCTAAGTCTATAAAATCTTCCCTTAGACGTTTTATGGCAGTCTCTAAGTCTTGGGTATACTTCTTCTCTTCTCTGAGGTCATTTTGAGTGTTGAGCATTCTATACTTGAGTCTTTCACCAAGCTCCTTGATGGCATTCCAAGCTGCATTTCTTGTAGAGTCAAAGAATGTCGTATACATTTCTGAGTTGGTGACCATGCAGAATCCCGACTCTTTGTGATTGTCTCCCTTGTTTTTGTACAAGTGAAGTTGCACTGACCAATATTCTTCTCCTTCATCCATCACTGGAAATCCCTTATACACGGCTTCACCATGTATTCCCAAGCTAACCATGAGGTTTTTGAGTGCCTTGGAAAACTCCGTCTCACATTCTAAAGTCATGGTCATGAGTGGTCCCTTCTTGACGGCTTCATTGATGGTGGCCATCTACAAATAGAGACGAGAAAGAAGATTAGAAGAGGTTTACGAGAAGAAAAAGACAAGTGTAGAATTTGCAAAGAGTTGCATTTTTTCTAGTGGTTTCCTTAGTATAATCGAACTTAGGGTCATAATCCTACAGGCAACACAATGCTCTGATACCATCTGTAAGACCCCACCTTTTAAGGTAAAGGTCCCTGTGATTGTAATGCTAGTCCCTGGATCAAATGCTAGCATTCACAGTTTAAGATGAAGTACACATATACAAAGGTCGTTTATTATATCGTCATTCCAGAGATAACAAAGTCTTTACAACTCAATATCCCAAGGCTAATACATAGAGTTCATAACATAAAGTAAATATCTATAAGTCTTCATCTTCATGTGCCACAGGCAAGCATGTTGAGTGTAGACTCACAACCCTAATCTCCATCATAGTAACCTGCAACATCATAAGTTACAGCCACAGTGGGTCAATACATTTGAAATTGTATTGGAAAGTGATATTATAGTATAATATTAGTATCTAACATCTATATGAATTTGGCTAAGTGTAGCTTAGGCTTGCTTTGATCAAAATAGGTTTTTCTTATCAGTTGAAAAACACTAAGTTTTTGTTTGTCAAAAACACCTAAGGAACCACCAATAGACATTGGTGAACCTTTACCCTTGTTCAACCATAATTTTTTAACTTAGAAATTGGGATGAGGAGATCCTTGTCCGTTGCCGGGACACGACTAAGTACTTAGGTTTTGCCCTCTCGAGAGGTGGTGCACTTTCCCCATAAGACTCGACATGCATCGAGACGAGACCTTTCAGAAGCATTCCCTTAGACCACCATGGATGCGTTCCATCCTATCACCCTAACCACCAACTTTCCATCTGACTAAGTTCTTGCAACCTATGTGGTCAAGGCAGAGCCCATATGCCATGTGGTTGAACTAGAAGCTTCTCAACACTAAACATCTCAAATCCCTTTGTTCCTGGGTGGCTTTCCACAAGTGTGATACACAAGGTAAACCATATACATGGGCCTTGTGTAACCACTCAACATAAACCAATCTTTCCATTCCACCCAAGAGATTCATTTACATAGTTATTTTATTATTCAAAAACACAAGTCATGGACTTAGCAAAATTTTATAGCATGAATATTCCACCCTTGTTTGCTACTAGCTAGGCTAAGCATGATAACATAACAAGTTTTCTTAACTTAGGGAAAAATCTACTAAGAGTACAACTACTAGGATTTCCCAACGCATAACATAGTATATACTTAGCAAAAATATCCATGCAAGTCCTACTCAAAATATCACTAATGCATAGTCAAAATAATAGGACAAAATATATGAATCACCACTTGCCTTGATAGTTGGGGGAGTAGCAATAGTCCTCACAATCACAATCACCACTATCACCAAAATCTACACATAAAATCATAACACCAAATTCACATTCAAATATTCAAACAAAATATATATGAATGCATGCAAAATGCAATGGAATGATTTTTCTACACTAAACAAGTCAAACAAAACAGTACTGTACACAAAGTAAACTTTCTAAAGTTCAAATAAAACAAGTTTTACTCTAAAACAATTTTCTAAACATTTTATATAGTCAAAATAAGACTATAATTGGTTCTGCAAATAATCCTATTTTTCTAGAAGCGAAATACTAATTCAAGGCCACATAAGTGCAGGGCTTAAATTTCTGAATCCAATTATATATTATTTGCAATTTTTGGACAAACAGATCAAAAGATATGAATTTTACAAGTTAAATCAACTAATAGATTCAAAAACAGATTTTAAATCAAACAGCCCGACACGTGGACGCATCTGATTGGTTGATACCATTTCGCGCAGGATCACCCTTCCGTGTCGTTGGTGTAGGGGTTCGTAGCATGGAAAACAAAAATTTTCTATCGCATACAAACAAACAAGCCAAGATCTATCTACTAGATTGTAGCAACGAGTCGATGAAATAACTTACCCTCGAAGATTCCAAAGCGGTTAACGAGAGCAGATTCTCGTGGGTGATGTAGTCGTACACTTCCGATCTCAAGATCGCAGACGATCCTTCCGGCCATGCGTCGGCAGCGCCGCATGTCGGTCACACGTTCGGTACTGACGAAGACCTTCCTCTCCTTGTTCCAAAGAAAGTGAGGTTGTAGTACTCTCCTCGCGATTCCGGAGCACAACTGTGGTACCTAAGTAGAGGGAAATCATGCAGGCTTCGCCTTAAGCCGTGCAGTATGGTGGAGCTTATGAGAGAGGCTATTAGTGGTCTAGTAATTAGACACACCAATTAGAAGGCTCTAAACCAATTAGAAGGCTCTAAACCGTGGCTAAAGCAATTAGAAGCTCTAAACCAAAACGGCTCTAAACCGAGGTAGAAGATAGGAACTTGTGTGTCTCTAGGAGGAGCCCCGCCTCCTTTTATGGGAGGGTTCTTGGCCAGGGAGGGAGGAGTCCTCCCCAACTCGGCCTAGGGCTGGGCGCCCGGAGGAGTCCAACTCCTCCTCCAGGTTGGTTCCAACTCCTCTTGCTTGTTTCCCACGTTTCTGCTTCCCACAGCTCGCTTTTAGCCGTTTGACTTTCAAACCGCCAATTTGACTTTCATGTTTTTGGAACAGCAAGAACACTTAGTACATGATGCAATCACTCAATGACACACTCATGTACCCTCCCCGAGTGCCGGACATTAGAACCTTCTAGAACATTCCCGATGAAAACACCTAATCATTCCCGAACTCAAACGGACTTTCCTTATATGAATCTTATTCTCCGGACCATTCCGGATCACCTCGTGATATCCCGGATCCCATCCGAGACTCAACAACATTCGGTCTCTTTCTCATAATACCATAACTACTCAAACAACGTCGAATCCTTAAGTGTGTCTCCCTACGGTCGTGAACTATGCGACATGATCGAGACACTTCTCCGAACAATAACCAATAGAGGAATCTGGAAATTCATATGGCTCCCACATATTTCTACGATTACTTTGCGATCGAATGAACCACTTACATACGATACCAATTTCCCTTTGTCTCACGATATGTTACTTATCCGAGGTTATGATCGCTTGATCTCTCGCATACCTAGTTCAACCTCGCATCGATAAGTACTCTTTTCTCGTTCCCGTGATATGTGATCCCTTGTGACCAAGTCACATGCTTGCAAGCTAATTGGATGACATTCCACCGAGAGGGCCCAGAGTATATCTATCCGTCATGTGGATGGACAAATCCCACTCTTGATCCATGTGTCTCAACCAATACTTTCCAAACACTCAATGCCACCTTTATAACCACCCAGTTACGGTGTGGTGTTTGATGTCATCAAAGCATCCATCCGGTAAAGGTGATATGCATGATCTCATGGTCGAAGGAATTAGGTTACTATGTATCAGAAAGCATATAGCAATTGAACTATTGAAATGACTTGATCTTTATGCTACGCTTATCCATAGGAGTATGTCCATCACATCATTACGCTAATGATATGATCGGTTGTTAATAACATCTATATGTTCATGATCAGAAACCATGATCATATATTAACCAACAAGCTAGTTTAACAAGAGGCTTTACTAGGGACTCTTATTTTAGTTTACAAATCACACAAGTATTAATGTTTCGGTTAATACAATTATAGCATGGTATGTAAACATTTATCATAAGTGTGAAGATATGATAATAACCACTTTATTATTGCCTCTTGGGCATATCTCCAACAGTCTCCCACTTGCACTAGAGTCAATAATCTAGTTTCAAACCTTTGTGTATTCAACACCTATGGCTTTACGGTGTTGTATGTACACGATTGCTAGTGGTCAACTGATCTCCGGATCTGACACTTCCAGGTCCGTGTGTAATTGCATGTCTTTGCGTCTCTACGCATCACTCATTCTCTAATGAGATGGCTTTGTATAAATTTGGTCTTCGATTGTGACCTTTAGCTCTTTGGGGTTAAAACATGTTGATAATATTGTCGCACAATATATCTTCATAGTATTATCCCTCTGTGAACTACACCTAGTTTGATAACAAACTACTTGACACAAATGCCCTCTTTTGCTGCTATAATAGCAGTCATATACTTAGCCTTTTGTTGTAGTATCTGTCACAATGTATTAACTTTGGAACTCATCCAAATCCATTATGGAACTCACTTTCCATTATATTGTGCCACCCTTAGTTTAAATTGAGATACACTTAATTTGTACTTTGTGACAAAACTAGTATCAATGTAGTACTTTTACAATGAACTAATCATCTATTTGTCACTTCTACAAATATTATACTCTTAGTTCTTCCAAAAGATCATAAGAATATCCTTACTATTGTCCAATGATCATCTTACTTAATCATTCTCGTATATGCTCACAACATTTAGAGCATAGGACATATCCGATTTGTACATATCACAGATGATTGATATAAATACTCTTTGTGATTTTATACATCAAGTATCAATCTATACTTGATTATTTGTTTCACTTTACCAAATGTCAATACACTTGAATATATCATCAACATTGAACTTATTCAATCCTTTACGTATGACAAGAACCTCTCTTGTAGTTTCTATATTGAACTCATTCAATATCTTGTCTATGTACTTCTGGCACAACCATATTAGCGTCTATTGATGCCAAATATTTAGGTTTTGCCTAAGTCTTTCATCGGGATGAAATTCTTAATATGTGTTAATAAAAGATACATTATTTCCAATCAACAATATGTCTTCCACATAATGTATTAGAAACATGTCTTAGCGCTCCCACTTAATTTCTTGCAAATGCAAGCATCTTCATTGTCTCTAATGAACTTTTAAACTCCTTTAATAGTTTCATCATAGTGAAGATTCCAACTCCGCGATGCTCACTTTAACCATTGAAGTTTGCATATGCTTTTAGCATCCTTTGAATTAACAAAACCCTATGGACCGTGTTATGCACATGTCCTAGGTAACGATTCTATTAGAAGAACTTGTTTTGTTTATTCAACTACCATATAACAAATTATATGTAGTGGTTGCTACATTAATCCGTCTAGACTAAATATCACTATGACAGATCAAATCTTGTCATAGTCAACCTTTGAACATTGTTGTGAACTCTTTCCCAACATGTCGACTATTTCATAGATGTGAAACATCCATGTCTATTTCTTTATAGATCCAGACACAACTATAAGGTCTTACACCTTTATCGAGGGTCCTTCAAGTTCAAAACTTTATTTTCTCGTGTATGGAACTATCACGGATTTTATGGCTTCAAGCCATTTTACGGAGTCAGGGCCCATCATCGCTTCTTTGCATGTAGTCGGTTCATTATTCTCAAATAATGATTCAACCCTCAAATCTTGGTATTTGATTGTTTATCCGACCTACTTGTTTCAATAGGAACTTGGATCTCTGTGACCACAACCTTTGAGGTACGTGAGCCATGAGCTTTGTTGTCGCCTCCTAACACTTTTCTACAAGCTAACTCTGCACATATAGCTAAGGTTCTTTTAACCTTATCAAAATTCTATTGTCCTCCCACTTTTCTTTTCACGAAAAATTCCTTCCAAAAGAAATTTGACGTTCTAAGTGACAAACACTTTTGTCTCTGGTGTTATGGAGGAATACTTAACAGTTATTCGAAATAACATACAAAGACAGGTTCATCCGACTTTGGTTGCAAACATCTTTCTTATGCAAAGCATACCAATGTTTAATAAAGGACAACTTGGGTTTTATCCCAAACCATAACCTTATATGGTGTCATTTCAACGGATTATGATGGAGCTCTTTTCAGTGGAAAAACGGTAATCTCTAAAGCTTTTAATCTTTAAAATATAATGGAAGTTTTATAAATTATACCTTTGATCTTACCATGTCAAACAAGGTTTAATTACATATCTCGAACGCTCCATACTCTTATGGTGTTTCGGGAAAATGCAAATCCATGGAACGATTCCTTAAATCTTAGGTATTATGCTAAACTCTGTAACTCAAATATCTTCCTTTATGATCTTTATCATAAACTGTTTATATTCTTGTTACAATGATTTTGCACTTCATCTTGAAAGTCTTTTGAACTCTTCAAATATTTCACACTTCATCCTTATTAAGTAAATATTCATATATTCACTCAAATTTTCGGAGAAAGCATATGAAGTTGAAATCCATCGCTCTTGACTACACATAATGGATTTCATACAACAATATGTACTAGTTCCAATAAGCTAGTCATTCGTTCCCTTTTGGCCTATGAACGAAGCTTTAATTATCTCTAGGAAAGTTTCACAAGGCCATTTGATCAAAATCAAATAGACTCCAAAATTCCATCCATATGGAGTTTCTTCATGTTTTCTTTCCAATATAATTTAAACGGCGATGTCACTTCCTAAGTGATCTTTCAATCAATTTGTCTTTCGACATTTTTAGCACTAGTTTTATGGATGTGATTCCTCCAACGAGATTTGCGAATCATCCATCTTTTATGGATTACGCAATTATTTGAACAACCCTTTGTTCTCATAATACCGATAAAACAAATCTTTGAAGGCAAGCTTTGATGTTTAACGAGCAACACAATAACCCTTTATTTTGTTCTCGATGAACATCATCACATATTCTTTGCTAGTTACTTAGGCCATTGTAGTTCATGAATTGTGTTGTTTCGTATGACGATTCACACCAACAAATTCAGTATCAAATACTTAAGAACCACATTGTTTAACAAGCAAAGAATACAGCCATAACATATATCATCTATATACTTAAACCGAACAATTCTAGTCTTTTCTTTTCCGCCATATACTTATGAGATTCTCTTCAAGATTTCCTTTTCGCTTGAAAGAATCTATCAACATCAATTAGTGGAGTCATTCATGTGACACATAGCCCAAAACATGTATAGTTAAATACCAATGTCTTTGGACTTGCACTTTGAAGTAGATCACCATCATCAAATGTTTGGTGTTCTTTCAAATTCCTTTATTTAGTAATCTTCTTGGTGTAGTAAACATTTTACCTACATCAAATATTCACCCTTATTATGGATTTATCCATGATCAAGCTACTTTTAGCTTGTAACGGTGAATCGCAAGTATAATGTTGCTCTCCAAAACTTTTTGGAGGATTAGGACAACTAGTGTCTCCAACCTTTTTGCAAATTCTCATCAAATATGAGAACATGACTTTTTCCATATTATACTCTATCATGTTGCAACCAAAACTTTGTTTCAGATATCACAATATCTTCCACACATCATGGTTTCTGAAACAACTCTTTCAGATCCTAGATAACCTTGATATTAAGACAATCCTTTGAATATCAAGAATCATGGAGACAAACATGATACTTATATACTAACTTTGGAATTGTTACTCTTGTTTTAATACCAATTATTAAACTTCATCGAGTAACCGGAACTTACTGAAAGTTTGCAATAGGACTTTTAAACTTTAGATTAACACTTCAAAACAATACGATACCAGTTCTTAAAGTAACTAACCAGAATTCTATAGTTCTATCATCTCAATTATAATTAAGCGCAAGGTGGTAAACGGATGCCAATGACTACAACAACTATGCAAATTCACTTTGATTTAGTTTATGATAAATTGAGTTCTAATCAATAATTAAATTAATCTAGGTGAACTCCCACTCAAAACAATATCCCTCACATTGTTTTAGTGATCACACGAACCAAATCCACCACATCAAAACCGATCATCACGAGAGTTGATATAGCTTCAATGGCGAACAATCAACATGTTCATCATATCTACTATATGACTCATGCTCTACCTTTCGGTAATCCGTGTTCCTGAGGCCATGTCTGTACATGCTAGGCTCACAAGATCAAACCTTAGTTTCGCATGAGCAAATCTGGCTTGCTCACGTTGTATACACTTGCGTAATCTAACACACCCGATCATCACGTGGTGCTTCAAACAACAAGCTTTAGCAACGGTGCTAACTAAGGGCTAACACTTTAAGACTTGAAATTCATGTGCATGAGGGATCATCTTATAATGCTACCGTGCCTACTAAGCAATACAAGATGCATAAAGGATTAACATCACATGCAATTCATAATATGTGATATGATATGGTTTTCTTCTTTGTGCTTCCGATCTCCATCTTCCAAAGACGAACATGATCTCCATCATCACCGGCATTGCATCAAGGTCAATGACGCCTCCATGGTTGTCGCCCACCGCTTCAACTATTACAACTACTTTGAATAGACATGCGGTCTTAACATAAATTAAAGACAACCATATGGCTCGCCGTTGCCAACTTACAATAAGGAACATTGCATACATCATATATAATCACAATCATGGCCATATCACATCACAGCACACCCCTGCAAAACAAAGTTAGACGCCTCTACTTTCTTTGCATATTTTACGTGGTTTGGGGCTTTCAATAAGTGTCGTTCTAACTTACGAACAAGAACCACAACATTGATACTAGTATTGTCAATCACCCGTTGTAAATTGGATCTTAACTATGCTAGGAGAAACAGGCACCCGCAAAGCCACTTATGCAATACAAGTTGCATGTCAAGCGTGGAGCAAGTCTCATGAACGATGTCATGTAAGGTTAGCCCGGGCCGCTTCATCCCAACATACCGCAAGATACAAAGTACACAAGAAGCAATCGACAATAAAAGCATCAACGCCCACAATGACCATTGTGTTCTACTCGTGCAACAGATCTACATATAGACACGGCTCTGATACCACTGTAGGGGTTCGTAGCATGGAAAACAAAAATTTTCTATCGCATACAAACAAACAAGCCAAGATCTATCTACTAGAATGTAGCAACGAGTCGATGGAATAACTTACCCTCGAAGATTCCAAAGCGGTTAACGAGCAGATTCTCGTGGGTGATGTAGTCGACACTTCCGATCTCAAGATCGCAGACGATCCTTCCGGCCATGCTTCCAAGCAGCGCTTCATATCGGTCACATTTACTCGACGAAGACCTTCCTCTCCTTGTTCCAGCAGGCAGGAGGTTGTAGTACTCTCCTCGCGATTCCGCAAAGACAACGACGTGGTACAAGTAGAGGGGAAATCCTGAGGCTTCTTAAGCCGGTGCAGTATGGTGGAGCTTATGAGAGAGGCTATTAGTGGTCTAGTAATTAGACACACCAATTAGAAGGATCTAAACCAATTAGAAGGCTCTAAACCTGGCTAAAGCAATTAGAAGCTCTAAACCAAAACGGCTCTAAACCGGAGGTAGAAGATAGGAACTTGTGTGTCTCTAGGAGGAGCCCTGCCTCCTTTTATGGGAGGGGTTCTTGGCCAGGGAGGGAGGAGTCCTCCCCAACTCGGCCTAGGGCTGGGCGCCGGCCTGGAGGAGTCCAACTCCTCCTCCAGGTTGGTTCCAACTCCTCTTGCTTGTTTCCCACAGTTTCCTGTTTCCCACAGTTTCCTATTTTAGCCGTTTGACTTTCAAACTGCCAATTTGACTTTCATGTTTTTGGAACAGCAAGAACACTTAGTACATGATGCAATCACTCAATGACACACTCATGTACCCTCCCCCCCGGAGTGCCGGACATTCCGGAACCTTCTAGAACATTCCCGATGAAAACACCGGAATCATTCCCGAACTCCGAAACGGGACTTTCCTTATATGAATCTTATTCTCCGGACCATTCCGGATCACCTCGTGATATCCCGGATCCCATCCGAGACTCCGAACAACATTCGGTCTCTTTCTCATAATACCATAACTACTCAAACAACGTCGAATCCTTAAGTGTGTCTCCCTACGGTTCGTGAACTATGCGGACATGATCGAGACACTTCTACGAACAATAACCAATAGAGGAATCTGGAAATTCATATGGCTCCCACATATTTCTACGATTACTTTGCGATCGAATGAACCACTTACATACGATACCAATTTCCCTTTGTCTCACGATATGTTACTTATCCGAGGTTATGATCGTCGGTATCTCTGCATACCTAGTTCAACCTCGTTACTGATAAGTACTCTTTTCTCGTTCCCGTGATATGTGATCCCTTGTGACCAAGTCACATGCTTGCAAGCTAATTGGATGACATTCCACCGAGAGGGCCCAGAGTATATCTATCCGTCATGTGGATGGACAAATCCCACTCTTGATCCATGTGTCTCAACCAATACTTTCCGAACACTCAATGCCACCTTTATAACCACCCGCCACGGTGTGGTGTTTGATGTCATCAAAGCATCAATCCGGTAAAGGTGATATGCATGATCTCATGGTCGAAGGAATTAGGTTACTATGTATCAGAAAGCATATAGCAATTGAACTATTTAAATGACTTGATCTTTATGCTACGCTTATCTATAGGAGTATGTCCATCACATCATTCTCCTAATGATATGATCTGGTTGTTAATAACATCTATATGTTCATGATCAGGAAACCATGATCATATATTAACCAACAAGCTAGTTTAACAAGAGGCTTTACTAGGGACTCTTATTTTAGTTTACAAATCACACAAGTATTAATGTTTCCGGTTAATACAATTATAGCATGGTATGTAAACATTTATCATAAGTGTGAAGATATGATAATAACCACTTTATTATTGCCTCTTGGGCATATCTCCAACAGTTGGATCAAGTCAGATCCAACGCGCCAAATCTAAACTTACCGCTTCACTCACGATCTAATCTACAACACACGATCTAGATCTAACGGCCCTGGAGCATGCGACCAAAAGTGAGCGGCGCTGGCGGCAGCGGCGCTTTTGCCGGTGATGCTCCGGCGAATCCAGAGGGGGCTAGGGTAGTACTATGGCTTACCAGCGTCGCGTGGATGCGAGGATGCTCAAGGTGGTCTTGTTTTGGACCGGGGCATCCTGCTGCGGTCGTGGAAGCTCGTCGGAGTTGCTGCTGGCGTCAGGCTTTTGCAAACAGCGACGGAGGAGATGACCTAGGTCACCATCGCGCAAACAAAGGGCATCAGTGGCTGCGCAAGGACACGGTGCACATATGGGTTTGAACTAGAAGGCAAGGGGCGCTTGATTCTTACCGGAATCCCTTGTCGGAGTTGGACGGAGCTTCGGGTTCTTGCGGTGGTTGACGGGGCCGACGACCTGGGGTAGTATAGGACGAACCAGGGACATGGTTAGACGCGCAAGAGGGTGGCGAGTATGGCAGGGTGAACCAGAGGGCACGGGGTGGACGGAGCTCACCTGAATCGCTCGCCGGAGGTGCTCGGGCAGTGGCGGTGCAAGCTTTAATACGGGCAGCCTAGGGGCGCTAAGTAGGGGCTTGGTGAGGATAAATGACCGTGGCGGGGTGGTGTTTAAGTTGCCAGAGCAGGGGCGGAAATCGCGCGGTGAATCAATGGAATTTAACCGGATTGATCGCGACAATGATAGGGAGGAAACAGGTGGCGACAGTGTCGTCTGCGCGTGGGGTTTGGGGACGAAGGGGTGAGCTGGCATTGGGCCCAGTGGCAGCGAGTGCGGGGTAAGCTTTGCGCGGGTGAGAGAGAGAGAGAAGGGGGAAGGGGAACCCGGGTGGGCTAGATGGGACGGTTCTGGTGTTGGGCTGAATAGGCAGCGCTCAGTTTTTTTTTTCCTTTAACCTTTTCTTTTTCTATTTTGATTTTCAGGAATGAATTTGAAACCCTAATTCAAACTTGTTTGAATTCAAACCTTCTCCACAATTTTGCACTGTGATCCTAGCACTCAAAAGTGAGTCAAACACATCTGTCCACTCAAAAACACTTTGGTCTTTTGAAAATAAAAATAAAACCATGCCTCATATGAATATAATAAGATGGGCATAAATGTGGTTTTATTTGGTTTCAAACTTTGAAATTTTTTGTGCAAGCTCTAGATGCTATGATGATATGAATGCAATGCATGCTTTTATAATTCATTAATTTTTGGGATGTTACATAACCCCTATTATGTATATGAGGGTGTAGGATAGGTGGATCAGGTTCATACACATGAGAAACCTCATTGTATCCTTCCTTACCACTATCCTTTTTCAAGGAGGAGCTCTTACTAGTTCCATCACCAACCACCTTGAAAGGACATGTATGCCCCCATGTGTGGTTTTGGTAATTAATGACAATCTCTATGGACTAATGTGTAAATTGAGTTTCACTTGTAGGTTTGTCCATTGGCATCGCTTGGGCCATGTGTTCGTCTCAAGGTTGAAAGATGAATAAATGTCCAAGGGCTTTGTGCCATTGGAATCATGAAGAAACAAGGAGCTTGAAGGTTGATCAAGACAAGTGCAAAAAGTTGCATTAAGATGGATCAACCTCAAGAAGGGACGAAGAAGGGCAAGCTCAAGATGCGCCATCTCTATAATACCTCATGCTTGAAGCTTGCCATCCTCGTGATCATGGAGTGATGAAGACAAGTTCAAAGAAGAAGTTTCCCCATGGAGTATGGGGGAGCAATTTGCAAGTCCTCATCTTCATCAAGCAAGAGCAATCAAGAAAGGTGTTCCCACTTGAGAAGAACAAGACAGTCTACATCAAGTTCAAGTGGATTGCTCAAGGCAAAGGTATGATCTTGATAGGGCTTCTATTTTGCTGTTCTCGTGTTGTTGGGAGACCGGATTTAGGATAGATAGTTGTACTATCAAGAGGGGCTCTCAAGCGGGTGTCTCAGTCCCATCGTTCGGAGAGAGCTCAAACCTTTGCATTCATAGCATCATATTTCTTTGTTGTTATTTGGTTCTTCTCCATGAGAGGATCTATAGATTGTGGTTATCATCATAACAATCACTTGTTCATCAAATAAGGATTTGCCTTGCATATCTTATTGCATTCTTGATCGTGCGGGTTTTTCCGGCTCCACACCTTAGGAAATATCTCACATATATATATACTTGATATTTTTTCCCTTGGTGGTATCCAATATTTAACATTTTGTTAGGTTCTACTTGGTTTTATCTTCCCAACAAAATTGGTTTCATCCCAATCGGAGTTTCCAAGCTCAACTTCCTGTGTTTTGGGTTTTGGAGGTTTTATCAGTTCATCGCTTCTAGAGAGGTCATACCTTTCTCAATTTGGTTTTATCCTTCCATTCTGTACTATGATGTTTCTTTGCATAATCTTTTATATCTTTTTTGTTCTCTTCAAAACTAGCCCAAGATCATCAAAAACGGAGTCCGGAATCAAAAGTTATTGAAGTTTTCGTGCAATGCTATCCTGAGTTTTTTGCTTGAGTGGAAGTTCCGGCCCAAGTTCCGACCCAAGTTCCGGTCAGGTTTAGTAACTTGTGTTTCTATTTGCCGGAAGTTCAGGTGCGGGGCCGGAAGTTCCGGTGATGTGCGAATCTGGCCCAAACGGTCAGTTTTTCCTTTGTCCTATTTAAGGGGGGCTTCTTCCCCAATGGTTCCCCATCTTTTGAGCTCGTTTTTGCCCACCATTGTTGACCTATTTGAGCTTTCTTACTCCCTCTACCTCCCATGATTCTTACATATTTTTGAGGGAAAAGTGAGAGGAGATCTTGATCTACAATCCCCCTAAGACAAATCTCTTCTTTGTGAAGGAATCATTGGGATCTAGATCTTGGAGAGTTTTGTGTTCTCCTATTGTGTTCTTCCTCCCTTATTCCCCCAATAGCTTTTGTAGCTTTGTTGGAATTTGGTATAGAAGGACTTGCCCTTTCATTTGGTGCATAGGTTTGAGTTCTCCTCGGAGATTCGGTGAGTTCAAGCTTGCGGGCTTGTTTCTCTTGGGTTCTTGGAACCCTAGACGGTTGTGTGGTTGGGTTGTTGACTTTTTGTGGTCTTGTTTACCTTGTGTGGTCTTGTAGCCTTTTGTGGCTTTTTGGGCCTTTGTGGCATTGTAGCCTTTTGTGGCTTTGTTGTTGGGAGCCTCCAATTGAGTTGTGGAGATAACCCCAATCTTGTACGGGTTCGGTGACCGCCCTCAAGAGTCCCATAGTGGAGCGAGTGCCCGCCTTTTGTGGTGCGCACTCGGGAGAATAGGGTGAGCCTTTTGTGGCGTTGGTGAGTTGTGTTCTTACGCATCCGGGGTGAGGCCTTGTGTGGCTTTGAGTGAGAATCGAGCCAACACACCTCGAGGTGAGCCATTTGTTGCATTCGGAGAGCATTGCGCCATCGCACCTCTCCAACGGAGACATAGCTTCTTTGGAAGTGAACTTCGGAAAACAAATCTTCGTCTCCATGTCCATCGTTTATCTCTCAACCGAGCCCTTTACTTATGCACTTTACTTTGTGATAGCCATCGTGCTTGAAGTATTTATATCTTGTTATCACCTTGTTGCTTGTTTTTCTTAGCATAGCTTGTTGGTGCACTTATGTGAACCTAGTGGTTAGGTTTTGTGCTCAATAAATTAAACATTAGTTTTATTCCGCATTTACTTGAGCCTAAACCGTAATTTTTTTAAAAGCCTATTCACCCCCTCTAGGAGACGTCCATTGCCTTTCAATTGGTCTCAGAGCGAGGTCTCTCGCTTTTAGGCTTCACCGCCTCGAGAGTAAAGATGTATCCTAGGGGTTTAGTGCACTCTCACAAATTTACATTTTATGGCACAAATTATGATGTTTGGCGTATTCGCATGCTTAGTCATTTCCGGGTCATTGACCCAAATATTGAGCGAATTCTAGATATGGGCTTGTCTCCTCCTAAGGATCCCCAAAATCTATCTTTGGAGGAGGAGACAAACTCTTATCTCGAAGCTCAAGCATCTAATGTGCTTGTTAATGTTGTGAGCTTTGTAGTTCTTTCCTCCATCATGCCTTTCCAGAACGCTCATGAAATATGGACCAAGCTTCAAGCAAAATATAATGTGTCCAAGCTTATTGAGGATGATTGTGTTCCCTCCACCTCCAGTCGCGATGAGTTCTCATATTCCTCCACTACACCAACATGTGAGTTGTCATAAGGTAGCAAAATGGTGAGTGGTGATAGAACTTGCAATGTGGATAGTGAGCTTGGTATTCATGATCCTTCATATCTATCTCATTGCAATGTTGTATCTTTGGGTATGAACACTTGTACCACTATATGTGATTTACATCCTAGTGTTGATTGCCCTTGCATATCATGTAGAAATGGATTGAATATATCTCATGATGATATGCTTGCTTTGCCGTGTTGCCATGATAAATGTGCTTCTATTTCCTCTATTACTTGTGTTGCTAACCATAGAGAGGAATTGAAGAATGTGTGGGACAAGGAAAGGTTGCGATTGGAGCTTCATGTGTTCCCCCATCATCACCTTCTCCCAATGTTCACTTGTGCCTCATGGCTAAGGGTTCAAAGGTAACCTCTCCTTTGGATGCCAATATACCTCATGACGATGTGAATGTTGATAATGTAGAAGTAGATGATGATGTTGCTTCTTTAGAAGAGAAGGGGGGCTAGTCCTTCATGCTCTTCATCCTAATAAAAATGCTTGCTCTACTTTCATTGAAATCTTGACTTGTGGTATTGAGAGTAAGCAACTAATATATGAACATGAGGACACAATACATAAAATAAGTAGTCTTGAGCGTGAGTATGCTAATGAAATTGCAAATCTAAATGAAGCTCTTGAAGAGGAACAAACCACTAAGGAATATCTTGAGGAGACCTTTGCTCTAGAGCTATCTAGAGTAAAGAAATCTCATGATAGAGAGTTTGAGGTGGCAAGTGCCCTTCAAATTAAAAATGATGAACTTAAAGTTTCTTATGCTAAACTCCTTGAGGATTTTGAGCACCTCAACAATGGCTCTAGGGTCATCAAGGGTGAGCTCATCAAACTCACTGAGTCACATGAGCAACTTAAAGCTTCATATTATAAAGACCTTTCCAAGTTGCCCTCACCTCTTGCCTTAAATGTTGATGATGCTTGTGCTACTAACTCTATTTCTTGCGAAGCATCTATCATGAAGGAGAATGTTGAGCTAAAGGCTCCACTTGCTTTGATAACTAGCAATTATGGGAAATTAGAAGAAAGTCATGCCAAGCTCTCAAGCTCGCATGAGGATCTTCTAGTCTCCCATGGTAGGCTAAGGTTAGCTCATGAGGCCATTGTGTCAAAGGTAACATATAGTAGGCCTCATGTGGACATTAGCACTATATCTACTCCAAATGTTATATTGCCATGTGTTAGTCATTGTAATTCATCCTCTCACATCCATGCTATATCTTGTGATGAATTGCATTCCTTGCCTTGTTGCTCTAACAATGAAGCATCTACATCCTCTAGTATTATTGTTGATACTAACCATGTAGAGGAAATCAAAGAGCTCAATGCTCAAGTCACTTCTTTAAAGAATGACTTGAAAAGGTGTCATGAAGGGAAGACCACACTCAAGAACATGTTGAGTGTGCGACGACCCCCAAGTGACAAGAGTGGGCTTGGATTCAACTCCAACATCAAGAACAAGCCCACTAACGTTTTGAAGCACAAGGGCAACAATAAGAAGGTCCAAGGACAAGTGAAGAATACGGCTAACATTGTGTGCTTCAAGTGCAAGGAAGAAGGTCATCATGTGAGGGATTGCCCATTAAAGAAGAAGCCTCTTAGTGAGAAGCAACGAGGGAAGCAGCCTCAAGCTCCTCCACAAGCTCAAGATGGGACACTTCCCAAGAAGCCTCAAGCTCTTCTTCATGGTGCAGCTCCTCCCAAGAAGAAAGATGGCAAGAGAAGAACTTGCTACTTATGCCGTGAGAAGGGGCACCTTTCTTCCTCATGCACCATGGGTAACTACTCATCCCATCCTATCTTGATTGATGATGCTTATTCACTTCGTAAGGATGAGGGTGGAAATGTGTTTGACAAATTTGTTGGTGCCCAAAGTGGTGTCAAGAAAAGAACCATTTGGGTGGCCAAGCCTATTGTTACTAACTTCTTAGGACCCAACTTGGTTGGGGACCAACAAGCTAAAACTTGATCAATAGGTGTTTTTGGAGGGCATTGGATACTTGGCTACCTTATGAAGAATTGAGGGATCTTCATCATTTTCTTGTTTATCAAAGTCAAGTCATTTGGGATATCTCGCTTCTATCATATATCCAATGTTCCTCCTTGCGGTAACTTGTTCTTAACTCCTTTCCATTGATGGTTACTTTCTCCCTTGTGCATCTATGTGTTGGTTTTGTACCTTGCATATGTTTGTACATGTTGTGATTCCCACTTACTAATATTGATCTATGAATTATATTTGTGTATGTTGGTTGGCACACCATGTATTTGTGTTTCTTGGTTTGGAGCCTTTATTGTTTCTAGTTTGTATCCTAGTTGGCTCTTATGATGGATTAATGGACTATTCTGTTTTGAGGGAGTGTCATGCTTGGGCATTCCACAACCCTAAAATGTGTGTACATGAGGAAAACCACTTAATAGTTATATTGTATGTTTATCTAGTCTCTATGTGGTATGTCTTTCTCATGATAAACTCATTTCCATAAATGTCCATTAATACCTATATTTTGATCTTCTTTTGCCTCTTGTTGAGATTTCTTTGTTTATCACATTATGGGGGAGTTGTATGCTTTGTGCATATTACAAACCTAGAAAATGTTGACTTTTGAGGTTGTGCCACTTAGAATTGATATCTAGAATTATCTAGCTCCTATGTGACACATTTTCTCATACAAGTTCCAATTTGCTTGGATGTTTTATTGCTCATTTCTTGGATCTTGTGTGTGAGAGTGATTCTTGGTATGTGTTTCCTCATATTTGGATCTATATATACTCACGGGAACCACTTGCTTCTATTTAATCCAATCATTAGTGATTGTGTGACTATTTGAAGCAATCAAGAATCTCTCTCGAAGCATCAAGCTCATTTCTCATGCTTTGTTATATGGTTCTTGTTGTGAATATGATCGTGATATCCTTGCAAACTACCTAGGGAAAATTTCCCTTATATTTATTGTCTTTGGATAATTGGTACTCCATATATTGTAGATTTTATTGATCATATTCACTTTGGCCTTTGCTTATTTGCCTTATCTTTGGCCAAGAAAATGTTTTCCTATTTGCTCCCAAGCTTTCCTTGCCTCTTGTGGATCTTCTTATTTTATTTGTATCCCCTTGTGTTTTATTTAGTGTAGGTAGTAGTGATGATCTAATTTGTGGGCATTTTGCATTCAAAGGCAAAATTATATATAATTCTCTACTTATGGGGGAGCTCTCCTATATTATCTAGAACATTGTTTTATGCTTCTTGATTTGATCCATTTTTTTGCTTGGAACCTCGATCCTTTTTGTGTTGGTTATTTGTGTGCCATCATGAAAAGTGTGAAGAGTTTGTTTTGGTTGTTGGAACCTTGCTCTCTTTGGGAGTTGGTTTTATCTCATTCTTTGTCACTTGTTTTGATCTTTTAGGATGAGATAAACCCTTGAGCATTGGTATTTTTGTTTATTTTGTTTGCTCTTTGGCTTTGCCTAATTCATTTGTTGATATTGTGTTCCTTCATGTGTTGATTTGGTTCTTTGATACAATTTGGACACCTTGTGTCAAGTCACACTTTTGTGTTGCCTTGATTGTTTTCTTGGTGTTTTTGTTCAAATTGTATCTCCTTTTGGTTCTTGAAAGTCTTATGCATGCATATTTACTACTTGTATTTATTATGGCATGCTTGCTTTCTTTGATCCAATATATAGGGGAATATCCACCAAATCCTATGGTCTAAGATGTGCATGAAATTCAATTTCATATCAATATGAACATATTTTTGTGGAGGCTCTCCTATGTATTGTAGTTGCACTAACTACTTTGGACCCAATTTGTTTGGGGACCATAGTGTACTTAATTGTGTTTTAGGTACGTTGGGATATATATTGGGTGCTTGTATCTTGAACAAGGAAGAAGTGGTGTCTACATGTCAATTGGATGCAAGCTAGGATGATCAACGAATTCATATCTTCTTCGTCCTACCAATTATATCTCGGTAACAAGTATCTATGTCTCATGCATACATATCTTGTTCCAAACCTTTTGTAAGTTGCTTGTCGGCATGAATTTGTGTACTTGCATATGTTGGATTTCTTGCTTTGGCTTTGAAGAGTTCTCTCTATTGCAAATGTGTGTATGTTGATATGAGTGCATATAATGGGGACTATACAAAATCATGCTCATGATTCACCAATCCCGAATATGTCAATCTAGAAATTTTGTTGCATATCGTTTCCTCAATATCTCTCATGTGCAATAGTGAGTATTTTTACAAAGTTGATTTCTATTTTGTGATACTTGTTGCTTTTCTCCATATATTCCTTATATCCCTTATTCCCTTGGTAACAGTAGTAACGTATGGAGTATGTTGGTGTTTGAATCTCATCGATGTACAATAAGATATGTTTGAGCCCTTGGGCATGCTTTCAAGCAAAACATCTTATTGGTATATTCTATGACTTCCGTTTTGCCTTTCATATGCTTTCATGTGTATATATTTTGTGTGTGCATGTTTATTTGTGGGCATTTGTCTTTGTGATATTTTCCACCTAGAAATTTATACACACAAGAGAAGATCATTCTTTGGTTGTTTTTGCATTTCTTGGAAACCACCTCTTATTTCTGTTTGATTCTTCGGTGGCTTCCAAATTTTTGACCTTTGAGTGCATTGTTAAATGAGTTTGGAGGAGTGAGGAGTCCATGGTTGTGCACGTTGTTTCCAAATACAATTACTATAATTGGTGCACAATCTTTGGGGAGCTTCTCTAATTCATTTAAGAGTGCACAATTTCCTTCCTTCTCATTTCTTGTGGTTTAAATGCTTATGGGGGAGTGAGGATTCCATATTTAATTTGTGTATCGTATTTAAATACAAGTATTCTAAACTTTGCACAAAGTTTAGGGAGCTTATCTATTTTCATTTAAACATTTTTTTGTTGTTGTTTCTATTTGATATCATTTGTTGTTTTTTCAATTGGTCCTTTTGGATCTTTTGGTTGCTCTCTTCATTTGTTGAAGTTTATTTCCTTTTATTGTATTTTTTGCAATTTTTGGGTCCTCAATATAGTTTTACTTCCTCCCAAGTACTCATCATTTGACTTGTGCATACGCACACCTTTGGAGGAATTCTCACTATATTGGTCGTTTAGAACTTTTCACCCATTTTGGAAATCGATGCCAATGGGGGAGAAGTTTTGGAGGGTTTAAGGGAAGTTGTCCTTTTCTTTGATTTTGCTTTGATTGTGTTCTTAAGAATTTGACTCTCATGCTCTTGCATCTCTGCGGCTGCTTTGCATGTTGAATATATAGAGGAAACTCAACCAACAGTAACGGTTGGCAATCGATGCAATGAAATTCAAGTTCATCACATATGCATAGATTGTGGGGGAGTTTTCTCTATATATTGTGGTTGTACCAACATCACATACTTGTGTAGTATTTGATGTTGGGGCAACCGCTTTGGTTGTTAATTATCATATTTAAACCCTCGCTAAGGGATTGCCATCAATTACCAAAATGGGGGAGATTGAAAGGGCATGTATGCCCCCATGTGTGGTTTTGGTAATTAATGACAATCTCTATGGACTAATGTGTAAATTGAGTTTCACTTGTAGGTTTGTCCATTGGCATCGCTTGGGCCATGTGTTGGTCTCAAGGTTGAAAGATGAAGAAATGTCCAAGGGCTTTGTTCCAATGGAATCATGAAGAAAGAAGGAGCTTGGAGGTTGATCAAGACAAGTGCAAAGAGTTGCATCAAGATGGATCAACCTCAATAAGGGATGAAGAAGGGCAAGCTCAAGACGCGCCATCTCTAGAAGACCTCATGTGTGGCATCCCGCAAAACCACTACTAGAAAATCGCGTTGTTTTTGTGCATTGCATCATCATGACCGCATGCTCATGTCATCATGCCACATTGCATTTGAGCATCGTCATCGTCTTGCATTTGCTTGCATCAAACTATTTTCGGGAAAACCTGTTTGTTGTTTTCTAAACGCCCCGTCTTTGTTCAAACACAAAACCGGGCCTCCGGATTATTTTTGTTTTGTCCGCTATCGGGTTGTAAAAGCCCCGTGTTAAACAAATAAAATGTTAAATTAATTTAGTGGGGGCGAGGCGGGCCGATTCGACCAACGACCACCCCAAAATAAAGGCCCCACCCAAAAATCCCTAGTCTACCTGGACCTATTCTACCACCCTCCTCCACATCACGGACCATCCACGCTGCCACCTCACCCTCTCCCCCTCTACCCAATACCATGCCGCCACTTGGCCACAGCCCTCTCTCCCTTCCCTCTCTCTCTCAGCACACCACACCCCCACACACACACATTGCACCGGCACTGCACAGCCCCGTGGAACCACGCCCCTGCCCCGATCCCCACGCCTCCCCTGGCCCACCCACGTGAAGCCTCCCCGCGTGGCCCTCTCCCTCACCTAGTCTCTCTGCCTCCTTCCCTCTCCATCATGTGCCAATGGCCCGCCCCGTCGCCCCTCGCCCTCCGGCCGCTCGGCAGCACGGCCGCTTCCTCCTCCCGAGACCTCCGCCGTTCCCCTACGCCAGCTTGACCTCGTCCCGGTGGCCCGAGCTCCTCCCTCCGCCTTCAAGGCGCCAGCCCCCGCAGCTTCCTCTCCCTCCTCGGTCCGCCCGCTGCCAAGCATCTCCGCCCCGGCCCTCACCTCGCCGTCCACCCCCTCCCTCCTTCCTCTCCGGGCCGGGCCCCGCCGCCGGCGACGTCCCTCCTCCATCGCGGCGACCCCTCTGCCGGCTCGCCCTGCCCCATCTCCGCTCCGGCCTCCCGTGCTCGGCCGCCTTCCTGCCTCGCCTCCCACCTCGCTCGCCGCCTCCGCGCCTCCATGGCGCCGTCTCCTCCGCCTCCGGCCGCGCCCCGCGCGAGCGCCGCCGCCCGCGGCCCCTCTCCGGCCGACCCTCCCTGCGAGCTCGTCGTCGACGCCTCGTCGTCCTCCTCTGTCCCCGAGCACACCCATCGGAGCTCGCCGTGGGACCCGTCTCGCCCCCTCCTCCCCAGCTCCGCGACGACCCCCTCGGCGCCCTTCCGTCTGTGCCAGCATCGCCTTGAGTTCCCGCCTCCGATGACGCTGTCCTGCTGCGTGTCTGCTCCCCGCCGTGCGTGTGGTGTCCAGGTCCCCGATGCCTAGTGCCCTGCTTCTCCACGGTCGTCCCTGTGCAGGTCATCCGTGCCACCGTGGTAGAGCCGCCCAGGATCCACGGGCACCTGCGAACCCTTTGGCTTGTTCAGCTTTTGGACATCGCGTCGGCCGCAGATCCCAGTCTATGTGTTGTTGCGCTGTTGTCCAATAGCCAAAGCTGGAAGATCTTCGTTTGGTGGTCGTGCTGTCTACTCGAGGCTCGGAAAAGGTTCCGCGACGCCAAGTTTCGCCAAGACCATCTTCGGATGTCACCGCAAGATCTTCACCAAGGCCATGTCATGTGGTGTTTATCACAAACCCCGAGTATGCCCTCTTGGAATCGAAAGCACGGAAACCGCAAGAACGATCCCGCCGAACGCCAAGATCTTCCATCGGATCCGAGGACGCCGAGACCGACCCTCCCGAAGATCCGAAACCCTGAGACCAACCCCGAACCTCGGCGAACCCCAAGATCTGCCGAACCCTAATGTGTGAACCTTTTCCCCGAGCCCTATTTTATAAATGCTAAATATAAAACTTGTTGCATATTAATTGTCATACTCGCATGCATATTGTCCTGTGGTTTGGGGGCATTATGCCGATTCACCTAATAATTAAATATGGGGCCCATATGCGGGCAAATCTAGCCTTATATTGGCCTCATTTAAATTTGTGTAGCGAACCGGTAACTTATCTCGCCCTATTATTACAACATTTAATTTGCGGGGTAGATAAACAACTAGAACCATATACTTAATTGTCGGGACCCCGGTTCCGCTTAATATGACCTAGTTGCATTGCACCTTTGCCATGTCATACATCATTCATGCATCATGCCCGATCTTTTGCCGTAGTATTAAATATTGCATCCGGTGTTTATTCTAGAGTTTTGCTTCTTCGCGGATAAGGCCGTTGAGTTGATGTGAGCTTCCCCCCGATCTTCGGTTGTACCTTCGGCAATGTTTTCAGGCGAGCACCTCCCCCTTTCTACCCATCTTACTTTTATAGTATTTATTCCCTCCTGTTGATCTATTGCTATCTGTGTTGCGATGCTCTAGTTTTCGTGCCCGTGATATCCCCTGCAGCCTTATATTGCCTTGGACACATCCTATTACCTGTTGATTGGTAGATAGTTGGACCTGCGCGTCGTAGTCGCTTGCTCAAGTGCTTTGCTATGCGTCGATTACCACAGCTTGTTGGAGTAATGCCGCATGTTTGACGCTGGAGATGATCATGGCTTTACTTACTGTTCACTTTATCTACTTTTACAACTAAAATTGAAGTAAAGCGAGGCATCGTGGGTGATAGATAATATTTGGTTTCGCCCACTTGTGTCCGTGGGACCCAGTACTTGATACTTGTTCCTTGATTTATCGCGCTATCCACATCCGGGAGGATTATGGGACCCCACAGGCGAGCTTGATTCATCTTATTTCTTGGGGCCACAAACTAGTTTGAGGTTTTATTTACTATCCTGTACTTATGCCATGCTACTACGTCAGATTTACGATTGTGCGAGGAGCACCTTTATCTTTTTAGGATCGGGACACGTTTCGGTGTCGACAAGCCCGATTTTGGGTTCCCGATCGCTCCTGACCGTCCACCCAAACCTCGGGTCCGTCTCGAAGTCAGCTAGCTTCGTTGCGGGTGTACTCCAAGGGGTGTCCCCCTGAAATATTTCTGAATCCTGTGATTGCTTTGTCGTGAAGGCCTCGTTGGGTTTTGATTTGGTTTTTCCGAGGTTGATCGAGCGTGTGTTGCTATTGGTGCACCCCGGCCGGGTAAAACTTTCTGAAAGCTGTGTCCGTGGTTATGGACGACTTGGAGCACAGTATCTCGATCATAGACAAGCATAACTAAAGTAGTACTATAAATTTGACTTTATAATGACTAGTAATCAGCTTCACTATAATGGAATGGCTAATAAAACTGCCCAAAATTGCTTGTTTGGTTTGTCGCTTGCGACAATTGTATCTGACTAGTAAGTATTGCAATTACAACGGAATGGCTAAATAAAAGTACCAACAATTGCTGGGTTTTGGGTTATCTCATGCTATCTGTATCTGATTAGTAAGTGTTGCAACTATAACGGAATGGTTAACTAAAAGTGCCCACTGCTTATTTTATCAGGATGATTATCTACACCTGACTAGTAATTGCTGCAACGATAACTGAATAAATAAAACTGCCAACTGTGTGAGTTCCTCGGTTGACTTCCTCGTGTGGTCTCGAGGGGGAAATACCAGGATGGGTTTGTTTGATGGTAGCATCAGGTTGGTTCCGAATAGGTCCTTCTTACCCCCCTCTGATAGCCGCCAGTTGTATCGAGTCTCTATAGGTTGTTTAGTGCATGCTGCCGCTGCCGCTTTAGTCCACCATACCTATGTAGGCGAGGACCGCCGAATTCTAGCCTCGCTGCATCGGCCTCAAGATCGACGCTCCTCTTTTCCTTTGCCCTTTGTCGGCACCTTTGTTTAAGCAGGTTTGAGATCGACGTCGTTAGCGGTTACCCTTCCGGCTTGGCCTGAGCAGGGTTATGGACGCCATTGGTTATTCTTCAGGGCTCTTAGCCCCATTTGCATCTTGTCCGTAGCCGGACGCTGTATCGTTTTACAGGTGATTTGGATCTTAGTATATTATATCTGTACTCTTGACTCATTGAGTCGTGCTGTATATATATCCGTTCTGTGGGTCCCATCGAGGACTGTTGTGTAATGTTATTACTTCGCTTTCCACCCGCACGAAAGTGCCTGGTGGGCACCTTTGAATCGTTTCTATGCGGGTTTGGCGGGTTTCGCTAAAACTTGCATAGGTCCGATTCTGAGGGTGTTACATCATGCTTGAAGCTTGCCATACTCGTGATCATGGAGTGATGAAGACAAGTTCAAAGAAGAAGTTTCCCCATGGAGTATGGGGGAGCAATTTGCAAGTCCTCATCTTCATCAAGCAAGAGCAATCAAGAAAGGTGTTTCCACTTGAGAAGAACAAGACAGTCTACATCAAGTTCAAGTGGATTGCTCAAGGCAAAGGTATGATCTTGATAGGTCTTCTCTTTTGCCGGTCTCGTGTTGTTGGGAGACCGGGTTTAGGATAGATAGCCGTACTATCAAGAGGGGCTCTCAAGCGGTGTCTCGATCGCATCGTTCGGAGAGAGCTCAAACCTTTGCATTCATAACATCGTATTTCTTGGTTGTTATTTGGTTCTTCTCCATGAGAGGATCTAGAGATTGTTGGTATCATCATAACAATCTCTAGTTCATCAAATAAGGATTTTCCTTGCATATCTTATTGCATTCTTGATCGTGCGGGTTTTTCCGGCTCCATGCCTTAGGAGATATCTCACATATATATACTTGATATTTTATCCCTTGGTGGTATCCAATATTTAACATTTTGTTGGGTTGTACTTGGTTTTATCTTCCCAACAAAATTGGTTTCATCCCAATCGGAGTTTCCAAGCTCAACTTCTTGTGTTTTGGGTTTTGGAGGTTTTATCGGTCCATCGCTCTAGAGAGGTCATACCTTTCTTAATTTGGTTTTATCCGTCCATGATGGACTATGATGTTTCTTTGCATAATATTTTAGATCTTTTCTTTCTCTTTAAAATGAGCCCAAGATCATAAAAAACGGAGTCCGAAATCAAAAGTTATTGAAGTTTTCGTGCAATGTTATCCTGAGTTTTTGCTTGAGCGGAAGTTTCAGCCCAAGTTCCGGTCAGGTTCAGTAACTTGTGTTTCTATTTGCCGGAAGTTCCAGTGGGGGGCCAAAAGTTCCAGTGATGTGCGAATCTGGCCCAAACGGTTAGTTTTTCCTTGTCCTATTTAAGGGGGCTTCTTCCTCAATGGTTTCCCATATTTTGAGCTCGTTTTTGCCCACCATTGTTGACCTATTTGAGCTTTCTTACTCCCTCTCCCTCCCATGATTCTTACATCTTTTTGAGGGAAAAGTGAGAGGAGATCTAGATCTACAATCCCCCCAAGACAAATCCCTTCTTTGTGAAGGAATCATTGGGATCTAGATCTTGGAGAGTTTTGTGTTCTTCCTCCCTTATTCCCCCAATGGATTTTGTAGCTTTGTTGGAATTTGGGAGAGAATGACTTGCCCTTGCATTTGGTGCATAGGTTTGAGCTCTCCTCGGATATTCGGTGAGTTCAAGCTTGCGGGCTTGTTTCTCCTCGGTTCTTGGAACCCTAGACGGTTGTGTGGTTGGGTTGTTGACATTTTGTGGTCTTGTTGACCTTTTGTGGTCTTCTAGCCTTTTGTGGCTTTGTTGGCCTTTTGTGGCGTTGTGGCCTTTTGTGGCTTTGTTATTGGAAGCATCCAATTAAGTTGTGGAGATATCCCCAATCTTGTACATGTTCGGTGACCGCCCTTAAGAGTCTCATAGTGGAGCGAGTGCCCACCTTTTGTGGTGCGCACTCGGGAGAATAGGATGAGCCTTTTGTGGCGTCGGTGAGTAGCGTGCTTTCGCATCCGGGGTGAGGCCTTGTGTGGCGTTGGGTGAGCATCAAGCCACCACACCTCGAGGTGAGCAATTTTTGGCGTTCAGAGAGCATTGCGCCATCGCACCTCTCCAACGGAGACGTAGCTTCTTTGGAAGTGAACTTCGGAAAACAAATCTTCGTCTCCGCGTCCATCGGTTATCTCTCAACCGAGCCCTTTACTTATGCACTTTACTTTGTGATAGCCATCATGCTTGAAGTATTTATATCTTTCTATCACCTTTTTGCTTGTTTTGCTTAGCATAGCTTGTTGGTGCACTTAGGTGAACCTAGTGGTTAGGTTCTGTGCTCAATAAATTAAACATTAGTTTTATATTACGCATTTACTTGAGCCTAAACCGTAATTTTTTTTAAAAGCCTATTCACCCCCTCTAGGGGACGTCCATTGCCTTTCACACCTTGTTCTCTTTGGAATTGGAGTTATCCTTTTCCTTAGATTGCGGAGTGGTAGCCTCAGAGGGAGATGGAGGTGGTGTTGCGGGTGTGGAGAGACGCATTATCATTTGGTGCATCTCTTCCATCTTGGCATCCATAGAACCAATCAATGTTGTTTCCAACGTCTTGAGATCGTTCATGGTGACTATTTCCATAGCATAACTGCCATCTCCCTTGGAACCCATACTTATCTTAGGCGGTTAAGCCCAAATAAAGAGTCGTGGCTCTGATACCAATTGAAATGGATCATATGGGCACCTAGAGGTGGTGAATAGGTGCTACTCAATTTTTTAGTTCTTTTTCAATTTTAGGCTTGACACAAAGTAAATTCTCTAGATATGCAACTACGAGAATTTCCCTATATGCAAACCTATCTACTAAACACGTAAAGAGAGGAGTGAGGAAACCATAGTGGAGCACGCAGAGACACAGGGATTTGTTTTACCGCAGTTCCTTCCTTGTTAAGGGAAGTATGTATGCGTTGGAGGGGTGGGCGGTTCTAAGACCACCACGCCACAATAGGCCTCACCCTATTCTCCATTGCATCTTGCCATGAAAGGCCTGATCCACTTTCTCCACTATTGGTACCCTTCGAGGCGGGAACCGATGCCTTTACAACTCTAGCGGGGTACACATCCACAACCAAATTGGAGGCTCCCGTAATGAGAACAAGCTGCCACAAGAACAAGGATTATCAAAATAATCAAAACGAGGATCTAGATATTTTCAAGAAATACTAGATCGAGGGTTCTCCAAATAAATGGAGAGGAGGTGAAGCGTTTGATTGCTTTTGATGAAGATCGATCCCTCCTCCTTTGATTCCCCAAAGAACGAGGCCTTTGGGTGGATGAAGGTGGAGATCTCTTGGATGGAACTTGAGGAGCAGATCTTGTCTTTTTGAATGAACGAAGGGTTCTGGCAGGAGGGTGAAGATGGGTTTAAATACCCTCTGCCTAGAACTGGCCATTGGAGCAATTTGGGGCGGATTATCCGCCCCCACTAGGGGAGGACTATCCGCCCTGGGGGAAAGATCCGCCCAGAGCCGGAAAGTCTAGGCGAAACCGCCCCCCACACAAAGAGCCGCGCCGAACTTGTCTTGGTGAAAATCCTCGAGGGGGCGGACTATCTAGCCCCCAAGGGGTGGACTATCCGCCCTGGGGAGAAATCCGCCCAGAGCCGGAAAGTCTGGGGGAAACTCCGCCCCCATACAGAGAGCCGCCCCTTGGATCCCTTTGCAAACTTGTTGGGGGCGGATTATCCAAACCCTTGAGGGGAGGATTATCTGGCCTGGGCAAAAACTCTGCCCTGGCTGGACAATCCGGGAGAGATTCCGCCCCCCATACAGAGAGCCGCGCCCTTACGCCCTTTGTGATTGGGGGAGGGGCGGATTATCCGCCCCCAAAAAACACTTTTAGGCGCCTTTTGACATTGTTAAGACCTGCAGCACTTCAACACACATTAAATAATCCTTGGTATTGTTATCTAACACACAAAACACTAGGGATCATGAAATGTTCTTTCACTATATTCGTATACCAAACCGATGCATTTTATTTTGTTCCACTTGGTTTCTTCAATTCAACATGCCTACCTATTAATGTCTGGTAAATCTTTCCAACTCGAACCTCTTTTAATAAGAACATAGGGTCTGCACCCTCGTGTCTTGTATCCTGTTTCACTTGCACCTCATCACAATCTAGGAGAGGCATCTTCTAGAACTAGTTTATTGACTTAAGCTTGGTGCTTAGGTTGATGAACCGACTCAGTGGGACTTGTATTTTTATCACTTGTGAGCTAAACCCGTGTCTTCAGAAACAGAAAAATATTTTGTTTTCTTTTTAGTTTCTAAGAAGGTTCTCAAGGAAGGCACACCGGGCCATACCAAGAAATACATGTTGAAGCAAAGGTTCTTTTTCCATCCAAAGAGAGGTTACTAGTACCTCAATGGTAAAATGTGTTAGCCTTGCTTTCGACTAAACTTGGGGAGGTAACCACTTATCACACTCTCTTTTGATAACTGCATTTTCTCTTTTGTTTTCGTGATCTTCTCAAGTTTGGTTCTTGCAAAGTTCTAAGCTTGGGGAGGTTACTTCTGCATGTGTAGAGTCTTGTGCAATGTTCATATTCGATGAAGGTTTAATGCAATCATGTATCCCGCTGTTTTTGAATGCTTGCTTAAATGAGTCTATTTTTGTATTTATATGGGGATACACTTGCTCATGATAAGCACCATAGAAGTTGACTTAGAGCTTGTATGCATCTTGCCAAATTTTTTATCAAGCTTGTGACAATATTTGTGATCCTCTAGAAAACATTGCCACAATATCTACTCTTTTAAAGAATGAGTATTTGATCAAGATCTTTTGAAATTTTCTAGTTGTCACCTAATATTTTTGTCTTAAATAAATAGTTATGATCGACCCCATAGTGACAAAACAATAGACTTGATAGTTTGCTTATGGAAGGATTTGTCAATTGGAAATGATATTTCAAAGTTTTGAGTTATATGCTAAATACGGTGTTGTTTAATTGTCTTAAGAGTTTAGACTTAAAGATACTCAACACCATAGATGTCGACTTGATAGTACTCTTTGAAAGGATTTTTTGAAGAAACTATTGTTTAGCTGTAATTGAGATGCATGCCAAATCTTGACCTGTTGATTAAAGTATGATACTGCTTTATGCATGTCTACACCACTACCGCACTCCATGGAGGGCCAACAACTCCGCTGGCCTATCAAGAGAGAAATCTCAGATTTTGGCTATGAGTTGATTAAACATCTATAACAAAAATGTTATGATGGGTAAGAGTTTTGGCCTCCTCATGGGACTGCGTTCAAAGCAAAAGAGGGAATACTCCTCTGACCGTTATGAGAAATCATTATACCAAAAAGGTAAACCTTGGTAATGGTCACGAGTATCCATTCTTAGCCTGCACAGTCTGATTAAACACACTAAGTTTTGGCATGATCTCCTTACTGATGAACTGAAGTTTTAGAAAGACAAATAATAGAAAAGGAGTGTTTGATAGCCATGATTCATTGATGTGGATGACCAAATGAGACACTCTAATGCTATGCTTCTTTTGACATGTTCTCGCATTTCCTTTTGGCATAAATCTTGTTACTAAGAGATAAACTTTCTGAAAGCTCAATAAATAATGTTTGCACTTGAGAGCCTTAACTAGATGACATGATTGGGTAAATCGATAAAATTTATTCCTATTTAGTCTTGACATCTATTTATGACTAAGTTTTTCCTCATAAAAATAATTATATGAAAAGTTATACAAAAGGTGCAATAAGAGGATCACAAGTTTGCTTGCAAGTTAGATTCACTGTTGACATGAAGCATATAAGTTTTGATGAATCTTTGGTGGTCTTTATAACTGAGCTTGTATTTCCTTGTATGAGTACATGTTTACTCTCTTTGAGCTTGCAAGGAAAATAAGGATGCAAGGCATACTAAAGTTTCAATGACAGGCAAAATTACCCTCATATTATTTATCGACAGTTATTGCTCGGGACGAGCAGAATCTAAGCTTGGGGAGGTTGATGAGTGGAATTTATGTACACTTCTATAGAAGTATTTTATGCATATCAACCACCCATCTCATGCCTTATCTAGCTGCAGTTATGCCAAATATGCATGGTTTCTGTTATTCATTCATTCTCATATGAGCTTTGCACATTTAGTAGTTTAGGTAGAATTTTATCCCTCTTCCTTATATTTGACATGTGCATAGGTGTTGATGATGATTATAGATAAAACAAAGGCAAAAGGAACAAAGAAAGCATAGTATGGAGGAGCTGCAGGGACCAGACTTAGCCATTTGAGGTCTTTGATATGTCGGAAACGTATCTATAATTTTTGATGCTCCATGCTTGTTTAGTATCTACTTTGCTTTGCTTTGTCTACACTTTGAGGTGATTTTTACATGTTTTCTGGTACTAACCTATTAACAAGTTGCCACAGTGCCAGTTGCCTATTTTCTGCTATTTTTGGTTCCAGTAAAGCTAGTAAGGAAATATTCTCGGAATTGGACGGGACAAACGTCAAAGTCAATAACTTTCCGTGGGGAACAAGAAGTCCAGAGGGGAGATGGAGAAGTGTGACAGGGCGGCCAAACCCCCATAGGCACGACCAGGGGTGGGCGCCTAGGCAGAGTGTGGCCCCCTGGTCGCCTCTTCGGCCTCCCCCTTCGCCTATCAGAAGCCCCCGATGCAGAAACCTTAGGCACCCGATCAAATCTCCACGAAACCTTCTGTAGCCGCTGCCACCATCGTCCCTAGATCCGGGGGGGGGGGATCAGAAGTTTTTCCTGGCATCCTACCGGAGGGGAGATCATCCCGGAGGCCTTCTCTCCGGTATGATGAGTGAGTAGTTCCACCTTGAACTATGGGTCCATGTAGTAGCTAGATGGTTGTATATCCTCCTTTGTTCTTTCATGTATAGACCTTGTGAGCTCCGTTCATGATCAAGATCTAATCTATTTGTAATCATGCATGTTGTGTTTGTGGGGATCCGATGGATATTTAGATTATTATGTTGGTTTGATTAATGGTTTTGTCTTTATGATTCTATCATGTATGTGTTGTTTGTGATCTTGCATGCTCTCCTTTTGTTAGTAGCTATCTTGGCCAAGTAGTTGCTAGTGACTCCAAGAGGGGGTATGTATGCTCGATAGTGGGTTCATGCCTCTAGTTTCCAAGGGAAGTGACAGAAATCTCTTCGGTTGTAGATGTGATGTTGCCACTAGGGAGAAAACAATGGTCTCTTGTTCATGGAACATGTGGACTGTTTACCTTACACACTTTTCTTAAAGCAGTTGTCTTGCAACTTAATACTGGAGGGGGTTCGGATGATAACCTGAAGGTGGACTTCTAGTCATAGATGTAGTTGGATGGCGGTCTATGTATCTTGTTGTATTGCCCAATCGAATCTCATAGGATCTTTCTGACTAGTAATTGCATTGTTATGCCTTGCTCGCCTCATCAATTGCCATGTTGTAATTTGTTTACCCTTCATGCCATGTTGTTTATCTAAGGAGAGCACCTCTAGTGAACTATGGACCCCGGTACAATCTTTACCACTGATACATCTTCCACTGTTACTTGTTTACTTGCTGCAAACCATTACCTTCCACAGCATACGTTTAATCCTTTGTTACAGAAAACCGGTGTGCTTGACAACCTCACTGATTCGTTGGGGAAAAGTCTTGAGTTTGTGTTGTGCAGGTCTCCGCGTTGTTAGCAACACCTGTGTGATGTTTCCTTCCTCCTACTGGTTTGATAACCTCAGTTTATTACCGAGGGAAAACTTGCTGCTGTGCTGCTTCACACCTTGCTCTTGGGGTTGCCAACAGGCTCCACGTCAACCGTGCTAGCCATCATCAAGCTTTTCTGGCGCCGTTGCTGGGGAGGCTAAGGACTTTTTCACTAGGGGAGTCCTCCACTTACTTTCTCTTTACTTTGTTTTTAGTTTGCTTTGTTTCTTCTGCTTGGTTTTGTTTGCCTCTTTCCAAAAAACCCAAAAAAGTTAGTCTAGTTTGGTTTGCTTTCTTTATTCAAAAACACAAAAAAATTAGTTCCTACTCTAGTTGCCACCTTGCTCTAGCTCACCATGTTGTTCCCCAAGTTCGCCCTGAAAGATCTTGCAATAGGTAGTGGCTCCATAATTGGGAAAGATAATATTGAAGAATTCTTTAATCATGTTAGAAAGCATGAAGATATTGAGGATAAATCTATAGAAGAGCTTGCTCCTAATTATGAGATTGCTGCAGCTTCTTTAGTTCATATATTGGAGGCTAGGTTTGTTAGCCTTAACTCCTTCATACAATTCTTGTTCCTAAAACTAAAAGAAGAAAAGAATCCTGAAAAGAGGGAATTCATCCTTGAAACTTTATTAAATGAATTCCATGATGTTGCTAGGGAGGCCAAAAAGGTCTTTGAGCGTTTCAATATCCTAGACTCAAGTGTAGATGTTGTGGGTATTTCTGATAAAACTAAGCCTAGAGAAGAATTTAAGATACCCATACCCTTTAAGCTTGTTGGAATGCATGAAGCCTTTGAAAAGGATTTTGATTGGATTGCTCCTGAAAATATTTTTGATGAAAGTAGTAGACCAAAGAGAGATGAGAAGGGATCCTCCAAAACCCATTTGGATGAGATACCTTTCATAGTTGAAGACTTTGAAAGTATTGATGTTAATGCTTTATCATTTGAAAATACTTGATTCTTCTTGCTTCTTGTGCCTAACTTAAAGGCGTTAAAGAAAAGTACTTTTTGGGAGATAACCCAAGAGTTTCCTTGAGTCTTGGAAGTTATTGATTCGTTAATGACCTCTCCTTATCCTTTTTGTTTGCTTTTTGTGCCAATAATGACCTCTGATGAGAGGGAAGTAAGATTTGGGGAGTTGCTGTCATGAAACAGATTTCTGTCCTCCACCATAAAAATTCGTGAAGAGTCTGTGTAACTAGTATTGAGCTCAAAATTTACAAATAAATCCTCCAGTGTGTTATCTAACTTTCGTTAGTTCAACACTTTTTTATTTTAGCAACATAAGATGTTCGAAAAAATCGGTTTCTACCTGCTGGTCTGTTTTGACAGATTTCTGCCATTATTTGCATTTGCTTCTTATTGATTCCTTTTTTAGTTCTCTTTTGGGGAATTGAGCTTTTTTAAGGAGTTACTACAGTATCTTGTGTTTTTAGTGAAAATCCTTGTTGTTCCAAAGCTTTTCCAGAGGCCTAATATATTTTGAATAAACTAATGTTGCTAATGAAGATTGTGTGAAGGAAAAATTTCAGGTGTAGAGAGAGAATGATGCAATGAGATAAAGAATGGACAAAAGCTCAAGCTTGGGGATGCCACCATGATGTCACCCCAAGAAATATCCAAGAATTACAAGCGTCAAAGCTTGGGGATGCCCAAGGCATCCCCTTCTTCATCAATAAAAAGCTCAGGTCTGTCTAGACACTTCGTTTTTATTGTTTCATGCACAATTGTGTTATTCTTGGAGCGTCTTAGTTTTCGTTTGATTTGCTTAGGTTATTTAGTTTGCTAGAATAAAGTAGTTTGGAACCCCTTTCTCGCTGTGTTGTTTTGCAAATAAGTTTGCTTGGTGTTGGAAAGGAGTAGTAAGTTCTTGCTTGTAAGTGCAAGAGGAGTTTGCATTGACTGTGACTTAGACTTTAGAATGACATGCTAGGTGTTGTTTTGACCTTATGCTTAGTGATTATTGTTGTAGCATGTCTTGTTCCAAACAATTGGGATTGCTTACTGTTCCTTGAAGAAACTATGCGTTGTTTTAGCATGCAAAAGCATAGTATTGTGGTATTCTCCTTTGATGCTTTGTTTGGGTTGACTTGGCACATGCTCACACCATGTTATGACTCTCACAAGTCACCATAGCCTCTATGATCATTTATTCCTTGGCTTGTAGTACCACTCTATGCTTTGATTAGTAATGCTTTGTTGCTTTGCATGATTATGGCCATTATGCTCTCTTAGTTGGTTGCTCCTAGTCTTTTGCTAGCCTCCACTTATATGAGTAATATCTACTCATGCTTCCAACTCTTAAGAAACCAAGTTATTCCAAAGTGTCCACTATAAACACCTATGCATGGTGTGTTACACGATTCCAAGTATATTCTTGTTTTTAGCTATCTTCCAATTAAAAACTATTTTGTTATGTGAAAACTTAGTGATTAAATCCCTTACAAACTTGATGGCACACTTTATATTCTTTGCCCCTAATAAACTTGAACCATTATGACGTCTATGTTGTATATGCTTGCACTTATACATTGGAATTAGCAGAACCGTGCTGTCACGGGGAACATTTTCAACATTGCACTTGTAATTTGTACTCAGTTGATATCATGTTATTTTGTCTATGAATGTCACCGGTGTGAAATAAAGAGGTAGCTTGTAAGTCCATGAAGTTTGTATTTTGTGTTAGAGAAACGCCTAGGCCGCTAGCCTAAGCCATGCCTAATCATGGTGGAAACTTGCAGCATCACCATAATGAGCTTTCTATGAAGCATCCTCAATAAAAAATTTATGCATATAGTAAATAAAAAGATCGCTGAGATGCTCATTGTCTACTTGCCTTGTCATTTTGGTTATGGGATAGCTCCTGTACCATGTGTAAGGGGTACCCCGTTGGCGGTTCTCTATGATATGAAAATACTTACAATGACAAGAACTTAAAGATGACTGAAGTTGAGTAGCATGAGGTGTGGCCCTCGTATTCAAGGGACTTCAGATTTCCAACTTATACTTTGTCAAGCATATACTCCATATTTAGTTCACTTTAACCTTAATCACTTGAAGATTCTTATGATAGGGGCAATGAGGGCTGAAAGCTAACAAGTACCATAATTTTTGGAAGCTCTTTTTGAGACTTGAAATCCCTGCTTCCTTTACAAAAGGCCTTTCTTCCACCATTATTGAGTCTCCACCTTCTAACTTTAGGCACCATTAAGAGAGCATAATTGTCATTCTATGTCCAGTGTCCCAAAGCTTATTAATTGATGCATATTGTGATATTACTTGTTCTTGTGATATTTGTTTCTAGTCACCCTTGTAAACTTTGAAGGTGTCCTATGCATCTCTATTGCTACTCTATGAGGGACAAGCTGATTGCCACTATGCTATGTTTTCTATATGTGAAACAAACAAACATTTTTCAATGCATGTTATTCATAATCTTTGTTTGTAGCCTTTCATGTTGCATGCATAGTTACGATGTCCTACTGTTAGAACTCCATCTTTCATGCACATGTTTAGAGTTCTTTGATCCCAACTTTCAATGCTTGCAAATGGTTAGATCTTTATTGTGAGGGTGCATGTCACCTAAAAAATTATTCTTTTATCACCTACCTACTCGAGGACGAGCAGGAGTTAAGCTTGGGGATGCTTGATACGTCGGAAACGTATCTATAATTTTTGATGCTCCATGCTTGTTTAGTATATACTTTGCTTTGCTTTCTCTACACTTTGAGGTGCTTTTTACATGTTTTCTGGTACTACCCTATTAACGAGTTGCCACAGTACCAGTTGCCTGTTTTCTGCTGTTTTTGGTTCCAGAAAAGCTAGTAAGGAAATATTCTCGGAATTGGACAGGACAAAATTCAAAGTCAATAACTTTCCGTGGGGAACAAGAAGTCCAGAGGGGAGACGGAGAAGCGTGCCAGGGCGGCTAAACCTCCTAGGCGTGGCCAGGGGTGGGCCCGCGCCTAGGCAGGGTGTGGCCCCTTGGTCGCCTCCTCGGCCTCCCCTTTGCCTATAGAAGCCCCCGATGTAGAAACCCTAGGCACCCGATCAAATCTCCACGAAACCTTCTGTAGCCATCTCCACCGTCGTCCCTAGATCGGGGGGGGATCTGAAGTTCTTCCCGGCACCCTGCCGGAGGGGAGATCATCCCGAAGGCCTTCTCTCCGGTATGATGCGTGAGGAGTTCCACCTTGGACTATGGGTCCATGTAACACCCTCAGAATCGACCCTATGCAAGTTTTAGCAAAACTCGCCAAACCCGCATAGAAACGATTCGAAGGGTGCCCACCAGGCACTTTCGTGCGGGTGGAAAAACAAAGTAATAACATTACACAACAGTCCTCGATGGGACCCACAGAACAGATATATATACAACAGCGACTCAAAGAGTCAAGAATACAAATATACGGTACAAAGATCCAAATCACCTTGAAAACGATGGGGCGTCCGACTACGGACAAGATGCAAATGGGGCTAAGAGCCCTGAAGAATAACCAATGGCGTCCATAACCCTGCCCAGGCCAAATCGGAAGGGTAGCCCTGCTAACGGCGTCGATCTCAAACCTGCTCAAACAAAAGGGGTGCCGACAAAGGGCAAAGGAAAAAGAAGGAGCGTCAGTACTGAGGCCAGTACACGGCGAGGCTAGAATTCGGCGGTCCTCGCCTACATAGGTATGGTGGGCTGAAGCGGCAGCGGCAGCATGCACTGAACAACCTATAGAGACTCGATACAAGAGGCGACTATCAGAGAGGGGTAAGAAAGACCTATTCGGATCCAACCTGAAGCTATCACCAAACAAACCCATCCTGGTGTTTCCCCCTCGAGACCAAACGAGGAAGTCAACCGAGGAACTCACACCGTTGGCAGTTTTATTTATTCAGTTATCGTTGCAGCAATTACTAGTCAGGTATAGATATTCGTCCTGATAAAATAAGCAGTGGGCCCTTTTAGTTAATCATTCCGTTATAGTGGCAACACTTACTAGTCAGATTCAATTATCATGAGATAACCCCAAAACCCAGCAATTGTTGATACTTTTACTTAGCCATTCTGTTGTAGTTGCAATAATTACTAGTCAGATGCAATTGTCGCAAGCGACAACCAAACAAGCAATTGTGGGCAGTATTAATTAGCCATTCCATTATAGTGAAGCTGATTACTAGTCATTATAAGTCAAATTTATAACAGTAAACTTTAGTTATATTTGTCTATGATTAGACACTGTGCTCCAAGTCGTCCATAACCGCGGACACGGCTTCGAAAAGATTAAACCTGAGGGTGCACCAAAGTATCCAGCACTTCGACCCTTTTGCCGATCGTTAACATACACCCATCGGTATCGGCGGGGCCTAGGTCACGACGTTCCTGCACTCCAAAGCAAGCAATCGGGGCCACCCCACTAGCACACCAACGAAGTCGGCCGGTCTCCGAGACGGACTCGTGGTTTGCGTCAATGGCTGTGAACGAGAGGTCCCCAATCGGGATCGTCGACACCGCAAAACATTCCGCTTCAAAAGCGATGCGATTAAAGACCGCACAATCGTAAATAAAGCAAAAAGCATGGCATAAGTACAGATAGTAATAAAGCCCCAAACTACTTGTGGCCCCAGACAATACTTTGAAATCAGGTAATTATCGATGGGGCCCATGTCTCCCCACTGTGGTTAGCGCTCGATCTCGGAACAGTGTCAAGAACT
Source organism: Avena longiglumis (assembly GCA_030063025.1). Lineage (NCBI taxonomy): Eukaryota > Viridiplantae > Streptophyta > Magnoliopsida > Poales > Poaceae > Avena > Avena longiglumis. Next base: position 505,784,762 of record CP125977.1, read on the forward strand.
CGGTCCTACGGGACACAAGTGGGCGTCGGAAACCAAATCTTACCTATCACCCACCGATGCCTCTGCTTAATTCAATTTTAGTTGTTAAACAGGAATTAAAGTGATACAATAATTAAAGCCATGATCATCTCCAACGTCAACATGCGGCAATCCTCCAACAAAGGTGGTACTTGACGACAAGCAAACACTTGAGCAAGCGACTACTACACGCGGGTCCAACTATCTACCAAACAACAGGTAATGGGATGTGTCCAAGGCTATATATGGCTGCAAGGGATATCACGGGAACGAGAACTAGAGCATCGCAACACAGATAGCAAAGATCAACAGGAGGGAAGTAAATACTATAAAAGTAAGATAGGTAGAAAGAGGGAGATGCTCGCCTGAAAACATTGTCGAAGGTTCATCCGAAGATCGGGACGAATCTCACATCAACTCAACGGCCTTATCCGCGAAGAAGCAAAGCACTAGGAGAAACACCGGATGCAATATTTAATACACGGCAGAAGATCGGCATGATGCATGTATGATGCATGGCATGGCAAAGTGCGATGCAATTAGGTCAAATTAAGCGGAACCGGGGTTCCGACAATTAATTAAATGGTTCAAGTTGTTTAGAACCCCCGCAGATTAAATGTTGTTTAGCAAGACAACAGATGGAACCGGTTCGCTACACATGTTTAAATGAGGCCAATATAAGGCTAGATTTGCCCGCATATGGGCCCCATATTTAATTATTAGGTGACTCGGCATAAGGCCCCCAAACCACAGATATGCATGCGAGATGAATGATTAAATATGCAACAAGTTGTTATTATGTTATAAAATAGGGTTCGAGGGAAAAAGGGGTCACACATCAGAGGGGGCTCGACGATCTTGGGGTTCCGGGGTTCGGGGTTCGGGGACGGTCTCTGGGTATGTCAACGATCATGGCATTCGGGGTGAAGCACTTGTCGCATCGGGGGTTCTCGGCGGACTCGGTGTCCGGGGTGAAACACTTGGCGTTCCTTGTCTTGTCGAAGGCCTTGTCGCATAGGCGAAGAACTTGGCGTCAACGGGGTCCGAGAAGGCGATCTTGACGCGGTACCGGGTTCGGGGTGTCGAGGCTTGGTCTCCGGGGTCCGGGAAGAAGCCCCTGGCGATTCATGTCGACGTTCTTGGTGTTCGGGGTTCTCGATGTCCGTGTCGAAGGCCTTCGGGTACCACAATTTCTCGGGGTGGTTTTCCTCGGATCGATGAAGATCTTGACGAGAGCTCTTCGGGGTTTCCGGTTCCGGGAAGCCGATCTCAGGGCTTCGGCTCCGAGGAGATCTTGTCTTCCAAGGGGCTCGAAGATCTTGTGGCAGCATATCATCGGGTAGCCGGACTCGGTTGCACCCAAGCGAACTGCAGAACAACACCACGAGGCCGGGGTGACAGTAGCCACGAGCGGCGTCGAGGACGCCTGTCCACGGCAGAGGGCCGGAGGCGTTAGGCGCATGGCGTTCGAGGAAGGCGATCGACGCCAGCGGCGGGGCGAGGTTGTGGCGCTGGTCGGCGGGCCGGAGCGCCATGGCGGGCGGGCTTGCGGGCGCAGGGCGAGGTTGCGCTGGGACGGGCGGGCGAGGTTGGATCAAGGGGGTCGCACGGAGACGGAGGCCGGAGGTGGAGGCGTGGGGTCGACGGGTGCTCGGCGGCGAGGTCGACGGACGCAGTGCAGGGGCCCGCTGGGATCTGGCCGGGCGAAGCTCGAGCGGCCGGACGCTGGGTCGACGCCGGCGAGGGAGGGGCCTGCGACGGAGGAGCGGCGATGCGCTGGCGGGCGGAGCTGCCGCTGCCCGGCGAGGAGGCCGTGAGGCGCTGGGTCGCGGGCTAGGGCGAGCTCGAGAGCGGCGGGTCTTCTGTGGCGGCGGGAAGGTCTGGCGAAGGCAGCGACGCTGGAGGCGGGCAGAGCTTAGGGAGGTCGGGCTAGCGAGGCGGAGGAGCTGGGTGCGGCGGCACAAGCGGGTTCGGGCGAACAGGAGGCGGAAGGAGAGGCTGGGCCAGGCGGGCTGCGGTGGCCGGCTCGAGCGAGAGCGGGGCGAGGCTGAGGGGAGAGGGAGCTATGGGAGGGACGGAGGTTGCAGGCGGTGGTTGGCGGCGAGTAGGCGAGAGGAGGTGAGGCGAGGCGATGAAGGGTGCGTGGAGGCAGCATTGGAAGCGTGGGTCCATGGGCGGGCCAGGATGCGGGCGGGGGTTGACCAGGCGGGAGGCGTGGCAGCGGGCCATGAGGATGGGGCCCGGGGGAGGTGGGGAGTGTGGTGCGGTGTGCGTGTGTGTGCTTTGGGGTGGGGCCGGCTGGGTGAGGTGTGGCTGGGTTTGAGAGAGAGAGAGAGAGAGAGGGTGAGGGGAGAGGTTGGGGCACGTGGCAGGTGGGGATAGGCTAGAGGGAAGAGGAGGGGTGAGGTGGCGGCATGCTAGTGGCTGGGGTGAGGTGGCTGGGCAGGTTGGGTAGGATTATTGGTAGGTTTAGGTTTTGCTGGGGTGTCCAAGACGGACCGATTCAGTTTTTCTGGGGCGGTCGTTCGGGTCAATCGGCCCGTTCGACTGCCCCGCACAAAAATAATTTAACATTTTTAATTGATTGCGACGGATTTTGTAAATAGTTTTTGACAACAAAATATCCGGTTGCATCCGGGGTTTTGGCGTTTGAATAAGGTGGGGCGTTTAGAAAACAACACGGGCTTTGCAAACATAATTTTGGCAAACAATGCATGATGATGACGATGCAATGCACAAATTCAACGCGATTTTCTAGTAGTGGTTTTGCGGGATGCCACAATTCGACACCACTAACAAGGGATCTCGCCCTCGAGATCCGCCTCATGGTACCGGAAGGAAGGTCGGCGTCTGGTCCTTCGCGCTTCGTGCAGATCCTCACGACACCACTAACAAGAGGTCGTTGCTCCTGTTCGTCAAGAGAACACTCCGGATAAACAACGGGCGAAGTTAAAGGTAAGGCCACCTCTAACTTCCATGGAAGGAGTAAAATTGCATCGATCCATCATTCAATGTACATAAGCGAATGATAAGAGTAGTGGTATGGTCGCGACTCCATCCCGCACTCAAAGCATTACTATGTACACGAATAGACAGATTATGCAACCAACCCTTAAGATTCAGACTGAAGATCTCGACGAGCGAGGTTCGGAAACACAGGAGTGATGCAGACTCTGCATCGGATCTGGCGTAGAGGACGTCGTCGCGTCGGAAAACACCGGAAGGCTCAAACAAGGAACAAAGAATGGTAACACCGTAGACGGATTCATCAGGCAGCTTGAACACCGGATGGTAGAACACCGTTACTAAAAGAGGAAGCGAAACCCTAAAGGTACGACGGAAACCCAACCACGAGAATTCCTGGACTCGAAGCAAGAGAAGAGAGCGGATTCAATACACGTCGAGATAAGAGGAGAATAGCAGAGGGGTAAGGAGTAAAATCAGACCTAATCAGAACTATCCAACCGATTTTCAAAAATAGTTTTGACACTCTACCTCGGCCGTTAGCTAGGGTATCCTACAGGCTGGACTTGTGGGGTATCGCAACTGCTGATCTCTGATACCACTCTATAACACCCTCAGAATCGACCCTATGCAAGTTTTAGCAAAACTCGCCAAACCCGCATAGAAACGATTCGAAGGGTACCAACCAGGCACTTTCGTGCGGGTGGAAAAACAAAGTAATAACATTACACAACAGTCCTCGATGGGACCCACAGAACAGATATATATACAACAGCGACTCAAAGAGTCAAGAATACAAATATACGGTACAAAGATCCAAATCACCTTGAAAACGATGGGGCGTCCGACTACGGACAAGATGCAAATGGGGCTAAGAGCCCTGAAGAATAACCAATGGCGTCCATAACCCTGCCTGAGCCAAACCGGAAGGGTAGCCACGCTAACGGCGTCGATCTCAAACCTGCTCAAACAAAAGGGTGCCGAAAGGGCAAAGGAAAAAGAAGGAGCGTCGATCGAGGCCAAGACACGGCGAGGCTAGAATTCGGTCCTCGCCTACATAGGTATGGTGGGCTGCAGCGCAAAGATGCAATGAACAACCTATAGAGACTCGATACAAGAGGCGACTATCGAGAGGGGTAAGAAAGACCTATTCGGATCCAACACAAGCTATCACCAAACAAACCCATCTGGTGTTTCCTCGAGACCAAACGAGGAAGTCAACCGAGAACTCACACCGTTGGCAGTTTTATTTATTCAGTTATCGTTGCAGCAATTACTAGTCAGGTATAGATATTCGTCCTGATAAAATAAGCAGTGGGCCCTTTTAGTTAATCATTCCGTTATAGTGGCAACACTTACTAGTCAGATTCAATTATCATGAGATAACCCCAAAACCCAGCAATTGTTGATACTTTTACTTAGCCATTCTGTTGTAGTTGCAATAATTACTAGTAAGATGCAATTGTCGCAAGCGACAACCAAACAAGCAATTGTGGGCAGTATTAATTAGCCATTCCATTATAGTGAAGCTGATTACTAGTCATTATAAGTCAAATTTATAACAGTAAACTTTAGTTATAGTTGTCTATGATTAGACACTGTGCTCCAAGTCGTCCATAACCGCGGACACGGCTTCTCGAAAAGATTAAACCCTGCAGGGGTGCACCAAAGTATCCACAGGCACTTCGACCCTTTTTGCCAGATCAGTTAACATACACCCATCGGTATGTCGGCGGGGCCTAGGTCACGACGTTCCCAGACCCAAAGCAAGCACTGGGGGGCCACCCCACTAAGTACACACCCGCGAAGTCGGCGGTCTCGAGACGGACTCGGGGTTTGCGTCAATGGTCGTGAACGACGCAGGTCCCCAATCGGGATCGACACCGAAAACATTCCGCTTCAAAAGCGATGCGATGCGTTACCACAATCGTAAATAAAGCGATAAAGCATGGCATAAGTACAGGATAGTAATAAAGCCCCAAACTACTTGTGGCCCCGGTACAATACTTTGAAATCAGGTAATTATCGATGGGGGCATATCTCCCCACCGTGGTTAGCGCTCGATCTCGGAACAGGTGTCAAGAACTCGGGTCCTACGGGACACAAGTGGGCGGTCGGAAAACCAAATCTTACCTATCACCCACCGATGCCTCTGCTTAATTCAATTTTAGTTGTTAAACAGGAATTAAAGTGATACAATAATTAAAGCCATGATCATCTCCAACGTCAACATGCGGCAATCCTCCAACAAAGGTGGTACTTGACGACAAGCAAACACTTGAGCAAGCGACTACTACACGCGGGTCCAACTATATACCAAACAACAGGTAATGGGATGTGTCCAAGGCTATATATGGCTGCAAGGGATATCACGGGAACGAGAACTAGAGCATCGCAACACAGATAGCAAAGATCAACAGGAGGGAAGTAAATACTATAAAAGTAAGATAGGTAGAAAGAGGGAGATGCTCGCTTGAAAACATTGTCGAAGGTTCATCCGAAGATCGGGACGAAGCTCACATCAACTCAACGGCCTTATCCGCGAAGAAGCAAAGCACTAGGAGAAACACCGGATGCAATATTTAATACACGGCAGAAGATCGGCATGATGCATGTATGATGCATGGCATGGCAAAGTGCGATGCAATTAGGTCAAATTAAGAGGAACCGGGGTTCCGACAATTAATTAAATGGTTCAAGTTGTTTAGAACCCCCGCAGATTAAATGTTGTTTAGCAAGACAACAGATGGAACCGGTTCGCTACACATGTTTAAATGAGGCCAATATAAGGCTAGATTTGCCCGCATATGGGCCCCATATTTAATTATTAGGTGACTCGGCATAAGGCCCCCAAACCACAGATATGCATGCGAGATGAATGATTAAATATGCAACAAGTTGTTATTATGTTATAAAATAGGGTTCGAGGGAAAAAGGGGTCACACATCAGAGGGGGCTCGACGATCTTGGGGTTCCGGGGTTCGGGGTTCGGGGACGGTCTCTGGGTATGTCAACGATCATGGCATTCGGGGTGAAGCACTTGTCGCATCGGGGGTTCTCGGCGGACTCGGTGTCCGGGGTGAAACACTTGGCGTTCCTTGTCTTGTCGAAGGCCTTGTCGCATAGGCGAAGAACTTGGCGTCAACGGGGTCCGAGAAGGCGATCTTGACGCGGTACCGGGTTCGGGGTGTCGAGGCTTGGTCTCCGGGGTCCGGGAAGAAGCCCCTGGCGATTCATGTCGACGTTCTTGGTGTTCGGGGTTCTCGATGTCCGTGTCGAAGGCCTTCGGGTACCACAATTTCTCGGGGTGGTTTTCCTCGGATCGATGAAGATCTTGACGAGAGCTCTTCGGGGTTTCCGGTTCCGGGAAGCCGATCTCAGGGCTCCGGCTCCGAGGAGATCTTGTCTTCCAAGGGGCTCGAAGATCTTGTGGCAGCATGTCATCGGGTAGCCGGACTCGGTTGCACCGCGACTGCGAACAACACCACGAGGCGGGGTGTATAGCCTGGCGTCGAGGACGCTCTGTCCAGCGGGAGGGCCGGGCTCTTGGCGTTAGGCGGACATGATTCGAGGAAGCGCATCGAGCGTCCATGGCGGCGAGTCATTGCGCTGGTCGGCGGGGCCCGGAGCGCCATGGCGGCGCGGCTTGCAGGGGCGCAGGCGAGGTTCTGCTGGGGACGGCGAGGTTGGATGGCGGGTCGCCGGAGACGGAGGCCGGAGGTGGAGGCGCGGGTCGGCGACGGGTGCTCGGCGGCGAGTCGTGACGACGGAGGGCCCGGCCCGGGATCTGGCGGCGGCGAGCTCGTCTGGCCGGACTGGTCGCCGCCGGGAGGAGAACTGGCGCCTGGGAGGAGCGAAGCCTATGGCGGCGGCAGCTCGGCCGGCGAGGCAGGCCCCAGGGGTCGTCAGGCGGCTAGGGCGAGCTCGAGAGAGCGGCGAGTCTTCTTGTGGCGGGAAGGTCTGGCAGCGAAGCGCATGAGGCGCAGAGCAGGGAGGTCGGGGCTAGCGAGGCGGAGGAGCTGCGGGTGCGGCTTGGCGGGTTCGGGCGAACGGGAGGCGGGAAGGAGGAGGCTGAGGCGGGCTTCGGTGGCAGCCGGCAGGCAGAGCGAGGCGAGGGAGCTATGGGGAGGGGACGGAGGTTGCGGGCGGTGGTTGGCGGCGTGCGGGCGGTAGGCGAGAGGAGGGGTGAGGCGAGGACGATGAAGGGTGCGTGGGGGAGGCAGCCGCGGCAGGCGTGTGGGTCCCGCGGGGCGGGCCCAGGGACGCGGGCGGGGGGTTGACCAGGGAGGCGCAGCGTGGCATGTGAGGATGGGGCCCGGGTCGGCGGGGGAGGTGGGTGAGTGTGGTGCAGTGTGTGCGTGTGTGTGCTTTGGGGGTGGGGCCGGCTGGGTGAGGTGTGGCCAGGGTTTGAGAGAGAGAGGAGAGAGAGGGTGTGAGGGAGAGGTTGGGGCACGTGGCAGGTGGGGATAGGCTAGAGGGAAGAGGAGGGGTGAGGTGGCGGCATGCTAGTGGCTGGGGTGAGGTGGCTGGGAAGGTTGGGTAGGATTATTGGTAGGTTTAGGTTTTGCTGGGGTGTCCAAGACGGACCGATTCAGTTTTTCTGGGGCGGTCGTTCGGGTCAATCGGCCCGTTCGACTGCCCCGCACAAAAACAATTTAACATTTTTAATTGATTGCGACGGATTTTGTAAATAGTTTTTGACAACAAAATATCCGGTTGCATCCGGGGTTTTGGCGTTTGAATAAGGTGGGGCGTTTAGAAAACAACACGGGCTTTGCAAACATAATTTTGGCAAACAATGCATGATGATGACGATGCAATGCACAAATTCAACGCGATTTTCTAGTAGTGGTTTTGCGGGATGCCACAGTCCATGTAGTAGCTAGATGGCTGTATCTCCTCCTCTGTGCTTTCATGTATAGATCTTGTGAGCTCCGTTCATGATCAAGATCTAATCTATTTGTAATCATGCATGTTGTGTTTGCGGGGATCCGATGGATATTGAGATTATTATGTTGGTTTGATTAATGGTTTTATCTTTATGATTCTATCATGTCTGTGTTTTTTGTGATCTTGCATGCTCTCCGTTGTTAGTAGCTATCTTGGCCAAGTAGTTGCTAGTGACTCCAAGAGGTGGTATTTATGCTCGATAGTGGGTTCATGCCTCTAGTTTCCAAGGGAAGTGACAGAAATCTCTTCGGTTGTAGACGTGATGTTGCCACTAGAGAGAAAACAATGGTCTCTTTTCATGGAACATGTGGACTGTTACCTTACACACTTTGCTTAAAGCAGTTGTATGTTGCTTGCAACTTAATACTGGAGGGGGTTCGGATGATAACCTGAAGGTGGACTTCTAGTCATAGATGTAGTTGGATGGCGGTCTATGTATCTTTTTGTATTGCCCAATCGAATCTCATAGGATCTTTCTGACTAGTAATTGCATTGTTATGCCTTGCTCAGTTCCTGTTAATTGCCCTGTTGTAATTTGTTTACCCTTCATGCCATGTTGTTTATCTAAGGAGATCACCTCTAGTGAACTATGGACCCCGGTCCAATCTTTACCATTGATACATCTTCCATTGTTACTTGTTTACTTGCTGCAAACTATTACCTTCCACACCGTATGTTTAATCCTTTGTTACAGCAAACCGGTGAGCTTGACAACCTCACTGATTCGTTGGGGCAAAGTTTTGAGTTTGTGTTGTGCAGGTCTCCGCGTTGCTAGCAACACCTGTGTGTTGTTTCCTTCCTCCTACTGGTTCGATAATCTTGGTTTCTTACTGAGGGAAAACTTGTTGCTGTGCTGCTTCACACCTTGCTCTTGGGGTTCCCAACAGGCTCCACGCCAACCGTGCTAGCCATCATCAGTGTTGAAAAAATTAATTTTTTACAACTTTTCAAAATAAATATCCAAGACCATTGGGTTGTAGCCCTCGTCGAGACGAATCCAACGATCCCAAGAACACCCAAAACGGAGTTTGTATGAAGAAATGTCAGCCAAAACACTACGGAACCCAAAGGTTTGACGAGCAACTATACGGCGGGAAGCATTTTTTCGACCGTATAGTCTCCGCCGTATAGTTGCGAGAAAGATTGAAAACGACGGTATTTCACCCCCAGAAGCTCCAGAACCTTCCCTAAGTCATATGACGGTATTGGTGGAACCCTAGGGCACCCCAAGGCCTATATAAAGGTGGGAGGAGTCAAGAAACAACATGATATACCATATACAAGATCTAGATCCCATCTACCGCCTCCATGGCAGCGACCTGCCGCCGTGCCATCTCCATAGCTTCTATAGCTCCACCAAGATCCAGATCTCCATCAACACCATCAAGCCATCCAAGAAAGAAGAGAAGGAGAAGGAGGACGCCGCCATCACCACACTGTCATCACCATCTCCATTGTCGCTACTCCTTCATCCTTCCCCATCATGGTCTCCGTGATGGGTTGTAACATGGCTTGAACCCCCTTTTATTAATGTTATGATGATTTGAGTAATTGAAGTGTGGTGTATTCTTGCTAATTAATATGTTTGTGCTTTCTCTTTACATTGTTCTGTTCATGATATTATTCTAGTGATTGGAGACGTCCAATCCATTGTTGAGGAATTTACTAGGGATTCACGGTGTGTCACAAAACTTATCATTAGTCTCTGCTCTTACATGGGTAGAACTAATAGGCTATTTGCTATAAGTGATTTGCGGAGGCAATAGGAGCTTAGGATGCACCGCCCATTAAGAATCAATTCCCCAAGATCACTCATGATATAGATAGGTATAGTGTTGCAAATTGCTTGACCCCAAAGTGACAGATGGGATATCTTGTGACTAGCACACTTGCTTAGGAGTACTGTTGTTCATAGAACTTAATGCCTTTGCTCTAGTCTTATTACCTTAATTGCTTTTGTTACCTTAATACACTATTCTCTTGTGAGATGACTCATGTTCGAAGAGGGTGTGGACAGTTGAGTTTTCTGGTTGCCACATACCAACGGTGGGAGACAATAGTATTTGAGGGACCGACACAAGTACAATTTATAGATATTTCATAAGCACTTATCATGCACACCGGTATGCACAACATTACTTGAGGAATTATAGCATTAATATTTAATATCATTACATTCACCTCTTCTAGTTTTACTTTTGTTCTAGTTTTCTTCCAGTCCTAGTAGTAGTTGTTACAAATCATCTTCAATTCATTTATCCTAGTAACTTATAGAATAGGCTATTGCCAAACCACGGTTTGGGTGCGAATGTGGCCGCATTGAAAACGTGGCTACGGGGTCGTGATGTTTCCGTTCGCCGAGCTCTCATCGGGAAAAACTCTTCAAATATTTGCTGGTACAAGTACTGCAATAACCCTGTTGTTGGTGCAGGAACCCAGTCATCATAGGGGGAAAGGAGAAAAGCCCTCTCCAATTCATCATTATCTATAATCTCATATCTAAGCCACAAGGGGCTATTTATGGTCCTAGGGACCAAGGAATAATGTTAAGGAAACATTCTAGAGCATCAAACCCAAATATGCTCACAAGTAGGCGAAACCGGTCTTAAGTAGGTCCAACTAGATCTGGGACTAGACTAGTCGTTGTGGGATCCGGTGTACCGGGCTAGGGACTGGGATGAAACCAAAATGCTTTAGTAGCCTCAGTCGATATAGAGTCGGTGTAGACCAAGCTGTGGATCGTCGGGAGAGTTGTCTGATCGGTGTACCGGTGCTGGCACGAGTGTATCAGGCTAGGAAACGGTGTATCGGGCCTGGCATCCGGATGACTGCTATCTTCTTCCTTCTCTTCCATGCTTCTTGCTTGGCGGTCTTGGCTACTTGGGCGTCATTTGGATCTCCTCTTGGCATCATGATCATGGGTATGTACCTAGTCATAAGATGGACATTTGGCTCAAGTAGCATTCCATTCAAGTGAGGACTAAAGGAGGACAAGTGATGAAAGAAATTCACCTTAGGTGCATGTGTTGGAGCAGGTGACTTGGTTCAATGGGTAGCATGGTGATTACCGAGCAATGCTACATTCACGGACTCATTCTACAAAATATTCCTACGGACAACCAACTTGTAGCAGAGTAGATCACTACGTGCTCCACATTTTAAGGAAGAAAAAAAATCAGCCCAAACACCAGCCTCCGCGTCAGTCCGTAAGGCAATTCCGTAGGATGGATTTCGTAGGTGTAGGATTATTGGGTGATTGCCATATGATCGACTGCATCACAATGGCCATTGAGTCAACTCTTTTGGTCTCATAACCCTTAAACTTCATTTCAAAATTTAATTGCAAATTTTCTTTTCCATTTTTATATTTTATGCTTTTATAAGGCGGGCCTGCCTTGAAGTTTGGGATATTTGAATACTCGGCTACATCATCAATTCAAGTCTGAATTTTTCTACGGTGTAGAAAAAAGATAGAGTGAGCAACATGAACGATTAATTTACAATATTCTTTTTCCAAAAAAAAGAAAAGATTTACAACATCCTCGATGGGAGAGCTTTTGATCAAGAATTAAACTGGTATATGTCACTACAATATACATCCTCCCTGTGTTTCTCGATCAAGTAGTAGTACACACTTTTGTAGACTACATCCACCAACCCAAAAAGCGCATGCAGCCGCTGGAAGGGAAAACGAAAAGAACATCCTTGACAATGTGACACGAATCTGAGATCATGTGTGGGGAGCAGACGAACGAATTTGATACAGTATGGACGACGACGGCGTCGATCGGATGGGGCCGGGGGGAATCATCGTCTGAGCGTCAAGATGTGGAGGTTGATGAGCACGGGCATGATGAGGACGATGACGAGCGCGATGCCGCCGAGGACGGCGAAGCACATCCACTTGCGCGTGTCCTTCTGTATCTCGTGCGCCTGCTCCAGCTCGACGGTGCCCCTGCGCACGAAGGAGCTGGCGTGCGCGACGTGGCTCTCGATGTCGTTGAGCTGCGCGCCCTGCGCCTCCACGAGCGCCGCCATGTCGAGGAAGACCTGGTGCAGGTCCATGAGGCTGCGCTCGATGTCCTTGACGGCGTCGTGCCGCTCCTGGATCTCCGAGATGGTGTCCATCACCTGCCCGCGGCCCTGGTCCTGGATGGCCTTCTGCATGAACGACTCGCTCTCCCCGGACGAGATGAGGTTCTCGATCGTGCTCTCCTCCGCGTGCTCCCCCGTCACCATGTGGTACCGCCGCGCCACCGTCTCCTTGTACTCCGCCGCCATCCGCGTCCTCAGCCCCTGCACCCCACCATGTCTCCGTGACCATGGCCGAGGCGTGCAATCAATGCCAGGAGGATGAAATTAATGTACGTACCTGGAAGTCGTCCATGGTGTCCTTGAGCTTCTTGCCGAGGCCTGAGACGACGGAGCTGCGGGTCCGGTCGGTGGACGAGCCGGGGCCACAGCCGGGCGCCTTTCGGGAGTTGGCGTTGTCGCGGTCTAGGTTCTCGAGCTTGGTCTTGACGGCCTTGGCCCGCTTGAGCACCTTCTCGACGTCGCCGTCCATGCGGGAGCGGAGGGCCTTCACGGCGCGGGCCTCGTGCGCCGACTTGGTCTCCTCGTTGGTGGACTGCAGCCGCTTGTACAGGGCCTCGAAGCCGGCAATGTCCTCCTTCACGGCCTCCACGTCCGAGAAGAACTGGTCCAGGTTCACCACGCCCTCGCCGCCGGACTCCATGTCGCCCCCCGACGCCTGCGGCGCGTCCGCATACTTCTTGAACGAGTTCGTGGAGAACAGGTCGTTCATCTTGGAAGCGAAGGCCTCAAAATACGAAGCCCAAAACGACGATCAAATCAAATTAATTAAACGCGGCGACAACGGAGGAACGTGCAGAGAGAGATGGATTTTGGGGAGAACGGAAGGGGATTATTGAGTTTGGAAGAATGGCAATGCCCTTGCCTCTCCCTCTCCCTCCCTGGAAGGCGTCCGTCCAAGAAACTAGCAATCGACCATCAAGTGTTGTGAAGAAAGGAAGGTCTCCCTCTCCTGTAGGAGGGACTCTCCATGCCCCTATTTTTGGGAGAATCGCATGAACGGCTACTCGTTGTCTCGGCGGGGTCTTCTTCCAGTCGTTTTTACCACGCATGACTTGTTTCTTTTTGTTTTGAAAAGTAGGAGACTTTTGTGTGTGGATTAAGATTTTAATAAAAAAGTACTAAAAAATAATGGACGCTTCACTACAAAATCACAATACTAAAACAAAATACGGAGGTGAAAAAAGACCCACCTCCAATACCACTAGAACTTCATTCCAAAAATTCAACCATCATGTCGCCCTTTCCAAATAGTATACCAAATACCATGAGTTGTATTCTTTTGCGGAAAAGTTATCCTAAAAGCCCTTATGTATTTCCATTGGGCTTTACTACATAAGGGTTTATGATGTTTGGGCTGGGCCCAATTACATGAGTGTGGACCGTTTATATATGAGGAAACCGGAAGAGGGAGTCGAGTGATTGTATAGTCTTCTCATCGTCCCCTACTCCAATTCCTCACCTCATTCTCTAGTTCCTCACATCTTACTTTTGCTGAATTCTCACCCCAAACTCGCTTGTATCCCCAAATTTTTGTGTCAATTACAATACTATTATTAATCAAGTTGTTCGTCACATCTTCATGCTTGGGCTGTGATAGAAACCTCACGTGCTTGCAACATGGGCCAAGTGAAGAAGATGCATTTTGACTCGAACTTTCTTTGCCAAATGTCTTGAGCTTCAAGCTGTGTCACTAAACCCAAGACTTTTGTTTTGTGAGCCCAAGTTGCCAAGTAAATAACATCCAGCGGCTAGGAGGCAACAAGTACTGGTGCGAACTTATTTCCTGATACCTCTTATTCCAGGTATGCACGAGCCAACGAGGAATGTATTCAAGACATAGATAAAAACCACAGTGTGCAGTCAATATAAGTTAAGTGTTATAATATTGTTGGATAACTTGTTGTATGAATCCGTTTATATATAGTGGATACTTGGCATGGATGCGCAAAAGATACTACCTACCAAGGTTTAGAACATTTATTTTGTATTGTGTTTTGATTCAGTGATTTTATGATTATTGTAGTAAAATACCAATATTGCGGTATCAATACAGTGGTTATGGCATTATGTTGCATTGCGGTGTTACCACACTTGTATATAGCTTATCGTACTTACTTACATGGAAAATACTTACATAATAATAACACCATTGCTAGTGCACAAAAGCAAGTAATTTCCATTTCCTGAAAGGAAGGTGTAAATATTATTTCTATAACTAAGCTAAGTGGGCTAGCAAATTACAAACACCTGTACGGATACACCTTCAAAAATGTTTTGGTTAACATTACTCTCGTTGGCTTAGAAAATGGAGTCTTGATAAGGTAAACTTAAAAAGGATAAAAAAATTATTAACAAGCTTATACTGATTAAAAAGAGATTCAATGCACCTATCAAATTCGAGGAAAATCAAGCTAACTAAACAAGATGCTCTCTAGATGATATTTTTTATGGCGGTCTGCTCCTTTTAGAAGGGAAAATATGTACCTACTGAAAATTTTATGAAATATAAAATATGTACACAAGATGACCAAAAGAAAAAAAAATCAAAGAACTAAACTTTGTAAAACTAGCAAGAAAAGGCCTTTTAGCAGAGAATATGACTTTCTTTTTGTTGTATGGAAAGCAAAAGGCATTTCATCTTTGGCGATTTCTTCCATGTGAAGGGGCAGGTTTAGTACTATTGAAAACATAGCCATTGAAGCATATCCAGATGCCCCAAAGAACTTCCACAAAAATGGCAGCGATAAGGGCTTACATCAAACTCAACATATATATTCTCATGAATATATGTGCAACAACATTATGCAAATTGATAGGAGAAAAATATGATCTTTGCTTCTATTCGCATGTGATCCACACAACTGTTTTCTCTTTAGTAGGATCATAAGAAAAAGCTAAGAGGACACTTAATGTTTTCTCTAACAACGTGTTTCCTAAAGCCATCTATAAGCCACATGTATATTCGGATGTCAACCAGAATCTTGTTCACTTATGATCCCAAGTGTAGGTCCAAGTATTATTCTCTAGGTAGATTTTTTCTTTGAGAAGGGGGACGGAGCCATGGCCTTTTGGGAAGATGTTCATGTGGCGCACCTTATTTTGAAAGTGATCACAGTATATATTAAGCAAGCAAGCCGTCTCATTAAAAACCTTCCAGTCTCCTTAGATGCCCTGGTAAGGAAAAGAGTGTGTCTGGAACTTGCTGCTTCTTCAAAGATTGGTTACATCGTTTGCAACGATCTCCGCCACATAGGACGGTGATGCATTACAGATAGAATTGCTACCACTAGCCTTACCTAACTGAGCTAGTGCATGTGCAACAACATTGCCTAAACGACCAATTTTAACTATTGTGATCCCATCATAAACCCTAATGATTTCCTGCGCCTGAAGGTACAAGCTCCAGCAATCAGATCGGTCCCTCTTTGAGTCGTTGATAGCTTGAACGACCCGCAGACAATCGGTCTCTATCATTTCTCTCCCTGAAAACTTCTGAATTAGAGTGTTGAAACCCTCCAAACATGTCAGCACTTCAGCCTCTTCCGCACTTGCACACGTAGGGATAAACTTCCACTCTGTAATTAGCACACGCCCATTATCATCTCTGACTATCACCCTAATACCAGTTCTTCTTGTCAGCGGGTCCCAGTCAGGATCAACATTGATCTTGATTTGTCCTGCTGCCGGCGCCGTCTAGACCAAGCCTCTATCCAAGACCGAAGTCTCATGTGGTTTTGAACCGATGTTTGTCTTTCCTTTGTCATCACTGCTAGCAGGGACTTTTCCTTTTGTATCATATCTTGTAAGATTACACGCTGTAAAGGATTCACAATAATTCTGGAGTTAAGGAATCGATGCAGTAAACGGCGTTGTGCCATCCCCATGCACCATGTTGTTCATGTGGTGCCACTCTCCAGAGTAGAAAAATGACTCTCTCTCTCTCTCTCTCTCTCTCTCTCTCTCTCTCTCTCCTTTAGGGCAGTTTGATCAAGCAACCTCAGCACCCACTCCCTCCATGAATATTGAAAGGCCCTCCTGGCGGCAGAGTCCAATGATCCCTCATGCCGTCCCGGAGGACTCGTGCTAGGGTACATGTAACTAGCGCATGATGGGAGTCCTCAATGCCGTTGCCGCAGATGGTACACACGGGATTGACAGCTTCAATACGTCGATGTAGTGCTTCACGAACAACAAGACTATTAGACACTACTAGGAAATACGTTACCAGTGGCACACCAAATTGGAATTCTGTGGCGCATATGGTGTCGCCACTAAATCCTCGCCACTAAATTTGAATTCTGTGGCGCATATGCATATGCACCACAAAATTCTCAACATTCTGTGGCGCATATGCCATATGCGCCACAGAATTCTGTCCCAGATTCTGTGGCGTATATGGCATATGCTTCACAGAATCTTTTTTTCGGAATTTCGAAATTTTTAGAATCTGATACAAATACAGGTATATTACAAGAATTACACATAAATTTGACAGAAATACACAGAAAAGCTGCACACAGCAGTACAAATGTTCCAATCACATATAATACATCAACAAGCACAAATGTTCACAAGTGTTCATCAATCACATATTAGAACCGAAGAAGTGTACAAGTACATTTCACAAGTGTTCATCTCACTCACATAACTTACAACCGCGCGATGTTGTCACCGCCTACCTTAGGACAGAATGTAGTACACTGTAACCGCGATGCCGGTGAGGAGGAGCGGCACCAAGATCTTCGTCCGGTTCTTCTTCCATAGGTGTCTTCTCCACTTGGCCACCGCCTCCTCTCTAGTCGCGTATCCCTTATAGATGTTGTCGCTGAACTTATCCACTTGTTGGTGGCAGTCCACCCACTACCCGTAGACACCTGGAACCCGACCCTTGTACATAACGTACGCCGGCATCTCTATTGACAAGGCATATTAGTACATCATGCAAATATATATGTTGACAAATATTAGAGCAAGGCATTTATAAACTTAAAATAATGCATCGATGACAATGAAGAAACACGACAACATGTCCGACACAATAACAACTACGGTATCAAGCTAGGCAAGTTAAGTTTTTCGACACACACTACATGTCCGCCGATACACACGCTCTCTCGGTCAAGTAGCATTCTCCTCGCAGGGCGCCGGGAACGGCTTGTATATATCTTTCGTCGTCCACGTCCTGATGTCACCTTGCGCCTTGAGGCGGGCTTCGATCTCCCTCTTGGTGAACGGCCTGAGCTGGTGTAAGAGCCCACCAGTTGTGTTGGCCTCGGTGGAAAAGGATCCGGATGGATCTGATTGAACGGAAACTGTCGGAGTAAAAAGGGCTAGCTCAAGCATATTTTTGACTGAAGATTGCGAGAGATTCATTGCACACAACAGAGTACTCACCAAGATATATTCATAAAAGCAGGATGTAAGCTTAGTACTCTGACACCAGTTATCTGAACAATGGTAAACCCCTTATTATCACGAGTCTAAATTGCCTGCGGATTAAATTTCCGCCCGCATATACAAATGCCGTCAAGTTGCATGAGATAATCCACAACAGCTGAGGGTCCATGAGGAAGTAAGCTTTGTAGTCTAACACTAGCTCCGTCCATAGTGCTAATCCCCTGGTTCACGAGCTACAAGGCGATAAGAGTGGAATCCATAGCCAAATGTTACAGCCATCCCCTGTCAATGCAAATGGGAATAATTTACAAACTCCATCAAACTGCTACACGGAGAACTAAGATGTTGTATACTACTTGTACTTGCTACGGTACAGGTAAATTTAACTAACTAATCACTTTGGATCTGAGGCCGCTGCATTGCTCCAACTGACAAATCTGTACAACTACCCATGGCGACAACTGCCTGTAAAACCCGCAACATGTGCGTCGTATGGAACTTGCCTAATTTAACCAGCATACCAAACACCTAACCAATATTGATTGTCAAGGTTTCTCTTGCGCTAGGCAGCAAGAGTCGGACAAGGAGACAAAACAGTCTAGGAAAGCCTCGGCGTCACCATTCCTTAAGGTGACATTAATCTCTGCAGCCTCTCCTTAAGGTGACATTAATCTCTGCAGCGGAGAGGCGATGGATTGCTGAAGCTACGCTTTCGACGGTGGACAGAGGAGAGCACATGCTGCAGTAGTGGCATAGAAAAAAAAAGAGATCAGGTTCAGTTTTGCTCAAGTGAACGGTCTGAAGAGGATTTCAGACAAGCACACAATTGAACTGAAAAAAAAGGAGACCAAGTTCAGAGTTGCTCGATTTCACCTGTTGAGGGTGTAAATGTGACGACCCAAGTTGGCACTGAGCGTTTCATCATCACAAGGCCACATGTGTTTTGGGGTGAGAGAGGCTCGAACTCTCGACCTCAGGATCACTCGCAATAGCTATGAGGCCTACGCGCTAGCAAACTGCACCACCACCCCAATTTGCTATGTCAGCGAAATATCTATTCCTATTAATATTGACCGTAGCAAGGACTAAATCAAATAAGAACAACCATTGAACCATAGAAATCATGGATGGTTCGCTGTAGATTAAATATGCTGGTATATATATGGAATGCCGACAAAATGGCTCTCAAGCTCTCGTATTTTGAAAAATTAGAAACTGGCATTTGAAAGTTGCAGCGAAACAACATTTTTTGTTCGTAGCAACAGCAGCAGTAGCGAACCGTCCTTTATCCACGACTAACCTAATGGGCATTTGTCTCTAAATATTCGGTTAAACAGGGCTACCTGGACAGCTAAACGGTGTGCTGAAATATTACACGCCGAGCGCAAGCATTAACTTTGCATATTTGAGGAGCTAGCTTCCCATATACTACCTCCATTCCAAATTATATGACGTTCTGGTAGGCTGGTTTAGTTTAATCTCTCCAAGCATTGCTCATAGCACTGACTAGAGCATCAGTGCTAATCTTGCGGAAATCAGGTGTCAGGTGGAGGAGGAGACCCGGACATGTTGCTTCTTCTCTTTGTGCGTCTGATGTTTCTTCAGCAAAGTCTTCTAATACCTGATAGATGGCACTAACAAGGGTGCAAGATTTTCTTTTTTGAGAAGAAGCAACATTGCGATTGAGGAAACTGTGAGATTATGAGATTGGCGTAATATGTTGGATGTATTATTGAGCCTCTCAGGCGAGTATATATAGGTATAGGGACCGACTTGGAGTACAAGACAAGTAACCTACTTAGAGTACAAGACAAGTAACCTAGTTTATCCCTAACAGATACGTATACTCTAACATCCCCCCGCAGTCGTAGCGGTAGCATCGTGAACAACTGTAACGTCGCGAACGGTCAGACCGAGAGGCAGACCAGTGTCGACATACCCCTTGATCGTAGCGGTAGCATCGTGAACAACTGTAACGTCGCGAACGGTCAGACTGGAGAGCCGAAGTAGACCAGTGTGCTGACATACCCCCGCAGTGATAGCGGGAACGTTGTAGATGGTGTCACGTCGCAGAAGCTTGGACCGTAGAGGATGCTGGTGAGGAGCTCAGGCGAGGTGGTAGCCCTTGTGCCGGTGTCGAGTGAGCCGAGAGCGGTGGGTGCTGCAACCTTGGTCGAGGTAGCCGCGCAAGGGGTCGCTGTGGTCGATGTCATGGTCGGGGTTGCCGGTGTCGAGGTAGCCGCATATTAAGCCGCGTGTGCATAGTGCAGCCAGAAGAAGGACGGAGACGCGTCATGGCAGTCGTCGGAGAGAGCGATGCCGAAGCCGATGCAGTCCGAGCCGTCGAGGACAAGGTGCGGCCATGGATTTGCCAGAACCAGGCGCACGTCGGGGACGAAGGCATACTCCGGTTTTGCCAGAACCGAATACGCATAGACGAAATCGGTGACGCGGTCTTGGCAGACATAGAGAGGGTAGTCGATGCCGAAGAAGACGTTGTCAAGACCGATGAAGACGAGGCGCTGGCGCCGAGTTTGCCAGACTCGGGAACGCGTCGGGGACGAAGGCACGCACCGGTGTTTCCAATACCAGGCATGCGAAGAACGGGACCAGTAGAAACAACTTCACGCCATGTCGGAGAGGAGACTAGCAGAGGAGGACTCTATGACGGTTGCGTTGCGCAGATCGGCGAAGTGCCAATACAGGCCGCGGTTGTCGGAGTAGACGGGTAGGTGTGGGCAAGGCGACGAAGTCGTGCTGGACGAAGACGTAGAAGGCGGCGAACCAGCGACGACCAAGAGTGGTCATACTGTATTCCTAGACGGAGGGGCAGTCGGCGGGACCTACGATAGCCAGTAGTGGCCATGCAGGCTACCTATGGAGATGCGGCGGCGGTGCTCGAAGTAGGCGAGGAAGAACCCGACGACGTGACGAAGACCATGCGCGGACGGCGGCGACCCGCGCCGAGGGAGGTGGCGCGGTGGAAGCCTGCGACGTCCTTACGGGATGATGGCAATGACCGCGTGCAGCGATGCTACTGCCCGATGGGGAGGCGTAGTTGCAGGGCGCGAGTCGGTGCAGCGGCGTGAGAACCACCAGCTATGGACACGCCTGAGAAGGCGTGTTGGTAGCCGGCGGCGGGGACCAAAGGCGGCGGCGCTACGGCCCGAAGGGGCGACGCAGCGACAGCCCAATGCTCGATCGGTGGTAGGCGCGTGCTCGGGGACGTACTCGGCGGAGACGAGCGCCAGATCGGTTGATCAGACCGACGGCGGCGCTGTACGTGCCATGTCCGTGACTACGGCAGATCGGAATCTGCGGCGTCGTTGTCGGTGCAATCCCGGGCGATGACGGCGAAGACAATCCGAGGGGGGGTCGACCGCGGCAGCCTCCCGAAGAAGCCGCAGCAGCCGGCCGCGGTGCGCGACAGCCTGTCATGAGGCCACGACGACCTACCGTGGAAGGCACTGCGGCGCAGGTGGCAGGCGCACGGGCGCGGTGTAGATCGTCGATGACGATGGTCGGAGTAGAGGAGCGACGATGATGACGGCGATGGGCGATTCAATCCGATCTAAGATCGGTAAACAAAAAATAAAACCGATCAAGAGATCGGAAAAAAAAAGACTTGCAGGACGGCCAATCACGGATCGACGGACGAACCCTGCGTACGGGTTGCGCGGCCCCCGGAGGAGATCATGGAGATTGACCTCCCCAGGGGCGGCGCGGTGCGGAAGCGGGGGCGGCGGCTAGGTCAAGGACCATGCCGCTCTGATACCATGTGAGATTATGAGATTGGCAATATGTTGGATGTATTATTGAGCCTCTCGGGCGAGTATATATAGATACAGGGACCGACTTGGAGTACAAGACAAGTAACCTACTTGGAGTATAAGACAAGTAACCTAGTCTATCCCTAACAGATACGTATACTCTAACAAAAACGAACTCTCAGCTTGAGGATCAATCACAATTTAGCAATGAAACCTACTTTTCGCTAGCCAACTGCGACATGTGAACACACCGGGTCATACAAAAATGTAGTCCTCCATATGGAACCGCAAAAATTATCTATGGCACCTAGATTCCCACTAAACTTGCTTGACACTGGCACCTAGATTCTCACTAGAAACAACTGAACTACTGAAAGTCCGAAACAATTCAACAAATGTATGCTGCTTTATGTTCTACTCTTGTTTTAATAAAAAGGAGTACAACCCAGAGACTTGTGGTGCTCATCGTCGACGTGGAGCGTTGAAGTAGACGAGGCCCACGAGACACCACATGATCCACTCTGGGTTCAGTGCCCTCGACAGCCGGTGGAGTCGCGTGTCCTCCATGTCCATCTGTTCCTCGACCAGCTTCGATCCCCATGGCCTTGACACCAGCCGGAGACCTAAGCCCTTGAGCACCGCGGGAGACAGATTCATAGCCGAGCACGCCTTCAAGATTTCCTTGGAGTAGGCGCACCTGAACCTCTTAGCCCTGGCCACCCTCAACTGAGCCCGCGGGTGCGGTCTAGAGGTGACGATGACGAGGTTTCGACTCGTCAATGCCCATTATTATAGACTTGGGTTTTGGAGAAGATGGGGATGCTGAAGATCGTGGAACGGTTAACAGACAAGCAACCAGGGGACACGAGATTTACCCAGGTTCAGGCCCCCAGAGGGAAAACCCTACCCTGCTTGTCTGCTCTTGATTACGACGGAACCGAAGGTTACAGGGTGCGCAGATTCGATCTGGCGTGGTGGTGCGTATGCGAAAGTATGAGTCGAGCCATCTAGGTCGTGCCCTCCTGGCCTTTATATAGACTTTAGGCAGGTCCCGGGCATAGTCCTAGTCGGTTACAGGTTCTAGGGTTTTACCCCTTTGAATTTCCTATCTACTCTAGTCTTGCTCTCCAAGGATCCGAAGGCGTTATGGGCCTGGGCTACCCGAAAGTCTTCATGGGCCGGCGTATATCCACCGTGGGCCTTCCTTGGGCTAGACTAGATATGCTGAGACCACGTACCCGTAGGGTAGAACCATGTCAGTAGCCCCCGAGTGATTAGTCGAATCGTAGATTCGGCTGAGGACTCTCCAATCCTTCGGGTGCAACTATGTATTAACAGTATATGTGTAGGGATTGTTGATGCGTGTGCCTGACTCACCCGACGGATCAGGGTCAGTTAACTGTCTTAGGACGAAACAACACGATCTTCCTCAGTTTCGAGTCCCTTAACTCGAAACTGGAACATATGCTGGCGTAATTCAACCAGCAGAGGACTTACAGAAGTAGAATTCCAGTGAATTTAATTGATGTACCCAACGCGTCCGTCGGGATTTTTAATCGCACCTGTTGGCACGGATTCATACTAGCAGAGCGCAGTCGGGTGCGTTGCCAGGCCACCAGATGATTTCTGTAGGTCTTATCTTTGCGTCACGGACGCAGCATCCGAACATTTGTCACCGCTGAGGTGTTTCGGGTGGCCAAGGAGATCGTTGCTCACTCAGCGTTTTTGTTGGGGCAGAGTTGCCAAAAAGTTTTTGCATGCTGATCCGAAAGATCGCAGTCGAAGATTTCATAGGGTGAGCGACCAGTGCTCCCTATGGGAGTAGCCCCCGAGTGTCTGTTCGAGTCGTAGACTCAAGCGGAGACTTTTATTCAGGCGCTTGTTCAGTGTTAAGTCCGTAGGACACAAAAAAATTCGGATGCTTAAATCCATCCTCCCTATGGGAGTAGCCCCCGAGTCCGTAGTGGAGTCGTAGACTCGACGTAGGACTTGAAGAATTATTTTGTCTTTATTCGTCTGCCGGGTGCGCGTCCAGCGCTCCTGATAGGAGTAGCCCCCAAGTATTTAGTCGAATCGAAGATTCGAGTGAGTACTCTTAGTTGTGGAGCCGAAGAATTGTAGTTGGTGCTATTATAGCTTTTGATGACATCATTGCTGACGATCAATGACCTCAAGCGTCTGCTACGCCAGAGATGACTTGACTTGACGAAAATGTGGGTCCCACTTGCTGACCTTGAATTGACCGGTCACGCACGGCGTGGAGATAATTATGGCGTCTCCTCGATTTCCACGCGTAGTGGATGGCGTGGTTACGACGGTTCGTTGTGATGCTGACACGTGTACGGTCAGATCTGTCGTTGGCGTTAGGTCTTCTAGATGGACGGTTGCCGTGCGTCGTCTTCGCTGTTATAATCATTGGGGAAAGCCGCGGTTTGTTTTCACCGCATCAGTTCTTGTTTTCACTGCCTCCTTGTGCTCTAGCGAATCTTGCTGCGCACTGGGATTTCCTTCCACATTTCCATCTTCCTTTCTGCGCTTTCACCACCGGCGCCGCCGTAGCGCAATGGGGAAACCAAAGAAATCGTCATCTGCAGTTGTGACCAGCGCCGCCGGAGGAAAGAAAGGCGCCACCGCTACCCGTGTCACCGATGGTGGCTGGCAGCGATCAGAGACGCGGGAGAGCGATCTCCGCAAGCTTCGCGAGCGGGGTCTGACCCCGCAAGATCGGGAGGCCGTCAAACTCCCCGGCAATGAGGTAATCCCCTGTCCCCCATCTGGGTATCGGGTTATGTTTCTCGCCTTCGTTATGCGTGGGTTTTCTTTTCCAGTCCACGACTTCCTCCGTGGATTACTCTTTTTCTATGGCATTCAGCTTCACCATCTGTCGCCCAACTCTCTTCTCCACATTGCTTGCTTCATCACTTTTTATGGCCGGCTTGGCATTGAGTCGCATTTTGGCCTCTTCGAAACTTTATTCCGTGAAGAGGCGATCAGTTCGGATGGTGTTTATCCCATTGGGGGTTGCATCATCTCCCTTAGTCCCAATCTTCTTTTCTTTTCCTTTTCCATGTCCGAATCTGTCCAGTACTGGCGGAGGCGATGGTTTTACATCCGCGACTCCGTAGTGCCTGGGCAAGATTTTGGTCTTGTTCCTTTTGACCCCTCCCAAATGATTGAGCCGAAAAGGTCTTGGAAAAACAAAATCTTGGACGGCAAGGTGGCGGAGATAGAGGCCCTTTACCGTCGGGTGGAGGATCTCCAGCTGATTTCGGAGAAGGAGGTGAACGGCGTGGACATCATCCGGACGTTTCTTGAGCGTCGGGTGCAGCCTCTCCAAGCGAGGGCGCACCCGATGTTTCTTTATTCTGGGCGCCGTGATCCGACGAGGGTTTCGGCTGAGAAAATCTCCGAGGAGGATCTTGACAAGGCCCTTGGCAGCTTTGAAGTTCAAGGCCGGAGAAAAAATCCCGGGGAAGTCGCTAACTCCTCCATTTTCTTCGACGTTGGCCGTACCGCAGGTGTAGATTCGTGCGCGTAGCGTTTTTCTGTTGACTGCATGTTAATTTCCTTTGTTTGCTAACAAAGTCCCTTCTGGATTTGTAGAGCTTCAATGTGCCGGGCATGGTGCCGCCAGTTCCCGAAAAGTATCCGAATGCTCCGGATAATTAAGTGGTGGAGTCCGTGTCCGAACTGCCTTTGGCGCGATCTCCGGCGGAGGATGCCGACGAGTCGAGTGAGGACCATACGCGCAAACGATCTCGGAGCTCCAGCGAGTCTTCGGATGCCTCGACTCCTCCGACTCCCAGAAACCCTCTGGGCCTTGAGCGTCATAGTGACAGTCATGGAGGCTCTTCCTCTCCCATTCCTGCCATTCTTGTGCGAGCTGTAGCACCGCACCCGCCAGCGAAGCGGAAGAAGGAAGAAAAGAAGGAAGAGAAAAAGGAGGAGAAGAAGGAGGAGAAGAGAGCTCGAAAGACTCCTCCTGTCTTCGACCTGAGATCACTGGGCTCGTAAGTTTCTTGTTGTACTATTGTCCTTTTTCCTTCATGATTTTTGCACTGGTGCTGATTGCTTCGTATGCAGGCATTCCTCCCACGATTCTTCCAGTGATGGAGCGCAGGAGATGATGGGGGAGTCAAAAATTGCGTCTCCTCCTCCTCAGACGGTGGCGACTTCGGGTGGCGCGGCTCCGGATCCTCCGTTGCAGGAGGTGCAGGTGGTTGCGCCTCAGAATTTCACCAGCGAGCCTTCGGAGTCGCCATCGGAGCATGTAAGTACTTCTTCTTCGTACCACGGGGGGAGCCCCCGAGTGTCTTCATGCGCGAATTTTGCTTTTACTCCTTTGTGGCGTAGCCCCCAAGTCCTTTTTCTTACTGCTATTTCTTTTTCTGTAGCCTTTTGTGTAGGAGGCCAAGTGGCTGGTGCAGGAGCGTCTAGTGCTGGAGGCTAACCTTCGGCAGCTTCAAGGTACCTATTTGCCTTTTGGTGCTTTTTTCGTTTATTCCGGTCCTGTTTTCTGACGTTTGTTCGTTTTGAATGCAGAGGAGCATAATACTTCTCTCCGTGAGGTCGACGCTCTCAAGAAGAGCCTTGGTCAATCGGAGCAGAAGGCCGAGGCGGCCGTTGGCGCGAAGGAACGCCTCGAGCTAGAGCTGACTAAGGCAGCCGAAGCGAAAGAGCATCTGCAGTAGGAGGCCGCGGATCGTGAGGAGCAGCTGGCCACCGTTGCAGCTGCTCGTGAAAGAGAGGTGGCGGCAAAGCTCATGGCTGCTGCCAAGGCTATTTCGGGTAAGTGCTGTATTTGTGTTTGTTTCTTCATGTTTCCTGTCTTCGTCTGTGCTTGTTTTCTTCATGTCTTCTCTCCTTTTTTTGTCTCAGATGCCGCAGGCATCGAGTTTGACCGCGGTGCTCTAGAGCACGGGA
Source organism: Avena longiglumis (assembly GCA_030063025.1). Taxonomy (NCBI): domain Eukaryota; kingdom Viridiplantae; phylum Streptophyta; class Magnoliopsida; order Poales; family Poaceae; genus Avena; species Avena longiglumis. The sequence continues at coordinate 505,810,879 of CP125977.1, forward strand.
GTGCTCTAGATGATGCTAATGTGGTGGTCGAAGATCGCTGCAGCACCGTCGTTAGCTCCCTTGCCAAGGCGAAAGAGGTACTTGGCCGCTTCTACAAGGAGCTTGTCCCTAAGGGCGTGGCCCTCGATGATGTGGATGCTCTAGCGGAGGCTCTTTCAGCCGAAGCGCCTGCGGCGTACAAGCGCAAGCAGAAGGGCATCAACGCGTCCGTCGGGCTGGCGATGGCCTTGGCGGCTGGAGCGGAGCTGGATCTGCCCCAGATCACTTTCCGGATGCTGACGGTCGCAGATGGATCCGAGGTAGCCTTTGCTGCCTACTCTGCTCGCTGCAAGCGATATGGCCCCAAGCTCATTGATTTGTTGTCTGAGTATGCACTGCGGCAGCAGGGCGGGGCCAAAGCTAGGCAGTCCGGCTCCGAGGCGACTCAGGGTGCCGCGTCTTAGACGTTGTAGACGTAGGGTAGTTTGTAGTCTACTTTTGCTGTAAATATTTTGGAGATCACAATCCTTGTGCCATGTAGTGGCCTGATATGTTTTAATGAATTCGCCTGAGGTGTGCTTCTACCACTGTCTGAATGTTTGTGTCCTTTGCTTTCCTGCTGTTCTAGGTTCCTTCAGGTGCCGACCCTATTGACACCTCGCCTGCAGCGCATCTGCGGCCATCTCTAGATGATCCTTCTCAACTCGCTTTTCTTCGGGACCGTGTGTGTAGTCTGGAGAGGGAGTTGCTCGGGTTGCGAGGTCATGCCGATGTTTGGAAGTCCAAGGCGGATCATGGTGCAGCCAGAGAGGAGTACTTGATGGCGGAACTGCTTCGGCTGTCTGAGCAGCTTCAGTGTAAGTTGTTCTTTGTTTCAAGCTGCAGCTCAATTCTTCGAGTGAGCCTGCTGGATTTGCCTCTTATTTTGTGCAAATGTCGCAGGTGCTAACCTTGCTCCTAGGGAAGAGAAAGAGCGTGTCGCTGTTCGGGTCAATTGCTTGACTCAGCAGGACATGGAGGCTGGCGGCTTCTTCTGGATGGATCGTGATCGCGCCATGGCTCTGGCGACGGTGCAGGATCGTGTGCATCAAGTTTCGCGGGTGCTTCGCCAAGTGCAGACATCGCTTTCCTCGGTGTTGCACGTCATGTTTCCTTTGGATGCCGTACCGACGAGCCTTGCGGGTCTTCTGTCGAAGTTTCGAAGCGTGAGCAATGTCAAGGAGTTGGTGCGGCAACAGCTCATCGCTGGAGTCAAGGCTGCGTTGTATCTTGTGAGGCTGCACCGGCCTGATGTAGATTTGGCTGTTGTGACAGCTGGGCCACCTCTTCGGCCGGATGGTGGTGAGTGGGACATGCGGCTGTAGGGTTTCGTAGCATGGAAAACAAAAAAATTCTATCGCATACAAACAAACAAGCCAAGATCTATCTACTAGATTGTAGCAACGAGTCGATAGAATAACTCACCCTCGAAGATTCCAAAGTGTTTAACGAGAGCGGATTCTCGTGGGTGATGTAGTCGTACTCTTCCCGATCTCAAGATCGCGTAGACGATCCTTCCCAAGGCTGCGCTCCCGCTGATCGGTCACACGTTACTCGACGAAGACCTTCCTCTCCTTGTTACAAACGTGGAGGTTGTAGCACTCTCCTCGCTATTCCGGCAGCACAACGGCGTGGTACCGGAAGTAGAGGGGAGATCTGCAGGGCTTCGCCTTAAGCCGGAGCGAGTATGGTGGAGTATGAGAGAGTCCCTCGACGATCTAGGGTTTAGACACGCCGAGGAGGGGGCTAGGCCGGCGGCTAGGGTTTCACCCAGGCGGCGGCGGCGAGTGCCCTAGGGCCGGCGGCGGCTATGGAGGCGGCGGCGGCTTGGTACTAGGGTTTGGAGGAGAGGAACTTGTGTGTCTAGGAGGGGAGCCCTGCCCCTCCTTGTATAGGTGGAGGGGGCCGGCCAAGGGAGGAGTCCCTCCTACACTGCCTTGGTGGTCTTGGCCGGTGGAGGAGGACTCCTCCCCAACTCGGTTTCCTCCTCCTTTTCCACTTCCCAAACATAGCTGTTTGACTTTCAAACTAGCCGTTTGACTTTTCAAACTAGGATTTGAATAAACCCTCTATTTTGTTCAGCGATGACACTTAGTACATGATGCAATCATACCAACTTGATATAACATATTCATGTACCCTTCCCCTCCGGAGTGCCGGACATTCCGGAACCTTCTAGAACATTCCCGATGAAAACACCGGAACCATTCTTCAACTCCAAAACGGGACTTTCCTTATATGAATCTTATTCTCCGGACCATTCCGGATCTCCTCGTGATATCCCGAATCCCATTCGAGACTCCGAACAACATTCGGTCTCTTTCTCATCAATCCATAACTACTCAAACAACGTCGAATCCTTAAGTGTGTCTCCCTACGGTTCGTGAATTATGCGGACATGATCGAGACACTTCTCCGAACAATAACCAATAGAGGAATCTGGAAATTCATATGGCTCCCACATATTTCTACGATTACTTTGCGATCGAATGAACCACTTACATATGATATCAATTTCCCTTTGTCTCACGATAGTTTACTTATCCGAGGTTATGATCGTCGGTATCTCTGCATACCTAGTTCAACCTCATCGATAAGTACTCTTTTCTCGTTCCCATGATATGTGATCCCTTGTGAGACAGTCACATGCTTGCAAGCTAATTGGATGACATTCCACCGAGAGGGCCCAGAGTATATCTATCCGTCATATGGATGGACAAATCCCACTCTTGATCCATGTGTTTCAACCAATACTTTCCGAACAATCAATGCCACCTTTATAGCCACCCAGTTACGGTGTGGTGTTTGATGTCATCAAAGCATCCATCCGGTAAAGGTGATATGCATGATCTCATGGTCGAAGTAATTAGATTACTATGTATCAGAAAGCATATAGCAATTGAACTATTAAAATGACTTGATCTTTATGCTACGCTTATCTATAGGAGTATGTCCACCATATCATTCTCCTAACGATATGATCTTGTTGTTAATAACATCTCAATGTTCATGATAGGGAAACCACAATCATCTATTAACCAACAAGCTAGTATTATATAGAGGCTTTACTAGGGACTCTTATTTTAGTCTTCAAATCACACAACTATTAATGTTTCCTTGTTAATACTATTATAGCATGAATGTAAACATTTATCATAAACACAAAGATGTAATAATAACTATATTTATTATTGCCTCTAGGGCATATCTCCAACAACGGCCACATTACGCGGCTGTAAGGCAGTATGCCGAACAGGTCGTAGATTTGTTTGAGCAGCGTGCTCAGGTTATTATTCAACATAGGTAGTACCTGTAAAAAGAGATAAATGTAAAATTTGTATATTCTGACCGGGCGTGTTATGCCCTTTGTAAAGGTTTGTTTGTTGTAAGCACGCAGTGCTTTTGTTTGAGTACGTGTCCTTTTCGTTTGCCTGACGTTGTCAGCTACTCAGGTGTACACGTGTGATCCTCAGTCGACAAAATCGTGAGGTGGGGGGAGCCCCCGAGCGCGTTTGCAGCGTAAAGTAGAGTTGCAAATAATGAACTGGTGTTTGGGGCGAGACACTTAGCTTTATTTATATCGTAATGGAGGGAGTACATTGTTCGGCTGAATAGCCTTGGCTGAAAGCCTTATTGAAAGTAAAGGGGGTAGGTAGCTAGGGTTAAAATTGTCACAAGTGTGAGATGTTCCATGGGTTGGAGTATGCGACTCCAGACTCCACGTGCTTGAGGCGGTAGGCGCCACCTGGGATGACTTCGGTGATGACGTAGGGTTCTTCCCATGGTAACTCGAATTTCGTCGGTCGTTCTTGCTTGAGTTGCAAGACGAGGTCTCCTTCGACGAAGGACCTTGAGCGCAGCCGGCGGCTGTGGTAGTTGCGGAGACTCTGCTGGTACACCGCTGATCGAGCTGCTGCTATGTCTCTTGCTTCGTTGAGTGTGTCGACGGCATCTTCGAGTGCAGCCGTGGATTCGGCTTCGCTGTAAGCGACGACCCGAGGGGCTTGGTGACGTACTTCGGCTGGTAGCACGGCTTCAGCTCCGTGCACCATGAAGAACGGTGTGTAGCCTGTGGAGCTGTTTGGCGTGGTCTGTAAGCTGCATAGGACGGATGGTAGCTCTTTCGTCCAAGCTCCTGCTTTCCGTTCGATTGGACTCATGAGGCGCTTCTTGATGCCAGCGCCGATTAGGCCGTTGGCCTTTTCCACTTGCCCGTTCGTTTGGGGGTGTGCCACTGAGGCGTATGTGATGTTGATCCCAAGGCCTTCGAAGAAGTCCTGGAATTCCTTGGAGATAAAATTCGATCCGTTGTCGGTGATGATGCTGCGATGCACGAACACATGAGACGATGGACTCGAAGAACTTGACAGTTTTGCCCTTTTGGTTGGTGACGGGCATGGCCTCGATCCACTTGGTGAATTTGTCGATCGACCGTCAGAGGTAAACGTGTCCCCCTTTCGAGGACTTTGGCAGTTTGCCAATCATGTCGAGGACCCATTGAGCAAAAGGCCAGGCCATGGGTATGGGTCCGAGTCGACCGTGCGGTGCGGTTTGTCGGCAAACCGCTTGGCATCCATTGCATCTGGACGATGTCCTTTAAGCTCATCATGGTCGCGATGAGAATCCGGCCCGTAGAGCTTTGGCAACTAGGAGCGGCTGCCTGCATGATGGCCGCAGATGCCCTCGTGGATGTCTTGGAGGATGGCTTTCCCGTCATCGATGGTGACACACCTTTGTAGTACACCCGTAATACTGCGCTTGTACAGCTCGCCATTGATGGTGGTGAAGGCTTTTGACTGACGAGATACGCCGCATCTGTCGTGCAGTTCTCCATTTAACAAGAATCGAGGTATGGCGGCCCAAGTTTCTTCGACCGCCATGACCTGCATTATGTTTACCATGGCGACTTCGTGTCGGTTCCGGGTCCTTCATGTCCTTCGGGCAGCGTAGCCCCCGAGTGTTCTGCTTCTTCGGGTGATCCCTTAGGGAATTTCCGCTTGATGGATGGCACGCAGATCTGTTCGAGGAACACACCTGGTGGCACCTTCGCGCAGGTGGAGCCGATGTTGGCAAGTCTGTCGGCTTCCTCATTGCTTTCTCTTCCAACGTGCCGAAGCTCGCAGCCGTCGAATTCTCCTTCAAGTGCGTTGTAGAGTGTCGGTACGCGATCATGTTTTCGGCGTGTGCGTCGCACTCATTCATCGTCTGCTGGACGACGAGGTTGGAGTCACCGTAGATGACCAGGCGCGTTGCGCCGCATATCTTTGCCATCTTCATGCCGTGGATGAGGGCTTCGTATTCGGCCTCATTATTAGAAGCTCAGAATTTCATCCGAAGGACGTACTTCATCGTGTCGCCTTGTGGGGAGGTCAGTATGACCCCCTCTCCTGCTCCAGCTTCTCTCTTGGAGCCGTCGAAGTGCATCGTCCATGACTGCGACATATCTGGGGTGTCTGGCAGCTGCAGCTCCATCCAATGTACCAGGAAGTCCGGAAGGACTTGAGATTTGATTACGAGTCGCTTCTCGTAGACGATGTCCAAGGGTGACAGCTCGATGCCCCACAAGGCCACGCGTCCTGTGGCCTCTGGATTATTCAGGATGCTGTTCAGGGGTGCTTCATTGACGACCATCACTTGGTGCTCCTGGAAGTAATGGCTCAGCCGTCATGAACACGCCGTAGGCGAGCTTCTGGTAGTGAGGGTACCTCTGCTTTGTTGGTGTCAGTACCTCGCTGAGGTAGTAAATTAGGCGCTGGACCCCGTGGGTCTTGCCTTCTTCGGGTCGTTCGACCACGATGCAGTCTTGACCACTGGTGTGTGGCTGCTATGTACAGCAGCAGAGGCTCGCGCTCGTTTGGCGTGACCAAGACGGGCGAGGTGGAGAGGAGCCGCTTGAGGCTTTCGAATGCATCGTTCGCTTATGGTGTCCACTCGAACTTGTCTGCCTTGCGCAGCAGTTGGTAGAATGGCAGGTCCTTCTCGCCCATGCGGCTGATGAATCTGCTTAGCGCCGCTATTCGCCCTGCGAGCTGCTGCATGCCTTTGAGGTTTTTCGGCTTCTCCATTGCCACGATGGATCTGATTTTCTTCGGGTTCGCCTCGATCCCTCGCTGAGAGATGAAGTACCCAAGCAACTGACCCGATGGGACGCCGAAGGCGCACTTTTCCGGGTTGAGCTTGATCCTGTAGCGATCAAGGTTGTCGAACGTCTCGCGGAGATCGTCGATAAGTGTTCTTCCCTCTTTGTTTTTTATCACTATGTCGTCAACATAGACTTGGACGTTGCGACCGATCTGGTCCTTGAGGCAGGCATGCATGCATCGCTGGTACGTAGCACCTGCGTTCTTTAGCCCGAAGGGCATTGTGTTGTAGCAGAATACTCCGAACGGTGTGATAAACGCCGTTTTCTCCTGATCTTCGACCTTGAGTCGAATCTGGTTATAGCCTGAGTAGGCGTCGAGGAAGGAGAGTTTCTCACAACCTGCAGTCGAGTCGATGATCTGATCGATCCGAGGAAGAGGGAAGTGGTCCTTTGGGCAATGCTTGTTTAGTGACGTGAAATCCACGCACATCCGCAGGATGTCCGTGTCCTTCTTTGGGACCATGACTGTGTTTGCTAGCCACTCGCTTTCCTTAATTTCCGTGATGAAGTCTGCAGCGAGTAATCTGTTGATTTCCTTGCCGATGGCTTCGGCTCGTGGTTCGGATAGTCTCCGGATGGACTGCTTGACTGGCTTGGTGTCTGGAAAGACGTTGAGTGCGTGCTCGGGGAATTCCCTGGGAACTCCTGGCATGTCCGCAGGACACCAGGCGAAGATTTCCCAGCACTCACGGAGGAATTCGACGAGCGCGCCTTCCTATGCGGGGCTGAGGTCGTTGGCGATCAGCGCCGTCTTGGAGGCGTCAGTCGGATGGACCTGCACCTTCTTTGTGTTGACGGTGGAGTCGAAAGACATGTCAGGTGCGTTTTGCCTTGGATGGGGTGCCCGTTGTCCGTCACCTCGCGAGCCTTACGAGTTCGTCTTGCATGCCAAAAGATCGATATTTTGTTGAAATCCGCCGCATTGGTCCGATCGGTGAAGCTCCGTGGATCGTGATGACGCCTTCGCCCCGGCATCTTGAGTAGTAGGTATGCGAGTGTGGGACAGCCAGAACCTTGCGAATGCTACACGCCCAAGGATGGCGTGGTATTGTGATGGTCACCCACCACTTCAATTCGAGTCGCTCCCGCCGAAGTTGTCCGGCTCCGAAGATGACGCCGAGCCCTATCTTGCCTGGGAATATGCCTTCCCCGAACGATGCCGTGGAACGTTGTGTCTGACTGTTCCAGGCTGCATTGCGGGATCTGCATTGCCGCTAAAGTGCTTGCGAACATTAGGTTGATGCCGCTACCGTCGTCCATGAAGACGCGACTCATCTCGAAGCCTCCGATCTGCGCCTCCAGCACCAGGGCATCATGACCTGGGCGAGGGATCTGGCAAGGGTGATCCGCGCGAGTGAATGTGATGCAGGACTCCGATCCACTGAGGTACTCAGGGATTGCAGGCGGAGTTGCCATGGCCAAGTTGATTTGTCGGGTGATTTTCTTCTGCACCCTGTTCGTGGGGCGCCCCTTCTGGATCATATTTAGTGCTCCTTTCGGTGGGGGTTACCCGTTCCCAACGTTGTTCTGTGCTGGTGCGACTGGTTGGTTTGGGCCTCCAATAGGCGGCGGTGGAGGGGCTTCGAGCGCTATTTCGCCTGGCGCAGGTGGGTTTCCGAACGCAGGTGTTGGGGCTTGTTGCCTCATCTGCACCATGCTTTCGCTGAGTTTCTGGAACTCGCGGCAGTCCTTGAGCATATGGCTGGCTTTCTTTTTGCCATCTTGCTTGTCGATGTAGAAGTGGATGGTGCATGGACCCGAAAGTTTGTCGTATGCTGAGGGTCCGTTGTCGCGGTCGCGCAGTTGCCACGACTGTGCTGGGCGTCCGCTATCGCGGAAGTTTCCTCCGTGGTATCCTCCGCGGTATCCTCCGCTGTTGCGGCTGTTGTCGTTGCGGCGGTCGGTGTAGCCGGCCGCGACCATGTCGGGTCCGTCGCGGTCCTCGTAGTGTAGGGTTCGCAGCATAGAAAACAAATAATTTCCTACATTGTGAACTATATACCAAGATCTATCTACTAGATACAAACAACAGGCGGATGTATATCCGTAGAGAACATACCCTTGAAGACCGACAAAGCTTAACGAGTTCAACTCATGGTTGATGTAGACGATCTCTTGCCGATCTCAAGATCGAGAGGAAGTCTTAGCGCCGCAAATCCGTAGCGCATCCGTGCTCGCACACACGTTCGAGGCACCGAGCAACCTCCGCCTCCTCGCTCCAGCGATGCAGCGGAAGCACAACTCTTTCTTGCCGAATAGCCACCGGGAACATGTATCTCGCTAGTCCGATACCATGGGGGATAGATTCTAGAGGGGGAGAGAGATCCTTCACGAGGAGGTGTGAGAGACAAGTGAGGAGGGGGGCTCCTTTTATAGGAGGAGGGGAACCCCAAGGGGTGGCGGCATGATGGGGCTGCCTTGCCTCCCCTCTTCATGTGGGTGGACACTCCACTCACAAATCTCCTTTAAATTCCTCCACTCAAAAGTCCACTCAAATTCCCATTAAATTTCCACCAAATTTAATGCAAACTCTCATTAAATAAAACTCTTTATTTTATTCAGAATTTTGTCAATTACTTTAATGACAAACATTCACAAATAACCCTTGCTAGAATTCTATTTCACATGCATAACCACTTTATGCAATTTCACCCAAAAATATGTTTCGTATCTAGTGAAATAAATTCGCGCTTGTTCATTCTTTTCGCATGAAACATTTGCTCCAATTGGATGTCGGTGTCTCTTAAGTGTGTCACCCTACGATTCATGAATAATGCGGACATGATCGAGACCCCCTCGGTTCAATAATCGAAGCGGGATCCGAGACCCATACCGACTCACACATTCAACGATGACTTTCTTGTGATCGCCGGAACCTTTACGCTAGTATCTTAATCCCTTTGTTTCACGATATATTACATGTCCGAGATTCGATCATCGGTATCTCCATACCTAGTTTGATCTCGCTATCGACATGCACTCTTTTCTCGTTCTGTGATATAACATTCTAGTGATCAAATCACTTGCTTGCAAGCTAATCAATGTGATATCACCGAGAGGGCCCAGAGTATATCTATCCGTCATCGGGATGAACAAATTTCACTCGATCCATGAGCCTCAACATAACACTTTATTAGTTACGAATCCATCTTTATAATCACACATTACGGTGTGACGCTTTGATGTTATCAAGAAACTCTTCGGTGTTAGTGATTGACATGATCTCATGGTCTAAGGATTAGGATCACTTCGTAAGTTGTTATAGCAATATAAACTCAATGACTTTGATCGTAATGCTATACTTGGATGAATGTTCATCACACCATTACACTAATGTTGTGATCCCGTTATTAACAACATCCAATGTCCATGATCAGAAACCTTGATCATCTTGTTAATAAACGAGCTAGTTTATGAGAGAGGCATAACTAGGAACTTTCTGCTTTGTTTATTAAACACACATGTATTAACGTTTCGTATTAATACAATTATAGCATGCAAAATAAACATCTATCATATACTTGGAATACACATAATAAACACTTTATTATTGCCTCTCGGGCATATTCCTTCAGTCTCCCACTTGCACTAGAGACAATAATCTAGTTACATAGTGATAAATCTAACACCCATTGAGTTCGTGTTGATCATGTTTTGCTCTAGGAGAGTTTTAGTCAACGGATCTGCTATATTGAGATCCGTATGTACTTTACAAATCTTTATATCTCCATCCTTGACATGCTCATGGATGGAGTGAAACCGCGCTTAATATGCTTGGAATGCTTGTGAGACCTTGGCTCTTTGGCATTGGCAATGGCACCATTGTTGTCACAATAGATCACCATTGGGTCCAACGTTTGCCACCACTCCTAGTTCGGATATGAACTCCTTCATCCAAATCGCTTCCCGAGCCGCTCAAGCAAAGAACATATTCGGCCTCCGTTGTTGATCCGTTACCACAGGTTGTTTGGAGCTCCTCCAACTAACGCTCGCCGCCATTCATGAGAAATACGATCCGGATTGAGACTTAGAGTCATCCGGATCGGTGTCAAAGCTAGCGTCGACATAACACTTAGAGACGAGCTCATCTTCACCTCAGATACAAGAAACATATCCTTAGTTCTTCGTAAGTACTTAAGGATATTCTTGACCGCTATCCAAAGGTTCAACTCGGATCCGATTGGTACCTACTAGTCAAACTAATAGCATGTGCCACATCCGTCTTGTACATAGCATGGCGACATTATAGAGCCTATGGTGAAGCATAGGGACTTTGTCCATTATCTCTTCCTTCCGCTGGCCGGACTTTGAGTCTTACACAATGTCTTGCCTTGCAACATAGGTAAGAACCCTTCTTACTTCCGTCCATTTTAAACTTCTTTAAAATCTTATCAAGGTATGTACTTTATGATAGCCCTATTAGGCGCCTATATATCTATCTCTATAGATCTTTATGCCTAATATGTATGACGCTCACCTAGGTCCTTCATTGAAAATTTGTCGTTAGATAACTTTTAACACTGTTTAAAAGATCTATATCATTTCCGATCAATAATATGTCATCCACATATAATATCAGAAATGCCACATTGCTCCCACTCACTTTCTTGTAAATACAAGCTTCTCCATAAGTTTGGACAAATCCAAACTCTTTGATCACCTTATCAAAGCGGAGATTCCAACTTCGTGATGCTTGCTTCAATCCATAGATGGATCGCTGAAGCTTGCACACCTTGTTAGCATCCTTAGGATCGACAAAACCATTTGGTTGTATCATATACAACTCTTCTTCAATATTACCATTGAGAAACGCGGTTTTGACATCCATGTGCCATATCTCATAATCGAAATATGCAACAATTGCTAACATAATCCTAACTGACTTTAGCATCGCTACGGGAGAGAAAGTCTCATCGTAGTCAACTCCTTGAATTTGTCGAAACCCCTTTGCGACAAGTCGAGCTTTATAGACGGTCACATTACCATCAAGATCGCTTTTCCTTTTGAAAATCCATTTTTCTCCACGGCCTTTCTCCGTGAGGTAATTCCACCAAGTTCCAAACTTGATTTTCATACATGGATTCCATCTCGGATTTCATGGCTTCTAACCATTTGTTGGAATCCGGCTCATCATCGCTTCTTCATACGTCAGGGTCATCATTTTCATCAACCATGAAATTCATGACAGATTTCCGACTGTTCGGAGCTGCACGCGTCTGCTTGACTGCGAGGTTCGATAGTACTCTCTTCGGAGTTTCATGATCATTATCATTAGTTCCCTCTTCAACAGTGGAGCCAACTCCGAACAACTTCCTGCGCTACAAGGCCATACTTTGAAGAGAAGGTTCCATAACCTCTTTGAGTTCTACCTTCCGACTACTCACACCTTTCATGAGAAACTCTTTCTAGAAAGGATCCATTCTGGCAACAAAAACCTTGCCCTCGGATTCGTGATAGAAGGAATACCCAATAGTTTCTTTAGGGTATCCTATGAAGACGCATTATTCCGCTTTGGGTTCGAGTTTATCCGTTGAAGTTTCTTCACATAAACATCGCATCCCCAAACTTTAAGAAATGACAGCTTAGGTTTGTTTCCAAACCACAATTCATACGTGTCTTTTCAACGGATTTAGATGGTGCCCGATTTAAAGTGAATGCAGCAGCTTTAGTGCATAACCTCAAAATGACAACGGCAAGTCCGCTGAGACATCATAGATCGAACCATATCTAATAAAGTACGATTACGCCCGACACACCATTTCGCTGTGGTGTTCCGGCAGTGTGAGTTGTGAAACAATTCCACACTATTTCATGTGAGTGCTAAACTCGAACTTAGATACTCACCTCCACGGCCGGACCGTAGAAATTTGATCTTTCTATTACGATGATTTTCCACTTCGCTCAAATTCCTTGAACTTTTCAAAGGTTTCGGACTTGTGTTTCATCAAGTAGATATAACCGTATCTATTCAAATCATCCGTGAAAGTAACAAAATAACGATATCCACCTCATACCGACACACTCATTGGACCACATACATCGTAATGTATGATTTCCAATAAATCCGCCTGCTCCATTGAACCGAAAACGGCGTTCTAGTCATCTTGCCCATAAGGCATGGCTCACATGTATCAAATGATTCATAATCAAGTGATTCCAAAAGTCCATCCGAATGGAGCTTCTTCATGCTTAACGCCAATATGACCTAGACGAAAGGCTACATATATGCGGATATATCATCATTAAGTTTAACTTTTAGCATCAACATTATGAATATGTGTAACATTATCATCGAGATCTAATAGAAATAAACCATTCATCATCGGTGCATGACCATAAAAGATTTCATTCATATAAATGGAACAACCATTGTTCTCGGATTTAATGAATAACCACTTCGCATCAAACACGATCTAGATACAATGTTCATGCTCGGCAGGCACCAGATAACATTTATTCAAGTTTATAACTAATCCCGACAAGAAGTGGAGAGGCAGTTCGACGGCGATCACATCAACGCTTGATCCATTTCGACACGCATCTTGACCTCACCCCTTGTTAGCGGTCGCTTGTTCCGCAAAGACCGATTCGAGTTACAAATATTAGCAATCGAACCGTATCGAATACCTGTGTGTTATGCGAGCACTAGTCAAGTACACATCAATAACATGTATATCATATATACCTTTGTTTGCCTTGCCGGCCTTCTTGTCCGCCAGATACTTGGGGCGCTTATGCCCAAAGGGTCATCCCCCTTACAATAGTAGCACTCGGAATCGACTTAGGTCCAACTCGGGTTTTTTTCAGCGCTGCAACAGCTTGCCGCCTTACTTCCTTCCGCTTTTCCCTTCTTGTCTTTCTTGAAACCAGTGTTCCTATTGATCATCAACACTTGATGTTCCTTTTTGATCTCCACTTCGTAGTTTTAAGCATTGATGAAGCTCGGGGAGAGACTTCTTCATGCCTTGCATATTATAGTTCATCACGAAGCTCTTATAGCTAGGTGGCAGAGACTGCAGAACACGATGGATGCCTAAGTCAATGGGAATCGATATTCCCAAGGACACAAGCTTATCGGCGTAACCCTACATCTTGAGTACATGCTCACTAACGGAGATGTGCTCTTCCATCATGCAGCTAAAGAACTTTTCTGAAGCGTTGTAGCTCTCTACAGCAGCATGTGTGTCGAAAATCATTTTCAACTCACCCATTGTATCAAATGCATTGCCGTTTTCGAAACGCTTTCGAAGTTCCGGCTCTAGCTCATACAATATGCCGCAATGAACTAAGTGGTGGTCCTCCTGACGAGTCTGATAGACATTCTTCTCCTCGTCAGGGGCATCATCTAAAGGTGGGGGCCCTAACGGCGCTTATAGCACATATTGCTTTTGTGCAGCAGAGAGGAGAATCCTCAAATTCATGGCCCATTCGATAAAGTTGCTACCGTTCGTTGCTAGTTTCTCTTTCTCCATGAACACATTGAAATTAAAAGCAGGTGGTGCCATGTACAACAGAATTTGTAAAGTTTAGACTAAGTGTATGATAGATTGAGTTCAACTAATCTATATTACGAATGAACTCCCACTCAAAAACGACATCCCTCGTGCCTTTTTGGTGATTACATGAACCAAATCCACTACACCAAGTCCGATCATCACGTGAGTCGGTATAGCTTCAAAGGCGAGCATCAAATGGGCATCATATCAACTATATGACTCATGCTTAACCTTTCGTCCGTGTCCGAGGCCATGTCCGTACATGCTAGGCTCGCCAAGTTAGAACCTTAGTATTCGCGTGTAATCGCTTTTACACCCGAAATATGGTCGTGGATCCAAGAACACCCGATCATCACGTGATGTCTTGGAGCGACGAAAACATAATCGGTGCATACTAAAGGAAGAACACATTCTTATCTTGATATTTAAATGAGGGATTATCTTATTATGCTAACAAAGCTCTAAACAAGCAATATAAGATGCTATCAAACATCATATGTTTATTAGTGAAATGATATGGTTCCCGCAGATGATCTCTATCATGTGCATCGTGGTATGATCACTATCATACCTATATGTGTAAATCCAAAGTCTATGGATTTTACACGCTATGTGTGTTGTAAGAGTATCATCTCATACTTCTACTTACAACACTATCATATCATAACACTAGCCCAGCAACAATCTAAACTAGACGCCTCTAATTTATCCATTGCAAGTTTTACGTGGCTTAGGGATTTCGAGATAGAACCGTTCTTACCTACGAAAATGAACCACAACGAGGATAATCAAATTGTTGACAACTCGCTTGCAAAATAGACATTGACTATAGTAGGAGAGACAGACACCCGCTAGCCACTTATGCAAACTAGTTGCATGTCAAGCGTGGAACAGGTCTCATGTGCGAGGACATGTAAAGTTTGTCCGGGCCGCTTCATCCCACTATGCCACCAATATCCAAAATTACAACAAAGGAGCAACAACATGATCATCATCGCCCACATACTCATATGTGTACTACCCGTGTAAATTATCTACGCATAGATCCGGCTCGATACTAATGTAGGGTTCGCAGATAGAAAACAAAAAATTTCACGATGTGAACTATATACCAAGATCTATCTACTAGATACAAACAACGGGCGGATGTATATCCGAGAGAACATACCCTTGAAGACCGACAAAGCTTAACGAGTTCAACTCGTGGTTGATGTAGACGATCTCTTGCCGATCTCAAGATCGAGAGGAAGTCCTAGCGCCGCAAATCAGCAAGCATCCATGCTCGCACACACGCTCGAGGCATCGAGCAACCTCCGCCTCCTCGCTCCAGCGATGCAGCGGAAGCACAACTCTTTCTTGCCGAATAGCCACCGGAACATGTATCTCGCTAGTGCGAGACCATGGGGATAAATTCTAGAGGAGAGAGATCCTTCACGAGGAGGTGTGAGAGACAAGTGAGGAGGGGCTCTTTTATAGGAGGAGGGGAACCCCAAGGGGTGGCCGCGCATGGGGCTGCCCCTTGCCCTCCCCTCTTCATGTGGGTGGACACTCTACTCACAAATCTCCTTTAAATTCCCTCCACTCAAAAGTCCACTCAAATTCCCATTAAATTTCCACCAAATTTAATGCAAACTCTCATTAAATAAAACTCTTTTATTTTATTCAGAATTTTGTCAATTACTTTAATGACAAAAATTCACAAATAACCCCTTGCTAGAATTCTATTTCACATGCATAACCACTTTATGCAATTTCACCCGAAAATCTGTTTCGGTATCTAGTGAAATAAATTCCTGCGCTTGTTCATTCTTTCGGCATGAAACATATGCTCCAATTGGATGTCGGTGTCTATTAAGTGTGTCACCCTACGGTTCGTGAATAATGCGGACATGATCGAGACCCCTCTCGGATCAATAATCAGAAGCGGGATCTAGAGACCCATACTGACTCCCACACATTCAACGATGACTTTCTTGTGATCGTCGGAACCTTTTACTCTAGTATCTTAATCCCTTTGTTTCACGATATATTACATGTCCGAGATTCGATCATCGATATCTCCATACCTAGTTTGATCTCGTTACTGACATTCACTCTTTTCTCGTTCCCGTGATATAACATTCTAGTGATCAAATCACTTGCTTGCAAGCTAACCAATGTGATATCACCGAGAGGGCCCAGAGTATATCTATCCGTCATTGGGATGAAAAAATTCCACTCTCGGTCCATGAGCCTCAACATAACACTTTATTAGTTCGAATCCATCTTTATAATCACCACATTACGGTGACGCTTTGATGTTATCAAGAAACTCTTCGGTGTTAGTGATTGACATGATCTCATGGTCTAAGGATTAGGATCACTTCGTAAGTTGTTATAGCAATATAAACTCAATGACTTTGATCGTAATGCTATACTTCGGATGAATGTTCATCACACCATTACACTAATGTTGTGATCCCGTTATTAACAACATCCAATGTCCATGATCAGGAAACTTTGATCATCTTGTTAATCAACGAGCTAGTTTATGAGAGAGGCATAACTAGGAACTTTCTGTTTGTTTATTAAACACACATGTATTAACGTTTCCGTATTAATACAATTATAGCATGCAAAATAAACATCTAACATATACTTGGAATACACATAATAAACACTTTATTATTGCCTCTCAGGGCATATTCCCTTCACGTAGAAGCGCGATCTCCTCTTGCTGCGGCGTTCCCGTCGTCGGCCGTAGTCGTCCTCTTCATCCGGTTGTGCTCGGTGAATGCAATCTTCACCGTCTGCCCACCTGTTGGCGATGTCCATGAGGTGGTCAAGTGTTTTGGGCTTGACGCGCCCAAGCTCCTCCTTGAAATCTTGGCGTTTGACGCCGTCCCTGAAGGCGTCGATGGCCCTCTCTTCGGAGATGTGTGCCGCGGAGTTCTTGGTGGTAGACCAGCGTAGTATGTACGAGCGAATAGATTCGCCCGTTCTCTGAGTGCAGGCTCGCAACTCTTCGATTGAGGCGGG
Organism: Avena longiglumis; assembly: GCA_030063025.1. NCBI lineage: Eukaryota > Viridiplantae > Streptophyta > Magnoliopsida > Poales > Poaceae > Avena > Avena longiglumis. The sequence goes on from CP125977.1 coordinate 505,827,553, forward strand.
CCTCTTGCTGGTGCCTTTGAAATTTCGGATGAAGCTGTAAGCTAGCTCCTCCCAACTTCGGATGGACCCTGATGATAGGCTGCTGAGCCAGACCCGCGCCGCGCCTGTCAGCTGCAGCTGAAGGCATTGCATGGCGGTTTCTTTGTTGCCGCCGTGCAGCTTGACGGATGACAGATGGTCACTGAGCCAGGATTTTGGATCTTGCGTGCCGTTGAACTTCGGAGTATCCGAAGGAAGCTTGAAATTGCGTGTCATCTGGCCGAACAGATCTGCTGAAGCATCGGGCTCCACAGAGTTCTCCTTCGTCTTCGTCCATCTCGGATTCAGATGAGCATGCACGTTTGGCTCGTGCTTTGTCGATTTTGCGCTGCGTAAGTGCGTCTCTGGCATCGTAGTCACGTTTACGGTGACGCGAGATCTTCTTCCTTCGAGGAAGGTCGTGCTCCTCTTCCTCTTCGGATGAAGGGGTGGGGCTCCGGTCGCGCCTGGCCGGAGCTTTCTTCGTCGGCTCCGTAGGAGCGTCTTCGTGGAGCGCAGATCCGACAAGTCCGAGTCCGGTGAGTGCGGACTTATGCATGGCTCTCTTCGGGTCCCCCTCCGGAGGCTGGTGGGCCACGAGATACGCGGTGGCTGCCATGATCGCAGCTTGTGGTGTCTTCGGGATGATGTTGCCGTCGGCGTCCATCTCCATGAACGATGTGTGGAGAGTTCGGGTCACATCACGACGCTCCTTGGGATCCATGTTCTCCACCCGCGAGCGGTGCTTGTTTCCTTGGTTTCCGTTCGTGCTAGAGCCGGGGGCCATGACGGAGAGCGCAGCTCATCGCGCGCTGGACTTAGAGGCTGCTTGCTTGCGTTTGTCAAGTGTTTCCTGCATCTTGACTTGCTTCTTATGCTCCTCGATGAGGAGGTAATGGTATGCCATCAGTAGTTCACGTGAGGAGTCTACAGGCAGGACTATGTCGCCTGCTACCGCGCGGCGTGCCTGGACCCATCCTTCTTTGCTAAGTTGGATGACGTGGCCGTTGTTTTCCCCTTCGGGTGGGGGGGACTGGCTTCTTCTGTTCCCGCCATTTTTGCCGTTTCTGTCCTGCGGGTTGGGGTTCGTGTTGGGCGGAGGGTTAGGCGTTTGCTGTTCCTGGATGACTGCGGCGCATTGGTAGCACTCGTAGATTGGTCCGCTGCTGCCGCAGCTTTCGGACCCGAAACCGTAGGTCCCTTCATCCGAATGTGGATCGCACATATCAGAGTTGCAGCTGTTGCTGTCGTAGAACTCATCTGTCGATGGTGATGTGCGCAGCACAGGGTGTGGAGCCCACGAGGCGGGCTTGATTGATGGCACGGGCACCCGCTCAGGAAGGAGGAGGGTGCCAGTTTGTCCCACCTGAAAGCAGAAGCTCCCGAACAAGATTTCGAGTCCGTCGCCTACGGGCTCGAAGTCCTTCATGGTGGCCGGCGAGTGAGCGGTGAAGTCGAAAGCGCCGAAGAGGAGGTGACTCTCCGTCGCCGCAGAGTTGTAGATCTCGGGTCGGGACCGTCACGATCGCACAATCAGCAACCCCGATTCCCACAGACGCCGCCAATTGACGAGGTTTCGACTCGTCAATGCCCATTGTTATGGACTTGGGTTTTAGAGAAGATGGAGATGCTGGAGATCGTGGAACGGTTAATAGACAAGCAACCAGGGGACACGAGATTATCCAGGTTCAGGCCCCCGGAGGGAAAACCCTACTCCTGCTTGTCTGCTCTTGATTACGGTGGAACCGAAGGTTACAGGGTGCGCATATTCGATCTGGCGTGGTGGTGCGTATGCGAAAGTATGAGTCGAGCCATCTAGGCCGTGCCCTCCTGGCCTTTATATAGACTTTAGGCAGGTCCGGTCATAGTCCTAGTCGGTTACAGGTTCTAGGGTTTTACCCCTTTGAATTTCCTATCTACTCTAGTCTTGCTCTCCAAGGATCCGAAGACGTTATGGGCCTGGGCTACCCGAAAGTCTTTATGGGACGGCGTATATCCACCGTGGGCCTTCCTTGGGCTAGACTAGGTATGCTGAGACCACGTACCCGTAGGATATAACCATGTCAGACGACGGTGGTGGCCCTGATTGTTGCCATTGCTCTAGGGGAGATGCAACAAGCCATGTAAGAAGGAGAGGCAACTGAAATGTGAACTGTGGTCTGTGGGTATGAAGAGTTTGGGTACTCAGCACTCAGCAGACACCTATACCTATATATGTTACTCACGGGATGTTTGGCAGGCGATTGCAGCCAACTTGGATTAAAAGGAAAACCAACATCATACGAAGCCACATGAACGGAATGAGAGGTTTGCAAGCCATACATAGGTAGACGACAAGGGCTATACTGAGATACCAGGTGCTAACTCGGAAACTAACCAAACAACTACTAATAGCGTGAGTACATTTCACAAACCGGACATGGTTGGGCATGCAATGCAAGCAAATCAGAGCACGTGCGCCGTATAGAACCTACCTGATTTAACCAGCAATACCGAACGCCTAACCAACATTTATTCTGAAGGATTCTCTTACGCTAGGTAGGCGTCAACCTCTACCAAAACCACACCGTTGTAACCGAACAACAAAAAAGAGGACATGTTCAGAGATGCTCTATTTCACCTGATGCTTCAGGCATACATGTGACGACCCAAGTTGTCACCGAAGCGATTTCATCACCACAAGGCCAGTTATATTTGGGGTGAGAGAGGCTTGAACTCTCGACATCAGGATGGTGTGCTATCAATGCAAAATAAATGTTAATACTAGTATTGACCGTAGCATAGGAGTAAATCAAATAGGAACAATCTTTTGAACTATATAAAAATCATGGATGGTTGGCTATAGATTAGACTAGATCAGCACGCGCGCTTCGCCGCGCCGCACGGCGCGATAGAATTGTGGACCAAAATTTTTGGAGCAAGGCATAAAATTTTTGCATCGTGAAGAATTTTCTTCTCTTTGTCCTCAAATTTATGTAACCTCTCATCTTGATGCAATAAAAAGTTGCTCCAAAGACCATTTCATAAAAAAGACAAGAGCGAACTGAATCTAATTTCTCACAACTGAAAACACCAGAAGTGAAATTAGACTGAATGCAGCTTCATGCAGTTGTGATTTCTATGGGAAGACACATGGCCATTGTATTCAGTTTGTCACAACTGAAAATCAAAATTCAGATAACATGTAACATAGATCAGATTTATTGCGTGGGCTAGGTGTAGAGCTCCAGAGGAGGTGCAACATGCTATATTTTCTAAGTTAAGGGGAAAATAACATTAAGATATTTAAGCAAACACTTTCAATAGCGTCAGATAGCCTTTTAAAGGTTTCTTGACGCGTTCTCGATCACGGGTAGGTTCTTTATCTTACAACGGAGCAGTTCTTTTGCTTGAGGTACCCCACACGATCCATTGTAGTAAACAAAATATCAAACGTAACACAACAAAACACCTGCCATGGAGAAGTACCTTATGGGGCACTCGAGGGATATTCTTAATGGTCCTTCAAGTACATCTGAATCTTCATGAAATTAAAGAGTTATCACAATGAAAACTCCCAATCATACACAAAAAATCTCCAACAGGGAGATCACCAACACCATCAAATCCACCATGACCTGCTCATCCGTCGAGTCCACCGCGAACTGCTCTTGGCAATCCATACAAACAAACCCCCACTCAAGATTTTTGGTGGACCAATTCAAGTAATTTCCAAAACAAGACATGTGAATGGCTGAATTACTTACTACTACTGCAGAGAAAGACAAATGGGAAGAATGTTCAGTTAAGTAATATTGCTGGGCAAGTAATTAAAGACAAAATAAAATATGGTAATACCAAAAATTATGATCTAATGATCAAAATAATCAATACCAAGAAGTTCCAGATGCATTGTGAATTATGTCTATCCACAAACAATTGTTCGAATCTTCTTCACAAATAAACATTAGACATGCATTGTGAAATAATCATTGTGTAGAAAACTATCGTTCCAGATAGCATTTACTTCAGTAATTTCGTATCGCATCCATCAAAAAGATTTTAGATATTTTACTGTACAGTTCTTACCATATAGAAATGATATTTACATCTACATCCCTTCCTTGAAATAAATGTATGGTTGAAGTCTCAGCTGACAGAGACCTAAAATTACACCAGAGCAATGTGATTGAATTCCTATTGCACCTGGAGACACCAAATATGCCTATAAGTTCAAGAGCCTTAGCATAATAAGTTAATGCTAATGAATAAGAATTTTTGTTTGCCTAGTCCAGTTCTATTTTCCATGACACGAGTATTAGGCTACAAATTTAGGACAGCGTAGTCAACCATAAGCATTCGAATTTGCAAGTTCTCTAAATGATTTTTTTCGACCCATAAAACGATACCGCCAATGTAAAGTGATGTACACCATAAATCTTATAACGAAAACTTGAATTGCTAGACAAATTTTTAGGCATCAACTGAAAGCATATGTTGGCACATTCATTGCATCCTTCTTTATTTCACTTTCACCATGGAATTAGATTGTCATACATGGAAGTTTACCTGAAATTTTACTGCAAAATATTCCATACCAGAAATGTGGGCAGAAGAATGATTATTTATTTAATACCTATAAAAAACAGAAGTAGCATACTAATGAAATTTCCATTTAAATTTTTCCCAAGTTAATACCATTATTTCTAAATTACTTCTCATTTTAGATCTGCATGTTTTCGCCGTACAAATTACACAGAACCAATATTCAGGTTCGTGAGAAACATGCTCCCAGAAGAGGTTATAAAAATACACAAAGCAAATTATTGTTATAGTGAACACCTTCTACAGTGAAAATTTGTTGTTTCTACCCATCTCATCCAGATGAGAAAAGGGTCATGTTCTTTACTATGTCAGACCAAATGTAACCATGCACTTGTAAAATTTCCAATCATGTTTTTATGCTACTCAGATCAAGATCATAAGTCATACATTATGTTTTTGGATCTGTTCTCATAATTTGTTTTGGATCTAGAAGCAAACCATCACACAAATTTAACACATGGTAAACTTATCAGAAAAAAATCAAGAGAGAAGTGGATTACGCACGGTCGAGCGAGTACTGACCCACACCAATTCAACATGAAAGCTTCGTCAGTCGTCGGTGGTGTAGATTCTATATTTCAGACGTCATTCTACGCCTGCAATTGAAAGCAAGAAGTCTGAAAGAAAAACACGCCAGTTGAACTACTATGGATAAATCTCAAAAAAGTTACATGCATGAAGGAAGAGAATGAGCAGCAGCGTCAGTTTGGCATGTAAGGAAAGATAGCTTAATTCTTCTGCTATGCTTCATTAAGATGGTGAAAAGGCAAAACCACATATTCATAGAGACTGGAAAATATACGGAAGAGATCTGGAGGGGAGTATGTTGCTTAAGGAAAACTGTTATGGGGCAAACTCTTCACGGGTATGAAAGAAGGAAAAGATGACCAGACCGAGGGGATGGAGGCAAGGTGGGAAATAATGTGTCACCTGGCCATTGGAGTCCCCGCGTTGGTGGCTGCTGGAATAGCCTCCTCACTCGCACACAACATGCTCGCCACCTTGTATTCGTCGGGAAGCTCTTCTGACGGGCCTTCGCCAGGTTGGAGCGTGGCAACATCATCCCTGCACCCTGCATCGGCAAGTAATTGCACGCATCCATCAGAAGAGAGAAAAAATAGAATGGCAGAAGATACCCATCAGAGAAGAAAGGCAGATTCGGCGTATGCCTAACATGTCTTGGCAGGCGAAGGAGGCAGCGAAGTAGGGCACCTTGCCCTATCCAATCGACGACGGCGTGGCCTTTTTAGTCGTTGTCGAGCGTCGGCGTCCTGCCGATGTACCCCGTTGAACGGTGTCTATGCTTTTGGACACGGAACGCCGCAAGGAGATGACCGCGAACAATGCTGTTTGGGTCTCCTTGGTAATATTTGTTCAGGCTGGCGCAAGCCCGCCGTAGACTCCGGTCAAAAAAAGGAGATGACCGCGGCGGCAGTAGTCAGCAATGGGTGGGGGAAGAAGAGAAAGGAGAAAAGGAGGAAGAGTGACCACTCACCTTGCCTACGTTGTTGCTCCATCTTGTGCCTATGCCGTGGGCCCTTCGCGCACCGAAGGAAGGTATCCAGGAGCATGGATCCATGGCGGACATAGGGCATGGGAGGCGCCTAGCGTTGCGAGAACTCGGTCGGTGAGGATTTCTGGGCGCTTCTCCGGAGTTCTGTCAAACCATCAAAGCAGTGTGCGGATGAAGAAAGGAGGGAGGAGCACGATAAACATGGACTCCTCCAGGCGCGGCGCACCCACTGAAACCACAACGCCAATGACAGATCGGGCCCCAAAATAGAGGGCCACCCGTCAGACTAAAAAAATAAACGCTCACGCACACACATTGCCGGAGGAACGCGTATCGAATCCTACCATGGACGGCAGCGAGAGGTAAGACAGCAGCGCAACGACACAGTTCACAGGCCCATACCCAGCGTCAGACAGAAAGAAAGACCCACATGCATACAGAGAAGATCGCACGGCGCACCGCAAGACCCCTGAGAGGACCGTCCTTCTGCTCACGCTTAAGTAATTAGTTAATATATGGTGGCATATATGGAGAGCGTACAAATGGATCCCGAGCTTGTTTTTCGAAAATTTAGAAAATGGTAGTATCTCAAAGTTAGAAAAAAAACAGAAAAATATCCTTAGATGTAGATGATGTTGAGATTTATCGTCAGCAAAATCTCAATTCAAAATTCGTTATGTTTTTAGGCGGAGCAAAAATGACAAATGGGTGGATCTGTGTGCTGTGAACGTCTTCTATGCCCAAGTACAGCGGAACCAATTCATGCATGTGCATCCGTAGCCGTTACGAATTTCCAAATCTCTGAAGATGGTGAGAATATAGTAGCTGCAACATGATTGACCTAATGGGTATTTGCTTCTAAAGATTCGGTTAAACATGGCTACCTGCCTACCTGGACAGCCAAACGGTGTGCTGAAACATTGCATGCCCGAGCGGAAGCATTAACTTTACATATTTGAGAAGGAGCTAGCTTCCCATATAGTACATGAATCTCTCTAAGCATAGCATCGGTGTCGATATTCAGGAGATCAGGTGGAGGAGGAGACCCGGACATGTTGCTTCTGCTCTATGTGCATGTGATGCTTCTTCAGAAAAGTCTGATTTTACTCGGACTAACCCGTGCATTTACTCTGTTTCTTTCAGAATTCAGACCGCCGGATCCACTATAATATGCAGGCTTTCAGACGGTTATCACCTTCCGGCCGTAGTATTTCTACCACCATTTGTAGGGGGGTTTAGGCAGCTACAGCTAATTTTACTCGCTCCTCTTCCAGTAACTGAACTTGCTTTGTACCGACAGCGAGATCCGCGTCAAGAACTTGACTCAATCAAACAACTCCAACGAACTAGAGTCTTGGAGGAACCAACAATGAACGCCATGGATTACGGAGAGCCAACTGAACTGTGGACTGTGGTCCGTGGGTGTGAAGAGTTTGGGTACTCAGGATTCAGGAACCTATATATATATATTCCTCGCGACATGTTCGGCAGGCGATTGCAGCCAAAATGAGAGGTTTGCAAGGGATATATAGGTACACGACACGGGCTGTACTGAGATACCAAGTGCTAACTCGGAAACTAACCAAACAACTACTAATAGCGTGAGTACAACTCACAAACCGGACACAGTTTGGCATGCAATGCAACTATACAAGCAAACCGCAACATCGTGCGCCGTATGGAACTTAACTAGTTTAACCAGCATACTGAACTGCTAACTAAGATTGATTCTGACAAAGGGATTCTCTTGCGCTAGGTAGCTAGAGTCGGACAAGGAGACAAAACAGTCGAGGAACGCATCGGCGTCGCCATTCCTGAAGAACGTGCCATCAACCTCTGCGCCGGATTAGAGGCGATGGATTGCTGAAATAAGCTGGGCTTTCATCGGTGGACAGAGGAGAGCACATGCTGCAGTAGTGGCATAGTAGAAAAAAAAGAGATCAGGTTCAGTGTTGTTCAAGCGAACGATCTGAAGAGGAATTCAGATAGGTTGGACCGTAGAGTGTCATAGAAGAAAAGAGATGAACTGAGACTGGTAAGGTGCTGTGCTCCGACTACACACATAGCTCCGAGAAAGCACACAGTTAAACAGAAAAAAAATGAGACCAAGTTCAGAGTTGCTCAGCTTCACCTGATGATTCAGGTGCAAAGTATGACAGACATCGATGTGTGTGGTCCAATGAGTGTAGCATCGCACGGTGGTTATCGTTATGTTCTTACCTTCACGGATGACTTGAGTAGATATGGGTATATCTGTTTCATGAAACATAAATCCGAAACTTTCGAGAAGTTTAAGGAATTTCAAAGTGAGGTGGAGAATCAACGTAGCAAGAAGATTAAATTTCTACGTTCTGATCGTGGAGGTGAATATCTAAGTTACGAGTTTGGCGAGCATTTGAAAAAATGTGGAATACTTTCACAATTGACACCGCCGGGAACACCACATCGTAATGGTGCGTCCGAACGTCGTAATCGAACTCTCTTAGATATGGTTCGTTCTATGAAGCAACTTACAGATTTACCACTATCATTTTGGGGTTATGCATTAGAAACAGCCGCATTCACTTTAAATAGAGCACCATCTAAATCCGTTAAAACGACACCGTATGAATTATGGTTTGGGAAAAAACCTAAATTGTCGTTCCTTAAAGTTTGAGGTTGCGAAGCCTATGTAAAGAAGTTACAGCCGGACAAGCTTGAACCCAAAACGGAAAAATACGTCTTTATAGGATATCCAAAGGAAACTATTGGGTATACCTTCTATCATAGATCCGAAGGCGAAATCTTCGTTGACAAGAATGGATCCTTTCTAGAGAATAAATTTCTCTCGAAAGAAGTGACTGGAAGGAAAGTAGAACTCGACGAGGTTGTCGAACCTTCTCTCGAAATTGCGAGTAGCGCAGCACCGGAAGAAGTTCCTGTGGTGCCTGCACCAGTTAGAGAGGAAGCTAATGATGATGATCATGAAACTTCGGTTGAAGTTGCTACAGAGCCTCGCAGGTCAACGAGAACTCGTACCACTCCAGATTGGTATGATCCCGTTATGAGTGTCATGTTGGTGGACAACACCGATGACCCTGAGACATATGAGGAAGCGATGATGAGCCCAGATTCCAATAAATGGCAAGAAGCCATGAAATCCGAGATTGGATCCATGTACGAAAACCAAGTATGGACTTTGGTGGACTTACCAGATGGCCGGAAGGCTGTCGAGAACAAATGGATTTTCAAGAAGAAAACAGATGCTGATGGTAATGTTACTGTCTATAAAGCTCGACTTGTCGCAAAAGGGTTTCGACAAATTCAAGGAGTTGACTACAATGAGACTTTCTCACCAGTAGCGAAGCTAAAGTCTGAGGATTTTGTTAGCAATCGCTGCATATTATGATTATGAGATATGGCAGATGGATGTCAAAACAGCGTTCCTCAATAGATACATTGATGAAGAGTTGTATATGATGCAACCCAAAGGTTTTGTTGATCCTAAAGATGCTAACAAGGTATGCAAACTTTAACGGTCCATATATGGATTGAAGCAAGCATCCCGAAGTTGGAATCAACGTTTTGATAAGGTAATCAAAAGTTTTGGTTTTATACAAACTTATGGAGAAGCTTGTATTTACAAGAAAGTGAGTGGGAGCTCTGTAGCATTCTTAATACTATATGTAGATGACATATTGTTGATTGGGAATGATGTAGACCTTCTTAATAGTGTCAAGGAATATTTGAATAATAGTTTTTCAATGAAAGATCTTGGTGAAGCAGCTTATATATTAGGGATAAATATTTATAGAGATAGATCGAGACGCCTAATATCATTGTCACAAAGTACATATTTGGACAAAGTTCTAAAGAGTTTTGGAATGGAAGATAGCAAGAAAGGGTTCTTGCCCATGTTGCCCAATACGACCTTGAGTAAAACTCAAAGTCCAGCAACGACAGAAGATAGAGAAAGGATGAGTAAGACTCCCTATGCCTCAGCCATAGGATCTCTAATGTATGCCATGCTATGTACTAGACCCGACATTGCATATGATGTTAGTTTAAATAGCAGATATCAAAGTGATCCAGGAGTGGATCATTAGACAGCGGTCAAAAACATCCTTAAGTACTTAAGAAGAACTAAGAATATGGTTCTTTCTTATGGAGGTGCTAAACAGCTCGTTGTTAATGGTTACACCGATGCTAGTTGGAACACCGATCCGGATGATTCTAACTCTCAATCTGGATACGTTTTTACTTTGAATGGTGCAGCAGTTAGCTGGAGGGGTGCAAAGCAAAGCGTTGTGGCGAGATCTTCAACTGAATCGGAATACATAGCTGCTTCGGAGGCTTCACAAGAAGCGATATGGATGAAGGAGTTCATTACAGAGCTCGGTGTGGTTCCAAGTGCGCTGGACCCAATGTCTATCTACTGTGATAACATGGGCGCCATAGCCAATGCGCAAGAACCAAGGTCACACAAGAAGCTGAAGCACATCAAGCTACGTTTTCACGCTATTCGAGAACATGTCCAAGATGGTGACATAAAGATTTGTAAAGTACACACAGATCTGAATGTGGCGGATCCGTTGACTAAACCTCTCCCGAGGGCAAAACATGACCAACACCAAACTGCCATGGGTGTTAGGTATATTACCATGTAATCTAGATTAGTTGACTCTAGTGCAAGTGGGAGACTGTTGGAGATATGCCCTAGAGGCAATAATAAATGTAGTTATTATTATATCTTTGTGTTTATGATAAATGTTTACATTCATGCTATAACAGTATTAACAAGGAAACATTAATACTTGTGTGATTTGTAAACTAAATTAGAGTCCCTAGTAAAGCCTCTTCATAATACTAGCTTGTTGGTTAATAAATGATTGTGGTTTCCCTATCATGAACATTGAGATGTTATTAACAACAAGATCATATTGTTAGGAGAATGATATGATGGACATACTCCTATAGATAAGCGTAGCATAAAGATCAAGTCATTTTAATAGTTCAATTGCTATATGCTTTCTGATACATAGTAACCTAATTCCTCCGACCATGAGATCATGCTTATCACCATCACCAGAAGGATACTTTGATGACATCAAACACCACACCGTAACTGGGTGGTTATAAAGGTGGCATTGAGTGTTCGGAAAGTATGGGTTGAGACACATGGATCAAGAGTGGGATTTGTCCATTCATATGACAGATAGATATACTCTGGGCCCTCTCGGTGGAATGTCATCCAATTGGCTTGCAAGCATGTGACTGGCTCACAAGGGATACATATCACAGGAACGAGAAAAGAGTACTTATCAATAACGAGGTTGAACTAGGTATGCAGAGATACCGACGATCAAAACCTCGGATAAGTAAACTATCGTGAGACAAAGGGAAATTGGTATCGTATGTAAGTGGTTCATTCGATCACAAAGTAATCATAGAAATATGTGGGAGTCATATGAATTTCCAGATTCTTCTATTGGTTATTGTTCGGAGAAGTGTCTCGATCATGTCCGCATAATTCACGAACCGTAGGGAGACACACTTAAGGATTCAATGTTGTTGAGTAGTTATGGAATGATGAGTAAGAGACCGAATGTTGTTCGGAGTGTCGGATGGGATCCGGGATATCACGAGGAGATCCGGAATGGTCCGGAGAATAAGATTCATGTAAGGAAAGTCCTATTTCGGAGTTGGAGAATGATTCAGGTGTTTTTATCGGGAATGTTCTAGAAGGTTCCGAAAGGTCTGGCACTCCGGAGGGGAAGGGTACATGAATGTGTCATAACAAGTTGAAATGGTTGCATCATGTACTAGGTGTCATCGCTGAGAAAAATAAAGGGATAAATCAAATCCTAGTTTGAAAAGTCAAACGCCAATTTGAAAAAGTCAAACGACAAGTTTGCTTGGTGGAGGGAGAGTAGGAAACCTACTTGGGGAGGAAGTCCTCCTCCCTCCACCGCCGGCCGTGGACGACGACTTCCCACCTATAAAAGGAGGGGCAAGGGTGCCCCTCTAGAGACACACATTGCCCCACCAAACCCTAACCCTAGCCACCGGCCACCAAGTCGCCGCCGCCCTAGGGTTTCCTCCTAGCCGCCGAGTTGGGGCCCTCCCCTTGCCCTAGCCACCGGCCTAGCCCTCTCTCCTTGGTGCCTCTAAACCCTAGATCGCCAAGGCCTCTCTCATAGTCCACCATACTCGCTCCGGCTTAAGGCGAAGCCCTGCGAGATCTCCCCTCTACTTCCGGTACCACGCCGTCGTGCTGCCGGAATCGCGAGGAGAGTGCTACAACCTTCGCTGCCTGCTGGAACAAGGGAGAGGAAGGTCTTCATCGAGTACCGAACGTGTGACCGACTGCGGAAGCGCTGCCGGAACGCAGCGCCGGAAGGATCGTCTACACGATCTTGAGATCGGCAAGAGTACGACTACATCACCCACGAGAATCCGCTCTCATTAAACACTTTGGAATCTTTGAGGGTGAGTTATTCTATCGACTCATTGCTACAATCTAGTAGATAGATCTTGGCTTGTTTGTTTGTATGCGATAGAAAAATTTTGTTTTCCATGCTACGAACCCCTACACAACTTTGCTAAAAGGTGCTCGACGAGATACGGCCTGGGTCGCGGGGATTTGCATCGAAGAACAGAGAAAAAATGGCTACACGAGACTGTGTTCGTACGCGTGCGGGTGATGCTGCTGGGGACAAAACGATGATGGTGGAGAGCTTCTAGGCGACAAAGAGGATGCATAGAGGGGATGAATTGGAAGGAGGACATACCGCGAGGCCGGCGGTGGCCTTGGTAGGCTCGGGGGTGAACGGAGATGGCGGCTCGAGGTAGGAGGAGTCGGGGAAGCTTCGGTTCTGCTCCGGGAAGAAGATGGTGCGGCGACGTCTCCCTGCAGCGCTGGCACCTGTGTTGCAGCAGGGAGGAGGAATAGGGCCAAGGTACTGGGATTCAACTCGACGTTCCCGCTGTCAACTCGGCCTCGTGGTACTAGGATTCATGGCAGCGACGACAGAAACGACATGCCCTTGGTGAAAAGATGGAGAAGAAGAACTACAGAGGACGGGAAAACGGCGGCGCGGGGCGAGGAACGAGAAGGTTTCGAGGCGTGGCTCGGGGAGATAAGGAGAGGTTGATGACGATGCAGACGGCGCGAGACGAACCTGCTCCGTCGAGCACTCGCACATACGGATGCCACCTCATCTTTTTTTAGATCTATTTCGCACATTCTGTGGCGCATATGGCAAATGCTCCACAAAATGTCAAAATTATGCGCCACAGAAAGTGAGAATTCTGTGGCGCATATGATATATGCGCCATAGAATTTTGATATTCTGTGGCACATGTAGATATATGTGCCACAGAATTCTAGCCTGCCCATGTGCTGGGTCAGTCCCACATGGAGCCCACAGGAATTCTGTGGCGCATATGGCTATATGCGCCACAGAATTCTCACTTTCTGTGGTGCATATAGCTATATGCGCCACAGAATTGCAAGAATTTTGTGGAGCATTTCTATATGCGCCACAAAATTAATTTTAATGGAGCATTTTTCTTATATGCGCTACAAATTAAAATCTGCCTATAATCGTTTTCGTAGTGAGATGCTGCTCTCCAGGCGAAAATACAGAGCTTTGGCGGAACCTCCGCTTTCCAAATAATGTCCAAGATTTTTCATTCTCCATCTGGTGCGGCACTAGACTCCCAGGACTCATCGCCAACAAGGCCGGCTCGAGCCCAAGTTGATAAGACGATCTAATAGTAAACACGCCGTATTTATCTGGTAGCCAAGCTACAAAGTCTTTCGTCTATCTTACTGGTAACTTGATGCTAAGAATTATGTTGACATCCGTTGGCACACGTAGCTTCCTGACCAGCTGGGCGTTCCAGGTATGTGTAGTAGGATCAATCAACTCTGATACCCACTGCCTCCTTGAGTTAGCTCGCCAGGCCAAGGCCTTTGGAGCATCCCCGTGGCAGCCAGTTGTCGTGAAATGTACGAACACTCCTTCCTGACCCAATCCTCCATATGACTTTTTTTAAGTATCTCCAACCCATAAACAATGACTTGCCACGTTGTCGAGGCATTCTAAATGAAAGTCGTGTCCAATAGGTTAGCTGAGGGGTAATATCTCGCTTTCAATAACCGAGCACATAGACTGTCAGGGAACTGAATAAGGCACCACGCCTGTCTCTCTAGTAAGGCCTGGTTAAAAATCTTGAGGTCCCGAAACCCGACACCCCCATGGTTTTTCGGCCGATCCAGCCGCTCCCAAGCCATCCAGTGCATGTGCCTCATCCCCCGCTAAAAATCTCGAACGATCTTTGTTAGCTCTTCTAGTAGTCCGGCTGGAAATTTAAAAACTCCCATAGCGTATGTAGGAAGAGATTGTAAAACAGCTTTAATAAGAGTTTCTTTTGCCGCCGATGACATATATTTTTCTGCCCAGTCTGTAGCCCTCTTCCTAAACCTTTCTTTAGTTGGCTTTAATTTACCACTCTTCATGCATCCCTCGGGGGTTGGAATACCCAAGTATTTTTCTTCAAAACAGGATATTTCATACTGCAAAATATCCTTTATTCCAGTTTGCACATCTGATGGTCAACTCTTCCCATACATTATGGAACACTTCCCAAGGCTTACTTGTTGTCCTGCACCTTTTTCATAGTCATTTAGTAAGATTTTCACAACCGTAGCTTGTTCAACCGATCCTTTAAAAAACACCAAGCAATCATCTGCAAATAAAAGGTGGGAGATGCCCGGGGCTCTTCTACATATCTTAGTTCTCGGAGAGCTCCTGCTTTTATTTTATTTTTTATTAAACAAGATAAACCGTGAGCAACAAACAGAAATAAGTATGGCGACAGGGGATCACATTGGCGTAGCCCGCGTGATGGAGTGAAAGAGTCTAATAGATGACCATTGAAGCGAATAGAGTAGCGGACGGTGGTGATGCAAGCCATAACCCACCGTACCCATTGACTATGAAAGCCCAGTTTCGCCAAAAATCCCTCCAAAAACCTCCAATCTTTTAGAGCTTCAGGATCATTTTTCTTCGGAATCAGAACTATCGCCATGTCATTCACCTCATCGGACATTACACCCTCCTCAAAAAACCGCAGGACAACAACCACAATATCATGGCGCAAGATATCCAAGTTGCATTGGATGAACCTTGCTGGGAAACCATCGGGTCAAGGCACCTTTAACGACCCAATCTGGAATAGAGCATCACTTATTTCTTTTTCAGTAAAAGGGGCACACAATTTGTCATTGATATTCTGGTCCACACACTCCTCCATCTGATCGAGCACAACACTAGGATCCGTGCTCCACTCCCCAGTATAGAGGCCCTGGAAAAACTATCTTACCATGTGAAAGAACATATTGGGCCCCTATGTGTAGTTTTGGTAATTAATGACAATCTCTATGGACTAATGTGTGTATTAAGTTGTACTTATAGGAATTGTCCATTGGCATCGCTTGGAGCATGTGTCGGCTTCAAGGTCGATGAAATGCGAAGAAGATGTGTTTTGCAAGCCCAAAATGCGCCATCTATAGAAGATCTCATGTTTGATGCTTGTCATCCTCGGTGATCATGGATCGATGATGAGGAATCAAGAAAGGCGTTTCATCTTGAGAAGGTCAAGTTCGTCTACGTCGAGATCAAGTGGAATTCTCAAGGCAAAGGTATAATCTTGATAGGTTTTCCCTTTTGTCGGTCTCATGTTGTGTGTGGGAGACCGGGTTTAGGATAGATAATCGTACTATCAAGAGGGGCTCTCGAATGAGTAACTCGATCACATGGTTCAGAGAGAGCTCAAACCCTTGCATACTTGCATCACCATATTTGGTTATTATTTGGTCTTATCCATGTGAGGACATAGAGCTTGTGGTAATCTCTATAACAAGCTCTTGTTCATCAAAATCGGATCTTCCGATTGTATCTTGTTGCGATTTTGATCTATGCGGTTTTTCGGTTTCTCACCAAGTGAGGTATCCCACATTATAATACATGATACATTCTTACTTGGTGATAACCAATATTTTCACCTTTTATAGGGTAGCTATTGTCGTCCTCTTTCCAACGCAATTGGAATCGGGTCAATCGGAGCTACCATTCAAAAGTTATGACCGTTTGAATATTAGTTGTTATTCGGTTTAAAAAGAAAAAGGAAAAGACTTTGTCTGGGCCGACCGGTACTACCACGGGCATGTACTTCTCGTGCCTGGCAATGCGCTGCAGCCCACTGCCTCCCCCGGTAGTTGGGTCCGGCTCTACCGGTTTGGCCCGGTAGTACCGCCCGGGTGGGCCGGCCAGTACATACTCGCCAGCAGCCCAAATTTGAAATGGATCATATGGGCACCTAGAGGGGGGTGAATAGGTGCTAACCAATTTTTAATACTTTTTCAATTTTAGGCTTGACACAAAGTAAATTCTCTAGATATGCAACTACGAGAATTTCCCTATATGTAACCCTAACTACTAAGCACGTAAAAGAGGAGCGAGGAAACCGTAGTGGAGCACGCGGAGACACAGGTATTTGTTTTACCGCGTTTCCTTCCTTGTTAAGGGAAGTACATCTACGTTGGAGGGGTGGGCGGTTCTAAGACCACCACGCCACAATAGGCCTCACCCTATTCTCCGATGGATCTCGCCACGAGAGGCCTGATCCACCTTCTCCACTATTGGATCCCTTGGAGGCGGGAACCGGTGCCTTTTACAACACTATCGGGGCACACACCCACAACCGAATTGGGGGCTCCCGAGATGACAACAAGATGCCACAAGAACAAGGTTTATCAATATAAACAAAAACGAGGATCTAGATATTTGCAAGAAATACTAGATCGGAGGTTCTCCAAATGAATGGAGAGGAGGTGAAGCGCTTGATTGCTGATGATGAAGATCGAGTTCTCCTCCTTCGATTCCCCAAGGGATGGGGCCTTTGGGTGGATCTAGGTGGAGAACTCTTGGATGAAGCTTTCAGATCTGATCTGTTCTTTTTCGAGATGAATCAAGAGTTCTGGCAGGAGGGGGATGGCTGGATTAAATACCCTCCCGCATCCGGTGCACAACTTTGGGGCGGATAATCCGCTTCACTTGGGGCGGATTATCCGCCTCGGGAAAACTCCGCCCAAGGGCGGATTCTCGGGAAACTCCACCCTCTCCGGGGCTTGCCTTGGTGAAACTTGAGAAGATCTTGGGACGGATAATCCGCCCCGAGGCGGATTATCCGCCTGGCCGGAAAGTCCGCCAAAACTCCGCCTCTGGGCTTGCGCTTGGCGATGAGGAGGGCGGATTATCCGCCCCGAGGCGGATTCGCGGGCCGGAGAATCCGCCAAAATTCCGCCCTTCGGGGCTTGCGCCGCTAGAGGAGGCGGATTATCCGCCTGTGGGGCGGATTATCCGCCCAAAGGCGTAGTTCGAGCCGCAACACTTCAACACACATTAAATGATCCTTGGTATTGTTATCTAACACACAAAACACTAGGGATTAAGAAATGTTCTTTCAATCTCCCCCTTTTTGGTGTTAGATGACAATACTAGGATTTGCAATAAAACCGGCAAATGCCACCTTAAATAATGAAAGACGCTCCCCCTAGATGTGTGCATATTTAAGATTTGCATTTGAATACAAATACACACACTAGGTAGAACACTACTTTAAGGTTTGGGAAAAAATGTCATACCACCGGAATATATAGCCAAGGCATACATAGATAATCCCATGAATCCATATGCCATCAAATAAGCTTCATACTTCCAGAATTCCATGGGGTCCATGATAGATAAATCCAGAAATCCATGAATACCAAACATAGCACCAAACTGTGGAGTACGACATAGTCTTACACAAACAACCACAAATAGCAAACAAGTTCACATTAGAAAAGGCACAAGCAAGCAAATAAAAACGACTAAAAGAGAGAAGCTTGTGTCCGACCCTTGCAAATCCATGAGACCTAATAGAACTACTTCTCCCCCTTTGGCATCGAAACGCCAAAAAGGAAGAAGAGCGATGCTAATGCCCCTGGACACCCAGAATTCACACCCAAATTTGCAAGAATCAAATCAATCAAAAGCCAAATTTGAGTGTGTTTTCCATAAGAACATGAGATATGCAAGAAAATCCAACGAGACCCATGAAAAACCAACTCTTATCGAGGAAGAGGGCGGTGGCCGAAGCCACCATGTTGGAGCGCATGGCATGAAACCGCGAAGATGTATCTTGAGTTCAAAACCAATGCTCATCGATGACCCACATATCACAAAATGATATTAAGGGAAATGATTTTACTTGCTTTCGGCATTATGGGGGGAGGGTTGGCCCAATCAATTAGGACCACACTCCCCCTATGTCTATGCCCGCATCTAAACCAAATACATGAATAAGCGCAAGTGAGTGTGCAAGGGTAGTCAAGCCAAGCTCCTTGAATCTATGATATTTAGCTCATTCCTCAAATAACAAAATCTTGCTTCATCAAGGGGCTTCGTGATAATATCAGCAAGTTGGTTCTTCGTTCTTACAAAGGATAGAGCAATATCTCCACGAGCAACATGATCCCGAATAAAGTGGTTGCGAATCTCTTTATGTTTTGTTCTTGTATGTTGCACGGGATTGTAAGCAATTTTGATAGCACTTTCATTGTCGCATAAAAGAGGCACTTTGTCACAATTGACACCATATTCCTTTAAAGTTTGCCTCATCCATAACAATTGAGTACAAGCACTTGCAGCAGCAACATATTCAGCTTCAAGGTTGAAAGTGAAATACAATTGCTTTTGATGACCAACACACTAGAGACCTGCCCAAGAATTGGCATGCACCAGAGGTTGATTTCCTATCATATTTGTCACCAGCCAATCTGAATCGGTGTAACCACATAGAGAGAAACTTGAACCCTTGGGATACCATAACCCAAAATTTGGGGAATGAACCAAATATCGGAAGATTCGCTTGACTGCCACTAAGTGGCTTTCTTTAGGAGCGGCTTGGTACCTTGCACACACTCCTACACTTAACACGATATCGGGCCTAGATGCGCAAAGGTAAAGGAGAGAGCCGATCATGGATCGGTATACCTTCTGATCCACGTCTTTACCCTTGGGATTGAGCTCAAGATGACACTTTGTTTGCATAGGGGTAGCAACGCCATTGAGATCCGTCATCTTGAACCTTTTGAGCATGTCTTGGATGTACTTCGCTTGATTAATAAAGGTTCCCTCTCTAAGTTGTTTGATCTCAAATCCAAGAAAGAACCTGAGCTCACCCATCATGGACATCTCAAACCTGTCAGTCATAAGCTTCGAAAATTCATCGTTAAACGCTTGGTTAGTAGAGCCAAAAATAATGTCATCTACATAAATTTGGCATACAAAAGCTACCCATTAACCTTCTTAGTAAAAAGAGTGGGATCGATTTGCCCAACTTCGAATCCACGGTCTAGCAAAAGCTCTTTAAGGTGCTCATACCACGCACGTGGGGCTTGTTTAAGGCCATAGAGCGCCTTATCGAGTTTGTAGACATGGTTCGGAAATTTGGGGTCCTCAAACCCCGGGGGCTACTTGACGTATACTAACTCATGTAGAGGACCATTAAGGAATGCGCTCTTAACATCCATTTGTTGTAATTTAAAATTGTGATGGGCTGCATATGCAAGAAGGATACGGATGGACTCAAGGCGAGCCACAGGAGCGTAGGTCTCGCCAAAATCAATTCCTTCTACTTGAGAGAACCCTTGAGCCACTAGTCGTGCTTTATTCCTCACAACAATGCCATTTTCATCCTGTTTGTTCTTGAAGATCCACTTGGTGCCGATGACATTGCGGCAATCCTTTGGCTTTTCTACGAGCTTCCAAACTTTGTTGCGTTCGAAGTTGTTTAATTCTTCATGCATTGCAAAAACCCAATCGGGGTCTTCAAGAGCATCAAAAACCTTCTTTGGTTCAACCATGGAAATGTGAGCTTGATGATCACAGAAGCTAGCAAGCTCTCTTCGAGTGGATACCCTTCGTCGTAGATCACCAACAACCTTGTCAAGAGTGTGACCTCTTAATTCAAGGTTGCGATCAGCACGAGCCTTGCGACGAGCCTCAATGTCCTTATTGTTTCTAGGAGGAGTGGATTCAATTGTTGTATCCTTGTCTTGATTACTGCCTTGCCCTTGATCTTGGTCACCGTTACTGCCAGAAGATTGTTGCTGAACATTTTCTTCAGGCCCGGATAATCCGCTTGGAGGCCGGACTATTCGGCCTGGGAGGTGAAGTACCAGAACCATCTTCCTGAGAAAGCCTGACTGGAGTTGGAGACCCAGGGCCGGATACTCCGCCCCTGGGGGCCGGAGAATCCGGCCTGGGAGCTTCAGAGATGTTGATTTCTCCTTCGGATCCCCTGGTACGAGTTGGAGTGCCAGGGGCGGATTGTCCGCCCCTTGGAGGGGGCGGATAGTCCGGCCTGGGACTACCAGCTTGTCCAGTGGACAGATGGTCTTCAGCAGATTGTGGTGTTGGTGCAGGATTGTCTCCAACAGTAGGAGCTTGTTGATCTTGTGTAGATGAGGGCTCCACATGTGTGGAGCATTTTCCTTCCCGATCCGCCACAAGGGGTTCCTCAATGGGGAGGAAAAATCCCACGCCCATTCTTCTTATGGCATCTTGGGGTATTTCAACATCTGCATCACAAACATCAACTTGCCCTACAAAGGAGCCGTTATTTTCATCGAACTCCACACTACAAGATTTTACAACAATCCCAGTGAGCTTGTTGTAGACTCTATAAGTGTGGGATTCGGCACCGTAACCAACAAAAATACCTTCTAAAGCATTGGATTCAAATTTTGACAAGCGGACACCTTTAATAAGAAAGAAACACTTACACCCGAATACCCTGAAGTATGAGATGTTGGGTTTGTTGCCGGTAAGTATTTCATATGGGGTCTTGTCCAAGATCTTCCGAAGGTAGAGCCGGTTTGATGAGTGACAAGCAGTGGATATGGCTTTAGCCCAAAAATTATAAGGAGACTTGAATTCAGCTAGCATAGATCTTGCCATATCCATCAAAGTCCGGTTTTTCCTCTCGGCTACACCATTTTGTTGAGGGGTGTACGCAGCGGAATATTGGTGTCTAATCCCCTCTTCGCTAAGAAACTCTTTTAAAGTGTAGTTCTTGAATTCTGTGCCATTGTCACTTTTTTCAGCTTGAAGAAATATACCCATGTATATCTTGAGTAATCATCGAAGATGACCAAGCAATATTTCTTCCCACCAAGACTTGCATGAGAAGGAGGACCAAATAAATCCACATGAAGTAATTCCAAGATCCTCTTTGATGACACAATAGTCTTCCTCTTGTGGGGAGAATCATGCATTTTTCCTTCAACACAAGCCCTGCAAACACGATCTTTGGCAAAAGAGACATTGTCTTTTAGTCCAAGTATGTGGCCACCCTTTTGGAGACTTTGCAAAGTTCTCATGTTGACATGGGCTAAACGGCGATGCCATAGCCAGCCCACGTCGGCCTTTCCGAATAGACACATCGGACCCGAAGTGGTTTTCCCCGAGAAGTCCACCACATACAGGTCATTTTTGACGTATCCAACGAAAGCGAGCTTTAGAGACTTGCTCCATAAGAGTACCACCAAATCATCATCGATAAAAACAGCAAAACCCATCTTGCCAAGGGCACGAACAGAAAGAAGATTGTAGCCAAGGGTCTCAACAAGCATGACGTCCACGAGAGAGATATCGTGGGCAACCACAACCTTGCCAAGACCCAATACCTGAGATTTAGACTTATCACCATAGGAGACTGTGATATTATCAAGATTTGGACGCATCTCCGTGATGATCTCCTTGCTTCCGGTCATATGACTAGTGCACCCACTATCCAACACCCATTTCGACCCACCGGAAGCATAGCCCTGCAAGAAAATTACTTCTTGGTTTTAGGTACCCCTTTTTCAATGGGTCCTTTCATGTTAGTAACAAGGGTCTTTGGGACCCAAATAGACCAAGCAATATATTCATCAAAAGGACCAACATAATAAGAATAAACATCGCCATAGTCATCACAAAAGAGTTCATAATTCGGATTGTGAGACCCTGAAAAACCAATATTATTAGTCTTGTCTTTTGTGACAACCTTCTCAGCAGTGCTTGTCTTTAATTGCACATTCTTGGTCTTGTTCTTCTTGGTTTTCTTCTTCTTGGACTTGGTGACATACCCAAGTCCCTCTTTACCATGATTTGACCTTTGCTTGCCAAGGACTTCATCAAGCACACCTTTGTCCTTTGTGGTGATGTCCTTGATCACTTCTTTTTCCACACTAGCATTTTTCTTGTTACTATATGTTGAGTTGGACGATCTAGGAGCATCATATTCGGCCAATCGACTTTGAAGCTGATCATGTGACTCATTGATAATAGAGAACTCGTTTTTCAACGCCTTGTGAGCATTGTCAAGTTTCTCCAATTCCTCGGAGAGTCTATCATGAGCAGCCCCAAAGTCAATCCTTTCCTTCTTTAACTTCTTTGCCTTGGTGACAGCATTGTCACGTTCCTTAACGAGTTTAGTCACAATTTCTTCATGTGACTCTTCCATAGACTCAAGCCTCTCTTCAAGAGAGACACGAGCTTCTTCTTCTTCATCAAGAGCATTTTTTAGGGATGCAATTTCCATTGCATCCTCCCTTTCAATTCTGCCCTTTTCTTCGAGGAGTGCTTCGTTTTGGGCTAGCTGATCCATAAGAGCTTCAAAACAAACTTTGTGCTCACCTTTCAAGTTAGTATAGAAATAATCCAAAGAAATAATCTCTTCTTTAACCTTAAGACTAGCAGGATCATCCATGTCTATCATAGCCTTGGTAAAAGAAGAGTTAGAAGAAGTTACCTCGGAGCTTCTTGCCATGAGGCAAGTAGCATTCTTGTTGATGATGTTTTCGTTCGGAGAGTCGAAGAGAGATGTTGATGTAGATGTGGTGGCTATAGCAGCCACCTATTGAGAGCTATCTTCCTCGTCCTCATCTTCACTCCCCGATGAATATTCTTCTTGATCCACTAGAACAATCTTTGGTTGCTTCTTGAAAGGAGCATTCTTCTTTACAAACTGTTTCTTACGTGGAGCTTTTGATTTGTCCTTGAAAATGAGTCTTCCTCCATTATCCTCTCTACTTTGATATGTACACTCAGCTACGAAGTGCAGCCGGTCACCACAATTGAATCATGTTCTCAGCTTAGGACCATTTTCTTTTCTTCCATAGGCTCCACTCTTGCGATCTAGTTCAGCTTTAGCCTTGGCTGGATCTTTCCAAAAGTTTCTTGCATAAAGAGCCAAGTATTGTCCGTGGATCCTTTTTATATCTTCGGGACAGTCCAGACCTTCTACCGCATATTCATCATGATCAATCACACTAGTCTTTAAAGCCATGTTGACCCCCTTTTGCATCCCCATAGCTCGAGCACGAGCATCTTCGGCATTCTTGGCAGCCACTTTGAAGGCGGCCATTTCTTGCATTACCTCATTGGATGACATGAGGTGATAATTATGCCTACCTTGGAGACTTTTCAAATCAGGCTCAAATGGAATAAGAGCACGACATACTTGCGCTTGATCCAAGCATCATCAACATGAGTCGCACCGTGGTTTCAAGGTTGTAGCTATTGCCTTGAGCCTCCTATACATGTCCTCGTGGTCTTCTCCATCCAAAGATATAAAATCCTTCACTTCATTGCTCAAGGCATCATATCTATTCCTTCTTATACTTTCATTTCCGATGAAGAGCTCGGTGAGAGCATCCCAAGCTTCTTTAGCGTGCTAAGATGTCAATGTGTGGCATGTCTTTGTCACCCACACCAAGCTGTATCATGTGTAGAGCTGTAGCATTGAGTTGGCTATCGACCACTTCTCTTCTTGTGAGATTGTTAGGATTTCCAACATGAAGACCATTTTCGATGATCTTACACAACTATATGGAGGAACTGCACATGAGATTTCATCAAAAATTGCCATTGAGAGAAAGTAGCTGCTGAAAGTTTGGGTGGATCAAACCTATTATGTCTATGTGGGTGAGGAATCGACGGATCATTGGAATACACATGAGAAACCTCATTGTATCCAGCCTTACCGCTATCCTTTTTCGAGGAGGAGCTCTTACTAGTATCATCACCTACCACTGCTATCTTTGGAAACAGTTTTACCTGCTTCCTTGGATTATGGAGTGGTATCCTCAGTTAGATGGAGGTGATGTCATGGATGTGGAGAGACGCATTATCAATTGACGCATCTCTTCCATCTTATCCTCCATTGAACTCACCAAGGTTGTTTCCAACGTCTTGAGATCGTTCATGGTGACTACCTCCGGAGCATCACTCCCATCTCCCTTGGAACCCATACTTCTCTTAGGCGGTTAAGCCCGAAATAAGAGTCGAGGCTCTGATACCAATTGAAATGGATCGTATGGGCACCTAGAGGGGGGGTGAATAGGTGCTAACCAATTTTTAATACTTTTTAAATTTTAGGCTTGACACAAAGTAAATTCTCTAGATATGCAACTACGAGAATTTCCCTATATGTAACCCTAACTACTAAGCACGTAAAAGAGGAGCGAGGAACCAAAGTGGAGCATGCGGACACACAGGGATTTGTTTTACCGCAGTTCCTTCCTTGTTAAGGGAAGTACATCTGCGTTGGAGGGGTGGGCGGTTCTAAGACCACCACGCCACAATAGGCCTCACCCTATTCTCCGATGGATCTCGCCACGAGAGGCCTGATCCACCTTCTCCACTATTGGATCCCTTCGAGGCGGGAACCGGTGCCTTTTACAACACTATCGGGGCACACACCCACAACCGAATTGGGGGCTCCCGAGATGACAACAAGCTGCCACAAGAACAAGGTTTATCAATATAAACAAAAACGAGGATCTAGATATTTGCAAGAAATACTAGATCGGAGGTTCTCCAAATGAATGGAGAGGAGGTGAAGCGCTTGATTACTGATGATGAAGATCGAGTTCTCCTCCTTCGATTCCCCAAGGGATGGGGCCTTTGGGTGGATCTAGGTGGAGCACTCTTGGATGAAGCTTTCAGATCTGATCTGTTCTTTTTCGAGATGAATCAAGAGTTCTGGCAGGAGGGGGATGGCTGG
The DNA here is from genome assembly GCA_030063025.1 of Avena longiglumis. NCBI lineage: Eukaryota > Viridiplantae > Streptophyta > Magnoliopsida > Poales > Poaceae > Avena > Avena longiglumis. The sequence continues at coordinate 505,852,814 of CP125977.1, forward strand.
CTTAAATACCCCCTCCACAGATCTGGCCGTTGCACAACTTTGGGGGCGGATTATCCGCCCCCCACTTGGGGCGGATTATCCGCCCCCTGGGAAAACTCCGCCCCAAGGGCGGATTCTCCGGGGGAAACTCCGCCCCCTCTCTGGGGCTTGCGCCTTGGTGAAACTTGGAGAAGATCTTGGGGGCGGATAATACGACCCCCCCTGAGGGGCGGATAATACGACCCCCCTGAGGGGCGGATTATCCGGCCTGGCCGGAAAGTCCGGCCAAAACTCCGCCCCCTCTCTAGGGATTGCGCCTTGGCGATGAGCAGGAGGGGCGGATTATCCGGCCCCCCTGAGGGGTGGATTATCCGGCGGGCCCGGAGAATCTGGCCAAAATTCCGCCCCCCTTCTGGGGCTTGCGCCTGCTTGGGCAGAGGAAGGGGCGGATTATCCGCCCCTGGTGGGGCCGGATTATCCGCCCCCAAAGGCAGAGTTCTGAGCTGCAATACTTGAACACACATTAAATGATCCTTGGTATTGTTATCTAACACACAAAACACTAGGGATTAAGAAATGTTCTTTCACCAGCGTGTTTGCATCTCCAGCCGCATCGCGTCATCTCGCCCCCGTCGCCAATTTCCCCGCTCGCGCTGGCCCAGCGCCAGATCCCGATGCAGCTGCCGCTGCCCGCTTCGCTCGTGCTGATCGCCAGGCCCGCTGGCCGCTGCCTGCCCCCGCGTGCGCATTCGCCAATATCATCACCAATATCATCACCGCGGATCTGTGTGCCATCGTCTGCAGACCTTTTAGCAAACAACATATGTTGATGACCTCGCGGTGAATTTGAAAGACAAATAACAGAGATCATTAAGAAGAGAGAAGAACAAAACACTACTGCAGAATGACTTATAGCCTTCAGAAAATTAGTGACGGGCAAAACTGCAACTAATCTCAAACAGAAAATTTTCCATTTATTTTCTCCCCTTACTAGACCTAGTGACACTAAACCCAAAAGAGCTTTCCAACTTGGCAGAAACTTTTTAAAACTCTTTTGATAGGCAATTCAAATTTGAATCTATGTTATGTATGTATCAAGATAGCCATTTTTGGAAAACCACTCAAACCTTCACCACTTAGCAGACCATTGCACCTAGAGATTACCAAGATTAGTATCAGAAACCCCACAAAAAATCACTAAATTTGATGATGATTTAGTTCTTGCGGCCATTTGATCAAACACTTGGTGATCACAGTACAAACTCAACAACTATTTACTTTTTTTATCAATCCTTTGCTCACCATTGTGACCTCACCGAGCTCACACGCCGTGCCCTTAACTCGAGACTAGTAAGTATTCTAGTGACGGACAAGGATAAACATGTCACTAGTATGAAACACTAGTGACGGACTCATAGAATTGACTGTTACTGGTACGTTTTATGGAGGCAGGCCAAATGGAAAAATTAATTAGTGACAAGCCTTTATAAATGGCTGTCACTAAGAATGTTATGAATAGTGACGAGTTCAAAATATACTTGTCATTAGTATCTTTCATGAAGATCGACTAGAAAAACAACAACGGCTAAAGACTTATCACCGGTAATAAGTCACAGCCTGGCGCAAATATGGGCCGGAGGACCAGAAATAACGAGACATTTTCCGGTTCTCGCTGTCTCACATTGCACGGCCAAGAAGATTACGTCGAAAATTTTCTTCGCTCTTCACGGAGAAATGCTACGTTCGTCTTATCAGTTATCACACAAGGTTTTATGCACGTCTTATCACTCTTCATAAAGAATTGCCGCGCTTGAATGCTTACTGCCGGTACTTTGAGAAAAAATGCTAAACACATACGAAATTTTTTCTAAGGGGAAGTTTGTACGGGGTGACTTGGAGCAACCTGGCTTGTCTAAATTTTTTTCCTCCCATAATTATAGGAACTGGAAGTCATCAACGATGTCCCAGCCCGTAAACACACCACGTCGTGTTCGGCGGAAAGAAAAAAAAACCTACCCATTCCCTCGCGCCGCCGCCGCCTCTCGGGTTCTCCTCCCCTTGTCCTCGCTGCCGCTTCTCGCGCTTCCTCTTCTCTTGCCGCGGCTCCGTCAATCTCCTCCGCCCCCACACGTCGTCGTTGAAGGGATACGAGTAGGCTACACTAACGCAAATCAAAATTTTCTACCGTATAAACCAGGATTACTGTTTTCATAGATCACGGGATTACGACTAGACACGCAGTTGTGGAACTTGATGAAGCGCGTCGAGGCAGTGCAGGCGATCTATGTCTCCTCCTTGTTCTCGTCCCACGAGCAGCTTCCTTTGTGCGGCTCGTCCAAAACGCTATAGATGCAGCGCCTCTGAGGTATCCACACGTACATGGTGGAAGCGTCAGACGCCAGACTGCTAGATCCGCGCGTGAGACACAGGCGTGAGGAGTGGCGGCTGAGGAGAATGGTCTGGACTAACTCTGGTCAGCTCGCCCCACCCTCTCTTATATAGGGGTCCCTCGTGGGCTTCTACATTAGCAGCCCATTAGTAGCCTAAGCCTGGTCTAATTCGGATCCAATCCTCATTAGGCTTTCAGCCCCTTAAGTGTGTGATCCTATAGGTTCATATACGTATAGACATGAAACGAATACACTTATCCTGTCAATAGTTGGTAGCAGCCTCTAGCAAGACGTGCCAACTCATAAACGTATATAAAGATCATATCGAACGATCATCACAAAGTTTAGTACATGTCTTTCCCTTTGCCTCACGATATTTGGTCTAGCTCCAAGCTGACCTTCCTTTCTCGATACTATGATTTGGAATCCCTTTACTAGGTTAACTCTTAATCATATGTAGCATGGCCATGCATTTCTGGATCCGATCACTCGAGGGGCCCAGAGATATCTCTCTCAAGTAGAGAGGGGCAAATCCCATCTTGATTGACCATGCCTTGCAGCATGCTTTAGGAAAAACCCGAAAGCTACCTTTATAACTACCTAGTTACGAAGTAGCGTCTGATAGCCCCAAAGTATGTCGATCCACATCTCAAGTACATGCGACAATCTCAGGTCTAAGGACAAAACATACACGCTCTGTAGAGAAAGAGCTGCAACTAATTGCCAGTCTCAAGTTGGGTCAGTCCAACCCCATGTTCATAACATGTGTCTACATCATTAGTTTGACATCTCCATGTCTATGACTTGCGAAACATAGTCATCAACCAATCGATGTGCTAGTCTAATATTCACATGTGTCCTCACATGAACTCCGACTAGGGACAACTATTAAATAACCATACAAGTAAAGAGTTTCACAAACAATTCACAGAATTGCCAATCAATACAAGTTGTCTGATATGGATATTCAAAGAACATTACAATAACTTATGGATACATAAGAAATATAATCATCTCTATGATTGCCTCTAGGGCATATTTCCTTCAGTCTCCCACTTGTACTAGAGTCAATCTAGATTGTATCTAATACCTATTGCTCTTGCGTGTGCCTCATGCGTAGGCTGCGGGAGTGGCTTTGTAAAAGGATCAGCAACGTTTGAGTCTGTATGTATTTTGCATATCATGACACTACCATTCTCAACGAACTCACGAATACGATGGTAACGCATGCGAATATGTTTGTTCTTCTGGTGCAAACTAGGTTTCTTGGCTTGTGCAATAGCACCATTGTTGTCATAATAAATGTCCATGGGATTGGACACGCCTTGAACCACACCAAGAGTGATTAGAAAATTCCTAATCCAAACAGCTTCCTTTGCAGCCTCCAAGGCGGCAATATATTCAGCTTCTGTTGAAGAGGAGGCCACCGTATCTTGGTTGGAACTTTTCCAACTCACAGCACCACCATTCATGACAAACACATAGCCAGATTGTGATCTGAAATCATCTGAGTTGTTAAGGTAACTCACATCTATGTAACCCCTTACATTGAGTTCATCCTCACCTCCATAAACTAGAAACACATCCTTAGTCCTTCTCAAGTACTTAAGGATATTCTTTACCGTTGTCCAGTGACCTTCACCTGGATCAGCCTGATATATGCTCGTAACACTCAGAGCATAGGAAACATCCGGGTGAGTACATATCATTGCATACATGATGGATCCAATAGCCGAAGCATATGGAATCCTGCTCATGCGCTCACGCTCATCAGTAGTCGAAGGACACTGAGTCTTGCTGAGTTTAATGCCGTGAGACATGGACAAGAACCCTTTCTTAGCCTCTTCCATGCTGAACCGTTTCAACACTTTGTCAATGTATGTACTCTGGCTTAATCCAATTAGCCTCCTTGATATATCTCTATAGATCTTGATGCCCAGAATATATGCCGCTTCTCCTAAGTCCTTCATCAAAAAACTATTTTTCAACGAGGTCTTAATAGACTCGAGCATAGGAATGTCATTTACAATCAGTAATATGTCATCTACATATAAGATTAGAAATACCAGCGCTCTCCCACTTTCCTTCTTGTAAACACAAGGTTTTTGTCCGTTTTTGATGAAGCCAAACTCCTTTACAACTTCATCAAATCGAATGTTCCAACTCCGAGATGCTTGCTTCAGCCCATCAATAGACTTTAGAAGTTTGCATACCTTTTCAGCATTGTTTGGATCAAAAAAATCTTCGGGCTGCATCATATACACGTCCTCAGTTAGGATTCCATTTAGGAAAGCCGTCTTGACATCCATCTGTCATATTTCATAGTCGAAATGTGCAGCAATGGCTAGAATGATCCGTATAGATTTAAGCATCCCTACGGGCGATAAAGTCTCGTCGTAGTCAACTCCTTAAACTTGTCGAAAACCTTTTGCAACAAGTCGAGCTTTATGGATGTGAACATTTCCATCCATATCAATCTTCTTCTTATAGATCCATTTGCACTCGATGGCTTTAAAACCATCAGGCAGGTCAACCAAGTTTCAAACTTGATTTTCTCCCATGAACTCTATCTCGGATCTCATGGCGATCAGCCATTTATTAGAGTCTGGGTCCACCATCACTTCTGCATAGGTCGCAGGCTCATCATTGTCTAATAATAATAATTCCCGCGTTTCGCGGAGCCTCGCCGACCTTCGTGGTTGTGGTGCTTCTATTGCCATGGGTTCCTCAACTTGTTCTGCTACAATAGCATCACTTGTAGAAGCATCCCCGACTGGCTCATCTTGAACTTCTTCAAGTCGCACCGACCTTCCACTCGTCAACTCCTAAACGTATACAAAGATCATATCGGACGAACCATCACAAGGTTTAGTACATGTATTTCCCTTTGCCTCACGATATTTGGTCTAGCTCCAAGCTGACCTCCCTTTCTCGATACTATGATTTGAAATCCCTTTACTAGGTTAACTCTTAACCATATGTAGCATGGCTATGCATTTCTGGATCCGATCACTCGAGGGGCCCAGAGATATCTCTCTCAAGTAGAGAGGGGCAAATCCCATCTTGATTGACCATGCCTTGCAGCATGCTTTAGGAAAAACCCGAAAGCTACCTTTATAACTATCCAGTTACGGAGTAGCGTCTGATAGCCCCAGAGTATGTCGATCCACATCTCAAGTACATGCGACAATCTCAGGTTTAAGGACAAAACATACATGATGTGTAGAGAGAGAGCTGCAACTAATTGCCAGTCTCAAGTTGGGTCAGTCCAACCCCATGTTCATAACATGTGTCCACATCATTGATTTGACATCTCCATGTCTATGACTTGCGAAACATAGTCATCAACCAATCGATGTGCTAGTCTAATATTCACATGTGTCCTCACATGAACTCCGACTAGGGACAACTATTAAATAACCATACAAGTAAAGAGTTTCACAAACAATTCACAGAATTGCCAATCAATACAAGTTGTCTGATATGGATATTCAAAGAACATTACAATAACTTATGGATACATAAGAAATATAATCATCTCTATGATTGCCTCTAGGACATATTTCCTTCAGCCGCACCCTTGGTTGAACCCTAGCCCTACACACAAGCCCAAGCTGTAGCCTCTTGGACTACGTGCTCCCCTGCCGCGACACCTTCCGTGCGGCAGTGGCAGCGACCACTAGCGGACGCAGCATCGACGGTGGCAGTGGAGCAGCCTCCGGAGTTACGCAGTGGCACGAACGGCATAAGTGAAGCTCACATGGATGGGATGGAACGAAGAGGATGCCCCATTGGCTTATTTTTCATCATGATACACGCGACCTTGCAAGGTAAGCACCTCCGCTCTCCTCTCTCCATCTATGGATCTTATTCTTTCAGATGGCCAGCATCCAAATCGGGGGTATCCACCGAATCACGTCCTTGAGATATTGGCCATTGCCATCTCCTCGACGATAAGGCTGCCACTGCCGCTTGTATGGAACTTTTGTGCTGCATCGAGGACAACATTAGACACGTCATTAATGCTCATATGGTTGTAAGTAGCAAAGAACTTTAAAAGTTCAGTAAACATGGTCTTATGTAAGGTCTTGGAGGCAAAGAACTATAACTACAGCAAGCATGCCCTTATGTTTTTTTCTTGCAATAAATCTATCCCATGACTTGCTTATACTGAATCATACTATGGTAGCTAAATGGTAGACTGACAGGGATTGGGCTCACTTTATGCCCAAAGGTCAATTTGAAATTAAGGCACATATCATGTCTCTTTTATGGAATGATGGCAATTGATATATTTCACTCTATTTTACAGTGGGATGAGCAGCAAGAAACTAAAAAAAGATGTGAGGAATATATTTGTGTAGCTAATAGATCGAGGCTCTTACTCGCTGCTGTTGAAGTGTCCGCACAATTCTATGGAAGGTTCGTTCATCTGTCATATCCCTAATTCAATTTTAAATTTACTTTTTTTTTTGACAGTACGTGAACGCGTACCTTAATTAAAATTTCTCACATTGACACTTTTCAATCAATTCTTGCAAAGGCGATTGGGAGGGTGGTGTTATATTCGTTGCCTGCATCCCCGCAAGGTTGTCTAAAAGGACGAGAGTCAATTTGTAAGGTTCTCTTTGCTACCGATTTCACTTCTCAATTTATCACTCGATTTATTATTGTAACTTTTGTTTCGCCCTTCAGCTATATGTATGATCAATGGTTGTGTCTGCGTGAAGAATTAAACTGGATTTCTTGATGCAAACTGTGGCAAAAGTTTTTGATCCAAAAGGATCTACGTGTCAAGGAAATGTTGAATGTATGCGTTCTTTTTATTTAGTTCTGTTTGTTGTGCCATTCAATATTCAGAAATAGATGACCTGCTGCTTTTCAGATAAAGGTAGGCATGGGTGATGGTTGACCGATGGACTTCAAATAGACACACTTTAAAGAAAGAATATTATAAGCAACTCTCTTCTATTAATACGGGTACCTATTCTCATCAAAGTACACCAAGTAATTACCCAATATTACATAGTGTTTTCAACATGGATAGATAATAAATATATTAGAGTTACAAGTAGAACTTCTTGTGCTATCTGTAGTTTACCCAGTGCTCTGTCAGACTGAGTAGAATATTAATGAGTTCTTTCTTCAAATTAATTTCAAATTGAGTGGTGTTGATTCTGAGTTCAATTAACTTTGTTGTCATCAGGCCTACTCGTCGATGTCTAATCATCACAAGTCTGTTCCAGGGCTCCCCTACTTTCTATGGCGGTGATGACTCGTCGGAGGTTCATGATTCATGCACAAAGTCAGCTGCAACATAATGTTTAACCGTTTCCCCTCCATTCAAGTACCTATGTGTCATGTGGATCGCGGAGTTCAAACTTGTGTCCTTTTAGGAGAGAAAAACAGGCTCTGCCATTTTTTGTCTATAATAGTTTGCAAGTTCTTATGCTATTGTATTATGTTTGCAAATATAGAATATGTCATATTGGGTTATGTGAACGTATAATTGGTACATATTATTGTGTTATCTAAATATTTGGTGGAAAAATCATTTAATTTAAACATATTATTTTGCTATCGTGGAAAACATATTTTTTTATTACCAAAATTCAAACTAGTGACGTGCAGGATATTAGGTCTGTCACTACAAAACCTCATAGGACCGCAATCTTTGATCGCAACTAGTGACATGCATCTCTTTTGACCGTCACTAGTACTCATACCAGTGACTAGTTATCAGTGACAGGCTCTTTGCCTGAAACTAATGGCCCTTTTGAGCTTGTCACCGATAGGCTATTTTGTAGTAGTGAAAAAGTGGATCTAAAAGAACACGGTGAACCGGGGTGTATAGATAGGATAACAGGCAAACCCGTAGATCAGAAAAGACAATGGAGGATTACGGCGCGGCCCTTAGGGCCGCGCAAAATCGTGCACGGCTAAGGCCGTGCTAGATCCAACGCGTGGAGTTTCCCAGCTAGAAGGGAGATCTAGGGCTCGTTGGATGTTTTCTTTGTGTGGAGAGTTCGAGGTGGCAAGATAGATAGTGGGAATTGGGGCTAGGGATTCTTAGAGAGTGGGAGTCTTCCTAGCCGCCACCGACGTCCTTGTAGCCACGGAAGGACGGCTTGCAAACGACGATGGGCGATTTACGTCGGCACCACAACTGGATCAATCTGGGCTCCCGCGCTCTGAAGCCTGCTGGCTTCATAGTTCGCTATCTGTCGCGCGCTAGATGTGGCCCACTGTAGAGGAAGCTTGGCCGAAGAAGCCCGCGTCGAAGGCGTGGAGGAGGCAAATCCATGGAGGAGAGGTTCTCGAGGAGGAGTCTGATGGGACGTGAGGTGAGATAAAGAGGGGAGAGAGTGGTAACATAAGCGAATGCTTCCCACGTGTGCAACAGGTGCCCTGCTCAACGCAGTTTTGCGTTCTATTGGGTCTGCCTCCATAAAAACTGCCGATTTGGCAGTTTTTCCAAGCTAGGCCTGGTCAGGTTGCATTGAGATTCCTGCTGGCCACAAGACGGAGGCCGGGCAGAGCCAACAGGCCTGCCACGATGTCATGCGGCCTTCCAAGCACACCCCTAAACACCCCATTTTTAAGCCGAGCATCGGGTCTGTTCGTAGAGGATGCAGGCAACCGATTTTCCATCATGTAGCGCAACACATCTGTATTCCTGATATCTGAAGTTCTGAACCCTCTACATGACAAAACTAATCGAGAGAACTAGCACAAACGAGGAAAGCAGCAACGCAGCCAACCCCAGCGCCGGCGCCGGCGCCGCTCTCCCGCCGGCGCTGATGATCTGGACAGGGAACAGGCACTCTTTCGTGGACGCGTTGTTTTCCGTGATCTTGGCGAGCCCGTCGAAGTCGCAGGCGCGCACGTCTTGGTCCTGCATCTGGAAGTACATGTTGAATGCGTAGGAGATGTTGCTCTTCTCGTCGAGCCCGTTGCATGAGCACCCGTAGCCGAGCGCCGTGCAGTCGCCGCTGGCGCACGCGTACTGGATGTTCGCCGCCAGCTTCGACTTGTCCTTGACCTCGTCGTCGAACACGCACCACTGATTGGGTAGGTACTCCACGCCGGACACGCCGACGAGCGGCTTGTCGTCCCCCTTCCCGGACAGGTCCATGGCGAACTTGGGCTTGCCGTCGTAGGTGAGGATCCCCCAGTGCCGCTCGAAGTTCCCCGGCGCGACGCTCTTCAGGTCCTCGTCGAAGAGGCCGAACAGGTACACGTCCATCTTGCCCGGCCGGAGGTGCGTGCCTTCGTTCTTGGCCAGCTTCTTCAGCATGCCGTCGTAGAACCTTCTCGCGAGCTTCGTGTTGGCGTTCTTGTTGCCGTCGGTGGGCCAGCCGACCTCGCCCACGACCACCTTGAGGCTCGGCACGCCGGCCTTGTTGAGCGCGCTGACGAGCGTGTCGTAGTTGGCGTCGAACACGTTGGAGTAGCTGACGCCGCCGTTGTCCTGGATGCTGCGGCCCCCGTCGAAGAAGGCGAACTCGAAGGGGAAGTTGTCGCTCTGGTACAGGCTGAGGAACGGGTAGATGTTGACGACGAAGGGCGAGCCGTGGTCGTGCAGGAACTTCACCATGTCCGTCATCACGTCGTCGATGTCGGGCCGGAACTGGCCCGACGACGGCTTGTCGTCGGGGGACACGTACACGTCCGCGTTCAGCGGGACCGTCGCCTTCACCTTGTCGCCCACGCCGGCCTCGTCGAGCGCCTTCTGGATGTTCTTCAGCGCCGGGACGGTCGTCTTCATGAACGTGCCGTTGTAGCTCTTGAGGAACGGCTCATTCCCCACCGCGACATACCTGCATGCTCTCGATCAGTGAGCACGCATGTCACATATTCGATCGTCGGACAAAAATCAGGATCAGCGCGATGCCACGAACTTGAGGTTGAGCTTGTCGCCGTAATTGGTGACGTTCTCCTTGACCCAGTCCTCGGCGCTGCCGTAGCTGGTCATGGTCTCCAGCATGTCGTTGGGGATGCCCAGCATGACCTCGACGCCGGAGTCGACGAGCGCGTCGACGGGCCAGGAGTCCGCGTCGAAAAGCTTCACCTTCATGATCCCGTTGTCCTTGAGCATCTTCACCACCAACGAAGGTTCCAGCGGGTGCGTGAGCTGCGAGCCCCAGTTCACGCCGAGGTCCACCGCGGAGCTCCCGGCTGAGGTCGCCGGGCACACGGCGAGGAGCAGCGCGGCCGTGCCGGCCAGCAGCCGCAGGAGCGGAGCCATGCCGGGCCGTTCTCCGATTTTTCTTTTCTTCGTTTTTGGCGTGATCTCGCAGTTTTGGTGCGTTAGGAATTGGTGGTGCGCGCGGTCTGTGTCCCTCATGCATCTCTGGTGTTGGGTTGGGATGGAGGGGAGAGGAAAATGGCGGGAAACGCGGTTGGAGTTTGACATGTGCATCCTAATTAGTAAGCAGATTCATTCATAAGAACGCAGGTGAAAAATATGGTGAGCGGGTGAGTAGCCTGGCAGCATGAATCAAATGAAGCTTAAGACTTGGCGATATAGCGCTATTCCGAGCTGCAGCGTCTGCTAGAGTACCACTTTTTTTGTCTCCGACACTGCATATCAACGTTTTTTAGCGCAGCGTCAATTTAAAGCCACTGCTGGAGATGAACAATTCCAATTGATTTGCCGCGAAGATTATCAAATGAGCATATTTTCTGACACATTCAACATTTTCTGCTTGTGCCACCCTCTCCTGCACTCTCTGCTTGTGCCACCCTCTTCTGCATATACTCAGCACTATATCCTCCATCCAACATTTCAGTACTATAGCCTCCATATCATGCCAGTTGGTTTTCAAAAGTAGCAACTGGTTCACCGAAAAAGCAATTCGAATCAATTGCTTGAGAAGTAATCATCATCAAAGTAAGCATACTGAAAGTAATGACACCACTATTTTAGTATTGAGCATGTGTAACAAAATCTGGGTTCTCAAGTTAAGTTACTCAATCGATAAAAAAAACAAACAAGAGCATCTACTAGTGTTCTCACGTAGACTAAATAAAACAACGAATGTTTACCTGTTCGAGTTATGCAACAAGCTACTAAGCTGTTGGCACAGTTTGGAGATCACTCACTTGTTGGCTCCTTTGTGTCCGACACCTGAATCTATTTGTTCATACAACAGGTAAATCACTACCAATTTTGTTAAAAAATAATTCTAAATTACTACCATTTATATTTGTTCATACGGCAGGTAAATAAAAGATACGTTTCAGTTTATACATTTGTTTCAGAGTAGAGCAAGCACATCAATCCTACCAAGAATGAAGAATCAGCTACATCAAATCCTACCAAAAAATCAAAATTAGAAGGGAAAAGAAGGAACATACCTGCTCTGAATTGAGGTGGGTGCCGCCACCCTCGCCTAAGTTCTTGTCCTGCTCCGTCGCCGGATTCTTTTCCTCTTCCTGCGGCGGCTTCTTCCTCCCCTCCCCTGCCGCGTGTTCCGCCGCTGCATCCACCGCATCTGACATCACTCTGTAGGTGGTCGACGGGGAGGGTGTCAAAGACATGCGGGTCTTGGAGGGAATGTCCGGGGAGTTCTTGGAGGGGAGGTCTTGGAGGGGATGGCCGGGAGTTGGGTGGCGCGAAGCTGCCAGGCGCCGACGCCGGCTATCCTTATGCAGGGAGACTCCAGAGCTGCGAGATGGACGCGGCTCATGGCGGCTCAGTGGGCATTTTCCACTTGGCCCGCTATATGCCTGCAGCCCAGTCGCTTAGCCGTTTTGGACTTTGGGGCGGCACAGACAGGGCGGCCTGGCGGACATCAGTGTCCGCCTACATACCTAAGCTTAAGGTCTCTTGCCACCGCAATGAGGTCCAAGCTCACGTAAAAGGCTAAGATCTTTGGGATCTATATTGTCGCGCAGCAGTGGCCTTTCAGCATCTCCACTCCGCGCCCTAAAAGCTCCCTAAACGGTTATAGAGGTGCCGCCCTAAAAGATCCCTAAACGATTATAGGGGTGCCGACGACTAAAATAGGGTTGGAGGGGCCCATTCTATTATCTAGGGTCTCTAGGCCCAACACAACTTGAGTGGAGCAGTAACCCCGGATGAACATGAAAACGTGTAAAACGACACGGGCCCTCCCTTGTTGTGAGAGATGGGCTCATCTCTCGAGCCCTACCGGTCAGGCGACGCATCCCGTCGATGGGCCACGTGGCGGAGAAATTGCGTGCCACTGTGTTCCCGTCATTTCCTTCCCGCTCTTTCCACCACTTCTCACCCCCGTCTTCCTGTCCTTCACGTTATATCTAGGCATGGCTGCTATCGCCATTGTAGATCTACACTTTTCTCTCTCACCATGGCCTCTCCTCACCGACTCAATCTCACCTACGCAGAGCCAGAGGCGCTGTGCATCCTAAACTACCCGACGGGCTACCGATGCCACCCCCCTCCTGATTAGAGGTTGAGCGCTAGAGGCGTGCCAGTCCTGCCTCTGCCTCAAGGTGTTGCTCGGGCGGCCATCAAGGACCACTACTATCTTGAGCTCATGGCCGAGCAACGGATGGATCCCTAGTGCGACCCCGACTGCAACGTGACTTGGAACGCCTTCTTCACCAATCAACGAGAGAGGAAGCTCGCCAAGTGTGAAGGGGATGGCTCGCATCCTGCAAACAACAACCAGGTCGGCCGGTAGCTATGGTGGGGTGGCTGAACTCTTGCTGGTGTGATGGACCACATCGCCGCTGGCAATTACCCCCGCCAACGTACCTAAAGACAGGCAGAGCAGCAGCAACGGGCGTGACAGCGTTGACCCCTCACCCCTCGGGGTCACTTTCGCCTCGTACAACCGAGGCTAGAGTGGCAAGTAACTCTGGAATACACCTTGGCCACGCACCACTTCAGGCGCGTCGGTGACCCGGAGAAGTATCCGGGCCAGCGTTCTACCATGCTTGTCTCCTTGGACCCCAAGCCGCCGGCACCGGTGGACTACGCCCAGGCCTGGTGCGGAAAGGAGGAGAAGTCCAACCAAACGCGCTGCGGCGATGATGGCCAGGGCTGCAGCCACTTTGGCCATCGATCCATGTAGCACGCAGATCGGCGATGGCCACCAATTCCAGCCGCAACGTGTGTAGATCGGAGCAGGCTATACGAAGACGATGATGAAGACAATACAACAAGGTTAGGCATGAATACAACTAGTTTATTTTCCTGTTTTTAAACTGTATATAGTATAAAATATCGCGGAATGTTTAAGTTTTAGGTTGTGTTTGTTGAAATTTCAGAATTTTTAAATATATTTATTCCTTGTTATGCGGGTCTACACCGTTGGCCCCATATGGCCCAAGAAACGGCTGTGTGAGATGCCGTATGGGAGGACGGAGGACGAATGGAGATATTCTACGCACATACCCAAGGGTGACCGAGAAAACATTTTCAGTTCATTTGGCTCTTAGAACATCGTTACCGGGGCGATCCAAACGGTACGTGCGTGTCCGAAACTGTTCGCATGGACGCGTGGGGCGTGCGCGGCGCCCCAGCGGGCCGACCCATCCGGCAAAACGCGTCTGGTCCGACCCATCCATACATCTAATCTAGGATTCGGTTGCGTCGGCCCGGACAGCGCGGGGTGTCCTCCTCCCACGTCTGCTGGCACAACAAACGCCTCTCCCCAAACCTCGCAAGACTCCATATCGCTCGGTCTCGAGCAGGCGCGGTCTTTGCCGCCGCCACTGCCACCGCTCGCTGCCGCCGACGCCCCCCGTGATATCGAGCGCCATCGTCGGCCATGCGCGTTGCCGAAGTTGTCTTCGCCATTGGACTGGGCGCGCGACACCCTCTGCGTGGCGCACAACCTGCTCGATCAATTGATTGAGGTACGTTCATCGGTCCTTTCTAGATTTTGTCCAGCCCGCTGTGGGAGTTTCCATCTCCATTGACGGTCGCATACTTTGCAGATGGGCAGCAGCCAAAGGGCAATGGAGTTCTTCTACAAGAATTTTTTGAAGTCAGATCAATGGTGTTTGCTAGGCTGGCAGAAGGCAATACCCCACAGGTTTCTTATCAGATCAATGGCAATCCATATGATATGTGTTATTATCTTGCTGACGTTATCTATCTCTTCTGGGCCACCTTTGTGAAGATAATCCGCAATCCTGAAGATCAGAAGTGCAAGAGGTTTATAAAAGAGCAAGAGGCTGCTATGAAGGATGTGGAGCGAGCATTTGGTGTGCTTCAGTTAAGGTGGGCTATTGTTCGATACCCTTCTAGAACCTGGAGCGCAGAGAGAATGTGGGATGTGATGACTGCTTGTGTCATCATGCATAACATGATCGTCGAGAACGATCATGATGGCGACATCTTGGACCAAGGCTGGAACTTTCAGGGTCAGTTGGTTGAGCCAGAGCCAGGTCTAGCGTCTTGGAAAGATTTTATGCGAGTGCATGAAAATTTGTGTCACAGGCAAACCCATAAATGGCTTCAACTGGATGAGCATATATGGGCTTGTGCGGGAAATCTCATTGTTTAAACCTCTATTTGTTTTGTGTAATTTAATTAATGATATTGTAAGCATTATTTCAATTGATTACCTAGTCTAGTTTATTTGTATCCTAAAAATTATTTATATGACAATATTTGCAAACATATGAATCCCTAGCCAGCCCTGGCCAGCGCTGGCAAGCGCAGACAAATGGATCACGCCGCTGGGCGCCGCTGGCCGAACAGATCAGACCCCCTACCCATACTGAACCGGGCCCTGTTGAATAAAAGAGCAATTTACCAAGCGAATTATCCATAATAAACGCTAGATAAAACATGATTAGAATAATAGGAAATATACTAATTATGTGAGATAGCGAATACATATTAAGGCATATAACCAAACAAACTGTAAGGCGTAAAACTTTAGATACGATCAGAACAATATTGAGAAAGAAGACATACACGGCAGTAGCAGAAGAGGAACCGCCGGCGTTGGAACCGTCGTTGGTCATGTCGTCGAGAAAGAGGGTACTGATGTCGGGGAAGAAATCCTCGTCGGGAAAGACGTCGCCACAGTCGCTATCCGTGTGGGAGTCCGTGATGAAGCCAGTAGTCGCGCCGATAGCGCTCCCCAAAAACCTTATCGCCCTTCTCCCGTACAGGACTCGAAGCAGCGGGGTCTCGGAGGCCTACTCTCCCGGCTCGCGGTGCACGCCGCAAGACGGGATGGGGAACATCTAGGTAGCGCAGTGCTCTGGAACTTGAGGCGCAAAGGAGTATGCGACGATGTGTTGCAGTGTATCTGACCTCTCTCTTATATTGACACAGAGGGGTAGGCAGACAGGCTGCGCAGAAGATGAAACGAACGGACAGGAGTTGAAGCGAACAGGCGGCAGCCCACCGGACAGCCTCCACTCAGTTCGTATTAAAAGTCCACTCGAGCAAAACGGTTCAACTTCTGTACGACTGTTCATATATCATTCATGCGTGGCAAAATAAAGCTCGGCTCGGCGAGATTCCCGCAACCCGCAGCGTGCGTCATGACGTGACGTGACGTGACGAGGCGAGGCGAGGCGAGGCGTGGCGTGGCTAGGCGAGCGAGGAGGAGGAGGAGCGCGCGTGTGGAACTCTCTCCTTCTCTTTCTCATCCTTTTACCATGTGGTAGGAGAGCTCACCTTATAAGCTGGTCCAACTTCCACTCAACTAGCAATGTGGGACTAAACTTTAGCATCACTAGCACAGCCATATGCTTCCATACACAAGTGGGCCAAAGAGAATTTCAGAATTTGTCTTATGGGCCAGCAGCCTAAAACTCATCAAATTCCAACAATCCCCCACAAAGTCTCATTGGCACATCACATCATTTTCTTTTCAGAACATTGTTTTATATACCAGTATGTAGTGGAGACTGTTAAGTTGAACTTCCACGTTAAACTTCATGCTACACTAGCTAGCAATTTGGATAGTGGACTATGCCTTAAACTACAAGTTTTCTGCGCGCTAGTTTTACACAAAATCTAGACCGGTACAGGGCTATCGTTGGCTTCCCCGCGGTTTGGAGCTTATGCGTCATACTCCAGGGCCTTTCATGAGTTTATTAGAGAGCACCCAACTCTCATGGACTGCGACGTTTGACAGTCAGACTCATATAGGTGTGTTCCTCAAGAGATGTTCTGCAGGACAACATCTCCGCTTATAAAAATCCACTTGGAACACATTAAGATAAATATCAACCTGCCATGCAGATTAAGAGAGTATTGCATCTTTATGGAGATGTAAATATAATATGGGTATACTCTTCTCTCAGCTGACCAACAGCTTGTCTCCCAGCTCTAATTCACGGGATCACCGATCACATAGAGTGGGTTGCCACTGGGATCAACTCATAGTGTGGGTCTCAAACCCATCTCCCTTGATGCATTATCTATCACATTGCGTGATAAACCCTTTGTGAAGGGATCTGCCAGGTTCTTAGATGTTTGGATATAATCCAACACAATAACTCCGGAGTTTCTTAGTTTCCTGACATATTTCAATCTCCTCTTCACATGCCTTGATGACTTCATATTATCCTTAGAACTATTTACCTTGAAAATCACAGTTTGATTATCACAGTTCATAAGGATTGCGGGTATTGGTTTTTCAACCACAGTTAAGTTCATCAAGAGTTCACGAAGCCACTCTGCTTCAACAGTGGCTGTGTCTAATGCTGTGAGTTCTGCTTCCATAGTTGACCTCGTTAAGATGGTCTGCTTGCAAGACTTCCAAGAAACAGCGCCACCGGCAAGTGTGAATACATATCCACTTGTGACCTTTATCTCGTCAGCATCAGATATCCAATTTGAATCACTATAACCCTCTAGTACCCTTGGGTGCCCAGTATAGTGTATGCCATAGCTCGCAGTGCCTTTTAGATATCGCATAACTCTCTCAAGAGCATGCCAGTGATCATCTCCTGGATTTGAAACAAATCGACTGAGTTTGCTTACAGCAAAGGCGATGTCAGGCCTCATGGCACTAGCTAAGTACATAAGTGAGCCAATGATTTGAGAGTATCTCAGTTGGTCTCTAGCATTTCCTCGATTCTTTCGAAGCAACACACTAGGATCATACGGTGTAGGAGAAAACTTGAAGTCGCTATACCCGAAACGACTCAAGATCTTTTCCACATAGTGGGACTGAAGCAGTGTAATACCACCATCATCATCTCTCAATAACTTGATGTTCAGGATGACATCAGCTACTCCCAGATCCTTCATCTCAAAGGAACGAGATAAGAAATCTTTGACCTCCTTAATTGCATTAAGGTTGGTTCCGAAAATCAGTATGTCATCAACATACAAACAAAGGATGACTCCCTCACCCCCACCATGGCGATGGTACACACATTTATCAGCTTCATTTACAACAAAGCCTGCAGCAGTTAAAGTTCTTTCGAACTTCTCATGCCATTGCTTAGGGGCTTGTTTTAGGCCATATAAAGACTTCAACAACTTGCACACCTTTCCTTCTTGACCATTTACCACAAAGCCATCTGGCTGATCCATGTAAATTTCCTCATCCAAATCTCCATTAAGGAAAGCTGTCTTAACGTCCATTTGATGAATGAGAAGACCATGAGAGGCAGCCAATGAGAGTAATACTCGAATGGTGGTCAATCTGGCAACATGTGAGTAAGTGTCAAAGAAGTCTTCACCTTCCTTTTGAGTATATCCCTTGGCCACAAGTCGTGCCTTGTACTTCTCAATAGTACCATTAGGTCGAAGCTTTTTCTTAAACACCCACTTGCACCCTACAGGTTTGCACCCATAAGGGTGATCAGTGATCTTCCATGTTCCATTAGCTAAGATGGAATTCATCTTACTATGGACGGCTTCCTTCCAGTAGTCGGCATCAGGAGATGCATATGCTTCTGAAATGAAAGTGGGAGTGTCATCCACAAGGTACACAATGAAATCATCACCAAAGTACTTTGCAGTCCTCTGTCTCCTGCTCCTTTTAGGAATTTCATTATCATCCTCCTTAGGACTTTCAAAGTGTTCAGTTGGAATAGTAGGTTCAAAAATGTAGTAAATTCCTGATTAGATGAACTAGGTATCTCCGGATTTGATGAGTTAGGTTTATCTTTCATTGGAAAGATATCCTCAAAGAAAGTCGCATCAGTCGACTCCATGATTGTACCGACATGAATGTCAGGCACTTCAGACTTTACTATCAAGAATCTATAACCAATGCTATGAAAAGCATAGCCCAGAAGAACACAATCAATGGTTTTTGGTCCAAGCTTGCGCTTCTTGGGGATTGGTACATTAACCTTTGCCAAACAACCCCAAGTACGCAAGTAAGAGAGCTTTAATATTTTCTTCTCCCATTCTTCGAATGGAGTAATTTCTTTATTCTTTGTGGGAACTCGGTTTAGGACATGACACGCAGTCAATAGTGCCTCCCCCCACCACTCCTTAGAAAGACCGGATGTGTCTAACATGGCGTTAACCAAATCTATTAGAGTACGGTTCTTTCTTTCGGCTACTCCATTTGACTAGGGTGAGTAGGGAGGCGTTCTCTCATGAATTATGCCATGTTACGCACAAAAGGAATCAAACTCGTTGGAAAAGTACTCTCCACCACGATCAGATCTAAGCCTCTTAATCTTTCGATCAAGTTGATTTTCTGCCTCAGCTTTATAGATTTTGAAGAAACTCAAAGCCTCATATTTTGATTACAGAAGATACACATGACAATATCTCATAGAGTCATCGATCAAAGTCATGAAATATTTCTTTCCACCTTTTGTCAACACGCCATTCATCTCACAAAGATCAGAATGTATGAGCTCTAGTGGTGTTAAATTTCTCACTTCTGCAGTCGTATGTGACTTGCGAGGTTGTTTAGCTTGCACGCAGACTTGGCACTTAGATCCCTTAACAGTTGTGAAATCAGGGATTAAATCCATTTTGGCTAGCCGCGTCATACAACCAAAATTAATATGACAAAGACGAGAGTGCCATACATTTGATTCAAAATTCATGTAAATATGATTAACAACTTTATTACAAATGTTGGACAGAGATAAGCGGAACAAGCCTCCGCACTCATATCCTTTACCAACAAAGGTTCCGTACTTCGAAATTACAAATTTATTGGACTCGAATACAATCTTGTAGCCATCTCGGCACAGAAGAGATCCACTAACAAGATTTTTATTTATTGAGGGAACATGATGCACGTTCTTCAGGCGCACGGTCTTTCCCGAAGTGAACTTCAGATCGGTCGTACCAACACCATGAACAGAAGCATGCGAGCCGTTCCCCATCAGCACGGTTTGAGTCCCTCTGACCTGATATGAAGAAAACATGGAGATATCAGAACAGACATGTACATTAGAGCCCGTGTTAATCCACCAATCAGGAGAATGACATAATAAAAGAACAATAGGTAATATACCATACCCAACATCTTTCATCTTAACGTCGCCCATGACAACATTAGCAGTCTTGTTGCCCTTCCCATGCTGGCGCTTGTCAAAGCGGTTGGGACAAGCAGGAGCCCAATGATCAGGATCACCGCATACATGACAAGCACCTTTCCTCTTATCAGTCTTCTTCTTGAGGCTGGTAGACTGTGAGGCCTTGTTATTTCCATCGAACTTCCCTTTGTCGTCAAACTTGCCTTTGTTCTTGAATTTATGAGGCTGGAAGTTCCTTTTCTATACCAGATTGGCATTAGAACCTCCCTCGGTACCTCGAGCACGTGTGTCTTTTTCTCTCGCCTTCTCTTCCACATCAAGAGTCCCAATGAGATCTGTCACGGAGAACTCTTGTCTCTTGTGCTTCAGAGAAGTAGCAAAGTTCCTCCATGACTGAGGAAGTTTGGCAATAATGCCTCCAGCAACAAACTTGTCCGGTAACACACAGGTGAAGTGCTCAAGCTCCCTGGCAAGTGACTGTATCTCATGAGCCTGCTCCACAATGGGGCGGTCATCAACCATCTTATAGTCATAGAATTGTTCCATGACATACAGTTCACTGCCAGCATCGGAGACTCCAAATTTTCTCTCGAGCGCATCCCACATATCTTTGCCATTGCTAAATGACAGATATGAATCGACAATATTGTCGCCAAGGATGCTGATCAAGGCAGCCTTGAAAGTGGTATCAAGTTTTTAGAACGTCTCTTTCTGAGCGGGATTAAGTTCTCCCTCAGGTGCACCATAGATGGCGTTATAGCAGCTCATGGTCTGAAACCAGAGCACTGCTCTCGCACGCCATCATTTGTAATTCACACCTTCGAACACAGGTGGCTTCATAGAAGCAACAAATCCACTTGGGGCAAATTGCCTGAAATAAGGTTTTTGAATTGTTGAATAAAAGAGCAATTTACCAAGCGAATTATCCATAATAAACGCTAGATAAAACATGATTAGAATATATGAAATATACTGATCATGTGATATAGCGAATACATATTAAGGCATATAACCAAACAAACTGCAAGGCGTAAAACTTTAGATACGATCAGAACAATATTGAGAAAGAAGACATACACGGCAGTAGCAGAAGAGGAACCGCCGGCGTTGGAACCGTCGTTGGCCATGTCGTCGAGGAAGAGGGTGCTGATGTGGGGGAAGAAATCCTCGTTGGGAAAGACGTCGCCGCAGTCGCTATCCGTGTGGGAGTTCGTGACGAAGACAGTAGTCGCGCTGATAGCGCTCCCCAAAAACCTTATCGCCCTTCTTTCGTACAGGACTCGAAGCAGCGGGGTCTCGGAGGCCTACTGTCCCGGCTCGTGGTGCACGCCACAAGACGGGATGGGGAAGATCTAGGTAGCTCTGGAACTTGAGGCGCAAAGGAGTATGTGACGATGTGTTGCAGTGTATCTGACCTCTCTCTTATATTGAACAGAGGGGACACAGAGGGGTAGGAAGACAGGCTGCGCAGAAGATGAAACGAACGGACATGAGTTGAAGCGAACAGGCGGCAGCCCACCGGACAGCCTCCACTCAGTTCGTATTAAAAGTCCACTCGAGCAAAACGTTTCAACTTCTGTAGACGTGACGAGGCGAGCGAGGAGGAGGAGCGCGCGTGTGGAACTCTCTCCTTCTCCTTCTCATCCTTTTACCAAGTGATAGGAGAGCTCACCTTATAAGATGGTCCAACTTCCACTCAACTAGCAATGTGGGACTAAACTTTAGCACTACTAGCATAGCCATATGCTGCCATACACAAGTGGGCCAAAGAGAATTAATTTGTCTTATGG
The DNA here is from genome assembly GCA_030063025.1 of Avena longiglumis. Lineage (NCBI taxonomy): Eukaryota > Viridiplantae > Streptophyta > Magnoliopsida > Poales > Poaceae > Avena > Avena longiglumis. The sequence goes on from CP125977.1 coordinate 505,874,397, forward strand.
GCCAGCAGCCCAAAACTCATCAAATTCCAACATGCCCGACCCAAACGGACAGTTTGGGATGACGGTATGATCGGTCCGGTAAAGATGCCCTTAGCGGATATGTGGACGCAAATCCATCCCAGCAAGGCGACTCAAAACGAAAGGAGTCCTGGACCGACACATTCTTGGCCTAAATTTGGGCCAGGTTTGCAGTTTGTTAGTGTCTGACCGCGTTCTCATTTTGTGCGCGCCGGCTTGTTCATCAGCTGCAAAACCACCATTTCCATTTCCGCAGCACCGCTGCCGCAACCGCTAGCAACTGATGGAGACCACGCCACCAACGCCCACCGCTGTTTGCCAAACTGCGCCATCGCAGCCGTCATGGTCGTCCCCAGGCCAAATAAAGAGCACATGCCAGAGCAGAGTGTCGTGCGCAGCCAGAAGAGGCGGCTCTATTATTTCGAAGGCCCCAGGGCAAACTTTATAAATGGGCCCAATGAACACAAAAAATCAGATGCATACATGAATATATATAAAACTGCTAAATTTTCAGAGGCATAAAAAAGATAGAAATAGCATGCGAACAAGCCTGCAAGCCTTGAATAATCATGAGAAGCTAGATTTCTTTGCATTTTTTGATTTGATGCAGAGTCATCAATGACAACGATCGAGATCAATACTATGTACCATATTCCTCTCGATGCAACACATCGCTAAACCAAATGTACTCCGATCCCAAATGACTTCAATCCCTCAAATCTATTAGTCAGGGAAGCAATTGCAACATGATTACATGACCTCAATGCTGTAGCGAATTATCTACAGACCAAGATTTGTAGAATTTTTCATCTGAAAATTACGTGTAACCTATGATCTTAATATCCTACCTGTCCCGGATTTCTTGTCACTTGCCCCAGGCTGCTAGGCCGCTCACTGTCTCCAACTCTCCGTCAGGTGCTCAGGCCCTGCTATCCATTGATTAGGGAATAGCCGAATAGGATTATTGGGACGGGTTAGGAAAGAGAATTAGCTACAGCCGGCCTCCGAGCGGCGCCTGATTAGTATTAGGTCAAAAGAAACGAACCGTCGACCTTCTCGACTTCTTTCGTGCATATCCAGGTAGCAGTCTGCGTGCGTGGCTGTGTCTCTCTGTTGGACTCCTGGCAATGCGATATGCCCACATGGCCATGGGCCTCTTCCCTATACTATTCCTATATAGTATGCTGTACCGAGTATAGTGGGCCCCAAGTTTGGTCGGGCCCCAGGCCGTCGCCCCTTTTGCCCTGGGCTAGAGCCGGCGCTGCCTGAGGGTAAACGCGAGAGCACGAGCTGCCGTCACCGCCCAGGAGGAAAAGATGGACACAGTACACACCCGCGCCACCAAATAAGCCATCACCGCCTAGGCGCACGCCCTTGCCGATTGAATGATCAAGGAGGGGGACGCTGAATGTGGCTATTGCCAATGCCGTTTCATCATGTGACAGCCACCTCTAGCCACGCAGACATCGGGCTGCATCTACGCGGTGCTGCACCCGCGCGGAGGAGGCAAAGGCCATAGAAGTTGAGCTCAAAATTCCAAGTGAAGCAAAAGGAAACCCAGCTCAAACTCAAAGAGAATGAGTTGCATGCCCAAGCAAGGGTCAAAGAGCTTGAGATAAAAAAAAAAGGGAAAATTTAGCTCAATTCCCAACAAATAGTCAAGAAATTCGAGTTCAACCAAAAGGAAATTCAGCTCAAAAGCTACTTACCAAGGAGAACTGTATCATGGCGGTCGACAAGAGCAAGATGGATCCGAGTCAACGAGTTTGGATCGAGAGGAGGCGCAAGATGATCCTAGGAAGATGTACGCATCGCTCCATATTCATCTCCTATTTGTGTTTTGACCTATGTTGGTCATTTATTTAACTTATTTGTGTGTTGAACCTTTTGTATTTTGTTGAACTAGATTCTTTTGAATGTATTTGTATTTTATTTGATCCTATTTGAGAAAAATTGTGAAAAATGACCAAGTGTGGGTGAATTGGCCACAAACTGGCCTGGATGGCCGAAACGGAGGGATAAATTCCATGTAGTCCGAATTGGCGGGAGAAATGAGTCAACTCGTTAGACGCATCCGTGGACAGGGGAGGACAACCGGTTAATTCGGTTACTCCTCGTTTGTCTATCTGAAAGGGGTGGCCCGTTGGGTACGCCCTAAAGCACTATCTGCGATACAGTAGCGAAGATGTCGATAAACCACGTCACTCTGTTGGGATTCCCAAAGAGGTCGATCACATGGAAATAAATAAACATATATAAACAAAAAACTTTGGCCAAAGGAGCGAGTTGCACGCTTGCACCGTATAAGTTTTTGTCTTTTATTTCTCACGGTACAAAGTACACCAAACACAAGGACAACTTTTGACTAGGACTCAGGGTTGAACTCTACTCAGACTCATTGCTTCAACTACGACATATCCACACATGGATGGGCACTTGGATATGACTATGACCGAACTGCTATCTTGGACACACTTCTCTTCTCGAGAGCTCCACTCGGCTACTCAGGACGCCGATTCGGACGCCGAATTTAGGTTCAGACACCGAAAATCAGCCTAGTCGTGTTCCAAGAAACCTCTTTTCGTTCGAATTTGGGCCAACTTTGGTCCGGACTTCCCAGACCATTCCCAGGATCCCGGGAACGTCCTGGGAACATCGGACGAAGCGAAGCAGCGTGTGGACCCGTCGAGTCAGCGACGGAAGCCAAGTCGTCGTTCTCCTCGGAACCACGCGGCGATCGTGGGGCAATAACTGCTGCCGCTTCGCCACGCGTGGCGACCACCGCTGCCGCCGGCTCCGCATGACCGCGGGCAACAACTTCCCGCCGTTTCCCTTTTTCCCGCATTCGCCGCTACACCCCTCCCGTCCTCGCCGCCCTTCTCGGCCTATATAATCCGGCGGCATCGCCGACTCATTTCACTCACCTCCAACGCTCCTCCGCTTCCCCTCCATAGCTCCCCAACTCCGGCGAACTCCGAGTTCTCCTTCCCCGCACACCATGGGTGAAAGGTACCCCGACGATGACGAATGGCTTCGGCCGTCGCACCCTCCAGCCTTGGGAGGTGCGCATGTTGTATGAGGCGGGCTACATGGCGCCGCCGGACATCCGCCTCCCAACCGACTAGAAGCTCAGCGCCGGTGGGATCCTTATCCCGCCAGAGCCGAAGCCCGAGGAGCTCGATGACGAGATAGCGGCGACCATCGCCGCCATGGACGACCCGGACCTTGCCGAGGATCCAGGCAACCGCATCTTCTGGGAGCAGCATCTCGCCGAGCGGCGACAGCAGGCGCTCGCCCGCCACGAGGGGCCACCGGGCTCACCGCCGAAGAGGAGCAACGCGGCTGGGCGCCGCCGCTTTTGGAGTGCTAACGGGCGCACACTCATCGGCGTGCTAGAGCACATCCACATCGACAACGAGCCCCGCCTCGCCTTCCCCCGCAACACCACGCCGGCGGCTAGGTCGGGGCGGCGTCCTCCGGCCAACTGGCTGCCAAGGAGGATGTCAACCCTCTCCTCTTCATCCTTCCACTCGTCGGGCTCCGTGCCGATGGCTTTGCCGCCGCTCTGGCCTGTTAAGCGGGAGCAGGAGACGCCGTTCCGGTCGCCGTCGAGGACCAGGTCGCGCGGCATCGTCATCGACGAGGCGCGCGCTCTGACGCCGCCCATCGGCCGTCTCCGCCTTCGCACGCCGAAGTCGGAGCCACAGGACTGGGCGGTGCTGGTCGACGAGGACGCGTTCGCCGTCAAGATGGCGATGGAGGAGTTTCTCCGGGAGGCGGCGCCGCAGCCGCCGATGGAGCCATCCTCGCCGAATATCCCGGAATGGTCCAGGACGGACTGGGAGAAGACATAGCGGCAACGCGTCCACCGCCTGCAGCAGCAGGACGAACGGCAGGCCTGGTCTGGCCGCGTTCTTGCCTACCAGCCGTGAAGGTGCGGCGACGCCGGCCAGAGGAGCTCCCGCCCGCCACAGCCGTCGAGCGACGACGAAGACGACGGCGAGGACGATGGCAGGGCCGATCCTGGCTACACGTCCTTCTATGACAACTTCGGCAAATAGAAGCGGAGACGGCGTCGGCGAAGGCGACGGCCTTTTTAAATTTTTTAGTATATTTTCTAGTACTATAGTTTAAATTCGATGTAATCCGCCTATATTCGCTCATCTTTAATGAAATCCGCCTGAATTTGCCAAACTCGTCCAAAATTTAGCCGAACGCGGAAACTCGGCCTGAAAACACGAGTAGGAAACTCGGTGTTTCAAGGCCAAAATCAAGTTTTGTCCGGTCAAAATTTGGTCCGGATTTCGGCCGAGGATCGAGTGTTGATGCTCTGACATATTTAACTTCCCGGTTCACCATCCGGTCCATCTTAACGAGCCTCCTGTCACCGTGCCTCGCACCATCTCTTCCGTCAACAATCATCCACCTCTACCGAGATAATCTTGACGTGCTCGCGCCGAAGATGCCTGCCACCTTACTGACGACAACCTGCTCGTCGACTCTTTGGTGTCGCTCCGCCAAGCAACGATCGCCCACCCGAGGCGCTAGTATGGGTTGCTTCCCCAGCGTAAACGTGGCTACAAATTTTAGACCTGGCTCTGAAAAAATTGTTAATATTCCCCCATGGATCGATCACATGAAAATATGCTAACACATACACACACAAAACTTTGGCCAAAGGCACGTCACACCCTCTAAATCTTTCCCTTTAGTTCTGAACTCTTATTTCTTTCTCACGGTACAATCTTCAGGTTGCACGCACGGGACGCAACAAAAAGACAACTTCAACTAGTTCGCGAAGCTGCAGATCAGGAGCTATCCAAGCGACGGCGGAGATGCCGAAGCTATCCACGGCCAGAGAAGCCGTCTTGTGCTCAGGTGCGTTGATGACCTTGAGCTTCTTCACTTCCGCAAGGCCATGGCGATGCAAGAGAGCGCGCAAGTGCCTATTGGGAAGAATTTCGACGGCCTCAGCTCGGGATCCATCATCGGCGGCGCCCCAAGTGGCATGTTCCCCGGCGGCGGCGGCGATGCCCGGGTGGTGAGGTCCAGATTTCGCGGTGGAGAAGACCCAGGACTTGATTGCTTTTTTATTTTTAGTTCTAGGGTCTATTCTGTAAAAGGGGCTCCCTTATCTGCTAGTTGCACATTTGCTAGGGTGCTCTTTGTAATTTGTAACCCACCTCCCGTATAATTCAGCAGCTTCGAGGGCCTTCGGGCTCGTTTCTGTTAAAAAAAAAAAACTAGGAGTGACGTTTGAACTCTAATCGGACGAGTACACATGTACACTGACTCCAATTTTAGCTCGTACCTGGACATGCATGCACACGTTCGACTACTCACGTGCTAGGAAACTGACCAGCTAGTACAAACTTGACTTGGAGCTTTGATCAATCAATCAATCAAAATACTACTCCCTCCGATCCATATTACTTATCATTCAAATTGATGTATCTAGCACTAAAACATGTCTAGATACATCCATTTTAGTGACAAGTAATATGGATCGAATGGAGTATATAATAAATCTAACTTTTACTCTGACTAGGCAAGATTACCGCTAACACACTCCACTGACCCGTGTGGTTAATTTGGCTCCCCCCGTTGAATCTCGTGGTTTCTAAACATTATCTTTCTTGTCGCTATGCCCACATCCGCCCGCCGACCGAGGTTGTTCTTCCATCCATGAATGCAGCCTCGAGCACGTCGCTTTGCTGACGAAAAATATACTCGATCGTTCTCTTACCTTGTCTTTCACGAGCAGATCGACCAGCTCCAACTTGATCGTTTTTGGCCTTATTTTTTGGCTGGCAGACCCGTTCCAATTCGTCACTCTGTCTCCACAAAGAAACCAAAACGGTTGGCGGCAATTCTCACTCTGTCTCCACATTCAATGCATATATGCAGTCGATCAGTGTATAACTGTATATACGATCATGCGAAAATAAACATATACGGCGATTCGGCGAAAGCGAAAAGGAAACATTTTTTAAAATTATGCCGACAGAGCTACAAAAGGGCTATGGTCGAAAGAATGGCTAGAAAAACTAGTTTTCTTTGGGAATAGGCTAAAAAAAGAATGCGGAGTAATCAAATAAAGAATATGGCGAGAATGTCGCTGTGTCTGCTCACTGTTTGACTTCTCACATGAAAACCAAAAACAACTGTACTTTGATGAGATTCCTGACGTGTTTGTAGAAAAATGATGCAGGACAAACGTACATATGGGGAAGCGTTTGTTCAAGATGCCCGTTGGCGGTAAAATATGATCTAAATGAGCCTTGCAGTAAAGAACTCCATACATGAGTAGTGCTTCCTCCATTTTAAAATATAAGATATTTTAGCATTGTGAAATATATGTAGATCCCATTTAGTGTGTAGATTCGGAGTAAACTTAGCAAAAAAAAAAATTAGATACACCCCTTTCACAAAGATAAAACATCTTATATTTAAAATAGAAGGAGTAGTTGAACATCCAACAATAGTCCACTTTAATGTTAGCCTATGTGCAACACAAAATTCAACTCATAGAGCAATGGGCGTGTGAAACTGAAGCATTATGTACCGACTTTTGATTCCTCATCTGACAAGTCAAACTCCAAAAAAAGGACTACAAGCCAAACAATCGATATTACCTTTAATCTATATTTAGTCCAAAGAATTTGTTCTGCTAAAGAGTGGCATGCCGGTCCTACTTCGGTGCAAAGTAACTTTACAATGATTAATAGATGTGCAGGAAAACTACACAATTAGCCCGCCTGTTTTTTATATATTCCAACGGAGGATGCTATATCAGGATATCAGAATAGGTTTGTCTCGTTTAAAAAAATAGGTTTGTGACACATCTAAATTCTATTACCAATGATGTGTACAAATCAAGTAAAATTGATGTACACCAAATTTCAATTCATGAAAGTTTAGAAATCATCCAAATACTCTTAAAGAAATTGACACAAATAAAGCACCGAGTAAAACAACTGAGAATACAGATAACTGAATTGATCAAGCAGTGAGTCAAAATTCTCACAAAAACAGAGGGACCTGGAAAAGCTCTTCACTTAAAAAGAACAAACATCAACTAGGGTAGATCAATATTTTTGCAAATACTTGCACACAAACACATTAGTAACAAGTACCCAAACTCGCATTCATTATTCAGAAATTATTAAGAGTTTGACTTAGGTAGGATGTTTCTTCAAAGATTAATTGCACCAAGCACCATATTTTATAGTCGAAAATCTTTGAATTAGTAGAACTCAAAATCTGTTGAGAAAGCTATATTAATCGGTTTACCATTGTATACCTTCCCATTAAATCATGCCACCATCTTGGATCCAATAACATATATCTTAAGGTAAATACTCTATATCGTAGGCCGGCGGCGAACAAATCGTAGGACCCATGGATCACCGTCCATCTACGCATGGCAGTGCCCGAGATTTGTTTTGCTTCCTACGAAAAAATTGGCCCATTAATAAAACTTAGACATTCACCACATAATAACTCACAAAAATTACGCAACTCCCAAATCTGGCTCCAGGTCGACACCATCTTCTCTCCCAGTCGCCACCGTGATTCTTTTCTTCCCACGACACCTTTCTCGGTCGCGATGCACTCTCCCATCCGATGCTCGTACCCATGCGACTCCACCTTCATCGACTTGTGCGCCGGCTCGCATGTTGTTCCGCCGGGGGAAATCATCTTCAAATATCCCTGACCCCCAGTTTTGCCGACGCACTACGATCAGTGGCGGCTTCGATGGGTCGAAGGAGCGGGCCAGGGTAGGTTCCTCGAAGGCTGATTAGCTTCGGGCCCTGGTCATGAACGACATCGTCCCCAGATCATCTGGCCATTGCGCTTTCAAGAAGCGATTGACCATGGATTCTCTGACGATTATGGTAAGCTATCTCCATTGAGGTAATTATATAATTGACATGCTTCCTTGATTTCTAATTTGTGCATCTATTGATTTCCCCATATACTTCATTTTTTTTTCATCTGTTTCTCCCTAGAAAATTGTTGAAAGGGATGAGGACCCGACGCACTTGTCGATCGGTTCCTAGGTCAAGCATGGTGATGGTTGAGACGTAAAGGTCTCTCTCGTAGCACATCTTCCAGGGCTTTGTCTGTGCGGAGACACAAAAGTTCACGTCTTGATGGAATCCTTTCAGTACAACGATCTGGTGGAGCAACCTAATGGTTGTGTTGTCCATTGCTCCAGGCTGCACATAAGCACGTATGAAGCAAGAAATAAGTGGACAACATGAGCAATCAAACCAAAACGTGATTAGCGGAGGAAGCGAGCAACATAAGTAATTGAAAGAAAAACGTGATTAGAAAAGGAAGCAAATTGACTGATAGATAGGAGCAAATGTTCTGTTCGTTTGAACCTACATATTCCCCCATTTCATTAGATACACTGATAGATGATTATTCTTGATGCAAACAATTATTTATGTTATTGGAAGCATTTATAATATACTTTTTGTTGGAAGCATCATATAATCAATGTGAACGATTATTCACCTTGAAGTATTTCTCTTGTTGATGCAAAGAAATAGATCTCTATATCGTTGTAAGCATTGTTTGACACCATGGGAACAATATTTTATAAAAATTCAAACCAATTAGACACATTTCCTTCATGGCAGAAGCAAATTATTTTGTGAGCGAGAACATATTTTTCTACAAAATGTAATTACAAATTACAAATACGGAGAAAATATATTTCTTCAATAGGGAAGCAAATTTAATTTCACCCAGTGCAAATGTGTACAACAATGAAAACAATAAATATTGTCATCAAAATACGAAATAATTGGGTTCCTACCAACCACAAATGAATAATTCTAAATGCCTACAGTTTTGGAAATGTTCGTAATTAGATGAGCGTCTCTGGAAACTACCAAACAATGCATGTTATGTAAAAAGATGAGTACGTTCTGTGGACCATCGATGATGTACAAACCATTCAACCATCCCCTTAAATTGGGGGATTAGACGTGATCCTTGGAAGCAGTTATTAGGAAGCAAATCAAGGAAACTAACTACTACCAGGCGGGTCAACATTCTCATCCTATCGATCGTCCGACCCTGCATGTAGTCTCCATCCTACGACAGAATAGGAGTCCGATGAAACACTAAAGAACGGCATCCGATTCCTAGTGTGGTGCCCATATCTTAATGGGATCAAACAGCAAGGTAGCAACAAAACACAAACAACACGTTCTAGCCTAGGTTTACCCTACTTAGTACAAAAAAATGAACTAACTTTTGACAAAATTCCACTTTTTGAGAAAACTAGTTCATTTTTTTAAACTAGACTAAACTAAAAGGTATCCTAAAGGTTCCAAAGTTCCATCTCTAAGTGCAGGACTTATAATTAATCTTACCATTATAGTGTTGTGTTAATATTCTTAATCTACGAAGTATATGTGTAATGCAATATAGTCTGAAATTCTTGCATGAGAAGCATGTCTTTGACATCCCTGTAGATCGCAGGAAATCAAAATTTCGTATCTGAATAATGTGAACTAAACTGAGTACATTACCAATGGATATTAGTTCTAAATGTTTTAGGCTTGATTACCTTATGCTCATGCATGTACTCACTCTGGGTTCGACAAGAATTCGATAAAACTAGTGGAAGAAATTCAGACTATTCAGATACTCCCCGATGCATAAAATCTTGCATGCATCATGTTTTTATTACTGTGATAATGTCAGCTCAGAATCAAAGGCGACAATGGGAAAATTGTTTAATGGATCCATTTGTGTATTTTCTTGCACAAATCAGGATACCATATTTCTAACACAAAAAAGAGAAATGTGATATTTCCACTTATAGTCAATCAACGGTTAAAGTAGAAAAAAGATAAGCTAATGTCATGTGTGACAACCAACATAAGAAAGACAAAGTAATCTGATACTAAAATAGAAATGAAGATGTGAAAATCGAAGTTCCCGTTCGTCAAGTTTATCCTGGAATAAACATAATGTAACCTACAAGGAATATAGGTGAAAAAATTGCTGGAGGTAACATCCTTGGTTGCAAAAAAATGGAATGGGGAATACCCGCAAAAGAGCAATTATTCATGCCTTGTCAGACCCAAGGAAGAAATTATTACACCACCAAGATGTTCGGTTAGATTGTTAGCGTACCATGAATTCAGTTCAGGTTTCTCTTTTTCCTCCATATAATTAGATAAAAGAGAAGTAATAATTACATGTTAAACATATGGTGTCAAAAATATCTAGAGTTTGAGAAGAGAAGCAAAATCATTAATATAGAGAACATGGAAACCATACACACTGATCTTATCCATGTCCTTTTGAAGGTGTACACTTCATCTCACCTGAAAATGATAGACAGGTTCAGAAGAGTAAGGGGAAGACATGGAGACCGTACACAAGTTAGCTTCAGTCTCTCTTTCAAATCTGAATATATATCTAGGTTCAGTCCATTTAACAAAGTATTTTTCTGTACATGATTATCTTTTTGGTCACTGAAGTGTCTAAACGATTCCAAATTTCTGAGTAGAACATATCTCTGATGCTGATGTTTTCGCTCAAACTGAAGTTCTCAAACCTGAAGAAATCCCTGCATGACTGCAATCGGTGGTCGTTTGCAGGGAACTTGTCGAGGTGTGCGCGTCCAGCCAGTGAAGGGGATGTGCAAGGCGGTGCGGGTGTGTCGTCATCTCGTCGCGCGGTTGGCCTCTCGCTTCCTGGCGTGCAGGGCGGCGCCGGTGTCGGTGTTTCTACGTGCAAGTCGGCTCCTAAGGAGGCTATCATGGTGCTATTATGGCCGGATTTCGACGGGCAACGGTAGCCTGGGAGGGCTGTGGCGGTGGGACTATAATGGCAGTAGAGGCGGAAGGGGTTGGCGGCAGGAGGGCATTAACGGCGGGAGCCTGCGAAGGCTGCAGTGGGAGGGTGGTACGCGGTGACGGGATTTCGATTTAGAATGTTTCCTTCACTAGGGATGATGATCTAGGATGAGGGGAGCCAGAGTTGTCTACTCCCTCTGTTTTAAAATATAAAATGTTTTAGTTTTATGAAAGAAATGTATCTAGATCCCTTTTGATAAAACATCTTATATTTTGAAACGAAGGGACTACCTCGCTATGATGATCTATCAAAGACGAAGCAAGTTTCAGATGTTGGATAGGTGGGTTAAACGGTCGAGAGCCTCTGCAACTTCTTATATTAGTGTAGATAGGGGGTGCACTTTGACGGTGCAATCATACAATTTCAAGCCACCTAGTAGATATGTGAGAGGTGATAACCGATTGAAATAAACAAACAATTGATAAACATCAATACATCTACTTTTTTACCTCCTTAGACCCTTGTCCTTGGTTGCAATATTCGGCGACTTTGCTTAAATTTGTGCCTTAGGGTGACAACCGAGTTTGGATCATTCAAACTGACCAAGTTCAACCATAATCATCGGAACCTCTGGTGGGGTCTCTCTAGGAATTGGGGCTTCAGGTTATCAAAAGATCCAACCTGATTGTCTTGTGTATTGTGCTTCCGCCCTACCTCCTTTGACGTCAATCGCAGCGCATCCCCTGGTGTCGAGGCCTCAAGGGTGCACGAAGACGTGCCGGTGTAAGGCAGATTTTTTGCATCCTAGCCCTAGGTGGCATAATTCAGGTCTAACAATATGAGGAATTAATTGAACTTGAATATTTTTTTAAAAATTAACCCACGTCCGCATGCTGTGTATATCAGCACTGATTTCTCATACCTAAAAGAGGAAATTCTTGTTTTTATCCCATAGTTTCACTTTCTGACACTAAATACCCCGTTCAGCAATTTTTTTATCCTAATTAACCATTTGGCAAAAACTTGTGCCCAATTTTTACCGTCTAAAATTTTACGAGCTCTTGACAAGTGGGTCCCAATTGCTAGCTATAGATAGGGTGTTCCTGTTGAGTAACATATTGTACTACGTATAGGTCCCCGTGTTTTGTCAGGGTTGTACCCGTACTTGTACATGTGTCCGTCTATATATACATGAGCAGCCGGCCCAATTGGTGCTGTGCAATCTCCAATTATCTTCCACATGGTATCAGACACCGCTTGATCCTACCCTAGCCGCCGCCCCCCTCCTCTACCCTAGGGCGCCGCCGGCCTCCTCCCACCAGCCGCCGCCTCCGCCCCCCCTCTCCCTCGGGCGCGCCGCCACTCCCCCCTCCCCTCCCCTACCTCGGGCGCCGCCGGCTCCTCCCTCCAGCCGCCGCCCCTAGCCACCGCCCACCATCTTCCGCCATGGCCGGGTTCTCCTCCTCCGGCCCCTCCGACGCCTTCAACTCCTCCCGCTCCGGCAGCAGCAACCCCTTCGCCGCCGTCATTATCCGCGACATCCCCATCGCCGAGCGCTGCATCGTGAAGCTTCCACCACCGCTGCCAACTTCTTCCCGTGGAAGACGATTGGCCGCTGCTCTTCCGCGAGTACGATCTCTCGACCACGCCGATGGCACCATCGACCTCCTCGCCATTCCGCACGACCCCGAGTGGCTCGCGATCGACGCCACCATCATCCGCTGGTTCTACCAGACCGTCTCCAACGACATCTTCCGCACCGTCGTCCGGGACGGCGACACCGCGCACACGGTGTGGGAGAAAATCACCGGCCTCTTCACCGACAACAAGATCCAGCGGGTCACCTTCCTCCAGCAGGAGTTCTTCGGCACCCACCAGAACGACCACTCTCTCGACGAGTACGTTCTCAAGCTGAAGAGCCTCTCCGACGAGCTTCGCGACTTGGAGTTTCCGATCGATGACAAGATCATGCTCTCCACCCTGTCGGCCGGCCTCGGCGAGGATCTCAGCAACGCCGCCTCCAATCTCACGCTCCTCACCACGCCCTCCTTCGAGCAGGCTGCCGCCTACTGCGCCTTGAGGAGCGCCTCAAGCATCTCCGAGCTCGGGCGGCACACCGCCTGTCAGAGCCTCTCGGGCGCCTGCACCGGCGCCGCTTTCGCGCCTCGCCCGATGGGGCCGCCGGCTTCTACAACCCGCCGCACCCGCCTCGCCTCCCGCCACCGGCATGCGGTAACGGCGGTGGCCGTTGGGCGCTGCCGTGGCGGTGGCAACGGCGGCGGCCATGGTGGCGCCACCGCCCCCGCGCCTCGTCCACCCCCGCACGCCGCCCCTACTCCGCCATGGCTCGCGGGTCACAACCCGTGGACCGGGGTCGTCCACGCCTACTCCATGCCGCTGCCGCGCGCCCCCTACCCGGGCATCATGGGGCCGCGTCCGGCCACCCATCAGGCCTTCTACGCAGCGCCCCCACCCGCCGTCACGCCGAGCTACGACACCGTTCCAGGCTACGGTGTCGCGCCCTACTCCGCCCCGGCCTACGTCGCCCCCCCGAGCTCGGCTCCGTGGGATCCCGCGCTCCTGACCGCCCTCCAGAGCGCCCCCACCGCTAGGGCGTATGGTGGCGGCGGCGACTGGTTCATGGACACCGGCGCCTCCGCGCATATGGCTGCGCACCCCGGTACCCTCTCTTCTTCTACACCCTCCTCCACCTCCTCTCGCATCATCGTTGGCAACGGTCATGCGCTTCCCATTACTCACACCGGTTCCGTCTCTTTTCCCTCCACTTCCACTCCTCTCTCTCTCAACAATGTTCTTGTTTCTCCTGCCTTGATTAAAAATCTGGTTTCTGTTAAATCTTTCTGTCGTGATAATCCTGTGACTGTGGAATTTGACGCTTTTGGTTTTTCTGTCAAGGATGGTCGTACTCGGATGCTCCTCCACCGATGTGACAGTCCCGGCGATCTGTACCCTGTTGGTTCGGCCTCCACCACCGCCAGCAGCTCACTCGCCCTCTCCACCGGTGTTGATCTCTGGCACGCTCGCCTCGGCCATCCCAGCCACGCCGCTCTCCGTCAAATAATGCAAGGCTTTTCCTTTACTTGTAATAAAACGGATGCCCACTCCTGTGACGCATGTCGTCTAGGCAAACATGTTCGCCTCCCGTTTAGTTCCTCCTCCACAGTCGCGTCTTTTCCGTTTCAACTTATTCATAGTGATGTGGACCTCGCGGTTCCTGTAATTCGGTTATACTTATTATCTTGTGATTCGGATGATTACTCTCACTTTGTATGGACGTTTCCCTCCGTCAGAAATCCGACGCTGCCGCCACTCTCACCGCATTTTTCGCTTTCGCTTTCCACTCAGTTCGCCCCATTCACGCCTTACAAACCGACAACGGCAAAGAGTTCGACAACACCACTATTCTCCCTTCGCCGCTCATGGCGCTATCTTCCGCCTCACGTGTCCCTACACTTCCCAGAATGGTCGTGCTGAACGGATGCTACGATTCTCAACGACTGTTCGCACACTGTTCCACTCCCACATGCCTCCCGCTTCGGCCGGATGCTCTTGCCATGGCGACTCTCCTCAACATCCGCCCGTGTCGGCGGCGTTGGTCTTACGCGCACCACCTTCTCTACGGTGCGCCGCCCACGTATGATGACCTCCGCGTCTTTGGCTGCAAGTGTTATCCCAACACTGCTGCCACCGCCGCGCACAAGCTTGCGCCTCGCTCTCTCCCTTGTGTGTTTTTAGGCTACCCCGCCAACACCAAGGGCTACCGATGCTACGACCCGGTCTCCCATCGCGTACTCACCTCCCGGCACGTGTACTTTGACGAGTTGTCTTTTCCGTTTCAGCAGGGACTTTTGGCGACACCTACGACGACCGGCGCCCACTGCCCTCCTGGCGGCCTCAGCCGCCGATCGCCCGGCCCCGGCCCCCACTGCGTCAGCCCGGCCGCCCTCGGCGCCGTCCCCAGCGCGCCGCCGTCCGCGGCGCCGTCACCACCATGGCCCGCCGCGGCTCGCGCCTCCCGCCGACATGGGCGCCCTCGCCGCCAGGCGCCCGTGTCGCCGCTCATCGCCCTGGGCGCCCGCGGCGTTCTCCTCTGGCGCCCGGCGCCCGACCAGCTCGAGCACCTCAGCTCCCGCCGCCCGTCGCTGCCTCCTGCGCCCATGCTCACCCGAGCACGTGCGGGCGGCGGCGCCCGTCACGCTACCCGCCGACTGGGCCTTCGGGCCAGCGGAAAGTGTCTGCCGATGACGGCGGGCGCCTGCCCCACGGCGGAGGCGTCCTCTCGCGGCGAAGCGAGCCGCCCACCTCCGCTCGGTGCCCACCTCGCTCAAGACGCTATGCGCGACCCGCACTGGCGCGCCGCTATGCAGGAGGAGTACGACGCGCTGCAGCGCAATCGGACCTGGGAGCTGGTGCCCCGACCCTCTCGCGCCAACGTCATCACCGGCAAGTGGGTCTTCAAGCACAAGCTCGGCTCCGACGGTACTCTCGAGCGCTATAAGGCGCGCTGGTCGTCTGCTTTCGGCAACGCGCGGGCGTCGACTTTACGGATACGTTTGCCCCGGTCGTCAAACCGGGCACGATCCGCACGGTCCTGCATCTCGCCGCTTCTCGCGCATGGCCGGTGCATCAGATGGACGTCTCCAACGCCTTCCTCCATGGCCACCTGTCGGAACAGGTCTACTGTCAGCAGCCCATTGGCTTCGTTGACGCCGAGCGCCCCGATGACGTGTGCTTGCTCTCTCGGTCCTTGTATGGACTGAAGCAGGCGCCCCGCGCCTGGTACCAGCGCATCGCCGCGTTTCTGCATCAGCTCGGCTTCCGCTCCACGCGCTCCGATGCATCGCTGTTCGTCTTTCGGACAGGCAACGACATGGCCTACCTGCTGCTGTACGTCGATGACATCATCCTGACGGCATCCACCGCCGGTCTTCTTCGACAGCTCACCGACAGTCTTCGTGCTGAGTTCGCATTGAAGGACCTCGGCCCGCTCCACTACTTCCTCGGCATCGAGGTTGTCCGGCGCGCGGACGGGTTCTTTCTTCATCAGCAGAAGTATGCACGTGAGCTTCTCGAGCGTGCCGGGATGCTTAACTGCAATCCCGCGCCCACTCCTGTCGACACGAAGGCCAAGCTTTCCGCTACTGATGGTTCGCTGGCTTCCGATGCCCCGTTCTACCGCTCCATCGTCGGCGCCCTTCAAGATTGACGCGTTGACACGTCCGGAGCTCCAGTACGCTGTGCAGCAGGTGTGCTTGCACATGCATGCTCCTCGGGACGCCCATTGGGCTGCGGTGAAGCGGATTCTACGCTACATCCGTGGCACGATGGGCTACGGCCTGTCGCTGCATGCCTCGCCATCGACCTCCACTGACCTCGTCGCCTACTCGGACGCGGACTGGGCGGGCTGCCCGGACACGCGACGCTCCACCAGCGGCTACTGCGTCTACCTTGGCTCGTCGCTCGTCTCTTGGTCCTCCAAGCGGCAGCCCACCGTATCTCGTTCCAGTGCCGAGGCCGAGTACCGCGCCGTGGCCAATGCTGTGGCTGAGTGTACATGGCTTCGCCAGCTCCTCTCCGAGCTTTCTTGTCCTGTTGACAAGGCCACGGTGGTCTTCTGCGACAACGTGTCGGCTGTCTACCTCTCCGCCAACCCCGTTCATCATCGACGCACCAAGCATATTGAGTTGGACATCCACTTTGTTCGTGAGCAAGTTGCTCTCGGTCACGTTCGAGTTCTTCACGTACCGACGTCTCAGCAGTTTGCCGATATCATGACGAAGGGATTACCGTCCACGACTTTTCCTGAGTTTCGCTCCAGTCTATGTGTCGGTGCCGACCCTTCGACTGCGGGGGGGTGTTGAGTAACATATTGTACTACGTATAGGTCCCCGTGTTTTGTCAGGGTTGTACCCGTACTTGTACATGTGTCCGTCTATATATACATGAGCAGCCGGCCCAATTGGTGCTGTGCAATCTCCAATTATCTTCCACAGTTCCCTAGGTGTTTTTTTTTTTTTGAGAGGCCCTAGGTGTTTTTTCCGGTGATAGGTCCTGAACGCGAAGGGTCCCCTGCGAGAGAGGAGAGACCCAGGAAGAGGGTGGAAGAGATCTAGAGTTTGTGGTTAGCAATTTCATAATCAACCACAATCATGTAATGTCAACCTTGCAATTTAATTATTTCACTTGGTTGGCGTAACATAACCGTGCATTTTTAATGCCGAGGCAAAGAACAACCGTTTAGCTATATCGGTATCCTATGAAGGAAAATATAAGGATAGCTAAAAAATGGAGCGTGACTGCTACGCCGGAAGCATCTAATCAAGCGGACCTGCATGCATTTGCTAATTAGCTGAGGACCGATCCATTAATTTACAAGATAAAGCATAAGTACTACTAGACACTACACGAACAGACCGCTAGGCCGACGACAAAAAGCCCTCGGCGTAGCCCCTTTCGCCGTCGGCGTACGCTACGCCGAGGGCTGCCGTCGGCGTAGCTCCCTCGGCGGAGGTCTCCCTCGGCGGAGCAACACTGGCCGTCGGCGTATCCACTCACCGTCGGCGTAGGGCTTTGACGGCCGCGGCGCCCGTCGGCGTATTAGCCGTCGGCGCACGGCATCCTCGCCGTTACACGGCCGGCTAACGGCGCGGCACGTACGCCGACGGCCGCGCCCTCGGCGTAGCCTCGACACGTGGCACGTGCTGGCCTTCCCAGGGGCGACGTACGCCGACGGCCTCGCCCTCGGCGTACGAGGAGCACGTGGCACGCGCTGGGCCTCCCCAGGAGGGGGCTACGCCGACGGCCTCGCCCTCGGCGTATGTGGACGCGTGTCCACCGCCTGAGCCTTCTGTGTGGCGCCAGGCCGACGGCCTGCCCTCGGCGTGGGTTACGCCGACGGCAGTGCCCTCGGCGTAGCCCTGACCATATGGCACATGGCAGAGGGCTACGCCGAGGGCATTGCCGTCGGCGTATCACATACACAGTTTTTTTTTTTGAATTTTTCTCAGCAGCACTCACAGCAGCCATACATCATCCATGCATACATCCATACATCATCCATGCATACATCCATACAGCCATACATCATCCATACATCCATGCAATATATATTCCACACATTAGTCATACATCATCCATACAGCCACACATGTATCAACATCAGTCATACAAGATCATCCATACATTAGTCATACAAGATCATCGACATCATCACACATCCCTACAACTCTGGAGGAGACGGGGTGTACCCGAGATCTCCCCTGGTGAAAAGTGGCGACCTCTGCCGAGGGTTGCGTCCAGTAGAAGCAGCAGAAGAGCCACTGGCGGGAGTAGGAGAAGTGTGAAGCTCGGGAGAACCACTGCAGAATGGCCAGGAGATGGACCATCGTCATGAAGCGGTGTGATCGACGCCCATCCGGAGGCGTGGCCAAAGTGCGGTTCCCGAAGCTCCGTTCCCTACATGTTGCCTACATGTTAGCAACTTGCGAGGCAAAGTAAAGCGATAACCAGGGTTCGCAAAGAACTTACCGGTGTCGATCGTAGTAGGTCCTAGCGAAGCTTTCCTTCGATTGCCAAAATGGCATCGGACCTGGCATGGGAGGCACGGGCCCTAAATCTCTATTCTGGCCAGTTTGAATATTCACCATCATGGCCTGCAAGATAGTTTAGAAGTCAGGCCGTAGTACAACAAATGGGGGGAAGTGGGACTTGTATCTTTTGCAAAAAATAAAGGTTCGGACTTACATTTACGTATTGCATGTAGATCGCATTCGCCTCCTGATGCTGCCGAAAGGCCACCTGATATTCCTCGTAAGCGGCTTCGTAGGCCGCGTCTAACTCAGGCTACAATTTCAAATACAAGGAATCTCGTCAGCGGTTAGCCATGCAGGAACAAAAGTCATAAAGATGATGAAAACGAGAAAAACATACATCCTCGGCGGAGCGACGAGGCTGGCCACGAGGCGGGATAGGGGGGCCGTCGGTAGGTAGCCTTGAGACGGTGAAGCTCGTGCCGAGGTAGGCTTGACCTTCTTATTCAGAATCTTGAGGCGTCCATGCTGCAATCCGTGCCCGACAGGACCAACGACTCCTCGTCGATCTCCGCGTGAATGGGGTCATCCACATGGGGGTGACGCCTTCACCATCGTCTTGTAGTTCCCCAAGTCGTTCGGCAAGGCGGAAGTACACGGCAACGAGGGTTGAGGCTCCGAGTAATTGGGCTTCTTCGCGCATCATCTCATAGACGACGGCGTCATGAATCACCTCCCGGTTGTGCCTCGCCACCTGTATCAAAAGAAAATATTATGCATATGAAGTACAAACATAAGCAGAAATGCACGGGTCGCTCCATGTATATCGTACCACCTTCCCCTTGAAGCGGTCAAAGTTGCGGTTTCCAGCGATGCGTTCCACCATCGCCTCGGTTATCCGCGTTCGCCTCGACAAGGCTGCAAACTCCTCGTCTTCCGAGCCACCTCCCCTAACCAGCTCCTCCCATGCGAGTCGATGCGGCTCGCCCAATCGGGATAACCTGAAAATGCAATACTCAACTCCGAAAATGCAATGGCAACTTAGAAGCAATGTAGAATCTCATTGACATTTTACTCACCGACATGTACTCTTAAGGCCATCGAGTACTCGGATTAGGGTTACCGACAATGTCTTCCTTCGACCCTCACGCCCTGTCAGCCTGTAAGTGGCTAGCGCCGTGACCTTCAGTTGTACCACACTGGGGTCAACTTCACACAAGCCCCAAGCAAAGTCCTCTGCGCCTTCTCCTGGTCCTCCTCGGCCACACGGTAAAAGCACTTCAATCATGCATAAGAGTCATGAGTTAGCACGGTGGGGTCATCAAGTATGAACATAACTCGAGAAATATGCCTTACCCAAAACTTGGTGATGACAGATCGAATTGCCTGGAAAGCCCGGGACACGGGTAGTCTGGTAGTCCGCCCAAGTGGTAGCTAGCTTCCTGTCACCCTCGTGGGTAATGTGATAGCCCGGCCAGAACTTCCTAATCAGAGCTCCAACAAGGCTGTTAGGAAGGCGAGGCTTCGTCCCCGGAGGAAATGTCCAATTGCTGCACAATAAACTTGGTTGGCTTGGTGAGCAACAACAAAGACGTCGGCTCCGCTATAGGTGGTTGAAGGCCTAACTTCAACTAACCCAGTGGAAGGGGTACTTCTCAGTCCACCCCTTGGGTCAAACCAGTGGCACTTGAACACAACAAGATTGAGTTCGACATTCGTACGATTGAAGGTCAGCTCGTATACATTCTCTAACCTTCCGTAGTAATCAAGGGAATCGGCTCCTTTGGTGAACACCCCAGTATTTACCGTTTTTGCATTCGGTCGCCCTTTCTGGTGCGTCTCTGTATGGAAGCGAAACCCATTCACATCATACTTCTCATACTTCATGAGACGGAGAAAATAAGCATTAGACGGAGACCGAGTTACTAGCTGCATAGAGAAATAGGGTGTTCACCATTTTACCTAATGAAATCGACCACTTCCTTCATGTTCATAAGCACATAGAGCATTATGCAATCCTTCTCTTCCTTCGGCAACCTATATTTTAGTCCTTTACCGGCCTTGCCACCGGGAAATTGGAATAGTTCGAGATTGGGGTCATTCTTGGGCAGGTCGACATTGTAACGAGAGACCGGGTTATGCATAGTGGGAACATCATCGGGCGATGGGTTGTCATGGCGTCGCCATCTCCGAAGGCATGTTGCTTCACTATGCATGCTTCAATCTTGGCTTTGTTTCCAGTTATCTTCGAATATACTTAAACTCTCTCTCAATACAAAATTGCCAACGAAATTGCACCGCCCCCAATAGTGCCTCGTTCATGAGGTGCACAATGAGATGTGCCATCGAGTAAAGAAGCTGGCGGAAAGATCATCTCCAAATTGCATAGCAACTCCGCACTGAACTTGCAGCTTCTCAATCACCGGAGGACATATACGCTTAGCAGAGGGCGGAAGAAATGGCTCAACTAGCAAGCACTCGCCATACTTTTTCGGGAGATACCTCGAACCATCACCGCATCGGCCGCTCAATCCATATATGATAGTCGTGACTCTTGAGCCCGTTGACTTGTCCCACAAAAGATTGACTCCTTACTTATATTCGAACAATAACCGCTGTGAACATCACGACGTATTTGAGCCACCTAAATGACTCCTTCTTTTGGACATTATCAAGGCGAGTAGGCATGCGGCTTGAACCAATTCTTTCGACGGATGAGGAGGCTGCATGTGTAATCTCTTCCTATCACAAAGCTTCTCAACATCAACTCTAGCCTTGACATTATCCTTTGACTTCCGGGAATGTTTAGGACTGTGTGAAAAGGGACTCCCGACATTCTTTTCGGTGTGCATCACATCGATGTTATGGGAAGTTCGAGGTCCTTGTAATACACGAGATTCGTTAAGTGCCACGTGAGTCCAATTATGTTACACCATATCCCGCAAATTGATGGCTGGTTCGGCGCACGAGAGCACGTATCTCGGCATCAACAACTGCACCCTCGAACTTTGGTACCTCTTTACTTCATGCACAACTTTGCCCTTCTGAAGTTCTTTCTATCTTCTACGAACGAATGATTTCTTTTGAGGTAATCGATTCGTCAAACACAACATATTTGCGACCCGACTTTAGCCAAAGGAACTCAAGTCGGTGCCTGCACACTGGGCATGGCCACTTACCATCTGTACACCATCCGCACGTTAGGGCGTACCCGGGCATGTCATGCATAGTATATTGTAAGCAAACTTTCATCAAAAAGTTTCTCTTTGATGCTCGGTCGTATGTCAATGTCCCGTGTATGCAAGAGTGGTTCAAATCATCCACAATCGGCTGCATGTAGACATTCAAGTTCTTCCCCGGATACTCAGGTCCTGGAATTATCAGCGACAAAAACATGGTCTTCCGTTGCATTAATACTCCGGGAGGGAGATTGAGCGGAATAACATACACCGGCCAGCAGCTGTACGAGGCCGTCGACATACCATATGGGTTGAAGCCATCTGTTGCTATCGCAATTCTAACATTCCGAGCCTCTTCTGCCCACCGGGGGTATTTGTCATCGAAGTTCTTCCATGCCTTACCATCAGATGGATGTCCCATCTTCTTCCGTCCGTGCCCGTCCTCGTATCTTTTCCCCTTCTTGTGCCACGTCATCTGTTTGGCAGTCTCCTCGCTCAAGTAAAGCCGTTGGATTCTTTTTATGAATGGGAGATACCGAAGTATCTTCTTAGCGACCTTCGACTGCCTCACCTGACCATCCTTCCCCTTTATCTCTTCATATCTAGAGGCCTTACAAATGGAGCAGTACTTGTCACCCTCAAACTGTTTCCAAAACAAAAGGCAGCCTTTTGGACAACAATCTATCTTTTCATAATCCATGTTGAGCTCCTTCATGAGTTTCTTCGTTTCGTGAAAGGTTTTGGGCAGACAATTCCCTTCGGGCAACATGTTACCACATCTTCTCAGATTAGCTTCAAAGTGAGAACGGTTGGCGGAGTACTGGCACTTGTCGGCTAGACACTGAGAGATGGCATCGAGCTGAGAAATCTTTGCACCCTCGTACAGAGGCCTCTTAGCCGCGGCCATCATATCAAGGAAGGCCTTCGCGGTTGGCTCCGGTTCCTCCGGTTCTAGCGGTTCCTCCGCTCGGTGATTCCTCCGTGGAGGTGGCGACCGGCTGGTCGGCATCGATAAGATCATCTAGCATGTTTCTAATCCCATCGTGCTCATTGCCATTGAGCGGACGCATCACCTCACCTCTCACGTTCGTATCGAGCAAAGTCGACTTGTGTGACATAGTTAGACATGTACCCATATTGCGAAGGTGTTTGTACATGTCATCCTTTCCTCGACGATGACGCTTAGTGCAATGAGCGAGGACAAAGTGCCCGAACAATTGCCTTGAACCACGCGCTAACTCATTCACTAACAAATGAGTGTTCCGTACCCAATCGCTGTTTTATTAGTCGCACTAATACGCCACCGTACATCCACCCATTATCAGCCATCCTCTTACGCTTTGTTGGGAGACAAACAACAAATATAACATTTAATATCAAACAGGAGATTAAATGCTTCATATTTTACGCATTCATCAACCTACATGTCCAATAGGAAAAGAGGGTCCTACCGGCCGGATCCGTAGATTGGGTAAGTTCTCCTGGTTCTCGATCCAGCAAATTTCGGCACCTCGCTGCTCTCTCCGATACACGTCTTGACAAAAGCCAAGAGGATGTGCATCCGGAGAACAACGAGGCGCCACCAAATCTGTCTCGAATCGAGGTAGAGCCGGGAGAACCAAACAACTACGAATCCGCCTTGACCCCGATAAAAGCCATAAGCGTTACGGTCCAAAATATGCGAGACCACTAATGCATATTAAGTCGCAGAACGCTTACGGTCGGATGACGCCTAGGTGACAGACTTGGTGATCTAGACACAAAAATAAAACCTAGGTACAAGAGAGGCGAACAGATTCTCACCCTCGGCGGTAGAGGAAGTAGTCGATCAACCGAGTGTCGAGGTCAGTGACGGAACTCGGAGACGGGATCGAGGTGTCACCTACACCATCTCCCACAACGACAGTCAGTCCGCCAAGGATGGTCACTCCCGAAACACTACAAAGTTTGTACATTGACATAAAAAGAACACTTTTGTAAGCATGCAACGCACTCACGACCCTAGTGTGGCTTCTCTCTTCAACGGCCATATGACCAAGCTAGCTTGCCACTAACCAACGGCCTAATCCTAGCAACTTGTGCATGCATATCACTTAACAAATGATATAAACTACTAATAGATGCAACTAATAAATTCTAACAAGATTAACAACAAGATTTAATCTAACAAAATTAACTCTAACAACAATATTTGCTTCTCGGGAGTGGAGGAGGTACTGCAGAGGGGGCCGAGCTTGGGGAGGAGGGGGCCGAGCTCGGGGAGGAGGGGGGCGAGCTCGGGGAGGAGGGGCCGAGCCTGGGAGGAGGAGGGAGACAGGGAGGCTCGGGAGGAGGAAGGAGGAGGAGGAGGGTGGGAGGAGGAAGGAGGAGGGAGGGAGGCGGGGAGGCGGGGAGGCTCGGGAGGAAGGAGGAGGAGGAGGAGGGGAGGGAGGCGGTTGGCGAGGGGAGGAGGGAGGAGGTCGGGGAGGACGAAGGAGGCAGGAGGCTCGGGAGGAGGAGGAGGAGGAGGAGGAGGGAGGAGGAGGCGGTTGGCAGGAGGAGGAGGAGGAGGTCGGGAGGAGGCGGTTGGCGTGGCGGGCGGTGGGCGGTGGCAAGGGTCGGGTCGGGTCAGGTGGGTAGGTAAGAGGGTGTGTGAGTGAGTGGGTGGCCCGGGGTGGGCAGGGTGGGAAGGGATAACGCCACGCCGACGGCCGGTGACGCCGAGGGCAGCGTCAGCAAGGTTTTTTTTAGTTATAAATAAAAAAATATTTGGTGTCCTTGATATAACAAATGAAAATATATTATTTGATGTCTATTATTATAAAAGAAACATGCAAGTTTTCATCTGATTCCGATTCACCTAAACGGGGAGATTCCCCCCTTATACGGGTCCGGCGAAACCCTGATCTCTGTGCACACTCGGATCGTCTACCCCCCTAGACGTTCCTCTGACAGGGGTAGCCAGTAGCTCTCTCTTGTTTTGTGTTTGTTTAGGTCATAGGGTGATGTCAAACCATGTTGGCTCACAAGTTGGGGCACTATCCTACCCGCTTTCACCTCGACGGGAGATTCCACCTCATACGGGTCGGAACCTTCTCTAGGTTAGAGCGCATGCATGCGAGGGGACACATGCAAGCACCTATATACCAACCTCTAACCACACCCACACACACACATATATGCTAGGGGCACATGCAAGTTTTCATCTCATTTCGATGTTCTCGTGGTCTTCCTCCGTGAAACCACGATCTCTGTGCACACTGGATCCTACCCCCTAGACGTTCCTCGGCGAGGTAGCCAGTAGCTCTCTCTTGTTTTGTGTTTGTTTAGGTCATAGGGTGATGTCAAACCATGTTGGCTCAAAGTTGGGGCACTATCCAACCGGTTTCACCTCGACGGGGAGATTCCACCTCATACGGGTCCGAACCTTCGCCTAGGTTAGAGCGCATGCATGCGAGGGGGACACATGCAAGCACCTATATATACCAACCTCTAACCACACCCACACACACATATGCTAGGGGCACATGCAAGTTTTCATCTCATTCCGATGTTCTCGTGGTCTTCCTCGTGAAACCACGATCTCTGGCACACTCGGATCGCCCACCCCTAGGCGTTCCTCCGACAGGGGTAGCCAGTAGCTCTCTCTTGTTTTGTGTTTCTTTAGGTCATAGGGTGATGTCAAACCATGTTGGCTCACAAGTTGGGGCACTATCCTACCCGCTTTCACCTCGACGGGAGATTCCACCTCACACTGGTCAACCTTCGCCTCTAGGTTAGGCGCATGCATGCGAGGGGACACATGCAAGCACCTATATATACCAACCTCTAACCACACCCACACACACACATGCTAGGGGCACATGCAAGTTTTCATCTCATTCCGATGTTCTCGGTCTTCCTCCGTGAAACCACGATCTCTGTGCACACTGGATCGTCCCCCCTAGGCGTTCCTCCGACAGGTAGCCCGTAGCTCTCTCTTGTTTTGTGTTTGTTTAGGTCATAGGGTGATGTCAAACCATGTTGGCTCACAAGTTGGGGCACTATCCTACCGCTTTCACCTCGACGGGAGATTCCACCTCATACGGGCCGGAACCTTCGCCTCTAGGTTAGGCGCATGCATGCGAGGGGGGACACATGCAAGCACCTATATATACCAACCTCTAACCACACCCACACACACATATATGCTAGGGGCACATGCAAGTTTTCATCTCATTCCGATGTTCTCGTGGTCTTCCTCCGGCGAAACCCTGATCTCTGTGCACACTCGGATCGTCTACCCCCTTGGCGTTCCTCCTACAGGGTAGCCGGCGTAGCTCTCTCTTTTTTTGTGTTTGTTTAGGTCATAGGGTGATGTCAAACCATGTTGGCTCACAAGTTGGGGCACTATCCTACCCGGTTTCACCTCGACGGGGAGATTCCACCCTCATACGGGCCTGGAACCTTCGCCTCTAGGTTAGAGCGCATGCATGCGAGGGGACACATGCAAGCACCTATATACCAACCTCTAACCACACCCACACACACATATATGCTAGGGGCACATGCAAGTTTTCATCTCATTCCGATGTTCTCGTGGTCTTCCTCCCGAAACCACGATCTCTGTGCACACTCGAGCGTCTACCCCCTAGACGTTCCTCCCGACAGTAGCCCGCGTAGCTCTCTCTTGTTTCGTGTTTGTTTAGGTCATAGGGTGATGTCAAACCATGTTGGCTCACAAGTTGGGGCACTATCCTACCCGGTTTCACCTCGACAGGGAGATTCCACCCTCATACGGGCCGGAACCTTCGCCTCTAGGTTAGAGCGCATGCATGCGAGGGGGGACACATGCAAGCACCTATATATACCAACCTCTAACCACACCCACACACACATATATGCTAGGGGCACATGCAAGTTTTCATCTCATTCCGATGTTCTCGTGGTCTTCCTCCGAAACCCTGATCTCTGTGCACACTCGGATCGTCTACCCCCCTAGACGTTCCTCGACAGGGTAGCCAGGCGTAGCTCTCTCTTGTTTTGTGTTTGTTTAGGTCATAGGGTGATGTCAAACCATGTTGGCTCACAAGTTGGGGCACTATCCTACCGGTTTCACCTCGACGGGAGATTCCACCCTCATCTGGTCCTAACCTTCGCCTACGTTAGAGCGCATGCATGCGAGGGGACACATGCAAGCACCTATATATACCAACCTCTAACCACACCCACACACACATATGCTAGGGGCACATGCAAGTTTTCATCTCATTCCGATGTTCTCGTGGTCTTCCTCGTGAAACCACGATCTCTGCACACTCGGGCGTCTACCCCCTAGACGTTCCTCGACAGGGTAGCCGGCGTAGCTCTCTCTTGTTTTGTGTTTGTTTAGGTCATAGGGTGATGTCAAACCATGTTGGCTCACAAGTTGGGGCACTATCCTACCCGCTTTCACCTCGACGGGAGATTCCACCTCATCTGGTCCGGAACCTTCTCTAGGTTAGAGCGCATGCATGAGGGGACACATGCAAGCACCTATATATACCAACCTCTAACCACACCCACACACACACATATGCTAGGGGCACATGCAAGTTTTCATGTCATTCCGATGTTCTCGTGGTCTTCCGTGAAACCACGATCTCTGTGCACACTCGGATCGTCTACCCCTAGACGCCCTTCCGACAGGGTAGCCCGGCGTAGCTCTCCCTTGTTTTGTGTTTGTTTAGGTCATAGGGTGATGTCAAACCATGTTGGCTCACAAGTTGGGGCACTATCCTACCCGCTTTCACCTCGACGGGGAGATTCCACCCTCATACGGGTCCGGAACCTTCGCCTCTAGGTTAGAGCGCATGCATGCGAGGGGGGACACATGCAAGCACCTATATATACCAACCTCTAACCACACCCACACACACATATATGCTAGGGGCACATGCAAGTTTTCATCTCATTCCGATGTTCTCGTGGTCTTCCTCCGTCGAAACCCTGATCTCTGTGCACACTCGGATCGTCTACCCCCCTAGACGCCTCCCGAGGGGTAGCCTGGCGTAGCTCTCTCTTGTTTTGTGTTTGTTTAGGTCATAGGGTGATGTCAAACCATGTTGGCTCACAAGTTGGGGCACTATCCTACCGGTTTCACCTCGACGGGAGATTCCACCTCATCTGTCCGGAACCTTCGCCTCTAGGTTAGGCGCATGCATGCGAGGGGACACATGCAAGCACCTATATATACCAACCTCTAACCACACCCACACACATATGCTAGGGGCACATGCAAGTTTTCATCTCATTCCGATGTTCTCGTGGTCTTCCTCCGTGAAACCACGATCTCTGTGCACTCGGATCGCCTACCCCTAGACGTTCCTCCGACAGGTAGCCCGACGTAGCTCTCTCTTGTTTTGTGTTTGTTTAGGTCATAGGGTGATGTCAAACCATGTTGGCTCACAAGTTGGGGCACTATCCTACCCGCTTTCACCTCGACGGGGAGATTCCACCCTCATACGGGTCCGGAACCTTCGCCTCTAGGTTAGAGCGCATGCATGCGAGGGGGGACACATGCAAGCACCTATATATACCAACCTCTAACCACACCCACACACACATATATGCTAGGGGCACATGCAAGTTTTCATCTCATTCCGATGTCTCGTGGTCTTCCTCCGGCGAAACCCTGATCTCTGTGCACACTCGGATCGTCTACCCCCCTAGACGTTCCTCTGACAGGGGTAGCCCGGCGTAGCTCTCTCTTGTTTTGTGTTTGTTTAGGTCATAGGGTGATGTCAAACCATGTTGGCTCACAAGTTGGGGCACTATCCTACCCGCTTTCACCTCGACGGGGAGATTCCACCCTCATACGGGTCCGGAACCTTCGCCTCTAGGTTAGAGCGCATGCATGCGAGGGGGGACACATGCAAGCACCTATATATACCAACCTCTAACCACACCCACACACACACATATGCTAGGGGCACATGCAAGTTTTCATCTCATTCCGATGTTCTCGTGGTCTTCCTCCGGCGAAACCCTGATCTCTGTGCACACTCGGATCGTCTACCCCCCTAGACGTTCCTCTGACAGGGGTAGCCCGGCGTAGCTCTCTCTTGTTTTGTGTTTGTTTAGGTCATAGGGTGATGTCAAACCATGTTGGCTCACAAGTTGGGGCACTATCCTACCCGGTTTCACCTCGACGAGGAGATTCCACCCTCATACGGGCCCGGAACCTTCGCCTCTAGGTTAGAGCGCATGCATGCGAGGGGGGACACATGCAAGCACCTATATATACCAACCTCTAACCACACCCACACACACATATATGCTAGGGGCACATGCAAGTTTTCATCTCATTCCGATGTTCTCGTGGTCTTCCTCCGGCGAAACCCTGATCTCTGTGCACACTCGGATCGTCTACCCCCCTAGGCGCCTCCCGACAGGTAGCCTGTCGTAGCTCTCTCTTGTTTTGTGTTTGTTTAGGTCATAGGGTGATGTCAAACCATGTTGGCTCACAAGTTGGGGCACTATCCTACCCGGTTTCACCTCGACGGGGAGATTCCACCCTCATACGGGTCCGGAACCTTCGCCTCTAGGTTAGGCGCATGCATGCGAGGGGACACATGCAAGCACCTATATATACCAACCTCTAACCACACCCACACACATATGCTAGGGGCACATGCAAGTTTTCATCTCATTCCGATGTTCTCGTGGTCTTCCTCGTGAAACCACGATCTCTGTGCACTCGGATCGTCTACCCCTAGACGCGTCCCGACAGGTAGCCCGCGTAGCTCTCTCTTGTTTTGTGTTTGTTTAGGTCATAGGGTGATGTCAAACCATGTTGGCTCACAAGTTGGGGCACTATCCTACCGCTTTCACCTCGACGGGAGATTCCACCTCATACGGTCCGGATCCTTCGCCTCTAGGTTAGGCGCATGCATGCGAGGGGACACATGCAAGCACCTATATACCAACCTCTAACCACACCCACACACACATATGCTAGGGGCACATGCAAGTTTTCATCTCATTCCGATGTCTCGTGGTCTTCCTCGTGAAACCACGATTGCATGCACTCGGATCGTCTACCCCCTAGACATTCCTCCGACAGGGTAGCCCGTAGCTCTCTCTTGTTTTGTGTTTGTTTAGGTCATAGGGTGATGTCAAACCATGTTGGCTCACAAGTTGGGGCACTATCCTACCCGGTTTCACCTCGACGGGGAGATTCCACCCTCATACGGGTCCGGAACCTTCGCCTCTAGGTTAGAGCGCATGCATGCGAGGGGGGACACATGCAAGCACCTATATATACCAACCTCTAACCACACCCACACACACATATGCTAGGGGCACATGCAAGTTTTCATCTCATTCCGATGTTCTCGTGGTCTTCCTCCGGCGAAACCCTGATCTCTGTGCACACTCGGATCATCTACCCCCCTAGACGTTCCTCTGACAGGGTTAGCCCGGCGTAGCTCTCTCTTGTTTTGTGTTTGTTTAGGTCATAGGGTGATGTCAAACCATGTTGGCTCACAAGTTGGGGCACTATCCTACCCGGTTTCACCTCGACGGGGAGATTCCACCCTCATACGGGCCCGGAACCTTCGCCTCTAGGTTAGAGCGCATGCATGCGAGGGGGGACACATGCAAGCACCTATATATACCAACCTCTAACCACACCCACACACACATATGCTAGGGGCACATGCAAGTTTTCATCTCATTCCGATGTTCTCGTGGTCTTCCTCCGGCGAAACCCTGATCTCTGTGCACACTCGGATCGTCTACCCCCCTAGACGTTCCTCTGACAGGGGTAGCCCGACGTAGCTCTCTCTTGTTTTGTGTTTGTTTAGGTCATAGGGTGATGTCAAACCATGTTGGCTCACAAGTTGGGGCACTATCCTACCCGGTTTCACCTCGACGGGGAGATTCCACCCTCATACGGGTCCGGAACCTTCGCCTCTAGGTTAGAGCGCATGCATGCGAGGGGGACCACATGCAAGCACTTCATGTGGTCGTGGTGAGTGCTATTGAGAACCACATGCGATAATAACACTTACAAACATATAGAAATTTCTCGGGGTGTGAGAAGATTATAGCGACATTTTATGTGGACGTAGACTGCTATTCAGAGGGTGCAAATTATCCAATTAATAAAAAATATATAAATAATTGATGCAAATACAAAATATATGAAAAATAGAGAAGGCTACCGAGGGTGACCGTCGGCGACGTTCGGTACGCCGAGGGTGGCCGTCGGCGTATGCTATGCCGAGGGTCGCCGTCGGCCTAACCGACGGCACCGTTAGCGCGTCGTCCGTGCTGCCGGCATGTGCCACGCGTCCGCTAGCTACGCCGAGGGCCGCCGCTACGCCGAGGGTGACCGTCGGTGTAGTGTATGCTACGCCGAGGGCTGACCAGTTGGCTGGCCCGGTGCGGTGCTACGCCGACGGCCCCGACGTTTAGCCGTCGGCGTAGCCGGCGGCCGTCGGCGCATCTGGCCATTCCTGTAGTGAGAGTAGTATAGTTGAAGCACTCCCTACCTCTTTAATTGCACCGTCCTTTTTAGTAGGCAATATTCGATGTATACAAAGATATATATTCCGATACCTTATGATAAGCATATACAAAGCGATGTTGGTGGGAACATTAAGGTTGCGATTTGGTTCTATTTCTTTAACCTGATTGTCAAAAATCTAAAAAAGCTAACCAAAAAGGTATTTTTTTTCAAAGAAGATTATACAAATATATCTGCTTTTGGTAGTGTATTTTCCATAGCAGGTAGACCCCTATTTCCAAGCCACGCATTAGCCATACCGATCGGTTTGTTTTTATTTTCTCGTCCCCTGTTCTTCTCCAATTCATCTGGTCCTTCGATCATGGGACGAGACAGGGAACTAGCGCCGCTAGGGTTCCAGCGCCGCCCTACCGCTTCCCATGTCGCCGGAATCCATCCAACTGGACAATGTCTTCTCCCTCGTCTCCGCAGTTCCTTGCCCCGCCTCTCCCTACATCTCTGAGGTTTCGTCCACCATATGCATGTCTCCCCCGCACCGCATCGAGTGCAAGCAGCTGGTACAGCGAGTTGCTCCATCCATGCTAGAGATACTTCTCTTCACACTACGGGACGCGCGCGCTACACCGAGGACAAAAAGCTGTCGGTGTAGGCCAAAATGCCTTCGGCGTATGGTACGACAACGGCTGTCCTCGGCGTAGCCTTTTCGGCAGGCTGTCGGCGTATAGAAATGCCGTCGGTGTACGCCGTCGGCATAGCCTGTCATCCGGTTGCAAATTTTTTTATTTTTTTTTCTCAATTTTTTTAATCTTTGAATTGTTAGAATTGTTAATCTCTCACTTTAAACATTTTTAACACTAATTAAACTTAACATTTGATTAAATTGCAGTCTTGGTCAAACTTTCCGGCCGGTCATCTATCCTAATACTACTCTAGCTTCAGCACGCTTAACTTCCTCGTTCCTTCAGAATCTATTTTCATAAAGTAATTCATACATTATTGTCAATACTATGATATCAATCCTAGTAAATCTTATATCATCATGTCACATGTTTATATTTTTGAAATTACAAATAATTATTTGAGTAAACATTAATGAATAAGTAAAAGTATTATTGAATTCAAATAAAAATATAACAATTTTACTTTTTTTATTTTTCTATTTAATATGGAATAATTGATATCTTTAAACCCGTAAATCGGAATTCGACAAATAATATGTCTAAATTGATCAGAAAAATGAGAGGAATCCAAATATGATATCCATATCAACTAAACACTAACCCTCAGTTTCTGAATTAGTTATTTGGTGGTTGCTTCAGAAAATCCCCCTTTTTGTGCTTGGAAAATAAAAAATGCCTTTTTGGTATGATGAAAAGGAAAACTTGTATTGGATGTTTGATAAAATAGCATATTATGAACCTAAAAAAGATTTTTGTAAAAAAACATGAGCATTGGATCATGTACCTGTAGTTCATATATGACCCACTTCCTACCGATTCGGCAAGAATTTATCTTTTTCACCAGAGGTGGACGGAAAGGTTTCGGATCCCCCTGTTGGGACATTGTCTATATAAGGTGGTCTAGTATTTTTGTAAAATGTGGTGGTAGCATTATGAATTAGCCATTTGGTGGTTGCTTCACAAAAACGTCTATTTTTTGTGATCGGAAAATGGAAAATGGCATTTTGGTGCGACGAAAAGGAAAACTTCCTCCTGCAACATTGTTCATCATCCCATGATGCACATGTATGTACTATATGGGCATATTATCAAAAAATATGCCTCGATTCTAGCCATAACATTGGTCATTTGACCCGAAAGCCAAGAAATCTCGAATGAAATAGGTCATTTTGTGAAGGTTTTTTCAAGACATAATCAATATACCAAGTTTGATATTTTTCCTTGTAACTATGTGACATAATATGACACCACGCGAAGGTTTCGCATTGTTTCGATCGTTTTTGAAATTTTTATGCCTGTTTTAAACTATCGTCAAACTTTGTCGAACGACGGGCATGAAGATTATTAGCTCGGGGCCGAGCCTCGCTAAACTTGCATTGGATCTTTGATAAAATCGCATATTGTGAACCTAAAAATGATTTTTGTAAAAAAACATGAGCATCGGATCATGTACCTATAGTTCATATCTGACCCACTTCCTATCGATTTGGCAGGAATTTGTTTTTTTCACGAGGGGTGTACGGAAAGGTTTAAGATCCCCCTGTTGGGACATTGTCCATATAAGGTGGTCTAGTATTTTTGTAAAATGTGGTGGTAGCATTTTGAATTAGCCATTTGGTGGTTGCTTCACAAAACCGTCCGTTTTTTATACTCGGAAAATGGAAAATGGCTTTTTGGCGCGACGAAAAGGAAAACTTACTCCTGCAACATTGTTCGGCATCCCATGATGCATATGTATGCATAATATGGGCACATTATCACAAACTATGCCTCGATTCTAGCCATAACATTGGTCATTTGAACCGAAAGCCAAGAAACCTCTAATGAGATAGGTCATTTTGTGAAGGTTTTTTCAGACATAATCAATATACCAAGTTTGATTTTTTTCTTGTAAATATATCACATAATATGACACCACGCAAAGGTTTCACATTGTTTCGATCGTTTTTGAATTTTTATGCCCGTTTTAAACTATCGTCAAACCTTGTCGAATGACGGGCATGAAGATTCTTAGCTCGGGGCCGAGCCTCACTAAACTTGCATTGGATCTTTGATAAAATAGCATATTGTGAATCTAAAAATCATTTTTGTAAAAAACACATGAGCATCGGATCATGTACCTGTAGTACATATCTGACCCACTTCCTACCGATTCGGCAGGAATTTGTCTTTTTTCACCAGGGGTGGACGGAAAGGTTTAAGATCCTCCTGTTGGGACATTGTCCATATAAGGTGGTCTATTATTTTTGTAAAATATGGTGGTAGCATTTTGAATTAGCCATTTGGTGGTTTCTTCACAAAACCGTTCGTTTTTTGTGCTCGAAAAATGGAAAATGGCTTTTTGGTGCGACGAAAAGGAAAACTTTCTCTTGCAACATTGTTCGCCATCCCATGATACACATGTATGAACAATATGGGCATATTATCATAAACGATACCTTGATTCTAGCCGTAACATTGGTCATTTGACCTAAAAGCCAAGAAACCTCGAATGAGATAGCTCATTTTGTGAAGGTTTTTTAGACATAATCAATATACCAAGTTTGATATTTTTCCTTATAACTATGTCATATAATATGGCACCACGCAAAGGTTTCGCATTGTTTTGATCGTTTTTGAATTTTTTATGCCCGTTTTAAACTATATATAATATTTTATGTTTCACTCAATTTTTATTTACAAATGTATAATATTTGAGTGTAGATAGATAGGTCTTATTTTTCTACAAATTTTGATATATTATTTGTATTTTTCTGAATTAAAATGATTTAGTTATGATTTTTCAAAGTTTAATGAGGTAAAAGGAAAAATAGCTAGCTGTAGAGGCGGCCGTCAGTAGCATAGATATCTGACGATCGCTTGGCGGGCTAGTCTGACAACGGCATGACGTTTGGCCATCGGCGTAGCGATCAGTCGTCGACGTAGCTTCCTATTCCCGTAGTGGCGGCACACCAGAGGATTAGAAGAAATCATTCTCTACTGGCTGCTCCTCTTAGTGAGAACTAAAAATATGATCACTGCGTGATGTAGTATACTATAGTCGTTGACATAACACTAATGAAATACCGTTTACTAGTATTACATTCCTCAGAATGGCACAATAGAAACACAGTGGGTCCAATACATGGCTAAAGGTTACAACTCACTCTTTACACAAGATCCAGAGAACACTCTAGGTTAAAGAGAGAGAAAGAACTTCTTACGGACAAGAATCAAAGATAAATAACGCAAAAACGATTATACTATTAAGTCTAGTATTCTGGCTAAGAGGTTGGCATTGCTACTATTGAAACGCACTACAGAAATAGGTTCTTTGGCTAGAGATTATATTCCTATCTAATCAGTAACTTCGTCTTCACTTGAGTTGAGGTATATGTTGACTTTCTTGTCTTTATTGAAGAGCTTTAGCTGGACATGATAAGTCCTGGAGCATAACTTGATGTGGTTGTTGTCTATTCCAACTTCAGAATCTAGAAAGGGTTAAGAAGATACTTTGACTACGAGCGTACTCAGCAAATTCACTAGAAAAGGAGTGTTTGATGCACTATAACTACAGCCACAGACCGTAGGTCGTAGGCAATGCAAGTTTTCACAAATATTTCTTCAAAGGTTGCTTTTATTCTGAAAAGCTATGTCCGTCAGCCTTCACGGGTTTACCAGAACTTTCATGGAGTTCCTTTCCCGCCGCGTTCGCGGCTCCTTCCCGGAACAGGGAGTAACAAGTTGCAGTTCTTACACTCTGCAGAGGTGCGTTACTTTACCCATGAGAGATCAACTCTTTGTTGCACAACCGGGCAGCTTATTCCTGTCCACAATTCCATGATGTGGGGCCCAGAAGATGATCCAAGCTAATCACTGCTCCCTTCGCGACCCCGCATGCCTCCTTGGTGTACACTATGCCCACATATTGGATTACGGCAACGGTTTGTAAAAACCGTTAGATGCTAGAACTATAGTGGGACGATGAGGGTTCTCACCCATATGCTGCATATCCTCTATGAATTACCAATTAATATGCACGCTTCAAGGATAACAGCCACGACCTGCACATCCGGATTCATGGGAGAGGAATAAGATACAGCTGAGTTCTCCGTCCCATTCCAAATCTCATGGTCAACGCATAATATACGGCGCAAGAATCACTGGCGATATTGGTTGTTAAGTCCTAGGTGATATAGTTCTGAATAGTGGTATTCCAACTGTCAGATTTAATAGATTAGCTGATCACCCTAGATCAGTAACCAATAGTTCACATTATTATAAAAAATAGTGTTTTAAGACCTTTTTCAAATGCAGGTGATAACAACACTGGATTTGTAAAATACTTTACAGAAAATAAACAAAGGACATGAGCAAGTGTGAACTTGCCTTTTGTGATTGCAAGCTTATGCACTCACGGTCTTCGAGTCAGTATAAGATCCAAAATCTGAAATCAGCATCATTGGTCCGGTAAGGACTAATGTTTAAAGAAGCAATATGCTTTTATGCATAAGTAATGTGATGCACGTTCTAAACGCAAATCCCGGGATAAACGTTGTCCTAGGGTTTGGATTCTGGAAATGGTTACTTTGGAATGTGTGGTACTTTTTGATAAGTTTCACATTTGTGCTTCTATTAGAGCTTATAAGTGGTTGTGAGCAACACATATGTAGCAATAAAATATATACTTATGAAATACTAGTCAAAATTGCTTATATAAGAGTTCTTGTTTGAAGTGGCAAAAAGAATAACCTTCGAAGAAAAGGTTTCTCTTCTAAGGTTTAAACAAGCTTTGGGGTTAGTTGAGTTGGGTAGTTGTTATTTATGTTTGCTCGAATGGTTTGGGTTTGAGATGTTTTTATAACTTAACTACTTCAGACCAAAGTTAACTATAAAACATATAGTAATGTTTATTGTATTATATTTAGATTTTTGGAGACTAAAGTTAACTTTAAAATATAGATAATTTTGAAAGTATAATACTTATAACATTTGTATCTTGTGTATTTGGAATGTTTCCTTTAGGTTACTTAAAATTGGTTATCCTTTTACTTAGTGTAGTGGTTTCTTGATTTTAATAATGGAGTAGTATCATTTACCTTTTATCAATGAGTGGTTATAGTTCATAAACCAAATTATAATATTACTTAACTACTTATGGATTTATTATAGTGTGGTGGTAGTTTTTGTAATCTAGTGGTTATAGATAGGAATAACTACTTATGGATTTATTATAGTGTGGTGGTAGTTTTTGTAATCTAGTGGTTATAGATAGGAATGATCTGACTTATTTACAAGTTATTCTTTAAGGTTTTTATCATGAATTTGAATCATTTGAGAATATAATCTTCCCTCAAGGTTGAGGATAATTTAAATAAAAGGGTATTTATAATGTTTTAAACCATTATGGCCTTATATTATTAATATTTAAGACTAATACTATTTATTAGACTTATTTGACTCATTTTAGAAATATTAATAAATTTTATTTATCATTATATGAATTATTAATGAAATAAATAAGTCTAAATTTGAGTTATTAAAATATTTAAATTTTTATTTTACTCAAAAGGAGATTATTAGATTTTTAACATGTAGATATTATTTTTGTGATCATTTTGGTATATTATATTTATTTTTGTGATTTATAAATAATAAGATATGATTTTTATAATTATTATTACTTAATAAATAATGAATACTTAATTAAGTGAAATAATAATACATGATTATGGTTTCAAATTATAATTTTTATTTTTCCAAGATTTTTGGTATTTTATTTATATTATTAACATTTTCCATTATTAAAATATGAATTAACAAGTTTTATTACTTTTATACTTTTATTAAATAATATTTATTTAAATAATCATCATAATAATTTTGGATAATAAGTTTAAGTTGTAGATTTTATTTCTCTGAAAATTTTCATATATTATACACATTTTTCTGAATCATAAATCAAAAGTAATTAATTAAAAAAGATTTAAGCATTTATTTGATTTATGGAATATTAATAATTAAGTTTATAACATTTTATATATTTCTTAAATAGGAAATACTTTTTACACCGCACCACAATTTAGCCTCAGTCAATGACTAGTGGGCCAGTGGCCACCTCAACACACTGGTTAAAGAAAATGCATTTGTTACTGACCTTCTCTCTACTCCCACTCGATGACACATGGGCCCTGGGCCACATCACCAGCCATGCGAGACAAAGACCAGTCAAACTGGATGACGTGGTTCGATCCTGAGGTGAGCATGACGTTACTCGAGTTGATCCTCACTGGTTGAGGATCAATCGGTCGATCTGGTGCATGCGCGCAGCTGTGGCTCGGTTCGTTGGACAAAGGAGATCGAGGCGACCCTATTGGTGGTGGTGTCGATATCTAATGGTCATCGGAGGGCAACCGGCGACGAGCTTCTGCGGCGGCCAGCGGCGGTGCTCAACGAAACTAGGTCTACGGTGAGATTTAGCAAGTGAAATTAGGGTCCAGAGATGCGTAAACTTACCCTGATGATGATAGAGCGGTCGAGGAGGCTTCGGGGGGCGTGACGACGGCGAATCGACAGTAATGTCCACGGCGGCCGAGGAAAAGGAATGCTCGATTTCACATGATTCCCGGTGAGCAGTCCTCCATGCTTGGTCTTAGGTGGTTCAGTCCACGACGGCGCGTCTAACGGTGGCTATCACGAGGCAAGGGGTGGTCAGAGTTGGACAGAACGATGAACTCCGACGAACTGGGTTCTTGGGTGAGGAAGAGAAATGAGTCTGGAGGGTGAGATTGAGGATGAGGATGAGCAGGGGTGTCGCGGTGGCCTCCTTCTCCTCTCCTGGCGACGACAGCATTGATCTTGGCGCAAAGACGACGATGGCGGCATCAAGCGGCGGCGAGCTCCTCCAGCGAGCTATCTGTGTGCATGAGGATGACAACGGCATGTTGTTTTGCGGATAACCCCTGGCGTTTCTTTCTTATCAACCCGCAGTCCTTCTCTGGCCCCACTTGTCAGTCACATAAGAGAAAGAACTGGGTTGGTTACTGGGATGTTGTGGGCTGCACATGGGCGTCAGATAAATACAGAGATGTTGGGCCACGGCCAGGTAATGTTTTTTATTTTTTTTACTTTTTCCTATTTTCTGTTTTCCCTTTCAAATTTTAATTTGATTTATATTTTGAACTTTTCTTTGTAGGATTTATTTACTTGATAATTGCAATAATGTTGAAATATATTTAGTATCATTGGTGAACTTTTATTATGTAATCTTTTTATATTTATTTTATTCTCTCAATAAGAATCCCTTTTAATAATTTGTAGAAACTTTTCTTATTATTTTTCTCTCCTCTTTTAGTTATGGATTTCTTGAATGATGTATTCTTATTTGTTTATAAGACTTAACTCTAGTTGGATTAGAGTATGAATATAAATTTTTATATGTATAATGTGTAGAGTTTGCAGCATAGAAAACAGAAATTTTTCTACGATGGGAACTATGTACCAAGATCTATCTACTAGATACAAACAACGGGCGGATGTATATCCGTAGAGAACATACCCTTGAAGACCGACAAAGCTTAACGAGTTCAACTCGTGGTTGATGTAGACGATCTCTTGCCGATCTCAAGATCGAGAGGAGTCCTAGCGTAAGCAGCAAGCATCCGTGCTTTCGCACACGTACAAGACAGGGCAACCTCCGCCTCCTCGCTCCAAATGATGCGTGAAGCACAACCCTTTCTTGCCGAATAGCCACCGAACATGTATCTCGCTAGTCCGAGACCATGGGGATAAATTCTAGAGGGGAGAGAGATCCTTCACGAGGAGGTGAGAGACAAGTGAGAGGAGGGGTTCCTTTTATAGGAGGAGGGCACCCAAGGGGTGGCCACGCCATGGGGCTGCCCCCTCCCCTCCTTCATTCATGTGGGTGGACACTCCACTCACAAAATGGCCCTTCAATTTTCTCCACTCAAATTCCCATTAAATTTCCACCAAATTTAATGTAAACTCTCATTAAATAAAACTCTTTTATTTTATTCAGAATTTTGTCAATTACTTTAATGACAAACATTCACAAATAACCCCTTGCTAGAATTCCATTTCACATGCATAACCACTTTATGCAATTTCACCCGAAAACCCGTTTCGGTATCTAGTGAAATAAATTCCTGCGCTTGTTTATTCTTTCGGCATGAAACATTTGCTCCAACTGGATGCCAGTGTCCCTTAAGTGTGTCACCCTACGGTTCGCGAATAGTGTGGACATGATCGAGACCCTTCTCCGATCAATAATCAGTAGCGGGACCTGGAGATCCATACTGACTCCCACACATTCAACGATGACTTTTCCTGTGATCTCGGAACCTTTTACGCTTGTATCTTAATCCCTTTGTTTCACGATATATTACATGTCCGAGATTCGATCATCGGTATCTCCATACCTAGTTTGATCTCGTTACTGACATGCACTCTTTTCTTGTTCCCGTGATATAACATTCTAGTGATCAAATCACTTGCTTGCAAGCTAATCAATGTGATATCACCGAGAGGGCCCAGAGCATATCTATACGTCATCGAGATGAACAAATTCCACTCTTGATCCATGATTCTCAACATAACACTTTAGAAGCTTTGAAGCCATCTTTATAATCACCCAGTTACGGAGTGACGTTTGATGTCAACAAGAAACTCTTCCGGTGTTAGTGATTGGCATGATCTCATGGTCTAAGGATTAGGATTACTTTGTAGTTTGTTTATAGCAATATAAACTCAATGACTTTGATCGTAATGCTATACTTCAGATGAATGTTCATCACACCATTACACCAATGTTGTGATCTCGTTATTAACAACATCCAATGTCTATGATCAGGAAACCGTGATCATCTTGTTAATCAACGAACTAGTTTATGAGAGAGGCATAACTAGGAACTTTCTGTTTGTTTATTAAACACACATGTATTAACGTTTCCGTATTAATACAATTATAGCATGCAAAATAAACATCTATCATATACTTGGAATACACATAATAAACATTTTATTATTGCCTCTCAGGGCATATTCCTTGATCTCCCACTTGCACTAGAGACAATAATCTAGTTACATTGTGATGTATCTAACACCCATGGAGTTACGGTGTAGATCATGTTTTGCTCTAGGAGAGTTTTAGTCAACGGATCTACATTGAGATCCGTATGTACTTCTAAATCCTTATATCTCCATCCTTGACATGCTTTCGCGGATGGAGTGAAACCAACGCTTAATATGCTTGGAATGCTTGTGAGACCTTGGCTCTTTGGCATTGGCAATGGCACCATTATTGTCACAATAGATCACCATTGGGTCCAACGCGTTTGCAACCACATCTAGTTCGGATATGAACTCCTTCATCCAAACTGCTTCCTGAGCCGCTTCTGAAGCAGCAACATATTCGACCTCCGTTGTTGATCCCGCCACCATAGGTTGTTTGGAGCTCCTCCAACTAACCGCTCCGCCATTCATGAGAAATACGTATCCGGATTGAGACTTAGAGTCATTCGGATAGGTGTCAAAGCTAGTGTCGAGATAACACTTAGCAACGAGCTCTTCTTCACCTCCGTATACAAGAAACATATCCTTAGTTCTTCGCAAGTACTTAAGGATATTATTGACCGCTTTCCAGTGTTCTGAACCTAGATCTGATTGGTACCTACTAGTCAAACTAATATCATGTGCCACATCCGGTCTTGTACATAGCATGGCGTACATTATAGAGCCTATGGCTGAAGCATAGGGGACCTTGTCCATTACCTCTCTTTCTTCCGCCGAAGCCGGACTTTGAGTCTTACTCAATGTCGTGCCTTGTGTCATAGGTAAGAACCCCTTCTTACTATTTTCCATTTTAAACTCTTTAAAATATTATCAAGATATGTACTTTGCGATAGCCCTATT
Source organism: Avena longiglumis (assembly GCA_030063025.1). Lineage (NCBI taxonomy): Eukaryota > Viridiplantae > Streptophyta > Magnoliopsida > Poales > Poaceae > Avena > Avena longiglumis. The sequence goes on from CP125977.1 coordinate 505,916,032, forward strand.
AGGCGCCTAGATCTATCTCTATAGATCTTTATGCCTAATATGTATGACGCTTCACCTAGGTCCTTCATTGAAAATTTGCTGTTTAGATAACTTTTAACACTGTTTAAAAGCTCTATATCATTTCCGATCAATAATATATCATCCACATATAATATCAGAAATGCCACATTGCTCCCACTCACTTTCTTGTAAATACAAGCTTCTCCTTAAGTTTGGACAAATCCAAACTCTTTGATCACCTCATCAAAGCGGAGATTCCAACTTCGTGATGCTTGCTTCAATCCATAGATGGATCGCTGAAGCTTGCACACCTTGTTAGCATCCTTAGGATCGACAAAACCCTTTGGTTGTATCATATACAACTCTTCTTCAATATTACCTTTGAGAAATGCGGTTTTGACATCCATCTGCCATATCTCATAATCGAAATATGCAGCAATTGCTAACATAATCCTAACTGATTTTAGCATCGCTACGGGAGAGAATGTCTCATCGTAGTCAACTCCTTGAATTTGTCAAAAACCCTTTGCGACAATTCGAGCTTTATAGACGGTCACATTACCATCAGCATCAGTTTTCCTTTTGAAAATCCATTTGTTCTCCACGGCCTTTCGGTCGTGAGGTAAGTCCACCAAGTTCCAAACTTGATTTTCATACATGGATTCCATCTCGGATTTCATGGCTTCTAACCATTGGTTGGAATCCGGGCTCATCATCGCTTCTTCATACGTCGCAGGATCATCATTTTCATCAACCATGAAATTCATGATAGGATTTCCGTACAGCTCGGGAGCTGCACGCATCCTGCTAGACCTGCGAGGTTTGATAGTACTCTCTTTCGGAGTTTCATGATCATTATCATTAGTTCCCTCTTCAACAGGTGGAGCCAACTCCGGAACAACTTCCGGCGCTGCGCTACTCGCCATACTTTGAAGAGAAGGTTCAATAACCTCTTCGAGTTCTACCTTCCGACTACTCACACCTTTCGCGAGAAACTCTTTCTCTAGAAAGGATCCATTCTTGGCAACAAAAACCTTGCCCTCGGATCTGTGATAGAAGGAATACCCAATAGTTTCCTTAGGGTATCCTATGAAGACGCATTTTTCCGCTTTGGGTTCGAGTTTACCCGGTTGAAGTTTCTTCACATAAACATCGCATCCCCAAACTTTAAGAAATGACATCTTAGGTTTGTTTCCAAACCACAATTCATACGGTGTCTTTTCAACGGATTTAGATGGTGCCCGATTTAAAGTGAATGCAGCAGTTTCTAGTGCATATCCCCAAAATGACAATGGCAAGTCCGTCAGAGACATCATAGATCGAACCATATCTAATAAGGTACGATTATAACGTTCCGACACACCATTTCGCTGTGGTGTTCCGGCAGGTGTGAGTTGTGAAACAATTCCACACTCTTTCATGTGAGTGCTAAACTCGTAACTTAGATACTCACCTCCACGGTCGGACCGTAGAAATTTGATCTTTCTATTATGATGATTTTCCACTTCATTCTGAAATTCCTTGAACTTTTCAAAGGTTTCAGACTTGTGTTTCATCAAGTAGATATAACCGTATCTACTCAAATCATCCATGAAAGTAACAAAATAACGATATCCACCTCGCGCCGACACACTCATTGGACCACATACATCGAATGTATGATTTCCAATAAATCATCGCCCGTTCCATTGAACCGGAAAACGGCGTTCTAGTCATCTTGCCCATAAGGCATGGCTCACATGTATCAAATGATTCAAAATCAAGTGATTCCAAAAGTCTATCCGAATGGAGCTTCTTCATGCGTTTAACGCCAATATGACCTAGACGGCGATTACCACATATATGCGGATATATCATCATTTAGTTTAATCCTTTTAGCATCAACATTATGAATATGTGTAACATTATTATCGAGATCCAAAAGAAATAAACCATTCATCATCGGTGCATGACCATAAAAGATTTCATTCATATAAATGGAACAACCATTGTTCTCGGATTTAAATGAATAACCACTTCGCATCAAACACGATCTAGATACAATGTTCATGATCGGTCGAGCACGGATAACAATTATTCAAGTTTATTACTAATCCCGACGGCAAGTGGAGAGGCAGCGTTCCGACGGCGATCACATCAACGCTTGATCCATTGCCGACACGCATCTTGACCTCACCCCTTGCTAGCGGTCGCTTGTTCAGCAACCCCTGATTCGAGTTACAAATATTAGCAACTCAATCGGTATCAAATACCCAGGTGCTACTGCGAGCACTAGTCAAGTACACATCAATAACATGTATATCATATATACCTTTTTTTGCCTTGCCGGCTTTCTTGTCTGCCAAATACTTGGGGCGATTCTGCTTCGATGGCGATCCCCTTACAATAGTAGCACTTTCATCGACTTTGGTCCAACTCGGGTTTTCTTTTCAGCACGGCACCGGCTTGCCGCCTTAATTCCCTTCATTTTCCCTTCTTGTCTTTCTTGAAACCGGTGTTCCTATTGATCATCAACACTTGATGTTCCTTTTGATCTCCACTTCTGCAGTTTTAAGCATTGACAGAAGCTCGGGGAGAGACTTCTTCATGACTTGCATATTATAGTTCATCACGAAGCTCTTATATCTAGGTGGCAGAGACTGCAGAACACGATGGATGCCTATGTCAATGGGAATCGATATTCCCAAGGACACAAGCTTATTGGCGTAACCCGACATCTTGAGTACATGCTCACTAACGGAGTTGTGCTCTTCCATCATGCAGCTAAAGAACTTTTCTGAAGCGTTGTAGCTCTCTACAGCAGCATGTGTGTCGAAAATCATTTTCAACTCACCCATTGTATCAAAAGCATTGCCGTTTTTGAAACGCTTTCGAAGTTCCGGCTCTAGCCCATACAATATGCCGTAATGAACTAAGTTGTGGTCCTCCTGACGAGTCTGATAGACATTCTTCTCCTTGTCAGGGGCATCCTTAAAATGTGGGGGGCCTAACGGCGCTTCTAGCACATATTGCTTTTGTGCAGCAGATAGGAGAATCCTCAAATTCATGGCCCATTCGGTAAAGTTGCTACCGTTCGTTGCAAGTTTCTCTTTCTCCATGAACACATTGAAATTAAAATCAGGTGGTGCCATCTACAACAGAATTTGTAAAGTTTAGACTAAGTGTATGATAGATTGAGTTCAACTAATCCATATTACGAATGAACTCCCACTCAAAAACGACATCCCTCGTGCCTTTTTGGTGATTACATGAACCAAGTCCGATCATCACGTGAGTCGGTGTAGCTTCAAAGGCGAGCATCAAATGGGCATCATATCAACTATATGACTCATGCTAAAACTTTTGGTCCGTGTTCCGAGGCCATGTCTGTACATGCTAGGCTCGCCAAGTTAGAACCTTAGTATTCGCGTGTGTAACTGTTTTACACCCGAAATATGGTCGTGGATCCAAGAACACCCGATCATCACGTGATGTCTTGGAGCAACGAAAACATAATCGGCGCATACTAAAGGAAGAACACATTCTTATCTTGATATTTAAAAGAGGGATCGTCTTATTATGCTAACATAGCGCTAAATAAGCAATATAAGATGCTATCAAACATCACATGTTTATTAGTGAAATGATATGGTTCCCGCATATGATCTCTATCATGTGCACCGTCGTATGATCACTATCATACCTATATGTGTCAGTCCAAGGTCTATGGAGATTACACGTTATGTATGTTGTAAGAGTATCATCTCATACTTCTACTTACAACATCACCATATCATAACACTAGCCCAGCAACAATCTAAACTAGACGCCTCTAATTTATCCATTGCAAGTTTTACGTGGCTTAGGGCTTTCGATATAGAACCGTTCTTATGTACAAACATGAACCACAACGACGATAACCAAATTGTTGACAACTCGCTTGAAAAATAGATATTGACTATAGTAGGAGAGACAGACACCCGCTAGCCACTTACGCAAACTAGTTGCATGTCAAGCGTGGAACAGGTCTCATGTGCGAGGACATGTAAAGTTTGTCCGGGCCGCTTCATCCCACTATGCCACCAATATCCAAAATTACAACAAAGGAGCAACAACATGATCATCATCGCGCACATACTCATATGTGTACTACCCGTGTAAAGTATCTACGCATAGATCCGGCTCTGATACCACTGTAGGGTTCGCAGCATAGAAAACAAAAAAAATTCTACGATGGGAACTATGTACAAAGATCTATCTACTAGATACAAACAACGGGCGGATGTATATCCGTAGAGAACATACCCTTGAAGACCGATAAAGCTTAACGAGTTCAACTCGTGGTTGATGTAGACGATCTCTTGACGATCTCAAGATCGAGAGGAAGTCCTAGCGTCGCAAAGCAGCAACGCATCCGTGCTCGCACACACGTACAAGACACCGGGCAACCTACGCCTCCTCTCTCCAGCGATGCAGCGGAAGCACAACCCTTTCTTGCCGAATAGCCACCGGGAACATGTATCTCGCTAGTCCGAGACCATGGGGGATAAATTCTAGAGGGGCAGAGAGATCCTTCATGAGGAGGTGTGAGACAAGTGAGAGGAGGGGCTCCTTTTATAGGAGGAGGGGGGCACCCAAGGGGGTGGCCGCCGGCCATGGGGGCTGCCCCCTCCCCTCCTTCATTCATGTGGGTGGACACTCCACTCACAAAATGGCCCTTCAATTTTCTCCACTCAAATTCCCATTAAATTTCCACCAAATTTAATGTAAACTCTCATTAAATAAAACTCTTTTATTTTATTCAGAATTTTGTAAATTACTTTAATGACAAAAATTCACAAATAACCCCTTGCTAGAATTCCATTTCACATGCATAACCACTTTATGCAATTTCACCCGAAACCCCGTTTCGGTATCTAGTAAAATAAATTCTTGCGCTTGTTTATTCTTTTGGCATGAAACATTTGCTCCAACTGGATGCCAGTGTCCCTTAAGTGTGTCACCCTACGGTTCGCGAATAGTGCGGACATGATCGAGACACTTCTCCGATCAATAATCAGTAGCGGGACCTGGAGATCCATACTGACTCCCACACATTCAACGATGAATTTTCCTGTGATCGTCGGAACCTTTTACGCTTGTATCTTAATCCCTTTGTTTCACGATATATTACATGTCCGAGATTCGAACATCGGTATCTCCATACCTAGTTTGATCTCGTTACTGACATGCACTATTTTCTCGTTCCCGTGATATAACATTCTAGTGATCAAATCACTTGCTTGCAAGCTAATCAATGTGATATCACCGAGAGGGCCCAGAGCATATCTATCCGTCATCGGGATGAACAAATTCCACTCTTGATCCATGATTCTCAACATAACACTTTAGAAGCTTTGAAGCCATCTTTATAATCACCCAATTACTGAGTGACGTTTGATGTCAACAAGAAACTCTTCCGGTGTTAGTGATTGTCATGATCTCATGGTCTAAGGATTAGGATTACTTCGTAGTTTGTTTATAGCAATATAAACTCAATGACTTTGATCGTAATGCTATACTTTGGATGAATGTTCATCACACCATTATACTAATGTTGTGATCTCGTTATTAACAACATCCAATGTCTATGATCAGGAAACCGTGATCATCTTGTTAATCAACGAACTAGTTTATGAGAGAGGCATAACTAGGAACTTTCTGTTTGTTTATTAAACACACATGTATTAACGTTTATGTATTAATACAATTATAGCATGCAAAATAAACATCTATCATATACTTGGAATACACATAATAAACATTTTATTATTGCCTCTCAGGGCATATTCCCTTCATAATGATCCTATATCATTATTTGCTGCATGAAATATAAAAGAAATGAATATGTTTATTACTACTTCCATTGATTTGGAAAATGTCAATTGTATCTATTCTTTTATGATAAACAAAGAGGTTTAGGATTTTGGATTATGATTATTTACCCTAGAGTTTAGGATTTTAATATACTTAGACTCCTTTATGGATGTGGTTAAAGACTCCATAACTAAGCATATTGTTTTTTGTTTGAAATATTTGATGACATCACTTTTAGTACTAGAGAGTTATATCTTGAATGTTTTATAGAAAGGAATTGATAAAGATGCTCCTAAGCACATTTAATTATGATGGTTGGAATTGTCAGAGATGTGTTTATGTGACTTGTTGTAGGGAAATGTTCCTATCAATTGATATACATATAAGATGAGGAATTCTTAATATGAAATGGATATTATACTTGGTTTTAAGATTTAGATTTGATTGTTTACTAAGAATTACTATCTTCCATAATTCATAATTCTTGACTTCTTATTAAAGAATTCCTTTCCTAGATATACTACCTTTTTCTATCTATCATCATGATTAACATGATGAGGTTTACTTCATAGTACTATTCTCATTCACTGATTAACCTTCTAAACTCATGGATGAATCCAATGAATTTGATACTAAAGTATTTCATAACTTCCTCATATCCTTACTTGGTTGTATCTACTACTCTACTGTTGATAGCCTTCCATCCAACAAATAGTTCCTTCAAACTCTACTCATAATCTTCCTTAATCATTCATTACTAATGTATCTCTATTAGTTGTATGCATCCAACTACCTTTCTCTAAAGTTGACTATCCTTTAATATGAATAACACCACTTTTATAACTCTATGTTATACTATCTTTAATTGAATAATATCATCATGTATTCACTTTATTCCAATAACTCACACTCCAACCCTAAATTAAATTTATGTGGTTTGTAATGGCTACTCTAGGATAACTTATCTCTACTAAGGTTCCAATCATGTTCTGCCCACCATTATTATTTATACTACATATAAGCATTCAATATAGGTGGCTAAAGCATTACCATTACAATCCTTTAATCATTTATTGCTTAAGTTCTTAGTTAGCTAAGCAAGGCTTTATCTACCCTACTTTTCCATTATCTTGAAATTATCTACTTAGTATCTCATATTGGATTAAGGTTATTTATGGACTATGCCCTCTTTAAAATATTTAAGTAGATTTTATAATAAGATCAAGAAATAGTAGATCAAAGATTGATAGTTAAAGAATTTGTGAATCAATGGTTGATTACTCAAAATTAATGAACAACAGATATTAAGATAGGTTCCATAAAGATTGATATGGAAAGAAAGATATATGGTGGATGATCCTGACTTAGTCTCTTTCCAAATCCAACTCATTTAAGAGTTTAAGGTTAGGTATTACTATGATACTCATAGTAGGAATAGATAAAAATAAGATAGGTCAGCATTAATCATTGCATTTTTATTATTCTAGTGGTAATCTTAACTTAGTATTCATAGGTTGGTATGATGAATAGTATGATATGATCCCTTAAGGATCATATATGAATCATTTAAGCAATGTATTATGAGTGAAATTTTATTATATCTGGTCTACCCTTAGACCAAATCATGTTTAACCAAATAAGGTTTTAGCAAAGGTCATATTGAAACTTATCACAGTTAACTTGATGATCTACTTCAATTCCATCAAGTTAAGAGAAGCTCCAATCACTTTGACAAGTTCTATTTTAAAGGCGCGGAAATTATTCGGATTTTCTATGCATGAATGCAATGCACACATATGGGCTCAACTTATTTCTAAGCTCTAATGCTGGGATGTTACAGACTCTCCCCCTTAAAATAAACTTCGTCCTCGATGTTCACAAACTCTCACGTTTCGAAGTAGGAAATGGTTTTGCAGTGGTTGCTATATTCTCCACTTCATGATGCCCTTAAATGGAATTAGTTGGAGTATTCCATAACCTGATTAGATATCCTAATCCAATTCTTTTTATTTAACCATCAAACTTTATTACTATTTTAAGTACAGTTTAGAGGTTCTCACTAAAACAAGTTTTACGTTTCTATATGTAGGGGTTCATAGCATGGAAAACAAAAATTTTCTATCGCATACAAACAAACAAGCCAAGATCTATCTACTAGATTGTAGCAACGAGTCGATGGAATAACTCACCCTCGAAGATTCCAAAGCGGTTAACGAGAGCGGATTCTCGTGGGTGATGTAGTCGTACACTTGCCGATCTCAAGATCGCATAGACGATCCTTCCGGCGCTGCGTTCCGGCAGCGCTTCCATAGTCGGTCACACGTTCGGTACTCGACGAAGACCTTCCTCTCCCTTGTTCCAGCAGGCAGCGGAGGTTGTAGCACTCTCCTCGCGATTCAAGAAGACAACGTGTGGTACAGGAAGTAGAGGGAGATCCCGCAGGGCTTCGCCTTAAGCCGGAGCGAGTATGGTGGAGTATGAGAAAGCTATTAGTGGTCTAGGGATTAGACACACCAATTAGAAGGCTCTAAACCGAAGGCTAGTGCAATTAGAAGCTCTAAACCAAAACGGCTGTAAACCGGAGATTAGAGGATAGGAACTTGTGTGTCTAGAGGAGGAGGCCCTGCCCCTCCTTTTATAGGTGGGAGGGGCGGCCAAGGGGAGGGAGTCCCTCCCCAAGTCGGCCTTGGGTGGCGCGCCGGCTTGGAGAGGAGGGACTCCTCCCCCAAGTCGGTTTTGCCTCCTCTTGCTTGTTTCCCACAGTTTCCTGTTTTAGCCGTTTGACTTTCAAACTGGCCATTTGACTTTTCTGTTTTAGGATTCAATTTAATCCTTTATTTGGAACAGCAAGAACACTTAGTACATGATGCAATCATTCCAATATGCAATGACACATTCATGTACCCTCCCCCCCGGAGTGCCGGACATTCCGGAACCTTCTAGAACATTCCCGATGAAAACACCGGAATCATTCCCGAACACCGAAACAGGACTTTCCTTATATGAATCTTATTCTCCGGACCATTCCGGATCACCTCGTGATATCCCGGATCCCATCCGAGACTCCGAACAACATTCGGTCTCTTTGTCATAATACCATAACTACTCAAACAACGTCGAATCCTTAAGTGTGTCTCCCTACGGTTCGTGAATTATGCGGACATGATCGAGACACTTATCCGAACAATAACCAATAGAGGAATATGGAAATTCATATGGCTCACACATATTTCTACGATTACTTTGCGATCGAATGAACCACTTACATACGATACCAATTTCCCTTTGTCTCACGATAGTTTACTTATCCGAGGTTATGATCGTCGGTATCTCTGCATACCTAGTTCAACCTCGTTACCGACAAGTACTCTTTTCTCGTTCCCGTGATATGTGATCCCTTGTGAGCCAGTCACATGCTTGCAAGCTAATTGGATGACATTCCACCGAGAGGGCCCAGAGTATATCTATCCGTCATATGGATGGACAAATCCCACTCTTGATCAATGTGTTTCAACCAATACTTTCCAAACACTCAATGCCACCTTTATAGCCACCCTATTACGGTGTGGTGTTTGATGTCATCAAAGCATCCATCCGGTAAAGGTGATATGCATGATCTCATGGTCGAAGGAATTAGGTTACTATGTATCAGAAAGCATATAGCAATTGAACTATTGAAATGACTTGATCTTTATGCTACGCTTATTTATAGGAGTATGTACACCATATCATTCTCCTAACGATATGATCTTGTTGTTGATAACATCTCAATGTTCATGATAGTTAAACCACAATCATTAATCAACCAACAAGCTAGTGAAGTATAGAGGCTATACTAGGGACTTCAAATTAAGTTTACAAATCACACAAGTATCAATGTTTCCTTGTTAATACTATTATAGCATGAATGTAAACATTTATCATAAACAAAAATATATAATAATAACTACATTTATTATTGCCTCTAGGGCATATCTCCAACAGTCTCCCACTTGCACTAGAGTCATCTAATCTAGATTGCATGGTAATATACCGAACACCCATGGCAGTTTGGTGTTGGTCATGTTTTGCCCTCGGGAGAGGTTTAGTCAACGGATCCGCCACATTCAGATCTGTGTGTACTTTCCAAATATTTATATCCCCATCCTAGATATGTTCTCGAATAGCGTGAAAACGCAGCTTGATATGCTTCAGCTTCTTGTGTGACCTTGGTTCTTGCGCATTGGCTATGGCGCCCATGTTATCACAGTAGATAGACATTGGGTCCAGCGCACTAGGAACCACACCCAGCTCTGTAATGAACTCTTTCATCCATATCGCTTCTTGTGAAGCCTCCAAGCGACCATGTATTCGATTCGTTGAAGATCTCGCCACAACGCTTTGCTTTGCACTCCTCCACTAAGCTGCACCATTCAAAATAAATACGTATCCAGATTGTGATTTAGAATCATCCGGATCGGTGTTCCAACTTGCATCGGTGTAACCATTAACAACGAGCTGTTCATCACCTCCATAAGAAAGAACCATATCCTTAGTTCTTCTCAAGTACTTAAGGATGTTTTGATCATGTCCAATGATCCACTGGATCACTTTGATATCTGCTAGTTAAACTAACGGCATATGCAATGTCGGGTCTAGTACATAGCATGGCATACATTAGAGATCCTATGGCCGAGGCATAGGAGTCTTACTCATCCTTTCTCTATCTTCTGCGATGTCGGACTTTGAGTTTTACTCAAGGTCGTATTAGCAACATGGGCAAGAACCCTTTCTTGCTTTCTTCCATTCCAAACCTCTTTAGAACTTTGTCCAAATATGTACTCTGTGACAATGATATTTGGCGTTCGATCTATCTCTATAAATCTTTATGCCTAATATGTAAGCTGCTTGCCAAGATCCTTCATTGAAAACTATTATTCAAATATTCCTTGACACTATTAAGAAGGTCTACATCATTCCCAATCAACAATATGTCATCCACATATAGTATTAAGAATGCTCTGAGCTCCCACTCACTTTCTTGTAAATACAAGCTTCTCCATAAGTTTGTATAAAACCAAAACTTTTGATCACCTTATCAAAACGTTGATTCCAACTTCGGGATGCTTGCTTCAATCCATAGATGGACCGTTGAAGTTTGCATACCTTGTTAGCATCTTTAGGATTGACAAAACCTTTGGGTTGCATCATATACAACTCTTCATCAATATCTCCATTGAGGAATGCTGTTTTGACATCCATCTGCCATATCTCATAATCATAATATGCAGCGATTGCTAACATAATCCTCACAGACTTTAGCTTCGCTACTGGTGAGAAAGTCTCATCGTAGTCAACTCCTTGAATTTGTCGAAACCCTTTTGCGACAAGTCGAGCTTTATAGACAGTAACATTACCATCAGCATCTATTTTCTTCTTGCAAATCCATTTGTTCTCGATGACCTTCGGCCATCCGGTAAGTCCACCAAAGTCCATACTTGGTTTTCGTACATGGATCCAATCTCGGATTTCATGGCTTCTTGCCATTTATTGGAATCTAGGCTCATCATCGCTTCCTCATATGTCTCGGGGTCATCGGTGTTGTCTACCAACATGACACTCATAACGGGATCATACCAATCTGGAGTGGTACGAGTTCTCGTTGACCTCCGAGGCTCTGTAGCAACTTCAACCGAAGTTTCATGATCATCATCATTAGCTTCCTCTCTTATTGGTGCAGGCATCACAGGAACTTCTTCCGGTTCTACGCTACTCGCAATTTCGAGAGAAGGTTCGACAACCTCGTCGAGTTCTACTTTCCTTCCAGTCACTTCTTTCGAGAGAAATTCCTTCTCTAGAAAGGATCCATTCTTGGCAACGAAGATTTTGCCTTCGGATCTATGATAGAAGGTATACCCAATAGTTTCCTTCGGGTATCCTATGAAGACGCATTTTTCCGCTTTGGGTTCAAGCTTGTCCGGCTGTAACTTCTTTACATAGGCTTCGCATCCCCAAACTTTAAGGAACGACAATTTAGGTTTCTTCCCAAACCATAATTCATACGGTGTCGTTTCAACGGATTTAGACGGTGCCCTATTTAAAGTGAATGCGGCTGTTTCTAATGCATAACCCCAAAATTATAGCGGTAAATCTGTAAGTGACATCATAGAACGAACCATATCTAAGAGAGTTCGATTACGACGTTCGGACACACCATTACGCTGTGGTGTTCCCGGCGGTGTCAACTGTGAAAGTATTCCGCATTTCTTCAAATGCTCGCCAAACTCGTAACTTAGATATTCACCTCCACGATCAGAACGTAGAAATTTAATCTTCTTGTTACGTTGATTCTCTACCTCACTTTGAAACTCCTTAAACTTCTCGAAAGTTTCAGATTTATGTTTCATGAAATAGATATACCCATATCTACTCAAGTCATCCGTGAAGGTAAGAACATAACGATAACCACCGCGCGATGCTACACTCATTGGACCACACACATCGGTATGTATGATTTCCAATAAGTCCGTAGCTCGCTCCATCATACCAGAAAATAGAGTCTTAGTCATTTTTCCCATCAGACATGCTTCGCATCTTTCAAGTGATTCAAAATCAAGTGATTCAAGAAGTCCATCGGAATGGAGTTTCTTCATACGCTTCACTCCAATGTGACCAAGACGACAGTGCCACATATAGGTCAAATTATCGCTTGATTTCAAACGTTTAGCCTCAATGTTGTTGATATGTGTATTTCCACTATCGAGATTCAATAAGAATAGACCATCTATCAAAGGTGCATGTGCATAAAACATATTACTCATATAAATCGAACAACCATTATTCTCTGACTTAAACAAGTAACCGTCTACTTAATAAACAAGATCCCGATATAATGTTCATGCTCAACACAGGCACTAAATAACAATTATTTAAGTATAAAACTAATCCCGATGGTAGATGAAGGGGTAGCGTGCCGACCGCGATCACATCAACCTTTGATCCGTTTCCCACGCGCATCGTCACCTCATTCTTCGCTAGCTTCCGTTTATTCTGCAGCACCTGTTTCGAGTTACAAATATGAGCAACCGAACCAGTATCAAATACCCAGGCACTACTACGAGTACTAGTGAGATACACATCAATAACATGTATATCAGATATACCTTTCTTCTTGATGTTGCCGTTCTTCAGATCCGCCAAGTACTTTGGGCAATTCCGCTTCCAGTGACCTTCTCCCTTGCAGTAAAAGCACTCAGTATCAGGCTTAGGTCCAGCCTTGGTCTTCTTCGCTGGTGTGGTAACTTTCTTACCACCCTTCTTGAAGTGTCCCTTTTGCTTAGACTTGCCTTTCTTGAATTTGGTGGTCTTATTGACCAACAACACTTGGTGCTCTTTCTTGATCTCCACTTCTGCAGACTTTAACATAGCAAACAGTTCTGGCAACTCTTTGTTCATGTTCTGCATGTTGTAGTTCATCACAAAGTTCTTGTAACTTGGTGGTAGTGACTGGAGGACACGGTAAATCCCCAAAGCATTAGGAATCACTATACCCAAGCTTTGAAGTTTGTTTGCGTGCCCAGACATCTTAAGCACATGCTCACCAGAGCTGCCCTCTTCCATCTTGCAGTTAAAGAACTTTTCAGAAGCCTCATAGCTTTCAATTGCCGCATGAGTCTCAAAAATCAATTTGAGATCCTCGACAATATCATATGGGTCTGAATACTCAAACCTTTTCTAAAGCTCCGATTCTAAACCATACAAGATAGCACACTGAACTATGGAGTACTGATTCTTCCGAGCGAGGTAAACATTCTTTACTTCATCGGAGCATCACCTGCAGGAGGGTCACCAGGTGCATCCAAAGACATAGGTCAAATTACCAATTGTGAGGACAATCCTCAAATTGCGGAACCAATCCGCGAAGTTGCTTCCATTGTTTTTCAACTTTTCTTTCTCTAGGAACGCATTAAAATTGATGGTAGGGGCTGCCATTGATCCTCAACATATTTGCAATAGTTTAGACTAAGTTTATGACAAATTGAGTTCAAATTAATTAATGAAATTAAACTAGGTGAACTCCCACTCAAAACAACATCCCTCACATTGTTTTAGTGATCACATGAACCAAATCCACTACATCAACACCGATCATCACGAGAGTTGATATAGTTTCAATGGCGAACAATCGTCATGTTCATCATATCTACTATATGATTCATGCTTTACCTTTCGGTGATCCGTGTTCCGAGACCATGTTTGTACATGCTAGGCTCGTCAAGATCAAACCTTAGTTTCCGCATGAGCAAATCTGGCTTGCTCACGTTGTATACACTTGCAGAATCTAACACACCCGATCATCACGTGGTGCTTCGAAACAACAAGCTTTAGCAACGGTGCTAACTAAGGGTGAACACTTTATGACTTGAAATTCATGTGCATGAGGGATCACCTTATAATGCTACCGTCGTCTACTAAGCAATACAAGATGCATAAAGGATTAACATCACATGCAATTCAATAATATGTGATATGATATGGCCTTTCTTCTTTGTGCTTCCTATCTCCATCTTCAAGCACGAACATGATCTCCATCATCGTGACATTGCATCAAGGTCAATGACGCTTCTCCATGGTTGTCGCCCACCGGCTTCAACTATTACAACTACTTTGAATAGACACCTGGTCTTAACATAAATTAAAGACAACCATATGGCTCGCCGTTGCCAACTTACAATAAGGAACATTGCATACATCAAATATAATCACAATCATGGCCATATCACATCACTGCACACCCCTGCAAAACAAAGTTAGACGCCTCTACTTTCTTTGCATATTTTACGTGGTTTGGGGCTTTCAATAAGTGTCGTTCTAACTTACGAACAAGAACCACAACATTGATACTAGCATTGTTGATCACCCGTTGTAAATTGGATCTTAACTATGCTAGGAGAAACAGGCACCCGCAAAGCCACTTATGCAATACAAGTTGCATGTCAAGCGTGGAGCAAGTCTCATGAACGATGTCATGTAAGGTTAGCCCGGGCTGCTTCATCCCAACATACCGCAAGATGCAAAGTACACAAGAAGCAATCGACAATAAAAGCATCAACGCCCACAATGACCATTGTGTTCTACTCGTGCAACAGATCTACATATAGACACGGCTCTGATACCACTGTAGGGGTTCGTAGCATGGAAAACAAAAAATTTCTATCGCATACAAACAAACAAGCCAGGATCTATCTACTAGATTGTAGCAACGAGTCGATGGAATAACTCACCCTCGAAGATTCCAAAGCGGTTAACGAGAGCGGATTCTCGTGGGTGATGTAGTCGTACACTTGCCGATCTCAAGATCGCGTAGACGATCCTTCCGGCGCTGCGTTCCGGCAGTGCTTCCGTAGTCGGTCACACGTTCGGTACTCGACGAAGACCTTCCTCTCCCTTGTTCCAGCAGGCAGCGGAGGTTGTAGCACTCTCCTCGCAATTCCGACAACTGGCGTGGTACCGAAGTAGAGGGAGATCCCGAGGCCTTAAGCCGGGCGAGTATGGTGGAGTATGAAAGCTATTAGTGGTCTAGGTATTAGACACACCAATTAGAAGGCTCTAAGCGAAGGCTAGTGCAATTAGAAGCTCTAAACCAAAAACGGCTCTAAAGGAGATTAGAGGATAGGAACTTGTGTGTCTAGAGGAGGCCCTGCCCTCCTTTTATAGGTGGGAGGGCGGCCAAGGGAGGAGAGTCCCTCCCAAGTCGGCCTTGGGTGGCGGCCCGGATTGGAGGAGGACTCCTCCCCAAGTCGGTTTTGCCTCCTCTTGCTTGTTTCCCAGTTTCTGTTTTAGCCGTTTGACTTTCAAGCGGCCATTTGACTTTTCTGTTTTAGGATTCAATTTAATCCTTTATTTGGAACAAGAACACTTAGTACATGATGCAATCATTCCAATATGCAATGACACATTCATGTACCCTCCCCGGTGCTGGGACATTCCGGAACCTTCTAGAACATTCCCGATGAAAACACCGGAATCATTCCCGAACTCCGAAACGTTACTTTCCTTATATGAATCTTATTCTCCGGACCATTCCGGATCACCTCGTGATATCCCGGATCCCATCCGAGACTCTGAACAACATTCGGTCTCTTTCTCATAATACCATAACTACTCAAACAACGTCGAATCCTTAAGTGTGTCTCCCTACGGTTCGTGAATTATGCGGACATGATCGAGACACTTCTCCGAACAATAACCAATAGAGGAATCTGGAAATTCATATGGCTCCCACATATTTCTACGATTACTTTGCGATCGAATGAACCACTTACATACGATACCAATTTCCCTTTGTCTCACGATAGTTTACTTATCCGAGGTTATGATCGTCGATATCTCTGCATACCTAGTTCAACCTCGTTACCGATAAGTACTCTTTTCTCGTTCCCGTGATATGTGATCCCTTGTGAGCCAGTCACATGCTTGCAAGCTAATTGGATGACATTCCACCGAGAGGGCCCAGAGTATATCTATCCGTCATATGGATGGACAAATCCCACTCTTGATCCATGTGTTTCAACCAATACTTTCCGAACACTCAATGCCACCTTTATAGCCACCCTGTTACAGTGTGGTGTTTGATGTCATCAAAGCATCCATCCGGTAAAGGTGATATGCATGATCTCATGGTCGAAGGAATTAGGTTACTATGTATCAGAAAGCATATAGCAATTGAACTATTGAAATGACTTGATCTTTATGCTACGCTTATTTATAGGAGTATGTCCACCATATCATTCTCCTAACGATATGATCTTGTTGTTGATAACATCTCAATGTTCATGATAGGGAAACCACAATCATTAATCAACCAACAAGCTAGTGAAGTATAGAGGCTATACTAGGGACTTCAAATTAAGTTTACAAATCACACAAGTATCAATGTTTCCTTGTTAATACTATTATAGCATGAATGTAAACATTTATCATAAACACAAAGATATAATAATAACTACATTTATTATTTCCTCTAGGGCATATCTCCAACACAATATACCCGTGTTAGTAGTCAAAAGATTACCTTTCTATTCCTGCCATAATATAGTTGATACTGGTATTCCTTCCAAGATTGGATTTGAACTCATTTAGTCCATACCCATTGGAATTTCTTATTCTTAATACTTGTCCAGTTGGGTGTTCTCTAATACTTTTTAAGGGTTGTTTCTTCTATAATTGGTTGGTTAAATGTATCCCTTATCACGTTCAAGCTTATACCTTTTTAAGGTTTTAAAATAATTTTTCATTATTACCTATAGTAATTTCTTCAACTTTCATTTATAATGTCTACTCTCCCCCTTAGGTTTTACTAAGAGTCTTTAAACTACATACATAGAGACCATTGGTTCTTAAACTAGAATGTTGGTTCCTGTTCAACATATATTTTACTGGTTTAGGGTCCGATGAAAGATTATACGGTGTATCCACATAGTTGTGGATCTCCGAAGCAAATCTTCCAGCATTATATGGTGTACTTACTATTAGACATTTTGGCTGGGGTAAGTCTAACTTTGTGAATCCTCTCGAAAGACGATCGCCTTTAAATTTTTATACTTCCTTAGGTTTTACTTAACTTAAGCCAAATTTAATGCTCTTTATGCAACCATTAACATGATTTGGTTAACTATGTCAACCAAATACCAGCTGCGGACAAAATACCAACCGCGGATCAGAATGCCGACTAGGGATTAGGTACCAAAGGCGGATTATTCTGGGTGGTAGGTACTCCCTTACAGTTTCCGACCTACAACTGGCATTCTCTCTGAATTTTCAGAGCTTGAATACCCTTTTGGTTCCAAGGCATCTTATTGGTACTTTTTCATGATACTTCCATGAACTTGGTACAACTCTTTCATTAACTTCTTAGCATCTTACCTACTTTGAATGAACTTTCAGTTTATCATATCTTTGTAGGGTTCGCAGCATATAAAACAAAAATTTTCCTACAGTGTGAACTATGTACCAAGATCTTTCTACTAGATATAAACAACGGGTGGATGTATATCCGTAGAGAACATACCCTTGAAGACTGAAAAAGCTTAACGAGTTCGACTCGTGTTTGATGTAGACGATCTCTTGCCGATCTCAAGATCGAGAGGAAGTCCTAGCGCCGCAAATCAGCAGCGCATCCGTGCTCGCACACACGTTCTAGGCACCGAGCAACCTCCGCCTCCTCGCTCCAGCGATGCAGAGGAAGCACAACTCTTTCTTGCCTAATAGCCACTGGGAACATGTATCTCTCTAGTCCGAGACCATGGGGGATAAATTCTAGATGAGGAGAGAGATCCTTCACGAGGAGGTGTGAGTGAGAAGTGAGGAGAGGGGTGCCTTTTATAGGAGGAGGGGGGAAACCCCAAGGGGGTGGCCGGCGCATGGGGGCTGCCCCCTTTCCCTCCCCTCTTCATGTGGGTGGACACTCCACTCACAAAATTCCTTTAAATTCCCTCCACTCAAAATCCCACTCAAACTTGCCATTAAATTTCCACCAAATTTAATGCAAACTCTCATTAAATAAAACTCTTTTATTTTATTCAGAATTTTGTCAATTACTTTAATGACAAACATTCACAAATAACACCTTGCTAGAATTCTATTTCACATGCATAACCACTTTATGCAATTTCACCTGAAAACCTGTTTCGGTAACTAGTGAAATAAATTCCTGCGCTTGTTCATTCTTTCGGCATGAAACTTTTGCTCCAATTGGATGTCGGTGTCTCTTAAGTGTGTCACCCTACGGTTCGTGAATAATGTGGACATGATCTAGACCCCTCTCGGATCAATAATGAGAAGCAGGATCTGGAGACCCATACTGACTCCCACACATTCAACGATGACTTTATTGTGATCATCGAAACCTTTTTACGCTAGTATCTTAATCCCTTTGTTTCACGATATATTACATGTCCGATATTCGATCATCGGTATCTTCATACCTAGTTTGATCTCGTTACTGACATGCACTCTTTTCTCGTTCCCGTGATATAACATTCTAGTGATCAAATCACTTGCTTGCAAGCTAATCAATGTGATATCACCGAGAGCCCCCAGAGTATATCTATCCGTCATCGGGATGAACAAATTCCACTCTCTATCCATGGGCCTCAACATAACACTTTATTAGTTCTAAATCCATCTTTATAATCACCCTGTTACGGTGTGACGTTTGATGTTATCAAGAAACTCTTCCGGTGTTAGTCATTGACATGATCTCATGGTCTAAGGATTAGGATCACTTCGTAAGTTGTTATAGCAATATAAACTTAGTGAATTTGATCATAATGCTATACTTCAGATGAATGTTCATCACACCATTACACTAATGTTGTGATCCTGTTATTAACAACATCCAATGTCCATGATCAGGAAACCTTGATCATCTTGTTAATCAACGAGCTAGTTTATGAGAGAGGCATAACTAGGAACTTTCTGTTTGTTTATTAAACACACATGTATTAACGTTTCCGTATTAATACAATTATAGCATGCAAAATAAACATCTATCATATACTTGGAATACACATAATAAACACTTTATTATTGCCCTTCAGGGCATATTCCCTTCAATCTTGTTGCTCCCTACATCTTCTACACCAGACTTACTTCCTAAGCTGGCCAAAAATATGACATATGTTCTATTTATCCTCCAAATGGTGTTAATACCCCTTATATCATGCTTCATCCTTCAAGTTAGTCTTCCTTATGATCTTCGAAACTCGTCACTCCCTTACATGAATTCCCGTTTCTATCTAGGTCTATAACATCAAGTAATAACTGGGTGTTACATCATGCATTTGCACACCTAATTAAACTTCATGTATAGATCTAGTCAATCAAGAAGATCCAATAAGATCCAAAAGTCAATAAACAACAAAACATATACCATGTATTACACATAGGTATTAAATAATTTACAAATGTACTAGGTGTTCCAACGGTCTGCTCCATACTTATTTACACAACTATCTTACAAGAACTTCTTGTTCTTGTGGATATATCCTCACTTATTTCGGCAAACCCTTCAAACTACAATACGCATTACCCTCTATATACATTATTCAAGCCCTCATCCCTTGGGATGTTGTTCCTTTCTTACTTTCATCCTCCTCTAGTGCTTCCTGGAGTTCCGTCCATGATGACGTGAAGTCCTACGACTGCCTTCTGGAGCATAAGAGCATCCAGGAGGTGCGTATTCTTGATTAGAAGTACCGAGACTGAGATTAGTTATTGAAAAATGACTAGAGTTGGCGTAATCTTCCACCGAATATTCCGGGTTTTCTGGCAACGCTTCCTCATAGTAAGTTGGTTCCTTAGCTTTTTCTTGGATCCAGTCATATATATTGGTGTAGTAGCTATCGGAATACTCTTCTAAGTTGATTGGATTGGTATTACCCCCATATGGTCCATAAGGCTCTCTGTGGTTATAGTTTATCTCTTCTTCAATACATGTATCACAAGGTATAGGATTTCCTATGGTTTTACCTTGAGATTCTATTTCCCATCCATACTTGTTGGGCTTAGGGTTATTTGGAGTAACTCTATTCCATTCCTGTTGTTCGGAGTTATACTTGGTCCATAGGTCTTTAGGTGGTTTGAAGTCATTTTGGTAGTAGGCATAATTTTCCGAGTTTGGGTCATCAAACTCAGTTTCCTCAAACACTTATCCTAAAGGTGTGTATTTGGGATGCCTAGCTTCTTTATCTAACTTCTTCCTACAAGCCATTGCTTTATCAGGATCAGTAAAATCCTCAATGACCGTATCCAGATCCTGAACTAAGACTTGGTGAGTGTTGTGATAAGTGTTTATCAAAGACCGATAACAATCCATATACTCTACAGCTAGAGTAGGTTCAACTTGGACTAGAGTAGAGTGATCTAACTCATGCTCTGGGTTTGAGGTTTCATGTGGTATAATAGTATGAGTACTACCTTCTAGAGCTTGGGACTTCTGTTCTCGGATCATGGTTATGGCTGCTGCTACGGCAATCTGATATGCAGATGCCATGCACCTTGCCTCTCCTGATGGCATTTCTCCCTTAAGTCCTAACTTCTTGGGTAACATGATCATGACATGGTATTTAGCTAATACCTGCCCATCATAGTAACTGTAAATCTTGACCAAAAGTCTCGATTCACATTCCAAACTCCATAGAAGTTGTCGGAGATTCTCTGTCGAATTCCCTCCGTAGTCATCCAATGTCCTGTTCATCACTTGAACATTCCCAGGTGGATATCGAGGTGCCATGTGGAACTGTAGATAAGAAATTATCATCAGTCACATAGAGTTAAAACTCTTGGGTAATGATCAGAATTGCAATCATATAAAAGAGTTATCGCACTAGTAACATACAGGATTATTCTCAAATGAATATCCCTCATATCACTAGAGAACTCTTTATTATCACTTGGATGTGTCCTACAGGTTCTACCCATTTACTAGTTTTCCAACCTAAGGTCAAAGCATATGCTCTGATACCAACTGCGATGACCCAGCATACCACTGCATGATGTAGTATACTATAGTCGTTGACATAATACCAATGAAACACCGTTCACTAGTATTACATCCCTCAGAATGGCACAACAGAAACACAGCGGGTCCAATACATGGCTAAAGGTTACAACTCACTCTTTACACAAGATCCAGAGAACACTCTAGGTTAAAGAGAGAGAGAAAGAACTTCTTATGGAGAATAATCAAGGATAAATAACGCAAGAACGATTATACTATTAAGTCTAGTATTCTGGCTAAGAGGTTGACATTGCTACTATTGCAACGCACTACAGAAATAGGTTCTTTGGCTAGAGATTATATTCCTATCTAATCAGTAACTTCGTCTTCACTTGAGTTGAGGTATATGTTGACTTCCTTGTCTTCATTGAAGAGCTTTAGCTGGGCATGATAAGTCCTGGAGCATAACTTGATGTGGTTGTTATCTATTCCAACTTCAGAATCTAGCAAGGGTTAAAAAGATACTTTGAGTATGAGGGTACTCAGCAAATTCACTAGAAAAGGAGTGTTTGATGCACTATAACTACAACCACAGACCGTAGGTTGTAGGCAATGCAAGTTTTCACAAACATTTCTTCAAAGGTTGCTTTTATTCTGAAAAGCTATGTCTGTCAGCCTTCACGGGTTTACCAGAACTTTCATGGAGTTCCTTTCCCGCCGCGTTCGCAGCTCCTTCCCGGAACAGGGAGTAACAAGTTATAGTTCTTACACTCTGCAGAGGTGCGTTACTTTACCCATGAGAGATCAACTCTTTGTTTCACAACCGGGCAGCTTATTCCCGTACACAATTCCATGATGTGGGGCCCAGAAGATGATCCAAGCCAATCACTGCCCCCTTCGCGACTTCGCATGCCTCCTTGGTGTACACCATGCCCAAATATTGGATTACGGCAATGGTTTGTACAAACCGTTAGATGCAAGAACTATCGTGGGACGATGAGGGTTCCCACCCATATGCTACATATCCTCTACGAATTACCAATTAATATACACGCTTCGAGGATAACAGCCATGACCTGGACATCCGGCTTCGTGCGAGAGGAAGAAGATACAGCTGACTTCTCCGTCCCATTCCAAATCTCATGGTTAACGCGTAATATACGGCGCAAGAATCACTCGCGACATTGGTTGTTAAGTCCTAGGTGATATAGTTCTGAACAGTGGTATTCCAACTGTCAGATTTAATAGATTAGATGATCACCCTGGATCAGTAACCAATAGTTCACATTATTATCAAAAATAGTGTTTTAAGACCTTTTTAAAATGCAGGTGATAAAAACACTGGATTTGTAAAATACTTTATAGAAAATAAACAAAGGACATGAGCAAGTGTCAACTTGCCTTTTGTGATTGCAAGATTATGCACTCACGGTCTTCGAGTTAGTATAAGATCCAAAATCTGAAATTAGCATCATTGGTCCGGTAAGGACTAATGTTTAAAAAAGCAATATGCTTTTATGCATAAGTAATGTGATGCACGTTCTAAACGCAAATCCCGGGGATAACGTTGTCCTAGGGTTTGGATTCCGGAAATGGTTACTTTGGAATGTGTGGTCCTTTTAGATAAGTTTCACATTTGTGCTTCTATTAGAGCTTATAAGTGGTTGTGAGCAACACATATGTAGCAAAAAAATACATACTTATGAAATACTAGTCAAAATTGCTTATATAAGAGTTCTTGTTTGAAGTGGCAAAAAGAATAACCTTCGAAGAAAAGGTTTCTCTTCTAAGGTTTAAACAAGCTTTGGGGTTAGTTGAGTTGGGTAGCTGTTATTTATGTTTGCTCGAATGGTTTGGGTTTGAGATGTTTTTATAACTTAACTACTTCATACCAAAGTTAACTATAAAACATATAGTAATGTTTATTGTATTATATTTAGATTTTTGGAGACTAAAGTTAACTTTAAAATATAGATAATTTTGAAAGTATAATACTTATAATATTTGTATCTTGTGTATTTGGAATGTTTCCTTTAGTTTACTTAAAATTGGTTATCCTTTTACTTAGTGTAGTGGTTTCTTGATTTTTATAATGGAGTAGTATCATTTACCTTTTATCAATGAGTGGTTATAGTTTATAAACCAAAATATAATATTACTTAACTACTTATGGATTTATTATATTGTGGTGGTAGTTTTTGTAATCTGGTGGTTAAAGTAGATAGGAATGATCTGACTTATTTACAAGTTATTCTTTAATGTTTTTATGTTAGACCCCTCCTTTATAAAGGAAAGGATCCCTGTGATTGCAATGCTAGTCCCTGGATCAATGCTAGCATCCACAGTTTAAGATGAAGTACACAGATACAAAGGTCGTTTATTACATTCATTCCAGAGATAAAACATAGTCTTTTACAACTCAGGGCCATAGGCCTAATACAAGAGTTTATGAAATAAGCAGATAAACACAAGTCTTCATCTTCATGTGCCACAGGCAAGCATGTTGAGTGTAGACTCATGACTCCTATTCATCATCGGAGTAACCTGCAACATCACAAGTTACAGTCACAGAGGGTCAATACTTTGGAATAGTATTGGAAAGTGATACCTTAGTATATTTTAAGTGGACTACATTATTATATGCATTTTGGCTAAGTGTAGCTTGGCTTGCTTTGCTTGAAAATAAGTTTTTCCTATTAGTTGAAATCACTAAGTTTTCTTTGTCAAAACATTTCCAATGAACCACCAATAGACATTGGGGTCCTTCACCCTTGTTCACCCACAAATTATTACTTAGAAGTTGGAGTGATGAGATTCTTGTAGCTTCCATGTCTTGATGCTCAAAGTGTCCATTTCCCTGGACCAGGCTAAGTACTTAGGTTTTCCATCTGCAGAGGTTGTGCACTTTCCCCACCAGACTTGGTTTCCCAAGACAGGACCTTTCAGAAGCCTTTCCTTAGTCAAATGGACGCGCTCCAACCTATCATCCCATCTACCACCAACTGTCCAAATGACTAAGTTCTAGCAACCTATATGATCAAGGCAGAGCCCATATTGCCAAGTGGTTGCACTGTAAGCTTTCTCAACACTTGGCCTCCAAATCCCTTTGTGCCTGGGTGGCATACCACAAGTGAGGTACACAACCCAAGTCCATGGCCTTGTGTAACCACTCAACATAACCCAATCATCCATTCCACCCAGGAGGTTCATTTGACTTAGTTGTTTTATTAGAAAAGCATAAGTCTCTTGACTTAGAAATATTTTCATCATAATAAGTATAGATGTTCACCACCCTTGTTTGCTAAGTAGCTAGGCTAAGAATGTTATGATAACTTAACTTAGGGAAAATTCCCTAGCAATTCTACTATTCTACTCTACTTAGGATATCCCAACTTAGCACTAGGCAAAATAGCATGCAAAACTTAGCAAAATATCTAATGCTAGTACAAAACATAGGATAGAAATATTCATGAAAATATCACTTGCCTTGGTAGTGGGGAGAGTAGCACTCTTCACAATCACAATCACTAGTAAAATCTACAAAAGAGTATATCATACAATTACACACAATATATTCGATCAAAAATAATATGAATGCATGCATGCAAGAATTTTGCTAAGTGGTGATTTTGAAAATTCTACCAAGCATGTGCATGATACTGAAACATAACAGGACACAAAATTTGCCAAAACAAACTTATTTAACATTAAAACCAATTACCAAAACAAATCTATACTCAAAATAGCTTTAAATATGATTCCACAAATAAAGTCATTTTAATGGTTACTATTTGTTAAACAAATTGGATGTTCAGAAAGGTCTTGTTTCACTGAATCCAACGGTATAAAGTTTGTAAAATTCTAACGTGGCATTCAAAAGTTATAGCAGTTTAAAGTTTGGATCAAAATCTGATTTAAATTTCTGTTTTTGAATTCATCCTAGCCACGCGTCGCAACCTCACTGGCGCGTACCGCTTCGCGCGGATCGGCAGTCGTAGGCCGTAGGATCTAACTTAGATCTAACGATCCAGACGCGCGCGTACCTCTTCGGCCTAGATCTATCCTAGCCCTACGATGCAGATCCAACGGACCAAACCATCAAGCCACGAGCGTGGCGGCGTTGATTGTGGCGGTGGCGCGTCGATTCTGATGGCGCCGGCGTTCTAGATCGTCGCAAGGGAAGAAGGCTTACCAGGTTCGCGGAGGCTTTGAAGCTCGACGGTAATCGGCTTGTGGAGGCGCTCGGAGATGGGCTCTAGATCTCGTCGGAGTTGCGTCCGCGTCGGGTGGATGTTGTCGAGTCATTGCGAGGTTCGCGTCGCCTAACACGAACCAGCGGGTTTAGGAGATCGCAGGACAATGCGAACACGCCGGGTGAATAAGCAAAGGCGCCGCGAGACTTACTGAGATTGGTCGCCGGAGTTGGGGTGGTCGTCGGGTGCTTACGGCGTCAAGCGAACACGGCGACCTGGGGCAGTACAGGATGCTCTGTTGTGGTTAGGAGGTGCACAAGAGGATTACGAAGTGTCTCGAACAATCCAGAGGGGAAGGGGCGCACGAAGCTCACCTGAATCGATCGCCGGAGTTGCTCTGTCTGCGGCGGGTTTGAGCGAGTCTTGGGCAGCCTGGTGGCGTGAGTGTGGAATTGACTAGGGGAAAATGACTGCGAGGAGGTGGGATCTTATAGCTGGTGCCTCGACAGGAAACGCCCGAGTTTTAATGCCCAATTAAGCCGCGCCATTACCGGCAGTCACTGCAGCTGCGACGTGGTCGCGGGCGTGGTTTGGGGAAGACGATGACAGCGTGGGCGGGCCGCTTCGTCGGCGATGTGTGCGAAATGGGGTGGGTCTGTTGTCACGATCGTGTGCATTCGTGGCGAGAAAATAAAAGGAATTCCCCGGGTGGGCTAGTTGGGCTCGATCCTCTGCTGGGCCAGAAACCTGGCGCTCGGCCCTTTTCCTTTGTTTAGTCCTTTTTCTTTTCTAATTCCATTTTCTGATTAAGTTTTCAAATGGTTTCAAATACAATTTGAATTCAAATTCTCCTGGGGTTTTGCAGGGGTTAATTGGTCTCAGAAATAGGTCAAAACTTGTGGGGCTTCCTTGCAAAGGCTTGGCCTAACTTGGTTTTCAAACAACAGAGGCTTTGCATCTGTTTTGAAAATTCTTGGAAAAGGAATTTTGAATTTCTTTCTAAAATTTTGAAACTTTGGTTAACCCTTCTCTCCTATACTTTTCCAACAAATGGGGTAAGCAAACAAGTTCCTAATCATTCAAGTTTCAAATGGTGTAGGTCTTTTGAATTAAATCTGTCCACATAAAATCATAACATCACAAGCTTCTGTTTTTCTGAAATGATTTTGAGTGTATCCCTAAATGATGATGAATGCAAGGATGATATGGATGGGTTTTGGAATATGAAATTAGGGATGTTACAAATCTAACCCCCTTAAGATGAATATCGCCCTCGAGATTCAGATTGGCTAGCAAATAGGTGAGGGTGGTCTTTCCGAAGATCATCTCCTCTTTCCCATGTTGCTTCCTCTTCGGAATGATGATTCCATTGCACTTTGCAGAACTTGATAGTTTTTGTCCTTGTGACTCTTTCTAAGGTGTCAAGAATCTTGACAGGCTTTTCTTCATAGGTGAGGTCACTTTCTAGTTGAACTTCTTCCAATGGTATAGTATCCTTCAGAGAAGATTCTTCCATCTCTGGATGACATTTCTTAAGCTGACTCACATGAAACACATTATGGACAGCTGACAGAGATTCTGGCAATTCAACTTCATATGCAACTTCTCCCTTGCGACTTAGAATTTTGAATGGTCCAACATATCTTGGTGCCAACTTTCCTTTGACTCCAAATCTTTTCACTCCACGAAGTGGTGATACTCTGAGATAAGCTCTATCCCCAACTTCGTAGGTGACTTCTCTACGCTTAGAATCTGCGTAACTTTTCTGTCGGGACTGTGCTACCTTCAACCTATCCTTAACCAATTTGACCTTCTCTTCGGCGTCTTTGATAAGATTAGGTCCAAATAAACTTCTCTCCCCCACACCATTCCATAGTAATGGGGTGGTACATTTCCTTCCGTAGAGTAACTCAAATGGTGCCATTCCAATACTAGATTTATGACTATTGTTGTAAGAGAACTCTGCGTAAGGCAAGCTTTCATCCCAACTTGCTCCATAGTCTAAGGCACATGCCCTTAACATGTCTTCAAGAATTTGGTTAGTCCTTTCCGTTTGCCCATCAGTTTGAGGATGAAAGGCAGTACTGAATTCCAACCTCGTTCCTAAGGACTCATGGAGCTGTCTCCAAAAGTGAGAAGTGAACTGAGTTCCTCTATCTGACACAATACTCTTAGGCACGCCGTGAAGGCATACAATTCTGCTCATGTAGATTTTTGCTAACTTGGCACTTGTATAAGTTGTCTTCACGAGTATAAAATGAGCCACTTTAGTTAGGCGATCCACTACCACCCATATGGAATCATACCCTGATCTGGTCCTTGGTAATCCGGTAATGAAATCCATACCAATATTTTCCCATTTCCATTCAGGAATATGCAGTGGTTGAAGCAAACCTGCTGGTTTCTGATGCTCCGCTTTTACTCTGCTACACACATCACACAAAGCTATGTGTTCGGCGATGTCCCTCTTGAGATTATTCCACCAAAATCTTTCTTTCATGTCCATGTACATCTTGGTGTTTCTCGGGTGAATAGAATACGGAGAGTTGTGGCCTTCCTGTAAAATCAATTTCCGCAACTCCGGGTCTTGTGGAACGCATATACGTTTTCCGTTCCATAAGGTACCTTGTTCGTCTATCTGGAAACTCTTAGCTTTCCCTAGACTTATATTTTCCTTAATATTTTCAATTTCCTTATCAGTCTTCTGAGCTTCTCGGATCTTGTCCAATAAAGTGGGTTGAACATCCAAGGACATGAGATGTCCTTCAGGCACAATCTCCAATCTGAGTTCTTTGAATTGCTTACACAAGTCATCTGGCAATTCCCCTTTGGTAAGACCATTCACAAACGTCTTACGACTTAGAGCATCTGCTACTACATTTGCTTTACCAGGGTGGTACTGCAAACTTAAGTCGTAATCCTTGATAAGTTCTAGCCATCTCCGTTGTCTCATGTTGATTTCTTTCTGGGTGAAGATATACTTCAAGATCTTATGATCGGTGAACACTTCACATCGCTTTCCCAAAAGGTAATGTCTCCATGTTTTGAGTGCATGGACGACAGAGGATAACTCTAAATCATGAGTAGGATAGTTTACTTCATGAGTTTTGAGTTGTCTCGATGCATAGGCTACGACTTTACCATCTTGCATAAGTACGGCACCCAAACCTTGATGAGACGCATCACAATATACTTGGAAATCCTTTTCCAAATCATGAACATAATCTTGGTCTGTTACAAGTCTCTTCTTCAATTCTTGGAAGCTGACTTCACAACCTTCAGTCCAAGCAAATCTCTTGTCCTTCTTTAACAATTATGTCATTGGCTTAGCAACCTTCGAGAAATTTTCAATGAATCTTCTGTAGTAACCTGCTAAGCCGAGGAAACTACGAACTTCTTTCACATTCTTGGGAGATTCCCACTCTGTCACAGCTGAAACCTTGGCAGGATCCACTGCCACACCATCCTTTGTCATAACATGACCAAGAAATCCAACTTCCTCTAACCAGAACTCACATTTGCTGAATTTGGCATAGAGTTTATGTTCCCTTAACTTTTCAAGTATCAAGCGTAAGTGTCTTTCATGTTCTTCCTTACTCTTGGAGTAGACTAAGATGTCATCGATGAAAACGACCACAAACTTGTCAAGGAATTCCATGAATACCTTGTTCATCATATTCATGAAGTATGCTGGAGCGTTGGTTAAACCAAAAGGCATCACAGTGTACTCATACAATCCATACCTTGTGGTGAATGCGGTCTTAGGTATGTCTTGCTCTCTTATCTTGAGTTGAAAATAACCTGACCGGAGATCAATCTTCGAGAACACACATGCTCCTTCTAGCTGATCAAACAAATCGTTGATTCTTGGCAAAGGATATTTGTTCTTGATGGTTACCTCGTTGAGAGAACGATAATCAATACATAATCTTTGTGTTCTATCCTTCTTCTCCATAAACAATACTGGGGCTCCCCAAGATGAAGAACTTGGTTGAATGAACCCTTTTTGCAACTGTTCTCCTAGTTGCTTCTTGAGTTCCTTCAGTTCATCAACTGACATTTTGTATGGTCTCTTAGCTATTGGTCCAGAACCTGGTACCAAATCTATCAGAAACTCCACATCTCTATCTGGTTGCATTCCTGGTAATTCTTCCGGAAATACATCCGGAAACTCACACGCAATTGGTGTAGGGGTTCGTAGCATGGAAAACAAAAAATTTCTATCGCATACAAAAAAACAAGCCAAGATCTATCTACTAGATTGTAGCAACGATTCGAT
This sequence comes from Avena longiglumis, assembly GCA_030063025.1. Taxonomy (NCBI): domain Eukaryota; kingdom Viridiplantae; phylum Streptophyta; class Magnoliopsida; order Poales; family Poaceae; genus Avena; species Avena longiglumis. The sequence continues at coordinate 505,945,820 of CP125977.1, forward strand.
GGAATAACTTACCCTCGAAGATTCCAAAGTGTTTAACGAGAGCGGATTCTCGTGGGTGATGTAGTCGTACTCTTTCCGATCTCAAGATTGTGTAGACGATCCTTCCGGCGCTGCGTTAAGCGGTGCTTCATGATCGTCCGCGTTAAATTTCGACTAAGACCTTCCTCTCCCTTGTTCCAGTGAGCGGAGGTTGTAGCACTCTCCTCGCGATTCCGGCTGTGGCGTGGTACAGGAAGTAGAGGGAAATCCCGAGGCCTTAAGCCGGAGCGAGTATGGTGGAGTATGAGAGAGGGCTATTAGTGGTCTAGGGATTAGACACACCAATTAGAAGGCTCTAAACCGCAGGCTAAAGCAATTATAAGCTCTAAACCAAAACGGCTCTAAACCGGAGATTAGAGGATAGGAACTTGTGTGTCTAGAGGAGGAGGCCCTTCCCCTCCTTTTATAGGTGGAGGGGCCGGCGCGCCAGGGGAGGGAGGGGAGTCCCTCCCCAACTCGGCCTAGGTGGGCCGCCGGATTGGAGGAGAGGGACTCCTCCTCCAAGTTGGTTTCAACCTCCTCTTGCTTGTTTCCCACAGTTTCCTGTTTCCCACAGTTTCCTGTTTTCCACAATTTCCTGTTTTAGCCGTTTGACTTTCAAACTGGCAGTTTGACTTTTCAGTTTTGGAACAGCAAGAACACTTAGTACATGATGCAATCATTCAATGACACATTCATGTACCTCCCCCGAGTCTTGGGACAATCCGGAACCTTCTAGAACATTCGATGAAAACAGGAATCATTCCCGAACTCAAACGGGACTTTCCTTATATGAATCTTATTCTCCGGACCATTCCGGATCACTGGTGATATCCGGATCCCATCCGAGACTCGAACAACATTCGGTCTCTTTCTCATAATACCATAACTACTCAAAACAACGTCGAATCCTTAAGTGTGTCTCCCTACGGTTCGTGAATTATGCGGACATGATCGAGACACTTCTCCGAACAATAACCAATAGAGGAATCTGGAAATTCATATGGCTCCCACATATTTCTACGATTACTTTGCGATCGAATGAACCACTTACATACGATACCAATTTCCCTTTGTCTCACGATAGTTTACTTATCCGAGGTTATGATCGTCGGTATCTCTGCATACCTAGTTCAACCTCATTACCGATAAGTACTCTTTTCTCGTTCCCGTGATATGTGATCCCTTGTGATCCAGTCACATGCTTGCAAGCTAATTGGCTGAAATTCCACCGAGAGGGCCCAGAGTATATCTATCCGTCATATGGATGGACAAATCCCACTCTTGATCCATGTGTTTCAACCAATACTTTCTGAACACTCAATGCCACCTTTATAGCCACCCAGTTACGGTGTGGTGTTTGATGTCATCAAAGCATCCATCCGGTAAAGGTGATATGCATGATCTCATGGTCGAAGGAATTAGGTTACTATGTATCAGAAAGCATATAGCAATTGAACTATTGAAATGACTTGATCTTTATGCTACGCTTATCTATAGGAGTATGTCCACCATATCATTCTCCTAACGATATGATCTTGTTGTTGATAACATCTCAATGTTCATGATAGGGAAACCACAATCATTAATCAACCAACAAGCTAGTGAAGTATAGAGGCTATACTAGGGACTTCAAATTAAGTTTACAAATCACACAAGTATTAATGTTTCCTTGTTAATACTATTATAGCATGAATGTAAACATTTATCATAAACACAAAGATATAATAATAACTACATTTATTATTGCCTCTAGGGCATATCTCCAACAGTCTCCCACTTGCACTAGAGTCATCTAATCTAGATTACATGGTAATATACCAAACACCCATGGCAGTTTGGTGTTGGTCATGTTTTTCCCTCGGGAGAGGTTTAGTCAACGGATCCGCCACATTCAGATCTGTGTGTACTTTGCAAATCTTTATATCCCCATCCTGGATATGTTCTCGAATAGCGTGAAAACGCAGCTTGATATGCTTGACTTCTTGTGTGACCTTGGTTCTTGCGCATTGGCTATGGCGCCCATGTTATCACTGAGATAGACATTGGGTCCAGCGCACTAGGAACCACACCCAGCTGTAATGAACTCTTTCATCCATATCGCTTCTTGTGAAGCCTCCAAGCAGCCATGTATTCCGATTCATTGAAGATCTCGCCACAACGCTTTGCTTTGCACTCCTCCACTAAGCTGCACCATTCAAAATAAATACGTATCCAGTTGTGATTTAGAATCATCCGGATCGGTGTTCCAACTAGCATCGGTGTAACCATTAACAACGAGCTGTTCATCACCTCCATAAGAAAGAACCATATCCTTAGTTCTTCTCAAGTACTTAAGGATGTTTTTGACATTGTCCAATGATCCACTCCTGGATCACTTTGATATCTGCTAGTTAAACTAACAGCATATGCAATGTCAGGTCTAGTACATAGCATGGCATACATTAGAGATCCTATGGCTGAGGCATAGGGAGTCTTACTCATCCTTTCTCTATCTTACTCGATGTCGGACTTTGAGTTTTACTCAAGGTCGTATTGGGCAACATGGGCAAGAACCCTTTCTTGCTTTCTTCCATTCCAAACCTCTTTAGAACTTTGTCCAAATATGTACTCTGTGACAATGATATTTGGCGTTTCGATCTATCTCTATAAATCTTTATGCCTAATATGTAAGCTGCTTCGCCAAGATCCTTCATTGAAAAACTTTTATTCAAATATTCCTTGACACTATTAAGAAGGTCTACATCATTCCCAATCAGCAATATGTCATCCACATATAGTATTAAGAATGCTACAGAGCTCCCACTCACTTTCTTGTAAATACAAGCTTCTCCATAAGTTTGTATAAAACCAAAACTTTTGATCACCTTATCAAAACGTTGATTCCAACTTCGGGATGCTTGCTTCAATCCATAGATGGACCGTTGAAGTTTGCATACCTTGTTAGCATCTTTAGGATCGACAAAACCTTTGGGTTGCATCATATACAACTCTTCATCAATATCTCCATTGAGGAATGCTGTTTTGACATCCATCTGCCATATCTCATAATCATAATATGCAGCGATTGGTAACATAATCCTCACAGACTTTAGCTTCGCTACTGGTGAGAAAGTCTCATCGTAGTCAACTCCTTGAATTTGTCGAAACCCTTTTGCGACAAGTCGAGCTTTATAGACAGTAACATTACCATCGGCATCTGTTTTCTTCTTGAAAATCCATTTGTTCTCGACAGCCTTCCGGCCATCCGGTAAGTCCACCAAAGTCCATACTTGGTTTTCGTACATGGATCCAATCGCGGATTTCATGGATTCTTGCCATTTATTGGAATCTGGGCTCATCATCGCTTCCTCATATGTCTCGGGGTCATCGGTGTTGTCTACCAACATGACACTCATAACGGGATCATACCAATCTGGAGTGGTACGAGTTCTCGTTGACCTCCGAGGCTCTGTAGCAACTTCAACCGAAGTTTCATGATCATCATCATTAGCTTCCTCTCTAATTGGTGCAGGCACCACAGGAACTTCTTCGGTCTTGCGCTACTCGCAATTCGAGAGAAGGTTCGACAACCTCATCGAGTTCTACTTTCCTTCCAGTCACTTCTTTCGAGAGAAATTCCTTCTCTAGAAAGGATCCATTCTTAACAACAAAGATTTTGCCTTGGATCTATGATAGAAGGTATACCCAATAGTTTCCTTCGGGTATCCTATGAAGACGCATTTTTCCGCTTTGGGTTCAAGCTTGTCCGGCTGTAACTTCTTTACATAGGCTTCGCATCCCCAAACTTTAAGGAACGACAATTTAGGTTTCTTCCCAAACCATAATTCATACGGTGTCGTTTCAACGGATTTAGACGGTGCCCTATTTAAAGTGAATGCGGCTGTTTCTAATGCATAACCCCAAAATGATAGTGGTAAATCTGTAAGTGACATCATAGAACGAACCATATCTAAGAGAGTTCGATTACGATGTTCGGACACACCATTACGCTGTGGTGTTCCCGGCGGTGTCAACTGTGAAAGTATTCCGCATTTCTTCAAATGCTCGCCAAACTCGTAACTTAGATATTCACCTCCACGATCAGAACGTAGAAATTTAATCTTCTTGTTACGTTGATTCTCTACCTCACTATGAAACTCCTTAAACTTCTCGAAAGTTTCAGACTTATGTTTCATGAAATAGATATACCCATATCTACTCAAGTCATCCGTGAAGGTAAGAACATAACGATAACCACCGCGCGATGCTGCACTCATTGGACCACACACATCGGTATGTATGATTTCCAATAAGTCCGTAGCTCGCTCCATCATACCAGAAAATGGAGTATTAGTCATTTTTCCCATCAGACATGCTTCGCATCTCTCAAGTGATTCAAAATCAAGTGATTCAAGAAGTCCATCGGAATGGAGTTTCTTCATACGCTTCACTCCAATGTGACCAAGGCAGCGTGCCACATATAGGTCGAATTATCGCTGATTACAAACATTTAGCCTCAATGTTGTTGATATGTGTATTTCCACTATCGAGATTCAATAAGAATAGACCATCTATCAAAGGTGCATGTGCATAAAACATATTACTCATATAAATCGAACAACCATTATTCTCTGATTTAAACAAGTAACCGTCTCGCAATAAACAAGATCCCGATATAATGTTCATGCTCAACACAGGCACTAAATAACAATTATTTAAGTATAAAACTAATCCCGATGGTAGATGAAGGGGTAGCGTGCCGACCGCGATCATATCAACCTTTGATCCGTTTCCCACGCGCATCGTCACCTCGTTCTTCGCTAGCTTCCGTTTATTCTGCAGCACCTGTTTCGAGTTACAAATATGAGCAACCAAACCAGTATCAAATACCCAGGCACTACTACGAGTACTAGTGAGATACACATCAATAACATGTATATCAGATATACCTTTCTTCTTGATGTTGCCGTTCTTCAGATCCGCCAAGTACTTTGGACAATTCCGCTTCCAGTAACCTTCTCCCTTGCAGTAAAAGCACTTAGTTTCAGGCTTGGGTCCAGCCTTGGTCCCGGCGTGGTAACTTTCTTACCACCCTTCTTGAAGTGTCCCTTTTGCTTAGACTTGCCTTTCTTGAGTTTGGTGGTCTTATTGACCAACAACACTTGGTGCTCTTTCTTGATCTCCACTTCTGCAGATTTTAACATAGCAAACAGTTCTGGCAACTCTTTGTTCATGTTCTAGATGTTGTAGTTCATCACAAAGTTCCTGTAACTTGGTGGCAGTGACTGGAGGACACGGTAAATCCCCAAAGCATTAGGAATCACTATACCCAAGCTTTGAAGTTTGTTTGTGTGCCCAGACATCTTAAGCACATGCTCACTGACGGAGCTGCCCTCTTCCATCTTGCAGTTAAAGAACTTTTCAGAAGCCTCATAGCTTTCAATTGCCGCATGAGTCTCAAAAATCAATTTGAGATCCTCGACAATATCATATGGGTCTGAATCTTCAAACCTTTTCTGAAGCTCTGATTCTAAACCATACAAGATAGCACACTGAACTATGGAGTACTGATTCTTCTGAGCGAGGTAAACATTCTTTACTTCATCGGGAGCATCAGCTGCAGGTGGGTCACCCAGCGGTGCATCTAGCACATAGGTCAAATTACCAGTTGTGAGGACAATCCTCAAATTGCGGAACCAATCCGCGAAGTTGCTTCCATTGTTTTTCAACTTTTCTTTCTCTAGGAACGCATTAAAATTGATGGTAGGGGCTGCCATTGATCTACAAGATATTTGCAATAGTTTAGACTAAGTTTATGACAAATTGAGTTCAAATTAATTAATGAAATTAAACTAGGTGAACTCCCACTCAAAACAACATCCCTCACATTGTTTTAGTGATCACACGAACCAAATCCACTACATCAACACCGATCATCACGAGAGTTGATATAGTTTCAATGGCGAACAATCGTCATGTTCATCATATCTACTATACGATTCATGCTTTACCTTTCGGTGATCCGTGTTCCGAGACCATGTCTGTACATGCTAGGCTCGTCAAGATCAAACCTTAGTTTCTGCATGAGCAAATCTGGCTTGCTCACGTTGTATACACTTGCAGAATCTAACACACCCGATCATCACGTGGTGCTTCGAAACAACAAGCTTTAGCAACGGTGCTAACTAAGGGCGAACACTTTATGACTTGAAATTGATGTGCATGAGGGATCATCTTATAATGCTACCGTCGTCTACCAAGCAATACAAGATGCATAAAGGATTAACATCACATGCAATTCAATAATATGTGATATGATATGGCCTTTCTTCTTTGTGCTTCCGATCTCCATCTTTAAGCACGAACATGATCTCCATCATCACCGGCATTGCATCAAGGTCAATGACGCTTCTCCATGGTTGTCTTCCACCGGCTTCAACTATTACAACTACTTTGAATAGACACGCGGGTCTTAACATAAATTAAAGACAACCATATGGCTCCTGCCGGTTGCCAACTTACAATAAGGAACATTGCATACATCAAATATAATCACAATCATGGCCATATCACATCACAGCACACCCCTGCAAAACAAAGTTAGACGCCTCTACTTTCTTTGCATATTTTACGTGGTTTGGGGCTTTCAATAAGTGTCGTTCTAACTTACGAACAAGAACCACAACATTGATACTAGCATTGTTGATCACCCGTTGTAAATTGGATCTTAACTATGCTAGGAGAAACAGCACCATAAAGCCACTTATGCAATACAAGTTGCATGTTAAGCGTGGAGCAAGTCTCATGAACGATGTCATGTAAGGTTAGCCCGGGCCGCTTCATCCCAACATACCGCAAGATGCAAAGTACACAAAAAGCAATCGACAATAAAAGCATCAACGCCCACAATGACCATTGTGTTCTACTCGTGCAACAGATCTACATATAGACACGGCTCTGATACCACTATAGGGGTTCGTAGCATGGAAAACAAAAAATTTCTATCGCATACAAACAAACAAGCCAAGATCTATCTACTAGATTGTAGCAACGAGTCGATGGAATAACTTACCCTCGAAGATTCCAAAGTGTTTAACGAGAGCGGATTCTCGTGGGTGATGTAGTCGTACTCTTTCCGATCTCAAGATCGTGTAGACGATCCTTCCGGCCAAGGCTTCCATAGCGCTTCAATGGTCACATCGTTCGGTACTAGACGAAGACCTTCCTCTCCTTGTTCCAAAGAAAATGGAGGTTGTAGCACTCTCCTCGCGATTCCCAAAGACAACGGCGTGGTACCTAAGTAGAGGAAATCATGAGGCTTCGCCTTAAGCCGGAGCGAGTATGGTGGAGTATGAGAGAGGTCTATTAGTGGTCTAGGGATTAGACACACCAATTAGAAGGCTCTAAACCGTAGGCTAAAGCAATTAGAAGCTCTAAACCAAAACGGCTCTAAACCGGAGAGTAGAGGCTAGGAACTTGTGTGTCTAGAGGAGGAGGCCCCGCCTCCTTTTTATAGGTGGAGGGGCGGCTGACAGGGAGGGAGGGAGTCCTCCCAACTCGGCCTAGGTGGGCACGACTTGGAGGAGGGACTCCTCCTCCAAGTTGGTTTCAACCTCCTCTTGCTTGTTTCCCATTTCTCGCTTCCCAGCTTTCTGCTTTTCCACAGTTTCCTGTTTTAGCCGTTGACTTTCAAACTGGCAGTTTGACTTTTCAGTTTTGGAACAGCAAGAACACTTAGTACATGATGCAATCATTCAATGACACATTCATGTACCTCCCCCGGAGTGCCGGACAATCCGAACCTTCTAGAACATTCCGATGAAAACACGGAATCATTCCCGAACTCAAACGGGACTTTCCTTATATGAATCTTATTCTCGGACCATTCCGGATCACCTCGTGATATCCCGGATCCCATCGAGACTCGAACAACATTCGGTCTCTTTCTCATAATACCATAACTACTCAAAACAACGTCGAATCCTTATGTGTCTCCCTACGGTTCGTGAATTATGCGGACATGATCGAGACACTTCTCGAACAATAACCAATAGAGGAATCTGGAAATTCATATGGCTCCACATATTTCTCGATTACTTTGTGATCAAATGAACCACTTACATACGATACCAATTTCCCTTTGTCTCATGATAGTTTACTTATCCGAGGTTATGATCGTCGGTATCTCGCATACCTAGTTCAACCTCGTTCGATAAGTACTCTTTTCTCGTTCGTGATATGTGATCCCTTGTGACCCAGTCACATGCTTGCAAGCTAATTGGATGACATTCCACCGAGAGGGCCCAGTATATCTATCCGCCGATGGATGGACAAATCCCACTCTTGATCCATGTGTTTCAACCAATACTTTCCGAACACTCAATGCCACCTTTATAACCACCCAGTTACGGTGTGGTGTTTGATGTCATCAAAGCATCCATACGGTAAAGGTGATATGCATGATCTCATGGTCGAAGGAATTAGGTTACTATGTATCAGAAAGCATATAGCAATTGAACTATTGAAATGACTTGATCTTTATGCTACGCTTATCTATAGGAGTATGTCCACCATATCATTCTCCTAACGATATGATCTTGTTGTTGATAACATCTCAATGTTCATGATAGGGAAACCACAATCATTAATCAACCAACAAGCTAGTGAAGTATGGAGGCTATACTAGGGACTTCAAATTAAGTTTACAAATCACACAAGTATTAATGTTTCCTTGTTAATACTATTATAGCATGAATGTAAACATTTATCATAAACACAAAGATATAATAATAACTACATTTATTATTGCCTCTAGGGCATATCTCCAACAATTAGCACACTGTCCATACTAACCCCCTTAAGAGAATTCAGCTTACTTCCTTTGGATTCAAAGTTTGACTTGAATTTTATTATTTTTCCTTCTGGGGTTGTGAGTGCAACTGTACGATTGGCACAATCTAGTATTCCTTCATACTTAGCCATCCAATCCATTCCCAAAATTACGTCTAGTCCTTGGGAATCTAGGATTATCAGGTTTACTGGAAATTTATGTTTTCAAAACTCTATGACAAGATCCCGGCATCCATGACTTAATATCATGTCTCCACCCGGAGAACTAACTTTTATTGGACACCCAATGTTTTCCGATGCAAACCCATTTCTATCAACAAATGCTTTTGATATGAATGAATGAGATGCACCAGTGTCAAAGAGTACAAATGCTGGAATGGAATTGAGTCTGAACTTACCAGCAACGGCATCAGGCTCCTCATAGACCTCCTCCACATTGATGTGGTTAACCTGTCCTTTCTGGAAAGGATTTGGCTTGTTAGGTCCTTCCACTTTCTTCTCAGGGCACTCATTAGCATAATGCCCCAGCTTCTTGCATTTGAAGCACTCAACTTGACTGATGTCCTTTTTAACATGGTGACTTCCACTTCCACTACCATTCCCACTGTGGTGGCTCTTATGTCCACTCTTGTGGTTCTTATACTTGTCATTGTCATGACTGCGATGGTGCTTGTTGTCATGACGGTTGTGGTTGTGGTGCTTGTTGAATTTTCCATGCTTATGGGATCTTGAGCTGCCACTGTCATCATAGTGAGATCGTTTGTGAGACGATCCCGAGCTGTGCTTGTCGGAGTGTTTCCTCTTTCTACTCTCGACTTGCTTAAATTTACTCTCCAAAATAGCATCCTTGTCACACAAAGACTGATAAGTTGGAACATATGCCACAGACAACTGTAGGTTCAGCTCATCATTCAAACCCTCCAAGAACTTTTCCTTTCTTTTGGCATCTGTATCAACTTCATCCGGTGCATAGCGCGCCAGATTGTTGAACTCTTCTATGTACTCAGCCACGCCATTATACCGCTTCAGTTGTGAAACTCCTTCTTTTCGGACTCATCATTCGATGAGATATGAGCAAAGGCGAAACCATCTTCGAAGATAGCCCAAGTCACCTCATCAATAGGAGTGGTGATTTGGAAGTTGTCCCACCATGTGGCGGCTGGTCCTTCCAAAAGATGTGCTGCGAACCTGACCTTTTCAGCATCCGAGCAACCCACGGTCACTAAGTCCTTGTTCACAGAACGTAGCCAATCATTGGCTACCATGGGATCAGTTGTTCCCGAAAACTTAGCTGGCCTCAGACACAGAAATCTGGTGAGCATATCAAAACCCGGAGGGTTGTTGTTGTTGTTGGGGTCGTTGTTTTTGTTGTTCTGGTTTTGGATGAACGTTGTCATCATTTGCATAAGCTGTGTTTGCGCATTCATCATTTGTTGCATTTCCGGGGTGATGTTGTTGGGGTTGGGGTTTGCGCGACGGGGAGGCACCTGTGGTTTGTTCAAATAGATAAGAATGATATACCCATAGATGTTTTATGCACAATACATCATAAGCAAACACATAGCAAGCAACATAAGAATAAAAGTTCAACAACCACATAATAAGCTCATGAAGTAAAACACACAAGTGGCAAGCCATCCACATGTCGGATGGTCCAATAATAAGTTCACAATAACAAGTACTAATATGAAAGATAAACGGGTAATCAAGTCTTCTCATCAGCATCAATCTCCTCCTCGACGAAGGTAAGACCTGCGTTCTCCATCGCGGTCTTGTTCTCCTCAATCGTAGTGGTCAAGGAATCGACTTTGGCCTTGAGAGCCCTCTTCTGGGAGCGAAGCCTCTCAATAACCATCTGCTGCTGCTCAAGCTCGAAATCCTTGGACTTCAGTTCCTCGGTCATGTCCCGGATCTTCTTGTTCCTATCCTGGACGCGTTTCTCCTGACTCTTGAACTTGCGGTCCTGGGCCTCGAACTTTTTCTCCATTTCCTTGATCATCTCATCCTGCTGTGTGAAAAGCTTGTCCTTCTCGCGTAGCTGCACAAGCTTCGTCATTCCCAAGCATGACGTTCGTCCTGTTGTGTCCACGCACGAGGAGAGTCTCTAAGTCCCGGAGATAGAGACGTATCGGCTCTGCCGTGTCCTCGAGTCGTCCTCAAAGTCGATGGACTCTCCATCAACATCACGCCTTCCAAGACGTGGAAGTGGGTGCCCCTAACTGTCGGGAGGACGGCCTAATGACGCCCTATCAGTCTGCATGACTACCTCCATGCCTCTCTCCCCGTCGTGCATCGATTGAAGACGATGGCCTCTGTAGTAGGCTCACAAGGCCCCGGCTGGTTCACCTTGAAGCCCCAGAGGTCCTTCCTCTCGAACTTGGTGAGTGGGTACACCGTGATGGTGGGAAGAGGGAGATCGAGCAAAGTGGTAAGCTCAACGATACGGGGACCAAAATGAGTAACCTGGAACTCCTCAACAGTTCTGATGGCAATAGGAATCTATTTATAAGATTGAAAAGTTAGAACAATACCATTTAAGTTAAATACAAAACAACCATCTCATACATAACCATGGAACACAAACATCACACAAGTCACGCATACACATATCCATTACATCATTCAAGGTCCACACTTATTTAGGGTATCATTTTGGAAAATAAGGTGATAGATGGTGGTCCACTAACAAAGTGTGCTCATAGGCCTATCTCACTGGATCTGGTGGCTATCACGATGTTCCTAGAGGCAATCCACCTATCTTGTTCACATGAGTCCATCACTAAGTCTATTATATCTCCCCTTAACTCTTGGTTGGTGGCTTCCAATTCTTGGGTAAGTTCCTTCTCTTTCTCTAAGTCCCTTTGGAGGTTGAGCATTCGGCTTCGTGCGAGAGGAAGAAGATACAGCTGACTTCTCCGTCCCATTCCAAATCTCATGGTTAACGCGTAATATACGGCGCAAGAATCACTCGCGACATTGGTTGTTAAGTCCTAGGTGATATAGTTCTGAACAGTGGTATTCCAACTGTCAGATTTAATAGATTAGATGATCACCCTGGATCAGTAACCAATAGTTCACATTATTATCAAAAATAGTGTTTTAAGACCTTTTTAAAATGCAGGTGATAACAACACTGGATTTGTAAAATACTTTATAGAAAATAAACAAAGGACATGAGCAAGTGTCAACTTGCCTTTTGTGATTGCAAGATTATGCACTCACGGTCTTCGAGTTAGTGTAAGATCCAAAATCTGAAATCAGCATCATTGGTCCGGTAAGGACTAATGTTTAAAAAAGCAATATGCTTTTATGCATAAGTAATGTGATGCACGTTCTAAACGCAAATCCCGGGGATAACGTTGTCCTAGGGTTTGGATTCCGGAAATGGTTACTTTGGAATGTGTGGTCCTTTTAGATAAGTTTCACATTTGTGCTTCTATTAGAGCTTATAAGTGGTTGTGAGCAACACATATGTAGCAATAAAATATATACTTATGAAATACTAGTCAAAATTGCTTATATAAGAGTTCTTGTTTGAAGTGTCAAAAAGAATAACCTTCGAAGAAAAGGTTTCTCTTCTAAGGTTTAAACAAGCTTTGGGGTTAGTTGAGTTGGGTAGCTGTTATTTATGTTTGCTCGAATGGTTTGGGTTTGAGATGTTTTTATAACTTAACTACTTCATACCAAAGTTAACTATAAAACATATAGTAATGTTTATTGTATTATATTTAGATTTTTGGAGACTAAAGTTAACTTTAAAATATAGATAATTTTGAAAGTATAATACTTATAATATTTGTATCTTGTGTATTTGGAATGTTTCCTTTAGGTTACTTAAAATTGGTTATCCTTTTACTTAGTGTAGTGGTTTCTTGATTTTTATAATGGAGTAGTATCATTTACCTTTTATCAATGAGTGGTTATAGTTTATAAACCAAAATATAATATTACTTAACTACTTATGGATTTATTATATTGTGGTGGTAGTTCTTGTAATCTGGTGGTTAAAGTAGATAGGAATGATCTGACTTATTTACAAGTTATTCTTTAATGTTTTTATGTTAGACCCCTTCTTTATAAAGGAAAGGATCCCTGTGATTGCAATGCTAGTCCCTGGATCAATGCTAGCATCCACAGTTTAAGATGAAGTACACAGATACAAAGGTCGTTTATTACATTCATTCCAGAGATAAAACATAGTCTTTTACAACTCAGGGCCATAGGCCTAATACAAGAGTTTATGGAATAAGCAGATAAACACAAGTCTTCATCTTCATGTGCCACAGGCAAGCATGTTGAGTGTAGACTCATGACTCCTATTCATCATCGGAGTAACCTGCAACATCACAAATTACAGCCACAGAGGGTCAATACTTTGGAATAGTATTGGCAAGTGATACCTTAGTATATTTTAAGTGGACTACATTATTATATGCATTTTGGCTAAGTGTAGCTTGGCTTGCTTTGCTTGAAAATAAGTTTTTCCTATTAGTTGAAATCACTAAGTTTTCTTTGTCAAAACATTTCCAAGGAACCACCAATAGACATTGGGGTCCTTCACCCTTGTTCACCCACAAATTATTACTTAGAAGTTGGAGTGATGAGATTCTTGTAGCTTCCATGTCTTGATGCTCAAAGTGTCCATTTCCCTGGACCAGGCTAAGTACTTAGGTTTTCCATCTGCAGAGGTTGTGCACTTTCCCCACCAGACTTGGTTTCCCAAGACAGGACCTTTCAGAAGCCTTTCCTTAGTCAAATGGACGCGCTCCAACCTATCATCCCATCTACCACCAACTGTCCAAATGACTAAGTTCTAGCAACCTATATGATCAAGGCAGAGCCCATATTGCCAAGTGGTTGCACTGTAAGCTTTCTCAACACTTGGCCTCCAAATCCCTTTGTGCCTGGGTGGCATACCACAAGTGAGGTACACAACCCAAGTCCATGGCCTTGTGTAACCACTCAACATAACCCAATCATCCATTCCACCCAGGAGGTTCATTTGACTTAGTTGTTTTATTAGAAAAGCATAAGTCTCTTGACTTAGAAATATTTTCATCATAATAAGTATAGATGTTCACCACCCTTGTTTGCTAAGTAGCTAGGCTAAGCATGTTATGATAACTTAACTTAGGGAAAATTCCCTAGCAATTCTACTATTCTACTCTACTTAGGATATCCCAACTTAGCACTAGGCAAAATAGCATGCAAAACTTAGCAAAATATCTAATGCTAGTACAAAACATAGGATAGAAATATTCATGAAAATATCACTTGCCTTGGTAGTGGGGAGAGTAGCACTCTTCACAATCACAATCACTAGTAAAATCTACAAAAGAGTATATCATACAATTACACACAATATATTCGATCAAAAATAATATGAATGCATGCATGCAAGAATTTTGCTAAGTGGTGATTTTGAAAATTCTACCAAGCATGTGCATGATACTGAAACATAACAGGACACAAAATTTGCCAAAACAAACTTATTTAACATTAAAACCAATTACCAAAACAAATCTATACTCAAAATAGCTTTAAATATGATTCCACAAATAAAGTCATTTTAATGGTTACTATTTGTTAAACAAATTGGATGTTCAGAAAGGTCTTGTTTCACTGAATCCAACGGTATAAAGTTTGTAAAATTCTAACGTGGCATTCAAAAGTTATAGCAGTTTAAAGTTTGGATCAAAATCTGATTTAAATTTCTGTTTTTGAATTCATCCTAGCCACGTCGCAACCTCATCGGGCGCCGTATCGGCGGATCGGCAAATGAGGTAGGATCTAACTTAGATCTAATGACCCAGACGCTGCACCTCTTCGCCCAGATCTATCCTAGCCCTACGATGCAGATCCAACGGACCAAACCATCAAGCCACGAACGGGCGGCGCTGGCGGCGTTGACTGGCGGCGGCGCGTCAGACGACGGTGGCGCCGGCGTTCTAGATCGTCCGCAAGGGGAAGAAGGGGCTTACCAGGTTCGGAGGTCTTGAAGCTTCGACGTGGTACTGGCTTGTGGAGGGGCGCTCGGAGATGGGCTCTAGATCTCGTCGGAGTTGCGTCTGGCGTCGGGTGGATGTTGTCGGAGTCGTTGCCGAGGTTTCGCGTCGCCCTAACACGAACCATCGGGTTTAGGAGATGCGCAGGACAATTGCGAACACGCTCGGGTGAATAAGAAAGCAAGGCGACGGACTTACCGAGATTGGTCGCCGGAGTTGGGGTGGTCCGGGTGCTTACGGCGTCAAGCTTAACACGGTGACTGGGCGACAGATGCTCTGGTTAGGAGGTGCGCAAGAGGATTACGAAGTGTCTCGAACAATCCAAAGGGGAAGGGGCGCACGAAGCTCACCTGAATCGATCGCCGGAGTTGCTCTGTCTGCGGCGGGTTTGAGCGAGTCGTGGGCAGCCTGGTGGCGTGAGTGTGGAATTGACTGGGGGAAAATGACTGCGAGGAGGTGGGGATCTTATAGCTGGTGCCTCGACAGGAAACGCCCGAGTTTTAATGCCCAATTAAGCCGCGCCATTACCGACAGTCACTGCAGCTTCGACGTGGTCGCGGGCGTGGTTTGGGGAAGACGATGACAGCGTGGGCCCGCCTTCGTCGATGTGCGAAATGGGGGGTCTGCTTTGTCGTTGGGTCAGGTGCGTCAGCGTGAGAAAAGAAAAGGAATTCCCCGGGTGGGCTAGTTGGGCTCGATCCTCTGCTGGGCCAGAAACCTGGCGCTCGGCCCTTTTCCTTTGTTTAGTCCTTTTTCTTTTCTAATTTGATTTTCTGATTAAGTTTTCAAATGGTTTCAAATATAATTTGAATTCAAATTCTCCTGGGGTTTTGCAGGGGTGAATTGGTCTCAGAAATAGGTCAAAACTTGTGGGGCTTCCTTGCAAAGGCTTGGCCTAACTTGGTTTTCAAACAACAGAGGCTTTGCATCTATTTTGAAAATGCTTGGAAAAGGAATTTTGAATTTCTTTCTCAATTTTTGAAACTTTGGTTAACCCTTCTCTCCTATACTTTTCCAACAAATGGGGTAAGCAAACAAGTTCCTAATCATTCAAGTTTCAAATGGTGTAGGTCTTTTGAATTAAACCTGTCCACATAAAATCATAACATCACAAGCTTCTGTTTTTCTGAAATGATTTTGAGTGTATCCCTAAATGATGATGAATGCAAGGATGATATGGATGGGTTTTGGAATATGAAATTAGGCATGTTACATTTTATCATGAATTGGAATCCTTTGAGAATATAATCTTCCCTCAAGGTTGAGGATAATTTAAATAAAAGGGTATTTATAATGTTTTAAACCATTATGGCCTTATATTATTAATATTTAAGACTAATACTATTTATTAGACTTATTTGACTCATTTTAGAAATATTAATAAATTTTATTTATCCTTATATGAATTATTAATGAAATAAATAAGTTTAAATTTGATTTATTAAAATATTTAAATATTTATTTTACTCAAAAGGAGATTATTAGATTTTTAACATGTAGATATTATTTTTGTGATCATTTTGGTATATTATATTTATTTTTGTGATTTATAAATAATAATATATGATTTTTATAATTCTTATTACTTAATAAATAATGAATACTTAATTAAGTGAAATAATAATACATGATTATGGTTTCAAATTATAATTTTTATTTTTCAAAGATTTTTGGTATTTTATTTATATTCTTAACATTTTCCATTATTAAAATATGAATTAACAAGTTTTATTACTTTTAGACTTTTATTAAATAATATTTATTAAATAATCATCATAATAATTTTGGATAATAAGTTTAAGTTATAGATTTTATTTTTCTAAAAAAATTCGTATATTATAGACATTTTTCTAAATCATAAATCAAAAGTTATTAATTAAACAATATTTAAGCATTTATTTGATTTCTGGAATATTAATAATTAAGTTTATAACATTTTATCTATTTCTTAAATAGGAAATACTTTTTACACCGCACCTCAATCTAGCCTCACTCAATGACTAGTGGGCCAGTTGCCACCTCAGCACACTGGTTAAAGAAAATGCATTTTTTGCTGACCTTCTCTCTACTCCCAGTCGATAACACATGGGCCCTGGGCCACGTCACCAGCCACGCGAGACAAAGACCAGTCAAACTAGTTGACGTGGTTCAATATTGAGGTGAGAATGATGTCACTCGAGTTGATCCTCACTGGTTGAGGATCAATCGATCGATCTGGTGCATGCGCGGGTCTGTGGCTAGGTTCGTTGGACAGAGGATATCGAGGCGACCCTATTGGTGGTGGCGCCGCTATCTAATGGTCATCGGAGGGAAACCGGCGACGAGCTTCTACGGCGGCCAGCAGCGATGCTCAACGAAACTAGGTCTACGATGAGATTTAGCAAGCGAAATTAGGGTCCAGAGATGCGTAAACTTACCCTGATGACGATAGAGCGGTCGAGGAGGCTTGGGGAGGCGTGACGACGGCGAATTGACGGTAATGGCCACGGCGACTGAGGAAAAGGAATGCTCGATTTCACATGATTCCCGGTGAGCGGGCCTCCGTGCTTGGTCTTAGGTGGTTCGGTCCACGACGACGCATCTAACGGTGGCTATCACGAGGCGAGGGGTGGTCGGAGTTGGCCGGAACGATGAACTCGACGAACTGGGTTCTCGGGTGAGGAAGAGAAATGAGTCTGGAGGACGAGATTGAGGATGAGGACGAGCAAGGGTGTCGCGGTGGCCTCTTTATCCTCTCCTGGTGACGGTGACGTTGATCTTGGCGCAAAGACGACGATGACAGCATCGAGCGGCGGAGAGCTCCTCCAGCGAGCTGTCTATGTGCGTGAGGATGACGACGACATGTTGTTTTACGGATAACCCCCTAGCGTTTCTTTCTTCTCAACCCGCTGTCCTTCTTTGGCCCCACTTGTCAGTCACAGAAGAGAAAGAACTGGGCTGGTTACTGGGCTGTTGTGGACTGCACATGGGCGTCAGATAAATACAGAGATGTTGGGCCACGGCCAGGTAATGTTTTTTATTTGTTTTACTTTTTCCTATTTTCTGTTTTCCCTTTCAGATTTGAATTTGATTTATATTTTGAACTTTTCTTTGTAGGATTTATTTACTTGATAATTGCAACAATGTTGAAATATATTTAGTATCATTGGTGAACTTTTATTATGTAATATTTTTATATTTCTTTTATTCTCTCAATAAGAACCCATTTTAATAATTTGTAGAAACTTTTCTTATTATTTTTCTCTCCTATTTTAGTTATGGATTTCTTGAATGATGTATTCTTATTTGTTTATAAGACTTAACTCTAGTTGGCCCAGAGTTTGAATATAAATTTTTATATGTATAATGATCCTATATCATTATTTGTTGTATGAAATATAAAAGAAATGAATATGTTTATTACTACTTCCATTGATTTGGAAAATGTCAATTGTATCTATTCTTTTATGATAAACAAAGAGGTTTAGGATTTTGGATTATGATTATTTTCCCTAGGGTTTAGGGTTTTTAATATACTTAGACTCCTTTATGGATGTGGTTAAAGACTCCATAACTAAGCATATTGTTTTCTGTTTGAAATAATTGATGACATCACTTTTAGTACTAGAAAGTTATATCTTGAATGTTTTATAGAAAGGAATTGATAAAGACGCTCCTAAGCACATTTAATTATGATGGTTGGAATTGTCAGAGATGTGTTTATGTGATTTGTTGTAGGGAAATGTTCCTATCAATTGGTATAGATATAAGATGAGGAATTCTTAATATGAAATGGATATTATACTTGGTTTTAAGATTTAGAGTTGATTGTTTACTAAGAATTACTATCTTCCATAATTCACAATTCTTGACTTCTTATTAAAGAATTCCTTTCCTAGATATACTACCTTTTTCTATCTATCATCATGATTAACATGATGAGGTTTACTTCATAGTACTATTCTCATTCACTGATTAACCTTCTAAACTCATGGATGAATCCAATGAATTTGATACTAAAGTATTTCATAACTTCCTCATATCCTTACTTGGTTGTATCTACTACTCTACTGTTGATAGCATTTCATCCAACAATTAGTTCCTTCAAACTCTACTCATAATCTTCCTTAATCATTCATTACTAATGTATCTCTATTAGTTGTATGCATCCAACTACCTTTCTCTAAAGTTGACTATCCTTTAAGATGAATAACACCACTTCTATAACTCTATGTTATACTAGTTTTAATTGAATAATATCATATTGTATTCACTTTATTCCAATAACTCACACTCCAACCCTAAATTAAATTTATGTGGTTTGTAATGGCTACTCTAGGATAACTTATCTCTACTAAGGTTCCAATCATGTTCTGCCCACCATTATTATTTATACTACATATAAGCATTCAATATAGGTGGCTAAAGAATTACCATTACAATCCTTTAATCATTTATTGCTTAAGTTCTTAGTTGGCTAAGCAAGGCTTTATCTATCCTACTTTTCCATTATCTTGAAATTATCTTCTTAGTATCTCATATTGGATTAAGGTTATTTATGGACTATGCCCTCTTTAAAATATTTAAGTAGATGTTATGATAAGATCAATAAATAGTAGATCAAAGATTGATAGTTAAAGAATTTGTGAATCAATGGTTGATTACTCAAAATTGATGAACAACAGATATTAAGATAGATTCCATAAAGATTGATATGGAAAGAAAGATATATGGTGGATGATCCTGACTTAGTCTCTTTCCAACTCCAACTCATTTAAGGGTTTAAGGTTAGGTATTACTATGATACTCATAGTAGGAATAGATAAAAATAAGATAGGTCAGCATTAATCATTGCATTTTTATTATTCTAGTGGTAATCTTAACTTAGTATTCATAGGTTGGTATGATGAATAGTATGATATGATCCCTTAAGGATCATATATGAATCATTTAAGCAATGTATTATGAGTGACATTTTATTATATCTGGTCTACCCTTAGACCAAATCATGTTTAACCAAATAAAGTTTTAGCAAAGGTCATATTGAAACTTATCGCAGTTAACTTGATGATCTACTTCAATTCCATCAAGTTAAGAGAAGCTCCAATCACTTTGACAAGTTCTATTTTAAAGGCGCGAAAATTATTCGGATTTTCTATGCATGAATGCAATGCACACATCTGGGCTCAGCTTATTTCTAAGCTCTAATGCTGGGATGTTACAGACTCCCCCCTTAAAATAAACTTCGTCCTCGAAGTTCGCAAACTCTCACGTTTTGAAGTAGGAAATGGTTTTGCAGTGGTTGCTATATTCTCCACTTCATGATGCCCTTAAATGGAATTAATTGGAGTATTCCATAACCTGATTAGATATCCTCCTTCTCAAAATAGATGTGATAGATTTGTTAAAATTTGCATAAATCTAAACACTATTTAATACTCCCTCCGGCCCATATTAATTGACTTTGATTTGTCAAATTTTGGATGAACCTATATACTAAATAGTGTCTAGATTCATCCAAATTTTGACAAATCCAAGTCAATTAATATGGGTCGGAGGGAGTATATAAATTCATACAATTTTTTAACAAACTTATGATATATATTTTAAAACGGAGAGAGTATTATCCCACCTGACACATTATATGTGCCCACCTGTGTGGTGGTGGTGGTGGTGATTGGTGGTGTGACTAGCGTGTGTAAGCACTCGTGCATCCTTCTAGCCAAAAAAAAAGGCATCATCCGAGCATCGAGGCTCTCTGCACACGTCATATAGAAAACAAACAAAAAGACCTATATTAGAATTTTAGAATTACTTCAGTCGCTTAATAGGGCATAATGAACGGATTGCAAATCTAACATGCTCAATGAAGTGATCACACACTAGTATATTATTAATGATATCTCATCAATCTCGCTATATTTGCAGAATTAATTGATCTTGGAAAATTTTCAACCGTAATACAGAGCACATATAGTCACAAGCTGCCAGTCGACAATATATACTATCAGACATTGATTTCGCATATCAAAAAAGTATACAAAGATATACTCTGGCAAATAAATTAATACAGAGTGATCCGGTTATAGGAACACGTACTCACGTAGTACTAATTTTGTGTATATAAACCCCAGCGCAGAGCTCAATTCCGCAGAACCCAACCTGCCAACAACCATCCACCGCAGTACAGCACCGTCCTCTGCCATGGCCACCACCATCAGCACCAACGGTTGCGCTGCGCCCAACCATGCCGTGAATGGCGCCAGTAACCAGTCCGGCCGGGACCACATCGTCCTGTTCCCATTCATGGCGAAGGGCCACACCCTCCCACTGCTTCACTTCGCCACGGCGCTCTCCGTGCACCAAAAGAGCCTCCGCGTCACCATGGTGGTCACGCCGGCCAACGTCGCCTTCGTCAGCAGCCGCCTCCCCGCGTCGGTCAAGCTAGCCGTTCTGCCCTTCCCCTCGCTGCCTCCGCTGCCATCCGGCGTCGAGTCCACGGACACCCTGCCGGGCCCGGCCCTGTACCCGACGTTCCTGAACGCGACGGCGCTCCTGCGGGAGCCCTTCGCCGAGTTCCTGGCGTCGCTCCCGTCCCCGCCGCTGGTGCTCATATCCGACTTCTTCCTCGGGTTCACGC
Organism: Avena longiglumis; assembly: GCA_030063025.1. Lineage (NCBI taxonomy): Eukaryota > Viridiplantae > Streptophyta > Magnoliopsida > Poales > Poaceae > Avena > Avena longiglumis. Next base: position 505,967,294 of record CP125977.1, read on the forward strand.
ACGGCGTGGCGGCCGACGCCGGCGTCCGCCGCATCGTGTTCCACGGCATGTCCTGCTTCGCCCTGGCCATGTGCAAGTCGCTCATCGTGAGCCCGCCACCCAGCGTCGACCAAGGCGCCAGCTTCCAGGTGGCCCGGATGCCGGAGCACGTGAGGATCACGGCGGCGGAGGTCCCCGATACGGTCGCCAAGATCGCCGACCCCGAGGACCCGGTGACCCGGTTCATCATCGACCACATCGGCGAGTCGGACGAGCGCAGCTGGGGCGTCCTGGTCAACAGCTTCGCCACGGTGGACGGGGACTACGTGGCGCCCCTGCTGTCGTTCTACCAGCCGGACGCCCGCGCCTGGCTGGTGGGCCCGATGTTCCTCGCCGCCGCCGAGCGCGAGGAGGAGGAGGACCCCGAGGGCTGCCTCCCCTGGCTCGACGAGAGGGCGGAGCGGTCGGAGCCGGTGATCTACGTGTCGTTCGGCACACAGGCCTACGTCTCCGACGAGCAGCTCGACGAGCTGGCGCGCGGGCTGGTGCAGTCCGGCCACCACTTCCTCTGGGCCGTCCGGTCCGCCACCTGGTCGTCGCCGCCGGTGGACGTGGGTCCCCGCGGACGGATCGTCCGCGGGTGGGTGCCCCAGAGAAGCGTGCTGGCCCACCGCGCGGTGGGAGGGTTCATCAGCCACTGCGGCTGGAACTCGGCGATGGAGAGCCTCGCGGCGGGGAAGCCCGTGCTGGCGTGGCCGCTGATGGCCGAGCAGCACCTGAACGCGTACCACGTCGCGGACATCCTCGGCGCCGGGGTGAGGATTACGGACGTCAAGGTCGCCGGGGGCACGGTCGTCGAGAGGGCGGAGGTGGAGCGGAAGGTGAAGATGTTGATGGACGCCGGCGAGGAAGGGCAGAAGATCCGGAAGAGGGCGACCTGGGCTCGGCTGGCGGCGAAGTCAGCGGTGAGCGACGGCGGCACGTCACACGTGGCGCTGATGAAGCTGGTGGAAGAGCTGCAGCGGAGCTACTGTGATGTCATCGTGGGGGAAAAAGATCACCGGGCCAACAGGATACTGCTCGCGGAGGCGCATGCTTCTACGACAGTCTAACTTCAGTGTTTGCCTTGCCCAAGCGAAATTGCAACTCTACATATATGAGGGTGTCTCGGGCTTATCCTTGCCGTGCATTTGCTTTGAGATACGTGCATGCTTTTTCACATAGAACCTTTGAGTTCTAATCATCTTTCATTTGCACAGTCCTCATTGTTTTCAAAAGAGACCTTCTATGTTTGGTTATTCACGTACCGGTTATTACAAATTCGATATGAGCTAATGGATCTGGGTAACAGAAACTCAGTCATGTTTGAGTTAGTAAAGAATTAGTTCATAATAGAGCATTAATAAGAGAATTAGTACAAAATTAGCCATCCATAAAAGTAATTTTTGTTCACTATATTATATAGAAGCATTTTTTTAGAGAGAGACTATACGTACAGACCTGGATCTAGAACGTTAGTACAGAATTACTCAGCCATGAAAAAAAATGGGGGCAAAACTAATCTGGCCAAGCCAATACTGGGAAAAGATAGCCTGAAAGAAATTGGGGGAAAGATCCATTGGGCAAAAAATGGTTACTGGGAAAAATTAGCCGGAAAAAAATTAGGGAAAGATCTATTGGGCAAAAAATGGTTTGCGTTGGGGCAAACAGATCTGGCCGCACACAAATACGAGAAATCTTTTTGAACTCGTGTCGGCGCTGCTGAGGAGACATGGTCCCCTTCTCCTTCCTCCGACCGTCGGCCAGGCAGCTCTCTTCTGGACACCGACGTCGATGCCGACGAGCCGCAATCCTCCTTGCCGGCCTGCGAGTCGCCGCCTCAGCTTGCCTTCCTGCCAGACTCCTTTTCGCTGCCGGCCACCGCGGATCTCCTTTCAATCCAGGAGAGGAGGCATGGAGGAGCACCGATCCGATGACTGGATCATCGAGAGAGTTCGTCGGGAGAGAAGTGGATGGGTCCGGGTGGCGGGTGGGCACTGGAGAGAGAAGGTGCGCAAGGTCCACTTCGTTCCTATAGGGGCAAGAGGTGTACAATGTCCAGGTTGTGGATGTAAATATGTTTGTACGAATCTCAGAACAATGTTGTCCGTTGGATAAGACGGGAACCCCCACAACTATGTAGAATCGCCGTGTTTGGTTGGTTTTTCTTCAGCAAAACTTTGTACTCCGCCGTAGTAACATTGTGGACGCGTACGTGCAATAATTGTTGGAAAAGACGGGACTTCATCGGAGAAATGCAACTCTAGCATGCTATAGACGTCTATCTAGCTATTTTCCTTTATGATTTGGATAGATATGGAATCTTTGCATCCATATAGTACGATAGCTGAGAAGATCTATGACTCACAATTTAATTGTCAATCCTAAATTTCAAAGAGTTCGTATAATTAATAATTTGGAATAATTATCAAATTAAAAATCTATTTGAACATGTGTATTTATTTTGATTACATCTTTTAAACAAGACCAAAATAAACAAAATTGAAAGAGAGTAGATTTGGTCTCCACCGGGTATGTTACCCACTCACATCTGGCAGTGGATTCATGGGACCAGATGGCTGTTAGAGCGTGGAGCAGCTTTAGTCACAAGATTAACCAGTACAAAACCACATGCCTATTGCCATGATAATTCAATGAGGCCGCTGTGCGTTGTACTAGTTACTACTCAACACGTCACTATGGCTATTAGTGCTTTACGACAAGGGGAAAAATATACTACTCTTTTAGTCTTAAAATAGATATCTTGGATTTATTAAAATTTAGATAAATTAATATACTAAACAGTGTCTAAATTTATTTAAATATTAATAAATCTACGGCATTTATTTTAAGACGAAAGGATACATACTTCTGCTATGTCATTTGTTCTGAACAAAACTCACTTTCATCCCGTACATGTTTTGATGGATGGGTCGCATGAACAATAACTGCGAGTATTCCAATCCGCGTACACGTTTGACGGATGGGTTGCATGTTTTTAGCGTGAAAAAAGAAATCCACGATTACTATTTCCGTGTACAACAAAAATTGCATTGGCTCCTTTCTAAATAAGTTGACTCAATTTTGACTAAATACGTATGTATCTACATAATTTTTTGTCTATAACACAGGTGTATCTAGTCAAATACTCGAAGTTGATTCAACTAATTTGGGATGTAGGAGTAATTTTTTTCTCCTTTAAGACCACACTCTAAGAAATAAACATCTATTTATTATTTTCGCCAAACATGACGATGAACCCAGCTTTGAATTTCAGGTACTAAACAATATTTGAAATCAAATTTTGATAGATGGATTTCAAAAGTCTATTTTTCAATATTCCCAAAATATGTTCAATCTTAGTCTTATCTTGAAACCCTTTTCACTAGAAACTCAAATATTCAAACGGTTTTCAAATCAAACTTCCGATTCAAAATCTACACAAGTTTTAATTATCAATGAAGAGAGAGTAGCCTAAGGACAAAGAGTAGCCTGACAGGAGGGAGAAGGTGAGTCCGTGTACCAGGGGCGCGTTTGATAGCATACAGTTCCCCGGGCAGGCTGAGTTGGACAGAAAAGGTTGCCTGCAGCTTCTCCATGTTGTGCGCGTCTTAAAGCAGGCCGGAGCCAGGCCCAGGGACAACGCTCGAATTGGATGTTTTTCTGGGGTCTGGCTCGGGCCAGCGAAAAAGAGCCGAAGCGGTGCACTGGTGGGAGATAGGGAGGGAGTTGCCGTGTCGCTTCTCGCCCACCGCCATAAATCCCCTCACCACCCACCCTTCTTGCTCACTCTCCTCTGTGCGCTATGGTGACTCTCACCCGCACTCGATGGTGCCATTAACGGAGGCGGCGGTGAAGGGCTTAGAGGAAGGAGACTTCGGTAGTGAAGGGCTTGGAGGGAGGAGACTCCGGCGTCGAGGCTGTCGCTCACCATCAGAGACGGGGTCTTCATACGAGAAACCGCGGCGAATCTGAACCATGGAGGTAAGCTTTTACACCTTTTCCCCGAGGCATATAGACAGTAGATCTGCTCGTAGAAGGTCGTGGTTAGGGTTCTAGATGGCATGTGTTGTAGATCTGCCCGAATATCCCCTGCTCAACTTTTTTTTTCTGATTTCGATGGTTTACTATTGTACCATTAACAACACTAGTTCGTGTGATTTGTGCTACATTTCTTCGGTAGTATTGAACCAGGATCTGACAACAGTGGCTGGATGACCATTTGCCGATGATTACAATGGCTAAGGAAACTTTTAGGATGAAGTGATTGAACGAGGATGAGTGTTCAAGAGTTTGTGCATTCCTCCAGGTTCACTCACCCCGTCCCTGAAACTGGTGTTCGCCCATTGCCACATGTAGTAGTACTGATAAATGCAAGTCAGGCGCTATATGAGGAAATGTTTCCACCTTTATGAACTGCCAATGATTAGGATAGTTTCACATGTAGCAACTTTCTATAGATGGGCTTTAGTACCTAGTATTTTTGATGAAAGAGGAAATTTGTGCAGGATCCTTGGTACTAAGGGATCATCTATCGAGACATGTTAGATTGTTGTGATCATTATGTCCCTGTTATGTGTGCTACGCTGATGATTACATTTGCCCCACAATGTAACTTTAGGGATGTCTGATCGAACCTTGTTGTATGTACAAACCATGTATTTGTGCATATGATTTGGTCCTCTCATGCCATCCCTGAAGTTCACATGAAATTTCCACAGTATGTGTGTGGGAGATTTTTCCCGCGAAGGAAACTAGGGTCCAACGAGCCCTTGGTCCAAGAGGGGGCTGAACACGCGTTCCCAAGGAGTCTCAGCGATGGCGGAGCAGGATAACGATAGAAAGGTGACACGTTTTTTTACCCAGGTTCGGACCCTCGTGAGGAGGTAAAGCCCCTATTCCTGCTTTGTTGTATTGCTCGCGTACTTCACGAGGGTACAATTAGGGTGAAATCCTAGGGTTTTAGATCTCTGGGATCGACCGGTTCTAAGGTAGGAGGAATGCTCCTTATATAGCGGCGACGGTCCTCTTCCCCTAATCTTTGGGAAGGAATGATTACCACAATGCCGCTCCTCGAGATCCCTATCTACAAGAATAATTTTGATGGACCGAGTCTTTGACGCTGGGGATTTTCTGTCCTCCTATAAAGTCATCTTATTTAGCATTGTTTGTCTTCATCCGGCACTGTCTGCTTTCTTCCTTGCACCAAAATGGAAAGGAAGTGTCCTGCACACGCTGAGGTCGTCACTCCTCTCCTTATAGAAAAGGAGGCGGACCAGACCTTTCTTAACCGAGGCGAACCAGGGGCGCAGGACAGCTGCGCTCCTTTTCGGGGTTCGCCTTACGTGCCAGCTTCTAGGAGAGACTGCTAATCGGGCCTCGGATATGCTCCAAAGCATCCTAGGCCCTGCATCTCCGTAGGGTACATCTTAGGGATCCTTCTCCCTGACGCATCCTCTTTAGGTCATCCCCTCGCGAGGTGAGGCCTCGCGAGGGGCTATCTGACTGGGCCGATTCCAGAAGCGTCACAACGTCTTGAGGGAGTGGCATCCTACAGGTGGGGCCTATCAACTGTACAGACGTGGAACCCTGGATGCCAGAGCATGACAGTATCCCCCGGGCGCTTGGCTTGCACATGTCCCTTGGTGTTTGCGAAGGGGCAAGCGGCCTAGGACGGTTGACGGGTCCTCACACTTGTCTGGTCAACATGGGTCTGCCACGCTCTTATCATGGCCGTAGACTTGGAACATCGTGCACCCTCTACCACGGATCTTGGGCGTGTCTTTTCTGCCCCTGGAGTTGCTCCCATGACGCGACGGCGCGTGGGGCCTTGCAGTTAATACCGCGTGCTTGGTGCAGCGACGAGTCTTTTAAACTGGTCTTGTTATATCGGGGCATGGGCATGCTATCTCCTCAATCCACTCTGCCGTTCCCCTTCTTCCTTCTCGGGCATCTGATCCGAAGCTTTGTCTCCCTCGATGACGTCCCCGCGCCTTCCTCCCATCAAAGCAGACAAGTCTTCCATGGTCGAGGCCGAGGGAGCCCCCGCCCCCCTCGGTCGAGGCGGAGGAGGCCCCTACGGTGAAGCGCGGTCGCGGGCTCCCAAGTGGAAGAGGATGTGGGAGGCTCAGAGGTCGCGGTACCGCCCTTGGTGTTGTTTCTCTGTTGGGAGCGGTAGCGGCTACCAACGAGACTTCAGTCAAGAGCGGGTGCGGTCATCCTCGCGGGAGCGGTCGGGGTCGTAGCAGGGGGCGCGCGCGGAAGGTCCAGCACCGAGCCAGGGCTTGTGTTTCCTGTGGCTGCGCCTCCCCCTCCTGTTGTGATCAAGATCAAGGATGATCCCGGGCTTGTCCGAGTGATCGACTTTGTCGTCATCCTTGAGAATTCCGACTGGTTCGCCAATGTGAGGCTCCCCTCATGCTTCGACCTTGGCATCATGGAGGATCTTCCCTAGGAGGTGGAGCTGCGCCATTCCAGTGGTCACGAGAGGTGGAGGGTGAGAATTGAGACCCTTCCGCCTGACGAGATGTATCTCTGCAACGGCTGGGACCGCTTCCTCATCGCTCATCGTATCCAACGCGGTTTCGTTCTACGATTCCACTACATCGGTGGAGGAAACTTCTCTGTCTTGGTGTTCGACTCCCTGCTGTACCGAGTCGACTACCCACCACATCTGTGAGCTGGTCGAGGAAGGGTCCTTTCCGCGGCCGTCGTTGTGCCCATGACGCTGTGAGCCTTTTGCTAGTGTAGCTGTGGTGCTATAGTGGCCCTTAGTTTCCCGTCATGCAGGCAAGACTGTAAGGGTGACTTCAACGATATCTTTAAGCGTATCTTTGCGATTTTTATCTCTTTTTGCATGTTTTTGCTGTACTGCTAGAGATCGAGAGCGGCCATGGCATGGCACCGGATCGATGGAGCTGGCGGTGGCTGCATGTATGGCTTCCCAGGCGACGGGCCTCGTGAGTACCATGTATACCTGCCGAGGGGCTGAGATGCTCTGAGACGATGCCCTCGCGAAGGGAGACTCATGGAGGCTGCGCTCAACTTGTTTGCCCCCAAAGGACGCGTTAGGGATATGGTGCTCACGAGGAGCTCTCCGATTGGTGGCCTTGATTGTCATGCAGTGTGTTCTGCGCGGTGATTCACGAGGGGTTTCCATGTGTTTCTAAGGGGGGTAGCCCCTACCCTTGTCAGGGGTTTTGGGTTGCGGGTGCAACAAATCCAGCGAGGCCTCATGAGCCGTAGGTAGTTCTAGCGCGTGCTCTTATGAGAGAGCATGCCGCTGGTCTCAAGGACCAACAATTTGAGTGGTGCTAGACTTGCGAGACCTAGGCGTGCTCTTATTCCTTGGTCAAGGAAGGACTTCGCGAGCCATCTCTCGAGAAAAGGTGTGCGGGTCCATGCGTTTGCTGCGACTATCGGTGCTGACGGTGTTTAGGCTTATTACGAGGCTTTGCCTTGTTAACCGCCTTGTAAGCCTCCCGGGGGAGTACTGTAGGGCATACGCCTTACCGTGGGTGAGGTGACCTGTCGCTGGTCCTTTCTGTACCATAGGTTTAGTGATCGCGTCACTAGAGGGCTTTGCCTTGCGTGCCCTCCGAGGAGCCTCTCGAGGAGATGATTGTGGAGAGAGTACACACACCGTGGCGCCATGAAATGCACTTGCATAGAAAATTTTTAAGCATCAGGAACCGTGGGTGAGGTGACTTACTGCCGAAATCGGACCGTAAGTTTAGAGCTCGACACTTTTGGTCCTGTAGAGTTCTGGCCGCTCGAGGGGGTGTGCCTCACGAGCCGCCCTATAAGCCTCTCGAGGAGATTGATGTAGGGAAATCCTTATCCCGCTGGCCCCTTGTAGAGGGGTTCTAGGTTCAACATGAGGGTTTTTTAAATATCAAGACCCGTGGGTGAGGTGACTTACCGCCGAAATCGGTCAGCAAGTTCAGAGCTCGACACATTAGGTCCTGAGAGCTTTGGCCGCTGGAGTGGCAATGCCTAACGATCCGCCCCGTGGGGCAAAAACACGCACCAGTGAAATCCCGCGCATGTGCCATGCGGGAACTCTAGGTGCCAAGAACCGTGGGTGAGGTGACTTGTCGCCAGAAATAGTCTGTAAGTTCAGAGCTCGACACTTTAGCTCTTGTATTTTTTTGGCCACCAGAGGGAATGTGCCTCACGAGCCTCCCCGTAGGAATTACCAGGAGAGGGCCATAGGGCAAATACAGGTGCTGCTGGGTTCCATACATGTGTTGTACGAGGGTCTCAAGCACCAGAAACTGTGGGTGAGGTGACTTATTACCAGAGCTGGTCTGTAAGTTCAGAGCTCGACACTTTAGGATCTGATGTTGATGCAGAACGAATGGGTGATGGACACTGTGCCTAGCCCCCCGCTCGTGTGTCGTATGTAAGGGAACTCTTGTCACGCACGGTTTTGGAGAAATATTTTCTAAGGGAAAACCAAATAGCAAGACGTGCGCAGACCACAAGATCCAAAAAACCGCCATAGGTTCAAGCTTATTACAATTCCGCCGTGGCTCGTGCGGGTTCTTACAGGAGATAAAACTGCAAGGGATGAGAGTTTGGGGGGTCACCTTCAAAATGCCAGGAGTCTGGCGTGTCGTATAGAGAGGTTTGTCCACCTTCCAACAACCTGATCCCGCTGCTCAGCCGGTAGCTTATTAGGTGCCGTTAGGGAGGCAGCCGATGTTGCACGTGCGCTAAGTGCAATCCTCCGGGAAGTCTAGAGCCCCCGGGTGGACGCAGTTCTCGTGAGATTCTCTAGCACTCGCGAGGGTGAGCAGCGGTGTCCCTGAGTCCCTCTTGAGGGAGGGGGTGCCAAACGCGGTCTGCACTTCGCGAGGCAGGCATAAATCACCTGCCGCCCATAATTTGCTTCCTCCTCGTGGATCCCCCGACGTAGTCCAGGGCATCCACGTCTTCTGGGTAGGTAGTAGTCACGGTTTTGTAGGTGTGCTCGAGCAAGTGCAGGGCTTCTACCTCATCGCAGCGGATCATGATGACTCCGCCGCTACCCCCAGGCATATTGACGATGTTGTAGGTGTGGTGTGTGTCCGGCATAAACTTGGCCAGCATGGCGTAGCCGAGGATGACGTTGTATGGGAGACTGATGTACGCCATGTCGAAGTCGATGAGCTCGGTGCGGTAGTTGTCATGCGTCCCGAATGTGACAGAGAGGCACTATGGTGTTCCCGTTGGTCACTCCGGAGAACGGCATGGTCGGCAACAGCCTGTCCCCTCGTGAGGGGTCTTCCCATCGTGAGGGCTCTTCCGTTCTAGCTCCGCAGCGAGGACAAAGGTGGTTTTGCGCTTGGGGTCCTTGTGCTTGCTCTTGGATGAGCTCGAGGCCTTAGGGGTGGTCTCTGCCTCGGTGAGTCCGAACATTCGCCCCACCTCCACCTTGTCACACTTTTCTGCCATGATGAAGAGTTCGGCCACCGTGGTGAGGCTTTCACCTCAGATGCCTATCTTCTCCCTTATCTTGACATCCTTGATGCCCGCAGAGAAGGCGGTGATGATGTTGGAGTCCGAGATCTTGGGGATCTTGTTGCGGAATCGGCTGAACCTTTGCAGGAACTTGAAGAGAGTCTCTCCAGGTTGCTTGTATACCTGGCGAAGGTCATGGTAGGCGTGTATGCGCTCGTAGGGTCCCTTGAAGTTAGCGATGAAGAGGGAGAAGATGTCCGACCACGAGCCGATGGTTCCTATGGAAGATTCATCAGCCAGGTGCGAGCCATGTCCTTCAGGCACAGGGGAACCAGACGCAGTTGTCGCCTCCAGTGGCCTCGACGTCCGTGGTGTGGAATTACAGGAACTCGCACATGTTGCCATCCCGTCATAGCACGAAGGCATCTCCGGGAAAAACTTGTGCGGCCAGACCACGCGGCGGAGCTACCTAGTGAAGGCGAGGCAGCTGTTGGCCTGCACTTCCTTGCCGTTGGGCGAGGGCCGCGCGGTTCTGCTGACCCGCGGCAAAGATTTACTCGATGAGGCGGTCCTCGCGCCCACACAGCGGGGCCGCGGCTGCGGGGGGCGAGACCAGGGCCGTCTCCAAAAACTAGGGGCCCCGGTGTGAATTATAAATTGGGGCCCTAAAATGAAAGAATTATAGACAAATAATAGAGTAAAGCTATATTTTCACTTAGTTTTATAGCTTCATTATGTGCCATCTCAAAAAAGTATTAAAGATCAATGGTAAAGACTAAAGAATATACGTAGCGGAAATGTTGCAAATTAACCTCTGTTCCGCGTAAAAGCATCATCTATCTGGAATTTGATTCTAGAATTAGTTTGAAATTCCTGCACAACAAATCTTAAAAACACCCCCTTTTAGGGAATATATAAAATGCCTTTTTAATACTGAGCTGCCTCATCTAGTATATGTTTCTCCTGGCGTTTTTCAACATCGAAGTCATACTTTGCGGTTCTAGCTAGGCGACATGATTCTTCTTGTTTTATGACTAATAAAGAAGTAATATGAATCAATTCAGACACTATAAGAATTGAACTTTAAGCGTTTGAACAGAAGATAATAGAAGAACATCTAAAACCTTGAGCGGTGGCAGGGTCGATTGATTTGGAAACAGCCTATAAGAAACAGAGCAGTCCATCGAGCTGTCAAATTAATCGGGGCATGTTGTAGGCAGGTGACGCAGCTGAGGGAAAACGGTGATCGGCAATGATCTCGGGCCAAACTGCTTTCAGGGCAACGTGTCCATGTTACATGTGCGAATCAGAGCGTCGATCGATTAGTTTCAGTTGGAACTCCTGATTCGATCGGCCTTAACAATTTACAAGATCTACGCCGCGTTGTAGCGGGATTAGAGGGCCTGCTGCGTATAAGGCCAAGGAAAAATCGTTGGGAAAGTTCACTTTATTAGGGCAGGCTTGGGCTGCGCACTAGGGATATGGGGCCCCAAATTTATGGGGCCCTATGCTGTCGCACAGCCCGCACAGCCTCTTGGACGGGCCTAGGCGAGATGATTTGGCAGCTGTTGGCCGGCGGTGGAGTGGAGTTGTCGGGCTTGGGGGGTGTCGTCACAGCATGAAACCGGGATGCGAGCCCCCATCCCCCGGTGCCTCTTCCTCGGCCCGAGCCCCCCCCGCCCCTCCGGGGAGAGGGTGGCGATGTCGAGGAGCTCGAAGAGCCGATTTAACCACCTCCCTTTACTTGGCTCGGATAGTAGATGGTCCAAGAGCTCGTGCACCATGCGCTTGGCGCCTTCGGCGTGAGGCGCTCGGTGTGGCCACGCGAAGACACGGTGCGGGAGAGCGACGTGGGGCCACAAGAGGAGGATGGAGGCTCCCGTGACGAGCGATAGGAATGTAACATCCCAGCATTAGAGCTTAGAAATAAGCTGAACACATATGTGTGCATTACATTCATGCATAGAAAATTTGAATAATTTTCGCGCTTTTGAATAAAAACTTGTCAAAGTGATTGAAGCTTCTCTTAACTTGATGGAATTGAAGTAGATGATCAAGTTGACCGCAATAAGTTTCAATATGACCTTTTCTAAAACTTTATTTTGGGTAAGGAAGATTTTATCTAAGGGTAAATCAAATGTAATAAAAGTTAACCCTACTATATTACTTAATGGTTCATATTTGATCCTTAAGTAATCATATCCTTGTATTCATTACACACTCATGAATACCAAGTTATAAATATAACTTAAGTAATAGGAATGTAACAACTAAATCTTAATCTCATTTACTTATACCATGAATCTCATGGTAATACCTAACCTTAACTCTTTAGTGTGATTGAGTAGGAAAGAAACCAAGTCAAGATCATTCATCATATATCTTTTTTTCCATATCAATCTTGATCATCTCTAATGAACCCTATCTTAATATATGTTGTTCATCAATGTTGAGTAATCAACTATTGATTCACCAATTCTTGACCTATCAACTCTTGTACTTATCATAGCATTCACTTCATTCCTTTAGATAAGAAGTAATAAGAGGTAAATAGTAATGCTAGTTTTAGGTATCATCTATAGGATGGGAGTGTTGGAAGAGAATAAGATCATTGTGATAGTTTATGGAGTTAACTCACTCCTGAATGGATGGAAGGGTTATTTGAAATAAAGATATATGTGGTAACAAAGAGGATTCCCAGGATGAATACTGAAGATAGTTACCATGAGTAGTCCTATTGGATCAAGTAGGTATAGTCAATAAATTATATCTCTTAATCCAATAGAGCTAAACAGAAGATAATTATAATACAACTTTAATGTTGTATTGATGAAGCCTTGATTAGCCAACTGGAAACCTAAACCATAAAGGATCAAAAGATTATAATAATCATGCCTTATTCACCAAGATTGAATGCTTATATCATGTATAAGTGGCATTGGTGGATAAAACATGATTGGAACCATAGTATAGATATGTTATCCTAAGATAGCCATGACAAGTCACATTAATATAATGTGAGGTTGGAGTATGAGATACTGGAGTTGAGTAGAGACAAGATAGTATGATCAAGATGATGCTAGAGTAACATTGAATTAAAGAAGTGGTATTTTACTCTTTGGAAATACTAAGCACTTGAGGTGAAGTAGGATTTGATGTATACATCTATTGAAGTAATGTTAGTGATGGATGATTAAGGAAGATTATAAATGGATTTAGAAGAATAAAAGGTAGATAAGAATAATCTTGAAAAGTAAAGCTCATCATGTTAGCACATGATGATGGATATGAAGAAGTAGTATATCTAGGAAAGGAATTCCTTAATAAGAAGTCCAGGATTGTGAATTATGGAGGATAGGAATTCTAGGTAAACATTAAACCCTAATTCTATAACCAAACCTAATATACATATCAAATAATTGATCTATCATCTGATTTCCCCAATACTTTATAGGAATATTTTCCTTTAGGAAATCACTTAAGCACATCTCTGTCATTTCCAATTATCATAACCATATGTGCTTAGGAGTTATCTTTATCAATTCTTTTCCATAAGACCTTCCAGGAATAACTTTATTTTATAAAAGGTGAAGTCATTCTTGAACACCAACATAAGAACAATCTGTCTTAACCAATAATCTCTATTCATATGAATAAAAGGATGAACAAGAATATTAAAACTCCTAAAACCCATGGTAAACAATTACAATTTAAAACCCTAACTTTTATTTCAACCATATATGCCTAGAAATTATAGTTATCAATTCTCTCTCATAATTCATTTCAAATAATAACTTTCTATTTTAATAGGTGATATTAATAAAGATCATAAACATAAATACAATATGTTTAGCCATTAAACCTTATTCACATCCATAAAAGAAATATGAGAATATTAAATCTTCTAATAACTTATGGTAAGCATTTCAATTCAAACCTTAACTCATATGTAGTTGTAATAAAATATATATATTGCTATTTCCTAAAATTATGAGAATAATATTAACCATATTAATTACTCAAAACTTTTTGTATAAAATAATAATGAAGGATCACTATATATATATAATATTCTTTAATATTATAAATCAATAAGAATCAAAACTCATGGATTAATAATAATGCAATCTTTAATAAGTTTAAGAATACTAGATACATTAAATTCATATCAAAAGACCTTACAAATACTAAACACATTCCAATTTTACTGCAATTATACAGAAAATAAATTCTATAAAGAAATTTCAATAAAATGTGTAATATTCAAACCTGAAAATAAAACAGAATTTAGAAAAAGGAAAGAACCAGAAAAAATAGAAGAACAATCAAATCTGGCCCACAGCCCATCTTTCCTTTTCACTTTCTGTCGCACACCCGCGTTACACCGCGGCCCACTTGGCCCAATTCCATAGCCCATACCGGTTCAACGTTTCTTTTCCTTTCTTCTTCCTCTTGCCAGAATCACGGTAGCCGTGGCCTCGCATCGTCAGTCCGCCGTTGCCGTGATGCCCGCTGTCGCCAAGATTTGAGCCGCCGCTGATCGTTGCCTATAAGAAGACCACCAACGCGCCGGAGACCCTTATCCTCACCCTTTTCCCCACTTCTTCCTCTGTCTGAAAACCTAGCTCGCCGGCGTCGTTAGCCATCGCTGCTAGAGGATGCCCAGGACCAGACGCGTGTGCTACGAGCTTCACCGTGGTGTGCTGCATCTCCCAGGTAAAGGAATCGAGCCGGGAAGCCCTTAATCCTCCACATCGACCCTGTCTTCCCGAAGTCCGACCGCCGTCATGCACCTCGATTCAGCCCACAATTTCCTTCACCGATCCTTCCACGAGCTTCCTGGTGAGCTACTAAGCATGCTACTACCTTTCGTTGGTTCAATTGCTTCTTATACCGAGCCCCCACCATTCATTGATGTGCACCGCCGCCAGTCGCCTTCGTGCCCTGCCTTACGATGACCAAAAACGAGCGGCTCAGCCACCCCTCGACTCGCCTTTGTCCCCTCGTTCTAACAGACGTAATCCCAGCGTCTCGCTTGCTTCCAATCGCTCAGCAAAACCATGATCTGAAGATCATCTTCAGATGATGTCAACGTGACGTCAGGCCCACGTCATCTTTGACCATTCAACCTGTTTGACTGGTCTCTGCCGAGGTGCCGTGTGACCTGGCCCCTGGCCCATGTATCATTCCCTGTGAGTAAGCACTAGTCGAGTAACAAATGTATTTGCTAAATCCAAGTTTATGACGTGGCCACTGGCCCACTAGTCAGTGACATGGGTAGGTTTAGTCTAGGTGTAAAAATTTATGTGTCTATTTAGTAAATTGGTAGAACAATATTAATTCAAATATAAATATTTCCTGAAATGTAATAAAGGAATTAAAACTTGTTTAATTAATAACTTTTGATTTATAATTCGGAAAAATGTATATAATATATGAAAATTTTTAAAAAATAAAATCTATAACTTAAAACTATTATCAAACATTATTATGTTAACAATTCAAATAATTATTATTTAATAAAGATTTTATAAGTTTTAATACTTTGATAAATCATATTTTAATATTAGTGAATATCAAAAATATAAATAAAATACCAAAAAAATTAGAAAAATAAGAACTATAATTTAAAATTATAATCATGCATTATTATTTCACTTAATTAAATATTTAATATTTATTAAGTGTTTATAAAGTATTAAACATTGTAAAAATAATATCTTATTATTTATAAATCATAAAAATAAATGTAATATACCAAAATAATCACAAAAATAAGTGTTATATACCAAAATGATCACAAAAATAATACCTGTATGTTAAAATATAATATTCCACTTTTAAGTTAAATAAAAATTCAAACACTTCAACAACTTGAATTTAAACCCTTTCCTTAATTAATAATACACATAAATGTAAATAAAATTTGTTAATAATTCTAAAAATTAGTCAATTGAGTCTAATAAATAGTATTAGTCTTAAATATTGGTAGGTTGCATTCAAAATGAATTAACACACTTTAAATACAATTTTATTAAATTATCTCTCAACCATTAATGTAGATTATTTTATAAAAGGATCCTTATCCAATCTAAAATCTCCAAGAATAATTGTAATGAGATAAAACCCATTCCTTTACTTTAATCACAAATTTATAAACAAATCAAAACACTATAGTGAGTTCATAAGTAGTAAATAATATTGTTTACTTATTCACAAACCTTAAGCACACCCTTATAGGGAGATAAATCCCTTTATACATTTATTTATAATGTAAACAAACCACTACCAACTAAAAATAATACCATTCTTAAGTAACTTTAAAGAAAGCATTATAAAGTGAACAAGGTATAAGTATAACAAGCATTACACCTAACGTCCATCT